>JAMPIT010000472.1:0-5000000 GCA_026261815.1 Monarcha castaneiventris obscurior
GCGCTGATCAGGAAGATGATGATGGGATATGTTGGGGCAGTTTTGAATTTCTCTTGGCATGCCTTTCACATTTTTATTATCCCTGGAGCTCTGGGCTTTTTGGTTTTCTGAACCCTAACACTAGGCGTAACCCTGAACTTCGCACTATTGAGAGCCTATTAAAGAGCACTGGGCACAAATGGGGCTGATCAGGAAGGTATGGATGAGGTTATTTGGGGCAGTTTTGAATTTCTCTTGGCATGCCTTTGGCCTTTTCAGTGTCCCTGGAGCTCTGGGCTTTTTGGTTTTCTGAACCCTAACCCTAGGCGTAACCCTAAACTTCGCACTATTGGGAGCCTAAGAAAGAGCACTGGGCACAAATGGGCGCTGATCAGGAAGATGATGATGGGATATGATTGGGGAAGTTTTGAATTTCTCTTGGCCTGCCTTTCACTTTTTTATTATCCATGGAGCTCTGGGCTTTTTGGTTTTCTGAATCCTTACCCTAGGCGTAACCCTAAACTTCGCACTATTGGGAGCCTAAGAAAGAGCACTGGGCACAAATGGGCGCTGACCAGGAAGATATGGATGTCGCATATTTGGGGCAGTTTTGAATTTCTCTTGGCATGCCTTTCGCATTTTTAGTGTCCCTGGAGCTCTGGGCTTTCTGGTTTTCTGAACCCTAACCCTAGGCGTAACCCTAAACTTCGCACTATTGGGAGCCTAAAAAAGAGCACTGGGCACAAATGGGCGCTGATTAGGAAGATGATGATGGGACATGATTGGGGTGGTTTTGAATTTCTCTTGGCATGCCTTTGGCCTTTTCAGTGTCCCTGGAGCTCTGGGCTTTTTGGTTTTCTGAACCCTAACCCTAGGCGTAACCCTAAACTTCGCACTATTGGGAGCCTAAGAAAGAGCAGTGGGCACAAGTGGGGGCTGATCACGAAGATATGGATGCCGCATATTTGGGGCAGTTTTGAATTTCTCTTGGCCTGCTTTCGCGTTTTATGTCCCTGGAGCTCTGGGCTTTTGGTTTTTTTCTGAACCCTAACCCAGGCATAACCCTAAACTTCGCACTATTGGGAGCCTAAGAAAGAGCACTGTGCACAAATGGGCGCTGATCAGGAAGATGATGATGGGATATGATTGGGGCAGTTTTGAATTTCTCTTGGCCTGCCTTTCACATTTTTATTATCCCTGGAGCTCTGGCTTTCTGGTTTTCTGAACCCTAACACTAGGCGTAACCCTAATCGGCACTATTGGGAGCCTAAGAAAGAGCATGGGCACAAATTGGGGGCTGATCAGGAAGATATGATATGTATGATTGGGGCAGTTTTGAATTTCTCTTGGCCTGCCTTTCACATTTTTATTGTCCCTGGAGCTCTGGGCTTTTTGGTTTTCTGAACCCTAACCCTAGGCGTAACCCTAAACTTCGCACTATGCCGAGCCTAAGAAAGAGCACTGGGCATAAATGGGGGCTGATCAGGAAGATGATGGTGGGATATGATTGGGGCAGTTTTGAATTTCTCTTGGCCTGCCTTTCACATTTTTATTATCCCTGGAGCTCTGGGCTTTCTGGTTTTCTGAACCCTAACCCTAGGCGTAACCCTAAACTTCGCACTATTGAGAGCCTATTAAAGAGCACTGGGCACAAATGGGCGCTGATCAGGAAGATGATGATAGGTTATGATTGGGGCAGTTTTGAATTTCTCTTGGCATGCCTTTGGCCTTTTCAGTGTCCCTGGAGCTCTGGGCTTTTTGGTTTTCTGAACCCTAACCCTAGGCGTAACCCTAAACTTCGCACTATTGGGAGCCTAAGAAAGAGCACTGGGCACAAATGGGCGCTGATCAGGAAGATGATGATCGGATATGATTGGGGCAGTTTTGAATTTCTCTTGGCCTGCCTCTCACTTTTTTATTATCCTTGGAGCTCTGGGCTATTTGGTTTTCTGAATCCTTACCCTAGGCGTAACCCTAAACTTCGCACTATTGGGAGCCTAAGAAAGAGCACTGGGCACAAATGGGCGCCGATGGCGAAGATACAGATGTCGCATATTTGGGTCAGTTTTGAATTTCTCTTGTCCTGCTTTTCACTTTTGTTATTATCCCTGGAGCTCTGGGCTTTCTGGTTTTCTGAACCCTAACCCTAGGCGTAACCCTAAACTTCGCACTATTGGGAGCCTATTAAAGAGCACTGGGCACAAATGGGCGCTGATCAGGAAGATGATGATGGGATATGATTGGGGCAGTTTTGAATTTCTCTTGGCATGCCTTTGGCCTTTTCAGTTTCCCTGGAGCTCTGGGCATTTTGGTTTTCTGAACCCTAACCCTAGGCGTAACCCTAAACTTCGCACTATTGGGAGCCTATTAAAGAGCACAGGGCACAAGTGGGGGCTGATCAGGAAGATATGGATGCCGCATATTTGGGGCAGTTTTGAATTTCTCTTGGCCTGCGTTTCGCGGTTTTCGTGTCCCTGGAGCTCTGGGCTTTTTGGTTTTCTGAACCCTAACCCGAGGCATAACCCTAAACTTCGCACTATGCCGAGCCTTTTAAAGAGCACTGGGCACAAATGGGCGCTGATCAGGAAGATGATGATAGGTTATGATTGGGGCAGTTTTGAATTTCTCTTGGCATGCCTTTCAGATTTTTATTATCCCTGGAGCTCTGGGCTTTTTGGTTTTCTGAATCCTTACCCTAGGCGTAACCCTAAACTTCGCACTTTTGGGAGCCTAAGAAAGAGCACTGGGCACAAATGGGGCGCTGATCAGGAAGATGATGATGGGATATGTTTGCTGCAGTTTTGAATTTCTCTTGGCCTGCCTTTCTCATTTTCAGTGTCCCTGGAGCTCTGGGCATTTTGGTTTTCTGAACCCTAGCTCTAGGCGTAACCCTAAACTTCTCACTACTGGGAGCCTAAAAACGAGCACCGGGCACAAATGGGGCGCTGATCACGAAGATATGGATGTCGCATATTTGGGGGAGTTTTGAATTTCTCTTGGCCTGCCTTTCACATTTTTATTATCCCTGGAGCTCTGGGCTTTCTGGTTTTCTGAACCCTAACCCTAGGCGTAACCCTAAACTTCGCACTATTGGGAGCCTAAGAAAGAGCACTGGGCACAAATGGGTGCTGATCAGGAAGATGATGATAGGTTATGACTGGGGCAGTTTTGAATTCCTCTTGGCATGCCTTTGGCCTTTTCAGTGTCCCTGGAGCTCTGGGCTTTTTGGTTTTCTGAACCCTAACCCTAGGCGTAACCCTAAACTTCGCACTATTGGGAGCCTAAGAAAGAGCACTGGGTACAAATGGGCGCTGATCAGGAAGATGATGATGGGATATGATTGGGGCCGTTTTGAATTTCGCTTGGCCTGCCTCTCACTTTTTTATTATCCCTGGAGCTCTGGGCTTTTTGGTTTTGTGAATCCTTACCCTAGGCGTAACCCTAAACTTCGCACTATTGGGAGCCTAAGAAAGAGCACTGGGCACAAATGGGCGCTGATCAGGAAGATGATCATGGGACATGATTGGGGCAGTTTTGAATTTCTCTTGGCATGCCTTTGGCCTTTTCAGTTTCCCTGGAGCTCTGGGCATTTTGGTTTTCTGAACCCTAACCCTAGGCGTAACCCTAAACTTCGCACTATTGGGAGCCTAAGAAAGAGCACTGGGCGCAAATGGGGCGCCGATCACGAAGATATGGATGTCGCATATTTGGGGCAGTTTTGAATTTCTCTTGGCCTGCCTTTCACTTTTTTATTATCCCTGGAGCTCTGGGCTTTTTGGTTTTCTGAACCCTAACACTAGGCGTAACCCTAAACTTCGCAGTATTGGGAGCCTATTACAGAGCACAGGGCACAAGTGGGGGCTGATCAGGAAGATATGGATGCCGCATATTTGGGGCAGTTTTGAATTTCTCTTGGCCTGCGTTTCGCGGTTTTCTAGTCCCTGGAGCTCTGGGCTTTTTGGTTTTCTGAACCCTAACCCGAGGCATAACCCTAAACTTCGCACTATGCCGAGCCTTTTAAAGAGCACTGGGCACAAATGGGCGCTGATCAGGAAGATGATGATAGGTTATGATTGGGGCAGTTTTGAATTTCTCTTGGCATGCCTTTCAGATTTTTATTATCCCTGGAGCTCTGGGCTTTTTGGTTTTCTGAATCCTTACCCTAGGCGTAACCCTAAACTTCGCACTATTGGGAGCCTAAGAAAGAGCACTGGGCACAAATGGGGCGCTGATCAGGAAGATGATGATGGGATATGTTTGCGGCAGTTTTGAATTTCTCTTGGCCTGCCTTTCTCATTTTCAGTGTCCCTGGAGCTCTGGGCATTTTGGTTTTCTGAACCCTAACCCTAGGCGTAACCCTAAACTTCGCACTATTGAGAGCCTATTAAAGAGCACTGGGCACAAATGGGGCTGATCACGAAGATATGGATGCAGCATATTTGGGGCAGTTTTGAATTCCTCTTGGCATGCCTTTGATCTTTTCAGTGTCCCTGGAGCTCTGGGCTATCTGGTTTTCTGAACCCTAACCCTAGGCGTAACCCTAAACTTCGCACTATTGGGAGCCTAAGAAAGAGCACTGGGCACAAATGGGCGCTGATCAGGAAGATGATGATGGGATATGATTGGGGCAGTTATGAATTTCGCTTGGCCTGCCTCTCACTTTTTTATTATCCCTGGAGCTCTGGGCTTTTTGGTTTTCTGAATCCTAACCCTAGGCGTAACCCTAAACTTCGCACTATTGGGAGCCTAAGAAAGAGCACTGGGCACAAATGGGCGCTGATCAGGAAGATGATGATGGGATATGATTGGGGCAGTTATGAATTTCGCTTGGCCTGCCTCTCACTTTTTTATTATCCCTGGAGCTCTGGGCTTTTTGGTTTTCTGAATCCTAACCCTAGGCGTAACCCTAAACTTCGCACTATTGGGAGCCTAAGAAAGAGCACTGGGCACAGATGGGCGCCGATGGCGAAGATACGGATGTCGCATAATTGGGGCAGTTTTGAATTTCTCTTGTCCTGCTTTTCACTTTTGTTATTATCCCTGGAGCTCTGGGCTTTCTGGTTTTCTGAACCCTAACCCTAGGCGTAACCCTAAACTTCGCACTATTGGGAGCCTAAGAAAGAGCACTGGGCACAAATGGGCGCTGATCAGGAAGATACGGATGCCGCATATTTGGGGCAGTTTTGAATTTCTCTTGGCATGCCTTTGGCCTTTTCAGTGTCCCTGGAGCTCTGGGCTTTTTGGTTTTCTGAACCCTAACCCTAGGCGTAACCCTAAACTTCTCACTACTGGGAGCCTATTAAAGAGCACTGGGCACAAATGGGGCTGATCACGAAGATATGGATGTCGCATATTTGGGGCAGTTTTGAATTCCTCTTGGCCTGCCTTTCACATTTTTATTATCCCTGGAGCTCTGGGCTTTCTGGTTTTCGGAACCCTAACCCTAGGCGTAACCCTAAACATCGCACTATTGGGAGCCTAAGAAAGAGCACTGGGCACAAATGGGCGCTGATCAGGAAGATGATGATGGGATATGATTGGGGCAGTTTTGAATTTCTCTTGGCCTGCCTTTCACATTTTTATTATCCCTGAAGCTCAGGGCTTTTTGGTTTTCTGAACCCTAACCCGAGGCGTAACCCTGAATTACGCACTATGCCGAGCCTTTTAAAGAGCACTGGGCAGAAATGGGGGCTGATCAGGAGGATGATGATAGGTTATGATTGGGGCAGTTTTGAATTTCTCTTGGCCTGCCTTTCACATTTTTATTATCCCTGGAGCTCTGGGCTTTTTGGTTTTCTGAACCCTAACCCTAGGCGTAACCCTAAACTTCGTACTATGCCGAGCCTAAGAAAGGGCACTGGGCATAAGTGGGGGCTGATCTGGAAGATGATGGTGGGATATGATTGGGGCAGTTTTGAATTTCTCTTGGCCTGACTTTCACATTTTTATTATCCCTGGAGCTCTGGGCTTTCTGGTTTTCTGAACCCTAACCCTAGGCGTAACCCTAAACTTCGCACTATTGAGAGCTTATTAAAGAGCACTGGGCACAAATGGGTGCTGATCAGGAAGATGATGATAGGTTATGATTGGGGCAGTTTTGAATTTCTCTTGGCATGCCTTTGGCCTTTTCAGTGTCCCTGGAGCTCTGGGCTTTTTGGTTTTCTGAACCCTAACCCTAGGCGTAACCCTAAACTTCGCACTATTGGGAGCCTAAGAAAGAGCACTGGGCACAAATGGGCGCTGATCAGGAAGATGATCATGGGACATGATTGGGGCAGTTTTGAATTTCTCTTGGCATGCCTTTGGCCTTTTCAGTTTCCCTGGAGCTCTGGGCATTTTGGTTTTCTGAACCCTAACCCTAGGCGTAACCCTAAACTTCGCACTATTGGGAGCCTAAGAAAGAGCACTGGGCGCAAATGGGGCGCCGATCACGAAGATATGGATGTCGCATATTTGGGGCAGTTTTGAATTTCTCTTGGCCTGCCTTTCACTTTTTTATTATCCCTGGAGCTCTGGGCTTTTTGGTTTTCTGAACCCTAACACTAGGCGTAACCCTAAACTTTGCAGTATTGGGAGCCTATTACAGAGCACAGGGCACAAGTGGGGGCTGATCAGGAAGATATGGATGCCGCATATTTGGGGCAGTTTTGAATTTCTCTTGGCCTGCGTTTCGCGGTTTTCTAGTCCCTGGAGCTCTGGGCTTTTTGGTTTTCTGAACCCTAACCCGAGGCATAACCCTAAACTTCGCACTATGCCGAGCCTTTTAAAGAGCACTGGGCACAAATGGGCGCTGATCAGGAAGATGATGATAGGTTATGATTGGGGCAGTTTTGAATTTCTCTTGGCATGCCTTTCAGATTTTTATTATCCCTGGAGCTCTGGGCTTTTTGGTTTTCTGAATCCTTACCCTAGGCGTAACCCTAAACTTCGCACTATTGGGAGCCTAAGAAAGAGCACTGGGCACAAATGGGGCGCTGATCAGGAAGATGATGATGGGATATGTTTGCGGCAGTTTTGAATTTCTCTTGGCCTGCCTTTCTCATTTTCAGTGTCCCTGGAGCTCTGGGCATTTTGGTTTTCTGAACCCTAACCCTAGGCGTAACCCTAAACTTCGCACTATTGAGAGCCTATTAAAGAGCACTGGGCACAAATGGGGCTGATCACGAAGATATGGATGCAGCATATTTGGGGCAGTTTTGAATTCCTCTTGGCATGCCTTTGATCTTTTCAGTGTCCCTGGAGCTCTGGGCTATCTGGTTTTCTGAACCCTAACCCTAGGCGTAACCCTAAACTTCGCACTATTGGGAGCCTAAGAAAGAGCACTGGGCACAAATGGGCGCTGATCAGGAAGATAATGATGGGATATGATTGGGGCAGTTATGAATTTCGCTTGGCCTGCCTCTCACTTTTTTATTATCCCTGGAGCTCTGGGCTTTTTGGTTTTCTGAATCCTAACCCTAGGCGTAACCCTAAACTTCTCACTACTGGGAGCCTATTAAAGAGCACCGGGCACAAATGGGGCGCTGATCACGAAGATATGGATGTCGCATATTTGGGGCAGTTTTGAATTTCTCTTGGCCTGCCTTTCACTTTTTTATTATCCCTGGAGCTCTGGGCTTTCTGGTTTTCTGAACCCTAACCCTAGGCGTAACCCTAAACATCGCACTATTGGGAGCCTATGACAGAGCACTGGGCACAAATGGGCGCTGATCAGGAAGATGATGATGGGATATGATTGGGGCAGTTTTGAATTTCTCTTGGCCTGCCTTTCACATTTTTATTATCCCTGGAGCTCTGGGCTTTTTGGTTTTCTGAACCCTAACACTAGGCGTAACCCTAAACTTCGCACTATTGGGAGCCTAAGAAAGAGCACTGGGCACAAATGGGCGCTGATCAGGAAGATGATGATCGGATATGATTGGGGCAGTTTTGAATTTCTCTTGGCATGCCTTTGGCCTTTTCAGTGTCCCTGGAACTCTGGGCATTTTGGTTTTCTGAACCCTAACCCTAGGCGTAACCCTAAACTTCGCACTATTGAGAGCCTATTAAAGAGCACTGGGCACAAATGGGGCTGATCACGAAGATATGGATGCAGCATATTTGGGGCAGTTTTGAATTCCTCTTGGCATGCCTTTGATCTTTTCAGTGTCCCTGGAGCTCTGGGCTATCTGGTTTTCTGAACCCTAACCCTAGGCGTAACCCTAAACTTCGCACTATTGGGAGCCTAAGAAAGAGCACTGGGCACAAATGGGCGCTGATCAGGAAGATAATGATGGGATATGATTGGGGCAGTTATGAATTTCGCTTGGCCTGCCTCTCACTTTTTTATTATCCCTGGAGCTCTGGGCTTTTTGGTTTTCTGAATCCTAACCCTAGGCGTAACCCTAAACTTCGCACTATTGGGAGCCTAAGAAAGAGCACTGGGCACAAATGGGCGCTGATCAGGAAGATGATGATCGGATATGATTGGGGCAGTTTTGAATTTCTCTTGGCCTGCCTCTCACTTTTTTATTATCCTTGGAGCTCTGGGCTATTTGGTTTTCTGAATCCTTACCCTAGGCGTAACCCTAAACTTCGCACTATTGGGAGCCTAAGAAAGAGCACTGGGCACAAATGGGCGCCGATGGCGAAGATACAGATGTCGCATATTTGGTTCAGTTTTGAATTTCTCTTGTCCTGCTTTTCACTTTTGTTATTATCCCTGGAGCTCTGGGCTTTCTGGTTTTCTGAACCCTAACCCTAGGCGTAACCCTAAACTTCGCACTATTGGGAGCCTATTACAGAGCACTGGGCACAAATGGGCGCTGATCAGGAAGATGATCATGGGATATGATTGGGGCAGTTTTGAATTTCTCTTGGCATGCCTTTGGCCTTTTCAGTTTCCCTGGAGCTCTGGGCATTTTGGTTTTCTGAACCCTAACCCTAGGCGTAACCCTAAACTTCGCACTATTGGGAGCCTATTACAGAGCACAGGGCACAAGTGGGGGCTGATCAGGAAGATATGGATGCCGCATATTTGGGGCAGTTTTGAATTTCTCTTGGCCTGCGTTTCGCGGTTTTCGTGTCCCTGGAGCTCTGGGCTTTTTGGTTTTCTGAACCCTAACCCGAGGCATAACCCTAAACTTCACACTATGCCGAGCCTTTTAAAGAGCACTGGGCACAAATGGGCGCTGATCAGGAAGATGATGATAGGTTATGATTGGGGCAGTTTTGAATTTCTCTTGGCATGCCTTTCAGATTTTTATTATCCCTGGAGCTCTGGGCTTTTTGGTTTTCTGAATCCTTACCCTAGGCGTAACCCTAAACTTCGCACTTTTGGGAGCCTAAGAAAGAGCACTGGGCACAAATGGGGCGCTGATCAGGAAGATGATGATGGGATATGTTTGCTGCAGTTTTGAATTTCTCTTGGCCTGCCTTTCTCATTTTCAGTGTCCCTGGAGCTCTGGGCATTTTGGTTTTCTGAACCCTAGCTCTAGGCGTAACCCTAAACTTCTCACTACTGGGAGCCTAAAAACGAGCACCGGGCACAAATGGGGCGCTGATCACGAAGATATGGATGTCGCATATTTGGGGGAGTTTTGAATTTCTCTTGGCCTGCCTTTCACATTTTTATTATCCCTGGAGCTCTGGGCTTTCTGGTTTTCTGAACCCAAACCCTAGGCGTAACCCTAAACTTCGCACTATGCTGAGCCTAAGAAAGAGCACTGGGCACAAATGGGCGCTGATCAGGAAGAGATGGATGCCGCATATTTGGGGCAGTTTTGAATTTCTCTTGGCATGCCTTTGGCCTTTTCAGTGTCCCTGGAGCTCTGGGCTTTTTGGTTTTCTGAACCCTAACCCTAGGCGTAACCCTAAACTTCTCACTACTGGGAGCCTATTAAAGAGTACTGGGCACTAATGGGGCGCTGATCACGAAGATATGGATGTCGCATATTTGGGGCAGTTTTGAATTTCTCTTGGCATGCCTTTCACATTTTTATTATCCCTGGAGCTCTGGGCTTTCTGGTTTTCTGAACCCTAACCCTAGGCGTAACCCTAAACATCGCACTATTGGGAGCCTAAGAAAGAGCCCTGGGCAAAAGTGGGCGCTGATCTGGAAGATGATGATTGGAGATGATTGGGGCAGTTTTGAATTTCTCTTGGCCTGCCTTTCGCATTTTTATTATCCCTGGAGCTCTGGGCTTTTTGGTTTTCTGAACCCTAACACTAGGCGTAACCCTAAACTTCGCACTATTGGGAGCCTATTACAGAGCACTGGGCACAAATGGGCGCTGATCAGGAAGATGATGATGGGATATGATTGGGGCAGTTTTGAATTTCTCTTGGCATGCCTTTGGCCTTTTCAGTGTCCCTGGAACTCTGGGCATTTTGGTTTTCTGAACCCTAACCCTAGGCGTAACCGTGAACTTCGCACTATTGAGAGCCTATTAAAGAGCACTGGGCACAAATGGGGCTGATCACGAAGATATGGACGCAGCATATTTGGGGCAGTTTTGAATTCCTCTTGGCATGCCTTTGATCTTTTCAGTGTCCCAGGAGCTCTGGGCTATCTGGTTTTCTGAACCCTAACCCGAGGCGTAACCCTGAATTACGCACTATTGGGAGCCTAAGAAAGAGCACTGGGCACAAATGGGCGCTGATCAGGAAGATAATGATGGGATATGATTGGGGCAGTTATGAATTTCGCTTGGCCTGCCTCTCACTTTTTTATTATCCCTGGAGCTCTGGGCTTTTTGGTTTTCTGAACCCTAACCCTAGGCGTAACCCTAAACTTCGCACTTTGCCGAGCCTAAGAAAGGGCACTGGGCATAAGTGGGGGCTGATCTGGAAGATGATGGTGGGAGATGATTGGGGCAGTTTTGAATTTCTCTTGGCCTGCCGTTCACTTTTTTATTATCCCTGGAGCGCTGGGCTTTCTGGTTTTCTGAACCCTAACCCTAGGCGTAACCCTAAACTTCGCACTATTGAGAGCTTATTAAAGAGCACTGGGCACAAATGGGGGCTGATCACGAAGATATGGATGCAGCATATTTGGGGCAGTTTTGAATTCCTCTTGGCATGCCTTTGACCTTTTCATTGTCCCTGGAGCTCTGGGCGTTTTGGTTTTCTTAACCCTAACCCTAGGCGTAACCCTAAACTTCGCACTATTGGGAGCCTATTAAAGAGCACTGGGCACAAATGGGCGCTGATCAGGAAGATGATGTTGGGGGTTTTGTTTTTTGTGTTTTTTTTTTGGGTTGGGTTTTGGTTTTTGTTGGGTTTTGTTTGGGGTGGGTGGGTGGGGTGTGGGTGTGATGGGATATGATTGGGGCAGTTTTGAATTTCTCTTGGCCTGCCTTTGGCTTTTTTATTGTCCCTGGAGCTCTGGGCTTTTTGGTTTTCTGAATCCTTACCCTAGGCGTAACCCTGAATTTCGCACTATTGGGAGCCTTTTAAAGAGCACTGGGCAGAAATGGGGGCTGATTGGGAAGATGATGTAGGTTATGTTGGGGCAGTTTTGAATTTCTCTTGTCCTGCCTTTCACTTTTTTATTATCCCTGGAGCTCTGGGCTTTTTGGTTTTCTGAACCCTAACCCTAGGCGTAACCCTAAACTTCGCAGTATTGGGAGCCTATTAAAGAGCTCTGGGCACAAATGGGGCGCTGATCAGGATGATACGGATGTCGCATATTTGGGGCAGTTTTGAATTTCTTTTGGCATGCCTTTCGCATTTTTATTGTCCCTGGAGCTCTGGGCTTTTTGGTTTTCTGAACTCTAACCCTAGGCGTAACCCTAAACTTCGCACTATTGGGAGCCTTTTAAAGAGCACTGGGCAAAAATGGGCGCTGATCAGGAAGATGATGATGGGATATGATTGGGGCAGTTTTGAATTTCTCTTGGCATGCCTTTGGCTTTTTTATTATCCCTGGAGCTCTGGGCATTTTGGTTTTCTGAACCCTAACCCTAGGCGTAACCCTAAACTTCGCACTATTGAGAGCCTATTAAAGAGCACTGGGCACAAATGGGCGCTGATCAGGAAGATGATGATGGGATATGATTGGGGCAGTTTTGAATTTCTCTTGGCCTGCCTTTCACATTTTTATTATCCCTGGAGCTCTGGGCTTTTTGGTTTTCTGAACCCTAACACTAGGCGTAACCCTAAACTTCGCACTATTGGGAGCCTAAGAAAGAGCACTGGGCACAAATGGGCGCTGATGGCGAAGATACGGATGTCGCATAATTGGGGCAGTTTTGAATTTCTCTTGTCCTGCTTTTCGCTTTTGTTAGTGTCCCTGGAGCTCTGGGCTTTCTGGTTTTCTGAATCCTTACCCTAGGCGTAACCCTAAACTTCGCACTATTGGGAGCCTAAGAAAGAGCACTGGGCACAAATGGGCGCTGATCAGGAAGATGATGATGGGATATGATTGGGGCAGTTTTGAATTTCTCTTGGCATGCCTTTCACTTTTTTTATTATCCCTGGAGCTCTGGGCTTTTTGGTTTTCTGAATCCTTACCCTAGGCTTAACCCTAAACTTCGCACTATTGGGAGCCTAAGAAAGAGCACTGGGCACAAATGGGCGCTGATCAGGAAGATACGGATGCCGCATATTTGGGGCAGTTTTGAATTTCTCTTGGCATGCCTTTCGCATTTTTAGTGTCCCTGGAACTCTGGGGTTTTTGGTTTTCTGAACCCTAACCCTAGGCGTAACCCTAAACTTCGCACTATTGAGAGCCTATTAAAGAGCACTGGGCACAAAGGGGCGCTGATCAGGAAGATGATGATAGGTTATGATTGGGGCAGTTTTGAATTTCTCTTGGCATGCCTTTGGCCTTTTCAGTGTCCCTGGAGCTCTGGGCTTTTTGGTTTTCTGAACCCTAACCCTAGGCGTAACCCTAAACTTCGCACTATTGGGAGCCTAAGAAAGAGCACTGGGCACAAATGGGCGCTGATCAGGAAGATGATGATGGGATATGATTGGGGCAGTTTTGAATTTCTGCTTGGCCTGCCTTTCCACTTTTTATTATCCTGGAGCTCTGGGCTTTTTGGTTTTCTGAATCCTTACCCTAGGTGTAACCCTAAACTTCGCACTATTGGGAGCCTAAGAAAGAGCACTGGGTACAAATGGGCGCCGATGGCGAAGATACGGATGTCGCATATTTGGGGCAGTTTTGAATTTCTCTTGGCCTGCCTTTCACTTTTTTTATTATCCCTGGAGCTCTGGGCTTTCTGTTTTGCTGAACCCTAACCCTAGGCGTAACCCTAAACTTCGCACTATTGGGAGCCTAAGAAAGAGCACTGGGCACAAATGGGCGCTGATCAGGAAGATACGGATGCTGCATATTTGGGGCAGTTTTGAATTTCTCTTGGCATGCCTTTGGCCTTTTCAGTGTCCCTGGAGCTCTGGGCTTTTTGGTTTTCTGAACCCTAACCCTAGGCGTAACCCTAAACTTCTCACTACTGGGAGCCTATTAAAGAGCACCGGGCACAAATGGGGCGCTGATCACGAAGATATGGATGTCGCATATTTGGGGCAGTTTTGAATTTCTCTTGGCCTGCCTTTCACATTTTTATTATCCCTGGAGCTCTGGGCTTTCTGGTTTTCTGAACCCTAACCCTAGGCGTAACCCTAAACTTCGCACTATTGGGAGCCTATTACAGAGCACTGGGCACAAATGGGCGCTGATCAGGAAGATGATGATGGGATATGATTGGGGCAGTTTTGAATTTCTCTTGGCCTGCCTTTCACATTTTTATTATCCCTGGAGCTCTGGGCTTTTTGGTTTTCTGAACCCTAACACTAGGCGTAACCCTAAACTTCGCACTATTGGGAGCCTATTACAGAGCACTGGGTACAAATGGGCGCTGATCAGGAAGATGATGATGGGATATGATTGGGGCAGTTTTGAATTTCTCTTGGCATGCCTTTGGCCTTTTCAGTGTCCCTGGAACTCTGGGCATTTTGGTTTTCTGAACCCTAACCCTAGGCGTAACCCTAAACTTCGCACTATTGAGAGCCTATTAAAGAGCACTGGGCACAAATGGGGCTGATCACGAAGATATGGATGCAGCATATTTGGGGCAGTTTTGAATTCCTCTTGGCATGCCTTTGATCTTTTCAGTGTCCCTGGAGCTCTGGGCTATCTGGTTTTCTGAACCCTAACCCTAGGCGTAACCCTAAACTTCGCACTATTGGGAGCCTAAGAAAGAGCACTGGGCACAAATGGGCGCTGATCAGGAAGATAATGATGGGATATGATTGGGGCAGTTATGAATTTCGCTTGGCCTGCCTCTCACTTTTTTATTATCCCTGGAGCTCTGGGCTTTTTGGTTTTCTGAATCCTAACCCTAGGCGTAACCCTAAACTTCGCACTATTGGGAGCCTAAGAAAGAGCACTGGGCACAGATGGGCGCCGATGGCGAAGATACGGATGTCGCATAATTGGGGCAGTTTTGAATTTCTCTTGGCCTGCTTTTCACTTTTGTTATTATCCCTGGAGCTCTGGGCTTTCTTGTTTTCTGAACCCTAACCCTAGGCGTAACCCTAAACTTCGCACTATTGAGAGCCTATTAAAGAGCACTGGGCACAAATGGGGCTGATCACAAAGATATGGATGCAGCATATTTGGGGCAGTTTTGAATTCCTCTTGGCATGCCTTTGATCTTTTCAGTGTCCCTGGAGCTCTGGGCTATCTGGTTTTCTGAACCCTAACCCTAGGCGTAACCCTAAACTTCGCACTATTGGGAGCCTAAGAAAGAGCACTGGGCACAAATGGGCGCTGATCAGGAAGATGATGATGGGATATGATTGGGGCAGTTCTGAATTTCTCTTGGCCTGCCTTTCACATTTTTATTATCCCTGGAGCTCTGGGCTTTTTGGTTTTCTGAACTCTAACACTAGGCGTAACCCTAAACTTCGCACTATTGGGAGCCTATTACAGAGCACTGGGTACAAATGGGCGCTGATCAGGAAGATGATGATGGGATATGATTGGGGCAGTTTTGAATTTCTCTTGGCATGCCTTTGGCCTTTTCAGTGTCCCTGGAACTCTGGGCATTTTGGTTTTCTGAACCCTAACCCTAGGCGTAACCCTAAACTTCGCACTATTGTGAGCCTATTAAAGAGCACTGGGCACAAATGGGGCTGATCACGAAGATATGGATGCAGCATATTTGGGGCAGTTTTGAATTCCTCTTGGCATGCCTTTGATCTTTTCAGAGTCCCTGGAGCTCTGGGCTATCTGGTTTTCTGAACCCTAACCCTAGGCGTAACCCTAAACTTCGCACTATTGGGAGCCTAAGAAAGAGCACTGGGCACAAATGGGCGCTGATCAGGAAGATGATGATGGGATATGATTGGGGCAGTTATGAATTTCGCTTGGCCTGCCTCTCACTTTTTTATTATCCCTGGAGCTCTGGGCTTTCTGGTTTTCTGAATCCTAACCCTAGGCGTAACCCTAAACTTCGCACTATTGGGAGCCTAAGAAAGAGCACTGGGCACAGATGGGCGCCGATGGCGAAGATACGGATGTCGCATAATTGGGGCAGTTTTGAATTTCTCTTGTCCTGCTTTTCACTTTTGTTATTATCCCTGGAGCTCTGGGCTTTCTGGTTTTCTGAATCCTTACCCTAGGCGTAACCCTAAACTTCGCACTATTGGGAGCCTAAGAAAGAGCACTGGGCAAAAATGGGCGCTGATCAGGAAGATGATGATGGGATATGATTGGGGCAGTTTTGAATTTCTCTTGGCCTGCCTTTCACTTTTTTTATTATCCCTGGAGCTCTGGGCTTTCTGGTTTTCTGAACCCTAACCCTAGGCGTAACCCTAAACTTCGCACTATTGGGAGCCTAAGAAAGAGCACTGGCCACAAATGGGCGCTGATCAGGAAGATACGGATGCCGCATATCTGGGGCAGTTTTGAATTTCTCTTGGCATGCCTTTCGCATTTTTAGTGTCCCTGGAACTCTGGGGTTTTTGGTTTTCTGAACCCTAACCCTAGGCGTAACCCTAAACTTCGCACTATTGAGAGCCTATTAAAGAGCACTGGGCACAAATGGGCGCTGATCAGGAAGATGATGATGGGATATGATTGGGGCAGTTTTGAATTTCGCTTGGCCTGCCTCTCACTTTTTTATTATCCCTGGAGCTCTGGGCTTTTTGGTTTTCTGAATCCTTACCCTAGGTGTAACCCTAAACTTCGCACTATTGGGAGCCTAAGAAAGAGCACTGGGTACAAATGGGCGCCGATGGCGAAGATACGGATGTCGCATATTTGGGGCAGTTTTGAATTTCTCTTGGCCTGCCTTTCACTTTTTTTATTATCCCTGGAGCTCTGGGCTTTCTGTTTTGCTGAACCCTAACCCTAGGCGTAACCCTAAACTTCGCACTATTGGGAGCCTAAGAAAGAGCACTGGGCACAAATGGGCGCTGATCAGGAAGATACGGATGCCGCATATTTGGGGCAGTTTTGAATTTCTCTTGGCATGCCTTTGGCCTTTTCAGTGTCCCTGGAGCTCTGGGCTTTTTGGTTTTCTGAACCCTAACCCTAGGCGTAACCCTAAACTTCTCACTACTGGGAGCCTATTAAAGAGCACCGGGCACAAATGGGGCGCTGATCACGAAGATATGGATGTCGCATATTTGGGGCAGTTTTGAATTTCTCTTGGCCTGCCTTTCACATTTTTATTATCCCTGGAGCTCTGGGCTTTCTGGTTTTCTGAACCCTAACCCTAGGCGTAACCCTAAACATCGCACTATTGGGAGCCTAAGAAAGAGCACTGGGCACAAATGGGCGCTGATCAGGAAGATGATGATGGGATATGATTGGGGCAGTTTTGAATTTCTCTTGGCCTGCCTTTCACATTTTTATTATCCCTGGAGCTCTGGGCTTTTTGGTTTTCTGAACCCTAACACTAGGCGTAACCCTAAACTTCGCACTATTGGGAGCCTATTACAGAGCACTGGGCACAAATGGGCGCTGATCAGGAAGATGATGATGGGATATGATTGGGGCAGTTTTGAATTTCTCTTGGCATGCCTTTGGCCTTTTCAGTGTCCCTGGAACTCTGGGCATTTTGGTTTTCTGAACCCTAACCCTAGGCGTAACCCTAAACTTCGCACTATTGAGAGCCTATTAAAGAGCACTGGGCACAAATGGGGCTGATCACAAAGATATGGATGCAGCATATTTGGGGCAGTTTTGAATTCCTCTTGGCATGCCTTTGATCTTTTCAGTGTCCCTGGAGCTCTGGGCTATCTGGTTTTCTGAACCCTAACCCTAGGCGTAACCCTAAACTTCGCACTATTGGGAGCCTATTACAGAGCACTGGGCACAAATGGCCGCTGATCAGGAAGACAATGATGGGATATGATTGGGGCAGTTATGAATTTCGCTTGGCCTGCTTCTCACTTTTTTATTATCCCTGGAGCTCTGGGCTTTTTGGTTTTCTGAATCCTAACCCTAGGCGTAACCCTAAACTTCGCAGTATTGGGAGCCTAAGAAAGAGCACTGGCCACAAATGGGCGCTGATCAGGAAGATGGTGATGGGATATGATTGGGGCAGTTTTGAATTTCTCTTGTCCTGCCTTTCATTTTTTTTATTATCCCTGGAGCTCTGGGCTTTCTGGTTTTCTAAACCCTAACCCTAGGCCTAACCCTAAACTTCGCACTATTGGGAGCCTAAGAAAGAGCACTGGCCACAAATGGGCGCTGATCAGGAAGATACGGATGCCGCATATCTGGGGCAGTTTTGAATTTCTCTTGGCATGCCTTTCGCATTTTTAGTGTCCCTGGAAGTCTGGGGTTTTTGGTTTTCTGAACCCTAACCCTAGGCGTAACCCGAAACTTCGCACTATTGAGAGCCTATTAAAGAGCACTGGGCACAAATGGGCGCTGATCAGGAAGATGATGATAGGTTATGATTGGGGCAGTTTTGAATTTCTCTTGGCATGCCTTTGGCCTTTTCAGTGTCCCTGGAGCTCTGGGCTTTTTGGTTTTCTGAACCCTAACCCTAGGCGTAACCCTAAACTTCGCACTATTGAGAGCCTATTAAAGAGCACTGGGCACAAATGGGCGCTGATCAGGAAGATGATGATGGGGTATGATTGGGGCAGTTTTGAATTTCTCTTGGCATGCCTTTGGCCTTTTCAGTGTCCCTGGAGCTCTGGGCTTTTTGGTTTTCTGAACCCTAACCATAGGCGTAACACTAAACTTCGCGCTATTGGGAGCCTATTAAAGAGCACTGGGCACAAATGGGCGGTGATCAGGAAGATGATGATGGGATATGATTGGGGCAGTTTTGAATTTCTCTTGGCCTGCCTTTGGCCTTTTCAGTGTCCCTGAAGCTCAGGGCTTTTTGGTTTTCTGAACCCTAACCCGAGGCGTAACCCTGAATTACGCACTATGCCGAGCCTATTAAAGAGCACTGGGCAGAAATGGGGGCTGATCAGGAAGATGATGATAGGTTATGATTGGGGCAGTTTTGAATTTCTCTTGGCCTGCCTTTCACATTTTTATTATGCTTGGAGCTCTGTGCTTTTTGGTTTTCTGAACCCTAACCCTAGGCGTAACCCTAAACTTCGCACTTTGCCGAGCCTAAGAAAGGGCACTGGGCATAAGTGGGGGCTGATCTGGAAGATGATGGTGGGAGATGATTGGGGCAGTTTTGAATTTCTCTTGGCCTGCCTTTCACATTTTATTATCCCTGGAGCTCTGGGCTTTCTGGTTTTCTGAACCCTAACCCTAGGCGTAACCCTAAACTTCTCACTATTGAGAGCTTATTAAAGAGCACTGGGCACAAATGGGCGCTGATCAGGAAGATGATGATAGGTTATGATTGGGGCAGTTTTGAATTTCTCTTGGCATGCCTTTGGCCTTTTCAGTGTCTGTGGAGCTCTGGGGTTTTTGGTTTTCTGAACCCTAACCCTAGGCGTAACCCTAAACTTCGCACTATTGGGAGCCTAAGAAAGAGCACTGGGCACAAATGGGCGCTGATCAGGAAGATGATGATGGGATATGATTGGGGCAGTTTTGAATTTCTCTTGGCCTGCCTTTGGCCTTTTCAGTGTCCCTGAAGCTCAGGGCTTTTTGGTTTTCTGAACCCTAACTTGAGGCGTAACCCGGAATTTCGCACTATGCCGAGCATTTTAAAGAGCACTGGGCAGAAATGGGGGCTGATCAGGAAGATGATGATAGGTTATGATTGGGGCAGTTTTGAATTTCTCTTGGCCTGCCTTTCTCATTTTCAGTGTCCCTGGAGCTCTGGGCATTTTGGTTTTCTGAACCCTAGCTCTAGGCATAACCCTAAACTTCTCACTACTGGGAGCCTATTAAAGAGCTCCGGGCACAAATGGGGCGCTGATCACGATGATATGGATGTCGCATATTTGGGGCAGTTTTGAATTTCTTTTGGCCTGCCTTTCACATTTTTATTATCCCTGGAGCTCTGGGCTTTCTGGTTTTCTGAACCCTAACCCTAGGCGTAACCCTAAACATCGCACTATTGGGAGCCTAAGAAAGAGCACTGGGCACAAATGGGCGCTGATCAGGAAGATGATGATGGGATATGATTGGGGCAGTTTTGAATTTCTCTTGGCATGCCTTTGGCCTTTTCAGTGTCCCTGGAACTCTGGGCTTTTTGGTTTTCTGAACCCTAACCCTAGGCGTACCCTGAACTTCGCACTATTGAGAGCCTATTAAAGAGCACTGGGCACAAATGGGCGCTGATCAGGAAGATGATGATGGATATGATTGGGGCAGTTATGAATTTCGCTTGGCCTGCCTCTCCCTTTTTTATTTTCCCTGGAGCTCTGGGCTTTTTGGTTTTCTGAATCCTAACCCTAGGCGTAACCCTAAACTTCGCACTATTGGGAGCCTAAGAAAGAGCACTGGGCACAAATGGGCGCCGATGGCGAAGATACGGATGTCGCATATTTGGGGCAGTTTTGAATTTCTCTTGTCCTGCTTTTCAATTTTGTTATTATCCCTGGAGCTCTGGGCTTTCTGGTTTTCTGAACCCTAACCCTAGGCGTAACCCTAAACTTCGCACTATTGGGAGCCTAAGAAAGAGCACTGGGCACAAATGGGCGCTGATCAGGAAGATGATGATGGGATATGATTGGGGCAGTTTTGAATTTCTCTTGTCCTGCCTTTCACTTTTTTTATTATCCCTGGAGCTCTGGGCTTTCTGGTTTTCTGAACCCTAACCCTAGGCGTAACCCTAAACTTCGCACTATTGGGAGCCTAAGAAAGAGCACTGGGCACAAATGGGCGCTGATCAGGAAGATACGGATGCCGCATATCTGGGGCAGTTTTGAATTTCTCTTGGCATGCCTTTGGCCTTTTCAGTTTCCCTGGAGCTCTGGGCATTTTGGTTTTCTGAACCCTAACCCTAGGCGTAACCCTAAACTCGCACTATTGGGAGCCTAAGAAAGAGCACTGGGCGCAAATGGGGCGCCGATCACGAAGATATGGATGTCGCATATTTGGGGCAGTTTTGAATTTCTCTTGGCCTGCCTTTCACTTTTTTATTATCCCTGGAGCTCTGGGCTTTTTGGTTTTCTGAACCCTAACACTAGGCGTAACCCTAAACTTCGCAGTATTGGGAGCCTATTACAGAGCACAGGGCACAAGTGGGGGCTGATCAGGAAGATATGGATGCCGCATATTTGGGGCAGTTTTGAATTTCTCTTGGCCTGCGTTTCGCGGTTTTCTAGTCCCTGGAGCTCTGGGCTTTTTGGTTTTCTGAACCCTAACCCGAGGCATAACCCTAAACTTCGCACTATGCCGAGCCTTTTAAAGAGCACTGGGCACAAATGGGCGCTGATCAGGAAGATGATGATAGGTTATGATTGGGGCAGTTTTGAATTTCTCTTGGCATGCCTTTCAGATTTTTATTATCCCTGGAGCTCTGGGCTTTTTGGTTTTCTGAACCCTAACCCTAGGCGTAACCCTAAACTTCGCACTATTGGGAGCCTAAGAAAGAGCACTGGGCACAAATGGGGCGCTGATCAGGAAGATGATGATGGGATATGTTTGCGGCAGTTTTGAATTTCTCTTGGCCTGCCTTTCTCATTTTCAGTGTCCCTGGAGCTCTGGGCATTTTGGTTTTCTGAACCCTAACCCTAGGCGTAACCCTAAACTTCGCACTATTGAGAGCCTATTAAAGAGCACTGGGCACAAATGGGGCTGATCACGAAGATATGGATGCAGCATATTTGGGGCAGTTTTGAATTCCTCTTGGCATGCCTTTGATCTTTTCAGTGTCCCTGGAGCTCTGGGCTATCTGGTTTTCTGAACCCTAACCCTAGGCGTAACCCTAAACTTCGCACTATTGGGAGCCTAAGAAAGAGCACTGGGTACAAATGGGCGCTGATCAGGAAGATGATGATGGGATATGATTGGGGCCGTTTTGAATTTCGCTTGGCCTGCCTCTCACTTTTTTATTATCCCTGGAGCTCTGGGCTTTTTGGTTTTGTGAATCCTTACCCTAGGCGTAACCCTAAACTTCGCACTATTGGGAGCCTAAGAAAGAGCACTGGGCACAAATGGGCGCCGATGGCGAAGATACAGATGTCGCGTATTTGGGTCAGTTTTGAATTTCTCTTGTCCTGCTTTTCAATTTTGTTATTATCCCTGGAGCTCTGGGCTTTCTGGTTTTCTGAACCCTAACCCTAGGCGTAACCCTAAACTTCGCACTATTGGGAGCCTAAGAAAGAGCACTGGGCACAAATGGGCGCTGATCAGGAAGATGATCATGGGATATGATTGGGGCAGTTTTGAATTTCTCTTGGCATGCCTTTGGCCTTTTCAGTTTCCCTGGAGCTCTGGGCATTTTGGTTTTCTGAACCCTAACCCTAGGCGTAACCCTAAACTTCGCACTATTGGGAGCCTAAGAAAGAGCACTGGGCGCAAATGGGGCGCCGATCACGAAGATATGGATGTCGCATATTTGGGGCAGTTTTGAATTTCTCTTGGCCTGCCTTTCACTTTTTTATTATCCCTGGAGCTCTGGGCTTTTTGGTTTTCTGAACCCTAACACTAGGCGTAACCCTAAACTTCGCAGTATTGGGAGCCTATTACAGAGCACAGGGCACAAGTGGGGGCTGATCAGGAAGATATGGATGCCGCATATTTGGGGCAGTTTTGAATTTCTCTTGGCCTGCGTTTCGCGGTTTTCTAGTCCCTGGAGCTCTGGGCTTTTTGGTTTTCTGAACCCTAACCCGAGGCATAACCCTAAACTTCGCACTATGCCGAGCCTTTTAAAGAGCACTGGGCACAAATGGGCGCTGATCAGGAAGATGATGATAGGTTATGATTGGGGCAGTTTTGAATTTCTCTTGGCATGCCTTTCAGATTTTTATTATCCCTGGAGCTCTGGGCTTTTTGGTTTTCTGAATCCTTACCCTAGGCGTAACCCTAAACTTCGCACTATTGGGAGCCTAAGAAAGAGCACTGGGCACAAATGGGGCGCTGATCAGGAAGATGATGATGGGATATGTTTGCGGCAGTTTTGAATTTCTCTTGGCCTGCCTTTCTCATTTTCAGTGTCCCTGGAGCTCTGGGCATTTTGGTTTTCTGAACCCTAACCCTAGGCGTAACCCTAAACTTCGCACTATTGAGAGCCTATTAAAGAGCACTGGGCACAAATGGGGCTGATCACGAAGATATGGATGCAGCATATTTGGGGCAGTTTTGAATTCCTCTTGGCATGCCTTTGATCTTTTCAGTGTCCCTGGAGCTCTGGGCTATCTGGTTTTCTGAACCCTAACCCTAGGCGTAACCCTAAACTTCGCACTATTGGGAGCCTAAGAAAGAGCACTGGGCACAAATGGGCGCTGATCAGGAAGATGATGATGGGATATGATTGGGGCAGTTATGAATTTCGCTTGGCCTGCCTCTCACTTTTTTATTATCCCTGGAGCTCTGGGCTTTTTGGTTTTCTGAATCCTAACCCTAGGCGTAACCCTAAACTTCGCACTATTGGGAGCCTAAGAAAGAGCACTGGGCACAGATGGGCGCCGATGGCGAAGATACGGATGTCGCATAATTGGGGCAGTTTTGAATTTCTCTTGTCCTGCTTTTCACTTTTGTTATTATCCCTGGAGCTCTGGGCTTTCTGGTTTTCTGAACCCTAACCCTAGGCGTAACCCTAAACTTCGCACTATTGGGAGCCTAAGAAAGAGCACTGGGCACAAATGGGCGCTGATCAGGAAGATACGGATGCCGCATATTTGGGGCAGTTTTGAATTTCTCTTGGCATGCCTTTGGCCTTTTCAGTGTCCCTGGAGCTCTGGGCTTTTTGGTTTTCTGAACCCTAACCCTAGGCGTAACCCTAAACTTCTCACTACTGGGAGCCTATTAAAGAGCACTGGGCACAAATGGGGCGCTGATCACGAAGATATGGATGTCGCATATTTGGGGCAGTTTTGAATTTCTCTTGGCCTGCCTTTCACATTTTTATTATCCCTGGAGCTCTGGGCTTTCTGGTTTTCGGAACCCTAACCCTAGGCGTAACCCTAAACATCGCACTATTGGGAGCCTAAGAAAGAGCACTGGGCACAAATGGGCGCTGATCAGGAAGATGATGATGGGATATGATTGGGGCAGTTTTGAATTTCTCTTGGCCTGCCTTTCACATTTTTATTATCCCTGAAGCTCAGGGCTTTTTGGTTTTCTGAACCCTAACCCGAGGCGTAACCCTGAATTACGCACTATGCCGAGCCTTTTAAAGAGCACTGGGCAGAAATGGGGGCTGATCAGGAGGATGATGATAGGTTATGATTGGGGCAGTTTTGAATTTCTCTTGGCCTGCCTTTCACATTTTTATTATCCCTGGAGCTCTGGGCTTTTTGGTTTTCTGAACCCTAACCCTAGGCGTAACCCTAAACTTCGTACTATGCCGAGCCTAAGAAAGGGCACTGGGCATAAGTGGGGGCTGATCTGGAAGATGATGGTGGGATATGATTGGGGCAGTTTTGAATTTCTCTTGGCCTGACTTTCACATTTTTATTATCCCTGGAGCTCTGGGCTTTCTGGTTTTCTGAACCCTAACCCTAGGCGTAACCCTAAACTTCGCACTATTGAGAGCTTATTAAAGAGCACTGGGCACAAATGGGTGCTGATCAGGAAGATGATGATAGGTTATGATTGGGGCAGTTTTGAATTTCTCTTGGCATGCCTTTGGCCTTTTCAGTGTCCCTGGAGCTCTGGGCTTTTTGGTTTTCTGAACCCTAACCCTAGGCGTAACCCTAAACTTCGCACTATTGGGAGCCTAAGAAAGAGCACTGGGCACAAATGGGCGCTGATCAGGAAGATGATCATGGGACATGATTGGGGCAGTTTTGAATTTCTCTTGGCATGCCTTTGGCCTTTTCAGTTTCCCTGGAGCTCTGGGCATTTTGGTTTTCTGAACCCTAACCCTAGGCGTAACCCTAAACTTCGCACTATTGGGAGCCTAAGAAAGAGCACTGGGCGCAAATGGGGCGCCGATCACGAAGATATGGATGTCGCATATTTGGGGCAGTTTTGAATTTCTCTTGGCCTGCCTTTCACTTTTTTATTATCCCTGGAGCTCTGGGCTTTTTGGTTTTCTGAACCCTAACACTAGGCGTAACCCTAAACTTTGCAGTATTGGGAGCCTATTACAGAGCACAGGGCACAAGTGGGGGCTGATCAGGAAGATATGGATGCCGCATATTTGGGGCAGTTTTGAATTTCTCTTGGCCTGCGTTTCGCGGTTTTCTAGTCCCTGGAGCTCTGGGCTTTTTGGTTTTCTGAACCCTAACCCGAGGCATAACCCTAAACTTCGCACTATGCCGAGCCTTTTAAAGAGCACTGGGCACAAATGGGCGCTGATCAGGAAGATGATGATAGGTTATGATTGGGGCAGTTTTGAATTTCTCTTGGCATGCCTTTCAGATTTTTATTATCCCTGGAGCTCTGGGCTTTTTGGTTTTCTGAATCCTTACCCTAGGCGTAACCCTAAACTTCGCACTATTGGGAGCCTAAGAAAGAGCACTGGGCACAAATGGGGCGCTGATCAGGAAGATGATGATGGGATATGTTTGCGGCAGTTTTGAATTTCTCTTGGCCTGCCTTTCTCATTTTCAGTGTCCCTGGAGCTCTGGGCATTTTGGTTTTCTGAACCCTAACCCTAGGCGTAACCCTAAACTTCGCACTATTGAGAGCCTATTAAAGAGCACTGGGCACAAATGGGGCTGATCACGAAGATATGGATGCAGCATATTTGGGGCAGTTTTGAATTCCTCTTGGCATGCCTTTGATCTTTTCAGAGTCCCTGGAGCTCTGGGCTATCTGGTTTTCTGAACCCTAACCCTAGGCGTAACCCTAAACTTCGCACTATTGGGAGCCTAAGAAAGAGCACTGGGCACAAATGGGCGCTGATCAGGAAGATGATGATGGGATATGATTGGGGCAGTTATGAATTTCGCTTGGCCTGCCTCTCACTTTTTTATTATCCCTGGAGCTCTGGGCTTTTTGGTTTTCTGAATCCTAACCCTAGGCGTAACCCTAAACTTCTCACTACTGGGAGCCTATTAAAGAGCACCGGGCACAAATGGGGCGCTGATCACGAAGATACGGATGTCGCATATTTGGGGCAGTTTTGAATTTCTCTTGGCCTGCCTTTCACATTTTTATTATCCCTGGAGCTCTGGGCTTTCTGGTTTTCGGAACCCTAACCCTAGGCGTAACCCTAAACATCGCACTATTGGGAGCCTAAGAAAGAGCACTGGGCACAAATGGGCGCTGATCAGGAAGATGATGATGGGATATGATTGGGGCAGTTTTGAATTTCTCTTGGCCTGCCTTTCACATTTTTATTATCCCTGGAGCTCTGGGCTTTTTGGTTTTCTGAACCCTAACACTAGGCGTAACCCTAAACTTCGCACTATTGGGAGCCTATTAAAGAGCACTGGGCACAAATGGGCGCTGATCAGGAAGATGATGATCGGATATGATTGGGGCAGTTTTGAATTTCTCTTGGCATGCCTTTGGCCTTTTCAGTGTCCCTGGAACTCTGGGCATTTTGGTTTTCTGAACCCTAACCCTAGGCGTAACCCTAAACTTCGCACTATTGAGAGCCTATTAAAGAGCACTGGGCACAAATGGGGCTGATCACGAAGATATGGATGCAGCATATTTGGGGCAGTTTTGAATTCCTCTTGGCATGCCTTTGATCTTTTCAGTGTCCCTGGAGCTCTGGGCTATCTGGTTTTCTGAACCCTAACCCTAGGCGTAACCCTAAACTTCGCACTATTGGGAGCCTAAGAAAGAGCACTGGGCACAAATGGGCGCTGATCAGGAAGATGATGATGGGATATGATTGGGGCAGTTATGAATTTCGCTTGGCCTGCCTCTCACTTTTTTATTATCCCTGGAGCTCTGGGCTTTTTGGTTTTCTGAATCCTAACCCTAGGCGTAACCCTAAACTTCGCACTATTGGGAGCCTAAGAAAGAGCACTGGGCACAAATGGGCGCTGATCAGGAAGATGATGATCGGATATGATTGGGGCAGTTTTGAATTTCTCTTGGCCTGCCTCTCACTTTTTTATTATCCTTGGAGCTCTGGGCTTTTTGGTTTTCTGAATCCTTACCCTAGGCGTAACCCTAAACTTCGCACTATTGGGAGCCTAAGAAAGAGCACTGGGCACAAATGGGCGCCGATGGCGAAGATACAGATGTCGCATATTTGGTTCAGTTTTGAATTTCTCTTGTCCTGCTTTTCACTTTTGTTATTATCCCTGGAGCTCTGGGCTTTCTGGTTTTCTGAACCCTAACCCTAGGCGTAACCCTAAACTTCGCACTATTGGGAGCCTATTACAGAGCACTGGGCACAAATGGGCGCTGATCAGGAAGATGATCATGGGATATGATTGGGGCAGTTTTGAATTTCTCTTGGCATGCCTTTGGCCTTTTCAGTTTCCCTGGAGCTCTGGGCATTTTGGTTTTCTGAACCCTAACCCTAGGCGTAACCCTAAACTTCGCACTATTGGGAGCCTATTACAGAGCACAGGGCACAAGTGGGGGCTGATCAGGAAGATATGGATGCCGCATATTTGGGGCAGTTTTGAATTTCTCTTGGCCTGCGTTTCGCGGTTTTCGTGTCCCTGGAGCTCTGGGCTTTTTGGTTTTCTGAACCCTAACCCGAGGCATAACCCTAAACTTCACACTATGCCGAGCCTTTTAAAGAGCACTGGGCACAAATGGGCGCTGATCAGGAAGATGATGATAGGTTATGATTGGGGCAGTTTTGAATTTCTCTTGGCATGCCTTTCAGATTTTTATTATCCCTGGAGCTCTGGGCTTTTTGGTTTTCTGAATCCTTACCCTAGGCGTAACCCTAAACTTCGCACTTTTGGGAGCCTAAGAAAGAGCACTGGGCACAAATGGGGCGCTGATCAGGAAGATGATGATGGGATATGTTTGCTGCAGTTTTGAATTTCTCTTGGCCTGCCTTTCTCATTTTCAGTGTCCCTGGAGCTCTGGGCATTTTGGTTTTCTGAACCCTAGCTCTAGGCGTAACCCTAAACTTCTCACTACTGGGAGCCTAAAAACGAGCACCGGGCACAAATGGGGCGCTGATCACGAAGATATGGATGTCGCATATTTGGGGGAGTTTTGAATTTCTCTTGGCCTGCCTTTCACATTTTTATTATCCCTGGAGCTCTGGGCTTTCTGGTTTTCTGAACCCAAACCCTAGGCGTAACCCTAAACTTCGCACTATGCTGAGCCTAAGAAAGAGCACTGGGCACAAATGGGCGCTGATCAGGAAGAGATGGATGCCGCATATTTGGGGCAGTTTTGAATTTCTCTTGGCATGCCTTTGGCCTTTTCAGTGTCCCTGGAGCTCTGGGCTTTTTGGTTTTCTGAACCCTAACCCTAGGCGTAACCCTAAACTTCTCACTACTGGGAGCCTATTAAAGAGTACTGGGCACTAATGGGGCGCTGATCACGAAGATATGGATGTCGCATATTTGGGGCAGTTTTGAATTTCTCTTGGCATGCCTTTCACATTTTTATTATCCCTGGAGCTCTGGGCTTTCTGGTTTTCTGAACCCTAACCCTAGGCGTAACCCTAAACATCGCACTATTGGGAGCCTAAGAAAGAGCCCTGGGCATAAGTGGGCGCTGATCTGGAAGATGATGATTGGAGATGATTGGGGCAGTTTTGAATTTCTCTTGGCCTGCCTTTCGCATTTTTATTATCCCTGGAGCTCTGGGGTTTTTGGTTTTCTGAACCCTAACACTAGGCGTAACCCTAAACTTCGCACTATTGGGAGCCTATTACAGAGCACTGGGCACAAATGGGCGCTGATCAGGAAGATGATGATGGGATATGATTGGGGCAGTTTTGAATTTCTCTTGGCATGCCTTTGGCCTTTTCAGTGTCCCTGGAACTCTGGGCATTTTGGTTTTCTGAACCCTAACCCTAGGCGTAACCGTGAACTTCGCACTATTGAGAGCCTATTAAAGAGCACTGGGCACAAATGGGGCTGATCACGAAGATATGGACGCAGCATATTTGGGGCAGTTTTGAATTCCTCTTGGCATGCCTTTGATCTTTTCAGTGTCCCAGGAGCTCTGGGCTATCTGGTTTTCTGAACCCTAACCCGAGGCGTAACCCTAAACATCGCACTATTGGGAGCCTAAGAAAGAGCACTGGGCACAAATGGGCGCTGATCAGGAAGATAATGATGGGATATGATTGGGGCAGTTATGAATTTCGCTTGGCCTGCCTCTCACTTTTTTATTATCCCTGGAGCTCTGGGCTTTTTGGTTTTCTGAACCCTAACCCTAGGCGTAACCCTAAACTTCGCACTTTGCCGAGCCTAAGAAAGGGCACTGGGCATAAGTGGGGGCTGATCTGGAAGATGATGGTGGGAGATGATTGGGGCAGTTTTGAATTTCTCTTGGCCTGCCGTTCACTTTTTTATTATCCCTGGAGCGCTGGGCTTTCTGGTTTTCTGAACCCTAACCCTAGGCGTAACCCTAAACTTCGCACTATTGAGAGCTTATTAAAGAGCACTGGGCACAAATGGGGGCTGATCACGAAGATATGGATGCAGCATATTTGGGGCAGTTTTGAATTCCTCTTGGCATGCCTTTGACCTTTTCATTGTCCCTGGAGCTCTGGGCGTTTTGGTTTTCTTAACCCTAACCCTAGGCGTAACCCTAAACTTCGCACTATTGGGAGCCTATTAAAGAGCACTGGGCACAAATGGGCGCTGATCAGGAAGATGATGATGGGATATGATTGGGGCAGTTTTGAATTTCTCTTGGCCTGCCTCTCACTTTTTTATTATCCCTGGAGCTCTGGGCTTTTTGGTTTTCTGAATCCTTACCCTAGGCGTAACCCTAAACTTCGCACTATTGGGAGCCTAAGAAAGAGCACTGGGCACAAATGGGCGCCGATTGCGAAGATACGGATGTCGCATATTTGGGGCAGTTTTGAATTTCTCTTGTCCTGCCTTTCACTTTTTTTATTATCCCTGGAGCTCTGGGCTTTCTGTTTTCTGAACCCTAACCCTAGGCGTAACCCTAAACTTCGCAGTATTGGGAGCCTAAGAAAGAGCACTGGGCACAAATGGGCGCTGATCAGGAAGATACGGATGCCGCATATTTGGGGCAGTTTTGAATTTCTCTTGGCATGCCTTTCGCATTTTTAGTGTCCCTGGAACTCTGGGCTTTTTGGTTTTCTGAACTCTAACCCTAGGCATAACCCTAAACTTCGCACTATTGAGAGCCTTTTAAAGCGCACTGGGCAAAAATGGGCGCTGATCAGGAAGATGATGATGGGATATGATTGGGGCAGTTTTGAATTTCTCTTAGCCTGCCTTTCACTATTTTTATTATCCCTGGTGCTCTGAGCTTTTTGGTTTTCTGAATCCTTACCCTAGGCATAACCCTAAAGTTCGCACTATGCCGAGCCTTAGAAAGAGCAGTGGGCGCAAATGGGCGCTGACCAGGAAGATATGGACGTCTCATATTTGGGGCAGTTTTGAGTTTCTCTTGGCATGCCTTTCGCATTTTTAGTGTCCCTGGAGCTCTGGGGTTTCTGGTTTTCTGAACCCTAGAACTAGGCGTAACCCTAAACTTCGCACTATTGGGAGCCTAAAAAAGAGCACTGGGCACAAATGGGCGCTGATCAGGAAGATGATGATGGGACATGATTGGGGTAGTTTTGAATTTCTCTTGGCATGCCTTTGGCCTTTTCAGGGTCCCTGGAGCTCGGGGCTTTCTGGTTTTCTGAATCCTTACCCTAGGCGTAACCCTAAACTTCGCACTATGCCGAGCCTAAGAAAGCGTACTGGGCATAAGTGGGCGCTGATCAGGAAGATGATGATGGGATATGATTGGGGCAGTTTTGAATTTCTCTTGGCATGCCTTTCACATTTTTATTATCCCTGGAGCTCTGGGCTTTTTGGTTTTCTGAATCCTTAACCTGGGCTTAACTCTAAACTTCGCACTATTGGGAGCCTAAGAAAGGGCACTGGGCACAAATGGGGCGCTGATCAGGAAGATACGGATGCCGCATATTTGGGGTAGTTTTTAATTTATCTTGGCATGCCTTTCACATTTTTATTATCTCTGGAGCTCTGGGCTTTCTGGTTTTCTGAACCCTAACAATAGGCGGAAGCCTGAATTTCGCACTATGCCGAGTCTATTAAAGAGCACTGGGCACAAAGGGGCGCTGATCAGGAAGGTGATGATAGGTTATGATTGGGGCAGTTTTGAATTTCTCTTGGCATGCCTTTGGCCTTTTCAGTGTCCCTGGAGCTCTGGGCTTTTTGGTTTTCTGAACCCTAACCCTAGGCGTAACCCTAAACTTCGCACTATTGGGAGCCTAAGAAAGAGCACTGGGCACAAATGGGCGCTGATCAGGAAGATGATGATGGGATATGATTGGGGAAGTTTTGAATTTCTCTTGGCCTGCCTTTCACATTTTTATTATCCATGGAGCTCTGGGCTTTTTGGTTTTCTGAATCCTTACCCTAGGCGTAACCCTAAACATCGCACTCTTGGCAGCCTAAGAAAGAGCACTGGGCACAAATGGGCGCTGACCAGGAAGATATGGATGTCGCATATTTGGGGCAGTTTTGAATTTCTCTTGGCATGCCTTTCGCATTTTTAGTGTCCCTGGAGCTCTGGGCTTTCTGGTTTTCTAAACCCTAACCCTAGGCGTAACCCTAAACTTCGCACTATTGGGAGCCTAAAAAAGAGCACTGGGCACAAATGCGCGCTGATTAGGAAGATGATGATGGGACATGATTGGGGTGGTTTTGAATTTCTCTTGGCATGCCTTTGGCCTTTTCAGTGTCCCTGGAGCTCTGGGCTTTTTGGTTTTCTGAACCCTAACACTAGGCGTAACCCTAAACTTCGCACTATTGGGAGCCTAAGAAAGAGCAGTGGGCACAAGTGGGGGCTGATCACGAAGATATGGATGCCGCATATTTGGGGCAGTTTTGAATTTCTCTTGGCCTGCGTTTCGCGGTTTTCGTGTCCCTGGAGCTCTGGGCTTTTTTGTTTTCTGAACCCTAACCCTAGGCATAACCCTAAACTTCGCACTATTGGGAGCCTAAGAAAGAGCACTGGGCACAAATGGGCGCTGATCAGGAAGATGATGATGGGATATGATTGGGGCAGTTTTGAATTTCTCTTGGCCTGCCTTTCACATTTTTATTATCCCTGGAGCTCTGCGCTTTTTGGTTTTCTGAACCCTAACACTAGGCGTAACCCTAATCTTGGCACTATTGGGAGCCTAAGAAAGAGCACTGGGCACAAGTGGGGGCTGATCACGAAATATGGATGCCGCATATTTGGGGCAGTTTTGAATTTCTCTTGGCCTGCGTTTCGCGGTTTTCGTGTCCCTGGAGCTCTGGGCTTTTTGGTTTTCTGAACCCTAACCCTAGGCGTAACCCTAAACTTCGCACTTCTGGGAGCCTAAGAAAGAGCACTGGGCACAAATGGGCGCTGATCAGGAAGATGATGATGGGATATGATTGGGGCAGTTTTGAATTTCTCTTAGCCTGCCTTTCACTATTTTTATTATCCCTGGAGCTCTGAGCTTTTTGGTTTTCTGAATCCTTACCCTAGGCGTAACCCTAAACTTCGCACTATGCCGAGCCTTAGAAAGAGCAGTGGGCGCAAATGCGCGCTGACCAGGAAGATATGGACGTCTCATATTTGGGGCAGTTTTGAGTTTCTCTTGGCATGCCTTTCGCATTTTTAGTGTCCCTGGAGCTCTGGGGTTTCTGGTTTTCTGAACCCTAGAACTAGGCGTAACCCTAAACTTCGCACTATTGGGAGCCTAAAAAAGAGCACTGGGCACAAATGGGCGCTGATCAGGAAGATGATGATGGGACATGATTGGGGTAGTTTTGAATTTCTCTTGGCATGCCTTTGGCCTTTTCAGGGTCCCGGGAGCTCGGGGCTTTCTGGTTTTCTGAATCCTTACCCTAGGCGTAACCCTAAACTTCGCACTATGCCGAGCCTAAGAAAGCGTACTGGGCATAAGTGGGCGCTGATCAGGAAGATGATGATGGGATATGATTGGGGCAGTTTTGAATTTCTCTTGGCATGCCTTTCACATTTTTATTATCCCTGGAGCTCTGGGCTTTTTGGTTTTCTGAATCCTTAACCTGGGCTTAACTCTAAACTTCGCACTATTGGGAGCCTAAGAAAGGGCACTGGGCACAAATGGGGCGCTGATCAGGAAGATATGGATGCCGCATATCTGGGGCAGTTTTGAATTTCTCTTGGCATGCCTTTCACTTTTTTATTATCCCTGGAGCTCTGGGCTTTCTGGTTTTCTAAACCCTAACCCTAGGCGTAACCCTAAACTTCGCACTATTGGGAGCCTAAGAAAGAGCACTGGCACAAATGGGCGCTGATCAGGAAGATGATGATGGGATATGATTGGGGCAGTTTTGAATTTCTCTTGGCCTGCCTTTCACATTTTTATTATCCCTGGAGCTCTGGGCTTTTTGGTTTTCTGAATCCTTACCCTAGGCGTAACCCTAAACTTCGCACTATGCCGAGCCTAAGAAAGAGCACTGGGCACAAATGGGGCGCTGATCAGGAAGATACGGATGCCGCATATTTGGGGTAGTTTTGAATTTATCTTGGCATGCCTTTCACATTTTTATTATCTCTGGAGCTCTGGGCTTTCTGGTTTTCTGAACCCTAACAATAGGCGGAAGCCTGAATTTCGCACTATGCCGAGCCTATTAAAGAGCACTGGGCACAAAGGGGCGCTGATCAGGAAGGTGATGATAGGTTATGATTGGGGCAGTTTTGAATTTCTCTTGGCATGCCTTTGGCCTTTTCAGTGTCCCTGGAGCTCTGGGCTTTTTGGTTTTCTGAACCCTAACCCTAGGCGTAACCCTAAACTTCGCACTATTGGGAGCCTAAGAAAGAGCACTGGGCACAAATGAGCGCTGATCAGGAAGATGATGATGGGATATGATTGGGGAAGTTTTGAATTTCTCTTGGCCTGCCTTTCACATTTTTATTATCCATGGAGCTCTGGGCTTTTTGGTTTTCTGAATCCTTACCCTAGGCGTAACCCTAAACTTTGCACTATTGGGAGCCTAAGAAAGAGCACTGGGCACAAATGGGCGCTGACCAGGAAGATATGGATGTCGCATATTTGGGGCAGTTTTGAATTCCTCTTGGCATGCCTTTCGCATTTTTAGTGTCCCTGGAGCTCTGGGCTTTCTGGTTTTCTAAACCCTAACCCTAGGCGTAACCCTAAACTTCGCACTATTGGGAGCCTAAAAAAGAGCACTGGGCACAAATGCGCGCTGATTAGGAAGATGATGATGGGACATGATTGGGGTGGTTTTGAATTTCTCTTGGCATGCCTTTGGCCTTTTCAGTGTCCCTGGAGCTCTGGGCTTTTTGGTTTTCTGAACCCTAACCCTAGGCGTAACCCTAAACTTCGCACTATTGGGAGCCTAAGAAAGAGCAGTGGGCACAAGTGGGGGCTGATCACGAAGATATGGATGCCGCATATTTGGGGCAGTTTTGAATTTCTCTTGGCCTGCGTTTCGCGGTTTTCGTGTCCCTGGAGCTCTGGGCTTTTTTGTTTTCTGAACCCTAACCCTAGGCATAACCCTAAACTTCGCACTATTGGGAGCCTAAGAAAGAGCACTGTCCACAAATGGGCGCTGATCAGGAAGATGATGATGGGATATGATTGGGGCAGTTTTGAATTTCTCTTGGCCTGCCTTTCACATTTTTATTATCCCTGGAGCTCTGCGCTTTCTGGTTTTCTGAACCCTAACACTAGGCGTAACCCTAATCTTGGCACTATTGGGAGCCTAAGAAAGAGCACTGGGCACAAATGGGGGCTGACCACGAAGATATGGATATCGCATATTTGGGGCAGTTTTGAATTTCTCTTGGTCTGCGTTTCGCAGTTTTCGTGTCCCTGGAGCTCTGGGCTTTTTGGTTTTCTGAACCCTAACCCTAGGCTTAACCCTAAACTTTGCACTGTGCCGAGCCCAAGAAAGAGCACTGGGCACAAATGGGCGCTGATCAGGAAGATGTATTGGGATATGATTGGGGCAGTTTTGAATTTCTCTTGTCCTGCCTTTCGCATTTTCAGTGTCCCTGGAGCTCTGGGCTTTCTGGTTTTCTGAACCCTAACACTAGGCGTAACCCTAAACTTCGCACTATTGAGAGCCTAAGAAAGAGCACTGGGCACAAATGGGCGCTGATCAGGAAGATGATGATGGGATATGATTGGGGCAGGTTTGAATTTCTCTTGGCATGCCTTTGGCCTTTTCAGTGTCCCTGGAGCTTTGGGCATTTTGGTTTTCTGAACCCTAACCCCAGGCGTAACCCTAAACTTTGCAGTATTGGGAGCCTAAGAAAGAGCACTGGGCACAAATGGGCGCTGATCAGGAAGATATGGATGCTGCATATTTGGGGCAGTTTTGAATTTCTCTTGGCCTGCCTTTCACATTTTTATTATCCCTGGAGCTCTGGGCTTTCTGGTTTTCTGAACCCTAACCCTAGGCGTAACCCTAAACTTTGCACTATTGGGAGCCTAAGAAAGAGCACTGGGCACAAATGGGCGATGACCAGGAAGATATGGATGCCGCATTTTTAGGGCAGATTTGATATTTTCTTGTCCTGCCTTTTGCATTTTTAGTGTCCCTGGAGCTCTGGGCTTTCTGGTTTTCTGAACCCTAACACTAGGCGTAACCCTAAACTTCGCACTATTGGGAGCCTAAGAAAGAGCACTGGGCACAAATGGGCGCTGATCAGGAAGATGATGATAGGTTATGATTGGGGCAGTTTTGAATTTCTCTTGTCCTGCCTTTCGCATTTTCAGTGTCCCTGGAGCTCTGGGCTTTCTGGTTTTCTGAACCCTAACCCTAGGCTTAATCCTAAATTTCGCACTATTGGGAGCCTATTACAGAGCACTGGGCACAAATGGGCGCTGATCAGGAAGATGATGATGGGATATGATTGGGGCAGTTTTGAATTTCTCTTGGCATGCCTTTCGCATTTTCATTATCGCTGGAGCTCTGGGCTTTTTGGTTTTCTGAACCCTAACCCTAGGCATAACCCTAAATTTCGCACTATTGGGAGCCTATGAAAGAGCACTGGGCACAAATGAGCACTGATCAGGAAGATGATGATGTGATATATTTGCGGCAGTTTTGAATTTCTCTTGGCCTGCCTTTCGCATTTTTACTGTCCCTGGAGCTCTGGGCTTTTTGGTTTTCTGAACCCTAACCCTAGGCGTAACCCTAAACTTTGCACTATTGGGAGCCTAAGAAAGAGCACTGGGCACAAATGGGCGCTGATTACGAAGATATGGATGCCGCATATTTGGGGCAGTTTTGAATTTCTCTTGGCATGCCTTTCGCATTTTTATTATCCCTGGAGTTCTGGGCTTTTTGGTTTTCTGAACCCTAACCCTAGGCGTAACCCTAAACTTCGATCTATGTGGAGCCTCAGAAAGAGTAGTGGCCAGAAAGGGGCGCTGATCAGGAGGATGATGATGGGATATCATTGGGGCAGTTTTGAATTTCTCTTGGCCTGCCTTTCGCATTTTGAGTGTTCCGTGGAGCAGGGGCCTTAGGCAGCTACCCTCACGATAGGTTTCCCGAGCGCAGAGAGCCGCTTGGTGTCCGCCAAGACCCAGCCTCCTGGCTGGCAATCCAGGCCGAGTTTGCTGCCGCTCCTCTGCCCCATCGGGCCATTCGCAAGGTCAGGTCAAGCCTCCCAGCGGCCTCAGGGCATGCGTGTGTTCCTAGATATAGAAGAGGAGAGAGTGTGTTTGGGGCAGGGTCGTGCTCCCCTTGGCTTGCCTTTTGCATGGTCAGTTTCCCTGGAGCTCTGGGCTTTGTGGGTTTCTGAACCCTAACTCTAGGCGTAACCCTAACCTTTACCCTAATCCGTGGTGGAGCTTGATATACAGTTACATTTAAAGAAAAATTTCAAGCACTTTGACCATATTGTGGTCTGTTTAGTTTTGAAAAGGATAGTGGGGAGCTTTCCAGGTTTAGCTTCCTTGCATAAACAAACTCAGCTGGGTGAACCTATTGAGGAGCATTTAGCATCAATTCGAAGAAAAACCTTTTATTGGCCCCAATAGAAGAAGTGTCTGAAGAGTATTTTATTGTATTTATTGCTGCTTTCCATTTTAGCATTATCTTTTTAGCATTACTTATGGCCTTCATTCAACTAGCTTTGGCCTGGGAACCAGCAGCTGAAGTTGGCAGGCTGTCAGGATTACTGTTTATGAGGCAGACAATCATGTACCAAGTAAGAATGCATGTACTGTCTGTTGCTTCAGATGTTTCAGATATTAACTAAAGGTTTTTAAAACCAATATGCTTGACAGATTTTAGTTGGGACCAAAATGAGGTGGAGAGAATATGAGGTGGGCAAGAATATTATTTAGATCAAAAATTTAGCTACAAAACAGACAAAGAGGAAACTGGGACATCAAGTTCTCCCAGACATCTCCTAAGCACTGCTAAAATGCCAAAGTAAGTAGTGTTTTCAAAGTCTAAATTAGTCTTCCCCCAGTGAAGCCAGCAGTAAAATTCCCAGTGCTTGCAAAGGATGTCAGGTTAGATCATTGTTCTTTAGGCCACTGAAAACCCTACCTTTAAAAAAATTATTTCTTTGTGTCCATAATATCACACTGGTGTTCTCTTAAACTTCAAACTTGCTTCCTGCATCCCTAAGCCTGCGTCATCACCATCCCAGCACACAGGGGGCCTCCACTTTGGTGCAGCCGGATTTTCCCAGTTGTGAGGAAAGGGATGACGTGCATTTGAGCTGTTGCCTCCATGTAGTCTGGCTGTATCTCTGGACTGAATTCCCCAACTGTAAAATACATATAATGGCACTTCCCTGCCTACACAGATTATGTGAATTCCTCAAGCTTTCTAGGGATAAAAGCCAAAAAGTAATGTAACAGGTGATGTCTTGCTGCATATTGTATCTATGGGCATAGAACCATTACTCTGTTATTCAGAAAAATGGAGACAGAGACAAGAAAAACAAATTAAAAAAAAAGAAAAAATTGCTATTAGTGATAATGAAGAAAAATGAAAAGATATATGGCCTGATTTCTAAAAAAAGGTATTCCTACAGATAAACAGAGCACTACACTAAATACGATTCTTCGTATGCTTAAATGAGCTTCTCTCAACTTGCCTTCCTTTCTGCTTCCTTAAAGCAGCTGACATTTTTTCTGGCCTGCACATACTTAACTGGAATATGAGAAGAGACTATTGAGAGCATGTACTCCAGTAGCTCCTAGACAATCAAGCCACAGATTTCTAGAGCATTGAACTGTCTGAAGATGAGACATGCAGAGGTGGAAATCAGTGGGTGATACACAAGGGGAACCACATGGGCAAACATATAAAACACATACACAAACATAATAGGAACCAGCAGACAAACATGTTTGAAAAAAAGGGAGAGGTGTTTTTCTAAATTTGCTAATTAGGGAGAGAAATATTTATTTAAAATTTGTAAATAAATCAGATAAAATGTAAAGTGGTATTTTTGTCTCTTCTTGTTGAATCACTGTTAATGCTATGCTGTCACATACATCTGGGTGAAGCTATTGAAGGACCATCAGGAACCACTGGACATGGGGTTTCCTTCTCCTGGAAACTTTCATCCAGTGTTGCCTTCTTCAGGCTTTTCTGTTGCTTAATGAGGAACTGAAGGAAGCATGAGAATTTTGCTACCTGGAAACAAAACCTAGCTGTTAAGAGCTACTGCAGCTCTCTGTCTCTGTGTAGGGTTTCTCTCCATCAGCCATCACCTGGGATAACGGGTTAATTTTTTTCCTAGTAGCTGGTACAGTGCTTGTGTTTGGATTTAGTATGAGAATAATGTTGACAGCTGATGTTTCAGTTGTTGCTAAATAGTGCTTAAGTCAAGGACTTTTCAGTTTCCCATGCCTTGCCAGTGAGGAGGTGCACAAGAAGCTGGGAGGGAGCACAGCCAGGACAGCTGACCTGGACTGGTCAAAGGGATAGGCTATCCCACACCATAGAAGGACATACTCAGTATATAAACTGCGGGAGTCAGCTGGAAGGGGTTGATCCCTACTCAGGGCAGGGCTGGGCATCAGTAGGTGGATAGCAACCAATTATATTGTGCAGCACTCCTTTCTCTTGGGTTTTATCCCTTTTTCTCTTTTTGTTATCCCCATTTCCCTTATTATGATTCCGTGATGATGATGATGATAATGATGACGACAATGATGATGATATTTTACTTTATTTCAATTATTAAACTGCTCTTATCTCAACCCAGAGGTTTTACCTTTTCCAGGTTCTCCTCCCCACCCCAGAGCAGGGCTGGGGAAGCAAAGCGCACGAGCGGCTGCGTGGCACTCAGTTTGCTGACTGGTTAAACCATGACACCATACTCATCAAACACTGTATCAGATAAATTAAGTCAGCACGGGGCTAACCAATCTTTGGAGTTGATTTTAGGTGTTATCCTTCCAGTCTTGCTGCAAGCGTTGCTTACTGAGCTTCCTGCACACAATGATTTACTTGTGGAATGGTTTGAGCAGCACAGTCAACATGAGGAACATAACAGTTGTTGCTACTCAAAAGTGTGAGAAAGTTTGGCACGAGGAACTGAGTGTTCCCAGTCTTCCAGGCCAGCAGAATCTCTTGCAATCTGGCCTCTCACTTCCAAGTGCCTCAGGTTTCCCTCCACAAATGCGGATTTCACTTCAGTTTACATGGTGTAGAAGATCTGCAGGCAAAAATTTAAGTACCATGCTGATTTGCAATACAGATCGTACCTCACTATTCATATGCAAATAGCATTTCATACTGTTCTGTTCATTACTGTTCTTTCAGAGCTTGACTATTATTTCCCATCAGCAGCATAATGTTTCTTCTGGAGTGCCATTTACTGATTTTTTTCTTTAAAGTGTACCCTTTAAAATGAAATAATTTGGCTTGTGTTTTGTGATGAGATAAGGCAGACATATAAGTGATATTCTAGTCAAAGTCACAGTTCCTGAAGTATTACTTACTCTAAACTTTGAGATATGCATTTTCCTGAGGAACCCAAACTGCTACGTATTTTCTTTTTAATCTACTTCTTATTTGGATTTCATTTCCAGCTGCAATTAAATATTAGAGATTTTCATTGTAGTTATAGAGCTGAATTATTATAATGGTAATTATTATTGAATATTTAAGCATACATCCTGTACTTAATCCATTTAACATGCACTAAAGGATCCCAGATTGCAGTACCAAGAATAAGTCTGTAATTGTTTTAATCTGAAAGATGAAGAAGGTTCAAGGTAAAGAGAATTCAATTAACAAAGTTAAACCTTGATGTGAAAAGGTACAGACTTCTTTTTTTTGCTTTATAGCACCATGATAAATCACCTTCTTAGAACATACAGTTAAATGTCATTGTTTCCAGGGTGTATTCCTAGGAGAGATCATAAACCCACAGGCTCTTGAAAACTTTCCATCTGCTTAAGCCCTCAGGTTTGTTACCTTCTTTCATGCTTGAGTCCTGCATCCCTTCATTAACCCTCCATGGCTGCTCAGGACCACTTCCAGAGATGTGAGTGCCAATCCTGAGGAAGGGCTTGCCGAGCCTTGCTTCATGAATGCTAGCAAGCAATGCTAGTGTTTTAAAAGGTTTTAAAAAAAGGCAGATTGCCCTCCTCATGCAGCAACCAAGCTAAGAGTGTGCAGGAGCTCACAGGACAGGTCTGGTGCATCTTGTCAGGAGCTGTACCCAGTCTCTGGCAGGGATGTTGGCGTCACAACTCTAGCCATGAGCAATTGTACTAAAAACTCAGCAGGCTGCACCATACACATGCACAACAAGCTTCAGAAGCTACTTACCCGACCAGAGAGCTAAAATTCAGTGAGGTGAACTTCACTCTGATATTTCAAAGCTGAAATAAGAGGAGCAGTCTGAACAGACACTAACAACTTGGTTTGTTCTGTTCTGTTTTGCTTCAAATTGCAAAATAAATAGGATTTTTTAAAGGTGTTTTATATCATTTTTTAAAATGGAACTTTCCATGCAGAAAAAAGTAACCCGTGTAGGACATTTTAGGTTCAATTCACACATCTCTGTAGGAATTCCAGCATTCTTACAGTGTCAGCAGAGCATTAATCCTGAATTTTCATGCCCTTTAAATTGTGGAAACTATGAGAGTCTTAGAGCAAAGAGAAATCAGATTAACAGCCTGTACCATCTCAAAGTTGGTGCATGTATGCATGGAGACATATAGTACTAACACAGAGAAGATCAGGACATGTTCTGTTAAATTCTGCAGAATACACATTTGTTTCTGGCAGAGTGCAAAATCTGGGCTGTGTGATGCAACCCTGAGCCAATGCTGGAACTCCTTTCTTTATTCTCCTTTCCTGCCCTTGCTTACGTCTCAGACAAATGCTCATAATCCCGTTCTCTGACAAGTTCTTCCAAGAAAGAGGTGTTTCTATTCTAGCCTTATGATTCATTCCTATCGTGCCCTTCCAAGGCCAGAAAGAAATACAGGAGCTAGTCTGTAGTCCATTGACTTCAATGGACCTTGATCCAGGGGCATGTTTCTACCATGTTTCTACCTAACAATTAAAACATTAACATGTTAGGTCAGGCTCTAATTCAGTGAAACTGCCTTAGAGTGAATGACTTCTTCATCCTGTATAAGAAAGACACACAAAAAAAAAGGGAGATTCAGACTTCTTTAATCCTGAATGTTTTTGAATATGAAATATAGTGATGAACTCCCATGTAACACACGATCAAAGTAAAATTAAGCATTGTTATTTTTTTCCTAGCCTGTTCGAAACGAGCCATATAAATTATAAAATAGACCCAGATATAGGAAATCAAATCAGGAGATAATCAGAGTTCACAGTAAAATACCCTCGTTAAGGCAAAGTACTTAAATGAGCTACGTTGTGGCATTCAATTGAACTCCTACACTCCAATGCAGCTACTTCTGCATAAATTTTAGTTCAGCAGTGCCAAACAGGAAAATTACCTTTAGGAAATATCCATTGTCTTCTCATTGCCACTTCCTTTCTTTCTCATTTTCTTAATTCTACCAGTTCACTCTCTCATTTTTAGTACCTCATCCCATTCACTCTTTTGTTTCCTCACACTTTTAATGTCACTTCCAGTTTAGACAGATGAATATTCCACTGCTTTTAGCAATTGGACATTTTTTCTAGTGAGCCTGGGATTTTTTTTATGCCTCAAGCTTCATGCTCTGCACTGATATGAGGCACACCCTCACAGAGGGCTCTACAGTCATGCCATACAAAATATTGTTCAAACTTGATAAAAGAAGACCATGGTTGTGGAATTTATTTTGTGCTAACATTGTCTTGATCAAAGGGCTAGCCTCTCAGCTGGGAGCTTGAATCAGTCAAGGCAATGCATGACCCACCCAACATTTTTGTACTCACTTACTTTGTATTCAAATGACAAAAAGAAATAAAGTTTAACATTTTGACCACTTTATTTATTGTGCGTGTTTTTTTTCCAAAACTAAATTGTGCAAATCCTTACATGGTGTGTTGGATGTGGACATTACCCATTTAATTTCAGAATAAAACATCAATGTAAAGATCACAAACAGTAAAATTGTTCAGACTTGGAAATGCCATTAAACTTTACTTACTGTGTTAACATTGTGAAATGAAGCTGTCACTCTGCCCCACACCATTAGAGCAACAAATATATTTTCAGAATCATGCCCATATTCTAATTCAGCTTAGGAGAATCATGGTAGAGAAAAGCCCTGAGAAGTCTCCTCCTGCCTCACTTTGCCATGTCCAAAGCATGCCGTAAGTACGAGAAAAATGAAGCCCTGTGAGTGTAGCTTGCACAACATTTAACTGGATCCAGTCACCACTGTAGCAACAGTCACGGATAGGGCTGAAACGGCACCCGTAGCTAATCTTCCCATGGTAACAAAGTCTGTAATGAGTAGGTAGGCAGGCTTCGTGTTGTATGTCACAAATACACAAGCACAAGCATGGCACAAAGCTGGGTGTTTCCATGAGAATTTCATTTGAAAGCACAACCCCTACAGAAAGCCTGTTAGGAAGAAACCCTGAGAAAAAACTTAAGAGCCATAGTCTTCCCTCTGCCAAAAATGCTGTTAAGATATACTGCCTCGAAATCAAACATTGTGCTGAATGAGCAAAGAAGTGGTCAAAGAAAAAAAGCAGATGATGTAGGAAACATCTTCTGCCCCTCCTTGATGCTCACACAGTCAGACACTCACATACACAGGTTGCTCGCTCTTCCAAGAGCTATGGGCTCCTGACTGTAAATGTCAAGTAAGGTTCCTCATGATAACCCTGCCTACTCTCCATGTTGGCAGACTGCACAAGTTCAAAAAGTTGTATTTTACCCTTCTTTGTACCATGATGAGCAAGTCTGTCCATTAAAACAATTATTCTTTTTACTTAGTGGGTTTAAAAGCCTTGGCATAACTTCAAGGTGATTTTGGTATGATTGCGTATGCAATAAAGCAAAAAACCAACAAACTAGGCCAACTTCTGAACTGTGTCCCTAAAACCACTGGGAATTTGTTTAAGCAAGGGGTTCAGAATTTGGCCCTGATGAAAGCAAGCTTTAGCAGCAACACGGGCTGGCCTCAGCACTGCTAGTCAAACCAGTGATCTCCCATGCAGGTTCTGTTCCACTCCAGGCCACAGTTCCAGCACCACTCAAATCTGCACTGAGGGCGAGGACATTTCATGTGCATGCAGCCACCTGCAAAACAGCAACAGAGTGGCTTTGGTATTTGGCAAACACTTAGAGATGTTAATCAACAATTAAGAGCATTAAAATCGACTTTCTTAGACATTATTTCACCCACTAACTAAATTATTTAATGAAAGCAGAAACCTGAAGAATATTTCCCTGGGGTTTCTAAAACCCACTATTCCTCTCTTACTGGACTTTAATGTGCTTTTCTCGCTTGAGGGACTGCAGCAGTAGGAGGAAACTAAAAAAGACTATGCTAGGGGTAGGGAAAAGAGATAATAGTCTGTGGCCTCTCAAAACAGTCATAGAAATATCTCCTCAAGGTTACTCTATGCTAGTCCAGCTGTGAGCCAGAAGATAAAATTAAAGTATTTTTTGAAATTGGATCCAACAACTGCAAGATTTGCAAAGTTAGTAAATCAGGAGATACAGACTTTGGTGGCTGACTGCTGATTATACAAAAATGACATTAATAATTTGATTTGACCTTTTTAGTATCTGAAACAGCCTTTTGATCATGTCAATGCTTCTTGCATGTTGGGTTTCTTACTTCTTCATACCATGACAGCAGCTTTAGTATCTCTGCTCACAACCTTGATCAAAAGTTTATTTTGTAATATATAAAACATTAACATTACAGAAATACACTTCAAATGGAAATTATGTTGCTTACCACACAAAGAGATCTCTTGTATAATTCAAACTGAGAGAAAAGCATGCAGTATGAAGAAATGCTGAAATGTCATCTTGGTTTGACTCCAAATGGTGATGGGAGGTACAGGGAGTGTGTATTCCCTACTGTATGAGCTGCTGCCCTTACACCACCTTTTTTATAAATGCCACTCCAGAATGTTTCTTAGAAGGCAAAAACAAACAAGAACTGGTTTGTTAAGACAGGCCTGTCTGCTTCACCTGACACAGAGAGAAAACTACTTGTGATATCAAGGTATATTCGTCAGTTTATTTGTGTAAGAAATGCAATATGCCAGAAAGATTTTCATCTTATTTAAATGTAAACATACAAATGGCCAGCCTCCATGTTACAGTTTATTTAAAGTTTAGATCCAGTCCTCTCCTACAGTTTGTATTAAGCCATCACAGGGTAAAACTCATCTCAGTCCTGGTGGCCTCTGTCAAACGTGCCCTCTCTGCTAAGCTACATAAATCATGTTATTCTCTGCTACATGGCAGCTGAGATCAGCAGTCAACAGTGGAGAGTGCCTCAAGCAACGTGACCTACAGCTCTGTGAGTAGAGCAGTCCTCTGAGAGATGTGGATGTGTGTTTAAACTCACTTGGACTGGGGACTGAGCTGTGGGAAAGTGTTTTTCTCTTTTACTTCAGCTATTAAAGAAAATTATTGGCATCCAGAAATTACAGAAAAGTTATTGTCATTGTCAGTGTCCCTTGTGGACAGTGTTCCTTGTGGAAGGAAAGCAGAATTATTCTCCTGCATGGAGTCAGTGTACTCCTCCCAAATGAGGGCTGCTGGCAGACCTCAGGTACACTTGTCAGTCTCTTGACAGCAGCTGTACTTAAGCAGCTCTGAAGTGCTTCTTTAAGTTTACAAATGGCAGCCTAGAAGCTGGCATGTGCAGTACCCATGACCAAAGAAGAAGGCAAACGCTGCACTTTTTAAGCTTCATGCTTTAATTTGCAAAATGACAGAATCACTGAGGTGGGAAGGTCCCTTTAGAGATCATCCAATCCAAAACCCACTGCTCAAAGCAGAGCAACAAAAGTAGGGTGCTCAGGATTGCGTCCAGTTGCATTTCAAGTGTATCCGAGAATGGAAACTCTTCCTGGGAAACAAGTTCCGTCTTCAACCACCCACACAGTAAAAGTATTTTCTTATGTTTCAATGGAATTTCTGTGTTTCAATTTGTGCACATGGTTGTCTGTTTTTCAGTGGGCACCATGAGAAGAATTTGCCCCTGTTTTCTTTCCTCTTCCCATGTGTATTTATTTATACAGTTCTTTTATAATCTTTGAAGCCCTTCATTGGAATCACAGACTCATGGACTAGGTAAGGTTGGAAGGGACCACATTAAGTCAGCTGGTCCAACCTCCCTGATCAAGCAGGGTCATCCCATAGCACATTGCACAGGACTGTATCCAGATGGATCTTAAATATCTCCAGTGAGGGAGACTCCACAGCCTCTCTGGGGAATTTGTTCCAGTGCTCAGTCACCCACACAGTAAAGAAGTTCTTCCTCATGTTCAGCTGGAGCTTCCTGTGCATCAGTTCCTGCCCATTGCCTCCTGTGCTATTGCTGGGCACCACTGAGCAGAGCCTGGCTCCATCCCCCTGGCACCTCCCTTCAGATACTCACAGACATTGATGGGGTCCCCTCTCAGTGTCTCTTCCTGAGGCTGAACAGGCCCAGCTCCCTCAGCCTTTCCTCATAAGAGAGATACTCCAGTGCCTCAATCACCTTTGTTACCCTCCACTGGAGCTGCTCCAGGAGCTCCACATCTCTCTTGTCCTGAGGAGCCCAGAACTGGACACAGCACTCCAGATGTGCCTCACCGGGGCTGAGTAGAGGGGCAGGATCACCTCCCTTGACCTGCTGCCAGTGCCCTTCTTAATGCAGGATTCCATTGGCCTTCTTGGCTACAGAGACACACTGCTGGCCCATGGACAGCTTGTTGTCCACCAGAACCTCCAGGTCCTTCTCTGCAGAGCTGATTTCTAGTAGGTCTGCCCACAGCCCGTGTCGGTTCCTGGTGTTACTTTTCCCCTAGTGCAGGACCCTGCATTTGCCTTTGCTGAATTTCAGATGGTTCCTCTATGACCATCTCTCCAACCTATCAAGGTTTTTCTGAATGGCACCACAATCAGCCAATTCCAGTGTGTTTCTAGCCTGCTATTGTGGCTTTGGCATTTTGTATTATGAAGCACTGTTCTGACTTGGGTCAGGCAATAAGCAACAAAAGGTCTTTTCCTGCTTATTGTTCAAAATAAAAATTATAACTGCCTTTATTTCCTCTTTGATTTTTACAAAGAACTTCCCTAAATGTTAATGGGACTTGTGTGGTGTCAAATAGGGATATCCTGATTGTGACAAATGGCAACTGTTTCAACAGCAAAGATTTCGTAGCAGAATCTAAGAGAAAGTAAAGGTCCTACTACGCCTTCAAGCCTAACCAGAAGGGGTTTTCTATTTGGCTGTGCACAAGCTGTTGAATATAAATAGTCACCATTATAATTTGTCTATCTCTAATCAGATTAAAACTTCTGGTTTTCAGTCTATTCTACAAATCTGTAAGTAATTTTTTGATCTAGCCCTCTGTTATCTCTCTTCTGCTGCCCACCTTGCTCTCTATGCTAGGTCTCGTCTCACCTTCCCACTCTTGAATTCAAGATTTCTTTCCTTTTCTTCTTGCACTTGAAGGTGTCTCCCACTTTCCATCTGCCAACTGCCTTCTTTTCTTTCATCAAACCCCAGATTTCAGGATTTTGTCCTATTTATTCCCCAGTAATATTTCTGCAGTGTCACTGCTTGAAGTGTTCTCCCCTTGCAGTTCATAGTGCCTTATTTGGTGTTTTCAGTGTCCTCTGCGAATGCCACAAAACTGGAAATCATCTTCTAAATGTTTGTATAATATTTAGGCAATCATGTTAATATATTTTTATTAATTAATGTAAATAAAATTAAGACTTGGAACAACATTAACCTATAAAGTATAGTCTATTTACCATTCCTGTTCTTCATTATAAACATCTCAGTGCCAGCAGATTAGTCTTCTTCCTATATGGTAAGGATTGATTAATGCAAACTGTTTGTCAGGACTCATGTTGCTTCCTCTAACATGCTATTCTACTATGGGCATGTGGCTGAATGGGGATTCATCTCACCTAAATTCAGCCATATACTGTGTAGACATCTACAGCAGGACTAATTCTTCACAACCCACTTTTAGGTGTGATTTTTCTGGCCTACGTCAGACACATGCTCTGCTTCATTGTGAGATGAGTTTTACCCTACAAATGTCTATTTTTCCCAGTGACAATGGAAAATCTAGACAACTAGCTGGATATCCAGTCATATGAATGCTACATCCAATGCCTCATTTTCCCTACCTACAAAATACCTGGGCGGTTTGTGAGGCTTTATTAGTGATTTTAGAACTAAGTGATTTAGGCTTAGTGTTTTCAAGATAATTTAGATAAAGTGACACAGGGAATTATTCAACCTTTTTGTGTTCTCCCCTCTTGGAATAATACTATGCATATGTACACCTGCACATTCATACTTTTATACTGTAAAATTAATTATAAAAGACAGTTAAGTACAAGATATCAAACAAACTTACCATTTTTTTCTACTGGAATATTGCAGTTGGGGCATGGTTTGGTTGTCTTCTTGATTGTTTCTCTAGATGCTTCCTCCCATCGAGCTTGCATGGCTGCATGTTCATCTACTACATACCCCTGCAAAGAGAGAGAAAAGCACCTGTGGGCACATTATGAAAGGCTGCACTGGGACATGATGTCTGCGCTGAAGTGACAACCACCTACCCAAAAGAAACAGACAGGAGTGACTGCAATGCCAGGTAGGCTGGACTTTGTGAGAGATGTAGAATTTCTGCTTCAAAATGCAGACTGTTTTGTCCCAGTAAGCACAGCACATGTGTTGGGTTACATCCTGAACTGCAGGATGATGGGGGTGGCAGCAGCTGAAGCATGTGCCATCCTGGAGGTTCTTCCTACATCCAGCAGCAGCACAGGCTGCATTCTCCCTGCTGCTGCCTGTTCTGAGAGGCAGGAAGAGCTCTTGTCGGGGCATCAAGGTGTGCTGCAAATGCACATAGACAGGTAAAGCAAAAGGGTAGGTGTCTTGGGGTGACGATATGGGATAAGGGGTGGAATGTCTTGGGGTGACTCTATGATGTGTATCCCCTATCACGGCTCTATGCCAGAAAATTAGTTTTGTGCCTTTAAACTGAGCTTAAGAGGGCAGGAAAAAAAAATGAACTTTTCAAAGCAAGTTCCCAAGGACACAGAGATAGAGACAGCTCTGCGTTCTCCGGCGGTGGTAGCACGGAGAGAGAGCACCCTGCCTGTCTCTTCAGCCAGTTTTTTTTTGGTTTTTTTTTCTTCCCTTTTTCTCCGGCGTGCTTCCTAGGACTTTGGTGGGGTTTTTTCCTTTTTTTTTCCCCTCTTCTGGACTGTTTCAACAACATCAGAACACATCACGAGAACTTCTCTTCAGGCCCGGAGGGGGCCTAAGGCCAGCCCCGCCCCACCCCACGGCAGCTCCGAGAAGGAGGGACCACACCTACAGGAGGACTCTAATTTCTTCCCAGGTTTTCTCTTTATAGTGAGGGGTTTTGCTATTTAGTATTATTATCCTTTTCCTGTGTGTTTGTTAATAAATAGGTTTTATCTCCTTCACTTTCCTTCGAGGAATTTTTTTTTCCCCGAACCTGGTGGGGGGAAGGGTGGTTGTGACCTGACTTTTCTCCCAGAGGATATATTGCTAGCTTTTGGCCAAAACCGGCACAGAAGGTGAAGGTGGAGTCAGGTGAACTCGGCTGGCAACATGATATGTTAGGTACCACAGGTTTGATTCTGCTTCAGGGATTAAAGCCCTTCTTGCAAGGAAAGCAAAACCACCAAGAAAGTGCAACGTTTGGTAATGCAGGATGGTGGGGTGCCTGGAAGGAAAGAGTTTTTCATAGTAAAAGTGTACTCTGTTGTATCGGAGGTCTGAGTTTCATTCCAACATTACTCTATATAAATACAAGAGGCACAAAGAATAAACATAAAAATTTTGGGAAAAAAAGTATAAAAAAACCCGCTCATGAACAATGAAAGCTCCCCAGATAGAATGACACAGATGGAAAAAGTCATCATGAAAAATGTAAAAGGGACTCCTGTGTTTGTCCTATTTATGACTGGGACAAAACTACATAATCTACACAAGTGGCCTGTTTGGTTATTTCTTACCTAAAATGACAGTACAAGGACAAAAGCGATGGCAGTGCCTTGGGTCATTTCCATCACACGAGGTTGGCAACTATGTGAATAGTAGCTGTAAACAAGGTATGTAGGTTCCAGCCTTGAAACTCTGCTCTCTCCATTCATAATATGGTTTCATTCAAGCATGTGGGAAAATGATGAGCTCAAACAAAACTATTTAATTTATAACAATTCCTGAAATTTCTTAGTGTATACCTTCTAAATACTTACAGGGTGTTATGTGGATAGACTTTTATATTTATTTAAACGGATAATTTTAAAATTATTTCTAGTAAGACAGAAAAAGGAAATTGGCCCAACTTTAAAAAATGCAACAAAACCATAACTCCGCTTGAATTCTGGTCATCTAGTATTGTTAAATGTGTAAGTTGTGTCAGTGAGTAAAACCTAGATTTTAGTTCTTGGCTAAAATGACCTGAGTTAAAATGGAATAACAAAGACCAACATCCACAGAAATTTGTTTCCAGCTCATCTGGTGGCCATTGCAATACGCATTTAAAGAAAACAAAACCAAACCAAACCAACAAAACAATAAAAAATACACACTGTCTTCTTTTAATCAGGAAACCTCAAAAATAGGTTATATAAATAAATATATAAAAATAAATAAAATTATTTATTTTACAACCTACATCAGTCTCCTCAGTCTGTGAATCTCTTTTGTTGCCCCTCACTTAATATTCTTCAATTTGCTTATCCTTTTGATGCAGAGGTGACAAAAGTGAATGAAGTCTTCTTATCTGTATCCTAGAAGTGACTTTTACTTTTGGCTCTCTACTTGTGGAGAGGGAACTCAGCCCTGCACCCTGCTGGATTATTCAGCAATTTGGCAGAAAGATGACCTCTATACAACAGCACATGAGTAAGTTCTGGGAAATAGAAAAAGCTGCTCAGGCTAATAGCAAAGAACATAATCTAGTATTGATTTTTGAACACCTACAGCCTTAAGGAAGGATGACTTTTGCAAGCAATCTGAGCGACCTCAGAGAGGCAGATCAGGAGAGTGGGGAACACTTGACCTGGGCCTCACTTTTTCCTGTGACAGAAAAAAGCTATCTCAGTTTAATGGCAACTAATTACTTCACATCCATACAGATGAAAATCACTACAGCAGTGACAAAACACCGCTATTCTTTTCAGAAGAGCTAAATGAGAAGACCAGAAGTATTTTTAATTTTTGTGGTCAGTCTAAAAGAGCTTCACAGTGACTCAGTTTTCTCAAATACTCCAAATCTAGTGTTTTAATACTTGCAAATATACTTTTTTCCTCCATCTTCATATCTTTGTTGTGACCTAATAGCAAAGGACACTAAGGCTAAATTTCACATACCAAACCTCTAATTTTATTTGTATAAACATTTTTGATCTTAGTTCTGAAAACAAATACAAACTTGGGAGACCTTAGAAATAACTAAAAGAAACTACTTCCAGCCACACGCATGCAGTTCACCAAGAACAAATTGCTGAAAACAGCAGTGAATTATTATTTTAGTATATCCCATTGCAAAAATTCTAGCACGAACTAGATGCAGCAGCATGATATTTCAGCCCATTAGAACTGAAACATCCCCCCTATGCCCAGTCTTGCTGAACACTAAGCTAAAAACTTGCTGCTGTATGAACCAAATGCAGAGATGATGGAGCCCCTCTGATTAGTGAAGGAATCCTACCATCTAGATCTAGTCTTCAGTGTTCATGTGCTTTACTTAGTGCTCCACACCCAGTAATGGAAAGCACACATGTATTTCTCTGCATTTTTTCTTCAAACAATAAAGAAAAGGTGTAGGGCAATTCTTCATTACCAGTGTCTATTTAAATCATGTTCTTACATCCTAAACTATCAAACTATCCTAATCTCCTTGACAATGGCCTGTGTAATACAGCAGGTCTGTCAAGCAGAGGGCTCTCACTCTCTCACTTCGCTTATTCTGCCTGGTCTTGGATAGGAAACTCAGAGATGCTCCAGGTGTGCATCACATTTGCTGAGGACAGGAGACCTTGATCACTTCTGGTGCTCACTCAACACAATATACTCTAGTTCCCCAGTTAGTATAGAACATTCATCCCAGCACTAGATTTCATCCATGCCACTTTATGAATAATTTTTTTGATTCTCAACTGTGCTGCATATTATGACCAGGAATGAATACTCATACATAACAGCAAGCTACAACAAGAGCTGCTGTAAGCAGGATTTAATATCCCCCCTCCAGTACTCCCTTAGTGAGACAGGAGGGAAAGTTTGTCTTATTATCTCTGGGTCACACTGAAGGACACAGAGTTACTTCTGTCCCTATGCTGAGTCTTTTGGAAAAACTAACAGGGATAAAGAGACCACAGAGACTGCTGAGGGCCACACAAAAATACAAAAACATGTACATGGAAAGATTTCTTTGCAGTTAATCAATATCATGCAGTACTGGAGAAAGATCTACAGGGACAGAAAGCATCTTGAAATAGAAATTAAGTGTCCTTCTCAGAGTAGCATCACATTCAGGTAAAAGAGTACACATCGACCTGCCAGTAGAACTACACTGAAGTAAATGAAGTATGTGTTCACAGACAGCAACTAAGTAGTATCATCTAGACTAAAAACATTCACGGCAAAACTTCTTGTTCAAAATAACGGAGGTCTCAGCTATATAATGTGTGGTGGCGGTGATGCCTTCCTGGTCTTAAAAATCAAGAGGCAAACATGGTTAGAAGGGGAAAAAGGGTTTTACCTTGGTATTTATTGTAAGGATCCTTAGGTGCACCACGAACAGGTCGAATACACTTCTGTGCACCCCACCGTCACCACCACAAAAGTCCCTCTCTCCTAGCTCTGGTCTTACATTCCAGGTCTTACTAATTAGCATGTCTATCAAATATTCCCCAATGAGAGGCTCAAATGAGCCCCCTCTCCTAAGGAACCTTCCTCTGGATGGTTCTATCTTAGTTTACAAAATGTGTTCTGGAGAGGACCTTGGGGTCTGGGCACCCTGGCACCTTATCTACGAAGCTTCTAAAATGTTTAGTCTCTTAGCTTAACAAACAAGTCCAAGAATGTAGGCAAAAAGCACCGAGAATACAGAAGTTGCAGAAAGGTATAACAGGGGTATAACAGAAAAGACAAAAAATCATCATGGCATCAGCGGTGAACATACCCTGGGTTGGGGTGACCGGAGGGGCTCCCCCCGAGGTGCACAGGTCTTTGGGATGACCTGTCCTGGTTTGGATCGCTCCCCCAGAGCTCTCCCATTGGTCCCTGCTCCCTGGTCCCGCCTTTACCCCGGCCCCGGGAAAAGCCCCGAGTTCGCCATTGTCCTTGTTTTTGGCTCTGCACCCTTTGACAGTGAACGTGAATAACTCCTGCCGGAATGCAAGCAATACCCTTCCCGACCTGTCACTGACTGTAATTCTGAACCTGCCCAGGCACCTGCGGGGGCAGCGGGACCCCACGGAGCCAGGCAAATACGGTATTATAATGTTACATTTTGACATCCACCAAATTATATACCGCCTTATGTTAACACGCTTCTTTTATGATCATGCTTATTTTGCCTAGTATAGACAACAGCTGAAAACTGAAGACCCTTAACTCAGAGAAGAATATACAGCTGTTAACCTTATTTGTGCTTTGCTTTAGTGGATGTAATTTCTGCATTCCTGCTTGCTTGCTCCTGGTGCTTCATTCCTCTCTGATAAGCAAAAAAGCTGGTCATGCATAACTTAAAAAATATATATATATCCTAGCGCAGCTTTCTTTAAATCAGAAATATATTTTCTTTTGATCAGAAATGCTTGGTTTTAAGAGAATTTTATTGTAAAAATAAGCTTTTTATTTAGGTTAATAGAAATATGTAAAATTATTTCACTTTATGTGACATACAGAATTTTAAAAAGGTTTAGAAGTCTCAAAACAGAAAGTACTACTCATTTTCTGACAAGAATATGAGAAAAGCTGTGTATACTTGAAAGTGTTTGAAAGGAAGACAAAGAATTATTCATTGTACAATGTTCAGCCCACCATAATATTTAGGTTAACACAGGTCACTAGAGCTAGAGCTCTAAGCAAAAGCAGCCTCAGTTTTTGAAGCCTGATCTACAAGGCATGGTGACAGTCCAGCTTAAATTTATTTTGTCTTCTTGGCTTCAACAGGGCTGTTTTATGAACATGATGATGTGAATTAGCATACTATCATGTTTAGTGGTGCCACTTGTGGGGATAAAAATAGCAGATGTCTAGGGCACTAGATAGGCTAGAGGGTTTTGGAAGAAAATTGATTATTTGAGCCATTTAAGAGTCAAAATCTCACAAAGAGAAATGTGCATAGCCATGGGACTACTGCTCTAGTTTGGAGACAGATTTAGGCTAACCAAAACACTAAAATATGGCTATAGGTAAGGAACAGAAAAGATATTAATTGAAAGAGAATGTTTCATGCACAGGAAAAATAGAGGTGCCAGTACTACAGTGATCCTGTTAAATCCACATGAAGCAGCATTGTGTGAGCCAGTTTTTCTGGTGTGCCTAGGGAATTCTGACATAAAATGAAAGAGCTGCTTTGTGATGACAGCAACTAGTTAAAATCAAATTGATATACACAGGGTATTATGTTGGATATAAGATGAAGGAGTGCTCTGGTTTGGTGACGCTGCACGTCAAGGTTCTCACTGTGTGTTGCAGCCATTCATATAATGAATTAAATTCAGGTAGATGGTGAATATTGAATTTGCACTGCTCTAAAGCATAAAATCTAATCAAATACAGGTCATTCTTATATAACTGTTTTCCACGACTGGAATAAAGAATGTACCGTCTCTCGTAAGTGAACACAGCTGCAAATGACTGTCAGCTTAACCTCATAAACAAAAGCAGTCTGTCACATCTTTTTTACTTTATTGCTGCCCAAAATAGGAAAAGCTAAAATTTTGTCTCCTCTATTCTCATTAGACAGGAAGTTAAGACCTCTTCTCAGCTTTCCTCCGGTGCATCTTTATTTATAACACAGAGATTAATTTTACAGGACATTTCCTGGTTATGGTTATTTTTCTTGCTCCTTTAATTAGGCACCCTTAGGTTGAAATGTCCTGAGCTTGACATTGTGAGTATACCAAATACCATACCGCTGAGCCTCAGTTTCTTTTTCAGTTATTTAAGATATTTTAGAAATCAAGCTAGGTGTGCCATTTCTTGTACAGCCATGTTTTATTTAATTTTAAGATTTACCTGCTGGAAAATAAAAAATCAGTGGCCTAAAAATAGATGTTCCACATTTCATACTGTGACTCAGGACTCACTGAAAGATATTATGTATGTTGAACCTTTACAGTAGCTTTTCCTTTCACTAAAATGCAGGGAAATAATGAATGTATTTTGTGGTTAGCATTTACTATTTGTCGTTTAGATTATCATAAGCTGCTTCAAGACCAGGCTTCACAACCCTATATGCTTGCTGGAAATACACAGCATGAGAGGTTAGAAGCTGTTCCACGATGGAAAAGGAAGGCTGGCAGGCAATGCCTGTACATTTCATACCCCCTACTGTTGACTCCAAGAGCTGCACACAGGAGGCGATGGGAGGAAAAGATGTGCTGGAGGCCCAGGTGAGCTGGGAGCTACATCACAACAGCCTTCAGCAGGATGCCAGGTGCTGTGACAGGCTTTCCTGGATGTGTGTGGATGTGCCTCTATGTTGTACCTGTGCAGCAAAAGACACGCCTGGGAAGTGATGCAATGGGTCTGCTTTGAGCTGATCGTTTGCCTGAGACATCGTGCCTGAGTCAGCTTTGAGCCCAGAAACTCTGGTTGGGGTGCAGCCAGGGCCCTGGAAGCGTGTGCTGATGAAGAGGACCAGGTTTGCCCTGGATCAGCTGAGGCACTGACTGCTCTGCTTTTGGTTAGGTCTGATGGGTTCCTGGGCTGACAGGGATGCTGGATAAATTTTATACTGCTAGTTGCAGAACAGCAAAACTATCACCTACATTAGCTGCCTGAGGACTGTGAGGGCTGAGTCCCAAACAAGAAACAGCTGAGGTTTGATTTGAAGGTGTTGGGTCTGGGAAGGGCTTTGGGATTTGGGTGACAAAGGCCTCCAGCTTAGGGCTACAGCCAGGACAGTGTCCCAAAGATTAAGAGTGGTATTGAAGTTGTTATGCATGAACCCTTTTTAAGACTTTCGCATCACCTTTCATCAAGTGTCAAAGCTGCTATATTTTTATGAAATATTATTCTAACTGAAATATAAAATTAACAAACTTTTATTTTAGATAGTTAAGAAAATGTTTTAAGAGTGTTTAAGTAATTTTAAGAACTGTAATTTAGTGTTATTTGTCTTAAACCTTATAAGCATAAGCATAAGATCCTAGGTTTGCAGCCGGTTTTCTGAGAGCATGCTTCCAGATAAAATCAATTCCCCGCGGCAAACAATGGGCTGTCAGTAACCCTAGAAACTCACGAGCCATTGGCTAAGAACTGCTTGAAAAATGCCTGACCAATCACCGTGGGACAAGTAAGCAGAACTGGGAGTGAAGAGGGGCGGAGACTCCCCTTTATCCCAAACCGAAATCTCCCAACTCTCTCTCTTTTCGTCTGGACAAGCCACGAGGGAGGTTCGGTGCTGCTCAGGCCGTTTTCCAACCACGCTTTTTCAAGCAACCAGCACCGAAAAGAAAGCTTTGCCCGGGTTTGTAATAGTCTAACTGGCTGAAAAAAGTTTTTCTGCTCGAAGGGAACTCGGACTTTAATTTTTATCTAAATTTTCGGGGTTTTTTGAGATTCCAGTTTTTTTTAATTGTTAAATAAATCGGTTTTATTTGATTTAACATCCTAAACTATCCTATTTTTATAACAGAAGTTAAGTTTTACAGCACTAGCTATAAATTTACACTGTAAGAGACTGTAGATGAAGGTTTAGAACATGTATCTTTGTGGCTCAGTAAAAATGCTGTTGCTGTTTCTTGTAAGATACCACAGCCGTTTTGCCAAGCCAGCACCATGAGCCTCAGGACCCATCAGGCTTTATCTGGGCTTGTCTTGGCATGCCTAGAGGTTTGGTTTAGCATGTGACAGCAATTATTTAATGACCTGATGACTATTCCCTATTCTGTTTTTGCTTTTGTACAATTTTTGTGTTATTGCATGGTTTAACAGTTCTGTGTATTTTTGTAACTAACAGGCAGCAATGACCATTATGGGTACTATTGGGCAGAACAAACTGTCTCTGACCCTACAATAAAATGCTACGCAGAGGAGTAAAGGCATGGGATGATAGAAGAGGCCTTGAAAGCAGAGGCACAGGATGATATGGGAGGCTGCAGCATGATAAACCACTCTGTCCTGGGGTGATGTTATGAAGCTGCTTCATTCCTTAACCGGCTGCTCAATGCCCAAGGACGCCTTTAAGATGGACCCGGGGTGTGGGGCCAGAGCCACGGACCCGAGGGGATGTTGAACTCCGGGGGCGTGGCAGGGCTCGGCAGGGAGTGCGCCGGGAGCGCTGTGCTGCTTTTTGGGTTTCCTTTGTGTTCCAGCTAGCCGGGGAAAGGTTCTGTTGGTTTTTTCTTGTTCTTTTCCCCTTCCCTTGCCTCACTGCCTCCCTTCCCTCCTCGCTGGTCCAGGGGCCTGTGGGTGGCCCCACGGGGTAGCCCAAGCCCTGGGTATCTGTTTCTTCTCTGGGAATTTGTTGTATTTTGAGGTTTTGTTTTGTTTTGCCCTGTTCTACCCTGTTTGGTTTTGTGTTAATGGACAGTCTGTTTTGTTTGTTCCACTTTCTCTTCTTGTGACCCACTTGTCTTATTGGTGGAGGAAAGGCACCCTTTTCCCTTAGGAGGAGGCACTCCTGAAGTTTTGTCTCCAAAACCGAGACACACTCTCAGTTACCCAAATACAGCCTTGAAAGATAAGAATAGTCTTGAGGACAACAAAGAGAACAAAGGCATAACTGACTTGGGTAAAACACACCAATGTTGGCTTGTACATCAGAGGAGGACTCTGTTAACAAACACATGAGACTGGCTCCAAGCAGATGATAGAGTAAGAAGGAAAAAAATCCTTTAATAGCAACATCATGCTCCTTCTGGTAAAGGATTCACCATGCCAGCCCATTCCAGACTGCAGCTATTGAGCGTAGAACCCAGAGAAGCAGTGAAAGGTTAAGAACAACACCAGGGAAATGGGTGTTACCAGAAAGTTTGCATATCCTTTATTTTAACTATGTATAATTTGAACTGTAAGTCCTAGTGTTATTGTAAATGGACTAAAAATACTTCATTGATTAGCTTTCTAAGACTTTGATAAAACTAGCAATACATTTTTTTATTTTGCATATACAGTGAACATGGTCTGAAATGAACACCTTCGCCAGGTAATGAGATTTTCAATGTAATAAAATGGCAGAAGTTTACACAAACTAGTCTGTAACCTGTGTGCAAGAAGTGGGTAACAATTTTTAACTGCATCAACAGCTAAAGATGAATGTTTAGTGAAGGATTTTGGTGGATTGTGTGAATTGCAGGGCCAGACTTGCTAGAACTAGCTGGAATTAAGGCTTGAACTAAGACTAGGTATGTTCTGACAGGATTTGTAAGGATTTTGGGTTGGAGCTTGGAGCAGAAGAGACCACTGGATAAACTTTTAAGAATTCAGACATAGCAGATGTTTAGTCTAGGCTTAGGTTTACAGCTGTTGCTTGCCTATCATTAATGGTAGAGTTTGTTCAAATGAGAGGAACTAGATTTTTGTCTGGGTTTTCTACAAAGACTGCCAGACTGGTTTATGGAATGATGAATTAGACATCAGATTTTCTTTTAGGTTCAAGCCTTTGAATGCAGGTCATATGAGGTATTTGTGTACAGCTCTAACTATAGAAATCTATCATGACGTTTAATTTATTTTCTTTACTAAATTCACAGCAACCTCTGAAAAAGCAAACTTGCTAAAAAGCAAGATTTCTATAATTACACACTCATTGGTTTGGTAGGACAAGATAATCAGCAGCTTCTTGGAGAAAGTTTGTCCACGGAGCCATCCCTAAAACATACTTTTTAATAACATACTTTCCATCCAGTTTGTGTCATGTTTTTTTTCCCCAAACCTTTATGACTCAGTGCCCCAAATTCTAATCACTTATTTACATAGGCACCACTTTTACACCAGTGTCATTGCTATTGCTACTACAGTTTACCTTGCCGGTGTCTTATCAACATGCCTAGCAGCAAAACCACCCTGGAAGCTACTCTAAAAAAGTTCAAATCTAATATGTGGTCACATTTTATTGTCCACTTGCTAGTGAGCAAGAAGGTTCATTGCTTATCCTTGCAAAAGGAAAACCATCTAGAAAGGTTTTGTGCTAGAAAAGCTAGGCTAATTTAAAGGTGGGGACTTTCAGAGGAAGCTGGTTTATGGCTAGATTCCCCAGCAGCACAGACTGTCTATGTGTGAGGTTAAAAGAGGCCAGGAAGCTTGGTTTTGTGGTGTACATAGCAGGGATTATGTGGTTCTTTGTAAACCTAAATCTGGCTGGAGTCACCTTTACTGTGTCATTGATACCATCATGCACACTGTGCCTTTTAATTCATCAAATATGATTCCTTCTGCCATCCCAAAGTTCAAACAGCTCCAGGAGGCTGCAATGGTTTTAAAACAAAGCTTCTCAGCTGATATTGCTGCAGAAAAAAATTATTTTCCTTGAAATAATGTAATTTACACACTAAGATGGGAAATAATCAGTCCTGCATCAGTAAGTAAATGTTTAAGATAAGCTTCTGGTGGCCTATCTGGGCTATAAATGGACATTTCAGCAGAGAGAGAACATTTTATCCTTCCCAATGGGCCATGCAAGATCTGTGCACAGATCGGAAAGGTCATGATATGCCAGTAGTTTAAGCTGGGCTGCTCTCTGCGTGCTTGCTGCTGAGTTTGCCTTTTCGACCCCACGCAGCAAGTGATGCCCTTTGGCTTCCCACCATTATAAGAGTCCAACTCCTTTATTCGGGATAGGCTTTCCAAGATCCACATGTGGCACCCGCTTTGTCTCTCTTGTGCCCTTGTTGCCCTCTTCCATCCTCCTGCCAACTGACTCCATTCCCCCTTCCATCCTTCCCTACCCTCCTTCACAGTCCCACCAGCTACGCTCCCCTCTCTTTACCTCAGGCTTCCTTTTGACATCTGCCCAAGCACAGGCCCATTTCACCACCACCACCATTTATGTTTCCTGGACCCTCATAGCTGTGCCATGTCATCTCACCTCTCTTTTCCTCTTTCTGGAGCTTCCACTCCATCTGACAGGTCATAGTCCCTCCTGTCAGCTCTTGGCTTTCATTGACACTCAAATGCCTCTCTATCAGACTCTACCTCTCCTTCACAGGGATCTCCTTCTCCAAGTCTTCCCAAACGTGTGCCAGGCTCTGAGGGTACCATCAGACCTAGCAGTCCCCTGCTAATACCTGCAGCCTGTTCATGGCTCAGGAACCCATGTCAATGCCTGGTGGCACTGCAGCAGGGCCTGTCTCCACCTCCCCACATTCCTGCCCAGCCCAGTCATAGGTCATCTGTGGACCCAGCTTCCACCCTTTTGGTTCATCCCTGTCCTCAGGCCCTGCCCTGACACATGGAAAGTCCCCAGGAAATAGAAGGCCCTTGCAGTGCCCTGGCACACGTTGGGAGCACTGCATGGACTGCCACCACAGCTCTTCCTGCTCTCTATGTTGTTATCAACTACTGGTCACCCAATTCCTCCACAACAACTCTCCTTTTTTGGATTTTCTTTCATCTTTTTCCCACTCCTCGTGCTCCACCATGTTCACCTCTGTCACACTGACTTAGGCCTGAACCTGTCCACAAGTTTTTCCTCTCGTATCGTTGAACATCGGAGACCTGCAGACATGTGCAGAAATGTGAAGGCAAGAGAAGGTCCTTTCACTACTGCAGCCACTACAGGCTAAAGTAAACACTGCATTTTTCTTATAGGAAGTATTTTCCTGAGATTGTGTATCCTGCACGTGTTCTGGAGAGGAACAGTTTAGTGGAAGTATGTCTGTCCTTAAATTTGACTGGCAGGAGTTGTGACAATAAGATGTCTTTATAAAATAAGTGATACGGAAGAGATCCAGACAGGAGTCAAACTGCATGAGTTGGAGACAACTCTGGAAGTGTATTATTCCTACCTTGAAACAGACCACAGTCAAAGAGAAAACCTTCTCACTGCTTCACCAAGCACTGCAATCACAGCAAGTTAGGTCTGACACACAGACCTATGCCCCTGGCAGGTGGCGCCAAGTGGAACAGACAGCCTGAAAGCACAGGTGGGTAAGTGTTTACACTAATCTCAGTGAGAGAGATGGGAACTGTCCCAGAGGCCCTGCTCTCCATCCATGCCCCCCGACAGGTTTGTGTGCTTGGTGCGGGAGCGTGGTGTGCCGGGCTGCTCTGCAGTGATGCTGGCCGGCTGAAACCAGAATCTCACCCGCACCTGAGCTTGCCCTGTTTCTGCTGCCGCTCGGTTTGCTCGCCTAGCTAAAGAAAGGCAAGGAAAACATTCCTTCAGTGGCACAGCACCGCCTCGTGGAGAAGTTTAATTAGTGCAGCTCAGTTTCTTAGGGGAAGAGAAGGTGGACCGAAGTCAATTAACTTCAGCTTAAACTGGAGGCTCAATGAATCCTGTGTAGTCTGTGGTCTTGTCTATGCAGGGAAGCTGATTTGTATAGGTGCAAGAGTTATTCTAGTACTATCATTTAGCTATTCTGGAACAGTTCTTTGAGAGTATGGGAAATTTTTCAGGAAGAGCAAGAATGTTCACATTACACTGGAACTACAAAAGTAGTCAACATTGCTAAGTTAACGGGTCTAATTGGGTGCAGTTTGTGTCCTGAGAGACTGAATCAGATGAATCAAGTGTTCCCATTGTTTTAAGGAAAAGCTAAGGCAAAATTAAAGTATTTAAAATAAATGACTTCTTCCTATTTTATTCTGATTCTTCCTGGCATATCTTTATCTCTGCCCTAGAACATAAAAATTACATGAACTCTAGCTTTCACCATTGTTGAACTCACTTGTAATGTGCCATGACAACTTCCAGTACTCTAGGCAAAACTGAGCATCAATAACTTAATGAATATAGAGCTCTCTGTTCATGTTGAGATGTTTTCAAGTCCTAGCTCAATTAAGACATTGGTATCCTACTTTACTAGGCTGTTAGATGCTTTAAGCATCTCTCAGTGTCTATGTTGAAGTTGCTTTGTTTTATATAAGTATGAATGGGAACTGGAAGACTGCTCTAAGGCTACTGCAAATAAAATTAATCTGTTCTTCATAGAGGGCAGATAAGCTGCAAATCTCCTTATTATATATACATATGACTTCAGAATTGGGTTGCACAAATTCATGGAAAAAAAAAAATTGCTGATAGCTACTAAACATAAAATCCCACATCCGCATCACAAATCACTAGAGGCTGGGAAAATAGATGGATTTTGGGTCTGATACAATACACGTGTTCCAGGGCAACAGAGGTAGATACCCTGACTTACAACTAGGATACAAACTGTTTCGTTCTGTCTCAACCAGTGCTAATTCTTTTTATAAATTAGAAGAGCTTCACTAAGAAAGGTAAAGAGAAGCATCTCTACACTGGTTATGGCCTAGTGCAGTATCTGCAAAATATGGCATATGAACCATCTCCAGGCAGTACACGGCAAAGATTCCCAGGAGAACTTGAGCTTCCTGCCAGTCTCTGTGTTCAGTGAGTCCCCAAAAGCCAGCCTCAGACAGAGCCTGCCTGCAGGCATTTACAGGAGCTTGGCACGCCTCCCTGAGAGCTGTCTGGATGCAAGTCCTCATCAGCACCTGCCCACAAACCTTTATCTGCCACACTGGACTGGTGGGGGCTCAGGGTTTGAGTTTCCTCTTAGCATCAAACCTGCCAGATAATCTGAATACCAGTTCTCTGCTTCCTAGGAGTGCACCCTGGGCATCAAGCTGTGAGATATTTAGGGAATATGTTTCCTGTTCTTTCCACTTCCCACTTTCTCCTTTTTTAATTTTTTTTTTTCAGTTGGAAAGACTGTGGTTTTCATGATTTATTTATTTCAGGGAAAACTTGAATCTCAAACAAAGAGAAATGCCAGGACAGAAAAACTATTTCATGTCCAGGTCTATAGCTACAATAGCTACAAAATTATAGACTAGCTTAGAATAATTTTCGTCTAACATCTTGCAGCCTAGACAATCTACCTTTTATTTCTGTAGGCTAAAACATATATTTTCCATAGTATTTTCTGCATAGGCTGTATAAAAGCCCTGTTATTTGGCCCAAACCCACATGATTTCCTGACTGGTGTACTGAAAATAAGCTGAAAGGCAGCAAGACTATAGAAAGCCTTTCAAAAGTGCTCACACTGAATAGAGACAACCCTAGAAGCCCACTGGGAAGGCCTTTTCTTTATCAAATGATGGCAGAGCCCTGTGTGTTCCTGACAGAACTCAGCTATTCTATCAATCAAAGAGACTGAAATCCACAGCAAAGCCAATTCAGTAACTCCGATGGCTGGAGTAATTCAGCATGAACATAATTGCTTTTACTCAGGATTATAATTAGGGCCCATTTGACAAATGTCACTCTGGCTGGGCCAGGGAAAATGATCAGGAGTGATGAGATCCATACCTTCTGGGCCACGGCTCCCTGTGGGCTGAGGAGAGAGTTGCATTCCCCTTCATGATATTCTTCTTTACATTCACGGCAGAACACAGACTGGAAAACAAACCAAAGCATGCCATCATAAAAACACATTAGGGATACAGACAGCAGGTTACAATCATGAAGAGTCATACAACAGATGATCCCTTGCCCTTCTCTTTCCATTTAATTCCCATAATCCTCCTAATTGTGCATCTTATTATACACTCTGATCATTAACACAACAATTTTGCTGTTATTATTATACATTTCATCAGTGAAGTAATGCAAATGCCATTATTAAAAATGAGATTCTGCTACATGGTTCATTTAGGGACGTAAAGTCATCCTAGATACTTCTGGGTGTGCTTTTCCTGCTGTGAAATCTATTTATAGAAGAAGGGTGATGGCTGAAAAAAAGCAGTTCTGCTGTATAGTGTTTGCTAATGGAAATAGTCTATTCATAGTTCTGAATCAAATGCCTTCTCAATGGAAAACTATTGCTGACTTTGCTAGGGGATGACCACTTTATAAAACGCCATATGAAATACCATTTTCTAGGAAATTATATCCTTGCCATAGACCTTTAAGATGGTTTAAAAAAACCCATAGAAAGAACACATTGATAGGATACTTAACACAGGGTTTAGGGATCTACCTGTAGACCTTTATTGCACTATTAGCAATTGTTCTGGTTTCATCTTCCTTAAATAACATTGTTCGTTACATAAGGCTTCATTGAAAAGTAATGCCTTTTGCAGATAAGTGAAACAATTGTCCCTAGTTCAGCCTGACTGCCTCTGCCACCTAAAGTGGTTCATATGTTTCAGGTTTGATGCCTTTTTTTAAACTCTAAAATGAAGATATCTGTCTTGACATGTGTCAAAATCTTTGACCCATCAATGCTGCATTAAATTCTGTGTCCTTGCAGGTAAGGGGAAAAGTCAATAATGTAGAATGGGTCTCTCTTATGCTGTTTTGAAGCTATGCTGTCTTGATGCAGCTCCAGACTCTGAAAGATCTCTCAGCAGTAAACCATTCTGACTGGCATTATAAGCAAGTCTGATAAAACAGCCCTGATTTTTAGATACAGAGCTGCATTCTCATGTAATGAACAAAGGATATCAGGAGGACATGACACTAGAACATTTGTCTGCCAGTAATTCCAGCTTTTGTATTTTCATTTGGAACTCTTTCAAGCTGTATTTTCACTTTTCTAAGAAGCACTGAAAATCATATTTTATTGTCATGCTAAAGAAACTGCACTTAATGAAAAGAAGCATTGTGCAAGTCCAAAAGAATTGATCCTGTTATTCAGAAAGTCATGGAAATTTGGAGTGGTGAAGTGGAGTGAGAGTTCTAGCTTCCAGAGATATCAAACCTAATCACTTTTTTGCTTTCTTGTCACTTCTCTCCACTATTTTGTCAATGATCTAAAGTGTTTTGTTTTACTTCAACTAACACTGATTTGTTAATTCACTTGTGGCTGTTAGCAAACAGCTTCACAATGGAGGCACTTTTTTGTGGAGTATGTTGTATGGGAGGCTGCATTGTTGTAATCATTTAAATACATTAAATCATTTAAATACAACAACAATTTGCAGGGCATTAAGTGGTCAAAAGTTCTGGGCATGTTAAGCACTGCTCGAACACATCCAGAGAGGTACTTTCTATCTGAATACCTAAGGTCTTAAAGACTTGTTATCCCTTAACATTTAAGGTTATGCCCGGGTTTAATTGAATTTCCTGCTGTGCATCCTACTCTCTTTTTCCTTTGTGGCTTTATTTCCTTATGAGCACATCTGACTGACAACATTTGTCTGATAAGGTTTTGTATACACTTGCTTTATCACTGCCTTATCACACAATGCCTCAGCTTGCTTTCCTTACTCCAATCTCTCTTTTCCCCATGCAAGCACAATTTTAAACCTTTCATAAACATTGAAAAAGGAAAAATAATGAAGAAAGAGAAGAAAAACAACCAGGGCATATACTTTGCTGAGACATTCTGGCTGACTAGTTTATGTGGCATTGGTGTTTATTATAATAATAAAATTCATAAGCTCATGCAGTACTATTTAAGATGTGAAATGCATTTTCTCATTATAGAGGCCACATTTTATACTTGCCTTTGAAATAAATTATTGTCAGTACCAATGTTACCAATGTTTTCCCCACAGGCCTGTTGGAAACATTCATGAGTGTATAACTGGGCCTTTCACTAACAATTGTATATCCTGCAAGTAAGTCTGAGTGAGCCTGCCACATCCTTGTAATGAAACAAAGCCTGATTTTTTTTTTGTGAGACAGGATACTCTTTTCACATCTTATTAGATAATGGATGAGATGTAGAATCAGTTGTGTGGCAAAGAAACACCCTGGAGGCTGATCAGTTTGTCTGAATAAATAGGCATCTCCCAACAGAAATGCATTAAGCACTCCCTTTTTATGGCAAAGCATGCATCATAAAGAAAAGGCATGTCACTTACAACAAAGAGCAGTTTGTGATAATTTTATTCATTTTTTACTTTCAGACATGAAAAATATGATAAATTTTCAGTAACAAAATACAGTTGCAGTAAGCAACTGCAAAAATGCTGTCAGTTATCTTGTATTTTATGACTTCATTAATATTAATACAGTTACTTTGCCCTTGGAAAGGAAAGGATTTGATGTTCAGTCAGGATTTAATACTTTTGCATAAATTTAATATTAGTAAGTGTTTAAAATTACTGTAAGTAGTGTAATTACTAATAATAGTCACACTTTCTTTTCCTTCTTGTGCCAAAAAAAGACTGGCAGATTCCTGTGATAATATAAACAGCAGGTAAACTTTCTATGTCTTTATGTATTTAGCACTTGCTGTTGTTACCCTTGAAAGATTCTTTGGTTGGAAAACAATCAACAAAAAGAATAAATCCCAAAGGTTCAAACCTATCCCTGCATTAGAAAGAGGATTAGCAGGGAAATCCCCAAAGCACTTATGGGATTTAGGCACTGGAAATTAATATAACCTGTGTGTGGGCTATTACAGGCTTTTGAATATCTGTAAAAATGTATGAGATAGGCCCAAGCAGAAATCCTAAATCCAGTGACCTCAGAATAGGGGGTATTAAAAACCTCAACAGGGATTCAGATCCTGTTTTTAAAATCCTCCTATCGTTATGATTATTCAAACAAAAGGTAAAATCAGACCAAACTCTGGTCAGTTCTATGGAATTCAAACCTCACAGATGACGTCTGCAGTGATCCTGAATAAAAAACTAGGGTGGTAAAACCAAGCTCCAGTCTCAGTTATTCCTGACTGGCTCATTTATAGTGTTTTAAGTTTCGAAGTGGGAGCAGAATGGAGCTCTTTTTTTTGGATGAAAGGAAAATGAGTTTGTAATTTGCATGCTATGCTGGTTGTTTTTTTAGAAATAAGATTTTATCATTTCCTTTTTCACAACATTTCAAAGATTTGCTTTCCCTTGGATTAAGCACCACAGCTCTCATTCTCCCTTGCCTACTGCAAATGCTTTTTCTTTGGTCTCTGATAATATCTCCCTATAGTGCTTATAAATACTACTGTTAAAATTATCTTTCTTCCAACTTCAATAAAATATTCCCATTCCCTACACAAAGCTTCATTTTTGAGCTACATTCTGTTATTTTAAAGTTATTCCTCAACTCAGATATTCCTTTTCTTTTTCACCCTTACCTCCTTCCATGTGTCTATGCAGCAGAACGCAGGGAAGTTTGCAGTGAGTCAGTCATAGACAAAGCTTAATCTGGAGCACTGTAGGTGCACTGCTAGGGACTTCTGTGCAAGTAACAACTCAAGGACATACCCAGATTTCTTACCAGCCTTCTGCAATCCGTGTTGAAATCTGAACAATCATTTCTTCCCTCCTGTAGTTATCACTATTGGCTTTGTACTGAAGACAGACTATGTTTTGGCCGAGGTGTGTCATCCAAAACAAACATTCACATCCAGGTTAAATACATCAGGTGAGGAAAGATGCACTCATACCTCTAGTACAGTGTTCTATTGGCTCTTCAAAATCACTCTTAAAATTTGTATCTAATGTCTGCTTTGACTCTTTCTAGTTTCAACTTGCAGCCACTGCTTTCTGGTTTGCATTTCTTTGCTAAAATAAAGAGCTTTTCAGTATCCCATACTTTCTTCCTGTGAAGGTACTTATGTACTGCAATCAAGATGCCTCTGAATCTTGTTTAACCTAAGCAGAGAAACCTCTAAACTTTTCACTGGTTAAACCATTCATCCTCCTTCTCTCCTCCAGCCCCAAATCATATTCATTGCACTTACCTGAGGATTGTCTTGTTTTTGTCACTAGTTATATTTGACTAATCTGTATCATTGCTGTGCTGCATCAGCAAAGTTTTTTTTATATGCTTCTGAATCACTGTTGAGTATTGAATCATGACAGGTTTGCTGACAGTCCCTGTCAAATGCTGCTACCAATACCCTGCTATGAATAGACTCTTCACAGGAAACACTGCTTTCTGTGATCTGCCAGCTCCTACCCCTCATGACCAAAGCACGATGAGGCACCCGTACCTCATCATCTGTCAGTGATGACACAATGCTGCTGCTCAGACCCCAACCATATCAGTTGGAATCCATCCCACTAAAGCCTTTTATTGATATAATATAGTGATGAATTCATTATCACAATATTGTGTAGTTTGAAGTCTTACAAAAGGACTTGAAGAAATTGATTTTGTGCAATTACTTTTTCTTATCAAACTTGTAATCTCATCATAGAATGAAATCAGTTTCTTCTCATATGACCTGTTGTCACTGAGAATATATTGACTTGTAAAATCATATAAAAATCACTTCTTCTTCTGCCTTTTTCGATCATCCCTTGTTTGGTGGTGGCTGTCTGGACCCTCCACTACTGATGAGAATTGTGAAAATTAAAAGCTACTAAATGCAGGCAGAATCAACATTTTCATCAAAGCAAAATTAGTATGCAAGAAATGCAAAGGTTCCTCAAAATCATACCTATATGAACAAATAAAATCTCACAGATCTCACTTTTCATTTAAAATGCAGTGCTTACAAGTTTTACTTTCCTTCTCGGGAAAACAAGTACTTCAAGAAATCAACCTACAACGCATCTACTCACTCTTTCTTCTAAAATTAAGCCCCAAACCAAACCAAAAGAGTGCTACATTGCAATTTATGCTGAGGCTGACATCAACCACAGCTGACAAGTGTTAATTCTATTATTTATTGAGCTGCCAGAAAATGCTCTTTAAGTGCTCTTGTAATGTGGGAGGGCTACAGTATAGTCTAAAGAGAATCCCAGAGAAGCCATGTATAATCTAAGACACATATGGAACTAAATAGACATTTTTATGTCTTCAAAACCAGTTTGGTTTTATTTTACACATCAAAGCAAAATAAGTAACAGTCTAAGATACTTGCACAACTTTGATCACCACGGCATCAGAACATCTTGGAACTGCAAGAAAACCTCTTTCATTGTACGCCAGTGAAGCAGCAGAGGACTGCTATTACTGTTTTAGTGACTGCAGCCTAATTTGTAGAAAACCTGGGCCACAGACCTTTAAAATTTGAGGATATAATTCAGTTGATATGCGTACCTAAATGTCACTGAGGATCCACACTAAAGGCTATTTCCAGTTTTTAGACGTTGGACTCCCCCACCAGTCATCTCAGATCATTCCTCTAAAGGAACCACACTCTGGTTTAATAAGGTAAAAATTTCACCTAATAGAGGTAATCAGTGAAGTATTTCCATGCTTCCCCCCACCCCACAACCTTTTATAAATGAAAATACAATGGAGGAGTGAAACTAAGTAGTCACCAATCACACAGAATATCCTATGAGTTCCAACCGTCAAATATTTATATGGTATAGCGAAAACGTATAGTTGTTTGTTCTTCATCAGACTGACAGGATTTTTCACTAGACTTTTTTAATCTGAAGAGTGTTTTATTAAATAGTAGTACAAACAAAACACTGGATAGGTAAAAAATTAATTATCTTCACCAGACAATATCAACATCTGGTCAAAAAACTTCCTTGAAAATGTAAAATATTTTAAGGCACGAAGTTTCAATCCTAAATAAGCTTTTGTAGTCAAACTATAGGCTGCTGACTGGAGCAAACATTTATATTGAAAATATGAACATGCCTTATGGGAAGTCAAAGTAATCAGGAAGTGACAAATAGAACGACCCAAGTCATCTCTCTGTAGTGTTTCCATTTAGAAAAATACAGCTTCCAAATGCACTTTCCAAAGTACAAACTGTGCTATAGTGACTGAGAAGTACATACAGAATTTCTTTATTTTTCTTCTAGAAAAGCCCCCAAACCCCAGATTTCACAGAAAAAGATGTCACCATTTTGTATTTCGAATAAGAGAGGACTTGGATCTCAGTGAGAATTCAGACATCCATAAACACAGACTAAGTACTTTTTACTTTGAAACTACAAACTTTGTTATATATTTCCACCCAAAGTCAATTAAAACCATCCCCTACCCTCCTTAAAGGTCACAGTCCTTGTCATGCTGCTGCTGGGAACCAGACATCTCAGGTATTGGATTGGCTTTGCCTCTGGCACTTTGTTATATCCAGAACCAAGTGTGAGACCATCATCCACACACCCTGTCTTTTGGTATTGTCCTTACAGCAGGAAACTTTAAAAGCAGAATATTTACCATCTGGAGTAGCTATGTTTACTCAGAATGTGTGGCTTTGCCAACTGTCATTTACAGAAAAACCTGCAAATACTACAATGAAGATAAATGCCACAGTAGAAAAAGCATTCATTTCTAATGACACCACTTTTATCAGATATAAGGCAATTGCAAAGCATAGTAGTACTTGCAGAGCAATTTTGGTCTTTTTCCTTATAATAAAGTACACACATTTACTATGCATATTTCAGCTAAAATCAAACTTTTGTGAGAAGCATGACAATCTGTCAAAACATGGTTTCAAAAATACAGCTGCATTCTCTGTGCAGCTTTTGCAATCTAAGGGCAATTTGCCATCAATACTATAAGAGGCAATTTTCTATAAACATAAAAAGCTTTAAGCATAGGACTGCATCAAGATTTCAGTGTTTTCCCTTTGAATCTGAAAGTTTCCTTCCTGACTTCTGGAAAACAACCATGGACTCTTTCCCTAAGATCTAGATGATGTGTCTGAAGCCTCTTCAGTGAGTGCTGGCGAGTTTGTGCCTACAGCCAGACATACGGTCCTAGAGCTTGCCTTACATCAGGCAGAATTAACCTAAAAGATGGGCTGGTTGTACTGACAGCATAAGCTCAGAAAACCTGTCCCAGACCTCCCCAAAACTAATTTGCTGATTTATGTGGATTGGCAATCTTATTTCTGCTTCCCAGGCCCATTCTTTGTTGCCTTGTCGTCCAAATGCTGCAAGGGATAGAAGAGAAGAAGGAAGCAGGGCGGAACCCACGGACTTCTCTCAGAATGAGTGACTTCATCCCATGTGGGAGAAGACAGAATGCTTTTTCCAGATTCCTCTGCCCATACCTACACACAAGGGTATTACACAGTCTTGTTCTTAGTGTGTTGGCTGGGATGTGAGACTTTTTAGCCCATCCCAGAAAATTAGAAGGAAAAGCCTATAAAGCAGAGTTAGTAACAAGATTATGTGGTATACTGAAAGTATGAAAACCTGTTGTTGGTTGTGCTATTCTGTGCACATAAGAGAGTCATGTCTTTTTATCACTGAAGGATGCTACCTGATAGCTGACTACCCAAGCAAACATGAGTGCAAACACTGCAAAATTTTCAAAGCACACCATGGCTTTGGTTGTCGAAACAGGCATAGATGGCCCTGGCAGAGTTGCACACCTCTAACTGGAAGCAGAACAATATTGTGCCCTGAAGCACTAGGAAGGGATGCCCGGTTAGATGCCAACCAAATTACCTCTGGAAAAGGAAGCCAAACAAGCTTAAACAAAGTAAGCAGCTGCCTACAGCAGCAGGCTGTTCAACCCTGCAAGACATTTGTGTCCCTGTTACTTACCTGTGCCAAAGCTGTGGACAGCAAGCAGAGAGAGCAAGGCTTCTAGCTTGTCATGCTACAGGGACTCTGACAAGACCTTAGATGTTAAACATTACTACTTTGAGGAGCTTTTCCTAGCCCCAGAAACAGCTGCTGCCACGGACTCTGACCCCTCCTTCAGGACCAGCTGTCACAGCTACTCATCCTCCTCTGCTCTTAATTCTTTGGTAGCCGCTTCTCCTCTCTGCCTTCTCATTTGTGTGCAGCAGTAGCCTAGATCCTTTCCTTCTTCAGCTGGCAAAGCTGAGCTTTACTTGCAGGTTGCACTGCTGAGAAGCTTTGGGGTAGCCCTGCTGGAAGTCTTACGGCTGTACCGGTAACCTGTAGCTAATGCAGCTGTAGCATATTTGGGACCTGGACTGCTCTCTCTGCATGGTGCTGTATTACGCTGGGTAGAGGTTTCAGCTGGGGGATGCAGAACTGCAGAGATCCCTAACTTCCCTCTGCAGTACAGACATGGTAAAGAAATTTAATTAAGTATTAGGTTCTTGCTGGGCCCACTGGAGAGAAAAAACAATCGTGTATTGACTTAAATCTGTTCCCATTTAAGTAACTTTAGTAAGTAGTACAGACACCTAATCACATCTATCTAGTGTATAATGTTTAGCTATTTCATGCCTGGATGACTAATAAAATGAAAAGTGGATGCAGGTTAAGGTAAGATTTCTACAAATGATTTCCATAATAAATTACAAAGTATTTATATGAGGAAACATCGAAAAAACCCAATGTCATTGCCACCTTATAATTTAATGGAATGTCTTAGAAACTAGATGCAAGGGATAAGGCTATTAATTTATGAATAAGAGGAACAATTTTAAAGCAGTTGAAGTTGTAAAATGTATTAAACAGGATTTTAAAAAGACTTTTTTGTAATAGTGCCCATAATTATCTGTTTTGAGCATGTCATAAACGAATGTAGCATCCCACTTACAACTGATGAAAAGGAAAAATAAAAGAAAAAAATAGGAACAAACCTCTAAATACCTAATATATATAGGCACGTATTAAAACAGAAATATGTCTCTCCCACTTACGGTGGTAGAAATCCTCTGTCACTCCAGTGGAACAGTACAGTATTTACCCCAGAGCAGATAAAGTCAGAGCATGAGTTACATTGCAAAGAAAATAAAGCTAGAGTGTATGTTGTCATCACTGAAATGGATACAAAGAGGTAGTGAAATTTTACATGGAAGAAAGCATTATTTTTAGGAACTAGGATGCAAAGTGGGAAAATGATCGTTTTCTTGAGATGCCTTTAGAAAGTATGAGACAATGCACTTTATAACAAGTATAACACAGTGGCTATTTTTTCCTGCAGAACATGCAACACTACAACTGAGATGTAACAACTTGATTTTTTTTTCAACAAAGTGATTGAAAGCTGCATTAAAATATCACTTCTCCCAGGTTTGAAAAAGATGTTTTGTTGCTGAATGTGTATATCAGTTCATAAGGAATGTCATGAGGAATGAATTTTACTGCCTTTGGCTTTAGCTCCTGCTTTAGCAGCTTTGGAGTTCTATTAATATGCCCTTAAAAAGTACAACAAACCTATTTCCATATGATAATACTGCTGCTCTGCATGCATGCCCTGGGCATTTAGCATCTAGCTGCACATTTATATGTGCAAACAGACCTGGAAATCTGACGGGTTCATTAATGTGGTTCTTGAAATGAACTACTGAACATGCAGGCTGGGAAGCTGATGAGAGCTAAGCAATTACCCAGTGCTTAATTCACACTGAATTGCAATGGAAATTAGGACACTCCTTTCCTTGAATGTTTTTTTTTCAATATCCCTAACAGAATGAAGGCACCCCACATACAAACTTTCATCCTGTGCCATTGTGCCATTCGGACTGTGTTCTTGTAACAATGTGCAAGATGCACATATTTTGTTCATCTCCCGGTTGCTGGAATTCATCTACATTCAAAAAAGCCCACCCAGCAATATTAAAAACTTCCCGAAGATGGCAGCAGTGACACAGGAATCGACACAAGCTGGCTTGGCTAAGCTCTTGCAGTTGAAAAAGGTTCTTAAAAAATCATAGTCAACAGCTATGATCCAGTCCGGGGTTACTAACAGCTGATACATGGAAAACCAGTCCTGACAAGACAGTCTCACAAAGAAGAAATGGTATTCAGATGCACTGAAACACATAAAAGGGAGTAAGGGGGACTCCCTGTTTCACCGGCATTGCATCTTACTTCTCCTAGATCTGGTAACAGCTGAAGCCCTGTAAAAAGAACATCCTTCTGAATATGACCGAATAAAATAGCATAAATAATGTATCTGGGATAACTGTGGTGCTTTTAAGTGTTTTATTGGGTTCATGCTATCTCTTATTTGTAGCACTTGCTTTTTAGAACTGTAAACACACATCTAGTTTATGTACTAAGGAGAGCAAAAAATAATGAATAGATTCGTGTGTCTCTCTGTTCTCAGGAAATGCCTAGCTTCTGCACAAGGATCCACTGAGTGTGCCTTCCCTCTTAGTGACCAGATTAAGGGCATTAGGATATTTCTCTGAGAGAAATTTTGTTTGTTTTAGGTTTTTTTTTTTTGAGGGGGGAGGAGAAAGAATGACCTCAAGTCTTTATTCTGCTTCTAATTTATGTTTGTCATATGAAGAAGTGAATCTTTTAAAATTAGGGCATATCTAATCTACAACCAAATCAAATCCAATCCATATTCTCTCCAAAGACCAGCACCACTCAGTTCAACACCTGCTTGTTTCAAATTCTGAGTGTGAATAGTACTTCACTGGAAATAACAAAAAACCCCACAAAACCAAACCAACAACAACAACAAAAAAATCCCTGCATTAGAGGATTCTAATTAGAGGTGTCTCTAAGTCTGAAAATTGACACTGAACAACACTGAGAAACTGGACAAATTTCGAAGACAGATGATGACTTGGTGTTAAGCCTTAGCCTAAAACTGGATGGACCCAGACCTTGGAACTCCACAAGGTCCAAGCTCTAAAGGATGGATTTAGACCAGGGATATACAATTCCAAGTAATCTGAAAGGGGAATAAACTAAAATAAAAATTGTTTAGAAGTGAGAAAGAAATTGCAAGAATTTTTTAAAACTGCCATATTTGGTCCTCCATAATATTTGCAAAATGTTCTATAAACACTGCTAGAGAAAGCACTGGAATAGTGATGAAATACTACACTTCATCTTTCAAGGAACAAAAGCAGATGCTTCCTGAAAAACACAGGCCTAATCAAAAAACAGTGACAGCTGGACTGGTTTATGCCAGGAATACCCTGTCACAATGCAGAGCTCCCATTAAGGATACCTCAATTTCTGTACCTTCTTTTTGGTGCAAAGCCTAGCTGTGTGATTTCAAGAACTTTTCTTTTGAACCAGGAATGGTTTTTTAAACTTACAGAATTTGTGCTAATTGTATTCACAGTGTATGTACCAAGTCAATAATGTGACTTCTTGTCTGACCTTTTGAACGAATCCTTTTCTGGTTTGTTGATCCTAGACACTTCTGTAAAGAAATTATACAAACTACCAAAAAATGATCCCTGAAATGTGAGCTTCGACCATTACCTGGTTTACAGGAAATACAATTTGGCACTTGTCTCAGCACCATTTTGAAGAACCGCATAATAAACCTTTTATTGCAAAAGAAACTCCATTCAGACTCTGAATACATACGTGTGTATAAAACCAGCAAATATTGTCCTGAATCAGCATATACTGACAGGCAGCAAGGTCCCTGTCTACAAAAAATTACGCTCCATATACATTTCATGTTTATCAAGATAATTTTACCACTCAGCAATTTTATTACTTTTCTTTGGATTTCTGACATCTACAAATCACCCAAGAAGCACTACATTTCTTTGGTTGCCCGGGAGGCAACACAGAAAGGCACAAGCAATCTAGAAGATTTCTGGCGCGCATGGATGACAATTTCTAGACACAAAGGATGGAGGAGCCAACAAAGGGACATGGTCTGCCGCACTTCCATGAAGGAAGAACTAGTTGATATGTGGAGACTGGGCAGCCTGGGCTTCAGCAACCCTGAATTGATGGAGTTCAGGATTGTGAGAGGAGGGAACAAGGCAAAAAGCAGGACCATAAATTTGGGCCTAGGAGAACCTACTTTGGCCTATTCAGGGCCAAAGAGTGCCATGGTAGCTGACCCTGGAGAAAACAAGGGTCATGGGCAGTGGCTGATGTTCAAGGATCACCTCCTCCAGCTCAATAATGGTCCATCCTGACCATCAGGAAGTCAATTAAAAATAGTAGGAGACTCACAAGAATGACCAAGGAAAGTATGAGTCTCCTGATGAATTGGGCAGGGAATTTGGTGACAAAGTGCATGGAAAAAGACAGTGCAGTCCTAGGACCCATAATTAGCATAACTTTCACTGCTGCTAAACATGTGATATGCAATTACACTCTGGATGGCACAACAAATAACATTAAATCAAAGTGCAGATGTTCACCCTTTCTTCAGCACAGTCAGAAAAGCAGATGCAATCCTTAAATCCCAAGGAAATGTGTATCTGCATGTGCATGAGTACAGAAGAATGACTCCAAGCTGGAACTTCTGAATAACATGGGATTATACTAGACTTCTGTATAAAAACAGTTTATGCTTGACCAAAAAAAATATTAATGAAACAGTCTTTGTTCAGAAGATCCACTGCAAGAATACAAATCTCACATAGTGCATCCAAATACCAGTGCTGGCTGAAACAAAGTTTGCCTGAAATCTAGGAAAATGTGATCCAGTCCCTCCAATTACCTCTAGGACATCCCTGTGCTTACCACAGGTCTTGTTCTCAGAACATTCTCTGAACTGGTACATTTTTTTTAGTTTCTGGAATGAATGACTGCAATGCAAATTATCTAGGTATTTAGAACAAGCACGCACGGCTGAAGAATTCCTCATTCATGTATTACTTGTAAGAAACCAATGTGATAGGGCTTATTGTTTGTTTTTAATAAGAAAGAGGGTTCACAAATTCATCTCGTGACAATCAGATTGTGGTCTGATGATATGATTATATGTGAAATGTCTTGCTATCATGGCCAGTTCCTCAGTTTATGCAAATGGGCATGACTTCATTTTCTCCAGTGAAGCTACATTAATTCACAGCTGCTCAGGATCAGAGCCTACCTGCCAGTTTCTGACATCTAGGATATGAATTTATATGGCTGTATGGCATCAAGATTCACTAGCCAAGTACAGCATATATCTAAATATTTCTCATTTGAGATATTCTGCTACAGTAATGCACCTCCTTCTGGGTTTCCCCCCTCTCACTTACTCTTCTTACTCATTCCATCTAAATTCACTTCTTCCTTCCATTTCTCTAGCTGCATTTACATCTTGACTCTCTTGATTGCATTCCTAAAACAAAATTCAAGCTATTAACTATATTTCTTTTTATTTTTTTCCCATGCCTTTAAAAACCTTTTGTCTTAAAGCTATTGAAATTCCTCTCCTTTTTTTTTTTTTTTTTTTTTTTTTTCTCCCTGTCTCCCAGTACATTAATTTTCCTTTTGTTAATAGCTGGAAGCATTACTCTTCTCACACTGTTCCTGAAGATAGAAAGAACCTCTTAATTGCTGTTAGAACTGTAGAAAAGCAATAATACAACCATAACAATGCTAACAATACCAGTGTCCCAACAACAAAGAACAATACTACTGTCAAACACAAGGTGCATCATCCCTTCCTCTCATCCCCTTCCCTACCCTCAAAAGATTCGGAAGTGGCCACACCTGGAAGCCTTCCAGCCATGAAGGCACATGACTTTGGTGTATTCTTGTGACAGGAACAAAAAGGTACGTGTTCGGAGACACTCGCCCTTCCTGCCTCCTGAGGTCTATGCTTCAGGCATTCTATGCAAATGAGCCAATGGTAATTAGGGTAGCATGAGCCAAATTCTGTATTCAGGACCCACACAGAAAGGAGATAATTAATCAAGGGGGAAAAAAAAGGAAGAAACTTTGCTTTCTTTTTTATATATTATTCAGATATAACTGATCCTGAGGAAATTATTAATGTGTGTCTAATCCCCACTACTTAAGCTTATATGTGATTCTAGTCTGTTGCTAATCATGGTATTTTGTTTTTTTTGGGGGGGGTTTATTTTTGCACAAATCAAAGGAGAAAGAAACACATCCATGGGTCACTCATAAATAGAAATGTATCATTATCCTTGAAATAATTACAATCTGGTGGGAAAATGTAATTTTTTATCTTTTTCCCTCAAAATTCAAATTCCTTTGCTATTGGGAATGTAATGGAAAGAAAAGGGAAAATAGGCACAGTGAGGGTATGACCCCGCTGTATTTTTGTTCTTTGGCTTCAAAGATAACCTACCAGCTCACACAGAAAACAAAGAAAGGTTACTTTTGTAAACTGTCTTAAAAGCACTCAACAATAATGACCCCAAATCACTACAGCTCTCAGTTGTCTTACTACAGTATTTGGGGGCTATTACTGTAGCTTGTTGATAAATAAGGATGAATAAGAAAACCTTGTTTGGAGTCTGCTGATGTCTTACCTCTATGTAGTATGTTTACTTTGACCATGTGCCACAACTGTGTGCCACAAACTCTTTGTGATTTCAATCTCATTTCTGGATACATAGGAGGTTGGAATTTTCCTATAAGCAGCAAAACAAAAAGAGGCAAAGCATGCCTGCTTGTACTGAAGTGGCAAAATCCCATTTGTCAGATAGAGATGGACTTCAATTTGCTCCTGTAAGTTGTGATATCTGTTATTTTCCTGCTGGAGGATCAAGCGTGCATAATTTTTCTCAACCGCTTTATGAGAAAAATGTAGTTCATGAAAACTTGGTAGGTATTAACGGGAAAAGGATGCAATTTGACTTACAGTTCAAGTTATCTCTATTTTCCATTAACAGAGAGTGCTATCTTTTTAAATTAAAAACCATCCAAAGCTACAAAATTCAAGGTTTGTATCAACATTTTGTTCGGTCCCATGTTCGAGGAACAAGTTGGAAATTAATCCCACATTTAGGTTCATGTCATTTTATACAGCCTCGGCTTGCGGACTCTAGCTCTTGAGGAGTCAGTGTCCACTTTCAGGAGTTTGTTAAATGCTCATCACTTGTTAAGATAACATTCAAAAGTCAGAATTAACAACTATTTGCTCTAGCTTGTCCACCATGCTGGATGCTTGAACTATCTACCTGTCTGCTCAGTACACACACACCCACACCAGCAGAATGACATGATAGCACCTGTTCTTGATGAGACACATGCAAGCTTCCAAAGGGAAACAACTTTACAAGATGCAAACCCATGGTTTTCTGTATTTGTAGTATGTATATACCACCAAAACTATTAATATGACAATAGATTAAAAAAAATGAATTTCCCTTGTAGTCAAGGAATAATGCACACATTTGCTATTTTTTGAAAAGCCTTCCTCTGAAAAAAAGGAATTTCTCTGATTTTTGACAGATGCCAGTTCTGCTGTGGGATCCAATTAGTTTTGTCTTGCATAATGACTGCTAAAGATATATACACATAGCATTACACAAGGAATTAAGATGTATGATTGCATAATGGCTGCTAGGGATGCATATACATGACATTATACAAGGAATTAGGATGTATTGTTCTTAATGAGAGTGATGTCTAATGCCTGAGAGTAGCAGGCTAGACATTAGGTCCCCATTAAGAATAGGCTTAATTTAAAGCATTTGAATAGTCTCACTCAAATCGATCTCAAGTACAAGTGGATGTTTAAGCAAATTTTTTCATTAGGACTTTACTCCTAATGCACAGCAAATCTATTTCATTCAGATTTTCTAAGAGCTTTTATTAGAAATATATAATGCCAAGCAAGTAAAATACATGATTACCTGTATGAAGCCTTCCCAATATGTCATTTTTTTACACCTGACAATTGACGAGTCAACCTACAGCAAGTCTTTGTAAATCTTGTTTTGTTAATGCCTTATCTACTGAATTTCTTTCTTAACCAAGAAAATAGTCTGATGTATTGGCAGAGTTCTTGGTGTTCCCATTGGGTCATCTCAGCCTGCTGGCAGCTCTGCACTCAAGGTGTGTCCACACTTGTACAGGTTTTCAAAGGAAACTAGTGTTATTCCTATCCCTTTCTTGACTGCTCTGAGTGCCTCCCCATTATACACACCTGATACACGATGGATGCGCATCTCAGCACTGAACTTGGACAATGGGAGAGCTATAAACATACAGAAGTAGCACTTCTGTTAAGACCCTGACAGTAACCTTGTCCATCAGCCACAGAAACTGTAAGGCTTAACGGGACGCGTGGTACTCTGAGATAACAAATGCCCTGTGGGCGCTGAGGCAGAGGCGAACGCTTTTAGTGACCTGCCAGTGTTATCTTGAAGCAACATAAACACCTTGGAATACCCTATGAAATTATAAAATAGCCCCAAACTCACAGAAAATTATTATTAGTTTTTTAATTTAACAACTAAACAAAAGAAACGAGGTGCGTAATAATGAAATGGCCAATAAAGAGCAAATAGCTCATGAAATGTTTCATTTCTGGACTTCTGAGGAGAACAATAGACAGGGACACAGGTGAATGAAATAAAATGTCACGTACATTCTTCATGCTGCTCAAGCATAGCAATTTCCCCAAAGGTCCTTCATTAAAACAAGAATGAAATAATGGAAGAGATAGTTTGGAAAGATTTTTTCTTTTTTTTCTTGCACCTTAATATTTTTCAAGACACACTTCTATTTATAATTCTGATTGGCATTTGAAATGCCATAGTTACTCTACTAGATCATACCACAGCCCTGTATAGACACAAATTTCATAACCTGCAATTTAATTCATATATGTCTATCTATCTGTAGTTAGAGTAATTCAATGTTTCCACTTAAACAAAATTTAGTGGGTTCAAGTTTTCTAGGAAATATGGAATCCTTTTCTAAAGCATTTTTACAAACTGATAATCATCACTATACATTTATCAAACAACAGTAAGTAATGTATCAATTTGCTTGGAAATCTTGCAACCTTACATGATGTTTTAGCAAGAATCAGGGACTACTCTGGATTTACAGTGTTTTGTCTTTTGCACTTAAGGAAAAAAAAAACCAAACCCAAGCCATTTCAGCTATATGGGATTAAATACTGAGAGATACTAGAACAGCAAATTCCAGTTCCCTCTTGCAGAAACCTTTCAATAATGCCATTAACAAAGTTTCTGAATTATATTCTTTGAAAACAGAAAATGCTTCTTAATTTTGTTGGACAATCAATTGCAGATAAGATAGATGGGAAACTTGTCCAGACTATCACAGTGAACAACCAATACTTGTCCTCTTTGTCCTCTGACTACATATTGGTTTTGTCTGGCATAACAGTCCAAATATTGATTGCAAATCAACTTTAAAAAATATCTCAGCAGATGACTTGTCTTAGTGTTCCCTTGAAGCAGTGGGTTCCATGCAAGTGAAGTGCTTCACATTCAAGATTAAGTTTCTCTTGTGGTTTCTTTTTTTCTTCCTGTGAGTAATGGTCATATAAAATCCATATACAGGACTAAAATCCGGCTTCGATACAAAAGCAGATGAATGAAAGAATACCTCAGCATTCAAGCAGCATAGCGTCAAGCACTGTACATTTCAAGAATTTCTTAAGATCTTATTTTATTTTATATATACATTATTATAACATAAAGATATATTATAATTCAGTTATTATTTTATACTGTATTCAGTATAAAATAACTCCAGTTATTTCACATGATATGACTTATTTCATAAACATGACATAAATAAATACGACATATACTGAGTTGTAGTATGCTGTACAAGGGCAAGATCTCTGGAGACAGTTAATATCTTTTGCTGGACCAGTTGGTACAGCTAGAATATTGAGCAGGGCTGTTGGATATATACTGGCTTCTTCAGTTTGATCCAAACCCAAAAACTTCTCTATTTTAAGTGTTCCCTGGAATAAAAGAAATTAAGGAAGCTTTTCTAGGAGGATTAGCAATCAAGAAGATAGTTTTGCAGACATTTGTATAATGAGTTTGAGAGATGATATGGATTTTCTGATGTTTAACTAGCCTTGAGGTTATAACGCAGCTCAGGACATTTGAAAGTTCTCTTTTTCTCTTCTATCCCACTACTTATTAATGAAATTTGTGGAAATATATCTGATAACATACATTTACAATTGGCCCCATAGGTTACCAAGATCCTAAGGGGGTCTGAAAGATCAGCAAAGATGCAGAAGCAGTGCTCTTCCATGAGACTTATTTCCATACAAAACCAGGATAAAATAAGTGAGCTCATCTCACACTCTGACAGGCAAAGTCTGCTGATAAAGAGTGAACAGGAACACGGAGCAGATACATAGTGATGAAAACAGGGTAGGGACTTACAGAGTAGAGAACAGAGTGCCATGTCCCATTGTTAAATCTGCTCCTCTTTGTGCTCTATATATAATTTTCTTTTGTGCTCCTGTAAGTCTCTATCCTTTTTTCTGCTGTGTGTTCTGAAAGGAAGAGAGATATCTTTTAAAGGCCCTCAATAGGTTTTTGGTAACCTATTTTATGTGATCATTAGCCTTCATTATGTTTCCATCATCTGATTTTCACATTACCTAGCTTCATTTTTTGCTCTCTCTGACTATGAATAAAGAACTGCACCTATATCCACGTTAGCTTTTTGTATGCTAAACCCAAACACTTCAATAAATTACTCTAAAGGTGTTCTTTCCCGCTCCCCCCCACCCCCAGCCATGGAAAGAAAACTTCATATTTTCCAACATTTCAGTGCTTAACTATTTGAAACTTGTCATCATTTCGGTTGTTCTGCTTTGTTCCTTTGTTCCAAGAGCAATTACACCCGGAGGCGCAGGACACAATAGGAGTTGTAGCATTTTTGATGCAATGTAAGTGGTGTCTTATGTAACAAGACCATCCCCTCCCAGGCTTTGCTTCACTTTGTTTACCCCAGTAATACAATCCAGCATCTGATTTGCTTTCAGCACTGCAGCTGTGTTTTAGTCCAAAGGCTTTAGGGACTTTTCTATAAACAACTCCCAAATCTCTCTCGTATCAAATAATCCCCATTCTGTTCTGGGAAGGATTTTTTTTTCCTGTGAGTGCTGATTAACAAGGTAGCTGAGTAGAAGTTGTTTCCTTTCAACTTTCCAACCAATTCATTCATGATAAGACCCCAACACAGTGCTTGCAACACTACTGCTATTTCCAAGAGAGAGAATTTGATGTCATAAACAAATGTAAGTGCATGGGCAGAACCTATCAAGAAAAAGACAGAAGAAAGCTAAATATAGGCTCATTCTCATGCCATTATCAGCTAGTGGTAATTCATGAATCATCTATGTCTATTTAATACTATCAGAGTTCATAACTTATGCTGATCCTCCCCCAGAGATGACAAAACAATAACATTTTAAAGGTATTTGTTTTATGGTTTCTTGATTAATGAGACTTTGAGCTGATTCACGGCTACACTCACTGCTGCAGAGGGTATTGGCAAGTACACATGATGCAAGAGCAGATTGGCACATCAAATATAACCCATTTACCACACATGTAAAATGCATAGTACATAAATATCTAAGGACAGAGCTTTAGACTGATTTCTGTATTACATGCCCAACAGAGAGTACAAACATGTGCTTTGTAGTCGGCTCTGTAGTCACAGCAATGCCGTGCTTTTGTTAAGAAAGTTCAGAATGGAGAAGAGGAAAGCTACATTTTGCCTTGTCATGGCTGCTGCCCTCTGGGTTCTGTGCTGTGTTCCCAGGGGAGCAGGCACTTGCTTGCTCCCCCAGTGCACATGGATGTGCAGCAAACTCTGGGAGTATGGAGTGCAACAGGGTATGAGACCTGGCAGCTAGGACATGAATATAGGGTGGGAGACTCCCAGGAGGCAGTGGGGACTTGTATGAAGAAGGGAAAAAATCCACAGCTAAGTCCTCACAGATGAGTTCTTAAAGATCTGGAGGGCTCTCTGGAAGTTTGTTGCAGCCTAGAAAGCCACTGATAGTTGATGGGCTGGAAAGCAAAATGGAAGTAATGGCACACTTGTAATGGCATACTGAAAGATTTATCTTTTCCCAGATACATTCATTTAATGTCTTGGCCACTGACTTTTTTATGTTTAAAATTATTGCATCATTCTAGTTCAGTATATGAGATATAAATATGCATGTATAGTTCTGAGTTGTACGTGTGTGAATACGTACACATAAAAAAAATATGTGTACTATCTGGTTTGGTATGTTTTGAATAGTCTTGCCAAAAGTGGAAAATCTTTTCCTGTTTTTTTTTAGCATTCTTTTCTTTTTAAGAAAAAGTGGGCCAGTTCAGCTTTTCAGCTTCTGCATAGTTGGAGGTTCAGCTGTAATATACAGTAAAAATTCATTACTGCCCAGTTAGGGTAAATACTTGTTGGGTTCAAAAGATAAGTCAATTAGGACTCTTTCCTGTAATTACTATTTTATAATGACTAATCTTCACTGTGTTTGTCTTTAAGTCTCTTTATGTGAATCATGTTTAAGTAAATAAATGAATTATATTGAAACAAAATCTAATCACGGGGGAGAGGTTTTCATATCTTCTGAACGACATGAAGCCATTTATTAAAACTGACTTAACCTCTAGGATTATGCAATCCCTTGTGATGTGTATTTGGAAAGGGGTTTGTGAAGGGAATCCTGTGGCTTAAAGTACAGCAGACACAGCTGAGATCCACCTGCAACAAACTGAGAGTGAGATGCCCTGCAGCAGGTCTCACCCAGGGTCCAAAGCACATCTAGTTCTGTCTCCCACATAAGCTTCCCCATTTCAGTGATACATGTCTTCAGAGATCCAAAGACTTACTGATGAAAGGGAAGTATGAGAGGAAGTCTGGGCAAAAGAAAGGTTTCAGCCTCCTGAGTGTGCAGACATCCTCAGCCCAACATTTATCAGTCTTTCAGAAGTGTAGCTGGGTTCCCAGTAAAGGACTGCAAAAAGGTAGTACCTTCAAATGCTTCTCTAGTCTGCTTTCTCTATACAAAGGATCAGTGTTGATCAGTGTACTTCAGGCTAGATCCAATAAAGGACTTGGGTGCACAGAAGTTAAATACTGCAGTATTTAATGTCCTAGAATGAAATACAGACACTTGCACAGGTACAGCAATCTGATTTAGGTGTTTAAGAGAGGCCTACACAGAAACAAATAGATGGTATTCTGCAGGCAGACACAACGCAGAGGAAAAACCCCCCCAACAAAGAGCCAGTTTTTGCAGTGCAAGTGTGGTGTGAGTGGAGCTCCCTGGCAATGTTTGCCAGGAGCTGCTGTTTGTCACACCCTGCCAGAAGCCTGCACTAGGTGAAAAAGTTTGCAAATGAGGTGCATTGTTTAGAGAGGCAGAGATGAAGGCTGATTGTAAAGACCTATAGAAGAACCTTGTAAGATTGGATGATAAAGCGGCAGGTTAAATTCCTTGTATGTTTTTGTGGCTGTGTACTCTGATTCAGTACCAGATTTAGGAGGTATCAAACAAAGATAGTAGGAGTGAAGTTCAAAGCAGCTGACTGGAAGAAAGCAGTTCCTCATGCCATACACAATATGTTTGTAGACCTTTGTGCCAAAGATGTTATGCAAGCTGAAAATCTGCACCCTTCCAAGAGAGACTGGTCAAGTACACAGCAGACAAATCCAAAGGAAATAATTACAGACACATCCATCTTGGGAAGTATCCTTAGTTAACTGGAGCCTGAGAAGATGTTAAAGTATCACACTTGCTTCTTCTTATCCTGCTCTTTCCTAGGGACCTGCCTACAGTTACTGCTGGTGACACCGGAGCTGGCACAGCATGGCCATTCTGCCTCTGCCCAAGTGAAGAGTCCAGGCGTGTGCCAGTGCTTGCTGGCACAGGCAGGAGTGCAGTGGCTGAAATTCACTGTCACACAGAACTAGAATTGGGTGTTATTGTGGTACTGGTACCAGGGCAGAGGTGCTGGCACTGGTACCACCCACCACTGCTGCCAACAAGCTCTGCCAGTGGGAACTTGTTGGGCAGTAGAGCTAAAAATGAGGTCTTAGGGCACCATGACATCTATACCAGGTGATTCCAGGAGCTACAAGTGAGCTGATCCACCCTGAAGCTTATTGTGTTGAGGGTCACGACAATGCCAGAAGTAACTCAAAATGGAAAGCATGCCTACTCCTTTTACAACTTCATTTGCACTAAACTGCATTTTCTGTGATGCCCCTGCTGGAGGAGCAGCTCAGAAACATTCCTCATATACAAGATGCTGACTACATAGAAATAGATGTGGCACTACATTAAGCAATGAAAAACTATATACGGAATAAGAATTTAAAATCAAATTTAAAATGCAGGGCTTCAAAACCAATTCTTCTCCCCAGTCTGTTATAAATTATACAGCCTTCAGTATAAGCTTAAAGAAATAGCAGTTCTTGACAGCAGTTAACCTCTTTTTTCATTACTGGGGCTCTTCCAGTTCCTTTAGATCAATAACGTTCCTACATATCTTTATAAATTTGAGTGGCAGAAGTTGACCCCATCTTGCTTTTCTGCTGAAAAGTAGAATCAAAAGTATTTTAATGGATATTTGAAACAGGGAGATGAAATTCTCTCTCAGTTATACCATGAACAAAAGGTAAGAGAGAATGCTACATAACTGGGGACAATTTTTACCCTTGAATTTCTTCAGATCACAGTTATTTTTGTAATTTCTTTTTACATTGCTTTTTGCAATCCTGAGAGTTTTTAAACATGAACTGACTAGGTTAAAAGGTGCCTATATTTCATAACCTATTAAAAAAAATACCCCTCTTTACTTTATAAAACTGACATTGCTTTTACATTTTGCTGTTTACTTTTAGAAACAGCCAGGGTAATTGAATGAAGCAATCCACATCTGCTCTCCTATCCAGTAAGTTTCAAACCAAAGTTTAATTCAAGATCTTTTATACCAACACTGAACTTTTCATTCAGTGCTGTAAGGACTAAAGTGGAAGTTAAAGCAAACAGATTGTTCATTGATCAATGAATATTTTAAAAGGACAAAAGCACAAGGGAAAATGTATATTGATTTTAAATTACTTCACAGATTGATTTTACATTTATAATCTGAGCAAATTTAATCTGATAATTTTCTTTTAAAATTAAGTTATAGTTTATATTAGTATTTTCTATGTAGATACTTCTGTACTGGAGGAAACCAGGCTAGTTGTGTATGTATGCCCTCATCATTTTAAGGGTTTTGTAGAAACTTTGTCACAGTGGATAGAATTATAAAAAGCCTATTTCCCAAGCTGGCTATCACGTATAAATCATTAACTATAAACATAGGTAAATGTACTTCAGCTGAATATGTTAACTACTCAGATAGCTAAGTAAAAATGCAAGTTGCTACTGAATAATTTACAACATGATTGCTTTTTAGATGAGGACTATAAAACAAATGCAATACTTTTGTCTCCTTTTACTAAGAACTTCAGAAAAATCCAGAATATATATTTCTAAAGTCAGTAGAGGAGTTTTTGAAAAGATGCTGAAACAGTCAGACAACATATACAGATTTGCAACTAAATTTGGTTTACTAGCAGGGATTCTTTTATGTGTGGAAGCCGTTATGACTGCTACATCTATTTTTGGAGCTCTGTGTTTCCTTCTGCAAGTAACATATCCATGGAATTATTGTTGTTATTGTTTATTAATATTACTATTATTAATTCTGTTGAAATACTGGTGCTCTAACATCAGTTGTTGAACTACTACTTTCGTAATAATCTCCAGGGTAGCTAACAGCAGCCTGAAACACCCATAACATTGCTATCTAAGAAGTGGAAACTTCAGGAACATTGACTTCTGATTCTGGTTCTGCTTTTAACTGCTATCTCCAGCAAGTCACAACTCCTGAATCTTATCCCTTGCATTTTTGAATGACTCTGGGAAGTACTTCAGAAACTTTTGAAATGTGCAAACTGAAATCCCTTGTTTTTGGGATTGGTGTGTCAGAGGATAGATCCCTCTAACTCCTACCCATGGCACTGGCTCTCACTCTCTCTTTTCCAGGAATTCCTACCACTTTGCCTGTAAGAATTTGAAAATTCTAGTGAAGGACCCATGTATTGAAGCACTTCCTAATGCTTGAGAGATAGAGTTGGGCACTGCAGATTTTGGGAAGCAAATGTGAGCATCTGCACTCTGCTGAGAGCAGAGAGAGCAGAACCTCCCTCTGCATGGCACAGCTTGGTCACACTGGGGCTGCCTGAGGCACCTCCTGGTTGAGATGTCATGGAGGGGGTGATCACTTACCAGCTTGTATAAGAAACCTGTCCCCAGCAACACAATGGAGCCAACTGTAACCTAGGAAACTGCTGCGAAATAACCACAGAGCAACCAAGGACAACTGCTGCACATCAGCACTGACATCAACATCTGGAAATTGCCCTTTAAGCTACCAAAAAATCCAGGGTTTCTCGCTAATGAGCTTCAAAAGGGGCTATCTACGAGCTTGGAGCTTGGCCCATGGCTGCTCAGCGAGAGCAGGAGGTGTTCTCTATGTAGCAGAAATCACTGGCTTCACTGTCTTCTGAAACTGGAAGCCACTGTCACTGGAAACATGACAGCAGCTCTAATTCAGGGCCTCAGACATATTTTCATCTTACCTCTGAGGTTTACAAGCAGTTTTTCAAAATTTATATTACAAGATATGCATTCCATAAAACCCTAGAAAAAGCCCTTGACCCAGAAAAAATATGTTAAACAAAAGAGCTGTAAGAGAAAGAACGGTATATGCAGGCTGCATGCAAAGGAAATGTCTGTAATACAGTTTGTACACATTTAAGCAAATCTCCTCACTTTCAGATAGCTGGGGTGTGGTGTTTGGTTGTTTTTTTTTTTTTTTTTTGGCCATATGCAATTATTTCTGCATTTCAAAGCTTTAGGATGTTCCTGAGGAGCACGCCACCCACGCCCCCCAATTCCAGACTCCCCCACCTGCTACTCATCTCAGTAGTCCCATTAAACTTAACAGAAGCTTTAAAAGATTTAAAAGTGCTTCCCAGCACTAAGAAGGACTCAGTACCTTTTGGATTGAAATATCCCAATGCCCAAGATTAAAAAAACCTGTAAATTCTTCAGCATCATCAAGCAATTCTGAACCTATATACCTTTGCCACACACAACCTCTGTTCCACAGTTAATTTGACTCCTGTGTTTCCTAACCAGCAAAAGCCTTCTGTAAACACAAAAAATTCTGGCAACTTCACATATGAATGTGATTATTTCTTCTATTCAATCATCAGGAACATATCCTGTGATTGCCTATCACACAGTGATAGAGAATCAGAATCTCCATTATCATTTGAAAGGCCACTCCTTTCACATTTTTCTCAGTCTCCTTCTCTTTCTTGCCGATGTGCAAAAAGCCAGTGTCCTGTGTACACATTTATTTGAAATATATAAAACACGGAAATTTTGAGTTACAATGACTGCAACCAGAAAATCAGACACTGCAGATTTCTTACAACACAATGAAGCACAGGCTTTTGTAAGACTCTCAGTAAAAGCAAGAGAAATTGAGCAAAGTTTGTATCTGGTTTTTAACTTCTACCCATGGATTTTAATACTTAGGAATACAACAAGCTGTGGAATTTCCCTCTGCAGACCCATCTGTATGCTGAATATTGTTAGGGATACAAAGTACATATGAACATGGCACATTAACATTGTCAGGAATACATGGCTCTGGGACACATAGTGCATTATTTGCTGTACTTGCTGAACTTTTTGAACTGTGGTAGGAAAACAGATCAAACAACAGGCAAAAGGAGTTGAGGTTTTAAGACTATTTCCTTAAACTACTTTTTTACTCTAATACAAGAGAAGAGGGAATTGTTTGAATAAGGATTTTATACACATATATCCTGGGTTTTTTTTTCAGATGAAGCTCAGGGCTGATTATGTATGAAAGGCAAATTATTCTCTCAACCAACAGAGGATGGTCTCTATAGATCAGAATATCAACAGAGAACTGTGGTAAAATTCTTTAGTTGTCAAAGACTACATTATACATGGGCGGTAAATGAATGGATTTCAGTTCTAAATTCAGACACTCTTTCCATTCAGAGAAAATTAAACTTATTCTGAAAAGGAGAAATATCGAGTATTCACTCACTTTCTAAAATTATCTGACAGCTTCAGTGGTTAATGACATACAGCCTGTCATTCCTCCAAAAACCTGTGAAAACCACAGGTGCTGCACCATTCTCATAATTAATGAAACCATAGGGATGGACCAGGCTTTATCAGAAACAATAGCAACATACTCAAGGCCTTGTATCCTGCTCACTTGTGACGCATTGCCAGTGACTGTGACTAAGAAGATAAGTGTACATATTAACGATGCCTGTGCAGCTGAGCCAAGGCTGTATATGCTAATTCGACATTTTCTTAACTTTTGACTTCCAAGCTCCTCATCCATAATATTTTTGTAACAGATTTTGAAAAGGAACTTATTTATCTTTGGAAAAGCTAATGTCCTTTCTGTGTCTTGGTTATGATTACTTACTCTTCTGAGGCTATACAGTGTCAAGAGAGCTTAGCTGGAAGTGTTGACAATCACAGATAAAATAATATGTAGAGATAATCTCTAAAATGAATTTTCTTCTGCATACAGAGAAAATGGTTGTATTGCTTAGTTTATCAAGCTGTATTTGTGACCAGAAGTACCTAATGGTTTCAGCACATGCCTCGATTCAGTGCCATGCACCAGCTACATTTGTCATGAGTGTTTTTCAACTATAGTTTGAACAAAGACTTTAAAGAAATTCAGTACAAATGTGATTCCTCTCAAAATGCCCAGGTCTGTCCACTGTTGTAGCCAGATACAAAACAAAATACTGCCTGTGGGTTCAAATGAAGCAAAGAAGAATGTACATAGAAACTTCCTGCTTTGCTTTGTAAAATTCATACATCTTTTACAATGGATACTTCAGACTGCTTGCAACTTAGATGCAAAATCTGACATGCCAGCCACGAGCCATGCAGGGAACATCTTCCTCTTTCAATGCTTTAAATGTGGGTCAGCTTTCATAGGAAAATTCTATTCTAGTGAATGTCAGATTATGCAAAATGCAGATTGAAGAATAAATAATAGCAGTTTATCTGAATGAAAAGGAAGAGATTCTCCTTCATGACACTCATTTCTTTCTGCTTATCAGTTTATGTCTGTGTTCTGAGCAATGCATTTGTCCACATGCTGGATTGATTCTGCAGCACTTCCTATGCCAGTCCTGCCTGGCAGGGACATAGCAAGGTGACCCTGTCTAGACAAGGCTGTTGGGCAGAAAGGAGCTGCTGTCTTCCCACAAGATTTTGTCAAACTGCCTTACAAGACATTTAATAAGGGTGAAAGCAGATGACAAGAGCTTTTCCTTTAGCCTCTGGCTTTTCTTGGCCTAGGGCAGCCCTTGAATTTATGAGGGCACCAGCTGCTAGAAAGGCTTAAAGAGAGGCAGAGCTGAATAAAGAATCTCCCCAGAAGGTGAACTCAGCCCTGGGTATGCTGGGGAGCAGACATGTTGCTGAGCATATGTCTAGGTCACAAATTTGAAATACCAGGATTTCAGTTTCCCTTGAGGAAACTGGACCCAGAAGGAAAATCTTCAACTGAACTACCAGGCCCTTCTCTCCCCCTTCCACCCCAAAAAAATAAAAAAACCCAATGCTTCCCCTGCCAAGGGCAAGAGGGAAAAAAAAAGAAAAATGAAGGGGATGAGGTTTGTCCCTAGCCACTTAGCAGAGACAGTGTAGTCCTGCCCCCACACCCAACTAAAGACAAAGTCCAGGTATCTTTGGATGGCAAAACTTGCTATAAGAACGGCCAAATACAAAGTCCTTCTTCACTTTTGTAGCACTTTTATACCTACACACACAGGAAGACCCAACTCAAGTATGACTAAAGAATTTAGTTCTGAAAAGGTTGTGTTGGCTCACAGGATGTCTGCCGAGGGAGCGTGCAATCTGTGTCTCTTTTTATACTCGACACCAGAGGAGAATGGAATGAGGGAAATTACATCTGAAATAGCAAATGTAGGGGTTTTGAGTCACCACCCAGAAGCGTCTTTTTATAGATGAAAACTGCAATCGTTTTGACAAGCAAAGTGTAGTTGGGTGTTTTTTGTATAATTTGACTTATCTGGGTTTTCTTTTTATAGATCCCTTTCCTGCCCACAATGGCAATTTCCTGTTTACTGCCTTTTCCAAGTACCACATTCATTTGTTTTCATTTGTAATTAAGACATTAAAAATTACAGCAGTGTTCAGTCATAAAAGCTGAATACTGTTACATGCTCTACTAGTAGAATTGTTTTGTTCTTACAGACAATGGAGGAGAAGAAAGAGAGAGAAAGTAAAAACATTTATTTGTTGCATCATAGCAAGTATGTTCTCCAGAGTGAAAATAACCACGAATTTCTCAATTCTGACTTTTCTATTAGAGGTCAATTCTATTTACAGGGGAATGGGAATTGTTATTTGTGACTCTTTATTGCTAACGAGCTTAATGTGTTCTGCAAATGCTTCTGTGAAACATGACATGCAATTTATTTTTGTGAACATTAGCAGAAATAAAACTTGATGGAATGATATGTTTGCAATGGGAAGTGAGCAAGTCCAACCATACTTAAGAGTAAACCATATTTATTTTTAAATTGAGTAACTATTCTGGAGAAAAAGCATTGTATAATATTACAATTCCAGTAAGAAACATCACCACTACCAAAAAAAAATTGTCTTCCAAATTCAACAATAATTAACTAACTCAAATGTGGAATATTTTCAATATTTTTAATGCTCTTATATAACTCAGCATTCATTTAGAGAAAATAAGATAGAAGAGAAAGCAATAAGCTGTACCTGCACTCCTTTGCTAAGCTCAGTATATTGTGTCTAATACTACTGGTTACGTAAATCCAATATTTTTATTATAATTTGTGAAAACGTTTGATTCACTAATTGTGCAAATTTAATAACTGTGTTTTTGAAAAGCTATAGTGTATACAAGGTCTTCCAGTCTTAGTCCAATTCAGTTTTGTTTGGCTTCGGTTTTCATACACTGGTTCTTGTTAAACTCATACATTACTAGTTTTAAAATCTTCTGATGGATTAGAAAATCCATTAGTACTGTCCCCAGGAAGGGGATCAGTCATCCCTCAGTTTCTCCTGCTTACTTAAATGATTGGAGCAGTCTCAATTTTTAAGGCATTTTTTCCTGTTCTAAAATAAATTCTACCTATCAGATCCTCCTCAAATTTTCAGCTGTTCCCAGTCAACTGTTCCCTTAGATGTTCTCACATCCAAGATTCACCTGTTTCTGTTGCATCATTTTGGGAGTGCACATCCCTTACAACCCAGAGATCCATGTCAAGGTCACCTCTTTCTTACGTGTAATATATTGGGGAAGTAATTGTACAGCTGTGCAGGTATATTAAAGTACATTTGGTTTGTGATCTCAATGGCTGAGAATGACTGCATCTTTGTTTACAGTTCCTATCAGTCTTTGTGTCATCCGCCAGTTCCCTGATGGGTCATTTCCATTTATCTCCAGATCACTGATTAAAATGTGGCTTTGTACCAATGTCTACGAAAGTCCAATGAACTCACTTCCATCCAGGACAATTTCTCATTGGCAACGGATTTTTGACATCTGTTCAGTACATTAGAATGTCATAAGTCACAAAGTCAGACCCCTTGCAATAAATCACAATGCAGCGTTTGTACCCAATTACATTCATCAACCAAATCCGCCATGACGTCTGAGATTTAAATCAAGTTTGTTGACAAGAGTTTCTCTGTAGAAAGTCATGCTGTCTGAAATTGATTACTTTCTTGTCCTTTGAGTCTTTATTAATTTAATTTCATTGGCACTGTCTTTCTTTTTTTTTTTTTTTTTTTTGTCAGGAATAGGTGTCAGCCTAACCAGCACTTGGGACATCCTTCTTTGACATTTTTAATAGGGAAGAGACACTATATACTGCAACAACAGCTGGCACTTCATCAATGTTGTTATTTCATTTTACCAGAATGTACACTGTTCCAAGATTAACTAGAAAGTGCATCAACAGACTTTAGATCTCCTTATCTAGGACTCCTGAACATATATTATAGAAACTACCTATTTAGAAATATTAATGCCAAGCACAAATTTCTGCAGTCCTTCCAAGTTAGTGAAAGACTGGAAAGTCTGTGTGTGAAATAAAATGCCTTCTGATACTTTTTTCCAAATGCAGAGCTAAAATATTTATCATGCACTATTGATAATTTTGCTGACTGTATCTAAAGATGAGACTACAAAACAGAGGCTTTCTTTAACACTGGATGTACTCATCTTGGCTATTACGTTTTTAATTTTCCATATCTCTAGAAACCATGCATATTTGTTTAGCTAAACCTCTACTTTCTTTTATTGATTTTCTATTCTTAGAAATTCTAAGTGATATTAACAATAACCTATTTTTTCATCCTATTTGTCGTACACTACTCTCTAGCTCTGTTTTATGTCTGCTTTATATAAATTGTAAGTCAAAGCTGCCTTTACCCTAGTATGGTCAATAAAGCATTATGTTTATTGAATAATGGATCATTACTATCTATTAATCCATTTTTAAAAGTTCATTCTTCATTTCAAGAACAGTTTATGTAATATTTATATTTATATTTGAAATCATGTAACACATCCAAATTCAGCAATCGTATTTTGTGAAAATATTCCTTCTTCATTGTGCTCCAGTGAACACATGATACATTTTGTAGCATTTAATATTTATGTAAGCAGTCATGCTTGCAAAACCTGCCGAATAAAGTGCTTTAGAAGGCAGGAACAAGCCTGATGGGTTTGGCCCATGCATTTCAATATTATGATCATTTTATGACTGCCTGCTGACATTTTGAAAATATTCATAAACTGGTTTCCCTACTAAAATCTCTAACAATTCAATTAAAATGGTTTTCTTCTGTATCTTCCTAATTCAGCCTTTTTGTAACATCCATGAAGAATTCAAGCTCTATACCAGTTGGGGCAACAGGCTAAGAAATCTAGTTAATATCTTATTCCCAATTAATGAAAATATGTGGAATTTATTTAAAATGCTGAGAAGTTAAATTTGCTTATTATAGCTGCTGAGATATAGTGTAATCTATATCACTATAGATAAAATAATTTATAAAGGAATTTAACTGTATCTTTGCTGGAGATGATCAGGGTTTGAGATAGACCTGGATCTAGATGTGAACTGAGAATCCTGTAACACTGAGTTTGGGATTCCTGAGGTTAGACAGAGCACACAAATAAATGGGTACCTCCAGAACTGAGTTTAAAGATAATGCTTAGCACAGGAAAATGTGGCTGCCATTTCTCCTCTGTGCTAAACCCTGTCCTCTGGTGAAGAGCAAAAGTGCAGCTGCATATTTTCTACTGGGTATAGCTCTTCTTACATGGCTAGCGAATACGAATTCTGGTAAAATGCTTCTATTAATTCTATGGATGACAATAGGACCAGATATTGAAGGATTTCCCTATTTCTGCAGATGGCTGATGGTCTTCAGAAGAATTTTTTCCTCATTGATCATCTTTCCAGCCATCCATGACCACACAGAAATCAATGAGACAGGATTGCAACTCCTCACCAAATCCTTGCAGGTCCTTGGTGACTAAGTGCCATTTTTCAAAACTCTCCTTGAACAGAGTACAAAGAACTACACAATAATGTAACCATAGCTTCTGAAGATTTTTGAACTCAGTCCAGATGAAGTACAGGGATCAGTAAGGAGCAGCCTGCACTGGTAGAAGGGTGAACTGGATGGCATTTCCCAGCTCTGCCATTCAGCGCCTCAGAAGCTTATAAAAACAGTCAGTGGTTAAAAAAATCAGTCACTGAGTGTTAGATCTCGTAAGTACTTATGCATACCTAACAGGACTCATCTAGCAAGAAATGAAAAACTTTTTCTTGATTTTGTAAGGCATTTCGATGTGCAGGGTTTATAGTCACGCTTATCCATGACCAAAAGCCAACTATCTCAGAATCAATGCATCTTCAGAACAATTTTACTTACATTTTTCTGCTTGAGGTGTCATGTACAGTGACAGTTCATGATGGCATATTTCAATAAAGTGTCAAAACTCTTGGTCTGTGATGGGACAGCACACTATAAAATTAACTGTTAATTATTAAATGAAAAACTGCTTGCCATGACTCTACCACAGTCCCACGCATGAGGGAAGGTACTAAGAATGGCATTGTGCTGCTGAATTTCATTAACCTATCTCATTCCTTAATCCAGACTGAAGCAAGCACTGTGGCTGATTGCTTTCTACAATCTAGGCTAATTTGGGCAGTGAGCAATTTGTGTGGCTCTCTACCACTGCTGCTTTAGAGACAGAATGTGATCCAGCAACTCAGATTTCCTACTCCCATTGCTATGCAACGCCCACAACAGCAAGCAGAGAGAATCAAGCAGGGCAGGTTATTTCTCTTTTAATCAGTTAGAATGGCACAGAGGACAGACAATAATCTTTCTGCACACTGTGTTTAAAGGAAATTAAAGCTTTCTGAAGGATGAAAAACATATACACTTACTGTCTGAATTTCAAGGATTATAATTATCCACAGTTACACACAAGTAAGATAAAAAAAGGAATTTTCTCTTGGTTTTAACAAGATCTAAAGGAGAAAAGAAACTGATCTGCTTGGAACTGTAGAATACGTCTGAGATCAGTGACAATTTGACTGGTATCAAAAACATTTAAACGGGTGAAAACAAAATAAGGAACATCAAAAGAAGAAGATTTTGCTTGTTGTTTCAGCTTTGAATCACTTCAAACTACATGGAAGGTCCACAACATAAGTTTCACATGCCAACCACTTTCACGTGTGGTATCTGAGTTTCAAAATTCTCCATTTTGAGCTATGTTTGGATGAGATCATATCTGCAATTAAAGTGAGTGACACATTTGTTACTTTTTGAGAGAAAACAACAAAAGCCCTTAAAGGTTCTGGCTGTGCACCTTGGGAAAAAACAATCTTACACAGCCACTGTCTCCACACTAATGCAACTAGTGAACTATCCATTTGTTCTCTAGGAAGAAAACAAAATTTTGAAAGCATAGGACAAATTAATGCTTTCCCCAGGTCCTTGAAATACTGGATTTTGCCTACAATGCTATTTAAATTTAGCATCTTATTAAATTGAGTCTCTGAGAGATGAAGTGACAACTAGAAAGTGCGTGATACATCAGAAGTAATGACATAGCACAAAAAGAGTCGGCAGCACTGATGTTCTTGGCAATATGAGAATCCTTCATTTACAGCCGCCTTTCACAGTTTTGTTCAGTTTGATGCCCTCAACTAAGAAAAGATGTCCACAAAATTGCAATCTCATTAAATTCACAGTTTTCAGAGTTCACTGTCAGGCTAGAATTTTCTTAAGACATTTGAACACTTGTCAGATGTGTTATCTTAGCCTTGTTGTACTGCCCTATATACTAAGATGTCCATCCTAAAGCTGATACTATAAGAGAGCTTCTGCTTACATATATAATTACATATGTAATACTACTCTGTCTTAATCAAAAAGAATATGCAAATTCCCGCTTCATAATGTCCCTTAAAGTTGATCGGTATCGCTGCAGATATACAAGGTATTGGAAACAACTTTGGAAGGACATATTATACTACAAAAATTGATATCTATTTTTTATGTATTGCTAAAGTAAGTAAAATGTCCTAAACATGAGTTGAAGCCAAGGATGTCTTTCAGTTATTCTCAAAACTGGTTTTTTTCCAGTGTTGTCTTCAGTCTCACTTTGTTTCCTTTCCTAATGAAAGATACAGATATGTTGGTTATGCAGTTTTCTCAATTTCCAGAGCCACTTAAGAATGTTTTCCTTGCAAAATAACAGAGTACTAGTTTGAGGTCCCTCCCTCAATTTTGGCTTTCATTAGTTATAAGGTAAAGTTATCCTTTTCCTCTTAGCCTAGTCCAGAAATGTGTGTGGGTAGGTAAGAATGAATTAAACACTGGTTTCATTTTCTTTCTCTTAGCCGTAACAGGGTTTAATAAAGACCTCTTCGTGGTTTAAATTGATTTATTTGTATTCCTTACAGAGAGGACTTTTTCTTTGAGAGTTGCTCCCACTGAGAAAGAAGAGAAGAAGAAAAAAGTTGAAGTGGGCACAGTGAAGCTGCATAACACACTAGGAATTAGAAGTCATCCAACATTCATAAGAACAGTTTTATGCATTCAAATGTTTTCTTATTTTGTGCTCTATTATGTACATGCTCCCACATGGTCAAACTATTTGATCACTGTTTCATAATTATAGTAAAAATGGGATGAAAAGTAAAGAGTTCTAGCACAAGCACTAACCTGAGCTATTTATTTACTTTTTCTAGCAAAATGAATCCACATCTGTGAGCTGTTTATTTTTTTTCTAGCAAGATGAATCCACATCTGCCACTTCTTTCATAGGGATGTCAATTTACAGGCTGACATTTGCTGATGACACCATTCTGCTATACAGGAAAAGATAACAAAAGATGCCCTGCCCAAACATGTAAAAGTTTGTCACCACTCTGTTTCATTTTGCAGGTTTGTATCCATTGGACTTCAGTGATTTTCATCTGGCAATACCATAAACTTTGAATTCTATAAGGCTGCAAAAATAGCTGCAATGTTTATATAAAATTTACCTACCTAAACTATTGATATACTGAAGTCTCAAAAGTTCTTGAAGAATTTTTGAGATGTTTTCTCTGTACAGCACTTCTAAGTGAAGGTGACAAACAAATTAACTCTCAATTGAGTGGGATTTTTGATAGTAGATTTCCTGTTTCATAGAGGCTTTATGGGTCCCAACAAGTAGCAAAAACAATCCATCATTCTAAAGGGTCGCTGCTGGAAGCTCCCAATTCCTCTCTTTCAAATTCAATGTCTTGACATGGGCTAAAACCATGAGTAATGCTTTGCAATCATTGCAGTCCTGCATGGTTGAATCAGGCAGCACTTCCTAAGTGTTCTGAACTTGGTCCCAGGATGATAGAGAATGGACTTCTCCTACTTTTTTAAATCAAATATATTATAAGCAACTTTCTCAAAGCAATCTATTGTTTTCTTCCCAAATAGTGCACTAAGTTTTTCATCTGACAAGTCAAGAATGTGAAAAACATAAAAGCCTGACACTTTCCCCAGCATATCTAAGAAAAGCAGACAGAAAATAGAGCTGGAGGGTTTGGGTGGAGCAGACATACCCTGTGTGACTCTGTCTGACTTTAATATCTAACAGATGGGGCTCTATATCACAATTCCGTTGTTCAGGATTGATTCTGAAAGTATATGCTTCTCACTGTAGGCTTGAAGGTTTAATTTGCTGTAGTTTTTTAAGTGTGTTGAACTATAACACCATTGGATTGTTTATGTGTATTTTTCCATAGGTCTGAAGGGCTGTTTTTTAATTTCCAACAATGATTTTGCTAGCCACAAGATCAGCATACACTGTAATAAATAGTATTTGTAGTAATAACAATAACAGTAATAATAATAGCTCTCTGAAGATGCAGTGGAACACCCACCTCTGTTTCTAAGACTAAAAAACACCATAAAATTACTGCTCATGCTACATTCAGTCATCAAAGCCTCCTACCACAAACAGTCCTTAAAAGGTAAAAAACAGAAAGGGAGCCATTCTGTGGGTCTAGTATTAATAATTTAAAGAGTCCTTTTCCAAAATTTAAGACTCTTCCTCTAAACCTGATTTAAGATATCCAGTCTTGTAGAGATAATGGAGGCATCAGGTTTTCCATACAAGTGTTTTCCATGTCCCCAAAGATTAGTGATGGAGTAGTATTCTTCATGCCTGACACTGTGTATTATGACATGCAAAAGGCTACTCCTGTTAATGTTGACCTGTAATCTGATACCAAACATGGGGAAAGTGATTTAGCTCTGATCCACGTGTCTGTGGATATCTGGATTCTCAGATTATTGTAACAGTTACATATTTTGCCTTGAAAAATGTCAGAATATTTCCATTCAGAAATATTTGTTGTATCAGCATTGACGTATATCTGATTATTGCATCCTGGGAATATAAAAATAATGTTTCACCCCAAACTGTATGAAAGCAACAATAAAGGTGGATTATTCCACAAAGTTAAAAAAAAAAAAAAAAAAAAAAATAGTTTTTCATGGCATAATTCTTCCAAGGCACAATGTTGAAAAATTATACTCCTTTGCCTTAGTCATATTGCTCCAAACATTCTTTTAAACATAGAGATCTCTTTTTAATGTTTGATACCTTATCCCAGAGATAATTATTTCATTATTCAGACTGGTCCTCTGATGGACTAAAACAAAGCAACACCCCTATTACTACTACTAGAAGAAAAATAAATACAAGCCTGATTTTCCTTTGGGTGGTTTTTCAGGCTCTTTTTTATGCTAGTGAGACCCTTAAAAATCCCAGAGTAGTCCATTAGTACTAAAAGATTTTGTTCCTTGATCTTCACCTCTTCTTAGAAGTCATTTTTAAGTCACCAGCTGGATAATGAACTGAGCTCCTCATTTCTTCCCACCAGAATCAACATTCCTGACTCTATTGTTTTTCTGAGGTACAGTGGGTGATAAAAGGATATTAGCATTCTTGTAGTCTTCTTTCTCAAAGGAATAATACGTGTTTTCATCCACCAAAGAACCTTTTCTCCTAGAAAGGCTGATGGCAATGGTTTCAGTAGAACTGTTGTTAAAATGTTAAAAGACAAACTCATGAAGTCACTCTCCATGTTTTCTTACTAAAAATTTAATGGGTATGTGAACACTGCAAGTGCTACTAGCAGGAGTTGCAGCTTACCCTAAAGATACCACCTGCTCATTTAAAAACTGCATGCCTTATAGTTTCAAAACCACGTCTATAAATTCATACATAGGCTGAGCTGAAACCTGTAAAGAGGAGTAAGAATTTCCTAAGCTACAAAACATCTCATTTTCTGCAGCTCCCTTTTTAGAGTTTCCATAGTGGGAAAGTCTGCATTCCTATAGTCATGGAAAAAGGCTTGTGAGGTCAGTGACTGCCACTGTTGACAGATTAACCGAGAAATAATGAATTTCTACTGTATCATAAGATGCTTAAAAAGGCACTTCAAGCTTAAATCGATCCAATTAAATAGGCTTACTTATTCTTCCATGTAACTTATTTTAAAGCATCACATTTGAGTAACATATCTGTGTAATTTAGATTATATTTTTTAATTGAACCTCTTTGAGGCACTGCAAGCTCAACCTAAAACACCCTGAGTTTTTCTAAGTTGTTCAAAACACCTAAGCAGGAAACTGTTTTCTTTATCTCTTTATCACAATAACATCTTAAAATAATTATGACATCTCTATATATCTTAGCAAAATAAGTACTTGGCAGAGGTAGCAGGGACTCAGTTGTTATTTCAGCTAATGCTTCCTCCTGATACAATTCCACCATTTTGAAAGGAACAATATTATTCTATCTAGAATAACCTATTGTGCCCATTGCATTACAGCCAAGAAATTAAACTTTTTCTTCTGCTGGAATTTAAACAGATGAGATATAGCTTGTCTAGGTATTACACACAGAAATAAAACACTTAATATTGTACAACAGCAGAGATAAAATGGTGCAATCCTGATAAAGATATAGAAAATGAAAAGAAACATTATTTCATTGTGAGAGTGTTTTGTGGATAACAAGCAATAAAGCAACATTTATTTTATGTGCTGTAATTACTGGACAGTGCAGACTGCAGTTTTATATTATTTAGGTCTTTGTCATCTCTAACTGTCCTTTGTGGGATTTTTGTTCTTGTTTTTATTTTTTTTTTCTCTGCAAGATCCTTTCTTGAGATTCTCTTTTATAACTAAGTTTGGCTTCCAGTATTTGGTCTCTACTTTTCTTTGGGAACCTCTACTGTGATCAGCTCAAACAGCATTTTTACGAAGGTAACTCTAAAAATGTTTACACTGTGCAATCGTACATCTAGCCACGCTTCAAACTATCCACACATATTTAAAAATACTATAACTTGGAAAGGCACCCCTTGAGAAGCTGTAAAAAAAAAGAGGAGCAAAGAGGGCTGGGTAGAGAAACAAAGTTCTGGGAGATCAGTAAATGTGAAGACATGGAACGAGCTCAAGGCTAAACTTCACCTGTATGAATGGCACTGATGATGAATGACAGGAGTGTTTTGGGTGTTTTTTCTTCTTTTTAGAGGACAGTACATGGGGAATGTCTAGGAAAATGTAATGCTTGATGGAGTTTTGATAACTGCAATGCTTTAGACTCATTTAAGGATACAATTTAAAAATGCCTTTAAAAATGTGTATTTTGAAGTATTATTTTTAAGACTTAGTAAACAGGTGTGAATATGTACACTTCTCTCTTTTGTTTCTCTTGACCAGCTTGTGAGACAGATTGAATGAGGCAGATTTATACCTTCCGGTCTGAAAATAAATTCCCTACTGCAGGAAAAACCCCAAATCTCTGGGATACCTTAGTAGCTTCAGGTGAACACAAACAAGACAATCAGATGAAAATAAATCACATATATAGAGCTTTGAATATTTAATCTGGGGAGAATGTGCCCTAGGATTGGAAGGAAAATATTTGAGAGTGTGGGGTTTAAATGGGAAATGTGCTCCTTTTCACACTGTGGCAACACTGGCCACTGCAGAGCATCTGAGCTCACAGCTGAAGACTCCACAATCATGGACAGTGATGACTATGGCATTCTTATCTGAATTAATAAGGGCAGCAACAGCTTTTTTCTTCTAGATTGCTCATCTAACGGAATAAAGTGGAGATGACAGCTTAGGTACAAAACCTGTTACACTCACTGTACTGGAAAAGTAACAAACAATTGCTGATACTTCAATATTTTCATCAGAGTATCCTGCTAATATGGCAAAGCATCTTTCCTGCCATAAATCATTGACAACTTCTTATTTTTTATTCTTATTCCTACTTGCTACTGGTTTCAAACGTGGTGCTAGTTGATTGTAATATCTGTGGCATTGCAATCTGAATCTCACCACAGTACATTTCTTCACTCTTAGTCATCCTTCATGTAATCCGCTAAAACAGATTTCACTACTCATACCACAACGGAAATTTTAAACCCCATTTTGTATCTATTAATACAATCAGATAGGTTTTTAATAAACCTTTGTCATATATTTAAGGCAATAAGAAGACTGTTAATAGGAAAACTGAACTTTTTTTCTTTCCAGGCCAGACTATGCCCTAAATTCCTTTCATTGATACTTGGGCAGCACGGTTTATAACCAGACTGTACTTTTTGCACTAATAACTCACCACAGCAATGAATGTTTTCTAAACATTCAGAAGTTATTTAAGAACTATGGTATTAGTTTTTTGATATTCCTTTTTCACAGTTCCAGAGCTGCTTTCCAGTAAGGTTTTAATATCAGGTAGTCCTTTAATAATTCATGGCATAAATAGGTAGCATTTAAAATAGGTAAGATTAAGGCATTTGAAAATAATTTTGCTGATACCTCATACATGTATTTAAAGAATACAATGTGTAAAGATAATAAGAAAAAAACCCTCTGAACAAACTTCATAGCCCTTACAAGCATTTTAAGCTCTGCTGTAAGACAGATAAAATGAGGTATAGGTTACCTAAGGTGAAATATTTAAACGTGGGCCGCTGACACTGAACACCTGTTTCCACATTTCAATTTCAGGGCTATGTGAATTTATATTTCCCCAAAGAAGATGTTATTGCAATTAAATCACTCTCAGGGATACTAAATATCTTATTTTTATTTACATTTCTCTTTGAGAATTTTTTTGCTATGCCACAGTTCCCAGTAGTACTGTTTTACCACACTGGTCGGGGACAAGCCATCTAATGCAAAAAATGCCTCTGCAAGCCAAAGTGGCAAATACCACCAAGAAGCTATTGACAAATATCTACTTATTACAATAATGAATAATATGCTATCATTTTATTGTGCCACCATTTGGATTCTAGTGACTATTTTAGACAGTCAAGTGAAAATACATCCCTTAGCGACTTGTCAGTTTTATATGTTAACTGTATAGTAGCACAAGCCAAAAACTTTACATCAGGGCCTTTGTCTTGAGAACTAAGCCCTCTTTACTCTTAATAATTTTCCTCTTTTGGTGAAGAAATATAAGATTTAAAACTATTAAAGAAGCACAGAAGAAAAGAACTAATACAAACTCTTGATTCTAAACTAATTAATGATTCAGTTAACTGCAGTAATAATCTGAAACGATCAATGGCTTAGATAATGTAACAGTATTCACTCATTCTGAAGGAATGCAATTTTCTTCTTTTTCTGGTATCACTATCAAAATGAACAAAAAATGTATAGCTATATTCATTCTACCCCCAGGCAGCGCTAACCTTGGTATGAAAAAGAAATCACGTATGGTAATAAGTATCAAACAAATGGTACCATAAAAGCCTATCCATTTATATTAAAATCCTTCTTGTGATCTGAAAGAAAGTAATGAAAACCCCAGCAAATACAGTTTACAAGCCCATGTGAGGCTTGAGAACATTTGTCACATAAGCTCAGACTCATCTATCATTAGAGGTCAGCAGTGAAAAAGAAAACAGATTCCCAGAAGCCCCAAAGAAAAATGTTCTTGAAACAGCAAGGTCATGCAGCAGTGTGTACTGAAGAAACACTACGGTCTATCACATCAAACAAGGGCAATGTGTGTGCCATTGAAACCTGAAAGATGGTGGTGGTTAGCCTCAGCATGGAGTGCTGGACTTTTTCTGTCTAGATACATCTTGACAGCATTCTCCTTTGGTCACTTATGTTAAGGCCAAACCTAATTCCTTTCCTAGTTTGGCCAGATCAGTTTTATCCTCACATAAGGCAGCATAATTACAGTGGCAAAACAATTTGCCCAGCAATGAAAAAAAACATGTATTATGAAACACAAAAAAAAATAATCATGAAATGTCAACATCTGCTAATTATGGAGAATCCAGCACAAGGCCTCTGTACCATTTAAATAGTCCTTAAATCTTCGTGCTAGACCTCCTACTCAGAAGTGAGTTGGAAAACATGAAATGTTTTAGCAAAAGCATGAGAAAGCAACTGTGTAATTCAGACAGAACACCACAGAAATTCTGAAATGTTGTCTCTTTATTATTCATAATAGTTCAGCATGAGTAAGGTTAATGGTGGGTTTATCTTTGTGTACTTAATCAAAGGCCTGGTTCAGCTTCCTTCACTGAGAGCTGCTGAGCTGCTGTACAGGCATGGCCACGGCCCTGCTGCCTCAGGTTACAATTCCTCTGTTTAGGCCTATGTGTTCGCCTCCACAGTGTGAAATCATTTCACTGAAGGACTGAGGCTCCTGGTTTACTGTCCAGCTCTGTAACAAATGAGCAGAGACTTTGTGAAGAGTACTAACTCAGTTACTTTTTATTAAATACGTGACGTGCAAAAAAGCCTACAGATAATTTGATAGGAAGAAATTCTTCCAGTGCAATGGTATCTGCTCTTGCATCAACTTCCTTTAAAGCTGAATGATTCACCTGTGATGAAATTGTCAGGACTTCCCCTGCCTCAATAGGGTCCTAAAACACATCATCTCTATTTCCACTGAGGAAAATGGTCAGAGGCATAGAACTGTCTGTGCTTTTATAACCTTTCACTTTTTTGTGGCATAGACTCCTGATCCACTTTGACAGGTTAATACACATCACTTATAGGCAACGTCACCCCTGCTAAGCTAACTGTCTTGCACAGAAGCCAACCTATTGCCCTGAATAAATTCTTTTCAGGCACAGAAGACCTGAAATTGAAGACTCATTCTTGTCAATCCTGTGCCCATGCTTCCTGACGCTCTCATCCCACACAATTAAAACAGAGAAAAAACCTAACAAGAAAGTAAAAACTCTTTCAGGTTAACATGAAAGAAATAATCCTCAGCATCAGTCAGAACTCAGAAACTGATTGTAAAGAGATTATCCAAGTCATCACCCTTGCTATGAGCCATGAATTTTGGACTTTCTGTTCTTGCTTTTTTGGATGTGTAAATTCCAAAATAAAGGTCTAAACTTTTTTGTGAGATTTCATCCACAAGCAGCCTCTTAATGATAATTTGCTATTTCATATTGAAATCAAATATTCCTTTTCACTTTTCTTCTGTGCTACATATTTCTACTGGTACTTGATTTACAGCTACTTATAACTATCACTTTTCCATGTCAAACTGCCTTATTTTGGTGACTAAGAGGGGTCAAGTGGTTTGACTCTCTTAGATAACCATCAGTAATGTAAAATAAAGTATGTGACAGACATAAGTGAAACTTGATCCAAATATATTGACGTATGCATTAAGTGCTTGGTATCAGTATTAGTGTGGCAGTACACAAAGCATGACACAGTTATATTACCATAAGTAGCAAAGAAGATTAATGTGTTTTATCTCTTTATGTCATCATGCAGAAAATCACATCTTAATCCTGCTTTTTACGTGGGGCAAGAATATACTGTCAATTACTAATGCTTCTATTCTATTTCTTACACATTTGCTGGATTGCTATCAGTAGTAATACTGTAATGCCTTATTTAAGATTTTCTCCCATAGAAAAGCTGTTCATTCAACCTTCTCTCATTATAATAAATGCACTGTGCTTTCACTTTCACCATCATAAAACTCCATTCTCTTCCCCCGTTAAACCTAGGCGTTTCTCAGATGTTGTCCTCTTCTGAGCCTTCATTAAATCTTCACCCTAGTCTTCTTCCTGACTGCTGCCATACTTATTCTCCTCCCTCTTTCCATTTTCATTCCCTTTGGCCTGTGTGGCATTTAGCCTTTGCTCACTCTTCTCTAATCTACTGTCATTTCTTTTGTTTCCACAGCCCTGTCCTCTCCATGCTCTCTAGAAAAGCTTAAGATAGTCCTTTAGCTTAAGCGACTTCTTGACCCTTTTTCACTGTTTTTGGGTGTAACAGTTCTAAGGATTCTGTTCTTTATTTCCCTCTCTTTGTATAATATATTTTGGGATGATTCAATCTGTAGATGTATATTTAACCTGACAATAGGCCTCCTTCTCTACTACATACTTGCCTTTTCCATCCACACTAAATTTTTCGTGTATCTCCAGTCTTATAGATTCTTAGCTATGCCATAAAGATAAATATGTTTAAACTAGAACTCTATTTTTCTCCCTACTGTATCTTTTGATTTCCATGGGCAAGAGAAATATACCTAGATGTGTAACTTGGTACTCACTGTTCATTTTTACCCCTTTCATTTCTTTGTGATGCTTTGAAGTGGTTTTCCTATTCATACACGCATCTGGAAACATTTGATGAAAGCTGTGCTGTCTTGTGTTCTAGTTAATAAAATATCCCCTTTTCTTGCTTGCATTCAGATTGCTATTGCAGAGATCATCTACCTAACCTGTAACTTTAGTTATGTCCCTCTCCCTCTGCATCCTCCTTCACCTCTTTTTTTCTTTACATATTTAAGCAAAAGCTATCTGTCATCTTTGAAAGACCCTTCACAGACTGTTGTTTCTTTGCATACCTTCTGTCATTCACCAATGCAAAATATTGATTCTCATCCTTATCAGTCCACTGTGATAATGTCAGCCTCAAACATCTAACTCTATTATTGCTTTCTGCCTTAGTGCACTTCCAGATCAGAAAAGCTCCCTATAAATATCTGCATAGAATTTCTTTCTCCAGTTTCACATCCTCCACAGTGAAGCATCTCCTTGCTTTAAAGTCTACCTACAAAAATACTTGAGAACAATTAGGACACTCATCTGCTGAGATTCCTGTTTGCTGTTCTGTCATATCATTTCCCACATACCTTCACTTCTCTGTCTCTATCTGTTGTCTTGTGTCTTGCCTTTTACTGTTGTTACCATATTTTTTTTTTTGACGTTTCATAGTGGGATTTGTTCCTTGGCTATTACAAATAAACTGCGCAGCAAAAAAACCCTCTGCATGTCTGAATACAGGTATGAGTTGGTAGCAACACCATAATTAAGGTCAGAGGGAGAACAGAATTAGATTAATGAAGTTAAGGGTTTCAAACTCATTATTACACTTAGTTTTTCTTAATGCTACTTAATCTTTAAAGCTCCTTTCAAAACAGTTTAAAACTGCAACAACTCCAGAGAATGGATTTATTATAAAATGCACAGAAATAGACTTTTACATTAAGATATAAACTACATTCAACAAATTAATGTTCAGTTTTAAGAGAGACAGACAGGTTAGGGGGTAAAAAAAAACCCCAAAAATTCTCTGTTCCCTTTCCCATCCATTCTTGCAAAATCCTACTGAAGATACAAAGTAGTTATCAGCAATTTCCAAAAAAAAGGTTATTCCAATACTAGTGTCTTGGCAATTCCTATCACTATCCTTAGTAAGCCTTTAGAAGACGTTTAAAATCTATAGCTGTATTCTTAGAAAAATCAAAAACTTTCAAAAGCATCTTGACACACACTGGTTCTTTGCCCTGAATGACCACGCCAAGATGCCCGAGATACTTTCCAACCAGACAACAGAACAAAAAGCACACAGATCTATAATTAGGTATAAATCCTTTGGCTGAATGAAAGGCTATTATTGAGCCTGAAAATGGAGTTTGGAAATCCAGAGTGCTGTATGTGCAATGCTACACATTATAACCAAGAACATTAGGGAGTCTATTATACAGAGGTAACCACACGCCCACACAATAAAAGTAGTGTGCTCGTGTTGTCTTCCCTTTGTAAAGCTGTTTGGAAAAAATGATAATAATAAAAACATCTAGAGCAATTTTGAGCCTGGAATTCAAAGGCTGCAAAATCATTATCTGACACAGGGAGAACTATCGTATGGAAAATTACTACCTTTAGTATTACCTTGAATGCTTAAAATGCTTTATAGAAAAATGAGAAACATTTTTTTCTTATTACTAAGCTTTCAAAAAAAATTTTGTATGTGCAGTACCATTCTACTAGAAAGAGATGCACTTAGCTCTATGGTGTGCCAAGCACTCAGATGCTCAGTTGACAAACAGTGTCAGCCATTCATAACAGTCCTGGGAGTCTGGCTTACTGTCGAAAACTTCTGATATTTTCTTCAGAATTTAGAAATGGCCATTCATTTTCATTATCTTTGTGAAAAAGGAAGACTGAAATTTTAATTAGTAGAGTAAAAAGAAATTTAAAACAACCTTTCCACGCTAATCCACCAGTCAGCAAGACATTATCTAGCTGTGCTTCCTACAGTTTTTGTTGTCCTGTCATGTTACCAGAGTGATATAACTTAAGTACCACAAAACAGTAGCCTGCCTTTTCACACCCACAGCATCTTCTTAAACATATGTAAGTTGCCCTAGCACTTCATAAAGTCTAAATCAGAAGAAATTATTTATTTTATTCTCCCCTATTCAACTTAAATCACATTGACTAGACGTAGTGATGAAACATAAGGAACAGGACTATCATGGCTTCACAGTGTAACTGGGGACTTCTTCCCTTTCAAGTCACAGTTTCTCAGTAGTACAAAAAACTTGTCTCTACAAAACATTGTGACAAGGCCACGCTGTCATTTCAGTAGTGGGCCACATGTTTTGAAGTTTTTTGGGGCACTCTCTGCAAGTTACTTTTGAGCCATGAGGACAGAACAAGTATCAGAAAAGAAATGGGGGGAAAAAAGTCAGACCCGTTTCAGTTCTAAAATTTGTTGTAGTGGCAGAGAAAGGTCTATATGAGTTTTTACTTTCTTTGTTTCCAGCCCATGACCTTTAGAAATTATTTGTAGTTCAGCATTCCCTTTTAGCTCTAAGGCAGCAACTACAGGACAGGTAGAATTAGAATCTCTCTATTATGAGATCCAGATTACGTTTTAACTGACAATTCACAGATGAAATTATAAAATGAGGATCTTTGACTAGTTATTTAAGTATATCTTTCAGCTCTGACAATAACAGGTTAGCAAAAAAACCCCTAAAAACCAAAAAAACAAACAAACAAACATAAAAGAGTAAGAGAGCAATATCCATACCAGAGCTGGATATTTGGATTCACAAATTATTACTGGCTTTAAATTAATCAAATTAATGTATCATGTTTTTCTTGTAGTGGCAGTGTGCCACATCTGAATGAGTGAAAGGAAGCTGGTAGAGTGGTAGGAGCAAAGGGGTGTTTGGGACACTGCAGCAGGAGATATTATCTTTACTATAACACACTCTTCCATCCCTTTACAGTGCCTTGAGGGTTCAGCCTTCAGTTGGTGTTGAGTTCTCAGAGGCACAAGGCTCTGAGATTTTACTGCCAAGGAACCAAGGAACTTTCAGTGTTGTTTTCTTGTTTGTTTGGGTTTTTATTTGTTTTTCTTTGGTTGGTTTTTTGTTTTAAATATTAAATACTTAGAGTATTTTAATATGGGGAGCTGCATGTTGCCCAGCAGGTCTGAAATCTCAATGCTGTCCTGCATTTCTGGAGCCAGATCTTCAGCTGCTATAAACTGATATAGATATTCTGTTTTCAGTGAAGCAAAGCCAATTTACATCAACTGGGAGTTGAAACTACATCTGGTAAAGCATTCCTGGATCTTGGATACATAATAAAAATTAATATTCATTCAACAAATAGTTACTGTAGATAATTAATAAGTGAAACACAATAAATTTTCATTTGTCAAGTGGAGAAGAATCTATTTCAGTTCTATATCAAATAAGCAACGAGTTTCAAACAAAAAATATTTCTCCTTGAATAAATTCTTTATTTATTTTTGCAAAGACTCTTCAAAAATTGTTTGAAAATGCTCTACTAAACAAGATCTAGGAGGATAAATTAAAGTACTAAGTGGTGGAAAATTTTTAATATAGTTTTCTTTCTTTTTGCTCATGTGTACTCCTCTGTGATTATATGGTTGACATTTTTCATGAAACATGCTGAGGCCAGAGTGAGTGCAGCTTTATGAAATTAAATAGAAAGACTGCATGCTATCACTTTCTCATTCACTCCACAGGAAACCCCAAGTTGCACAGCAAGCAATGGTGAAAGAGCAAAAAATCTGATCAGGTTCACAGGCACCTTCAGAAGGGAAGGACTGGTTTGAACTCATGAGCAAGATGCAAATATATACGTTTTTTAATTCACAACATTCAGAGTATAAAGGACAGTCTCTGTGACTTGGCAACGTGTAAGGTACTGTGAAAAGTGCATTCTTGCTGAATGGATCAAATCATCAGCAAGACTGAACATCTCCCACAATTAATTATACATACATGAACCAAATGGAGAGACACAGTTTTGCTTTATCACGGATGCTGCAGCTTCACATTCAAAGGATACAGAATTCTTTTAGGACTAAGATTATTTATTTATTTTACACTTCCAATGGTAGTGTAGAATTTCTTATCTGATTTTGCATGCACTGCATGGATAGCATGGCATATGCTTTCCTATGAGGGAATGGTTAATGACTTTCTGAATTAGTCTGAAGGCCTAAAGCAAGGAGTGGATGGGTAGTACATTTGACCAGTCATTAAAGTGTCTTTTTGCTGCAAAAAAACCCTCTAAGCCACAATGTTTCTTGGGTCTCACATTAGCAGGCTATGTGACCCTTACCAAAGTTTTTATGCAATAAGAAGCTTTTGAATATTTCTGTTAAAATTGGAGAAGGAGGTGGGAAATCCTCTTTTCACCTTGTTGTAAGCAGGTGACATATCCTGAAATCCTAACTGTACGCTAAGGAGTGCTGCAAGGATGTTTCCAGTAAAAAAAGGGGGTAGCCCTATTTTCTGTAGATAGAGGTAAACTTTACATTTACTAAAAAAACATATTTAAAATTACCATTTAATTCAATAGGATAAGCTCAAAACCAAGGCACTTTTTACTTTTTTTCTGTTCATTCAGAGCAGACTTATTCAGTGGTGCAATCTAACAGATTTGAAACATTCAGCAGTTGGTATGGGAGATATCATGTCCACACTATTAATGTTTCAGGAGCTTTATTTCAGACCAGCTTTAGTCTGTCTTTTGGACTGAGTGCTCATTAGCAGCAGGAATGTATGATATAAGTTCCTGGACCTCATCCTTCAGTTTAATTTCTTCAGGACAAAAGGCCAGTTAATGTGCCCTGAGACCACACTATGATGTGAATCAAAGTTCAGTGACTAGGAAAAATCAAGAAATTTTCTTAAAATTGACTCTTCTGAGATGAGAACACTAAGTCCAACACACATTATGGTATCCTGAGATATTATTATTTTTAAACAATATTATTTCTACTCTGAAGTTTGTGACGCTTTAAAATAAGAAGGTTCCCCCTTGCTGCTCCTTTCCACCATTATTCATCCTGACACTTTGTGCAGAGTTTTAAATTGACCAAATATTTAACTAAATGAAAGAAATAAAGACAAATATTTTTGTATTACTGTGATATTCTAAACAGTACCTTTGAAAATCTTTTTGATACAAAAAATTAGATGAGGGCACAGAAAATTATAAAAACTGTTTTCATGAAGCACCCCAAAATCTGAAAGGAAATCAGCCTAATTGTTATCTTTTGATTATGGATTAAATCTGTTTGTTCAAAGAGTTTGTCATCTACATGTGCCAGGGTACCTACGTTATGGTGGTATGGTTAGGCCTGGCTTTGAGCCACTAAATACTGCCCAGAACACCAGAGAGCTGTGAAGGATTAGTTGGTAGTACATAAACAACCTGCAATTTAGAATTTGAACCCATTGATATATAATTTTCTCACCACTTACTACATCATAATCAATGATAAAACAGGTAATGATGCATATATTCCAATGAGATCAAACTTTATTTAGTGTCACAACTCAGCTGCCTAAACTCTACCTGACTTCAGTGTTTAGAGCTTCCAGTTAGCTAGTTCCAGGTCCATTGATGTAGGCTGGATTTAGATAGGGATCCCAGTAGATTTAAAGATTAATCTTCACCTAATCTTTATCAGTTGTGTTCAATTTATTGTCTACTTTGTTTCACAGTTATATGAGACAATGGTATGTCCATTGTCCAACCAAAATGAGAAAACTGCACAGGAACCCATCCTGTTGTGCAGATATTTTCTGAAATGGCTCGCCTAGGAACTCTGCAAGGAGGCGTCCAGTTATGGCCCATATCAGTTCCTTCATAAGAGAGGAGACTTCCCTTAATCTATTTTCCTGTGACTCTGACTTATCCTGACAATTTCTCTTTTGGCTTCTGATCCCACCTTTTAATCTCAAAAATTTCTTCAAAGCAACCACAGATCAAACTTCCCTTTCTCCTTCAAAGAGAAAGTGAAATCTTTCTGGAAGACACAGTTGTATCTTCTTGTATATCACTGTATCTGCTCACCACTAAGCTAGTTTAATTTCTTTTCCTCTCCCGCTGCTTGTTAAAGCATCAGGGTGCTGCCTGGGGTATGCTGGCAGTTTCATTGAAGTCCATGCAGCTCTGCTAACTTTCACCTTCTCAGAATCAGGCACATGACAAGTCCTTAAATTCAGGACAAAGAGCTAGAGCTCTGGGTTGCACAGCAAGGGAAACTCTCCCGTGTACATTAAAATCTTTCCTTTCTCAAGGATAAGTGTGAATGTTGTGAGCATGAATTTTACTACCAAAATGTTGATCTCCTTGATTGTATACCAGAGAAGCCTAACATAACTTTGGACTTTGCTGTTCAAACCCCTAAAACTACTTTGCATATTTCATATTCTCACTTATTGCTTTGACAGATAACAATGGGGATGTTTTCAGCAGAATTACTCTATGTCACTTGTTCTAGAACAGAAGGACAGGGATGATTCTGCTTCCTCAGCTACCTGAAAATGAGAAGGTGTTACTCTTTCTCTTGACTCACCACAGCACCAGGTCTGCACTGCAGGGTCAAGGTGTCTACATCTACAGAGAGGCTATACTTTGAAAAGCAATTCAAGCAAAAAATAGATTATCAATCACATAGAATTTTAGCTTTCAGTATGTGATACAGGAACAGACAGCTGTTTGGAAGCTCGTTTTTGGCTTGAAACCCTATTATCTACAGCACCACTTGATGCTCCTAAATGAATGATCTCTTGGCTGATTCTGACTCTGGGTGGAGCTGTGCCATCTGAACACATGTGCCCTCTAAATTACTTGGACAGTATTGCTAGAGGTTCAGTGCCAAGTGACTGTAGGTTTAGACACGCAGCATACCTAATATTGTAAGTGCTGGGTCCTTTGTAAAAAATCCCATTCTCTCTGACAATGCTGAAAAATTGGCTTTACTTTCCATCCAATATGTGATTGCACCTGTTGGTGCTTAACAGAGATCCTCCCCCTCCAGCCAAATCCTTGTTGCAATAAATGACCATTCAAATGGTGTTAAGCAAGGAGGTTCCTCATCAACCTAGGAAATTAAAACCCCCTTTATTTAGATATTAGAAAACTAAGTAGGTGTGTTCAAAACGGAAAGGTCTCCAGGGTCTCCTCAATACAACCACAAATTCTCTTTTGGTATGTCTGACCTCATTGTGGCAAATCCAATTAAATTAAACATTTTTTAAAAAACACTGCGGAGTTTGGTATCAGGACACCATTTAAGGAGCCACACCTGACATGCTGCATACCTGTGTTTGTATCCATACTTAGCCATAAAATCTGGACAGCTACCCAAATTATGTATCATTTGTAGATAAGCTGCCCAGAAGAGATGAAAAATTGCCAACAATTCAGAAAATTACTGCACAGAGTGCTGATGGGAAGAAATACTGGGCAAATTGCTTATGCAGGCACAGTTCTGGGAATTTTCTGCTCTACAAAATAATTAGCTTATTAAATCACTTACTGGAAGGCAATCAAATACCAAACCTTATCTTCCAGTGAGGACCCAACAAAGCTAAATAGTGTGGTTACTATCACTTTGTTACCAAGGCTGTATATGTTGTGGCTGTATTTAGGTGCAGATTTGCAGGAAGAAAATCTTACAATATAAAAAAGAATTGCACTGCTAGAAAACCTTTCCTTTTACCTCTCCATCAAAGTTACAGATGTATCCAGCCTTGGATGATTTACAAACTCAGTCAACTAATGGAGTCTTTGAGTTAGTTCTGCTTGGATGTGGAATAGAAGTCCCTAATTAATGATCAATAAGATGAATATCTGAGGGACTTATTCAGGAAGAGAACAACTCTGTATTGATGAGTATGGTAGAAACCCAGCATCTTCAGACAACAGATTTTTTTCTTTTTCCTAGGAACGTTGCTGGATTATTAAAAGCGAAATTGCTAAAGACAAATCTCTCCTACTTTTCACTCCTGAAGCATGCATTTAAAATGAAAGCAAAAAGAGACAAAAAAGTTTCTGTGTATGCAACTGCTGTGGTCCCTTGTAGGACTTACTGAGCACTGCCACTGCCATCGCACAGGGCCCAGCTGTGAGAGTGCCAGCGACAAACCACAACCACCATTTCACCACACTTGGTCCCGACTCCTAGCGGGACATGCCACAAGAGCAGTGGAATGAACTCCTACTTCATGGTTGTGTGTCACCACCCATCACACGTAGGACAGACAAAAAGACAAAAACCAGATGTCAGCTTACAAATTATTAACTGAAAAAATACTGGGTGAGCTAAGGTGAACTTCGATTCAATACAAACTGACATATATTACCTTAATTAAACAGTGGGACTCTCAAGCAAGCAAGGAGGTTTTTTAATTAACTTAGATGATGCTTTTCCTGAGGAAAAGCCAGAAGCACTTAATATTCCAATGCAGCTAATTTTCAGAAAGATGTATTCTTTCTTTTTTCAAAAATATCAAGTACGATTTTTAACCAAGTACAGAAAAATAGCAGTTCTGTTTTTGTTTGGGAGGATTTTAAGTCACACTTGTTGATTTAAACAACATTGTTTACATCCAGACGCCCAAAGGCAGTTAAAGGACTGATCATCAGATATCCCGTTATCCACTAAAAATTCACTAGAAGTTTATTTTCTGCCTGTTGGTGGAATTTAAATATTACTACAATTAAATATAATTTTTTCAATGCATAACCATACAATTTCAAACAATTCTGTTCCACTTTGCTATGCTTTTATTCACTGCTCAACAACATTACCTTTCAGGAATTCAAGGCACAATGCAGCTAACGTTTTGTACCTATTTGTTTTCCAGGGGTATCTCCACAGGGAACTGGGTACACGGCATTGTTCCAGTAGGAATTTTTGTTTTTCTATTTAGATTAACAGAAATTTATATATGTGCCAGGGGAAACAAGGTCAGAGAACCATCCCTCTGGAGGAATGGTAAGCAATATGGTAGTTGCTTATTCCTTCTAAAGTGAGCATCAGCAAAGGAAAATTTTTAGAAGTGATAAATAGAAAAATATCTTAATCTGTTTACACACACAGACAGACACACAGACTCACATTTTATGTATGAAAAATTTCTACCTGTGAAACAGCCACAGTAGAATAATTTTCCAAGATGAGGATACTTCAAACATCTTCAGCTTATCACCTCAATACTGTAAATTTCTATTATGTTCTACAGAAAGGAATCTTGACGGGCAAGTAAAGAATCTGCTTTGCTTCTTCTTTAACTCTCTCTGTTTTGCCTGTAATCAAATAATACTCACCAGAAAGACAAACAGACCACCTAGAAAGAGATAATGTGTCTTGAGATGGCAACTTCTGTAGCACCAAAGGAATTTAGGAACACAAGACATACTCGGGTTCAGAATCTCTTTGATGCTTTTAAAAATCCCCTGCTGTTTTGGTTTTATTGTCTCAGAGTTACCCAGGCAATTCCACTCACTGCAATGGAATTATTTGTGATTCACAGTGGAGTACATAAGAGGAATATGATATCCTTCACCTCTACATGACAAAAGAACTCCCTCTTTTTCCAAGGGAGAGTTTTTAATTTAAATGGTTAGACTCGGAAACGGGAGTATGGAACCCCTGAGGCTTTGAACAAGTTTCTTAATCTTGCAATTCCAGGCCCTCCATCTATAACAACTGGAGTAATACTTTCTCTCACAGTAATAAATAGCCATTAACGAGAGTGCCTGCTGCCTCTTGCCATGGGACAGGTGTCTTACTGACAGGGCCAAGAAAAGAAAAGGGATTTCTTACCAAAGCATTTGCTCATAATGCCTACAACAAATGCTGTAATTCAAATATATAATGTATTCAAAATGTGGGTTAAATAGAAATGCTGTTTGGGAGTGTAAAAACCACCGCATTACCTGGAATTCTATTTTAATATAATTTTCCAGTTCTTAATGTTTTGGGGGACATGCGTATTTTCATATTTTTCCACAAAGAGTTATATACTTACTAAAACATACCTGGCTTTCACCAGTGGGAAATGTATTAGTAGCTCCTAACCCAAAGCAAATTCTTGTGTTACTTCGAGTTTGAGATGCTGAAGTAATGTGATAGGTCTCACAGTTCATCTCCTACACTAGGTTCAGCAAAACCTACCTTGGCACTATGACCTGGTGAGCACATTGGGTTGGCTTTTGACCTGCTTGCGTTGCAGCCCGTATCCCTCCCTGGCATTGTCTCATTGATGCATCGCTGAGAGGGATTTCTACTTAGGCATCATAAACAATGTATAACCTAGAGATGCAAAGCACTGCCTATGTGGAAAGAGCCCTGTTAGCTCAGTAGTCACTGTCAAGCAGCTGGTATTTGGATCGGCTCTCTTCACAGTCCTCTTTTTCTTCCAGAGCAGTGTGGTAAACACAGCTCATTGCCTCTGACAAGGAAGATACTTTCCTACATGCCTAGCAACACCACAGGAGCAGAAGCTTTAAGCACTCTCTGCTATCTCTCCCTCCCAGAGCCAGAAGAAACTGGTAGGGGAAATACAGTAGCCTTCTAGCATAAAATGCGTACAGCATTGTACAACAATATTGAATTAAATTCTTTAGCAAAGCAAACGGATAGCCATTGAAACTTTATACCTTGACTATTCAAAACTTTTTTAGGCTTCCTATCAAGATTCAAGATGATAGAATGGAAGATATTTTGAAACACAAATGTTTAAAAAATCTTATACTACTGAATTCAAAATTTTAAAACTGGGGGAAAAAGCTTCATGTTTGGGTGCAAATGAAGCCATGAAGTAGGAGCAGAAAGTGTTGAGCTTTTGATGGGATACCCTTCCTTTTCAGACTAGGGTAAAAGAGAGCAGAGGAGGCTGCTGTTCTGCTAAGTTCTTTATTTCACAGCCTCATAGCTTCTTGAAGGCAGAGTTCGAAGGGGGTTACATGGTAAAGCCAAGCAGCAACAGCAGCAGCAGCAAAACAGCAGGCAGCAAACAGCTTCTTCTTCTAATTTCTTCTAATTCTTTCTGACTGATTTTTCTTACAGAAGTGTGGATTATATTTGTTAATTAACCAATGAAATTAACACACAATTCTAGTTTTTCTTTTCTTAACCTATCCTGGTCTAATTCTAACAATCTTAAGCATTACATAGGTATTACACAGATTTGTGTATACAGTTTCTATCAGCTCTTATTGTTTATATGAACACTATATCTAAAAAATGTGAACAATTTTATTCTATCTATATTTTGTCTAAAATAATATATCTAAAAAATGTGAAAAATATAGTTCTATCCATATTTTGTCTAAAATAAAGAACTCTATGAAAGGAAAACACTGCCACAGCAGAAAGAACTATGCTCAAGGCTTCTGCTGCAGCTTTTCAATGTTTAAGGCACTTAGCATGTATCTCTACTAGAAGTTAAAATTCTATATTTCGGTTTCACTTTGGTAAGATTTCATGTATCTCAGTTTGTCCAAAGGCTTTAATTCAACTCCTGTACTTTGGCTTTCCTCTGGGCCTGAGTCCAGAGATGCTCTCACTCCAACAAGAAACAACAGCAGCAAATCAGACTACCAGCAGAAGCTGGATCCTTTCTTTGGGAACTCTTCTAGTTAATCTTATAATTCAATAACTTTCACCTACATCAGTGAATCATCATTCTGCTATTTATTAAATTCTTCTGTAGCCACAAAATCCTGTCAAGCTTCTCCTTTCATTTTAAATCTGTCAGGCTTCATTCCTAGTCCCCACAAACCATTTTTATGACGATAATACTGAGAAGTCTACATTAAGTGAGATAGAAAGAAAACTGAGAAATCCTCGAAATCAAGCAGAGTCCATCTTTCTTAAACTACTGCAATAACCTACTGTACACTTCAGCTGATTATTGTTTGTAATATCTTCCCTTGAGAACTGCAGTAGTGTTGGAAACTAGTACTTTAGCAAATTGAGCAGAAAATGTAGTATTTCTTTTGGCTCTACCTTCTACTGATATAATGCAGTCTTGTTTGTCTTTTTAATTTAGCCTTTTAAAAAGAAACACCACACAAGGAATATTTGCTGCACTGCCAAATCCAGTATATAGCTACAGATTGTGACACAGGAATTGAGCCTAGCTGCTCCAGAACTAACTTGAAAAAGCAGCTCCTCCTCTCCTAGGATATAATGGTGGTGGAGTAATGGTGGTCTCTCCCAGAGATCTAGGGCAAGGAACAAGAACTCTTACAAAAATGGTCTTGTTGGAGGGATGAAGACATGTCAAAACACACTTTGTGTCCTGTTAAGAAAAAATATTTTGCAGTCTTTATTAACGGAGTGGAACAGCTGTTAAAAAGTACCTTCCTAATGTCCAACCTAAGTTCTCAAAATTCCTAAACACTGCATCTAACCACTCTTCTTTCCTGATTTTTCCCTTCCTTTCCAACAGTCCAATCCCAGGGCCAGCGCTGTGCTCTGCTCTTTATGGGAAAGGGAAGTTGGGCCGTGGTCATCCTTGTCACCACTTTTCCAGCTGATCTTGCTACCTCTAACAAGTCTTTCATGTCTACCCTTGTGCATGTTCCTATAATTAATATTAATCTGAAAATAAAGGGAATACTTACCAAAATAGATAAAATATAAATATGTGCAGGGACAGTGGTTTTTTGTTTTCTCAGTAATATAGCTTTCATTACTTTTTTCAAAATAAAATTTTGAACTATACCTTGTTTATCAAAGAGACTATAAAATTAAACTGAACTGATTCTTGACCAAACTAATCTTCTCAGAAAATATGATGAAATCTCTGAATTTATGGTTCAACTAATAAAACTAGATTTTTCCAAGGGTTTTTGTGTACTTCAAAGACACTGTAGAAGAGACTAGTGCCTGTTGTCATCCTTGCACCACAATGTGGTAAATAATGGACAAAAACATTTTTTCTGTAGTCTGAGGTACAAGCAAGGGAGAAAATGTCGTACTTCATTTATCCTCTGGGGAGATGCAGTAGGTTCTTACGGGGATTTAAATACAAAAAACAAAGATATGAACCTTGAAAAAATATGCATGACTGTTAAATAATGTAAACAAAATGGGATGTCTTGAATGCTGAAAGAAGTGTGTTTACTTGATAGAGCCAAGACATTTTTCAAGATAATTTCATCCTTGTGTAATTCTTCACTGTTTATGACTGCTAAAAATTACTGCTTTGACTAGAACAGACAACTTTTCAGGGAAAAAGCTAAACACTTTGCGTTCATGGATTGGAAGCTTTCACTCTTTCAAGCTGTCCCATCATTGTAATCATCCATTTTATGGTGTGCAAATTACCAGACTTAATGAATCCTTGTTGGATTCCCTTTGCATAAGACAATTTGGTGTAAATATTTCAAATAAGTTATATAAAAAATAATAAGTCATTCAAAACCATTGCCCAACATGTTGGCTGTGTATTTATAGATCAAGGACTCCATGAGCAAGAGGTCTTTGCACAAAAGAAAGCTCATCTTTAGTGTATACTACAGTTTGACAACGAATAAACAGACATGCAAATGAATTCCTGACACTGAAGTCTTGAAACTTTTGTACAAATGAATCCACAGACAAATCTGAATCTACAAAAAAATAGAAACACATCAAATGGAAGAAAAAAATCAAGGACGCATCAACATGTGCACTGTAATTTGGAGCAAAAATGCACTTTTAAAGCAGAACTCCTCGCCACCTTCACCTACCATGCTTTGGTTCACATTTTGATTTTCTTACTACACTGAACTGAAAGATGTACTCCAAGAGGTCACTTAATGCCATATGCTGCTAGTGGACATTATGTCTATAGAATGGATTAGAGCTAACCTGAAGCAGAACTCCTACACTGTTAGTAGTACTGTATTTCATTTTGCAGATCCAATATTGCAGCTCCATTTGCTAATACAGACAAAGCCTGTGCTGGCAGGACTGTGAACTATAGAGTACTCAAGCAGGAAATGATCCTCTGTGGCTTATGAGGAGATTCAGACCTCAAATTGGTGTGTGTTTCAGTCTTCAGATTAAACTTCAGTTTTGTGTACATACTGCAAATTAAAATTACTTCAGGTTAAGAGTTATAATGCTGCCACCTGAAGAAGTTTAGATGTGAGCTGGAAGTCTGGATTCACATTTTTGTCTTGGAGTCTCATCTGTTCTTTCACTTTCCAGTCCTGCATGAAACAAGAAATAAAACCTTGACCCCACTCAACCTAATGAGAATTTTGCCACTGACATCAGTGGAGCAGGGGTGTCACTACTAAAATGCATTTCAATACAATCCCTACAGACCATTTTACAAAGCTACTTCTAAACTGGAGTAAGTGAAAACACAACACACAGTAATTTAAGGACACACCAAACAGCACTTTTAGGAAATTCCCCCTTAAGGTTATTAAGGTTCTAAATGTCCTTCGCTCCATGAACATTTGAATGCCTAGCACACTGAAACATCTAGACACCTCCCCTTACAGACCTCAAGTAAGGATATGACGTATACTAAAGTAGAAATAGCAGGCACAGTCATATTAGTTCCATATCTGAAAGGAAAATCTGCAAACTGATCATCAGCTACTGATGGCAAAATACGTTCAGAGCTCATGCTCTCTCCCACCAAAACAACCAGACTCTGAAAAAATTTCTTAGGGTCTAAGCTCTCATTACCTGCATTTATACACATTACTATTTTCACAAGCAAGAAAGTTGAAATAATGTTTTAGAAGAACCTTCTCTTATGCACTGAGATAACATGGTATAATATATAATGCCAGGCATTGGTAAATCCAATATCATTGATGGATTAACCACCAAACGCTAATAACTATATGTAAAAATGGAATAAGAAAACCACTTTCATTTAGAAGGGGCTATTAATAATCCAGCAAAAAAGCAAAGGTATTATCTATATGCTGCATAAATATGGAAAATTGACACCCTACAGCCTGCAAACAAATTTATAGGGAAAAAACCCCAAACCCACTTCTTTTGTCCTATATTTTGTCATAAAAATATGTTGAATTACATACACCTGTGGCCTAGAGATGTTGGACCTAGATAGTTCAAGGAACCATCCTATCATCATTAGGTCACTAATGCAGCTCTAACGAAAACACTAAAATCTGATCTTTGCTCAGTAGGCTGCATGGAATGGACTGCTACCCTGAATTAATTTCCAGACAACAAGGGTTCATATTACAAGTTCATATTCTCTGCACACAGCAGAGAGACCAAGAGAAAAGAAAAGAGATTTCTGACTTGGCTAGCTTGCTTATTCTAGAGACAGTCTTCAGGTCGAAGCACTAGCATGCTGACATGGCACCACCCACTACTTTGTGCATGACTCTTGCTTTCCAGGGCCCTTCATTGACAGGGATTACAATGGCTGCAACTAGCTTATTAGGGAGAAACAAATTTAAAGAGACAATAATTCATTACCTTTAAACCAGATATTAAAATAGGGACTGGGATTCACTTGTAATTTATATCGAAAGGAATACAAGTTCCAGTGATGAGACAGCATTTCTCTACTACAAAAAACAATCAAAAAACCCACTACTAAATAATGTTCATTTGATTGAAATTCTGCATCTTCTTGACCATTATCTATTACAAGATTGCTTCAAGAGGAGCACAAAAGTGACCAGGTGGCCTCAAAGATTCTAGTATCCACTTTTGTTCATCGACATCAATATCTAAACCACCATGAAAAGCAAAGCATACCTTTACTCATTAAAAACTTGCCACTCTACAATATCTCATGATTTTTTAGACATCAGCAATTCAGATTACTTAATGACTTGTATTCTTCCCTTCTTTTTTTCCTTTCCCTGAAAGCAGAGAATCCATGAAAAGATCACTGTCAGTAGATTATTTCATAATAAGGAAGTCTGGGTTTTTCTTTACAGTATATAGAAGATGAATATAAATACCATAAATATACAATAGTATATTAGGATCAATGATGGGTTCTTTAAAGCATTTATTTCAAATGGGTATGGCCTGAATTTGTCCCTATAAAAACATTAATTTAGTATTTCACTTCAGTTCCAGGGTTGTGAAAAAAATTAGGTACTCTTCTTTACTTCTACTATTTCTTCCAAAGAGAAAACTGCCTTATAAAAAGAATACTCATTTCACAACTTAACTAGCTTTCTTCCTTTATGATAATTACAATTTCAGTCTTAGGTGTCTATTTTCTTTTCTACATTTGTATATGGTTTACTAGCTCTCAGTATATTTAGAAGCCACCTAAAAACCATTCTTATTGCTCTACCATGACTTTGTTGTCTTTAATGCATTATTATCCATAAAAATAATACATTTATTTTTAACATTATTCAGTTTAACAGAAGAGCAGTTTGATTTCTTATTCTTTAGCAACTAAAAGGAGCAGCCTTTTTTTTTTATGGGATCAAAGACCAAAGATCAGATTCTGTGTTTTGTATAAAAACATGAATTTGATGACATTCCATTTTCTACTGTTCACCTGACTTCCCTTTCATATGCTCCCAGCGATAGCAGCATTAATCTCCACATAACATCAAAATTCTGCCTAAGCATATGTGAATAATCTTTTCCTACAGCATTTCTGGGAAGCGAAGTTTTCAGCAAATTAATATATATGCATGCTTCTTCATGTCTTTCTCCCTGGGTCGTTGGGGCTTGACAGAATTTATTTTTAGCCCGTGCTTCTGCTTATCCCACATCTCTGTCCATTTTTTTGAAAAAAGTATGGATAAGTATACCTTCACCCACAGACACACACAAGCTGTAAACACCTCACAGAATTACTGTAATTATGCTACCAAATCGAGATTCATTTTCTGGGCTAAAATATGTCAGAGAAATTTAGGTGCAAAAGAAAAGAAAGTGGTTTGACAAAGCCTTTTGTTTTTCAAGTGGAAATTCCAGTAAATCAACATTCATTTAACATAGAGGTACTTTTAATGCAACTCTTTATACTAATAGCAGGAACACGTAACTAATCTTTACTCTTTGAAAATGTCGGATCTAAAAGTCCATTAATAGTACTCCCTAGATGACTTACCTCTGATTCTCCACATTAAAATGTGAGGAGCATCAAAAAGATGTCCAGTTAAGGCTCCAAAATAATAACTCAAGTTTGGATGCTAATATAAGTAGGAACAAGCTGCTTTTTCTGCTAATATAAGTAGGAACAAACTGCTTTTTCTTTCTTTGTTATGCTTTAACTGGCTGAAATATTTAATATTTTAATACATTCTAAAACAAGTAATTTTTTCCTGTCAGCTTTTTGATGTATCTCCATGACATTCCATGCTAGTTTTCAGCAGCATGTTTTTTATATAATCTTCCTTTATTTTTTATATTTTGTCTCTTATTCTATGTTTTGTGTTTGTATATTGGATGAGTAAATCCTTTAATTCTCTGCCTGAGAACTGAACCACTCTCTGAGGATGTTCAGTCAAATCAACTGAGTTCAGTGAAAAAAAGTAACAATTGTTTCTTCCCGCTGTCAGAGTTTTAGGGGACAAAGTAGCTCCTGGTGATAACAGTTGTATACTAGATAATAGCTGTGGTCATCCTGGTTCTAATTCTCCTGGTGCATTATAAATGAAATTGTTCACTGACTTCCTACCAACTCTATCAATAAATGACATCTGAGGGAAAGGTTTTCATGACAGGGCTGCCTGGTCTTTCCAAGAGAGACTTCATCACAAGGAACTGCCTGTGGATAACACATTCGTGGTGATATTTTGAGTCCAGGTTGAGTTAGCAACACACAGACTCTTCATTTCAGGGTGTTTACTTCGTGGATGAGCATCAGTCGTAGGGCAGGGGATGAACAGCAGCACTGAGAGGTCGGGCTTGCATTCTCCGAGGCACCTTACGGACAGGAAACAGAAAGGCAGTTCCTTGCTCCAGTAAGCTTAATGCAGTACCAAGCATGGACTCCCACACTGCCATTTTTACAAACTGTTCAGACTTTATCTATAGTGTAAGGAGCTTTATTGTTAATTCACCTTTTGAAAGTGCAGGGCATTAGGCACACTTTTTACACACAGGCCTGAAAATTGCTGCAGACAAATAAAAGCAGATCATTCAAATGAATTAAATTTCAGTGCCTAAAGCGACTACAGGACAAGCCAACAGGCTTGAATAAAGCTGATTGCCAAAGAGCTCAGGGTGCTTTGTAAAGGCAGTTCTTTAATAGATAATAGAATGTGTGAGCATATTAGTGAGATTGTACAAGCAGAAAGTGTTCTACTTGGATATTACTTTTAAATTTCCAAAGGGTTTTGAATAATTTCTGTGGTTTTATTCAGGGCTGCTAAATGTGTTACTAACTTGGAGTCTAATAATAGTAAAGTTTACCTAGATGTTTTAGCACCAGGAGCCACCTGATTAGTTTTGAGTTAAAACAAGTATGTCTTTGAAAAGCTTGGGAACATGATTTACCTGTAGTCTAATGATTCAAAAATCATCTTGTCAATAGAAGTACCTGATCACTCATCACCAAAATGCCATCATCAAAGCAGAAAATATTCTTTTAAGCTATTCAGCAGCATAGTGGTATCTTCCTAATTAAAAGTAAATTAACTGCTGAAGACTGTACTAAGTCATATCCAGAATAACAAACCTTTTTTTCAACAGGAAAGATTTTTTTTTTCAATTATCTTCAGAAGCTCCTTAAAGAACTGGTGCATGATGAGTAGACAATTATCACTAAATCTTGAGAAACATACTTGCATAATTTCTCCTGGACTCCTGACACTTCTTGTTGATTGAAGTTAATTGCTTGTGTGACCTCCTGCAAGCCAAAACCCAATTTTACTTTTTTAAAGGGCACTCTTTATAAACCTGTTCTTTTCCAGACCACATAAAATGGGAATATGGTTAAGTTCATTAAACACAAAAAACAGAGCCCAGAAAGCTTTATAAAAGAATTTCTCACATATAAATAATTTAAGTCCAAGTTCTCATCACTGAAATTTCTGTTCATTACATCTTTTAGAAGCAGAGAATATTTCCACTACAGAAAGTAGAACTGGGTTGTGAAAACTTTCAGAAGACATGGAATGTATGTCTCTTTATCCCCCTCTGCTCTATGGGAGCTGTACTACTCCGTGCCAGTGCTGACAACTGGAGCGTTTTTCCTTGTCTCATAGAGGGTGGCAATTGCAAGAACCAAATATTCAGGGAAATCCAAGCAAGTTTACAGTGACTTAGTGATTTAATAGACTTGATTTTACAATTAACTATGTCATGATGTGGTGTGTTCCAGTTAAAGGAGAGATGGGGTTTTAAAAGAGAAGTAAAAATTAGTTCAGTGGGTGTCTAACATGGAAATATGTCACTCTAAATTATAAAGGGTTCTGTAAGTTTTTCTGTGACCTGTAACACTGTCCAGAATATCAGTGGCACTGCAGGCGGTGACTATTTAACAAGCCCTTACTTTCTTGTTATGAGATTTACAAAGGGCTTCTTTAAGACAGCCTTGCAGCCACTCTGTATACCTCTACCAGGCTGCCAACCTGAAAGAGGAATGCTTTATTAGTACATATCTGACAATGGAAAAATAGCCTAAGGATACTCTGCAAGCTTCTGATTGACTCAGATTGCACTGAGGTCAAAAACCTACTCTTAGCCATCAGCAGTTGGAGTTTCATTAATCTTACTTTAGAAACCACAGGCAACTCCCCTGGAATACAGTAGCATTAGCAATTTACTATTCTTTTATCATGGTTTAAAGTATTCTGACTGTGACAGCTATTCCTATGGCTGTTTTTTTCTGAATGATGTTACATTAAAGGCTAAAATTTATTACTCCTCATTTTTGTCTCTCCAGAGGAGTGAACCAGTATGGAGATTTTTTTTCCTGATCCTTGATTATTACATAATTTCTGTATATTCTTTTATATTCAGAGACTCTTGTTATTCTGTAAACTTTATTTAACTGATAAACTAATAGCTGTGACTTTCCAACTTGCAAAGTTCTATACGTAGCATTTCTGCAGCTTGTGTGAATAAGCAGCAGAAAATGCAACAAAGTAGTCAAAATAGCAAAATCTCTATAATTCTCTGCTAAGAATTCAGTAGCATTGTAAGCTCAGCCAACTTGTCAAGCCTGTATATTTTACAATGTATATTCCAGATTCAATTATGATCTCTAGTTATCTAGTTATAGATAATAATTTCTATGGATAGCATCAGTTATTATCTTGGGGATGGATAATATCTATCTTTATGGATAGATAAATTCATCTACTTTCCTCCTCTTTTGAGTTCTTCCCTGTTCTACCCCCTTCAACTATTAATTATGCAGCTTTCGTGAATCATTTATTGATCTTTGAATCTAATTTCTTATGTTGGAACAAAGAAAACATTTGCAAACCACTCTCTTGAATTTTCTTAGTATCTTCAGGAGCTACACAGGGCTGACCTGGCTCAAAATGAACCATAATAACTTACCAGGGACTATTATATAAGCAAAAATCAGCCAAAATGCAGAAGCATGTCAGAGGTCCTCCTCAGGGCATTTCCCAGTTGTTTTACATTGCCCAAATACTGCAAAGCAGCAAAAAGCTGAGGATCTGGTTCTTAGCTATTAAAAACATGATCTCCTAAAATATTTCTGTATCTGGTATGACAGTCAAAACATTTACCAGAGTAAATCCCCTAGGAAACTTGTCCTGCACAGTGTAAGTCTCGAAAGAAAAGAAAAGGAAATAACTAAATAGAAAGCAAACTAACCTAGATAATTGGAAATACATGTTACTGTAACCCTCTTGCTTCCTTCCCCTCTCTCCCCATCTTTTGGTCATCACTGTCTTTCATCATGTCACTTTCAAAGTTTTAGCTCTAAGGCAAGGATTCTAACTTTTCCATGATATTAGTGATAGAGGCACCCTGTAGCATGGAGACAATTCCAATGCAAGAAGTATAGAATTGCGCATTGGAGTTATAACTAGGCTGCTCCAACACCTGCACAGTGACAGAGGCCCAGTGATGTTCAGTCGTATCCTAAATGACTCTGTTTAAACTCAGTTTAGATCAAATTATATGAAATGAAACTGAAGCTCCACCAGTGAGACTTACATTTGTACCTATGTAAATGTTGGCAAGATCAGATAACAAACTATCTGACAAAAAATTATCACTCCATCCTTTGTACTTTTTATCTGACTGGTTTTGGGTTTTTTTTTTTGACTGGTAAGTGCTTTATAACCTTTTTATAATGAAAGCAGTCAGTCTGATGCTACTTGTGATAGGAGATCTCTATTTAGATTATGTTCATCCATTGAACAAAAAATTAGGCCCACAGATAATAATGTTTGCTTTATCATAGTGTTTTATCTGAATTAGGAAGAGAACTATCACCCTACCATGTGAGGGAGTGTGTGTTTAGCTCTTTCTGGTAAGCAAGGCTGAGCAGAAGTTGCTGTGAACAAATGCAAACCAACAACTTCAAATAGTTAAAAGGCTTCTTATGAGACCCTGCTGAAATGTAACCTTTGGAAAAGTTGATGTAAGTATTACATAATTCAGGGCCTGTATAATTCTGGTAGCTGTGTTCTCAAGTCATCCCTGTTTCTGGTTTTGATGTAGCTATTTTTTTAAAATGTGACCGGGGTAGGCAGGAAATTGGAGGACCACGAACACAAACAGTTAGCACCCTGTGGCACAAACTGTGGCAAACAAGTAAAAATTGCCAGGTGTGTTAGACAGAAACTTCTCAGCAATTTGGAAGACTTAAAATTTTTTAGTATTATAACTTTTCTCCTTGTGGCACAAGACAGACTTCAGTTAAAAAGAAAAGTCTTTAGCTATTTAGCTTTCACAACAGGTTTTACTCCCTTGACTACTAGCTTTAAAGAGTAATGTTCTGATGTGCTAACTCACCAACAGATTGAGAGACCTTTATTTCAACACTATTAGGACCTCAGGATACTACTAAATTTATTCTCTAATAATAGTGATTCTTGTTCAAATGCACAGGTTCAATTTGTTGCCCCGCATGAGATTTAGAAAAGAGCAACCTAATGACTTTGCTTCTGTTGTCTGTCCCTAGATTGCTGAACAGTGATTATGCAGTCACTTTAATTGTCTCTGCTCATGAAATGGCAATATTCAATTATGTTCACCATTTGGAAATATCAATGAAGAAAAATATACCAAAACCTTCAAGTATTCATCAATTTTTTAACAAAAGTAAATTCCTAATGAAATACATAGTAACAACTACTGATTAAAAATTGAGCAGTGATTTTTTTGTTTTGTCTTTAAAGATTTCACATTTTTCAGGTGAGGAAGGTTTCTAATCTTGGTCAGATATCTCAGTACAACAATATCAAAGATAATTTAAAATTGGAAAAATCTTAGCAATACTAGCAAAGAGAGAGTTTTGACCACCTTCACATACTAAATCACATTCTGTAACAGTTCTACTAGAGTCAATACAGCTCCTGTTAGTGTACGTTACTGATAACATAAAATAATTTATGATAGTGAAATTAAGGAATCCCATGCACAAGCAGGTACATGACGTAGCAGCCACTGAACCAACACAAAACTTGCCACACATTTAACACTCATAAGTAAAAGGATGAGTCAAGATGTCATCACTGTAAATAATGCCACCATAGCTTAAGCCTTGGGAATATAATTACCCCCTTGAAAACACTTAGCCCAACCTGTTTGTATCACTCTAATCCCATATAAACTCTAAAATTATTAGATGTAAAAACATCTGAAAACCATGGGATCTCAAACCTTTGAGGTCACAGACCACCAGCAGCCCCAAAGTGTCCTATATAGCTCCAATTTCCAGGGGCGAGCACTCTGTTCCAGCTCTTCACAACACCAGTGGCCTCCAACCAACTGTTCATAGCTTAAGCTGTGCTTTTCTTTACTAAATCACAGCAACTTCTAAACCTCCTGCTTAGTAAAGGAGTGATATGGAAGCAGGAATCACTGCATGACTTTTTGGGATCCTGGAAACTAATTAATTGTCTTCATAAGGCTTCCTCCACAGTCCTCAAGTCACATTCAAAAATTGCTAGATTTCTTCGTTCTTAATGTCTCAGTGACAATTTGTCTTTCCCAAGGGTGTGTGACTTTAAATGGTCTTTTATGTTATTACTCTCCCCATGATATTCTTTATTTTTGATAGGTTTTAGTGAATTCAGAAGAAAAAAAAATGGCTGATGTTACTATTTCTTTGACCCAACAAACTTAAAAATCAGTTAGACAAACCCATTATACTGTACCGTACCATATGGTTTGCGAAAGTGGGTGTTTAACACTTGTGCCAAAGTTCTCCAAAAATATTTAGAATACTCCCCAGTCATTTGACTAAAATGAACCAAACAGGTTTTATTTCCTGATAGATTTAATTCCACTGTGTGATTAATATATTTTCCAAATAAAAGGTGGAGGCTGCAGTTCCCAGCATGTGGAGGGTCTTCAAATAATACTAAGATAATTCTTGTTTACAACTCTGTGCCAGACTGGCTTTGTTGATATGCTGCTAGTTATCTTAAGATCCTATTATCTCTTCTCATGCTTATCCTTTCAACAGAGACGCTTGCTGAGAACATTATAGTTGAGGGAGAGAATATGCTATTTTTCTGTTCAAGCCATCTGTCTGTTTTAACAAATTTAGCATGGCCTCTTTCATTTACTCCTCTTTTAAGTTTTTTATACCCTTTTGGGATATTTACTGGATAGACAGAACTGCCCGAAAGGCTTTTTGTTTGTGCATTTTTTGATTTCTGTTTGGGATTTTCTTTGGAGGGGTGGGGATGGAAGCTGCTGAACCGATAGAATTAATAGCTTTGCCATTCAGTATTACTTGATGACATCAGAGAAGGCAAAATCCTTTTTCCACATGCTCAATAAGGAAAGCAAATTTAGTCGGTGTGAATTACATGTACTTATAGTTGATTCAAGCCCACCAACACTATATGAATTTGGCATGGGCTAGGCAGATAGGTTGCATGGATTCTCCTTTTCCAGCTATATTCACAAAAATCAAACAAGCATGGGAGCAGATGACAAGGAGACAGCAGTTTTCTGCCTGAGGAGCCACGGGCCACCATCTCTCAGAGGAAATTCCTGAACACCACTGCATGTTTGGATAACTCTCCTTGAAAGTACTTCAAAGACCATCAGATGAACGATGTTGGAAAAGTGTTTCCTACCTCCTAGAGAGGGGGGAATCTGTAGTTTCCTTCCCTCCTTTGTTGATTTGACTTAAATCTAGCCCAGGATTTCTGTTGCTTTGTTTATAACAGAAATACTCTACAGAATTGAAATGGACTAGTTTGGGCCAAATAAAACGTTTTTATATGATATGATATGATGTTGTTTTCCTTTGGTGAATTTAAGTCTTTTTCATTAGATGGCTGAACCAAAAGATCATTGATGTGTTCCCTTTACTGATCAAAGGATGGGAGTAAGAAATTCAGACCCAGAACACACTTTAGAAAGATGATCCATCCCTGTCCTCTGTGATTCTCTTGTGCAAACTGAACACCTTGACTCAAAGGGGAAAGCAAGGAAGCAAAGGCCTACCAAGGATTAAGCGGAGTCTATTGTATTTTAAATTCAGTAGTATTTAAACTAAAGCTGTCAGTTTGTTCTTTTGTTCTTTATGCAAACAGAACTACATTTACCAGCAAGGACTGAGAGACTGAAAGTTGTCCATTGCTTTATATGATAAGAAATATTACCACAAAAAAAGAAAATTATCTACCTCAAATAGAAAAAAATCTCAAGAAAATCAAAAGCAATCACAGTAATCTCAATCTTTTTCGTTTCAGTGATCCATCTCTAATGATAAAATATAAACCTTTTGGATAACTATTTCTTTAAAACTGTCACAGAAGTGCTGTGAGAATTGCTATTAGAGAGAACAAAGGATAAGCTGTGTTAACAGGGAACAGTTTTGGGAGAACACTAAATTCTAGGAGACCCTGAAACCTTTGATGCCTAAAACTATCATCAGTTGCCACACACCATGCTCTGAAAGTAAACATCTGCAATTATTTCCTGGATTGTGTTTCCTTAAAATACTGAGACTTTATTGCTTAGCTGCAATATCACTGAAGCACAAATACCTTTGATCACAGGTCAAGATGAGAAACAACAGTGCAAGCAGCAAACTGCAAAGTTACTGTGGTTCGAGTAGCAGATGGCTTGCTTTCTGAAAAAAAATCTGCCAACTGGCAGGAGAAATGTTAGACTGAGAAAACAATATCTCTGTTTTGTGGAGACAGCCTCTATAGAGGCATTCATTCTTATCATGAGATTGTCTCACTGCGAGCTTTCAGCTGCAGTACAGGCGAGAATTTTTAAATTCACCCTGTTTTTCACACTCGCATACACACACCATGAATGCCACTACAAAAATTCTCTAATATTAAATCTTCTATTAATATGAGTTTGCTTACAGTCTCTAAATTTAATAAATCTCTACCAAAGCTTCAAGTTATGGGCTCTCAAATAAGTTTTAACAAAGAGGAAGAATTTAGCAATCTGGACACGTGCAGCGTCTTAAGTGTGGCCAGTGGTGAAATTCACTGTTCAAAAGTCAACATTATCAGGAGAGCATTCTGCTGTTATTTCAATAAGAATTTACATGCAACAATGAATGAAGAGAAAATGTACATGCATTACTACATTTATTGTGGGAACTATTACTGGCTTTCAATGATAAAGGCTTACATAAGCAAATGTCACATCTCAGACACTGAAATATCTTGTTCTGCACATCTGCTTATCTCTGGTCCACAGTTTAAACATAGCCCATACTCCTTGCTGCTATGAAGGAGACTGGACAGAAAAGAACAATAAGATCTAGGAAACCAAGTAGAGAAGATTCATCTGAGAATACTGAGAATATTATTAATACCATAGAATATATTCATAATGGGCCCATTGAAAAAGAGCAACATTTAAACTCTGAAAAATAAAATGGCTAAATTTAAACACCTTAAAAAATTAAAAAAGAAAAAAGAAGTCACTTGTATAATATGTGTGAATCAGCAGAATTATCACTGTCGGTAGATCTACTGAAAATGAGATTTACAGAAGAATGGGAATTCTGTGAAAGGGTACCTTTTGCATACGAAGTATGCAAAAGGATTTATCATAAACCTGAAAAATTCCTAAATTGTTTCACATTGTTTTTCACTTTCAGATGCTAAACTTAGAATTGTCTGACAAATAGCTCTATGCTACGTCTCCTCACATACATTCTCAAATCATTTTAGTTTGGAAACTCAGTTGTCCTCAGTAAACTATGATTTCCTACTTTCTCTATTTCCTCCTTCAAAAGCAAAATGTCCTAAAGTTGACTTAAAGTTTTTCCTGTGTATAATGAATAGCAAGTCTATTCTCAGCTCTATACTTCCCTCCCCTTAAGCATTTCCAAAGACAAGAGCAAGAAGCTCCACTGGAGAAGCAATTTAGCAGAGAACTTAGTTTATTCTTATCCAGCTTCTGAGCTGGGTTGATATAGCTGTGGACGAGGAGAAAAGGTGATATCATCTTCCACCAAATCATGACCCAGTCACTTCTGGGCCAGTCTCAGACACACTAAAGTTTCAGTGAGGCTGCTTTATCTTAAATTAACTTTCCCTAGTGCTAATCTGATTAATCCAGTTTTTCTGCTGTGAATGGGTGGATTAGTATAAAGAGATCAGCAGGGGAGTTAAGAAGATAGCCTGGACTATTTCAGATTCTCTTTTATCCATTAATTTGTAAATGTGAACATAAAATCAAGTCAGGAGTAATTTCCATTAAAAGCTATGGAGTACTCAAAGTCAAAGTAATCCTACGCAGCTTCTGAGGTCTTTGTATTGTGATGATTTTTTAGGTATATGTGGTATCTAAAGTTTGTTCTAAACACAACAGCAGGTAAATAAGAGCATGCATATTGGAAATATCTACAGACTTACCCATCCACATCCCACCCCGCCAAGTTATCTCCAAGGACTTCCCTTTTAGGTTACTGTCACCCTGGCATCTTTAAATCAATCTCGTTTTGTTCCTTCTTAATAGAGTTTCAATGCCAGTACATGAATGAAAAATGCATGAAACAACATAATTAGCACAGGAGAAAAGACATAGGAAAAAGTATAATTCAAGTAATGGTACATGTTTCTCATGTTCATATGGATTCTGTGTATTTCCAATATGGAATCGTTTGTCATATATTCCAATAAGATGTACGATGCAAATATGGTCTGGATGGTATAAAGTCTCCCATATCTAGAACTTGAATAATATTTATAATATAATACAAAAATGATGAAAAAGTGTGCAATATGTTGTGCAGGAACATCAGCTATATAATAGAGCAAATGCCATTCAAAGTGGAACTGTAAACTGGAAACTGCTAGAGGCATGGAGTCCTTGTTTTTCTTTCCTTCACTTGTGACTAAAATATGCACATATATCTGCAATTCAATATTCACCTCAGTTTATGAAAAAAAAATCCCTCATAATATTTACATTAAACTATTTATGGCATGTGTTATTTTTCTTATTTGGCTTATGGGTAAAATCATCTATGTCCTAGTAGGTAAAGGCCCCAAACTCCCTGATATTTTTCTCACATTTAAAAAAGTAAGTTATTGTTTGTTTTCTTTTCTTTCTGTAAAGTTTTTTGTTTTGCTACTGCATTTATTGGAAAATCTTACATGTAAGAGTGAAATATATACTTACATATATTCAGTTACATATTCACCTATGCCTATAATTCTTAATTCATTAAGCACAAGTTTTTGGTTAAGGAACCATAGTGTACTAAGCTTTCTACAAATTAATGACACAAAAAAGACTCCTAGCCAAAGAATACTGATGAAAATTGGAAATGGTTGGAAAAATTATATCGTCAACAGTATTACATCACAGCATCTATAGGCAGAAAGAAGAAAAAACCCATCTGCCAGTATTTGGAAAACAACTCCAAGAGGATACCTTGTAAACAATAATTTTGAGTTAGCTGTGCATCAGCTAAGTCTGAAATCGAGCCCTGTCAAATTATTAATCCTAGATCCAGACCACAGAGATGACAGGATTCCCTCAAGGGACAGCAGGTAAATGCTGGCAAAACCTCAATCTTATAATGTCCATATCAACATCCAAAATAAAGTGTTTTAAAAATATAGCAGCCTATAGATTAAATTATATATTTGGTAATGTTTGTTATTTTTGTAATGACCGTACTGTGGAAAATATGTGGCAAATGAAAAAAAACCACACTGCTATGAAAAACTGCCTGTGGAAATGAACTAACAAATCTTAAAATTATCTGGCTAAAATTTTTTAAATAAAAAATATCACAGTAAAATCCTTTTTTTTCTGTGCTTCAAAATATTTACCATTACAGCCTTTCATATATAACGATTGCATTTTATGGATTAAATAACGATGAGTTAGTGTTAGGGGACTTTGGGGAGATTACACAGTGCCTTTTAAAGAGTTTCTCAATCTGATTAGAATGAATGGTAAAATTAACTTTTCATTCTTCCTTGACAAAATAAATGTTTTTCCTATATTGCACCACATTATCCATTTTGCTAAGCTACAGGCTGAAGGTCTATGATAATTTCATACCATGATACCAGCTGTATTCTAAGTTAAATCAAGCAAACCTTTCTACTGATATCAGGAAAAAGTGTGGCCAGGTCAATATGAGCACTTACATTTTCAATGAGCATGCCAAGTCTGGAAGCTAGAACTTATTTCATTTTTGAACTTCCAATTTCAAAAACTTTAGAAAGATATTGAAAATGAAAATAGGTAGCAGGAAAGGATTTAGAAGCCTCACTGGTATATTTCATAATACATATAGTATAAGTGGCTGTTTAAAGCAAAAAGAAAAATATAGTTGACATATCCTGGGCATATTCTAGTGGGTTTAATTCAGACTAAAATCTGACAACCCATTTAATGTTTAAAAACTATTTCTCAGCAGCTACCTTCTGAAAAATGATGTAGCTTTTGCAGTCCAAAGGGACATCCAGAAGCACTGAGACATAATTAAGTAAGCTAAGGTTAAGGCTGTTTTCTTTACTGAATTTCATTACATTGAGAGTTCAAACTATTTTGTTGCATCTTAGAAAGAAAATTATTTTAGCTCTCACTGAACATTTACATGCTCCTTATTCCAGAATTTGTTGACAGGACTTGTTTTGTTCTATGACATAATGATCATGGTCTCTAAGGGAGGTTTCCTACAGTTATGTGCAGCCCTAATGAACTTTTCAAGCAGACCTAATTAAGAAGTATGCTTTAACATTCATGCCCCTTATTTATTAGGAAACTGCATCATACAGCTCACGTCATGCTTGCTTATATCATGATGCAACTACAGACATAAAGATATAGGCTGTCACACCCTACTGGTACTCTGCTTTCTCTTAAGATCACCAGAAAATTATTTTTGCCATAACCATAGCTTCATAAATGTATAATAATTGTTTCAAACAAAAGCTAACATACCTCAACATTAATAAGCCATTGAATGAGGCTCCAGAAAACTCACATTTCTCTTTCATTAGTTGACTTAATATCTAATTTAGAATGTAAATGGAAAAAAAGGCAAACTGATAAAAGTTAATCAAGGGGTTAAAAGTACTTTACGGTATGTATGCAAAAAGAGAAGAGGGAAAAAAAATAAACCTCAGTTGTGAGTGTCTCTCTCTCCAAGTATAGGTTTAAAAAGTGGTATTTAGCAAGAATGTTCTGAAATTGTGTCTCTGTAGGGCATTAAAAAAAATCCATTAATAACATGTTTTCTGTTGTTGAAGTGTCTATTATGAGGCTCAGACTGTGTGAAAGCCTGTCTCTCCACAAGAGAGTTATGACAGGCTTGTCGGGAGGGATGGGAGATGGCTGAAGATGGATATGTGCTGCCCTGTTGACAAGTGGTGGGGACAGGCAAGGAGATGGATCAGTAAAAATTTCCATTAAATCAAGAAAAACACAACTTGCCCCTAACATCACCTCTGATAGTTTCTTAGACCAGCTGCTTTCCTGACACCCTACTGAGGAACAAATTGCTTTCCTAGCAGGACATTTGGACACTCCTGCATTAATAGATATGGATCCCAGCATGCCAAGCCAAGCAAGAAGGCAATTTAATATGAGCAACACTGTCATCTCAATTTAGGACAACAGTTAGGATGCCCTACAGGGCATAGCAACAGCTTCTAGAAGTACACAGTGTAAGACATTCTTTCTGTCTTAAGGCTATAGAAAGCTGGTATTTCTAGTAAATAGCCAAGCCAAGGAGAATTGAAAATGTAAATGCATAGATGACAACAGCATTGTACTGTCTAGGAGCATCAGTTTCAATTCAAAGGCCTTTCATTTCTCTAGAGAACTGCAGCAAAATTTGCAGGAAAAGAAGAGAGAGAAAACCTTGAGGAGACAGGAATAACAATAGGTTGCAGGCATTTAATTTTCAGGTGGAGGCAAATTTCAGAACAAAAATTTAGCCAGTTCAGACAGCTGTCTAACATAACAGTATAACAGTGCTAAGAAGCAGGGAAAGCATAGAAACTTTTAGTATGCACTTTTTGATAATGAATGCTTTTAAAATCTGTAAATCATGCTTTTATTTTTGCAGAATCCAATCTTCATTGCAATCTCTAGCAAATTCTTGTGTGTGTGCTATAGTGGGGCAAAGTCTCCACAACTATCTGGAGAGAAAGGATTGGGAATTCCCTAGGTTACCAGCACCTGCATTCCTGCAAGTCTTATTTAGTTTTTTGAAGCAATGATTCTTTGATTGTATTTGGTAAGAGAAGGATGAATAGTGGAATCATCTGATGTAGAGAAAAACAAGACTTTTTCTGAATCTGACTGTCTCTTTTGGAAGAAAACCTCCTCAAAGTCTGAGGAAGATGTTTCAGGATTAAGTGGCTTTACAGTCAGACTACCTTGAAAGGCCGTTTCAGAAGGAAGTCAAAAAGCTAGGGCTGTTGGAAGGGACTTAGGGGTGACTATAGGAGAAAGGGCGCAAGCAAACATCTGGAAAATAGAAGTCTTTCCTTCATGACAAAGCAAAGTTATGACCCCTTATCTAGATATCTTGATCAAGGATGCTTTAGAAAAAGTATTCTCTGATCAACTATCTATCACAAGTACACTGTTATTTGAAATGTTTCCATCACCAGTGCAGGCCCAGGGTTCTGAAAATGTTCCCCTGAGCACAAGTGCATGCCCCTTGGTGCAGGTGTAGAGTTACATCACACGTTCAGATGTCTAACCAGTGTCAAGGAGACATTACAGGGAGATTTGTTCTCGAGAAAAACTTGGCCAGCTCTAGATATATCACTTCCAACTTTCTCGGTGAGCATGGGATTTCACTGAAGTGCTGAGGGTAAGTTTTGTCCTCTGTCTTCAGGGGGCCTGCTCCAAGGTTCTTCCTCTGACTGGGGCTCTGCATTCCATATGTGGATGGTATGAACAGGAAAAGCAGCATTATTTGATTTGCAGCTTGCCAGTTCCCGAACCAACTCTAGGATATCTCAATAACTACTACTCTGACAAAACCAACAGCTTCAGTGGAGGGCCAAACACTTTTTTCAGGCGTGTAATTGGACAGGGGATCCTCTTGACTACAATTTTCTATTGTTCTTATAATTTTCTTATTCGAGACAATAAGGAAATAGCTGGATGTCCTGGTGGCTTTGTACATTGTAAGCCCATTGCACAGCCAACCTATGATGCAAGAGACCTGTTCTGTGACTTGAGAAGAAAGAGGATGTAGATAATTGTTGATTGCAATGCCAAAAATGTGATTCCCTGGCTCTACTGGTAGCTCAGCTGCAGGAAGCTGTTTTCTGGTCTCCCATGTGTCACATGTTAGTCAGATGGTGTCATTCAGGGCTCTATAACTTTAAATTGATGTTGAGTAGCGTGAGAATACAGGTTTGTGGAAGTAGTGAGTGTTTGGAAGAAATGCGCCCTTCCCCAAGCCCCAAAGCATTATGAAGAATATGAGAGCAATATTAATTTAAAAAAAACCCCATCCAAATATTAGAAGTTACACAGTTAACCACCTGTGAAATTATGCCATAAAACTTAACAACTTGCTTCTTGGTAGGGAAATGTCTAGACATTTGCTTTATATTCTCTGAGCTCTGCTCAGCTCTTCAAATTGTCTTTTTGTGTAAGAAAACCAATCAGTTGCTTGTTAAAACATTCTAGGATGAGCAGCAACTATCACTTTCCTGAATCTTGACTAATCTTCACATTCAAAATGACACTATATATGACAGACAACACCACATAGCTGATACTGCCAGGTTTTTTTCACCATCGCTTCAAAGCACATGGAATGAAACAGCTCTCTGAGTAAACAAATCAAAGTGGTACTCACTTACTCCAAATGTGTGGTGGAGCAAGTCATGACATCAGAAAAAAACCTTCCAATTCCTTTTGCAGATGGGCCCACATTGAAAAATCAAATCATTTAGAAAATTTTCAAGAAATGTTTACAGAATATTTCTTATAATTTAAATCAGGAATTGTAAATTTCATTAATAGTATTTTGGTGGAATGATCTTGTGCCACTGTTATTTCTGTAGCTGTTTACAGAGCTCACATGTATGAGTAAAACCAGAATGTTAACTCATGAAGTTATTCCAGTCCTGTCCTTTCATCTTATTCACTGCACACTTAATTAGTCGCTAATTTCAATTCCTTGATCCACAATCAAATGATAAGCAATTCAGTACAAGTTGTAAAGACATGACAGCTGCAGTTAAAGTGTGCTACATGGTGGTATAAGTGAACTAGATAACCTACTTGCTTGATCTGACTCTGCCTATCATGTTCAGAAAGAGTAGTCTTTGCTGCTTTGAAAAAATTATTAGCTTTTAATCAAAAGGCAAGCTAGAAAGATGAATCTCTGGCTTTTCAATGTCCATTATAATTTTGCTTCACCATATAATGTTTTCAGGTTTAAAAGAGTACAAAGGAATAAAGCTTTCCAAAACTAGTCCTGAGAGATCAGATCTAACAAAGGCCATATATGAACAGTTATTCATTCTCTGTAAAAGGTGATGCTTAGCTGAGTGAAAACTACATACTAGGAGGTGCTACCATTATGAAGAAATTGGAATTACTGTGAACTGCTTAGAATATCAAACAAAACAGACATCCAGAAGAATGGCAATAGCCAATGCTGGAAGTGATGTTAGGGCAAAAAGGAATCCCAGTTAAGATTCCTGTTGGATTTTGCTGTCTGCCTGATGATTCAAGTTTAAAATACCAATGATGACTACTTCATCAGAAATAACCATAATGTGACATAATTTTATTAAATATTAATAACATATTTGTTTTCAGAAGCTAAGTTTATATTACAGGCATAATGCTTGCAAGCCACACGATCATCCTTTGGGAACTAAATGAAAACTTTTTCAGATTTTTTAAAAAAAGACATGCTTTAATATGCTTTTTAAGGCAGGTCAAATGTATGAGTCCCTACAAAACCTAAGAATTTTATTCAATTCCTAAGTACACTTCTAGCTTATAATGAGATTAGTTGTGGTATCAGTAAGATAAAGGGGGTTTCCTGCTCTTAATATTTCTGTGCAATTTCTATCAACTGTTCACAGCTATCGTATCTGCACATGTGCAAAAGCACCTTTTTAAATTACTGAAGAAACTTTGAAAAATTACATTGTGTATCCTGATTGCTGTCACTCAAATATTTCTGCAACTTCCATTTATAATAACTTGTCTTTGGCTATACCTTTGGCTTTGTCCTATACTTTTAAAATAAAAACAGATTAAATAAAAGGTGTGACTGAAACTGACTGTCAAATTTGTTTTATCTGGTTTGAGCGACTATTTTGAATAAGCCTCACATGAAAAGAAAATTCAGATATGAACACTATTCCACTCCTAAAAGCCTAATACTTTTCCTTAATCTCCACATGTTCAAACGGAAAGATTTAGCTGCAGAAGTCTGAAAAGCAGCAATATATGTAAAAAAAACCCTGAAAAGGTGATATTGCAACTGCTCATTGAATTCCAAAATAAAAGGAAGGTCTATGAAAAGGATTATGCAATTCACAAAATAAAAATATCACTGGTAAAGTGCCAGAGAGAACACAGTTATACTACAGGAGTTCCTTTAAATGAATGAATTCTCTGCTGCTTGCAAATATTCCAAAATGCAACTTTTGCTGAATTGAGTATATGCAGGTATTGTTCTCTGCGTAAATTCACAGGTAAATCTTAACAAAGAGATAAAATGGAGAAAGTGTGAAAAAATGTCTTCCAGAAATTAATGCAGCAGGAACAGAGTTATTTAAAAACAATAATACTTGAGGTAAATACTGCATTTGAGAGGATTGTACCAGCTAAGAAAATAAATCATACACAAAGAAAGATAAAAGAACACATACACACAAGAAATAGAAATGCTACATCAATATCTAAGTGCCGAAGAACCAATATACTACAAATAAAATATGGAGGGAATTAAGTGAATCCAACTGTACCCAAAAGATTTAAGATAAATATGAAATGAAAGTGGAGGGTCTTTTTCTGTTTTAAAACAGAATTAGTTGAAAATACCTAAAAAAGACAAACTGAAATACTCCTTCACTTCCTTGATAAAAGCTCTGGAGGCTTTACTTCAAATGTGTTTTTTATAGAAATTGGTAAGGAAGGGGGGAAAGGGTGAAACCGCAAGACAAATGATAGAATTCAAGGCATGGAAAACCCACATGCACCTACGCACACACCAGAGCACAGCTATGCATCTTTAAATCTGAGAAAGACACCTACAAGGAACAAGTTGGTCCAAAGGACAGAGAAGAAAATAGCACTGAAGAGCTATCATGCATAAAAAGGTTTCTGGAGCTCTTTTGCTTCCATACTTTAATATGCAGTCAAGGGGAAGTAAAATAAAATAATTGCAAGATTTATGTGGCATAAAAAGTGAATGACCTTTGCTAAGAGAAAAAAGACAGGCAGATGGACAATTTCCTTCCTTTTACACAATGCTATGCCTCAAGTTCCACGATTTCCATGAACATTTTCAACCAAATTAGTTACTGAATGGGACCAGTTACAGTGTGGACTTTCCTATGTCATTTCCAGACTGTTCAAAGAACTGGGAGATGGATCAAACATTTGGGAGCTCTGAAACTGTGGAATTTATGAACTAGATAGATTTCTTTTTTTAAAGGTTAAGTTAAATGTTTCTTTCCTCATAAAATACCCACAGTGTTTCTATACACGGTGGCTGGTTTATTCTCTGTTATCATGAAGTATCAGCACTGCCATTTCATAAGCAGCTGGCTATTTGAAGGAAAAAAGATTATCTAATCAAATCCTGGCAGTGGGAACTCACAAGAGGTGAAAGAACTAATGTGACTCTGAGCTAGGACTGGCTTTCTGTAAAGCTGTATTTAGAAAGACTCCATGGGTATGAGCTCTCCTTAGGTTTATGTATGTTAGTCACTGACAGCATATAGACATTCTGCAATATTGCACTTACTAGATTTTATTTGTTTCAGATGGCTTTTATTTGAGACTCAGTATTTCTAGAGCAAAGTCTGCTACAGATTGGAATGAGCAGAGAGTCAAGCAGCTATGGAGAAAGTTGTTGATGGCACATCTCACCAATTTATCTTCCAAACCAAGTGGAATGGGAAGAGGCTAGAAAGAAAAGGCCCTTTTCTTGGAATAAGAAGCATGTTAAAATGGACATCTTCCTTCTTTAACTGAACAATAGCATCAGAAAAGAAAGCAGGGCCATTGTTCGTGTTCCCTTGCTGTGTTATTTTTGATTAAGAGAAATAATTACAGTGATTTATATATGTCAGCCCAGCTCTTGCCTTTTCTACACAACCACGCTGCTGACTCAAGATCAGGTTGTGCTCCCAGATCATCTTTTGCCCTGCTACTGTCTCTCTATGCATTTTTTTTCTCTTAACATACAGTTTGTACTTGTCTATATAAAGACACTTTACATTTATTCTTACTAAATTGCTATTGAATTCCAAACTGTTTTCTGTCCCCCCACTACATATCCTATGCAAATTTAATAACTTTACTCTATAATTACTCATCAAGGCATTGGAGAAAATATTAAAAACTAAAAGCATCAGGACAGATTTGAAGTAACTCTCTGCTTTAATTGTGAAATGCTGATAAATAGTCTACACACACCTCTCCAAGTAATTATATATCCACCTAATGAAATTATCATCTAGTCTCGTATTTCCTAGTTCACCTTTGTGAATTTTATATGAAACAATATGAGAAGCTTAGATGGATTCAATACAAAAAACATCATCCACTTCTCTCCTACTCACAAATCCTGTTCTGGACTGGCAAAATAGGTTAGATTGATGTGATAAATTCGTGCTAAGTCCACTCATCCAGGCTTTATCGTTATGTCCTCTTTCTTATTACTAGTAGTTTAATTATTTGCTACAATTTCTCCTCAGGAATTCAAAACCACTTGTCTGTAAGTCTCAGATTATGGTGTTATGGTGTTTTTTCTCTTTTTAGACACAGATTGAATGCTTTTGCCTTTTGCAAAATCTTTCCTATTGTGTTCTTAGAAGTGATGATTGATATCTTGGATATTCTTCAGCCATTCCTACAAGACAAAATTTCATCAGGGCAAGTTGATTTGAAAACATATCTTCATGCTGTCCTTTCCCCACTGTAGTGGGTATTTTTAATTCTGTTTCACTGGTTTTAGCTCTGCTAACCATCTAAGCAGGCTTGACCTTTTAAATTTAGATTTAAACATAAAAGTAAACACTTTTGCCTTCTTGTAGCATTTTAATGATACAGATTCCTCTCAATGAGAAGCCAAATAAAAGCTTCCTTGATCTTTCATATTACTGTTTCTCTTACTTCTTCATGGAAAGCGTTCTGAATACTGTTTCCTATACTTTATATTAAAAATATTTTATTTCACACCTTGCACTTTCTGACAGCCCCTGAGTGGCTTCTGTTTTTCTAGCTGTCTAAAATTATACAACCTGCTTAAATTTTGCATTCATTTCTTTCTTACTTTTCAGGTCATAAAAAGGTCATTTTTCGAGCAAGTTGGTCTGTCCTTACCCTTCCTAATCCTCCTTTGCACTGAGATAATTTACCATTGTGACTTCATGACTTTTTACTGACTTATCAGCTCCCTTCTTCTGCTTAGAACTGATTTCTTATTAGTTAGAGAAGAATACTTATTCCTACCTTTCAGAAGTCGTTGTCTTCTTCTTGCTTCTCTTGCAGAAGTGTGTTTTGTTTGATTGATTTTTTGTTTGCCTTCTCTAGGGGACTTATTCTAAAAAAATCTATCTCTAAAAGATTCAAACTTTTTTTATTTCAGGATTTGACCACTGGCCATCCATAAAAAAGAATTGAAGTACTGTTTTTTTCTGAAACATAATGAAAGGGAACATGTTTGAATTACACTGATAACATTTTTGCAGTCACAAAACATTTGCAAATGTTATTAGGGCAATTTATTTCTGCCATGTGTCACCTCTTCAGCAGGAATACTCTGCATGGGTTAAATGCTTTTTAATGCAGTGTTGAATAGTTATATGTCACACCGAAAATAAAGACTAAACTGCTCATTCTGTGTGGACTGAAATCATGCAAAAGATCTTTTGCTAATAATTAATGTCACACCCCACTGGGACAAACACTATTTGCATGGCTTATAATAAAAACAATTCAAAAACACTAATGTGTTTCCCTGAACACTGAAAGCTTGTGACGCATTTTATGAAAACACCACTGGTGAGAACCCCAGCAGCATATAAAAGCTGTTATTGCATTGTACATTTATTGTACCGTTTATTTCCTCTTTGATTTATTTAACTCACCAATTACCAGATTTTGTCACTCCTCTCATAGCAGGATATGGTGGGTTTCTAGCTCAGAGCAATCCTACAGTTTGGCAGCCACATTTTTTTACATCTTCAAATCCAAAACATTTTCCTGAACAACTTTAGGTAACTACCTTAGGTAACCAGAAAAAGCTTCCTGCCAGTATAAAAGGATTTAAAAATATGATGCCTGTGGATACTTGCAAACACCAAATTTGGTATAATCAGTATACATTCACAAAAAAATTCTGAAATGACCAGGAACTCATGTAAAATATCACAGTCATGTGGCTAGGCCATTCTTTATACAGTTGATGCTTATACATCGTTGTGAAGCTTTCACCCACTTAACAGACCGCTCACTCTGCACACACTCGCAGCTGCCCCCTGCTCCTTTCACACCCGTGCACTGCAACTCCTCCACGCAGCCCATGACACCACTGAACAGTGAGGCTTGGGAGGGATGTCAGAGATCATCTAGTTCCAACCCCCCTGCCACAGGCAGGGATGTCATCCATTAGTTCATGTTACTGTAACCATCCCAAATCCATGTTCATTTATACAAAAGTGTGGCAGGTAGTTTTCCATAATTCTGAATACATGCAGCCAAGGCACACATACTCTCATCTATACTTTTATTCCTTTATGCCAGAGCCACCCATCAAAGGATGTAATAAATTCTAGGTTTTCCTTATAGAATGTGCATTTTCGGACTCTGCTTGGGATCTCTGGAGAACCCCTTCCCCTTACTATCTGGTATTCTCCATCTCAACCTGCTTACTAGGGATCAAACAACCAACCAGAGGTGTGGTACCACCTCACATAAAGTCACAGCTCTCAGCAGAGGAGGCAAGTTAATGTTCCTGTTGTCTCCTTCCAGGCTGTTCCCACAAAATAGAGGAGCAATTTCCCACTCTTTGAGTCAAGAGAGGGAGTGAATATATTGGTGCTTCAGTGAGAATTTTGAATAATCAGTAAGTTCCTACCATGTCTTCTCAGACCTCACCTTAAGGCTGGCTTCTCGTTGCCCTCACTTTCCTCTTTACTCCTCCTCCATCTCCAGTGGGAACTTGTAGCTTTCAGTTTCAACCTCCTGGTGTTTTTTAAGATTTCAGCTTTCTGATTTAGGTCCAATGTAAATGAAAGTCTATGCCAACAACAGGCATATTCAACTATTCTGTTTTTCCAGAATAATGCTGCTCAATTAGATTTTAACATACGTATCGTTACCATAAAAACTAAAGAATTTCAAAAAGCATGTTTAGGAGACCTACAAGAAGTTTCCTAAATAAAACAAAGGAATAAAATTTACATCAACTTTAGCTTGAAAAGGAAAGTAAGTAGAAAACAAAGACTTGTCAAGCTTTCTTTATATATGATAATGTTTTAGAACATGCCTCATACCTATTTTTTGTTTGCAGACTATATTGACTATACTTAATAACAAACACTGGCTTTAGACTGGTAGTCTGAAAGTCAATATTTTTTAATATAACTGTTTCAGGTGTGCATAAGAGACTTATCATTGTCATTATTCGATTTTACATATGTGAGCATTTTTACTGGCATAAAAATGACAGATACATACAAAACTTAATATTGCTATTTGATATTTCTTAAGAGAAACAAGGCCCAGTTTTATCAGCCTATTTTACTGCTCATTTAATTTAGTCTGAACAAGTGAGCCACCAGTACATTTAAGCCTTTCTCTTTATCTCTTCACTTATGCCATTTAAGTGTCAGTGGAATAGATTTGCTATCAAGGTAGTGATTGTCAGCCAATATAATGTGAGAGATTTTGTAAAAAAAAAAAAAAAAAAAAGTGGCATGAATTACTTAGTTTTTGAGAAATATAAGGATAAAATAGAGTTAACTGAGTCTTGGTTATCCACCCATGATTTTCTGCCCTTACTCAAGGCCTCTATCTAAAGATATATTATATTACCCTCATCAGAATTTTTACTTTTCTTCTCTCACTCATGAGGGTTTTATGAGCACACACTGCATTCTGGTTGTCTATTATTTCCCACTGAATTACAGCTGGTCACTGTTCTCCAAATCTATGTCCTTGCTTTTCATTCAGAATGTTATTACTGTGTAAGGGATGTCTTTTATTTAATTTGGTCATTATATTTTCATTTTATTTTATTTTCATATTTTGCCCTTGACTTGGCAACATTTTCTTTATTCCCTTTTTTATACCTTAGTGACCTTAATACAATTGTTAAAGTTGAGATGCAACTTCTATTCTAAACTCACTTTCAGAAGCTTATAAATTCACTGAGATATTCTCTTTCAGGCTGAGTGTTTTTTATGCTTTGTTAGAAAGGGATTTTTGTTTGAAGCTTCATAAGAATAATCTATTTGTTTTGAGTTATCCAACTTGAAAAGACTGCAGTTTTACAGCAATCAAGACCGTTTTCAGACACTTTTTTTGATTCTGATAATTGAAAATCAGCTTTGTTTCAGCACTTCAAAATCAACTTTGATTGTGGAATGGTGGCTTTGCTATCTCTTTGAAATGGTTTTGTAATAATAAAGTTTTGCATGTGACATCATTATTAAATACCTTACTGAAATACTAGTGGTGAGGGAATTGATCTCAGAATAACTCTGTTCTACTTAATTTTATTTTTTAAAGCTATTAGTTTTTTGTAAGAGAACTACATTTAGCTATACTTTAAATATTTCTAGTGCCAATTTCATCCTACTCTTCATGGAGCATAGCCCAAAGAGATGCATTTGAGTGTCCAGTCAATCTGGATTCTGTATAGTACAGAGAAGTGATGCAACATGTACAATGAAAAATAAACATTTCTCTTGTACTGGTGAAATGGAGTAGCTTTGCTTCATTCCACGGACATACTATTGTAACTGCAATGTGCTTGAAAAAGCTTTTTCTTAAAGATCCAGTGAGAAACCCTATATAACTGTAAACCCAAGAGGAGCACTGGGAAGCTTTACATAGCCTCTTGTTTGTCATCACAAAAGAGGTATTCTTCAGGAAAATGTCAGTGCACACTACCATCCCTATGGTATGCTTGTACTCTGCATTTTGTGCCATTCCTTTTTTTATCACAAAGACTTTCAGAGTCATGGTAAGCTATCATTTTATGCCCTCCAGATGAAAAATGGTGTTGTAGTCTTGCAAAAATGGACCAAGAGTGTGCCTGACCAACGGAGACTTTATGTATTTGTGGAGTCATGAGAAAGACACTCTTGGGCATTTCTTTGATCAGCTAATAAAGAAATATAAATCTTGCAAATATTTTAAATTGGAGATACTCCTTTAAGTAAAAAAAATGTGTCATTCTTCATAAGTTCCAAACTGACACAAACTACTGTTTTTCATGTTTGTACTTACAAAGAATAGACTTAAACCCCAAATCTCTATTAATTTTTTTTTACTCTGACATCCAACAACATGAAGACTACAAGAGCCACAAAAGCAGTACAAAGAAATGGTTTTTCGGTATCTGTGTGAGCTGCTCACTTTATGAATCTTGTGATTTACTTCTGAGTTGGGTTACAGGCTAGAATTATACCAGCCACATAATGAGGACAATTCTTCTTCAGCATTCAGAACTTTGAATTTTTATCCTGGCTTAGCTAAAAATGCCATTCAATAGATTCATTTTAATCTAATGTCTTATTGTTCTGGTCCTAGCTCTTTACTCCATTATTTCTCATTGATTAAGCACCTCCTGCTTTTTTACAATAATATAGTAATATAATCCAAAGTGCCTCAGGAGGTCTTCATATGAAACTTCATATGAAAGGCAATAAATAGGCTTATTTGATTCATATTTATTTTCCTTTTCATTTATAAGTGATTTCCTGAATTCAGCCCATGTTTCTCTTTCCTATTTAAATTTTTTAGAAGATTGCTCAAATAAGCCTCTCGCACAATTAGAATCCTCCCCTTGGCGGCTGCCATTCTCAAGCAGCACATCCTGTCCTGATTGCATTATTGTTCCCTCTCCAGTGACTCAGTGATAGATCTGTTTATTCGTACAGTGATAGATTGGTTTATTCATACCAAATCTTCCACTAACACCTATTTCCGATAATTTACAAATTAATTTGTATTTGTCTTACTGATTATGAAACTGCAGTCAGTATATGAACTGCATAAGCAAGAAAGCTCAAGCACCTCTTGTGGTCTGGGACAGGCTGCTGCAACCAGGACTTTTTAATGTATTAGCTGAAGGAAGTACAGTTTGATTTAAAATGGCTACACTTTTCTGTCGTGTTGGAAGTGTTTCTTTCTATCAAGTAGAGGAGAATAATCTTATCCTGTATGTAAGTGAAATATGAAGCCAGAAGACAGAGCTCTGTTTTTCATACATACAGAATTAACAGGTAATTCCTACAGTTTATTTTCCCTTCTTTCTGACTTTTGCACTCCCAGTCTTTTCTGATGGACCACATGATAATACATTGTCCCCTGACTGTCAGACATATTTCTAGGCACTTTGTTGAAGAGGAGACGAGTAGTAAGAAAAAGTAGTTGCAAATTCTCTCCAGTCATAAACTTCCATTATACTTAAGACTAGATAGAATTATGAGTTCATCTAATATAATCTCCTGAGCCACATAAGCCATTAAGTATCACCCAAATACTGCTACATGGAGCCCAATTACTTTAATTAGACAAGAGCACTGCTGTCGTCAAGAGACTAAACTGTGCTGTGCCACAGGCATAGTCCAAAACAGACAAAGATGTTATCAAAGACTGTGTCTCTTCAAATAACAAGGAATTTCTAGGTGAGAAATGTCCCCCAAATTCCTGGAGATGGTATTTAGCTCATCCACCAACTCTGGCATAGAATATCAAGTCTCTGACAATAAGCCCTGAGAGAAAATTTTGACTTTCCTTCAAATTCAGTGATCAATTTATCCTGACCTGAGCATCAGAGCATGATATACTCAATGGGTACTTAAAAACAGGAATGTCTCCAGAGAAGGTACCTTTTTTTTTTGAGGTGTTTTTCCACATCTATGTGCTAAAATAAATTTAGCGTAAGCTGTGGATATTTTAAATTATGCACATTTTTGCATTGTGTCTATTGTAAAATGTTGTTCTCTTTCCACAGGTGAAGAAAATGGAAGTCCAGGCATCTTTGGCTCTGCAATCTAAATACTGAACAAATGACAAAGTCGAGTGTTTGGTATCTCTAATATGAAAACCCCTGTCACTCTTCCAGGGGATTGTTTGATCTAACAGTTTACAAGGACTAAGAATTAGCTGATAAATCCTAAAAATCAAATACTGATGTGATTTTAAACCCACCTGCTATTTTATCTCAGCCCTCAATTTAAAATGGGTCTCAAATGCTTTCAACTTTAGCTCATTCCTATTTCAAACAAATTGGTTAAACTGGGACGATGTATCTTCTGCAAGACAAATCCCAGTCTGAGCTGGTTTACATTCACAGACATCAGTTTTATCCTTTCTAATTCCTAGGTCTGTGTGTCCACTTTTGACTTATCTTTACAAGGAAGAACTTGATTTTATCCTAGTTTACTCTAATAAAATTTCCCTGACTCAAATACAGCATTATTCTTATTTCTTATTTGTATTTCTTATCTGTGATATCTCTAGATTACAGAGACCATCACCTTCCGTCCTCTTATTGGGTAACTACCTCTTTTCTCTGCTTCCTTGATCCCGTCTTAGAATATATATGACAGATTTTAAATGGTTTTAAATTTTACTAGGTAGGCCACAGAATAATAAGTCAAGCAAAAATAACTGAAGACACTGCACTTTCCATTTGCAATGTAAATGTACAAAGCCATTTTCCAGATGCCTGCATGATGCAGAAATCAGGTAAAAGCTATACCCTACATAAATCAAGGGATACAGAATTTTATCACATGACACGAGTCATCCCATAATAGTCTGGAAATCTAGCAGACAAAACTAATGAAGTTTCAGTTTTAGCTCACATAGAGTGGAAGAGACTCACATATTTTCTAATAATATTTTTCCAGCTAGTACTTCATGATTTTGGATGTAAAGGGAAAAGCAGTTATTCTTCTGCTATTAAACCAAGTGCAAGTAATTGATTTGTTTTCTGTATAAAAAGTATTTATTTTTCTTTTGCTAGTCCTACAAACTAATGTGATCCATATCATTAAAAATGGAAACATTCTCTAGATTGCTTTATCCACATGCTGCTAAAAGCTGAGTTTCATATCAGTCACCAGATCAATGAATTGCCCTGCACTGCAAGATATGGGCAATGAAAATAATGCACCTTGGCAGCAATATATAGCTGGTTAATTGCACAGTGCAATTCTGGGGTAAACACTTTATTATAACATTAACATTCTACTACATCTTAAAAAGCCCCATGCTTTTACAGTTAATTTTAACCCATGTAAAACAGTACCAGAAAAAAAGTCCACAAATCCAAAAAGAATTTTGATCAGCCTGTCATATTTTAGCAATGAAACAACTTGCTCAGCCACTGAAGCATAATGTGTCAACAAGATGGAATTCCACTTTCTAAAGGCTAGAGTGCCCACTCAATAGAAGAAAGCAGTACATGATTACTGCTTAGAGCTTGTGGTGCAGTGCTAGCAACTCAGCATTTAGCAATAATAGAAAATGTCTGTCTCATTTTCATTCCCCTTGAAAACACTCCCTATACAATATTATGAAACACTCCTGCTGTGAGCTGGTTTCTTAATCACAGCAATATCTTCAGCTATTACCTTTTCCATGGTCACACCTTTCTGGTGAATTCTCTTAAAAGCAAAAATTCAGTGACATACGGAACAAGGACAGATACCTGAAATGTAATAACAAGGAGTAACCCTTCAATTTTGCAACAGCTACTAGATAGCAGCAATCTCCTATTTCCATTTTAGTGTTTTGCAAATGACATAAAGGTCTCAGGGTCTTTTGTTTTCTGAATTATTCGTCTGTTTTTCAAAACCTTGGAGCCTCTATTTTCTGCTTCTGCTTCAACTTCCATTCCCGTCTTGTGACTAAGAGAAAAATTCAGATCATTTTACACACAGCCCTTCTTTACCCATGACCTTTTATTCATCTGATTTTAAAATTGAGAAGATTTTTTTCAGTGCAAGTACCTTCAAAGGTTGTCTTGAATTACCACTACTCATCTTGACTATCTTTATCTCTCAAATTATTTTAAAAGTTGCCTATTTTCTCTTTACGTACATTGAAGATTCTCCTGGTACTGCTAACAAAGAAACAAAGTACATGTCCTGAACCACAAATTCATACCTTCATCTTTGTTTTAAAATAAAGTCTTTGAGGTTAGTGAAAAATTTTGATCAGGCAATGTATATGGATAAACATCATAAAACCAGACTCGAAAGGGAGAGGAATTGCAGAAAGAAAGTCCAAGTTGATCATGACAACGCATTGCATTAAAACCGAACTTCACAATAAAAGACTTCTAATTTCCAGGTGTGGAAACGGTTTTTTTCTTCAAAAACTCTTGTGCACTTTCACATACATGAAACAGTATTTGTAAGCTGGTTCAGATTCCAGAGGAAATATAGGTGCATTCACATAGCACAATATATAAAAGCCTAAACTAAACATCCCTGCTCCAGAAGTTTAGAAGGACATACACAACTAACATTTGAATTATCAGAATTAAGTGGATAAGAACTCATTGCTTGGAATTTTTATAATTCAGATCTCCTCAAGACAAAAGATCTTCCCCAATAGTTTGGGGTTTGCCTACATGGGTATTACTGGGCTTAACAAAGACATTACTGAAGATGAAAAGCGTCTGCTAAGACATGCATGAATACGCGATGATGAAGCATAAAAAACCCAACTTTGCAAATAACAGGAATATGTAGTGCACTTCTCATGTAACTATTTTAGAGTGTCCTCTATTCTATTAAGCTTTCTGAAAAGGCAGACAATTATTAATCCTACAAATATGGTGCAATTGCTTTTGACATATGCTTCTTTAGCCATGGAAGAAGAATGAAAGAAGAAATCAATGAGAAAAAATTGCTGGGTAGAGTGAAATTGCCTTAGGGATTTTGTTTTATGTAATACAACAGCCTAGGAATTCTATTTATAAGGAAGACATGGTATTTATAGCTATTGATTTTTTTCAGAGACCTCTTGTAGTCTGCAGCCATAAAATTTCACCTGTCCTAGATGGGAACACATCTTTTGATGTTCTTCAATGCACTATGTTTATGAAACAGTAAATACGGTGTAAAAGAGATGGAACACCCCCAAATTTTGTGTTCCTTTTCCAAGACTATAAAATTTACTTTATCATTGCACATTTAATACACTACACTTGAGTATCCACTTGCAGATTGGAGTTTCACATCAGGGAATCGAAAAGAGGAACAACAAAAACATCAATGATGACAGCTTATTCAAGACCATTTAAATTACCACTACTTAGAATAGTTTAGAGTGGTCGCAGGACCTCCATGGACCTTCAAGAATCAGGTCTACTAGAAAGGGATTATCACACAACAGACAATCTCTGGAAATACATTCTTTGTGCTTACATATGCTGTGCTAGGAATGAAGAAACTCAAGGGGAAAAGACCAGCAGAGGCTCTGTCTCCACTATCCTGTATCTCCCATCTCAACCCATTTCAAGGAGTAGGTCAACTGATAATGCATGCTGCAAAACATTTACCATTGTTGCTGCACAACATAGCATTGTGGAGCAAAATCTGGGATGCTTTTACACATCAGTCAGTTATCATTCCACTGATACTAAAAGATACTGACAAGGAACGTTTTGCAAGGCAGCTGAGCTGTCTGTGCTAAAATCAAGGCACGCTTCTTAACAAATAAGTAGTATAGTCCCTTTTGAAGATGCATTCTAACCTGGTTTTAACTCCAAACTTCTTTAATGCATAGTAAATAATATGCCAGTATAATACAAAACAAGACAGAAATGTTTAATTCCTAAAGCTTTTGGCGTTCTTGTTTACCACAACTTTTCCTGTACCTAGGCCAGCTGGTACAATATGTACTATCTACTATGTTTTGTTGCTGTTTTCTAGTATTAAATATGTCAAGATTTTATAGCTGAGCAACAGAAGTTAGTAACATAGGTCTGATGCATAGTAATGAAGGTAGAATAACGTATAATAGTACATTTTTTAAAATAAATTAATAAGTTTATGGCTAATAATAAAAAAAATGAAAGATGAGACATCAGTGGAGTCAGTCAGTGGTACCACAACATGGCTCTAGCTGAAGACCATCCATGATCATTAAAAGGATATCTGCATCCTACTATTCAGTCAAAATAAATGTTTTGTCTTGGTTTTTTTTTTCCCCAAAAGCCTGAATAGATAGCAGTGCCTGACTGCAGGGGTACATTTGGAGATGGTTACATTTAAACCTCTTTCCTCATATTTTTGGTACAGTTCTGTACAGGCATTTACCAAACTGTTTCTAGGCCCTACATGTTTCTGTTTCCAAATTTCATCTTTTAACTTTTCCAAAGGCTCTTTTAGTAAATCATAAGCACTCTCCTTGAGTGCTCCTCACCCTCCTGAGATTCACATTCACCTTGGATACCAATGGCAGTTCCTTTTCAGAAAGAGGTTACAGTTTCTCATTCCACATAACAGAGTAAGAAACTGAGGAAACCAAAATGTCTGCATGCCAGCCGGGCTCAGTAATCTGTTCATTTCTCATTATTCCTTCAGTTTTGGTCACAGTCCTTACATGTTTGGGACTACCTCCCATAGTCATCTCTCTGAATATTGGAATATTTATTTTGCTTCAGTCCTTGGTGGCCAGCTTATTCTCTTTTTGGTTCCTTTAGCCTCTACTTTTCTAAAATGGTTGTTGAAACCCTTTCTCATTCACTGTCTTGACTTTCTCTTGACTGCCTGTCCTTCCTCCCTCCCTTGAGTCATCTCATCAGCTAATCAAAATCCTCAGCTACTTGAGAGTTGTTAGCTACCCTAACATGCCAATTCAGACCTGAGAAATCAATTTGTTCTGTTCAAAAGGCAACTATTTCTCTGCAAGGGCTTTTGTGTGAATAACAGACCACTGATATTGGATGTAACTTCTGCTGTTACCAATATGAACTTTAACCAAGGACAGAGGTTCAAATATCCCAAAAGAGACTCTACATAACCAAAGTACAGCTTGAAGAGTGATGCAGACATTCATAAAGAATCCCCAGATTCACACTACTTTCCTCATTTCTTTGCTTACCAGCTTCAGCAAGGAATGTATTTCTAATCTAAGCTGCACAGGTTAAGTATTGCAAAACATCTTTTGCAGCCTTTATTTGGATGGACGATAGGGTTGTTCTTCATCTCAGGCCTTTCTTTGAGCTTGTAAATCATGCATACACTCATGGGGGAATGCTGAGCTCTGAGATGGATCTTCCTGGATTCTACAAAAGCTAGTGGAAGGCCTTCACACTAAAAAAGGTCAGGTTTTGGCTGGGAAAAACCACATCATAGCTTAAGAATAGAAAACACTGAAAATGACTACATAAAATAGAACAAAAATAAATAGCTTTTCTAACTGTCTTGGTGTCCTTGCAGGTGGCTCTTTACCTTCAGCCAACTTTATCACCAGCATCTGATTTCAGTGCCAGGACCCTCAACATAACAAGTCTGTGACAAATCCTCCCTAAGGTTATAATTTTTTAGGGTTCAAAGAAAGATTCAAAGTCATATATTTTCACTCTGTTCCATTATAGATTCTGAGGAAGGGCCTTAATGTTACCAAAATTTGGCTTACAGACCAGCCTCCTGCTTCTCATTTCAGACCCAGTGAATTGTACCCTGTAATGTTCAAGACATCACATAATTCAAAACAAAGGGTGAGCTTACACTCAAGGCTGTGGAGTCCCTAGAAGGAAACAGAGCAGTTTGCTGAACCAGGCAATACATCAAGCCTTTACGCTACGTACGCTTTATTTACAGGGCATTTGCAGATTCAGAATGATGATAAATGAAGTTGCAAAAATACAGGATGATTTTCACCACGTCAAGGCAGAGAGCTGAATAAAAATTATTTGTGATTTTATCTTTTTTAACTGATACCTAATAGTTAATCCAGAGGCATTCCCTTTTGTTTATGCAGTTGTGTTTCTTATTACTTTCCCAGATTCTGCCTTGTTTTACAGCCCCATGTCTGCTCAGTGAATTTGGGTAGTACTCTATTTTACATGCACCACTGCATGGACAGATAGGAAGTCTTACCAAGGTCGACAGATGCTAACCTACTAAAAGAAGACAAGTTACTGTGACTTCCTAGTTCAGCAAACTATTATTCTTCCATGGTATCAGTTTGGGCAACATCAAAACTGCAATAAAAAGTGCATGTTCCACAAGAAAGACAGCAGAAAGGGCATCATAGTATTTTACAAATATAGATATTTTATCTTCTCTCATAGTGTTCATGGAATTCTGCCACAATGGAAAGAGTCACATAGTGCAAACACCAGTTAGTCACTCTGACTGAACATTTATTAGGTTCTTTTATATATAGATTTGTCTCTATGTATATCTATTTCCCCAAAGCTTGATTCTTGTAAAGTACTTCCTTTTTCTACTGCCAAAACCTTTGATGGTCCATATGATCTGATCTCTTAGCAAAAACATTTTCAAGTTTCATCTGATTTTGATTTCCATAAATCCACCATTAATTGTTCATTCCCCTTACTTAAAAGCAATTTTCATGAGTAAGCAAAAATATTTCTGTATTTCTTTTCATCATGTGTTTTAACATACACAAGCAATGTCATTACAGTGTCATGAACAGGCTATTCTAGCTCTCCTTTTCATGTAAAAAAAATTAATAAGACAATGAATGGTTTGCTCAAGACTCTGTTCATTTTAGCTAAGTGCTAGGAGAAGAAAGTCAGAGTGCATTTGGATTTTCATTTGTACAGTTCAATTTCTTACTGTAACTACTCAGCAACTTCTTAAACCAAATAAAGCAAAGAATTATGGAATGGACATATTCTACACGATGAAGTCATCATTCCTAAGCCATTGTGCTATATTTAAATTGTTTATTGAGCTACATTATCCCACTCTGGTATGAAGGGCAATTCAGAGTCACTGATGGAAAAGGTAAAAAAGCCAGCCACATTTTCACCCTTTGGCTCAGTGTTCATTGTCCATTATCCGTTATTTCTCACATGACTAGAAGGAAAACATAGGTTCTTACCCCACAGCCTATTCCATTGCCTGGTTCACACACGATTCTCCTCAGCCCTGGCTCAGGAAGCAGACCTGCTCCACAGCCGGGGGTTGGACACAGCACTCCTCCCATCTGCAGCACGCATTCCTCGGCCCCATAGCGCTGGTAACGGTTGTACTGCAACACAACACACTGGTGTTAAACTCCTAGCAGCAGGAAAAGAAAAACCTCAAAACTTTGAGCTTGACTCTATCCCATATAATGCAGACAACTGTCCTAATGTCTCACATATTAAGTTCAGGTTAATTGTCAAAAGTCTAAGACTTTGCAGTACAATTAAATGGGGTGTCACTCTGCTCCAACTCACATCACATGCATAATTTCCTGGCTCACAGCCATTTTCACCACCAGATTGTGTGGGATATTAAAATCAAGGAAACAGCAGACTGCTTCTCTAAGTGACATCATGTACATTTATATTACCATACAAAGTTATAGTAAATATCATAAAAATAGTCCAACAGATAAATGATAAAAAACTGTATCCATACTGAAAAGCACCCCCCCCCCCCCGCCCATTCAGGGATCTATACCTAGAAGTACAGTGTAATGTTTTAGACCTTAAGGGCTGTAAAAATTTGCCTACGCAACTTTATTTTAAAAGTAAGCTGATCATTAAACTGATCAGCAGAATAATTCTCTTATATACATTCATTTCAATGCTAGATATGTCTTTTACCTGGGTCTTCCATGAAATTTTCTTAAGTTTTTTCACTTTTCATTAAATTCCATCCTGATAGCCTAAGAGGTCATGGAAATGCCTTAATTTTAATAACTAAGACACTGACACATAGCATTAAGTAACATGCTCAGTGTATGCTCACTGACAAAAATGCCTGTGCTAAAATGACTGACATCACTGGAATAACTTTCCCATGTCTAATTTACCCTGCTTTCAGCCAAAGATAAGCTGAGCTAGTACAAATCATGCTGTGTACATGTAAATCACTTCCACTCTAAGGTTCTGTGTTGGTGCAGTTCCACACCAGTGGCTATATAACCACGGTAAACCAGGCTTCAGATTCACCTATAAATCTGGTCTGTTGTGGAGGGAAATAAATGAGAGCATTTGGTCCTAACAGCCCCAAAGAAAACAGGCAAATCCAAAAGGCCAAAGAGGAAGGGAGTAGGTATGAATTTTCTCCGTGAGCAGACGTTATGGTGTGCTAAAGAAACAAAACAGAGCTTTATGTTACAGCACTCACAACAGTATTTAGTGCTTCATAAGATTTTATCCCATAATGGCTCGTGAAAATATTGTTCCCTTTCTCGGGAGGATAACAAACAAAAAATTCTTTCTCAAATCCACACCCCTCTCCAAAGAAATCTTTTGAGGAAAATGGAAGCTTTAGGACCAAGACCTCATACACATAGCATACAAAAAAAAATTTTAAATTACAAAGAAGGCTCTACTACATATATTTTGGGTACATTTCAGAATATTCTTCTGCAAATGCTGTCACAACATGTCTTGTTAAACTGGCTTCTTAAAATAATAATAGAGTTCTTAAAAGACTATAACATATAGACACAAAAGTTTTCATCACAGAAAAAAAAATCAACCCAAACTTAAAGTATCCACCTTTGTTAATTAACAAAAAATCCAAACAACCTCTCAAAAGAAAAGCAAAATCTAAAAGGAGAAACAGACTTCAAAATATCATTCAGTGTATGAATGACACCCAGAAATTCTGACTTAAGAATCTTGTATTTGGAAAATAATAGTCTTTTGAGGAATGTGCAAGGCGTGTCTGCAAAGTCTCCTTGAATGTGGGGGCTCAAGAAGTCAACTGGTGTTTTCCTGCATTATTCTCATGCTCAAACCCAGAGTAATGGCATGAATATTTAATGTTGGACCCTCTCAATTTTCAGCAAAGTTTTTGATCCCTCTACTAAATATGCGTTGAGTGATCTGAGTCATTCTGCTGGCCTTTATAGATAAATAGGTAATCATAGCTCCAAAACTCTCTAGTAGCCTAATTTTTCCTCAGGGCACAGACTAGACTTAAAGGTGAGGATGGTGATTGTCTTATCCTGTTAAGAGGGAACTTTGTGCTGGATATGGGATTATTAATAGCTTCTCATTATGAAGACAAACACTAGTGACACTGTAGCTGAGATTCTGTCAGCATTTACATTAAAAATTCTCAGCAGAATAAAAGAATATACTTTCCAGACATTACCTTAGCCTGAAAGGGCATGGAGAGATTCCTCTCTTTTCCTTTCCTCCTTTTTTTTTAAAAAATTATATATATTTTTTTAAAATTTATCTTGTTAGGGAAAGATACAGAATGTAAATGTCCAATTTACCTATTGGCAAGGTGGACAGCAGCATCGGTTTCCGTCCAACAAATTTGACATTTTATACATGTTCAGCACACACTCATGCCAAATCAGTATGGCACCCTCACCAGTGATTTTCACACTATAACAGCCAAAAAAACGATCCAGAAAAGATCCTGCTAAACCCATTTGCATATCTTGATATCTAGTTACCAGCCTGTTTTCTACTTTCAAAGACCAGATACATTTGTGTCATTTTCCACTTTCCTTTTCCTTGTAGCCTTCTCAGTTAAAGCCCAGCAACCAACTGAAACACATAGGAGCAGAACATATACATGTTTGCCGCTGTAACACAATCTACACACCATTTATATTCTTTATTCAGTGGCCTGAAACAAAATGACTCACTTTACATTAAGGGTGCATTTATAAAAAACTTGTAAAGGACCAAAACACTTATCATGAATTATTAATTAATTATTTGCATACAGTGACAGATCAGATCTATTAGAGATATCTTTTCCTATATACCACAGCCATACACATCACACTGGACTGATGTAATCAAAATGCATTAAGCAAGTAAATTTTCAAGAGCCTTTAAATGTCTTTGGAGCCCATGATGTGTTTTTGATCACATGTCTGGATGAGATATTTAAGGATATTACAGCACAGAACACCCACTGGTTACTTTGCCTCTTAACCAGAGATCTAAAGTAGAATTCATTTAATTTGCTTTGCATTTCCACAGTGATGATGCCTGTAGTTGTACTGCTTGTGTAGACTTCTTTTAAAATTAACAGGAGATATAGGATGCAATTCATCTTTACACCTTTAGATTTGTACATCAGCATGAGAACTGAGTGCTGAAGTGCCCTGTTTTTCTAACAATAATGAGACATCAGACAACTTCCTAGATAACAGCACCTGAAATCAGGTGACTGCCACAAGAGCTGCCTTAATTCCAGTACTTCTGATCCTAACTCACCTGGCCTAAGCTATTTTTAAAACCGAGGTTTAGGTATCTAAATAGCTTAGACTGTGAACCACCTTGCAGAATTTTAGCTCATTGAAAATTAAACATCTAGCCTAAACAAGGCTCCAAGTGCATGAGAAGAGGTAAGATCTCAAGAAGGGAATTTATCCTGACTTACATACAATGTCTAAGGTAGGTAAGATCAAGCACCCTACAGAAGTGCTATAGCTGAAGCTGAGAAAACTAACTTAGGCTGGATATCTAACAAGTAAAGAGGTGTCATTAAATGATGAATCTAGCTCTTCTGTCCATTTAAAATATTTCACAGTATCTATTACTCAGTTTTTATCTGTGTGCCTCTTATTTAGAGATGCACTCATCATGTGTAAAATTGTTCCGCCTGCTACAAGGAGGAAAGTGTCTCCAATTATTTTTAGGAAAAACTTCTCACAAAATATAATATATGGGAAACTTGATGGAACTGGCATTCATGGCACCTGATTTCATTCCTGGCAGCAGCACAGCCTTCCTGTGGCTTTCACATAAGTCATTTAATCTATGCTTCTCATCAGTTCCCTGTTTGTAAAGAGGAAGAATGATACTTGCTGATTCCAATGTAATGTTAAGAGGCAAAATCCATTAATAGTCATGAGGATGTCAAATACTATGGTAATGAGTGGCATAAAATTACACAGAAATCACCAGCCATCTACTGCTGCTAGAAAGCAGCTTGCAAGCAAAGCATGTCAGGCAGTTATGTGCTACTGTAATAAGGTCCTCAGAAATTCAGGTAGGTAAATAGTTGCTGGATTCCCCACAGAACCATATATTTCAATGCTTACTTGGAAAAAAAAAACCCAAACCTTCAAAAATACAATTTACTCTAAGACATTGGTGCTAAGACAGCTAAAGGTAAATGAACAAGGTAGATGTAAAACATTCTGTTTGCTCTCTGAGAACTGCATCCTTTTGTGAACTTTCCTCCCAATTTGTGAACTGTCCCAGTCAGCCCAAATCTATGCTTTTCAGGGAATAAAATTTGGAGTGGAAAAAGCTCTACTCATAAGCTCTACTTATGGTATTTTGACCTTATAATAAACTTCTTTTGTGCAGTCTTTGCTTGTAAAGATTTGTCAGGGCCTTTAGATTATAAATTATAGTATGACATAGACATGGAGGCTGGATAATTGTAACCATTTATTCCTTGTTCTCCACTTTCCAGGTTGGGATGGTTTCCCTTGAGTGTTAGAATGGTACTGGGTTTTCAACCAGAGGAAATTCAATCATTTGATGTTGTAAATCAAGAGTAATATAAATGAAATCACCGGGCTGACACAGGAATAATAGGTTAACTATAGATTGCAGTCTTTTCAGTTACATTGAGATTCAGATACCAAAACAAAACTGAAATGCACCTGGATGCACAAAACTCCTGCAAAACACACTTTGTGAACACAGTGATTCCTGGCTATGTCAATTAATTTATAAATTATGATTTAATATAAGAGAATTATAGAATGGTTTGGGTTGAAAGGAATCTTAAAAGGTCATTTATTCCAATCCCTCTGCCACAGCACATATGCCTTGAGCTATTTTAATTTTGTTTTTACACTTTGGGTATAGTTTTATTTATTTTCCTTTATTTATTTATTTGTTTTCCCACACCTAAAAGCATCTGCTCAGTAGCAGCCTTGCAGAGAACTTTGGAAAGAAGTATAACAGTAGATTTAAAAGCCCAAATCTCTGAAATGTAATTCAATTACTTGTTTCTTTAACTGCATGTAAGAGTCTCAGAGGAAAGCAAATCTACTTTCTGGAGTCAGATTGCTTTTACTGCTCCTATAAATCAAATAACCATCTGTGTGTTTCAAAATTAGATTGTGGAGGCTATTAGTCTATAATGTAGACTAAGCACTTTATTTATATGTATTATGCACATACAAAAACTCCAAGAATTAGTTCCATAATGTAATTAGGCAACTTACAGTATGACACCAGTAGTACTCCTTGGACTAGTAAAAATACTTACAAACGTGTCATCTAAAATACAGATAAAAAAGTGATGGACTGACATGGCTCTCCAAGGACCATCCTTAATTTATTTTTTATGAGTTTTTGGGCTCTTCAGCTGGCCACTGGTCAGATTGGAAGAGCAAGTTCAGAGCATCAGCTCCTTCTTGTTACCACAGGAGCACTCATGGAGACAAGAAAAGACAACCCCTCTGAGGGCTGGAATTTGCCTGACTGGAGAGTCGTGGAAAATTGGGTAAGGCAGTTGTCTGAAGGAAATATTTAGGTAAGAAACTTCTAACTGGACCACTGCATCACAGTTCACAGACAAAATTAAACTGGAGTAGAGATGGGGAGAAAAAAAAAGAGATATTGCAGTTAGAGGAATGATACGAAAGCAAGCACAAAGTGAAGAATATGAAAATAGAAAATAGAGAACAGAGGACACTGGAGCAGCTTGTATTGGAAGTCAAACTGAATATATGAGGGGCAATATGATGCAAGGAAGAAAGGGGACTGAGCACAGTGTATGGGTTAGCACTGTATTTACAAACTACGGGAAGTTCGTGATCTTCCAGCAGGTATTTGGGGGATCGGTCTGAATAGACTGAATGCTAAAGATAAATATTTGGTTTCTTCCCATCCTTGTGGAGCTCAAATGCACATTCCTCTTCTCACTACAAGCAACAACCATCAAGGCTGTAATTGATTCAAGGAAATCTGTTCAGCTTATGCTGTTGCAAATTGTGGAACTGAGTTTCAGTGTAGTAGATACTGGCTCCCAATTCTCAGGTCACAAGAATGACCCCATGTATATTCCTTGAAAGCAGATCAAAGCTATCCAAGGGATGGTAGAAGTCCAAACTTCCACATGCACCTGAGATCCTGAACACCGGGGTTCAAACCTTCCCTCTGAATTAAATAAAAACTGGGTGGAAGAGAAACTTGAATTCTATGAAAAATGACATTATTTTTGGTTTTGATGGAAAGAAAAAATCCTTTAAATTAGTTTTGACTAAGTACCATCCCATTTCTTTTTCTTCATTCTTTAGTTCAGCTGTTGAACCAAAAATAAGTTACTTTTACTTGCCTACTGAGTGAACAATAAATTAAAAATTAAAATTAGTGTAAGAATTTAAAATTAGTGTAAGAAATTAAAAAAGTGTAAGAAAGTAGAGATATCCTGCTTATGACAAGAACTTAAAGGCTAAAGTTATGATAATCCAGAAGAGACAAAACTGAGGAACTCACGTGGATCCCAATTACCTCTGAGTGGGGGAAGAAGGTGCTTAGGAGACATTCCAGGCAGGTATAGTGTAGGAGGGAAAGAGAGGCGTATCACTAGTAATAAGAAGTTGCAAGACTATAAAGTTTGTTGTGGAGTTCTAGCTATTAAAAAAAAAAAAAGGTGGTGTAAAGGGAATCAAGACTTAAATGCAGTAGCTCAGTCTTAGAGAGCAGGCAATGGGATGGTGGTGACAAGCCCAAAAGGTGAGCCAAATGAGATGGAGGGAAAACAGATGTTAGACAGAAAAATGGCAGAAACTGAGAGATGTGTGTAGGTATCACTTATATTGAGTAGTAGCTGAAGCCAGGGGACTGGGTGGGAAGCAGCAGAGGTGTAAGAAAGTACTTGTAAAGATTAAGGTTTTAGAATACTAACAAAATAGCTTTGGTTTAGTAATTATGACCTGGAGAAATAATCCAATGAAAATTTTATTCTGTTCTTGAACTGATTTGAATTACTGAGATGTAGCTTATATTTTTTCCAAGTGTAGTTATCAAAAAATCTTAACCCACAAATACTTCAGAAGCACTTTGTTGATCATATTTGACAGTTTCCTGCACTAAACTCAGATGATTAATTGGAATTGTCATATGCCATTACTTTTGCCTGAATGGGTAAATATATATCAATTACTTTAATACTGACTTTCTATGAATATTCAGTAGCATGGATTTGAAAAAAAAATTTCTCTAGCAAGTATTGCTTGACACACACATTGTATACAAAATCCTTCCAAACCTCAATTAATGTTAAATGATTTCTAACCACTCTGTGTTAATTTTAGACTTGATTTCTGTATCTCCTAAAGTTAAAGCTCACTGGGAAAACTAGCACAAACCCACACCACTTCTGAAGAGCATGGGAACGTGCATCTGCAGATTTTCAAAATAGGGTATTCTAGGGTATTCCTTTGAATAAGTTTTCCCTAATTGACAAGGAAATGTGGGAACCCCCCCCAAACCCAAAAAACCAAAAACCAAAACCCCCACAAAACAAACAACCAAACAAATGCCCTCTTCCCCCCTCCAAACTGCCCCATTCAAGCTTGCTCAGATTCCAGGGATATAAATGCTTACAACATTTCTAAAAAAAATGAGCAGTGATATGATATTTTAGTAGCAGCTGATAGGAGAGATCTGTTAAAATTGATCATTCCCCTGTCAAAATATCAAGGAACTGGCCGATACATCCTGCAAAGTTGTCAGAGCAGATGATGTAACAGAGAAGAGCAGCTATACATTACTTAGCAGCTTCCTTTTCTGTCAGTAGCAAGTCATCTGCTTCATCTGTGCTGTGACCTGTTGGGGGCACTCAGGTATAGCAGCAGATTGCTTGCTCTTGCGTTATTTGTTTTCCCTTCCAGCCTTCAGATGTAGCTGCTATTTTATTCATGAATCACAATATTCCATTTAAACAATTAAACAAGATTTTTTTTTTTTTTTTATCACTTTGGGGACAAGAGGGAAGTTTCTCATAGAGTCATTAGGGAGACTCCATAACAGTTCACTGCGAGTCATCTTGCTATGCTGGTATATTGTGGTGTTTATGTTTGAATTAGAGGGTTTTCTCTGCTGTCTCTGGCATTGGCTTGTAGAATTACCTGCCTTCCACTGTATTTGAACAGAGCCCATACTTGGTGCATTTTTAGCATATTTTTGTAAGCAGCTTGTACTATCACCACTTGTAGAAGTATTTACTTTCAGAGACAGCCAGCCTGACAGGGCAAATGGCTACTGCAGGAGACTTCCTACATTGCACTATTTTTCAGTAGCTCCCCACTTAATAAATCTTTCAACCTGATCTTGACTGTGTCTCACGTACTTAGGAAATGGAGGAGTTAGCCAGCAGATTGGGCTGCACCCATTAAGCTAGGGGAAAGTGATGGATTATGAAAAATGAGAGCAAGTTGCAAGAGAAGGCTCAGCAGAGCTTTGGGCAATTAGAAAGCTTCAGGCTTTACCCTTCCTGGGGCTCCATGTGCAGGAGACTCTCTTTGTCTTGTACAGACCTTTGTGGACTGGAAGAGTCTGTGAAAATGGGGTCCAAAAAAACCAGTCACAGGTGCTCATGGAGACTTTACTGGGTCAGGCTCTCTGGCACCTTCTCAAAGGGTCAAGTAGGGTAGCAATCTGTTGCTGAGTGTATTGGTGCTGCATTTTAAGCCAATTACTGCAGAAGCTGGTTTTATGTGGTAAATTAGGTATCCACAACGTACAAGGGAAGCTTGTACTCTTCTATTTCACCACGCAGACTATGACTGTGTCTTTCCATAAAGCCTAAAACTGATTGCCTCTTTAAAAACTATCTTATTGCCACCAACTAAACCTTTAAAGATAGGCTTTCCAGCTAGAATACATTTCCTGTAATGTATGTTCCTAACAGAATAGAAGACATGGTAATTTTGAACAAGAGTCTTATTATTATACAACTCCTGTAAGGAAATATTAATCAGCAACACTTCACACTTCTATTTCTCAGCATTAGTTTTTCATCAATGCTTACATTTATATAAAGATAATTGAGATGGACAGGCAGACACATTTTCAAGAGGTTTGATCCTGAAAGCCACTCAAAACCTTTCTTTCCTAATGACCTCAACAAACATTATATATGGTCAGTATTTACATTTATATGACCATTTATATGGTCAGTTTATTCATATTTTTACTTACAGGAAACAAATGCTCAGTGAACAAAAGGGGGAGACCAGGGGTTTTTTGCTTGAACTCTGAGGAATGGGAGATATGCAACATAGGAAGCATGGTGGTGATGGTAGAGTGGTGGAAATGTAGGAGGCTGGTAATATTTTGTCTTTCACTACTGAGAGGTATAATAGGATCTAAAGTCTGCAAGTGATTTGTAAACAAAGAATAGATGCTTTTCTAGGCAATATACGGCAGTTTAAACAAGAATTAATCCAAAAAAGTCATGTAATGTGTATTCTAAAGTAGATCAGAACAGATTATCACAATAGTCCATTCTGCTTTTATAATCTGGCCTTAAATACATAAGCACTTTAAAAATAGATCAAGATTGGATATGAAGCAGGAACATGTCCCTATTTTTCTTTGGCTATTGCTTGGAGTGGGAGAAAATATATGATGGTTTATAATACTGAAATTGCAAGGAGTCTGAATAAAACAGCATTATAATTAATTATGAATTTTTCTAGTATGCATGATAACAGAAAAATAAACATTTTAGATATTTTTAAAAAGCAAATATCTAACTAAATAAACATAAGAAATAAAAGATAGTCACATGAATAAGGATTTTGCCTGTAATTACTTTCTTTCTTTATTTAGATGTCCTTTAATTTTTTTTGGTCTTGGTTTTGTACCAATTTATTTCCTGACTATCAAAGAGTGTGGTAACTTCAAACAAAAGCTACTGTGGTCTTCAGTAGACTCATGATAACAATGCTTTTGTAGGGACAGAATATATTTGCAATAATCCTTATATTTATATGGGCTAGTGGAATAATTCAAGTCTCATGACAATATTCACTATTTGCAAAGAAAGTCCATCAGTTCAATATGTTGCTCTGTCAGGGGTCATTAGTCAGGCTAAGGTCCACAACTCCATTCTCAGGGCTTTGCTGGGGGAGCTGTCAAGTCTGTCTGATTCAGTCCTCTCTCTCATACTTGCAGACTTTTGGTTTAGCCGTTCCTTATTTTTCCTTCAAATTTCTCTTTTGTCCCACTGTTCCTTGTCTGCTTATCTTCACCTCTTCGTGCACCTTAAGTGCAGATTTTCCTTTATCTACCAGTCTCTTCAGCAAGCTTCTGTATTTGGTCATTCCCTTCCCAGTCCTTGGTCCAGGCTCCTTGTCAGACCCTTATCCTTATCAATCTTTTTTCTACTACCAATCCCTTCCATGAACCAACCCCATCTCTTCACTCTACCCAAGCGTCATCTCACCCTACCCTCCATTTGTCAGGTAGCTCTAATCAGTCTCTTGGCACCATCAATCCTAGTTGTAACTTCTTTTATTTCCTCTTTCTAAATCCTCAATCTCAGCAGATTCCTGCTTCCAGTATCTCCTTTGGCCTACTCTGTTTTCTGTCTTTTTTTTTTTTAATTCTTTTTTATTCTTGTCAGACAAACTCTCCCACACTCCCTTTCATGTTGCCTTCTTGCTAGGGAAAAACTGAGTGCCTGAGAAACATGACTTGTAACTCTTTACAACAACTGAGGTGGGGGGCTGGTGGAGGAAAAATGGAGGTCTAGAAATTGTAACAGCAGCCATAACTGCAATAAAAAAAAGGGAGAATGACAGGGAAAGGAGAAGCAATGGGGTGCTCTTGACAATATAATCAGATTTAAAAATGATGAAACAAGACTTTGAATTAACATCACAGGAGTTGCTCCCACCTCTGTCACATCCCTCATACAACCTTGTGCAAGTCCCTTGGTGCCAGGTTAATTAAAAGATATGGATATCGTCATGTACGACACACTAATGCTGGGCTTTCAGCCTCTTGGTCCCTAGCACCTGCAGCTCTATGTCAGGCAGTCAGGCTTTGGAACCACTACCTTAGGAGCGATAATTCAGAGATAAAGTCAACTTGAATTTCAGAAGCATCGTGTGTTTGAAAATTCAACCTGTCTCTCAAAATTTAGGGCCATTTCTCAATATCTCTGTACATTAATTTCATTATTGACAAAATAATAACTGTCCTTCTTGTGAGTGTTGTAAAGCATACTTCGTTTATGCTTTCCTAAGGTCCCCCTACAGAAATAGTTTTCTGAGTGCAAAGCACAGCTATAATTATAAGAAACACTCTTTTAAAAGAGAAAAAAGGACACACAAAAGAACTGATAATATCATGAGTAGCTGAAAGTACCAATCCCTTAGTCAGATTGTTTGTCTGTCTGCTGCTTTAGAGAGTCTGTTTACTGCTGTAGTCAAAAGCTGAAAAGCTGTGGCAGGTAGCAGATGTACCAATTAATAACCTGTCAAGGCTGACGGATAGATTGAAAAAAACCCCAGCTCTCACATATAACTCCTGTGTGGTTTTTTTCCCACATTTCAGGTCTTTGGGGGTCATGAGATACACTCTGTCTCCCTGGAGAGAGATGAAACTGCCTCATTAGCGTCTATCTTTCATGACATTATGACGCTGCCTTTGAGATGCTAACTCACCTGTTCTTCTCCCAGAATCCTGAAGTGATGAAGTTCTTTAATCAAGGAATCTGGACAGCCAGCTGTTGGAAAGAAACAAAAATAGGCATTTTAGAGCTTCCTGTCAGTGCAGTTTCAGCATAAGACACATAGATGCAGAGAGGATAGAATATACAGATTACCTTAGATAAAGAAGATTAGAAAGATTAGCCATGGCTCTGCAGGCAGCAGAATACTGAAAACCATCTATCAAATAATCCTTCCACATTTCTGAGCATGCTACCAAGAACACTTAGAAAGGTTATATTCTGAATATTTTAGCCCTTTCCCCAAAGGACTACAAACAAAAGCAAGATGAAAAGGGCAGCACTGTCTGCCAGATACTGCCAACCCTAAGTATAAGCCAAAAAGCCTGTTAAAAGAGGATCTCACATCAAAACGTTGGAGCTGCCCAAAGCTGAATTCTGATTCACACAACAGGTTTGGACTCATTTCTAAGAATAATACATGCTTTTCCTGATTCCCTGAAGGATTTCATAGGCCCCACAGATCCCTTTAATTTTGGCTGTCGCAAATATAACCCATTTCACATATATATGGCTGTTACCTGCTGGTGTTAACACACAAACCAAGAACACAGGCAGGGGAGTGATTTGCCAGAATTTTGCAATGAGATTAATTTTCAATCACTACAAACTTTCACATCTGTACCAGCCAGTAAGGAAGAATATGTCTTGCTAGCTGCCACTTTAGTCCCCTGTTCAGACTTACCTTCTTGGCAATGCAATCCAAGGCTGCTGTACACTACTTTTGTCAATTACTTTTGTCCACTACTAGACTAATTCCTGACAATGGATGAAAGTGCAGACTGTGAAAGCTATCTGGGCTTTATTCTTTTTACCATAAATTGAAGCGTCTCTTTGCAAACAGAGAACATTTCTTTAAAGGAATAAAGAGAATAGCTCCCCTCAGAAAATGGGTGGAGCCATGATTTTTATCAACCTCATTTTCTGCTGATGCAACTACAAATAGTTGCCTTTCACTCCTAATGACTGCCATTAAAAGAATACAAATTAATTTGGATGAAATTATCAGAAAATCTCCACCAGCACTGTTATTTTACTCAAGGCCAATGAGACATGACCTACACTCACAATTTCTGTTGGCATAGATGTCTTAAGGATGCTGAAGAAAAAACTACACTTGAAAGCAACATACTAAAAAGGCAAAAAACCAAACAATAGACACAATTACACTAGTACAAATCTTGTAATTGCATACATTTTTCCACTTAGGGAACTGATTTAAATGTTACTCAAGTCAACCTTTTGCTGGTAAATGTTTTATCTTCATTCAGTAGAGGAATAGGTGAAGAGTGCTCCATCTACACAACTTCATCAGCAAACCCTTACAAAGGTAGACAAGGTTTAAAGTTGACCCAGGTTTAAGCATATAGTAAGAGATGTCTATTAATGACTTGTCTCTCACTAAATATTAGTATTTCTTCCCATTTAATGAAACCTATGATATTCTCACAGGCTTCTTTTCACCCACCTCTTCCTCATGCACAAGGATATTCACATATTTGAGGGTGTGAGTTTTAGCTCTAAGTGATTATTTCTTAATCAGATTTTATTCTCCTCAGCTTCCAGAAGCACAACCTGGGTATCACCTTTAAATTTCTTTTCTCATTTTCTCCATGCTGTTTATTCTTTCTCTTTCTCAATGTACTTAATTGTCGTTGCTACTCCTACCACAGAATTGCTGCTACACAGCATTTTCTTGTCTTCTCATTGGGATTTACATCTCAATCCAACTCTCTCACTAACTTCTTGACCCGAGCCCTGACTTGTAGTCCAGAACTGTTGTCTTCTCTGTGTTTCAAATCAAAACTTATTGTATAAAACATGGTTCCTCTCTCTTAGCCTCAAGTTCTTACATAACTAGCAATATTTTTTCCTGCATGTGATTTTCCCTGAAAATATCTGCATTGATTGCATACTGCTATAGGAATTTATAAGTGTAGAGGATAATTATGATTTCATGTAATGCTGCCTGTTAATCTTTGACAGATGTTAGCTTTAGAACACCAGCTAAACTGCATTCTGCTTTTTGGAGTCCTTACAGCTTCTACTTCAATCAATTATTTCTTTCTTCCCTCTTATCCTTTCCAATTTATGATTCACTAAACTCCTTAAAATTGGAAAGTTTCCTTTTCCTTCCCCAGCAAGAACTTTTTCTCTCCATTCTCCTTGAAATCGTATTTCCTGAGAACAGTTTTTCTCCTAGAAATCCATCTTATTCTGCCCTCACATAAATTTTATAATCTGCCCTTTCTGCATACTCTCTCCCGTATAGGCTGGGGGATGAATGGATTAAGAGCAGTCCTGCCAATAAGGACTTGGGGGTGCTGGGGGTAAGAAGCTGGACATGAGCTGGCAATGAGCACTTGCAGCCCAGAAGCCAAGCGTGTCCTGGGCTGCATCCAAAGCAGCGTGGGCAGCAGGGAGAGGGCGGGAATCCTGCCCCTCTGCCCTGCTCTGGTGAAACCCCACCTGGGGTAACTGCATCCAGCTCTGGGGTCCCCAGAACATCAGAAGGATGGGAATGTATTGGAGTGGGTCCAGAGCAAGGTTACCAAGATGATCAGAGGGCTGGAGCACCTGCCCTGTTAGGAAAGGGGAGAGAATTGGGATTGTTCAGCCTAGAAAACAGAAGGCTTGGGGGAGACATCACAGCAGCCTTCCAGAACTTGATGGGGGCTTGTAAGAAAAATAGGGACAAACTATTTAGGGGGACCTATGGTGAAAGGACAAGGGGAAATGGTTTTAAACTGCATGAGGGTTGATTTAGATTAGACATAAGAAAGCAGTGTTTTCATGGTGAGGGTAGTGAAACACTGGAATGGGTTTCCCCATTCAAGGTCAGGCTGGCCAGGGCTCTGAGAAACCTGACTGACTTGAAGGTGTCCCTGCTTATTGTGGGGGGCTGGACTAGATGACCCTTCCAACTCAAACTATTCTATGATTCTATCAAAAACATGCCTGTTTAAGTGTTACTAGTCATCCACTGCTGCATCCTTTTCCAAATACAATACTTTGTATAGTCTGTTTTTCAGAGACTTGCCCAACCCAGTTTTCAATCTTTTCAAAGTTCAGATTTTCACTGGATCTTGCTTAGCTGGTTATTCAGCAGATCCTGATGTTACTAGGAAAGAGAAAGCTAAAAAACTATGTCACTGTTGGCATTGTTCTTTCCAGCAATGAGTTCAGAAATGTCACATGCATACAATATTGAATCATACTGACACATCTTAACAGTCTGCTGTCTGTACGTAGTAATTTCAGATTGTCAAATTTCAGAACAAAAAATTCAGGAAAAAAATCCTTTTCTTTTTTTCTTTTTTTTTTTCTAAATGCGTCTGTGTATATTTCTGATGTTTCCTATTTCTATTTTAATTTCTTCTTTTCTGTAAGTGGACCTTTGTAAAACATGCTCTAACACTGCAACCTCTTTTTACCAAATCTCTGTGAGTTTTGAAAAAGTATTGGATTTCCTGCACTGTGACTAGAGACAAAGGTTTTGACAAATAACCATTTCATAAATAAAAAGTAAAGAGAATTGAAAAAACCCTATTCTACTCAAAACCATTAAGAACTATTTATCTTCTCACCCACAAATTCATCCATATATCCATCAACATATTAATGTATATGAAAACACACATAGAAACTTGAAAATTATCACTAGGCAAGTACAGCATCTGATGGGTTCACTGGCAAATTGTACACACCAAACATTTATAGAAAGGTGTATCTTCTAAGTCTCTGATGTGAAACTAGCACGTGCCAAATGACATAAATAAACTGCACTTCACAGATTTTTGCTATTTTGTATAGAATGCTTTGAGGATTAGTGAGATTAGTAGATGTAGTACAGAGGCATAGTTTTATGCCCTCTGTACTACAGAACCCCGTATAATGAATGGTCTCAACAATTACCAAAACTTTTAACTTCCCTCTTCCCTATTACTACTTGTAAAGTACAAGCCTTCATGAAATTTCCACAGACATAAACCAAACCACAGGAATATTAAACAAATACATCAATAATAATTACACATAAGCGTGTCGAAAGGAAACTATGCAAAAGCATGGACAATTGGCTTTAATCAGAAGCCAAAACTCAGGACTGAGGACACCTGCAGACTGATAAAAAGGCAGCTAAATTGCTTATTCGTTCCCTTTCAGCTCACATTCAAACCTATGTGTTTCATATGTTCTCAGTTACAGGGACTGTTACAGGTTATTGCTAACCATGAATGCAGAACGAGATATAAGAAATATAAAACTGATGCAAATATTTTTACACCACTTTTTACTCTTTCATAGCTCCATTAACCTCAGAGCAACCAGATCCATAAAACTAATGCAATGTCTTAGGAATGAGCCTAAGACTAAGCAGGAAAACAATGAAAGTATGATGCCCAGTTCCAAGGACCAGCAGCTTCATAAAGTCACAATGAGTAATTTCTTTGCCTCTACTTAAAGTTTTGTTACTTAAATTAAACTTAAGCATTTTATTTGCTTCTACATGTTCCATCGTACACCAGTTAACTTTTTTGAATAATTTTGTTGTTTCTTGATTCCCATATTGCTTTATAATTTAACTCCAAACACTGTACTTATGAATGAGGGGTCCATTTAAAGTTACAGAAATTTGCAACTGTAAAATTGAAATTTACATTGTGGTATTCTCTTCATAAACATATTTTTAATCTGTTCATATGAGTACATGTATCTCCAAGAGAAGAATAAAGAAACAAAATTTAGGAAGGACAGTTTGATGTCTCCTAACATCATAAATACCCTGATTTCAATTGGTCCGAACACACATTTTCAACTACACTTGTAATTAAATTATGATTCTAACTACCACCAGTTTAATTACCCAAACCTTCACATTTTTTTTCTCAGACAGAATTAGCTTCTGGGTTTTTTGTTTTTTTTTTTTTTTTTCTTAAAATTATCCCTCTGTATCACTTATGCTCTTTAGAGAGAAGGCGAAGGAAAAATTAAACCAACCCTTTAATGTTGCATAAAATGGCAAAATGGAAGCGAAAAATGACAGCTGCTTCAAATAGAGCCAACTGAGAATTAACAGGAGTGTCAGTGCCCTGATGGCACCACCAGCCCTGCCTGTCCCAGCCAGGACCCCATGTCAGCCCCTGCCTCACCCACCTGCACCCTGTCAGCTCCCCACAGCCCTGTCCCAAGCCAGAACCATGTCCAGGCCCATCCCCAGGGAGGTGCCCAATGCCCAGAGCAGGGGCTGTCCCAGTACTTCTGTCTACCAGCATCTGGATGGAGGTACCCTGGCTGAATCCCTCAGAGAATCACAGAAAATCACAAAATGTCTTCACTGACCACAGTTACAAGCATATGTATCTCCACTGCAGGGTTGTGTGCTACATCTTCTACCATACATGTTTGCAGCAATATTTCATGCTTTGCATTTTAAATTTCATCTTTCCCCAAATGGTATAGTTGTGTGAGATTCATTTCAATGCATTTAAGCATCCAAATGTTGGCTACATGAGTCTAATATATTCCTTGCATGCTTCCTTTTTAGTCGATAGAAGGAATACATGCCTTCACAGGGTAATTCCCATCATCCAAGACAGTCACAAGAAAAAAGATCCTCTTAATTCCATTAAGTGAGGAGTTTAAGGTGACTTGGCAAGATTTACACAAGTAACTTTTAGACTTTTAAAGTTAGATTATTTGAATTTCACCCAACAGCTGCAATTCTAATCATTGCTGCACATGCTTAACATTGGAGCATGTAAATTTCCCCTCACATTCAGCTCCATGCAAACTAAGCATTTACATTATAAGCACAGCTCAACTTCCATTTCTCTCACTCAGAATTTATGTCTGCATCAACACTTGTTAGTTCTGAAAAGTACATCCCTTTTGTGGGCTCTGAACATAACCACGCATGAATGTCTATCAGTGTCCTTCAAAGGATATCTTTTCACAGTGCTAATTGCTAAACCAAGCTTGCCACTGGAAAACGTTTCAAATACTTGAGAATAACCACTTCATGCTTAGAAAATTAATGGATATATTGGCCTTTTTTTTTTTTTTCCTGACTTTAGTATAAGTATGAGAATTGTTCTGTATTCAAAAACATAATCCTAAAAATCTGGCAGTTCAGCATTCTAATGGCAGGACTTGCAATACAGCAACAATTATATATACATCTATAGGCAAGTGCAAGCTGGTCTGCCATGTGTGGAAAGATGGCTAGGGAATCCTGCAACTCAGAGGTGCTTGTTATAGCAGGTATGCATCCGGAGCACAGCCAACGTCAGCTACAGTGGGACAGTGCCTGGAGCTCCAGATGTGAGTACAAGTTACTCAGCACAGCACAGACTACTCTGTTGAGTGAGCAGCAATGGCAGGAAGAGCACAGCTCTGCACTGAGTATAACAACAACGGGGATGGAAACAGGGTAGTAAGAAAGCTGGAGTTAGACTAGACTGTCACACAAAACTAAACCAGTTTGAAGTCCTGTAATTAGTGTGCATTAATTTATTATGTCGCTTTTCCAGTCTCCTCCAAATTGTTTAACTAACTGGAATATTGTTGGAACCCCCCCCACATTTCTGCTGTCTGCATCTCTTCCAGTGAAAAACAGTCCTGTGGTGGTGGCAGTGCGGCCTTTCTTACAGGAACTGACAGTGTTTTCAAAGTATGAAGTGACTTCACTGTGCTTGTGTTAATTAAATGTTTAGATGTTAGAGATGACCTTTTCTCATTTTTGATGTTATGTGAATGTGAACAAAGACAAAACTAAGGAGAGTGTCTTGAATGCATAAATACTTAATTGAAAAGAGAAAAAGATATTATGAAGAATGTAGAGTATGTAATTTATAAAATACAAGCATACAAATCTATATTTGGAATACTGCTTGTGCATTGTGAAAAGATATTGAAGCATTTTCTCACAGATCCAAATGCTATTACTATAGACATTTTCACTACTTTTTTACAACACTCATGAGCAATACTTTTGTAAATAGTAAATTAGTGAGTTTTTTCTTTGTTGCTACCTACATAATTTCCCAATGTAGACAAACTTAGAACTTCATTAATTTGTATATGTCTACTTAATATTTACATATATCTTCCTTTGTAGAAAAAGATTTAATTTTTAAAGAAAGAAAAGTCATAAAACAGTCCTGTGAATAACTTGTAATCATGCCTTACTTCTGCAGGTCTGAAAATCATGGGGCACACAACTTCATCTGGAGAATCAATTGTTACTAACCACCATTAATCATAAAATCCCATGTCAGAGTCAAAACCCTCTCATGTAATCATTGAGCTGTATGTTTGAAAATTGAGGGACAATCCTTTAGTACCCAACTTGTATTGGCCACCTTACAATTTGTGTAAAAAATTGCCTACCCAAAAAAACCCAGATAAAGTAAACTAAAAAAATTACATGGGATTCTTTACTTGTACTCATGCTATTTTAATAATCATCAGTTTGCAGATGATGTTTTTCTGTACAATAATCTAGATGAGTAGATAGCAAGATAAAACAAATATATGCTGAAAAAGAGACACATTAGAGGGCTTCAATATTATAGATTGGTTAGGGGAAAAAAATTTTAAATGAAGCTTTTTCAAAAGCCAGAAGTATTGAGTTCTGTCCTTTCAAAGTCAGCAGGTACGTATTTAGACTGCAAAGCTCAGCTCTGCACTTGGGCAATGCTGCACCAGAGAAGATGACAAGCAATGCTCGTGTGTGGTTTCTGTATCCAGAGGTTCACATAGTGAAGATTTTTCCTCTAAGTCTTTAAAAATTTCTCTAAAACTACAAATGGTGGAGCAGTTTTTCAGCTCAAGCAAACTATCACAGCAACAATTAAGTCAATGGTGCTTACAGGTATTCGTACCAACAAACAAATAGGCTACGTACACAAAATGTAATACTTTGTTAACAAAGACTGTGTGCCTGAAAAGGACATATTTAATTGCTACTTCTGCAAAGGTCAATCTGCAGTAAGAAACCTATTCTCTTAAAAAAAAAAAAAAAAGGAATTGAAATACCATTTTCACTTCATTAATGACCTCATCAAACAGTATCATGTTGATTTGCTTTTTTTTCTTGATTGACTTCTGACAGCTGAAGTCCATAAAAAGACCTATACAATAATTTGCTATCAAAAAGGCTACTGAGCTATTAGTCAAGAAAGTTTCATGAAGGCTTGATTGTCAGAACACAATACTTGTTCTGTTCTAACCAGTCACTAGAGATGCTAGATGTTAGTTGCCCAGCTGAATAGGTTACATCTTTGTGTGCTCTTAAATCCACAACCCTCCAAAGACACAGAGCACAGTTTTTACTCTCATGAAATACTTGTGAAAGAATTCTGCAAATGGATTGCAACAGAGTTGGGAAAGGATCACATAAAGTGATTGTAGTAAATTCTGCTGGCCTGGCTTTCTCACATTGCACACAACTCTGGCTTTCACTATGCTGTTACTCACTGCTTTTTTTAATGATGCTTTAAAGCCAAATGACTAGAAGTAATGAACCACATTAGCCATTTTCTGCTAAGGTCTTTCTTTTAATCTTCACCACAAAAAATATCAGCAGGAATATTGACCTGCCATTCAGTTTAGAACCTGCTTCCTTGCTTCCTTTTTGCATATTTAAAACAACATTTAAACCACACTTGAACAAGTAACGTTTAGTCACATCAGCATTCAAACCTTGAATTGCACTGAGTTCTGCAATGCCAGCAAGCCACTGTTATTTTTGGCAGTTTTCTGTATATTCCACAATGCTATGTGACAAACTGTTGAAAGACTCTTCCAGAGAGGGGAAATTTTCTAAGAAATAATATTCAGTATTGCCCAAGAGGCTGAGACTTCAGGGCAACCATGCAATAGTGCAAACATATTTGATAAATAGTCTGTACCATCTGCTTGTTCAATATTCCTGTTTAAATTATAGGCATAAATTCACCCATACAATTCTCAATAAAGTCAGTGAATACCAAACTCATGCAACACAACAAATTCCACGCTGTCTATCTGTAATGAGAAATTGAGCTATGACCTTTACTGCTCACATATAAAAGCTCCAGAAGCAAAAATAGAAAGGAAACTCCCTTTCTTTCCATTTTAGTATTGATTATTGTCAAATTAAATTTTACAGAAAAACCATTTCTTTATTGCTTCTTTAATAACAGAACATGTTTCAACAGTTTCTTTACATCGAAGAGAAAATTAACAAGTCTAGGGTTTCTACCATAACCAGGTGATTTTAGCTTTTTTTTAGTTGAGACACAAGAGTGCTGTGTTAAACTTCTTTTGGAAGACTCACAACTTCTACCGTATAAACCGTGGAAGTGAAAATCTCATTGCAGGGATCTGGCCTGAAAGGAGCTCTTCACTCAGTTTGCTAGGTTTTTAGCTCTATCAGCTCAATTCATGAAAGGTTTTCTCATCTTTTATTCAAAAAGTAGTTGAAATCTCTAAAGAAAACTCTGTTCTCTCAAATTCCCACCTTCATGCTGGCATTGGCCTTTGATGATGATCAGTACCTTTGAGAAGGGAAGTGAGAGGTCAGGAGCTTTCAGCATGTGGTGGAGACTTTATGAGAGAGGAGATTGTCTTCTCAGGGAAAATCCAACTATCCCTGAATAAAAGTCAACACAAGGCAAAAAATAACTATAGAAGAATTTAACTTGCTAGTTACTGAAGGGCAAATCCTTAGAAGATTCAAATTTATGAATACCAGAACTAAGCAAGTATAAAATAGAAATGCTAAAAGGTTTCTAAGTCGAAATTAAACTGCAGTTCACTCAGACGTTTTCCAGCTGACAGCACAATAACAGAAATATATTTGCCATGGTAAACAATACTGTAAAGCCCAAATGCTGAGAATCAGATTTGGAAAGTAAATATTTATCATTTTTCCTTTTAAAAGTTGAATTAAGGAAAATGTTCTCTTATAATTTTGGAAGTTATAGACAAAAAACCAGTTTCATATTGCAATAAATTTCCATCTCATTTGTATTTACCAAGTGAGGTTATTACACTGACTATGTAATGTAGAATAAGCCGCTGCACCATCAAGAAAGATGTGGCCAAGCGCCAGAGAACAAACACAGCTTTCCATCTTTTTAATTCCAGACCTACTGTTTAAGGACATTAAAATACAATTTTGAAAGGTTATTTTCTGTCCACAATACAGGAAAATCAATATGCCAAACTGAAAAAACAATCTGTCAGAAAAACCAAGATGCACACATGCAGGTCTCACTCTTTTACTCACACATGCATAAGCATACACAAAATTACTATTGGAGAAAGGACAATGGCAAACAACCTGCAGTGACCCAGAAACAGCAATGCTTTTCTTTCGAATTTTGCATTTCTTTTTTTTTTTCTCCCGGGATATGACATCATTCTGTATAAACAGTGTACAAAAAAAATGCTATTCCTCTAATCTATGAAGCATTTATAAGACTTCAACATGAGCCTTTCACTGAGAGCTAAGACAAATATTTAAATTGCTACATAAATGACTCAGACTACAAGGCAAGCCCAGCCTACACTAAAAATAAATGTTCATGGACAATAAGCCCATCCAACCAAAAGAGAATTTTAAAAAGCCACAGAATATATAATGTCTCTCAGAATAGTACAGACATATCTGGATGAATGGCTATGATTTTCTCTTTTTCACAGAGATTTTAAGAAAGAAAACCATTTCCAGAACTCTAAAGAATGAAGCAATTGTCTAAAAGTGACCTGAACTCCTATAACGGATTTAAGATCTTAATTGATATCTAATTGTAATATATTTCTTCCTCCTTTGCAGCAGCAATACATGTGTGCATATCTTGCTGTTCTCTGTGAGGGAACACGGAAAAGCTCCACTTATGAAATGAGGACAGTTTTGCATTTCACTGTAATCAGATCAAATTAGGGCAGGTGGTAACTCTGCAGGCAACATAATTATGAAAAATGCCTGTGTTCAATACAAACTGTCCTTCCAGTCTTGAGGTCTAATAGGACATCATAGTGCAATCTTTTTACATTTTACTGTCAGCTCAGAATACAGAAGTCCACTGAGCGGGGACTACATACTGCTCTCATTTTTTGTCTGTGCAAATCCAGACAAATAATACATATGTTCTTCAGTATTTGCTCTAACATAAGAAGCAGAGTGTTCCTGGGAGTGCAAAAGCTGGTGTGGGATGAAAACTAAAGTTAAATACAGAAGAAAAAGTAATTAAGTCACTAGTCAGGTCTAATTCCAATAACATTGTGTGAGACAGGCTAATCCTGCATTACAAACAGTGATTCGTGTTTCTACTATAAAAAACCTGACAGGCAGTCATAAATACAAGAGATCATACTGTCTATTCATCTAACAGAAAAGAATTGAAATGACCTGAGAGATTCCCCAAAGAGAAAGTGTTAAGGATTTTTCTGATTTTATATTGATATACTGGCCCTATTCTTGAACAGATCGCTCATGATGAATAGCTGGCAAAACACATTTGAAATAAGCTGAAAATTTAATGCAAAATTCTACTCTACATTAAAGGGATGATACAGCCAGGTTAATTTAGAATATTACTCCTCTGAAGACACCCCAAGCACTACAATAACAAATGTTATATCAAAGATGCACTCAGCAACAAATGCAATATGAGTCTCTGTGAGGCGATTTTTCAGTATGTCAGAATTATAATATCACTCCAAGGTAACAAATTAAGCAGCACAAGCTTGGCTGTTGGGATCACTTTATTAGCAATACAGTGTTTTCTCATAAAGAATGCTTTTCTTTGGATCTGTCAATGAGATGGTCTCTTTGTCTTATGGTGCACAACTTCATATTTGCGTATGAAATAAAAGAAACACTTTCCGCAACATTTAAAAAAAATTATTGAGAATAACAAAAAAAAATTCCTGATCATTCTTACCCTACAGCTGAAGTCCAGCCCAGCGTGGGTTTTCTCAATCAGCAGGGATAAAAACTTTAATACAAGGGATAAAACTAGTACACTAGTATCAGTGAAGAAATACTGAATAATTTTCTACCTGGTGGAGGAATATCTATTTTTAAAAACCCATAGGTTTCTGAAAAATATTGAAAAAAATTCTGCTCTGGTTAGTCATCATGCTGATATAAGAATTGATTAATTTTTTTTCCCTTGCGCATAAAAGAGAAAACAGCCCTTGCCAGGTGGACAGGCCCTTTCAATGAGCCAGAGAAGGATGCTGTGCTTGCACTGTGGTGATAAAATTCCAAGGCTGTCACGATTTACCAGAAGCTCAGTGGCTGCAGCGGACTAGGAACACAGTGGGAAATGGTTATGCTTTACTATGTGCAGGGCAGGAGAGAACCCCCACTGCTCAGCATTATGCCATCGGACTCATCTCTATGCTGAAGTGAATTAGTGCAAGCAATTTCATGAGATTACGCCAGCAATTTGGTACAGAACAGCTGCCACACCACACTGCAGGATTCTCCCTCTAGTTTTTACTTACATGACCACGAATAACTTCTGAGTTAATCCAGAGCAACAGAATCTATCCTTGGTCTTTACCACCTTACACAAAGATATGCTATGCCTTGTAATTAATTGGTCTTTAAGCTTTCTTTAAACTAAAAATAATTCCATTATCTCATGTCCAATGTATCTTCATTAAATCAGACACTCTGTACAACACTACTTCTTCTAATATTTGAATTACTTCCCCTATGTAGACCATGCCCATTATTTCCCCCATCTACACTTCTTTTTCTGTATTCTTTTAACAGGGTTGGGTTTCTAAGCTGTGAGCCTGAAGACAGAACAGATAGGTATCTCCAATCTTAGGTCCTGCATATGTGAAAGCCCACAGGGTACAGAGTCCAGCTGCAGAGGGTTGTGGGGGTGTGCATGTGGTTTTTTTCCTGCCTCCCTTTAGTGATAGGTATAGCTTCATCAATCATTTCCAATCAAGAAAAGATATATTTTTGAAAATTTATGCTAGTGGGATTCTAAACTGACATAGTTGGGCATTATGAATGCTGATGCAGACACAAGAAATCAAGACTGCAATGTTTTTGAACTTGATGCTAACATTTAATCAGGTTGATAAGCCAAGTAAGAAAGAACTGGTGTTCCTCCCTTAAGGACCCCCCTTCCCCTCCAACGTGTACAGCTCCTCTTTGCTCAGAAACAGAGAAATAGAGTTCAGACATGAGTGTCCTCTGATTTTCCTTTTCTTCTACAAAATGGAAAGTCAAGTTATTGAAACCAATGATAACGTTGAGCTTTCTTTTTTCCTCATGTCATCTCTTTGACAATGCTCACTTGACTTTGCTTCATTTCAGGAGATCGCTGAGCTGCAGTTGTAAAAAATAACAACACTAGGTCTCATCACTTGTACATTTACCTTTTGACACCACATTAACTGTCTTTTTCTGTAAAGTACTTCTAAGCAGTCATTTATATGTTAAGTACTGAACTCTGTATCCCTTCTGCTTTCAACATTACACTTCTTGCCGTGTATTTTCCACTTGTGTCTGTTATGTCATGGATCAGAAATTCATTCCTTGTATTTCTGTTTGGCTCCAGAATACCATCATGCATGAAATTTCAGAGATACCTTTTTTTCCTGACTAAGAATTATTAGATATACAGCTATAAAAGCATACATAAAAGCTAAAAGCCCTTAGAAATACTTGGAGGGGAAACAAAACATCCCTTTAGCATCAAATCGGTTGGAAATTTTTCATACTTCTCTTCTATACCAATTCCTGAAGGATTTGCTTTCTATTGTAGCTCAGCTCCTGTCTGCTTCAGGAAAAAGATTGTCAATTATGACAAATGATTCTGTGTGGCAGGATTTAGACTCACACTTCAGAAAACTATATCTAATGAGATTATCTGATTCTTTCTTAAGGATCAATAATTTATTTATAGGCAAGGGCCTCAAAGGTTAATTTTTAGTGCTTTACTCGCCAAGCTATCCAGCACTCAAATGACTTGTAAGAAACATACAATCAGAACTAGCTAATCCACACCAGCTTGTTTAAAAAAATTGTCAGATTAACAAATCAATGATACTTACACCCTACAAAATTGGTTTCCACTTAAAAGCTGACTGGATTTACACAGTTTACATGCAGCACAAATCCTGTTCTCATGTAATTTAGCAAGGATTCCGGGCAAAATGATTCTCCCCTCTCTTGTCAATTTCCAAGACACAAACTGGCCAACAGAAATCCGATTGCAGTTTGATGGATGTCTATTGAGTGAAACGGGGGAAGGGGAAAAAAGAGAAACATAGGATTTTTGATGTTTGGCTACAGGTTGCTGTCACTGATCATTTTCTTATCTCTGCTTCCACACATACCTGTGACTTTCCATTTAGAGTGTTTTTCCCTGCTTTACTGGTTTTACCAAGAATTATGCCATGCCTACCTTGTAACACATTGATGCTACATTCATTCAGCAACCCATTCCAGGGATTGCATGAATGTAATATCGATGAGTGCTACATTCATGTTTTTTTCACCCATTTACCCATTTTAATTCTGCTCACACCTCTTGCAGTCATTATAAGAGCGTCAAACACATGGCTGCCATCAAGCAGTCTCCGGCCTTGAATGCAAAGTAAACTTTGCTGAAACAAATTCTTTGCACATGTAGTTTCTCTCTCTGTCGCTTTCCCTTTCTAGCTATGTATTTATAGTTCTCCTTTGAAGGTTGTGGAGCATTATCTAGTTTTATTTTTATTTTTTGTTACTTTTGGATTTTGATGGAAAGTGGGTTTTGGGAACACAGCACACTTCAGATCATTAGGACTATATCTACCTTCACTGGGACAATAACAAATCAAGGTGGCAAACATCTGAAAGGTACAATGATATTTTTTGTGCAATGGTCACTGAATTAGAGCAGTTGTGATATAAAACTGATTCAGATGACAGGTGCTTAATCAACTGAAACTCCAGCAACTCTAGTAATAGTTTCTTACCTTCTTTCGATACCTAGAAAATATCATCAGAAGACAAACATAAATATTTGCAATGAAAAAATATAGCACAGTGTCAGTTTGCATTTTTTCAGTCTTATATCTACAGATCCTACTGAACTGAAGGTTAATGCTAACATTCAAAGACAGACTGTGCATAATCTAAGAGGACATGCAACATTTTTATGTTTCAGGCTAATGCTTTGTGTCTTTGTTCTTCAGGACAACGTCTCATGTAGGAAAGTAAGCTAATGTCATTGACTATCTCAATATTAAATAGATAAATAAATAAATAGAGACAAAGCAAAACATGATGGAAGTGGCTGAAATACGTGGCATGCACACTGTACAGTAAACAACTTTGCTGAGCAGCCTTCTAATTTGTCCCAATCTACCACAACCAATTACTCCTGCCTCAGGGACTCCTTATCACAGACTTTCCAAGCCAGCTACCCTCTATTTCTTGATAAAAGACATAGCAGTATTTCAGAAAAATTGCAGATTAGATAAAGAAGAAACCCAGTGTTAGAAGTAATTGCCCACATTTTTTCCCTCAGCTATCCAATTCTCCATCCAAATAGTTGTAAATCTACCTTCCAAGTTAGGTCTTGGTAATCCATCTGTATTGGCTACAAAATAATAGGCTTGACAATATTGTTGAACTGTTGTTCTTAGCATTACTGTCTGCTAGAAAAACATGGGAAAATAATCTTTGAAAGGTCAGCAAGAGCAAAAAAAGGTGTTGAATTGGACCTCCAAAATACTGGCTGGACATAACACACACGATAGAGTTGCAACACTAAGCCCCAAAATGCACAAAAGGTAGAAGTCATTCAACCCTGCTTCTTCATCCTTCCTCTTCCTTCTCACCCTCTTCTGGGAAAGAAGAGGTATCTTTGGTTTGGGAGAAGCTGGAGCTAGCTGTAAGTACTATAGATAAACAATTGTACTGAACCTAACAAAAAATCCATCTCTCAGTACCTTGTCTCTGGCACAGGTCAGTAACAGATGCCATGAGAAAAGCATAAGAAACAAGAAAAGTGTTAAATATGTCTGTATTTCATCCTTATCTGCGCACTGACATTTAGGGACATTCTTTGATAGAGGATGCAATCAGATCCCCTTCCTCTCTCTTGGGAATTCTCCATTAATGTATCTAGTCACTTTGAGAACCCTGAATAATTTTGGGCTCTACAGTATCCTTAAGCATCGAGTTCCATAATTTTAATTTGCAGCATGTGAGCTTCCTTGGTTTGCTTTATATGTGCTGCCTTATAGTTGTATGGCTATCTCCAGTTCTCACATAATAAGAATGGGTAAATTCCTATTAATTTTTTCTATTTCCCTTACGATTTTAGAAAACTTCATCACATCTTGATCCAGATGACCCTTGTCAGAACAGAAAAATAAGCATTTCATCACACACAAATTATCCCTTACCTCCAGCCATCCTTACTGCTCTCTATTTAAATGATAGCTAGCACTTTCTTTTTCAGAGACAATAACCAAAACCGCTCTTGGAATGTGCAGAGCAGGCTGAACTCTTGATTTTCCATGGAGAAATAACATTTTGTCTTTCCAAAAAGTTCCTAAGATCTGAACTGCCCTTTTGATTTTCACTTAGTGCTCGGATGATATTTTCAGTGAATCACCCAGAGGCTAAACAAATGAGGCAGCAGATGAGAGACCAGTGCCACACTGTCTGCTTTCACCCTTGGACACTCCAAATGATGCCACCTCTGCTTCCTGAGACGGATTACTGGAAAGCCTGTTCAAAAACACTATCAGTGTCATGCTGACAGTCAGCTCTGTAAACTGAATCGGTTTGTTACCCATGCTTGCACTTGGACAGTGCAGCAGCACCAGTGCAGCCAGCTCAGGACATGGCCACGTACTCCATTAGCCTATCTTACCTTCATGGCTCCACCTCAGCTTGCCCCAGCACTGGGACTTCCCCTGCACTGGGGCTAACCCTGCATAGCATGCCCCATTGGCATGGCATGGCACAGCTGGCCTCACTGCTGCCCCAGAATTGCTGTGCTTCAGCATGTCCAGCCAGCAAGTGGCCACTAGACAGGACTGCAAAATGCCTTACCTCGTCTCTAAGGAGTTAAGAATGTGGGAGCTAAGCTGTCGTGGGAGGTAGGAAGGCAGGAAACAAAATGAACATAAGTCTGATAATCCAAAACTAACACATGAAAATGAACAACTAAAAGTTTTTATCTGAAAGTTGAAACCGAGGGACAAAAGATTGGGATAGCAAACAAATAGAAGGAACAAAGAAAACTACCATCAGCCTCCTTCTTTTCATCTTCTAAAGGGCAAATATTTCTCCAAGAGCACTATATTTACCCTGTGTTAAGTAACCTTGTAATTTTCCTTACAAAGATCAGGCAGTAACAAGAAAATTACAAGGATCATTTAATTTTCTGACAGATGAAATGGCACAGGGTTGGAAATTCAACTCTAGACAATAACTGATGTTCAATGGAATTTCTCCACTGTCCCCAAAGCATGCTATTAAGCAATGTAAGAAAAGAGTAGGGAAAGCAACCCTTAAATATACAACAGTTGCAAAGGCACTGTATTTTGTATGCTGTATAGGATATGTCAACTTCTTGTCTTTCCATCAATGCAAAGAGAATGGAGCACTTTTGCATATGTGCCTTATAGAGTTGAATTTCAAAACTATGAAGAACGATCTCTCTATACCCTGGATGTGAAACCCTGGAGCTTCATAAAGAGACAAAGTTCCTTACAAGCCAACCTGTGCACACACCATGCTGGAGCACTTGCTCTTCAGGTAGAGACTGTATTGAACTCATGAAGAAAATTCCTGAGGATGACGCAAAAAGTTTGTGCGGTGCCCTCAGTTTTCTTGTGTGTGCTAGGAGAAACAAGGACCTCAAACCTAGACAGCATTTGACTGATAATAATTGGAAAATGAAATCTCCATTTGTCGATTAGTCTTTCATCTGCAAATCCCTCTGCAGGTTTGCCTTGTGGGTTTTTTATTTGTTGTATTCTGAGGACAAGCTCTTTTCTGATTACAAATCGTGGTTATGTAAAGTATGCTGCATCTAGCTGTGCAAAGGTGATACATTAATTTTTATTTATATTACAGCTGATCTGAAAGCCTCCCTTCTGTTAATAACCCTGCTGTGCTAAATAGGGGGTGAACATGTCACATCAAACAGATGATACAGTCATTTGTACACCTACCAGAGGATGCCACGTGTGAGAGAATCTGTGCGATAAGGAATGCATGGCAGATTCCCCAAGGGAGGGGCCCCAAGCAGAACAAGAAAGCTGCCCATTCTTTTGTGCTGTGGATATAATGACCACTGCAAAACTGGGATTTTAATTTTGTCTCTCAGCATTGTAAGCTGTGAGTTTGGCCTAATTTTGCAATCTTACATAAAAAATATTACCCTGCCAAAGATAATTCTCCAACTGCTCTTTACAAACAGAAAACCATAAATCCCATGTCTTGAACTTATGGAATACATATACCAACAATCTTTAGCTGACTCAAAGCTGTGTTTGACAATGATAAGTCAGTGCAGCCATGCAATTACCTTGGGAACCTCTGTTGAAGGCAATGACAATTGAAAGTTATAACATCTGGCTCTGAATCCTCACTTTATGACTTTGTGGAGAAAGAACAGTCACAGCTGCATGATGAAACATCAGTTCCATATTTTCTGACTTTTCTCTCGAAATCTTCACAGTATTTAAATATGGTTCACTCAACATTAATGTATGTATTATATAAGATTAAAAAATACAAGATCTGCCTCCTACAAAGTCTTTTATGGAATATACTAATGTACCTGTTACTCGAGAGACTGAAGTCTTAGCCTAAAGATAAGTGCCCATAAGATCAAAAGAGTCTAAATTAGCAATTTCCTTGTGCTAGGTAGAACCTGTTTCTTTTTCCTTTTCTTTAATTAACCTGGCTTATTTACCTGACTTGCTGGAAAAGGAGCTATTTGAGTCCACCCATTAGTGGCCCTGAAGGTTGCACAAAAAGCCAGAGGATGCCATTTAAGCACCAACTCTCACAGCATTATTCTACTTTAGCAATACAACTATTTTTAAAGCAAACTTTAGGGCCTGTAGCTCTATATTAGAAATAATTTTGTTAATAAATGGTTTTATTGTTGGGATGCAATCTGCAGTTTATTTGGTCTGTAATATTCTCCTGTGACAGTTATGATAAATCTGAGTTCAGTGCTCAGAAATGAACTCTCTCAATTTTGAAGGAAGTAGAGCTTTGCTGGACAGGAGGGTAGATCAGAACCCCAGCAGCCAAAATAATCATTTGTAGCTAGTGAACAGAGAAGACCAAATGGGGATAGTTTCAGCAGGAAATTTGATGATGGTTGCACAGGATGAGGAGACAGGGATTGAAAAAAAATAGAGAACATTGAAGACACACACTACCAGCAGAGCTATTTTTCATGTTAGGCTTTCTTTAACCTGCAAACTCTCAGGGCCAGACCTATTAGCACATTGATTGCCATGCCTCAACCCAGGCACTGAGCTACATTTGCTGGACTGTGGCCTATATTTTCCTGACAAACAAGGCCAGAAAGGGGATGAGTTGCACTGAGGGAGCTGCAGTTACCAGCATCTCACTGACACAAGGAATGATGCAGAACAAGGGGGCTGTGCTGAGGACACAGTTATAATCAGAGAGACCTTACTGAGAGTAATATTTCTACAGTACATGGGGAGGCATCCAAAGACAGAAGAGATATCTCCCAGGAGTAATTCTCCCAGGCCCCAGTTCAGGGAAAAAAACATGGTCACTTTGCTGTTAGAGTGCTATACTCCCTGGTAAGAACAGATATGTGGAAGGAACTAGTAACAGACAAAAATTTAATCAAGAATTGGTGACAAGGATGAAGTTGACAAAAACAGCCCCTTGCCACATATGCTAGACACACAGCTCATGTGTTGTTTCTCAGAAGCATGAGACCACTGAAAAATTGCTAGAGCACATACAGAATGAACTCTGTCCTTGCCCATGCTGGCCTGCAAGGACATGAGCTGTCTAATATGTATCATGATCTTGGGAATACCAAAAGGGTTGGAGGGTTGGTGAGCACACATGAAGAGATGGCAGTTCTGGGGCTATTCCCATTAATCCTTTTGGAGAAGTGTCAAAGATCAGATAAAGATAGATATGATCCAGAGTTAAGTATAGATGGTTTTGACAGGAACATTAGTTCTCTCAACCATGGAGTGGTGTTCCATGAACACGGCTTCCCAAACATTATCTCAGGATAGTTAAAGAAGTGGATGAAGCAAACTCACAGCTTTCTGCAGTGTCCTTTGACAACTCAGGGAGGACAGGTTTGCCTAAGTAAAACCACAGAAAAATGTCTTCAAGTCCTTGACTTATGAGAAATAACAACAAACGTAAAATAGCTGGACTGACAGTAAACTCGATGTTGACAAGATCCTTGCCCCTAAGAACGATTTTGGCTGACCTATCACTCAAGATCCTCTGTGAAATCCAACTGACGGTGATAGCTGCAGGGCCTGTGTTCAGTGTTTTTCATTTCTCCATATTTCACATGCAATTTTTCTAACAGTGACATATATTAATATTTGTGCATCACATAATGCATAAGAGCTCAGGAGGAGTGGGAATGAAGAGATACATAGCATGGAAGAGGTGTTAAGAGGCACAGCCCTTCCCCCTTCCACACCTAACCTCTAGAACCAAATAGAGGCTAATTTATCGTATGGCGTGATTCAGAGCAGCCTATGGAGTGTTTTCATTTTCGCCAACTGCAGTGTTTTAAATATGTCTTGGCATTAAGAGACTGCTCAGTGTGCCTTAAACAGACACCCCTTTTCTACTCGTGGCTCCCTAGAGTCTCTAATGGCTGCTCCACAGCTCTGTGCCATCAGCCAGGAAGGGAAATCTCAGCTGACTACTTGATGTCACCTCAATTTCGCACTTTGATGAGGGTCTGGATGTGCTCCATGACAGCATGTCAACATTTAAAAAGATAAAGACACTGCTGTTGTAGAAAAAGGTAAATGGAGATTTCCAAATACAAATGTGAGCCGCACAGTATTTCTGAATCTCTTATCTATACAAAACATACAGGTTTACCTATCACTGAGAAAATAACGTCTTCAGTCTCTGCAGAGAAGGATGTGCAAACATTTCTTTGGAGGTCTAAATTCCCTTTCGTGTGTATCATATATGATTTTTTTAATGAAATCACATTTGTATCACCATAAGGCAATACACTATTAAATGTATAAAATGAAACATTTTTGGAAGGGCATATCACTGACCTAAAGTCAATCAGTAATGACAAATTTATAATGGATTTTAAATAAATGTGAGGTATGAAAACACAGCAAAATGAAAATTGAATATTCGTCCCCAAAGAAGAAATAAAAAAAACCCCTATCAATATACAGCAAGGTGAGTACCCCAAGACTTCAACTAAGTAAATCCTAGCCCTTACATCCAGAAGTCTGATTCTCATCAATAATCCACACCATTTATGTGTAAAGAAGTGCAGGGGCTGCAGTTGCCTCACAAAAGCTCTGGACAGAAATAAATCAGGACTTTGCCTTATGTGAACTGGGATTTGATGTGACCTTCATGCTGCAGACCTGTCAAGCTGTAGCAATGATGAATGCAATCAGACAGCTATTAGACACTGTTCTAATTTAGACATAGCAAAACCTATTGAGTAATGTCAAATGAAACAAAAAGCAAGACTAGAGTGTGAAAGGGCTTTAGTTCCCTTTAGGTAAAATTCAAAGGACTTTGTAACATCAAGGCCTTGCTGAGCTGGGTATGAAGGCCTTGGAAGTGATGAGGCAAACTATTGACTGAATATGGCATAATCCTGTCACAATCCTCAGAGGAAGCTTGAAATTTCTACAGGGATGCTGTGTTTTTGCAAAGTTTTGAGCTAGGTAGTTAAAATAATTTTGAAAGTTTGCCTTTCTTTTGTTTCCTAGTCAACAATATCTAAAAGATTAATTCTTAAGCAAGAAATGTGTGAAGCAAAGCAGAATTTACTTCAATTATCTTCTATCATCTCAGTTAAGACCATTCCTATGAAGAACACTGGAAAAATTTTATGTGCATCAATATCCACACAAGAAAAAAGAAATGGGACTGAAACCACCCCCTTGAACCTGAGCTATTTTCAATATTTTAACACATGGCTGAATATGGTCCCCAAGCTCCTTCAAACCCTTATGTGGAAAAGTTCAGGATATAGCCAAGAGTGAAAGATCTGAAACATTTAAGAGACCATGAAGCTGTTACTAGAATTGTCTTTTCAGCTACACATTGGCTCAGTGATACCCAGTTTCACTCCTTCAGAATTTTGAAGAAAATAGAGGATGTTTTAAGATTGAAAGCAAATTTCTGCTGATCAGATGTGGTAAGTTTTTCAGCCTGTTTCAGATTGGAGAAAGTCTATAGAGCCCAGGTCTAATGGAGGGATTAATTTGAGATTGGAAATAATTTTAAGGACAAAGTCTGGCTGGGATTTAGAAGTGACTTCATGGTTTTAAAGTCACTGTGACTCACCATGAAACTTTTATTTTCCTAAGTCATAATGCCGTAGCTATAATGATGGAATAAATAACATGATGGCAAATGCACAAAATAAGATCCAACAAACTATGAGGTCCCAAAAGATCAGAAGTGGAGGAAACAGGAGTTTCCTAGGAGGTAATCCTATGAGGATTACTTCCTGCTCGTTATGACAATTCATTGGAGTGCAGAGCAGGTCTGCACTGAGCTGATCCACCTGGAAGGAGCACACCTGAAAAGCAGTGGGACTCGTTCAGCCCTTCAAAGAGATCAGGTAATCTAAACCAGATGAATCAGTCTCTGTAGAAAAGAGACAGCACTGTGAGCAATTTGGGCTTGAAATTGCCTGAATGGTCTTTGCAATGCTTGCTAAACACTGTCAAACTAGCCAAAACCCCAGCTTTATTACAGGAAAGTGCAAATCTGGACACAAACATTTCCTTGCTTTTGTCAGAAACTGTGCCCCAGCAAAGGACTAACCTGACTGAGGACAAGTCTACCCAAGGGAGCTTCAGCAGGTGTAACAATCTGTTGATGCTAGATCAATATTATCAGGACTACTAAAACTGACAATTTTGCTGGGCCAACAAAAGTCAGACAAAACCCCTGGAAATTTAGGACAAATCCTAGGAGATCATGAAAGAGAAATTGCTTTTTGTCTATGAAATGGGTTCAAGTCCTCCCATAGCAAGATAGGTGACAAGTTGGCTACTTCTCTTCTCTTAAAAAAATATGATGGTAATATATATAAACTATCAGAATGGGTCCTGGTGTATTTCTGACCCTAGAACCGTACTAAAATAGTACCTGAGAATAGTTTCAGAGCAATAACACCTCAGAAATCATTTCCCAAGTGCTTTCTGCATGCAAATGCCCTGGATTGGACATTTGAAAAACTTCCCAGCACAGCAATAAACACCCTTCATGTGTCTGGCTCCTCACCTTTTAACTTTTAATTCGCTGCTCTAGATACCAAGTCCAAATCTGTGGAAAAAACTTCCTACTTCTGCCCAACACCACATTTGAAAAGTCCTTAATGTTTCCTTATTGAACAGACCTGGACTAGAAAATGATCAATTACTCCCTCAGTTGGAGTTAGTATTAACTCACTATTTAATTCAGTGAAAGAAAAGTTAAAGCTCTCGTTGTCCTGAAACAGAAACAGAGTTAGGTCTTTTGAAAAGACAATACAGATGTGGTGCTTATGGCAAAAAGTAAATTCTTTCCAAAGAAAATTTCAGTCCAAGCTAAGAGTGGAAACACAATTTTCTATCTGTCAAGTCCTATCAGTGAAATTCTGTACAATCTTACTTTCTGGGGTGAAAATTTCTGAAATCTAGGTTTTGATTTATATTATGTCCTGAGGATTAAAACACTAAAGATTTACAATAATTGTGAGAGCTGGAGGAAAGAGAAAAAAAAAAAATCATTTGATATGCTAAAACTTCTTGTGTACGAACTGCTGAATTAGCTTACCAGTCAATTGTTTTAATGACTAAATTCAAAGGCTCCTATCAAAGAAATTACCAGTCTTAATAACAGTATGAATTACAGGCAGCTTGTAGATTATTCATTTCAGTGGCCGTAAGTTCCCCTTCCTCTGAGACCTTATGAACTTCAACCACTGTAGATTTATGGCTCTACTTTGGAAATCATTACCTAAATTTAGTTAGGGCTTATTATCTTCCCTTACAAATTGTTAACATTAAGTTGCTACAGTGAAAGGTTTTTATTATAGAGAAAAAGTTTGTAAGTTTAGATTTAATAAGGGCTTCATTTCCACTGGACAGTAGATATGCATCAGTATCAAGTCTCAGAAGCAGCTTAAATGACTGCTAATTTCCTAAAAGAGAGAAAAGTTAAACTTACATTTTTTATTTTAGAGCTTTCTCTTCTGTTCCAGAATGTTTAAATGTATAAACCGCACATAATTACCAGTATAAAAGCAGGGTAAATTTGTATACTTCACTGAGTATTTCAGTACTTGTGCAGTGGAGGGCTGTGGCAGCTCCAACACAGAGCTCCCTAACGCTGCCCTGAGGGCATGGAAGATTATCATTAGACACACTCAAGGAGTTCAGCTCTCATTCCCTTTCTAAAAAGAAGAAAAGGTTCTAAAGGGTAAATGGTAACACAAGGAGTTACAGTAAAGGAAATGGGCACAACATACATAGCTGGAAAGCAGTGATATACTGCTAGCCAAGGGTACTGTGGAAATGCTTTATGTTCAGTAATCATGCGGATGCATGTGCTGATATATTTGTAAGCAAAGCAGCAGATCTGGCCATTTTCCAAACAGAATAAGCAACATCGTATTAGAAATACTCATTTTCTCAGCAGGTGAGCTCATATACCTTTTCTGAAAAGCAAGAAGTCAAGGGGCAGCATATGAACCTGCTTAAAATTGTATATTTTAAAAATAATGTTAACTTCTGTTCTTCACGCATGCTTTCACAATGACACAACCTTTACATGACCTACACTGCCTGTAAAAACCTGCTCTCTTACTGTTGCTTTGTTTTCGGATTTTTTGGGGGATGGGGCAGGGAGAAGGGGGCAATGGAATTTGCAATGTAATTATTTATGACACTGCCAGAGCTGTATATTTTCAAGGATTATTTGAAAATTTTACATGGAATGGCCACTGCACTATGAAACCAAGTGACTGCATGAAGGTTGCTTCTAGATGCCTTAGCTGTGTTTCTCATGCTTTGGTTTAAACGTAAATTTACTGCTGAATTTTTCTAGTTTGCAGTGCTTGATTTTGGAAGAAAACATAGCACCTCCATAATTCAGGAGAGTGCATTTACTAGTAAAGGACCTTGCAAAACCAGCCTTTCTAAAATAAATATTTCAGATACACAATGAAAAAAATATTTTTAAATTGTTAGTGTAAGCAATTGCATTCAAAGTTCCATTGTAAAATTATTGTCATACAATTGGATAAAATATATATCATATAAGCCATAAAAACACTTCAAACTTGAAATAATAAATACTTCCACAATACTGCTTAAAAGCCATACAAAGAATCAAGCTGGTAAAGGTAGTTGTCCAAAAATTCAAAAAACGAAGTGTCTTAGTAATTTTCAGACAACTCACAAATATGGAATGGGAAAAAAAAAAAATATATATATATATATATATATATATGTATATATATACACATCTTCAAAGACTGAGCTTAGCCTGCAGCAGAAATACAAGAGATTCGACTCTGTCTTAGGAGCAAGTTTCATAAATTCGTACCTTAACTGGTTCTATTATAAATATAGTATTGTTATAGCTTAGAAATATCACTGGATGCATAACTGTGTAATTAGAATTGAAAGTTAAATACATTAACACTATTATAACACTAAAATTTTAAAAATCTGAAAACTGAGCGTATTGAAAATACAAATATTATCCTTAGAATCTCACAGAGAAAGTTATGCTTACCAATTAGCAACAAATCTGCACTACCTTACTTTTTATTTCAAGTATTAATCAAAATGCCCACATGTGAAAAACCCCTTCACTTCAGTAAAACTACCCACATACTTCAGCTGATGTTTTTATAGAACATTCATTTGTCACTCCAAAGCTCCCTAATCAAATGTTGGAATGATACCAAAACAGTTCCAAATGTCAGTATATTCTCTACATTTTGACAATTATTTCAAAATAGTAGTAGACTAATTTTTAACCTATTTTTAGAGGGAAAGTTCTCATGATGTATCATGACCTTGAATTCTCTTTCAGCTACCCATAGAAAACCAATAATTCTCTGTTTTAACCCCCATAGGTTAGACCATGAGGTTAAAACCCAGAAACGAGTCTTTGAAGATGCTGTCTCTTTACCCAGTAGTCCCTCTCCCTTTTCCCTTACTCCACCCTGGAGATTGGTTATGTAGTCATGATATTATATACATTAAATTTCTTTTTTGTACAATACTGGATAATACTGTAATACAGCACAGAAACTTCAGAAAGCCCTCAGATTAGAAAGTTAAAGCAGTTTTGCTAATATTTCCCGAATATAATTACCTGTTCTGAGAGTGAATACAGTGTGCAGCTGAAGACAGTTTGCTTGCCATAACACACTACACCTGCATTGTTTTCACTCCCAGCAATGCTATGAACACAAAATGTTAAGTATTCCACTGGCCATTTCAAATAATCTATGTTTTCTTTTATCATTTTAAATGTTAATAGCACTTCAAAACCTGTATTCTTCAATTTTTCCACTGGAAAATTTCAGTTTAATGGAGATAATAATTAATAATGAATTTATAATGTAATTAGGGTTTGGAGGACCTAATTAAAATTGGGTGCCATTAAGTTCATCATTATCTTGTCAAAATACACAATAAAATGAAATTAAATTCCCTTCCCTCTGGCCATTTTTCTAAAAGACAGGTTTTTAAAGATCATCCAAAATTTGAAGGACAATTGAGTTTCATCATATCCTTAATGGTATAAAAGAGATCTGAGAAAAATTTTCCCTCCCTTTCTCCCCTTTATGTTATCCTCACAATAAAGTTAATAGGTTGTAGAAGTATCCACTTTTTTTTAAGATATCAGTGTGAAAAAAATTTGCTCATTTCTGAAGGAGCAACTGACACAGTACTGGTCTCCCACCCAAACAAAGCACAGAGGACTGCAAAGCAATGGCAACTACAGCAGCAGGTGTCAGTGGAGGAGCTTTCCTGTTTACTGGTCTGTGCAGGGTTGGGCGTGGAACAGCCAACTGGGAAGAGTGAAAAACACCATCCCACACAACATCTTTTCCTTGTTGTGAGCCCACATTATGAATTATGTAAGACAACTGTCCATATTAAAAGGAACATTGCAAATCTGTCATCGCAACCCTGTTGGAGTCAACCCAGCTAATTCCTCTGGTTTACATCTCAATGCAGCCCCAAAAATGCTCTGTTGCTCCACTTCTGGAGATGGCTAGGAGTTGGGATAAGGGATTCAGAGGCAAATACTTCAGGCATACCAGAAACTGGCACTGCTGTCAAAAAATGGTGCATAGAAGTGTGATGTGAGAGAGAGACGGCAAGGTAAGTCTACGGAATACAGCTTTGAGAACAGGAAAATTCCTAGAATTACAGCCTTGAGATAAGGAATATTCTTAGAAAGGAATATTTTGGGATGAATGCTCCCCAAAAGACATTAGGCACCATGAAAACAAGCCAAACCAAAACACATCATCTTCTTCTGTCTCTGAATAAACAGGGATTTTTTCATGAATTGATGAGCTCTCCCAAGACAGTACCTCAAGATGTAAACATTCTTCTATCCAGAAAACTCACAGGAGCAGGCAAGGCAAGTGCTCTCCAACTGGGTTTTCAGTGAAGTGCTATCAAATATTACCAATGATAATGCTGATTAAATCTCCATATACAAATGTATCCCAGAGGAGAAATTCATTAAATAGCTGGTCCTGATGAGGACCAATACAATTGGTGTGTACGATGCTGTAGTCTAGACTTCAAGGACTGACTGAAGAAAGGCTAAAGGAACAGGTTTCTCCAGTCCATTATCCTCTCAGCCATGCCAATCCAACCACTCATAAACCTAATTATGGAAATACCCAGGTCACATATGCTTTCTTGCTTTGCTTAAATAAAATAGTGATTTGCTTTACTTCCTGAACTCAGAAAGAACTGTACCAACACAACTGAAGAGGTAGTAAAAAAAGGTGCAAGGGTAAGAGGGGCTGATGTGAAGGGAGATGGTGCCTATGAATGACTTGAGATGTTTTTACTCCTGAACACATCACTCCATCTAAGCATACCCTTAAACTTTGGGGTCACAGGAAAAGTAACAGTTACTGCGAAATGTCACTGTAAAAGTCATCATGCATAAAGGAAGGCAGCAGGAGAGTAACAGAGGTCAGATTTAATTTAAGCAATGCAATAAACCAAATCTAGAATGAAAATATGACTCTCCCCTGCTGGGAGAATCAACTTCTCATCCCAAAACCATTCTTTTCAACCCTGCATTTCAAAAGGAATTTTCATATGCATTTAAAATCTAATCGCAGAGTATTCTTCACTCCAGATTTAGTGTATTTGAAAATTTAAAAAAACACCATGAAAGAGTTGTTGAGAAAAGTGTGATCAGCAAGAAGTAGTGAAAAGACTCACTATGTCAAGAAATAAGGCAATCAGAGGTAGAGGTGTGCAGTATAAAGGCCATAAACCCAGAACAATAACAACACTAATTTCAATGATAGTTTTTAAAAAGTATAAAAGGGGAAAGGAATGTGCAGGCAATTTCTGTCTGCCTGTAATTTTTTGGCTCATCATTAGAAACCTCCAGTACTATGGTAGGTGTCACATCAGGAGGGCAGCTGGCAAAGGGAAGGCTCATTGGAGTCATGAGGATAACTTTAATAACATGATTCATGAGACTTAAGAGATACACTAGCATTCTGACTCTGCCCCACTCCTGCAGAGAATGAAAGATTTATTTGAGAGACTGAGTGTGTTATAAATTCTTTGGCTGCTGTAAGGATATCTACCTTCTTAGAAGGTATTTGTTTTACTTAAAACTCATTAGAAAGAAGAAAGAAACTGACTATTTACTCTTAAATCTGAGTATGGTGTAAAATATTGTGACACACTTGATTGGGTCATTTTATTGTCATGTCAGCTTGTGAAGGAATATTTCAAAATATTCTGAGGTGTCACTGCAGCAAAGAGAGCCTTCTGTTTTATACACTCAACTCGTAAATACCTCAGCTTCATCTCTTTTCTCAAATATTGTAGTGTGTAAAGGCAAATGGTAGGGGAGAAACTCAAATTTAAGAGGCATCATTAAAGCAGTCACAGGATTTGTCAATACTCGTGTTGAGCTTCTTGAGCATGAAATACTGTACTGGGGAGGCACTGTAGAAGATTGGCAATTCAGGCTACCAGACAGAAACCTGCAGAATTTTATGAATGTTGCTGCACTCCTAGAAATTTCCCTCCCTCCACCAACTTGATGTTTCGGTTTTTTTTTATGCTTCCTTCCACCAAAGGAAAAGCTGCATTAGAGACTGACACTCAGTTTGTAACTTAACCCTACCTACAAACTATACATCAACACAGAACTAATTGTGCATAAAATTTAAATTCTATTGCACTGCTACATAAAAATACAAAATGCTCCAGCAGTATAATGGCTGGTGCTGAGTTCAATCCAATAAGGGTTGCCCAAGGCAAGTCATACAATGCAATTACCTCTCACATACTCCAGCTACTTTCTTTCACAACATTACGTTTATTATGCAAATGTATAAATCTAATTTTAATCTGCAAGACCATCTAGAATATTAAAGCAGTACTCATGTCTTACCTTCACTAAGTGTAATTAAAGATATTTAAAAATTTAGTTTGGAGGAATGATTCTATGCAAGAAAGAGCTAGATATTGCCCTCAACCTAGATTATAAAGTAGATATTAGAGGAAAGAAAAAAAAAAGCTTTGATCCAATATGCTCACTTGCTCTGCCTTTTTTTCTTCTCCTTTCCTCCTTGAGCAAGAGGTATTTATTGTCCAGATGAAGGTAATGTGGGAACGGAACTATGGACAAGGAGAAGTCCCTTTTTCAATACTGGAGGCAGAAGTGCTGCATATTCATTGCCCTGCAACCTGTGTATTCATTTTGATGACTGCAGTGTTGCATTCTGACTAGCAGCATTTACACTCACCCTGCACAGCTGTGACTGATGATGGAAAGTGCTGAAACAATGAGTGAGACAGACTGGCTGTGTCAGCAAGAAACCAGAGCAGAGTAAAAGCCTCTGCAGGAAAGTGCTGGGATAAAAGGACAAAAAGGAAAGTGCCACTCACAATCAAGTGGGATGTGGAACTGAAGAGACTACTGCTTTGATCTGGCACCCCTCTGTATGATGCCATGATTTTTTATGACCTGCCTGGGGAGAGTTTATTCCAGTGCCAAATGGACCTGCTCCTTCAGCAGTAACAAGGGATTCTAGAGTCTCTTCTATCAAGCCTATACTCCTGACTAGTGAAAAGACATCATGGATAAGAACTGCTATCCTAATAATCCCTACTGAATATTAACAGTTTTTAATGAACCCATACCAAATGCACTCTGATCTTCTGGCTGTTATTTTGGGTTCTCTAGTGCAGAATTGCTATAAACGTTCAAGGAAACAAGTGGTACCATTCAGATTTCAGGAGCACAGGAAAAATGAAAGGATGGAAATTTCACTCCTGCTGTTTGAGCTGAAATACTGAGGAATCCATTTTTCAATAAGAAATAGAAAAAAAAAATTCAGGAAAGGCTGTGGTAATTCCAGGAAGAATGCCCAAATACAAAGTGCTGTGGCCCTCATCCAAGAAGTCATCCTTTCTTTTCCTGAAAAGAATTTGTTCTGAATATTTTCTGAATTTTAAAGAGGTGTCCAAATCCTTCTACTAGCTATTGACAAGATAGCTCTTGTCTGGATTAAGTTGGGAGATTTACAAAGTCTTCCCCCAAATTTCTTTATATTCTCCCCCCTTTTTTATTAAACTAATGCCAATACCTGCAATTCTCACTTTTTTAATCTACCAACTGATAACTTGATACAAATAAACAGGGCTCTCCTCTCAAATCTTAGTACATGTAAAAGATAGTTTAAAGTTTAAAAAGCTAAACATAAATAGACTGTCATTTATTAGTTAAAATGTGGATATATTTCAGATTAAATGGTTCTTGAAATAAAAACCTACACAATGATCAAAGACTGAAATACATAGATAACTAATACATCTTTATGTTTTGTGACTATTTTTCTATTACCATTGTGAAAAAAAGAATTACACAGAATTTTTAATTCCATATTTTTCCTATAGTTTACACTGCAAATTAACAAAACTTTAATATATTTCCTGGTCTATGATATTCTTTTTTGCTTCCATCAAATACACCTCTTTAGGCTTGTATCTTTTCATATTATTTCACAGAAAATGTAATAAATTGTAATAAAATATCAGTCAAACTATAGTGACAAGCAGAAGGGGACTAAACCATAAATATATCCTGTATAACATATATCTCTTGATCCCTTACTCTAATAGAAGAGCTAGCAAATGAAAGCTGGTACTCCATTCTATTAGTATGCTTTAGGTAGCTACTTTCCTTATTTCTTCCTATCCCAAACCTCACAACCTCATGTAGGAAAGAATCTTTCCCAACATGCTCATGGAACATGAAATTCATTAGAACTGGCATTTTTATCCTTTTGTCTGCTTCCCTGTAGACTTCTGTAGTCATCTCACTCCCTCTTCATTTGATTTGGAAAATCTTCCCCACTGCAAGGACTGCTGTGCTTTTTAACTTCCCAACCCTTTTTTGATGTCACTTTATATCATCTTTATTATTTTATCATTTTTAGTTGTTAAAGTTCCTCAGCCAAAGAGGGGATAGGGTAACTGCAACATACAGAAAACTCATAAAGTGCTGTAAATCCTTGTAAACTGAAGACAATGTAATTTACCTTGTGCTATGTTATGGCATATCTGATCTCTGGCCTAATCCTATAAACATTTAATCAGGTCACCTCTAGATACATCATCCCAGTGGCTTAACCATGAGATTTCTGGTAAAGAAAAGCCACTTCTAAGAAGCATTTTATGGAAATGCATCTTAGATACAGCTTTAGACACAAAAAGATAACATGGAGTGAAAAACCAAAGACTTAGGAATTTTAAGGTCACCTTGGAGCATTAGAGACAGTATGCTTGCTGAAATAATTAGAGTAAGAAAATGTGAAAATTTGTTTATACTGCCATCCAATAGAAAAAATTTACATTTTGAGAAGAGGGTCTCAATGGTTACTAGATATTAATAATGACCTAATACTGGTGGGTTTACTGGTCAATACAATACAGAGTGTGACAGCTGAATTGGATCTAGAACTGTAAGCATCCCTTCTTTTCCAACACAAAAATTATGCAGATCCACCCTTGGATTCTCATGGCACTATCATTAAATCCCTAAATGTCCTTTCTTTAGCGTTTATCCTTCTCTTATGCCATTGGTCTGAATATGGGTAGGAAAAAACAGATGATAAAAACTACAGCTGTATGGGTTCTCTGTGAAGTGCTTGTTTCAGTGAGGGTCCTCAGAGAATTGTAACAAACTCTGTGGGTTATCTAATAACAAAGATCTCAGAAGATTGTTCTTTCTCTTTTCAAGCAATGAAAGCACATCTGGGTCCTAAGCCACATGTTATAGAAAAGGTAAACATGAGCTCTTAGCTGCAAAAAAATGCACTATTACGGGTATTTAAATTTGCAGAAATGAAGGTAATGATGCTGGAAAAAAGCAGGTATTTCACCTTTGTATACAACAGCTACAAAATTAACACTGAAAATCCACATCTGTATAGTGTCCCTGGTCTTAAAGCCATGTTAAGAAGCTAAATAGGGGGGAGGAAAGATCTACAAGAATGATTGAGTCCTGAAGAAAATCTTACAGTGATGAATTGAAGAGCTTAATCTGTTACTCTTATTGAAAAAGAAGATTGAGAACCGACTCAATTTCAAAGGATAAGTACTGTCATCAGAAAAAAACGCAAAAAAAAACAAGACCAAAAACCCCCGAATAGTACATGATACTATAATCTAGTGAGGAAACACTTAATGAGAACTATTGCTGGAAGCTGAGGCCAGTCAAATCCAAATAAGGATGAAGCAATGAAGCACAATTTCTTCTGTAAGAAGATGGCTGATTAACTTCCTAGAACTAACTAGCAAGAAAACTGGCAGTTCCTTTGTGACTTCCCAATACAAATCCAGTGTCTTTCTGAAAGTTTTGATTTTGCCAAATAGTTATGATTTGCCAGATTATGCAATTTCAGGAGCAATACACATGCAAATGAGCAAGATATGACAGTCTGTGACACACAGGATATCAGACTAAATTATTTAATTATGCATCCTAAAGTTAAAATCTACAAATCTATTAAATTAGAATACTGATTTGTGTGGCTACAGTTGAAGCAACACTGTGATTCAGAAGCTGATGGGCACAAACAATTCACTAGCAGTGAAACTATTGTGACCCAGCCATGTAAAAGGGCTGAAAGATACAAGAAGACCATGAAAGATGGCTCTGAGGAGCATTCACCTGGCATTGATAAAAGTACTGCATGACCTATCATTACAGGGGTGATATGACTTGCTTAAAGGTCTCATTCATCCTGAGGGTGACTCAAAATTGCCAAGTTAACAAACAGTGAACACTTCCCTCCTTTGTCCGTCTTCTATTTCTAAAATTTACTTGGATATTCATATCTTAAATAATTTGAACAGAGCAGGGAACGAGATAGGAAGCCTAAATAAAAATAATGTTTAATATTTGATGAATTTCTGAAACCAAAACAAAGCAAATAAAATATGAAATCATTTGTTGAAATAACTAACTAGAGAAATAAATTTATCAGGATAAACCTGACAGTCTGTCTTCATTCTTAGGGAAGAAAACATACTTCATCACATGGTAGAACACAGTGCTATGAAATTAATATCAAATGTAACATAAATGTTTGATGTCCACCTTGTATGTTTTAATGATTTAAAATCAGTCCTTTCCAAACTTCCTGTAGACTAATCTATCTCCCAAATTTAGTTTTTACTACCAGGATTCTCCCAATTTAAAATGTTAATGTAGCATTAACGTGTTAGTTGAAAGTAGGTAGTAAAGGTTCTGTGGACCACCTGAGGGCCATTGTCCAGTCGGGTCACTGCTTGCCTGCTCACAGAAAAAGAAACACCGTCTAAGACAAGGTTCCTTCAAGACCTACAGTGTCTTCAGAAAGGAAGACACTCCCTAGGCTAAAAATGGAGGTGTTTGAAACTATTGGTGCAATGAAGTAATTTTCACTTTTCATGACACTGAGGAATAAAGTAGAACAATTACCCATCCTTCTCATTGTCAGTCCTTCAGCCTTCAGATGGGGTTTTACACACAGATTTCTCTGATAAACATTAATAAAATAATGCAATTGATTATATAAAGGGTTTTTGTACTACAGTAGTATGAGACACACCACACCCTGCTGATTGGAAATCTAGTTGGTTGGTATGACAGAAATACACATGGTTTGTGCTTCAAAGAACAGAAATCATTTTTTAATTAGCTAAAAGATGATAAAACACACTGCCTTGTTATATGCTAATCTGTAAGACTGAAAAGTCTTTAAACTGCTGTGAAATTGTAGTGATGATATTCTAACAAGGTATTTGTAGGCTAGGATGTTGTTACACCAAAGATTTTGTGATATAAGTAGAGTCAATGTATCCACAGAGGATTTCAATACAATATTGAATTAAATAGGTCACTGTGAACTAAATAAATCTACACATGCAGAAGGAAAGAAAATGTAAATATGTTCCTTTTAACTGATGAAATTAAGCACACAAAATATATTTTGAAACATCTCTCATTTAGACACGACTGTATGTGAAAGGATATGTTTAAAAAATAGCTCTTAAAAAATATGGTAATTTTAACATCTATTGGTCACCTTGTAGCTCCAGGTCAAGAAAACTGTATGGAAGGGCTAAAAAATTAGTAGCAATATCTGAGTTTATAGAAACGCTTCTTTGGCTTTATAAATAGAGAACGTTAATTCCTCATTTCCCTTTGAGTTTGCCCGTGGCTCTCTGCATTAATTTTAGTGTGCCTAACACGAGTTGAGTGTCACAAAATTAGCAAGTGTGAACTACATTTTACCAGTCTCAGGATAACCTGATGGTAAGCAGTCTATTTTACTAACATCCAAACTGGACAAAATCAGCTGTATGCCAGTGATGGTCCTGAGCCCTGAGTCTGCCAGACAATCTATATGAGATAATTTGTCATTACTGCTAATAGATCATCTGTAAAATATGACATACAAATAAAATACACACACATACACAAGCATCTCGGAAGAACTGCTTACAGATGAAATAATTGAAAAATAAACATACTTTACAGAAGCTTAAAATTAGAGTTTAAGTAACAAAATATGGTGCAAAACTATTTACATAAATTATTCTGAAAAGCACAGAGCAAAAGCCCAATTTTAGACTATCAAGATGTGCCTTTTTTCCTCTAACGAATTCAATTCAAACTTTAAACTATACTTTCTTTCCCCTTTCCTGTTTTTAGTTAAGTTTAGGATTTGCTCTCTTTAACATGTTTTCACAAAAAGGTGGGCCCTCCCTTTAAGGAGCCACTGTCTCGAACCTTCCTTGCCATGCTTTGGAAGGCCTGAAAGCAGATGAGAGGTAAAGAAAGACAAAATGCAAGGAAGATAAAATACCAAACAACTGTTTCTATACAAAAGTAGTTAGGGAAGTTAGCTCAAAGTATTCTCCTGCAGCCTTCATGCATAAGCAATATCATCCTTTGCTATTCATGGACTGTGTTTATCTTTTGCCATCTTCAAATCTGCAGCAATTTCTCCCTTGTTTGCATGTCAAAGTGAGTGCCAGCCTTCTGGCTTCTCCTGTGTTGCAGTCTGTACTGCAGTGATATGTAAGAATGCATTTCTAAAAACATTTCTTAAAAATTAATGGGAAGCAATGTTATATACCGTAGAGCCTAAAACAATATAACCCCTTTCATTGATTTAGATTATAAGCTCATTGGAGATGACTTTGAGTTAATTCTTCTCAGTGTTATTGCGCAGCATAATCAGAGCAAGAGAAATACACTCACTGAGAAAAATAAAAATTGGCATGGAACACATTGATTCGGTTGATTTGGTTGGGGAAAATAGAATTTTAATCGATCATTTGCTGTGTTTACGCTAATTTCTGCAATGCTCTTGTGTACGATCATATTTTTTCACTGCTGCATGAGCTGGAAAGCCATTTTCTTCCCTCATCAATTACTGTAACACCTGCATATTCACTCAAAGCTGATGGAACAACCATTCATTATTTCTCTAATACTTCAGGAAGTCTATTTATGTGGAAAGCCAAAGAGCTTCATGAATGAAAAATAAACAAGACAGCTTGTTAAACATGAAGAAATTGCATAATTTCCATACCCACACAGACAATCCTAAAGTTTTCTAGGCACAGCCTAGACTATTTTAAACACCTGCTACTAAACCTCTTGACTTGCTGGAATAGTGACATATGCTCCAAATGGGGCCCATTCTTGTGGTGCTTTATCCCAGTTCTGCTGCTTAGGATGGGTATTATAACAGTGAAGACAATTTCCACAGAGGGAAATTGTGTCAAATCTCAATCTACTACAGTACATTAAATTTCGTAGGTTTAATGTAGACACCAGCACAATTTTCTTTGAGCTGTTATTTAATAGGACATAAAAGTGTTAATATTTTGACTTGATGAACTTGCTTTTTCCTTTCAGGAACAGACAGTTATGAAAAGTTACAGTGGTACATTAGTTACAGTAATTTGGTTTTGGGACACAAGCAGAAACAAATAAAATCCATTAGCAGAGCCAATAGCTATAGCCAAAGCTAATAAAAAGAGCTAAAGGCAATTTATAAAAAGGAGTCTTAAATGACTACAGAAGAAAGAAAATTTAAAGTGATCTTAGGAGTAACTGAAACAATACTCTTTTTCCAATATTTTGGCTAATGTTTTTAATTTTAAAACACTTAGCAACATATATAAGTAGGGTAATGCAGAAATTCCATTTGTTTTCCTTGGCTCCATACATTTATTTACTTAAAACATTTATAAGACTTTGGTTAACAGGCATCAAACATGACCAAAAAAACAGCCCAGAAAAATTGACACTCCCCCTATAATTCTGAGTCTAGATCCAGCTCTGAATTCTCTTTTCTTGTTAATGGTGGAATAACCAGTGATACATTATTTTAAAAAAGCAATTCTATGTTGCTATGCATGATTTTCTGTACCATTTTCTTCTCTTCTGTCAGTCGTCTCCACATAGAGCTGAATCATGAAGCTGACCTCAATAATATATTTAAATTTTTCTGAAATTAGGTCCTTTGAGTGACATTGCTAGCTAACAGATCCCAAGGAACAATGCTGAGGACACCACAGTGAAAAAAGAAAAAGAGGGATTCCAGAAGAAGCAGAGAGGACTATACAATTATCTGTAGCATTTTAATGCAGAATGAGTAAACCTTATTTATAAATCAGTATGCTACATGCCAGATTTTTTCTTGAATCAGGAAAGCAAAATACTAAACTGTTTTCACTAGACCTTATGCAAAAATAGCATGACAGGTGACCTGGAAATGGACTCAGGGACGTCATTGGGTACATATCATTAGTGATAAGACACACAGCTTTGTGTTCCTTGCATTATCTGGAGACGATTCAAGGTACTATGGGTTACACAAAGCACTCTAATAACATGATGTGTGTAGTCAGTGGAACCAAGCCCATTAGCAAAACCAGACACCACACAAATTTATGTGCCACTTGGGTTACTGCTTCTTGGCTGTGGGTGGGATACTTTATTTCCTAAGGGAAATAAAGACTAACATTTTATTGCCTTAGGGACTGAAACCTCCAGCATAAAAATCAAAAATGGTTATAACTAGCAGCAGGCTCTAGCACAGGGACTCTTCTCCATTAAACAACAGATAAATTTAGTTCTCTCCTCTTAATTGTCAGAATGTTAAAAATGCCTGCGCGGGCTTATCTAGACAAAGCAGATAAATCCCAGTAAGCCACAGCACGAAGCTGCAGCGGATGTATAAACACTCTTATTTCATTTTGGCCACCCAGTATGTACTCCTTTTGGAAACTGCGGTAATATTTCTCATGCAAATGTAATTTCAGAGTATGGGACAACACGTTTCCACCAGAAAAGCTAACAAGGAACATACTGATTGATAGCTGTCAGGCAGGTAATTGATTACCCTGTCTGCTCTTACATTAGGGTAAAGGTAGCTTAACCATACAACCATATTCCATGAATATTCATAACATTTCATCATTACAAGCCCAGAATGTTCCCCATGCCATACCGTAAAAGGAGCAGATTTCCTAATCTCCAACAGGGCTCAGGGAACTGGCACCCCATCATCTATCTAGTGAGTGGGTTGCTGAAAGCATACTTGAGGAGGACTTCAATAACAAGCTTTTCAACTTTTAATGACCCAAGGGAAAAACTGAAGAGAAACACAGAATGTCACAGTTCATACCCATTTTCACAATACAAAACTGACTCTTTCAGTCAGTCTGTTCCTCTGAAAGAAACAAAAATTTCTCCGAGAGCAGAAACTGAACATGACAGCAGCACTTAAGACAATAACAGTATTCCTTTACACATATTACAATGAGTGAAGGCTGTCAGCTTCAGACAATATTCTTATCATTTACAACCCTGCCCTTTATAGAGAGATATTTGTCCTTTAGGATAGCAAGACACAGGCAAAGAGCAAGGGGGAAACCACTAACTTCTAAAATAATATATTTCAATTTGACGCTACACTAAAAAACCCCCACAGTTTGATTACCAAAGGAGTTGCCTCAGAAAAATCTGCCATGGGAAGTATCAAAGAGTGTACAATTTTAATCTATTACTACCTGATGATACCATATTTTTGGTTCAGAGATCCAGCAATTAAAGAAGAGCTCTATATCTATGCTCACACTCAGATTTTCAATTACTAGCTTCTAGACCAGCTAGCACTTCTGTAGTACCTTCCTTCAGAAAAGGTCGGAAGGCTACAAAAAAACCAACAACTCAAGCAAAGCATAAAACCTCAGCTTCCATATTCAGTGCAATTCTAATTTCATTTTGCTAAACACAACAATAGCAGAGGCAACGTGACCTGAAAGTAGGTTCCCTAATCAGAGTGTCCTAAGATGCAGATGGCTGGAGAACCATCTTCCAGCCACAGATGGGATGCTGTAGAGGAGGAGGAGGCACTTCTATAGGCTTGCTCTTACTTCCTGATATGATTTTGTCACACTCTTACTGTTCCTTGAGGGAAAAATGCGCCCAGTTGCATAGGAGAGCATCATCAGAGACCTGAACTTTGGTTTGACTCAGTATGTCAAAATAAGGAAAAAAGGGGAAAATGAAAAGAGAGAGAGAAAGATCCCAGTAACTCGATAGTTTCCACTGTACACTTTGGGAGAACACAGAAAATTTCCCTTGCGCCTTCTGTCACTAGAAAGAGAGTTATATTAAGTGAGCCTAGAAACTATACCGTAGTTTTGTAGAAGTGAATCTGAAAGGTACTGCAAAGAATTAGTGACTTCTCTAGTTCAGGAGATTTGCTAATTGTATAAAAGATGCCCTTCAAGCTGGAATTACTCTGAAAATCCTAACTCATACCATTACATTTTCTGCCTCTTAGGGTGTAAAGGCTCAAGTTTGCCTTAAGATCTGGCTTAGAGTGGGAGAGATCTTCAGCTCAAAGGATAACACAGATTTTGCTTTGGTACTATTCAGGAGGCTAGCAATAAATAGAGATTAGGTAAGATTTCACACTAAATAATAGGCACACTTGGCAGTACTGTAGGATCAGAAGAACTCAAAGACAGTAGAACACTGAGATGAATTGAGCAATTCATAGCTGCAGGAGTCTTGTTTCAAACCCTCTTTATCTCTACTAGATGTTTTCAGCTAGAAACATAAAGGTATGATTAAGAGACCACTTCATGTCTTCTGACACCTTCTATGCTGCAGACACCAGGTCTAATTTTGAGTCAGAACAGAAGATAACTAATGTCCTAATCCTTGTCCACAGCTGATGTGTGCACTTACCACCATTCTGCATGCTTTTCAAGTTTATTACAGGTGTGGGATAACAAGAAACTGGCTGGCCATTTTCTATCTTATAAGCTTGAAAACAGAGAGAAGAGGTGTGGAGTCCTTCTCTAGTTCCTGCCAGCATACGGCTGGTACAACCATCCTTCTCCATTAAAACCTTTTTGTCTTTATTCTCTTTGAAGATACTCAGAGAGGGGCTTTGACTTATAATTGCCCCTTTAGCAGGTAAACCAAAAGGTCTTGAAAGTAATAATGAATTAACCCATATAGCTCCTCTGTTGTTCAAATTAGAAGAGCTCAAGGAGGAAATGGGGAAAAACTGGGCTCTGGTAAAGGTGAAGAAGCCAGATAATTAAAAATGAGAATGTGAATGTCAGAGGGAAGTGCACCTGGTAAAATTTCCATCCTTTTATAAGGAAATTAACTGTGTCTATGAATCCAGACACGAAGAGTTACAGATACAGACCAATATCTGCAATATGTCCTTTCAGATCTGTTTGTTCAGAGCAATGACAAAGGAAAAGATTTATTTAGAAGAAACCAAATTCCAGCCTGTCAGCAGACTGTCACAAAAAGAACAGAGAGAAAGGATCCCATCCCAATATTTTTCTTCTGGTATTTAAAAAAAATGAAAGGCCTGGTCTCACTAGCCTTTCCAAAGCCACAAGACCCAAATAGATCTTAGATAATTAGGGAATCAGACAAATGGTTAACAGATTTGGGAGCAAACAGTGTCATAAGGGCAGGAATAAAAGCAAGTAAACATAGCAGAGCTAAAAATCAAGAAAAAGACTAGAGAAGAGCACAAAGGCTGTTTCTGTTTGTCTATCTCACTCTTTTACCACTACAGGGTTTAAAAAACCCTTTTTTTTTTGTTTTCCCATGTAACTTGTACCTGTGTTACTGAAAAATTGCAGTGCTTACTCATATATTAACAAAACTGTTGTACTGTTACACAAAAGGTGCAGTTAAATTCATTTGTTTATATATTGTTACTGTGAAGTAATTTACAAAACAGCAACAAGCCTAAGGGAAGGACATGATTTACATATAATATTTGATGCAGATTACCAATTTATAGATAATTTGGACTGCATGTGTTTGAATTTTATCTTAATCATATTAACACAATAATATTTAATATATTTGGTAGTCTTATGTGCTTTATGTACAATTATGTGCTGTATATGACATTATCTATCATTATGTCATTCTGCCAAACTTCTTATGAGAGCAAAAGCTCTTTGTTGCTTAAATGGACTGAATTCCTTGAAAAGGAGAATTGATGAGCAAACAGGCTGCAATAATCTAATACAAACAGGTGATGAGTGAGCACCTCCAAGAAAGCAAAGCAGTAACCTGACATTCTTTTGCTAAACAAGATATCAGTACTAGGAAAAAAGGAAGAGCCAAGGAACCCCTGGGATCTACAGTAGCATCTGGGTTATTGCAAATGGAAAAATGATCTATTTTTCGACATTAGGAAGGGCTGTCATTATTTTCAATAAATAAGTAGTTCAATGTGTGGGTAACATTTCCTTTCTCTATATGGTGGAAAGGAAAACGTGTCTCCTAACAATGGGAAAAGAGCAAGTCATTTTAACAACTATCACTTAACTTTGCCCTTAGAATTAAGTTGGTGACATAACCTTCACTCACCCCTTAGAAGGGCCCATAAACAATAATGGTATTGCCATCAGACTGTTGATAACTCCCATCTGTGCACCGGCCCTGAAACACCATCTAGAACTCGGGACTGAAATTAGATATATTTTGTCCTTCAAGAAGTACCCACATGGTTTATTGTATCAGAACAAAAACTTTACACCAGTCTGCTCCAGCTAATCTCCTTCCATCACTGAGGAACAAGAAGACACAGAGATAGAATTAGGATGACACAGTGAAGAAGGCACACACCATGTTTCCTGGACTTTTCAAGTTTAATTTTGCATAATTGAACTCCAATTAGTTTTTTTTATCTGTGTGCTATAAGTTCTTCATTTCCATTCTACAGAGTTTTGAGTACAGATCCCACTTTTGGCAGAACTCAAGGTAGCAGTGGTGACCTCAACTTTGAGCAGCTTATCTCAGCAAAACCCAGACCTACTCTCTGGTAAGATTCTGGCAATTGAAAGTAACAGCTAATTTGGTAACTAACATATTTTCCTTTAGAAACAGAGAATATTTTCATCAGGCTGGTGGCATGAACCTTTTGATGACTGTTAAAAGAAAGCAGTCTGTATGTATATAGAAGCATGAGAGCTGTATTACCAATTCAGAGTAATATATTCACCTTCACGATACCAGAACATACAAGCTGACAACAAGACCACCATTGGAAAAAAAAAAAAAACCAACCCAAAAACCTCACAGATTCAGTTTAACAATGCTTCTCTATCTTTATACAATCTTGTCATTAATATAGATGAGGCCTAAAGTCATGAAAGCAGAGCAAGAAGTAATACTTGATTGTGCCTGGGCAATGGGGGTTGGACAACGCAGTACAAAAAGAAATACAATCAGCTCATTAACTTTCAGATACACATTATGCACCCAGACAATCTCTGTAAGGTTTTGTCATGTAGAATCTTTATGCTTCTAACTATTGGATCAATTCGTTAGCTGGTTAGTCCAAAAGCTATGCTGGACTCAGTTTTTTGTGGGGCACACAGAAGGATATCTGACAAGGAAAGCCCTCTACAATTTTCTCCAAGGATATCCCGAGTTTCTTCCTCAATCTCTTCTGTAGCCAAATGCCAAAATTTAAGCTGGCCAAACAGATTATTTTAAAGGAGTAAGGCAATCCTCTTGCATGAGGCTAAAGCCAATGGTTTTAAAATTAGAGGCCTATAGACCAGTGACCTTATCCATTAACAGGCCTCAGTTTCTAATCCTTTATGAAGACATTTAACAGCTCAACAAAGTAGTGAAAATACAATATTTTAAATAAAATTCATTTTACAAACAAGTATTTTGATGCAAGATACACACAATGTATATTTTTTTCTCTTTTAGTATCTGTAATGGTTTTGTGAATAGTCACACGAAAACAGGATATGCTTTTGAAGTGCTCATCTGCTCCTGCCTATTATTAAATACTTGGAATCACAATACGATTATGGCATAAGTATGTCCACAGCAACCAATTATTTGTAAAAATTGCATTTAGCAAAATAACAAGATGAACACTTAAAATTCAAACTCATTCTCATGTAAGTAACACTAACATTAAAGACAGGAGATACAAAACTACAGAAAGCATTTGTTTGTACAATCAGGAGAGTCAGTAAATACACAGACGGTTTCCTTGTGTCTGCCATGAAATGCCAGTATGTTAAGAAGTGAATAGACTTTCTGTGTTATAAATGACTACATAGACCAGGAGGAAAACTCCTCCGATTTCAACTCCATTCTGCGCTTTGGAATTGCTGCACTGTATCTTTCCAGCTTAATGGGAATGAAACCTTAAAACTCTGCATTATTTTAATGTTTCAAACAGAAAAGTGAAGGAGGATTAAAGGGATAGAAAATAACTGGAAAATATGCCTTTCACTCTTCTTTACTCCTCACATCATGAAAAATAGCTTGTGCACATGCATTTTACCAAAATCTTCTTTCTAGTAGGTCTGTATTTGATCACCCTAAGCAGTGTGGTGTGAAGAGCTTTCTCTTGATTACTTTTACTATCTTCCAACTCTCTCAAATCCTTATCTCTCTTTTAAAGAACAATACTCTAATCCTGTATGGATACAAAGTCTGGGTGGATTTAATCTTTACCCTACATCCCAATCAGAAAGAATTGTGATGCTACTGAACATGAAATGCTGATGAACTGATCTGCTGTTTCTGATACCATTCCCACATTTTCCCTCCAGGAGGTATCAACAATTTCTCAAGTGGCAGCCCTTGAAAGGTTTTCACATGGAGCACTTTAAAGAGAGGTCCTCAGCCATTATCAGAGTGACATTTGCAGCAAGTGATCTAGGTGTCTCAGACTTTCCTTTGAAGGTGCTGAGAGACTTAAATAGCTTACTCTACAAAACAAATGAGGCCCTCAAGACATTACTTAAAAACAAACTATTATCATTTTAGCTAAATCCACAGTTCATAGCTCTTTATTAGAGTACCTATAGAATGAAGCTTTAACATCGTTTAGCCTATTGTAACTAAAATTCAGCTTCTAAAAGACTATTGCGATTCTTGCACTATTCCCCTTAGTAGCATTTTCTATTTTAAACATCTGTTAAAAATCAGTAGCATTAACTTAATGGGATAATCTGGCTGGGCTCTTTCAAAATTAATCAAACAAATTAGCATTATGGACTTTTAACAGAGACGGAAAAGAGCTGATTAGAATGCCACACATTAAAGTAACAAGCACATCTGTACTGGAGCAAAGATTTCTCAGCAAATATGTTTCCATGGTGCAAAGCACATTTAGGGTCTTATAGCTGATATGCGTTCATGAAGTGATAAAGGAAGGTCCTACGACATCAACTGAGATATGCTTCAAATAAATAATTGGCAAAATAAAAGCATTTCTGTCCTTCCTGCACCTTCCCCTGTCAATGAGGAAGTCAAATAATTGCATAATGATAAATGACTGAGACACACTGTTCCCAGACATTTATAATGGCTCATATAATACTGAGATGTGCTGCTATAAGATTCACCCAGTGGAAAAAACCAGCAGGGCAATCTTAGTTAAATCCAGCTGTAGAGAATATCTACCTTACACATTCATCCTTGATATTAAAATATATATATATATATATTTATTTATTTATTTTGCAGTTATACTCACAGAATGCTTAGTGATGCAAATTCTCAAACCACAAAGCTTCAGCTGCAGTATGTAATATTGATAAGACAAACAGTGACAAGAAATTTTAAAATGTCATCAGATTCAATATGTATCAGCAATCAAAATTCCAATCTGCCTGCAAATATCTCCCAAACGCAAATGCAGAAGCAAAATCTCTTCTGAAATTCCCAGTTCTTCCTGGTTAATAATATGTAGAGGTACTGCGAGTAAAGGGCTCACTCTACCTCATGTTGTCGTGGTTTGATGCTGGCCCAGCGCCAGGCACCCACAAGAGCTGCTCACTCGCCCTCCCCTGCCACAGCTGGGCAGAAGAGGGAAAGGAAAAAAAGAGTTAACAAAGGCTTCATGAGTGAGATAAGGACCAGGAGAAACACTTCAAGGGTGAAACAGGCTCGACTTAAGTTGTGAAGTGAATTTATTACTTACAGAATCAGAGGAGAATAATGAGAAGTAAAATAAGATTTTAGAACACCTTCCCCACAGCCCCACCCTCCTTCCCACCGACAGCACAGGGAGACAGGGCATGGGGATTTGGTCAGTTCGTCACTGAGATTTCCTTCCACTGCTCTGAGAGAAGAGTCTTCTCCTGTGAGGCCGTAGGGTCCCTCCCATGGAAGACAGTTCTCCATGAACCTCTCGAGCATGGGTCCACTCCCATGAGCAGCAGCCACACCACCCCTGCTGCAGCGTGAGTCCCTCCCAAGGGCACACAGCCCTCCCAAACTGCTATGCTGTGGGTCTCTCTTTCCAGGGGGTGCAGCCCTCCAAGGACAGGCTGCTCCAGCCTGGGAGCAGGGCCCTCTCTCTCCAGTGGATCTTCCGCTGGAACACAGCCTCCTGCAGGCATCCACCCGCTCCAGCACGGGCACCTTTTCCACGGGCTGCGGGTGGATCTCTGCATCCCCCGTGGATCCCCACAAGCTGCGGGTGGATCTCTGCATCCCCCGTGGATCCCCACGGGCTGCGGCTGGATCTCTGCATCCCCCATGGATCCCCACGGGCTGTGGGTGGATCTCTGCATCCCCCGTGGATCCCCAGGGGCTGCGGGTGGATCTCTGCATCCCCCATGGATCCCCAGGGGCTGCGGGTGGATCTCTGCATCCCCCGTGGATCCCCATCAGCTGCAGGGGCACAGCTGCTTCATCATGGTCTCCACCATGGCCTGCAGAGGAATCTCAGCTCCAGTGCCTGGAGCAGCTCCTCCCCCTCCTTCTCCACTGACCTTGGTATCACCATGTTGTTTCGTCTCACATGTTCTCACATCCTCCCAAAATCTTGTGACTTTGTTTGGATTTTTTTCTTAAATATGTCAACACAGAGGTGTTATGAACCTTTCTCATTGGCCCAGTCTTGGCCAGCAGCATGTCCATCTTCAGGGCCATCAGCCACCGGCTCTGCCAGACATGGTGGGAAGCTTCCAGCAGCTTCCTTACAGGAGCCAACTTTGTGGCCCCCTGCTACCTAAAACCAGGCCATGCCAAACCAATACACGTGCAATTCCCTTTGTTCTTGGACCTTCTTATAATGAGAAAAAATAAAGGAAAATAAAGATAAAAACTAGGGGGGAGCAGAGTTAATGAATTTCTTTTAAAATTACTTTTGATGTAAGTAAAATAGAAATTTAGACATAAGGGCAAAAAAAAGATGAATGAAAGTTCAAATTTATGTATTCACTGCTCTCCTCTAGCTTTTGTTTCTATTTGCATTGCTATTTCTTTTTCTCTTTTGAGGATGGCATTACAGAAGGACGTTCAAAATGTCTTGTGCTACGTAGGACATCAGATGCTTATGATGGCATATTTCTGGTCTTAATTCTACTCACGCATCATAATCCTAAGGTTTGCATTATTTCCCATGTACTGGCTGGTATATGCTGCTTCATCCCTTGCTCCTCGAACGCTTTCGTAACTATTGGTTTTACAGTGTTAGAGTCCTCTTTTGCCATCATCCACTTTTCTTTCGGGCTTCTCACTTAGCTTTCTCTGTTAACCATCTGCATTCAAATCCAGTCTTCCATCCAGAACGGTTTGTTCTGCTTATGTGTCCTCCAACCTCCTTTTTTGCCTCAATTTGGATGTGTTTAGGTCAGAATGTGGAGGGCCCGTTTGCTACTCTCCTCTGCAGGGGCTAGCATGGCAGGTTCCAGTTTTCACTGGCTATTGCACAGGATGGCAATAAACATGACTAATGACAGTATTGGAAAGAAGTGGAGTTTTCTTTTCATTAAAAAATGTTAGAGGCCACAGTGCACCATACAACTGAATGCTAACCCCCTCACGAGTGAGTGGAAAGTCATGGCTGAGCACTGTATGAGCAGTTGAGCCCAGATAAGGAAGCTGAAAAGGAAAAGAGGTCACTTTGCTGAAGGTCTGTTGAAGGAATTTCATAAAAGTTAGAGCCATCACTGCTTTTGGCAGGTGTTTTATGAACAGGTTTTGTCCGAAGTGTCCCTAGTTACCTAGCAAGAAAGAATATAAAGCAGAAGAGCTGAAGATATCAGGTCAGAAGGACAAAGTTCAGAACAAAGCAGAACTATGCAATTGTGCAAGTATTTATGCATTTGAATGTCAGACACCAATCCTGATGCTGGCCTGTCAGGCTATTATGAGCAATGCTACAAGTCACAGTGCTACCTGACAGCTGGTGAAAATTCTGAAAACCTGGAATGTACCTCAGTATTTTTGACTGTGCTGATTTGTATCAGTTCCAGTAATGTTCAACATGCACAAGCAAAATTAAACAAACAAGGAAACTAATATGCAAAGCATAGGGATATTTAATTAGTCCACTGAACTCTTTACACGTGAGTGTTTATATATGATCTTTCTCCATGATTTGAGATTAGATTGTACACAGAATTAACAACCTTTACTGAATAAGCTGTCATCTCACACACGGCATCTTATCTGAAAGAAATAGCAACTAGTGGAGGATGAGACCTCTCATAAGAGTTAATAGAGCATAACCAAGAGCAGGATTTGAAATGGGATTCTAGAATAAATGAGACTTATTGAATAACTGTATGAATGAGTTTTACAAACTTGCAACTTTGTGGCATGTTTTGCTGCTTGACCATTTCTATTTTGTAGTTATACTTCTGCAAGCTAGATCCATGACATTCTTTTTATCTTGCTGACATTACTTCCCCCAGTTGTCCACTTAAATTTACTACATAAAAAAGCTGAAAGCACATTACCTCCAAGAGCTTTGGGAGGTTACATAATCTGAATCAATTTCATTATCATAAATAAATGTCAAATGGCTGAAATACATTTCCTCTGATTAAACTGTCAAGGGCAAGAACATGCAGGAAGACTGTGCCGTTGTTTTAGTCCTTTTACGGTAAAAAAGGGGAAAAAAAGTGTGAAGAAAAAATTAGTGTCTTATGAGTGATCTTTGCATAACAAAAAAGTGAGGCAATACTTTCCAAAGACAAAGAAATGATGCAGTAATCCACTTCATTAATAACTAATGGATTTGGCTTGTGAAAAATAAATCTGAATGCTTGAATCATACTGCTCTACCTTCAAAACTTGTTTTAAGTTTTTCTGCCCTCAGTTTATGAAGAAAACACACAGATGTTTCCATTTTCTACCCATCTAAAAGAAAACATCGAGAAGTCCAACATTCTTGCTCAAATAATTTGCCCTCTAAAAATGGATAAAATATTTTTGAGAACTGTTTCTTAATGCTTTATACTTTGAAGACCTCTAGAAACATCTATTTTCACCTTTGAGGATAAGGGAGTTTGAAATGACAGGCTCAGTTGTCAATGACTGCTTTTCTTGACTGAGGTCTCAACTGAAAGACAATCCTTCCTCTGGTAGCAGATGTACAGATTCACAGGATTAGTACAAAACAGCACCTTTTAAAAAAAACCCTTGCATTTCAAACCAGTCACTTTTAAGGTACTAACCTTTACATATATTAAATAAATAAAGAACTGTAGAATAATGTGATTAAGTGGAAATGTTGATTTTGAAATTTGTTATAGAAATTCAAAGACATGATTTCTAGTGGCAATATAGCACTTGTGACTCAGACATTTATATCCTGTACATGTACATCTTCCCAAAACCATTATTCATTCCTGTGGCTTTAGCTCCTACAAAATACATATGCTATTGAGCACTGTTCATTAGTGTCAAAACACAAGTATACTTTAAATATTCTCTCCATGCATTATGTATAAGAAAGGGCAGATTGACAGAATGTCAAAAGTAAATGGGTTGAAAATAACAGTTAAGTGCTACCTAAAGGAGATGCAGTTCCTCAAACTGGAAGTATCACTAATTTATATGTTCTCTTAATCAAAATTGCCTAAGGAAAAGTACAGTTACATTAAGCCAACAAATATAGTTAATTTGGGTTATTTCCAATATACTACCTCTGAGCTAAACCTTCATAAAGTTATTTTGAAAAAACCTTTTTGGAACAAACTCAACCCTGTTTGTTATGGAGTTAGAATCAGGAACATGTTAAAAATGTGCATTTTGGAAGACCAGTGACCAGGGATTGATTACTGCCCCATTGTATTACATTTCATTAATGAATCAGCAACCACTTCTCAGAAGAGGCAGCACAGGATAGTGTAATGCCCCACTAGGGGTGTAAGATACGGGTTTTGAATAGCAGGAGTGGTAGCTCTCACTGGTGATCTTGGCCCCAAGGCAGCCCTCTAAAGACACGGAGGAAATTATTAATGAAGAACACTCCCAAAAGCAGCTTGCTCAGTTGTGTTACCTGCAACCAGGCACCTTTCCTGTCCCAGCTACACAAGCCCTTAATTTGTCTAACTTTCAAGAGGTTGGAGCCAGCTGTGCACCATTCTTGCATAAACTTTGCTTTGGGCTCAGTTTAAAGAACATTCAATGTAAATGAAAGTGGATTTGGTTTATTTAGACCAATCAAAACACCAAATTACTTTTGAGCTAGTGTCAGTTGATACAGCTGTACTGATCTTACAGTAGATGACCTAGATGTGCCTTCTAGGTAATTTCTTTTGAGTTTGCAATCTTTGCTTTGCTTCCTGTTCTGTTATTCATCTTGTGGTGGGTCCCCCCTGTTTACTTGTTTCTCTGTTAACAACTGTGTATAATATAAGGCACAATGAGTTTTTAATTGCAGCATGAAAAACTGGCCCCATGGAAACCGACTAATCACCTCTCCAGTGCACTACCTGCCTCCAGCAGTGCTCCACATAGAACACAGCAAACAATACTGAAGAGCAAAACAAAATCCTATCTGTATTAGGCCTGTCCTATAACATTGAATGGGAGATGCAAAAGAAAGCTTCCATTTCTACTTAAGATTGCTGCAATCTCTATCATCAATATATCGCAGCTCCCACACTTACAAAAAAAAAAAAAAAGGAGTAGAAAAAATAGAAAAAGTTGTCCTTGAACTCACAGGGGCAGTTGAAAAGGAGTATATGTGAATAGGAAAATGTGAAAAATAAAATAAAAGGAAAAAAGTGTATCCTCTCTCATTCAGAGAAAACTTCAGGTTGTTCATTTGCACGGCATTTCTCAGCTCACTTCACTGGGTGAGAATTTGGCTGTTAGTCAAAGATAAGTCACCAGAACAGTTCCAAGCCTGGTCAGGTGTAGCATCGAATCTGAACTTGTGAGTCTTACTGGTTATTCAGTGAATCTGGGAAGAGAAATGCAGATGTCTCCACTGCAGTCTGCAGCTTATCCTGCCATTCATCCTGTATTTGAGCACTCTCATTGTCTAGTGCCTCAGTCACCAGGAGGCAACTGTGCAATGAAAGTAAAAAGCCCCCAAGCCCCAGAAATCTACATGGAATCCCACAAGCAGATTTTTTCCCATCCTAGTAGTATATCCTGAAAAGAAAACAGTTTATGAATTCTTACACGTTTTGATTCACATTTTCAAAATTACTACAGAATGAAGTATATTAGAAACACTCTTGTGCTCATTTTACAAATATGAAACAAAATGTTGAGTTTTCCATAGCTCTAAGGAATTTAATGAAGAAATAACTAGAAATTAAGCCTTTCCAAAATCCTGATGAGAGAAATAAAAAAGTAAGCCATCCTTCTCCTTAAGTAACCAACTAGTATTACAGTCACTATTGCCGTTGATCATTGCTAACACCATATTTTGCTAAAAAACTTCCATTGAGGAAAAAAATTCAGCATAATCTTGGCAAAAAAAAAAAAAAAGAAGAATTGTATCAGTGGTTAAAAGTTAAAGTGCATGAGAAAATTGAGTTGCAATTTTTAAGATAGAAAAAAGTATAGCACAAATATGTGCTAACTCCAAGGGCTGAGATGAACTTTACATGCCACCAGTAAGTGCTGAGAAAAAACCTGTCTCACGAAGATTAGTTTAAATATCCTCAGGGCAAGCTACTACACATTCTATATAGGTGGAATTTATGACAAGTAAAAAATAAGTGGCAAGAATAGCTGCTGCATACATCAGACTGCATCACTTCTTTGTTATTGTGAAGAAATTATCATAGAAGTTTGTTAATACAACTGAAAATGGTGCAACCTATTTAGTTTCTGAAAGCTAATTTCATACTGCCATAGATATCTGCATAAGCCATGCATCAGAGAATGGGGGAAGAAATAAAAGTAAGTTAAAAACCCACAACTGATTACTAAATGCAACATATTCTGAAAACATTGATTAGAAAAATGAAAAAAACCCTAGAAAATATGACTCAAGGATAGTTACCTAGGCAAGCTTTCTGTTTACAGAATCAGTGCACTACTAATTCAGCTTTTCAAGTTTTGGCAATGGAAGGTTAACAAAGAAATTAAGATAAATAATTGTATTTTGAACAACTTGCATTTTAGCAGATTTAGTCCCTTTTCTGATTCTCAAAAATCTTCAAGAAAAAACCAAAACTTACAAAATTTGATATAAAATCTGAAAGCCTTTATGGGACATTCTAATTGCATATGATTATGAAGGAATATATTGGAATGGCCATAGAGACATGCGGATGATGCAGAAAGTCATTTTATACTCAGCAATGCTGAAAAACCAGATGTGATTATTAGTGCCAATTTGACAATATCAGTTTGAAAGGAAACAGCAAGTGTTGCTCTCTCTAACGATATCACTTTTCAGTCATTGAATAAAAAAATACAGATTCCAGCATCTACATGGATTAATATTGAATGTGCACCACACTTTCAAGGATCTTAATTTTAAATCTTTTAAAACCCCCTGAGCTTTTAGCAATAGAGCAGCTTTCTTGTGATTAAACAACTGTCACAATTATCCAGATTTCTCATCCCTGAATTCAATAGGAGGAGAAAAATGTTCAATATTAAGTGACAATTGTACTTTCTAATTAATAATTCCCATTTTAGTAAACCCGTCCTATTGGAATATGGTATTGGTGTGTGTGGCAAAGTAAGATTGCACAAGACCTGTTATCTGAGTCTGAGGCAATAATTTCTTGTGTAAGTACACAGCTGTATGTTTTAAAGTATATTTGTATTTTTATACAGAGAATAATATGAATCCTCTTATGGCACATTATTATATTCTGTTTCAAAAGCAGGTATAGTTCAGGAGCTCAAGAAAAATTTCTTTTAGTAGAACACATCTATAAAAAAAATTCAGCTACTAAGACAGGCATATAGTCATGAAGTTCTTATAAACTATATCAGGTTCTGTTTCTGACAAAACTCTTCCAACCATGAAGAACTCAGTTCAGTGTGAAATTCAGGCTGAAACACCTGACTGCTGAGTAACTTTCTGTGTAGCTCAGGCATAGGGCATAGAGGTTGATTACCTGGCATCATTTCATGGAGGATCTTTCTATCTGGAGACATTCCCTGTGGTGCTGTTGCCCAGTGCAAACATGCTATTCTCTCATGCAGAATTTGAGAATTAAGCCCAATTAGGATGCAGTGCCAGATGACAAAACCATAGTCCATGTTCAGTGTAATGTGGCACTTACATCATTGCTACTGTAAGAGTTTTAATTGTGTGGCAAAACTCAGACTTAGCAGTGTTTTTATACTAATTGAGATTGCAATGACAAGGTTTGGTCCAGCAGCAAAGAGAAAGAAGCTGTGGACAGTCTATGAATGTAAACACAATTACTGGACTTGAGGGAAATGCCTGTATGCTGAGTAGTTACCACTATCAGCCAAACCACATGTTTGCAAGAGACCTCACAGCTCACCCAACACCCTCAATGGACTCCCCTGACAATGCTCCTCATTAGTACTCCCTAGGATACAGACATGTGGAGAGGGGTCATGGAAACATGCAATGTTATCAGACCAGAAATTGAAGAGAAAGATATAACCTCAGAGATTTCAAGAAACTCTGCATCTCCAAGGATAAATGGAAGAAATTAATAGCCATTCTGTAGACAGTTTTGTCAGACTTCAAGCTGCATTTTTTGTTACCTTTTTATACAGTCATTTATCTGCAAGTCTCTGTGACAAAATAGATAAGCCAATTAACATGAGAAAATTGACATTTCACAACAGATAATATTTGACCACAGACACCGTCGTCAAAAAAACTTACATGGAAGATGAGGGACCCTCTAGCAAATAGAAAAAGATAAGACATTTCTAACAACCATGGTAAACAGTGCTGTCTCAGCAGACATATGGGGGATATATGTCCACTCTTAGGGCAGATTTTCTGGCAACCAGAGTATTTGTGGAATAAGACTCTCCCACCCTAAAAGGAACATGTCATTATTAGATCAATGGGCTTTTTAATTGTAGAAAAGAGTACAAGGTCAAGACCTCATTGAATAACACAATTCCTGAGAGGCAAAATAAGTCTAAAAAAAGACCTCAAGAACTACCAGTAGAAAAATGAATAAAATGGGTAAAAGATTATTTTCAGGATGCAGAAGTCAAACAGCACCTCAATGAAACTTGAGGAAACCACTAAAAGATAAAAGTTCTGTAGTTCCAGTGAACAATCAAGAATTTCTAGAAAATAATTTTTAGGGATTTTGTGTCAATGGAACAAGGGCCAGAAATTGTATTGAAAATATTGCTTCATTGGCTTGTAGTGGGGTCATCTACAGTTTGGCTATTCAGTTCTGTATTGCCGTATGCACTAACCCAGGAAGGAAGGGAAGTGAAGCAAACATGCATCACCTCTTCCAACAACAAAATCAAGAGTGCATCCTGGACACCCAAGAGGAAGTTTGGTTCTGGAACAGGATTTTGTTGTTCATTTTTAATGGTTCTTGAATCAAAACCAGAGTAATTTTATAGTAGAACCAGTTCTAAAAGCTTGTTGTTAAAATGATTTAACCCATCATTTTAATATTTTACTCATGATCTAGTATCATCAAAGAACTGAAATTCACTTTTACAATTTTCATCCTTGAGTGGTGATGGACTAAGAGTTGAATCTGATGGCCTGTGCACCAAGTCTAGAGACAAAATGCATAAAAAAATTATAGTTAAAGGAGTCTAACAATACCATTATTTGATGTAGGAGAACAATAGTAATATTGTCTGTTACCTTACAGATTTTCTATTCTGCAAAACGTAGTATAAAGTCTTGACTAAAATATCTTCAGGCACACTGAACTCGCTCACAGCATATAATCCTTGAGCTCTTGTTCCAGTCAAACGAGTTCTTAGGTATCAAATAAAATTGTTATCATCCTGCACAAAGTAAGAGAACAAAACTATATTTTTCTGCAGATGTGATTTAGTATCTTTGAGTAGCATGTGGAACTGTGAATATTAATTACAATAATTACTGTGGTTTGTATCAAGCAAGTTGTGGACTGATGGATCCAGCCTTTTTCATTAAGAGATGCCCGATGAAAAGATGTGGTGCTTACAAAAAACATGTTCAAGGCCTGGTTACATGAGCTACATCTGTACAATCATAAGGCCCATCCAAGTGAGGCAAGACTTTAATACTAGCTAGCGTTAAAAGATTCAACAGAGACTGAAAACACAGGAATCAAGCTCCTTCTACTGATGAGGTACTAAAGAGAGGCTACAATTAAGTCCAGTTTTGCTACTGTAAATGTCAGGCAGTGACAATGAACCAACTGGTAGTTCACACTTCAGCTCAGCAAACCTGAGACATTTAGAGTGATCTTGGCAGATTTCATCATTTGATGAAAAGAGCTATTCTGCATCAGTCAGATGGGGTGATCACAGCTCCCTTTGAACAATCAGAGCCAAAGTCTTTGTGAAGATACTGGTTGCTAAGACCTAAAGGAAGACTCTAATTTGTTAACTACCTGGTTCTGTTTCCAGGATTAGATATAAACCAATGTCACAACTTGATAGCATCTTGCAGGTCAAAAGGTGCAAACCCATCTCTCTTCTGGAGCAACAGAATAAATCAATGAGGTCACCTTCTGCATGCTAATTTTCTAATAAAATGAGTTAAAATTTCAGTACCTAAGGATGCTCTCCACCCCCCGCTCTTTTGTGCAAATGGAATTATTTGCTGTGGAGCCCTTTCCCCTGAGAAGTGAACTCTCACCAAATTTTTATCTTGGAGATGCAATCAGGAGTGACATTTCCCAGAGTGTCCACTGGAGAGGGGAAGAAGGTTCAGACAGTGGCAATGCCAAAAAATCACAGAACTTTCCATCTGTTCCACATGATATATATAACCTAATTTGGTTTAAAAAAAATGTCAGTCTGCTTAGAAGTTATTGGCTTGAGGTACACAGGGATTTTATAAAAGAAGGGAATAATACTCTGTGCCACACATGTGACTTCAGGTGTGTTTCATTAAGGCCTGCATTACTCCCAAATCCATTCCAAGTGAGCAGGAACAACTAAAACTGTGTGAATTTTTGCAGACTGCTGGTGTGTCAATTGCAAGAAAAACGATACACCAGAATATTGGCATCAGACTCAAATGGAATATTGTTAGTTAAATCTCATCTTTCTAGGTGGTTTTAAATATCTAAGGTCCCTGGAATGCTCAAAAATATCCATGTAAATGGAGTGTCTCAACATGCAAGTAATGAGAAAGTTTTTGCTCTCCTACTAAAAACTGGGATCAAACATTATGCCTTCTGGAATCCCTTGCATTTGTTACTAGAAATGTCTTCTAAGAACCAATGTTATTTAAGGATTTTGGAAAACAGCTGCAATTACAATTAAAAAAAAAAAAAAATCAGAGTACTTTTCTAAATTTCTGCAATAGAAACCCCCCAAAAGACAGTAACGGCAAGGACTTTATGGAGTAACAATCAGCTCACTCCATGCAGTTCAAAATTGCATCACAGCCACAGAAGCCTGTCCACGCCCTATGTCCCCCAACTCCCCAGCGAACAAATATGTGAAATCTTAGTTTCCTTGCTCTTCTCAGTGGATGCAGCAGAGGAAGAGCTACAAGAAATGTAGCATCTTATCCTGGAATGCAGGACCCTCCTCCCTCTCACCTAGACATTTTTCTCCTGCTCATCTTTCCCTGAGACTGTATTGTGTCAAATTACACAAGATGGAACTCAAGCCCTTCACTAATAGCCGAGAAAAAATTAGCAACTGAATAATGGTGGAGGTTCAAGACCATGTGTTATGCAGAAGCTTATTCAAGGGGAATAGTCAAAGAGGAAGCTAAGCTATTTAAAAGCGACAGGAATGACTAACAGTATCATATGCGACTATATGAATAACTGCAGCTCCTAATGGTAACTAAAGTGGGCTTTCTCAGATAAAAAGAATCTGAGGGCTTTGAGGCTAGTGACCACATCATGGAGAACTCCCTTTGTAGTATTGCTACCCTGAGAGGAGTTGCAATGGAGCACAGTGTGACAGAAAAGAACTTTTCATCAAGACAGAACCTCAGAGGAAAATCAGAATAAAATGGGGTCATGATACACAGTAAAAAGGTAGAATTAGAACTTTATCTGTAGTACTGCCAAAGATAGACCACTTTAATGGTTGTGCTGGTCTATGAGGAACAAAAATACATCCTCAAGGAAGCAATAAGCAGGTTTTAACAATAATGAAATATTGAGGGTACTCTGCTGTAGGCAGGTACAGAAGTATTATTTCCATTCAGCAGAACATTGGAAGAAAGAGAGAGGAAACAGTATTCCTCACTCCTTTAAAAACTACAGAAGATACAGAAGAACACACAAAGACAAGGGGTTTAGCACACGACCCTGGTAGCACTCACTCGCAGATGCAGTGTGAGTATGCATACAGATAAATACTCAGAGAAACTCTCATATTTTCTCTCTCTGCCTTAAAGAAAGTTTGTTTTCTGCATTTCTAAAGCCAGTGAGTGAACTTAAATTTGCCTGAAGCAGCCTGCTTAGATGCATCATCTGAAAAGCACAGCATTTGTTGATATTTTCCTTTCAGTACAGAAGTAACATGCCCCTGCCGCACACACACACAAAAAAAAAAAAAAAGAGATGAAAGAGATGATGGGGTAAAAGAAGAAAAATTATAAGACCTGTTAAATTTAACACTCAGGTCCTAGGATTATACTGACTTTTGGCAGGCAGACCAGAAAGCATAGCATCAAATATCATGAGACATGCAGAACGAACGCAGAACATAGAATTCCTGGTGCAAAAGAAAAATGCTTATTGAAAGAAACCAAAACCAACCAAAACCAACCAAACCTTCCTGTATATTCTTGATGAAATATTCAAATTAAAATTATCTTAATCATAAGCTTACCAACTGAGCACTCCTTTCTCATATGACATAGAACATACAACATGGATTCATACAAGAGCTGCAACATGATTCAAACTTTGCCTTAGGAAGTCCAATAAATGAATAAGATCACACCTTTGAAATTAAAAGTTACCCACTCATTTCATATTAGACTGGAGAGCTCATGCTTAGTAATTATTTTTCTACTTTCTTGGAGTGTTTATATTAAAAAAAGGAACTTACTGTGGTTTAATACTTTCAACTGGTCCTTGACCAGTCCACTTATTAAAACTTGAAGATATTTTCTAAACATTAAGGCCTGCAGAATTAAGGTTTTGTTCTTGTTTTCTTTTTTCTTTTATTTTTTTTTATTAGTGTGAGTACTGCAGATTAGCAATGGTGAGGTAACTAATAGCTGCTGCTGTTTTCTATTTGTAATGGCAAGCACTTTTTTATCAATTAGTTTTGAATAGTTACACCCATCATCTCTTAGCAGTGAACAAAATCAATTAATATTTGGAAAGAAAAAAAAGTGAATACAGATGACAATGGAAGCCAAAAAGACAATCCAGGAAATTAAATCCATCCGTCCCTTGAGAATTAATCACTTCAGTTTATAATACTGAATATGGATGTGGGAGTAGTAGGGAGTAGGATGATAAAACAAGTGCCAACAGTAAATAGGCTTTTCCTTAAATCAGTATAAATATTGAAGGTTTTAAAGTATTTGAAATGCTGATGCAGGCACTTCTTTTATCATTTCCAGGAATAGATATTAACTTACTAGATGAGGGTCTTGCTTAATGCTTTTAATCTCTAAACCGCAGCAAACAAACCAGTTTTTTTTACTTACTCAAGTGTTGAGGATATTTTAAAATGGAAACATATCTTGAAAATTTTGTGTATTTTGAGCCTATTATCTGTCTTGTGTTTTTAGCCTTTTGGTACCCTTTCTTTTTAAAGCAGAGTTAGCATGAAAAAAGCATAATCCAATTGAGCATAAAGATCCTAATATTTTCATGCATCTAAGAAATTTAATATGCTCTGCAGTTCACTGAAATAAAATAAATTCAATAATGCTTTGCTATTCCCCAATCATTGTTTAGTTATGCTTTTATTACCAGTTTGGTTGTCATGATGAGTAAAGAAATGACAGCACAAAAGCCTGAGTCCTCTACATATGCAGCAGCTAGGAATAGTTCAAGTGGAAGAAATGCAAAGTTATTCCACCAGTGCAGATCCACGTCACATCTGACTTAAAGGGCCATCTCTTCTGAAGCAAAATGGCCAGTCAGGTTTCATGTTCACCCAAATTTTTTACCCTCATGTGGACTTCCAACTGTGCCAAATTGTGAGTGATGGTTCTGTAATGTTCTTTCCAACATATCAACAACCAAGACCTCAGCAGGATTTGAATAAGAGCTTCCAAATCTGCATATTAAGTACTTTCCTCAGGGAAAAGAGTGGATGAGAAAATGGTCATGAAGAGATAACAAAGGCCTACACAAATAAACAAACACTGCTCTGACATTTAAATGTCTATCTGGTAAGGTGTAATTTAAATCTCAAAGTTTGATTCAGATGTCTACATTAGTTACAAAGCATAATCCTTCATATTTAATTTCAAATCCCTGCCATGGAGTCTTCAAGCATAGTTTGTAGTGCAACATTATGTCCTGAAGCAAAAATCAAAGTTACCACACAATATATGGCTCTTGTGCAAATTATCCATGACCACTACTAACAATTATTTATGGTATTATTGTTATTGCTATTATTACTACTACCATCAGCATAACATCTAGATACAGATCAAGTGATTCATGCTGGACGAAAACTGAATAAAAATATAGTCTATGAACTATGGGTCTTGCAATCTAATTTAAAGAAAAAAAGCCAAGCAAACCCCAAAACACACTGAAAGAGCAACAACAAGGGAATAAATAGTGTCAGAAAGACAAATTGACTAGCATGATAGCCAGTAATATTGCAGAGGAGTTGTATAAACTAGCTGAACAGTGCTACATTTGTATTCTCTTCAAGGACCTGTGCCAATGCCATCTTCAATGCCATTTCTTTTGGCATTGAAGCTACAGCTGCTTCCTCCTCCTTTGCATTTCTGACTGCTCAGAACATTAAATTACTCACTTGCCATAACCTATTGCAACTTGTTAAGGATTCACCATGTCAAAAACTATTGAAATGAAAGCAAGAGTAATGTAAATCATATTGAATATTTTTCTGCATGTGAAAAGGAATATATGTTAATGAAACATCTCAATCAGCTGTATTGAGCAATCTGATACATTTATTTGTTACAGATGAAAATTCATGAAAATAACTGAGCAAAGACTAATTACCTCCAAAAGCTGAGCTCTAAAAACTACCAAAACCAGCTGAGTGAACAAATCTGACCAGAATCTTTGGCTCTTACTAACGAGGAAATCAGCCCAGGGGCAAAAATTTGGTGACCACACACAGAAGAAACTCACAAGTTCCATAAGGATATAAACATCAACAAGAATAACCCACTCCCCCTTCTAAGTCCCCCAGGTGAGGCCTCTGCAACAGATATTTTGTGGGTCTTGCCTTTCTATGGAGTTTCTGAGACATGACACTTTATTTGGATGTGAGGCAAACGACTATGGGACTCTTACTCTGAAATCCTCTGAAGGTATATATACCATAACTCAATTACTAAATGTAAAGGAAATCCCTCAAAAAACCTTACAGTAATGATGCATGATGAGCTCTTCCCATGCCAAAAATGATGTTTTCGTTGCACTCTGATTGCTGACTCCTCTTCAGAAAGGACTTGCAACTTCTGTCTAGTCACTAATGCATGACATTGGAATTTTGACATTTAGGTGCACAGAAGAAAGATGATGCTTGCCATGTAACACAAGTTAACTTATTAGCCTACATAATCTCCTCCTATCTCATATTTTGATTCATCAGGTTACAACAAAAACCAGAAGGCATTATTTAAAAAAAAAATCACTTTTTTCTAATCCTTTCAAGCTCTTTATTTATGCACAATCAATTTACAAATACTGTAGGCAATATTTAGACTACCAAAGTAAGAAAATAGCACTGAAAAAAAGAATGAAAAAGAAAAAAAGAAAGAATGAAAAGGAAAAAAAAAAAATTCTGCTCTCCTAAAATCTGCTTAGGAAGAAAACTGCTCACAACTCAAAACCAGAGAAATAACCGTTTAAAAATAGATTTTATCTGCTGACATCCATCATCCTTTCCCCTGTTTGTCAAGACTCTATGGCCTTGAGCTCTGCTTTAATTCATAATGGTAAATTAAGTTCATGCTTTATTTAATCTCAATTTAATAAATTACTGCAAAACAGTCCTTCTGGTAATTTATTAACACAAAATAATGGCTTTACAGGAGGTCACGCAAAGCCATTCTGAGCTGGAGAACAGCTAGTCCACAGCATTGTAAGGTTTTCAATCAGTTAATATGTATCTATCTCTCCACAAATTTTGGGAGTTTGGTTAACATTTCTAGAAGGTGATATTTTTCTAGGAATACAATTTTTGATGGTTTCAGGTGAAAATTAAAATTCAGTAACAGATATTTAGTTTTATTACAGTTCATGTTGATGAGCAACTCTTATTCAACTGTTCTGTAGAAATGTGGTAGATAAGAGTCCTAGAACCTCCCCTTTGGTCTCTTGGTGTCCTTCTTAAAATGGTCAAAACAAAAGCAGCATTCAACAGATCTGTTAAGAATTCTAGACCTAAGAATGCTCTCTGTTTCCATCACCCCACCCTCCTCGACACAACAACAAATAATTGGAAATGGAGTAAACTGAAAAGCAGTGGCACATGGTACTTTCTTCTCAATACAAAGAAAGTTGTGTTTGAACACTAACAAGTTAGGAAGCAAAGTAGAGGGTAGAATCCAAGAGAGAACCTCTTTCCATGGCCACCTCTCTTTGAATACATCACAGCAGGACCAAAAGGAGACAATTTCTAACATTTAAAAATATGTCTGAAAACCATACCAAACAACTATAACCATATTTATTACTGCTTTAGTTCTGTGAGCTTTCTTCCAATTCCAGTTCACTCAGCTTCCTTTCAATACCAGTTCACTCCAGGTCATTCACTCAGTGAATGTGCATGTGCATCCAAGAGCAATCCAGTACACAAATACAAAATGCTTCTACTTTACATCAAATATTATCAGATTCTTCCTGATGTCCACATAAGGTTTTCAGTTACAGGTATACACTAGATATAGGCAAATATTAAAATACCCCACAAATGTCTATCGTGCTTGAACAGGGAGCATTTACTTGCAAGTTTTTCCCAAGACAGAGAAGTTCAAATCAGTATCCTCCAATGACTTTTATTAGCTGGGATAGTCCCTGTATCCACTTCACTCAATAAAATCTATTAACATTGAAGGAAAGGAATAGTATAGAATTAAGCTTTTGCTTCTGTATTGGTAGGTACCATATCCTGGTGGAAGGTTTTTTTCTCATCTAATGAAGCCTGTGGTCTAATGCTCATCCTTTCTGACTTAGATATGAAGACCAGCAACATCAACTGCCTGTGCATGTTGCAGAACCACTTTCTGAATGCAAAGAAGTGGCTACTACAGCTGATGGCAGCTGTGTTCTCACAGCACTGTGCATTTGTAGATCACATAACCACATTGTGAATTACTAAAACTAAACTATTACTAAATTCCTATTCTGTAAGTAACACTGACAGAGATCACACCCTTGCAAAACTGAAATATGTATTTTCAGCCCAGTCATTTCCTGAAGGAAAAGAAAGAAAAATCAAGTTATTGGATGAAGGTAAATCATAAAATAGCTTAATGTCGTGGGTGTGGTGAGAAAATTCCCAGCCAAACCCTGTACACCTGGTAAGTATTGAAAAAACAAATGAAAGGAATTTTCTATATAGTTGAAGGAATTCCACTGAAATTACTTTTGCTACAACAATGGCACAGGAAAAAAAACTATTCAGAAGCAGAGGAGACATATTATACTCCATGTGTTCAAAAGAATGAGACCTGAACAAAAAAAAAAAAATTGCCAGGAAATAGCAAATAGAGCAGCAGGACAAAAGACTGTATTTAGCAGAATGGACAACAAAGCTTACAAAAACTTCTGGGTTCTAGTTGCAGCCATAAGGAAAACCTCAACAGCCCAAGGCCTGGCCAGCAGTGCCCTTCAAGCCACACAGAGCAGATAAGGACTAACAAGCAAACTCTCAGCATTATGGCTCTTATTGCTGCTGCTGTTGCTGACCCTGGTCATGAAAAAAATTCTTGATTCCTCTACACACTGGTTTCCCTCACAGGTAAAATGTGAAGAAAGGCACTAGTTTTCTTTGTCATAAAGTTTTGGATTTACAAAGCACTCTACAATAATGCGAAATACCATGCAGTTCACTTTCAAGGACTTCAAAGATTGAATTGATCTTGGTGAGACAAAATAACAGCCTTAACATGTCTTGTTCCAAAAATTCCTTTTTCATATACTGAGATAACAGATTAGTTTTCACTTGCAAGACTTCAGAAATGCATAATTTTTTCAAAAGTAACAAGACTGAAATGATGAATGAAAGTATCAATTATTGCAACTCAGTTATGTTCAGGACACATCATGGATGAAACTGAAGCTGAGATTTTTGTAATTGTGTTTGTTGTGATTCTCAGGATGTCTTACACTAATATGGATCTATCTGGTAAGCAAACCAGTCAAAATTTTTCAGTCATTGATTCTCTTCTAGTTTAGAAAATCAGGTATATTGAATACATGCATCCATACAGAACAAGCAGAATGTTTTAGCATGAGAAAATCTATTATGTTATTAACCATTATAGTTGGCAGCCGGGCAGGCAGTGTTTGCAACCTAGCTTGCACATACAGTGTAGCTGACATCAGCACAATATAGAAGGGATTTTCTATTACCACTCCCAATCATTTATATAGATCACAGCACTAGGATTAGCCCTTAGTTTGATTTTTCAGGTTCAAATACTTTTCTAAATCTTGTTGTTTCTGTAAGATAACATTTGTCTCTCAACTGATCTGACTTATAACTCTACATGTTAAATTGGTAGAATAAAGTAATGAGAATGTTTTTAAGAAACATTTTAAAATCTTGCTTCAACCCTCAAAGTTACATCTCAATTACTGTTCATCTTCCTGAGAAAACACCCTGTAATAAATATGCTAATATTTCTCTCAGGCAAAAAAATGATGGATGTGTCTCTCCAGGATGAAATTTGCAGCAGGGCTAGAGGACATCCCTGGCCAGAGCAAGGACAGGACACGAAACCGAGCTGCTTCAACAATTGATACTGTGACCTTGTCCAGTTCATGGTCACAAAATCTAAACTTCATTTTTGCCTCAGTAGGTCTGGAATTTCTAAATGAGAACAAACAGGCTAGAGAGCCGTTGATTTCTAAGCAGAGGCATCACGTAGATCAGTGAAGCCTTAAGATGCCTACCTCTTATTTAGGCTCCTAAATAACCACTGACTGCAGCAGACTGGTAGGATCCCCAGTATTTCTTTGATTCATGCCCATGAACTGCAAAATGCCAGCCAAAATTGCAGTCAATAACAACACATCTCTCCTATTCTGAGATAGAAAACAAGTTTGAGAAAGCTGTAATTACATCTCTGATTTTTAACTTTAAAAGAAATTTACTGCATCAAAATGCAGTGAACTTTAGTATATTATGCACAGGCACCCTAAAATAGTTCCTAAATAGCTTCAATATCAAGTTAATGTTAACTGTCAACATTAATGTTATTTAATGTTAACGTTAATGCTGTTGCTATTGGTGCAATGAAGATGTGATACAAAAATTAACTGTATATATCCACCAGTATTCCAGTTCAAAAACTGCCAGACATTTTTGTTTCAGGAGCCCTAAATTATGCATGGGAAAAATAAGATTTTTGTGTAACATTTGACATCAGTTTACTTTGCTGTCATAGCTGTCAATTATAACATTTTGCTGTCTCTGTTGCTTCAATGATATGTGAGCTGGGAAAATGGAACCCAGGCCATGTTGTGGAAGACAGAGGAAGAGAAATGGAAGGGATAATTCCTAGGCATGGTGTCAAGCCTATAACTTAAAAAGGAAATGCAGGTGTTCTCAAGGAAAGGAGAGATGATACCAGTTTCAAGTGATTATATTCTCTCTGCTCTCCACCTTTCTCCTCCATGGTGTAACTTGTCCAGCCCTTAGTCAGAAAAGAACTTTTTGCTATTCTTAACTCTTTAGTTTCACATAGTGCTTGTCTCTATGTCCATAGTTCTGACTGTCTTCATGGCAGGCAACACAGGCTGTTATTATGAATTTACTCAAATTGAACCTCTCAGGTGTTAATTTTTGAACCAGTCTCTTTCTGTCTCTTGATTCAGTTGAAATATAGAAAACCCCCAAATGTATTTCTCTTGGACTGATCTTTATTCAATGCTATTCTTTAAACTTAAGTCACTTTATGAAATACTTTTTAAGGAAAAAAATTATTTTAATTTTATTAGATTTCTCCTCTTATTAGGGCCACGTAAAGAAGTTGGTGCTTACTGCTTGCAGTCACTGGTTTACTATTCTGAGTATAGTAATAATAAACAAGTTACAAACAAACCCCATAAATTTACCTGTATATATATATTTAAACAAAAAAATCCCAAAAAATCTGTAAAAATAAAATGGAATAACAGAACCTGCATGCTATTACGATATCTTCTTTGACAATGCTTTGTTGGCTGAAGGGGTAAATAATGAGACAGAGTCATCTTCACCTCCATGTAGACTGTCTGAATACACTTTTTGCTGGGAACAAATTAATCTCATTAAAAGCCATAAGACATGAACCAAGTCTCAGACCACATAAAATGAGACCAAGCCCAAGAAAACTGCTAGCCACAAAGTGCTCCATGCTTCATCCCTCTCTGTCAGTGTTGGGGAAGGCCAAGGATTACAAGATAGTGGGAGACAGCCAGACCCTTTTTTCAGATCAGAACAGAAGTGTTCTGGCCAACACGGAAAATGTTACAATACATAGTACCCAATCTGTATGCAAACAATAGCAAGAGAGAACTTCAGTTTACAGTATTTCCAATGTGTCACATAGGACACGGTCCCGAAGAGACAAAGCAACACCCTGGATTTTAATGCCAACATTACTTGATTTCTTCTACTGGAAATTTTGATAGCCTGTTTTATCTAAGGCTTCTGGCTCCATAGAAAATGAAACCATCTATTACGCTCTCTAAAATAACGCGCAGCAAACAGATTATACAAGTAATTCTGACTACTTTTACAGAAAAAGACCTCATTCCATTTACATAACAAAGTGACTGACACATGAAGAGGGTAGCATAAATCTGCTGAGACTATATGCCAAACTTTGACAAAATCCACTGAACCTATCAGCCCCAAAGCCAATACTATGGAGTTCCAATAACACTGTCTGCTACAAACAGCAACACCGAGGCGTGTTGGTAAACAGCACATTTCATTTTAGCATTAAAAACCTATGTACAAGGAGGTCCTGGAACAGAGCCTTCATTGTGGGCAGATTAGAGGACATTATTGCCCCCCAGACAGAAAATGTCTTCCAGATAGATCTTGTTAAGAATTATCCTAGTCTTTGTTTCAAATAATTACATAAATATAAGTTGGCACATCATTTTAGTTTACCAAACATTACTTGTTTCCTGAATTCCTAGGTCCTTTTTTTGAATACCAAGAATTTTCCCTCTCTTGGTTAGTTTATGCACACATCCTACACTACTTTCTTCTGCCTTTTCCCCTCTGACACACAGGATTTTAAAGAATACAATAAATCTGTATATTTTTCCACGACTAAAAATCTGTTGCCTTCTCCTGTAAGAAGAATTACAGAGAATTAAAACCAGTGGAGGTCTTTTGCAGTTATATATTTTTCTAGTTTCAGTGTAGCTAACTCATCCACCCAACATATTCAGCCATCTCTCTACTGTAAAATTTGTTCTTTCAGTTGAGAATAATACTTAAATACAGTAAACTGGCATTTTTTGTACCTCAATATTATTGTGTAGGAAAGGTGTTAAATTATGTTCTTGTCTGTGATTTCAAAAAGACTGCTGAGAATATTTCTATATTTAAAATTGGAGTTAAAAAACCACATGCACTTGAAGATTTAAGAGTGAAAGAGGAATGAACTAATAAAACTAGAAGAATAACCAGATAACAAGCAGGTTTATCTACATTTTTTTCCCTAACACAGCTATATCTACATTTAAAAAAATCTATATTTGCTGCCCATTCAGAGCAACGTTAAACATTAACACACTATTCAGAGCCCCGCTGCTTGTCAAATTGCTGCCCATAAAATGTTTCAAATTTCACCCCTCTCTGTCAGTGTTGGGGAAGGCCAAGGATTACAAGACAGTGGGAGATATCCAGATCCTTTTTTTCAGATCAGAACAGAGGTGTCCTGGCCAACATGGAAAATATTACAATCTTCAGCCTACTTCCAGTATGTACAACCTTGTATTTAGCATGTTGAATTTCATTTGCCTTCATGCTGCCTAATCCTCCATCTGCATTAGAAGTCAGCAGAGTTCCATGAGATTTTCTCTGGCCCGAATTTTTTAACTTCATTTGAAAATTTAAATAACCAATATTCAGAGTATTTGAATATCCACAGTGCCTCATAATTTTAGTCATGGAGTAGATGTTCTCTATTTGTGAAGACCAACTCTACAATATCTGATACCATGCTGCAGCCAGAAAAAAAATATTATGGAATAAGTTAATGTGAAGAGAAATGTCATGCACAGGGAATGCAAAGTAATTCTTCCAGTCTACTTAGCCTGAATAAGATTGATTCAGATGGACTATGCTATGTTTTGCATAATGCAGTCCAGGACAGCAGACTGGGGGAGCAACAAATGTTTATTGTTCATTAGATTTTTGCTTGTTTTTATTTTAGTCTAAAAAACAATATTGAAGAAATGGAAGTTAAGAGCTTGCAAATATGGATAGAGGAATTGCAGGGAGGCGAGAAACAGTGCTCTCCATGACCACAGCCAACAGCTGAAAATGAGAAAGAATCACAGCCAAAGGGATTCAGCTCACCTGTTCCAGGAAGCCTGTAAAGGACAGGTAAACACTGGAGAAAAGCTGAAGCCCATGCTGCTGGAATTTTTTTGAGAACAAACCTTTTAGGTATGGCATGGCATGACATGACTGACTTGCCTTTGGGAACTTTGGTGGACAGAGATCTCTAAAAGTTCTTTCAGGCTATAGTTTACAACTCTGCATGTAAAGCTGTGAATTCTTTAGAGGTTTCATACTCATCATCTTTTTACAGTTTTACCCCTCAGACACCTGACAAGGCATGGAACTCTGTTGGAGGTGCATCAGCAATGCAGCTGCAACAATTGATGCTAATTCTCCAAGAGAGAAGTGAGGCAGTGAATGGACATGGATGGTTTGCTGTTATTAAAATTTCTTTAGAAAGGCTGTGCTAAAAGAGGGTTACCAAAATGAGGGCATGTTTGAAAAGTCACTAGTAGGTTTTCACAAACCTCTATATGGAGAGAAAACGCTGCTGTTGTACCAAATTTTATTCTCATAGTACCAATATGTATTTTAAGAGGGAATAGGAAGTAATGTTCATCTTTAAAAACATTTATATTCCTATTTATTTATGCATTTAAGTGACATCAGTTATCAGTTTAGCTGGGCAGACACTAGGCAAACCTTCCTATATATTCCTATTTCCTAGCTGAAGATAGTGCTACAACATATTTCCAACAAAAAAACAGGCCACACAAAAGGGTATCCCAAATACAGTGCCTAACAGGTGTTGTTCTCCTACCCAGGGCATTACTGGGTATATAAACTCTTAATGAACAGAAGATTTTGTTCCTAACATTCACATAACTCACGGATTTAGCTACCCAACATAAACATTACCATTTGACATAAATACCTCAGTCTGGGGTAATAATGTAATTGAAAGTAGTAGAGATGCAAATTTTGTGGATAATCTATCTGTACCCTAATTAACAAGATTTGAACCAGGACATGCCAGTTGCTTCTTTTCAGTCATAAAATACTTCACCAAGTAATACTACAGCATAAAAATATATACAGATATATCATTATTCTGCTTAGCCCAGAAGCATTTGCACTATAATAAAAGAAATCACTGTAAAGGTCATGAAACATCAACTTCGGCTAGTTTGGAAATAATAAATCTCATTACAAGGCAGATGAACTGGTAGAAAAGACTACCAGATATGGCTGGAAATCCCTTTAACTCTTCTACTCTTTCACTTCCCATCCCTCCTTACTTTTCCTACCTGTCTTGAGCTGTCTTAAGAAAGAACGTGGAAGTAAAATCCAAGTCTGGGATTTTATAATAAGTGGGAAGCCAAAACGTATCTAACTGCTTCCAGTTCTGATGAAGTATCTTCCTTGAGCTGGCTACACCGGCAATTGAATTTGCAAATTTCTAAAAGTTTCAAAAGTAGTTTTAAATTACTTAACATGCTTGGCAGAGTTTAACTATGTATCCTGATGTTTCCATTGCAGCTCAGGCCCACACGGAGACATTAGGGAGTCATACAATTCACACTTAAAAAGAAACTAGAAGAAAAAAAGTAGTGTGGGTGGATTTTAAAAACGACTAGCTAGTTTTAGAATAAGAAAACCGTTTCATTCTTTCTGCCAAGAAAAGAACAATGGAATTAGAGTTTTAAATTTAATTCTTAAATAAAGTGTTTCTACCCCTAATTTCCCCCGCCAATACTTTGGAAAATAATATCTGCATTGAAAAGGCTAATTATGTGCAGGTTTTGGACAAATTTTATCTTCCCCTGGAACATCAGTTTTTCCTAAAGTTACTATGCCAAATTAGAAGATCAGATATTTTTACTGCTTTTCATTTCTATAATCATGATCCCATCTTTGTGTCCATTGCATTATGCAAAGCATTATAAATGAGAGACATCATGTTTCAACTTTTGTCCTGTCCTTTGTTTTTGCAACCAGCCTCTGATTATAAATGAAGTTACAGTTTGAACTTGTACGAGACCTCAGTTTCAATAAACTTACAAATAAATGTATTTCTAGCTCTACATGCAGAATACTTTTAAAAAAGCCTTTATATTAAAAATTAAAAGACTTTCAGAATGACAGTAGGCTATGGTTGCACAATTTTCCATTCTCATTATAATTACCATCATAGGTACAGATTCAAACTACTGCATTATTCTCTCTTGTTTCAACCCATGGCACAAGAACAAGCTATCAGAATTTTAATGCTTCGTATATTCTATAAGTTAAGTACAGTCCTGTATGGCTTTGACCTTTTCAATATTCCATAATTTGACTGACTGGCTACTCTAATTTTCCCCCTGTTTACAGTCTCAAAAACCTGTGGGGAAGAAGCAAAATGTCCAGCCAATCAAAATACTGAACACTGAAAAGATCAAAGTAGTAAAACATACTACAGTCTCTCACAGAATATATTAGACATTAAAATTTTCATATCACACTATAAAAAGATAACATTTTCCCCTGAAACTCTAGATACTATTAAAGTGGATCACTAGTGCAGCAAAGGTGGTATCACTAAACCAAATAACACAATTTATACTACTCATACATTCTTCATTTAGGTTGTTACACATTTCCTTAAATAATGAGCTCTTTCCTAGCATTGAATTTAAATCACATTTAACTGTAGTTTAATAACTTTCATACAAACTCATGACTTTCCAGAATGTCTTCTAGTTCTGGAAACTGCAGGGTTAAATGCTTCTAAACAACAATCAATATTTTTGACATAGCACTATATGGAAGTTTTTATTTTCTTTGTGATGCTGGGTAAATCTAGTAACATAAAGGCAATTTTATATTATTTTTGTTTACATGACTCATTTGGACTCCTCCACTAGTGAGCAAATAGCAGTAGGAGCAGGTGACACACAAAAAAATCCATTGCTTTGCCAATGCAACTAGAAACAAACAAAACCAAGGCATCTTACAATGTCAAAGATGTTAATGGTATACAATGAACACAAGAGATTAAAAATCAAATGTAAACAACATTGAGATGACATAATCTGAATCCTTTATGGATTCATTTCCATGTAATCATTGCACTTTAATTGGGTTATGGAACTATAATGTATTACCTACTTATCGCAATGCATAATTCATTATGTACTTGCTAATAAAACAGATGCAAACAAGATGAAGAGCACTAATATGATTTGATTTGTAATTCTTTCATTGAAAATGCCCAAAGAATAGACATTCTCATTATTGATATTCTTATCAAACAGGTTGTCCTATTTGATACCTTTTGAATGTAAATTGCTAATGTGTGTCCTTAACAAGTTTCCAAACCAACACACAGTTAATTAAAAAAGTTTGACCCTATAATCCAGATTTATCAGAATCTCATCCTCCTCTTTAGCAGCAGGGCACTGTTGTTAACAAAGAAGTTCAAATACTACACATAAGTTGCTCGTCCTCCTTTCAAGTCTGCATTTTGTGGTATGATCAGACAGCAGCTACAGTCACCAAGGAAACAGAAAGAAATTATCTCAATATCAACATTTACACTGGAACAACAAATATGTTGTATAAGACAATAAGAAGTTATATTTGCAAGTAGGATAATAGTGTTATAAAATTTATAATTGAATAATTCTAATTGGCAGAAAAACAAAAAAGAGTGTCATATAATTCACTGCACTGTGCTGGTGAGGGACGTTGACAGGCAATGGTGCAGAGCAGCCAGCATGAATCTTCCTCACCTACTCGTCACTTGCTTATATGAACTCATGCTGTGTGCTCTGCTATTCTTTCTCCCTTCCTATTGCATTACAGTTCTGTTACTTTTTTACATCTCTCATGACTGCTTCCTTCGTTGTCTCACTGAAACGTAACAGTTTAACAGAACTACAAGTCTTACATTCCTAAGAAAAACACTATCCTGAAAGTTGTCCTAATTTGGAAAGTAATATCTATAACAAGATCTACACTAGGAGTCCACTGAGTCAGACTAGGAATTTGAGCGAGATCAGGGAGAAATGACCCAAGTACTTGTATATCACTCTCTACAATGACCTGAAAGGAGGTTGTAGTGAGGTGGGGATTGGCCTCTTCTGCCAGGAAACAAGCAATAGGACAGGAGGAAATGGCCTCAAGTTGGGGCAGTAGATATTAGTATATTAGAAAAAATTTCTTCACCAAAAGGGTTGTCAGGCATTGGAACAGGCTGCCCAGGGATGTGATTACATCATCATCTCTGGAGGTATTTAAAGGTAGTGCAGATGTGGCATTTAGGGACATGGTTTAGTGGTGGACTTGGCAATGCTGGGTTAACAGTAGGACTCCGTGATCTTAGAGATCTTTTCCAACCTAAAATATTCTGTGATTCTATGATTATCAACACAGAGTCCAGGCAAGTAGATATAAAGTTTGGCAATTTGGGTAGGACGTGATAAGACATGATAGAGGTAAATGCCTGGCAGGAAAAAAAAAATTAAATCAGCAAATTGTTTATAAGCTGGTTATGGAAAAACTTAGATTGGAAATTGGATGATAGTTTTTAACAATCAGAGGAATATGCTTCTGCAAAAAGATCCAAAAGGCAGCAAATGAAGCAAAATACCTCTATCTTGAAAAACAAAGGGAAAGTAGAAAGTCAAGTGTTTTTATTGCAAATAATATTTCTCCATCACTTTTTACAGCTTTGGTGAATAGGAGAATTACTTTCACTCCTGACATCACAAAAGGAGGATAATTACACATATTTTGTAGGTATATTTGGCAAAATTTAAGGAGCTATAGATATAGAAAGATTTCTCCTTGAGTTACACAATGTAAAATTAAGCTTGTGATATTGTGTGAGACAATCCCTTTCCAAAGCAATTGCAGTTGTTAAGAGAAATATGGACTGGAAAAGAGACTATTTCCCATTTGAAAGCATCTGTAATTGCTCAACAGACATTAAAGGACATAGTTTGTTCTGTCTCAGATGCTGATCAGAAGAAAGTCTGCATCGACCACTGACAGTCTGCTTGGCAACATATGCCTAAAAACCTTGGGGACATCCTCCAAAATACCACCAGAACATTTATGCTACCATTTATAAAAATCCTAACAGGAAATTTAGAGTTACTGAATTATAAGCACTGTATTTTATGGCACAGCTGAAGAATGAAGATGCCAAATCTCAAGCATTACTCTCTGGCAGGTAGCCTAACAGAAATCAGTGCAGTTCTAAAGGAAAATCTCCTCTACACTAAGTGGAGAAATAAGGAGAGATGGCAAGTAGAAATGAGGTTCAGTTCCAAGCAGAGTTGTTACTGCAATCAAAAAATATCTGTTTGTCACTATGGTATAAAATTAGTTGCTTGCTGACTTGATGATCATGTACAAGACACTGGTAAGATGGATCCTTTCATCACTTCCATAACTGAAAGTATCCCTTGCAGTAGGGTGGATGGAAACATGGTGAGTTCTCCAGCTGATCCTGTCTATCATCCAATAGCCCAAGATGTCCTCACAATCACAAGCTTACAATTTGCTCGTCTTACTATTTAATTGAATGTGAAGGCGGGTGTCGTCAAACATGTTTGGATTTAATATGTTAATAACTTTACATATGGAAGATTAGTCTTTTGAGTCTTTCTCTGCAGCCGACAGTGAAAGATTAATTTCTCCAGGGTCCAGTTCAAAGCATAAGCCTAGTTTTGGTGCTCAGCGTCATTTGCTGGAGAACTTGCTATTCTTAATTATACTGGAAAATAAAGGCATTGGCTCCACAAAGCCAGGACTATCCTTTTTAGGTATCCACTATATTGCTGTGGAAGAATATTTTCACAAATGAAGATTAGGAAAAAAACAATGCTAAAGATGGAGGAAAAAAATTACTTTTAAAAATTATTATTATTATTATTGCTACATAATACACAGAAAGGCATGAATATTAACTTCTCAAAATAGTCTCATTTGTGAGAGTACATGAAAAACCTCCAAAAAAGCACATAACTTTTTCCTGACTTACTCTTAGATCTTATAAGTATCAGCTCACTGAAAAATCTTTGGATGCAGAAAATACTAGGACTGGAAGAGGGGTGGGGAGGGTGGAACTTATAAGAAAGTGCTCCTGCATCATCTGCTTTTACAAAAGGCTTTCACTAAATTTTATGATCCATCCACTTTCCATTTTGGAACTGAAGCCTTAGTGAGATCTGAAAATATTCTGGAACATTTTTTCGTAAGAAAGGTTATTTTCATGATGCGTTACTCCTACAAGCTGGAGAATTAATGGCTTTCTCTCAAAAGCCTCTCGTAGAGAGATTTCCAATGTCATTTAGTAAACTCAAGAGGTCTGAATAAACACCTTGATCTTTGTTTTCAAACTAGCTAAGCAGCTTTTACAGTTTACAGAATGTACATTGATGCCACCGGGACCAGGTAGCATTAAATAACCTTAGTGGATTAGCTGACCTGGGTCCTACAGTGAAATAAGAGTAAGAAAAATGTTCACAAGGGTAAGTTTAGGCTCCAAAGGCAGTTTTCTGGTCTTCCTTCTCCAGTCAGTAAATGGAAACACAAGGTCCTTTTAATCAGGAGCCTTGCTACAGAATTCCACATCTCCCTGAATGTTCAGGATAATAACTGCTCCATTGTTGGTCGTCTCCTCTGTTCTTGCCATCCCTTCAGCAATATGTAGGAGGAAGACAAATGCCAGGCAAGAGTTAAGAAATAAAATAGTTTATTTCAGAGTATAAATATCTGAATGAATGATATGTGTATCAATAATAATAAATTCCAAACATCTATCTATAGTGTGTGTTTTTCACATTAATCCAGCGAGGATTCGATGAGCTTTTCAGATGCTCCATAAAATGGCATATCAAAATGAAGCTGTATGTGAAAACAAGACCACAATTGAGCACAAGTGAGTGAAGAATTCAAGGACACAACGAGTGGGTGGATACATGCAAAGGAAAAGCATATGTCAGCACTACCAATTAACAAGTATCAAGTGTGTAGCTGGCAGTTTAATTACTTGCTGAAATAACTCTATTTTGTTCCTCTTTTTGCCTGATCTCCACAAATATTTCCTTTTCTATGACACACTAATAATTCTCTCAAAACTTTTCCTCTCACCACCCATACTGTAGGATGATGATTTCCCCCACTGATGGGGAAGGGGAAGAGAGGAAAAAATGGAACTTGAAAAAAATCCTGGAAATATAGATTCTTAATATCATAAAAGTGTGAGGGGTATTACAAATTCTGATATATTGAGACATTCACTGGTGTTCTGATACAGATTTGGCATAGATGTTTTTGTATGATAGAAGCCTATTACAGAGACATCTCACAGCTAAATTGCTTATCTGGCTTCAACACTTTATCTCTCTAGATTCCGTTTGCCATTTCTAGTGAATTCCCATGCATTTCCTATTCTATTTGCTTCATAAAACTCCTGTTTTAAACATGGTTAATTTGTCTCCTGATAATGAGCATACAGTCATATGATACCAAGCTGTTCAAAAACTCTCTGTAGGAAGTAAGCACACTCAGCATGAATTTGATCTCAGACCTCCTCTGCTCTTTCCCTCTTGTCTGATGTAGCAGATGCAGAAAAAGAACATAGGTTCAAGAAAACAAATTAAATTTCAACTGCCAGGCATTATCTTTGACAACATTATTTGTCAGAACCCTGGAATATAAACCATGCTTTCTTGATAATGATGATATTACTAGTCACTGAAAGAGACCACAGAAGACATTCTTACACAAGAGGGAGTGACTGTAGTGAAATCAGCAGGAGCAGGGATAAGAAAAGCATTACACAACTATTCATGAAAAGCTATAACAGACTAAATCTTCCCATTAATTAATTCATCATTATTCATTAAATATGTTGACTATTCTATGAGTAAGTCTGAGTATTATTATAGGGATTTACTTATATCTCAATATAACAATCAACAATCATTGTGTCCTCAAATTAAATCTGCACATACACAGTTCCATTTTTAACTGTTATTCTAAAACAAACAAGGAAAAATCAAGCTGATTTTATACATGATGAATGCAAATTGAAAGACTTATATAGTAGCTTTGGTTTGGTTTTTATGCTGTTAAAGACAGACTTAAATTCAGAGTGGATGGAGAACAAAATTCTGCGTAGGTGGGCCTATGCAAAAAAATGTCACAGTCGCAGTAACTCTATCACCAAGGAGTAGTTATAGGTACAAGTAGGATGTCATTACTGAATTTCATGGTAAAACATTTGGTAACTTCCAAGAGGAACAGAATTAAGCATGGGATGAATTATTTTAATCAGTTTTACACTTTTCACCCATGCTGTCTATGCTTTTAGGTATCACATTCCTTCCTACATTTCCTCTCCCGCATTTTGTCTCCTTTTTCTTCTCTTCCCTTTTGCCCTATTAGATACAGGCTGTCTCTTGGGGGCTGAAAGATGAAGTAATGAGATCACAGGGATGTACAAATGCTTTCACATTCATGTGCTGGGAAGATAATGAAAACCATTTTGCATATGTTGACTCTATCTTCCAAGGAACCAACAGCACTGCTATCCAACGGAAGTGAAACACAGCCCTCTACTTTCTGTTTAATTCTAATTACTAAAAACCTGTGATATCTTAGAGAGGGCCAGAAAACAACAGAAAAAACAGATCTCCTTTCCCCTTCCATTTTGAAGTTATATAAAATGCCAGTGTGTGTTACAACAGAGGTAGATCTCTACAAACCTACCGCAAAACTCAAAGTGCTGGATAAATTGCATGGCTGTATCAGCCAGCCAATAACTAGCTGTTCCAACACCTGGCAAAGAAAGAGATGCCCCTCTCTGATCAAAGACAAGGTAATACTGTGATTAGTACTGTGAACATGCTTCAGAATGCACCGATGTTACTAAGGCAAACACAAATTCAAAATCTTGGATATCATCAGACTTGAATGCAGAGGTGAGGTGTGTTGTTCCTCTGAGTCAACTCCATCTTGGAGAAACAAAAAGACATCACAACTTAATAAACACGTTTAGGTTTACAATAAACTGGAACGCTATGATTTGTAGAACTAGCAGGGACAAGTATTACAAGGCATATATAAAAGACAGTACTTTCTTTCCTGCTGGAAAAAAAAAAAAAACAACAAAAAAAAACCAACCTGTAAAAAAAAAAAAATTACCATATGTTATCAATAGATGGGAAATCTTAGAAGCTTTGGAAAACAAACAAACATCAAAAGCAGTAGGTGAAAAGCCTTGATGCCCCTTGGAAACTAAAGAATAAAACTGGAAGCAAATCAAGAAGATCAAATAGCAAAAATGTAATGTTTGACTTATCAAGTGTTTTTGTCTCCCCCTTTTTTTTCCCCTCATAATGTGCAATGAATATTATGCTCATCTTCTAAACTCCAAGGAAGTCATAGAAGAATATTTCTACTGATTTTAGTGGAGTTCAGAACAGTTCAATTCCTGTGCCATGCAGGTTTATGTGCACAGAGTCAGGGTAAATGTACTGCAAAATCACCGCACAATTTACACAGCTAAAAAGACGATGGAAAAAGCAATGACCTCACTGCTTAGAAGACAGTAGGAGTAAAGAGCTGTATCTGACTCATTATTTGCTGCAGATGAAGGATTGGTACACACAGTGAGGGGCTACACTGTAAACACACGCTCTACATACAACACAGTAATTTTTCCATATAAAAAGTTGTGCCCCAAACCTGCAGGAACACGTTCTCTTTCCTCTATTGATTAGGAAATGGTATAGTTATCTATATATATCTACTGCTCTGTTTGAGGAAATGATCAAAGCCTAAATTGTTTTGGGCTTGCTTATTTATCAAAGAATTCCATAAATAGTAATGAAATGTAGGACTACCAAAAATAATGGAAAGCCATTAGAGAGAAGGAACTGACCACAAGTCAGTAAGAGATTTCCTGTATCCAGAAAAAAAAATTCTCATTCTTCAGAAGTCCAGAGAAACATGTGTTACAGCTATAATTTATGCTGAAAGGGGATGCATGGGAGGAAAATGGATCAAACACCAGGAGCCGTTAAACAACTCACAATTCACAACAAACCTGAAGCATCAATGCACAATTCAGAAATTAGCATATAGAAATTAATGCATAAATGGATATTCACTAATTCAGATATTAAAGCAGAGAAACATTTGAGTCCTTTGCTATGATTTATTAGATGTCTTTGGCTTCCCCAACTGCAAATTAAACCCGTGGATAATCTGAAAACATAAAAACTAAAACTAACTTAAATATCTGATTCCTAATACTTAGGCATTGCAATTTGCCAGCCAGACAGTAAATTTTCAGCAGTGTTAAATAATAGGAATGTTAGGCTTAAAATATGAAGAACACTCAGACTTTAGCAATTCACAATTAATGCTTTTCTTTGTAATTCAGATCACTAAATACAGGCAACTTACTTTTGAAATTTGTTGTATTATCTTGTTGAAAAATACCACACTTGCTGAATGTTCTAAATAGGCATACCACCATTTCTAACAATATCTCAACCTACTGTCACCACATTCTGATGCAGGCATTATGCCACATTCTGGCCATGTACATTACAAAATTTACATTCCTACTCTGTCACATAGCACTTACTGAAAACATCGTAACACTCTGTTAATGATTCAACAAGTAAAATGACAAATACAGGTTCTGAATATGAACAGCTTGAGTCTGTCCCCACAGACATGGCTTTATATGTAACATATTTTTTTACTCACATATGATTCAGAATCTTTTTCATCCACAGACTTGGAATATATTTGTATTCTTTTTCTTATTCCTTTGTGTGCTACTAAAAGAAATTCCTATAACTTTCCTTTTTATCAATTGTCTATCACGCATACATACTTGGGTGCTGGCTAGCAATGAAACAAGAGTCAGGAAAGTACCTATATACTTAGAGACACAGTTTATAGGTGGAAAAATAGGATGGAAATTTACATTGCAGTAGTGGATGACCTCAACTACAGACATTCTAGTGGTTCTACTATTTAAAGCTTTTGACTATTTAATTCCAGGCTTTGCAGGCTGCTTGGATGAACCTTAACATTCCAGCAACACACTGCAAGCAGGTTCAACTAAAGCTGAAGACCTGCAGCTCATTTTCAAGAATCAACTCAAGCAAAGATACCCTTAGGATCAGTATTAGACATCAACCACAGGTCAACCAGGTATTAGAAATACACCTACAGGAAAATGGAAGACAAATCTCAGTTATTCAGCAAATTTCCTATGCTGAAAACACAACAAATACATTTTGTGCTGCATCAGCCTCCATATCTACTGAAAAACAGTAAAATGTGGGAAATAGTTCTTTCTACTTATAGAAAGTATATTTTTACTGATTTTGCTCCAACTCCCTTCCCAGATAACTTAATGGTAAACTCTTACTTAACCATTATAGAATGATCAAAAATTTGATACACGAGACTTCCATTTTTTTGTTGAAAATTACATCTAAATAAATTCAACACAAAAACTGCTGGAAAAACAATGAGTTTATGAACCAGTTTCATAAATATGAGAAACTTAATGCAATACACTCAAGCCAATGTGTGATTCTGGAGAGAAAGAAACAGCTGACCAAGTTGACTTCCAAGTTGCAATGACCCAGGAAATATGTGACAGAATAAAACAGCAAGAAAAAAGCAGAGATCAACTGTCTTTGGATGTTCAAAAGATTTACAAGACTACCATAATATGAATCCAAAGCTATAACTTGTATGCAAATAATTTGATTTCTTTTCTTTGCAATGTATTATTCCAGGGATTCCCTTTAATCTTTTGTAGTACAGCAATAATATTTCATAGTTTCCAATAATTTACAGCCACTGTGTTTCAGAAACCACCATCACTGGAAACCTACAAGACCAGACACTAAAATTTTCCCACATTTTTCCCCCCTTGGCATTTAATTTCTCTTAGCTACTGACTGAATCAAATGAAAACCTGCAAAACACTATGCAAAGCTGTTTTTTTGTTCACATAACCACTTTTCTTAGCAATGTAAGCTGCAACTGTACAGAACAAAACAGACTTCATAGCTCCCTAAAAGACCAGTCTTTTATGACTTATAGTGAAAACCATATCCTTTTCCTGAGCAGGGGGCCATACCTGGCATACACAGAATATTCATTCAGATGGTTAACAAATGAGTTAGAAGCAACCGTACAACTTAAAGCTCTCCACTAGACATCAGAGCACTCTGGGAATGAGAATCATTAACTTTTCCCTAAACTTATAATAACACAGACACCGAGACAACTGACTGGCTGGGTTGTTCTGTCTTCAAAACCCTTCACTTTGAGGCTAATTTTTCTTAGAATTGCTCCAGATGCAGTACCTAATGAATATTCCTATTTTGGTCATAAGGGGACTACAAGGCCCCACAATTCAGAGAAAAGTTGCCTTTATACTTCAGGGGAAGAAAAACCTACTACTTGCCAAGCATAGGCAGAAAAAATAGATTAATTGGAAGAGACTCAAAGAAATAGGAATATTTAAGTGGGAATGCATGAAAGGACTTTTATAATTTCAAGTACTGCCCATATTAGGTGTCTCAAAAGGGTCACAGGGCATGTGAGAGGAAAAAAAAGCAATGGAATGAAGGTGTTTCCACTGCCATTGGTAATGAGGAAACAAAAGCCTCATTGCCTGAAATGTAGTTTCAAAGGCATCCCAGTATGAATTATTTTTCCCTCTACAAAGTATTTTCTGCTTAGAAACAGTAGTTTACTCTGCTTCTGGTGCCTACTTTTCAAGAAGTGTGGTTGTCCTCTCTGCTTCTGCCTCAACAGGGAAGGGGAGAGAGCACATCTGGGGGTTGGATGAAAGGGAAGACTGTATTTTCACAAAATTTTTGATCGATAAAGAAACAGCCTCTCACAAAGCAGGATGTTTTCCTTAGTTATCCCATTTGCTGCATCTGTACAGTAATGCCAGATTACAAACAGGACAGCAGGCAGTGTAAGGAGTTCATAGGAGACACCATAGGTTCAGTTCGGCCTGAGAGAAAAGCCAAAACAGTACAAATGGATGTGTATTTTCACATAGACCAGTGGACTTAGCTCCTTGCCTAGTTTTCACTGAACCACTGGCTGTAGAGTTATGACTAATGAATCCATAATACTGCAGAGAGGTAATTAAACTTCAGCATGACAAATGTTTATGTGTTTCTGTATGTTCTATAACATCTGCAAGTACTGGCTTCACTCATTAAAAGAAAAACAGCCCCTAAATTTTAGAAAATGAAAGTTGCAAAATCTCAATCATCGCTCATAACATGAATAAATTGAGAAAGGTATTTAAAAATAAAGGTAATTGTTGTAGGGATTTCTGAGTCACCCTCTGATGGCATTCATCTACCTGAAAAGTAATATAATTTGTGACACCAGCTACACAATTGCAAGAGATAAGCTACTTTAAGAAGTGTCTATCCTGATTTAATACTGGTTGATGAATCCCAGAAAAATAAAATATTCTACTCCTTAAATATTTATCATATTGTTTAAATATTAAAGATTAAACTTTTCATCTTGACTGCCAAAGCAGTATTATACTGGTTGGAAATTTGTTTACAGTCTCTTACAATAGGAGCACTACTTGTCAGTGTCAGATGATAGCATTTTCAAGCCTCTGACAGGTGACAGCTATCTTACTGTAACATGACAAGTGTAATTAAAACTGTTTTCAGACACATTTGCATTTTGTTCCTGCTGAAAAGTGTGTTACAAGTCTTCAGACTGACCAGCAAAAATACTGACTTTTCCTGTAACTTTGACTTAGGATTTGCAGACTGAAGTGAACAATCAGTGTCAAAAAACCTCCAGAATAATATTACTATTTTGTCAAAGACCAAGGCAGAAAAGGCAATGAACTTATGCCAGAGTAAAATAAGGATGAGAAAAAGTTCTTTTCCTCTGACTGTGGTCAGTATTTTTCACAAATATTGGGAAACTCTGAAGAAGTATTTCAAAATAACATTTGTTAAATAATGGCAAACATGAAGCTGTGGGGAAAAAAGGTAAAATCATGTAATTAAGCATGACTATTAGTCAAGGTAATGAAAAAAGCAAACCCCAGCAGATTGCAATAAATTGCATGCTTCTGAAGATACCAGAATTAACCTGAACCACACCTCTAGTGCTAAATAAGCAAATTATTATGAAATTTCATATCTGCATCGTAGCTCTACTGCCAAAAGCTACAGATGTACACATTTGTAAAAGGTGCGGATACTCTGTTCTAAATCAGAAATACACAGCTCAGTTTATTGTAATGCATGAGGATTTAGGAAACTTGACACTACAGAGTCACTGTTACCAGGCAAGCAAGGCAGAAGTTATGCTGCTGAGGAATGATACATTAGCTATCACCTGCAAAAGGTACATTTGAAGCTGTCATGAATGCAGGAAGAAAAAGGAAGATATTTTCAGTTGATAGTTCAGTGGAATTAACATGTGAAAGAGCTGAAGAAAAGTGGATGTCTATCTAAACTTCCCAAGTAATTCTAACCAAAAGCTTTCACAGAGCTTTTCATTAGCAAATTACTTCAGCCAAACACAAAACCACAGATTATATTTCTAGAGAAAGATGACAGATCATCCACTCTTCTCTCAAACACAAATATGCAGGAGCATATTTCCAGTATTTCTGCAACAGAAGCAGATAGTGTTCAATCAACAGAAATGATTGGTTATATTTTCATATCCAGTAATGCATAATGTTCTTGAGCTCAGGATTTTTCAGTATTTAAAGATTTTCTGTGATATTTCTAATTTAAACACTGACCAGTTTTGATTCTAAATATGGACATATATCATAAACATATAACTCATTCTCTGAAAATCATTCTTCTCTACAAAAAATTGCTCATTTAATGATTCTACCTGCAGTTTTCTTTACTATTATTTTTTATTAATTTCAATTTTATTGAGTTATAATCTTTGTTTGGGCAGTTTTTATTTTAGGATACTGGTTGCCTTGTTTTGTAAATTCCTAATCAACCTGTAATTAAAATATCCCATAGCTGAGAGAAAGTCTTTAACTGTATATGGATCCCTGAGAATCAATACTTAGGACTACTTCAACCCCTTTTTTCTTACAATACATGCAACTTGGGACTTATTAGAGGAAGTTAGAGACAAAGTGGATCGAGACAGGTTAGACAACTTGCCCAAAGGAGTTTGGAGTTAATGAAGGCCCAACACTTTATCTTTTATAAAATGCAAATAGTTATATATTTCTTCATTCTTTCCTGAAGCATTGATGGTGGCTCTTAAAGAGCCTGGCATTCACAGCAGATGGACTTTATGTCCACATCACTGTAATGTTCTGTGTTCTATGATGTAGTCATGGAGTTTTCAGGCTTTACAGATGATTTCTAAACCCAATATTAATTATTTCAGGGGAAATAATAAAGTATACTGCAAATATATCACAGGATATGCTTCCAATTTCTCTTATATTCAGTCAGTGTCTTCTGTTGCATCTTTAATCCAAGAGATAAAACAGACATCTGCACATTCATTTCCCTTGTCTTCACAAATTTTATTAGTAAATCACAAAGAAGCAATGGGTGAGAAGTTTCACTTACTGAACAAGGAAATTTTGCATCATCCTTATCCAAGAAGATGTAGTTCTTGGTACATTCCTTGTTTTACAGCAAGGAAATGAGAATGTGAAGGCATTCAAGAGAGAAGGTTGGACAAAACCAAGGGAAAGTTTGATAAAATCTTTGGTAAAAAACTGGAAGGTACAGCTGAATTATTTTAGACAATAATTTGCAGCATTAATGAAAAATACCAAGGTTAATGTAAATAATCAATTTAGATTTACATTTTAAAATCTGGTAACCTATAAATTACAGAGCTTTCCTGACTTTCCACAGCATTTTCTCCCCTATATTTCCTTCCCAGTTCTCTTATACCAGAGTTGCAGAGGAAAACTCAGAATGAAACTTACTTGGTCTCCAAGCACATTGTCACTACAGAATCCCCTTTTGGCAGAAGTTAGAGCTCTTTCCAGCACTGCAGCCTGTTCAGCTCATCTAAGGGACCAGGGAAAGGTGAGACTAATCTCTGTCCCATGTGAACTGTGCCAGTGGGAGCAAATCACATATTACACTCTGGCCTTAGCATCCCTGCCTCTAAGACAGTGATGGTGGCAGAAGATGGTGGTACATTCTTTATCAGTGTGAGGAGAGGCATGGGTGTAAGACAGCTGACAACAACCCATTGTTCAGCACAAAAGAGTCTTTCAGTTAAAAACAACCAAAAAACTCCAATAACAATCATACCCAAATTTTATATCCAAAACCATTATTTTACAGTTACGGGCATGGAAACATGCTATAGCATATTCAGAATAATTTTGGAAAGCTGACCTGCTCTTTAAACAATAACATGAAGAGTGTCTAGACTCTAAAAAGTATTAAAATCAATTGTGGGACTATAGATCACTCTATCATATGCTATCCAAAGATGGTAATTGCGAATTAGCATTCCATCTACATCTAAGGCTAACAAGATAAAATTGCAAAAAAATTAAGTTATTGTCTGACATCACTGTACATAATAACATGTCCTCCATTTCATAAGGGAATTTAAAGGGCATGCATTTATTTTACATGTACCAATCTCTGACGTAACTCTATGGAATTAGACAAGCAATCACTTGGCCAAATAGCACAGGCAAAGAAAATAGGTCAGATTTTAAGGTTAGTGTATAAGCAGATCTCAAAAGTCAATGGCTTCAGTCTGTGCCTTCATTTTCTGAATAGCATTTATAGTTTTTATAGTGGCACCAGTGAAATCACACTAACTCCATGCTACTACAAAAACTTATCAATACTTCAGCAAACAAATCTTGTATGTTTTTGTTATGTTCTTTCACAATATTAAGTCATGGCAGTAGCTAAAGCTAATTCGAAAATCAAAAAAGTCTTTTTAATACTTGATGCCAAACTTGAAGGCACTGCCTGTCATCCTTGACTGAAGCAAAGTCATGACATAAAAAACAAATTTTCATTCCATAGAGAACATCAGAATTGACCATCTGATCTTAAAAAAACACCCAGCCAAATGAACAAATATACAATGTGTCATAAGTGCATGCCTATTTGAGAAAACTACCCATCTAAATAAATGCCCATCAGAAAAACCTATTCCCAAAGATTCCTGGGAAGTCTGGATTTCTCCTTTCTTTAGGTGTTGTTTTTTTTGAAATTAGGTTGGTTTTTGTTCTTGTTCTTGTTTTCTTTTTTTTTTTTTTTTTTGTGAGATGAAATTAGAATGGTACGGCTCTCCAACTAGTCCTGTACTAGGTCCTTGGCTTGAACAAGCAAGAAACAATGTGCAGCAACACTGAAGACAAAAGGTAGTGGAAATTGTTTAGGAGGAAGACAGCATGGAAATGTACATTAAGAAGATCCCAAAAACTCAGAGATCACATCGGCTGAAGAACTCCTTCAAGCACAAACAAAGGGGATAAACATTATTGCTAGGAACTTAGTCTATACTGATACAGTTTGGAAACAATGCGAACTTTGCACAGAGCAGCCTCTGAAACAAACAAATGCACCCAACTGCAGCAAGAAACCTGAAGGTCACATTCCTGACGCTCAAAAATGTCATTAAATCCATAAATATTAGTGCTCCTATTTATATGTAATGCTCAGAGGGCCATGCACCTCCTGAAATTAATAAGCAGTGTTTGAAACTACTCCAGCTTCCCCAGATTTAATCACCATTAAAATATCTATGATGGTTCCTCCATAAGGGACTTAATATTCCTCGATATTCTTATGTATAATTACTTCTTATAATCAGTGCATCGCTATTAAGTGATGTACTGCTAAACCTCCAGGTTTCAAATGGATAAATATTAGCCTAATGTGCTCAATCAATGCATAGAAATAACTCTAAGCACTTTTCCTGCAAGGGAAAATATTTACCATATATCATAGTTAGATTAGCTTGAGACGCTAAGCAGCTGATAGAGGAGGATTGAAAGCCTGGAAATCACTTTAAAAGACCTTGCATTTCTGTGAAGGACATGTTCAACAGAGAGGGAGAAAAGCAGCAGCGAGCTCTGTTACCTTGAGCTTCCTTTAAAACAGAGTACTTAGGATCAGGACCGTGTCAGAATGTTTGCTTCATGAGACACAAAATGATCCTTTCCATAGAGAAAAATCACCAGAGGATGCAAAGAGATTCTCATCTCTTTATTTTACTGAATTTTTCAGTCTAAATGACTCCAGCAGCTCTGGAGTAAGGGTTTACACTGTAGCTGAGGTCATGCCTGGCAAGATATATAATTAATATGTTAGAGCTAATTGTAAAATTCTTAACCATCATTATTATTTCTATTATTATTATTATTATTAATTCTGGTACTACTACTACTAACTGAAAGAGAACCTTCAGTACTTCTCAGTCTGAAGATGAGGAGCAGGTGGAATAATTTCTATATAACTTCGAGAACCTGCAATATTGTATTCAAACTGTGCTGTTGGATTTTTTTCTTTATCCCCATGTAATAAAATAAATAGGGAAATGCAAATAGTGTTTTGCAGGTTCTTTCTGTCCAGAGAAAAATTCAAGAATAGTGTTCTAATCTAGATAACGCTAAGTTTTGCTAAAGCTTCAGGTACCTTTGGATACAAAGCTAGAAAACTACACACTTTCTTTTCCACTGCATAAAGGTAAAGCTTCCTTTAGCAAATACATCACATGTAAATAATAGCCTTAATATTTTTTGGTTACTTTTTTGTTTAATTATAAAATTAATTCTTATTTCCTCAAATATATCAAAAGCAAGCTGACTGGTAATTGGATATGTTAAGTAAAGATATAATTTTCCAAATTACAGGCTGTTCACTATCTGATTTGATTCCTGTTCTTCCTTTTGTCATTTATTATCAAAGTTGAAGATTTTCTTACATGTGGGAATAAAAATAACAGAATTCACAAATCTTATCTAAATACTCAGTAGTTCTGTTACAATCCTTTTCCCATAGCTGTTTTTAGTCGAAACACTCAAAACTGCTTCTGCCACATTCGATTTAGTATTCTGAACACTGCTCATTCTGCTCCTCTGTTTGATTTTTGTCTTTTGTATAGCACACAAGTGACCATCTAGAGGTAAAACACTAAAATATGAAATAATTTAAAATAAAGGAACCATCTTTTTGCCCTCCTTTTCAATTAGTTCATGGCTAAACTGAGCAATTATACTTTACAAATTACTCATATTTCAGTTTCATGAAAAGAAATTATATTTTTGAAAGGAGTCTGTTGTCCTTTCATGAAAGGAGTATCCTTCATGAAAGCAAGGTATACTTTCTTGGGAGCTTGATTTAATTCAAATTCAACACTATTCTTCTAATAAAAAATAGTTTGTACTGAATAACATTAATAAAAGTGAGCAATTACTTAAATGTAGAGTGCAACAGGGTAAAGCAAAAATTATCTCAACCATGGTTTTGAAAAGAATGTTTTCTCACCTTTTGAAAGGTAGCTACACAATGTGAGGACAGAATTATATTTCTTTTACCTCAAACTCTTTCTTTATACAGTATTTCTTATTTCTCATACAATAGAATTGCTGTCACTTCTAGTAAATCAGGGTATTTATGCCTTTTCTTTAGCTCTTTTTCAGTGCTTTTTAATGAATTTGATGACCAGCTAAAAACCAGCAAGTACAGAAATGACATGTTTCTGTCATCTTAGCAAAGATACAGGTCAACCAAAACTGCAAGAAAAGCTCCTCCACATTACTATGGGTCAGCCTCAGAAATAAGTGGAAGGAGCAGGATAAAATCAGAATTTTGGTGCCTTAGTCGAAAACACAATAAACAAATGCCAATTTTCCAGCACAGTTTTTGCCATATTCAAATGTATCTGAGAATTCTCTTCATTTTTCAGAATAAAAGAGAAGGGTCATTTTAAGCTAGAATTTCGAAGACAGATAACAAAATTTCACATCACTGGATCATGAAAGCTGAGTCACTGTTTCCTGAAGGCATTCTTCATATTTCATTAGCCAAGAAAATCTCTCCAACACTGATGTCTGCCAGCTCCAGTGAAGAAACCAGCCAGTGACTGTAAATAGACTAATTTCTTTTATTGCAGTAGACAGTTCTTGTTCCGAGTTGAAACACATTGGCTGAATAATGTAGGAAATTATTTGGATTCATGGTTATTACTTTTCTTTTTTGTTAATAGAGACAAATTCTTATCCTCCAGGTTTTCTGACCCTGTTTTCTAATGCAAGATTTACATGATGAATATCTAATTTCAACAACCGGCAGTATTATTGCAAGGTTTTGAAAAGTGTATGTACACTCACTGAGCTAAACTGTGTATATCTTTAAAAAAAAAAAGCAATAAAAATTACTGTAGAACTTGTACAATTAAAATTTCATTTAAGAACAGATCCAGCAAAAACCTGCAAAAGCAGAACAGGACAAGAAACAGTTTCTGGTGAAATAATCAGTTTTTTTCCATTTTTTGTGCTAGGTATACAGCAGTTATTTCACCTCCTGCCCATCTGTTATACTACTTAGTTACTTCTTCAAACAGAAAAGAATCAGGTTCACAGCTTTAATACTTGGAATAATGCATCTCTTGGAAGAAGAGGTTTTTAACAGAAGACAACATAGCATTTTTTGGCAAATACAGTTTAAATTCAATTGATATGAACAAGAGGCTAGAGTGTCAAAAATGCTTACTACTCATCAGCTCTCACTGTTCATAGTGAGAACTGCTGGGTCCTGAGTGTTTTTGAAAATCATTTTCCCTCTATTACATGTCTGACTTGTAGCTGCAGCATTTTGAAGCTATTTTTAAAGCCTGACCCAATGTTATTTATTGTTTTATTATAATACAGGCTGATAAGATCCTTTGTTTAGGACTATGTACTCTACAGTTGTACAGTACTATAAAGAATTAGAGGAACAAGTAGCAAAGATAAAATGTGCATTCATGAATGTGGTTAACATAACCAATTAACCTTATGCAAGTAAATGAGCTATTTGTTTGTTATTGCATTTCAAAAGAAATAATATTTGCATGCTCAATTTACCTCATACAAAAGGATCTAATCTGCTGATTCCCAAATACATTGTGAAAAGAAATGTGCATGTGAAATCAGTGGCTAATTGCACACGTAAACCCTATACTGGCTTAATTGTAATAGTTCCTTCTTCCCATAAAAGTGTACAAATGCAGTTTATGCATTCAAAAATCTAATTTTGCCAGGTGTCTATTAAACTGAATTTGCTACTTCAAGATGCAGTTAAGGACATTAAAAAAACTTGCAAAGTGCAACTCTGTAATACAAAAGTGGCTCCATATGAATTTTATATTGCTTCACAACCAACTTACTCAGATTCTACTACCTCTATTAGATTTTAGTTCTTTATTATTGAAGCACAGTTCAAGGATGAGTGGAATACCTTATGTTCATTATTTGTTCTCAGAATTATTTAATAAAACCCTGCTACAGGTCTACAGTTGTGTTAGTCACTGATAAAACAAAGAGTTTTGCAGAGACTATCATCACTCAATAGTAAGATTATTTACCTTTGTGTCCTAGAAATAAAATCTCTGCAAGCTCAGCAAAATATCCTGGGGAAATGGAGAATACTATTGAATATAAACATCTCTTTCCCAGTCTCATTATTTCAGTAGTCTCACTGCAGGTACCCCCTGATTGTTCTTCAAATAACACAGAATAAAAAAGAATTCTGTAAGACTATGAATTTAATTTTTCTTGCAATAAGTTGCATAACTCTCATGACTGTGAATCTTTATAGAGAGAAACATGAGGATCAGAAAAGTCTGTTAGAGGAATCTCATGGAAAGGACAGGAAGAAAATGGTATGAGGAAGTTTATAACAGCAGCAACCATTAGCAAAAAGGCATCCAACCAACATTTATTTTCATATTGTGGGCTAACTATTGAATTTTCAGTGTTGATAAAGAAAATGTTTGATTTAATTGCAGACACAATTTAGTAGTACTCAAAACCACAATAAAGGCTGCTCAGCAGTGCCGTTGTTTCATTCATTATTCAGAGAGCAAACATAACATATAGGGTGCTACACAAAATCCACATTTGTGGTAGCTGTTTCAGGACCACATGTGCTACAAACTCCTTAGTGACTCCATGTGAATGAATTATAGAATAACCTTAGGAATGAGGCAATTGTATCAGTAATTCTGCACCTGGCATGACACATGACCTGTGTATCAAGGGAACTGGTAGCTTTGTGACTCGCAAGCGTGACCTCATTATGCAGTGATGAACTAATAAAGGTGTAAGCTGCCACTGCCAGCTCCTTGGACAGATGAAGAGCCAGCAGTATCATAGAATGCACACATTAAAATCCCTGTTCCTGCTGAATGCAAAAGTGAAAAGAGCAATTTGCTTTTCTTAGGCCAATGTCTAGGACAGAGCACGTGAAAAAGCTTTTGCAACACCCCATTGCATCTCCATCTGCTAAGAACCCAAAAACTTAAGAAATACAGCACTTTTTTAGGTCCTTCTCATACGTCCCTGAAATCAGTGTTCTTTATCACTTGGCCAAAATAAAAACGATCCAAAGCCTGTTCAGATCAACAGAGAAACCTTTCTCATTTTCACTAGTCCTCCGGGCAACAATGAACTTCCAGTATTCAACAATAATCTTCTTTCGAACCTGTCTAATCAGGACTAAGCTTCTTCTCCTCTTCTAGTCTACTCAAGCAAATTCACTTCTGCAATGAAAACCTGAGATTCCAGAGGAAAACTCAGAAATCCTTAAATCTCTGCAAACCCAGTAAAATTTACTGTGCTGAAGTACTGAGGAAATGTTTCCAAGGATACCTCAATGGAAAGAGAACTTCACCTGATTTCCTTTTTTTTACATTGGATATCAGTTTCAATGAGAGGTGTTTTAAGGCTTGCAAATCTTTCTACTGAACTTTGGCCTACTAATGACTTCAAAGAAACTGCAGCTACAACTGGAAACTAAGTGTCAGACTCCTGTTTGATTGAATGCATGTGTATTCAACAATTTTTAGAGCACAAGTAAACCTAAAACCAGTATTTGGGAGTTAGGTAATTCTGAATGCATGCAAATTAATATTAAAATTAAGCCCAGATCTACCCTTTTGTGTGCATATATTTGAACATATTGTTTAGTGATGCTGGTTTCAGTGGCACTGAATTACTTTTGGAAGGGATCACATATGAATCCAGCTTCAAATGAACTGCTAAGAAACAGTTCTGCAAAGGTTATTACAGAAGTTTTGTAATACATCATATATAGCTTTATTAACCAAATTCCATAATGCTCCCTCTTCACTGGCCTGAAGCCTTGATGAGCAATAGCATCTGGGAAACCAGCCACTGAGTTTTCACTTGCTCTGATAATTTTAAGCAGCTAGCTGCAAGCTTCATTATAATTTCTCTCCCATATCTATCTTTCTTCATTACCAGCTAGGTATTTCAGAATTAAATATGCATTGGAATAAGGTCTAGAATCTCTATGTCCGCCCTCGTCGTCAGACTTAAATTGCTTTTCTAGAGAAAAGGGTTTTCATCTTTTCGGAAGAAAGGTGAAAGTCTCATTTGAATGAGTTTATGAGGTTCCTTAAAGTGCCAGATAACACAATTCCAACAGTAAGGTATGGTGTCCACACAAATTGCACATATAGGTAGCTTTGAAAATCCCATCATGACAAGGAAAGAAGGAAGCAAACCAGGATCTCCCAGAAACCAGAGAATTCAGAATTAATAGACTATGGCATTTCATAACTAGTAGCAATTTCACTGACAATGTTTCACATGATATTTAGCCTATTAAAGCATGATCTGGATTTCCTGTGGGAAGTGGAAAAGATTAAGAACTAAGAAGAGTGGGCAGGAAGCACTGGTCTCTGTACAAAACTCTCCCCATAGAGGCCAGGTCTGGTTTCTTTGATAAAGACTAGCTTGAGTAGGATTTGTGTTTTCAGTAAAATAATTGCTTTTGTGAAAAGTAAGCAACAGAGATACTAAGGACCTTACAGTAGGCTGTAAGCAACACTGGAAAGCAGGGATTTTATTCTGGGCACCCCATAGTCATTTAACTTGCTTTAACGGTTTACTTGGCATTCATGTAGAACTTGTAGACAGGAAGCTGCCAAGGACTTCTGTTATCATGACCTTTTGTGATCTGGGGCACTATTTGGTCTGCATTTTTTGGTACACATACACCCCTCTGAAACTCAGAAAGAGTCCAAACATATCATACACACACACATATATATATATATATATGAATGAATGATTCAGTATGCATCGTTCTTTTTTTCTCTAATCATTCACACCAGTAACAATCACTTTAAAGCATATTTCACTAGTCCATTATCTACAAAAACCTCAATTTGACATGACCTTCAAATTGACTAGGCATTTAATTCAAATTGCATATACGCTTTAATTAAATATCAGCTAGGGACAATGATTAAGTGAATGCCTGTCATTTTTAAACTGAAATATAGTTTTCCACTGTAGAGTCTACGTGCCTGTAAACTTTGCTCTATCGCCCTCTTTTTTTACTGTTCAGACAATATTGTTATCAACAATGATAGCAACAACTACATAAACTGCAACAAAATCCTCTACAACATCTTGGTTATAAACATGGTTCCATATTTAGCATCATGATTACAATTTCTTGCCTGAAATAGGAATTTAAGCGGCTAAATGTACAAGAACCTGGCCAATAGGAGTGCATAGGCAGTTTCTTTGAGACTCAGAGAGATTAACAGAGGTAAATAAGAAGCATATTTAAAAACATATAATGAAATAATATTCTGTAAAGTGTAAGTTTATACCGGCTGGAAAAGCCTTGTCAGCAATCTATCATACCAATGTTTTTGTCTTCTTTAGCAGCTAAGTATCTTTTCAGGAACTCTTTGGTGCAAAGAAGAACAGTATGCCTTGTTCAACCAGGACTTACTAAATACATTTCTCACAAATGAAAACAGAGAAATTAATAGACTGGCTCAGAAGGAAAAAAACCCACAGGCTTTATTTGAAAGATATTTATTTGAGAAGAAATACCGTTGTGTGCCAATAATAATTATGAAAAGGAGTGGTGAGGAAAATCAAAAGAAAATAGGAACTTCTGTGACAACACAAACATGGCCAAAGCTTTGAGAAGATAGCAGAATTTACCTTGGAAAGTTTCTAAGCATCTTTTAAAGTGTTATTAGTCAAAGTTGGGCACATCTAAAGCCCACTTTAAAATAAGTAACCAGGGAATTTAGAAATTAATCTCTGGATAGATTAAAGTTTCTATTTATTTGAAACTAGGGGTGTTCAGAAAAATTTCGATAAACTTATGCCTGTCAGGTGAGAAATGTAAAGTACAAAATGATTAACAGGCAGTGGTTTTTCTTTTGTGCAAGCAGTACTTTGGGGGTCATAAAGACCGAGGAAGTACTTCAGGAGTGCTATTTTAGTCTGCATGATTACCACTTGTGCCAAAGGTAGCAAGCATTGAGTGGGATCAATAAAGAGTCCTTGGCAGGTAAATAGCATTTCCAAAAATTGTGCAGTTTACTTTGTGAAAGGATAAAAGCACAGTGAAAGGTTGCCAGCGTCTTCCAGCAGTATTCCATGGAAAGCCAGCAGATTATGTGAGCAGGACTGCATAAAGCTGGGTTTTTGGCAATGACATGAAGAAATCAAAAAGGCTAATAAAGGACAGGCACAGAACTCATCAAATGAGAAATAAGTGTGACTATGTCTAACAGTGTTGCTAAAATAAGATAGAGTGATCACGTAATTTTCCTTTTACACAGAAGATTTACTCCCATGAGCTAAATTACTACACCATTCAATTGTACGCAGGGATAAATGCTTGACCAATTTAGAAAGACATCAATTACACTGAATTCTTGAAATGGTCCATATGTTTTACCCCTTTATGTACTTGGTTTTTTTCTGTTTCAGTGGTGAAGTGAAAAAGGTGGTGAAGTGGTGAAGAAAAGGAAAGGAGAATAAGAGTTTGACTTGTTAATCTTGTCTTTGATTTTCTGACACTCAATGAATGAAATAGCATGTCTTTATTCAACTTAAGTCTCAAATATGTATTCAATGTCCATACAAATAATTCCTCTTCAATCAAATGCCTTGGCCAAAAAAACATAAATGCCAGATTCCTTTGAGGAATATGACTTCCTACAAAAATAATATGACTTGTGATACTTTGGAAACAGGGTGCTGTAGGAAACTGGCCTGGCAATAAGGAGAGCTGTACTTTATCAGGCAAGTCATTTCCTGTCCATACTTAAATGGAAAGTGAGACTAGAAAACGCTATTTACTTCAAGAAGAGAAAAAAAAAAGAAGCATTTTACAAAATTGTACATAAGCTTTTAGGATGATGGGGCGATAAATACGCTTCTTGTAGAAAGCCTATGAAGTAATCAGAAATTGTTATGTTTAACTGACTGACATATTTGAAAAGAGAAAGAACCTCTATGTACGTGGCTTGTTATACCTTCCAAAAAACTTTACTCAGCTAACTCTGCTTCAAGACAAACACAATTTTGTTCCCTAGGAAAACATTCAGCTTTTATTTTAAAGATGACTGTGATGAAGAATCCATCACAACTCTTGATAACGTGAGACAATGCTTAACTTCCTTCTTTCACTGTTAAAAATACTGTATTTTCTTGTCTTCAGTGCCACTGCCTGATACAGTTACAACCCACTACTATCAAAATTCTGTCTCCCAAATATGTAGCTATACTCATTAAATCATGTAAGATTTTCACAATTAAACTAAGATGACTTTGTACTTCTTTGTACTCTACGAAACTATTTTCCTTTATATACTGACATCTATTATCCCTTCTGATGAGATTTATGGGACTCTTTACTGAACTCTCCAGAGTATTCAGCTTCTTGAAGCACTGAATTCAGAACTACAGAAAAGCCTCAGAAGCACTGCGGAAACTTACCACACAGCCAAAAATGGGAGTAAAAGTCCTTTTTTTCTTTATATGATATCCACCTGATTAGATAGGATCACTTTACATACCATAGAAATCCACTGAGATCACTGTCAGACTGATTATTTAATATGACCCACTGAATCATTTCCAGACTAAGCACTTTTGAGGAATGGATTCCTTGTTTTTAGACGTATAATTAATGTTCCTTTTCCAGATGTATTCCCCTAATGAAATGCTTACTTCTTCTCTTCTTAATTTGTCAACTTAGCAAGGTTGTTCTGCATCAGTGATATTTTCACTCTTTATTTACAGTTACTCCTCCTATAATTTTTCTGCAGTTGCTTCTTTCATAAAATTTAAATACAACCAAGAATACTTTCTCTTAAACTTCTTGTATCTGTTATAACCTAGCAGTTTAGTTCCTCATTTGAGACTTGAGATCTTTCACATAACTAAAAAACTATGCCACGTACTTAGTGCTCTTCGAGTACATTAAGATCTGTTGCCTTATTAAACTATGCAAAAGGCTTTTATAAGCCTGTTTTTACAACATTGTTAATTTTCTAACAAAATCTTTAACCTCATGAAAATGATAAATGTAATAATTAAAATAGATTTTTCATAAATAATTTTTAGTTGTTTTTAACATTACCCTTCTCTAAGTCTCCATTACTTGAGTCTGAAAGCAAAATGACAGACCTTCAGTTACCTGAGTTTTCTGGTTTCTCCTTTCTTAAACACTAGTTAGCTTCCTCCTCTCTTTAAAATTGTTCCCCAAACCTTCTTTTGTAGAAACATTAAGAGTCTGCAAAGCTTCTCAGCTAGTTCCTTTCAAGTAAGGCTGTGACATGAGGGGCTCCAGCTGTACTACCTGATACCACTCCAAAAGAAAATTATCAAAAAAGAAAAATGCTTTTGTTTTTTTGATGCTTGGAAGATATTAGAAAACTTGAAAGCAAACTTTGCATTAGAAAATGAACCAGATCAAGAGCAGAAAGGTATTGTAACACTTGTCCAGAGGAATCTGGTTCATCTTATTGGGAATCTCCAGAAAAACAGATTCAAACTGCTTGTACAGGGGGTCTTGACAAAAGACCTGAATGAACCATGTCAGGCAAGGCTGTAAATGTCTTCTGTCAGGCTTGTTGGCCTGTGGTATGGAGAAACACTATCTCCTTCCCCAGAGTCTCCTTGAGTGTGGAAATTTTAGTGGTTCAAGGAAGAAGGAAAGTCTATTTTTGAAGCCAGTAGCCATCCCCTCAAAACGCACTTCCTGTTCAAAATGAAGCTCTCCCTCAGAGTGGGAGCCCCTCAGCCTTTAAGCAGCAGGGAGAGGTCAGGGGCCATCCTGGCACAGGCCAGGGGTGGCTGCTCTTCCCAGGCACTGCTCCTGTGGGGTCACCTGCCTGTTCCACAGGACTTTGGGGTGCGGCAGCAGCAGGCTCCGATACACGGTCCCACAAATGCGAGAAACCACTGTTAAACCATTTCATACCACTGAAGGTATGTTGCAAGCTGGATGCTATGTGTGATCAAATGGCCTTTATATAATTTTTAAAATAGCATATTTTAGGGCTGAATCAGATTTAGCACTGATAAAGCACATTTGAAATAAACCATAACACCATGCTCACCCTGTCCAAACAAAACTTACGGTTCTGTCCCTCTTTTAAAGACCTTTCTACCTGCATTTTCTAAGCTTCAATGCAATTACACTCCTGAACCTAGGCCTCTCTTTTTGTTTTAGGTATCTTTATTTGAGGTGTCCTCCATGGAAATTATCTCTATGAATCAGTAGCATCTGCTTTTTTTTTTTTCAGCAAATATATTATGACTGTGGTAGTTAACAGGTTTCCTTCCCTAAGCTTTGAGACCTCTTACTGGTACATATCTGTTTTGTTAACATATTCTGAAGTGCAAGTATTAAATACACCTTAACAAAGATTGTAAAAAAGATACATGTTTTGGCACACTGTCTATTTCTCAAAAGTGTGTTTAACTAGAAACAAAAAAGAAATACTTAAAAGAGTAACAATTAAGGATGTATTATTAATATAGCTTAAGATGACTAAACAGCTTACAAACAACATTTTTTGGTTCATTTTTCTCTACATATTCAAAAGTACTTAAGTAAGAAAAAAGTTCTCAGATGAGAAAGACAGATAAGTTAAATCAACAGAAAACATAAGCTTAGGTAGTAAAAAACTAACAATCCCCTGAAAAAAACAGATAGAAAAGATTCCTAGATCAATGGAAGATACATTGGCAACAACTATTTTCTAGATTAAAAGCCTGAGACTGATTTCTTAAAAAATTAATATTTAATAACTTGCATTTGCACTGGGTTAGACTGCTACTTCCAAATTAAATTGGCTTATAAGTTTTTATAAGAATTGCTGGTCTGACAGACACTTAAAGGTACATTTTCAACATAGTGCCTAGGAATTAACATTAATGGGATTTATGCAATGAAGTCCTTGAGCAACACTTTAAATATTGATCTGCTGAGTTACTAATTCAGTGTGGTTGCATAAGTGTAAATGGAAGGAGAATTTTGATCTAATACTTTTATACTATGAGCTAAGTAGGTGCAACAGTTTGATTCTCCCCAGTATAAAACAACATAGGTGCATTAAAGCAGTGGTTTGAAAAAATTCAATTCTCATTTGAAGATTTATGTTGGAAAACGAATTTCTTTGTATAGCAAATTAAAATGATCAAATTCACGAAAGCAATATACTTACCAATACAAAAAATCGTGCTTCTGCAGCGTAGTAGTTCTTAAAGGCTGCTACGTAAAAATTAACTGGACACACAAGTTCAGGTCGGTCAGAGACTGAAATATTACAGTTTATGACTTAAACCTAAGGCCTTACACCACTTGCTGATGAAGATAAGATAAAGTAACAACTCTGGGCTGGGGACATTGAAGAAAGCATGAGATTAACACCTCCAGGGTGGAGACCACAGCCCCAGGGCTATCAGCTGCTAGGCCCCAGGGCTATCAGCTGCCAGACTCCCACAGACCCTCCCACCAAAGGGTAGAGGGAGGAGAGGCTTTGGGTATCTTGGAAAAGCCTCTGGTCGGAGGTGCAGTGGCTGCCCATCCTCCACTGTGCAGAAGAGCCCAGCTGAGGGGTCCTCACCCAGGGGGAGGAAGGTTATCCACAGCAGAAGGGGGTGACATGGCCCATCACAGGGACCCCCTCAAAGGGGTCCCCAGACCCTGCACCAGAGCACCAGAGATGGTGCACAGACCCTCAGTGTTGCAAGGGACAGTGTGTCAAGCCAACCCCTGCAAGAGCGACACAACACGTGGGCGTTCCCACCTGGCCCACAGCGTATTAATCCACGGAATTCTGTACTCTTTGGCATGTTGGTGGCATGTGGTGGCGGTGATGGGGGACCCTCACCACCAAGAAGACCAGATGGACGGGAACAATGGAACGTTGCTGGGACCCCTTGGATGGGTGATGTGCTTCCACCTAACCCCTGTCACCTCTCCCTGTCCCCCCACCCCCCCACGCTCTTCCTTCCTTCCTTCCTTCCTTCCTTCCTTCCTTCCTTCCTTCCTTCCTTCCTTCCTTCCTTCCTTCCTTCCTTCCTTCCTTCCTTCCTTCCTTCCTTCCTTTCCTTCCTTCCTTTCCTTCCTTCTTTCCTCCTTTCCTTCTCTTTGTCTCTCTACTATTAAATAAAATACATAAATTTTTTGGCATCAACATCTAACCTTGTTTGGTTTTAATCTCATTTCTGGGAATATTTTGAACCTTCTAAGCTCTTTCTGGTTTATGCTCAGAGACTTAGCTTTCTTTGCTTTTCTGGATTTAAACCGGATTGTAACAAGGTCTTGGATGAAATTTTTTGCTTTCTTTTGAATAGTTTGAATACTTTGTTTTTATCCCATCTCACTTCCATTTTTAACAGAGAAAATATCATTAACTTGATCAAATGCGGGATATAAATATGATTGAATATTGCATTAATTTGGTACCAGCCTATTAATATTTGAATTACATCTCACATTTTTCTTATTTTTATTTTGATACAGTATTGATATCTTGGTTTATTTAAAGGTAGAACCTTATTTATCAACAAAAGAAAAGGTTTCAAAAATAACCTGTGGTAAATCCCAAACACACAGAAAAACCTACCACTGTGCCTCTTCTAAAATAGAATTTATAAATCTCAGGATTGCTTTCCATACATTTCTATCTCATCACCCTGTTTCGACTTCTAGGAAAAAAACAGAAACTAGAGAAAAAGAAATAAAGTAAATAAATAAAATACATAAAAACTAAAATTAAACCACATCACAGAAATGTACTTTCTAAGTCACCTAGTATGGATATTTACGTCTATAGACAGCTACTTCTTACAATCCTTATCTGAAATTTATCATTCTCTATCATAAAAATGTTAAGGCTGTTAGCACCCACAAAACTTGTTCTAGAACAGCAGCTTTCAATGGTTAGAAGAGTAATATTTTGAATCATAAACTGATCTTTGCACAGTTAACACCTGTTTGGTTTTATGTCAACATAGTTCTTTAGCTTTTCTCATGCTCTAATATTTATCATCTCTGCAACATTTGTAGGCAGGAGTTATATTCCCTCTCAGATCTTCATTTTTCTAGGTTAAAGATACCAAATTCTTTTGGCTTCACTCCCACTCTCCTTTCAACCTCACAATATGCTGGTTCCATCAGATTTCCTGAACCAGCTACTAGAACAACACGTGGTATGAGGTGAGCACCTGCACAGACTATCATGAAATGAAAGATTGCCCACAAACTGACACAACCTCTTACATTTATTTTTAATTTCTTTAGTATTTGACACTGTAATTGTTACTGTACAAGGCTTCATATATATCCCAAAGTTAGTATGTGTAGGTGTGTTACCATCAGCTGATACTCAGCTGATCAGTGAGAGCAATGCTGTGATAACTGGTGGCCCATGCAGTCCTTGCAAAATGGTGCTGCACACACTCGAAAAGGTTAAGTAAAGTGTCTTCACTACTCTGGCCTAAGAGCACAAACAGGGCACTGGTCATAGCTCAGCTGATGCACTGCAACTCACAGAACAAAAAGCAAACCGGAAAATTTTCAAATTTTACCATGTTTTATCCCTTACTGCTAACTTCCACTGAATTATTAAGCCAGACAGTAAAAACATCTGATGGAATGGCCAGCCACCCACAGCAGATTTATTGCCAACTGCTCAGCTAAAGGCACTAAGAGTTCAGTAAGTCAGCAGAGTCACCAGGCACACAGTGGTGATTGGTTTTGAATAGTTTGCTGCTGTTACAATTTCTGGTAGATAATAGCACACTGAGACAAAGCCAGCACGTCTAGTCCTGTTCTAAAGTGGTAAATGAGAGTAAGCGATCCCCTAGGAGTTCATGGAATTCTTTTTTCGGCAGTTTGGAACACAGGTATCCACTTTCCTAAATTTGTAATCTCACTCAGGCATAGGTACACACAGGTGGCTAACCAGTGCTCTACAGAAGAACTGTTATTCTCAAATATTATTTGTAACAGATATTTTAAAATCATGTTTCTGAATGTCATGTTTTGAAAAATAATAATTTCACTGACATAACAAATTCAGAGCCCAAAGTAATGTTCCTGAAACCTTAGTAGTAAAGGAAAGAAAGACCTCTGACATGCCTTGGATATTCCTTTCTGAAGAGTTTTGTATCCTCTAGTCTTGAAGGTATCCTTTGAATTTCATATATGCAAGCCCGTGGCTTCTCTCCTGACCACTCTCTTAGCTATGGCATTAGTTTTCAATTCTGAAACTTTTATATTTGTACTGTATAGTGATGAATTTGCTCCCTTTTTATTCTTACCATGCTCTGTACTGTGCTGATGTGCAAGACCTCATTGTCTGAAACACAGAGGCTCTTTACATCACACCACATGCGCATAAATAATTATCCATGTAGCAGCTTCTCACTTGTACTTGGTTTAGGAGACTGAGAAATAGAGGAAAATGAAAGTGGTGTTACACACACTAAATAATTTTGCTATCCCTTAAACACTTCCTAAAAGCAAAGCTAATGAACCATAAATTAGAAAATGAAGCATAATTAATTTTATAATTTAACTTGAACCTTTACTTGTGTGAGAAAAAAATTCAGCAGATCAAAACCACTTGAACACGTATATTTTTACACTCTTTGTTACTTGACATATCAGAGAAACATTTACTACTAACTTCTGTAGTAAAATTGTTGTTTAGTCAATACTGGAACTACATTTTATCTATTGCTACCAACATACAGCAAAGATTTTCACCTTTCATGTCAGAGATGAAGAACTCATTTCCCTTGGAAAAGTGCTTGTTTGGGCTGCTGTTGTTGAAACACTGTAATTTCCCAGCCAAGATATTTTTTAATAAGTTTGGCTACACTTTATCTCTCTTCAATGAGATGTATGTATTAATTATTTCTTTTCTGTGTATATACTTCATATGCAATGCATGGAAACAACAAAGGCCAGTCCATAATATATACATACATGTAACACATGAAATAGATTTTCCAGAGAGCCATACACAGGCCTCATGGAAACTGTACTATGACATGCTTATGGTCACCCTGGTAGAAGCCTTGGAAAAGCATAAGTTCTCTGTGGTAATTATTTCCAATGGGAAATGAATAATTCATGGGCTGTAAGATGGTGATTCCAGATTTGGGAATTACAAAAATACTCCTTGGGAGATCTACTCAGCTGTTAGCTTCCTGTGTGACTTTGGGCTAGACAAAGACTTGGTGCTTCAATTTCCCATCAGTAAAGTCAGAATATTGATAGTTCCCTTTTTTATGGATGCAATTTAAGAGCAGTAATGGAAGCAGTACAAGAACACAAGATAGTAAATACATCTGGAAAAAGATACTATTTCCTATTACCAATTAGTAGGTAGGAGCAACCCTAAACTTGTGGCTTATTTATCTCTCTCTGTTGGGCCATGTCTACAAAGTAAGAATTTAGAGCTTCCTTGTACTTGCTATTCAAGGATTTGGCTAGTATAAAGGAACACAGATCACTCTTCTGTGAAGTTTCAGGCAAAAATATAGATATTCCCCCTGATGTTACTTCAAATGCATGAAATATGGCTGAGAAAGAAAGCAGCAATTTGTGATCAGCTACAAGGCAGATGTGAAATGCAACAAACCTGGCATTTTGGGCAGAATTCTTTCTGGTGGCTATGAGGAGATGCAGAATTAGGAAAAAAATACTTTAAAATGACATGCTGTAAAATCGTTAAGGGAATGTAAGAGGAATCTAGGTTTTCCCTTAGCCTACCTGAACAACTGACCTTACGTAGCGTAATAAAATAACAACTATACCATCTGTGATGTATCCTAGATATTGAGATCCTCATGAGCATATAAACAAATTGAAGAACTTAAGAAGGACAATGTGCTGCCTGTTGCTTTTTCATCATGTTCATGTTTACTAACAAAGAGGGATACAAGGATAAAAAAATATATATAGAATTGCTGTACTAATCATTTCACCAAACCCTTCCAGTTTGAAAAGACAGATATTTCTAATCTCTAATCCTAATCTAATTTTTCTTGAGCAAACATAATGGTATCCACTGATTGATTTTAGATAAAGCTATAGCAAAATACAGTATATTTGTACTTATGTCATACCCTACAGATGGGACTGCTTTCATAAAAGGTAATGAATGAAGAATGAATCACTTGATTTTTTCTTCACATAAAAGAATAACCTTTCACAGAGAAACATTTTAATTTTATAACATTTTCTCTCTTTTTGCCCTTCTCCAACAAATGGAGTCACGAGAACCATGTTCAAAAATGCAATCCTGCATACATTGTGGTAGAGAGCTAATGGAATATGCTAAGAATCCCTGGAGGAAAATTACAAGGATCCAAACTTTATAGGACAAAAAAGAAACCCGGTACCCTTATGGTAGGCATGGATCCACCTCATGGCTGAGGTGTCTGAATGTCTAGAGATCACTGTGAAGTACATGGAAGTGCTCACATTTAAGGCAGTAAATCCCTGTCCTTCTCACCCTGTCCCAGGAATAACGAAAATAAGCCAACGTGTAAGAACCAATAGCAGCATATTACATCACAGCCCAGTAGAGTCACAGTGCTGCCAAGTCTCTCCTGATGATGTGAGGAATACAAATACAGAAGTACATAGAATATACGTACATATTATATATACAATCTGCACTAAGTGAAGCAGAACAACTATGAGCATGAAAGAATAGTGAAGAGAGACAAAAAACCTCTTCTACATGGAGTCAATAGCAGACAGAAACAATATTGTAGCCAAGTGAGCAATAATGGAGAGCTACACAGGATCTCCACATGTAACGTCTCCTCTTCAAGAACAGGGCAGTTTGTCTAAAAATAATTATTTTAATCATCCAAGGACTTACTGAAACTAAGTAGCATCAACTAGATGGCTCCATAAGAACCCCCCTCAAAATACACCTTACAACAGCACAAATTTATGTCAATTAACATTTTAACTGTTTATTCCAGGATGACTTGAACAGAACAAGAATAGATACAAAACCAGAATGACAGCTCTGTAATGTGGCTGAGAATTCCAGCAAGAATGTAAGCATTGTTTCATCTGTGGGCTGGTTTTGACTGGGGTAGAGTTAATTTTCTCAGTAGCTGGTAAGGGGCTGTGATTTGGATTTTGCTGATGACACAGGGATGTTTTTGTTATTGCTGAGCAGCACTTACACAGCATCAAGGGCCTTTTCTGCTTGTCACACCACCACTGAGCGGGCTGGGGGTGCACAAGTAGATGTGAGGTGACGTGGCCAGGACAGCTGACCCCTACTGATCAAAGGGATACCCCAAACTATGTGGGGTCATGCTCAGCATATGCAGCTGGGAGAAGCTTGGTGGAGGGGGCTGCTTCTTGGGGACTGCCTGGGCATCCGTCCTTTGGTGGTGAACAACCATTTCCATTTGCATCACTTGTCTTTCTTGGGTTTTATTTCTCTCAGTTATTTGCCTTTCATTAACATTTATTATTATTGTTACTATTATTGTATTTTATTTAAGTTACTAAACTGTTCTTATCTGAACCTATGAGTTTATTCACTTTTACCCTGCTAATTCTCTCCCCAGTCCCACTGCTGGGAGACAGTGAATGAGCAGCTGTGTGGTACTTACTTGCTGTCTGGGGTTAAACCACGACAAATAGCTTTTAATTTCTGGATACAATACAATAGAACGTGTGCTCATATGATATCAATCTCACCCAAGGACTTCAGACACATGCCAGCTGAACGCACCTGGCAGCACTCCTTGAGCTCTTCTGTTATTCCAGATATTAAATTTACAGAATTTGGCTTCCCACAGAGCTGAGTCTCTGAATGCCAAGACTGAAGCATTTACCTCTTAAAAATAGCAACCTCTGTCTCCCAGAGCAATTTCTACTTTTTCATGAAGCCACCTAATAACTGAGTCTAGGCAGAAACTAGTATTGCTCCCATAAGTAGTTCTACATCTGCTCACTTTAATGTCAAAGTGTATCAATCACAAACACAAACAAAATTTGGACACTTTATGGGCTTTAATTAAGCTTACATGATTTCTTTTGAATGATGTCAGGTTTTGTGCTATACTTAGATTCTATACCTGATTTCAACAGCAGGAACCACAGCTGTTTTAACAATATTTGTAATTAGATGATTTCATGAAATAGTACTCTTCCTTTTCACAAACTAACTGCCACAAAGCATTACTTTGTTGTTTTGATACTACTAGTCCAGATATTTGATAGATAGCAGAAGTGCAGCCAAGGTATCAAGTACTTAGCAGTATAGACATCAGGTGCCAGGACAACAGAGTGCCAAAGATACTGGCAAGCTCAGTTTTGAAATATTGGCCTGATTCGGGGAAAGTGATAGCAGCAAGCCAAAATGCATTGATAATACATTCTTTCAAACAAATACTTCATCCAATACTGAAATTGCAAGCATTAAGCATCAAGTACTACTCTGTTCTGCAAATGAGGGAATGTTGTTAATTTTGTGAACTTTCTGAAAAATAACTGAAAGGTCCTGGACACAGCAAGCAACAAGAAAGAAATTGCTCAACACAGGTTCAACTAAACTCAGAGCTACATGTGATGGTATCTTGGTATGCTTGGCAATAAGTGAAGACTTTGTTCCATCAAAAGAAGAAATGTGAAAAATACTGAAGGCATGTAAAGATATGCTACAATGAAACCAAATTAAACCCCGTATCAATGACTGAGATGACAGATATGTCTAAAGAGAGAATGCTTTAAAAAAAATTCAGAAGTGAGTGGTGGTTAACACTCAAGGTAAGTTGGCTTCTTTTCTCCTGAATGTAAAGCTTCGAGATCCACTCTTGAAAGCGAATATATGCTGTATGCTCCTTGAGCATTATCTTTCTTGGTGCTCCTGATGAAGGTGACAACATGCATGCCAAATAAGATGGTCGATTAACAATCAGCAGCATTTTTCAGAATTTTTATGTCAGAGAACTAGGAGAAAAATGAGTACCAAGTACAAATTGCTGACATTCATGCTAGCATGCAATTTCATGCTAGTAACATGGTATTTTATTACACTGAGGAGAATTTCTGCAAAAAATCTGGAATGCAAAACCCACCACCTTCAAGAGGACAGTAGGTATACTATGTTCCCCAACAGACCCTAGCACACCAGCCTACTAAAAAATATTTCTGAAGTAGTACAGTTTTCACACCATTTTCACAGCTTTTGAAAAGGCTTCTTGTCCCATAGAGTTCACATTCTGTCCTGGTTTAGGAATGGTGTTCCCCAATTTAGTACTCCCACTCAAAAAATCATGAGCCACTCCCCTCCCCCCCAGCACAATGGGAGGCACAAAAGGCAGATCATGGGTTGAGATAAGAACAAATTACTGGAAACAGCAATGAAAGAAGGAAATGGACAGTAACAGCAACAATATTAATAACAAAAGTATACAAGAGAGACAGGGATCCACATACAAAAATGCTCAACATGGATCCTGAGACGATGAACAATGTCTGAAAATGCGCCACATTTTCAGGACCAGAAGCCATGCCCTTCTTCTTGGAAGCCAGAAAGTCCCTTTGTCCTCATCCCCAGCAATGATGTGAGGTGGTACAGAGTAACCTCTGGGTCCTGGCCAAAACTAGGAAACACTCCCATTGTAATATGTCAACATGGAAACAAAGAAAGGAAATGAGAAGGTATCATACTAAATCATAAATCATACTAAAATGAAAGAAAAGAAGTGGCTTATATCACAAGCAAACAGTAAAGATGTAAATGTTAATAAGCAAGGAATTCATTACAGTACCTTAAAAGTAATGGGCAGCATAGGAGAGAGACCAGAAGGAAGCATGAACCAATAGGCATCAGATTTAGTGTGGAAACATAAAAAGGCAGTGGATATACAGGGTCAAGAAAGGAGGTAAGAATAAACAGGAAGATCTGTTTGGGAGAATAAATGGGAAGATCTGTTTGGGAGGATGCAGAAGTTCACATGAAGTAGAGTTCAACAAAGCAGATGTAGGAGGCTGGGACTCATAAAGCCTGCCAGCACGATCTGATGTCTCAGAACAACAGTATGCTGACACCAGACTGATATTGTTTGACTGCACCTGTACACATGTGGTAAAGTCTAAATGGCACTACCTTGTGCTATGTGGTTTTTTAAAAATCTCCGATGCTGACCAGAAGCACATCTCAGCTGCATTCTAATGTATTGGCTGACTCCAATATCCTGCCCTGTGGCCTCAGAAGCATTGTATGCTGTAAGAGTTGTCAAAAGGTTCGGTTTCATGAAAGATAAGAAAATATCCTGACTTTGTTTAAGGACAGGCTTGCTTCCTTTACTGGTGCATTTTTCATTATTACATGGCATCTAGGACAGGCATGCTCCTGAGGATAAATAAATCAGGGAGCAAATACACTGTGCCACAGCTGCAGGTTTTGTCACTACACCTCAGTCCAGTGAAGTCACAGAATAGGGCCTGCTTGTGACAGACAGTTCAGACCCCTTGGTTGCAAATGCAGGGCACTGTGGTTAGGGCTCTTCCATGACCCAGCTTCTTTCAGAAAAACTGACAATTTCCACCTGGGTGCACAGAAGGTAGGATTCACAGAAATGCCAGAAGCCTTTCTGTAGAGAAGGCAGATGTTGTTCAGATTGAAAGGCTGATATAGAAAAGTCTGATGATATAAATGTGGTCTTCATGAAGAAATAACTTTCAGAACTCTGAGTACATGCTAAAAGAGGAGAGGTGCTCTTTCACTTGCTCTTTGAGAGGACTGGGTTTTTTTACAGCTTCTCTAATAAAGTGGATTTCCTACCACTAAGAAAATTGGGATCTGGAAAGAGTGTATTCAGGTCAAGCTGCACCATATTCACTTTGGTGTGCTTTGCTTTGTACTTTTAAAATTATGTCTATATTTTCAGGAGAACATGAATTTTCTCTAAATCAAATAAATTAAAAGTTTATGCAATGGACTCCTCCTTTCTGCAATTTTAGAAATAGTTATTCCCTCCCTTTCAAGAATAAATAATACATATTTCTTTTCAGCCTTCTAATTCAAACTAAAAAGTGCAAATTTTTGCAACATCTCCTACACAATGTTTATGGATCCCAAATTCTTCCACAGGTGTTGAAAAGGCACAGGAAAAAGCTTGTGTTCCTTCCTTAGATAAGCGTGTGCTATCTGGCAGCTGAGAAAAATAACCTAATCTTTTGTCATCAGAGGATCCTTCAGAAAAGATTAATGTTGCAATAGCAGGACATTTTGTCTTCTGTTTTTTTGGCTGATACTAAATTTGTAGCAAGAGGAAGGCGCTCTAGGCACATAAGGACATGTGGACAGGGAGAAATGTCCATCTGCTATTGACATAGCCAATTAACAAACTGAACACACTTTGAGAACCTTTGTTTATTTATCCTTGATGTATTTGTGCTCCTACCATAAATTCATCAGAATATTCACAAAAGAATTTAAATGAAGACAGCAACAATTTTATCTAAAATGGAAAAATATCAAAAACTCAGAGAACATTTCTCTTAAGGAAAGCAAAAAATTCTTAACATGGCTATAAGAAATGATCATATTCAGATCTCTACAAAGTTCAAATGCTAATTTTGGATCCATATGCCACCTGTGAAATTTCTCTCTGATATCTCAGAAACAATTATACTATCAAAAATTGCTGTTGTGGCTACCGTTTAAATTCATTCCAAGCCAAAAGGATACCAAATTTAGTAGACCACATTTTAAGCACAGCAAACACAAAACCAGTGTTACTTAATCTTTAGCTGATGCTTGAGAGTCTCTGGAGCCCATTCCTAGTGTCTTGTGTACCTGGGAGATTGCCTCCTTACACATGCCAGAGCTGGTGATTATGATGGTGCTTCAAGTCAGTAGAGATTAATGACATCAAAATTTTGGCAGAAAACAGAAATGAAATTCTGTTCCAAATCAATTTACAGCAGCAATAAAAGTCATTTCAAATCCAATTCAAGAAGGGCTGGCAATGTCTATTCCAAAGAGGTCCATTCTGTTTTGCAGAAAGAATAAACAAAATGCTATAGGAGCTTATGGAGGCAGAAAGCTCTATACCAAAAACTGGCTGGCAACAACTATTTCAGGATCCAACAGAATTTTTCTCTATCTCAAAATAAGATGCTGGCAGAAATATTTGAATCACCTGAAAAACAAAGCCATGCCAAGGGAAAATCAGACTGGACAAGCAGCTAAAGCAGATTAATACTACATTGTGCAGACAAGCCCACTTCAAGCTTTAATTTCATTTTAAAGCTATATTCATCTGATTCCCAAAGGCACGCATTTGGAAGACAACTAAAATCTCTCCAGATATTTCTCATTCTTAGAAAAAGTTAGGAACCACTTGAGAAAGTAGTGACCATGACAGTAACAATCACAATCTGTGACACCTGTCAATAGCCTTGTTACCTTACATATAGGGACATGGGTTGGGTATCTCACTGACAGCAGTGCACATCTATAAGCAAAAAAAAAAGTGAGAAGAACAAAAAAGCAAGAAAAGCAGGAAAACCTGGCACATATATTTGAAAGAAAATTATTTTTAGTTCAGGTTTGGGATTTATGCATGCAGAGCACTGGTTTGCACTCTGAATTCAATATGTGCTGAATGGAATTTAGTGTTCCAAGTCAGTGAAGGATGCTCAGCATCAGAGCACTTCATAAAAGTACAGGTCCCTATCTATATGAGTTTCCAAATTTTGCTATAAAACCAAGAGGGCTACCCCTTGCTCTCCAGGGAAAGGCCTACTGAACAGAGATGGAGTGGGAGATTAAATGCATTGGCTTTCATCATAAATCTGTCAGAGTTTTAATAACTGAAGATCATATAGCATCGTCCACCGCAAAGCTAGAGAGAGGCCTTAATTTGATCTTTAGAATTTGCTCAAATCTCACCTGGATAGTAGGGTCATTGGCTTTATAATAAGACATCCCAAATTTCCAGGTTCCTCCTCTATTTCCCCTTTAGTCTTGAACACACCCATAGATGCATACATACTTCCTGCTTATGATGCACACAGGCTTATTCCAAAAACTCTTAATTATACATGAGCACTGATATCTGAACAAAGAAGAAAAAAACTACAGACCAAGAAAAGCCCACATTTTGATCTCAATTCATTGAGGTCTATATCAATGTGTTAGTAACACTATATTATTAAAATATAGAGTGGGGGACCACAAAAGCAAAATACTGCAGTTGTGCGATTTTAACATTTAATGAACAATTTTCCATATTCTTTTACTTAATATGAACCCATGCGTAGTAGCAATAAAGAAAGAGAATAAAGGAGAGCACACTAGCACATGTGCTTCTAACAGAGGGGCTAAAGCAGTGAAGTGACCCAGCCTAGAGAGAAATAATCCCATATATACCATACTGCAATGTTACTAAATGGGATTCTCAAACACAGTCATAAATAAACCCCCTTTCTTTCCAGCTTGAAAAAAATAGACTGGTATTCTGTTCTAAATGGAGCATTACAATGCCTGTTCTTTGTTCAGCCCTTCATGGAACAGTGTGGTGTGTAAAATCTGTCTAAAAAAGCAGTCCCTCTCTCTCTTTTTGTCTTTCTGCTACCATGGATATGACATCATTTTTGCCAACCGTTGCTAAGTCATGAACAGAAGGAGCATTTCCTTTTCTCACATAGAGGGCAGGGTATGAGCCAGAGCTTCCAAGAGACACAATGTTCTCTTTATGCAGCCAGGGAAAACAGTAAGAGAGGGCTGCCGATGGTCTGGGAAATGGCGGGCAGCCATCGAGCTCACAAAGCTCACAGGGCTGCCTGGCCAGACTCAGTTCCCACTAAATTGGTGGCCTATTTTCTCATTTCAAAGAAGGGAAAGGGAGGGAGAGAGGGGAGCAAAGAAAAAAGCCCTATATCTTTGCCACTCAACCCTTGCTGAGGCAACCACTGGTCCCTTGCTTTTCCCAATGAGGGCTGCATCCACTGTTGGAGAACAGGAGAGGGAGCACTTATGGTCCAGGAGCTGCTTCTCCTAACCCCACTGCATGCTGCACCTGCTAAGTGCTAGTATTATGGCTGGGGGAAAAGAGAAGTTCCCAAAATGAAAATATATTTGATCCAAAAAGGATCCAGAACTCAATTATGGTCAAATTAAGAACTGCTATAAGACATTTATTTTCTGGGTGCTTGCAGACTTAGATGCAGGTCCTGAAGTCCTAAGTTATTTTCTAGCAGGTAAAACTACTGTTATGATCAATGCAAATATCACATGAGAAAGGATTTTCAGTATATGAGCTCTGATTATTTCACACACTGGCACAGTGACAGTGATCTAGATTACAGAGTTACAAAGTTCAACACATTAAGCATTTTGGTAATTGAAAAAACCTCTACATATTTACTTTTCAGAAAATAAATCATTGAAGCCTATTTTCTGCAACACTTGGGAAAATCTTACAACTGAAAGCATAGCTAACCTTCTTCCAGGTGTGAAAACTTTTGTAGGTCACATTGTGTGACTTAGAATGAGGAAAGGCAAATGTTCACATTTTCTTTAACAGAAGATATGATTTTTTTTCCTTATTGAAGCTATTCATCACTTACTAATTTAACTTACAAAAGACAGACTACAGTTACTTTCACTTAGCTCTGTCCTAGACGAAAAATAGAATTTCCTGCATCTCAGATAATGGCACCAACCAGGGAAATCAATTGTCTTTTGCTTTTTGAAGAATCTGAGTGCAAAGGAAAAAGGATGACATTTCTAAAAGAAAGTGGGGAGGGTGGGGAAGAAAAAGAAAAAAGATGCTGCTTCCATAAGACAGGGGATGTATTTAGATTCAATCTAAAGTACTACTTTTCCAGTCCATCCTATCTGAAGTTTCCATAGACTTCCATCTCCCTTGGAATAAAAAATATACTTGAGCTAAGTTACCTCAGGAACAGGTAAATATTTGAAATACACGTTCCTATTTTCTCGTAATTCCTAATTTGTGCAAGAAAGCAAGAAAACACAAATACACATTGATTCAAACCCTGATTCCAACTGGCTGTTCCTATAAAAATCACCAGAAGGGTACACTAAATTATAGATTTTTATACTTATTTACACACATGTGAGGTTGCTCTTAACATGGTTAATGGTAGCAAGCTCATACTTTATGAAGCAAAGCCCTGTCCAAAGTGAAGCCCCCCCTTCAATACTTCCAATATCTTTGGCCTTCCTGCAGAAATTATTTTAAATAATTGAATTTCATCAACACTGGCATCTATGTGACACAGGCACGTTTTGCTGACACATGAAAGAATTGATATGTGGTGCAGTACTGTATTAGTTAAAAGATACCCAGTGTATGTTTGCATTTCTGAACAGAGATTTGTAAATTGTGAAAAGAAGATTTAAGTGCAAACTTTTCCAAACAACTGTCATCAATTAATTAAAAAATGGACTCAAGTAGTTTGACAGGATGGGATTAGCATATCGGACACAGCCTGTGGCATAAGAGACTAAACTTCTAGCTTCTGTTCACACTTAGATATAACATCATGAATAAGCAGTGAGCTTCTGTCCTCAAGTCATCAAGGAAGGGCTTGATCCTGCCCTCAAATATGAAGGCAGGTGTCTTGTAAAATCAGCTACTCTACTAGGACTGCATCTGATATTACAAGACAACGAGTGATGTGTGCTGGCTTTCAAAATGAATAAAATAACCCTTCTTCAATAAGCTTTTCTACAAAAACAAAACAAAAATCAAGAGATGAGAGCTGAAAACAGGCATATGGAAAATAACCCTGTGCCCCCATCTTCAGTGAAAGGAGGAAAAAAAATGGCAGCAGAATATACATATAAATTCCCAGAGTTAACCTGAATCACAGAATCAGAAGCAAGGAATTTATATTAAGCCTTTTAGAACACTTTGCACTCGACTGATGGCATTTGTTTTGAGTTCACTCGCGCCTGAATGCCCAGGAAGGAAGTGAAGTGAATGTGCAATGTAGAGCTTGCAGGATATGATGCTTGATAGGGTGCTGGCATCAGCAGGGTTCATTTTCTTCTCAGACCCCAGAGCTGCACAAGTGTATTATTGTGTGCTTTTGTGCAACACCAGGGAAGCTGGAACAATTCCACAAACTATATGGATGAAAAGATGGAATGCATCATCCCACAAAAATGCACTCTTTTTTCCTCCTCCCCTCCCAAGAGATTGCTTAAAAAGGGGAAAACGTGATCTCTTTTGTAAATCTTTCACAGTCCTTTGCTTTGTGTTTGCACTGAGTTTCCTTTAAGCAAACATAATGTTGGAACTCAAATATTACAGTAATGTAAGGAAACTGTTCTTGCTGTGAGAATTCCCAGCACTGCAGATTTATGTTCTATTACACATGCAAACCCAATGCCTCAGAGCTTTGCAGAAGAATTTTAACTCAATCTAGCTTTCTGTTGTATTTTTTTGGCATTCATTTGTTCAAAAACTTAAATTTTGTATTCCCCTCCTCCTCAACAGACTAAGGCAAAATCAGATTTACATGAATCAACACAAAAACCTGTGGATTAGCAGGGAAAATATCTAAACCAAATAATTCATCTGTGAGAGTAACTTCTCATCAAAATTCACAACCCTGGAAGTCTATTTGCATTAATTATTTAGGACAGTTTACTAAGGAGAATATTAATAACACGTCTGCTTCTTTTTTTACCAGATGAACAACTTTTTGTTAATTAGATACAGAATTACTAGCATCATCAGGACAGAAACGTGCCACCAGGGAAAAGAATGCTACTAATGTAATGAAACATTAAAAGAGATAATGAACCTAGTCAATAAATAAGTGGGGGTTTAGTCAACAAAAAGTATGATTTTTTTCATATTTGATGAGGCTGAATCTCATGGACTCTTTGAGAAATTGCCATAAACCATTAAACAAAAGTTCCATAATGGACATAGACCAAACTGGTTTAAAAATGGATTTAAAAGAATGCAAACAGGAATTGGGCTGCTTCCTCTTTGTTTCAACTGACATATACATTGGCAAGGTTAAAAATGAGCTGAAAGAGTTTGATGTATTTGCAGCATGATTATATCGTACCCATGGAATAGAAAAAGTTAAAGGTAATGAATCTTTTCAAGTGAATTAAATGGGCTCTATTAAATACTCAATCATTTTCTAAAATCAGTACATTGCAATATGTAGCACACCTCAAAAATGTTAGTGACTTTAGAAAGGAAAGGGAAAAACTGACTAGCTTTGTGCAGAAATCTCTACTCTTTGCAAGTACTAGTAACTTCACTAGTTCTATTAACAAACAAAAAATTATTATTATTAATTTTATAGTACATGTAGAAAATCTGATCTTTAGGCTCTTAAGTGTGGCAATAATGTGTCCTTATATCCATGTTGGAAACTTCCAGTCTGTCATTTTAAAGAACCATTAACCCCTAGTGTTAGGTCCTGGATAATTCAAAGAAGAAAATTCATAAAAAAATAAATGAATCTTGAAGGATCATTTGAGGCTGTACCTTTCAAATACAGCAGTAATTTCAAGTAGCTTTGTATGTTGAAAGTGTTTCGTATTCATATAGACATTTAAAAAGCAGTTTGAATATAAAAAGCAGTGAATTGTACCTCCCTTAGCAGACGTTTCCAGGACAGTGACCAATCCCCCCAAACTCAACAAGATGCAACAAGATTTGTTATATATATGGCCTAGAAGATTTTTTTTTCACACAAATTTACTTCTCTTTTATTAAGCCATGTTGAAGCTGCTCTGACTGGCTCAATTTCTTATGCCAAATAAACTAAGTTTCAGACATCCATTCATGTCCCTTCCAAACAGCAGGGGCTGCTCTGTAGTCAGCTACCTTGCCTAAAGGGTAAATAAAAAGGAAATGGAAGTCACCTACAGAATAAATAAATTAAATCTTGTAGTATGGCCCATGTATTAAAAGGGGCTGAGCATAATGAGACATCTCATCAGTGTAAGACCAAAAGGAAAAGTCATATTCATCTCAAATCCTCTTGGAAATGATCCATTATAGATAGTCTGCTGCAGAATTTTGAGAAGAAGCTCCTCCACTATTACTTCTTGGGCATTTTTCATTACTGCATACTGCCAGGAAGACCTGAATGACAGAATTTATGAGTTATGATGGCACAGATTTAGAACTGTGGATACTACCATACATGTCCATCTTATGCCCTAGTAAAGTCAGACTTATCACAAGATGACAAAACCCACACTGGTCTGTGTTTTCTAAACCTAAAATTGCATTTCCATTCAAAAAGCAATGTTTTGTTTTCAAAGAAACCCCCAAACATGTATCAATCAATAGGAAGGAATTCACCCCATAGAACATCCAGAATTTTAGATCTAGAGAATGAAGGGTGTTTCCCAGTAAAAAAAGATTGTGCATCAAGTAAAAACTTACTTAGCTGCTCATATAGGTCAAACAGAATGCTGATCTACAAATCTACATTACTTACTCATTTTTCCATTCAAACATCTTTCTATTTCCTAGCCTTAAACAGAAGTGGAGAAGCAAGCGTTTATTAAGTAAATGCAACCGTACTTTAACTGATAGAACAAAGAGAGTTTTGAAATCCAATTTCCAAGACAGTCCACTTTAGTTATATATTTTTCCTGAACAGCTCTCCCAACTGGATGTTCAATTTTCCAAATATTGATGCTCAAAATTTTTCAAAGCTGATGAACTTTTTAATTTTCTTTCCTCATTATTCACAGCTCTGGTGGACTGCTTATCCTTTGTTTAAACGTTCACATCCCTATAAAAACCTACACTCATTCTATTTGATTATGAGTGCAAAAACAGTTATCTTAAACTCAGTTAAGTAAGGAAATACTTATACCTCGGATGTTGTATAGCTGCTGCTGGTGATGTTAAGAAGTCATGTGGTACTTGGACTATATTTAATATATTTATAAGGAGAATTGGATTGGATTCCAAAAATTTCGACATTCACAATACTTTTAAACCATAAAATTCTGATAGAAATATTTGGTGTTAGCTTGCCTTTACAAAATCTCTGTTGACAAGTCTCTATAATGTGATGTGGAAAACAAAATGCAGCTCCAGGTTACAACCTGAAGCATACATTTCATCTGAGTAGATTTCATCTTATTATCATTTCATCTTATTTAGTTTAACTTAAGGATCAATTCAATAGATTCCCTCTCTACTGTTAAAGACCATGTCACAAAACTAATGCAAACTGGAACATGTAAACAAATCAACCTTATTTCCCTGGTTTATACTGGCATGATACACCATTGTGATTAAAATATTATTGCCCTTTTGAAATGGAAGAAGATACATTAGCCAATTCATTGTTGATTAAAAAAAAAAAAAAATCACTGGAATTAATTTGGTCTAACTATAGATAACTTGCACTTGTTTCCTTTAAGTTACAGTAGCAGTAACCTCACAGAAACTTAATCACCATAAAATTAAGTGCTTTAGTCCCTGAACGATGAGTTAAATTTCTGTAGAATTATTGATTGGATCACACTACTATTGTACAACCAGAACAAGTTGCTGTTTGAAATCCATGGATGGTACAGAGTCTTAGATTTTGCACAGAAATGAAAGGAAAGCTTTTCTGGAACTAATGAACCCACACGTGTGGGTAAGGGATGTAAGGTCACCTGTTGAGGGTGACCTCAATAGACTGCAACAGTATCAACAGGTCATCTGGAGAACTCTGCTTATCAGTGAACACATGCCCCATGTAGTGGTGTCCAAAATGGCAGAAAGTACCACTATTTGTAGTTTATTCATATGAGCTACATACCAATTCATATAGACACAACATACATAGTTGAAAAAAAGTATGAAAATGTGTGTGCGTATAAAAGTGTACAGATACCTGTTTGTATCTTTGAATGTGTGGTCCTAGAAAAAGAAAACAAACTTTTTCTGCTGTGCTGATTCTGGCCACCCCCTGATGGCCTCTGGTTTATTTATGGATTATGTTTGTACAGAACTGGAAATTTCCATCCATTTTTCTCTAAGTTAAATATCCACCACTCACCTATAAGCGGACCCCTGGTCACAGCTTAGGCCTCCAGGCTGTGAGGAGATATTTTATCTTTAAGGAGTGACCTTAGTCCTCTGACTGCAATGAACCCAGTGGGTGACCTAAATAGCTGCAACAGATTCTAGTGCTCATGTGGAAAATTCTACATATCAGTGAAAAAACCTGGAACCAAAACAAAAACAGAAACAACACAACCCCACAAGCCAACAAAACCCACTGAAATCCACAAGTAAAACGCTATTCATAACTACATTAAAAAAGCATTTTATTCAATAGATCTCATTTCACTTGGGATGTCACATGACTGTTTTATGTGCTAATTTTACTGAAAACATGGTCTGGCTTGTTTTGATAGATAAGGGACTGATTTGTAGCAAGTAAGTGGTGTTTTTAGCTTACTGCAGTGCACACGGTTCAGTATCTAAACATGACACAGAGTTTAAAATGAAGTTCCATGCCTTTCTTCTTAAAGGTTGTGCTCAATCTTTACTGCAACCCGAACCCTCTTCTTGGTTTAGTATGTGATATAACATATGAACCCACAGGCACAATCCTTCACCCTTGTGCCCTGAGAATTGGGAGTCTCAGAAAGCAGGACCCTTATCAGAAGACCTAACAGGGAGTCTAATCCTGCAGATAAGAATAATGTGGAGTGGGGATATGGAGAAGGGAAGAGGTGATGAGGAATCAATTTAATCGCCTGAATGATGCTGTAAGCTTGCCAATTTATTAAATTTATCTACTTTCCCCATCCGGTTTACATGACTAGATAAACATCTTGTTTTGGCATTTTGATGGAATCATAAAAAGGGAGGAACTTTTTTAAAAATAAAAATCCTAAAGACCTCCATAGTGTTGTACTGAGGTTTCCAATGTCTTTTCCCTTTTAATTAAAACCAATAAATAAAGAGCCATAGTGTGGCATGGATTTATATGCAGCACTCCCAATTGATTTCAGTGGGGTTTGCTTTAAAAAATCAATGGTGGGACACACCACAAAGATAGTGATTAATTTTTTTTCCTACTTTAAAACAACAAAATACATTAATTATGACAAATTGCAAATTGGTTTTTAACATTTGTTTTCTTGGATTATGGCATGTACTACTTAGAAGTCAAATAAAAATACACCCAGAGAATACAGATCCTATTTCTTACTTTGCAAAAACAAAATGGTATGTAAAAAACAAGTAGTAGAAGAACAAGTTAAACACAAAGGTAGTGAAGGCATCAAAACATTAAATAGATGAAAGCATCACTAATGCACTAAGCAAGTAAAATAGGAGTTTATACAGAACATCATACACATTAAAGAAAAATATTTAAAAAATATAAAACCAAAACCAGAGTGAAGTTTGCAAAGTTCATTCATTTATTGTTAGCTATGACAAAAACTCAAGTAATATATTCATGACAACAAACTACCAAACTGTCTATTACTTATCAGAAGATCAAAGATAAGCCTCCGGTGTATTTTCTGCTAAGACCAGAGGAGCACAATAATTATGAACTTAGAAACAAATCCTGTACCATAAATACTGAAAGCTATGACAACTGAATTAATCTGATTGAGACCAATATAGTGTACCAGAATGTTTAGGCTCAAAAAAAAAAAAAAAAAAAAAAATTACTTCACCCTTTCCTTTTTTGGACTCATTTTCAGCACATAAGGAAGTGCTAAATTATCCTAAGATGTAAAAAAATAGGACATGCAGCAGATAAACTTACTTCCAAAAAGCACTTCATTTTGTTTTTTTAAATCTAAACCAAAAACATTACACCAAATTCAGCTACAACTCATGTTTCAATGTTTTAATGTCTGAACTCCTTGAATACATTAAGAGGTTCTCAATACCTGTTTCACTTAGAGACTGTCTGCTGAGGTACACAAAAAGGTGGCTCGTTAGTGCTACGTGGGTATGTTTAGTGACAGTCTAACCTAATCATTCAGCAGTAATTGAGAGGAACAACCTAACTTCTCTATTCACTATTTTTGATCCAACAAATCAATGTTGAGACCTTTCAAAGGCTATGAAGATGACTTTTTAATGTGGAAAATATGATTGCTTACTTCAACTGTGGTTTTAGGAATAATTATTTGATTTTTTTAAAATACTTTTATTTCTTCAGCTTATTGAAGGAAACAAAACTTTGGATTCTCTTATCAAGAAAAGCAAAAGAGATGAAGACAAAAGTTCTATCTACATAAAAATATTTTTTCAGTTTAAAGCAACCAAAATTCTAAATACTTCTAAAAATAATGTTCTATATAAGTCACATGAAATTTGCATGAAGTTGTTATGGCAACTCTATTTTTTAAAAAAAGGAAATAACAGAAGTATGTACTTAGGCAGAACTGATGGAACACCACCCTTTTGGGGATCTTTATAAAATATAGAACCATTTATGCAAAATTTTCTTGTAGTTATTATGTGTTAGTGTTACTAGCATACTATTTTGGGAAAAGATACAATGTCACCAGAAATTACATTGTTATGATCACCTGTTAACATGATCTCTCTTCTTTTCCTAGTTTTTATTAGCTATAAAGTGAACTTGCCAAAAGTATTACATATGGATGTTTGTCATATTTTAATTTTGCAATATCAGGAGCAAAAATGGATCAACTCAACTTGTCTGCAATGGTCAATACTTCATTGAGAAAAGGAAAAAGGATCATGAGTGTAGATTATAATGGTTCCATGGAAATACCTCCTTATTAGCATCGAATTGGTTTTAAAATGACAGATTTCATTCCAGTATGAGCAGTATGATACAAATGATAGCATTACAAATTTGGTATTTCTACAAAAAAGGTTTCCACAACTTCAATGAAGATCATGGTCACTGGACATCCATGTTCCTTATTCATTCTAGCAAAGAAAATGCATACATTTATACCTCAGAGACTGGGATGGGTGGAATGCTACATAAAAAGGAAAGGCCGTGTTGCATATTGCTGAGGATCTCCATTTTAGCACACATACAAAACCAGCAAAATCCTACCTACATTTTTTCCTTTCCTTTGTTCTCTTACATCCTTATCATGGTTTTCACAAAATCTTAATCTTCAGGAGAACAAATGTCACCTGTGAGTCACTTTGCTTCTCTACATTAATTATACTTTGTACAGTTTTTCATATTACAGCTGAGAAGCAGGTTTGTTCTGGTAGCCACATACAATTGTGATAGAAATGGCATGTTACAAGCAACACTAATGCATAGCAGTAACAATAAAAAAAAAGAAGAAGAAGAAAAAGCAAATGTGGCATTTTCTTCCTGAAGTTTAAATGAATAAACCCCAAAGAAAAGTAATGATGGAGTAAAGAAATACTGTGAGCCAACTCTCTTTTAATGAAGACAAAAAAAAAAGGAGGAAGAATAAATCAGTCAGAGCCTGCATTCCATTGATATTTCTAAGCTGTACTGAGGACTACTTTGCTCAAGATTGTGCCCAGCAGACAAAGACCCAAGTTAAGGGCAGAGCAAAGACAAACTGGCCAAAGGGAACTCCAGGAGGTACTGTGCCTCACTGCTTCTGTTTTACAGACTCAGGGGCAACCTTTTATTCAAGCTATTCAAAAAGCATTAACTCAGAGTCTCACCACTTCGTTTGAAAACTGTGACATCTTCTTAGAAGTGCAAATTCACAAAAAAAATCTTCCTTTTGGTGTAAGCTGAACAGTGATTTCATTGAGTAACTGCCAATTTTTCTACTACACATTGTTAAAAGTAACAAAGAAGTATGAGGAGGAAAGGAGAAAAGAAAGGAGTTCATTGAGCTCAACAAATTGTACAAAGCTGGGTCTAGAGAGTAGTTCATTTAGCCCTTGCAAAAACATTGGATTGCCTCCAAAGCGGAGACTCTACAGACTTTCTTCATAGAGGAGAGTCAATACATTCAGGGAGGTTTGCCTTCCCTGGGAAGAAATGGGCATTTGTCTACCCATTTTGTAGTCCTATGAAGACTACTGTTTAGGCTTGTGACTGAGCTGGCACAGGTTATATGTACGGGCTGCCCAGTACCACCATAACTAGAATGGATCCGGGAAAGGGATCCACAGTGGGTGTCTGTTCACCAGCACCCTCCCACCCCACCCCCAACTTTAAGAAATGGCAGGTACATAGTCTCTGTTTACTGTTAAAGTTTGAGAAAATTTCAAAGTTCAGTCCCAGAAAAGTGAGAACTCACATGGACAGGCAAATCCCTTCTGTGTGCATAATGTATGCACTCATTTTTGCCATGCCAAGAAGCACTGCTTTGTTATTTGTTGTGGAAATTTTAATTCTGTGTCATAGGAGAACGAGCTGTACGTGTATAAAAAAAGCATGTATCTTCAGCTAAGATTTCCTGGAGGTTCAGAGAATTCTTATAAACTGCACACCTAGAATCAGATTTATCTTCCATATTTGTCTGGAGAAAACCAAAGCAGTAAGCATTTAAAGGGAATGGTTTATCTCCAAAGACTATAAAAAAATTAAAATTAAAAAGAAACGAAGGGGAAAAAGCGTCTAATCTGGAAGAACTTATTCATCAATACAGCAACAGTGACTGTGTCCTTGCTTTGGGCTGTACAAATATACAAAAGCTTGTCAAAATCCTGTCCTGTGGAAACATGTAAATTCTGCCGCCTTTGCTGCTGGCATCACTAAATCTGAGTTTTACCTACACTGTGTGGCAGCCAGTAAATTTTCTTTTGTTCAGTAAGAAACAGAAGCCACTGCCCATTCACTAAGAATGGTGATTTGTATGGACATTATTCAAACATTCGTCACCGTATGGGGATTCTTTTGGTGATGTATTTTCTCTGTGAGAACATTTTGTACTACCTCTGAGAATGAACTGAGAATTTTTACATGGTGACTGTCTGTTTTTATGGCAAAACTACATGAGGTTCTCCATGTGCACACACCTACTCACTTATGTAGTTGCTTTTACCCTCTTAGGCATACCAAGGGGAAAATAAACTACCTTCTCAAAGCTGTACAAACAATGAGAAATCACATAAATACAGATCTATTATTCCTACAATTTTAAGATTGTTATAATGAATTCTATTTGGAAACTTTGTGACATAAATTAAACTAAATTCATAACTTGGTAATAGATAGAAGGCCATAAAGGAAAGACTGTATTGACTAGGGTTTGTGGATCACCTTCTAAGAAACAGCTCATTTTATTTTAATCAAGTCTAACTTATAATCTTGGCTGCAAAACAACAGAATTAACTGGCAGAATAGGGGCAATTTATGATATTTTAGAGAGGTATCATGCTCTGATTTGAAAATGAACAGAGGTTCAGTAGACTCAATTTTACATTTCATTAAGGTGACTTCCAGATTGGACATTTTAATTTAATAATCATCTGAACAAATGACTCTTTATTTTGTACTAAAGTTCCTTATTTCAGTAATCTACTCTGAAGCCTAAAGCCACTCACACTGATATAGCAAAAAATTGTTTAATCAAAGGTTACATATGATGATAAATTGGAATGGCGTTTGTTCTTCTGCCCTTTTAATGCAAGAAAAGTAAGTGACCTTCTAATCAACCTGTCCAAAGACTTCTTCCAGACCTCTCCTTATTTTACAGGATATCACAGTTAAACAAAAATTACAATTACACAGAAAGCAGAAAACAACCATGAACAAAAATCCGAGATTTTAAGACTGAAAGGATATGGCAAACAACCATAAAATGTAGTCATTATCTTTCTGATAGTAAAGTAATAAATTGTAGTCATTACCCTACTGGGAGCTAACTAATGAAACAGGTTGGTACCAATGATGAGACATGCAGATTTGGAAAGCATTAGGTCTTTCTGTCCAACATAGAGATATACTTGACAATGTGGAAAGGGCAGCATGAAAAGGAAACCAGTTCTGGGCACAATGGGAAGAAATGCACCTACCCTCATCATGCCCCTCACACGCCCACTCTCTCTTGTTGGTCTTTCTTGGGTTGCTGCTTCTACCCTGGTGTCAAAATAACTGGGTGTGTTTAAGGCCACTCTAAAGGGGTGGAGGATCCCCTAGGAAGCACCAAAGTGAGGATGTAGAAGAGCTGCCCAAAGGCTGAGGGGAGCAAGAAGCAGGGAGGAACGACATGTGCTTTTGGGATTAAAGCTGTTTTCTACATCCCTGTGTACTTCATGAATGACAGAGTAATTTTCTTGCACAGATGACGCTGTCATAAATCTATAGAAATACCATTGGCCTGACACTGATTGTACAGGGGTGAAGAAACAGAATAATCAGAAAAGACAGTAAGTACTATTTAGATCCAAGGTTTGAAACACACTGGCAGTGTGGGCAGCATGTGCAGTGTACGCAGGGCCTTTATAGGTGCACAGTATGTGGTATCCTTAACTCTGAAAGCAAAAGCAAAGGGAAGGTGAGACTGAAGAGAAATAAAGGCATCCAGAATCAAGGAAACATCTCAATAGCCCTCTCTACCATTCTCTGTCATCAAAGACATGTCTGTAGAAGAATAACAGAGTGTACTCACCTTGCTTTTTAACTCACACAGTATTCTTCATCCACGACAACTTGGTAAAACTTCCAAGGAGAGAAAAGACAGTTTACCCATACACTACAGTTTTAAAGGAATGGGGCAAGTTAAGGCATATCTCCTAGTAGTAATATGAAAATCTGCGGCTGCAATTCCTTGACGTATGAGGAATTTAATTTTTTCTTAAGTGCCCTGCATCTTTAGGTGACCACAACTACAACTCATTTGCCTTAAAAGTTTCCTGAGAATTGCCTCAGTTTATGAATCCCTATGAATTTCTTCATTGCTGCCAAATATTAATTGAAACAATTAACTGTGAAGAACACGTGGGCGCAAAAATATTAGTACCACATAATTCTTTCTACTTAAGAGGTCCTTACTGGATTATTGCAGAAACGCTCTGGAGTTCTAATTACCTATGGAAGTCCCACAAGGTTACTGCAGAACATGGTAATTAGACAGTTGTAATATAAGGTGTTAGCAGGGGATTGAGGATTTGTGCTAAGAAGCATGGTGCTTTCATGGCTATTTACTGTGCAGAGTAGCAGAATTTAATGGAATTTGGTGGAAATCTCCAATGACAAATGTAGTTAAAAGGTGGGAGAAATATCTTAATGGGGATTCAGCAGCTGGTGAGGGGAGACTAGCTCTACTACACCATGATCTTTATATGAATAAAAATTACTCAAGTGTTAAGATTTTTATAGATTTTTTCAAAACCCTGATCAAATATTAAATGCAAAACACTTTCAATTTTGTACACAAAAAGTTTCATACAAACTAAAGGCCATTTGACCACTGCTCTACCACTGGTAAAAAGAAAAAAAAAAAGGTCACTTTCTGTGGTTGATGTTGTGTGCAGAAGCCTTTGATTTTCTAGCTCAAAGGACAAGGTCCCCAGTGGCAGAGTGGTGTTAAAGCAAAGCTCAGGACCAGATTCAAGCTTGGCATGGCAGCAAGACACTTGAACTATTCTGCTGTGACATCTCATTCAGTAGAAGCAATTCAGTATTACTAGTTTTTAACTACATCTGAATGTATGAATAAAATAGAGGTAGAATGCTATTTAAAAAAATGCAGAGGAGAAGGTTATTTAATTAAACTAAGATAATGGGTAAATTTGGAATACACGAAATTGAATTAAGTAGCAGTACTGCAAATTGACACTGATAAACAGGAGGGAAAAATGTGTTCCCAAGTGTTTTTGTTCTATACAGCCCAGGCATTGTAAACATGACTGCAGCCATTCACATACACCACTACTGAGGGAGAAGGGGACTGAGAAAACTTGACACAAAGCTTCAGCCTTTTTCCATCTTTACAGCTCTGTGAAGTAGATATACAACTGTACAGGTGGAAATTACTGGACAAAGTGGAAGTTAGTGGGGAATCCATGTCTAAACATCTTCTTAACATTTTACATGACAGTTATTGTAACTCATTTGCTCATGATGGCTAACATTCAATCAAAAAACCCAGTCTTCTACAATGCTATAGGAACAGTCTTCCACAGGACTGTCTGTATAAAGGTGAAATTCACCTTTCTTAGCTAGGTATACACCAGGGTTAGATCACCTTCATTGTAAGAATGATAATATTGCCATTTAATCTTCTTCATCCTCTCCTGTCAGTAAAATACACCTCTCAGCTTTGTAAGTCAGGCTGAATAATAGAAAGTTTACATAATTCTGAAATACATCCAATACTTAATTTTTGAGTTTAAACCCTCCCACATTCCTAACTGTCTAGGGAAAAATATTTTAAAAGCACATATTCTATAGCTATTACTTCACTTAAGCAAATAACCACGGAGATGCACAAGCATCATAAGCTTCTTTCATCCCACATACAAATTCATATAAAAGCAAAAACATAAAAGTACACTCCAGATAAAATTTTCCCTCCTATTTTTCAGCTCCTTTTTTTAATCACAGCAAATACTTTTTGTTACTCTGATTCTGGGTACATGACTTTTAACATATCATCTTGCCTGCCTCTGTACATCTTTTGATTTGTGACAACCAAATAGCAGTTGCTCCTTGCATCGTTCATGATGGTGACTCATCTCTGTGGAAGTTAAATCCTGGCTCCTATGATCCTGGCCCAATTAAAGCAAGTTTATTTTGCCATTTTTAACTCCAAGTTAATTAAGAGCTTGTTACCTTCTGCAGGTTTTTCTAATGGGATTGCTGTGGATCTGCCAAGATATGAAAGGCCATGTATGTCTATTTTTCCATGGATTGAGATTATTCTCCCAGACGGAATTAAAAAAAAAAAAGAAAAAAAATGGAGAAAAGAAGAGAGAGAGAGATATAGTCACCCTCAATGACCGTTTCCTTTCAGAAAAGCAAAGGTCTTTCCAAACATTAAAGTGAGAATTTAAAAGCAAAGACAGAAGGTTGCTGGGTTGACATTTCTTACCAAAGGACTTATCCCGGAAAGCTGATCTTTTTTCATTTGATATAAAAAGAATGGCCAAAGGACCAAAGGAACAAGAAGCCAGAAGGAATGATGAAATTGCATGAAAGCAGGAACCAGGCTGAAAGCACGTGTCTCCTCTAACACATAAAGCCACAAGAGAAGGATGGGATGTTAGAAGTTTAATGCTAGCCACCAACCTTCCCTGGCCCAGTTAGCAATCTCAGTAAAGTAGTGTTTTTCTCCTCTCCAGGGAATAAATATCTCACTTTAAGAAGGTTAGAAAATATTAATATATTCAGTGAAAGTCACTCCTTTAATCCACTCAGTATGTGCATGTAAAAGTTTCACAGTCTTTTATGGTATCCAGCTCTTAATGGAAGAGACAGCACAGTGCATCTCACAGCTTTCTGATGGATGCTGGGAAGTTTTGTTTATTGACTTATTGCATTATGTGAAGTGTAAACTGATTTTCTCATTATTTAGATGTATCCAAAGCTTTCACATTCTGGATACTGACAAGATGTAACTGGCTAGCAGTCTTATTAAGTAACACATTTACACCTTGGGGAAATATCTTTTCATGGTATATACTGGAAGTGCTAATTGACTTTTATTTCCTAATAACTGTTGAAACTAATAAGTTTGGAAAAGCTGGTGATTTCAAAGAACTGTAAATTAGACATTAAGACATCTTTCAGACTGTCAAGCCTATGTGTGAAAATCTTTAAAAAGTAATTTTTAAGCTTTTGTCCTCTGAAATTAATTAATGAAGCCATCAATAAGTCAGTCATAACTGTCCTAATGCAGGATGTTGAGAATCTAGTAACATCATACATGTAATTACTACTACTTTAAGTCATCAGGAAAGTAATACAATTACCTTTTCCTGCATCATCAGAATGGCAATATGGAAAAAAACTTGAGCTCCAGCTATGACATTTAGGACATCTGACATTATGCTTCAGGAGTTGGACTTTTTTAAAATGATCTGACAGTCTCTTCTCTCACCTTCCCATGCCACACATTCACACAGTTTTTTAACACATTCACTGATTATGCAGAGAAGTACAAATTAAAATTATCACAAGTCCTGAAAAAATAAGCAGATGGACAGAGGAAGGGTACCTGGTAAGTATCTAAGGGATAAGAATTCACAATGTATTAGACAGCAGAGAATCCACATAGATAATTGACCTTAAAATGATTGGTTTTTTTCAGTGAGTGCTTGTATGTTTTCAAGATATCACAATCAATTGACCACATATCACAAATCCCTGGGAAACCACTCAGTGGGTTCCTGCAATTGAGAGAAATCAGTGCAATGCCAAGCCTGACTAATGCAGCATCAAGACAGATCCCTTTTTCAAAAGTTCACAGAATCACAGACTATGCTGTGTTGGAAGGGACATACAAGGGTCATCAAGTCTGACTCCTTGCCCTGTACAGAACCATCCCCAAGAGTCACACCATGTGCCTGAGAGCGTTGTCCGAATGCTTCTTGAACTCTGCCAGGCTGGTGCTGTGACCACTTCCCTGGGAAGCCTGTTCCAGTGCCCAACCACCCTCTGGGTGAAGAACCTTTTCCCAATATCCAACCTAAACCTCTTCTGACACAACTTCAGGCCATTCACTTCGGTTCTGTCACTGCTCACCACAGAGAAGAGATCAGTGCCTGCTCCTCCTCTTCCCCACATGAGGAAGTTTTAGAGTGCAATAAGGGTTCCCCTCAGTCTCCTCCAGGCTGAACAGACCAAGTGATTCCTCATTCCTCATATGGCTTCACCTCAAGGCCCTTCACCACCTCTGTTGCCCTCCTTTGGAAACTCTCTAATCACTTTATCTCTTTCTTACATTGTGTCACCCAACACTGCCCTCAGCACTCGAGGTGAGGCCACCCCAGGGCAGAGCAGAGCAGAACAATCCCCTCCCTTGCCCAAAGGCAATGCTGTGCCTGATGCCCCCCAGGACAGGGTTGGCCCTTCTGGCTGTTCAGGGCTGATTCATGTGCAACTTGCCAATGACCAGGATCTCCAGCTTCCTCTCTGCAGCACTACTTATCAGCGTCCCATTCCCCAGTCTGTCTGTACATCCAGGGTTGTCCCATCCCAGGTATAGAATCCAGCACTTTCCCTTGCTGAACTTCATGTGGTTGGTGATTGCCCAGCCCTCAGATTTGCTGAGGTCTCTCTGCAGGTTCTCTCTGCCCTCGAGGGAGTCAACAGCTCCCCCCAGTTTTGTATCCTCTGTGAACTTGCTCTGTGTCCCTTCCAGTCCTGTGTCCAAGTCATTTATGAAGATGTAGAAGAGCACAGGGCCTAAGATGGAGCACTCTGGAACCCCACTAGTGACAGGTCCCCAGTCAGATGTCACCCCATTCACTGCAACCCTTTGTGCCTGACCCGTGAGCCAGTTCTCACCCATCCCATGATGTGTTTATCCAGCTGTGTGCTGGACATTTTGTCCAGAAGGATCCTGTGAGAGACAGTATCAAAAGCTTTACTGAGATCCAGAAAGATTACATCAACTGTCTTGCCTTTATCAGCTAGGTGGGGTACCTTTTCAGGAAAGGAAATCAAGTTTGATAAGCAGGACTTTCCTGTTCTTGCCTTAGAGATGATAAAAGTTTTTTTAAAAAAGGCATCAGAAAGAGAATAGTGAAATTTAGGAATGGGAGTTAAAAGAACAGAGAGACAACAAAGAGAAGGTAAGACTCCCTCACTGCAACCCCCTTTTCCCTTTACATAGAAAACCCAACCTAAACCCTGAAATGTACAGATGGCAGTATCTGTGCCAAGAAATAGTGTGAGGGACTTTACTATCTCACAAGGCCACTGAAAATGGTGACATCAGGAAATGTGATTGGGACCAATGTACTTACAGAAAGGGACAGCTTGACCATATTAAACTGGGCTGCATTTCATTCACTCCATAGGTTCTGACTCGTTGAAAGGACATTAGCACTGTCAAAACTGACTGCTGACTGTTTCTGTATTCAGAGTTTATAATTAGAGTAGAGGTGGTAGATGATAAAAGCAGGGAAGCAGGGAAGAGGCATAACAACACCAAAGAACAGAGTAAAAGGTAAAGCTGGCCAATGGAGTTAAAAAAAAATGATGGAAAGCAAATTAGACACTTAATGCTGCCAAAGCAATAACAGTGAGAGCCTGGAAAAGAAGAGAGAAAAGAAAGTTCATGAAGTAGAATCAGGAATGGAGAGGAAATGCCCCAGTGAGAATAAAATGAGGCACAGAGCACAGATAAAGAGAGTTACATTGGAGGGAATTAAAGAGCGGAAAGAGTGTCCCTTCACTGAGGAGATCTCAACAGACTAAAGGTGAACAGTAAAAACACAAAGGAGTAGGAGAGGAAATGAGGGGAGCAATTAGGTGTTAAAACTGAAGAATTGAAAGAACACCTGCCATTTAAACATTCCAGTAAACTTTAGAGGAAATACTGCAACAGAGCAAGCAGAACTGGCAAGATCTGAATGTGCACAGAAAGGATGCCAAGTAGCAACACCAAGGGGCTCCAGGATGTGTGTACATTGGCATGATGGCATGGCTTGTAAGATGATCTACTCAGTGGTAGCTGTACCAGAACATACTCCTTTGAGTTTTCCACTAAGTAACTCTGATTATAAAGTATATTAAAAAAGCCAAGTAAGGTGCAATTCATGTAAGTGCACCATACTCCTGTAGAGTGATCAGACACAACAAACATTCTGTAAAAAAAAGCAAGCAGCAAAGTAACTGAATTAAGTCAATTTTCAGTTTATGTTCTGAAATCTATAGGTCTGATATCACATCTAACGTGTAAATGCAAGTTTTAAAGTCATTTCAGAAGAAAGCTGAAGTACATACGACTAATATTTCATTAATGGTCTACGCTGTTGGTCTAAAACACATGGGCATACAGAACCAAAATACTCCAGAATCACTTTTAACAGCATTTTTTGAAATCAGTATGTCTCCCAATGGACCACTCTATCAGGACTACATATCTCATTGATGCTTCCATCTATCACTAATGTTCTTTCTCCCAGCTAGACCCCTATTCAGAGGTGTCCTACTTCACAACAAAGCCAGACAGTCAAATTTCTAACAGATTTTTTTTGCATGTGAAAATATGTTTTAGAGTCGTAATAAGTTTTGTAAGCCTTAGCCCCACCATATACAACAGGATCTGTTACATTTGTATGCTATTTTCCCCTAGAATTGACATCCAAGGTAACAAAAGTCCTTTCCCAGCCACCAAGGATTTTACAAGCATTATCAGTAATGTAGTTGGTTGCATTATTTGCAGAGAATATTCACCCATTTACAGTGAAGAAATAGACAGATGCCATGCTGACCGCTTCAGAGAGCAGGAAAGGACTATTAGAAATGGGGATTCTAATAGAGCTATTGTGTCCCATTTCATTTCTAATAACTGTGATCTCTTCATGTCCTTCAGCAGGGTTTCCAAGATGCTAACCACTCAGAGCTTAATAGGCATATAGATTCTCACTAGCCAGCAAAATTAGATGACAGAATAATTTTCTACCAACTTTTTCTTGTGCTTATATTTATCTCAAATGTAATTCCCACAATATCTAATGGTATTGCAGTTTTGCTTCTGTTTTTCACAGATATTTAGTGACTCATCCAGTCATCTTTAAGTCTTGCAACCCTACGCATTGTTTGATTCATCTCCCTTCACATATTTTAGTATCGTTCTCACTGAATCTCTGTCTTTTAAAATGTTTTCTACAGTCTTATAAATTGCATCTCTTTTTTCCCCCCTTTAATCTTTAAAGATTTCCTTTAACTGCCTTTTTAATTTGTTGTGAAGATTCAAGCTTACAATAGTAAGGACCAATAAACCTCCCCTTGAGCTAGACTGGCAAACAAATCCTTACTTTGTGTTAACTGCATATCTTCTAAGTAAAGCAGACACATGTGAAGAAGCGATGAGCCCTAGTGTCAAATATAATTTATTCCTTACGTGTAGTTTTGGGGCACAGAAGAGGTAAGATAAAAAGAAGGAAGAAAAGTGAAGGGCCAAGTAGTCCAGAAGAAAAGGTGAATTAATAGGGTGTGCAAAAAATTGGCAGCTATGGGGTAAAACTAGGGAGGTGGCTTGACAAAACTACCATTCTACAAAATGAAGAGGCAATCACAGCAAAACAACAGCTGTCTGAAAGTCCCCTTCATTTCCTGAGACAACACACATTGGCTTGAGCATCTCTCCAGTCTTAACCCTGAAGGCCAAAAGGTGGAGAGAAGGAAAGTATCAGCTACACTGCAACTTTCCCCAGAGTGAGGTAATAACACTGAATCACACTATTGTGACCCTCTGAAGAGAATGAAAGAAGGAGATACTGCCAATTCCATGCCTTCTTCCTTCAGCCAACAATCTCTTTTTTACTTCTGCAGCAGTTCCTACTGGTTGGAGTCCACTTCCATCTTTCCTTTATGTTTGCTTATTTATGTTAATATTTATTCTAGCCTTCATTCCTTTTCCTATACCTACATGAGTTTTACGTTACGTTTGCGTTTTGGGGGGGTTTTTTGCTTTTTTTTTGTTTGATTTTTTAATAAAATGTGTAATGAGTTAAAAAAAACAACAAACAGGGGAACAAAAAAAGAAGAGAATATTCCCCAGAAGGGGAAAGAATGTAAGAATAAAACATAAAATTTCTGAAAAATACGGGCAGAAACTCTTACCACAACTGACCACTTGCAAAGTGTGCATGCTTAACGTGATGATGTCAAACATTTATAGTTTCTTAATAGTCAGTGGTTCAGCTCTTCTAACATGACATGAAGAATCATATCCAAATGACTTCATTTGAAGTTGTGAAGAAATATTTTTAAAGGAATATATGACCTCATTAAATGAAATAGTAAAACCAGTAAAATTTCTGAGATTTCTTGACTTCTAACCCAAAAGCTACACTTTTCTATACATAATTATGTGCATGTGTATGTACACATGTGTTCTGTTTGAATATATATGCATACTACACATATAGACACATACCTCACATATTTATATAAAATATATATCAAATATTTACGTTTATATAAAATGCATAACAGGAGTTTGTAATGGATAAAACAAACAGTGGCAAAATCATGAGGGAGCTGTGCAAGTCATCCTAACTGAGCAATATTAAGCCATAAAATGGCATCATTCATCCTGTATTCTATATATATTTTAGAAATATATTCCTATAAAAATGTTAAAAAGAGTTTTACAAATTTTATTAGCATTATTTTTCATATCCATCTGCCTGTAGAAACAGGCTCCCTTAGTACCAAGATTCCAACTGTAGAGGGCCCTGAGGGAGAGGAATAGTACAATATTTTTTTAAAACCTCTCAAATTATGCAAAGTAGATTTCCTACATATAAAAAGTGTCATAAACTGTGAGCTAAAAGCATGTGCCAATGGAAATCAAGGATTCTTCCCTTAGAGCATAAAGTTTCCATTTTCATTCCTTAGATTTGCAAGATATCTCTAATCGGCACCAGCGCTGAACTGTGCCCAGACCTGCTCTTCAACAAATCTAACTTTAGCACTACTTGTGCTCATTCTGAAAAGACAAAAACATGAAAAACAATAATAATAATAAAAAAGTTTCCTTAACAAGCTGTACTAAAAACTGTGCAACTTGATATTCTTTAGAGGTTTGGGGGTGTAAATGCACCCCACTTAAGCTCTGTTGGGACAAGAGCAGGGGAGTTGATTTAAGTGGCTATAAATGCACACAACTTATAAATGATCACATGAATACCTAATACTTTACACAACGTGACACAAAAATACAATAAGTGACCTTCTCAGGAGTCAGACAGGCTGAGCAGGTACACAAGGAAAACTGCACACAGTGTTCTTTGGGAGCAGCCACACTGGAAGCTTTTTGAACAACCTGACTTTAAATTTGCCCTCCTACATATAGGCAATCAACACCTATTATAAATAACATAAACAAAATCCAGAGTTTTATTTTATAAACAGGGAAATGGAAACAAATGTTTTGGCAATAAAGTTTGCAACTGGCTTTAAAAAAATGAGTTAAGACTGTTAGAGAAGGGCAGTTTCTGAGTGATGACCATCTCAAAATGCCTGTAAAATCTCATTTCTCCATGGGAAAGAAAAAAAAAACATTCTAAGACTAATACACAAAGTTACACTTCTCTAGCCACTTAGAAGAAATAGACGACTTCTAAAATAAGGGGAAAGCCTCATGTGACAAAATTTAAGAACATACAATAGGCGCTTAAGAGAATTGTCTTTCAATAATACCTGTTTAAACATGAATAGCTACGGTAATAATTCACCCTTAAAAGCAGTTTGATTGTAATAATATTGTACTTTTGGCTGTGATAATTTTATTATTATATATAGGTATTCATTTTCAGTAGGGTGACTAGATTTGAACTACAATGTAAAGCCATTCACTAGGAGACTGAAAAGTTCAGAGAAGTTCACTGATTTATATTGAAAGAAAGGTCAGAGAAGGATTTAGTCAATATAGTCAAATTTACTGATAAAGCTAAATAATATATGTCCCTTAATGAAAAAAATTAAAAAAAATTAATACAAAGCTAAATAAAGATGTACTTGTGCATTTGAATTGCATTATCTTCCGAATATAAAATTTTTATCACAATGAAGTTAAGACTAAAAAGTGAAAGTGAAATACATATATGTACATATATCTGCACACATATCAATCAAACTTGATAGAAAAGGACCAGAAATATAAATCTAGAGTAATTTTAGTTACTTTTATAAGTACTCAAAGCAAATTAAGTCAGGACAACTCTTTGCAGGTACAAATCATTGCATTACGTTTTGCTAAGATTTGCCCAGATTTCTGGGAGTAAGTCTATGTCTACATGCTGCCAGATCAGCAGTTTGTAAGTGGGAGGCTGAAGCAAGCCAAGATTTCAGTGTTATCTCTTCCAAATTTTTCTGGTGCATTAGCAACCATTTTCTGGCTGCAAACAATACCATACTGTATGTGTCATATTGTTAGTACTATGCCTTAATTTCAGATGGAAAACTGCCTCTCAAAATAGAGCAGAGAGTGAATTAAAAAAGAATGTTATCATACCGGAACTGTGAGAAACTAGAAAAGACAGAGGACCATATTTTCAGGTTCCTTAGATATATCACAACATATGGTCTAGAGAACATTTTATATTTAAAACTTCTCCAAAATACTGAATTGTCATTCATAAGAAGGCTCTTCTGTGCTTTTGAATTCTGAGGACTAAAACTTAATCTCATTTTGTCTTTATTGTCAGCATAAACCCACATTTTCCAGTAGTACCTAGGATAAGAAATTTATCTCAGAAATATCCTTTGTTTTCTGGTCTCTATTGAAATGGCCAGGAAGCTTTCTAAATACAAACCCTGACTTTCTGAATTTGGGAGAGTTATGTTACTGGGATGAATTGACTGTACAGAATTTCAATGTTTTGATTAAAACCGAACAGTTTTCCCCATCCCACATACTTTTCAACTTCAAGATTCAAATGACTTCCTTTTTAAACCCTGGGGAAGAAGGATTTTAAGCCTTGAGTATTTTCATTTATATTCTCAAACACCAAGATCTATCCCAAACTCAAGTTAGTTTCACTGGGAGCTGTCCATCAAAACCATGCTATTTTAAAAATAGGTAACTCAGGTAGGATAATAAGTTAAACTTTAGAACACTGCTTTAAAAGGACTATAAAGATTTCTAGTACAAACAAGCTCTCTCAGTTGCAACTTAATATTGCTTTCAAATATTTAACCTGTGACATAATATGAATTACATGGTACTTTTAATTACCATAGTTAAAGCAGTAACCACCCCTGAGAGAAATATTGGTCACACACCAGTCCTGATTTCTGGAATACCAAAATTGTCATTATAAATCTGCTTATATTCCATGTAATATCTCTTCAATTACCCTTCTTTCCTCTCAATCTGTACAAACCTATTATCAACTGGTTTTGGCTGCCTTGTGAGAGATACAGGAAGTGACCTCAACACACCCATAGCAGCCACATGAGGATCCTGTTAAAGTTATGAAACTCTCCCAGTGCAACAGGAGTAGAGGCTTTCCTGAATTTCATTGATATTTTCTGTTGAACGACATCACTTATACAACTTGTATGGCATCTAGAGAAGAAACCCAGTATAGAGGTATCCCATTCTAAAGGAATACTTTTCCCTTACCAAATTTTAGTTAATGTTCAGGCTCCAGTATGACTAAAATGAAAGCATGGGTTAAACCATCGTACATTTGCTCTAAGGTTGGACCTTGCTATCTGCACTAAATCCCAATGTTGCATTGCTTTAGTCTGTAATTAAAGAGTGTGATATAAATCCACTGTGTTATATGTTTTCTAGTTCTACAAATGCTGTAAATGCCTACTATTTTGTAAACAAAATTAGAATAATACAACGAACTGGAGGTTGTTTTCTTTAAAGGGTTTTGTATGTCAAATCTATTATAGAATGCTACTTAACTGTGACCTAGAATAAAAGCAGTGTAACAAAAGAGGGAAAACACTTTCATGAGCTTCATCCAGTACACGAAATTCACTATTATGCTTTCTGTGCATTTGGATAGTCATACAATGCATGAGGCATTGAAATTACTTTTGAATACAATGTGTTTTGAAATAAAGTGTTTTTCAGGTTAGGATGTATTTCCATATTTGCTGGAAAAATGCAAGTAAAATTGGTTTACTTAGAAATAATGAACCAGTTCACTGAATCAGTCCATCCTGATGACACTGATGCTATCTAGCAATGAGATTGATGTATGAAAATTTCTTTATCCAGACAAGTTTACAGGGCCATGCATAAACATAAGCATTTGAGTACGAACCAACCAGGTTAAGCATGTGCTAATTATGCATGTTCCTGTGCAGAAGAGCAATATTCCTTTCAGTGGTGAAAGACCTAATATAATCAGCAGAAACGCCAGAATTTTCTGAAAGCAGGGAAACAAAGGAGTGAGCTGCAGGTTACCTGCAATAAGAGCAGTAAGTAAAAGATGTGGGAGTTTGAGGTTACCCTGGATGAAACACAGAAATGGGTACAGAATGATGTAAGAACTCTCTGTTAGAATTTCTTGTTATTTATTGTGGAAGATATCCAACTCAGGAGAAGAGCTTTGGCCCATTAGAGGAAATATTCAATTATAGGCATAATGTCACTGGTTTGTCCTGAGCTTTTGATGTTTCTGTGACAGGAAACAGATTTCATGTAACACCCCCATAAATCCTGATGAAGTCAGTAGGAGATACAGAGGCTATGACCAGTCTTCCAAATCAATACACTAAGTTCTTTTAAATGAACAATATTTTACATTTGCTTTGATTATGAAAATATTCTAAATGCTGATAGTATTTTGTATTTTCAACGGTACACCATAATTTGCTTTGTAAGAAAATGCAATGTCAAGGAACTGATTCTCCAGATAATTCCTCTTGACTATATATTTTATTATGAAAATTCTACTTATAATTACATAGGGTAAATATATGATTTGTAAATACTTCTGCCTTGGTGTATTTTCTGCCAAAAATGATTTCTAAAATTTTAGAAAAATAAAAACTAATTTCTCAAGTGGACTTCCATAGCAATTAAAAATGTGCAGCAAATACAGAGTCACACCAAGCAAATTCAGGACAGTTAATGACAGACTATGGAGACTAGTCTATAAATTCTTGATTAAGAAAAAACTCAGAGAAAAAAAGCAGAAATTGAGAGTAGGAAGAATGTATTCTAGTAGAATAAATAACTCCCTGTGGACTGGCATACACTGTACAAAATTACTTATTTTAATTCTGACATATATTAGACATTCAGTTCTCTTGCTAGTAACTAGTTATGGCCAAAGTATGCAATTCATTATTCATACTATCATAAGAGAAAACCATCACGTCCAGTGCAAAGACGTTATGGAGTTTCAGACCTGAAATGTGCTCTAGCTTTTAATAACTGCTGCCTAGATTTAGCTTGATTCATTAGTGGCCTCAAAACTCCCTATTCAGACTGTGTGCCATATATAAATATGGCTGCTTGCACTTTACTGCTTATCTTATTGAGAATACTAAGAGGATGCCTGTGTTAAAGCAGAATGAAGTTTGAAGCCCTTAAAGAAATATTAGAGCACTAGATAGAAAAGTAAAACATCCTCACTGCATCAATAACATGTGTGCATTGTCTTGGCTTGGTATTTTGAGATGTGGGGTGCTGTTATTTTTAAACACATTCTCAAGCATATCAGATCTGCACAGAAAGTCAAAAAATTCACACTACATATGCCCCAGAGGCTAGAATTGCTTCCTTCCCAAATAAATAATTAGGCATATTTACAAAACGCACACTATTTTCCCAAGTGAATGGAACGGCTCCAAGCGCTTAAATACATAATTAGGTTGTTTTTCTAAAATGCTTATTATTTACCTGAGAGTCTCATCGCAGACTCCTGGTAAATACTGTCTCCCTGCTAGCAGTTATTACCAAAAACGCCTCCATAATTTCTAGCCTTCCTCCAGCAGTGATATCAACAGAGGATATTACTTGGGGCCATGGATCATGAAAAGCAAAATCTGTCTGTGCCAGGCAGCCCATTTAACAGACAAGCTGGGCTTCCTTTGTACCTGGTATTGCACTCTTTCATTTTCCAAACACAGTAGAAAGCAAACAAAAAGACTTTCTAGTACTTTAGTTCATGTTTTAGCTGGCCAGAAATTCGGCTGAAGGTTGTCTATGCATGCTTATGTGCATGCATGGCAACAGAAGAAAAGAGAGAAAAAAGCCCCAAGTTCTTATTAACTGTTTTTTACCTGGTAAGGATAATGAAGGAAACGTGTTTGTCAAAAAACAAATAATCAAGGCTTTGAGCCCCACACTCCATTTGACACAAGGCTCTCTTTCCCAAGCAGCTGTCTTGGGACAAGTTACCAGAGCATACCAGCCTTCACTTGTTACTACTCCCATTGCCTCTCTCCAGGGGACACACAGCCACAGTGCCAGGCATTCAACACGTGAATGAGAATATTCCTGCTCACCAGGTGGGAAAGAAAAAGGTCAGGCAATAAGACCTAGCTGGTTCTCCTATGCAGCCAAGGGACAATACCAAACACCCTTCTTCTGGTGATCACAGACAAAAAACTGACCCTAAAAGCAACCTCTTTTCATTACTCCACCTTCAGAGTAAGTTTTGCTTAGGCTTTCATCTGCCAAGAGGCCTCATTGCTTTTTGGTCCTTACAGAAGAGATCAAGAGCGACTGGAATGCCAATTATGATAAAAGAGGGTAGGAGACAGAAAGGCATGACAAGGTGAGGGAGAGAAAAGAAAGAGAAAAGGCGAAATGAAGAGCAAGAGAAAAAGGTGGAAAATAATCAGAGGGCTTGCCAGCAATATTTAGGGATCAGCAAATAAGGCAAAAGAGATGGGCAGACAACAAAGGGAATGGCAGTAAAGGACAGAATAGAAAATATTTTACTTCCCAGAAACCAAAAAAACAAATAAATAATGAAAAGAAATGTAGAATCAAGATAGGCATATTCTTGGGGAAAAATAAAGAAAAGGAACAAATAGAGAAAAAATCAGAACAACTAAGCAGGAGAATTTTAATGGGCATGCATTTGTCACTGTATTTCCCAGTTGTGTCATTTGTCTCATTTTTAACACCTTCAGCTAAGCTATTTACATTTTACACATAGCTTTACACATATGTTTTACATTTATATGTGTTATAGAGATATATATGAATTCACAGTCACAACCAAATATCATAAATTGGGGTGAGAATTTCTTCAGATTTCCAAGTAGGTATTAGTACAGTAAAACTCTGTCATGAATATTCTGGTTATTTCTGTAAAAGTCTAAGAGTAAAAGTGTTCTTGAAGCATTGGTGTCTCACGCAGTGTTAGCTGCAAAGCTGGAGGTGGAGTAGCTGAGGTGTGCACCAAGTGGCAAGAACTGCACACTTTGCCAGGTCATTGCTTTTATAGCAGTACCTCATTTTTTATGAGGTTTAAAAAGAGACATCTAGGGCAAAGGGGAACAGAGAAGGAAAGAAAACAGGCACTGAGTGACAGGCAGATAGTGTACTCGCAGTCACCTACTAGGACGCTGATAGATGGTCTCAGTTTCAAATATAAATGTTTCCTAACATTCTGATATCTGTTAAAAAGAAATTGATTATAGAATGCATCTTAGTGCTTCAGTCTAAGCCTGCTTAAGGCACGTAAGGCTTAACATACCACACATATTATGACATATTATGTAATCTTATGAAGGTTGTTGTATTACAGCTTATTACTTACTGTTGAAATTTATCCATGAGCATTTGCAGTGAGCAAGGTATGCAAAGTATTGACAGAAAAAGTGTGAATATTCAAACTTAAATTGTTAGTGAAGGACATGGCTAACAAGGATCTGTCAAGTTTCACTCCACAGGTGTTTCTGAAATGGGGACGTCTTGTAAGAATTTAATTCACCCTTATTAAAACAACGTATAAGTAAAATATATGTTTCACTTCATTTTCAATTAACTGTATCTCATGTGCTTTTATTTCTACCTTGGCTATGAATCAGACTGAATTGTGTACTAGGAAAGTCCCTTCTTAGAAGGAGTTCCTGATTCTGTTCAGGGGTGCTTGACAGAATCACCATACTCTGCAAACTTCAGTTCTTGTTTCCTTACAGATATCTATGTGTTTATGTTAAAAAAAAAATTGCAGTAATTATGGGGATATTAAATTGTTCTGACAAATCCTATTGTTCTATTAATTTCACTGAAAAAACGTGGCTACATTGGTTTTAAAACAGGAAAATGAAACGCAAACATTTCTAACCAGCCCAAATTTATCAGGCATCAAAGCAAAAAAAAGCTAACTGTAAGCATCCTAATAACTCGTTTACAAGAGCATATTAAAACTCACCATTTGCTTAAGCACATATATTTTCTATCTTAAAGAATCTAGACTTATTTCCAAATAAGACTACTCTGTTATCATATGGTGGCAAATTTCTATAAGCAACAGATAATTGTAGATAACAATTTCCATGCTTATAAGAAGGGAAGGAAACAAGGCTACTAAATGACAATAGGTGACATGATGGCATTTTAACGTGAAAAAGGATTCCCCATGGGTCAGAATGAGAATATTGTTATTGCAAACAGACCTTTCATCCATCATTTCATTCACCACTATATTGGACTGTATGTCACCCCAATACACAATCAAAATCTCTTTCTTAAATTACGCACCTTATCTCCTTTCCCCCATTTATTTGTTGCCTTGAAATACATTTCTGGGGAGGTAGAATTTATTGAGAAGCTGTTTGAACCATGTTACTTTTTATAACCCTCACTTGCACCTACATTGTGCAATCATTTGACACATCTGCTATATCAAGAACAAATTTGATTTAAGAGTTTTAATAAGACCTTGCATCAATAAATTATAACAGATTGGTGATTAGTAGTATTATTTATATGCAATATTTTTGTACCCCTTATAATGCTGATGTCTGCTTCACAGGGATTAATTATTTTCATAATTTTGTCTAAGTAGTAATATAGAAAATGTCAAAAAGAAAATTAGATTTTCACTTCCCAGACACAGAAATTTAATTAAGGCCAACTCCTTGTTGAAGGGGAATGTCCTTAGCTGGTTCTGTAATATGGCAGCAGCTCTACATGCTGCCATGTGGGAGACTGAGGCTCAGAAAGTGACTCAGGGAATATTAATCACTGACTTTGGAGACTAAACACATGCTGGATGTGCCACAGTAGGTCCTAGCAGGTTATTTATGGAGTATATAAGTTATCACTCAGTGATTTCTTATACAGGCTGCTGCTTGCACAGCCCACCTCAGGGATGGCGTTATACTGAAAGAAACCCTCTGCTTAGATAAAAACTGATCCATTAGGAAATCTCTAATTATCCAAACATGAGAGGTCAGCTTCCCCTCAAGCTGCACGAGTGTAAGATAAAGACCTCAAAAAAATTCCAGCTGTAAAAATCAACATTGTCTTCAGTCTGTTGGATATTTTTAGGACAAACAGGTGTCTCCCGTCTGTGGAGGAACAGTCCACATATAAACTACTGAACTACTGTCAGGGAAAGCTAAATTCCCAGCCTTACAAGAGAAACTGGAGGCATTATTTACTCATTTTACCTACCCTTGCTCTCTAGGTATTTTTTTGTTCCGTGCCTTGAATAGTCACCAACACTTCTCCTTAATCCCCGGCCTCTTCGGCCTCTTTCAGTTCCATCCCTTTAAGACTCCTCTTTCCACTATTTCCTGTAGTACTATTCCTTCCTTCTATTCATCTCAATTCTTTCACCCAGAGACTTCCTCATGAACATTAACTGCCTATGGACTAGAATGGGAGCACCAGGCAAGGCCATTCAGGACTTGGAACACGATCCATGGAACTGAATGCAGTCCAGGTTCAAAGTGATAAATGCAGCCATAAATGAACACAAAAGTTTCTTTTTCAGAACCTGGCCCTTCCCTCTTAAAAAATATATTTTTCTGGAGAAGATAGGCATTAAGAAAATACAGTCAAAGTCATTGTACTTGCTGTAACAGCACTTACATAAGATGAATTAGAAAATAGCTTGAATTAAAAACCCATCCAAGCAGTTCAGTGTAAAGTTGGTGACTAATAAAACTGTATGACTTGATTTTACTGTTCATGTAAGGGAGGATTTTTCTCAATCAGATGACCACTTTAAAGTGACTTGTCAACCAAGTACCCACGTCAAGTAATCATTGTAAGGTAAACAAGTATGGGCAGAAGTGATTTCAGCCAGAACAAATACCTTTCATTTCCAAAGACAAAGTCACAGATTTCACTGGCTCCAGCTGAGACAAAAATTCACTTCTGCTTCAGCCAGACATAGAAATGGTGAAAGACAGATAGACATCTCTGCACACACTTCTGCCACTGCTCCAGTATGTTTGTTTTATGTTGACACAGGCCAGCTCATTTTATACGACAAGTGTGCTTTGAAAGTTCATTTCTAGTTCCTTTAAAGTCAATTAATTTCTATGCAAGACTTTTTCATTATCTCTTGTCCTTCATTATTGCTAACCAGATTAAGCCTATGTGCACTGTCATCTCTATGCAATTTACAACTGAAATACATTGCAATAGAAGGACTAGCGAGAGATAAGGGAAAAAAACCACCTATGGGTAAGACATCTCATGCAGAATTTAATTACGGCCACTCATATTTCTGTAAGTATCACATTGTATGATTTCACTGTAGCTGCTCCCAGAGAAGAATCCAATGCCTGCTTCAAATATACCATGGGATAAAGCTCTGCTTGTTCTGTAGATTTGGAGGCTGTTTAGATAAGAAGTTGGCAATCTGTAGCCACAGAAACAGCACAAAGACTTGAGGGAGCAAACCTCAGATGTCACTGCTTGAACTTCCGTCAACACTGAAAATGGAAATGAAAGAGCTGCTATGACTTCTAACCATGTCCTTTGAGCTAGTCTCATGAATTTGTGCTAGTAAAGGAACACAAAAAAACCACTTGATACACTGTTAGCTCATGTTTATTTTATGACCACAGTGACACGAGAATGCAGAAGACCGTAAAAAATTCTTCAGGAAACTACTTCAGGAAACTTCCCCAAATTCAACTAATCCTTGCAAGTAAAAATCTGGTTTACCTATATGTTTTTGGCTCCCTTCTCTGTCAAAGTCTGCTTCTGTATGCTCAGATATTTCACACCAACAAGAAATTACAAAAAGTTTACAGCTGCCAAGAATTTAACAGCTCCTGAATATTAAACTTAAGGAGAACTTTGCATTATTTCCTAAAGCTGCAAATGTGTGTGCTTTAAATCCCTTTTATTTTATTCCTCTAATAATCACTCCAATTTCCTGAATTTTGTGATTTCCTAAGGTATCTCAAATGTGTTTAAGCAGGGTTATTGGAGAACACAGATTTCAGAAACTGTTGACATATTGAGGCTTCACACCAGGAACTCTTATTTCTTATACTGGCTGGTTCACTTTAGGCCCCACCAAACTTAGCATGGTTCTACATTACATTCTTGAGAAGGGTCTGTTCATAGAACACTGACTCTCACTTTAGACCCCCTTGCATACACACACCTTCTGAAATTTGCTGGAGCTTTTGTTTATAACAAAAGATTCAAACACACTATTTGGTGTGATCAAATCAAACAGTTTTCCTCCTCCCTTTTACTTGCAAACTCTGCTCAAGCTTTTCATTCTCCCCTTTTCTACAAGGGTACTAGGATTTTGAAAGATGGTTCAGAGATTCATGACTGCACTGACGTACTGTTATTATACAAATAGCACATAATGTGGATAAAAAATTTAATCTAACCCTAGAAGCTTTCCTTCAGTGGAACGTAGTTCTTGAGGCAATTTATTATACTTTAAAGCTTTAGTCCTTTTTATTAGCAGTTTCATACACAAACTGGGGTAATTCTCCTTATTTATTTATATATCAGTGGTAAAATCAGATTACTTCCACAGACAATAGTGTTTTACAGTCATCAGGAGAACTACATCTTTTATCTGGATTCCTTTAAAATGCATCATGCATATGATTACTCACTAGAAATAAAGACATTTTTGCAAAGTGCCTACAGCAGTGTAAAACCTTGCCTTTCCTTGGCGTCACCAACTTTTCCACCACCAAAGAACTGTGGAAGCCTCTTTTACTTTGGGGACCAAGATTCATAATGCTATAATGCTATTTTTCCACTGCAAGGGTGTTCATAGGAACACAATGTGTTTAAAAGGGGTAATACATTGTACATTTGTATACAATTCCTTCTTTGAGGTAATGCTATAAGATTCTTTGCCCTGCACAGTAACTAAATAACCATAAATGATCTTTCATGCATATGCAAATCTATCCCTCTAAGCACCTTATTAATTATTTCAAAGATACTTGGAGGTCACCACTCATGGAAATTTCTATGCATGAAGCCTCATTAATACAAGACACCACACAGAGAGATGGGATAGATTTTTTGTTGCTATTTAACAAGGGCAGAGAGTATAATCTGTAACATTTACTTTTTTATCTTAATGACCAATGAACTTCAGCCAACTCCTGTCTGCAAGTCCTTCCTCCGAGCTGATCCAGTGGGTTTGAGTTGTGGGGCTGCTGCCACACTCCTGTGAACAGCTAATCCTATCAATGCACCAGTCGCTGTGCTCAGAGCTCTGGTGCTCAATGCTGGCTGTTCTCAGCTAGAGTACTGCTGCCTGGCACTCGATTAGCAGCTGAACACTAAGGAATTAATGTTGTTCTTCCAAAAATCACAGCAATGACACTTTTTGTTTTGGAACAAAGTGAAGCTATGGCACTATTGAGGTGATATATCATAGCTCATCAGCTGAGATAATAGCTTTCTTTTGAACACATATTATCTCCTGCTTAATTAGGCCCCATAACAGAAATCAAAGCAAAGCAAGGATACAACCACACAAAATACCTGAATGCAATGACAAAATTCATCCTCTGGCACATCTGTGCCAGGAAACAAGAAATTAAACCTACTTGAGAAGCCTTGTTTATCTGAAATCCCTAGATCCTTTCCAGCTCAAGTTATCATACACTTGTGATGATAACACTGATCTCGTCTGTCACAGTGACCCTTTGCTGTAGCAGCTGCTGTTTATTTTTATTCTGTTTTGTGTGTGGTACTTTCACCTCTAGGTTGATCCAATAAAAGATATAAAAAACTTGCTATGTTGGTATATTCCCTTGATAAAAATCGGGAACAGTGAGTCAAATGTTAATGGAAACTGCAGGCTATGTTCATTATGTTATCTCTATTTTCGAAAAACACTAGAATGAACAGAACTAATTGGAAGTGCCAACAATTTAAATACACTTAATTACAAAATCAAACCCTCCCGTACAGTTCGAGGGCAATGTGTGCACATAAGCCTTGAAGAAATGTGCTAGTTTTTAAGTAAATCTACTCTTACATGAAAATGATAAAATAACTTTTTGAAAGTCCAAACCTCAAACTTCAAGACCTCAAAAACACTCTTTCAGCATTAGTCTGTGAAGTTTAAATATACATGTATTAATGCAGACTCTTTTGAGCTGTCTGTGCCACCTGGTCAGCTACCATAACAAAAATCTCATCAGAGTGAATATGATTTTGTTTTGTATTCCTTTTAGAAGAAGGCTCAAATGAACCTCTATCCTTTTAATAAAGCTCAGACCTAACATTTTTTAAATTCGAGTCATGCTTTATTAGGGTTTATCTATAACGTGTATTAAACCCACATTGCCAGAATAAGAAAGAAAAGTATTTTCTTGGCATGTCCCATGGTGTTCATTCCTGTCAAGGGGAATTCATTTTAGGCTTCACTGAGGTAATTAGAAAAAGCTGTGTCAAATAGTGCTTTCTCATACTCACATGTAAATACAAACTGCAAATTGCAGTGGCAAAATGAGGATTGTGAACTGTAGACTGTAAAAATGCCATCTTATGCTATTCAGTACAAGTACCATGGTAAGTGGAAAAGAAAATCAAGTGGCACTGTTGTGAATGTTTCTTAACTGAATTCATTGATGAAGAAAGCTGCTTCATCCATAGCTTTGAAGGAGGCTAAAACCCCTTGTATCTGAACAGTAGGAAGGGGTTGGCAACTCAGGCATTCGTCCTCCTCACAGGTATGATGAAATTCAGTCTCATGACTTTCTCAAAGAACAAAAAATAATCATTAGTTCCTAACTCAAATATAACTTAATACTATAGACAACCAAATTACTTGTACATCAGAAAGTTAGGTTCAGGTAGCTGCAGAAATATACCAGTGAAGTCGTAACAGCCCTGCTCACATTCTTCATCCTGCACAGCAGCTTGCAAGAGAATACTTGTAAATGCATTTTTTAAAATTCAAAATTGCTAACATAACAGAGACAATTGATGGAGGTAGCAATCAATAAGACAGAGAAAAGGTATTGCAATTGTATTACTATTACTACTGCTATTAGAACTACTTTAAGGTATAGTATTTTGAAAACAACTTTCCGATTTGGAGAGTTCTGAAACTTTGAGATTAGCAATATTTTAGTCTTCCCATATTTAGCTGTTGCAACACTTAGAGTGTAACACAGCTGAGGCTAGATTGGCAGCAATAGCTTCTTTTCCATTCCCTCAGCTGAACCCTATCTCCCTTGAACAGTAAAGTACACCCATCCTTTATGCACCCTCTACAGTATCCCTTTCTTAAGCCAAACCCATGCCTTCCTCACAACTCCGAGACTGAAATCACAACTCTGAGCATCCCAGCACTATCTTCTTGCATATTCTCCTCATCCCATCCCTAATCTGCTTCTATTGTTCAATGCCCATAATGTTCAACTTCAGCAAAGAGAAAAGAGAAAAAGACTGGCTCTGCCAGTCAGGGGTAAAAACTTCTGAAAACTTCTTAGTCCCCTCTCTGAGAAAAAAGGACATCTGAACTGAACAACTGAAGATATATGGAAAAATCCTAATACAAGTTTTGTGCAGCATGATTAGCAATGAGTTTACAGACAGAAGAGGCAGAAGGGTCATTAGTCTGACATATCAGCCTGAACTGGAGGAAGCTCTGTGACACCAGCCATAGCAGCCAGGAGGCCCACAAGCGAGGAGAAAGATGAGCTGCCTGCTGCACCACTGGCATAACTGATTAAGCTAAGGAGCCAACAGAAGAAAATGGAAGAAAATCAATAAAAGAGGGGAAAAAAGGAAGGGTTTTACTCAAGCAGCTTATTAATTTGCGTGGGAGCAGAAAATGGATTGACTTCTGGAGAAGCAAGGAAGGCAGCTGAGAGTACAGACTGACCACACAGTACTATGCTAATGTAAAGGTCAAGGAAAGAACACTGAGTATAAAGTTCCTGTTCAGTTTCTCATGACAAGTTTTCCTACACAACATTAAAAATCATTTTGTGCAGGGTGACATCAGTGTGTAAGTGCAGTAGCAGAGTGACCTGTTTAGGGGGAAGTAAAATAAGACCCAGCGACACAGCACACAGACAGCAATTCCAGTGAAATGTGAAGAAACATTGCTTGCTTGCCCTTGAAGCAAATAAAAATAGATAATTTAAAATATTTCTTACTACTGTACTTTCAATATCCTCAAGGCATATTCTCAGATTAAATAGATGCCACTCTCCTAAGAACTTTTGTCAATTTTTCTCCCACCTAGTGGGGTTTGAAACTTATTTATCAGCCATTCAGGTAACTGGGCAAACCCATCTTCTATGCAGCTTCTAATATGCTGTAAAATTATTCTCATACCATGATACAGCACTTGAGACAAACATATATTCTCACATTCTAATTCAGCCCCAAGAAAAAAGAATTCTATGTATGGAATATACTTCATAGCAAAATTTTTGACAAATTTGCAGTACACATGCCAGTGTAATTGAATCAGTTCTCAAAACAAATCTTCCATATTCCATTTAAGTCTTTGTTTAATTAAGTTAAACTTTGTTTCCTACTCAGGTAAAACACATAACTACATTTCATTCAGTGAAGTGATAGTTAGCAGTAAGAACTTCACCAACAGGAAGATTATTTAAAATTCCTGTTGCAGTCCTTTTTTGTTAGTACCTGAAGACAGACCGAGAAAGTTAATAATTTACTTAATTTGAAAGTGGAAATGTGGAGGTCAAGGTGTTTTGGGTTTTTTTAACCAGAGTGTAATACTATCATCTGCTTACACTTCATTATTATAAAATACTAGTGTGAAGAAAGTAAATATTTTATTTTAAAAGAAATGCCCTTTGGAATTCAGTTAATTTTTCAGTTCACATGATGAGCAACATCACATCAATATTCAAATATTTTCTCCAAGAAATTAAACAACTCCTATGAATGCAGTATAATTTCACTGATATACTCAAAACTAATAGATGATTTAAAAAATCTTACCCTGAAATCAAAATCACACACACACACAAAAAAAATCATCTGTAACATACCTACACAGGGGAGGGAGTAGCCAAGCTCTGGGTCATGGATGAACTGGCGGTCATTCAGCATGGTCACACAGTACAAATGGAAGCAGTCCAGGCAAATGACATGGCGATGCACACATTGGAACACAAGCACAGGACTCCTGTTAAAAACAAAATAGTGAGAAAGATGAACAAGGACTGGGCTGAAATCCACAAAAAGCCTCATTTCAAACTTCTAATTTAATAGTAATTTTTAATTCATAGTAAACAGGATTGTTACATGGGTAAAAATAGAATTTATCCTGGCATATTGCAGCACTTTAAAAAGAGATGGTTTCTAAAGTGAATCAGATGTGAGGAAATGGAAATAAAGCTTTTACTGAAAGTTGAAACTACTGAAAATTGAAACCTAAAGCAAGAAAAGTCCTTTAGTAACAGATATCCTTTGTATGAGGTGAGGAAAGATTATATATGGTAAAACATCAAATGGTGACAGGTAGGATAAAATAAGAATGTGGCCAGCTAGGAAAGCTAAAGATTTTGTGAAAACCACCCTGTGGCTTCAGCCTCTTAAGGCAGCCATTTGAACTCTACACAGAAGGCCCTCCCTCAGTAATAATGAGTAAAGTAGTTCAGCTTCTGGTCAGAGGTATGGGATTCAATTTGGGAGCGAGACACCTAAACTTAAGTGCTGGTTATAAATGCCAACCCATATGGCAAGTGAGAAATTCCTGCTATGGTCTATATGCTTAGTGGGGGCTGGAGCTGATCAGCCTCCAGGTGTCTGCAGTAGGGGTGAGCCGAAGCTCTGTTTGGCTCTGTTGCCTGTATGGGCTAAGTCTCCATGGACCATTACAGGAGTTCAGACACCCATCACACATACAGAAACCTAAATGAATATGGCCATCCCAAGCCTGACAGAATACTGCCATACATGATTTCTTATCTTTCAGAACTATTACCAACCTCAAGTCTCAAAGTGGCAAAGAGAGATGTGTTAAGTTGAACACATCAGTGAGAGTCCCATTCAAATGCTGAATTACTTTACTCCTTTAATTTGCTTGTGAGTGAACACAGGCAGAAATTTAATAAAAATTTCAATTTTTTTAGTAACTAGGAAGAAGAATAATTATTTTTAAAAATAAAAGTATTAATTCTCACCCATCCATGGTACTCCAGGAGACAAGTTTTTAAACACAAAATCAAATAGAGAAAGACTTTTGATAAAATCATTAGAGTTAGCAGTACAGCAACGTCCTGTCCAAAACCTGCTAGATGATGTTTGAAAACCCGCTGAAACAGTAAAACACAAAGCCTTCAGTGTGGGAATACAACTTCAAAATGTAATCAATAATTTCGCATACTGTATACAAGCATTTAATCTTCCATGAAAATATGTTTTAGTATTGCACATACTATAGAATTCATGGCAGTGTGTTAGTATCTCCAAAAATATAATCTCTGTGTTTTAAGGATTTTGTTGAATAAAGCAGCTTAAAACTGAATTAAATAAAACCTCCCCATTACTAATCCTTATTAGTTGCCCACTTGCTGTTCTGAATGTACCAAATAATAATTTTAAAAAGACAGCTGTAAGGCAAAATGAGAAGCTGATCTCTATGAGTTTATCTGCTGTGGAGGGTTGCAAAATCATTATGGAGAAGTAGAGGAGCAGTTTCTACAGTGCAAAACTCCCTATGGTCACCAGTCAAATACAGCCTTTAGAAAAACACCCCCAATATTTCTTCTTAAATTGCAGGTAGAATAAAATTTGCCTATAGTTTTAATGGATATCTCGCTTTAAGGGTTAATTATTCTGTTTTATTACTTTAGTATCTGAATATCTTTTCTAGTTTCATGGGAAGCTCCCTGGTTCTAAATTCACACCTCTCTGACCTTCACTTCAAAGACAAAATACATGTGTGTGGTGAGATGCATAAGAGAAAGCCATAAAAAGTGGAGTATCCTAAAAAAGCCAGGCCAGAAATGAAAATGGTTTATTAATATTTCCACCTAAACTTGTACAAAATCAATACTAACAACACTTCATTGTGCAAATGACCTACTATGATCAGTTTCTGCTGTAAATTATTTTCTGATAATTTATTTTGCTTCTTAATGCACCATGGTTGTCTAAAATCAAAACCATATTCTCCAGAAGGGGCACAACCATACCTGTATATACTTAAACTGCATCTTTATTAATCTTTAAAAAATACTATCTTTTAACACCATCAGACTCCAAGCAATGTGTACATGACACATAAATGTGGGTTTTGACAGTGTCAGAAAAAACAAGCTTAGCTTTCACAGCTCTTACACTGCCCCCTAATTTTTCAGCCCAGGGTATCTGTGTCACAGGGCTTTGAGATACCCAATCCGTATGCAATGCAGATTTATCCAAATTCATTTGGCATTGAAACAATCGCTGCAGTCCAACATTTGCAGATTTTGTATCAAAAGAATGCAATTCTACTTTAAAAGGGGCATAAAAGTCTTGTTTCTGAGATCAGTAAATATACGTTCACAGTGTCCAGGTGAAGCTAGTGAATACTCATTTAGGACATCCCCAAGAGTTATTGATAGAAAACTTGCTGGTACCAAACACAATTTACTTCAGGAAGGAGTATTATGAAAGTAAAAAAAAAAAATTGCCACAATGTAAAAAGGTCCCTTCCTCAATCTAACACAACAGGCTAGTAATGTAAATCTGATATATATTTTAGAAAGTGTTTCATAGGTTCCATTTACATAATGTGTTTGGCTGAATTAGAGGCTTCATGAGAATAATATATAAGAGAAATGTTTCTCACAGCAAGGGATAAATTGGTCCTTTTTGTTCACCAATTAGGAATGTAACCACTTTCAAAAATTGAAAATCCAACATTACAATGCATCACTGGAAATTTCCATAATAAGTAACTCACTCCTGTGCTTGGATTCCTTTTCATTAAAATTTTATCAGCATGCATTGACTTAAATTAAAAAGAAAGGGGACCCTAAACGTTTCTGCTTCATGTTACTACTGTTGGGTAACTGTGTGGCACAACAACAGCACCAATGGAAGTGCTTTCTGGTCCATAAGCCCTTCCCTATTTCCCTCCAGAGCAGCAAGATGCAGATAATTCTCAGATAGACTACCACAGGATACTAGCTAAAGAAAGATACAAGGACTTGATCTTGTTTAGATAAGAAGTACTCCGAGAAATTAATTGTTCTATTATATCCCAAAAATCTCATGATGGTTATTAATGTATTGAGATTGAGTCCAACGGCTATGGATGGGAGAGTCTAACTAGCATAAGGAATTATTTGTAGGCATAACAGTGGATGTTATACCTTATATAAAGTTGATATATCTTTCAGTGTCTGCAGAAAAATATATGGGGCAATGTGTCTATTGCTTGGTCCTTACTCTTCATATTTTGAAAAAAGCTTCACTGAATTAAGGTTAAACAGCACACCACATATATGAGACCATTATTTTTTGGAAAATGTGAGTAGCCACAGTCTGAAACACTTTGGGGCAAGGAATACATCTAAGCCTGTAGAAATATGTGGAAATAAAGTTGGACAAATCTGTGAAACCCCCTTGAGGTCATTTCTAGGTGACAGTTGGATTTTTCTCACCTCAATCTCACAATCTTAACCAAGTAATACTAAAAACCTTAGCAGATGTCTATAAGGCTGCCTTGAAGGGATTACAGTCAGCGAAGCAAAAATAGCCATGTGGGGTTCATTTCTCTGCAGTAAATAAATATGAATGCACACAGCTATATCAGAGTCCTTAACCCCACCTATGAGTACTATATTTATCATAAAGCACTTCTGTATTTCTAGCACATTTTTCCACTTTGGCAATTTTCCTGTACTTCAAAAAGCTTACTATATAAGTACTGTGAAATAATTTAATTTATAAATGCATGTCTGTGTTGTTCCAAAACAGATCTGTGTCATGTTTCAGGTCATTCGCCATTCAAGAAAAGGTGAAACACTGAAAAAAAATGTGTAAGGAAAAAAAAAATAAGGAAAATATAAACTTTAGTGACACAGACACTACAGGCACTCTCCTGCTTCATAAGCAATCAAAAGAATTAAACAGAAATACTGTCCTTGAGCAGCAGTCAATCTTTCGGCTGTATCCTTGTAGCAGAATGAAATTACAATGCCTAAATGAGCTAAATTATTCATCCATCATGTGGCTTCCTCATAGAACTGTATGTAGGAGAATATAGTCTTCTAATTCATACAAAGCTGGCGTCACTTCTGGCTTTCCTGTCTATCACACACATTCCACAGTCTTATTCAAAACTATTGGAAGAATTTCCTGTTTATGATGCTTTAAGTGCATGGTTTTCTTACCATGAAAATACTTCCAGGTACTTTCTGATTGAATATGTTATTAAAAGCCATTAGAAAGATGCTAATATTTCTAGAAAATTTAAACATAGAAAATACAGAAAAATTGCCACAGTCATTTGTGGTTTAAAATTCATATAGTTTGGAGGAAAGTAGAGCAGCAAATCCTGCTTTTTAATGAGCAATACACTATTATGGATTAATAGAAACAGTGACCTGTCAATTTCAGGGAATTTGTGAGTAACAATGCAGGCACCAAATATTTAGATAAGGGTAGGCACTTGAAATGGGTATCACGACCTTGCCAGAAAAAAGAAAAAGTACTAAGAAAGTAATATCAGTGGTATGACTTTGCAGTCAAGAATCCATCTTTCATGGACTTTTAGGAACAAAAGAAAAGTACATCCCCACTTTTCCTTTCCTAAGGGATGAAAATATAACTTTACATAGGCTGTGTTAATTAAAAACCCCTAGTATGCAAAAATACAGCATTATCATATAACTGACATATTAAATCCCTTAAAACAATAACCACAAAAATAATCCTGTTTTTTTTTGTCTTTGATCACTTGCCACACAATGCATCAAAGGTCATGAAAAGAAGGTTATGAATGCCATGAGACATCACCGTGTGAGCTTAAATTTTCTGGCTGTGCTTCTGTATGAAAACGTATTCTGACCCACAGCTGTTAACTTAAAGAGGCATCGGCAAGTGAAATCTGACCTATTTTCTCCTCTATTATGTTACATGTTTTCGTCTAAAATGTGCTTTCATGTTTCTTATTTCTACTGGAAAGCAGTGCCAAGAGGCCAGAACCCAGAAACAGCCTGACAGTAATAAACTGGAATATAAGAGGAAAAAGCGGGCACACTTAAAATTAGTGCACATGGTGGCAAGTACTCCTTTCAGCAGTGTTCCTGTTAACTCCACTGTTAAGGTTTTTTCAGGCTATGGAAATGACACACATTATTGCCTGTAAAATCTCTGATCACTGTGGCAGGCAACAGCATCTGCTGCCTGAGGACACGGGCAAGGGAATTCTATGTTACATGCACTGGTAAATTCAAATTAGTAGCTGGTACTATGTGTGTGCTCTGCCCACTTGCTCAGACATGCCTTGTATGAGCTCTGCGTTCAGACACAATAACCACCCTTGCCACTAACACTGAATTTTATAATATCAAGGAGAAGACAGTGAACAGGCTGGAGGAGAAACTCATCCTGTAATCTATAAGATTAGCTGTGCACAGTGCTCCTCTGCACAGCAAATAACCAACAAATCCAACATGCTTTGAAAGGAGATCAGTAGAACCTGCTCCTTTTCCTTCATCTGTGCTTGTAAAACGTCACTAATGCTCCACTGGAGAGAAAAGGAAAAGTCCTTGGTAATGGAAGCAAGAGATGACAAATGTGAGGAAAGGCAGCAGCCCATAAACTGCCCTAGCCCAAGCCCAAGCCCTGGTTTGCTTGCTGGTTACCCTTTGTATCTTGCTGAGCTCTGGCTTACTGTGAACTGATTCCTCCATACTGACTCCTTGGCATGCATGACCTCCCAAACCTATGTCACTTGTACCTTCAGCTTTTGCCTCCAAAGGGTGGCACATGCTTCTTTCACCCTTCCATAGATTTAAGCCGGGTCACAGCAAGCTTTCCTCTCCTCTGAGGCAGCACCCTGCCCTTGGCAGCACCCTGCCCTTGGCAGCACAGGCAAAACTGCTCATCTCTGACAGTCCACAGCAATCACACACTCCTGTCACCCCAAGGAGCCTTCGTTTCACAGGCTCCTAACTTCCTGACTAGAGACACACAGGAAGGAATCAGTATCATTTGTTTTTCAGGAAAAAAAAGCCCATCAAGGTAAGCAATGAAGTTGGGAGAATGATGGGACATCACAGTAAGAGGAAGAAAGCCTAACTTCACCTACACCATTTTCAGCACCACACAATTCTTTAGCAATTAAGGAGGAACAAATGAAAAAAGTCAAAATGTCTTCATATCCTAATGGAATTTTATTCTCTTGATTGGGCCTACTAAGGTACTGTTGATTTCTTTCAATAATTTAAACCATATTTAGTAACCTTATTTTAGTTTTACTCTCTACATCTATGCTAGTAAAATTAACATTGTCAGAAAATGTTCTTATGCCACTGGAAGGCAACTGTCTGTGCTGTTAAATTGTTAGAATGGGACCTGACATGGTTTTTATGTTTGCCAAATAGCAAAGTCCCTAGTAGTTCTTGGGCATAGTCCAGGGGTTAGTGTGCTTTCTCCAACAGGCAACAGCAGTCTACATGTGGACATTCTGGTTAAAAAAGCAAGAGTCCCATAACAGAGATTTATGACAACACAGCTTTAGTCTGGGACTGTTCTTTTATTATCACACCTTACCAAATTATTTTGCTTTCTGTTTTTTCATTCCCAAAATCAAACCTTTTGAGATAGCCTGTGAAAATAATATTGTCTGTAAACACATTATATAGAAGAATGTTCCTAACATGAAAGACAAGACACAATCATGAGCTCTTTTTGCCTTCTTGGGGACGCTTAAATCCCTGGAAAGGTACAGGAGGAAAAGAATATTGGATATCATTTTAAGGGATGCTATCATATTATGCTTTCCTTTCCCTGGGACTCCAGGAGGGACTAGAACTTTTGGATAAAGCACGCCTCCACTGTGTAAATTTCAGTTATTCCCTTCCAGTTAGCTTTGAAAATACACCGTGGTGCATGAATTTTAGGACTGTATTCCTTAACATATAGAAGAAAAAAAGACTGGAAAACAAGGTAAGGTAGAGAAGTAGAGAAGAGGGGAGAGGGAACAGAAGGTAGAAGAAATTAAGTGCATTTGCTCTTTGAGATTTATCTTTCACCACCTTAATATTATGCTTTATGCTTTTTCTCATCTTTCTTTTCAAATATGGATACTCAATTTATATGTTTATCCAAACAATAACTTGAGGGTGCTTCCCATTAAATGAGTCTTCAGCCTGAGCCAAAGATATGATTATAACCTTATAAACAATAAAACCCCTAAAGCTATTGTTATAACAAGACATTTCTTTATAGAAATCCCTTTTTTTAGCTCCTCACTGTCTTTAAAATTTAGCAACAATATTTTATTCTTTCCTCCTCAAGGCAAATACCTTAGCATATACGTCAAGATGCAGTTATCTGAGAACACCCTCTACATCAGCACCTCCACTCAAAGGAAAGAACAAGCCTGGGGCTAGCAAGTCTCACAGAAGGCATTCTGACTTGGCAGATTTTAAGTGTTCAAAGCAGTCAATTATCTTTAATAATCTGAAGAAAACAGTTTGCAACATCCACCAAAAAATTGTATTAGCAGTGAAAGTGGCTTCTTTATGTCATTTTCATACTGTGAATTTCTGTATCTGATCTTATGACAGCCCTTTGACACAACCATAGAATTTAAATGACATAAGCTCTATGTTTAAATTTCATTTACCTCCTCTTTTTTTTCCCCTACATATGTATGTATATATTTCCAGTGTATAAAAGAGTAAATGGAATCAACTTTCCAACTAGAGGAAATCAACAAACAACACCACCATAACCTCCCCACCCAAATTAAATTGTAAAACCAAACAAATTATTATAAATTTTGGGAAGCGTAATTTCTGAATTTGTAACTGGGACAATTAAAATATGCAGAAAATTCTAAAAATTTATAGCTATTGAACTCAATTCAAGAGAGGATTCCAGAAGCTCAAATAATTTTAGGAGGCTGTTTTCTATTTAATCTTGGCATCCATTTTCATTAGTTTTATACTGCCTATTTGGAGGCCTTCTGGCTGGTCTTCTTTCAAGGAATTACAGTATGTATGAGGTCTCAGGTAATGTACTGCTCTTTGTACAGGAGTAATCAGGAAAAAATCTTCTCCCTACCTGATCTAATAATCTGTGTAACTCTAAGGGAGACTGACATCAATCTAAATATAACTTTGCATTTCTATAGGAATACCAGATCTTGATACCCAAACAATGCGCAGAATACAGTGAAAATCAATAACAGACACATGAGATGTATCCCTCTCCTACACTTACTGAATATTGCAGGAATGGAAGAAGGGGTACTCACCACACTGCTTTACAATATCACCTCTGACAATCTTGTGGAAGCTGTTTCTGATGCTAACAAGAACTGACTTATGACAGAAGACACATTGTAGGGAAAAAAAATTGCGGTGGCCATTTCCTCTGTTCTTCAAGCAGAACAGGCTTTCAGGTAATGAAACAGTGACATACTATTCATATAAATGCCACAGAACTTATACGAAGACACTGGAAAACAAGTGTGCCTGAAAGGGCACGTATCTCAGGTTTCTCACAAAAACTTCACTTTTGTCCAGCTTCCCCTTGTTTTGATAAAGCAGCTTACTTCCCACCTCACACGTAGCCAGTTACGTGGACTGACACAGGGTGAGGGAAAAGTCATGGATTTTTGATCTTACCCTCTCCTTGTCCTCACTGCGCATTTGCTTAAAGAAAAGGATGCAGCAAGCAAACTCTGCAGCTTTCTCACAGGGGACATAATAGCCACAATTATCAGCACTAATGAGTAGTTTTGACTCCTCATGTCTCTCTACAGCTTCCCCAGAACATGGATCATTCCCACAGAGACTATTCATACCGACTCTTCTGTTACACACTCTCTCTGCTAGAATTAACCTGGCCTCAGGAGAGAAGACAGGTTATAGGTAGAAATTTGAGCTATATCCCAGTAATGTCTGAGGGGAAAAAAAAGAAGAAAAAAGAATAAATTCAGAAATATTAAAAGGTGTTTACTAAGGTATGTTCTGTCTTCAGCTTCCTTTTGACAACTCCCTGAAAATACCATACTTAACTGCATATGAGCTGGAGTCTGGACTACAGTCTTGCTCTCAGGAAAAAAGGAGGAATAAAGAGAACAAGGAAACAGAATGGAAAACAAGGAAACCAATAATTTGACATAATAATAAACAAAACTCTTTTGACATATGAAATAACAACCTGGAGATGCCCTGCAAACAATATGGATAATATCACTACTTAACTTCATTGTCCACCTATATTCATTCACAGGCTGATCAAACCATAAATGATATACAGAATTCTTTCACTAGAAATTGTGGACTTCTTCCATTACCATGGCAAAGAAAGCATATTTGCACATGGTTCTAAGAGCTGGCTCAGCCCTAAGAATCTGTGCACCACTAAAATGTGTCCAAGGAATACATTTAGACTCTGGACAAAACCATTCCTGCTCCTTTTCTTGCTCAGTGATCAGAGATACTTTATTACTCAAAACATACTGACAAAACAAACAAACAGAGTATCACTTAATTCAAAATGTAGCCCAAAACAACAAACATTTCCCAACACATGTTTCTGGAACTCTTGCATTTTCTCTGCTTCAAATTATAGAACAACACCTGAAAAAATTACAACCCCACCTTGGTATTTACCAGTGCTTATTGGAAATTTGATCATTCACCAATCCCTATCCCCTACTTTTAAGTGAAACATGCAGACTATTGTACTTTCTCTAATCAGTTGAAACATTAGATATAAAAACTGTACTCCAAGATATACTTTTTACCTTTAAATTTTACTTAGAGCTTTTATATTCATAAGTTCTTAAAAATCATTGCTGTTTAAAAGAGGACATTCACCTACTTTGTTTCAGAAAAAACCTCAAGCAGATCAGAATGTAGGGAAATTACTTGATTAGATTTTGGTTTTTACTTTAGTTTCCATACAAAAATAAGCTCTGAGATTAAGACTGTATGTGGTAAAAAATAAACAGGTTTTTTATGTTAGCAATTAAGAGCGAAAGTACATTTGGTAAACTGTAGTCTGTCAATTGTGTTAGAGAAAATAAAGAAAAAAAAGCTGAATCAAAAAAAAAAATGCAGATTTCCTGCCTCAAAACCCTTAGAGATACTTAGAAAGAAGCTGTTCTTAAACTAGGGGCATCTCGCTTCTTTATTATGTTTCAAAATAATCTAAAATGCCACATGGTATATAGTTCCATTCACAGAGTAAACTGCAATACTTCCATGGGATATTAAATTCCACATCCTAAGTTACAAGTCATGCACATGTCCCATGTAAAACGTTATTCAATTACACCATTATTGAGTTTACATGTAACAATACTGAGAAATGAAATGTCAATAGATGTTTGATATTTTATTTTAAAATAATTTTGTTCATGTATTTTCTACCATATATATCATATACTGTCAAAATCTAGTCTCACAAAGACAGAAACTTTTCTGGTAATAATGAAGAGAACCTTGAAATTCAGTAATGAGAATTGGAGGGCACACAGAAAATGCAGCTGTGCAAATTACGTTAACAAGTAAAGACAGTAAGAGAACAAACTTATCTGAAATTATACATCCTCCTCTCAGTACCACATCATGTCTGAGAAAGTTCATACATAGGATTTATGCTTTCTTCAAGAGAAAGGGCACTGTCTTGGGCTCAGCCACACTCATTTCCAAAGAAATACACACAGCATAGACTTTGATTAGCACAAAAGCAATGACTGAATCTGGTAGGAATTTGGTGTTGTTTCTCTGCAGCTAAAAAAAAAAAAAAAGCATAACATTTCTGCAAAAGAACAATCACAGCAATGAAAAACTACACAGAACACTGGCATTTAAGTTTCCAAAACAACTAATAGAAAAGTTAAGGCTTGTCACTTCTTTCCTGGATCTGGTTCTGTTTCAACTGTAACCAATTGCTAAAATGTCATTTACTTTATCTGACCACAATTTGGCTCTACACTACTTTGAATACCTACAAAGATATAATTCAATGTGAAGAATAACATTGTATATTGGCAGGGGCAGACCAGGTGTTTTAATCACAACTAAAAATTTTAATTGCACAGCAGCTGCATACAGAAAACATGTTTGCACCTGTACAACTGCTTAATTTTAGCTGGAAACATTCTGCTTCAGCATTCATTGGACATCTTTGCATTTTTAAGAGGAGGGTGACAGAAAGTTCATTTCCGAAATAAAACTAACTGAGAAAAGTTTTACTGAAACTTCCTTGTCTGTCAAAATGGTATCTTTCTGCCTTCACCCCAAATACTATAATCAACATGCTTTTCATATCACTTATTCAGGAGTTTGAGGCACTGGTTAAGGCCAGTGAATTTCACTGCTGTGCTTTGCCCGACCTGATTTAGAGTTCAGAATGAGTTCAGAAAAAAGTGCATCAACCAAGTTAAATCAGTAAGTGCAATAAGGCATCATTTTTTAGGATGCTCACAGTACTATTATTTACATCAGGCTTCCTAGCAGCTACATCTTTGGCTAGACAGGTACTGGAGCAGACTCTGCCTCACTCCTCCTTTGTGGAAACTTCACAAGCTGGAGGCAATGTGCAGGCAGAGAAGGAAAAAGAAAAAAGAAACAGCCAAAATAAATATAACCCTTGAAATGACAACTACTAGGAATAGTCAGCAATCCAACTGTATGGATGCAATACAAACCTCTTACAGAAACTGCCAAAACCTGTGAGCATGATTGATCCCTCAAAGAAGGTTGAGGCCAATTTTTATCAAAACTGACTCACACATTCCCCCTTATATAAGGCACAAATTATGTTTCCCACTCTGTGGAACGTTAGCTAGCCTGACAGTGATCTGTTCAGCCATGTGTGATTCATTAGGCTTTCCTTCTCTTTCTGAACATGAGCTGCAGAAGAGAGCAGCCCTTGAACCCCAGCCTGCTTTGGCAAAGTGTGAGAAGTCAATGACATTTCCTTGTCTCGTGGCATCAGAAACCCGCAGCCCCCGGCGCCCTGAATCACCACGCTACACGTGCTTGGCTGAGCGCTGGAGTGGTGCAGGTTTTATAAATAGTGCCTACACAGGGCTTCAGTGTACTTGGGCAAAGGACATTTTTATTTGAGGACTGGCCTCACTACAGACAGCCTTGTTACAAGGGGTGAGGTTTATCGGATTAGAAGCAACACTGTTAGTATTCAGGACACATTTCCAAGTGCATATGACATGTCAGCTGCTTACATATCTTCCAATTCTGCTGCACATATTCCTTTTAAAGTTAAACATGAAGTGACAGAAGTGTAGAAATATCTGTGTCCTGCACTCTGTGAACATAACAGCTAAAAAAACCACCTTGACATGTCAGCTGACAACAGAAAAAATATCCCTGATCTCTGTTGAGGCATTGTGATTCCTAACATCAACTAATGGTAACAGAGAGGAGAACTGAAAATACAGAATCATGAACTTCACAATTAAATACATATATAAAAAAGCATGAAGAAATTTGTTTGCATGCCCCCAGTCAGAGTTTCAGCCTTTGCTTCTGTGTCTGTACATCTACCTATTACACTTTACAAAGACATCGTAGAGATCTAAACATATGGCTAGTTCATTGTTTATTTCAGGTATTTGTAGCTATTTTTTTTTTTTTAAGATATTTTCCTGCATCTTCTGTTGACAGATAGAACACTTTCAGCAGCTAGTTCTCCAATCATTTGAATAAATAAAGCACTCCCTGCAGCAACTCACTTTCCTCCAAAATTAATTCCCTAATACTTTGGTTTTTTTCTCTCTTTTCTCCAGATTCCTCCTTCAACATCTCTCTAGTTCTATCTTCAGCTCTCAATTTTCAAATCAAGACCAGTTTTATGACCTTGATTTTCTATGGGGCAAAGAATTTAGTCCAAAAAAAGAGGATGACCCTCCCCTGAAAGTGATGCTGCAAGACATTCTTCCTCTTAATCTGAGTCTGTATTTATTGTACAAACTCCATCTTCTAGGAACACAGGGGCAACAGGCATAGATTCATTTAAGATAAACACAGCATTTTGTACATTGCCAAAGGATTTCTTAGCATTATTCACATTTAATTTTACATTCGAGAAACTAAGAAAATTTTGACTTTTTACTATTCAATTTTTGAGAAGCTATATGATAAAATAAGATCTTTCCTTTACCTAACAGTTGGATGGAGTGGTTGTACATTAGGCACACAGTTGGCATGGGGTGCGAGTGGGGTAGAATGATACTGCACCTCTTTAAAAGCCACATGTCCACATGACCTTCAATAGCCTGCCCATGCTGTAAATTGCATGGGAGATGTTTCTTACGTACCTTGAAAGGTGAAGAGCTTCAGCAACCTTGTCAAGATTCTTATCTGAACTCAGAGGATGGGGCCTAAATTTAATCTTGCTTAGTTCTACATTAATCAGAACTGACTACACACTGAGGACAGTGAAACTGTAGTCAGCTGTAAAACCAGTGGGAGATCAAAGTTTTCTGGTAAACAAAGAACTTTCTCAACTTTCTCTTGTGGTTTTTCTCAGATAATGTGTCACAAAAGGAACAACTGGGAAATTGCAGAAAAAATGTCACATGTTAATAGAACAATCTTAAGGAGGGCAAAATCTTCAGTCAGGCCTTACAGATAATAGCAGCAGACATTTTAAAGATGAGATGAAAGGAGGCCTATTACAAAAACACTTGCCTCCAAAATGGGCAAAGAGGCCACCTGAAAAGTTTGAGAAACTCCTAGCCATTTTATCCAATTTACTTGTTTTTCTTTTATTATTCACTATAGTTATTTTGTAAGCATTTTATATTCCAAAAGGTCACTATGCTTATCTGTCATGGATATTTCAAAAAAGTCTAGCTGAGATAAAACTAGTGCACCTATCTCTGGGAAGCAAACCTTCAAATGTTTTCTGATGGTAATATTAATGCTCCACAGTAGAGGTGATACTTAATCACCCTAGAAACCAACCATGTCAGTGCATATAGTTGCTAAGTGAAATGTATGAATGTGTAACTTCCTGACCCAAGTGATAGAGGAGCAACAAGAAAAGGTGGTCTGCTGGATTTCATGCTTTTAAAAAATGAGGGGCTTGTTGGGGAAGGTGTAAAAAAGACAGACAGGCTCTTTTCTGTGGTGCTGGTGACAGAACATAAATATGAAACATAGGAGCTTCTACCTGAACATAAGGAGAAACATTTATGCTGTGAATATGACCAAGAACTGACACAGGTTGCCCACAGGTTGTGGGGTCACCATCCTTGGAGATATTCCAAAGCCATATGGAAATGGTGTGAGCAACCTGCTCTAGGTGATCCTGCTTGAGCCAGGGTCTGGAACAGAGGACCTCCAGATGTTCCTTTTAACCCCAGCTGATTTTTAAGTCTGTAATTTGTGAAGAAGATATTATCATACAGTGGAACAAACACAGCTAAAAATTACCGTGTTTCATAAAAGTAATGCAGAGTTGCGCTGTTCATTGATAAAAGGCAACTAACTGCAACTGAATGTTGCAACCCAAAACTGAAGAGTGTACAAAAAAAGGGGTGCTGGGCAATGTAATTTTTAAACAGAAGAGAGTTATGAGAGTGGATTATTTTATTTTGGTCCTGGTGGGATCACACATACTAACTTTAGCAAGCACAGTATCCTTTCACTCCCATGAGAAACAAAACTGCTTGCAGGGCTCCTCTGTACCCTTGTTTAATCTGTGACACTGCAATTGGAATTTGTCACTCTAGGAGCTACATCTGATGTTACAGCCTGAAGCAGAGCTCAACCAAAATAAACAATCTGCTCTATTCTGCTTAGACTAATACGACAGTGATGTAAGCCCCAGCACAGCGGAAAATGCATAAATGGGCTGCCACGCAGCACATGCACGCATAAAATCAGCAACACAGCTCACAAGTTTTATTACTAATACACATCATGTGTAAGAAGCCTTGTTTGGACCTTGGCTTTGCTATGCGACAGTATTTTTCGTGTGTGTTAATGTGGAAAATATGCTTATTATTTCAAAAGACCCTAGGAACTTTGTGCAGCACAGGGAAAACATATTTTTCTTAAAAAAATAAAATAATCGAGTCAAGAATTTGCTTCATCACAACTTGTGCACAGTTATTAGGGTGGGAGAGCTGAACAGGATTATTTTATCATAAACATCCCACAGTGACTCAACTGTGCAATATTTGTCCCAATATTTTGTGTTTGAATACAGTATTTTCCCTTCTCTGTATTTCTCTCTCCCTCTGGTATTTGATTTAGGGTCTCTGGAGCTTTGCCAGTGCTGGGCTGTTCGTTCCAGTCTTACATACAGGCTCATTTATGCAAATAGTCACGTTGAAACCCTAATCTGGTTATTCCTTCTACTCAGGATCACTTGATCAGAAGGAGGATGGGAGGAAAATGCTGTACATAATTCTGTTAAATTCATCAGCCAGAATGGCTGACCTTAAATCTAGAGACTTACATGCAGTCATTTTTCCTTTTCTCTGTCCCCAAGCTAAGAGAGCCCTGAAAAGGCAACTGACTGAGCAGGTCACATTTTTCTATAAAGTTACAAGAGGTTATGTTGTTCAAATCATTTTATTTCAGGAAAAAAAGAGGATGCAGTGAAAAGGAAAGCAAGAAGGTCACTTCAATAACATCACAGAATATTTTGTAACTGCCTTCCTATTTATATATTTTCATCTTCAAAGATGAATTTTTACATAGAGCATTTTTTTATAAAAAGGTGAGAAAAACCAAGGACAACAACAATAAAGATAATTATGTGAATAAAGTAGCTCATGAGAATTAAGGGCCTAAGAGCAAAACCCTTCTCTCTCGACATCAGGCACAATTTATATGGCCCCAGCGCAAGCCTTCCCGTGTTGTCCTGCCAGTGACCTCAGCCCTCATCTGTAAAATCATTTTCTCAAAGGACATGAGGTTATCTGTTCTGGGTAAGAGCTCAGCTCCCGTGCTGCCTCATCAGGGACCTCTACATGAGCCCAGATAAAGCGTAACAGCTACAATTTAAAACGAATGCTGTGGAAGACACTTTTAAAGCAGCGGCCCCCCATTCCCATTCTGCAGAGACAGAGCCGCCCTTCTCCAGGCATCCTGCCCCGCTCCCTGGCCCTGCCTTGCTGGCAGCCCGGCCCGGGAGCTGCTGTCCCCGCGGCGGCTGCGGAGCTGGGCGCTGGCCCGGCAGGCCTCAGCCCGCGCCCGGCACTTCGGGCTGCCCGGGTACCGCAGCGCTGCACGCTCAGAAACCCTCTTGATCTTCCGAATTTCCACTTTGCACAGCTTCTTCCACTGCATCCTGCTGCTAAAGGCATCGTGCTCTGAGCGCGCTTGTTTGCATTCGCAAGCTGTATCTCGGCCTGGATGTGGGAATTTCCCAAAGCCTCCCTTCCCCCAGCAGCCGGCTCCAGACAGCCGAGATACTCCGATCTGCCCCTAGATGGGGATACTGTCCGCAAATCGCTGCGCTGGGATTACAGATTCAATTCTCCCAGCGCAAGAAACTAAAATTAAGTACTGACTATTTATTAATCTCTGGCCCATTTATGAACCCCCTCATCCTTCTTACATACTTCTCTGGCCTGGGCTGGCGCACGCCAGGGATCACATTAAAGCCTTTAACTCTCTCTCATCCCTTTTCCACACTGCAATAAGAGCTATTTTCCATTCACCTAAAACTAGACAGAAAAAGGAAGAGCTAACGGCTGCTCGGAGAAAACTCTGGATGATTCCTAGATTAGCAGCAGCCAAAAAGTGGTGTAGGGACAATTTTGTCATGAGTACTGACGTATTTCAGCACGGTATAATAATGTTGAAAACACCCATGGGATGCATGTGTTAATTATTCTGTTTAACTCATTTGGCACATAGTATCTTTCACGTTTATTGCCAAGCGAATTATCTTCTTATTATTAATTTCTATTTTCAGCTTGACACTCTTCTCAGCTGGTTGCAACTAACTTGCACTATATTGAAAAGTCAAAGAAAATCCCTAGAGAATATGTTTGGTACCCCCCCAAAATTTTTTTCATTATTTTTTCCATGTTTTTTTGCAAGATATCAAGAGTTATTTCACACAGCAGAATGAATAGTGGTAATACAAACAGATCAAACAATTTAGTTTGCATACTTACGGGTCCCTTTCTACTTCATTGCATCCGGAACCCGTTCTGTGCTGACCTGCACCTCTTAAAGTCATTTCCACTTACAATTGGAGCGCAACTCACTGTCATATAAATTGGAGATATTTTATATGCACTATGACCAAGTATAAATGGACAAAGGCATGAAGCAAAGAACTCATTCCTCTATGATTATTAATCTCTGCCAAAGGGATTATTATGGTATTTTTTTCTGCTATAACTTAAGAGAGAGATTCTGCAGTTTGTCTTCTAGAATTTCCTCTAGAATGTCTGCATGCTCACCTTTATGTAAAAGGAATTTATAGAAGAGTTGCTGGTACTTCTGTATGAAAAAATGAAATGATTCCATGATAAGTAAAGAAAAAAAAAAAAAGGAAAGAAAAAATGAAAAGGAATAAAGACCATGCATAGTGAAACAAAGCAGACAATCAAATAGAAGTAGACAGAATAATTATAGATGTCTGAATAACACTCCAGATGGCATTTTGGGCATCGCAGTTAATAAGCAGGCTGTTTCAGGGGACCAGCATGTTAGCACATTATTGCAACAACTGGAAACCAGCAGCTGAAGCATGTCTGCCTGATTATCCAGGGAGCAGGCTACATGCAGTAGCTAAACCCGAAAAAATACAGTGCCTGAATGCTTATTGGCATGACAGGTTCAGGAACCCATTTTTCTTTACAGTAATGTGCTTAGAAGAAGTTACCACAGACATAACTACCACTCACTTCATGAAGCAGAGGTTTCAGGACAGTTAATCTGGTCTAAATTTGAGCATTTAGAAAAGATATCTTTTTACCAAAACCCTAACCCCATATATCTAAATTAAAATTTTTATACTTCTGCTCAGATGAAAATCAAGCTTGTCCCTATACTCTTCGTTCTCTGTGCAAATTAACTTTAGTAAAAGTAACAATTACAGCTGAAAGGGAGTTTGTGCTATAATTTCATTTTATTCCCTTTTTCACCATTGGAATCTGAAAACGACGTCTTCAGTTGCAACTGTTGGGGTTGAATGTTAAATTGCATGCCAAAGTAAGCTTGATATCTTGTCAGTTATCTTCTCAAATGAAATACATCATCTTCAATACAGCAAAGAGTCCCATTGCTGATATGTAACCCTCAGGAAATGCATTTCAGGGATGGAAGGTCTGATATTTCCATCAAGTAGAAAGACTCTTAGCAACACCCGTACCGTAGTAAGTCCTAAATCTATTCTAAAATGGCAATTCTGTGAAAACATAATATATGATATTCTCCCAAATGTCAGAAATAATGTGCCTTTTTATTCTCAATTTCAAATCAAGGTTACAGCATAGGACTCTTACTGATCCAAAATCAGAGACCAACTCCATGGTTTTAGCTCTGGAATCAGAAGCTTCAGCACTTAGTATCTTCATTCTTTTTCTTTGATTCCTGTGTTCAGGTTTGCCCATTAATGACTCCTCAGGCCTCTTTGTACTTGAACAGATCTACACCTAAAAATCCTAAGCAAAAAACCCAAAGCAAACAAACAATCCAAGTAAGCCCTTAACAGTAATCCCTGAGATATTAGCAAAATAAATACAGGTATTTTTAGTAATTTCTGTAGCCCATGGTACGGTTTTAACTGCTTGCATTAAAAAAAAAATACAGATCTTGACTGCTCCTGGGTTTGCAAAAAATCCCCTTATAAGTGCTGTAGAAGACATTTGTCAATTAAAGCATTTGCAGAGCCCTCCTACCTCCCCAAGGGCATCAGATGCTTGTTCTGAAAATAGAAAATATGTTATGGTGGGGTTTTTTTTAATTGATGTTGTTGGTTTTGTTGTTTTCTTTTTTTTTTTTTTTTTTTTGCCTGAGATCATTATTATGTCACCATTTCAGAAAGCACATGCCTATGTACATCCTGGGTGCAAAATCTGACACTGTCTTTGTTAAACTTCATATAATTAGTGATTTCCTAGTCCTGTCACTGTCCAGGTCTCTCTGCAGGGCCTCTCTGCTTTCAAGGGAACCAACAGCTCCTCCCAATTTTGTATCACCGGCAAACTTAGTACACCTTTGAGTAGCTTGTTTACATTTCTGCTAAAAGAAAGTAACTACAAAAAATCTAGAAAGATTGTCATGAAAAAAGCACAGGTAGGGACTTTGCTTGGAAATCTATATTGGATAAGATGCACATCCTGATTTGACAGGGTTCTGTGGATGGCAAGATCTTGTCTTTTTTCTTCACAGTCCATAATTTTTACTGGCAGAGGAAAACAAACAAAAAAATCCAAATCAAAGCAAAATCTAACCTGAAAAGCTAAGACATTAAACACAAGTCAGAAAACAGAAAAAGGTATTTGTTCTCAAAATGTAAGTTTGCATTACACACTTTAAGCGTAATTAATTAAGATGTAAATTCAAAGGGAAAATTAGAGTACTCAGTTTTATTTATGCTCAGCTTGATTAAGTAAACTTTGTGGAAGAGGTTTTAGCATTTCTTGGACTAACTCTGAAGCACTCCATGCCAGATAAGCCACAAGGGGAAGAAAAGGCATAAAAAGAGCTTGAAAATTTAAAGGCTGCCAAGTTCTCTATTGTCAGTTCAAGAGTTCCCGTCCACCCTGTACATAGAAATCTCCTCGAGCAGCATCTAGACTATGGAAGTAAATTATGGAAACGTTAAAGAAACATAAAAGAAGTGTAACAGAAGTTTAGCTTGCCAGCCTCAGAGCAATGTCTCACACACTTGCTCTGGAGGAGATGTAAATAAGAAATGGCCCACCTCTGCCAGCAGGATTTTAATGGAGTTTGGATCCTAATACGCTTTGGCATTTCTCTGACCTCCTTTATATTATGAGCACCTTGTTCTTCTTCTCTCTTTATCTTATGTATCTCCCATTACAGGCTGTTAAAATATTTGACAAAACTTCCAGAGGCTTCTGCCATTCTACTATTAATCTCACTATCAATAAAATAGAGAGTTAAATTAATTTCCCTTAAAAAATCACAAGAGATACAGGAAAATTTTCCCAAAGCCCAAGAACCCCCAGAAATGCTCTCAAAATTATGATTCAAATATTGTCCAGATTATCCTTCTGCTTTTTCTTTCTTCTGTTATTTGTCCTAAATGTCTTTTTTTTTTTTTCCCCTGAGTTCACAACGTAATTTCTTGAAGAGTTAACAACATATAAAAAAGAGAAGAAAGCAGAGCAAAGGTTGTCCTCATAAAGAGTATTTTCACCCAGACTGCACCAGCAGAAAATCACCACAATCCTGAAATGGTCCATATTCTGGACTCTTCTTAGGCACAGTAATATGCTATCTGCTGGCCACCTTCAGTGGAAGTCTGAGATTTAATTCAGAAATATTTCTCTGAATGGATTCAGTGATCCTCAACATGAATACCACTTAGGAACCACTAGCAAAGATGGCTTCTGAGTTCCAGAGTTTTTCAGGATTTTTCAGTATGAATCTCTTGCACCAAAATAAATCAAAGTGTTTACAATACAAGGAAGATACTCATGGAGCTTCTATGAATTGTCAGCTCATGAAAATGCCACTGTTTTACTAGATGTTCTTAGAGAAAGGTGACTACTATTCATTATTTGAGTTATAGCCATACCAGAAGACACTGGGAAGGAAGAATGATACCTCGTCCTGCTGGGCACAATATAAAATAGAGAATGAAAGACAATTCCTAACATAAGATAGATAAGAATCTAAGTAAACAAAAGAGGTAAAAAGGCATTGGGAAGTAAAATGACTTGTCTGGAATAAAAGGCTTCTTTTTTACCAGACGAACAACAGAGACAGCACGTAGGTGGCCAGAATCTGGCTGAGTGTCTGATACCTGTGGTTCACAGTGCCACAGTGGGAACAGAATGAGTGTCTTTCACAAACAATCTAAATCAAGACATTTATCTCAAACAGAGAAAAATAAGCAGAGCCTACAGTTACTATGATTGCCTTGGTCACAGGCTCAGGGAATGTCCTTCTTACATTCTCAGGAAAATTCAAACTGTGAAAAATGTACTCATTTCTTGGAAAGACAGGCAAAAGAAAAAGCGATTAGGCAGCCACCTTTATCTGTGGAGAGATCTGCATCAATACCATACGGTGACGGTGGGTGGAGAAAGATGATCCTACAGAAGCTTCCACTGAATGGTTGTTGGGACCAGCAATAGGACAGCAAAGTATCACAAACCAGAGGGAAACTGAATAACTGAATTCAGGAATAAACTTTGAATAAGAGTGTTTTGTTGAGGAAAGTGGCATTTACTAAACAGACAACAGGATTAATCATCTTAAAGTAAAAAAAAAAAGATGATAGCATAGGCTACTAATGAAAATAGTTTACTAATCTTTTCCCTTGTGAGACGCAGTAAAACCCCACAGTTTAATATGATTAGAGGCCTTTTTGGTTTGTGTTCCACACTGAAGACCTTGATTTCGAATAAGTGGGAAGTTGCTCACGACAAAAGAGCCTGTCAGAGTGCAGGTAAAAACTTTTCAAGTTCACAGTTTCTTTACATCTCTCTTTGGGCTCTCAGTCCCTCACTTTCAACATATTCATATATTTGTGTCATCAGGATTTTTGTTAACATAATGCTGTAGAGAAGTGAGCCTGTAAAATGAAACTGCTAAATCCCAGCTTTATTCTCTAATGACTGCCCATCAAAAATGTTCAGATTACCTGTCAAAGAGAAGATGTTTTCAAATTTCTAGTTCTTCAAGCCATGTGGGAACCCAAAAATCCCAGCACTGCTGCCTTTGATAATCACACCAGTAAGAAAAAATAAGCAATCAGAATGTAGCTGACAATCACAAAAATACTCCAGCAAAGTGCAACAACTTGCACCTTTATAGCAAGTATGTGTTTCCCAGATAGGAAAAAACCCTACACTTCTCAATAAAGTAAATAAATAGAAATATATTATATAATACTAGTTATATAAAGCGGTCTTTTTGTCAAAAAAGAACTCAAGATTTTGTAATAAGTATTTTTATGAAAGGATTGATGTCCCTGCACATGGGCAGAAGCTTCAGGTTTGGAAGAAGGTTGAGGTTCTTCTGTCAGAGATATTCTGGATATACACAGAGAGGTCTTTTCTATAGAGACAACTAACTAGAACAGATATTGAGGAACAATTACCTTACAACAAAAACCCTTATACAGTTACCATGTTTGATGTCACTGGATTAGGCAGATATTCTGCTCCAGAATAATAAGTTCCTGTTTAGAAATACAGCAAGACATGCAGACTGCAACAGTTATTACAAGAATAGTTTTTCCATTTAAATCCCTTCTTGCAAAAGTCTGTAACATCACTTATCCATGTTTTACTGAATAAAGAGCTGAATAAATATTTCTCTACCTCAGAAAGGAGGGTAATCAAAGAAAGAAAAATCCCATTTGTGAGTATTTTTTAATTCCCTCAGTAATGAACCCAATATAAAGGATTTCGAGTAATCAAGTCAATAGTGAACTAAAGGATATCAGAGGTATAACTTATGCTGCTTACTTAGAACCAGTGGAAATGTAAAGATTAAAAACCTCAGCTTTTCACGCCCTAAAAATAAATCACTGTTTTAAACTGCATAAAATATATTATACTTTATTATATCACTGCACTATTTCAGAATCTAGGGACTAAAAACCTCTGGGAAGGTGGGAAATATAGAAATATTTGTCAACAGAATTTGTTGTTGTGCAGGGGTGATACTTGTGAAACCCAAAAGAATATCATAGTGACTTGTTTTGCTGAAACTGTATTCCTACCTACTCTTTATGACAAAGATTTCTTTTTATTTATATAAGCAGCCTTTCTCAGAGGGCATTTTACTAAATATGACTTTCTGCTCAGAGATAGAAGCTTCCAGGGCTCCGATATCCATAAAGGTAACAAACAGCCTGGTAGCACTGTCAGATGCATCAGAAATCTGACAGGAAGAGGGAAGGGAAAAGGAAGGATTGATTCTAACCAGTTCAGACTTTGAAATTTTCTAATGCAGATTATTTTTCAATATTATATTTTTACTAAAGCCACACAAAATAGACCAAATACTTTTGCTAACATTTGTCATTCCTCTTTTATGCCTCAACTCTGCTTCACTGGTTACTCTGAATTTGACTCTTTATACCTGGCACTAAATTACAGTTTTACAGGTATTTATGGCTGCTGTTCAGGTAACCAAGAATACTGCCAGTTTTCAAAAGTAGATGAACCTGCATTTTTCTATTTTCTGCATCTTTTTTGAGGGGATAATTATGTTTGTTTGTTTTTGAAGTAAAAGCTTCCAAATGACTTCCTCTGGAATATTAATATTCTGGATGGTAATACAGATAATTTTCTAACACTTGTGCATTTCCAGATGAAATTATAGAAAATTAAAAGGAAAGCTGATAACTAGATTACTAACATTACGCAGACAGTTACAGGATGCCTCTTTTTTTTTTTTTTTTCCTCAGAAAAGAGAAAACACAACAGAGTCCTGTGCACTGAGGCGAATTTCTCTGACCACCACTGCATATCTGCCCTAGAGTTGAACAGTCCAAGTGCTTTGAGGGACAGCCCTTAAGTGTGTGTTAACCTAAAAAACACTGTAGGGTATAAAAAGTCACTTAAGGACATGCAATAAACTGCCCTCCATCATGACAGGCAGGAAAAGTATCCTTCTATGCACTCAATAAAAATTTAGAGAGAACTATTTTGCATACATGATAAAGATATCCTGTACAGTGCTGAAAATACACTGGAGACCAAGGACTACCCTAATCTTCAAATAAAACACATTATATGTTTTACTGGACAGAATTTGGGAGCAGACCTGCATAAGCAGCTGGGACTTTGTCTATATACAAGGCAGCACAGAATTTACTCATAGAAAGAACTCAGCTAGCTTCATCCCTCCTAGATACACGTTGGAAAACTAATGACCTGGCATAAGGCCACAGTCACCATGCAAACAATTAAATTGTACTTATTACTGTTGCTTTTTTTCAACTTCTCAGCTTTCAAGAAGTAAAGTACTTTGAACATAGTCTAACAATTCCATTGAAATTTGTAATCAAACAAGCCTGCACTTTTTTCTGTCCTAATCAATATTTCCAATCCATAGGTGCAAAATATAATTAAATAAGAACGTAAGTAATGCATACAGAACAGTACCTGTTGAGGAACAGCGCTATCCCTCTTACTCCTCTTCACTACATTCATGTTCTGTGTAATGATTTTGTCACGGTTGTTTTCTAAAACATACTGTACATATCATATCAAGAACATGGAGATAATACTTGAGTCTGTTTAAATGAAACAAGAACTGGCATAAGGTTTACTGTTGTTACAGCATAAAGTTGTAAAGACAAGCCAGTGACTTTAAACTGTTCACAATATTTATTATCTGAATGCTGCTGCAAAATGCATTTTTATAGCCTCAGCACTTGGTAGGCATTAAATAGCTGTCAGAGGAGATTTCAAGAGTAACCTTGTTAAGCTTTAACACAGACTTCACAGCACAGCCAGCCTCACCAAAATCGCCTAGCTCAGGTATAAGCAGCTACACACAGCCTTACATAAGTTAGTGTGTCCTTCCCTGTCTTTACAGGACAGCAAAACTGTCCACACCCCACATCTCCAGGGGAGACACATATCACCTGAGACTTTGTGTTTCAGAACACTGAACTCTCCTCTCTATGCACATGAAGAAGTGAAGGAGGTCACTGGGGAACTACCAGACCTTGAGTGGTTTAGTTACCACCCTGGATATAAATTGTGCAGGTCCTCACTCCGAGCAAATGAAAAATTATCCACCTGACTATTCAACACTCTGGGTCATACCAGCTAAAATAATTTTGAACATGGACACACTATACCTGGGAAAAAGCCTAGTCCAGTTCTTCACTTGAGCATAACCTGACACTTAAAAAAAAGAGATATACTGTATGTATACTTCAGTACTTTCATAACATAAATAGTAGGTATGTGCAAACCAGGGGAAAAAAAGAAAATAAAAGAGAGATAAATAGAGATTCTCCCCCTCTATCTACTGTTATATGTAACAGGCATGGAGGAAAGCAAAAATGAGTCTGAATTATGAAAATTCCATGTCTAGAGCTAACTGGTTTGCAGTTCACTGGAACTCACTACAACTGCTTTTCATTGGCTGTAATTCACCGTTATAAAGGACTTGATCACAATGATGCTTTAAATGATAAAATGAAAATTCGGAATAGTAAGTATAATCAGAATTACAGAGAAAATAAACAGACATTCACACTAGTTGGTCTTCATAATGCTTTGAGTTCATAAACATATTGATTAAGCAATCCTGCAGCATCTGCAATTGATTCTCATATTTACATCAATATATTGAGAACTAATATGAAAACCATTTCCTCTAATACCAACACAATATGTTACTGTAAAATACTTGATCTAGCTTCTTTGACAGCTATATATAGCTTAGGTTTAATTCTGAGACCCTAAGCACATTGCCCAACAGAACACTAGGAGAGGAGGACTACTTATGAGCAATACTTTGGAAATATTTCCTATTAAGGAAAGAATAAGTAAGTTAGAGAGAAGGAGACTGCAGTTGCTAGCACTGGAAATATTTTCAACGTGTCACTGATTTAGAAAGTAAAATAGAAAGGCGCTGACAGATGTTTTCTGTAACGAGGAAGAATGAGAGAAAGGACTAGATCTTAGTTAGTGTGGAATAGTCCCTTAAATAGAATAAAATATTTGGAATTTAGAAAACTACCAAATGTTAAATTTTTGTGTCTAATAGAATACAGAAAAAAAAAAAATCAGCAAAACTCAAGTTCTGTCTTGTGAGAAAAGCAGGTCTGGGTAGGTAGAAATTTGGGTGGGCCACCTGCAGCGCTCAACACCTGGTACCCAAGCAGACAGTGCTCAGTGGGATAGTTTATTTTTTAAAAAAATTGAAAAAATAAAGCTACCTATGTGTAATGATTCCTTTTTCAAAGTATTGAATTACCCTACTACAGTTTTCTTAGTGGAACTTTTGACATTTTTGATTTTAACTCCAGTTTTGGGCAAGTCTCCCACACTGATTCAGGCACAGGGTGTTGGAGTGGAAGCTCTCTTGGCAAAACTGGTGAGTGGATACCAGGTGGACAATTTGGAAAGCAAAAATCTAGATTATTTTTGATCTGTGTTACATATGAGAAAAAGAAAATTTCTAGGTGAGCTAGGGAGGGCACTGTGGGCTTTTCCCATGGGAGACAAAATGAAGAAGCAAGTATAGAAATAACTAGCAAAGAAATGATTACTGCAGTGGTAAAAATAGAACATGAGGAAACAAAAGTGGTCAAGAGCAAAATCTTAAAGCATGCTAAAATAGAGGACTTACACAAGAGAATTCTGAAGAACAGCCACTAAAAAAGTGAGGGGAGTGACAGCAGAGCTGAGTGAGGGCTCTCACGAGTGCTTAGATAAAGATGCTGAGGAAGAGAAAAAGGAAGCAGCCAAGAACAAGAAAGCCAGCCAAAACTTTTCATGAAGTTAGGGCAGATTAAAACACTGACACTGAGCCAGAATAAAAGTAGTTATGGCTGCACTGCAAGCAGATTCTCCAGAGTGGAGAGTGTGGCATCTGTTGAAAACAGACAGGGCAACATGGACTAATCTGTTCTGTACAGGTACTTACACCATGCTCACCATCATAATGCAAATGCCCTCCAGCAGTGCATTAAGCTACATGATTAACATCTGCTAGTAGTTGTGTTAATTTCCATCATTCTAAACCAGTGAGAGTCAGGGAAGCTCTTAAAAACAGGCCTTTTCAAGGCAGGAAGGCACTTAATGGATAGTCAGGTTAATATACATCCCACTGAGTTCTGCCAAGACTGTAAATCACCATCCTAGGACAGATTTCTATTTATCCAGAGACTACAGTGTTCGTTGCAGGTAGCATCATGACATAGTCCTTGAAAGGCTAAGAGTTGCAGGAAATAATTTTCCAAATAGGCTGCCTACCGTTTAGAGAAAAATTTTACAATGAACACATTTAAGGGAAGGATCCCAGTTAAACCCCTGAGGCCTGACTCTTCTTTCATTTACAACAAATTGATCCTTATATGACACCCAGTACTTCCAGTACTTTTCCTTATTTTAACCCTGCATAAGAAAGAAGAAACAGGTTTTCAAAATCATGGTTAACTTCTCCCAAATTGTTCAAACTCACAAACCAATGACAGTGATCCATGTATTTTGAACTATATGAAAGAATATTTCCATGAGATCTAGCACCTAAATAATGCCAACTCAGATTGGTTTTATTAATGCCATGCAGATTAATATGAAATAAGCCTTTATTCTGGGCTGACCCTAAAAGGAGGGACTACATGCATTGAGAACTCTAAATATGACAAGAGGCACAGTAATGTCATGAAGGCTATACCTGTTTTTTTCACTAAATTTCTCAAGGAAACAAATCTAGATCACAGTCTGATGATATTTCTTTTGAATTGCCACAGACAGATTTATAAAGGTACACCTGGAGATTGACTAACACCCATAATCCATATTCCAGTGTTTCAAAAACTGATTACAAATATTGGGTTAGAGACTTATATTCCTCCTAAATTGTCATAATTGAAGTTATGTTCTGTTTGACAAGTTTTATTAATTTCTCAGCATTACCATCTAAATAAAAATATTTTCAAGAGGTAAGTACTTTCTAAATCCTTCCACTGTGTGGCTTTACAAACGGAAAGATGCCCAATTTTAAGTTACAGTACTGACTTCTAAGCCTTCTGATATCTTCACTATCTGATTCAATAAACATGACTGTATTTCTCCTGTTAAAGCACTGGATAACGAGACCTCCCCCTAATATTTAGTTTCAACTTACTGAACACAGCTCAAACCCTGGATCATTGGATCCCAGACTGTGATAAGTATGCCACTGCTGGTATGTTTACCCAGCACTTAACTCTGCAATATCTTTTTGAATAGCACCTGAATCAACCAGAAATCCAGTGGCTACCAAGTTAGACATTTTCTGCTTACCATTTACTCCTAAAGTCATCTGAAACCCCTGTATCATGTCCCAGCTAGCAATCCCTATATCATCTCCAGCAAGTTAGCATAGAAAAGGATTAAGAGAGTGACCATCTAGTCTGAAAGACAGCTATGTAATTTATTGAACAGTTACTTAATCACTTTGATCGTTCACTTTCTGTCTATTTAGTACTTGTTTTAAGTATTGCAAAGAATTGAAAGTAACCCTGGCAGTTTTTCTACAGGGTGCCTGCCTAATATATAACACATAATTGTTCCTGTCCATTAGGACAGGGTTCAGACACAATTCAGATTACGTTTTTATGATTCAAGGACCTTGACATAAGGGTTTTTTGAGCAGCATATTATCTTCCTGATGAGGGGGGTACCACAAAGCCATACTTCTAAAAGTCTTCTCTTTACTCCTTTCAAAAGGAGACAGAACAGCATCATTACTGTCCTCGGGATCAGTAGAACGTGTGGGTGGCTGCATGGAAACAGTATTATACAGTGTGGGTAATTGCTTAGTCGTGCCTTTCAGTTAACTAAGCTTAGGCTTGTTTTTTTGTCTTGATTAGCCACGCAAGTCAGCTTGAATGTTTCACTTCTGCAAGAAATTTCCCAAGCACCTCAGTCTTCACTTCATTGTCTGAACAGACAATTGATATTGATAAAGAACCTTTTTTGACAGTGCACTTCACTACAAAACCTTTTCCTGCTAGTTTTACATCTCAAAGAGAAGGAAAACCCCATAAAATTACTAGTGTGTACACTAGTCTTTATAATAAATATATTTTTGCAAACTAACTGGAGGTAAAACTCTTTAAGAAAGAAAAAATTCTGATAAAGCTTATATATATAAAGAAAAATCAAAAGATTTAACAGTGGACTCTTCTATGGGGTCGCTCTAACATTTTTGGCACAGTATATCCTAATACACTAAGAAAAACAAAAAGAAAAGAAAACAATTGGTTTTCCAAAATAAAAACTGTTTCCAGCATTAAAATCTAGCTCTATTTCCCTCAGCTGTCACCTGAGATAAGGAAAAGAAAGACTGAAGCTCTTTTTCTTTTCTCCTGACAGCTGCTATGCCACAACAGGCTAGCTATCCCGCTGTGGGCTGACACCTCTTTGTCAAGCAGGTTGTTTCCTAATGCTACAAAGACTGAAGGACTAGCTGAAATGGCAACACAGCCACGATGATGACTGAAGATAGGATTTTCAAAATGTTCAGGTCATTTATGATCACAGATTCCATTGACGGTTAATGAAGTCAGGTACATGCTTTTAAGAACAAACAAATCTACCTTCAAAAATTCATTATAAGATCATCTCTAGCTTACAGTGAATAGAATGTAAAGAAGAACACAGACTAAAAGATGGGTAGAGAGTTGTAACTGTGAAATGAAACTCTTTCCTGGTTTTTATTTCCTGCATCCTTTACTTTTTTAAAGAAAAGTAGTTTAGGCAAGTCCTTGTTATAGATGGGCTTGTCTCTAAACACTCTGAAAAAAGACATTTCATTCTGTAGAATTCATTCAAAGATTTAAGAATTATTTAAAAAATCCTGGAAATTTGGATTATGGGTGATGACAGACATCTTTCTATAGAACATCCTACATTTGATTTCCAAGCTCAAACCACACCAAGCGCAAGAAATAAAACTGTGGAGAGGGGACTTGCTTTAATGTTATGCAGGATGCTTCAGTCCTGTTCTTACAGCCATAGATTAAGGAAGATATAAGACTTTTCAGAAGAACATCAAAAGGCCGAGCACCACAGACAGCTGGGAACTTCTGGGCAGTTCAGCACTTTGGATGCATTCTGGCCATACCTCCTCTGATGGCAGCTTGACAAGGTGAGGCTAAAAAAGACCATTAGCTATAAGCTGCCCTTACATGAAAGTAGAAACTGAAAAGTCTGGTTAGACTTGGCCACACATCTAATGCTACTGAGACAGCAAATGCAAATGGCAGAACATAATGTCAACCGGGATTCAGGACAACTTGTACAATTCTCCTTTCGGAAAACCTTGAATGTGCTTGCTGTGCTGGTTTGTGCCTTCCTCTGGAATGTCAAATGCACTCGAGAGCACAGAAAAAGGTCAGAAAGAGTTTGGGGCAAAAGTACTGAAGGATTAATCCTGCTCTGCTAAAAGATATAGCATGCACTGTGCAGTTCAACATGCCAGTCTGTATTTCTTGCCCCTGTGCAAACAGCAAAACTTAACCATATCTCAATTTATGACTGTGTGATAGCCAGCTTCAGTTGCTGCCAGTCATGCATTCCCTAAGGAAATTAATCATAATCACAATTTTGCACTGTGACTCTGCAAAGACTTTGTCATTAAAAAGCTTGATTATCCTTGTTAGTAAGGTTTTTAAACTTTTACATAAAACAGCTTGTTCTCAAAGCTTGGTATTGGGAAACACTTGTTAAGGATAAGTAAGCAACATGCTAACTCACACTCTTTTTCTTTCCTCTGCTAAAATAGCTTCTTTATTCTCATTAATTAATGTGAGAAACCATTGCAGCTGCCACAAAGATTATTACTGTATATTTTTTAATAGAGGGAAAAGCTCTGAGTCATCTTGACATGAAAAAATACTTTTTCTGTTTAGATGTCAGTGCTATGCAACTGGCTTTGAGACCTCCTTTTTTACTGTTTGGCATTTTGGATGAAGCGATGTGGAAAGGGTAAACTGATTTATACCCTAAGGTGGCATTACTAGTATACAGCTCAGACCAAGCTGCTGTCAGAAAAGTAAAGTTAAAAGAAAAAAAAGTCAGAGAGCTGATGCACTACCTCAAGTACAATGGGAGAGTCAGCTGGACATCTCAGCTCCTGTCTCAGGCCAAGCAGTGTGAAGATGCTTCAGACCCAGTGTGCAGACAGACCACAGCAAAGCAGCACAGGGTGAAGCAGCCTCCAAAATCAGAATGGTACAAAAATGTCCCTGGGCCCTTCAGCCCACAAATAAGGTAGAAAAGCAATTGTTTGTTATTCCTTGTTTCTAGCAAGTATGGAGCTTATTTTTTCAGACCTCAGAGTCAACAAAGAGCAAGTAAAATCAGCCTCAGATTATTCTGGTGATACAATGCAAACTGGGCTTGTGGGGCTGGCACACAGATACACTGATCCAAACAAGAAAGATAGCAAGGCAGTCCAGTCAAGCCCCATGCTGAAGAGAAACTAAATTTAAATATCCTTTCCTGGATGGTGCACGCTTGTTGCTTTTATATTTCTTAATCTACGGAGATCGACAGACACAAAATGCCAGAATGATGAAACTGAGGGAGTTATATGGAAAATGAGAAGTATCTGTATGCCTCCTTTAAACCTGTGATCTTGTGCAGAGACATCTTACACTTAAGTGAAACTGTCCCTGATCAGAATTTCCTGCAATACCTTAGAGGAGGAAAAAATACATGCAAAACCACTTCAACAAATGTTTTTGAATACAAAGGTCAGAGAAGAATGAAACTGTTTTCAAGATTACATTATCAGGAAAGATTCCCAGAGTGAGTGAAACATCAATAAAAATAAAAGAGTCCTGAGAATACAAGCTGAAAATTGTTTGCTTCCAATTATTCCATTTATTTATGTGATGTGCCTTTCTCTTGACACATTTATCCCAAAAGGAGACTCAATTTTCATGGTAGAAATATCACACAAAGAATATGGAATTCTCTTGTAATGAAAACTACAGAAGCACATGCTAAAAATACCGAAAATAATTTTCAGATGTTCAAAACACTGAATCTTTACTTCCCTGGTTATGTCTGCTATTCAATGGTCAAACAGCAGAAAGACTAAGAAACACTATTTTGAACAAATAGTGCAATTAATTACCTAACCAATGGAAGGGGGGAGGGAACCTAATTAAGAATTCACTAATGTATGACATTTATTATTTTAATAAGGAGGTCTATTATTTTGCCGTCTGTACAATTGCCTTGATGAAAAATTCCAAAATATACAAATATATATTCATGCCTCTGTCTTGAAAACATGCTTGTACATATTTCATATGAACATGGGCAAGCATTTAGGTTACTATTCAAACAATCTAGTCCAAATGTGCACTCATTAAAATGTCTATCTACATATGGAGATCAGGTAACTCTGTGACCTTTTTCCATATTTAATGATCCAATTTGCTCAACAAAACATGCATTTTTAAATTTCTGGTAGAAACAGACATAGATAATACTTCATAATTTAGCTACTTCAGTCTAAACCTAATAGAGCAAACCTGAGCACCCACGAATTATTTCGAGCACAAGAGAAGAGCTTTTAACAAAAAAAGTTACTGACACTGTGATGCCTTGCCAGCAAGTTGTTATACTAGGAAAGTATAACCTAGAAAGTGTCTAATCTAAAAAGGTGTTGGTCTCAACTTTTCTCTCACAATCACATCCAGAATTTTAAAGAAACAAACTGCCAAACATTTTACTAATACTGCATATTAAGATGAATATTTTATCACTTCTGTAGATTTTTAAACAACAATAAGACATCACAGAAGAAGACAGTTGCCTGGACTAATAAACAATACATTGACTGTTTTTCACTGTTGTCAACTATGAAAAGGAGTCTTTTTTTTTTTTTTTTTTTTTTTTTTTTTTTTTTTTTTTTTTTTTTTTTTTTTCAGAAATCAGTTGATGATTTTGAATGTCCTGGTCTTGCTAGGGCTCAAATAATCCCTTTTCAAGGATTTTGAGGGCTGAATTCATGGCTTTCCCTGCACAAAATGAGTTTCTAGCATTTTCCCAGGATGCTCATGTCAGTCCCTTTACCAACCCTACATTTTCAAACATAAACTGTATACAGGGAACAAATAGGGCTGCTCTATAAGAAACTGATCCTTCTGTACTTAGTAGTGCCAAAGACAATTGTTAGTGGTTTCTAATATTTTTACATTAAACACTATAAGGTTTCCTCTTTTTCTTCACTATTCACAAATATCAATGAATACCTGGGTGCTGAAAAACAATGTGAGGATGCAAAGATATTTGTGCTCTCTGCATACCACTGAAAAGCAGCTGCATAGTCCCTTCTTCCACCTAACACAGAAAATGCTGCCAAATATGTTACAGAGCATCTGGTCAAGACTGAAGAATATTGCTGAAGACTAGCTGGTAAAACTAGATCTCAGGGAAATGGATGTGATACCAGCAGAGTGACAGAAGCCTTTAAAAGTTAATGTCAAGTTTATACATGACCCTTTTTCTGAGATTTTGCCTACTTTTTACTCAAATTTGCAATTTGGGAGTACTCTGTCTCTTGCTGCTACTAGAGAATCAAACTCTAGGGTGTTGCAGCAGGATTTTTCATAGCTTCATGACCAGAAGAATGAAACCACCCTACTATTTCCATCTATTTGCATCGAATTCCCATTCCTCTCCAGTGAGGTATCCTAGCCATGAATTTATATATCCCATTAGTTATTACACTGCACGTGCTTTAGGTGCCTTTAGGATGCAATATCAGGTAAACCCTGAATGATAAATTACTTCCATTAATGAACACTGGATGGCAAATATTACTTACTATCTGCGTTACAGTTGTGCCTAATAATTTGCTCTAACACCAAGGCTCAGTTTTTTCAGGTAGTGAAGAAAAACATTCTTCCTCCAAAACATACATAATGTAAAAAATGGCCAAAAAAATAGATTAACTTAGGGAGGTGGCATTGTTTATATGATAACATGCAGAAGAGCAATAGCACGAAGCATTTTGCACCAGTCTTGTTCTCTTGCTTTGTGACCAATACTCCATCCAATGGATTACGTTGTATTGCCGTGAGCAATTCTCCTGATGCAGTTTGCAAGGTATGCTTAATTTTGCATAAGCCAAATACAAATACTACCCTAAATCTTATAAAGCAGGGACTACAAGGTAATTAGTGCAATTTGATTCTTCTTTGAAAGCATACAGAGTCTGTATTTAACAGATCGTGAATTTCATCAATGATTTGTGGAACATGATGATCATATCTAGAATTTGAAACCACTTAAAGACAGAAAATGAAAGTAACATACAAATTATCCATCATCAGAGCCACATTAGAGGGACAAAAAATATTTAGAAAGGAACTGATGATGCATGAGATTCACACTGATTTAGCCTTTAACAGGCTGGCATACTTTATTTTATGGTGTAATATAATCACAGTGGCACTATTTTATTGTTCAACTCTTTCGTAGCCTGTAAATGGCATTAGATAAGTCTATAAATAATAATGTGGTAGCTAATTGGGCCACAAACATATTTCTTTTCTTTTTTTACTTCCTTAATGTGTTCTATGCTATAAAGACGGAGCGAGGCTGATAACACTAGGAAAAATAAGCACAATTAGCCTTCCCTTTGTGTAATTGCACATTTGAATATCTGGTTAAGTGGTTGGGTGTTATACTTTGCTGCCATGAGTTCAGGAAAGATAGATCAATTGAATAAACTCAAAATGAACAGTAGGAAATTCTTCATAGACTACCACAGCATTTTGCATTCCATAACTCTAAAGAGACTTACAGATGTTTTAGTGGGACAGTTCTCCTTTCTTACTGTCCTCTATTTGGACAAGCAGCTTATGTGCTCAAATTCAACTACTGAGGAAGGATGAGAAAAATTATATCAAATACAGTTACCCAAAATTTGCCGTATATTTTTAAAGCATAATAGTACAAAAATACATATGATAAATCTCTCAGGACAGAAAGTAAGTGCTAATGACAGACTGTATTAGCTGGCATTCCTCTTTTCTAGCCTGGTGTCAAGAAGAAAGGCATCTTTTCAGAAGGCATAAGATTAGGTACTCAGGCAGTTAGACCAAGTGGCATGCCCTACTTTTAAGAAAAATACTATCAGGTTGAATGTATATGGACTGCTGAAGTAGTTTGAGAGGGATTCTCAAACTAATTAGTCAGCATATAATTTAACCAAACTTTCCCTCATGCTCTAGCTATGATTTTCTGAATGAGAAGACAGAAAACTCAGCTGATTCATAGGTTTATGCAGCCCTATAGGTTTATATGGGCCTAGATGTGGAAACTGTATGGTGTCCATGACATCACTCTGGTGACCTTTACCCTTCTGGTGGTTTGGTTTTTTACATCATTTTATTTTAACTACCACTGATGGGTAAGTAATCTTTTGGTGGATGTCACTAACAGGCGTTCATAAAAAAACCCCCATGTTTTCCTTATATATTCTTTTATATATTTCTTTATACATCTTTTTTTTTTGCAGTCAGACAAAGAAAGAAGCTCAGCATCCTCTGTGATCATGTCAAGGATATGAATCTCCAAGGATACAACAGTAAACACGGAATCCTAGGACACAGCCACAATCAGAGGAAGCCAGGAAGCTATCTAAACAACCCAGCAACAGTGTTTCCTCGGTCTCTTTTAGGATGGAATCTCAACATTCATTCTTTCAACTCTTATTCCTGTGGTTTATTTTCATTGCTTGAAAATAAATTATATGGTCGTTTTTTCTGTGCTTTTCTTTTTATTTACTGCTGAAGTCACATACTGCTTAGCCATGTGTCCTGGTTTGAGACAAATTTGGAGGAATGTCCAAAATGAATATCCTCTGATAGAAGGCAGGTTACAGTCACCCCTCCCCCACCAGGTTCAGAAAGAATTTTCCTCGGAGGAAAGTGAAAAAAACCCTATTTATTTAACACATAAAGTGCATGCAGGCTCAGGGGAAAAAAAAGAATAATGCTAAATAATAAAACCTCTCGCTGTGAAGAGAACCCGGTAAAATTCAAAGTCCTTGTGGATGTGTGTCTCTCCTCCCCAGAGCTGGGGTTCAGTGTGGGCCCCCACCCCGGGCCATCGTGTCGGGTCTCCCAATGATGTTCTGGTGTTGCTGAACAGTCCAGAAGAGAAGAACAAGAAGCCAAAGTCCCAGGGGAAAAAAACTTTCTTGCCTCAGCTCACAGACTAGCTGAAAAGCAAAGGAGTTTAACTGTTTCTCTCCTGAGAAAAGCAGGCAGGTGCTTTCCTCTGCTCTGTAGCAGCTGGGAATTCAGGGAAGTCTGTATCCGTGTCCTTGAACACAAAACCACTCGGGTTTTTTTCTCTCTTTCTCTCATACCCAGCTAAAAGGCATAGAAGGGCACAGGATTCATGTCTGGCATAGGGCAGATGATAGAGAATACAGTATCATACAGTCATCCCAAGACATGGTGCCTGTCTAGTATGACATAAATTTGAAAAATTGACTAAAGTTATACAAACTTACTGCCAGGAAGTATTGTCTGTTGGATTCACAATTTAGCCTTGGTACCTTAGAAATTAGGTCTTTTCTCTATAGTGTTCTCAACAACAGTCTCACAAGCAATATGGGAAAACACAGTTCACACAAAATTTCTATCATGATATATATTTATTGAGTAATTATCAGTATCTATCCTTGAATCTTCATCTATCCAAAGTTTACAGCATCCTGTAGGACTGACTAGAGAACATACCTTTCATTTCTAACACTAGTCTTGGAAAGATAACAAAAACAGGATCAGACAAATGAACCAGACAAAGGAAAAAAATGCTGATAATTTTTTAGGCTGCACTAAGGTATAAATAAAAATTTGAGTCCCTTCTTAAATAAGTACAAACTAACCACAAATTATACAGAGCAAGAAAGTTGAGACATACTTCAACACAGCATGTATGTGACACGTAATACACCAAGGGCAATTATTGTGCTCTATCCACTGCTGAAGAAAACTCTGCTTAGATTTGAGCATCCCAGTTTAAGGAAAATATGGCTAAATGAGCTTTTTCAAAGGAAAACACAGAGCATTAAGTCGTTTGGTAAACATGAATTATATAGAGAGACTGAATGGATTAACTTTGTTCAAATTAGAAAAGAGATAAAGGGGATATCATGGAGGGCTTCCAATAGGCAAACAGTCAGAAGAACACAGTGACCATCTGCTCTTAATGTCCACAAGCAAAAAGACTTAAAAACATCAGCTTGCCTACCAGACCAGAAGACACATGACATTTTACTTTTTCACAGTAAAGAACAGATATTCCACGGAACAGACTGCTTGGAAGAGACAGTATCTCCATCCTCAGAGGTTTTTAGGAACAAGCTAGACAAATATCAGTCTGGATTAATTTCAGTGTATTTGATCCTGCCATGGATGATAGGTTTGATTAAGTGGCCTCGTGAGGTCTATCGACTTCTACATTTCCATGACAGTCTTCCTTCTGACTTTTCTTAATCAAATCAAGTCTTAAGCTTTTGAGTTCTTCATCTCCCTGCAGACTCACTCAGGTTTTACTCTATTTTTCCCTTTCTAACAGTAATGTGCTAAAAGTCCCCTGTGCTTACTACAAGTTAAACAACTTTGGCATTCTCAAGTAATTTGAGCATTGAGCTAGTTCTCTCTGTTCTAGTTCTCTCTGTAACAGAGCAAGTAAATAACCCAGTTGTTGGGAAACATAAAATGAACACATGCACCTATTATTAAGGACAAATAGGTAAATCACCAAAACTGAAAGATTATAAACAAACCCATAAATTCTTCACCAGTGGGGGGTAGAAATTTTTGTATTGCTTGACCTTGAAATCATGTTCCAGAAACGTGAAATTTTGGCTCCTGAAAACTGGCCTTTTTAAAATGATGGCAGAAAATTATATGAAACTGCCTAAGAAGAGATCCTTTTAATGGTATTTAATAATTTTTAATATTATTTCAATCACTTTACAAAATATGCCTCTCTTTCACATGAACTTGCCAAACTGCATAGCGCTGCAATTTGGAGGTAAGCACAAGACAACTCCTTCAATAGAAATTGAGCTGGAAGATGTTTCTTCAGTTAAAGATTCTGTTACATTATCCTTCTTTTGTTCTTCTGTCATCCAGAGGACTTCATTACATGAACAGAATATTTCATATACCATAAGCAGTTTAGAACATTAACTGGAAGTGAAAACTTTAGCAACTAAAGAAAAAGCACTGAAATTACTTTTTCAAAGCTAATCTCAATAATTTTCTCCAATCTAACTAAGAACACTAAATAAATTTTACTAACACATGCTGCTTGCAGCTGCACTTAAAAAGTAACTGAATATATGGTAGGAATCAGAGCTGGTCTGATACCATAAATGCACAACCCCTGTAACTCCTACTAAATTTGACCATGAAAACTTTTACAAGGATAAATGGAACCAAACCAAATACAGGAGGAATAATACCAAAAAGTAGTGATAATAGCAGAAGCTTACCTAATTTTTTTATCTATAAATTTGGTTTGGATTAAGTTTATAATCAGCATATTTTAATTCTGTTTGCTCAGGCTTTGGCAACTTTTCAAGAGTTTGTTAAAACACTGTGTCTGTAACAGTTTGATACTAAAATATAAATGGAGAAGAGACAATACTTTTAAATGATATTAAACTATGATGTTTGGAGGACATTATCAAAGAAGATGTGTATAACATTGAATATGCAATAAGAAAATGATTCAATTTTCTCTTTACTTGTAAAGTTTAATAAGAATATCGACATGATTAAATGACTGACTCAAAACTCCAGTTTCTAGCAATACAAATACTTTCAACTTTGCTAAACGGAGTTACTTATTTGAGCTATTAGAAAGATGCAACCTCGTGTTATGAGTGAACAGAGAAGTGCATGACTGAAGTGCATTCTTGCATGCATGACTTCTCTGTATGATTCCTTTAACAACTTTTTCTCCAGGGTAATTTCAGTGGCAGCAAAAATCAGTAGTCAGCATAATTCACATATTACATGTTTCAAGTCATCGTTGCTATACAGCTACTCTTTATTTCACTAACCTAAAACAACTCCTTTTCATCCTCTCTTCATATTAATTTCCAGTACAGTTGTACGTTAGCACCATGCAAAAAGAAATTGCAGGTATTTTTTGGGCTTTCTCAAAGAGTGGAAATGGAGGAATTCTGTCTCAGCAGAGAGATTGTTTCTTAACACTGTCCATCCACAATAGGGCACATCAGTTCTGTGTGACTGTTCCTGGAACCCTCAGTTCATGGATTTAACATTTTTGTGTTGCTCAGAAGAGCACAAAGCAAACCAGATCAACACAGAGCTAACAAGTAAGTCACACAATCTCTCTCTGTACAGCATCTAATTTATTCATCTAGGCTTTCTAGACATTTAAGATGACTTTAGAAGGAAGACAAAATCCATCTGTTATTGTATAAAACACATTATCCCACTAGTAATCAATCTGATATTTACAATTAGTTAAGGGTGGGGCAGGGTTCCCCACCAACATTCTTACTCAGAAGCTCTCCTCTCGTAACTGGAAGCTCCTAAGGTCTACCTTGGAACTTATTCATGGCCAGCCTATGTGAATTTTCTTATTTCTGCCCGTTAATAGGCTTCAACTCTTTTTCTTCAGAGTTATCAAAGCAATTTTTTTCTTATTTCCTGGAATTAATTTCAAGAAAATATACTCTAATTATGATTCTAGTGCAATACTGATCTAGGAAATCTTGAAGATCAGTTTTAAATTAAATAAATTAAAAATATCTCATAGGGAATCAAGGAGAATGTCCACAGCAGACATCTGGTAGGTCTTTCACAAATGGTCCTAGACTAAGTGAGGAAGTCCCTGCTGAAGCTTTTATCTGTCATAGACTGAAGGACTTATTAGCAAATAAAATCTGCTATTTCTGCTTGCATCAAAAGTTAAAGAAGACATTGAGAACATAACTTCCATATTCCTGGGGCTTCTTTAAGTGTTAATTTTTGGTTTTCCTTTCCCTATGATTCAAAATTTGCCACAAGTGTAGTAAAAAAGGGGTAGCACAAATGATACAGATATCCATGCATTAATATGACTGGTGGGAGGATAAATGTGGAGAATTAGTCTGGATATTAAGTAGGTATTACCACATACTATCAGAAAATGAGAAATGTTAGATGTGCATATCATATGTGATTCAACAGGAAAAAAAAGGTGGAATATAAAATAGGACACCTGCTCAAAGTTTGTTATGATGGTCATACCTCTGGCTTATACTGTAGAGGGAATTTCAATACTACAAAAGCGGTGATAAAGCAGCAAAGGTAAACAATTCAAAGCTGGGGTTTGAAAGTAGCGCAAGTAATAGGGACTTCAGAAAAGGTGTCTCAGTCCAGATTCACATCTGTATAAAAGATCACTGGGTGCACAGATATCGAGAGAAAACATATAACCAGGTCCAAAAGGATAGGAAATGAGAATATTCAAAGTTCTTATCAAGTACACTCAGCTGCTTGACTGAACATGGCTCAGTAGAAGTAATTTCTGAGTAATACTGTGACGAATGGAAGGAGGAGTGCAGGAGTGATAGGACAGCTTCTTTGCTCTTATCAACACTTTCACTTATTTATTTACTGACAAGGTTGCCTGGAAGTATTTTGCTAAAAATAAAGCAGGGAAAACTGGGAAAGGAAGAAGAATCACTGGAATCAAGAAAGATGTAATAAAATAGTGAAATTAAATGATTCACCAAATTGTACTTTTAATTCTCCTGCTGCCGAGTATGAATTGATAGGGCACAAGAAAATGGGCAGCTATGGTAGTGAATGTGCTGCAGATAAAGCCACAGAGGCAGATACAGCTGTGCAGAGCTGGCACAGATGTTTTAGTTTTATTTTTGTAAGCTCTCAGTCAGATTTTAGGAGGAGATTACTCACAGCTGTTGCACACAGAAGAATAATGTACTGGCACTAATCCTCCTCTACAGCGGGACTCAGCACCAGTCCTAGAGGTAGGGTTACTTGCTGCTCTAGGCAAAGAGATAAATGCCCATTTCCCCTCCTCCTTCAGACAACAGTCATTAACTGTTGAAGCCCTAGGTGAATGTTTTTACAGTACTGTGCTTGTCCCTAGGAGGTACTGCAATGACACTTTAGATGAGTAAGAGCAGTATCTGCAGTCGCATTCAGGAGGATGAAAATTATAGGTCAGAAAGAAATTTCTCCCTGTGGTCCAATATTACAGAACTAAGTGCCTCATGGGTTTTTGCAGCTTTCTTTCTAACATCTTTCACTGCTCATTTCTGGAAAATAACATCACATGGAATGCAAGAATTGTCATGTACAATGAACCCACATTCTTAGGAAGTTTTCATTACCCCATCATCTTTTAGCTTGAGCTATTATCAGGTAATCAAACTTCTCAAAAACTAGACAAAAAGAAGGTGTACTAGATTCAACTGAATTAGCATATAAGATCTCAGGCATGTTTTTTCCGTTGGTGTTCAGGACATGCTATAATATATCCCTGTTCATATTGCCTGCCAAACAAAAGATGATAACATATCATTACATTCCCACCGTTAAAACTACAATTTTGCCTTTAAATTTAAAGAGCAACCAAGCAAAAATGTTCTGCAAGAAGGACAACTGGCATTACTTCCTGCCTAAAACTTATCATATAATATCTGTTATTTTATATGTTTGGGGAGAGTTCTTCATAGGTACCATAACAGTCCTACTAGAATCAATTAATGTGCTTTAATTTTACAGGCATTTATATGGTTTAATGTTAATTGATGTAGCATATCAGTATAGAACTCAAGTATATGATATTTGCTGAACAGGTGAATTCTGGTGTGTAAATCCACCCCCACTACTCACCTCCTTACCTACCCTAAAAAAAAACCAAAAGCAAACAAAAAGCAAACAAATTATACATATGCTCCAAAGACATACTGATAATCAAGTGATAGTCAAGCTGCAGTGGTCCAGATTCTATCTATTCCCCAATCCTTCAAAAGTTAACAAATATATGCATAGTATGAGATCACTAATTTCCACAAATGTGTACACATGGGCTCTGAAGCCAGGCATGCAATTCTCTACCTGCCTCTTCTACCATTCCACTACTTTTGTATTCTTTTCATTGATACCACTTTTGGAATGGCATCTCTGTCTTCTTAAAAGCCATTTCATAGTCGCAAACTACAATCAAAAAATACCTTCTCCCAAATGAACTGCTTCAGTCATGAATGAACTGTTGTCAGTCCTTCCACTAATAGTGAATAGGTCAAATTATCTTTTGAGCATTTGCAGATCTGCCTTCTCTTTCACTTGGTCTGGTTCTTATGCACTTTGTGATTGAATTTTTGTGTAAGCAATAAGAACAACTGCATAATGCTAATACCTGCTCCTGTGTTCTACAGTGAGTTTCAAAGTACACTAGTGCCACAGCGACATGACAATAAAATACCTGCTCCTGCTGTGTCCTTTCAGAGACTGTTAGCTGAATGCTTGCTGCTGGCCACCAACCAGCACAACGCATTTGTTCTGCTGTGTCCTTTACGCAGCGTGGTGCTCATAAGAGAAAAGAACTTCATAAAATCCTGTGTGAAACATGAGAAAGCACCACCAGTGCATATGATTTGTACAGAGATCATATAGGGAAAAACAAAAAAAGCAACTCTAGAGGGAAAACAAAGTGAAGCTGAAGTCCGATGCAGGCACGTTTGGCCACATACCAGAACTACAGATTTTTCAGCAGAGCAGTAGTCTTTCTACAAACTTGTAAGAAAGTAAAGCTCACAACTGTGTTATTAAAAAAAGTCCAAAACAAAACAAAAAACAACCCAACCTATCTTAAAGAAACTTGTTTTCCACAATGCAATTTCCAGAAATTGCTGAGTTATGCTTGTAAGATTGCTGTGAAAAACACTGAAAAGAAAAATGGGAACTTTTATATGGATGTTGTCTACCTTGACTTCAGAAAGGCTTTTGACACTATCTCCCATAACGTCATTGTAGGTAAGCTCAGAAAATGTGAGTTGCATAAATGGACAGTGAGGTAGATCAAGAACTGGCTGAATGGCAGAGCTCAGAGGATTGTGATGAGTGGAGTAGAATCCAGTGAGAGGCCTGTACTCAGTGGCATTCCCCAGGGATTAACACTGCATCCAGTCTCATTCAACTTGTTTATCAGCAACCTGGATGAACTGATAGGGAGCACCCAGAGCAAGTTTGCTAATGATACAAAACTAGAGGGACTGGCTGATGCACCTGAAGGCCCCGCTGCCATTCCGTGGGACCTTGATAGGCTGGAGAGCTGGACAGAGAGAAATCTAATGAGGTTGCAGAAGGTCCTGCAGTGCAGGGTCCTGCACCTGGAGAGGGATAACCCCAAGCAGCAGCACAGACTGGGGGCTGACCACCTAGAGAGCAGCTCTGCTGAGGAGGACTGGGAGTACTGGTGGATGACAAGCTGACCATGAGCCAGCAGTGCTCTTGTGGCCAGGAGAGCCAATGGGATCCCGGGGTGCTCTGGGAAGAGTGTGGCCAGGAGGTTGAGGGAGGTGATCCTCCCTCTCTAGTTGGCCTTGGTGAGGCCACGTCTGGAATATTGTGTGCAGTTCTGGGCTCTTCAGCACAAGAAAGACAAGAAACTACGAGAGAGGGTCCAGCAGAGGTCTGCAAAGATGATGAGGGGTTTGGAGCATCTCTGTCCTGAGGAGAGACTGCAGGGCTGGGCCTGTTTAGTTTAGAGAAAAGAAGACTGAGAGACCTCAGACCTTATCAATATATACAAGTATCTCAAAGGTGGGTGCCAGACTCTTTTCCACGGTGCCACCTGCTCTAGGTGACCCTGCCTTGGCAGGGGAGTTGGACTGGATGATCTCCAGAGGTCCTTTCCAACGCAGACTATCCTGTGATTCTGTGATATGGACAAAACCTGGAAGCCTTACAATTCTGTATTACCTGAATGCATTGTTTGTACAGCAAGCTGCACAAAGCAACAAGAGCGAAGGTTTACACATGAAGGAGAGCAGGAATGAAGAACTGTGTTTCTATAGGATAGTCATGATAGGTTTTTAAAAATATATATAAAAGTAATTAGTACATTAAAAATATGTTATTTTAATATTCCACAAAAATGAAGACCAACTTTAAAATTTTAAATAATTTTAACTGCATACATTTAAAGTTGAAAATCTTTCAAACAAAATTATGTTAGAAGTAATAATTTTCTAAATCAGCCAGACTAAGATCTGACTCTTGCGTAAATATGTATTTACACTCGTTGTTTTTTTTTTTTCAAGCAGAATTCCAAAACAGATTAGACTTCAGTATCATGGTCTGCTTCTTTCATTGCAGGCATTACAGAAAGTCTTCCTAATGACGATCACCTCTCTGTGGCTAGGTAAGGTTTATGGAGAACTGATGTGTACTTTTGCTTTTACGGAATAGTCTACAAAGCAGCAAGGTTTAGGAAGAACTTAAATAATTGTATTTCCATCAAGTTAGTAGAAAATAAACTCTAAAGGAGTTTATGTCTCTACAGGAGACAAAATTTGTTGCTACTGAACTCACAGATCCAAAGCAAAACACAACCCACTAAGGTTCTGTCTTCACATTGTTACTTTCTCAATATCCCAAAACTTCGCTTGAAAGGAGCTTGTGCATAGTTTCTAGTCACCTCAATGGCTAGACCTAGTTACTTGATTGTCAGATGCGGTGGCCATCTACATAAGAAGACATGTATGATGCAAATAAGGCCTACAGATTGAATTCCTAAAATCTATCTCAGTAACACTTTTCTTTTATGAGATACTCTTTCCAGAAAGGAAATCGGTCATTGTTAAATTCCCTTTCATTTCCAAAACCTGTGATCTCACCACAAAATTCAATAATACATTTTTATTCCCTATTATTTTTATTCTGTTATTTTACTCCCTGCTTTATCATAAGGGCTTGATCTTTTCCTTATTAAATCAATGGAAGAATACCTATTGAACTGAATGATAATGAGACTGAGCAGCCCTGGCACCAATATGGGTATTAATTCTGATTTACCACTCACAGGGAAGCCCCTTACAACATTCTGTATGGTCACAGAGAGAAAGAGAGAGATCATTGCCTTAGTGAGGGCAGCAAAGGCAAAATTTTTCTGTGATGTGCCATTCAAAAAGCTGCATATTAAGTGAACACAACAAATTCTAAGATCAGCATGCATACTTTCTGGTGATTCAATTCCCTTTTGAGTTTTTACTTGAGAGGAAATTCTGGTGGTACTCTTTTACAATTTCTGAATGGACTATCAATTGTAATATAGAATTTTTAGAGATTTTAGGAAGAAATATATTACTGGACCTCTTTCCCTGCATCCTCACACTGACCTACAAACTCCTGCTAGACTCATACATGTAACCCTAAGTATGATTATAGGCTACTATACCACAGAAGGAATATTCCAATTGCGTGTATGAAAACTGTCTTGTAGATAGCTGTGGAGTCATACAGATTAGGATTCAAATAGAATCACAAGGCAGCTGTGAGGTCTTTTCGCTTGCAGTAAGAAGGACAGAGGTTTTTCCCTGTAAGAATATTCACAATTTCAGTTTTAGATGTGGTAATACTTATTTCTAGCCAATCCCAATCACATCTGCTGACTAGAGAGACAAAAATCACTGTTACTACAACAAAAAAAATTACCAGAAGTGCTGTGAGGATGCAACTGTTTCTAGGTGTTACTTTTCTGTCAGCTGTTCTGGAGTACCTCCCTAGAAAAACTAGCTCATCCAATCAAGAAAGGGAAGCAAAATGTAAGCAGGCCAAAGAGAATAGTCAAGGTCAGTGGATCTGCAAGAATACTGAAGGGTTCAGGTCTGTTTGGGGTAGATAGCTGGTCCATGTTCAAATTGAGTATTTTTAATGGAATTGTAGAAAAATTTATATACATTTCAGACACAGACAGGAGCCCTAAAGACACAATAGGAACTGCAACCCGCCAGGTACTTCATTTTTCATACTGGAATAGTATTTCAGTGCCAATGCTGGATTAAAAATACATATTTGAAATGATCCTTATATTGTATATGCTTCATATAAAATGACATATGAAATACACTTTAACATGGCTGTTACTGTTACATGAGAATGAAATTAGTTTCCATTTTAGAGAAAGATTGTCACTCAAAGAATTTCAAAGGGAATGATTTTTCAGGGGAGAATTTACAATTCAAAATGTTGATTGGTCTAAAAATTGGGAATCAAATCTCTGACAGCATTGAAATGCTTTTCATTTATCTGTTGAACATTTTCCCACAAAGGGCATCAGAATATAAATGGGCCTTCCTTCATCTGTATCTGACATCTAGTTCATGTATTTTCTAACAACAATAAAATCGGTGTTGGTAGGAGTTAAGAGTAATTTATGAGATACAAGTCATTGAGGGATGACTAGGATTTTTAACACAGGCCTATAGTGACAAGGCAGATTTTGGGTGAATGCAGTTAAAAAGAATGAAATACTGCCTATTGTAAGCAGTAATCAAAATGGAAAAGCTTCATCTGAGATGTCTACTATTGAAGAAGTCAGTCAGATGAAAGATTTAGTGATGTGAGACATTGAACAGGTAAAACCTGTATGGGGGTAGGAAACCATTAAAAAGAATGAGTGATGCTCCTGGTTGAAGTATTTTTCAATCTTTTTTGAGAAAACTACTGCCTTGACTTGTACAGAATAATCACACTGAGAGAGTAGATATGCATAGCTGCTCTAATTGAGGTGGAATAGCCTGCATACTTGTCCCAGATGACTTGCTATGAGGGAACTATATTTAGATTAAGAAAAATCTGAATATATTTTAAAGCATTTGAAACTAAATACATAAAAACTAGATAAAGCTTTCTAGAATTTCTTGCAGTGTATTGTGATAATTTGTTCATATGCAAGTTTAAGGTGAAGTTTAGTCCTAAAATTTTTTTATAGTTATAATTTATTCTCAAATTCCATTTTTGGCAGTTTGAAATTCACTGTGAGTTCACTGAGCATAAAGTGCCCAGCTTGCATTAGTAACTCCATGACTCTTAAAATGCATGTAAAAAAAGAAAGCATAAAGCACTATCATTATGTTGTGCAGCTAAACAGCTGTTCAGTTTTTTCTCCTACACTGACTTTTCTATTTCTAGACGAGTGCCAAATGCCATTGCAAGAGTTCATTCATGATGGAGGTTTATTTACTCCTTCCTGGAATTCCTTTTTTTCTTTCAGTAATTTTCTGTATTTTTCTAAGATAAATGCCACTAAAACTACTAAAATACTTTTGCTCTTAGTATTTAAAAAAAATAGGAAATTTCAATATTAAGGCTGGTACCAGCAGTACCAGGTCTTCTGCTTAATAAATTAACCCAATACAACTTCATTAATGACTTTCACTTAAGAAGTTAAATAACAAAGGTAGCAAAAAAAGCTGCTTCAAATAGAACCCAAAGTCCAGATGTCAACTAAGCAACAGTGAAGTCTAATACTTTCATCCAGATCAAATATGCCAAATACATTGGCATGATTTTCACTGTAAGCAGCAGTCAGTTTTGCTACTACAACACACTCAACTGTTATTTTCCAGAAAAGCATTCATTGGCTTCCCAGTTACACTGATTCTTCCATGATGGACCGCAGCCCCTTGTCCTAGTGATCTAAAAAGTGCATGAATGACAGTGCTAAACCAATAGTGAACAGCAGGGATATCAGACAAATAAACTTCCTGCTGCCACAAGGCTTTGCATCAGCATTCCTTAATAGATTTCTTAAAATTTATCAAATGAAATATTTTGGATCCTTTATTTTTAATGAGAAGAAAAATATAGATAACAGAGACTTTAAACTTTTTGAAAATTGAAATAGTTTTTGAAAGGATTTAGATGGAAAAAACTGGAGTCAGCCTCCTTTAACATTTCTTATTTTCCAGTTTTGGAGTGCTTGACTTTTCTACCCTCATAGTCTTTTGATGAAAACAAGACATAATCTATGTAGTACCCCATAAATTGTGAAGCATCTCAGGTTATTCTTTTTGAGATAGGGTTCAATAACAGTAATTTGCACACTATCACAAATATGTGATTTACCTCCTTAATTATCTGAGATGATATACATATGTATACGTGTATAATATTACAATTAGATTAAATTCTAAACTTTTATAGGGCAATGACTTCACTGTATTATAGCTGTAGTCCTATGGTGGTTATGGAACAGCTGTAGCCAAGCACTGAAAGACAGAGAAACAGCTACTTTGACACTCAGTGAAGCTGCTGATCATTATTGAGACATTCAGAAATCTGCAGCTGTTGAAGCAGTATTTGTGTTAAGTCTGCTTCCAACAGGGATGACAGGTGAGAAAGACCTGGAAAATGACAATAATTGCCAAGGTCAGTCCTGATATACCAAGATGAAGGGAATGTATCAAGTCTCAGAACTACCCCTGCTTGTGAAAGCAGTCACTGAGAATGGCCACCATAGTTTTTACAGCTGGGTGCCAGCCTGGGGAATGAATGGAGCTAGAGCAGCCAGTGCTAATACTGGCATAATCCTGGGAATGCAACATACACCCTGTTGCAAGGGCAGACTTGGCAAGTATCAAAGTTATTTGCTTCTTAAAGTGTAGCCTGCCATAACAACACACCTTTCTCCCTCATTGTTTTTAAACAGCTTCAGTCCATTCATCCTGCCTTTCAAATACATATCTACATTTTTTTTAATTCTCCACATGAATCCAACCACTGTTTCTGAAAGTGTGCCCTTCTCTTTTCTGTCAGATCTCACGAGTAAGCTAAACATGTGACAATGAGAAAAATGTTTGTCTGCAGAAACAGGTAAATACTCTTCATCTAAAGAGCAGCACAATGAAGACAAATTGTGACAGATTCTTGCCTTTGTTAATTAAATATTCATTTTAAGTGGCAACAAAATAGGTTTGTTTTCTCCAAATTGAAGTCCATTTTGCCCATGACAGTAATTGGTAAGGGATCTTCCTGTCCTTACCTTGACTCATGAGCGTTCTTCCTCCTGTTCTTCCTTTATAGCAGAGAGGCAGTAAGCAAGCAGCTGGGTGGGAGTGTGGCTTTTAGTCAAGTCTAACCCACCACAGAGGGATATCTACAGGAAAGACTTTGCATTGCTCTTAGTATGTCCTGGTTGTATGATAGGGGTCACAGCAAAACACCAAGTGATTTTCCCATGCCCAAGCAGAGTTGCAGTTGGACTCATTGCAGAGGTGTTTTATACTAGGCCACACAAAGGGAGTTACTCATTCTTTACCGACTTGGGAAAAATAGCATCCCTCATTTTAAATACCTCTTTTTCTTTGTTTTCCATCTCATTGTAACCCTCTTAGTGTTTTTCTGACGCCCATAACATATGAAATCTAATTATCTGTATCTTTTTTTCCCCACAACTTACATTAAACTTAAACCTTTCTCCTCATTCTGGGTTGCCAAAACTTTCTGCCTTAAGTTCTTTCCTTAGCTCATGACCACAAGTTTGGCCAAGAAATCAAACAGCAAGTCAGCTTGACCACATGTCAGGAAATCAAACAAAAATAATTTTCTGGAACAGAAATCTCATTACACTTCCAGCTCAAACTGACTTGCACACTACAGTGCTTACAACTTAGTGTTAATAATGAATAAAGCTCCATGTTTTTTTCTAATCTGTGCTGTTTTTTAAATGGATGACAAGGGATTTTCATGGCTACTGTACACTCAGACACATAGAAGTCATTGCTGAGAAAAGGCAGCAGCTGCTACTCCAATGCTGCATCAGCCCACATACAGATGAACAACAGCAGCGCATCCACTTTGCTGCGCTATTTTTCCTTTGTTGACAACATCGCAACTGTGCTCCTGAAAGGCCCAAGGGAATACTAGGAGCTGCTTCAGATGCTCTAAAGAATAATATAAGAGTCACTTTTCCCCATTTCCTTTATTTATTGAAAGACAGTTTACTTGTGTTAAAAGAGCCAGGCACAAAGGGACCAGGATGTACTGCCACTTGCTCTTTACTCCCACCTATCTCCCATCATTCAGTGTGTACGCTCCAAACAGGCACAAAAACAATCTTAGAAACAGCAAAGATGTGATCAGACGTTGTGATGCCAGAAAAAAGATCTGCCCACACAGACTGAAAGAGATACTAAAGACTTCTAGTAAAGGAAAAGTCTGGAAATTCTCAACTGGCCTTTTCTTTTGTACCCTAAACTTATCTCCTACTAGCAGTGCACCAGTTCAGTGCAGCACCCTGCATTCCAGAACTAGATCCAAGCTATCACATGGCCAGTTGTGGCCAACTGTCATGGCTGTGACACATATTTACCCATAAGAACTATAATTATAAAAAGAATGTATACTTTGCAATACAGACCGATATAAAAGCAAATTTTTCTACTGCTTAAATAATAATAAAACACTAATATCCTTGAAGAAAAGAAATCCATAATACAGATATTTATTTTTTATTCAAGCTGCCATATCAGCCTTTCATATTAATGCCACTTTTTTTACCCTAATAAGTTGCTACTTCAGTAAACAGTTAAAATTTCATTGATGACTGTTATAATTTCTCTTCATTTTTAAAGGGTTTACAGGGAGGCACTAAGAACATTGTAAAATATGTTTGTAAGCTAAATAGATATTACCAGTAAACTGGTTTTAGAGATCCGTTAAAGGATAGTTTAATATATTGTGATTTTAAAAAAGTTAAGTTTAATTTTAAAGCGTTCTTGAAATTTAGCTTTCAAGATTTTTTAAAGTCTCTGACAGATACACTGGAAGTCAATTAATACATTAAATTACATTAACATGCAATCTGATTTTTCCCCAGAGCAGCAAACTATTCTTTCTCCTGCAGTAATATTTTCTAAATTTTTTAGATTATTATTTTTATCTATCTTCTGAGTCTTGCTTGATATGAGGAGTAAATAAGGGGACTCAATCTGCTCTTTGCACATTGCTGCTGAAGAAGCTGAACAGATGTTCTGTTGAAACACACAAAATATTCCAGACACAGATACTAAAGATGCTTTTTGGGAAAATGACTTTGAAACTGCTATGCCAGAAAGTATATAAAGATGGTTTTTCCCAGCAAAGTTTGATCTAATCCCAAGAAGAGTTGAAAGTCAATTTATAACAAAGCACAAAAACTAAAAAGAGGAAAGAATTTTTTTAAAATACAATTTTAAAAACCATGCTCACTGGTATCTTTCACTGTAAGTAATATATTCCCCTAGAGAACCTAAGTGCTAAGTGTCCACCTGGGAACACAGTCTTTTTTCTGTGGAAGAATTCACTTTCCTCATGTGAATACCTGCTATTTTGGCATGGTGAAAATATTAGCTAATTTGACTTCAAATTAACTTTTTTTAGTTCCATTCAGTGGATATGGGAAAAAAAAAAAGGAAAAATCCCATCTTGAGAATGATCTCTTGCTTTTGCTAGGTGTAGCTACACTGGCCAATGTTTCACAGTTATGAAGCAGACCTTTACACACCGTTTCCAACTGACAGTTGTTTGGGGTTTTTTAAACTAATCTGTCTACTGATATGTAATTACAGAAATACCACAGAATATATAACACACTCTTGCCTAGCCCTAACTTTCATCAGAAATGTCTTCTCACAATCTGTAGGGCACCTACATTCCCAACAGACTGTCAGTACTATTCTGCTTGTGGGGACCTCCACCTCAGATGAGACAGAGAAAGGTGACAAAGAAGGTCACAGAGGAAGCCTGTATCAGAAAGAGGACATGAATACAAGCTTATCTAGACCTAGACTGGACACTTGGGCATCATCTTTTTCTTAACTCTTGCTGACATAGTTTATAACCCTGTGGCAGTGGGCCACAGGTGGGCTTTAGGTTACACAGACATTTATGATAGAGAGGGATTAAAGTAACAGATCTCTGCTTCAAAACTGAGAGAATCATCCTTTCTCAGTAAACATCAAAAAAACCTATTCATGTCATATATGTTTATTCTGATATCATGCATATAAAATAAATTTAAAAAAAGAAAAGGAGAAACATCATTCCTACTTTGCAATTGATAGGGAATTACAGTGCCTCCAAAATCTGGAGGTGACAGATGGTTTTATCCATTTCCTTTCCCTTGATTTTTGTGCTTTGTTCCTATCCTTAACCTATGTCCCAGAGAAAAAGTAAATAGCTGCTAACAGTGCCAATAACATTCAATAGTTCATGTTCCCTTACTCTTTACCCAGGCTGAAGTAACCATATTTGGTATGCATTCCACTCTGCAGCATCCTGGAAACCTGCAGTTTGAACCCATTTTCCAACTTAGCAGTAATGCACCCTGAACAGTAATATGTTACAGAGCCAGCTGGTCTTCCTTAGCCTTTTACCCTCTTTTAATCTTTTAGTGTTCCATGGACACCTCATGTACTCTGGACTGCTGTAACCTTCGATCATGTGTCATATTTGTTGTACTCTTTTACATTGCCTTAACCTTCCTATTGTAAAAGGCAAAGGCACTGCTAAGAGCATTAAAAACCAAAGTAATCTGTCAATTAAGTAAGAGATTTGAAATAAATATGCCAGTTAAAGAATGTGAAGCATCATTGGTGTGTATTTAAAACACAAAATAAAAGATAAACAAATCTAGCCAGTTTAAATTTGCAAGTATATATGCCTATACATCCACAAACCTGCAGAGATGTGCAAATGCACGGGCACTTGTTCACAAGCACACATGTACTCTGTTTGCATATGCAGTCACAGAAGAGGAACACGCATTTTTTACGGAATGATTTGACTACTATCACAGCAAGAAATTAACAAGAGAGGAAAGCAAATACTATTTAGAAATTTAGACAAATTGGCCTCAAAGTATAGAAACAAAAACTACTAACTTTGCAGTTAATCAATATAACTCAGAGAAAAATGTGATAAAGTACTTAAGTTGATATGCATTAAAAATCTCAAATTTCTCAGATCTTGGGACACAGGAAATATTCATGCTTCATTCTATAAAGTGTCTTTGCTGGTTTTTTGTTCTAGCAAAGATGGAGAATCATACAGATTTCTTTACACACATTAAAAATTTTAGGAACAGTGGATATGATATTAGTAGTGGTCATAGATCTGGTTTTACTTAGTAGCATAATCTTAATGCAGTTCTCCTAATTCTTCTGCAATGTAACTGAATGAAAGGCTTTCCAAACAAAGAAGTATTTGTACTGCTGTACTGAACTAAGCATAGTAATTCCACTGCAAGTTAATATGGTCAGACTACAGCAAAGAAGGCATAAAATTTGATTTTGTGTAAGCTTGTTTGTGATTTGCTGGAGTAAAGTAAGTTACAAATAAACAAAAATGTTTGCCCCTTTTTTTTTTAATTTAAATTTTCTAGAGGTCAATATGAATCAGGAATACTTTAGAAAATATAATTTACATTTTTGAAATTCAGAGTGTGTTCCTTTTTCACCTAAGAATTAAAACCATCAAAATTTATTTGCAGCTTCCACATTATTAGAGTTTGAAGCTGCTTGTGAGGATTCAAGAAGCACAATGAGCAAATATGAGCTGAAGGGAAAGCATATCTCTTCAGCCTCTATTTAATTGGCAAAAAGTGAAAACATCACCCACTAATGAAGAATCAGGTGATGTTGTTTAACTTCTAACATTGTTAGTTTATAATCTTACACAAAGTTCTCAATCCTTCAGATTTAGACCACAAACATGATCATAAGTATGTGTAAAATAGAACAGTGTTAAGCCTGAAGATCTTAAATATAAAATTTAATATTCTAATATACGCTTTGAAGTCTCACAAACAAGCCTACATAGTGTATTTTTGAATAAAGTTCTAGCAGTAAAAACACACACAATTTGTGTCCTAATAATGTCTCTCTCTATTTCTTATTTTAGCCTGACATCTGGTATCACAGCAGATTTCTGCCACCTGCAAGGTCAGGAAAATGCAGACATCTCAACATTTACTGACTGTACCATTATTAGAAAGATTTTTAAATGGGTGGAATGGCTTCTATTTTTTTACTAGTGTCTGTCATACACAAAATGATAACTATGAAAAAGGCAATCTTAAAAAGCTACAAAACTGGAAACAAGCATAATTAATGCTCATGGTAAATGAAAGAAACAATTATGGCACACAAACCTCGACATATAACTGAGTCAGAAAGCCCTCATAAACTCAGACATAATGACTTCCTAGTTTGTTACTCTGCCATGGTACACACTGGCCTGTATCTGTAGAGGATGCTGTAGTAGCTCAGCAGTATTTTGCACCCAACCTCTGTGTCAAGCACAGATCCCAGCAGGCTAAAGCCTCGCATGCAGCTTCAACTCCCCAGCTCCTCACAAGACACAACATCACTGTGCTACCAGCTATCTCAAAAACCCCACCAAACACACACTTCTCAGCAAAAAGGCTTCTGAGTTCATTAAGCTTAAAAAGTTAATTGTTTCCTTTGCCATCTGCTAACTTATCCTGAAGACTTGTGTCAGTCTCATCCACCGTGGTTACTGGAATAGCATCTATCCACCTGAAATCCTGACAGGTTGGAATAAAAATATTTTTAGACACTAATTTGTAAAAGTCTTGTCTAAGAGAAATTCCTGACTTTGTGCTACTGTTTACAGCTCTTCAGCTGTGGGCTACCAGAGAAGCTAACTCCACCGATGCAGCAGATACAGGAACAAGCATGATAATGGGGCAGGCAGCCAAGCCCAACCTGGCACGCTCACTGCTGAATAGCCCATATGCTACGGTCACTTGAGATTTCTTCTCAGAATATTGTTTTCTTTCCTGGTAGGACAGCAAACTCCCTGACCTCCATTTCAACATGATAAGTAGTTCTTTGAAAGCGTATAAACAACAGAAATAATTTCCCTTATTTTTCTTTTAAAAATATGGTTTTCTTCCCAATGCAATTCAATAAACATATACTTTTAAAGTGTACTAAAATCTGTTTTTCAATACCAAAGTAATTTTTCAACTGGTATAGTCGCTTTTTTGTTTTCTCATGCAAAACTGTCTTTTAGTTCTTGTAGTCTTCATGGGCCAAACTAATCCTTCCCCAACACTGGAGCTTGGCAAAATTACAAGAAGAATTTGGACCAAACATTTCTGTCTAAGATACAGCAGCAGGAAGATGTCCAAACATTGTAATCTATCCCATATTTTATTCTTGAACTGAAATCTTATAAAACCTGTTTCTACACAACCAGTTTGACTATAAATATATATCTAAACCTGTAATAATTATGAAAACAATATCACCTTTTGAAAAGCAAGCAATTGTTGATACTACTGGAATAAAAGGCACTGATGAAAAAGTGCTTGTGATCCATCCTGGCCATAGCCTGACAAAGGTAATTCAGCTACAGAAAATATATCTGAAATAAACCTAGTTTCATTTAATGAGTTATTTTAGGTTATATATTTTCCATTCTCTCTTCCCGCTGCTTGATATTTAAGTTGTAGACAGAACTTCTATGCATCCAGATGGACTCAACACCCTTAGATTTTTATCTTTTTTTGTTTTTAAATTCATGTTACTCCTTGCTTGGCCACAAGAGGCATATAAGAAAACAACAGCACAACTTCCATGTTAATAACATTTGTTACTTGTTGTCTTGAAATAACCAGATGCCTCAGTCAGGGAGTTAACACTGCTGTTGTAGATAAAATCAAAGGCAGAGGCACAGATGATATTTCTCTTTGGGTGCTAAGTACCAAACTAAAGCAAGATGACAAAAATGAGCATTCTGAAGTTCACCCAGAGCTTGGGTTGGATCTCTTTGCCATCTGCTGCCTGCAGGAGCTGCCCTGCAGCTGTCTGCCAGCTCACCACTGCAGGAGCCCCACACTGCGCCATGGCAGGAGGCGCTCCTGAATCCAGTTGCCAGCAGAAGCAGCAGTCCAGAGTAGACTTTTGTCCCTACTCTGCAATTCCCTGTGTCAGTTGGAGAAATTCTCTAGACTAGTAGAAATGCCAGAAGATTAGCATTTTGTTAACTCAACAAATAATCTCAGTGACAAAGGTTGTGACTAGGTCCCTTGAGAGCAAACAAGATCCTCAAGGGCTCAGTACTTATCAAACACATGCTGCTTCAGCACCCCCTTGCAAACTTCAGCACCCCCTTGCAAACCCATAGTTTTGTATATGTTGGTTCTGGCTCCTGTTACACAATTTTTTAGCCTATAAAATGGATGCACTAAATGCTCATTTGGCATGGTAGTTTGGTTTGTGTCAACTACTGCAAAGCATAGGATAAAACGAAATAAAGCGTAACACAACACAGCATACTCTTAGCTACCAATTCTTGCCACTGTTTACTTTGCAGGCAGGCAAAAGCAAACACAAAAGCCTTCCACATCTAGAATACAAACTTGGGACCTGTGATTCAGGATGGTTAAAATTAATCTTTTAAGAAATAATGAGGCAAACTGACTTGCCTCATGAAAACCACTGTCATGAAATGGACGTGTATGAGTATTTACATTGAAAAAAGCCAATAATTAATCCAAGACTGGCTCTGGAAAAATATCTACAGAGGGCATGACTGTGCATCTTCCTATAGCAGAGATAAGCAGTTACCCAGTTAAAGCCACTGGAGACTACTTGCAGTATTGTTGCTAACATATGCTTGTAGAATCAGGATCTAATTTCTCACAATTTCAGTGTTCCAGTATCTCAGACTTCTACTCTGTGGGAACATGATTGTTTTGGGCAGGATTTCCCCTTGGGGTGTGTGTCCTTAATTTATTGCTGCAGGGTTGAGTAATGTACCGATCACAGAATCATTCATGTTTTATTAAAATTAATTTCAGGGGATTGTTGGTTTTAGGAAGCATGTATAAGACTGTTCAGATGCTTTGGAAAAACAATACCAGGAACAAGGAGTAATGAAAATGTTTCCTTTTTTCATTCCTTTCATTGTAAGATAAATGAATCCTAGCCTCAGAGTATACCAAGAAAAGGAAAAAAGCAACAGGAAACTCCTGCTATTTTGTACCAGTTCCTCTGATTTCTCATGTCTGTCTTGCATTGCTTCTTCTGGAAGGAGTTCCCCTTGGCCAACATATCTTTAGGACCTATCTGTGCATCTGGGTCAGCACAATAAAAAAGTTGTTTGTGAGACATGGCTCTCCCTACCAAACGTAGATGGGTTTTCTTTATTCTCATCTCCAATCTCCAATCTTCATAGGAATATTTCTTTTAAAGTGCCTGTTTTCAGATCTTTTGTAGGCATGTGAAGTCAGTAGAACATAATTGCTTTGCCCGGTAGATAATTTATTGTCTGAGACCATTTTAAGGTGCAGAGACACCACCTGGTATAAAGAGGTCTCATTTGCTAAGTGATAATTACAGGTTGAAACAAAAAATGGAAAGAAAGAAATGTTGATGGCTTCTTGGAATATTTCAATATGAGGCTGCACCAGAAATTCCCATTTTACATGGAAAAGGGAAAAAGAGGTGAGCGAGTAAAGTAGTCCTACTGCAAGAACTAGAAGACAGCAGACACTTTCTGTTGCACAGCCAGCACTGCTGCAGATGTACACAACAAGACAGAGCTCACACTTCACCATGTCCAAGTGCACACCACCACCATGGGCACTACAAATGCACCAGGTGTGCTATCAAGATCATCTATATAGAAGAATCACATGTCAATGCTCCATTTTCTGAAACCAATTTTTAGTGTGGTCAACAGTTTTTGCCATAAGGAGAGCAAAACCATTAATTTTGTTATTGTGTCACAAATCAAAAAAAAGATATAAAATTAAAGTCCAAAATGACTAATCAAATTCACTTGACAAGTCCTAATTCACTTTGATCTATCCCTCACCATGACTTCATTGGCAGGTAAATCATACATATTTATAAAAGTGGCAGCAGGCTGCTGTTGTTCTGTTTGTAATTTACAGTAACAAAGAATTCATTTAGATTACCATACTTGAAGTCCCAAGATGACTCTGCCATGGTTACAGGCCCCCTGCTATGCAGGATACCTAACATAATAAAGAACAAAGGAAAACAATGCTACACTGAGACCAGGGCTCCCGGGTAATCAATTCAGGTATTTACAGCTGAAACAATAGCTCTGTGCAAATCAGCATCATTACGACAATTTGCTGATAGAAACCCCAGGGAACTCAGGAAGTGTCTGCCTGCAAAGCAGCTGATTAATCTGAGTTACTTATGTTTTGTTAATGCCTTATTGTTTCCCATCATAATAAACAGTAAATGACTGTTTAAGAAAAGGACATGAGAGGTGCAACCAAATGTGCAAGTACAACTCTCTTCCAGCATTCTGGCCTCCATATTGGTCAGCAAATGCATCTGTCAAGAAAAGGAGGCCAGTATCAACCTTGCTCTTGTGAAGTACCATTGTAATGAAGTACCAAAAAGTGAAAAGCCAAACTCTGCACAATCTCCAAAAAGATATTTACTGGAGAAAAGTTTTTGTGGCTCTAACAAATGAAATATGAATAATTTTTTTTTTTTAAGTTGTTTGGTAACAGTTGGTCAAGCTTTGCCCCAAGTCCAAATGCTACATGAAAAAGGAGATTCACATGGAAAAAATTTTCATGCGCTGAGGGTAAATAGAGCTCCAGACAGTAAATAAACCACAAACAGGATGCAATTCTAGACTCAAAGCACTTTACTTTTAGTTCAAATCAAACAATGTAAGCTCATATGAAATGCAGAGAAATAAGAAAACAAAATAAATAGAGAAACAAAATCTAGGATGACAAGAAATAAAAAGAAGGCAATGCAGTCCAGAGAAGTAGAGTAAATGAGAGGTATAAAGAATAAAAAATTAACAGACTATAGTTTAAAGCATGCCTATTGTTTTGGTACTGAGAATTGCCAACTGCAAAATATATCCTTCTGCAGGCAACTGGTACTGGGAAACAACTAAATTGCATACTGTTTACTAAGAAACAATTAAGTAAAATGGAGTACCAGCAAATTTAGGGTAAAAAAAAAGAAAAAAAATCTTCAAGGTAAAACATATAAAGATGTAGAATGCAAACTTCGATAGGATATTCTATAGATCCTGTTCCCAAAAGTCATTTAATCTAGACAAAACCTCAGGGGCTTTCTTACAGAGCAATCTTACACTGGAAAGGTAATCTTGATAAGTTTAACAGTTTTGTTGTTTAAGGCTTTTTGTGTATGTGTTTTTTTGGTTTGTATTTGGTTTTTTGTTTGTTTGGGGTTTTTTGGTTTTTGTTTTTCCTTTTTCTGAGGACCTGGTATATGTGAAATTATGAAAAGGTAAATTTTGGGATATAAACACAGCACAGAGCAAATGGTACAATTCTGTAATTGGCACTAAGCTGGCTGTGATTCTGGTCACTAGAATGGTCTGTCCAGATAAAATGTAAAGAAGTATACAAATGGTTGCAGGAGATCAATCTACTTCTGTTCTGCTTTTCTGGTGCATCTTGGTGAGCATTACCTTCACTGCTGCAGCATCCCAGAGCTATTTCAGCTCTCTCCCAGAGCTGAGAATTTCAGCTTTATAAACTCAATTATTAGGCATTTAATTTAATAAGCCTTTACATACCAAGGTAAATATATCACTATTTTGGTATTCGGTTAAAATATGTCTTGTGAATTATTTATTTTACTCTCTTGAAAGGCAAAAGTATTTCAACAACCTTGATTGTCAAAATATACATGTAGGTCACAAAGTAAGCAAAGCTTCAGCCACAAAGCTCTGTTTTTAGAAGTTCCCATGAAATTATCTCTTTACCTAGAAGGCATCATTAAAAGAGATTTAGAAAAGCAGAATAAAATAATGATAAAAAAAGATTATTCTGAAGCTAGGAGTTCAGAAGTTGTTAATAACTCACCCAGCAGAGAAAATTCATGTCATTGCCATTTAAGATTATGACAATAAAGCTACACTCATAAAATCAGCACATAAAATATTTTACTCTATAAAACTTTCTAATTGCCTTTTTTTTTTTTTACTCAAACTAGCAAAACTGAAGGTTGCCAATCAAATAAAAATACACTAGAGCTCTGGGGTGGTTTACAAAAAGGAAAAAGTTGCGGATCTAAGGAGAAATTAAGTCAGGACTTTCACGGTAGAATGAGTTGGAGAGGTAGGTACTTGGCAGAGACATGGAGAACATACTCAAGCATTAGCATACAGAAGCAACAAAGCATCAAGAATTTGATAACAGTGAAGCAGGCTAAGGACAATAATACCACATGAATTAAAACTTATGAAGGTCTGAAATTTATTTTTCTTTAGATTGCTCAATGAACTGACAATTTTATATAAAAACATAGTTGAAAAAAACTTTCCACTATCTTTAAAATTCTTTGTCTTGGAATGCATAAGGATGGTGGTGTCGACTGTTTTGTTTCTGGTTTTTTTATCTCCTTGTCTGAAACTGTAAGCAATTTTGTCCAAGGAGTCACAGTTTTTGAGACAAATATTTTCTGAACATTTCCTGGTAAAAATATATCAAAATACAGAAAAGATATCTCTTATTTTACAGAAAAAACAACAAAAAATCCCCCCAGCCAAAAAACCATATAGAACTCTGCACTGGGCTTTAAACCCAGAATCAAAATCACCGTGCCAGCAGTGAAACATTCTTACCCAAATACCTTTATTCCTAGTTTCACACTGGGAAGCGATCCCTTAAATCTTCTAAGGCCAGGGAGAACAGCACTTATTTGCATCCTGCTCTATGGACACATTGGGTGGTTTAACAACTTCTGTCCAGATATTAATTTTCACCATGAAATAATTCTAACAGTGACAAATCTCATTTGAAAACCTAAAATTTTTCTGTAACCTGAACATATACCATATTATCGGCTGTGCAACAACTCTTGCTGGCTGCTTGCCTCTTCCAACAATTTGCAAGCAGCAAGCCACCTATGTTAGCTGAGTCAGTGAAGTCATGCCAATTTTATGCTAACCCCAGTAGCTGAGCAAAACAGCAAAGTTGCATAAATGAAAAAAAATACATAATGACTGTAACCATACAGACAAACTTCTCACATCTGCAAAACATTGAAAAAGAAGAAGATGTTCTGCACGGGAAAATTATTATTTACCAAGGACCTGAAGTTAAGAAAAAGTAGGCTTCCTCACTTTGCTGTGCTGCAAGTTAAACCTAGAAGAAGGCAAGCAAGCAAACCTTCCAATATTTTTTTCAGCACATGAGGGAAGCAGCTGGCATAATCAGACCCAAACCAGATAGCACAAAATTCTGCAATAAAAAGTTGGGGAATGTTTAGAGCATCAGTCAAGACACAGTAGATGACAACCTGTACAATGTGAAAAAGGTAGTCATTCCATCTCACAGTATTCAACACATAACCAATGAATGACTCAGTTTTCACAAGCAGTATCAAAGTATCTGAAGAAACCTCATACAAGTGCAGCACTTCCAGATATCTGTGCTCTCCAGCACTGCTCAAATTTTTTAAATTTTTGCTGCCGTGGCCCCAATATTTTTTCTCTGAGAGGCACTGAACACTCAAAAAATGTTTGTACAGATCTGAATTTGCAAAGTCTTCATTTATTTATTTTACTTTGCACAGGCAGCTGTCGTAATGCCAGTAACATAAGCAGTCTTTCAGAAATCCAAGGCACAAAGTGACTGTGTGTCAATATTACAGAATATTTCACCTACCAGCAACTGAGCCTAGACCAAGTTATTACTTCTCTGGTTTCTGCTGTGAGTTAAATAACCTTTTTTTCCTACAAATCATTGACTTCATGCTTATTGCACTAACTGGCACTGTTACCCCACCCTAATTAAACTTAAGCATGGTGTCATAAATTAGCAAAGAATGTTGAAATATTAAAGAAACATGATAGTGTATGGAGACCAAGAGTTATTTTTTTAAAAAGAAACATCCACAAGAAAACCTCCAACAACCAAACAAGGATGGAAGGTTCCAATTTTTAGTTCCCAAAACAGTTTTATATTCTAAACTTCTTAATTACCACTAAAAAGGTAATTCTTCATCTGCCTCAGGTCTTGAAACTTACCCACCCGGAGACAGGCAGTTACCCTGACTGAGATTTTGCAAATACCTCCTAAGGGATCTGTGTGCCTTTGTTCATAGCTCTCAAAATTTAGATATTGTGACCTAACCTTGACAAGAATTTAAGCCATTAGAGAAGACAAGATTTGAAAGGGATAAACTGAAAAAAAAGCTAACGTGAATAAGCATTCTTCTGTTGGCATATTTAGCCACTACTCACAGGCTCAAAATCAAGCATATGTTTAAATAACATCCTGTTCTAGAACTTGAGTACTCACAGCTTGGCAGAATCAATCTTTCATTGGCATCTGATTATATGCACAGTAGGAAAAGCCATGCTAAATAAAATAAATAAAACTGCCATATAATGTCAAAAAAACCCCCCAATTCCAAAAATAAAACTTTTTCCCCTGTAGGATGTTTTTCACTCATGCATATGAGAAACAATAAGACGGATATCAGTAAATGCTAAGCAGAAAATTTTCTTTTAAGATAGCCATTTTAATGGAATATTCTGCCCAAGTGTCAAAAACTATTACACAGCATTAGTACTTAAAACTGAGGTCAATGCAACAATGCCCAATCTGCTTCATGCTGAATTTTAAAAAAATCTTATAGCACAATTCAACTATATGACTGCTTATTGCTTGTGTAAAATAATCAGAAAAGAATTTTCTTTTAAAATAAAATAAAGAAATTAAGATGCTTGCTGGTATCAAAAATGATCTCTTGAACATTCTTGGCAGATCTAATGTAAAGCCTTCATTCTCTTTTTCCTCCCCCTTTCCTTTTTTCCTTCAACTAAAAAAAAAAAAAAAATTCCTTGCAGAATTTATTAAACACAGCAGGGAGAAGGAAAGAGAGAAGGGAAGAAGAGAATTCAAAGGATATTCTCCCCGCTTCCTTACGAGCTTAATACAATCTTATGAGTCTTGTAGAAAAAGAAGAAATAACATACTCATAACAACTGGAAACGAACAGATAAACAAACTGAAAAAAGGATCACAAAGACAGAGTAATAGTACCGTATTTCTTGATCAGCAGCTAGAATCCAAAGGAATGCTCATTTTTCTGTAACATATCTTGAAAGGGCAAGAATATTGCTCAACATGCTGAGAAAAAATAACCATTTTCCTCAGAAATATTTTAACATGTTTTACTATTAGCATTAATACTTTAACCCTTAGATAAACACCATCTGAACTGCAAATATACATAATGTATTCTCTAGAAAACAGGAAGCACTGAGACAGTATGATCAAAACCATAAATATCTCTCTGAAAACAGAGGGTCATTACAAGGCATCAGGATACACAGCAAAGTGAAAGATAAATCAGATAAAATACAATTTTGTATACATACAGATTAGCACAGATAATCAGAAAAGACAGTAAATGGTTGAGAAAAGATCTCTCTCCAGTGATATTCATTCTCATGACAGCAGACATTTCCAGAACTGTCTTATTCTCTCAAAATTAAAACCAAAACCCCCTGAATATTCACTATTAGATCTGCTTCCTCTGACGAAAAGCATTATAAATCCTACCTCACACTGAGACACTCATTAAAGACATTCCATGACTACTTGGATGTGAGGATATCATTCAGAAAGGGCAGAATGATTAGACTGGATGAGTCTAGGCTCTGACTGAGCAAAGCACATACACCTGCATTTATATCCTGTTGGTTTTGATGGGATTATGCAGTGAGCTAAACACAGGTTTAACTGTGTACAGAGATGAGGTTCCAGTTTGGTTCTAAATGTTCTGCAGAAACTCAAACCACTAGAGACCCTATCAACAAAATAAGGACACCTCTACAAAAATATTTTATTCCTTGCTATTATAAACAACACCTTTTACTAAATGAAAGATATCAGAGGAAAACAAATTCTCAGTAGATCCAATGTCTTTGTCCTGGACAGGGAAATGCACTACAACCAGAGCAGAAGCTGCCAAGTGGCCACACTGTCCCAGTGGCATGTGAAGCCATCACCTCTCATAGGTGTACATCATTTGTAGTACACTAAACAATATTCTCCCCATTCTTTCTAGCTTCAGAAACAGGAATACCTTAACTTTGAGGGACAAAAAACCCAACAAAAGTGTCTCCACTTTTGGCACTCTTTTTTTTTTTTTTTTTTTACAAGGAACATAAAAGGCAGGGGTGGGAGGAATGCTGCATTTTATATTTTTGTACCTTGGCACGTTACAGATGTTTAAGACCAGATTCAGTCTTGCCTTCTGTTTTTATCACCAGCAAAAATTCTTTTAATGCCTTCTACTAGTTTAATGACTTACTAAAACAATACCTGACATCCCTGTTCATGTAATACAAACTAGACTTTAAAGACACAAAAATTGGCATCAAGATTGAGAGGGATATGTAGAATGCTTTAAATTGTATTTTATTTCTCAATTCTCAGGCTTCCAGAAGGTGGTGTTTCACTAACCAAAGCATAATTCAAATACAAGTGTAGAGAGTTAGAAAGTCAAAAGTTCAATAATTTACAAGTCTTTAATTAATGAATAAATTAATTTTGAAACCAGGTTTTCACAGCTTGCCAGTGTTACTAAACAACATAAATGTACTACTTTTTGGAATGTAGCAAATAGTGTATTTTCAAACAGTCCTTATCGGTGAAGGAAACGAGGTCTTAAATCCAGGGCACTCTGCATGCTTTTCACAAGCACCACTTTGTTTTCAGGTTTAGGTAATCATACCTCTACTTAACTTTTCATCTTCTTACTGTGCCAAAGTTTATGCCATGTAAAATCAATAAAACAACCCAAAATTCTGAGTAGCTGAAGAAGACACTTAGCAGATCAGACATATAGAGTACTGTGTCTTCAAAACATGAAAAAGGGGTTGTAATAAGATAATTCATAAAATCTGTGGCACAAAAATTAAATAAAGAGAAAAGTACTACAGATTGCCTCAAGCCAGAATCACCTAATAGCATTAAAAGAGAAAGGAATTACCATTAGAGTCTATGAGATACTCTAAGCACCCCTCAAAGGCCTGTACATGCTTCACTTGCTTTATGTGAAGCCTTGCATCCCCCCTTAGAGTACAATTTTGTTAATCAGTTTTCAAGGTCACAGCTGAATGCAAGAGGGACAGGTTGTGCATCTGTAGAAGATACTTATTTCTGGAAAAGTCATAGTTCTATTTATGTGAAAATGATCTGCAGTTATGCAGCATATAAGTCCTAACTTGCAAACACTTATATAATAAAAAAATACCCAAACCCACAAAATTGTTTGCAGAATCAAAGTCTAAAGGGTCAAGGTGAGAGAAGGGTCTTTTTAATTACAACTGCTTTAGCAGATACATGCATAAATATGTCCCTACAAAACAATAATGACTATTTTGCCTGAAATTATGGACTTATTTGAAGGACAAGAAGAAAAAGAGCTATTTTTCAAAATCTCAATGATGAGGGTCTTTAAAATGCTTTTTCTCTCTTGTTTTGGTATTTTACTCTAAAAACAAAATTAAATTACAAATGCATTGAACTGAATAAATGACTTTCTGAAGCTGTTTTATATTTATATAACCAGACTGAACCATATTGCAGCATCACTTTCACCACATGCTTTCTGATCAGGACATGCTCTGACACCTTTTGAGGCACATATAGCAAAAGTGAATAAATATAACTTCTTTTGTCAGGAAATCCAATAAACCCCAGCAAGGTTAGAGAATCCATAGGGAGCAAAGGCATAGTCTTGCTTGTGAGTACAGTTCAAGATAGACATCAGCATTGTCAGCCTGTTCCCAAACAGGCTGGCCAGATTCATAGAGGTGACATCTCTGAGCACAGTCATCTTTCCTGCACTGTGCATATCAGTAGGCTGGTCCTGGTTTTCTTGGCAGCTCTTTGGCTGACCCTGCCTTTAGTGGGTACAGAGAACATACCTTATGGGAAGTGGTAGGACTGTTCTCTTTATTGCTTCAAACAAAACAAAAAGAAAGAGGAATTTGTAAAATGCAAATGGACTTTGCATGCCAAAAGAGCACTGTCTGGTTCCTACTTTCACCAGAAATATGGGCAGATTTGTCTCCTGTGCAAAGTGAAACAAGAATAGGGTGTGGGGGGGACCCATTTGTAAATGTAATGCACTTCAAATAACTGTTGATTGCTTATAGAGAAGAAAGGGAAAAAAAGAAACAAGTACATATACATAATAATGTCTATATAAACATATGTATTATATATAAGTATGTATGAAAAATTAATCAAAGTTCCATTTTACTTAATAAACATGTAAGAGTATGTACCCTTAAAGGGAAACAAAACTGAAAGTGACTCAGAGGAGGGTTTTGTAAAAGTTTGCTGCTGTAGAAAAACTCAGAAATCTCTGCACAAACAAGCAACACTAATGCTAACTCACGTATTCAGTAGAATAGGCATCATTTTTCCCTTATCTTGCTATCCAGAAAAGCACATTTTCTCTACTATTTTAATCACTTTTCACCAACACTGAACTCTTTCAGGAGCATGTCCAACCATAGTCACAGTAAATCTTTAGAGATCACCTGTAAGACTTATTTTCTCTGCAAGAGAAAGGTATGACAGTGTAACTGGAGAAATATTATGAAAAAAAAAAATCACTTTTGATGGACAAATGTACTTGTTTTCATCCTGCTCACTGCATTTCAGTGTACTGTGATATGGAATTACTTTAACAAAAACTAAAACAAACATGACAAGTGAAAATACAAGTTTTAGCATAGGAGTTTTTTACCAATATAAAAATGTGGTTTTTTTGGTGTCACTTTTCTTGCAGTATTCTTACATTGATATGCTAGTGCAGTATCACTACCATTTACAAACTTGTACTGGGAAAATTATTATTCCCTTAACTGTGTACCTTTTCATCCATTTTGAAATATCTGCACACAGCTCCCTTAACATGTCAGAGATATTGACTGAACTTAACAGATTTTGATTGATTTTGATTATGATGTATTTCTTGTCATTTTCAAACTACACTGCAAATCAGCATCTTTTTTCACCAAAGTTCATAAAAATTATGTATTAACAATTGAACTTGAATTTTATCTATTTTCCACTATGGGACTGAATTTACTTTCTATGTCCCTGTCTGACCCTGCCCTGGATTTTCCCTTTATAAGGAAAATTTGATTGTGCTGGTAACTTAGTTGATAAAGAACTTAGTGCATCATAGCATAATTTACACTAACATTTTTACTATAATTTATCACTATACAACGATACTGTTATTGCAATAATTTACTGTTTTAAAATTGCTGTTTTAAAGTACATATATAGTTAAGTTTACTAAATGAAATTTTACACAAATATATTCATCTGGAGGAAGAAGGAAATTCTCTGAAGATCTAAAAAATTTAGAGCCCTAGTGGTTTCTCTCACAGAACAAAATAAATAACAGACTCTTTCTAAGACAGCCTTCAGAAACTGTCTCACCTTCAGAAGCATTCTTTAACAACACCCAAAAAATTAACAAGAGAGAAGAGAGCTATCAGTGATCATGACCTGCTAAGTTAAAAAGCAAAAAAGTAATTCTAATTATTAAATTCCATTACAGTTCCATCAAGAATGTAATGCACCAAGAGCTTTGCACGCTCAGTGCAAACTGTCAGTAGAAAATGTGTGAATTATTTTCCTTATATTGATGTCAGTCAGTACATTGCTATGACAATTCCTTATACACCATGCTTTAGAGAGAAATAAAGCAGTAAGTGTCCCGATTTATTATATGTATACAAACAGGCATATTTCTCCAACATATTCCTCAATCCATCCCTTGTTTTCCCAAAATTTTGTACCCATATACCCTTGAATGTGATACACATCAAAAATAAGATTACAGAATTTGAGAGTAGTACCTTTCCCCAGACATCTGTTGAAAGCAGCATGTAAACACTTGCCATCAAATTCCATCAAAATGTTTACTTGAATCAGGCATTTTTGAAATCTGGTAACTATTCCTGTGGAGCTATTTGACTGAGGAACAGAATGGCTCTCCAAGACATTACCCATGACAACAGTCACTGTTCCATATGAGATCATTAAGTGACCCTATGAAGTGTCAAGTAACATTTAATAAAGTTCTCTACATATTATGACAGGTTCTCTGCCTTTTGAATAGTCCTTCACGTATTTGGTTTCAGAAATTACATCCTGGTACATTTGTCCAGTACTGCTACTTTCAATTTTTCCTAAGTTCCTGCAAATGAAATTATTCTGTTGTGTGGATATTTAGGTTTTTTGCTGCTGGGCAGCTTCATTCTTTCTTGAATATTTTCACTCTTGTTTCTCTGTGCTGTAAAAGCCAAACACATCTTTCATAAAACCTTTCCCTTCCTTTGCTGCTTTCCAATTCTTGCTAAATTACAATGATCAGAGTTTGACAATACTGCTATAGCAGATGTCAATGAGCTTGAAATGATCTTTTACGACTCAAAAATAACCTAGAAAATATAAATTGTAATGGAAAGTAAATACCCATGTTAACTTTGTTCTATATAGAGCTTCATAAAGCTAAATATACAGAACATTTATATTTCCGTGGATCTAAAACTACAGTTAAATTTGATCTATAAGATTTTATCCAAGGCACACCATTCTAAAAGAATTACTCAATTATCACTGTAAATGCTAACAAATTACTCCTTAAGACTTTCTGTCAGAAATAGATTTAGGTGCTCTGTTTCTTCCATGTTAAAAAATTGTCTAACAGACTAATCTTCCAAAAATTAGCCTTTAGTAGACTTAGCATTCATCATTTTTAGATACCCTTCATAGGAGAGTTTAGGAATTTACTTATTTTTATTTGACTTCTGCTTCAATAACAGTGTACACTCTGTGCACACTTTTCAATTCATTGAGTTCTCTGTATCTTCTCAGTTTCTTTTGTCCTAGTGGAATGCACTCTTTTTTTTAAACAAAAGTTGATTATCATAAACTAAAAATGAATTTCTCAAAACTAAACTCAATTAAATAGATACTCCTTTGTAGCAAATAAAATAGTTTCTCTTCTACATATAGTCATTCTCTCTCTGACTCTGAAAATAAAGAATTTAAAAAAGGCAATTTGGACAAAACTGAAATTGGGAAAATTAAATTAGAAGATGTACTGTCTCTCATGTGACATTAGAAATGCCAATTACATAAACCAATTCATAGCTGAAATAAAATTCAATTGTAATTGTTTCAAACACTTCTAGCAGTGGCTGTTTCAAAAACACTTATATGCACCAAAAGTCATCTATACCTATATGTACAAAAATATATAACTGTAAAAAATGAGTCAAGACACTCCATACCATGATTCCTTCACACCTTTGATAAGTTCTTTCAGTTAAGCAGAAAAATGAATTTTTCTGCTGCTGTTCAATTTATCAGGAGAGAGTAGTTCTGCCCCCAAGTAGGAGAGTGGCTGTGAGGGGGTCATGGCTAGAAAATCTGGCAATATCTATCAAGTACACTCCTCATTTGATTCTGCAGACTGTCAGGGATGTGTTCGATTTCAAATCTGCCCTGATACAGTAGAAATAGTACATAACTGTATGTAGAATGGCAAGCATAGCATATTTTTCACAAAATCAGCTTCTTAGAGAAATAAATTAATACATATAAGTTTAAAAAACATTACTTTTTTTCACACACGCTATCAACTCATATGTGTACAGATATTTTTGTGTGTATATACACAACCAAAATACAATGCTTTGCCTGAATTATATTTGAAAACAATTTTCACACAAAGGCATGTTACTTCTCTAAATTTGTTTCCAAAGAATGTTTATCTGTCTCCCATCTTCCATCAGTGACCCATTTAATGACACATCAAATGTTAGTTGCTAAGTGTCAATTCATTAAAAATATTAAAGCATAGAATTTTTTTATAGGGCAGACTTTTCATTGTTGCACTTGGTTTTGTAAAATATTCTTCATCGGTCATGTATTCAAATTCAGTTCCTTATTGTTGCAAACTTAACAAATACGATAAAAGAAATTCAGAGACAATAGAAGGCAAGGGTGCAACAGCTCTCAGCTTACTGAAGTGCAAGATAAGCCAAACCACTGGCTGCTCAGCAGAGAGCAACAGCGGAAGTTCATCCCTAAACCCCTCCCATAATGCCTCAGTTGAGACCTGAAAGGAACATCTCTGCAATTTGTTCACCTTGTTCCTTCAGGCCTTGGGCCTCTGCTGAAATGATGAGGCTTGCTAATTAGTATCACCTGTGATGGTGCCGTTGCAATATAAATACCTCTCAAAAAACTGGATTGTGGCCTCCAATAACAATTCTCATAGGTCACTACACTGCTATGAATGGTGCAAATATTCAGCTATTACTAACCTTGCCTGAAGCAAAACTAACCAGAGATGAAAATGCTTTATCCTCTGTGTTAAGGAATTCATTCTAAAAAGAAAGAAAATAATGTCCCAGACACCTGAACCTGCCAACATCTATGAGAGAGAAGGCTTGCAAGTCTTTGCAAGAAACTGTGGGCTTGCAAGTTTCAAATGAGTCTCTTTGAATAACATTTTAAAAACATCTGCTTTTCTTGGACATTGCAAATAAATTCTAACTTTAACATTTAAATTTAAAATACTTGAACAAAATTACATTCATTAGCTATCACTTTTCATTGATTACATGCAAGTATTCATACTCAGGTTTCTTCGGAATATTTTGGAAGTGAGGTTCATGAAATCTTGTATATGTTACACTTGGATACCTGACAGACTAAAACTACTGATTCATCCAAAACCATTTAAAATTTTAAGTCTTTATGTCTTGCAACATGAATAAAATATGTAAGCGAAGAAGTCTACAAAAACAGCTCACTGTATTAATCATGCCACAGATTAGAATGACAGAGAAGATACAGCATATAATAGAGAGCCTATTGATAATATTCTGCAATCTGCAGGCTTCAGGTGAAATGTCAAATGCAAAATGAAACTCATGACATTTATTGTATCCCATGTGGATCGGGAGATGTGCATTATCAAAATAAATTCAAATTAGAAATGAAATTCACATGCGACTTGCGACATAAAATTTTTTCACCTGTGGCTGTCTTAAACATGCATAGACACTCCACATGCAGTTATATTTAAGTTCACAAACACGTGGGCAAATGTAAAAAAAAAAATATCAGTAGGCAGTTAAAACATTCCATTTGTCCTTTTTGTCAACTGTACACTAACATATACGCCAAGCAAAGGAGTAACAGAGAAAAAACCTCTGTATCATAAAGAAGGAAAAGTAGACAGGCTTTTTTTCTCCCAGATGAAGGGAAATTCATGCTTTATTGTTCAGCAAAGGAGACAAGTGAGGTTGCATAAAATCCCCACTTGTCCCCTGCTGGCAAAGGATATGTACAGTGTGACAGTGCAATAGCTTTGCCAATGCACTCTTCTCTTCCCAGACGTGTTGAAGCTGGAAGCTGTCTCACTGAGATGCAGTTGCAGTGTAGACCTTAACAGATTCAGAGACAAAGCAGTAAGAACTGCACTGCTGTCCTGTCATTGCCATAGGGGGCTGCTGTATGCTAGTGATTCTAATTCAAGAGAAAGGTTAAGGCAACTGAATTTCATGCACAAGGCACATCTTCCAGTAGGCCATGGTACAAGTCTTTGAGACTGAAGTCCACAGTGTGCATCTCAGAGGAAATGAAGGCCACTTACTGGTATTATTAGACTTGGTTCACATTTCAAAAGACCAACAGTAGTCTTGACAAAAGGTTTTCTCTGCATGGTTTTGCTTGTATCAGAACTCAAATATTACAGCTGTAACAAGAGTATTCTATAGGTTACCTTATAGGGGAAAAAAAAAAAAGTTCTAAATCAATTAGTAACAGCTCTTAGTTTTATATCTAATTTCCTACTTTAAATAAGTGATTCTTAAGAAATCTCATTTACTTTAAAAAACATTGGGGAATAAAGCAGTAGACATTGTCCCTGATGGTCATAGTGCTTAGACAAAGTAGATTTAATTCTTAGCGCAATCTTTTTCCACTCCTCTTTGAGCTACTCAAGGTCTATAAAGACAAAAGAATTTAACAGACAGAGATTTGGAGCAGAGACCACATTATCAAGACAGGTCACAGAGAGGGGGAAAAAGTACTTCAAAAAAGAATAGCTAAATATAGATTTAATAACTTGTTTGGATTATAATGGCCCAAGGGGTAAATCTAGGATCCTGTGCTCCAGAAGCAAAGAGAAATAGCAATTACAAGGCTAAAATAAGGTACTATTTACTCTTCTGAATACATCACATGGGTAATGTCTTTTAATGGACATGGTCTGCATTTTCATCTTAGAAAACAACAGAAGGTCCCTGGTAAAACTCTCTTCAAATAACAGCAAAAGTGACCTGAAGAAAACTTGTAGTACATCTTCTTCACTTAGCAAATGTGAACAGTTCTCAAACAAATCACAATATTCTCGGTTGGAAGGGACTCACAAGGATCATTAAGTCCAACTTTTATGTGAATGGCCTGCAGGGGATCAAGCCCACAACAGTGGCATTAACACCATGCTGTAACCAATTGAGCTAATTGGTGGCTCTCTATCAAAAACTGAATTTTGCAAAGTGTCTCTTCAGCGGTAGCACTGGATTCAAATAAACAACTAAATATTCTGGAATTATTTGTAATGTAAATGTTTTGAATACCATGGCTAACCTGCTACCTCATCTATTTCTTGTCATAGTCACTGCTGTGTTCCCCCTCTGATACTCTTTCCACTTGTTTTCTTGAAGCCCAGACTGCATTAATACCATATATCTTTTACAAGAAGAAAGAAAGGTAAGGCAAATTATTTTGGGTGCCTTTAAACAATATTTTAAACTGTAATTGAAGAAATATTTTACTTCAACGCAATGTAGAATATTAACGCGCAATGGAGTACAACATGTAGGTCGATAAGGAACATGGAACACCTACATCAACAATAACATCATAAAGATCAAAATCCAAAATATGAAATCAGAAAAGCCCTGATCTCCATAATAAACTTGGGGAGATAGTCTTCTTTTGGCATATAAAATCCATAGGTAGAAGCACAACAGAAAATCATTCACATATGTACTTGTTGAGAAGCAAACGATTATATCCCTTACCAATTTAGGGACACCACCCCATAAAAAAAAATCCAACTCATCAGTCTCAGTCCTGACTCTACAATAGAGGAAATGAGCAAGCAGGAGTGATAGGAGAATGTCACAACAGCTGCTGAAGAGAAATATTTTCTAACTTGTACTTTTACACCAGAATTAAAAAAAAAATACTGAAAAAGATGGCTGTTTAAGATCTAGTGAGAAGCTTAGGAGGCCCAAAATAATCCCACCCAAACCAGATTAACACACTGTTATTTGCAGTAAAATGCAGCCATTTATTCTTTATTGTCTGAAGGAGAAAAGAGCTGCCCATTGAATTTCCAACAGGACTTCCTATAGTATATTCACTTTTTTCCTCTAAGTACTGACCTTCTCCATTGCTCTCCTGCCCATGGGTGCTAATGTGATCACAGTCTGAATCGATGTGCCAGAAAAGAACTATGACAAAGCCATGACATCACAGTTACCCTTGAAGAATAACTAGCATATGCACTACTATCACCACTAGCAGAAGTTCTCACTTCCAACTCCAGTATTAGAAAGTTCAAACAGGAGAAAAACATATAAAAGATTCCACTGTTTAAACAAAGCAAAACATTCCTTTGTTCAAGACTATGAAGTAGGGATTTATTAGATTAGGAAAAAAAATCTGATAACACAACACCAAATACTTCTCCTTCTGGAGAATTCTTTCTACCTGTTAAGTGACAGTATGTCCTATATATCTTTTACATTTATCTGTATCTGCTGAAAGCTAAAAATAATGGTGCCTTTAGGAATTGTACCCTACTGAGTTTGTGAAAGATGATGTGAGGCATCTCTGTTCTCCACATTTTATTTTTACACTGCTTAAAACTGCTGTTGTTCCTGAGCCTGATTTATGGGTACCCTGGGGTACTCCTAACCCCTTTTGATGTTATTTCTACTGGAAACAGTTGACAAAAGCAGATCTTCCCTCGAGGATTGCACAGTTTTAGTATTTGTTTCAACTTTCAGCCATTTGCTCAACCTATTAAAGCTTCTTCAAAGACATAGAATAGCAACCCATCACCTTGAATGCTACAGGAGAAAAATAAATGCATAAAGGCTGCCAATTCACACTAACTCTGCTGTAGATAAGCAGAATACATTGGAAGACATTACACTACATGGAATACTGCCTATGGATTTAGCATAGTCCTACAAGGGTGTTTGGCTTTCAACTATTTCACTCTGGTGGTCAGACCTGCATGAAAATATTTATTTAAAATATAAACCTAAGGCAAACTAAGTGCATCTAATGTAAACTTGAGAATAAAAAACTGGCAACAGACTAAATTGCTTCCAATTTGTATTTTTGATATAAAGACAGTACAATACCGTTTTAAATAAGAATTTTAGGAGCTTTACTAACCTTGCTAAAACCATACAAATGCTGTGCCAAGAATCTTGGAATTTAATTGCTCTGCCTGTGGTGGACTAACTGTCAATGATCTATCAGTGTAAACACCTAGAGATATGGAATATGTTTCTACAAATAAAAATATTTAAGAAAAATGCAAATAGTACCTCACTGTCATATTCTCCTGTTTGGTGACTTGTGGTTGGTTTGGGTTTTTTTTCAGAAAAAAAGGAAGAAAGATCTACTTCGAAGAACATACAAAAATTTCTTATTTTTCTACAGTAAAGCTAATACAAAGTAATAGCTAATGTACTGAATACAGTTAATCCTCTTTTTCACATGAATGCTACAGAAGGATGAAGGTAGGTTTCACAACCGACTCGAAACTGCAGAGTGCCCTAAATGCTACTTTTCAACTGCATAAGCGTATTAGAAAGTAATTGCCATTGCAATCACCTAAATATTTAACTGAAGTAAAAAGATTATGGCTATTTATGTAATTTCTTGAAATTATATACAAATATCAAAAGAATCTTAGGTTGGAGAAAGGAATTAGAAACTCAAAAAAAACTGAATGGAGATTTTTCAAGTAGTCCAAGATTTTTACAATTATATTTTCATAACTGATAAATGTTTCCATTGCATGATCTCTCACTCTTTCTGATGTCAAAGACTTACATTTGACCATCCTTGCAATTTGCAAAAGACAAAATCAGAAATTAAATCAATTTCTTGCACAGCTTTAATTAGAAAATTATTTTACCCACCCAAAAATACATTTGAAATTCTATCTTAACAACCTGCAGGATTTGTCATACAAAAAATAAAATAGTATCTTGGGTTTTGGTATCACCTATAAAGGTCTACTATTACACAAAAGTGCACGGTAGGCTTTTATGGCTTTAAAAAAATCTAACTTCTGAAAGATAATCAGAATTTAATGTATGGATACATTCTCAAAAATTTAGAGTTATCATAGAAATGTGTATCAATATTTTGACATGATGAGACAGAACAAATTTCTTACATTTTGCTTCTTTTAATGTTACCCAGAAAGGGGATTTCAGAGAAGATTTTTTTCCTTAATTTTTTTCTTTTTTTTTCTTTTTTTTGATGGTTTTTCTGGTTTTTTTGTTTAATTGAGAAGACACCTTAACAAAAACACAGTAAATTCTCAGGAACAGACAACTTTTCCTGCAGTCTAGAAATACTTAGAGTTCTTGAGAATCTTGGTGGACACAGGTCCTAGAGATTGGTGCTGCTTATCCCAAAAAGCTCAGCTATTCAGCAAATTTTACCTCTTTGTGGTACTTCATGTAGTTCAGTTAGCTCTTCTGATGCTTCCTTAGCCCTACACAGGAAATACTGGGACATGAATAGCCCTCTTCCATTCCATCTTACTGCAAGGATAAAAAGTATATTTTCATGGCAGATCTAGTTTCAACAATGAGCCTTTGGGTTTCAGCTTCACAGTGAACCCAAGCTGGCTATGACAAAGCACCAGGTTACACAATTCTGTGCAGGCCACCTGTCAGTCATTTCCATCTGGCTTGGGATCAGGGATCAGCTGCTGGCCCTCTTGTATTTAGCAGTACAGACACAGACTAGGGGTCTGCACTTCAGGAAGCCAAACCATTCCTCTTGCCCAGTGAATTTTGAGAAGGGACAGGAGAACTAGCCGCTTTCAAGTAGCTGAGTCTGCACCCTTGATGCAAAATGCTGACATACCAGTTTGACAAAGACCAATATTTGGTTTTTGTTTAATCTGTACCTAGGAGCCAGTTTGAAAATACACCACAAAGGATGCTTCCAAAACCATCTCTTTCCAGAAGACACGCCTTATGAATAAGTACAGAGTTCAAGTGTCCTTTCCAGTTTCTCCCTTTTGAGCAACAACTGCCATTTCACAATTCGCTTTACACTTTCACATAAAATATCTCCTAATCAGTAGACAAATGTGTTTCAGGTAATTCTTCACTACAATGTTAGCTGTCTTTTTCGGGCAATTGGTTTTTAATTCACGCATTTGGAAGTAAATGGATATTCTTGAGTGTATGTGCCCAAATACCACATGCAAAGATGGATTACAGTATTTCAAACTACAGTAAACACAAACATGAGAACAGATGCATTTTGCTTTGATTTATAGAACACACACCAAGAAGTTAATTTCTTCAGGAACAGTCTGTCCCCCTCAAAAATCCAGCTCTTTCCCTGGCTCTTGAATACATATTAGCAGAAAGTATCTACACACTTATGCTGCTATCTTGAGCACTCAAGGTTTTAGTTAGAGCTTAAGCAGTCAGATTTTCACCTGCAATATCACTAAGGTACAAAAATATGAACTGCAATTTTACCAGCAAAACAAATAACATACCTGAAAATATGACCCATTTTTCACCATGTTACCAGGGGAAAAAACCTAGCCTTTAAAAAGGAAAATGAACAAAGAAAAAGAGGCTCTTTGGAAGTGATAAGTACTGTGAAGCACTGAGACTGTACATCTCTGACAGTTTTTGTTGTACTTACCTAATATCTGTGCATGTTATACAGGTGATACAGCGACTGTTTGTTGTAACGAGGTTCAAAGCCACAGATGTTTCACTGTCAGCAGTTGGGTGTGCTCCACATTTAAAGTAAAACTCCTGAAATATTGAAGGAGAGATAAAGAGAAGATTACATACCTGCTGCTCATGTCCTTCCTTTATCTTTGGGTAACTGACATTTGAGAGAACAGACAAATCACCAGTGCCAGCAGCAAAGGAGGACAATCATTAGGAAAGGTTTACAAGGGATCCCTTGCAAAACAACCAGTCTAGGTGTGTATTTTGTTCAGTGTCTTTCCGAAAAAAGACAATATCAGTGTGACACATTCTGTGATCTTCTGGATTTATAGACAAAAAAAATAACTTCATCTAGACTTTCTCTAAGTATAGTCAAAGGCAAAATACTAACCAATTTCAATATGCATTAATATTGCCACCATCTTTTCTTGTTACAGAAATTACCATTTTCTGAACATTACAACACAGAATTTTAGCTCTAAAATAGTGAAGTCTGGCTTTGCTTTTGTGATGCTGGAAATCTTTAAGATACAATTTTACCATCATAATAAAGGAAAGCTCTAGCTCTCTTGGAGCCTGTATTACATTTGCAAGTATTCAGTGTTTGAATCAAGTTGCTTTACCCTCTTAGACTGCCTTCATTAGCATAATAGCTTTCACACAAATGTGTGTTTTGTTCTCTTTTCCACGGCACCCCAGGGAAGGCCATATGAACCATACTATTCTTTGATAAGATTTTGTTACAAGAAATTGTTCTAAGTGTCCAAATCACTCTGAGCATACGTAAATAAAAGCAGTCTGAAGACACATGCTTTGCAATAGGAGCCACAGATTAAAGTCTGTAATTTCTTTGTTGCTATGAGATCTTCTTTCCAGTAACAAATTGTGGAGGTTTTTAATGAAAACATGGTATAAATAAAATGTGAATGGAAGATAAGGCTATACAAACATTGAAAGAAAGGATAAGAAGGCATAAAATAATGACAGTTGTTGACAACATCAAGATATTAAGATCACAGTTTACTCTCAAGAAACCTGGCCATGGTAAAAAAATCCTAAGAAAACAAGGAAAAAAATCCAAATTAACTGCAGCAAGAGAAAAAAACCAAAACAAACCAAAACAGTGAATAAATCAGCAGCACTTCCTAATGACTCTTGAAGGTGGGATGAGATGAAGGAAAAAAAATTACAGCTACTGTCAACTTTTTTAGGATGAAAATGTCACATCCAGGCCTCAGCATTAGGAACAATCCAAAAGCCATGAAAAAGACATGCTAGGTGTTTGCTAGTGTCACTCCAAGTTCCTACCTAGGCTATGTGGACACATATTGTAGCACTCATTAATACATGAGTAAAAGAGAATGTGTGGATGAATGAGAACGAAAAAAAATCAGTTTTCTTTCATACAAAATCCCCTTTCCCTCTCTACAGCTTTCCATGGAGATTTACTGCAATACTGTACTAAAAGCAGTCCAGACAGAATCTCTTACTTTCTCAATGCCTACAGCCTTGCAGTAGGGAATTCTTGGTCTGCAAAACAGCTGTCATTTACTCTTTTGTTTTTTTTTTCTTCAGTGATGATGCTTATTTAGCTATAGTGTGTGTTTCTACGTAAGACAAAGCCAGTACCATGCAGTACTGTGCCACTCTAAGGTGGAATCTGGTAACTGAGTTATGAGAAGTATTAATGCAACCTTTCTCCTCGGTTAGTCTCTCACAGAGACACTAGATAAGTTTCTCACAGAGGCACTGATATAGGCAATAGATTCAACAATATATTCACAGCCTGCTATAAGTGAAGGGTACAATGTCTAAAGCATGTCTTAGTAGCAGTTTAGGAGAACTATGTGGCAAGCCTATCTTTTAAAGTAATTGTTCACAAGACTTTTGAAGTAGTCACTTGTGCATGTTTATACACAGCTAAATTATCTTTGCGTCCTGTTTCATAATATCAGGAAGTAGTTCTAGGCAAGGAAATATACTTAAAGACATACTTAGACAAGAGTTCAGACTTTCCACGTTTTTGCTCTTGTTCAAGAGACAGATATACACACAACTTTTAAGTATCAGCTCAACTGCAAGGATTTCAGGTTCAAATGAGTCAATGGAACTACACATTCATCCAGAATACATGATAACCTCACACAATCTCTAACTTCAATTTATTTTCAACCTTTAAAAATGTATCCATTGATCTTTATATTATTTGCTAATAGGTTTTGGAGCTTGAGTTTCTTTGCCCTTTAATTTGAGTTTACTTTTGTTTGAATTAAATGTTAAGAAGGATTTATTTCAGTACAGAAGAAGATATATATTTCCCTGCTTCAGTACATCTACATGCAGCTAAAAGAATATTGACAACTCACAATTCCAGAACAGGTAAACTATGGGCAAGGAAACATACAAAAAAAAAAAAAAGAAGATAAAAGTACTTACCCATTATAATAAAACCTTATTTGGGTCACAAATGAAAAGAGTAATAAAGGTATTAAACTCTGGACCAATTGAAATAGGTTTAGCTCTTTTTTCGTCCCTAATGAGCCTCTGTTTGGTGATTCTAATTGCTTTTCATAATACCTCATGATGGTTCTTGCCATGAAAGGCACTTAATGAAGAAGATAAATAAAACTATGGAATTCTCCTTCCATGGAAGGACAGATAGCAAAGGAAAATTTGTCAAGAGTCTTGTGCTACCATCCCAAAATACTTCTGCTATATCATTAGGAAAATTACTTCTCAATATTTCTGTTTGGCCCAAACACTGCTTTAAGGAAACTCCTCTAATTAAATTTATGATGTGTTTCAGTGTTGCTGAATTGAGAACATTATGGAATGTGAAAACACTGTTTAAAATAACAGAAGAAAATCTTGCCACTCTCCAAAGCTATTCATTGAAAGACTCCCTGCTTGACTAAACTGCAATGAAAGAAACAGTAAATCTTAATATAAAATACAAAAAGAACAGAGGGCTTACTGAAAATATAGAAAAGAAACCCCTCAAAATTATGTGTCTTTTTTCAGAACAAATCCTGAAGACTAAAGAATAAAAGAGTTATTAATAACAAGTATGTTGAGACTAGCAGTATACCCTTGGAAAACCAAACCATATCAACCCACACAAAGCACAGTTCTACACAATCAATGCAATAGTCTGTCTCTGGAGGTCTGAGGCCTCAGTGCTGTACTGGGAGCTCAGAAGTACATGGGAACCAAAAACACAATATGCTGAGTGCCTGACAGTTTTGCAGTCATGTGGACTTCATTTCCACATTTTAAATATTTATTTTTTCTGCAGTAATACATATTCAGTCTGTTTAAAAGCTTTTAAAAGTCAAGAAACCAATTACGTTTCCAGCTGCACATGAAATTTATGTTTCTTGGTTTTGCACGTTGCATAAATACACAATCCACAAGTATTTATTTCTTACATCTACCATATTTAACTTAACATGCTTTTTTTATGCCAGGGCATATACCTATGAAGTTATCACTACAGATAACCCATCAGCACAAGTTGCTTCTCAATTGCTTCCACCAATGAAATTACTGAAAGCAAAATGAAAGAGGGAGGAGTGTAGCCACTTCTCACTCTTCAGTCCTGCATTTCACCAGGCATGTAAATGTAGCAATTCTTTTATTTAGTCCAGTGTATTACCCAGTGTATGGTAGCCTAAGGAGGGAAATTTGCCGGATTTTTTAATCCAAATAATTTATGTTTCAATGTTAATCTCTGAACAGGTGTAGAGACTTAGGAGCCAGCCAATTTAGGACTAACACTCTAATTTAGCCTCAAACTGTAAAGTTCATACAAGCAGTAGTTACTTCTTAAAGTTGATATCAAAATGTCTCTAAACTTATGCTACATGAGACAGTACTTTCCTAATTTTGACTTTATAATAAAAAAAACCCTCAAACCTTACAGAAAAAACCAGAAGGAATAATCAAAAATCCATGCAGTCTACATCAGTATCTGACTACTTCTAAAACATTTTAAAATAGAAGAAATTACATTATTCCTCCTTTATGCACATGTGTTTTTAGGTACAAAAACTCTCTGAGGATTGTAAGTATTGCTGTTCAGCAATGAGTAAGGATGTCAAGGAATTACTGCAAAATCCAAGACAAAATTTAGTGCTTTTCTTAGTTTTAAAAGTGAGTAGTTTTATGGTCACCTTCTACTGCAGTGAATACCTTTAGATCATTTTCTTGCCTAAAGGCATAGGTCCCATGAAATTGTGAACATTCTATTTAACACTGTAAATGACTTCCTTTTGGCAGTGTATCTGATAGATTGTTATTGAGAGAAGGGAGCAGGCATCACTCTTACATACTCTGTCATATTCTTCCCTGTTGTTATCGCTTTTGTGTCACACAACATCATAAAAAGTGCATGAGGGAAGAAAAGGTTCAAAGATACATGGTCAATGCTAGCTACTATTCATGAAACTCAAGAAGAAAATGGTCAAATTTTTCAAAAACCTCCCAATCTTCTTTGATATTTAGTAAAAGTCTCTCTCTGTAAACTCTGTCTTTTCAAACAAACCAGGGGTTTACATACCCCTAACTGCTGATGATAACTGAACTGTCTTCTATATGGTCAAGTAACCATCATAAGTAAGATCAAAGTCATACACAAACCATCAGGGGGAAGGCAGTCCGAAAAAGGCCTAGAGGAAACTTTACCCTTTTGATTCATGTTCTCAAGTCCAGTTCACTGCACTGTCAGAAAAAAACCACTAGTCTTTGCTAGTAGTACCAAGATAGCCTGCACCTTGGCTGGTCTACAACATACACACATAAAAATACACATTACTCCCTCTCTTCTCATTCTGTGCCATGTAAGTTGACTAAACTAAGGAAGCCCAGCCAGATTTCTTATTCCCATTTCTTAATAAGCTACAAAAGAAGCTGAGAGCCTTATGGTATTTTTCCCCTGAATCACCCGCAAATATTTACTTAGGACTGACAGGGAAAGCCATTTATGAATGTGTTTTATAGCCATTGAAGGTGCGGCTTTAATTTTTTCAAATTACCAGTAAACTTAAATCTCATTTCAACTATAACATCATAATTATCCCCATGAAAGAGAAAAAATTTAAATGCTATTTTGGCACACCCCTGTCATAATGATTCATTTGCTTTTGAAACTGAAAAATTTAGTGGATATTCAGTGGATCTGGGGACAGATTGAAAGAAACTCACTTCAGAACAGCTGTGGAATCAAATATTTCTTCTGGGATGTTCTAGAAAAGACTGGGCTTCACTCTATGCAGAGACATCATCAGGTTTCCACATCCCAGAAGAACTACAGGCAGTGGCTTTCCAAGCCATAGAAATATCTCAGTGATGAAAACAAACAAATCTAAAACATCACTGTTCACATGTAGAACAGGGACTGCTTTTAAAGTTACACAAGTAAAAACTGTCAGAACTACACTGGCTAACTAGTACGAGGAAGGTTGTACAGCCAAAGAGCAACTCTGAAAGATTAAGCCCTTGATTTCGTGATGGACTCACGAATGCATTACATACACAAGACTGCTCCACTTTCTTCTGTGAGCCAACAGTATTTTGACTACCTCTGGTTACTGGAAGATATCTTGCTCAAAATAGTGGCAGTTCCCTCATGCACCTCACCAGACACTACCAAGAACTTCAAATCGGGTACTGAGCACAGTAGGTGTCACCTAATATAATTTATTTGGTGACTGCTGCTCTGCATTGTTTGGCTTTGCTAAGCAAACACTGAGACCTAAATAGCTGTTAAGATCAAAGGGAGAAAATTGTTACCCAAATATCAAATTCTTGTGGTAGAGTTTGGTTTATGGTAAAAAACTGCATAAATAAAACAAAAGCATTCCTATAGCTAACTACATTTTAGACAAGCAAATTCTTCTGTCTCCTCTATGTTTGGAGTTCCTCGGGAACTGCTGTTGCAATACTTGCAGATGAGAAGGTAACCTTAGGCTGTGCTCCCATCATCAGCACTATTTTCTTTTAAGATTCCCTCCATTCAAGAATATTTTTCTCCTATTTGAGATTCCAATCAAAATCAAACCTTTTCTCTGTGGATTTCCTGTGATTCTTAAACTTGATGTTTGATCATGATATCAAAGATGTAAATACTATTCCAGAGGGCAACTGACTTCCCTAAACTGAAAAATGCAGCTTCCCCATGGCACAGCTAAGTGGATCACCTCCTAGGCAAACCAGGAATAAATGCAGCCCTCATGCCTCAGTGGTTAAGGACAAACAGATAACTCATTTTAAAAAAGAAAGAGTTTATGCATTAAATCAGCATTCAAGCTGCACCATGTTGGACCTTAAGTCTGTTTCAATGTTAAAGAAATTAATTGATCACTACAAACAGTATAATAATGCATGTGATTAATTGCTAATTTTCTATTAAGATTTAGCAGAAAAATATTCAAGGTTATTAAGTGACAGTGCATTTGAAGTTCCTTAGCATAGATTTTAGGAATACGTCAATGCAATTATTAAATATGTTGCTCACTCTAATCATTCACGTAAAACAAATCTCTAAAAAGCATAATCATTACACTCAGACAACATTTCTTCACCACAAAAAACCCCTAAAACTTAAAGTAATTTTTCCAGGTAGACAGAGAAGATCCTATGAAAAACTCAACACCTCACCTCAGACCTAAAAGTTCAGAATGGAATCAGAAAAAACAACAAGAATGAAAAGACAAGCATGCAACCAAACCCAGCATACTTTATATATATTTCTACACAAATTTCCCCATCCCTTCCACTTTCAAATTCATAGAAACCCTGTTGTTGAACATAGCAGAAATGGCAATTCATGGACACTGTCAAAAGTGTGAGGTTCAAAAGAAATATCTTTATGGGATGCAAAGAGAAAAACTGATATTTCAAGAGAGATCAAATGTTATATAATAAGTCTTGCTAATATACTGCTGATAACTAAGCTGATGTCAAAGATAAGCTGAAACACCTTCTGATGCGAAGAAAGATGATAAAGTGTTAATATATTAAATTTAAATGCCTGTAAGTACTATATACTTATTTAATTTGGCAAGAGACAAAAGCAGCATAAAAGGGCAGAAGAAATATGAGCACCTCTCTAATACCTGCTTTCTGACCGAATCCCCTTGCCCTTCTGAAAATGCCTCTGGCTAAGAAGATTCGTTATTCGTAATAAAAGCTCTTTAGGATGAGTGTCTTTTGTCAACTCTTCACCCGGGCTTGGTCTTGGTGAAAACATCAACTTTGACCTGTGTGAAGGATGGAGGATGGAGGGAGTGAACTTTTAAAATTATTATTGTATTTTTGAGACAAGTAGCATTCAGGGGCAAAAATGGTATCCTCCTCCATTTTTTCAGACTTCCTCTTCTTTTCATCTATAACACTTAAAATCTAAATGTGTCCAAATGACTAAAAGACACATATTTCAGAGAAAGAAGTGTAATTTTAATTATTTAATTCATTTAATTCTTGATTGACTTTAATTAAGTTCACATAAGAAAAACATTAAAAATATACAGTTCTACTTCTTTCTCTCAGAATTAAACATATTCACCATGCCTTTTATTCAGTTGAGAATATCAAAAACAATTTGTTGCATAATAATTATTTGAAAATAAAGCCTTTGATATGTGACATATTTGAGTGTAACAGGATTATGGGAAATGTACACGCTATTCATGAACCTTTACAAGACCTAGTGTTTTAGTCCTGACCAAGTCACTAAAAATCAAGCTTTAGGCATATAAAAATGTATCTAAAACTCATCATAAATAATTTTCATGAGACATTTTCAGGGATGGGAAATAGCAATAGATTGTCATCATACTCAGATCCCACTTTTCTTACAAAAAGGAACAAAAATCAAGCTAACAAATTTCTGTTTATATATTTATTTCACATGTCAAAGACAAACATTTCTATCTCTCATTTTCCACAATTCATTGGAAGAATGGAGGTATTGTTCAAAATTTTTTAACAGGACAGCTATAGTACTATTCAGTTTTATTCAGACATCTAATGTGATATAACCAAGATTATTGATTGAAAAAACTCACCTATTTTCTGCACTAAAAACCCACAAAGTTATTGATTTGTATTAAAATCTAAGTAGAGGAGAAAGATATATTTAAGATTCAAATAACTGGCATGACAGGTTATTAACTATGAAAGTTTATAATGACACGTGGCCTCTGAATAGAACATGAAACTATAGTTTTCTAGGAATTTTCTGTACAAGGAAAGCAATAAGAAATGTAGTACTTATCATGCAATTTGCTTTTCTTGTCTACTAAAAACGACACAGTGGGAAAATAGAACACAAGTGCCTTGGGAATCCCTTAGCTGCTGCTGCCCACACAATCCTACTTCAACTACACAGGAAAGTACTCAGTGTGAAAGTGACTTTTCACATTTTTAAGAGCAACATTTCTCATTTGCTTTGCTCGTCTGAAGGCAATCACACAGCATACTTTCTTCATTTTTCTCCAAGCTGTGACTTTTGCTCAAACAGTCCTGCCACTAATTCTGCTGTCATTCCTTCAAGTACCAGTACTTCTGTGACACAAACGCAGAACAATCATCACGACCCAGTTCTTCTTATCACTCATTTTCTCACAGTATAGACAAAGAAATGAAGGCTGTAGGGCATTGTGTCTCCTTACAATTGATCTTTGCCTGGAATGTTACCTTGCAGTGGAATCAAAGGCCCTACAAACAGCCAATCCCCTGAAATATATAACTAATAGGTCACAGGTACTGTAATGCCTGCAGCATGTAAAAATACATTAAGATAGTTTAAGTAAATAACTTTTCAATCAGAACAGCCATGCATTCACATAAAACAACATGAAAGCTTTACACATTCCTTTCTCTGAAAGAATGCAAAGTCTCTCCTTTCCCTTCTCTGCTCCTAACTTTTTTCATGCATACATCTATCCAATGCAATCTCTGATCAACACTAACTTTTGGGCTGAACCAAGACTGCAAGTGTCAGGATGATTAAATTACCTAGCCCAGCCTCCGGAGCCCAACCCATATTGTTCCATTGAATTTGTTCACCAGCATGTGTGAAACAGATTATTTTGGAAAAATCTCTTTGAATTACTTGAGTCACAAAAGAAGCCTCAGTTTCAGAGTAGCTACTTACAATGTATTATAATCATCATATCCTGAACACTAGTGCTGATTTCTAGGACTAAAACTTTCCCATCAGCCTCCTCTAAAGTAGAATCCAACTGTCTAAATTTGTTATCAAGTGTTTCCTGTAGAGAATAAACTCTTTGAGTTTAATTTCCTCTGGCAATCAGATTTGAATTTTTATGTGAACAAAAGCCATGGAAAGGGCTCAAGGAGGGAAGAAACTAGAATACTACATGATAGCAGATCCTCAGGCTGAGCTTCTTACGGCACAAAAAGTTGCTGCAATTACAGGTTTGAGTGATTTGTTTATCTTCCAACCATGTTAGCAAGCACTTAGGGTAAAAACAGTTATCAAGGCTTCAAAATAACTACAGAAAAAAATCTAAAATATACAAGAAACAGGACTCCTATACTTGAGCTACAAATATTGCACCAGTGACATTCAGTAGTAAGGTCTCTCAAAGAAGCTTCAGAGAAAAGCCTGCAGTGTTAGCAAATCAGAATGCCTAAGTAAATGACATAATTTCTTTAACTGACTATTACTTTTTCTTGAGTATTCTATTGACAGGAGTAATTCCATAGTCTAGTCTGCTAATACTGATGTGTTTCTGAAACATATGCAGTAGATTTCCATCCATCTGATCCTGTCACAAGTGAAAAAATTAAGTTTTGTCCATACCTTGATATTGAAGGAATTGGGCAAGTTCAAAGCTTCAAAAAAAGGTATTTTTAACCCAATAGCCATTTTAAAAAATGGCTGTTATTTTTGGGTTTAGGTTTTTAGCCTTTAACTAGTATCGGCTATGTCCTAGAGCCTCACATGCATCCATTAACCATATAGATGATCTACAAGTCTCTAACACAGCTGAAAGACAGTACTAAGACACCTCTCATTTAACACTATGGCTGCCTCAGGGGGAGCATCAGTATTTGTGTGATGACACCGGGTAGACAGAATTAGGCTGTAATACTACAGGAGTGGCTCTTTGCTTCATCTCTGTGTCTTCAGCTTTGAAAAATTGGACAGTTTGTTCTGTCATCTTTCCAAAGCCTGCCATAGATCAGGATATGAATAAGAACAAACCAGCCAAGACTGCCCAGTTACGATGGAAACAGTGAGAGAAGGAGAGGGAGGAAATGGCAGAAATGTAATTCTCTCCTCTGTACAATGTATGCTTGCCTTCTTGGCAGATTCAAAAATGTTTGGCACCTTCTGCATATTCTTTGACTCGACAGTGGGTTTATTTTTAGTTCTATTTACCACCCAGCAGTCTGTGGCTTTCCTTTTGATGCATGTCCTTTGTCATGACCAATACAGTTAGCACACCTACAGCTATGCTGTCCTTAAATTTTAATAGAGTTCCACTAAATTATAAGGGTTTATGCTCCTTATATTCTCCTTTCTACAAAAATGCTAAAGAGCAGGTCTTGAGTCCCACCAACAGAGGTAATGTCTAACCCACATAGAACAAGACACATGATTACACTATATTAAGACAGTACAACATTTGAGAAAATTCTGCAAAGTTTTTCGAGTAATTATTTTTTCAGGTTTGTTTTGCCAGAGTTGATGAGGTTGGGAGTAATTTTAGTAAATTTAGATTTTTTTCCTTTCACCTGGATTCCTGGTTTAAATCTTTTCTTCTGCATGGACTGAAAAGACAGATGGAATATTTGTGCCGTAGCAAATAAACTGAGACTTTCTTAAAACAAAAAGCAACCAAAATACCCTGCATGACAGCCAAAACATATGATATGCAGAAAAAGGATCAATGATGCTAAATATAATCACATGAATACACTTATGCTAATAGTTGATTCATATTGCCATGTTCCAAGAAGGGGAGATGACTATGCATATGTTTAGTTAAATTTATTTGTTTCAGCTAAGTAAAATCTGTATATAACTCCCTACACAAGGAACATTACAATGATTTCTTCCACTTCTGTGCAATGAGATAGAGGTTTTATTAGCAAGATAACTATTATAGCAAAATTTGAACTATGACATCTACCAGAAACACCTCACAAACTTATGAAATACAAATATATGTCCAGTGTTTTACATGACTCACACATTAAAAAACCCAAATGTACACAGCGTTGCTATGGAGTCAAATATATCCCTATCTAATAAAATGGCACTCTTGCAAAAACTTTCCCCAGATGTTCTTACAGGTTACTAGATGCTCTTGAAAGTTACAGGGGGCTGCAGGAAATGAAGTGGGTAGAAGGGACAAACAAACAGAAAACCCACCAAAAAATCCCACCAAACCCACTCGTCTTCGGCTAATCTTGCATTGCAAGATCTTTAAAGTCTCTGCAGCAAAATGGTTGTTTTCTGGTGTTTAGTTTTATGCTGTCATTCTTTTTTTCAAATATATTTTCTATATGTAATATATACAGATGAGCTAGATACAATATATATGCAAGATGAGCTAGAAAACATAAGTCACAGTGGGAAATTCATTAGCTCCTGCATATTGTTGTTGGGAAAAAAAAAATCTGTGTTTGAATACTCTTACCTATAGTTTATAGCATAAGAACTCTGAAAAATGCAGTAAATAAGTTAAACAAGGATTTAACACAAAAACCATATTTCATGTACATACCAATACAGAAGAAGCCAACATTTCTCAGTAGATGACAGCACAGTGTCCTCTTTGAAAAGGTATTTTGCATTATTAAAGCCAGAAAGACGTGGACATCCTTCCTTTGAGATAATTTAATGCATAGATATATTATCTAGAGTAGATGGCTGTTTGCATAACTTTAGTACAATGCTGATGAAGCCTTGATAGACTGTTTTCACTAATGTGTCTTAATTTGCTTTTTCTAACAAACCATTGTCTATTTACATTGTCTTCATAGTAAAAACAAGCAGAACCCCCTCCCCCCACCACGATTTTTCCTAAATTAAAAAACCCAGAAGAGAATAAGACTACATCTACACTAGCAAACAGTTTAAAGACCACCCAAGAGCATTTCAGGGTGACTGAACACAGTCATCCATACGGTTGCAGGATTAGCAAGGTCCCTGACATGTTTTAGATGGTGCCAACCATCACCTTGCCCAGGCAGAGTTAAGGAGCAGGCACACCCAGGCACAGTCTGTGGCTTCCATCCCTGTTTTCAGGAGTGAGAAAACTTAGTAGCTATAGATAAACTATGGCCTTCAGACATGAGGAATTTTATCAGCAATACTTGACCTTGTGGACCTCCTAGAAACACTAAATGGGGCATGATTTTGCATATCTCTCTACTTCTGGAAACACATTATCTTCCTAATTGCTGCTAATTCACAGTCCAATTTCCTCTAGTCTTCTGACCAGCCAGGCAACTGACAGCAGGACTCTTTTACCCTTCTCCATTGCAAAACAGTTTCTGATCCATGATATTTTAAAGCAGATTTCTACCTGTATAAATAGCATGTAAATTCATACTTACTCAAAAGAATTTACCTTAATAGAAATGCATGCCCTCACTCTGATAAAACAGTAATTTAGTTTGAAAATGACTAAAAATGGGTTTACACAATAGCAGAATCTTTTTTAAAAGAGTATGAACAGCCCATGAATGATTTTCCCAAACAATATACATTAAGTTCTGCATCTGACATTTCTAAAAATATTTTTATTGTAAAATCTGTCTTACAAACTAAAATGGTCAAAGTTTAAACTTGAAAATTACCTCAAAAATCTATTTAAGAGAAAAAAAGAAAAGAAAATAAAAGAACCCCTACAACTTTTAAATGTGTTTATTACTAAACAATTTTACTTCAATTTTATGTACGGAAAAGGGATAATTTGAAAGATACAGATGCATGACCAAAATCATTACCTTGTAATGGGATACCAGAAAAATAAAAAAGGATGCATTACCACAGACATTAAACAAAAACAATTGTTTAGGTGCATTGTCTTAGTCACAAAATTTCAAACACCATGTTGAGTCCCCAGGGCTGTGAATACACAGGTCCCTCTGGCTATTGAGTACACTAGAACACTGTGGCAGCACTCACACAAACAGTCATGAACTCACCCTGTCCAGAGCACCAGCATCACTCTGCCAAAACCACTGGGGGGAATTCGAGCTGACCCTGACTTACAGGTGTGTGGTGGCAGAGCCAGACACAGAAATACTGATCTGTTTCACTCCATTTCCTGGGTGGGACACAGAGCTTGCAGAGGTAACTGAGCCAACAGCACCAATTCAGTCTCATGAATGTTGTGTTCGTGCAAACATAACAAGTCTATTATAACATTTGTTAGGACACATCTTTTTTCAGACTCCAAAATTCTCCCATAGATGGCATAAGCAATTAATCAGCTAGTGTTGGTCAAACACTGCCCTGTGCTTACCTCTGCCTTCGCAGTTTCCTGACTGCTATTCTTTCTGTACAAAAATTACCTCATTTAATAGCAGCAAGCTCACAACTTGGAAACAAACTTTCCATCTTGCAGCCTACATATTCATGAATATGCAGTACAGAGGTAGGAAGACCTTGGAGAAGTACATTGCATAAAATAATCCCTTTGGGGTAATTAGTAGTCAAACTGAGATTTACAATTGTCTGTAAAACACACACTTCATTCTAATGTTCAGGCCTGCAAATTATAAAAAATGTGCCCTTTAAATTTCAGAGAGAGGTTATAGCTGGATATCAGATGTGGTTTTGCCTTGCCTGCTTCTCATGTTTACAGTTTTAACTTCTCATTTAACCACTACCACCCTATGATCCAGTATTGAGGAAATAAGCCTCACCACGTCTAAAACAGGCCCTAGCATAGAAAAGATGGTCCAGCCCTTATAATGATAAGTAGTCTGCCCAGTCACTTTTTTCCAATCCATAATACGATGTGCCTCAGAAACACCTTGGGAAACACACATTTATACAGAAAGTGGAAAACCGTATTTAGCTCCCTCCTGAGCACACAGAGCTCTTTACCCAGCTCCTAGCAGAGTGGGTATGCAACTGCATTCCTACAAACACAAATACCTAGCTCATGTGCCCAATAAATGCCAAATGCTTAATTAGTGCTGAACTCAGAGACCAGAACACAGAACAGTACAGCCCAGGCACAATACTCACCAAAAAAAAAACAAAACAAAACAAAAACCATCCCAAAGAAAGCCTACTAAATTCATGACTACGATCTGCAAAAGAAGCTAAGCCCAAACGAAGATCCTCTGTGTGCTGCACCCACTGGTAATTCTGGTATACCTCAGACATAAGATACAGAAGCCACAACTACCCTCAGTCACAAGGTCAGTAGTGGTGGGGGTGCCCTTATGCAGTTACTTAACAGTTAAAGTACCTTTTTCTCCATGGACCGCATGAAATAAGCAGCAAATGTTTCACTTATATCAAAAGACCATCCTCAATAGAAATTAATTCCAAAGACGCAGACAATCCCTCTAAACTAAATTGGTTCAGATCCCTGCACTGACTGTTATCAAGAACAAGATGTGGGCTGTGCCTTTACCTTGTTGAAAGCTTGGAGACCAGTAATAATGAGAGAAATTTTTCCAGTGGGTGTTCCCCTTGCTCTTGAAGAACATAAGCAGAGAAAACGGAAATTTGTGGCCAGTAAGATATCACAGATATAACACACCAATGTCTTAATGAAATTGAAACACAGTTCCAGCTGTGTAGTTCTCGTACATCTACGGACCTGAGCCAGGCTGTAACTGAGATTCCTGACGGGCGCCCTAAAACATCACGGTCCAAAGCTGGACAGGCAGCAAGTCCATCCTAGTGCTGTGAAAAACAACCTGACCTTCTCTAGAAGCATGAAAAACAAGTAAAAAATGAATACAGAACAACAAATCTTGTTGCCACAGTGTGCCATCTCCTAGGTAGCCCACATTGTTTATTCTGATCCTCTCCCAGTCAAAGGAGCTTTCTCAAAACCAAAATGAGGAACAGGCCTTTAAGGTGCCTCTGCTCGTGGCAGGAGGTTGGAACTAGACAATCTTTAAGATCCCTTCCATTCCAAATCATTCTATAATACATTCAAAGCATGTTCCAAGATGCTAGTTAAAATATTCAAAATTAACTCAGTATCTGATGTATGTGACATTTTATATTCTCTAAAATTAAAAAAAAATATGATAACAGAGGAAATAGTGTTACTTTAAATACAGCTGTAAATAGTATGTTAATGTGTGTGGGTTATTTGATTTCAACATGTTTCAACCTTGCAATTTTTACTACTTTAATTTGTGGATGCTTTTTTGGGGTCGTTAGTTAGGGTTTTTTTTTTGGCAGGGGGTGAGAGGAGAGGATAATATGGACCAAATGTTTTCCATCATGGTTCTTCTCATCTCCATATATTTTGCATATTTATTCCTATATATTTTCAAGGAGTACTTGTGACTTTTACAGTTACTTAGAAAACTAAATATTTTAAATCAAAGTTTAAATAAACAGTACAAATTCATTAGGTCAGGTTTCTCTGAGCTAAAAAAAAAAAAAGATTAAAAGAGATTTTCACAGAAAATAATTGCTCCAGCAAAACCAGTAAATTACAAGAATTAAGTTATCACAACAAATCCGTATTGACAGGTTAGTGATCCTGCAAGCAATGCACTATTGCCTACCAGTACTTAAGAATAAGCTTCCAGAAATCAATTTGTTTGTGGGTGCCACCTCTAATGCACATAAAAGTCATAGCACCTTTAATAGGTATCTCCACGGCGTATTTCATTACTTTTCCCCATTTACAAACTCAAATTCACATGGGGCTAATATATTTGTTTGCAAAGAATGAAATATGCACAATTACAGCTCCTCCTAATGGCACAGTAACAGTGGTGTTCAGTGAGAAGTTACTTCTTAGTAAGTACCCCATAAGCACTAGAAATATCCATTCCTCCTTTGAAACAGATGACTATATGACACTGATGCAACTTGAATTCTGTGCCATCTCTGATGTTGCAGTGGTGTGGTAGCAGGAGAGTGAAGCAGCTTTATGCATCAAATGGAGGAAACCCCCTTTTCACTAGAACATTCTTTCCCTTATTTCCTGGCAGCAGTTTAACCTTCTGTAGCATCTAAGAGCAATTCGTAAGCACAGTTACTTTGCCCACACGCATTTAAGTTCCAGAGTGGAAAAACTCAAACATTTGATTTTAGAATGCCCCAAACATTTACCGAAGTCCCAAAGAGCTGCCATAATGTACAGTACAACTGATCAGCAGATGTAATTACTATGAAACACAGTGTTTAAAAATATTTGAAAGAGAACTGTTTCAATCCTTACTGTCAAAAATCGTGGATAACACATTCTTAAAAAGTCCTTTGGTTTTTTTAACTATATTTTTGTAGCCATCCGTTGTGCTAAAGCAAGAGAAATACTTCACTTCTGAGCATCCTCCCAGCAAACAGGCCAAAACATTGAGTATTTCTAAAGACAATTGCAAGACCTTCACTAAAGTATATTTATGTATTCATCCAATCAATTATTATGCATTCAAATTGATGTCCCAAATGGGGCAGGTGCTTAAAACATAGAGCATTGTTCACCTCAGCAGAGTATCTTTATATTTAAAGCTGGGTATATACTCTAATTATCTTCCTGAGCTGGGCCATTAAGGCAGAAAACAGGATCCAAAAGACATTTGTTATTACTATTTAAGCCTTCTAGACTCAAAATAACATAAGTTTTCCTTATACTTGACTTCTCTGAGCTAGAAATACATTGTAAACTGAATACAACCCCTTAAGCCTTGCCCCAGATAGCTATACTATGAGAATTCAGGCATTTCTGACAGCAGCTATTCAATAATTACCCATCACATTAGCATGAATCACGAGAGACAGAGCCCATAATATGCTGCAGCAGTTCCAACACAAATTACTTTGCAGCCCCTGGTGGGAGAAGCTCACAGGTAATGCCATTGACTACAATATTTCACCACATCCACATCACCATAAAGAGTGCATGCTTATTTTAAATTCAGTTCTGATTTGTAAAAAATCAGCTAATTTCATAAGGTGCATGCACAGAAGCAGACAACAGAAATTCAAGTTTATGAACTGGTCCCAAATCAGTTACAGGCGCAACTTCTCAGAAATAGACCAAAAATATAGCAGACAATTGTTAATTAAAACCTAATACCTTCACGTTTTAGAATCCCAGACCAGAACATTAAGCATGAAAACTATAGGTGGGAAACAGATTAAATGCCAAGGTAAATTTTATGGCAGCTTTTAGATATAACAGAATTTCTCACACAGAGTGTCAGCCTGCAGACTGACACAGTTATTAAACACTCAATAACAGTATTTGCCACATGCGAATGAAGAAATTGTGTTCTTGCATTATAAACGCTGCCTGACATTTGAGGAGAGACTCCTCTGTAACCATACTGTACCATAAAAAAATCACCTTCATCTGATTAGATTGCTGATAGATGATTGCAAGAACATGTTGCATGCTTGAGTGGAAATCCAAGGCTTCAATCATCAGCAATGGATTTGCAACAGCTGCAGACAGTAACATACTGTTTAAATGTCATGTGCAGTGAGCAACAAAAGATTCAAAGTGTTACTGAAATCCATTGAATTACAAAAAACTTTCCCTGAACACATTAGACACATTGACGCAATACGTGCAAAAATATGTGTCAAAAAAGCTTTGTTTGAAAGAAAATGCGGGTCTGGTTTGTGAAATAAGTGAGGGAATAAACAGAGTGTTAGGGTTTGGAACTGACTCTACAGGGTCTTCTTGAGTTCTTTCCTCTAGTTTTAATATAATCCTGTTTCGTCCATGGTTTTCAATTATTGCTTCTCAATTCAGTTCAGGCCCCTGAACATCTGCGTATTTCCTACAACTCAAATAGACAAAATACATGAATGGTGTAATGGCCTCCAAGTAATATGCGGAAACGACTTCTTGGTCAAAATCCAACAAAAAATACAGTAACTAACACTGCTCTGACTACTTGGGTCAAGAGTATATAATGGCAACAGCACATCTTGCCAGTGGGAGTCTCCTTCCCGTGGCAGCAGAATACAACATACTGAATTTGGATTCCACTTACCTATTGTGCTCATGCTAGGTGTAACTAAGACTTGGGATGGATGGATGGATATATGTAAATTGAAAATATTTACCTAGATTATGAGAAATATGTTGCTTATAGTTATCCTTTATATCTCAATCTGATAATAACCAGCTTCCATGAGAGAACTGTTCTGGTTGCACAAATTTCACCACACGAAATCATAGAGCAGTCCATCCAACCTAATATCTTCTTTTTAGTAGGAAGTTAACAGTAGATACCTAGAACGTGTGCTAAAAATTTAAGTATAATTATGTAATGGGCAGAGGAAACTCCCTGTGGTTGATTTGAACATCACAATAACAGGAAAAGAACACTGCATCAGGCTGAAATAAGATGTTGTAATCATACAGTATCAAGTCTGTATGACAGCCAACACAGCATGAGTATGGAATAAGTTCCTTGCTAGAGAGTATCATCAGAATATTTTTCAGACATTTTAGAAGTGCACTTACATTCAGTTTTGGTTTGCAAATACCAAATCTACCCTTCAGCACAGTCAAAGGAGTTATTACGAGAGCTGCAAATGATCTAGGATTTGGTCAGATGAACACAAGCCGTGCTCTCTAACATCAGACCCTTGATACCAACAGTCTCAAGGAGGATATAGAAATTGTCATTTATAAAAATTAACTTCTTTTTCAGTGAAGAAAGGGGCATCCAAAAATTTGAAGAAAAGCTGTTGGCTTGTTAATATTCAGCTATCAGTCTTTACAAAGGTCTCACTGATTCCTACTACAGGACAAATTTTCAACTCACCTGAAACTGCCTCTCATCAAATGATGAAGCCTCTACACTACCCGAAAAATTTTTCAAGAACTCTATCATTAAAGAAAATCCAAAGTTCTGTTCAAAACAACTGCTTATTTTTAAAAGGCAGTTGTGAAGGGAAATGAATACATAGCAGCTGAGCACAATCACATAAATTGCTCATATAAGACAAAATAAAACACTGAAAGCACGCTTAATGCTCATGTTTTCAAGATAAGGTCTTCTGGAACTGAACTACAGATGCAAAAATAAAATGAGCAACAAAGGGAGTGGTGGTTTCTTTTTTTTCTCTATTTGACAGTGTTAATAACTGAATAACAACACCCAAAAGAGGAGAGGATTTGCTTGAAAAAAGCATTATAATCTTCGACGATTTTTATTCGATCTTTTACAAAATGATGGCATTTCCACACCTGTAAATAAAAATGATGGCATCAATACAGGAAAGATGAGCTAAATATCCTGAGACCATTCACCACAGAGCAAAACTAACTGATTCTCTTTGGGTTTGCCAGAATGTGTATGAAAATTTCAGCTCAGAAAAACTATTAGCAATTTTTAATTATTGGTGAGATTAGAAAACGGATAAACAGTTCCAAAGACCTGGCTTGTCTCAGTTTTAAGACTTTTATGGTGAAAAAAAATATAAAGAAATAGCATAATTAATATATATAATTAAACAATCTAAATCATACCTGTTATGTTTGCTAATAATGGGTTTTGATACAGAGACTGTGGCCCATAAAAAAAATCCAATATACTGTAGAAATACTGTATTTACACTCATGAGGAATGAATAAGTATTCACTTTATTTAAAAAAAAAAGAGGATAGATCTTGATTATAAGAGCTTTGACTTCTATTTCCAAGATAAATAATTTAGCTTTTTGTCCCTGCATAGAATTAATTCTATTTTATAATTCAGTTTTTCACCTATCATTGATTTTTCTGAACTGAGAAGTAGAATAACAGAATTTCTTTATAAAGAAAAAATTGATCTACTCCAGAATGAGGTTACTTTGAGAATACCTGTAAAAAAAAGATCTAATTATGGTTTCCTAAAGAAGAATCTGAAAAGAAGTGTAGAGTTGACATAATTTGGAAAAAGAACCTCAAAGAACCTTAAAAATGTTTAAATACTGTGGAAAGTCAACTGCTGTTTGTCTTTCTTCATAATCAAGCATTTGAAGTAAATATTTTTAATCTCTAATTGCTATTAACTATACCAAATTAAGGGTCTAACCAAAGTCAGCATAATACAGTCACAGCACTTTCAAAGGTTATTCCAAAGTCCCAAGATGCTGTTTTCAGTACTTTCCCCCTCTTCTTTCCTCCTCAAAAATGCACTGATGTCTAAAAAACCACACCCACATTTAGAGAGGATTTAAAATACAGAGCTTTACAAGGAAACAACGACATCATGTCATCATTTAGGGCAGCTTTATATGAGGTAATCTAGGCAATTGTCAGCACGGAAACGTGACACCAGCCCTACGTACAATACATAGCTAATATGGTGCTTTATTAATAAAAGAGGGATGTGTATTTAACGCCAATCAATGAGGATTTATGGTAACTAGACTATCAAACTAACCTGACACTTTTATGAAATTACAAATTTAGTGGAACATCATGATAGCAATGTGGGAATTTACCCAGATTTATGTGTGGCATTTGATACAGCAGTGACATTTTGATTAAGAAACTAGAACACTATGAGATCAATGTTAGAGACATTTAACTGATATGTTTCAAAATGTAATTTCCCACAGCAAATCATCCAATGTCTGTTTTTCAAGGTGACTTGCCGTGATCATCTCCTAGCCCTATGCTGTTCAAAACATTTCTTAATGATCTGGATGAAGGCATAAAGTAATTACTCATAAATATTACAAATGGTCCAAAATCTGAGAGAGTGGAAACAGTGAAACCTAAAAGTCACTGACAAAGCCACATAAACAGCTTATCTGAGACCAAAAACATGATATGGCATTTTAAAACAGCCAGAAATGAAGCCAGAAATTAAAGAAAAGGCTTGGGACAATCATATTCTCTCTACAACTCCCTGAAAAGATGTTGAAGCCAGGTGGGGGTCAGCCTCTTCTCCCAGGCAACCAGTGACAGGACAAGAGGGCATAGCCTCAAGCTGTGCCAGGGGCAGTTCAAGTTAGGAAGAATTTCTTCACAGAAAGGGCTGTCAAGCATTGGAATACATTGTTGTGGCACTTAGTGCTGTGGTCTGGTTGACAAGGTGGTGATTGGTCAAAGGTTAAACTTCATGATCTTGGAAATATTTTCCAGCTTAAATCATTCTGTCATAAGAATCCTTGTATCAATTTAATATTTCTGAATTAAGATTATCTGGTATTTTAATTAGCACTACTACTCCGTCATACTCACTGTGGTTTTTTTTAATAGAATATATTACCTGGACCACTTTCTAATGCATAAGGCAAACTAACATGGACAGCAATGAAATAAATTAAAAATGCAAAGTCAAGAGGCTTCTTGATATTAAGAAACATCCCAGAATTTAAAAAATTACTCATAGCAAATTATGACATTGAAAATATTATAATAGCTTCAGGGACAGACAGACATAATTCCTTTAACAATAATCATTGTACACAAAGAACAATGAATAAATAATATAGCAACATATCAATACCTTCCTATAATGAGGTCATAGTTCTTTACTATATTCATATTTTGATAACATCATTAAATTTACTACTTTGTTCATGATACTTTAACTGCTACAGGATTTATTTCTATTCTCAACTGAAACAGAGTTCTGAGCTAATCAAAGCAAAATGAGATGAAAAACGAAACATATTTCATCCAAACAGTGATGTTTGAAAAGTATAGCTTTGGATGCTTGAAAGAAAAAAAAATCATTTGGTAAGCTGCATGTTTAAAGCATACAAGCTGAACACTATTTCCTTGATTTCTTAGTCCAGCCTATTTCAGATGAGCACAGGCTCCCTGTGGAACAGACTATGAAAAGAACAGATAATATTGCTGTCCTCAGTACTAAACCTAATGACAATGAAGAAGCAGAGAAAGAAAAATATGAGAAATGTTCAAAAATATAAATATTGTAAAAAATAAAATTGCAAGATTCAGAAGCACACAGGAGGAATGGGAATAATAATAGGAAAAGCTATATAATTAAAAAACCAAACACGCTGCCTATGGCTAACTCTTTGCTCTCAAACATACCCTACAACAATGAGACTACTGTATAGTGGAACCAGACTATTTAAAATCACATATAATGACCAATACAAAACATTAAAAAAAAAAAGTGACTAAACTTGGAATATAAATCTTTGCTCTGGGCAAGGGAGATTGTTATAGAGCTTGATTAGAAGGGTGTACTGATATTTAAGAAAATCCAGTACTTAGAGATGCTTCCAAAAGTTCAAAGAAGTCCTGTTGCTTCTTTTAGAAGTGGTTTTTTGAAGCCTAGCATGTTTCAGTCACTGGAGCAGAGACAAAAATGCTATTCAGTTATGATGAGAGACAGCTGATGCAATCTTCATCAGGAGCAAAGAATTCAAGGTAACAGCAGTGAGATATATCAAACTAGAAGAGAAGTAAATTTATATTTCCATTAAGATGATTTTTGTTTTTCCTTATTCTCAATACCTTAAGCCATATCCAACCTATAATCCTCTTTAACCCTTTCATTATTTCTGAGATTTTCAAGTCTGCAGCAACTCTTTTTTTCACATCAAATGAGAATCCCAAGAACACATACAGAACATTAATACTTTTTCCACAGGTTTCTAAAGTTCAAAAACATTTGCCCTACATTTTGCCTTGGGGACATGGAAATGTCTTTCAGAAACCAATGCATGTTCACTGGAATGAGGAACTAATGTGGAGCTGATTTCTATGAAATCACCCCTTCAGTGACTTTTGGTGGTGTTACAGCTCTGTCTCCTTATGAAAAGAGACATTATTCCTGTGGCTCTTGATGACTTTTGAAAAACACGAGCCTACAAAGAGAAAGCAAGTGTAATAGCATTTTTATATACAGAAGTAGAAAAAGTCCTCAATCAGAAATTCGCTTCAGTGGACAATAAACAGAAGATGTTCTGTATGCATTTTAGAGAACTGTAAAAGACTAACAGGAACACTTCTTCAGTAATATTTCATTTGAATAAGGAAACCCTAAATAGTTTAGTATCACATGTATTCCAATCACTTGTAAAAATGAGCATGAATCCACAAAAATTATATCAGAAATACCCTTGGGACCTGTTTCACTGGTGGGCTTGGCAGTGCAGGGTTAAGAGTTAGACTTGGTGATCTTAAGGGTCTTTTCCAACTTAAATGATTCTGTGGCTCTATGCAGTAACAAAATTATGCTAATGTAAGAAGAGCATCTGGAATTTCATAGAACCACACCTGTTTCCAAGCACACCTGCACAGTTACATACAGTGTTTCTGGCTGAAACTGTTTTGAGACAGACACCAAAAGTACAAGGTTATCTCTCATTTAATGAATTGTCATAATTTGTGAAACAGTTTGAAAGATTAATTTGAACATCATCTAAAACAGATAAAGTTGACTCTTCCATTTTCTAATTAATATAATTAAAGTTTGTTATAAATGTGACTTGAGTGTTCTACAATTGCAGCAATATAAGTATTTGCACCAGCTTAATCTTTTTGAAGCTGTAGAAGTTTGGAGTAATTCTGATAGACTGTAATTAATGTGAAAAAAACCCACACTGACCTCTGCTTGGGAGCATATTGGAACACATCAAATCACAGTGCACTTAACATCAAGATAATCATTATATCTTGCACAAATAATTTATAAATTTTATTTAACTGGACTGAAATTTGATTTCCATTGTTTTCTGATATTTTCAATTATTCTATTTACATTCTTGCAACCAAAAGAATTAAACCCTGTAATTCTGTCAAGAGACTAATTTCATACCAACATACATACCAACTAGTATTTTGGGGAACACACATTATTTTGTGTTTTTGTATGTTGCAAATTATGCTTATGAAAAGTGAAAATGGACAAAAAGCCATATTTTAAATAAAACATGTCTTGGGGGAGAAATAATGGAGGAAGTTTTTTTTCCTTAAAACAGCAGTATTTGCAGTTTGTTGATAACTTTCAACTAACAGCCTTAAAGTTTCTTCATTGCACAACGCTGTAAAGAAGCATGTACACTGTGCAGCTATTTAAGAGAGACAAGACATAACTGCATAAACTTTGTCATAACAATGCAAAAATGAATATTTAATGATAAAATATGCCTTACTCTTCCAAAGATTGTAACAGGCAAGAAAAGCCTAGAGGTTTCAACTCATGATTTAGTTAAGGTTATTTTTATTCTGGTCTAAACAGTCAGACTGTTTTACCAGAGCAGAAAAGAATGGCAAATCCTTGGAAACACATCTATAGGATCTCTGTTATTTCCCACTTGGAGCAAGACACAAAACAAAAGACTTAGTGATTTAAGCCTTTGAACTGGAAGATTTCCCAGAAAGTAAAGATGTGTTTTCACAGTGATTGAGGCTGAAGAAAAAAAGCCATCCCAAAACATAAGAAAGATGCCTTTCAGCAACCAGAGGACCTCAGCAAGCCATCAATTCAAGTATCTGATGCAGGGTGACTGGATATGTAGGCACAATTCAAGTATCTGATGCAGGGTGACTGGATATGTAGGCAGAAAAAGAAGCTAAATGCATTTAATTGCTTAATCTTTCTTGACTAGATTGATATTGCTGGAAATTCTGGTTGAAAAATAATAAAAATGAGGAGTGTTCTTGCACCTCAGTCTGGTTTAGTTCTAGCACTATTGCATAGAGTGGTTTATAGCTGATAAAGGTAAAATGTGTCAGTTTGGAAATAAAGGAACAGCACATTCTGCAGTAACAATCTCATGCCTGTAGTTCATGTGGTCTGAAGCTGCATTAACAACACGTCTGTCTGATACAGAGTGTCTTCTGAAATTTGTTGAGTGATGCTTTACTGTAAGATAACACCGATCCTTGGCTCTGCTAGGTATGCAACTTGCCAGAGGCATTGACAGCAACTGGAGTCATGGGCCTTAGTTGACTGGGTATTGGTTGTTTGCCACAGCATCAAATTTTAGTTTTTTTGTCAGTGGTTTTTCCTTCTCTCTCCATAGAGACAGTATTTTGCTTCTGCTTTTAAAAAATAAGAATTGATTCAATGAGGGAATGGGTTGTAGCTCAGGAGGCAGGGTTGCCAAAAGTGTCATTATTTCAGTACCTTTTTCACAAATACACTGGGTAACAAAAGCTGTAAGCTGGCAGCTGCAAGTCAGTCAGGTATATTCTGCCAATAGGTGACAAAACTGGGAATTGTACTGCCCAGAGAACAGCGTTTGAATGTCTAACACCTGCCACTTTCAAGGTTGTGGTCTTTGTGGGTCCCTTCCAGCCCAGGACATCCTGTGATTCCTGGGTGACTGAGCCTCTGCTACAAGGTTCACACCAAGCAGCAGAAGCCCAAAGGCTGCCAGACCTCAGTTTCTGTTGGCTGTGCGTGGACTCAGCCATAAGTCCCATGCTATTAAAACAATCATTTGGTATCTAAAGGTAGATAAAGGTATTTCCTGACACCATCTGTGGCCAAGCAGGAGACACCTATGGAACTCTATGGACACACCACTTCACAATGGTCTTGCTAGGAAAGACAAAGAGTAGGTTCCACCAGAGCAGGTGAGCGACTCTAGAAAAAGGCATTTCTGTAGCCCCAATCTGCAAATCATTAATGAACAGAATCCTTTCATACACAGAAAATTTGAGTTTACCTTTAAAATCTCTGTCCCGAAGGAACACACAAATTAGGGTTTTTCCTGAGAAGGAATTACCTCTAAGATGTCTTTAGTATTAAACTCCATAAATATCTAATACATGAGAAGATATAAGTATACATAAAAAATGTTTTGAAAAATCTTCAATAAGATTTGGGATCTCTATGCTCCTTCTTACTCAGTCTCTTCACTGATATCACTTCAAGAAACAAAGGAAGCAACAGCAGCAAGATGTGGGAGAAAAACTGTAAAGTAATCAGTGTGAAGAACCTGCTGCTGTGGACAAAGCCCAATGTGCAAGTTCTGATATGCAAGGGGACATGGAAATTTGAAGCTTTCAAGGCAAAGATATACACAATAATTGTAAAACAAGCATTGACAGAAACATTTAAGTACTACATCCTGCATTTAACCTATGCATACTTGAAAATCTAGGAGTTTTACTTCAGTGCAAAAGATAAAATAAAATCATTTCCTCCTTCATTCCAAATAGCAACTGACCAAAGTTCCTCTCTTTTGCAAGACATCAGAGGTATATTATCTGATGCTGAACAGCTCTTCTGAAGTGTACGCTATGTGTCACTTTACATTCATTACTGAAATTCTAACATCGTTAGAATTGTTACAAAGAATTATTCTTATAAGTGCCACAGTACTTGGAGAAACATGACAAAATCTTACCGCTACATTTCCATTGCACCCTCGGGACTGGCAAACACCTCTTATTCTGTTGGGAATAAGCACATCATCCCAGCAAGATGGGCCCTTCAAAATAAAACCAAAGCATATAAAGATTACAATTTACTTCATAAATAAACATATAAACCTTGACTTTGTTGCTGCTTTTCCTACCTGTATTTCTTTTAGATTTTAGCTAGACAGTTTTAACATGATTACACTGAAAGAGATCATTCAGGTTATATAACAATATTTACAAGTAAAGCCCAGTCACAGACAGAACATGTGGTTCCTCCACCCTAAGGTCAGCATTGTAAACTTGGCACTAGATAAAGACTTTACTTAACTGTAATACAGCAAAATGAAAGTGTTAAGTGAGAATTTTTTATTAGATTTCTGGACGTTTACATTAGCTTCAATATTCATCTGTCATTATTAAAAAAACCTCTAAAAATCCCCTAACCCCTGCACCAACAAAACAATATGAAAATCCAGAAAAAAAGAGGTCAGAAAATCCTTATCAAATTTTGCGATGACTTCTTGAATATAAACAGTTTACTTACAAGAATAGTAAAAAGCAGAAAAAAATAAAGATTGCAAATCATCATTATCAATATTTCACAACTGCAAAGTAGTGTGGTTAACAGGATAATCTATCAAAGAAGAAAATTTATAAATATAGCATATATAGGAACATTTATAACAATATTTTGCATCACAAAAAATCTTGACACGCAAATGTTTTCTCTTTTTATATTAATTTTGCACCAATTAATATTTAATTCACAGACAATGCAATTAATCTGAGCAATAGATATGAAGCTTACAGGTATCCACATACATAGTAGAAATAAACAACTAGGGTATCAAAAATGAAAGTATTTGGTACTTGGATTACTCAGTGTTTGGGATAGAGTCACTGCCCAGGAGATAACAGAAAACCTTGATCCAGAAGATCAAGTCAAGACATTAACCACATTAGTGAAATTAGTGCCTACTTAAAACACAGATGAATTACAAAGTAATCCAGTGTCACATCTAGATCCATCTCCTTTTAATTCTGTATGAGGCATTTCTTCAGCATAGTGTAGGCACAGCTGAAATTATTTTCGAATTATCTAAATAGTGCGAACTTAGTTATAAAGTTTATCCAGCCTATCTGGAAAGTTGACTAAAACAGCTTAGTCTTCAGTGAGCTCTGCTCTCTACTGTCATCCAGCTGAAGTACTGGCATTTGAGATAGGTATAAAAAAGATCTTGGACACACATAAGTTGAATTGTAGGCAGACACAGGGGTGACCAGTCATAGTTTTGAGTGCTTGGGTAAACACAGTTGTAGTGAAGTAATAATATTTGAAAATGGCAGGGAGAGGGGGAACCACTTGATTTAATAATTTAAAACATTTGAAAAATAAAGTTTTAGCATTCCTGAAATTTTGCAGGAAGAACAGTGAGGCCACCTTGAGATGTTGCACAAAGAACTACCTCCTTTTAGTCGCTCTCAACTCAGTAGTTGAAAGTTTTATTTGATGCCCCTTTTATTTATTTTTCCCCATGCCACCAAAGATCATGCAGATCTCTAGCACGCCTCCCACAGCACTTTACTTTTCAGGAAGGAAAGTAATCTATCTTCCCATTTCTCATACCGATGCTGTTCCTTATCTTTTACTTTTTACTCTCTTGGTAGCTCTTCCAGCTCTGTCCTTTTGGAAGATGAGGAACATCAATGAGGAACATCAAACAGTACATGACTTACGTGTTGGACCAGTGAATAGGAAGATGATGTATACAAATTTGTTCAAGTCTCCTAAATAATTATTAAAATGTTACTTACTTTGCTGATGGTTACTAAGCACCAAAGCAGCATTTTGGTGGAGTTACCTATCAGAGCTCCTAGATCTCATTTCTATATATAATAGCTATCTCAAAATCCATCACCTATATGTAAAGTTTGGAGGGTTTATTTTCCAGTGCACATCACTTAATTGTGACATACATTGAATTTCATCTTCCACTTCAACAGCAGTTGAAATGTGCATCCTAAGGCCCATAGAGAGGCTTCAGCAGATACTTTCTGGGTTCTTCCCACAGTGAACCCACCTGTTTGCTTCCAAGGATGAACCAGTTGTATACCTACATATTTCTTTTCTGTGGCAATTACCTAATGGACCTGTACACTTTCTGCTCCTGTTATAATGGACTCAGCAACAGTTTTTTCTGCTGTTTGCAGGTTAGAAACTTTGGGGCTTTTGCTTGCCTAATTGCATTTTTATATTTAAGGTGCTGGAATTATGGGGTTTTTTTGCTTTCTAGTAGTTTACAGTTATCACTGTTAAAGACCAGGTCTGCATTACAAACATTATAAACCAGATCCACCTTAGGTCTTCCATCTCTTGGAGGTTCTTTGATCAACTTTCCAATAACATAACCTGATGGCATCCAGAAGTTTACCCTTGCAATCATGATTTGACAAGATACATACATAATTTACATGAAAGCAATCTAAATATCCAATTATGATAGTTTTTCCTACACTTTCAAGCTTTTGCTTTTTCCCAGCACGTCAGGCTTGCTATAACTATGTGGCCAGAAGGTTGTTAAACGGAGCCATATTTTTTTCCCTTTTGAGGCCTGGCATTTCAATCCATAAGGATAACATCTACCTCACTGACTTGTTAAAGATAACCAAGACTAACAAGTTAATATTTGCTTAACATCTATCCCTCCTCCTTCATACTCATATTTATTAACATACATTTGTTAAAATATTTATTTTTCCGAATGGGCGGAATTCAATAGGGGTTTTTTTTAAGCTTTGGGTAATCCTTACATGATTTCCATTTGGGAAGAGGACATTAGAAAAGAAAGGATGAGAAATAAGAACCAAGTGTGCTTTATGAAACTTGGGATCTAAGAAGGGATGGGGATATGGAGAACACTAATTCTAATAAAAAAAACCCCAGAAACATATTTACTCAAACCCCAAGCAAAGCCTTTTTTTTTCCTCTGGTACTGGTTACATGGGACAGTGATTTTTTTCTGTTACTTCATCCTTGTATGATTAATAGGAGACTCTCAAAGTTAATGATGCTACACCAGCATATACACAAAAAATAGTCACACCAAGATACACACCAAGATAATTTAGAAGTCTCATAGAAGCAGTTCCACAGGTATGTTGTCAACTCTGGTACTAATTATCTTGATTTTATAAGAAGAAAATTCTTCAAAATAAACTTCTTAGAGGAATTAATATTTTACTTCACTGAAGTTATTTCAGGTGAAAACTTCCCAAGTACTCATTAGTTTGCAGGTCCAGGTATATAATCACAAAAATGCAAGAAGGCATAATAGTTCTTAAGCTAGGAAAAAACCCCAAAATCTCCACAGGATCATTTAGAAGGCTGAGATTCCAGAAAAATGCATTTTTAAAATAAACCAAAACAGGGATGAATTGATGCAAGGTTGACTGCAAATAGAATTTAACCACTACAACTAGCACTATATCAGGTTCAAATATGTTTAGTATGAGAATATATTATTAACAGTAACAATAATAGGAATTTTGCAGTCATCTTTTATGTTATCTCCAAGGGAAAGCTAGTGTGCTATATGGCATGCTATGAACTTACAGTGCTCTCCCTCTCCGCAATAATTTCCTCATGACATTTCTCATGCACACGAGTACTTTGCAGACAAAGCAGCTCTCTATTTGAAATAAAAATGTCACCTTCCACTAAAGGCACGCTAAAAGCGTATACACAGGGAACTAGGAGCACAGTCTCACACTCCTAGCTGCTATCAACTGTTCACTCACACTGTAGCTAACAACTTCCTATTTTTTCCTTCATGAAAACCCCCACCATATTTGTCACTTCTTTACTTTAACTCTTATGATGGGCATAAAACCCGTAAGAAACTCAGATGTGCTTAGCTCTTTTGGTAACATTAACCAGACCCACCTTTAAGTCAACAGTTGTTTCTTTTTTTCTGTTCTAGCAAAAGTTACATCAAGTTCTTAAGGCACAAGAAGGCATTAATCCAGCAGGAACTATAGACTGACAGAACATAATAGGTTTCAGCCTGTTTGGCATGGATGAGTGGAGAGGAAAAAAAAGTAATAAAACAATAAACCCCAATCAACCAGAGAGCCCCTATTCTATACCTCATTTTCCAAATTAGTAGAGGAAAAATCTCCTTTTCCACATCTGTTCTTGGCATTCTTCAGGGCTGTGTTTTATTATTAATGCTAACTTAACACACTTTCAAAAGATTCAGTGTGCTTGAAAATTTTAGTTTTCCACCTTCAAAACAAAAATAGCAGAAAAGACATTTGTCCTTGAAAAACACTGTGCATTCAAAATGTTAATGTTTCTGTAGCGACAGTACTACTAAATGTCATTGCTATAATTGCGTCAAAATACAATTAGGAATTCTGGCAAGATAAACACTTTGAAATGCAATTTTTGTATCATTCTTTCTTGAGTCTAAGAAAAGCCTGTCAACCTGCAGGCCAGCCAATCACTTGTGGTGTTATAACACTGCAGGCTGCAGTGTTTGTAATTATTAGTTCGCATTAATCAAGAACATACTGTGAGACGAACAAAGCCTTCTGATTGCGAGATTAAAGCAACTGCCCCTCTTGTACCCAGCCAAATGGCTCACAAAGAAAGCTGTGCATTAAAATAAACACATCAGAGAAGACTTTTCCAGTGCATAAATGGGAAAATGACAGAACAAAGAAAAAAATAGCAAGAACACCACCAAAGAGAAAAAGTCATATCAAATGTACTTGAGTATTTCCCTAATAACTAGGTATGGAAATTTCTGTGCCTTGGGCATATGGCAGTTGTTGCTTCCCTTTTTGCAGGGAAGACAGGAAAAAAAGTTGACGAATGGTGTATAAAGCTTGAAGTGAAACTCCTATGCAGTACATGAAGAACAGGGAGGACGGAGGTATTTTTTTCAATGTATGAGGGAAGTACTGGAAGTCTGTGTACATTCCACCAGTATATTGTATTGATGCCCAGTGCAGAGGGCACTGCAGCACACTCTACTCTCAGGGTCTTTCTATCCTGTAGCCAAGATCCAATTCTGTATTGTAGAACCAAAACTGAATTTTCATCAGGAGCCTCTTAAAAAAAAAAAAAATTAAAAAATCATCCATACTAGAAATAACATCTAGAGATCTTGGATGACAAATTATTCAAAACATGGTTGCTGACAGAACTGTTGACCTGTGAAGTCAGGGAAAGGTCAGAAGCAGAGGTCAGCAATAGAAACCAGTGATTCATCAAAGACTCTGAATCACTTAAAAGGCTGAAAACTATCCATGTATTCAATGCTTTGTATTTTCCCTGCTTTATATTCTCCCCTAGTGAACAATACACAGCAGAATATCATTAAAACACATCTTTGTACCTGCTACGATCTATATGAGAGACATAAATCATTAAAATGTTGAGCAAATGACCCAACCAAGGAAAAACTATTAATGCAGAAGGATTCTTAAAGTTATGTAAAAAATAATTTCAGGTCTTGAGAGGATTTAAAAATCAGCATACAAGTCACTGGAAAAGTGCTAAATCTAATGCAAACCATGCAAACATTCAAGCTCCTCTGCAAAGTTATGGCTACTGACTTGTCTGTGTGAGAGTATTTGAAGAGCTAAACATTGTATGGGGACCCCTCAGCAGGGTTTTGGCATTTTGAGACAGCAAGACAGAAAAAGACTCCCAACATTACTAAAATTAATTAAAATTTTATTTCCTTTTTGCCAGTCTAACAGCAGTGTCCACACCAAGCCACCACAATTCACTGCTTCCAAGGCCAGTATAGATGGACAGCTCTTCCTCCCAGATACAGTAGGAACCAAGATATGCCCTCATGGTTAGGATGCATCTCTCCTATGAGAAAAGGTTTAGAGAACGGGGTTTTTTCAGCCTGGAGAAATGAAGACTTATGGATGATCTAATTATAGTCTTTCACCATCTGAAAGAAGCCTACAGGAAAGATGGATGGGGACTTTTTACTAGACGGCTGACTTTTTACAATGTATTGACAGGACGGGGGGGAATGGCTTCAAGCACAGAGTAGGTTTAGATTCAGAAGGAGGAAAAAATTCCTTACTGGGAGGGTGGTGAGGCACTGGTAAAAGTTGCCCAAAGAAGCTGTGGATGCCCCTTCCCTGGAAATGTTCAAGGCCAGTTTGGAAGGGGCACTGAATAACCTGGTCTAGTGGAAGGTGTCCTAGCCCATGGCAGAGGGCCCAAATGATGTTTAAGGTCCCCTCCAACCCAAATCATTCTATGATTTCTACCAAATGCTTAAATATCATACAGATAATATTATTTTCTTCCTAAGTAAAACTATGAACCACAGCATCCAATATAGCACAAAATGCATTTCTCCAAATTCCCAAAGCCCAGCCTAACAGCATCCGTCATGAGAGAGAGAAGATAAAAATAGTTTATAAAAGAGATTTTTATTGAATTAGCCAGGAAGTTTTTGCTAGCCTTTTACAGATGTTCTTCTCAAAACACTTGAAAATTTATTGTCGTAGATATTCTATTGAAGGGAAAAACCATCAGGTTGGCAACTTTTATGACTAAAATCATCTGCTTAACTACAAAGCTTATCTCAAAGGTAGAGGTAATTAAAGTTTAGCCACAACTCATGCGGTTCTACAAAGACTATTTGTAGCAGTGAAAGATTAATTTTTGTTCCAAAATCATGTATTTTTTTAATATTTCTGACAAGACTGATAACAACTGACTAGCACATGGGCACATTATTGCAGGTAAAGCTAACCAATTTACTGTGCATTGACTTTGACATGGAATCTCTCATACAGCAGAGAACACACTATAGAAAAAGACTACTAAATTAGTCCTGGAGTTGGTTTTAAAGAAGTTTGGGAGATAGGACTGGTAAGACTGGAGTTAACTGCGAGGTCTAAACAGCATAATAAAGAGCCCATCAGAAGGAATGTTTTTTGTATTATTGACTTTGGTTATTAGACCAAATCAATAAGGCACATGGATAGCTTTATTTATATGTGAAATAATACTGAAGTAGAGTCAATCCCATGCTTTAAGTCTTTGTGGGGATTGAACCTACTGGTTTGATTTATAGTGGTATCTTAGAGATAAAATTTTCCTTTAAGAGTGACCAGCTTAATTATTAAATTGACAGTTTTATGTCAATAGTTATAACTCTTCCAAAATTAAGTAGCTGACAATTAGATGAACTGCTCACAGATGTGCAATTATGAACATTTCCTGAATGATAGTTATTTCAAATGAAACATGAGAGGATCACATCTGTAACTGAAAATGTAGGTAGGTATAGTAAAAATAATTTCCATCATGTTGTTTTACTAATCATTGCTTTTTGTTTCTTATCACAGGTTTGTTTGTTAAAAAAAAAAGACATTAATGAGATGGTTAATAAAAGTTCTGGTCTTTCTTTTCTTTTGTACTGTTTACATTACAAGGATTTACAAGAGTCATCCTACTGGATTTCAACTAAATAATGAAGGCTCATACAAAGACACCTAAGATAAAGGTCTGCAGATTCATCTCTTCACTGATAATATTTTGTAACATGCATTGTGTTGTCAGCACAAACAATTTCTTATATAAACAAAAAAAAAATTATTCAAAAGTGTGCTTTTAAACATTTATTTTGGTTGGTCCTTCCCAGTAAAAATGGGCAAAAAAAGAATGAAGATAATTCAAATATTATCTTTATCTCTTTGCAGCTGCAAAATTGAACTAAGAAGTCCTGCTGCTGCTCTAAACTTTGGTCTTGAATGAGAGATACAGTACTGTAAGAAGAAGTGGATGTAAAGCCTCCTAAACCAAACAACCAAACTTCATTCAAATAATCTGTCATGTGCTCACAGTTGAGCCACAACTGTCAACATACAAAAAATAGTATGTTTTGAGGAATTTTGGCTGGGATCAGAAAGTCCAAAAGGTGTGTTGATTCTCTACCCAAAACACTCCTCCTGCTGCTATGCTTTCCCCTCCCGAGTCATCGTTATAAACTGTAAAAACTGATGGAACATGGGTTAAATTTACTGCATGCCTCAGTTTTTTCTGAAGTGGCAGCTGCCCACAGCACATGGATTTTGTCCTGCAGGATTTTCAGGGCAGTGAAGAGCAGCCCAGCACCAGTGGGTGCTCCATGCCGGGTGAGAGGGGGATGCTGGGGCCTGATCAGAGCCCTTGGGACACCAACAGACTTGGCCTAATTTTAAAAGGCAAGTGATTAGAACAAGGATAGATTATCAGTAACCTACAAGTCAGAGAGCTCCAGAGGAGTGTCAGCCATTCAGAGCTAAAGGACATTCAGGAACAGGCAGCAAACCCTCATGTCTTTCAGCTCTCCAAAAGTGGCCAGTAATGTTAAAATTCAGTAAAGAAATTTAAAATTCTGTACAAAAATATGCTGCTGATTCTGGAAGTCACAATAAACCGGGATTACACTGAACTTCCTATTTCTTAAGGCAAATGTCTCAGAACAGAGTAGGTTAAGAAACGTTTTCTGTGTGAAGGTGTTTTTCTACCAGTTACAATTATAATTTCATGTCAAACATGAAAGCATTTAATCTAAAAGTTTTGAGCTACAGAAATGTTTAAGCAACTTCATACATTTTAGGCAGAGAAGATTATGCCAGTCCTGCAATTTGGATACATCATAAGCTATGTCTGCATGGGAAATATATGGACTAAATGAAGTAGTACACAAAAATAAAAAATCTACACTAAGTCAATATACAACTTAAGGTCTGCAGTTAACATATTGCTAATAACGCCAACTAGACACCTTATAATTCAAATTAGTATGGTTGAAGTTAAACAAAGGCAATAAACCAAAGATGTAAAATAAAAATCCAAGCCTCATGAATATTCCACAGTAATAATTTAATCCAGATGTGATAATTGCATGTCAGATTGTTCAATTAATTATTTTTTGTTAAAAGGATTAAAAAACTACAAATCTTTTGGCAGCGAGACAAAGGTAGAGCATTTCCATTGTAGGCAATACCCAGAGACGTCCTCAGCCCATCGATTCACTTCTGTAAGTTAGACAACATGTCCAGAGACAACCGTCCACTTAACTATTTGGGCTATGGTAAATCCACATGGAATGGATAATGCCCTTAGCTACATGTTCCTGCCATTCACTTTCCTTTTCTGAGCTGTCATTTATTGCTTCCTTACTTCTGCTCTTTTTACTTTGTCCAAAGGGTCTCTCTCCCATTGCTGTTGAAAGACACACAAACACCCCCCAAGGATACTACAAACATCTTAAGAAAACTCCAACTAACCAACCACAAAAACAAAAAAAGCCCAAAAACACCAAACAAAAAAACCCCCCACATCCACCCCAGAATCCACTACACATTTTTACTAAGAGTAAATTCCTCAACTAAAGCTAAAGGGCCACTAATAAGAGACTTGCTTCATAAGGTGTTCAAACATTTTTTCGCTTACTGCGGTTATATAAAACTGTAAAATCAAGATTACATGCTACAGTATCTGAGGAAAATAGATTGCTATATCATCCATTTTTGATTTTACACATAATCAGAAACCCCGAAAGACAAAACCGTATCTATTTCAGCAGGAATATTTCAATGTTCCAAAAGGAAAGGTTATAGGATATCAAAGACTATTTTCTAAAAAGGAAAACAACTAAACAAAAATATCATCTTAACTTCTTTTTTTCTGAATCTACAATTACTGTAAACATTACATATGCACCACAGTATTCACAAACAAAAATATCCTTATTTTAGCTATTAAGAAATACAGGCAACCCTCCATCAAGTGCATTATTCAGATTCACTTGAGAACCATTTAAGATTATGTTGCATGCATGATGTTTTAAGGGTTTGTTTTTTTCCCCTAAAACATGGTCCTGCTAACACACATAAAAGAAACGATGATTCTTTAAGCATTTTACATGAGAACATAACTAGTGTTAAAGAATTAAGATTGTACCAGGCAGTTCAGGATCCTGCCTTTGCTATCAAGATACTGCATATGCTGTAAGAAGTTGAATTATGGCATTCTGTAGGTTGTAAGGGACCTTTTAAGGCCATCTACTCCAGCCACCCTGCAATAAGCAGTGACTACTTCAACTAGATCAGGTTGCTCAGAGCCCCATCCAATCTCACCACGAATGTTGCCAGGGATGGGACATCCACCTCCTCTCTGGCAGGCTGTTCCAGTGTCTCACCACTCACATTGTAGAAAACATCTTCCTTATTTCCAATCTAAGTGTAACTTCCCTTCCAGGTAAAACCACTACCCTCGCCCTGTCACAACAGGCCCTACTAAAAAGTCTGTCCACATCCTTCTTAAAAGCCCCCTTTAAGTATTGAAAGGCTACAACCCTGTCTCCCTGGAGCCTTCATTTCTTCAGGCTGAACAACCTCAGCTGTCTCATCCTGTCCTTCAAGAAGAGGTGCTCCAGCCCTCACACCATTTTTTTGGCATAACCATAACCATATAACAGAGATCTATTCCTATAATCTAGTATCAAATTTCCCAACATTTTCTTCTCCTAAAGCAGTGCTTTAAAAAACAGCTCAGTCTTTTTTTACCATTTCATCTCTCTCTGTGCATGAATCTTGAATTATTTTGAATTATTCCTGACTTTGGCACAACTGGAAAATACCTTAAGCCCATCTTTGTGGTTTTCACAAAAATCACCAAAAAGGTTAACGGACTCAAGCTAAAGGGGCATTTGAGATTAACTCTCCCATTTTCTAACAGAAGCTCTTGAGGCCCCTGCATAACAGTAAAGGGTGTCCCAACAACTGAATTTTGCAAGAACTTTGTCTACTTTGTGCATAGAAGATGATCTCTGTGGATGTCTTGCTGGATAAGCCTTTGAAGGATATTAAGCCAGAGAAATGCCTCATTTCTTTACACCTGCTCTGAATCATTTGTATAATTATAGCAGCTGATTTTCTTAAATAAGAGGAATTTGGGGCATAAGCATTGAATTTCGCTGTGTTCCAGTGTTCTGAAGAGATGACCACAAGGCTTAAAGGGCAACATAGCAGGACACCACTGGGATAACTCCACCCCACATACACTCTCTTCCAGGCTCATCCGTGCTTTTCTAGGTTTAACTTTTGATTTCCTTCCACACCATAGAGGATATTACATATAGATATATGGAAAATACACTCTGCTCTAAAATTATTAAGTCTCTAGACAAAGATGGTACATCTGAAGTCATTTCACAAGCATTAGAAAGTATAGAAATAACTTATTTTAAAAGGTGACTGCTATCAGGATATTTTGAAATGCATAATTCAGGACAGATCAGCTAGAAGCTACATAAAACATCATTTAATTTCACAGTGAAGTTCAGACTTCCCCTGAATTCTGAACAGCCTGAGTAAAAGACTTTAGTTTTGTAGACAAGATATCTGTATTTCATTTACAAAGGTTATGACTTGCATTCAAATTACTGAATCAATTTCAGGCTAAGACCACCCGTAGAACCAAGTACCCTAATCATTTCAGAAAAGAGTAGGCCCTCAGACATAAAATCAGGGTACTTCCACTCTGGCATGACAGTCATTTCAAACTTATTTGCATTTCCACAGACTTTAATACATTTTATTCTGAAGACAGGATTCCCTTTCATTGCAATCTCTTTCAGAATCTCTTTCGTCATATGGAAGAAAACAGATCCATTATTTAAATGTTTGGCATTTTATAATAACATTTTAACTATCACTGTGGTGTTTTCCTTGCTTATGGCTCAGTGTAAACCATGACAAAAAATAAAATTGATTAACTAGAATTAATATTATGATTAATTCACAGTTCAGTGCCTATGGCAGTGGCTTAATCAGAGCTTTTTATTTGTCATCACCAGGCTTAGCTATAACAAATTCAGTTATGATAATGAAAAGGATCTAGAACGGGCACTTTAATCAGAACATAGATGTACATAGGAGTACAATATATATTATTAAACCAAGCAGAACTTCCTCAAATACACATACAGGCACAAGCACAACTGTTCTTTATATTTGTGTTTTTCCAGGTCTCACATGTTTCTCTGAGACTCAGTCCCTATATGAGGGACAAGGTGTTCATCTTTATTTCAAGTTTTGGTCTGGTCTGAACAGACACTATCTGCAGAGCAACTAATAGCCCAGAATTGCAACTCTGTAAACAAGATAATTATAATTTAAGGCAGTGGCTTCTCTTCCCATCACCTTTATAGAGTGCAGACTGTATACAAGAAATCTTAGTGGATTATCTCCTCATTGCAAAAATTGATACCATATACTACACAGTGATCAACTCTGATGAAAACCAAAAGGGACAAATACATTGAACCTGTTGTGGATAAGAGGCAAATCAACTATATTTGTCATCTTCATCCAACTTTTTTTACCTTTGTCCCTCAATTTATGAGGTCTTTTACTTGTCTATACCTAGAATTTAAAAAAAAAGCTACAAAAAGAATGCCGCGCAAGGTTGGAGTCTTGAGAGGGGAGGGGAGATAAGGAGAGCAACAAACCAAAAAAGGATCTAATGTCTCTTCTCATAGGTTTACTGATGTGGAATTTCACCCAGAGCCAAAAATCAGTAAAACAGTACATAGTAAATGAAAAGAACTCTACTATACACTAGTAAGAGTGCTATTTTACACATCAGTGTTATGCTCCCCTCCTTTTAATTCATGCCCATGTTCTTCCATTAATTCTATTTGAAAACTTCTGAATTATCAAAAAAAGGTCATAATTTTTCCCTCTTATACAATTTCTATAATTTTCCACAGTGACGGAACACCAAAAAAATGTTCTGAAGTTACTGTGCATTTACACAATACATTTAGTTCTGAAAAAGAGTAAAAAAAAAACAAATCCAAAACAATTCACACCTTAAAATTTTAAGCAAAATAAAGAACATACACTCATGCTCTCCAGTTCCTGAGCTGTTAGGTGCTAAATTCTTCCAAGCTTCCTCAGGCAGAAAAATACTTTTGAAAATAAGCCTTATTCTCTAGAGCATTGGTGTTCCCACCATATGGTCTATAGATGGACATTTATGCATGATAACTATTCGTAAGAATTTAATTACACTGTGCAAACATCCATGTGCTGCACTGGACAAAATCCCATTGGGTATAACTCCTCTGAGATAAAGGGTCTCAAGAGCAAAGAACAAAATCCTATTACAAACAGGAAAGAGAAGACTGCAATTTTGTAGTAATCAAATAATTGTTTTAGAGAAAGTGTTTGTAGTCCAATATCTAACAGGAATAGCTGGGATTTGAAAAAAGAGGTTTCTGTTCGGAGTTCTCACTTGCCTACTGAATGGCTGTAGGAATAGCACTTTCTCTCTTGGCCCACCATTTTCTAAACCATGATACAGTAATTTTCTTCATATAGCCTCGGAGCTATTGAGAAACCTTCACTTTTAAATTTAGCAGAACTTAGAATAATTTAGAATTAAACTAAAAAAAGTTATTAATAAGAGCATTGATTTAAAAATAAAAGTTATTACAGCAATGAAACTTTGAAGTAGTCCTACTGGCTCTTGTTATAAAATTATATTTATCCAATGAAATCGGAAAAAGGATTTGTTCTCTACTCAGATCTTAAAAAAATTCCTTAATCGGTATTCTCTGGTACTTTAATTTTTAATTTTATTTTTCTTCAGCAGACTTAGAGATTGTATTTCCTATTACACTAGGGGAAACTGCTTCCTTTTAAGCTCAGAAAAACAAACTGTTGTCTTTTACAATCATGGTTTGTAATTAACTTCTAGTCTTCAATGTAAGTATAGAATTAATCTATCAACTCATTCACTGTAACTTTTGTCTAATTATGCTATATGATCACAGAAAATACACTACCTTACCAAAAATACGCACACGTTGGTAAGTCTCCATGCATCCACTATTTTAAAGCATTTCCTTGGAAAGCCTTCTCAAGGTGGGAGGGGGAACAACGGCAGCAACAACAAAAAGGAAAAACACAACAAAACCCCCAACCCTTAATAGCTCATTTATAGATGTCTTATGTTTTCCATTATAGCAATCTCCATTATCTTATATTGATATGCATATGCCAGCTATATTCAGCCTTGTCTCATTTGTTAGAAAAGCAATGACCTTTCAAACACTTTCCTAGCCTTCCTTTAAAAGAAATAACCACAAACATGCGAGTGTCAGTGAAGTGGAAAATTAGCCTTTTGAAACAAGTAAACCATCCTCCCCACCATATTAAGGAAACTGTAGGACTGAACAACAACAACAACAAGCATGCTGAGCCATGTAAGGCTGATTTTACTGTGCATGCTGCTAAAAAAAGTCCTTGACATTGCGAATGTTTGTCTTGGGTATAGGTCCCAGAGCCAAACCTCCATCTGGAAGAGATTTGAACTACCATCCAGAGGCATTTCAGGATCTGAACCAAAAGGTTTACAGCATTACAATCCAGTTAATTCTATTGCTTCTAATTCCAGCTGGACTTAAAGTCTTATCTCTGCACTCCAGGCCTTCAGATACAGCCTATCACGGTAACACCAATTCCCAGAGAATTCAACTCCATGACCCAAGTGAGATTAAATCCCTCCAGATAGCCCAAGTAAATGGTTCATAACTCGTTTCTGTCACTTTCACTAATGCCTTTATACCGTGAAAGAAATCAGCAAAGGTGTAAATATCTACAAATTATTAACTGCACTTTTTCTCTTGACTCCTATCAGCAATTCCAGTTGTCTGTTTCCTGCTGAGAACATCACAGATATTTACTGGCTGAACTTTCTCTTTAAATACTTCACTAATCAGCTACTGAATATTTGTACTTTATACCTGGGCAGTGCTATTTTTGATTAAGCACACACACAAATACAGAAATGTAAATAAATAGAGAAACACCAAGGAGAACTAACAGTTGTATATCAGATGTAGCTGAGCTCCCAAATCAGAAGGGTGACTGCCAGCTGGGGGCATGGGTCAGTGACAGGGCTGTTGGTGGACCCTTGTGAGTGCTAAAACTACAGGACAAAGGCTTGGCCCTGTGTGCTGAGACAGCACCTGGATTCACTTCCAGACTAGGCAGAAGTCATCTAGGCTAATGTAGGGAAAAGCTGAGGCAATCAAGAGCTGGGGACAGGAGCTGTGGACTCTGCAAATGCCAATGGCTACACTTAGATCACATCCTTGCTGGTGGAGAACAGGGAACATGGGCAAAGTACACATTGTTTAGTCACATCTGTATTTTTAATCAGATACTGGGGGGTTGCCAGCAGTACTGCTGGGGAGATGTGCACAAAAATTCTTTCCTGGTAGTTAGACCAGACAACACTATATCCTCAACTGTTCTCAGGGTGCTCCCACCTAAATTGGTTGAAGTAGTTACATGAAAATTACTCAGAATTAAAAAACGCAAAGGAAGCACTTTCTGTTTAACAGTTAAAGCAGTCAAGGAAGCTGAAACTCTCTGTTTATGGCTCATTTAAGTACTTTTAAGTAGAAAAGGACATTGTGGCTATGCGAACCAAATGAAGTTAGATCTTCAGGTTTAGTCAGCAAAAGAAAAATGACCTCATGTCAGTGAGGCAGGTGACTCATATTTGGTTTTAATATGAAAATGAGGAGAAAATTTAGACAGCATAGCTCAGTTAGTTTACCAATTGTAAGATTGTGACCATATGCTAAAAGACAGAAACCCTTGATAATCTTCTTTGTGGCATATAATAAATTGCCAAAATAAAGGTAGAAAACTAGCCTTGGTTTTTAATAATCTGTATATTATAACTCACAGTACACAGATCCAAAGAAAACCCTGAAAAACCATCAGCATTCCACATACTTTGTTTCACCTGAAGACCTGAAGCAAGCTTTGTAATTCTGAACAAGGTAAATGACATGATAGATTCACCCAGCTGAGACTGTCCTTATTTGACTTCAGTAATATTTATGCAAACTAGCAACTTTATTTATTGGTATTTATCCAAAATACTGAAACTACTAAGCATGTTAAGCATATTTCCTCTCCCTGTTTACCCTTTTTAAGTGCCACCAATGAATGAGGCAGTATTTTTTCCTACATTAACACTGATTGTCTATATTGAGACAAGAGGTTCAGGCTCTAAGTATTTAAGACATTGCACCACTTAGTTTTGGGAAGGTTATTAAACTAAGATGGCAAAGATCCAGTGTGGAAATTGTGATGCACCAGTAAATCACAGTTCCACTGACATTCAGACCCCTACTCTATCTTTGAAAGCCTGGTCCAGAGACACCTTCAGTGGTATTTATTTAACTAAATAGAGACATTTACGTGTGAGCAAGATCGCCTATGTTATCTTTATAATGGAGAAAAATACAGAGTTTCAGAGTTGGGTCATCTTATTCTCAAGTAAATGTCTAGCACAGGTCAGATGATTTGTGTCCTGAAATTGTCTATTCCTTTTTACCACAACGTAGAGTGAACTCCAGCATGAGTATCTGTGTGATAAATGTTTAAGTTTAGGTGAGGGGAATCTATTCCTTACTGATACTCAGATGGAAGAGAACTTTTTTTGCTTCACTGGTTTTGATATAAAAATTATTGAAGAGGTCTTTTTCATTAAAACAACTGCTGATACTGTTTGCACCTTTTCAGGAGATATGAAGTCAGGGAAAATCTGATTCATAATAAAAGGGGCTTATAGCAGTGACACTTCTTCAGCACATGTTCATTGAGCAAATAAAGAAATAAGTATTTGAATCTTAATAGAGGTTTATTAAATAAGGCATAATAATGGGAAAGAAAAGTGGCATTATCAACATATGGAAAAATGTTTGATGGAAAAACTTACTGTTTCTAGACTTATACAAATCCCTTTGGCCACAATGCTAAGTATAGAGATTATGTGCACAGTATGTATCTGAAGACAGAAGTAGACAGGAGCAGGTAAGAAATATCCAACTAGAAATATTTTCAAAACTGTATGTTTGTGTGGGTCAGAATTAGATGTTTACATGTCTGCTAATGTTCAACTCAAAAAATTAACTAGTAGTTAGCATCTTCTCTGGCTCGAGGATGAATAAGTCAAACTGACAGCTAAAAGAGAACTTTGCTTCCTGTTTTTTTGCTTCTTGAGAATGCTGGAAATATTAATCTGAAATCAGACTGATCAAATCATTATAAATGATTTTGAGCATCTAGTTAAGGCTGAAAGAACCTTTATTTTATAAAATTTCAGTTAGATTTTGTATTTTAAAGAGAACCCTGAAATTTTATTACCTGGAGATAGTTTCCATTATTACTGTGCTATCCAGCTTACATTTTCATTAGATGCTCTTTTTTTATTAAAGATGACAAACCGCGTGCCTTCTAATTCATGACAATGAATTAGTTTTAACAAAATTAAAAAGGGATATAATGTTTGGGCTTTCTTGCATGTGATTACATGCCAGAATACTATAAGCCAAATTGATGAATACATCAAATGCCAGGGCAACATGATCATCTATCAATCTGTAGATTACTAACACAATTAAATTCATTGATACTATAATTAAAGAGCATTGAAATAAGAAACAAGCAGATACTAGTACGCCAACTAGTATGGACAACAATAATGGTCTTGAGCAAAGCTGAGTTTCCCTTTTTTACCTAGATTTATATGGCTCCTCATAGATGAAGGTAATGGACCACAGTGAATTTTTGCTGTTAATAAGTATGTTAATATGTACAAAACAAGTATACATCCTGTTTTTCTTGAGCCTTAATTATACTTCTGTCATGCCATTTGAATACCTCTTCATTTGAGCAGGTGTATGTATTTAATTACTGGAAGAGGTCACACTGGCTCAGCAACCCTCTGTCACAGCAGTCCAGCTGCTTAACCAAGTCACAATGTATTGCTGTGGCAAGGCAGAGAAGGAATTAAGCTTTCAGAGCAGTAGAGGAAAGCTGAGTCCAGCCCCATTAGATTTTATCTCAAATGGGAAGCAAAGAAAGGCCTTCATAGAAGGATAGTTCAGGTATCCTAGGGAAAAAACTTCTGATGAGAAAAATTAAATTTGGAGATTTGTACTTTTTATCTTTTGCTTTTAGCAAAGCTGGCAGTGGTTCTAACAATACCAAAGGCTTAAGATTATGCTCTACACAAAAGAAGAACATGAGTTTAATTTTACTCTTTTTAAATCTGTAATAAAAAGTACCAGGATCTTTGCTGTCTTTGCCAACAAAGACAGGAGTGTCACTTTTCACTTCCAAAACAGCTTGCCATTTTCAACAGCGGAATGTATTTTATCCCAAAGTACATTCTTCTAGAAACGAGTCTGGTATATTGCTAAAGTATCCTACCAAACAGCTCATATATTGATTGATATTCTTCTTACTATTTGTAATATTATTAAAATATTTTCCTTAGAGAAACATTTTCTGTTCATATCTCTGTAATTTTTCTCCAGTCTGCACCCCTTAATCACTAATACAAGACATTAAGATTTGACGCAAACAAAATAAAAATCAAAGTTATGCACAAAGCTGAGAATAAATGTTAAAATGTACTGCCAGTCCACAGACTGGATATGAATTGTGTCTTTGCAGAGCTTTTTATTTCAAAGCCTTGTAAAAAAAGCAATTCTGAGACCTTGCTGAGTGCAGATCACATTTTTAGATATCTAACCTAAAAGAGAACTTAAAGGTCATCAAGCCTGATTACATTCTGTCCAAAACAATAAAGTGCAGCCATGTGTAAATTATTATTGAGAAAATTATGAATGATTCATGGCAGACTTTTCATTAGAATGTAATGTCTCCTTTGCTGTAAAGTCAACATTATGATCTACAGTTGCTTCTTAGATATCTTTCTATTAAACTAAACAGGAGGAGAGATGCTTTTATTTGTACCATTTATATCTGCATGCAGTATATCCAATAGCAAAGTTACATTCAAAACTGCCTATTCCTCTCTTATTTCAAAGCTCTCAATCACAAATTTAACAGGAAGGGTTGTTTCTTGCAATACCTAAAAACTTCGCTATTATCCCTAGTGTTTGCTTTGTCAAGGTAGGATTATCATAAATAAATACAAATTCTTATGACTTACTTAAGCACTACTTCCTGTCAATCTGCATCCATGTTTTTCACTCTGTGATCATCACAGCCCTCTATTTACTTCGTAAAGGTTACAGAAAAATATCCTTGCCTGCTCTTTAGAAGATAGTCACTTCAAAGACTCTTTTGAAAATGAACAGCCTTTAACAATGTTTGATACAAAGCCAGAAAAGGGCATGGACGAACTAACAGAGAGGGAATGCTTAAGTTAGCACTGTGGGAAATAAATGCCAAAAATTCAGTTTATCACACAAATGAAACTCTCTTTTCCCCAGACAACTCTCTGTTCCACACATGCATGTAGCCAAAACCCTTTGGTGCTGATAGCCATAAAAATTAGTCTTTGAAACCCTGTTCCAAACATATAAACTATGTCTTGCTTCAGTACTCAGACATTGTACTGTTCGGGGTCAGATGGGGACTGGAGCTTAGGATGAGCTTCTGGACCTGGGTTCTGGCATTGGAAGTGTCTGGGTGTTTGGTTTACAGATTTGAATGAGCAAGCTATGCCTCTCTCCAGAAGAAAGAGAGCAGATGCTGCACCCAGTCATCTTCTGTTGGTTTAGCAGCAGGCAAGAACATAGCACTATGTTTCTATATTTGAGTGTGACTTGGATTAGAAAAAACCAGAAAGCTTAAAAAAAAAATAAAAAGAAGAAAAAGAAAAGCAAATTCCTTTTTTTTCTTTTTTTCCAAAAGACTGCCATTAACAGAAGAGGGAAAATTATTAAAGATCATTACTCTATAACTACCAAGGAAACAAGCTTTTTAAAACAATAAGACAACATAAGAAAATGAAATTGTTTTGGGATAGCTTTATGTTGTAACTTAAATAGATTGTAAATATTTACCTAAAGAGCAACATAAATCCAAATTATTTATAAAGAAAAAAAGTACCATTCAGTAATATCCACAAAGGATTTCATACAAGACAGCTAACTAGAGTCTGTAATTATAAATTACAAAATAAAGTATTTCAAGGGTTTCAAGAGATAATTTTGGTTTTGTTTGCATGCTGGAAGCAAGCATGACAGTAACAAACTGTGTCTAAAAACATTTATGTCACACATTATCATCCTAGAGGAGAATGTGAGATGACTAAAGTGAGAATTACAAGTGGAATATTTCCAGATCTTTCTGGTTTTGTTATGGAGCTATCGCCAGGATTGTAAGAACTGTAAAACCTTCTAATTTGTACACCCAACTTTATAGCTACTGTCCTCTCTGGTACTTGGGAAATTTTAAAATCTAAAAATAGTTTTTACAATCCTGACTTTCAGGGTTGCTTTATTAAACAAGCTAATTACAAGTAGATATTCAATATTAATTGTGATTACTGGTTATAGAAAATATACTTTGGATACTGAACCCTAAGGGTTTACATAATATTTACTTATCTTAATATAATGGATCTTATTTTGCAGATGGTAAATCAATGGGTGAGTGGACAATCTGCAAAAGTCCATCCCAATTTCCATTTTTTGTTTACATAACTAGAACTTTTGTTGTAGTCTGCTTCCATCTCCTACATTAAAATTCCTTAAGACTATAAGTAATATCAATTACTACCAAGAAATTAGAGGGATTTAATCAGCTCATGTTTCCTCTATCTTTTAAGTTACTTGAGTGGAAGAAAAATAGTCTATCTGTGAAGAATTATTACTCTTAGAATGATCCTGTGAGTAATGTGGAATAAAACCTTTTCACAGTAATGTGTGTCCTGAAAATGGCCCTGATTCAGCAACGTATTCAGCTGAATGCGTAAGATTTACATATAGTGCCATTGGCATGGGCAGCTATATGGTGAAAATGGAATAATCCTTAAAATGGATATATGTAAAGGAAAAGAATCAAACCACTGTCTGCAGCTGTATTTCCCCAGTCTCATTCTAATTCAACCTCTGACTAAACACTAAGCTAAACAAAAAGTAATGCCCAATCTAGAATCTTGGTTTCTGGAAATGAGGAAACAGTATATCATAAAATTCTGTTTCACAAAATTGAAATGTCAATTATTCAATGAGTCTTTTTGTAATGCATTCCAAAAATTAATATTCAAAAATCCACCTATCTAGTTTTTCAAATGAAAAACTAATCAGAGGAATAAAAAAGCAAACAGATCTAAATGACAAAGTTAATACAGCTTTGAGAATAAAGTTTGTGATCACATTACCATAGCTCAGCTTTCCTCCTCCTGCATTTCCAGCCTCCTTGCTACTTAATAAAAGTTTTTGTTTTAGTTGTCCAGGGGCATTTATAATATCTAAAATTGATCTGTAACTTCATCGTTTTTAAAATAATATACACAAAATCATGACAATAATTTGCTCCATCAGCTACTAATATATTAATGCTAATGCAAGTCATTCTTTATATAATTAGTGCACCCTTAAAGGCCCAAACCCAGCAACTACAGCACAAGATTAACTTTTAAACACGGAAACACTCCCCATTGAAATAATGAGCTTTCCTGCACCTGGGCTCGAGCCAATTATGCTTCATGAGTCTTATTCAGCTCCCTGAACTTACCCAACTGCTGTACACTTGAAGGTATCACTGAAGTAAGAAACATGCACAGTAAAGTTTGTTACGGATCCTAACATCTGCAGCATTGTGCTTTCAGGAGTTTCTCTGAACCTGCGAGATCTGCTATCTCCCTGAAGCTAATGAGAAGTCCATGTAGCTTAAATGCAAGATGAATTCCTGATATATTTAACAAAGCAAAGAGAATTTGAAGAAAAACAGTGAGTTATGATGCATTATAAAGCAGTGACAACATAATCTGATCTGCAGTGAGCCTGGAGTATCTTGTCAGAAGATCAAACTCTGACCCAATAAATTTATTCAAGTTTGCATGGTCTACTGTTTCTGGTTTTCTCCCTTGTTAAACTCTTTTGCTATTGTTTATAGCAATTTGTCTCAGAAAGCTTTCATTAATATTTTAATATTTGTGTTTTCTACGGATAAACTCAGTTGAGAGTCATAGCAGAGGCTAGTCCAAAATAAATCTTATTTTTACATGTGTTTTATCTGTAATTGCATTGTAACAGCTTTCTACTTGGCTATGACAGTAATTAAAATAAAGCTGAAGTATCCTATAACATAGAAACTTCCACCTAAACAGTATTTTTAATGGAAATATTTGTGTAGGTTCTCAGATATTGTAGAAAGGAAGGCCATGAATAAATCAAAGAGGTATTTAAACTATGTAACTCTTTGAAACAAGCATCTTGATAATCAGTGCTGCTGATATCTTGGGTAAGAAACATAGTTTAATGGAAACAGCTTGAAATTCGTGGAAGAAGTTTATCACCACAATCAGTGTTATTTGCTGCACAGATGAAACATGTTTCCAAAAATGGTTGCATGTGTCCATACATTTGTATTTTTCCCTTATAAATCACAAGGATTACTTCCTATTTATTTCCTTCTTTCTGAAATAAAAGCATAGGGTGGCAGAGAGATCAAATGAATTACAGTTTTATGCAACTGCACATCTCCATAAAAAGCTGTCAAATTCAAAGCTGTCTATAAAATATCTACACACAATCAGACCACAACCACAACATCTCTTTGTTGTCCTAAAACAAACTGAAGAAGTGCAGTTAAAAAAAAACCCCAAAAACATTAAAAAAGAAAAAGCCACAACCATATTGTTACACAGGGGCTGGCAATTATTTTAACTCCAAGCACATTTGTGGGTTTCATCACACAGGCAAAATGAGAGATTTTATTGTAATAAAAAGCAACTGCATGCGTTTTTTTTATATTTTTTATTTAGCTGTGGCTTTTCCCATTACTTCTGAAGAGGAGGAAAACCTCAAACCCAACACTTCAAGCCGAATTGTGTGTCTAGGTACTGAAGTATCCTTCCAGGCCCTTGCAAATTATTAGCAGAAATCCTCAAAGCATTGCATAAGAAAACCCAACACGTTGCAAGGAAACAATAATTCCATCTTCATAACCCCTTGAAAATGTCCACACAATTGCAGAAATGATGAAGTATAAAGAAACCTTTAGAGATCATCTAAAACAAGCACCCTGCTCTAAGTAAAACCAGCTGGAGCCTGTTGCCCTGGCCTGTGTCCAGTTGGGTTTAGAATTTAAAGTTTAAAAAATTAAAGTCAGTTTTATTACGATGTTTTTATATTCATCTCTGAGTTCTTAACTCTCCTCTTTTTTACTATGATTTCACTCCCTTCACATAATAATTTTTTACAGTGCCCTCCTTTTCCCACAATTTGCTATTTGCTTCTCTGCCTGTCTACCATTCATCTCTGTTTCCCTGCCAAAAGCCTTTGTTCAATAGACTACCAGTTTCCCCCACCAACCATCATTTCTTTTCATCTCCTTCTGTCTTGGATGGTCCCGTACCAACTTTCCTTGCCTCTGCTCTCTTTCCACTTTCTTACTCTCCCCTCCATTCCCAAATTTCACTTACTGCTTTCCTTTTTTCTCCCTCAACCAAGACCATTACTTTTCACGGTTCCACCGGCTCTCATCAATCCTTTTTAGGGACAGAAGAGAAAAAATTCTTGTCAGAAACCTTTCTGTGTAATGAGCTCTGTCATGATTAAGACTCACTTGCTGAACAAAGCAAAGCAAATCCACAAAATAACCATATGCTTATCTCCTGCAGAAACACAGGGTTTCTCCTCAAAAGAGGGTATGTGAGGGTTTACTGGCAGGTGAGCAGTGAGGGGTCCAGGGGCTGCTTGGTGGTGGCCTCAGAGCAGCACAAGTGTGGCAGCTGGCTAATTATGCTGCAAAAAACCTGGCTGGTTTTTAATCCCCTTTCTGCATTTTATCACAAGATATGTTGGACTCTGTGGAATAGGATGTAGAGATCCTTGGAGATAATTTTTTGCTGCTCCCTCAAGTGAGGAGAGGAAAGAGTTTGTTACAAGGGCTTGCTCTTGCTGCTTGCCCTAGAAGCTGCCTTCATCATTTAAGGTCTAGACAAGGAGTTCTGAAAGAAAAGGCTTAAGGACAGCCAGAAGACACAGGTTAAATCTCACATAACCTTTTAGGAAAATATTAAAATACATAGCTAAAGAAGTACAGAATAAATGACATACAAAGAGAATCACCCCATAAAGAATTTCCTAACTTACATAATGATGTGCATTATGACCTCAAAATAATTGCTTTGCATGTGGTACAACAAATATAATAAAAATATTTATTACATGGAAAAATTCTGAAAATGTATGTTACTTGGAAACATTTTACATCAACTTTTTCTCAACTCATATTAATTTTTAACATGTGAAATTTCATCAGGAATGTCTCAGCCCATTATACTTCTAAGGTAAAGTGTGTTCCATGCAATTTGCTACATGAAGCACCTTTCAGATAAAACATTAAAAGCTAGTAATGATCAGGGGCACTGAGGACCAGAGATTCTAATAGACCTAAAAAGAATTGCACTTGCTCAGCACCTTTAAAATAGACAAGTTAGTCCAGTTTCACATTAGTGTGCACACCAAGGCAACATTGCACAATTTGCGTGTATATAATTATTATCTTACACCTTTATAAAGTCACTCATGTGAGTGACTTTAGAAGGCAAAGTGATGTGGAGTTGGAAGCATTTGGAGCATCTTTCATGCCTTAAACTTTATAATTAACATTTTTAAAAGTCTCCCAAAACAACAAAGTGCAGTTGCACCAATTTCTCTGTATAACTTTTCCTCTGCCCCCACTGTAGAGTTTCATGCACCATTTCTCTGTCTGCTTGCAGCTCTCTGATATCTACGAATCAGGCACGTCTCTGTGATGGGAAAAGTCATACCTGAAAGTCCTCTACATTAAAGGCTCTTTGTTTCTCTGCACCTTAGTTTAACCATCTGAAAAATATACAGGATAACAATTTCTGTTTCACAGCATGACCGCAATTTGAATTAAGTACTGAGCAGTGATTACAAAATATATCAACATATCTGGGAAGCTGTTTGAGAGATTTGAAATTAAGATGCAAATTATTAATGTCACCACAATAATTCAAAATACAAGAAAAAAATGTGTATATCAAAAAATTATGTTTAATTTCCGCATTCTCTTCTTGTCAAGAGAGAAAGAGATAGAAAAAAATATGAACAAAAAAAGAAAGCAAATCCATTATTTCACTTCAAATTTCAGTATATACATGCAAAAGATATTTGTGATGGTGTCTTTGGACGGCAAAAAATGGATCTTTAACCTTTCAAATCTGTCAAAGATTCTCCTGGAGAGGAGCTGGTAAGTTCATTTTAAAGAAAGCTCATCTCCAAATTGGCATTTCCAAAATACAGTATTTTTTTAATGTTCATAAGAACAAGTGAATTCAGTGAGTGAGTTAGTTTAAAATCTCAAAAGAGCTATAATCATTTACATTTTTTTAATTAGGAAATAATTTGGTATAAGCACATATAGTTTTTTACTTATGAGCAAGATCTTACTCTGTCTCTTTCCATAACCTATTCCTGATACTGCTTTTCAGCTGCAGGGTGTTGAAGAAACGACCCCGTTTAGACATGATCCACAGAGATAAAAAATGTCCCTAATAGAAACTTCTCAATAAAATATTCTGGTTCATTTAATGATATAATTCATACTCTGTTTTATACCAAAACATTGCTGTTTTAAATGAGATCTGTTGTTCTTCAATTTTGTATCTATTTTTTGAGTTAAAGCTCTTTCAGTGGAGTCTGAAATGTATGAACTATATGCAGCTTCCCAAATTCATTAATAAACAATTATGATGATGCATAATTCCAACACACTTTCTGTAAAAACCTCAGTGGATTTGAGCATGATTAAAATCCTACTATCAAATTACTGACAGGGGCATGTAACCTGCAATGCTCTGAATAGAGGCTTCTCCTCACAGGTAATCCCTGAACTGTCCACAGAGAAGTACAGCACACACACTGAATATCCAAACAGTACAGAACACATGCCTTAAAGTACGTGACATGAGCATGTAAATCAAGCACCCTTCCCATGCTGCTCCCTAGTGATTGACACTAACATTCCCACTGACTTGAATGGACTTTGGATAACATCCTAAGTATTCCTGAATCTTTATTTCAAGTCACTGCAGCAATGAGGATATAGATAGAAGCAATTGTCTTCTTTTTCTTAGGCTGAAGCCCCAGGACTGCAGGCACAATTCTCGGTTCTTTGGCATGCACCTGCAGTCCAAAGATTCTCCCTTGGTACTGGGATGGGAGGGGGCAGAGGCTGGGGCAGGGAGAGAAGAAAATCATCTGCATTTGATCCTCAGCCTTTAAGGAGCACCTGTCAGGATTTTGTTCCTTTTAGAAATGCAGTACAAAGAATTCTCAGGGCTGGAGCTGAAAGTGAATAACTGTACAGTTTTGACTCGTCGCTCAAGGCATGTTTATGCAAGAATCACTTCTCCTAAAAATGCCATATACCCATTGTTATGAGAGAAATAGCAAGGAGGATATTCTTGTGTGACTTAAAAAAAAAAAACATGGGGAAAAAATCAACATGAGTGTCAGTATAAAAAATCATCTGCCTCACTTGGTGGAATTTTTGTTGTTGAGAAAAGGACAGTGAATGAGAAAAGTAGGGAATGACAGTGAGATGGACTAAAGTGGAGGTTTATTATTTCTCCCACTTATCTGCAGCACAGCTAAGTCAGCCCCTTGTTGACTCTGGCAGATTTATACAGATCATGCTTTTTAAGCATGAAATGTCCTTGAGTGCTGCTTCCAGCTCATAAGACATATATTTTACTAAAACAGCAAGCATTAGTTTCTTGTTTTCCCACCTTCCCCTCTCCCACACTGTTGTAGAGCAAAGGGCATGTTTTACTGACCTTTTATATCAGTAGCTTTCTCTTTGGGGGATTGAAATTGATGTTTCAGAGGATTGTCCTTGCTTTGTTATTTAAGAGTACGAAGTGCTGTGACTATAGAAGATGCTGAGGTTACAATTTGCTACATATGGCAACCTTAAAACAGTCAATGTGAACAAAGCCTTGCAAGGTGGTTCTTCCATCATTGATTTGCCATTTTATTTTTCAAAACTGTAACCTTATCAATCAGCCACTTGCTCCTGTACTATGTTGTTATTTTGCAATGAGAGTTAACAGAAAGGCAGGTAAATTTGTACATCTGAGATAAAGTATTTACTGGCAGTTAAGACTAAAAGGAAGCACACTTCATACCTTCATACCTAAGAATAAATATTTTAAAAAGATGGTACCATTATCCCAAACTGTATTTTATGGACAAGTGAATTTTAGAATTACACAGTTGCATCTAAAATTTCACTTAGGCTTTCCCAACCTAAAATTACAAATGCTATTACTGTAGTCTTATATTGTCACAAAATCACACCAAATAATGTTACAGCATGCTCATCTCCATGGGCCCATTTTATAAAACAGAGCTTAGATCTCAGAGTTATACTTGGTATTATTTCTAAATAATGTGTCAGGAAGATAAAGGAGTTTGTAGCTGTCACCCAAATCCAAAGATCAAGGGATTGCTATGAATACCCATTGCTGCCACCTTAACTGTCTGACAAATATGGAAACAAATTACTTTATCTTCCTTAAATTCTGTTTCATGCTAATTAACTAAAAAGTTAGCGTGCCTTTTTTCCTGCCCCTGGTGGAGTTTAACTTCTACTTGCAAATAATTTAATATTACTGAGTCAGATACAAAGCATGGTGGTAGAGCAGATGAGGTGTCGCACCACAGCTCCCAGGCTTTCTTCAGACTTCAGCTGAAATTTCCTGTGTGTAATTATTATCCTGTTAACCGAGATTGGGAAGTCCCCTGTTTGTGGACATACTTAAATGAATTCAACTTGTTTCATCAGTTTCAGAAACTAGTTCTCTCTAAGAATATCCTTCAGGATGATCAAGTCTGAGAGATCTTTGCCTTTCTTTTTGCCTTTTCATTTTTATTATCATCACCCATCGCCATAACTAATTACAAAACTAGAAATAGTTTAATGAAATTCTGTCCCTTTCATCTTTGTGCCATCTTAATATATTTGGTAAGACAACTCTGAAATATCTGGAACTTGCCTATAATGCTTTAATATTAATGTTATAAGATACATTCATTTCTTCGATCATTATGATGGTGTTTGCTATGCAACTGAAAGGAGAACATTCCAACAAGAGATAATTGCTAGCAGTCTGGAAAACAGATAAATAAGCTTTTTAAAGCCCCATTCTCTCACCTTCAGTAAATTGTGCAGGTGCTATTTGCTCAGGCCATGTTGAGATCAATACTGCAATTGTGCAAGACAGAGAGAAGCCAGGTAGGAAATTATGGGAGAAAAAAAACATGAAGAAACCAAATATTCTGAGACTGGTGAGGAAAAAAGGTCCCAAAAGGAGAGAGAGAGGGAGAAAATCAAAGGCTGTTTGGAAGCTGAATGAAGCCCACTTAACAGAAAGGGAGTATTTGGACTAAGACTGACAAGTATAGATATTTGCATTAAAATCACCTTCACTTGATATACAGTGCTCCTATTATTGAATTAAACAATAATTTGTTTCAAATAAGCTGGTTTAGGTAAAAAAATCATCTTTTTCCAAAAGATACTGCAGGAATAACTCTAACACAACGAGACATTCTGGACAATTACAGCTGGCAGCAAGACTGCAGTAAACTAGGGAGGGAGTCATATAAGCTGGGGCAGGGACTATTAGATTGAAGGCTGCCATGAAATGTCTTTAAAAAGTACCTGTAATGGCACAAAAAAATAAATAAAACTACCTTTGTGCAGTGGAAAACTGAAGTTTCAGGCTTGATCTGACACATACCCATATTCTGTAAAACTTAAAATGAACCGATATTACATTTTTATGTTTTATGTGGAGAAGACAGCACAATTAGAGAGAAGGAAATCCATTATGGAGCTGTGTGGCTAACTTTATCTTTAGAAAATGTTGCTTTCCACAAGAATATCAACTAAATAACGAAAAAGAAGAAACAACTTCTTCCTCAAAGCCTTTCATCTTCCAGACTTTCAAAGCATAAGAGCAGTAAGAAAAGCTATTATCTAACCTGAGATATTTACCAGAAAAAAAAATCCAAAAACCAAAGCAAAGCAAAACAAAACCAAACAAAAACACCAAACAAAATTCTGAACATGGAAGTGCTGCTGGCAAATAATTACCTGCAGACCTCGTGAGTCTCAAACCATAGAAAAAGTCAGAGACCTGAGAGGAAAAAGCTCTAGTTCTCTAAGCTAGCTATACTCACAGGAAGATTGAGAGCTCCTTGCAGCAGGCCCACCTAAATCCTGAGCTAAATGGAAATAGCTGGAAATGTGTCCTAACACATAAGTGCTGCCTGGCCTGTCCATCCTGTCTCCCAGATTCATGACCAGCTGGAGGTAAATGGGTGTCACTCTCATATGTATGGTCTTTCTAAGAAGCTCTAAGAAGGACAGCAACTGAGCAACTTAGGGTTTCTACAAGTTTGTTATTGCCTTGTGATAGAAATAAGGATCAAACCTAGATTTAAAAAAGGCTTTTTTTTCCCCCTAGTATCCAGCCTTTTCTTCAGGAAACACAGACTCCTTGCTGCAGCACATCATTCCCACAGCTCAAATGTTTGACTTTGCAAAGCTTCATTACATGTCTCCTACCTCTCACTTCACATAGCACTCCATATAGGAGCAATTAATTTTATTATATAATTTTTAAAGCTATTAAGTATAACAAATACAAGAGAAGACTCTTAAAATAATTAATAAGTGATATGATACAGATCTATTTCTCAAATATCTATTCTTTTACATTGATGGTGGTACAAAGTAGGAATTATGCAGATTATTTTAACTAATAAGCCTGGAATTGAAAGGAAATGGGGTGATAAAAACCCTGTGCAGTGAGCTTCACAGCCAAGCAAGGACATTTGGGTTTTCAAGCAGGTATTTTGGCCACAAAGACCAGAAAGGTGTCAGTTCTGCAATGGCTGTACTACTACTAACTTGTTCAAATCCATCTTTGTGCAGTGTGCTCTAAGCATACAACAAAAATAATGCACATGGGTCTTATCTGCAGATGTGACACTGAAATTACTTATATATTTCTTTTGTGTGTGTGTATGTACACTCTGGGTTCCCTGGCTTGTATTTTCTTAACTTCAGTTGCTCTTCTACCCATATCTATTCTTCATTGTATAACTATAATTTATGGCACTTTCTCTGCTAAAAAATACTCTCAAGTTGGTAATGTTTTGATTGATTTTTTTTTGATAATTGTTTTCTGTGTTTTAAGAGATGCTGTGCATTAACACATTCATCTTGCCTTAGCAATAATCACAATATATGTGAATGTAAGCAAGCTCTAGAAAGCAGCCAGCTATGAACTTACACCAGTTATCCATCCACATAGCACAGGCTACACAAGGCCAGCTGGACCTAGCACCATCTGGGATGACTGAGTGCATTACTTTTCCTGGAGATAAAATGTGTCACCCCAGGAGATCACACAAAATAAAATATTTTCCAAAATTATCTTTCTAAATTTTTTTCCTAGCTATTTAAAATACAGTTGCTTAATACTTTGCTGATAGTACTGTAAGTTCCACCTAGGAAAACTACCATAAGAGGTATTGGTAATTTTTGCATTTCTTTTTTTGCAATGTTAAATTGCTCATCAAATTTTTCATTGAAGCCATTTCATAGACAATAGAACAATATTTCTGGTTGTACTGAATATGAGGCAGCTAGCATTAATGAAATTGATTTTCCAGCTTCTCTCCCACATAAGAGTTGGCAAAGTCAGATGCAAATTGCGTCCACCTGTACCAAGGAGATATTGACTTCCAGGAGAGCGCAGAAAAAGTTACTGACAGGAGAAATGTCTTACTGTCAAGGAGACTCTGGAGGATGCATAGATTTTACAGAAAGCCAGCACCCTCAAGTCTTCCTATTCTCTTAGGAAAATCATCTGTTTCTGAGGATGATGCAAGTGTGGAGTTTTCTGTTTACTTCCCAGACTGTAACATTTCTCTGAACAGACTTTCCACCATCAAGAGAATATCAGACATAGTGAGTCACAGGTTCCTGAGTATTAATTGCTCATGGTATTTCCAAAGAAAACACCCAACTGAATTACAAAACATCACTAAACAATTTCAATCAAATCCTTTTTCTGAAAAATATTTTTAATGAATCTTTAAATGTCTGAAACTAAAATAAATTTCAGACTAATGTCATCTTCCACTTATTTAGACTTAGAGATGGAAAACAGTTGGTGTGACAAAAATTCTTCCATCTTTTGTTTTCTGTGGAAATTTCAGAACCAAGTCTCAGCAAAATTAAAAGGGCATTTTTGAATAAGTTGCTGTTAGTGCTGATGCAATAGAAAGATCTATGATGACAATTTCAGATTGTCACCTTGATTTTGTCTATCCAAACCTTCCGAGTAATTTTCATTTACTCTAAGGAATCAAAGAAGGTCTTTACTCAAAGTTGTGAAATATTTTATTTTGTGTCTGTGGTCAACATATTATTTGGAATTAAGTTATGACGTCAGCTATTTCTTCTAGTCTAAGGGAGAGGAGCTAAACTCTTCCTCTTCCTTGGTATCACATCAGGCACTGAAAGACCAGGCCACCTTGTTTTCTTTTCTAGTCCAGAGTTTCAGAAAAAAAATAAAGAATCAGAAAAACATATTATGACAGGTAATCATTTGCAAACATACAACTCTTTCAACATCTGCCATGTTCAACTTCATTTTATAGGATCTGTCTTGGCAATATAAATTGTGCTTGGCTTCAGAGGTGCTTTGTGCCACACAGTGAAGAAAAACAATCATGACAACTGAAAAATAAAGCACACAATGGGGGCAGGGAGAGAGCTGAGAATGTAGAAGCTGTTCACTTTTTCTAGATTTATTTTAAAAGAGTTTTATGTTAGCTTTCCTGTATTCTTTAAGCAGCTTAGTTTTGCCAATGGAAGAAAAGTGACAACTATTGCATTCATGAAAGGTGCCAAACAACCTCAAGCATTTCCAAAAGAATCCCCTGAAACAGCTGCACAAAAAGAAAGCAATTTATTCCAGCACACACAGATGAATTATGTCAGTAGAAATTTATTGCTATAAGAAGTTTGTGGGGTTTTTAGACACAGAGGCTATATTGTAAGCATTCCAAGAAATGCAGCAATTGGGAAATATGAATTTCACATGAAAACTATGAAGGAGAGAAGGTAACTGTGCAGAATACTGCATCATCATCACACCTCACTGCATAATTTAAAGGGTTACTATAACTTTCCTTAGTAAATACTTGCTATACATAGAAGCTTATTGTTATGAGCTAAAATACATTAAAAATAAGCTTGGCAACATACCATATACCATATAAAATACACAAAAAATGTTTTAATCAGTCTATTTCACCCAACTGTATTTTCCATAAATGTATAGGCTACACATAAAAATGTCAACAATGTTAACACCTACTGTCCAAATGTGTATGGGAGGCTATGTGTTTTTCTGCTTTTGAAAATAGCTTAATCAAAGAATAAAATAATATATTTATAATAAATTCTTATAGAGTACAACACTGTACAATTAAAAATACTTGAAAGTTTGTCTGTGAGCAGCAGTGGTGTTTTTCTTGATCATACTGATCTACATATGTACTATATGCTACAGAGCAATTTCTCCATGAATAACTAGCTCTTGACACAAAGCATAATTGAGGTTCCTCAGTGGTGAATTGATAAATATTTTAAATACAGTATAAGAACAAAGATTTCTTTGCAATTTGAAAAGACAAAAGACTTTACCTAAAGCTAAAAAAAAAAAAAATCTTTCATAGTAATGAATAAGAAAGGAATAAAAAAGACATTGTTTCAGAAGCCTACTACTAAAACAATGTTAAACACATAAAAAAAGTTTGGTTTGTGCTTGAACATGGTCTTTTCAACAATATATTTGAGTGTGTGCTTATGTCACAGACGATTTAATGAGATGGCATCCATAATCAGAGACAATAATTTGCAAATCTTAACAACCACACATATTTAAGATATCTACATACTGACATCCAATACTCCATTTAATCATGTTAAGCAAAACATTTTTTTCTGTCTCTGTCATGATAAACAATCTTATGAAAATTATTAAATCATTCTCATTTTTTCTCCACATAATTTTCTTTCATTAAAGCAGTTTAATATTTAATGTAATTCAAGAAGAATGGAAAAGAAGGTTTTCCAGAGGATAGGATGCAATCTTGGAACCACTACACCTTGCACATTTTCAGCTTTGTTATGACTTCCAGGCTGAAACGGTCTGTAGGGATCTGTAAGGATCCAGATACATCTCCAACAATAATGATGTTAAAATAAAGTGGCTTCTTCCTTAATTCATTCAGTTGACTTCCTCTAATCTACTAAGGAGACCCCAAACTTTACTCTGAAACACTAGCCTGCCTCCTGAAGCTCCCTGGAATTGCTGCATAAATGAAAAGTCTCAAAAAGTCTGTTTCTGATTTTGTGGCAGCTCATGTGCGCTGGCTCTAACAGATGCATAAAGCAGAGCACTGTGTTTCTTTCCAACTGAGCTCCTGGAGGCCACCACCGAGGTAAAGCCTCAAAGAGAGCCTTACACATACTTGGGATGTGGCCAAACCCTGGCTTGCAGGGGTGGGGGAAGAGAGGGGAAGGCATAAGCAGTCCAGAAAACACAGTGCAAACAGCCTATTTTTGAGCCTAAGGGCTAAATTTGTGCTAGTAAATAAAGTATAAATTACTGAACACAGAAACAGATGGATATTAAGGAAATAACCAAAGCGTGCTGGAAATGAAAATATGCATCCAAGTTATAACTGAAGTGTTTGATCTCTAATATACACATTTATCTTAGAAGGATCCTGTCAAGCTGTTCCTCATAACTTTTTTGGCATTGGTTACCAGGCTGCAAGATTGTGGAAACTTTTGCTTTGATAGAGGCTGAGTTATTGATGGGCCAGAGGAAGCACTGCCAGCATCTGGGGCAGCTTTCCCCACTGTCCTGGCTTTAGCTGGGATAGAGCTCATTTCTTCTCAGCAGCTGGTGCAGTGCTGTGTTTTGGATTCAATATGAGAATAATGTTGATAAGACACTGCTGTTTTGGTTGTTCCTAAGTCATGTTCATCCTAAGTCCAAGATTTTTTGTGTCTCATGCTCTACCAGTGAGGAGGGAGGTACGCAAAAAGGCCGAGAGGGAGCATAGCTGGGACAGGTGACCCAAACTGGCCAGAGGGATATCCCACACCATAGAACATCCTGCCCAGAATATAAACAGGGCAAGTTACCCAGGTGGGGTCTGGCATCAGTCAGTGGGTGACAAGCAATTGTATTGTGCATTACTTGTTTTTTTCTTTTTATTATCATCATTATGTATTTACTACCATTACCATATTTTATATTGTTTCAATTATTAAACTGTTCTTATCTCAATCTACAAGTTTTACTTTTGCTTCTTCTCCCCTTTCACCAGGCTGGGGGGAGGTGAGTGAGCAGCAGTGTGGTGCTTGGTTGCCAGCCAGGACACCCACGGGGACAGTGCTGCAGCTCACACCTGCAACACAGGGACCCCTCTGAAACACAGGGGGTTTATCTTTGTCACTTGCTCTTCCTTTGTGATGACTTTTTCAAAGAGCTGCAATCACAGAACAAAATGATTCAAAGTGATATAACTCTTTACCATTCTACTTGTGCTTTGCCAATCCTTGAAGTAAAAATCTGTTTCCCTAACAGGAAAAAGAAACCCTAAGCAAGGTGGTTTTTTTCTACTTGACAGCATAAGACTGCCAGGAAGATGTTCAAAAATTTTGGAAATAAAGAAAAACAACCAAAAAAAACCACAGCCCCCTGTTCATTAGCTTCTAAGTTGCAGACAAATAATTAAAAGCTTTTGAAAATGTAGAACCATTCACTCAAGTATGTCCTACGTCTTACTATGACGACATCTGTGCAAAGCAAGTCTTCGCTACTCTGCTGATACAACCACGTTTTTGTAGCACATTTAACCTAGTTCTAATTAATGTGGTGCAACTGTGCTTCCCAAAATGCTTTATCCTGAGCAAACTAAGCCATTGCTGTACTTCCAAAATTTCTCATTAATTGTGTTTATGGGGAATTTAGAATACCTTATGACTCAACATGAGACTGAGTCCAGGGAAAATGCAAGCAGAATGGCTGCAGATTAATGTAGTGCCAACCTATTCTGGTTGGCTTTTTAATTACAGAGTAAATAGGAAAGCAAGTAACGTGCACAAGCAAGAAAAAATAAATGCATAAATTCAAGTGACAGATTATGTTTTTAATAAAAACAAAACATGGTTGCTTGCCAAGGCTATTAATATAGTTTAATTATGTCACAGGTAAGGTTTGTGTATAAATAATATTTAAGGCATCTCACACCAAAGAGAAAAGAATTTGCTAAAATGCATTTGGACAGACACTTTATCATCTTTCGTAGAGCAATTATTTTTGGAAACCCAAAGAAACATGCCTATGTCTCCAAAGGGACTTACATTATAAATTGATACATAATTTTTAAATCTTTTATCCTCATATAAGTACAGAAATCACTTCCTTTCTAGGCCAAGAAGGCTCCAATTTAATAGTTGGATATTTTGTATAACTTAAGATATTCACAGTTGCTATAAGCAAGATGGATGAGCCAGGAGGGGAGAGGGATGGGATGAATAAGCCAGAGTAGAAAAATGGATTATTGATTTTAACCATCAGACAGACATCAAACTGTGGCAGTCACACATAATAAGCAACATATGATTCAAATTTCCCTTTAATTTCATGGATGCTCTGCCTAAGAGGGCTCATTGCTTTTGATTGTTTTTTTTTTTATTCAGGATTATTTGACAAAATCAGCTTTTGCTGTTCCTTCCTTTATTGTTGATGTTTTATTTTCCACAGCAGTTTAAGGGAGAAAATGGACTAGTAAATGCCACTGATCTTAAAAAAAAACCAAAATAAAAAGACAATGGTATACCAACCTTTAAATCAAATTTCTCAAAAGAAAAAAATCACAACCTAAGCTAGGATTTCCACTGTCTGTCCAAGCAATCTGAATCCCTGATTAAACTAAATCAATGTTTTTTGTTAAATTCTACTTGTACTACATATGTGTGTGTGTATATCTTAAGCTGTGCCAAGGGAAATTTAGGCTGGATGTTAGGAAGAAGTTTTTTACTGAAAGAGTGATAAAGCTCTGGAATTGTCTGCCCAGGCAGGTGGTGTAGTCACCATCCCTGGATGTGTTTTAAAAAAGATTGGATGTGGCACTCAGTGCTATGGCTTAGTTGAGATGGTGTTAGGGCATGGATTGGACTCAATGATCTTGAAGGTCTCTTCCAACCTGGTGATTCTGCAATTCTGTGATTCTGTGTATGTTTGCCTCTGTTTTAAATAATAATTTTAATTTTTTCAAAAGCTGCATAATGGCTTATTTTTTCTCGGTGAACTTCATGTGAGGAACTGAAAAGTACTTTGTGTTGGGATTCCTTTGACATCCCATTAACCCATTATATCACTGCATCACAAAGGGAAAAAAAAAAAAAAAGAGACCCTTGGCACTGCAGTGCTCCAGAAAGTACACTTCAAACATATGAGCTATCTAAATGTGAATTGATCTGATTCCTTTGCACAATATTATTGCTGAGAATTTTGTCCTTCACTATATGTAACAATACTGAACTGTAACCTATGAATGTCTCAATATGATTTTAACATGTAATCTAGAGAAGAATTAACTTCAGTTTTAAAATAATAATAATATGCATTTTGAGCAACTTTTCATTCACCTCCTGTAACAGTTTGCATTTTATGATCCCTCTAAAGTATCTCAGACTATTTGTCAGAAGGAATATTTGGTTGATGCTTAATATCACCTAGAATAAAAATGGATAGAACAGTATAACCACATCCTTCAAGTGAAGGAAAAACTTCACAGAAGTTTGTACTAAAGTGTACTAAAAAAATAGTAGGTGGTAACAATCTCAAAGGATTAAAACAACTCCATTTTCAGGGAAGCAGCTTTTATCTTACTCTAAGGAGCACTTATAACAACACAGCAAAAGGTACAAGCAGAGTACAAAACCGAGACAGAATAAGGACTCAACAAACCCTTAGCAAGAAAAAAAAAAAGAATATATATGTGAATGCAAGGAAAATAAAACCTAAAGCCATAAACTAAATATGATTAAAACCGATTAGCAAAAGAGCTGGAAAAAAATCCACAAACAAGAAAGATCTGATAAAACTATAAAACTATAGACATTAATCTTGGTTAGGTCTGACATTGATTAGGCAGTATTTCAGGAACAAACATGCAACAAAAGAAACTTCCCTCTGTTAAATATCATTTCTTCCTCTACAGGTAGTATGGTTACTATTCAAAGTGCAGTAGGTGCATCAGCAACTTAAAAACATTGAATTCTTTACTCTGAATATTTCTAGGACAGAAGAATGAAAAGTGTACCAAAGTTCTTAACCTTCCTGCCTAATTGGATTTAAGTTTTAAGTCGACCTATTTACAGACTTCCATAAAATTCATTCTGTGCTCAAGAAAATAAGCAATTTTTTGATGATAAACTATTTTTCTAACAGAACTGTGAATGAAACAATGAATATGGCTTAACTGCAAAAGTATAGTGAAACCTTAATAAAAATGAGGGAAAAAAAAAAGAAAAATTCTGATAGACAGCCCTGTGGTTGGCACAACTGAGGAACTGCTTCCAATTTCTAGCAGATCAGAGATGATTCACTTTATGAAAATCATGACCCATTTTAAGACCTGCTCCAAACCAAATGAATCAATGGCAGTATCACTGTCTGCTTATAGATTGATATGAAGGCTAAACAATAACACCATCTTGTAGAATGTTGCCTCAGAATGATAGTAGATCCAGAAACCATGTCTGGAGTGCAAGAAAGAAGGACTGTGATTGTTAAGTGAGCATAGCAAGGGAGATGACTAAAATTTGCAGTTTATTCAATTATTCAATATTGAAGTTCTAATGAAGCAGCATCTACCTTCCCACATCATTTAGAAAAAGTTTTGAAGGCAGATCCCACCATGAAAGAAACCATATATTTTTGATCTCTCAGAACCTGAGAAACAGTAGGGAGAATAATTATCAGTATTGTCACTATTACGTGAAGGGGAAAAAATATAACAATTTAAGTCTCTGGCATGTGGCAAATGAAGAAGATCTTGATTCCCGTTTCCCTACAAGTAAGGTAGGACAACGCAGTCATACTGCAATATGTACCTACTGTGGTGTGGGTATAAAGTAGCATAAATATTTAGTTAATTCAGGTGAAATAAAACCATTCCTGAGGAGGGTCTTTTTTTTTTTTAAATTTTTTAATATAATACAACACATATATCTTACCAGCTTTTATAAGGCATAAAGGATCATCTTTAGATGTCACAGTGGACACAGCTTCAGAAGTTGTTATACATGACTCCCTGAAATTACCTTCAGCTGAAATTACCCTCAGATGGCCTAATTTTAGCAAACAGCCTTTCTTTTCATTTGGCTTTTCTTGTCTGGAGTTTTCACTTGAAAGTTACAATCTATTATTTCAATGCACCGTCAGCCACCTGCCTTGGAACTTGTTGTAATTGTTTGATTAGTTGTAATAAACTTACTTTCCTATCTGCAACACACTGCAACACAGAGAGGTGCAACTTAGATGACTAACACAATACATTATTGAACAGCCCAAATTAAAAGGGAATACAATTAAGGCTGCTATCTGTCTGGATGATGGATGCTCTTTGTTTTCCTCTTTTTAAATCATGAATCTAGTTTTCTGTCTCACCAGTTCAGCTTGTAAATCTTCCACAGATTTTTAACATACTGCATTTCTAGGCAAGTGGCAACTCTCTCCATCCCAATGACCTCTGATATTTGACAGCCTGTCCCCCACTCCATTTTCCCATATCTGATTACATATAGGGAAAGGTCAGATTTTTTTACTTCAGATACCAGTGTGCTCATGGGACCTGACAATCAAAGAAAAAACTTAGTACGGAGAAAAATGAACTAAATTACCCTCAGCCCCACAGCTCTTTGAAATATCTGATTCTTTCTCGTACTAAAATCCCTCAAAACAAGCAATGAAAATTAATTCCATAAGCTAAGAATAATTTGATTCTCCCAAAAGCCTACTGTGATGGCAGGAAAAACAAGAGGTAGCTCAAGAAGGAATCACATGGAAACAGATAAAGCAGCAATGAAGTTTCCTCACATCATTGGAAAACCTGCAGATTTTCCTCAGAATTAGCTGAAGATTACATGATGTACCTTGTCCTTGTGCCAAAACAATGTATCCATGAAGAAACCCTAAATACTGTAATTTTTCAAAATCTAGGGGTATCAAGTATAGCAGTAACTTACAGTATTTTTAATGCTTGTCCTTATTGCACAAATAATACGCTTTTGATATACCAATGCTCAACAAAAGATGGTAATGTTCAGAGGCTTGATAACTCCATGCAGCATTTCTAAATCAACAGGTCCCTCCACATTAAACAAAAAGTTCTGACACAATGTCTCAGAAAATCTCCATGTAAATCCTCATATGCTTGGCGTTCTAACTGGCAGGTTTGGAAACCAGTTGTAAGATTGGTTACACAAGTAACAAGTGGCATGACTACTGAAAGGTGTGCAAAGAAGGTGCCAGTATGTTAAGAAGGAGATTTGACTTCAGGCTGGCCTTATTTCAACGTAGTATAAACTATTGCCATAGTCAGGTTGAGAATTTCTCTTTAAAGTTCTAGTTAAAATGTTCCAAAATTGGCATTCTTGTGCATACTACGCTGGATGGAATAGCTAATACATAAAGAGAGTGGAAAATTCACAGGGATGTCTGGTCATAAAACAATAAAATGTCATGCACTTTGACAAATATCTAAAAGTAAAATAATAATTCTAGGGAATATATTCTGAGAACCCCCTCTTTCAGAGACAAAGGTAAATCCGAAAGACATGATGTGGTGTGATGACACAGCAGCTGGTGATGAAGAGATGTTTCGTATGTTTCCTTCCATATTTGGAAGGAAAAGGGTCAATATACATTTCACCTATGTGTATAAAAGATACTCCATCACTGGAAAGAATGAGAAAATGCATTTCCTATCTAGATCTTGCATGATGGCACCTTTGTTTAATTCTGTTTCCAGAATATTAACATATGTGCATGCAACAACCATGGTAACAAATCCCTACTAAATTTTAAGGCTGTACCTTGCTAAAGAAAATATAAATGATTAAGCAAATAAAAAAGAAGAACATAAGAATAAACTATTAGGCAAGAGAAATGCAAAATATGAAAAAAACCCCTGAAAATTTATTTAAAAGTTTCTGGTTATTATAAAATATGTGCATTTAACAACTATTAATATATTAATCCTAAAATACCCTAGTGGAATAAGGATGCATTATTTCTCCTTTTTTCTTTTAGAGAATAGATACTGGGTTCCAGTTCAATGAAGTACTTACTGGAGTATTACATTCAAGCACTTGACTAATTTCACTTTTCTAACTGAACCACAAGTATCTTACTTATCTTACTCTTATTTATAGAGTCCTTAAATATCCATATATGAATAGAATGTTAGGAGAGCCAAAATTGGAAGTTCTCTGAGGTTCTAACCTGATGCCTTTGCTGAAAGCTGATTTTTTCTTTTTCTCCTATTCCTTAAGCTCACAAAAAGAGCAGCAGAAGCCAAAGGCACTCATAAACATAACCTGGAGATTAGCAACACTGGTAAACACTGAATATTGAGCTATCAAGCATTAGCAGAGAGATAAAACAGCAGACTATTATGGTTTTTTCCCACATCTTGCCAATATTTCTTTTATGTAACAGTAAACACTCTTGCGTTATTCAGTAAATTCACAATGACATCTATAGTATTAAACATAGATCAGAAAACATAAAGCTTAACCTGTGTGTGTGGATCTGAATTTACAATGCCTGCTGAACTGTCTTCCTTTTGCTCATCTATTACATACTCAATAATTCAAAAAAACAAGTCCAGTAAAGAGTAGGACTGAATACCAAATTTCCCATATTATTATTTGGTAGGAAAAAATTATTTAGAAGAACTGAACAATTGTATATTTAAAATACTGAAATTCAGCCACCATCTGTTAGCCTCTAAGGCAGCTTTCATTAAGGCCATCACCTCTTCATGAGTCACTACAGGGAGCTATCATTAACATTAGCCATGATTAATGAGGATGTTGCCAATTAAAATTATTCCACTCTAAAGCTTAGCAACATTCTTACAGTGTCACATAGCCTAACTACCACCTCAATTCTCTCAGTTGCCTCATTAAAAAAAATCCCTATTGCAATTTAGATTATAATGCACATTCTGAGAGGTTCTCCTTGGTTGCAGGGACAGGCTGGTCCCTTCAGGCTGCCTCTGGAAAGTACTAAGATGCAATCACTGAAAGAAGAGTCTGCACCCTCTATAGCACAGGGGGTTTAAAAAAAAGAAATCAGGTAAATGATAAAAAAACTCTTTATCTTATCACTGTAAATCTACAGGAACTTAATTTTAATCAGCATGTTTCAATATGCTGCTGTTGATAATACTATCACCAAATGCCATTATAAAGAAAACAGTCTTTGAGAACCTACTTTCCACTTTCCACTGAACACCCCTGATCTTTTATTTCTTTTTCATTTCCTTACTGAAGTAGCAGGGTGGTTTATGTTTGGGTCTTTGAATGGATCCAAATGAGAAAAGCTGTCTTTTCTGTTTGGTTCTGACACCCAAAATCTCTCTCTTCTGTCAAGTGGGAAGACTACAGAACAGTTCAACCAGAAATAAGTATGACAAACTACAAACTCATTTTCTCAGGAAGAGAAGCACTTTCCTGCTTTGGTCTTACCATATTATACTGGCCATATTTCCACTACTACAGCCTGTCCAACATTTGGGCTCCATCAGTTATGTGCAGCATGGAACTGCAGTAAAATAATGGACGATTTTAATCACACAAAATGCATGTTAGGTAAAAGAAATAACTTTTAGTTTGATGCATAGTTAACATTAAACAAGAACACATTAGAAGGATGTTCAAGCAGCCATGAAGGAACTGAAAGCCTAATGAACAAGGTGATGAAAATTATCCGACCCAGTCCTAAAGCATCTCTGCTGTTTAAATTATATTTTAACATTATTAAATAATAGTTTAGAATGTTGATATAGACAAGTTGTGTAGGAAAGATGAAAGACTAGGTGAAAGAGTTTTATTAAATACATTACAATAGGCTATTTTGTAGTAGCCAAACATTACTGCCAAAATAGCAAAAGAACTCCAAGATAAATTTTTAAAAATGTTTATTTGTTTAGGCAGTTCTGCTCTGAGGCTTTCCAGAAATAAAATTACAGCAGTTATATGCTAAAAGCAATCTTTTATTTCCTGCTACTATAAGTGCAAAAGAAAAAAAAAAAGTTAAAACGTCATTAAAGCTTAGCATCACAAAGGAAACTTGTATCATTAAATCCATGGTACTCCCTTGCTGAAGGACTTCCTAACAGCATTGGTCTGTCCTTGTGCTTGTTCCTTTCTCTCCCAGCTGCCCTTTCTGAGGGTGCTTGGAAAGCACTGCACCACTAGAACAAACTCCTTCTAAAGGGTTTGGTGCTGCTTCTCCTCCACAAAGAGACAGTCCCTCACTGCTGGGGAACAACACACTGCAAATACAGCCAGCAGACTGACCCTTAGTCCAGCTTCACAGGCTCCTGCTTACTTTGGGCTTTTGGTCAGCTCAAGCACTCCCAGGGAAAACTAATTTCTGTGAATTTATTCCATCATTTAGAAAGGGAACTGTGAAATCCTGCATATCTATAAAGATTGCATTCCAAATTTAATTTACCTTTTTTGTTCCTTATTTATATTCTTTACTTTGTTTACCTAAAACAATTAAGCTAGGCTGGTTGGTTGTACAAAGTAATATAAACCAGGCTTTCAATAAATCCTACTTTTATTAAAATAGGAAAAAAAAATAACATTCTTAATGCCAGTAATGTTACATATAAATCTTTTTAAAGAACTTTTTAGAAGGTGGAAAATATTACCAAGAAATTAATTCTTCACTTTACCAAGTTCAATTTAGAACCTTCTGTGTGAGTACAAACCTCAAAAGAACCATCTCACCCTTTTTATTTACCAACAAACATCAGTTTATTCTCTGGTACTGCTGAAAGTACTTCAAGCAGGAGTCTTCTTCCTTGTAGTCTACACTGTGCTTCAGACTGAAATCCTAAAAGACTTTATTTTGCTTTGCCAGTAGCTAAATGCACTGTCAAAAATCAATCATAATGTCTCTGCTAAAAGTTTTGACTGGAAGACAAATCGACTCAGACCCAACTATTCATCTTTAATAGGGCCCATTTCTGTTGTTCTGAACATTGCAAACACTGAGAAATAGACGTAGAAATGGTTACCGCTCTTTTGCGTCCTTCCATGCTTGGAAGAAAATGTTTTAATTTGTTTCTATGCTTGTTTAAATTAGTATGAGAAAAACAGATAGAAGGGAAATTGCTGGAAGGGTTGCTTTAAGAAATTTGTATTGCATTTAATTCTAAAATGGTTCCACGTGATAGCTTCCTCTACAGCTCTGTTTCATCACCTACCTCTGATGCCTTAGGTTTTAACTTTTATATTTTACAATTTCTGTACTGCTTAGAGTGTAACTCTGAAGTTCCTTGTAGCCTGTAATTTCTGCTCTCTCGTGCAAGATAGACATAACAAAGCCTCTCCAGGCTTTGCCTTCAAGGACAGCCAGGCTGTTCTAGGCCCAAAATGTGTAAACCAAAGCCTCTAAAGGGGGAGCAAGCTGAGGGGAGTTACATCATTGAACTGGGGCTTTAATTGGAGAATTAACCGTAGTATGCAAATGAACCAAACCTATAAAGGTGTGAAGAACTCATGACCTGTCATCCATCTTGGGGTCCATTTTATGGAGGCAGCCTCTGGCTCCCCAGGGTGTACCTTGAAGGCCCTTCAAATAAACACCTATCTTTATTCTCTTACTCTTGTCTAGTCTCTGTTTCTAGGTGGCTGGAGAAGGCATCACCTCCACTACAGCATCTGCCTATTCAGACAGCTTAAACCAGTTCCAGTTTTTCATAAAAGATTCTTTTAGGAATCCTTAGCTCACTTAAAACTTGGATTTCAGAGCCAATCTGAACCTTGGGGAGCATGGACCCTCATGAAACACATGGCATGGGCACACAAGGAACGGCCAAATGAACAAAAGTTGTCAAGAGCAAAGCTGGAGGAATGTCTGTACTTTCATAAATCCTAAAATCTTCCATCAAAGCTACTTTGTTCAAACTAATATAAAGATTACCCCTTCATTCTTTTTGATCTGCCTGTTACTAGTTTTATGCTTATCAGTACCTATTTTCTACCTATTTAGCTGATCAAAATGGAGCCCAAAACCATAAGTTTAATTTGCTTCCAAAATCTTGTTATGTAGAAGCACGCAGAATCCTTCAGAATAAACAACAGCAATTTTTTAGCTCATAGGACACTGATAAAATTGCTATGGGGTGACTAAGCAAAATAAGGTTAATTAAGAAACTTCTCAGCATCTACTGGAAGGGTAGTGCAATATCTACATGCCACCAATGTTCTCTTAAAATCCAGTACAAAAATAATCTAACACAACAAGCAAGGAATAAAAAGGTTATTATTTAAAGTTCAAAAAGTCATCAAAATAGCTTGTTTTCAGTGTCTAGGAAACTTAAGAGTACAACAGACTGCTTGCTTCTTGACAGCGAAGGAGGTGGTCCTCTAGCTAGGCTTCGTAAAGGACTGGGTGTGTTAAGTAGATGCAGAACTGCTGCTAGCACTAGAAAATAGTAATCTGTGTGCCAGCTGGCTTGTGGCATGATAAACTATGCCTTGAGTTTACGTATTTCAAACATTCTTAACAAGTGAAGTGAAGGTCTGCAGGGTATGTTCACACACATGAGACCTCAGTGCTGTTATGAAAGGTGGAATCACAACAGTTTCTTAGATAAACACTAATTAGTGACTGTCTATTAGAGAATCCAAACATGACTGTATGGTTAGAGAAAAGCCAATGACAAAAAGCAGAGTGCCAGCTCTATGTGTTCAAAGGTACTGGCAGCTCCAGAGCTGAGTGCTTTGCGCCTGTCATTTCCCACCTCCAGGGTGCATAAATGTTAAACTGGGGTGTTTTTTGTGAGCAAAGAAAGTGAAAAAATCTGTACCTATTGCATCCTAGTAGTAGGGGAAGGAAAAGGCAAAGATCCAAATATCTATTAAGCATCGCAGAATTGGCACAGGCAATGAGGAAATGCATGGACTCACAAAAGCAAAGAAGCTTGTGTTTTGGTGTATTTACTGATGAAAGTTATTAGAGTGTTTTCCAGTTTTAACAAGCCTTTCATCCTTATATGAAGCAAGAATTTGCTAAAAATTTTCTGTGGTAAAGGTTGCTCACTTGTTCTCATTAATCAAATTCAGTGTTTAAAACTGCCACAAGCCCCTACAACATTTTCCTAATGACTATCACTTTTTGACTATATATCCCACTGTTTTTCTGTAGCTGAAGTAACTGTCTTAAAATTCATCCCCCCTAGCAGATACAGAAACAACTTAAATGACAGAGCTCCAGGCTGAGAGAAGTGAGGTGGAAGGAAAACAGCAAAGTTGGTATCTTCTGCAGTTGAAGACTGATAAAATCCTGAAAGCATGCTTCAGCTGACTACACAAACAGGGTATGAAAAATTCTAGTGGTTTTAAGCCAGACAATAACCCAGAAAATGAACACAGCACATTGTGAAATCCTAAGCAGCTCTGTAAAACAGTGTGACACTTCCAAAAAACACATTTAGTCCAACAGGCTGTCACCACACAGCCCTCTTTGAATGAGAGAGTACCACTAAACAACATCACTTATTGCTGTCACCCACAGTGAGCTGCAGATCTTACTAATCTTACTAACCAGAAAGTGCTTTTTTGCATTTTGCAAAAAACACACACTTAAATAGTTCCAAAACAAATTGTGTAGAAAATGAGCAGACAACATGCATAAGTGAATGGGAATGTGTATGCACAAAGGAAAGTATCAGTCAATGACATCTGCCAGCATGCAATCACATGTTGCTCTAGAAGAGTCATGTTGACAGCATGTGTGACTTCACATTTGTAGAACTTGCAGAAATGTTTTTCTAAGCATATTTTTGAAGGTGTGTGCATTCATATTCTGATTTACATTGAACAACCCACGGGGAGAGTAACGTTCATTTCACAATCCTCTCTAGATCCCAAAGTGCACGTGCCTGAGACAAATAGAAAATACTTTTGTGTTACTCAGCTGAAATTTCTGCAGCTGGTTACTTGTTTATATTACTAGTGACATCCAGCCCTCTGCTTAGAAAGCTGGCAGTCAAGACATGGTAAATGCTTGTGAGGATTTGAAGGAAAACGGGAGGTTTGCCATCAGAGATGGGTTTATGCAACCTTTCTGAAGTTGCTAAGAGAAGACTCCTCCAGCTACATCTTCTAATCACGAGTTTTCCACTGGGAAGTCTAAACTGAGTTATATTCTGCTTAGAACAGGCTTTAGAAAAGCTCTCATACACTGCGAAGATGGAGACAGAACCTTTAGATGACAATAATTTACTTAATTCATGTGTATTTCATTCTAAATAATACGAATCTGTTCAGCAGTCCTGGAGTGGAGCTGCAGGAGTGGCTTCTCCTCTTGGAAATGCCTCCACAATGAAACTTTTGACATGGAATATTTTTTTTGCCTCTGTTTTTCAACTGGAAGAATGCTCTAGGGAATTTATGCTGAGAAGGAATATATTTATTTGCTGTGTTGACTGCTGGAGCAGCTGTGTCCTAGGCCTCAGAAAACTGAACATGTTCTTGAATATTGATTGCAGAGAGATTTCTTCTTTCATATCTTTGAAAAGCAATGCCAGATGTTAGTAGTGAATTACCCAAAATATGTGATACCTAATAGGTATCAACAGAAAAAGAATTCTAATGGATGACTTAGGGTTTGATGGTATATGTTACCTGGGAGGAACTAGGAGAACCCCACTTGTTCCACGGTATTGTATAGGATTCAAAGTATCAGTGATACAAAAGTGGAATTACTCAGCTTAGCAATAACAAGTCTGCCCAGTCTCTCTGGTGATCCTGAATACTGATTCAATGAAAGAATTAAAATGTTTTAAACTAAAACACTTAAAAAAATTTAAGTGATAATAAGCATCCAGTCTAGATCAAGTGTATTTCTGCCATTTTAAGGCAATATTAGCCATATTTTTTGCTTGTATTACATATGATCTGCTATAGCTGAGGTCAGATACCTTGAAGACTTTGTATATATCTTTGTGATAATTCTTAGGTGAGTTCTACATTTTCATGCATCTTTGCCAGGTATTAATGTTCAAAGTTCTCAACATCCTTCTACTGCACCCGGGGAGCTGACCAGCTAAAAAGCTTCTTTGCAAAAGAGGTGGTCCTGATGGACAATGAGCAAGCAACACGCCCTTGCGGCAAAGAACAGGTTGTGGACAGTCCTTGGAGATACCAACCAGACATGGCCCTTGGCAACTGTAATTTTGGGGGACTAAATTTGCTTTCCTCTGAGCTCCTGCAAAAAGTCTTCAAAGAAGGAAGAATCTGGATCCCTGAGAGTGACACTTTCAATACTACCATTTACACTGGAGTTATTATTTGGAACAGTCTGTTTGTTTATTTTAAAGACATCACTGGAAAGAGGAACACTCAGCAACTTGAATATGAATCAGAGTGTGGTTTCAGTATTATACAATGGATTTCATTGCACAACAGAGAATGTCAGGATTGCAAACTAAGGGATGAGAGTCTCTGGTACCTGTCCTGAGCGGGAAATCAGAGAGATTGACATCCATGGATTCTACAGCTCACCTGGGCATTGTATAGGGGTCCATCAGGATAGTACCTCAGATACAGCAAAAGATCAAAGAACAAATTATATTTAAAATGCAATAGTTAGAATTCAAAAGCCACAGTTTTACGGGAAGCTACGTGTTGTCGGGCACTGTCCTAAGTGTTCAGAAAGAAGCAAAAATGTACCACTGGAAAACATAACATTCCCTTTCTCTAATAAATTCTGTCTACTCCACAACATTGCCTACATTTTCTGAAGATCTTTGCCCCAAGTTAAGCAGACCTATATTAATAAACACAGTTAGTAACCTTTGTGTGCTGCGTGACAAATTCTGCCGTGGTTTAAAAACCCTCAGGAGTTGATGACATTCATCAAAATTTATTGCTGAGGACTCATACATTTTTCTCAAGCAGTTCTCCTAAAAGATGAAAGCAGCATTTACAGAGCTTACAGAGTCACACAAAAGCAGCAATAGGATTTAAGTAATTAATAGTTCTGGCAAAGAGAACTAATATGAACACTATCACTTCACCTTTCTCAATACCAGGCCCTATCTATTAATGATGCTGTGGTCATTGATCCATTAGAATTTCTGTAATAAAATGGCATTTTCAGGGGTGATATAAAAACAAGCTCTTTTCTGGAGCTTTAGATATCTCAGCTCAAATGCCAAGATTTTATTAAACCCTCTGCCTGCAGAGGTAAAAACTAAACACTTCCTTGCATTTAAAGAAGCTTTTTCAGTCATAAACACTTTTTATTTCTGTTCCACTTTTAAGAAATATTTTATTCAGAATAAACAGAGAGGGGGATTAAAAACCATATTTTTCAAATATATGGCATAATACTTCAAAAATCTAAGACTATTTCTCTGAAGTACTTGATTAAAATACCTTACCCTTGACTTGGAGATTTAAAAGCTTCCTTACGTTCCTTTACTATCACTCTGTTATAATAATGAAGTAGTTAAAACATATGCCTTGGAAAAGCCTTAAGATGTGCATTTTAAAAAATATACAATCTTCACTTGAGGAGTTTAACATAACTCAAAAGGCTGAATACAGTGATGGTTGGTCAAAACCTATACTGCAGAAAATACTTCCATTAGAAAGGCTGTATAAAATATACCAGCTTCAGTCCAAAGACGTTTTTAATATACTAACTGACCTCTCTAAGTACCTATTTAGACAAATGATCAGAGTATGTGGCTAAATAATATTTAATTACAAACACTCTGAGAGGATCATACCATTTCTTACATTCTGCACTCTACACTAAATACATGGAGCAAACACACTTGTCAAGAGAACCTTGGTGGTGGTCAGAATTTTTCCCCCTGTGTATTTGGGTCCCTGTAGTGTCTTTACTTGAAAGCCTTCATTAAAGAAATTAGATCAATTCTGTCATGACAATGACAAAGGAACACAAATTATTTTGGATTCCTGGTTTTCAAGAACTGAATTTAATTGCCATGGTTAGGAATAAAATAAACACTGCTGGAATATATAATATGTTACAATACAACAAGTTAGAAACAATATTTTCAGAAATTGGATGTGACATTGCAGTTTAAACTAAAAGACTTAAATCTAGACTATGCACTTGACTTGACATGCTACAGCTACTTTACAGGCCTAAGATACAAGGCAGGGTTTTTTCAAACTTTCCAAGTTGTCTTATTTCAGCAAAGACAGACTGAAAAATACTTTTCTGAGCAATAAGCTGACTTTTTTTGAAGTAAAATCTGTGTTTACTGATGACTTTTGTCCAAACTCACCAACAGAAATCATCAAACTATTTTTTTACCAGTAATTTCTTTCTATATTAGAAAAAAAAAACCACCCCTCTAATTTTTACTTCTGTACAAAATCTTAAAGCATTTCTCAATTTATTAATCTATAGTTTTTTATTTGTGTAAGACAAATTCAGAGAGAATATCCTACTTTCCCAATACTCTACGCTGCTTTTCATAGAAGACCTAAGATTATCTTTGGAAATCCAGCTGGGTAAGCAGGAAAACTAAGTTAACAGTGGCCATGCACAAACCTAGTAAGATTTTTCAAAATAGCTCCTGAGCAAACAGGTGTCATCCTGCCACGGCTTCTGTTTTCTTGTACCCAGAAGTTTGAAGTGACTTCAACCAACTGTAAGATACCGACTGCTTTATTTTAGGTCAATGTTTTTATCAACAGCTGCTCCACTGTAAAACTTCTCATTTACTGGGTAGTACAAGGGGAAAAATTATAATAACGAAGGTGAGAATGACACTCTGGTACCTGAGAGCAGTTAAATGGAAAGGCAAAGAACCCAGCAGTGTCCCAGAGAAAGCAAATGATTTAACCGCATGGCCGCCTACCTCATTACACGGAGAAATATAGTCTTGCAAGTTTTGCCTTCATCCTGTGCTGTGTGGAATAGCAAATCCCAGCATTTCATAGAACAGCTGTTACAGTGAATTTATGAAGTACATACTCTTCATCTTCCTCTGTACCTTCCCTCTTTTTTTTCCCCTTGATCAGGCATCAGCAGAATAGGCATGACTGAATCTGTTTCCTACCTTTTCCATTACTTATTTATGTATGTCTGCTCTGGGGCCATACAAGATGGTGGGAGATGTGGGAAACATTTTGCTCATCACTGTTGCAAGACAGTACTAGTATAAATGGCACTGATACAGCAAAGTATCTTCCCACAGGCACTAATTAAAAAGCAATAAGCTCACTTGAGAAGCGTTTGCTTCCATTTTTTTCCTTCAGTACTCAATGCACTGAAGTTTTTCTCCTTTTCTCCCTGATTACAACTACACATTAAAATCTGAGACAAAGAAAAGTAGGAGATAGAATTAAAAAAAAAAAACAAACCCATAACCCAAATCTCCCTTGCTACTCTCCTGTGCATGCGTTTGTATAATGAGTTACAGCTAAAATTTTCTGACTAGAGAGCCTTATTTTTAGAAATCTAACTTTGAAAGAGCTGCTTATTAACAGAAGCCCGGGTTCTGAAAGCAGGCTTCTGACTTGACTGCAACTTTGTTTGTGATGAAATATCAATATTTGTATATTTTCTGCAAAATGTTAGCTTCTTTAATAGTTGCCACATACCTGTCACTGTTAAGGACAAGTATTACGACGTGCATAAATTGTATATTCCTGTGTGAACATATAAGGTTAGGCAGATTATATTCTGACACCAAAGCAAAAGCAAAATCAGTGCAAGTAAATGAAGATAGTTCACTTTGCCTGTAAATAAAATGCAGACAGCTGAGAGAGCAAAAATTGGGAACAAACAAATGAGACCTCAGAAGTCACCAATGGGGAAAGAAAGGAATGGGAGAAGGAAAGGAGAATGAAGGCATTTCGCTTTTATTTCAAGTGCCTATCAACAGCTATCCCTTTACTTCCTGCAGTTCCAAATGGTCTGTTGTCTCTTTGCTCACACACCTGGTCACTATATAAAGACATCAAATAAAGAAACTTCAGCAAAATTTTTCAGTTCCTAAAAAGGGAGCAAAACAGGTTTTAAGACTGAGAAACCAAAGACTCACTCTTTGCTTTTGTGCTGAAGGAGACAGGTGAAGAATCTAAGCCAAAGGACTGAGTCATAACCTGTAATTCTACTTCCTGTAAGTCTGTAAGTCTCTTTGGTCTCCATTTCTTTGAGATAATGTAACTGAATTCAATAAACTGCATTTAATTAATTGATTAACTTTTAATTAAGACTTTAAACAGGAAAGAACTGCTTGTGCATCCTGTGTAATGGGATGCTGAAGTTCCTACTTTATTTTTCATAAAAAATAGGCTTTAGTCCAGCAATAAACCTGTAGATGTAAGAATGTCAGACCTTTGAAAGGACTATAAAAAAACTGATAGAAGTTTGAACAGGAAAAATTGGAGTTCATCAGGCTCTACAAATGTACCAGAGTATCAGCTGGCCAGTACTGAGTTCCTGATCTTCTGTCTATGGGGTCCAAGTTAGCAAGTTTAAAGCCTACTTCAGTTTATTTACAGGTCTACAGTCAATCTACTACAGTCTGCAATGAAGAAGTGTATGGAGTTTGGTTAAGATTTCTCTCCCATATCCCACAATGGATTTCTATATATGAATTTATGTCTTTCCCTCCCCTTGTATACTTATATTCACACCGAGTATAAAACATTTTCTTTAGAAAGAAAAATACTGTGCAAATGAAAAACTATGTAAAATGCCTATCAAGCACTTCCCTTTTATCTCACTGAGAAAGAAAAAATAATCTTCTTGGATGAATACATAGATTCTCCCCTTAAGACCCTATATCATAAACAGAGGAAAAAAAGAGTTCCTGGTGGGTTGAAAAGCAGAAGTGGTAATACAAGAAAGAACAAAAGTAACTTTGGCTTTATGGTATCTTATCTGTTGAAGGAAACCACATACTCTGACAGTGATATGCTTGGTCCTGGGGCAGGGAGAGAAGAATGAAAACAATTGCAATACCATTAACAAATGTACTTTACATTGGGATTTAGAGCACATTTAGAAAGTGTTTAACAGCTGACCCTTCAGCACCAAGAGTGGTGTGTTGCAGGGGTTAGGAAACTCTGCTGTAACCATCAACATGGGATGAAGTTCTGCTCTGTTCTATAATTCATGAGGACTATCTCACTGGCAAACAACAGGCTAGAAAATTAAAATTAATCCCCAAATTCAAGTGCAGACAGGTGGTGACAGGAATCTAAATCTAGGAAACTAAATTATCATTTTTGTATATCTCTTGGCATAGTTAATGAGAGATTTCCTTTTCTCACAAGAGGAATTTTCAATTCTGAAAACACTCGTGTATCAATTTAACAAACAGGATCTTCTCTTTAACCAGTACACAGAAGATTTTGTGTTACAGCAGTCCCAGAAGTAGTAGTCTGTAGTTTGTGTCTTTGATATGGTGTTGAGTCACTGCTGCAGCAAATACTATTATTTTCTAAATACTACTACAAAGATAGAAAATCATGATGGAGAATTTCTACCACAATAAAAAGGAAGGAAAGGTTTAGTTCAGCCATAAAAATTTCTGAAGGTGATGAAAAGGAGTGTAAAACTTTTGAAGATTAATTTTTTACAAAGAATTAATTTTCCTTTCAATTTATTGAGTGAAGGTTAAGTATAACTTCACTTGTCAAGTATTATAGGTCTAGAAGTTTTACTTTAATGTAAAATAGTTATAAGTGACAGAGAATAAACCACCTGTTTTTTATGAACTTTACAAATCTATAGATAACTATGCTTGGTTACTAAACACTAGAAAGAATGTATTACTCTAATATTTTTACAGTATGAAGTTAATAAACCATGAAGAAATACAGTATATTGATGAATACATAAGAATAACCCTGTCTACAATAACACTGTGATTTTCAAACTATGAGTAGGCATAATATAATGTAAAAATAAAGGGAGAATTGTATTCTTGTTTCTTACACAACATCCCTGTTAATAGATTGTGAGTCTCTGCATGTCAGCCAGGCATCGCACATGGAGATCGATGCCTGAGGAGAGTCTCAGCCAGTGGGACTTCCTGCAAAGTTGCACTCCATGGATCTTGTTGTTTATTTGATTTTACACTATCCTGAAACTAGACTGGAACTGCAAAATAATATAGTTGAAGCACAGTAAAGTGCTGTTTAACATTCAATTTACTTAGCAGTTGCTATTTGTCCAAAAGAGACCAATGATTCTTTCCATTTATTCCTGAACTGAAATTTTATTCTGATGTAGACATGCTGCTGGTGGTGACAAATGTCCCACGGTCCCTCATGATTCCCATTTGAAAGGAATTTCACACACACACACAAAACTATGTTCCCCCTGCCCTGTCTCAAAAAGTCCTCATCTCTGTCTGCATTATCCCTTCTCTCTTGAGCCTTGTTTGCAAAGTGAGAGCAGAAGGACAGCCAAGGAGTTGCTACAGATAGTCATGTCCTTCTTCATTTCATATGGAGACCTAGTGCCAGTGAATTCATCAAAATTTTAGCTGCGTAGTTGCGGTTGACATAAGGTTGTGATGGACCACAAAATAACTTCTTTTTTCACCTACGGTCTTCCAATTTCTGTATAAATATGAGATACCTTGTTAATAGGTGTGTTGCATTCTGCTGAGTTTTAGCTCTGTATGAAGTAGGTAGAAAAAGCCTTGTCATTTCATCTTAAATGTAAAGGCATACTTAGAGATTTCACTCCATATATTTCAAGAACAAAGATATTAGCTGAGTCAAATACCAAGAAACAGACATAGATTCTATAACATATCAGAGCTGTAGACAGTAAAACATATTAAATATTGCATAATAGCAAGAATTAATAAAATAAACCCTTTCCTTTTCCCACTTTATTCTACTATATTTTGTTTTCAGGAGGCTAACTAGGGTTTTTACATCATCCCACTAGATTTTGCAACCATATGGTCAAACAGAGAATACAGTGACTAAGTGGTAGACTTCCAGCCTCAACAATCTGCATTTGAAAAGGAGCAGATCCATATGTTTTTCTCCTTCTCTTTCTCTCTCTTTTCTTTTTGTTTTCGTCTTTGCTTTTTCTTTTTTTTTTTTTTTTTTTTTTTGGTGTGTCCTGTACCAGTAGCTACAAAACTTGTGCTTTTTTTGCATAAGACACAGGATTTGCAGGAGCACTTTGTACTCTAAGACAGTTTAAATTCCTGACAGTACAGGGAGCTTAAAGTTTTCTCATTAAAAAGAGTCTTTCCCAGAAGTTAATCTACTGCCTTAGGTTTTACCAGAAGCTTTTGGATTTATGTATAATTGGAGAACGTTTATGTATAATTAAAGCACACACAGACAGGTATGTCTAATGCAAGTTGTTTTCTAAGTGGGATGCATCTATTTACTGTAAACTAGTGCCAAGATTGTTGCAGCCTAATTCCTTACAGGTCTACTTTCTCAACTGCTGAGACTCATTAAAAGTCAGTATTAATGGCATGAAGGTTTTTGGTCTTTTCTTTATCATTAGCCTCTATGTCACTTAAAATACTGGCATAGACCAGATTCTGGACCAGCTGTTTTCAGGTGAAATCTTCTTTCTTCATTTGAAAGAATAATTAATACAGGATCTATCATTTTATGCAATTAGTCATTTTATACTTACTCCATACGTATGTGCTTTGCACAGAAAATCCTCGCTGCAAGACAAAAGTGCCAGATGAGAGGTCAGGCTGCTCATGGAATATGCTCTAATAAATGAAGTGCATCACTCCTAATATGCTTGATCACATTCAGTTTTAATCAGTACTTTATTGTTTAGAGATGAATCTTTAAAGAGGAGGGACAAAAGAGTGTTCAGTTATATTTATTCTTACTTGTGTATTGTTTATGGGTCTCACATAACCTTACTACTGTAAAGGGAGTAAAATCAGGCACTGATTTGGCTCACTAGCCACAGTAGCCCTTCTTTTTTGAGAGAAACCCCCAATTCAATTTCTCGCTGGAATGGATTTTGCCCAAATAAGGATAATCCTTCATTTAGTGTTTACACACTTGGTTACCTCCTAGCATTCCTGCCTATCATATCAAGTTTTAAAATTTTATTGAAAATTGCCAGAATTCATTTATGCATTAGTTGGTTTTATTGTAGTTATGGACGAGCTGGCATTCAACAAATTTTGCATTAGGAAGTAATAGTCGTGATTTTATCAGAATATAACAGGACCCATCCCAAATTTTGCTTCATTTTCTTGTGACATGTTACTGTCCATGCATGTCCAACATATGCAGCTGCACAAAATGAGTATCTGTACTGGCAAAAAGTAAACTATTTTCACTCTCCCACTTTCTTTCTCCCCTCGTCACCTAAGACAGACAAAAACCACTCAGGCCCCCTAATTTATTTCATCAGAGAATACAGGGCACAATGGCTTCTATCTAACCTGAAGTATACAGGAAGACCTTGCTCACCACACAAAGTTAAGGTTCAAGAATATCAGTTATATTCCAAATAAAAAAGCTACAAAGTGCCAGCTCTTTTCAACAGAAAATACAAATTGATCTATGCTAGAGAGAAGTAAAATCAGAAGAGAAACACAGTCAAACTGAACAAAACTTTTTCCAGCAGAGTACTAACATTTTAAATAAAATGAAAAAATTTGTAGAGTTACAAGAACCTTATTGTAGCAATTTCATTGTAGTTGAATTAAATAAAGCCTATGAATTCCCTTTTCCTCTTTAAATTGCTGTTTTGCCAAAATCAGCAATCTTAGCTCTCATCACTGGGCCTGAATTTCAGGAAACAGCTTCTAAAATCACAAAAAAGCAGCACTGAAACAGAAGGGGACAGAGAACCAAAGAGGAAACCTGCTGGCTCTGGTTTCTGATCACAGTTCAGCCTAGAATCTGAACTGCCCCATCCTGCATTTCTCTTAATTAGGTTGGCCACAGGGCTAGGATAAAACCAGGTCTAATGTATAATGACATCAACTGAATAATTATGAATACACATTAAATAATTATTGTCATGAGGTCAAGACCTGAAGATAAATTAAGAGAAAAATGAAAAAAAAAAAATCTTTGACACTGTTCCAAGCCAGGGAGTAAAGCAATATTAGTTTATTTTTAAAATCCATCCTCAATAAAAATATCTGTACAAAAACATCAAGAACTGAAGGCATTTTATGACATGGTCTCATACCAAAAAAAACCCACCATGTATGACACCACATAATAAACACATTGCCTAAGATGCAAGCAAAAAATGTGCAAGAAAACATAAATAAAACTATCACACAGTGAAAGCAGCCTTGCTCCCATAAGTTGGTATTGTCGTCTTTGTTTGTTTTTCCTTTTAGAATATTTAAAGAATTTTTAGTACTGTACAAAGCCACAGAGCATCCTTTCCTATTAGTCCAGAATACAAACCCTCATTTGTCACCTTACAATTGACTGAACGAATTCATATCTTATAAGACAGGAGATGCATATATAAACTGTTTATTCTGATGGCACCTGACTGCACTATTTTAAATGCATTTTGCTTCTCACCAAAAGTACTTCATTCAGGCAGAGACTCAATCTGGTGACTTGACCTCAACAGAAATGTCCGTGAGGCTCAAGACTCATGCTAGTAACCAGAAAGCCTTTCGGTTTGTAGATTTTTTTTTTTTTTACAAAATTGTATGAAATAATTTCTAACCACATATAGAAGGAGCTTGGGAGTTTTGGACCTGAGCTAAAACACATATAAGTACAGATTCAGAAGAGAATGCATATTAAAACAAAATTATTCTCCCACTCTTAAGCACCACCTACAACACCAGGAAAACCTTGGGTTAAACACATTTCTGCCTATTCGTCCAAGTTTGTTAGTTCAAAATAAAGAAAGTAATTCGACCTGACTGAAATGAAAAACCTAACTTCAGGGGAATGAATTTTCTCCATCTGAAACTAAAGTTTTCGAATCAAGCAAGTCAAAATGTACACAGATAGTACGAACACCCAGAAAGAACCTGTTGCTCAGATGAGGACAGTGCACAATAATACATCCTTTTAGATGCACAGGTCATAGTTTAAGAGCAGACAGACAATCTGCAACCTGAGCAAGGCCAAACACACTTCAGGGAAATACTTTTTATGTTTTGAACATATGCTCTACCACCTATATTGGTAACAGACAGATAACACCATCTTTGGTCATTTTTTCAAAGTTACAAACATTACTCTGCAACTCGCCTGAGTCAGGATGAGGCAGCAGTGTTTCCATCTGGCAGGATATCTGCAGAGCTAAACAGAAGAAAGCCAGCAAAAACATCTCTTGGTGCTCTTTACAGGAACCTGAGGCATCAGCTAAAATGCAGTGCCTTACTCTGAAAAAGCTAATTTCTGCCAACTGAACTGGCTTTTTTGACTGCACTTCTGGAAATAAGGACATGTAGAACATACTGATTCTAATTATTAAAGCCTGGATTCAAATTTTTATTTTAAAAAAGCAATAAAATCTAGAACTTGGGGATGTACAGACAGATTCAAAACTGCTAAGTGCTTCCACCATCAGATCATAAACAGCTGATGTGCACATGCAGATCAAATCTGAGTAAATATACCACTGATACTCTCTTCCTTCATCTTTTATGACAGTGTGCAAATAGAGCCTAGAAAGTTTACAGGGTTCAGTGTTACATGTATATTTGTATAGTTATTTAAAAAAAAAAAGGAACTGGACTCCCAAGATAATTAAGTTCTTAACATAGAATAATTTATGATATTTCAAAATTACCCCAAAACAAACATAACCCCCTTCTACATTCAGGATATACCACTAAACTCTCTTTTCTGCATGAAGTAGCAAGCTTTAAACATATGCAATTACTACAGGGAACCAAGGATGTTTAGTTTTGTCCAGTTGCTTACAGCAGAAAAACCTAAATAAGTACTAAGAATTTATTTGTGGATTGTTAACTGGTTATCACCCCCAATAAGAAGGGCAAAATCTTCATTAGAGCACCGCTTACCTCTGCCAAGAAAGTTAAATCAATATAACTACCCTGGTTGTGGCTCCATCATGGAAAGATGTTTTATAGTAATGAAGCTCTGAGGAAAGGTTTAATGAATTTGACCTTAATACCTTTAGATCACAAACCACTATCCAAACAACTCTAATCAATATAACTTAAAATTAGCTGATTTTTTTAGTTAGAGAAGTCTGTTTTACTTATATAATGTTTAAGTACCCTAAACCTTTCTTATTGAGTAATTCAGTCCAAAACTAGGAAACACAGCAGAAGCTGAGACATTCCAATGATTTCTTCCACAGTGAGTTAGAATAAATACCAGTTTATAGTTCTTTTGGAGGTAAGCAGTCCCTTTACTATGTTTTAAGTTAATCATTAAAAATTATCAATGACTTTAATAATAATAATATTAATCATCATAATCATAATCATTATTATTACAATGATTATTATTGTTTTATCATTATTAAGAAAATACATCAGCTTCTTAATGGAGATGAAGGTACACTTGCAAGAAAATAGTTCAAAATTTTCTACTTCTGGTACTACAATACCACAAGTAAATATACTTATTTTTCCTTCCTGAGCCAGCTGGTGCCTTTGATATTCCAGCATTTTAAAAACTAAGATGAAAACTACTGACCCTTTAGATTTGCTTAATATTAATCATTATGAAAAATGTTGAAATAATTTCGTGTGAGCATGATCTCTTTGTACCAGAGCTATCTAAGGAATAATACTGGGTAGACAGAAGTTTGGCTGTACTTTAATAAAGAAAGCAAATTAGGAGAATTATGCACAGGGACATCCGAATCTCAGTGGCAGATGCCATATTAAAAAAAAAAAAAAGCCCCACTGTCACATCCCATGATTTCTCTCTATTGTAATACATTCCAGCAGCACATCTACAGCACATTTTAGTCTTATTGAGTAGAAAAGGCGATCCAAGAGGGATCAAGAAGGATTTACCTACATATGCAACTATGGCTCTAATGTCAAGAATGCTGATGAATATTCATTGTGTCTCCTTTCAACATAAAAGGCTAAGAAACATTAGAAAGAGGGCCCTTCTTTGTGAGAGGAGGAGTTACTTTATGGAGAGAAGGCCATCTTTGCATGTAGTTAAGACAATGACAGCAGTGCTGACAATAATTAATATGTAACTTTTAATATTCCCGTCAAACAATACATGTTTGGGGGTGCAATATGCAAGCAGAGGGGAAGGGCGTTCCCTCTCTGGTTACATTTCTGCCCCCCCAGAAGAGGGGCCCCCAAACTGCCCCCCAAACTGCAACTGAATAAGGCTTACTTATCACATCTGTTGGTATCTGTTGTATACCTTTTTTTCTCCCCCAAAGGTATACATCTAAACAAAGAAGCATAACAACATTAATAGAAATAACACAAGACCTATAAGAGTGAAAGAGTTAAAAGTCCACATCTGATCTACATTTATACATTCAGAGAATGTACAATATTGCATGAAAAAAATCAAATACAACTAATATTTTTGACAAAACACGTGTTACTCTGAGCATGGTATTTTTTACTAGTCCCAGGCCTTCTGTGATATACTGAAGTAGACATTATAGTGGGGATCTCACCTCTTTGTATAAATATCTGAGAGGAGAATGTAAAGAAGACAGAGCCAGTCTCTTTTCAGAGGTGTCTAGTAACAGCACCAGAGGCAATGGGCACAAACAAAACACAGGAGGTGCTGCCTGAGCATAAGGAGCAACTGTTGTACTGTGAGGGTCACTGAGTGCTGGCACTGGTTGAGCAGAGAGGCTGTGGAGTCTCTAGCTTTGGAGATATCCAAAAGGACATGGTCCTGGGCAACTGGCTCCAAGTGGCCCTGCTTGAGCAGGGAGGGTTGGACCAGATGACCTTCAGAGCTCCCCTCCAATCTCAACCATTCTGTGAGTCTGTGCTTCCTTGTCCAGCAACTGCAAGGACAAGATACACTGAACACCATCTGTAGTACTAGGCATAAATCTATCCTCTCTGGCAGAAGGGTTTATTAGACATTTGATTTAGAAACTCATATAAACTCATGTAAAAGTCTTATATGAAAGTAAATTTGGTAACTGTTTTCCTTTTCATTTATGACTGTTGTCACCCAGGCTGGAGAAACTCACTCTAGGCTTCACATTAAAAGGCAGTTTTATTTCACAGCATGACTTGAAGCAGTACATAATACTGAAGTCATTTTCCCTTTCCAATGGTATTTTTTTCTAGCTTTTAAGACACTTTATAATGTGTAACCTCACTGAAAACATGTACTGCAATAAATATTATAAATCATGCATAGATATCTCAAAGCTTCTAATAGAATAAGGAGTTAAAATATACTTTCTTATTTTATTAAAATAAAAGAACTTACATTATTTTTTCAACATAAAGGAAAAACTGTTTCCTTAGCCAAGTTTAGTTTGCATGAATGAATTGCTGTACCTGTCTTTTGAAATGGATGAGGGTTTTTTTTCATAAACCAAATATATATTTTCATTTACTGTATATTACAATTTATGTCCAATGTAATGAAATTTTTCTTAAGGGATATTTAAAAATAAATGAAAGAGGCATCTAAAAGCCTGAATAAAACCTTGTCAAGTCTTCTGAATCCTCCCAGCTGTTCTCTTCAGATGGAGCTGAGCATTTTGGAAGCCATCCCTAATGGCATTGTCACTATGTGTGACAGGTGCAAGAGTGAAGCTGTCCTTTAAGAGGTTCAGAGTGAAGTGAGACTAGAGCCAAAGACAGAAGTGGAGAAGAAAGAATAAAAATGGTTATAAAATAATGATTTGCAGCCACTCAATGCTGAGTTTTCTTATTCCTCTAAGTGCCACAGTATCTTAAACAGGCCCCAAGAATATTTGTTGGAGCAGTCTCCCCAGGGTGCATCTGGATTTGGCAAAATCTAACATATCATCAAAGAAAAGAGACTTTTAAAGATAGAAATTTAGGCATTATCTTGGGTTTTTTTTCTGATATCCATGTTATTACAAGCAATGAAGACACTTGATGAGCAATGGCAGAATAAGACCTGCAGATATCATGTGATCGTCCTTAGGAAAGTTCCACTGGTAATTCAAAATTCGGAGTCAGCTTGGCACTAAATTTATTTAATGCTGATGCTGTGCACCAAGCAACTGCAAGTAATGTGAGAACAATAAGGAAGAGTGGATGACACGAATTCCTTGTGTGAATGGCAGTCTCAGCAGTTCATATTCATATTCATATACTCCCTTCATTAAAGAAATGAGTGCACAAAATACATATCCCTGTGCAGCAGGTAGGGAGAAGATCAAAATATGTCTGATTTCTCTCTGGAATCCTGAGAGGCACAGCTGAGCTTGGCCTACACAACAGAATAATGCATCTGTATTTAAGATGTCCCCTCTCTCTCAAAAAACACTGGTTCATTAGGAAAAAACATTAGGCTTACAATTAAGTGTCCTGATGTAATACAACTTATGCAGAAGGATTTCCTGATTCTGTGGAAATCCTGGGAAAATTTGTTCCAAGAGTTTATTTTCTCTGGTCTAGTCTTCTCAAGGCAGCAGTAACATCAGTGCCCAGTGATGGCAATTTAGATGTCAGAATTGAGGAATTTTCCATTATTTATGTAGAAAGAAGCACATATACTGAATATATGTAATTTCCTGTAAATACTACTTCTGTCAGCCAAATGCAGGGAAATTAAGCTATTTTTGTACTAACACATTCATTAGCAGGAACCCAACAATAAATGGTTGTTTCACCTTTGTTAGTTTGACCATGGAGTCACACATTACAATGGTAACTTTCTTATGCACAGTATTCAATAGAAGCATTTTAACACATTGTGTTTGTCATGTGTAAGCTATAATACATATCAAAAACATTTGTATCCTCCCAGAACACATGTAATTTTGGAGTGACAAATACCTATGTTACCCATTCTCAAGAATTCAATCACATTTTTAATACCTCCCCAGCCTGTAAATGAAATCACACTTTTTCACATACACTTCAATGGCTGTTTATTTTGCAGTTTAGCTTTAAAGGACAAATTGATTTTTTGTAATGTTTGCCATATTACTCCAGTAGTTTAACCAGCAGAGGGGAGAAGCTGACTCAGCAGCAGGAAGGACTACATAATTTCAGAGATGCTACTTTTCCCTTTTTCTTTCAGTCAGCCCTGCTCTCATGCAGTGAGCAGTACCCTTTTCTTTCTCTGTCACTCAGGGAGGACACAAGTAATTAATTCCAAGAAAAAAATGTGACCTGAAATGTCAGTGGTGAAAGGTTATGCACTGTGGAATGGAGTTTTACAATGACATATTTAAAAAAGAGAGATCAAAATAAACTTCCTTTTTATTTTATATTATTGTAAAATGTCTGGTAAGTTTATATTCATCAAAAAGAAAACACCCTATTCAAATAGCTTAAATGGAGATAGGAAGTAAGACCTCAAAGCAAATTACTGTGTTACAGATCTTTCTGTTCCTAGGAAATTTGAAAGTATCAAATTCCAAGCACTGTACTATCATTTATTAGGAAGACCACTTACACCATTTATGACCTATTATTTATCAGTCACTGAAAGGCACTCAGAAGACTCCTGTGCAAAACTGTGATGTACCACACAGCCTATGCTGGCAAGCCACCCAAATCACAAGCCTTTCATGGTTCCAGAGAAACAAAATTCAGCAAATGTCCATTTCTTTGTTACGTTTAAGATGAGAAGAAATAGATGTAAGCAACATCCTTAAAATGACAAATGATGGCAGAGCAGTTCTCAAATGTGGCAGAGACGGTTTAACAAAATCTGTGAAGTCAGGAGGCTCCTCTGGAGCACAGAGGGCAGGGACAGCAATGGGACAGTATACACCAGATGTGCTTTAAGTGTCAGAAACTAAATCCCATCTCAGCTGGCAGGAGCTAGATCTGAATATAACTCCCCATGTCTGAAAAAGTCTGACACAGTAATGTGAACACTTGCAGAGTACAGAGGAGCTATGACAAACTCCTTTGGCGCTTGTGCTGGATGAAATACTGAAAACTCAGTACTACCTGGCAAGGACAAAGAAGAAGAAGAAGAAGAATGACCAAGTAGTGATAATGAAATGGCCTCACCATAGCACCTGTGCCTGAGAAGGGAGGCCTGAAGTGTATTTGCCACACTTCAATCCAGACTCTTACTCTGGTTGAATTCTGCATTACGACACATACCAAATCAAATGGCCACATCTTTTTTTACCAGGATTACACACAGAGTCAGTTACACTGGAAAAGGGTGGGTTTGTGTATAGCCTGGTGCATATCAGTTTGCAGAATTAGGCCTTCCATTCACAGATACACATTTTCCTTTTCACTAGAGAACTAACACTGTGAATGTTAACACTGTTACAGTTCCAAAAGAAGGACTGAAAATGTGACTGCTATAATCAGACCTTTTTTTGTGGGCTTTTGTTTTTTTGTTTATTTTGAATTTTCTGTTGCTTTTTTGTTTGTTTTGTTGTTGGGTTTCTGGTTTGTTTTTGGTTATTTTTCTGGAAAGAGAAATACCCTAATTATCTGAATCATGGCTGCTAAAATTTTCAAGCTATATGAAAAAACTTTCTGGTAGGCCTGTAGGTGGTCTATGCAAGACTCCCACAATCCAATCTTTCCAGATATCTTTTTTGCTTGATTAATTAGAGAAACTACGGAGATGTGACATTTTTACAATGACTGATGTTTTCGTATAATTAAATTAACCTGCATATATCCCTCATAAAGCATTAGGTCATGAAATTTTTGTAAAGTGCCAGGTAAGTGCCAACCGTAAAATTACAAATTTAATTTTTAGATGTATGTCCTCGGTAAAAATAAAAACAGTGGACTCTTTAATTTCATATAAATATCATATCATAAATCTACTCTGAGCATCATATATGAATCATATATAAATAATGCTATGCAAATAGGCATGACTGCTAATATAGAATCTTTAGAATGAGACTACTTAAATGAATAAGTATTATTTTAAATGTCAGTCAACACACCATGAAAAAAGAAAGCTCAATTTAATTAGGCTGGTCATTTGTGGCTTAGGTAATCAAAGGATTAGCATGTAAAGTAAGTGAAGGCTGCACAAAGCTTTGTGCAGGTTTTATACAGGTATTCACTTTCATCTCAATAAAAGATTTAGTGTAACAAATGCTGGCTTACAGCGAGCTTTGGTGCTTATGGCACAAAGGAGCTTCTCAAGAAACTTGCTGTGTTGCAGTGTAAAGGTCAGGCACAGTTTACCAAGACTGGAGGGAAAAAGAGATTAAAAAAAAAGTGGCTTTGCTGACAGATCTGTAGTATAGTTGTAAAGACAAGTTTTTTCAATAGTTTATTTATGTCAACTTTATTTTGACTAATTTCTCTATAAAAGGAGAATAACTGTAGTACCAGTAGAGAGGATGTCTACCTGCAATCAGTGGTACAGCCCAATGGGATTGGAGCAGAAAGACAGAAGGTTTGGGATAACATACTAACTTGAACTTTTTTTAACCTTTTCAGCAGACTTTGCCTACTGCAGACTGTAATGCATTGAAGAAAGCAGGGCAAATACAACTCACATGCTGTGAGAGCTACACTTTTGCCTGGCCTTAACACAGAGAGGTCTCTACAAAGTAAGTTTTAGTACATATTAAAAGCCACCCCAGCTGAAAATATTTTCTGTCTCCTTGGAAGGTGGACCAGAAAAGAAGGTGGGGCAGGCACATGCAAAGTCTGCACCTGCTCTTTATAACCACAGGAGCAAGATAGATGCTGTGTGTTTATAAAACAAACTGACTGTTGCATAGCACATTCATGACATTAAGAGTGCCCATACTGCAAACACTGCACTTTGGAAGCCCAGAGGACTGCCAGCCCAAACTGCACCGACAGCATGCTCACTGTTCCTAACTACTGTGCTCTGCTTCAGTTCGAGAGGGAAAGAATGATAAAAGATTTTCTTTGTTTTGGGGAGAAAGTATCAAGAACCTCACATGCAAATTATTTTCACAGCCAAGCATTATTTGAAAACTGAAACAGAATAAAATTATCATTTTAAACTCTCCAGAAGATATCTCCTTTTCCTCTTTTGTACTTTTATGCTGAAGTACCTTCTCAAATCTTCTGAAAGCTGGGATTTTTTGAATCAGCCTTGAAAATTGGAAGAGCTTCCACTACAAGTTTCCAGCTACTTTCTTTTCATATGTACTGTAAAATATGCTAATAGAAAAAAGCAGCAGCTTTAATCTGCTCCTTCAATTGAATTTATCAGCCTGCATATATTTATTGTGTCATTGACCCCGTATTTGCCAAAAGAATGTAGGCCTGCATACATTCCAGGCAATCGGAAGTTATTTTAGGTATATCATACTGAAACTTTTTAATATGGCATTTCTACCATGGAGTTATGAGGAATTTCTGGGAGACAAGACAGGGTTGGTGGTTTTTGGGGTTTATTTTAAGTCTCCAAACCAAAAAACAGTCTTTAGTAGATACTGTAAAAGCTGAAAAGTTTGGAAATTTATTTAGGTTTTATTTAATACTAGGAATGCAGTGACCCCAAATCAAACAGCACAGATGAGAAAGTCATAATTTCCAAAGGTGGACATGCTGAAGTAAGCTGCTGAGTCTAGCAAAGGACTCATGTTGTGTGAGGTAAATGGAATCCAAAAATTCACACTCATCTAGTGATAACAGTAATGTCTTTCTGCAGCACTGACTTCATGTATTCAGGCTGAATACAACAGTGTCTGTGTTTTTATCCATCCTTCCATTGGAAATGTACATTAATGGTGTCTTCTGTCTTGATTGATATGTGATTCAAGCCTATACTAATTACCAATATTTAAATACAAATTTTGAGAGAAAAAGAATCCCCTTAGATGTGTTCATCTGGAACACCACAAAATGCAACACTTTGAAGCCTCTGATATAAATCAGAGATAGGTGGTTAATCCAGGAATAGCACCCAAACCTTGAGGGGGATTGTGGTTGTGGCTTTTTGAATTAGATGTGTATAAGCATGGTATGGCTTATTCTTTCCAAGGAGAATATAGGACCTGGTTTTTAATTGCTATTTTTTTTACAGTGCTATTACATGTAAAGACATTGCTGCACTGTACCACATTGAGAACACAAAGCTGAAACTTTAGACTACAGCAAAAGACAAATTTAAACATTTGAATGTGGGCTAAATATGGAAGTTCCCTCCCCCAGCTATAGCATGGTATGGCTCAGTCTTCTTTAAAACCTAAGCCTCTCACATGAACGGGGTTGACAAACACTGATTTAGGAGAGAGGAAGGACTCTCATTCAACAGTAACACAACCAGTGAAAATTAGCAGGATTCAGACCAAAAAAGCCCTTTAAAACTTTAGGCTACTGCGCATTCAAGTCAGTCCCCAACACTCTCTCATTTTAGGGTGCAAACCAAACTTGAGAGATCTCTTACCAGTTTTCCATCCAAGAATAATAACTTTACCCTGAATTTACATGCTGCAACTGGAGGGATTGATATTCTCAACTATACATCCATGCAAAACCTTCTGGCCTTAGCTGATAACGTTCACAACTTAGATCTGAATTCAGGTCTTTCTGTGGCCTTAACAACAGCTCCAAGCTTCGAATAAACATCTATCTTCCCATCTTTTTAGCACACATATAGTTCTATAAATTGTGCATACAATCAGGTTCATCATTAGTCCTTAAAATAAAGAGCTAAGCATATCTTTCAAGGACTGGAGCTCTAGTGTGCATGATGCTCCTTGTATATGCTCCAAATAATAAAAATAAGTGAGTGAAATTTTCAAAATCCTTTGAATTACTCTTCTCAGCTATAAACAGCAAGAAAAAAAAAGAAGTAGGACTACATATATACATAGCCATATGTATGAGAATAGAAAAGACTAGTTATATTATCTCCATATACCCCAAAAACTTGAAACAAATCCAAAAAAGCTTACCCTTGCCAACGTCAGGGTTCCTTGTTTACACACGCTGCAGCGGACCCTCAGTTTTCCAGGCTTCACAGCTTGGCAGAAATCTTTGCAAAAAACATAAAAACTGTTGTAACTTGCTGCACCTGTCAAGAGGAAAAGCAAACAAATAGTAAACAACCACTTTTGATGCATACTGAAAATCAGTAGCAAACTGTCATGAAAGCTATTTCACTCTATAAGTGATAAGTTAAAAGAATTTTAAGTTCTGAAGACAGCTTTGTGATGATCTCATCTTGCCTGATCTAGTTCCTAACACCTTCCAGTAACTCCTGCTTCTTGACCAATAAGCACAGGCGAACTACACTATAACTCCTTGAAAATGCATCCAGAGCTTATCACTAGTAAGCACAAACTGAAATCCTTAGCAAGTGAAGTATGAAATTAATTACCCCAGTCCTTCATCATTTGCATCTCACTTCTAGTCTAAAATTGTCTAGCTGCAATTTTTATGAGGTCAAATTGCATGAAAATTTCTTTGGATGAAGCTTAAAAGATGAGTTTGACTTATATCACAAAAAGAAAACAAATATCTAGTTTAACAAACTTACTTCTGTTCATGGAAGACTGGAAGCCAGTTCTTTATTCTTGCTGGCAGCCTTATAACCTTGCAAAGTTTGCAAACTGCTGCCAAGATATTAGGCCAAGTAAATTTTCAAGGAAAATGAAATGAAACGCATTCTGTTCTGTGAAACTATGGAACAGAATGTGATATGCAGAGAATTGTGAAAGCCCAGGGCAATGCTAAGGAATTTGATTTCACAGGCAATGACAATCACTGTTTTGAGTGAAGCACTTTTAAGAATAGCTATGGCTATTCCTTACAAACTGTTGGAATATCCTTGGCATGATTTTAATCCGTACTGGACAGCTCCAAATTCAGAGACTCAAGCCTATCATCAGAAGCTAAAATGAGACCATAATAAAGTTTCAAACAGAAATTTCTCAGTATCAGAGGAGATTTGACCCATTAACAGTGCCGAACTTCAGAATCAGTAGCAATCCCTTAGAGATGAAAATCTTTTCACTTTCTCCCTATTCTCTTACTTCTCCCTGCATTCATCAGCAATACATGTTTTATGTACGTTTGAACCCTAGCACACTACCACAATAAATATGACCTGCAATAATATTTTTAAACATGGCTGACTTCCTTTATTTTCACATGTCCCTCCCACAGTAAAGGGTCACACCCTGTGTTCTGCCAATGCAAAATGCCAATCAATTACATTTTCTACCTATTCATGGCTGTCCTGATTTAAATATGCTCTAATAGAATATAAATGTAACTCAAATATAATTTGAGTTTCCAAGACTCAACCCCGGAGAACTGTGCCATCCAAAAATCTTTTTTCCCAAGAAAAAGTGTGCAGATGTCTACAAAGAAGCTGTACACCGTTGAAAGAAGAAATTTTGTGACACTTTTTCAATTTTTCAGAAACATAAGTCACATAAGAGTATATCAATGATGTATCCAAAACTAATTTTAGTCAACTGATCTATGAAGTGTTTTCACTATGCTTCCTTGGAAAGTATTAACCATCATAGCAGGACATAAAGTATTCCAGAACTTAAATCAAATCCAGTTTTTGTGGAAGAATGACACACACCCATACATTCACACACACACCCATACATTCACACACTTACCCACTTTTCAAATGAATAAGTGCAACTCAAAAGGCTGAGAGCACACTTCTCAAGTCAGTCTAAAACACAGTTCTGGGATTAAAATAGTTAAATTAAATAAAAAAAGGCTTATACTGAACTATGTAATATACAATGTTGAGACGTGAAACTTAATATGACAAAGTTTTGGACATCTGGATATCCATTCACTCATATTTTGCTGGAGGCTCTGATTTCTGTAGCTGAGAGCACATCCCAGACTTGATCTGACAAATCCACAACAAAAATCTAAACTATGGCATTGCATATGAGAAGGAGGACTTAAGTCACTTGCAAGTGACTTAATTTTACTTTTGGCAGCTCCTCTATGCAGGATCAACAGAACAGTCAATAAGATTAAAGGTCAGTGCCTTTAGCACAATTCAAAGCGAGTGCTGCATGACTTAAGCAAGTAAGAATGCTATTGCTAGTAGAGGTCCACAATAAACAAGATGATTTCAGCCACTTATTCCTGACTTGGTCTCAAGAGCAGGAAGTGAGACCAGAGCCCGTTATCTATTCTATTGTCACCAGTCCTGTCCCATTGTTTCAATTGCATATATGGGCTGTCTAATGGGACTACTGAAACTGCTGCTTCTATTCACACTTATCCTGAGTGGTTCTGTGGTGCCACTGCTCACTGTCCTAGTTTAGTCCTACATTCCAAAATTATTCCTGGCATGACTCTAATGAAGCCCTCCCAGTTAAACAGAACCATCTTATTGAGTACATGAGCCCTTACAGCATAAAGCAATTTGTTAATTGGCTGATGCCTTTCCTGATCCAGTCCTCCACTCCCTGATGTCTTGTGTCCCTGTCTCACATTTTATGCCAAGGATTAAAATTTATTTCAAGGATTAAAACACTTGAGGCAGGAATCATGCTCTCTGTCTGCTTTGTGTTCTAAGCTCATTCCATCTGGACCCATAGATAAAATTATTTTATTGATAATAGTCTGCAGAATATTCACAGGATAGTATGGCATAAATCAGTATGACTGAATATTGCAGTAAAAAATAGTAGTCATAGGAGAGGCCTAAAATGAGACATATTGCTGATTTACTGTAGAGGATAAATCTTATGCATTAGCTTGATATTTGCTCTGTGCAAAAATAGACTACATTAGCTCAGTATTCATTTTTCTTAGCACTTTCAATTTTGTTTTCCATTTTCATGAATATAAAAAGTCCCCCCAAACACATTCCCTGCGCACAAATTTGAAACACAAGAAACAAATTTATAATATAATGGGTTGGAGCAGTTAAGCAGCACAGATCTATTCAGAGACACAGAATAACTTTAGAAATATCTGCTATAGCAAGAAAGCTGGAAAGGCGCAACACAATAAGAGGAATGCACTGATTTTAGAAGGAATGTGTCAAATGGAGATTTTCCGCAACCCATTCACCATTTTATGCAGATGTGCTGATCACATTCTCACAAAGCACAGTTACATCATTAGGTGGATGTCCTTAGCAGCATCATCAGGCAAAACAAAGACTTAGTTAAAAATGCAAATGCTGTAAGTTGGCTTACAGTACGCCATCATTAAGCTCTTTACTGACTTGTTCATGTCACTGACTATATTAGCATGGCCCTTGGCTGAGACTGCATCCCCTTGGACCAATTTTCAAAGAGAAACTGAAAGACACAGGAGTGAGGAAATCTGTCTTATGCACCAGCTCTGATTTATCAATATTAACAAAGAATGTAATAATGACATCATGCCAGTAATCACTATAATTGCTGCAGAACTGACCATATAGTAAATATATGAGGCACACACCTTTTGGGTGCATAACTTTAAAAACTTTAATGAAAATTCAGAAAACAATCCCTATTTTGCCATTTTCACTTCCAAATATTATCATATAAAGCCACTTATTACAGGCTAGCTTTAGGAAAATGCTTGATGGTTTTCTCTGTGGAGTTCATTTAATTATGCTGCCTTTACTGGTCAAAAAAAAAAAAAAAGAGTAGGATGAGATGAATACAAGAGGCCTCTCACTTATGATATGTGTCAGGACCTGTCTTCTCACCCCGGTGAGACACACACTCTCTCTCCCTTTTCTACCTCTTCAAAGCTAATTTCCTCATAAATATCACATCACAAAAAAAAGAAAAAGTTTAAAACTGTCCTCTCCCTTTAGTGTTTCATATAAAAAGGGGAAGTAGTTTTCTCTGATGTGTATCCCAGTGTTTTGTACTGTCTCCCCATCTAGGTTTTTAAGCTCCTTAGGACTTGAATTACTTCCTTATTTCTGTGTTGCTAATGATGACCATGCTGTGAAAGCTTTGTGCATGTTAGTGATAGCACAGACCAATTATTTTGATATGCATGACTAGTTAATGAGAAAACATTAGTCATAATGACTATAGACTTGATCCTGAAATCTCCAATCAGTCAAAACACCCATTTATCATCTCTATGACTGTTTAAGTGAATAAAATCTGAATAGGGATATTAGTAGCAAACCTACTGTTTTCATTTGAACTGCATTTTCATATAGATTATAATGATTACTGCGTCTTTCCTATAATCACCTTCTTAAAACTGGACAGACCTACAGGAAATCTTTCAACAGATTGAAAACTACATAAAGCTAGCATAGTTTCAGATTCCATTATATTTACATTTAGACTAGTTCTAATTTGTAAAATGTAGGCTGACTGTCAGAGACCTCAGACTATTTTTGCAATTTGCACCCATATAATGAAAAATACAGCTAGAAGTGAACAAAAAACATATTCCAACTGTGTTCACTTTAAGGACTTCGCTTGATTCAACACAGTAGGAGGAAAAATATCTGAAGTATAAACCCAGAATGCTCAAACTAACGAAAATTTTCAAAAGCTAAGTTTAAGAAAAGTGTGGAGGTTGCACTTCTGCACCCCCAAAAAAAGGGAAATTACTTATAAGATCCCATTCACTTTGCAAAAATACAACTGGTGTGTTCTGCCTTTAAACTTTTGTTCTTTAACCACTTTTCTTTGCCGGCAAAGATTTCACAGAGCACATAGCTTTCTTCCCCAGACCCATGTATACAGATGCACACATTTGTAACTTTTCTACCTTTTCTAGATTATACCTAGTCTTTATGATGCCTATCTAATTTATGAATAAGTATATAAATAAGTGAATGTATACATAAATATATATAAATAAGCATGAAAATGTTTATTTAACAGGTAGATTCATCTAAACTGGCTGTGCCATGTTGTAGTGAGAAAAACTGACACTTTTATGGTTTGATTCAATTCATCCTAAAGTAGATATAAAAAGATATAAACATGTCAGATAAATTGTGTCTAAAAGGGTCTGTTTGTTGTAGGGATTTAGAACCACAAGGTGTGGTAGAAATATCTACTTTTCAAACCTCTAAACTTAGGGAAGACGAACCCCACTTGGTGATGCCATGCACAAGAACTCATGACAAAGAGCTGCTGAATTCTGAAGTATGAGTAACAATATGAAACAGACTAAACCTGAAAAAAACACAACAAACCAACCACAATTCTTTTTCTTGAGACTCAAATATGACCTGCAGAATGCTTATGGATCTCAGGTAATTAAAGTATATGGAATACAGAGCTATTTAGAAAAAATAAATGGACTTGTCACTGTTACAAGGACTAAAAATTTAGGAAGAGTTGAAATTTGGCTGAGGAGAGTGTAATGCCCAAGAGGTGGAGTATCAGAAGTTACTTGACAAACACAATGGGGCACACTTATCTTTTTAATACCTTTTCAGTGAAAAAGGTTGTGTGAGAAAAAGCAACCAGGAGACGTCTGTGAATTTAAAAAATGCAAAAAGCACAGCACTTGATCTATCTTAAATTCCTGGAATTCAGGAAATTAGTACATTAGGTTTTCTCTTCCAATCATTACCATGAAAGAATCCTCCGCTCCACTTTTCTGAGCCCCAGTATCATTTACCTTCACTTTATTTTATATTTCACCCAAATCCTTCATTATCTTGTTACCCATCTAACATCTGTAATTACCTTTTCCCTGTCTCATTCCCTTTCCTGACCTCTATATAAGCTTCACCTTTCTCTTACTTCTCACAATATATCTTTCTCTCCTTCAGCTTGCTCTCTGATTTTCAGACAAAGAAGCAAAATTCAACATTAATGTTCATATTAAAAATAAGGAGTGAAGGAATCACACAGAGAAAAAAAAAAAAATTGTGATGATTCTGTCAGACAGCAAAACATGGAATAATTTAAAAAAAAAACAAAACAAATTTCATGAAACTGCTGAAAGCTTGGCAAATAATACAGGGGAGAAAAACAGAGATACAACAACAAAGTGTTCAAGACTCAAGAGTATCAAAAGATCTCCAATAAAATGTACTTCTTGTGCATGAGGAAACCACTATGCACCAACCATAATATTCCCCACAAAGCTCCACCCTGAGCTGCTTTTTACATCATTGAAGGGACCGAGTGTGACATGTGGTGATGAAAGCTGGCTAGGACTGGTTTATTTGCAGCTGAAGTCAGCGACTTCTGAGTTTAAGCCTAAGCTAGTGAAGGGAAGCAAAAATGCTCCAGTAGTCTGTGCATGGGTGGCACAGATCATGCAGTGTAGGCTTCAGGATGAGCAGCAGATCCAGCTGAGCACAGTTTCAGCAAATAAACTAAGAAATGTTTAAAAATTAAACCAGCGGTCATCAAGAAAGTCCATAAGGAGAAGGCTGGTGCCAGGTCAGGCCAGAAAAACAAGAACATACAAGACATACATCTGACACAGTATACTTAAAAATATAGCCCAGGGATGAAACAAAGGTAAGGACCTGAGCTTAAATGTCAACTCGTGGGCCGGTGGGCCCACTGAGGATATGTGAGGCGAAAACCTCTGACAAGGCTTCTGGCAGCTCTCTCTCACACAGCTCTTTTGATAAAAGTCTGACCCAAGGTTACAGAGCTGCCCATTTCACAGCTGGCCTTTGACACAACTAGCTGAACACCCAAGGAGGGAGGGAGGTTGAAGAAGACAAAATAATGGCTATCCCTACTAAGTTGCTTCTCTGTATTAGCTCCCTAATTACTTCCAGTGTCCCAAAAACCCCAGCTCTGTTCAGTTTATGTTGTCCAGATATAGGTAAGTTATCATATCAATAGTAATTACAACTATGAAAGGCTGAAAACCAACAGCAACAGTATTGCTGTTAGCTTTGTTTCAGAGTCTGTCACCCTAATACAAACATTCTGGAAAAGTTTGTTTTTTAGAGCACCCAAGGAATACATAATGAGGTAACAAGGCTTATAGAATATAAGTGATTTATTCAAGGTACTTAAACTTTATCTTTGGAAGTGGTCAAGGTCTTCTTGGATGAGGCTTTGACCAAACTGGTCTGTTGGAAGGTGTTGCTGCCCATGGAAGGGCATTGGAACTAGATGATCTCTATGGTTGCTTCCAACCCAAATAATTCTATGATTCTATGATTTAAAAAAGCATTTCTCAGCAGCTTTTTTAATAGAAAATATATTGTTACTGAATGAAAAGCAAAATTCTCTTGTTTTCAAATACATAGTTAAAATACAGGAAATAAAATTCAGGAAAAAATGATCAGTTTTTTCAGTACAGGCCTAAAAGAAAATTGTTCCAAGACTTGAGTATTCACCATCAGAAAAAGAAAAATGGACAGTGAAGTGACAAAGTTTGCTGGTGATACGATATTTTTCAGGATAAAAAATTAAGGCCAACCAGAAAAAACACATTGAAGACTGCAGGATACTGAGTGACTAACAGTAAAATGAAAACTTAAATTCATTGTAGATAAATGTAAGATGATGTACATAGGGAAAATAATTTTACCCAAACAGTGATGGTCTTGACTAGTTATTACCACACAAAAACAGGATCTTGGGGCTATAATAGCTAGTTCTATGAAAATGTCAGCTCAATGCTCAGTAGCAATCAAAAAAGTAAATTGAATGCTAGGAATTATTAAGAGAGGAATTGAGAAGGAAAAAAAACCAACCAAACAAAAAACAACCAAACAAAAAACCCCACCCTAGAAAACAGTGTTGTACAAAAGCGGTAAAAATCCATTATGTGCTCCATTTTCAGTAGCACATGCAATTCTATCTTTTCTCTGCATTCATAAATTCCACAGATACATCTTTCACAGGACTGTCCATTAATGTACTAAATAACTTGTTAGTGCTTTTATTCTAATATTTCAGTGTGTCACAAAATGTTGCACAATAACAGTGTACTACAGAAACTGTTTTTTCAAATGACCTGTGGTACTTCTTTTCATTTTCAATGCCATGTATGTCAGGCTCCTCACTCTGAAGCTCCCACAGAACTGGAATTTTAATGACAATTTCCTTCTCTTAGAAATGAAAGAGAGATGGAAAATGGCTCAGGAAAGTTGTATCTATAACTCAGTTGATACAATGTTTTTCAATACAGACAGAAAATACCAGTACCAGTACTTTTAAAATTGAACTATTTAGTTTCTGAAATGTGCTGTTTAATGACATGATTAACATTATTGCAGTAAAAGTAATATTTTGAGGAAGCTCCTTAGCTGGTTTTAGAAGTGAAAACACATATATTGACAATCCTTCTCTTAAAGACTTGTTCAGAAAAATGGAAAAGATTGTGTGAAAATGGCACTTTACCATGCTCTGTTATCTCAACATGATGGCATGGTCATTGCATCATTTTCATATAATGCAATGCCAGGACTATATTGTAAAGAGTAAGAATAGATTTTAAGAAAAACCTCAGCTTAGAATTTCACATATGCTGTTCACATATGCTCTAAACTGGAATGTATTATATGCAGCAACAACCTTTTGCATTTAGAAGACAGTTTTGAAAATACAAACCTAAGTCAAGAGGTTTCTTTGTCTCTTTAAACCATTGAGCAAAAGGATTTGGGAAGAAGGGACACAGTTTTTCCAGGCTATTAAAACCAGCCTAGGTATTTAAGCAACAGGCAGTAAACAGCAGCTCCTTAAAGCAACTCAGTTGTGACACATGCTAAGAGCAAACTTCCTTCTGGGGAGGAAGGAAAACACAGAACAAAGTATTTCAGGAAAAGAAGGAAAGACAGACAAAGAGAAAGACAGAGTGCATTCTAAGCTCAGAGCTTTAACCTCAAAGCTCCTCTGGCTCTACCTTACTAACAGAATTCCCTGTCCACAGATTAGCTGAAAGGCAGCAAGATTCATCACATTAAAGTTAAATGCGCAGAAAATGGAATCATAGTAATCCTCACTGACATGTTTACATGTACAGTCTGCTGAGCATCGACGTCTGTTATTTGATAAAAAACATGGAAATAATAATCTCAGACTTTGAAACAGTGATACCAACTAATCCTACCCTTGGAACTCTCACAGATGGCTCAACACATGTAAAAATTCCTCACAGAGAAGTGATGGTACCTATGATCTAGTGACCCCCCTTGCTATGCCAAGATGTATAACACCACATAGGAAAGCTGTGATCTTCAGCTCCGGACCTTTCCACACTGAACTTTGGGGAGATCCTTTGGGGCAGCTTCAGCCAGATAAACCTGTTGGCTTGATCATCTTCATAAACAACAGGAAAACACACTTTATTATCCAGAAGGAATCAAATGGCTTCTTTATGAGAATAAATGAATCCAAAGTTTAAATACTCAAAATAACTCAAGATGAAGTTTGTTAAGTAGATATCTGTCACTATCACTCTTAATTACTTCTTTTTGCCTTAATGCAAACCTATGATGAAGTGAGAGTGCAGTAGTTTGTAGGCCCTGTGAGCCTTATCAGTAAGAGATATTATCAATACACATATGGTTCATTGACAAATATGTTGTCTGATTCAACAATTATTAGATATTTTTATACTATATGTACAGTGTCTTCAAATGTGACATCAGTATTAAATGTTCATTGCACTTTAGAGACTAGATTGCATAGTAATTCTCCGCTCAAAATTAACTTAAACCAGGTCCTGCCATCATTCTTCAACCTGTCAGTTTAGGAAACCACCCTCTGCCCCATGTTTGCATTCCTACCACATGACTGTAGAGCCTCCACTCCTCACCGTGCTATGCACAGCACAGAGCTTTAGCAGCTGCTTGTTACCCTGCTCCCAATTAGTGTGACACCAAACCAGAGGCTGCCAGCTGAACTCTCAGTTGTTCCCTGGGGTGCCATGCCAATCAATTAAGCAAATTGATTTTGTAGAATGGTTTTGTTGAAGTTAAACAGAAATATTTAAAGACTATTTTGTATATTCAACTTGAGATGTACTTTGTACCTCTTAATCTCTACAGAAGTCTGTTTCCCTTCTGACATCTCACATAAACCTAAGAAAGATGGTTTGGCTTTTTTTCTTTTCGTACAATGCTTTTTCCAGTTTGACAAAGTTATGTGCTAGAGGGGTTCTCCTTTCTAGTGTTGAATTCCTGACTCACACTATAAAGTAGAAGACATTCCTGCAGGCTCTAAACAGGAGCAGGATTTCATTCCAAAACCTCCCTACTTCCTTCATCAGTAAACATTTGATCTCTAGTTGATTCTCTTGAAGGATTACAATAATCTAGGACACAATCAAGATATTATATCTACATTTCCAGGATCTAATGCAGATTCCTCTTCTACTATGTATCTGTGCAGGAGCTAATCAACCCTGCAGTTCTGCCATATTTATAGTATATTTATAAGCCATTTAGCCAGAGAAAGAGACTCCAGAGGGAGCTACAGGAGAATAGGGATAGTAAAATGAAATATGGAAGAGATAGCGCAGAAAAGCAGAACGTTAACTATTTTTAGATAGGGCAATGTTTCATAAAGATGTTTTATTTATCTACATACTGCTGGTCAAACACAGATCTTTGTGCCTGGATAGCAGATATAAAATGTGTTTGTTCACATTTATACTGCTAGATTTAGTGTACCTGAAAAATTCCTATTACAGATTAGGAGACAAAATGTTGAGGACTGGTAAGATTTCTGTTTGAAACAGATTTTTTGCATCTCCATCCTAAATATTTCACAATGGCTAGATCCATAAAGAAGATATTGATCAAGATGAGTCAAATATTAGCTCAGCTATGGCCATTATGTTCCTAACAAGTTAAAAATTACTGTGAACAATGTTATGGGGTTTGGGAACCAGGATAAGATGATCTATAGCTATTCGCCACATTTTGGGTATCAAGATAGAAAAAAATGCAATATCCATAATCACTAATCTGCATCAAATCAGGAATTTAGATCTTAACCTTTCACAGTTGAAGACTGGAGATTTTGATATTTATTTCATTATTATTAGTATAAACAATGTTTTTTTGAAGAGAACTAAAATTTGCTTGGAAAAGTCCCTGATAGTGTTAATCATGACCTTCACCTGGCCATATGTCCAGCACAGAGTTCATTTAAGACACTACTGATGTTTGATTCAGCTACTCCAAAAATATATTAGTGGAGGCTAATTATTAGGGAAGAGTTCTAGTAGATAAAAATTCAGTTGCCAAGTGATATCCCTTTAAATCAGTAAATATATGACAAGTATTTTCTTGTCATATTCTTCCAGTAATATATGACAAGTATTTGCTGTGTGACAAAGCTAAAAAGCAAACTCTGGTGAACAAAAGGAGGAGCTGTGGCTCCTGGTACTTTAGTTGCTCAAGTGAACTTTTTATCTCTTTTACAATTTTGGTTAAACCACCTTCATAGCAAAAAAAGGCAATAAAATCATGCCAGCCAGCACTGAAAACCAGGATACCAGGGCTTACTATAAAATCCTTGACAAGTTGTGCAGTGCTGCAGGAAGCTAAACATCAATGATTACAGTATATGGTGAACAGGCTCAGTTTGGAGCATGACATCCTTCTGCTCCCCCACCCTGCACCTGAAGACCCCAACTCGATATCCATATGTTTCTTTTTCTCTACTCCTGTCTTTTGACAGGTAAATGTCAAGACCCACAGAACTGAGTGTTGTACCAGCAGGGCATCATGGAAGCTGGAAAGAGACTGATGGTGTTCAGCAAACATGTTGGCTTTCAAGGACCCCTGGGGCACTTTGCTCCAGGATGCAGCTGCCACCTTTTTTATTTCAATCTGTGTTTTACTGAGTGAGAGAACAGTTAAAATACAAACATAACTACATATATTTATATCTCTCTACCGCATGGGCTTGCATTTGAAGTGGAAACGTAGTTGCAGACACTCTACTCCAGAAATACAGAAAACATTACTGGTAGATAGACTGTCAAAACTAAATCTGAAGAATTCATCTGCAAATACCAGTTATGGCAGTAGTTGATTGTAACTGCTAATATATTAATAATATATAGCTGAAAATACATTATATATTCAGAGAATCTGTGCTGTTCTCAAGACCTAAGGCTGAATACTCACGGAGATGCCGACAGTACAGATAGGCTTGTAAGATACAGTTTCAGGTGTATCAGTGCATATAAAGATTAATCTTTTTCTGAACTAGCATTTGAAAATGGTATTTTGAAACTTAAGATTAATAATTAAATAGGAACTTCCAGATCGTGGATACCTCACTAAGAAAAGTGTGGTTCTGAGACAGCAGTTGCACAAAAATTGGTGCCACAGCATATATAATCCAGCTCAGAAATATTCCAGACACTTTCACTTGCAGGCCACTGTACAATTGTGTCTCATATGTGAAAGGCAGATCAAGGAAAATACTTTCTTGGTTTATTTTCCTTTCAGTTTGATACAATGTGATCATAAAGGCTGTAACTCATCTAGGCCAAACTTTCTGTCCAGTGCCAACAGATCCCATAGAATACCAACATTTCAGAAATTTTTAGAAAAAATGGATCAATTACAATGATAAATGTTGCTATCTATGCATCTTCTCTTGTGTTCCAACTTAATAAAATTTTCATTTCTGGGCGTGATGTAGGCAGTGTTGTTTCATGACCAACGTGTAAGGAGGAGCAAGGTTTAAGCAAAAGGTTCACTGTACCTCAGAGTAGGAGGAAAGAAACCCTGCACTGAAGGGCATTTGGAAATCCACATAAAACTGATAGAGAATCGCACTTTCTTTGATTAGCTATTCGCTAAAAGAAAGAACGAAGCAAACAAACACGAAGACAAAAAACCAGAGGCACAAAGAACTGAAATCCCAGTTGTCAGTCTGTGAAGAGAAGGACATGAAGATCACTACCTTGGCACTGCTAACAATGGTCACTCATGTAGTGGTGAAACTGTGAATTTTTCACCAAAATAAAGCTGATGGTAAAATCCTAACAACTTTTGGCACAGCTGTGGTAGAATAGGGACAAGAGCGAACGGAAGATTTCGCGATGTAACGGAAAGTAGAAGGCAGTGTGTAACCTTCCTCCCTCTTCATTCCTCTGTGATAAGAATTTCTCTAAACAATACAGCCCTTCATAACCCCAGTAGCTTTCCACCCCTTACTAACTTTTACCATCCCACCGTCCCCCCTCCTGACGTAGAGAAACCACCTCGACTATATAACCCCACGAGGTAGAACAATAAAACGCCACTTTGATCATCTGCCATATTGGTGTTGTGTGTCTGTGGCCCGAGCTGCTTGGGAGCTAGGCCAAGCTGCCGTGCCGGGTTTTGAACCAGGTCGCCACTGCCTCACACACCTTGAGGCATCACACAGCAATGCAGAAGCATGCACTGACTTGAATTCTGCTTTTCTGTGAATATGAATTAGAACTTCTGAATTAACTGTCCATTTTCCTACAGTGACCACTTTTGTTAAAAAAAAACTAAACAAACAAACCAAACAAAAACCAAAACCAGAGAATCAGTCTTCCCCTGCCAAATACAGTGATCTTTTTCTCTCACAGAAGTTCAGATTTAGTGCCACTGAAATTACTTGTATTTATAAGGAGAAAGCAGGGTGTGTTTTGCAAAGCTATTTTTTTACCTTCTATCAACATAATTTCTTAATCTCTTCCACGTAATTACTTTTTGTAGATCAAGCCTTTTTAATAGGTCTGTTCTCCCAATGTCCTTGCTGTGTGCACAGAGCTCCCAACGACATTAATGAATGTTGAGCACATGACTTGAGCACAGGCTATGATTTCCTGTGAAGAGCTCATAACAGAGACAATGTAGTGCAAACACTAAGTTGCACAGTGGCAGCAACTACTGCTTTTTTAATGAACCTTAGACATTCTTAGAATGCCATGGGATAAAGCCTTGGAGGAAAGAGGGGAACCAGAAAAATGGTTAATATTCAAGGATCACCTCTTCCAAGATTAGGAGTGATGAATCCTAACACAGAGGATTCAGGAGGCCTGCATGGATGAATACAGAGCTCTTGGGCAAACTGAAACACAAAATGGAAGCCTACAGAGGGTGGAAGCAAGTACAGGCAGCCTTGGAGGAATACACAGAGTTTGTCCAAGCAGCCAGGGATCAGGTCAGGACAGCTAAAGTCCTGAAAGAATCAAATGTGTTCAGGAAACCAAGGACAACAAGAAAAGCTTCTATAGATAGGTCAGTGATAAAAGGAAGACTAGGGAAAATGTGGGCCTGCTCAAAAAAGAAATGGGAGAACTGGTTGCCCAGGACATGGAGAAGACAGGTACTCAGTAACTTTTTTACTTCAGTCTTTACCAGCAAGCACTCCAGCCAAACCACCCAAGTAGTAGAAGGCAAAGGCACAGACAGGTAGAATGAAGAAATATCCAGGTGGAGCCCAGTGACAAGTGGTGTTCCTCAGGGGTCACCTTTGCCAGTGACATGGACAATGGTGCAGTGCTCTGATGCAGTTGACAGTGGAGGGAAGGGATGCCATCTAGAGGGACTTGAGAGATGGGTCTATACAAACCTCATGAAGTTCAACAAGGCCAAGTGTGAGGTCCTGCAGGGTCAGGGCAGTCCCAAGCACAAGTACAGGCTGGGCATGGGTTGAGAATGGGTTGAAAACAGGCCTGAGGAGAAGGACTTGGGGCCTTGATGGATGAGAAGATGACATGCAGTGTATGCTCACAGCCCAGAAAGCCGACTGTATCCTGTGCTGCATCAAGAGAACCACATCTAGCAGGGCAAGGGAGGTGATCCTCCTGTACGTTCATGAGACCCCACCTGGAGTCATGCATCCAGTTCTGGGGTCTCCAACAACAGGATGTGGACCTGTTGGAGTGCATCCAGAGGTCTGGAGCACCTCTCCCATAAAGACAAGCTAAGAGAGCTGAGGTTGTTCCGCCCAGAGGTGGGAAGGCTCTGGGAGCCCTTATAGAAGCACTCCCACACCTAAAGGGAACTTCAAGAAAGCTGGGGAGAGAGTTTTTGCAAGGGCATGCAGTGATAGAACAAAGGAGAATGGCTTTAAAATAACAGAGGGTTGGTTTAGATTGGATATAAGACAGAAATTCTTTACTATGAGGGTGGTGAGGCACTGGAACAGGTTGCCCAGAGAAGCTTGGGTGCCCCAACCCTGGAAGGTTGAATGAGGCTTTGAGCAACCTGCTCTAGTGAAAGGTGCCCTTGCCTATGGCAGAGGAGTTGAAACTAGATGAGCTTTAAGGTCCCTCCCAACTCAAACCAATGTATGCTTTATGATTCTTACTTGTGCTTCATAATTGGACTCTTCCTGTCAAAAAAGCATCACCTTAAAACTCTATTATCATGTTTTTACACGTAAGAGATGTTTTCTTAGTGTTACTTTCCTATTTTTCCTAGTAGCATCAGTAATAAATTCATGTCAACAGTTATTCTAGAAAACATAAAATGCATAGTTTTGTTTAATCAGTACAGAACATTTTCCACCTCCATATACCACCTCCAACTGGTGGTATAGAGAGGCAAGTGATGCACTTGCAGAATAAAGTCCATCCACGTTGTCCCCTATAAACAATCAAAATTCATTGTAAGAACAAAACTCTGCTCCACTCCGCCCCTTGATGCAGGGGATTCAGCAAATGCTACTGTTCAATTAACATGGAATGCCTTTAAAAACAATAAAGTAATTAGACACGTTCATGAGAGATAATTATGTCACGTAAAGATAAGCATTCCCGGAAGAACTTTAGCCTCTATTAGAAAAGAATATTCTTTTACATTTTTCCTCTCAAATTAATTTCACAGACATGCAAGGTGTGATGGGAAAATGTGGGAAAATGGCACCATTCTCATCAGTGTTAAAAGCATATGATATGAATGAGGTCTCCAGCATGGCACTGGCTGCAATAAATTATCAAGTGTGCGTTCTGTTTTCTGAAATGGGCTCAATTTATCATTTTATTGAAAAGGTTCCATTATGCTAATGTCTTATAAAATCACTTTGTGCTGTTGCTAGAAGGTGAAGAGGGGTTATCAAATTTTTATATATAGAACTTGGAAGTATTGCAGCAGTGAATTGTCAAGGGTTAATAACCCTAACAGACGATAAAATATACATAAGAGAAAACTTCCAAGGACTTAGTAATGACAAATTTTCATAACCCTACTGGAAGCAAAATAGTTTTCTTAAGCTTAACTCTCTTAAAAGAAATGTTGACAGAATTAGCAATAGTTAATTTCTGGGCTAAAATTCTCCCTCTCTTCTCCAATTAACCCTTGAATTGACACTGGAGACTGTTTCTTCCAATGAAGATCAGATTAGAAAATGCCATTACCATTCTTGTCAACTTGCCCAAATAACAGACATGAAGGATAATCATACAGGGGTATATGGGTGATTATTTGAAAAGGGGAATACTCTTTCTTTAAATGAAACTTTCTATAATAAGAACATTTTTCTTCTTTTGAACTATTGTATACAAAACAGGAAAGTATTAAAAGAAGAGAAATAGTTTTAGGTAGATAATATGTTTGATATTACATAATATCAGTTCTCTGGTTTTGTGATTTGTATCCAAAAGCCCTCTTTTTTGCTGTGCATCAAAAAAACAGAGTACTGTTTCAGAAACATTATCCTATTTTTAACAGGAAGCATTTTCCTAGGGGCATGCCTTCCCTACCTCTTAACGTACTCAATGAGCATAATCCATGAATGTACAACATCAAGAAGGCTAATTTAATATATACTGACATAAACAAGCTGCCCAGGGAAGGGGTTGAATCACCATTCCCGGAGGTATTTGAAGTTCAGACGTGGTACTTAGGGACATAGTTTAGAGGTAGACTTGGTAGTGATGTGTTAACCTTTGGACTCAGTGACCTTAAGGTCTCTTCCATCCTAAACAATTCCATTATTCTGTGATTTCAATATATTTTAGCAGTCGAAAACAAGTGGAGCTAGAGCACTCTAACCACTCTCATTGGATAATCAATAAACACCCTTCTGGATCTCACAGCTTCAAACATGGATTACAGCTCAAAAACTTCTGTCATGCAACATTTACCAAACAACCTGGGAACTTAAAAATTTTGAAAAATTCTCATTCAATACCTAGGAAATATTTAGTGCAATTGACTTAAAATTAAATCCAATGTCTCTTTACATTATGAAAATGTTATTGTCATACTCTTCTATTAATACACATGGATTTTTAGACCTGAGACAAACATACTCAGAAGACGGTTACTTCTGAAAAACATGTTCTAAAATTGTGAAATAGGCATGATGTGTAAGCATTTTGCATTAAGTATGTGAGCAGTGTGACTACCAAAGGAATAAAGAGGTGCGTAGATGCACACATCTTTTTCTCAGGAGGCATCCACGTGACAAAACGTTGTAAAACAAAACAAAACAAAATGCATGAGGGACTCCAAATGGGCAGAACATCTTCCAAGTATGGAAGCTACCCATGAAAGGTAGCTGGCAAAACAAAAAACAATGGAAGCAGTGAATAGCACAAAGGAGATTCAGAACAGGGACAAGTCATAAAAAAGTATCAAATAAGAAAGGAAAAATGGAGAAGAAGGAAGACAAGTACTTCAGTTCCAGTTTCTCTTTTAAAAGAGCTCTCAGGCTTGATGAACTCAACTTTTGTGACTACAACACATCAGTGCAATGAATATGGCATGAGGTTATGGTACTGTACATTGACAACAAACTTAAGGTCTAACAGTGAAAGTCTGACAGTTTAATGTGTGTAATGAATGCGCAGTGATAACAATTATCAATGTGCAGGACCTAACCTCTAGCACAGAGACAGCTGTCAATGCAGAAATTTTATAAAGATTTGTTTCGAACTTTAAAACAGAATTGTACATACAGTAAATTTACACAGTGTGTAATGAAGACAAATGCAGCCTTACTTCCCAGAAATTATTTGCCAGAATCAGGACTAGTATATTATTTCTGAATTGGTACTTTATTCTGCATTTCTAAAAAAAGTAAATTAATATCTTCCCTTTTCTGGGTGTAGATTGATCCTCAATTTAGTATTGCATTTAATATTTAAAAGTTTGTAAAAAAATTCATTATGAAAAATCTGAATCAAATATAGGCTAAATCACAATGTGCTGCATGATGAATTTTCATTTAAATTAAAAGTCATTTAACCCTAATACAAAAGTAAACTGTCAGGGAACCAAATCCAAGAATAAATAGCAACCTAACTAGTTACTTGATATGTCTACTGAAAGAATGCATTGGTTGCATATTAAGTAATTTACTACTTTTTCTCTTTCTCTTGTAGAGCAATATGAATCTTATTCAAATAGATATCTGTGAAAGAGGACCATCATAAGAATCATGTAACCACCAGGAAATGCTGTATTAATATTTCAAGAAAGTTAAGAAAGGTCAGTGTAAGCACTCTGGTAAATTGTTTTTAGAACAAATTTTTGATAACTCTAGGAAAAAGGACCTAATTGTAATACTAAATGTAAATTTCACAGAATACTGATTTTCCCTCTCCAAACCACTAATTTACAATACCATGAACCTAAGGTATATTTAATTAATTAATTAATGTTATATTTACTCCACAAATTATTTGCACAGATGCCAAAGGAAAAAAATATTTATACTGATTAGTTTCTTTTGAAAAAAATGCACTTAAATGACACAAGAAAATTTTAGGAATCTTTCTTTCTTTCTTTTAAGGGAATAGTAAATTCTTATATATTTGGATTTGTAACACAGAAAAGCAATATTAGGTCATGGGAAAATAAGTTCATTGTTGTCTCAGTTTTGTCTGGTGCAGTTGCTGAAAGCTTATGGAGCTTCATGTTTCTGAGTGACAATAAAAATATTCTTTCTACGCTGGAAGACATTTTGAATGAATGAGTGCTCATGTTTTGATGGAATTCTCAAAAAGGGATAAGAAATAGCTGCAGCTGTTGTCAGCTTGGTACTGGATAGTGGTAGTCAGCCTACCACATACAAATGGGGTGGTAGATGTATGCCATAACACTGCCCAACCTGGATCTAATTTGAGATTATAAGTGCTGTGAAAATATGAAATAATTGTACAATACTTCAGGAGTTTATACTACTCATTTACATCAAACAGATTTGACACAAAAATTCTTATCTTTTTAGGCTTTTTGAGTAAAAGAATTATAATAAAGCACAATATCAATTACAGGGCACAGAAATTTTTAACACATAATCATCAGAATACTATTCAAAAACTATTTGTACAATGTCAGCAATTTCCCTGGTGAATTGATATGAGTTTTTTTTTATTCATCAAGGCTTGCCTCAGAAGTATGCACAGTTCTGACTATCCGCACCTTAAATTGCAGCTTTTCCTTCTAAGTGTTTTTTACTGTCTCTTTCATGGAATGGGAACCAGTTCATCACTTTATGCATCACTAACAATACCGAGATTTTATATATGTGTATAAAATTAGTATTATGTATAAGTGTATAAGTATTATGTATAAATACTAATTTGAGGATCAATCTACACCCAGTTTCATCTGCCTTAACTGACACTTCTATTATTAGGAAAGGCAAGAAGTTATGTATTAATTTTTGGTAAAGCATTTCCTAACTAGATGGAAACAATCAATCCCTCTTTTTGCTAGAATTTACAGCTTGGCCCACCAAAGTCAGTATATACCAGTACTTTATTTACTCTTCTGTGAAAAGAAGAACATAGAAAGATAAGGAAACAGAGGTTCCTTGCATGCAAGCATTTGTAAAAGACTACCCAAAGAACATCAGAATACTTTTTTGTAACTGACAAGATTAGCATTGATTTAAAATTTGAAAATAGAAAACCTAAGTAATGATGACCACATCTAGTTGATTCAGAGAAAATAATAAATCAGCTGATAATGAATTAAACTGGGAATTGAATAAGTAACAACATTCATGTCATCTTACACAAAATAGATTCTGTTGAACTAACTTTTTTTTCATATTACAAATTTGCTTGATATCAGTCATACATTTAAAAAAGGGAGGGAATGGGATTCTGCAGTCTGACTTCCTGCCTAGGAAAAATATAGTTCCCCATATTGAACAAAGGGGTGGAGCTGAACAGAAAAAAGGACAAGTTTTCATACTGAGAATCAAAACAAGGAAAGAAATTAACAGGCCTTTAAAAAGTACTTAATATTATCCTTCCACAAAGAACTATCAGTCATTAGAGTGGCTCTTCTGTTTTTTGTCTTCTTATGATAAAAACCCTTTATAACTTAATTACAGTTAAAACTAATCTACATATTTTATCAGTACATTTTTTCCTCAGTTTTCATTCTGCCATGAAAATACTTGCTGCAATAGAAGACACCTATCAATTTGTACTTGGCTTCACAGAGTTTGTAGTTTGTGGACAACCACATCACACAACACATTTTAAAAGTCCTTACACATGTATAAACTATTCTGTAAAGTCAAGCAAAGATATTAAATCCTTGTACGTATCACATACAGCAGTGAAAAAATAAATACGTGGTAATGTTTAAAAGCTCACACTTTTGCCTTGCTTCTGATAGCAAGCCCAGGCTGACATCCTGTCTCTAGTTTACCAGATTTAAATCAGCATGCCCCTCTTATCTCATTACTCATTCAGATTGGGAGATGTGGATCATTAAGCTGGGTACTAATTTGCTCCTAAACGGCACTCATTCATCATTAGTTGGCAGTGAGAGGTTGACCAAGTCAGTTGTGGAATACTTCTGCGACCCTCCCATGGATTGTATATTTTCTGCATGAGCTACTTAATAAATTCTCTAGAAGTTATTTTAATAGTTTTAGTAGCCAATTTGTTAAGCATGAGGATTTCTGTGGTCAGGTTAGTCATAGAGGTATTTCTGTCACATTCACAATTTATCTTCTGTACTCTGGATAGACATGTTTTGTATCATCTTCTGTACTGTGCAAAAAGGGTATTTGTGTACTGTTCTTTCTAGAAAGACATTTCTGATGAACTATTATGATAAATCACAACAGAATATTGTATTGCACAGAATGATGTATCTTCCCTGGGGCAACACAAAGGGTTAGATAGTCTGTAAAGAGGAGGCTTCTCTGAGAAGATTCATGTAATTGCTAAGGGATTCTTATATTTACTTCTGACTCGAGCTTCTCTCTCAGGATCTATTTAAAATATTATAGCAGAACCCATTTTGCAGTAACTTGTGCCTCAGATTATTTTTCACAAAGAAGATATTCTCAGTAATCATTTGGTGGATGAAGAACTACTAATGTCCATAGTATCAATCATCACCATCATGTGTTGTGCCAGCAAATATTTAATAAATCTTAAACCTATTGTAAATATTTTTTATAAAATGTATGGGTATGAAAGCATCACAACAGATTGGGAATCAAACATATTTGCAAGGCATAAGCTACACAACATTCTAGTTAAGGAAACTTCTATATTGGAAATTTTAAAGAGACTATTTTTTGCCTTCTCATAGACCTCTGGGGGTTTTGCCACCTTATAATAATTTGTAAAAATAGTAACATAATACAAGTTAGAGACAGAAACAACACAAGAAAGCACTCATTTTATCCACAAAGCAATATTTTGCTAGAAGACACATCAGATGCTTATCATGTCTTAATATTTTTGGGTTTTTTTAATAAATAAAAGAAACTATATTTTTAGGGGCTTTTTCCCTGTGGTATGGAATTAGAACTGTTCACCCTAAGAAAGAAAAATCCACACGTTTAGAAACATATATTGAAAGGTACTAAGTCACTGAATTACCTGATTTTTCAGAGGGAAGTGAAACACTGTTTTTTCCAGGATCCAGAATAACTGCCAGCCCTGCAGAGACTGATGGGAGGATGCTGGTACTGAGATCTATGCGAGTTAGACTCTCTGGTTCTCTTTTCAAGGCTTTTAGAACACCTCCAACACAGTTATCTTCTGTCTCATCCTTGTTCTGACTGTTTTTCTGTGGACTCTGAACAATATGAACAATGCTCTGCTGGGCCAGGTCACAGTTCTGCAACACAAAACCAAAATGCCAATAAATAATTAATTGTGACATAATGGACAAAATCCTTCTATCTCCAATTTGTTATTTGTTAAACGGTCTCCAAACCATTTTGTGGAGAATTTCAGTGTGCAGTAATGGAGTCTAAAGCAAAGTGACAAGTGTAAATTGCTGGAATTAGGATTACTTGCATTGCCAAAAGGGTCACAACACTTACAAGTTCTAAACACTTAACAAAGAAATAGTGGACTAGAGCCAAGAGCTCTAAATAAGTCAGGTTTATTGGCACAAAGTAAAAAATCTCCAGAGGGAGCACTACTAAATCAAGCGCTAAGACTATTCAACACTCAAGAGGCACTTGCACAGATAATGCTGAAATACGCTCTTCATGTAGCAATTCAGGGTCAAACTTGATGATCACAGAGAGTTCATGAATGAGGTGCTCCAAAATATTTTTATAATCAGAAACAAGAAAGATGATGCTACTGATGAAGACTGATACTTATTTCTTCTCTGTAATGTAATTTGCAGTTTAAATCTGGTTTGAGATGTAGACTCAGTATGTGTTTCCCATTCTTTCCAAAAATGACTTTTAACTGTTGACTTTAGATTTAGAGAAAGCCTGTGGAAGACCTCATGACTGTTGTGGTCTTTTATGATAAAACAAAAGAACTGCTAGACATTTTAGCCCAAAATGAGACCATTTGATGGTCTCACATACACAGGAGCTTCTCCTCCTTTCCAGTCCTCATCAGAGGTGATTCCTAGACAGTCTTTCCAGCTTTTGTGTCTTAGAAAATGGTAGGGTAAAAGGATCTTATGAGAGGTTTATCAATGATAAACCTCTTTCAGTCTTTCACAACTTGTTCAGCATTTTCACAATACAGAACAGAAAATCAAAATATTATCTCATAACTAGAAATTACAGAGATTTTAGAAGACCTATCATTAATGAAGGGGTTTCAAGAAAGATTTGTATTGATCTTTCCACAACACACCTTGCAAGAAAAGTTGTTCTTTATTGGGTGATACCTTCTGGAAACCCACACCTAATTATCCAGCACCATGAATTAATCACAAACAAACATCAGCCTACACAGAAAGTAGTTAATCTGTCAAGTAATTAATTTTCTAAATCTGCAACACCATTTGTTTGGCCATGTCTGCTGTGAAATATCAAGACAAACTGTTGAAACCATTTGGGAGAAACAGAAAGAGTTCTGAAGCATTTGTCTCTGTATCTAAACAATATTTAAAATGTTTATTTTGTATATGCAATTACTACATGCACTTTTAATTGCAAAAGATTCCTTTACAGATATTTTAGTGATCTTTATACCCTCATTCTCTCACTCCCTCTTCTACCACTTTTTCTATTATGGTCTTTTTTCTGTTGAGTGGTTTTTCTTCATTCTCTTACATTATTTCTCAGTACTTTAAAGAACACAAATCTGGATTTTTTTTTTTTAATTTAATTTTTAATAACACACTCTCTCCTTAGTGAAGCAGTAATCAGCCAGCAGAGATTTGTCAGAGCAAGGACACTGCAGTCGTAATATTCAATCAAAGCAGTTATTTCAACCTTAAAATACTATGTTGACATTAAAGGTCTCCTTTATTTTTTGGTACAACTTGTTGCCCTAGCATTTTTACAAGATCAATTTAAATAGCTCAAAAATTCCATTGATTAACACAATATCCAAAACATGTCTGTCACTAAAACGTCTCCAACTAAGAATAGTGCATAACATTAAAGAATCAAATAATCTAAAATAAATTAATAATGAAATTAATAACTAGGCAAATGAGGAGCTCAAAAGTGATTTGCTCAGTTAAAGTGAGAGTTTAAAAAGAGAAATAAGTATATATGTAAAAACTCACAACCTTGGAAACCCCTAATAAACTGCCAATCAATCAGATCCTGTTTTAATGATCATCTCTTCTGGCAGTTTTACTTGCTTAACCAGCCCCTGTTCTGCCTTTCACATTTTTCTCACCATCTATTTTCTTTCTCCATTTGTTTTGCTTTTTTTTAAAAAGCTTGCATCAGTTCCTGATTCAGTTGGCTGCCTGATGCTGTGCTACAAACACATTGAGGGATAGTGCATAAGAGGAAATAAGAAGGATGGAAAGAGCTGCTTAAACAAAACAAAATTCCCCCACAAACCTTTTCAACCACTTCTGCTTGATCTTGGCTGCTGTACACGTTTATATGCCTAGTTACATCAATTGATCTTTTAAAAGTACAGGTCCTTTTCCAGTTTTTTGTTTGCTTTTTTTTTTTTTTCCAAGCTGGAGGCTATGGGGTTAGCTTAGAAACAAAGGGAGGGCTGACAAAAAAGAACTCCATCTTACCTACTATTCTCTCTTCAGCAATATCAAAAATTACATACTTCAAAAAAAAGATGTAAAATGTGCACTTTGGGCAAGTCTATAGATTGCCTCAGCTGGTTAGAGCATGGTGCTAATTATCCCAAGGTTGTGGGTTTGATCCCTGCATGGGTTATTCTCTGCAGAGTTGGACTCAATGATTTGTGTGGGTCTCCTCCAACTCAGAATATTCTGTGATTCTGTATATGACAATATAGCAATATATAGCAATAGTTTATTTTGGTATTTCACTTAATAAAATTTTAAAAGGACAAATGAACATGTATCTTAGCTTTCTTCCATCTCTTTATCTAAAACAAAAAAAAAAAACTTTGAAAGATTGAACATCACTACTGATGATGACACTGTAGATAATAGTCTCAGGAAAGCTTAATTAGCAGATCTCAGGATAACTTTTCAAAGAGAACAGGTAGGAGAAAGAAACAAAATCCTTTGATTTGTACCCTGTATAGATTTCATACGGAAGTCACTGAGCAATAACAAACATGGAAGCCCAAAGCACCAGTTTTGTAACATTTTTCTGACCACATTTGAATTGAATTTGGCTTGTGTTTAAAGGAGGAAACTAATCCTCAACCTTTGTAAGAAAAGTGATAAAACAGTACAAGAAGAAAATAAAAAAGAGTTGTGATCATATCTTAATTGTGGAGAGATCTGGATGGAAATATCACCAAGCAATTCTCAGAACTTGGGTGATTAATGCTTTATAGCAAATTACATTTCCTGGACAATAGGTAGGCCAAGTCTGCAGCTTTTTCTTTGAGAAAAGAGGTAGAATTCCAACTATTTCTTTGAGTGTTGGGTTTTGCCTTAGGTTACTATTGTAAGATACAACTATTTATGTCAATGTCACTTTTATTTTCTTCATGTATTTGTTTTACGCCTCAGGAAACATCCTTTTGAGAATATCTATTATTAATGATTCTAGAGATATTGTCTGTCTTATCTGTTGATCCAAATTAGTGCCTGTGTTCCATATTCCAATGGGAAATACTGCAAGCATATGTAAAGTAGATTATGAAGTATCTTCTTTCACTTGAGCAAAGGGAACAGAGAAGATCCAAAAATTATGAAACCCAGTAATAAGGACTGGTTCTTTAGAGAAAATCGGTTTTGGCCAACTTGGGAAAATGAATTCATAGCAGAGGAAATGAAAATTAAATTTTTTTTTCATTCAAGCTTTTTTACCTTTTGTTTTTGTTTTTTTTTCCTGAATTCTCAGGTTGAATTTCACAAGGCTGAATCAGCACATCCTGAATGAGCAACACAATATCCTTGGGTGCTGAGAGCTGTGGGCTATCTAGAAGGTTATTGGGGAAGACTGAAATAAACTATGAAGAAGGAAAAGATGACTGTGTTTAAGTTACTCTGAAATCCTTTTGTTAGGCTCTGGGGAGACCCCACTGCAGCCTTTCAGTACTTGAAGGAGACTTATTAAAAAAAGAAAAAAAAAAAGAGGGACTTTTTACATGGGCAGATAGTGACAGGCCAACGGGAACACTTTTAAACAAAAAGATTAGATGTCAGGAAAAAATTCTTTACTGAAAGGGTGGTGAGGCACTGGCACAGTTTGCCCAGAGAAGTTGTGGATGCCCCATCCATAGAAGTGTTCAAGGCCAGGCTGCATGGGGCCACCTGATCTAGTGGGTGGCATCCCTGTCCATAGTGAGGGGGTGGGAACTAGATAATCTTTATTGTCCCTTCCAACCCAAACCATTCTGTGGTTCTGACAGATTTCTGTTTGATATCTTCTTGACAATACATTTTGATAGTATACCAATTCTATCAAAAAGGAGTGTTCTAAATCTAGCAAATATAAAGCCGAATAGAGAAGTCATATTTTCTGAAGTGCAGTACACTTTATTTTGAAATGTTTTATTTAAAGAAATACTCAAGCAGAAAATAGTTTGAATCTGAAGCTTTGTATGTGAATATAAAAAAAGTTTGTGGTGTTTTGTCTTGAAAAGGAATTTAATAAATTTCCCTTTCCTGCTAACCATGAGTTGGGAGTTTTGAGGTGTTGAGGTATTTTCTTATTGCATATCAATCACAAAGAGAAATTCTTCAAACTCCCCTACCTATGATTCAGTTTGAACTTCCAACTTTTATGTTAGCTGGAGATTCAGACCTTTACCCATGAATCCCTGGGGCCTCTAGTGGATACAATAGCAGTGGAATTGTCTAATTGCTGCCTATTTAGATCAAGCAGATAATAGACTGTCTGATGCCATTCCCTAAGAGAGTCACACAAGGCCAGTGCTCAATAGAAGGTATTTTCTAGGAATTATCAACAAAAACTAAAAAGTTGGCTTTCCAGTTTGTTTTTTTTTTCCTTAACTGTGCTGCATTTCAGTATCAGATGGAAAAATAAGGGGGGCACTTTTGTTTCATTAATCTGCAGAATTAATGAAATAAGACCATTTTTCAGGGTATGCATAGCACAACACATCTCTTCAAACCAATAGGACCCATGTAAAAGCGCAGATGACACTCCAATTTTATTGGGGATTTTTTCATGGATAATGTAGAGACATTAGAGATGACCTTCTATGACCTTCTAAACAGACAAATAAACATATTAAGTTCCCAGAAGAGAGAGGGGAAAAAAAAACTCACCAAGCCTTACTCTACTGTTGCTGTAACCCTTTCACAAGGACAGAGTCCAGGTCTCAAAAGCAGCAGAAACAGAAAGGAAATCAATTGAAAGAGCAACACTATTTCATCCCCTGATCACAGTGAATGCAAAAAAGCAAGAAGAAGAAAGCAACACCATGATAGTACACTTTATTACATAGGAAGCTAAAGGTGGTATATTAATGAAAGTAGAAACTACCTAAAATAAAAAAAATACAGATATAGTAATAACATTTTGTTGAACCATGTTGGTTTAAGAAATCAGAAGCAAGATTTGCAAGAAGACCTAACATCTTTTATTTGACCAGCTAATATAGAAAGAAAAATCAGCTTCTGGGCTCAGAGAATCTTATGCAGGTCATAGCAAGGAGAAACCTGAAGGGAAAATTAAGCACTGTTAAAATAATGACGCAAACCAGCACTCTGATCTGATATCACCATCCATTTTTGTGAATACTGTCTGCTCAGTGGCAGTGAACTAAATATTGTTCCACATGGGGCAAGGGAAAAAAGCCAATGCACCATCAGGCCTAAATTACATGGACCACTTAGCAGTTAAATTCCAGCAATCAGAAACGACTTGCTATTTTACGATGCTATGGAATACATCTATATTTGATTTCAGTTCACCTTTTCAACATTTTTGGAGTTATACATTACTGTTCTAGTTTAGCATTCAGAATATTGTGGGTGCTAAGCAATACCTAGAAATAGAAGGAAAAATAAGTGTGTTATTGAAAGTACCACACATTCAAAGAAATGTGATGAAAAGGCAGAAAACCCTTCACTTAGCAGAATATTTGTACCCTAATTTTTATAAACTTTTCCTATTCAGTTCTTATAGCAGTTTAACTATTGGCAGTGCCAAAGAAATAGAAAAAGGAACAATATAAAAAATGTGATATGAAAAAGGATTCATTGCTTTATGTGTCCAAAACCTAGTATAATTTTAAGGACTACTATTAGAGTCAAGTCCTTTTTCACATGGAATCACCTGGAAAACACAAGGGGTAATGGGTACAAGTAAATCCCTGGGAGACTCCAGTTGGAACACAGGAAGAAACCTTTTCGCAATGAGAACAGTAAGTCATTGGAATAATGTCCCCAGATTATTGGAGAATTTCACAACACTGGACACTTTTAAGAATGTCATGCCAGCCCATCTTTTCTAGACCATGTTTTTGCCAAGAACGACTGGACCCGATGATCCTTGAGGTCCCTTCCAAACTGATAGTAGACAAATGAAGTTTATTGGAAGCCAGGAAAGGCTCCTGAGCAACAAATCAGGGCCACTCTGTATAACTGCCCTTTGATAAACATTCATGTTCTACCAAATTGTCACAATCCTGATTGTGTTTGCCAATTGGCAGTTCAGGATTACAGCAACCAGTAAGCATAGCAGTCATACTGATACATATCGTTATATATTTTCTCTTCCTGTGACACTGAACTTTCTGAAGACACCTGTAAAGACTCTGTCCCATATGTAAGTGCCAGGTGAGAGGAAGAAACTCCATCCACAATTTGTAAGGAAAGATAATCCTAAAATTGCTGAGATGTTTGCCTAAAACCATAAATCTTACTGTTGCCTTGAACTTCCATGTGGAACATGCTTGCTACTTAGTTCCTAACAAGGACTTTTTATGTAATGCTACACAAAAAGAGTTAACTCAGACACATTCAAATTTAGATTCTATTGTTTCTTAGCAAAGAGAACAGTGGATGTTGAACAAGAGGAAATAAGTACATACGGTGTGATTTACTGCAGTTCCTTCAGCCAATGGTCCCTCTGTGTAGCAAGTAGCCCTGACTTGCATTTGCAAAAATAAAATCCCCTGATTTACAGCCAAACACAATAGTTCATATATACAAATGTTCTGCTGTGAATGATACTCTTTAAAGAGAAGTAAAAGACTTAGGATTTTATACTGACTAGTCCCTTAATGAGTTAATAATTTGCTGGAAATGGAAATGTATTCAACTAAGTCAGAAATCCCCCTCTTCCTTCACTTACAAATCACTTCACGCTTCATTTCCATCTTTTTCACATTATAACACAAAAATTTAATGTTAATTTCTAGCTCAGTGGAGGGAATGTAGAGTTAATGCTCAGTTAGGAACTTTGCAGGGTTATTACTTTTTGTACACAATCTAAGACCTTAGCAATGCTATATACATATTTCTAAATGGCATTACTAATAAAATGACACCATTAATATGATAACTTTTCTTGAATGTAGACCTTTTAGCACAAATTCCTGAAAGATATATTAACCCTTATAACAAATAAAAATGTTTTATTGGCAGCACATGAGACAGTTTGCAACATTAAAATACCTCCTAAGATTATTGTTATTCCCTTCAAAACTCTGCATAACAATCTGCAAAAGACACAGAAGGCAGCCAAACTTTTTTATATTATGTTTACAAAGCTATAAGTATCTCAACAGTGACATTAAGAACATATCATATGGATATAAAATGGAAGAGAAATAGTCAAATGAACACTAAATTCATAGAAACTTTTCTCGGTAAATGAACAACCTTTTCCTCCTTGTAATTTAATATATTTTGCACAAAAAACAACCTATAAACCTGCCAGTTATTATAATGCCTGTATAGAAAGCAACAGGACAACGAAAAGCTTATAATGATATATTAAAAAAGAATTTAAGCTCTCATGACCATTTGCTTGCCTCCTAAACACAGTTGAGTGCACCTCTTTATTATTCCATCTTCCACACTGAACTACCTGATAGAATTTATGCTCTCTAAACATGTTATCTCCAGCAGTAAACATAAAAAAAATTAGCTTATTATTTACCACATCTGGATTGTATTTTCCATTGCTCTAATTTCTTCTCAAGCCACACTGAAACAGAACAAGTAACAAGTGTATTCTGTAAAATGCTTGAATGAATTACATTTGGGCCCATTTTGGTCTGGGTTAAACGGTAATAAAAGGTACTGTGCTCAGAAAAGGTCTCATAAGTGAGCACTGCTCACAGTCTGCAGAGTGCAGCATGGCCTCAGGACTGTGGACTATATGTTATTTGACTAACGTGAGATCTAATTTTTATTTCCTCTTCCCCTAAATTCTTCTTTGAGAAGATTTATCTCAGCACGGCAGACACTGCCAATCTGCTCATGCTTCTCTGTCTTCACTTAAGGCATACATTAAGCATTAGTGAGTATGTGAGGAACAGGCATAAAAGTGGCCTCACACTGACACCTAATAAGTGTCAGGACATTACTGAGACATAAATTCTGTTTGAAAAACTGAAGAGTCACTTACTATGCAGAACTCTGAAAATATTTTAAAGACTTCAGTAGTCTCTCATGCTGACAGGGCACTATGGTGGCAGCTATAGAGCTGCAGAAAGGAATTTGGAAAATTCCCTTCTCCAAAGATCTCTGAAAGAATTCCTATGTATAGTAAATATTCCACTGTAGAAAGAAAATTTTTCTTGTGAATTTATTGTCTAGTGCATCAAAAGTTTAATAGCTATAAATATTTATTCCAATTACTTCAACTAGTCATTCACAGATGCCTTCTTCATGCTTTATGGCCAGCACCTGGTATACATTCCAACCAAAGAGCACTTTGGTCTTCTACTTGTCCCAGTTCATGCATCTATATATCAGTTTGAGCAGCTGCTATGAGAACAGCTGTAAATAAAGCCCAGTGAGCACCCTATATGGCCCTACCTGGTAACTTAATTCCCTAGTATAAACATGGACAAGAGATCAAATATTTCCCAGAGCTTTCCCTGATTTTACTTGAAGACTTGCTCTTAAACTAGCAGTTTCTGTGACAGGTGAAAATGGTCTTAGATTTGATTTCTGGGCTATGCTTACCAAAAATATCCCAGCAGGATAATGCTGGAAAATCTATGCAGTGCAATATTATGCAGCACACCTACATAACCAATTGGACTTTACTTTATGGTAGAAGAGGCTGCTTTGCCAGAGGTACAGTCAGGTAAGTTACAAAAGAGACAGTTTATAGATTCTTCCCAATCCCCAATGGGGGATCCATGCCATATCAGAAAACACTCTTACAAATTAATCCCTATGCCCGGTACCTGTAGGCAGAGTTTATCACCTCATTTAGTCCCACCCCATATGAAATCACGTCTTAATTTAAAAGGGAGAACACTCATGTTGTAGTTTGACCCAGCAGGCAGCTAAACACCCACAGCCACTCCCTCAATTCTCTTGCACCCACCCTACCCCTCAATGGGATGGGGGAGAGAATTGGGAAAAAAAGTAAAACTTGTGGCTTGAGATAAAGACAGCTTACTAGAACAGAAAAGAAAGGGGAAAAAACCCAATAATAATAAGTCAAGTAATACACAACACAACTGCTCACCACCCACCAACAGATGCAGCTCAGCTCCTGAGCAGCAGCCCTTGGCCAGGTTTCCCCATTGTTCACATACTGATTGATGCAAGAAGCCATATAGTGTGGAATATCCCTTTGGTCAGTTGGGGTCAGCTCTCCTGGCTATATCTCCTCACAACTTCTTCTGCCCCCACAGCCTGCTTGCTGCTGGGGTGGGGTGAGAAGCTGAAAAGCCCTTGTCTCTGCATCAACACTGCTTAGCAACTAAAATATCAGTGTGTTAATGTTATTCTCATCCTAAATTCAAAACACAGCATTGTACCAGCTACTGGGAAGAAAATTAACTCTGTTTGGGCTGAAACCACAATACCACACTAATACAAACAAGGTGAATACTATGAAAAGATAGATAAATAATTAAAAATTGATATTCATATGAAAAGATCCTTTTTATGCCTCTAAGTAAAGTTTTACTTTAAAAAAAAATGTCTAGCATAAGTGGAAAACATGACTATAAATAAATCCAGACCAATTCTGCTAAATTACCAATGTATACATTAAACATACCATTATAAAAGGGAGGTGAGAACACCTTGTTGAGTCACACATGAAAGATGTTTCTGAACATCATAACAAGAGAATTATTACCCATAAAAAAGATAAAGAAAAGTGCTTTAAGAGTGAACTGTTACCCATACCTGGGAAAAAATGTTCAATTTCCCCCTGAGGCAATTCAATGCTAAAATAGAAATCTTCAGTGATATAGCATCAAACTATGATAAAGAGGTTCAATACTTGTATTTACTTAGAAAAGCATAGATTATTAACACAACCAGGTTCCTGAAAATTATTTTGAAGATTTTTGTATCATGGCTTTCTCTCTTCTGCATACATTCAATTTGCAACATGTCATATGCTTTTCTAAGTCATGTCACATATAAGTTCAAACTCTTTGCTAAAAAATCTGTAATATTAAGATCTTTCCTTGTGAATGAGAAATCGTGTAATTTGGATTCAGATCAAGATTCACATTCTGAAAACACACGCAGGAAGAATGTCTATGAGCAGCATTCATGAAGAGAAAAAAAGTGCTGTAAAATTGAGAAGTGCCAAGGTTTCAAAAATTTTAAGTTTTACAGAGTTGTAGATTTCTCCAAGTCTGTCAGGCTTGTCTGAGTAAACAAGCAAGCAACCAACCTAATTTGCACAACCAAGTACTGCAGACCAAAAGAAGCAGCTCTCCACAGCAAAATGGTTTGTATCAAGGACCTGACATCCACCACTATTAAGTTTGGGGGCTAAGGTTTTGGGGATGCTTGAGGATGTTTTGAGTTTAGACTACCTCTAATCTTGGCTCTGTTTTGCAACTCTAATAGGTGAAGTTCTGAAACACATCTCCCTGCTTAGTTTCAATCAAAAGGCATCCACTTTATTTGCTCTGATAATGCCCCATCATTCAAGCCACGGCACGGTAAATGGGGATGATTGGGAAATCCATTTCAAAAGCTGACTCCTGTTTCAAACTAAGACACTACTCCAAACGCACAAAAATTTTGTGATACTGAGCTCTCATCAAAGGCATCAGCAGACACATTTCAGATTTTCTGAAGGGGGGTGCTGCTGCTGATTAAAGGTAATATCTTTATTAAAATAGCCACAAGTGCTGTCTAGTTACATACTTTTGTGCAGTGATTTGCTGGAAGTTATATTTATCTCCATTCACAGAAAGTAAAGGAAGCACATAAAGTACCATAGAATGACTAAAAGAAGATCAGCAATTGTATGCTCTCCTGTCTTCAAAACTAAACCACTTCTGTTTAAAAGATTAGTTGATCATTTTTTCCTACAGTGTGGAGATTCAACAGGTTTTACAACTGTTAACTTTCTCCTGGTGTATGAGGTAAAGCCACCACAGTGATTTCCCCAGAGAATCAGACCTAGTTCACTTGGCTAGCTCCACTAAAAATCAATTTGAAAAATCTATTATTTTAAAAACAAATGTCTTGTTAACAGTTGTGCCAAGAAAGCATATAAACTCCTGTGAACTTTCCTTAGCAATGGGAATTAAGCTTTGTAAGCCTGGACTTGTAAATCATCTCTGTCTTAAAGATGAACATGCAGTAGAGTACAGACACTTTTTAAAGCCAGAAAACAGGTAATTCACACAATAAAGGGAAGAAAAAAAACCTGACACAAAGCCAATGACTGTCAAAGTTTAAGAGAAAGCTGAGAGACTACGAGCACAGCTTCTAGTTCTTTGTGACAGGAATTGTCATGTCACACAACAAGCATCATCCCTTTTAGCACACTTGTTATCAGAGTGGATGCATACTCCAACCAACAAGATGCACCCCTTACCCTCACAGCACCTCTTTGTGTTAATTATTGTTTTATGGTGTGAGAACATTTTCTGACTTCAGCCAAGGACCAGCTTCAACAGTCCTGGAATTCTCACTTTACTGAGAAGTAAAAGGTGATGCTCATCTTATCCCTGCAAGGATCAACACTGTAATTTGTTGTACAGATGCTAAAATTTCATCTCCCTAAAGCTCTTTGATCCTATCCAGCATCAGTTTATGTCCCTCAAAAAGGGACTGAGAGCATTCATGGCAATGACAAAACACAGTTGTGTTTCTTTTTTACTTTCTTTTGTTTTCATCCTCTTCGCCTTGAGTGAGAAAAGCTCTGAAATTAATTCAATGACAAGCATGTGTGTCTTTAGAGGCACACAGTTGAGAGTGATGTGGAGCCTATATTTGCATGCTTTTATCAGTGTCCACTTGAATGATGCTAAACTTGGCTGGCTGCAATTAACAGGATATAAAACTGAAACCCTTACAAGTATAGCATAAATTACCCTTTCTTCAAATAAGCTATCACTGGAATTGAAAACACAAAATATGCAGGGGAAATAGTGATGAGCTGGTTTGAGTGCCTATGGAGGGCCACAGATCAGGGAGCTTCCCTGTTTTTCTACCAGGTCAAAGGAATTTTCCTTGTTCAAGGCTGGTATATTTCTGTACGTTAAAAACAAGAGAGAGCAGCTAGAAATGTGCAAATTTCAATACATTATTTCTTTTTCTATGCCTAAAATGTTTGGAAATATGTATTTTTTAATGTAAGTAGGGAACTCGAATTGATTTTACTAGTCACAGATCTTCAGAGCATCCAGGGCTTTCATGCCTTCAGGTAAATTTCAACCAGCAAGAATTCCTTTACTTTTACTTTTTCTTTTACTTCTTTCACTTGCCCAGTGACTGAGAAGAGAAGGGAGAAACAAACTGGGCCAAACTCTGCAATGTTATCTGCAAATAATAAAGATCCTTGCTCAGGCTTTGGATGCTGGTTGTCACAAGGCACTGCCAGTTCAGTATTGCTTTCTAGATATGGAGGGATGGGGCTTTCACACGAAACAAGCAAGATGAGAGATTCCTTTGCTGGGATCAAGCTTCATCTCTTCAGATTTTAGCTCTACTTTAGTTGCTTCTGGAGATGCAGCACCCAAGCTGTGCATTCAAGTCCCAGCAAGTTGCACACTCACACCCGGGAATGCAAGCTGCCTCAGGGCACTTCTTGTTGCTATTTATCACCTTTAAAGGTACAGCCACAAGGCAGTCATAAAAATTGTGGAATTTTGCACCATAAAGATTCGAGTAAAAAACCCAAAAGTCATGAAAAAACATAGAGGTTCTACTGCAGGAGTTTAGTGTTCCTAAAGATGAGAGTGCTACACCTGTAAATCTGTTCTGTCATTTTCTGATAGCAATGATAAATGACAACCTCCCCACTTAACCAGGGGGAAAAAAAAAAGAAAAAGAACAAAGAAGAAATTAATAAAAGGTATATTTTCCAAATCATGTACCAAATCCTTAAACCTTCCATTCCATGTTTGTATTAATCATAATACATTAGAGTTTTGGGAGCTGTGGTTCCACAGAGACCTTGTGGGATGAGCAATCTTCTGCTGGCCTCTGGCACCCAGGAGGTGTGCAGAACAAAAATGCAGAGAGCAGACTCAGCTTGGCTTAGGACAATGCACCACTTCTGCGGACACCATAGATATACCCACAAAGACAAAATTATGTGATTCTCTACTAAAAGCTGCCTTGTCATTATTAAAAGAAAAAGCTAATTTTAATCTGTGCTCTACAAGTTGCACAAGTCAGTGACTGATAGAGATGAAAACATAGTTATACATATTTAAGTTACACTTGAAGGTTTCTCTAAATGAACATATGCAAATGCTTGAAGCCCAGGGGCAGCTCTTTCTTTCACTCAGGGCATTTACTTAGTTTTCCAAGCTAATATTTAATCTAGTATTCAGTAAAACATCGTTAATTACTCTCATAAATTCCTAACATCCTGTGAGATGTCTTTTCCCTCTGAGCTGCGAAACAGAATCTTCAAATGCCTTCCTCAATGAAGTGCAACACTTCCACTCTACAGCCCTTTTAATTGTAAGAAAAGATAGTTTTTAGTTTTCATCTTATTATTTAATGGTGATCTTTGTAGTTTTAAAGAACACTAAAATGCTGTATTTCGTTAGGAAGAATTTTGGGCAGCAAGCAATAAGACGATTACAGCACAAAACTCAGTTAAAGAACAGGTGTGGTCTATAAAAGTAATTTGACTACAAGAAAGAGAAATAGCTACAGTGAATGACTCAAAAGGGTCTCCATCTCACCCACCATCAGTCACTTTAAGGGAATTTATAAAAAAAAATTCCAGAAGGCAATTACAACAAAATCTTATACCTAAAATTAGCATTAGGATCCATTAATTTCCTAGTCCTTCTAGATATTTTTATTATTTGTACACAGATACACAAATGGAAAACAACTAGGAAATCCTCTGCCTTAATTCCCAATGGGGCTGTCAACACAGTAGCTGTAATGACATTTATGCTCAAACCACAGCACACATACTATATAACTCCCATTACATCACACACAAAAAGCCAGATGAATGAAAATTTCTACTATCTAGTCACTTTATAGCTGTTATTTTAGATATGCTTATCATGTCATTCACTGATTTTCTCTCTCACAGCATCACTTCATGTATTTTCAAGCATTTCAAGTATTTTCTTCTCTTCTAGAAAAGTTTTCTCTGGTACTAGTAATTGTATATGACTCACAATCCTTTCCACAGCTGCTCTTCTGATCTGACCTCAAGCATTTGATTATTGTAGCAGCCCTGCAATGTGCCAGGAGATAGAAGAAAAAAAAAAAACCTGCTAAGAAGTGTGGCAGCATCTGCACAGCCAGTGTCTAGATCAAACTGTAATACAGTGTGGTGTAGTTTTAATGGATGATGCTCCTCTGCCTCACGGAACCCTTTTCTTTCCCTGCTCTCGCATTTTGTATTTATTTTCCTCTTTGTTTAAATTAGACATAAAATCAAGTCCCACATGAAACAAGAATTCTACAGTAATATTGCAGAATACCTGCATAAGTAATTTCTTTTATTGATTTAAACCCTTAAGGTCTATTTAATGGATTTTAAAAACCCAAACTAAATAGGGCAGACTGCCCTGGCACCAGTCAATGTAATTTAACACAAATCCATAGAAGAGGATTGATCTTACCGAGCTTATCTCTAATATGGTTTACAAATACTGACTCTTAGTGTGTTAACTCAGGCACTCTTTGGTCTGAAAAATATTTTTATACCTACTTTCATGCCAGATGGGCACCCAAGTATTTTATAAAAGATGACAGAAAAAATACATTATATAAAGCTGAGAAGAGGCAAACTAATATCAAAAACAGAAAAAGAAGTAATGAATTTGCCTGAACCAATCTCGTATTTCATGACCTCATCATGCAGAAGCTGCCTATCTATTTCAGAACAAGTGATAAATATTAAAATGAAAATTTTTTTGCATGTCTTATCAAAAGCTTCCACTATCAATTGTTTTCACAAATGTTTTCTCCTGCAAGCAGTGAATGCCTCTTCATCAATCTTTTATCAAAAGCAATCTTGTTCTGATTTCAGTCTTATCAGAGAAAGTTCTCTCTCTCTTTTGTTGTTCTTTTTTTTTTCCTTTCTTGGCAGAAGGTACATGAATATCATTTTACACCTGACTGTGGCTGCATCTCCATCAATCAGGAAATAAAAAGTAAGTGTGAAGGATATATCATGACCCTGCAAAGATCCAAACAGTAGAAATGCATGTGCCTGATAGTGACAAAGTAGGAAAACAAGTGTACACATCTACATGAACGTACAAATATTCCTTTTTACAAGGACTTCTTTCATTTCCAAATATTTCTAAACAGAGAAAATGAAGATTTAACAGAGAACTTCCAGATACCTTCCTGACATGTCCATTGAGGTCGAAAGAGAATATCCAATATCAAAATGCCAATGTAACACAGAGCTTGGGCTTTCAGCCCCCAGACCGGGGTCTGCAGCGGGAGGTGTGCAGGGAGAGCCCATGACCTGCCACGTGCCAGTCACAGCCAAGCCCAGACACTTTGGACTGGGTGACAGCAACACACAGAGCGCCAAAACTGCAGGCAGGCAGGCAGATTAGCTGGCAGCTCCCAGCTCCAGCCCACTTATGAAATACCTGCAGGCATCAGGGTGAAGAAGATGCACATGGAGACTGACGGCTGGAGGCGTATGACTGATGAGACAGACGGAGATGTGCTGCTGAAGGTGCTGCGGAGGAAACACAGCCAGAGGCATTCTTTGCAGGAAGGTCCCCATGACAAAAGGGGTTATTCGTAGGGAACTTCAGCCCACAGGGGCAAGCTGTGCCAGGGTGGAGAGATCCCTGAGGGACTGCAGCCCATGGGCACCCCTCACTGTGGAGAAACACCTCTGAAGGACTGAAACTCATAGGTGAACCTTGTCAGGCAGGGACATAAAGAACAAAGGACAGACAAAGGAAAACCAGAAAGGAGTGTCAGACAGAAACCATTGGGTACTTTACTCCAAACACCAGTGCTGCCCATTACCTCACCAATCAGACTGTGAGGGACTGACCATAACCAGCAGTGAAAACAAGGGGACTTTAGATTAGGAAGGGGAATACAAAGTTTTTATTTATGTTTTCTTTTTTGACTCAACATCCAACTCAGTATTCAGAAGTTTTTGTTAATTGACAATAAATTAAATCTAGCAAATATTCCAAGTCCATAATATTTGGACCGCAAGAGTTGCTTGATCTCCTTGAGCCCAAAATGCATTGAGAACTATTCAGTCTGAAGACTCATTTTAAACATCACTTGACTGGCAGAAGAAAACATTGTGAACAAATACCATTTGTTTTCTGCTGCTAAAGCTGGACAGCAACCAAAGTTTCAATATATCTGAACAAATCCTCAGTTTGTACAAATAAATGTCATTCGAAAAGTCTCACAGCGCACTGAGGCCAATGCACAGTGACAGAGCTCCAGAACAGTGTGATCTGCTGCAGTGACAAAAGGTTGAATATATAACGATTTCCATAGGAGAGACAAAGAGGCTGCAAAATTCCCATTTTTTTACTCCTCAGGGGAAAAAAACCACAATAAACATAAATAAAACCACCTTAAGAGAAAAGGGAAGAAAGTTACAATGAAATTAAATTCTTGGGCAAATGATTGGAGCCTTGTGCTCCCCCCACAAGTGCTATGCATGTGTTTGCTTCATAAGTGTGCATCATTGTTCCTGCCACTCAGAGGAAGAATCTTGTCTTGAATATTTCAGACAGAGGAGAATTAAGGAGACAAAAAGCTTCATTTAGATAAATGCATAAATGAAATTTATAGCTGTAGAGGCAGACTACACCTAAGCTGATCCAACCAGATTCTCATGATGCCTTCTCACATGGGCAATATATGTGAGCACAGATGAAGATAGGCAGGAGGACTCAACCATTAGGCACAGAAATTGCTGGGGTTTAGGAAGATGTTTTGACTTGATCCTACTCAGAATAAAAGTGGCAGCATTGTAGTGTTTTAGGAGAATGCTGGAGACAAGCTGCTGATTTGTCAGTGTTGACTTTGGGGTAACAGATTCCAGAGAGAGAGAGAGAGAGTGCAGGCTATGTAGTCATGAATGGCACACAGAAGGTGACAGAAGGATGATTATTCGTTCTTCAGTATCCTAAGTGTCTGATAAAAATGCCAGGTATAACATAAGATAAAGGCTTTAATTTTTCATACAAAAGTTTATGTTTTATTTCTGTGTAGCTGCCTTGTATCAAGGTTCAGGGAGGTTGAGGAGGATTTGTTTGAGGATTAGAAAATCACCATCAGACAGGGAAGCCGATAATTTATCTCTTAGAGCCAGCACTGTGTAAGGACTCTTTCCCATTATGCTCTTTATATTTATCCCTAGTGTTTTGTTGGGTTTTTTGATTTGTTTTTTTTTTAATATTTTTATATTTGACATGATGCCTACAGGATAGATTGGCAGATTTGGTAAAGACTTTCCTTCCTACATGAGGTGTTAGTAATGAAAAGGATGGAAAAATTCTCTTTTTAGATAACACTTAAGTATGACAAATGCAAACATTTAACATTTTCATCATGTTCCTGATGAAAAGAGGCAAAATTTTGCTAACTGGAGGCTGGAGAGAACATACATATGATGCTTTCTCATCTGGAAGTTACCAGGAGCTATCAGGTTAACGCTCAAGCTAAAGTTTTCCACCATTTACTCCTAAGGCAAATCTCTCAAAATGTCTTTCCTTTTGATTTTCTCCTCTACCATGGCCTCAGTAGCAGATTTTGCAACTAATAATAAAGATCCTGAAGATGTGAGCCATGAAAGTAAATATGCTAATCTTTTAAGAAACTAATAACTTCGTACTCAATTTGAAGAGAAGCAGATTAGTCAGTAAAACACTATTCCATTTTTCTGCTGACAGTAAATGAATGAAAACTTATTTCATATAATGTTTAATTTCAAATCACATTAAGAATTTAGAAGATGCATTTTTATAATGATCCTTAAATTACTGCAAGATCCAAAATTTCAATACCTCATTCTTAAGAAGATTTTAGTGTTTTAAAATAGCACTAGAAAGATAGTCTCTAATTTTATACAAAAGAGATGGAATAGTAGATCCTATTGATATTATCTTGAGTTTGTATACAAGAATTGTCATGGTAAATATGCTTTGCAATATTGAAAGGCATGATGACATCTTTTTCTAAGGGACAAAATTTGATAAATTCCTGTAAAGTTTGAATGTTAATGTATGGATATGCAGAGGACAGTAATTGTACTCTGATGAAGAACACTTCAGCAAATTTTTGTCATGCTTTGTTTCAGCTCAATTTTTACAAACAATCTTGAGGTACCAGCTTACAAATACGTATAAAGTCCTTAGAATATACAGTAGAAATGTGCATCATAAATATGTGTCATTAATATAATTTGCAATAATAATTACTGAACCTAGGGAGAAACCAAAAAATGAAGATTCCCATTACCCGCTGTGAAAACTTAATAAATGAATTCCTATTAGACATTAATTTACATTGGTTTTGAGGGGTTTTGGTTCTTTTTTTCACAGGGATGAGGTACAAAATATACGAAAGCATTTAATGAAAATGTCCTATAGGCTGAGGGTTTTATTGTGGTAGTTCCTCAACGTCAGTCATTACTTTGCTCTGGTTTACATATTTCATAATACTACATTGTAAGTATCTGGAATCCTTTTTTTTTACAGCAGAATTCTGCATAAGGGTCAATGTTCAGGGAAAAATCTCTGCTTAAAGAATTCAGATCCTTGTAAGAATGAGACTAAAGAAAAATGTAATGTTTTTACCTCAATAGAAATACTTTTGATGATAATAAACTGGGTGGTGATGGTACAAAAGTTCAGTAACTGGCACAGGATATTGGACTATGAATGTGAGAAAAGGGCTCAGAGCTTAATGATACATGAAGCTCAATAAACAAGTTGTCAGACAAGGACAATGGGATTTGAAGAAAAAGCCTGGGCAAATGGCCACAGGGTGAGATTCCACAAGTAGACAGGGATTGGATACCAAATGAGAGAAAAAGGGAGAATGATGCCAAAGTCAGACTGAAAAAGAAATGAGAGAAATAGTCATGATCAAAGAAAGTAAAAAAGTTAAAGGCCACAAGAGCACGTCTTTATTTAAACCACAATGGAACCTGGAGACCACAATCTCTGTTGTTAGAAAATACAAATTAAACTAGATGCCAAAGTGCTTCCCAAGTACTTCACTTCCTCCCTCCATTTGACAAGGGATGATTGTAACATGCTGCAACATTGGTTACTCTGTTTTTTGATGTGGCAAAGGTCTGTGGGATGTATTGGCATGTATAAGTGATTTTAAATCTTTTACTGATTTCCAATTTTATTTTTCAATCTTCAAACCCAGTAAAGGCTTTAATTATTGACATAATAAATTAAATAATTAATTTTTCCCCCTACAGGATCTCTGCTTCTTTCATGAGACTGGCTGTATCATTAAAGGGCTATATCATAAACCATGTGGACCACTTAGAAGAAGATATAAAATCTATTCTTCCTCTAATCCATACCAGGTTATAGGTATATTCTTCTGTTCTTTCTTTATTCCAAGACAAATGCATCTTGGCAGAAATTACGTCTTCTTTTCATTTTGCATTACTTAGTTGTCCCTTAATGAGAACAGAGAGGCTAGGGTGTTTTTAATGCTTGTATGAAGGACAGCAAAAAAATAGCTCATCTAGGGGAATGGCTATGATGGACACATTCCCGTTTGTGATTAAAAGTGATTAAGACAGTGGAAATTTCAAGTTCATTTTTTATACTCAGAGGTCTGAAAAAAATAGATAATTTGAAATATTTTGCCAGACATAAGAAAAAGTTGGAATTTGCTGCGTCATAATTATCTGAGATATATTATTCATGCTATTCTATTTGCTAGATGGTCATATTTAGAAGGATGTTCCTTTTAAAGGGCCTCAGCTGTTACCAGATTGGTATGGAATTGGACACAGATGAACGTACAAATTATCATCACCACAAACTTCATTAGCAGCTAAGATGGTCATATGTCCGTATATCCAGAGTAAACAAAAGAGACAAGATGCAGTTGGCTCAATCTATCATGGGAAAATACCGAATGTTACGAAATTACAATCTGGTTCTGAACTATCTGAAGTCATCTCAGAACAAAGTCTAAATAGTCAAATGACAGTACTTTGTGTTATAATGGCTGGGTGTCTTAATAGTTTATGTCAAGTGTTAGTTAGTTTTCTAATTGTGACACAATGTTCCACCGTGTGAGGCTCTTGTATATTTTTTATAACTTTCCCCAAAGTTAGGATATCTTATAAGGTAATCTATACTCAGTTAAAAAACACTAAATAGACAAAACAAACTTCAAAGATTAAAGAGTATGAGGCCCCCTGGTTTGGGTTTTTTTTAAATAACAATCTAGCTCTTTTGCTGAAGCATAATATATAAAAATATAGTCCAGAAAATACAAAAGTGAGCCTGGTAAATCCTGAAGCTACTGGACACTGCTTTGAAAGTTAATATGAGAGCTTGGGGAATATATGCGAGCTTGGGGAATTTATGCAAACACTCTCTGGGATGGAAGAGAGAACTGAAAGGAGAATACAAGAGGGAATATGGCAGAATTTCAGAATATTCTGTAAAGGAATGTCAGCTTTATTGTGTCTGCCCTTGGAAGCTGTAAAGGACATTCTGAATGTCACAGCTGGGCACAAGGCCTCCCTGTAGCCCAAAGGTTACCATGTCCGCGGTATGGGAATGCATCCTTGTGTTGAGGATCCAGGAGTTCAGCCCAAGAGTGGGCTGGCATGTTCTGGATGCCTGTCTGCACACAGGTCAAGGCAAGGGCAAGCTGCCAAGGGCAGCTGCGGTCACCACACAGACGGACAGCACCGTAAATGACATTTGCTGTTACAGTAACGTCAGCTGATTCGGCCGTTCTTCCTTACGTGCACTCTTCTACAAACTCTGCAGTCATCTCAGAACAAAGTCCAAACACCTCTTGGAGCTCAGCACAGAGTGTCCTGTCTCTAGTTCATTCAGAAAAGTCAAGGAAGGTCAAGCACCAGACCAGAGTTAACCAGCATATGTCCACCCCTCTACCAACACACATTGCTCAATATCTCCTGGTCATTTTCTAGGTATTATGATCCAATCTGGGCACACAAAAGTTCGGTCTGTTGCACAGATGTTTGCAGGCACTAATTCCTGCTGTTCCAGCCCTCCTCTACATAGGTTTCTTTTTTTTTTTCTGTGAATTGCCTAAGGAAAATATTAGTTCAGATTGGAAACAAGACACTTCAACATAAGGGATCCTATCTGCTTTTTTCATATCTTGGTTTATAAAATTGCAGTTAGTAAATTTTACTACCTTTTTTGTTCTCCCTGACACAGGTTATTGTTTCTCTGTTTCAAGGACATACTCAGCATAACTATGTTATTTTCACATTTTAAAATGTAATACTCTACCTAGAGACATCTAAAAAAAAAGAGAGTTCTTAGCTCAAGATGTGACCACTTTTTTCAACAAAAGTAAAAAAAAAAAGTTAATTAATTCAGAAGTTGCAGTAGTAATTTTCAGCAATAACAAAGTAGTACATGGCTGACTTGATATACAGAGGGAGGGAGAAGGACAAGCCTGAAAAACATTTAAGAAAGGGGTTTTCATTATAACCTAAGCTGGAAAAAAAATATGGGAAGGTTGCTAGAGGCATTTCCATGGGCTGACTTATCTTTTAGATATTATCATGAAGACCTGTTGATGTCTTTAGTTATTTGACTGAGCAGTTATCTAAATTTTACACACAAGCACAGTAGATTTTTGTCTCAGCAAAGAAAGATGGAACTGGATAAACACACATTCACGTATGCTTCAGATTTTCTTAAAATAGCTTCCCTGTCTTCCTGTTCACACAAATCTGTTTATTGACTTAAATGTATTACACACAGAATACAGAAACTAAGCAGAGAAAAGTAATTCTGGATCACTTTTTACTAGGTAAGAAAGTGATGGCATTGAAGAAATTATTCAGTTCAATAGTCAATTCTGATGCTCACTTTTGGCAGTACTTGAATCCAAGGAAAAGATTTGTTGAGAGAACACTGCATTTTTTAAATGAGTAAGGTTCAAAGAGTTATGAATGCTAGTGCATAGAGGAAAAGAAGATAGAATATTAAGAAATATTCATGAGCATTCAAGAAATCATAAATAGATGTTACAAATAACTGGTACAGATGTTAACACACAGGAAACTCACAAAGATCAATGAGCAGTTTCATAAGAAACTGCAACATAGACAATGTAAGTTAGTACTGGTACTGGTTGAAATAACTTCATACATTTATATGTAGAACTAGAAGCACCTAAGAGCTCTATGACCTTTGCCAGTTTTCAATGTAAATTAAAAACCTAAATGTTTGATCAACTGCTCAAGGAAAATCAAGTAAATTTATAGCACCAACAGAGGAATTTTCGATGCCTGGACGAATTAATAGGTTTCTCTCAGTTATATCTAGGGCTGTATTAGTGACATATACTATTTTTTATTTTAATACATTATTTCTCTCATTTATAATCAGACTAAATATAACTGAATACAACATGAAGACACTAGATCAAAATGCACTTCCCCTTCATAAATTCTTATAACAGATTGTGCTGGCAAATATATCAGAGAGGGGAATTCCTGAAATAGAATATTGAAAATGATTGGCCAAATTATCCAGTTTATCAGTCAAATCTGCTCTGAGAATTATATAATCATGAAGAGGATATAAGGAAATAATTTCTATTTCCACATCTGTGTTCTCATCCAGAATCGGAAAATCTATAGAATTTGATGGTGTGATTCATGTCTGCTTTCTTAAAAAAAAAAAATCAAAATATGGACTCTGTTGCATATATTATTGTTGTGGTTTGACACCGGCAAAATACTAGGCACCCATGAAAGCCACTCACTCACCCTCCCCTGCTACAGCTGGGCAGAGGAGAGAAAAATTTAAAGGAAGGGTTCATTAGCTGAGATAAAGACTGGAAAAACACTCCAAGGGAAAAATAGGCTCAACTTAAATGTAAAAAGTGAATTTATTCCTAAAAAAATCAGATAATGAGAAGCAAAATAATCCCTTAAAAACACCTTTTCTTCCCCCCCAGAACCACCCTTCTTCCCAGCATCAGTGCAGGGAGACAGGGAATGAGGGTTTGGTCAGTTCATCACCAAGATTCTCTTCCGCTGCTCCGGCAGAGGAGTTCTTCCCCTGCTATGCTGTGGGGTCCCTCCCATGGCAGACAGTTCTCTGTGAACCTCTCCAGTGTGGCTCTAATATCATGAGCAGCAGTCCTACCAAAACTGCTGCAGCGTGAGTCCCTCCCAAGGGCACACAGCCCTCCCAAACTGCTGGGCCGTGGGGTGTCACTTTCCACGGGGTGCAGCCCTCCGAGGACAGGCTGCTCCAGCCTGGGAGCAGGGCCCTCTCTCTACCAGGTCTTCCACTGGAACACAGCCTCCTGCAGGCATCCACCCGCTCCAGCACAGGCACCTTCCCCACGGGCTGCAGGTGGATCTCTGCATCCCGCGTGGATCCCCACGGGCTGCGGGTGGATCTCTGCATCCCCCATGGATCCCCACGGGCTGTGGGTGGATCTCTGCATCCCCCATGGATCCCCACGGGCTGTGGGTGGATCTCTGCATCCCCCGTGGATCCCCATAGGCTGTGGGTGGATCTCTTCATCCCCCATGGATCCCCATGAGCTGCAGGGGCACAGCTGCTTTACCATGGCCTGCACCATGGCCTGCAGAGGAATCTCAGCTCTGGTGCCTGGAGCAGCTCCTCCCCCTCCTTCTCCACTGACCTTGGTGTCACCATGTTGTTTTCTCTTACATGTTCTCACTCTTACTCTGGCTGAAAAACTACAACTATGCCCCCATCTTTGTTTTGATTTCTTCTTAAATATGTTACCATAACCTCTAATTGGCCCAGCCTTGGGCAGCAGCATGTCCATCTTCAGAGCCATCAGGGACTGGCTCTGCCAGACACAGTGGAAGCTTCTAGCAACTTCTCACAGAAGTCACCTCAGTGGCCTCCCTGTTACCAAAAACCAGATTGTGCAAAACCAACACAATTACTCATAATAATTTTGGACCTTTTGTGCATATAAGCATACTTTATAGGTGTATGATGCTATCCCTGCAATCTAGAGAGGGTTTAGTATTCATTAAAAATTACCTTGATGTCTCTTCTGACTTCTGATCTAATATATTTAAAAACCCCTGTGTCCAAAGGTAAGTGAGAGGAGATTTTCAGCTGCACACACTGAAAAGTTAATTAGTAAATATTGTCAAATGAATATATCTGTCATGCAATGGCAAACAAGTATGGATTTCTGCTGTACTGACTGTTTATCACAGGCTTTCATAGTCAAGAGAAATAATCACTTTGTTTAAAATATACACTCTTGTTCAATGATGAAATGACAACAGAACTTGAAAAGAAATGGGCAACAAAATTAAAGAAATAGCCCTTTATATTGATGCAAAAAGTAATGGAAGATGACGAAGGTATAAAATGAAATTTATTTTATTGGGAAATAAGCAGGGTTTTAAAAATCATTCTGGAATAAAAAGGGAATTTGAAGAGTGGCATAGGCCACTGATAAGGACAGAAAAAATATTGATAATGCAAAAGAAATGCACAAAATATTTTTACTCTCCTTTTGTAGAGAGAAATGAAAGAACTATGCGATATAAGGGTGAAGAAGCAGTTTCCATCCTAATAGCATCCAGTGAGGATGTTGAAACATATCTAAGCAGTTTTAAGTCAAAAGACTTGGGTAGTCTAAGGGAACAACTCTGTCTTCCTTACTTTAATTTGTACTTAAGTGTGGGACGTTATTTTGTAATATTGAAAATGAGCAAGATAACCTGCTTGTTTCAGCATAAGACAGGTAGCTGGACAACAATCTGAAGAAAAAGATAATCAAAACTTTACAAATAATGCACCTTAATATAAAGCTTTAAAAATATATGTATTACCCTTTTGGGTCAACAAGACTATATGGAAAGGTAGATCTTGCCAAACAAAATGTTTCATTTTTTAACATGGTAATAAGTAGCTTGGCTGAGAAAGATAACTTCCTTTGCCAGCAAGGCTAATTTAAGAAGTTGCCTCTCCTTCCCCCTCAGCCTATTGCAGAGCTGTTCCAGCATTCCAGCTGCTGTTCCAGCAAATCTGTGCAGCTGCCCTGCAAACAGGATGAGAGACTTAAACTACATCTGAAACAACATCTTCCCCCTAATTTTTAAACTTTTCCACATGTCTTTAGCCAGTTCAATCATGGCTACATAAGTCTTAATAAAAGGCATGGAGCAGCATGGCGTAAGTAGGAAGACGAGATTGAAGGTGAAAAGGTTCACTCCTATGAGCTAAAATTGCTACCAAATCCCCCATTTCATAGACCTATCACCTGCTGCTGTAAAGATTTGTTCTCAGATGGGGCTCTTCTAAGAATTTTTCTACAGTCACTGGTAAAAAGCCTGGTGCAACACTTTTTTATCAATAGTATGTGAATAAATACACAATTGTATCTGATGTGTACAGCTTTACTCTTAATTATTCTTATGATCTTGAAATATGGGGAGGATGCAGGGAAGAGAGAAGGTTCAACTGGTGGGGAAAAATCGTAACTTCATACACGGAACTCAATGTGTTGAACATTTCAAAATAAAACTGATATATGACTTGGTTGCATAAGGTAGAAATATCATATGCAGATCATGTTGAGAAGTCATTCATGGCATAGAACTTCACAACAGAAAGACGGAGAAAAGCAATGGTTCTTACAACAACTGGTTCTATGTGTTAAGAGACACGTCGTAAAGAAATTAGCATCCAGACTGTAAAAATGAAAGACTCCTTTAAACGTTACTTGCACTAGATTTACACTAGTATTTGCTTCAGTGTCTTTTATGGATTTGTCAACACTGATGAATGCCTAATAATCCAGATCTTCAAAAACAGGTCAATAGAAATTCCTGCTACGCTGCTAGGGAGAAAGGATACAAATGCCATCACAATGGGATGAACTGTTTTTCTTTTAAAGGAAAGATTGCTTCTCAACATGGAATGTAAGTGTACCTGTTATATGCATGAGCAACAAAAGCTTGTGTAACCTTTTGCAGCATTACAGGTCTTTCTTAACTAAGCCAGAAACACTTTAATATTTTTCTAATTTCCCATATGCTGGTAATTACCATTAAAAATTAAATAGGTAGATGCCCCCACGTAAGTGTCAGAGTTTGATGCTTTTCAGTCAGTGCTGCACAGCTCTGCTTTTCTTACGCCCTGATTGGCAGCAATTACCATTCTGTTGATCTCCCAGTATGACCAAGCCCTTGTAATTTGTTTTGGTAGTGCCAACAACAAAAATCTCATGAATTGTAGCCCTAATTTTCTGAATGATCAGCCCAACATACTACCGGGGGAATCCTTATCAATAGATGTCTCTTGGGTCCTCTCAGTCCACCCTCCCTGACACTGCAGTGGTCCTGTCTGGTCTCCATGCTGAGGACATGCAAAGAAGAAACCAGCAGAAAAATGAACCTGACAATAAAAGGAGTAATTTTTTGTTGGATTAGGGTGTTAGACAAGGCCAAAGAAGAGTTCCGCATGCTTGAGAGGTGAGCAGTGGGAGCTAGTGGCTTTAAGCAGGGAAAACAGAGGAAACAGGGTGAAGGGAATTGGCTGGATCCCAGCTGGTCACAATGAGCTAGACTGGCTTAGCCAAGCACTGAACTGCTGCTTCTTAAACACTGCTATCCAGCTTTCTCTTTCTCACACTTATGCAACCTGCCAAGCTCCCTCTCCCAAATCTGTAAATAGGCAACTTCTTGATTGGTCTGGCTTGGCTTCTGCTCAGGTCAGCCATGGATATGTGGTCACTGCACTGGAGAGGAATATTTTACCAATCTCACCAAAGAAAAGAGCCTTTTGTAGGTTCTTCCATTAAACTACTTACTGGTGCTTAATACATACATTTCCTTTAACTAAATTTACAATTGTGTAAAGATCAGACAACAATATGATGAGAGCAATTACATAATTGCTTGTCTGAGCTCTTTAAACCAGCATCTGTTGACCACTACTGACAGAAGAAACAAGATAGAAATAGAATGTCTCCTATTGGAGATAAATCTGAGATTTTTTTTGTTAGCTGTATTTCAGTCAGAGAATTAAAAAAGGTGAATACAGAAATAAAAACAGAGTATTTTTCAGTATCACATGATTGGCAATTATTTTAAATTGGGGGTATAATCTAGGGTCCAGTTACAAAATATAAGAGTAACTTAAAGTGTTGTAAGTAACTTACAGATGACATCAAAACAAAGAAACAAGAATAATATAATTCTAGAACTTAATTTTCCTATAACCTAAGACTCCTGCTGCATGAGAAACCACAGTAATATTTTTGTCCCTAACAACACTGGATTGATTAGACAGGACCCATATCTTTATTTTCTACTTCCTGACTCATTCAGCTTCACCTTCCTCTCTACCCCAATACTTTTAACTGTTTCCTTGGAATTAAATGAGTTGCATATTTTGTGTAAGAGCAACATATAACCAGAGCTTTGTACATTAAAAACCCTTCCACACTCCTGGAATAATCCCCTGACATTTGCACTCAGCATGATTCAGCAGCAGGAGACAACACCTACCCTGAATTTGCTCCCCAATACATAATTATACTAACACATGGTGATTTAACACTGTGAGACAAAATGATCCCAAGGGTTTTCTCTAGCTGGAAGTCTCCAAGTCCTTGTAAAAGAGCAGAAGGCCCTGACTCTACAGCATGTGTTTTATTTACAATGTATGTTCTTAGGGATGGCCTTATAAGCAAGTTAGTCCCCATGCTCTATCCATGCACAGCTGTACTAGTTGTCCCATCCAAAACAGTTTAAAGCGGTCACCTTTCTGACTAAACTGCAACAGTTCCCAAACATCTATGGACATAATTTAATTAGGAAGTCACAGGCTGTTCTACCTCTTTAACGTGGTGAGATCCTCTTCTTTACCAGCACTGTTAGTTTAAAGCAGAGACAACTCAGCTGCTCCAGAACCAAGCATGGAAAATAGATGAGAGGGTAAAATGTCAAAGAAAAGAACCAACCAAACAAAAACCCCTGACCAAAGCAGTAGAAAGAAAGCTAGGAGTTTACCTTCTGATTTTGAATTTCTGTTTCACACTTTCTTCTTTCCACAATGTTATGGTAGAAAATATCTTACACATTTTTCTTTTAGGCTGCAGTGCCCTTACTACAATGAGATCCTGAACAGTGATTACTAAAACCCGCACACATCTACAGAGATCTATAGAGATAGCTCTTCAGATACTGGAAACATTATAGAACTATTCATCCTTATGAGTTCAGGAGACATCTGACAGAAAAGCCAAAGAGCAGTCTAAGAGGGGCTTAGAGTCTCTCCTCTCCCTGGGTCTCAAAGACAACGATTATGAGTCATGAAGTGATAAAAGACATCCAACTCTGTGTGGTCTCACTGGGAGACTTGCTGGGGTATCTAAATTCAGAATATACAAACAATGTATGTACAAATCACCTCTTTTCGCCATCAAAACACTGAAACCTGAGCTGTAATCTGGAAACTGCTGTGACAGACTCAGCATGTCAGGAAAAAAAAAAAAAGATAAAACCTAATCCAGCTACAAATACAGAAAACTAAAGTCAACAGAAAACTAAAGTCAACAGAGCACTATTACTCTATCTAGAACCCAGGCAGACTGTGGAAACAGGTTCTCAAAGACGTCAAAAATCCTCTATCATAATACCTTTCAGGTTACCACTTTTCTGTCTGCTTTAATCAAAAGGTAACAGTTGAAGGCTGAACAACTACATAAATAAGGATTACAGCATACATTGTGAAAAAGCAAAACTCTCCCTCCAATATGCCAAAAGTTCTGTTCAACCTTTCATCAAGACCTGCAAGAACAGTGAAGATGCTTTTCTTTTTGTTCTCAGGACTTTGTTCTGAAGTGAACCTTAAATTATTTATTTCGGAGTCCATGATAGTGTGTTTCCTTAGCATCAGCATGAAACATTGATTATGACTCTAATATGCCCAATTTCATAGCCTATTCAATTTTAGCCTATTTCACAGCACATCTGTGGAAGGCAGGGACGCTTCAGAAATGGCAGTGTTTAATCTCACAGTGATCATCCGTTATGATTTTAACCACACTTCCAATGAAAATTCCAGTCTATGCAAAAAATTGACAAAAAATATGGAAGTACATGACTTACATCATACCAACTGATACCGACAAAATGGTTTTTCACTCAACACTCAGCTCCTTTGTTGTCTCCCCACTTCACACTTAACCCCCACAGGAAAAAAACCCAAATTCCTCCATACCCCGACTGGCCTGGGAAAAATGAGTGGGCAAATTTACAAGTTTTTTTAAAATGTTATGACCATGAACCCAACATTTAAAAAAAGAACTCTGAAATTTCTTTAAGTTCATTTTTAAAACAAAAGTCTAATAAAAATGTGTGAATTTGGTCTGTGAGACAAACCACCATCTGGAGCTCACTGAGATAAAAAGGAAGCTTCCTTACATCAAGGGTCATACTGAGGGTCACAGTGAAGTACTAGCAATAATCTGCTCCTTCAGAGACTGTGCTCAAACCTTATACTCTTTGCAAAAGAAAAATAAGGACATATATTATCTGCCTGGTGATCCTGAAGATCAGAAGAAATATTTATGGTAAGTCTTTTATGGAAGCATTAGCAGAATTTAGATGGTTTCATAATACCTTTGAGGAAACAACACCACCAAGCTGGGAAATAGAAGTCAAATATAATTAAACAAATAATATTTTGATATGCTGTTATGTTAAGAAATACTACCCAAAGCCAAATTCTAAAGTTGTCCTTTTATTAATTGCCTAAGGACTAAAAAATATTAATGATACTTACAAGGATGTACACCTTTTACATTATGCAAATCTTAGACCTCAGCTTTAATCTCCTACTTAACAGTGAGAATTGTTCTTGCCTGAGGTCCCTACTACTGAAATTTCAAGAGATTAAAAATATCTCTCCAAACCATATAACTTTTCTTTGCTATAAAACAACTTAAGCCTTTATGAAATGGAAAAATGGAAGTAAAGAATCTTGAAAAATAACCATGTTCCTCTGCTAAAAAATGCCCTCATTTGAGACATCAGCCATTTTCTTTATGGCATTAGATTCAGAAACTGTGACTGTGGAGCTCTGCTGAAGCCCAACAATCTGTCAGGTAAGCAGAGACTCCTGTGTATATAAGTGCAGTTGTAAGGATAGCAGAATAAGTACCCTAATTCACAGGAAATGGAGAGGTTTTGTTTAAGCAATAGATGTCCCTATCTATTTCTGCTTTGTCCAAGACCTTCATTAAAGCAATGGTGTATGGGATAACACAGGGCACACCAGCACCTTCTTCAGGCTTTGGCAGGCTACCCTTAAATTGGAAGATGCTACCTTCTGCTGCTGTTAAAGTCTAAAATCCTTGCTCAGAATTGAAGGTTGAGACAGGTTATTGTTTATGAAATGTTATTTCCTTTGAAGTTGAAAGGGGCAAACCAAAAGATATTCCATAAATTAGTATGATTTTTTCAGTACCTTTGTCAAAAATGAACTTTTATCCACAAATTCTATTTTACAACATATGTTGTGAATCAGCACAATGTACACTGAAAAATAAATAAATGTTGGTCATAACTGGTTTGAAATTGGACCAGAAATGCTGAGGAACTGATTAAAAATAGACAGGAATAATTTATAGTTTTGTTCATTTTGGAATGTGCCTGAATACTGGTGTTTTTTGCAACCTATGTGTGTTGTGGGGTCGGAAAACACAAAGAGTCAAGATGTGATGGGAAAGTTAGGTAATACAGGCAGAGTAGTTCTGGAAATTATGATCACTTGTGGGATTTCACACCACAGAAATAACACCTCCAGAGACTAAAACACCCAATAAAGAAACAGTCCTGGCTTTGTTGAGGGAGAGAGCAAGTTCAGCAGACAGAGAATTTGATTGAATTAAGCACAGCACTACAAGAAAAGCAGCTTGAATTTCCCTATACATATGAACTGTAAGCATCTCTTAAAAGGTGGTCTGAAGTCAAGGAAAAGTAGCTGCCACCCATGGTTCTGACTGGTGCTTGACTGGCCCCAAAATCACGGCCTGTAGGTACCTCTCTGTTTAGGCTCTCCTTGGAGACTTAACTCCCAAGGGTCTATAATCCCTTTTTTCATCAGACGAGTATCTTCCAGGTTCTATCCTCTACACAGTCCAGAAACCTTGTATTTTAGTTGTAAGACTGGGATGGTCCAAACTGAATCACTGTTGTAAAGAACTCTCCTCATCTTACCAATCCATTTTACAAAATGGTTTCAGAAGCAATTGCACAGCTCCAGCTGAGCAGGAGGTTAATGAGAGTAGGACTTCTTAGACACATCATACACACAGTGTTTGTGCCACAACTCAAGATGTCAGTCTCTAAACCACTCAGGTACGTTTTCCTTAGACCACATCAGGACAGATGAGTCCCCTCAGATAGATGGGTAAGAAGAATGCCCCAGCTTGGAGGGGAACTAGGTATGCTCCAGCAGGAAAGCTCCAAGAGACTAGTCTATAAGGTGGGTCAGGGACAGGAAAGATTAAGAGAAAAAAAAAAGAACACAGCAGTGAAAAGACACTCTTTAGAGAAGGAAGCTGAAAAGGCAAGCTGTAGAGGTAATGGAGAGAAGGCCAGTGTTTTATCACTCCGACCGACTCTGGCTGACACTAAATTGAACCCATTCAGAAGGACACAGTGTGAAAAGAGCAAAGATGTTCATAAATTGCTTTTATTTCTACTCCTTTCTATGTAATCATTTTGAGTTTTCCTAATTTAAAAGGTTATAAGCTCATGAAAACCTGTAGTTAAGAGAAGTTGTAGAGTGAGTGAGGGCTGCTGAGAGAGTTTAAAAGACTTTCCTCTTCAGACAGTTCATGGTAGACATAAATCTAGGTAAATCCTAGAACCACGTTTTCAACCAGGCTGGGTGTCATCACATATTTCAGGAATAAGCACAGTAACATTTGCAAAACAATACTTACGATTTCTTGCTGGACTCAGAATATTAGGAGTAATTCCTGTTTTTACAGATTTCAGCATGAGTGTAGACCTTAAACCTTCAGTAAAGTAGAGCCAGGACTCTCTAGAGCACGTTTACTGTGATTTGGTGCAGTAAATATAACTACAATTAAACTAACTTGTCATAAGAAAAAACAAACTGCATTTTTTATATAGTATCTTTGATTTGGTTAATATTAAAAAACCTGCATATTCCACAGTGAGTTTCCAATTCACAATTAACTAGTCCTTTTTACTGAGTTTACTTTTACAAATATTTTGTCTTAAACAGAACCCCAAGAGGTCTGTAGATTTAATTTGCATTTTGTTCAGTTTCTTTCCATTGCCATGAAAAGCAACTCACTACTTGGCTCTGATAACTGTTCAAAGAATGTCATCTAAATTTTGAATTTGGAGCCTATTTATGATAATTGGGAAGCCATTTAGCCTTACATCTTGTATCAATCGACATGGCAAAAATGCCATGCAGGCAGGCTTCCTTAAAGAATGAGAGAAAGAATTCTTGAAATGAAGTATTCTGCAAAATCTGACTATTCTGCAATGTCTTTTTGTAAAAATTATTGTCATGGGTGGCCTATTTTTTCCACACTTATTTCCTATATGTTGCAAAGGTTATTATTTCATTTTGACATATTTATTTTTTCCTATGACAGATCTGTATTCAACAGACATTAAATGAGTATGCAAGTGTTTGACTTATAAATATTTTAAACATTTCTTCATTGAACATGGATGCATATATATTCTCTACAAAGAAGGAAAAGAATCAGTCAGGTCACAGTAAAACCCCTATTGTTTGATCTTCAAATAACAGGGGAACAAAAAAGATTGCACTGCCACAGTTTATGCTTCTACAGTTTATGAGAGGAGACAAATACTCACATCACCAAAATACACTAACATTCAATTTTGCTGAAGATCTTTTTTAAGAAACGATGGATATGAAAACTAAAGACGACAAAAAACAATCACAAGAGTTTCCCCAATAGATTTATACTTTTGATTTTCATAATCCTAAGAGATTTAAACTGCAGATTTGCTGCCGAGTTATCAGTAGACAGAAAAAGATGGTGAGAATATTTCCAGTGGAGAACCAACACATTTTATGAGAATCAAAGATGACAAGCTCACAGGTTGCACACAAGCATAACTTGTACTGTGAATATTATTCATCAGGTTGAAGCCTTTCTCAAAATATGCCAGGGGATAGTACAAGGTTGACAACTGCTCTCTGGGAAGTTTTATTTTGTCAAGAATTTCACAGATGTGATTATGCTGTGTAATTTCAATATATTTTGCCAGACTCCTTCAGGCATGGTTAACACTCTCCTGAAAAATACATCAACAAAATTGGTGAAGTACTTCAACCTACTCAGTGTCACTTACATTAGGCTGGCTGAATAATCGCAGGAAAATTAAAACTTCCTACTGAGTTATTTGGCACTACTTGCTTATTTGTTATTTGGCGCTACCTGGATTTTAAATCTAAGTCCTCACTATAACAGATGACCATATAATATGTATTTATCCAGGATACACAAGAAAAAGCATTTTTTGCCCTGCACAGTTGACAAGTGAGAACTCTACTTCAATGAGTTATTCCACAAACAAATTTAAAACATAAGTACAAAAATTTATAAATTAAAAGAAATGGAGCGCTAAGAAAGAATGGAAAATATATTTTTTTCTATGTTTGCACTGGAAGGGAATTGATCAGGAACAGCAAGTTCAGTAATGCAACGAAAAGAACTAAACCATGCTACAAATGAACACCAGAAATTCTCTTCAGCCTATTCTATGTTAACATGGAGGAAAAATCATCTTAGTCATCTCTTTAAGGGCTGTACTGGGTTGGTGTGGCCAGGTTTGGTAGCAGGGGGAGGTACAGTGGTGGCTTTTGTGTGAAGCAGCCAGAAGCTTCCAGCATCTTCCCCTGTGTCTGACAGATCTAATGCCAGCCAGCTCCAGGATGGACCTGATTCCAGCCAAGGCCAAACCCATCAATGACAGTTTTTGGGATAATGCATTTAAGAGAGAAATGAGAATATGTGAGAGAAACATCCCTGCAGACACTCAGATCAGTGAAGAAGGGATGGAAGAAGGAATGGAAGAAGGTGCTCCAGGTGCTGGAGCAGAGATTCCCTTGCAGCCCGTGGTGCAGACCATTGTGAGGGAGCTGTGCCCCTGCAGTGCGTGAAGGTCCATGGTGGAGCAGAGATCCACCTGCAGCCCATGGAGAAGCCCATATCAGAGCGGGTGGATGCCCAAAGGAGGCTGTGACACTGTGGAAAGACAGTGCTGGAACAGGCTCTTGGCAGAACCTGTGGATCAGTGGAGACAAAAGCCCATGCAGAAGCAGGTTTGCTGGCAGGATTTGTGATTCCATGGGGGTCCCATGCTGGAGCAGTCTGTCTCTAAAGGATTACACACCATGGAAGAGACCTACCTTGGAGCAGTTCCTGAAGAACTGCAGCTCATGGGACAGATTCATGATGGAGGAGTTTGTGGAGGACTGCCTCCCATGAGATGGACCTCAGGCTGGAGCTTGGAAGGACTGTGAGGAATACAGTGATGATGGTGACGCAAGTCAATAGCTCGTCCAGAGAAGTTGTCATCAGTGGAAGTATACAAAGGCCAGGTTGGATGGGACTCTGAGCAACCTGATCTAGTGAAAGACATCCCTGCCCATGGCAGGGAGCTGGGCTAAATGATCTTTGAAGGTCCCTTCCAAACCAAATTATTCTGTGATTCTGTGCTTCTGAGCCCTTCTCCTGAGGAGAAAGGCATGACAGAGACAATATGTGATGAACTGATTGCAACTTCCCTGTCCCCTTACACTACTGCAGGGAGAAGGTAATAAAAATCAGAAAAGTTAAACACAGGAAGAAGGGAGGGCTAGAGCATAGGTGGCTTTAAGATTTGGGTTTATTTCTCATTGTCCTACTCTGATTTAATTCATAATACATTTTTTTTTTCTCCCAAGCTGAGTCTGTTTGGCCCGTGGTGGTTATTGGTGAGTGATCTCTCCCTGCCTTTATGTCAACCCATGAGCCTTTTCTTCTATCTTCTATTCCCTGCCCAACTGAGGAGGGATGTGATAGAGCAGCTTTGGTGGGTCAGCTTATCACAAATACCTAATAAGACACACCAAACAAGCACTTTTCCTGAGAGATTTTAGAGAGCCACTGAAGCTTCCTTGACCAGTATCCTGTCTCTGTCTGGGGCCAAAAGATTAAAAAATGCTCAGAATCTGTAGCACTCATAAAAATAAAATGCATTTTTTCCTATTGTCTGCAGCAGAGCAGCAAAAACATTGAACCATGAGATTATTTAAATGAAATACAAATATGTTACACAGGCATAATGACTGATTTTTTCTTCAGTTATGTCTAAGGAATATTTATAAATTCATCAGTTGCAACTGCACATCTAATGCTCATATGTCTAATTTCAGGACTGCACCTCTCCTGTCATATAGATATTTTGATTATTTCTTTTTGTCTCATCATTAGATCATTTTCCTTCTTTTCCTCCACAACTCTTCAAAAAACACTTTCCACAATCTCATTATGTTTTAAAAAATGCTTCTATAATTACACAAGAAATGATATTGCATGTCTCTTTTGTTGATTTTCATTACTTGAGTGATCACAGAGAGAAAAAAAGAATGATCACACACAAATTCTTCCAACTGCACGGAAGGAGGAATTTATAATTATAATTCTATTAGGTTTTACATTTGCAATAATTATACATTTCTTAAAGTGTGAAAATCAGCTCAGAGGAACCTGAATTACAATAATACATAAAAACAAAGGAGCTCTACATAAATTTCTTCAAGACAAGTTGCTGTGCTTTCAAATCAGGGCTTTTTAAATATTACATTCTAGGCCCTGTCTCTTGGAGTATTCATTATATTCCAAAAGCTCAATATAGGTGAAACCACTATCTCATCAAAGTCAAAAGGTATTTTGACATTTGCTTCAACATGGCCTTAACCTATCGTAAGATCAAAAGATACAAACATGCAAGGAAAAAGAAGCAGAAACATACAAAAAACCCATGTTTTTTTCTGAATTTTCTTTAAAAAGCAGTTTATGGTCTCTCCTTTTATAAACAGCATTACAATTAGACCGATTTCTCATTGCGGTAGGGATAATGGTGTCAAAGATATTGTGTCACTGAATCCCAAACATTCGATTGAGGTTTACGGATTTGTGGGTGTGTTTCAATGCATTCTTTTTCTTGACCCATGTATGTGTATCAATTCTTGAGCAGCTCTAGTCCTCTGATGTTTCAGTGGTGTGTTTATATAATGCAGGACAGTTTATCCAAATAGCCATTCCTGTTCTAAAAGTTAAAACCACCCATCTGGCACATAACTTGATGCCAACTGCTAAGCACTGAACTGACAGAGGATCATGAAAAAATGCTAATTCTCTTCATGTTTTGCATGAGAACAGTAGAATGAATATGGAGGCTATTATGTGAAAATGATTGAGGCATGCCTCATCAACAGCATCTCCTACTCTTACCTCCAGTCAATGATTCAAATAATGTCAAGCCAACATTTTCAGAAAATGCGTAAGGAATTTGGCAGGTAGTTCAGCTTTCCAGCTCATTTTACTAGTGCTTCCACAAAACCCAAGTCAAATTATCATCTCCTTCAAAGACTATTCTCTAAAATAATATCAGACTGGTGTTAAAGAGGAGGTACTGAAACTTGCTTCGGCTTTAGTAGTGGTAAGCTAGACTAAGTACAAAAGGAGCAATAAGGATTCGAATCTCCAGAATTGCACCTTATGATATTAATAAATAGACATTTCAGGGGTTTTTCTGATCGTTTCATGGATTAAATCTATAAATAAGCCCATACGAGTGAGGACCCTGGTGTCACCACCAGCCCTGACTGCCCTTTCCCTGCCCCACTGCTTTCCCCATGGCCCAGGACCCCACATCAGCCCCTGCTCCAATGATTCTGCATCAGGGCTGGTCTCCAGCTCCCCACAGACCTGCCTGGACTTTTCTCAAAGAGGTGCCCAATGCCCGGCACTAGGGCTGCCCATGCCTGGACAGGGTGGGGACAGGCCCTGGTCCCTGACACCTCCAGCCCCCAGGAAACCCTGACACTTGAATAGCATATGCTTTAATCAGTTATTTATTCTACTTTATGGATTAAGACAATTAAGCATCATATTCAACCATTAACTTATTTCTATAAACTGCCCTTATCAACCACACATTCAATGGAGTACTTTTTTTGGTCGACCCTGCAAAATGATGGTTTAGTGGTTTTAAAGTGCTTGAGATGGCCAGGTTAAAACAACCCTTCAAGAAGGTACAAGAAGACTAAATATTTAACAACCTTTAATAATAATGCAGATCCTGCAGGCATAGAGTCCCTATTTGAAAAAAGAACAGAGGTCTAAGTTCAAAAGACATGAAGCATCCTGGTAGGCCTTGAGGAGGATGGTTACAGATGCAGAATATTCATTGTTGCTCTTGCTCCCTCCTCTTGTCCACTAAAAACCCACAAATATTCATTATTTGGTGTAAGTTATGATCCAATGTTTTTTCACATTTAAGTCTCAATGCAACAAAAACATTGGTAGATAATTTTAAAAACCACAATAATTCATGTCAAAAGCAATCAGAATTTTTCCAGATGCAAATCAGTGAACGGGCTTCCTGCTTTCTTTCTACCTTACAAGTAGGCTGGGGTAGTACTTAATGCAAACATTAAGACTCAGTCTCAAAAATTCATATTCTGGTATGTATTGTCCTAGTCTTTCTTTCTTTCAAAAAAAAACAAAAAAACCCAAACAACCAAACAAACAAAAATGCAAAAACCAAACCAAACCAACAAACAAAAAACCAAACAAACAAAAACTCAGCTGGCCAAAAAGGCCATCTATTCTAGCAATCCTATTTTCAATGGTGGCTGGAAACAGCAGATGGGAGAAATACAATAGGGCAAGCATATATGACACTTCCCTTTCACTCTTCAAATCTCCATTTATTTTCAGCTCAGGGATTTCCAAAGATGGATAAGGATTGTGTGAATTATCTGCTGGTAAGACAACATTCTCTCTGGATCCTGGCACTACTTTTCAGCTTCAGTGCTGCCAAAGACAGTCCTTATAACTGATAATAAAAACTGAAATAAAACTGAAAATAAAACTCAAAGAAAGGGGCTGGCTGTTTTTAAAGGATACTCCAGCTCATTAAAATCTGAAAATAATTTTTAAAAACCCTCTCAGAATAAACCTAATAATTTCAAAGGTTTCTGAGGAATTCCACTGCAGAGAATGAGATTAAAAAAGTCCACCCTGATGTATCAAGAATTTGGTGAGACACAGAAGTCTTTGTATAGGAAGCCAGGAAAAAATATACTGCTACAAATGTCGTTGCTCAGGTCTTCTCAGTGCAGTCAAAGCTCAGCTTTATGAAGATGTATTCACATGTACTTTTTTCAAAGTTTCACATCTCTCTCTAATGCCCCAATTTCTGCTTCTGTTTCAATAACTACAGTTTGTGGCTCTGCTATCATACAACTACAGTGAGAAAACAGCATCATTTTAAAAAATAATAACTTTCTTCCAGATCCAAATCTATGTTTCTCTCTCTACCCAATTTTAGGATGGCACAAGGTCAATATTCCAAAGCAAAAGATTCCATTAAGTTTCACTACTTCTTCTTAATGTAATTCAAGAGATGACATACTATTAAATATGTATTTTGAAAATTCCCAGGTGGAGACCAGAAATGTTACTAAAACTGTCTGGAGCAGGGCTCTGTGTCTCTGCACATGTCAATCGCTGAAAACTCCAATTTCTACTCAGAGTTTATGAAAGTCATTTAAATTCCACAATGCCACGGACTCCTGCCAGCACAAATTGAGTCTCAACATCGTTCCACAATTTATGTGACTAAATTAATAACTTTTATTTTTCTTAATCAAATAGAGATGACAGCATAAAAACTAGATATTTTAAGTTGTCAAATATCTACTGAGAAAACTAAAGATTAAAAAAAAGTCACAAAAAATTATAATAAATTTTTCTAAGTGTTAATTTTTTATTGTATATGAAAACTCTGCATTATGGAGTTTCTAGAGAAATAATTTATATAATGTATTTTAAAGTATGGAATTTTTTAATACATAAATTAAATATAGGTACGATTTTTTTTTCATAACCGGAGCTGGGAAAAGCTGCTATGGTAATATTCATATTCCAATGAAGTCTTAAACAAATAAATTGTTACTCTGCCCCCATAATATCTCTCTCATTGTCAGTAGCAGCTGGAAGATCAGCAGGTTTTCATCTATTATCATTACTTCCTGGGCTTGATGATGATTACTGTGCCAATTGAGTCTGGGATCAAGTAATTATTACTTGTAACTGAGAACATGAGCCTTATCACAGCTTCTGCCACTCTCATGGTAAATGTAAAGATAAAAACATGTTCTGCATGACTGTATTTAGTGTGACGTTTATACTGAAAGCTCTAATGGAGAACCATGACATGATCCCTGAAATATTAGTGAGATATTCCTAAGTGACCAGTTTTTAAAAGAAGTCTTCTGAATACAATTAATACTTCCATAACCTGTAAAAAACACCTTATGCTGAATTGTCCAAAACCTGCATAGAAGCAAGGTTTTTTCTGGGATTGTATCTTCCCTATGAGATCTAAAAACATTAGTCCTTTACAGTAACGATCTCCTCAACATCAGCATTGTCCTCACATTACAGTCACCTGCAGGAAGACATGGAATATTTGCTAAGACCCCACCAGTGCAGCTTTGGCCCCACTGCATTGAGTGGGTGCCCTCCACAGCCTGCTGAGTGTCTGCCTTGGAAATGCCCAGGGAGAGAAGCCCCAGAGGGAGAACTACGCTAAATGTATCACACAGTTTGCCAACTGCCCTTGCTTCATATGTTGCCTCTCATACTGTTTCTAGGAATGCTCATGAATATCTATAAATGATGTCAGAAGGAACCCAGATTTCAACTGCTCCATGCTATTTTAATAAAGATATGTTATTATTCACACAGTGAGACCACAGTGCTACAAAACATGAGAAAAATATTATGAGCAACTTTGAAATAAATTCAAGCTATAGCTAAAAAGCTCTGCAAGAGATGTATAGGATGATGACACTTCCCTGAAAATCTCCAAATACTTATGGATGAGAGAGGAAGTACATTTCTTCTGGGAAAATGACATAATGAAGAAATACAGAAAAAAATATAGATAGTGTAAATACCTTAAAACAACAGCTATTAAGAAAGAACGCTGTAATCATTCCTTAGAAGAAAACACTGATTTAAAACTGCAGGAAAAAAAAAATTTCTGTAAAATTTGCAATGAATAAACTTTTCCAGTATAGATATAACTTGAGAATTTTATTCCATGTTATTAAGATTAAAACAAGTTTGTATCATAATATATTACTATTTTTAGAATACTTTTGCCAAACTTCTAGTAGTCTGTCAGTAAGAAGAGATTTCTTTAAATTAAGTACGGTAAATTTCAGCTAACTTTAGAATATTAATAATTTCAACTTTGATTCTGGGCACAGGCATAAGGAACATTTTAATAACTAACATAAAACAATTATTGTTTGGTTTATGCAATGTAAGCCATTACTAAGCAATATTTATCACTTCTACATTGAACAACTTTATTTCCTACATAGAAAAATTGCTGAACTGTGGCCACTTCAATTTTATAAATTGGAACACAGCCAATGTGCCACAGTTCTGAGAGTTACATTGTGGAAAGTGATAATCACTGAATGGTAAAGCTTTTGGTAAAAAAATTCTATTAAAAAATACTTAATCCACTGGACTATGAAATTTTTATATGGTTATCACATTTATGGCTCCAAATTTTCAGGAAAGAGGAGGGAAGAAAAAAAGAAAAAGCCTTATTAAAAAAATTAAAATAGTTTTATTTAGAAATGACAAATTTTTCTTTGAGTCAGATATGAGTAAGAAATTTTTCTTGTGACAGAATCATTTTATTAAAATATCTATAAATAAAAAAGGAAAATTTTGCCTTGGATTAGAAAATATCTAATAGACAAAACTTTTAGCTTTTTCCAAATTATGAAAATGAGGATCTGGATGATGGCAGAGCCTGAAGTTTAAGTGCATTCCTGCAGTTGATAAAGGTCAAGAAAATATTGAATCTTGGAAGGGACAGCGGTTTGTCCAAGGGGCAATGCACCAGAGAAATCATAATTATCATTTTGGCGACCATCATAGCACGACTACTAATCAATCTTTTTTTTTTTAGATGGTAGTTGAGTTTATACATCATTAGAGAACATAAAGCCATTGGGTAAACAAAAGAAGTTTATTCCTCAAAAAAACTTAAAAAGAGATGGAAGAGGACTGAGCCTGACTGTCTCCAGATGAGCCACTAGCTGCTATTAGGGATCTCATGAAAAATATTGAAGACTTATTCTGGCACCGCATCAAATGTTACAAAGATGTAAATCTGTCTCTCAAATACTGTGCTGGTTTTTTCATGAAGACACTTGAATGTCATCAGATGTGAAATGGAATCAGATTTCCAAACCTACAAATGTTTTACAAAATGGCCTTTCTGCTTTTTTGGCTATTACTACTGATTGCATGACTTCCACTGACACTTTTGACAGAATTGACAGTTTTGAGAAAATTTTCTAGTGTGTCAAATGAGCATTTCCAAAGGAAAATTACTTCACCAGATATAATTAATTTCTTTTAACATATTCTCATTTTGCTTTTTACAAGAAAGCACAAGATGCTCGATTCTGTTGTTAGAAGCAGCAGCAATTTAGTTTCGAAACAAGGAATGATGTATTTAAATTTCTGCACGATTCCTTTTAAACTAAGAATATTTGCCTTGACAAAACTGCCCTATAAAGAAAGGCACATTGTAATTTAACTGCCTTGGATCAAATGAAGCTAGTGACAGTGCCATCCTTATTATGTTGTTCCCATTTTAATCTGTTTCTAAATAGTGATGAATTTATTAATCTCATCCAAATAGTTCTCACTTTCAAGATATGACCATGCCTTAGTGTCAAACATGAATGAAGCCAAATTTCCATACTTAAACCAAAGCTGTTAAAGTATCACACAATAGCATATGTGCAGGTGCAGATTGAATACAGAATCTCATTTGCCACAGTTTTCTCAGACATAATCCTTAGTATTCAAGAACTCCAAAAGTTGGATCATTCTCTAGTACGTTTTTTTTAATTCCTTGGTACAGCAGTATTACCAAATATTGAGAATTTAAACACATTTGTATAGATACATTCAGGTCATGTCAGTTTTAATCATCACAGTTTCTAGTTACTGTTAAAACCTCTATTATATCTGTGTTTGCTATTATTAGTCTTTCAAGATAAAAGCTATTTACGCTTGATTATTCTTAGACTCCTTAGGGCATATTTGGAAAATATAGCATTCTGTATAAATGTTTCATATGCATCATATAAAAATTGAAGGAAAATATCTGATTTCATCACATATTGCTGAATACAGGATACAAGTGTTTGACAGCAGGGTGTTTACTTACAGGTTATGAGTTCAAATTCAACATGAAGCGGAAAAGACAAAGGTAGCACCAGGAACTAAACCCTCTTTCATTAAATGCAGGTAACAGATTTTAGAGTCAGACGTGACTATTATGATTTTCAGCTCTGGATCCAGATTCTGTTTTTGTCAAAAAGGTTTCCAGAGTAATTTCTTCATAAAACCTTTGAATTGCATGAGGTAAAAATTTTCTTTTGGAAATGCATTCCTCTTGGTTAACACCGCATCTGATGAAGAATCTACTCCACTGTAATATCTGCTTCACTATCAAGAATATGTCAGTGCCCACTTAGGTAACACAATGATGCCTTAGGTTTTAACTTTTTTATTTTCAAATCCTGTACTGCTTAGAGTGCAACTCTGAAGTTCCTTGTAGCCTGTAATTCCTGCTCTCTCGTGCTAGGTAGACATAACAAAGCCTCTCCAGGCTTTGCCTTCAAGGACAGCCAGGCTCTTCTAGGCCCAAAATGTGTAAACCAAAGCCTCTAAAGGGGGAGCAAGCTGAGGGGAGTTACATCATTGAACTGGGGCTTTAATTGGAGAATTAACCGTGGTATGCAAATGAACCACACCTCTAGAAGTGTGAAGAACTCGTGACCTGTCGTCCATCTTGGGGTCCATTTTTGGAGGCAGCCTCTGGCTCCCCAGGGTGTACCTTGAAGGCCCTTCAAATAAACACCAATCTTTATTCCCTTACTCCTGTCTAGTCTCTGTTTCTAGGTGGCTGGAGAAGGCACCAAGAATGTTACAAAACACAAAAAAAAAAAAAAAAAAAAAAAAAACACCACAACAAAAAAACAAAGCCTTTCAGTGTAGATGGAAATGTAAAGGAATGTTCTTGCCCAACACAGATGGAATAGTGCTCACAAAAAAAAAAAAAAAGTATAATTTTTGAGTAAAACATAAAATGAAAAATACATAAGAAAAGGGGTCTGCAACCAAATAAGTTGCACAGAACCAGATTCATGGGCTTCATACACTTGGTTTACACCCACCCCTTCCCATCAGATCTTATCAAAAAGAATATATTTATTTTGTTTTATTGTTCTTTGTCTATGGCTGTTTTTCTCATTACAGACACATCATTGTATTTTTTATTTAAAAAAATATTTCAAGTTGTATAGCTGAATCCCAGCCTATTAATCAACAACATAGAATGCTTTCTTTTAACTGCAAAATAGAGCACAAACTGCTTGAAATGTTTTATTTTAATGCTTTATAAATAGTGTCTAATACTTCAGCTATATAAAATGAGTTATTGATATTTCAGTGCATTCCTATTTGGAGTGCAGAAACCTTCAATTTTTTTTAAATTTGTGTATAATTAGGCTCTAAATTTCAGTTATTTTCTCCACAAAGAAGGTAGAAAGTAGAGATACAAATACAAACTTTCTTCTGTATCCATGTCATTTAATCACCATCATTTCACAGACTGAAGTACAAAGCCTTTTTCAGTCACCTAAGGAATGAGGTTCTTGTGTTATTGAATATAGGAATATGATTGAAGAGCACTAACTTTTGCATCATTTAAAAATATCAGTGGAAAACAAAGTATGTGAGCTTTAAAGACTAGGTAACACTACTGAGTGGAGTATTTAAAATGTCTTTCCTCTCAGGATGGAAAAAAACCAAATTAATTTGGTGTACACCTATCCACGAGACTTGTTCATATTCCTGAAAGTTGTAAAAGTCCTTCCCCAAGCACTTTTCAAAGTTTTGGAAGTGCTTAATTCCAGAACAGGCAAAAGAAAATAAAAAAGATTCCACTCTTCTTTGTACATTATGGTTTTGATTGATCACTTGCCAATAAATTAACACTATACAAACCAGTGAAAAGCAAAGGGGTTGCATATGTGGTATTGAATGTAGACTTTGAAAGGGGTGTCTTTTGTCTCTCCAGAATTCTGAATACTAATATATAGAAAACAAAATCTTGGTTTAAAGCTCCAGCCTCAGGCTGTGCCTTCAGAAACAGTAATTAGAATCTCCTCATTAATTAAAAAATTTCAAACACAATTTAGAAGGAAAACAGAGAAAATGTTGAAGCACAGTTCAAAGCATAAAAAATTTCTTGTTCAGATAACATACTTTAAACGGATTTATTACTTTGGGGAAGAATTCATCTATTTGTTTTTTAAATTTTCAAGTATGATTTCCTACTTTCCTACATGAGTTTCTTTTTTTCTATTGTCCCAGAGAATCAAAATAAATCCATGTGGTTTTTTATTTTTTCCAATGCATTTTAGACTTAAATGTATTGCAAACAAATGTTACCAGTTATCCTCTCTATCCAGCTGGTCTGTTTTCCTCTTCTAGATTCCTAATATGGAGTCTCAGACAACAGACCAACATACCCACTCACCCTGCCCTTACTCTTACTATACACTGCTAGTGCACCTAGATAAAAATATTTCAAAAAAAATTTTTGACATGCCAAGTAATTCTTAAAAAAAAAAAAAAAGAGTTCTCAGAATAGTCATTTATCCCAAAATTTGGATTTTAAAAAAATTATAAATATCTCATCTGATGAGGCACTAGAACTCATATATCAATCAGTTCTCATGCATTTGGAAATAAAAAACAGCTCTGTGCTGAAAATAGGCATGCTAGTCTTCAGCTGAAAGAGTTTTTCAGGATGTCATGTGTGTCTGTAAAGTGGTGCTTATAATAAAAGTGCCTCTCAGCTACAGAGGCATTGTGTACTTAAGCACATCTTCTACTTTGTTTGATTTGCAGCCAATACTCTGATATAAAACCAATCATCCTTCTATGTTTTTCTTCTACTAAACTGTTTGTTTGTTTTGCTGACTGTAAGAGTAGTGCACATGACAGGGCTGATAAGGAATCCAAATTTATGCCAGCCTGTGCCTAGATCCTGTTTACTTCTATGGAAGCTGACACAGCTGCAAGAAAGATACTATATAGTTCATTATGTCTTAAAAGTGCTTGTCTGACTAGATCAGTTCATCCTGGTAGTGTTTCTGAAAAACACCTTTATGGATAAGGACTTCACAGTAAAGTTCTCATGAATGTTCTCATTTCAGGAACCTTAATGAAGCGTCACAATTACAGCAGTTTGCATGTTTCTGTTCTATCATTTCATTTTTCTGTACTTGATGACTGGCCACTTGAACAACCATGGTGCATTTAAAATTCATAAATGGATGTTAACATAATACTAGCAATGAAGGGGTTTTTGCATGACATTGAGGACAGAAGACAGGAGGTGAAAAAGGATTTGCAGTTACAAGATGTGTTATTAAATCCTGAAGTACATTTTTTGGTGGATTTTCCTTGTCATCACTTCAGAAATACCCTCTAAATTTAAACACATGCATGGTTTGCATTCCCACTTTCCTTTAACCACTTCTATCAGAAACAGAACAAGCCTGACACTCTAACACTTATGGAAGGAATACCTCATTGTATTCTGTCTAATTATATTTTGTTTCTGTTTAACTTCAGTTACCTGTTGACTTTGCTTTGGTATTATTGTTTCTGTTTTTCTTTGTCCTCATTACCAATTCTTCTAACTTTGAACTCCCCCAAAGGCTTTATTAGTAATGTGCACTTATAAAATGCACAGTAAGGCTGACATTTTTTGCTTTGTATCCATAGAGGGACACAAATTTGTTTTCAAAAACCACACATCTTTAGAGATTTTAGACTAATTTCAGGCTACCTGACTGACAGTCTGTGTGCTGCCTGATCTGTTGCATCTGCTGCCAAATCCATTGTTCAACTATGCTTACACTTCTCAGCAGTGTTCTTTGTCAGGACACACTGTGGAGATGAGAAACCTTACTCTTTGCATTACCACTATCAGACAGATCCATCCTTAGATTCTTTACCATCACAAAGTACCCACAGATACACCAATAATCCACCAATATTATACATGTTTTCTTTTTATGGCATTAATGATAATCCGTTTACCAGATGGGGAACATTTTCTTCCAATAATGACATATTTTAGCACATATAAAAGTATTTGTTGCTTTCTGCTCTCTTCTAAGCATCTTCATGCTTTTTATTTGAATGTCCTGAAATCTTACATTTTCTTGAGCTTGTTTTCAGTCATGGTTTGAAAGTAAAGTTTTAAAAAGCATCATATCATGTAATATCTTTCTTGAACAGGAACTGGATCTCAGGGAGAAGAAATGGATGGACTCTCCAGGGAGATGCAGAAGGTGCATCTCCTGCAATAGGTTAAGTCCAGTTGGACCCAAAGGGACACTGTAAGGACAGGGATTCTAACATTGTATGCTCACTCTTGAGACCTCCACATGATCTAAATGGACCTAAATTTCAAATAAATTTCTATTACATGAAAATGTTAATATGAGAATGTTCTCAGTGAGGAATCTCTGGCCAGTGAACACAGTTAAAGTAAAGAACACCACTTGGCCTTAAGAGCAACCTGGAAGGGATACCAAGCCAACAGAGACAGAGAGTCTCAATAACCTAAATGGACAAAGGTAATGTCCTGCATATAACACAAAGCTACCAGACTCAAAAAGCCCTGCAGACAAGGTAGGTTCCAAATAAATAATCCCTGATACTTTTGAGTTTGACAATGTTCTAGAGAAGGAAAACAGTAAATAAAGTGTGCTAAAAACTAATCTCCGCTTTTCAGGCTGGCAACACAGCAGTTTTTATTCACTTGCCAGAATTACTCAAAATAGAACAGCAGCATATAAAGTGCCTGTTGGGAACAGATCCCAGCATATGCTGTTGACTCAAGCCACTCCTCAGAACTGTCTGGGAAATTGCTAGGTTGGAGCGCATCAAAACTACAACAGAGAGTATGCTGGTAACAAGAATGCATGGACGGCTGCTTAGCAGTGCTTGAGCCCTTGCCACTGCTCTGTTCCATTCTCTAGTAAACACGCAAGCCAGGTGACCAGTGCTGATGCACTGGAGCTCTTGTACTGCCAAACAGCAGTACCAGAACTGTCACTGCTTTTCTAACACACTGCATGGTCCTCGTACGCCTGTTGTGATGCATGGGCTTACACAAGGCTCTGAAGGACTCAGCTGCAGTAGCAAAGTCAGACTGAGGAGTCTTTAGAAAAGTATTTATTGGCATAAATTTCACCCTTTTTATAGAAGCACTAGCTTGGGACACACTGTTCACATATCAAGAGAAGTGTGACTTTTTAGATGAGGATTTAAGCCATACATATCTGGCACAGAAACTATAAGAACTGATGAAGCTAAGGTTGCCATGGAACATCCTAGATAGAAACTTATCCATGGAATTGCTGAAGTTCGATTTGAGGCTGATCTCAGTCTACAATTAAAAAAAAAAAGACCCCACCCAAGAGAGCAGACTGGGAACAAGCTTTTATAGTGCTATAATTTATCTTCACGAGTTTACTATTAAAACATTAACCAAGGATGAGGAATTTCCTTAGACAAAATGACAGGTAGCATATTATGTAAAGACATCAGCTAATTCTACCTTAAACATGTCAGTGAACTTCACTCAAGAGTGAAGGCCTAGCAGGGTTTCTCCTATAGCAGAAGCCTCCAAGAATACATGCACAGGATCTCAGCATTCACCTTAAAAGTGTGAGCACAGGAGGTATCAGAGGCCCAAAAGATTACAGCAAAAATTGCAAATGGAAAATTACAGTCTCTTAGGATTTCAAGCCAATGGAAGAGACCAAGAGAGCATGTATCCAACATAGATGAACTGTACAATACACAATCAGAACACAAAGGGCATAACAAGGAAAATCATCAAGACAGTTTCCTAAGCTGGACTAGTCTTTTGGAAGCATCTAACATTCCCTATTGAATAGAAACAGAACTTAGGCAATTAGATCAGGCTAGACACCCAGTTTTTTTTTTTTTTTTGGCTACAATGTATTTATGGCTACCATGCTCTTTATATGGCCTCAATTTACTGATACAGCAGCTTCCCAAGCCAGAAATTACTTCCACCACAAAGGACATACAAAGCTGCATAAAGGAGAGAAAATTTGATAAAAGAGTTCAAACTCCTTAATTTTTAGATAAAAATTCCCAAAAAATGCAGTAAAAACTATGCTGATGAACAAAACCCAATGATGTTGAGGAGATACCTACTATAAAATTAGCAAGAACATCTCCTGTGCATTGAAAAGAATGTGACCATTCTGGGGACTTTTAGTCCTTTACTCTTTCAGGAGGGAAGGAAAAAGGCACTTAGGATGACTGTGACCTAATTTTCCCAGAGAATTAATAGGCCACAGAGAGATTGCTTCAGATGTGAAGCTGAGTGTCCCATGACTCCAGGAACTGGCAAAAACGCCCACTTTCTAGTTTCTTGTCCAAGTGCTGTCTGAAAGATAGTTTGGCCTGGGTTTCTCTTTCCTAAGAATTATGTCACTCATTATCTCAGAACCTCACCTTACTATTTTAGATCAGATCTAACATGGCAAGAGTAGTCAAGCAAGTAGCAGTTGTTGGACCCTAAAACAATAGAATAAAATATCTCTGGGATCTGAGACTATCATTTGAGTGAATTCAGTGTTTCATTACAGATGGGTGGAACTGCTGCTCTACATATTTTCCCAGCTTCCTAATTCATACTGTGCATATCATTACCAGCGGCAAAATTGTAGCAGCAAAGCTTTCCCCATACAAAACAGTGTCACAGTATCTAAAACACAGCCACATCTTTCCATTTATAAAGGTATTTTGACTCTGCACATCTCAGTTGCATCATTTATATAACAGATCTGTTAAAATTTATGACCCTTCTAGCAATAAATAATGGAGGTAGTATGAAATTATTTCAGTCAGAAACTGAAAGGAAATTCAATACTGTAAACTCGGTCAACTGGAAACCTGAATTTCAAATCATATGGCAAAATTTATTACAATGAGATCTGCAGCAGTTCTACTATTCATTTTTACCACCTCTATGCAAGTACCCTTTTCAATCAATGCAAGAATTTGACCTCACCATTTTCAGAAATAAAATGTTTTTTGCTCTTAAGAAACTTCCTTGCCATACTCAGTACCTTTATTCTAACTTCTACCATATCTGCCCTTTGGAACTTCTGTAGTGTCTCTCATTTTATTGGCTTCCCTGTAAATAAGGTATTGGTTGTATTTCTCCAGTTTTTATAACAAGATAATGAGAATTAAGGACTGTTACTAGGAAAGCCAGCACTACTTTACCATGTGTTTACCATGGAAAGAAAATAATATGTGTCTGGGAAAACTGGCAAAAGTTTTACACATACTGAGTGCACAGTTTTAATCATTTAGGGACATGTTTCCCACATATAGATTCTCATTTCTTGTCTGTTTACTTTCCTTATTCTTTCTGATATAATCACTCAGCTATAATAATATTCAATGTTTAATATAGTACTCAGTAACTGTTCAGCAATTATTGGAAACAGTTTAGGCAAAAGCTCACAGCTGTTAACCTAAACAGAAGTCATTCTTATCTTGTTAAGACTTGTGAGTAACAAAACACTAAAATAAAATAGTAATTAAATAATCTGTCTTGACGGTTTCAATCTTGAATTCTGTGTGCAACTATAAGCTGGTCCAGACTCAACAGGTAACTCATTAGGATTTTGTGACAGGTCTTCTGCCCATACTTCACATCTGATGTATTTTTAAAGCACTGACTTTTGAGCTTATATTTTTAGTAATGTCTTTGAGCTATTTGTTGCCACAGCATTACAAAATACATTTAAGAAAATTGTTATCCAGCCACAGGCACCATTCTATGGTCTAGGCATGCACACTGAGCGAAACCAGATCTGAAAGTGTAGCAGGATATTTTTCTAGTACTTGTACTCATTCCTTATGTTGCATAATTTTCTTAATTAATTGATTTTTTTTATTATCCCAGAGTAGTGATATAATATTGTTAAATACATTACCTGGGAAAGACAGAAATATGTTTTTCCAGGTACTATGTCAGGAGCCTGACTTCTCAGTGTAATATCAAACTAAATTATTAGGTGCAATACTAATGCAGATTTTTCTTCATATGAAATCTAAGAGACTTCTTCTCCAAGCATGCATGGGTTCAATAAAAAAGAGAAGCTATTTTCAATCTGCCTTTGATGAGGAGTTACGGTAATTTGGAAAAGGCTACTTTAACCATAGGCTGGCATTATATGATCCTGAGCTTATTCTTTCTTAATTAAATACAATAGTTAAAAAATAAGTCTAAGTTGTTAGGTACTTAAACTCTGCAACTTAGTATCTCCTTTCCTCTTACTAAATAAATATATTTAGCTTACACATGGAATTCTTAGAAAGTCAGCATTTACTTGAATATTGTTCTAACCAGTTTTTACTTTGAAAGTCAATGAAAGCAGGCAAAAGAAAAGGTTGAATACTTTTGAAAATTTTCCCTCAAGTGTGTTCATACATGCCAGCATTTTCTGGTGGAGGAAAGAAAAGAAATAAAATCCTATTTTTATATTACTTGGTTTTTAAACCCTTACTGTATTAGTTGGTGGTGAATTAATCTTTCCACATGTATGGAAAAATGCCAGGTTGGTAAAGCAGCAGGGAGAAAAAGAATTATCCAACAAAATGCTTGACCTATTGCACCAGGTCTCACAGGTGTGTAGCAATATTAACCAATACATAACACGAGAGATTTGGGAGTGCGCAGAGGGTACAAAAAGAGTGAGAAATCTGGTCTCATTAGATTAGGAGTATTGTAAACATCACAGAATTAGCATGAGAAAGGAGTACAGTTAAGTGCAAATCCTAACATAGAAAGAGTTTCTAAATCATGAGAAAGCCTGTCTCTCTAGATGAGTCATTTAACAATCCTTACAATCTCAATGAAAGACAGTTTCCTCTTACTTTTATGGTTCCTACTGCAGGCATAAAATGGCTCAAAAACTGTTTTGCAACCAAAATGCAACTGCTAAACAGGTTACTGAATGCAAAACAAAACTAAGAAAACAGAATCAAATGATAAAATCTGGATGCTATGGCATCAGCCATGAGACACCATATTTCAACACTCTGTGAAGCCAAACACTAAGTAAGTAAGAATGAAAGTAGATTTTTAAGAATACGGCATGGAAAACAAAATTAATTTGTAACAATTATATTGGTTTTATTTCTCAGGATGACTCTCCTTTCCTCCCATTTTTCAACACTATCTGAAAAAAAATGGGAAGCAAAGTATTGTGATCAATGTAATCCTTCAGAATTCATGAAGTAAAAATTAAACCATTTATTATAATTATCAGGGTTGCTAGGAATAATTGTGATAGTGAAAGCCATCAAGAACTATTTGATACTTTACTCCTTTTCCCTTGGTTTAGGATGACTATTTTAGAAACCTACTCCAGCAAATCAGATTGTTGTGCTGGTCCTTCATCTTTGATTTCATGGAAACAGGGTACCCTTGTCTTTGATGTCATTACCCCGAAAGACTGCGGATTGCATTAGCTTCTATTCCTTTTTTTCTTATTAAAGAAGTTACATTTTATCAAATGACAGTAAATCTAATTCAGAAGACACTGAGCTGACATGAAAATACTCTGATTATAAACTGCCTATTGTAGAACTAAGAAAACATTAAGGATTAACAGTTGTTTGGTTATATACTCTGAAAGTTGTCTTAATCCTCTATTCAACACTGAATTTACTCTTTACAAATGAAGATGAGAAACTTCCTATTCAAGGAAGTTATAAAACTCAATAGGATTTTCATGCTCAGTTATAGAAAGAGTTGTGGTTTTGTACTTTATCTGGATAATAGATGGATCTTCAATTACTTAGTATATTTGGGAGCCATGTTCTCAAGGTTATCATCTATACTAACAGTAAGTACTAAGTTCATTTGATAAGTTCTATCAAACGAACAAAGAATAACTGAATTTACAGTTACATAAGATGAAGGAAAGATAAACATAAGCAACAAATCACAGAAATACAGAAGAAATTGTTAATTTAACTAGACAAAAATTAATCTTTTATTAGTACGAAAACATTATTGGTTATTTTTCTGGTTGGATTGTGCTTTCGACATGAGGCCAAAAATCAAAATTTCTAGATCACACTTTCTGTATGAAGACTGAAATACTATAAAATAACCTTTGCTATGATCATTCTGAATATTTTTACAGGTTTTCTTCTATTTAATAATTAGTTTTTATTATAGTATATGTTTTCTACTCCCCCACATTTTCATTATTTAGATTTTCTATGAAGTGGTAAAACATTGAAATATTTTCTGTTCATAGCATGCATGAGTGTTCACCTGATAGCTCTGCTAATTTTTTTCAAAGTGATGAACAAATAAGATGGATTAATAACTAAAAGGCTGGACAGAAAAGAACACAAATACAGAAAAAACCCAACAAACATCTGTACATATACTGAAAAACTAATCTGTTTTAAATGCCAAAGGAATCACCATCACAGTAACTGTCAAAGATATTTATATACTGGAACTTTAAATCAAGGCCTTAAGCATTACACATAAACAACTGTATATCAGATTAGCCCCTACACTCCTTAATTCAAGGACAAAACTAATAACTTTCCTCAGTTCTCTGTCTTTATCAAAAACCCAAAAGTGTATTTAAAAGTTTTTCTTACAGCTTATGCTTCATTTTCTTTTATGTTCCTTTATTTTTGTGCAGACTTACAGAGAACGCAGTTTGGCTGTCAATTTTAAAGTACCTACTGTTTCTTAAGGTGTTTGGAAATTTAAAAAAATGTAAAAAAGGTGTTATTTTCACAGTCTATTTATATACAAATGGAAAAGAAGTTTCAAGTCAACATTTTTATCATTGAGGTATTTTCTTAAGTTTTGAGGTATTTTCTTAAGTTTTGAAGAAGGAGCTCCTAGAATAAAAATACTGAAACAACAAAATCCTACAGTGAGCAATAGCAAAGCTTTCTGGAAGTGCTCAGTCCCTCATTCTATCACCTGACTGTCTGGTAATGCCACCTCATGTTCTGCAAAAATGTTCAGTAGTGAAGTACCTGGACATTGTCTCTAATTTCCCAGAATGAGATGAATGACAACATTCTGGTTTTGCTTGATCCTGCAGCACAGCATATAAATCTAGTTGGTGGAAAGTCACTACATTGCTATGTCGCCATATGCTTCCCAGCAGGAGGGCTGGAGAAATGAAATCACATATGAAACGATTCAAGCCTTCTGCTTAACTTAAGGTTTCACTCTCTGAAAAAGGGTAGGGTTTTTTTTGGAATGATGTTCTGAAGGCTATGCATGTACAGTGTTTTGGCACCACTCAAAGAAAGAATAATCAAAAATGACATATCTTTTCTGATGTTCAATGAATGCAATAGAAACCAAAACAAACAAACAAACAAAAAGCATAACTTTTACTCTTTAAAAATATCTTTAACTAACTTTGCTGTTTGCTGTCAGCATGTAACAGCTGACATCATGATACCTGTAACTCATTAATATCTCAGGAGTGATGTGAGTGATATGCAGCCCGTTCATGTATGTAAAATGATAAAAAAACTAACACTGTCACACACAGAATGAAAGATGCTTCCATCCATCCCAACTTCAAATATACTTAGAAGAAAAGTATTATGAAATTTATGGGAAAATGAAAAATTTGAGCACTTCAGAATCCCTTCTGTTATTCATTTAGATAGGTAAGTAATTGAATTTCATGCTGCCACAAATTTTCAAAAGGTCACAGATTGAAAAAACCAAACCTATGAATAACTGTAGAAGTTGTCAGATTTGAAGCTGAAGGTTTTGGCAGCCAGGATGGGTGCAGCTGGAGCTCTGGCTACCTAACAGGTTGTGATAAATAGCTTAGACACTTGGGAGACCAAGGCTTTAAAGAGAAAATGGGTCTTTTTCTTTCCAGTAGGAAGTCTGGAAAGGGAACTCTGGATGGGAGCCAGCTCTTTTACTGTATTCTTCTGAAAAGCCTAACCATAATTTTGCCTTACCAACTCAGCTTAATTTAAATTATTACTGTTCAACGTGGTAGAAGATGCTCAGAGAAAAAAAATGAGCAAAGAGCCTGTAAGAGATGAGACTCATGTGAAAACACAAGTTCCAGAGAAAAGTCACCAAAAGGCAAATGGATGAATGAGTTTCCAGGTCTCCTAGATAAAATTACTATTCTTATGTACATGCTACTTCTTCCATTTCAAAAAGAATAATGTTGACATTTCAAAGCTAGCAGTTTGGATTCAAACTTCTTACGACTACATATAAATGAGGAATTTCCCACCCCACCATGTCAGAAATAATATTTCAAGCTGCCTGAATGATCAGAAGTTCAGCAGCACCACAGCTCCTGCTTACATTCATCCCACAGTTTGGAAAGTTATCTTTGGAACAGTAGGAAATTTTGAAGTGAATCCTTATAGCCTACTGCACCCTGCTATGATGGGTGATCACTACAGCAGATCTGCAGCTTTGCAGTCACATACTGCATGGACAGAGAGATGCATATATCTTTTTAAAATAAAGAATGTGATCAATGCTGCTTGTGAATGAGGTTGAAACGACAGAATGTCAAATACACAGAGTGGTCTGCCAAGCAAAGCACAGTGGAAAATAAAAGGAACAAGCATTATTGAATTAGTTATTGAATCCACAGACTCACATTTAACAGAGGGTTCAAGTGGCCAGAATAAAATTATTAATACAAAAACCAATTGGAAAGGAAGTCACTCAGTAATAATATTTTTAGTATGTTGTGAACAGAAAGAGGAGAGCATTATCTTCAACTTCTGTATTTTTGCATTAATTGCATTAATTTTTTGACAATTTCTGTTAGAATGACTACCATAACCTTTTCCAGAATGAGATATTTTGCAGTGTTAAAAGAAAGTTTCCTAAAAAAAATTAGCAGCAGCTGTACTTATTTATCAAAAACAAGAGGTAAAGCATTATCTAAAACTGTAGCTTTCCCTATAAGGCCACAGGAAGACTTACAATATCATTACAAAATAGGGTTTTATAACATGGTAGCTATAACTGTCATTTTCACAGTCCCAGGTTAGTACATGATACAAACTTTCATTTGGAGAAAGGAGGATATAATTCATTTTCTCCCTGTAATTATCTGACACTTTGTAAATCAACAAACTTCAAATGTCAACATCCATTTAGATCAGTGAGAAAGGAGTGATGCCATGAAAATTAAAAGGGATCTCATGAGGCACTACAGTAAAACACACAGCAGGAAAAAAACCAAACCATGAAAATTTCTTCTTTTTTTTTTTTTTTGCTTTTCCAACTTTATTTTTTTCAACCTTTGCTTATGAAATATAATCAAAGCTAACACTCAAAGCACAAGATAATTGGACAGATATTCTGATTCTAATCATTAACAGTACTTTCATCCTTCCACTTTCCACTCACAAGCAATTCCACTGATACTTTAAAACACTTTTTCCCCTGAATGGAAGTTGGTCTTCATGACAAAGTAGATAAATGCTGACTTTTAGAATGAAATACTGTGAAAGCTTTGAGCTTTAATGAAAATTGGAAGGGGGAAAGAAAGTCCAACATATTAAAAAGCCTTTCATCAAAACTGAAATATTTTCAGAAGAAACTTTGGCATCCCACTCAGTACCTTTGAAGTTGGCTGCAAAGCAAGACATCCAACTTATTAACTGGGTAGAAATGTCTTTGAAAGGGTGGTGAAACCACAGCTAGTAAACATCAGTCAGCTTGGAAATGGCTGCATTTTCACTATGTACATTGGCTTTGTACTCACTACGTCTAAGGTTTTAGAAATATGCTTAAGATGTTTAAAGACATTAAAGAACATTTTTTCATTTTCTTTCCACCTTTTTAGCCAGCTGTGATGAATTGATGACATACCTTGACTGAGTATTTGTAGAAGAATCAGCCAAAAGTATTCTGCTAAATTTTGGACCAAATGAATAGAGATTAAGACTATTATATGAAAATTTACTATCTTCTTCTGCTGTTCATGTCTATGTCAGTATCTGTGGTTAAATATCAAAGTCACACTTGCAAGGCAAACAGAATATAACCACATAAAACAGAACTAAAATGAGAACTAATATAAAATTAGGGTTCAAGTATAATTTCTATACAGAAAAGATATTACTGAATGAATTTATGAAATCACATCCAAAGAGTATAATACAGTATTCTATGAAAACACTAAAGACTTGGGAAAAGAATAAAAATAATCCAAGAAATGTTTCAGAAAATATTATTAAAAATTAAATTTTTCTTAAAATTTAGCTTTTATAGATCATTTATTATTTCTTAAAATATATAGTTTCCATCTTATGTCTTAAACAGGAATACGTAATTCTATGGGACTCTGTTCAATGAGAATATCAGTACTAGTCAATGCCATTCAATTTTTACATGCAATCTTTTAAATATGTTCAAAAATATTTTTATAGTATTTGAATTATTGTACCTGCATTTTTAAAGTACATTAAAATTTTGCTACCTCATGCAGTATTTGAATACATTTCTTACAAGCAGACTGTAATGTCACCTCTGAATAAATTTTAATTCAGTACCCATGAAAACTATTTATACAGTTTATTCATGAGAGACTCAAACACTATTGAAGGTACCATGATTCAAGACAAATGAGGCCTTTCTGTAATTGGGATTCAGTTGGAAAAATACTTAAACATTAATGAAAGCTCATAGCATTTCCTCTTCTTTGCTATTTTGTTCTTTTGGAGCACTGACTAAGAAAGAAAAAAAAAAAAAAAGAAGGCAGCAAAAAATGTTTACTCAGGTCAACTAAACAGGCTGGATGGAAATTTTAATTTACAACCAAATTAACTTTTTACAGTATTTCAGCAGAGTCGGTAGTAGAGGCACATCCTTAATCACCTGAAAGTCCAATTAGCATAAATATATACATTGTCAGGGTCTTTGAAACAGAGGAAATAATTTTCTCATACATCCTCTGAAAACAATATTGAATTTAATGTGTATTTTGTGATCACAGGATGCAACAGAAGTTTGTAAACAAAGACCACCTTGTTCACCTTCAAAATATATGCAAAGTTGCGGAGTTGTCTACAGCAGTTTTTCCTGTTAATTTGACAGGTGATTTGCTGCCCACAGCTCTTTAAAAATATTCCAGACTGTTTTTTGACCAGGGAATTGATGTCAAAATCAATTTGACAAGCAAAGTTTCTCTTTCTTCCTCTGCTAAGTAATGGCTAATGAATAGATGGGGGGCACCACATGCAGAATACACAGGTCAGTGTGCCAAGAAGTTAAGAGAAAAGAAGCCTCAAAGATCGATAGATACAGTGTCAATGGCCTGTAAATTAAAATAGGAAGTGAGATGCAGGATAATACACTTAAAATCAAAGAATCCTTTGCTTCTAAATCTCCAGGGTAGAGAAATTAAACACAAAGCAAGAAAAAAGCCAGCTGTTCAAATAAATTCCAGATCAACACAAAGGAATCGAGTGAGCCCGGCCACAGCACACTGCGGCTGTCTGCAGACACCAAGTAAGGAGAACAAACTGCTTTCCAGCAGCCAACAGTCTCCAGGGCAATTTCTGTAAAAAGTGCCAACAGGAAACTGAAATATGAGCGTGCTTTTCACTTATGAAATGAGAAACCAACATAATTCATGCTCTTTATCCCTATTCATTTCAGAAAGTCACGTAACAAAGCCAAATCCACACCTTTATTGGCTTACAATCTTAAATGCTGTAGGAGAACATAAATCCCAGCCAAGCCTAGTAACTCCACCGGCCTCTTAGAAAACATAAAGAGCAGCCGTTCATTTGTCAGATAAACAGCCGGATCTGAAATACTCACAGTAATCAACTTTTCTCTCAGATTTTATACCAATGTCTGACCAAGAGACAACAAGCTTAGGAAGTTCATTCCAGTACTTCTGTAATTAAAACAAGCTTCTAAGTCACCAGCTATTTGCTATTAGGTCAGCTCTGGCAAGCTGGGGACCAGCTGGCAGAGGAACTGCAAACTTCAAAGAAAGCTCTCAAATATCCAATCGCAGGATAAAAAAATACCCACTCTTAGTACCTTATCTTGGAAGCTCACACTGGTTAGACGGTGACCTTTACAGGATTACCTTAAGATGGAAGGAAATCAGCCCCTCTCTGAAGTGTTCTCGAATTTGTAATAGAAGATGGCTGTGTGACTGACGTTTGTGGGAAAAAAGAAAGGAAAGAAAAAGGCTTAAATGTCTCCCAACATAAGCTGAAGCTCTGATTTACTTTCAATGGAACGATTATAGCCAACTGCAAATTTACAGTACACAACACAACACTCTCAATCCATCAGCTAGGGCAGGGCAGAATGCATCTTCTAGCTCTTTAATCTTTTTTTTTTTTTTCCTCATGAATTTGCTCATTTTAACAATATGAACAGGCTGATTCTTACAAGTATTTCCTTTGTTCCTCCCGTCCTCCAAACATCCTGTTCAGTCTGGCAACAAAGAGAAGTTTAGAGAAAATGACAGAGATTCAAAAGACACATTTAAAAGCAATAACTGTTGTTATCCTCTATTTATGAAGCACAGGCAGAGAGTGGAGAGTAGATCTGTCAGACAGTTTTTCTGTCTTTTCATAGAACTAAAACATTTTTTACACTGAAAATATCAAGCTATCAGCCATTTATGTGTATTATACTTCCTGAATCCTCAACAGGTGTGGAAAATTTTCAGCTATTCTACAGAATTAAGAAAAAACCCCTTTCTATTTAAGGATATTAAACATATACTATCTTCCTCCTAATGTCAGATTCTGTTCCTGCTATTCAAAAGCCCAATTTCTCCTCTTACTGCTGATATATTGTTTTTTGTACTTCATCACCACTGCCTGGAATATCAAATTCACTTTAGATAGCCACAGAGTCCATATACAGACCAGCTATGATTTAGATTCTCTAAAGTCAAAATAACTTATAGGAGGGAAAAAAAGAGTGAATAAGGTGTCATCAGTTAATTGTTTTTTTCTAAAGTTTTTTAATTGAAGCAAGTAGCCAAGCCAGTTGTTTTCAATTCCCCCTGGATACTGACGATAGAACAACAACAACAACAAAACAAACAAACATAAAAAACCCAAACAAAAACAAACAAACAAACCCCCAAAAAACAGAACCAAAAAACTCCAAAAAACCCCCAACCAAACAAACCAAACCAAACCAAAAAAAAATCCCAAAAAGCCACACAGCATTAAAACATGAATCAGTTACATCCTGAAAAATAAATTTAGTCTTGGGTTTGGATAATATGTTATTTAAAAGCAGTCTCACAGTTTCTTCCACTAATGCAGTGTAATCATTAATCACAGGGTTTATTATGTAATAGAAGATGATCCCTTTTAGTTTTCAAACATTTAGATAAACAGAATACATAAACTGTATTTATATTAGCATTCTGGCTCAGACTATGGAAGTTAGCTTTGAAAAGGATCCCTGAACTACGTATAGTAAAGATGTTGATGCTTTAATACAAAATTTTTGATCTACTGATCCCTTCCTATCCCGCTCAGTTATTTGTTAATGTAGAAAAACACCTATGGAAGACTACAGAAAATACAGCAGCATGTTGCAGAACGTGGACTGAAATCAAACCTCACAGAAGAAATCCTGAACTAGGAATGTTCTGAATGTTGTTAGTCAAGCCATGATGGCACTCAACAGTACCATAACATTTCCATTCGCCTTCTAGGAATTGTTTCACTCACATATTTAGCATAAAAATCCCTGTGTGATAGTTAGCATTTTCAGCAATCTTAAATTTAGGTAGCATTTCAGAATATATAGCAGATGCCTGTAAAATATTCTTGTATTACTCCTACTAGCATCAAGGGTGACATTTATTTACTGCATTTCATCACTGTTCAAAATAACTAGATGTAATTGGCCTATTTATTCTTGACCGATGAGATATAAACAAAGCTCCTGGGACGTTGTAGCACTTCAGGGCCAATTTGCAGCAAGGATCAGAGAATTTTGCACCTCATCTATGACAGTGAGAGCTTGAAGATGTGGAGACAGCACAGGCACACATGGGGAAGCTGTGCAAAAACATCATGCCCTCTTCAATCATTATTGCTGGTACAGTGAAAATTTAATATCCCCTTCTGCTAAGAAAGCTCTTCCTTTGAGACTGCAATCACAGCTCCTTGCAGATGAAAAATCACCAGGCAGTAAGAAGTCTCTGGAAGGCCAGAATGAGTGGCAAAGATCCAGCTCTGAGCACAGGGCTGGCCCTGCTGTGGGGCAGAGTGGCAAGACCAAGCTGCTAGGATAGGGCTGTGAGCAGTGGGGCCAGCCCCCCTCACTGGGGATCTGCCTTTCACCCATGCCTGAGGGGCTTCAGCCATCCCTGTGCCTGGCCGTGCATCTCCTGGCCCCGACTCCAAGTGCCAGATTTGTTCCAACCTGCTCCTCTGCTGCGAGCTGCCCGGCGCGGCGGGCTCGGGCTCCCGGCACAGGGGGCTGGCACAGCGCGGTGCGGCACAGCCGCCTCACTGCACCCGACAGGGACTCACTGACTGCAGCCACCGCCTGTTAACTACCTGGTAAAAACACACAGCCCAAGAGGGACCGACATACTTCTAAGTGAATTAAACAAACCCCACATAATAAAGGCCAAGCTGTTCCTATCAGAGGTATAAATCTCATCCTGTGAAATTTCAGGCTAAAATCTCCTGAGATTAACAGTCCTGAAGTTTGTAAACTGATGAAGATTTACAATGCTTTCAAATAACCAGTAAGGTGGAAGGCCATTTGAGCAGAGTGTAAGTGCCAGATATAGTTGTGGGTAGCCGGCACACAGTGGCTGTGGCTAGGAGCTGGATTCCCAGCACAGGAGAAGCCCAGCAGGATTTGCCTTCAGAGAGGTACCAGGCACTATGGTCTCCATCCCTCCAGACCTCTGGTCTCACAGCTGGGTGCAAGTTGAGAAGCAATGAGATGGAAAATAGTATGTATTGGTTTGACCTTCATCTTGTACGTAGGGCAAGTCAAACAGTACTATAAGATTTCTGAATTATCTATAACAAGATAACTAAATAGAAATAAGAAATTATTCCCTTTGTTAAATGAAGGACACAAAGGAGATAAAAAATACAAAGAAGCTGTTTCTGGTGAAAAAGGCAGCAAGACTGAATTGTTTGCCAAAGAAACATTTAAAACAAAGTATCTCTCCCCATTGCATGGAAGATGTGGCTCAGAGAGAAACCAGAGTTCCATTCCTAACCTTGTTCACTACTAGACTTCTTTTCCTCTTTTATTACATTTTCTCTTTGAAAAAGTGTTTTCAATTCACCTGAAGCAATTGTCAGGAGAATTCTTTCATTCCTTATCTTTTACTCTTCCTATCTTTATCCTGTAAACTGTTGATACTTGAATGTACTGTGATTTGTTCCTTGCTTCTCATTTTCATTACCATTTTCCTTCTAGCACTTAATGTGTTTCAACTACCATTTCTTTGAGTAATACAAAGGGCAAAAGCCATCTTTTATTTTTGTTTGCTAGTGTCACTATACAAACCAGCTTATTACCTTCTGCTCAATTACAATCACTGTTTTAACACCCACTATGCTTTTTAGTGCATTTCTGAAGCCATGCTTTCCATACTTACACCCTTTTTAAACACTTCAAAAAAAGATGTCATCAGTATACTGACTTTCTTTTTAAAAAAAGCTTATTTCTTGGTTCTATTTCTCCAGGTATTTTATAGTATTCCATCTTTACCCATTTCAGTGCCCCTGAGAATTTAAAATTTACATCCAGAAAAGGGTAACATATGTAGGCATGGCTCAAACATAATTCAATTGCACCTACCTGAGGTAACAGCCACAACGGAAATGTAGGACGCATATGGTTTTGTACAGACTGTTTGCTCAGAGAAGCTTCTTCTGTCCACACCCTGCCCATGCAGAGCTGACACTGCAGCCATCACCTGGGCTGGCCAGACACACGGGCTGGCTCCAGATGCTGCTTGCACAGTAACCCAAATAATGTGCAAACATACGCTTAATTTCTTTACAGTGGAGCTTCAGGAAAACGACCAAAATTAAGCTGTTAGCTAATGACTGCATTTCCAAAGAGTCTGCCAGGAGAAGAAGCTGACATCTCTAATTTGAAATGCCAGGTCAATTAAACATTTCATAAAGGGATCAATAAATCCATAAAGTTTGGAGATATTTTTGGGTATATTTTTAGTTCAGTAGGTGTAGTCTAATTTTGACTGAATTATCAGCTAGGTGGTTAAAAACTGGAGAGCTAAAAATGAAAATGATTGAAAGATGACCAAAGTAAATGCATGACACTAAAACACAACTATGCTAGTTTAAATTATTACTTCAGATATTAAATCAACCAACACAAAAAACACATTCAGTTATTATGATTTAATGCCTTATCAACTAAATTCCATCCCTGCAACTATAAGTGATTGAAAAACACTATGAAGGCAAAATGTTATGCAAAAACATAGAAATAAACAAACCATGAATCTGAAATGTACTAAAAAGATAGTGCAAAGAAAGCCTGGTGCCAACAGTGACTCACCTATTAATCAATACAAAGTAAAGTAAAAAATAACATACAATGCTAGAAAACCTATGAAAAGTGAAAAACAAGATGTTAACACATTGAGGAAAGATAGAAAGACTAGCCAAAATCTATAACCTTAGCCCAGTACACTGATTAAACCCTAATTTTGTCAGCATTGGCTCCCTATAAGGATCTAAAATAAGGAAGCAACTCTCAGAACATGCACAGAATGATTTAATCATAAAATGAGTTTCAGAGAAAAAGTATACTTTTTACCTTTTCTATTTACATTTTAAAGAGTTTAAGTATATATATTTCATTCAATATGTGAGAAACTCAAAAAATCCATTACAATCTAATGTGAAATTTCATGAAAGCATCTCAGTTCAGTCTAACAACACTTCAAAGAGAGATTTTGTTAAATCCGATAAGTAGGATTACATGCAGATGTCAATCAATAGGTGTTCCATATCTTTCCGTATTTATAAAAAAATTGAAATGTCATGCTTAATAATTAGTTTCTAAATGTCCTTCTTATCTAACATAGCTTGAAAAAAATTGTGCAGGAACATGCTACAGTATGCCTGTGCTCTGCAGATTCACACTGACATTAAGATATCACCTTCGGTTTAACAGTGCACTTGCATTTGTTAACGAAACCTATCTTTTGCCTTGGAATTCTGGGTATCCTGTATAAAAACAAATGCAAAAAGATTAAAAAAAAGAAACCAAACAAACATTCCTACACAGACCTAGGAGTAAAAAAAGAAAGAGGAAAAGGAAAAAACTATAGAACTAACATAAATTTATTTTTTAAAATTTCCATGAATTGAAAAATTAAAGATATCCAGACACATTTTCCTTTCAGAGATGCCTACTAGAATAGACTTTTCTTCAAGATAAACAAGAAAAGATCCAAAATAAAGGCTAAAAAATCTTCAAAGTTTACGGTGAAACATTTTTAGGAGTTGGTGTATGATATGGTTATCTGGTATTTAAAGTCAGTGCAGTATAATTGAGTTTTTTCTTGCAAAAATATTGGCATACTCACAAAGAAAAAAAAAATCTTATGCAATCCAACAAGCTTACAAGTTTTGGGAGCCTACAAAGAATTACAGCACTGCAGTGGTAAATAAGCAAGCAAGCAAACAGAAACTGCTCACTTCTCCCTCCTTTGTGCAAACCAATTAAACTGAGTGATCAGTAAATCCTTTCAACGCAAGTATTTCTCTTAACCAGTCAAACGGTCACACTCGTAGGGCTTCTGGCCAGTGTTTCATGCTGCTGACACAGCCAACTTTCCACAGCTATATGTTTGTCATTGACAAATGCCAGAGGCAGCTTGCTCCTGGGATTTGACTGTAAAGGTACCATTGTGTACCAAGAACTCATCCTCAAGGCATAATGGGAAACCCAGCAAAGTGGCTGATTTGCAGCTTTGCCCGTCTGTTTTTGCTCAGGATATGATTCAGTTAAATACGTTCTCTGACAAAATTCAGCAAGGATGTATTGTAGGCTGTGTATGCTCTTTCATGGCTATCAATGTGCAGCATGCATGGAAGGCTAAAAAATAAAATCCTAAAACACAATAACAATGGAAAAACAGAATCATGTTTGTTACTTATAAAATCAGGGTGCTATGGGATATTTAGCAGTCCCAATGAAAAGAAGGGAAGTGAGTACAAAAGGCTTTAATTTTCCTTTGTAGTGGCCAGGAATAGTCATGTTTCAGGTATCTCCCTGCTCAATATCTGAGGGAAGCAGCACTAGAGAACAGAAACCAAAAAGGAAAGGAGCTGACAGTGCACAGATCCATTGGTGCCTCAGAGATGCTCACAATACAGAGGCTCCCTTGAGTACCACAGCCACAGGCGAATTCCTTTATGCCCACAGAATATCTCCCTCCAACAGACCAGCTGAACAAACAGATGCTTTTATAACAGTGCAAACACCAAGATAAAAAAAGACAGTGGATTCAGCCAAACAAGCAGGATTTCTTGGAGCCCCCTTGCACCTTACTTATCTGCACTTCCCAGGAGCTCATTGCCTGATGAGCCCCTGCTCTCTGAATCCAATATTCAGAGACAGTTAAACAAGTTTTCCCTTAAAATTTGTTCAAACTAGGGAAATACAGAAAGCTAATTAAAGTCTATCAAACACTGATAGAAAGACTGTCCACTGCCCAGATAACAGTAGATAGCAAAACATACCAGCCCTGCATCATCTACACACATACCTTTCAGGGAATAGGTTTGTAACAGTGATTTGCTCTAGGAGAATTATCAAAAGTTTCCACCAATGCTGGTATTGCTTCAGCAGAGCCTCATAACCCCCACTGGAGCCCAAAGTGTCTTTTGATATGCCTTACTTTCAACTGAGGTTACTGAAGAGAGGCTCAGGAGCCTTTAGGATTCTGTTGCGTGGCAGAAGTATAACTGCTGTATACTACTATGAAGATTTGAACTTCCTAGTCTTTGCCTGAGTTGTAATTGCTGTATTTTCAATAGAACTTAATTTTTTTCTATTCAAAGTTTTACATCCCTATGTCCCCAAATTTCAAGGGTATAAAATTTAACAAGCCACATTTTTTCATTCCTTCTTGTTGGCAGGCATCACATTTGCTAACTTCCGGAGAACTGTGACTTCCTCTGTTAGCCAGGCCCACTGGTAAATGACTGAAGGTGAGGTCTCCCAGATGCTTGGGTGGATCCCATCTGGCTCCATAACCTTGTTGGTGTTTAAGGGTGTAGCTGGCCACTGACCATTTCCACTCATATTATGGGGGCTGCATTTTGTGCCCCATTGCCATCTCACAGCTCAGGGTGCTGAGCACCCTGAGAACAAGTGGTCTCACTTTCAAAGACTGAGGCCTTAAGTACCTCAGCCTTTTCCTCATCCTTTGTCATGGAGATTCTCCTTCAGTCTCCTTTTGTTGCTGATGTATTTATAGAAACATTTTTATTGTCTCTTGCGAAGAAGCCAGATTAAGTCCTACTTGGGTTTTGGCCCTTCTAATTTTCTTCCTGCATAACGTTAGACGGCACCAGAGGTATTTAATTAACATCTATTTTATTCTATTATATCTTACTTGAAGCTGAAAATCATGCATGAAGAATTTTTTTCGAATCCTCTTAGTTTAAGCTAATCAAGTGTTTAATGCTTGATAGCTGACAAAAAATTAAATTGCAAATGTGATCTTAAACAGAAAAAACTAATTCATTTATAATGAAAATCACTGCAAGAAAATAAAAACAAAAAACCCATAGATACAATATGCATATTTTTAATCTCAGTTTTACATTTCAGGAACCAAATCCACAGTGGCTTCTGATGCTGCTGTAAATTAATTACTATTTTTTCAAAGACGGAATGAAACACAAGATCTATTGTCTTTTATTTATATATATATACATATATATATAAAAAAATGTATATAAACCTAAAGTAAATAATATCATCCAGCTTTGTTAAATGCTAGGCTGGTAAAAGAATACATACAGGACAATGTAAGTTGCAAAACTAAAAGGTAATATCTACTGTCTGCCAAACAAGAAAACAGAATCTACACAGGGCTTCCCAGGCATTTTTCAGCTATGCATTTCATCAGAGGATGTTAATTTGTTAAATTAACTGTAGAAGCATACTAGTTTCAATTATTTGTTTGTAGGGAAAAGTTTCTTCAGCCAAGAATGACATTTCTGCTGTGAGATCCATCCACGGTCCCTCCTGGAAGCCCAGGTTCTCACATCACCCCCTGAATCAGAGCCTGTGCTTGGGTGTGGGTCCCAGCCAACTGCCTCTGTGCTGTGCTAGGGCACTTCACAATCAATACCTGAAGATTTAATGGACCAGTTCATGATCCTTTCCACAGCCCAGTCAAATATAAAGGAAGATGCAGATTCAGGCCCTCCTTTGAATCCTCTCACACTTAATATTACCTGTAAAATCTACCCTACTTTGAATTACCAAGAGAAAAAGGAAACAAGAAAATACTCTAGCACATTTTAAACAAAAGTAACTTTGGAGAAGCCCACACTGGAAACAGTGCATCCCAGTTGGATGAAAGAGTGTTTAATGATAGGTTTGCATGCAGATGGAAACTGCTTTGTGGAATTTGTACTGTGAAAAGCGGAGAGTTTTCTCATGTTTGCTCTTGAATATTTGGAGTTTCTGTCAAAATCTGTTGTTCAGACCTCAAGTATATGGAAGAGACAATTTTGTGTTTGTCAACATTGATAAATAATTCTTTACAGCATCATATTAAATATCCAGGAGTGTCTTATGCTGGTGAAGATACTTCTAATGATACAGCATTGAAGCAATTCTCCGAATGAAATACCGACAAAAGAAAGGTTTTCTCTTCTACCCCAAGACCCATGTCTGCATCAAGACTTTACCAGCACTACTTAATCACTTATAGTTTATCCACTTCTTAAACCTACACAGCTATCCCTGCAACTTCCTAAAAGCAGAGCAAGCCTCAGTGCATGTCTATTGACCCATTATTCTGTGGGTTAGTTATGGGCTAAAAAAACCCACAAAATGAGAACAGAATTTAAAAAGACAATTCAGAAGAAAATATGGGGCCAAGTAAAGGCAGTATGAGGGTTTGTAAGGGAAAATTACAACTGAGATACTTATTCTAAAATATTTTTTAATCATTGCCAATCAGCCTCCTTAGATATCTGTATCATGCAACAACTCCAATATGTTCCCCTGGTGTTTATGAAACAAACATCTTTCTGTTTTCCTCTAAGAAAGAAATAAATGTCTCTATTTTTCATGTGAATGTAAATGTATGAACTGTTAATACTGATACAGAACTCATACTTTCCCTCAGTGACATGATTTCTGGTGCCTCCAACTTAATGTATTATTTTAGAGTTCAGAAAAAAGTAACCGCAATAATACCAAATGACCAAGCAACAGAAACACCCTTGACTTGTTTACTATGCACACAGAAATTTTGTCCTTCGTTACTTTCCTTAACTTATATACCAGCAATTGACCCTTCTTGACATGATGAAGCTTATGAAAAAAAATACCATTCAATTCATAGTATTCAAGTAGTGAACGAGTTTTTCATTTTAGGTTCCAAATTTCACAGGGGACAGGAAACTCAAATGAATTTTGGCAAGAACTGACTTATGCATCTGAATCCCAGTGTCGCTATGCATTCTTTACATATTCCTTCAGCTGGGTGCAGTGTTTTCATTTTGTGCCTAAAACTATCTTTAAGCTCCCTTTATGCTGATGGACACAATTTGATTTCTCTGTGTTTTGCATTTATTGGTTTCTGCATTAAAAATATTCCTACCACGTATTATGTAAGTGGAGATACAACCTAATTAAGCCTGCCAGTTAGATGATGCCATTTTCAGCTGATGATAACTCAGCACTTACTCCAGCCCTCCAACACAGAGAAATCCATACCTCTGGAAACTAGACTAGAGTCTGGTTAGTCAATAAGAAATCTGTATCAATAGACTCTCTCCCCCTTTGGCATTAACAGCAAACTAATACATGGAGAGTCTGGTAGCTTGCAGGGGAGCTGCTGTTTAGTCTAAGAATTCAAGTCTCCAACATCCAGGGTGACACTGTCAGGCAAGAAGTTTTCAGTAGTCCAGTCTGTCGCAGCTTCCTTTAGTCTCTTAAAGGAAATTAGGAACTGCCTCCAACAGCATATTGCATAAGCACACTTAAGTTGCAAAGTCAAGCACTTGAGACTGGGAAATGCCAGTCTTACCCAGTTGCCTGTGTAAATTTAATTCTCTCTTTGCTGCGTGCTTGTCTACACATTGTGGTATAATTTTAATTACCCCATTGGATACTGTTTTTTCCACAGGACATCAGTCAGCCCACCGGCTGAATGCAGAAAGGAGCTGAATTATCATTGTACCAACAGCCATAAAAATGACATTTTCAATCTGCAGGTGCTTGACTTTGCAACAAAAGTTGCATTATTTTGACACAAAACCGAATAAAATTTGAATTATTTAAACACACACAGATTGGAAGGAATAAGGCAGCAAGAAGGGGATGAATTATTTATATATGAGCAACATCAATGCAATTAATAAATACAGCAGGAGGTATTAATATCTACACGGTTGAACATACTTTGCAAACACAAAGTCATCATCATAATTTAGATATTTCAAAACATTTCACAAACTTACAACATTATTATTTGTGACCTTGACCCCTCCAAGATAATCTGCAGAAACTGCAGAATAAGAAAGATAATGAAGACCAAAACAGAAAACTGCTACACACTAAAATGTTATGATTATTCTTCAAGTTTAGCATAATCTGAATAGGGAAAACATCTGCACTTGTGTAAAGAGTGAGTGGATGTCTTTCTAAGATGCACTGGGGTTTTACTGGTATTAGTTTTACAAAAATGTCTGCACATAAAAGATGTAACTGAAAAAGGACCAGAAACTGACCCAAAAGATGTACTAATGTCAAAAGCTCCAGCCCTATGGCATAGTCAGTCATCTGGAAAATTGAGGCTGTACTTAGTTCACATTTTCATGCTTTTATTAGCAGAAATTAGTTATGGCAAAAATAATCCAGGCTAAATTTGTTATTTCAGATTAAATGAGTTTTAACACAATATTTGCTTGTTTATGCACAGAAGTGAGTCCAATGTTTTCCCCAATTTAAAATCTCCTCCAAATTCAAAGCCATATAACTTATGTCTCATCAAAGGGGTAGTTCCTTTTGTCTCATCACTTCTTGCTATAATGCATCATGTTGTTATTAACTGCACTACCATATAAAAAAATAATGAAAATCTAAATAAAAAGGCTCTCATTTGAAAAACAAGTCATCACTGTTCTGTTGTAATACAGTGCTGAATCCAAACATTTCCCTTCAGACAGAGAACAGAACTCAGTAACCAAGATTTTTCCTTTTTTCTCTTGTAGTGGATACTTTTAATCTCACAGGTTCAGCTACAAATAAAAAACTTGTTTAAGAAAAAATACTCATCAAATAGGTGGATAAAGGTATAACCATGTGATTATATCAGTTCTTTGTTTCTCCTTACAGTGAACTGCTTATTTCTTTTCTTTCTGGCTAGTTGCTCTGACTGAAGTTTTCTAACAATCTCTACAAAGCCATCACAAATTTCTAAACAGATAGCTGGCTTTTTACTAGAAATAGAATGAAATTATATGGAAAGCCTTATGTCACAGTCATCCTACTTATTTTTTAAAACAAATTGTCCCACCTTCTAAGCCTTCTTTTCTTAAAAAAGAAAAAAAAAATCAATCTGAAGCATTGGAGACTGGATTCAGTCTTCATTAATTGCTTCCACACACTACTGCTCCCTGGAATCACAAATTTGCCCTGTCAGCACCAAATCTGGAATATTTCCCCTCAGCCAGCCCTGCCGCTTCCCCTTCCATTTCCCAGCGTCCAGCCTCAACACTAGCCATCAGCCACACAGTTAAAAGGCCCGTTCTTTCATTATTTCTAAAAACACAAGTAGCAAATTCACACTCCTCTTTGAAAAAGGATCACTCTTTTGGGAAGCAAATTTAATGCAGGACATTAAGTAAACTGATGCTGTCATTAGTGCAAATGTCAAGTTCATTATAGCAGATGTTTCAGCTGAAGATTGCTACACATTAAAGGCTCAAAACAAATGTGCAGAGCATTCACCATTTGATTTAGTGTGTCTGCTTCCAAGCTTACACAATCGAGCCAGAAGCAGCTACGGGCATCATTGCCTTGTCCGTTGTAGGGGAAGGGTTCTGGCTGGACATTCCTGAAACACATCCTGCACACACCCTGACAAGGATCATTTTTATCAGCGCTTGGACGTGGAAGACATTGGTGAGGTACAGGAGGCAACAACCACAGCTAATGCAGGTAGAGGCTGAAAAGAGCTCTAGTAAGGCAAGAGTAAGGAACCTCTTGCAACCATATTGCACACATTGTCACAGAAACATCTTCATTTGGAAGGACCAGGTGGTGTGATTCTTGTGAATTGTATTGTTTTCTATGAGATTTACAGTTCTGGAATGGAGCTGCCTTTGGCATCTTCACACAGAGAACAGCACGTGAAGCCAGCTATCAGGAACAGTGATTTCTGAGGCTCTTGTAATTCTCTACCCGTAACTAGAGCACAAAATACTTTCCTTCCTTTCAGGCCCGAAGTAATTCACTGGAGCAATAAATGCCAACAGCAATTTAAAAAATACAAAGGAAAAACTGTGTTCTAAAAAAATAAAATTAAAAAAAAATCACATGTGTTTCAAAAAGCTGCTTCTAAACCTTTTTCCTAAGATAATAATTCAGTTTTTCAATAGCAGTCTTAGTTTGATTTTTTGGAACTTACAAACTGCATCTGACTCTTCTAAAAGCACCAACAGTCTGAAACAGATGAATCAAAAAAACCCCTCTAGATGAACGTTAGGAACCCACACTTCATGATCTCCCTCAATCTTGCATAGGCCAAGGTATAAGGGAGGCCGACACATACTGCTTCAGAGAGAAAAGGATTTCATCATTGCCTTATTCCCATGATTTAGATGCAAGGGGTTTTTTGTGCTTAAAAAGCCCTTCCTCTACCCTTCCTGGAATAGGCTAGCCAGAAACCACATCTGAAAATGATCAAATACAAAAAATGTTTTGTTTCAGAGTTCACTGTATGGACAAGTAATTTAGGATCCTACATTTGACAATGCAACAAACATTTATACACAAAACATGGCTCAGTATCAAATATCTGTTCACAGAATAAGGCTACAGTAAGAAGCACCAGAGGTACAAGGCAAGGTAAGAAAAAAGCTGCAATACATAAACTTGGAGACAGGAGTTAAAAGCACAGTTTAAAAGCAATCTGCACTTAAAAAGAAAACAACCTTAAAATTTCACGTAACATATAATTTCAGCTGGCTGAAAAGATCTGTAATGTCTTGCAAATATCCTTGCAAAGGTCTGAACATGTACTTGGCTCTTGTGAGACCAGCCTCACATGGAACATTAAAATTTAGCTCCGTGTTCTTGCAGGTCCACTAGCAGCACTCTAGCAGTTCACAAGTGAACACAGGAATACACTTGCTACAGAAATTTCTTGCTATCTTAAAGCTTCACTGTTGTCAAATGTATACTTAATTGTTTCTGTTCTACTAAGTCCATTGCATTGTCTACTTCACAGTATCACTAAAAATTTAATCCAACTGATGATTTCTTTCATGCTACATTCCAGTAAAAATAAGTATTTTACAATTACCAGTATAAGGATGTATCAAAACTAATCCATCCAGAGTGGAGTCAAGGATTTAATGTATAAAATTCAGTTTGGGGAGAGTAAGAGAGCATGGCAGGATTTTCTTTTTACAATGTGTATGCATTTATAGCACTGTAAAAAAAGAAACAATCTTATTTTATTTTCATAACTGAAAATAAGTTCTCAACTGAGCAGCTTTCATCAAGCCAGCACATATATCAAAATATCTTATTGTTGAAAATAAGAATACTGCATAATCAAACCTTTTTTTTTTTTCTCTTGAACTACTCTAAGATTTCACACTTCATAGCTGTATGAGCAGATACTTCTCATGTGAAAAAAAATTCCCACTTCCTTTTCTTCTGCTATAGAGATGACCTGTAAAGAATAAATATTTAAGATTGTTTTGAGGTTTTTTAATCTGGTAGAGATGGGTTCCCTTGGAAGCTGCTCAAATTCCATTGATACTTTTTTTTCCAACAGTAGAGAATCCTTTTGACCTGTTCATTCTTTCCCTGGAAATCACAACTGATTTACTTTAGATGCTGAAATTATTCAAGTCATATTAATAATAAAACATAATTTAGAATATGAAATACTTTGACGCTGCTCATTTGAATGAAAAACTACTCCAAAACAGCAGACTGCATAATTTCAAGCTCTCCTCTCTTAAAGAAATCTACCACAGACAACAAAACCCCACTTAATTAAATATGAAATTCAAACAAAAAGAATTGGCTTTCCTTTAAGGTGGTTTAGGGTCACACTTTCTTCTGGACTGAGAAAAAGAATAAAGGAAGGTTGGTTCATCACTTATATTGTGTGTGTGTATATCTTTTTTGAGTTCGTTTTTGTTTACTCTGTACATACTTTCCTTTAACCTTCCTGGTTAAACCTTTCTTTAAACCTTGCTGGGTCTAAACTGCCTTCAGTCTCCACTGAAATAAAAGGACAGATTATGCTGCAACCTTTCTCTGCTTTAGACTTCCCTGAGTGTAAAGATCCCAGTACCAGCTCTGCAGCTCTATGGAAAATACTTCTCTGAAAAAAAATAATCCCCCCTCTGCTATAATCACCCTTCTTTCTCTCGGCCGTTGCTGTTCTGTTGTGTAGCCTGTTTGCAGGAGATCCTCATACAAGGACCTGCCACTGAAGCATGCTCTCATGAGAAACATTCTTGGAAAGAAACAGGGAATGGGATAGCTGATAGATGAAAAAAAGAGGGGCAGAATAACCATATTGAGGGCTGTGTGTTTCAATGATTGCCATTTTTGATAAGAGTTCAAGAGATGATCCCTAAAAGTTCATTTGTTTAAAACTGTCTTCCTTGAATGTGGTGGATATGGAATTTCATTTCTAAAAATTCAGCAATGTGGCTTCCTAGGTGGACACAGAATCATTGGGGAGTAAGGAAAAGGGCTTGTCTTTTATTCTTTGTGCAGAGTTCCAGGGACTTACTCCTTCAGGGAACAAGACAAGAAGAAAAATCAAATCCTTGCCTCTCTAGTAATAACAAAAAGCAGTCATTGCAGGGTCATCAATGGACACTGAATTGTGTCGTGTTTAACCCCAGCCAGCAGCCAAGCCCCACGCAGCAGCTCACTCACTTCCCCAACAGCAGGATCAGGGAAAGAATCAGAAGGGTAAGAGGTGGAAAACTCATGTGTTGAGAGGAGGGCACTTTAATAAGCAAAAGACACACACACGCAAGCAAAGCAAAACAAGGCATTAAGTTACAGCTCCCTACAGACAGGCAGGTGTTCCAGGAGAACAGGGCCTCATCACATGCAATGGCTACTTGGAAGACAAATGCCATCACTCCAAATGTCCCTCCTTTCCTCCTTCTCCCCTCTTTACAAACTGAGCATGATGCCATATGGTCTGGAATATCCTTTTGGTCAGTTTGGGTCACCTGTCCTGGCTGTGTCTCCTCCCATGCACCCCCAACTCCCTCAGCAGTGTGGCTGTAGGAAAAGCAGAAAAGGCCTTGGCTCTGTGTAAGCCCTGCTCAGCAATAACAAAAACATCTCTATATTATCAACTCTGTACTCAGCACAAATCCAAAACACAGGACAATTCAAATTGGAATAGTCTGGAAAGCAGGCTGGCAATTTTCCAGTGGCTGATTCTTCATCTGCTGTTTCTGAAGCTGAAGTTTATCCATTGGCAGCATTCCTGGAGCTCATAATTGTAGTACCTTGGGTACAGGACACAGTTGCCTTTCTCCTCTCACCTAACACGGATACTCAGCTGGTAGCTGTAGACATCATTAAGCTGTTTGTTTATTGAGAGAGTCCTAACTGTTCTGGAAAAAGCAGGATGCTGCTCTATGCTCTCAACATGTGAAGACACTGAGTGACATCCACTGCATATTAGAGTCATATTGTAAGCAAGGAGTGCTAGTCCTTGAAATCAGCAAGACACCTAAGTGTGCGCCAGCCTGAGTGATAATGTGTGTCTTCTGAACTGGAGAGTTCCATGGGTAATGCCAGAATCTTGCATGGTATGGAAACTCATTATGAAAATAACCAGATATATCATCAAAAGATGTTTTGCTTAAAATATATTTGGAAATTGTAAATGCTTTGTATAATAGCATTAGAATGTGTTTTACTGGGAAACACTAAGGAATACATTTCTATTCCCTGACATTTTCTAATAACGAAGAAATAATTGATACTAATCAGTGTTAATGGCTGCTATTAGAAATCACAGAATAAATAACAACATTATGTCATACAAACAATAGCCAACACTGTTACAGAAAGATATTTAGCACAGAAACTAAAAAAATTACATGTACTTTCTAATGATTGTCTAATGAGGGATAGTTTATGCTGAGTCAAAAAAAGCAATTCATATTTACATAATATAAAAACTTTCACTGTGACCAACTGGTAAAATATTTGGCAGAAATATACAAACTGCAGGGACCCAAACAGTGAGGACATAAGAACAGAAGTGTTGATTGACCAGGTTGAAGTGGGCAGACAGACAGGAGAGAATGAAACCATCTGCCAAGGCAAGCCTGGGGAATGAAGGCCCACAGAAAAGAGGCAACATGAGCTCCAGAGACCAGAGCTCAGTGCAGAAATTTTTAAGAGCAAACTCTATTGAAGTGGGTCAAAGTGTCTCCAGTAGAGTCACAGTAAAATCATCTTAATCTATATTTAACTCTTGCATTTACTTGCTTACTTAAAAGAACAAAGTGCTTGTTAGTTTACTAAAATTTTAACTCATGTTTTGTCTTGCTGGGCCTGGGGATTGAAGCCTGAAGAATATTTTCATTTTTGATTGCTGTCTTTCTTCTATTGATTGAAAAGGGAACAAGCTCCGAAGGGAAGTTACTTAGGAAGTTAGACTTTAATATTGCATAAAGACAATGCTTTCCATTAATGAATATAAAAATAAAATACTTCTTTATTTTTTTGTAATAAGCAGAGGGCAAATTTTAAGAGTGATCACTATATGCCCCAGAAGTGTCTGAAGTAAGCAGATAGCTACCATGACCCCCTCAAGAAATGTTGCAGCATTGGATTTCTTTTTTTTTTTTCTTTTTTCCCCTGGGTTTAACAAAGAAAAGGGGTCTGAATGGGATCACAGGAAGAAGCATGAATTTGTTATCTTCCATCTTCCACATCACTTTCAATTCAAGGCTTTCCCCCAGGTCCTGAGCTTTGGTAGCTTGCTCTAAGATTCATATTTTGATAATATTGTCTGAGAGTCTATCTACTCAGAAGAAAAATTCTACCAAATATTCTAATAACGAGTCAAGTTCCCACATGATTTTTTTAAATTTTAATTACGCTTTGAAGGTGTTATGCTTCAACCATCTCAAAAGTGACACAAGCAAACAAAACACTTCCTTATACTGGAAGAAGGCTATTCACATAGCATGTGGCAGTATTAGGTGTGCTACCTATTAAACGCCATTGACTTTAAATCATATCCAGATATAAATTAATATCTAAGTATATATTTCTTTTCCTGATATACTCAACAGCCCAGGTATGGCAGCAGGATTTAAAAAAGATGACATTTTTTATTTCTGCAGAGAAATACCCAGTGGAGAAAATGCCAGATGTGTTCAGTGACTGTGAGATAGTTATAAAAAAACCCAAATATTTTCAGAAAGAATAAGCAGGACTTTTCAGCTGTTTCCAAAGAGACACTTCAATATTTTGACATGAAGGTCCCTGTTACCAAACCTGAAGAAAAATAGCAAAGTTGTCACAAGGAATGGCACACCTTTATCTGAAAAAATAACATCCAGATAAAACCTATTACATGTATATTGCCACAGAACATAGTATTACAATAGCTCTTGCAGTTATCCTGATGATTTAATAGGCTCTTCAAAGGCTTCCTAAAGTCTGTATGTTCTTCATATTTCCTCTTGTCAATGAACTGAGCTAAAAAAGTCACCCAACACTGGCAACATAGTCAGAAGTAAAATAAATAGTGTCAATTACGTAGGTATTCTGCCAAGATGGTGAGACAATATTTGTTTGAAATTAGTAAGTTCAATGAACTAGTAACTTAGTGAAAAGTAATAAACCACATGCTGAAAATGAAGACAGAAAGTAGGATGAGTAACTGAAGAGTGTCTTTGAGTGGAGGGTGGTTGGATTACGGAACAAGTGACTGAGACCAGCAATTTAGCTGATGTTCATTAGTTCAGGAAAGAGTTAGCAAACAACAAATGTGCAGCAAAAATTTATATACTTGTTTGTTTGTAACAGAGGCACACCAATCTCATTTATGTTTCATAAATTTCACTATTTTCTGAACTAGTCTTTTCCTAGCATTTACCAAGTCTCAGTTCTTATGTTTTAGAAATTTGTCGTAAAACATGCTAAAATAGTATTAGCCCGTAATACCCTGAAATTGGTTAAAATAATACTGTTTACATTTAGAAACTGTCAATTAACTGGAGTCTTATTTCAGGAAGAATGGATCTTTCAAGCTAAACAAGCACACATTTTTGCCAGCTCAATTCTATTTAAAGCTATTTAAAATTAATTAAACTAAAATTTATTTTGAATTTTGTGGTTATAGTTAGGAGGGAAAATATACTACTGTCAGCTATCACCTCACATTGCAAGGACAACCACTCTATCAAAAAAAAAAGGGGATAAATCAGGGTATGCTTTGAGGTTTCTTTTCTCTCTGCACATCTGGCAGCAATTATCTCCATTAGATATATCTCTTAGAGGTTCTGAGGCTTCCCAGAGCATGGAAAGGAGATGGCACTGTGATGTGAATCCTTTCTGCTGCAGTTTTGGTACAACATAAGCATGAGTTGACTGATATCTCAGGGGTTAAGCACTTTCAATTCCAGATATTCCTAAATAATTCTCAGTCTGGATACACTTATTTTGAACAATTGCTCTTTTCTGCTAAAATCATATTTCAGAGAAATATTTGAGCAAATATAGCTGTTCCCAGATTAATTCCATGTTACTTATGCCTGGAAAATACAGAGCTTGTGTTCATTTGGTATTCAGTTATGTGGCAAACCCTAGAAAAAGCCAGGGTATTGTATTCTCCAGCTTGATTCCATGTCTGCTTTTCTTGAAAGCTGCTAGCAATTGAAAACCAGCATAAAATGAAAGGATGGGGAAATGATTGCTTCCAATCTAAAACAATGCAACTCCTACCTAATGGCTTTGGGTTTTTTCTGTTCATCTAGAATTTGAACACCATTAGTTTCTGACACATGAAAAGAAATTGAAACAACTAGGTTTGATATTATCAGAACCTGTAATATATAAAAAGCCTTAAAATAAAACCAGAATATTTTATAACCAATAGTAATAGGAAATGTCCTACTTGAACCACTTTTAACCATTTTGGAAAGCATTTTATCAACCTGATGCATATCCCCAAATTATTCAAAATCTGAAAATACATAAGGAACGCAGTTAAGATATACACTTGTTGTGAGTAAAAACACCAGTACATATTAATACTTGCACTGAAAGTTCCCTCCTAAATCTTCCAAATACCTACAACAGGCCAAACAAAACAGTGGCCTGGGGGTTAACTTTGTATTAGGAGCTGGAAAGACTAGAAAGTCTTATATATATATGTGTATATATATATGTGTGTATATATATATATGCGTATATATATATATACACACACACTGTACATTCAACATATTCAGACTATATAGGACATAAAACCTGGTTACGATTATGAAATTTGATACATTTTCCTAAAATTCATACCACAAATGAACTACACACTGAAAAGCTCAGAAAATTACATATACTGTCTGGACATATAAATATATAATCCTGAAAGCATGGCATCCTCCAAAGGAAACTATAAAGGGCTACCACCTTTAATAGTTATATGAAACTGAAACCAATCTGCAGTTGCAATGAAATCACTATCATACAAGACTATGTCACTGTATTTTTCTGCATCACTTTGTAATAAGATCTTTTCAGAGAGTTTTCTTATTGTACCAGTAACAAACCCATGGTTATTCCTCAGTAAAAATCCTTTGTCTTCATGTGTTAAGGCAGATAGAAAATACAGAATGAAGTAGAATCAGTTACAAACTACGACAGTCCAAATGTAAATTTGAATTCTAAAACTAACAAAGATGGGGATTTTTTAATTTTTTTTTTTTTTTTTTACAATGGCAAGAAAAAGTCTGTGTTTTGTTGGTTTTTTAAACCAATTTCAAGCAATCACAGAATTTTTAGGGTTGGAAGGAACCTCTGGGGATCTAGTCCAACTCCACTGCCAAGGCAGGGTGACCTTATAGGCATCCTAATGTATGTGATCATCATTAACATATACCTTTGCTTTCCAGTTTTGTTTCCAAACCAACAGCTGAAAATTAACTGGGAGCAAGCTTTATGTATTATCCAGCCACACATTGCATAACAAAATGTACATCTTCCCTGTGATCTGAAAAAGAAGACTGCTCTAGGCAGGAGGGAAGAACATAGCACCATGGTTCTTCCACAAACACTTCAAAATGCAAACATTGCTTTACGTGCAGCATTTGACCTTTCTTACATAAAAGCGATTAAATTGAAGAAGATGTAAAGCATAGCACTGACAAAAACATCAAAGCCCAGAAGTTTAAGTGGAAGTTTGGTAAAAAAGAATGCAAGTTTGATTCATACACATTCAGCCCCAGGATAGGAAGTTTGCAAAAAGCTGGTCTGTGGGAGCTCAGATCATCAACCTGAACTCTGCACAGGAGGAAATCTTGACTACAGCAAACGCAATTGTAAACAACAGAAACAAACAAGCAAACAGAAAGTTTGAATAAGAAGTGAATAAAGGAGGGTGTGCAGAAGGAGTACTACTTCTTATACCGTCCCTGTACCTTGACTACACAAGACAGAACTGCAAAGAACCTCTCACACAGTCTACATAAGAGTAGACTTAAATTCAAAAGCAGCAATATTGGCAAATCTCCCTGCAAGTCACTTGGACTCATAGCAGCAGGTTGTAGCACCTCTTTCAGCTCAAAATCAGCAGTCCACATTCCAGAATGAGAGGCTGCAAATTAATTAATGCACTCCAATAAAATCAAATCACATGGATATAAATTACTGATAGAATGAAAAATGGTAAAAAAAAAAAGTTTTATAAATACATTTCCATCAGAAATACAAGTGAATGTCACAAGTTTTTTCTGACTCTTGCAGGAAGCTTCCAGCCTGACATAACCAAATAAATCATGTGGTCTTTAAACAGCATTTTCCTCAAGAAAATGGAAGCAGTCTTCTTCCAAACAACATAAAGTTACAGAACTATGAGGATTACAGAGTTATAAGGGCATTAAAAAGCATATTTCAGCCTCCTTCCTGTAGTGTAAGTCAGGACATGACACACAATTCTTCAGCAACAGGACCTCTCATGCCGTCCCCAGTATGCATCTTTTAAAAAGGCATTGGCATGCTGACAATTTCAAAAGGGACCAAATGATCCTACCACAAAGAGATTTCAAACTGAGCAACAGCAAAACAAAGCCTCCAAAGCAAACCTCATCCTTCTCTCACTTTAGGAAAGGTTATTTCTCTCTCAAATACTCTTTTTTTTCGTATTTAAACTCCAATGCAACTTCTCTTATGTAAGCAGCACTAGAAACCCTGGTGCTGACTAATAGCCTCCAGTACAGGGCAACTTTAAAACTGCAGGTAGTGGCCTAACTAGTGAGCTGTAGTATATCCTGCAGGGCTGCTACTGTTCTCTGCTGCTAGAAAAATTCAATTTTTAGTTTTAAGTATAAATACACAATACATCACACTAAATTACCTCACAATGGAAGTAGCATGTCTCTAATGCAGTGAAACAACAGAACATATGAAAGCTTCCATAAATGTAAAAAAACCAAACTCTTTCTCCAGTTCTGTTTCATTTATTTATTGCTGGCAATTTTTCCAATATTTTCTATATCCCACTGGGGCCTTGCAAAGCCAATCCTTCTTTTTAATAGGAAAAGAACATTTCTGAGAGATCTGAATTATGTCAGGAGATAAGTAATTCAAAGATTGCTTTATGACTGACACATATACACCCAGAGATGCAAGGAGATTAAATCCTGTGGCTACTTGAGGCATGAACCCATTCTATGTCAATCTTCCTTCATTTGTTTCTGGAGACTGACACTGAGCATTGCTCACAAGTCAGAAATGCATCAATCCTTCAGAGAAACAGGAGAGAGAGCTTTCATTTGCATTCACTTAAATAGATGAGATCAGCAATGAATTGCATTGGAAATGAATACTTCTGGGATGCTGCTTTTATTACCTCTGCAGTGATAAAGGATGGCATTTACAGAACGGTCCTCTGAAAACCAAGTGCACAAATCATTGCAGGCACACAGTGTAGGTACTAACACTGTTATGTGCTACTGCATCCAGTTTCTCCCCTCTTCTGAAATCAGAACTCACAGCTCTAATTCATAATAAAGCTAAATGCTTACTTGGCTGAATAGTGCTTATATGGCCTTATATTTCTGGTTGAAAATATATCCCACCAAATCAATGGCTACTGGTTCAACCTCCCCAAATTGTGTTTCCTATAATGTATTTAGATTTGCACACACTTCTGCACTACATAATTCTTCAGTTGCCTTGATGGATTATAGGATAACAATTCCCAGTATCTGCCTTCAATAAAAATGGTAATAAATATTGAGTATGCTGAGCATGTTTAATATTTTGTTTCAACTTATTGTTGTAGGTAATGCATTCACTGCATAGCTCAAGTCAGGTAAATGAGCTGGAGTATTTCCTAAATTGGTTTCCCAGACAATAGACTTGCATGGATTACTGCTCTTCAGTTTGAATTTTTATTTTAATTTCTTTAAAAATGTACTGAATAAACTTCTAGGCTTTTTAATTTTTAAAAAATATTAGATTTTGCAAGGGAAAAGTGTTTAATCTTATCCGATGACAAGCTTAAAGAATCACTTGATTCTGATGACCCTCTAAGTGGATCTACCATGTAAGGTTGATTTCTGTAATGTAATCACACCTCTTTTAAAGGTGATAACATGTTCATCTCCACTATTTTAGGTATCAGACCTTAAATGCACTCCTTTTATCCTCCACAAATAGCCTTAAATTGCAAATGATATAAGCACATTGAAAATTTACGGTTTGGTTTTGTTTTGCTTTGTTTTAGATATGGGTTTACCAGTGGCTGTTGTCAATTCATATAGTTTTGCAATTCAATTCCTCGGGTGTCCATGCTTCTGCAGTAATCTATTGTATATCTCACCCTTCATCTTATCTCTTGATTTCCTGCCTTGTAGGACAACTTCAGATACTTCATGAGCCCTGCCATATAATAATTTTTTCTTTGGCTGCTCATGTAATCTCCACCACATTTAGTAAATACCATGTAATTAAGCATAACCTTCTTTGTCAAACCTCTCAGGTGTACCTGAAACCTTTTAATCTGAAATTCCCACAATTTGTCTAGACTTCTGATACTCAGCATGGTGTATATTTCTTCATGTATCCTTTCTTCCCCTTGTTACTGTGCTGTGTTGTTGTGTCGCTTTCTCACTTCCTTTATTTGTCATAGAACAAACATTTATAAAATTATATGAAACTAACAGAAGTTTAGACTACTACTTAGGGACCAGAAACAAAAATTACACCAGTATTATAAAGCTAAACATCTTAGTACATTCAGAAAAAAGACACTGCAGTTTTCACTATTTATAAAGAAGAAGGGACACTTTCATATAAGAATAATGTTTCCAATGATATACATTCAGCTGGTCACTTTAACTTATTTATTGCCATTTATGGTCTTTGAGACATTTTTGCTATAAAATTCTGACAGTGGAAACATTAAGATGCTTTAAAATTGGATTGTTTCTTCCTTTCCTGAAGCTCTGACACTTTAAATTAGATGTGCTTAAACTGTAGTAATAAACACACTGCTGCAAGATAAGTAGTAAACAAAGACCCAAAATTACCATCTAGGGTAATGAAAATAAGGCAGGAATAAAGGTTATATGATACTGGTTAAAGACGTGAGCAGCTACTATTTTCATTCCTTAAACATACCTGCATACATTTATTTGTTTTGTGCACACAATTTTCTGCATACCATGAAAGACACAAATGAATAGATTGCTATGTTAAAGATGGCAAGGTAGTACAGTAAAAATATTTTATAGGATAATTTGGGATGAGCTGCATAAGAAACAAATCATGAAGTCAGAGCTCTGGTATATCACGCATACCAAGTATATGACAATAAAACTTTTATATGCTTCCATCGTACTGTTTTATGTCAAATAGTTAATAGGAAAAAACTGTATTAGAAATGTTTTTTCAGTTTAAAGATGTTTCATTATTGGTACCCTTTTTTTGTATTAATTCTACCATAAAACTAGAAACTGGGGGTTTTTTTATGTCTCTTTATGAGAAGTGTAACCTCATCAACCAAAATCTGCCAACATTTACACACCTGTTCAAAATTACCTAAAATAAGGTGATGACAATTTATATGTTATCACGCATAGATGTCTTGGTTGCATACAAGGAAATCAGGAAACAAGGATGATAAAGAAGCACATCACCCAATAAAAGACAGAAACCATGGGTAGAAGGAAATTTTCACTCATTTGCAGATAGAGTAGATCTGCAAGGTAACTTAGTTTTGTCGTTCTCTCCCCATTATTTCTTAGGCTGGGAAAGGGAAAGATTAGAAAGGAAAATTAGTTTCCTAAGCTGGTTTAATAGGCAACAGATGTTGGATGGGAGCAGGATTTCAAAGACCTGGAACTGACTGGGGAAAGCAGAAATGGAAGCAGGAAAAGTGGCTTGAACTGTGGGAAACTAATAATAATAATAACAGCAATACAAGTGAGGAAAACACTGATCAATTCATTCAGGAACAGCACTGAAAACTGGACTCCACAGGAATGGGAATCACATCCATACCTTTATGCATGGAAGTTATATCATTTTGCACTAGCTGAGAAGCTTCCCCAGCACAATAAGGATTTTGTGTGCTTGTAAGAGAAAAACGGAGAGAGAAGAAGAGGGAGAGAATAAGTGAGAGGGAAAATGAGAGCGAGAGAACATGGGAGGAAGAACGCTGGCTCATGGAAAGTCAATGGCATAATTTTCACTAAATCAAAGGAGCCAATGTTTTACCTGAAAAAAATGAAGTAACAACCTGCTCTGTATATGAGAAAATTATTCATTTGTGGAAAAGGTACTTTTGCTGCTTTATTCAGTCTAAATGAGGAGACAAAATTGCATTGCTCTACTGTATTCCTTATTACTGATTTTTTTTAAACACTTTACTTTCATTTCTTCAACAGGCTTTTAGAGTTCATAAGAAAGCTTCTAGGAATTGTGAATGCATTTAGTGTTGCTCCAAGGATACATAAGGAATTACATATATACTTTTGCTTCAATAACTCCTAAAATAATTGTCTTCTTTCTCTTTAAGCCTGTACTGGTGTTATTTTTTTAGGATGACCAATTTGATTTACTTTCATGGGGCCTTTGCTGTCATAATGCAACTCTGTTTTTTTATTTCTTCTCCCATCACCCACAAAAGCCATCACTCACAGGAATAATTCTGCACCCCATAGAGTATGGAGGTTCATCTATGATGAAAACTGTAACCAGATATGAAGCATTTAAGTTTCCCTCCCACATTTTCAACTACAATTAATAAAAAAGCTTGGAAAAGAAAAAGAAAATAAGGAAACCCAGAATGGGTTATTAAATAGCTGTGTGGCCTTGCTGATTACAAATATAAATGTATTACAGACAAAATTTCAGAGAATCAGAGCTGTATTTAGATAAGATTTAGATAAGTAGAATTAAAATAAAAGCAAAGAAATAATGGCAAGGAACTACATCCCACCTTTCTAGTGAGGAGGTATGCTTGGTATGTTACCTGCTATTTACAAAAAATTTCCAATGCCTTCAATTCTTCCTTTACAACTTTATTTTCCTGACACAACATTTTCAATGTTAAAAAAGAATACACACAGACTCTATCCCAATTTTCCACTTCTTAATCCAGTAATTTCACTATGTAAAGTGTTACTTAAATCCTAATTTTTGCTTCTTTTTGAGACAATACAAGTATTTTCAAATTACTGCTCTATTTCAGTTATGAATTATAAAGTACATAGTCTCTATCGATACTTCCTTATAAACGTAGTCTAGTAGAACAATGAATACCATGCTTTTCTTTGAGGAAAAGGAAGGAAGAAGGTAGGAAATATTCCTACTATCCTTGACCTTCTGCTTATTCAACTACAGTTTTTGGTAATGATGTTCTGTATGCTAAACATTTTTTCACCACAGCAATTTAGAAAGGTGATGAATGAAAGATGTGGGCTGACCTTTCTTTTACTGTCATGATTTAGAGACTCATAAAAGTTATTACTCACTGCCACCACTTTAACGACTACAGCTTTTTAAAGTTTTTACTTATCCATTTTCTCTCCTGCAACCCTAAAGATGGGTCCAAATTATACAATGGACAGCATTGTAAACATATGAATTGGGTTATACTAATGACAAGGGGAAAAGATTCAACAAGTGTCTGCCTAATGCAAGTATGTAGGTGGAAAACAAAAGGCACATCTAATATTGGGGTAATTTCCAAGATAATTTCATTCTGAAACACTATATATGTCTCGAAAAGAACTAGAGTGTTTTGCCAGAGGAGTTTCTTATCATCATACTGTATTTCATGCAAACAGTATTGCAGTTTCTCTATCAGACCCACACAAAGCGACTGCTCTTTCAAAAATGGATTTTGCAAAATTCACTTAATGGCCTCAATACAGGGAATTTTAACTGCCTAAGAGAAATGAAGTTTAAGTAAAATTCATCTGTTGCCTGAACATATTCGCACATAAAGAAAGTAATAACAACCATCCATGGAATAAAAATTAATTCAATAGGTTCACAATTTACTGAAACTGTCAGCAAAGGGGAAAACAAAATAAACTCATATTTAGAAATGTGGAAATTAATCTAAAAGGGCAGCACAGGTCATACAGAAATATTATGAGTCAGTAAGACTCCTATAAGAACATTGGCACCAGCACCGCTATTCCAGGAACCCATGAACCAGACTCAGCAGACAATACAGAATTCATCTAGGTACCAAAACCTAGATACATTTAGAAATTAAGATGACTTTTGTACTCAGTGCACAATGAAGAAAGTTTGAAAAGAAAACCTTGTCACAGTTTGTCTTCAATCATCATCAGGCCAACAAAAACACATTAAGAAATATCAGAAGAAACAAGAAAGACCCAGAAAATTTTAAGTTCATATTAGAATCTGTAGCTCCCATCAGAAATGGCCCATTAACTTTTTGAAATTATCAAACTACTTGAAGATAATTTACCCCTCATTTAGATATAGTTAAGTATTTTTCATAGTCTTCCAATTCCAGGAAAAACTTAGCATAAATATAATAGAACACAAGTGTATTTAAAAGCGGAATGGAAATGCGTTTCTGGGCTTGAAGGTCTCCTCTATAAATGCATTTAGTTCTTGATCTTCCAGAACAATTAATGAGAAATGTATCCTCTTAAACAACACGGAGAATCTGTAGAACCGAGCTATCCCTGACTTAATATCACAGTAAATTGGCTTTGTGGTACTTTCCACGTTCACTGTGAGCACATGACACCATGAGGCCCAACACAAGCCTTGGAAAAATTTATTCAACACATCTCTGTTGTCACAGTGAGTCTGTAGCCATCAAAAGAACCAAGGGTGAGCAGTCCTGCCATCCTCTCGTTTAGCCAAGTCCACATTACCTGGCAACACAGATGTAGCATCTCTAAATTTCCTTGTTACCATAATATACCTAAGTATAATTCAGCTAGCTTTTCCTGTTTTGAAGAAGTACAATACACATCTCTTCCAGCTTTACAAGAAATAAAAGACCTACAGATCAATCAAATATTGACCAAAAATACTGATTTAAACATGCACACACATAAAATGATTTCTTCTCTTTGAATTTCACATATGATGATTGATTCAGTCAGTATGTCTATGGGCAATTCTCTACAAGCAGCATTTAAGTATGAAAATGTTGGCTCAACAGTATTCTGTAACCCACAAAACTGCTGAATATCAAAGTTGTTTCTGTGAGTGAGTTGGTATCCTATATATAAAACTGTAGATTGTAGCACAAGGCAGTAACTGTGTCAAAAGACCCAATCTAATTTTTGCACTCAGTACTTCATAATTAAACATGGAGGATTTTTTGCTACTGAGGGATACATTTCACACTGTGTCGCTTGGTTTCTTCTTTGAACCCTCAGTAAAACGAAACAGGGCAATATAAGAACTGCTGGAAGCTCTGTTGGACTGGGCTGTGCTTAGAGAGCAAGAAAGTTGCCATACATTTATGTCCACAAGGTCCTTCTTTGATAAAATGCAATATTCCATTGTTCAACTACCTGTTCCTGTTAAAAACCAGCACCATTTCTCCCCTACCTCTTCTCTCTTCCCTCCTTTGCACAGATGATCATCTATGTTGCTACTGCAATTGTGCTGTTGCTTTTTTACTCACTTTCAGTTATGAGCTCACAAAGCAGTATTTAACCACAGCTTCTAGTCATGCTTCTTGGTATCTTGAATGTATGTATAAATTATTTTAGGCAAGCACCTATATGGATGGATGCAGTCAAAGCCAAATTCACATAAAACCTATGGTCCAAGTGTCAAGCAGTCAAATGCAAGCTAACACGGACTCAGAAGCTGTCTCAGGGGAGCACTGCTGTTAGCACAAAGCTAACAAGTCCTGCTACTTACCACATGCTTAGTCTTTCTCTGTTTCAAAGAACAGCATTTTCTGGCTTTACCTCATATAGGAAACACTGTCAAAAAGAACTGGTACAGAATTGGGAAACAAGAATTAATTCTATCCGTGTTTTGCTACTGACTGTGGACAAGCTAAGCTACTGATTCCCATCACATCATTTGTCTGCTCTGTTCATTTAAGACTGTAAGTCCTGCAAGGCAGGGAATCTCTCCGGCAAACTGTTTGCAAAGACCTCTTTCACACAAGGGGACTCTGAGTTCTCCAAGAAAGAGGAAGTCTGTACTAATATAATATTACTGCCATTACCAGTAGTAAATTTCAAATTTCTTGCACTGAGCAAAATTGTTTATCAATACATATTACATACTTTACTACCAGAAGCTTTAACTAATTTTGCCATTCTCAGAGGCAATGACAATACTGCAAGCAGTCGCCTCCTGTTAGAACACTTCAAGGTCCCCAATATGGAGCTACCTCCTGTTTATTCTGTTGGTGACTCTGTTATGGTTCTGTAATTCTTTCCACCTTAGCATTGCTACAAAAAGATTTTTCAACTATTCTTCCATACTCATGACAACCTTCTGAAAGGATTCCTATTTTTGGGTCTGTATTAATTAATTACTTCTACTCATTCCAAAGTGAACTGTAATCAGCAGGGAGCTCTTCATCATTCTTCAGAATGTTTAGCACCCTTAAAGTGACACCATTCGCTAGGCTTTCAGGAATCAGCTTATAGCTCTAATTCCTTTTTATGAGATTCAAATTTGCAGGTCTCATTCTTCATCCAGTCATTACCAATCTTTGCCTACCATGGCTCTAATTTCACTACTTGTTCCTTAGTCACTGGCTTAGATACCGATCTCCCCTGTGCACAATGGAATCTGTGTCTAATCTTCCTTTTTTTTTTCAAGGACAGAACACCTATCTGCGGTACCAAATTAAATGTCTCCACACATATTTCACTCCTATCCCTCCTACAATTTTTTTTACTGTTGTTGTTGGTATCAAATTAGTTATTTAAGATCTTGACTTGGCACTTTCTTTCTTATAATAATTTCTCTTTAGCGTCTGTCCATTCCAGCTTCATTTATTTTTTACAAGCTTCAGCTACCAGGAAAGATTTTTCCTTCTCTCCAAACAGGAAAACAAACATAGCTTTCACATTCTCAGTCATGTTTTGTATCGGCTGCCTGAGATTCTAAGGTAGCTGTCAAGCTAAATATGGTTGTTCTGTGAGCTGTGAAACCAATAAAGTTTGCTGTCCTGGAGTATTTCCTACATCCCTGCCTCATATTCCTGCAATTACTGCAGCTTTTCTCATGTCCTCTATAATCTCATTATCTGTAATACCATCAGTTCTTTTTCCTGACCTCTAGATTCTTCCACAGTACCTTGGGCAAATAAGTTCAAAAGTAATTTACGAAAAATGGAAGGACAAAATGGTTTTACCAGAAATTCTATGCTACTTTAAAATGAAATAACTTTAAAGCATCATATTTAGAGTAGAATTTTTCTTATTTTGCATACAAATCCATAGATCTAGAAAACAAGAGTTAGTTAATTTGCTCATATGTGATGTTAATTTTGAAATTACAGATGCGACATAAACACCAGCAGTTAGTATTTCACTAGCACCCAAGTTTTTATTAGCTTCTTATGCAAAAAACCCAGATAGCCTACCACAGGAACCCAAACACCTCAAATACACAACTCTTTTTCTTGTGTTGACAAATTTCCATGATAAATAAATGTACATACACAATTAAAAGACAGGGGAAAAAAGGAAAAGCAGAAACAAATTAGAATGCATTCGATTAAATATCAAGAATAAAAGTGTAGTTAATACATGCTGATGATATTAATCACTGCAATATTTATGACACCTAAAAACAGAAGTATGAATTGTATCATCTGAAACAGCTTTTGAATTTCCCATCTGATTTGGAAACCAAGAGTCAAAGCAATGAATCTAGATCCAGTTTACTAAACAATAGGAAGTCTTGACTAGACATGAAGATTATGACATTCCATGGAAATTACATCATCAAGAGGCCTGTATACCCGGGATGCAATTTTTAATTTGCCCTGGCAACAGACTGTATGTTGTAGCCAATAACAAACTTTGTTGCAAGTGTCAAACTGGGCTGAAAATCTGTGTTTCATGCTGACATGAAATGGCAGTAACACCAACACCTGCAGCTTGCCAGGAAAAGCGAACTGGTTCAGAAGATTCTGACAGGACAACACAGACACCCCAATCTAGCAACTGGCAACTTACAACTTCTACAATTCACGTGATTGTTTTTTATTCTCGCACTTTCATATATGTGTTTTCACACGTATGTGGAGCACACTGCAGGTATGCATCAACAATATTCACAGCTGATGCACTGGAGACTGACAGCAATTCACATTTCTACACCTTCCTTTGTGTGCTGCAACTCTCTAAAGCCCTTTGCAAAGCAACAAATATTCTACCCAAGGAGAAACAGTGATAGGTCGTCAACACAGTAGTGACATTCTGTACTCAGGCTTAGCAGCCATTCTGAGTACAACAATATGTCTGAAATATGAGCACAAATTAATCTGAATAGTTCTGCCAGTGAGGGATCTTTTATGCAATCACCTTCACTACTACAGGTTGTATCTGCAGCTCTTTGATACCACTGTAGAAGGACAGCACTTTCATTAAATCAGTATTTGCACTCTGCTGAAAGGCCAGTAGGTTTCCCCAAGTTTCCCAATTGTCTTAAATGTGTGATCTTATGCTAAACCCTGGCTACTGGAGTGAATTGCCAAATGTACACCCTGGACAAACAAAGCTGTTTACAAAGCAACTGCAGCTGCACTGGTAGCAGTGGCAAACAGCAACTTTAATCTATCTTTCAATGCTTCCTGCTGCTCACTACAGATGAACAGCCCTCTGCATTTACTGAAGAGAACAGTTTGCTAACCTCCAGGAGCTGAATTTCAGATACCTGCTTATAGCTGCTCTTCTGTGCCCCCTGCTCCTCTTTTAGCTTCACACATTTATGAGTTCAGTGGTTTGGAGAACACTTCTGTGATCTTTCTGATCTGGAACCACCTCTCCAGCATCACACACACCTGTGCAGGCATAGCAGTGCACAGCACAGCGGCAGCCATGTAGCTATCCTCCAGGGGTCACAATTGGGTTACAAATTCTATAAAATGTGATGACTGTGCAGCCTGATTTAGAGCAATTTATTCACATCCTTCTTCATTAAGATTCAAATGGAATAAGTAAGATAGAAATTGAACAGATACAGAAATTGTGCATGGCTTGCTTCTGTAGTCAGTAAACATTTATTCACTAGACACAGCTCTCTCTCGTATTCTCTCTCTTTCCCTACCCTTCCTGCTTGCTGTTTTAATGCATAATTAAGAAGGTCAGAATTAATGAAGCAGTGTGGAGTAAAGTTCAAGGAATCCCTAGGCACTATTTATTTTATTAGATCTCAGGCATGAACATCAGATTGGCAGCATTAGAGGCAGAGGCAGTGTAGCTGGCAGCTGTCCAGGGGAGAAGCTACCAAGGGATTCTTACCTGCAGTGTCAAGTCATTGCTGAGCTCCCTCCCTGCAAAAATCACCCGCAGCTGGTCAGCTGGAACTCCCTGTCGCTGGGCAACTGCCTCCTTCAGCTGGAGGATGCTGGCATCCGGACCAACCTCCACCGGGAAGCCATGGCTGGAGTTGAACCTGACAAACACTGAACAAGAGCAAAAGATCTTTTTAAGCGAGCATTTCTCATGACATGTTTATACTAGAATGACAGCGAGAGGCTTTCTCTTCAATTACAGGAAGCATGTACTATTTTCAGAGAAAAGCTATTAATACTCCAGTGTAGTATTTTTAACCCCCTCACGGAATAGAAAGTGATCAATAAATAAAACCCATGTGTTTCCCTTTGGCAGTGTTAGAAATGACATAGAGCATTTAGAATCAAAAGAAACCCAGCTAGGCAGCTGTCCAAGTAGTTGCTACCTGGCACAATAGATTTTCAGTTCAGTCCTAACCTTCAGAAGCACAGGGCACATGCACTTTCTGTGACCCTCATGCACTTCCCCAATACATATAACAAATAAATGCAGGAAACTGAGGTATGCTCTAGAGCCAAAATATATTAAATTAAACAAGGGAAAACAATTCCTTGTTACAAGGTAAAGTACAGTCATATAGACTGGTTTTCCACAAATATAATTCTACAGAAGATAATGATGGAGAAGAAATCACATGCTAGAAGAAATCAGAACCAGAGAATTCTGTATCTGGAAGTGTTGTATTACAGCACAGTCTTTTCAGAGTTCACTAAAATATCTGCAGTACATAACTCCTGTCAGCATCCACCTTCAGTGCAGAAAATCACTACTGCACCAATCATATCATTTTTAGAGCTGCAGCAACTGGTTTATACACCCAGAGAAGCCTGGCAAACAAACTCATAAGCTTCCTGCCATTCAGCTGGCAGAGCTGTTTTTCATAAGGAGTCTGAATGTGCTCATTGAGCCCTTGGTCAGGGGAGTGACTGCAAGACCTATGAAACAGGAAAAAACCTCATTACATCCATATCAGTCATGGACATTGTATGTACAGTAGACATGTTCCCAGTGGGCTGCTTTGACCAATACCTTCACAGGCAGGAAACAAAGGAATTAGCAAAACCCAATATAAAACAAAAAATCATTTATATCAATTATACCTGTCACCTAAACTGCTTAGGTATTGATTGCAACAACCAGTCTTTTTAATGATTTATTTCCCATTCCCACTACATTTTAGCTGAAGATGTTATTCCTTTGCATTTTTGTTGGCTGACAGAAGCATAAGCTCAAAAGTATGAATAGATTTTAAAGAAACAACTATTTTTAAAACTAAAAATAGGAGCTTTATGATTTTTCCAATTTTCTGCCTGACAACTCCAAAGGTGTCCAGTTCAAGAACATTTGAATATAGCTGAAGTTGCTACCATTGTTTTGCTCAGCCACCAAAGTTGTAAGTATTTGTAATTTCATTTCTTCAGTTCAGATCTGGCTAATCTTTAAGGGATAAGGCTATATTCCAATAAAATTAAATGCAACATATTAAGTTTTGTACTTGAAAGTACCCACTTAATGTACTAAAATGCAGGGTAAGATTGCACAATCCAGGGTTAGGCAGGTGCCCTGCAGTGTGTTATGCAGCCTCCTGCAGTACATCTCGTTATGGGGTTTAACTTCTATTAAAGGGTGTTCTGGAAATAACTAAACTGTGCAAGCTGTATATTCTGACTGTTCAGAAGAGTCAGTGTAATTTGAGTCTTATTTTGATTATGGATTGGACACCAAAGGATTACGTGTATGACAAAAGGTAGTTACAGCCAATGGCAATTGAACATTTCCCATCTTTCCAGGAATGCACAATACTCAACTGTAAATAACATTATCCATGCCAATAGCAAAATATATAGTTAATCAATAGGGATTATAGTTTTTAATATGCTACACTGTGACTATGTATATCAATATGTATATTTTAAGATATTTATATAAATATGCTCATGTACACACATAAAATGCATACATGTGTATCTCCAAAGAGCTCTTCCTAACTAACACATAACCCTCTTTCTCTTTAGTCTTGCAAAAACCAATGCTATTGGTTTTGGAAAAGAAGAAAAAAAAAATCAGTAGATGTAGCGATGGTAAAAGGAAGGTGCTTGATAAAAGAAGTATAAGAAAGCGCCATTTAAATTAATTGTACAGGAGTATTTATTTTTAAAGGCAGTATAAACCCAACACACTTTCTGGAAATGTAAGTCAAGTTTGACATCAAGAATTCCTTCTCTCAAATTCAAATCCTTCTCTCAAATAAATTTATTTTTATTCACTTACAACAGGTATATTCTCATCCTCCCAATGTGTATGAGGTATCAGAAATTTAGTCTCCCAATTCTTACCACAAGCAAACATGGGAAAGGAGTGTGAGCGCATCATTTTGCTCTTTAGAGCACAGAAGCCTGATGAGCTAACCCAGAAAGAAATGCTAAAATGCCAAATTTGCTTGCTGGAATATTCTAAGACACAAATATTATGCCCTTAAGCACTTTTATTCTGTTATATAGTCTGCTATCCAACAACTCTTTTTAATGTAAAAGAACAGAGGAGACCTTTGCTTACTTGCACAGAGCATAAAAAGATTGAATACAAGCCTCTGGTCTGCGGAATAAAACCAGAATTCCATCAATATAATATTTCAAACTGTCTTTTTAGGAAAAATAAACTTATTTTCTTTTTGACATTTCACCTCAATAACTAAATAATCAATGTCAAGTTGATATCGTTAACAGCACACATTATTCAAGAGATCACAGGTGAAGTTGTGCAGACCCTCCAGACCTCTTCTAAAGAATACGTATGGTGAAAAGATTTAGAATTTAAAGTTTGCCTACTGGAATTTAAATAAATATTGACTTAAATGAAGATTAGAGAATTTACCTGAGGCCTAAACTGCTGGCAGAATTCCAAAAGAAATAAATAGAGTTACTCAGACACAAATACATGGGGCAGGTGTGTAGGGGAGTTGCAGAATTTCAGTGAAGGTTGGAAGAAACCCTGGGGGAGCCACCCCTGCCAGAATCTCAACAGACCACATTCCAGAGCCCTGGGACTCAGCAGCCTGTCTCCTTTGGCAAGTCATATCAAATGTTCTGAAGCTTTAATCCCCATTGTTATTAATCAAACAGGTTTTCCAGTTCTTAATGGACAAGATAAATGTAAAATATTGGACAAGCTTAGGCTTTGTCTGTGAACAAACTGTGAAGACACAGTCTTGATACAGAGAACCAAAGCAACGAACTGTGGCACAGATGAAAGGAAGTTGTAGATGTCCTTACATTTCTGAATGCACAATACAAATTTTCTTCTTAGTTTTGACACAAAATAGCCAATTCTTTTTCTTCCTACAGCAATGAATGGCACAATCCTGCTTTGCTGCACACCAAACAAAAGCTATAATATAAAACATATTATTTGTGGCAAAAGAACTCATGTATTTAAAATTTAAGATCTTAATCAATAGGATCTAATTCTCCATTCTTCCTATGGACAAAAAAAAAAAAACAACTGACGAAAGTTTAACCTAAAGACAGTGTAAAGTATGGGAAACTTTTTTTATTTTTAAAAGCCCTTTCCCTTCCCTTACTGAGGTCAGGGAAGAAGACCTTTGAAATGTTATTTTCCTAAGATTGGGGGAAAAAAATCTTGTGACAATATCTGTCTGTGGTGATGAGATCCTCTTTGCCTCAGCATATGACTTGAGAACACAACTCCTCTTAGCTCAAAAACCTCCATCTAGATTATTTCACACCTGAAAGTATTACCCCTTCCTTTTCAGTATTAAATTTTTCTCATAAACTTTGATTAATAATTTATCCAGTACAGCTAAACAGATTAGTACAGATTAAAAAAAGGAAAATGCACAGAAAGTATAAGTAAAAGAAGAGAAGGTAGGAATTGAGACAACATAAAATCCTTGCCTCCTGATAAAGTACTGTAGAAATGTTCTGGAAGTCCCTCTATTACCACACAACTGTGCACCACCTCTCAAGGCACAGGATGAGGGCAGCTGTTCCAAGAATCTTTTTTATTTCAGTGAATAAAATAAAAACATATAAAGCATATTTTTTCATATCCCTGGGGCTTTTGCACCTTCAGTCATACAAGATATTGTTCTGGTATTCTAATCTTTAGACTCGATTAGCATTAGATACTTTATAAACCCCAGTGAATACCAGTTACTGCTTGGAATTTCTACAACCTAAATTGTAGAAGTGCAACTGTAGGATATATGGAGTGTGAGAAACTAGCAGCAAAGCACAAGATAATGGGATGGCACTAATCTTATTCCACAATGTTTTATTGTTGTTTCCTGGTGCTATGGGAACTGAAAAAGAAGGGAAAAAAGTAAAGCAAAAGACCAAAGAGAAACAAAAAAAAGGGAAAATATGAGTTGAAGAGACTCTGCAAGCTGAGGTAAGGACTGGAAAGGAATAACTAGGAGCTGTGTCAGGTTTGTATTACACAACCAGTCAGTACATCTTAATGAAAGTCCAATCAAATGATTAAACAACTTTGTGCAAAGCTCTTTGAACTTTGTCCTTCCATAGGAACTTAAGCAGCCTGGAATTGATATGGTCCTTTTCTTCACATATCTGTGCATTTAGGTTCTGCACGGAAATAGGAGACCTTCCCAACACCTTTAGCTCTCAAGGGCCCTGGAGAGGAGGGTAGTTTAGTCAGTTCCGATTTAATTTCTACCCTACTTCCACTACATTAAGTCCCACTTTGGAGGCTCTCACTATCACAAAGCTCTGGCAAACTGGCTTGCCTGATTTTTTCCTTGACATAAATACATGATAAAATAAAATTTCATCATCATTGGAATAAGCAGTCCCATAGCAATTCATTAATCCCTTTCATCAATTAGCAAAAATATCTTTAGCACTCTCCAAGAAAACTCTAAAACAGATGTCTTTTCATCAAAAAGTTGCCAAATTCCAATGATTTGGAGGCAAGTTGAGATAGCAGGATCCCGAGTCTTGATGCCCTTGCAGTGAACATTCTGCCAACAATTTCCTTCTTCTTCAGAGAACGAAATCCAACTACAGAACCTCTGCTGTCTACACAAGGAGGGAGATAGTGTCTCAGGAATAAATGATTTCACACATTTCAGTCTGTATGGCTAAAAATCAACAGCTTGAACACTACCTCAAGATGAGTGGGTTGTCATTGCAGATACTGATGCATTGGTACGACATTTTCCTGGAAAAGTGCCCTGGTGTGTATTTTGCACCAGACCCAGAGTGACAGGTATTTGCAATGAAGTTACCCCTGACTTAATGAGTTACCACTCACTGCTGAGCTGTGATAACTGGAAGGATTAGGTCTCCTCGATCACTGCATTTGTGAAATAAAATTAATGCACATTAATATAAGCCAACTTCACAGCCGCAGCAGAAAAAGAGCCTACACAGGCAATAAGTGGCAACTCATTAAGCTGGAGTAATTTGGTTGCTTCCGATCATTTGTAAATTGCCTTCACCTAACGAATGATTTTATGATGTAGTCACACATAGAGAGCAATGTAGTAATCTAACATAAACAATGTCTATAAAACCTCATCCTTGGTAAGGTTATCTCTCCCCTTAGAAAGGAATAAATTCTCAGGAAAACATCTTTAGTGTTGGGTAACACCAAATGAATATCATAAAAAAATGTCCCTTGATCATTAACTTAAATTTTAAGACTGAGATTTCTGCTGGTTTTATTTACTTTTTAAATAAAAATAACAACTGGCTTTTATTCAAACTATTGCTTAGGGAAAGCAAGACAGTATTATCCATAAATACTAAATATGTACCCAATGACAGTTTTCTACAAAGTCATGAGCAGCACAGAAAGGGTGAGTAGGGATAGGACATTCACCTCCATCATGAGATTTAGGGGGCATCATATTAAATTTATATGAGGCATGTTCAAAAGAGGCAAAACTGCTATGTTTGCCCACACTACTAGCAGCAGACCTTCTGGAAAATTCTGCCAGAGAAGTGGTAGATGCACAATGTATAAATTTGGCTCAAGGCAAGCAAAGCAATAGGCAGTTTCAGGCAGCTCAGTAATGTCTATACTGGAAACAAAAGAATAATATACACAAGTATGTAATAAATAGTTTATACATAGGTTTTGAGCTCAGAAAAGTAACGCCTTTCAGTCATATGCTGAGCCAAAGAGGAACTTATGACTGCAAGGAAAGTGAAAAATAACATACCATCACACAATTTTTTTCCCCCATATTTTTAGGAAAATACATTTTAAAGAACCTGTCATTTGAGTTGGAAGGATATCAGGGAGAAATATCATCTACGCCTGCCCTATGGCCTTTCTTCCGAAGGGTCTCTGCTTATGGTTGCTGCTGGAGACAATAATACATTTACAGTTCTTTTTTTTTTCACAAGGGTTTAACAGACTCTTCTGAAGAAGAGTGCTCTTCTGTAGATGTCCTGGGCTTGAATTTCCATACACATACTCCAATATAATGTAAGTCTGAGTAACAAGCAGGCAGGTTAACAGTTTCCTCCTGACTCTTCATGCTACCAAGTAATCCAAACCAAGAATAGAGGCAAATAAAAAAGACAAGAGCTCAGCACTAGTCTCTTTTTTTTCCTCCTCCAGAGCTATGCATGTGCATGCAGTTGCTTTCTTGTATTGCAGTGAGGCAATTTTTAAACTCAGCAATTCTCACAGTAACCTAATTTTGTTCTAGGAAGTATGCCTTTTAATCCAAGACACATGCTAAATTTTTCCAGTAAATTATTTCCTGTGATTAATTCACTCAGTTTTACTATTCTCTTTAAGTTGGAGGAATGCATAGCTAGCTAACTCAACACTACAATTATGTTGGCATTTCCTTTATAAGTCTCTTAAAAAATGCTATTTTCCTAGCTATTTTTGCCCTGATTTACTGGCTGCTTATGTCAGCACCAAGCTGCCATGAACTTCCTTGATACAGAATCAACCTAAATTCATGTTTCATTTTAAACAGATGCATACTGTTCTTTAATGTGCTTGGATATGGATAAGAGTCTTTCAATTCCACATATTTCAAGCCACAGGCTACAGCTTTCTGTATTAATAGGAAGTATTACACTTAAAAATAAAATGTATACTCTTGCAACTTTTAAATTACCCCTGTCCTGTGTAAGAATGGGCCAGTATTTTTGCAAAGACTACATGAGTTCAATGAAATTCATAAGAGGGTCAGAAAATCAGAAGTAGGACATACTGCAGTAGCTTTAAGGCTGTAAAGGGAACTGTCAAGGTTAAGACTTCAGTAGGGAGATTCCACCATTTTAACAGTTACACTCATTTGCAGTCCCACGTGAAATTTAATATAGTTTTCTTGTGGCATCTACATTCATCTAAATACCAGAAGCGTTCCCGGACAGCTGAAGTTCCAGTCAAACAAATGTATGAAAAATATGGCAGCTGTCACACTTGACTAAAGAAGGAGCTTTCACACCTTGTGAAGTTTGTTAGATGCTCAGTATAGAACAAAAACAAGAATAAAAATTTATAAAATCCACATGACTATGTAGAAACAGATTAGTTCCACACATAAAAAAACCCAGAAGTCCCAGAAAAAAACATATCTACATACCCACCTTTGTTTCATTTTTACAAGAACTATGACAAAGGACCCCAAGGCAAAACTCCAGGGAATAAACATTGTTACAGCCCTGTTAAGCCCAGGACAGTGGGCTGTACAAGTACGACCTGGCTGGATGCCGTACAGCCGAGTGCATTGCTTGAAGGGAGAGGAGGAGGCCGGCTGCTCTGGAGAGCAGAAATATTAATAGGGCTTCTTTCCTTGGTGTTTGCAGATCTAATGTCAGCTTTCGACTGTTCACATTTCTTTGCTTTTACTCATCCCATTAGAGGGGATTCCATTATCATCACAATCATGTCCTGATTTGTTTTAAAACACACAATAAGCAAATTAAATTGTTTTTTTCATTGAGAACTTAATTTTAAGGCTACGTGTTGCAGCCACTTTTTTCCTTAAATATCTTTCCATTTTACCAATTTTACTGATAAATAATTCTTGACAAATAGAAAAATTAGCTTTGATGAACAGTCCAATCCCTGCCCTTCACCTTTAAATGCTAACCTCACCCTACTCCTTTCAAACCACGGGCACCATTTTTCTTCCCCCAAGACCTCTTTTCTCACCTGCAAAACTATGGCAGTGGCAGAGCAGCCTGAACAGACACTACCAGGGAGGGCACTGGGGGCACCACCAGCCCTGACTGTCCCTGCCTGGCTTCCCCTGGGGCTCCACACTCTGCCCAGGGCCCCTGGGGTCACAGCCCCTGCCTCAACCACACCATTTCTGCAGCAGCTTGGAGTCTACCCTGACAGGTTCAACTTAAATTCTTAAGGCAAAATTACATCTGTTAAGGATGTAATGTAAAGATGAATTAAAGTTCCTAAGTAATTACACTAACTTTAGTAAAACTATCTTAGCTCACAGTAAAATTTAACCACTTAAATCAAAAGAGAACTGCAAAATGATGGGTTGTCAAAGACATTTACAATTGTGTCATAGGAATGTGTAGCCAGCTTTTCTTCTGAACTAAAAATAGAAGAAAAAAATAGAAGTTCTTGTAGCTAAGCTTGAAGATTTACCATATATAGATGATAATTTTCTCCCTCTTGAGTTTTTCAAAGCTCTTCCCACCCTTTTTTTTTTTTATTTTCTTTTATCAACTACTTTTCCTGTCTATCTCACAGCCAAATAACAAGCACCTCTAAGTCCTTGACACAACAAAATACCCAGCAGCCACTTTTGTGATGAAAATACGCATGGCCCAAACTTACTGCCAAAAATATTCCTATGAAATACTAGTTAGCAGGAAAAGAGAAACACCATTTCGAATATCTCTGTGTCTCACAAGAATCCTACAAATTCACTACATTTTCTGAACACAGAGAAATTTATTGTGCCCGCTTAAAATTTAGATAATATAGTCATTTAAAATCTCCCCCTAAATATATTAAATGTATTATTTATATATATCGATATATATGTTTAAACCCCTCAACTCAGATGATATTATTTCAGTACAGAGTCAAATCCCATTCACTGAGCAGACATAGACATGAGCTTGCCAGGAGTATGGGCTCCAAATCACAAAAATGCTTACTGGGCACATGACTCAAATACTGTTACAAAAATGAAAAGTTAAAAACTACAAATAATGAAATGCCAAAATACAGTAGGAGGTCTCTCAGGAGGACGAAAAATGGTGGTGTATACAGCATACCAATTGAATATGATGGGATGAAAATTGTGAAACATTTCACATACCAGGAATTTTGCTTCTGTTTCACTGTTTGGGTTTTTTTAAACCAACTCTAAGCAGACTGAAAGCATGTATAAATTATAGATAAGCACAACAAATACTGGAGACCATGTGGAGCTATGCTGTGCCACAAATGTACCAAATAAGTTTCTTGCCATTTTACAAATTCTTTGCCAATCTGTTTTGCTGGATTTACCTTTACTGTCTAACACATCAGCAACTTTGAGGAAGATAACATCATGATTTCTCCCTCTGTTACATGTAGGCCTATAGATGACATGAACTTAGATACTTCAAAGCTTGCAGGTTTATCATTTTGAGGTATATTTCACTAGAAAACTAGGAAACTATAGGTTTTTTTTAAATTAAAGACTAAGATAGCGATATAAAATAATTCCATGAATTTAAAAAATGGAGGCCTCATAATCTGAAGTTTTAGCTTATTGCCATGATAGATCAAAATGTCTTAAATATCAGAATATGAAAACTGTTTATCTAGTTAGGTCATAATTCCCATGGAAAAGCAGTTTCCACTGCCACATGTACTGAAGCCAAAGATTTTCTGGGCATCTATCATTTTGAGAATGCCAGATGAAGAAAATTATTCAAAAGATTTGCTATGTCAAAAGCAAGATACACATAAATGAAAATGTGAACTAACAGCTCAATTGATGATGACAGGATGAATCTGTTCCTTCTTGCTGAAGTGAAATCTGTTTTAAAACAGTTTTTAAGTTAAAATATTCATTTCATTAGATCAAAATTAACACATTTTCCCTAAAAAATTTTCCCAGGAGCTCAGAAAACAAATTCAAAGAATTCTGAGCAACACATGAAGTTACAATTTCTGAACAAGGAGAAAAGAAATCTATGTTTGATTACATGTAATTCTCTATACATAGGCTATTTTACATTGGAAAAGATGAAGCTTTGTGAAAGACAGCTAGTACAGACTGCACCTAACATCCAACCTTTGTGAATGCTACCAAATGTATCTGCATACCACAGTTCTACAAATTCTCTTGCAAAAATCCTGGCTGGCACACCTTTTAATAACAGAGAGGGAGAAGACAAAAATGCATCATTTCTGTGAGGCATGTGAGGTGCAACACAGTTTGAAAGAGAAGAGTTGTTCTTAACTTTGTTTGGTTTTAAAGGCTGATCATGCTGACCAATTATTTCAGCTCTCTGAGGAAAATGTGGTAGACCCGTACTGGGTTATTATTTTGGGCTGCGTGCTGTGTTTCCATTGTCCCTGTTGTTAGAAGGAATGATGCTAGAAGAGCAACTTAGTTTTCCATGTGACCTTCTCTTTTTCAAAGCCTATTTTAAAGCCTGAAAGAACGGACAGTCTTTTTTGCTGAAAAAAATACAATTTCTTTATTCTAAGTATGAATATTCCCAGAAGAAGATCCATCTCAATGTCATGAACACCTCAGTACTCCTCAAGATTTCCTTTCCTTCTGTCTTTCTGACAAACTGCAGGCAGCTGCAGCCCATCATCAATGTGCCAGCGCATTTGTCAATTAGTTTGAAGGAAATCGCCCAGCACAAAAAGCAGAGCTTATGATCAGACAGGAAATTATAGTCTATTATGCAATTTTATTCTTGTCTGTGATTGACTGCACATCAAAGGGCCACTCAGTGGCAGCCACTGATACTTGTTAAGGTAAAAATAGTACTGCAAAAGCAGATGGTGGAAGCAAGACACCAGTAGATCAGAAATGCTGAGTCTGAGTATAGTATTGTTTAGATGAGCCTTTTAGAAATAAACCAAAAGGATTTTAACACATAATGTTCCTTTGCAGTATATTGACATTACAGACTGTATGATGTTTTCAGATACAGTGGAAGTCTGCCAAATTTTGATCACAGTTTTCTCTCATACTCTATTTAGAGTGGTATGCGCATCAGCACCTGTAAATAGGTAAATTTTTTCACAACATGTGCTCCATACATAGACTTTATCAGTATATGAATTTAAAAATAGTAATAATTCTGTATGCAAATAACCTCACTGAGTTCAATAAGACTTAACATTTTTTTACAATGATTAGGGACAAAATGATTGTGACGTAAAATGCCAACATGTCCATCTCAGTAACACACTTAAAACCTTATGAACCCAATTGTGTCAGCTTAGGAAAGTAATAAATGTGAAGGAAGAATAAAATCAGAACAAGTTTTATTTAAATAAAGCCATTAAATATTTTAAGCCAATCATCCAAATGAAACCACACCTTTATAACGGCATGTGGGAGCTCTGAATAGTGACTGAAATTACAAATGAAATGTCATGGCAAGCTAAAGGCCCAAAAAGTTACAGAAATAGATAATTTGGTCAGATATTTAGAAAGCTATTTGGAGGAACTTAGCAGCAAAATGAAATTATTTTTAGAATAAGAATTATGAACAAAAATGTATGGTTTAAACTGTGTGCATCAGGCATTAGATATAAATGCTGACAATGTTTTTGTAATCCTCATTTTAGAAAAGAGAAGTAAAATATGGACATATTAATTCTTAGAAACTATTGTCCTCTACAAAAAAAACCCAGTGCTTTTCTTTAGGTTCTCTTTCCTCCAAAGAATTAACCATAAATTATACAGCTGGATCACAACTGAATAGTTAATAATTCTCAGATTTAAAAAATTATACTCATTATGGAAGAAGAAAGATACATTAGTAACAAAAATATATTCAAAAGACTTTGAACTATTATGCATTTGCAACACACATATGCTGGTAATTGCAAAATGGCAAATATTTATCATCACATAGATGAAATCCTTATTTTCTTTCTTGAAAAGCCCCAGAAGATCTAGAACATGCCTCATGATTTCCAGAGAATTAACATAGGTCATTTTTATGGGGAGGTTTCTTTAAATTTGCCAAAGACACTGTTATTAACAATGCATTCCATGTAGGATTTTTTTGTGATTAATGTGGCTGAAACAGCAACAGCGATTAACTTTTACACTCTGTTAGTGAAACTGTTTCCTTGCCATGATAAACAACTTCTATAAGGATATTATTTACAACAAGTAGAGAAACCAAGAATTGTATTAAATCAGATTTAAAAGAGAGTGTTAACCTTCCTCAGCATCCAGCTTTTCTGAAGCCAGTTTTTTAATGTGTTATTCATTCCTAAGCCTTACTGACCTAGTAAGAGGCAAGAAGAACTAGAATCCTAGAAGTTTTCTGGCTTTCACAAACAAAACAGAACAATGCAAAAGAAAAATGGATTATAGAAGTTAAGGGAGAAAAGATTGGAAGCAGGAAAGAAATAGATCAGATGATGAAGAAAAGGCTTTTCCAGAATTAGAATCATAGAATCAAAAGTTAATTGTGTTGGAAAGGACCTTAAAGATTATTTAGTTCTAACCCTCCTGCCATGGCCAGGGACACCTTCCACTAGACCAGGCTGCTCAGAGCCCCATCCAGCCTGGCCTTGAACACTTCCAGTGGTGCGACATCCACAACTTCTCTGGACAACCTGTTCCAGTGTCTCACCACCCTTGCAGTAAAGAATTTCTTTCTAATATCTAATCCAAACTTACTCTCAGTTTAAGGTCATTCCCCCTTGTTCTGTCACTACCTGCCCTTGAAAAATGTCCATCCCCATGTGTGTTGTAGGCTCCCTTCAAGTACTGGAGGATCTCAATTAGGTCACCACAAAGCCTTCTCTAGGCTGAACAAATCAAATTCTATCACACTTTCCTCACAGGAGAGGCGCTCCATCCCTCTAATCACCTTGATGTCCCTCCTCTGGACTCACTCCAATAGGCTGATGTCCTGGGGACCCCAGAGCTGGATGCAGCACTGCAGGTGGGGTCTTACCAGGGCATAGGGGCAGGATGCCCTCCCTCACCCTGCTGCCCACACTGCTTTGGATACAGACCGGGATACAAGTGACTTTCTGGGCTGTGAGTGCACATTGCTGGGTCATGTCCAGCCTCTCATCCACCAGCCCTCCCAAGTCCTTCACAGCAGGGCTGCTCTCCATCTGTTCATCCCCAGCCTGTGCTGATACCAGGGGTTGACCCAACCCAGGTACAGCACCTTGCACTGGCTCTTGTTAAACTGCATGGGGTTCCCAAGAGCCCACTTCTCCACCTTGTCCAGGTCCCTCTGGGTGGCATCCCATCCTTCAGGTGTGTCAATCATACTGCTCAGCTTGGTGGCATCTGCAAGCATGCTGAAGATACTAGAAAGGACCTACAGTCAGTGCCGTGATTTGGGGAATAAAACTGAGTGGTCTCCGCTTTCTTGTGTAATAGAGGTAACTCCTGAAGCAGCATTCCAAGGGTTCAACTTTTATTCCATTATGATGATGTTATTAATATTTTTATTTTCTTGAATATATTTATCTAAAAAAAACCCATCTCTTTTTTATCTGATCTGTCTTAGACTTCAGTATCCACAGTGATGGCTGTAATCCTGACAATTCAGACCAGTTTGCCTGGAGAAGTTTTAATCTATTGAACTACCACTGTAATTCACTGCATGAGATACCCCTGTTGTGTTTATGTGTGCTGAAAATCCTAGCTACACTAGGGATACAGCTTGACTTACTTGTAGAAAGAAGGATTTCTTGCAAAGATCCCGGTAAGACTTGCCTAAGGTTGTGGAGAGATATTAAGTTATCACTGTGCATTGTTTTGAGGAATTGTGATCAACCACTGAAGCCCTACAATGGAAGAAGACTGAGAGGAGATGGCCAAGGGCAGTGCACTCCCAAGGCTCATGGCAGGATGTAGGGAGTCACTGGTGACAGCTGCTGAAAAAACAGCTGAACTTGGCTCCATACAAACAGGCCCACAAGGGGACTTTGGTCTAGATAAATATATCAATTTAGTGGATCAGCACCTGGTTATTGTTATTGAATGAACCAACCAATGTTCATCCCCAAGTTAATCCAAAGATACCAAATGTCTTCCTGCGTGTGTCAGACCAGCACTGGGGGCATATCCACACCTTTACCAAACACAGAGTATTAAATAATAGAACTATGAACAAAAAGACCCTTGGATACCAATGAGCTTGGGCTGACTTCACATCCATGTATTCCATCCTGGCCACTGGGGACACCCAGTGTCACAACAATGAGAATACTATACAGACTGGCAACAGGAATCACACGCACATTGTGATTCAACTCTACATAGAAATTGCTGTATTCTGGAAAGTGTAATTTGTCATGGCATTGTGATTGACATGAATTGTTGTACAGCTCTACTAATTCAAAATCCCATGCAACATCATACAACTCGGCTCCAACAGGAATATGCTCCTATGCTTGACATAAAATATCCACTTATTCACTCATACCAAATCAAATTTGAAGATCTAGAAGACTACGATCCAGCAGGGAGAAACAGACAATAACAAACTGTGTCTAAAGGATAATTCTTAATACAGCAAATAAGATACAAGGGGTGCCTTACTGTGTTTTTCCAGCACTCTGAACTAACAAAACCTTTACTAATCAATATACCAAACATACTAAATAACAAAGTCAGAAGTTCATAGACTAGAGATAACACAAGAGAAAACAAGCTCAATATTGAAATGTGACCCTGTGACCTTCATTTGGTTCTGCAGCTGTGTTATGAGGGGAATTTACTCTCCCCTGCCTCCTCACTGAATAGGTGATACTTCAGCAGGTCATTTTCAGTAAATTATTCTCAGTATTAGAATTCATCAAGTTAACAGTGGTGATAACTGCAACAAGGCTTGTTCCCTAAATAGTGTTACTTTGTTCAACATGTCATATCAGAGTAAGTTAAAGCCCTTTAAGTAGGCTTTTATGCTGAGGCAAAGCATACATTAAAGTGATGAATTGGTGGGAATCCTGATCAGAGAGAGGTAAATTTGTATTTCTTGCTTGAATAAATTTTACTGTCTTACATTTGGTTTGTAGATTACAGGAGCATGCATTTGGTGACAAAACAGGCCTGCTCAAGGAGGTGGAGGCTCAACCAGCTCTCAATCATATTGTCACGATTCAGGGAGTAACTGTTTTTTTCCTATTGCTTGCAGAAATAAATCATATCAATACAAAAATAACATAGGGGAAATGACATGCTATATTTTTGTTAATTTTATCTGCATATATACTGCATTTGACATCTTAAAAATTAATTTTTCTAACAGCCCCTTCTAGTTGTGGAATAAATCATCTCATTATCTGCTGGCCTCTGGCACTAATATCCAGCTGCTTTTACAAAACCTTAAAACCCGTACTGTGGGGACGCTAAATACAATAAATAATAAGAACTACTACAGGGTTCTTCAATAATAGATTTGTTTTGTGCTAGGAATTTCTGAATCTGATTACATTCAGTAATATTGAATTAACTTTAAAAATACTAAATAACTTATGTTGTCAGAAGGGATTACAGATGTTTTCTTCAGCTGTCATGCGAAATCATTCCCAGCATTCTGATTATTTTAGGGCTAATGTATATCCTTGGGAAGGGGAATTGAAGCTCTATCATATAAAAACCAACCAACTACATACTAAAAATCCAATTCTACAATTTACCCCAATTAAAAATACATGTTGTCCTTCTGATAATATGTATAGTGATGGTAACAACATTTCAACATCAGATTCTTCTTGAAGGCCACCTCTAATATTTATTTTATGTAGCTTTTCTCTGTAAATATATCCACACACTGGCCTCAGAGTAAGGTCAATCTGAATACAGTACCCAGCAACATCCTTTGTCTACAATTTTAATTGTGTTTTGAAATATGTTTACTAATGCCGAGCATGAAAGAAGTGAAGCAGGTATGTACAAGGGAAATGAAAAAGCTTCAGGAGCTCCACCGAGACCTCAAAATAATGCCTAAAGGTAGAATCAATCTTCATGTTAACAGAAATGTTGGGGCAGCAATTGTCTCTGTCAGAACGATCATTCTCTCAGATAACAACAGGGTGACAGCAATCACTGGGAGTTTTTCCTTAGGCAATCTGCATAAATGTGAAGACAACTTGTTCGGGCCTCACTCCTCGCATCTACTGACTCCTGCTAGGGAGCACACGCAGCTGCCTTGGGGAAAGCAAGGCAAAACCAGAACCTTTGAAGCAAGTTACCCTTTCTCAAAGCAGATCCAAATACTGGGCACAAAATATTATTTTTTTTTTCTTTTGACTTTTTTTCTTTTGTTTTGTTTTTTTTTTAGAAACTAAAACCTATCCAATCCTAAGAAAATAAATTGCATATTCAGTACATTAAATAAATTGGATTTTCCAGTTTTTGGTGTAGAATTTCATCAATATGTTGCGAAGCAGAACAAAGGCTGCATGACAAAGAAGTAAGAATACCCTCCAAAATCTTACATAAATACTGCTTCATCAAAATTATCATATCAAAGAATCTGACTTTAGTCACAGATATCATGGCTTCATTAATCAGCAGTTGAAGTGCACAAATCTGCATTTTGGGAGGTATAACTCTTTTCCAGAAGCTTGAGATTTAACATCCACATTTTCACAGAAAAAAACTTGAAGAAAAATAGGGAGAATGGGGGAGTACTGCTTTCATTTTCACAACATACATAAATCAAAATTTATTTGATACTGAAGCTAATGTAATACAGATCTTTACGGTGTAGGAAACATGATTTATCATCCTAAGAAACAACATGCAAGGACTTCAAGTGCTCAAAATGCATGGACTTTAACCACTACACCTAGACTGACAAAAGAGATAACTCCCAAAAATCTCTCGAGCCACAATCTGTAAACAAAGAAAGTGCAACTGAGATGACTATAATCACTTTTAGGGCCCATTAGAAGACAAATTGCCTTTCTAATTAACACTATTCACAAACAGATCTTGGAAATACTGTGCATACTTCTGTGAAAAGGATTATGTAAACAACATTTATTTGCAAAATTGTTGACTTTGCCAAGACTTCTATTTATTCAGTGGAGCAGTCTAGCAGGTCTATGCAGTAAATAACGTAGGTTTTAAAAATCATCATCCATGTGACAATATAAATTTTCCCAAAAGCCAAGCTTTAAAGTTTTTTCATGTGAATGATTTATACAATAAAAAAAGGAATGTGCATAATTAACATCTGACCAGAGATATAATATGTATTTTCAGGTGAGTAGTGTGAACATACAGGATGCAGCTGACGTAAATTTTTATATGCAATTACTGTTGCAGGTAAACACTGCATATTTTATGAGTTTAAATTAGTGGAGTGACACAACAGTTAAACTAAGATGAGCTTCTAACCTAACAGATATTTTTGAGTGCTCTAAAAATCAACATACATGCTCATATTGTCTGGAAAATTACTGTCCTTCAATGGTGTAGAAACTAAGTTTACTACTGAAATATATTATATTGTGTTACTGGTTTTTATCACTCTACCTATTTAAAAGTGAAACATCTAACCAAAATAAGTTTTCTATAGATTCTCTTTCAGATCAACAGAGCATCTGTTCCCCTAACTGTAGAAGGTCGGCCCCATAACAGCAGTGCTGTTCTACTTAGTCCAAATATGTGATTGTGACATAGTTTTAAGGAGATGGGATGCCTAAAGGCTGATACAAAGAGGTAAAGAGGAGACAGGCTTGAAGGCTCTTCCTCATATCTGAAATAAAAACTATAGACTTCAAAGTGACATGGAAGTTGACAATGATGAATCTGTTTTGATGACCTTGGACCACCTGAAAAGGGTAGGTGCACATTACAGTAAATTGTATTAGCAGTAGAAGGTTATTGGCAAAAGTGATAGCTGATGAAGTCCTAAGTAGTTGATTAGTTTTAGCTACGTAAAACTCTAATTATTTATCCATGAGAGTATTTGAGGCATATAAACTACCACAGACACAGCAGTCCACCCAGGCTACGTCCGTAGTCAATGGAGATAAACTGGTAGGATAAATAGCTCTGTCAAAAATAACTCAATTTTTTCAATTTGAAAAAGTGATCTTAGATCAATCCTACCTTTGGTAAGCATCTCCTGAAACACTGCATGCTATTTCCTCACCTGATTCCTGCCTATTTATCCATTAAGGCTGGCTGCAGGTGTATCTTGTATATCCTCCATTCAGGGAAGCAATACTTAAAGAAAATGTTAGAGATTATTTATATGAAGCATTTTAAGATTATGTGACACATCACAGCAATTACTTGTGAACACTTCAACAAAGTCTCATTCATCTTAATGCCCTAACGTGTAAACCACAATGTCTGAGTTAATGGCACCTCGCTAAATGCATCGTATGCATATGCTAACACTTGTGGACTTGGATCCCCTGCATATGTTATCAGCCTCTGTCCCCAGTCTGCTTAGGGAGATATTATCCACAGTCTAAAAAACAACTAAATGAAATGTGATGCTACTTTCTTAATGTTCAATAAAAGGTATAAGACATTTACAAAGCATGTAGTTCAGTAGAAAGATAATCCTCTAGTAAGCTTCAATAAAAGAAGTTGATGATGCTGATCTTTCTACAGCCTTTCTGAGGAAAAGACCTCCAATGTTAATGTCAGCATTTTACTATTAGATGGATGTACTAGACAGTATTCCAACAACAAATTAAATGTACGCTGTTATATTTTTTCTAGTAATATCCTTCCTTCCTTCATTCCAGCATAGTCTGCTATTTAAGTGTAGCCCTTAGCTATCAGCAGTCCTCACTCCCACAAAATGACAATGATTTCTTTACAGTATAAATGCCAACTTCATGTAGCAGAGAAAGAACAGAAATATTGGACAAATTATATGATTACAAATGGTACTTCAGAAAGTCTATCTGAACTCAGTGTGAACATAGAACTTCTGTGCCTCAGTTCACAGCTTCACTCAAGCAGACCATAATTTCTATTAAAAAAAAAAAAAAGCTGTGATAATATTACAAAATGAGATGACTTAACCAACTGAAGTTTGGGACACGCTCACCTTATGGGTAACTAAAATTCAGTGCTGGCTCATACACTCTTCTAAAACTAGCTACAATTAGTTCTATCTCTAGGTAAATTTATTAAATCTTTTGGGAACTATTTAGCTGTAGTGTGTTAAATAAATATAAATCAATTATTACCAAACCAGTGTTGATGTTTATGGAAAACAAATTAGAAAGGGTCTAACTGGAAAGAAGCAATCTGCCTCTATGCACAATTAAAATAAATTCCTCCACTGCATTCCTCTGCCCTTCCCTCCAAAATATTCCTTCTTCCTCTGAAGCTCCTTAACAAATGCTTATGAGAAGACCTTTACTTAAAGATAGAAATTCTTTCATGTTTATAAAGGCCTGACTTGACATAAAGGTTTCAAATTATTAATAGATATATAAATACATCTATTGACCTATCCTCCAGGATTGAACTAAGTCAAAGAGATTTTAAATGGCCAAATTTAAAGCAAGAGTCCAAATATTCTTTGTTGTTTCTAGCAGTTATGACCCTGCACTTTCTAATATGGGCAAAGTTATTTGAGTATTTCAGTACCTTTGTTGTTGCCCATCTTTTCTTTGCTATAAATACTATATACTATACTTCTATATATACTATATACTATATACTATATACTATATACTATATACTATACTTCTGGTTAATGCAGTGTTTTTCTTTCCTATAGTTTTCTTGCTAAAAAATATTATTATATACCCTTGCAACCATATAAGAAGTTCTCCTAAAAAATGAAAACTACTAGAGAAAGCAACTGTCTTGGAGAAAGAATGAGCTCTGCTTCAGTCTGTCAAAAACCTCCCAAAATCACACTGCAGCTCCCTCACAGACTCCATGCTTATGACATGAGAGAACACCTTAAAGGAGAAGGGCACTTAGCTGAAAAGGGGGAGCAAAGCAACCAGCAGGACTTTCTCCTTCAATGATTGCTTCACATCATCCTGCAGCTGCTACCCCTCTGGGAAGCTGGGATCTCAAACAATAGAAAAAGTCTACTGAATAGATAGCTGGGTGTATAATGCTTGTGACCTGACTGCTGGAGATTAAAACAATGAAACAACAGAAATAGGACTGAGGGAAAATTTAAGCTGTTCTTTAAGAGATGGCAGCATTTTCTGAGATGAATTTGAGGACTTCTAGAAACTCATATGGAAAGGATGGACTTCATGTGAACCAAAAAGGAAGCTGAGTCATTGGCAAGTATACCACAGCAGAGGTAAGTAATAGAAACTAAGGGGAACACAAAATGGTACTGAAGAGCCAAGCCTGGAATAACAAATCTTCTAGGGCACAGAGCAATAAAGCAACTTCAAGAAAAAAGAAGACAGAAAGGCTAATAACATTCAGGCCTTAAATAGCAAAGAGCAATCTCACCAACTAAAGTTCAGTTGAAATACCAATCAAAACATCTGAGAAGACCAAGATCAATATCTGTGTATTTCTACTTAGACACCAGATAAGATATGTAAATAAAATTGAATGCTTGGATCTAATTGGCAATATTAACTGAAGAGGCATGTCTGGCACAACTGAAAGGTGGTCAGCAGGAGACTTACGAACATGGGAATAATTTAGATTAAAATAGACCATAAGAAGAGCCAGTGAAGAATTGTTAATGAATGCTCAAGAAAATCTTGAGACTAATGAAGTTAATTGAATGAACATGCATTACAAAATTTCTACAGGTTGAAAGTAACTGGCTAAAAAGGAGGAATATAGATCAAGGACTACTGTATCTGTCTTTTGACTAACATAACAACAGTGACCGAATTTATAATAAAAGGTCATTGAGATGTAAGAGAAGAAAACACACCTTAATGGGAGAATCCTCTGAACACAGTCTCATATCAGAGAGGACTGTGATACCTAAATTTTCAGATACCTTTAGTGACCTTTTCTATTCCTGAGTGTAAAGTTCGTCTCTTGGATTCCTGGCAAAGACTCTAAAAACTCTCCACCATCTGGGGAGGTATAATTAAGGCACGGAAAGTGTCAAAAGATGAAGAATTGTTCATGTGATGATGATAAAGGATATGCCCTTATAAGTTACAAGTTTTTGGGCTACAAATGCAGCCCAACATGACTTTGAGATATGACTTGCAAAAGATAAAAAAATCAGTAAAAATTTCTTTCAAATACATTTTAGTCAAGAAAACTGCTATAATATCTGTACAGTTATTGAATGATAAAAACATAACAGAATCTCTCAGGAATGACTCAGCTGTTACAGAGAAAAGCTCAGATTTTAGGGTAATTTGCAGCCCATGTTCAGGAGCTCAAGTAGATCTATCTTTGCAAAAAAAGAAATACAAGGAACCTTATCAAATAGAAAATATGGGTGATACTAAGACATAACCATAACCAGCAGCACTTCTCCAAGACTTCTGAAGAAACTTAAATATATAATCGTAAGCCTACCAACTATTAGACACAATACACAATTTAAGTCAGACACAAGCCAAATGTGTCCCCAAGTTTCTACCAGTGGAAGAAACAAGGGAGCAGGAAAACACAAGGAAATTACAGGTCTCCTGGCACAATGAATAATCATCTATAGAGTTTTGGTAGAAGGAAGCATTACAAAGGTATCCTTCACTGATGGAAAGGATGATCACAAGAAAGAAGAGTAATCTGGTCAAAAAAGTGCATTTGGATTAAAAAACTTTTCACAATGTCCCTTAAAAGATACTTTAAGAAACTAAGCATATAATAAAGAGAAACGCTCCTTCATGGATTATTGACCGATTTAAAATCAAGAAGGAAAGGACTCAAAAGAGTAATAGGTTTTTGTAACACAAGGAGATTTCTGGTAGAATTCCACAGTAATTTGTGCTGGACCCTCTGTTGTTCATGATAGTCATAAATGATCAGGGAAAGAGTTGAAAGGTAAGAAGACAAAGTAATTTACAACATAAAAATTGTCTGATACAAAACTAAAGCCAATTTACCAAAGTCACAATATTGAGAGATTTGTTGATAAGAAGATACTAAACCCTATAACACACTGGAAAGCATAGGAATAAATGGGAACAATGGGCTCTAAATGCCCTCTATGCCTGAGGATAAGGATTATATGTAGTTCATTGAAGTAATCAAATTAATGGCAATTTAAAAGGCAAATTAAAAGTAAGATTTATGTTTTAAAAAAAGGTATAAAGACTAGAACAAAAAACTTCAATTTGCTACTGTACCATTATAGCATTCTTTCATAATTTGAACAGCTGAACAAAATCTTTACCTCTCCATTTCATAAAGTAAAATAAGAAAAGAAGAAAAGTCACTGAGAATTGTGATAAGCATACTCAGAGGTTTAGTACCCATTGAGGGAGAAACTGAACTGACTGTAACTTTTCACACTGTAAGAGAAAAGTTCAAAGATCCAGGGCTACCTTGTATCTTATGGAAGTAAATATGAGATTGCTGTCTTTAGGGAGGGGAAACTGGAAAAAGTATCATTAGGCACTTTTCTTGCTATTGTCTTTCCCTTATTTATCTACTACAAGCTACCATTGGAGATAAGATTCTGATATAGATTGACCTTGGTGTGATTCAGAATAATCAAGTCTGATGTTTCTATTATTAGAAGCAGTTTAAATTCTAGTCACATTCAAACTGGGAAGAAAAAAAAAAAGGAACTGTTCAGAAGCTGCCTAAAACCAGTGCAATTTGAGAACATACAAAGGCAGACAGATCAGGGCAAAATGGCAGGCTTATTGGCATGTAGAAAGTGGGAATTTGAAATTAGAAGTGGATATGATCATCAAAAACACAAATGGAAGAAAGAGGCCCTGAGGGACTCTTGTATGACCATAAATGGAAGTGAGAGATGTCAAGAGAAACAGAAGGACATGAGGGCCTTGAGGCTAATATACGTTAATATGCTCAACAAAATCTAAACCAGATGGAGGGCAATAAAAATTACTTGGAGGTTCTGAGAAATTTTGAAGACCATTTTGAGATCCTAGCCTTATACTGGGATCAGGAAAATGAAAAGAGCAACTGTTGGACTGAATTGGATGTAGTCAGAGTGGGAAAGCAGAAAATCAAGCACATGCTGAAAGACATAACTAACCAAATGGGAAAGAGATGGAAAACTAATTCATGGATACTGAAAAGCAGGACATATAGAGTTAATGGAAACCACAGAAAGACAAGGACAGTTATGTGAAGGAGGAAAGAAGAAATACAAACTGAACTGTAAAGAACAACAGGTGAGTTATGGTTGGTCACACCAACAAGTTATCAATTATCTAGAAAGCAATTACCTTAGAATTGCTCAATAGTGCAATGATTCAATTAAGCTGTGAAGTAACTTTATGATGCATCATATACTGTATTAAGTAAATAAGAAGAGAAACAAAGTATTATGAATCAATAGCATAGATAATCAGCAACAGAGAGAACCAGTTAGTCAATAAGTACATACGCAATTAATCAATTATGGGACTAAATAATTATTAGGAAAATAAAAATAGCAATAATTAAGTAATACGGCTAATATTAAAATAATATAGCCACTGAAAAAGCATGATGAAAATATCAGTCCAGTTTTCTCTTTCACAAATTTCTTCTCCAGACATAAGGAAGTACAATTCAATGTGAACTTCCCTTCATTGGGCTCTTCAGACAACTTATTCTCTTGTGTCTGTGGCAGAATTTGTTCAATCCTCAACAACAGCTAGGGCAGCTTAAGAAGGAACCTAACTTTTGCTATCACAGGTCACAGTTAGTGTCCAGCATATCCACTACTTTTGGAGACCTTTAAAGAATAGAGTTGCATGAGCCATAAAGTCTGTGCACTGGAGATTAGAGGCAGACATCTCCTAATATCATGGCATATGGTCCAATATACAGTAATGTTACTGAAATTTCCTTCCTTTCCTTCAGAGTACGTGCCCTGTGTCATCTGAGATGCACCATGGGGGGACTTGCACATGGGGTTGGCAAATTTGGCACAGAGCACAAGGGAGAGCATTCACTTCAGCAGGTGGTGACACCTGGAGGCCAGGTAAGAAGCAGGAGAGGATTTAGAATGTCACAGCATGACAGTGTGTAGGAAATATTAGGTCACAGGTGTGTGCTTTTAGTGTAAAAGTCACAATCTCTCTGCTGCTCTCAGCTCAGAACACTGCACCGTCTGTAAAGATTGCATGACTGGTGATCCAAATGCGAGTGCAAATAACCAAGCACTCCAACCGGTGCTTAAATTAATGCATCTTAACTTACTCCTTAAGCGACCTTAAAAGACTCATTCACAACAACTTCGATATTTGAATCTTCCCAAAGTTGCCAGACAGTTGAACTGGATTTGCCTCAGTCTTACTTAGCAGCCCAGAAATGTCCCAAAAGCTTTTCTTTCTTGTTTCCCTTTCCATTAGTGTTTCTTGAATGTGGATGATCAGAATGATACCTTTATGCTTGATGAGTATTTGCCGACTTTCTTTATAATGAAGAGTCTCTTCATTATATGTCTCTTTTGGTCTCTTGATCTCTTTGGTCTCTGGATTAAATTACCTGATATGTTGGTAAAAATAATAATCAAAACCATACAAGGAAACACTTGAAGGTTAATGGGAATGAGTATACGGAACACAACATATCAGCATGAAATGTCATCCAAAGTGTTTTATATTCCAGTATGACTGGATCAGCCCCAGTCTCTGGAAAACAAGAACACGACAACACAAATCCAAGAACAAGTACTGCTAATAAATCAAACAAACCCAGGAAAACAGGAAATAATTGGAGCATGGCAAGTGCCACATGCATATTTAAGAAACTGATAAAAGTGATCTTGGCAATTACAGATTCATTAATCTTACCTTAATTGCTGAAAGGCTACAGAAGAAATTTTGAAGGAAAGTATAATTAAACCCATAAAGGTAAAGGAAAAATTAAATAAAAGGCAATTTAAGTTTACAAATTTGTAAAGCTGTGTGCCAAGCTAAATGTGTTTCTTTCTTTTAAGACTAGAAAATGAAGATTTAATTGGTCTGGAGTTCAGTAGAGCTAACACATGGCAATGAAAGTATAGAACTTGTATTACCCTCTCTCTACTGTAATATCTTAAAAGCTAAAAAGAAAAAACCCAGTGCGTTATGCTAGAATAATTTCATTATTACAGTTCCATAAGTATTGGCTTTGGGATTAGTAACTCTTTAATTCTTTGACTTTATGGATACCTAATTAAATTGTAATTTTCAATGTTGGAAGGTATCATCAGTACAACACAGAATTAAAGAGACGGATGATACAGAAATTTGAAACAAGAGAAGGTAAAAATTTACAGTATTTAAGGGATAGTGGAACATTTTGCTATAAACTGGTGGCTTATTATGCAGGAACAACCAGAATTCATGCAGTAATTAATCACAGAAAGGCAATGAGTCTTTCCAAAGGCCAGGTTTCCCAAATTTCTTAAAGTTCTTTACTAATTATCAATATTTTTCTGAACATATGGACATCAGAAATGGCCATCACGTCCAGTGACGCTTCTGTAAATGTCATATATTGGTGCAATTACAACTGATAGTCTTCAGCTTGTGTACAGGAATTACACTTATTCTATCAGCCACCACATCACGCTGAAACTCATGTTCAATTAAACAGTGTCTTTGATGATCCTTACATTATTTGACTGTCTTCCAAATGACAATCATGTAAAAGTGGCATTGCAAGCTTTGCATTAATTTTTACTTAAACCAATCCTGGTCAGATTAACCAATGTCAATGTAGCATCCAAATCACCTTGTAGAACTGATACACTATAGCTGTCTTACAAGTATACCTTCTCCCCCCACAAGTGTCAGCGTTTGAAGGTTTTATAAACTCACCTCTCATCATCACTAAAGAATACTCTAGTGTGTTCCTGAGTATAGTTTTATGGTGGAACAGAAAGCACCATTAACTCTTGCTAAAATTCAAAACCAATCATTCATTTATTCAATGAAATGTGTATCAATAATTAACTCATTAACATGTGAGTCATTAGCCTAGAAAGTCACACAACTGAAGAACAATTCCCACCCTGGTAGCAGTACTCTAGCCCCAGAATTAGGCAATACTACTAATGAGTGGATTGTGGTTTTCGATGTGAGTTAACATGCTGCAGACCCTAAAGACTATTTCTCCTGGAATCGTCTTTCCTTGAAATGAGGATTCTTAGCTTGAGGCTGAATTCCTTGAACATACATGAGCATGTAGACTAGTCAGCTCAAGGCTATACATTTTCTTCAAAATCATATCCTTAGACCTTGCAAACTCTGTACGTCTGTACTATCTTTGGAGCCATTAGCTTAGAATTCAGTCATTTCTTTTATCCGCAGTGTTTGCTGACATAACTTTTTAAAAAGCACTATTTCTAGAAAATTACTTCTTTCTACCTTTTACCACTCAGATTTTTAAAGTAAAAAAAACCTCTAATGCTCTTAAAGAGAGATTAAGGATGTCAAAATCACCCTGATCCAATGGTTTGAAGCCAAGAAAATCTTTTTATACTGCTAAAATACCAGAGGCATTGCACAAATGAGCATGAAAATGTTTAATCTAAGTTGCGCTTAAATTCTGACTACTTAGCAAACTATTTCCAGCTTATAATGTAAACATTCATGACACAACAGTAGAAAAATATAGGTCAGATCTTTATTTTTAACTGGTTTTGGAAAGTTTATTTCTATTTTTAAAAAAATGAAATAAATGATGCTTTAAGACTGCGAGGAACTTTGGTACTACCATCTTCCTGACCACCCTTCCACTCAGATTTATGTTTCTCTTCACTTTGATTGTTTCTCTTTCATTAGACACATTTATATTTAAAGAAAACAATTAACGTTTATAGTAGAATATTCCTTAAACAACAGTGGCTTGTGCTTTTACGTGAGGATTTATTCTTGTCATCACTGCTATCTGCAGCAAAATCACCACTGGCTTTAATAGACACAAGTTTTAATAGGATTTTAGTTGAACTCCATTAATTTTGTTGCATGAATAGGGACTTGTTGTGTTTAATATTAGAGAAACACAAATGTAAAGAACTGTTGTCATCCAGAAAATCCTGCAGTCTAATTATTCATTCACAACCTATTACAAGTCCTTACCTGCAAGGTAACAAAGAATTTGCCTTCCTAGACTTAAACTGATACTAGCACTGAATTGCTGGATGGGGAATTAAACTATTGATAACCTCACACTAATGAATTCCATATATCTGATTCCAGTCTATTGAGATGAGCCATGTATCTGCAAAATGGAACGCAGTGGAAAGCAATGGCCACATCCACATGACTTCAAGTCGGGAAAGTGAGATTAAAAACTAAAGGCAACTGCCTAATGGCAACTTCACAAAAAAACAATCAAATCACAGAATAAAAAACACCGTGGATTTGAAGTGGAAGAAAATTCCCCAGATAGCAGATCCTTTCCTTTGATTTGGAATTGAATCCTATGATGACAATTTTTTTTCTTTTAAGTGGCTTGCAGGATTTTCCCATGGTACCCTTTCTATTTGCTCACAGACCATATCAGGTTAAACAAGCAAAAGGGGCAAAAAAATCCTGATATTTGTTCTATGCCTAAGTTTGTTGAAAATGTATATATAGTTTTCTATTTTTCTAAGTAAAGTTTATACTGTTTACGCGAGGGAAATTCTTACTTCTTACAGGGAGATACCTATTTTCTATGGCTTGTTTTACAACATAATTTTTGAAGCAAGGTTTAAGCATTATTTTTTTAAATTGAATGTGCCATGTGTTTAGAGTACAAAACTGGAAAAGTGATGTTCGGAAAACCAATGTTACACATGTAGATTACTGTACTCACTGACCTATCAAATTATTTCTCTATGACACTAAGAAAGAAGTGAGTGTATAGATTTATTCAGTCCTGCTACTTGCAGTAGGGTCCCTGGTAATGAAATCAGCTACTGCTATTTTGCATCTGTGTATATGCAAGACACACAATGTGATAGTCCTCTTCATAATAAGCATTTATATGCTTACCTCAAGAACAACAAAAATACGTAGCACTAGTGAAAATTTGGCATACAGAGAACCCAAATGCTCTGTAGGTTTGGAGCTGAGCTTCCTTGTTCTGGAACATGATTCCTTTAGAACAGTTATTAAGTGCATTTGAGGGATAATATTGAGGAAGCTTCTTTATTGCCCAGCATATTGAAAGACAGAGGATTCAACTAGACTGAACTAATTTTGGAAAATATGCTTTTAGTAAAAAAAAGGACATGTACTTATTTATATCTTACTGTCTACGGGTCAAATAAAATATAGAAATATCTTTTAGCATATTTGAATGATTCGGCTATATATATATTTCTAATTAGATTACCTTAATGAGATATACATCTAGGCTAAAATATTTTCAACCAACTAAACTCCACAAAACAGATTGAATGTTGAAACATATTGTCTTTAAAACAAACTGAATCTTTCCAATTAAAAGTGCTGCTATCCTTCTTTGATTTTAATTTCATTACATACTGTCTGAGTAATGACTTCCATTTCACTAAGGGACACTTTCAATTCGAACACAGGTATAAATTTAGGTACTTAAAGATTCAGATTTCTTGAAATCACTGATTAATTGAAGTGTTTCAGCAATAATTTGAAAGTTTAAAATATTCTTTTTCTGGTTTTACTCTATAATTGGTAGAGATTTTGCTATTTTGTGAAAAGCTACTTCTGTTTTCTCTTTCAGTGAGCAGGTAGTAAAAACATAATCACTTTTACTGTAACAGAAAAATGTGGGCCAACAAACAGAGCATCTCTATTCCTGCTATGTAATATAGGACTTATTGGACTGTCATTACATAGGACTTCAAGCACCAGGAGAGAGAGGCCACTTTTCTTCAACAAATAGACTCTTACCATGGATATTATTCCTCTTGTCTATCTGTAATAAGGATATATAAAAGCAGTGAACTGGCTCTGCTTTCAGTCAGAAAAATGAAAGATGAATATATATGATGATGGCACTAGATAATTACTTTTAAATATGGGGGTGTATGTGTGCGTGTGTGTGTATGTTAGCATCCTAAATTGTAAATTACAATGCAGATTGCAGACACAGTAAAGACCATTGTATTTACATGTGCAGGATTTCAGATGTAAATCTGCAACGGGGCTGAGCCTTTTTTTCTCTTTTTTGGCTTCTTTTTGGCTGCACTTGGATATATGAATGCTATGCAAGAAAAAAAAAAAAAGAGAGCAGACCACAGTAGTCATTCCTGAGCTAAAACTGCATGATTAAAGTTTTGAGTTAGCAGAATAAGGATATCAGTATTTTATATACATTTTATTCTGGCTTTTTCAACCATTTTTTCAATCCAATGAAAATCTGAAGCAATTGATTCCTTAAGTATAAGTCAAAAAGGGAGGACTTTTGTGAGATTACTTATAAAGATTTCTAGCCCACATTCTTGTAATCCAAGGTTATTGCTTGTATCATCATACTGACAGGTTTATCTTAATAAGAAATGTTTTGTGCTAGGAGAATTTTTTTTTTTATGCTCAATTACAGTTTTATGTTGGAGGTATTAAGCAGGCAATAAAAAGAGCCTACCTTACATCTAATATTCATTTTTCACATCATGGTCATGAAGGTAAGATACCCTTGGAAATGTATTTCTCTTGTCCTTATTAAGCAAACAATTTGTATTAATTTTGCTTATCTCAAACCTTACCATTTTCAGATGGGAAAATAGTAGGTCATAAATTACATAACCCTACAAGAATGGTACTTTCCCTTGATGCTTTCAGTTAGAACTGGATTCCCATGACATGAAGCACTGCGTGAATTGAAAGGGAAATAGACAGTCTCTGCCACAAAGAGTTCACAATCTAAAGTCAACAAAACATAAAACAGGAAAGCTGAAAATTCAAGACTCTCTGCATGAGAGAGGATATCATTTGGAATAAAGTAACATTTCTTTCTAAGCAAAACAAAGAGTATAGCAACCAAGCATAATATCCTAATTGCAAATTTAAGAAATCATACAAAAACACTAATAAACATTTGAAAGGTCCTGGGATCGGAAATTTTCTTTCTTCACCCCTGCCAAATGTAATACTGTACATGCTGCTAATGCAGATGAATAATCTGAGACAAAGCTCAACAATTGCAGTTTGGTGCAGGTTAAAAAAAGAGCAACAATAATTATGTTCATTACCATGACGGGTTAGTTAGAGACCAGTAAAAGCTCTAAATGTCCTTTGTGATCTCAATTAAGTTGTTACTAAGAAGAATGCCTAAGGAGAAATTTCAATGTTAACTTCCTCACAACACACTGAAATGCTCTAATGCAAAGACTCCATGGGCCCCTATCCTTTGTTTCAAGCGACAGTCTGCATTAACTATGCCCTAACATTTTAACTTACAGGGCTAACATAAAGGAATCACAGGAAAGAACCTACTACTGATCATTAGGTAGGCTTTGATTTTCCCACCTTTTAGGTTTTTTGTCCAAAGTATTCATTAATAGGAAACATAGAATCTTTCAGCAGTGTGAAGATACATGTGGTCACTAAGCCCTGACAAGAGAGCACAGTGAAACCTGAAGCCTGAAACAGGAACATTTAGAGGAACAGAGTAACTCAACCATCTATAACTCACCAGTAAATTATACTGCTTGGATTCCTTAAAGATGCAGCCAGTAACCAGGCTGGATTAAGGTAATAGCAAGGAAAAATATATTTAGAAAAATCTGTTTCTTTGAATGCTCACAGTGCTACACCCTCACAATTTTTCTAGGTTCTTATTAATCATGGGACAGTCTCCCACGCTGAACTAACTATTGGGTATATTCTCATGGCTGCAATGACATCCTGAAAGGGAGAAACTCTGCCCTCAGCATTCAGAAAGACCAAAATCCAAAAGCTCATTAAATCAAGCATCTATGAGGCTGAAGATGTATTTAGTTATAAGTGTACTTTGAAGCCACAAGTAGGTATTAACAAACAAACCTATTGTAGGAAGCATTATATTCTGCAGCCAGGAGGCCCATCTTAAAATCTGGGAAAGATTATTATATGTCTTTAAATCTGTATATGCCAGTCCTACATTTATAAGGTGATTATTTGGCAACCGTAGGATTTTTTTTTCCCCAGATTTATTTCTGTGAAATAATGCACAGTTTTGCACCAATACTTTTAGGAAATGGCATGGTAGAATCTGAGCATTCTGCTCTTGTTAACATGACCTGATAACAGCAAGAGATGTGAGAAGAATTTCTGTGTATCCAGGGTATGTGAAAAGATTTTCCAAAACTCCCTCTGCCGAGAGGGTGTTTGCCCCAAACCTGGTAATGCAAAGAAGAAATTAAGAGTCACAGTTTACTTTAGTGACCACCAGCTGGATTAAAAGTAGCAAGGTTTACAAGTGAGTAAAAGTGAGTTTGAAAGGAAGCATTGAAAAAAGGACAAAAATCATTGCCTGGGTGGAGACCAGCAGCTGCCAGACAGGGTTTGATATTGCCAGAAGTTGCCCCACTGGCACTGCAACCCCACCTGCCAAAATGCTGCCCCTCCCTGCCCTGCAGCGAGGGAGTTGACAGCACAGGATGCAACAGGATGATCTCTCACCAGCGTGTTGATCAGTGGATCATGTGGAGCAGCGCAGGCACATTGGGGAGGGGTGGGGGAAGGTGTAAATATAGGAACTGCTCTCACAGGAAGGGGGGTGCTTGTAACCCATCCCACGTGTCCCCATAGGCAGGATGCATCCAGCTGTGTGAGGAATTTGTGTGTGGTGAGATGAGAACTTCCTGGGAATGAGTACCAAATGGTGTTCAGCAAATTGTAAGAATATGTTTACAGTCTCTAGGTGCCTCATGTTGTGGTTTATCTGTTGTGTTGCTGACTTTGATCTGTAAGTGTAGTTCACTGATTGCCAGTTAATTACATCTTGTTAATAAATCAATAAACCTCTTCGATCCCTACTCGATTTGGAAAAAAATATGCAGCCGTTCCTTGCAATGAGGCTATTCCATTTTGCTACAACTCCTATGAAAGCAAATATAATCTGTTCTAAGAAAGCCGAGTGCCTGCCTTTCTTAGTAAATCATAACTCACTTCTGAAATGGACGTGAGCATCAGGGCCAGACGGTGTAATGCATCACTATCTACACGGTGGTAGATCACAGAGAAATGGGGAGAGGTATTGTGGGAAGTTTTCTGAAGGTGAAAAAACAATCCCTCTAGCCTGTACACCTGAAGTTAGAAATAAATCATTATCTGTGCCCAGCATCAATGCATTCTGCAGAAAATACTGCCTAAGGAACAGCCAGGGTCACTGCTAGCTCTGCTCAGCTACACAGGTGGTGTTCAGGAAAATTTCATCTGTGCCATGCTGTTCACTCGACTTAAATCAGCTTTCAAAGTTGCTACTCGTAGAGGAAGCATTGCAAAGAACTTTATGCAAGTTTGAATGTGCTTTCCTGATCTCAAACACTATTTTGCTCTATATTGCTGCTCTTCTGAATACATGCTCTTTAGGAAAGGTATTGATTACAGATAGAGTGTGTAAAGTGTGAAATCATTGTGTATGAACTATATAGAATTAAAAATAAAAAAACAGAATATTCAATCTGTAATTATCTATGTTCTTTTTAGCATATTTTTGTGCCACTAAGATATATAGTCTAATATATATATATATTCTAATATAATTAGAATTCCTACAAACTGTACTGAGAATAATGTACTTAATGGGACAACTACACAATTTGTATACATGGGATTTTACTTATCTCTTATATTTGGCAAGGTGAAGAAAAAAAAATGAATTTTAAACACCTTCGTATAATAATTGGGGTTAAAAATATTATTTAAAAATACAGGAAAAATAGCACTTACGATATAAAAAATCCATAATGCCTCCCTCCCCACCCCCTACAAAAAGATAAAGGGTTGTAAAAAACCTTTGTACCATAAAAAATATTACAAGCACTACATAATGCTTCCTATGCAGTTTCTTTTCTTTAATCTTTCAACATTTTGTCAGAAGTTGGGGGAAAAATATTTAAATCAAAATTTCAACCCATTTCAAGAGGCTAAAAATGAGTAAATTACAATAATGTGCTACCATATTGCTAAGTGCTCCCTCATGAGGCTCACATAACCATCCTCAGGACAGATTCATTTCCTAAAGTACTGCTTCGAGAGTTCACACACCAACCCATAAAACCCCCCATGTTTCAGGATTTGAGAAACACGTTATCAGCATTAAACTGTTTTGCATCATGCAGGACCACTACCAAAGCTCATAGTCTCTGGTGGAGCTGCATGAATATTTAGGCTCTCAGATACAAAGGCTGACCGAGCTCAGTAAGGTTTGGATAGTCAAAGAACAAAGTTCCCTAAAATCTTCTCTGACTGTCCTACACTTTCTATAAAAGTAGTTTCTACAGACATAAACAAGGCAAAACTTTGGTCTCAGATTTGTACAGATGCTCTTCGTCCAGGAGTCATTCCATTTTGGAAGCAGGAAAAAAATTAGGATTCTAAAAGCCAGTCTCCATCCTTGCTAATACCGGTCCTAAAGACTCAGAGAGGGAAATGCCACTCCGTGAAAGACAATCCTTGAAGTTCCACAATGCAAGTTAGACATGATGACTTCCATCATATACTGGGCATAGAAGATAAGTGTTCATACAGTATCCATCACTGCAAGATCTTATCCCTCCTTCCTCCCTTATAGAGCTTAGGCAGAAGCTAGTAGATTTTAAAACTGCAGGTATTTAGAGATGGAAGAAATTCTAGCTGTATCATTCAGTCTGGAAGTGAAGTCTCTCTGAAAAAAGACCCAAACTATAAAAATACAAGTACTATAAACCATAGCCATTATGATCTCTTTAGGCTTCCCAACTTATTTGAATGCAAAGTGCTGCATTATGTGCTGAACTCCACACTGTGACAGTACAACAGATGTGTCAGGGCCAGGCTGCGCTCCCTGCATCCTGCAGCGGGGCCCTCCGTGCTCAAGGCCAGACCTCTGGTAAGAGAGCAGGGTCAGAAGCCACTCCTGCCTTGGAGAACCTCCAGAAAATTCTAGAAGCAGCTTCAGGAGCAGAGACTCCTCCGAGCAGCTAGGCTAAGGAGCCTCAGCAGGGGCTCTTCTACTCTCTTCCACTCTCTGAAGCTGCTTTTAACCCGAGGCTCACAGCCCCAGCCCCTGCCTAAACTGTGCTTCTGCACCCTGACTCTGACCCACTGACTGATATTCCTAGTTTGACCCTGAACTCTCCTCATCACTGTGGACTTCTCTGGTGATGTGGTCTGCTGGTTCAGCCCTGGTTGCTGTCATCCTCCCTGTTTGGGTACTGTGTCACTGCTCCCCTGCTAGCGAAGACACAGCTTCTGCCTGCCCTATTATCATGCTTCACTTCCCATCTTCCCTTGCCTTGGTGAACATCCTGTTCTGGCTGCTCCCTGACAGGATGTACACAGATCATGTTAATTAGATTGGGATTTTCAGGGGACACAGGCAGGGAACATATGGTTTATGCGTTCCAAAAAAAGTTTGGGAAGAAAAACAGTTACAAAAGCACTTTCTGGAGCTCCCAAGGAGAAGCCCATTGGAAAGATGAGAAGAAAAGGACAGAACTGAATCTGGACATCCCAGTAACTCAGTTAGCATTTCTAAATCAAAATTTTTATCTATATATTTGGTGCGGGGGGGAGAGCGACTGTAGGTAAACTAACTGAGGCAGTGATCTCTTGACCAGGAAAACTGGAAAAGGTAAATGATAGTAGATTGTTCCTTTTTTCAGCAGGAAAAGGATTAGGTCACTGTGCCAGCAAACAACACTGTGAAACCCTGCCCCTGAGAAATCCTTTTCTTTGCCTCTCAGAGAAGCCATGCTTCACAGCCAGAAGTGCACACAGAGAGCACAGCCCTTGAGCCTCACTACTGGAAAGCTCAGCACAGAGTTTGGCAGTTTGTGAAAGGCTGTTGCAAAGAGATAGGACTAATCAGTTGTCCATATCCATGGGGTATAAAACAAGGTGTAAAGGAACTTAATTGGAACAAGAAAGACTCAGGTTAGACATTCAGGAAAACTAATGGAAATGGCAAGGGCAGAGGAGCTCTGCTGGAACAGATAATCTCAGGTGATTCTGGAATCTCAGTGGAGAGATCAAAGAAACATCAATGAAGAAACACATTTACAGAGTTAATTGAAGAGAGACAGAGCAGGTGAAAGGGAATTAGATGACACATTGAAGTCTCTTTCAGCTCTGTTTTTTATGATTCATGATCTCTTGATTCTTACTTTGGAGCTGATAATACTTCTGTGATGAGCAATCATCCTGTCTGAGTTTCCCTTGAGGGAAAAAAATAAAAGAGTCCTGGTAATCGAAACCTGCTGATAGTGCATCCAGCTGATGAGTTTTTTATTCGAATATTCATACAAATATTCATATTCATATGCAACAGAAATACATATAGCGCTCTCTGCACATAAATGCATTCAAAAGAGAACCAAAGAGGAAAATCACATAGTCCCTTCCTAGAACTCAGAGAAACTGGTCAGTAATGAAACTAAAAGAGGTGACAGAAGGGGAGAAAAATCCCCTCCAAGAGATACACCTACAGAAAATTATGACGTAGCAATTAAGAGAATGTAAGAACACCCATTACAAATAAAGTCTAAAATCCCTGGTCCAGCTTTCCAAGCACAATGGAGGACTGACTCTTGGCTACAAAGAAGTGTGGCATAGTAAAATGAAAGCACTTATCATTTGTTTTGAAAGAGTTGAGTTTAACAGCTATTTGTAACACTGGTATTACTAAAACAGTTTCAACTCTCCAAAACACATTAATAATATATTATTTTCCTAGTTCACCTGATAAAACCAAGGGTATACATAAGGTGCATAAAACAAATGCAGATGTTACAATTGGAAGAATTGAGTTCTACATCAGGATTATGTAAAAAAAGCTTTACATCGGGATGACAAATACTATTATAACATGACTGAAAAGGGACAAGATCAAAGAGAGCACATCTGAAGTTTTCCTTCATACTATATCTAGTCTGCCATCAAAACTGCCAGTCGTGGTACTCTATCAGGCACTGAGCACCATCGCAAAGCATGAGCTGCACCATCAGCCACACTACTGCTTTCTTACTTGGATTAGCTGAAGACCTAGTGAATGATTGTATACAGTTTTGTTTAACGGCTTTATTTGACTGCTATTTTAAATATTGCAGGAGACCTGAATGGAGTTAATTTGTTCTTTGAGACACAAAGAAATGAGCCTTGCAGTCAAAAAAGGTGTCAGGATTATTGATGCTGTACAATGCTGAAGCTGGCAAATGTTCTCCTGTTTTAAATATACCTGTCAATAGTGAGCTACTGGGCATGCAAGGATACATAAACCTAGGTCATAGCTGGCACTTCTTGACATTCACAGCCAGCTACAACCTGGCTCTCTGATATTTGCTATTGTCAGCCTTCTGGTTTTGGCAGTTCTGGCTTTAAATCCTGAATCCCATAACCAGCTTCATAGGCTGCAATAGCTTGTATAAAAACTTCCTCACTTTATACATCCTGCTGAATTTGGGACATGTAGTTCTTTTCTTTGGTAACTGTTATAAGTCACCAAAATATTATGTCCTTCTAATAGAGTAAAACACATAGTCAAAAAATTAAAATAAATACAATTAAAAAAAAAATCAAAGCCAAACATAAATGTGTAGCATTTGATTTATCTAAAAAGAAAGGAAAGCATATCTTACTCAGAACTTCGAAGGCGGGATTGCTCTGTCTCTGGAAATTTTTTTCCTCAAACCAACTCCTGATCTTCAGACATATTCTGAATTTTGCCATACAATCAAAGTTACTGTATTCCTATCATCTGAAACAGATGCAATATCCCAAGAGAAAACTGTTTAGCAAACTAGCTGATGGATCAAGTCAATACTTTACAGTAAACAGATCCAGCAATATTATTCATATTTTCTAAAGTGATATGTTGGCCATGTCTTAAATCCCAGAGATACATTTCCTATCAGTATTACCAATGGATTAACACTACAGCACTGCAGCAACCCAGTGAAGATGTACTATTCTAAAATAAGTACAGCTCCAAATCTGTCAGAAAAGAAGGAAATACGCGTTTTAGGAATACCATATCTCTTCCTGTCTTAAGAAGTCTTTGCTCCCATTGCAGTGCCCTTGGCCATGTAAGAGGATTTCCAGAAGCAGGTAAAACAAAAGGGCCAGAGTGAGCCCTGTGTGAGAGCTGCAGGAGGTCCACCAGTGTCCACATGACCCCAGAGGTGTGCTGGCCCTGCCTGAGCTCTGCTGGAGCCATGGCTGTGTGGGGCACCTCACCTACCCACTCCTCACTTGCTCTTTCAACTCCACCTTAACACTTTTTTCACTCTATTTCGGTAGCAATGGGTGGAGGGAGGAGAGTTGTGAAAAGCTCTCTAGCCCCTTGAAAACTGAAGGGTTTCGTTAATGGCAGGGAGTACACATTCAGCACAACTGGTCACTCCCACCTCCCTTCACTATGTCCAGATGGCACAAAGCACCAGGATTATGGACCCAACTTCTACAACAGAAGTTGCCCCATCTGCTTCTCTGGTTGTTTCCAATGGCTTCACAGACAAACTACATTAAACTAAGAAACTACCAGATCAGCTGCTTGAATGTAGAGGCAAGTGTGAGTAAAAACTGGGAAAATACCTAATCTTTATTGTGGAATGCATATGGCACCCTCTGCTAAGAAGTGGTTTTCGTCATGTGAGAAGTCATGCATTTCAGGCATTTGTAGACACCCATGAGATTTTTTTTCCTGTCTATATTTAATCCAGCTGTGGAGCAGTTCAGACAGTCAGGACAAGTGATACAGCCACTTGTTTATATATAGTTTTGACAGCCACAACTTCAAAACCTAATGGATCATAGGAAAAATCAAGGGGGAGGTTATTTAAAATAAAAAGTTGTTGAATGTATATTTCTGTATATTTTCAGGAGGGTACAGTTTCTATAAAAACACAAATTTCGCATCCTCAGTAAGGACAGAAGAATCGTGATTTCTTTTTTTAATGTACCTTACAAATTTTTTTAAAAAATATTTTAAAGATAAATACATAATCTTTTTATATGCTATTATTAGCTATTTTAAGAATTAAAATGCAAATAATATATTTGTTTCGCAGTATTACATTAGCTTCCTGATAAAGGATGTTTTCTTTTGGTTTGAGGGAGATGGGAATGTTGTACTCTAGACAGACTGTTCTTAGCCTCACTGTAAACAAGAAAGAAGATTGTATGGTCAACAGCAATACCCAAACTTTCAAGCTAAATAACATGTTCTTGTCAAAAGAATGCATCAGATGTATTGACATGCTTCTATCCTACATTATGAAGGATATTTTGGAAGCTCCTCTGATACTGATATTCTAGTAATAAGAATATGCTGCTCATTCAGTGATACTGTACATAAAACCAGCATTTTAATAGATTTAAGTCAATGTGCTTTAGGTTTCATATCCTAAATAACTGTTATCAATACCAAAGGACATTTTTGTCTCGGCTGTCAATTACTTATATGTTCCAATTGTTCCTCAGTATAAGAAACTAAAACACTTGAGTTACCCTGCTAAACAAAATATATTTATTTTATTCAGGTTTTACATTGAAAGCTGATTTTGATTAAAGATTTTGATTAAAGGATTTTGATTCTTTGTGCAAAGCACCTTGAAATAGGTAAACTTTTTTCTCTGTGTATTTTTCCCTATATGTTTTGGTTATTTTCTTTCTTTCTTTCCTTCTTTCTTTTTTTTGTTTGTTTGTTTGCTTGTGGTTCTTTCTTGGTGGGTTGTTCTTTGTTTGTTGGTTTTGTTGTTTTGTCATTTTGGTTTTTTTTAATAGATGCATAGATGCCTTCTGTAGCTTGCTTGCCTTTACAGGTTATGACATGAGACACAAATCCAAAAAAGGAAATATCACCTGCTATAACAATTCACAGTGGAAAACATTTTTGATGTGTGATACAAGAGGAATAGCTCTTGCTAAAAAGCTTCTGAGATATTTTTGTAATTTTTACTATAAATTATGTGTTTCTTCAGGGCAAAGAAAGACATACAATTCTCTGTAACGTAATCATTTTTTTCCACAGTAGAGTAAATAAAATCATTTCCACAGAAGGCACTCAAGAAAAATCTCACATTGGGATGCTCTCAGCTCTCATCTAAGTTGAATGCCTGAAAAGTAACCTTGCAACTTTTGAAATGCTATTTTCACAGAATAATACAGTTTTTCAGATTAAATATTAAGGATTTGATAAATGATGACAAACATTGAACTGATTAACAAACCAATTTCTCTTACTCATTATTTTTCCTTAAAAGAAAAAAAAAAAACTGGAGAAATAGACAATAATACTTTCATTCAAAACTGTACAGAAATTTCTGAGTAAATCTGAAAATATCAGCTTTATGATTGCAGATTGAGAGAATAATTATTTAATAGCTTTTCTTTTTGAGAAAGACCAAGTTTTTATCCATGGCTGCCAACTACAGACAATACTACAAAAAACACTGTAAAGATGCTTACCACCAGTACTCAAAGTAGAGTACCTTGTCATCTTTACATAAGAAATAAATATATTAAGAGTTATTTTTTACTGGTAGTTCTTTCACTGTATTTCTTTTTTGTGATATGAAACAGCCATACAAAAGAATTGTGGAAGAGTTGAAAACAAAGGTTTCACAGAGGACTTAGGAACTCCCAGCTGTACTCACTGCTGCTATGGAAGCCATGCCTTTCTTCATGATAATATGGCTGTCCAGCTGTGACATTTGCCTGATCACACATACCATCATATTTATCCTGTGTAATGACCAAAACCTTGAAAAAGATGAGGTAATATTTTTCAAAATCAGTACTAAGTAATATTTTTAAGATTTTACAGTTTCAGTATAAAAAAAACCCTGCATTTCCTAGAAAAATTCAACAAACAGGAAATGCACCATCCCAATTTCTTAGCAATACAATCACTGTGAATGTGTCTCACTTTGTTCCCCCTACCATTTCGCATAGTCCAGCTTCTTATAGCAATTCTTGATTCAATGGAGGAACATCATATTATCTGCTCAGATATTCAAAATTCCCATGGCAATCTGCCTGGGTGTCTAAGATACCTCTGAGATGGGTCACACCCCATAGGAGACACATCCAACAGAACCCCTGTACCAGGAGGCCAGTGAGTACTGAAGAGAGAACTGTTAGAGAGCGATAAATCTGCAAGTCTGCAACATAAAGAAACTTTTCTTAAAAAAGTGTTGGGTCCCGTCTTCATTGATAAATATGATGTTAATTTAAAGCTTAATTTAAGTGTTGCATTTATGTTGAAAACTATAGCTCTGATGAAAAACTAGCTTCAAGGCACTATGACAAAAAAATCCAGTAAATTTAGTAGCTCTCTCTGACTCCAAATGGTTCAGAAGGCTTTTTTTAAAATTCCTTGAAGGATGGGATTTGTCTCCTATTTTACTCATAGCAAGCCCAAATCTTTCACATCCTGTAAAAAATTTATGTATTTTAGTGATGCACTGTTTTGTGTAACATACATATTTCTGCTACTGAAATCACTAATTTCTGTTTGTATCAAGCAAAATGGATACTGAGAAGATGGTTTCACATGCAATCATTTAACAACTGTTGTGCCTGTTTGATTTTTTGCAGTACTAATTCCCAAACTATGCTGACAAAGTCCAGTGTGAGCTTCTAGGAGATCTTTGTGCATTAAGTGACTCCACTTAGCCTAATGGTGTTGGCAGTGGGGACTTTGTTGTTTGTTGGCAGCACATTATTCATTACCAAAACAATTATTTCTTTGAACATAATTGAAAACAATATACATGCCATCCAAATAGTTTGTCCTTTCCCAGGAAAATTGCAAGTGGGTCAGTGCAACTTGAACAGGGCACAGTATTCGCTTTACACTACTAATAATACATGGGCTGTAAAGCCCATTTCCCCCAGTTTGTTAGATGGTATAACACACACACAACTTCCTCTAAATGCAAACTTAACAGATGTCTTCCAGCTCTAGAGTTTTTTTCCTAAGAATCACTTTCAAGGTTTGCACTCTTACAGCAGAGCTGATGAAAATATGATTGCTTTTCATGACTCCTCCTCTGCTGGTGGGTAGGCACATTAAAAAGACATAGCTGTCTATCTCAATGTACACATGCCATAGCAAAATGTGTGTTATTTACAGATAAAAACCACATGACAGCAGTTTAAAAACAGGATTTATTCTGTCAGTCAAATTAGGGAGGCAGAATATCCTCTATGCCAAGTGATTACTGTCTGGGTCTAAGTGTGGCAAACTGCCAGATCAATTATAATGGTAGAGAAGAGGAAATATGAAGACAGATTGGCTCAATTCTAAGCAGAAGCATCACTAAAAAAGAAGCCCAGGGACACTTTAATGCAACATCCAATTACTTAAAAGTGCATCTTCGGCCTACAGTGCAGTTTTTGTTTATACGGTTTCTTTCTACATAGAGTATTAAAAGGGAAATCAGCACAGAGTTGGACAAATCAGGTGTAAATAAAACCCTCACTGACACAACCTGTACCTTAATGCTTCTGAGATGTAAATTTCTGAATGTCAGTTTTTACAACAAAAGCCTAGAAATACCATGGGAAAACAGAAGATATCCAATAACATTTCAGATGCAATCCTGTTAAAATAGCACTATTTCTCCCTTCAGTCTGTAATTGATTTCAAAGGGAAAGAAAATGGCTAGATTACTCTTCATACCCAAGTTTTTCCTCTACTATTCATTATTTTATGGATAATTTATTTTTCCCAATACTGGGGGAAAAAAAATGGTAGTAGAGCTGGTAGATTAAAGCCACCTAAAACTGATCTATGATGTTAGTTCTCTTATCATAAGAGGAAATTAGAAAATGGCAGATAAACGTGTTTTGTCTTTTCTTACTATTATTTTTATTAATAGTGGAATTCATCCTCTCAGTTGCACATCTTTATTTCATGTTCCTACAGCTGATGTGGGGAACACACATAGGGAATTTTAATTTCCAAGAAAAGACCAAGAATTCAGTATTCTGGAGGACAAATTCATCAGCTTTGTATGGTATGGTCTGATCAGCCTTCAGATGAAGCCCGAAAGAAATTGATTCTGATACAAGTTGCTAAGGTTAATGTTCCACAAGTGGTGCAAATTAGTGTCTGATCATTATTTCATAGCAAAATGACATTGTTTTGAATGAGACACATCTAAAACCCAGCAGGCCTTCACCATCATAATATTATTGGGCCAAATTAAAAATTAGTATCTAGAAATTGATAAAATATAGTAATATGAAATAACAACTAAAATTTCAGGATTTCATCAGGGGATAATTACATTATGTTGTTTATACATGAAACTACTAGATCTCTATTTTACAAAACTTTGGAATGCATTAAAATTCAGAGACGTGAAGAAATGCAAAACCATGAAGTTCAAGAGATTTGCACCAGAACAAAAGGAAAATTAGACCCATAATCTGAAGCCTGCTGCATGGGGGTTGTTAAGAGGATGCACAATATATGAGGTCTTAAAGATATTTTTGCTAGATTTTGAAGAAGGTTTATGACAAAAAAAGGAATGAAACAAGTGTTTTACTGAGACTCAGAAACTGTAAAAAGTCAAAAAAAGAGATAATAGTATGAGAGCCTTAAGTTTTTTGAATCATGAGGGAGAATTCTTCATGTTTAAGAGAAAAGAGATTTAAAATGAGTAATATTGCTAGAAGAACTTCAAAATAAGCACAGGAGAATCTAATGCTAAGCACTGTCAGTTTGTACTCCATTTGCCATTTTTTAACACACCATTATGAAAACATATTTATAGTCCATAAATCTATCCTATGAATACAAAGTATTCAAAAGAAAACTAAAATTTTATACAATATATAAAACTGTTTAACTGATGGTTTTACATCAGGAATCATCATACCCCAAAGTACTCTTTGTTAGAGGTCCATTTAGTATAACACAGCAAACTGGAGACAAAATACCATCCAGTTAACTGCAGCTCTGAGTAACTGTTCAGTTTCAATCCAGCCTGTCAATGTGTGGAAATTATATTTCCGTCTTGAACATGTAGGCAGGTGAGTACAGCTGCCTCTATTTCCCCTTTATAAATGCAGTACATGAAACAAGAAGGATCAGTGCTGGAGTGCCATCATTTTTTCTAGTGTCATTCCTTTCAAAAGGTTACTGAAAAAAGATGAAGAGAATGAGCTGTGTGAATGACTAAAAATTAGAAATAAACTCCATTATAATTAGACAACAAAACTACAATCTATAGTGCTTTGGGTTTTTTATCCATGAAGAGGTTAAAATTGATGCAACTGCCAATAAATGGAGACTAGGATATGATTATATATGCTATTATTTTTCTGCTGAGGACAATTAACCACTGAAATAACCTACCCAGGTACAGAAGGGATACTTCATTATTTGAAGCTCTTTAAGGATGACCAGACATTTTTCTTGAAGAGATGCTATAGTCCAGACAAAAGTTTTGGTCATAATCTAGAAACTAGTAAGCAACATTCTTTGACCTCTGCTCAGTAAAACAAACCTGATGACTGCTAATGGTCCTATGCTGGTATAACAGCATATGCATTTTAAATGGTTCTCTACATTACCATTTACTCATTCTAATGTATCTCAGGACCCAGAGTGATGACTCTTCCCTTAAGACTGCCTTGTCATTACCACTTATCACTAAGTCATTTCATTTCCTTTTCTCAAGAAAAAATCAAGATCTATTTCTCACAGAATGCAACTTAAGCTGATCCAGTAATTAAGTCGAGTCAGCAGAGCAACTTCTGAAACACCGATGCTTAAGAAAGACATTGTACACTTTAGGCCAGTAGCAGAATATGCATGTGCAGAAGGTGAGGATGGCCATCTGCTTTCTAAGGCAAGTGGGAATGAACAACAGTCTGAAGCACCTGACAAGGTCCACAGCTCCTGCCCCTGTGAGCCAGGAGTACTCTCCATTGATGTTTTTTATTCTTACCACAGGGGAAACCCTAACTGGCTCTAAACACAACCACAAATTCTGTCTGCACTTTGTTCACAGACTGAAAAAAATCTATATTTTCTATATCACTTGTCTGACTCCCTTTGGTTGGTTGGTTCTGCCTGTGCCTAAATCACTTGGGAAGTACAGTCAAGCATACTGCTGGCATATACACCCCAGTGGATAAGTAGACCAGCAGAGCCCTTCCTGAACCTACAGATGAGGCATCCCTGAAACATTAAGGATATATAGTAAAGCCTTCACAGGAGAAATGCTATAATTAAGGTTACATGCATGTTTTTTGCTGCATCCACTGCTGTGTCAGATTTACAGGCTAGATAAGCTATTTAATTATAAGATTATATCCAAGTTCAAATATCAGTCAAATTACTCATTACTAATGTTGTATCCCTACTTTCTTGAAATTTAGTTTATGTGGAACTATGATTTATATGACAGTTTTATCAGGTCTTGTACATTATGGTGAACAGTTCAGTCTTCCGTGGGAACAAACACAAAAAGAAACTATTTGAGGAACAGCATTGGCTTTTAATGCAAGAACTCAAATTGTACTTAATAAAGTAATTCAAATATCTAGACACCTACTATAATACTACTTTGGATTTCTTTTACAGCACTAAGTTGCGCACTAACTCACTTCAGTCAATCAGTTAGCCTTTAAGTGCTGTAATGCAAACCACATAAATAGCTGAAATTAAATGTATTTCTAGGGACAGCAGGCAGACTTCTGTCTATTCAAAACAATTAATGTCATTGTCAAGTAGTAAAAACTAAAATACTGAGGGGGGGATGTTGGAGTGATGACGTTTGTCTTCCCAAGTCACTGTTATGTGTGGTGGGGCCCTGCAGCCAAGGAGGTGGCTGAACACCTGCCTGCCCATGGGAAGCAGGGAATTAATTCCTTGTTTCGCTTTGTTTGTGTACATGGCTCTTGCTTTACCTATTAAGCTGTCTTTATCTCAACACACAATTTCTCTCACTTATACTCCTCTGCTTCTTTCCCCCATCCCACCATGGAAGGGGAGTGAATGGGGTTAGTTGCCAGCTGGGGTTAAATCACAACAGTAATATAAATTTTTACCAATGGATGTTTAACTATGTCACCTGGAAGATCAACAGAAACATGTCACCAGGCTAATTCCTTAGCAGATGAACAAATAAATCAACATTTTTTATAATTACATCCCTTCACACTGAGCTATGATTTATTCCAGTTCCAGGAACAGCTGCTCTTCCTTGTGTACTACACTGTAATTTGGACATTTACATTCCAGTGACCCTTCTTGAGGCAAAAATGTACCTTCTATTTTACCAGCTGTTTACCAAAAGGATAGTCTACTTTTCAAGCTGTGCAGTGATCCAAAAAGGATTTCACTAAAGGTCCAGTTGTTATAAGAGAAACATGAACTTACTAGTACTGAAAAATGAGTACTCGCATGACTGCCAGCATTTGAATGAAGTGACATCTGGTCAAGCTGTCCTCCATACACATAGATTCACAGACCTGTCAGTCATGGTGCTAAGCAAGTTATTTGGAGGACTCCCAGAAAATCTTAAGGACACAAACTCACTATAGAAGGCATGTCACTTCAAAGATTACATAGTAGGGCAAAAAACAACTTACTTTTTAAAAGGATGTGAGCAATTGCCACATAATACAGGTTGAATGGATTCAAGTTATTCTGAAGTTGTATTACTACAAAGCCAAATCTCTGGGGATTCATTTGGGAAAACTTATCCTAGGTATAATGAGTGCATGCTATGTGCATTATTCTAGCTAATGATATCCAACTCTCTTCCTTTAGTGCCAAAATTAATCTTCTTGCTATCATTCAGAATAAAATATGGTACTTACATCCTTTGGAAAAAAAATATTTCTAAGAAACAAAAATAGCTTCTTGAACAGTTGAAAGCAATCAATGGAATCAGCTACTCTTGTCTTCTCCATAAAGGTGTGTTTGGGTACTATCATAAAGAGGACCATTGAGGGCAGTAAAAATACTCCAGATAATTAAGCACAGGAAGAGAACTTCTACTAAAATCAATGGATTTGCATGATGTTATATCAAGTAAGATCATGGTTCAGCAGCATGGAATCCTTGTGTTCTAGGAAAACAGAATTTGACTTTCTGCATTCTTTGAAAGTCTGAAGGGAGAAATATGAAGGACTGTATAAGGGACCTCAGTACATTACTTGGTGTTTTTTTCACATGATATCATTCAGTATTTGAAATGACTCTTGGTTCAATTACTTCACTCTCCCATTTACCAACCTAGATGCAGTAAAAAGGAATCCTTTTTTTGAATTCTATCTCCAGTAAGTTAACTAATTCATCAGTCTTAACAAAGCCAATAGCTTTGTCCTCCAATCTTCTACTCAAACCCATCAACCGTGCCACAGGTGAACACAGCTCAGTGATCATGGAACTTGGAACATATTTCTTTTTCTTACTGTGTAACTGATGTTTGACATGTTTTGTTTTCTACTTTTTTGTGTATGTGTGTGGTTTTGTTTTGTTTCACTTTATGTCCACTGTATCATTTGCAGTTACAAATGACTAAGAGAAAAGCCTGGACTTCACAAAGCACAGACTTCCTTGCCAGCTTCAACAATTATTTCAAAGATTGATATGCTGGTTCAGTAAGGCCTTGTCACTCAGAATAACTCTATTTATTGTCTCTGTCTCTACAGGGAAGCTGTTCTTCAGCATTATCCCTCCCAGCATGTGTCAAGATTTATGAACTCTGTGAAAAAAGTTCCACGGCTTAAGACAAAACATATATTCATTACGTAAACAATCCTCTTAAATTAGGAAAGGAAACCATAAGACTCTCACATCATTACAGTTTGCTACTTCACTGCCTGAGTAGGGAGCGCTTCTATTCATAAATCTTAAGGAAAATGGTTTTCACCTTCTATTTTTCCCATTGATCATCTCTTCATTCTGGAGCTTCAGGTGACCAGATTGCTCCCCTTTGTGTGAATTGGGCAATGGTCTTCTAGATTTGCCTTTTTCCTTAACTTGCTAAAAGAAAGTGTTTCTTTTCTGCGCATGAAGTTCTGTTTTCCAGTTGCATCCACATGCCATTGAAAAGTAAAAATAAAAGAAAGAGCCTACATGTTTGAAAGAAGCCTCCCATAAGTCCAGCAGAACAGAGCAGCTGATTATTGTATACAGAGAAATCAACTTAATTTCTTTAACTTTTTATGAACTTCAGCAATTCACACAAAGTTTTTACATACCAAATGTAGACTTTTAATCAGAGGAGACGACACAAAGATGTTTTACCACTGCTCTATGATTGGCTGATTTAGATATCAATGTTCAGGAACAGAGCAGGTCTGGAGCTACAGATATTCACTATCACTTACAATAAAAAATAGCCCTTTTTTTTCTTGCAGATTATATACATGTTAAAAAACAACAAAACCACTATTGGACAATGCTACCATGGGTACTTTTCCTTTGTTGATATTAACTAGAAAACCCAAATTGTGAAGACAAATAAGGCACTGAGAATATAAAAGAATAATTCAAGTATATGTAAAAATGTGGGTTTAGTTTGGTTTCTGAGGTAAACTGACTAAAACTATTTGCCCTTTCTTTCCTCTAATAACTTTTGAGTTCATTGATTTTCAAACTAATTCCAAAAGAGGAGTAGAAATACCAAAACGTATAATTCCTAAAGTTTAGGGAAACATGAGAGATGTGTAGACCAGAATACATTAAATCAGTATTTTCTGAGGGAAAATATCAAACAGAAGGTGGATATTATGCATTCCACTGTGTAGAAGCCTACTTGTACAATCAGTTTGTGAAAACTACCAGGAGAAAACATGACAAGAGATACCACAACTGTGGTAGAATTAAACAATATCTTTCTTCTGAATCTCAAGAGAGTTGCCATAGATTTGTTATATCACAGAAAATAAACAAACCAAACAACCCCCCCAGAATCCAAACCACGTAAAAGAACTAGAAAATAGAAGACCTTAACTAAGTAAACTGAGAGCAAGTTCCGTGGTGTGGGCTATGGTTGTATCTGAACTTTTACTATCAACTAACATTGCCACAGCTCCTTTCCCTTTCCCTGTCCTCATTTCCAGTCATTCCTAGAAGACCTCTTCAAGAAGGCAGACACAACTATCAACCCCATAAGACTATATCAAAAGCTTCTTAAATTATCACATAGTTATGACTGAGAATGCAAATGTATTTCAGTGTAGGTTGGGCAGGTTAACTGCAGCATTTGTGGAAGTGGGTTAAGGTCTACATTGGAACCGCAGTTAACGTATGGTAAATAACATCCCTTGGCTCAGGCCCCAGACAATTCTTTTGTAACTCCACCCATCAAAGCACTGCCTGCTGTGTAACATTTTTTGGGGGCGGGGGGGACGGGTGGGGAATTATTAGTGTATGAGCTTTTCCATTGGCGATTCTGATCCAAAAATTTTTTACATGAATGGCACATTTGAGTCCCATTCAATACAATATGAATTAATTTGGCCCAAGTTATTCTTTGTATGATGTGCCCAGGCAACAACCATGGCAGATGAGCAACTTGCAGAACTGAAGTCATAAGAAAAATGTGAGGCTGTTTGTGAATGATGCTGAGCAGATGACCCTCATCTCATTTCTATGCTGGCTTTTCTGTTTGATCCTAGGCCATCATATCTCCAAATGGCAGCACCCATTGCTTTGCAGGGGGTTGGGAGGTGAGTGATTGTGGTAAAATAGTAATTAATTACTATAGCTACCTATTAGTTCTGGTGATCTCCCCTTGCATTATATGAGGCAAAGAGCAACACGAAATGAGTTGATAATGGCACATTGGCAATTAATGTTTTAGGGTGATTTTGGTGTGATTCAAATTTCACCATGACTTTATACAACCATCTACAAATTTCTTATAATGCAAGTTATTGTTTCTGACTATAATTAAAAGAAATACTTTTTAAAATTAGAGAAAGGAATCCCTGTTAAATCCAAATAGCTAAAGATTTGCTGCATGCCAAATGTTTCTAAAGATCTGACATATTACAGAATGAGCTGATAGAGATATAGTTGGAGAGATGAAATTTTAAAGTGGGCAAAATTGAGATCCAATTTAAGTAAGCATTTAAGCTGGTATTTAATTGGAATGCATTTGACTTGCATGAAGCTCAGGCCTATGTTGACCTGTTTAGCAATGTTTGCCAAGATTTCTATTTTACATCTGAATCACAGAAGATTAAATAAACGAAATCTTAAGAATCCCATATATGTATTATTTAATCATAATAAAAAGAAGTACTTTAAGTGCTCTGATGCACTGCACATTTAATCCAGCTTCTGAGAAGATGATGACTGCAATAAGCATAGGATCAGGTCATGGATCAGCAATATATGTCAAATACTATTTCCTCCTAACTTGTTCTTAAGTACCTACAGTTATGGAGTAGAACCATGCCTTTCAGTAAGCTATTCTGCTCCTCAGCTATTAAGTGCCTACTCTTAATAACTCACCTAAACTTTCATTTCTTAGCTTCAGGCCACTGCTTGACTCCAGAAGGAGCATAATTAACTTTTTAGATTTTTATGTGCTCAACTCTCACCTAGACTATTTTAATTTAGCTACTTTGGTCCCACATGCATATTTTTTGAAAAAATTTGTATAAATTTTGTATGCTTCCTTGGTGTTTTCTTCAGTTTTACTTTGTTCTTTCAAAACTGTGGATATTGTGGAATCAATATAGTGCAATTAATATGCAGTATTTTATCTGTTTTATGTCTTCATCTGACTCCTTGTGCTCTTTATTGTCTTTTATCCCTAGTTTTGTAATTATGGAATTTCTTATGAGGTAAGAAGAAGCACTTCTGCACTTTTTAAATCAGAACAGACACCCCTCAATAATTCATTCTGAAAGGTAACATCTTTCTCTTTAAAGAATAAAGGCAGCTTTTAAATAGCATAAAGGAATGGTACTACATAGCAGATCACATCAAGTAGACATTACCCTATCCAACTTCTAGAAAGTCTGTTCAAATTACTTTGAACTGAGGAAGTCCATATGGCAAAAGCCAGTATATTCTTATTAAGATGTCTGTCATAATGATGCAATGTATCTCTTTTAAGGGAGCTCACTGTTACTCAAACTGCTAAAAATATTAAAAGGACATATTTTAAATACTGGCAACAACAAATGCTACTTCCATTTAAAAAGGTGCTACAAGATTTCTGAATATCAGAAATAGCAAGAAATGTGGCCTGTTATATCAAATATTAGTTTTCTTCAATTCAGTTATTTTAAACCTCCTACAAGACAATTAATACAAGAAATAAAATTATTCTATTCATTTTTTCAAAGGTTAGTGACATCTCGTGCAAAATGTTCTCCTCTTATGAGGACAGACTGCAGGAGCTGGGGCTGCTTGGTCTACAAAATAAAAGACTAGGAGAGGATCTCATCAATAAATACAAATATCTCAAATATGGATATCAAGAGAATGGTGCCAGACTATTTTTGGTGGTGCCCAGTGACAGGACAAGGAGCAATGTCCATTCTTTACTGGGAAAATACTGTATAGAGTATTTAAAGACCATGCTTACAAAATCAATTTCCAAAGCATTTGTTGGTCTTGCTGACAGTCTTTCCTCTCTTAATTTCTATCTACACTTATTTGGTCCAAATCAAGGTAAAAGTAAAGTAATTTGTTTTGCTTTGGGTGCTTTAAAAAGAACTATTTTCCAAAGAAGCTCTCAGGTTTGATCCTGAAAATCTTCTATTTAAAAAACACATAGGGACTGTAACAAAAATTGTAGGATTACTCTGAAACATACACTGAAATGGAAATACAGGCCATTTGAAGTGCTCTATGATATCTCAAAACTAAAAAAAACCCACTTAATAAGCTTCAAAAAGTAAAATTTTTAAATGTAAAATCAAATCAGGTTAATGCCAACCAATGAAAATCCCTCAGTTTCAAGAATTGTAAGAAGAAATACTAAAGCAAGACTCCAGGATAAACACATTATCAACAAAGGACCAGGGAAATTAAATACAGCAAAATTCAACACATAAATTGCAAAAGGTGTTGCAAAGCAGGTGTAACAAAGAAGAAATTATAATTTTAACACAACAGGACACCTAATTCCTTATTGCCACATCATCATCTACTACTGTAGGAAGTATATTTTTTAACAATTTTTCATTTCATGTACACCCTGCACTGAGTTTTTTTACACGAAGGAAGAGCAGTTTGGTACTTACATATGGTTTTAAAACATAACTTTTCAATGCTGTGAGAAGTTTTACTCACAAAATAAATTCACATATTCCCTACAGCTTGTAAGGAAGAGGTTTTATACAAAATAGTTTCCTGCTATGGGATGAAAGAGATTAGCATGTATTCATTAAGATGTAGTTACATGCTTCAAATGCTGTTCCTCAAAATGTGCAGTTTTTCCTGCCAAGGCTTATTTGTATATCCAGTAACTCATATTACTTCTGTATATGAAGCACATATTAAATAGCCATTTAAGTAGAGATTTTAAAAGCTTTTTTTAAATTCAAAAGTCAAGTCTGATGTTCAAAGACATACGTCACCTAGGTATATAATTGAAAAGGCCAGACTTTCAAAAATATTGAATATGTCTTCAGTAGACTTTCCAACACAGTTCTCTACTGAGATCACAAATTATGCCAAAGCATTTTGCACTCACTAATTAAATGTAGGTTTGCCCATTTTACTGATGAAGAAGCACAGAGGAATTAGATAAACTACAAAACAGAAGTCAGTATCCCAGCCAAGAAAATGTCCCAAAACACCTGACTTTCAAACATTAAGAAGTGTTTGTGTCCACACCATGCTCAAACACAAAGGAGAACAGTCTGTTTTCCAATATTGCTGCAAATTTAAGCATCTAAAAATTACTTTGTCTACTTTACTTTTGCATTTCCTAAATTATATAAAAAACATCAGGTTCCATATAATGTAAACTTGGGTTAGTTTCTAGTAATAAAATGAAACACTTTTAACTTTTAAATATTTTAAATGTAAATTGTGGTTTTAGCTTTCAGGCACTAGAACCTGTTGTAAGCAAAAATTAAACTTTAATTAAATTACTTTAATAGGAATTTTGAGTGTTCTGCATGCGTAGTTTAGGATTTTACAATTTTATAACAAGGCTGACGTGATCAGATGGCTTGACTTTAATAGTTACCATCACATTAAGTAGATTACTAATTACAGTATGAGTTCCAGAGAGAAAACCACAATTAATGAACATATGACCCAAAGTCTTTCAAATTTAGTGAACTGTGTGAAGTCTGACACATAACATGCCAAATGCAAGTGGGACAGTGAATGAGGAGGGTGAAGCGGAGCGTGTTGTGAATTCATGTAAAATTGTATTTAAGCTGTTAGTTCAGCCCCAGCATGGGTCAATCATGAGCAAAACAGCTGCAACTGAAGTCAAGAAAAGCTGTTCTTTGAATACCTGTGCCACTATATATGACACCCCAGTGTCTCACCACATCTAGGGGCATAGGATGGTGAAGTACATGCAAAAACCAAGAAACTCCTGACAAAATTAAATGCCCACAGGGCAGAAGAACACAATATAATAGAGGGTATTCTCTAACTGTTCTCTCCAAGTTTTACTTGGTGTGATTCATGGGGCTGGTTCATGGTGTGATTATTGGGGATGTCCTGTGCAGGGCCAAGAATTGGACTCGATTCGCAGGGGTCCCTTCCAACTCAGAATATTCTATGATTCTGTGATACTTTTGGAGGAGAATCCTGGCCCATGAGAATATGATGCACAGTGTCTTCAAAGTTCAAGCTTCCCAGTTCTGATAGAGACTGCAATTTTGTTTTTTAATTTACCTGTTTCTAAACACTCCACATCATAAAAACTAACAATTATAATTGCCTCAAGTTCAGTAACGTGAGATCAGATATTGAGGAAGCAGATGGGTTTCCAGCATTCCTCAACTGATGAGAAATTTCATAGTGGCTGACACTTTTCCTTCTTGAAAAAATTCTAATCAGCTTTCTGATATTATTTTTTATGCTTGAATCTTAATCTTACAATTGCACAGCTGCTTGTCTTCATATGAGCACTTTCAGCCAAGTGTGTGTCAGAAGACGAAGTTCTTAATTTTTTACAAAAATAATATTGTCTTTTCTGCTTGCTTTAACTGCATTTTTTCATCCAGGTCATTTCAGTTTTCAGATGTTTCTGTGCTGGCTTTTCTAAGTAACCATTTGCAAGCACCTTTCACTCATGTACAGAACAGTATAACACACTAGAAAAAAAATAAATTGATCAGTTGGTTTTGGTTATTTTTTTCCAAAGAACCAGGTATTATACCACAAACAAAACCAGGAAACTGAATATAAAAGAAGTTAATTATACTGCTTTCACCCAAAAATTAAGAGAAAACGAATAAAAAAAATAAAAGAAAATAGTTTCTAAGATGTACATCACTAGACTTAACCCCAAAGTATCAGGTTTTGCAAAAGTGAAACTGACTCAGTATTTCCTTCACTAATCTGCAGCTATTTTTCCTTACATGTATATTTTCCACTTGAGAAGATCCAAGGAAATGATTTCTTTCCTCTTGGGGAGATCAGAACATTTTATCTTCAGTGTCATGAAATTACAAAACACATGCAACATCAAAAGTAAAACTTTGTGTCTTTGATCTCAGAATCAGAACAGACATACTGACTGTAATACTAACACACACTGTCTTTTCACTTTCTTTTATGTTCAGACTAGACTTGCATGGCCAGAGAAAGGCAGTTACAGTTTCCTGAGCTCCCAATTTTAACCGAGGTCCAGTGCAGATATACAGTTTTAAAGGACCCCTGCAGTGTATAAGAAACTGGAATGCTATGGAGTTCTCTCCTGCTGTACAGTCTATTCAGAAGAAGGTAGGAAGAGATAAGTATTGGGTGAAAATGAAGCTCACAAAACACTGCAAAATAATAGCTTAGTAAGATCTTCTAGGGAAAGAAATGGACTTCTATCATTGCAAATAGATATAGAGCAGAGCTCACTGAGAAAAAGCAAGGCACATCCATATTTCTGGTTTGTCATCAGCAATGACTTCATATTTTAAACGTTTTCCAAAACATATAAAATACCCCATGGAAACACAAAACATGAAAACTAAAGAAACTGTAAAAGTAAGGTTAGCTAAGCTTTGAAAACTGGAATTTCTATCACTACAAGTGATGTTATATCAGAGCCATGGCATTAAATAGTCTTTGGCCACTATAGATAGGTTGGAAGACAGTCTGTCACAATTCTTTCTGTATTTTAAGCAGTATGGCCTATTTTTATATGAGTGACAGAATTAACACATATTGTTATTCACAAGTACTTGTCACAAGTTACTGCCACTAAGAAACCTTTAATGAGTTGTTCTCCAAACTTTTCTCTGTTCTGTTTCACCTGCACTCTTTCAAGGCCTCAGATATATAGAAAAATAAACCTGAATCACAGCTTACCTTCTATAAAGGATTTGTAGAGAACTGACCAATATTGAAACCATTAAGAGTCTGTAACCAAAACAGAGTACTTTAAAAATGCGTATGGTAGTCTTTGGTACTATAGCAATTAAAATTAAAGGTGTGAATTTTGAGGAAACAAGATGTCTTCCTTTTTTTGCATTTCATGGAACTACAGAAATGAAGTAACTGAGGTTCACTCCTCAAGACTGACAAAAAGGGTCCACTGCTTAATTGAAAATACTCAGTAGTTGTTTCAGACTACATCTTGGTAAATGAAGAAAGGCTTTGGCATTCAAACCACAACCAAAAGAGTTGGTGAAGGGATATATACTTGGCAATCCTGCTGATTGCTTCTTACTCTTGTTCTCCATTTTCCAGTTCAACTCCTGTTGAAACACTAACTGGCTGAGATAGTTACAGTGAGTAAACAGAAACTGTGTTCTATAGTTGTGGTAGATAAACCCTACAAGCATCTGAGCTCGAGTCAAAGCACAATTCTCACTGTTTAAGACTCTCTTGTAAGTCTTCAGACATTTAAGGTCAGCTAGAAGTCTGACCTGTAAATGAACCAGGAGGTGAATATGATCTTATTATTAGCAGAATGATACCTATTAAAACGGTGATGGTGCCTTAGGCTTCCAGAGTGCTCCAGCTCTCTTGCATGAGGTGCTCAACAAATGAGTAACCCATATACGCAATTGTTGCCCCAAACATAACCAATGTAGATAAAACAACAAAATATTCATATAAAAACTCAGGCAGACCAGTTGGCAAACACAATAATAGAGCAGATGTATCTCACTGTCCATTTAGTACGTGCATAGACTGGCTGAAACCTATGGCAGAGAATAAACTAGGAACACGTTATACAAGCTACCCAGTAGAATAGCCCCATGTGTGAGAGCACAAATACACTTGATCTTCTGGTTTTGTGCAACAGAATGAAAACAGAAAACTCTATTGAAACATTTTATGAGAAATTTACTTCTTTTTTTCTGTCCAAAAACAAAAACCTTCATCTCACATAAGGAACTGAGTCATTACAGTGAAAGGATTTCAAAAAATAAGCAAGCTGTTGGAGATGGCCAGCAACCTCTGCAACTTACAGTTTCCTTAAATTATGCATTTTGTTGGATGAGTTTGTAGCTGCCCCTCTCATCTATACAAGAGAGCTGCCTACCCCTGAACTGTGCTGTCAAGCCAATACTACAAAAGCAGTTATGGAATCTGAGGAAATGCTGAGATCCTGCACACCAGATAATTGTTTCAAACCTGTTTAAAGACAACTCACGTTAAGATGTACGAGAGATATGTGAAATTACATCCATCATGGTTTTGCTATAATTTTTTGTCCTGATAGAAATATTTACAAGTATGAAAAAATGCAGTCAACTAAATTTAATGTCAAGTATATTTTATTAGGTGTTTTGAGGAGCTGGAGGGAGGAGGGTACTTCTCATTTTCATCTGGGTTTATCCTTATGGCCAAGATGACACACTGTGGTACTCTAAGTACCTTGTTCAAACATGGATATTTTAATTTGCATTTGAACTCTGACCTATAGAAAGACAAATGTTATTTGTGGTTAAAAAACAATATTAAAAAAAAAAAAAACGAGCAAGACTATGGAAGAGAGATAGTATCTCCCTTCATTAAGACTTTATATACTGGCATGAGTATGGAATTGCCACCTAGAAGTGGAGATACTCCTTTCTATAAGTCCGCATGTCCATGAGGAGGATATGATGGTCCTGATGGGCCTCAGCCTTCCCTGCTCTGAAAGGGACTGACCCAGTCTACAGCTGTAGCTGCCTGCAAATGTTGTTAGGCAACATCCCAGACAGGTTTCTTCTTCTTTCTTTGAAAATTTAAGTGTGTTTAGTTGCTCAAGAATGGCAACACCCCCTGACATAGCGGATGGCCCTTCTCTTCACCATGGCTTTGTGACCACCCTCTCCCACACTGCCTCTTGAACAGCCCAAGGCAGCTCGTAGTGTATTTAATCAACACCAGCAGAGCTTGCAGACAGGCATAAAGCACCTCCTGCTCTCCAGGGGGCACCATGATCAACCTCCCATACACCTGGGGCCTCTGGCACAGGAGGTACAAATAGTTGTGCCATGTCTGCCACACCAGTGAACCACACAGAGGGCTCCGAGGGCTACTGTGCTTCAAAGAATTTCAAAGAGATTTCAGTGCTCCAGACAAACACCAGTGCTTGGTTCAAGTAACAAAGACTTCCTAAAGCTGTCTGAGTTGTCCTGTACCAGAAAGCATCACCAAAATGCTATTTAAATTTCATGAGACAAAATGCATGAGCTACTCTTTTTTGCTTGCAGCTTTGGTGGCCTTTTAAAGTTAAGAGTCTAGTTAACTATTCTCTTAATTAGGGCTCTGTTTGCTGTTTTCTTTCTCTGCAATATAAGAAGTTGCTTTTCAGTTCCTGCATAAGTCACACTGATACAACAATGAAAAAAAACTCTAAGAAAAAAAAATGGTGCCCTTAATTTAGAATTAAATCAGGATGGCAGAGATTTCATTTTCCATGGAATTCCAAATCACAGACTGCAGCGTTAGGAAGCTCACATATTTGCAACAGAAATGCTTACGTTTACTTTTCTTTCCTTAAATATTTTTCTGCCAGATAAGTATGCTAGGTACAGTTTTCATCTCAGCACTGTTCCAACAATTCCAGATTAAGAGTTCTTTACCAAAGCAACGTGAAGCAATTCATCAACACAAAGAAAATGTATCAGCTCTCTGAAGAGTATCTGGCTCAAAACCAAAGAGATACTACACTACTATAAACTAAACTGTGTAACTGTATGCCTATTCCACATTATCTACCAAGCTGTGTGAGTAACATAGGAAAGTTGAAAAGTTTAACTTTTTAAATAAACACGAGAGATGAGAAAATTCTTCAGAGATTATAAAACAAATGGGATTATATGACCTGAATCTGGTATAGACCTATTCCAGCCCCACTCCAAATGAATCTCGTGCCCACATGCACACAGAGGGGCTGAGATCAGTCACATGAGTGGGATTGGAAGTGTAATGGTCATAAATCTTACGACAAGAAAATTCTCATTTTTATCTCATACCACACATAATCATACATTATTTTTTTCTGATCAGGATCTGTTCGATGATCCATCCAGTTATATAATACTGAAAATATTAACAAAATACAATTCAGCCAGGGAAACACATGGCAAAGACGAGACTGGGGACAAGGGACTTCCAAAAAAGAATGCCCAGGAGGTTAAGTACAACTGTTGAAACAAGATTTATCCAATCTGACTTGTAACACATCTTGGTGACAATTCAATTAGCTAAAGTAAACTTTCTTTTGTGAATATCCAGTGGCAGTTACATAGAGCAATCATAAAAATTTTTTCCGGAACTTTAATGGTGGGACCATTAAGGATTTATTAAACTTCACTTAAAAATCACATGTATGTTAGAGGAAAATTATTCTTTTCATCTACTGTGTCCTACTTTGAATAAACTGCTCTTTTAAAAATTATTTTCAGTTAATAGAAGGAGAATATTATATATAACAGCAAGAATCAGAGCAGTATCAGGTGCGCTCCTTTGCGTGAGATTTGGTATTATGGAACAGGAGGAGGCAATGCTGCAAGTGGAACAATATGTTATTAGGTCTTTTTAAGTTTATTAGGTCTAAATGAAAAACCTACTAACACCTGTTGAGAGCTGCAGTCCTAAGATCTGAATAGTTTTATCAGTTACATGGAACTTTTTATTTTTTACAGAAATATCCAAGGTTACTTGCTCTCTTGTAATAAAATAGTAAGCCATATGAACTGCAAAATCAATTTTGGTATATTCATAAGCTGTGAAGCCTGTCCAGGAGGCCAGCTGCCAATACAGGAAAAATCAATGATATTTCCAAGTAGCATCAAGTGCGTGTTGTTTTTCAATAAGCCTGTGAAGCCAGAATTTTCACTTATGTAAATCCAAAACAGTCTAGAAGCTTGTAAATATCTACTCAATATAGTGAACATGCATTAAAAATATTTTGTGCTTTTCACATTAATTTCTTTTAATATTGCCAAATGTTATGCTGCTGTCCTGGTAACCTGTAAATTGGTTTAATTTCACAGTCAGGTGGGCTGAGTCCTAGTGTTGCAATTCCTCAGCAGGTCCCTGTAGTGGCAGCAGTGGTACTTGTTTTTTACAATACAGCAGCAGCTGCAAACTCTGATCTATCAATATGCAAAGGGAACTGGATGGCTACTCCTGAACTCCTCCAGGACGTTTTTTGTATCTCCCCCAGAACAAAGGTACCAGACCATAGGCAAGGACTTTCTGAGCTTATTCAACAAGCCATCAGCTGGCTTGTGACTATGCTGTCTTGAGAAAATTATTAAACATAGCCAATAAAATAGTTTTTTAAGTCTTTGTTATAGGCTATATCTCTCTTCTCCCTTTCCACATTTTATAATTGAGAATCATCCTTTTTATCCAGGTGAGTTATATGTTAAAGAAGTAAGACTGTAATAGCCACTGTTATTTCCATGTCAGATCACAGAATACTGATCTGAGTTGGAAGGGTCCCACAAGGATCATCAAGCCCAGCTCTTAAGTGAATGGCCCATACGGGGATCAAATCCACAACCGTAGCTTTGTTAGCACCATGCACTGACCAGTGGAGGGAATAGTTTGGGCTGCTACCCATGTGTGCTAAAAGGGCCCAAATCAACTGCCATGAAAACTCAATTCATTTAACCATGTAACAAATTAGATTGGAAGAGACGCCTGGAAGTCATCCAGTCTGACCTCATGTGCATCTATACGGTCTTTTAGCTTACTTTTCCTCTGCCACTTGGGTGGCTTCTTAGACATGGAGAGAGGGAATACAAATCTTCCTCCCAGAAAAGCTGAAAGACCCCTGGGCTTGAAGCTACTATTCAGAGAGCATCTGACACCACAGTGTTACATGGCAGGAGAAAGGTCACAAAGATACTGTTGTCTTGACTAGTCATCCTCTTCAATGTTAACTCTCCTTAAAATCTTCCAGAGGTACTGTGAATCAGGACCAAAGGTGTCCAGTAATTTTCATTTAGGGGAGCAACTTCTCACCACTCATACATTGCTCTGCTTTAAATCACTATTCCAGACCTACGTTATTCTGTCTCCATTAAATATTCATGTCTAAATTTGATTTTAATTTCATCTCCATTGTTCACTGTCACTCACCAAGACCTTCATCAAGCAACTGGCAAAGATTCAAATGGACCAACAATACAACATTAATGTCCATGAAAATATATTAAGAAGTATTTTTCATTGTGCTTCCAAGCTAATGACCTTGCAAGGCACTTTTTAAATCTCATTTTCAATATTTCTTATTATTCTTATTTCCTTAGCTATGTTTTTATTCCAGCATATCACGTCTCTTTTTACCCCTCTTCTAAACATGATTAAAATGAAGACATAAACTTAATTAGGTGACACCCTCCCAAAAAAATTGGATTTTTTTAATCAAAAATAGCAGGCTGAGAGTCTTACACTCAGAAACAGCTCCCTTCGTATAAAGGACTTATGAAATAATAAAAGAATTTCCTTCACAGAAGAAAATAAAAGTTTCTAAAAATCTGCAAAAGTACAAGTATTTCCTATATATAAGCCCTAAAGTTCAAGTGTTAGCAAAAGGCCTACCAGAACTGATATTCATGCTTTGAAGCACTAATATAATTTGTATCAATTCACTCAATAAAATCCATTAATGAAATGGAAGGTTCACATGACTAATTGAATCAATAGAAGCAGCAATATGAATCCAGACTTGCATCAGTGTCTAGAAGCCAGTATCATCATCCAAGCCTAGGCAGAAGTAGCCAATAAAATGGGGTTTTTGCCAGCACTACGCCTTGATGATTTAAACTACAATTATCTTTGCTTCCCTATTGTGTGCTTTTTCACTATTATAGTTAAGTGAACTGAAAATCAAAAGCACAATAGCTTCCCATCAATTAATATTTGTAACAATAAACTTGTTTTCAGTATACCTCATCTTGAAAGTAACTATTGAAGTGAGATAATTTTATTTGTGGCAATGTGCATTTTGGTTTTGTGATGTTTGCACAGAGGCTTGTGTGGGACTAGTAAAACTTGGCACCTATGTACTACTTCAATCATCAATAAAAGTCAGGACTTTCCAACAGGAATCAAAAGTATGAATTAAAAGACAATAAATAGACTCACATATGCTCACAGAAAGCAACTGCCTGCTTCAGAGACCAATATCAAACTATTTGATTATTGTCAAATATCACATGTAAGGTATGTAGATGAAAAACAGTTCTCGTTTACAGACAAATGTAATGACCCTGCATTCACAGATATACATTCTATATCAAATAAACATCTGCTAGGTTTTAAGATTAAGTAGGAAGAAAATTATTTGGATATTTTAAAAATCTAGTATTCCCAAAGTGGAAAGAGCAAACACGCTGCCACTGAATGTTATGAAACTTAGCTCCTGGCAGCTATGAAAAAACACATAGCAACTTGTGAGAATAAAATTCCCAAGATTACTGTTCTGGAAAAATTCCAAAGATTTAATTGTTTTCTTGCTACTTGAAAATCCTTCAGGTTTTGTCTTGGATTATTTATTCTTCATATTCTGAAAATTGTTTTATATGTTCCAGTATCACTTCTAAAAAGACAACACTCACTGCTCAGCAGTGTTCTTACAAACTTTACTTTCTGCTCTAATTTTGCAAAGTGTCCTGCAATTAATGAAAATATTGAGTAGAAATATTTTTTATGCTACAAACAATGCACACAATTACCTAGTTTTTATCCACCATGCTTAGCTTTATTGAAACGTGTCTCAGGAACTACATCAGTTTCCAGTTCTTCACTACAAGCTCTGTGGTTTCTCTGAAATTCAAATAAATCACTGAAACCTGCACCAGAAAAAACTTGCCTACTTTTATCCTGTCTCTCTTCCTTAGTGGATCCTCATTAAAGGTAGGAAAGGTAGTAAAGCCATAGCCATTACTCTGTCTGTGGCAAAATTCCCACTCATTTCAGAGACTGGCTTTTTGCTTACAGGTAAGATGTTTTCCAGGATTGAAAAAAAGCTGGATCATGTGGAAAAAATTATCTTAGAAAGTGGAATCACTGAAAAGCTCCTGAAAACCTGTTCATAGCAACAACTTCAACCCAATCTGGAAACTATTTGCAGGAAAGCAGGAGAGCCTTAAGTGTGAAGGTCCGCACAACGAGTACAATCCTGGCTATTCATGCTGGCAGAATGCTGATGTAGTATCAGAGGGGAAATCCAATTCATTTTGGATGATGAACAAACTCAGGTGTCTGCATGTCATTTTAATATCACCACTTTTCATTTTTGAAATGCTTTAAATGATGCAAGCAAGAAGATGCCATAATATATAGCAAAGATATGCAGATTGTAATGAACTGTCTTGACCAGATATATTTCAATTTTATTTACGGAGTCTGAAAGAAATTAATTTGTTTGTATGCAGGGATATAGTATTTCAAAAGCCTGGGAAACTTTAGATAAGGTAGTGAAACTACAGCTATGAGTCCCTGAATTTTCATGTCAGCTAACTTATTCATGATGTGAGATAAAGTTCAGGCAGCATCTGAAGGCTGCAGTACAGACACACTCCATACCACTGGGAAAAATTTGCTCACCTTGTCAGAAGTGTAATTCATTTGAGTCTTGGTCAAAAATGGCCTTGTGTTTCAACCAAGCATGATGATGTGACAAAGTAATGAAGATGATGATGGCTTAGGTAGAATGGAGTGCCTTCAATCCATTTAGTTGTGGCCTATGTGATAGGATAAGCTTTTTACGTTTTGACAGGAGAGCAAAATATTTTTTTCTTTCTTCTAGCATATTTTAACTAGAAAGCTAAAACTCTTCATTTCTGATTCACAGAAATTCTTAGACACTGTGTTAAACACATTCCAACTCAAAACACTAACATGTATTCTCTCAGGTACCTCTTGTAATCCATATTTGTTGAATAAAAGCCTTCCAAGTTGAACAGCTGAGTCTACATTCATAGCTTTTTCTTCCCCTCCTGGTGCCCTACATGACCAAGCTAGCATGAAGTACAGAATATCGATTAGAAGTGTACTATAGATTCCTTGCGCTGCAAGTTAAATTACCGTATACTGTATATTTTTAATTTCCCACATATAACAATAAACATGATTGATTCTTCAATTTCAGAGCATCGTTTTGGCAATTAAGAAAATAAATACCCTTTCCATGTACAGTTCGCTTTTTTTTCTAAATAAATGTCTGCAGTGTATTAGCTCATGTGTGACAGAAAAATAACTACCTACCCCTCTCCCTTTAGGCCTCATTCCATTTTCTATTTCTTTTTTTTTTATTTATTTAGGACCTGCCATTCATTTTCACACCTAACAGTAAAAACCTCTGGACGTGGTTGTTGTGAAGAGGATTATCTTTCAGATCAATGCTGAAATTGATTCCAAACCACACTATTTATCAGCCTGAAGCTAAAGCACTAGGAGTCAGGAAATATTTCCTCTCCTTCAAATCCGTTCCTGTTCTGCTGCTGGAAAATCACAATACTATGGTCTTCATTAATACACACCACTTCTATTTCTTGTGCATGTGGAATATTAATGTCAAACAGACTATGGGGTTAGTTGCATTATCAAATTCGGTTCAGAAAGAAACAACAGCCCAATTAAGTTTTGCACCACTGCTGAACAGTTGCTGATGCTAACTAGGAATATAGCCTTACAATGACATCTGAAATTAATGACTCTCCTCTCCATTTCACATAAAACACACTGTAGACTTTTATTAGCATCATATAATGATACAAGAAATACACATTAAGTCTCTTTACAAAGCCATGCTTACATACTTGTTTTTGGTTTCTGAAAAAAAAAAAAAGAAAAAGAAAAAGGCCTGCTGTATTTCATGCTTATGTACACAAACTACAGAAAATTAAAACTAAGAGATTCACCAAACTATCTAGGCATAATACAGCAGTCATGCAGATATGCAAGGTCAAATCAGTTAAACCCTATCCTGCTTCTCTGATTAACAATCTTTGTGATGAACAATTAGGGACAATCTGATGAATGGTGAAAGTTAATGAGAGTCTTTCAATTTATTTCAGGAACTATATTAAGCCTTTATTTGTTTGAGACTGTGGTGACACTGTTAGCTCATTATGACATTACTTATATTGTAATTTAATACTGTCTGAATGTACGGGATAAAGCCTGTGGTGAAGCTTACAGTAATGTACCACGTAAGTTTCGAATAAATAAAAATTATAGTGCAATTTATAATACACAAAGGTACACACAGTGTAGAGGAATTTAAAATAATGTCAAATAACAATAATATATGGTGAATATAATGATGATAATAAGTAGTTAGATCAAGCAACACTGGTTTCTTCTCATTTTGTTCCTTTTATAAGAGAAAACCTGCAGTTTGTGACTAAGAATTTAGAGTTTCAATGTCTCTGCCAAGTGCCTCAACAGCAGAATGGGGATGTTTCGAATTCCACTAGAGCTTCAAGCTGAGAACATTTAATTTATGAAAGCTTAATATTAAATAAATTGTGCTAAGTTTAAATTCGGCAATAAATTCATATTTTTCAAATTCAGACAATAGATTTAATATCCATTGCCAAAGACCTCAGAAGTATTTGTAGGAGTCCTTCTGAGAGCAAAGACCTTACTCAAAGTTTATTGAAATAATGAAAGCAAACAATAGCTAATTTTGATCATTCAAGATATAATATTTAACATTTTTGTGGCAGATTTAAACTCTGAGTTTCTTTTAATATATCTCCTAACTAATCTTTAGGATACATGTAAGTTATTTTCATGAACTGTCAGATGAGTATAGATGTCGTTTGACAACAAAAGATATCCATAAACCATTCTTAGGGTAACTGGTAGAATGAATCCCCTACTTTCTTGCTTGGACTTCAACACTAATTAGAAGATGTAACTTTAAAGATATGCCTCTAATGAAGCAAGATGATCACTGCAGTTCTCCTCTAATGCTAAAGGTGAACCTTGTGGCTTATATCACTGCTGTGCTCTCTACCTAGTTTTATAAAAACCAATGCACCTCTTCTACAAAAAGCCCCAAGTTTACCCAAATCAAGTACTGACATGTCTATAAAAAAATTAATGACCCGCAAGGACACAAATATAGCAAGTGTATGTAATTTTTACCATTATCAAGATTGATATTGAGCTTGGAAAAACAGCAAACGCTACATAATAAAAAATTTTGAACTATTTAGTAATTAAATCACTTCATGAGTACACCAAGGGAATATGAAACCTCTTACCATTAGCCAGTACATTTTTCAGGATGAACACATTTTTCTTTATATTATAATTATTTTTCTTTATATTTTTAATTTAAATTTCTTCAAGCTTACAAAAATAAATGTGCAGAAAAATAAATCTGTAAAAACAAGCCCTTCAGCTTTTGGCTTTCCACCTTCAATTTCAGTTTCTTATATGCACTGTTAATCTCAAAATAGAAAGAAAAAGGAAGCCATAGTTTTCAAAAAATTGTATTCTTCCAGAAACATATGCAGTAAATGCAGCCTGGTGCATTTATCCATATTTAGAACAGCAAAACACTCAGAAAGATGGAAGTTTGCAATTTTTTATGATCGGTGTTGAATGTACCAGCACTTATTTTAAGTATGATCAGTACAACCCAAAATTCCTAACAATGCTTTGTGTTATTCATGAATTATTTTGACTTTTTCATAGAGGAATGAAAAGAACAATGTTTTCAGAGTTCACAGAAATTCATTTATATCAATGAAAAGAAAATCATATTTAAAGGGCTTTTTTTTCTAGTAGAAATGAAAAATTATACACTGTGTCTCCTAATAGGAAGTAAACCGAACTAAAATAAGTCTTATCACCCATATACACAGAATGATTGGAAATTCATATTGAGAATTGTAGCATTTCATTTCTAAGACAATACTCTTAAAAGCAGCTCACAACATTTCATCAAATCACTAAAAATACACTTATTTATGTTAAAAATACGAAATGAATGTTTTGTACAGATGGGTTTGTTTTGGAAACTGCTTTTTAAGTATCTTAACTATGTCTTGAGCATATTAGTAAAGACCTATCACTAAACCATGCCTGTTAGTGGGAAAATGTTGGACAACGTGGCATTATTATTATTATACAGTACATTCTTAGCAACAAAATATCTTATGAAATTATAGTACTGATTTACACACCTGTGACTTGGGTGTGAAATTTTTACTTTTGTAATAACATGCTACTGTTGGTTACTTTTTATCCCATTAAGCAATTACTTCCCACTGTAATTCTTGACTCATTGGTCTGTCTACATATTTCTAATGCAGATATAAAGAAACATTACCCAGATAAATGTGATCTTACAGCTACATATCACATTTAATGAAATCCCATTAGCCAAGGAAAATGCGTCAGTTAAGAAATTATCAGAGACCCACGATGTCTCAGTAACTTTATAGCTTAATTTGAATTAGGGTTGAATCCCTTACTCCAGCTTTCAGGGAATAGCTGAAGGCTGAAAATTACTCCTTTTAATTAAATGTTGAGCAAAAAATTGTCCTTGGTATTCACAGATATTTGCTATATCTGTATCAACAGGCAGACATATTTCCAAATTATGATGCAGCACACTGCTCAAGACCCTGGACTTAAGTTAGGGTATTGTCCTTTGCCACAGTCCTGCCTTGTGATCTTTACGCAATCTTCCACCATTTATACTGAAAGCCCTGATCCCACTAGATGTGGTAACACAGAGTATCACCGTATCTAACTTTAAGGCACCTGATCCCAACATGGAATTTATAATCTAGGTAAGCATGCAAATGACCTTTATAAGGAAAGCTTATATAGGGTCTGAAATCAGGCTGCAAAGGAGAAATTCACTTGGCCTAGACACTGCGAGATACTGTCCTTGTGTAACATCATGCAGATGCAAGAGCCACCAGTGAATAAAAGGTTTCCAGCCTTGAAACCAAATGAAACTGTGTCAGAGTATCAATTCACCAGAACTGAGTAGTTCTGCAAAGTGCAGGGCTAGTTGGCCCAAGCACTGAGATGAGCTACTGAAGGCATGAAATTTTCAGAATATGAGCTAGAATATCTGCGCTCAGTGCTGCACTGGAGCACGTGGAATATCTTTACACAGTAAAGATACATACATACATAAAAATAAAGATAAATACGCTACACTGCATGGCATAGGCAGGTTTAGCAAAAGGGGGAGAGGGTGTTCTTCAGTGTTTAGGTTTCTACAATAGACCTGTAGATAAATGACTAAAGGAGCTTTGGCTTGTTACCTTTTTATTTAAATAACTAAAAGAATAGCCCTCTAGATATAGACAACCAGCTTAGTTGGCTTTGCAGATGAATATGAAAAACTTATACAATTAATACTTTGGAATACTGATCAAAGTTCTAGGATACTGTGATTAGGTCTCCATTCACCTGACTTAATTTAAATTTATGTTTCCCATATCCCACCATTCCTTAATCATTTCGTGCCTGGTTCCTTAACCACCAAGCAAAAAATCCATGCCATTCTCAGTCTGTTTACCTCAGGTGAATGCTGAAGTGTGTGAAGAGATAAAAGTCTACAGAGATAAGGAAAAAGGCACTGTGTTTTAGTATCTCAGTGAATGAGGTCATGCACCTGAGAACACAGGTGAGTGGAGGCCAGCATTATAGGACAGCTTTGGTTTTAACATTTATCAGTCTTTACATAAAATACACAAATGGCAGTTAGAAGAGGGAACAAAAGTCAGGGGTTTCACTTTACGAGGAATACTAAAGCTATGTGCCTCACAAAGGCAAAGCTGATCACATGGCTTCCAGCCCCACAGATCTATTTCTGGTTGTGCTGTGTCCTTTCTTCCTCAAGCGAAGGGAGGGAGGATGAGTCTGCCATGACAATCTCATCTCATCTCTACTCCAGTGACCAAGAAGTGGCCAATCCTCCAAAAGGTTAGAGTTTCCACTACTACAGACTGAAGCATGTTTACAACCATGGTTATTGATTAAATGCTGTAACCTCCATGTTACAACATAAATGGTGGACAGAACGATTACTGAGACTGACATGCTGAAATCTGATATGTTACTACATGCATTAGGCATGATCTAAGGATTTCTGCTGCTTTAGAGTGGAATATCTGGTTTATGAATTACAGAACAGGTTTAGGTATGACATAAAGGCATATAGAAAATGCAGCATCCCTAGATGGTGAGTACTTTGAGTGGGTTCAGTTGCAGATGTGTAAGCATGTAAACAATTTAACTGTCAGAAAACAAGATACTAGTCCACATTTGACGGATCACATACTTAGATTTGACATATGAGTTTGTTCTTTGTCCCAGGACAGGATCTAATATCATGGCTACTCATGGGTGGTATTGTTTCAATTTTTTATGACAGTGATTAGGTAGATACATAGAGAGATAGAGATATTGACAGCACAGTGCTATGAAGAGCAGGTGATGCTCAGCCCTGCGCCTCTCACTTTCCTGTGGTAAACTCCTCACAGCAAAAACTCTTCATCTGCCTGTGTTTAACGCCACTGATTCTGCTTCAGTTCTCTGGAAAATAAAACCTTTCACTAAATGCTGCCCTCTCTCTTACCCTGCTGTATTCCTAAAATGTCTTACATCTTTTAAAGAACACAAAAAGACAGTGTCCTTTATAAATCAGAAAAAGAAGTAACCTGTAAACATATTCTTGTTTAACCAGTGAAAATACAAATCTGTCCTCATCCTCACAATGATGAAAAAAGTGTTGGTTTTTGACACTGAGCATTTTGTACTATCTGTTTTCTCTCTCTTCCTCAATCTCCCCGTTAGTTCTCTCTCTCTTTTTTCTTTTTTTTTTTAATTTATTTATTTTATATTTTTTTTTATTTTACTGGTCTTCTTTCCTGCCATTAATTTTCTTTAAAACACTTTCTTAGGTCTTGAATGAGTGCCATCTTTTCATACACTTCTGGATATATGTACAATTTTGGGGTTTTTTTTGTTATCTGTCAGATTACCTTTTAAAAATGGTTATCTATACATATATCTACAAACACTAAGCCTTCATTCAGCCTATCACAGGCAATCCAGTGGTAAAAGTCAAACTTACACCTAATGCTGAAAAAGTTTTATTAAGTTTGTTTCTTTCTCAAATCAAGTGTCTCAGCATAGTGCTGATCACACTGAAATTTATCTGAGTATAATTCACTGCACTAAACCACTTTCCAGAGTGCAGATGCTGCTTCTCTTTTCAATGACCAAAACAAAGTAAAAAGATTAATTTCCCCAGTGCATTACTGTACCTATTTAGTTGTGTCTTTCACTTGCTTTCAGTGGGGTTGCACTAGAGTAACATAGTGCTTAATCAACCCTAATAGATGCTCCTGATAGCTTTATGTTTTATTCCAGCCCATTAACAGGCTATCTGGTATGACAGTGCAAGAAGATCATTATGTCTTAATGAGGTGATTAAAACAAAAAAATATGCAGTTGTTGCAAAATATTAGAATGGACTCCAAGAAACCCCACCAATATTTAATGTACTATTTTAATATTTTATTTGTTGCTACCTATAAAATCTTCAAACTTCAATTATGTAGTTGTAAATTATCTGTGATATAAATAATCTTCATGCAAAAGCATTCACTGATACTTTCAAATGTAGGAACTAATTTTAGAATTAATTACAGTTGTTGTTCTGATATTATTTTTATGGGGCAATGCTACATATTTATGTTATTAATCTGTGTTTCCCAATGTATAACTTTACAGGAAGCACTATAAATAAGGTTATGCTCAAATATGAACTTTGTGCAGTTTTTTACCTGGTAACAGATATACTAGATGTTCCAAAAACATTTCAAAACCTATGCTTACAATGACATAGATTTTGAAAGTTTTGACCTGAAAGACACATATCCAAAGTCACTCAGGTACCTACCTGAGTTGAGCAGATGACTAATGATACTTCCACAAAAACCTGCCTCCATGCCCCCTAATATCTGATAGAATCTCATTAATTCTGCTACATTCAGTTTTGCCAACCCAAGGACTTCTGTAGCGTTAATGTCCTTAATATCTTCCTAAAGAAAACAAATTACAAACAACAAGATGTAAATTAACTCAATTATTTAATATGTGTTGCCATTTAACTGAAAGGTTTATTAATTCTGTAAGGAAGCATATGAAAAACTTGAAACTAAAATGTAGTACTTGAATTTAGGCACCACACTCAGCAATATATAATAAAGAAAACATGGAAATAAGTTTGTGGCAGAAAGAAACTGATTGAAGGTACTTTCTGACTATTTGTAAAGTAATTAACATCATTTTGTGTATTGAAAACTGTGTGTGTACATATAGGTACATATATATGTCTATATGCACATATGCCTCATCAAGCATTCTGCTTACTTTCAGATGTAGACTGACCTTAAATAAAACTGTAAAGAGATACTGTATGACCTATTTTCTCATTATCTTTGTATAGAACTCTCTGCAGAGATGGGAGACTGATGGGAGACTTTGCCTGAAGACTGCTGGCCTTACAGACTTGACATTTCCCTGACTTCATTTACCCTTAAAAGCAGCTTCCCATGGGTCCCAAACTACAGTTTCCTGAATAAAGATCTTCACTCTGCTGTTCTTCTTCCTCACTCCTGCCAGGACTTTGAACTCCATTTCATGGTCACAACATCCAAGGCTGTCACCCATTACCACATTTTCCCACAACTGTTTTTTTACTGTTTAGTAAAGAATAGGCGGATCCAGCTGTGCATCACTCCTGCTTGACCCATCCAGTACCATGCCAAGAAGTTATCCTCAAAACTTCTCAGAAGCCTTCACGGCCAGAATGTTCAAAATCTATCAGGAGAGGTGAAGAGGAAAGAGTGAGGACTGACAAATGAACTGAAAGGGATCTTGAACAAGCCTCACTTCCCCAGAAAATGGGTTTAATGAGACGGAGAAATTTTACCTGTTGTTACCAATGGAAGAGTAAAGCATAGGGACCTCTTTTAGCCCTACTAAGTACCCCTAGATTCAAATGCTAAGCAGACAATATATTGTATGCTTTACACAATTGCAACATTAAGTGGCAACTTAAAAGCACTAAACCACAAATGAAAGGGACATAAAATATAAAGTGGGTCGTTCAAAATGGAGTTCAACAGGCAAGCTATCAAGCTGTCACTTTGGTTTATGGCCATATACAGGCCATACCCAAGGTTTTAGTGTACAAATTCACAATTCATGACACTCTTTCAGAAGTGACCTTAGAAACTATCCCACAGATATACTGGGTATCTGTATCACCCAAACTAAAAGGGAAGGAAAAAGAGTGCCTTATTAACCAGGATCTAATGGCCCAGAGAAAACTTTCCCATCTTGCTCCCAGATTAGATATTAAGAATTTACTGATCTGTCTTCTTTACCCCCTAGCATTTGCATTTGAACAGTCATGTGTTCACAAACCAAAAACTGTCTATATGATGATAATTAAAAGATGCTATGCAAACATTAAATATATTTTAAATAATACAGAAGAAATAAAATTTTATTTTTCTTAAGCTAAATAAATGTTCCCTTAGAATTAGGAATCTAAACAAAACCAAGTAATACTGGAGGGAAATTTTACTGCAGATGCATATATACCCTAGTTTCTTTACAGAAGTGCTGACATCTATCTTTGGCATCATGAATACAAGGCTGTATTGTTTATATATTTCCAAAATCTTGATGGATAATTTTCTCGTTACCTTCCTCTTCCCTCAAAGAAAAATTAATTACTTGTCTAGCACTAAGATATGTATCTTCTTTTTTATGTTCTGTGACTACTGTATTCTAATATGTTAAGAACTACAGAATGTTGAACAGCTAGTGTTCACCTGAATAAACTGTATCATAATTTTTCAACAACTCTTCAAATTGATATGAATTAACTTGGTAGAAGTCTCAGTGGGATAAAGGCAGACTGATATTAGGAAATGGTTAAGTTTTTTGTTTTTTTTTTTTTGGTCTAGGATGTAATATACCAAAATAGTGAAAGACCTAGAAAATGTGTGTATTTATTTTTCGTCAGCTAAGCGTAACAGCATACATACCAACACAGCTGATGTGGGCAATTTTTTGATGTGAATATAACTACAAAAAGAAGTAGTTATTTAGGAAAAACTGCTTGCAACTGGACTGTATATACCCTGAGACTCTCAGTGGGGAGGATCCCCACTGATCTCAGCTAGAGAATTCTGGCAGATGATGGAATATCATCAGTCTGAAAAGTCCCAGATCACTCCATTTTACGATAAAACCATGAACTCCAGTCAGAAAGCTAAATCACCAAATACTAAGAACATAGGTTAGCTATAGTGACTTTGTCAAATTGTTACATTCAGTATTAAGTACAGCCCAGGGCAAGCGCTCAGTGCAATTTCAAAGAAATGTGCAGTCTGTATTAAAATGCAATGGCTGCAATATCCTGATTCAATACTTCTTCCTTACTGTGACTACCTGGCTATTGTAAGAGCCAGCTGTTAAACCAGTTGTGTGACAATTCAAGTTGGGAAGAAAAAGAGCAGTGGAAAGTTAGTAGGTGCACAATAGTATTTGTGCTTTTGAAAAGTTCCCTCAGTGTTAGAGACGTCCTTATAGACAGAATCAATTTGTACATTGATGGTTTGCCTAACTGAAATTTGAGAATGAGTCACCTGAAGAGTCGTGTTTTCATCTGTGCCTCAGTGATGCCCTGACACTGAAAAAGGTATACATCTGAATCTTCAACCAATGAGACAGAAAATACACTATTATTTCTTTTTAATTTTTCCCATGGCTTAAGAAAATACACATAGACTTGGGAACTAGTTAAAATCTCTAGCACCTGTTTGCTGTTGCTAGATGGCACAGTTCTCCTGAAGCAAACTAACTGCCTGATTTACAGAAGCTGAGAACAATCTGTTTCTGGTAAAAGGTACCCCTTTCATTGATAAAGGGTTATCAATTTTCTCAGCTCTCTATACCCAATGTAATCATAACCAAGCATACTTTACAACAAATGCTGAAGAGGAAGTAAAACAACCCCAAACTAACAACTCCAATCTCTTCCCTTCCTTGTTTATGCAGAGGTTTGTTTATATTTTCCAGAAAACACTGCTGATATCTGAATAGGTCTAATGATGTATGCTGGTATTAAAATGCTGGTACTAGTAACACAGCTTTCACAGCAATAGACTTTAGAAAACCTAAACACTAAAATTTTTTTTACCACAAATAAGATTTCAATGTGAGCTTGTAAACTTAATGAATGTTAAGGCAGGCTTAACAGAAATATAACAAATGGAAATAAAATAAGGGCTGGTTTATTATTCTTTTAAAAGGCTACAGTTATTTATTAACCAGAGTGCATTCATCAGAACTACAAGCTGACAGACCTATAGACATCTGCAGCCCTAATAGATCAAATTAATCATAAAACATGTTTCTATTTTTTCTTCTGTTAATCTACTTGTTAGTCAAATCGTGAACACCAATGCTAATTCTAAGCATGTAGGAGCCATAAAAATTATTAACATGATCTGGCATCCTTGCTTACTTTTTTTTTTTTGCTAAACACAAAGATTATATTTATGAAAAAACTGACAATTTTAGATAAATTGCTGAAAACAATGAGTGATTTAATACTTAACTACATTCTAGAAATAAATGGAGTAAGCCTCAAGAGCAAACGAGAGTTCCTGAGTTTCTTTTAACTGATTCAGGATACAAACACTGGTAAACTAGGCAGTCTGACTGCCATTGTCTTTAAATACGAGAACACATATGCAGTGCAAGTGTGGATAAAATAAATAATGCAACGTGGTATCATTTCTAAAGTTACATTTCAGGCCGTTACTTTAAAGGAAAAGTGACTTCACCAAAATCTACAGTCCATTTTTTCCTACAGGTTTTGTGTGCAGCAGTTTTTCAGATTTTTCCAAGATTAGGTTTTAGTCTATGACCATATCTGATTCATATTAAAGTAACATGGATGCTATCACAGATAGATGATAAGGAAAGGAAACAGAGGTGTTACAAACTATCTGGCCATCATTTTCAGTGGCATCATGATCTTAGATCAAGTTAGATCAACTACGGCTTTTTGTATCAGAGTTTTGGCTCTGAAGAAAAGAGGAAAGCTGAAGAGATCCAGGATGTGCCTGCATTTGGATTGTGTTAGTGTATGCAGTTCACTTAAATCAATTTAATTCATTTTCAGTCTGTTTACTGTTCCCGTTCATTTGTTTGCACTCAATAGGTATGTTTAGTGAAATCATCGTTGCACTGTGTTGCATGACAAAATCTGGATGTGTGATCATTTACCAGTCTCTATTCTCAGTGACAACAGAACAAGACGAGACCACTTAAATCTGCTTCCATTAAAGCGCAGCGCTTGATATTTTTCACCTGATCTATAGCAAAATCACAGCTTAGTCTTACTCACACAATGAGAGCACTTGATTCAAAGTAACAATTAGGCACGCTAATCTATATACGAAATAAATAGGTACTCTGTTCTCTCACCTAGAAGGAAACAAAATCTTCTGGAAATATGAGCAGAAGTACTTTTGCAAACAGAAATACAGTATATGGATCCTATTTCTGGGAAAAGGGATGGAAGTTTTTTTATGGAATTTACAGCAGTAATAATAGTAGCAAACTTTTCTTCTTTTAAGAAAAGGGTAAGCAGCAGAGAGTTGAGACTCAGGCTATATTGTACACCAAACCTGTAGCATCCTCATAAAATAAAAAATTAAGATTCTTAGATTTCATCTTGGGTGGGACAAAAATTCATGTTTTTATTTTTAAAGAAAAACCCCACCACCAAAGTACGTTTCCTTGCACTCCCTTTGAAGCTATATGCTGTGTTTATTCACAAACAATTTCATTGAAGAATTAATGTTCTTGTAAACTCACAGAAACACTGACATGAGCAAAGTACTCAGAATGTAAAAGAATGTGACTTCAAAAAGAGAGTAGTTATTCATTCACTGGAAGTAGTCTTCTGTCAAATGAAGATTTAAAATGATCACAATAAAATGATAGATCTGAAAATCAATTAACCACAATGATTTATGATGAATAATATTTAACATTTAGACATCTACAATTTACATAACGATCTATTTCAAAACACAGTTACTAAGAATATTAAAAAGCATACTTCCAAAAGAACATACTTTCTTGAGTGAAATATTTCGTGCTTGGTTTTTATGATTCTTTAATATCGAGCAACCTTTGAAACTGCAAACAGCATTTTAGTGGTAATTATATATGCCTAGCATTAAGCCTTTGAGAAAAACATGTTGGGGAAACTTGGTAAATTTTGAATTCCAAATAGCAACTTGAAAAAATAATCTAGGAAAATAGGCACTGGATGGTAGTATATTTATAAACTGAGTAGATTTGTGCTCTGTTTTAATTTTGTTGCTGCTTTTCTCACTTTCTTTGTACCTCAAGTCATTCAGACATATTTTATCTTTTTATGGGACAGAACACAGTTAGTGTCCATAGTAATATATTGCTCCCTGAACTGCATGTTATTCAAAATATCTTTGTGACTGTGGTCTGCTAAATGAAAAGTAAATATTATCAACAGGTAAAATAATTTTCTATTCCTTTTTTTTTTTTATTTGTATTGTTGGCTATGAAAGATATAAAATTTAAAAAAAATCTGGAGACTTGCCTATAGGGTGACAGCTAAGTTTTTTCACCTTTTTTTTTTTTTTAATAAAGGAAGCTATTTATTAAATACCTGCATCATTTAAACTATGGATGCTTTGCTTTTAGTGTCACTGAGTGGAAAGAAACCTTTACATCAGAGATTCAACTTTGGCTACTCCTAATACAAGCCAAACTAGAAGTAATGGACTGAAAGCAAAAACTTCTGTAAACTACTGTCTGTCTACACTTCATCAAGTTTTAGTATTAAGAAGAATATTGTAATAAAGTAGGAACACCAATGGAGCAACGGCATTTCCACTGTAACACTTATTTCAATTATCTGCTTCTCTGATTAGAAAACCTGTCTCTGGCCACAATTCAGTGAATAATTTGATTCCATAACCTCTACATGCATTTTTGCTTAATAGTGATACAAGTTTTCAAAGACAGCTTTTCAAGATCCAGACAAAGGCAAGCCAGAATGCATTTTTCCATTTTCAATGTTTTTTGTATTCTGAGAATACTCATCTACTTTTACTTTTTTCAAAGCAATTCAAACAATTGATTAGATTTGAAGGAGAAATGGGTATTATAAAAACCATGCTTTCAAAATAATGAAGTACATCACTTCTGAGATATTTCAATACTTATAAAACATAAAGAGCATCGATGCACTGTTTTGGCAGTTCCAATACATTGGCTGTCACATTCAGATCAATGTTCTTTGTATTTGACAATGCTATATAGAAGATTTGTTTTAGCCTTTCCCACTAAGAATTGCAAACATCAAAAGCAGGAAGAGACTGTGAAGAAAAGAGAAAGCAGCACTTACATATAACTGAGGGAACTTTTATTTTACAGATTGTTTTTTTCATTAAGCTACTAAATTACTAGACTGCTTGTATCCAGAGTTTCATAAATATTATGTTGAAGACTGTGAGTAAGAAGTTAAGAATTTCAGACATGGCATACTGGTCAACAGCCTGCTGTGATGCTGTTATGTTTGACTGATACCTCTGTGTCGCCCATTTGTGGGAAGCACTCCTCCTGTAGTAACATCCATAATAATTACTTTCCAAAAGACATTCAATAAAATTCTGTAATCAAATATATTTGACCTGGATTGTTAAACTGTTATGGTTTCCTTCTGTATCCAAAGTTTTTAAAAAGAAAGCCTCATCTATGCTAAAGAGAGAAAAGAGATATTAAGCATTTTTTCAGGTCAGGACCTCATGGTGCTTCTTATATAAAGAACTCCACAATATCTTTTAGAAGAAAGATATCTAATTATAAAGAACATATTTTCATAAGATAAAATTCTATGTGAACTCACTTCTCATATTTAAAGTAACATCACATTCAGATAATTGTACTATTATCTTAAATACATTAGTCATAGGCATAACCATAAAACTATATTTTAATTTATGTACTTTTGAGTAACTGTAGGCCTGCACTTCATCGAAAGACATGCCTCAAATTCAACGTAATTCACCATATTCACCTGCTATTTCTTTTCTGGTCCAAGCAGCAGTGCAAACACATCTGCTGTGTATACTGTAACTATTCATTTTCTCTTATTTGTAGGTGCAAATACCACAAAGACATTGTTAATAGTTTTCTCATGGTGTATCTGTTGTGCTATGATATCAAAGTATTTGAAATTATGGAAGAAAGAAAAGCAAACACTATAATTAAGTATTACCCTTTCTTGTGATCTCTGATTAATTACGGGGAACAGATGGTGCCTCCAGAGACCCAGAAGTAGTTTCTGCAATTGTGTCATAGCTTGCTCTAGATAAAGTTTAGTTACAGTTTTTCTCTGTCTTCTCCTATTTCCTTACAGATTATATTTTGAAATGAGGAATCTTCAGTATTTCCTTAAAATCAATTTGTGACTTCTAATAAAAATATTAGGGTTATCTCCTGTCCTGGTTTCAGGCAGGGCAGCATTAATTTTTGCTCAGTAGCCATGAGGGGGCCGAGCCTGGACCCATGTGTGTATGTGGCAAGCTTGTTATTGTACACCACATCATGTCATTGTAGAGGGTGCAAGGAAGGGACACTTGCTTCCAGGAAGAAGTGCATGTCTTCAGGTGGGAAAAAAGTGTGGCCAGGTAGGGAGCCCATTGGCTGTTGGTCATTGTCTTGGGGTTATGCTGCATTGGTCAGTGAACATATTTTGCACCCAAGTCACCTGCTCTTTGTACACTTTTGTTATTAATATCGTTGCTGTTACTGTTAATTTTCTCATCTCATTGCTATTTCCAGTAAATTGTTCTTATCTGAACCCCGGACTTCTGCTTTGTGTCTCCCACTGGAGGTGGGGAGGGGAGCGGCTCATGGTTTTCTTTTTAGTCGTAGTACTAATTTGGGGAGAGTCCTTCCTAAGCCTCCTTATGACACCTCCCTATATTATACCTAGTATACAGTGTACACTTCTTAAATACTGCAGTATTTTTCACTTTTTTTTCCAAGTTTTTAAGGATTTGTCTTCACTGAGGTTAGAACACTGATCACAAATGTGCCCAAAACCTACAAAGTGTTAGCTAACATGCTGTCTGGTTCTGAACAAAATCTAACTCACAGTTTTGGCAGAAAAGGTAAACAGCATAAAATAGATTGACAGTATAACATATCATGTTACACTATTCAAGTATTTAGATTGTTTTATGACTACTATTTCCAGTCAGAATTGCTCATGGTCTTCATACGCATACACATTATGTAAAGCTAATCACAGACCTCAAAGGCAAAGCAATTAAGATAAAATAGGCTATAAAGGCACAGAGATATTTGTATGTAAATACCTAAATACACCTAGGATATCCGCAGGTAGATACTGGCTGGATCTACTGGCTGGGCAGCCAGTCCAGGGAGTGGTGGTGAATGGTGCTGCATCCAGTTGGCAGCCAGTCACCAGTGGTGTCCCCCAGGGATCTGTGTTGGGCCCAGTCCTGTTTAATATCTTTATTGATGATCTCGATGAGGGAATCAAGTCTACCATTAGCAAATTTGCACCAGGTTGGGGGGGAGTGTTAATCTGCGGGAAGGTAGGAGGGCTCTGCAAAGGCACCTAGACAGGCTGGAAAGGTGAGCTGAGTCCAACAATATGAGGTTTAGTAAGTCCAAGTGCTGGGTCCTGCACTTTGGCCACAACAACCCCCTGCAGCACTACAGGCTGAGGACAGAGCAGCTGGACAGCAGCCAGGCAGAAAGGGACCATGGGGTACTGATTGGCACCACGCTGAACATGAGACAACAATATGCCCACATGGCCAAGAAGGCCAATGGCATCCAGGCCTGGATCAGCAATACCATGGCCAGCAGGACCAGGGCAGGGATTGACCCCCTCACCACTGGTAAGGCCGGACTTCAAATCCTGTGTTCAGTTTTGAGCCTCTCACTACAAGAAAGACATTGAGGTGCTGGAGCACATCCAGAGAAGAGCAACAAAGCTGGTGAAAGGTCTGGAGCACAGCTCTGGTGAGGAGTGGCTGAGGGAACTGGGTTTGTTTCATCTGGAGAACAGGAGGCTCAGGGCAGACCTTATCACTCTCCAAAACTACCTTAGGAGGTTATAGCCAGGTGGGTGTTGGCCTTCCAGGTTATAAAGGACAGAATGAGAAGAAATGGCCTCAAGTCACATCAGGGGAGGTTTAGATTAGATGTTAGGAAAACTTTCTTCACTGAAAGGGTAGTCAGGATTGGAACAGGCTGCTCAGGTAAGTGGCAGAATCATCATATGTGGAAATGTTAAAAAAATGTGTAGCTATGGCACTTGGGACATGGTGGATGGTAGTGGTGGGCTTGGCAATGCTAAGTTAACAGCGGATTCAATGATCTTACAGGGTCTTTTCTAACCTAAACAATTCTATTATTCTATGTAAACAGCACAAGGTTGCAGCGGCTAGTGAAGCAAGTAAATTTTTTGAATCAAAACTGTTGGGGTGCACTATGTGATGGTAGAGAGAAAGGCCCTGAGGGCTGGAGAGAGAGCCTCATTCCTGGGCCTGGAGGTGACCCTGGGAGTGCACCCAGGTCACCGGGGATGGGCTGAGAGAGGATTGTGTGTTTGTGGACAGTGTTGGACCTACGGGAAGTGACACTTGTAATTTGTGCCCTTATAGGGTATTGTTTGCCTGTTACCATAATAGGTAACATCTTTGCAATACCCCAGGTGATTGGGGGACACTGTGGTGAACATCTCTCCTGTTGATATTATGTTATATCCTGTTTGTGTGATAGTATTTAGGGAATTTTGACTGTGCAATAAAGGTCTTTGCACTTCTCCATCTTGTGTATGAAGTCCATGGCCTTGCGTGATTATGGCACAAAACCCTTCCTAACAGTATGGCTGCTACTCTGCTACTAGTACAAAAGTCATAGAAATTAAATAAATCCAGACTCAAAAAATACAATTCTTGTGTCTTCTTTCAAGAAGTTTAACTGAAAATGTCCAATGAAACATAGGATTCAAGACAGTATCAAGTGTCCCTGTATTATTTAGTTAGAAATTTTATTGAATGGTACTATTACGACAGTATAATTTAGTATCAGTGTGCCACTCCACATATTTTGGGGACATTTCCTTGCATAGGAAGCAGAGGGTTCATTGTACATGTTTGTAACTAAACAGTAATTCTCATCAACTAAAGTTCAAACTTTCCCTGATGCGTAAGGAATGGTACTTTATGCAAGTTTGGGTTTTTCTTGTACAATAATCTTATTACCCATAAAAAGATTCCATTATCTCACAGATTTTATTGCCTGAGAACTAATAAATTAGTCATCTCCTCTCAAGAAATATGGAAACAGATGTATTTCAATACAATGGCAGTGTTCAGAGAGACCATAAAAAGAAAACATTTCTTAAAATAAATGATCATGTGGTCTCTAAATTAGAGCATGCTGCCTTTAAACAGAACTGTTTTAAACAGAACTGTTTAGTAAATTAAATTTAAAACATGAAATACTTCATTTCACATCTAAATGTTTTTATTTTATTACATTTTTCATTCACAGCAAGCTGCAAATCCTTCAAACTTCCACCAGAATCTAATGACCATCTGGAAATGCTGCGTAACTAAAACTTCAGAAAACCTCTCAGAGCCTTTGGCAAAGTACAAAGGCTTTTTTCAATAAGTATTTCTATCATGACAAATGTTTTAAATTCCTTTTCAGCCAGTTACATCAGTGTTTCTCCAGGTATAGATTAACAAAGCAAAAGAGTAGCTGCCATCAAGTATTAAAGTAGCATTTTAAAGATACTGGTAGGTGAACTCCGTCAGCACAAACTGATCTCATATGCTTGAAGTACTTGTATTTACACATGGAAAACACAAGTCTTGGAAGTTTAACCACACGGAGATCCCAGCTGGGCATCGGCTGACAGTGAAGATCTAGAGGCCTTGTTGTTTGGGACTAGCTAAATGAAAGAGGAAACAGGGTGGAAGCTCATGTCTTGAAAATAAATTGGAGCTGATCCCTTAAGATAGGGATTAAGAAATGGAACAACATTTCTAAAAGTATATTCTGAAAATTGGTAATACAAAAATTCTGTATTACATAACTAGTATAAAATAAGGAAGTTAGCTTATCTGAGAAATTCTTTATTTTCTGTGGAAGTTGAATTTAAACTCCTATTTTCTCTTTGATTTCTTCTGTTTGTTATTTAGCTGTCCCTTATCCTCCAAGTCATACATCATATTTTATAACATCTTTTGCTGACAGTCTCACTTTTTAACCTCTCTTTCATTAGCTTCCATGCTTTTTTCCCCTCATGCTATTCATTACGTTAATTCATCTTTCCTCTTATCTCTGTAAAGAGCTTCAGGACAATGCTCGCACAGCATTTGAATCCAGCTAAATCTAATAATAGATAATAAATGTTATTGCAACAGTAACTAGACCTAGTGACGCCTACTTCAAAAATGATGAACATTGCCTTGTGTCTTGAACTCCTCCAGCAAATTATGCTTCCCATGTGCTCACTATGAATCCTGCCCAGCAAATGCCCTTGCCTTAGGAGAGCAAAGACAAGCAAAAGCAGTGCTACGTATTTGCTTGCTGCTGCAGAGGAATGTTACCAGCAGGCAGGTCAAATGTTCCTGCACTCCTAAGATCTCTACTATACGGTGCAACAGAACACATGGGGAGCTCAAGGCAGCTCCAAAACATGAAACAGTACAGTCTTGTCAACACAGTGTTGGCACCCAACATATTTAGTCCTACTGAGGACACTGTGCAATGCAGCTCACCAGCCCACTGTGGCTCTTTGGGCCTCACAACCATTCCATGATGGAGATAAGCCTAGAAGTGTTTCCAGAACTGGTTATGTGATAGGATGTCTTGAAATCTCATGTAAAGCAGGGAGGTGGGGGCTTTTTAAGCATGTCAACATCTGATGATGTGAGACAGACCTGGTCCTGCAGTTATACATGCACAGTTTGTCTTCTGCTCCCATTCCATCTCAGCTAAGCTATGGCTTCTCATAGAACAAGCCTACAGATTTTGCAACAGCAAAGCTGAGAAACATGCAAGTGCCCCCAGAGACCACACAAATAGAAGGCTGTATGAAATGCACATAACAAGTGGACGTTTGAGACACATTTCTTTCTTATTGACATTACGGTAACACTGTTATCTGGTAAAGATCTATTCCTGTACTTTCATTATCTCAATTCAAAGCATACATATTTTTCTGAAATTACACTTCTGCATTCCTCTTTAGCCATGACTTGTTATATTGCAATTGCCTAAAACTCTAAAATACAATTCTCAAATTGTGAATAATTGTATAATTCAAATCTTGAAATTATCATCATATATGCAGATCTATGTCTCTGGTCAATGTCAATATACAAGAAACAAATGTAAAATTCTACTTCTACAGGTCTCCTGCTACCTATAATCAGATGCAAGAATTAAATAACACCATCTTTTCCACCGGAAGATAAAAAAAACAGAGATAACCAAGGCATATTTATGTACTTATATTAATTTATAAATTACATGCTATTTTAGTATCAAATATACTGCATAAATAGTAATAATGATAAGTAATAATATTAGTAATAATAATAAGTAATAAGTATTAAGTAAAAGGCTTAGTCTGTAACAATTTTTTGCAGAAAAGTAAGTAAAGCATAGTGCCTGACCATATGTCTTTTTTGTCCTGTTGGCTAATTACCTGCAAATTGCTGTACCAATTTTACTGCTGCTGGTTATTATTAACTGAAGTATGTTTCCTCCTGAGTATTGTTACTCTTTTTCATATCTTTTCAACCTCACCAGCGAAAATGCATTTAGGATTCATGACACTTGGATGGATTGAATTGCAAAGGACACCTTCTACAACTGAATTCTGTAGAGAAGAGAGACCTCCCAGCCAGAAAGCTGACTGAACAAAAGCTACAGCCATATACATTGTGCTGCTTTAAAACTAGAAGTTGAAAGGACTGAAAACAGTTATATTTGCATCAGAATTTTCTTTGGCTATGCAACAACGATGTAGCCCCGGGCATATACTCTGACATGCATTAAAATGATGCAATAATGATTTTTTTATACAGAAAGTAATTAGCATTTTTTAATGATTCATTCTGTAGAAGCCATGTCTAATTTGGGGCATCTGCTTCCAACAATAATTCCCCACCCATGTACTAGAATTTAAAACTTAATTATTGCTTTTGCAATATAAGAAATTTAACATAACTATCGATTATGAAAACTATGATCATTCATAGGACATGGCTAAGGCATTCTTACAAACTAGATAAAACTAAAAGAACACATAAAATTATTTTTTAAGCACCCTGCAGCCCAGAAAAGCCTTGAAGTTCCACTCATTAATTAACAGCCAATTATACAAATTCCGAACTTAAATTTCAGCAGCTAAGAATTAATACCTTTGCCTAGTTTATTTATGTTATGTATACACTTTATTTTTCTCCCTCATATGTTTATATTGTCTAAGAAAAAAAAAATCAAATTTACATGATCAATAATTAGGATATTCTTCTAATAGTACTCTTGTGATCATCAACACAGTTTAGGAAAAAAACCCAAACAAACCAGCTTTAATGTACTGTTAAACAAATGTTCATCAGTTGAACTTCCAGGTTTAGCTTGCCAAAACTGCTAACTAGAAGATAATGATTTCAAAACTTTGCTTATAATGATTCCCAAACAAGACCATCTTCATACTGTATAACAATCTTTGCATTTCTACTGAGATAAATGCGTTAGTCTTTTCCTGTAGATATGTGAATGCATCAAAATTACTCTCTTCTGTAAGATACTTCACATTTTACAGTATAACTAATGAATATTTATTACACAAATTCTTGGTAGAAAAACATAAGTAGCAATTTAAGCAAACTTTTCCTCATTTCCATAAATTGTGCTAATCGAAAAGTTTCAAATAAATTATAAAGCCAGCAATACCTCATTTTTACACCATTTCTTTTGTTTCGTTGTTTCAAGCTATTGGTTATCTGATATGAAATTCTGTATCTGCAAATATTTATTCATTTTTATTTCTAGTAAGGAACCCATAAATACCAGGGTTAAATAACGAGTGCAAACTACCATGAGTAAACTATTAATTATGATTCTACCTATTCATCACAGTGACTAATGGACTTTATGGATTCTTCTCTGTCATATCGTCAATATGAAGATAATTCAGTAAAGTAAAACTTCCAGAATTTCTACACTACCTCTCATTAGTTCCTTGTAGACAAAGTGATAAGGATGAGCAGACAGAGAGGTGGACTGAAAATCAGCTCAGAGGCCAGGCCCACAGAGTGGTGAAAGTAACTGAGCAGCAGCACTGGGTGCCCAGAGAGATTGTGGAGTCTCCATCCTTGGAGGTATTAAAAAATTGTCTGAATATGGTCCTAGAAAACCTGTTCTAGGTGGCCCTGCTTGAGTCAGGACAACATGACCTCCAGAGGTACTTTTCAATCTCGGTCATCCCGTGATTCTAATTAATTGTAACTACAATTGTATCTGTCACAGTTCTCAAAATATCACCTCCACAAACCTGGATATTTACTCTGGCATCACACCACCTTTCACATCAAGTTCTTATACTTTACAACCATTGAGGCAGAGGTCTTCCTTCATCTTTACTATTCCTTTTTATTTCCTGTATGTCTCCAATATCTACTATGTGACAGAGATGACCAGGGACAGATTTTGCACCTCTCAGATTTCACAAATACTCTGCTTGAAATTTTCAGACAACACAAAGAGGGAAGTAGCAAAGAAGGACAAATAATAATGTGATAGTTAACACATGCATTTGATATGGGAACTTCTAACAGTACTTAAGTTTGCAATCTGCAAGAGGCAACGAAGGGAACATTATACTCATGGTTTTTTTCTGGGACACGGTTATTTTCTACCTTTATATTTTCACAACAAATTCCAACAAAGCTGAGGAAAAATCTATGATGAACTGTTATTCATATTCAACTGGCAAATTATTTCTGACAAAAAGACATCTGCTCAGAAGATTCTCAACCAACTGTTCTCTAATCTTCTCCAATATTACAGCCTTCTAAGTCAGTGTTCTCTTCCCAGTTTCTAAACAGATTTCCTTTTCCCTAGCAATCCTTAATGTTGGTGATTGGGAGATTTTGTTCCTACTGGTTTTTCACAGCAATTGATCAAAAGTGTTTATAAACCTGGAACCCCTTCCTGATGCCTATTTAATTTGTTATTTATGTGTCTCCCACTGCCAAAATATGGAGTACCAAAGTATTAGGTAGCTTTTCCCCACCACTTTTGGTATCAGTTGTTAAGGTAAATGTAAGGAAATGTAAGGAAAATGCTTTGAAATGTTTCTGGTGAGGGAAAAAAACTTGAAGAAATTAAAAAAACCTCATATCTGTGGTTGAGTAGTATGAAGAACTCAGATGAGACATTTCTATTGGTAGCACCCTTGCCCCAAGGGTGGTAAACAGCCTTCTTTCTTTTACTCACTTTTTTGTCCGACTGTTTCACTGTCTTTGAAAGGCTCAGCAGTGCCAATCTCAAAAAGTTAAGTCTGACTTCATTGCAACAAGGACTTCTGTGGCACGAGCCAATTAATGAGGAAACACTATCTTTTTCCTATCTGCTTCACTTCTTTCCCACAACATGACCAAAATTAGGTTAATTAGCAATGTGCTGGGGGAAATAAAATCACTTTATTTAGATTAAGAGTTTTGAGCTGGCCTCATTACGAAGTATGGGACAATTAATGAAAAGTAAAAAATGGAATCACAATTCTGACTTAGGTTTTCAAATAAATTTCCTCTCGAAGAGTTAGCAAACTTGACTTAAAATGGTGTTATTTTCTATTAAAAATATAAATTAAAGGATGGTAATATAGATAAAATACTTTTTTTTTTTTGTTCAAAGGGCCATGTTCATACAGAATTCACCTATATTTTCTTAAGATTAATGTGAATGATAAAAGCTGCTTAAAAAGTGGAAAAAAAGGAAGATCTACCAGCCACCTGGGAAGCTAAAAAACATTGTATGAGTAGAATAAAAAGACTATGTAAGCAGCTTCACTACAACTAGCTGAAGTAATTTCCATGAGAGTTATCCCTTCTTGAGTTAACCTAGCTCAGAAGAGAGCAGGCACAGTGAAAACACACAGCACAGATTGATTGCATTAGCAGCACTAAGTAGCTATTGTATTCCTAACTCAATCCACACTACTCAAATTTAAAGCATCACTAATCCTGAGCTTTTGGAATACAACCAGATGAATGGAATTGGTGAATTACACCTTAAATTAACAATGTGTTGAATACCAGCCTTAGAAATTAAACTATAATTTTATTAAGTGCTTTAAAACAGCAGAAGTCCCTTCCTACCAGCACTGCTATGTCATTTTACAGTATTTGAAGATCTGCCTCAAGGCATAAAGAGAACAAACAGACTTACTGACCTTATGAGAAGGGATTTAAACTAGGTAAACTGGAGAAAGTTTATTACCTAAAGCAATAGCAGGGGCTGTGAGAAATAGACCAAGGCTTAATAGGATGAGGGAGGCTCTCACACTCCCTTTCTCTTCTGAAAGCCAGGTGACTGAGGGTTCATCTCAAGCACTTCTACAATGGATATACATAGCATGGGATAAAAAACCAGGAAGAATGAGAAATCTGTGCATGGCTGTAGAGTTATGATCTCATTGAAATTAGAGGGATGTGGAGGCATAGCCTGCATGCCTGGAGTACTACAGTGGACGGAAACAAGTTCTCCAGCAGCGAGAGGCTCGAAAGGTGAGGATGTGGCATTGTAATCTGTGCAAAGGAGTTGCTCACAAGCACAGAGCTTTGTCTTTGAAAAAGCTCAAATCATGCTGCAGAGAGCAGCCAATATGCTGCAGGGTCAGCCTGGAAAAGCAGGTGGAGAACTGGTCTGACAAGAACCTCACAAAGTTCAGAAAAGGTAAATTAGCCCTGTATCTGGGATGGAATAACCCAATTACAGCATAGTCTGTGAGCAAGCTGGCTAGAAGGGACCTGGGGTTCCTGGTGCACAGTAAATTGAATATGAGTCAGTAGAGTGCTCTCGCAGCCCAGAAACCCAGTGACCTAGTGGACTGCATTAGCAACACTCAAGCCAGAATGTGGAAAAGTGATTATTCCCCTCTCTTGAGCATTTTTAAGAGTGTATCTGAAGTCCCGAGACCAGTTTAGGGTTTTCAGCCTTGGAAAAGACTTGATGTACAGGAGCAAGCCCAATAGAAGACATTTTGTAAAGATGAAGTTGACGTCATTAACTCTGTTCAGCTCTAGAGGCTCAGGAGAGATCTTCCAGCTGTTTTCAGCTTTCTGGTGGAAGGGCACAGAGACAATGCAGCCAGACTCTTCACACTGGCACCCAGGGATGGGACAAGAGGCAACAAATTGAAAGACAGAAAGTTCAAATCAGATAAAAAGGGGGGAAAATTACACCACAAGGGTGGTAAACACCAGAATAAGGTTGTCGAGAGGGGTTGTGCAGTTTCTACCCTCGGAGAATTTCAAAACTCAGAGCACCCTGACTGACTCTGGTTCAAGCAGGGTCTTGGACTAAATTATCTCCAAAGGCCTTAACTTAAAACATTTTTTGCTAATTATTTGTTTCATAGAGTAACCTACAAATTTACAATGCGATAAAGGTTTTGTTAAATAGCTGTTCTGTTGTTTTTTCCCTTACTCCTGTCCTTTCTTCTCATTTCCTTACTCCTCAAGAAGGAAAATTAGACTTTATAAGACTGAAGTCAAGTGTAGCTATAGTGGCCTTCTAGGGATAAACCCATCAATACAAATACCAATGCATTTCCTTAAAGTATACATGTGGCTAAAGAAGTAAAATTGTGAGTTTACAGACCACTGTTGTCTAGCAGCAATGTCATTTCCATGCTATATCTCAAATACATTCTGACACTACTGCTTTCTGTCATGCTTTTCTCAATTATTATTGCTTGTTTATTTTACTTAAGAAAATACTCTTCCTTTTCATTACTTTATGGTGGAAATGTTTAGATCCTATTTGGCTGGCACGCAGTGCATTCTGCTGTCTTTGTGATTTATGAGTTGCTGATTCTCACTTGCACAAAAAAAAAAAAACCTCCACATGAAAAAATAATTTGGAATTGCTTAATATGCCCTGATGATTGTGCTAATTATTTCAGAGAAGCGAATTTGCTGTCACCTTTCATTGTTGAAAGCAACACACTCATGGTAGGCTCTAGTGCTATAGAAATAAATACTGTAACTGCTTAATGTATGAAAATATTATTGGCCATGCACAATGAGTGATTTAATTTGTTCACCATCCAATGAATTTGAACAAGTCTTTTCCATGATTTATAGCACAGACTCTCTTATGGCTTGCAACGTGTCATACTCTGAAGCGTATTAGGACACAATTTTCTGCAAAGTAATATATTAAAGTTAGTATTTATTGTAAAGTGCTAGAAAACACATCCTTGTTGCACCATATCATGGTCCTGGAGTGCTATAATCAGATTTCATGGGATGAAATAAGTAATAGTGGTTCCCAAGCATAAAAGGGAAAACTTTGGGGAAACTCAGAGTCTAAGAAAAAAACCCAGTAAAAGCAGATTTTACTTTAATATACTGCACAAACTAGCTTGAGACTTGGCTTAAAAAATATTCAATTTGTATTTATTCAAATGTTGGGACACATTACCCTTGCATTGTTTCTAAATACATTATTTCAGAAGGCTGGGGATAGAGCACAGTATTTTAGCTGTTGATAACACCTGAGTCCACATCTTAGAAAGCATAATATATTCCAGACAGCAGCTCTGTCTGTCAGCTAGACCTCTGATGTCACAAAGTCTGTTTTCTGAATGTTTTCAAAGTAAAGCTTAATTGACCAATAATCAGACTCCATTGATATGAAAATACCTGAAATATGGTACATCTCCATCATTTGTTTCCTTGATTTCTTTTAGACAATTAAAATATAAAACCTTTTAATTGCTAAAATACAATCACTTGTTGGAAGTGGCATCTCAGCTGTCTTAATTTACACCTGCAGGCTTACATATAATGTTTGCAGTTCTAGCGCTGCTTAACACGTGCCCACTTAAAACCAAAGGTGTTTCTAGAGTAAAAACAGATACACATTCTACTTCCCTAGGTGATTTTTATGAAATCTGTTAAGTACATCACTATGTGGATGCCAGTTTTTAAGATTTAGATTGTATTTGCTTTCTGTATTCATTTGCAGAATTTTTAGAAGCATCAATATAGTTTTTCATGTTTAGACAGAAGTTAAAAATAGCAGTACAGTAGTGTACCTCTGTACTGAAAACCTAATCAATTACTAATTAATTCAGAAACTTTGGTGACCTAAGTGTTAGAAGTTCATTTCAGCTCAATTTTTAATATACTGGATACTTAGTATATTCTGAAATACAGCACTTCTGCATCTAGCCAAGAACTTCACAAACATCTAGCCGGGATGACATTGCTTGTACATACTGTTTAGTAAGACATGTCTGCTTAGGACATGACATAAACATACACTTAAAAACTCTCCTGTTATTATGTAGTTTTTGTGAATTACAAAGTCATCCCAGTAACTCAGAGAAAAAGAACAAAAGCAGGGAAGTCTGAAACAATTACCCATACACAAACATCCATGATTTTCAGTAAAACTGTCCTGCAGAAATATCGGACAAAGTTTTAGGCTGCTGCATTATTCATCTGAAGCTTTCAGAATGCGTTTTCAAGAGTTCCTTGCAGCTGTACTGCCAAGGAATTGAAACTTATATTCACTGTGAATGTTGTAAGACTTATGGTATTTGAGGGCACCTTCAAATACAGCTCTTATTCACCTCACTAGGAAAGCACAAGTTTGGTCAGTGTTCCCCATTTCCTAATCTACTGAGGTGCCTCTGAGAACATTCTCTGACCCCTACCCCCTTCCCTGTTTTTTTCTTTGTAGTACAATAATTTGTGGCTCTGTCTTGAGCAGTAGCTGAGGAATGTGGTGAGGAAATATGCAACAAATGAAATAATTACGGGGTGTTCTTACTGTCTTTAGTCTTTATTACCTCAAACGCAGACCATAATTTGAAACAAACAAACAAACACACAAAAATTTAAAAGACTGAGAAATACAGGTTTGGAAAAAAAAAAAAATTAATCAGAATCTGTGCCAAAGCAGTAAATGTGATAATTTAACAACAATCTGCAATCCAACTTACTGTATTGGAAAATAACACTGTGACCGCAGATTTCAATGCCTGCTCCTAGCTCTTGCTAGCTGTAATTTGAATTACTTCATATTTCAGTGTGGCCATAAGCAAAGGGCTTGCTCACATTAAGATTCTTCCTCTGTAAATGTTAAGTACAGCTCTTCAGTCACAGTTTCACTATTTTTTTTACTGTGGCACAAGAGTAATTTAAGGAATTTTTAGTAATTTCCATTCCAAATATTTCAAATTTTGAATTCTCTGAGTACTGGTAATACAGAAGGGTTTCCCTCACCCTCCTTAAACACTTTCCAGGCCAGAATGACAACAGGAATACTGCAACATGGAAAACAGGTATTCAAATATATTATCTGCAGCTTACTTTAGAATTACAAGTTAAAGTTTAATCACTTTTCTCACTCTCTAGTTTAAAGGGAAAAAAAAGCTATGAAAATTACGCGGAAGAAAATTTTACAAAGCATTTTTAGACAACAAAGAAGTCAGAAATGAAATCACGTCCTTCACTGCCTCTTCAGATACCAAATTTGGATACAGAGTGAAAACACTGTTATATGCAAGTCTTGTACAAATACTTAAATATATTAGCTCTAGAAAACAAAGAAGAAAGAAGTGAGAGTGGGAAAAGAAATGTGCTTTCTTCAGAACCATTTCAATTTTTTAAAAGAATTAAGTGTGTAACTGGAGGTTACTATTCACAAGATACTTTCTGACAGAGATCTAGTAGACTCCTGAATTATTTGCCAAGTAAACAGCTGAAAATCCTTAGCATTAGAAATAAAAAACTGGAAATATTTTCTTAGAATATAGTATGGAAACAACGTAGACATAAAATCCTTTTTGCAGGTTTGTTTTCCAATCATCTTAATAGCAATAGCCATGAACAATGTGATGTCAAGAGGCATTTCCCCCTTCTATACACTTCTTTGCTTCTTAAGTCTTTAATTGTTTAATTATCTGTCAGCAGACTACTTTCTAGCCATTGCTTCCACAAAAGATGATAAAAATTTTATGTCTGCCCTCATTGCATGCCATAAATGTTTCACAGTGTCATGAATATTCATTTTTGTTTATTTCAAAAGTTATTGAAAGACAAAGGTGTTTTCAGAGTGGTTTTTCTGTACCTTGTTACTCTACAGTTCGCTCTGTTTCATTCGAATGATTTTGTATTATTGTAGTTGATTGGTTCTCACGTACACATCTCTCACATATACATTGAAATGGCAGACTTCTTTTTGTTTTGTTTTGCTTTGCTCTTGGCAACATTTCACCAAGTACATGCAAAATATCTCACAGCACAGTAACTGACCCTGTAGCCTCTAAGCCAGCCTTCTCAGCAAGATTTGCAGTAGTCAACTTTGCGAACACGCCAGTCTCACCACACAAGTCATTTGGTTTTGTAAAGGACCAGCTGAAAATCTGGATTGGAGTAACCAAACAAGGTAACATTTGTTTGCCAGTTTTCTCCCTGAAAACATTACAGCCATCAGTTAGAAAAAGAATGGTACATCATCTTCTTACTTACCAGCAGTCATTATTTTTCGCACATAAGATGATCTACTGACTTGACTGTTTATATTTGTGAGACAAATTCTCTGCAGAGATGGAAGCGGAGAAACAATATTTGAACAGCTGCTGCCAGGAGGTTATAATCAGACTGTGTTCTGACTTTGTTCCTCACACAGCACACACACTCCATGGCTACTGTTCAAAGTCATCACCCTTTTGGGACAATACTTTCATACTTCAATTAGGAAACCTGCATTTATGAAGACTTTATTTATAAACCCCCAATCTTGCAAATATTTTCTAAAGAGTATGATGCTCAAGAGCATCAGTAGCCTTTTGACTTCAAAGAAATTCATGTGACAAAGCACTCCAAGCCAAATGTTCACTGTTATATTTATAAGCACGGGGTCCCAATGGCTTTTGAGAATGTGAATGATTAGCACTTCTGTAGTGCAAGACTTTTTTTTTGTCTTACACTTCCGTATTCCAGCCTTTCAATGCACAGAAGACATACTTTTTCAGGTTAATCAATTTAGAAACCAGCAGAAGGTAGTTTCTCTGAATGAGAGATTTTCTAAAGGTATTTACTTATAATGATGCCACTTTCACCTATAGACATTGTCATAAGTCTTGTTACCAACAGCATTTGTCAGACTGTCAGGCGATTTTAGTTTCACAAAGGCAAACATCAAAACAGACGGGTCCTGGAGTTTGTTATGTTTGTGTTCAGAGTGTACTGGCTTTGACACAGGGCTGCCACCTCTCCCAGCTCAGCTTATGCAGCCTCTTACACAGCCTCCATGTGCTGCACACCACTGGCCAGCCACATGCCTGGCTCAGCCAGTGGGCCCAGCACAAGCATCATGTGTGGGGGTGGATGCACACTGGCAGAGGCAGCTCCCACACGCCATTCAGCTTCTTCAGCTGAGCATGCTGAACCAGGCAATTTGCATCCGTGTTGTCTATGAGCTTCCATCCTAAAGAATGCTGCCTGAGTGGACACCTTGACAAAGACAGCTGTCCTCTAACTGTACAAAGTGGGGCCACGTACAAGATGCACTCTTCATTTTGCTTTTTTCCATAGAAGCCTTGCTGCACCTGATTCTTCAGAAAACAGTTATTGCAGCCAGGCATTGGACTGACAAAGCTGTGGCCCAGAATATATTATTCTTTCCAAGATATCGACACAGGTGTTATCAACAGCTAAAATAGCACACTTGATGTCTGGTCCTCTGAAACAGATTTGTCCGTCAATAAGATTGAACTACCACACAGTCTTACTTCCATTACATTTCCAGTTCCATTTGAATTTTAGGTATGAACTAATGGATTAGTCCTGCCACTTCCTGCCCTATTCTCTAAGCTGCCTTTCTGAAATGCAGGGGAAGCCAATACCAGAGACAGATAAGGAGAAAAAGGAGTCTGACAGCATGACAGACACCTAGTACCAGCATGACTGATGGGAAGACTGGGTTGAGTCACTGAGCTATTAAGGCTGGGAGAGACCTTCCTATGTGGGTCATCTAGTCCACACCACTGCCTTAAGCAGGCACAATTATATCAGGGTGCTTAGGGCTGTGTCCGGTCCAGATATGAATATCAAGGAAAGAGATTCCACAGCCTCCCCAGGCAGCCTGTTCCAATGTTTTAGTACTCTCATGATTATTTTTTCCCTAATATATTACTTCCTTTTTTAGAACTTGTGCCTGTTGCCTCCTATCCTATCACAGTGCACCTGTGAAAAGAACTTCATTTCACTGTGCATCTTCTAATTAGACAGCGCTAGACAGCAACAACACTTCTTAGCATTTTCTTCCTAAGACCAAACGCAGCCTCTTCTGTCCCTTTCATAGACTGTGGGCTCTACAGGACGAAGCCTCACGGTGATAGCTGACTGGATTCACCCACATGTCTAGAAGGTGGCTGTGGTACCACTCTTGGACATTACATTCTCTCTTCCCCGCACTGGAGACCCCTGTGCAAGGTGCAATTATGAAGCACATCCACAGACTATAGCCAGCTATGTCCTTCCTATGCATTGGCTCCTACAGAAGAGTGGCGGTGGTGATAATCAGCCAACCCAAAAGACATCAGGGTGATGACACAATAATAAGGGGTGAAAAAGCACAAAGTTGGTGTTTATAGTATTAAAGTTCACAATAACTTCTAACCTTAATCTTTTCCTGTCAAGGGATGGTATTCCAAAGGAACTCAAAAGGCAGCTTTGCAACTTTCAGGCTGCTAGTCTTCATGAGACAATCTGTAACAAACCTGAATAATCAGACTTCAACTTTGAAAATGGTCCTACAAGCTGAACATGACTATGAAAGATGCCCAATAACCATTATTCTTTCTGACTACTCCCTCTAGATGTATACACATTGTTTGTCTGTGCATATTCTTGCACCTGCCACATTTTGTTACAAAACAGAATTTTAAAGGAACTAATTAACTTGAAGTGTTGAATATCATGTTGCCAGTAAGTTAATGCCCAATTCAATACCTGGCATTGCTTGCTTTGTCCAATGGATTATTAAAATCTCACCTTTGAACTGAAAGGTCAGAAGGGCAGCATACATATATATATATAAACAGGACATGACAATTACACAGTAGTCAATAGCCTTAATCAACCCCGGTATCCAAGTTCCAGTATCCAAACACTGACATTCGATGTTTATTTTTATATTAAAGACCATTATGTGAAACAATAAGCTAGTGTGGCTTCTACATTAACCTGGGGAGAGGCAGGAGTTCATAATATATTTGAGGCATAACATTGATTGCAGTACTTTTCTGAAATACAATTTTAGAAGTCCAAGAAAAAGAAAGTCTAAAATTCAAAATGTATTAAGGAAAATTTGTGAAGTTGAACTGAGAGTGCATTAATTAGTCTACCTCAGCTGTTCAAAGTATAACATTATTATCATAGCTGCTCTAAAATTGAAAATGTACTACAAAAATGAGTGAACTCATATACTCTCATTGAGACTTTTTTCAGAATTAGTATTTAATAGCATATTTCTTTTCCAATTTCCAAAACACGACAAATTTTAAGATGACTATAAACACGTAACATTTTATCTACCACTTTTCTTGCAAACAGGAGAAACACTAAAATTCTTAATAGCCTTTCAAGAAATTGCAGCTTAAAGCAAGAGGAATAGAAATCTACAGCCAATAAGACATAACACCTGTGCTCCCAGCCACCCCCTCCAAAAAAATAAAAAAGTCACAAAATTAGTTTAGTTTGAAGTCAAGTAACAAATATTGCCTTTGATTAAGACAGTAAGATTTCAAAGATAAATCAGAAATCAGAAATTATGCACACATGAAAATTTACTATCTTCAAGTAGATTTGATGTCCTGGCACTCACTGAAAGCAAGAAAGGGGCTCATGCTCTGGGGTTTCTTCTGAGTAGGGTTTCCACAGAAATAATTTTACCCTACTGAGTAACAGATTGTGTTAGTTATACTTTAAAGAAAACAGAAACAACACATCCCAAACAATACAAAACCTCACAATCCTCCCACATGGCAAAGCACAGGATTATTTTCCCCACATGAATAAACCTGAAATTTTCTGTAATAATGTATGCCATCATTTTGGACAATATTTGTTTCCTAAATAGACTGATCTATAGATTACTATTAAAAATCTAAAAATTTTCAGGCCACACAAATACATTCACTTTAACAGCACAAGTTCTGGTGCAACAGGATTTTCATACCAGTGTGTTTCTGCGTTTAGACAATGGATAAATGTCTTTAAATACGGACATTCAATGTGCCAAAAAATGTGTACAATCTACACAAGGCATATAGATTGGACACGTATAGCAAAGATGTATTGCAAAGATTGCAAGAAAATCACCACAAAGACTTAACAGTCAAAATGTACTTTTATGAGTGTAGGGGTAAGCCTACCTACCCATCACCAAAATAAATTAAAAAAAAAAAAGGGCAATCTCTACATCTATAAATATCTGTCCAGAACTGGAAGGCTTATTATTTAATTTCTTAATAATTTACATCATTATGTCATCCATCACTACTATAAAATTATTTACGGTATTCTTTCACATATATTCCAAAATACATAAATATTCTATTACACAACGGGGCAGTAAAACAAAGGAAAACACAAAATCCAGAACAAACAGATTTCAGGTAGCCACATGGCCTTGTTAGATAATTTTGTCACTAGTCACAGAAATCCAGAAAAATCAATCATGGTTTTGAAAAATTTTACCACCAGTCACTATTAAAAGCAAAAAAATAAACCCCAACCAAACAAAAAAAACCCCACAGAGATTTATACAATCCAGCTGAAGAAAGGTCTTAAAGGTCTTGTTTCATTTGTTGTCATAATTCCGCCAGTAAACTGATTTCTACCAAATAAGGACTTCTTTGTATAAATCAGCTATCAAGGTTTCAGTAGCCTTTTTAATTCTGTCTTATGCCCATCAAGAACTCATTTTAGTTTGAGACAGCAAAGTGAAAGCTGTTCCTCCTTTCTTTCAAATACTCCTTCCTTGTTTTCTAACACCAATAAGCAAGATTTGCACTGAAGAACTCTTATCTCCAACTTGTGTCTGTCAAATGAACCCACACCATGACTGGCGCTGAGCAGGTTTATTGCAGTGCTGCCGTTACACAAGGTGTTTGAGCTGGGAGTACTCACCAAGCCATGCAGTCAAACTGGTCTCCTTTCCCACTTCTCACAGAGGGTTAGACCACATTGGTTTTAAAATTTGAAGAATATGATTCAGAAAACATTTCAGTTTGAACTGAGTTGCCTCTGGTGTAAAAAAAAAATACTAAAAAATCCTACTACTCTTGAAGAGCAGATCAGTTGGACAGCTCTATAAAACTATCAGGACCTTTAAAGGAAATGTCACTTTAAAAAACACAAATATACAGAGTACTCTTGATGACCCCCTCAGTAGTTTGAACTGTAATGCTTTTATTTATGTTTGTTTGGTTTTTTAACAGCAAGACCACAAATGTATTTCCTTGCCTATAATTTTATAAAAGCTGTTTTTTATCAGAACTGATTAGTAAAGGGAATGTAAATCTCCTTTCTTCCCAGTTAGAAGACTTTCATATTTAATTTTTCTCTAAAAAAGTTTTACTAACACAGAAGCCCTGGGATAAAAAATTTAATTTTATGGTTATAAAAGAAAACAGGGGAATTGAAAAACCCCTTTGGAGTTCAGTCACAAAAAGGAAAGATTCAATTACTTTGAAAATCTTTAGAACCACAAGACAGAAATATTAGAAATGATGAGCCAGACTGGGGGTCATCAGCAACTGTAATCCCAAATGGCATTTATTCCACAGCTTGTGTTATTATTCATTTAGAACCATAATGAACGCCAAGCCACTAAAAACATGAGGAGATAACTGCAGTTAAGGAAAGTAAGCTCTCTCATAATTATTCATTAATTGAATAAAAGTAAATCTTAACCACAGTAATATTTTCATTGTCTGTGTAGTGTTCAGTGCCAAAAATGAACTTGCTGGAAAATTATAGTTTCTGAATATGTCTACTTATGTAAGATCCCCAATAGCAATATATCAGTATAGGGCAAATATGCAAATAACAGTGCTCAAAATACATTTTAATTCCACAAAGGTTAATAAATATATACTAAAATATTCTGACAATACTTAAAGTTAACTATACTTTGAAAGAGTGAATCTAACATGATTTTACTCGCTATTGTTCTATTAACTTTAGTCATTTACTCCTAAAATAGACTATACAAATATGAGCCACATGAAGTTGTTTATGTGCACACTCCTCCAAAATGCATATCTGGTATCAGAATTAAAAATAAAACTTAATTATTAACAGGCAGCCATTTCTTTCAAGTATTTATTTGAATTACTGCTATAATATAAGCAAAAGAAAGTGTGACAAAATGAATTAGAAACATTTTGAAATCAATCTTGTACAATGGGCTGATTCATTTGAAGTGATTTGTAGTTGGATGTTCAACCTATGGTGAAATCTAAATCAATTTATCTTCTGGGGAGATTTAAGAACTCAAGATGAACATATACCATTGCCTTGAATAAGACTCATACAGAAATTATTAATAGCAAAGTACTGATCATTCCTTGCTAAAGCATTACTTGCCATAACTGAATTCTTTGCTTATAGTAGAAATACATTCAGCATCTACAAAAAAAAAAAAAAAAAGAAATCTTTCTTTATGTTTTAGGTTGGATTACTTCTTTTACTTAAAGTCTTCACTATCTTAAATGACCTATTATTTCTTTACATGATCATACTTGTTATATCCAAACTAACAGTAATTCTTTGTTACTTTTCCAGATGCTTAAGTATGTCTGTGTGTGCAGACTGTGAAACTTGGCTCCGGGCACCTGAGACTGTAATTATGCCTGACTGCCGTAATACTGCAAAAAGGCCATAGATATATTAGTTAATACGCAATATATATTAATACACTAAGATAACAGACTTTTAACTACATGTGCAGCGATGACTGATTCTATGTTATATCATGACTGAAAATTGAAAACTTATCAAATAAGAAAAATGTTGGTATTTCATTTCTGTATCTATTGTTCAATGCTTGTAATCACCGTATCTTGAACTTCACAGACCAATAAACTATCAATAAAATTGAACCCTCCTTATGTATGGAGCAGTTTTCTATTTCAAATACATCAAGAAAAAGGAACAATAACTCAAAGAACATCACAGTCATGTCAATTAATGCACTGTATTCTAGCAATCATTCAAAGGATTACCCTAGGCAATCTAATTAATCCATTAATAAGTAGTGATTTATCTGTTATAAATTGATTTCTCCCCTCCACGCTTAACTGATCTTGCCATTGATCTGTCGTTCTGCCCTCAAACGATTTCAAATTAAGTTTTCAGTGCTTAGGACTCCTAGTATAGAATTTCAAGACCCCTAACCTAACAAAAGTGTCCTAGGATTCACTAGACCTAAGTCTCTGAATGAAGGAATACTAGTAACTAGGAAGATACTACACAAAGCAAGTATTAGATCTGTATCATAGCACATGAGCTCTCTTCCTTTGGTGACCATTTAAAATTGTATAATAAAACAGCAGGCTTTATCAACTACGGATAGTTTTTAGATTCTCTGTGCTGCTTTACCTGACTTGCTGTAATTCTTTGCTCTACTTACAAGAACTCAGTAGTAAGAACATGTTGTGGGGCAAATACTGCCTTATGCTCTGCAGTAGTCAGTGAGCAGACAAAACAATCCATGCCCATTGAATACCATGATTTTTTTTTTAAGTCTAATATGAACCATCAGGACAACCGAGCAGCATTTCAGTTCTCTAATGTGCTGGACTATACCCTGAATTGCTGGGCACTCTCAAAAGCCATGTATTCAAAGGGAACTGATGACATTGCTCATTTTATATGGCTAAGTGTGACTGGGGTTTAAGCATAGATTAATTTTCAGATGAAATATATCTTTCTGCAATAGCTAAAGGGGTAAGAAATCTTCTTATATTTTGCAGACTGAGTTTAATTTAAAGTGGAAAACCAACCAAAAACCATTGCAGTGACACACTGTTGTTTCCATAAATTAATCAAATAAATGGTCCCAAAGCCAATTGCTATCAGACACTCATAAGACATTACTTCACTTCTCCCTTTATTCCCTAGGCCGAGTAGGATTATTTTAATAGATTGAATTTTATTATTTTACTAAGCTTCATTTCCCTACTATTTCCCCTATTTAATTTACAAAATAGCTGTTACCTTTGTCTTCACAATTACATAAGTACTCTAAAACTACCTATATTATCTCCATTGTTAGGTAGTAAACCAGTCATTCACACTCTTTTCAATATTACACACTCTTGCTTCACAGAAAAATAGTTAAGGATATCTATGCCTAAATTGCAGAAAAGGGATTTAAACTTGCTGTATTTGCTGCTGATCACAAAAAAAGCTAATGAAAACCTGAATGTTATACTAATTATATAATAAACTTGATTGATACATATAATGTTGCTTAATTTCCCAAGGTTTTGGTATGGAGTTCAGAAGCATTAACTAAGGGATGCTGTATCTCTCTTCTTAATCATTTACAATCAACATTCGTTTCCATGGGAGTAAACTGCATGTTATGTTGGTAAACACTAATAGTTTGTGACATTTGAAGTTTCTACATTTCTCCCACAAATGCCTCCCAAATTTCACTGTCCTCCTTTTTTTTCCTCCTTGACTCTCCTTCATTCTTTCCTTAACCGCCCTGGTGCCACTTCTTACACATAACAGGTTCCCCCAATAAACGCTTTCTTTTATCTGTAGATGGGTTCAAAAGGTTAATTAGATAAATACAAGTAAAAATTGCTACCAATGCCTAGTAAATAAAAGTGCAGCTTCAACTTTGGCTCAGAAAAATCCTAAACCACAGAGAAAGACTGAGGAATAATTTATCCCTGAACATCTATCTTGTTCATAAATCCTTCCAAAATGATGTGCAGCTGCAACCTGTCCTGAAATAAGAAAACTTTCTTGGAAAGGGGCAAGGGGGAAGGACTGATAATATAACTATAGTGGATTAAGACCTAAAAATGAGAACTAGAATGGGGCACTGGGAAGAATGCCCTCAAAGTGTTCAATGACTTCTGAAGACACTATCAAACTTAACGAGATACAGGACCCTAGTATTATACTCACAAAGTATTTTGTCCTCTCACACCAAAACTCCAGACTGTGAATACAAAACCCTCTCTGAAATCCTGCAAATAAGAGGACCTCTCTAAATTTCTCTGGAAGGATTTAAAGTAGTTGTCATTAATTTAGTAAACAAGCTTCATTAATTTATATAGCATGGCTTTCCATCAGTGCCATTATTTTCTGCTTTTTTATCAGATGAATTATTTCCATTTGTAAATACAAAGGCAAAATGAGCAACAGACAATAATTTTGCAGTGCATTGCAACATGCTGGAATCATTAAAAAAGAAAAAAAATAGATGGAAGTGGCTTTAAAAGTATTAATACCACATTTAAAAGGACAACTACAACAATGTTCAAACATCAGTTTGCCAAAAACTGTGGTGGTAGAATGAAACTTAGTCAGTCCTATCTTCTTAACGCACATTTTAGCCACACTTAACAATCTGCCTTGAACTGCAAGGAATTAAACAATCTACAAAGATCAGCAGCAGAATGTTCTGTCTCCTAAGTCACAGCATCAACAAACAATACTTCAGTGGAATGATTTCCCAAAGCTCTTCCAAAAGCTTTATCAATTCCGACAAGTAGCCCATTAAAGTTGTCTTCTACCGCCCATACTGAAACTCATGACCTGAATTTCCAAGTCACCTTTATCAGAGAGCAACAGTGAAACCAATTTCACTGAGAGTGTTGTCAAAGATCTCTAGACCAAGACAATTAGTCAGAATAAAACTTCTATTGAAGTCGTCATATAAAAACATTTCCAACATTTTCTTTTACTTTTAACAAGTTATGATTAATTTTCAGTTCCTTTTTTTCTCTATGCAATTAAACTACTTCCAAGTGGAATAATTTGATCATATAAGAATTCATGATAAAATCAGGAGTTAAAATCATCTATCAATGCACAGTGAATACCCTCCAAAAAGATACATTGGCATTTACAATAACCACAAAACTAAATTAGTAATTTTCAAATACAGTTCTAACTGCTCTGGATAGTTCAGATCTCTTAAAAATGTCTTTTATTCCTCCACTTTGTTTATGCTCTTAAATCTATGCTACATTACTTTCTATACATTATATTGAGACTGTCAGAAATCATATCCCAGAATTATTCTTCTTAGTATGTTAGAAAAAATAGGCAGCTGTGCTATACATTGAAGTACTTGAAACAAATCTTTGTATCTCAATTCAATGCCTGTTAGATGAAGCATCCACACTATAAAAGCAACTACACACATGGGTAAAATTACAGCACTAACCTACACTTAGTGCTGTAGGTTTCTGAGGAGAGCTCTACAGGTGCAATTCAGGTGTACAAAGGAGGTGAAATTAGCTCTGGCTGAGACAACAACTGCTGGACCAAAGAAGTAAATCCCTACAGAAGTAGCAAAAGAACCTGAGAATCACAAGACAAAAGATTAGGAAAAAGGGATCCACAAAGAAAAGCATTACAGGGTCATCAAATATGGCAGGAATTAATAAGGAGAGAAAGAAAATGTGTGTGAGAGAAAGACTGAAAAGTCACCTGACAATGAAAAATGTTGCAGTGGGGAAAGGGGAAAGAGATACTAGAAAATGTTCAAGAATTAGGGAGCTCGGGGAGAAAGGAGAAAGTAAGCAAGCAAGCATCCATGCAAACCAAAGGAAAGCAAAAATAAGGGACAAGAAAAGTACAAAGAACTTAAGAAAGGTCAGGTGGCATACATTGGCACAAGAAACAAAGAAAGAAACATTCTATCTGCTGACATCAAAGGTCATTAAGAGCTTCAATTACATAGCTTTAAATATTTCTCTGCTTACTGTGAATACGGGTGGATGGCAATCCCAGAAGTTCTTGTCTGCTGCAACAGAAATGTTTCTGTCCTACAGCACAATCAATAAAAATCAATTGCCTGATAATTGCTTTGCATCAAATTAAATTATGGAGGGCAACATAGCTCAGAGGGTTGGAAATGAGATGTGGAGCCTTTCACCTCTGGGTCACTGCTACAAACACAATGCAAGTCAATAAAGACTAAGAGTTGTTACTTTTGTGTTAGTAAAACACCTGATTTTAAGCTCTACTAAACCATACCTTTGCTGCTTTATAACCTCACAACTTTGTTTAGCCAATCCCTGAACAAATCTGGATGAAGCTCCCTATACCTCTCATGCGACCTTTGTGCTGCCTGTGATTATAATCAACATAGTTCCTTATCCTTTCAATAGATTACAGCCCAAACCCAAAGAGTCTGGTTACTTTCAAAAGCAGTTTGAAAAATTGAAGAAGATAACAAGTTAGATTTAAACTATTAATCAAACCCCAAAAATCACGTATAGCATTTCTTCTTTTAGTCAGGATCATAAATACTCAAAAAAGACATCTTTTGAGCATTTTCTTAGATTCTCACAAAAAAACTCACCCCAAACCCAAAAAAGACCCTCCAATTCATCAAAACCTCCTCCTCCCACCACCAAAAAAACCCCAAACCAACAAGACAACCCACAGCATTACTAAGTTTTGCATCCCTCTGGAGGCATTAAATAAATACAACTTTCTGAAAACACTAGCTGATGTTATATAGAAGATAGCTGGTTTTATTGTGAAAGTAAAATCTGGACAATACCTGTGATACTGCTGACAGCTAAACTTGCAAACACAGGCATCCCTGAAGCCACTTATCTGGTAGTGGCACTCTGACTTTTACTAAAATGCATCCTGTTTTCCAATATCTACATTTTGTTTTCAATTATATACAGGAAATTATTATTTTCTTATGTGTTTTAGACTCCAGATTCAACTTCATTTCTAAACTAAGCTTCAGCAGCCAAATACTTTCAGTCTCTTCTTATCAGCTCTGTGATATTCATGACTATCTCTAGCATAATTAGCAGATTGATGTGGACAGCCACATGCAGATGGATTTGCTGCAGGAATTAGAAGACTATGACTGAATTTGCATGTTCAGGAGTTCCAAGGAGAATAAGAATTCTTTTCCCCTGCAATCTTATTTTTACAATTTATTGTTCTAAGAATTGGACAGCAATTAAATACTTTTACAAAGGCCATGGTAATTGGGTGGTGGTGGGGGAGGAGGTTCCATGTACCAAAAGTATCATAGAAAAAAAAAAATTGTTTCTATTTCCCTTTTTCTTCCTGCATCCTGGCAGTAAAGAATGTATGCCACCTGCTCTGGACAGTCAGGCACTTCCTTAAACAATAAACCAAAGAAACACACCACTTTGTAATGTCCTTCAGTTAGTATTTACTAAAGTATACCAAATATCTGTTTTCTAGAAAGCAAAACAGCATGCTAAGTATTTTCAGTGTGGCAGACAAGTTATAAATAAAGGACCTCGTTATAAAAACCAGTCTGTCTGTAGCTTCATGCTACAAACACGCCGCTTTATATACCATATATATTTACGGAATTGCTGCTCTCCCCACACTGCAGCAGGAGATTGTCTTTCGGTTAGGACACGAGGAACTGAGCTAATTAAAAAAAAAGAAGAAAAAAATTGTCAACTTTTTCTCAAAAACATCATCATTGTCTCAGTGCAGTTTATGTAGCACACTTGTAAACCTTTTAAAACAGAGTGTAGACCACCACAGGGGTAAGAAGCAGCAATATTGCAAGCAGGTACCTTCCATCACAAATCATACTATAAGGAGCAGCACTCTTTGTTCAAGAAGGTACAATCCTCACAGCTCAGTTTAAAAATGACTGCAAAACTGTGCTAGCAGCACACTGGTAATTATTTTACTTCAGTCTCCTTTTATACAATGGTGTATTCATAGAGCACTCATCTGACTTCTGGTTTCCAGGCCATGGTCACCCTGAAGCCACAACTTCTTTCTAGGAAAAGGCTCTAAGCTGTAGAGAGGACCAGGAAGAGGATTCTTCCACTCTTACCACAGTGGCTGCGTCTCTGTGTGCACAGAGGAATCGGAGCCTACAATTTCCACCAGCCTTAGCACTTAAAAGAAGCTGTATCTAACGCCTCATGAATCTGGTATCACTACAAAACATCCCAAGTTCAGCTGTAGGGATGGCCGGTTTCCTTGTCCTAGCTTGGAATACATTTATGCAAGGAGAGAAATGTACTTGCAAATAGTCTGTGGCTCTCAGTTTGTGTTCTCTCACCACCCACACAGCCTGTGTGAAAGGTTCCTGTCACACAATGTGTTTTGAATTGAAACTGATGCTATCTAAGTCAATCAGCTGTGTTCAGGCCCTGACCAAGAAGCTTAATTATTCCAGGAACCTAGGAAGAGGTAAGGTATCTTCAAAAATGTATGTCATTTATGATCTACCTACTCCATACAGAATTTCCTACGGATAGTAAGGGGCTGTACATCTTGGAAAATACAATTACTGGTGACTATTTTCCATTCTTAAGACGATGTCATTGGCACAAAAAACAATGCTATTAGTCTATAATGCAGATTCATCATAGATAATCTTCAAATTAGCGCAGGAAATAAATACTGCTTTATGAATCTTGATCTGAAAACCTGAATAAAAGATGTTGCAACTCACACTACTATAAAAAATATTGCTCTAATTTCTCACTATACCTGAAACCTTAATCATTTACACTTGTCTACTACATAGTTTTTTCTTCTAGCAGGGTAACAACTGAAATAATTTTTCAGCAAGCTCTGAAACAATTTGTCATGGTTTTTTAGAAATACTTTTTATTGGCATAAAACAGTTTGATTTTGCCTTGATTTATAATGCACGTTTCATTGTGTGTTATTTTTTGGTGCAGTTCTTAAAAAGCTGTTTCCATTCACAGGTACATTGAAAAGAACAAAAAACTTACACATAAAAAGTAATGTGCCACCATAATTTGAAAATATTCACCTCATTCACGTTCACCTGCTTCCACTGAAAGATTTATAACACGTCTAAACCAGGAACTGATGAATTCATCAGCGTCTGGGACATTTTGATCATAATCAATAATATAATTTTACCCTTTAAATGAGTTTTCAATTAAAGTACATTTTTTTCAAAGTAATTTTATTTTTGTCATAAAAATAGTTTCTCTGCAGACTAACAGCATTAACTCATTTCATTCCAGGTGCTGTGTTGTAAAGGACAATAAACTGCACAGCCAAACAATAATGCTATACTTAATGAAAGATATATAAAATTCATTGTGCAGTTTCATAGGTTAAATGTTATAAAGTAAAGCATTTCTTAGATAAATAAGTACAAGCGTAAAGATCAAGCACCATTACACGAGTTTAGAAGTTTATTATCCAACAATGAGGAGTCTAAGGACAGTATCAGTGTTAGGAATACAGGCTGGCCTGGCTCCCACAAATTCACTTTTGAACTTTGTCTTAGCTCTCCAAAAAACCCAGGACAAGACAGTCCAGTAGTTTCCACAGAAAGTTAGCTGTAAAAGATTTCTTGGATGGAAGAGTGTGCCAGGAGCAGCAGAAATGCAGCAGACCATTACCAGTCTCTCATCAGATTATATTAAATGACACTATCAGGATTCCTTTAAGTTTTATCTCTCTGGAAGCTGGTGCTTACTAGGCGAGGGACTTACTGTAGGGAGCTAAGTAGGGAATGTTTTAAAGGAAAACTTATTTTTAATGCCATACAGCAAGACCTTTTAGATATAAGAAATAGAAACAAAATTTAATAGTCTGGAATAAGACGAATGAGCAAATATATATGAAGTCACGCTAAACCAGAGGGGTTTGTGGTCCATTGAACAAATACTCCTCCTGTAGAAAGTGAATTAAATCAAGTGGTGTGATCTGATTATGTTCAAGGATTATTTGTCATGGGCAAACTACTGGTTCAGGTAGGAACAGACTGTTACCCTTCAACTAAGTGGCAGTTATTGATCTTTGCTGGCACGGCCTCATTGTTACATGGCTTCACTGTTATGGAGAGGCTGCTGGCTTAATGTCTGTCAGTCTGGGAAATACAATAGCTCTTCCTGAGGAAAGATAAAGGAAGGTAATTTCAGGGTCTTTCATCTTTCACAGACCTCTACTGCTCAGAAGCTAGAAAGTGTATTTTCTTTGTCTACAGCAATTAACTACATCTTGAACTTCACACAATTTTTATGGATGGATAATATGCATACCCAGAAATAGGGAGAAAATTTCTAGCACTGCTGTTAGCAATGGCAATACAGCTTCACCCAGACCCATCATCCTGTACCAGGACAGAGCCCTCAGACCCAAGAGGGTGCTGAGGGGAGATTATGGGGAACGCTTTGAAACCCGCTGAGTTTTGGTTCACTTCCGAAAACTTTCTTAATTGAATGGAAAAACAATTGCAGAGAATTTGAAAAGAAACAAAAAAGGTTTCTGTAGCTTTAAGAACAGACAAAAGCCTTGTGCTCATGTTCGGGGAACTGCTTTACATAAATCTTCAGGAAGTCTCTGAGAGGCAGTATCCTGGACAGAAATCAGATAGCTATTTCTCAGGCTCAAGTATCTAGCTTGTTTTGAGGCAAATCTCAAGACAAATACACCAAGAGCTATAAATCAGAGAACTATACCAGATGCAAGCAAAAATGAGGCTACAGAAGCTGAGGAACAAGTGCATGATTCCACTGCTCTTTCCACTGATTTTGTAAAAAAATGTTTGCAAGTTTCACAGTTCTCCACATAATTTGAAAACTGAAAGTTACAATTGATAGAAGTCCTGGGAATTTCATTCCATTCAGCTTGGGGGTAGGAGGAAGCTGTAGCTTCCCTCACACTGTTTCAGCTTAGAATCAATCAGTTTCTGTTGTTTATATTTGCAAGCTGGTCCTGAAAACCTTCTTCATACAGGAAATTCCTCTTCCCACGGTAAACAGTCAAATAGGTATGAATGCAGACATAAATTATCACTGCAGAACGGTAAACAAACGAAAGTTGATCAATTCAAGTAAAGGGAAATCTTGTTTTATGTCCCTCTTAGTGGAGCAGGTTAATTCCAGGGGTGCACCATTCCTAACACCTTCCACCATTACTTTACACATCCACCCAGGCTCTTTGGTGCTGTGTATTTAAGTCCCAGCTGGGAGAGCCAAACACCCTATGACATTCGAGTGAGTTTGTGAGGCTCAGTGAATGTGGCAGGGGAGTCAGGCTCCTCGGAGAGGAGTGACAGCAGATGCCCTCCAGGGGAGCTACAAACTGCGCGTCATCCCGGACTGCCACCCTGGGAACACGCTCTGGACTAAGGAAAAAGAGCTGACAGGCAGCAGCCATAGTTTCAGCTGTTTCCTCCAGATCTCTCCCAGCAGGTGTCACTACGATGTAGCATAGCTATAAAATCTTACAGTAACAAATATGAAAGTAGCGGGTTCCTTTTTCCCCCAAATGGCAAAGTACCTCTGTAGACTAATTATGTAAAACCTGAATAGTCTGCACAAATGAGCTTTGTGAGGAGAGGGTGGGGAAAACTGTTGGCTGTGTATCATTTCCACTTCCATTCAGCTCATTTTCTTCTTATAAATTGTTACACCTCTGAAAGAGATGTCTTTAATGAAGTGGTTAATTTAATGCAACGTTCAGCATTCTCTTCTTAACAGTAATGTACACAGATGGCTGTATTCCAAACTCCATTCATCTATTTCAAATTGTTTTAGAATGGCTGTTGAATTCTATTCTTTGGAGAGGTAAAATATATTTGTAATAAACAACAAAATTTTCTAGCAGCTGGTTCTGAAAATTAAGAAAAAACCAAACTAACGTAAAAAGGGGAAAAAATCTTTTCCAAAGCAGTCTCCATGCAGACTCTGACTGTCCTACCACCCAGCAATTCTGCAGGCATTCAGACACCTCACTGTAATGTCTCAAAAATCAATAGCAATTTATTCTCTCTTTGGACCCCAAGCAACAAAAGTAAATAATACTGTCACCTGCGGTCTGCCTTCAGAACATGGTCACAAAACAGTCTTGCTACTATACCACAACCCTCCAGAGCTCTTTATCTATGCTGGCTTTGCAGATTGTATTGGCTTTCACAAGGAAGAAACACACAAGACAGCAACAAAAAGGGGTCAAATTCCTGTACTCTGACCAGCCAGGCTGCTGAGCTGGAATTAAGAACAAGGTTTGGCACTTGCCTTCAGTTTCACATACATTAATTTTATTAAATGGGAAAAAGAAAAAATAAATAAAAGAAACTGTAAAAGGAATATTAGAATTATGTATTCTCATGCAATAAAAGGCAAATCCTGGAGGAAAAAGTTGAAAGACAGGTTGGAACTTCAAACGTTTGCATCATTTAGAGGTAATTCCTAAATTAAATTTCCTAAAAATTGGAGGCTTTGAAATTTACATTACTTACAATTCTACTGAACAGATGTCAGAATATTCATAAGTAATCCAGAATATTGACAGGTTGTTTTCAAAATCATCATAATTTGTAACCAATATTAAGGAATCAATTTCCATCTCATTATAGGATAACCAGTTTCTTTTAATGCTCACAGCATGAGGCATATCATTGTCACAGGGACTTTGTAAAGTTCAAACACATTAAATTGTTAGACAGGAAGATATGCTCACTATGTATGCACAATGAACTATTCTCCTTTCAAGGAATATTATTTAACTATGTTTGTATCTTTGCATATTAAATTGTCTTCATTGCTGAATGGTCTGTTAAGCCTACAGGGCACAGAAATTCTCACCACCACCAATTCTGTCTCTTCTTAGAAATACTGATTGTTGTGGGTTCATATATAGTAAGTTCAGGATGCATCACTAGCTCATAGAGGCATCACATCCTGATTTAAAGCAGTCCACCCTTTCTTTCATGGCTGTTTATAGCAATGAGCACAAAGACAGGGCACAGGCTGAATGCAAAGCAGGACGTGGAGGTTAAGAGAAAAAAATTGACCTTCTGTTCCAGTTTTCAACATGGACAGTAATTCCATAAAGTAATTTCCCACTCTAAAATGATAAAATGCCAAAACTTAAAAGCACAATACAAATATGTATATTTAATGGATCTCATAATAACTCTCATTACAAGCCAGGCCAGAGTTGTCATTTTTTTCAATAGGGAAAAACTAGTAAAGAAAATAAGAAATTCAAAAATATTTTAGGTTAATATCTTAGGAGAAAGAAAAATCCATGTGGATTTTACATGATCACATGAGAAAAAATAAGGAGATACCAAGACTGTCTACATACACAAGACATAAACACCTGTCTAATCAAAGGGCATTCTCAGCCAATGTTACAAGAAACTGGTAAAACATTAAAAGATTAATGTGTTAATTATTTTAGAAATCATGTGCAAAATGCAGAAAACACAATAGCCACTAATGTCAAAAAAAGCAACAAAATAAACTGAATTTTTTATTGAGTCATAAACTGAATGAAAAGGGAAAAAGGCTACAGAGATTTAATTCCTTCTACTATAAGCCACAGCAACAATAATGGAAAGTCTACTATTTTAAGAACCAATAGGGTAGAGCAAAGACCGCCTGAATAGCAGATTATTATTCAATTATTTCATTAAAAACTGTAGAACTTTTTAATGAATATTTAATAAGCACATCAATATATGAAGTTAGCTAGCATGGCTGGATACTCATACAATCCTATGCAGGCTCTTACTGGCCCCTTATTAAAAAAAAAGACACATACAGGATTAAAAGATGTTTTTATCTTTAATTTTACAAGAGCTAAACAGTATGTGACTCAAGAAAGCAACAGTAAAAATCAGGAGTGCTTCTCTACTGTTCCATTTGTATCCCTCAAGAAGAGCATTTAATTTAATTTACTATTTACCCATTTTACATTTGCAATTCTCTGCAGGCGTCTGTAAATCCAGTGCTAACTACACCTAGTACTAGGAACACAAAATAGAAATTCCTGAGACAGGCTTAAATCATTCCAGAAATTCTTCTGTGGCTTTGAAGCATCTCCCAGAAAAGCTCTGACAAGTGATATAAGCTTTAAGACTTTCAAGATTCTATTGTGTTTAAAGGAACAACTCCTAGCTTGCCTCAGAAGCAGCGTAGACAGCCGGTCAAGAGAGGTGATTCTCCCCATCTACACCACTCTGATGAGATCCCTCCTGGAGTACTACATCCACTTTCTGGGGTTTCCAACACTGGAAGGATGTGACCTGCTGGATCAAGTCCAGAAGAGAGCCATCAAGATGATTAAGGGGCGGGAGCACCTCTCCCAAGAAGACAGACTGAGAGAGTTGAAAATGTTCAGATTGTAAAAGAAAAGGCTCCAGGGAGACTTTAGAGCATTCCTTTACTCCTAAAGGGAGGCCTACAAGAGAGCTAGAGGGTCACTTTTTACAAGGGTGTGTAGTGACAGGACAAGGAGGAATGGCTGTAAACTGAAAGAGGGTAGAGTTAGATTAGGTCTTAGGGAGAAATCGTTCACTATGTGAACAGTGAATGCAGTGGGACAAGCTGTTACCCAGTTCAAGGAGCTAGAACTCACAACTAAAAAAAAAGGGAAAATATCAGCACCTTCTCAATCAGCTCACCACTGAGGGAGAAAAGTGAGAGTACTGGCATGTGAAAGGTGCTCAAAGATACTGTCGTTTGGCCGCTGGCCGCCCAGTGGCCTGGCAGGCCACGAGGTTTCGGTGCCCTGGCAGCGAGGCAAGCAAAGTCCTTGTCTGCTGTTGGGAGCTCTCTGCTGGAGAGCTGGCTGCAGCTACGTTGTTGCTAAGCAACAAGGCAACAGAGAAGGAGAAAGAGGGACCTCTCTCTGGTGCTCACAGTTCCAGCTTTATTGACCCCCGAGAGGGGCAGGAAAGCAACAAGACCCAAAGCCAAAGGTGAAGCACCTGAAAAAGGCCGGAAGAGGAACTTGACATGCCCTTTTATGGTGCACAGAAAAGGGGCGGTACAGACGGAGTAGACCAATAGGGAGTTGATAGGGAATGACATACAACCAGTGAAGGAGAGGTAGGGGAGGAACTTGAACAAACAAACCAATGGGGATCAAGGAATAAAAGGAGAATCTGGAAAGAGGGGAGGAGATGCTGCAGGGGCGACACCCAGTGGGAGCCGACCCTAAACTTCTGTTCCGCCCTTAAGGTCGGAGTCATAGATGGGGAAATCTACCCACTGAATGACGTCCAGCCCCAAGGTGTGCTGGGCCACCTCAGCATTTCCCCCGTTCTTATTTAATTAATTAGGAAAATAATTGAAAACAATCTTATTTATAATACAAAACAGGAAACACACTGATACCACGATTAACAGAAAAAACCCAAGGTCTTTAACCAAGAAGGCCCACCACCCTGAAAGTCCCCATCCTGCCAGTAAGTCTTTCAGCCAAATTTTGGACTCCTCCTTTATCTTATGTACGAGATCTTGCATCCCTCGCAGCGTGCGATGGACATCTGGGGCTCTGGATGTTAAGTTGAAGCAACATGGGCCATCGAACTCCTGGCAATCGTGGTTGTGTAAGAGCAGCAGAGTCTATTGCTGCTCTATTCTGGAGTGTCGCCTTCCTAGTTATCTCCTCATCTCCGAGGAGATCCCTAATAGCAGTTGATGATAAATTGGCTTGTTTCGCCACCCAACGCTCTAGGGTGCCCAATTCCCCTAGAACCTTCGCCACTGCCACCCAAGGCAGAAAAACTGACATGGCGGCATGATGAAGGTGAGACCAATGAAAAATTTCCAAGTAACAATTTTCATCCAATTCGTCAAAAATGCGCTTTTGACAAGCCAGTCTAGTATCATTCTTCTTCTGCCAATTAAGAATTTGGCATATGTTGGGTGTGAACAAGGTCAACTGCCCCGAAGTGCGCAGCCCTCCAAGAAGGCGAGAGGGGATGCCTGCCCAAGCATGGTTGCTGCACAGTAGGAACAGGCCTTGGGGAAGCTGGTGGGGGGCGCTGTTCCCTGTAGATGGCATTTTTACATGGGCAATCTTTTTGCACCATGTCGCGGCCTTATATTTAGGGTTGTGCTGGGTAATGATGATATACAACTCTTTTTGGGCCTTTGGGGTAAACATAAACTGAACACAAAATGGGGCAGAGGAAGTACTGAGGATGTCAAAATTGGCAGGCTTGTTGGACAGCGTGAGTACGCCCTTCATCCAGTCTCTCCACAGGACAAGTGGATTTTCCACTGGGATCTTAACCGATGGAGGGCCTAGACACTATCCGATGAGTCCCCCTGTTCACAGTGTCATGGAGAGAAAGCAAAGAAGAGGGGCACTCAGAAGAGTTGCTAGGGATCCCCACTAGGCAGGTCAACATCGGATTGCCAGGGTCCGAAGTGCTGAGGCAGATATGATCCTGCCCCAGTGACTTGGCCAGGAGCTCCCAGACGTACGATCCACGGCTTGCTGGTCGGGATGCAGGTTAGGAGTAGCACCAGGCTGGATGTCAGGATGAGGCTAAAGGTGGTAACTGAAGGATGGTGAGCCAATTCTAGGCATAAACAAAACATACAGCAATGAGATCTTGAAGATGGTAGACAGGGTAGGTCAGTAACATTAGGGAACACACAACAACTTAAGACGGGGTCTTCTGACGCCTACGCCGCCATGCCACTATCTTAATGTCTTCAGGGGTTGAAGATGTGGGAACATAGGGTTTGACCCATTTGGCAGGGATCCACCTTAACCCCTGGGGGGTGGACACAGTAGCATATCCACAGCCCCAAGTGATGAGGCGGAATGGTCCCTGCACCTGTTGGGTCTCTGGACGTCTAATAAGAACTTCTGGGTGTTCTTTAAGCTTCTGCTTGCCAGTGTTGGAAAAGTGTCTAAAAATCGGCAGCTCCAGCTCTTCGAAACTGTTGTTAAGAAAATTGATGGTAAATAGAGCTTTGAACAGCCTAAACATAGGTGAGTTGGTCTTATCTGTGCCGCTCTGTTGTACAAGAACCCGCTTAAGATTTTGATGGGCTCTCTATTCAACAGCTTGCCCGGTCGGGGAGTGGGGAATCCTGGTGGTGTGATGGATTCCCCATAGCTGGCAGAAGTGTTTAAACTCTTGTGAAGTGTAGGCAGGCCCATTATCAGTTTTGATCTCTCTTGGCATGCCCAGCATGGCAAAGGCCTGGACAAGATGTTTTGCTACGTCTCTGGCCTTTTCGCTGGCATGGGCAGAGGTGACCATGGCTCCAGTGAATGTATCGATGGACACATGGACATCAGCCAGCCGAACTCCAGGAAGTGTGTTACATCTATCTGCCACACCTCCCTGCTGTTAATGCCTCATGGATTTACCTCACTGCCAAGGGATGGCAGCTGGAAAGTTTGGCAGCTGGGGCATGTCACCACAATGGCCTTTGCCTCGTCCCACCTGAGGTGGAACATGCGGACCAGGGCAGGCACATTCTGGTGGAACACGGCGTGGCTGATCTTCACCTGCTCAAATACTGAGGGGAGCTTCACGAGCTCCGCTGGAGAGGCCAGGATGTTGGCTCTCAGGTTGCCTTTGGCAACCTCTCCTGGCAGTTCAGTGTGTGATCGCACATGCATTACATTGAAAGGTTGCTCTCGGTGGGAAATTAGCTTAATCAGCTTCGAGAGCAAGTTGCAAATTTTCTCATTAGAAACCTCTTTTAGGAGAGCCCCTTCGGCTCTCATACTTACTCCGGCCACATAGGCAGACGCTGTAAGCAAATTAAAAGGTTCAGGGAACCTTTTAAAGACTGACAACATCTGCTAACTCAGTAACTTGAGGCGATCCTTGGACCACCTCGACATCAGATTCCCACTTCTGAGTCTTTTGATCCCTCCAGGTGATAACAGACCTGTGGGATCTTCTAGAGCCGTCAGTAAAAAGTGTCAGAGCATCTTTGATAGGTTTCCTACTCTTAACCTCACATGGTAGAATGAGGAAGGCTTCATTGAAAAGTTTATGTTTGGGCCTATGACTTGAAATTTGGCCGGAGTAGCTATCTAGTGAGAATTGTAAATTTTGGTTTGTCTGGATCATATGCTCTAACTGATCCGAGACAATGGGTAAGCAGATGCATATGAAATCACACCCCGCCAGGGTGTGGAGTCTGGCTCTGCCCTAAATGACGAGGCTCGCCATTAGCTCTTGTGATTGTTTTGGACAGTTGGTGCTGAAGGAACACCCACACATAACAAGAGAGTCCTTCCGCACCCTGTTCCACTGAAATATGAGGCTGTGGAGGTGTGGTGCCTTACGTAGGATGATGAGATGGAACGGTAGGTAGGGCAAATACCGGTGTGCCTGTCTGGAGCTGATCGCCTCCTCTGCCTTCTTGATGGCCTGCCTCGCTTCTGCCGTCAGGGACCTGGGTGATGTCAAATCCCCCCCTCCCGATAACAAATTAAAGAGAGGGGCTAGCTCCTCTGTAGTAAGCCCCAACCAGGGCCTCACCCAGTTTAGGCTGCCACAGAGCTGATGGAGCTCTTGCAGAGTTCTCGGATTGTCTTTTATTTGAATTGGTTGAGGTGTTACGGTAGTGTCTGTTATCTTTAAACCCAAGTATTTCCACAGGCTTATACGTTGCACCTTTTCGGCATGTAGCTAAAAACCCCAGGCTTCAAGGGCGTCGGTGACCATATGTGGTTTTGTCCAGGATTTTGTCACTGGGGCAGCAGACTAGGACATCATCCATGTAATGTAGGATGATGGACTTTTCTGCCTTGATGCAGATGGGCAACAGGATTTTGGCGACATACGACTGACAGATGGTGGGCGAGATCTTCATGCCTTGTGGCAAGACTCGCCAGTGGTAACGCCGCATAGGAGCTTCTCGGTTGATGGATGGTACTGAGAAGGCAAACCAAGGCACATTCTCGGGATGGAGGACTAGCTGGAAGAAGCAGTCCTTGATATCTAGGACTGCAATCTTCCAGTACTGCAGTAACATGGCGGGCAATGGCATGCGCAGTTGGAGGGGTCCCATGTCTTCTATAATTTCATTCATCTTACACAGGTCATGGAGCAGCTGCCACCTGTCTCAACCTGGCTTCTTTATAACGAACACAGGTGAGTTCCAGGGGCTGTTAGTCGGTTCGATATTTCCCTTGACTAACTGCTCCTCCACGAGTGTGTGGAATGTGTTTAGCTTTTCTGAGTGGCCACTGGTCCACCCAGACTGGTGAATTCATTTTCCAATTAAGTTTCTGGGTGTCGCACTCCACACCAGTGGCCACACTTAAAAACCCTGGGGCTTGGGGTTGATGGTAATTGTGGTGCCCCACTGGGACATAGCATCCCTCCCCCACAGCGTAAATTTGGTGTCCAGGATGAACGGGCGGGTGGTAGCTACCCATCTGTTTGGACCTTCCAATGGAACTAACCTTTTAGACTGTCGCGCTGATTGAGATCCCCTGATTCTGGAGACAACGCCCTGCAGTTGCAGCTCCCATTGTGATGGCTATTTCTCAGTGGGAATGACTGTCACATCTGCACCCATGTCAATCATCCCAGTGATATGAAATCTGTCCAGTCCCTGGCACAGTTGACATTGCACCAGGGGCTTGTCACTCCCTACGACTTCTGTCCAACAGACAGTAGGTGTTGTCCCATCTGCGGACAGAAGCCTTGGCAATGTTATGGCCTGGGCAGTGACTTGGCCCTTTGGTAGAAGTGGGGAGGACGGACACACCGCACCAAAAGGATGAAGCGTCCCTCTGGGCCCACTGTCATGAGCTCAGGGGAGACCTCAATCCTGGCGAGCATCTCCTGCGTGTCCCCAATGACAAGTACGTCGGTCAAGTCTGGTGAGTCATTGGCTGCAGGCTGAAGGCAAACTGGAAGCAACTTCCAGGTGGAGTCTTTGAAGTGTTGTGACTCTGCATTGATCACCTTCAATTGCAGCCCGATGTTCTTTTCTGGTGTCTTGTCTGGTAATGGTGGTGGTGTTCCAGCTCCGTTTTTATTCTGGTGCGGAGCTGGGACGTGCTGGGGAGTCAGTTTCCCTGGTTTCCTGGGGGAATAGACTTGGGAGAAGTTTTACTGGCTGGTGGCCTAATCATATGGGCCAGAGCCCATATGATACCCGGGGGAGGTATGGCCCTTCCCCCCACATCAGTAAAAAAACAGGGGAGAGAGGGTTTCCTCTCTCACTGCCATCTCTTCCTGACCTACCACACCTATAGCTCCCCAGTTTTTTAAGGGCTGAATGATTTGCTGAATTGTTGACCTACACCAATCTGGTACAGGCTTGGATCATTTGAGTCAGTGTGGGCAGCGGCTTGTATGGGAGACTCATGATCACTTCCCTGCAGGCTTCGTTGGCATTGGCCTTTGCAAGGGAAGTGATGATGATCTCTCTAGAGTTGACATCTTCAACTTGCTTTTGAACTGCGACACGCAATCTGTCAACAAAATCGATGAAGGCCTCATTAGAATTTTGCTTAATTTGAGTATAATTTAGTGCAGGAGCAAATCTGGGGGGCAATAACAGAAATACTCGTTCTGCCACATCTCGCACTGATGCCTTTCTTGGTCTTAAAAATCAAGAGGCGAACACGGTTAGAAGGGGAAAAAGGGTTTCACCTTGGTATTTATTGTAAGGATCCTTAGGTGCACTACGAACAGGTCGAATACACTTCTGTGCACCCCACTATCACTACTCCCAAAGACCCTCTCTCTTAGCTCTAGTCTTACATTCCAGGTCTTACTAATTAGCGTATTTATCAAATATTCCCCAATGAGAGGCTCAAATGAGCCCCCTCTCCTAAGGAACCTTCCTCTGGATGGTTCTATCTTAGTTTACAAAATGTGTTCTGGAGAGGACTTTGGGGTCTGGGCACCCTGGCATCCTAACTACGAAGCTTCTAAAATGTTTAGTCTCTTAGCTCAACAAACAAGTCTAAGAATGTAGGCAAAAAGCACCGAGAATACAGAAGTTGCAGAAAGGTATAACAGGGGTATAAAAGAAAAGACAAAAATCATCATGGCATCAGCACCGCAGTTAAAGCCGCTTCTGGAATGGTGCGAGCTTGGTCTTGAGGCTTAGACATCAGCCCCTCACCCAAAAGGTGGTCTAAGGTGAGGCCCACATTAGCTGGGTCTTGGAGGAGTGTGGAAAGAAAATCTCATGTGCTTTCTCTAATCGGTGAACCACATTTGGAACTTCGACGGGGAAAGCAGACACGAAGACACATTTCTAATGTCATGCGGGACCATTGTTGTTCTGGAAAACGTGGCCTGCAAAATAGTTTTAAAATATGGGTTCTCCCTTCCATACTCCTTTTGGGCCTTGCAGAGCTCTTTAAGGCTTTGGGCCTCAAAGGGCTTCCAGGTAGGGTTGCTGCCTTGCCTGTAATATGTAAGTGGAGTGGCAAAAGGAGTATTGAATTCTGAGTTCCGGGTCTCAGGTTCTCCACATCCGGAATGGTGACCGTGGGGACCAGATGTGGGACCGTGGGAACCGGAAGTATAGTCCGGAAAGGTGTGGCTAGAGTCAGGAAGGAATGGGTTGTGGGAGGAGCTTTCCAAGTCTAAGGGACTTCCCATATGGGCAGTGCTAGGGCTAGGAAGGGGAGGAGTTTGGGAAAGAAAGGGGTTGGAAGCAGGAACAAAACTGGCAGGAACAGAACTGGCGGGAAAGGGAGAGGGGTTCTGGGAAGAAGATGGGGACACTATGTGGCGCCCTCCATCTTGGGAAGAACAACAGTTTGGGGAAAACAAAACTGAACAGCTGCCATTTCGCGGCATAACTTGAGGCGTGGAACTGGGCAAACTGGGAGAGGAAAGTGGGTCTAGGGAAGGATCCAGGACGGGTTCGTGACGCCTGTTCTGGCAAGGGTATTGAGGAGAGTGGAGAGGGTCAGGAAGACGGTGGCATTCCTGTGACTCATGGCAGGTTGCACCTCCCGATCTCCCCAGTTTAGGGGAAGTAGGGTTAGGAACAGAGGGAGAGGAAAAAGGGGAACAGGTTGGAACTGGGGAAGAACAGGCTGACTTTTTTGTGTCTTTTCCCCAGGGGCTAAGTGACTCACAAATCATAATTAACAAAGGATAAGAACTCAGCTGCTGTCCTGTCTCCTGACGCCCTGAGGGAGGACATTTTTGCCCCCACCTCATTCCAAAAGTGAGTATCTCGGGCTGTGCTGGGAAACACCCGAGGGAAGGTAATGAAAAGCCAGCGAACAAAACATTTAACTAAACCCTTTGAAAAACATTTTCCCCCCCAACATCAGGGCACCCACAACTTGGGAATAAACCTCTTTCTGAGGTGCGGACTTGGGAATAAACCTCTTTCTGAGGTGCGGACAATTTGGACCCCATAACTGAGAAATTAAAAGAAAAGCCTGCGTCTCAAAACTCCACCCCACTTGGAGGTATAAGGAAAACAGAAAAGATAACAGCCTCGAGACCAGGAAGATATTCCTTTGAAAGAAAAACCCTTAGAGAATACTTAGCCACAAATAAACTGGTCCAAGAAAGGAAAAACCCTCCAGGCAGGTCTGTCGCCCGAGACTGGTCCTTCATGGGGTCAGAGAAGGTTGTTGGCTTTTCACCCCTGGGAGCACCACCGCACACAAAGCAGCGTGCTTCACACAGGGGTAGCGGCAGTCCCAACTGGTGAAGTTGAAATAGCTTCTCAGTCGCACCGACCGGAACACCACAAAGGACCCTCTGGTCACTCATCCAGATGTGCAGAGGGCGCCACATTGGGCGCCACTCTGTCGCTCGGCCGCTGGCCGCCCAGTGGCCTGGCAGGCCACGAGGTTTCGGTGCCCTGGCAGCGAGGCAAGCAAAGTCCTTGTCTGCTGTTGGGAGCTCTCTGCTGGAGAGCTGGCTGCAGCTACGTTGTTGCTAAGCAACAAGGCAACAGAGAAGGAGAAAGAGGGACTTCTCTCTGGTGCTCACAGTTCCAGCTTTATTGACCCCCGAGAGGGGCAGGAAAGCAACAAGATCCAAAGCCAAAAGTGAAGCACCAGAAAAAGGCTGGAAGAGGAACTTGACATGCCCTTTTATGGTGCACAGAAAAGGGGCGGTACAGACGGAGTAGACCAATAGGGAGTTGATGGGGAATGACATACAACCAGTGAAGGAGAGGTAGGGGAGGAACTTGAACAAACAAACCAATGGGGATCAAGGAATAAAAGGAGGATCTGGAAAGAGGGGAGGAGATGCTGCAGGGACAACACCCAGTGGGAGGCGACCCTAAACTTCTGTTCCATGCTCAGGGTCAGCTTAATAGGTGGGGAAATCTACCCACTGAATGACGTCCAGCCCCAAGGTGAGCTGGGCCACCTCAGCAAGAGATGATTTAGCTGTGTTTTTGTTTTGCCTACCCTTTTAAACAACTTAGCTATACGGTGAAACTGCAACCTGAGTTGCAGACCAAATCAACTAATATGAATGTGCAGTCATCCTAATACATCAACTACTGATACTGCTAAATGAAATTAGATATTTTGTTGACTTTATGAAAAAAAGTTTAAGTTAACATGTACAAACTAAGTCTGAGTTAAAAACTGGAGATGTATTTAAAAATTTTGCTAATACCACGTGAAAGCAATACATTAGCCATCATGTTATAGACTGTTAACTACAGGTCTGTCAGTTTCACTTAAGTGCCTGGCAAAGTTATAGGTATTGAAGGTGTTGAAAAACATCTGGAGGACAATGCAGTCATTGGTCACAGCCAGCATAGCTTCATGAGAGGAAAGTCCTGCTTATCAAACCTGACTTCCTTTTATGATCACACCTAGCTGATTAAGTGAAGCCAGTTGATGTAATCTTTTTGATCTCAGTAAAGCTTTTGATACTGTCTGTCACAGGATCCTTCTGGACAAAATGTCCAGCAGACAGCTGGATAAACACATCATGGGATGGGTGAGAACTGGCTCACAGGTCAGGCACAAAGGGTTGCAGTGAATGGGGTGACATCAGACTGGGGACCTGTCATTACTGGGATTCCACAGGGCTCCATCTCAGGCCTTGTGCTCTTCAACATCCTCATAAATGACTTGGATATAGGACTGGAAGGGACACAGATTAATTTCAAAGAAGAAAGTTCCAAAACTGGGAGGAGCTGTTGAGTTCCTTGAGGGCAGGGCAGCCCTGCAGAAAAACCTCAGCAAATCAGAGGTCTGGGCAATCACCAACCACATGAAGTTCAACAAGGGAAAGTGCCAGATTCTGCACCTGGGATGGGACAACCCTGGATGTATGGACAGGCTGTGGAATGGGATGCTGGGAAGCAGTGCCACAGAAAGGGAGCTGGGAGTCCTGGTCGATGGCAAGTTGAACATCAGCCAGCAGTGCCCGGGCAGCCAGGAGGGCCAACCCTGCCCTGGGGTGCATCAGGCACAGCATTGCCTTTGGGCAAGGGAGGGGATTGTCCTGCTCTGCTCTGCACTGGGGCAGCCTCACCTCGAGTGCTGGGGACAGCTTTGGGCACCTCAGTGTAAAAAAAGATAGAAAGCCCTAAGAGAGCATCCAGAGCAGGACAACAAGGATGATGAAGGGCCTTGAGGAGAAGCCGTATGAGGAGCAGCTGAGGTCACTTGGTCTGTTCAGCCTGGAGAAAAGGAGACTGAGGGGAGATCTCACTGCAGTTACAACTTCCTTGTGAGGGGAAGAGGAGGAGCAGGCACTGATCTCTTCTCTGTGATGACAGTGACAGGACCCAAGGGAATGGCCTGAAGTCGTGTCAAGAGAGGTTTAGGCTGGATATTAGGAAAAGGTTCTTCACTCAGAAGGTGGCTGCACACTGGAACAGGCTCCCCAGGGAAATGGTCTCGGCACGAGCCTGACAGAGTTCAAGAAGCGTTTGGACAATTCCCTTGTGCAAATGGTGTAACTCTTTTGGGATGGTGCTGTGCAGGGCCAGAAGTTGGACTTCACAATCCTATCCAACTCAGCATATTCTGTGGTATATAGAGATAGATACATTCACACTCACACGTTTGTGCATGTCTTTCTAATAATTAACTATCATCCTCTCTCCAAAATGCTCAGAAAAAGGATAATTCAGGACCTTTGCTGAAGGAAGTGTTCTCATTTTACTTGTATTCAGACAGGAATTTCTGTCATCATAAGACAGGTGAGCCCTAGCCTAAAATTTACAAGTGTTTCTGTTTATAAGAAACTAGAGTTAACAAGAATATTTACAAGTTTGCAATGGATTAAGCCCTTCCCTTCTAAAGAAATCTCTACAAATTGCTTCAACTCCTAAGAGCTACCCAAAGAAATTAAGAATCAAGAAAGTGAATCATTTTAATCACTACTTGGCCAATACTGCCAATAAGGTTACTGCTAATGTGGCCATTTTTCTTTAGAATGTAAATAGAAATTGTTAAGTAGATTACATCTCTTAGATAACTAGTTTTGACTGCTTATCAGTTTAGAACAAAAAAAATATTTGAAATCTAAACACAAAAAATTTTAGAAGACGTTACTTTGCACTTTCACTAAAAAGTGAAATTGACTGGATAGGACAGCATGCTTGCTTCTAGGCTTTCCCATCTCTTTTCTTAAAATCATGGTATGTGAATTTGCCTCCAAACGTGAGCTTATCAGAACGGAAGTGCACAAGAGCAAATCTCATAATTAGGAAGCCTGAAAATACAGGATAAAATTATCAAGAAAAGGCAGCATTTTATCACAAATTTGAGCACTCAATATTTTAAAAAGTGCAATACATTCTAAAAGCTCTATATTTTTATAATGCTGGAGTATGTTAACTAGCATAACTTGTAAGTTTTAGGAAACATTAGTTTGAAGGCTAAAACTCGAAACCCAGGACTCACCAACAAAGGTCCCCTCACCAAGGTGCAATGCATACAGAGAAACCAAAATCCTCTGTACTTTTGACACTGTTGGTATATCCTTCTGAACAGCACTTCAGACTTCATTATACAATCCTAATAGTTTAAAACTGCTTTTCTGCTGAAGTTTGACGCACAGCTCTGTAACAATTCCAGTAACAAAACAAGAGTTCACAGACAGAATTCTTACAGTAGGGGTAATTTTTTTTTTTTTGCAAGTTTAGAAAAAGAAAATGTACTATCAAATCCAACTACTTATGCCTCTCTTTGCATGACACTAAAATGACGCTTGCAGGACAGATTGCTGTTTTGTGGGTTATGGCTGAACATAAGCAGACTGCATATTATGAGCAAGCTGTGTAGGACAGTGTATTATGTAGATTGCCTTTTGTTTCCTATTGAAAGACCTTGATTCAATTCCTTTTTCTTTATTGTGTTTTAAATATTCAGAAAGAAATATTCCAATAAAGAAATATTAAAAGAAAACAAAGCCAGTTTCAATGAGAGATGGAATGTATGAGGGAAAAATTCCAATACCATGGTGTTTATCATCAAAGACAAGATCATCTATTCCAATTTCAAATCGGATTTCAATACAACACAAGGTAGGCACAGTCTAAGGTACTGAATAAGGAGAAATTAGAGTGGCACATTGAATGTAAACTGAATGGGACAGAAGCTCCGCAGAGACAAACTAAAATTTATTCTGAAGTCTACGTTGGAATTATAGTAGAACAAATTTTAATTTATCCATGTATTTTAAAATAGCTTTTTCTTCCCTTACTTGCCCATCATACATACTTACCTATTCAAAAGCAGGTAACTGTTAAAGTGATCCAAATTTCCATCAAAAAGGTTAGTAATTAACTCATTTACACTTAGAGACATTCTTACTATTCTTACAACTTAACATAAATAAGGAAATCTAACTAAAGATATTTACCTACATGCACCATGCTACCTTAAGAAGTGTCATTGTTTGTACCATGTTCTGCAGCTTACATTCACTTATATATTTCACACTGAACATCCAATTTAATTTTCTAGATTTACCTTCATCAGTCTGTGAAGATGCTCCAGTCAATTCCAAATTAACAGATTCTGTTTCAAATAAGCAGACTAAATTTTACCAATATTTTATGAAGGCTAAGCCAGACTGATTTTATTTGCCGAAGTACACAGATTTCTTTGACCTCACTGTCTTGATTTCTCAAGGACCTTACTCTGAGCCTGTAACAGATTTGTTTCAGCAACGAGACAAAGGTACTATCTAATTCACTTTTCAGATTATGAACACAACTGTTCAAAGCACACATGTAATTATATCCTTTCCTTGCAACAACACAAGTTTTAGAAACACTTTTTTAGTAGAAATCTATGATTTGATAAGAACAGTGCTTTTTTTCTTAAAAAGAAAGTGAAATTAAAATTTGCCTTTAAACACTGCTATTTTAAAGACTCGTTCAATTAAAACAACATTAACCTATAAAAACAATGTCTAATTTTAATGTGCTCTTTTCTTTTAATATACTTTTATACCAAATGTTACTGCAACTAAGAAGTTTCAGCATTTTTCACCTTATTTGAAAATCTGACAGCAGTTTATATTTGAATAGTTCCAGCGTTTCCCCTCACTGAAATCAATACAACTATTCAAGAAAAGCAAGCAGGTACATCAATCTGTTAGCTGGATTTGAAAGAGTACAATTTTATGGTCCTAGGTTATTCTTAGTGTGTTGGTGTAAAAAAACAAACTTACTTAATTTGGCAGTTCTTCTCAAATCTATTGACTATCTATGAAACACATGACACAAAAGAAATCTGCCACTCTGAACCCAAAGGAAACCATATAATGGAAAGAGCCATGACAAAATAAATACCTAGTCTTAAAATAATAGTTATTGAAGAAGGAAACAAAATTCACAATCCAAAGGATTCTCCACCTGGACAATTACATCTCTGTTGCCATCAGCTCAGACAAACACTTTTAATATTAGTCCCTTAACAAAGGCAGGGGTGTTGAGCTATTACTGCCCATCTCTGCACTCATCTTTGGCCAGAAGCTCCCTGCCTACTTAGAATCTGGGCAACAGAGAAGAATATGTGCCAGCTTTACAACTACTGTATTTCAGCATAACATATTATCTACAAACCAACATTGATGTTCTTACTGAAATCTTAGACTCTGAACTTCCAAAGAATCTAAACAGCTGAAGCTTAAGTAACAGAGTTTTCTGCTATAACTGGGAAATGATACACAACCTAAAAACCAACTCAAACTAAGCCAAACACCAACTTGTGAAAAAAAGCAAACATACATGTTAAGAATACAAAGGTGGAGTTGTATAGAAATAGTTCATGTATCTGAAAGTTCATGTATCTTTAGTGAAAGAAAATTTTAGTACAATGAAAAGAAAATCCTAAAAAGCGTCCAAAAGAAAAAACTAAGGTACCCCACTAACACAGGGTAACTTTTTTTCTTTAATCAGTGCTTTTCTTGTTTGAACTATTGTTGATTTATGTGTTAGAAGTTTCAGTGTGTTTGTAAACAGAGGAGTAATGTGAAAAAATTGAACGTACCTTTGAGACCCAGAAGCTGTAATATACTGTAAAAACAGACAGAACAGAAATCCCAGCAAGGCTGATAAAATAACTGCTCACTCTGTAAGAAATGCACCCATTTTTAACATATGTATAAACTACTACCTATTATCAAAATTTAAGTAGCTTAAGAAGAAGCCTAAGCTTTTGCTGCAGTAAAATCACAATTTCATTCCCAGCATTAATGTAAGAATGATAGTTTACAGCCAAGAGCCATTATAAGTAACATTAACTCATGCACATAACATGAAACATCCAGCATCATATGAGAAAACTAAACAGAATTTATACAAACTTGCACTGCTAAGATGGTTACTGCCCAGTACAAACTCTGCTGTAGGTGAAGCAGCATACACGAAAAGACTGATAGTGCTGAACACACAAACTCTTTAGTTATACTTTTTGGTGACCAGTGGGAAACAAGCCAAATTCAGATTGGATATTAAAGATCATTATGCTTTTAAGTTAAGCAGTTAAGTGAAAAATCATTAAAAATAAACATCATTGGGAAATATGGACATACTACCAAATATTAATAAAGGTATGAAAAATCTCATTTTAAACAGTCATTTCAAAATTAATATTCTAGAGACAAACATTCTTTATAAGGTCTTTAAAACAGCAACAAATTTTGTGCATTTTACTAATTCTAGAATTATTCATGCACTTACAGTTTTAGGTTGGTTGATCTATTGTTAAGACATTACTGGTTTTTAAAAATAATTGAGGTCTAAACAATTATGCATTCCCAAGTCACCTGTTTCCCCCTTTAGTGTTAAGAAGTAGGAATATGTTTTTGATGCTTCCAGTGTCAAGATCAGGTGAACTGAATGGTTTTACAGAGTACACTACTCCAACTCCTTAAGGGGCTATAAAATCACATTAAACTCAGCTTGTTATTAATAATTCATGGCAACTTCCTTAGTTCACTACAGGGACATCACTCTTAGGGCATCATTCTTATTGAAATAACAGGGAAAGTCAGATAAACAGTGTCACCATTTAAATGAGAAGCCACCTACCATAAACCCAGGGACTCTAAAAGCCCTAAAGAATTTAAATCCTTATAATTTTCAGGCTAAATTCAGAATTCTATGTTCCTTTCTAAAAGCTGATATTAATTTAATAGATAAGTAAAACCAACAAAATTTCATCTAATGAAATTTGGTTTATCTGCAGATTTGAAGTATCACATTTCCACACTTTTAGCTGTACTGCATAAGAACTATTTATGCTCTCATTACTCTGAAATAGACCCTTTTAACAAGAATATTTTACTTCAATTAAGGATTAAACTGAGTATATCCCATTAAACATATCTATGATGCAAAAATATTATGATTTGGAATTGGAACACTTTTCACTATAGTAAAAAATTCCTACTAATAAAGCAGTTGCCATCGACAACAATTATGATACATAGAGACCACAAGACTCCATTCTTCGTGGTCACAGAAGAGATGACTCTTACAGAATTATGTCATGTATTAGTAACATCTGGATTTCAATGCACATGACTAACTAGATGGACAGATTCAGGAAAAAATGGCATCAATATAAACACATTAAGATAGGGACTAGACACTCATTTTGTAATTTACTCGACAGAACAAAATTAGCTTTGACGCATCACTAAACCACCATGGAAAAATCAGCTTTATCCTTACAGACTTAATTCTGATGTAGAAAGAAAGCTGGTCCACTTCTAAAGCTTAGTCTGCACTCTGAGTAAAATAATGCCCTATGCACAAAAATTCTAGTTTTATGAAAATTCAAAATTTGTCTTTTAGTCTTTAAAGTAACAAGAGAAAACACGGTTAGTGTTTTAACTGCTTTGTAGCCCAAAAAGCACATTCTGGTATTAAGAAATAAGGTATTAGTGAGTGGCTTGTAATTTGCAGTGTCCATCACAGATAAAAGCTTGAAAGGGCAAAGCTTCAGAGTTACATGGGACTAAATGGTTCACTGCTGTACTTTCAACATACAAGAAAGGAGACTGTGTTTATTGCCTGTATCATCATTCCATAGACACATTATCTACATACGTTTAAAGACAAACTTCAAATGAATTGGTTCTGATAATGTTGAGGAAAACAAAGAAGGTCAGGCTTTTGGGCACTGATTCTGTATCATCTACACGGTAACTATTTCCTGGTGTCTCTCATTTGTTCCCTGTTCCGTAATGTATTAGCCCAGGAAGGTTGTGTTTCCTGACATAAACACCAAGGACAAACAGAATTTTGTTACTGTCTTATGGAAGAAACAGTTGAGAAGCCTTCTCAAAAAGTCACTTGTTTCTTCTATGATAGTTGATTTTTAAATCCAGCTGGAAACGAATAAAAGTGATCCCAACTTTCCTTCTGAAGAAATCAGCATTGTCTTATTTGACTGTAACATCACCGTTGCATTAACAGAGTCCAATTCTATAGTAACAATATACAGCAAGCAGATATGCACAACAGTTTCATGTAGATAAAATGAAAAAGAAACCCAAACATTTGACTTTTTTATCCTAATGCCCCCCTTGTACAAATGGCAAAGTAAATCAAAAGTCTCCCTGTGCACACTCCTTTGTCCTCAAAGGGCTGCCTACTCTAACTCATGTCTGGTACTGAACTAAGATTTCAAAATCTACATTCACATGAAATTAACTATGTGAATTTTTATGTGTTGCAATTGTATCCTAAATTGGTTTAGAGCTCACTGTCTGCTTTCCTAGTTCAGGAACCTGATTACATGAACAGTTCTAAAACAACACATTTGAAATGAAACAGAAATTGACGCTGAATATTCATTGCACACAGTGATACACAAGGACATCTTAGGTTCCTACCAGAATTACAGCAATAGTTCTACTATTACTCACTGAGAGTGTTAATTTTTTTCAATTTTAATTACATTAAAAAGAACTACTGACTTCTTAATGTTGAAAAATCAGGAATGGAAAACATATGTTGGAACTGTTGTCACTGACAGATAAAAGGAGGGAAATGCCAGGCTTTCAGAAGTGGAATGCATCATGAGAAACATTTTAAGTCTGTCACCAAATACAATTTATACCATAAACAATAATTATTAGTAGTATTTGAGTGTTACTTGGCATTTTTAGTGTAAAACTCTACACAACCGAGAAGGAAAAAAAACCATCCCAGATGTGTTCATGACACAATTTTAACAAGCTGGTGTCCCAAAACAGCCTGCTCACTTTAATGCAAGTTACATGTTTTTCCATCAGGATATTACCCAAGAACCCAAAATCCCTGCAAAAGGGAAACTATGTTAATATACAGCAAGTGTTCACTTATTTGATGTAATATTAAAATAACTGTATAATTTCAAATACAATTTTAAAGTATCTGATACTTATTTTTAAATGTGAAATTATTTTTATCTCCATATCTATAACAAAAATAGCAAATTTAATTGAGAGTCTAATGCAGAGGTGTAATTTCATAACTCCTAAGCGGAGTCGCACACACACACAGTAAAATCAGCCAGTGTTAAGTATATGTGACTCAAAAATTCTCAGGTACAAACAAGAGCATAAAGTTGTGGGCTGAATTCAGACAGCACAGATAAACTGTAGGAGCAGTGCTAGGATCAACTGTGTGGCTCTGATTGATTTTAGTATATGTTACTTAAGTCTTGTATTTACTTGAGGAACAAAAGGAAAAGCTCCAGAAGTGCTTCTCCTAAGCGTCAGGCGTTTTATGAGATTGATGTGGCCAAAGCACCATGCCATACTTGAAAATTTTGAATTTTAATGTTATTTCAGAGCAGCACTCGGTACTTTTATAAGGCTGTAATGTGTTTTCATTTTACCTGTACTGAAAAAAAAAAGAATGGATAACAGCAGGAATGCAGCTATTCTAAGAAAGGGAGACATAAAATGTAAACATAATGCAACAAAGAAGCAAATGAAGAAACTCCCCTTTTCCTTTATTAGAAATAAGGGAAACAGATTGTGCTCATCTTGCTTAGGGCCAAGAGTCTCATTGCATGGAATTCAGCCAGGCTCCAGCACTCAGTTTACTATGGAGTTTTGCTGTGTTAAAAAGTAAACCAGATGGGATATTTGCTTCCAACAAGATAATTCTAATGGAAATTGTTAGAAGTACTGTAAAATAAACTTTTTCAACTTCATTTGCTATTTTATTGTGTAAAATAAGGGCAGGCAGAATGAAAAGTAGACTATGAAAACAAACTACAAAAGTTTAAAAATTCAAAACATTAATCATTAACCAAGTTTTGAATTTATGTGTCTCAGAACACCAACTGCTTACATAAAGCACACACCAGGCTAAAGCCAAATCTCAAACGGTAGCAGAGTTAGTATGAATAAAATATCTTAAGACTATATAAAGTAAGTAAATAATAATAAACTTGAAGGTTAGCCTGTAGCTTCATACAACTTGAAGAAAAAAATATGAAGCATGTCAACAGACCAGTACACCAGGGCCTTATGAGACCTAACAGACACAGAGTTTTTGTTCAGGATCACTAAGATAACATCTCCTGTACTTAAAGGACCCCATATTTTCCAGATGAGCTACAAAAGACCAAGAAGATAGATGAGGTATAGTTCTATAGTTACTGTTTTTGATGACTTCTTGTACATCTGACTAAGAATCTTTCAAGTATTGTGCCCTAACTGTGCTAGAGCAAAATGAAAGAACTGTTTTCTTTTTTCTTTTTTTTTTGTTGCATCAATATCTTAGACTGTAGCCCTGAACTGTTCCTGGCAGTAAACAGATTTTTTCAACACAACTACAACCATTTCATCGCAACAACAAATTCACTCTTAAAGAAAGGTAACAGGCAATAAAGGCAATATTTTGTAAACAAAGCAGCTTAGACACATACTGAGCCCATTACTTTTGAGAATTAGGGTCAGTTATTATAGAGAGACAAGCTCATGCCTCTATTATCCCAATCCAGCTTGCCAAGTAGAGGTACCTACCACTAAAGATTTACTGTTAAAATGGGCAATATATGTTTTCATTTTTTTAAGTCTTGCTCTCAGACTGAACACTGCTCTAAGCTCCCTTTTCTTCTTCAGGAACTGGTCTATACCAGACTTAAGGCATTCTATTCAGGCTTTGACTTTGTCCTATCATGTTTCTTCAATCAGCCAGAAAGCAGATTGGAATGAAATTGATATGATTGGATAAAGGAAAATCAAATTTTTTCAACATTTAGTTTCAGTAATCTAATTATGAAGCTTTTAGTAATAGTGTAATTACTTTGAAGTTCTGAACATATGTTTCCACTGAGAGTATTCCACAGAGGACACTGTATCAGAAAAGGTTAAAAATGTAAACATAAATGTACCAAAAATTTTAGCTCATCAAAAAAAATTAAAATTGAAAGGAGAACCATATGCCAGAGATGTCATATGATGTCCAATATGAACCACTTTTGTTTCCATTATGTACAGTCCTTTAATTTAATACCAATGAAGAAAATGGAAAATAATTTTTCTATGACATCAAAACACATTACCAAAATGTTACTGGATTGACATATTTAAAAAAAAAAAATATAGAAAATGCACATGTAAAGTTATTATGACAAAAAGCAGCTGAATATTGTTCTGTGAACTTTGAAGGTCTAAATGTTTCCACTGATGGAGAGGGTGTCTTAGAGAAATAGCTCACACAATGGGCTTAAAAAAGCCCAGGCATCTCAGTTTCTTGTGATTCTTACTTTTCTGAATTTAGCTAAATATCCTTAGCTCTATACACTAAAAGTTATTAAATCTGATGTATTAGATCTGACACAAGGCAGTTCGATGGGCTAAATTTACTAAAAACAAAACAAACCAAAAAAGAATCTTTGAACTAAGAGAGGAAATCCACCACTGAGCAAGACATTTAGAAATTCTAAACAAAAGATATAGAAAACAGCAGCACAGACAGGAAGACATTGGAAATTTAAAACAAACACACAAACACTAAACAAATAAAAGGAAGTAGAGGAAATACATCATAATATAGAAAAGCTTTACGCTTTTAACAAAACAACACTGACACTGACCATCACAACAGTGGTGAACAAAACAAGCACATTTTTGTTACTGGAAAGTCAACTTTGATTTTTCTGTTTGTTCACAAACAGACAAATCACAAATAATTTACAAATATGAATTAATTTCCTTTGGTGCCCTTCTATATCATCAAGAGCAAGTTTAGTGCATAAGCCTACTCTTACACAGTACATAAAAATACCCCCCAACAGCAAAACTGAAGCAAAGGAGGATGTCCAACTTTTGTGGCAACAAATGCATTGTTCATACCACCTTCACAAATAACACAGCACAACCAACAACTGCTCTCAAAAAAGCTGTGCTTTCATTTCCTACACATTAATACATTATAACCTTGCTGTCCTTTCAACTGGCATGCAATGACAAGCTCTTTCCTCAATTAGGATCTTCATTCGTCTTTATCAGCTTCTGAAATTCTTAAACAATAAATCAACTTGTTAATACTTTTCTTTTTTCTTTCTTCAGCTGAGAGGTGTAGGCTGAGAGCTTAGAGGTAAAAACAAAATGTGTCCCCAAATCATAATGGAATGTCAAAAGAAGTATAAACCCCATGAAGTAAAACAAAACACAAACAATATTTTTGTTGTTTTTCTTACGAATAGATCTATGCTGTAGGGACAAATAAAGCATAACAAAAGAACTTTCGACATATTCAGAAAATAACCACACAATCCCATAGATCAGATTTCCAAAATCAGGGTTAAAAAGGGAAGACATTAATGGCAAAGCACTTGTTGGAAATGTTCATTCCGTAACCACCTTCCTCTCATCATTTCAACTTAGCTCAAACTAGCCAAGGATAGAAAACCAGGTCTTCCTCAACAATCAGAACAGGAATACAGCCAAGAGGTATGGGTTAAAAACTGCAGGACCCAGATAATTTATTTTGGACATGTTTAATGGGCAATGACCCATCATTCTTTTTAGATGTGTGTAGGTCATTGTCATTGTTTTCCCTATTCCAAAGGTAAATGGAGAAGAAAATAGTGACATATAATATTATAACTTCAGAGGTCATCAGAGGAGATGAAAGGTTTAGAATAGTTTTAGAGTCAGTTTTAAAATTTCCATCACTGAAATTGCTAGCATGAATAGAGGTGTTACATTCTGCAGACAGCCTCAAATAGTTCTGAAGTCCAAGAGTGAGCTTTTGCCATTAAAAAAAAACCAAAAAACTACTTAGAAATAAAAAAACCAGGAAAACGGTTAGCAGAGTTAATTTCCCTGAAATAGAATTAATTTAATTTAATTAATTTAAAATATAATTTATGATGCCACTGTTTTGGAAGGCATTGTAATATATGGAGAAGGAATTGCGGAAGATTTTGTGGCTTATCCATTATAGGCATGTAGCCACTGTAAAAAAGACACCACATAAAGCTACCATGTACTTAATGCATCATAATTGTAACAATTTATTTATGCAGTCTTTTGGCTGAATTTATGAGAATCATTAATAAGACTGCCTTGTTCAAGAAAAGATGCATGTTTACCAGCACAAATACCAGCTACCACTGTACAAATTGCTCAAGGGCATGAAATAAAAGGCAGTTTCATGATTAATTCTTTATTAATTTCTACCCTAAAGATCACTAACATCAAATTTAATATTTGAGTGATGGCTGGAGAACTTAACTGAGTCTTTGTCTCTTGTCATTTTAACAGAGAATTTGTAATAACATGGCAAATATTTCAGTTACTTCCACACGCCTCAAAGACCAACTTTGACATTACAATTTTTCCTGGGTCAAGCTTTAACAATACTAATGTAGACACAAACATGCTGATTGAGCAACGTGATGTAACACAAGAGTTACTGTTTATAAGCCTGTTTAGTACAATCAGGCAGGCTTCAGTCTGCTTCCAAAAGTGCACAATTATCAACTAATTCTTTCTCCATCTCGTCCGGCCTCAAGAATAAACCAAGCAAAAGGGTACTGATGCACTTTTCTACATCAAGTAAACCTGATGGATTTTTATCCTTGTTTTGCAAGGTCATCCATCTTTCCACTCCTTTAGCACTGATCAAAATACAGAAGGATTGGGAGAGGGCTGAAGTACAACATTGGGAAACTGAAAAATTATAAAAATATTATAGATTTTAAAGGATGTAATTTACCATATTAAAGTTTAGTTATTTAATGATTGAAAGTCCTCATAAAGCACAAACATTTGAAAGATACCCCACCCACACTGCAGTTTGTAAGAAAACAATCAGATATTGTGAAATAACTGACAATTATATATAACTAAAGTTTGCCAACTAATTATCTCCAAACCAACCTTTGTAGTGGCATTCTGTGAATTCTGGCTATATAGCTGCGCATTTCTTACATTACCTTTTTCTTCTTTTAATGGAAAACTTCACGCATCACTGGCTGCATTTTGTGTTAGAAGTTGATTTTGAGTCCAACAATACTGATACACAGTACATAGCAACAACAATTGACTGAAAATAATTAATTTATCTATTTTACATAAACCTGTCTGGCAAAGTAACAAACTTCTGACTAATGGTTTTATTCTCCCTTGGGCTTCTCCTAAATATAGTAACTTGGAAAACCTGCCCCATTCTCAGTATAATTTGCTTCTGTGGCCTGACCATTTACACAACAGAGAGTTCCATGACACAGGGTGTGGCAGCCCAACTAACTTATTTCAGTAAATGGGGATATATGTGTTTCCAATTAAGAAAACTACTCCACCTCTCAAGGCAGTGTTATCACAACAGAATCAAATAACGTCTTCAGCTTTAAACGTGTCTACAAAAGACACCCATTACTTTGGCAAGGACTCTTAAACAGCAGCATTTGCTGTTATGCTTTCCAAAATATTTTTTTTCAATTTCCATATTTTGTTAGCAAAAGCCTTTTCCTAATTGTTCCTGGGAATAAGTGGAATTTGAAATTCTTAACTTTATTCCCATCTTACAGATATACTAGACCAAAAATTTTGGCAATAGATACTGTATTTACCCATTACACGTAAGTAAGCATGGGCAATAATTTAAAGAAACTTCCAGATCAATTTTCTGTAGGGACCTATCTAAAATACTCAAAACACTGCATCAGAACATCCTCAGCCCCTGCTTAGTCTCCAGTGTCTTAATATTATAATAGTTATTTTGCAGCCTTAAAAAAAATCAACCAAAAATACCAAAAAAGCAAAAAGACCCACCCCACTTTTCCTCCCCCTTGCTACTCGTCTTTCAAAAAGAAATACAAGCAAAAGGTCTTCTCATGTCCCTTAAAGGAAACAAAATCCAGAACGCTTATGTATATCTGTCACAGGGGCGTCTGATGCTGGTCAGGCACCAGAAAGCCAGGACCTTCCTAGCAAGAGTGTCCTGCAAAGAACAGCTCTTCTAGGGGCCAAGGCAGCCTCCCTGCACAGCGGGGATCTCAGCAAGTGTAGCCATTTCTCAGCTACAAGTGATTCCAGCTCCTGTGATTCAGGTCTGTGTGAGATCACCCGAGGCAAACTCGGGGACAGAGAGACAGGAGCCGTGTGTGGCAGTGCCACAGAGGCAGCTTTATTGTCCAGCAGTCCCTGGGAAGGGGAGGCCAGGGACAGCAGCTCCCTGATTCAGGGCAGACCCAGGGCCTTTTTATGGGAAAGGCAGGGGGTGGGGTGGAAACCAATTTACCAACTGGATACAAGGTATTACCATATAGGAACAAGGCATGCTGGGGGTGGTTCACTTTGTAACCATAACCTAGAGAGAGGTTTCTTATCTCTGAGTCCTTTTGCCCTCAGGCTTCTCTCCCCCAAGGGAGTGCAGAGGACTCGTGAATCAAAGGCTCAGAGCCCTCCACACATACTTAGCAAAATTCAGTTGTCTTTTGAAGACATCCCACTTAAAATGATACTAACTTTATAAAACCTCTCTTATGGAGTCGTAACAAAGCATTTTGTAGGAAAAAATCATTAAAATATAATTCCAGTAAAACACAAAGTCTTTCATGATGCAATTCTGTACATGCAGTACAATACAGCTACCCCAGCAGAAAGGAAAAAGGCTCAAAACAAACTGAACAAAACAGGTCCCATATTTAAAATGCAAGTAGCCCTTGATATTCTGAGGTTTAGGTTTTGTTTAATCAAACTAACCATAGAAAGATTATTCCACGTGCTCATGAACTACAACTTGAGCTATTATTCCAGTATAGTAGTGGAACTACCCACAGCACTAGAACACCAAAATGACAACAAAATAAAAAAATAAAAAACCAACATAATTGCAGCAAGAGATAAAAATATGTAAGTAGAAAATTCCTAAACTACTTTTTCTTTGGTTGCTACACTAGTACCATTATCATATATAGTACCATACATATAAATACATTCAGGTAAATTCGGAAAGGGTTTATTCATGTTTTGCTTCCTCAAGGTTATTTTCATACCAATGAGAAATATTTATGCAGAAAGTAGATTACCAACACACTGAAAAAGGGTGCAACATGGAGGAGTGATCGGTCATCCAGATAGCAAAAACTTTCACCCAGGCTCCCATTCTCCCTTAACTTGATTACTCTTGGATGAATCATATTTCACTGTCAAAGCCCTTTGCAACCTGTCGCTACTACCACCTTCATCTCTCATTCACCACAGAAATGCTGAACTGCCACTGTTAACTATATAGAGCCCATCTTCTACATTTTCAAAAGTTTGGTGCCTTCTCCTTTGTTTTTTTGCTCTTTGAGAGATATTTTCTGAAAAAATTCACAAAGCTGTCTCAGTATCTTCCTTCAAAATCTGTTAGGTTGTTGTTTGTTTGTTTTTTTTTTTTTTCCCCAGAACAGGGATCAAGAATGTGACACTACTGCCAGGGCTGTTGACTAGGAAATAATAGTTCAGCCAATCCAAAGGCAGGTTGTCACTTCTGTTGAGCCAACATCAGTTTTCAGCTGATCCAATGGTAAGCAAATAAATAAAATAAAATAAAGAATAAACTTAAAGAACCCATCACAAAAAAAACCCCAAAAAACCCAAACCTCCCATGCCCCTAAGTAAGTAGAGGTTTTGACAACCTACATCACTTAACTAGCTCTGTCTAGATTCACATTACCATTTAAGGAACCTGAATGTGCACAAGTCTGTAAGACCTGGTCTGTGAGAAATAAAGAAGAGAAAAAAAAGAAAGAACATAGAAAATCAAAAGTCAATTAAAGGAATTATCATGCGTTGCACAATTATATTGTAGCATTAACTTATGAGGACATAAGGCATTTCTAGAAATATGAAACTGAAACATTTTGGAAAATATACCATGTGTTTCATAGGAAAATTCTTTTTAATACTCAGGTTAAAAAAAAATGGGTTGATGACACAAATTATCTCACCCTTCCCCTCCTGCCCCCAATTTTGCTACAGCATTCCCAGCTTGCAAATGTTTAGAGGAAGTTTTTCAAAAAGTCTCAAAGCAGGAAATTGGACCAGGTCTCCACATCACATATGTTGAAGATAGTTCTTTTATTTTTGGGGGGTGGGGGAGGGTGTCATACTGATTTTGGCTGGGATAGAGTTAATACTTCTTAGAACCTCATACAATGCCACATCTTGAATTTAGTGTGAGAAAAAGGTTGGTAACACACTGATGTTTCAGTTGTTGCTAAATAGTGTTTAGCCCAAGTCAAGGACTTTTCAGTTTCCCACGCTCTGTCAGTAAGGAGGTGTGTAAGAAACTGGGAGAGAGTGTGGCCAGGAGACAGCTGACTCGAACTGGCCACAGGGATATTCCATACCACAGATCATGCCCAGTAGATAAACTGGTGGCAGTTTGCCTGAAGGATGGGCTGGGCATTGGTCAGTGGCCAGAGCAATTTTATTGTGCATCCCTTGTTTCTCTTGGGTTTTATTTCTCTCTCTTCTTCTCATTAAAATTATCACCATCATTAGCATTATCACTATTATTATTACTCTGTTTCAATTATTCAACTGTTTTTATTTTGCCCCCAGTTCTCCTCCCCATCCTGCTGCTAGGCAAGGGAGAGAGTGAGCCAGTGGCTGTGTGGTACTTAGTTGCCAGCTGGGGTTAAACCAGGGCAGGTTCCAACTCATGTAAAGTTGTGTTTTTAAATTTGCAACTAATTGGTATGTACATTTCATAATCAATATTCACAAACATTTCTGTCTGCCACAGTGAAAATAAAATTATCATTCCTCAGTCATATAACATTTATATTCATGAGCAGCAAGTAAATATTTACATTTCAGTGTGAGGGCTGGAGGCATCAGCTCTGTAACCACATGGGCAGTCCCTTAGGTACACTCAACTTACTTTTCTGAAGCATTCAAAAACAAACACACACTGCAGTTCTGCAAGCACATGTATTTTATATACTACAGCAGTACATCAGATCAGAAGATGACACTGCAAAATAAAAACAGTGCTGAATACCTGACCCTCTGTGCTTTCCTTAAGCCAAGCCTTCAATTTAAAATATTCTCTACTACATAACAAAAAAGTAGCCCAAATGACAAGAAAGTCCTGTAAGAAAAATTCCACTACTAGGAAGAGATAATTTGCATTAATAAGTATACGGACTGAAAATACTAGGGAACTATTTGTAACTTTCTTCTTAGCTTTAGGAAAGCTTAAAGAACATTAGCCATACACCTGCCATACACATACTGCTAAGGAAAGAAAGACTATCTAGCTGAAAAACCCATAGCACTCTTGGAAACTTTAAAGATGTTCAATTTAAAAATAAATATTTTTACAAGAAAATGCATGGTTTTCAACTTGATCAGATCTTAGGTAGATAGCAACTGTGACATCAAAACTGATGATGAAACAGCAAGCCCAAGGACAGCAAAAAGTTGCTAAAATGCATGTGCATCCACTACATTTTATAGGTTTTACTTTAAATTATCCTCAAAATTGAGAAAGCCAAAGCAAGATGAAATGTGTAATGAGAAGGCTGCGAAACGGATCCTGTAACTTTGATCTCCCCAGGCATGGATTAATCGTACAAGAGAAGCCACTGCTGAAACAGCCGAGTCACGCGTCACACACACCAGCACGGGATGGGCACAGGGAGCAGCTCAAGGACCACAGGGTCACACTCCCAACACCACGAGCTGTTCTATGCTGCTTCTTTTCCAGGTCACCACGCCATACCAATAACACGGACATATGCTAGCAAAGCCAAAAAAGTTCGCAGATCACACAAACCTTGCCCGGCAGCAATTACAATCAATATACTGAGAAGGAATAAAAAGCAATTTAAAAATGACCTCAGTCACAAGGCCTGGCCAGAATTTTTACCACTGTCCCACAGGGGTAAAGCAGAAGGGCAGTGACCCCTCCCAGCACTTTGGCCCCGAGGCGCTTTAACCAGCGGGCGCGGACCGAGGGCAGCCCCGCCACGGGCTCCGAGGCGCCCCCGCCCTGCCGAGGCACCGGGAGGGGCGGGCGGGGACCGAAGGGAAGCGAAGGCAGCCAGGGCAGCCTCCAGGGCCGCAAACGAGAGAGCAGCAGCGGCCGCGGCGGCAGCAGCAGCAAGGAAGGGGCGGGGAGCAGAGGGGCGGGCAGAGAAGAGGAGGGGAGGGGAGGGCGGAGCCGCGGTCGGGCTCGCCCCGCTCCCTGACGCGCTCACTCACCGATCATGGCGGCGGCGGCCGCGGGGGAGGAGAGGGGCGACGCCTGCACGCGCGCGCACGTGCCGCTCGAGCGCTCCCCCGGCCGCCGCCCCGAGGCGTCGCGCGGCCGCGGCTGGGCTGGGCTGGGCTGGGCTGGGCTGGGGCGGCCCGGAGCGCACATGCGCCCCAGGGAGGGCGGGGGGGGGGGGCGCGTCGGGCGCTCTGGGTAGCGTAGTTCCTGCCCGGTTCGCACCCGCCCTCCCTCTTCCAACGTCATCGCCTCGTATTTCAACCCCCCCTCCCCCTCCGCCCTCGCTCGCTAATGACTTTCTCGTTAATTGCTGTCCGGCGCCCCGGTGTTGGGAGCACCGGGGGTGGTTGGGTGCAGCCGTGCGGGGCCGGGCGGAGCGGACGGCGCTCTCCGTGACTCTCCGTGACTCTCCGTGACTCCCCTCCTTCTTGCCCCGCGCGTTGTTGACGCGTTGCCTAGCGACGGTCGCGCGGCCGGGGCGCGCGCGTGGCGGCCGGTGCCCAACGGCCCCCGAGAGGGACCCGCAGGGGCGGACCCGGCGGGGGGACAGTGGCGGGCGGGGGGAGAGGCCCCCGGGGGACAAGGACATCAGGTGCTGATGGAGCGCTGGACACGGCGGAGCGGGGCGGGCCAGCTGGGCTGATGCAGGAGGGCACTGGGGTTGGGGGCGAGCGGCAGGCGGAGGGGGGCTATGAGGGGCAGGGGAGGCGCGGGGCGGGTGTGCGGGGCTGTGGCTGGCTGCGGAGGGAGCAGAGTTGGAGCTGCTGCCTGCTCCGGGTCGCTGGGCACGGGACGCTGATGTCCGCTTGTTTTTTCCAGTCCGTAATTTGCATCTGGTCCGTGGCGGGCGCCGGTGGGGATGGTAATGGAGGAGGGGGGCCCGGGCCCCTCAAAGCCCGCGTGTGACAGGTGCTCCCGGCAGCGGGAGAAGAAGGACAAGCAGCAGGACAAGCAACAGGCCTGCGAGGGATTCACAATTAAAGCCATGATGAAAAACAGCGTGGTACGTTTGCTGCTAGCATAGAGGTGATACAAATTAACTCAGCGTGTCCAAGAAGCATAGCGAGTTAGAGCTGTGGATAAAGCATGTCAGGAAGTTGTGCAAGTTGCTAATGCCTTATCTGGAGTTTGCTGGTTGCTGAAATTACCTCCAGACTTTGCAGAGTACTATCACAAGGTAACTCTCTGTGCCTGTGGAAGTCGTGATGCTTCGATCACCAAGTGCTACGCTTTGGTGCCACAATTTTTCTGTGTGGTTTTATATGGGCAGTGCACATCCTGTTAAACTGCCAGCCTATGGAATTGTCTGTGAGGCTTACTGCCTCCCACTTAGCAAAATGCTGTCAAGTGGTAGTGCAGTATTTCTCAAAAATTTTCATACACTGACACAGTGTATAAATTTTATGTGACTGTCAAATAGGATGGCAGGGATCTGGAAAATAGATTAGTTTTTAAAACAAGCTTGGAAAATAATGAAAAGCTTCCACATCATTTAGGAGAATGCTAAACTGGAAACAAACAGTAGTTCTTCAGCTTGTAGTTCAGAGACAGAGAAATTGATCCAGCAAGCCTCATTTTAAGTTACAGTCACAATTTCTAATGCACTCAGAGGCTTGTGAGTTAAAATAATGGTCCTTCAAATTTCTTTATACTGTTTTATTTGTCTAGCTTTATCAGAATTTAGGAGTTAAAAAAGCTTCAACTAGTACAGAGTACAAATGTTCTACATGTAAGTGGATGAGGTAATTTTGCCATACATCTCTGCCTAAACTCCTGAATTGTATTTTTCTTTTTTTAATTTGGACACAGTTCAAGGTCTTAAGTCCTCAAAGGCTTTTTAAATCTATAGATTATTCTGACAGCAGTTATGAAATACATTATTTCCCTTTGTTTTTCTGAAGTGGTCTTCCTGGACCAGTCTCTCTGATCTTGTTATCTGCAAGAACATCCTCTTAAAAACCCAAATAAGTCTACCTTTAAAGAAATTTTAAATAGAGTAAAAATTGTGTACTTGAAAAACTTTCTCCTAATTAGTAAAACTAAAGCCTGTTTCACCTTACTTGGAAAAACACAAGGTGAAAATTACCAAAAATCTTTGTTTTAAAGATTGTTTGAGTTGGTTTGTTTTTATTCTAGAGATGCATGGAATAGAGTATAATTCTTCAGCAACCTTAAGAATTTATTTTTAAAATGTGTTTCCTGTTCTCTGGAAAATATTCAAGTTATGGATATTTGTATATATTTGTTTACACCTAGATATATAAAAGATGGTTTTGTCTAGAAGAATCAATAGTTTCAGTGGAGTTTGAGAAATACACATTTAATTTTAAAAAAGAAGCTGTGACTTGTAAACATAACTAACTATGAGTTGAATCAGAATTTAGGTTTCCTTTTAAATATTTATAGAATATTAACTTCTGTGGCTGCATTTCTAACTTCTTAAACGTGAACAGAACATTAAATCATGTGACTCTGTCATTAAGCTACTGCATACAGGTAAGTCTGCTCCCTTTGGAGCTACTCACAGAGTAACAGAAATTACTTTCCTTGGCATGGACATCTGGAAATCATCTAATCCAGCTTCCCACTTGAAGTGGGCCTGTCACTAGCACTCTGAGCAGGTCAGTGGTGGGTTTTCCTAGCTACACTGTGAAAACCCCCAACATCAGAGATTGCCTGACCTCTCCAGGCAACCTGTTTTGTTTCTGCCCTGCTCTCCTGCCCCCTTGCCTGCCCCCTCAGCCCTGTCAGAGGTTGGGTTTGTGGTGTTCTGACCTGCTGCACACCTACTCATAACTGGGTAGGAAGCAGTGAAACTCTTAGTGGTCCTAGGAGATTCATAGTGCCAGGGCTATGTTTTGCAAAAGCTCTAATTGAGGTCAGGCAGCCACCAGAATCATTTCCAGCCAGTGTGCAAAAAAATCAGGATAGAGTAAGAAGTATCTAACTGCCACTCTGTCTGTGCAGAAGTGGGTGTTCCTTTTCTCTTTTCCAACTACTGGTTAAATGGAGCTTCAGATTTATTAAGTACTCACTTGTCAGAAGTTGACATCATTGATGAAGTTCTCATGGAAGGCTTAGGAGTTGACTGGAGGGTTGAAAGCACAGCAGGAGTTAAGACATCGTAACTCTTTTTGTTAACAGCATGATAAGGCATAGGATTAAACGTGTTTGGCATCTCCAGGTCAAACAATGAGGTATTGATTAATAGTCTGTGGTGCGAGCACGCAGTTAGTCTTAAACCTTTAGTGTAGAGTCTTAACAGATTACCATTATGCATATATGACTGTGAATATTGTAGTAAAGGTTCCAGAATTCGTTTATGTTGCTTGGGCAAAGTGTTTTACTAAGCTGTTTTTCATTAATGTTCCTGAATAAAGTCTGCCTTCATAGCCAGTAGTAAGTGCAGAAATTAAGTAGATACAATATTTAAGACTTTTCTCAGCTCTCGCAAAATCTAAAACTCGCTTATTGAAATGCAATGCTTAAATATTCACCTAAAAATGTTCCTAAACTGAATAAAGTGTTTAAGTTATTTCAAAACTGTAAATTTATATAGCAGTTTAGATTAAAAGCAAGATTCAATAAAGGTCTTCTATACTAACAAGTTACATTTACATTTTAATTGTTTTGTCCTCAAGTGGGATGAAGAATGTTATGTGCTCTTACTTCAGAGGTACTGTGTGTAGAATTAGGAATACAATTAAAAATTAATATATAGACTAGCAAGTATAGAAGTGTCTGAATGTGAATGTGGACAGCAGGAAGGTATCTCTGTTCACTTCTGATCCTCTCCAGATGATATTTTCCTATTTTCTGCAACTGTACATAAGACAGTAAAGTGTTAGTGCCCCCCTTTTCTGTAATTCACTAGTGGTAAAAGCACTTTTTCAACAGGATTCATATTAGTACTTAAAGGAAATAGTAAAAAGGGAATTCCCATCTCTCTCCCAACTTCTAAAAGATTACTATTGCATATACGTATTCCATGACATCAGCCAGAAACTGCCTCCAGGAACAGGCCACAGGGATACCATGAGAATGTTTACTAGATGGCCTTAGAAAGGAAGGGATGCCAAGACTTGTTTCTGGATTTCTAAAATCAAAGCAGCTATTCAACCTTAGAGATAGGGCACACCTTTCATCTCCTAAAAGAAGTGTAATTGCTCATAAGCAGAAAAATGGTTATTTGTATTGCAGCTCTGGATTTTCATTCTTCTGTTCCTCATTTAGGAGTCCATGGTCTGTATGTGCTGGGACAAGTTCTCAATCTTTGTACTTTAAACACTTCTTTCAAACCATTTTCAGTAATGTGTGTTGTGAAGGGCTTTCTTACCCTTTACCATTTGATAATAACTCATAGGAAGAGTTTCATTTAAACCATAATGTGATTTTTTTACATTCTGAAACTTTTGATTTCACATTATATTTATATTCATCAACACTGTGTAACTAGGACTACTTTTGTTATTTACCTTGTAGCAAAGTTTCTGATTTAATTTTGAGGCTTTAGGAAAGAATATGAGAAAGAAGTCAGTGTGTTTTTGGGCAAGTAGATGTCAAGTTAAAGGAGTGTTTTGATAAATGTATATTGAAAAGGAGCACATCTGTCTTGGAGGAACTGCTCCAGTTTAACAATAGCAATTGTGTACAATCTACGAGTGCACTTCAGTGAACGCTGTGAGACAATTTAAACTGTCAGTACTCTGGAAGACAATCCTATCTTCTTACTTTCTCAGGCTGTTTAGTACTGGGGCCCCTTATTGTGTCCTCATTTGTACAATGTTGGCTGATCAGAGAACTGATCCTGCTGAAAATACTCCAGCCTGGTAAAGTTCACAGTGTTGAACTACTGTCTGTGGGACTGAGGCAAGCAAAGCTTCTGCATCAATGAGATTCATCTGTTTTGCCTTTCTCCCTGTCCTGACTGCATGCTTCCATCTCTCCTTTTGCACTGACATTGTTCTTTCTTGCAAATATAGCGCAAGTTGGATCAGCTGTACAGCTCTAAAGTTAATATATGCAATAAGAAGGGAAGCAGGAGATTGTCAGCACAAGCTGTGGGTGGGAATGTACCCTCTTGGCAACATCGCAGTCTTAATTCATTTAAAACCAGTTATGATGCTGAGTTCTACCAGGGTAATTCCACAAGCATTTACACTGGCATAAACTTGCACCACAATTGAAAGGTGTTGTTGTCGTCCCTGGACATTTATTCTTTGTGGAATATGAACTTCTGTATGGCTTTGCAGTGAATTGGACAGGGGCCCTGGTTAAACCTAGATTAAAAGCAGCTCAACTTTTTTTTTTAATAGCAGTGCAGACTTGACATACGCTTTGCTAACACTGTAAGCTCACAAAAGTTGTCACTGCTACAGCCCTGCCTGTGTCTGCTGCCTATTTGTACTTCCTCCTTTGTGCCAGTACAGAGTCATCCCACTGGATTGATGAGGCACTTCAGTTGCATTAGGTTCAAACATGAAAAGCTTCAACACAAGGAGCTTTTTTTTTTCCCTCATAAAGTTACATTCCTTTCCAATTCCATGCTTATATTTACTGTAATGACCTGTTTGACAGTATAATGTAAAAGTAGAATATACAGAAAAAATACTAACGCTTAAGACTGTAATTTCATCCAAAAGCTTCTATTTCTTATTATGTTTTCCAGCTATAACCAAATGGCTTAAACATACTGCTCTTATTTTAAAATATTTCAAAGTCAGCACTTTATTTTTGTGAATGTGGTGAGAAGTTGGTATTGCTCCTAGTTGCAGTGTGAGGATGAAAAGATCTGTTTCTTACCATAAGCATGAAGAAACCATGCTGCTTCATTTATGAAGATATGTTACACATTTGAATCTCTAGTTAATCTTCTCTTACAATTCAGTTGTATGACTTAAAATAGTTAATAAGTAAATTATTGGTTAGACTCTGTTTTGTGGTTTGATTGAAAATTCTTGTCTTAAATCACTTTATTTGATTAATGATATTTTACACAGAAAAAGACCTTAGGAGATTTTTAAGTTTCATGTCTAGAGATGGTAAATGGAAATTGATTTTAAAACATTATGGCGATGGTTTTTCAAAACTCCTCTACTAATTACTTTCTTGTCAACTAGTGAATAAAATATTCTAACTGGAGATGATTGTTGTCAAATTCTGTCCATTCTTGCATAGGAATTAAACTATTTTAAACTTTTCAAACTGTTTTACATGTTTCTTACGAGTTAAAATCCTGCAGTGGTCTGAGTATATGGGTATCTTCATCTGTTGTTTCTCTGAATGAGGAGGGCATTTTTCAGTTCTGATATTTTCTTACTGCAAATGTAGGAATTTGAAACAAATTATTAGACAACAGTTAGTAAGAATAGTCTCCAAACAGGATTTTAAGCTGTCAACTTGCTGTGTAGGGAATTATCTAAAGTCAGCATTTCCTACCTGCAGCTGAGTATGCCTCTGGAGCCAACTAATTGAAAATGTGAAAGAGATTATTTAGAAAGCATTTTACCATACAGCCTTCTCAGCACTAAGTCTCCAGAGCAGTTTCAAAAAAACGGACACATACGTACATATTCTTTCTTTTAACTTGGTATCTTCAATTTCATTTAAGAAAAATCCTGTACTCTGTGTTGGCTTCAGCCTTTGTCTTAGTCTTCTCCCTGTTAGTTGACTGGGAGTGCTCTAGGATGCTGCCTGAAGTGAGTTCAGTGAAGAGCCATCAAGGTAGGGCTCTGGAGCTCATGTTCCCGGAGGAGAGGCTGAGGGGAACTGTATTTCAGCCTGGAAAAGAGAAAGCTACCAGGATACCTCATGGTAATAGGTCCTAACAGACCTAGTGACTCAACAGCCGTGAGGAAGCTGTCAGGAAGAAAAAGCCACTCTGTTCTCTCTAGTGATGGGAGTTCAAGAGATGTGTGTTAAAATAAGGTGTTTATGATGGTGGAAAGGTTTTTCACAATGAGGATAGTCAAGCAGTGCATCAGGTTTCCCAGAGCTGTGCAGTCTTGGAGATTTTTCAAGACCCAAATGGAAGAAAGCCCTGAGCAACCTGTTTTGAGATAACCATGCTTGGATAAAGAGATTGAATTGGAGACTTCTTGGGGTAATTTTCATCCAGAATTTTCCCATGATTCTACTTCTTCCATAAAATGGTTGTTTGTGGTCACTACATGGCTTTGCTGCTGCTAAGGTCAGACAAATTAGTGATGACTAATTTACTTTCTATTTGGACAAGGAAAAAAGCATTTGAAGGTTTTTGGTTTAATAAATTTGTCACTTTTCTGAAGATGTGGAGGGGGTAATGAATACAACTCCCTTCTGACCCTCAGAAAAACTATATAACACCATATTGTTCCAGTTATGATGGTGAACTACATCATAAACCTAAGGCTGGCTTTCTGAATACAGTTGAGTAAGCCTGCATCAGTGCTTGGGTGGCAGCAACATATGCTTATTAGATGAGATCAGCTGCAGCTAATTCTTCTAATGTCATCTGCTGCAAGTATGCATGGAGTGCTGCTGCCAATGATGCAATGAACGCTTCAAGGAATTGGAGCAGCTGGCCATGTCTGTAGCTATCAGCTTCTGGATACTGTCCCTTGTCTCACAGTCTCCTCCTGTCACTGCTAAAACTTAAATAACACTGGAAGCTTTAAGTGGGTGAGGGAGACAGGAGATGTAGCACAGTGGCATGTGCGCTAGGGAAAGGAGTGGGGAAACAGAAAAGGAGCTGAATGTGACTCCCTAAAGCAGGGACCCAGGTGATCACTAATACAGTATGATTTTTTCCCGTGGCTGTGTTCCCAGACTTTACAGGCAGAGAGGGCTGGAGTCTGAACCATGGAAATGAAATTTTCCCTTCTTTTCATAACTGATACTTTGGGTAATGTATACATGCTTAGTCTATGTTTAACTGAAATTACCTGGTGAGAGCCCTTTGAAGGGGTCAGAGAGGTTTTGTTTTTTTCATGAAGTTTTCTTAACCATTTTGAAATGACAATTATTATGAAGTCAAAAAAAATTGTAGCAGACAATACTATTGGTACCTTGATAAAATTTCTAGACAATGTCATAGAAAAACTGCTGTGAAAGACTGACTGGTTCCTCCTAGCAATAGTTGATTCTTTTATATACTTGACATCCATATGAGCAGTTTGGCATAGCTTTTCATTTTCATAGCATAGCTAAATAAATTTTGCTGGAAAATTTACTGTGCTCTGATAACTTCCTTTCTTAGATAGAATACGTGTCAGATAAGATGAAATTATAAATTTCTGTATGGGGTCACAATGTGCTGAAGGCTGAATTATGGAATCTTGTTAATAGTTGCACTCTGATTCTGTAAATACATTACAAATGTAATGTTTCTTATAGTTGTAAATTTTGGTCTCTGATGAGTGTAAGTTGAGTGGATGCCTGCAAATAAAGGAATTGTTCCTCAGAGGAATTTAATTCTAGTCAGACTTTCTGTGGAATTTCTGTTGGGCCTCTTGCCTGAAAAAAACAGGATTCTGATGTGATAATAAAACCTGCCTTAATTATAATAGGATGGTAAACATGTAATTTAGCTTTTCATACATTTGTGATGGTCTCTTTTAATGTAAGATTATTCTTTTTAAAAAATTAGTCTTCACTCCTCTTTCTGTAAGGGGTGGTGTCAATATCTTGATAGCAAGAGTAAATACTGATTTGTTTTCAGTTTCTTAATAGAATTATATCATTAGCTTGACTAGGATCCAGACTAGCTTTGTTTGGTGGGGTTTGGGTTGTTGGTTGGTTAGATTTTAAAAAGTGTATACTGCAGTGAGTACAAAAATTCTGCAGAATGTGACAAAGTTAAAACATAAAATACATCACAGTAATATCTGTGCAATGAAAACCCTTGAAGCAAGCATGGCATACTGCTAACTTCCTGTGTAACAACCGGCTGGAGGAAGAATACATGTTTAAAGTTATGTTTGATGCTTATTTCATTGGTCATAAGTGTATTGATGAGAATATTCTGTGTGGCTGGTAGGCAATACATAGTATTCTGCACAAAAACTGACAAAAACCCAGATCAATGGGTACAGTGTTTTCTTGCCCATTTTATGTGCTTAAGATATCCACTGATTTTGCCATTATCACATGAGCATTTTAAATATTTTTTGTCTTGCTCTGCATCTCATTAAATTATGAAAAAACTACTTCTGCTTAAATTGTTTGGACTTACTAGGTGTTCTTGAAAATAACTGTAGGTATTAGGTCGTCTAACTTTAGCAGATCTTTCATTCTTTCAGTAATTGTTCAGATAGGATTTCTTTTCTGTTATTTCCATGTAAGATTTTTCTTAATGACAGTCATAATATTAAGCCCATGATTTATGGAATTAAATTATCTTTCCTGGATTTTTTTTTTTTTTAATTTAAGGAAGTGAGTGAGGAAAGCCTCATGGAAGGAGAATTTCTGCAAGTGAGTGAGTGTGCAAGGGCTTGTGGGCAAGGAACATCCTGGCTAAATAGTTAGGGTGCAAGGATTTGTGCAAGACTGGGATTGTGCAAGATCATGCCTGTGAGGCTGCTGCATGCCCCTATGCACGCTCCTACTCCTGGATGCTCCACTGAGTGTGGCCACCACAGACCCCTTTTTATAACAATATTTAAGAGGTGTTCTAAAAAATCTGAAAGCTTTGGATTTAGTTTTCTTTCCTTATAATTCTTGGTGCATAGAATTAGGGAACATCTTTTATGATCCAAATTTTCTGTTTCAAGGCTAATAACTGTATGCTTCCAAGAAAAGACTGGTGGTCTACATTTAAATCTTTAGAAAAAAAAATTATGCCCTCACTTATTTTACTGTCCTGTTGATGATGTTTTAAAGTGACATTAATGTTTTGTGTTGTATATCTTCTCAGTAAAACTAATTAGGCAAAGGTGCATGCATACTTTTACTGACGTAGTCAGAATTTGATAAACCTTTTTTAGTTTTTCACAGAAGCTGAAAACTTACATCCTTGCTTCCCTAAGCAGGTCTATTGATCTCTCTCTCTTTCTGCACTCTTTTCTGCTGTTTGTGCTCACTTTTTCTCTGACTTTATTTACTTCTCATCCAGATGGTATCTTTTTTTGTATCAGTGGATTTCCCTTGCAGTGATGTTCATCAGGTGGGTGTTTAGGGGGAGGGCAGTCCCACATGGCAAGAAAACTTTTAGGGAATGTAAAACTTATACCCAGACCTTATTAGAATACCCTATATAATAATTTTTACTGTAAAAAAAATCTCAAAGGAATGAGCTTATTATAATTTTAAATTGCAGTTTTGTAAGGCTTGACGGGGAAATATTACATGTATATATGTGTATTAGCTGATTTTTTTAATGCTTTTTATACAGTGTTTTACTAGTAATCTCATGCCCTTCTAATTTGTGTGACCTTCATTTAATTCATCAGGTTTTATATTAATATTTAAAGGTCAGAGGAACAATTACTACAACTTGATTTTATCTCCTGTGTAATACAGTCTGTCAAATTCAGAAAGTGATTTCCGTGTATGATGTGTAACTTCTGGTTGAGCTAGGAGATATGTTGGGTTTTTTTAGGAAGTAATGCAACCCAAAGGTAATGGTGGTGTCAGAGTCTGTTTTGTCTCTAAATTATGCCAGTGCTTAACTTAACCAGTGCAATGCTATTAGAAATTTGCAGTCCATCCCTATATGAAATTATGACAAATTAGGCAAATTTCACTCTGCAAATATTTTAGAATGAGACAACTACTTACAGAGAGACACTATCTTTAAAAATCCACAAAAGTTAAGTTTTAGCATGCTTCTGCCTTCTACTTAAAATCTATTTAAGTCATGATTATTTTTTGAGCTTCTAGTATGCCTTTGGGCATATTCAAGATGTATTACAATATTATTATTCAGGACAACAATCAAGTTTTAATATTTTACTTGATAGCTTCTGGAGGCTTTCGGTCATCCAATTGTTCATCTAGTATGAAGGATTCAGGCAGTGCACTAAAATTGTGTAACATCCATCACTTTAATTTTAAAAAGTAAAATAAGTTCCAATGTATCAATAGGAAATCAATGAGTTATGCATTTAAGATTGCAGGTGATTTCACAAAACTCTTCTGTCTGCTGTTATCTGACGAAGGAATCTCTATAACAGAAATGTTAACTGAGTGCCAGCCATTGACAATACTGTGCCTGTCAATAGTATACAATGTTCAGACCTTTGGGTGTAAATTCTATTGAAGAAATTACTGGGTTTTAACACATTTGTTTTTGTTTGGATTGTCATTTTTTTCTTTTCCCTGACACCATATAGGATTGAAATATTTTTCAGCTTAAGTGAGAAAACAAATGACCCTTTACTAGGAACAGAAAAATTCTGCCTCTATTGTACAATGTTCCATTAGACGGTAATAACAAAGTGTATATTGGGTGAAAATATTAAAATATATTTTCAGAGATAATTACAAATTGCAATTAACAAATCTGTTAACTCTAGATTTTTTCCCCCCATTTGATATTCATTTAATTGTCCTTTATTGGGTCATCATTTGGTAGGATTTAGGTGATTATTCTCCGTATTTTATCCTATTTATTCTTTTGCTTCTGGCAAGTGGAACACTTTGAGCTCTTGTTCTTTTATAACATTAAATATTCTTCAGTTTTATTAATTTTAAGTTAATCTCTTTTAAGATTGATTAAAAAAAAAAAAAAAAACCTTGCCTAAGGGTGTTTGGCACAAATGTTTAGCCTACGACAAGGCTATGAATTTCCGAGCAAAATGTTTGTTCCGATTGCCGAAACAGTTCCTCTGAGAGCTCCTTTAGCTGAGATATGCATGTGACCTTTTCTGCTTGAAGTCACGGTTTAGAGTTCATACTTAGGCTGAATGCAAATCAGCTGACTCCTAACTGAATACTCTTCCCAGTGGTCTCGAGGTAGACTCCCTTGAGTTAGAAGTTCTTTTGAACTGTGTTCTGTGTTCTTAACACAGAAATTAACAAAATCATCACCTCTTGAGCTTGTATTCTAACTCCTAAATAAATATGCAAAAGAACGCAGTATTATTTAAGGGGACCTTCCTGAAAACAGGTTTTAGTCTTCAGAAAATAATTTCATGGTCTGCATTTTCAGTAGTCTGATATATCACATTTATAGGCTTGATTCAAGTGTCTGAACTCCAAAGAGGAATGGAATTTCACATCCCTGTATTTAGTATGCTGTAGGTATTCAGCATATCTGTCAGCACTTAAACTTACTGAAAGGTGTCATTTTCTTCACCAACTTTGAAGGAGCCTGGGTTCAAAGCCTAATTTAGGCTCTTTGAATTTACCCTGATGTTGGGGGCTGGTGTTTGAACCAATCTTGGGTTTGTACCATGGATAACTCAATGGGCCAAAAGCTTTTCCTTAGGCATTATAGAAAATGCTATAATGTAAATTTTGGTTATTACCCCTGGGAGTTTAAAAAAAATTCCACTTAGTGTAACATGCTCATTGTATGAGGGGATTCTGTAATTCTCTGTAGTATCTGGTACTGTTTCCTTTAGCCTATATTTTTAGGTTTCTTTATATTTTCTTTTTCAAGTCTATTTCCCGGTTTTCTTGATCCCTGTCTAACTGACAGCTTTAGATGTATATTAACTTTACTGCGGGGTCCCATAGGCACACTCTAAGAGACAGAGTCGTTCACAAGATATCCATTAAGGAGCCATTGTGGTGTCCTGTTTTCTTGCTAGTAACAAACTGTCTGATCAAAATTATCATTTTGGATCAGGTTTTTCCAAAGAAAGGAAATAAGGTGTGTCTTTAAGGGCGATCTTCATAAATATTGTCATGGTTGTTGTGTTTTCAAAAGGACTCTCTAGAGCCATGTAAAATTTGCAGCCTAACCGCAGAAGATTATGTTACTATATGAAAAAAACCACGAAGGGAAAATAAGCTACTGCCCTTTATTCAAACTAACTGCCAATTATTCTACTAATTGGCTACTGCCAATTATTCAAACTAACAAAGCCTGATATCCTGCAGGGTTTTTTGGATTTTTTTTCCTGGTTGGTTAGTATAAAAATTAAACTTCTCCTCTTGCTTTTTAATAAAATATTTGATGTCTATTAATGTGACAAACAAGCCTCTTGTTTGGAGCACCCTCTCTGTTCTCCGTTATTTCCAAAAAACACAAGGGTGGCTGTTTATGCTTGAAACTGCCTTTTCCTCAAATTTAGTTGAAAATGACCAACAGATGCACATCTTTTGGAATGAAAGTGGGCAAGTGTATACACAGCATGGATGTATAAGCCTTGTTTCCTCATGAAGGAGTTTTGGAAAGGCTACCTGAATGCATATACCACAAAAAAAAAAGTGGGATTACAAAGGAACTAAATAAAATGGAGCTGTGGCAATATCACAAATAAAACAGGCATTCAAGAAAAAGATTGAGTTCCTCTCAATCAGAAGCCAATGCTTGAAGATGAACATTTAATAACTGAGTTACATAATTTCATTGTGAAAATGAACAGTCTCTCTCAGAGCCTCGACTTCAGTGTTGGAACTATAAGAACATTAGCAACTTCAGTGATTTTCCAGTGAAGTGACTGGTATCAACAAAGTTGATGACAGAGGGCATTAGCAGCACAGTAGAGAACTTCTTGTAGAATCAGAATATCTGAAGCAGATTTCATTAAAAATTAGAAGTTATTAAGAAAAACCTCTGGCTTCCTCACTGGCTCCCATGTTTAGCCTGTAGGTGTTGTTTCATGTGACTGAATATTCAAGAATCTGTCACTAAGTATTGCAGTTAACCCAGAAGTATATTGTGCTTATTAGGTCCTATTGCTGAACCTCCTGATTTTAATGTTCTAGAAACATAAATTTAGTGAAAACAGTATGACATTTAAGGAACATTTCTAAAACTTTACTGAATGTTTTCTGATACACAGTTAAAACACCAGAAGGTAGTAATCATGGTAACCCTTCTAATTTGCAAAGATTCCAGCTGCGAAGTTACCAGCAAGTCTAAGCATTACGATGCTTATATATCGAAGATTTTATTATATAAAAAATTTGTGTGGTATTGCTGAAAAAAGGCCTTGAGACAGTAAATTCTTATAAATAAAACAGAATTAAGTGGTAGATAAAAGGCAGATAAAGGGAACTATTGCTTTGTATAAGCCTAATATCTTTGTTCACATGTGAGAAAAAGACCAAAATAATTTTATCAATGCTTATTGCTATAAAATATGGTTTTGTAATTTAGGTTTATTATGAGAAAACATGTGAGATTAACATGGGTTTGCTACTTATGTAAGTGCAGGACAATTAATAACATGGAAATATCACTTAATTTCCTAGATCTTATTCACCATTTGCATTTTGGGAAGGGTAATAAAAGGAATTATTCCAAGGATAGACATTTTATGGAAAATTACCATTAGCTAACTTTGTTTTAGAAATAAAATGGCATGAATTACCAAGGTAATATGCTATCATGGGATAATAAATTCTTAACATATTGATAAAGATGCATTTTACATTTTTTTAAAAAACCCATTTATTCAGTGATCTGTGAGTTCAGTTAATTATCTGGTAATTAAGTATTGGATACTTTATTTTCTCAGAGTATATAATTTTTTTTGTTTAGTGTTCTAAATAGATTGACAACCTACATTAAAATGTTGCTTTTTAATTAATAGATATGCTTTCTGTAACTACCAAATATTGAAAAGAAACTGATGGCTGAGAACTTCCACTGTAAAGAGTATAGCGGATGGAACAAGTATATATATATATAATTTTTTTTGCTATAAGCCCTGTATGAATACTGGTGTTTTTTTCTCAAAACAGTATTATTTACTGTACACCTTGCAAATAAAATTCAGCTATCAAAATATAACTTTTTAACCTGAAAAATCATGCTTTTGCTAAAGACTTGAGTAGGCAAAGTTTTGATATTTTCAGAACTTGTATATAAAAACCATAATGGAATGCAAAAAAGACAAAAATCTTCCCATTTTTACTTCACAAGTGATGGGGTTTTTTAATATTTAAATAATCCTGCTAAGCAGAACTTCTATTTAGTTGTCTAAAGCTATAATGTATACGCTTCTCCTTTGAGCTCCAGACTTTTGAAGTATAACATAAAAATCTTGAGAAGGAATTTTTTGAGTCTGTCATGTCATCCTTAGCCACAGTTTTTTGCATTACAGATTGAAAGTGAACATGTAGATCATAACGTTGATGTACAACTGGAAAACAGGAACACAAAGATGGTGGTTGTATGTATGTATGGATGGCTGATGGCACTCTCTGTGGCGTAATGCTCAGTGAAGAAGCGGGAGGGCCTGTGTGACTTAGGTTTGGTCATCTCTTCAGTCTTGCATTGAGAGCATGCTGGTCTTCCTCATAAAGTGTTCCTTTCTAGCACAGCCACAAGTAAGAAATACGTGTACCTCATCAAACCTCTAAGCAGTTTTTGGCCCTCAGTGTCTTTTGTCTTTTTTATACCATACCACATCTTTCTTTCATTCATTCCAGGCATTTTTGAAACAATGCATTGGGTTTTTTTCACAAGTCTGTCTGTGTTTGCAGGAATGAAATAAAGTAAGGAATCTAATAGCTTCTGTTGCCACTGAAGAAATGTGTTGTCTCAAGACCTCTCATAAAGTTTTGTGTTAAACAAAACCAGAGGTAGAACCAGTCCTTGAAGCATTACACAAATAAAAGCTTTCAGGGCTGGAAAGAAACCACCCATCAGAATTGTCTTGAAATCTGACTGATAGGAGTTGACCTCTCCAGTTCAGGGTGACTGACTCATTTGTGCCAGTCTCCCAGGCAAGTCAGCAGCACATGGTGATCTTCAGTGTCAAACACTGCTGATAGGTTTAATGAAGTAAGCATGGATATCTTCCTCTGAGCTGTGCCAGAGAGGAAATTGTTCGCAAGCAAGACTAATGCACTCTGAAAGCTGTTACCAAGTTTGAAAGCCTGACTGCGCTGATTTAGGTTCTTGGCAGAGGAGTCAAATTCTGTAGGAGAGTATGTTGTTTGGTTGGGGTTTTTTAATTATTTATTTGATCATTTTTCCCAAAAATAAATAGTTGAGCAAAACATTTGGACTGAGAACATTTTTTCAGCCTGGGGATTTACACTTCATTTTTCATGTTAGTTTAAAAACTGTGATTTACATTCAGATTACATTGGGATGCTCAGGAGTTCGTCCAGGTAGGTTTTGGTTGTCTTTACGAATGGACATTCTACATCATCTTTGGATAAACTGTTCCAATGACTACCTTCACTGTGAAAAAATTTTTTCTACAGTCAAATCAGAATTCCCTTTATTGCAATTTGTGACCATTGCCTCTTTTTTTGCCTGCAAAGAGCTTGACTTATATGTACTGTGTTCTCATGCTTGTAACTGAAGCCAGCAATGAGGTTCCTCTTCAGATTCCTCGTTAATGCTGAAAAGTTTCTCTCACACTCTCCTCATGTGTCATGTGCTCCAGCCTTCTCTTCATACTGGTGGCCTTCACCAGCCTTGTTTCAATGTATCAATGTCTTTCTTGTACTGGGTAATCTGAATTGTGACCTTATTCTCAAATACAGTTTCACAAACATCATATAAAGGAGAATGTTGAATTCCCTCAACACTCTTGATGTACCCCAGAATGTAGTTACCTCATGTTTGCCACAAGGGTACACAAATGTTCAATTTGTTCACAGAGATCCCCCAAGATCTTTCCTTCAAAGCTATGTTGTAGCCAGTCAGTGCCTGACTTGAACTGTTCCTGTGCAGAACTTTGCATTTACTATTGCTGAAATCTATTAAATTCCTGTCAATTAGTTTTGCCAGCCTATCAAGACATTTTTGTATGCCTTCCTCGAAATTTGATGTAGACTGCTGAGTGGCATTAGATGCCACGCATCACATTTATGAATGTCTCCATCTCATTAAGATCATGGGTCATGGATGAACTCATTTCTACCTCAACTCACTACTCCTTGAGAGTGACAATCAAGTGACATAAATCTTTTACGTTCCATAATTTTAAAATTTAATTCTCCACCATTTCTTCAAGGGTTTAATTGCATATCTTATCCCAGTATAAATCTGATTTTTTTAATCACTATTATTGCTCTGTAATCAGTGTATCTCATATGTATCATTCTCTCTGATAGCCTGCAGACCTTTCTATATTTACTATATAAAATTTGAATTTAAAAATATATAATTACATTTTCATGATGCAAGAAGGAACAGCAATATAGTTCATGTTAACAGGGACAGATGATTTTACTATTCATTTCTAGATTGTGTAGATTTCTGGTTATTTAATGCAAGTAAAATTTTAGCATCCTAATGGCACTAATAAATATTACAATGCAGTATTTTAAGTGCTTTCTGAGTTTTGTACCATTTGAATACTAGCTATTTTTTCACTTACAACTCCAGGACTAAGTTGGAAGAAGTTTGTTTATGACTAGGTTTTCTATGTGGAGAAATACATATAGCTAGCTTCTACATAGCTATATTGTTGTAATTATTTCTGATGGAGATGATAACAAATGTGGGCTGAATATATAATTGTACTGGTAGGTTAGAGCAAAGCTAGATGTATAAATTAACCAACATCATTAGGAGATGCAGTTTTTAAACATTTAAGTTAACCAGCCCTACTTTATTAAACTCCATGGAAGGAAAATAATGCTAGAAAGTTAATTTTTTTTAATGAAAGCAAGTTTTATATATGTAACCTTTGAAGATTCATGTAGTATTGTGTATCTTGGCTTCTCCTTATTTTCTTTTGGAAGTCATCCTTTTGGGTTTGGTCATCTTTTTGAAAATTATTTCATTAGTATTTTATAAAATTTTTCAGGAACATAAGTAGAGAAAACATGTTGAGAAGGTTCGTAACCGGTATTTATGCTATAACTAGCCTAAGTGAAGATTTATTTACTCTTTCTTTACTTTCTTCTGTCATAACAGTCTGACTTTTTGTTAAAGTCTTGTTCTAATCATCTCTTTTGATGAGGTCTAAAGGGTAATATAAAGTATCCAGTCTTCTGCATAGCACTTAGCCACAGTGCAATCATATTAGCACTCTTTCATTGCCATTTCAGTGGTATAGTAGAATGGTGATGGTGTACAGTTGTAAAAATGAACCTCTCTGTACTCTGTAGTGTAGTCGGCAGACAGTTCTGCAGTCTGAGTAGATATTTGTCTTGCTTTTGACCAAAAGGACCGCAGTTACAAGTGATCAGAGGTATAATTGAGCAACAAATTACAGTGAATGTGAATTAAACAAAGCATCCTTAAGGCTGCATGGCAGAAGTCATGTTACTAATTTTTCGAGTTATTACCTCGTAATGACTGGCATCCTGAAGCTGTTTTTTTCTGTTACAAAATTATTGCAGAGTGAGTTAGTTCTATGAAATACTGAACAGAACAACATTTTTCACAATGTGTGATTCATACTGAGAACTTTCTCTGGTAATCAGATCACATTGCACAACATAAATGTGTATGTGGTTGAATCAGGCAGAATTTAGAGGAAAATACTTTAATATTTTAATTAAATTTCAACTAATATTTATGAAAATAAAGAAATTGTCAAGCAACTTGTGTTTAGTGTATCACATCATACAGACTTCTGGAGTTGTGTGGCTGTCATAAATTATTCAGTTAAGGGAAAGGCCAATGGTGAATAATTTCCTGTTTTATTGTTTCTCAAAAACACTAGTTTTTATTAAAAAAATATGTTGTTATGTTCAAATTTGTAGTGCAATTTGAAACTTATCTGCCAGGCAGTAAAACATTAATGATTAAAAGCTATAGTTTGCAGTTTCTATGATAAAATGCCATTGCATTTAACCAGATATACAGCTAGGGATCCATCGCACTATTCTATAGGTTAATTTATCAGACTTATCTCTAAAACCTGAACATATTTAAGGCAAATCAAAGGTTTTCAAACATTTTAGATTGACTGAAGTTAAGTATTTTACTTGTTCTTGAAATTCGTCGTACTTTACCAACATATTTTTCTAGGCAACTGGAAAGAATTCCATTTGATATAAAAATGAAAATAAGTTTTTCTGGTTTGTTCAGTTTTTAACTTGTCTGTTAATAATAATTCCATACTGCCAATTGTAATGATGGCTTGTGTGGTAGCTCAAAACTAAATAGAACCACCAACCTAACTCAGCAAAGGGTAATGTATAAACAACTTTCTCTCACTGTTGTGGTTAAGGTAAAATGTAAATAAGGGTGAAAAAGCTTAATATTCTATGACAAAATGTTAAGATGTCAGCTTCTCTCTGTGTTTTCTCTAAATGTTGTCAAGGAATGAGTTTTTTTCTGCAAATCATAAAAATGGTTTGTTTTTGTTGGTTTTTTTTTAATCAGCATGTCAAATGAAAATGTCTCCTTTTCATCAGAATGTATAATTTAATTATACTCAATGTAGCCTATGAATAAGTATAGTATTTACTATAATGCTCTTTTAGTAACATTTGCTTGATTACTGACTGTGCTTTTACAGAATTAAAGTGGTGGGTGTAGAGTACCATTGAAGTTTACTTTTGTTAGGCTTTTCCTAACAAGTATTTTATGAAAAAAGGAAGTAAGAAAGTATGTAGAACCTCATATTTTCCTGTACTTTGTTAATTAATTAATTAAGTTCATTATTTAATTAAATTCATTAATTTAGTTATTATTTTACACAAAGCTATTTATATTTCTCAGAATGCTTTTATTGTTAATTTCTATGATCACTTTGTTTGTATTGAGCTACGGATATCATAGAATCATAAAGGCTGGAAAAGACCTCCAAGATTATTGAATCCAGCCTTTGACCAATCTCCACCATGTCACCTCAACCATGACACTAAGTGCCTCATCCAGTTGTTTCTTCTACACTTCCAGAGATGGTGACTCCACCACCTCCCTGTGCAGCCATTCCAATGTCTGATCATCTCTTCAGTGAAGAAATTCTTCTTGATGTCTAAAGTGAACTTCCCCTAGCACAGCTTGAGGCTATGTCCTCTCATCCTGTCACTGGCTGGCTGGGATAAGAAGCCAACCCCACCTGGCTACACGGTCCTTTCAGGCAGTTGTAGAAAGTGATTAAGATCCTTCTAAGTCTCCTTTTCTCCAGACTAAACAATCCCAGCTCCCTCAGCCATTCCTCATAGGACTTCACTTGCCCTCTACACCTTTCACCAGCTTTGTTGCCCTTCTCTGGACTTGCTCCAGCACCTCAATGTCTTGAAGTGGGAGCCCAGAACTGGACAAAATACTTTAGGTGCAGCCTCACCAGTGCCAAGTACAGAGTACAATGCCATGTAAGTTCACTTCCCTTGCCCTGCTGGCCACACTGTTGCTGGTACAGGCCAGGATACCATTGGCCTTCTTGGCCCCCTTGGCACATGCTGGCTCACGGTCAGCCAGCTGTCGACCAACACCTCCAGGTCCTTTTCTGCCAGGCAGTTTTCCAGCCACTCTGCCCCCAGCCTGTAGCATTGCATGGGGTTGTTGTGACAAAGGGCAGGGCCCAGCACTTCGTATTGAACCACATACAATTGGCCTCAGCCCATTGGTCCAGCCAGCCCAAATCCCTCTGCAGAGCCTTCCTGCATTCAGCAGACCATCACTCACATCCAACTTTGCGTCATCTGTGAACTTACTGAGGGCGCACTCAATCCCCTTATCCAGGATGTCAGTAAAGATGTTAAACAGAACTGGCCCCATTACTGAGCCCTGAAAAACACCACCAGTGACCAGCTGCCAGCTGGCTTTCACTCCATTGATCACCACTCTCAGGACCTGGATATCCAGCCAGTTTTTAACACAGTGAAAAGTGCACCTGTCTAAGCCGTGGGCTGTCAGTTTTTCCGGGAGAATGCCGTGAGAGACTATCAAAGGCTGGACTAAAATCCAGGTGGACAGCATCCACCTCATCTGCTAGACAGGACACCTGGTCATAAAAGGAGATCAGGAAGGTCAGGCAGGACCTGCCTTTCCTAAACCTGTGCTGGCTGGGCCTAATCCCTTGTTTGTCGTGTATGTGGCATCTGAATGCACTCAAGATGTTCCATAACAGTCCCTGGTACTCAGGTCAGGCTGACTGGCTTGTACTTTCCTGATCCTCCTTCCAAGCCTTCTTGTAGGCGGGCATCACACTGGCCAACCTCCAGTCATCTGGGGCTCCCTGAGTTAACCAGGACTGATGATAAATGATGCAGACTGGTTTGGTGAACTCTTCTGCCAGATTCCTCAGTAGTCCAGGGTGAATCCACCCAGCCCCATAGACTTGTAGATATGTAGACTTCTAAGCCCATGAACGTCTTCATTTTCCTTGTAGAAAGCCAGATGAGCTGTGTACAAGCATAGGTGTCCCATTGAACCCAAATCATCAAAGATCTTGAAATAAATTAAAAATTGTTTGGGATATTAAGGATTTGTCTGTAAACACAGTATATGTCTGGTTTGAGTATGAGCAGGAATATAAAACTTTGTGCTGCTGTGGCATTAAGTTCAGTACAGGGAAGCTACTGTGCTTGGTACTGGGGAATCTGGATGAACACTTCTGTGCCAGAAATTGCAGAGCTGCTGATAGTTCCATCTCAGTGTCAGCTCAGGGAAAGCTGGTACAGAGTGTGCTAATATGTGCTGTGGTAACCCTTCTGTTCACACTGGAGGATGTTCATACCATAGGTCTACCAGTTTTTTAACATGTCTAGTTTTGTTTAATATTATGTATGTTTATATATAACTGAATTTTATATACATGTACTTATGCAGTTACTTGATGCAGATGTCTGTATCTATATAAATAACTGTGTTCTTGTATTTTCACAAAGAGGTATATTCACAGTTAATTTACTTTGATACATTTATCAAATTCTGTTTTTATACCATTTGGATATGCCATAATTTAAAAAAACAGTCTAAGGCATTTTCATAAACATGAACGAGAAAATGTGTATGCGATATTAAAGCAAAATTATCATTATTTTTTACCATGCAGACATAACTAATTATTTTACATGGATCTGCAGAGATCATTCGTAAGTATTTTTAAAGAGCTTAACCTTTTAGCATAGAATTAGTATAAAAAATATTTAGCCCAAAGATTGCTTTTCCCAGTTAGCAATTTTTGAAAGTGAGAGTTCATAATGGCAGTATTTCTTGTGGTCCCTATCCTTACAGCCTTCATAGCATAGCTTGGTACCTAGTAGGGTGTTGCTAGCAACCCTAATAGATGGCATAACTTTTACCATTTTAATAGATTCTTACATTCTTTTTTTGATAAGTTGTCACATTTACAGTGTTTGCAGCAGTTCTTTAATTTGGTGTAGTAAACCCTATACTGCACCGAAGTCTGGATGACTATGCTATAGTGTGTGTTTTGTAACGTGAAATTCTCTTCAGCTTTGGCTGATACATAAACTTGAATTTTAGGATTTCCTTTCTTACTTGAAGAATAACTATGGCCAACTACCAGAATAATATTGCATCAAAATTTGGAGTCAGACCGGACCCTTCAGCCAAAGTGATTGCTTGAGAGCCCTCTGAACTGCTGTATATTCGGAGGGGTGGGACTGGATCTGAAAAAACCTGAGCTGTCCTGTTTTCAGAACTTGGCTTTATCCTACTCCTGACAAAACAGCAGAATGTCTACAGAAGACATAAAGCTTGGTTCTTATTCCTGGTAAATGTTGCCCCATGTCCAGGTATTTATTTCTGGCATGCAGTTTCCCTTCTTTTCTTCCTTCTTCTCTGCCTCTGACACAAGCACCACGTGGACATTAAGGTATCTTAATATTCCAACACAGATAATGAGAGGTGAAGGAGATAAAGAGACTGGAGGGAGTTGTTCCATTTTCCAAAGGTGGAACTATTTGTTTGCTTGTTCCTTTAAAAGAGCACATAGGAACAAACACTATGTTAGTTGTAAAGCATACCACAGTTAGGAAATTCCAGATTCTACATTGCCTATGGTATCTTAATTACTGTTTCTTTGTGTGTTCATAGTGTACTATAATTTTTAATAATGTTACAGTAACTTTTATTATTTAGTCCTCAGGATAAACTTGGAAGACTCAGAAATGAGATTGCATGCACAATATTAAATCTGCTGGGTTTAGATTACTGCTGCATTTTGCAACATTAACATATTTTGCTCAATCCCTGTATGTCAACAAATGTGATGAAATCTAATCAGCAAATATCTGGGAAAATAATATTTTAGAAATATATATTATATTAGATGCATTTTATTTTGTTAAATAATTGTGCAGGAGTGCTACAATTTATTTGATCAGAAAATACTGTTCATAACCAATAATGTTTAATATAGTGTATATCTATCTTTACCATTGTTGTGTCCATGCATGCAATGAAGACAAGAATATCTAGTTGTAAAACTCTAATATGCTAAGTGCTATGGACAAAAAAAATTTAGATAATATAATAGAATTCCTTTTATATAAAAGCAATGTAACTCAAACTCATTATAGTGATGACTAGCCTTATATTTGCATCTTTTACTGTATGCAAATAAGACTTATAATTATCACATGATAATAATTATCAAATTTGCATGTTCATTCCATCAAAGATTGCAGACTTCTTCATAGCATAGATATTTTTTTCATTTTGTCTAATTCTCTTTGTGATTCATGCTATTTTTGCTATAAATTCTCCTGGCTTATCCTGTTCACAAATCATGTTCTCTTTCTGTTTAGTAAGTCTAAAGAAGCAAACTGAGAAGTAAGATAAAAGCTTCTGTGAGTTACCTATCCTTTCTTATGACTCAAGCCCTTCTGACAATTTTCAATATTGTAGCATTTTCCTTCTGCCTCTTCAGTTTGCTGGATGTTTGACTTCCATCTTACTCTGTCTGCAAAAGGGACTCCTTTAACACATGTTTATAGAATATTACATGCTTCCTTGCTGATGTTCTCTTAAATGCTTCCAAATTACTTTTTTTGTTGTTCCATCCTTCTTTCCAAAAAATGTTTTTTTGTTTTTAAACCTAGTTTCTAAAGGGGGAGAGATAAAGCTGAAGAAACTATTAGCAAGGCAAGGTCATAAGAAATGCTAAAGGAGCTGAGATTATTGTGGTGTTGGGTACTATGGAGGAGAATACAAAACAGTAGGAAGCTCCAGTTAGGAATTCTCCCTATTAGTGAACAATTTATTTTGCTACCTTGCCACTGTAGAAGTGTTTAAACTTGCCCTTAAAGGACTCTGTGACATATCAAAGGGCTAACTAATCAGGAAAACTAGGGTGCTGATGCTTTTTCTGTGGTTAAAATACAGAGATGGAAGATTTCTTACCAAATTTGTTAACGATAAAATAGATTTAATTGTTCCAAATGCATTCATTTGTTGAAGCTGTACTAACAGATAAAGCACATAGGATGCATTTATGCTTTACTCTTTACTGTACTCTCTTTATAAAGTATCAAGAAGCAATAAGTAATTATTGATACAATCAACAGGGGTTTTTTCTTCTGTTGCTTCTCTGTAAATGGAAAACTGATGCATATTTACATTACAGCTTGAGTGAGAAAAAGCAGTTGTTGAAATCTTCACTTACAAAATTAAATTATGTGGATTTTACAAATGTTGATTTTTGAAAATCTCATGCAGTCTATATGCTGAGAATTCATGGGGTCTTAAAATAGTTATGACAAATTCTTATGTAAACTTTTGATTGAGTGAATTGCTAACTAAATAATTAAATAATTTTTTTTCTAAAAATATTGCTTCTAAAAAGAGGCAACTGAAATGGAACATAAGCAGTAACATTTCTTTTTAAAAAAGCTGTGTTACTTTTTGAAAAACTGAACCTTGACTAAACTTTCATTCATTGTATCTTTATCCTCCAAATGTAGATAATTTCAATTTTGTATCAACTTATTTTGAGAATTTTAACTTTAACTTTTATTTTTCACATCATCAGACACACTGTAATGTTATAATAAAAAAAAGAAATTGTTGTCTTGAGCTAGTGTTCTAAGATTAGTTAATAGCCCTGACCAGCTTATAATATATATATATGTGTGTGCGTGTGAGAATTTAGGGTGGATTATTCGTATGATAACAAGGAAATCCTTCGAAGAACCCCAATGCTGGATTTTTTTCCACTGTTTAGAGCTGAAGAGAATTGGAAGGTTTCGGAACTAGCTATCATGTGAAAGAGCAATAAACTTGTTCATATGTACCTGAAATAAGCTAGATGCTGGATTTTTTTTTTTTATTTGAGCAATGTCCTTTCAATTTTCACCCACATTTCTTTAAATTAAGATGTTAACCAGATAAATTACTGTCATAAAGGGACATAACTCAGCTGAATATGTAGTTATATTTATGCAGATTTTAATTCTATTTGATATTTTTAGTGTAAGACTAAAAATTAAGTATATATACCTGATTTTCCAAGAAGAAGGCAAACATGCGTATCTCTGTATTTGAATAAATGGTATTGCCTTCATTTGTAAAGGTTACAAATGTTGACAACATGCACAATAACAACTACACAATTCAAGGCTTGAGACGTGACTGTCTCTGGTTTTGAATCACTGGTTTGGTTGTATTATTGCTTTGTTAAGAATAATTATTATTTTGAAAAATGAAATGATTTTCTGATATTTCAATGTTACTAAAAGATTCAAAATAAATCTTTCCAACATCCTTAAAATAATATTTTTCACTTTTATGAATACTTGGTATCCTGAGGGTGCTAAACAATTGACTGTTGAATGGTTTTTCTTTTGATATAACGTTCTCATGTGTTGAGTCAGAAAACAAAGGATTATTTCATAAATTCTGAATTTGGCTACTTCTAATATCTCAGTGTAGCTTTTCACTTATCTCTTCATGAGAATGAACTTCAGTTACTCTGTGGATGTAATTTCAACTCGCTGTTTTATAGCAATTCTTCAAATAGTCATCCAGACAAATCTGTTCTTGAAAGCTTCTTGAAGGCTAATTATATATCCTCTATTGAGATGTATGTTATGTCAGTGAAAAAATTGTAAATCAGGACATAATTATGAAGTTTAGTAGATCTAGAAAAGCACAAAGAAGAAAATAAAGGATTTTTTTTCTGTTCTTAAAGTTCTGTGATTACCTTAACTGGGATAACCCTGGTAGAGATTTATGCAAACCTGTGAAAGATTAATGCTGATTTCTATAGATTTTTGTATTTGGTAAGCTGCCATAAATTACACAATTCACTAAAACATTTCCTGTTAATTTGGTGAGGCATGACATGACTTATCCTCACATATAAAATGTCATTGTAATCATGTGTTACTGGGATTTATTCTTCCCAATCCAGTCACAAGAGAAATATAACTGATTGGCACTTTTCCAACAATAAAGCCTTGGTCTTGAGTCAGGTTTACCCTGTGATGATGACTGTATAACATTTCTCTTTCAAAACCCCTGTGGTTTTGCATTGCCTCTTGAGCCTGGTACCAGCTGTTTGATTAGGCATTGAATCATCAAGAGGCTTTGCAAATCTCAATAATGGCTATGGAATGCCATCCTGAATTTTAGGCTCTTGTTCCCCAAGGAGGAACATGGACTCCACAGCTTAATCACTAAGCTCCCTGTATGGCATCTTGAGGATAACTGCCATAAAAATATGAAACTTGTGTTCTGAATAGGTGCCTCTTGCAATAGGAAATGTGAAACATATGGTATGGTAAGGTATCACATCAACTTATATTTGTCATCTTTGGCTTACAAGTGCAGGAAGGTACCCTCATTCACTTGAAGTTAAAAGATTGAAAGATCTTTTTCAGAGAATTATCAGTTATCAGTATTCTTTGAACAAATGAAGTTGGGACTTGCTCCTGTGCCAGTGATATACAGCTGCCATCCCCTATCTAATTTTTGCTTGTTAGCCAAAAGCCTCTACACACTAGTTTTAGTGTTTAGAGGCTTTTGGCTAACAAACAAAAAGTCTAGGTTGGATCGTCTAGAAGAGATTCAGGTTTACTTCTCACGAGATCCTCCATATATACGTATATATTCTTAACCTTTTCTACTTCTTTCTTGTCAAATGGGAAAGTGACAATGAAAGGAGTTCAGCTTTAACATTTGAGAGGAGCTGTTTTAGTATGATAAATTGGCAGAAGTGTAATCCCTTTTTTTCCCCGAACATGAATATAATTTTTTGATTATTTAGTGCATGAAAACCATTTAGCATTGCCAGATAGAAGGCAAGAGAGGAAAAGAAAATGTTGCAGCAAGAATAAGGCTATTGTGGCCCTACAGCTTTAAACATCCTAAAACATTTTAGTTAGAAGAGTGGTGACATCCTGAAATGGATGCAAACAAATTCACTTACTATATTACTTGAGTGTATTTCAAAGTAAGTTTCTTTTATCTCATCTGAAATCAGAGTTAACATTCATTTCCCCCTCAGTGAAATGCAAACCTATAATTGCTAGTTGAAAAAGAAGGCCAAATTTTTACAACGGGTTTACTATAGTATTTTCAGCCCCAAAGAACAGTACTCTATCATTCCCACTTTGTTAAATACTTAACACTGCAAGACAAAATGTCAAAATATAATTTAAGTACAGTGTACATTTTATTGGTTTTTAGTTTGAAAATATACCGATAAATAATTTTCATAGCACAGTTATTTGTGAACACTTATATTATCAGGTATTAAAATAAACTATGGTAGTGTTTTCTTTTGATTGCAAACAGAAATGTTTTTGAGAATATATACTGTTTTAGAGCTTGGTTGAAAGAGTCATGTCGGAAGAGTCAGCAGTCACTGTTGCCTTTGCCATGTCATTTATTTTTATGAATTTCAAGTACGTATTTGAAAGTAGTTTAATAAAGTTTTTGCAGTAGAAAGACATAATGTGATGTTAAAAGAATCATAACAACCCAAACAGCATACTCTGTATAAGTAGATTTTAAATGTTACTGCATCTATGTAAGCCTATGTAAGCAAGGAAGTCTGCAAAACAGAGCAGAAAGCAGGTTCTGCAATAATTAGCTCTCAGTTTTCTGAGGATGTTTTTTCCTTTCATCCATGTTGTATTATAGAGCAGTATCATCAGCAGAGTGATACCTGTAGCCTTCAAGAGATTATTATCAATCAAATTTAATAATATGTACAAAACAGTCTTCATTCAATGTGAGTAGATTTATGAAACATTATCATTGTGTTTAAAAAACATTATCATTAGGCTTGGAGTAATCAGCATAGCAAAGAAATTAATGAGTATGTAAGGCGAGGTACTGTGGAAGAGCAGCACTTGTTGAACAAAGATGGGAATTCGGGGTGTTCCAGTACTTTGCTCAAACTGCCATTATCTTCTGAGCTTTTGTTATTGTTATTTGTTTTTGTTATTTGAGTTTTTGTTATTTTATTGAAATTACACATCCTAACTAAAAGGAAAGTCTTAATGTTTATGCTAAGTTGCTTTCTAAATCCACTCATCATTTTAAAATAGGTGACATCAAAGGTGTCATTCACCAAAAATGTTTGGTTTTGTTTTGCTGCTATCAGTAACAGTGAGAAATTAACCATTTCTCCTGAATTTTGACGTTTGCCCTAGAGGCAGCAGAAAAATCAAATGTATTTTAATTTATATTATTTTCCCAAAACTTAAATGCCCTTGATTAATAACAATGTATGTGACAGCAAAGGATAGCTCTGCTTTCAATCTGTTACAAAGATCACAGAAGCAGTAAATGTTAGGGCTCTAAGATGTTTCCTGAGGGATCAAGAAATCTGTACTTTTCTAAAGACTGACCTATCACCTTGAAAAGCAGCCATGAAGGAGAGCTGCAAATGCAAGACCACTGTCAGGTCAACCTGTCGTGGTGCTGACAGGTCCCTGATATAAAACCCAATTTACAGTTTAAGAAGCACATCCATTATCCTTCTGATTTTAAAATATAACATGCATCAGCAAAATGATAAAAGAAAGTGCTTAAGAATTATGAAAGTCAAGGACTATTTCATATCAGAAAGTCACAACCTTTTTTGCATATTACTGATTAAAATTAAAGTGAATTTTAATATTCATCTGTGTCTTTATTTCTTCCAGAAAGTTAAGAGTTAGCATCAGTTGAACTTCAATCATTGTAATTCTACTTGTATTACATTGTTTGGATTAGCCAGATGTTCTATTACATTACTCTTTATAGGAGTTGAAGAGGTTTTTGGAAGTGTGGATAATTTTAGACAAAGTGATGTGTCAGTTTTTGGGGAAAAGTACTGGCTTTTTAATCCTAATGAAAAAAAAATTAACAGGCCATATTTTTCCTAGCATTAGATTTAAGCTTCATCTCCATTTGTAATTTGGAATAGAATAAATTTTTTACATTTTCTGTGTAAAAAGGATCTGTATTGTCCTCAACTTAATAAAGTTTCAGTTCTTGAAAATGGAAAGTTTAAGGCATTACTGAATGGTCAATAAAAAGGAAAAGCTTTTTTTTTTTTTTTACTAGATTGCCTTAATGGATTTCAATATTAAGTTGGATAGCCTAAACAAAAAACTGATTATTTTGTAATGTCCACCAAGGCTGATAGAAAAATAAGATTATGGATTTTTAGTATCACAGCAGCTTTTACTCTTTAGAACAGTGTCCAATGTTTTTTACTCATGAAATTTTAAAATAGCTGTTTTAACTTTGCCTATATTTTATCATACCTTTATCTTTTATTGCTAGATAGAGTTGCTTAGTACATAATTCTTAATTCTGCAGAAATACTGGGCATAAGAATGCCTAAGTAAATTTTTACAACTTAGAAGTTCCTTAGGAATAAATGTTCTATTAGTTTCATATTTTTCATGTGCTTTTGATTTTTCCAGTGTTTGTCCAGTCTGTTTGTAAACTATTTTCATTTCTTTAAACTAGTAGGCCTGTAAATTCCAGAAGACCTCTAAAATGTTGTCGTCATTTTGGTTTAATTTAACTTCTAGTGGTAAGCATTTTAAAATCATTAATCTGTGCTCTGATCAGTGAGACTCCATATAAGATGAGAGACAGCAATCCAATTTTTAAAGTTGAAATACATTTCACTGATATTTCTAAAGTGTCAGATCTTCACATGGAGTAATTTATGAAGACACAAAATAATTGTAATTTCAGCCAACTGGCTCAAAATCTGTTATGTTCACTTAATATATGTTTGCTGTTATAGTCTGTATTTTCATTAAGCATTTCCTTGTTCCTTGAAGGCGGTGAGATATCATCTGATTTATTTCATGTATCAACAAAATTAAGGATGCTTATAATATAAAAGAACTAAGAAAAACACTTTTTAGCCATGTAATCTAAATCACATTTTAACCATGTAGTCTCTGGCAAGATTCTTCTTTAACTTACAGTACATATAACTGCATCAGTTTTAATAAGGACACTGCAATAATCGTCATATAGGTTTATTTACAATGTGCATATCTTCAGGTTAATTGCTTTCTAAGAACAGCTGCTCTAAAAAAGTGAAAGGAGCCTTGTACCTGCACCTGAATTTAGCTAACAGGAGGCAGCCGAATGGGATTAGCCATTTTCAGAAGTAATCATTGTGATTGTGAAAGAAGGTCATCCACCACAGATAGGCCCTAACTTGAATTTTATTAAGAGTTACAAGGAAACAGACATTCTTTTGACGTAGGTGTTTTGTTGGTTGTTTTTAGGTGTTTGGTACTTTTTGTATTTTGCTTTGTTGATTATCTTTTGGTGAAGGTTAAATATAATAGAGCTTTTTTGGAATTAATATAAAAAAATTCTATTTAAATAAGTTGAATTTGATACATTTTTAATTTCATACAAATTTTGAAAAATCTGTGTTATTCTTCTAATGATTGTTTGAGGAGAAAAACACTTTGAATAAATTCTATAATTCTTATAGATTCTAAATTCAAAGTATTTAAATACTAAAATATAACATTTACTTATAAATTTCCAAAACTATCTCTTTCTATAAAGCAAATATTGTAATTTTCACTAAGGTATAGGCTATTTCCTGGTGATAAAGTTCCTCAGTTTTATAATTTCCCAAGGCTTCCTTATATGGCTTGTTTGAACTATTACATGTGTTTCAAAAAATGTATTTTTGTACAGCTCAATGTAAGGATATACATTCTGCAAGCAGGAAATGCAGGCCAAATGTGCAGAGTAGGATCCATGTGTTGTAAAGCAGGGAAAGAAAAAAAAAAATATCTATTACTATCACAAGAGTGGTAACAGCAGTGGTAAACAATAATGGGCTGTGACCTTGTATATAATGGACTAAATAAGGCTTGTAGAGACTTTATGTAAGTTATTTTATTCATATATAATATCAGCAGTTGGGAAAAGATCATGAAGATGACTTCTTGCATTACGTGTAAATCCATTATATACTGCAAGATGTATTTATGCAAGACATATTTAAAGGGAATATTTTCCTGTTTTTGTTTGCATTTTAGATTTTTCCAAAGTATAATTATTCTGGAAAAATTATCTTTATGTGAATGCTCCCCTCCTAGGTGTGTTTCTATATAGACTTAAGGTGAAAGAACTTTAAAAGGAAAAAATTGTTCTAGACTAATTAGTGCATAATGAAATATTTTGGAAAATTTCCAGCTCTAGATGGGTGTTAATGATGTACCCTGCAGTCTTGGTCCAGAGCCCACTGGATTTAATTCCCCTTGCTTCAACGAAATTTCTTTCAGAACTATTGAGCCAGCTTTTAATATTTACTGGAGTAGATAGAGTTCAGGCAATTAGCAATTTTGAATAGGATTTAATGGGGCATTCAGATGATTTATCGAGCTCTCCAAAGTGTTACATAGATTGAGTTTCTTTGTAGTTGTCTTGTTCCAGAGTGGAGGAGACATTGCTCTCATTAATGTGTGTGCACCTTGCAGGAAACATTTCCACCAGCTTCCAAAAACAGCAGTAAATTCTCTTTTCTGCAGGTATGGTTCCGTGACCAGGTGAGCTCATGTAACACTTTGCTGCTGCCTAGAAATCTTGTCTGTTTATAATTTTTTTTCTCCCCTGGACTTCATTTTACAGCCTTTCTTCTTGTGTCATCTCTCCTGTTCCTCTGACACTAGAATAAGGTGATTTAACTTGCTAAGCAAGAAAAAAAACTATCAACTATTTTCTCCCAGGTTAGTTTTCTACCAAATTATTCAGGGAACACTCACAAACATGTCAGCCAGCAAAAGTCAGATGTTGGGAGTGTATGTTGGGTAGCAGGGAGTAGAGAAAAAGGAAACTCTACATTTAAGCAGTGGTGAGATGTTAGATCAGCTCATTGTATAGGAATGTTGTGATAGCAAAACCACTGTTGAAGCTTGCACTTGACAGTGATCCCTTGAAGATACACTGGCAGGCATGGTTTCCTACTTCAGGCATTGGAGCTAAGGGTCTGATGTGTAAGCTTTTCTTTAATCACATCTAAAAATTAAAAAAAAAAGGTCTATTAGGATTAGTTCTTTGTTAAACCCATTATATTTAGAATGAATTCTTTATTCTCTAGAAGATTCTTGATTCTCTTTCCTTCTTTGTGATACATTCAGTTTTTACTTGGTTCTATTCAGGTGTATTGGGAAAAAATGTTCAGGCTGTGTGTATGCATTCTTTCCCTTTTTCTTTCTCACGAAGTTTTGCATTCATCATAGTTCTTTTGTGATATAGTTTACAATATAATATATACGGTATGGAATAGATCTGTAGTCTGTTATTTATTCTATGCTGTTGTCATTATCCAGTTAAATATTTATATTTTTTTATTTTTCCATTCTTAATACACTGGGGTACATATATCACAGTGTTGGACATCATGCAGTATTTTCAATGTCGTTAACTGAAAGCAGTAAAATTATTATGCTGATAAGCATTTAATTTATTTTGTATCTTCCCCATATTTACTGTTTCATGGATAATTTAAATTTTTTAGCTTTTTTTTTATGTTAGGAAATAATCTATTTCTCAACAGTTTAACATTCTCAGTATTTTCTCTAATATTGCTATCAGATTATTTAAGGCTCTCATATTTTCTTTAGAAATAGCTTTTATAGAAGAATTTTAATCTGTTTATTTTGTAGGATTTTACTCATCTCCCAGTCATGATTGGGTTTTTAGAAATAACTCCAAGTCAGGTATTCTTCCTTTTTAGCATAAAAGTACTTGTTTTTTTCTGAGCCGTTTTCAAAAAATCACTGTGAGCATTTCTAGTTCTTGTATTTTTCCTGTAAAAATGTATTTATTATTAATTAATTAAAATGTCTTTTAGCTGTTTTATTAAACTTCCAGGTTTATATCGCAATACTATTGCAATATTCCATGTTCCCTTCGTGCTTTGGCAAGCAAGCCCCACTAAACTAATGAGTCAATGAAGATGTAGGAGGAGAAGAAAAGGCACAAATCAATCATACCACAATTCTTCAGTCTTGAGTATTTATCAGAACACTGCATTTCAGGCTGTTTCAGTCACATGAATAATATCAGTATCAATAATAATTACTGCAAAATTGCTGATTCCAAAACAATCACTGCTTTTTCAATGTTTGGGGAAGATTTTCTTCAAATTTGGGCACTGGGATGTTCTTCAATTAGGAAGTGGTCACAGCACCAAGCCTGACAGAGTTCAAGAAACGTTTAAATGTTACCACGTGCTCTTACACACGTGGTGTGACTCTTGGGAATCGTCCTGGGCAGGGCTGAGAGCTGGACTCGATGATCCTTGTGGGTCCCTTCCAACTCATCATATTCTGTCATGGTCTGTAAAATTAGTTGGAACTTTACGCTGCATTTGCCTTGGAGCAAAGATTTGTGGTCATGTATTTGATTTTCTCAATAATTTGTTTCTCAACACCAAATATTATTTACAGTCTTGCCTGTGCTTATTCCTTAGCATGCAGAAATTATAAGGTGTTAAACAGCATAAAATTTTACTAATACTTCCCTTGCGAATCAGTTTCTTCCTGTGAGTGAAAATAAAGCAAGCCAGAGAAAGGGTAACTTCTTTGTTTTCTGAGATTGCCTTATCTATATGGCTTTTGAATCTTTGAAAAATGTGCTTTACTGTACTATTCTTAATGGTGTAATTGCAAATTCATAGCACATTATCACTGGAAGCCATAGTAAAAGTACTGGATGCACTGATGGCATTGTACAACACCATTTCAAAATGAGAAGCGCAAGGTTATTGTATCTGTACCTTTAAAAATCTTAAATGCATCTTATGCACATGGTAGAAATATTTGAAGATAATTATTTCACTGAAACAGAAAACTACAGAGCTTGGAGGAATATCCTGGCAGACTATTCTCAGAAAGCTACAGAAATGGTATGGAAATACATATATCACATAGTGATAGTTACTAACATTTTATTTTCATTTAGTCTTTGTCCCTATGTGAGAATATTTTACTCTGATTCCATTTGTCTGTAGTTCCATTATGTCTAATCCAGTTTACAGGTTGGTGTGATAGATGATGACCCTTTTCTTCCAGGGTTAAAAGAGAAAACATGGGGGAAAGAAATATAAAAATATATTATTAGACTTATTGAGGGGTAATTTCTCTTTGCATCACTTTTATGCAAACTTAATCTTTATTTGAGCAAAAGTTATTTTGTCACTGAGCTGTAGTTACTGTTAAGATTTTAGATGTCAACACTTCCAGTAGTTTTGAAAATAGGTTTTACCTGTCATCGAGCTCTGTCATTGCTCTAATTTTTTTTTTCAGAATTCTCTATGCAGTTACTCAATATGGTTTTGATCTTCACAGAACCTATATCTTTATGAGTGCATTCTCTCTGTTTCTTCTTATCTGTTGAAACTGGCAAATTCAGCAAAAAATTGTGCATGGAACTATATTTTTTGGCATTGGCTTTTTATAATTCTTTTGGCTAATTGCACCTTTTGTGCCTTTTTCATTTTTTAAATTTTTAACAATATATGTAAACTTCTTTGAAATTTATTTCATACTCTTTCAGCAGTAGATTCTGTTAATTGACCATCTTAATAAAACTGACAACTGAACGTTCAGAGTTTTTTATGTAGGTGCTCTTGAGTTTGATAATCTGGCTGCCTGCTAATGATCCTTGGGATGACAGTTGTTCTGCAACCTATCTGGAGGCGCAGGGAGAGGGTGTATGGGTTTTTTCTGGATCGCAGTAAGAAAGGCCTTACAACAAGGGACATGATAAAATACCTATTTCAATAGGACAGAATAAAAAGATGAATAGAGATAGCAAATAATTTTTATGTCCTTTCAGATGCTGGAAACTCTCCTTTTATTCAGCGTTGAGCTGGCCTCAAAGTGGATTTTCCACTGGCACCTCACTAGGTTTTCAAAACGCTGTATACATAAATGTATTATGTATATACATTTTTCTCTTTATTTTTTGAGATATTAGGGCTTCATTTTTTTGAAGAAGACATATCTAAAGATTTTAATATATGGTCTCTGACAACTGATTTGTGTCAATATCAGCTGTGATTAATTTGATAATCTCTTATAGCCTCTATAATCCTTTCTAAGACCCTTTATTATTGCAAACTTCAGTGTCTGACATCAATGTTTTTATTATGCCAGTTGCAATCTGGCTTAGTTTTGGAAATTAGTTTTTTCTGATTCCATGCTCTGCTTGTGCATCTTTGCAGTTTTCTTTTGTGGCAACACTGTATAATCCTAAGCATCTTTTGTTGAGGTTTCTGAAGTTGTGATTTTACCAGTAACCATATGATTAATTTCTTCCTTCTTTTATTAGTAGTTGAAAGTATTTTGATTGATAAATATAGAGCAAAAGCTGACTAATCACATACACTTGAAATGTTAGAGCCTCATTTTTTTCAGGAATAAAGGAAATAATTAATAGCAAGTAATTTGCTCAATGAGTTTAAATGAGTTGACCTTCTCTTGTTTCAAAATTGTTTATGAGACTATCTGAATTCCCTCACTCTTATCTACTGTACTGATTTGTTGTGCAAATATTTTCAGCAATTTGATAATGAATTTTAATGGAGATATTTGGCTTATAATAAAACAGTTTGAATTAGGTAGACTTTCTAAGCAGTCTCTTCATCTAAGTCAACCATCTTTTGGAAGACCATCTTTTCTTTTGAAAAAGAAAGCATAATTCGGAGTAAAATCACTATGCTCAAGAGTTTGAAGAGTAACTTACAACTATGGCTATTTTGTACTGGAAAATAAAATGTGACATTGCAAGTACTTGGGCACATAAAATGGAAAATTTAATATATGATCAGCTGGCGATTTTAATTGTTTTCCGTAATCTCATAAATTCACCAAGAGAGCTCTTGTTAGATGGATGGGTAACAAGTAATTTTTCATTGCACTTGAGTTCTTTTTCACAGAAAAAAAAAGTCCCAGAAATGTAAATGTTGTCCATAAATCTTATTAGAAACCATTTTCATGTAAATTGGTAGAGAATTCAATGTGAAGAAAAGGTCTGAAAAGGTGAGCTAAATGTTCGTAACCAGTAAAATTAAAAACTATCAGCAAGTAGCTTCTGGAGCAAAGGAGGTTTCGGGGACACCTTATCACTCTCTAAAGAGAAAGGAAAGTGAAAGAAAGGTGAAGTGAGGTGGGGGTCAGTCTCTTCTCCCAAGTAAGTGATAGAACAAGGGGGAACAGCCTCAGATTGGACCAGGGGAGGTTTGTATTGGATATGAGCAAAATTTCACCAAAGAGGTTGTCAAGTCCTGGAACAGGCTCTTCACTCCAGGGAAGTGGTTGAGTCAGCATACCTGGAAAGTAATATTGAGAAGTCATGAAGATGTGGCACTTAGGGGCATTGTTTAGTGGTGGACTTGGAAGTGCTGGGTTAAGGGCTGGACTCAATGATCTCAGGGATCTTTTCCTACCTTAATAATTTGTTGATTCTATTCTATGATTAGCTGCAGTACTTTATTCTGACTTGCATCAATGGTATTATTAGCTGCTCTCAGTTGACAGGTGAACTGTCAAAGACTGTATGATTCAAAATTAAATTCTTCTTAAAAGGTTAATAAATCTGGTAAGTAAATAATAGTTACTGCTCACCAGTCTTTCACATTTTCACTTCACAATTAGCCAGACATCTTTTCTTTCTGAGATGGTGTAATTGATATGTATCAAATAAAATTGTCAGATTTTTTTTATCAGTTTCTGTTTAACTTTGAAGTTGCAGTTTCTGTTACAGAGCTGAAGGAGAGCTTCTGTTTTGATTTTGTTGGTTATGTAAATTAGTCTAATGTTATTCACCCAATCTGCAAATCTTGTTGCTAGATTCTATATATGTTGATTGCATTTGTCAAGGAAAACAGAACTAAATAAAAAAAAAAATTATTGTAATAGGTTAGAAACAAATCTTGAGTATCTTTACACTGATTATTAATGCATAATGTTCTATTACTATGGCCTCTTTTTGTTGATCCTCAGTTCTGCAAAGAACTCATGCTTGTGTTTATCTTATGGTAAGCTGAGTGAGTTCAAGCAGAAAAGATGGATGAGGCCTAATTTTTTACTGCTAGTTTCCAGCTGTCACTCTGCTGGGGTTTCAACTGTACTTTTTACTCTTTACTGGAAAGAGCATTTCTTCTACCCAAAAAGGTGGAGAAAATTATGAAAATTAAAATAAATGTTGCCACGTGGAGAATCACGCTCAAATTGCCAGTTATCTTTTAGTATCCCTGTTATCTTACTGAAAACTGGCTCCTCTAACAGAAAAAAATGACCTATGTAGCCTTATGATAGCAAACTATACGATGTTCGGAATAGCCAGATACCTTGCAGTCTCATCCTTCTGTCTGTATTTATATCTAGCAGAAAGATGGACACTGAAAGATTATTTGTTTAAATGACCCCCAGCAAAATTGCTGTGTATGTTGAAAAAATTCATAAAGATTCTAAACTTAGGGGGAACATCACATCTATTGAAACTCTGTTTTCAATGCTTCTTCAAACAGTCCTTCATTTCTCCATATTGGATAAGCTTCTTTTATAATAATGAAGACTTTTTTATTTTCTTCTTTTTTCTTTTTTTGATTGTATGTGGAAAAATGGTACAGTGAGATCAAAGGAAAGAATTTTTAAAAACTTCCGTATCTCAGAGCCATTATTCTTGTTCATTTGTGTTCATGGAAGAACTGCTTTCTGACAAACTCTTGTGGTTTTTCTAATTGATTCTCTTGCAACTTATGTGGAGTAAAATTATTCGTATTTCTGTTCTTCCACTTAAAAATCTAGCTCCTTTTCCTTTAACTCCATCTACAACTAGCTTATGATAACTGTGTTTCTTTCATATTTTCTATCTTACCTCAAGAGTCTGCCAGGTCCCAACAGAATTATACTTAGTGATACTGAAAATTGAAACTTTTACTGGAATTTTGTTTTCCATTCCTGCTGGTTGATCTATTTTAAAATATTGTTCTTTATAATTAAAACAATAGAAATGTTTTTACTTTGATTGGCATGGTCTTTAAAGTATGATCTCTATGTCTTGAAGTTCAAACTGGGAGTTTGAAAATTAATTCTCTTCACTAAGAGATGCTGCTCTGAGAGGCAAGGATATACAGAATTAGTGTAGACATAAGTACCTGTGTTAGGAAATGAAGCCTCAAACAAATAATTGAAACAAGTGATAGTCCAGATGTGTCTCAGGAAAAAAGAGTCTGAACTTTCTGGCAAAATGTAAATTTGAATAATAAAGCAGTTAAAGCTCTTTAAAAAAAGCTTAATATACAAGGATAGCATCTAGTGGCATGGTAAATAAATGCTGTTGCATCTGAATTGCAGCGTAGGTCACCTGCATTCTCCTTCAGTTGCTGCACTGAGATCTAATAGCAAAGCCTCCAGGGCAAGGTTACCAGACGAAGCAGCCTACACAATTTCTTTGAGCTACAGAAAAATACTGTGTGTGAAACCAAGAATTTGTGATTCATTTAATTAAAGTCCTAGCAGTTTGATTAAAAAAAAAAAAAACAGTCTAGGTAATAAGATACTTACACATATAGTCAAATTATCCAATTATTGCTGCTTATGCCCAGTAGTGAAACTATTGAAATGTATACACACAAGCTTTCTAGTATCTGTGCCTTAAGCTGATGATGTGCACACCCTTCTACTGCATGTCTGGGTTCTGAAGTCAGTGGTGCTGTTCCTCCTTGAAAGAGTATGCAAAGTTATAAGCATCCCAGTTTTTTGATAGGAGGAATGTGATGTTTTGTTGATGATTTTTTTCCCCGTAACCAAGGGGTACACCTTGGGTATGTTTGTCATCAGATTTATGTACTAGCTAACACAGCTGACTTTTTCCTCCATTGCCACATTATATCCAAATTTACTATAAATTATATGGCTTGCATATGTTGTATACTTGTATACTTGTTTTTGTCTTACATGTTTGGGGGGTGTTTAAATCTATCAGTATACAATCTTTTGTATTCTTTATTGTCCTTACAAAATGATGATAATGATTCTGTAATTATAATGAAATTATAATGGAAACTATTTTAAGCATACAAAAAATACAATTCCCTCTGCCTACTTTCCAAGTCTAGTGAAACTTGAAAAACATATTTTTTTAGTATTGCATTGTTCTGTGTAGTTGGAGCAGTTTGTTCCTCGTGGCACTAGATTTTCTGATGCACTGTGGTCCTCCTTAAGGAGCTAGGAGTCAATAAATAAAAAACGCCCAGTGAAAGTTTCCTATTGCTAATTACCAACATTAGTAAGCAACCTATTTATCATTCTAGTCTATAATGTATACTTTTCAACTCTTAATGTGCATAGCTGTGAGTTGTGGGGTTTTTAGAACAATTACTTTTGACTAATGTATGGAGACAGTAATATTTCACTTTGATGTACCTGTACAATATTGATACAATTTTGCATTTGGGAGTTTTATTAATAGTTTTATTATTAATGCCCTTTCCTAGATGCTATGTTGAGCAGTTTCATCATAGTTCCACCTTAATTTACTTTGGTTTTTTTTATTTCTTTGATAAATTTAAGGAATAACTAGTGTCCTAGTGTCTATTTTGGTACCCTGGAGGTCAAGACACTCATCTGTGCTATGAAAATCTTAGATTTTTTCAGTTATAGCACTGCAATTGATGCATTTAGGATATGTTTTCAACTAAAGCAATGTTTTCAAGGGTTCTAGAACCACATAAAAGAAAGATATAAATAACTTGATTAGAGCACTCCCCTTGAAACTAAATACCTTCATTCGAGTCCCTGCTCAGAAAAACATATATACCATATAAAACTGCATCAGAAGATGCTAGGAAAAAAGCATCCCAGTACATTGAAGTCCCATAACTAAGTCATTCTCTTTTTTTGGCCCCACCACTTGTTGTGTAAGGCGTCTGTACACAGTAAGTTGGTGGTGTCAGTTTAAACTGAACTGAGTATAAATGTGTATGTTACAACACAAGAAAATGGGATGAATTAGACATAATTTGACTGAGAAATGGCATAACACCTAAAAGAACCACTTTTATTCTGCACGTTATGCATAATTTTCAGTTTCTTCTAAGTAAAAATGATCCTTGTTAATTTTTTAGAATCTTCAAATCACCAAGAAATTAAAATTTTCATTAAGTTTTATGTGTTCACTGTCTAGGTAGTTAAGGCTACTTTGCTAATAATATATACTGAAGATGACCTGTTTCTGTCCTTTGTCTTTCACTTCAGAGTATCTTCATGCTTCCTGGTAGGCTCAAAACTGGGGAAGGTTGGGATTCTGCTCTGCTAGCACCATAGCAATCAGTTCTGGAGATGATGAGGAGTATAGGAAGAGGAAATAATCATGATTAAGAAAAGAAAATAGGTAATTGGTCATATTTGCTGGAAGATGGAGAAAAGCTCTGAATCTGCTGTGGGGATGCTTTGAGTGTAAAGAATGAAATGAGCTCTCAAACTTTTTAAAAACTGTGTTTTGACTAGCTAGATAGAATATGCCTTCCTATGCAAAAAAAAAAAAAAAAAAAAAATCCCTGAGAATATTCCTGTGAACCATAGAAAAACTTAGGTCAATCTTCTGTGTTTTTCCAAGTGCAAGTGGAATAAAAGATGTATGCAATAATGAAAAAAATGATGCCTAGCTGAATCCATAATCACATAAATATATAGGACAGGAAGGCTAGCAAGCTGCTGAAGTGACATTTTAAGGTCTAATTATCTTATGTGGAAAGAAACTGAGGAAATTACAGCTGAAGCTATGGACAGCCTATGGCAGTGAATGATCACATTGCTAAAAAGAATCTGTGTCTCAGACTCCTTTCCAAAATGGCAAAAAAAGCCCCAAAACCCCTGTCAGTACTCCCCAGTCTAATCATCTTACTGAAAAGAGAGATTTGTAATATTTTAAGGCATTTTTGGTAGCATGACAGAAATAATGGATCATAAAAAACAATAGTAAGATTTTAAAAAATGGGGCAGGCTTTGACATTGAATAAGAGTTAATCTAGCTGTACTTCACTACACACCTGAGACATCATGATGTCCAGTTATCAACTCCTCCCAAACAGTCTATTAAAGAATCATGGTAAAATTCATGGTACATTACTTTCAGATGCTTCTGAAGAAAGTTCAGCAATTTCAGGAAAGAAAAAGGCGGGGCAGGGCTTCAGTAAAGGTCTTTAGGAAAAAAGCAATTAAATAGCATTTAAGCCATTTCTTAAATCATAGCACACATAAATGGAACAATTCTAAAAGAAAAGCCTAGGACTTGACACTGGATATATTTAAAACTTGTCACTGATGATTAACAAATATCAACATATGATTGCCAGACTAAAAAGTGCTAAAAGGTATGAAGATGATAACTTTATGTGAAGAAATTTTTTAAAGTTAAGAAAAGGGTCCCCCATATCTTTTAGACGTCAAAGAGACCACAGAATTCTCACTGCCCTGAATATGGGGCAGATTAATTTAGCCTACAGTAACGATGGTGTACAGATTAAAGATGCTGCTTAAGAGCTTCAGTATGAGGAACAGCTGTATTCAATAAATAGAAATGGTAATAGGATCCTACAGACTAAAAGGTTCAAAGTTTTTATTTAAATATTTCATATGTTCTGGTCAAGATTAACATATTTCCATGCAGATTTAGTAGCCTTTAATAACAGTACAACTTCCAGTTGTTCTGAAATTATTAACATCTTTATAATAAAACTTTATCATTACTTTTAGGCATGAAAAATTATATTTCAAATAAAAGGGTTGCAAACAAACAGTCTAGGTCGTTATGGAGACTGAAACAAAATATCTGGGGAATATCAGTTACCACAGAAAGTGATTAATCCTGCATTTGCCAATATGAAAACCATTTCAAATAACAAAATTATGAAAGTAAGAGCATTATGACTTGTGAAACAGTAACAGTACAGCTTCACAGTAACAACCCAGCTACTGTCAGCATCTGTGAAGAAATATTCTTAGTGCTTCTTTTCGCTTGCATCCTACAACTTGACTTCTGGTATGAGACAAAACTGACTCTTTCACCAAGGAAAATTTTACCTCTTCTTGGGAGATTTTTTTTACCTATGTGCCAAGTAGACAAGCAGAGATTGTTAAAACCTTTTCAACTGCATACAATAGGAATTAAAAACTATTTGTTTCCTGTTAGTGTTCCTCTTGTGAGGGAATGATTTGAATTTAACATCAAAGAAATCAATTCATCAGTTGTTCCTGCAAAAAGGCCAGATGTCTTAGCAGGTTAATAAATACCTTTATCAGCAACAGTAGCACTGAAAAACACCTGCCATAGAGTAAAATAGCTATCAGGAAAAATTTAGAAGGCTTCCAGATTTAGTGCAATTGATGCACTGGAAAGCTTTGTGAAACTAACAGAGCAAGACTATATCTGGACTGGAAGGAGAGAAATATATTAGTAGAGAAATATATTAGCAGTTTTCACTCTTCTCCCTTTGCATCAAAGGAAATTGCTTGGCAAGCATCAGGAGAGAAATCTAAATTATGTGAAATAGTTACACTATATTCCAGTAGAGAATAAGAGATGAAGGACCTTCCAAGAACAAAGTGCTGTAGAGCAGTTTATAACATAAGCACATCTGCCTTATAGAAACAGTTTATCTCTTCCCCAATCAAAAATAACGTTTCTGAGGTGGCAAAATAGAGTAATTCTGCATGCAGCTTATGAATTACTCTCTGTAGTGTCTCAAGGCAATAACGAGATACAGTATCTTTGTACAAAATCACATGTCTAATTTTTCTTTCAAGTTCTAGTGCTTTGGAAGCATTTGTAATGTTTGCTGACCTATCAGTAGTTTCATTTGGGGGTCGTAAAATTGATTTTTCTCAATTTGACTTTTGAAGCTATGAGATGGGCTTTGATCTGTTGTCCAGATCTGTGGAATAGCCCCAGAAGCAGCTTTTAAGCATTAGATGTTAGGCATCATTGAAAGCATATCATGAGTGGCACATTTGAAGAAATATCTGCCTGTTTCTCTTTGGATATAAAAAGCTTTTATCTGATACATGTTGATGGATCACGTTCTTTTGATATTGAATGCCTGTGATATTGATATTAAATAAAAGGCATTAATGTGGAACACAGGAATACCTACTGGGACATCTTACATCTTACTCTCCTGTCATTTGAAGTTTCTCATTCAATTTTTGGTATGACTGCATAGCAAAATCAAAACATGATTGCAGAATGTATTAACCACCTAAGTCAGTTTAATCAAATTAGGATCAGTAAATTAAGACAGAGCAGGACAGGCTTTGTTGCTTAGTGCCAGTCAGAGTAGACACTTGGGGTTGCCTAGCTGAGCTTCTGATTGTTAACACTTGCTAAGATTTGTGTTTCCAAATCTTCACTGCTGGTATTGTGTTTATTCAAAACTCTGTCGATATGTCACCAAATACTATTATCATCCTATTGTTCTGTTGTGTTGGTAGGTAACTGCCAAAATCTTGATGTTTTCTCATAGGTTATTGGTGACATCATCTTGATGATGGGATTGTCTCTGTTACAAGTGTAGAAACATGTAAGGTACTTGTGTGTGTGCTAACACCAAAAGCTCAAACTGTGGTTCATAACTCTTGCACCTCAAGCTTTTCACTGGGCATGAGTTGTACCTAGGCAGTGTTGTGTCAATGCCTGTCCAGCCAAGATAAGAGCTTTATCACACTGTGAGGATGAGGACCTTGCAGTTGACAGTTCTAGTTAAGTTTTGTATGTCAACATGGCCCTGCATAGTGCTAGGTATATTATTTGGTCTTTATTCCTGCTAGATTGAGTATTTCTTCATTGCATAGTTTGACTTATTTCATATATATTGCATTTTGCTTGAGGTTGACATTAGGATTTGGCCACAGCTTCTGGCTCCAGTACAGAGGGAGATGAATACTGATCTTTCCCATGCTGAAATAAGTGGATTGCCAGTTGAACTGTGCTGCATTAGCCAAGTTTAACACTAGACAAAGAGTCTGTCAGTGGTAGCACAAACATTTCCTTAATGCCATCACCTTTACATCTTCCTGAGACAGCATGCATTAGTAAACTTTATTCTGTGGATACAGTGCAATTTTGTGCGCATACATTTTTTAGTTTGAATAAAAAGAATGGAAATTTATGGTTTCATTTCTGAAAATTTCATTCTTCAAGGTGATAATATGGCATTATATTTTCAAGGAAGACTGCCTTTTTTAGGTAAGACAGCTGAGTGGTCATATAACTTTTATTCCTGTAGCTTCAAAAATAAATTTAATGAAATATTTTTGTGAGGAGAAAACATAATACGCTAAGGTTAAATTCCAATTTTCTTGTAAGAATCTTGGCAGATAAAAAATGGAATTTCTTTCTTCTAAATGCATCTATCTTATTTAATTAAAAAAATACATTTTTAACAGTTAAATTTGATTACATCACTCGTCCTTTTCTTTATATAATAATGAATTGTTATATAAGAACAGTAGGATCTCAGTCCAGTTTTTGGTTGGCTCAAACTGCTCATGAAACTAGTGTTAGTTTTCACGAATCCACCAGTTGTCCTACACAGGCATGTGTTTAGGTCTCGAGTGTGCATAGAGTTTGACACTCAGAAAATGTACAAAATTCAGTCTTCAAATATTAATCACTGTTTAAACCTGGCTTCAAATAATTTTTCTTAGTCATTTTCCTAATGTGCCATCACTGAAAAGTTTAAGAATGCAACCTGGTAAAATGGCTTTTAATGCCCATGAATCAAAGAAATATGGTCTTTCTCTCTTTTTTGCTTAATGGCTTGTATCTTTTATCTTGTCACATAGTTCAATGGCATAGAATTACAATAAATTAGTTTTGCAATTATCAAACTCTTCAACTTCTCTTTGGCATTTAACGAACCTCAGAATCTGTTTATTGCTTCATATACTTTGCCATCATGAATATTAGCCTTTAATTAACTGGAACTCTAATCTTAATCTTTCTCACTATATTGCAATGAAACATTTTTATTAGCTTGAAGAAGATAGTATTTGTTACTATTTTTCCAATAAATGGAATACTTTCAGAATGACCTTTTTATCAGTAATTATAACAATATAAAATGTAAGAAGGCAAAACTCATTATACCAAAGAAAAGCATTGTGATTACTTTTTGTGTATTTCACTTAGCAACATAAAATCACTGAGAAGCCTCAGCTGAGAGAGACCTGTAGCAATCATGTGGTCCAGGCTTAGATTAGGAATTTGAAAAAAAGTAAAAGAGGAAATCATACACATAAACTTTTCCTCAGGCAGACTGTGCACAGCTAGAATGACCCAAAGTGGTGTCTGCATTAGAGAATAGTGCTCCGTGGCAGTCTCCCTAGTAATGAAGACTGGAAGGAAAATAAACTGTTTGCAAAAGGTAAGTACTGTCTCAATGCAGCCACTCTAGCAAAGGTCTCACAACCTAGGTTTGTCAGATACAAATGAAAAAAGTTGTCTTCATTAAATAAAGGAGAGCAAAAGTACTCTTCAGTCATGCAACATTACTGTATCTTCAATGCAGGAACAGTTCCACTGTCCTCCTGATTGCTGATATTTCTTTGTTCTAAACAGATATTAGGCACGTTCCTATCTTGTTCATTCCATTGCTTTGAAGTCAGTTGCTCTTCCAGTTATTTAAAGGTCTCTGTACCTATTGCAGACCAACCTGACAAGAAAACAATCTTTAAGACAAAGGGAAAAACAACAGCTCTCTCTGTTGAGACTATTTTCAAGTATTCGGTATGCTGCTACTTCTCCAGCTATACACAATACTTTGCTAGTTGTACAGTACAAGGTGTGTTAGGAGGGTAAAAATGTCCATGTTGAAGTGGAGACAATAATGGCATGTAATATTGAAATGAGAGATATGATAATAGATTAAATTCATTAATGAAACTTCTTAATATTTGGTTTCAGGAATAACCTTATTTAACATTTTCACTGAAAAAAATCAGGATTGTATAATGAAATTTATAGTTGACATAATGTTTGGAGTTGTTATTAAAATAGATGAAGATCATGATGTGATACAGAAGTGGAAGCCTTTGAGAACTGGTGTAATAGAAATGGAATTAAATATTAGAGTAGTACAAAGTACAACATAATGTACTTAAAACTATGACAAGAAATTATATTATTAACATTGAGCTCATCATCTGGAAAAGATGATAGTTGCTGTGGCAGTTAATCAATGGCTAACCATGACATGCCAGTGTGATGTCGCCATGAGAGACTAAATGTGAGACTGAGAGATCTACCAAACAGACTGTATCACATGAAAAATAATACTCATTGTATTTATGATTACTGATAATAAGGATTTAGTCAACCTGAATGGATTTCTTTTTCATCAGCTTTTCCAGTGACAGCCTGAATGTCCAGAAACTTTGAGTATTGCCAATACTGACTTTTGGCCAGGAGTTCCATAAATCCACTATTTGCTACATGAATACAAAACTACTTTTGTTTGTTCCAAACTTTTTGCTAACTAGATTTTTTTACCGTCCCATACTTTTACTGATGGTGATAGTGGAAAATCTGTCCTTATCACCTTTTCTATAATGTCATTATTTCATAGTTCTTTATTTTATTCCTCCATAGTAATAATTTTTTCCACTTTTTTCTGTTCTTGTGAAAGCCATTCCATACCCTCAGTCATTATCCTCTTCTGAATCTTTTCTAATTCTACCATACCTTTTTTTGAGATGGCAGGCCAGAGTAGGTATACTACTTATGATGGAGCTTCTAAGCCTTCACGTAAGGACAATGCACAACAGAATGGGTTTGATACCAAGATACTTTTAGTCCTTCCAGCATCTTTGTTCCTGGATAAAGAATAGAAAGAAATTTAATTAACATAAACATATTTTCTAGAAAATTTGTAAAGTGCAGTGGGAAAAGGCTTGTAGCAAATTTACTAGCAAGAGTTGGGAAGAAGAGAATGTTTGGGATCAGAGAAGATGTAATTTGGGATTATATTAGCTACCTCTAATTATGATAATCTGCTAGAAATAATTCAGATTGTATCCCATGTAATCAAGACAACATATTCTTTATCAATAATTTAAGTTAAAATCTAGCCGTGACCTCTAATATTGTACAGAAAATAATGTTTTAAAGAATGTGTGAAAGACCTGTTTGTGAAAAATATACAAAAGACCAGAGGTGCTTTTCCAGTGGCCTCAAAGCACAGTGACTCTGAGACTTGCCTCAAATGAAAAAAAAAAAAACAAACCAAAACTACAATCAACCCATAAAAAAACCAAATGAAAGTACCTATACTGGTGGCATAGAACAAATTGTTCCTCTGCAGAGCAGCAAGTGGAGGTTTATTTACATTGGTTAGATATGCTTTTCTTGGAGTATTACTCTCAACTGCTGCAGATGTGTTTACTAAGCAAAGTTACAGCTGTGCTTATCAAATCTATTTTCACTGGACATGGTCTATCAGGGACAGAAATATGCAACAATAGGTCAGAGTTTAGTAGCTCTATTTGAAGCAATTTGTAGGAAAGTGCAGTGTAGGCATATCACTAGTGGACCTCTCTACCTTGGCCAGTGGAAAATTATGTGAAAACACTCTGGGGCAAAAATGTGCCAAGTCAAATTTAGATCTGTAGTTACCAGAGTTAAATTACAGAATAGCCCAAATGAAACAGAGGATGTTACAAGTTTACAATCTGTTCACTGGAAAGCTGAATGTCTTTACTGCTAGAAAGTAATGTAAGGGTCACTGTAGACAAATAGAACAATACAAAATACTGGGTACGGTTTATGATCATTGAAGCTCTCAGATTTTTTTGAAAATGACACTTTCTAGCAAATCATGAAAGCATTTTTAACAAAAGAAACATGCAGAGAATTGTAGGAAGTTCTTATCCCAGATGCACAGCCAGGGAGTTTCTTAGTGAAGAATCAGTTGTCAAGGACATTTGAGATTAGTTTAACTCTCTTAGACTCTTTTAGCATTTGAGATTAGCTTTCTTAATTAGCTTAAACAATAGATTTCTTTTAAGTATTTGAAATTCTATTATCGTAGTGCCAGTTGTTAGTTGCTGTTACTACCATGTTTGTCTGAGAAAAAAAGGTTCCAGCATGAGCATTTTGGAATTGGACTGTCATTCAGACTATGCCATACAGCAATAGCTCAGATAAGGAACTAAGTGGAGCTAAATCAAATTTCCTCACAGGCAGACGAGAGAGGTCTGAGCAAAAGACCTTCATTCTTTCCAATGCTTCAGCCAATCAATACAGACGGACTAGAAGTCATATGAAAACCAAATCCATAGCATTTAGGGAAGGGATATGATAAAAGAGATTACCTAATCTCGTTATCTAATGATTAGGGAAAAACAGTGGAATGTGCAAACAGTAATATTAGTTGGAAATCAAGTGTTGCGGGTTGAAGTTGGTTAAGCACCAAGCACCCACCAAAAAAAACATTTACTTCTTTTCCTCTGCTTTAGTTAAGCAGAGGAGAGGGAATTAAAAAAACTTCATGAGTTAAGTATTATTGAAAAGAAAACACTTTAAGGCAAAACAGATTCAAAACTTAAACAGTATAAAGAAGATTTATTGTTGACAATTAAAATTAAAAAGGGTAATGAGAACCAAAGCAAACTTTCAGAACACCTTTCTTCCCTAGTCCCTCCCTCTTTCTACTGACCGCACAAGGAAACAAAACATGGGGTTTTGGTCAGTATTTCACTTCTTAAAAGTCTTTCTTCAGTATGTTGAAGGAAAAGAGTTTCTTCTGCTGTGCTGTGGGATCCTTTCCACAGGATATCTTCTGTGGAATCTGAAAAGTTCTCTGTGACATTTTCTAGCATAGTTTTACTTTTCACGAGCAACAGCCTGCCTGAACTTGCTGCAGTGTGAACTCCCTCCCACGGGTCAAGGAGTCTTCCCACAACTGCCTAGCATGGGTCATTTTAGTTCATGGGGTTTAATCTTTTAAGGATGAGCTGTTCTAGTTTGGAAACAAAGGCTCTCTTCCTCTATCTCTAAAAGCAAGGGTCATCTCTCTCTGAGTTCCTCACTAGATTGCAGCTTTTCAGTATCTACATGCTTGCAGGAGAATCTCAGCTCCAGCATTTGGAGCACTTCCTCCTTTTTTTTCACTGACTTTGGTGCTGCCATGTTGGCTTTCCTCACGTGTTCTCAATTTTCCTCTGACTTGGAAGAAAGTTGGTGTCTGTAAGTTGCAGTTGAGAGGTTGATCCCGTCCGCGCTTCGCACCGGGGAATTGCTGTCCATGTCTCTCACTGCTGGCTATGTGGTCCCTGCCAGCACTGCACAGGCGGTTCCGGCCTCAGGAGGGGCCTTGCTGCACGGTCCCGGCCTCAGGAGGGGACTGGCCACGGCATCCCGGCCTCAGGAGGGTCCAGCCAGGTGGCCTCCAGTGGCACCCCGGAGGGATGGACTAGAGGCAGCCCTCCCCACTGCAGCAGCACAGCCCTGGCCATCGTGCCAGGAAGGGCCCAGCAGTCCTCTCCAGGAAGGGGCCCAGGGGAAGCAAGAACAAGAGAACTTGAGGTTTCTCCTTTCTTAAATATGTCGTCACAGAGGCATTACTAGCTTGTCTAATTGGGGTAGTAACCTGCCCATTGTCAGAGCTTTCAGCAATTGGCTCTGCGCCGGACATAGAAGTTTCGAGCAGCTCTCTCTTTTTCTTTCTTATTTCCTGCCCCCAAAAACCAGGTTTTGTTAAACCAACACATCAAGTCAAATTACTTCTAGAAAGAAACAGAAAAAGGAGAAATACTTAATTTTCCAACAACTTCTACTATGTCAATACCTTCTCAGTGTTTTATTTTTGCTTAAAAATCCTATGATATTGAAGAGATCTACTTTAAAATATAACCAGTTTTTTTTGGACAATCTGAAAGTGGCAAAAAAAAAAAAAGCAATTAACAAAAGCTGTAGATCATTACCAATATGTACTTTCAAAGAAGTGAAGTGTAGCATGTAAAGAAGAAAGCAAACTATAATTTGGGAGATCAGTGTTATTCTTCTTTTGTGTCTTTTTTAAGCCAGGCTTTAGGCTTTTTCTAAAACTATATTACCACTAAACTGTAGGTTTTTTTGTTTTGTTTGGCTTTTTTCTTTTTAAGGTAAAAGGGCCCCCACCTGCAGGATCAGTAAAACAAAGACCAGCAAAACGCACAGCTTTTCGCAAGTTTTATGAGAGAGGAGACTTTCCAATTGCTGTTGAGCATGGTCATGTAGGAAACAAAATCGCCTGGAAGGTAAGTCCTGGCACAGCTGTGACAACCAGCTGAGCTATTGAAGTGACATCTCTCATTGTCAAACAAAGTTAGCTTGCAAGTAAATACACTGAAAAATTTCTTAGCAAATGGAAGATGGTGGGAAAGTCATTAGAGAAAGGCCCCTGAGTCAGCTGTCTGCCTTGGCTAACAATTAAATTATATGCTGCAAAAAGGAGGATGACAGAGTTGCTTTGCCTTAGAGAATTGTCTCCTGCCCAATTCATCTCTATTTTTATGAGGACTTGGCAATGCAGCCTGTTTCAGGCAGTCCATCAAATGATGGAAGTGGCTGGATACAGTGAGCAGCAGCCATTTATCTCCCCCAAATTTCACCTTCCTGCAGGACACTTCCAAATAGAAGCTTTAATTACCTAAATGGATAGGTCAAGATTGCCTGCTCCCTGAAAATGCAGAGCAGAATACAAACGAAGGCAGATTCTCATTCCACGGCTGTACTCTCAGACTCCAGCATATGTCAGACAGCGTAATCGCTGTCATACGTGCCTCTGTTACAGGCTGACCTCCACTGCTGAAACCATTACAGCTCCGACATTTCTCTGACAAAAGGTTAATTGGCTTCAAAATAAATGTATTGCCTAATGACTCCATTCTAATGCGGCTGTGTTTCTCTCTGAAATGCTTGGTGATGTTATTTGTAAAACTTGCCAATCTTCTAAGTAACTACTGCAGACTTTTAAATTTAATTTAAAAAATGAATGCTGATCTTTAACCTGCTCTTGCTATTTAATTATTTTGGTTATCATGAATTACTTTATTTTTTGTCTTATTTATTGGACTAGAATAAGATTTTGCTGGAAGCAATGATAGTTACAGAAAATTAACACGATATGCATGAACAAAATGTGTCAGATTTGTAGAATATTTTAAATTGTTCATGTCAAAAACATGTAAAATTTAAATGTAAAGCTATGTTAAGTCAACACTAAAAGGAGAGATTTTGCAATCTTATAACTGATTCTGCTTGTAATGAAGCCAGCAGGATTAGCTCTGTAGTGTGGTAAGTAGTACAATATTTGATAGTAACTGAATTTTTAAAGTAGCTCTTTTGCTTATTGAAATACAGAAGAAAGATTTGTGCTACTGTTTTGTTGCCTATAGCAGTTTTGAATCTGCACAAGGAACAATTAAGAGTTCTTGCAGCAAAGGGAATCTCTATCCCAAAAGACTTTACCCATAATCGAGATGAGATTCCAGTGCAATTGGGCTTTAGGCAACACTAGAAATTCCCTTGCTGGATTAAAACTCACAGGCTTATAGCTTAAGCCTGCACTCTGATCTTTCATCACCAGGTAAGACCCAAAGGTGATTTTCAAGCAACTGCAAAAAAATCTGCACAATTTAGTTTTTATCTTGAGGCTTTGTAATTTCTAATTTCTCAAAATCGAACTGAGAGGTACAGAAATACTACTGGACTGGCATTCCACTAGATGATGCTAGTGACTGCTTAGTTGACTTAGGACATGAGGAAATGAAATGAAGCTGCATAAGAAGCTCAGATGGGACATTAGCAAAAGGTTTTTCATTGAGAGCATGGTTAGTCACTGGAACAGATTCCCCAGTAAAGTGGTCACAGCACCAAGCTTGTTAGTTTCAGGATGATGCTCTTGGTCATATGATTTAGATTTAGGTAGTCCTGTGAGGAGACAGGAGTTGTATTTGGTGACCTTTATGGGTCACTTCCAACTGGCTAACTTATCTACAAGCCTTCCAACCACAGGTGCATGCTAAAATGTTTGATTCCTGTATCCAACAGTTTTAATTATTTGAAAACATACTACCATGAACAATCACAATAGCAGAGTCTCTAGCCAAAGATCCAGCATGTATTTTTTCTTAACACAGTTTGCAGTCTTACAGACCTAATGTCCACCTACTGCAGTAAAACACTGGCTTTTAGCTAGTGGAATGTAGGACCAAGATGTCATGCAAGAGGTTTTTTTTGCTATTCTGCTAATCCTTTCTTTTGAAAAAAAATCAGAACTTCAGCATGAATGCAAGTAGGCAGCACAGTAATGTACTAGTCCATTCCTATATTAGTGTATGTTCAGATCCAGACTTATTTCCCTTATTCCATGCCACTCAATTTAGTCAGAAATCAATCCCAGCTGAGTTCTATGGCAGACACTCAAGAAAACAATACTGAGGTAGTAGAGTTACTTGAGGCTATTGTTTAGTTTGACATGCAACTGTCATTGATTATTGTGCCGTTTAAGTAGATGAAGCAGGCAAATTGGCATTTTCCAGTTCAGACTTTGCATTAGATACCTTCTGAAGTCTTAGAGGCTGCCCAGAGCTGCAAAAGGGTGAGAATGTTGTTCATCATTAGCTGATATTTAAAGGTACAGATAAACTAACGTCTGTATTTTTCACTTGTTTTAAGGACATAATTGCACTACCCAAAAGACATCTAGTGGCTAATTTTCATCAGTTCATCATATTTAATTGTGTATCTGAATAAAGAAGTTATTTTTTTAGTAATATATTTTACTCAATACTGCTTAAATTCATGACAATTAAAAATATATTTTACTAATGAAATGAGTCGAGGCAAATAAAAGCTTGACTAAACTATACTTATTTGCAGAAATCATGATCAAGTGGAAGGATAAAAAGAAATAAATGGAAACAGTGATATTTTAATCCTGCTATAATTGCACAATATAAATGTTTTATTTTGAGAGAGGTTTTTTTCTCTGTTTAGTTATAATGTACGTCTTGGTTCATTTCACTCTTGTTAGTTTTTCTATTAAGTGGTGCATGAGAGAAAATGCAGGACTGTCTCAGAAACCTGATTTTTTACTGACACAGAAAATACTAAAGGATTTTGTTCTTTCCTGTAAAATACACAGCTGTATTTTATTTGCTTCTTTGTTTCTATAATTACTGAAACAAAACCATAATTGTCAGACATTAATTTATTTTAAAAAACACTTTGAACACTTGTTCACTATATTGTAATTCTGTGGACAGAATACAGTAATTTTCAGCCAGAACAGGAGAATCTGAAAGGCTTTAATATACATGAATTGTATTTGGTTAATATGTACCAAAAAATACATACAAATGACCCTTGATATTGTGACAGTTCTGCATATCTATAATTTTAAGCCCATGATTAATTACCTGTAAGGGCTGGCTATGCATAACTGTGGTTGTAGACCTAGATAAAATATAAACTTCAGGAGCTGTGTAGAACTATTTCTGAGTAACTGCATGTGTTGAATATTTAATTATGAAGTAATAGTGCTTTGCTGTTGTTACATAGCTTAATGGTTTCCAAAATGCACTAAATTTAGAAAGAGGCATTCTTGCTCCAAATTAAAACAAGTTTAAACTGTGCAGATAAACCATGGTGTTTACCTTTGTGTCTTTTCATAAAAAAAAGGGACCAAAGCAAATTAGATCTCACTAGAGGACCATTACAGCAAGATGTGTGTTCTTGGTGAATTCTTGGACTAAGTCTTTAAGTGTAGATAGGCATATCTTTGAATATTTCTGTAATGCTGTCATTCTGATTGGTAAGTTTTACTATTGTTGCATGTTCAAATAAACCTGTTTCAACCTAATGGAAGAAAAAATGTGAAAAGATAATATACATTTACAACATTATATACAAGAACAGGAAATCAAACATGGTTTTAAAGAATACCATCTGGAGGAAAAAAAAAAGGATCAAAAAAACTCTGATAATGCCAAAGCAAAATCATGTGGTTCTAGAGGATATAATTGCATTTATTTCTAAAGAAGACGTGATTGTCTTGGGGTTCCTAATGTTTGTTTTCAAATCTGGAGAAAAGTTGTCCTTTTGTCATTTTCAAAAACTGAATATAGAGAATGACTTCTTAATTATCTCTGTGAAAACAAAACATAACTTGCTACACAAATTTCTGGCTTTGATTGCAATTAAACTAAAAAAAAGTTCAAAATGCATTCCAGACTTTTCATCCCCATTCAGTGGATATACTAGCAGTCAGTGAATCTTTGCTAACACTCAGCATAACATTTTAATGTCTAATTTGAAGCCTTTGTTTTTATCCTTCCTCAGTAGTCATAAATAGAACTGCATCTATATCAGTGCCTTAAAATTTCTGCAAATATTTAATGCTTCTGTTTCTTTTATAAAGTAGTTTTTATGATCTGGAAATACACAACTTCTTTGGTTGAGTTATTGAACAAATATTCAAGGGTCTTTCCAATACTTAGCTTTTGATTTTTTCCACTAAGAGAGAATGAATAATAATGGTATGGTTTGAAAAAGTATTTCTAAAGTGTATTAAACATAAAACTTGGGAACATAAATTGTTGTTTATTTAGAATTAGATAATATTAGAAAGTGATTTTTATATAAAAAGAATGTAATAAAATATTTATAAGTCTTTTGACTACTTTTGTGGGATCCCACAGTTTTTTTTTCAGCTTATATATATTGCAATTTTATTTCAAAATGTATTAATACATTCTTTTGCACAATCTCATACCAAGCTATGAATAATAAAAGCTCATAGTTCAGGTCTGAAAAGGACTTCCATTTTTAAAATATGATACTGAATTAAAAAAAGGTCAGAATGCAATTAAACCTTTGACTAAAAAGTTGATAAAAACCAAGAAAGTATCTCTGAATTATAAAGTATGTGTTTGAAATGCAGTCTTTCTGTTTCAAACAGAAAGTCATCAGAATGTTTGAAAAATTATTTTTTAGGGAGTGGAGTTAATTATGCAAGTCATTATGCAGGAGTAAAAAAAGCTTCTATTCTTCAAAAGAATTGTAGCACTTTCAGAGAAATGAAAACCAAATTCAGAAACTCGAACTTTTTAAGCAAAATGTCAACATGAGCATGATATCCATCTTTTGGGGTTTATGAGTTTTTTTCCCAGATTATCTATGTTCACTAAGGATATGACTTTTACCATTTTAGTCTCTCTTCATCTCCTCTTTCCTACACAGTTAATTTTTTTTTAGGAGCTAGTATAACTTAAAGTAGCAAAATAATTTCTTTGTCATAGAAACTAAATGCAGTGCTGAAAGAAAGTGATCTGCCTTCAACATCACGAATTTGGAATGTGCATACACTTTCTCCTTACACCTACTAGTGAATGTTGTTTTTAGTAGTAGGGATTACAAATAATTTGAACTTTCCACAAAACTACAATTTTTATTAGTATGTTGTGTACTAGTTTACATAGAATTCTGAACTGCTATGATTAAGCTAGTACCTGAAGTTCAAATCCCCAAATAAATTAAAAGTAATTGGATGGAGCTCATTTACCCAACAGAATGACCCCATTATTATACTGTCCTCTTGCAATTTGTGTAGGTCAAGACGTAATTGAAGAAGTTGAGGGGTTTTAAGCTTACTGCCATCTAAGCATCAACTTTGCTTCACCTCTTCTACTCTCTGTTTCTAAAGCATACTTGACACTGGCACTGACGTTTATCAGAGCCCTCTGTGAGTAATTTTATCTCACTAACTCAGGAAAAGAAGGTGGGTGTGTTTTTTCTTGATAAGCAACATGTTCATAGTCCTGGAAACTTTGATTAAAGGACAATCCATGAGTGCTAATGCTGTGTGTTGGTGAAGAGAGAAACAGTAGTGGAGTACAGTGAAAAGTGTGAGAGAGTTGAGGTATTTCAAAACTTTTTCTTTCAGCAGTGATGAACTGCTAGATTAGTTTAGCTGTCCATGGAATTGCAGCCTCAGATATCTGAAAGCAAAGAGAACTGCTGTGAAAAATAATACTTCTAAAAATCTTATTTTAGGATAGAGACATTTTTTCTGCTTCTATTTTTTGCTAAAATGTATTTAATATCTTCTAGGTAAAAGATGTTGAGAGGACACTGTAAAAAAACTGATAAGTCCCCCACAAGTGTTGTCATGCAGAATGAAAGCTTTTTGCAAGATTATGTAGAAAGAGGAACGGTCATGTATCATGCGTAGACACAGTCAGTACAGCATGGAGTGGTGTTAGTTTATATTTTATTTAATGTATTTGTTAGTGTTTTAAGCAATAGTTCAGTTTTCTGCTGCACTTGACCTCTGTTTATCTTTCCCAGAGGTCTGCTTTTTAAAAATCATTCCAGTGATCCTTCATAAGCCTGTTATAGCAGAAAATTGCAGTGTGGATTCAAAAAAAGGCAGCTGAAAGCAAGAATTTATTAAGCCAGAAATAATACATAATAATGCACAATAATACATAGAAGTATGAATTGAGGTGAAGAAGTAAAGTCTTGAAGGAGCAAATTTTAGATGCTCCCTGTGGGAAAAAAAACCCCACAATTCTATTAACAGATATAGTGTACAAGAATAGTTTGGAAAATATTTTTTTTTATTTTATAGGAAAGTAAAACTCTCAGTTTTCTATGAAGACATAGCAAACTGTGTGGCATGGTAGCAAAAAAGAAGTATTCAGCTTTAAACTAAAGATAGCAATAGTTCAGTTGCATCATCTTAAGTCAGAAGTTATTAATAATCTGTATACTATGGCTTACTGAAGCAAGCACAAGCAAATACTATGCATAAACAGTTGTGTTTAGACAAATGTCATTCATCATTCTTTATGACTGTGATATTAGTACCCAACTAATCACTATCAAAATTGTTGTCTTGGCTGACGTGCATGTGACTTTTTCTTAGAGTTTGTTAAAAATTGCCATCACAAGACTGTTCTAGTTCTGGTTTTTTAAATGCAGAATTCTAATAGGCACATCTTAATGACTGTGACCTGGTTTTCATTTAATGAAAACTCCTTTAAATTTCTTGAGCAATGTTACATAGTGCTATATATATGCCCACTCTACGACCCTAGGCCATATGAAGAGATAATAAGTGCGGTATATTTTCTCAAAAATAAACAACAAAATTTCCATTGACTGCAATAGAATGGGATCCTCATTGCCAGATGTAAATATTATTCATTATCCTGTCCCTTTTCTCCCTATGATATTACAAATTTTCCTATGATCTATTAAGTTTTTAGTTGATAATGCTCACAGGAATCCATTTTTGATCAGCTATCACAGAATTATGGAATCATATAATTCTCAATGACCATCTGGTCCAACCTTTCTTGGCAAAAGCATAGTCTAGTCAAGACGGCCTAGCAGCCTGTCCCTAAGACAGTTGGGATTTTTCAGCCTGGAAAAGAGGAGGTTTCAGGATGACCTAATTGTAGCCTTTCAGTATCTGAAGGGAGCCTACAAGAGATGGAGAGAGATTTTACAAGGGCGTGTAGGGACAGGACAAGGAGAAATGACTTTAAACTGGCAGAGAATAAGTGTAGATTAGATATTGGGAAGAAATTCTTTACTGTGGGCCTGGTGAGGCAGTGCAACAGGTTGTTCAGAGAATTGGTGGTTGTGCTGTCCCTGGAAGTGTTTGTTCGAGGCCAGACTGAGCAATCTATGTTGTGATCTGGTGGAAGGTATCCCTGCCCACAGTAAAGGAGTTGGAACCAGGTGATCTTAAGGTTCCTTTCACCACAGACCATTCTATGATTCTATGATAATATCCCAAGTTATGGAAGTTTTACAGCTTATCATCATCCTTTTTAACAACTGTCAATTCAAATCTCTGTCTTAAGTCTAAGAAAGTGTTATATTTTATCTAATTACGTTTATATTTAACAATGTGTTAATTTGATACTTATATGCAATAGGTTCGTGGTTGCATTTTTTCAAAAATCACTATTTATATTGACTCTAGCATTTTATGTGACATGGCTAAGTTTAATCATCTTTCAGTTTAATCATTTACTGACTAAAATAGGGTACCAAGCTGATGTCCTTCAATTAAGGCAACATTTTGTAAGTTGAGTAACTCTGGGTACTTCCAGTTTCTATTCCATGGGATATATAGTCACAGAAAGTATTGGAACAATAAATTTCTCGAGTTTGAAATTCCTGTGTTGATTTAATCCCACCACTAATAACATTGATTGCAAATAAGTTTATCATATTCAAATCTTACTTTTCAAAAGCACAATGCTAGATTTAATTTTCTGTTGAAAAAAAATTTTAATAATACTTAGGTCTTAGAAGAAATGTAAGATGTTAGACATTTAAAAAGAGTCTTATCAAAATGCTACTGCAAAACCCTGTAGCAAAGCAGTTTTTATGAAATCCTGTAAAAATCATTGTGACTATTTCAATACTTATCAGCATTCTCTTTGGTTGATTTTACTTTGTACATTTAAACTAGTGTTTGTGGTGGAACACTGAGTTATGTCACATTATGAATTAGAGGTTACTCAGTGCAATTTCTACTTTTTACCATTTGTGACTCACAAGTAATGTGATCGTAAAATGTAATTATTTCTAGAATTAGATTTTTTACAGTCCTCTAGTCCTTTCCATTTCTTTCATATTTATAATTTATTAGTTTAACAAAATGTCTCTTTTCTCTGTGCTCAGAAAATGTACCATGTTTTTTAAAAGTATGACGTGTCCGTTTACTTAATTGCTGAATAATATGTTTTTCTTAAGAAGTAAAGGTTTTCCTGCAAATGTATGAGATCGCCTTTCTTTTAACAACATCAATGCTGAATCTGGGGACAAGTGTTGAGATGGAGTCTAAAAAAAGCCTTGCAAAGAATAGTGACAGTTTACCTGATTCCTATAGCACACAGCAGACATATTTCATTCATTGATTCCTCTGTGGCTAATTAATAGTTGCAACTTATCCCAGGATTCTAGAAAACAGTAATGTTGTGGCAGTTAATTTACTGTTCCTTTTCCCCTGAATACACAATTAAAGCCATGCCTTTATTTGATGTAATTTGCCATCTCTTGAAAGTGTATGGAATAAAAACTCATCCATGTATCAGAAATAACTTTAATTTAAATTTGCTAAATGACCTCTGAAAGCTAGATGAAAGATTTTCTGCTGAATGGGCTGGTGCTCCCTGCCTGTATAATTTATGTGAGAAATTAGTGTGAATGGTTCACTTTTATGGAGCAATGCTGCTTGTAGTAAGCCTGCAGAAACAATTTTCCCCCAAGCCTCCATCTGTTCTTCAAACCAGGGCATATGCCATCTCATCGAGCTTGAAAGTCAACTGATTTATAGCTCCTGAAAAGTGCATAGATTGAACAGAAAGGTCGACTGCTGCTATGTGACAATGATTTGCTAGGTACTTGGATAAAGACAATTCACATTACTATGGACTCCAGAGGACACAAGTGGTGGTGTAAGCTTTGGAAATTGGTAAATTGACATGAAGGACAAAAACAAATTGCTCCTCCTCCTTCAGGTAAGCAGATACCTTTCTTCTTGAAGGTGGAAGCATTTCAGAAAGTAAGTAGGTAATATAGCCAAGACTTCTTGTTATACCTGTTGTATTCAGGTAGAGTAAGCTTTTCCTGGCTAGAAAGGTTGTCATCTAGAAGTGCCAGGACTTGTTCCACTTTAATCTTTAAGCTTCAAGCAGAAACATCTGTCTTTAAAAGTGCATCTTGTTGTTTTGTCAGGAAGTTTTGTTCAGTGCCACAAACATAGCACTGATGAATTTTCTCTATCTATCCTGAAGGTGATTTCTGAGCCCTATACAATTAATGGATGACTTGTTCTCTGGCCATTAGTTATCACCCTTCCTCCTTTTACCCAAATATTGCAGAGTTCTCTGGCAAGTGACAAAACAAATGGAATTGACAGCATAAAAATCAATGTGTGTTTGATGTTTTCATTTCTAGTAGTCATGTACTGTGACCATTCTGCTTTGAGGCTCAGATACTGAATAATTTCTGCAACTACTTTTTTTTATCAATTCTGATTTTTTAAATATCATTTCAGGTCAAAAAATGGCATAGAGTTAAGTGTAATTTTTACCTAAGAAAGAAATATAGGAATTATACAGTCTTTCAATATGAAAATTTGGGGTAGATTTTGCCTTGACTAGCACAAAGGTGTGGCATAAAAAATTAATGCGAATAGCACAGAGTCATCCTCTAAAATGATGAACTTCTTGCTTGTTGAGGTATCTGTAGCATCTGTTAGAAAAAAAATGGCTCTGTAGCTTTCCACAATCACCTGACTTTATGTAGCCATGGATATCCTGACCTAGTTCATACAGACAAGGATACTTTCTGAACAACATAAAATTCAGTGAAGAAAAGCAGAGCAGTGCAGATTAACTGGATCATAATTATCAATGATTTCTTTTGTATAAATATAAGTCAGTATCCAACATAGGTACGGGTATTCATATATTGTGTATGGTGTTGACTGACTAAAGATGATGAAAATGTTGAGCTAAGAAACTACGACAATTAAATACAAATTGTAAATACCTTATTTTGCTGTAAGAGTGTTGAAGAGATATGTTAAACAGTTATAATACAGCTTATAAAATAATAAGATGTGTAAAGAAGAATGTGAGGCATTTAAGAAAATGTCATACTGTATGTCTATAAAATTAATAGAGAAAAGTTCACTATCACTGGAAACATTCTCAAACCATATTCAATGAATGTCTCTATATTGGAAGTGTTTTTTTGTGGATGTCTGTTCTCATCAGTTTTGTGACAAACAATATATATTTTGTTAATTTTTCATTGTTTCATTTTTGTTGTGCACTATATATTATGCATGTGCATGAGGCAAATTTATCTCCCTCAGTTCCATTTCATTTCCTATACTACTTTCAAAGCATAAATTAATTCATCATCATTTCAGCATCATTTTCTCATCACTAGCCTCAATGAATATTTCACATCAAATTCATGTTCACGTCTACTATGCTACTGAGTTCTGATCTGGCCTAAGCACTGCTCTCATTCTTCAGAGTATTATTATTCTGCAAAATAATAGTATCTCTTAGCTAATAATACTTATTTTATTGTCATTTTGCTTTCTTCCATCTTGCTTTATTCATCTGTGTCTCCTCTTGTTTAACTGTGAAGGGTTTGTCTTGGGGTTATTCATGAGGATTACTCAGAACGATCTGGTTTAAGTAAAGAATGCCTTTTTACACATTTTCTTATGAAATAAGTGTATCATTGGACAGAAATCATTTGGATTAAGATTCCAAAAAAAAACTTCCTAAAACAGCAAGACCTAAATTTTACACTTTTTTTTTCCTTTCCCTTAATTCCCTCATACTTTGAAAGTTGTTGACAACTTGGTTTGATGAAATATAAATTTGGCATGAAAGAGATCTGTTCCTGCAAATATTTAAGCACACACTTAATTGCTTGTGATTAAACCCACTGAAGCAAAACTTTTGCTTGCACTATGTAGCAGTGGTGTGAGATGTACCTACCTCTACAATGAGAAAAAGATATTTCCATTTGTTTGTTTTCAATCATGATGATGTAATTTCCTTAAGAAGTGCTAGTTTCAAGATATTATTGCATCTTTAAGATATTAAAGATCTTAAAAATTCAGCTCATTTAAAGTGTCTGATAAAATCTCTATTAAGGTGACTGAATTATGTGTTTTATGAAAAAAAAGAAGACTGAGTCTTTATTTACGTTTCAAATAGCACTGTGAATTTTTGACAGTAGTAGTAGCATGTGGTAGTTTATCAGAGCAAAAATAAAATATCTTAAATATTTAAATGAGAGTTCATCTTGGCTTTCTGCTTTGCACATTGGCACTCAGGAAATAGACAATTGTGGGGAATTATAAATACTGCAGTTGTGCTAAGTATCAGAATCTGTGGGTTGCTAGTATGCTCTACAGTGGCTTCCTTCAATACCATGCAAAAAATGTGTCTGACCTTGGTTTTAAAGCTATGTAGTCTCTCTACATTGAAAAAATTTAAATAGCTGTAGGACCTGGTAGAATTCTATATTTAGAATATCACAGTTAAACCTCTCAATAACCTAGTTGGCACATTAGACTTAAAAATAATTAATTTAAATCTCATGCATTGTTTCCAAATTAATATTATATTCATATATGCAGATATATCCATGTCTTATTTAAAGAACTTTTACAAACAGACAAATGAAAATCACAAATTATGGTCTTTAAAGAGATACAAATATTCAGATTAATATCATCTCAGGGTATAATGAGGCTAAAAAAGGGTGTTGCTTCCAATGTAATTTAAACTTCAGTCTGAATGCAGGTCTGCTTAGAAATATGAGCTGTATTGTAATGTAGTGGATCTTGTCTCATAATGATGACTATGTGTACTGAAGTACAGTTCTGCTGTCAAAAAGTAACACAGTCAATATTGCTCTGTTCTCTTCATATCCAAACAAATTCCGCTAGGGTCAGAAGCCAGTGGCGATACACCTCTGAATCATAAATATCTGCATGAGCCTGTACAGTCAGTTATGTTCCCATTCTGTGCTTCTTATCTTGTCCTTTCACGATCTTAAAAAGGCCAGAGTAATGATATTATAAACCCTCCCCAAAACAATAGGTTTTTTTGGTTTTTTGTTTTAGAGTTTTTATGATAAGGAAAAACCTTGATCTTTATTGAATTTATGCATGGATTTTTGTTAATTTTTTAACTTGAACTTACTCAAAAAAAAATCCTTGACAAATTAAATCAGAAATGCGTATCATATTATTTGCAATATATTTATCTTCAACTGTGATAAATTTGATCTATTATTTCTGTGAGATAATAAGAGAAGGTCATAAAATTCAGTCCACCTACAACAGAAGTCCTTAAGCTATGTATAACAAGTGTAGGAAGATGAAGTGAATACAACTTCCTGTTCACATAGTTCCTGACATCAGTCCATCAGTGATCTCTTGTCCCCAGACATTCATGATAATGGAAAATAAGGTTATGTCTATGTGTTCTTGTGTGCAGATTTGCAGCTAATTAGGACAATAGTTTGCTCTCAAGGGTATGGAAAATCAAACATCTATGGATTTACAATCTCAGAAGGTGATTAAGACTGTCTGACTGACTTTGCATGAAGTTGATTTCAAATGCTCGCATTATTAGAATAGAATAAAATAGAATAGGAGTATTTCAGTTGGAAGGGACATACCAAGACAATCCTGTCCACTGCCTGACGAGTTCCTGATGTGTTAATTAGAGAAAACCAGTAACCATCAGTAATAACAGTCATGGAGAGCAGGAGATTCAGCCCCATACTTTTCCCCCATGTGGTTGTTTATTAATGCATTAAGAATCCTAGATTACTAATCTAGGTTTTTTAAACATAACCTAATGTGGTGGTATCATCTAGTATGTTGAATATCAGGTTAGAATAATATTTCAATAATATCTTCCAAGAAGTGACTTAATTTTTAGTTTTGCACTATCTATAGTTCAAAATTCCAGTTACTGGTTAGCATTGGGTTATTTGATGAAAATTTAAAGTAGCAAATACACGTTGGGACTGCTGGAACTGTGCTGCTCTTCGTAATCTTTTATTTTATCAAAGATGTTTGCTGATAAGCCTTGTAATGTAAAAGTGAGTTTTCTCTAAGAGTGAAGCATGTTTTCTCTGCTTTTAATAATTAATTCTATACCCATGCATATTTCATTATAAAGTGGCAGCCTTTTATACTGCTGTTACTTCTGTATGGAAGGCAAAACTATTCCTTCCTTACATAGCGTAAGGATAACGTGCACTAGCAAATTAGAGTGGTTTTTCTAAGATTTTATGTTTAAAACAACATTTTCATATCAGCTAAGAAATGTCTTTGCTTATATTCACATTCTCACCTGCAGGTTATGAAATTGGTGGTATAATAGGATAAGCCTCTAAGATATTATCTAGATAAAAACTACTGCCTTTTATTTCCAAATGGGTTTTTTAAAGTAGTAGTTATGTCTGATCTGATATGATGTTATATGGAAATTATTTGATTCAGGTCTTCTATATCATATCATACATGTAAAATTTCACTAAACCAGTAGAAACTTCCATGGCCTACCTAGGACCTCCCCAGAAATACTGTGTACCTGCATGGAATTATTTACAGTTGCTCAGCAATACATAGTACCTGAGTCACATTTGATGAGTATTTATTTCCGAATACTTTAAAGTACTTGGCGAAGTTGTTAAATAGTTAAGGTTATGTTTGCAAATTCCCATCTAAGTCAATCTATCTAAATCACAGATTTAGTGGGCCAAATATTTTGTTTTAATTGTACTTACTTTTTAGTCCTGTTTATTCCTAACTTTAATTGCATGTGAGGTTTTTTTCTCATAGAAATATTTACCCTGTTCTCCAATAAATGCTACATTTTAATGAGGAACTGTGACAAAACCATTTTCAAGACCTGAAGAAACACCTTCTAGTTGAGGTGTAGTTTGTGATACCACATATTTCCCCAGTTGCCTACATCTTTATTGAAATTTCAAGAATTTAAATAAGTTCAAACCATTCATTCCTCCTTAGCAAAAAGTGTATATCTAAATCCTATCCAATTCTCATCTTAGCTTTTTGTTTTGATATGGAGGTTTTTTTAAAGATTCAATGTTGTTACTAGCTAGAGATGTATTAACTATTGTTCTATAATTTCTGGAAGGTTGTTGTTTTTCCCGGTCATCAGATCTTTGGGCCAGTTGTTACTATTAATCACTGCATGAATGGTTTCTAGATCATTAATCACTCTGCAGTCCTTTCAAACTCCCACCATCTCATTTAGGTTTGTGAGTTTATTCCAGAATCTTCTGTTCATTTTATTGGTTGGGTTAGCCTAGGGAAGAGAAAGCTAATTGAGATCTAATTGCAGTCTTCCAGGGGTGTTATGGAGGAGACAGAGCCAGACGCTTTTCAGTGGTGCGCAACAGAAAGCCAAAGGCAGCAGTCACAATTTTCAATAAAGAAAATTTCAGATGGATAATAGAAAAATAGTTATCCATGTTTGGGGCAGAGAATTGAATGAGATGATCTACAGAGGTCTTTTCCAAAGTAAATTATTCTGTGATTCTATGAAATTAGATGGATGAGCCTATTATTTTGTATTTCTGCATTACCTTCCTTTTGAAAATGTCATAACATAGTGCTGCTTAATGAATAAGACTTCCCTGTGCTTCTGAAACACAGGTGTTTTATAGGTAAAGAAAGTGAAGCACAAAAATATTGGTACTATAAGCGTGTTAACAGACTTAATTTGTTCTATTACATTCTTAACATTCCTTTAACTTAAAACCACATCTTTACCATGTGCAGTATTTATACATACATGTGTATTTTTCAGTACATACTTGGTATCGCTTTCTAGCCATATCAGGTAAATTTAAAACTGCATTCATAAGATGTCTGAGATTCATGTTCAGTTTACCATAACTAAATGAAAATATAAAAACACCTCCATCTTTAGATCCTACAGTCAACACACTAAAAACTGTCTAAGCTTGTGTCAGTTTAATTCTTCTTGAAGGCTTTGATATTGATGTAGCTTACCAAGGAATAACCCTTTTTCATGCAGGAAAGTTTAAAAATAGTATGATTAGTCTATTGACAATGTACAAAGTGCTTTGGGCCTCTACATTTCCTGTGATTCAAATCACTAGAAGACTTCTAACAGTACCTGTCACGTAGAATCAGGTTCTAAAAGTGACTGAAGTGGACAGGCTTATCTGTTTTCTCTTTAACTTAAAAAAACTAATGAGGAAAAAAAGTATCTAATACCTCACAAATCTCCTGCTAAGCTATTGAATACCAGAACCTAGGGGCAGTGTATGGAATAGTAATTAATTTATCTGACGACTATTTTGGTAACCATCAACTGGAACATCTTTTCAGCTTCTCAATGTATTTCTTACGGTGTTGTGTGGAAACAGGACATGGTATTCTACATATAGCATATGCAGATAGGGCAATATTTTTCCTTTACTTGCTGGCCACATTCTTTTTAACACAGCCCAGGACATGATTTGCTTTCTTTGTGACAAGAGCACTACTGGCTGTACTACACCATGGCAATCACCATAACCTTCAAGGAAGCAGGACTGTTACTCAGCCAGTCAGTTCCCAACCTCTACTGTTATAGGGAGTTGTTCAATCCAACCTGCAGGGCTTTGCACTTCGGCTTGTAGAACACCACAATGTTTTTTCACGTTTCAGAAGGTTCCTTGAAATTTAAACTCTAGTGTACATTTACTCATCATTCTTGATGTTGGGCTTTGCCTTTCACATTTTGGGGGGAAGTGAAATAGAAATATAAAATCCCCATGTTCTAGGAAAGTCAATAGTGATTTTAGTGTTGCTACAAAAATATCTTCTCCAAGGTCTGGTGTGGGTGTGCACACATGTACATGCGCCAATAATATCAGAAAGGTAATATGTCATTTTGTAGTTAAAGAAACGAAAGATTGATTCTTTGAACCCCCCATTTCTTCATTTGTTCGTGATTGCTGTTTTACTGTCTTTGAGTGCTTAAATGTGTCTATGTTCTTTCCTCCTATTAACATTTGGTTTATTTTGGTAATTTAGAATGGTCAATGTGAAGATGAGTTTTCAAGCATAAACTGTAGAAATGACACAACTATAGAAATATCTGGAAAGCCTTAAAGATGTAGTATTGGACAAGCAGGTAACATCTAACCTTAGAGATTCAAAAATCCTTCCAGGCCCTTGGATCTGCCTGCACTCCTTTGACTGCAGTTTGTTTCTCTCCTAAGGCAAGTCCAGAGTAAGGAATATAAACCCAACTGCCCTTTAAGATACCTGAGCATAATTGTTAAAGCTGGTGACATTTTGGCTCCTTTTATTTGTGTGTAGTGTTATTTGCAAGAATAACTAGTGTTTTTAAAAACAGACTGCTCAAGTGGAGTTACTGGGCTAGAAAAACTAGGATAAAGTAAGGGTTGTATTCAGGATTTTTGAGTCTGTATGCTCTAATAATACCACTGGATTTGTGGAAAAATTTCTGTGTTTGGATACTGTTCTGTCCTTCCATTCCCAAGGATGGTGACCAGCAGCACACCCTTATTAATGTTGAAACGGTCACAGTTTTGGATTACATATTCAGTCTCTGCCAATAAATGTTCTTCATGCTAGTATGATGCCACACAAATCTTAAATTTTCATTTGCTTTTTTAACAAACTAGGAAATGCCATACATCACAATCAAAAAAACTACCCTTTGATTCATTATTATGCTCTTTTACTACAGAATCATATATTTTTCCCTTAGGACATTATTTGATCTAATATGCAGGATGGATCATTCACTTGGGATAGAACTACATGAACACTTGCTGTTGCATCAGAACCAGATTAAAGAAATTCCATCTGTTTGTTCATGTCCTGTACCACAGTTCAGTGCTCCCTCAGTTAAACTTAGGTTTCGTTCTATTAATCAGATCGTTATAATGGTAGATCTTAAAACCAGGAAAAAATGCATTTGTGGTGGGTTTGGTTTTGTGGGGTTTTGTGGGGTTTTTTCCTCTTAGTTTTATTTTTATTTAGGTCATTACAGTAACCTGAGAGCAGCCACAGAGATGTTTTTACTGGTGTGACTGAAAGGAGTGTGAGCCCTGGCAGTAGATGAGGAAGCAGAGGGAAGGAGGGAGGGAAGACATCTTAAATCCATTTTATACATGTGTACAATTTTAAAAGATAAATTATCGAATCAGGGGTCTCTAGGAAGATTGCATGAAGAGTATTTTGGTTTCTATCTTTATAATCTGTGCTTTTTTATAGTGGCCTTAGTGTTCTATCAGATGACCTTATAAATGTTCATCAGTTTATTTTGCACAGTTTATGCTATGAAACCTGTCTTGCAGATAAAGAGAAAGGTCACAGAGGGAGACTTTGTATTAGATTTCTAACCGTAACCTAATCCTGATAATTATTTTAATAATGTAGTGATTAATTAGAAGCTGGTAATTTTATTCTTAGACCTGACTGTTCAGATCACTTAATTTTATTTATTTTTTCTGTTCAGCTCCTGCTGATTTTTACAATTTTTATGAGGGCTGTAATTGAAAGACTTTAGAAACTGTTCTTCAAATCTTTAAATTAAACGCTTTAAAATTGCCTAGAATCAAAGTATACTATTTCAGTAAAATGAAACAATTATTGCAGTTAAAAACACAGAAAATGTAATTTCCAGACAGAAGTTGAAACAATCCAAACCCTCTTTATTCTTCCACTTGTCAATTCTACAAATCAAATCCAGGTGTCTGAAGTATGGTCCCTGGAAAACAAGGAGTAGACATACAAAAATTTTAAAGTAAAATACTCTATGTCATTAGATGTTCTCTTTTTTTCAAGAGGCAGAAAGAGGGAATCCAGAGCCCTCCAATGCATCTTTCAACTATTCTTTCTTTTCCTGAAGTTCTTTCTTAGCAAGAACACATCTTTCAGTCTATTTAGCCAAAGAATCAAAGGTTTTGTAGACACCAAACTGCTAATAAATTTATACCATATATGTTCTCTGATAGGGCCTTTCTGCAGAATTTGTAAATCATCCCTGTTGAGACAAGGAAGGTTGATTCCATAGTTAAAAACTTTATGACATCTTTGTAAAAAACAAAAAGATCACATTTTACATTGTGTAGCAAATGTAACAACAATGCAACTTCAGAACTGTCCTGTAGTTTTTTACTACAGTATTTATCTGCCTGCCTGTATTTCTGCAATCTTAAATACATAACATTTACTATCCTACTCTGTGCAGTGCAGAAACAAACTGAAAGTCCTCTAGAAAGAAAGTGAAACAAGTTGCTTTTGTAATACCATATTTAACTATTTTGTAACTTCTTTCTAGCATCCTGAATTTGAGAGATAAATTTTTGAAGAAAAAATAATATTTCTGCAGAGATGAATATGGGGTTATCTTCTTTAAGGAAAATAAAAATAAATAAAACCTCTTACTTCTTAATAACAAAAAAATGAAAACCCAAAATTGAATGTTTCCATCTCTATTAAAAGACTATTTGTTATATCTTAAACTTTTCATAGAGTTGTGAAACCTTTTGCATCAATATGTATTGAATAAAATACCTTTCCGTATGCAGCTGTTATTCATGCCTTTTAATATTTTGAAGCCTGGCCTTATTCCAATGATAACAGTAGGAATGTTTTGCTTTTCTATTTCAATAGAATCAAGAACCAGTACATTTGTTTATGACTAGCTATTCTCAATTGCTTGAATTTTAGTAAGAAATGGAAATATGTTATGTACATGATTTCTGTCTTGAATCATGCTGGAGGTGGCCAATTTAAAATCAAGTATTCTGCTCTAACTACCACTCTGTGTGACACCTGTCTGACATTAATCACTATTCCTTGTATACACAGGTCAATAAAGTGCATTGCTATATGGAGACCCCAAGGAAAATGAGCTAATTAAAGTCTGATATTAGTATATGACAAAAAAAATAATATTGGTACAAAATCTCATTTTTATGGAACACAGAGTAGAAAGTAAAAAGTATAGTATTGTGTTTGTGTAACAAGAGTGCTACTCAAAAGTATAGGTCATAAATGTAATCCCATGAAATCTGTGGTTTGAGAGAACAGTTTGTCTGGAATAGTTGCAGCTGAGAAGAGACTCAAAAAATTAAGCATACATATAAATATTTATGTGAATGTATATACTTATAAAAAGTAAGTCTACAAAAATGGTATAAAAATATACAGAATTCTATAAAAATAAGTATTTTATAGATAGCTCAGAATATAATCTCTATTCTGTTTCTCAGACAAGGATGCATGCTTTCAGTTGGCTGGACTTATATAAGAAATATTACAGAATAATGAAGTGAAGTTATCTAAATTTCATTTTACCTTAGTCTTTGTTAATAAACTTTACAGGAAAGCTTTTAATAACAACTGAAACATTAAATTGTACAAATGTTCAGTTGCCACACAGTAGTGGGGAAAAAAGCAGTAGAGTAAAATTGAATCTATCATACACATACAAAATACATTGAGACAGCAGAAACTTTCTTAACAAGCTGACGTCCATTGCAGCAGAATTTCAAAATTTGGTGAGAAGGTGATTTGTCATGTAATTCATAACAAGTATCTCATCTTTCTGAGCAAAGTTAAGCATAGGGCATAAACAGGAAGAATCCTTTAACTTCACAGAAAGAGGCATAAGTAAGTTTAAGATACCCTTTTCCAAAGTGTTCACAAACTATGCCAAGGATTTTTGTTTAATGGTTACTGTTTGAATGGAATATGCAAAGTCCACCCTACACCCTTTTTATATGGATTGCATGGGAGAGATGCAATCATTCATTCTTCACATTTTGATGACTTTTGATGCAGAAAACGGTTAAAATATTTTGGTGGAATATTGTAGTGAAAAATCTGTATGGAATAGGTTATATCATTCACACATCCTTTATACCTTATTCCATATTGCTATAATTTTACAATTTATGTATTATGTAATTTAACAATTTATGTATTATGTAATGAGTTAAAGATTTTCTTCCACTTACCACCTTTCAGTTTTAATGGAATGTGTTCTTACATGTACTGATATAAAGAATTTAAAGTTTTTTCTCTAGTGATTTGCCAAAACATCAGTCAAATATGAAGGATAAAGTCCTAAAATCTAAATTAAATAGTAATGAGTGGCATAAGTCTCATTGAACTGAGAAGAATCTCTATTACCTATTTCCTTTACAAAAAAAGTTACTGAAGAGACATGCTGTAGAAGTATCAGAAACTTGTCTCCTTCAACTGATCAGCAAAACTGAACCCAAAGAAAGTAGCAACACTTCTCTGAACCCCCTGTCTCTCTTGTTAAATGTTTTGCCTATTAAGATCAGGGGATTTTTCAGCATGGTTCTTTGCTGAAGGCAAGAGATGATCCTGCAGTCTTGTTAGGTTTCCAGTGATGACGTCAGAATACAAATACCCATACAGAGTTTGCAGCATCACACCAAGATGTACCCAAAGGGATGAAGAAGGGATAAAACAGGAGAGCAACAGCTACCATCACAAAACTTTACATTTGTTGTATTTGCTTCCCTGATTTCTCTGTGTTCTAAAGTAATGGGGAAGCCTAAGAGGACAAAAACTTCTGTGTTACTAGATGCCTTTCTGTTGCAGCCTGCTGAATATTGTTATTTTAAAAGTATTTGCTATTCTAGTTAAAACAGTACTGTCTTTTCAGCATCTGGGAAAGATTCTTCAGCATGGACTGTAAGGGTTGACAGGGAAATGGTTGCTATGGAACTATTTTCTGAGCTAGAATGGCAGAGCAACATTTGGCAGGATTTAATTTGCATCTCTTCCTTGCTGCAATTTCTTCAGGATTATCTGACCATAGACTTCACCAGTCACCCAGAAAGCCTAGCTGTGTACTGAAAGTAGCTGTTTCCCCAGAAACAGTACAAGTGTCAAACCTCCCACCCCCACATTTAGCAAGGTTTCTAAATCAATGAAGATCAATCTACAAAATTATTTAATATGTGATCTAGTAATTATCCCATTTATTAGTTACAATAAATCCTGAGATTTCTATTTTTTTCATGAAAGTGTTAGACTGATTAAGGAGAAAGGCTGTTATGTTAATTACAAGAATTAACAATTGCTGACTCAAGACTGTAAGTGTGAAACACTTGGACTTGCCATTTCTCCTATATATGTGAGACCTATGTATAATAAATATTTTCTCTTTATCTTCCATTGAAAATAATATTGTGAAATTAGTTTTATGATCATTTGAAGGGACTTTCCTCTTAAATCTTTAGTTAATCTATAGTTTATTATTATGATTAATAATTTTTACTAATAGTGTTAGTTGAATAAAATATTTGCATGAATAAAATACCATTGCATAGCTGCTCTATTAAATTGAAGGCTCTGGAAACCAGAAATTGTAGCAGGAAAAACTAGTGTAACATATTGCATGAGAAAGTTATAATTTCAAAATTAAATATTAACAAAACTGCAGGCTTGTATGCTATCCCAGGCTCTATTTGCATGTTATTATTTCCTCAATAAACAAACAAACAAAAAAATCAATTCAGAATCATTATACAAGAAGGGCTGGCTTTGGGGATCGTACAAGTCAGAATTTCATTCCGGGCCAGAGGTATGTGGCAACTTAAGTAATAATTCTTGTTATTCGACACTTAGTGGGCCTCTGAGACTTCTTCTTGCTGAAATGTTGCAAATATGTTAAAAAGTTAACTAGATCATCGTGCCAGAGCTGCGGCGGTCAGGATTCCTGTTTTCCCACCTAGCAGCTCCGCCGCTGTGTCAGCGCGCAGCCCGGGCTGTCCCGCGGGCTCGGGCCGGGCGGGAGGAGCTGGCTCCATCGGGGGAATCGCTGGGAATGCGGCTGCGGCCCCGGGGCTGCGCGCTGGGCGCTGGGCGCTGGGCGCTGGGCGCTGGGCGCTGGGCGCTGGGCGCTGGGCGCTGGGCGCTGGGCGCTGGGCGCTGGGCGCTGGGCGCTGGGCGCTGGGCGCTGGGCGGGTCCTTGATGGGAACGGCCAGAAAAAGACCCTGCCTTTGAGCTCCAGAATAGGCGAGACCTGGGTCCTGCTCTGGGGAAAGTGCTCCCCAAGTGCACTGTGAGGAGAGGTCTATTTGCCTGGCGTTACTGCCTGCCCCTTTGTTCCCTGTGTCCTTGGCAAGGGCTGAAAGAGCTGCGCCTGTAATACTTGGGCCCTGGTGCCCCACTTAAAGAAATAATAAGCCATTGTCTTCATTAAGCAAGCCTTGTTTTAGCAAACAGAATTCAAATACTAAAAAGGGAACATTTTTAAGGGGGGAGAATCAGAGACAGGGATGCTTTACAAAATTCCCTAGAGAAGCTGCTTTGTTTCCACTATTTTATTGCTACTCACTGAGAAGATTCATATTCAAATAGGTTGGGGTTGTGAATCGGTCGTTTGCACATTCTCATGCACCCAGGAAGGCTATGATTATGGCTAATTACAATGACGAATGGAATCCTAACAAGAGTGCTCAATCAGATTGCTGTTCATGCATGAAGCAATGCAGACCAGCCAATGGAGGTGTGATTTTCGTAATTACGAACAATGGGGCTAAGTTAAAAAAACCTCCGTAAATCTGCTCGAGACAAAATAAGGTCTAATTAATCACTTTAAGTTTTGAATTCTCCAGATGATCTGCATGCTCAGTTCTCTTTAGCATTCTTTTAATAGACTTAGTCTAAAGAGTAAGAATGCATCCTTTTCACTCATACTTTCACTGGATAAAATGCAACTGTTTCAAAATATTCTGACTTTCCTTTTGTGACGGATCGTGTTGCAACCTGTTTTTTCAGGCAAGTAGATAGAATGTTAGAAAAATAAACACAGCATTGTTTGCCTTGCTAGCAATGCCATTATCCATGTTGAGAAAACCAATGAAGTTTCTTTAAGTTGTCTTATTATTATTGACCTCATTCCCAAACTTAATTTTATGGAAGTAAATGGGAACTTTGACGTTGCCTCCAAAGACTGCAGATTTTAAATCTGCTTTTATAAAGTTGTACTTGGGCTAATGTAAATAAATGGCTAAAAATTCATACATTTTTTATTACCTTATTTTTTTAATGAAGAAATATTAGCAGCATAAACATAAAGTCAAATGAAGGCTAATCTGTTGGCAATGAAACTTTGCGGGCAGGACAGTTTTTCTTTGTCTATTAATGTTCATTCCAAATTTTATTTTGAGCATTTTATCACATGAGACTATATTTTCTTAGTAAAAAATCCTTAGATTAATTTGTCCGTAAATAAGTACTATACTGAATATAATAGCCTGGTTTCAGTACTCTAGGGAACATCTGAGGAAATATTTTTTTCTTGTAGATTCAGTTGGTGCAAAAGGATCACCTGGCTGTGTGACTTCAGTGAAATCTTGCTTTGACATAGACATGTTTTAAGTATGAAGGTATTACATATTCAGAAAACCTACAGAAAAAATCCCTTTTATTGAGCTGCCATGTGAAAAAAACGCAAAACTTAAAGCAAATAGCAATTGTTTCGGAGCGCTGATGTTTGTATGCATGTCTTCTCTAGTTTTATTGGGTCTTCTACTGTCATTTAGATAAGTCAGCACTTTGTCCAAAGGCCGTTTTCTTATTAGAAGGATATTTCAGTGTACAAAATACATTGTTGTTGCCAAAAATTTGGATGAAATTGATGCACAGGATCAGATTTTTACTGTATATATCAGGTTTTGGCTAGACAGATTTAAACAGTGGTATTTTGTGAGACCTCAGTGTTAGGCTAAGGGTTGTATTGGTGCTTATTTCACATGATCTTGTAGTTTGTCACCAATAGTAAAACTTTGATTCTTCTGTCATCTTTGTACTACAGAATGATGCATTGCCCAAGTTGCTGTACATCTTTCATTATCAGTTGTCTTAAAACACATGATTATAAATGTGTGATTTGGATGTGTGGTGGCCTTGGTGGCAATTAATAGGAACTTTTTGGTGTGCTCCTTAGTCTGGTAGGGATTCTGTCATATTATGAATTATGTAAGATCCAGCTGTGCACAAGCCTCTCATTAAGGTTCATGGAACAGCTACTTTCAGCCATGCCCCACTTTGTAGGCTTCTGTGGAGAAAGCATGATCCATAGTGCTTCATGAAATGATTGAGCCAAGAAAATAGCTTGCTGCTGCCAAAATGATAATTTGTCCCTGTTGGCTCCTGCAGTTTCCCTTGGGTAAGTCCAACTGCTCAGCTAGGCCTGAGACAGTGTTGCTCATTAAACCAGCAGTGGATAGCATTCTGTTGGTGTGGTGAGCTGAATTGCTCAGCAAGGCATAAGACAAGACCAGCACAAGCAGGACAGAAGGATAGTGCAAATTCAAACATGGAGATGGAGAGAGAGAGGAAGTGCGACCTCATTGAGTGTGTCACTGCTAGATTGTTTTAGTCATCTTTTGTAATTATGCTCATGCAGGCCTTGATTGTATTTAGTCCTTTTACTTCAGTTCCCTCCATTAAAATTGTTCAGGTAGTGTGCCAAAAGCTTTTTACCTCCTTTGCATCTACTGTGTCTTAAATACTTGTGCTTTTGTATGGAAAGCCTTTGTTTAATCTTTTCATTTCATTTTCCAGTAGTCCATCAAATTAAAGCCATCATATGCCAAACATCTGGATATCCTAAACTTAATTAGATAACTCAACTGATAGCTCAGTGTCATGCACTGTATTTATCTAACAAGAAGTTTCTCACTTGATGTAATATAAATAAGGAACTGACTTGAATATGGCCATGATTTTAACTTGAAAATCTTATGAATAGCTCTGCATGTGATGCACATACAGTAACCTCATCTGTGAATTTACCCACTGGTGAGACCAGATGCTTCTGTGCATCTTAAAATCATTACTTCTTATTTTGACAAAAATACAGGAGTAGGAATACAAGGAGTATTTAAAACTTTTCTCTCTATGAAAGGAATCTCTGTCCATCGCTAACAGGATATATTCACCAAGATAGGAAGAAAGAATTCCTGCATCAAAAAGTCCAACAATTAAATCAGATAGGAATAAGGGTTCTCTGCTGTTCAATAGCCATAGCTATATTTCAGTGGATTAAAATGTTTTCTAGCCTCACTAGATCATTAAATTAGTAATAAAAACATTATATGAAAAATATTTTAAATGCATTTGGCTTAGTTTTTTGAAGATAAGTTTTTTTAAGGATATCAATAGTCATAAACTATATTAGAATTGGAGAGATGGTAATAGGATTAGTGTGTTTGCATTACTTTATCAATTAGAATTTATTTAAAGTGAGAAACATTTATAAAGTACATAGTGGTATGGTGCAATATAGAGCTTTAATTGACATTCATTTTTGATGACTGACATATCACCTATAAGACCTTTATTTTCTTAGTGTAATGTTTTTTCACTGAGCTGTGGTAAGGCAAGCTCAGTAGCTCTTTATCTTATCAATAAATGGATTTAGCAAAAAAGCTTGCATAGGATAGTACTTGAAGTAAGCATAAAGAAAATCTGATTTTATTTGCTTTGACAGTGTATTAGTATAACACAAAAGTGAGCTATATTCTGCTATATGAAGTTACTTCAGATATTAACTAGATTCCAGAAAAAAAAGAAAGATCTACAGGTTGCTTTGGCTAGGCACTCTGACTTAGTTAATTTATTCTGCTTGTCAGAAACTTTTGGGATATATGAAACTCAACTGGTCTCATGGCATCTCTGACAACTTATTTCCACAAGAATCAGATGGCATATTTCATTTTTAGAACAGGAGGCACTTAATTGTCAAAGTATCCTGAAAAACATACTGAGATTAGAACAGTGTCCTGTGGTCTTCAGTGACAGAATTACTTATGAATCGGGGAGCAGTGTCAGTTTGCTATCTGCCTGCCTCAGTGACGCTGGGAGTACTGAGGAATAAGGGACCCTAATATCTCTGTAGGTTGGTGAGTGTTATTCATATATTATGTAAAGCAGCATATGAAAAACCTTCTACAGGTAATGAATGAGTCATTACATGTTTGGTGTTGCCAACCATTTACTTCATAATTTTCTCACTGTTGCAGTAACATTGTTTTTACTCTTCATTTGCATCTAATACCAATACCACCTTTTTTGTTTTTGCTGGGACCTATGATGCTTTTGTTTCCTTTTTGTTGAGGTATTTGCAAGTCTTTGTGAGACTAAAAGTATTACAAAGTTGGAAGGTATAGCTAATGCAAAAATCCTCCGATAAGAAAAGTTAGACAAGTTTTTCAGCTGCAATGTAAGAAATTGATTAAAATTAATGTCAAAAAGTTATAGAGAGTAAAAGTTACTCATGGTGATATTAACTTGATTCTTGAGAATTTCTTTTTCTGTGATGTTGGTGGGAGTTTGAGCTTATCCTACATAAAATTTTAGAAAAAAAGTCTGACAATGTCAGTTGAGTGGAAGATGATTATAGGATATTGGTATGATGGAAATCTAATGCAATTTTGCAAAGCAGTGGTGAATTTAGTTGAGACAGCAAATGTAAAGTTATGCAAGGCATTGAAAAGATGTAATTTTATTATTCTGTAGTTTTAGTCATCTGTGTTCAAGAAAGATTAATTTAAACAAGTGTAGAGAACCCCAAGAATGACTAGAAGGATAATATATCATTTATAGAGAGGGATATTTGTGGGGAGTGGTGTATTTAGCTGAGGCAAACAAAACTTTAGAAGGAAATATGGCTACGCAGAATAAATGCATGGTTATAAATTGTGACTAGAAATTTGGTCAGTAGTGGAAGTCTGGAATAATCTTCAAAATTGCATGGCAGCAGTCACTTGAAAGGTTTGTGGAAGAATTATATGTCAAAATTGTAATTCTTGGAGATGACAGATTCTGATAGATAATAAATTATTTTGTATATGTCTCCATAAGTATGATTATCTCAAAGGGGTACTAAAATAAAACCTCTACTTCTTATTTGCACTCTCTTTATTCAGTTCTTTAGAGTTTCTTTTTCCTGAGAGTAGGAGTGCAAAACAAAAAGCTTTTGGACTAGAAATATTTTTCACTTGTTTTATTTGTTTAATTTTTTGTTTATTCATTTGAAGCACTCAGCATTTCTGTAACTAACAGCAAGTTATCAGGGCAATTCTCCTCCAGAAGTCTGGCCTTTGTTTGTAGCATGGCAAGATACTTGTAGCCATGAGTGGGTTTTGCCTTCATGAAGCAAGCTAAAACAAGGGAGATAGTTTCAGTGGTTTTATTCTGTAGATTTATTGAGAAGGGGGAATTTTTAATAATTTCCAGCTTTACCCAGTGGTCTAGAAGGTGTGGCAAAAATCATTCTACTCCAACTATATTTGCAGATTTACAGGTTCTTTAGCAATATTCTTGAAACAAATATAATAATAAAATATTAGTGTGGTGGTTGCAGAATAATGTCATATCATGATTCCTCATTTTGCTGATGTAAATTTTTCAAAATTGCACAACAATTAGGATGTATTCAGTATTGGATCTAAACTTACATTGATTTTTTTTTTTTTTGTGACTATGCCTACATTATAAATTACAATTTCCAGAAGATTGCAGGACTGACATGTTTCAATAACTATTTGTTGGTATAAAAATGTTGCCTTTGATTGCAAGTTCAGTCTCATTCACTACAGCCTAAATTAAAAAAAAAAATTAAAAAACCTTATTTTCCCCACAATTTTGTTTTAGAAAATATTTCTCACTTAGCTAGACAAAGTGAAAATGGGAGAGGTTGCATTTTACTGCAGAGGTGAGAACTACAAAATAGAGTTTTACTTATTAATATTCATTTTTATTATGGAATTATGATTTTTTATTTGATTTAGCAGCCTATCAAATATAAATATATATGTCTACAAAAATTTGAGTTAGGACAGAAACCAAGTAGAAAAGCTGAGCTCTCCAAGTACTTTGACATGTAATTATTTGGTAATCATTTTAGTACTAAAACTTGATCTATGTTCCATTAATTTATAGTAATTTACAATAAAATGTGTATTGGAATGCCATAAACTATCAATTTAGTGTATAAAATAATCAGAACAGCTAAATCTGTATCCTATTGCTGAAAAGGACTTTGTTTATCCTTTACATAGTAATGTTGCAAGAACCTATTTGAAAGTTTTCAATGGCCTGTTTGTGGGGGTTTTATACAGCAAACACAGTTGCAACCTTTAGGTGGAAACAGCTGAAGTAGTTTGTAATTAGGTACAAGCTTTTGTCAACTTCTCTGTTCAGGACTTCCTGTGCAGCGTCTGCATTATGACTGTGGAGCAACAGTGCTCCTTTCTGAAGAGTTGGAAAGAAGGGAAATAAGAGAAAGGCAAATAACTGATTTCTTGCTCCTGACAGAGGACCCAACTGGAACAGATTCGAACTGATTGCTGGGTAACCTACAGCTGCTCCAGTGAGAATATCTTATGGCCAGCATTCCTCCAGGCACTGACATTTAGGACCATCTCAGGAATTAGTAGAAATGCAATCTAAACATGAGTACTGAAAAAAAATACCTTAGTTCTGCTGGAAGTTTTACAGGACATATTTATTATTCTTCGGATTTTATTATCATTTTATATTAATACATTTTTATATGTCACCAAGATGTGCCAAATCCCTTGTCAGAAGCAATACTGCCATGTAAAAGCACACAGGCATGGCTTAATTAACCTCTTTAAGATAGTTTTAAAATATTTCAAGTAATTACCTAGAATTGTCATGACAGTAAATTCTACCTTAGTAATTACTACTGTATAGGCTAGAAGCTAAAGTAATGCATTACAATGAAACCCAGAACTGTGTATCATTTTGCTAAGAACATTTCAATTAAATACTTTTGAATCATGAAACTGCTTTTATTGTTAATATCATATTGCGGTTGGGTTTTTTTTTCTTCATCCTGTTCAATATCTCTTCTTGAAACTTCCGAGATCTTGCCATGAGAATTAACTTTTTAACTGGAAACGGGTGTATTGACTGGTAAGTGAGAAGAAGAAAGCAGACTTCTACTAGGAAAATACCTTCGCGTTTTGCTTTTAAAATAGTCATTTTACAGAAGTAGCTACAAAACACTTTCCATGCAACTTGAAGAAAGTTTATAGTACAAGTCTGATAGTATATTCAGACATTAAACCAATAGATTAAGATAATTGGCATTATGATAATGATCATAAGATCGTAGAGAATGATGCTATTCTAAAAGAAGCTTTAATTAGCCTTGACACTTTGAAATCATGTGTACATGATTAATTTTATAATGTCTATATAATTATTTCTAAAATGTGTGTTCTTTAGTGGAGACTGAGGGAGCCAGAATGCTTTAAATGAGATTTAAAATTGTAAAGGAGTAAATATCTGACAGGAGAATGGATTTTAAAAAGTAGTGACCTGCAGAAATGAAGAATCCATCATGGCCTACTTTTCATGATACTGCCTTTAAAAAGTTAACAGTGAAAAAAAAAAACCTCTTTAAATGAGACAGCATTGTAGGGATGCATCTAATGCCTTTCTGTGACAAATATAGCTGTGTAAAACAAGACTTGCTTCCTATTGCAGCAAGTGAGCATGTAATAGTTCAATATCAAGTGAGAGAGATTTTTGTTACATTCCTAAATTTTTCTCTTAAGCAGTGTTGCATTATTTTTTGAAAAGTTTTACTATTTTTACAAAATAGGTTTTATTTATCTTTAAGTAGCGGTATTCTTAATGGTTAAAACAGTTTCCAATCATACTTCTACCTTAGAGATAATTCTGACAGGCTTTCATCTGGAAATTAAAAAACTCATGTATTAAATATTACTGTTAATGAATTTCAGAGTAAATTCAGTATTCCAACATCATTAATTTCTCCATTATTTTTTCTGTAATTTCTTCTCTAGTATTTTTCCTTTATTTTGTGATTAGTTTCAGAGTGCATGGTAGTGAAGTGATGCTTGTGTTTTCTATTAGGAACAGAGGTAAGTAAGTTTCCTTGGTAGTCTGATTCTACAAACACTATTTGGTATATTGTATCTTTAAAGTTACTTTGACATGTAAACAGATGCCATTTGCCTAGTTGCAGGGGTAATACGTTTTATTTCTACTACTAAATTATATGGAGAAAGAATTGAGCTTCTCTTTAATTTTTCACATTCAGTTCATATATTTGACTGACAATTATATATGTCACTTCAAACTGAAATTCAGGCCTTTTACTGAAGTTGATAAAAAGCCTCCTATTCATTTTTAATAAGCACAATCCTGGTCCTGAATGAGAACAAAAAAGATTACACTTGAATTCAGTGAATATTAAAAATATAGATTTAGAGTTGTTATCCAAAGTAGTTTTAAAATTCCAGTGATCATATTCTCCTTTCAATAAAGAACCCAAAAAAAATTTTAATACCTTATTATTCATAAGAACAAGACCTTATTATGCTCAGTCAAAGGTCTGTTTGTCTCATTTCTAAAGGTGATTGGGTTGCAACAGTTGGGGAAATTATAATCAACAAGGTAAATATTTCATCTGTATTCTCCAGTATACCCTCCTGGATTCCAACTGACAGTAGCTTAACAGCTTCCTAATTGGGATGTTGAATAAAATTTTTTTGCACTTAGGAAGACTGGATGGACCTTTCCTAGTCCTCTTAAATGTATTTATTAATTGATCTCCACAACACAGTTTTTCAATAAACTCTGCTATTTCCTTATGCATTTTATGAAAAAAAAAATCTTCCTTTGATCTTAAATTTATTCCCAAATGTTTATTTTTCTCTTTGTATTATGAAAAAGAAAGTTGAATTTTTGTTATTGTTTCTCACTTCTACTGTTCATGGTTTCTGATGTGTGCTGTTCAGTCATCACTTTATCTAAACAGAACAGTTCTAGCCTAAGAAAACTTAGAAAAACTTAGTTTTTCCCACTATGAAAAAATGTTTTGTACCTTGGGTAATCCATGCTGCCCTTTTCTTTATCTTCTCAACTTCCTTTACACCCTCTTTAGAGTCACGTGAGTACAAAATTTTGCAGCAATCAAGCATGGTAAATATGTCGTCTGACATAATGAAGCTTTAGGACCATTACTTAATGTTTACTAATAATTGAAACCATTTTATTTGCCTTTCTTGCTGTTGCCAAACACTGTTCCTACATTTTCAGGTAACTATCTGCAGGGGCTTCAAGATCTCTTACCTAAGTGGAACACTCAGGATTGTATAATGAGGATTGTTTATTGTTTTCCCTCATATGTATTACTCTGCCTTACCGATAATGAATTTAATCTATCATGCTATCACCACTTTCTAGTTATTTTTAAATATATTGAACAGCATGGGCCAGCACATAACCCTTTGGAGTCATGCTAGTAACTTCTCCACATTACAGAAACTGAATACTCAGTTCTATCCCTCACTACTGTACTTCAACAATTTACTACTATATTAAAGGACTTTCCTTGTTATCCTGTTGCTCTTTAGTCTCCATAAGAATCTTTTGATGGATTTTATGCTCTATGTGTGCAATTTCAGACACCTAACTGTGCTAAATATCCTTTGGGAGCATGTTCTGTAGACAATGGAGAAAGAGGAAACTCACTGGAACAAACTAAAGCTATCATCACCTTAGTGAACATTTAAGGTGCAATAGTAGCAGGTCCATAAAACAGTCAGTCATGATAACTCTGCATCCATACCATGTGGGTTATGAGAGATGTATGTCTGGGTATCTGTGCTTTGATTCTGTGCATTGAGTACCCACTGGCAGTTGGAATAGGCTAAGTTAGCCCTTGGAGCACATCTTTTGATTTGGCTTTATCTGAATGGAATCCAATTCAAGCTCTGCAAGATCACTTTATGTTATTAGTGAGGATGATAGGAAGATTTGTTTCAAAAGCATACTTCTCTTAATTAATGCACTAACATAGACCTTTCTCACATGGAATAAGCTAGACTCCCATTGAGAGCTACCCCCAGAATCACATCCCTGTCTCTTCTGTTCCTCTTCACTCCAAAGATACTACACTAGGGTCCAACAGGTAGGAATGTACCATTTTTATTGAAGGTTTCTAGAAATATCAATACAAACACAGAACCATGCTTGTTCTTGCAGTAGATGCCTGCTATATGGCTTTTAAGATGTTTTGAATCATTCCAAGTAAATCATATTTACATATGTATCCATTAATTTTATGATCCATTTTACCCATTCAAGTTCTGTCATATCTGCCATGTTCTGTTCTGTTGCTCTTAGTATTTGCTTACGTGGTAGGATGCACCCTACAGTAGGTGATAGAGAAATTTCATAGCTGTATTTACTTTTTGAGATAAATTGTGGTCAATAGCTTTGATACAAATAATAATTAAATGTAGCATTTAAACCTTTAGAGCTTCTGGTGTATCTTTTTACAGTTAACATCTACTCACAGCATTTTTTCCTTTAATGTCTAAAAGAAGCCCACCAATAGCAGAGCTGGGCTATACTTTGTCCTTTGATAATACCTCTCACTGATTTTCTTCCTTCCTCTGCATTTCCATGGAATCTATTTTTCAGTTTCCCATTCATTCCAATACTTTGGAAGGATGTAAGTGTCAGGCAGAGACAAAAATTTTCAAGTTCAGTACTTATAATCTCTCGTGCTTCTGAAGAGCTTCCCCTACCAAAATCAACAAATAAGGAAAAGAAAGCAAAACACTGCTTCATGTTTCTGTTCTGCTTTATTTCTTTGAATAAACATGGTTACTTAATGTACAGGATCTTCATGAGCCTGTGAATAACTTTCATCCCTCCTACTGCACTGTCTACATTGTCCAAAGTTCTGCAGTAATTTTATCTCTCTATATTTGTATTATTTTGAACATGTCTTTTACCTAAGAGGAATATATAATCCTCAGCTTAAATATTAGGACTTGTACCATAATGATGAAAGACATATTGTATTTCCTTAGATGTAAAAGTAACTTGTCTTCAAGGCTTATGAAAATATTTAAGTAAATAGAATATATTTATCAAGCATTTTAGTGCAGAATATAATTTTTGTTCCAAAATACTTGTACAGTAAGTGGCTGCTAGTCACTACTACAAGGATATTTAGCAATTGGAAACTACAAAAACAAAATGTTTTCTTAAACATGCATGGTAGTTAAGTTTTGAAAAAAAAAAATTTAAATGTACTAAATTCTTGGTAATCTTTTGGAAGAAATGGTTGAAAATTTGAGTTAGAATTTGCTGTATTACCCATAATGATATGACTAAGGAAAAAGTGATATTCAGTATACTGGGAGACTGGCAGCAAACTAGGAGGCAACTCTGTATTCCATGGGGAGGTAAGCACTAAAAGTTGTTCTTTTACTCTGAGAGTGCTGAAGTGCAGGCTGAGATAAGATACTCATACATGGCTATTATAAGAGTAAATTATGCTTTGTATTTGGAAGTGACCTCTAAAGTTTATTAGGTCCAAACCCCCATGCAGGAACAACTTGGATCGGGTAGCTCAGAGCTGTGCCCAAATGAGTTCTTCAAAAACTTCCCAGTATCGAGATTCTGTAACCTCCATGGAAAACATGCATTTTTGCTGTCCTTCTGCCATGCTTGCTTGTCTTTGAAGAAGTTGTCATGCTTTGAAGGGCTTGTTTAGCCCTTTTGGCCCTCTTTGTCCTGCATGGTAATTTTTTCATTCTACTGTACTCTTATTAAAATTTTGGCACACATGTACATGTTGCACATGACAAAAACCTAGAGCTAGTGTAACTCTTCAGAAGGTCAGATTTTTTTCCCCCTAAATATCTTGATGAATGCATGAAAAGCAAAGAAGCAAAGGTATTAGCTTCACTGAAGTATTATTTCTTTGTCCAATTCCTCATCTATACTCTAGCACTACTTCTGCACCACAGCTACTAAATACTGAATACTAGATCAAGGGAGGGCCAGCTGGGACCTGTTATATTCTGAGTTTTGGTTCAGCCAGAACCAGTGGAAAGGAAGGGAAATGCCTCTGCTGAAATGCAGAATTATCCAAAAATTTCTTCTTGTAGTTGCAAATGGACCAAAACTATGAATCACAGGGTATCCGATATTCCTAACTCTCCAATATACTTTGTAAAGGATTGACTTTTGCCTTTTGTTGTATTATTAAATTAATGATTGAATATGTTTTCAATAAGAGTCTAATGATTATTCAGTCATTTGAATTTCTTTACTTTTTTGGAACATTATTTAATGAGTTTCATGCATTAATTAAGCATTTATGACTAAAAATTTACTATTTTAATTTTTTTTCCTAATCTCACTCCCTGCCTTGCTGTTTTTTTGCAACAGGGAAAACAGAAGCTCTCAATCTATTTTTGTATGTTCCATTCATTATTTCATGTACTTCCAATATAATAGTATTTATTCATTATAATTTTGAAATAATCAATCACAGTTTTTTAGTTCCTCAGGCTTTTTTTTCTAAATCCTTAATGCATCTCCCTGTTTCACTATCTCTGAACCTTTTTTAACCTGAGGTTTCATTTGAAGGGAAGTAATCATTACTTCCTACAATATTCTGGATGATTTGCACTACATTTTTTTTCTCTGCTTTTCATTCTATTCCATGTTTCCCAAATTCTAACCTTTTGTTTACTGCTTAGATACAGCTCCCTAGTGAGCATAGGTTTTTTTTTTATTTATTTATTTGTGAATGATTGATGAGTTGGCCTTTTTCTTGAGGTCATCTTCACAATTTACTGGAGGTTTTTTTTCACCTGTATGGCTTGTTTTGCATTTAGTAACAGTCATTGCATTTCAGGTCATGTGTTCTTTCAACTACTTTGGTAATGGGCAGGACACATATTATTATTAACATTATTGTTATTTTGCCCTGTCCATTTTGTAGAATTTTTGAGGAATTCAGTATGAAAATGATGTCCCTTTTTCTGGAAATTATGTGAAAGTCCACTGTGAGTTGAGCAGATTGGACTGCTGGAGCTTCTGCATCTAAAAGTGTGTTTCTGTGCAAATTGGAGTAGTCCTTTGCCATACAGGCAAAACCAGTTTGTGTTGGAAACTGTGTCATTACACAATTCATACCATAATTTTCAGTTTGATATAACATTTTGTAATCTTTCTAAAGCAGTGGTTTTCTTTAGCACCTATTTTTATTATGTCTTTGTTGTTATCCATAGATCATGAATCCGAACATGCCTAGAATCATTGTTCTTTTGGGAAAAAAAATAACATATGTGTTAGGATATCTTGAGTTTGTATTTCTCAGAAAGACCTGAAATGCACCAATAGTAAAACTGCAGGTCTGTAACCTCCTATTACTCTCAGCTGCTGCATTAAGCAAGGGAAAAAGTGATTTATTGGATTTTTAACTTAGATCTCATAGATATCTTTCCTGCAATAATGAATGCAGACCATTGTTTACTATCTAAATCAACCTTGTCAGTGAAAAACTCTCCAATAATATTTTTAAGTCAAAGAGATGAATTCTTTTGTGGTCTGTGATGAAACAATCATGGATGGCTGTTTTCTTTCTTATATTTGCATGTTGAATTTGAATAAAACACAAAGAGATCTAGACCAAAGTACCTTTTTTATTAAAAAAAGTATATTTGACTTGCAGTCACTGCTTTAATCAGTAGCTGCGTAATAAACTGATAGGACTTTTATATTCTGATTACTTCTTATTTGAAAGTTTCTTTTAAGATGTTTGGATTTTGTGTTTATATTTATTATTAAACTTTACCTTATCTGTAAAGTAGTAGAAAGCATCAGCAATGTCAATATATTTTTAGATATATTCTTTGTGAGATCAAACTACAGCAATAAACAACAGTGACATGGAAATTTATGGCCCCCCAAAGAAAGAACCAAAACAAGTTTGTTTTCAGGTGACCTGAATATTGGTAGACATTTAGCAGAGAAATTGCTAGGCATTACTGCTCAGATACCCAACTAAATTAGAAGACTTAAATGTATTTTACTGTGGGAGAAAAAATGTCATAAACTCTCAGTATGAGGATTCAGTAGAAAACAGCTGATTTTCATTTCTTAAACCTTGATGCCTAGTCTTTCTTAATTATGTATCCAAATCTTTTATACTGAACTTGGCAGTTGTCTTTCTCTTTGGTAACACATGTACTCTCTGATTTGGGGGATTTTTTTTACAAAACACTTGAATTATCACTAAGTGGAATAGAATTTACTTTCAGTAAATCACTTTTGAAAACAAAGATTAGTGAAGAGCTGCATAACTCAGACTTGGGAGAGGTGATTGATGCCTGCCATTTAGACAATGCCCTTAACAATATGCTTTGCTTTTTGGTCACCTCTGAATTGATCAGGCAGTTGGAGTAGACGGTTGTTATGGGTCCTTTCCACTGAAAGTGTCTTCCCCTTCCCCTTCCCCTTCCCCTTCCCCTTCCCCTTCCCCTTCCCCTTCCCCTTCCCCTTCCCCTTCCCCTTCCCCTTCCCCTTCCCCTTCCCCTCCTCTCAACAAAAATCTACCTCACAGTCTTCAGTAGTGTCACAACAGTTCCATGGTTAAGGTTCTCTATCAGATCTCTTAGCTAAGTTTCTTGGCAATTTTTAACTCAAGACAAAATCACGTTATACACTTCATGTACATTTTAAAGTGCTAGTGTAAAGAAATAATTGACTATTCCATGAAGCAAAATCCCCTCTATATTTTTTATGACGCTTATGACAGTGGTACTTCATGATCTTTGTTTAGAATCATATTTTGTTCTTTTCGTTGAAATGTCCATTTTTCTTATATAGATAATCAAAGAACTTTATGAGTTGCTACAATATGTAATAATGGAGAATAAAAATTCTGGTACTAAAAATATAATCTCATGGGACTACATATGACAGCTAAAAGAGCATTATTTAAGATGAAGCTTTTAAAACTTGAAAGTCAGGAATTACCAGACTTACAGGTGCCTGATTAACTCATATTCTGATCATTTGCACTTTCTTTCTTTGCATTGAATGTAAGGTTTAAAGTTTTAAAAAGTGTTAAATTCAGTGGTGCAGATATACAAAGAGGGAATTTAACACTGTGCAGACAATTGAATCCAGTGGTTTTTTAGATGCTGACTTTTCATTATGATGATTTTCTGAAATAGGTTTAATATTTTTAAAACTGAATTCATAGGGATATGAGTTTATTTCCTTTTTTTAAGAAGAGAGGTAAAATTTATTTTCTAAGAAAGTATAACTTTATATGACCTTAGCATTTATTGCACGCACAGGTCTTCAACAACATGTTACCAACAGTGGCAGGAGGACACTCTAATACAGATTTGTTTGTCTACTCCACAACACCCTTTTTGATATCTTGTAAGTCTGTCTTTTGTGACAGCTTTTTCCCAGACTTAGAAAGTACATACTCAGCTAGATTGGCAATCCATTAAAATTTGCTTGTACATTGCAAATAAGAGAAAGCAGTTTATCATATATTTTGTGATTTTTATACCTTGGCTAAAGCTTGAGTTTTTCACCATAAAGAAAAAGCACTTTTCCTACCTGAGTGAATTCCCTTGCTAAATAATACAATCTTAGAATAGTTGGGTCAGAAGGGACCTTTTAAGGTCTCATAGTCCAACCCAGGGACAACTTCAACTAGATCAGGTTGCATCGAGCCTGACCTTAAATGTTTCCATTCATTGGGCATCACCATCTCTCTGGGCAGCCTGTTCCAGTGTCTTACCACCCTCATCATAAAAAACTTCTTCCTTTTATCTAATCTGAATCTCCTTTAGTTTAAAACCATTACCCTTTCTCCTATGTCTGCAAGCCCTTCAAAAAAAGTTTATCCCATCTTTCTTAAAAGTCCCCCTTAAGTACTGAAAAGCCACAATGAGGTTTCCCCAAAGCCTTCTCTTCTCCACGATGAACAACCCTAGCTCTTTCAGTCTGTATTCATGGGAGAGGTGTTCCATCCCTCTGAACATTTTTGTGGCCCTCCTCAAAACCTGCTTCAACAGGTCCATGTCCTTCCTGTGCTGGGGACCCCAGAACTGGATGCAGTACTCCAGGTGGGGTCTCACCAGTGTGGAGTACAGGGGCAGAAACCCCTCCCTCATTCTGCTGGCCATAAAAATTCCTATATGACCCAGTCAGTGTTACTCCCCGTATGGTCTTTCATACAACATTCTGTGTTAAGTGTCATGAAGCAGGAAAATGTTAGTCAATTATTATTCACCAATGATTATATTCATTATAGGTCAGAGCATATTTCCCAAACAAATTAGCCTTGCAAAATTATATTTATGGAAAACTTCCATAGTCTTCAGGAATTATACTTGCAGAAGTGTGTAAACAAGTCAGCTGATATCCTCTTCATATGTCAACTTCAAGAAGAAGGCCATTGTTCATGTAGAGTGATTTTAGAACCTGTTATCGCTCAAGATAGATGAATACTACAGATTATACCCTCTCTATATATTGTCACATGCATATACCTGAAATTGCCACTAATATTTGTTTACTGATTAAATAATTATAAGTTACTGATTAAATAATTATAGATCTAGTTGTAGGAACAATTTTGAAATGTTAAAGCTGTGTACGTATTCAGACACCATTATCAGACAATTATCAGACACCATTATGCTGTTCATCTTAGGAGATTTGCAGTTTAGTCTATGGAAAATAAAAGGAAGTCTGGAGTGGCAGAGGCAAAGGAAAGTCCTCTATGGGGTGAAAATTACAACAGACTCTATTTTCTAATATTAGTGAATGTGCACTACTATATTTGTTCTTTGATCTATCCTTTTCAAAGGTGATGCAGGTCTAAACTAAGAACACAATGAGTAGCCACATCATAAGGTTAAAATCACACTAGGAAGCCCAAGTAACATCTTCAAATGTGACAGATTCAGTACAGTAGGGGATTTTTATAGAACTTAGACACTAAGCCTAAAGTAAATCAATTTGACAATATTACGGAAGAAAACAGTGAAGGTAAAAAAGCATGATTTTCTATAAAATAAATCATGTTAGACTGCATGTTTTTCTACTTGAAAAACATCTGGTTTAAGTGCAATGAAAATAATCCATCTTGATTTAAGTAAAGTTTTTTATATAGTCTTGTTTAAAAAAGACTAAAACAAAAGCATTTTTCCATTTGGTTATTTTGTATACATCTATTTATTTTATTGATAAGAATTAATATGAGAGTCTCGACTTTTTAAATGAGGTCAGTAGAGTGTCTGACTGAGAGCCCTTACTGTCTCTTATTCTGTCTCTTCTATTGTCCCACCAATGAATGCTAATTATTAATTTCAATCAGGAAGAAATTACACCTTCTGTACTAAGAGGTCATTGCATAGGCAGCTTTGACTCTGTAATGTATAATTGTGTACTTTCAGAAGTAACCCAAACAAATTCCATTACAGAATTATATTACCATAGGAAAATGTAGACACTATATCATAAGGCAATGAGAAATTAAAGTCAATTTAACTTTTAGTTATTATAGGGAGAGCTTGAAGAAATCCAAGTAGTGTTAAAGCAAAATTCAAAGATTCTTTATTTGCACAAATGCCAAAAATGTTTGTATTTTTAAACATACTATTTAATTAAATACTGGCCTATTTTTGACCCAAAGCATTAATAAAGGACCAAAAATAAACCTAGATTTAATACATTGTTTTCTGCAGGAGTGAAATAAAGAAGTGATGAAATAAGTTTACCTTGCTTCTGTGGTAGACAGTGCTCCATATGAGAACAGTTTTGGAAATTATATTTCAATGTGTCTGGTGGAAAAAATATTCTATTTCTAGTAGTATCCTTTCTTGTCTATGTAATAAATCGTAGTTTATATTCAGTAGTTAGATTTCTACAGTAAATTTATTTTGTTTGGAAAACAAAATAAATATATTGCTTTTCTAAATAGTCACATAAACCATAATGGTGTCTCATTTTCCATCAAACTTATTAGACAGTACTTTATATAAAGAGCAATAAACGTTTGTGTCTTCTTGTAGTAGCTGCTTGCTTTTTCACAAGGAATTGTTTCTATTGTACCAAGTTCTACAGCCCTCGTGACTTGCAAGTCCAAGTTAGTTCACTGTCAATGAACCAGTTGAGTGCCTGTATATGCTGAAAATTTTTGATGATATCTGGCTATGCCCAGGGGTCAGACTTCCATTGATCCTGATCTAGTCAAGATCTTTTCTTTCTTTGCCTTTCTAGATTTCAAGTGTATCCTGGTTCACTCCAGTTGCAATCTGCATTTCTGTAGAGTGACTGAAGCTGACCTCTTAAACTGGCTGGATGAAACTTCCTATTTCTGTCCATCTTTTCCAGCAATTTATTCTGTGGTATCACAGTGTTCCAAGTCAACATGTGCTGTTGTTTTCAGGGTTAGTAAGTAGGGTTTTGCAGTATACAAGTCTGGGAAATATGAATTAAAAAAAAAAAATATAAGTAGAAGGCTTCACTGCTTCACTGGGTCGATTAGAAAGGGAAAACATTTTCTCTACAGAGAAAAGCTGACTTTAAATGGAGATGCTGTGTAATATAAAGGAACATTCGTATCCTCTTACTTGAAGATTTATTGTCTCTCCTCAGCTTGAATTTATATGAATTCTTTAATAAGTATATTGCATGACAGTATAGTGTTATATGACTGTGAAAATAACCCTGGGCTATTTAATTTGCTTATGAGTGTCCTTACTATGTTCCTCTTCGAGTATATTTACATGCCATGAAAAAACAATTCTGTTGCAGTTAGATACATTACTTGTTTGTTATGGGTTTTGACCAAAGCAATTAATTAACTGGCCTTAAATGTTTTGCACATCTTTCTAGCTTGGAGGAGGAAGTATTAATGAAGTTAATGTTTTAGTGCAAGTTTGTTTATTTACAAGAAAATGTTTAAGTCCTGCTTTCCTAAATACTAGGGGAATTCAAGGGTGGGAAACAGCTTCAACTCATGACACCTGCTTTTTTAGTTTTCACCGACTAAAAGTCTAATTTCAAGCTTTCTCTATTGAAGAAGCTTTCTGGCATAGAACGTATACCCCCAGGTTTTTATACCTTTTCTAGAAGTTGATTATCTCTTTCAAATACTGGCCTGCCTCATTCACATGCAGACATAAAACATAATCTGCCCAATATGATGCTCACAAAAACTGTTAGTTCCACAGAGGTCATAGAGTTTCTCAGTAAGAAATAGCTTACAAATAAGTTTTTCTAAGGATTGATCCAACCTATTACCTCATCTTTAATTTCACTGTGGTTAAAAAAACTTATTAAAACTTTTGAATGTAATAGCAAGTGAAGAAAACAGCATGTGGATATGTGTATATAGGCAGGCTTTTTTCTTGCTTTTTTAAAGTCGTCTAGGATTTGTCATTGTAACTGTGGGTATAGAATATTTTACTGTGCAAAGTTGTTCATTTGGTATGGGAATCACATTGAACAATAAAGCTGTTCAGATTTTCAGAAGAAGTTCAGACATTCAAGTCTCAGATGTTTGAATGTCTTAATCTCATAGTCTGATTTTTGTCTTGTCATATTCAGTGTTTGCTTGCTAATATTTTCAGAAGAATGTTATTATGAGGCATTAAACTCACAATTTTCTGGAGGTTGTAGAGCTGAGGATATGAAACTCTCTTCTTCAACAACTTAGGGGTTTTTTCCACTTCACTCACGTCAGTGGTTTTCTACTCTCTCAGCCATCTGGAGAGTATTTTACACTGTGATAGGAAATCTTGGTAAAAATCTTTTCCTTGCCTTCTGCTTTTGGTCATTGTTGAAAAGAAAAAGACATAAAGATAAAGGTACTTACACACATAGGCTTTTAGGGGCTCCACAGTGTAACAGTCTTCTTTTGTATAATCTGGAAAGCACCATAATTATTATGCAAAAGTTACATTAATCTTGGCCTTACGGAGGGATTTTGTCCAACGTCCTATGACTTACTCTCTTTCTCTAGATAAGGAGAGAAAAAAAACCCAAAACAACAGAACAAAAAACCTATATTCCATGTTCAGGTAAATTTAAAAGCTACAAAAAGAGATAAACTTTCACATACTACCACCCACTTTTCTACAAGTCAGAATAATTAAAAACAAATATATAACTCTTTGTGTTGAATTCTGAAGGGTACTGAAACATTTGTAGCCAGAGCTTGTATTAAGGCAGTGTGTTCAGGAAGTCGTCAATGTAAAAATGTTTACAAAGCAGATGTGAATGCAGATAGTAGATTACTATATGTCACATGAAAAAAGTGGAAAATGAAAGTTTAGTAGACAATAGTGTCTTAATTTTGCTTTCAAAATATAATGTTTAAATGTGGAAACACAAAATCACAATTCAGCTAGAAAGGTTTGACATTTTTAATTGTGTATTTAAATCCTCATTAATATCTTTCTAGGATGTTATAGTAAAAAAACCCAAGAAACCAAAACAAACAAACCAAAGAAACCCCACAGGTTCAGGTGACAGAGGTAGATTTCTGTCTATTTTTCATTATATAAATTTAACCTTTTGTGATGATCTGAAAAGGAGTAGTTAACTGATGAGACGCATGTGATTCCTTTGATTTACACTGTTAGAAAGAAGTTTTCCTGACGTGCTAGTTTGATTCAGCTCTCCCAACAGCTTGTAAGAGATAAGGAGGTTGTCAGAAAGCTATTACTGGATGCTCAGGGACTGCTTTTGAAGTTACTCTGAGCTGACAACTAATGAGAAGCTTTTTTTGATAACCTATGTTTCAGTGTCATTAGATGTTATAGTTATTTTTAGCTTTGTTTGAAAACTTAAGGATTAAGTATGGGTTTGTTTTGCTGTCTTTAATATAAAATCTACCCTACCACCAAATATATTTTGTGAATTCCCCATTTCTTTTTTGTGGGTTACTTTTGTTTTTGGTGTTTTAATGATGCATATCTTCCTTACTGTGTGCTATGGCTAAACAGCAATGTTTTTGCATATTGAAGATGACAGGAAGTTTGAATTCAAAACTGAAGTGTTTGTGTGATTACAATGAATATGCTTGACATGATGACAAGAAATACTTTTTTTCCCAAAATGGTAAATACTTTTTGTAAGATAAGAATATGCTTGTATCTGAGGAACTCATAGGGTTGTGAAGAGGTCAATTATAAGCATTTTCCTTGATAGAAGTTATTTGGGATGTATTTGGCTGAAGCTACATGAAGAAGCAGCAACTGATTTTGCCTCCAGATGTACTTTTTAGTAATCCTTGACCTTTTTTCTTTTTGACCTGAACATGGCAGTTAATAATGCTGTTGGGAGCTGAAGGCACTGTGGCATGGAAAGAGCTATTTTTAAAGACTTTGAATTGTCGTTCTAAGAATCTATAGGAGATAAGGTACTTAAAGAAAATATAAGCAATAATAATAATAATAATAATAATAATAATGATAATACTACTAATGATAATACTAATAGCTTCAGTTTCAATGTTCTTGTCCATTACCTTACAAAGGGTAAGTTGTTCAAAATTTTCTCACACAAATGAGAAAATGTATTTATTAATGTGGTAGCAACCATTAAGTTTTTTAAAAATAGGTCTTAAATTTTGGATGTGAAAAGATAGATCCAGCTAAATAAATCCAAAAGACTAATTCTGATACAGCCAGGTCTCAGGCAGTTTTGCCACAGAATGTGACTTCTTATTGTTCTGGTCTTACAAAGAGTGTGAGAGCTCTCAAAATGAAAGTTATTAGATACCATATCTGTTTTCAGGTTTGGTATCTAATTAAATTTTCAGATTAAATTATCCTGGACTGAACCATGATAGAGTTAGTGCTCATGTAAAATTGTCTCCTTTGTATCATGAAATTGGTACTCCAGGATATTTCATCAGTTTGGTAATAGATGACAATAATCCATTATTTAAAAATTAGTGTAACTAACAAGCCTTTGGAATAAACTGAGGATTTGGCTTCTGACCAATCAACTGGCATTTCCATAAACTTCACTGGTCACTGAACCAAACTGTTATGAGCATGATGATGCAATCTTAGTTTATTTCTGAACTGTAAAATAGGTGTTTGCCACATTATATCCTGGGACACTGAGTGGCCTGGTTTTACAGGGAATGCTTTCCAGCTTCCCTGTTTAGGTGCCTTTTCCTCTGAAAGAGGACAGAGGTTGAGAGAGGAAATGGTTACATGTTCTCATACTTTCTCCCTTACATGGAACCTGGGAGTAGCTAGGAATTATCCTGGTGCTGAGGAGCTGGAAGCTATTCTTGTTTATATGCAGTTTAAACCACTTTTTGGTCACTGGATGGGCCTCAGAACTTATATTTGGCTGGTCATAAGAAATTGAAGGATTGGGTATTACTGTCACAGGCCCGAAGTTCTGCTCTTGAAGTTTTATTTGAGAGCATATTCCACTGACAGACAAAATATTTCTATACAGTGGTGAGAAAAACTGCAATGCTTACAAGTATGAAATTAAGAAAAGATCAAATGTTGTTAATACAATGCATAAGAAATCCTTGTGTGGTGAAAAATATCCTTACAGGAAACCACTGAGGCTAAGGAATTATTCGTCTCAAGAATCAGAACTTTAGTTGTTGCTTAAATAAAATTTTGAAGATTTGAATGATAAACTCATCCTGTTTATAAGCATCATTCATCTGTATGAGAGAGAAGCAGGTTTTTAACAGGCATTTTTTGGTCATTCTACTGAAGTATCAGTATTAGCCATTATGAGATTTGAGATAGTTTGGTGCTCTGACTTATAATGGCAGATTTACATTTCTTTATTTTTTAAACTTGCTAGCCATTAGCGCTTTATCTTTTTCCATTTTTTCCACTCTCTCCATCCTCTTTGCAAAACTGTGCACAAAGATCAGACTTTGTGGGTTACATTGTGTGCCAAACTCCATAACCCTTCTACCTCGATCTGAAATGGAGTCATGGCTTTTGGTTTTATAATGTAAATTCATTCTCTGAAATGATAAGTTAATACTTACCATCATTTGACTGCAAAGACAAGTTCACATTACTTGAGATGATGAACTAGGAGCATCAACTGAATTTGGAAATGACTTGAGGCTTAAACTAGTGGCTCAGTTATATAAAAAGAACACAAATCACAACTTCACTCTCTGGTTCCTGTACAGAATTGGTCCAACACCATATCTTTAATTCTCCACTTAAATTCCAGACCTTATATACGGGGTAATTTTCAGTTAATAAAATGGAATAGAATGTTTTTACACTGGAAACAGTTGGTATCTAAATAATGAAGATCTTATTTTGGTCTCTTTGGTTATTGTCAAGAAGACATCTTTTGTTATAATGATAATACCATGGCAGATAAAAACAAAACCATCAATCTTAACAGAGTATTAAGTCTGAAAGTTGATTATGATCACTTAAATCTCAATATGTTAAATTATTTTTAGAGTTCTTTATTCTATGACAATATTCATCTTGAATGCTTGTCTGGTGTGATTAGATGAAGTTGTTATAAAGTTTAATTGATCTTACTGAATTTTGTAGTACAGGAACAAGTCTGTAAGTATGGTAGCAACCACTGAATGGGCTATCAAATATAATTTGGATTATTCAAATAAAGAAAATACTTGTTGCTCTTGTAAAAAATTGATTAAGAGGATTTTGAGTTATTACCCACTTAAAACTTTCTTGGATTCCTGTAGAAGTTTGATTAATTGTCTGCCTCTTAAGATATTGTTGGGCATAACTGATACTTAATGATGGTATGGAAAATAAAAAAGAATATTGTCATAGGTTTTCCATAGTGTTCTAGTAAAGTGTGTTCACTCTGTTTTCAAATTTACGTTCCACAGCTCATTTGACAGCTATTAATATGAATCTTTATCAGATTCCATTTTCCTTCTTTTTTATTTTTCATTTTTCAGGTTTATCTTATATTGCATAAAAGTATATGTTTATATTAGTCTTTATAATACATTTCAATCCTAACTGAGCTTAAAAGCTGCCTGGAAGCTTATTGAAATAAGGTGACAAGTAGGCCTTCAGTGACAAATAAAACATACTTAGTAAAAAGAAAATAATGTTATTTTGAAGATTTTTTTAAAAAGTGCACTGTCCATTTACTTTGCATGGATATGCAGAATTTACATTGTTAGGATTTAATGACTTCTGGATATTTCTATTTGAGAAAAATTAATTAGATTTCCGGTAATGGGTAATGAACAGATCTTTTTTGTTGGTCTCAGCTTTTCAAAACTACTTTTACCTTTAGAGAATGTGCAGGAATGGTTGCGTTAATAGGGTTACCCCAAACTCAATAGCCCTATTAACCAAGAAAAAATACATAGGAATTTAGACCTGAGAACATGACAATTAATTGGGCATGAAACTCCATCAACCATAAATCAGCTATGAGTGCTGACATTGCAAAACAGTCCAATATAGAACTTACACACAAAACTATGTAAAGCAAACCAAACACCGTGTCTTATTTTACCTGCATTAATGTCCCTTCTGCCCCTATTATGCAGTTATATGTATGACCTGGAAACCAAGTATTTTTTAAACTTGTAATCTTTCCTTTATATTTGACAATGATTTTGGTCCATTTAAATTTTCTGTTCAACTTACTGGCATTACTTATTTATGTACGCTATTTAACTGTGAATGAATATAGCGATGGCTGACAAAGCATTGGGGAAAAAATCCCATATGTATAGGCATAATTTCTCAAGTTTTTTGTGCATAACTTGTTGCCATGTATTCTTTTGGATAATGTCAAAACAGAACAGCATTCCTTCTGAATTTACAAAGTCTCTTAAACATAAAACTCTTAGAAATATCAGTCAAAAATCTTTTGAAGTAAACTTACAAGGATACATACGTAGGACAATCAATACTGTGACTTAGACACATACAACATGATGTGTTGACCTCCTCAGTGCATTTTTTAAGTACAGTTTGCAAATCCAGTGACCTTATCTCATTTCATCTAGTAAAAAACTGTAATTATAAAAATCTCTTTGTTTAAAATGCAGACTGCAACACACAGAAAGGCGCAGTTCATCTTTCACTGATAAATTGAATAGAAAAGAGAAAGAACTGGGCAATGATCCTGTGAAATATACTCTTGACTTACTGTGCTTGTGATACTGTATTTTGTATAATGTAATTCATGAGGCTTGCAGAGATATTAAAGCATTGTGCTAGCAACCATTTTGCTATTATTTATTGTACTTTATTTAACTGATAGTTATTTTATAAAAGTTCAGTTTACTTTCCACAAATTTGTCTTTGGTTTACAATTTTTATTACCTTCAAAGAAAATAAAAAATCAGCCAGAACTGTCATTGCCATATACTACAGCTGTTATTTATCTGAGATTCTGTGGTGGTTTGTCCTTGCCCATAATTTTCAGAAGAGTTTCATCTAGCCTGAATAAAAGTTCTTGAGTCAGTATTCTGGATGGTTAAAATTTAAAGCATTGCTGTGCCAGATTGCTATCATACTTAAGAACCATAGTAAACATGATACTAATTTTTTTGTGGTGGGGGGATGTCTAATTTTGAGCTAAAAATGCAAAATTTAGCTGATTTCTTAATGGCTTCTGTTTTTGAAAGGAGTTGATTAGGAATATTTGTAAGTTTGCTATGCAAATTCCACATATTTTTATTAAATATTTATTCAGAATATTATTGTCTTATCTTCAATTCATGTGTATTAGTGGAAGGATTTTACGTCTACAGCCTCTGTCACAATACCTGCAGCATGGTCAGATCTTAAATGCATGTATTTTAAAAAGAATATTTTGGGAGTTTCTGTGAAGACTGTAGATATGCCTGCAAAATAGATCCACAAAATGTAAAAAGGATTCTGGGATCTTGGGAAAATAATTTGAAATTGTTTCTTTGTTGTTTCCAGAATTAAAGACCACTATTAAAACAGAAAAATGCACCAATACAATGCATTAATTTTTCTTTCCTAAATTTATCTAGACTCTCAGTAATATTCACTCTGTTAAGAAGAACTTAAAAACCTCTAAAACTACACATTTTCAGCATTACAGGGCACGTGAATTTTCAAGATGAATTTAGTATTGAAACAAAAGAAGTATATAAAATGTGTTATGCCAAAGAGAGAAAGACCTATGTTCTGACATCGAAAGCTGGGTTGCTAGTCATGGTTCTAATTAGAAAATAATCCTTTACCACCTCGTTCAGTTGCTAAGTCAGAAAATACATTTTACTATACGAAATTTCACTCGAACTTGGGCAAATGATCATTGTGTTTACCCACACTACAGAAGCTTTTTTATTTTTTAAATTTAAAAACCAGTTTTATCTGTTACTTTTCTAACCCAACAAAATAAAACCTTTGAGCATTGTAGTCCATTTTAATGTTTTCCATTTTACCAAAATTACTCCATCTTTCTGGGGACTCACCTTGTATTGATGAAAACAGTTTGGAAAAAAAGTTTCCTTGAGGGAGCAGATAACTGCTTAATAAAGAACTCAGAACTACATCAGGAAGCATTTCTAAATTCAATGTCTTAAGTAATTTGGGCCACTTGAAGTGCCATATTTTTATACCTAAGTAGATTTTTTAAGGGTACCAAATTGAGAAAGATCTTTTGAATTACCTGATTGCTATGAGTATATTCAGTTGTCATAACACTAACATTGTATCCAATATATGAAGAAAACTTCTGTATGGGCTGGCATGGCAGTGTTCACAGAAAATCCAAATTACTATAGCTTGATAAATTATCACAGGTAAATGAATATGCCACAAAGAAGCAAATAAATAATTACAATATTTAAGTTTCTGTTGAATTTGTTGACAGCATATTATCTCAAAAAAAAAAAAAAAACCCACCAGCAAAGGTCATATGGATGTATTGACTGAAAGTCATCTGAAGACTTCTTTCCAACTGTTAAATGCCATTTTCAATGACACTATCAATGTAACAGTTATGTTTAGGTGCCTTGTTTCATAGACACCCATGTCAGATGCCACAAGCAACTCTAATCTCCTCCCAAAGCTGGGTTTATTTTTAACTTTCTGAAAGTAATATTGTCAGAAAGTAATCAACTCAACTTCCTTAATAGTCTTGACTGATCTGTCTGCACCTAAAAGTTTGCTCATATATGCTTTGATATATTTAATACAATATTAAAAAGTTATGCAAGGCAAGTCCTATTGAATTATTTTTTCAAATGTATTTCTGCTCTTCACTCCATCTCAGTTTGTGTGGGTCACGCCAACATCCTCATGTATCCTAGAAAACCAGTAGGGTCGTTCATATCACAGTATGGCCTTGAGCATTGACACAGCACTACTGAGGTATGCGGATAGCACAGCCCCTGCTATGATTCTGTCTAGTGCTTATTTGCCTAGATAATGCTCATCCATGATTCAGGATAAGCAACTACCAAGACTATTTACAGTATAAAATTTAAAGTCAACTACCCTGTCTTGTGCAAAGAATCAAAGAATTTAGCTGTACAGAAATTGTCTCTTCCATACTACTGTGCCTAAGGCTCAGAGAATGACTCACACCCTGTTTTGGTTTTAAGCATAGATACAGTTCATGCAAACATCTGTTAGTCGTGCTGGTGCTTGAATTCTGAAAATTATGTGCTAGTCTTGAATTTTGACTTCTTTGAAATAACATGGATTTTCATAAGAGGATTTTAACTTTTCTATGGTAACACAGACAGTTTGTTCCAAAATCTGACCTTGAAATTTTCAGTAATATTCTGCCTGTTTTGTTTCATTGTTTGCTCTTGAAATAGAGCGAACACCTTCACAGTGTTTGGTGTCAACCAGCAGATGGTGCAGTATTCCCTTCCATTTCTGGGCTCTGTCAATATCTGGAATTCGTTCACTTAGTATTTGATTCACCTGTCTTCAGTTTACCTTTGGGGACCTTTCATTGTTGCTAGCACATTGTCTCAGGTATTTCATTCCACCAGGTTATGACTGAAATTATGAAGTAACTTCAGAGCCATCTCCCAGGACTCTTGGAAGCCATGGGACAAAGGGTTTCTGGTGGTTGACCTCATCTTTTTAAGACAGTCATCTGCTTCAAAACTGCTCTTGGTCCATGCTCTTTCTCAATCACACGTGGAGGCAGTGAGAACATTTTGGTTTTTCTCTGTACTGGTGCTGAAGTTAGTGAAGAATGACAAGTTGTGGTCCTGCTTTCTCCAAGTTGTTTCAGGAAGATTTGACTGCATAATTTCTTGGTTGGTAAGATGCAAGAGTTCCTGGCCTAGATATACAGCATTCATGGCAATTGTCCCACTGTGTTATAGTATCTTTCTGGATTCTGGATGGTTATGTGGAAATGTTCAGACATTGCTCTTTCTTGGGGAGGAGTGTCATTTTCATACACGAGATAAATGTCAAGAGTCAAAAGCTAATAGGAGCTGTATCATAGAATGCTCTTAGTATAGAGAAATCACTATTCTTATTTGGTTTTGTCATTTCTGTTATATATATTTTAAAAATTCTGTGTGAAAATACAAATGATAATGTTTAATGACATGTTTTATATGTTTCCCCAATTTCCAACATCATAAAACTGCCAGGTTTTCATTACATTTATGTCAAACATGACAAAAATTGGATGGATGCAGAATTCTAGTTCTGCATTTCATTGTAGAACGTTTTGTGGTATTTTATGCTATAGTTTAATTATTAAAAGAAAATAAATCTTCAGAGTTGTATTTAACTTTTCCCACAGACGCTCTTTTATATGTGCCTTTGTCCCAGTGCTCTTCTTTATCTCTAACTTTTGTGCTTTGTGTTATTTTTATTTAAACCAAATAATTTCAAGTTAATTTGGAAAACAGGTGCATGAATAATTGGCAAAGAGAAAGGAAAAGAAGGTCAAAAATAAAAAAATTGCCAACAATTTAGCCGCTAGTTTCACTGATGGAATACAATAAGTTGACTCTCTCCTGGTTTGCCTTCACAATTCTTTAAAAATAACATGAGGTTTTAGGCCTCATTTTATTAAAATGGTAGCAAACCTTCTCTGAGCAAAAGAGTATGTATTTCCAAAAAGATAATTTCAAATTAGTTCTTCACTGACGTACTGCATTTTATGTGTTTTGTGGGGATGAACAAGCTCGTTCATTCTTCTTCTGATGAAGTTGAAAATGAACTTCATACTGCACGAAGAAAATAAATGAAGATCGGTATATTTTGCTCAGAAGGTAGTGGGAGAGTCTTGCGACCATCTCCATATAGTCCTACCTTCAAACTCAGCCTTAGACAGGGGGCTCTGCCTCGCGTCTTCGTCTTGCCTGGGACACTCTTAGCATCTTTTCTTTCCCTTTCCAAGAAGAGTTGTCCACTAGTGTCTGATAAAAAGTGCCTGCAGAACTGAACATTTCTTCTTCACAATGATAATCCCCCGTGTGTTTCATAGTAAAGGAGCAGAGCTTGTCCCCTGCTTCTTGCTGGTGCGTCTGGGAGGGGTTCTTAGATGTTGCAGCTGAGGGTGGAACTTAATCTACCTCTGGGCCATGGACCCCAGTGGAGACCCTAATTCCCATTTACCTCTCAGAGTAGGTGTATATAATACATATAATATCACATGGCTTTAAAATGTGAAATTTTTCTTTGTATATCATGTAAAGCTCATATTAGGAAATTGCAAATATGAGAGATTAACAGAATGTAGAGAAATAATGCTTCTCTGTCTTAATCTAAAGTTTTACATTACTGTGCTTGTGAAATACATAAAACATATTAATAAATCATGTAAAGAAAAAGGAGAACATCTGAGTGTCTGAAAATGTGTCAGCAATCCTTTGAAAAGCAAGAAGAATGTAACTAGATAAGCATACATTCTGAAGTAGCAGAAATACTTTTGTCTGCCACTGAGGTTATCATGTGGTCCATTGTTTGCTTCACGTGAACAATTCTCAGGTACGTTCCACATTTGTCAGAGTGATGTTTAGAGAGCCCTTTTCACAGGGTACTTCATCTTCTATTTATAATGCTTCCCATCAATTAAAAGAAAGCAGTCCTTGAACTGTAGTGTGCAACTATTTGCTGTATTGAAAGAATAGTATATTTTACATGCTTTTTTAAAAATCAGTTGACTCAGGTAATCTAATGTGATCAGAATCCAAATAAATAAGAGCAAATTAGCACTTATTTTCTTTTCAGTTTGATGTATTTCTATATATCAGTTTTTCCCTGTCATTTCCAATGAGGAATCAATGAGAATAAATTCTTTATATTCTATATTATTGCGAATTGATGATAATGGCAGGTGAGCTCTCATGACTGCCTTGTGTAGTAGCCTTAATTCTTTCCTATCTGTACTGGAAATAGCTCATACATTTTAAATAATATTTAGCCTTTTCATAGCTGCAACATATTGGTGGCTCATAATGATTAATTAGTTGGCTCAACTCTACTTCCTGTCACACTATTTCTATGTCACAGTGATGAACTCCTATACTGTAGCAGAAGTCCTTGCTGTTAATCTGTCACTTCAATATTGCTTATCATACTTTAAAGCCTGTATCCCATAATCCAAGGGTTTATTGTCATCCTGCTTTTTCCTGGGTGATACACTGACCCTCTTCTATATTTGGCAAGACTTGCTTGCTCTGTATTATCAGTGAGGTGTATATTTTAAAAATTTAAGTCCTGGCAGTACAATTAAAACGATTTATGAAAATGCAGGACTAAAATCCCCTCCTCCCAGAAATGTGCTAGATTATCTTCTGAATGGCATAGCTCACAGACTTAGAGATTCACATTTCTTTAATAAAAATCAATTCTTAAGTTACATTTATAGGAGGAGATTTCAGGCTCGGTTTTTTACTCTCTCTCTAGCTGGAGAAGATTTTAGACAAATTCATATCTTCCTTCTCCTTGCCTCCATTTCTGCCCCAGTCATTGATCTTCTGGTTATTTAGGGAATAATATGACCTTCTTGTTGACTATTAATTTTCCTCACCTCAGTAACCCCAGTAAGATTAGATTGTCACCTTCAGCTGTGGCAACTGAAAAGAAAATGTTTTGATTATCCTATCATGCTGGGGTAGAGTTAATTAACTTCACAGTGGCTGGTATGGGGCTGTATTTTGGATTCATGCTGAGCGCAGGGTTGATAATATCGAGGTGTTTTTGTTATTGCTGAGCAGGGCTTGCACAGAGCCAAGGCCTTTTCTGCTTTTCCACCACATTGGTGAGGGAGCTGCGGGTGAATGGGAGGTTTTGGGGAGACACAGCCAGGACAGGTGACCCCAGCTGACCAAAAGGATCCCAGATCATGTGGCATCATGCTCAGCATATAAAGGTGGGAGGGGGGAAGAAGGGGGAAAGGACATTTGGAGCGATGGGGTTTGTCCTCCCAAGTAACTGTTACTTTTGTAGCTAACATGGAGGTAGTAGGAAATTCAATAAGTTCAAAATTATTATGTATTAACATTTCTGTATTTTTAGGTTTTGAGGGTTTTGGTTTTATTTTTACATGAGTAGTTATTTCAAAGCTGAATTCAGATAGTCAGTATAGTAACACTCCAATGACATTTCTTAATATTGCTTCCGTTAATTTATCCGTAGGAAGCAAATATTTTCTTTTGTTATTTAACTTCTTGTGGGAAGCTAAATATCTACAGAATATGTTAAAAAGGCTCTAAATACAGTTTGACTGCGTTAAAAGATTTCTATTAGGTCCCTTGCCATTATCTGTTTCTCTTCAAGTCTGATAATCTTCCAGTTGTTTTAAGATAAGTATTTAGCATTTCATTGCAGAATGGAAAGTATAGGCAGAACTGTCTTTTTTTTTTTTTTTTTTGATAAGACACAGTTAATAATTTAGACTAAAGCTCTTTCAATAGGAAATCTTTGTAGTATGACCCTACTGGAAGGTGAAATACAGCAGACTAAAAGGAGAATATTTTCTTGCTAGAAAACTTGTAGGGAGTAAATGCAAACCATAAGCAAAATTACCATATTGAAAAATCCATCTAGTCAAGTCTGGAAAATACTAGTGAGCATTACTTGCTCCATAGTGAAGATTACAACTAACATGCCATTATGCATCAAATATATTAAAAGCAAGAAACCAAGAGCTGTGAAATGCATAGGCTTCATCTTGACTATTTGTACAGGCTATTGGAAGAAAAAAAAAGGAAGGTTGAAGGAAATCCTGGAAGAAAAAATGTAAAGGAAGTTCAAAACTGAGACTGCTCAAAAATGTTTCTGTTTTTCTCCTTTCATTAACCTACAAAACAGACATGAAAGTAAATATTTCTATTATTTTACCGAAGAATCCTTACAAAATCTTTATAATCCTTACAGAAAACTCCTGTTTGTCTTTATCAGCCCAAGAATTCCGGAATTTCTTTTACTATACTTAATTTTAATGCCTTAGACAAAGACATTAAATGAGTACATACACAGTTAGATGTAATGTTTCTGGGAGATCAAATCCAATTTTTGCATAATCAGATCAAAAACACAGTATTGTGTAACCGGTTGTGTGAGATGAGATGGAAAATTAAATTGCTTATGTGGCTTAAACACTACCTTCTAAAATTTGAGTTTGTATTATAGTTTACTAGATTATTTTAAATAAGATTCTTTAAGGAAGACCAATGATAACATTATTGTCAAAGTTCTTCTATATCTTAAGTTCTCTCAAGTAGTTGGTTTTCTTTATCTATCAGACAGATTAGTCACAAAGCTAATTTTTCTATTGTCAACATGGTCGTTATCTGATTTTTCCTTGTCTCAGCAGACTTGCCACTCACTTTGGGCTGCTTCATAGGAACAGATTTTCTCCTGGACAAATTGACTGTGATACTGCCAGTAGTTTCCTCCCATCTTGTAAATTAGTCGTATGTAATGATAAAGCAATGCTTATTAAGTGTATATTGTATTTGACCTAGGGAGTTTTAGAACATAAGGAGCCTGGACATTTTAAGAAACAGATTTTATTCATACTATGGTTGCTTTTGTTGTTTAATCATATGTTATATATTAATTTTTATTAGTGCCTATTTACTGAAAGTTCAGGGGCTATGTCTGCAAAATTTACAAACCACTAGTACAGAAGTTCATAATAATTATTCTGAGATTTCTTCTTAAAATCCATAGCTGCAGCATTATTGTCAGATGTGGACAAGTTTTGCCAAGAATTTTAGGATTAATCAGCATTTTTTGTGGGTGGATATAAAAAACAAAAGCATTTTGTAGGCGTAAACAGAAAAGTCACATTTTTCTCTGAACAGCTGTATAATAGTCACTTTTAAAACTAAATAGTAAACACAGAAGAAAAGGGTTTCACACCATAGAATGTAAGACAAAATATTTCTGGCTTCCATATTGTGGGAGTTATTATAGAGCAAAAAAAAAGCAAAGTAAAAATTTTCTGTGTGCTTGGACAGCTGACACTTCAAGAAATAAGTTAGAAATCAGAATCCTTTTCAGAACCATACCAGTTGCCAACCACTTAGGGATTTGAAACTAATTGAGAAGAGAGGAGTACACACATACTTTATAATCTACAGCTTGTCATATGTATATTTAGTAAAAGTTTATTTGCAATAAATCTTTCCTGCTGTGTGTAAAAATCAGAGTTGTTTTTAAACCCTGAAATCATATTCACCTTAAAGTTGATATATCATTGCCATGTACATGTAATGTGTAACCATAATACAGAGTTGATTGATAAGGATATCTTTTATTAACCAGTTATTATTGCTGTAAAACATCGACAAGCTTCTGAATAGAGAAGCGTTCTTCATAAAAAGAAAAAACATATTTCAAGCACAAAAATAACCTGAAAAAATGGCATGGAGTATCAGAAATATCAAATCTTTGAGAATGACAACTGGCAGATGCAGTTGGAGGAGATATTGTTAAAGAGTGGGAGGAAAAAAATTAGACATTCTACCACGTGTGTTAGGAGCAAAATAGTTGCAAATCCTGATTCAGTAACTTGATGTGTGCTAAGGATATTTTTTACCACAGAAATAGTTTGTAATTTTGAAAGAGTTGTCAAATCCCATCTAAGGAATACATTCTAAACTCCATCTCAGTAAGACATAGCATGGTAAAGGTGTCTTGCCTTTTGAAACATGTCTCATTTAAAAAAAACAAGTCCACATATTATTAATTGTATCTCTCTCTTCAACATCTAAAGCTTTTGCCAGACACAAGTAGCTGTGAAAGATTTTGGGTTTTATTTTCTAAAATTAGAACATTCAATAACAAAAATCTAATAATATTATAAATTACAAATTAAGCATTTAAAAGAAACATTAAAGGAAGTTTTATTGTCCTGTTGACAGAGAACATGAAAAAATTGCTTCCTCTTGGTCCTGCTTTTTGTCAATGATTTTTTGACCTCCTGGTTCCTTCTTACCTGATACAGCTTTCTTTCTGTAATGAAAAATTTGTACTCTGTTTTAGGCTTGTTACCAAATTTTGTAGTTGCTATATTACTGTCTTCTGTTCTCAGAGACCTTTGGGGGAGACTTGTCATTTCATGAGTGTTGCTACTAGTATGCTGAATGTCCTCAAGAAATACAAACCCTATCAATTTAGGAATTTGAATATCTTTTAAATCTTGTTATTTTATTTCTTAATAGTCTTAATTTCTTAAAATGTTATTTTATTTCTTAATATTATTTATTTTTGTTATATCTTTTGTTATTTTTGAAATTTCTCACAAATTGGCCCTGGTATATTTATAGAATTATATAATCATAGGATCATTAAGGCTGGAAAAGACCACAAAGTCAACCCAGCAGTACCACCATGTTCACGACTAAACCATGTCCTCAAGTGCTATAGCCACACATTTTCTGAACACTTTCATGGATGGCAACTCCCCCACTTCCTTGGACAGTCTGTTCCAGTGCTTTACAACCCTTTCTGTGAAGAAATTTTTCCTAATAACTAATCTAAACCTTCCCTGGAGCAATTTGAGGCCATTTCCCTGGGTTCATACTGACTCTAAAGGCATCTGATAAAGACATTTTTTCTTGTGAAGCAAAAGGCCAATGAGAAAAAAATTACAGACAAGCAAATAATATATGATGTTGAGAAAACAGGAAATATGGGTTTCCTTTGTTCCTTCTGCGTGATCCACTGCTGGGACTTGATTTCATTCACATTGGTGAATAGGTATTGTGCAATTGTCCTTTGAATCTCCCATAAGAGATTAACAATCAGTGCATGTGAGACTAGGTTACTTTGTCATTGGCACTATGCCTGCCAATAGTGAGATGCTCACAACAAATGTATACTTACTTTCAAGTATCAGTTCCAGTTAATTTTGATTTATCGTGGATTGATCTGTTTCAACATAAAAGATTGAAGTCAGTAGCTAAGGTGTGCAAGACCAGGACTCAGATCTACTCTGAGTCAAGCAAGGAGGAAAATTAACCATGGCCTCAAACAGAGAATGTCTGTGTGCTACTTCCTGACTGTGGGATTTACCCAAGAATTGTAAAGTCAGTTCTTGGCTGCTTTAGTTCAGTATTCCAGAGTTCAAGTGAGAATGTGATTTCTGTTCTGAAGTCAATGGGTGGTTTGGGTTTTTTTTTTTTTTTGCTTAACCTGACAAATTTTGTTTAGTGTATTTGGAGCTTCAGTTTGGTCTATGTGACAAAGCTTTTTAGGTGTGAAGAATCTTACCTAGATACTACCTAATCTCACTGGAAAAACAAGGTAGCAGCGAAGCACTGTTTTAAAGATGGAAGTGCATTCATAAAGAGATGGATTGGTCTCCAAGTGATTTTAAGGATCATATTCTGTTCAGAGAAAATGCATTGCTGTTGAGTCACTTCTCAACTGTATTCAGTGCTTTGAGAGGCCATAAACACACTTCTGATTCTTCCTGGCTAGCCTGAGTGTCTGTGGTAGAGTCCTAATGGGTAAAAGCAGGAAAAGGGAAGAAAACTAGAGTGCAAAATCCCTCCATAGTGTGTTAAGCTTAGCATACTTTGTATTTTAGGATTGGAAGGAGATTACTATTAAAAATAGGTACATAATTTCTCTACCTTTTTTCACAGTAGAGGACCATGGAATTTCTTTATCATTCTGCTCTTGAAATTAATAGAAAATAAATTAGGTCAATGTTCCAAAACTTAGAGAATTATGTACAAATGTCGTTATTTGTTCTGTACTGGATGTTTTGTTGCTTACAGGATTCTTTCTCTTATTTGTTGTTTTCAGTGTCCAAGTGAAGATATAATATCTTTTTTTTTTTTTTAAATAGGCAGGGTATTGTTCTTAAAATTACTGGTTTGATTCCTATGGGTAACTTGCAAAGTAAAGTGTGTAAGCAGGAATATCAGAATCTGGTACTGACTTTTCAAAAATATATGGGAGTATATTAATTTTTATTCTCTTCTTCAGATCTAATATTTCTGTATTTTAATATCTTGTCATAAACCATATTTGGGATTCAATATATTCTGCAGTGATAAAAAATGAATTATTATTTACTAAACATGCCTGTGTAGGTGGCATGAATTATCTGTTGGCCTGATCACATTGTATTAGTACTGAAAAATTGCATTTATCTGTTTATTTATTTTGTATTTTCAGGCAGAGATTGAAAATCTGGACTATCATTACTTTCTGCCTTTGTTCTTTGATGGACTTCGTGAAACAGAATTTCCATATGAGTTTTTTGCTCGTCAGGGAGTCCATGACATGTTGGAGCATGGTGGAAACAAGATTCTTCCTGTTGTTCCTCAGCTCATTATCCCAATAAAAGGTAGGTGAACATGTAGGAGAAAAATCCATAAATTGTATTTATATGATGTTAATTTTTGAAATGTTGCTAATTAAGCTGTAAGATGTGACAGCCTGAACATCACATGAAGATTATTGCAAATGTGAGTAAATTTTAAGATATAAGGTCAGAAAGCTTATGCCTTCAATCCCCTGATATGTGCAGTATTTCAGAAGAATAGACTCTCTAGAATAGACTCTCTGGTTAGTGTTTTTCTTATTACAGGGTGGCTCTTGGTCTTTGGAAATGTGAAGTGATATTTTAGCTGATTTTGTATATTTATTATGTAAATCCTTTACTGTACAGACCAGTTCATTTAAAATGACAGGAGAAATCAACAGATGGCATTTTAAAAGTATTATGTTTGAAGGTTTTGTATATTTAAACATAGTTTTTTATAGAAAAAGTTTGTAAAAAGTAATAAATTATTTTAACACAAATGCAATACTGCTAAACTTCAAGTGTACTACCACTGAAACTTAAGTTTCTTGAACCACCTAGTCTTTCAGATATATTTTTTGTCCTTTGCTGTTTCTTTAGATCAGTACCTTGAAGAGATATTATTCTGAGGCATCATCCTTCTGTAGTTAGTTATAGTGATTCTTAAATCTACATGCTACACCTATACTAATAGATGCTCATGTTTGTTAAATTTGGCTTCTCTTTTATTCTTAATCATTAATGGTATCATTGCTGTCCTTTGTCCAGTCCATGAGACAGTTCAGCTTTAAACACAGTTTTGTAAAAGGGGAAGTGAATGTAGTTTGGAGCCTGATAATACTGAAACAATAGAAGGGAAGGGTCAGAATTGTGGTTTTTTCATTCAATTTTTTCTTAATTTAAAAAGATTGATTATAGATGTCACTGTGTCTATCTTACTGTAGTTTTGAAAATGTCAAAAGGAATATATAATATTCAGAATATTTACTCTCTGATGCTTGAGAAAGGTTATGAAAATAATGTTACCATTTTTTCTCTCTAAAAGGGTAACACATAAAGAGATGAATGATATAATTTCTTTCAAACTGTATTTCCAACACCACCCAAATATATCTACAGTAGTATCTTTTTTACTGAAAGCTGAAATAATTTCTTCAGAAAAGACTGCAAGTTTATGACAGCATCTATTCAGTTAGGATTTAAAAGTCTTTCTGAGACCAGAGTCTAGCTTAGACTGGGAAGCTTTAGCAGTTACACAGCATTTAGAATTAGAAAGAGACTGCTAGGTAGAGATATTTCTATGGATTTGATATGTAGTCTTAAGTCATAATTTATGGTGCCGGAACACATTCAAGAATTTGCTAGCTAAATTTAGTTGTTGGTTCTGCTTTATTTTATTCTAAAGTGCTTATTTTTTATTTTAAAAAGGCTTCTGTATCAGCTTTAATATGTGAAGAGTCTAAGTGTTATCAATGATAAAGCCTTCTTCCTACTTAAAGCCATACTAATATTAAAAGACACCACCATGTCCAGGAGTTAGAAAATGCGTACTTTTAAGGGGTTTTAAATTTGCTATGACTGTGTAATACAGCAGCATAGCCATAGCTATACATTTCTGTGACTCAGCTGCATCCACAATAAACTCAGCAATGTTTTACACAGATTACTGTCTCTAAAGTGTCCCACTGGGTGAGTTATTTCTGATTAACCAGTCTTCTTCTATACCACTACCATATTTCTACTGTGAAAGAGTGAATCAATTGATTGTTAGGCAAGGTAATATATATGATCGAGGGGAAAAGGCTAAAAGAAAGACAGAAAAACAACTCTACAGATAGAATGCTTTTAAAAGCAGTTTTCTCTCCTGCATGTTCATCAAAAAAATATATTAGCAAAGACCTAAATGTTCTCTAAAAACATTTTAAATTAAATATTAGAATTCTGTATTATATTTTAAAGATTTAAGGAGAAATTTGTCTTCCAGCCATCCTTACTTAACGTTCACACATTTAAACACTATATCACTAAAGATGAAAATTATATTATTTAATCTACCTGTGGGTTATTGGGAGCCCATATCCTTTCAACAATTCTTTTTTCTGGTTAAACTAAAAAAAGACAATTGAAATTAACAGACCCTGCTTCTCTTCTAAAATACGATCAAAATAATAGAGAATGATCTTTAGTTGAAAAATAATTCTTTTTTTTTTCTGTTTGTCACTCTGGAAGAAACATTTTTACTGGAAGTTCAGAGGAAAAAATCTCTCAGGGTGGACGCATTAATTTCTCAGAGAGAAAAATGTTCAGAATATATTTTGATTTCTCAAAATATAAATTCAAAATATATTGTATCTTGCATTGGAAAAACATAAAATAGTTTGTAAATATAGTCATTGCATGACATAAAACTTAGAAGAAACAAATTACCTGTATATGTCAAACTTGTAAGGAATACAACTAAAAATAAATAAAATACAAAACCAGAAAATGGGATTACTTAAGGTGTAGGGCTTTTTGCTCCCTTTCAGAGAAGATGTAGGCAAACCCATTGTCTAAGTTATTTAAATGTCAGCAAAGAAATATAAACTGAGAAATATGGCAAGTAGCAAAATACTTTGCAGCAGTATCATGAAAGTTCTGATGCACAACACAAGCCAAATATCTTCTTTTCCAAAAAGTTTCCTATTGTTATTTTCATATTGCAGACAGATAAAAAAAGCAGAAGAAGGAGGCTAATTTTGCCCCACATCACAGACTGCATTGGTGGCAGAAAGCTGAACAGAACCCAGACACTGCCCACTGGGGGACCAAGCAAAGATATCTGTAGGTTACATGAGAGTTCTCTTATTTTTAGGAAACTGAAGAATCTGTCTAGCCCTTCCGCGTTTTTCTGTGTGGTCATTATTGGAGTGTAAAATTCCTTTTGATACTCATTTAGGGGCAAATTATTGCTTGTAATATTACATTTGCCATAACTAATGTCAGATCAGAAAAGCCAGAAGCCCTTTTGCTTGCCTTCATTAGGCTTCTCCCAGATTCCTGACCACAGGGTTCCCCAATGTTCTCTGCATGAGACACACGTGCAGACATTAACACTGAGGGAGCCAGAAGTTTCTACACCTTTGTGTATTATTTCTATCAGTAACATCAGGGACATGCAACACAGTGAGTGGAAGCACCCCCTCTCCTTTCAGAGGCAGCAAGCATGCTATCATTCACATTTGCTTCACTGGCAGTGTAGCTGTAGGAGTTTTCAACCCCTTCACACATAGAGTCACCAATTATTCCAGCTCCCACACTCTGACTTTTGCTAATGCGATTGTTTGTGGAGCAATTTGGTGAATCTCTCATCTAGATGTATTAAAAAAAAAAAAAAGCCAAAGAACCCAAATCTAAAACAAATCTAAAATATTTTCAGAGTGGCATTACTTTTAAATTCAGATCATTTCAATGGTCTAGTTTATAAATGCACTGCAATAAATGAAGGAACAGTACACGATAGCACAAACATTAGAGCAAATGGGTAGAAATGATCAAAAGGTAGATCTTTATATAGCTTTGCTAATGAAGATAATAATGTGAAATTAAACACTGAAGTATCTTGGATCACCCACTTGCCAGAATCTTTTCTCTTTTGTGGTGTGAATTCTAAAACAGATATGTAGACAATCTGAATTTAGGCCTAAAAGCCAGAAAAGCTCACATCTTTGCACTTGTAACTTAGGAGGAAGTATTGTTTCTACACAGTTCCAGTCAGCAGAGTAATTCTTCTGGTTGAGTCCAAAAAGAATAATCTCCATCCTAAGGAGCACTGAAATTTTCCTTTTTGAAGCTTTTACCATGCTGTTAAAAACAACTTCGGTGATGCAGTAAATCAAGGATACCTTAAACTTTGTTGAAAATGTTTCATTAAGGAAACGGATTTTTTTGTGAGTCAGATCTAGAGAAATGAATACAGCATGCCTCATTCAGTGTCACCTACAGAGCCCTTTTTAATCTTTAATAAATTTCCAAATTAAACTGATTTCTGTTTTCTTATTGTTCACATTCTATTTGCATGTGAAATGTTGTCTTGGACTACAGTGTAGTTAATTGTCATTTAATGTCAAATCAGTGTCACTTTTGCATTTAGATATGTAAAGTTGAATGTGTTGCTAGAGGTTGTTCTAAGCACAGTTATATTTCTCACATATCTTCGCTGTATTTAGGAGTATTTAATGGCTGTTAAATACTTCCTTTCACAAAATACTGCAATATTTTTAAGGAATAAATTTGGTTTTCTGGTCTGTAGTCATTTTCTTTCTGCAAATTGTGTAAGTTGATTTCTATCACCTACAGAAAGTTAAAACTCTAATGTAATTGTAATTTTCCTCCTGGCTGACTGTTGCTCTTAAGAACCAGTTCTAGTTATTAAGATCACAGACTGAAAGATAAAAGTAAACAAGCTTGCTTTTATAGAGTTAAAATGCTTTTAAAGAAAGCAAAGGTCTCTGATTTTTTTTAAATTGTCTTGATATTCAAATACTAAAGCATTTCCCCTGGAGGTTTCATCAACCAGTACAAGTAGTTACAATTAGATTTATATTAGAGTCTTCTGCTCAAAACTGGTCATTTCAAGTATTTTCAAATGGTATAGGAAGTAGATTCTTTATTACTGCTATTTACTCTTGTCTGTGAGGAGAAACTGTGTTTCTTACTCAATAAAGATAAATCTCATCCATGTTTGGAAAGTGAAATCTGCAATTAACATCTCTGACTTTTAAAGTTGGAGTTAGAGTCTTTCCTGAATTTATGAATTTATTAATATATAGCATTTAATAGTAATGAATTTCATCTGCAATTTTATCACCCAGTTGTTCTGTATTCTAAAGTTCTTTTACAGTTCTTCAGAGTCAGTCCTTGTCTTTGGCATCTGGAATAACTTGGTATCATCAGAAATCTTTGTTATCACCAGTAAAAACCCTTCCCAGTTACCATGGATCTAGTGAAAAACATGAACTTCAGCACAGATTCCTTCTAGGCCCTACTAGTGATACTCCTCCTCTGTGATCACTTACTGTTGCTCTCAGTTTCTATCTCAAAGTGATTATTTATTTATATGGAAGCCACAGCAGCTCAGTGATGGACCTTATCAAATACCTTTTGACAGTGTAGGAAAACTGTATTATCAGGTTTTTCTTGTCCACATTATTCTTCTTCAAGGATACACAGCACATTTAGAATGCTATATTAAGTTTTGCAGTACAGATGCCAGTACTACTGGTCGTTGATTCTGTAGATCTTTTTTGTAAATGGCATCACATTTCATTGATAACAGACCTGTTTTCATCCGCTGGGTGGGTACTCGGTGCAGTTTTAGTATCTTAGCACAGAGGAAGGAATGTACATCTAGGAATGGATGGAAACTGTAGACTGGCATAGTCACTGAGCAGGTTTTTGGGACTCCCTTCTAAGTGTTTTCATACCATATAATTAAACCAGGTCCACAAATGTTAATAGAATTCAAGCTTTATAGGAGCTGATCTAGTAAAATGCTACAATTACAAGCACAACTCAAGCTGAAAAAAGCCACTGACTTTCTCTTACACGTTCTGCTAGATCACATTTCTTGCAAGCATCAATGTTTCACTTATGGATCTTAGCCTTTTCTGTGCCTTAGACCTTGACTTTACAAAAAAAAAGGTTTTTGATGACAAAATTGGCATAAGGTTTTCATGCCTTGCCCCCTATTCCTCCTTCCCATCATTTCACTGTAACTCATCACTCTTTCAGTTGTACAGAAAGAAATTTCTAACATCTGTATTGTTATTTGGATCAGGCTCTTACTGGACTTCTAAAAAGCACAGAACACAAGGTTCTTATTCTGGTTTTTATTCACTCTTGATTGAAACGCTTTGTTTGGTAACAGCCTTCATCACCATTCTGTAAATTTAGCATAATACTATTATATAAGTGCAGGTAGTTAATAATTATACACTTTGGAAATTTTGGACAAAATTTTGTAAGAGAAGTATGTGTCACTTTAATCAATTGCATTGTGAGAACCCTTCTTGTCAGGAGTTCTTTAAACCTGACTCTGTGAATTTAAAAAAAGACCTTGATCAACAAGATTAAGTAGATCACAACAGTCAAGAATTTTTATCCTGAGTGCTCGTTACCCCACAGGATTCCTACTCTATGTATCTTGTTCTGCTTTAGGCAAAGAATTTTCTAAAACTGTTGCCTCATTTACCAATCAAGTGAAAGATATGAATGCAAACTAAATTGGTTTTTATGTTTGGTTGTGAGACCTAAATAGAAAATGGAAACTGTTGGTGCACTTCTAAGCATAGATTCACAGGTGTATTTGAAAAAGATGTTGAAGAGAATTAAATTATCAACATAACTATTTATATAACTACCAAAATCTAAAGTTAGTATTTAGAGAAGAGATGGAAGTTTAGGGAAACTGATTTGATTCTGTAAAGCTCAGGGTATCAATGTGTTGTCTGGGAGAGAATGTTCTGATTGGATCTTTGCTATGGAAATACATTGTGTCATGAAAAAGATACACTGTGTACTGGGAGGAATGCTGTCATGTTTCCTGGTTTGTAAAATCTATCAATATCATCTATCAGATGAGAACTGTGGCTTCTATTATTATTATCTATTATCTGGGACTGAGATAGGATTTTCCAAACTGCCACATTAAAAAAAAAAAAAAAGCAACTTATATAACTTTTAGGTCTTTTCTTTGAGATGTTAGAAGTGTTACTCAAGAAAAAGACTTGAATGTTTTAAAATAATTATTTCTATTGCTTTATATGTAAAAATCTAGCTAAATGGATAAGCAAAGAAGTGGCATATATCTTAAGATTCTGCTCTTAATGGAAATTAACAAAAGAAATATTAAATTTACATCAATTTGCATGAATAGCCGATAAAATTTATCAGAAATTAAAAATGCGGTGGATTAACATTCACTGAAGTCAACAAATCGGTATTTTATATTGTCTCATTGTTAGCAAGCTTTAATAAACAGCACTATGGTGTTTTAAATATGCTTTCAAATTTCATAATTATCTTTGGCTTTGAATGGTAGAAACAGAACTAACTCAGATACTGGGCTTTTAAATCAGATATTTAATCTGCTATCATTGTAAAATTTTCTTGTATTTAAGAAAGTTATTATGAACTTCAGAAAATATTTGTTTGGAAAAGCTATAGCAGTACGAAATAATGTATGTTTGAATGAAAAATACTTCATTATATACTTCAATTGAGCAATTATTTAAGCTGGAGGATTCCTCGAAAAAGTGTATCCTAAATCAGAAGCAAAATCTTCCAGTTTATACCATTAAAGTAGAAAACATCAAAACTACCAAGCAACAGAGTCAATTTATTGGGTTGGAGTTTTTTGCTGCTTAAGAGAATGTTACAGTAGTCTAAATGAACAAAGAGAAACGTACCACTGAGGGAGGTAAGTCCTCTCAAAACCCTTTAGGGAGCAGAAGGGTATCTTTAACTGAGAAGCAAAGCAGTTGTTCACTTTGCTGTTATTGTGAAGATCCATGTCTTAGAGCAGACTTCTAGGCCAAGAGGCAACAGACTAGAATGCTTCCTAAATTGGAATACTTTGGGTACTATGCATCTTTCCTTCATTTGGGCTATGTAGCTGTACTGTACCAAGATTCCTAAATGGTCTGCTTTATTCTTGTGTGAGGATACTAGTACTTTCTTCAATATCTGTTAACCTCTGGATATCACTGACATTTTCCAGTGTATTGGAATGTACTTTTTTGGGGCAGGGACTGTCTCTAATTGACTGTTTATAAAGTGCCTAATATAATCAAGCCAGGAGCTGGTTGACTGTTACACATGCTGCAGCCCAAATATTTAAGAACAACAGTTCTGTAGTCAAAATGATCTTTCTTTTGATATTTACAAGTATTTTCATAACACGCACTGCCAATTTCTGCAATTTGAAGGGATTCAGGCTCAAATTCTCAGTCTGTTTGATTCTACCGTATCCATCTGCATCCATACCTCTGCATATACTCTTCTACCAGCTCCAGGCAGCAGCGAGCACAGCTGTGGGAGGTGCACCCAGGCAGAGGAAGTCCTTAGCTTAGTGACAGGGCGCCAGGGGAACGTGGGTAGGCTGAGGGGTGTCGAGGAGAGAGAGAGAGAGAAACTACTGAAATGGCCCCCTGTCTTCTCTGAGACAGGCCCAACAGGCAGACACGCAGATTCCCTGTCCTTTCCCTGCCTGGGAAAACAGAACGCCTCAAGGGATGGGGGGCAGTGGTGACGAGTTTTTTTGCTGGTACAACAAGTGCATCTCCTCTGGGACTGCCCCAGCTTCCCAGGTGCCCTTATACAATAGGTACAAGGCTCTGCAAGTGGTACCAAACAACAGCAAGGATGATCATCTAGAATGAGCATGTCACAAAGGTTGTTGACCAGTGCCCTGCATCAAAACTGCTTCCATAAATAAAAAACAACTGGTCATTTTAATAAGAGCATCCCATCAGCAGCTAACAGAAGGCTCAATAAGCAGACTGGACCCCCTTCTTGGGAAAGTCTGATGCCTCCCTGTGATCTGCAGGGGTTAAAGATGGGAAGAGAAAGCTTCCTCCCCTGGTATGGCGTCTTTCTTTAGTTATAAGACCAGGTATTGTCAAAATACCCCTGAGCTGGAGATAGGGATGGGGAGCAGAATGAAGCCACCATAATCCAATGAGAAATGGCTAGGTACCTCCTGCTTCTCTTGGACAGAGACAAGTCTATAGCATCCAATGGGATCCATCCAAAAGTTCTTCCTAGGAGTATTTGTACAGCCATTTCCACTTACATGACATACTCTGCATGCCTAAAAATAAGGCTTTTCATTGTCTGGGACAGCTTCTATAGTCCAGAAGTGCTATTCCTGGAAGTGGGTACAGTTTGTTTGTTAAGGATTAAGAAGAAGTGATTTCTGTCAATGATATATCCCTTAATTAATTATTAGTGTGTGTATGAATAATTAATTTTGATAATATGTAATAATTCATAAAATTGAATATAAATATTCATTCATGCTTGTATGCATGACATAACTATTGTACTGAAAATTACAAGTGTTAGTGATAATTTCCCTATTAGTTCAGTTAGCTATTATTTATGTGCATGACAAGTTAGTAGTGAATTCATCTATATGTTGGAACCCCAAAACTTCCTCTTCCAGTCACTCTTTCATGAAAATGAATAATGTCTGTTTCTCTCTGACAGAGTATTTTCCTACCTGAGACTTGGACCCAATCTTTAAAATTGTATCTCATTGCTAAAGCAGCCTTAGAACATCTATCCAAAAGAGCATAATTTGGAATAGCCAGCCTCTTTGCTGGAACTTAGCATGAGCATGCTGCATTGTTGGGCTTCCTGTCCACACATTATTATGCTCAGAGACAACATGAAATTAAGTGCAGCCTGATGACTACAATAGGGACTAGAAAATAAGAAATATGGAATTCAGTCTTTATTTTCATTTAACACTATTCCTTTAACTTGGATGATGTGCAACAGTACCTTTACACCTTGGGCTTTCTGTTTTCTAACGGTAGGTTCACTATGCTGTTCACAAGCATGCCAAGAGGCATAAAGGGAAGTAAATGAAGTAAATAATCATATACTAGTTGATTTTTGAGAATTTTCTATGTCTATTCACACAACCAATCTGCTCTGCCCTTGCTTTGGAGAACTAGCTCTGATTTTTAACACTCAGCAGACATGTGATAAGAAGCAGAAGCAGGTGGGTTACAGTGCATTTGCTTAAAGAGAGAGAAAAACTGACACTGCTCCTTTGTGAAAATACTACTTCATTCCCTACAAAACAGTATTCCTGTGCTCTGGTAACTGAAATACTGAATCACAGAATTGTAGAATCATAGAATGGTTTGGGTTACAAAGGGCTTTTAAAGATCATCTAGCTCCAGCACCTCTGAAATGAGTAGAGATATCTTCAATCCTTTTACTTCGATTTGAAGAGGCAGTTCTTGAAGAAGTTATTAGTAATTCCTCTTCAATTCTTTTTTGTGTTCTTTGCTACATTTTTTTCTAAATGCTTATACTTTGTTTTGGTGTCTCAAATCACATATTTATATATTTCTGTGTTTATAAAACATAGTAATGAATATGAGCTTATCTTTTTCAGTTCTGTCCTAGTGCAATGATATAGAATTCTATGTAAGTGGGCACAACACTGGTGGGCAGACCAATATTTAAGAGCATACCAAATTTGACAACTGCTGACAAATTTTATCCAGCTGCATAATTGCAGAAATGTTTTTATAAATAGATGGATTTTGCAAGGAAAAAAAAAATACGTATTTCAAGCATGACTCATTTTTAATTACAAGAGAGAATGCAAAGTACTTGCTTTTAGTAAAATTACGAGAGAAGAAACAAGAGGTTTTTATGAAATGTCTTAGTGTCATAAGATTAAAAGCATGACACTGAAAGCTAAGAGAAAATTTTAAGTAGGCTAGACAAAATCTTTTTTTTCCCCTAGAATGTTTTTCTTTTGAAAAAAGCCTACAGGGTTTGTTTGTGGGGTTTTTTTCCTATAAACATTTGCTTCATTGTACTGATTCTCAGAATAGTAGGAATTGTCAGTTGAATGAATAAAATGATCGTGAAATAAATGAGTACAAACATACAAACACTAATTGTTGCACTAGAATGCATCTGTTGTCAACCTTTGCAGGTTGTCTTGCAGTTGTACAGTTCCATTGGCCCCAAATGGTACTTACTGAACATTTATTTTTCATTTGTTTAGACCACACCAGTATTATACAGGCAGCATGAGGGAATAATGAGCTGCATTCTTTGGGTTACTGAAGAGTCAGCACAAATTGTGGGAACAAATAACAATCAGACAAGGCAGTGTTTTATAACATCAGGACTGCAATCCATCTTTGGGATCTTTCTAAGCTGGGCTAATAAAGGCCCACTTACAATTCCCGACAGAGTATATTTTAATTAAATTTGTCCATTAGAGGACTCCTCCCCCTCCCTCTACATTTTAGAAATTAATTCTGCTTTCTGCCTGTTGTTCTTTCTGCATCACAGATGCACTGAACCTTCGTAACCGACAGATCCTCTGCACCACACTGAAAGTCCTCCAGCACCTGGTGGTGTCAGCTGAAATGGTGGGGGAGGCCTTGGTGCCCTATTATCGACAAATTCTCCCAGTCCTAAGCATCTTTAAGAATATGAATGGTGAGTTATCCTAACAGACACTGTGTCTTTCAACTCCTAAGGCAAAAAGGGGCTTGAGGCAGGGTTAATTAACAATGTAGTTAAGATTTATTACTGTACATAAACTCAAATCCATTTGGAGCTCTAAATAATGTAAACTCCCCCTCTTACTATTCCCTAAGGATGCACTGAAATTAACAATTCCATTTATTACTCCTTGCACGTACAGTTTATTTAACACTGTACAGAAGCAGTGAAGCAGTTCTATAATCTTCCAATAATTAAATTGTAAAGTTTTCTAACAGTCTTTTGAATACATTAATAAACTGCAAAGGTTTTTCCTTCCCTCCAACACATTAGTTTAGTCCAGCTGTTTTATTCCATTCTGTGCTCTCCACAAGCAATTTGCTGCTACCAGAAGGTTTAGGAAAGATTAAAAATAAAAGTAGAGAACAAACTAATTAATTTGAGGGTCGAGAGAACTCCATGTTGCAGAAGAATTTCAAGTTAGATAATATCGAACAAAACAGTGGAGTTTGAATTTATTGCTGCACACTTAGCAGGCTTTATTATAGAGAAATTTAGAACTAATTTATATCTACAGTCAAGTATGTATTTTGTTTGTAGTGCAGATCTCACCAGTTTCAGTCTTTAATAACTGGGACTATGAGTTCAATATACTGCGAAAATGTTTACACCACAGTCACCAGCTGAAATCAACATGATGTATATTGCTTTTTCCAAATTAATCTTTAAAATATTTTTCTGTAGTAAATATATCTTTACTTATTTTCAATTATCTACAAAGTTACTGACTTGCGGCCATATAGATGAAAAGAAATTAATTCCTTACAAGCTTTCAAAAGAGGGTTTCCATGAAATTCATGGCATTTTAATAGTTCTCTGCAGGACTCCTTCCTGTTATACTTTCTGTTTGCATGACTATATAATACCTTATTCTCACTCTTTACTAAGTATAGGATTCAAATCAGATTGAAAAATGCCTGTTCAGAGACTGACTTTAAGGCACAAATGAAATTTACATTTTAGATCCCTTTAAATAGCTCTACATCTCTGACTTTGTTTTACTTAGTGAGAAACGTGCAGTAGCATGGAATTCCACAAATGCAAGTTTTTTCTGATGACAGCTGTGGCTTTCCAGAAGTTGCGGGATGAAAGTTTATTAGTGAAATCAGTAGGCTGAACTTAAGCAATTTCAGTAGGGTTCCCTATGAATTGGAAGATTTCCCCCTAACAGATCTAATTTCAGTACCTGGCACAAAAGAAGACTGTAAAAATTACTCTCATTGATTAATGAATATACCACACATGTTTTTTTTTAAATTTCAGCCTGAAGTAGCCCATGAATTCTCTTGACCGGGCTTTTCTACAGTGATTTCAGATGAATAGTAGGGAAAGCTCACGTGTAGCCAGGTACATAGCTTAGCAAGGCATTAGGCCCAATCTAAATATATCTTCGGTTTTGATTGTATTGTGAGAAAAATAAAACACATTTTCAACATATTTGCATGAGATCTGTGCTCTGTGAATTTGCGCCTGTATAAAACTACACTAAATCATGATATTTGGCATTAATACTAAAGCCCCAAAAATAAATGAAAAGTAGTAGTCAAAAATTAACTGATTTTGTTGACTCATTAATTTTTTAGAAATAAAAATTTTGAAATTTTAGTATTACCAGGAATGAAATTCATGCTATTTTTCAGGCCTACCGTATGAAAATATTCAACCTATTTAGCACTTATATGTGGATGATAGGGAATGCCTCTGTCTTCTCCTTCCACAAAAACATTATATTTCATTCCTCCTTCACTGGTGGTGAAATACAGGGCCCTTTCCTCCTCCTTCTATCTCACATGAGCTAATAGGTAACTGAGGTGCAGGTGTTTGCTCCCAATTATAAGGAGATTGCAGAGGCTGGTCTGGGCTGTTTTTCTTCACTGCTTGTTGATACAGCTGAAAGAAGGGGTAAGTGAAGTGTAAATTCTTCTTCCTTCTTTTCTATATAGCTCGTGAAGTAAGAACTGTGGTGCATCTTCCAGGACTTGTATGATTTGCAGTCTATTAAGTCAGGCACTGTGGAAATTTGTCCAGAATTGAGTTAGCTGGAAGAAATTATGTTTTAGTCATTGGCACCTCACTAGATCAGTATCTAACAAACGGAACTCTGTCCTAAATTCAACATGTGTGAATACCACTCTCAGTAAACAAGCTTATAGTCAAGAGAATGTTAAAAAAGAAAAAAAAAAAAAAAAAAAAGTTCAAGTTACCTGATGACCAATTTAGAACTAACCAAAATGATTCTTCACGCAGTGTGTGTGGTGTGAAGCTGTGGAACTCCCAACCTGAAATTCTTTAGATACAAAAGGTTTTCATGAATTAGGTGGAGGCTCAGAAATGTCATAAAAAAGAGTATATTGCTTGTTTAATAAAACACGTATATCATTGCTATTGGTTTGTAAATTATAAAAAGTAGAGTGTTGATGAAAGATTAATTAGTTTTAATCATCGAAAACATATAAAACATGTTCACCCATCTGAGTCATAAGATTCAGATTTGTTTATTAAAATAAATCAATGCAATCTAAGTTACAAATGCTAGGGGAAAGATCCAAACCTCCTGAGACACTGTGTGAAAGCCAGAGGAGAGAGTTCAATGAACCTCTGAAGAGTCTTGTGATCAAGGGGCTTTTTGATGCACAAAACATATTTGGTGTGTCTGAATTGGTGCCCTCTCTGGAGCTCAGGCCCTGACTTTCAGTAGATGTTTCTTTTCCCTGGGGTTCCCAAGTGCCCTGTTGCAGAGCATTATAACATAAAAGAACAAAGTTCTGGTGGTGTTGCTACTGCTCGTGTCTTTGTTGGTGGAGACAGGGAGAGCACCCTCACCCTCTGGCCAGAGAGTGCTCTGGAACAGGTTGAAGCTGTCTGTTGGAGATGTTGGCCAGAGCCATAAGGCTGGCGGGAGAGCATGACAGGGGAACATGAGTATATTTCAGTGACTGAGGAAGAGGAATACTGCTGAGATGCAGGAGCTGTTTGTCTATTTTCTGGAGACTAGGAGGAGACTAACGGTCTCCAAGCAAGCTTCCCAACATATGGACTATTATACAAATTTGCTACAATATAAGATAAGAAACTAAAAATTTCATGAGAGTGCTTACTAAATCTTATTATAAACTCTGTAATGCCACTGTAGTTTAAATGTGTAAGGTAAATGTACTCTTATAAAACTCATTTAAATCTTGTGAAAAGAAAATGCTGTGTAGACTCAAACAGAAGCATTCTTCTTTTGCATCACAAAGCCCTTATCTTGTTTTCTAAAATGTCTTTCATAAATCTGTGAATTATCTGGGGTAAATACAATTCAAAAACAAATACAATAAGTCTGTTCTTTTATGAAAGGCAAGAGAAGAGAAAAATAAAAGAGAAAAAAAGGGGAAAAAAAGGAGCTTTCAGAACCTGGAATAGGCTATTTGGGTGTATTTATACCAGAATTATGTCTGAAACAGAAACCTATTTATTAAAACTATTAGACTGTTAGGAACAGCAAACTTCTCCTGTTTGATTTACCTGACTGGTAAATGAAAATTTAATTTATTTAGTTTAATAGCTATTTTCATGTTATTGATTTATATTATTTGGTAGTGATCAAGAGCAGTTTTGCAGATAAAATAGAGTTAGATGAAACCAAAATATTATTAGGATTTACAGGCCTCAAGGAAGTGTGGGGTGCCACTGCACTTAGGAAGGTACCTCTCCAGCATGGTAATTTCATATGTGTCTTGTTACAGTCACTGTGAGATAAACAGTGGAAGTAGGGCAGACTGAAGCCTAAGTTTCTTTTGGTTGCAATAAAAATGCCTTGGCACTATCAATAACTTAAAGCTAACATAAACTTTGGACAGTCTCTACCTATGTAGCCAGTCCTTGAAAATAAAATTTTAGAGGTATGACTGAGAATACCTGATGCAGTTGTATCACAGCATTCAACCAAGTGTGAAGCCACAAAGCAGAATTATACTGCATGCTTTACAGCACCTAAACTTCACCTGGGAAAAAACATTCTCTTGTCTGGAAGGTACTTCACATACTTGGAGAACTCTATTTTACAAAATGCAGTAATACTGCACAGACTCTAAAGGAAGAAGCAGGACCTAAGTGTTAAATGGCAAAAGCCAAAAAAGACTGTGCCTAGAGGTACAAGTCCTCCCTGTGTTGGAGTTCGAGTATATTCAGAACTCCCTGTGTATTCCAGAGGAAGTGATGCTCCTCCAAGTGGTTCATGGTTATGAGTAAGAAGCAGCACTTATCCTTTAATGTGATTGAATATGCTCTAAAGAAAAATCTCTTGCCCAGAACATTTCAACTGTTTCCTTCTTCCACTGGGAAATGCAAAAGTCCTTTCACAAAGAATGTCAGTCCTGTTCTAAAATACTTTGCATTTTGCCCAACTCTGTGTTCAGAAATCTTGTTTCAGGTTTTAAAAACCCCACAAACAAAACGAAAAAATGGATGTCTTGAACATCAGTGTTTACAAAGTAAGGTATTTGAGGTTCTCTTAGTTTCTCCTATGAACTTCGAGATTTCAGATTATTCTCAGACAACTTTTCTGAGTTCCAGTGCTATTAGCTTTAACTTTTCTTTTTTTATTCTTTTTAAACTAAAAATGCAGATTCCCAGAGAATTAGATGATTCATTGTTGAAATTTGCATAAAAAACATCTACTGCCATAAGATTATTGATAAAATAAGCCATGTTAGTATACTAGTAACATTAACTGTATTCTACATCCAGTTTTTACATTGTTCTTATGCTTCATTATGATACTTTTTCTCCCTATTCCTATGCAAATTTTGAGAGATTTTCATTATTTCTAAGCTTTCTATGAATTCCATCAGTTATAATTTCTGAAATTGAAAACAAAGATTCTGATGTGGCTTTGAGGATACACACTTCAAAGGAATAAGACCCCCATGACAACACAGATCTGAGTGAAAAAAATTAGTTTTGATACATTTTTTGGGATTTTTTTTTAATAGATACCTTCAGTACAAAGGAATTCAGAGTGTTCTGATGCATCAAAATGTAATGAAAAGTATTGTGGTTTTCCCAAAATGGCATCTGCCAGTAAATCACCTTTTTAAGCAGAAAAAGATGGATTGATTGCACTCCAAAAAATGTTATTACCATACTGGTGAGAAGCAAAATATATTTTTGTCACTCCCAACTGTGATTAATGATATAATTTCAACAGGCTTTCTGTGAATTATAGTTCTAAGCATATTTATTTAACAAATATTCTTCAATGTTTTTAAGAACATCAAAACATTTCTTGTGTATGAGATCCACTGATGGTCTTTTAATGGTATTTTTCAAAAATGTCTCAGTATTTTTTGTCAAGAATCCCATCTTGATAGTAAAAGTCTCACAAAATAATGCTTTATATTGTAATTGAGTAAGCAGGAAAGTGATCCTCAATCATTATCAGTTATTGTCTCACCTTTTTTTGCACTAATCAATCTCATATTATTTCGATGAGCACTCTTACAGACTCTTTGGAACTACAAAAAACTCACTGGAACTCTGAAGAACAAAAATTAGAAGTTACCACAATCCACCTGTATTGGTGCATTTGTTGCTTTAGTATTTTCAATACAAAGCATGTGATTTAAAGCTGATTCTATAATAAATGTCTAATGTATAATCAATACTCTGTCAGGTACTTTCTAACACATTGAGAGAATCATCACCCTTAGATCATAATTGCTGGGTAATTTCTAATTACTATCTAATTTCTTAGCTGAAAATACAGCACCAGTCTGTGCAAAATAAAACTGATTCAGCTGTGATTAAATTGAAGCTATTCACACTTAGCATTTACTTTTAATGCGTTAATGGTCTAATTAATTCAGCATCTTGAATTTTTGATAAAAGAAAAATGAAAAGCTTCCTATGTCAGAGGGTGATACATTACATCCAATATTTTCTTTTTCACTTTTCAATTTTTAATTTTTTGGGTATTATGACTCAAGGAAATGACAGTCTTCTATTGAATGACAAACAGGTTGTGTGTGAGTTAGGACTTCTGAATTCACAGAAAATTCATGGACAAGTAAAATAGTGGAAACTTTAAATTCTTCCTGTGCTTCAGTAGAAATAGCTGTAAAATGGATATAACCTGAAAGGGCTTGTAGGCCTCAGTTTTGTTTGGCAATTAATCAGAGCTTTCACAAAGTACCAGGAGTGTGGATATATATGTCAGTGAAACATCATTTTCAGAGAGGTAAGAATTCATATCATGCTTTGCTTTAATACTTTTGTTTAATTTCTCTTCCTTTGGGAAATAGTTACCTTTGGAAATACCATGTTTGAGGAAGATCTGGACATTCAGGACTAGACTTGTGCAGAATTACAGTAGCATCTGTATGTCTGTTTATTCTGGATGCTTATACCTCTCTTAATATCAGCAGGTGTGTATCTGGCCTCCAAATAAGACAAGGAAGTGTTTAAATTACCTGAGAAGTCCATAGAGGAAGCATACTCGGAGAAAATCTAGTGCATAGTTGTAGTACTAGCATCAAAACACAGCAGGCATAGAAATTTTAGTTTATTTTGCTTGCAGCTTTATTTCTGGCTTGTTTGGCATTGTGTTGGCTAAGGCCAATGGCATCCTGGCTTGTTTCAGGAAGAGTGTGTTCAGCAGGACCAGGGCAGTGATTGTGTCTCTGTACTTGACGCTGGTGAGGCCACACTTCCAATCCTGAGGTCCATTTTTGGGCCTCTCATTGCAAGAAAGACATTTAAGTGCTGGAGTGTGTCCGGAGAAGGGCAGTGGAACTGGGAAAGGGTCTGGAGCACAAGTCTTCTGGGGGTGTTTAGCCTAGAGAAAAGAAGACTCGGAGGGGATCTCATTTGCTCCCTACAGCTGCTTGAAAGAGGGCTGTAGCAAGGTGGGGGCTGGCCACTTCTCCCAAGTAACAAGCTATAGGACAGGAGGAAATGGCCTCAAGTTGTGTCAGGGAAGGTTTAGATTGTGTATTGGGAAAAGCTTCCTCATGGACAAGGTTGTCAAACATTGGAACAGACTGTCCATGTCAGTGATGGGGTCACCAACCCTGAAGCTATTTAAATGACTTTAGATGAGGCACTTTGGGATATGATTTAGTGGTGAATTTGACATGGTTAGGTTAATGGTTCTACTTGATGATCTTAGAGGTTTTTTTCCAACCTAAATAATTCTATAGTCCTATGCTATTTTTTAAAAAATAAAATGCATGTACAATTGTGCAAGCTGGAACTAGAACCCACAGTTCTCAACTGCTGTGTGACTTGTGTAACTTCTTCATCTATAATTTCTTCTTCGGGTAGGAGTTCTGAACTCTTTGCTGAACCTAACCGAACCACACCATAAGGGATGGTGCAGGCTGGCACAGATTTATCTAGAAAATACTACCTACGGAGTCAGCTAGCTCAGCACATGTCCCGGTTTGGTGGAATTACATATCCATAGGCTTGCAGCTCCCTAGCTGCCCTGGGTAGATCAGAACACCTTCCATTGTGCAGTTCTGTTTAAAGGCCTTTAGGCTTTGGAGAAATAGACTTTCATACATGTACCTGAGCTTCTCGTTTTCAATTGATTTGCTATAAGCAGCTTCCTTTGGACTTCTTTGTCACTCTTCTCAGGCTCCTGTTTCAGTTTGCAAAGAGCTGAGGCACCTATGTTTGTTATCTAGACATTAAGGCTTTCTTTAGATCTGCGCCTCACAGTGTAGATTGTTTAAAATTTGACTACTGCTCCTCCAGCTAGGAGTTTTCCTTTCTCCTGGGCAATTAATTTCTATGTTTTTCACACAGTTGGTTTGCAGATGATTTTTGGAATTGAGAAGTTATTTCTTCACTTGGACTTGCACTGCTGACTTCACTTTCAGATTACACACTAAATTATTCTGAGAAAATGTTTGTTTTCTGTGAAATTATTCTCTTTTTATATATGTTTACAAACAAATTTGCCTTAAGTTTGAGGAGACATGATTTCAGCTTTTCACATTTATTAAGGTAGCATATTTTTTTATTTTAAATATATGTCTGAAATCTGTGTTCACGTAATCATTTTCAGTTGATTATGCTTGTTTATTGCAGATGTTTTTCTTTGTGTGCTCAATTAGTATTTCTGTTCTGAGAAAAATATTTCTGTAAAAGTAAGTGTGAGATTGTCAAAATCACAGAAATTTGCTCTGCACCTGGCTTTCTGTTCTTATATTAATAAAAATACACCCTAAAACCAACAGGTAGTGGAGAGAGGGAAGCTTGGGAGAGAGGGAACTCCTTGTATGGATGACAATTTTTCAGAGAGAGGCATCTCTCTGAGAGAGGCATCTCTCTCTTCCCCTCAAGGAAAACAGATTAAAGCCCCATATAATGGAATGGTACCAGTGGGAACATAAATATTGCATTGTGATTAAACGACCAAAATACTCAGGTGATTAAAGTGCTTCAGGTCTTTCAGTTATTATTCTGTTATATCATTTCATCTCATTTCAAGATGTTGCTTTTTTCGTAGTTTTTGAAGAGCACTCTAGGCAACAAAATTGATTTTGTGAGGCCCACAGCTTTGGCCTATTGATTTATTTTTTTATATTGCACATCCATCATCTTTGTTTTTAGACACTCCAGCAAAAATATGTATTCTTGTTATAACATCATCTGGCTGTCCCAATACTGATGCAATTAGCACATGGAAATCTTTGCTTCTTTGACAGAACTATACTAGCTGAGAGGTACCCTTGTGACTTTTCTTATTTGAGAATTAGGTGAAGTAGATTAGACATTTATGATAAGAGCATTTGCTGACTAATGTAATGTAATTCAAAAATTAGCAGTTTCAGCTAGGAATCATATTTTTTGAGGAAAAAAAAATTGCAGAGCCAACCAACCAACCAAACCAAACCAATCCAAACAAAAACCAAAACCAAACAAACAACCCCTAAACCACCTGGTTTTATGTTAAGACTTTCCACTTGTACACCATCTTAGGCTCCCTGTTATTTTTGCTTTGAAAACTTAATCAAACATTCAGCAAAACTTAAGAATTGCCACAGCCATCACTGAACTCTCTCTCTTCTCACTTTGTTTTGTGTATTATGATACAGTTTCTAAGAAAAAGAATGTCACAGTACATGAGAAGAAATTAAATCAATATATAATTACGAATGTTAATAATTTTTCAGATTTAGCAGTTGTCAAGCTACCCTCAAGCTCAGTTGACTCATGACAGTGATGGGGTTACTTGAGGCTACTGTCTGCCTTTGGTTCTCCAGTCCAATGATCAGAAACCCATTTAGGGACAAATTAAATGGGAAAGGACTTTGGCCAATATACAAAGCAGAGGTTGTCAAATGGTACCGTACCTCTTGTCTCGCTGCAAAATGCATTTTCTACTTCCATAATGCTGGGTATTGGTTTAGACATTGATATTCTGAAGTGATTTTCTATAATGTCAACAGTAATTGTATATGTTCTTTTTCACTCCTAACAATTCCTGTGTATACATGTGTTCTTTCTTGTTTTTTACTTAATGTTCAATTCTCAAACACAGAAACAGATGCATTTCTGATGTATTTGTATGATTTTTTTAATGGTGAGTTAATAATCCATGGTCCCTGACTAGGATTCTGAAGCTCAACAATAGTTCAACTACATAGCGATGATGTGGCATTGAACTGAGCTAGGGATTGTGATTTGAAATTAAAGTGTAGTTTTGTACTGTACATTATTCCTTATATTTCTCTTGTCAGTATGTTAAAGTGTAAGGTAGTAAAAACGATGATCAATTTATGGATTGATATACTTTAAATGAGGAGAAATTCTAATTAGATATAAAAATTCAGAATATTTCTGTGGCTAGAAGAGTGTAAGGAAAAGAACACAAATTTTAGATAATAACTAAGGGATGAAACTGAAAGCATAACACTCATAAGATGGAAATTTTTGTTCAAAGAATGTTCTTCTCCTGCAAACCTCACTTTCATATCTGTCAGCCCTCTTTTTTCCTTCTAGAATATTCTCCCATTTTTCATTCATTTCCTGATCTCATTGTACTTTATGTAAGCCTTACTTTTGAAGACTTTACTTTTGTTTTTACTTTTTCATCCAATTTTGAGAATAAAAAATTCTTTCAGTTTTGCTGCTTTACTATTGTCAGTGTCTTTGTGTAAGAAAGGAAAGTTCTTCAGCAAATGCCACCAAAAGAAATTAAATATATTTGAAGAATTAACTAAAGAATTAACTTTAATAATTAACTCCTACTCAACCAAAGCAAATAGGAGGGAGCATTACATAAAGAAAGTTCTTTATGATGTCTATCCAATATAACATAGTCTTAAGTTACACATTTAATAAATCTAACCCCACTAACGGATGTACTATGCAAGAAAATGGTATAAATCTGTTTTGAAACCGAGAAAGAAAATTACCTAACCTTTTCATTGTAGAGGAAGTTCCTGAAATTACTGTAGCTGAGGGATATTTCTGTGATATATGTGAAGGCACTTTCTTCTGAGGATGTTTTTTTTCTTGAGATGGTTTTCCTTCTTGTTATCAGTTTAATACTAAGAAATTTCTATCTCTTCCTTGCTATTGTCTCAGAAGTTGTCCATCTGTGTGTTGTGATTTGATAAGCAAAGTGAGTATACTTTTCAGTCATACTGGCTTGACTGAGTGAGCATGAGAGAAATGAAAAGAACCGAGACATATGCCAAGATACCTGAATCTATTTAGGTGGCTGTATTTTGGTTTAATGAGAACCATACACTAACAAAAAGCTTTACTGATAAATATAAGAGTGTGATGTTAAATGCTGATCTCTACTTTAAACAGTAGATTATATATTGTATTCCTGACTAGCAATGGAAAGAGACAAAATATATTCAGAAAGGCTGGATATGTGAAATTAAGATTCATCTTTGGAGCAACATGTCTCCACTGATTGCAAGGAGAGCCTGGAGAGATTAGCCATTTTAGGAGCAAAATTATCTTTGTTGAATACACTGTCCATGGATTAGATTTCAGGGAGAAGCAGACTATCCCAGTAGATTCATCTATCATCACAAAAATGCCAGTTGCAAATCAAGGCTAAACAGTGGAGTGGACATAACAGGCAAATCCTCAGAGATGCTCATGATTACAACTTAGAAAAATAAATGTAAGGCATATGGATAATTTCAGTTGCAGTTGCAGTCTCTGTAATAAAAACATTATGTGGTATGTTATTTGAGCAGCAGCACAAATAGTTATCGCATGTATTATGAAAAGGCAGTTTCCCTGTGGCACAGGAGTCATGCTTGTTAGACTCAGATTCTCTTCTTGAAAGATCCAAAATTATTTTTATTCTTTTTCTGTTAAATGGACTCACACCTTATTTAACCACCAACTAGTAATGCAAACAATTTGATGAAATCAGATATGAAAGTGAATGATGTTGTTGCTTTGGAATACTTTTTCTATTGTTTCTTTGGTGTAAACAAATACTTGTTATAGGGAGACTACTGTGTCATAGGCCCCCACGAGGAAGAGGTTCAGCAAATTTAAATGATCAGGAGTGGCTGGCATACACACACTTCTGTGTGAAAGGAAAAACCATGAACTTTCCATCTGAAACAATGCATGTGTAAGGATGGAATCAGAAAATGTAAGAAATGTGTGTGTGTGGGTGGGTGATTTTTTTTAATGATGGCAGATCTGTAGTGAAAATTGTGTTACATTATTTTTATGGGTTTAGCAATTCAAGGTTCTGTTGAGAAGATGCAAAGATTATTTCCTATATTCTTGAAAACTAAACTACTCTTCTACGTATTGTTATCAAACTTGCAGAAAGTATTCTTGCTTCTCTGGCTGAAACTTGTTGGTAGTGAAGTGTTACTATTTCTTGTATGTAATCCCAGAAAAACCCATGAAACTCAAAGTAGGAGCAGAGACTTTTTTGTGGAGGCCAATTAGAGAACAAGAATTTTAGATGTGGCCTCAAAAAAAAAAAAAATTCCTTGTTAATTAGATTTTGAAATATTACATAACTTGAATGGGATATATAGTGTAGGTGTGTTGCAGATTTAAATATAAATAGTAGAGTATATGACCATGCATGAAGAGCATTCCAAGCCTTTTCTTTTTTTTCTAAAGGCTTTTCCTTTTGGAAAATAAAATGAAAAAAACCTTTACATTGCATTATAAAATTCTTAGTCCAAGACACATACAAAATAACAAGTTGTTATTTGTTTTATATTCTGTCCTCTGATACAACCAATAGTATCAGAACTTCCTGCCCTTTTTTCTGGGTCTCTGACATATAATTTCAGTTGCATTCCAGACCTTTAGGACATCTCTGGAACATACACTTCTTGTGAATAATATTGACTAAGGACTCAATTTGCAATCATGATGCAGATTCTAACCTCTGCAGAGCTTATTCAGAACTGAGGGTTGTGAAATTTGCCTGTCAAACTCTCAAGAAAAAAAGTTAAGACCACTGAATCCAATGAGATTTTTTTCCCATTTTTCAGTCATACAGTGTATTTGTCAGCTGTGGTCTGTCTCTACGTCGTTCTTTGTATAACTCCTTCAAGAGACCGAATATATTTGTGAATTATAGTTCATAAAACTATCTAAATCAGTAAAGTAGAAATACAGTCCCAATTGCTATAAAATACATGCTCAAATCTCTGTTTTGATAAAAGTAACTCTGAGGAGTAATACATGATACATGGGTCCAAAATTACCTTCTTAATATATCATGTGATGAAATGTTCACATTTTATTCAGCAAAAATCAGGCCACTTTACATACTAATTCATGCACTAGACCCAGCTCTTTATTTCAGACACTTTGGACTGAAGAGAGAACTGAAACTGATTTTATGAGGGTCAGATAGGTGTCACCTCTGGCCCAAAAGACAGTGCCAAGTGCTGTGCAGAGTGCTTTTTCCAGTTGGCAATAGGAAGATTCCAAAACCTTATTTCTTAGGTAACTAAAAAGTTACTTCAGTTACTTCCAGGACAGTTTTAATTTGTTTTAATGATTAGGAAGTAAATCTGTGCTGGCTTCATGCATTCCAAGTATTAATGTATTACTGTGTGAATAATTCAGTATTTTTCCTGTAAGTTTAGTATCCAACATAATGCACCTTTCTTTTTTTCCCTTTCCTAAAAATGAAACAATTCTTCAGCCACCATCTACCAACACCAGATATGCTAGGTGTGGCTTGATAGAGTGGATAGCTAGGTAAAATTTAGCACGGAAGGTTACTCTCTTGTTTCTGCCTCTTTTATATTGATGGTGATTCCTGGCAGTTAAAAGGGTTCTCCAGGGGTATTGTCCATCTTGTTTTGCTGTTGATTTGCAAATTCCACATGCAAACACATTGGTAAAAGAAATCAAGACACCTTGTCAATCTGAGTTGTTAAATAAACAATGGTCCTCAAATATCATCCTACCTTTAAACCGTCTGCATACTCTATGGCAGTTAAAAAATGTTTGTTAAATGGCTGGAATATATGCAGATTCTTCATTGATTTTTTCTGTTTATGGGTTTGCATTAATTAGATACAGAAATTCAGACAGCAATTATGATGGAACATTTACATGTTAAAATATTTGAGGGGGTATTTTTACAAGTGAAAACAATTATATTTCAGTTGAGAATTTGGATTATGCAATAAAAAATATTTCAAGCCTTTTTTGTAATATTTAATTTTTTTTAAACAGTTAACACTGTGCTTTTTGTCTTTCTTATATTTTTGTTCTTTTACTTTTGATCTAACAGAAGTACTTCTCATAATTGCAGAAGAAATACATTTGTTCTGCTTTGATGAGTGCCATCAGACTTACAAAGTATGTTATTAAAGGGCAGGATTCTGCACACATTTAATGTTCTATAATTAATATTTACCGTGTTTTATCCAGGGCAGTTGTTCATCAACATTACAAGAGAAAGGTCCCTCTTGTTGCATTTTTTAGAATGACAAGCAATAAGCTGTTTATGTAAAGGACCCATATAGAGGCGATGGGTCCACTTCTCATATCCTCGTTCACACTGAGGCAACACATTTTACAGTTATTGATCCCAAGGAAACAAATTGCCAGGGGGAGCCAGGGGATTTCATAAAGTGAAGGCCTGTTCAAAATCTTAATGAGAGCAGGCTCTGGTACCAACCAAGCAGAAGTGTTTAAGTGCAGAAGCTCACGTTATCAGAGGCAGCAACAGTCACCATGCCACAATTCATTTATCTGAACACTAATTATATTAGCTATGCATATATTAATTATGTATTATGTTTCCTTTTACATAAAGTTATCTTCACATTGGAAGTAGTTGTGAGCATACACGTTCTAATTCCTGTTACTTTGTTTTCTGTGTAATATCTATCTCTGGCCAGGGCAGGAACAAACTGTACCTTTTCTACTGTATGTTTCTGGTCAGAAATCCCATTTAGCTGCTGCTATATCATCACTATATCATTAAACTGTGATTGTTTATCTTCCACAGTAGGACCTCATGTGTTTTCAATATGAAAAAAGTGAAATGTTGTGAATTCATGAAAAATGGCAGGCAAGCCCTTCAGCTCTCTATCTGGATAATTTTCTGGTCTCAGAAGTTTTTATAGAATTTACCACTGGATAACTTCACTGCTTTTCTTTCAAGAAGAAGCTGCCTTTGAAATTGACCTCTACCAAAAATTTCTGATTTCCCATTGTGGTTTGGGGAAGTTGCAAATAGAAACAGAAAGTGGGAATGCTCTTAAAAATCCATTAAACCCTGGGGACTGAGATGCAAAGTTTGGCAGCTGGGTGAGTACATATGTGATGAAATGACTAGTGGAAATCAAGAGTCTTTCACAGAACATGTATGAAGTGTACAAATTCCAAATATTAAAGCTTATAAATTACAAGAAAATATATAGGGATCCATTTCAAGACCTTACTCAGTATGGAATTTATTTTAGTTTAAAAAAATTACACAAATGGCAGCATTATTGTAAGGACAATACTGTTGAAGGAACTGCTATGTTAGACAAGGAATGGCCTTTATTTTGTGGTGCTGGAAGTAAAAAAACTAATTTCAATAATGGAATCTTCTATTTCAAAAGTAAGAGTCTGATTTATGTCCATATCTTTTCAGATTTTTTTAAGCTCCTTTCTAATAAATTACTCTGCTCTGAAGAAAAACCCAGAGATGAATTACAATGAAGAATGACGGTTCATTTTTTCTTTTTTAGATCTAATGTAGATCTAACCTACATCTAGAAGTGCAAGTAGAAGCATATTGATCTGGAAGAGTATAAATTTAGTTTAACTTGGATGTTTTCTGTACTTCCAGTTTGTTTTCATCAGTACTTGTGTACTTTCACTCCTGAGGACTTGCAGGTATATCTTAAAGTTTTTCCTTCTATGAGGAAAACATTATAAACTCCAGATTTCCTGCTTTAGATATGAGAATATATTAAAAACAGAGACATTTTATAATAGTTCATTAAAACTCAAATAATTATTACTCTTTATGCTGTTTCTATAAGCACTGTTGTTTTGGAAACTTTTTGGAATTTTATTTACCAGAAAAACTTGTTTGAAGGGTCTCTTTGCTTCAGTTTAAATAGCAATTTTGTTACAGAGTAGAATAATACATTAAGTTTGCGGTATTTTTTTCTTTTTAATTCATGATTGTTTGAGTCATTGTTTAAAATCTAGTGCTGCTTGCAACGTCATCCAAGAAAGAATGTGACAAACAATTCCCTACTGTTGTGTAATAAGCTTAGTTTTATATTTATATATGCTTAGTACTTGTTGATTTTGCTTTATATATTTGCCATTTTATTTGCAAATGCTTTTGTAGAAAATCAAAATAAATAAATTCTTATTTATGTTGGGCAAAAATGTATATTTAATAATCTTTATAATTTATATGCTGGTATGTGTGTATGTATTTATTTATTTACAGAAAAATCTAAATACAGGTAAGTAAACCCTAAAAATACTATTTACATTTCTTAATTCTTAAGCTACTGTTAATTTTTCTTTTTCTAGCTCTTTTAATTGTGGTGTGAAATCTAATAATCTGCTGCAGCAGCACTGGAAGATGAATTATAATGGTACTTTAGCCTTCCATAAAGAATTTTATTGCGCGCACAGATTTTTTTTAACTTTTATTTCAGATTTTAAGTGTTTACTAAAATGGAAAACTCTTTCCACCACAATACATATCTGTACTTTATTCTGTAGAAGATGAACAGCAGGGATTAAAATTAAACTGGTGATAAGAGTTTGCATGATTAATTGCAGAAGAAGATTAGAGCCCTGATAAACTAATTACCGGAGAAGCTCCTGCGTGTGCTGTTTTGCTATGCAGGCTCTGATAAATAAGAAGTGATTGGAGAGGAATGGTGATGTCGGATTTCACAGTAACTGAGTTTATATTTTTGTCTTGTTCTTCAGTGCATTCTTTATTAGCTTTTATCGCTCACTGCCTTACATTTCTGTCAGTTACTCATGTGCCTAGTGATTAAGCTCTGTCCTAATAGCTGTGATTGGTTGACACTAGGAAAATATTTTAAACAGATTATGCCTATGCCTGTGTATACATACTTACACATATACAGATACACACACTTATATTAATGGGTATACATAGATGATACCCTACTCTGCTGGAAGAAATTTCTTACTTTTAACTTGTAAAATTATTATAAAACTTGCTTAGTCAGAGTCCATGCCATATCTCCATTGAAGAGGGCATGTCAATGCTATTTGTGAAGTAGAAAAGACAGTACTGCAGTGCTGATTCCGGGCTATTGACAGTTTTCCACATATTTTGGGGGCTGGTGATGTCAAAAACAGAGTGACAAAAACACTGGTACAAGACCAAACATCTTGATGATTCCTTGTGTTAATATAGCCATCTCCTGCAGGATACAGATCACAAAAAGTAGAATAAATGTCTATATGATAATGTAGATATTACATGAGAATCTCTTTGTCTTATGGATCTTTGACAGCAGTGTAGCATATGTTGTGAATCTAAACTACCAGATTCTTAAGTCTTCAAGGTGCCCATTTTTGAAAGTGCTTGTGTTTATGATGTGCTGTGTGTTGGAAAGGAAGCATGATAACTTTCAAGTACAGTGTCTTCCAAAGCTACCTAGACTGAAATCTACCTGACTGCTACACCATATTTATATCTGTTTGTGCCCTTCTTGAGTGTCTGCAATGTTTTATTACTTTTATAAGTAGTATCTTTGTAAACTCACGTCTACTTCTAGGTTCAGATTTTAGCAGAGAATTCTAGGATTACCTACTGCAGAGAATATTAAAACTGTTATACACAAAGAGAAATTGCTCTAGAATCTGGTTGCTCAGTCATACATGACTTTCAGGGATCTGAAGCCATTATTAATTGACCTCGGTGGCTTCATTAAAAAGAGATAGAACAACTTTCATTTGTGTGTCAGTACAGATGGTGATAGCCCCAGAACTGTTGCTTCGAGCCAGAGATCACAAGCTGTTTAAAGCAGAGCATATCCCTCGATGTGCTTACTACTGATCATGGGCCATTAACAGCACTGAGTTCCAGTGGGAGAGTGGGCTAGTCGAGAACTCTGCTTGGCTGCTTTAGGGCAGAGCCTGTGCTATGCAGTTTACTGCACTAATTATATACTCTTGATGAGCTCATTAGAGGACAATAAAGGAAAATGAAAACAGTTTGCAATATGTGTGGTCAAATTAGCCACACAGAGAAATTACAGTTCATACTTAAATGTTGTATAGCAAGTGTCCATTAAAAAAAATGTAGACACTCGTGTATGTACACTGTAATGATGCCTAAACTAATTTTCTTTAATGTGTTTATTTTTCAAATTGGGAATTGGATCCTGTTTATATCTGATTAGAATGCAAAGGAAAGATTTAAATGAGACAGGCAACAGGATATTTATAGCCAAGTTCTTCATGGAAGTTTTTAATTATGCAGATCTGTGTTGGTGGTCCAATTGCAATGTTTTCGGGTAGAAATCTTTTCTCCATTTAGGAAAGAGACTATTTTTAAATTAATAGACCACTTAGGACTATCAATTTAAGACTATTCACTTAAGACTATTCACTTAAGTCTCCATTTAAGACTGTCCTATGTACAACTGAGTGAAAATAAACTGCATTTAAGTGCAGTTCATGGTAATTTGAAGAAAAAACGTTTTAAAGATTTCTTTCATAAACACTGTGTACATATATATACACTAATTCATATACAAAATGCCAGCATGGATAGAAGCTGGCAGTGGTACTTAACTGCAGAGGATTTTTCTTCTCTGTGGGTGTACAAAAGTTTATCTATGCAATTTATAAATTGCATAAGTACAGTGGAGGTAGACTTGTTTTATGGCTGCAGCCAATCAAATGAGGGACCTTTGTCCAAACTGCTTAAAAGTTGAAATACTTGTGTGTGTCATTGTTCCTTGCCCCAAGTCTGTCAAATACCTCAGAATTTTAATTGTTCCGTTAACCTGGTTCATTCTAACAAAAGTTAGTTAGAAAGGGATTGCAGGTGCAATTATACTGCTGGACCTGGTGGGGGGAACTACTTTCAGTGAGGGTTGGGTGCCTAATGGATATAAAGGAGTTCTGTGGGCCAGCAGTTTATCTGCCAGGGTCAGCTTACCCAAAATGGAGTGTGCCATTAATACATGACTTGCTCAGAATTACATAGCTGGGGGCAAACCAGATTCCTGGTGCTTTGACCAATTGAAATTATTTCATACAAAGTTTTCAGCAAAACCCATATGAAATTTCAGCCCCATTGCAAGTTTAAATTTCTAAATGAACCCTCATGTGCTTTGACCAAAGATTTTATAAAACGTTGCTATCCTGAAATTTCTTTTCTATTTAGGTTATTGCAGCTTTTCCACTACAGTTGTTTTCTCTGTATTTTGTTTCACCTGCTATACTGAAATTCTGCTAGAAATATCACATACCTATGGAGTCCAGACAAAGCTGCAGATTTGGTACTCTTATTGATATAGGCCTGTTTCATTAAGGAAACCTGATAAGCCCCCAAAACACTTTTTTCATGCTGTTCTTTCTGAGCCAGTCCAGTGATGTGAAAATTTGGGATGAATTTTATCAAGAATTCTCATACATTTGTAGATTTTATCATCTGACCACTCCTGTGTAGCCATAACATTGACACTAAAGTAATACTTACACACTTTTTGTTTTTCAAGTAAGCTCTCTCACTTAATTTCTTCTTAGAAATGAAATTTGACTGACTTTGATGTTAGAAGAGCTAATTCTTTTAAATAAATGTAAAGAAGTATTATTTATCATTTTTATGTTGCCTAATTGTGAAATAAAAATCTCAGTAGATGCTTTGAGGATAATTTATTTTCAGAATTTAAATATATCTTGAGATATAACTGCTGAACAAAGTAAGCAATTATATATATTTTTTTTTGTCATGAACACAGAATTATATCAGTGAGAGGACATTGAATTGCCTGCAGGGTGGAAACTGACTGGATGCTTTAACCCTTGTTATAACCAGAAGCTTGTTCTGGTTTTGGAGTTTTTGTCATTGTTGTTGGGGCTTTTTTTGTCCCATAAATTAAAATTGAGTCAAAATAATTGTCTTTACTTATTATTACTTCTAATACCTAAAATTTCTCCGAAGCAAAAATAATCTGATAGAAAAACATAGAAAAATAGTCAGAAGTGAAACAATGGGGCATGTAGTCACAGCTGGATCAGTGCAAAACTAAAACTCCTCCTTTGCACAAATAGGTGCAGAAATCCAGCAGTCTTAAGGTTCAGAAAAGCACGTGAATGAACATTTTCCATTCTACAATGTGCAAAGCATCTCTTTCTGATCAAAGCTCTGTAACAGTAACTCTGTTTATGCAAACAAAAATAATATAGAAATCAACCTAAGCAGATTGTGTGTTGACAGAACCATCACCATTTTATAACTAACATATAAATTTTTATATACAATATATAGATCTAGATTAGAACTTCTGTTTCCCCTATTTTTTAATATAAATCAATCTAAGAATTTGTAAAGCAAAAATAGTAGAAAACTATTTTTAAAATGGCTTTTGGACATTGGACAAAAATGATATAAAAATTTTTGTTAAGTTGCACATTTCTAAGGCAGTGCATATATAGTACATTATATATTTTTCAATATAATATATTTTATTGTAGTATTACATTATAATATTTATCATGTTATTATCATAAATTTATCAACTATTAATTTAAAAACAATAGATTTCCCAGAGTATGCACTATTGTACTTTATCAGGGTGCATTGTGACAATTTGTGGAATAGGTTACCAGAAAGTACATTCTAAAAAAAAAAGTAAGTCAAATTATTTTGTATTACTCAAATCCAAGCAACCAAATTCCATTCTAAGCTGGAAACAATAACTAGGCAAAGCTTCAAATTGTGAAATCACCACTTTCTTTTTGCAAAAGGGTATTTTTCTAAAGCATTTGTGGTTATGGATTATCAAAGAAAATTGGCTCAGTTTTTCTTTGGGATAACTGGACCATTTCTTCTTTTTCACTAATTAACCAAAGTTCTTTTAACCTTAAATGAGCCCTACTGGATTCCACAAATCACAAAATTAACTGCACAAAAAACTTTAGAGCCTACATGTGTGTAAAAAATGCAATGTATTTTTTAAAACACCCTGTTCTGTTACCAGTAGACTAATTTATTGCCCCTTTTTCTTCCCCTGCTCTTGGTGCCTGCTCTGGGTGGCACTGCAGTCCAGAGAATTCTCTTCTGCAGTGGCTGGTTGTAATTGCAATGTTTGTTAGTGGATTTTGTAGGCTTCCTTTAGAAGTGCAAGTGGTGGGTCACTGGAGCGAGGAGGAGTAGGGCTACTTCAGAGAGGACCTGCCAGAGAAAATGGCTAACTTAGGCTGCATAACTCTTTAGCTCTTGATTGTACTAAATTCCTTCTGTCATTGTTCTCATAGCTTTGTTGCCCATCTCTTACAGTGTTAATGTTTTTTGAAACTTAAATCATAATATCCTTCCAAACTCAGCAGCTGGAGAACAGTTAGACCCAGGAAGGATTCCCATTGATTTTGACTTTAATGAGAATTGGATCAGCCCATAAATGAACAATCTGTATAGCCTTTTAATTAACTAAAGTGGCCAAGTTAGTCATCACAACAGAATCACAGGACTATGCGTACAATTGGTGATTCAGTTCTTCCTAACTGAAGGTCTACATGTGCTATTAGAGGATATAATTCATGTTATCAAGGTGTAATCTGGATTATTCTTTGAATCAATAATCATTTGGAAGAAAGAATATCCTTTTGCCAGACTGCAGAGAATCACAGGTTCAATAATGAAATGATTGACTCTGCACTTCCAAGAAAAAGTAATTAAACTGCACACAGTTTGCTCTGGACAAAACATTAAGGAGTGGAGTTGTATTTTCTCCAAATGAAAATTGAAAATAAACTTGAATGAGGAATTAATCTTGGTTTGGTTCTGTACCAAAACCTTTGCCCATGTGCTGGGGAATAGGTGCATGAACCAATTCTCTATCTGGCTGCTACATTTTACTCTCCAGCTTTTGTATTTTAAGAACTACACTGTATACCCAAGGTTTAGAAATTCTTTGGCAGTTCTTTTGAGACCGAGTCCATCCATTCAAAGTATGCTAGAGTTATGAATTGCATTAGTTGGGAAAAGATAGTGGTTGTCAGTCTTAGCTATTGAATTTGAGTGCTTTGTAATGATTTTTGTGACTAGAATAGCATCAGTAATACTAATTCAATTATTATTAAATTATTTAAAATAGATTATAAAAATAATTGTTGTCATTATTTTTAGTTTCCACTTCCACAAAGAAACTAAAAAAAAAAGAACAGTGAGAAAATAACAACTCTGAGAGGCTACCTCCTGAGCTACAGTCAGAGTTTTAAATTCAAACAAATTTCAGCAAATACCTAAAATAAAATCATATGCTCTTCCTTGTCTGGAATTAAAGACACTTCAAAAATCCTTTGAGTTTATGTAGGTTTCATGCTGGTTCACCAAACACCTGTGGTACTTTGTGATGAACAAAAGTAAAGTGTATAAATAACACTAGCCCACCTATGAGTTTGATTCAGATTCTAAATTCTGCTTGAAGTGCTGTAATGTAAGCAGATTATTATGTACTTATTACTGTAATTTTTAATACAAGCAGAAATCAATATTTTATATCTACTGAAATCCGTGACTTTAATTGACTCCAGGGTGAATGGAATTAAGCCTAGACCATAGGAAATGGTATGAACAAATATTTATATCATATTAAATGTTGGTTATCTTGTGGAAAAAAGTAGTTCAAGTACTGAGAACTTTTTGAAAGTCAGTGCTTGTTTTACATGTAAACTATTTGCAAACTTTATTTTGCTAACTAGTTTTTGTAGAAAAATAAGAAATAATTCATAAATAAGAGACTAAATTATAAAATCAGCAGGAAACTGATTCCTCTTAACTACTTGTTAAAATACCTACCAAAACCTGGCAAGTATGGATTTGTATTTCTCTTTGAACACAGAAAGTAGAGCTGAACTGCAATATCTTTTTACAATGTTTTTTCAGGTGTTATTCTGCTAAGTACAACAATATTACTGTTTTATACAACATACAAATATATCTTAGTGCAAGAATTTGTGTTTTAATGCTTTATGTTTTTGTTCAGAGTTGAACATTCTACATCTTAGCTGTGTCTGCAAACGTTTAAATAACTGATGCAAACCAGAGCAGTGAGAAAATACAAACTAATGCATAAAACCCAGGCTAATGCATAATAGAATGATCAGAGCAGTTTCAGTGTAAAGTAGGAAATGCAGATATAAATCCTGTCAATCTGAGAAGAAACTCTGAATGCTTCAGTGTGCTGGGTGGTTCTCTGCCCCTTTTGTAGATATAGGGGAAGCTGCCACCATCTCTTTCTTGTTTCTGAAGTTCAATGTCTAGTCCTTAGTTCCGTTTCTTTCCTATAGTTTAAAATGCATAAGATGGACATAATAATCTTCTCAATTTCTATTGCAATGACATCTTTTTAAGAAGATCCAGATCTGGTTTTTAAGAGATAAAATGTGAAAGGGAAGGTGATCTTTAATTATTTTGCCCAGAAGGAGAATGCAGCTTTAAGATGATTTCAAGACTTAACATCATATAATTGTTTATTGCTTTGCAAGATCGTCTTACAGGCTATGAACATAAAAAAAATCTACTTTCTTTTTGCTGTTAAATTAAAAACAATAGGCTAAAAGCTGTTACTCATGTTAGTCATCCCAAGTTGAGATTCAGAGATGTATATCACTAGGCTTGAAGCCAAACTTACACTCAACCTATTTCAGGACACAGATAAACATCCTTGTACATGGCCACAGTAATTTGTCTGAGATACTGTATGAAATTCAGTATTATATACTAAAATGCTCTTTCTCCCATATACCTGGTTTGCCTCCAAGCCCAATGTTGCCTGAAAAGGACCTCAGAAAATAAACCATGGGCCTAATTTCTCGAGGAGTTGCTTCCATTCTTTGACAATCAAGTTCCATTTTCAGTTACTGAAACATGGAATTAGACACCTGATTTTACATCCCCAAAGTCTAGAACCTTTGGCCAAAAAATCAAACTTTGTTGTGAAATTCTGTAATCCCAATTTAACTTCATGACGTTTACAAATTCTCTTTTGCTCAAAAACTAAAAAGGGAATAAATATTTTAAGTGAGAAAATCTATTTTTTTTCTTTTTTTTTTTTTTTCATGTTCTAACTCTGTCTGTCACTTAAATCAGCTAAACTTGGGATTGGATGGATTCAAAAATACTCATAATTGTAGCTAAGTCAGATTTGTCATGAAGCTCTCTCAAGGGTACCCCTACCATTACAATTTTATAATATATGGTAAAAGATATATGGTGACAGGAAGTAAAAATCCATTCAAGGCTGACTTGTGTTCCACAAAGACTCCATCCTGTGTCCTTTTGATGTCTTCATCCATTTTGACAGGTGTATTCTAAAATAAAGATAATAATGTGGAAGAGCATAAGATAGTACCTATAGTATGCCTGGATGCCTTCTCATGAAGAAGCAGATATGCTGTAGGTAACCAAAATAGTTTAAATCTTTGCCTGTATATGTGTGGTTTAGGTTTTAAAAGCACACTCTTCATTGAGTGGGTAAGAAGAGTGACCATTCCATTGAATAAGCAAATGAAACCAAAGTCCAAATAATGAACTAATTTCTTTCACACCAAACTGACCATGGTGTGTAATTGCAATTAGTTTTTTATTAGTCATCTAATATTAGATGGTGTTAGTCATCATACTGAGACATGTTTTGTTATGATAGCATGCATTCCAAACACAATGATCTAAAGGGAATCATAAAACTCAGATAAAATGTACTAGGTCTCCTAACTCATCCCCAGCTAGTGAAGTACCCTGTACAGTATGTTAGAGGCATAACTGAGAGTACTAATAAAATATTAATAGCTTTGTTTTTCACTTCTGAAATATAGCATCCATTTATAAATAGGCTATGCATTGATATTACATATTAAATTTACATATATATATTAAATTTCCCCATGTGTTTTGTTTCTTTAAGTAAATAATGAATTTAAAGTTAGATAGGGCTTGTAAGGAAGAAACATAACTAGAGAGGTCTAGCTTAAAATGTGAATACTTCCATTACTATAAAGTAATTATAATTGTAGAGAATAAAAATGCTACTGCTATTTTTTATTGGACCAAAATAGATTTGAGAAATTCTGTAGCTATTACTTGAATTCAGACAAGCAGATCTAATTTTTTTTTCACTACTTCCACAGTATATTAGCTAATATAAAGTCAGAAAGCTTTGAAAAAGGAAGTACTTTTAAAAGTGGTCATACTTAATATCATTTAATTGAAAATATTTAAGCAGAAAAGACATTACAGAATCTGAGTCATATAGTATGCAGAAAATGCATGCTTGAGCAATTCAGGAAGCTAAAAGTGCTTAAAGAATTTCTACATTAATTAGAAATCCAAAATTACATTGGCATATATATTATTTATAACAAAACTGCTACTGTATCATCTATCGTTACTAAAATGCAGCTGAGCATTTTGTTATTTGTGTAAACATAAACAATGAAAAGATTGTTTATTCCCAGAATGGGAGAGAAAAGTATTCTAATTACAGTTTGCATTGTTTTGCCTGTGGGTTCCCCAAGAGCCAGTCCCTGATGGGAAGCTGCTGCCTCACATTCAGTGATGCATGAACTCAGGCTCTTTGTTCTGCAATAGGAAAAAAAAGTATCTGTGCAGTGCTATTTCTTGACTACTGCATGTGAAAGGTTATTGTACTTGATTCCTCTGCATCTGCACAGAGCTGACACAGAATCTGTCCTTTTTTCTTTCCACTCCTGCATGTAACTATTGTTAGTTTCTTTCTTCTGTTGTCAAAAGGCAGTGAAAATAGGGTAGAATCAATCTTTTCTTTCTCTGTCAATGAAAGAAGAAATCTCTGAATTTATACATTGATATCTGAATAATTGCTTATTATGTAGACTGTTCAGAATATGTAGCGGAAAGGGCAGGTAAGCTCATAATCACCTGTTCTTTTGAGCAAAATACATAAGCTAAATCAAGTGCCACCTAATGTTATCTTATTTACAGGTCATACAAATGTATTTTCATTTTTGACAAAGTATTGAATTTACTTGTGAGTATACTATAAACCCCCCTCATACTGAATTTCTCTTTTAAACTATTCTCTGAATAATTAAATCATATGGAAAAATGTCAGGAGACAAAATAAAATGCATTTATTCCAGCCATATCTTCCCACAGCATGACATGTCGTGTGAAAACAACATTAAGCATTTTATGCCATCTGTGCTGGTTGGGGATACATTTACAAGCATGTCAATGTGGAATATTCCTTTTCAAGTTAGACACAGTCAGCTTATAGCAATAAGCACCTAGACAGGGTGATCTACAAAAGCAGACAACCATTAATATTTGGTTCACTTTTATCCACTACTTGAGCTTTGTTTTATCTTTGGGAGATGGAGCTTGTTCATCATGCTGTCATTCACAGCTTTATGCAAATAAAATGGTACTAAAAAGTGTTGTTTCTGTAGTGAATAGATTTTAATGAGATAAATTCTGAATACTAAATATTAACAACATTTAAGTAAAATATTAGTGTTCCTTAAAAGAGATGCTTAGTAATTTTTATAATATTTTAATATTATATTATAACAAATGCCATAATTTATGTATTATTATAGATATTATATAACATCTATATTATTTATTTTTGTAACATTTTGAAAATACTAATAAAATGCAGGGAAATGTTCAGAAAAATACAATCATTTCCCAAGGACTTTACATAAAACATTTGGTAAATGTAAGAGGTCTTAGCTTCTAGCTGAACATTACTGGCTGTCATTGTATACCCAATCTCCATAAGTGTTCTGTAGAATCAAAGATTATATTGTTTTCATGCACGTTGTGTAAATTGCATCTTTCAAGTCACTTTCTCAAACAAGCTAGTGTGTATCTGAGACCTGTTACATGCAATTATTACCAATGAAATTAAAATAATTTGATGTCTGCATTTTTTTCTGAATTTGTTGACAGTTAAGAAATTGTTTTACCAAAAAAAAAAAAATTGCAGGTCAAAATGTCTTGATTCTCTACTTTGTCCTAGCAGAGCTTTCATGCCTCTGGCAAAGGACGTGCTAAAAAGTGATTTGAAGCTCCCTCACTCAGGAGGTCCATCTTCAGCATAAGGTCAATCTACACAGAACAGAGGATGAGTCTGCTTAAGAGAAATAATTTTTCTCATCCTACACAGAGAGTCCCAGCATGGGCCGGTGGGACTATCCCCTTTCATGCTGGAGAATCTTTTCTCACCTACCCTGTTCATTGTGCAAGAAATCTCCTTCATTAATTAGCTAGAGATAATCAGTTAGATATTATTTTTCACTTAATCTTCATTAAGCATTTGGCTTTTAATCTCAGCACTTTGCTTGTGTAAAGTATGCTGCATAATTTCACAGTAAAGATGCAAGTTTTCATAGAACAATAGAAAAGAGTCAGAAAGCTGTTGTGTGTCACAGGAAGAACGTATGCATATTGATTATTAAGAAATACTCTTTGCTTGTCATGGCATTAATCAATTATTTCTGGTTCCAAAATGCCTATTATCAATTCTTATTGCTCATGCCAATACCTTCTTAAGGATCATTCAACTTTGAAACATTTAGGAAGCAAAATCTTGGACACTAAGGAGTAGTCAGTCTTCTGAGGAGAAAAAACTAAGCAGTTAACCAAAGAACACACATTGATTATTCTAATCTAAATGAATTTATCACTAAAATTTGGTCTTCCCTCCTTTTTTTTTTTTTAGTTAAACCTGTCTATAAAAAGTTTAGAGTGTTTAGTAGCTCTGTTATTTTGTCTCAGTGGTGGATTCTCAGCATATATATACTGTGCATGCTGTGTATAATATGTGTGCTAATGCCTGAATAAGAACATTTACAAATGAATTATGAACAGTTCCATCTGGTGGAATGAGCTGTCAAAGTGACTTTTTTGTTAATTAGACTGGAGAGAAATTGCAAGAAATTATGATAGGCACTGTTTCCAGAGAAAGATCTCTTTTACTGATGTGCCTGATAAAAGTGAAGAAAATAATTTTTTTAGACAATAAAACTCCAGGTTCACTTCAGAAACTTTTGAAAATGTATTTGTTGTTCTACACTGAAGTTTTGGATATTTCCCATTTACCTTATTTCATAAAGACTGGTAATTAGAATGATGATGAAATATTTCTTCTTCCCAAGAAACACTCTAGTACGTGCAGTTTCACACACAGTTTGTGTAAACAGTCTTTGCATGTGGCCAATCTGCCCCTCAGAAATTACCTTAAAATCTACCCTTCAGATCTTTATATTAGCTTATTTCAAGGAAATGTCATGTTTCTTCTGCATCCCTTTGAGCCTCCATGAGCAAAATTATCAGCCTACTGCATTCCAAGTGGTGACAGTACTGTTCTCTGTTGTTTGCAGATTGTTCAATAGAATAAAGCATATTCCAGACAGATTTAATCTTAACATATGCAGTACTAATTGTGAAAAAGGCAGGAGGAAGATAAAATCAGTGTCAACAACATAAACTCCTGGTAGATCTCAGTCAGCAGTTTTCTTTGAACACAGACACAAATAGACAGTAAGCTTTGTAAATGTGGTAAAAATTGGAAATGTGCATCATATATCAAAGGAAAAGTGTATTGGCCAAAGTGTATTTTGATCCGAAATAGCATTACACAATTACCTTGTGCTCCTTTATTTAGCAGTTGTAATAATGGCCCCTGGAGATCAAACATGCTTTGTTCATGTTGGAACTGAAGATAAGTATCAGATGAGACAATTTAAAGCAATGTAGGCAAGGTACAAAAAAATACACATTTAGTTAAACTACCTTCTACATGTAAAAGAGCTTCATTGCTTCAGTCTCTAGGTAAATACTGTCCATATCCAGACAGCTAGTGGAAAATGGGTTGGTTCATCTTTTAGCTCTCTAACAGCATGGAGGGCATAGTTTACAGCAATATAGACCATATACAATAGAAGGAGTAACAAACAGAAATTTACTTAATCAGAAGCATTTATGCCTTTTTTTTTTCTGTATTGCTGATTACGCTCAAGAAGAGAAATTAATTTTCATCCTTATAGAGCATCGCCTGTATTCCTTAGTAACATCTGTCTTTCTCCCACATTAATGTTTTTTAGATTGAAGGAAGCATTTGCACTTCTGAGTCACCAGTCAGTGGTGACAGTATGCTCATGCCTCAGGATATTGAGTCCAATGATTTCATGTATATTAGTCATCTCATTTGCAAGATTCGGAACATTTCCTCTTCAGGCTTACCTTAATGCACAGATTTTTTTGCAGATACCAGTTTCACAGGCTTTCAGAAAGCATATAGTGAAAGAATAAATGTGATCCTCTGAGAACCTGTACTTGACAGTATATGAAAAGTAATTTTAAAAACTTGTTTTCTTTTTGAGTTTTTGAGAGCAGTTCCTTTCATTTCCTTGAAAAATCAACTTGTCTAACTTCAGCTTTAATTATACATGCCTGTTTACTTTTCTTTTAAACACTCAACTCGAACCCTTGAGTATTGAAATTAGCAGAGGTTTTGCTATTGACTTCAGTGACACTCAGTTTTCTCTTTACATTTCTCTGTGCCAAATCTTGTTTGTGATGCAGGCAGATGACATTTGCTATTGTTAGGATCTGGCCTTCTGCAATTATTGTATTTATTTTTTTTATTTTGTTTGTTATTGAAACAACAGGAATGTTTGAATGTTGTAGGTCAGAAACATTTCACATTTTTATGTGAAGGAAATGTGAGTAGAGAAAGTATTTACTATCTTCTGCTATAAAGTGTTTTCTAACATGTTTACATGCAACTTAAGAGTACATATATGTGAAAATGATGGCATTTTATAAAGGCTGGTTAATATATTTTGAAGCTTGTTTAAATAACTTGTTTTCTGCAGAGTTTTTTCAAAAAAGGAAAAAGAAGTTACAAACGCAAGAACTAGGCAACAATATTCTATTACTACCAAGAAAAAAAAAAATAGTAGAGTAACTGAGATGTTTTGATTCAGTTCTGAGAGCTGATAAACCAGTTCTACCTGTAGAATTACAGGTTTAGAAACTTATTTTAGGTGATACACCTTCAGGGCTCCCTGACCACTCAAGAAATTTCACCAAGACGTTGCGCAGAAAAGAATGCTGTAATATCAAATAAAAACCTCATTCCATTCAAAGAACACGGTATGTGACAATACATTCTCTTAATTTTCTTTCTATGCAGTTTATAAATGAATCACTAAGAATAGAAGTGCAGGGAATCATATGTTCTTTGTTATTGATTTAGGTATCAAATGTTTTGAGTGTGTATTCTTAAATCAGCATCAAATAGATGATGTTATCTTGATTTAAATTAAAATATAACTAATCTAATATATTCTCAGAATTCTTCAGTATTATGGGAGCTTAGTTCTCTATAAGATTGCTTTACTATGTTAGAACATTATTGAAAGAAGTGAGATTTTACTAGAAATTTCATTGTGAAAAGTTTAACAATATTTTATTACATTCTTATTGAACTTTGGCCTCTGTAAAATAAAACCTTATCTTCATCCTTTGAATTTAACTACAAACATTAAGCAAAAGGCATAACCAATGACCAAATTTGCATTCTAGTTTAGCTGTGATTGCTACAACTACAGAAGCATGCTAGTATGTGTTAAGGTTGCTGATACCAAGCTCTAAATACGAACATTAAAAACCCAGAGCATGATGACTATGATTTGTTCACTAATTCGGGAATCATGAATTTTTAACATATTTGCATGCATAGCTTCAAGTAATCACTCTAAATTTATAAAAAAGTCTTTCTTGTGATGGCAAGTATGTACCTGCATGGGTGTGCATTAGGATGCCTGTGTGTATATGAATCTCTCTGTATATGCACATCTCCTATCATACAGCACTTTAGAGCATCAGGGACCAGGCTGAGGGCAAGTGAAACATCTGACAAGTATCAAAGGGGGCTGGAATATGTGACGCTGGTGGGAGTAAGGGCAGAGCACGTATTTGGCTGTAAATGCTAGACAATTCCGTAAATTTTTGTTTTCTCGCAAGTCTTAAGATAAGTAGGGAGAAATATGGATAAAGGGTATAGAAATACTGCATGTTGCTAATTAATCACACAGCTTTTCTGGAGCAATTTAATCAGTTTTCACATATATTGTAAATAACATATTTATGAAGTTTTGAGTACTTAAAGCTAGAGAAACCCAAGGTAGCATGTTATGCCACAGCTTTGTTCTGTGGTATTTTAATTAGTCCTTTAAAAAAACCTTCTAACTTTGAATCTTTTGATTGAATCACAGAAAGCAGTCACAAATATTCAATCTAATAATTAATTTGAGTTAGGGAAGAAGATGTATATATATATATATTTTACCTATTAAAAATCAATACAATTAATCTTACCCATGTTTTTAATGCACCTGTTACTACAGATTTACAACTAGCATATCCAAAATAATACAAATTATTCTAATTCCATGGAAAGATGATTTTGAGAAATGAAAAATAGAATAAACAGAAGAGGTAAACTCTAACCAATTAATGTAAGACTGTTATAACAGGCCATTTAATGATTCATGTTGACATAGTTTATATGGATCTTTGAATTGATTTGTTTTGACGATGTATGACGCTGAAGTGTAATACATGGAATTAATCAGTATACTAGGTGTATTAGGGACAGCCTCAGAAGCAGATGTCAAAATGCCGTCATTTGTGGGAAGATGCCAATGGCCCCAAGTGAAGGGATCTCACAGAGGAAATTATTTTCTGGCTTTGTGTTCATCTATGATGTGATTGATCATACATGTTACAAAACCTTTGCAGGCAAGAATGTTGGATGTGAAAAAAGTGAAAAAAAAATCAAAAGTTCCCTTAATCACCATATAGTAGAGAAATTGATTTGTTTTAATATAGCTAGGTGCAGCATAGAAAACTTGGAAACAAAGGTCATTGAAGATCACTACCTCAACAGGAATTCTTGGTGCCTTGCTATGGTTAAACAGGATAATACAATGTTTATAAGAGAAGGACTATCAAGTAGAAATAGAACATGTCTGTGCACATCTCATTAAAATTATTGTGACAGTGCTGTGTTTAAAGCTGATATTCACACTTCAAGAAGAACATGAAATATTGGAGTGATTTCAAAGAATTAGAAAAAAGATGTCCTGAAACATGAAATTTACAGTTTTCAGTTTGGTCCTTTATACTCTACAGAAGCTATTGAGGGAGAACTTAGTCATTTGACATGGATAGCTACTCATGACAAAAAAATTATAAGCTCCTGGTAGCTCTTAATTTTGCCAACAGAGGGTAATACAGTTTCCAAAGACTAAAAGTTGTTAGCTTCCAACTCACAAGTTCCAATTGCAAGTGTAGTTATTATGCCCTGGAATAATTTATGTATCATATTCAGGATTCTACAATGGCCTTTTTAAGATAGCACTGGATAGATTTATTAAAGAGATATTTTAATCCAGTTCTTAGGGGAGGAAATTGTCATGTATTTATAGCCTTAGATTCTATGGCTATGTCTGTATTAGCAAATAAAATATCTTGAGCCTATTCTTTAGTGGCTCAGCATTTGTGCTTGGAAACCTGCTAATAATTAAACAGTACGGGCAGTACTGGAGCAGTGCTTGGCCATGCTCTAGCTCTGTTTGTTTCATTAATACAGTTGCAATCTGCATTTTTTTTGCTGTAGGAGGGATGCACCAAATGTCCTGAAAACACCTATACTCATATCTCTCAGCTTTCTTGAATTGCATCACAAAAATTGTAGTTATTATATTCAGTGAGATGAAAGGAGCCTAGTTTTGCTAATGATCCTGGTACCCAAAACCTTAGCAAGCAATAAACTTCCTAAAGTATCAATGCTCAGTAAGTTCTATAGTAATTAAGCAATTAGAGGCAAGTAATCTTTCTGCTTTGCCACAAATTTGAACAGAGGTTTTGAGGCTTCAGAAGAGTTAATTATATTTTAACTCAGTACTTCAAAGGAATCTTCAGTAATAAACAGCCAGCCATTGCACAATAGCTTTGGAAACAGAACGCACATGCAAGATTGGTAGAACTGAGGCCATGGAGTTGCTGAATGTCAGGAGATACATAGATTTCAAAGCCAAAGAGATAAGCAGACCATCAACACTGATGTTGATGCCCGATAATATGTGTTTGAATAAAACATGTCTCTTATTGAAAAAAGCAGAGCTCAAAGGTTGACTGAATTTTAACTTCCACAAAAACAACCACACCTTATTTGAAGCCCGGTTTGGTTTGCATTTCTTCTAGTAGGCAGATGTTCTTACTGTTGAAATTGCATGCCTAATCTCAATCGAGTTTTCAGTTTGCATTTGAATTTGCCTTTGGTGCTCAGCATTTTGTTTTGGTGATATCCCACTTCATAAGATCAAAAAGCTTTTTAGTAGATAGTATTTTCTTCCCATGAAGACATTTTTGTACTGTTGCTTTTGTACAAGTTACTTGGTTTCATTTCTAAATAGCTGAAACACTTTGGAAGTGTTGCACTTTGGAAGACTCACACTGTGTGGTGTTTTCTCAGACCTTGTGATTCTTTGCTATACCTCTGCCAGTTCTTCACCCTTTTTTTTTCCGCAAGACACAGGATCAATACATATCATATATTCGAGAACTAGCCTCACCAAGACCATAAAAATTCCTTCTGCTTCTCTCACTGCACTTTTTTAGCACCCCATAAATAAGTACTTGCTTCTTTGCAGTGGAGATCTACATTGGCCATAAAGCCAAAGGTGCAAAGCTTTACAAAGAGCTTAACTATTTTTAGGGAATATTTCATTAAATAAAAGCAAAATCCATAAAGAAGAATGAGTGAAAGAAGAAGATAGAGCAGGAAATAGGAAACAGCTATGTCTGTAACTGAAGCATAGTATGAGATAAAACAGAAAAAGGCTGGAATGAACAGAATCAGAAGGGACAAAGGAGGGTTGATTAATAGTAACAAATAATCTGATGTCATCAGTGGCTAGAGATCCTTCTTCATTCTGATTGACTCCTTCCTGAGGAATGTTTCAAGCATAGGGAAAGAAGAAAGTGCCATATCCAGGCCTTATGTCCCATGAAGTCAAGTGGTCTCCTTTGTAGAGTTCCAGATTCGTGGACTCTTAGGTCCCCACAGCACAAACATGGTGCAAAGGGACAGTCCTTACTCAAAACACCTCACAATCTAGAGGGCAGCTCTGCCATTAACAGGTGAAAGAAAACACATGGACAGGGGAAGCACAGGAGAACATCAAACCAGTATGAAACCAGTATGTTTTTATCAGTATGAAAACAGAGGTCAGGAAAACAGCCATCTAGAGTTGTGTATATGAGGGTTTCATGGGTTTTTATCGTCATGGCAATGGATTTTAAATAGGGGTTTGAAGGTGGACAGTGAGTGTGGCTGTGTGGACATTTAGAGTGCTCCTAGTTTGGGTAAAGACAAAGTGTAGCACATATTTGTACATGTTCTGACAATTTATTTTTGGAGACAAAAGTGATTACTTTAAGTCTGAACCAATGTATTCTTTCTTAAGTTCACTGGCATCATTACAACAAGACATGAATTGTGGTTTTACATTTGAATCTTTGTATAAAAATCTAGAGTTTATTAAGGAATCAATGTTAAATAATGTATAGTTCTTGGAAATACTTTCAATTTTATATTCAGCAGATTATACAAAATCTTATAAGACTAACATTGGAAGGCTTAGCTTTTTTGCATGTGGTTGGTGTTCCACAGTAGCCCAAGCTAATCTATGTCCTGTTTCCTCTTTCTCTCCCACCAGCAGTTGTACATTCCTTCCTATTCTCTTGGGCCAGGTCAAATACTTGCTTCATCCTGCTGCTTTTCCTACTAGTGAATATGATCTGACAAAATGATTATGATTTGCTATGAAGCTAGCATGGTGATATGGCCTGATACATTATGAGATGATCAAGTCAGGGTGGATAGAATGAAGATGGTGGGAATAAAGAGTGAGTTGGGAAGAGCAGATAATGCCAGAGATAACAAGATGTCAAGAGACATTATTAAAATGACACAGTCTCTGTCATGAGCTACAAACCACAGTCTGAATGACCAACAAGAAGGCAAAGAAACTGGAGAATTTCATTGGCTAAGGGGTAAAATTCCTTTGCTGAATCAGAAGCAAACAATACCCCCCTGTGGTATTGAGGGTACCCTGTGTTTCCAAATATATTTAGTTTCCTATGGGGCTGAAGAGCAGCTGTGCTCACCTCTAGGAGTTCGTAGCAGAAATTGTCCAATGTTAAAAGCTTAGCCAAATTTTCATTCTGGAGATGCTAGTGATAATAATTGCTATTCACAGCCTTTATTTTATTTTTCAGTAAGAGATGTCAGAGTTGTTTTGTCACACTTTACTGTGATGCTGTGGTGATTGTAGTATAATCCTGTGACTATGTTGTGGTATTTCACGGCATGATCTGTAACTGTTTTGAAAAGGTAATATTGACCTACTTAAATATGAGAAATTGACTCCCTGATATAAATATGCCTGCCTATTGACTGTGTCAATAATACATCTCTTGTTGTGTACTCCAACCACTAAAGTAGTTTGTTGCTATTATACCTGCCACCCTTAATTTCTCGTAAAGTGCAACAGGTACAATATAGAGTAATTTTGTTTCATAATATTCTAAAATAGTACATCCTTTGCTTTTGGGTGGTTTCTACAGTTAACTGCAGAAATATCTGTTCTATGGTGCCAAAAGTCTGAAAATACTGTAATTATTTAGAAGGGGGTACTGTTTAGTAAGTGAAATAGGATAATAATATTTATGATAGATCAGCAACTTTTCTCTTTTCATTCATCATTTAAAGTTGAATTTAGATAAATATTTTTAAAAGCTGAATTACACTTGATTTTGGTTTTCCTTATTTACAGGATTTCAGTATCTCATAAATGGAAGCCACATAGTTTAGAAAGGTGGAATTTTTGAGGTTTTTTAAAATGAAAATCTCTGGATTTAATTACAACATGTTTACCTCAGTTTAGTCAAAATACATATTAGCAATTCTATCAATTTCCTATTTTTCTGCCGTGTTGTATATCTAAACCCAACCAAATGTACTGTCAGACTGATTTTGATGGGGCATGTAACACAATAGATAATTACTTCACTTTGCTTAATGCATTAGAAATCCATAAGTAGACATTTGTTTTATGTGAAAAGTGGGCAGTCTATTAGATGTCAGGAACAAATAACAAAGAGGAATACTCAGTGACAAATACAGACTAAAGAACAAATGCTAATTAATTCAGAAATTTTGTGAGCTGATTACTCATTACACTGTAGTTGCATGTACTGTACCAGAATTTCTTTTCGGTTGGATTCATTTGTAGATCAGAGTTTCGTTATATTGTTTTCTTCTACTTTTATTTTTCGCATACATTGTATATTAATGTTTTTTGCAAGAAAATGTTATTTGTCCTGCATGTTATTTCTATAGCATAAAACAACTAACAGAACCAAGTTTAGAGACTAATTCACGTTTTACTGTGTATATCATCAGCATGTGGCACTATAGAAAGATGTTTCTGGACTAAATTGTAGAAACACCCAAAACAGATATTCCTTCCTGTGCTACATGCAAGTAGTAACATTTACAAAAAGTAGCACTCGTCATTCTGAGATGTTAAGCACAGCTAGGTTGGCAGGTCAGTATCTTGCAATGTTATGTACTTGTTTCTAGTGCCAAAAACTTGCCAGCAGTAGAATATCAGAAAATCTGAAGCAATACTGTTTTTGTCCTGCTAAGTTGTTACCTGTACATCAGGAAATTCTGTGAATCTCCTGAAGACAGATAACATGAAATCTGATTTTCTATAGAGCTGTCCAACTCCCAGAGGCCCCAGTGACATCCATGTGTATCTGACTTCTTAAAATTGCTGGGGTAAAGACGAAAGAAGGAAGAGCATGGCCAGTGGTTCGACACACTAAATATCTGAAAAAATATCCCAAGTGGCTTGGTGACAGAAGAATATAGTAGTTGCCTTGCAAGAAATGCACATCTCTGCAGAATGATCAAGTAGATGTGCAGTGTTAATATAAATTAGAGAGCCACCTAAAAATCTTGATCAAGATATTTGGCAATGTCATTCTGGTGTCTTCCAGTACTAGCAGACTGAGGGAACCATCTGGAAGAGTCTTTCCTCTGTTCTTTCCAGCTTTTATATGTTACATCCACATGCTTTCAGTGCTACATTGTGCTTCAGTAATAGGAGGGCATTCACTGGACGTTATCAACCATTTGCCATCAAACATTCTTCCCATCTTTTGTCTCTCCATTACTTTCCCTCAGTGTATCAGTCCACTGTTACAACTGGAAAGCATACGATATCTACAGTAAACATAACTTGATACATTGCTTAAACTATATATTTCATAGTGTGTAAATAGTTTAATTAAGCATAATAACAATCTGTTCAGGCAGGGAAGGGACAAATGTACCTCTATAGATATGATCCGGCCAGAACACCAGTACGTTCTCAAGACCTGAAGTTCTGAAGTTCTGCTTTTGAAACAAGAGCTCTAAACTTCACATATTTCTTTTAAAGATAATTTGATTCAAAATTCAAATTTTTTCTCTCCAAAAGAAAGGAAGTTGTAAGACTTTGTAAATTGCAGCTAAATGGCTTAAGCACCATGAGCTGTTTTTCTTAAGTATTAGAATCATCTTTTTGTGGAAAAGTGTACTTGATGAGTGGATCAAGCACAATATTGACTCCCAGAAAACAGCAGGAACTTTTGAGTTTGTTTTTTTAATTATAATTTCTAAAAGTCAAGCCCTGAAAAATTTACCCCTAAATTTAAGACTCTACATCAGTCTTCTCAGATGACAGATTTCCTCTCTTTATGCAATCAATCAGGTATGGGTTAACCTGGCTGTCTGATGAAGGTCCTCTCATTCTCCATTCGTTGATTACTGTTTCCAGTAAGTAACTTTGTCTGTGGAATGCTTCCTTTATGCTGATCCAAAGTAGCTTTATCATTGACATGTTACAAAATGCTGCAAAGATGCCTTTTGGGATAAATCTGGAATTAATGTATAGTGCAAATATGTGGTGACTGTAAAGTCTTAGTAACACTTCTCAAAAGTAACTGGAGTGATTGTGGGAGTTTGAGGTCCAAAAAGCCTACTGGTTTCATTAATTTCTGAAACATACTAAGGAACTGACAATTTAAACATATATCAGATCCAACCTGGTATTGTGGGTAGATGTGCCCTTTGTTTAGAAGTTTTGTCATCTGGAACAAATATACTTTAAAAATAAAAAAACCAAAATCAATAAAAGAAAAAAATAAAAATTATTCTTTTAAAACATGGATAAAAATTCTCTTAAAATCCAAGAAAACCCATAAATTATTTGCAACCTTCTTAAGATCTCTAGCATTTAAAGGCTATAATTACTTTCTGAAAATGCAAGAAATATTGCTCCCACTTTCTATCAGCAGATGATCATCTGTGTTTTTAAAGACACTTTCCTGTGTTTGCTAAAGAGAAGGAAATAGCATAATGTCTGTTTTGTGACTTACTGCTCTTCAGATTCCATCAGGTTTCATATGAAAATACATTTCAAAAGAATTCACATTTAATTTATGGATAAGTTTTCATTTCCTTCACATTGGATTTAAATTGTCTTATACTTGCATTTACACCATAACAATTGAGGTGTAAAACACACTATCCAAGAAACATTTTTTTACCTTATAATTTTCTCGCTTTCAAAAAGAACTTGTATATTTTCATCTAAATTTCTGAAGTTTCAAAGTTCCATTACAGACTGCTTATTAAAAGTTTACCTTGCCTTTCAATACTTAACAAATCTGAACCATCAAGATTAACAGAGTAGCTTTGAAAAAACAGCTTTGAAAAGAATTCCACAAAGAGGTAAAATCTCTAAAATGAGACTCTTTCTGTGGTCTGTTAACAATCCCAGGAAATGTCAAATGCAAAAAAAGTGTATTCAGTTAAAATCAAGCTTTGGGCAACATTCACTTTGGAGTGCATATTAATTTGAAAATTTTACTTGTTTCTAACTTTTCTATTCTGAGCAATTGCTTTCCTCACTGAACCTGTCTGTAAGATGGATAGAAGTTGTCACAGTACACAGAGACATTCAGACCCACAACACAAAAATGTTTATCCCATGTTTTTCTTCTTTGACAGTGTATATGCTTTGTACAACAGGAAAACCATTTGTTACAATGGAACTTATTCTAAGGATGTATTTCCTGTTGTTGCCAAACTAACATTTGTTCATCTTCAAAAGCCATCTAACATTTAACACACTTTGGCTGAACTTCAGCTATTTCTTCCACTAACAGTTTCAGGTTTTCTGAAAATAAGAATACATAACACAGGTTCACTAATTCAGTAGCTACCCCATACATATTATGAAGCCATGAGCTGATGGGGGAATTTCAGGACAAGATTGCTGGACTAGGATTGTTGTACAGTTTTTCATCATGGACATTATAAGAAATTGTCACTTGGAGTGTTATATGCTTTCTGATTGCCTATATGCGTTAGTGGGAGGTCAGAGACTTGCCTTCTTGGTCAGAGAGCACAGCACTTGCAGCTGTCTGAAAAAAAAGTGCTGTGTGTTAGAACATGTTAAAATAGTGGGGGTACTGTTTGTCAGACCAGGTGCAAGAACAGAAAAAAAATGCATGCTTTGCCAGAAAGAGGAGGAGGATAGACAGAAGAGAAAAAGCCCAAGGAAAGAACAAAAACATTCCTTCTGCTAAATACTAAACTATAGTCATTGGAAAGAATACAAGAAAGAGGTTATTCCAGCTCGCTTGTTGACTAAATTGTATGTTCTTCCTACAGAGAGTTCCTAAAAAAGAACTGTTCTTTGTTTTCCTATGTACAGACACAGTATCTGTTGTTTATTACTATAATCATAGCATGCATAGTTTAAAATGTGGGACTATGAGATAGGCTGTGTTTCTCTTTCTGGTTTGTCAGACACTAAAAACCCTATTCCTTATTACCTTCTTTGTGATTTACTAACAAAATGTCTGTCTTTAAACTAGTTTCTTATACATTGCTTCTGCTAGCCTAATCTGTTTCATAAACATTGGGCTATATTCTTTCATGCCTTGCATTAAGCCCATATGTTTTTTGTCCACCATCATTTATTTTTTTACAGATGAAAAAGTTCTCCCAAAATTCATGGAAACAGAGTATCTCTAAGTTCTTAGTGTCTGTTCTGTTGAAACACTTTGTCGAGCTTCGGACAGGTGCAGACATCTGTGGCTTTATAAAGCTCATGGCTGTCACAGGATTAGCTGTTGTGGAGAGGATCTCAAACTCTCTTAGCTCCTGGAGTCTCAATTTACTGCTTCTGCTAGACTACCCACTACCCTCTAGCTCAAGCATGTGTACAGAAATCCAAAGCATGAGTGCATCACTAGGAATTGAAGGCAGTTGAAGGCTTACCTATGAAGGAATCATTCTGACTCCTTTGGCAAGGATCACATAGGTGATATATAGTGCAGCATTCATGTTTTCCTTTCCTGGTGTTTGGCTTAACAGCCACTATACATCTGTGGCTCTGTGCATCACTATATACTAGTGTTGTGATGCAGAAGCACACTGAAATAATACATGCAGTGTTTGATTATCAGTGAAAACTGTACTTATGCTTAAGAATACTCGTAATCTTGAAATCATTTTATCACAGGGTTGAAGACTACATTCTGACTTTATTAATGCCTTGGAAAAAAAATTCTGTCTATTGTTCTCTGTCAGCAATCCTCATGTTCGCTGACTCCATTAGTAGGATTATGGTCAGGTTACTATTCAGTACAGCACTGGAATGTGTTGCTTTCTTTTGTACTGAAGTACAAAAGCTCTTGTCAAATTTTTTTTAGATTGTGGGCTAAGCAATTTTGCTTTGCAGTTGTCAGAAAAGTGAATGTGTGGCAGAGCTCTACTTGACAACTGATTATCTAGATATTTGCCAGTAGCCTCGGCAGTAGGTCTTTGTGGTTTTGTGTTCATTTGAATGAAGAATAGAACCATAGATGTGATTATTTTTAGTTTGTTTTGGGTTGTTTTGGGTTTTTTTTAAATTCACCTATCTTTCAACATTGCTCTTTAGAACATCAGATGACTTTTGCAACTTAAGAACTTTGACAAAATCACATCAAAAGAACAAGTAACTGATGCTGTGCTACTGCAGCTAGGAATAAAGTGTTATACATGCTTTATGTAAACCAAGAGAGATTTCAGTCAAAATAGTTCAAAACAGGTGAGAGTTCAATACATCCTTTCAAGTAGCTCCTCTTAGGTACACTGGAGAAGAAAATCTTTAAAGAGTATATCTGATCTCTCAGCTTAAATTAATTGGCCCAGCCCACAGACACAGTTTTGTAGCCTACTCTCTACTAAGAAATTATGTTTTGTGGTTAAAATGGTCTCTTTTTGGGAATTTCTCATATTTAGGAACTATCTTTTTGTAGCACATTAAAACTTGTCTTGTTATTTTAATAGACCTATTAACTCTTTTGTAACAAAAAAGGCTAAAAACATTATCACCCAGAAAGTGTTCTGAGCTTCAAGTGCACTTTTATTATTCATTTACAAGGGAGCAAAAGCAAGGTCAAATCAGCTGTGCAGCAGACAAAGATGCATAGATACAGGAGAGTACCATGGATGAAGGGGAAAAAAAAGAGCCGAGCTCAAAAGGAAGCAGGAAGAGAACTCAAGAAGGCTTCTTATAACTTTCTGTGAGGTCTGGTTTCTGAGCTTCAGACTGGAGAGATTTGAAGACAATCTGTACCTGAGGAAAGCAACACAGCTTTCAATCATTTCTAGTATGAATCTCATACCTATGACATCATAGCAACAAATTGATGCTCAGCTCCATTATGCATTATGTGCTTCAAAATAAAAAGGCCTTAATTTTGAACTACAGATGGCAAGATCACAAACTAAACTGTGCTCATGTGTCAAACACCTGTGTACTTGTGCCTGTTTGCAGCGGTGGGACTCCATGTCTGGTACCAAAGACATGCACTCCATGTATACAGTTCAAAATCCACTGATAAGACAAAGGCTCAGCAGCAACTTCCAATCACCAGGGCAGATTTCTCAAATTAAAAAAAAAAAAAGGAATCAAGATGTAATTTTGTTGTGAATTTTTAAGCATAACAAATTATGTCTTTCCAATATGAATGCATTAAATATAAATGTATGTCCATCTTTTTCTTTAAAACACATAATTTTAATTTTTCCCCTTTTCTTTGTCATCTTGAAATTTGTCTTGGCCTTGGTTTTTTTATCCCCTCAGAGATTATCTCCATATCTTACATAATAACTTACTGAAACTCCATAGCTCATACTGAGCAGGAAGTCTTCACTGTAAGCCAAATAATTTTACAATATACAGAATAAACAGATGAAAAAGAGTCCTGAAAAATTAAGTAGTATTAAGCATGAAGACATGGGCAGAGCTTTTAAAGGCAAAAGTACTTTATTACAATAAAATGAGTTTTGACCACATGAAACTAACTGGTTTACATAATACACAAATCCAAATACAGAAATGGTCAATAGGGTTTAGAGAAAAATAGACCATGGCTCACTCAAAACTTTGGGATTTCTCTGAGGATAATCTCATCTTTGAATTTCCAGCCATCTTAGTACTTAGTTTGGGACAATTATTACATCTTTTTTAGGCTTACATTTGAGAAATATACTCTCAGCTTTATATCAGCATAAGTGAAGTGTTATTTTCAGCTGTTGTGAGAGAATATTCATTAACTCTTCTATTTCCATAGATGTCTCCTTAGGCTAGTCCTGTTATCCAACAGAAGCAATATAATTTTCCAAATTTTCTGTGACTTCTGAGTCATGTTTTAAAATTGAAACTGGGACTTCATTGAGTGAAGATGCAAATTTGTGTAGTTAAAGAACTACAGTTATAGCCAGACACCTATCTCAGTCTGATTCTCAGAAATGATGCATTGAGGGATATAAATCAGGATTTAAGTGCCATTTTAAAAACTCAGCAGTCAGTTTTATAGGTGCTTTTATATCATGATTGAACACTCAATGTGTATTGTTTTCTTTACTGTATGAAACATAGTTGAAAGGCTTCTAAAATACAGTCATCAGGGAACCCATTCAATATCCTGAATTTAATCTATTCAGTGGCATAATTTGTACCATACTGAAAAGAGGAAATAAAATGGTGTAAAATTAAAAACCTCCAGTTGTGTTTATCATGTGAAAAAAATAAATTAATAAGAAATTACATTTTCATTTAGAAATAATTTGATTTTTAAGTGTATGTTCAAACACTTGGCAAGCATCTTGCTTTCCAGTAGCTGACAGACAGTTAAGAATATTTATTACACAAAGAAGTGTGAAAGCACTCTCTGAGCAACGTAGTTCAGGTACTGGGTCCACTAAAGCCAAGTAAGCTGGCTCCAGGAAGCAAACCCTGCAGGAAAGGGAGACAAAGCCTTAGGCAATGTGCCATGATAACTTGCAGAGTTCAGATGCCTTCACAGCATTTGTGTGCCATGTAGTTACTGACAGATACACTAAGGACTAAAAAGAGGCAGGTGTTACTGACAAAGCAGCAAGACGGAACATCAATGCAGAAAATATCTGTTTACGTGTCTATGCTTTAACAGTAGCAGTTTTGCCATTTGATCAGTAGGTACTGTGAAATGAAAGATAAAATTAGTTTTGTCTGCTATTCCTTGATTCTCCTATGAGAAAGCAGCTGTTGCTTTAATTTGCAAGCCTTTTCAGTAACATTTAAATGATCATCTGAATCCTGAAGCAGCCTCAAAAGCCTGCCTACTCTCTGAATTCTTGCCATATTTATAGTCCTTTAAACATTGACTGATCTCACAGGGTGCTGCTCCAGCAATGCCAGCGATGAAGGGAATGTTGCATAGGCTGGCTCTCCATGGCGTCTCCACAAAGCCAGCCGAGATGTGTGACAAAACATCTTGTGACCTCTCTGCACTGAACTTCCCACTGTTATGTGACTCTGAAAGAGCAACAGTGGCAGATCTTAGGAAAGAGCTATGTAGTCAGGGTTTGAATGTTCTGTTATCAGGGAATTCAAACCCTGTTAGGTGTTTGGGTCACGCTGGGTGGAGCTGAGGAATGACAAACACTCTATCATCCAGGTGTTTTGTAAATGGATACCTTCTAGCTTTTTGCAGTTGTTTCTTTTAGGTTTTTGTACCACCAAATACCGTTTTTACTGACCAAAGGCCTCAGCCTTGCAAGTGCCATTTAAAAAAACAAGAGTTCTTAGAAGCTCAGAAGAACCTTTTATTTGAGCAGTCTGTGAAAAAAAATTATTTGTTTTTAAAAATCATATTATTAGAGTTACTTAGGATGAGAGGTGGAAAACTCACTTTGAGTAATCAGATAGCAGGGGGGCTTCTCCACCCTGCCCTCCCATGACCTGGAAGAACGCCAGTCCTTCTGGCAGTATGTGCTCATTTTGGACCTGCACTTTTGGCAGGGAGAAGCAAGAGCAGCACAGCTCCGTGGATGGGGACAAGCCAGGAGCCAAAGGTGACCCCAGCGCAGGCTGGTCATCCTTCCCAGTGGTCACAGTCCCATACAGGATAGCTGGTAACAGGGTCTCCCAGCAGCCACTGTCCTGAGGTCTGTGCAGCAGTCCCTGCCAGCACTGAGACTCCTCACAGGTAACCCTGCCTGTTAGTGCATCTAGAGCCCTGACAAGCTCATTCGTTTTTAAGGTGAATTATATTTATCACAATATAGAAAATGTGAAGTATGATCTACATTTTTAAATCCTGTTGCTGCTGCTGTTTGTACATTCATGTCACAGAATCACAAAATTAACTAGGTTGGAAAACACCTTTGAGATCATGGAGTCCAACCTATGAATGTCACCTTGTCAACTAGACCATAGCACTGAGTGTCACATCCAGTCTTCTTTTAAACACCTCCAGGAGTGGTGGCTTCACCACCTCCCTGGGCAGCCCATTCCAATGCCCAATCCATCTTTCTGTGAAGATTTTTTTCCTAATGTCCAGACTGCTACTGTGTGGGACTACTGACACTCTTGCTGTGTAGCTTAATTTAATTTAAAGTGGAAATTCCAGCAATCTCCCTTTTGTAGTGTCAGGTGGATCAGGGAAGGAAATATGATAGACTACGTAACAGGTACAGCCTGATGCAGTTTATTAGCTATTCTTTAATACCTATTTGTTCCCTATACCATTTCAGGATATCAAATAAGCTCTTCACCTTAAATATAAAAGGTGTTTATTCACCTTGTTTTCATAGAAATGGCAGCAAGAAGTAGCTAATAAAGATAGGCACAAAGACTTTTTCAGTGAAATATTGTATGTGCAATTACTTGTTCTCTGTTTGATAGATATTTTGTTAGATGTTCTGTTTTGATAGATATTATGTCCCATATCTAAACCCTGTATTAAACCGATCTGTAGCTTTTCCTTAGCCCTCCCTGATTTCCTCAGTTCTTTGTTTTTTTCTCTTGACTTTTCTTAGTATTTGAAAATTCAGTAGGCACTCAGAGGGAAGAAACATCATCTCTGGCTTTTCAACTTACTGTTTTTGCTGGGTATATCGTATAATGATCTGTAGCTTAATTAAGTCAGAAACAATTATTATGGCTGTCTAGTATGACTTGCATATAATTTTATTTATATAACTTGATTGTAAGAATTGACTATATCATAATGTCTATGTTATCTTCATGACCAGCCAGCAAGGGTATTTCCTCACTCACGTTGTGGGAAAAGGATACACTGTTCCTGTCTGTCAGTGGCAATGGCTGGGCTACTGAGTTCTGAAAACTTGCATGATTTAGATTTGGTGAAATTCCCTGTGCAGTGGGTACCTTCATAATTTCAAATTTCTTTTCTTGTGATGCAAAAAAAGCCATTTCCAGACTTAGTGAATCGCTAACTGCAGTTCTTTAAAGGATTAAGAAATCATGAGATCTATGACAAGTATAAAGAATGCAGAACTATTTTCTCAATATACACCTAAAGCTGTCGTGACTTTGCACTCAAAAAACAAAGCCCCAAAGAGAGCACAATAGCAGTAAAAGTTAGAACATTCCTTATAGTTAATTAGTAGAAAATTCAAGTCAGTTTGTGAAAATGTGAGACAGTTAATTTCTGATGTAAATTTCTATATGAAGCCATCCTTGGGACAGGCAAGCACTGGAGCAGATTGTCCACAGGTGCTCCGGAGTCTCCATTTTTGGAGGTTTTTGAGACCTAATTGAACAAAGATCTGAGCAGCCTAATCTGATCTCATAGCTGATCCTGCTTTGAGCAGGAGGGAGGATGAGAAACCTGCTCATGTCCTTTCCAACTTGAATGTCTTGTGATTTTCGTGACTCAGACAATTTTCTTTGCATCAGGAACAAGCCCACCACAACATATTTCACACCAAATGTAACTCTGAATTTCTTGGATATATATTCCACAGCATTTTTATTTTGGAATAAAATATCAAATAGAATTGACAACTGCCTAATGCAAAAAAATCAGACCACAGCTTTTACTGAAGGGTAATGTCAAAGCTCTGCATTCCATATGGATGTCACCAAAAGGAATTGTGATTTCATCAACACAGCTGCTAGATTTGTAATGACATATGGGAGTAACGTTTTTTTGATGACTGTTCTTACAGCAATGTTTCCTCCGCCTTCTGCATTTTTCCTGACATCATGACTTTAAATATGAGCCCAATTTAAAAAGCAGTAGTAATTTCTGACAAACTTTTTGTATTTGTGTTAGCAATCTAATTTATCTCTAGAATTAACATTGTGTCAAATCTACTAGTTCCTGAAGAACCAGACATAACTTTAATTTATTCTGTAATTGTGAGACAAAGATTTTATTCTAGGATCCATTTTGTCTTGTACAGTTCAATGTGGACTTAGACTTCTATACACACTCAGATGAGTGAAAGTCTTTGTGGACTTTACTTCTACAGGATAGATCAGGGAAGAAAAGTAATTGTGAGATAATAATATCAAGGACCTAGCAAGGATAACAAGGATCTTTTGTATTGATCTTATCTTGAATATAATATCATTATATCAAATCAATAAATATGATGACAAATGCATAATAACAGCATGATAACTTTCCATATGCTATGCTATATTTAACGTCATCTTGGGCTAAGTAAGAGTTCCTGAACTAAGAAAAATCTGTACAGAGAAAATTTGTTACAAACAGAAAGGGCCTCTCTACAGAAGTGTATCCGTGATCTTTGATTTATGATGAACAAATCAAATATTGCAAGTTTGGTGGGGGGGGGTGATTTAAATGGGAAAATATAGTTTGATAATTTATTTTATTGACAGGCTTAATGTCAAACCACTTGAATTATCATCTTTCAATAGGTATTTTTACTGCAAGAAGATGAAAAAGAGAGATATTACCTTTGCAATTTAAAGCAGTGTATTTTTTTCATTAAGGGTTTTTTAGTGTATATTAACAGCCCCTGTTAGTGGACATAAGAGTTTTACTTTTTTATTGAGAAGAAGCAGATGTGAAAAGCAGGCTTGGTTTACAGCTAATAAGAGCAAGAGTCTGTCTTAATTCGCACACAATCACTTCGCTGGTTCAGTTACTAGGTAAGGCTCTGGGATAAATTTTGCATACTTCTCCTGATATCCTTCTCTTATGACAATAGTCTAGGTGAATTTAATGAAAGTAGTAAATAATGAAACATGAAGTATTTAATGGAGCAATTGATAATATACATAATTATTAACATTGATTTAGATAAGACTTTCCTATTCTATTCTAATAATTTAAATTCAGTGACTGTAAATACTAACATTTCATTTAAATTAGTAGCAGAAAAACAGCTTTCAATCGAAAAGCTAATTTATGTAAGACTGATACACGCTTTTAGAATACAAAAATTTTGTTAAACAATTGCATTTACAGTTTTATGGTATACATTTTATTTGTGTGGAGTTTTTGCTTTGATAAAAGAATGGTGTGCATGGACATATTTGTATTATGCTGAGATCTACTATAAGTCTTGATAAGTTGTGAAAGATGCATCCATTCAGTTGTCTTCCATAACTGAAGGTGAACAAGCAAATATCTAATCACTGCTCTAATAGGACATCATATACCTAGTATTTTCTTTAATTTTTATTTTCTGTGTTCTATATAGTAGTCATTAAATAAACCCATCTCAAATGCCTTGTTGGCTATGTCATGGTCAGAGAGCAAAACCACCTAATGTTATCAGTCAGAGTGAAAATAGTGAGAGAATGCTTTTCAAAAGCCACAGATGAGAAGGTCTCTTGAACACAGGAATGCTGAAATATGCAAACAGCACAGATAGGAAGATGTAAACTGACATAATAAATGAATAAAATATATGCTGTATCAATGAACATAAGTTTAAAAATTTCAAATTTAGCTATGAAAGTTCTAACTTTTGAGAGAGTATGGGGATGGGGGAAAGTAGTGATGTATTAAATATAAACCTTTCTCTTGAAAAATAGCTCTATATTTTGTAAACTCATGCAAAACCCTTAGGTCATTATGCACTATCACAATGGATGTCAAACAAGTTTCAATTCAACCAAAATACACATTAAAAGAGTGGAAATCTTTCTTCAGAAAGGGAAACAAATGTCAATAAAAATTCAGCCTCTATCAGGGATGAGGTCTATTTCATTCCTTCCCTGGGACATTCCTGCTTAACTCCTGGCAACCCTAATACTTGCAGGTCTTGCATCAGTCATTAAGACAGTAAAAAGTCTGACTTTTTTCCTTGGTCCCCACACTCCTTCATGGTGCAGAGAGGAAGAGCAGTTTATCCATGTAAAATGGCTCTTTTCTAATATTTTTGTTCTAATTGGGTTGTAAGAAGTCTTCAGAGGGGTCCAGTAACATGAAACACCAACAAATGCATTTCAAACAGTCCAGCAAATGTTGCATAACACACAAGATTTTTAGCACTATTTTAGCTGAGCAGTAGCCTTCACTGACTGGTTTAACAGCTATGTAGTTTGCCCTTGCTATCTGATGTCGCGCAGTCGCTACCTCCTACAGCACATTTATTTAAATTGGCTGTTCTAAATGACACTGCCCTAAGTTCCCTTCACCAGTGTCAAGAGAGACTTGTAAGCTCACCTTTCTCTGCAGTAGTTTCTTCATCAGTTTCTTTGTGGAAGAATCTTTATCCCCAGTTGACACCTGTGAGAGCATTATGTGATAAGGAGTCAAAGGCGGCCTCTGGGGAGCTGGAATTGAGGTTGAAGGTCTCACATTAAAAAAGTCATTTACTTTGGTTTAGTTTTGCTCTTAGGCATTATTCACAGCTTTGCTCTGTCTTCAAACAACAGGAGCAGTGGCCCCACTAAAAGAAAAGAAATCTGAAGCTATTGAATGTGCTTAGAGTTAGTAAATATTAACTTGGGCTTTCAGGAGTCAATCCACAGTATGTCTTTAAAGCAAGAGAGCCCCCACTTTTCATTGCCATTGCCTTATTGTTGCTGTACTTTTTTATTTTTTTCTTACCAGACAACGTATTTCTAATAATACTTTAGCACAGCATACGGTTTTGTATGTCACTGGAGTAAAATTCTTCTTCCTCAGTTGATTGTTGTGCCAAGTTGTTTTTTTATTAGTACTGACAAAAATACAATTAATGTTTACAAGAGAATACAGAAGAATATTTGTTTGAATACTTTGTAGTTTTGGGACAGAGAAGTGAAGCTGCGGTATGTATTTTAATATAGCTGGTGCTGAATGAAAAGGAGTGCCAGAACAGTTTGCAAAAATCACATACTCAAGCTTTGATTGATCTCACAGGAATATTTTATCGTATGCTTTTAATTATGGAACTATCCGTATATTGGCTTTATCATCGTCACATTAGAGGATTTTTTCACCATGTATTTCCTTGTATTATTTTCAGCTTTTTTACTTCTCAAGTAACATAAAATTGAATTTATATAAGTAAAGCTTATGTGGCAAATAAGTAGGACAGGGTATAGTCATCACTAACAAGTATTTTGATAAGAAGGGTAAAAGCATGTCTAAAAAAGAAGCACACAATAGTTACTGATTTCAAAGGGATTTTTTTCCCTCATTGTAATTTAAATTTAACCCAAATAATTTAAGCTGTCAAGATAGCAAAGAGTTAAAGTGAACATAACTTACACACTGAGAAATTTTTGTTATTATTTTTAATTTTCAATTAAACAAAGGACTGTTAAATATTTTAAATTTAAATTTAAATATTTTTAAATTTAGCACTTCAATAACACCGACTCAGAATAAAACAGTCTTCTCAAATTAATTTCAGTAGGAATTTCTATTCTATTCTAATGTAATCTCAACATATTGTTATCAGTTTCTTTCTTTTTAAGGTGTGCATAAACGTGTGCAGCTATGAATGACAGACTAGCTCAGCCACCTATAGATTATTGTGTGCTGGTCATGGTCTCTACAGTCATTACCAGTAACACAGCTACAGGCCTGAAAGTTCCACTGGCTGCTGGCTAATATTTGGGAAATGTCTGCACTCTAGCAGCACACTGAGTCGTCTTCACTAAGGCCAGGCCCCCAGGAACCACAAAACAGTCCAGAGACAAGCAGATGAGTACAGCTGAATCTGGGGGTCTCTCAGCTGGGTTCCACTGCCCTGTGTGGACATAACCAAGTGATCTTATTTGCCACTGAAGATATTGCTAATGAATTCCCCTAAAATGCCCTCCTTACATGGTTGCATATGTGACTAACTTTATAGGCAACCATATTTCACTAAGGACAGTTACAGTATTTGCTATTCAAACTTAAGTGTTCGTGTGCTTGCAGAGTCAGTGTTTAAATGCCTATGCAATTTAAGAAAAATGAAAAGATCTTCTTATCAAATTAGTTTTTCCATATTGAAAATTTCAGCTTTAAAATATCTTTGTTTGTGCCTCTGCATTTGACTTTTTCAGGTGAAATTTTGCTGTAAAAAATAGAGCATTTTTTTTCTGAGGAAAGGAAAGGAAAGGAAAGGAAAGGAAAGGAAAGGAAAGGAAAGGAAAGGAAAGGAAAGGAAAGGAAAGGAAAGGAAAGGAAAGGAAAGGAAAGGAAAGGAAAGGAAGGAAAGGAAAGGAAAGGAAAGGAAAGGAAAGGAAAGGAAAGGAAAGGAAAGGAAAGGAAAGGAAAGGAAAGGAAAGGAAAGGAAAGGAAAGGAAAGGAAAGGAAAGGAAAGGAAAGGAAAGGAAAGGAAAGGAAAAAGAAGTCATATTCTTTTTCATATTTTCTTAAGGATTTTTTTTTCGTAATTCACAAAGTGGTCACCCTAGACCTTGTTTATTCAGAGGGCTGACCAAAGCAATGCAGGCATCTTTCTGTTGTGCTTGTCAGGAAAGGATATTTTAAAGAAAGAAATAAAAATTTGATTTAATAGCACAAAGACATCTTCACAAATATCTTTCCCTTTTACTCCTTTAGTAAAGCAAAGAATTCTCCAATTACAGATTCTACTATTATTTTCAAAAGTTTCAATATTATGTGATAACCTGGTATTACAATGTCTTTTGTCAGAGCACCAGAAAAATCTTTGCAAAACATTAGCCACAGTTAGAATTCCTTGTCATTTCCACTTGCAGTTTTAATATCACTATAAAGTATTACAATTTTTTTTCTTCTTAATGGCTCATAGTATGAAACTTTTATTCTGCTTTTTCCTCCAGTTATCCTGTAGGGTGACATGTTTTTAATGAACACAGGCAAAGAATCTGGGCTGTACACAGGAGTAATCAGGTCAGCTCCAAAAGGATTTTATGGGCTAGTTTTGTCCATTTTATAAGTAGGCTTGTGGTTACCCAGTAGTTAACATCTAGCATAAATATGGGCTGTTTCCAAGAAGAGCAGTCCTTTACTAGCACCTGCCCTCTGTTCCAGACACCAGCTATTCATTCCAGCCACATTCTCAGCACTGGCTCATGGGGTCATGCAAGGAGTCAGATCAAAGCAATGGCAGGGATTATAACTAACAGCTCTCTTGGATTAGGTTTCATGCACTGATAGGAATATGAGGATTTGTTCCTTGTGTGTATGTTCTTTTCCTCCTGTTATATTTCTATACAGATTCTTCAACATAAAGTCTCTGGGTTCTCTAGCTCAATACAGGAAGAAATTGCTATTAGTGAACACAGGCAAAGAATCTGTGCTGTACACAGGAGTGAAGCTGTTTCACTTTGCTGTATTCACAAGAGGTGCATTTGCAGGCACTTTCTATACTAGATTAGGGACTTCTTAAGCAGAGGAAAATACTCCTTTGCTTCCACAGGGAAAAAATCAAATTATATGATTTGGAATGAAGTTGTTTGAAAAGATAAGCAGTCGTACGAATCTACTATATAAGCAGTTATAAACCCAAAGGATAATGAAAATTAGTTTTTAAAGAGTGTTTTCCAAATGTATACAAGCTTAAGTTGAAGACTTAGGGTCTGTTCAGTTGAATAAAACCCATGGTCTCTGGATTGAGATAATTCTTTTTCCTTGTTTTCGTTTTCCTTTTCCTTTTCCTTTTCCTTTTCCTTTCTTTTCATAAGGCAAATAATTGCTTAACTAGGATCTCTGGCTTCTGACTTTTAAAAGGGAAATGTTATTGCTTTGGAGAACAATTCAGTACATTTAAAGTACTGCTTTCAAAGATATGCTAAAATCTTGACAAGATTAGTTACTTTTATTGCGATTTTTTGTACTAATTACCAAATAAACAATCTGACTCAGCTGCAGTAGTCATTACTAAAGAAGAACAAAAAAAATACTTTTTGACTCAATAGATAAACATAAAAAATTAAAGAAAACATATTTGAGAATGAATTAGACACTGGTTTAATCAGGTCAACTTGTTTAATTTCAGTGTACAATAGTATGAACAAATCCAAAGTAATGGAAGCTATGGACTTTTCCTATGCATATTTGCCAGACAGGATGCACAAGGAATTGATATTATTACCTGTTCCTAACAGTTCCTGTTCATTATAGCACAGAAACTCAGCCTCAGTTCACTCCATTATTCTGAGCCAGTACGTTACAAGGAAAAGCAGGATGATCTGAGCTTAAAAGTTACTCTGAAGAGTGTATTTCTCTCATACTGTTCTGCAGTCTCTTCATTGATACATTACTATCAAAGCCAGACAAATTAAATACTAGATTCAGAGCTTCTGCTCAAACACTGTCATGAACAGGTGACCAGAGTTCACAAACAGTTCAGTGGTAGCTCATCAAGAACAGAAAGTGGTGTTCAGTGTTACAGGGAAGGGTACCCTTGCTACTGAGCATGTTTAAAGAAAGGGGATGCCCCTTTCACTGTCTAGTTATGCTGTTCAGAAATGTTCCACCAGAATCTTGTCAGCAATTTCATTTTAGAATATAACTTGTTTCTGGATGACCAAAACTGAAGTTTTACGTGCAATATATTGCCAGAACCAGAAAGTAGTCTGCCTTTGTCACTGCTCCATTAATGAAGTTATTACAATGTTCGTAAATGAATGTTCTGGTTAAACAACTCTAATTGCTGAGTTTTAAATAGTATTTTTCTATTGTTCAGTAACTGCAGTTTTCCCAAGTTCAATATCTATCAGCTATTTTGAAAATATTTTAATAGTTTCCTTTATCTGCTATAATTTCCCTCCCTGTGTTTGATCTGTGCTTCTCATAGTTTCTTGGCATTGTCTCATGTTGATGAAGCTACACCCTTTCAGTGTGTACCACTAATTATTTTATGTTGCTCATTTTAAAGACACCTCAACCTAAAATTAACATTTTTTGCTGGACGCAAGGCCATGCCTCAGTGGGATTCCTCAGGGCAAGAAATGCAAGTAGAGTGTCCAATTTGATTTCTGCTTGCAGCTAAATCCCATATTCTATGTAGTCTTGTCAAACACACAGATACTCAGATACAAGGCTGGTTTTCTGGATACATGATTCTGTATCTCCCCTTCTGCCTGCATGGCTTGTTGAGGACTAATTCTGACAAGTACGATAGATCCAAAAGATAATAATCTTTTTTTTTTCATTGGTGATCCTTAGTCATAAAAATAGTCTCTTGCAAGCAGCTAAATAAGATTGAAAAGAAACATCTCTTATTCAAATCTGGGTGGCAGATAAAGTGAAATTCAGGATGTGAGATACTTATCTTCAATTACAGATCATAGGGCATGTCAGGCCAAGTTACCCCAACCAGCACAGAGTGCAAATTTTGTTTTGCTGTGCTGCCAGCAATCACTGTACCATGGCAGTAGTAAAAAGGTGACATTTCAGAGGAAGAACAGTTGGCATATCTGCTGTTATATGCCTGCACACACATCTTGGGAGAGGCAGCAATCATTGTAGTTAGGGCTTATTCAGATGCTGGCTGGTGGAAGCAGCTATGGAAATGCATTCAAGTAATGCATCTCCTGGTACTCCACTCACACACAGTCCCAGTGTGGTATTATTAATTTTTTCAGCTCTGGTAGCACCCTTCAGACTCAATAACAGAAGGAAAGTTGTAGCATTTTTATGTGTTTTCATTTCTATCCAGCTGCCTTTCTGCAATTAGTGACCATAGGGGGTACTCTAAAACTCAGCAATGACAAAACAGGCTGGGGTGATGGTGGACAATAAATAAATTTTCAATGTACTGTAGAGGACAAAAGTAACTGACTCAATTTGGGTAGACAAAGCCTTTAAAGACCTAAGAAAGCCATAGTCCCTCATGCACGCATCTGGTGTCACTATTTTTGAATATTTCTTGACTTCATACTACCACAATAAAACACAAACTTTTTTGAATGCAGTCTACCTAAAGCAAGCAATAAAAGATCCTTGAAGCTGTAGGAACTCATACATGAAGAAGGATCATATGAATACTTTGGCAAAGGCAAGGCTTCATCTTGCAAGTATTTGCATTTCATTCACATGAAGGAGAGATTGATACCATAGTGCTATAATGATGAAATTTAAAAAAAGAAACATGAGACTGCAATTAGGGAAATACCCCCTGCTGTTCTGATATTTCAGTTTTCAGAAAATTCTCTTGAAGGAAAAATCACCTAGAACTTTCAAAACTAGGAGATAAACTTTGGAAAATTTAGCAGAGAACAAGTTACTGAAGTCTGAATAAGTGAATAGCCCCTTCTCTATCCTTACTTCTATTATAATATTTCTATGTAAAGATTTTTATTTAGACACTAAAAGGGGAAGTTTTCAACTTTAAAAAGGCAATGTGATCTCTATAAAACCTATTATTATAAACTAAATTGTTTAACAGGGGCTATAGCTCTAAGTATGCTTTAAAGGGAAGTTTAAATATTAAGGCTGAGGACTGTTTATGTTACCAAAGTCATCAAGAATGGAGCATATTTGAAGCCTATGCCTGTACAAGAAGCAGAACTTTTTTTTAGCAGTGCTTAAAATATGATGTCAAGTCAAAACTCAAGAACCTTAAGCACCATTATACAGCATCCCAGAACATGATACCATGTTCCAAACATTTGGTCACAACTATCCCCATCAAAAATCGGCTCCAGAGAGTAATACCTTCAATGTTGGGGTTGACATGGTAGTTTTATTGTCATTATAACTTTTTTTTGTTCACTGAGAACAAGAAAATAAAAAAAATATAATAAATGATATAATTAAAACTTTGTGCAGGAGCAAAACCAAGGCATTTCAGTGTAATATCAAACAAGAGAATACTTTATATTATTGTCAGTTACTGCATTTATTCTCAAAATGACACTATTATTTTAGTAAATAAATGAAACACAGGATTATGTTTGGCTTTTATGTTTAATTAAATTTCATGTTGGCTCCAAGAGATCTGCAGCATGAAAAAAAATGTCCTAGATATTTCAGAGAACAACTGTAGAAGGTAATGCTTACACATCTTTTATGTTACATTTGGAGAAAAATTCTCTGATGATTGATGATATAGAGAAAATTTCTGTTACCATTGTAAGCTACTAGCAGCATCTTGTTTTCCTACTGCCAAGGAATTTATCTGAGCTCCATGCAGCTTATAGCAAAACCATAATTTTAATTTTGATCTTCAGAGAAGTTAGCCCTGTTAAGTACTAAAGACTGTCCTTGCTGTAATGTTTGAGACTGCAGAGATTTGCAAAGGTTTTCTCCTCCCACAGGCTTTGGCTATATTTGTCAACTCAATGAATACTGTAGGGTGAAACCTGAGGAGTGCTGATCCTATGTATCCCTGCTGACATCAGTAGGAGCTTAGCACCTATCAGCATCAAAGGGTTTTGTGACTGCAGCTGACTCTCAATAATGCAAAACAATTAAAAATAATAGCAAATGGAACAAAACCCAAATGATTCAATAAATACTGGGGAAAGTTTTAAAGTTACCCTAAAAATTCAGGATTATCTTAGTTTCACAATTTAGCATCTCAGTTGTGACCAGACTGTATCAGGAAAACATGATACAGAATTAAATTCAGAATTAAAGGCCAAGTAAATTGTATAATGGTGAAAGTTTGAAAAGACTGGCTGTAATCTACATAAAAATTAGCACAAAGTCAATCTAAAGTAACACTGTGATAGAAATCAGCATTGTCTCTTGTGTCTCTGCTTTTACATTTAAATGACCTGTGCACCCATGATTAACATTTAGGCTTTTGCTTTCTGTCCACCACCCAATCTATTTGGTCTTTGACACAGGAATGATTTTTTCACCTATGTCTGTAGGGCTTTACTCAATGGAGATTCTGAACCATAAGGGAAGATCCAGTAAAACACATAAAGAATAATAAATAGCATTATTTATAATATTGAGACCATAGTCCCCACATACACTTTTCTAAGGATTCTAAGCTTGTCTATTTGTCAAATCTTGGTTTTTTCTGCCATACTACTTCTCAACCTTAGCAAGATGTTTGTTGCTGTGGTCTGGTGTGTTTATTAGCTTAATTTGAGTGGGCTGGATTTGCCTTGGGGGAAGCTGATTGAATGTCACCCACCTATTTTAGAGTTGGCAGCAAGACTTGGCATATTTGCATTTGCTTGTTCCTGGAGTCAGTGTAGTTAGGACTTGTTCTAATCCCATACTATGCTTTGATATCTTTTCATATGGACCTATGCAGAAATATTAAATTTGTTTGTCCTCAGGAGAGCCAGGAGTCCAGAAGCCCTGAAGATAAGAAATCACAACAGAGACATTTTCTAGTCATAATAAAAACATAGCTAAGCTTGATTATAACTGGAATCACAGTTGCAATACCACATTAAAACTGAAGTATGAAAATGAATCACAGGAAGTCCAAGAACAAAGTTTAGACCTCTAAATTATGATGGAATAAGTCAGATTTTGCCACAGGGCATAAGCATCAACCTGTAGTTTCCTTTGAAAGCTACTGCATATGCCAGGGCTAACAATAACTCAGTAACTGAAAAGGCTTTTCAGCTGTACAGTCTCCAATGTATAAAATCAGCTGAGATCTCTCTGAAGTGGATTGTGTCTCATCTTTACTGCCAGCTAACCTTTCAGCCTTTCAAATGTTCAGAATGCATTGCTATGGAGAAAATCACTGAAGCATGAGCTGCCATATGAGCTTTGAAAGTTCTGTTCATTACTTCCCAGTCCTGGCCACTGTTTTTCCTTTTCAGAAAGGCAACCTATCATCTCTATCACTATATTGTAATAATCAGCCTTCCATGCCCTCTTCTTCCTTATTTCCCTCTTTTCTCCCAATTTGTTTTCTGTCTGCTGAGACATCATCAAACACAGGACCATGTGTTCATGTAACAGCTGTGCCAAAAGTTGTGGAGAAGTCCACTGCCTTACAGACACGCAGCTTCACAATGAAATATTGAGTGTTACTGCAATGTCCACCTAACTGGACATCCATGGCTGCCAACTTATTGATAGACTACTGTATCATTAATGTACCTTACAAACATAAAAAGTTGATTTGGGATATAATTAATCAGGGGGTTTGGGTTTTGGGGGTTTTTGGTGGGTTTTTTGTTTGTTGGTTCTTTTATCTAATGATATGATGGAATTGCAATGACACCCAGCTAATTTTCATAACACATCTTACACTGCAGATTCCCTCCCAGAGGGACCAGTGACACAACAGGACTTGAACTACAGCCCAGATTACAGTAAACATACAGTTCTGAGAAAGTTTCTCTATGCCTGCAAGAAATGATTCATCATGAAATAAAATGAACTATTCATTTGCAAGCAGCTAGTCTGTGCCATCAGCTGTCTAGCACTGCATGGCTGAGTAAAGCCTGCTCATGTAGATAAGTCATTGATAGCATCACTTTTCTGGGTAGAGTCAGAGTTGTTCATGTAGGTATTTGTGATATTATTAGCGTGTGTGAAAATTATTCCTTTTTAAACCATTAAGTGAAGCCAAGAATTTAGGTAATTGGAATGACTTTTTTTTTAGGTCTTCTTGTTAATTTTTAGTGTATAAGCCATTTCTTCATAGGTTCAGCACAGTGGTGTAATATACTGAAACTGTTGTTGTGCCACTTGTATCTGTTTTCATGTTCGTAGCTAAGAGATATGCCAAAGATGTATGGCTCCTTACTGGAAATATCACTGCAAATATCGATTTAGTTCTGCTAAATTAGTAAGAATGACTAATAATTCATTTTCTGGTCCATTAATCAAATGCATTTTCTTTATTGAAAGCCTCTTCTCACAACCACTACCTGTTTTAATAAGCTCTATAGTGACAATCCTGAAATTTCCCCAGTCTAAGAGAATTTGCACATTTCAGGAAAACTTTTCAGGTCAGTGGGATTCCAACAAGGGTCAGAGTGTTCCTATGAGGGTAAGTAGAACTCATTCCAAAGTAATACTGGTGTAAATATTTAAGTGTCTGTGATGCCCTCACTTTCAAGATGGACAGTGAGATTATTTGCCAAAGAACTTACTCATCAAATCCGGAGGGTGAAGAGGTGATTTGAAATTGATACATGCAATATACAGTGCAATTCGTTGCATTGTATGTTGCACTAGTTGTGAAATAACATTTTTCATCATGTCTTCAATCTTTATATTCTGTCTAAATTTCATTACTACTGAGATGGATACACAAGAAAGGATAATGCTGAGCCAGAAGAACTGGATCATTTAAACTTAAATCCAAGACTTATAGTCATCAGCAAAAAATAAGCACAACAATCAGCTGAATTGTGTAAATGTGTTGTTCTAATAACAATTTTTGTCAGCTCTAAATGGGAATAAAAGTGGAAGGCAACTTGGAGGAATTGCAGGAATGCAGTTCAGTTAGTCAGATCAGAAAGATCCTAAGCACATCGTGAATTGGCTCCAATGGTATTTACCATAGTTTCACAGCAGTTGCACAGATTAGACCTGGATAAGTTTTGAATGTTTGGTTCACACAAAAGAGCAATTTCAAAGTCCTTTACCAAAATTTGTGAGATCATTGTTCATATAAAGTAGCTAGGCATACACAAGAGAATTTAATATTCCAGACTGTTCTGTTCTACAGATGACATGAGCCAAGGTCTCCTTTCCCTGATCTTGATGGGCTGCTCAGGTAAATGATAAAGATCTAATGAATTAGAGTAAAGACTAATAGCTAACAGATGTACAGACGCTATCCACTCTATTAATTAATGCTGCTGTACATTATGTGGAACTAATGCAAATTACTGTCTGCAGAATGTTTACAGATTGGAATTGTGCTTAGCAGCTTGGTGAGAACCTCAGTGTAAGTTTTTCCAATAAATTAGGAAAATGCTGTGAAGGAACAAGTAAGGTACAATCACTGTGACATTTCTTCATGACCTTTAGGTTCTAGTCAGTTCTCCTTGTTTAAGAAATTTTTGTTCGGTTTGAGTTGGTTAAGGCTGCATTTTATCATTACTTTTAAACAGGTAAGACAATACTGATTTTTTTCTACAGTTAAAAATTATAAGCCCAGAAAATTAGTATTGCTGATAAAATGGTCTTCAGTCTCAAAAGACTTATTTAATTAAGTATATCTATAATTAGAGATATAAACTGTGACACTAAAAACTCATACTCTGGTGCCAATATGTCCTTCAGGGTTTGTCAAGTTTTACAGACAGCTAAAATTTCTTTTTTCATTCACTTCTCAAAAAAGATGATTTGTCCAAATATTACAATGACTTATTTTGATATTCAAATGATTTTAGACTCAAACTAACATTTAAAGGATGAGTTGCAAATTGCAACTGAAATGAGTCTTGTTTAGTGGATAGTTTAGTCATCAACCAGTTGTCTCTTTTACATAATTGCTATGCATGCTAGAATAGAAATCGTCTCAATTTATTTCTTTTCATAATACAAAAATACATTTAAACAAATTAATTGTTGAGTTTGGTCAGTGTTTAACAATTCCCTGTATTCAGCTCAAACACTTGAGCTGATTCTTAAGGTGAAGAAAAGAGAAATATTAGTAGTTAAAAGAGGAAGAGTGAGAAAGGAAGTGTACTTCACCTGAAGCTCAGAAGTTAGGTGTGCTATGTACAAGACATTGAGAAGGGATAGAATCAGTAGCAGAAAGTACTACAAATTTGGTGTAAACTTGTGTTTATGCCACACACATGGTATCGTATGTGTTACCATGATATTTAGATGCTGTGTTTAAGCAGTGCCATTTTTAATGCCTTTGGTAAAAAATATTTTCACATCCAATAACCAAAGCCAAGCTTACTTGCTGTTTAAGGGAGTCAAAGCCTTCTTTAACATACTCCTAAGTGTGAAAATATTTTTTTTCATTCTCAGCATAAAAATAGATACATCTGCTCAGTAGTATTCATGAGCAAGTTGTAAGCAGTAAAAAAAATAAGCATTTTTATTTTGCAATAAGGTCTTTACTCCATATTGTGTATCACTTATGGAATTAATTTTGATCATTAAAACTACCTCCCAGTCATTTGTATTAAATACAGTATTTTAATATTTATTATTTTGGTTCTTGAAACGGCTAGTTTATTGGAGACTTCCACTCTGAATTCAGGGTTTCACAGTATTATTGGGCTACTATGAACTGAAATAAAAGCAAACAGAACCTAATCTGCTGCAATATCAAACCTGCTGTAGTGTTTATTACTCTACTTGATCTCTGGTAAGCAGTGTGTTAAATTTTTATTTAACATAGCCAGGGACTCCCGAAGCCTTTGCCAGGATTGTAGAAGGGAGCAACCACTTGAGGTTTGGGCTGCCTGCAATCATGTAATTAGCTTAACTGAATACCAGAAGTTCTGAGATGGGGTTATTTATGAACTAATTGACAGCCTGTACTGGTTTACCATAGGAAAGAGGAAAAGATAACCTAACAGGAGAAAAAGCTACCCTTAAAATGGAACTATTAGAGCAATGAAATTACTCGGTTTTCTTATTTCCAATCTTCTTGAATTTATGGTTCCCTTGCTGGGAGAAATTTAACCACTGTCTGCTGAGGAAATGTTTGGGGTTTTTTAAAAATTCTTTTGCGTCAGCATCCAAGCTTCCCTCATAGTACATTGCTTAGCATCTCTACATTCTGGTTTTAAACATGGTAAACAGCCTTTCACACCTACTTGAACGATTGTCCTGATCAAATTCTTTTCCCTACTCAAATATCTGTCAGTATGTTTAATATAAGAGATTTCAAAATGTTTCTAATCAGGTTCAGTTTAGGATCCTAAACAAGTTTTAACTTTGCTCTTCCAAAGCTTCTTGTGTTCTGGTTTGATGTCCATATAATAACGGTAGTGACACATTATTTCAGGTCAGTTCTGAAAATAAGCATAACAAGATCTATGAGCATTCAAAAGAAAAGGATCTTTGTATTAGGTGGGTAACTCTATGATATTAGCATTTATAATAATTTATAATAACAATTTTTTGTTTTTAGAGTCTTGGGTGAAAACATTATTACTAATAGGTCTCGTGCAGTTTTCAAAAAAAGAAACAACAAAGCTCTTGTTTTCATATAGCTATTTTCAGTAACTTGGATATGGTACACAACCTTGCATACATAACACCTGTTGTCTTCCAATTTCTTTGATTGTAAAGGTCATCATCAGCATAAATTGAACCATAAGTAATAAGATTTAAAGCTGAGTAAGTAGAATCAGTTGACAGTTAAAGAGCTTAAAATAGCCTACTATAGCTTCTAGTATCTGTGTTGCAAGCAATATACAGGATTTCTTCTGTGCTGCTCCTCAGCTGAACCCAAGCTGAACCCCTTTTTTGATGCAATCATTTGATCAAAAATGAGCAGCTAAAATGAAAGTAATTTTTCAAAAGAGGACATGATTGCTGTGTGAGAAGTTTTTGTTAACTAATCTGAACTATTTCAGTCAGACTCCTTCTCAAAACTCCTAGACTTATCAAATGATACAAATAACTTTTCTGGGTATTTCTCTTAGTGTCCATTTCCTAAGGAGATTAATGTTTACCTGTATTAGGAAAGAAATTGCTTTCCTGTCAGTTCCACATTCCCCTTCATAGTCTTTCCCTATGTCCCAAAGAAAGTATAGAGCTGCAGAGTTGTTGTTTTTTGGTTTGTTTTTTTTTTTAAATCAAACCCATGACTTTCACATATTTAAGCAATTAGTTGTGCATTGTAGGACTCTCCCAGAACCTGTATGTAGTTATAGACCCATTCACACAACCTTTTGAGCAGTGACTGCACACAGGGGAATAACAACATCCCTCTTTTATAGAGAGGACTCGTGTTCCATTCTCTGAGGGTTTGAAGTCATCTGTGCTGCTTCCTATTCATTTTCTCCAGCATTTCTCCAGTCTGTTCATTAATGGTAGTGAGATAGATATGTCTGTAGAAGGATATTGATGCTGGCAGGACGGAAGGGAATTATATAAATTAGAGCTATTTAATTTTCAGTGATCACAGAACCTTCTGAAGAAACCAGTCATCTCCTCTGTGACTGCAGCTGTAAGTTCTCATAAGCTCTACCACAGCTTTAATGGAAGTGAGGGGATTCCCTTTCCTGTCTCTCAGATGGATATAATGGCAACATCTCTTAGGAGCCTTCTGACTCATATGAACAAAACTAGGAGGGATGAAGATGGATTTATATGCATTGTCTCTTTCATTTTGAAAAATTTTAGCTGCTGCTCCTTGCTGAAACACCTTACTGAACTGAAATTGAATTATCTATTTAGTCAGAAATATTTGGCCAAGATATTGACAGATTTTTGAAGAGAACTGACACACATCAGTGCTTGCTGCAGTTAGTAAGTTTAGCAGCTGCTCTAGGGAAACTGAACAGCTAGAATTGGTACGGGGCATGATATAGGATTTTTTCAGCTCATACTGCAGAGGATTTTGAGCACACCTTTTCTGTCACCTCTCAGTTTGCTCTTCCTAATAAAAAAGCTTTGAAAAGTTTCCTTTGATACAAAGCTGTTTATAAGGAGCAATCAATAAAACGTGTTCAAAGCTGGTCGATAGAGTGAGTAGTATGGAAATTAGAGTAGGTTGATAAGCTGTGAAGGGGGTTAGTTGGAGAGGGAGTGATAGTTACAGAACCAGAACTCTGAATCTGATATGGTGGAAAATGGTAAGACAGAAATGTGTGCAAAAATGGTGTTATTATTGACATCAGAGCTCCAGGCTAGGAAGATGACAGCAGCTGTGTTTTGAGTTGACTTGAAAACAGAACCATTTCTGTCAAGGAGGCTAGAACTGAAAGGATTGGGGTCGAGATGGAAGATTATAATGGGGTTTATATGTGGCAACTGTGTTAGTCAATAAGATGAAAGCAACACCATGTCAAGAAGCTTGGGGACAATGAGATTGATTTTGTTTTCTCCCTTTTAAAATTTTATTTTCTATGATGTACCCACTCTCTTCTTTACTGACTATGTGACCTTTAGAGGTTTTTAGTCTTAATTATTTCCTTTCTTGTGGTTTCTTTTAAGATGTAGCAGAATATTTAGTCAATGTAGTATATCTATTTCCTTATGTGTTTAGAAACAATGCACATTATTTATTTTCCAAACTACATAATAGTTTATGAGAATGGGGACCTACTACTGTGATTGCTGCTTTTACTGCTCCATTAACCCATGAAAAGCTCAATTTCTAACAAAATCTAAATCCATTCCAAAGCCAATGAATATCTAATATTAATTCATTTTTTAACACTCTTAAATAAAATATGATATATAATCTTTGGTTCACTATATGCATGATTTCTACAGAAGAAGACTACAAAATCTTTCTTGGAAATTACTGGGAGGGATTGTTTGTGGAGTTTTTTGATTAACTATCCCTAATCAGTTCCATTAATTTTCATCTGTAGGTGGACACTTTCATAAAATACTATAACTGGCTTATTTTTTACTGTTCAAATCATTCATCTTTTATTTCACTCTACCCTTCTGTCAAATCCTATTTGGCTATGTGTGGGTTTCTTTTTCGAAGGGTGGGGGTGAGTTTCTTGTTTGGCTTTTTTGGGGTTTTTTTGTTCAACATTCACACATTTAACTTATGAATTAATATTTTTTAAGAAGATACATTCCTCTCTTGACTGTATGGCAGAGAAATAGGAGCTCCTAGGCTAATGCTAACATGTGTGCTGAAATTGTTATTTGTTCAGTGAATATAGTGTACAAACTTATTCTTCCACATGCTTTGAGTAAATCCTGGCTCAACCAATTTTCTGTTCTTCCATGTGTAGAATTCCAATGTGAAGTTCATGAGACATTGTAGATATTGTGTATGGAAATTGCAAATAAGAACTTTTACACTAATATTTTTATTATCATTATTATCTGTGGTCAATCCAACATGCACGTATTAATAGCTATCCTTTGCTCTCTTGGAAATATGATAAAAGTTTGAATGGCATCAGCTTGAAAGGGTGCATGTTAAGTGGCATACATAATAAAGCCCAAGAACTATTCAGTTTTTTGTTTTTTTTCAAATGCAAATTAAAATGGAAAGGGAAGTAATCTTAGAAGAACTTCTTTCTGATCTTATATCCACACTCTTCTTTAAAGTAAATTCAGTCCTGAATTTACCTTAAAGGATACAGAATCCAGGCTGCTTCCTTCCTAAAATTAGTAAGATTCACTTTGGCCAAATCAATGCTTATTCTTTCTCTCTCAGAAGGGGAGCAAAGCCAGTTGGTTAGTATAAGACAAGTAAGATTTACAAATGCCAGTCATTTGATGCTTTTTTTGCTTTCCCGTATGAAGTTTCTACCAGAGGGAATAAATGACTGACACATCACCCCCTGCCATCATAACAACTGTCATGCAACACCATTATCTTTCAAACATTAGTGGCATCACTCCAACTGGCCATAAGGTTGCAGGCACGTATTTTAATCATTACTTTGCCCATTGCAGGAAGCTAAAGTCACACCATTTAATGTGTGCTTATGATAAATTTCACTTTCTTTTATAATAAAATGGAAGATAATGAAGCACAGCACAATTGTGGTGCATTAGACAGCAGCAGAACAAGGCAGGAGAATATCCACTTATTGACATTATCAGAGGCATCTTAAATGCATCGACTTTTAAACCAACTCATATTCAATTATTAAAAAGGGACCAGGGGAGTATACTGTTGGCTTAGCAAGAAAGAAGATTATAACAGTTCATTAGTTATTAATTAATTGACAATCTCACTGCTTAATGTCTTTACATTTAATAAATACTTCTGTGCCCAGTGTCTTACTTCTATCTGTTTTGTTTTTCATCACCATGTAAAATATGACATTTTATTTCTTCTGTCCACACATACGAGGGAGGGTCAGCTGATCATGTTTTAGCAATTTGTATTGAGATATTTTACAACATAAATTATTTATGGGATTAGTAAATAATTTTTCTATATGAAGTTAGCCATAAGGGTAACATACATCTCTGGTTTTTTACTATAGATTAAATTTAGGTGTTAATCCTGTCTTAAGCAAACCACAGGTTTCCTGAATAGCAACTTGCGGGGAAGGACTGGGGGAAATGGACCCCATAAGAAAAACAAGAGGCTGTGATGCAAGTGCCCATAATAGAATTCTTTTTACAAGAATGATTCAGAGGCAAACCTGTTTATTCTTCCATAAATCATTGCTTTACTGTAATTTTTACTCACAGCAATTAGAAGTATGTATTTTTGCTACTGTTTTATACCCCATCCTCCTGATTCACAAGCAACACACTATTGTTCGTACAGAACCTTGAAAAAAGGAAGCACGAATAACATGCATATTTGGGAATGTAATGCCTTGCTGTCGTGCATCCATGTCATCACCAGAACACCTACTGAATTTTTTTAAGGCAGATTTTTTTGGGGGGGTGAAGAGGGTGCAAGAAAGATTATAGTCACTCCTATACCATATAAACACCCTCAGGACAACGTGACACAGCAGCAACTGTTACTGTAGATATGTTTCTTATTTTTTGTTATTAATAGATTTTTTTAAGATCCACTAATACCATGGACAGCTATGTACAGAAGTAGAATTGTGCTGCACCAGGGCCTGTATTTGTTGGTTTTCATAGGTGAAGGTCCATCCTGGTGCCAGTATCTAGATGATTGGAAAGGAGGGAGAGAAGGAACAGTTTGAACCAGGTGCTACCAGTGATTCAATACATACTATAAAATAGTACTCTGCTTTTAGAAACCAAATAAACAGAAAACTCACATTGATGTTCCTCACAAAATTTGTAATGTGCTGAGTCATTACTTCCTTTCAGCACATAACTATAATTTGCCCTACGTATAAAAAACCAAATATGTTGCATATCAAGAGTTTCTCTCAAAAAATTTTTCCTCATTACATTTTATTCCTGCTTATCCTACCAAAGTTACATATGGTTGGTTAAAGAAAATATAGAGTGCCTAAGAGGGTAGGTGAAGCAATGATGAGTCTCCAGGGTTGGTAACTTTGCGTGGTAAGTTCTTGAACAAAGTTACAGGATCTGCTCCAGCAGCTGGAATAGATTGTCTGACCATAGTCACAGAACGCCTATGGTATTTCCCACTGCTGAAAAAGGCAGTCACTTTCTCACCTTCCCCCCTGGCGAAAGGGCCCTGCTGCTTCCTTCAGCTCACCCCTAAGAGACCTGATTCAATTAAGTATTTTGTCTGAAAATCAATCTAGCAATAAAAGTAAGTTTGGTTGGTATTTCTGCTGGGTTTGTGAGCTGAATTTGTCTACAAACATATGAGATGCATAGAGAAAATGACAGGAAGAAATGTTTCCAGGACAGTGGGTAAAATAATACCACATGTTCCTCCCACTCTAGGGCCCCAAAATATAAAATAAATAAGTACTAAAAATACTGGATTTTTTAATATTGCACATACCTAAAAAATCCTGCCTAACATGAAATTAAAATGCATCCAGAATAAGAGAAAATTTAACAGGGGAAGGAGAAGAAGAATCAAAGAGTGTCAAAAGGTTAGCAATTATGCTAAGGAGGGTTATTTCCACAGAATTTCTCTCTACTCATTTGTGAGTAGAAAGTTTCTCTAGAAGTCAGTTCCAAACCAGAATCTAATTTTAGGTATTTTGATTCACCTCAGGAGGAATCTGACCTCTTCCTGTCCTATAAATGTTGAAGAGACTGAGACTAACCTTAGGCTAGTGTTAGCCTTTGTGTTTGCCTTCCAGTGGCTTCAACAATGTACAAATCCAATACTAATGAGAAATGCTAAGAATTAAACTAATTTGGTTCAAAATTCACCTTTGGTAATTTTAAGTGGATTCTAGATTTCAGAAAATTATTCAGAAATCTAATAATGTAGAAAATACTTGGACATGGTAGAAGAAACTTGTATCCATTGATATTGATTCCCTTTTCCCCCAGAATACACACTTTTCCCTGGAGGGCAATTCAGGAGTCTTTATAAGGAGGCAAAAAGTTAACAGCAACTGGAAAACAGAAAAGATAATTTCAGCCAGTAAACACAAAAATGTCTGAAATTACATCTGTTCTAGGGCTGTATTTGACCTAAAACATGCTAAATTCTAGGAGGACTTTTTTTTCCATTTTGTATTCCAATGTCCTAAAATTTTTGCTGTTATCCTCACATGAGATTATGTGGATCACTAATAAAATTCTTGTACATTGATATAACTCCTGTGTCTCTTTTTCCTTTACTGACATTTTACCTACACTCCTATACCTCAGGCCTTTGTCCTGCGATACATCTCCTGATAATCCATTGAATATGTTTGTATAACAATACAGCATAATACAGTTTTATCAAAAATTAAGTAGCTTGTGTACAAACTGTATCAAAAATAAATTCAGAATTGAGATATCAGCTCTTTGGAATATTTCATTATAGAATTCATATCTGTGTGAGTTTTGAACATTCTTCCTCAAAAAGTGAGTATGCAGATCTTTCTAGCTCAAAATAAATATCATGCTTTATGATTTGTAACCTGTGCACATCTCAGAGTTCCTAGCATCAGTATTGGTTAGATTACTAAATCTGATTTTAGGGGTTTTTTACGTAGGAATCTCTACTGTACAATTGTATTCAGTAACGATGAAACAAGAAACTTCAACATATGTTTAAAATAAGTAAATTAATATGTAATTTAAAAGCTAGAACTCTAGAATGAAACAATCAAAAATACATTTTACAAACAGGTTTCAGGAGTAGTTTATATGCTACTATATTACAAATGTTTTCTAGGGGACTTTGACAGACAGGAGAAAAACTCATTACTGTTTCTGACAATACAGAAATGAGAATAAGACAAAACAGAAAACAAAAAGTTAAATTTATATTTGAAGGTAAGGCTAAAGTTTTTTTTCTCTTCCCTTACTATGCTTTCTAAAGAAATAAAAATGGCAATAATGTGTTCTTCCATAGTTCAGAAATCTGTAGCTTATACTATGTAAACTCAAATTCAGTTTTCCCTATTATTTTTTTTTTTTTTGTAACAGGCTACTGATGAGGAAGTGACAACACATTTTTTGCTTTCTCAAAAGAAGGAAAAAAATCTTAGTTACCTGGGATTTGTCTGTTTTGCATACTTTATAACACATGCTCTACATTAAAATTTTAATGATGATTTTTTTGCCTTATTATTTTTTATTTGCCTTATTTATTATTTTATTTGCCTTATTATTTATTATTTGCCTTATTTTGCCTTGCCTTATTATCACTGCACGACCAAGTTCTAAACTCCTTGCTTTGGAAAGCACATACACATAGAAACATAAGTTTGCACTTGTGAGTAGCTCCCTGCCTTTTGACTGAACTCAACTGTATGAGTAGTTTTGTGTATATACAGAAATTTTTGCAAATCAGAGCTTAGAAATTTACCCAGAGTTAAATTAGAACAAAAAAAATTAGCTTTTTGGCCCTAATAGTATTTTCCTTACATGTAGGACAACAGGGGATGGCTGTACACTGTAAGAGAGTTGGTTTAGATTGGACATTAGAAAAAAATTCTTCTCTGTGAGGATGGTGAGGCACTGGAACAGATTGCCCAGAGAAGCTAAAAGTGTTCAAGGCCAGGCTGGATGGGCTTTTGAGCAACATGGCCTAGTGGAAGGTGTCCCTGCCCATGGCAGGGGGTTGGAACCAAAGGGTCTTTAAGGTCTCTTTCCACCCAAATAATTCTATGATTCTGACAAAGGCTACTTTGTAGTCATTGAAAATTTTTTAACTTTTTCTAGTTTGGCAATTTTGGTTGGAAGGAAGTAGTCAAGGCTTGATTCTCTAACAGAAAACTTCTATACTTATGTTTACATCAAAAATTATGTCCTGAACAATCGATATTTTTAACTTTTCATTCCATTGTTATTTAAAAACTCTGAACATAGAATTTATTTTTTAAAAATTATCTAGTTCTTTTTTTAATGTGAACTTTTTTAGACATGAGTAACTTTTCTGCCAAAATATTTTTCGTAATATCTCAGTATTTGATTCTTTCTTACTGAGAGCCAAAGCTTCTAATGCATTGTTCTATTAATTGGCATTATTCCACTGTATCAAGTAAAGATCAAAAAATTTTATATGGTCCTGGCAAAAATGTCATTTGTCCCATGGTATGACTAAAACAAAAAAAAAAACCAAAAACAAACAAACCAAACCAAACAAAAAAAAAAAAAAAAAAAGAGAGAGAAAAAGAAATAACTTCAATAGCCTTCCAATTTTTTAAAAATCTGAGATTTTTAAAGAAATCATAAAATAAGAGAATGGGATAGAGGAGGTTTTCTGGACTGTTATAGAACAAGCCTTCCCTTGCAATAATTCTTATTAGAGAACTTCATACTGTAACTTGTAGACCACAATTGTCAGTGCTGTTTATTTGGTATCTTTAGTTTTCCTTGCATTTCCTTTCTTTACAAAGAGTCTTCTATAAATAGAAACCAACCTGTTTCCTTGGCTCAGTATCAGGAAAGTGATGAATCATGTCATATACTGATGTGCTAAAGATGGTATGAATACTTAAAATGTAGATATACAGTGTAAATAGAATAGCTATGCCTGGAATTCCAAAAGCGGCTGGAGATTTTTGTGCTTTTACAGAAGTATGAGTGAAAATACATAAGTTGTGAAAGAACAGAGCTAAATTCTCCTACCCCTTCCTGTACACTGGTCCTTCTTGTAACACAAGCTTTTGTCTAAACTTTGTTGTAAATTTTAAATCATAATTTATTTTTGTCAGATAAATATTAAAGTCTATGAAAATGAATTCACACATCACTGTGTGAGTAAACTTCATTATTAAAAATGTGTCGCTTTCCAAATTTATGTTAACTTTTGTTTAAGTTAATTTCTGTGATTTCATTTTGTTTGCCTTAGGTTAGAGCATTGCCTTGTACAAAATTAACATGTCTAATTGCATAAATATTTATTCCTGGATGACATTCCACCTAACTCAATAGAATGGAATCACTTATTCTGTAACATGGTGCGGAGTCAGTCTTGGGTCTCTTCATAATAGAGAAATATAAATCTGATTAATATCTTACAAGAAGTAAAATACTTTCTAGCCAGATAGAAACATTAAAGTGTCTGTTTTCTTATTTTGTTTTATATCTTCAGTATTGTTTCTCAATTCAAGAAACCATTTTGAGTGAAACTGCCAATTCAGAAATGCCTTTCTAATTTCCCTGTGTATCTCTGAGCATGAGCAGTAGATGGGATCTGATTTTATTCCATTTCTCTTTACAGCCAAGAATTGGAGAGACTGTCCAGATTTCCACTTTCCTTGCTTAAGTCAGGGATTAATCCAGAATTTAGAGTTACAGTATATTCCAAGGTTTTTTATCAAGTTAATGTAGATCTTCCAGATAATAAAGAAAAGGTTTGTATTACCATGAAAAAGCGAAAAACATGGGCTGTGTAGCACTTAGCACTTCCTTTTACATTTAGCAAGGTCACAGTTCATCCCAAAAGTTTTTGACTAATTAATTAGCCTTAACAGTATCTCCCAGAAGATGCTTTAAAAGGAAGGGTCATGTAACTTTGCTGTTGCACTCTCTATCTGTGAGCCTGTGAGATTACAACCAGTGTAGTAAGGAATGTGACAGTGTGGCATGAGAGGAATGTGGCACATTACCCATAATAACCCAGCCCAGTGCAGTCCCTGCCTGATGAACACATGGCTGGCCTGTTTACAAGATGAACCTAAATAAACTGCAGCATCTTTGTTTACTTTGCTATTATTCACAACATTTCACTGCATTTCATATCATTCACCATTTCAGACCACTGAGAATGAACATATTTATTTATATATGAAAGAAGTGTGCAAAGTTAACAAATGATCCTGAATGGAAAGGAATATTTAAATCCTGTACACTTAGTTTTCGATCTGGTAATGTATCTCTGAGATTTGGATAGAGGATCTTCCAGCAGTGATTTGAAGAACTGTTTCTTGTGGTAATGAATTTAGGTAAACATCACATAATGAACATAAGCATTGGGTTATAGTTAAGAATATAATCAAGTATATTTCTTAAGCTAGGATGGATTTAAGTATATTAACTGGTTTCCTGAAGTTGGAGACTACAGTCTAAAAATTAGGTTTGCTTTCTCTTTTGACTCATGGCCCTTAATTTGAATACAAATATTAAAGTGAGCATGACTGTATTATCTCTTATTTAGCACAAAATCACTCTCTTATCATTCCAGCTGACTTCACACTGGAAAATTACCATGATGTATCTTAGTGATGCATTGTTTCAGATATAATTGATTTAATGGTTGTCTCATGAAAATCTTGTTATCAGACTTAGTGGTTAGCTGCATTTTGTAGACTAAAATGCGAAATTTTGTAAACAGGAATGACCAGCACTTGCACAGGTAGCCTGTGAACTTTCAGAAATTCAAAGTTTTGTGTTACTTTGGATATTTACCCAATATCAAGAGTAAGTGAGTCTTTTTAGAATGAGAAATGGAACTGTAATTTTGCAACATAGAAAGGAGTTCCAATTAAGCTTCAGATAGATTAGCATCTTAGGAATGGATAGAAAAGTCCAGAGAGGAACCTTCCTAATGCTGGGCTGATTGTTCTGCAATGACTAAAGCCTACCAAATCCTACCATTTCTTCTCAATGAAGTGACAAAGACATGAGAAATGGAAAGATAAACTACTTGCAAGTATATTCCAGAAGGAAGATGTGGAATTTTCATTGTGCCTGGTAATTATTGGCTTATCTTGCTCACATGGTTCTACATTTCTTCAGCCTTTGTGTGGGAAAGTTCAGACAGTAATTTTTTATAACTGTATAGGTACCTTGTACAATTCTTCCTGTGGACAGGATTAATTCTGGAAACTGAGTCGATGTTGTCAGAAACTAATACATTAGAAATCTTCAATATCAGCCATCAGAAAGGTAGTTCATATCTCCCCATATCAAGTTTATTTGCTTAAATGGGTCTCCTTGTTCCCTGAAAGAAATAAACTGAGAGTGAAGGTAGTAGTGGCAGAAGGCCACTGCAAGAAGCAAAAGAGATTTATCTACTTACATCATAATAATCATCTTAATTAACTGAAATATAGATCAGTTGTGTTTTAATGAAATCTGATTTTTTTATCCTCTTAAATGTACATAATCTTCATGCTTCCTGAAAACTTCCAGAGGACCTGTCATGCAGCATTTCCTTCCAGTCCTTTGTCTACTCTCATTTTACAGTTATTTGTGGGAAAGACTGTTTGTCCTTGTTACTTAGGTTTCTTGTTTCGTGTGTGATTTCAGTTCTTGGAAAGATTAAATGCTGTTTACCATGGAAAGGAGATAAACATAGAAGTATCAGACACCTTTACCTTTCTACATGGCTGTTGAAACTTTCTCATTTTACAGCTTCTAGTACAGTTCCAGACTATTTGAATACAGCTACAAAACACAATTAATTGCAGAAAAATCCATGGTGATGATGTACTGTGGACAAATGGACAAGACACCTGAAAACACCTTTCAGTTGTACACTTTGACTTTCAACTCTCCTATGCTGGCACGAAAATCCAGTTAATGTGTGTCAACTCACCATTCTATCTATATTTCTTCTCTTATCTTTGTCTTCATACCAATTTAAGTCTAAAAGTTACCTGGTAATACTGTTGAAATACATTCTTTCTTCATCCAGAAGCTGATTTAACTTTTAGTACAGACCAATGATTTCATGTGGATGACTGTAGTTGTGATATAAACTTAGATGATCTTTGTCTTATGTCTTTTGGAAAACTTCGGGGTTAGTTAAGCAGTTGTACCACTGACTCAATTCTATGTGTTTTATTAACCTCCAGGGCTTATGTGGAAAGAGAAAATCACTTCAAAATTGTTTCTTCTTGTGCTGACTGATTTTAGAGAAGATCCTGTGCCTTACTAGGCTTCTTGTTTGAAGGGGTTTTTTCTACACCTTATTTATTTTTATGCTATTGCCAACAATCCCAGAGGCTTTACATATAGTAAAAGCATGGGAACATCAGAACTGTAAAAGTTCATATGTGTATCAAGATCTATAGCTCAACACATCAGTTTCTAAATAGTAAAACCAAAAGTTTTTATAAATGACTGATACTGTGTACTGTAGCCATGACCACTTACCTTTTATGTTAATTAGTAGTTTGTCATTTGAAAACATATTTCAAACTATATTTCTGTGTTAGTGTGGCTCACTGAAAAACGTATGTACATGCTAGTTATGACATAAATGAGAACTTACTACCAAAGCTAACAAGCCATGAAGTAAATGCCCACTGACATAAATATCCAAATATACCAGCTATACACCCAAAAGACAGGAGAAAAGAGAGGTTATTGTGGGGTCTTATTTATAAATGAAGCCTGTGAATGATAGTCAGGATATTAATCAAGAAAAGTCCCTGGTGAATTCAGGGTTCTACTGAAGCCCATGAGAGCCATGTTAGAAGTCAGGTAAGCAGCCAATGTTCACTGATGCCCAAGGTCTTTCATTCCTGGGTTTATGTTTTGATTTTCATCTCATTGTATTTGATCAGCTGTTTGCAGCCAACATAATATGTGTATTTTATTTGTTCAAATCCCTATTCTAATCAATCATGGGGTTCAGAAGTATGGAAGTTATGAAATAATACGTTAAAAAGACAACATTCATCAGAAAAAAAAATTTCAACATCTTAGATGATATACTACAATGATGAAATGAGAAGTAGAAGTTATTGAGATGTAATGGTACAAAATCCAAACATAGTATGTCAGTTAAGCTCCACTCAATGCAATGTGTGATCTACAAATTTAGAAGAAGAAATGAGATTTTATTCCTAGCATAGGTGCTAAATTCAATGACATCTAACAAACATGCTGACAGTGTGTTTTTCATTTCATCATTCACTGAGAAACAATGTATTTGACCAGTTTAATTGTTCAACATGAAGCAATGGTGGGTACCAAACTAAAAAACCCACAAATATCCAGTTCTTCAGGAGAATTTAAAATACATGCTGAAGCTTAAAACATTTTTTCTAAAGTAGAATAATTTAAAATTTTTTTTTCTCTTTTTTCTAAGAAAATATTTCTTTGAAAAATAAAACATAGATTATTGATTTATTTTAATAAATGAAATATAACTAACAAATGGTGTCAAAATTGTGCAAAAGGATAGTCACAATTCATAGCTGGAGTACAAATGGTGATTCAAATAGCTGCATCTTGTATATAAATCCAAGTTTGTGAATTCCACTAAGGTAAATTTACTAGATATTTAATATGTACATTATACTAATGTTATTTCTGCTTAAAATGGTAGATGCCTTATCTTAGATTCTGTTTGCCGGTCTATCTGTACCTCAGTTAAAATAGAAAACACATCTATACACATGGAGGGAGTTTGACCTTACATAGTAGGAGTAGGGAATACCTCTTCCTTACTCATTTACTCCACCTTCACAGACAAAAGTAGATTCATTTTTTTGTTATTTATAGATATCCCGAAAGACCATGGTCTTACCATTTCCCTGTTTACATGGTCTGTGGTGAAGTAGGTCTAATGGCAGTATTAAAAATTAAACAACTCCAAGGAATGATTCCAGCACTGAGAATCCATAATATCCAGTGGTGGGCTCTGTCACATGCTACTCATTGACATCATGATCTAGAGGTCCAAAAACTCATCTTTCCCTCACTGTTACTCCTATTCTTCGTCCTGAAACCAAACTGAATTCTGTGCACTAGCAATTTTAAGATTCAAATAACACTTATTTCGTGCTAGGTCAATAAACCTGGAGTGAATATTGGACTTTAATGCCGACATATAAATTATTCTTTAGGGTCTATGTTATAATTCCAAACATTCCAAGTGTATTTTTTCTCAATGCTTTTAAGACGGTAAGATGATTTTTCGTGGTTGTTTTAGAAACTTATGAACTGATTTGTCTTTGGGAAAAACACTTTGTCTTTTGTAAATAAATGGAATTGGCCAGGTCTTCAGCTCATATAAGTGTTTGTCACTCCCAAAAAAGTTATCTTATGGTAGTTGTAGTTAAATTTTATGGAAAAGTAATCTAAAATTTTGTCCTAATGTTTTCTGTTTGGTTCAGAAGATGGAGACAACATGTGCATGTGTCGAGATAACACTTGTTAGAGCAGCATGTTGATTACAGACACTGCCCTTCAATGCACAGCCCCACACCCTTGATGATAACAGTTCAAGAGTGATCTCTCGATTTACCACCAAAAGTGCACTAAAATGCAACAGTTCAATATGCACCCATCTCTACTTAATTTAAAGCTTTTTAATTGAATGTCAGTCAATTACACTGTTATAATCCATATCTTATTACAAAGTACCATACACATGCATTTTAAATAGCACATTTTCTTAACTTAAACCATTTGCCTTTCTAGAAACCATTGCAACTAAGGAATCAATTGTGATTATGGTAACAGCCACAAAGCATTTATTACTTAATGTGATTATTTCATTGCTAATTAAAAAAAAAAAATCACCCTCCTATCTTATTTTCTATTTAACCAACATTTCCCAACGTTAAATACTTTTCCAGGGTAAAGTATTTCTCACCTATTTTAACATTACCTATCATAGAATTTTAGTATTTTCCAAAAACTAATTAGACTCACAAAAGCTCAGCAATCTCATTTACTCTTAACCTCACCCCTTCTGCCTTGATCCAAGTCCTATTTTCTTCTTCCTAGCTGCTTTTTATAGTGACTATGACAATACTAATTTGAAGTGAGTTTTCAGCTTTGTTCTGAAAGCTGAGAAAATTGTGGTCAATCTAATATCCTCTGACAAGGAATCTGAAATCTTTTGTTCTGTTTATTGAATTAGCCTATCTTCTGCTCCCATGAGCTTTGTTTTTCAGATTGATAGATTCATGATTAATACAAAAGAGAACAACTGAGGATGTCAGTCTCCTCATGTAGAAATATATTCTGCAGCATGTGAGGAAAAACATTTCTTACAGGACTTTTACATTTAGATAGAGGCCACATCTTCGGCCTGGCAATTTTAAAGGATAACAACAGTCAGTGTTGGTTGTATTACCGTTGAAGTAATATCAATTTCAGTAGTTAATTCAGGCAGTTTTCAGTAAAAAAGCCAGGACCTAATCATAAGACAGCAGGTTCAGGTACAGCTTTACAGTCAACCTCAGGTGGGAAAAGGCATTTTTCAAAATTTTTAACTATTCAGTCATTCTGTGATTGAATGCCAAGCTATCCAAGTGGATTGCTTTGGTGGTCTAGCTAACGTGAGAGTCCACCAGTATAAGGCGATAGGTTGCAAGGTGATAGCTTTAGCAAAATTTAACTTAATAGTCTCTTCTCCTGTCATTTTGTATCTTGATAGAATCTGAATTTGTGCAACTTCTGTATTTTAAGAGCTGATTCATGTGAGACAGTGGAACAGGTGAAAGCTGAGAACACTTTTGAAATAAATAAACTGCGTGGTGGAAGTATTGACACATCAGAGATTTTGGACTATCAAAGTTATTCCCAATGAAAATATTCCTGCCAATAGAAGTGTTCAATGTTAAAGATGTTTCTCAAAATAATTTTTGAGAAAATCCTCAGAACAGCAGAATTAAAAAAAAAAAAAAAAGATACATTATATGCACTCCTTAGATTTTCCTTATATTAATGTAAGAAACGGGGGGTTATGGTTCTCTTAGAAAATCAGATACAAAATTGTATTGATTTCTTTTACTATTGAATAGACATTATGAAGCATTAGGGAACTGATGTCCGCATCACATTTTTAATATGCTATATAGAATATTTGAGATCTGTGCACAACATCCCAGTACTTGTTTGTAGTAGTCAATTTGAACTATTTCAGGGAACATATGCATTATATATGAAATACTTAAAGTTCCAGCTGAATAAACACTCACATTTGCCATCCACTTCGAAGGTCTACAAGTAGACTTTGTGCACAATTTAAAATGAAAAATGTGTAGTACATGCATCTGACCTTTTTCATTTAAAATGCTATTCTGCCTTATCTAAATTATATATGTTTTGGATCTTTCTGTATTAAATAATTGTAGGTGGAAGGATGAAGCTTCATATGTAATATTTCTCCACAGTATATATTTATTGGCATTCAGACAGATTTCATAATCAATACTTATTGTACCAAGTGGGACTTCATGTGTCAGGAACCCAGAAGTATTTCAGCATATATGGCTACTAAAGCTGTGATTAATGCCCATTAACACTTTTCAAGGAGAAGTGAACTATTATGATACGTAGGTGTTCTAGGGAAGAAATACAAAGTTTAATATCAGGGTATTGGTTTCTGGGGGGGGCGGTCTGAGGAAGGGGAGTTGGCTTGCAGTTTTGTGGGGTTTGGGGAGGATTTTGGAGGATTACTTTTTTTGAGATAAAATCCAATTATATTCTTTAAAAAAATAATTAGCATGTTTTTCTCAACTATGGCTCAAATGTCATCTTTAGCTCTTTAAATGAAAAGCTGCTAAATTAAAGCATATTCACTTGCTGCAAGTACTCATTTATAAACAAAGCAGCATGAATTAAAACCATATAAGTAAGAAATGGTTGTCTGACATAGGAAGCTGTTAAAATGTATTTCTGGAAGATATTGCTGATGATGCTGAAGTCAATAGAATGAATTCTTTTTCTTTGTTAAAGCAGTGTGATTTCCTTCAAAATAAGCTGCATGGCACTAATCCTTCTGAAGTGGCAGGTTTTAGAACTATACTTGGAAAGAGAAGAATGATTGCATTCTGATTTACATTAATATAAAAAAAAAATCACTACATGAGGAAGAAGTTAATCCCACTCCTATTAACACATCACCCATGAAAATGAAATCATAGCATTTGATCTTGCTCTCAGTGAATTCAGTGCATTGAGTTTAATAGAAAGTCAGCCTCATCACACCTAAGTCCAGCACTGGCCCTGCTACTCTAATTAGACTTCAACAATATTAGTTTCTTTTTTCCCTCATCTTTTTCCTTCATTTCCCTTGACTGGAGTGCAATTTCACCAAAATGTAGTAGACTAATCATTAACTGGCAGCAGCACAGAGACTGAAACTTTAAATTGACAATCCCAGCAGTAGAATACGAGAAATTTATAGAAGCATAACCATTTCTTCTGCTGGGTGTGTGATAATTGTTTTTCTGCTCATTTACATCCAAAAGTAATTAAGCTCTACAATAAAACTGTGTTCTGTAGTGTTGGTGCAAAGTCTGCTGTTTGGAGGTTATGCAGAGATTCCATGAAAACATCACAGTGGGAACTGTTGTTCATTTGCATTGTCACTTCCTAAAAATTTGCAGAAACAAACCCTTGAAAGAATTAGGTCACACAAAATGTGGCCTAAGGGCTTCTCCTTTCTGTTTTCCCCAGTGGAGTTCTGCAGCTGATGCGATAAAAACCGTTCTACATCAATAATTTTTTGAGTTTATGTTTCCTGAAAAATTTATTTAGTTCATGGAAATAAACCATCTTTATCATTCAGTGGGAAAATTTCCTTGTCTTTCCTTCCAGACCTGATTTCTTGATAGAAATGCAGTGGTGTTAGAGTGCATGTAAAGTTGTATAATAGAAGTTGGCAACTCATATATCTTCTGAATCTTCTTCAGACAATTGTAGTTAAAGCCATACATTAAAAATGCATGTCATTGTAATGTAAGAAAATTATTACAGGAAGCTTTGCTTTCCCTGGATATTACACATAAACAAATATAACTTCAACGTCAAGAAATTTTCTTTCTTGTGACATTTTTTACCAAAGTCTCAGAGTGTTTCATGGTCACATGTGCCTTTTCCTTTTAGAGGGCTAAAGGATAGCTGTTATTTTCTGGTACTATTGATAATGTGAAAAAAACCCCTACGAGATAACACCATACGTAGTACTTTTCTTATTGAAAATAAGCTAATTAATCACTGTAGTGGGCAGACAAAAGCTAACTCCCTCTCTCCTTTACTTTTCTGAAACTCATTGATTTACATGGTGAGGCATGACTATAGCTGGCAGCAGTATTATACCCTTCATTTCTTAATACTTTGTATATGCTTGTTTCTTTAGTTAGAAAATGCTTTGATATAAATAAACACACTTTAGTCCGGATTTTGCAATCGTTTAAACATTTGCATGACAGTTTCCTGAGTCAGGCCTATATCTGCTTATGATACGAAAACCAGCATTTTATGTAGCATGAGCTTTATCTTATTGAGAAATTTTGCATGAATTTTGTTGAATTACACTTTCTGAAGCTTCTCATACATGTACTTAAATATTTTCTTCGTCTTCCTATATTTTCTTCTCTCTTTTTGATTTCAGATTTTTTGGGGGTTGTTTATTTTATGGCAACGTCTCACTTAAGCTTACAATAGTATAGATGATTCTAACATTTCATTTATGCTTGTTCACTTTGCCTTATGGTCATGAAAGTTTTTCCTTGATTATTCAGAGGGATCTTGTGTAAGTACAACACAGAAAGACCATCTTTATATAATTTCTATAAATTGTTCAGTACAATAATATCTTTAACTGTTATTAAAATATAAATAAATAGACAAGGAATAAGCTTTGTATCATTTATTATATCTGTAAAAACATAAACAGGCATAAATAAATGAAGATAGATTCAGAATAACCATCTGTTAGGAAGTTAGTTCAAGTCAAAACACTTAAAAATTGGCACTGTAGACTGTATTCATGTAAATATGTATTTAGACATTTAATTATCTAAGCTCATGTACAGATGTTTTGATTCACTGCAGCCTTCATTTGGGAACTTCTAAGGGCTCAGGATCGAGCCACTCAGGTAGCTGCTGAAAATTGGATTCAGGTGCTAAACTTTGTGTTTTTCTGAATTATTGGCACAAGTTTATAGTCCAACAATAGGTCTGTCTCCACAGCTGCTTCCTTGCCAAATCATAAGCACAGAGGTCACAAGAGCCTTTCTCCGTGAGTAACTAATTTGATAATTAGACGAAATCTCCCTGATCACAAAAGATGCAGATTTAAAACCACATAGGCTGGGCTTGTTTCCTGCTTCCTGGGAGGGTGCTTCATCACTAGGTTTCCAAACTATAAAAACTAAGGCAGTCATTGTTGACCTTGCTCATATTTTTTTTTTTTTTGCCTCCCTTCTTAAAAACACGAAGCTTAATGGGCCATAAGGTTATTCTTTTCTGTAAATCTTCTCCACCCACCCCCTCAACTCACATGACTTTTAAACTCATTGTTCAAATTCAGTCAAACTGAAAATGGGGCAGAGTTTCTGGAAAAATAAGCATCTGGGTAGAAGGGAGAGATCCAAATTCATGTCCCATTGAGAGAACTGTTGTAGGGTATGCAAGAGATATAAGGTGTCAAAACATGCCTTAGCTCATACCACCTATTAGCTGGTAGAACTCATGGGAAACAAATTGTCATTGTAAAGAGGTGTAGTGCAAAATCAGCACACATCCATGGGAAACAGGTATCACTACTGTTTCGTGACACAACTTGCTTTTAAAGAAATCATTCAGCCTCACCCAGAAGGAATGGCAATAGCTATCTACAACCAGGAAAGTTCCTGGGCTGTAGCTCGAGGTCAGATGCAAATATTTAAGACCCAGAGAAAAACTGTTCTGCTCCCTGTTCCCTACTGGCTACCTCTATGAGACTCACTCATCAGCCCTTCACTCACTTGAACACTGCTCTTGGGAATCCAACTCCTACTATATGCTGAGAGGTAAATTTAATGCAGCCCTATCGAGTCTCCCGCAGGACCCACATGACAGATATTAAGTGTTGCAATTCCTGACGTGGTCTAAATTTCCATTCTGGCTGTAAAAGATTTATACCACAATGTTGTCTCTGCCCTGTGTCTCTAATTCTGCCTGTTTTCACAGTTGTCTTCTGTGGATGTGTGAAGTTAAGTCAGTCTGTTAGCTGAAAATTGAGAGTGCTATTATTGTTCTTCTCCTACAATATCAAGTTATCTTCTTGTGCTATTTCCCCTGCAGAACTAGAACCATAACCCCACTTTAAGCCATTCTGAGCTGCTAGATAGAGATATATCACAAGGGTAAGGATATGTAAATAAATTAATATTAGCCTGTCTTGTTCAATGTCTTCTCAGGATTCAGTGACAGTGGTTATAATCTCTGCCAGACAACTATCAGCAGTTTCAGGAACTGTTGAGGCAGATGGCTGAGGCGCTAGATCTGATAACAAGCGTGCCTGAACTTACTGACTTTTCTGCATTTTGTGATACTAGGTAGAGGGGAAAGCTTGTGCCTCTCTAAAATGAGTATATTACCAAACCAGCAAGAGATATCTGGATTACTTTTTTTTTTTTTTTTTTAAATCCATACAATTAAAGGGAAAGAAGACAGTAGAAGAGGAGAGGTCTCAAGCACTGGGAGGCTGTTGGTACCTCTCTTCTCACAGGCTGGTAACAGCTTCAGTTCACCTCCTCCATCTTATAAAGCCAATTCTTTAGCTGATACACACGTTCCTGTGAGAGCCCTATGCCCTATGGTTGACATTCCGTTCTAATCATTTCCCAAGCAGACTTTCAAGTAGGTGAGATTCTTACTCATAACTGTAAAGCAAAGATATTTGGTTCTAGCAACAGATGTGCAGATAAGCCTATCTACCCTTTCACCGTGTTTTGCTACAAAATTACAGCAGAAAGTCAACAGGCTCAGACATAACATGTTAAACAGCATCCAGTGGGATATTTTAAGTTACACTGTGGAATAGTTACGCTAACCCATAATGCATATGTTCATGTAAGTTAGAACCTTTATGAAGCATACTTCGGAAAATTAACTAGCCAAAGGAATGTCCTTGGCTTCCCTTCCTCCACTTTCAGCCTTTGTTTGTCTTCTACTTCTCCCATGTCCACATTCTTCTCCCTCGGACAAGAAACGTCTATTTTACTTATCAGTCAAGCACCCAATAAACATAGCCTGTGTTAGGACAAGTAACTCAGGAGGACTTTTCTAGATACCACCATCCAGTGATGACATTTCTTGGTGACTCATGAATTTTCTTCACGTGATTTTATTGAGACTAATATACATTATTCTTTTCCCTTAAAATAACAATCACAGTTCCCTTCAAAGTCGTCATTCTGCTCAAGCTGTTCTTGTCCAAAAATGCTCAGTTATATTTTTCTGATGCAGAGTTTTCTCTTAATCTTGAGGTAGTGCTTCTGTGGGTACCAATTCAGCACTGCAGCTGCAGAGTTGGATCAGAGACCTGTAAACTCGCTGCAGCCATTAGCATTAAACAACACAGGAGATGAAAAAGCCGTCTGTGTCTGCTGGAGAGAAGTGATAAAGGAATTTTGTGAGGTGTTACTTCTTCCTTTCCTCTGGAGGGTGACCCTGTCCACTGAGCAATAAGCATTCCAGGAAAACTTCAAGAGAATATTACTCTTGAAATATGTCCCTTAGATATTGCCACGCTGACTTCCAGGCTATCTTTGCAAGGTGTCCCAAATTTATCTAAAACCCCCCCTCATGACTTTCCTTCATAGGAATGGACATTTCATTGTTATTAATGTAAAGCTGATTACAATGTGTGCATGTACTCCACCCAAGTGTGGGAAAGCATATTTAAGTTGCCAGGGAAGAATTTTCTTGACAGCTTTTCACTTTTGCTCTTCATTATAATACATGAAAATGCAAACTTCAGCTATTCAAACACATTGTGCTCTGCTGTGCTGCATAACTGTTTTCTTGGCTGTTATAAAGCTCTAGGCTGGCCTGAGCTGACCAAGAGCATTCAGCCATATCACTTGCCTCTTTTCTTGTCTCTTCCTTGCTGCCCCGACTTTGCACGTGTACGTGTGTGTATGAGCTGTTTTCCTTCTGAGTCTGAGCTGTTGTAGGCTTGTCAGGCACCAGGGCTGGAAGGGCTGTCAGATGAGTGAATGATGAATAGAGAATTAAGATTGTGGTTACAAAATGTAGCATGCTTTAGAAATGTTAGAGAACAAAAATGGTCATATTTGCCAGGATTGGCTGGAGAATAAATGACAAAATTTCTACTCTTGTGCTTTAAAGCACTGGCGTGGCAGCAAATCAGGATAGCAAACACTCAAATGACCACTGTAAAGGAGATGAAATTACTATAACTACTTCCCTGTCATCAGTCTATGGATACATGATATGTGCAGCAGTTTCGGACAAGCAACTACAAATTCACCTGAGAAGCAAAGGTATTTTTTTAAGCATGACTGTTCAGGTTCACTGCTTTTGTAATGAAGTGAAAGGATATTAAGAGAAGTATTACAAAGTGAACCAGAAGTGCTGCATCGTTAGCAGTTGGAGGTTTTCTCTATTATGACACCTGTATGATCAGTGTTAACCAGGTTCCAATTCACAGTGCTGAGCATGTCATATATCCTCTTTGCACACAGAAAAGCTATTTTTGCTCCCATGTGTAGTTCCAGAATAGATGTTTAAAGGTCTTTTTTTTCAACAGCCTTAAGGCATTATATGCTTCTGGATGATTGCAATTCTTCAGGTGTAAGCAATGCAAGTAAGAGGAGCAGGTGTTTTCCTATATTCATACATGCCAACAGTAAAACTGTGTCATGAACACTGGAAATCAGAAAAGTATATCCTTAATTCTCACTCCTGTAGCTAGGATCTTTGACTGCTTCTTTATTTTTATCAGAAAAAATGCTATCTGGAATGGGGAAAATGACCTTTCATTAATAATTTTTACTGGAATGACATAATTTTCTTAAAACAATGAAGAAAAGTCATAAAGTGTAATAAAATAAATATATGGAATATATTAAAAACAATTTTCTTTTAAATTATTCTAATGTACGTCCATACTAATTTTAACTTTAAAAAATGCTAATCATTTTCCATCCTATTGTTTTTATACATACTTAATGTATGCAATTACTTTATTACAAACAATTGTATTTAGGCCTCACGAAAATGCTTGTGTTTTAATAACACTGTGATCCCTGTGTGAAAACATTAGGAGTACATTTTGATAAACAGCCTAGAGTCTATGATATCTATAGTCTCACAGAAAATAATGATTTTATACGAGATAGTAAAGAAAGTAGTCTTATAAACATTGCATAAGTGGCAAAACAAAAGGTTTTGCTGTGTATTGCAAGAGTGTGTCAGTCTAGTAAATCTTAGTATGTGGTCTAAGTCAGGTTACTGATATGTAAATATCTTCTGTCACCTGGTACTGGTATAATTTAGACAAGAATAAGATTGAGTGTTTTCCAGTTAAGAGTCACTAATGAAATAGTTCTTATTCACTTATCTTTTTTCACACTTAATTCAGACTGCTAAAGCTCATTAAAAAAAAAAATCAGTCTGAATGTGGTGTGTGTGCAGTTTCTACATTGCTTTCAAAAGGCTTCAACTTACCAAATTCAAAAGCCGTGAATCTGCAGAAATATCACACCTAGGGGACACAGTTTCCTTTCTCTTTTTTATCTGTTTTGCATTCCTGTAAGACTACACATTACAATACATTTTAGTTGTACAAAAACTGGCTTTTTTCTGTTTGTTTGAAAAGCCGTTATGAATTCAAATATATGCTCTTCTTAATGTAGGATGAATAGCTGTTAACCAACTTTTGATAAGTATTTATTTTTATATCCTTCATAAAAAGAAAGCAAATCCACATCTTGAGAAGGCTATTTTTTTTTAATCTACAATATGCATTAACTCAACTGGAAAAACAAAGGAAGAGTAATCAGATTACTCAATTCATTTACATATATATATTACAAGAATATAAAGACACACCAGAAGGAGATATCCTGATCCTTATAGTACTGATATCTGGGGAGCAAGGTGTTCCTTTATGTCTGGCTTGAGGATAAAATAGCACATTCCAGTTTCAGGCCTAGTTGTCCTTTAAACTGCATAAATTCTGTCCTTGTCCTACAGCCATGAAAGAAATCTTGGCAAATCCACACAGTCATTCATAGCTTTAATCTCCTTGTCCCTTCTCAAATCACTGCTAAAACACCCTCTGTTGACTTCAGGGTCTTGCTTATTTAGCTTAATTAAGGAACAGTGAAACTAGAAAACTGGCAACTTCAGGCATATTCAGCAACCTATAGACATATCTAACCACTTGCTCCCATAATTTTGATGAAAATTTTTGATGCATTGACCTATTTTTATATGGTTGCGTTCCACAGAATCACAGAATAGTTAAGGTTGGAAAGGAGATCACATAGTCCAACCCCCCCACCAAGGCAGGGTCAGCTAGAGCAGGAATGTGTCCAGGTGGGTCCAGAATGTCTCCAGACAGGGAGACCCTGTGACCTCCTTTGGCAGCCTGTTCCAGTGCTCTGCCACCCTCAGTGTAAAAAAGTTTCTCCTCAGGTTGAGGTGAAACTTCCCATGACAACAGAGGGTTCACCCTTCTGTCACAAAGTTAGGAAAGCAGTCACTGAAGGAATTCAGTTGTCAGTGCAATTTTTGATGGACAAGCTAGACCAAGTAGAGTTCTTAAATGGTAATGATTTTGAATGGTGAAATTATGCACAACCAATTCCATTAGTACATGGCAGATGTACAAACATAGCAGCAGTTTTTACACAAAGTAATGGATTACTGAGCTTTTTGCTCGTAAAGAACAACATAGGGTTCCCCCTTAAAAGCATTTTGGTTGCATTAATAAAAAACTTCCATTGGTGGAAGGAGGATGGATTGCTAAGCATCTTGGGTTTAGGTATGTATGTAACTCCATGTCAAAAAATTGGCTGGTTTAGGATTGTGTTTCATGTTGAAATCACTGATCTTTGAAGCACTTGAGGACTTTCAGGTTTGTCACTTTGAATTACATTAAAATTACATTAAAAATTAAATTACATTAAAAAACATTACATTAAATTACATTAAAAAACAAATTATGTTTATTCCACACACATGCAAAGATTTGTTTTTTCATGGTTTTAATTCCTTTTGCATTAATGATACTATATTTGGATGATAAATTAATGGGATGAACAAACATTTCACATCAGTCCAGCAAAGCAATGCAAATTTTGCACACACAAATATGATTTCCAACTAAAAAAAATATTATTTACTTTGTACTATGTTATATACATCTAAAACAACTGTCAGAACATCAAATTCGCATAACTGGTGCAACTCTTGTTGCACATTAAGTGTGATTTGTGACTAATATATTGTTTTGCAATAGTAAAGAGTGTACCAAGGCTAACGAGATGTCAGCCTCCAAATTCCATTCCCCTGTTGAGCATACTATTTATCTAAAATTATTTAACTCTACTTTGTTTGACATTGATCTGTAGCACAGACATAGGCAAACTTCAAAGTCTGAATTAATTGGGGAAGTTTAAGTACTTATAAAGGAAAAAATATTCTCTTATTTTTTACCACATTGATACATTTGCTAATAAATCTTATTACAAAAGCTGTGATTTCTTTTTCATTCTTGCACTTCTATTAAAAAAAAAAAAATCAAACAGCAAAAAACTTCAAAACCTGGGTTTAGAAAGGATTACATCTGATATTGCTAACATTTCCTGGAAATGGAAAAACTGCGATAACAGCTGCTGTCTTGGCTCATTTTCAGTTGGGTTTTTTGGTTTGTTGGGTTTAGGTTTTTGTTGGTTTTTTTTTTTTACTACAGCAATTTGCAAGTAGTTGCAGCTATCTCTAGTTAGCTTACATCATTAAGAAAACATCATTTCCATGTTTCCTGTCCAATCAGAGCACTTCCTCTACTTGCTGACTTGTTGACTTTCTGAATAGCATTTATAGTAACAGCACTTTCATTCTACTACAAATGCTAATTTATGAAATAACTAAAAGCTAGCTGCATATGGAAGATAACTATAGGAAGAAACTATATTTTATGCTTAAGCAAAATGCCTTCAATGAGAATTAAGAAAATCTTCTCCAAGACATGATGAGCTGAAATGTCTCTGTATTAGTATTGTTTTTAAATTCCAAGCATATATGCCTTCTTGGATTGAAATATTCTTCTGCAATCTCTGCAGTACTGTAGCATCGTAAAGTGATAAACACTCAGCACTAGTGATGAAAAATAGAAGGAAGAGCCAAGTAAAGCAAGAGACAAGCAACTCAAGTGTTGATAGTATCAAAAAACAGGTCTGTGTTTATTCAAAGACCTGGCCTTCTTAAGTTATATTAATACATTCAGCTTCAGTATTTTAAAGTGCTTTGAAATACACGGGTTGAGTTTTTTAAATTGTTTCATGATTTCAAGTCAGAGTGTTTATGAAATTTTATTGATTTTTCAGCCAAATTTGTGCTTCTTTCCTTGGAATAAGATTAAGCTTCCAAAAGTAGTGTTATATATGTGGTAATCTGTTACTATACCAAAAGTTTAGATTATTTTTTGTATCATAACAGATAAGAATTCTCCCTATTACATTTGTAACTCCAGCAAAACCCTCCTTCATGAGAGACATTTTTATATTTAAGGAGTAGCACTCTCCTTCACATGTGAAATGGCTGGTGAAAGTCTATCCAGCTCAAAGAGATCTCTGCACCATTTCCTGTTCTGGGATTGCTCTGTGCTGAGCAATAGCAGATATTCCACCCTGAGGAACCTGATCTAACTTTGGAAATGGAGATGACTTAGAGCAGAGCATTTGGACCAGATGACTCCAGAGGTTCCTTCCAACATAAATGACTCTGTGAGCTCTTCTTTCCAACACTCTAGCTTTGGGACCAGCCTGCATAAGGCCAGTTTGCACTTTGTGCATACATAATCTAGACTTATCCTAAGGAATAATGAAAACTGATGTTCACATTACTATGAGCCTTCACAGAGGGAACAGGGGGTTCTCTGTGTGGGTTAGTAACAGCCAGAAGTCATAAACTCCTGGTGTCTCTCCCTTGCCCTGAGTGAAATGAACTGGCAATGTCCCACTGTTTCTTAGCAGACAGGAGGGGTTTAGAGTCTTACCCTGTGACTTTTCACAGACTTTCAATTAAATGAACAGGGAGACTGAACTACCTCATCCTTCCTGGAGCTAACAATTTCAAAGCACAGTTCTGAGTCACAGTGATAGGAGTGGTGCAAAGGAGCCTTCCTCTCTCTCCCCACACTGACTCATCAGGGCTTTCATTTTCCACTCCAGTCAGGAAGCCAACACATTCTCTGACAATTAAATTTATCCTAACAAGAAGACTTTGAAAACTTAATTAAGCTCTGAACTGTACCTGAGCAGTGAACTTACATGATGTGAACCCTGACATAGATGCATGCCGGTCTGTAGATGAAATCAGCTTCCATTTATTTCTTGGTATTGGTGATGACTCCTAGAGGGAAAGAAAGTCCTGAAATTTTCCTCAAAATGTTTTAATTCTAGTTTGTACTGCTTAACTGCATTTTGTTATGTGACAAGTTCAATCTCAATGCAGCTGGGGTTTTTTTGTTTTGAAGTAACATTCAGGTTAACATGTTGCTGTAGTCATTCTAATTGCTGAAAATACGTGTTGGTTGGACTGAGCTGCTTAAAACCGATTTTTACCATGGCTGTATTTTACTATAAATAGTACTTTCATTATTGACAATAAAAGTTGAATTTGTGACTGATACCTTGCATGACTTGGAGCAAGTCACTTTACCTTTCAGTATCTTTGTTTCTCAAGATCCAAAAGGGAGGAATGATGCCTATCTTTCCAAGTAGTCTTATTGATTTGTGCACAAAAAAAGGAAAAAGCCAACAAAAAAGCCCACTCCACTGTAGCAGAGCTCTTTGTTAACTAGTAGCACTTCAAAAATTTCTGCCAAGAATCATTTGTTCCAAGACAAGTTGAAATACACAAGTGTGACTATATGCACTTAAAATCAGTAAAGAAATGCTTTCATCAGTAAAGAATAAAGGAATGACATTTGAGTTACAACTTGATTTAAAATGCTGTCTAAACTGGGGACATGGGGCTGTCTTCACAGTCACTTCAGAAATATCTTTTGTTATTTCAACACTAAGCATTCCTCAAATATTTAACATTTGTGGAAAATCTAATATCCCAAGATCTATGACATCCCTGCAACAGGTGTATGAAAACCCTGACTTTAATTTGTGTGAAGCAGAACCTTTGGAACAATCACCACCAGGAGCAACCTCTGGTCTCTGAAATACTTACAAGCAACATATTTAGGGGGTTAAAAACTCCTCTTTTTGAGATCCGGCCTGCCTTGAAGTGAAATCCAATAAACTAAAAGAATGTCTTGGACACTTTGAGATGCTAACAAATATCTAGATTTAAGAATAGATCTGAGTGAGCTTTGAGGGCTGGTTTACCTTTCTTGTCAACTCCAGGATGTCAAAGCTGCCATATCAGGCTCTTAGTGCATAGAGAGAAACTTGCTTGTCCTTCTTTAAAGCAATAGAATTTTATAGTTGTTGCATTACCCTAGTGAAACTTTAAAATGAAATGACACGGAATACAAATAACACCAGAATTTCTTTAATATCCCGAATCATGAATAGAAGCATGTCTAGACTCAAATACAAACCACCTTTTATAGCAAAATTCAAATCCTCCTCTGTTCCCTGCCAAATGCTGAGTTCAGTCCCTGAGGGTCTGAGCAGGGTTTCCTTGGCTACAGCAGCTGGTGTTGGCAGGGCAGGGAGTGCCGCTCCTGGCCTTGGTGTGCCGGGTGATTTCATCAGCTAACACAGGTCTTGACAGGTGCAAAGACTTTCACTTCACTTTAAGCACCATAAAACCTTTGGTGCATGATTTGGGAGACTGGGAACTAACTTTTTGATCCAGAAAGGGAAAGTGAGATCTTTTCCTGATAGTAATCCTCTAGATCTGTTAGTAGTCCTTCAATGCATTTCTTCTAAACATAGAAATAACATTTACTCTGAAATGGGTTGTTGGTGCATGCTGAATTTGCCAGACATTTCACTTTGAGGCAGACATATGACAAATGTGCATCCTAGCATTTCATGTTGATTTATTCTTCCTCACAAAGGACAACTTCATAAAGAGTTTGAATCAGATCCATGTTCACACTTTACATATGCAACATTTTTGTGGCTGACAAAGTTGGCTTCTCAGGCAAACTGACTTGGAAATAAAGTCAAACCAGAGAAGGGCATGCTGAGACCGCTATACTTCAGTGGCTATTTTTTTCCAACTAATCATCATTATTATTATGAGTAGATATTTACCCTTAGATGCATTGGGCAGATCATTCTGACTCATCCATTTAATGGATGTTGTCCTTTTGGGTTAATGATTATCTTTTTTGTATGAAAGCTTTGTTAATTCCTATAAGTACATAGGATAGCTATTTCAGTACTTACCAGGTGACTTCCATGCTGACGTAACCTTTCTAGTATTGTTGGTTGTAGGTTGTGTCATGACATTAGTGTGGATTATGGCTGTCTTGAGGATACAAACCTTCATATAGCACAGATGGTATGTAGGAAAAAAAATTATGATGACAGTCTACACATCACACATTCAGTCTTCCCTTGCAGACTCTTTCCTTTATCATTGCCTCATGCTCTTAGGTACCTTTTAATCAAGCATCTAAGACAATTTTTTGTACAGACTATGTTCTATAATAAAGATTGTAACATGCAATTCTGGAAAATACCTCCGCTACCAGCATTATCACGGCTTCTCATTGGCCTCCCCCAGACTTCCTTAGAAATGTATCACCATTACTTCCAGACAGCTGATTTTTTTACTACTTCTTTGAAAGAACGATGAAAGCTGTGTAAGCTCATTAGCGGAGCATGTGTGTAGGCTTAAAATTACAGATAATAGACATATGGTTGGAAAGTCAGTAATTCCTTTACGTATTTGCCAAGACTTAGGTCAAGGTTCAGGGTTTCCTTTGCTCAAACTGGTGAAATCAGAAATACCTCCAGGTGTTCTGGGGAGGGCTTGCAGTGCACATATAAGACAGGTGATGAGGCACAGTTATCTCAGTTGCCTTCTGCAAGAGCAAGCCGTGTATACTCTAAATTGCACCCAGTTGTGGTGTGCTTTTCTTTTTGCACTGTTTTTTTGTATAAGCCAATCCTTTTTTTAATAGTTCTTGGTGTTTTCTATGCACTGTCATAATCTGTTGTTTGTAACGTTACAGTAAATTCACTGTAATAAATTTTGATGTCACAATCCTGGCTTTTCATGTCAGTGAAATTAACAGTTAATGTATTGGAAAATATTTGTGTGCTTAAAAGTAATCATCATTAGAAAAAATTACCTCCTTCCCACTCAGAAGCACAGTCCTTGTATGTGACATCTGTATTTCTGTAACCATTTCATAAAAAGTAAAGTGACATAAATATGTGTAAGCAGTCAGATATTTTACAGGAAAATTCATCAAAAGGTTGATTTTTACCCATGTTCACCCACTGCTTCTTCATGATCATGGTTCTTCAGTTTTTGCTGGTAACAAAGCCACAAGCTTTCAATCCAGATCTTTGGGCTAAGCTGTAGGAGAGGATGTCACGATGGGTGCAGTTGTACATCTACATCACATCAGCCTGGGGATCTGGAAGCAGCAGTGGGGGCAAAATCTACCCTTGCCCTCCTCATGTTTGCCCTGTTTCAAATGTGAAAGGCCGGCTCTGCCTGAGAAGTTGCATTGTCTTGACAAATGGGTCTTTCTCTGGCTGAGAGAAAGTGGCTCTTTCTCTGCCACTGTTTGAGATGGACACATTGTCACCACTGCCCAGAGTGAGGCCACTGGCTGCTTGCATGTGGACTACCCCACAGCAGTGACAGCTGCCCCACCTCCCCACGACACCAAACCTGATCTGAGTACATTTTGCCCCTTCCAAATTATTTTTTATACGTCTTGGAATATATACACAGATACTTTTTCAGATACTTTTCAGAATATTGTTTTAAAACCAAATGAAATATATTTTCTTCCTTTAAATCTCTCAGCAGCTTTGTAGGTGAAGTTATTTCTTACTGTTCTTATTTTGTTGTCACGGTGTTCACACTGATTTTTAAAGAATTATGGTCTCTGTATATGAGCATGTGTCATCCTTGCCTAGTCCATGTTAGAGAAAACAGCAGTAAATGTTACTGCACCTGGGGCTGCAATAATTTGTCCTTTTGACATTGACTTAATTTTACACATTTTTCAGGAAGCTGAAATTGAATGAGCACCATGATATACTCCAAAAATCTCTTTTAGCTAGGTTCCCTCTATCAGGAACAACAAAAATGTGTGAATATGATGACTAATGTGGAGCAATCCCAAACTAATACCTATTTAAGATTTCAAACCATAACAAGTCCAGAATAAGTCATTTTTTAGACAAATGCTTATGCATCTGGCAGTAGAATTTTGTCTTAAGTAAGCAATGTTAAAAATAAAGTAGTAATGGTTTTAGAGGTGAACTGTGAAAGAGAGAATCCATATTCATCTTATAAAAGAATGTGTTTATTTTCATTAGGATTTTTGCTTAGATACTGAAGTAATGCATACATAAATTTTGAAAGCATTTGAAGCTGGAGCCTGAGCAATGCCTTAAAGAGATACCAAACCCATCCTGTTTTCAAATTCAGCACTGTTTCATGTCACAGAACAAAGTTTCCAATAGAGGCACAGTAACTGATCAGCAACTGCAATTTCTTATGTCATTATTTCCAACTGTAAGACAAAATTCAATATAATTATTTTCTTTTTCTTTTCTTTTCTTTTCTTTTTTTTTTTTTTTTTTTTGTCTTTTATTAACCAGTTAATTTAGGTGATGGGATAGAATACAGCCAGCAGAAGCGTGAAAATATTGGAGTTCTCATTCAAGAGACACTGGAACTCTTTGAACGCTACGGTGGAGAACATGCTTATATAAACATTAAATACATGATCCCCACTTATTGGTCGTGCATTTAAACTGAATTATATTAAATGGGATGATTCCATCTGTGCTCTAAAAAAACTGTATCTGACTCTGTATGGCATCTTGTTAGTCATGCTTTATTTTCTCTACAGCTGCTAAAATAGTGGCTTCTGGGGCATTGGAGTGTTAGCACTATTGTGAACAAGGCTTTCCAATACATAAATAGTGTCTGTTCCTTTGATTACAATGGTGTACTGTGCTTGTTTGTTCCCTGAAAGAATCACTCCTTTATAACAGAGCTGACTCGAACAGGAATCTGAGTTAAACCTTCACTTGTGTAGACAATAAAACTATAATTTTCATACGCGATTCAGCAATTGCTGTTCTGTGTCCGCTTGCCCTGAGGGTGATGTCAGAGGCTGTAACAAGAAGAGTTTATGCTGACTGCTTAATAGGTGTTTGTCATGGAAGAGAAACACCAGTTCAGCAATGCCTCTCTAGCAGCTGTGCTGAATAATGTGCACTGACATACAATAAAACTGTTGAATGTATATAGCAATGGCAGAAGGATAATTTATATTTTCAATTATAAAGCATTGTTATTAAATTAATCAAGGTTTCTTACACACTCCTGTTCTCAGCTTCCAGGTGTTTACTCATGGAACTTGAGTTTCTCTTGGTGAACATAAGGCACAAACACAGTTAGGAAGAAAAGAAGCCCAGAAAAAAACCTGAATAAATCAGATGGAAGATACAGCATACATAAAGTATCAGTCCCTAGTGACACTGTTAATCTGGGTAAACACACAATATACACATGCATTTTTAAAGGGCACTTGGTATTTTTGTAACTGCAAGGTTGCTATTGCTTTTCTGTTGTTATTATGGTGTGTATGTGTACAATGCAACTATTGTTGTAGGAATCCCTTACAATTTCCTACTCAGTTTCTCCCTGCGTACCCATAACACAGAACCAATATAATCACAGATTTAAGCAAAGCTATTGAGATTGACTTTATTGCTTTTTAAGCATTTCTATGGAATAAACCTACAAAAAAAAAAAAAAAAACCAAACCAATCTGACAATTCTCAAGGACAACTATTTAAAATTATTGAGTCAGCTCAAAACAAACCAGAGATATGAACTTTGCCTAAAAACATGAGATTTTTAAAAGTACTTTAAAAGACTTTGGGCTCATCTGGCTTTTATTCTGGTTTCTGGAGCTCTTCAATGTATGCAAGTTGCACTTTAAAGCATTTCACTGTAACTGTTAAGAACCTGAAATGCACTCTTTGATGTTAGACACATGAGACTTTTTCCAAGTGCTTATCCATATCCATATTCACACCTTAAAAGTCTTGCCCGAGTGAGAGACACAGCCCTGCTCTCTTGGAAGCCTGCTGGAAGTATGGAGAGCACCTTCCCACCTGCTGAAACTTTGAGTCATATCTGTCATTAGGCTGACATTGCCTTTTTCTGTTCTGTGGCATCTTCAACCTGAGGATTTTCTTTTACTTTCTTCTCATTCCTGTAAATGAAAAAAGTGAAGATTTTTACTCTTCCCACCTCTTTGAGGAGCTGCACCTTCAAGTGATGCCACCAGCCACAAGCCCTCATCAGCCCCTGGTTTAGGTATGGCTGCTGGAGGTGTGATTCTTTCCCAGGCTCCAGAGGCCTTTCTTTTCCTTTTGTTTTTTTGTTTCTCCCTGAGTTTGTTTTACAGTTTTTCCAGGGCTATCCTCAAGTCCCTGGAGTTTAGACAAGGTCTGTCCTCTGTCCAATATACACCTGTGATGGATAAGCATGTGCAAAACTCTGCCTCATGTCTAGGGTATATACGCATCTTTCACCTTGCAGGCAGAAAGGGAGGTGAAGCCTGGCTCTAAGCCCATGCCTTTGGAAACTCAAGAACTTTGTCTTCAAACCTTGCAGCACAGAGGCTAGCAGGGTACTGCAGGGGGGCATGGGCCACATCTTCCCTTCCAAAAATGCCTTTCTACGCAGCCACACTGTCACTATCCACACAGCCTTTGCTTACACCTTCTCCCCATTTGCCTTGCATTGTCCCTGGCACCAATGAGCCAAACTTTTTCATTTACTGACAACTATGGATTTGGTCACTGTGGCATTGCAGGTTTCCCATGAGTACAGACTGTGCTGGAAGACTACAGCTCAGAGGGAGCTGAGTTATTCAGCTCAGAAACAAACCAAGCCCTTCATAAAAGGAGAATTCCCAGGCCACCTTTCACTCCTCAGCTATTTGTATTCTTTTCTTAAGAGAAAGTCCAGTACTGCTCTTTGCCTGAGATCAAAAAGCTCCTCAATAGCTGGCTTCGGTTCCCCCGACGCTGGGCTCCAGCCACAGAGCCACTTGCAGAAGGGACAGTGCAGGAAAGGGCTCTCAGCCCTGGGTTTTCCCCATCCCATTACCTCTCTGCATTCCCAACAGCTCTGCTGAGGATGAGAAGTTTCAGGCTCCTCACCAGCCTTTTTAATTCTGTTCCCTGACCCCCTCTTTTTGCATCCCTTCCCCTTCAGCTCAACTAGGACAAGACTTCTGACTGCCAAAGACACACTATGGAAAATGGGTACTTTGTGAAGCTGCAGACCTGCCCAGGCCTGATGGCCCCAGCCTTGAGCTCTTTCTTGAAGATTTCTTTCACAATATATAGGTTCAACAAGAGGTGACCTTATGGCAAACCAAAAGGGCAATAGAGGTCATACATATTCACATCAGGAGAAATAAGTTTTATAGAAAAGTGCATGTTCAGGATGGAAACATTAGCCTCCATCATACTATTTCTATGCCTGGTCCATTGATTTAAAAGTGAACATTCTCCCATAACCTTATTATTTGTCGGAGCTGGACTGATAAAAAGAAGCATGATAAAACCCACAGGTTGGTAATTTAGGAATACTGAGAATAAAACTGCTTTAAGATTTCATTTTGCTAAGTCAAACTGTAGGCCTTCCAACCTTGACAATGTCCCTTTAAGCATGATCAGCAGCATATTTATAGGCAATTACAGCACAGCTCAGAGCACTTTATAAAGCACAAGATCAAGGACTCAGGTGCTTAAGCATATGAGTAATACTATGTCATTCAATACACTGCTTAGCTATCTTACTATGCTGAAAAAAACCAGAATTATGGTCAAAAATTAGTAACTGCCTCTCTTTTGACCAGATCATGGTCACTGATGCTAGGGGAAAGCCAATCAACAATTTTTAATTGTAATCAATTAAAAGGTACTCTGGGCCAGGTGTTTCAAAGGGTATAAATTAAGTGCAGTGCTATTAAGGCTAATTTGGCTTTACAGAAGTGATGTGGTTTGTGCCTCACTCTGGGGTCTTCTGCTGCTTTCTCCAGTGATGGTAAGGTAAGGAGCACCAGTGAGTAAATGTGTGGAAAGTTAAGTTGTAAGTGCTAGTTTTCTGAAACGACGTGTTTTAAATATCTCCAATTTATCTTAATAAACATGTTAGGTTGGCTGGCAACTGTTTAGCTTGAAGAATAAAAAGCATGTGGTAACATTAGGGGGAGAAAATGTACCTATGGCTGCCTCTGTCATGCATGATCATGAAAGTAAGCATAAAATAAAGTATTTTTGATGATTCCTCCCCAAAGCTGCATAAGGGACCTCTGTAACAGGTGTTAAGAGTTTAGGGAACTCTGGAACTTTGTGAATGCTGGCAGGCGCTACAGAGCAGTCACTGTGCAAGTTATTGATGCACTGAATGCTCCGAGTTGCCCATGTGAAGGTGAGCAGGGGCAGGGGTGGCTGTGGCTCCTGCCCAGCTTGGGCTGGGGCTGCCCATGGGCTCCTGCAGAGGGGCAGTGCCTGGCAGAGGACGGAGCAAGCTGCTGCCAGCACTGGTGGCAGGGAGCCGGAGCCAGGCTTCTCGCTGGTAGCTTTCCAGTGTTTCAAAGAGATGGAGCTGCCAAAAAAGTTTGAAAAGAGTCTCCCAGGAGTCAAATACAAAAGGGCTATGGGAAGTTGTAAGTGGGAGGGAAGGTATGGGACCCTAGCTGGGAGCGTTTGTGTGTGGAGTGCAGGGAGGTGTAGCTGCAGCCAAGCAGGGCAAAAATAAAAAGTTACAGCAGACACTATGTGCTTTCCTAATCCTGTCTGGAGACCCTCTGACTTCCAGAAAAGCATTCTCCAGTCTGAGGGGCTCTGCAGGCAGTGGGGCACATCACATTTTTCCACTCATCTGTAACATCCTGTGTTTTCTGCCTTAAATAAAAGCAGTGATGTTTGTGGGAACTCCATATAAAGCCTGTCTGCTCGCAACCTCTCAGAGCTGCTTTGTGCCTCCTGGAGACCGGGAGAGGAAGGTTTATGCCCTGGCAGGACAAGAAGTTCCCTGCACTGGCCCCATAATCCTTCCGGCATGTGAGGGGAGGGAAGGGGAGTGTGTGTGGTGGGGCATATCTTAGCTGTTCTTGTTCTTGCCTAGCAAATCCAGCCTGGGTATATCTATGGGGCTCCTTGCTGAGAGCTCTCCCCTCCTTGGACAGTGTGTGGTGGCTTCTGGAGAGGTGGGTGAAAGCCTGCTTGAGCAGAGACAGCTATCTGCAGCCTCAGGGAGGAAAAAGTATGTTTCTTGCAGAGTAGGCAGTCAGCTTTGTGCTTCATGCCCCATTCGTGATGCCACAAATCAACAAATACTTTATTTTTTTACCAATGTCACTCAGGAGTGAGTTGAGCAGCGCTCACAAACCCCCGGCTCATAACCCCCTGTGCTCTTGGTGTGGGCTGTGTGTGCAGCAGGACGGGGTCAGCATGCCCGGAGTGGGTGACACTGCTCCCTTCTCTGGGCTTCCCCATTAAGCAGCAGAAGCACCTGATCTTGACCACTCTGCTGGGGCACTTGCCCTGGGTCCCATTCCTCAAGGGGAGAGAAAAGGGCTGCTCAGATTTTCTTTCTTTTCCTTTTCCTTTTTTTTTTTTTTTTTTTTTTTTTTTTTGCCAACAGAGCCCCCTCACATAGAGCAAAAGCCTTAAGCTACAGAAGAATGGAAACCTTCATGGAAGAGAAAGCTCTAGGCACAGTCGTGTTGGCAAGGCTGTGACAAGGGGCATTTTTGGGACTGTGCCCTCTCTGCTGCTGCTGTGGGTGCCCATGCACAGGAGCCCTCTGCATTTCCTATGGTCTGCTGACCCTGGCTGCTGGGGGCATGGGGTGAGAGGGGATGAAATGGGAACTAATCCTAGTGCTTTTCAAATACTGAAAGAAATTAAATCCCAGCCTCTTTACTCTGCCTTGGTGAAGGTGGGTCAATGCATTGAGGTAGAGGAATGCATAGGAAGAAAGGGAGCACCTAAACAGAGCACCATAGTTTTAGATCTTGTATGTCTGTCTCAAGAAAAGAGTATGACATGCCCTTAGCTTATTAAATGGTCTCAGCAATGCAAGCTTCCTGTGTTCATCTGCATCAGCACAATGCTTTTGGAAAAAAGAAAATAAAAGCAAAGGTTAAGGCTGTTGGAGGGCAGAATGGGATCAGCTACACACCAGTCTGCTGTTATCTTGCTCTGCAGTGCTGGGAACATGTTGCTTGTGGACCTGCACCTCTTCTGCTTCTGTAGCCATATGATGCACAACTTGGTAGAAATTCATTTAGACTGCCATACTTCATGTGACTGCAGGTAAGTGCATGGGTGCTTTTGGTAGCATACTCCTCTGCAATAAGTGTTGCAGCCACTGCAGCTCTGTGACTGCCACGGAGTCGTTCTGACCTTGCATGAAATCACATTGCCCTCTGATATGGGCATAGCAATCAAAGAAACCCTGTGCACAAACTGCTCAAAACAGATCAGAAATCTCAAGGAGGTCTCCACATCACAAGCACAGCCTGTCAACAATACCTATATCAGTGTGGGATGATGAAGCACACTGGGTATAGGCCGGGAAAATTAATGTCTGACATAAAGCATCTACCTTGTGTTGCACATTATTGAGTTAATCAGGGGGCCTGGCTTTAAATGTGTGGTCCAACCAGTTTTTGTATCAAATTTCAGTTTCTGTTTTCTGGGTGTAATTCCTAAGCCCTTCCCTAAGGAGCAATTACTGAAAAGCAGCTTGGCTTACCTAACTCTAGCCCTAGAAGCAGGGAATCATATCCCTGCCTCTAGCCATCTCCATCTTGTGCATTAGTCTCATTACTTCATTTTCATGTGTTTTTGCTTCCCGCTTCTCCTGGGTCCCTGCGGTGCTGTGCTGAGCTGGAAGAGATGCTGAGGGAGCTGGGTGGGTAGGGGAGAAGCTGATGAGAAGAGACCAGGAGTGAGCAGCTATTCCGGCAAAGGCTCTTCCTTGACAGTTTATGTTTTGGAAAATGTGAATTTTGGGGAACTTGCATCTTCTTCTCCCAATACATTGCAGCATTATGGAGGAAGAGAATGGAGGAGGACTTATCCCAGAGATGTTTTGCCTCAGCTACTGCCCAGGGAGCAGCTCTGGGGTGGAAAACATTAGCTCTGCTGCAGGTGGGTGACAGGAATGAGAGCAAATGGTGGGAAGCTCTTGGCTTCCCACCATTTGCTCTCATTGTGAGCACTTAGTGGCTGCATTTGTTGAGCTTTTTGGGCTCCTGCAGCTGCACATCCCAACCCCCTGCCTCTCTGGGCCACCATTTGCTCACCAGCTATAACCTGGGTTCTTTCTGTGGCTGGGAGTTTTCTGGGTTTTCTCTGGCAGAGCCTTTCTAGGCTCTGCTCCTGAGGAGGGCCCATTGCTGTGATATGAGGCAGCCTGGGACTTCCCCCCTCAATTCCTATGTGGCTTCCAAGGCCTGCTTGGAGCTGCTGATTATGCTGGGAAGGCAGCACAGGTTCAACAGCCATCTTCTCCTCCAGGCACTGCCCTCTCTGCCCCAGTGTACTCATGAAAACATCCTGCCTTGCTGGGTGGGATGGTGTCACCATCAAAGCTAGGATATCACCAGGCATCATGGTGCTGAGCCTGGCTCCTCCTAGCCAGTAGCACAACCCACTGAGCCTCTTTTCCCTTTTCCTGCATGGGCTGTTGGTGGTGTTTTCCCAGGCTGGAGAAAGCCTGTTCCCCATCACATGTTGAGCAAGGGACTCTGAGGTGGGTGGTCTGCAATGCCCCACCTCTTTGGAAAGCAACTATATTCTTCTGGGGGTGGGGGGAAGAATAGAATCTAGCAGAAATAGTACTTTAAACCACTACTCTAAGCCCAAAGATTAGTAGTCTCCTTCAAAATGCTCTTTGTACAGGGAGGAGAGATACCTGGAAGCCTTCATTCAGCCCCACATTTCACAGTGTGACTTATTCCTCAGCTATTTACTGGAAGAACTCCATGCCTGACACTTTTTTTACCAACACTGAATCATCTGTGTCTGCTACAAAGGAAGAAATTGCTAGTGCACTGCCTCAAGAATCAAAGTAAAGGGAACATCTTCTCTAAACTTCTTGCATCTGATTATTGCTTGCTATGTATTATTACTTACAGTAGGAATGTGACTAAGTTAAAGCTTTCTTTTCTTGTGTGTGCTTTTATGCATTGCTTTGGTATAAAATGTGTGGCTTGCTTCAAATCAACCTACAGCTAAAACTATGTCCGCATAGAGCTGAGCCCACATGTACTTAGATGCAATTAAGGGCACAATTGGAGCATTCTGAAAGATTGCCTTTAAAAGGCCTTTTGTTCACTCCCCCATAGGGGCTGGGTGTTATAAGCACGTTAAAATGCAACATTAAGGGGAAAAAAAAAAACGCTCTGTGAAGAATTCTGTAGAGGCACAGCTATGTTTTCTGTAGCTTGGCAGCTGTCTGTATTCAAAGGCTGGGGAATGACTTGTGTTGTGAGGGTGATGATAGTTTTGATAGGAATCCCCCGCATCACAAGAATGTTCCTAATGAAGGAGGAAAAGCCCACCAGAAGCATTCCAGTGCTGTGAACCTGCAGGCAGCCAAAGCCAGCATCCGAGCTGCTCTGCACAGACAGCAGCAAATCCAGCTGCCTCTGCAGAAGGAAGAGTTAGTGGTTATTTTTCTTTTCCTGCCTTTCTGAAGTGCATGTGGTCTTACCAATGAGCTTAATTGATTGAAAAAAATCTGGAAAATAAAGCTCTTGAACTTGCATGCCTAGAAACCTACCAGCGTCACGTGCATAGCAAAGGCCACGTATCTCACAAAATACCACAACATTTCACAAAGGAGGTTTAAGAGCTCCAATTGAATAAAGCTTTCTCTGTGAAATATTGTTATGGATCTACAAAGCAGTTAAACCCTCCTTGGGAAAAAAAAAGTGTACATCTCTCACAGGGTAGTGGCAGCAGTGTAACTACCACTGAGGCCTCATTAATAAGGTTTTTCATCTTTATCAGTAGAAGGAAAAGAATAAATCCTCATCACAGAAAAGAAATTTAAGTTAGTAAATTCTGACCATTTCCTTTTAAATTCTACGTGTGTGTATATACATGTATATAAATTTGTGTAACAGTGCTCTGGCCTTCTTTAAGGGATGGATCCTTTTACTTAAATCCAGTAATGAAAATAACAGGGCCTAAATTAACTTGATAAGACTGTTTTCTATCAATAATTTTGCCACTGACATAGTGCAGGATTGATTTTTGTGGTTTGTATTATAGCAGCTTTTAATTATAAGACAATTTTGGTTCCACATGAGGTAGGAAAAATGGGCAGTTGCAAACTCTGCAGTGTTTTTTCATACATATTATAGTGGTGGATTTTTTCTCTTTAAAGAAAGAAAAATAATATTCCTGTTCCATAATATTCCTATGTTTTCAGTGGGGTTTTTTAAAACCTTTTACTCATTGAGTAATTTTTGGCTCCTCAAGAAGATGGTTGCATTGCCTCTGCTAAACAGCTTCCCTTCATACCCACAAATATTTTCAGCTCTTTAATACTATTGTGCAGAATTTCACTGTATTTTCATGTCTCCCATATTGCTGTAATTAAGTTTGGGGAATGCAGATGGATGGTGTGTTGAGTATGTGATTGGTTTCTCCACAGCCCTCACTCAGGGCTGTTTTCTATAATTTGATCAATAGAAGGCAGTTGTACAAACAACAATTTTTAATTTCCAATTTCAGTTTCAAGTTTCTCATGAAAATTTAAATTTTTTTTAATCTATAAAGCAATTTCATTTGCTTTGCCTGAGACATTTCATGGCAATTGTTTCCCTCTCCCTCCTGTGAAACCATGGCGCTGACCATGGCCCTCCTGGGCTGCCTGGTCCGTGCAGACACATGCACCTGCCATCCTGAAGGCTTGGGGAAGCTGCTCTTCCCTCAAAAACATCCCAAAATAAACCTTGAAGGGCAGATGCTGTCACTGAGGTGTAGAAATGTCTACAAACTTGGCTGAGAGCAGGTGAAACAAGCTGTGTGCTGTCCCACCTTGGAGCTGGGCTTATAAATCAAGGATGGGAGATGCCCTGAAAGTTGTGGCCTCCAAGGAGGTCAGTGAAAGGACCTTTCCCAGTGCTCATGGCTGCGTTTATTGGCCACCTCACCCAGCTGTGCACACCCTGGTGGTGGTGGGGCACCTGCCGAGCCCAGCCCTGCAGCACCTACCAGCCTGCTCCTGGCAAAAACAGATGCTTGCTGTGCCCAGTGTGCACTGAGCTGCCAAAGTCTCCGCACATCTGCTTCCTTCCTGCCACAACAGATGGTTGCTGCAGCCGGGAAAAGCAGCTGGTAATTGGCATCAGCCAGGCTTGGTGGCTGGAAGGAGGAGGATGAAGCAGCAGCAGGGCAAGGGGTTGAACACAGTGATATTTTTTACAAGGGAGATGCCTGTGCTGCTTCTTTGCACTAGCTTTGCTCCAGGCAAGGACAGGAATGATGTATGTGCTGCAAATATAGGGAGACCAGGAAAGAGCTGTGACTGCTGGCTTCTAATGCTCAGCAAAGGGCCACTCTCTCGCTATTCCTCAGTGGATATGGAAGACCATTACGGTGGGCAGGGAAGGCTACCCCAAGCCCTCTTCCTGGGGGTTGGTGGCTCCCCCGGGTCAGCCAGCTGAAACCCAAAGTGCTGCCATGCAGTCAAAAGTGCTGCTATTTCTGCTTTTAGCTGAGCAAACTGCAGTCACACAGAAAATGTGTGCTGGAGCAGAGGGTGAAACCCAGTCACTTGCTCTAACAACTGCTGATGCCATTCTGGTGCCAGACCTCCTCCTTGCCTCAGTCTCAATGAGAGTGAAATGGGGAAGCAGGGCCGTGTGACTGCTCTGGTTTCAGTTCAGCACGGACAGAACTGGCTGTAGCTGCACAGAGCCACAATTGCTGCTAAATATTGCCCATTTTAGCCTTCAGATTGGCCTTAATAAAGTCAAAGGGACTATTCATAGGAAAAAGAAGAGCAGGAGCTGGCTCCTGAGCTTACCTTAAAAGTATGTCATTGCTATACAGTTGGTTGCGTGGGGGTTTTCTCCAGTACAGATTTTCTTCTACCCCAAGCAGTGCTTTAGAAGGACCATATTTGCATGTAACCATATTTTCATGTTGTAGCTGTGGGGTCTTTTCAACTGTTTTCTTCATGTCGCTTTGGCTCGTGCAGTTTTAATCTGTTTTACTCATTAGATCTTAACCTGCAATTTTCTATTTAAATTACTTTCTACAGAAAATGTCAGGGAGCTGGGGAGCTCTGTCTCTTACATAACGTTGTGATTTGATAAAAAAATAGTGTGCACCTTTCTTTAAGCACTGGCTAAGGTTAAAATCTGTGATTCTTATCTATTTGTTTAAGAACTTACACAAAACTGCTACTATCAGACAATAATAAGAATCATGAAATTTCTATGAAAGGAATTTCTTTTTTATTATGAACTTTAAACCTCTTCACTTATTTCAGTAAATGCCCAATAAAAGTGCAATAAATCCAATACTGTAAGTGCACGTATAGAGGGTTTGCACTCCGGGCTTTGCAGCTGTCTGGCTTTCCTGCTGCATGCAGTACCCAGCCTCCTGTGGTGCCAAAGGCTGCCTTTGGGACCTTCCCAACACAGGCTTGGAAAAACCCACCTTACCTGCAGCACATGCTGCCCACTTGATGCCATGCTTGAGAGAGGAAGGAAAATAACCACAAAAACCAGCAGTGGCTGATGCCCAAAGGCATATGGGAAGGGAGTGGGGCCTGGTCTGCACCCCTGGGAGGGAGAGGGGAGGAAGGGGCTGAGAGCTTTGGTGCGTGGTATTCTGGTTAGTACCACAGGTAAACTCACAGGCAAATTTAGAATTTGTGAAAGAAATTAATTTGAAGGGGAAAGGCAACGAAACTTTCTGTCAGCAGCTGCTTGTACTGAAACAGGCAATAGCCTTTAAACTTGAATTGAACAGGGAAAAAATTAAACTGTGTGTTTATACCTTACTCATTTTCCCCTATAAAACCCAATACAAATAGCAAAAATGGGAAAAAACCCAAACAAACAAACATGCCAACAGATTACTTAAGGTTGAAGCAAGCTGAAAATAACTCTCCTGTAAGACTGACTGTAACCTTGCATCTATGATACCCCTCTCAGTGAAGGGGGAAGGATGTGATTGCACAGGCAGGGAGATGGTAGGAACCACCTCAGCAGCCCCTGTTTCTGCAAGAGCCAATTTGTGTCAGTACCTTCCCAACTGGCACAACTGCTTCTGCCAAAATTTCCTGAGTACAGAGCACAGAGACAGTTTTCTCTCCAGTCCCAGCTGGAAGAATAGACTCTCCTGAACAAGATTAATAGGTCAAACCCCAAATTTTAAATCTCATACAGGCACCCAAATGTGACTGCTTGCAGGCTTTGCTTGCTGAGCTGAGAGTGTGAGGCAGGGTGGGATGTGCTGGAGAGATACCCTGTGTGGATGTGGACATCCTGTGTCAATCTAATGAGAGCTCAGCCTACAGTGCAAGCCCTGCCATAATATTTGCCCTTATAGCCAGAGACTGAATCCCAGGTTGTATTCTGAGATTTTTGTCTCTGGCTTCTCTTCCAGAAAAATGAAACCTACCTGTTAAAGTCAAAAGGCAGAGTCCTCTACTCTTTCCCATCCTGTTTTGTGTTCTTCACTGCCTCACTCACCCTGATTTATAGCTGTGTACAGGAGAGCAAAATCAGCCTTCCTAGCTGGTCACATCATTTTTTAATTTTTTTTTTTTAGCTCAGTCATATGTTTCTTTGAATTTTGGTCATATTCTCCTTGAGCCCAATGGTGACTTACTGCTGCTTACTGAGTGAATAATTACAGCAGCCTTTTGGACACCAAAGCAGCAGTATGTGGGCTGAAAAGGTGGCTAGTGCATAGACTCTGTATGCTGAGCTTTGTACCCCCATCTAATGGTCTGTTTGGGCTCCAGGTGGAAAGTTCTCCTGTGGACAACTTCATAGTGTCAAAAGAGAAATAAACAGCTGCTGTTTCAAGGGATGGATCCAAGCTGACCTGCAGCTGGGCAAAAATGTCTCAACAAATTATGCCTTGATGAATGGTCTCCCTGCCAGGCCACCAAGAGGCAGCAGAAATAAACTGTTCTCCCAGCAAATGCTTCCGTAGATCTGGTCACCTGGTCCCAGCCTGTATCCTCCTCTTCTCTCTGTGGCGTTTAGCTCAGCACAGTGGCATATGCTCAGAAATGCTTCTGTGAAGGGACAGAGGCCTCTACAAGCTGGAGAAATGGAGCTGAGCTCCTCCAAAATTAAGGTTTGCAGGCAACACGAGCATGGGAAGAAGTGCTCAACATCAAAGAGCTGATGGAGTGAGAGGAGGAAGGTGAAAAGAACTAATGAGAAAAGGAGTAAATATTCTAGAAGACCTGTAGTGTATGGGAGGCAAAAGGCAGCAAGGGAAGAAGGTCAAGGCAGGGAAGATTGATGGTGGGGAAGGAGGAGTAAAAGAAGGAGTGAAATGCAAATTAACTAAACAGCAGAGAAAAATACATATCCCTGTAGTAGATGGACGTAGGTGACTGAGGAGGAGGAAAAACTCCTGTGCTTTCATTGCTGTAATAGGAGGATGTGGCTCCTAGATCTGCTCAAACAGTACTTGGGAGCTGCCCACATTCCCACATCAGGAGGTCCTGATCCTGAGTATGTTCTGTGGGACACCACAGTGCTGGAAAGACACTAAGTGCTTACAATTGTGATACAAGACAAATAGACACTTATTCCTGTGTAGTAAAGAGAATACTGCTTAAATATTTAATTGTGTTTTGGTTTACAGTAGTTTACTGGTGTTAAAGCATCCAAAACATGCTCACAAAAAAAATCAGCATTTTAAACCTATAAATTATTCTGGTTGATTTTCTTTTTTCCCCTCTAGACAAAAGTAATCATTTGACATCAGGCTCCCTCAAACAATGCAGCCCAGGATAGTCTCATTACAAACTAACATATTCTCTCACATGTTGAACCAAACTACTGAGAACGTAGTAATTGATCATTCATAGATGCAGACTGGTAGCTAATAGCATCCTCACTTCCCTTCTAAACACTGAGCACAGTTAAAATAAATTCAGGATGTATGCATGCGGAAAAGTCAATTGCAGCTGCATCGGAGATGAACCAAAAATGGAAGCATTCAGAAGTGCTAGTGAAAAATCCAAATAATGACCCATGGTAGATGGCAGCCTGAGAGGATAACAGATGCCCTGTAATTATCTTAAAGGGACTCTGTCTGTGTGCTCTGTAAATACATGTAATTCTGTCCAAGTAGGTGTACCATAAAACTGGGTGCTGAAGCCAGGTAAGAAAGCTTCTCCCAGTGTGGCCTCAGGACCTGTTTTGTTTCCTTTTCTAGACACATCTGGACTTCAGTCTCCACTGTATAACTGGTAAAGTAAGCCAATGCAACTACTGGATAGGATGAATATGGTGGAAAGACAGATGAAGGTGGACATGCCACTGTTTATCTACTCAGGCTATCAAGGCTTCCAGGGCCCACTTCCACAAGGAAATATTTTTAAGGTCCACATTTTAAAAGTATTTTAAAAAACCCCAACAGGTAAAAAAAGTCTATTTACACCTTGTGGATACCTTAGGGTGTGCTGGATGCTTCAAGTCACTGACATTTTGGAAACTAGCCCTTCGAATTTGTCATGCTTGACCTGTGATTGCTGCTTTGTGTGGGGCAGCAGCATGTACATGGTGCTGGTGTGTTACATGTGCACAGCCCCAGGTGGCCAGGCAAAACAGGAGAGCTATTACAAGCGCTGCAGTGCATGGAAATGGCAATTTTATGGATAATAGTATGTGGTGATTTATTAAAAGCTGTGATTCTCCAGCAGCTTTTATTGTATCATCATAAACCAACACTCCAGTATAGTGCATTAAACTGGGTAATTCTGTTGGTTCTTCACCAGGGCTGACAAAACTATATGTAAGATTGCATAGGGTGGGCTGGTAAGCTGGAAGTGCCATCAGTCTAAGTGTATCATCAAGAGAGGAGAAAAAGCCACATGGTCAGCACAGTGTGGGTGTTCTCAGGGTGAGGGAGCCCACTACAGAAGGGTGAATCCCACTGTTCTCTACATCAGTCAGGGCTGGTGGCTTGCAGACCTGGAGTGACTCTACTTGAGCAGCAATGACAATAATGGCAGAAATTGTCTCTCTGGGTTTAACCATCAGGGCAGGTAATTGGAGCTCATTGGTTCCTGCCCCTGCTCCCCTGCTAACTTGCTGCAGGACATTTGGGTTGTAGCTTGACCTCTTTATGCTCTAATTTTCCCTTCAATAGCATGTGAATATTAGCTGTTTTGTTGAGGTGCTGTGATGGTCTATTAAATGAGGGAACATGTGTCAGACCCAGTGGGAATGGGGTATACAGCATTATTAGGATGTATACAACTCTACATTTTGGGAAACGTTTCTATTCCACCTCTTAAATATCTTTTGCAAATGGAACTTGCAAAAAAGCAGGGCAAGCACTGCTAACACAGCTTTGCCACACACTGTCAAGTGCTTATAAACTCTATTTATAGCTACAGTTAAAGATTCAGATATGCAAGCACTCCATTAAAAGACCACATTAATGAGCCCTTAGAGAAAATATCTCACAAAGCCTTTTGAGCTTGTAACTGCTCAGTTGTTCAGGGCTTCTTGCTTGTTAACATTCATAAAATATAAATACTGTATAGTAAACACCAGCACTTTGTGGATCACAATGGCTTATCTCTGCAGCAGTGCTGCGAGGTGCGAGGGGAGAGGCAGCGGGGCGGCGCTGGGGTGGCCGGGCTGTGCCTCAGGCTGCCGGGCTGCACATGCCACTCACCCGCCTTATCTGGGGCCTGTCTGTGCTCTGCAAAGCTGAGTGGCACATTGACTCGCAGGTCAGTATCTGTGAGTATAATTTCAGAGGGAACAATCAAACCTATTAGCTGAGAGTGGCAGAGCTGGGCCTCCTCGCAGCCGCAGCTCCTGAGCGTGGCAAGTATTTGGAGCAAAATCTAATAGATAAAAATCACAGGAGATTTTTTCCTTTTTCCTTCGACATAAGGTAGCTGATGAGAAGTGTCGTTTGAAAGAGAAAAAAAGTTGCTATATTTGATTTGCCATTATTTCCCCATTGTCCCTTCCTGCCTGTGATTATACAGTTCCCATTTTCTCTTCTTTGTCTCTCACAGAATTCCATATTTTAGGTTGTGACAGATGCTGTTGCTTAAATGTTTTTGATGTATGTTTTATCTGAAATTGTTTTATCAAGTCTGCATTGTGTAAACAAAAATCGCTGGAGCCCATTTAAGAATAATTGTCTGTAACCTTTAATATTGCATTTCCATCCATCCACAAGTCACAAAGCGCTTGAGCAGAACAGAAGGCCATTTCTGTGTTTATATCTGGCTCTCAGCAACCTGCAGAAGCTGAGGTAGGGCAAGATCAAGTAACTTCTTGGATGCTATTTGCTGGCACATGTTAGTAACCAATCTATGTCCTTGTCTTTGTGCTTTCGGTCCTGTAGCCTGTCAAACAGAAGGTGCTCTCCTGGAAGGAATAATTCTGCTCACAAAATGAAAAATAAGGACAGCAGGCTTTAAAAAGCTTCAGGGCAGTTCTTACTGTTCAAATGTGTCATTGATTTCAATAGTGCATTAGCAGGCTTGTTAAGCAGGATCTAAAGTGCTTAGCTTTATTTTATGGTGGTGAGTACCTGATTGTTCAAAATATTAGCATCTTATTGTAGTAACAAACCGGCTCGTGCCATAAACTGCCCAGTGCTGAGACTGCTGCGCCATTACTGAGTGCCTGATAAAACAGGGTCATTTGCAATCAATTGGTGATATAGGAAGGCAGGGCTGTGACACTTCCTGCTGCTCTCCTCATTAATTTCCCTTTATCTGCCTCAGTCTGTCTGGTGACAGAGCATTGCTGTCTATCCCATGTCCTGTGCACAGGCTCCTGCTGAATTCCTCCCCCTGAGCCCCACTGCGTTTCTGTCCATCTGTGGGTGAGACTCACACTGACTCTGCCAATAACTTGGGAGACAGCAAGAAAAATCCTGTGGCCCAAGATTGCTGTTCTGGGAGATCTGGGTGGACTTCCCCTGGCCTGGCATGGGGAGCTGGTCCTATGTGCAGCAAGCTGGTAGCCAGCAGAGTCTGTACATCATCCAGCCCGATGGACATCTCCACGTCAGGCAAATCTTTTCTTGACTCCACTGGCCATGCTGACTGACCCCCACTAACTAAAAGGGGAGCATGATCTGATCCCCAGTTCCCACGTTCCTGTTCAAACGTGTGACAAATTCTTGTGGTATGGAACAACTTTAACAGCAAAGTTCGAAATTCAGTCCAGAGCACCTGTCTCAGATGTTGTCCCACATGTTGTTAGATAAATCCTTTGTGGAGCTGTGGATGACAAAGCCACTAGGAACAGGCTGTGCCCTGACTTCAGGGTTTTGGTCAGCCAGCGTAGCCTGCAACCCTGACCCTTAGCACCTGCAGGCGTAGCCAGGGTAGGCTTCGCCTTTGGGCCATTTGGGCAGAGATAACACATGTATTTAGGGAGTGAGCAGGAGAGCAAAGGCTGGGGAAAAAGTGGAGAGGTGTGGAGGAGATTGGTTTTGTAACCCACCATAATTTTGTATCTGGATCTGCAGAAATGGCCCTGTGGGGCTTCAGCAGGGTAAGTATGAGGGTCAGCAGTTCTTACAGTCTTCCAGGAGCAGCTGGCAATGGAGCAGGGGCCTGGGGACTTGGGCCTTACAAGAACGACTGCCTCTCTCATCCTCTGGGGACTGAGCATTCCGGAGGCTCATCTCTCCATTTTTTGCATCTTTGTAGGAAGCAAATTCCCACCACTGAGGAATTAAATACTTTAAACCACTCCAAAGCAAATAGGTCATACCCGTGTTCTCCATGCTCTCAGTGGGAAAACAAAGCAAGATGAACAAACCCTTGCTATCGGAGTCCGGAGGCTGCCTTGATGGAAGCGATGCTGCCTGCAGGCTGGCCGGGGCTTTAGCTGGGTTAGGCACATATATGTTAAGCTTCTGTGTGAAAGCAAAAGGGAAAATGAGAGGGAATTATGTGGGTAGGTGGAATGAACAAATTGGTGTTGGTGGAGGCAGGACTTGTGTGTGGGACAAAGAGGCTGGAAAGTGTTAAAAAATAGGAAGCTTCTCGGAGGAAAGCAGCTGGGCTTCTGAGAACAAAAAAAAAGTAATAATTTATAGAATTAAGAAAATATTTTTATTTTCAACTGAATTAGAGTAAAGCACATAAGTTCATTCACAAATATGAATCTTAACTTCTGTGCCCTGGTTTCCCTCTCCATAAAATATTAGTAATAGCACTTTCTTAACTCACAGGGTGGTGTGAAAACAAGTTCATTCATTTCTGGGAAGCATTTGTGCTATATGGGAAGTATAGCAAAGGCTATGAATATACAGCTAAAGCTGTGGGCTGGCATTGAGGCACTTGGCATCTCCCCAGATATGCCATGTATCATGCAAAAGAGCCAGGAGAGAAGGGTACGAAAACACAGGCCAAACTTAATGAGTTCTGAAATCATGAACATATGAATTCCCAAAATTAGAAGTGCAAAAGCTTTGAACTCTCAGAAAACACGGAGAGTTCTCCACACTTCCCAGAACACTGAGAGGGGCATATGTTTTCTTTAAAAAATAGCAAAAGGCAATGAAGAGGTAGGATGCAGTGGGGAAATACTCAAAGATGTAGTCCATGGAAATCAAGAAATCTGTATACCACTGAGAAATAGTTCTACTTGGAGTAGGGATGACCACGGTGATTGACTGGGGGAAACAAAATGAGCAATAAAGAGTGAAGAATATGAGAATTATAAATCAGCAGGGTCAGTGCTACAGGAACAGGTAGAAGAGCTGATTGTGAAAGAATGCAAGAAAATGATCCAAAAAGCTGAGGCAGAAAAAGAAGGGAAAAGATGTGAACATAATAAAAATTTTTATAAATTTGGTGTGTAGGAAGCTGCAGGTCAGCTGGGGATACAGCCATCATCTTCCTGAGCAACAGGGTGGCTACCTTGACTAAAAGGGGGATATTGCTTGGAAAATGAATTATTACTTGTACCTTGGTCTTCAGTAGGGAGAGATGTGAAGTCTGTCACAGTTTCTAGACATTTTCCAAGGACAGATTAAAAAAAAAAATCACTAACTCTAAAGGCTACCAGGGAATCAAACAATTGACTAAACCCACCTAGATAAAGAACTATTTAAAAATTTGGTTGTTTATACCCCAGGTTTATCCTAAAAAATAAATGTCAAAGGAATGAATAAGCCAGGAAACTTAAGGTGGCTATGGGAGAGGTACCAGAGAAATTAAGAGGAGACATGGCTGCATCCTAGACTTTTAAAAGAAAATAACAGAGGAAGAACTGTCTATCAGCTTCAGGGAGCACTTAAGATAGCTGATTATCATTACCAGAAAGGCAGATAAAACTGGACACAAATTATTTTACTTCATTAAATAAAAGAAGAAAAAATGGGGTTAAGAGGAATAAAATATTAATTTTAGCATCCTCAGATTTCAAGAGTACAAGGATTCAGTGCTCTGTGATATGCCACTGAGTGAGATGGGAGATATGGGACTGAGTTTCTTGATGCCAGGCTTGATTACTGAATCCAGGTGATAAATATGTAGCAATTATTTAGGGTAGGTGGATAATGGAGTGACATGCTTGTCTATTGAACTCTCTTAGCACTGTACAGCTGTCACTTGGAAGAAAGAGCACAAGGAAGCAAAGACATCAAAGAAAGAGGCATGAGGGAGAGCAAAGAGGAAGAAGGCTTTAGGAAGCAGAGAAGCACTGGTATATGGAATTTAACCTGAAAAAATGTCAAGCTGGGAAAAAGAAAGTCAAGGTAAAGGTGCCTTAAGGAGATAGCTGGGCCAAGTCAGCATAGAAAAAATATCTGAGGATAGCAGCCAAGTTTCTGTTTGTGTTCCTTTTTAAGGTTCAGGGAATGAAAGAACTAGGCGTGAATGTTGCAACATCTAATTTTTATGTACTTTGATGGAGTTCATAACCTTAATGCTTGCATTTTCATTGCTTGAAGAGACAGAGCTACCCAGCAATGGGCCTCAAAGCTTGTTTCATACTAAGCTGGTGATTACCCTACAAGAAGTGCTGCAGATCCCCTGTGACACAAGGTGGTTCAGCGGCTCTTTCCGTGCAGTGTTTGCTGTGGAACAGGAGCACAGCTGGAGCTGGGCTGCAGGCACACCTTTCAGCTGGCTTGTTGCAACCTCCTGTCATGAAGGTGATCAGACCATGTGGCTGGGATTTGGGGACATTGAGTTCAAAGCTTGCCCTCCCTTCCTGGAGGTGTCTCAGCCCACAGATCTCCTCTGTGACTCCTTCTTGAATTAGGTCTTTTGAATTCCTCCTAAGGAAAGCTTTCCTAATTTTTGTGTTGCAATTGGTCCACAGAGAGAACAAGAGCTGGGCCCAGCAAGACTGTCCTGCATGGCCCAGGTGCCCTTCTGCTGTTGTTCATATTTCAGCATGACATGGAAAGTGGGTAAGATTGAACGTGTTAATATTGAAGTTTCGGGTTCCAGCATTCATCTGCAGAAGGAGGGAGGCAGTAGGGCGGTAAGTAGGGGAAAATGGGCAGCCTTAAGGGCATGTAGAGCTCCAGAATTTTTGAAGGGAAGAATATTCAGATGCATGGAGGTAGGAGAAATTGAAAGAAAATGCTAGATTTCAGCTTACTGCAGTAGATTATGCCAGACTGACTGATATCTTTCTTTGATTAAATTGAATTTTATGTCCTAGATAAAGGAAATGCTTAGTTCTCCTGCTCAGGAAATGTAGATGCCTGGTGAAACTGGATGACCTGAGAATTAAAAAGGGAACTCTGAGACAGAGAATTATTTGGCTGGTGGGGAAATGACTGAGTAAGTTTCAGAGGGGAGGTAATGGAGTGCAGTTAACAGAGGAGTTTCTGAAGAATCATCTTCAGGACCTTAGTATGAAAAGGAGGTAATGACATTTTCTGCAGCCCCTGTAAGAACAGAGAGGAAAGGCTGATACCCCGGGCCCTGAGCTGATCACAGAATGCTTCTGTGTCGATGGAGGCAGCCGGGCAATCCCAGTTAGACACTGAAGGTAGATGCCTACAGTGAGCTGCTGCGAGTAGCTTGCCTTCCCCTGGGAGAAATATTTCCCTTAATGCATGAATTTTACTATATCAATGTCTCTATGTATTTCAAACTGGTATTGTTGAGCTGTTACTATAAATGATACGTAGACCAAAGTACAAGGGAGACCATGAGATGCCAGCTGCATTCTCATGCATGTTTTCGTTAATCTAGCCCCCCCAAAACTGACAAAATCTTTGCTAACTCCCAACTGTGACCAAGCAAATAAGGGATCCTAACTTCTAACCTAACTGCTGTTGGCATTTACCTATTTTCGAAACAATTATTTTCGTATTTCTGTGTGTAGATAGCAAGAAATGAAGCAATACCAGAGCTGCTTTGCTATCGCTGCAAAGCCTCCCTGAGCATTAAACTCTTCCACACAGTCTAGACATTTGCAGTAAAGACTTTATACTTTCATCAGAAGATGTGGCCTGCTCTCGTAGGAGATCTTTACCCATAGTGAACTTGGGCAATAACACGTTGTGTGTAAACATGAGGCCTGTCCAATACTTGAGTATTACACAAACCTTATTTTGAAACAAGGTTTGGTCCTGATGGACTTACATGGACAAAAACAGCCCAAATTTCTTAGTACTGAGACAATTTTTACCTCTGAGGGGCAGGGCTTTGTTAAGACAGTCATGCATCCTCAACTTATGGATCAAAATGCATTATAATACACTGCTCCATACCATCTTCCTTTTTCCCCCTTATTTTTCTTCCTCTCTTCTCATTAATTTCAATCATGTAGTAAGAAAAGCCCAGTTATGTTAATTGGTATGACTCCCCCTCAAGGGCATTGTGAAGCATGAAATAATTCCATTCATTACTGACAATGCAGGGGCATGAGTTTTCCCTGGAGGATCTGTTTCATCTTGTGATTTGGTGACCATACAGAACAATGATAGGATTAGGGACATATTGTTTTAAAATTAATTGTTTGTCAGGGAGAAGCTGGAAGATGGTGGGGAAAGAGGAAGCTTAAAATTCCAGAGATTGTTTGACTTCGAGGTTCTTGGAGGCTGATGCATCTAATGGGTATTTATCGGGCAAACCCAGCTGCTGATCCATCATTCACCCCAGCTCTGATTTTCTTTTTAAAAGGCAGCTGAGCTGGTGTTTGAAACATGACACAGACTGGCAGAGAGCTAAATCGATGTAAAGCTGGTCAGATTCATTTCTCCTTTTTTATTTTTGGGAGTCAGAATTTCATTTCCCTAAAATGCAGTAAGTGTTTGGGCATGAGCTCCCGGCTGTTCAAAGATCATTTTGGAAACATAGCCACCTTTCTGGGGTTTGTCCTCCCCTCTAACAGGTCCTCCCCATAACCTGTCAAGCAAACGCTGCAGTCGTAGAGCAGAAACATTGGTGATTCTAGCTGAGAGGAAAAACCAATCCTTTTTTTTCTTCTTTTCTTCTTTTTTTTTTCTTTTTGCTGAGCTAGTAAAAAAATCATCTATTTGTACTTTTGCTGCATTTGCAACATTTTCATTAGCAAAGGGCTGGGGTTATTTTGGAAATCAGGCTGCTTTTGTGAGAGGAAGTGAACCTCCTGACGCTATGTCATTTCCCTTGTTTCCAAACAGCTTCTTGTCTGAGCACACAGCTTCCACTTAACATCTGGCTGCAAAAGAGCAGGGAACTTTCTGCCAGCCATTCCTCTGCTCTTTCCCTTGCCGTTCTCAGATGATGTTATCAAATCTTTACTGCAGTTTTAATTTTGTTGGATGAACGTACATACTTTTGCTTATTGTTCCTTCCATGCCCTGGATGGATTTACTGGTTTGGTGACAGCCTTCCTTAGCACTACAGAGTAGGTCCAAGCCAGCAGTGCCGCACGTTGCATGGGTGTGTTCATTAGCTAAGTGCAAAATACCGACGAGTGTCAGACACGTAAATTGTTCCATCTCTTAGGCAGCCTCTGCTGAGGATTACTCATGAAAAATAATCAGTAAAATACGTTGCAGATGAAGGCTGTGACAGGAGAGATAACCCTGCCATTAAAGGTCCCATAATGCAAGCACGTTTCCCTCACACAAATGGAAACATGGATAAGGTCTTTTAACTGAATCAATAGAGATCAATGCAAAGGCAATAACTCAAGAATGGATGCATTAACCAGAGAGCAAGAACCAATATACTCCGAAGTTGAACCATGGCTCTGGAATTAAATGTACTGACGGGATGCAGACCAGGTTACTAAAGGCACTTGAAATTATAAAAAAAACCCCTGAAACAAAAATAATTACAGGTTTTCATTTTAATCATGTTGTATGGTAGAAACTGAGATTTGGGGGAGGCATGGGTGTAAATTAGCCTTATGATCAGGAGTGAATGACCTCTTTTGCTCTTTGGGTTACCTACAAGCCAGACATCTGTAACAGAGGATGTGACTGACTTGATGGAAAAGGAGCAACAACAGCCAGGGATCACGTAGTCACCTTCTCCAGGCTACTCTGTGCTGAGAAGAGCACAGGCTTTCCTGTTGCATATGAGTAAAGGCTGGGAATACGCTTTGTATTTCTACCCACATGTTTTCAGAAAGAAAAACCCCAAACCAAACCAAAAAATGACAAAATGTCGCAACAGTTGCAGGTTTGACAAGCATTTTGGAAAGGTTTGTGCAGTTGGAAGAATGACATAATACCAAGCATGTATGTGAGAGAGCCAAAATCCCCACTGGAAGAACTGTGGAAAAAAACACAAAGGGAGGGGGCAATACACAATAAATGTGGCATCTGACAAGTGCAGCTGCTGCCACTGTAGGTATCCTGTTCCTACAACAGAACTGCTGAAAATAGTGTTTGGTAGGAGTCTACCCTGGGATTTGGAGTCAGACGCTGGCTTTATGGATCTCCCACAGTAATTGCTGGGAATATAAGTGTTTAGCAATGCTGGGAAAACCCTCAGCAGGCTATAGTCGTGTCCAAATACACTTAGTGCATTGTCTTTTCTGGATTTTACCTTGTCAAAGAATAGAGTGAAATCCAAAGTTACCTGGGGTATATGTTTGCATTCCTCAGCCTTATCACTCCCACGATTGCTCTTTCACTTTCCACGCCTTGCCCATTGCTGCAGTTTCCCATTGTTTGGGAAGGTGGGGGTGAGCAAGGCAGTCGTGCCCACTCCTGCAGCCCAGAGCAGGACAGACACTGCCCGCATGCTCCAGGGGCTGTGGGGTGCAGCAGGCTGGCAGCTGCATGCTGCAGAAAGGAGGAGGATCCAAGACATTTCCTTAGCTCTGGAGTTGGCTTCTGCTGAGACTGAAAGCAAAGGCTGTGGACTGCATTTGTTCCACCTGTCTGCTGGCAGGGATTGCTCTTTCCAGGGACTGATAGAGATCCCAGCTAGGGCCGTGGTGCAGGTAAACCCTAAGGTGTCCTTCCATCCCTGTATTTTTCCAGCCCACTGTTGGGGATATCTGGGAGTGTATGTTTGATCACTGGGAGACCCTGGAAGAAAACAGAAGGGGTAGAAGCCAAAACACTAAAAATCAGATTCTAGAGATGCAACTACACCTTTGAATACTCACTTCACTGCCATAGAGCAAGGAGGAAAATCTTAGTAAGAGACACTTGAACCTCTTAAGAATCATCTCTTGGCAATAATGACCTCTCATGCATATTTATGTACAGCACTTAGCTTTATAATGGACACTTGAAAGACATTTAATTCATTTTTTGCCTAGGAATGAAGTTATGTGGAGTGTGGCAAAAGTGTTCCAAGGTTCAAATATTAAAATATAGAAATGGTCCTGGTATTTCCTGCATGCCAGCCCAAAAGTTTGTCTCGGGAGTATACTGCTTAAGAATTCGTATACTTGATGAAATGAGTATGTGCTTGCAAGCATATATACATACCCCTAAGAGTTGGTAAAATCAGATAGTTGCTACAGGACTTCAATCAGGCTTTCCTGGAAGAATTTCAGACAGGTCCTAGGGCTTGGTTAGGTCTGTAAAACCTTTTTGTTGCACAGAACTTAATGTTATTCATTATGCACTGAAAGCAAAATCATATGACTACCATTTCCTAAGTAACATAATTATCTTATTGATTCTTATGGGACAAAACACTACTTTTATTGTTAATTAATACTGCCAAATCTGGTTATGCAATTCTGGGTATAGGAAGTTCAGTTTAATGTGTGTTTTTGGGGAAAAGTCTAAAAATAAACGCTTTAACTTTTTTTTTCTTTCAGAATGTGAGTATAGATATTCCTTTGTGTGATCCCTATTCTTAACAGTACAGGAAATACAACCTATTATCACTTTTCATTAGGGAAAAAGAAGCATAGATAATGAAACAGAAAAATGCCCTGTGAAAAACATATTTAATAAGCTTTAAGTAGCTGAACCAAAATGCACAAAGCAAAGAAATGTGATGCTGCTGTTATGGAACCAAAGCTGTTGTATGGGAATTTGAAAGAATACTTGCATAATTTCAACAGCATATACTTTGATTCTTATTTTACATGGAAATGTATCAGGAAATTCTTATGCAGAGGGCACACAAATAATATCTTGTCTGTCCCATGGAAAAGACAGTAAGAAGGATTCATTACACACTAGGACATATAAAGACTTCGTGATTCTTTCAGTTCTCAGCCAGTGCTCTAATGAAATTCAAGCCTGCTACATCTGCCATACTACACTGTTAATTAGTTTTCTATTTATTTAGCAGATCTAGAAGTGGAAAGCAATCTATTGCCAGTGAATTGTTTGACTTCTATGCTAAGTAGGCTGCATTCCAATCCTCTGATGTTGAAACTAGCATGAATCCAACTTTCATCTCATTGCCATGTCAAATTAGCACCCAGCAGATTCTACATACAAAGACTTTTTTTTTTTTTTTCTCATTCATTTGAAAAAGACCTTGGAAGTTCTTGGAAGTCAAGAAACAGAAGCTGAGCAAATTTTCTCCAATCTCTCTCCATCTCCCTTACATGCTACAATGGATTAAATGTAAAAGGTATAGAGGCTGTGGTTTGTTTATATTGAAACAGGAGCATTATTTTTAGCAGACCATGTTCACTATTTAAAACAAAAAATACTGATGCATATTCTGCAACAGATTGAGTAAAATACTATCCAGCCTAGGAGAAACCCAGAATGCCTTGGCAAAGTTATGAGATTACTTTTGCACATGCTTTGCCATTTTCTATTTCTGTCTGAATTCTGTAATATACTGCAGCATCCAAACACAACATGGTGTATGCGACTTACTCCTGTCTTGCAGTGTCAACAAAGTCACTGGATTGTGAAAGTATAAAACAAAGCCAGATGGAATTAGAAAACAAATTGGCTAGAAATGAAGACATTAATCCTGTCGTACTGCATTGTAGGAGCTACAGTGTGCTGGGGAGAGTGTGAAAATACAAACCTACACCCTGACTTTGGAGTTTGCCTTGAACTTTGGGGTTTTTTTAAAATCTAGATACAAACTCTGAATGTGCTTTTTTGGATCAGGCTAGTCGTAAAGTAGCCATTATTGTACAATTAATGAACAAAATGCTGTACCAAATTTTAGCAAAGCATTAACAAAATTGACATTGATCTCCTACAGTACTGTTATTTGTGGAACATCCTTGATAAAATTCTTATAATAGCCAAGGTGTTGATTTTGAGTAATACACGACGTAAATCAGAGAAATACAATATATAGCACAGGACAGCAACATAGAAAAGCTGTGCACCAGAGAGCACACTGGTGGTAGTGTTCACAAAAGAATAGCTCCTTTCAAGAGAGAGGAAATAAATCTCTTTTACTAGACCAAATGATATTTTTGGAAAAATGTTTTTGAATTTCAGGTCTGAAACAGAAATAGTGAACTTTAACTGCTGGTTAAAAACCAGCCTATGTGAGTTTAACTTTATTGTGTTAATTGATTAGATGGCTTATATGGATGGAAATTCATATAAGAAAAGCTTTTTAAAAATAAAAATGGGATACTTAGAAAGTTTGAAGCCAAGACTAGGCTCAGACAAGAGTAGAAATGAGAAGATATCTGAAGGAGGCAGCACAGATGAGGAAGGGAAAAATGTGCCAAGTTTTCAACTGCAGGAATGTGCTCCCAGCTCAGGACAGAAAACCAGAAAGAGTGAAGACAAGTGAAGCCAGCTCTTTTACTGATTTAAATTAATGGCTGTTTGTCTTTCTGCTGTTTGGAGTAGTGGGACTTTTTTTTTTTTCAGTGATAGGTATTTTCTTGACTTTGCTATTATTTCTTTAGCATGTTCCTCTCTTTCACCATTAGGGAGAGCAACCTAAAAGACTGGTAATTCTAACGCTGGGGAAAAAAAAACCAGCTCAATGTAGTGATATATTTAATGGTGACAAGAATTCCCTAGTGCTTCCTGGAAGCCTCCATTCCTACAGCTCAGTGTTTCATCACAGTAGAAAAAAAGGAAACAAACTGAATGAGTCAGAGTAATTTTCCTAAATTTTTTTCAGTTGTTTTCCTGTGTTTTTGGCATATTCAAAAGGACTGAGCAGTATTCCTTAACAAAGCATGCCATTAAGTAAATGTTGCATGTTTAATGGTTGGGTTTGAACTTTTGATAGTCAGGAAAAGGAAAGAATATAAGCCAGGATTTATTCATCTTTTCCAGTGTTCATAGAGCTGAATGGACTGAAACAAGCAGCTAAAGCTGGAGGCAGAAATCTGAAGGCTAAGATTCTGCTAATGAAGATCTGTGATGTACAAGCATGTCTTTCAATGATTAGGAATATATCCATGAGTTTCAGGAGCCTTACGTGTATCTGTTCTGTAGTTTTTCCAAATGGATAGATTATCTGCATAAACATACGAAACAGTTGCCAGAAAAACTCCTGCTTATTATGAACTGCTCATAATCTTCCTGTAAGTTGCCAGAGCTGGATCTCAGCCGCAACTCCCCTTGTTTCTGCCCAGATGGGAAAATTAGGCTTTATCATATCTGTCCCTGAGTTCTTGGTGTATGTGATATGGTACATCCTCTCTTACTAGTTGCTTCTGCCCCAGTTCAGAGGGGGGCAGAGAGCTCATCCTGCAAACAGCTGCTGCAGCACTTCTCTTTTGATCAAGTTGTGTCTTATTTGCCACAGTAGTATAAGAAAAGGAGTTTGTGTAACTCCCATATGCAACCAACAGATGCTTGTGAGCATGGATGTTGTATAATCAATGAGTGATAACTTATAAAATCTTTAAACTTGCAGAAAGAATTCAGAATTTCAGCAAATTTCTGTCTTGTCTGGCTGGTCGTTTCCATTCATTATAGAAAAAAAAAAAAGCCAGTTGTGCATAAACTCCATCTGTTCTTATGCAGTAATGTGTATGTGGTTGGTAGGGATATTGGAGCAATGTGGTTGAAAAACCAGAGAAACTGAATATGGGATCAGGATTCCATTTGATGCACAGAAGAGGCTGCAATAATAAGCAATTCAACTTTTTGCAAAAATATTGGCAGAAAAAATGGATTAAGTGTAATGTATGCCTTGAAAGAAAGGTTCTAAGTTATTTAAATTATGCCTTCATTTTGCAATGCTGTGTAATATGTTTATACCAACTACGCCTCTAATCCTTGCTTATGTAGATGCTGCACTGAATTCCTTCTCTCAGTATTCAGTAGAGCAAGATACAGACTTTACTGAATAGTGGAATGAAAGACTGAGAGTGAAGGTGCCATTTCACAACATGACTGACATAACTCAGTTTAATTGTTCTTCTGGTCTGCGATACAAAGACAGAATTTTGTAACAAGATTTAGTTGAGAAACACCCAACATACGAGTCAAGATTTTAAAATGCAATTTTAATTGTAGGAAAGATAAAAAAGCATTTGTGGAAGGCTAACACGAGCCATATACTTCTAATTTGCTTTTCCACTACCTATACCCTGTAGTAGAGGTAGCTGGGGTAAGATGTGGACTTAAATTTTTGGTGTGCTACAGCACAGCAGCCAGCAGGCTGTATTACTGTAAGAGGCAGAAACAGTCACCCCAGAAACCTCTACATTTCTTTGGGTCTGATGCAATTTTACAGAGCTGCAAAACAACTCTGGTGAAATTGTGTTTATGCCTGGAGATCCAAATGGATCGGAGAGACAGCAGAGAGAATATGGGGGAGGAGAGAAAGCACTGAGCTCTACTTTCCACAAAATAAGGCCTCTGGAAATAAGATGGTGCCAAAATCTCTGTGTTTGTTATGTGCTTAAAAGGTCCTTTATGGTTTAGGCAAGAAGGATCCTTGTCCTGGCAAGCTTGCAGGTTAATTGAAACCTTTTTGTGTCTGCACAACACAGCAAAATAGAAAGTGGAAATACTATAACATTGTTTGTGTCAAAATATACACTTAAATTGTACCAGCCGTGAGAAAATGGTGGATTTTTATGCAGGACACGGGGACATATGGAAGCTGACCGAACCAACAGCTCAGGGAGAGTGACTCCACAGGATAAGCCTGGGTAATTAGGCAGGAAAGAAATGATGCAGAAGGCTTAGAAAGTCAGGAGTTGTGAGACATATGGAAAGAAGAGTAAACTGAGTAGATTTAATTGTCTGCATTACATGTTTGAAGTTGGAGAAGCAGGTGAAAGGAATAAGGAAGATGTAGCCACCATCATCTGGAACTAAGAGGCAGAAGGGAGGTGAGGAGTTGAGTTCTGAAGAGGTAGTAAACTCAAGTTAAGGAGAGCTGTGGATAAGGTACATCTATTTTGGAGGTAAGCATGGTAGTGGAAGATTAAGGTAAGGGGAAAAAAGGAACTTGAGGATGAGATGTGTGTTACAGGGCCAGAAGAAAGAACAGAAGCATTAGAAAAGGGAGGAAATACGGCCTTTGTAGGTGGGAGAACAGAATTCTAGTTGATTATCTATGCAATTTATAAGCAAAGCAGTAGCAGAGGATAGAGGGTTACCATTGCTTTTAGTGACCTCTTTGAATCTATATGCAATACCCAGTCTCAAGCAGTTTATTTACAGATTTGCTAGTAATAGAAGCACAGGTAAAAAAAATCGTATGGAAAGTTATAGAACTTTTCTAGTCAGCACAACAGAAGCAAAACAGGGTGAAAGTTTCAGTGATGTGTATCAGAGTATGGCCCAACACAACAAAATAAAGTAACTTTTAAAGAAAAAGTAATTTAACTTTTCAGGGAGGAACAGTTCCCTGGCCCTCCAGACATTGTGTGCTTTGCACTGTATTCAGTGAATGAATGCATTCTTAAAATGTCTGCAGTTACAAACTTTATTTTCCACAGCACATGTCGTCATGCCTCTGGCACTCTGTTTATCACCTCCTTACTGTGGCTGCTCTGTCCCTCTCACGACAAGTGCCCTTCGCCACCACCCTCTGAATTCCTCTTGGGTTCATTTTGTTCTCTGCTTCAGTTCTTTGCATTTTTCTACTTTCATGTTACATTTTTGCTGCTGCCGATGTTGAGAGGCACCAAAACTATCTGCTAAGTAATTTCCTTCTCTCTATAGCTCCTGATTCCCATAGGCACTGCTGAACTTTTCCCTCCTTGTTTCAGGAAAGGCTTCCTTCTGCAGGTGATCTGGCACCCACAGCATTAGTTTGCTCCTTTCTTTCTGTTTGCAGTTCACTGTGTTTTTCCTTAAGTGAATCACAGATACCAATGAATACTTAGGTTTTTCTGGCAGCAATTAAAAAAAAAAAAAATCCAACTCCCGTCTGCTGAGATGGAGGTTTTCTCTGAGAAGTGGTAAAGTCATCTCAGTGGTTTTTAGATTTTGGAAGACCTGACCAGTTCGGGGTGGTGGCAAGGGAAGATGAAGAAGAAACCTTTGTACATTCTGATCCTGGGGAATGCCTTCTTTGTATGTTCCTTTTATTCCATTTACCTTTGAGAAAACAAGCTTTCCATCAACAGAGCCTTTGTTCCCCCAAGATTCGTGAAGGATAGACATCAGGAGTGAGAAGTACCTGAGTTAGAGCATCTTTCTTCCACTATCCTTCATCATCAAAGGCCCCATTATGCATTGGCCACTTTGGCATTCTAGTGGATTGGAGGGAATTATGCACGTAATCCAGCACCACTTAAAAGAGGCTACCTGCTAGGACATCATGCAATATCCAGTCTCTTTCACTGGGCACACTGTGACAGCCTGGTGGGCTCTTACACTGACTTGATGCAGCAAAACCATTGCTAAAATGCAGGGGTTTTTTTGATGTGGTATAATCAGAAATATAGCAGCATCTATAAAAAAATCAGTTATCTTCTTTGATAATACATTTGAATGTCCCAGTTCATATCTGCATGTTTGTTAACTTTTTAAAAAGTGTTTCATGCTTTTGGTTTTATGTCTTTTAAAAAAAGATAGTCATGTCATGAAAAAATACAAAATGCTGAGTTTGAGACTCAGTTTATTTGCAGTTAATGATGTTGTGAAGTTTTCTGGTGTTTTAAGTTCTATGATTTCTACTGCTGCTTATTCTGGGGCCTTTTATTTCAGCATGTTTAAATATCTGATGTGACAGAAACAATAATACAGATGAAATCTTTCCTTTTTCTGGTACATATCAGACACTGTTTATGAGACACAATTTTAAAACCTTCCAAATAAAATATTTGGAATTAAAAATAGTTTTAACTTTTTTTTCTTTTTTTTTTTTTTTTTTTTAAGAACAGCTCTTTTCAAGGGGATATTGTAATTTTAATCATTGTTCTGGAAAATTAGGGATGAAATCTTGGCATCAAGAATCAAATTAGTCATTGAAGTCAGGTGGGCTTGAATCTTCTTTCTAGTTTAAAAAATGGTGTTACCTGGTTTCATAAACTGCATTAAAAATCGACTATTCAGTTTATGCTCAAATATTCTTACTTCCAAATTAGAAGAACCTGAACAAAGGTAATTATTTGCTTCACATCCCATGACAGTAGAATAATTGAGGCCATTTACTTTCATGCAGGAAAGCTGAACCCACTGATACTCAGGAAACCATTCTGAGTAAATAAGTAATATCATTACAGTTCTCACAGGTTTCACACTCATGTAGGAATGCTCATTCCCCTCTTCCTTGCTGGCAAGAAAATAATTTTAGAGTAAAGAGATCTCCTCATTCTGCAGCCCTGGGCTTCTTCACAGAACAGCCATGGGATGATGTGAGATTTAAGGTCACTACCTGTTACTGGCTTCAGACACAAACCTTCCCCTCAACCCTCTCCTGTGCTTGGAGACACAGTGGGTCTTCATTTCTTCCTGCAGGTCTTTCTTTGTGACAGTTTTCCTTTCTGTGATCAGAACCTCTAAAATACAACCAGCAAGGCACTGTTCAACACAAATCAAACACTCTTTTTCTGAACTGGAGCAGAAACCTTTATCAGAAGAGATGTTGCAGAATTGTTCTTGGAGTTTTAAGCAAACTGTACCACTTTTCTGTGGTGAAGATGGCCAAAAGGGAGTGCAAGTGCTTCTGTGAATGGACACAGAAGTCTTTGCTTTGCTTGAAGTTGCTAAAAGTGTGTGCTGTGCATTTCTTGCTTCAAGGTTCCCTAAGGCGCCCAACCCAGGTGAGAACTCACGTGGTCAAGCTGAACATGGTGCTGTCCCCAGGCAGCTGCACAAGGCAAGATCCCATTTCTGACCTCTCAGTTTCTGTTTCACGCCAAAGGTAAGAACAGACACACTACCTCTTTAGATGGGGAGATCTGTCTTTAAATTTATTTTCTAATTCACTGCTAAAACTTAAAACATCCAACACATTTTGCTGCTAATGTAGCCTTCTGTAAATGAAGATACCAACACCCAGAAGCTGTTTCTCAGGTCTCAAACCCAATTATTCTAAAAACAAAGCGTTTATTGTGATTGACTGAAGTTGAATAAACTTGAAATTCAGATTTATTTTGAAAAGAATGGTCTGCTAATTGGTGTTGAGTTTTAAATGTTTGAGCTTGTTTATTTCTCTCACTTCCTTGAACGATGTTTCAGAAACATTCCTGTTATTACAGTCTATTAAATCAGACTTATCAAAAAGGAAACATTTATTGATATCTTGAGAGACGTGTGTGCCTAATTAAGGTTGTGTTGCTGTGCATATTTTATATTAAAGTAAATGTTTCCTGCAATTTGACTTTAATCAGGTCTGAAGGGCCTTAATAAGTGTTTGGCTCAATCATTTATTTTTTGCTCCTTTCCCTGGACCAAGGGAGGAGGTTCTGTATCAGTTTGCAAAGTCACGTAATTTACCATCAGCTGAGGAAATTCTGCCGCACGCTGTAATATCTGCTTAATACATTTGTTCCTGGAAATGTTGGCAGCTGGTAATACATGCACATTCTTGATGGAGCTGGTAAATCCAAAAGAAGTCTGGAGTATTTATAGATTGTCATTTTGAAATGTGATTAGACAGCTACTTTGCATATTTCATGGCTCTTTCACCCAGTGTTACTTGGTACTATGATTACTAGAAGAAAAAATATTTTTAGGTTTCTGAATTCCTGGTTTCCAATTTATGAGGTTGGTTTTCTTTGTCTTGCACTGTTGTGCAAGGTCCCTCTTTGTGCATGTACTGTTATCCTTTGCTGTTTCCTTAACTACCTTTCTTGTTTCATGTACAGCTACCAGTGTTAGAGGGAAATTTACTGCCAAGATGTAGCCATTACAAGCCCTGTCTCAGGCACGGGTTCTATTTTTCTTGTGCTGTCCCTCATCTCTATTCTTAACTTCATCCCTCATTAAGTAGGGTGTTTTGGTGCTATAATTTAAATGATATGGTATGTAACCTGATCTTAAAAGACAATTTAAAATACTATCAGAGAGTAGCTATCTTTGTTTTCTCTGTGAAATACTGTCAATTTTGAGTGAAATATCATATATGCCTATGTCCAGGTTTTTGGAGGAGCCATTCATAATGCAAGAATATGCTTATCTAACTAACGATAACATTTATGTCAAAAAGCTGTGTAATAGATTGTTATCTTAATTCTGCTGGCAGAGGGATGTAGTAATGCAGAACTCTTTTACATGGTATATTTAAAAATATATATACACATATCTACAGTATATTAATATACTGACAGATTCACACTTACAGAAATATGTATATATATATATATATTTGTGGGGGGAGACACAGATTTCCTTTTGTTTTATCAGAGTTTTCTAAATTTTGGCAATCTCTTTGTTGCTACACTAATTACTATATTATGTAATAACTTCAAATTAAAGCTGTGATCTCCCTGTAATAGATGGTTTACACATAATAGGAAGAGATTACTTTTGCCAGTGATATGATGGCCCAAATAGATGTAGCAGATAAGAAGAGGAAGAAAGGAAAAATAGTTATTCCCCACTAAAGGGCCACTTACTGATGGAACTGTCCCACGGTCTGATCAAACTCCTGGGAATTATATGTGCACTGAGAAATTCAGCAATGCCAGGGTGTGCATCCCAGTAGCAGTGCTGTTCAGAAGAGCCTGGGGACAGTTTTCCCCCAAGGCTAACTTACACCTTCCCAAACACTTGCCAGGCATTGTGGGATAAATTGCCATGCTGTGTTGTATGAAATCTCAACTGTATGAACACAGCCAGCCCAGGGTGAGCAGCATTATGGTTGCAGTTTTATCCTGGTTGTTTGTTAAACTTTTTAGATGAGAGGCAGAAAAAAAAATCTGTATCAAAAGTTGACATTAAATTCAAACTTCTTTTGTCTCATTTCAGTGTCTTGTTAGATCATTACTCTTATTCAGATGACATTATTCTTAAAAATCACTCTAGTAAAAGTGACTAAGGCAGTGTTTAAAGAACAAAACAAGCCCTTTTATCTTTCTCAGACAAATATCACAAAATGTTAATTGATTAGTTTCCAGCTTTGGCTTTTTTTTTTAAATTTTTTTGACAACTGAAAAAAGCTAAAATAGCTGGTTCAGTAATAAACTTTTAGAATGCTCCCAAATTAGATCATGTAATTAATACTAAACTTATGAGCATTTATATTTGCAAACTTAATAAATTCAGTCCCCACAGTTTAGGAATACTAAATGATCTTAATGAAGAAATAATGCTTGAGTTTTCTGTAAACTCCATTCATTTAACTCTTGATATTCAACAGCTTTTAAAGGAAAAATTCTCACACTTTGACAAAGAAAATCCTTGACAAACAAATTAGCAACGGTTATTACTTTAAAAATGTCAGAAATGGAATGGAGGCAGTTTATCACGTTCTGAAACAGGAAATACTTATTCTTGAAATAACAGTAAAGTCTCCTCAGTTTACTCTGTTCTCCTTCAAATAAGTCTGCAACTTTTGCCTATATCATCTTTTGCCTTTCAAGTAGTGTTTGTATCTATGAAGTGTGAAGATTCTGCTGGCAAAAGTAACAGGTAAGAAAATAGCTGTCAAACAGAAGCCTCTTTTTCTGCCCTTCCTCCTTTGCACAGACAAATTCAAACACGAGAAAGCAGGATAAGAAAAAATACTGTGCTTGGAGAATGAAACTCTCCCAAATCCACTTTCCTTCTTTCTAGGACAGCACTTACTGATATTGGAAGCTGTTTACCTGAAGAACAACCATGAACCTCTTGATGATTTGTGAAGAAATCTGGAGTTGATTCATATAAGAGGGAGGAATGATGTTCTGTTTTATTCTACCAGCATCTCACAGCTGTTCTGGTATGACACTTAAGCCCTACAGGAGTTCCATGCCCAAGGTAGTAAATCTTTGTGTCTAGAGGTGGGCTCAGGTTCCCTCATCAATTAATTAATGAAGGTTAAGTGTCTGAAGGATATTTCTGGAAACTAGATTGGCCAGGGAGTCCTAATAGAACTGTGCTAATGAATCTGAACTATGAATTTGAGCATTGCTTCTGTATATGAGGAGAAAAAAGCATGCATCACCCGGAACTTGAGAAAACTTGCAGACCTGTTTTGTTGGGGATTTTTGTAGACCTGTCATTTGAGAAACTTGTCTAAGGACATATGGTAGACCTCTAAGCACTTTGATAACTGTGGCTTCAGCCCTTGTACCTTTCTGTCTGCTACGAGCTCTAGGTCTGTCTCTCAGCAGAAATTGAGGCATCTGTGAGTAGAGAGAATTTTTGTGTTTTACATCTAATTCAGTTGTTTAAGCACCAAAGACAAACACTGTAAGCCTGTACATCAAACTCACAAAACAAAATTTTTTTTCAGATCCTCTTTCAGTTCAGTGCTGTCCGTGGGGATACACCTCCCATCTGTGAGATGACTCTGTCACACTAGTATGGAAAGAGCTAGACTTCTCATCGCTTAGGCAGGTGGCAGACTCCATTTAGAATCCTGTGATTCAGCTGTAGCAAATTTCTTTTTGGGAAGGAAAAAAAAGGGAAATTTATGTAGGATGCCATTTGGAAAGATCTCAGCCTCAAGATTATGTGGACTCATGAAAGTACTTTCTTGAAAACACATGGTTGCACCCCACTGCCTTCAGATATAATGTGACAATGCTTCAGAATCAGTCTCCGGAAAAAGGAATATTGCTCATTTTTTATGTTCACCACGAAAGCTGAGTATTGAAAGAACTTACCTGCAATTTCCAGTGGCGCGTGTTGTGGGTTTCTTAATTTTTTTTTTAATCCTTATGTATCTTGTGATTTCTGAATTTGAACAAATTCAGAGGAAAAATAGTAAAAAATGTAGAATGAGTACAAACAAATAAAGGGGAGCTTCTATTGCTGGAAATCTTAATGTGTTTGGTAATCCTGACAGTGGTGTAATTTGGGTCCTTATAATCAGTTCCATTACCTTTTTTGTCTTCCTTTTTTTTTTTTTTTTTTTTTTACCACAGGAGTTAGGATTTTGCACTGGGACCCAAAGTCTGGATCTGTTGTGGGACTCTGATCAAGAAAGTGAGGAATGTGCTCCTACCCTTGGCTGAAGCAAAAATCCATAAGGCAGAAGATCACTAGGTAGGCTCACGGTCTTGCCCTTAAGAATGCACTGAAAGCATCAGTGTTGTATTTGCACAGGGGAATTTGTGTGTTTTCATCTTTTGGAAGCAGAGCTTATTCTAATAGGTTAGAAATCTGTGGATGCAGATTGGTTTCAGCAGAAGAAGCAAAGCACTCAGCTTAGGTAACTAGTTTATGTCCTATATTCTATTTAAGGAATGTGAGCTAGCTAGTGCACAGGCCACAAGTCCCCCTGGTCTGAACAGGACTTTCTGGCTCCTCACATGCCCCCTTTCCACATGAACCTCTGGGCCTGGAGAAGGTGGCTTGTCCTTAACATCAGCATGCTGGCTAGAGGTGCAGCTGACAGGCACATGTGCATGATGCCTAGCTCAGGCTCGTGCTCTTTGTCCATTCTTAAATTTTCCTGTGCCACTTCCTTTTGGGAAAAGTAGAGATAATTGCTTTACTCATCGTTAACATGGTACTCCTGTGCACTACAACCTTGTTGGCTATGGGAATTTTTTTTTTCTGTGTATGTGTGGATACTTATTTGGTATTATAAATGAAAGCCTTTTACAGCATTCTGGTGTGCCTGCTCCCCGACTATAGGTCATCCACTGTTCTTATCCCAAAAAAGGACCTTGGCTGGTGTGCTATTTTTTATCTTCTCTCTTTGCAAATGTTAATAGCTTAAAGGGAGTCCCCAAAGCCCTTACTCAAGCCCAGGACTCTCAGAACTTAGTTTTTTTCTTACTGTCCTCCATATAAAAGCTCTTTTCTATGCTTGCCTCTACCCCTTCTCCTTCTTCAAAGCTTATTCAAGTATGTCATGCCCCTGATGCTCTGTTCTTCCAACATTACCAGCTTGATGCATTTTTTTCCCCTCACCTATTAGTCCACTGCATGCTGTACATGTATACGTAGAAGGAAGTTCTGCTTGCCCTTCCTGCAAACCCACCCCCAGAGAAAAAGAGGCACATCATTATACAGGTGTGCAAGTACGTTTTGCTAAGGTAACACTGAAGTGCTTCAATTTGCCCACAATGGACATGTCCAGGTAAATTTGAAATCTCAAATATTCTATCTGTGCTCACAATTAGTTATGTGGACTTACAGGAAAAAAAAAAAAAAGGCAAGAGGGAAAAGATTTAGGCTAAAGGATAAAAGAGTAAACAAAAGTGATGCAATTTCAATTGTTAAATACTAATTTTTTATTAGGTCATATACAGCTTTACTTTTTTGGGATCTGCTAAACAAAGTTGTTTCACTTAACCCTTGAGTAACACAGGCAAAGTCATTAAAAATACCAAAATCAGTGTTTTAAGATTGTAAACAATAAGTTTAGAACAAATGAAATACAGATGGTTTTACTGGATTTAATTACATATGAAACTGAATACCTTGAAAATAAAGTACCATAAAAAGATAAACAGATTTATTAGGACAATGTTTTGTGAACTTCAGATATGCATATTATTAATATGAAAAACTGAGTCTAGACAGATACTATTGCACTTGAAGAGCTACTATTTTGCAATTGCTTCAGGAGGTTTTTAAATGATAGCACAAAAGCACATTTTAAAATCTCTTGTTCTGCTTCCTGAATGCAGGAGAATTTACTGTCCCACTTGTGTGAGCTGTGGCCCTGTCTGGCACAGCTACATGTGTACTAGAGAATAAAAAGGGGTGGAAGGAGGGCAGAGATAATTGTAAGTTGAAGAGGTGACTCTTTTTGACAATGTAGTCTTAAAAGAATTAATATGCCCACATTTCAGTACTAGTATTTTAATGCCATTTACTCTTCCATCTATAAAAAACATGTTCCTTAAGTTACAGTTTTGGCTAACCATTCTGGAAATAAATTAATATTCTGGCTATAATCTCAGTATATTTTATTTAATAAAAAAAGTTCAGTTTTCATAAAAAACCCTGTCTCATAAAAACTAACTCTCCAGAATAAGCGTACTGAACTCAGCAAAATCATGGCAAAAGCAGTGTCATTTAATTATCTCACTTCTAAGTCTAATTAAAGTATACTTAACTGCACCTTGTATCATACCAAAAAATATCATGTTTATTACTACTGATGTTAAAGGAAACTTGTACAGGACTGAATCTTGGTCTTTATTAATGAAAACACAAATCCAGTTAAGACTTCAGACAAGCTCTCATTTTTCATTTTTCAGTTAACATGTTTTATTTCAATTTTATTCAGAGCTGAAACAAGAGTTTCATTTACAGCTGAGGAAAGCAAAGATGAAACTTTGTTCTTTCTTTTGTGCTCAGCCACACAATTTATTTTTCTCCTGGCAATGGATTTTAAATCTCTTTCCTTTTTTTTTTTTTTAAATAGGAACTGTTTTAGTAAGTGCCGACACTAGAGCTGACAATGCTTTGTGTGGTTTTTTTTTCCTTTTGCCTGGTTTCTGTGTCTGTGTGTGCAGGCATGCATTCATTAACGTAATTCCTCAACATTCAACAAGAGTGCATCATAAACCAGAGGAAAAAAGCCTCATAAATATTTAGATCTTCCACCTACCTTCCAAAACTGAAGTGAAAAAGAGTATTTAGTGTGGACTTGGTTTGAGTTAATCTGCATATGAACTGAAAGGGGGTACAAAAGGATGAAAAGGTGGTGGAAACGAGCATACAAACCCCACAGTCTCCAGGGGGCCATTCATCTTGTTCTTGTCAATACAATCTCAGTCTCACTGCTTGGCTGTGCTCTGCGCATGACCCGACAGCCCGGCTTTGCAAAGGATGTGCGAGCTTTAGCCTGCTTTGCTTGCTTCTGTCGGGTCATTTTGCCACAGGAGAAGAAAAATACTTCACCTTTAGGAAGCTGGAGAAATTTCTCTACCTGCTTGTGGTCCACACATTGACATACACACTTAAAACATTTACATAAAAGGACAAGGAGGTTAAATGAAAGGCAATTTTAGGTAATTTGACAATTAATGAGAGGTAATGACATCACGATGTAGCTTTAAGCATGCTACAAACCCATACAACTTGGGCCAAGGGTTGAATATATTTACATATAAAACTCTGCTACTTCTAACAAACAACACTGTCAAAAATTAGAGATAAAAAAACAGACCACACATAAAATTCAGGACTTCGTGTACTTTCACATTTGAACGGTCACAGAATAGTTTAGGATTCTGCAAATTGTTTTTATATATTTTAAATTTTTTAAAAATGAGGGCATGTGTACTACATTATTTTTTATTTTATAATCTGAGACAAATTAATTTTGACTGATTACACCATAATGCCAAAAAGGCATAAAGACCATTAAAGTCTATTACCAGACACAAACAGTGATTTCACACAAAACAAAATTCTTGATCATAAACAGCCAAAACAGATTTTTGTGAGGACAAACTTAGAATGAAATACGTGTAAATTACTGAATTAATCAAACTCCACATCAGTCAGATTAATTGAATTACAGTAAAATTACATAAATACTACATGCAAAATGGTCATTTCAGTCAAATAATAATCACTTATCTTACTACACTGCTAATCTTCTATTATCTAATTGTGATACCCAAAAAGTCCAAGCATACTCTTTTCAAATTATTCTCTTTCAATCTCCTCCTTAAATTAACTCAGCCAAAGTGGGATTTTTTGGTCGGTTGGTTTTTGGTTTTTGTTACCAGACCTCCTCAAAACCGTGTCAGTGACCACACCAAAGTGACATCAGGTACAAGCACGAGCATGTAAGCTGCTCTGACTCCCCCACTCATCACCTGGTGTCACTCTGACACGCAGGACTCCGCCTACCCTGATGAACTCCTAATGAAGTACCAGGATGCATCTGTAGCCAGAGGGATAATTGATTTTGCTATGAACCTGTAAGACAGGTGCATACAAACTTCAAAATGGGACAAAAGATCAATTATGCTTCTAGTAATGAAAATCAGATGGATAGCTATAAATAGACTATCTGGAAGGAAAACCAAGGTAGGGATGTATATTTTAATTGACTTGCTAAAGGGAAGACCACCTTCTGTCCTGAAAATTGGCCATTTAATTGGCTAGGTCATGACTTCTTAAAACCAAGTAGAAAAATTCTAGAGATGGGGAAATGCTTTAGTCAAGCAGTGCCTTCCTTCCACCTCTAGCAGAGAAACAGTTTGCCAGCCTCCTAAATAACAGGAACTTTACAGCCCTTTCTACCGTGGGAAGAAGGAAGGCTGTCTAATCTGGATTACTTAATACCCATCTTCATGTTGGCCCTCTTTAATCAAAACATTACAACAAAAATTAACAGTACCTTCTTTTTCCTGTATAGTTCCCCCCACAAGCTGTTGTTTTTTGAGCATGCTGTCAGACCAAGTATTTATTTGTTAATACATATACAAATGGTATTGTTATGCAAATTGAATAGCAGAGTATACTCTCTGGGAAACTGATTTTTGCATTTCTCTGCTCTGCTGACAGGGTAACAGTTCTTTAGTCCTATCAGGATTTGAGGTGTGTAGAGTGTGCACATGCTTAAAGCACAGACAGTTGCCGTACCTGTTCTGTCAAAAGAAAAACCTGCAATCAAAGTGTCATAACCTTTCTTTAACAATTTGACAAGCTACTTAAATACCTAAAAGGTGAAGAACTGTCCTTGAAACTTTCATATACTCCTTTTTAAACAAATACAATACCATAAAAGATAATGTTAACACGTCAGTGATCACCCTTATTGATGAATTGTACAATAACTTCCATAATAAAAAGCGGCCTACTAGAGAAGGGTCTTAAAAATTTCTACAAATTATACGAAAAGTTGTGCAGTATTGGAAACGTCTCATGTTCTAAACAAACAGGAACATCTAGACTCACGTGAATGGGATCTGTACAGAAGTAACTTGAATCTAGAAGAAATGCATTGTATTTCCCTTCCCTGTATTTCAGTCATAATCTGAGACCAAGCACAAAACATTTCACATTCAGAATAGTAACAAAAAATTGTAAGAATGTGAGAATGGCCAGCAGTGTAAAGCATAATTTCCAGACACTGCAAATTCAACTGTAGTGATTCTTGCATGTATTTTGCCTCTACACCACAGCAAAATTTTCAGCTTATTCCCTTGTGCCTCTACTCTGTGGCCTGGCCAACACAATGACTAGATGAATGTAAAATATTAACACACTTCTGAAAGCCAAAGCTAGGGAATGACTGCATTACCTTCAACAGAGTAATTTAGTTCTTGTCAAAATCCTGAACCCAAGGTGTTGTTCAAACTATGCCAAGAGCAGAAGTGGTTAATAGAAAATGTTTCTGTATGTTTACAGTGATTACAGTTTACAGCTGATGGCTCAACAGTTTGCAATGGCCACTCCAGACATCCAAAAGGTGTAGGACACATCTGCACAGAGCAGGCAGATGCCATACAGAAACTATGGGATTAAAGTGAACTTCTGGAGATTCAAGTGGAATACCACAAGGCAAGGGAATCCTGTCCTTCATTGTGCTTATAAACTTGTAACAGTGACTTACTAGGATCAAACAATGAACTCATTTTAAACAATAATCAGATCCAGCATTAGCTGTATAGGATGATACCATCTTGTATGAAGTGACTGCAGCTCAAAACAAGCCAGATCTCCTAGATAAGCAAACAACCCAGTAATGTTCACCTGTTGGCTTTGAGCCCAAGAGTAATGTTTTACTGATTGTTATGACCTGGCCTCTGAGCTCTGGTGACAGTCAAACAGGGACTTATGATGCACCAGCCAAAAATTCCAATGTAGATGGCATGAGATTTGGGATGCTTCCTGTTTCTATGAGGGAATCCTGAATTTATCTGAGTGCTTAAGTAGTAATTCTCTGCACTTTTATAATGCCTTTCATCCAAGCAACTCGAAGTAATCAACTACAAAGTGTTTCACAGCTTCAGAAGAGTAGAAAACAGTGAAATGGGTTCCAGGGCATATGACAATTCAAATATATGTGGCTACTATATTCCAGGAAATATCTCCCACACTCAGCAGAAAGACAGGGGGTAGGAGGAACAAATGGGAGACAATGAGTCATCCACAATCAAAACAAAGTTTAGGCTTCCTAAAGTGAAAAAGGATCATAAGAAAATATTAAGAAATTGAACACTGTTGTTTCCTTTTAGAAAAAAGGCACAAATAGCATTGGACAGATAAAAAAAGAGCCTCTGAGCTACTATAGCACGGAAGCACAATGGTCTTTGTGTGGGTAATCAACAACCACTGTAGGACTGCTCTGTCCTTTGCTTTGGATGAACACTGTTGAGCAACTCTGTCTCATCTCCAGAAGCTTTCAACATTCATACTGTTTAGTCCCTTTCTTTTCTCACAGCTTTGTAGCTCCACGTATTTCTCTTCACCATTAAAACCAGGATTTACATTTAATAAAGACTTGGAAAATATGAAGTATTTTGAGCAGACAGAAGAAGAAGACTTCTAGTAAAAAAAAAATTCTGGCTTTTCAGACTGATTAATTACATTTTCTTAGAAGGCCCAGCAATACAAATGTTTCTTTCTCGTTACCGCAGTTTTAAAAAAGGCTAAAGTTTTCTTATAATTTTAGATGTCTTCTGTCCAGTTAAATATATGCTCCTTTTGTAAGAAGTGCTGCTCTTTAAGTACTGAACATTAAGAACCATATGCAACACATCACTAGCAATCCCACAGTGTAAGTCAATATACATATGCATTCACATTTCACACATGTTAGGAAAAGTTAAATTAATGCTTCAGCTACATTTTAAATTCTATTGTGTTTCAGTCATAACTGAGAAGAATGGCTAATTTAAATATATTTACAAAGTTAAGTTTGGAAACATTTATATCTCATAGTAACCAATACACTCCGGTATTTTACCAAAACATGGTGATCTGAAAAACAGAACTTACCTGTTTCTTTAGCTGTCAGCTCTTTGCCACTGTGGTTGCCAAAACAAATCTGCAAATTTCCCTGATACGAACTATTTTTTGTTTTTTAATCCTATTCCCCTGTTTAGGTGAAAACACTTCTCACTATGGTGAAAAGTAAAAAGACTGATTATTTGCTTGCTTCCCTTGTGATATAGGAAAATCGTAATTAGTTTGTGGCCAGTTTGGGGTGGGGTAGATCTGGAGCTGAAGAAAGAGCTCAGCCCCCCTAATCTTTCACATAAGTACGTCTTTCGACATTGTATTTTTAGTTACACGTAGCAAATTTTAAAAAGCTGCTGAGGGCACTACTATAGTTGAGATGGCTGCATCAATTAAAATGCAGAATGTTATCCTGGATAGTTTTAAACTTAGGCTTCTAGTTCAAAACAGAAGGTAAAAACACTCAAGTATGTCTGAAATAATAGCCAAGATCTCTCAATATTCCTAATTTCCAGATATGATAATACTGTAATCTTTTAAACTTGAATGTGCATTAGCTGGACTTCCACTGGCAGGGATTATATTTAGCAATGGTCAGTTCAGTGTCCCACAGATCAGGGTTGCATTTACAGTAATACACACTCATTGCTACTCCCACTTTGCAATGTGGGGCACAAGCTGGCTCACTTATTGCTACCAAAAAGTGACAGGCCAGAAGCCATACGAAATTCCTCCCTGCATGAGCACAGAGCTATACAGCTAAGGTAGTAATTTTCTAAATGCAGAGATGGAGAAGTGTCATATCCTAGCACACTAACTGAAGCCATGGGGCTGTGCATGGGGTTAGAAACACTGGGAAAACACTGTGCACAGTGTGTTTCAAGAGATTAGTTGGCTTCTTTTATTGACCTAGAACGAGCATCAATTACTTATAATCCAACTGTAAAATGCACTAAAACAATGCAAGTGTTTATAAATTATAAGGTGTAGGAATGTTACAAGCTTAGAGGCAACACATACCTTCAAAATACAGGATTCATATATGTTCTGTAAATAGCGTTGCCCCACCCGCTGTTAAATTTAAGTGGTGTTATGAAGATGATGAAGTGGATAAATGTTATGTTTACAATGCAATACCTCAGTTTAGTTTTGTCTCTGTAATTGCTGGCATTTTTTCCTTTTCTATGCCTTGTCAGATTGCTTTTCTTTTCCTCTTTCTCACCATTTTCTGCCTTTCTCAACAACGCTGTAATAAAACTGGCATACCTGAGGCTTCACTTTCATCTCCTACTGGAAAGTGTGAAATGAAACCGATCTAAACTTTGTTTTTAATGCACAGAGATTTTTCAAGAGCACAGCAGAAGCACCACCCTCTCTAGACAGACACACCTTTTCTTGTTGCTAAAATGGGATCTTTTCTAGAAAAAAGTCTGCCTAGTACTAAAAGAAACTGCATGTATAGCCACTGCATACCCATGGAAATAATCTACTCAAAAGTGCCATCTGGTAGTCAATCATTCTATGATAATCCTGGACACAGCTGTAATACATTCTACTATATACTGACTTACATCTTTCTTATGCATAACCACGACTCTCTGGTAGGTAGATAAGGTGAAGCCCAGTACAGAGATACTCCTGCCTTTCCTAAGTACTGAGAGTTACACAAAATGCTTAGTATTTTAGCAAGCAGAATTTAGTCCCCTCCATACTATCCACGTAACAGTGTCCTGCAGCAGTAACTTAAAGACATATGAAACAAACACCTTACCAAGAAAGCTGACAGGTACAAGATTTAGGTCAAAAGTGGAAAAATACTTATTTGTTTTACTTAGCATTGTCTTTTCTCCCCAGCTTAATGACTGCATAATTAATACACAACCACAGGAACAATGAGAATGTAGCTCTTCCTACTCTTGTGTAAGTCGATGAATCACAAAGGTATCTCTTCTTCTGGCTCCTTTATTCCAGACTGAGGAAGAGCCAGTTCTACCAGGAGTAATAATGTGGGTTACTACACCCTTCTTCACAGTTGTGGTACCGCTTGAAGTAGCTGAAGAGATACACATCTGAATCCTTTCCAGACTAAGGTGTGCTTAAAACCTGTATCTTTCAGTTCTTCAGCAATGACATAACATCACTAGTGGACAAATAAAGGCATTATCTCTTCCAGGATTACACAGAATACTTGGACATGTCCCTTTTGAAAACTACATCATCTGCTTATTACTTTGAATGACACACTACTGTAGCTTCTGCTTGAAAAGTTACCTGTCAGTTTGCCTTAATGTTAAGGGAAATGTTTTTGTTGTCAAACACAGCGCAGAATTTTCATGTAATTGGTCCTTGAGATTTTTAGTTTGGCTCTAGACCTTATTCTGTTAAGGCATTCATCACCTTGCAGAAATAAATGTATTTCAGATGTTCATCTGGTTTTGGGCAGTACAATAGCTACAGTCTTGTACACCATGAACGATTCAATACTGAATCACACACAGAGTATTTTTTTTTCAAGTGACTGTAATGGGTGAGTGAAGAATTGCTTCTTTCCCTAAAGAAGTGTAGTAGAGCATATTGGTACCTTCCTGTTACAGACAGCATCGCAGAAGGCTGATGACATCCAACAGCCTATGCCTATGATTTGGTCAACAGAGACATGGGAAGTAATAGCCAACACTCTTGAAAGAGCTTCCCAGTAGTCATTAGCCTTTGCCTCTATTTCCAAAGGTGTTATCAGCTATGAACATTATAGCAGTAATTGAATTTGCTTTTTATGATCATTGCAGGCCTTTACTGTAATACACAGAGGCCGCTGCTGGCATTATCATAATTCTTCTAACTTTGAGATTAGATTAATGCAATAAAACTTCACCTTAACGGAGAAACTGTTGGAGAATACTACATGTTACCTAGATGAAAACACAAGTACTCAAAATAGGGACTTCTGCCTGCGTCTAGATAGAAGTTAAGACATTGGGTAGTTACCTAAAGAACCTTACGAGACCACAGGACCTGGTTATCTTGAAACAGACTAAACGACTGCTATCTCCCTGCCCCCTCCCCTCCCCTGATATCAACACCACACAACCTCTCCCCCATACCCACAGAACCTGTTTACCAGCCCTCTATCATGTCCTCCCCCCAGCCTTCTTCTCCCATGGGAAAGCTGCAAAATTGAGAGAATGCAAAAGTATTTCTACTGTCTCAGTAGATCAAGCTGTAGTCATGCCAGTCTTGATGGGAGCTATACCTTCTCACAGCTCTGTAACCTGAATTAATTTAACTTTCATCTCCCAGGAACTCTTAAAACTCCCTTTCTTACAATGTGGGAGTATGGGAAGGTAAAGGCAGAGAGCAGAACATAAGGTATGCTGAGAGGGGCTTTCAGGTAGCTATTTTGGTTTTCACTGTATACTTGCTAGAGAAAGGTATCATGCTGATTTGCCTGTTTGAAACCGATGATGAGCTTTCTGCATTTTATTAAAACATTCAGCTTTTCCAAGGGCTTTTTCCTAAAGACTTAAATTCTGAGTTTTGAAGTATTTACAGAAAAAATCAAGGATGAGAATTTTTCCTGTCATTTGTGCCTAATTAAACGGGCAGCTTCATTACATAGCTTTGCCTCAATTTCTGTACTGTTCTGACTGAGAAAATAATTCAGAATAGCAACTGAGCAAACTAGAGCTTGAATTTTGTACTGGCATGAGTGATTCTGCAAGCATTGGCGTGCACCATCTCATTCTCCACTAAATAAGCACAAAATATCTTAGGACAAACTATATTGTTCCTGTTAGTAGTTTACTGGTGTTACTGCACACCAACTTGTGCTGGTATTTCTTACCTCGTATTGTCTGCTGATATTCAAGCACTGGAAACTCTTTATGTGCAGGAAACAATAATGAAGTAGTATGGGAACAGCTGCACCAAATCTGCTGAAAAAAAAGTCTCCATATGCTATTTTTACTGTGAGGATCATCAGTCCAGAACAATTATTCTAACATCATCTATGTTTATCTAATTTTAAGATGAAAGCTTGCTGTTCAGCAGATGCCCTTAATCAAATGGAAGGATTCAACAGCACCGTTTCTCAGGGTTAAAAAGAGCCTTTGCTTGCCAGTTAAAAATTAGCAAGAAAAGGTCTACAAAAATGCATCATTGTCCAGACTGGTCTACAAGAAGCAAAAGGATGGCAATTTTGTTAAGCATGTAAGGTTGTATTTTAGCTTGTCACAATCTTAAAACAAGGTTGGAAAAGAGCAAACACAATCATGTTACTAAACAGAAACCGCATTGTTTTGTCATCCATAACCATACTGCGGTGTGTTGTGGGCATGCTATTGATGAACTAAGAATCTATATTTAAAAAAATGGTTTGTAACACTGCTATTCTTTGGTAACAAGGATAGTATTTTCTTACTGAATATACAATTTTTTAAGAATAAGAAGCAGTAAGACTGACTTACCTTACATAAGCGATTAATTTCTACTAATGTAAACAAAACCCTGAAATGAAATAAAAATTCCAATGTCCAAATAATGAGCTCTATCTACACGTTTGAAGGGGAAATACACAATGAACACTGGATATGCCTGCAATGTAACATGCAATAATCCAAGTCATTTTAACTGTTATGAGAACTACGCATTCTCCATATTTTTGTCAATACACATCTTTCAGGAAAAGCAGAGTTAACACTGCTTGACAATACCCAATGACACTGTACACCTGTCAAGATGACGTGTCTCTGTTTCTTTTTGGTTTAGGAAGCATTGTTCATTGCCATGAACCTAATATTGAAAGTATCTTCAAATACTGTGCGGTATGTATTGAAATGCATTTGAATTTTTTACAGAACTTCAAGCAATAGCTAGACTTCATACCTAATCCTATGAAATATGACTGTTTTCAGCGAGCTACGTGAAGAATGCAGCGATTCTTATCCAGCTTGGTAACAAAAGCTCTACCAAGCTACCGCGAGCTGCCTCGAAGCTCCCTGACAGCCTCTCAAGGGCTGAACACCAAGGAAGAACACCGAGTAGCTGCGTGGGGAAGGAGGAATACGTACAAGCAACCGCGTCGCGCTGCTTTGCCTCTGCGGCTGCAGTGGATGGAGCACCTTAATTTTGGTTCTGGCTGCCGGACACCGCTTCTCCCGTCACGTTTCCCATCCAAACCCGTGCAACAAGCCACGGCTGATGCCAAAACGCGGCGCTGCCCTACAAGCAACAAGGGCGGCGCACAGCCTTGCCGGGAGGCTCGGGCGGGAAGGAGCTCAGCGGGCCGGGATGCGGCCCGGGCTCCGACCGGGGCAGGCGCGGCGCAGTGCCCGCCGCAGGCCGGGGGGACGGGGGAAGAAGGGCCTGCCGTGCCCGCCCGGGGCAGCGCCGGAGCGGGCGGACCCCGACCCTCTCCGCGCCCCGCGGGGCCCGCCCGCGGCCGCCCGGTACTGCCGGGGCCCCGCAGCCGGGGTGAGCGGCTCTCGGCAGCCCCGCTCCTCCCTCCTGGCCCCGCCGCGGGGCCGCTCAGCGGCTGAGCTGCCGGGGCACTCCGGCGGCTTCCCCGCGGCTCCGCGCTCCCCGCCCGCCCCCGCGGCCCCGGGACCGACCGGGAATCGCTCCTCGCGCCGTCCGCGCCGCCCACCACCCGCGCGCGCAGGCGCGGCCGCAGCCCCCGCGCGCACCTGCCCGGCCCCCGCCCGCCGCCGCCGCCGCGCGAGACCGGGGCCGTGCGGGAGGCGGGAGCGCGCGCGCCCCGGCGGGGCTCTCCCCGCCCCCGGGGGGGCGCGCACGTGACCCATCCCCGCCCCGGAGGTGCCGCGGCGCGACTTTGTTTGGGAGAGTTCCGTGCGCGCGCGGAAGCTCCTTGTCCCCCCGCCGCCGCCCCGGGCCCCGGAGCGGAAGGGAGGGAAAGGAGGGAGGGACGGCTCTGGCTCCGCCAAGCGGCGCTGCCGCCGCCGCCGCCGGGCAGCGGCCGCCCCGCCCCGCCCCTGGTCCCGCCCCCGGCGTGTCCCACCCCCGCGGGCCCTGCCCCCTCCCCTCCTGCCGCCGCCGCCGCTGCTGCCAGCGCAGCCTGAACTGAAGCGAACTCCGGAGCGAACTGAGGAGAAGTGAGGAGGCGGCGGCGGGGCTGAGACTCACCAGCCACAGGCGGCGGCGGCGGCAGCAGCGGCGGCGGGAGGGCGGGCGGGCGGGAGGCGGAGAGGAGGAGGAGGAGGACACACGCCAGGCGCAGCGCGGCGGCAACAACAGCAGCAGCGGCGGCGGCAACAGCGCGGAGACACCGGCGGCGGCTCCTCGGAAGCGGCAGCCGCGCCAGCAGCGCCCGCCCGCCCCGCGCGTCCCCTCCCTCCCTCCCCCGCCGCGGAGACAGGGGGCAGCGCCGAGAGGAGAACCGGGCTCAGCGTGTGTGTGCGCGGGAGGAGGAGGAGGAGGGGGGACACACCGAGGACTGCGCCGGCCGAGGGCGCACGGAGCAGGGAAGCGGCGGCGGCGGCACCGAGAGGCGGCGGCGGCGGCGGGTCCTTGTGCCCGGAGAGGAGGGCGCAGCCCGCACGGGGGTTTCTACCGAGTTTCCTCTTTTTTTTTCTTTTTTTTTTTTTTTTTTTTTCGGTCCCTGGGACTCAGCGGCGGGTCTGCGTTTGTCTCCGGATTTGAATCCTCCTCCTTCTCCTCCTTCCTCGGGGAAGCTCCCCTCCCCGCCCCCTCCCCTCCCCCACCGCCTCCCTGCCCGCCCGGATCCAGCCGGGCGCCCCGTGCCGCGGTCGCGTTGCTCGGCGGAGCTGCTGCGGGCGCTCGCCGTCTGTGCGCGGGCTTGGAATATGGTTGGGGAAATGGAAACCAAGGAGAAGCCGAAGCCGAGCCCCGATTACCTGATGCAGCTGATGAACGACAAGAAGCTGATGAGCAGCCTCCCCAACTTCTGCGGGATCTTCAACCACCTCGAGAGGCTGCTGGACGAAGGTAAAAGCACTCGCCCGGCCGCCCCCTCCCCCGCCCCGCCGCCCTGCCCTGCCTCTCCCGGCCCGGGGATCCCGCTCCGTCCCCCGCCCCGGCCCGGCCGGGCGACGGGAGCGGCCCGGGGCCTGTTCCGCTCTCCCCGCTGCTCCCCGCACGCTCCCGGCCCCGGCTGGGGAGCCTAAAACAAAGGGGAAGTGCGGGCTCTCCCCGCCCTGGCCGCCGTCGCGCGGTGCCGAGGGACTCGGGGAACGAGTGGGAGGGGAGAGGCAGCCCCGGCCGCGCGGGTCCCCGATCCCCCCGGAGGGTTTTCCCCTTTATTCTTCCTTTTTTTTTTTTTTTTTTAAACCCCTTTTCCGCACTATTTCCTTAAACCGGGGGAAGGGTAACTACGGCACGGAGGGGAGGGAACGAGGACAGGAGCTCAGGAATGCGCTCTGGGGGAAGGCAGGGAGGAGGGGAAAGGCTGGCTGGCGGCTGGCGCTCCCCTCCCTCCCTCCATCCCTCCTCCCGTGGCGGCGGGGGACACTGGGGTCCTGCCGGCGCCCTCGGAGCGCTCCGCCGCCCGGCCCCGGGGCCCCGCCGGGGGGGCGGGGGGTGTTTGGTTTCGAGATTCGGCTGTTCTGGAAGCTGCTTGGACTTGAATGACTAAGGCGGAGGGGGGCTGAGCTCTTTCTTCAGCTCCGGGTCTACCCCACCCCGAACTGGCCACAAACTAATTACGATTTTCCTATATCGCAAGGGAAGCGAGCAAATTCTTCTCTCGGCTATCTTTACCTTTTAAAGAAACTTAACTTGAAAGACTCTTACGTGTGACTTTAGTGAAGGGGGAGAAACAAAAAGGATTACGAAATTGCCTGGTCTGCTCCTGCCAAGCGTCCACCCCGGCCCCGCACCCGCTCCTGGCGCGGGGCGAGGCCCCCCCAATTTTTCGCTAAATAGCTTTGTTAAGGCTAAGCTTTCACAAATAAATAATCACGTTTTAGAAAATTAAAAGTACGAGCTGGGAACTTATTGTGTCCCATACATTTTCCCACTCCAGTAACAGACCCACTGTGTATTAAAAATTAGGTGAAACGCTTGTTCTTAGTATTCTAAATTCGCCTTGTAGTCGGGTTCACAGGTTTGTTTTTCTTGTCTAAGGCATTTCCTTTCCTTCCACTTTAAACCTAGGCTTTCTGGAGAGTTAGACCTGTTTGTTTAATCGTACTTGATAGCTTTGTAGAATATGATATGACCATAAATTATTTATACAGTTTCAACTTGTTGGGATCTTAGTATGAAGTACTGATTTTTCGAGATTTTGAGTTTGGGTTCTTGTTTGCGGATGTATTCCTCCTCGCTGAAAGAAGTTTGGGAAGTTGACGACCTCGGAAGATGAAAGAACTGGTTATATTTGGTAGAACAACTCCCCGCCCTCTGCCAAGACTGTAAAAATGAGATAGCGACTGTAGTACGACACAAAAATAGCATGTCGAGAAAATGCTACCTTCGGAAATAAGTGATAGAGGAGTTTAAAAAAATCCAAACGAAGGGTGAAGAATACTGAAATATGGATTGTGGGAAGCATTATAGTAGGACCGTCTATTTTTATTTTCAAGACACTTGGAGGAGTTTGAATTTACATTGGAGCAAATGTGGACATGAAAAGCAAAACTATTTAAAACTTATGTTCTTGGTCACCACACTGAACAGCCTCTTCAGAATAGGTAGATTTACAATAAACAGCAAGAAGAAACTTGACCGAGAAGACTCCTTTATAGCACAAATGAGCCTTCCAGAGGCTTGAAAATGGATTTTTGAATTCCTGAATCTCTTCAACGTAATGTGTTTGGCCAGAGGAGGCCTGAAGCTGTTTTTTTATTTTCAGAGAACAAAAAGAAGAAAAACATTTTCCAGTGTGAAAAGGACACTGATAAAGGAATGCCTGAAATACATTTTTCCATATATTTTGAAATACTGAAAACTGTGGAAGTCTGTTTGCAAAGTATCGGAGTTCCAAAACGAGGGCTCTTGAGACGCTTGCTGAAAAAGTTTAAGGACTGTGTTGGAACTATTCTTCACACTCTTCTTCAAAAGAAAAGCAAATAAAATACTTTCTATGTTCCTAAATGGTCTCTGGAAGAAGCCTGCTATCCCTTTAAGCTTTTCTGCTTTTCCTGTTTACGTTGGCAATTGGGTGGAAGTATTGTGGAGGCAGAAAACTTTTTGGAATGTTGAAAAAAATGTTTCATGCAAATCTAGTAAATTGCTTCAAGACTTCAAAATTTGAACACTAAGGGGCGCCAGTTATTTTATTTTCTCAGGCGTAAGTCCGCGAGCACCAGTATTGACTCGGGCAGTAAAATTATCAAATCTGGTAGAAGACGGCAAAGAATGACAAAATACTTGTGGATTTGTGCAGGTATCTGTATTTGCATGGACCTCCATGTATTGTATGCTTCCAGGCAGTATTACATAGGTGGAATAGGCAGTAGCAATGAACAGCTGAGGAGTTGGAACAACTGTTTTGCTGTAAAACACCTATCCTGGTTACCAGTGGGGGCTGTGTTAAATGTCTTGAGCTCTATGCTCCACTGACAACCTCCAGCAGAAGAGTTTAGTAATAGCGAACTACAGGTTTGCTAGAAAAATCTGCAGGATTTAATTTGCTTACTTAAAAGTGTGTTATTTCATAGTTTCATCAGTTGTTTCCTGGCACCCTTGGGAATACAAAGTATTTGGGGCAAGTGTGTGTATATATAGGTATATATAATCTAAAAATAAAGTTACGGGGTTCACTTTCCCTCTTTGCCCCCTCCATCCTGTCATTTGATTTGCTTCTTCTAGTTTGTTGTTTTGTGGTTTAGGTAGGTCGGTTTTTTTTTTTAGTTACTATACAACCATTTTCCTGAAGGTTTTGTTTATGCTTGAGAAGAATAATATTATGATCAGCCATTGTTTTTTAATTTGCTGACCAAAATGAAGAAATAAAGTCACAGCCCTAAGAATTCAAACAAATAAAAGGTGGGATTGATTTCCCTACTGGAATGCTAGGGTGGGTGGGTTTTTAAATTATTATTTATTTATTGTTACATGCCATGTCAGTATTTGAAAACAGAACTCAAATGGGCTTCTGCTGTGATTACTTCTTGTACCTGTGTGCAACAAGAGATAGAAAGGGACCTGTGGGTTTAGGTGAACAGTACATCTAGTCTGGTTAGGTTACAGAATGTACATTTGCTTTTTTGGGGGACATTTCTGTGCTGTGTGTATTATCCAAAACATGTTTTCCTTTCTGAACTGTATCCTACTTTTTTGATCTTTGAAAATTTTAGTGCTTAACTCCGTAGACGATCTCTGTCTTGTAACATTTTGTTTTTGAAGGTTAGCTTAAATGTAAGAAGTGTATTGAGGAAACCTTTTTTTATTTTAATAGAAACTGCTTTCATAAAATGTGAAAGTCACAGTTTTGTTTAGGTTACGGTTATTTTTCCATATGTGTGCTTTTAACTTCTTATGTGTAAATAAGGCTTCTGTGGATTAACAAGGATGTTTAAAGAGCACATCATAATAACTAGGAAGCTGAATTGTTTTTATCAGACTAGTGCAAACCTGTGGGAAGAGAGGGCTCTTCCTGAATGTGGAATAGGCTGTATTTCCTGTAATTGTTTGCACCATCAAATGTGACCTGATTTTTTTTTAATTTTTTTTTCTGCTTAAGCTTCTGAGATACTAACTTTTATGATCTTAACCTAGATTGTTTTTTTTCTGACAACTTGTATATTTTAATACTCCCCTTTGTGGGCAGTGAATAGAGTTGTACCAATTTTCTTGCACTATTTTTAAAAACTAAATTGGGCATTTCAAACTCCTCAGTAGCATGCTGACAGATTGAAATTAATGAGGTACTTCAGTTGTGTTCTTTCAGCAGACTATGAACAAATGTGCCTGAACTATTAACTGAGATCTGAGTAGTCTGATTTTTAAATTTACATTTTGTTTTCTTGAACCTGTAAGTGCTTAGACTCTTGCACCCGATCAGAACGTACACAGATGGATCTGTGGTCTGAACTGTTTTCAAAAAGAGGGTGAAGCGCACTTTATGAAGAATTCATTTTGCCTCAGTAACCTATACCACAAAAACTTACATCTTCCCTTCAAAACTGTGTTGAACGTGATTTAGAAGCGTGTCTACGTTTAAATGTAAATTAAACCATGCATCTACCTATTAGAGGCAAATCTAATTTTGTGTCAAATAGGCTGCCTCTTTCTGTCTGCCAGGTATCGTAAAGCTAGTGTAAAAACATCTAAGTAGACAATATGAGGATCATTTTTTCTTGACTATTGCACTCCCTGTTTAGTTTGCTCACTGAGAAAAGTGCAAGTGAGCTTGGAGGGCCCAGTGCCCAAGAGTGCAGTTTTTGTGCCAGTCTGGTTGTATTAACCAAAACATCTGCGTGAAGTAAGGCTAAAGAACTGTGTTCTGGTGTTGTAAATGAGTTCTCCCTGAGAAGTTATCTAGTTACTTTAGTACATGACCTTATTGTTTGTGATTATGTAAATGTAGCCTGTGCTTAGCTAGGGTTTTGCTGACTTGTCAGATTTGATGGAGGGGCACTGGCCACATTAGCATGTCAGTTTTTTCACTTGTATCAGATCTTGCAATAAACCCCTATTATTTCACTAAAAATGTGCTTCTTTATGCAATATTCAGGAATGAATATTCTTTGGGATAAAGGTGTTGCGAAAGGTGTTTGCCGAGAGAGTCTCAGACTAATTTTTAAACTTGGTGTATTAACATTGAAATTGTCAAAACAGCATGCCACAAGAGCAATGAGTATTGTTTGTGTGCTGTTTATCATTAGTACTCTTTTGAATTTGGTTCTTTAATAGTCTCTAAAACTTAATGGTCTGAGCTGTTTTTCTGATTTATGAATGTGTTGTAATAACAAGATTGTAATGCTTCTAGAACTTGTATTCAAAAACCTTGTAAGAGCTATTTTGAGGTGTGGGTGTTTGGTTATTTTTTGGCAGGGGGGAGGGAGTGGGTTTAATACCTTGGCACAGCCTTTTATAACATCAAACCAAAAGCTCCAGTTCATTTAAGAAAAAGTGTGGCTTTTTTTTTGGCTTGTGGAAAATATTTAAAACGGCAGCAGTTCAGTTCTTTTTAAAATACGTTATTTTTGGAGCTGTATCTGCAGCGTTTATAGGATTGCAGTCACCTGGCATGTAACTAAAAAAAGGGTATTTTTTTAACTGGTACAAGTTTTAAGTTAGTAAAACAGTTATATTAAGGTCTTGCTTTGAAAGCTTACCAATAATTGATTCTTAAAATCTCTGTCTTTGGGTGTTTGTTCATTTTTTAAAATAAGAGTAACCACAGTAGACTTAGTTCTGTTCCGGAGGTGCTGACTTGTTAAACTGGGAGAGGCCTGTTTGAATTTATTTTTTTTGTTTAGTGCTACTCGTTCATTAAGGTTGGAATTGAGTTGCATTTTCCCTCTCTGAAATTGAATGCAGTCATTTCAAAAATAACTGGTGTCATACAAAAATCTCTTGCTATGGTTAGAAAAACTGACCAAGTGCTGATTAGATTTAGGGAGTGGCACGTGGCGCTTTCGTAATGCACAAGGGGAAGAACTGTGTATTGGTTAATAATATAGTAAAAAGGGAAAGAAAACCCCTAAACCAGCCACCACCAACTGAGAAAAAACTCCATAGATTTTAAGAGAGCACTTAAAATGCCCTGATCATGAAAATGAAGTTTACATGCATCAAAAGATGGAAAGAAGTTGCTAATGTTTGATGAGTGCTCTGGGTGTGAAGAGAAGGCTAGACATGATGGTGACTTTTGTGGGTTAGTAATGTTTTTGACTGGGTTATCTGTTTCAGTCATTCTTAGACTAAAACTTTTTTTCTTCTGAGTACACTATACAATGCCAAGTCAGGAATGGGATGCTTACAGTGATTTGAATTGTGTAGGCTTTGTTACAAAAGCAGGTACATTCGAATTTTTTTTAATTGCTGTCTGTAACCATAAAGTGTTCTCCATTTTCGAGAATGCACACTGATGCAGGTATCCTATTAATTAGATGTATTATTAGATGCTGATCTGGTATATTTCTGTGGCTGACAGGATAGACCTGTGTTAACGTTAATTATCAGACCATCCTGACACCTCAGGCTGATTGAAGTACAGCAGGAGTCTGCCATGGAAACTGATGGTTTATATTTGACTGCTTACATGGAATGTTGGGGGGGTGGGAGAGGGGGGAGATGGGGGAAGTGCTTTGCCAGGAAAGCTGTGAACTAATGAAATGCCCTCACTCACTGACCCTTGTCTTTATTGAAACATAACTCACAACTTCTCATTCGGGCCGTGTGAATTTTTCTGTATTGATTTTAGTCAGAATGCGAACTATGAAAATCTTCTGTTGATTTTGACGTTTTACAGAAATTTAGTAACCCAGTGCTAAGAAAACTAGTAGCAACAGTAAAACTGACAGTGTTTTTAATCTCACTATGCAGTTGTTTAGGTCGGTAGACCTGCCACACAAGCTACACTGTGGCTTGCTAGCAGGAGGATCGGTGCTTGTGAAGTACATCGAAAGTACTGTTTGAATCCTGAAACAGATAACAGGTGTAATATTTATAGTCTGAATTATATACCTTTGCTTTGCTAAGACAAAGAGTGGGGTTGCTGAAAGTTAGGCAACATTACATTTTTACTTTTGACTTCAGAAAATACCCTGTATAACCCTGTAAAATGCAGTCAAAGTAATGTCCAGGTTTGTGTTTCTTTTGGTTGTTTTTCTTGGAAACGTTTCATGGAAGTGGAGTTAGCTTTTTAATAGCAGAGCTTAGATTTTTTTGAGACAATTTATGCACGAATGAACAAAACAGCTGTGACAACACTAAAGAGAAATAATATCTGGCTTGATTAGCAGAGGTGCCCCTCCACTGTGTTATTCTTGCTTCAATTAGAAAGTATCTTTTGCAAGCTAGCTGCGTGTCTGAGAACAAGACAGCACAAGTTAAAGTGTAATTGTGTTACTTAAACCTCTGTTGTCTGAGTTCGGCACTTGAAGTTGCAGCTTTTGTGATCTCTGCAGTTATTTTAGCAGGTGTTAGTGGTTGGAATGAGTGTGGTAATGCTAACGGGATTTTTTGTTTATTTTATTCTCATGGTTTGAAATAGTGAGTAGAAATTGAAAAAACATTTTCAGTTACTTTTCATTTGAGAATTGATTTTTTTTATATACTTGGTGTCAAATAGTAAATTTTCTTTTTCAATTCAGTGCAAAAATCAGTCTCTTGAAGGGAAATGGCAGTAGGTAGCTATTGATATGTTTTAATGTTTTTGGTGGTGCATAGTTGAGTAGCACCCTGGTAGTCAATTTTTTTAATTGCTTTTAAAAATATTTTTGACTGTTTTGCAGCTGCATTTGAATACTTTTACTTTACTCCATTTTGTAATTTGAGGGATTTTCTGTGTTTCCAGCACAGGCGGTACCAGAGCAAGGTTTTGATACTTTGTACTATAATTGCAGTGCTGCAGGAAGTGTCCATGCTGGAAGGTCCTCAGGATACCCTTTTTTAGAAGGGATAAACCATGAAGCAATATGCGTGATAACTCACTGAAATCTGGGGGTATTAACAGCTAGAACAGTTAACACTTCAGTGGTGTATAACCTTTTAAATGTTGACATTTCTTAAAGACTTGATTTGAAAAGTAAAAATATCCCGGCATGATAAACAATTAAAATCTTGTTACTTTGCTGGGAAGTTACTTCTACGTAATCTAGGGAGTAATGCATCAGAATGGCTGCTGATGTCAGAGCAGAGACAGGGGAAGATAATACAGTATTTTATTCCCTTATCTGGTGGATCAGTTTCTGACTTAAAAGGTCAGCTGATATTCTGTACTGGTCAGGGGTTTTTTTGAGTTTGTTTTTGTGTGGTGTTGGCTTTCTTTTCAGATGGATCAGAGCTGTGATCTCACTCCCCATATGTGATCTCAGAGCAGTTGTGTTGGCACGGTGGCTGAGGTGGCTCGATACTGAAGATGTAGAGCAGTGCCTTGGGGAGGAAAGTGCATTTGCTTAAACATTTACTTAAAAGTCTGAAGCTCCTAATTGATGTCAACTGATTGGGCATCATTCATTGTCCATTCAGAATTTTAAGGATGTGCTTATTTGCAGACTAGCTGACACTAGATGGAAGTCAGACTTTGCTGAATTCTATAAATCCTGTAGCTGTTGAAATAATGAAACTTCTTGGTCTTTTTTTCTAATTCCAATTAAAGAACTGATTTAGAAATCTCTGTAACCATTATTGGTCAAACTGTCCTTTCCTAGCTACGGTATATTTTTTTCGTTAATGTGTAGGAGATGGCAGGTGCCTGAAATTTTAAAAAGTAAGCAACAGATCTGCTAGCACAAGTATTAATACAAGCTTAATGTTATGGTTCATATGTTTAAATGGCAGCTAAACTAAAGCATTCAGCTCATGTTGCATAATGCTTCCATTTATTTATCAGACTTCAAAGCAGTAGCAAATCAGTTAATATTCTTCTCAGTGCAGCTTAATCTAATAACCTGCAAATAATTATATCAAAAGTTGATGCATAATTTTCAATTTTTAGATGCAGAGCAAGCCAAATCTACTTCTCTTTGCTGTGAATATCTTAGGTTTCTTTGCAGGAACAGGGAGGAGGAGAACGCAAGAAAAAAATGCTCTGACCTGATGCTGTTTGCTTTTGAACAGTGTTGCTGATCATACTGCTTTTAGTTAGTTTCAGTTTGTCTCAATTTGAAGGAGCATGAGCTGCACCCCTCCAGCATAAAGCAACTTGGACAATTTCTCAGAAAGTTGTCACAGTCATCAACCCCCGCCCAAACTTACAAAATAACTTTGCCTAAATACTACATGTACAATCTGTTGTCAGGCGTGTTCTCGTAACAGTTGGTTTGTGTGCTGAAGTTGAAGGTTAAAATGCTGTAATAGGCCCAGCTGTCTTGTTTAAAGTGTGATGTTTTTGCTGTGAAGATTGGCTGTGCAGTGAGAAAGTGGTGTGTGTTAGACATTGGTGGAGACAAGTTGATAGTTCTTTAATTGCTTAAGTATCTTATCATCTATAAAGATAAGTATAGTCAGAGAGGCTCATATACAGTCAGTTTACGAGGGAATTACTGCTGCTTTAAATCACTGGAGGCTTTTATGGAAATCTGATACTGCCTCTGTATCAACCTGAAGCAAGACTTGTTATGCACATTCTTTTGTTCCCACTTTTCATGTAGTTATGTCAACTTTGTGCTCAAATAGACTTGAACAAAATCTGAGCACAGATGATGTGGTAGGGATCAGAAATGAATTCTAACCACGATTCTATCAGGAAGATTGATTATACGTGTATTAAAACATCTTCAGAGGGAGAATGATACTTTAGTATCTCAGGTATAAAATCAGTGACTGTAATTGTGTTTAGAAAGGAATTATATTTGGCTGTTTTAATAACATGTTTAGAGAGATTTGAGTCATATTTTGAAATTTCTTGCAGTGGTTTTGTGTTCATTCTCTGGATAAATTTTGTTTTTGTGACAAGACTAGCATAGTTCTTTATGAAAACAAGCAAACAAACAAAAAAAACAACCCAGAGAAAACATTACCTAAAGATCAAATCCATCTTAGAAGGGAAAAAAAGAACAGCTGGCTTTTTTGAGAAAAGCTTTTTAAGGTTACAAACTTCAAAAACTTTTTGAGAGACCTGTGGCATTTAAGATACATACTGACATTTTGAGGGGGAAGAGGGGGAAAACGTCTCTATATCATCTTAGTTATAGGGTTAATTGAGGTTAAATTCTGTATGGATCCAAGTATTTCCAACTTCTAGTAATTCGAGTGTAGCTTCCAGGGAAGCAAGGGACTATGTGGAAGCTTTGTCTATAGGTAATGGGGTACATAAACTTAGTGCCTATTGATTTACTAACTGTATTTTATTCATAACTATTCATGAGGAATCATGTTGGTTCCAAATGGGAGGTTTAATGCACACTGGGGGCACTTGGTAGTGCTGAGTTTTAATACTGTTAAGTGTCTTCAGCAAGGTATTCTTGCGTCAGCCTCGGATTAACATAGGATGAATAACAGAGCAATTCATCAGCTCGGCAGCTCTGAGGAGTGTCAGCAAGAAAGCTGACGATGATGAATTGGAGAGAAATGGATGCTGCAGTAGATGGCTGCTCCAGCCAGCGCCGGGGTGGTGAGGGATGGCACTTGGTATTTAGGTGTGCGCTGAGTAATTAAGTGAGGAGGGACCGCACGCTTTTGCTCAGCTGAGTAGAAAAGAAACGTGTGCCTTCTACAATCCAAAAAGGTTACCAAATTCAACAGCTTAAAATGACAGATGGACAACTGGTTTTTAATTCCTTGAAAAAGATTTATGTCAGTCTTTAGTATTGATAAATGGGAGTTGTGTTTTGAAGACAGACTTGTGAACTTCCCTTCATCTTTGCAGGCTCAGCAACCTTATTTGGAATCAAAAATTGGGATAAATTAACTTTGAGGCAGATTTAGTTTATTCAGAACTTAATTTTCCTTCAGGTTCTGTGTTAGCCTTTCTTAGATCTCACAGCTTTCAGTTACTTTGTTACTTCAATTACTGGTTACTTTCTGTTTTAATTTTTAATTTTTTCCCGTCCAGGATAAAGAAAATAGTTGGGATTTGGACGGGGGGATTTTCTTCCATCAGCCTAATAGCATAACTAAGTGGTTTTTGTCGTGTGCACAGGTCTTTCTAATCCCATTCAGTATGGTTTGTAACAGAATTGTTTTTGACTGCTTTTTGTTATATCAAATTGTTGAACACTTGATACATAGAGAACAGTTTAAAGTAATAATATTCAAGTTTTTTAGTTTATTCGGACTCTTCGTATGGATTTTTTCCTGACTGCTGATTGACTTTAGGTTGCTACACTGATATGTACAGGCTTTCAGAGCCCTGAGCGCAATTCAGTACTGAAATCTGTATCAAAGACAAGCATTTCAGTATGTTGTATAGCAGTCATAACTAGTATAGTGTAATGGTATTCTATAGTATAAATTGTTGCACAGATTAAACTGCATTTCTAGTATATTTTTCTGGATTGAGCTTCTGGGCTGCTGAAACTTGTTTGAGCAGTTGTTAATAACTAAAATGTATTTGTGAATAATCAGAAGTATATTGTGATGTCTCCTTCGAACTTTTATTGTGTGCTCTTAGTCTTAAATTTCAGATAAAAGATGGGATACTAATAAAGCACTAACATTTAAGGAGCTTTTTTTCTTAGTCTAGTCATGGGTGAGTGGTTTCTCACAGGATGGAATATAGTTGAAACACAGCTTACTCTGCTATAAACTTTTATCTTTTCCCACACCCTCCCCTGCCATGGAAAGTTGGGACTTCTTTTCCCTCCATGGAAAGTGAAGGAATTGCTAAATATTGCTAGGAATGAAAGCTGGATAACCTCCAGGGTGTTGAGCTAATTAATGAAATTTAATGCCACAAATATGAGTGCAATAGTATACAACTATCAATACTGGTATAATGAAAAAATTAATAGAAAGGACACAGTGCATTTTAAAAACATGTTACTGTAGCACCTGCACCTGCAAAAATTGTATTGTATGTTGGTTTTGAAACTGCTAAATTAAACACGTCATTAAATGAAAGGAACAGAAAAATAAGAATGTATTTCTTTGAGATCTGAGGTGTCTTTTTGCTCAGAAAGTGTTACTAATTTACAAAAATAATACAACAATTTACTTAGTCTTCAAATGTAACGAGATTGTACATTACACATAAGAGAGATGGAGATTTTTATATTGAAGTTAGTGTTTGTACAATCTAATCAAGATTTCCTCTGCAGGTAGTGTCCTTTTCCAGTGCAATCTATGCTATTTTTTCCTGTGCTTGTTACACTGAGCCACTCCAGCCATTCCTTGCCCATACCTGTTCTGACATAGTAAAGAATTACAAAGCAGGCATATTTCATTTTGCAGCACCATCAGCGAAACTGTGCAGTCACTGGCACAAAAAGTAACATCAAAGAGATTTTTTTTCCTAAACTGAAGGGGTTGTATTTGGAAATTGCATGGAAACAAAATAGTCTTTGACATGAGACCTTTGAGACCACTTTCTCTCAGAAGCAGACAGCATCTTTTTTGTTAGAAAAGTTAATGGAGCTAAGTGAAAAGCAGTATGAGTTGCCAAAATGGTGTTTTTCAATCTACTGTTTGCAGACTCACTGCATATGAAGAGTTGCTGCAGATAACAAAGAAAAAGGAAGTCTGTTACAGGGAGATTTAAATAGGCTACACTGAGCCTTCACCTTTTTTTGGGAACTTTTTGTTGTTATGTAAGTGAAAAAAGTTGAAGACCACTGATTTAAGGGCATTTCCATTATAGTAATTGTCCTTGGCTGTAGGCTGAAATAAAAATTTGAAATAAGAAACTTCAAGAAGATCACAAAATAAAGTAGTGTTCACTATTATGTGTACTGAAACTTGTTTCACCTATCTGCATTTATTCTTATTTTAGGACTTCCTGATGTTACATATTTACTGAGCTAGTGAGCATGGTGATGTTTTCCCCAGATGAGATGTAGAGAATCTAATTACAGTAATCTGTAGAGTCCAGTTTGCAACACTGGAGCTCCAGAATATTAAGATGTTAATTGCCAAAGGTACGTATATTAGATGTAACCTACTAAATTCAAATAGGTATGCTATTATTATAGAATAATTTCAGTAGTAAACTGTCTTTAGGGCATCTGAACCTTTCAATTTGAATTCCATTAAAATAGCCACACTGTTGTAATTTGTGGACAAGGATATTAAAGCCAGTTCCAAATGCTCAAGTACCTTTAGCTGTAAACATTTCAAGAAATGTTTCAGGTTGTTTCCCACCCCCCCAAACTTTTTTCCCCACAGTAGACAGCTTTATGAGCTGATAGAACCTGTTGTTCAGTGTTAGTGATAAATGAACTTGGGAAAAAAAGAACGTACAAAAGAGTTTATAACACGTTTAATACATACTAGTCAAGGTACAGATCATGCTAATGTAATGTCTGTTCTTTAAATCAATCCTGAATATAAGTGCTTAATTTTGTAAGATCTTTTCTGGTGGGTTGAAGAGATAGATGGAACTAGTGTAATTGAAATCTGTGCTGTGTTAGAAGCCTGTAAAATTTTGCTAAAAAATTACGTGAATTAAACTTAGCATTCAGTTTAAATATTGGATGTTTAGTTTCTGTGGTGGCTTGCACTTTTTCAACTTGTTAAGTTTGTTCCTAAAAGAGGCTGTTCTTCAAACAGTTTGTTTGTCAGCTGAAGAGAAAATCGATGATTCTGTAGCTACTCCATAAAAACTTACATTATCTTCAACATTTTAATTATGCAAGTAGCAGAGATCTTGGCTACCAGACTGTTAAAATAAATATTAGTTTTGTTTTAATAATCTCTGTCTCTCGCTACCATGTGTGTATATAGACATGAGTACAGTCTATCTCCCGTGCTCTCTCCCTTCCCCCCTCCCTTTTGTGGGAGTGGTGCTTGTTAATACCTCTCCCTTACAGTAGTTGGAAGCGCTTAGCGAGTTACAAATGTTGTCTCTATGGGCAAGATTTAATGCCGTTAGAATTACTTATTTTTTCTAATGGAATTAAAAGTAATACATCAGGTTGCTGTAGTGTAAAGCCAAAGGGGTGGAGGGGAGAATCTGCTGTACTTTGATGAGCTAAAATGTTCTCTTTGTGAATGAAGAACGTGCATTAGAAACTTCAGCATTATAAATCTTTACTTTTAAGTGTGTTTGTTAAAAATAAAACTATCTGGTTTTAATAAGTAATGTTAATAGATTTTTATTTTTGACAGGAAGCAAAATTCATATTTGCATTTCTTAAAACATGACATTGAAATTTACTTATGGAACAGGGTGGGTATAATAATGCAAAATTGCGCATGGATTTTTTTTTTGTGCTGGTTGCTGCCTGTCGTCTGATATCTACTGGTGTCTTGCAGAGCACCTTCTTTTATAATAAAACATATTTTAGTTAATTCTCCAGATTATGACAAAACAGTAGGCCTTCTTTCATCATAGCTTCAGTTAGAAAAACTCCAATCTCAACTTTTCACTGTAATGGCAAGAGGTAAACACTGATGCTGCATTATCTTATCTAGTTGATAATTTCATCTAATGGTCCCGGAACTTGTTGTGCCAACTGTTGAATGCACTGGGCTGTGAAATAATTGGAACTTCAGCTTGCAAATACCAAGCTATTGTTTTCAGTAAAGTTGAGTTGAAATCTGCTTTCTGTGCTGCATTGCAGTGGGAACCAATTAGTTACAGTGTGACAAGATGCCATTTTTTATTGCCAGAAGAGAGTTTCTGGTATTATTCTGCAATGTGAACAAATGTTTGCCAGTTTTTGTTGCATTTTAAGTTAATTTTATAGACAAATAGCCTAATGAGCCTTTAGTTGTTTAATTTTGAATTTTAGAGTTCATGTTCACCAAAGGCCTTGTCAGGTAATTTCTCCAATTTACAGTGCTGCTAATGCCATGCAATATCTGCTTTTTATTAGTCCCTGAAGTCTAGGTGACACTTTCATTTCATTTCATGGGACCCATCTGGTACAGTGCAAAACATCTCAGTTGTGCAAGGTTTAGTAATTGTTTGTATGTGCCCATAATTTACTTAATTTTTAAGCTTCTGACAGCTAGGTATCAGAGATTTGCAGTTTAATGTATTTTTCTTGTGTTTTCCAAAGGCGTGTAAGAGTTGACCAGAACAACATTCTTTTGAATGTTATCTTCACTTAATGTGGCCACATAAAGTGAAATGACTTAAGAGGATAGATTGACTATTGAGGTACATCAGCTTTGTATGAGATACTATTTGTTTATCTGATAACAAAATACTTTTGAAAACCAGTGCACATGGTGAAAAATGCACCTTTTGAAGTACTCCATTAGTTAAGATAGCAGAGTAAAACTTAAATAACCTAACGTGTGAAATTGTCATGCTGTGCATATAGATTGGTTACCTCTACTACAATTTGGTTACCTTTCAGTGTGACCAATACAGCTGTTTCACATGCTAAAATGACATTCTTGTGCCTCTTTTTTTGTTGAATACTAAAGGTTAATATGCTTAATTGCTTATTACATATTATCTTTTATTGTTTTACTGTAATTTAAAGTCTTTTCATTGAATAATGAAGCCCAAACCAATATGAATTCAACTCCCATGCTTCGTAAAGATTTGGCATGTAGCTTTTACTTAGCTCTTACTCCTGTTGGTAGTCATTGCTTTGCTGCTTTGTCCTTCCAGTAGTATATTTTTGTTTTTAAGGTATAAATTTTGTATTAGATCCATTTGTACTTAAGGAAGCAAAGTGAAGACAGGGCCTTTCCTTTTAGTTATCAGAGGAGAGCCTTAAAACACATAGCATAGCGAGTATTGACTTTTTTTTTTCTGAGTATTTTTCAGGATTGTCCAAAAACTTTTTAAGAAAAAATATATCATATGGAGGTGGGAAAAATCAGTGTAAATTTGTAAACAAAGTGTGTGGGAAAGAAAGGGACACCTACTATGAAAAAAATTGTGTATTAAAAAAAAAAATTTATTTTAGTTGGGAGTGCAAGGTGTACGTGAAGGTGTAGGCAGTATGAGGACAGATTTCATTCTTAGAAATGTTTTGATTAATGCAAGTAGGCAAGTGTAATGTCAGCATACTTGTTTTTAAACCGCTGACTTTTAGAATCACTTAACACAGGAGGTGTAATGGTGGCTTTTACTGAAAAAGTTGAACTAAAGGTACCACCTGTGAAGGAGTTCCTCTGAGGTATACCTGCTGTGAGGGCTTTTTCAGGTGAGCGATAGGTCCTTGCATTGCATTGGAGACGCTAATGTCTGAATGGATGTGATGGTTGCCTTGGACTGATGCTGCTGTTAGCAGTGAAAAATGTCTTCCTTACGATTCTTGTGCAGCAGGCCATGGAGTGCAGCACATTTTTATAATAAAGGTGATGAATTTAATCGCAAACTGGCAGCCAAATGGAAATTGCAGACCTTGATACTGGGAGAAAATTGCCTATAAAGCAACTCCTGAGAGAGCAGGCTTTAAATTTATCCACCCATTTCGACATTGAGGAGAACACAGGAATTGCAGGGTATTTTGCTTGGGCTGTTTAGTTCAGATGGATGACACTTTATTCTTCCTTTATTTAAGAACTAGTTACTGTGTTGCATTGTTTTGGGTTTTTTTAATAAAAAAAATGTTGACCCTTCTGCTTAAACTTTACACAGTAAGTATTTTGGAAAAATCTGTTCCTTTATTTGCTTGATATTTGCTCCTATTAGAAAATAGGACCTAGTATGTGTAATTAATTGAAACTTACCAATTGCCTCACAGATTTCCCCTTATGCCAGATTTAACCCTCATCTGATACGAGATTTAAAAACCACATAGCCTTGTATTTGAAGACTATTTGCGTTGAAGCAGTTCCCTAAATAATTGAACTGGTCTTGAAGTCCCACTGGAAGCCTCTAGCAGTATGTTAACATAATTTCTGATATCATCACTGCATTTTTCAGACTTACTGGTACTGATACATTTCAGCAAATCTTAACCCCTTATACTTAGCAGTGCCAAATGCTGATGTTCTTCCTATATGATAACTAGGAGCTGAGTGTACAGATATGATTCCCATGTATGGTGAGCACTATTTTAAAAAGAGACGACAAAATATTGTTTAAGGAGCTTAGTAAAAGATGGCATGCTTATCAGCTGTTCATGAAAATAATTGAAGATAATAATTTAGAAATAGATACTTGAATTGGACACTGAACTAAATGTAGTCACTGAGACACTTTTGGATTGCCCTTTTGAGTGCTCTGAGAGGTGATCATTCAGGTGGGAGTAAGAATGAATAGCACTGGATTTTGATGCAGTCTTCAAGACAAAGACAGTAGGAGCACTTAAGGCATCGAGTGTGGCATCTGGTAAGGTTATTTCTTCAAATGTTTCATTGGTCCAGTTTGTCCTCTTAAATGACATCACAAGTAAGGTCTGTGTTAGAATGATTCTCTTGGTTATATGCTCCCTAAGGTAAAATACAGCCTAATTTCTTGGCCAACATGTTGAATTTTTATAGCAAGTATATGAAATAGGAGCCGCTCATTTCTTGTTCATTATTTAATTTTGTTATGCCCTTTAGAAAATCAAACCGCTTAGCAATTTCTAATGGATTTTATTATTTCTTTATTTTTTTAATTATTGCTTCTTTTTTTTTTTTTTTTGGCAAAGTAAAGCTTACTGAGAAGTAATACTCTTATTAAGAGAAGACATAAGGGTTATTAAGTCACTGTGTGATGAAAACAGTTGAGCCTGATTTTGGCAGTTGTGGGAAGTCTGTCCCATACTTTATCTGTAGTTAATGAGTAACTCATCCATATTGCTTTGCTGAAAGTGTAGATTTATAGCAAAATTAAATTAATGGTTGGCGAGTTCTTGACTGTTACCGTTATTTTCGTTTTTTTAAAAGAAAATGCAGAATAAAGTTCCTATGGAATATATTTTTGATATAAATTTCTATATTTTCTGATCATGGGAAAGCTATGGCCTAACTTGCTTGAGAAATATGCAGTAGATTTCTAATCTTGTTATGTTGATATTGTAAGACTGCAGTAGATTCAAACAAGCACATTAACTGGAATTCTGTACTTTGGCATATGAGAGGCCAGCTTTTCCTTGGAACTTAGAAGTACAGCAGGTAGACAAGTTGAGATACATACAGGCATCCAGAGTTAGCTGGTATAACTTTTACCCATGTTTCTATGCTTTTTATTGCCTTCTGTCTATAAGCATTCAGAGGCACCTGTTGAACTTAGGAAAGACCAAGTACAGGTGTAGAATAGAGCTGAAACTGGAATGTGTTTGCTGAATTAATAGAAAAACATTATGTCCAACCTGTTTACTGCAAAATAGCTGTGGGACCTGTTTTTGTTTTAATTACTGGAATCACCTTGGGGAGAAGTAATGGAAGATGGTTTTGAAGTAATTTAGCAGCTTGATGATGCAATAAGTTGATTCTTGTTGGAGAAGGTGTCCCTGTTTCTTTTTGCTTATTCTGGTATTCAGTGAATTCTTCAGTGATCTGTTTCAGCTCAGTAACCTGGAAGAAAGCTAATCAAGCAAACCAAAAAATGACTAAGAATAGTCTTTCGCTCGATTAGTGAGTTGAATTGGCCTACTAAGAGAGAGCTGCTGTGAGGTGTGTTAAGGAACTTCATTTTTCAGCAGCGGTGTGTTGTTACTACTAGTAACTCCTCTTACCCTTCAAAGGAAGGAGAATTGGTATAGCAAACCTGACTTCTGGAGTAATGGTCCAAATTTCTAATTTCTTCTGGACTTCTGTGCATAGTCTGGGATATGTAGTCTCCTTCTTCCAGAGTAGTGAACTTTCTTGTATTGTCATTTTTTTAATCTATTTTTTACAACTTTCTCAAGATATGCAGTTCTTCTCTGGGATGAGTGGTGTCCTTTTCAACTATGCAATTTTTTTGCTTCTGTAAAAAGAGCAGGAATAATTTCATGCAGCTTGCTGTTGCTGTTCTTTGCATCTTCCATTTGGTTATCATTAACCTTGTTTTTCCACCATTCTTTCTTCGTGTTGGTTAAATGTCTGTGTAGACTTAGGCTTCTGTATTGCCCTTCACCTTTGCCAACTTTTGGATAAAAAGCAAACAAACATAAAACCTAAAATCCAAAATAATTTAATATCCTCTTAAAAATGAGTTGTAACGTGTGTAACAAAACTACCAGTAGTAGAATTTTACTTCCAGTGCAGTGTATGATTAATGCTCTGTTATTTTCAAACACTGATGTAGATTGATTTTCAAGTTAATTTTTTCCTACTGCTTTTTTTTTAGTTTTGTTTGTTTTGTGCATATAGCAACACAGAGAAAATGCGTGTTGTAACTTTTTGCACTGTTTTCTGTGTGTGTGTGGTGCACTTATGCACCTATTGGCCTGTTTCCATTAACAGTGCTTGCACTGGTGTTTACCCTCTGTAGTTGCGTAAGGGCATGTTCGCAGTTAGGCAGTATTGTCTGTATTACATCAAAATGGGTTTCCTTCTGCAGCCTTCGTTTGATCCACTGTGGTTTTCACCTTGAGTTTTAACAAGGGAAATTGGCTTGGGTTGCTTTCTTTATGCCATTCATATGCTCTTGTCTTCTTTATCTTTTCACTAAACTGGTTTTTTAGGTCTGTGCTTGTAACCAGATACATTATGCTGTCTGCTTCCACCTAATTTTTCCACTTCCCCTTACTGATACCTACATTTTAAGCCTTCAGAAAGCTTTTTCTTGAGGCGAAGCAAGATATTCTCTACAGTGCACAGTACAAAAAGTCTTGACGCTATCATAAACTGTGATGAAGACAGTCTGTGTCTTCTGACTTTCTTATTTATTTGAACTTGTGTGTTCCGTGCTGCTTGCTTACTCAGTAATGGTGACCATTGTTTTATTTTAAGCATACTCTATTTCTTATTTTCAGTTCTGTTTCTTTAGGGGTGCTAATATTAGTTATTTTTTAAATGTCTTTGTTATCCTACTCAGAATTATGTGGACTTTATTTTGAATTGGTACTGTTGAACTTAAGCATTGTGTATGAGAGCACATTTTTTTTTCCCACTCAGTTTACTTTGTATGTAGCGTTGGATTTAATCTGTTAGGTTTTTTATTCCAGTCCTCCTGTAGAGTCTCAGCCTATACTAACATTTCACAGCTTTCATAAGTATTGCTTACTACAGCCTTACTGTTCATAGTTTAGTTTCTGTTTTGCTTTGTTGACTGAATTTGTAAAGCTGTTTTCAGTGTGTCTCTAGTAAACAACATATCTTAACATTTGTCATTAAGGAAGACTTTCAGGTAGGGCGTCTAGTCATTCCCAGGTTAAGGAATTGATCTGTGCATTTGATAGTGGGCTAAAATCAGTTAAACTGAGAGGTAATGCCTTTTGAGAAAACTTTATGAACATCTTGAAGTCCAGTTCTGTTCTTGTTGTTTTTGATGTTGCATTGAGATGTTTTTAAAAACAAAAGCATCTTCCCCCCCTGCAACTTTTTATCTTTCATGTTCTTAACCAGATGTAGAAGTAGTGTTAGAAGCAGATTATTTAATAGAGAAAAGATTGTTTATTTAGAGCTATTTTTTTATTAAGGTCAAGGTGTGATTCTGTAAGAGTTGTCTTTTGAATACTTTTTTTTGCAAGAATGAAAAAGGAATGGAAGGAGGTAGGAAACCGAATTTACTTTCCAGTTTTACTAATTACTGCTACTTCTCTGAGAGCACAAAAGTCAGTTCACTGACTTTTGGCAGAAACAAAGTAAATTTTAGTAGGTTTCCCCCAACTGTCTGGTTCACAATTTTGAAATAATTCAGCAAAGGCATAGTTAATCAGAGAAGCAGGTTGCTTAAATACATAGGTCTCTTAATTTCATTGCAGAGTGTTTTTCTATATTGATATCAACTTAAGAACTTCAATTTAGGATCTCCTCCCAATATAGGAAGCTGTGAGGTGGTGTCCAGATGCTTCATCATGCAGTCAGCAATATCTTCCTGTTTCACTTTAATTTCAGTACTGGTCTACAGGAGGGATATTGTAGGTGACAGATTATTCCCAAAAATGCTGTGATGGGTTTGTTTATTTATTTATTTACTTATTTGCTCCTTAAGGAGGTATTGGGGGATCATGGGAGACACATGAATGGAGTGCCAAGCTCCCAGTGTTCAGTCTCCTTCTGAAGTGCACAGCTGCAATTTGCAGTTCAGGGTTAAACTGGTTTTTTCAAAGTTTTTAGAGGAATCATGAGAGTTGATACCAAGGCTGCTGCTTCTCAAAACCAAGATGTTTTCATTCGATACTCACCACAGTAATGAGGGAAACTAATAGAATATTACTCATGTAAACTTTCTCTGTCAAGCTGAAATGTATCTAGCATGCATCCAGGCTGCTTTGAATAGTAATTATAACTAGTGTTACTGGTTGTATTTCTAGTTCCTTGCTACACTATATGGAGCTTTATAGACTTTACCTAGAGTGCTTTTTGGTACTTTGAAGAACACTTTATGGTGTGATAGTGTGGTTCCATGCTCTGTAGGAAAATCATGTTGAAATGAGTTTTAAAAGTGTCAGAAGACCCCAGAAGGCTCTTCTATGCTCTTCTCTGCCTTTTTTTTTTTTTTGGTGTTTGTTTAGGTTTAATTTTGTTTTGGTTTTATTGTTTTTTTTTTTTTTTTTTTCCCACAGTGCAATGTAATTGAAAGCAGTCAAGCTTCTTACCACATGTTCTGCAGGTCTGGTGACAGGAGGGGATTGCCTATTTACCTTTTGTTTTTTTCTTTATCCTTCAAAGATGATAAAAAAAAAAAATTGTTTCCCCCTGCAGCCAGTATGTGAGAACAGGTCAAAGAGAGGAGCTAAAGAGACAGAAGATAGCAGAAAATAGAAGCCTGAAAGGATGTTTCAGGTTTTGGCTGCTTTTGTACTCAAAGCTTATAAAAACAAGTCTGGAATGTTAAATGGAGGAAGAAAATGAAACTTTTCTACTCTTGCTCAACACAGTATGTGTTAAAATTTTATCTCCCTTCTGGTAATGTAGCCTCAGCTTTATACCATTACTAGTTGTTCATGGCTGGGATTTAACGAGTAATGGCTCATCTGCTTGGGTGGAATATAGTTCTGGCATTTAATGTGGGAAGCAGTGGTGTAAGCTGGTGTGCAGTTGAGGCCTCATCTCAGTTCCATTTTGATACCCTGTATTTAAAGTTGAAGTATATCTTAGCATAGTGGGGGGCGTGGGGGTGGTTAGCAGGGGTGGAGACAGAGGGGGAAGGGCAGGGAGGGATATTTCTGTGGGATGTTTGGTGTTTTGTGTTTTTTAGCAGGAGATGCTTCTCCTTAAGATGTGAAAGATAAACCATAAAACAAAATTAAAATAGTGGCTGTATAAGCAGGCTGGCAGAGGTGATGTTATCTTTCACTGTAGTATCTGGTACCAAACACTATGACACTGGAAGGAAATACACTATTACCATGATACCAGGAATCCTAATATTTCTAATGCATAAACTGAAATCCTTTTTCAGTCATTCAGAATATGGGTGTGTTTCTGAATAAATATGTGAATTATGTAATGTAAATCTGCAGATATGATCTCTGGAATGTGCCATACTATCATATATATTTTAAATAGCTCTGATAAAACTGGTGATTTAAGTTTGCATTATACATTCAACTAAATGGCCTCTTCTGCTGTTATAACTTTACAGAACTACCTGAAGCTTCTCATGCCAAATGTGTGGTTTAGGCCTCAATTAAAGCAGTGAAAAAGTTTTCAAGAATGAACATGGGGAGAAAAGTCTTAGTATTTTAAAACAAAATGCACTTAATTTTTTTTTTTTTATGAGAGGTTGCTAAAGTGAGTACTTTTATCATTTTGTCTGGAAGTCTGCCTAGATATAAATAAGATAGATCACATGTTTGCATTTGAACACTTAAATTTGAGCACAAAAAGGTTGTCCTGCTGAGTATGTGCTGTGCCTCCACGCAGTCTCCCTAACTGAGCTCACAGGACAGGGATGCTTTACTCCAACCCGAGAAAGCCATGTAATTGCTGTTGAGAGTTTCTGTGGATTTGGGGAGTAGACTTGGGAGAACAGACTGAGTTTCCTGTGTTGTAAGCAAAAGCATGGCTTTCTTTGAAATCTCAGGGTTTATGAAGGAATACTTTTTAAACAGGAAGATACTGTGTTAGAGCACAGTCTGGTGGTGTAGCCATCCTTCATGGTTTGTAGACTCTTTGGAAGTATAAAGCAGCATTGGGTGAAAACTAGGGCAGACTGAAGGAATGAAGAATTGTATCTTCTGTAGGCAAAAAATGGGACTTGAGTATGGAGAAAAGACAGTTGGGTAGTAGGAGAAGGTTTGAGATGAAGAAAACAAAAAGTATGTGTCTGCTGGAGGAAACTGCTTTCCAGAGCCTGGTGTAAACCCAAAGTTTTGGAATCTTGCCATGTCTTTGCTGTCAGGAAATATCTGTGAAACCCAGAGGCAAATTGTCTCATTCCTCCTGTGCTGCTGGACAGTATCTTCTTCTGCTGTCAGTTAATACCTTATTTCATGTGGCAGAGGTCTTTAGATGGAAAAATGCCAGCCTAGCTGACTGGTTGAATTTAGCAAGTTACCAGATAGGAGCACAGTTCTTTTGTGGCAGTAAAAGTGATCCATAAGATGCACACAGATGAGAACTTTCAGGCGTGCTTGTTTTGGAAGAGTGATGTTTCTGATACTGGGGGAATCTCAGGCAGCAGTTCTCTGAAGTGTTATTAGGTTTTCTTTGTTTGGTCAGGTCTTGAATATCGTAAGGAAAAATCACATCTTTCATTTCTTTGTAGTCTTTCATGAGACTGTTCATAAAGGTCTACCTCCCATCAGAGTGTGATTCAGACATTTAGAAAATGCCTCTTGGTGTTGAACAAGAGAATGTTAACTTAGACAATAAGGTATAAACCAAGACAATGTATATTTATTTACATGGAAAGAAGCATTGGGCTTATTGTTGAGGGGATACTTCCTTGATGTGGTGTCTCAAGGCAGGGCCTAAATATGCAGTAATCGCAGTAATTGTTACTAATTAGTAATAGTAATTGAGGATTAGAAGTCTGAAGAATTATTTCAGTTAATAATGGCATTTTTTTTCTATTTTGGAACCAAGGCCGTATGATAATATTGTCATAGTTCCCAGGATAGTTACATTGTGCATCTAAAAATAGTAGTAGTAGTTTATCAAGGAATAGTCACCTCTTCACATTCCTGAAGAGTGTGCAATTGTTGTTTTTTGAGGAAAGGCTGTGGTTTTACTAGGTTTTAGTGGATTGCTGTTGTGGCAGTGTATATAACCATGCCACTTGGAATCTCCTGTCAAATGGCCTAAGTTACCTATATACCTTTACAAGGATATCTCCAAGGTAGTTTGGACTTGTACTGACCCAAATATTCTGAGGGCTATTTTGACTCTGTCTGCCTCACCTGTCAAGGCAGATCTGCCTAATGGGGGACTGATGTTATATGCAAATCAAATACTGTGTGTAAAATGAAAAAGAAGGATGATTAGAAGGCTCAGCCTAGTCTGTTTTATTCTGATTACTTCTAGAAGTAGTACTTCTAGAGTAGTATCACTAACCAAATACTTCTGTTTACATAGTAGGCAGGCAAATTTCATTCTCATTAGCTCTGTTTTGGTTGAAGGGGGTGAGCTAGTTCTGTGTTCTGTTTTGCTGAAATGAGAACCCACCTGACAGAGCAAGTTGCACTGCAGTTTTTGAAAAGCACATATCTGTTTGTCGTGTAAAGGAGCAAAAAGAATGTGAAACTATGTAGACCTCTGGTGGTTGATGGGATTTTGTCATAGTATAAAAATACTGTCAATGGAGGGGTTTTTTTAAGAGCTTTGTTTTTTCTTGACAGAAATGAAACTTTGTAAGATGACCTAAGTAGGTTTTAGCATACTCAACTGCAAATTAAGTTGAACATTCCATTCTCTATGTGGAATAATGAAAATAGGACAAATATCAGTTAATACCTTTCACTGCAGTAAAAGAAACACAAGTGGCAATGTTCTTATGTCTCACTTTGTCAGAGGGTGATGATGGTAGTGGTAGTTGATTCTCTAAGGTTTTGCTGGCTCTGCATGTTTAGAAAGAGTTAGTTGCCTTGCTGATTTCCTGCTGGTTGGTAATGTGTTGAGTCAGATGGCTGAACTAATGTATGGTACAAAAGGATGGATAACAGTTAGATTAGTATACTAATATGTCATTTCATTTTAACTAATGTTCAAGTCTGAAAAAATACTCAGCTTTAGTAAAAATTACAATTGTCAACTGCCTACTTTTTTAACCTTGAATTTAGGTCTCAGTTGTAAGATTTCGTTTGATTGTTGCCAGGTTTCACTTCCCTGGAGAACCATGTTTACATAGGTATATTTATCACTTAAAAGATTATTCAGGTGTATGTGTTTGCAGTGAATTCAAGCACACTGGTTTTTTTTTCCTCTACATTGATGAAAAATGATCAGCTTTTCAAAGCTGACTGGTTATCTTAATCACTTCAATGTGATATGGAAATTGTTTAAGAGTTGTAATAGAGGAACTCGGTGACAATTTTTAAGTAGTTTTTTTCTGTATGTATTACCTAGCATAAATACAAGCATTTTTTAACTCCTTTCAACACCTTGCTTAAAGATTTAATGACATTACTTAAATTTTTTACTAGTTATAGTTCTCATATATAAATTTTGTCACTGGTGATGTTTGTGTAATAAATTACAATTTGTAGTAAGGTAAAAACTGTTCCTATTAGCATATGTATTCTTAATAAATTTTTTAACGACATTTTGACAACCTCCTTTTAATCAGTTCTACTTCTGGCACAGCTATTGTCATTTTGTTTTAGCTTATACCTTGAAGAGCTTTTCTAGGAGTACCCATTTCATAGAGCTGTAGAATGGTTTTGGTTGGAGGGACCTTCAAGATCAAGTTCCAACTTCCCTGCCACGTTTTAACCAAATTCTTTAGTTAAACTTGGCATAGTAATAAAAATGGACTAATATATCTGGATGGAATATTTACTCTAGAACTAAAATTCTGGAATGTTTTCCTGCATGAGTACATGTTTGGTTATTCTATATCCAACTCAGGAGTTTTCAGGTGTGTTGAATGTGTATAATCTAACACAGTTAGGTAATGCTTAATTTAGGGTTGTAGTTTGGTCAGCTGTGTTGTCAGATTTCTTAAACTACAGTGTTGGTTATGTATTTGGTTAAGTAGAGATTGTGATTAAGTAGAGATCTTGTTTATGTACTGACTAACTCTGGGAAATCTTCCAATACTTAAAAGTTAATTTGAAGTTGCACAGTGCATGTTCGTAATGTAATCTATATCAGAGCAGTGCAATAGGGAGTGTATTTAGTGTTGTGGATGACTAACTTGTCAGTGCTGGTACTTGTCAAGCAAAAATGGTTACTTTCTTAGTCCTGTGAATAAAATGCTGACAGAGTCAGGTAGGGCAGCGTTTACAACAATACTGCATGATGGGGAGCAGTGTGTATAAAAGTGGGATTGTGTTACTGTTGTACGTGATCAGCTAAGAAAAAGTAAATTGGGAATGAGAGGCACTAGTCAGTCCTATTCAGATGGATTAGATTCCAGCTGAAGTGATGAAAGCTGTCAGGTCAGCCTCTTATGAAATTGTACTTCAGGAATACATAGAGAGAGACATTTCTTGAAAGTACTGGAATAGCTTTGTTATGACATGCTAGCAGGTTAGAATTAGAGATGTTCTCTTTGTAACTAAGTCAATTATCTCTAGGTATGCTTGCTTTCTCACATTTTGGTGTTTCATGTCTTCCATTATTAGGTAAATTCTTCAGTTGGTAACCGACAATCAGTTTGTTTAGATGTCACTGATACAAAATCTGTAGTGCCTATACACATGTTTTTATGATTACAAAGTGTTTTCATCAGCATCTAAGGAGCAGTATAGTATATTCTTTTAAAAGAATGCATAATGTTAATACATCACAACTAATCAGCTAATGACTCATTTTTTCCCTCCCCTTTATTTCATGAAGCATGTAGGGGGTGGTGCAGGTATCTCGTGGTTTTCAGTGTATCAAGTGATCGCTGTGTGCATGATCTGTAGAAGATTCAGTTTCGTGACATAGAAAGACATACTAAACTGTGAAAAATTGACAGGACACAGGAGAATATGCATCTTCACTTCCCAGCATTTCCTGAAATACTTAATATTAGTGACCAAGTTTTGTGTTTCCTCAGGTTGCCTTTGTATGAAATGTAAGAATGTATGAAATTTACTTGGGCCTTAAAACAATTAGTAAAATAGAGAGAAGACTCACATAACATTGCTGTGTTAGTGAATAGGTGATTACTTTTTGGGTAGTCATGGAAGTTAAAAAAAATTCCCTCACTCCTTTCATACAAAAGACAAAGAGTACATTAGCCAATGGAAGGCCTTCTTGTAATTGTGACTGTGGAGGATCATTGTGGATGGTTCCCAAAGACTGAGGAAATAACTCTGCATGTGCCCCATGTTGCTCTTTGAAATTGGTGAGTCTTAAAGTGCACCTTTGAATACAGGAAAGAAAATGGTGCTGCTGTTTAGCTTTCAAGTGGGTTTTTTTTAGTAGTTTTTACTTCTCAGTTCCAAGAATAAGCAATTCTAAAGTTTAGATAGCTCAGTCATAATTTTAATTTTACAGTAAACTTCAAAACTCATTATTTTGAAGCGTCTCTTCCAGGAATTTGTTCAAATTAGTTTTGTTTTAAAGGTTGTAAAGTAGTGTCTTGCCCTTTACTTTTAAGCACTTCTTGCACATACTGGCAGAATAGCATAGTGTGGGATTTCAGTGCTGATATCCAGGTGATTCTGATATTAATTAGGCAGTTGTGTCCTGAAGTGCTCAGTATACATTTTGAGAGAATATTCTTCTGGCTTTAACTGGAGAGCTTCCCATTACATAACTTAATAGTTGTTGAACATAAATACACTTTATTTCATATGCAGAAGATAACTGGAAAGTGGACAGCAGTTGATTCTGGTGTGAAGGGAGCATGGGGTAGTGTGTGGATAGAGAAGGTCCACTGCAGACCTGTCTGTCTGCATTGTCCACAAAGATTAATTCAAAAAAAAAGACAATAAATTGAGGTAGCATATGTTTTGTAAAAAAATACCCACCTGAGGAACTAAAACCGTAGAACTTCTGTCTGAGCTGATACTGTCAAGCTGATGTTTGTAAAGAGTGCCAAGTAACACTGTTGTTTAAATCTCATAGGAAAGGATGGTTCCTTCCTTTAATCTTTCAGATGATTAGTAGCTCATACAGAGTGGTATTACTGCAGATTCTCCCACATCCAAGGTTTTCAAGTTGTTTATAATTATGGTTACCTGCCAAACATTTGATTTATGCTGCTAGGTATGTAAAGAAAAACGAACAAACAAAAAGATTGAATAGATCTAGAAGCTTGATGCACATTTAGCTGTGCTACTTGTAACTAAGGAAGGACTTGAGGAGCCTGGAGTGAGTCCAGAGAAGGGCAGTGGAGCTGGTGAAGGGTCTGAAGCACAAGTCTTCCAGAGGAGGATCTGCTGAAGGAGCTGTGGGTGTTCATCAGCCTGGAGAAAAGGAGGTTGAGGGAGACCTTGTCACTCTCTACAGCTCCCTGAAAGGATGGTGTAGCCAGGTGGGGGTTGGCCTCTTCTCCTAGGCAGGCAGTGGCAGGACAGGAGGACACAGTTTAAGGAAAGACTGGACATGGTGCTTAGTGCTGTGGTCAAGTTGGTATGTTGGTGTGTTTGGTCACAGATTAGACTGGATCTCAGAAGACTTTTCCAACCTCATTGCTTCTATGATTCTGTAAGTATTTCGGGGCAAATTGCTGCTAAAGGGAGCTAGAGTAGATTTTTGAGAGGGTAATAATTAAGCCTGATACAAATATGAGCCACCAAATCTGGTTCTGCAGTTGTGCTGTGCTGATGGACTTCAGTTTAGTTTTACAGTTTTCTGTCTCTCAGCTAATTACTCACCTCAAGAAACTTTCCATTTTTCAGTGCTGCTCATTTGGGTATGGATGGATAGTGTATGTCAGTTGCTGTATTATGCTAGTTGAATATGCCAAGTAGACTGCTGAAAAGTTCTTTAAAGTATCCTCTTGGGAACTTATAAACTGATTTTTATGTAAAAGATATTTAGGTTTCTGGAGCATAGTGCTGGGATATGATGAGACAAATACAAGAACTTCATCTCAAATGAAGTACAGCTTTTGGAGCTTACCAAGAAAATGAGGAGACTGTATTTAATCTCCTTTATATTGTTTTTTTTTTTAAGCAAATGCAGATTGCCACTGGCAGCTGTAATGCAGGATTGATGGACTTTTTCAGACCTGCTCTGGCCTTTCTGACATACCAAAATATTAAATAACATAAATTCAAGTTTTAGTAAGTGGAAACAAATGCATAACTGTTTTAAATTTGCCAGTTAATTATGTCAGAGTTGAGTGTCATGCTCTAGACCGAAATTGCTGATAACCTGAAAATTTGTCAGAAGTGAGTTTGATGAGCTCTGCTTGATCCTAAGTCTCATTCATTTTTTTTAAACTCTGTGTTGGTTTCTGAAGGAAAGATGCTATGAATCTTGTTTGCCTGATGCTCAGACATGTCACTGATTTAATATCAGGGGTGGGGAGTGTAAATGCTTGCCAGCATTTTAGCCCGTGTGCTGATGATGCATGCAGGGTACAAGTCCATGTGGCACAATATTAAAAATGACTTGTTTTTTTGTTAGCATTGCTATTTCTGCTGCATCAGCAGTAGTAGCAAACAGCACTGGTGTTAACAGTGAAGACTGTTAAAATTGTGATGAATAAAACCAGCTATTTCTTTGCCAAGTAAGCATACTAAAGCTGCTAGATTAGAAAACACATGAGTTGCAATGTTCCACCAGTAATAAAGCACTTTAAAGCTTTCTGTTGACATTTATACAAAGAGAACAGATGACTGTGCTCTATTTGGTTTTGAAGTCAGTTTGATACCAACCTTACAACTGCCCACAAAAGAAGGAGTTTTGCAGGCTCTTATGGCAAAAATAAATGACTGAATTTTGATGCCAAGAGTGCTGACAAATTGCTGAAAGTGCTGCCCACTTGTCATTGGACTGACAGTTTAATCATCAAAAGTGTACTGCTAGACGGGGCTCTGAGGAGCAAAGGAGAAGAACCTATAGTTTTTCCAAAGCATTAAAAGATTGATTGAATTTTGAAATGCAAACACTTCTGGGTTTTTTTGGGGTTTTTTTGATCATTCAGGTTTCTCCTGAATGACCTGTGTGCCATATTCTCAGTGTGTTGGGTACTTTGACATTCTTTTTCAATTCTTCTGAGAGACTTAATGTCTATTGACCTAGTCCATTAATGGTGTGATGTCACTTTGTTTTTTGTTTAATTTTTTTATGATAAAAGTTGTATTTAAATTTGGTATGTGCTGTGTCAACAATATGCTTTCTGTACAGGGGATGAACTCAGCACACTACACATGTTCTAGTTTGAGTACATGGTCTGTGTTAGTCTTCAGAACACTTTCAAGAGAGATTATAATTCACCTGTCTTCAGAGATTTTAAGTAAGAGCAGTATATATACAAGTATATATATGTTTCCTACTTTTTCTGCTTTTTGTCTCTCCATTATTAGTTATATTTTCTGTATTTTTTACAATATTATTGGATGCTGTTTGATACACTATATATTATATAAAATCAACTGGTATCTAGATGCAGTTGTCTAATTGGTGGGTAGTGCTTTAATGGCACATGGAATTGATTGCCTGCCTGTATAAATCATGGATCCATATTCAGTGGATTTGGATCCTACAAAATGGTAATTTTATTTCTGTATGTTAGTGTCTGCAACCCTTGTTTTCTAGTTTAGGGACTTGGCTGATTGGAAAAAAAATCGGAAGAAATATTTTGTTGCTTAAAAGTAACTCTCAAATGCCTGAAGTGATGATCTAGCAGCAGTTGTGTGCAGTAAAAACACTTCGTAAAAATATTAACCCATTGCACACATTCACACATTTTGTTGCATTAAGAAAAATTAAACTGCATAGTAGTAAACAATGAGAAGGTACTTGATTCAGTTAATTCCTCACCTGCCCCCTCAGTGCAGAGCATGCTAATCACATGCATTTGAGTGAACCCACTAAAGTTGTCTCTGATAGATAGTTAATAGAATTTTTCACTTTTTGCAAAAAACTGTTGTGGAAATACTGAAAGTGTTATTTGTGCTTCATTTTAGTGTCACAGTTTGTAAGAAAAAAAATACAGGAGTTATTTTTGCCTGTCAGTATTAAAATTACTCTGCATGTAAATAATTTGGTGTTGGTGATATTTTGGGCGTAACTGGATTTCCCGGAGAAAGTAGAAAACTGAAACTGATGCTCTATGCATCAGTGAGATCCAAGTACCATGTAGATTTTCAGCTATATGAACATACCTGTTTTTCTTACCATTACTCTTAAACTTTTAACTTTAAACATTTGCTCCTAACTTTATTAATTTTTTCATATGGAAACTAGCTTGTGCTTGAGAATCTTTGAAAGTCTGGTACTTTACTTGGTTACGGAAGCATGCCTGCTGGTGCTAGAAGATGGTTAGTGTTTTGATTAATTCTGTATTTCTTGCTGATTTTGGGATTTTGGCTATTGGGTTGTTCCACCCCCACTTGCTGTGTATTGTAAAAACAATGAATGATCATTAAGGTGCTCTTCTGTTGGTTTCAAAAATGAAATTCTGCGTGCATTGATGACTTAACATGGTCTTAGGAAAGAAACATAAGGTGAGAGTGGCATCAGTTTAACTGTTTAAATAGATGTAGCTAAATTGGGACATCAGAAGATTTGTTTCAGTTCTTCAGATTCTTAGTTCTAGCTTAAACTACAGTGAGGAATGCATCAGTTTAAAAACAGTAAGTCTGCTGCTCTTCCAAAAGATTAAAGTTTATAATTTAGAAGAAGCTTTCACGGTGAGAAATAGTAAAACTATGGTGACTGGTGATGAAAGTGGTTTGCAAAGTGGTGGGACAGGAAGGATTTGAATCTTTTCAGTGATTTCCTACTTTGAATATGTTTGCAGAGAATGGTTTAAGTAAACCAATTTTACGTTGCAACCCAGCAGTCTTAAACGCATGTGCAGAGTCTTACTTCCTCTAAAAGAATAATTGACAGCTGAAAATGAGTAACTTCTTGATGGTTTTTCATGTGATGAAAAACACTCACGTGAACACTGTTCTTTCTGTGTTCAAGGGGGAAGAATACTTTAAGTTCAATGAAGAAATCAAAACAGTGCATATCTGTAGACAGATGTAAGCAGTATAAACAGTATATCCTGCTTCAAAACATACCTTAGAACAGTATTAGAGAGATTGAAAAATACGATCTGTAGATAAAGGAAGCAAAACTTTACATTACTTGTATAGTTTCATGGACAGAAGAAGAAAAATGTCCTCTGGACCAGAATGCATGTCATTGCTACCATGGCTAACTAGGTCATGCCATATTAAGGTGGAACAAGATAAAGATATTGAAAACAGTCTTTTTTTTTTTATTTCTCCACTGCCCTGCTGTGAACAAGACAAATTTGTCATTTACTGCTAAACTTATTACTTAGAGTGTACAGACCAGGGTATTGTTAAAGGTGAATATTGTAGGTTTCAAAAAATTCTTCATGAGTTTCTGCTTCTACTGCAGTAGAGATGGGTACTTGGATCCTTTCAGAGACCTATTAATGCATTGGCAGAACTCACAGGTTTCAGAGGTATGGGGAAGCTGCTGTATGCCTTTTTTTTTTTAAGTCATGGGGAAGCTGCTGTATGCCTTTTTTTTTTTAAGTCATATCTACTATTATAATTAAGTATCTCTCATTACTAACACTCTTTTAAATCCCTAGAGTGTTACACAACGTAATTACCACTGCAGCATTAAGATAAAGTACCTAGAATTGTACTTAGATGTTCACTCTGAAAGTAAAGCTTTCCTTATTTTTGAATCAGTTGGATTTCTGTGAGAGGGAAGAATCTGTAAAGAATTGTAAATGTGAAGGAGCTAAAGCTTTACAAATGAACTTGGAAAGTGTGATTTCATGACAGATATACCAAAGAAGATTCTGGGCAAGGGAAGGCCTACCTGGTAGTGTGTAAGAAATGTGAAATAAATCTAAAGAAAAGATTGTTTACTTGACTTTTTTTTTTTTTTTTTTTTTTTTTTTTAAGATACGTGAATTCAATGCCAAAAAATAAAAAGGTGTTCATGGAGGATTTGACCTTCCTACTTTAGCACTGCTCCTCAGGTTCTCAGGTATTTTAAACTATTTCAGAACAGAACAAAGTGGTGCTTGCTACAGCTAGGGAGAGCAGAGCTTTTATCTTCTCTAACATTCTGCTGGTGATGCTTTAGGGAACCTTATTCACTCCTGATAAGCTTGAGGGAGGTGCTGCAAATACAGCGCCACGTAATTCTGTTGATACACATAACTGCCTAAAGCGAGTGGCAAAGTTGCAAGATACTCAGGAGACTAGAAACTTGAATTGCGTGTAATGGAGACTGTAAAAGGAAAGGTTATGTCATCAAAATTTAATACTTTGTATGGAGTTTTGTTGAAACACCAGAGGTGTGATTAAACAAGAGGCAGGTATGTGACAAAACTGCTGTTAGTCATAATAAAAAAAAGTAATCTTGCTGCAGATGTGTAGAAGGATTCAGCAGAATCTGGAAAAACCCAGGAGGCATATCAAGCAGATAACTTCATGAGTTGTGCATTTGAGAGAGTGCTTGTGGTCAGTTGCACTAATACCTTAGAAAGGAAGATTGGTTGTACTCAATTCATAGTTAGGAGTGAGAGAGAATGGGTGAACTAGAGATTTGATATAACTATTTTATCATTTCAGCAGTAGCCCTTCAGTACTGTCAAATTTAAGAAAAGTGGAACGTTTCATAGATAACGTGTTGCACAGAAATGGAGTTTAGAGATCGGGTCAGAAGTTATAGAAAGCTGGGAATATATGCCTGTTATTTCATCTGTTGCTTCTGAATGCCTGAGGTCTTGGAGAAAGTATCTAAGACGAGAGAGAACGTAAAATGCCGAGAAGCTTAAGAAATGGTAGCACTTGAGGAGCCGGTGATACTGCTGACTGCTGTAGCTGACTGTCCCTGTCCTGATGTTTGTTGCTGTTGCTGCTGGCTTGAATGTAGAGAGAGAAAATACAAACCTACACATGCAAAGAAAACTAGAGTTCAGGTGTCTGGTTCTGTAGTGGCGTTTTCTACTCCGCTGAGTTGGTAGATGTCTTCACCACTCTAAAGTTTGAGGTGTGGTAAGTAGCTTAGGTTTCACACAAGCTAAAATGGAGTGGTAGTCCTCAAGCCAGCTCTCATACTGCCTGTGTGTGTTCTGAATGTTTGGCTTTCAGGTGTCATGAATGTGGCATAGGATTATTTGCAAGGGAAAGATTAAAATAAATGTTTGTTTTCGCCTGTGAAAACTATGATACCTAGTGTTAATGATTATATTCTGCATGAAAGATGCATTTTGAAAGGAAAATTTTGGTGCAGCTACTCAGTAGCTGCTAATTATAAACAAAAATGATGATGTTGCTATGTATGCTTCAGTACTTCTCTGGACTGCCTAGCTTGTTTCAGTGTAGTGTCAATTAATGGAAAATCTGAAGAGAATGAAAAGGAAACAAAGTGTGCCAAAAGATGGTAATATTTGTTCAAAGAGATGTGCTAAAGAATTTCTTTATATAGTGAAGCCAATATAAATAGTGCTTGTAGTTAGAGGAATTTGTGCTCGTAGCCAAAATTGTCATTGTAGAAAGAGATGAGGACTTTTTCCTTGAGCTACGATTATATGGTGACAAAATTTGTGTTCCCTATTGTAAACAGGTGTTAACTACCAAATCATGATACAATACACATGACTCTGTCAGTTTCCAGCAGAGAAACAACTTGTTCCTGAATATGCGTTTCAGAGATGTATCCTTTCTGACGCTCTCCCCCACCCCACAGCTTTTCAGGTGGTGAAATCTCAGCTATTAATCATTTGCCAGAGAAGAAACTGATTATGAAACAGAGGTTATATTAATCTCTTGTCTGCAGCTAGAGTTTCAAGTAACTTCTTTCTGTAGCTTCCTGTATTTAGATGAAAACATACGATTTCTGTTTTCAGTGTCATGTTTAATTCTGAAGGTTTTGAAAGCAGTTGTTACAATTCTAAGTGAAAGACTGGAATTACTGATACCTGGTTTGTTTACAGCCCATGCTATTGTACGTCTCAGTGCTTTGGGAACAATACTGTTGAAATGTTAGTTTTTTGTTTGAAACTTGGTTAATACATTCATTTTAAGTAATTCTTCTGTGGTATTGAAATAAACTCATTGAGAACATTTTTACACTATTTGGGATTCTCTAATTTATGAAATGTGGAATTTCTTATTCTTGTAGCAGCAATTTAAATACCACGTTTAACAGGTTTAGAAATAAAATGTAACCTCTTGTTAAGTGTGTTTTTTGGTTAAACAAAAGAAAGCTTTGTGTTCATTCTCAGACTATTACAGTTTAGTGAAGCTAATGTAGATTTGAATCAAATTATCCATTTTTTACTACCTTGTTTATAACTACTGAAGTACATCTTCCAAGTAAATACCTCAAGGTGTGAGTAATACATTTGCCAATGGTAGAAACAGTACTTAGAAGTCCAGAGTCCACCCTTGACATTCCCTGGTGCTGTTGAGGAGTTTTTCATTACTTTGAAATGAAGTAGTAGGGCTTCTGGGTGCATAGAGAGCTTGCCCAGGTCTGATACCACACATGCCTTCATTTTTTTGTTATCTCTCTGGGGGTAGTCAGTAGAACAATATCTACCTGTTTGTTGTCATACCACGTGCTCATGAACTGCACTCACTGCTAAGTTGTCCTATTTCCCATTGCTGAAAGATGCTCCATTTAATTTCCAAGTGCTGTTGTTAATCCCATAACTAACAAAAAGTGCTGTATAGATGCATTTTTTTATTTTTTATGTTAGGTGCAGATTTCTAATATTTTTTGCTTTCTCGCTGCCTTATTATTAAAACAAATACTTGAAAGAACTGTTTCTGTACACCTTTTAAATGATGTGAACAATCTTGTAAGTGTTCTGAGGAGCTGCACGTAATTTCTGCTTCAATAGCTGAATTCCATAAACAGGATGAGTAGGCAGCAGATTTACAGACATGAAAGACATTTAGGGATGGGTGCTGCAATTTAAAAGAAAAACCCAAAAAAAACAACTGAAAACCCCCAAACAAAACAGAAGAAAAAAAACAAAACCACAGCAGATTTTTCAGCTACTGTGATGTTCATGACACGAGGAAGAAAATGGCATTAAGATTTGGGAAATAATAGAAAGAGAAGATTGTCATGTTAGATTATAATCTGTTACTGTATTTAATGGCTAATATACGTTTTTCCCCCCACAGAAATTAGCAGAGTACGGAAAGACATGTATAACGACACATTAAATGGTAGTACGGAGAAGAGAAGTGCAGAATTACCAGATGCTGTGGGACCTATTGTACAGTTACAAGAGAAACTATATGTGCCTGTAAAAGAATATCCAGATGTAAGTATATCTTTTTAGTCCCTAAATTATTTTTTGATCCTTGTGGTCGTCTTTAGATATAAATTTCATGTGGTGCTACCCTTGGATCACACTGAGTTGCTTTGGACACCAGGGAATTAGTGTATGTTCCACTTGGCTTGATTTGCAGTGAGTGTGAGTGGAAGAAGGTTGTGTTAAACACCAAGCTAGTATGGGTTGCTAAACCACAGTTGTAAGATCCTAATTATCTTGTTCATTCAGTATTGTCCATCCTGAGACACTTGTGAAGTGAATTTTAGGAGGAAAGTGGTTCTTGGGATGATGGTTTTTTTTCCTCTTGGTGTGTCACTAAAAGTCAGCTGTAGAATGCTTAGAGGCCCTTTAGAGACCTTTTGGAGACTGTACTTGGTCTCAATTACTGTTTGTCCCATACCTGTGTAACCAGTTCTGTTGCTTATAGAAGTGTCTTTATCTCAGGGTTGGTTGTCCTGTCCTCTCCCCTTTCCCCGCCCTGCTTAAGCAAAACTCTTTGCTTGCCTGTCAATATTGTGCTCTCCATGGGGTTTTCAGTTCTATTGTACACTTACCTTTTGAAGGAGAATGGTTTCATTTAACTAGAACTGTTTTCAATTCATCTGGTCTGAAGTGTTTCTAAAAACTACTTGGGAAAAACAATCCTGTCAAAATCTAGCCCCAACTACCCCAACCGTTTTCATTGACTGGTGTCAGAATAAGAAATTGTGTTATTCTTCCGTAATAGAATTTAGAGGTTCTGTTGCAATAGAGGAGTGCAGGGTCCAAGTAAGGGATTTGCCCATGAAAGTGATATAAAGTGGAAGAAAGTACAGAACAGTAAAAAATGGGGGTAACACTTCTGTCTTTCTGTGGCTTTTCTTTGTATGCTTAATTAGATTAAGCTCTCCAAATGGAGTTTTATTATTTCAATGCTGCTTAGAACATACGGGCCTCTAAATAAACCTCATTGTGCCATGCTCCATTAAGGAAATTAAGTGCAAGTCCTTATTCAGAAGAGAATATTTAGACAAATGTCTTTTCTCCCTTATCAAGTTTCTGCATAGTTGTTTTGCTGTGGGGTTAAAATACCTGTACTGGGAAAAGTGTTTAAGGAATTTGCACTGGCACTAAGGACATCTCTCTCCCCTTGTATTGCGTTTTTCTCCCAAATTAAACATCTATATACATGTGTGTGTACATGCATACTTGTCCCCACACCAAAAACAGTGGTTCTTTTGAAACTCCTTGGAATTACAGATTTTTGAGAGGAATTGTCCTGTCATTTTATTCCACAAAGCCATGTAAGTAGCTATGGACTTAATACCTGCATATATCTTAGAATTGTATTGCTTAGTGGCTTCTAAAAACATTTCTTAGTTATTGAAATCTTTGTTTCATAACTTGACAATGTATTCTTTATGAAGAATTGCCTTAGTTATTTGTTGCAGTTTTTACAGAACTCGCTGCCTGCTGTACGAGGATTATGAGTAAGAAAAAAGGTGTTGGATTTCCCTTAACTATTAAGCTGCTGTTCTAGAAAACAGGGGTTTAGTAGCTTAGCTTTTCCCTGCCAGTTAATTGTCAAATATACTGTAAATGAGCAGGAAAGAGTTTGTCTCTAGTTACTGTCAAAATAATGATTTCACTAGCTACTGCTAGCTCTTTGTGTGCTTTCAGAAGAACAGCCTTGAAGTGGTCACTAAATTATGGTATTAAACTCTTATGCATTCAGAAGTTGGAGAAGCTCGTGATTTGTATACATGTGACCTGGAATAAAAAGGCTGTTGGTTCTTGTGAGATGATGTGGAGTGTTAGGTAGAAAATGTGCAGCTTCTGCCACTGTGGTGGGACCTTGGCAGTTCAAGCTTCACTGGGGAGCCAAGCCCAGTGTTCTCTGTGTGCTCCTGTTATTTGTTCACTGCTACTTGGAATGGGATTTGCACAGCCTCAATAATTGGTTAATCAACTAGAATATACCACTGCATACGAATAAAAAGCTTTGATTTTGTATGTAGGCTCTTTCTAAAATCTTTGTGCAATTCAGAAATTAAGTAACCTTTAAATTCAGGCTAGCATTCAGAAGGTATGGGGTACAGTGATTCCAGCTAGTTTTAAAAAAAGAAAAAAAGTTGTAAAATTCAATTGTAAGTATTAATTTCACCAGTAAAGGTAAATTTGTAAATTAGTAAAGATAGAAATTGTCACCTGTGATAATTTTCACGGTTATGTGAAACTTCTGGCTCATATTTAGCAATTAATTTAGTTGTTACCAGATATAGGAAAGACATGCTGTATAGACTATGAGAGTGAGTTTCTCAGATAAATCTAGTTAATTCTTTGTATTGCCATAATTTTCTTCCAGATGATAATCTTGTATACCTAACAAAGATGTAAAGTTGGATAAATCTAAATTTGCTCAGAGAAGAGTGACCAGAAACTGTTTTTGTGATATATATTTATTAATATTTTTAGTAACGGAAATGAAAAAATAAATCGGCAAAATGTTATGAGGTTCTAATAAACTTTTGTTATGGTAAATATTTTTGATTTAAAATTTTGAGCATATTCGTTAGTTTTCTATGGTGAATACTGGATAGTGCTGTAATGCCATTTTGTGCAGAGAATCCTCAGTTACTTGTGAGGCATAACAACGGGAGTCTACCATAGTTTTAAACAAACATGCTTTATATGTGTGTATATATAAACATTCACAAAAGATGAAACAGTATATTTTCATAGCCTGCATCACGTTGTTATTACTGTTTTACTATCCTTTGGTTCCCCACACAAAGTAAAGAATATATAAAATTAAAATAAATATGTAGAATTCCTTGAAGGCTCTTTATTTAATTTTTTTATACTAGTGCATATCGAGTATTTTTAATCTAATATTTATTTGAAGTCCACAGTTGATGCGAGGTTCAACTTGCCAAAACTTGTTTGACTGAAACAGCCTGTAGTTTTTAAATGCTGGCTGTTCAGAGTCTGAATTTCTACTTCTGTACTAGTAAGTGGAAGATTTGCAAAAATCTTGCTAAACAAGAATTAATTTTCTTTGGTGTGTTGTATTAATAAAGAGCATTTTTCTGTGATGTAGTCACAGTCTGATAAATTGTGTAGCTGTTGGGATGGTCTCCTTTCTGGCACATTTTTTTTCATAGGAAGTTACTGTTATGCAGTCGGGTCTATTTGTATTGTTTTCTTTTAGCACCCTTGAAAGGTGTTTAATCTTTGTAGAAATTTTAGTATTGAAACTGAGATTTGAGATACTTTTCTGAACCATGTATATGCTGCTGAAACTTGAGGGAGAACTTGAGCAGCAGGCACCCAAAAAATGAAATTCTATTAATTGTCCATATTTTGCCCTTCAGTTAAAAATGTGTTTGTTCTCTACAGTGTAATGTTTGGACTCTCATGTAAGTCTTTGCTGTTACAGTTTGAAGGCATTTCCAGTTCATGGAGAAATAACTTCCATCAGAATTTTAAAAAGTAAGAAGAAAAGATGTCAGAAAAATTACTGAGCTCTTAAGAAGCAGAAGAACAGAGGATAAGCTATTGTTTGTGGGTGAACAGTTAATAGTCTTTAGCATTTCTTATGCTTCAGATAAATGATTAATTTTCTCAAATTTCCCTAAAGAGCTGAGACTAAACTTTCTGCCTGATATCAATTTAAACAGTTTCTGGAATTAGTACCTACAAATGTTGAACTGAATAAATGTTTTTTCTATTATAATCATGGCTTTATTATTAATAAGTACCCTGTTAGCTCTGATTAATGTGAAATTCTCTGTTGGAACTCTTCTGTGCCTCTTCAGTAAAATGTAAGAACTCAGTAATTATCGCATCTAAAGTAGCATGTCCTTTGAGTATAGTGAAGCTCAAAGGCCAGCAGTGATAAACAGCTTGTGCGTACTTTCTGACCATTTTAGTTAAAACTGTTTAATTAGTACAACACAACGATGAACACAGGGACTCATTTTACTATGGGGAACTTACTGACAAAACGTTTAAATCCTTTTTCAATTTGTAATATCAGAGTTTAATAGCATCCCTAATATGGATTAGGAAAATGATAACATCATCTTTATTTATTGTTCTGATTCTTTTACTTAAGCATTTCATTCCCTAGTGGTAAACAGGGAAGGAGGCTGAAAGACTTGGCCTTGTTTACCCTTGCAATTTGAAGCAAAGAGAGAATATTACTGGTCTCTGTGCATAAACTTGGGATACAGAATAATGGCAGGGCTGAAGGAAGATTTGGGAAAGAGGTCAGCTGCTGATGAAAGTACAAATGTATATGAAATAATTAAAGTAGTTTGATTACTTGATTAATTTCAGTCTTAGTAGGGTCAGTTGGAAAAACATTTTAGTAGAAATAATGTAAACTAAAAATTTAATTTTTAGTTTGACCTTTATATAGTCATGAGAGGCTTTATGTGCTCTGGTTGCACATGGTAAGGGAATGGATTGAGAAAGGGCCCCTTTGTTTAGATGCTATTAAAATGTACATACCTTAATATCTGTATGAAGATTTTTTTACTCTATCTAATATTTTACTAGATATCCTTCCATTACTAACCCTCTGAATCACCTTTTGACAGGTTTTTTTTTTTTTTTTTGAACCATGCTAAACACTGAATAGCCGATTTGCGGGGTTGGGTATTTTTTTGGTGGATTTTTTTGGTTTCGGGGTTTTTTTGGTGAAGGATGACAGACGTTGTGGTAATTTTATTCATAAATAAGCTAGTCAAATCTCCAGGGCATGTTTGTACTTGGAGGCAAAAGGATGGATGACAGTCTAGAATACACTGGAATAAAAAAATCCTGTTGTATAGTCCCTTACAGTAATCTTGCAGGCTCAGCATCAGGTCAGCAGTACCAATTAACTTGGTCCATATCTCCATTATTTTTTACCTGTTAAGGTCTTCAAGAATTTAGTGCAATTAGGTTAGGTGATTACCTTGTCATTTATCTTTTAATGTTGTTCTTTCCATTTTATTCTTACTTTCTGATTTTGCTGTTTGCAGATCCTGTGGTCTTTCTGTGTGTGTAAATAAAAAGAAAAGGAAGGTAGGGTGGAAGTAAGACAAGTGAAAACTTAGTAAGTAGCATTTGTCTTGGCAATGTTCCCCTTAATATTTTTCAAAGTAAATCTGGAAATCTGGGAGAAGAAATCTCATACTGATAGGAAAATTTAACATGTTTGTTAGGACACCATGTTTTTATGGTGATGCTTGTTTTAGTAACTTCTTCAAATTAGCATCATAAGATTAAACTCCTAGTTTTATATGCATGTTCATATACATGCTATGTCCAGCATGTATATGACACTCCCTGCAGAAAGCAGTGGAATTTTTTTCTTGTTGAATCAATATTCAGGTTCAACTTGTAAGGGTGGGAATCGCCTGCTCTGACATTAACAGCTAGTGCTAGACATTTGGGTGCCTCTCTTCACCAGGGATGAAGAGGACTTGTGCGTGGGTGGGGAAGCCAAGTGCTAAAGGAGTTCAGAAATGGCAGTCTAGAAAATTAGTCTGAACTGTTAGTTTGAAGATACCTGTTAGTTTTCTGTGGATGAAATAAATTATTCTAATAAATTATTTTTGATTAAAAATGTTTAACTTCGGGATTTACAAAATTTGAGGTTGCAGAGAAAGTGTCCAATGGAACTTTTTGAAGTTGGTCTAGCAGTCAGCATCCATCATGATTGGTTTTGCTCCTGTAGTGCCTTTCATTAGAGCTCATTTCATTTTCTGTGTTTCAGAGTCAGGCTTTCAGTGGGCAATCTGTTTGATCAGAGCTGTCTCCTTAATACACTCTTCCATTTTGAATTCTGCACTTCACATGTGTATGTTTCTTTCACGGATTACAGAAATATTTGGGTGCACGGTTTCAGTTGATTATGTACCACAACTCTGTGGTGTCAGCTTGTGCTTGCTTTTACTAAACTGATTTTTCTCCGAACTTCTACTTTGTGTATTAGCTCTTGCAAGACTTAAGTCCAGGAGAGCTGGGTGCAAATACAAGTAATGAAAAGTCAACCGTGAGGCAGGTATTTGTTGCATACTGATTTTGTTTTACATTGGGGTTTTTTTTCAGTATGTTCTTTGAAATGTTTATTTTAGGAAAGAAGGGTTTTATACAGAGATGAGGAAGTGCTTCAGCATGATATTTATGCTTGCTATTGTAAGGTCGGATATGCTTGGGTACACACCTGCTGAACTTGTTGGTAGTTTTTTGTGAACTAATGTCCTGTGTACTTTAACTAGGATTGGGGACTACAGTAAACATGGGAATACATCAAGTGCGTGCTGAAAGAATACTTAATAGAGCAAGGTAGAGCTTGTGTTTAAAACACATAGGTGAATTTACAAATTACAGTTTAGACATCAGAATCCTTAGTAGTTGTGCTTTCTTCCTCAAAGTCAGGAACAGATCTTCCCTCTGCTATAGAGAGTTGAAACAGACTCCTGAAGGAGATGGCGCTGGTATTTGAGAAACACAGTGTTTTAAGGAAGGGGGAAATACAGAGAGAAAAACCCTTTCTTGAGGATTACGAGGTTTTTAAATTTTTTTAAGTTTCCCCTCCTCTGATTAGTTGACAAAAGGAGACCTATAGCACTAAGCTGTAGTACTTCCCCCAGAAATTTAAACTGGGAATTGTGATACTGTGTTGTCTTCACCGCCTCCCCCTGCAGTGGTCTATCAGCTTTTGACAGACTGAGTATTAGATTATTCCTTCCTTTTTAGTAGCTCTGTAGTTTAGGTATTACTGTTTGTACACTCAGATTTTTATGGAGTTGCCCTTGCAAAAGTAATTCGATGCTTTCCAGTCAGAGAACAGCAGGAGTTTAGTAACTTCATATGGGTAGGTCAGTGAAATGCAAGTCTTAGCTAATTGTGGTTGCTCTGTGTTTTGCCAGGATAAGATGGCACCAAGCCCCATCTAGAATTGCTATTTAATGTAGTTTTGAGTTCCAGTCAAAATACCAGCTTGATACTTTCTTTGTATAGCTCCTAAATCATATGCTTAGCTAAAAATCAATGTACATGCCCTCAGTGATAAATGGTCTGTTGTTTATTACTAGAGTAAGTCTGCCCACAATTGGAGGTGCGTATTAATTAAAAAAACAAAACAAAAAAATACTGCCTTATAAGCAACATGGTCAAGTTTTTTTAAATAGGTGTGCTGTTTTGAGGTTATGCTATTTCTGAAGTTATTAATACATTTAGAAGTGCACACCACTTGTCAAGGAAAAGTTTTCAGTGTAATGCTGAAAACAGTGTAATGTATGCTATAGCATACATTTCTGATCTGAATTTGTTCCATATTTCAAAAGAACAGAATTATTTTGCTCTGCATTGTTTCATTGATGTTGGTCACTTGGTTGTCATACAAGAGTCTTTTTGAGAGGCAGATTGTACACAAATCCAGCTTCAGGAATAAACTTTTGTTTTAGGCACTTCCTTCCTTTTTCCATGTTTTGTTTCATTGCTGGAGAAGTGTTGTTTACCTGCCTTGGTTTGGAATGTTTGTTTTAAAATAAAACAAAAATGCTGTCTCAGTAGGTATCACTGCATAGGAGATTCTGGGTTTCTGTAGCTGATAGGTATAAATCCATTGTAGTGTGGATCTACTCAATTTATGAAATTAGTCTGCTGTTTTTTAAATCTAGTGAGAATACTAGTTGGACACGGTTGTTTAATTGCAGTCACTTTGGCATAATATTAATTCACAGTTCTAAGCTTTCATGTGCTTTTTTTCTCTGTAAGAGCAGTGTATAGTAGTGAATTCTGTGAAGGCACTGATTCTTTTTGAAATTTGCTGCACTAATTTGAAACTGAGTGAGTTCTTTTTCTGTCAAATACACTCAGTACTTTAAGAAAAACAATTTTGCTTGATGAGCAGCCAGTTCGTTTTTACACCTTATTTACACTCAGTTGTCTCTTACTAAATAGTTTAGCACTTCCTCTCTTCAGGAATGCTCATGCACCTGTCCAATTGTGTGCATTCATCCACCCAAAACTTCAGTTGCTTAGGTTGATTAATGCTTTTTCAGAAGGTTTCTGTCTCTTTAGAATACTGATATAAGCATGATCAATATCTCCCAGCTGTGTGGTTTATAAACACTCAGAACATACTGACCCAAAAATTCGAGTTAGTTCTAGTTGCAAACATTGTGATCTGTGGTGTCAAAGGACACTGAGGGCTTTGCCCTGTGGTCAGTGATACAGGGACTGCTTGCTCTGGGAAGATTATCAACTAAATTGTGATTTAAAGTTATCTTAAATATGCAGCAGTTTGTCAGATTATTTTTTTCCTTGTAAAGTACAGGTGGTCTAAAAATGTGAATGCTGCATTAAATAGATATATCTGTATTGCTGTTCCATCTGGAAATGACCAGTTGCTACATTGCTAATGTATTTTAAGTACTGGTGATAATGAATAAGTTATTCAAGTCAACATCTTAAATGTCTGGGTCATACTATTTAACCTAATTGCTTGAATTTTTAAATTTGAACTTATTTGACAATTTGATTACTATTTTTTTAAAAAATGAATGTCACTTGCATTAAAAGTAAAGCAAAGTTGATGTCATTCAACACAAACACTAAAATAGTGTATCTTGGGCTTCAATCTCATTAGATTTTTTTCAAGTTGTTCTAGCCAAAATATTATTTTGCATATCTTTTTTTTCTTCCACAAGTGCAAATGTTGCCCTTGAGACTGGAAAAATTGTAAACAAGGGCTTTTGAGTCTTTGTGAAGGACTTCAGTTTTTTCTGTGAGTCAGCTGATGGGCAAGCTGAAACAAGGGAGAGACATGAAACTCTGGCTGTGTAACATAGATAGGGCTGGAACATGTATCTCTAAATCCTAAGTCACTACAGACAGGTAGGCTGACATGTAAACCTGAAGTACATCTCGGCCTTATGATAACTCCTCCTTCTGCTGTCTCTCCTGTGATAAATATGAGGTAGTTTCTCTTCTCTTGCAGTGGTGTTGGTCATCACAGAACTGTAGTAAGTGGTAATAGCCTGCTCCTTACTTTAAAAACCCAGAGTTAAAGGCAAAAGTTAGTTAGAAATGAAGGCTGGATGTAGCAACTGTTGATACACTACTCTTTTAGTCGTGTTGTAATTGTAGATATATGGGATAATAGATTCAGTATGATTTTATACCCAAAGGTGCTACTATTATTGTATGACTTGGCTGTAATACTGCTGCTCTTAGTGCTCAATGCTGACTGAAGCACATAACTCTATAGTGCTTATGTTTTGAGGCTTGTACCCTTAAATGCTCCCAACCAGGTGGGCTTTTAAGGTGTTTCAGGTGCTTTTCAGTTTTGAGTCATTCGTCTTTTTATGCATTGCCTTCTAACAATTAGAGCATAGACTTAAGGTTTGGTAATAGCTTTTAGCAGAAGTCACTTAGAGCAAACAAGGCAGATTAGATCTTAAAACACTAAAGGAAATACTGAGTGCTATATCTTGACCTGTCCTCTGTGTTTCTGACTTGTTCTGCAGTTTTAGGTTTGAATTTTGCAAGTTTACTGATTATGGCAGATGTACATATATGGAGAAGACTTTTTGTAACAATGTTTCAAGAAGGTGAATGGAGTTATTATTTTAATTTTTCGCTTCAAATATGGTCAACACTGAGAAGTCTGTTTATTTTTTTTTTAGAAGAAATAATTGTACAGCAGCAAATAGGCATTGAGAGTTTATAATCTTACTGTATTTTACACTTTATTGAAGTATATCAGTTGAAGTCTGTAGTAGAATGAGAAATGCTACCAGTTAGATAAGCTGGGTTTTGTTCTAAATTTTGGTAGAGGGGTTGCTTTTGTTTTGATGAAACAATTTAAAATTGTTTAACATTTCTCTGACATGTTTCAGTATTTTCATAGCATGAAATTCTAGACCTAGTTTGGTAGATGAACCCCTAATCAACCTGAAGTAGTATAAACTCTGTATAAAGCTATGATTAAGTGTGATGTTTATTTAAAAAGTGAAGTTTTGTAGTTCTGCTTGTGAAATACTGGGAGTATTTTCAATATATTAAAAGATATAAATAGGTATTTCAGAAGTTGATTTGTCTTAAATGGTGTAAGAATTCTGATTCACCTTCCCCTGTGAATTCATAAAATTCAGTTTGTTTCACTATGGAGCTCTTAGTTACAAATGAGATTGCAGCTGTGTTACCAACTCTCAAATGTGTGCAAAATTTAAAGAAGCAAAGCAAAAATTATCTAATATTGGTTCTGATTATAAATTACAATTGAGTCAGCTAAATTAAGCAATTAAAATCAGTCACATGAATGAAAAGCATGTGTATGTTTAGGAATGTTAAACACCTTAGTTTGTCACTCACTTCAGAAATTTGATAAAATGCATTTTTTCCCAAAATATCTTGCTTGAATATGGAAACTTTCATCACAGCTCTAATTGGTAAGGCCTATCTTTATCCACAAAACAATACTATGCATCCGTGTCATGGGGTTTAGTTGCTTGGTTGCTTGGTGTGGTACATTACCGCTTTATTTTTAACTTTGCTTGTGAAAGAGTGCTATTATGGAGGAAAAAATAGTAATTGCTATTTGTATAGTACTGCTTTTAGGTCTTCTGATTTGGAAGTGTGCAATTTTTGTGTTTCCTCCCTTCCCATCTTTCAAGGTGGCAAATAAATATATTTTTGCAACTTAGAATTATAAAAGACTGAATAATTCAGTGTAAAATCTGTTGCCTTAAAGGGATGAAGAACTTTGTCTAAAATTCCAGTAACTAATAAAGCAAAATGAAGCGGTTACTGAGCACCTCTCCTTTGCATAAATTTGAGTATAACCTCAAAGCCTGTTTCTGCGAAGTCAGTTTTTCCTTTTGAGAGGAGGAAAAGTGACTGCATTTCTCTTGTAAACTAAAAAAAAGAGAATAGTGTCCCTTAAGTACAAGAATTCCGTTTCTGCTTGTAACTATAGTTTCACTATCTGCAATGGTGCTCCAACTTAAATGAATCTTTCTCACTTCTAATTACTGAGAAATGGAAGTAGTCTACAGCTAAATTGCCAACTTTAAGTGCCTTAGGTAATGTCATATGTAGTCACATCTAATTAAAAGGTATTATTATGGAAATTAGTTGTTGGACTCTATATCCTGAGGATCCTTTGTTATTGGAATATGAGTTTAATGATGTAAACTGTGAGGCTTAGAGGGCACGGCTGGATCCTACAATTAGGTTTTGGAGACCGATTTACACACAGCACAACTTGTTAATTCTCTAGATAAATGTGTCACGATTCCCAAGTAGAGCATGGAATTGAACAATTTTTACTCATCTCCTGGTGTTATTGAAACTGATGTCTTGTCACTGTTCGGAAAACCTCATCTTAGTGAATAGGATGAAAGAGATTATTCACTATCTGGCTTAAGCATGCCTACTATTAGATTGTTCACAGGATCTGATTTCCTGAGAGAGTTTCTGTTAACAATCTTTCAATTACTGTTTAAAGGTTTTTATGACCACTTAAAGGAGGGAACTACCAAACGGTTCTGTGGGCCTCTAAATAATTGCAAATGGGAATCTAATGATAGCAGAGATTCCCATTTTAAAACCATGAAATTGTTAATTTGTCTATCTTTACAGCTTTCTCACTTATGTTGATAATTCTAAGCAATTTAAAATCCAATTATTTCCAAAATACGACAGTAATTAGATTAGTGTTTTTACATGAACAGAACATGTAGCATAAAAAAATTCATTTTGAGGGATATTATTTTAGTTATTTGAAGTGGAATTGAAACTACCCAGTTAAGATTCTCTTTAAACTTGTGGCATGAGGAAAAGGGTTAATGTTAAAAACAATATTGAATGGAAAGAAAATGTGACTAGTTTATATTATTATGTACAAAACATATTGAGAAAGCAGAGGTGAACCAAATAGTGTGCAAACAGGAGGGGATTTTGCCCTATTACGAGAAGAAACAGTGTTACTAATAAAACATGGTAAAAGAACAAATTGCTATTTCTCAAGTAATATTTCTAAAGGTAATATTTAGACAAACAACCACACAATTTGTAAACAGTAAAAATTAGTCCAGAAGTGGTGGGAGGGAGGCAAACCCCAAAATGCTTTTTGCTTGAGTGCGTTTGACAAGGCATGGCTTCTGTCTCTGGTAACTGATAAGGTCTCTGCTCTGCTGTTGTGTGTTCTTGTATCTTCTGTCTGCTGATCCAGCCTGCAGTGTTGTCAGCTCAGTGAGGAATGTCAGGAGACTGGAGCAAAAGGGACATTAAATGGTTGACACTGAGGGATGGCAGTAAATGAGATGGGAGCTAAATATATAGGTTTGTGACATTCTAGCAGCTGGCTAAAGTCCTGCTGTTTGTTGCATGGGTATACTAGCCTTAAAAAGGAAGAGAATGCATTGTAGCACCGAGAAGAAAAAAAACAGCTGGTGGCTTATCAGTCAGCCCTAATGACAGAGAAGGTTAAAGAGTTTGGAAGGACAAATCTTGAAAGAGTGTTTTTATTAGTAACATAAAATTTTTAATTTGTCGTGAGTAGTTTTATGAAACTACTCTAAAACTTGGCTTGTTCAGTGCAAAAAGACATGAATGCTTTGTTTGTTGTCCAAATAGAATTTAAAAATTTGCTTACTTTCAATGCAAGCAGTTTGTTAGGTGATTTTTACAGTAACTTACTTTTGATGTTTTCTTGCTCCATAATGAAGCTCTTGGAAACAGTTTTATACTTAAGTATCACAGCATTTAATGCTTAGTTTAGAAAAGAAAAGGCTTATTTTTCTAATAGATGAAAGCATTAATGCCCGCGAATGGTATAAACTTTATGTATCTTAATCCTCATCTTTATTGGAGAGATAGAAAAGTGCTATGTGATTTAAATATGATTTTGTTTGATACACTTTCAAACTGAAAGTTAATGTTTAGAAAAATCTGTGTTTAATTGCTTAAAAGCTTCATATTTGGCATATAACTTACAACTACATCTAGTTCTTGCAGTAAAGGCTGTTTGAATGTAAGCTTGAAATAAGTACAGCACCTTAGTCAAAAGATGAGTCCTGCTTGATACTCTTTGCTGCTTCTTCGTGTCTGAGATTTTAAGTTTCTTCTCAAGAACCTGTTTAGTTCTTGAACCCAAACTTGATTGTTACCACTGTCTTACAGCTGACTCAGAGAGAAGTGAAGAGCAAAACCTCATTTATGGCTCCTCAGCTAGTGAAGTGATAGTGAAGAAGCCTTTCTGTCCTCTTGTACTCACAGCGAGTGTCTGTGTTGGTGGCACTCTGGCGCTGGCTTGAACGGGTCCCTGAAAGAAGCTGTGGGCTGAAGACGTGAAAATGTGATGCAGGTTAAAAGCCCTTAGTGGAGGGGACTTTCCCTTCTTTTTGTGGTTTTTTTGGGGTTTTTTTTTTTGTTTGAGGTTTTTTTGTTTTGTTTTTTTTTGGGTTTTTTTGTTTAAAATGCTGCTTGTGCTGTGGCATAATGTGACAGGACAGGAAGAGATCAGGAAATTCCAGATTTCCTACTCTTAGGGGGGGAATTGGTCTGTCCCCTTCCTTAAAGTTAGTTGGAGTGTCTGTGGAAGCGAGGTGTAACAGAGCAGCTTAGTGTCTGCTTTTAGATGACTGCACCAGTGATAGCTGGGTCTCATTTGTCTTAACGTTAGGAGCTGGTTTTCTTCTTATTATAGGAGCAGCTTCTCCTTGTTAACAGTAGTACTACCAGTGTGTTTTTCTAGCATTTTGAGATGGTCTTGCATTAATTTATGTGTTTGTATATGCTTTTCTTCTCTGTGGTATGCAAAAGTTCAGGTGAACTGTACATAGCAGGATGATGCACCAGATAAGGTTTTCAGGCCTTGAATAAAAGAGATTAGAGAGATTTGAGCTGCTTTGCTCAGGGAATTTGATGTATTGTGTTTAGGCAGATTTACTTTTTTTTATATACTTCTGTATAGAGAGCTTTATGGCTGTGGAGCTGTACAGTAATTTGAAAAACTTCTCTTGCATTTACTACGTGGTGCCATTTCTTAAGTGCTGGTTCCCTTTTTTAATTAGCGCAGCAGCTCTTTGTGGTTCTTCATTTTGAATTTTGTAACTTGTTTAGGTCAATGCCAGTATTACCCATGTGTTACATTTTACAAAAATATCCGAATAAATGTCAGCAGAACTTAGCTAATGTGGTAGACTTACCTTTATTCCTTCTACATATCTAATGCAAGTTTATTCATAGTATTAGCTTTTTCCAAGTGATTGTTTCATTTTGCACAGTAAAAATCAGAAGCACACAGCTTTTAAAGCTTTATGTTAGAGGTCAGTAATTTAAGAGTTACTCTTAAATTCTCTCTGCCTTTGTTGTCTGTCATCCGACTTCCGCTGCTGCTCTTTAAAGGAAATTCTGGAGTGCAACATCTTCAATATTTTGAAATTTCTTGATTCTTTGATAACATAATGTAAGGTCTTATGGCAACATTCATTTTCACAAAAAATGTAGATCTCCCATTGGATTTGGATTGCTTTCTAGCTTCCATCTAAAGGTTCTATTTTCTTAATGCCAAAACTGTATTGTGGAGGTGCAATTTTGCTACAGAAAAATGAAAATGAAAAAAGATTTGTTACTCAATCCTAGGACTGTAAAGCTTCATAATATTCACTTAATTTTGAACTAAATGGTAAATGTCCTGGCATAAATGATTAAATCTTGGGTTAGTTTTTAGAAAATGAAATTGAATAAAATATTGATTAGATGTGGTAATTTGCCAAATCTAGAAGATTAGGATACCTGTTATTTGGTATGCTGTTAGATGGACTGATCTTCAAATTGGCCAAAGGATTTGTGAAGAAATTTATTAGCTCTGTAGCAGCTAATCTGGGAAAACAATGCCTTTGAGATTATGATACTATCCTTGTGTTAACATAGAAATTTTTTTTTAAATTTTTTTCCACCTGTGATTACATATACATCCATTGTGTTTAAAAAATAAAGTGGGATCTTCTGCCTGGAGGAGCTGAAAACATATTTTCTGGGAAGACTGTGTCAGTGGTTCAGTGTTGTTTCAATGGATGAAAATTAAGTTGACATCCTAGATAACATTTTGAAGGTACTGTGTTTTGGATATACAGGAATTACTTCATCGTGAATTCTTTCCAGGTCATTTTGATGACAAGTTCTGACAGATACCTATTTCAAACAGATGACAAAAGGAAACTGTATGTTGGCTTCTCTGATTAGTAGTAATGCATTCAGCCAACTAGGTGTAGCTACTGCTTAGATGGTTCTGTCACATTAGTTAGAATTTCAGTGCTAAAAATTTAGTGTTATTTAGATAAATACCTAGCTGTTGTTACATTTCATTAAAATTTTTCAGTAACTAATGAAACAACACCAAGTATTTAATTTGAATTTACTCAGGTCCTCTTACAAACTGCAAGCTTAGAATTTGGAGAAAAAAGTTGTATACTTCAGTGTATTACTTTTAGTTTGTTTTTTTATCTTTTAATCTGTGCTTTGAGATTCTTTGTTCTTTAATCAAGAAAGATGTATTACTATTATTAAAATGACCTGGAAAGCTAGCCTGATTTTTTTTTTTTATTTATTTACTTCATTTTTTTATAGATCTGGTCTAATGTATTTACATGAGGTTTGTAAAGCTATTTGTCAGTTACGCGTGCTCTCAAAGCCTTCAGCAGAGGTTATTAGAGGTGAATGATGTGGATTTGAAGGATTTAGTAATTCATTCTAAATCCCAGCTATACTTTCAAATGCATATTTTTTCTTTTTTTCTTTTTTTTTTGAAGGAGCATTTTAAGCATTAGGATGTGGTCTGCTGGGTGAAAATGGTATTTTATTGACATCACATGGATAATCTGGTTTGTCTAGCTTACAGCTGCAGTGATCAGCAGCTGAGCTTTTTGAATGATCACTATATCAGTGGCTGATACTCAGCTCAGTCAGGAGCAAATGCAAATAATCTGTAATAATCTGTAATGGGCAAGTCAACTCTACCAACAAAGCTAACATTGCAGAATTATGGTATGTAAATTGTGGCACCCTTACAGGACCTGAAGGGAGCCTATAAGAGAGCTGGAGAGGATCTTTTAGGATAGGTCAAGTGGAAATAGATTTAGACTGAAAGAGGGTAGAATAAATTAGATGTTAGGAAGAAATTCTTCACTGTGAGGGTGGTGAGACACTGGGACAGCTTGCCCAGAGCTGTGGGTGCCCCATCCTTGGAAGTGTTCAAGGCCAGGTTGGATGGGGCTTTGAGCAACCTGGTCTGGTGGAAGGTGTCCCTGCCCATGGCTGGGGGTTTGGAATTAGATGATCTTCAAGCTCCCTTCCAGCCCTAACTGTTCTATGACTTTATGAAAAGCAGTAAGTTGGTATTTTTACTTTAATATGGTTATGTTGCTGTGGTGTTGGGGCTTTAGTTGTATGGTGGTGCTTCATAAAAACAATTTAGTTTTTATTGTAGCAAGCAATGTTATCTATTAAAATTTATCACCCAGTTAAAATCACCTCAGTTTTCTATCTGAAATTATATGGGGTGCTGCTTATTTTGGCATGTTCCAGAACATAACTGGAAGTAGTATTTGATTTGTTAAATAGTGTTACAGTGCCAGAATACAGGTACTAGCAAAGAGAATTTAGTAGTTGAACAGGACTCAGAGTTACCCTTTGAAAATTTAATATTTCTGATTCTAGTAAATAATAGAACTACTTTAAGTGGCAAAATCTTAAATTGAAAAAAATCCTGATTTGCCATATTAAAACATCCTGAAAGTTCTTATTTATTGTACCACCTGTTTTAAAGTTACTTAGAGAACATCACCAGTAAGAAATAGTAATAGATGCAATTTTTAAGGTAGACCAAACTGTTTGTTATGGTAATCCATCCTTTAAATCATTAAACACGTATTGCTGATGTCCAAGAAGGGAAGGCAGCAATTCCTAATCCTATAGCGAGAGCAAGGTACTACTGTTCAGCACTGATAGTTTACTATATACTTATTTAAGTTTTATTGGAAAACACAGATAAATTTGTATCAGCATTTCTTAATAAAGGTCGTGTGCAGTCTGTGTAGACAAGGCCTGTTTACCAATTTGTTCCATGAGTGCTAAATATTGTGCTCAGTTTTTGTGAGCCAACTGACTTGCAGCATGTGTGCGTTCATTCAAGAGATTTTATTTGGTTCTGAACATAATGTGAACAATTCAGTGTTTGAATTGTGCTGATGGCACCAGGTTTCTGGATGAGGTGAGTTGGAGGTTAAACAGCATTGAGGAGGACTGACTCATGCATGCCGTGAAACATAACTACCCCAGTACTTAGAGCAGAGATTTAAGCTGTTCTCCCCTGCTCCACATAGCAGCATACTAATAAGTTTGATGAAGTTTCTGGGGATCTTTCTGGACATCCCATGGAATCTGTACAGTTCTAATTGACTTAAGAAAAAAAAAAAAAAAAGAACAATTAAATATTATGTAATTTAAAGGAATTTAACATGCTACCAAAATTACTCCTACACTAAGTGCATTAGGTAATAGTTAAGTTAAATGTAGTTCTGGGCAAGTGTTGTAGATAAAGATATTTGTATCCAGGGAACTCATTTACTCTGTTGCTGGCTGAATTTTTCTTTGGAACCTCTGCATTATGTAATAGTCAAAACCTTTGCACTAATGCGTTTTTTTTCATTTTCCTCCGGATGCTGATATTTTTTTGTGTAGTACATCAGACTTCAAAACACTGAATGTTAACTTTGTTCTCCTGCTGCACAAATACTGTGTTTTAGTAATATATTACAATTACGTTCATATCCTTTGTTTTTGCATTATTGCATATTTTACAGATGTTTTTGAACTAGACCAAGCTGGTCTTACTCCCACAATAATTATCAGTTCTTTCCCATAACAAGACAAGTTATTATCTGGCTTTGATGTTCAAAAGTGATTATGGTAACTGAACTAGAACAAAAAAAAAAAAAAAAAAAAAAAAAAAAAAACCACCCCCAAAACACCCCCAACCCTATAATCTTTGTTAAAAATGTATGCAGTGTACTAAATAAAGATGGAACCAGTCTTAGTGCATTACATATGTGCTGAAGATGATTCTTATCCATTTAATGCACTAAGAAAAAGAAAAAATCATTTCATTATCTCCTTTCTAAGATACTGTTCTTTTCTTTGTGTCAACTCAAATTTTAGAGAATTGGAACTATTCTAAATATTTTAGCTGTAGTGACCCTTTCATTAAATGTTGGGGATTAAATTGCTCACACTTGAAGTAATCTCAGAGGTATTTCAACAGGTCTACTAGAAGTTTTGGTTTTGTTTGTCCAGCACAAAAGTACCTAATTGAAAATATGACAGATCCTAATTTTCTGACAGTTGATATTCCATGTTTTATTCTCCAGTACCTTAATGGTTTTATTTTTGTGTTTAAGTGATGAAGAGATTATTTAATGATAATTTGTATGCATAAGTTGCTTACAGCACAGCATTTCTAATTTACTGCTTAACTTCATCACTTAAATGCTTCAATAGTTCTCATTTAGTTTTGATTATAGTATTAGAATGGTGTTTATCAGATACCCACAGCAAATATAAGTGTATATATTTGACATAAGCAGATTATGTGTGTCATGCTGGTATTCACTACATGTGTACTTTGGCCTTTACTTGGTTATTTTGCTTAGAAAGCATGCCATATTTAGGGATGGAGAGAATGTTTCTCATGCATTGTTGCCTGCAGCATCTCTTCTATGACCAGTTGTAGGTGGGTTTGGTAGAGACTTGGGGAAACAACTTCACATGTTGTCACTAGCAGTCTTAACAACTACCTAAAGTTGGTTTGTATGTAAAAACTACCTTCTAAATGTGGTTACTATTGTCTGTGTTCACTGTATTGACAGTGATAATACCATCTGCTTTGTCAGCCTCTTCTCCCTTTAAAATCTCATCAGATAATCTGTTTTTCTTAACTATGTTACAAACTTGACAAATTCCACTGGAGCACATTTAATCCTCAGAGTACATGCTAATGCAGTTAATGAAAGATCCCACCATTTCAGCATTATTCTTGAAAATTATACTTTACCCTCTTGATTTCTGAAATTTATACAAGTGGCCCTTTATGTAAACTTGGCCTTCTTTGTTTTTAGTTAAACTATGATGTGGTCACTGAGTAAGCTGTGTTTGGGAGGCACTTGTTTTTATTTGATAGTAGTTCTTACTGCTTCAGCAAAAGCTGTGTAGCTGTTTTCTGTTGTGATAAGTGTGATGTTGAATCACTGAAAATACTTAAGGCATGAAATATAGGTTTCTCTTCATGGAAAAATAAACTTTCTGTTTTGTTAATCGCAACCTACCAAAAAACGTGGTATCATCTTCTGTATGGGATGAGATAGTGGCAACAGTTTCAAGTATCTAAAGAAAATATTTTGACTGAAAGAAGGGGGTGGGAGGCTGTAAATGTTAACTGAAAGGTTACGTATTTAATCCATCCCTGCTATTTTACTGGCACATTTCATGTTTACAGGTGTAAATGCTGGTCCTCTTAATATTATGTGTTTGTGTTTGTATACATAAATGCGTGTAAATATACATCAATACAGCTGTGCTTGTAAAAAAAGCCCAACTAACCAAACATCCCCTCTACCCCATCCCCCCCCCAAAAAAAAAAAAAAACAACACCCAAAAACCCCAAAGCAACAACCAGAAGCCAGTTTTTTGACAGAGTTGTCATTGTGAAAATGGTTATGTGGGCATGGTATGCTAATGGAGTAAATACTGGAAAATGTTATTGCTAGAAAGGATATGCAATGTAAGTAATTTGCCCATTTGTCATTTCTTTTTTCCTATAAAATGTTTCAGATTACTTTCTCAGAAATTCAGTCTCAAAGGTACCTAGCTGTAATTTAAAGCTACAATTTTTGTTTATTAAACACTAGGCTACCTAACTGAAAGTATCTTAAGGTTTAATATGCTATATTTTGTTTTCTAATACCTCAAGTGGTTTTATACTTGTTTCAGGTTAGAGTCTTTCAAAAAATCAAATCAGCCATACGTATCTGATTTTTTTTTTTTTTTTACGATTATCTAAAACTCGGCTGAGACCAACGCAAGATTTTCTGAGAAATGCAGAAATACTTTAGGGAAAACTAACTGTATTACCAGTATCATAAAACAATATTTATTTAAAAAGAAAACAATGAAAAAAATCAAACTTAAATTGGCTAATTTTGGTGGGTCAGTGAAAGCTTTTATTGGATCAGAGTCCATCCTTGTGTTTGTTTTGTCAGCGTAGTGTTATTTTTTATCTTCTTTAGTATTTCCAGATTGTTTGCATATAAATGTTTCAATTAAATGCATTAGCTAATTTTCTTTATAAAAAACATGCATGAAAATGCATACTTGAATTTAATTGTTTCTTTAATAAATTTATTAATCCTTGGAGTAATGATAGTCTTGCTCACAAAGAGTACTCACATTAAACAAACACCATTGTGAGTGTCATACACATTCATTGCGCTATGTTTTGAGTGCCTTCATTGTCTTGCAGTTCCTTTGTGTCTCTTCATTACTCCATTTCCATGGCTGGCATTTTAGCCTGTGACTCTGTCAGATTAAGTTATCTCCTAAATGGTCTTGGAATGTGGCTATTGCAGTCTGAAGACATAGAAGGTTGCCTCTGAAGTGGCTAAAGTAACTGCCAGCATTGCTGCCTAAGATAAAATTACCAGGTGTTCTCCATTATAACATCCAGTTTTCAGTTGCTTCTTAACCATGACATATTTTAACCACTGAACCATGTAGAGTCCTGGTCTTCAGGTGCTTTTTATTTGGTGTGGAAAATCATATGAAAATGAAATGAGCAGGAAATGCTGCTCTCCATGTCTTCAGAAAGCAAACTAACCACCAGGACATTTTAAACCACATTTTTGAGATGCTTTAGTTTGTTTAATGTATCAGTATGCAATCTGAAAGCTGTTTTGACTATGGAGAAGGCTGGATATAAGGTATAGTTTTCTCTCTTGAGGAAAATCCAGTTCCAGCTGGCTGTTACAGCATATAACTAGACTGTAAAATAAAATTGGGAAAAAATATGGGTAAGTGAAGGCAAGGCTGCTCACTAACTGATGGAGAAGTCTGAAGTTTTTGTCCTGTTATGATTTAAAAAAAAAAAAAGGATATGTAAAGGTAGTCTCAAAAGGGAGAGCTTGTTTTCATATATGGCATAACTATACTGAAGCTGCTTTCTACTGGAGGATAAGAATTAAATGACATCATCAAGAGTGGACATTTATGGTTACAAGTACTCAGTTGTAGTAACTATGGGAGTGTTTAAGGAAATAATAGAATTTATGTGATTTTTCTAAGCGGGGGGTCAGAAGGTGAAACAAATACTAGATTACTAGAAACACAGATACATTGCAAAGCATTTGTTATAAGTCATTATTAAAGAAAGGGCTCCTTCTTTGTGTGTTCATAATTTCTTTTCTGAACTTAGCTGCTTGTTACATCTTAAAAGTATGCTTAAAGTCAGCAGGAAATGTAGAGCATCTTTTGGTTTTGGTATAATGAGGAACTACTGGGCTTTTCTTGAGACTTTCCTTAAAATAATAAAGTTTAGGCTGTATATGAAAAGTACTCAAATACACATTGTACCTAAGGAACATAAAAGCTTTTTAAGACTTTTCTTTATTTCCTTAACTTGAAATAGACTTGAAGAATAGCTTGTTTTGGGTTTTTTCTAGTGATAAGTAACTGACTCTGCAAAATCAATGTTTAGTAAGTCATTGGAACATTTGCTAATAAGATGGTAGAATAAATGAGTTTTTAATTGAGTCAAATAATTGTTCTATCAAATGCATGTGTTTGTGTTCTTTCTTGCTAGATTTGGATATTTCAATCAAATTGGATTTTTAAAAATTCATTTCCAGTAATGAAGTAAAGAAATTTTTTCATAAGTTAAATTAGATCTTGCCACCTCTTATTTTCATATTTCAAAGGAAAACACAAAATACGAAACTCACAATAGTAGTATGAAATTTAGTATTACTGGTCTACCTGAAGTTCCTCAGATTTTAACTTGCGTGGAAAGTTCCTTAAACACTGCATTTCCCATACTGTAGAAACCAGATGCACTTCTTTGCACTCTCTTAATAATCAGGAGCTCTGAGTCTTTGGTGTGGTTCATTCTTACTTTTCTTCACTACTTTTGCTCTGGGTGTGGGGCTGGTAAGGCATAGAAGGACTATAAAAGCAGCTGGTCTGCTTAGGAGTTAGTTGTTCTATGCATAGGGAATACAAGATGTTTTTATCAGGGAATTTCTCATGCAGCGAACTTGTTAGGTAGGTCACCACGTGGAAACTTTGTCAACTCTTGGGGACATCAGTTGCTGCAGAATAATCACTAATATCCCAGAGTAGGTGCAAACATTAGGATTTGGAGCAGCTTTTTTCCTAATACATTTTTTACTGCTTAAAGTCTTTGAGTAATAAAGATTCTCATGTTCAGTGTCCCAACATACGCTGTCTGTCGCTTTTCTTTAAGGGCGTGTGTTTTGGATATGTTCTCAAAGAAAGGCAACAACTGTCTTACACACCTGCAAGTTCCAGTGGTGTTCTGTACATGCTGAAAACTTCAAACATGAAAGGTTAGCAGACTAAGGGAATGTGAGTGATGATGCAGAGAAACAAGCAGGAGAGGGAGAGCAACAAGGCTGTAACCGGTTGGAGCTTCAGCACCTGAACTCCACTAAACGCATATAATTAATTCTTGGCTTTTAGGATGCTCTTGTGTTTGTGTGTCACCTTCTTCTGGAGGTTGTTTCTCTAGTTCTGATTTTGAGTTGAGGAAGATTTGAGCACTTGAAAATAAAACTCAGGAAAACAGTTGTGAAATACCACTAGTGAAAATTTTACATATAAAAATATACTGAGTGTAGAGAGATACTAGTTGTGGAAGGAGAGACTGACTTCATTTGATTGCTTTTTCTGTGTTGTTGATGTAGAAGCAGTTAATCTTAGTATGGGCCACTTCGGCTTAATTTTTAACATAATCTCACTTTTTAACATGTGTGAGGTTACATACATTTAAAGTAGTGCAGCTGTAAATTGGTCAAATTGATTTCGGAACCACTGCTGTTTCTATACTAGCAGCTCTCTGGGGGTAAGGTGAATCCTACAGTACTAGACAAATGCAAAGTGAGAAACACTCAGAAATTAAAGGGAAATACTCTTAGCTTTGTCCCTGCACAAATGTTAGAACAAACAGTATTCCTGAACACAGGTATGTTATTTGTAGAGAGACACAAAGCAATGAAGAGTGTGATTGGGTGAAAGTATGAGACAAAGAACATGAGAAATATTGAGTTAGATGTTAAGGATGATCTTCTGAATTTGTCAGATATCTCATTCTGGTAATTCTGTTTGATACTCTAGCTGGCCTGACAGGTAAGAGAAGCAGTAGCTGCAGATACAACTGGATTCTGAAAAAACTGTCTTAACTTGAAGGCTTACTCTGTGTTCCTTAGTTGGGGTCTTGCTGGTCACTGCTCTGTCTCTGACAAAAGAGTCTGAATTATGTTGTTCCATGAGTTCTAAGCTAGGACTTTTAAGATGGTTGTCTGAGGAACTGAATACCGACAGTGATAGATTGGAACAAAAAGTAGGGGATCATTTGTTAAAGCAAAAATTGGCTTAATCTATGATAATCGATTACTGATGAGTCAATTAAGACTACACCAGGTGGGGAGGTCCTGCAGAGTTCTCCTTCATCTTGTATCTCTAACACATTGAAGAAAACTAGGTTGGTAGGACAGAAAGTATGCTTAGGAAAAGATGAAGTCATTACCAAATGCTTCTAAAGATGGTTTTGAATTTTAATTCTGTCTTGAAATTACTGTGCCTGAAGTCAGCAATGTGGAATTAAGTTACACAAATGTAGAGCAATATGCTGTTGTAGGGGGGCATAAAAGTTTCATATGAATATAAAACTAGGGGAAAGGAGCAAGGCTGAGGTAATGGAGAAAAGTATTTGGGGACAGTGAATGTTGAAACAAACATAAAAACTGAATTTTTGAGGGAGAGAAAGAACCAACCTGGGATGTGTTAATAAGAATGTGGTTTATAAGATACAATTGTTCTTAGTAACATAACATTGTTGAGATCTCAGTAGAAGTATTGCCTTGTCTAGACATCCTGCTTATAGAAATGATCAAATTGTAGGGGCCCAAGAGAGGCAATGAGAACAGGCCAGGGTTTGGGAGGAATAGCTATCCAAAAAGTCTCCAAGTGTTGATACATCCCATTTGGAAAGAAAAGGCAGAGTTGAGCTGCCTTGGAACAATTCCTGAAGCCTCTTTATAAGGAGGGTACCCTGGGAATAACTGGTAAGGAACTGGCGTAACATTTAATCAGAATGCGTGAGTCTGTGATTTCTCACCTAGAAATTCTAAATAGTGTTCAGACAACATGAATAAAGTTGCAACTTGAGACTTATACAGATTCCTCCTTTTTTTTCTTAGTATCCTATATTGTTCCATTTATTTTTATCCAAAGTATGTTATTATTTGATTATTCTTTAAGTCATGATCCAAATTAATGAAACATTAGAGTCTGCTGCTTTTCTTAGGAGATTGAGAATATAACAATAGTCAGCTTGTGTGTTGGTTAAAATATTGATTTAAAGTCAGCTTTGCAATGTTATTTTCGCCTTATCGGTGGAATGGCATAGATATCTAAAGTTTTAGTGTGCAGAAGTGTGGTTGTGGAGAAAGGCAAGTAAGGTGCTGTTCATATAAGACTGGTACAATTTTGGTATTAAACATGAAATGTGAGACATGTAGTATTTTAATAATATTTCACAGCTGAACTTTATTGCTTGTAACTAGTTCATTGCTTTATCAAGGCTTAGTGAATGTTCCTTAATTTCTTATGATTCACAGTTTGTGTGTGTTCACAAGTTCCATTAGTCTTTACTCCCCACCCCCTCACCTCCCAATAGTTGATTCAGACTTCATAATATGTCTTTGTTTTCTGAGCTTGCAATACTAAATAACTTTGGGAGAATATATTCTCTATGAGCAGTTTAGCTGCTGTGAAACACTGTTAGTTTTGTTAAGGAACTTTAATTTGCTTGTGTTCATTATTTCTGCTCACTCTTAAATCATTTCTGGTCTTTGCAGTTTCACAAGGATTTCAAATACGTTGAGTTTTAGTACTCAAGCCCAGTTTTAATTAGCTGAGGAAATGAAAGCCAACAACTTCTTCACAATTCCATTGAATAATTTTGTTTACCAGGATCTAAAATATCCAGACTTACGTCCTTACAGCAGAGTTTCTGTTCTCTTAATTTCTTCTTGGAATTTAATGTTCACTCTGAAATTTCGTTGTTTATTTATCCTTTGAGCTGGTGTTTCATCTTTGCCATGCAGTTGTCACAGAGTACTGCTCTGTGTTCTCAGTGCTTAGTACTTTTTTTATTTATGTCATAATTTTCAGAATGTGTGGTTAAAAATAAAGGGAAAAAGCTCTTGAAGACAACTAGGAAATAATGTTACATATGGCTAAATGGTGGTGTTACTGTGTTGAGTGTAGGCAGGGGGCTGTCTGCTGAAGTTAGCCAATTAAACATGAAATGCTTACTTTATTTGTATGTACAACTGAATAAATGATACAGCTTACAAAAAGTGATGTGCTTTTGTTGTGTCTCTATAAACACATACATTTTTACATATATAAATATTTTATATTTGTGTGTTGTGTGTATGACAATACCATATTTCTAGGAAATGTTGCCCATGAAATCTAAAATAAACATATAAGAGGCCTCATTTTTTTTTCTGAAGGAAATGCCATGGCATGGGTAGAGAAAGGAGAGTTACTCTAGATGTCCTTCCCAGATGGAGCCCACCAGAACCACGTGGAATGGGGAAGGAAAAGGCTCTCTGCAGGCCCTTAGCTGTGAGCAGGGAGCAGCTGAGCAATGAGGGCAGGGGCCTTTCCCGAAGGTTCTGTGCCACTGTGGGACTGCAGCTCCCCTGGGACCCGAGCATTCCCACCCCATGGAATGTGTGTGCATGTCTGGTCGTGCACCCAGCCCTGTGTGTTTCCGTGATGTGCCTCGTTGGCCTAGGGATGAGCATGGCTGGACATGTTAGTGGGGAGGGAGCGTGGCCTGGACTTTCTGTACGAGCTTGTACAACTTAATGAGGAGGAAATTAGGAGTGTTGCTGCTGTACACTGCTTGATGTTACATCCAAAAGACCTAGTTTCACCTGAAACTTGTATCCCCGAAATTGGTGTCACATAGATACTAGGAAAACAGTACCTAACTCATTTTTCAACCTCAGGCGTTTAGTGTGGTGTCCTAAACCATTAAACCCTTGATATTTTTAGACACAAAAATATATTTTGTTACACTTTTAATTACTTTTCTTTGCTTGATTTTATAGAAATTATTTATTTTTTTTCCTTTCAGTTTAACTTTGTTGGAAGAATCCTTGGGCCCAGAGGACTAACAGCTAAACAGCTTGAGGCAGAAACAGGATGCAAGATAATGGTCCGAGGGAAGGGCTCAATGAGGGACAAAAAGAAGGTAAGGTCTTGAAGCGGTAGTGTAGTTTCAGATGCATAATTTTGATTTCTAATGGAGAATAAGCTCATGTATCTCATTCTTACTTGTTATGTTCTCACTATATGCTTTGTCATTATCTAGTGTCTTATGTAGACTTAGTAAAAAACACAGACTGTCCTGAGAAAGTCAAATGTACATGCTCCATAATTCTGCAGTTGGGAGTCTAGCTAGCGATTAAAAAGTATTCCTAAGTAATAACTAACTTATAATTGTTTCACATTTCACAAGGTAAAAGTAAAAATTGAAGTTAAATGTATTTTTCTCGGAAAGAGCTGTTAACCTCAAAGGTCTTATTAATAACTTTCTTGTATTGAATTACCAAAGTAATGATTTGTACATGGAGTATGGATTACAAAAAAAAGAGTTAATTGTATTTCTGGCAGTCACTTCTGTCTGAGTGAACCAAAAAGCATTGTTTCTAGTTTTGTTTTGTGTTCAGGTGGAGTTTAAACGTAATTAGGGCTGTTCTTGCCTTGTCCTGTAATATGCATGCTCTGCCTGTATGAATAGGGAAACTTCATGATGGAACAGAGCCTTTCTGAATGTCAGGTTGCTCTCGTGGTAACTCTGTTTTTCTAGGTTTATTTTCTAGCTGTTTCTGGCTACTGCTGCTGGAGTTACACCAACATCTCCGCTGTAGTTTTGAATGTTTCCTCTTTGTTCCCAGAAATACAGTTTCTTTTGGTTCTTTTTTAGGAGACACCCCCCCCCTCACTTTTCCTCGCCACATCGGTTGTGTTCATACATATGTAGTACATAACAATTACAATAGAAAGTTAATGTCTACGCAGTTAAATATCTCTTCCTTCCCAGAGCTTATAAATGTGTTACCTTCAAATTTCATTTAATGTCTCTTGTTTTCATAATCGGCTGTAATACTGTCACCATCCTTTGTCTTATTCTACCATTCTTATAGGTTTTGGAGTTTGTGAAATGTCTGTTACAGAGTCACAGAGTGGTGGAGGTTCTCCTCCTCAGGCAGAGTCACCATGTCCTTCCTAGGACTGTGTCCAGGGGGCTGTTAGGTGTAGTGTCCTCCTTCTACCACTGTGCTTCAGAACCAGTCCTGTCCTTTGGGGAATCGTCTCTCTAGACATCTTGGGCAGGTTTACTCTCTGGAGAAGTATTTTTGGACTGATTTCCCCTACCCTCTATGCCTGTTTTTTTTTTAAATTTTATTTTTTGACTGATCACAGAAGAATAGGCAGTGGGAGTTAGTGGAGTTTTGTATTAAGGAAAAAGATCAGAGGAGCTGAGACCTTCTAAGTGAGTCACCTGTTTTTTTCAAGTTTAGTAAGAAAAGAAAATTACCTTCAACAAGGACAAGTATGGCAAATCAGATAAAACCTCGTACACATTAAAAACTATAAATTGATCCAGTCAGCACTTGAATGTTCATTACCACCTTGAAGTTGGTTCTCATAATTTTTAAACATAAAGTACTTGGCCAATACTGCAGTTAGTGTGCAATGTATTTGAATGATACCATAATATAATGGATTTGTATACCAAACAGTATGATATTGGTTGTAAACCAGTGTTGAGTGCCAAATAATTTTCTTCACAAAACTGATTTTCATACCATCCATTCCTAATCTTTCCAGCTCATTTGCTCTCCTGAGGTGATGTGTATTGGTCATTAATTCACATTTTTAAGAGCGGACTTTTTGATGCTATACCACTGTTGATGAAATAGGAAGAGTTTCATAATCCTATATTATGATGCACACCAATAAGATGTTTCTTGTAAAAATAATGATTTGGAAGCTGATTTAAGACATGGTGATCACAGACTAAAGAAAGAATGAGTGACATCTGTCAGTTTGGGGCACAAGTACACTTCTTGCTATTGACTCTTGCCTCTTTACCTGATAAATTATACTTACAGATGAACTCCGTAGTCCTGCAGTGCCAGATGATCGACTTTCTTGGCAGTCTGTGCCATTTAATGATAACCACCTTTTTTTCATTTTCTCAAAGGGCTTCTCTCTTTGCAGGTTGTACTTCAAAATGCTAATGAACTTCAAAGTATAAAATACAAAAGTAATATTATTTTTTTCATGGCAGGTTAGGATATGCTAATTCTTTTTTAAAACCCTTTCCTTGCTCTAGAACCAGTGTTGTCAAAATGGGAGATTTTTTTCACTGAATAGTTTGAAATTGGGAGGAGATAAGAGACACAGGTTAATTTTTATGTATATTTTGTGAGTATGTTTTTTATCTGCAAACTTTCCAGATTTCCCAGTGCTAATTTACAAGAAACTTTATTGGTTGTAGGAAGGAATAATTACTGAAGCAGTGTCACTCTTATGTGACAGCTACATGGTACTAAATACCATCTCCTTGAGTAAACTGTCCATGTACTTTTCCTGCCTTGCTAGTGGTTGCAGAACTCAAGAGAGAATACAAAGACTGACATGCTGGAAAATAAACCATCCAGATACGCTCTGTAGGGGATTTTGCTTTGCTGAGTGATCCTATGAAAGAAGTAATGAATTAGAAATCTTTGTCACATGGCCAAAACACTTGAACTGGCATCACATCTTGAAACTTGCTGACAGATTCCTCCCAGAAAGCAGGGGAAATCCTCAAATCATTTGTATTTGAGGCTCAGCTGGTAATCAGAACATCTCTCTAGGCAGCTTTCAACAAATTTAAAATCAAAACCTTAATTACTGAGAATACTGTGATTAGAGCCTAGGGGTACTTGAAGGAGATTATTGGGGAGGAGAAAGGGGCTGCAGGCATTCATCAAAAGCTAATGAATGTGTAACTTTATTAAGACCAAGGAATTTTTTTGCTTAGTCTGAGTGCACCTTTGATTAGGTAGAGAAGAAAACTGGTAACTTGCACACCAGTTAAAGAATGTGTATGGTGATGACTGTCCAATGATGGATAAGCAAAACATTTTTGTACATCTCCCTTGTCTTACATGAATTCCGTAAAACAGGCAAAGACACCCCTAGGGTGTCTTTAACACACTGCCATTATCTCACTTTAAGGAGGGGTTTGAAGCCCACCAGCATCAGGCTGCTGACTTGTGGCAGCCTTGGTCAACTCTGTTGGTTTTTTTCCATTTCTTTCTACTTTTAGAGAAGAATCTCCCCTAGAACAGTGTGTGATGACAGAGCATCATTCATTTTTACTTCACGAGGAAGTATGTCATTATGTATGTCATTACAACACACAGAATTTTTTTTCTTACAACTGGTAATTTCAAATAGAAGGGCAGGCAGCTATGCCGTTCTAAGTTTGAAGAACTCTATGTCTTCATCATCTATAGCAGTTTTAAATCTGTTGCACTTCACTCCATATTAGATCATTTGAACGGATTTGTGGTTTCTGACCTACTTGTTCCAGCTTACTTGTTCCTACAGCCCTGTTCACCTTGCAAGCAGAAACATAAGATTTCATGAAAGACAAGCTCTCAGTTAGTACCGGTCTTGACCTCTGACTTGTGCAAAGTTTTTACATTAAATAGATAATTCCGTTTCTTTGAACCGTTCATTTTTCTGTTTTTATAGTATGGCTAAAAAGGAATTAGAAAAAACCTGTCCTTGGTACCTGCACAAAGTTTGAGGAAAATATCATAGTGGAAAAATGTATCTGTCTTGTGAACAGGATATTTTATTAAATTTACATGCTGTTAGTATTACATATTTGTAATATGTTATTACCTTTTAGGCTTTAAAATATCATCTGATAAACTTTGTTTTCCAAGGGAAAGGCTTAAACATTCAGCTTAGCTAAGAAAGTGATGTTACTGACATCAGATAATACATTGTACTGTGTCTTGTTAAGCAAACCCTATTATTGCTACCTTAACTATAAGATGCTTAACTTCTATATTCTGTGAAAAGTATTATGTGTGAACAAGTCATAAAAGGTCTGGTGATGACACACATGTTGAAATGGAATATATTTAGCAAATGGGAGGAAATGAAGTTGTTCTGTGTTTCAAAATGGAAGGCTGACCAGCCATCATTGCTCTTGTATTCCGGGAGTAAATTGCTTGGCTGAGCCCTGTTGCCTCTACCACGTGCCTCTGCACAAAAGCATGCCAATGGGGTTTGATGATTGCATGTGTCTGTGTTGACAAATAGTGGTTTGGAATGGCAATTTAAAAAAAAAAGTTGTAACTAGTTGCAAAGGTGGGGGTTTGACTCTTTGTCAGTGCCTTTAGGAATAGTAGGGGAAAAAAGTATTTTAAGTGACTGGGGACATAGACATGTGAAAGTGAAAAGCAATTCCATATTCATAATACATGACTAGAATGACTGTCCTTTCATTAAAAAAAAAAATCCCTTTTTTGGCAGTGCCGGTGGAGTTTCTGGAGGTCAGATGCTTAATTTTACGTTCAGAACTATAAGTAGCAGAATCCCTTGTCAATGTCCATCCTTAAGGATGCTGTTTATTAAAATTGACCTCTATAGTTACTGGAAACTGACTGACTGCGGCAGTGTGGAGCAGCAGCTCAGCATGTCTGAAATGTTGGATTCTGCTTTGTTAATTTCTGTTGCAAATCAAAGCTGCAACTGTCTCTATAAGAAACTCTTACATTCATTTTAATTGCTATCAACTTCTGTGACTATACATAAAAGTCATTGTATGAGCAGGCTCCATAGCTAAGATTGAGACATGGTTTATACAGCATGTCCTGAACCTACTGCATTCAGGTTATAAACTCAGAATAGAAAATTACTTAAGGCATTCAGAATGAAGTGTTTAAGATACTACCCTGGGAGCAATAAATCAGCATCTTCCACAGTGACATTTCCTCTGAACACACTTTTTCATAAGCCTGTACATCTTCAAGTTTGATTTCTCAAACTGATCAGGCTTGGTAGACTTTTTTCATGCTTAATTTTTGACTACTACAATAACTGGCCTTATATTTTTAAACTAACTCTAAACAAAAAGGTATTCATGTAAACTTCTATATTCAGTGTATCACAACTGCTATTTTAATACAGATGTTAAAGAATATACTTGGTGGCTGATACTGCTTTGCCTTCCTAGAGGTTCGTTGTAAAACATAAGATGTGATTAAAGTATTTTTGCTTGTAAGCAAGTATTCTTTTTTCAGTAGTGAGTACTTCAGAAAATGGGCTTTTCTCTTCCAATTTCAAAGCCTCCATTTCATTCGTGACTAGTTATTTTGAATACAGAGGGAATTGTAAAGCTGGATTTAAAGAATTCAGGAATTGTTAAAGCATGGCCTTTCTCCCTTTCCACAGACAAAACTTGAGGTCTCTCAAGTTATATCCCTGGTAGTATTTGAGCAGTGACCCTTTTAAGAGTTGTTTACACTTATTAGCTCATAGCATAGACAAAGGAAAAAAAAAGTCTTCTTACCAAGTTAGTGATTTAATTATATAATTAAATGCTAAAGACTACTGAATTTTGAATTCTTTGAAATACAGTTTTTACTAGACAGCGGTGAGGGTAATAGATATTATTTCTCACTGACAGCAGACTCCTTTTAAGCCTGTACCATGGGGGTTTTGTACTCCAGAGCTTCCAGAGTATTATCTTTGGAATCTTACCCTCATACATCTTTTCTTTAAGTAAAAAATGTTCAGTTCGCAATGACAGTAGTGAAGAATTCAGGCACAACTAGCAAAGTTATGTATGGGAATGCAAATTTTACAAGAAGAGAACATTTTCCCGAAGTTTCATATAAGATTTGACAAACGCTTCTTATTTGAAGTAATTTATTTCAAGAGTATTTTCATAGCAGCCAGGGGAATGCTCTTACTTTCAAGAGCAGAATGGTTTTATTTTGAAGGGAAAAAAAATTAGGTGCCCGAGGACCTTAAAAATTATTACAAGGCAATATTAGTCTTTCAGAAAAAATTACTGATACGTATCTGATGCAATGCATCTTTTAGATGGTTTATTTCATACATACTTTTGCCCTTTATTGGCTACATACCGAATATATCCAGTATATACTAGATATATTTCTACATGAGCTCAATACAAAGTTGCAGCTTCGAGCAGATTTTAACACTACTAAGACATGGATTTTCCTTTGTAATGTGAAAAGTAGCTGAAGCCTTTGGCTATGATTAACTTTGCTATCAAAAATTCATTATATGTCATTTTGTTCTGAGAGCAGTTAAATTGGTTATTGAGCTAATTAAATATGGAAATAACTGACTTTAACAAAATACTTCTTTAATGCCATTAAATACACTGGAAGCTGTAGACTCTAGAAGTGTAATCAAAGCCCTGCTAGTTGAAATCAGCTTGTATTATGCTTTCCTTTTATTTATTTTTCTGTCAGTTCCCTGTGAGGAAAAAATCTTATGATCAAGCAGTGAGAGAATCTAGATTATCTTAAAATTGGAGAAAAGTAGCATGAAGTGTAGTGGAAAAAGTATATCAAGGGAATCCTGAATCATTGCCTGAACATCTCTGGATAAACAAGTCTGATTTATAAATTAAAATGCTATGTCTGTTGAACGGGAATTGACTCATCCTGTAGCATGGCAGAAGTTCTGTTTCTGCAGAATTACTCCAAAGCTTTTAAGCACAGAGAGTGTTAATTGTGTTGTAAAAGGTTGACCGGGTTTCAGCTCACAGCAGTTTGTATCTGGCATTTGAATAGAAGTTTTGAAAGGCTTGGGAGACTGCATACAGAATTGTTTTGAGATACTGACAAAATTATCTGGAAACATCTCTCTGCATTTTGCTTTGTCTAGCAAGGTAGTGAAGCAAAGTTTAAAAAATGAAAATCTACTGTAACCTGAAGCTTTTTTCATACTAACATTTCTAACTTTCTTAAGAATTAATGCTGTGATAATCTTGCTTACCAGAAATAATTTGTATTCAGGTTTGCATTTTCAGTGTGTTTGTTCAGTATTATGCAACTGTGCTTGCAATTCTCTGTGGGAAAGGCCGTACTTAGTTTGAGGCTCGTGGGAATTTTCTTGTACCTGCACGAAGATTGAGTCTACTTAAATGTGGGAATGCAGTTAGAACTTGTTGTTTCAGGGGAAAAAGCAGCATGCCTGTGTGATTCCTGAGTAGCTGTCAGTTCCTGGCAGTTCTGGCTTCTCCTTATTTTTTGGGTGGCTTCTGGCAGGCAGGATACAGGCAGGTGGTTGTTTACCATAGTGGATATGGCTCCTCAGGGCCAGATTTAGCCATTTTATTGGGACTGATAGGAAGGCTCTTTAGCATGGAGTAAAAAAAAAAAAAAAAAAAAAAGGCACAAAATAAGATACAACTGTTGCTGAGACCAAATATTAAAATTATTAATTGACCATTTAGAGCATAGAGTTATTTAACTTTGTGCTATTTTGTTTTCCAAATGGAGACAAGTAATCTGTGCTGTTTATTTGCAGCAAGATACTGGATTCCTTGTCAACTGTATGGTAACAGTCACAAACTGTAATTCCTAAAATGACTGACCAGTTTAAACTTGTTTATAGGTGGTGACTTTCCTTATGTTTTCTGGTTTACCATTAGCCTGTGTCATGCCTAGGCTTGGATTGCAGTGGATATTGTTAATCACAGGCTGCACTTCTGCTGTGTATGGCCTATGGTACCGTGCATTAAGCATACAAATGAAATCCAGGTAGCTGTGTAGATGTTAATAAGGATGTGGTGGGACAGTATCCTCACTTTACAGTTCATCCAGCTGTAGTTGCAAGGTTTTATTGTTAATCTTTACACTTTTAAGGTACAGGGGGGTACTTACTGACAGATGGTTGGACATTTTTGTTAACCTTTCATGAGAGTAATTAGCAGCTTCTGTCTAGTAAATTTTACATTTTTTCACATATTTTTGGGCAGTAAATGGGGAATGTTTTGATAAATGTAGGACTCACTGAAGTGGATGCACACTGAATATATCTTTAAAATTTGCTTACAACTCAAAACAGTTCTGTTTAAAGTGTGTGCTAAGTACATGCATGAAAGGATGAAAGCTTATTTAAATGTTTGGTAAGGCCAAGTACACAAATCTGTTTTTCTGTTAGAGAGAACTTGTTAGTCTTACAGTAGTAGAACACTCCAAGCAATGCTTGGAGACTGTTTACCTTAATAGAATCTGATATTCTGTGTAAATTATCTGATTTAAGTGCCACAAACTTGCCATGGAACAAACACAACACACAGTATTTTTGCATTCTTGATACATTTGTTGATGTTAGTGATTCTTGGATGTAATTTGACTCATAAGTCAGTTCAGCACTATATTCCTACATGACAAACAAAAATCTTGTCCTGACCTTAATAGTTTGAAATGAAGAAAACATTAGGCTGGTTTTGGATGTTGAAAGTAAGAACTGCCAGTGACTGCATTCAGGCAGTAGCTTTCATGGGCCTGACAGAATGGTTTACCTGGCAGCTGAAGTAAAACAAAAACTCTGGCTGTCGGAAAAAAATGGGAGTATCAAATTATTGGTTGCTTTCATTAGAAGGTGTTACAGAATTATGCAGAAAATTTGATAAGAATGGATGGAATCCGTACAGGAAGGAGATGTCTAGTCAGTATAAAAATGTCATGAATTTGACACAGTTGCTGGGAAATACCAGGATGTTTTGATGTGTGAAAAACTAGAATTTGTGGGGAGTGGACCTATGTATAGTTGAGTGGAAAGTAATCCAAAATAATTTAAGGAGCAGTTACATTTTCCCAGCACAAGCTACAGGAGTTTTTTTTTTTCCTTACTGAGTCTTACATAGAATCATAGAATATGCTGAGTTGGAAGGGACCTTTCAGGATCATTGAGTCCTGGCGCTGCACAAGACACCCCAAGAGCCACACCATGTGCCCAGAAGTGTTGTCCAAACACTTCTTAAACTCTGTCAGGCTTGGTGCTGTGACCACTGCCCTGGCGAGCCTAAGTCTCCCTCCTTTCCTCTTTCCTTCCCTTCCTCCCTCCTTCCTAATATTTCTACTACTTTGAACCTAGGTCAACTTTTTTCGGGTTTTTTCTCCCTCTTTCATGAATTTCTCTCTTGTTTAATAGATTATATTCATTTTCCTTGATTTGACTTCAGCTTCCTCTTGGTTCTCTCTAGGAATCTTCTCTGGCTATCTTTTTCCATCTTGATCCTTGAGTACTTCCTTCTCAGTGGTCATGTGCTTTATAAATTACTGTAATAAAAGGAAGGTTCATTTCTATGGTGCTTCATTTATTCTCTGAAAACACAATTAGATGACATGAAAGTGCAATAAACTGAGTTTTGGTTTCTAGCAACACTATATATTTGCATTATGGTAGCAGATGATATAAACACTGGTGTTTAAAAAGAGAGTTGTAAGTGGGGGACCTGAGTAATGCAGGCACGGAAGATTACATGAGGCAGGAGGAAATGATGACACACTTCTCATGCTGCTAACTAACACTGAAATTATTTAGCATGTATAAGACTATCTGAATGGAAAAAATCCAACAGCAAAAATACATAAAGAAAATTATTTCCTGAGAGTCAGGGTGATAAGGCAGATTCACCAGTTTGCTTGCCTTGAAGTTACTGGAACATGAGCTCTGAATGGGGTAGCTTTTGAAGAGGCATGGAGAGTAGATAGCAGTGTTGCTCTCACACTTGGCTAGAGGTTTCTGTAGGTAAGCTGTAGGTGTGACATGAGGAATGAGTAGAAATGAAAGGTTAAGATTAATTAGTATCTCAACTGGCATTCCTGAAACCTTTTTGATTCCTGACACAGCTAAAAATAGGCAGTGTAATTATGAACCAAACTGTCCTTTCTTTTATGCATAATTTTACAAGTGTGCTAGTGGTATTTTTGCATGCACAAAAGGAAGGGATTTTTCCTCAAAAGCAATGAACAGCCTTTTAGCTGAGTGCCTTTATCTGGCATGGGGGCAGTGAGTGCATATAACTGAAATGTTTGGATATAAATACTTATGTAAGTTATTAGCCTATTTTTTTCTGTCTGGTAAGTCTGATGTAGGTGTTGCTCTCTTCCTCATCTTTCTGTAGTGTTCTGTGGTCACATGCTGTGACACAAGGTTGATATGATCGTTTCCAGAGAGGTCACCATTTATTTCATGGTATTGGACGTTCTGGTATGGGGTTATTTAATTATTTGGAGGGTTTTTTGGAAATTATTTTGTTTCCATATTGATTTGATATTGGTATTGTGGTGGTTTTCTTTGCTGGATTTTTTTTAACACTGTGATAGCAGCTTGTCTTAAGAAAACTTCTCCCAGCTTGACAGCCAGCAAAATCAGCCCCCAGTGTTACAAATTAAAGGCTGAAAACTGGTCTTTCTGTTCTCCTGTCCTCCCTTGGGATTGTTTGGTGTTGTGCATGCCTTGTCTCTGCAGTTTGGGGCTCTGGGAGCAATTCCCTAAATCCTGTCCAAAGCATGGACATGGGCTCCTAGTTATAGAAATTTTTTCTTTTGCTTTCCCATGTTTCTCCATGTCAAAATGCTGGTTCGTTTTCTATCTGTTAGACCTTTAAACTCTAGACACTAGATCCTGATGTTTTGCCCTAGATAAGCTTTTTTCCTCAGTAAGTGTGATCATGTACCTTAATTTGTTGGCCCTTGGTGTTTCTGCTGTGGTGGTACTTTCCTGTGGTGAAAGGAAAGAAGCGGTGACAGCACTGGGTCCCTTCTCTGGTAAAGTTGCTGTAAACTCTTAAGAATGACATGTTTGTCTTGAATAAGAAGGAAGTAGTTTTCTGAAAGATGGGACCCATAACGTAATTATTAACAGCTCTGCCACTGCTTGTGGGGTTTTTGGAGTATTTTTATAAATGGTTGTCTGGACTGTTCAGTCCTGCAGCCACACAGAAACAATTAATGCTTCTGGGGCAGTCAGGCAGTGATAAAGAATTGAAAACTGTGTTTAGCTGTCTGACTGAATCCACCTGAAGTACCTGATTGTTTTAATTGATCCACTAGATGGAATTATTTCGGAGCTACTTAAGATTCAGAGCTTTTGATTTCAAATGCTCCCATATTTGCAACCATATGTAATTTAATTTTTACGCTCTTAGGGATCTTGGCAGGTATTTTAACTGGCTTACTGAACTTGTGAAATATACTATTAGTGATACATAGTTTGAAGAACTAAAAGCTACTAGTTGACAAATTTTAGATTTAAAATTAAATTTTTTTAGAGTGAAACAGAGGTTTTCTCTGTTGATAAAGTATGTTGTATTCATTCTTCATCTAGTAAGTGATCCATAAATGACCTAGGAGTCTTTGAGGTGGCTCTGAAATACTCCTATGTTTCAAGTTGACAGTGCAGGAATTGAATGTTCACTTAAATTTTGACTGACAAAAAGAACTAGAACTTAAATCTGTTAGCTCACATGTACTCACAACAACATGAATCAGAGAAGGTCTTAAGATAAGCTGTATTACAGACCAAAATAAGTGGTTAACTCTAAAGTTACGTGGTCTGAAATACTGAAGGTACTCTGGAAATTAGTATGCAGTGGGGACACAAGGGTATTGCAAATACCAAAATTGGTTTTTCCAGCCTGACTAGTGGAATTTTTCAGTATCCAGCCTTTTAAATGATAAGTTCAATTTAGCTTGAAGTGTACTTTTTTGGAAAAGTTCATTTGGTGGTAAAATTAACCTTCCTTAAAAAAAAAAAAAAAAACAACAACAACAACAAAAAAAAAGCACACAAAAAAACCCCAAAAAAAAACAAAAAAAACCCCCCCCACAATTCTCCATTTTTAAGAAAAATCAGATATATAGATGGTTTTGCCTTGTCTTCTATGTACACTTGCAGAAATGTTTTGAAGAGGAAAACACATTTATTATTGATGATGTGTTTAGGCTCTCTTAAGGAAGTCTCATTTGGTTATTGTAGGCTTCAGACCTGTTACGTGCAGTCTAATATATGTTTCATGTATTATAGTAGAAGAATCTACTGGGTAGAATAAAGTGTAATGATTTTAAATGTGCCGTATTTGTCATAGTACTTGTATTCCTGTGAAACCCACTTGCAACTGGCTGTTTCTGCAAGTCCGAGTATTAAGTATGGTAAATTTGATTGGACAATGCTGTATCACCAATCTTGCCAGATGCAGAAATTGGCAGGAATGTGGCGTTTTGCTTCATGCTTTTTGGGTCCTGGTGTTTCACAGTAGCAGATACAGGATTTTCCCAGTGTCGTCTTGGAGAACCATGTAATAGATGAGGGAGTGTTTGCAGGGGCACCACTGGGAGGGAATTATTCAGGTTCCCCTGTCAGCTGTATCATTTTTTATGTTAGGCTGTAGTGGGTAGGAGTTCAAATACATAGGTTATGTTTGCTACTCGAACAGTTGTTTATAGTGACCCTTAGGGAAGAAGCAACAGAAGGAATATAAACATTGCATGGGCAACAACAGCAGGCTGAGAGGCAATGAGTTTTACCTCACTGGCTGGTTAAAAAAGGCTCCTGTATTGCAGGGGGAAGGAAAGAGAAAATCACATTGTGAGCATTTAAAGGGAGAAAAAAAAAGAGGCAAATTTGAAGACCCTCAAAATGTCAAATAATTTGTCACACACATTCATCTGTTAGTTCATAAAAGTCAGTTCTTGTAAAAAGCCTTTCCAGCTTTTTCTTGGATCTGACTTTGCGGAACATTTTGGGGCTTACAGCTGCGCTGCTGAGCTAAACTGATTTTTTTCAGGTTTTTAAACAGACCTCTGAATCAGGCATCTCTTGTAATTTTTGCTGCTCTCCTGACCTTGAAAAAGGATCTGTGCTCCTGTGAGAGACATCTCGAAGGGTGGTTGATGATAGTGGAATCAGCTAGGAAAGCATTTTATTTACTTCAGTTACCTAGCTTGAAAGCTCAGCCTGAGGAAAGAACTGTTTCAGCTTCCCTTGTTAGTGTACATTTCTGCACAGCTGAGTCACTGGCCACATGTGCTTGCTTTTATGGGTCTTTTTCCCCCCTCCTGTTATCTTGAAAGTGATTTTGTGATCTTTTAGAGAAACAACCCACCAATCCCTGCCCCCATCCCATTTAATTCTTGTGTTTTAGAGTTTTGCAGGAGCAAACTTGAAAACTGTCAGTGGCTGTCCAGAGCTGTGGTTAAGAATATTCTATAGACCAGTCCATATAGTTTTGCAGTAGTTATTGTTTCCCGGTCTCTTCAGAGGTGCTGCCAAATATCCTTTCCCACCATTTTAACCAGTGATCAGTGGATCTCAGGCTGCTTCCAAATGAAATATGCCACAAAGAACCAAGACCATATATGTGGTTTAGATGGATGGGAACTTCTGTATTTGTAATAGAACATATTTGTGGGCCTTCAGGGGAGAAGAAGGAGGACAGGTATCAGTATGGCTGTTCCTGCCAAAATTACACTAACCACATCATTTCATAGTGACTCCCTTTATATGAGCATATTTGTAAGATACAAAGAAAAAATAATTGATAATAATTCAGAATGGATTTTCTGCATAGGATGAAAAATTATTGATAATCATGATTCAGTGATTTTAGCTGTGACATTTATCACCAATGACATTTGTCATTAAACATATAAACAAATGACTTTTGGTTAATTTGATGATGCAGTGAGTTTCAATATTGTTAACAACAATGGTGGGAAAAATGCCCAGTGAAGACAATACTTAGTTTCAACTTAGTTAACCACTATCATGAATATATTAAATTAATTGTAAGATCGATTTCATTCCCTGATGAGCTGTGTTCTGAGTAATGTGCACTCCCATTGCTTCTAAAACACTGATAAATGCAATCTGTTGGAATGTTTTTAAGACAATAGCTATTTAATGAATAGCTTCTGTGTACAGGAGAAAAGAATAAGCTTGATTGCTTACAATCTGACATTTGAAAAAGCATTTTTTTAGATCTCTTGTATTTGCATATCTAATTGCTATGTAATCAAAACTAAGTGAACTGTAGCTGCTTGAAACTAAAAAATGAAAGGCAATCATCTTTAAAGGGGGAGATATCCCACTCATATGCAAGCCTGTCTGAATATTAGAATTATATTCTTCTTGTGTTTAATTATAGGTGTCTGACTGAGCAGTAAATTTATGCCTGTGTATTAAAGGAGTGAATGTGACCCTGAAACATCAGCTTTCCTTTGTTGAAGCAAAGCATTCACATTGAGAGAACTTAACAGTGTTGTGTATTTTGGTGATAAGGGATTGTGCCAAAGTAGCTGTTAATTACCTGCTTTGTTTGATATGGAAAGTAGTGGTTCCACACTTTTCTTCCCACCAGTGACAGCACTCAATTAAAACTTGTATTAAACAGTGATAATGCCCTCGTTTATCTGGTGGAGAAAACGTGAGGTGAAGAAAATTAACAGGGTATTTTCATCTGTTTGAAGACGGCTTTGTTTTTTTCATGGACCTAGTGACAGTAAAGACAAACGAGTTTTATCTTTTTTGGTGGAGTAGTGTATGGTGAGCTTTGGTTATTTTATTTATTTTTTAAATCTTTGTGACTCTTGAATCCTGCTGTTTAATAACCGTGGCTATAGTAGAAGTGGAAAGAAACAAACCTGAACTTCAGCGTTAGCGTTGCAAATTTGGAAGATGCTTGCCCTGTCCTGTTACTTCTCGTTCCTCTGTGTGAAGCATCTGTTGCCATAGGTCGTTATTTCAGTGGTTTTTGAAAACCTATTGTATCATGCATGACACGGCATCTTACATATCTTACATGTCAGAATTTTTTTTTAATTAAAGGTTTTCACTGAGTTTCTCTATTCCAAGTATTTGAAGCTTGTTTCCTAATGCAGTCTGAGACGGACTTTTCTAAGTAGCATCTATTTTTGCATATCTGAACAGAAATAACAAGGAAGAGTAAAGCAAAGAAGTTAACATAGAAAATTTGGTAGTCTTTGTTTATTTCAGATGCCAGTGCTGAAGAATATATTCTAACAGTAAAAATATACAAACTATATCAATGGGCGCTAAGAAAGGGTGTAAAATTGTTATAGTAACACTTTGTTTTTTATTTCATTCATCCGAAGAAATTAAGGAATGGGTTGGTTGGTTTCCTTACGAAATTTGGAAGGTCTGTGTTCAGCAAGCTTGAACAGCTTTATTCTGGAGTGAAAGCTGAATGTTTGATGCTGGACTAATTTGGCCAAAAATGTGAAACAGTAAGTGAAAAGGAGTAATTACTGTAGCAGCTTTAAAGCGTGCACACGAAATTCTTTTGAGGAGCTCAGTGGATATGGCAATGCATGGTAATTCAACTAGAACTTCAGAGCTTCAACTGTTAGGTGAATAGAGGTCACATGCAGAGTAAGAGTGGTTGCCTGCAGTAATTAGGCGCAATTAATAAAGTTTGTTCAGCGGGCATATTGCGCATACTGAATGGTTAGCAGTAATTACTGGTCTTAGACATAACCATACACAAACAAAAAAATCATTACAGATAAAACAGTTTCTTAAAAAAATTTGTAAGGTGTGGAAACTTGAAAAGTTTTCTTGTTTTGTTGTCATTGTTAAAGAGCAGAAAGATAGATTTTATTTTGTTGTGGAACATTGTAATATCACAGGATGCAAGCAAAGTGCTGTGAGAAATCAGGCATAGAAAAAAGAGAGTTGTAATTGTGTGAATTGATCATGGTTTACAGAAAGAAAACTAGAAAGCCCATCTTAGTTCGTAACTGGCATGTTTTTAAGTAGTCTGCTTTTCTTTTGAAGTAAATGTTTTTCTGGGCATATTAACTGATAGATTTCATTAAATTACTGTATTTAATAATAAGTTGCTGCATGATTATTGGTTACGTTTTCTGTAGGTAATTCATGAAGTCAGTAAATGCAGATTTGTTCCTACTCACCACACAATGGCCTTTTCATGCCAAGTAAACAGTGATAAACATTAAATAAGAACTCGATAAGGTGTTTCATGATCTAGCATTTTGAAGTGCAATTATCTGTTTCTTTAACATTTATTTCCAGTTTTCTTTTTTCTGCACTGTAAAAAAAAACACCATGGAATGTGAGTTTGACATGCATTCAGATTAGTAGACTTATTTCATGGCACAGCAGTGCTGCAGCACAGTATTAGTGTAACTGTGTTAGCTCATCCATTCAGGATTAGGTTCTGCAGTGATTAGATGGCTTTCTCTGCTCAAACATTGAATAGTCATTTCACTCTGTAGGTGGGTACTGCAGCCCACACTGTCCAGCCACACACAGTTTTTGTAATCAAAGCCAGCCTGTTAAGGCTTCCTCAGACTATCATGCATTCAGTATAAATTCCCAGCCTCAAATAAAATCAAGGACTGTGTTCTTCCAGAAGGAATAGTCTTGACATACTGTATTTTTTGTTCCCCGTAAAAAAAAATGCAACAAGGCTGTCACATTTTTCTGCTTAAATTGTTCTGATTATGTTTCATTGACTTTGGTCTCTTGAAAAAAAATTGTTATAGTTTTTTGAGTATTTTCTTTATGTAGTTCAGTTACAATTTTGAGGAGCTCTTTCTTGTATTTGCTTTTAGAGAAATTTGTTATTTCCATATACAAAATTTTAAAATAATGTTGTGATATCCAGTTTTGAATATATATTAATCTGCTATATTTTCACATAATCTTTACCTGCAGGTCTTCTTGAAGCGAGGAAAATTTCTGTTTTGAAATTATTTTTAGTATTAGGATGTGGAAAAGTAAAGAAAATTTACAACTGCCTTTCCTGGACGCTTTTTGCACGAACATGCTTTCCCTTTATGTTCTGTACTATTCTTGTAGGACTTGCAGTCCCTTTTGGAGGGAGGAATTGCTGTGTGTCTGATTGTGCTCCAGAGTGAGGTTCCTAAGTCTAAGACTGAGTGAGAATTTTCCAGTCTAAGGTTTTGGGGGAGTTTTCCCATTTGAAAAATACCAGCTAGAGTGCACAAATACGGTGATTTTCTGCACTCACCCCATGGACAATTTTTCACAAATTTCATTGAAAATTTGACGAAAATGGTTAAGTTGTACACTAGATCAAATAGAAAAAGCTCACTATCTTGGTAACTTTGGAAGAAGAGTTTAACTTTCTTGTACCACTAAGCTTTAGGACATGAAAAATCTAGAAGCTGAGAGCTTGCAGCTCTCCAAATAGTCATCCAAAAGAACACTGTTAAGCATCCTGTTGACAGGGTTTATGTACCACTGAGGAAAATTCAGACCCTCTATCTCCCCCTGTAATCTGAGTTGATGGTACTTGTCATTTGAAATATATATACACCTGCTAAACATGCTTTTTTTTTTTTCTGATGAAAACAGTCTTGCTGAAAGCATGTCGTAAAACTTGGTTTTATAGCAGAGGTACACAATGAATCATAATCTCCTGCAGGCTCAGATCCTGCCTATGTAGGATCAACAACTAAAAAACTGAAAATGTGAACAATATTTTATTTATGGTTGGGACCTATAGAGCGTGTCTCACATTCGTACTTCAGGTTTTGGCTGCATGACAGTGTTCTTGGTGCATCTGGTATTTGAAGTATTCTCTCTAGTGAGGTCACTCTGAACACAACTACCTAAGATTTTTTTTTTTTTAAAAGTAGATAGCAATGATATTGATGTTCTTAATCCCTTCTCTCCATTTTCTTAGCCATTTGGACCATTGAGAATGAGGTTAAGGTGTAAAATTTCAAAATGTACTGTGAAAGAAAGTAAGGAGAATTTACCAGTTAGCCCTTGGTATATCTGTGCCTCAAAGCTAAGAATTTTTTAAAATCAGATTTTGAGTGATAGAGATTTCTCTTTAAGAAAATGTGAAGAATCTATCTAGAAACAAACTTTAATTCCATGTATTACCAGAGTCAAGTTATGATGACCTTGGATATACTCTAAACCAATTCTTAATGATTACTGTCAGAGCAGTTCTTTTTCTATCGAAAAGTAATGGCCTATGATATATTGAAGGCCAGATTAAATCATCCTGACTGTTCCTTCTGGTCAAAGGTTCTAAAACTGCGAAAAAATTACTTGGAGTTAGGCTTAAGTCTAAAAAGAGGCATAATGGGTAAGATGTATAGAATAAAATTTCAGTGTAGTATACGGTAACATCTAATCTATCAAAATGTTATACAAATCACAAAAACGTTTGTTATACCTATACATATGTATGTACACTGTGTTCGTGTATGTCAACAGTTCTGTAATCAAGTTGCATTTTATGTGTTTGGGTTTTTTTTTTCCCTTGTGTCTGGTTTTGTGCATCATGGACTTCATACATTCCTATATGGTATAAAATGAAAACAGCCCATTGATAAAGATCATGCTAAAATTTTGGTACTCCAGTATGGCTTCTCTACATTCAATCTCAGAGAACAAAAATCTCAATCACATAGAATTTTTTTTTGGTTGGTTTTTTTTTTACATTAAGTGCTGTTATTTTGGTCATATTGTGTGACACTTCTGTACTAGCCAGTGGTCATTAATCCTGGGTAGTATTCAGCCACAAGTTTTAATGATTAGAGTAGTGGTCTTTCATTATATGTCTTGTTACTGGCCTTAAATTAGAAAAAACCTAAAAACTTAGTTTAAACAGGCAGGGGTTTTGGAGATTTTATTGCTTGCTTCAGAAAAAGAAGTAAAGTATGATCACCTGTGTGACTAATTTGAGACTCTGCAAGGGGATTTATTAAAAAGGAAGTGAGACAACACAGGCAACAGGAAATGCAGCAAGTTTGAGATGGACAAAATTAGGCCTGAGGGATCAGGAGGAAACTGAGAACAAGGGGTTAAGTCTCCACAAAATTGTGATAATAGTAGTAAAAAGCTTTTTTTTTTTTTTAAATCATATTCATAAATGCTTATTTATCTGTGATTTTTGCAAGTATATTTTCTATGATGATAAACAGTTTCTTGCTTTCTGCAGCTGAGATTTTTCATATGTATCAAACTAAATATTTGAATTCTAGTCTGTTCATTCAGTTCTTCATAGCAGCATTTACAGTGGTTAATAGTGTTAAGAGCCACGTAATTACTTGGAGGAGGGGGTGAATATTAGGACATGCAGAACTTGCAGAATGTTTGGAATTCAGTGTCCTGGGACTGTGTGTGGTTGTTGCCACACCACAAAAGAACTCCCAAGCTTATTCCCATGTGTAAGAGAAACATTTGAAATGTACAACGTGAAAAGCTCAGTGCGGAGCTTTGTACTATTATTTTCTGTACCTGGAGTTGTAGGTGCTGTGTGCTTATTCACAGGTAATTCAGATGCTCATTGAACTCTTGGTGAACATATACAGTGCAAACTTCCTTTTTTGGTGTATTTCTTTCTTTTCCTAGTACCTTTTCTTATATAGATATATTGGAAAAACTATTTGCGTGCCTGTGTTTTTGAATATTTGTGGCATTTTTTATGTGCTGTTTCATCACCAGATTTAAGAGGTTATTCATTGGTATCTTCAGAGTAATGAAGTAACATCTCCTGCCTAAAATGGGGCAGTGTTTTAAAACTCTAATAGGTATGTTATCCTGCATGTTGTATGATGTTAGAGCAAGCTATTAAAACAGTTTATATGTATTTAAGTGCTCAGATAAAAACATCCTGTCTTGCTTTGAGACAGCTCATGGTTTTTTTTGAAGTTCTTCCTTCATCCACTGATTTGTCTGTGTTTTTTGTGGTGTTGATCTCCTTTAACATTTTTATAGATGATCAGCTGTGCTTACTTTTTACTTTGCATACACTGCAGATGCAATGTGTGCCTTCCTTGCTTTGTGAAGCTTGAGTGCTGGTGTGCTAAATAGTTGTATATTACACACTAAGTCAGTCAATAAAGTCAATAAAAATTTGTCCCCATCAGAATGTGACATCTTGCCTACAAAAGTGGAATAAATGTTGTTAACTCTGCCTGCAGGATAAGGGTTGGGGGCAGGACAGAGAGGATATGGAGGTTATACTGTGTATGCTTAACTGAGCATGACTTGCATTGGAAACTTCAGTTTTACTTTCATTGAGTGTTAGTGTAGTTTGTTAAATACTTAAAACATGCTTCATTAAAAGAGAGAAAAAATCCTATCAACAGCTTTGCTGATGATTTTTCTGACTTACGCAAGCACTTTTTTGTGAAGGCTTCTTTCCTTGTGAGACCATATGGTTTTGCAGCAAGAAGTTTGAGTATACAGTCTAAGCCCTGTTTGTAAATTACATCAGAAGAGTAATTTCTTTCAAATTCCTGTGGAGAACAGCATTGAAACTAGTAGTTGAGGTACTTCAATTTTTACTTGATATTACTTGATTACTTTAATTTTTTTTTTCCCTAAGTCAGTCAATCAGTCAGTCAGTCAGTCACTTCTGTTCCATAACATTTAAATGGGATTTAATATTTTGTATGAAGTAGTTGCATAGGCAGAAGAGGTATTAAGGTAAATAGTTACATATGTACTATGTATTGCATAGTAAAAAGGGTATTAAAACATAATTTAAAAAAAAGTAATATGTTTGTGTCGTTCATATGTTTGGTAATCTTGAATTGAATTCTACACTATATAAATACACTTTTCCTTAAGAAGGTGATATAATCGATATTGAAGCAACCACAGATATCCTTAAATTAGAATTTAATTTGAAGTGTCTTTACTTAAATTTTTGTCAAATTATGCAGGATTGGAGAGGCTCACACACACTCTTAAGCAGAGTAATGCCTGAGCTCTAATCATATTAGTAGTCCTCAGAGGACAAAATCTTCTCTCTGTTGGAAATTATTGAAGGTTTTCTGTGAGTGGTATGGCACTAAGTTTGGATTGATCTGATGGTCAGTTCCCATTAAAGGCCTTAGGACATCTGTTCCCACTGTTCCATGTGCATCCTCGGGAGTCAATTGAGTTTGTGAGTTTCCTAAATTGGCCCCTGTGCAATTGTCTAAGCAGCAGGGGCAGCTCAGTGGAAGTAGCAGAATCAGGGCTGCTATTTTCAGTGACAGCTGGTTGTTAAATAGACACAACCTGCAAAGTTAAACTTCCCCTTCACATTCCATGATACGAGATACATGAGTGTCTGCATTAAAATGCTCTCAATTTGATTTTAGCTTGCTATGTCACCATATATTTTACCCAGAAAAGTAAGAAGTTTTTGATGAAAAGAATTCTTGTTCAACAGAAAGGAGAAAAAAATATTGTGTGATTTGTTTTTCTTCATAGCTTTGAAACAGTCTTTTGTGTGATCTTGAAATCTGATGCTTTCCAGACCTCTAAGTCATTTCTGAACTAAACGTAATTTTCTTAAATGTGGTTCAGTTTTTAAGAGTTCTTTCCAATGTTTTAAAGAAACATGAAATTTGTTGTTTTTTCCTGGTTTTATTTAGTTCCATTCTCTGTTTATAATTGGTATGTGGGGGGGAAAAGACCCTACTAAACATGCCCCCTTCACCAACCAAAAAACCGCAGAAGCAAAATATACCAAAAGACCCCCAAACACAGGCCAACTGTCCCAAACCCCACAAACCAAAATAACCCCTTTTGAATTATGCCACTGGAGCATTTAATCAAGTGCCAGTATTGTTTTAATTGGTGCCTTTTGTGTGTTGCAACTGGAGAAGTGACATTATGATTGTTGATAACAGAGAGCAGAGTTGAGTAATAGACCTGTGGTAAAGGTGCTCAGGTCTTTGGCCTGCCTAGTGTTGGTTTAGCATTTCAGGAAGATCACGTTCCTTGTGTGTAATGAGGAGAACCTTCTGCTGGTTCACTGATTTGGCTTAAAATATTGACTACAACCCTGTACTGGTTGACAGTTGTTTTTCAATGATATATAATTTATGAGAATTCATTGTCTTAAATAGTTTTCTAAGGATGTACTTTGGATATATTTTTCATATTTTTAGGCATCGTGCTTTTATTTTTCTTGAAGATTGCATGTTTTTCCATAAGCAGCATTTTAAATATCCCTTTTTACAAAAAAAAAAAAAAAACAGACTTTCCTTTTTCGTGTATGTTAATTACATAGTTGAAGTGTGAGTGGAAGGAATAGGAAAGGGCTTTGGACAATTTTTTTGAATGGAAATACATAGTGCCATCCTATCTCCGTTAATACTAATGAGCTATTTTAGTTGCCCCAGCAGTAATGGTCATTAGTTAAAATAAACTATACTCTTTGGTCATTTGTATCTAGTATAAATTCTAATTTTATTTTACTTTTAAATTAGCCTAGTGCTAGAAGATGAAATACAGTAATTTTTAGAAAATACATTGCAGCAGCTTTTTGGTTCTGATAACTGCATCACTACAGCATACACAGGAAATGTCTTACAGGCTGTGTTAGTAGTGGAAGAGAAAGTCATGTGTTTGTCTCCCTTTTATAGGTAGCCAGTTCATTGATTTTTCACTCTTTTCCATTTGCAGAGAACTTCGAAAAATTACTTTTCTACTTATTTTCCTGTTTTGAAACATAAATAGTCCCTGAAAAGAACTTTAATTTTCCCCAATTGTTTTTATCTTAAAATTTTCAAATACAACCTCAATCAAATTTCTAGCTTCCCCCCCCCACCTTTTTTTTTTAGCATGCACAAAGTTAAATCATAAATTTGTGTGCAAATCACCACTAGCCGGGAGTGCAAGAATGTTTAACTCTGGAAAAGGATTTTATGTTCCTCATCACTCAAATGAAGGAGAACTTGAAGAAAGTAGGGGTGAGCAGGAAAAAAATGAAGTTTGTTCTTTCTTCTGTGGCTTAGCTTCTGTTGATTCTTGCACTGTTTTTCCTTTACTAGGTTGTCTTATAGTATGGCTTCTTGAAATTTCAATCTCAAGCGTAAACAAGAAGGAATAATTTATGTCCATCACAGGGTGAAAAAAAAGAGCCCTAATTCCAACTCTTTATGCCTCTCAAACATCTTAAAGAAGCAAATAGGGCACAAGCCCAATTTTTTTTTGCTTTTCAGGTCTCCTTTAAGAGCAGAGACAGCCATGATCCAGCAATTTTGGAGGTAGAGGCAAGTAAATGTTTTACTTCTTGTAAACATTCCAGTAAGTTTTTGCAAGTCACCTATTATTTGAGGAGACTCTGGTTGAAAAAGAACCTCAGCCTCTCCCCCTTTCCTAAATTTGCTTTGTATGATTGTATGTGAGGAAGAATTTATTTAAGCTTCTATTGATCACTGACAGGTTTCACATCAGTTAACACACTGTTGCAATACCCAATTGGTGTAAAAATATGTAGCTCTAATATTAGTAAGGTTTTTGTGATAATAGTTGTTGAGGTTTTTTCTTTTGAACTGATCTACAAAATGAAAATTTGTTGGGTGGGTCGTATAGTGATTTTCTGCTTAGAAAAATAAGAAAGTGCTGATTTTTTCCTACCTCCAGCTACTGATGTTCAAATCAGCTCTTTGGCATTCTCTCTAAGGACAGTTGAGCAAGCTGTTGTGTACTAGTAGGAAACCTGTAACTATTTCTGTGCTAGGGACATTTCTGAAAGCTCATGTTGAGTTTCTCCTGATGGCATCACATAATTTTGAGGGCTGTACTGGAGGTACAGGAAAGAACTATCCCATCTGTTTTGCTGAAATTGTTTTGGACCTCCCTATTCCTTATTGTGAATGAAACCAGACAGTTTGCATTGTTGCATAACAGTACACGATTATTTATACATGTTCAGGAAAGTTTTGCTTAACTTCTCTTCTGGGAAGTGGGAACAAATGTTCTACTTCATGTTAGAGGGTTACAGTGGGAGAGCAAAGAAGCTAGATTTTGGTCAGCTGATGTGAAAGAATAGTTCAGTGGGCTTCAAAAAATTTGCTAGTTAATAAGCTGTACTGATCCAAATTAATACCTGTGCCAGTTTGAGAATGGAGAGGATGAGAAAAAGGAAGTGGGAGGTCAGGACCTGTCAGTTGGCAGTAAATCCTTGTCATCTCTTGGAAATGCATTTTGAAGAAAGCTGTAAAGCTTGTGCTTTGCTGAAGAAGAGGAAACATTTGGAATGCAGAAATTGACCTTTTTTTCTACCTGTCTCTCGAGGGTGTGAGCAAAGTGTGTAATTATTTTTGTCCTCAATTCATGTACCATGCTGTCTTATTTTCTAAGGCAGGTGAAACCATTGTAAAATGTAAGAAAGGCTTGCACATAATGACATTTTCTACCCAGTCTTACCCCCTTCAACTTTCGTAAATCAGAAGTATATTAAATTAAACTGTAAAACTTCCATTTGATTTTTGTGGGGGCAGATAAGCATGCAATCTGAAAACGTACATAATGGATATTTTAATGAAAGCTTGGAACTTGTCTTTTGAAGAGCTGAAGCAGTTAATTTTTTTAATAACTTTTTGCGTGTTTCTGATACTGTACTGGAATTTGTTTAAAAGTTGCTCATTTTAAAATAGTGAATTGGTTAGCTCATCAAGGATTTACTTTGCTTCTGTAGCTTCGTACTGTAATGACATTCTGTTTGCCTCTTTTAATCTGACCAGTATTTGTTCATGATATTTCTCTCTGCATTAATATCTCTGGTAGCTGAGGGACATGGCTAGCTGAGGGAATGTGTTGAAAAAACAGAACTTGAAATTTTTCATAATAAGCCTTAATTTTTCATATTATGGTGACTTGCAATGGAGCTATGATAATTTGGTTTGTTGTAGGTCTTAGTTTGCACATTCAGTTTTACTCAAAATGATGCAAGTGCAGATGTCAGCAAATTCATTATTTAATAAGTTTTTTAGAAAGTTACATTCCTTTGGTGAATGTTTTTTGTACATTTTAGCAGAAGTCCTGGTATTCAAGAAGTTCTCATGAAACCAGGTGTCTTTTTGGAAGGATGATGATGTCTCCTAAACAGCAGTTGTAGGACTGCTAACTGAATTGGATCTTGAGGGATGCATATCTAAACATTCTCTCCTAAAACCAGTATACATGTAAATATTGTGATATTTGACTTTTAATCAAAATTATGAATAGCTTTCACTTTCTTTGGTGCTTATGTAATGAACAGGAGGTTTATTAAACATTGTTTACCAATTTAAAAAGTGGACAGAATTTTCATAATTACTCCTTTACAGAAACTATTTATTTTAGTAATTTCACAGTGGTTTTATTTTAAATGTGTTGCACAGATGCTATATAAAGAGTTGATGGTAGTGTACAATATTTTAAATGAACTAAAAAATTTTATGGTTTTCAGGTCATTAAGTGTAGAAGGTGAATAAAGACCTACCAACCCTGACCTAAAGGACAGATTCATTGAAGGACCAGGGAGCTCTCTGTGAAAACCACCACTGAGAGTATGATGAGTTGCAATGTTCTAATTCTGAACAATCATTAAAGTCATATTACTATGCACTGTCCCTTTTTGGGGTTGTTGTGGGGGTTTTTTTGATGGTGTTTGTTTATTGCAGGGGTTAATTTATTTTTTGTTTGCTTTGGGGTTTTTTTTTTGTTGATTGTGTTGGGCTTTTTTGTTTGGTTGCTGTTTTTAAATCACTGGGTTGATGCTACCTGAGCAGTTAAGGGGGATCCTGAACATCTGTGCATGAACATCTGAACATCCTGAACCTCTCTGTGCTGTAGGAAAGGTTTCCCTAATATATTATCAGTGGTATTCTCAAGAGCCATTTAATATCAGTGCCAAGCTGGCACTGAGCTATACTGTCTTTAACTGGCATAACCATTACTATGTTTTAATCCAGCCTTGAGAACATGTGGCACATGCTGGAATACTCCTCATTCTGTAGTCATTATAATCAATAGAGTAGTTGCGTGAAATTGGTCGTAAGGAAGGTTTAGAACAGTGGTCACACTTTGAGTTATCTAGGTGGTAGCTTGGGTGTGTCAAATCCCATGTAATTGTAGCAAGGATTTGAGGCAACTGCTGCAATAAAACTGTAATTACACACTGTATGCAAGGTTTCAGTCGTAAATACAGGGAAAACTTGTGTGCTAAGATTATTTGAGGCAGGAGTTCTGAATTCTTTCAAGGACTCAACTTTAGTTTGTTAGCCAGTGTTTATTGTGAATTCCGTAATCAGTGGCAAATTCAAATTTTCTGTATTCTTCATAACAAAATTTCATTTATTTTTAAAGTAGAAGTCAGTTTATTTAATTTGCATTAGGATCTTGCCCATCAGTTTCCATTTCCAGACTTTCCATACAGTCTGGAACTGTTGTGCAGTTATACATAGGTTTGTTTTGGAATTGTTGTAACTGCTTAAATTTGAAAGAATGGAACTCTTCCAGGAGGGAGTGCAATGATTAAAACCCAAAGATATGCTTGTCTAATCACCGTAAGAGTAAATAGTTATAGTTTGAGTAAACTTGCTGTTTAGAAAAAAAAGAGAAAACATACGACTGGACTGTAACTATTACATGGGTTAAGATCTAACAGACTTAGCAGTGGTGCTGTATAAAATGCTATATTTCTTGTTCCATTCAGTACTGTACTACTGATGGTGACTCACTGTTGAAGGAAAAGTTGATTAAATCGTGGACAACAACACACTATTATTTAAGCACTGCTTGGAAGTATTAGGATAGTGTGGATCCAAACCAGACAACATGAAGCTCACATAGCCCTTTCCTCAAAGGGGAAAAAAAGAAACCAAAAAGGGGGAAAACAAACTCAAGCAGAAAACCTATATGAATGGAGGCTCAACCTAAATAAAAACATTGCAATTAGCTCATGAGCTTTCTACCTATAGAGCCAATAAGTTAGTATATGGGTTAGAATGACCATGGAATTCAGCTTTTCAGTTGCTTCTAACTGGTAAAGAACATCTTGCCCTATCTGGCAACACAGTGTATTTGGTAACATGCTCAGAAGTTATGCCACTTTGTGCCATAATGTGTGATTACCAGCAGTATTCTGTGGAAAATATTTGTTACATTAATCAAAGAATTTGACCATCTTTTCCAAACAAATCGTGAACCGTAGAGGGGGCCACTGTTCAGAGCAGAGCAAACCACCGTGTAAGCACTGGGTAAGAACCCCAGGCAGTCGCCTGCTTAAGAGTACCTGGTCACTACGATAAAGCCATTCTTTAATAGACAGAGTTTCAGGAGACCTGCTGACTGCAGAATTACCTTTATGCATCATTTCTGGACTCACTTCTCTCTAATCTAAAATTCAAGACATTATTCTAGTGCTTCTACAAATCTGAAAATTCGGAACATAGTACTGTGGGAGAAATCACTGCATAAAGAAAAGAGAGTGAATAACTGAGTGGCATATTAATTATATAATTTGTTAGTGGAAATCGCTCCTAAGCGATTACAGAAACCTTAAAAAAATTGGCCTTATGTAATAAGGCAGTATTGATACTGCTGTATGATGAAGAGGGGACATGGAGCTGCTGAAACCTGGTTGATGTCTCCTGTGAAATTACACATTTTTAAGAAGAGTGTTGAGATTGCAAACCTTTATGTCTAAATGAACTTTTTTTTTAGAGTTAATCACTATGCTGAGAATGACAAGGTTTTTTTCTTTGACACACCCTGGCTTAAATAAATGGGGACATAGTGTGCTGGTTTCTCAGGTAGGCAACTGAGATGTAGCATCTGACGCGGAGGGAGGATGATTGCTTTGCAGGCCTAACTTGGAGTGGAAACTGAGTTTTCAGAATACTTAACTTTTAATAGTAATTTACGTATTGCGGTAAGATTACATTTGACATACATGGCACTAGTAAATGCCACCATGCCCAATGGGCAGTCAGAGTGAGGGGCTCCCCATTCTCACTGCCTTTTGGGAGCTGCTGGGCTGCTGTGTGTCCTGCCAGAGGTGTGGCTGACACAGCTGGCAGCTTCCTACAGAGCCTGTGCCCTCCTTTGTGCTCAGCCTGCTACTTGTGGAATGTGTCACCGAGCCAGTTCAGCTTGCTAAACAGGCGAAACCTAATCTGACAGCAGTGGTTTGTTGCTGTGTTAACTGGCTCTGGAAGGCCCCAGCAAAAACTGCTGCTGGTACAAAGAAGACAGAAGGAGAAAGGAATGGAGCCACTTCTCTTGCGGGAGTGAGCGGTTATCCCTGCAGCTGTGTTAGACTGAAGTCTGTGGAAGAAACCCTTCTATATGAGGAAACCGAGAATAGTTCTGTCTTGGGATTTGGGACAGTTCCTTTCTCTGAAGTGACTATGCAAGATTAGTGTTCTAATTATAAGCACAGACATTGTGTCTAACGTTGTCAGTATTCATTTAAGCAGTTGCTTATGAAAAGGTTTGGTTTATGTTTAGCACTCTGCTTCCTTGCTGGCAAAGAGGTGCTTTGAATCTAAATATACAGGGTAGCATTTAGCTGCCTAGGCACTCGAGTCTTCTTGCTATCCTGGCAGACCTAGAGGAAGAAGGAGTGCGTCTTTGAGGAAATCTCCAATGAAGATTGATCCCAAGAATTGAAAAAGGAAAGGGGAATAAGAAAAATACTAGGTATTATCATATAATGCTTGATACACTATTTTTCACTTTGGTCAGGATTCCACAAAGCATTTCAGTTTATGTAGGAGAGCTGTTGTAACATTGATTACATCCCTCCCCCTTGCCCTGTATTTTCCTGTCTGACTCTGCCTGCTCTTGTCAAAACTTAGTTATTGTTTACTTACACATCCAAATCACAAAGCATCATTCCCAAGAATTGCAAGATACAGATTTTGAGCTAAAGCTGTGGCATTGCAACCATGTCAGCCTACCAGTAAAAACAGCTTTGCTTTCCTGCACATGGCCTCTTGCCTGCATTTGGCTGCATTCTTGTAGCCCACAAGTAAAGTACTATTGGTAAAATGTTACTGGTAAAGTATTAAAGTAATATACTCTAGCCTTTCCCCTCCCGAACCTGTCCCTGAACCGTTGTGAAAAAATCAGTGGTGTTGAATGTTTGTTTCAACTCTTTTAAGTTTTTGGTTTGGTTTTGCTTTTTTTGTTTTGTGGTGGGTTTTTGGTTTTTTTGGTTTTTTTTGGGTGTGGGTTTTTTTGTTGTTGTTGTTGTTTGTTTTTGGTTTTTTGGGTTTTTTTTCCTCATTTCTCTGAGCAAAACAGCTTCTTTATGGCTGAGAGGTTATTTGAGTTACTTGAAGTTACTTAACTACTACCTAGGTATGTTTGGTTTGAGTCCTGTGTCTCTTTTTTAATTGCTTTGACAAACAGCAAAAACCTAAAGATCACAATGTCCTAAAATAAAGCTAAAGACATATTATTATAAAAATAATTTTATTTTACATTACAAGTCTCATTTGAGTTTATAGAAACAGTAGTAACTTCATGTTCTTAAACCAAGGTGACTTTTTTGTACATATAAAAAGTAAAAAATATAAACTTGTTACTTTTTTACCTCAGTTTTTTGGGGGAAGGGAGGAAATAGGAAAGAATTTTTGGTTTTATTTTCTTAAATTTGGCTTCTGTGTGTGGTTTTACACTGAAGAACTTGTCTATTATACTGAGACTAAGAGGTGGTGCTTTTTAATTTTCTTGGCACACTGAGGTTATGTTATTGTGCTCAATGTAAGTTTCTGTTAAAAATATTCTGTAGGAACATCTTTGTATACTTCTGTGCAAAGATTTGGAGTTAGTGAAATTTCATTTTTCTTACTAAGTGCTAAGCAGTCTCAGAAAAGATGTTAAGGTTAGTAATGGTGTATTGTAAATGTTAGCAGCATGGGAAAATGCGGAAGAAAAATTCTCTCTTTAAAAAGTTTACAGTTATTTTGTAACAAAAAGAGCAAAGGGTTGGCAGGATTATATTGCAATTTTACAAAGTTTGCTTCAATATACTCCCTTAAGACCTTCACTAAGATTTATCCAGAGGAACCCCTATTGACATATCTTGTATTTTTCATTTATATGAGAGGCATTTGCAGCTTCTCTTTGAGGAAATGCTAAAAGCAGAATGGTCAGATTTTTAAGCAAAGGCTGAGCCATGGGACTCTGGACATGATAGGCAAATTGAGATGAAGGAAGTGGAAGTGTTGGCATTAAAATGCAGGGTGTTAGCAGCTGTTTATTCTGATACTTCCAAAATGTCACTTAGCTACTACGTTTTTTTCTCCTCTTGATATTTCTTTCCCCTCCTTTTCTTTAACAGATCTGTAAATTTAGTTTGGGGGAAAAACCCCAGTCATTTATTCCTAATTCTTAAAAAAAAATTGAAATTTCACAAATTTATTTATTAATTACTGTAGCTTTGCTTCTTGGGCTTTTAACATAATTCCAGTTTCTGGAATTCATGTTTAGATTGAGCAGGAGTAGCACCTGAAGAGAAGTGTGGTTTTATTTTGATACTTCTTGACCCATACAGTTTGTTCAGTGTTACTTATATGTGGAGCTGTCATAAAAGAGCAGGAGCCCAGGGGTTTGTGGATGAGTTTAGCTGAGAAATGGATTAATTTAACACTCAAATCACTGGTGAGGGGAATGTTTATTGGCCGGGTTTGCGGTGTGAAGCAGGAATCAAGTCAAAACAAGACAGAGGAAATAGAACATGGAATAGAGAAATAAAAATGGCTGAAATTCAGTAAAGGCAGATGCCACAATTATGTGCAGCAGTTACTGTTGATGAAAGTTACATGGTAGTACTTCAGAAGAGGAAAGAAAATGTTTCAAAACATGTACAATTACACTACTAGCCTAGAAGCTGATCATGTTATCCATGGAATACAAAAGTATAATTTATGTTTTTTATTTGGCCAAGTGCTAGTGACTAATACTACATTGAATGCAGTTTTCCAAATGCAGCATGCTGTAAATGGCATTCCAAACTGGAGTCAAGAACAGTGTGTTTTGGAGTTGGGGTTTTTTTTTGGGTTTTTTTTGGTTTTTTTTTTTTTTTTTTGGTTTTTTTTTTTTTTTGTTTGTTTGCTTGGTTTTCTCTTAACCATTAAAAATAAAATTCCTAGTGAAATATTTGGGAGTACTACACTATTTAGAATAAAACCAATGAGAAACCAATGAGCAGACAGTTTTTTCCCCTTAAATACAGTTGAGGAATAGCAATAGCACTTTACTGTAAGTAAACAATACAGTAAGTACTCCACAATATGAAAACACTGCTCAGGTATTTCCCTGAGTTCCCACATCATTAAACCACAGGTGCCTATGATGCTTTCTACCAATTGTGTTCATTGCACAGATGAAAGTAAAAGTTTCATACAAATGGAAAAATGAAAACCTGGGATGATTACCTTGAAGCTATACATAAAGGTACACCTCAGTATGCCATTTATATGTTTTAATCATTCACAACTGCAAAAAGCTTCCAGTGCTAAGTGAAAACACAGAAATCTTAACTCCTGATGAAGTCCTTTATGGTTGGGCTAGGGATACCTCCCTTTTTTTTTATTTTTCCCCCTTCTGGGCAGTGATTTTCTTTCTTAAAGGGCAAAGTGGGAAGCACCTCCTTCTGTGTTTCTGTGGCCCAATATTAGGGCACTCCTGGAACGCCACCTGGTGATGTTGATGACTTTTCGCCTGAGGTAGTACTAGGATCTTGATGCTCACTTCCTGGACCGTGTACAAACCACTGGATTGTTACATGGCATTTTCTTAGAGTTGCAACTTCTTTCTTCAAGCAAATTTCTTGAAGTTGCCATGCCTTGAGTTAGTTTTGGAAAGTTTATTAGATTAGGTCCTTTTGGATGTCAACACTTTCAGATCTCCTGGTTTGAGAATCCCAGATGGAAAATGGTCATCAGGTTTCAGTTTAATTAAGACTATCTTGCCTGTCAGCATGTACTTTAGCAGAGTTTTAGTTGCCTTGGTAAGTTTTTGGGTGGAAGAGTTAGCAAGGCCTAGTACCTTGGTGTCCTAGTCTTCTTCCTGGATAATAGGAAATACAGTGGTAAATTAAACATAATACAGCTGGAATACTGCCAAAGAAGAACTGAGATATACAAAAGGATCTTAATGTACTTAAAAGAGTAAATTCAATAGTATTATATAGTAAAGTATGATATTAGTGGCATGTTGGTCCTGCTTTAAGAAATACCTTTCCATGCTCATAAAAACTGATCTATTCTAGATTTGTTTTCTATTACATACATATATAATTTTAACATCCTGCTAATTATTCTTAAAATAAAAATTGTAAAGTATGTTAAGTAAATTGACTAATTTGCCCTATGTGCATGGTACACAGGTGCTGCTTGATAAAAAGGTATATAAAAGGACACTTACTTTTGTCATCCTTTCTGTCTAGAGCTGAATAATGGAATCAGCTTTATACTGATTTATAATGCTCATAAACTCAGAGGCAAATAGGTTTATGCAGAAGTGATTTTAGAACAGTTGCAGGTTACTTTGAAGTTAATTTCATTAGTGACTGATGATGAATGAACTTGAGTCATGAGTTGAAATACACTTACTTGTCTGTATTTCCTGATTAGAGAATGCTCTGAGGAATGTGTCCACTTTTCCAGATTAGGTTTTGTTGGTCTAAGCCTTCACTGAAAAATGTCTTTTGTACCTTGAGATTCAGAATATGGAGGTACTTCTCTTCAAAAAGCCACCTAAAGCTAACTCTGAAACAAAAAGACTTGAATTCAGGATTTATTGGTATTTCATTTTCTTTAAAGGGAATTTGATATTTGTTCAGTGAGTGGTCAGTGTAAAAAGAATCACAATATTGTGAAATGTTTCATACTGCTTTTCCCTTTTCTGTAGGGGGATAAAACCATACTTGGATATCAGTATAACTGTCTCCATGTAAAGTTTACTACGCCAGGAATACTGAAAGTTACAATGTTAAAACTCTTACCTGTAGTCCAAAGTCAGAGAAATGAACAGTCTCACTCTTCTGCCTGGGTAAAGTTTGTTACTTCATGGTAATTTTAAGTATCAAAAATTGCATTCATCTCCAGCAAATATATCCAGGTATTGAGTTTATGCTATGCATTTCATGTGCTAAATTCTCATTGATTTCCCTGTGGATACCGACGCATGCAAAACTTTTTTACTTCTATCCCACAACAGTGAAATACTCAGCCTTAGCCGGCTCCTGGACTTTCACAGCACTCGGCAGTACAGCTTGTCACACAAACCTCATTTCTCACACCGGCACAGTTTGAGAGAAATAGGCAGGAAGAAAATCCCGTGGAGACGCGGTCCTGTTGCCGGTGCCACGGGAACTTGCCCTTTCCGTGCAGGATTTGGTGGCTGGGCGCTCCGAGCGGCCCCTGTGCGGCCCAGCCCTGCGGGGCCGGGCGGTGACAGCGGGGCCTCCCCTCGTGTCGGCGGCCCGGGGCTGCGGCAGCTCCGCTCGCTGCTGCTGGGAGGCAGCGCCTCTGGAAACACCCAGCGCGGGGCTTCCAGCGTTTAGGATGAGGCAGCGCCTCTGGAAACACCCAGCGCGGGGCTTCCAGCGTTTAGGATGAGGCAGCGCCTCTGGAAACACCCAGCGCGGGGCTTCCAGCGTTTAGGAACCATTTTGGCTGCAGGGCAGATCCGAACTTGGGGCGGTGCCTGGTTTGAAGTTTCCTGAGCACAAAGTCTGTGTTGAGGCTTTCAGACGGAGAACAGAATCCTCTTGTGTCATTTAAACATTAGATTGCTTCATGCCGCCAGATTTTTTTTTTTAGAGCAGTTCTTAAAAGATGCTTTAGATAATGCTCTTTGACAGTGTTTGACAGCTACTAGCTAGTTTAATGTGTGCTGGAAGACACCCTCTTTTTCAATCCAAAAGTGTCTTGGTGTGGGGCTTAGTGTACAATGATAATTTATAATTAAAGACGTGACAAATAGCACTAACTTGTTCGGCAATCAAAGCAAGTATGTGACTGTTAATTTAAGCAATTGATCACTTGTTTTTATGGGTGAAAACTTTGATCAGAAATTCTAAATGTGGAGTAAGCTGCCATGTTCTCCCTGACCAGGTGCTATTCCCTCAGCATACCTTTGTAACTTTACTTTTTTTCACCAGCTTTCTGCTTGTGAACTGCTGCCATCAGAAACTCAGTAGGAGCAAAAGTCTGTGTTAATTTGCCTGACTGTAACTGCACAATTAAAGCAGTTTATCAGCAGGGGTTAGGACAATCAGTGTGTTCTGATGCTTCATGTTATAAAATTACTTCTGTTGTTCAAACAGATACTGTAATTAGTGCATCATTTTAAACTGGTTTTCTGCAGGGCTGGCTTGGAGTTTCATCTGTTAAAAACCTCTATTTTTGGTACTTACCTAAGCACTTACGTCGTTTGCGGGCCTCATGTAAATTAACAACTTCTATTGAAATGTTAATATCAGGACTGTATCATTCAAATACGGGTTTGGGGGTGGGTAGGTTGTTTTCCAGGATTTTTTCTTTGTTTTTTATCAGTCAGTCCTGTCAAGACCTAAGATTCAGCCACAAAAATGGAAGGAGCAAGCCCCGATTTCCAAGCTGTTACTGTAATACTGGCATTTAATACATGTAATACATCATCACAGATGAGCAGGTTGCTTCATACCAGATAATAAAGACAACTGTGTTCTGTCCCTGGCCTGTGCATAGTTGGATTTCATTTAGGATAGTTTCATGAGACATGGTGAGACTGTCTTTTAAGGGGCAGTTACGTGTTAAAATATTGTCCCTCACCTTCTCCTTTTCCCAGCCACAGCACTGACCTTGTGTTGGCACTCAGTAGCCCTTTATGGTTGTAAACTCCCTTGTCCAGCAGAAAATGAGGGCGGGGGAAGTGGGGAGGCATCTGCTCCATCAGCATGTAGTGTGAGAGGCTGGTGTGGTGCTGGGCCAGTCCCGGTGGGAGCAGTAAGGGCTGCCTGGCAAGGGGAGTGAGCCTTAGGAGGTTGTTACGCTGGTCAGGAAAGGATGCGGGAATACAACCGTAAGAGATTATCCAAGTGATTTTTGCTTCATTAGTGCTGGACTTCTCATGAATACGGATCAGCTGATGTGGAATTATTTGTAGACTGGGTGGTTTATTCCTTGCACAATGTTACAGAAACCTTCTGTCTTCTGGATACTTGTTTTAAGCTATCTCTGCAGCAGAGAAGCCAAAAACTTAAAAATACAATTCTGTAGTTCAGGTTGGCAGAACAGTTACAAGAACAGAAGTTTTATTAAACAACACGAGACAGACAACTCTTGAAAGCTTGGGAGTAAATGACTTTAGGGCAAAGTGCATTCTTCTAAGATTCCTCTGACTTGGTTTTACCAGTTCAACTGTGTCAACATAAGGTTGTCAAGTAAGATGTAAACTGTATTGAATGGCCGAGTAATGTTTCTCTTGGATTTAATAATTCAGATATTGTTGCATGGCTGCAATACATATCATGTCTTACTTAAAAATACTAGAATTAGATCAGGATTATAATTTATTTATAATGATGTTATTTCTGACCTTTTAGTTAAATTTAACTTCTGTTTCAAAATTGTTCAAAATCAACATGTTAGGTTTTTTTGGGGTTTTTTTAGTTTACACAGCTTCTTCTAAACTGCTCTTTGAATTATTTTAAAAACTTTGATCTATATGTGTGAATCTTTTCATTATGGAAAGGAAATATTCACCTAGAGCTACTGTCAATTTTAATGTACCTACAGCACAATTTATTAGACAAAACATATTGTGAGAATTTTACTTAATAGCTGATTTTCTTCTCTCCACATCTTACCTCTTCCATTTGACTGAGAGAAGTGGCTGTGAGTGATTATACTGGTTTTTTATATCTTAGGATAATTTTAATTAAAGTTCTTAGAGTGTTCTTGAATTAAACCTTTGTATGGTTTAAAGGACTAAAGCTATTCTCATGCCTTTTAATTTTAGTGTTCAATCTGACATTATATGAAAACATTCTTCTCTTTTACTCTATCTTTTCTGTGGTTTTTGTCATTCAGTAGGGAGAGCAGCTTGTTTAATAAGTTGGTAAAAACAATTTAATAGCCTTTCACTTCAAGATGAGTGAGAATACTAAGGTTAATTTTCAACACTTGCTTGAGCTGGTGACTTTACTTTAAAAGATCCCTGCTCTTGGTACTGAGCTGGTTTTGTATCTTTTTAGTGGCCTACATTACAGGAAATTGTATGAGATGGAGTGGAAAAAAGTGCATAGAATGGAAGCTGCACTTTTTTTAATACTATAGAATAGGCCATAGCTTTTTGAAAAAAACGCTGTGTGGAAAACTTGCTTCCACTCTTACTACATTGCATTCATTCTTTCATTCTCTCTTTGTTGTTTAAATAATATTTTTTCTGCCTACATATAAACAGGTGCTAGAGTAGGATTTTTTTCCAGAGTTTATTTCATTTTTCTTTAATGGCATTCTGACAGCTGGAAGTGACTGGATCCTACGCCAGTGGCTTTTCATTTGTCAACTTATTTTCCATCAGTTGGCCACACTGTGAAGGTCTTTTGGGTGAGAAGTAAGGTTTGAGGTTTCTTTAAAGTTGATAAAATATTTTTGATGGCTTTCTTTCTGTTGATATTTTCCTTTTTCAACATTTGAATAATTTTAACAATTTCAGTCAACCTTGACGCTTCTTTCATTTGGGTTTGAAGTACTGTGAAACGTGTTGGCTAGATAGAGAAGTGACCTAACTTTGTACTCTATTCTAGAGGCGTTTTCCGTCATCTGCTTTGTGTAGCTTACAGAAAGCTAGTAAGCTGCTGTCTCATTCTTGTTCAGTCAGAGGTTGAGGAATTAAGAAGAAAGCTTTGGGATGGGATATGAAGATGTAAATAGGAATGGCCATTTAGGCCTGGGATACATGAAGGTGCAAGACCATGACTTGAAGTTACTGTGGTATGGTGAGGTGTATGGAAAATATGGGATACAATTTAACAGTGAGTTGGACTACACTAGTTGTCCTCATGGAACAGCCTTTCTAATATTTAAGTTTTGATTGGATAGATTCAAGTCAGTTGCATGCTTTACCTGCTTTTCTGCTTCCCCCTAAATCCCTCCCCAAGAAAATTCCTATAGCTACACTACTTTTTTTTGTGCAGCTAAATTTTGAGGCATTGTAGCAATATTTTTTTTCTAACTACCTAATACATTGACCCTAATAGCAAGATAAATACTGAGTAGTCCATTATTGTGTGTAGGTACTCTGAGGATTAATGAGTGTATATGCACAGGCAAGAGAAAGAAAGCAAATCTGTCTACAGAATTAGGCTATATTTAAGGATACTGAAATTTCTGCCAAACAAGGAGCACAGTGAAATTTCACCTGCCATTTATGTTGTCCGTAATGTTCTTTAATTTAGCAGACGAGATAGTTTGGTTATAATTAAGCTTTTCTAATATTGTTGTTCCCCAAGGTTGTGGCATAAATCACTTTACTTTGTAGTTTTCTGCATCTTCATTCTCCATTTTTCTTGTATAATTCTTCCATAAACAATCTCTGGGATGCAGGAAGACTTCATGCTGTCAATTACTTCTTGTGTATGTAATATAGTTTTGAGTATATGCAATTGAATTTCTTTTTCCCCAAGTCTTAGTCAGGTTTTCTGATTTTCCTGGTGCTGTTTCTTCTTTCAGCGTGCATACCCTTCCTGCTGCGGTGGCAAATGTTTCTTTTTCAAAATAATTCTCATGGCAATTTCTGTTATTCCTGACTGCTTTTTCAGTAGGTAGATCTGGCAACTAGGCTGAATTGCTCAACAGTTGCTACTGAAGGACAAGGGGCAATTGGCACACTGAAAGAAAAGAAATTATGTTTAAACCTAAGAATAAGCTTTTTTTTGTTGTTGTGACTGAACTCTGGTTGAATGCTGAACGGGTCTCCTGAGGAAGGGGATGGAGTGTCCGTCCTTGGAGCTGTTTTAAACCTGGCCTGTAGCAATGTGCTTGAAGTGACCCTGCCCTGAGCAAGTGGTTTGGTTTGGATGAGCAAGTGGTTTGGTTTGGATGATGTTCAGGATCTCTTCCCCCCCCCCCCCCCCCCGACATCTACTGAATCTATGAAGTGAACTGGTTTGTCTTACCTGCAATTCACTTCAAGACCACCACATCTTGTACTTTTTTTGTGGCAAGTTATGCAACAAGGCAAGTTGCTGTAATTCTTTCCTGCCCATTTTTTCATGATTTTCTCCCCCAAAAATTTCAAAAGAAAACCCTAATCAATCCTTAAGACCTTGGACCATGTTTCATGAGTCTTCAGAAAGATACCTTCCTACTTGAGTTCCAGATATATTCAATTTACCTGTTCAGGCTTTACTATAACAAAATGTGGTTGAGGAAAGATGTGTTCAAGACTTGTTGCACAGATGATTAGTTTAATATAAATAAAGATTTTACTTGGGGGAGAATATATTTTTCCAAACCTTCCTTTTAGGATTTGAAAGGAAAATGAGGTACCATAAAAAATGGTAGCTCTCAACTGCAAGAGGTTTGCACATTCTCTTTCATGAGTGTAACTCTGTTACATTTTTTGTGCCTGACTTTCTATTGGAATGAATGAGCTAGTAAAGACCTGAATTTCCCAGTTTGGGTAAAACCAAACAGGTAAATAATCAAACATACATACTAGTATAAAATGACATTTCTTAGAAAACTGTTAACCCACTAAGAAAACCACCTTGTGAGACAGAATGGGAGCACTGGATGAATTCAAAACCCCAGTGCGTTGAGGTAGAACAGAAGAAATTGGAAGCCCATTCCAAACTCTGTCTTTTGTCTTTTATTTTTAAACATAGTGTGAACTTTTATTATTCTTAGCCTTTCTTTCAGTCTTACCATTTGACTTAATAAATAGCACTTTCAATAGCAGGACTTTTATTACTGCACTTCATGGCTGTGGAGAGCTTATCATAGTCATATACTATTTCAGTTATCTTACTGATAAGTAGTTTATATGATTGTTTGTGCTGTGAGGTCTCACCCTAATAATACCTGTGATTATAAACCTCACACACAACATGTTCCACCTAAAAGTAAATTAGGGGGTAAAAAAATCTTCAGTATCATTGGTTTGTCCTGTATGCAGCTTTTTGTTCTCTTTTTAAACTGAACAAAAAACTGTCGTGCTGCAACAGAGTAATTTGGAGTACAGTGCCAATACGTGATGTAACATTAATCTGAAACAAGTTTTTGAGACTTTGCACAGTATTATTTTCATTATGAGAGAAATGGATACAACACCATAAAGCCCCTTCATGTTTGCCCACACTATGTGTAAACATGGTGTGCAGTGTTTAATGGCGTGGTAGCTAAAGCTGCATTTAGGCATTCCTTGTCTTTCAGGAACAGAACTTGCTGCTTTACTTGGGGACACCTTTCCTTCTCATTTGTTCCTCTCGGCCTTTTTCTTAATTTTTTTTTTTTTTTTGCCTCTTGTGATACTATAGTTGTGCAAGTTGTCTTGCACCTGGTGTTAGTAACTAGGACCTTTCCCATTCCAACACTGTGTCAGTGCAAGAAGAGTTGCCCATTTCTTCCTCTGCTCTCTGCTGGTTTAGGAACCTTCTCTCATTCTTCATACCTGTAACATATTATTTTGTACATTACCTCATATTGATATAGCATGTCACCATCATACAAGAAAACAGCTCACTCCTGCTTTGGATTAAAAAAATAAATTGAATTGTTAAATAAGAGTGGAGTTTTGATCATGACTGAATAAATAAGATGCAAATACCTTGTCATAGATCTTTCAAGGATTACATTTCAACAGAGAACGTGTTATAACTTAGCTGCGTTTTATGTCATGTTCTATATCATAAGTGAGGGTTATTTTTCTCTCTGTTTTCAGCTTCTGAAATTGGCAGACCTATTTTCACAGCCACCTTTGTTTAGAAAGTTGATGAAGATAACATTAAAAACAAAACACACCACTGTAGCTGATAGTATGGAGTGATGGATATGTGCACGTTGTATACATAGTGAAAAGAAGTTTCAAAGTACTGATTCTTTTACATATATTTTTCATGCATGTCTCTTGGTCCAGGTTTTTTCCCCGTTTCTTATCCTTGTCTATGCCACAAAATATTACAGACTTAGCTGAATTAAAAATAAAACACTCTAAGGAACAGTGCTCCCTCAGATATGTATGAATATGAGGCACTGCAAACGTTTGTTGGTATTAAATCTTAGTACATTTCCTCAATGTATCTGATTTTCTGGAGGAATTTTTCATCGCATGTGGGGGAAAAGACACTCTTGCAATTAAAAAAAAAAAAAAGACCAAGTGTGAATTGTGGTTAAGCCAGAAAGGTTTATCTCACAAATAGGAGGCTCTTCTATTATACCCAGCTTTTTAAGTTTTTAAGAAGTGAGGTTTGTTTATGTGCGCCTTTTTATAGGTTCAAAATTGTAATAAACCTTTTTTTGAGCCCCTGCTTTTTTTTTTTTTGAACTTGTTATATTATATTTTAAATATTGTCAAATTTAGGTGAGGTTTCATGAAAATTTAGCTAGTCTTATTCACTGTTTAATAAAAAAGGAGTTGGGAAGTTTCTTCTGTGTTGTTTCATTATCTTATTTTTTGGAAGACTGGATACTTGAATGTGTTGGTTAAAATGACTGTTTTCTGTTGTTTAAAATTGTTTACATTAAAAATGTTTTGTTTAGCATGATTTCTTTTTCTGAAAACATTTCTAAGATTTATCTTTGGGATTATTAATGGCATGGGTGTGATGAGTACCTGTGTAATGGTGACCATCTTGTCACTTTCCCTTCTGTAACTTCAGTATTAAAGCTTTGTCATCTCCTCCTCTCTTTTCTTCATCCAGTACACGCTTTCCTTTGAAAATGGCAACTTCTGTTCCTTTTGTAGTGTTTGGTTCTTTGAATCTTGTCTTCATGAGTATTTGAAAGCGTTTTTTAACACTGGAGAATTGCTTTCTTGTCCTTCAGAGTGATTCAGATGGAGTTTCTATGTCTGCTGTCTGTTTCACTTCTCTTCAAAAGATCGGTTGCTTAACCACTAGTATGTCTTACCTGTTTAACTCTCGAAAGGCTCTAAATAATATTGAAAGTGGTGCTGTGTTTGTAGTATTTCTTATTCTTGTTCATCTGGGGAAGGTACTCTTTAAGAAACAGCATGTGTATTGTAGTTTTTAAAAAGTGTAATATAGAGTAGGAGGTTCCAAATGACAAAAAAAAAGATATTTTGAAGCCTAAGTTCATATGATATGAAAGTCTCCGAAGTATGAAGAAACATTGCTGAAAATAAAGTTCATACTATGTACAGAATTGAATTTGTCTGCTGTTTGTGATTGCTTTATACAGAATGTAAGTCCTTCATAGCTTCCATGTTTTAATTTTTTTTAGGAAGAACAGAATCGAGGCAAGCCCAACTGGGAACACCTGAATGAAGATTTACATGTACTTATCACTGTGGAGGATGCTCAAAACAGAGCAGAAATAAAGCTGAAGAGGGCTGTTGAAGAAGTAAAAAAGTTACTGATACCTGCAGTAAGTATCTGTATGCAAGCCTTTGATTTCCATTTTCAGAAGGTACTTTTGAAATGCAACTAATTTACTACAGGTATAATAGTAAGCCTGCAGAGTGGCATCTTAGAAGGAAGTTTAGATATGATTTTGTAATACTCTAGTGATCTTCAAATGTCTCATCCCAGATTGAATTATTCCTTAGAACAGAATAGTATTTTAAAGAGACATTGTCTTTTTTTGCCTGTTTTAGATACAGGAAATTATCACCTTTAAAAGGCAGTGCTGAACTGTTACAAACACTAGTTTTCTGTCTTACCTTCAGTATTAGTCTTCTTCACTTTAAGGCTGAGGAAATATGACATGCTTTTATGTTTCACTTTGAGATAATTATGATATTTTAAGAAACGAAGGCATGTTTTTTTAGATCATCACGTTAAACATTTTGCAAAAAGAAAAGAGCCTTCAGTTTCAAAAAACTTTGCTGTCAGTATACTGGGGAAAAATTAATGTAGTGAAACTGGAAAATGGTTGTGTTTCTCATTTCCTGATAACATAAATGGGCTTCTGCATAGCTAGATGACTTAAATCTTTTTTCAGAGACCAGAATTACCCTGTGAGAGCCCTTCTGTTAGATCTTCTCTGTATTCTCACTCAGAGCAAGGTGACTCAGTGTGGCTGTGTATGTAGTGCATCCCATGCCATTAACTTGCATCTTGTGCTCATTTTTACCACCACTTTTGTGCCCCTGTAAAATGATAAGAATAAATTAGAGCTTTTTCAGTGGTGGAAAAACTTTCCATATTACAAGGAAAAATTGAGACTATCTTGTGAAAGAAAGTAGTAGGTGGTATTAAAATGACCTGCTGATTTTGGGTACTTAGTGAATGCTAATAGTTGCTGGCTGTGAGGAAACGTGTGATGACACATGCTGTCTCTATAAGCAGATTTATTCTGAAGACATTTTTAAAAGTTACTAAAGATAGGGAGAGAGACTTAATTTCTGAATTATCAAAAAATAGTAGAATATTAAGCAGGAGGTATGAAAAAATGTGATTTAGACCTCTTGACATTGGACATTGTCAATTTCTGAAAGCAGAAGACAGCTAGAGAAAGTAGATTTCCAGAATTTACTCCCTTATTAAAGAGACCTTGAGCACATTAGGATTGAGTTTATAGTCAGGATTTTTGTATGGGCAAAACTTTGAAACCCTTTTGTTCATTCTTTAGCTACTACAGAACAAACAGTTTAAAAACAAAACTTCTGTAATTTTGTCAGGTGTTTCTTCCTTCTTCTGCCTCCCCCTTATTGCTGAATAATATGACTGAAGGGTCAACTTCAGGATGACCTGATAGATTACAACCTCCCCCCAGTATGTCTGAAGTACTGATGTGTATACTCTGTGTATGTTTGTGTTATGCTTGTTTTGTGGGCCTATTGTGTTCTGAGCCACAGAAAAAAATGTAATGCATTAGTACTTCTTTCACTGTGAAAGTGACAGCCAGCTCTTTGTCTTGAAAGCACTCTGCCTCCTGTGGTAGCTTAATCAGTTGGGGAAGCACTGTAATCCTGATTACAGAAGTAACTGGTTTTCCCCTTTAATGAAAAATAACACAGGGCTAACTATTGTCTGACTAGAACGTCACTTAAAATACACTTTATCAGTTCACTTCATTATCATCTTCATATGTTATGCATAGGCATAAGAGATTTGGGTGGTACATATTACTTGCACAAGGGTTAAAGGTCTGTTGGCTCTAATTTCTCAAAAATATGCCTTGCTGAAACAGGTATGTGTAGTACATACTAATAAGTTAGTATATAGGTGAACTTGGTTTTGTACTACCTATTGCATCTGTTCAGTTAATACAAAAAATGGAATTGTGGCTTCAGGCAGTTTGAGAACTGAAAAATTCAGTTTAGTGTTAAAAGATAGGAACTGAAAACTTCTATGAGGGAAGTAATAAACCTTCAAATAGTCAGGATAAGCATAAGGAAAAAAGGGAAATCATAGTGAATTACAACAATATGAGTGAAACTGTGGATTTTGGAAGATTAAAAGATACTCTAAAATGTAAGAATGAAAAATTGGAAATTCCCTTTCGTGAGGTAGAATACCTGCTACTATTACTGTTTTTCAGATAAATGTCAAAATTGGAAAAAAAACCCAGTAAATGTATTTCTGTTCTATCAATGTCCAACTTGATTAAAATTTGGGACTGTGTAGGAGAGAAGACTCATTTTCATTCTTGCCATACAGTGTGACAATGCTTTGTGTTTATGAGATAAATTTCAGAAACGTGTTCGTGTTCTAGTCTTCAGAGATGGAAATTAGTTGCTAATTTCTTGGAATGATCAGTTATTTTGGTACTCAAGATGTTAAAAAGCATAATTACATTTTCTAGCTACAGTGCACAAATAGGCACGTTTCTTAAAATGGATTTCTATTTGAATGTACTTGGGTGAACAGAGATTATTTCAGTACTGAAGTGTGTTTCCTACATTTATGAATCTGGATCATTAGTGATTTTTTTTTTCCTTGTGGATGTGAATTAATATTTTCCCTTTTTACTTGCTCTTGCATTTTTACCTTGCAAGATAGTTGTACAGTCAAGTAGTTTATCTTTAGAAATGAAAAGCACAACTTGAGGAAGACTGGCTGAACAAGCCATTTTTTTTCTCCTTGAGGAGAAAGGCCAACATTTTTTTAAAATCATTATTCATTTGTATTTAATTTACATTTCTTTAGCATGAAACTTTTTTTTAATTTTTTTGGCTGTACTGCAAGTTCCATAGGATCAATTCTTTTGCTCTTCCCATAGTTCAGTGAGATACTGATCTTTATCTAGACCTGCAAGATCATACAGAATTGTTTCTTTCATGTTTTTCTTGAAAAAGAAATAGAATTAATAAAGCAGTCTGCAGACTTTAGGGATCACATCAAGTTGTACTGTCCTTATGCCTCCTTCTGAAGTGAATCCTCCAGATCATTGATCTCTCTTTATTGTGTGAGCTTTGAGAGTTGTTTGTTACTTGCAAGAGTTAACATGAGGATGGGTAGTTCTCTTGCAAAGGAGAGGAAAAACGTGCTCTGGGTTCATTGTTTACTGCAGAACAGAAGAAAAAACTCAGAACCTGTTTAGAGGGACATACATAATAATGAAGTATAGCATACCAAATCAGAGCATCATTAATGGTTTGAAGTTTTTCTTTGAGCTCCTGGGCTGTAGGGCTGAACTCCTCTGCCAGAAATGTCAGGCTTCTAAGGAGTGTTGAATAAATCTTTCTAGCTGGATGAGTTTATCTAGATATTCCTTTCATTTTACAGATGACCAGGTCTTGTTTAATTACTAATTCACCTTTATACTAGCTTGCTTTGTATAGGATGAGGCACGTATGACAAAATTCAAATTACGGACGAATACTTTTTACCCCTTTTTCATTCTGGTTCCACATGTTTCCTTTCAGAGGAAAAGATCATATTTTTGGTTTCTGCTTAGCTATTCTAAGTTGGTCTGGAAACAGTGTTATTCAGATTTTTTTACTGCTTTTCCTGTGTTGGGGCAGCTGTAGTTTTACTTGGTTGCTGCCTCCGTCTTCTTGGAAGACAACTACAACAGAATTATTCAGTGATGCTCCCTGTCTAACTTTGTTTATAATTTGCCACTACTGTGTAGAATTTTACAGTTGCAATGGGTAGGAAAAAATGTTTAAGTAGAAGCTTGTTTCATTTTGCTCCTACATTTGGATCCTGCCTGTAATAGTGATTTTTGACTTTTAGTCTTGAGTATCTTTTAAATTTAGCTGTATGGGAAAGTAAATGTGCTGTATCCGGCATGACTTTTACAAATTGGAACATATTTTGTAGTGGTGCTTGGTATCTCCTCATTCACTAACCGTCCTTCTGTTTAGTTGCTGTTACTAGAGCTGTTATTTTGATGGTGTTTCTGTTTTTAGTCACACCTATATACAACACAGTTTCTTTATGTAACAGGAGAGAATATTGTGAAGGGGCAGTAGTATTGGTAGAGTGGTTTATTTTTCAGCTGAATAAGCTGAAAGCTTTTCTTTCTAAAAGACTGCTTTCAGCAAGTGTGATGAGGTGGGGCTTGTTTATTAATTAAAGTAAATTTCTAATACCTTCCATGTAAGTGTGGTTGGAAGTGTTCATTGTGGTTTATTTTCAGATACTTAGAGTAAACTCAAACGTGTCTTAATTTTAACCCTGGGAACTTGATGTGCTGTGGATTCCATTGCGAAATGCAGAGAAAAAAAATTTAGTTTAAGAATGTTTAACTGTGCTTTAGCCTTAGTTGAAGAAGAAGAATGTAATTATTATAGTAATGCTATACATAATTTGTTGCTCTGTAATTAAAACTAGCAAAAACTTGACATTTGAAAGATACTAGAAGATTTCATTTTTTTATTAGCCATCTAAAAAGCCACAATAAATTCTGCATGCAAGTTTGACTTTCTTGAATAGCTCTTTCTAATTCATTCCTGCATGGTGCGTTGGTTTTACATTTTTGCTTTCACAAGTGAGAATATAGTGCTGCCTTGTATAGTTTCCCTGTTGAAATGTTGGTCATGCTGTGCAATCCATTGTTTGCTGCTTATTCAGTTGAAGTCATGAAATTAGTAAGTGATACAGTAGCAGAAAAAGGATGCTGCTGTCCTTAGGAGCATTTTAGGAAATTCCTGCGTTACGTCTGCTTTGTCAGTTCCGATAGAAGTCTCTCAGGGTGAGCGATCAGACGGGAAGCTCTGTACGAAGGGCAGTGAAGCAGCCAAACATCTTGGCAGCGACTACTAGGTAACGTGGTAAACTTTTTGATGTGGGGGAGAGGTGATAATGTGTTATTTTTAGTAGCATGAAGCGGACTTAATCTTTCCATGACCATATGAACCAAGGGCTGCTGCAGTTCTGCCATTCCTTCACGATTTGCTGTTCCTGCTTCCTGTTTTGCATCAGAAAGCCCTGGCCTTCATCTGACCGAGTGGCGAGTCCATTTGGTGGAGAGCTTGACCTCACTGACTGACTTGATACAGAGTCAGGCCTGGTTTGGCATTCACAGAATTGACAGCCTGAGAACAGGCAGACAGGGGAAAATGATACTGCAGCAGACCTCCCTTAAATAAACAAATTTCTGTACATCTGTGAGTGAATATGTTCACCTGCAAATAGCATGAGAGTAAAATACCCTGCTACAGTGAATTTCTGATATGACAGTGGAAAACAAAAGAGGATTGTAAGTGTTCCTCTTTGTGTTTTCCACTGTCTGGTGTGTCTAGTACTGGTAATTTCAGTAGCTTATTCACAAATTGAATAAAGAATGATGAGGGTTGTGTTGAGCAGTACTTAAGTAAATTCTGCTCTTCAGCTTAATGGTCTTACTTCCCTGAAAGTATTTACTGTCATGCAAGTCTGAGTTTTAAAAATAAGAAGGAGAATTTCTTACACCAGTTCACATAGGAAATGTTTATATATTGTACTTGATATGTCACTGCAGAGTTAAAGTTTTGAGTTTACATTAGTATTAACAAAATTATTTTGGGCCAGCTGCAAGTGAGAAGTTGCTCTCTCCATCATTGTGTACTGTGGTGGAAACTCTGTAGACCAGTGGTTCATTACCTGTTATTAAGTATTATCTGTTGAATGGAAATGTGTTTTTGAGACCATATTTACTACAACATTTCTTGATGATTTTCAACTGAATTGAGGTAAATATGGTTTAAATTGTTAAATTCGTCAACTTTCCGGAAATGATCATTGTAGTACAAAGGAGAAAATTAGAATTACTCATCAGAATATTGTTCAGGGTGACAGAGCACTGGAATAGGCTGCCAAGAGAGGTTGTGGAGTCTCCTTCTCTGGGGATACTCAAAACCCACCTGGATGCCATACCCTGCAACCTGCTCTGGGTGAGGATTGGATTGTGTCATGAGGTTCCTTCCAAGCCCAATCATTCTGTGATTCTGTGATGAAAATAATTTTGAAAATAGGTATAAAATGTGCTATTTATAATATGATTATAAATTTGTTTTCAACTTTCCATTTTCAGAAAGTTGACAAATAATTAAATGGCAAGTACAAATTTATGGTGATCTTTGCCCTCACACATTTCAGTTGATTGTTTTACAAATGTGGACATATAGTCATGACCAAATATAACTATGTAAATATGTCTAGTTTTATTAGCTTATAACTTAGGTAGCAGTTCATAGGGATTCTTGCTTCCCCTAGGCTTTCCTTATACCAATGGGAGAAAGAAGCTTCTCCAACAGTTATTTATAAGCACCTTAATCCAGCTGTTATTCTGAATCTTCTTCTGGACATCTCTGATGGCTTCTAGAACCCAAGGAAATTGGTTAGTTGTGGCTACATACAGTTATGTTGAATACCCTCTGTCTTCCCTTTTTCCTTCTTCTCCACCATCCTCTATATTCATTTATTTAAGGTGTTACAAATGAATATCTACAGAAATGGTAGATCTAAATTCTGGAAGAGACCTTGGGAAACCTAGAAAATGGACTCTTCTCAAAGAGAAACAAAGACGCTCTGTTGCCTGAAACTCAGTCGGGACATGCCCTTCCAAAGCAGGATTACACATTGATTAGGAGCTCTAATTAGGTTCTGCATGGGTTTTGTCTGTCTTCCAGAAATGAGCTTAATCTGTTTGGTTTTTTGGTGGTCATAGTTGAAAGAAAAAATGGTATTGACCTATTCAAGTAATTTGTTTTGTGGTACCTGTAACTTCTTTTTAATTTTTCATCCCTTTTTTTAAATTTGCGTCCTCTAGTCTTGGCTGTTTTTCCAGTGCTTCCTCTAGTAGATTTTTCTTATTATTATTTCTTCTTCCATACTTTTGTTTCTTTTCTGTTGATGGTCGTGGAACAGAAAATGTAAGTTGGGATCTTTATATAAAATCTTGTTAAAGCATTTCTCCACTTTTTCAAAAAGCACATGATTAGGCTACAATTCTCCTTGTCTGGCCATCTTAATGAAGATGATGACAAAACTATAATGAATTACCCATGCATTATTTTTCTTCATTTCTAGTTACCGTTGAGTTTTGATTGGTTGATTTTCTTTTTTGATATCGCAACCTTATACCTAAGTGAAAGAAATGGTAACTGTAGAGCTGTGATTCCTGGGGAGATGTAGTATAAAGAGTAGGACTTTGTTATCCTGCACTTTTAACACATTTTAATGCTTAACACTAACCAGACTATATTAAGGAGGTCAGATCATTTCATGTATGAGTCACCTTGGAGTGGTTTCTGGAAGGATCTTAGCAATTGCAAAGATTTTTGTGTGAAGCAATAGTAAAGGAACCAGTAAACATCTCCCTTTTCCAGCCATTTAAAGCATTCTTTATTGCCAGTGTTAGTTTTGAAATCTAGATTTTTAATTATACCAAAGTAAAGTTTGTCATACAGACATCTGTGGTTTAATGCTGACTGATGATTTACAGTCATCTAGTTGTTCTACATTATCCTATTTTGACATCAGACACAGAAAATTCTAACCTGTGGAAAAGCGACAAGGGTTTTTCACCTACTATTCAATAGAAAACTTTAATGTTTCTATTTTAAAACAGTACAGAAGTACCTGAGCTTCCAGTGGAGAAGTAATATGTTTTCTTTTTCTTTCACAATTTGTTTGTAAGCTAAGACTTTAAAATGGGAATTATGGATACCATTAGCAGGATTAACATAGGTGGGCATGATATAAGAGATTGGAGCTGATTATGTTAAATGGCTTATATGATTTTGGACTAGGCCATTTGTAACATACTTTATAGTAAACTGGAGAGTGGTAAACCATCATGGAATCTTACTGGAAAGTTGCATTGCTTGGAAAACAGTTGATAGAATCTTAAATGCTTTTCCTTATTAAGTAGTATATTTCTTGTGTGTTGTAGGAAATGATACGGGTTTTATAATTTATCTTACATCTTCTGTATTTCAGTAAATATTTTTAAATCTCTGCCTTATTTTCAAACGTTTTATTAGTAGGGATAGCTTAATGAAAACAGCACTGCCTTGTACATTTTCAGTATTACCATTATTAGCTAATTCTTAAAGTTTTCACAACATCTGTGTATGTAGTAAATTGTGTTATTCCGTTTCAACTTGAGTTGTAAAGTGAGATGTGTTTTATATTCCAAATCACTTAAAAATACTGGATAGAAGGAAACTTCAACACCAGGAAATCTAATGAAGTCAGAGGTCTCTAGCACTATATCCAGTCCTTTGATATTGCAGCTTTTTATAAATGGATTGGAAGACGTGAGGTTTTCTGTTTGACCAAACACAGCTGTAGATACTAAGAAGTTCAGCTGCTGTATTTATAAATAAATAATTCCAGCCTTTGATAGATACTTTGCTACAGCCTCCAAAATTGTACATTACAAATCTTTTTTCATGAGACTGAAAACATCAAAGCCCCAAAACCACCATTTGGAGTTGGCTGTCTTATGATCATTTGAAGCAGTTTTCATGAAGACTAATTTTCAGTCATGCAATTGCATGCATTGCTATGCCCTCATCTTAGAATCTTCATGATCCCTTCATTCTCTAGCTTGTGTCCTAGTTTGCAAACAGAATTCCAACTTTGGCTACCCTGACTTTCTTGGTTGGCAGCTCTGCTGATACAGTTAGTTGTACTAAAGCAAGCAAATGATACATCCGGTGCAATGGAACTAGAAGGCGGAGTGGCGATTTGTCAAATGTACACACAGGCACTAGGCTGCTGTGGTGATGGAAGTGGGCAATTCCAGTTCCTTGCTCAGCCTTTTGGTTGTGTGGCCTTATTCTTCTGTCTGCTAGTCTGAGGTTTCAGTTTTTAATGAGCAGACCTGTAGCTTCTAGGATCTTAAAGAAAAGTTTCAGAGTTTTAAAATAAAGCTTGCTTGCTTAGTTTGTTAGAATTAACAGTCAAAATCATTACTGTCCACAGACATCAGATGTGTTGAATAATAAAATCTTCATGTATTGTGCAGAAAAGCTGCTTGCAGGAGTATAATCACTTTTTTTTGTCTTGGAAGATAAGTTCTGAAAGACCAAGGGAGCTAAGAGGAGTGTCTGGATTTCTCCCGGTTTAAACCCGCTGTAGTGTATGTGGTAGCACTGTGCTAATCTGATTTGTCAGTTAATGGTATCCTGGCATTTGGAATAGACAGTCTGTTGATATAGCATTGGGAAGAATACTGTTTTTTCTTAATGCCTGCAAGAGAAAAGTCTGTATTTTCCTTTCAGTAGTCATTTCTGAAATCACTGATTAATTTCCGAAGAAGGTGGTTGGGCTGTGGAGGGGGACTCCTTTAGTGATCCTTGCAGTATCAGCTCCTCTCTTAGTGGATGGTGGAGAACTCTTTAAAGAGATACTTTATTACTCAGCAGTGAGGAGAGCTTCAGGGAAATACCTTACTTTCGAAGATCCAAAGGTCAGTGAGATTCAAGAAAGATAAACATTAAAAAAATCAGGCTTTTAAAATACATCGGGTCATAGCAACATTTCTTTACTCCTATGATAGCAAAGGTACTTCAAATAAACCTTAACTTTTTCATCAGTAAAATGTGGTGAGAGGACCTTGCTGTATTTTTAAATACTCTGAGAGGTAAATGTTTACTTAACAATAAATATGTGACAGGTCATTACTGGAATGCTCTTTCTTCTGTAGCAGTCCAAGAAGTTTTACAGGTGATTCTTGAAGGCAGAAGAATGCTCGAAGTTTATATTATCCTGTAGGATTGGAGATTGCAAGGGAGACTCTGAAGGTTCTTGATTTTCATAAAAAGAGTTGTACTAATGAGTGTATTCACTGATTTCAGTTTAGAATTAATTCAAAAATTTTTTGTATGTATGTTGCATAAGCCTAAATTCTGTGTCTTGGTGAAATATTTTTGTGGAGGGACTTTTAACATTTTATTTATATATATGTATGTATGTATCTTCAGCTGTGTTGCCTTTGTGCTACAGATAAACTAGGCATTAAATTAGAAGTCTTGTCTTCCTTACAAAGTAAATGGGAAGATACGCAGTTGTACAGAATCAAACAGGAGTCCTGCTCAACTGGGCAGCCTTAAAGGAACTCTACCAGCATCATTTGACAAAATGTTATCCCTTGTTTCCATGTAAATCATTCTGCAGTGCTTGGAAAGTAAAGTGAAGCATGTAAGACACTAAAGCTGATAAACAGCACAATTTATTCTTATTATGTCATGCTTTATATTCGATATATTTTCCAGCTTTTAGAAGTAATCTCTTTGTAGCAGTTTCAACATACAACTCTTAATAGTTTTTAAATAATACTTTCTTTCACTACTGTCTATTGGATTTTTTTAAAAGATCCTAAGTGACTTCAGTAACAAGATCTTAGTAAGAGTAGTAGTACTTTGTACAACTGAAGTGTACAGACTCTTCTAAAAATCTTAGTCGAGGTTACTTCTAAGAACTTGAAAGATGCACAGTATCAGTCGTTTAGGTTCAGAATCCAGGAATTATTTTTACTAAAAGTCTCAAATTGACTTGGAAATTTCAGAAATCTTTGCTAAGACAACTTCTGTGATGATGTAGTTGAGACATAATCCCCAACGTCTTAGGTGCTGGTTTTATTTATTTTTGCTGCATTTTAGTCTGTTTAGTCAATTTTCTTCAAATGTGAATCACGCATAGGCTTTCAGCCAAATATTAAGGTTAAGGGGAACTAAGGAAACGATATGTATGATTCTATGTTATTTAATGTAAAGCACCTGTGATTTAAGGCATGGCTTCTCTTTCTACATTCAGTAACCTCTTTCTGATGGAGATGTGTGTAGTAGAGTCATGAAGGGAAAGAGGAAACAGCTACTCCTTCTGATGTTTGGATGTCAATCATTTTGGGTTTTTTTTTTTAATATGCTTTGCTTTTTACTTGAATTTCTTTCACAGAAATGTCAAAATAGAATTCTGTTTAATTAAAACAATTGATTAGCAGGGAACCTTAACTGGCATAAGAAAGGAAATTTATGACTTTTTGGCTTCTCTAAAAAGTTTGTATTGCAAGGGAAGCTTATGTAAAAAGTAGAAAAACTAAGTTTTTTGCTTTAGACTACCAGCCTGTTACTTATGATAAAAGAAGTAATTTCAGAAAAAACTTAATTGTGTATATATAGAAATTAAACATTTCCATATTGCTCTAAAACATTAGTATTAATAGCATATGTTACCGATCCAAACAAGTAAATATTACATTTCAAAGGATAGAAACAAGGGTGTACTGTGGACTCTGAGGGAGAAGAATTTTTTTTTTTCCAGATTATCCTTTCAGTGCTTCTCTATACAGTTACCTTCTCACTTTACTGTCTTGGCATCCTTTAGATGTCTGACTGATTAGACCAGTTCTTTTCCTGTCTTTGACCTCAGGCTTATGGCTATACTCCCTTAACTTTGTCAGGATTATTTTTGTGTTTCTGGTGATAAAAGTGTCTTTTTCTCAAAAGCGTGTGGGTGTGTTGCATTTATGGCAGAGAACAGTATCTGTCCTGTCTGCCACATAACCCAGATTTAAGAGATACAAAAAATGGCACCATCTAGAAAGCGGGGTTTAAGAGTTTTTCCATGTAGTTTCTTGGAAAAGGGAGGTTGATTCATGCATCTGTGCCTTCACTTGTGTCAGTGTTCATTGATTCAGAAGTATAAATAGATCTGATGAGGATTTAAGTCTATGTTCTGCTTCCTATGACAAGTACTTAGTGCAGTGCAGAGCTCTTCTTTTCTCTTGATACCCAAAGTGCAACATCTTAGGGGTGCTAGCCAGAGAATGGTTCTTCTGTCCTTTTTGTGTAGATGAAAGTTCTGCAAAAGAGCGAGAAATGGATTAAACCCAGAGTATCATCCTGCTTGGAGAGACTCTTGTAATCCTGAAGGATCTGATGCAAGTGAAATTGCTTCTCATCTCAGTAGTGACGACCTTACTCAAGAACATTTCTTTGGTTCATGAATCTATCCACACTTGCTTTTGGAAGCATAGGAAACTACTTCCAAAACAGCTTCTGTGAACTCTCCACCACCTTCCAGAATATTTGTTATGTGTTGCCTCGTTTAAAATACATAGCTTTCAGCAAAGCGTAGCAGGTGGTATTTCTGAATCCTTGCAGAGTCCTGCAGCCTCCTCTGAAAGATATTTTGGGAAAAGAATTGGTAAAATTGAATATGTACAAGTCTGTCACTTAGGCCTCTCTAACATCCAGACCTCACACTCAACAGTTTTATGTACTGACTTGCACAAAAGCTTCTGTTGTGTTATTTGCTGGTTATCTTTAGGTAAACCAGTTGGGTTTTCTTATTCTTGAGATGCCCCTTCCCCTCCCCAGTAAGACTGACACTATATTGTATCTTAGCTGAAATAAGAGCTTTCAGAAGGGTAAAAACTGGGGGAACACTTGATAATAAGGGTGACTTGAAGCTTTCTACTGAATACTTTCATAATCAAAACCAAATTTATTGTTGTTGTCTGGTGGCTCATGGGGTAGCCAAAAAAACAAAAGAACAAACTTACTGCTATCCATAATATGAAGCCCATATAGTGATTTCAGATGCTGTCCAGCTGGACTGGTGAACTGTTTTCAAATGGCAAAGCAAGATAAAGAAGTGTGGGTGGTAGTCTGTGTTTTTACCATCACAGTAAGGCAAAGGAGCTTCTTTCTATTTGTAAACTGCCAAATACACGTGTATAGTACAGTCTTAAACGTAAAAATATTACTAGAAACCCCAAAACTAAAATGATATTTTATCCTTATTAAAATGTTAGAAATAACACCAGGCACTAATTCTTATTTAAGTGAAGATGAGTGATATTTCTGTAGTTGAAATTTGAACTGTTCTTGGGGGAGGATGGGAGTGGCCGACATTTATCTGTAGAATTTGTATGCATTATCTGGGACCATACTGCATTTAATATGCATAGGTGGTGTGTCACATGTAGTGTATCAGTAAATTTACACTGTGTGTGCAGTGTAAGATGCTGCAGTGTAGGTATGCATTGAGTGTTCTACAGGCATATGAAGACCTTATCTAGAACACCAATAGGCACTTAATTAAAAAATTAGTAGAGTTGGTAAGTATGATACATGGGCAGGCATAATTAATGTGTCAGTATGGTTTTATCTCAAATACTCCTTACTTCTCAGATTAAAGTATATTGTTAGATTGATTGTACCTGTTTGGTGCTAGTCCTGGCTTCACCAGCATCCTTATAAACCACTGAATAAATTGCATGTAAAGGTCAGATGGAGCATTATATGAGGGGTTTTTGGGGGTTGTTTTGTTTTGAGGGGGGTTTTTTTTGTGATGGTTTTGGTTGGTTGATTGTTGTTGTTTTGTTGTGGAGTTATTTGTTTGGGTTTTTTAGTTTTGTTTTTTGTGGGTTTTTTTTTGTTTGTTTTGTTTTTTGTGGTTTTTTTGTTTTTTTTTTTTTTTTTTTTTTTTTTTTTTTTTTTTTTTTTTTTTTTTTTTTTTTTTTTTTTTTTTTTTTTTTTTTTTTTTTTTGTTTTTTGTTTTTTACTTTCCCGTTGGTAGACGTTGTAGACTACTTCACTAATTGGGCCAGATGGATCTGACTGCTTTGTTAGATGAGTCAGCCTACGCTTTAATGATGTTTTTAACAGTATGGCTGCATTTCATTAGAAATGTTTCGTGATAAGATTGTCTTTGGGTTTCTTGTTTGCCATTGCATATAGGATTTTAGAACCAAATCTGTTCTTAAAACAAATATGCAGCAAGTTTAGAATATCTCAGTAGTTTTTTAAGTGAAAGCTTAACTTTCTCAAATGTTATGAATCAAACTAATGCACAATTTAAAGTCATCTTGAAAAAAAAGGATGAGATGTTAGCTGTTCACTTTAGATTAAAAGAGAAATCAGACAACATGTTTTGAAATTAAATGCACCACTTGATCTCTCTCGCTCGAACATTTTAAAAGTTGGCTTTCTTCCCTTTTGAGTAGCTTTCTAAGAATGTGTCTTACTTTTGTGCATTTAGTTCTTTACTAATTCTGGTAAGTTTTCATCTGGAGAGAGGAAGAAAAGTTGTTGTAACATTTGCCATGGGTGTTCTTGCTCCAAAAGAAATGGTGGTATGACTAAGACAGACTAAAATTAATTTTTTTGGGCGGACAGACCGTCATCTTCATTTGCTGTAGAAGAATGAGTTAAGCCAGGGTTTAGGCTTTTCCAATACACTGAGTGTTAGTCCAGAGACAGCAAATGTTTATTCTCTTCAGCATTGAGCTGCTGTTTACATTTCAATGAAAGAGGGAACAGCTAGGGCAAAAGAGCAAGGGTGCAGTCATTAGTTTCCTTCAACTTTTTCTCGATTAAAAATGACAGGGGGGAAAAAAGCTTTGCTACAAAATCCTCACATCCCCTTCTCAAAATAGATAACGCTGTAAAAGGGCCTGGGTGGCTTTTTAAAAATTGAGACATTCTCACGAAAGAGAGACAGTGGGCTCTTGCACATGGAGTATAACGACACAATACTCAGTAGCATTTTATGTAGTTCCTTGATACGTAGTTTAGACTATTACATGCCGTATATAATGGCAATAACAAGATTAATTAATTTCATTTGAAAAGTGACTAAGTATCTTCAGTAGTCAACACACCGAAGTTAGTGGTTCGGTTGTCTCCTTCGCTGTCAATGCAGCTGGCTTTTTGCCTTCCTCAGTGTTTGTTCTGCATGACTTAGTGGATAGGAGATGCTTTGTCTTCCCAGTCTTGGAGCCTCTCTTGTAAAAAGCCGTAATGTGAGAGTACATCCCTTCCTGTACACAAAGGTGTTGCTGCTGTTCTCTGCCGTGCACAGCCATTTTAATCTGAATGGGGAATCTGTCTGGGGACCCGAGTACAGTAATTAGCAGTCTCTTCAGAGTGTCAGAGCAGAATTACCATTGTAATGGTTTAGCAGGAGGATAAAAGGATTGAATTTGGGTCTGCCTTCCTGCCAAACTAAATGAGTTGCCATGGGAATTTTCAAATATAAGAGGCGTTTACTTAAAGCAATTTGGCGAGTTTGAATAAACTCATAAATTACGGGGTTTAGAGGAGAGATCCCTGCTTTCTCTGGCATGGGCTGAACAGCAAAGAAGGCTGTTAGAAAGCTGCTTACATTCTTAATGAGAATAAGTTGATCCATGCTCCCTTGCAGGCTATCAGCTTATTAAGGCTAAACTGTTTCTGCTAAATACAGTACAGTAAGCACATTTTGAGAGACATAGTTTCCAACAAATCCCCGGAGTAAAAAGCAAAATCTGATTGCTCTAAACATAAATTGAATTTCCTTTGGTAGATTAGATCTATTTTCAAGTAATGCTATTAAAAATGGTTCTCCGTATTGTTTCAATAAACATTAACCTGCTATTGATTTCAGCTTTCCTCTGTGCATGTAATATTTATTACAACACTTGTCAGATCTGCTTCTGAAAGGGGAGGGAGGGCATTGAGGTTTCTTTCGAAAACAAATAAGGTCCTATGGCCCTTCGAACTGTTTTTTTTTCTCGGGTCACATGTAAATGTTTTCCCAGCTCAGGCCTGCCTTCTCTCTGAAGGGAGTTGGGCTTTGACCTGCTGACTTCTTTGTCAGCACCGATGCTATTGAAATGTGAGAAGATGGACTTGGTGCTTTCACAAGTGCCTCAAGTGATGAACATCACTTATGCTTGTTTAACCTTCAGTGGTGCTCAAGAAGTCAGCTGTAGTAGACTGTGGAGGAACTGATGGCCGGTGTTTTGCAGGGCTTGTTTGGAAGCATGTGTTAATGTTCTCCTAGCCGCTTAGATCGGGTAACTTAAAGAAATAGGAAAGGTTATACGTGCTTGAATACTTCGATACTGGCTTTAAAAATGTATATTCAAGGCCATGTCATACTTGAAACAGCGTGCAATATTTTCCCCAAAATAATTTATATCAGTTATATAGCTTAAGGCTTAAATGTTGCCTTAAGATCCTTTTGAGTACATATCTCAAATCTTTACTCATCAGAACTATTAGGATATGGAGGTGGAACTAATTAAAAAGAGAGCAATACTGCCGTAATGGCAGCAATTTTAACTTTAGTTTAAAGCCATAAAAATACGGTTAGAACTCCTTGATGAAATCTTACATCACTAGCAGGAATCCTGTGAATTAGCAAAGGAAAATAGTAAATTTGTGCTGGTGGTTCAGTGGTTGAACAGCTGCTAAGTTCTGACAAATTCCTGAACTGTTACTAATGATGCAGCTGAAGCTGTTTGGTAGCCTCAGGGTCCTGTTTCTGTGAAACTTTAGAAATATCTCCGAAGAAATTAGAAGACAACAAGAGCAGCATTTACTCTTACTAATACTCAAAATTTTAACTGTTCATTTAAAGTTTGAGAAATACTGTCAGGGAATTGATTTCATCAGAATTGATCCCCACCCCCATACTTACTATTTCTTAAAAGAGTTAATATTGGAAGGCAAAATTTAAAGGTGTTATCTAAGTGTTTGTGAAGTGGCTTGAGAAACTGGAACTATGAAAACTTCTGCACTCTGTATTATAAGAGGGTTGATAAATGATTAGAGGACATTATCAGCATTAAAAAAAAAAAGTATGCAGAAAAGGCAATGCTTCAGACGACTCTTTAGGATACTAGATTGAACTGAGTGCATCACTTACATCCTTAGTTCCAGTAGCTTACAGCAGCTCTGCAAATCGATGCTATTTACAGAAATCAGGCAGTAAAAACCCCAGAAAAATAAAAAGGTATATGTTGGTATTACAGTTTTCAGATCTCATACTCTGGGATTTTTTCTGCATTTTAGAATTTTGGTTCCCTGGGTTGTGAGGCTTGATTGGGACCTATATTATTTCACATCTTGTGTGTTCTTCCTCTTCTCCTCTCTGCTTGACTTGCAAAACTGAGGTGAAACTAAGTGGCAATAGGAGTGCAGGAAAAGCTTAAACTGGTGGGATTTTTTGGCTAGGTCAGATGTTGAGATAAGGATCTTTGAAAATTACTGAAAACTGAATCTGGGCTACATAGTACGATTTTACCTTTGCAATACCTGTGAAAGGGGAAGGTGGGCATTGCTGCATAGTATTTCACTGTATATTTTTTAGTGAGGGGTTTTCGTAACCTAAAACTTATTGATTGGCCACATCACAAACATCCTTCTCCAGAGTATATGAAAACATTCATCAGGCAAGTTTACCTGATAGAAGATGGATATTTCATTTGAAGGATATTCTGTCCTTTACCTCATGGGCAGTGTAGGAGAAACCTTATAGTTTTGCCATCTAAAAGTATGGCATACAGATAAAAGGTCTGGGTTTAGGTAAAACTGAGATGGGCCTTCTTAGATCTGAATCTGATTCCAGATAAAGTATGTTCTCAGGAGTTGTGATGAGCCTGTTGTTTCATATTGAAAGCAAAAGTCCCCTTTCTGCTTCGCTGCTGAATGCAGCTGCAGGCTGTGGATGGATGTAATAAAGGAACACTTTTCACATTTTTCTGTGAGCTAAATTTATTTTCTAAGTGCTAGAAAAGTAACTCACAAATTTTCTGAGGTTTTTGGAGAGGTAAATCACCTTGTTGAATGTCTCAGCCACCACTGGAGAACACAGAGGAAGTGTCAGGGATATGCACACAGAAAAGGTGGGAGTACCATAATGGGAAAAAGTGGGAAGCTATGCGAAGTACTTGTTCTCTGTGTTTAATTTGATACATTTTGAGGGTTCTTGGCTCCTGCTGGTCCAGGAATCCAGAGAATCAAAGAAATGTGCATGCTGCTAGACCAGTAGGGATAGCAGCTGTTTCTTCTCTGGGCACTCCCTCTTTTCTAATAACCTCTCTTGCAAGTGTTTTTATTCACTCTCAGTTTAGTTCTGCTTCTGCTGGGGCATTGTTACTTTTGCCTTTGATCTTTAGATTCCAACAGTTTGTTTCCTTCTACAGTTTTTTCACTTACTAACTTGTAAACTTTTGGGAGCGGGCTCTTTACATGTGTATTGTGGGTATCTGAACTCCAGGTCAGAAGAGTGTTTATATACTCTTATGCTAAAATTAACATTGCATGCAGAGACATGAACAAAATGCATCATCTAAGTCGTACAATGCTTGGCTAAAGAAAATCAGCAGCTCTCACGTAGGGTAGTTCTATGGAAGAATGTAATACACCAGAAGGAAAAAATATCAATAAGGAAATTGAATTTTGTAGAGTCCTCACACTATCAAACCAGGCTTATTTTCAGTTTCTTAACATGGAGTTTCGTAAGTACTGGCTATACTGTTTAACTGCTACAGATTTACAGTTGCTGGTATAAGGTGTAAGAATTGCCAGTTTAGGATGATGGTGTTTATTTAAAGAGGTTTGAAATTAGTTCTTTTCAGTGTTTTTAGAACATGGACTGCAAATACCAAAGAAGATCAAAGATCTCTGCAAAATACGAATGTGTATACTTCGAGTATTAAGTAAATGGTTGAGATTGTAGCCATTGCTCCTGATCATATCTACAAACGGAGAAAATATACTTCACACAGTTTAAGGTAACTGCTAGAGGAGTGCGATCAGTTACAGTTGGCCAAGAGAAGCTGTAATAGTATTTCTCCACTGAAGGCTGGCATTGAGAGAGAAGAAAGACAGAAAGGAGAACTATTGTAAGTAAAGGAATGGGCAAAAACTAAAAAAAAAAAAAAAGTAGGAGAATGAGGAATAAGAAAAACAAAATTAAATATTTTAATATGGAAAAGAATTCATTTAGTTGTCAGGTGGTGGTTTCCAGTAAGAAAAGACGATTAAACTGCTGGGCTTCAGAATTAGCAAAACTAAGACTCCTGATTCCACATGGAACTGAGTCAATTGACACACTGGAGTGTCAGCTCCCATCAGTCTCTCCTCCCTTACTGCTACGTCTGCAGTAAACTCTTTCAGTTTTGTAACCTGGCAGAAAAATAAACAGGTTTTAAAAAAAAAAAAAAGAAGTGTTGCCAGATGAGCAGGTTGGCATGGTTCAGTCCTGGGTTTAGTGATAGATACAGGAGAGCAACAGTGAGAAAACAGCAGGACTGTGACCACCACTAGCTAAATTGGCTTAAAGTACCAGAGGAGTGCCAGTTGAGAGGCTTTTTACATCTTGACAAATAATTTTTGACTCCTTTGACAGCAATGTAAAACCTCAGCCTAGTCGTCCTGAACTAATTTGTAGCCTGGGAAAAAATCTTAAGGATAGCATTTTAATTTTTTACGTTCTGGAATCAACTGTTATATTTGCTAGGCAAACTTGTCTGAACTTGTTTCCTCTGAAATTACTCTCCCTAAGTTTTCCATCTGATTCATTCCCATTCTGTCCTCTGTTTTTCAGAGTCTTGGCTTCCTGAACTCAGTCATGCACTGATGCACAACAACTTATTTTTACACATTCTGGAAACAAAATTCCATTAATTTATCCATTTATTTGAATTGCTTCAGAATTATATGCCTTGATTTTCACACCTTTTGTGCCATTGTTATCCTTATTTACCTTGGCCTAAGGAAAAGAACTTAGTTTGTCTCTTCCCATTAATGCTCAGTAAATGAATATCCTTCAATTACTCTCAGTGTCCAAAAATTTGCATCACTTTCAGGTTTACTTCTTAATTTTTCAGCCGTGTCTTGTAACTGAAAGCTTAAAATACACTTTTTCTGGGTTTGGCTTGGGATTTTTTTTTCCTATGTATTTTTTTTACACACATTAAGGGAGGTTTTTACTGCAAAGTGCTGTATATAAGAATATAGTCCATAAAATTAGCAACTATGTGAATTTAGGTATTATTTTGAAATATTCATGAGATTCTGAGGCTCAGGAGATTAAGAGGCGCTAAGGTGATTTATCTTGTAGTAGAAAATGTATTTTAAGCTGCTTTTGCTTATGGTTGTGCACCTTGTCTACTGAAATACAGAAGTATAATTCTACAGTCTCTGAAAGACAATTTAATTCTACATATTTCTAACATCTGAGTCTAAATTTGTTTCTCCTAAAAATTGGATTAGAGCAGTAAATGTTTAGAGAACCAGAGTGTCTGAACAATATTCAAACAGATTTAGACAGAAAGATGTGAAGAATTGAGTCAGAAACCTAGAAATGGTACAGTGTTACTTGTTTAACAGGACTCGGATCATTCTGGAAGCAGGTGGAAATCTCGTATCAATACAATACAGCATGAGAATGATGAGCAGGGCACTGGTAGCGAATGTGTAGGAAGAAATTAAGTTACCACTGGAACAATTTGGTGTTATTAGAGTGGATTAATATTTTTAAAGCTAACACTGCTGGTTCTCTGCAAGCAAAGGTCCTACAATATGCATCTGGCATTTTAGGTTAGTTAGAAGCTAGAGGGGAGATGCTACATAGAAATATTGCAGGAGTGTCCTGTCCAGAATGGTTTCCTGAGCATGACATGACAGCATTGATCTAGGATGGTTCAGTGGCTGCAGTTTGTTTTAGCCACTGTTCAGGTACCCAGCTGCTTAGAAAATTAAAAAGGAAAACCATTAAATGAAGTTTTGGTGTAATACCTGATTTGGAGTCTGTAGCAAGCTGTTCAGATGCAACACTGTAAAACGTGATGATCAGCGACAAAGAGAAGCACAGAAGTCTTGATTATTTCTGGCCCTTTATAGCCTTTCACTTGCAGTGAAATTTGATCAAATTTATACTGTGAATCCTGCTAAATGGTTACTTTAGTGTCTCTGTCTGCTGAGGAGGCAGATTTTTAAATTAGTATGTAGAACAGCAGGGAAGAATGGTGAAATTAATTATTTAAGATAGGCCTGATACATACTTCGCTCATTCTAGGGCAGAAGATTATACTTAAAGAACTTAATTGTCTTATCATGTAGACTCTATTATTATATAGAAAATAAATTATAATTAGTTGATTCTGGTAATGTAGGATTTTAGGAAAAAAAGAGATGAAAAAGTTCTGGTCAGTAATTTCTTTAGGGATTTTGCAAGTAGGTTAGCAAGTCCTTTATTTTGGCAAGTCTCTAGTCAGGTGCCTCATAATCCCAGTACCTTCTGGACAGAAGATGTTTGTTATACCATGGTCTCATTTCCCTATGTAAGCTGTCACAGCCTATGCTTGCTTGTGAGAGATAGAGTTCTGAAACATGGTCCAAATACAAAACTGGTAGAGTTTGTTATTTATGCATGGCACTTGCATGATCTTGGGCAAGGGGAAAAAAAATCTGTAGGTTTTTCTGCAGATTCCAGAAAACACTGTTTATAAAAACTGTTGGTTTATTTAGTAGGGGAGGGAAGGGAAGTGGGGCAGAGGGGGGGTGTTGGTATTGGGGTTTCTTGAAGTTATTCTTGGGGGATTTTTGTTTGCTTGGGTTTTTTTTTAATTTAACAAGTTTTAGGAAGGGTTTCTATACACATAGATTGATGAAATACAAATTTCTTTTGGAAATTGGTGGATAATGGAAAGGTATTTTTATTGCAATTTGGTATCTTTTTTCAAAATATAAGGGGTATTTTTTTAAAGCACTAGTAATACTTTCAAAAGTAAATTTTTGTTACTGCTGGTGTCCCCTATTTTCAGCAATAAGTATTTGTAATTTGGTCTTAAAACACAGCAGAATGAAATCTCACATACGAAATAGAATATCATAAGAAACTGACTTCATATTACTACATTATGAAAATTAGGTGGTTCTTATTTGTTAAAATCTGGGTGATAAATACTGATTAATTCCCAAAGCCCAAAAGGTGAATATCTTCAAACATGAAGGTGGTTTGATTTTCTTTGACACTTACTCCAGCTTCAAGTTCCATGTTTTTTTCCCAAGAACTATGATGAATAATTAAAGACTTGTGTATGTTCAAATTATTCTGGATGATTACACTGGAAAATTACGTGGCTGCATTAAAAAAAGTCAAAATATCATCACTTCTGTTACCCTAGAATAGGTAGAAGAAACTGAAGTATGCTGCCTGGTTTTCATGATTTACTAAGAATCCACTAATCTTTTGTAACTAAAGTTGCTCAGATGAAAGGAATTGATAAAAAAATTAAAATCTCTTGCATGTGTATTTTCATGTAATATTTGCGGATGTCAAAAATATTTTGGCTAAGTGAGACTATCTTAAAAGGCTTTAAAAAGTATTTTTAATGCTTAATTTTACGTTATGTAGAAACAAAATAATGATGCAAACTGCTAGGAGGAACTTCCGTGCCTTCCCTCAGCTCTTGAGTGACAGCACGGATAAATGTTCAGGGCTGCCTTTGGCCAGTTTGTGGCCAAAGCTGTGCTCTGCTGCCTGGTGCTCCCAAGGGATGGACGCCTCCCAGCACACACCTGTGGCTGCCATGTGCAGCACAGGCTCCTCAGGCAGCTCCAGCAGCCAGAAAGGCTCCCCTCTGCCTTCCCTCCGTGGGGCAGGGATGGTCACTCGCCATCCGTCCGTGGCCATAGCCGCAGGTCGGTGCCTGAAGGAGGAGGAGATGTGGTGAGTGGGTGGTCAGGTGTGCCCAGCAGTGGCGTGGCTCCCTGGGGAAGAGGCGCTCCTCAAAGGCCCTTTGTGCCGGCCCCTGCCCGGCAGCGCCGGTTCTCGCTCCTGTCTGTGCAAAACAAGGGTTGGCCGGTCTCTGAAAGCTGAAAAGAAAGCTCAGTAAATAGCAGAGAAAGCCCTCTCCCTAGCAACGCGCTGCCTCGAGCAGCCCCAGCCTTCGAACGGAAGGTCCTGTGATTGGCATATTTGTCCCCTGAAGAGAATGCACACAATTAGTTTTTTCACTTCTCTGTGTTTTTAAGCTGTGTGAAAGTGGGTTATAGCAGCCATACAAGAGGAGACCGGACAGTTGGAATACTGTCACCCCCTTCTTCTGGACTTCATCAGCTCTGAGAATTCAAGAACTGGAGAGGCATCTGTGGTGTTTGTGGAAGGGCTAATTTCGTTTTTTAAACAGTGTTTAAACATTGGTATTAGAGTACCAGTAAAGTGCATGAGACACATGTGGTGTAGATTCAGCCGAGCTATGGGCTGCTCATATACGTGTAAGCAGTTGGAGGTAATTGTGAGCTTTTAGTATTCATTCACCTTTTAGCAGCTGTTGAAAATTACTGCAAGTATAAACTGAATGCATATCTCCTTTTGAACTTTCTGTGTTCTGTTTCCTTAGTTGGATTAGAAATGTAAAACTTAAATTGGTTGAATTTTTGGGTATCTTAAGTTTAAAACAATACTGTTTCTCTAGATGGTGGCTTTATGTAAAGTTCTGCACGAAACAGTCATTACATGCCTCGACCATAGAGGTGGTGTGTGTGCAGAAAACAGTCATTTTGAAAATAAAACAATTCAATCAAATATTTTACAAAGGGAATGTAGGTGAAATGCAGAAACAATTTTTTTTATCACATTTTGCTCTCATGATTTCTGTTGAAAATGTGAGTAGGGCAGTAGGTGTGACAGTTGAAGAAGCTATTAGAAGTCCACTGCTCCTGGAATACTAGCATTTTATAACTGGAAAAGCCTAAACATTCGTGGGTTTACTCCATATTCTAATAAATTAGATAATTTTAGTTAGTATTACATTTTCAGGACATCTCATGCTAAAGATAAAAATGTATTCGAAGTTACTACTGCAGCTTGAATTCCCATGTGGTAGTGTGCAGCCCTCAATCCTGTCTTTAATGAAACACATGAGAGAAGATGCACTTGAAAGACGTGTACTAATTCACAGCAACAGTCTTTGTGCTCCTTGTCACCAGCAGTTAGTTTTCTTCTGTTGCTCTAAAGAGAGAGACTTGTCACATTCTTTCTTGGTTACTAAATTTGATATGAAATGTCATTTTTCTTGCTTTTTTTTTTTTTCCTTAGTGTTTCTGGATGGCAACAGATTCAAAACATACTGGACATGTTTTCCATATGAAAACACGCAGTCATATTTTAGTGCCATTTTGAAAATGAAAGGCTTTGTTTATGTACTAAACCATCAGCACAGTTGGAAAGAAAACTACGCAGCACTGGGATCTCTAGAGTTTGCAACAAAATACTGGTTTTGAAACCCTTAAATGGGGTTTCTCCATGTCTCCAGTCCCATCCTGCCCCCCCATGTCCCAACCCACTCCAGTATTTGAGTTAGGCGTCTTTGCAGTTCAGGGGAATTTACAGCTATTTGGAGTGTATAAACTCAAACTTTGAATAGAAGCCTCCTAGGATGACAGAGGGAAAATAAGTGTTACAGGTCAGGCCACACTTAATTGTAAATATTTTAATTTATCATTCCATTGTTATATTTCTAACAATTGCCTCTAATTTGTACCTGGTAGAACAACCACCTTGATTGTAGGTCGTTTCGTAGCATATATTGGTTAAATTGTTTTCGTAACTTACTTAAAACTCACGGTGGGTTAATGAATTTGTCCTGATAAAAGTGGAATGTGTCAACACTGCCGGAGTGTTTTGGCACTGTTCAGTCTGTTCCAAAGGCTACAGCTGGAATAAAGACCTGCATAATATAGGTCATGTTTGCATTCTGCTCTGTTCAGATTCCTAGGATGCTCATGGAACTCAGGATGTTGCTGGTAGAGCCATATGTGGGAAATTAGTACGAGGGGCTGGCCTGGTACTGTCTCATTCATCGTGCTTATAGTTTAACTGCTGCTTTCAGAATTAAACTAACCAGTGAGGAGGAATTTTGAATGTCTAGCATTCCAAAACTAGAAATACCACAAGTAAAGTGTTCAGCTCTGAAAGTTTTTAAGCTGGGCTTGCACGTTGCTGAAAATAGGTCTAATGCTTTAGATTGCATAGATGGCCTTAGATTGATAGATATTTCATTTGAATCTTAATATAAATATCAGCAGATGTCTGTGCTTGCAAATAAATCTGAACATACCTCAGTATTACTCTGTCCTTTAAAAACATTTCAGAACGTACTGTAACAATGGGTTGGTTTTTTTTTTCTTTTAGAATTTTTTGGGGTTTAATGTGTATATGTGTGTCATGAAAGATGCATTCCTGTTATGGAGCTTTTGAATTGCTCAAGCTCTCCAGTGTGGTGTATAGAGGTTCTTATCACAGATTTTATTAACAACATTAAAACAGAGGTGCAAGGAAAATAGGAAAGATAATTTTTAAAAAAAGGCAAAGCAAAAAGCAAGTTCTGAAAGTAACTATTGTTGAGGGTCTGATTTACCTTATCCGGGGACTTTTTTTTTTCCTTCAAAGCCTAAAAACCTGTGATTTAAATAGGAGCTTGTCACATCTGTTGTAAAGAAATGCTGACCTGTTAAGGTCAAGCAAAATTCCCCCCACCCCAGTATGTTAACAACTAGTATCTAGGGAATATATATGGTGAAGCAAACAGAAGTTCCACAGATGCTGTATTTCAGTCTGGCTTAAAAAACATGCTTCGTGCTGGTTTTCTGTACCTTATCTGTATTTCCTTCATTCAGAAATGGAAAGTGGGGGAGGGAGGGCATAAGGACTCTCAGAAGTATTACTGGTAAGCCAAGTATCATGATTAAACAGGGATATGTCAGATAAGGTGATGGGAAGTGTAAGAAGATAGGATGCCTTTTCCCCCGGTGTATCTTTAACATTATGACCAATGAATTTGTCAAGTGAAACAGCACAAGTCTTCTTTGCATATCATTTGAACTGAGAGCTTGCTTTGAAGAAGATAAGCAGACTGTTGCCCAGAAGAAATAATGATGCTAATTTGTCTTTGCCTGTCCTCATAGCCATAGCAGTGTGTGTCAGTGTTGAAAAGGAAATAGAGAAATAACCAAGCTATAGTTTACCACCTGTTCAGTGCCATAGTATTGTTGATAACATACAGGACTCTGAGAAACATGGCTGCTCTGGAAGTCTTTGTCTCAAAAGTATTTGGGAAAGTTTCCTCTAATATAAGAATAGCTGCCAAACTGTGACAGAAAAGACCCCTTTGACCAATTCTCCTCAGAACAAACAAATCTATGATGTAGGATTTCTGCTCCATCACCCTCAGAAGTGCATAATCAAGGATGAGAAAGTCTTTTACGTATGTTTACTAGCAACTTCTAACTATCAATATTTACATTCTGGGCAAGGGAAACTTGAAGGTCTCTGCCAGATTTTTTGAGGGAAAGGGAGGATGAGATGTTTTCTTTAATTCTGAGTAATAGAGTAATTTACCAGAACTAAAAGCCTTTACAAAAATAAAATCTAATCTCTTGCAGTAGGTAATTGATTAATAGTTGAGGTACTCCCATTTAGAGTCTTACAAAAAAGATCTTTTCTTTGTCTTTTACATCTAGTTACCTGTCTTCTTGCCTAGGATTTTGTTGCTATAGATACATCACTTTCAACAGCTTAGATATGAAAAAAAAAAAAAAAGACCTTCCAAACATGGATTTTAAGCATTCATACTTTAGTGTCAAAAATTCCGATGTGTTTTAGCCTTTGTAGTATATTTTACAATATATTGATGCCCGAGATTGTTTTTTTGTTTAATACGTGTACGTCTAGGAATTTGTGGTATAATGTTTGTAAGGTTTTTTTTGTTTATAAATTATGAATGGAAGGTTTTTGTCCCTGAATGGAGACATTCATGTGTAAAGACTGTTTGACTGGCGCATGGTATGTTAGGAATACTTACTGATCTACAAGTGAATTGCAGTGGAAGATTTTTCTTTGTCAGGGAGATAAAAGCATTCTAGAGCCCTAGAGTCCAGCCAGTGTCACAGTGCAAGCCTCCAAGCTGCAGCTGTTCAGCTATAGAGCAGCTGGGAACTGCGGGAAGGCAGGGCGACAGACCCTTGAGGAGCAGCACTGCCTCCTGGATAAGTAGGATAAGATCAATGACAGTAAAGTATTTCAGTGGTGATATTGTGTTTTACCAAAATTCATATTAAATTAGTAAATAGTAGATGGCTTATACTATACAGATAGGCAGTCTAAAGAATAATTAAAGTCTTCATATTTAATGTGTGTATTTCTAGGTAGTAGAAAAGTTATGCTTATGTTATGTGGCAATTACAAATTACTTTTCTGTTTGAGGAAGAGTTTTAAGTATTTATTCTTGTTCATTAGAAGAATTCTCTACTTGAAGCGAATGTGGAGAAGGGTGTATGGACTTGGACAAAATGTTAGGTAGCTGGAAGAGTTTCCTCCGAGGGTGGCAGGAAGGGCAAAGCTGCTGCTGAGAGCTGCTGTTTAACCAGGAGTGGTGTGGAGCAGGCAGGGAGGCAGCTCTGCAGGAGGGGTTGCTGAGGCACTTGGAATGTGAGTGCTCTTTGGTGCTGAGACATTGCTGAGCCCCCTGGTCATCCTTTCCATGAGCCTGGTGGGACAGGCCTGCTGCAGCTGGCACAGGAAGATGGAGACTGGTTTTTGGCCTTTGTGTTCCTGGCTGATTTATCCATTGTTTTGCTTCGCCACCATTTTCTCTTTCTGCTTGCAGCTCCTGCTCTGAGCCTGAGAGGACAGCCCTGGAACAGCTTATGAAGGACTGGTCCCCAAAGCCAGACTTCGCTGCATTTTGTGCAAGCTAATAAAACTGTCTGCAGCTTTTCTAGGGCTGGGCTCACTTCAGTTCATGAGAATTCAGCTGAAGTACAGGGATGTGACAGGATTGCAAAGATGTCATCCAAAATGCATGACATTTGGAAGCTAGACTGTCAATGAAAGTCACTGGCATCACCTAAATATGAGGATCTATTTGTTATGAATGCATTAAAAAAATTGTATATATTATCCAAAGCAGTTACTTTTAAAGAAAACTGAGCATTATATGGAGAAAGCACCTGTGTTTGTAGAGATATGTTGAAAGCCTTCCCTTGCAGCCCTGGTAATAATGAGAATCAGAGAACATTTTGAGACCTACGTACATGAGACTGTAAGGCTCAAGAAGCTCTGTCAGAACAAGGTATCCCAGCTATGGCACAAATGAATGGGTTGTTTGGTTTCTGAATTACCTGAGCTGCAGTGATGTTCCTTTTGGGTCTGGCAGCAGTATGGCAGGGCAGTGTGGCCACTGGCTGTCTCCACTGGATGCTAGGTTATGGATCTCTGCTCTATCCTAAACGCTGCTACTTGATCCTTCTTTTAAATAGTCTCTTTCTTTCCTTCTCCGCTGTAATTTGTTACAGGCTTCTCAGAGTTGACTGTACACAGAATCTAACTTTCACCTCTGAAAACTGTTGTCATCTGCTGAAGTCCTTCATTGACATTGCACAATGAAGGCATTTACCTTTGGAGTCTGCATGCCTGTCTGTCTTCCACCTGGATAACAAACGTATCCAGTGTATGTGTGTTTTGTGTATAAATAAGAAGCTAAACTGTATGATACTCTTCAGTATACACTGTATGCACACGAGAATCAGAGGCATTTTAGTGCCTAAAAATAAAGGATTTTCTGAAGGTTTTGGAATATCTGAGGTTGAAGTATAGCTTGGAAATTGATAATGAAGAGAATTCAGTTGGAGTGTTTTATCTGAGCTCCCCATTTCATGACATGAAACAAGCTCTTACTAACAGCAGTTATATAATAAACTGCATTCCTCTTTTTTTTTTTTTTTTTGGTGAAACTGTCAATATTGTGTAAAGTAGGGGAGACGGTTGTGGTTTTAACTGGGCATTTGTATGGTCAGCACTGTCTATTTAGTTTGAAATCGTGTTTTTTTAGGAAGTGTTTCCCAGAGACTTCATGTAGGTAGCACTTGCTGTTACTAGTGTTTTGAGCCTTGCAACTATTAATCCTACACTGATAAAGATTAGAAAGCAAGTTACTTAAAATGATAGTTCTCACTGGCATTTGGTCTCCTTTAGTTCTATTGATTGCTAGCCCAAGTAGAGTTGAGCTACTGTGAGGAGTTAGAGGCTGTGTGTTCACAGAACAGCACCCAGTGGTGTATGCAGTTGGCTTTGTTAGGATTTACTGCTTCCATCTCTTCCCTATTTGTATTCAGTGAGCATTTGCAAGTAGTTGCTTACATACGTTGCAAGATACCATTTAAGGCTTTTTTTTCTAAATCTGCATGTTATATTGTACATGATAAATACAAGGAAAGCACTGGAGATTTAAGAGGATGAGAGATTTGAGTAAATCACTTGAGCTTCAACTTCGTAATGCAAATCTGGTTTTAAGTGACCTTATTGATGTTTGCTCAAAGTAGCTTCCTTTTGGTACAAATGACTGAGCTTTGTTGCAGCTATTGTACAGGTAATGTAGTGTCCCTTTAGGAATTGCCTTTGTATCCCTGATGCAGCCTCTCTTTGCTTTAAACAGAGAGTGCCTGCAGGAATGCCTGGAGCTAAGACAGAGCTCATGTGCCTCATTTGATCATCTGTCAGCAAAGAAGCGAGAGGATAGGGCAGGGAAAAACATGTGCCCCTTGCTCTGTCGCAGCTCTTGGAAATTTGAGGGGCTGGCAATTGGTGAAGGATGTTCAAGTGGAGAGCTTGGTACCAGAGAATGGTAGCAATGGACACGACAGCGTGTCCCAAGGGGTGCTGGCCACCCCTGTGATTCCACCTTGAGCAGAGGTGGCGAATGCCTGTTGCAAGTTCAGGGTGCGAGGGGGTGGCAGGATCCTGGGCAGCACTGGTGGGGTGGTGCAAGCAGTGCTGGGCACCCAGGTCCTGCAGAGGTGGCATTGTGCAACAAACAGTGCCATCTTCTGGGAGGAGTCGGAACCATGACCTTGTGGTCAGCGTTACACGTGTCTTTAAAGTGGTGGGGTTGGGTTCTTCTTTGGGTTGGGGGTTTTTTTTCTATCTAATAAACGCTTTAAAAATAAAAGTGCCAGAAGTCAAAAGTCAGTGTTGATGTCTGGTAATGCAAGTCCACATCTTGCATCTCTGATTTTTTTACTGATGCAGTTTTTAAGGGAAAATTTTAAGCTGTATTTTGGAGTCTGTTTAAAAGAAGAAAAATTTATCAACTGCTGAGCATAGTCTAGAGAAGTAAATCTCAAAAATAAAAGGACTTGATCTGTTTTGTTTGATTAAGTCCACTGTTATTTTCATAAACATACTTTGTAGAAACTAAATAATTGCAACATCTTTTCTAATAGAAAGCAGTAGTGACCTATAGGAAAATATTAAAGTAAGAATGATTACTTGGACTTCATCTCCTTCTTTTGACCATGTCAAAAGGGTAAAAATATTTAAAATTATTCTTAAAATTATTATCCTATAAATAGTTATATTGGGAAATATTCACTGTGGTGCAAAATCTGGGATTAGGGTTACTAAAATTATCCCAGCAAGTGGAATGTAACATTCAGCATTTACTGAGAGTCTTTAATGGCGTAGATCAATCACCTGAAGGTCTTATTTGGAGGAAGTGAGCAATTTTAGTAACATTAATGGAACTATATGGGAGATGCAGCTGACATTGTGAGGAGGTTTTCTTGTTACACACTCTCAAATAAATAAATACATGAATGCAAACAAAAAGCAAATAACAAAGTACAACTTATGGTGAGAGGAGAAAAGACTAACCACTATATTTTAAAAAAATCTTTATTGCTAAAATAACTTTGATAAGGTATACCGAGAATGACAAGCGTTTGTGAGCTCTGGATAGGGAAATAGATTTGGAATTGGTTTTATTGTGTCATGATTGCCTAGGTAATTTACCAGCAAAGATGCAATGGAAAGAGTTTCTTAAAAAAAGAAGATAAAATTATTTTGCATGTAAATTGTAAATCTGTTCTGTGTCATGTTAAGATTGCTAGAATCGGCATATTTTGTATTCCAAAGGGTCTATGGGACTATGGTATCTGACATTTCTGGATGGCTCAGTACTTAACTGTACAATTAATTTCTAGTTAAGATGGTAATTGAATGTGTATTTACTTTTTTAGTATTAATGTCAGCTTGCCCTGTTATACAGTATTTAACATATAAAGAAGATGTTTAACTTTCGGTATATTCTGAATGTTTACTGTGTGGTAATCTTGGTGTTTATGCAAGTCCTCAGTATTACAGTTAGGAGTTTCAATTTCTGACATTTGAAAGGAATTCAGTGTTGACCCCATGTTGATTTTGAGCTGTCGCTAAAAATCAGCTGCTAAAAGTGACCTTTGCAAGAGGTTATGGCCCTTGAGCATACCTCACAATAACTACTGTATTTGCTTAGATAAAATTTGAAAACTATTTTTGTCTTGGAGTTTAGTAAATCACTAATCCATAGTTTGGGAGTAAAGTATGTATAACAAGCTCATTAACTTGGAAAATGCTGTTCCAGATACCCAGAAAATACTGTGTGAGTAGATAAGTAAAAATGTAAGAAATCCAGTTTAGCAAAAGAAAAATGCAATGCAGCTCACAAGAAAGCTGCCCTTTTATGCATCTGACTTAGGAATTTCAGCAGTGGCATGCCATACAAGAGGCAAGGTGGTAACCTAACATTAAAGTAGATGTTGACCATCCCTCTTGGGTTTCCTATGTCATAATCACGTTTTCTGCTCGACAGAGTGTAGACTAAACAAATGGTAGTATTTCTGGAAAGACAGATCAGAAAATCTCTGGTCTTAAAAATGAAATTATACTGTTAGAAATGTTTTCATTATTAACTGAAAAAGTGAGCATTTCTTAATATTTATGCAACCAGCAAAATACCAATGGAATAGGTAACTTCAGGGAAGTAGTTTTTATTGAAGCAAAACCAAGAGCAGTGTATGCTGTGTTAATAGTAGTTGGATCCTCATCGGAATACATCTACATGTGCCAGTATTAGGAATTCAGCCTCAGGGCAGTTGTCAATATCTTGTCTGGAAAGCTACTAAAGACTGTTGTTTATTTTTTTGTTTGCTCCACCCCCCCAGTAGTCAGTATTGACTATAGGGGAGCAAATTACAATAAATTGCTGTGCTTAAAATTTGTGATGTCTATTCTTCCTCTGGCCCAATAATACAATTTTTTAAAAGATACCTTTAGCAGTACATGAAAATGTATTTGAGAAAAAAATTCCTTAAATGATTTCTAGCAAACATAACTTACATTTAATCCTTAATTTTTATAATTTATGTTATGAACCTTTTCCAAAACTCTTTTAAGATATTTGTCAACAAGTCTTAATGATTAGTTAGCAGGCAACTTCCACTTAATTTTATGGAAAAGTTGACAAAGCTTGCTGCTTTTGTGACTAATGGAAAGCAGGTATTTTGCTTGGTTAAAACTTGAACAGTTTTATTCTAGGTCACTTAGATCTTGTGCACTAGTGAGTTCATAATCCTGACTTTCTTCCCATTTTTTCATGCGCAGGCAGAAGGAGAAGACAGCCTTAAAAAGATGCAGCTGATGGAGCTTGCAATTCTGAATGGCACCTACAGAGATGCCAACATCAAATCACGTAAGCATGTCATAAGCTCAAGGGCCAATGCCATAGAAGTGTTTGCAGGTTTTGAATCTTAAGGCTGCCTTTGGAAAATGTACAGTGGCAATTTACGTTGGAGAATGGAAGTCAGTAAGAGTCCAACAAAACTGTAGGTAGCTGTCGCAAAAGATTTTTGGGGGATAAGTTATTTCAGTTCGGGGATTTTTTAGCTTGTTTCTTGCCCCCATCATTTTTTTAACGGTATGTATGGGTTGAAATATTTACAAATATATATAGTATAAAAAACCTCAACCCTTAAGCTGGATTTTTCTATTTTACAATCATTTTTTCTATAAAGCATATAAAGGACAGTAGACTCCTTTGCATTTTTATTTTTAGCAATTTAATTTTAAAATGTTACCAATGTTCAGGATACTGTGAATACATTTTTCTGTATTATATTCCTTCCTTTCATCTTGCTTGCATGTGTACCCCCAATGTTATGTTTTACCAACAATTCATCAACTGATTTCACAGCTGAGTTCACAGGGATCAGTGATGTAATGAGCCATTTTTACGATTACTTCCATTACATTTGTGTGAAAATGCTTTTGCAAACACATGTATGCACAAGTTTACACTTGGAAATTAATTACACGCACCTACTAATGAAAGCATATACCTGTTCTGTGTGATACAAATTATTTTCTTCAGTTGAAAATCTGATTTCTCCTCCTGAAAATATAGTTGCTGATGCTGTTCAAAAGTACATTTTTGCTGTAGCTGTGATACAGATGTCAAATGTAAGCACAGTTAAGTCGGTCTTTTCACTAAGGACCTACTGATACTTGCAAATTTGTTTCTCCACACAGTCCCCATTTCAATGTTGAATATGTTTAAAGGTTGGAATGCAGTTAGGTCAATTTGAGAGTGCTTACACCAGTGTAATTATTCTGATTTGAAAAGAGACATAAGCAAGGGCTTTTACCACTACAATGGTAATGGTAAATCTTTCGGCCCTAATGAATACTGTGATATTTAAAGCTAGATCAGTTTTAAATATATGGTGGTCTCTAAATTATTGCAAATTTATGAGAAAAATAGCTTTCAGTATAGCTTAAATTGATGCAAACTTTTGCACAGGAAGTTTTTTATTAATTTGAGCAATTTCTTTGTCTGGTCTTTTCCCATTGGTCTATTGTATCAGTGTAAGTGAGAAGATGGAATTCTTTTAATTTTTTTTTTACTAGATATTGCCACATTAATACTCATTATTTGATAAGACAGTTTCGCTCTTTGTGTTTTGATTTTCTGAAAAGTTGAAGATGTAGAAGCTATACTGGTTTATTCCTGTTTACAAAAGGAAGTAAAAACATTTGAGTGCCTTTTTTAAATTATCTGAGCATTTTTGTTTGAAAAAGAAAAGCAATTTAAAAAATGCACCAGTCTCAAATCTCAGCAACATTTGTCTTTTCAGGCCACCTGTAAGTTAATTAAATCAATGTAGATCAACAGTAGTGACTAGAAATACATAAATTATAACCCTTTAAGATTGACTGTTACCAGCAGATGTGCTAGTGCTTAAGTTGTTGTTCATCTGCTGTGCTAACAAGCTTCAAATAACACTTAATGAAATGTGCTAGCACCACTTCAAAAAACAAAACCACCACAAACAAACAAAAAACGAAACCAAAACAGAAAAACCACCTATTTTCTTTAACTTAAGCAAGGCCATAGTGAACTTCTAATACAAAGGAGGTATCTTATTTGGTGGAATTTGATACGGAAATAAAATTTAAACCTATTTTATTCATGTTCGAGTAGGACAGGACTGATTCATGTTTCTAGGTTATCTTCAACTCCACTGATCCTGGAAATGGGAAATGTGTATATGTTTAAATACAGTTTTAAAACACATAAAAACTCTAGATTCATACAGCAGCTCTGCATAACTGAGTGTCTGTGGACTCTATAGATGCACTAAATTTTGTACTCTTTATTTGATTGTGACGGTATTTTCCTTGTATTTCCTGCATGCATCTCAGTCTCATGCAGTCTTGATAGCATAAATGAAGAAATGTGGTCTAAATGGAGCTTTTCGTGCTGTGTAACCTGTTTGAGAAATCTACCTCACTGTTTTACAATGGCTTTTTTATTTTGCATGTTCATACTTAATCACACTGGAAAATGGAAAGCTGTTTGCATTTGAATGGTGTGCTTTGGCACTGTGTGATCAGCGCATGTACTAATGATTTCCTTTTATTTTTCTTCTTTCCTACTTTTTCCCTTTTTTCCCATTCTTTCCACGTTTTGTACTGCTATCTCCATACTTTCCTCTGAATTTCTTTGCTTACTGTAGCAGCCCTTGCCTTTTCTCTTGCAGCAACAGCCCAGGCTCCAAGGATTATCACTGGGCCTGCGCCTGTTCTCCCACCAGCTGCCCTGCGTACTCCTACGCCAGCTGGCCCTACCATAATGCCTTTGATCAGACAAATACAAACCGCTGTCATGCCAAACGGAACTCCTCATCCCACCGCTGCAATAGTTCCACCCGGACCCGAGGCCGGTTTAATTTACACACCATACGAGTACCCCTACACGCTGGCACCAGCTACATCAATCCTTGAGTACCCTATTGAACCTAGTGGTGTATTAGGTAAGATCTTCGTGCGGGGATGACTGGAGAATGCATTGCTTATGCTTCTGTTGTGTTCGCAAGGTAGAGGTTCGTGGAGCTCAAATTAAAAAATCTGGAGCAACAAACTTACCTCAGGTGTATCAAAACTGCCTAGGAGGGCTGCTCAAATGGTGCAGCTCTTAAACATTTTAAATGTGTTTGGCATTCCTGAATGTGTGTGCTTAGTTTATATTAATAAATTTGCCAAAAATAAAATTTTCATGTTCGTATGACATTAGATGGTAGATACATAGGCAAGGGGAAAAAAACAGCTAAATACAAGTTGATGCCTATTACATGTCATCTGGGCTCCCATGAATAACAGATTAGTTTGTATTCTCTGTAACATAAATTAACATCCAGCAATTTTTGGAAGAGAGGACTTCTTATTTTGCTATATCGTATTAGTAGCAAAACTGGAGGGAGTGGAAAAGTCTTCATTCAGTTGGAGTTTTGTTTCTTTATTTAGTACACAACTGAGAAATCTCTCCTCAGTGTCAGAAAGCTCTAAATCATACCATGAGCAGAAAATTATTTCAGTGAATGAATATAAAGCAAACCAAGTTCTGACCAAAGGATGATAAAATTAGCAGCTTTACTGATGGCTTTTTTTATATACATTGCATTGAAATGTCCATCATTCCTAATATTTCAGACCACTGACTTGGTGTGTGAAGGCAAGAATGATAAAGCAGCCGTGACAATTCAGTTAACTGGCCAATATGGAACAAGCAGTTCCAGTAGTTTCTTCCTTCCCTACCCTCTACAGAATCTAAATAATCTTTTCTCTTCAGTTTGTTCTGAATTGCATATGACCTTGGTGCTGCATAATGTTGATTTTATAGGACTTTGATCTTTGTTCAGCAGCAGTTACTGATTTACACAAATTCTAAACATCTCTAATGAACACTGGACAATAAGGTTCAAAGTCAATATTTTGTTGAAAGTATTGCAAAAAATCATTGTTTCATGTGACAAATACTTGGTGAGTTATCTGTATGTGTGCGTGTTTCCACATAATGTAAAGAAGAAAATGTATTTCAGACTTCTGTCTTGCAGGATTAGTGAATCAATACCAAAAATTCTAGTGGGACAAGTACATTTGTCAGTTTATGCTTGTTGTCAGTTATCCCATAGCCAAGTTCAGTGAGCATATGATAACATTTTCATTTATTAATTTCTCACAAATATGTAAATATTCTCCATATCTCCTCTACCCCCAGTCTGTGAGTTCACTTGTGGTGCATCCTGGGCTAGAGTTAGAGAGTTCATCAAAGTAGCTATCAGCTCTTAGTGGTAAACCCCTCTCCTGAATTGAGTTAATAGCAGGTAAAAAAAAACATCATTCCAAAGTTTATTAAAACACAGGGAACTTCGATTTCTCACAGGATTTTCTATAAAGAGATAGGAGGGAAAAATAAAAATTACTTCTAAAATGGCATCTGAAACCATTGTTTACTCCTGGGCTTAACTGTGTGAGGTGTATTGCCCAAAACAGACCTCATCAAGAAAGTGTTACTTAAAAAAGGAAAAGGGAGCAGAGAAAAAAAAAAATACACTCCCACCTAAGCTGCCTAGAATCAGTAACTCTTAATACATCTGCTCTATTGTCTGAGCAATTGTATAGAGTAAATTGTATTAAATTTGGAGTTTGTTGAGTTTAATTTTGTTATATGCTCATTCTCATTTATAATATTTTGTCCATTTTTGTGGTGGACCTTTAAGATGTTCTAAAATAATTCTGTTAAAATGGCAGAGAAATGCATCCCTATCAATATTTTTTGGGATGTTGGTGTTGAGATCAACTTTTAGTTGGCGACTAACTTTCAATTCCCTTCCTTTTATCTTCAGGTATGGCTTTCCCAACGAAAGGCTAAGAATTCAAGAACGGTCTTAACTGATCCTTCATCAGATCTGAATTTTAACAAATGCTTAGTTTCAGCAGCCTTGAAAAAAGCTTGGCCTAGCAGTCAGTGACTTACTTGCACTTTTTTGCACATAGATTTAAAATTAAATAGTGCTATTAATTTGGATTAGGTCCTATTATTACAGAGTAGCTGTAATTTATGAGTGTATAGTAGTATACTGACTGCTAAGTGTTCTATATAGTGTTTGCTTTACTAATCACCTAATTCATTGCAGTTCATACTTATTGACTTAAAGTTTAAAATCACAATCTGTAGGCTTGAAGAATTGCTTTAAAACTTTTTTTTGTGGTAGAACTGGAAGTGATCTTAAGGTTAGCAAATAATTGTCAGTATTAAAGATGGCATTATTTAAAATAGTCCTGCTGCAAGAGAGGCACTTCAGTGAATATGTGACTAGTAAAGCTTAAATGTGCTTGGGTCTAATAGATTTCATGAAATACTGTAATTTTGGGATTGTAAATGAATGGATTAAACAGGTTAAGGCCAGGATGTTTAAAATAAATGCAATATTAATCTGCACAGATAAACTTCTTTTTAAGATTAAGATTTGAAACTACTGTGCCTTAACTTGTTGCTTTTCTTAAAATGAACTTTTGTAGTTAATGATCATTTAAATCCATTTTGATAAACCTGCTGTTAATGTTTTCTGTGAATGTTTTCTAACTTTGTCTTGGTAATTGCAATTTAACTAGGTGCGGTGGCTACTAAAGTTCGAAGGCACGATATGCGTGTCCATCCTTACCAAAGGATTGTGACCGCAGACCGAGGTTAGTTTAGTTCTGCAGTTCTTGTTTGTAAGAAGTGCTTTGAGTGTACATGAGATTTGCAACACCACAGCTGGTTAACCAAATACCCTACCTTGACCCATTCGTGATTTTTCTCAAAAACCTGGACAGTTAATATTTTAAAGCTTTGGGAATGCTTGTTGTTTTTTAAAAAAATTCTAAACTTAGCTTTCCCAGCTCAATTAAATACATATACTTTGATATATTTAACAGAAATTCTATAACTGATTCAGTTTTAAGAACGAAACATCTGTCTGCATCAGGAAACGCTATGAAATCAGTGCTGCAATAATTAATTTGGTCGTGTTCCCCACTCCCCCCCCACCCCCACCCCCCAATTCGTTCTTTTAATTGGTGTGGAAATATCAGATTGGTGTTGCAAAATAAAATGAATGGATGGTTGCTTAATGAGAAAGAAGTAAAGGAATAAATGCCTCCTGTCTGTGTTTGGAGAAATCTGAAGATTTAGATTCCTTTTTTTCCAATAAACTTTTGAGCCACTGTACTGTATATTTTGAGGAGGATGCATGTTCTCAGATACCTAACTGAATTCAGAAAGGTAAGGGCTGTGAAGATAACTTCAAAAGTTGTTTGAGTTTGAATTAGTATGGGTTAGGAGAAGGGAGGTTGGTTTGTTTTTTGGTTTTGTTTTGTTTTTCCAAAATCTATTTCTTGGTATTTGCCTTTTGCTGCTAACATGTGTAACCTGAAGGAGAAACAACTTTTGAAGACCTGTTGGTGAGATGACATCCAATATTTGGGCATCTCTCTTTAACCCTTGAATGGAAAGTAAATCTTCATTTTTCTCCTGTTCATCAAGTGTCATGCCTTTGGACCCCTGAATGAAGTGTTTAAGCTTACTGAGAAAACTGATATTTTCGGTTTATTGACATTGGCTAGAAAGCAGTGTGGGGGATGAATTCTTACCCCATCCCTGCTGCTGACTCACCGTGGGTTTCAGCAAGTCATTTAATCTCTCTGTGTATGGTTTCCCATTGGTCAAATTAGGATAATAATACTTCCCTACCTCACAGGGGTGTTGTGGGGGTTCTTGTTTTGTACAGGGCTTTGAGGATGCAAAGCATTATGTGCCAAGTATTATTATTCAGCTCTCATCCAATTCAATGTTGTGCAGGTTTCCATGATACTGTAATATTCAAAAGCCAAATTCCAGTGACAGATCTGACATCTCTTAACATTGACTACACTTCACTTCTCACAACCTTCCATAAATTAACTACAAGAGAGAATACAAATTCTGGTCAATACAGTAAAAAGGGCCCTCCTGGATATTTGCTATATTTATGTAACACTTTTATCTTTCATATGATTTTAGGCTTTACAGAAAGTGTGAAGCTGATACAAGACACTACTTTAGTTTTCTCTGAGTTTGTTTTATATCACTGCACACTATTTGCAGCCCATTGGCTTGCTCTCATTTCTTAAGAATGGGGCAACAGGATATAATCAGTTGAAGGTCACAGCCCATGTTTACCAAAAAAAAAAAGAGGAAATAGGTTTTAATCTTAGCTATTTTTTTTTCTATCTCAGTCAAGAGTAATAGGTGGTAAGGATTTGGTTGTCTTTGAAAGTTTGACCTGGTGTTGCAAAAATCAGTTTTTTGCTAATGGTCTTTCATGATCTGCAATGGTAGTTTCACGTGACAGATGTGGCTACCTTTTTGTGTAATTAATATTTACCTGAGACAAGTAGTAAAGACACTGATAAAGTGGGGATAGGGGTGTTTTCATGGAGAAAATACCAATTTGTAGTTTATCATTGTAATGTTTGCTCAACATAGATTTAAAAAAAAATTTTGAAGGGCCTGGATGTGTCATCTGGGTTGCTTAAAAGTAATTAAAATGGATTATTGGTATAATTTCACCTTCTTTTAAAATGCAGCAATTTTCTGATAGAACAGCATTCATCTCTAGCAATATTGGAAACCCACTGTCTTAAACAGAGAAATAAATACACGTCTTTTTCCTGTGGAATAAGTCATGCATACCTCTCTCCTAGGAAAACCATGCTGATACTTCAGGAGAATATCATTTTAAAGTCTTACCTAATAATCCCAATGTGTATGAAGAAACTTACACAAACTTAATTTTAAAACCGAACTTAATTGTATTTTGAATTTTAAATCCTAGGTTATCACTGCACAGATCTAAAAGTTTCACAAAAGTTTTGGAGACAACTTTGTTCAGCAATAAAAATTTCTTCTAATATACTAAAATTACATTGTAGAATTAAAATACTGCCAGTAGTTGCCATATTCACCTATTTGGTCGTTCTGTCACCAAGATACTTCTGTAGCTATGGCCATGAAAAGCAATGTCAGCAAACCGAAATACTTTTTTTTTTTTAATGCGGAAATTTTTTTTTTACATAGTTAAATGTCACTAAATCTATCTTTGCATTCATCGGGTCTAAAGTTGTTTTTTGGGTTTTTTTTTTTTAATTCTAAATTGACTCTCAGATGACTTTGTAGTACTACTGCATTCACTTTTTAAGTAGTTTTTTATTCTTTGCATAGTTTTGGGTTTTTGTTGGGGTTTGGGTTTTTTTCCAGAGGTAAGCACTGCATTTAAAGCAAGAATCCCCAAATGTGTAAATGTTTTACAACTAAGCATGTAGAATTGGTGAAGGGTTTGAAAATATAGCTCATTTTAACTCAGAATAAACCCCCAGTTTATAAATAATACAAAATCGAATTTGATTCCTATAACAGAGAGACTGACTGATTTAATTGTAATAAACTGTAAATGGTGTTGCACAGTTGACAAACCTGTGTGTACTGTAGAAGGCCAGAGACTTGGCAGAGGATGTATCACAGGTGTACTGGTATTTTTTTAAAGGTAGCTTGCTTTGATTTTAAACTCCACAAGAAATATTAATGCTGAGAATTTTCTCAAATTTTTTATCCAAACCAGTTATCACATAATTTATATATAAATTTTAATACCTTTTAATCAAAATTGTAATGAGTATCAAAATGCTTTAAGAGTCTGTTTCTAGTATACCTGTAAAGTGGTAAGATTGTGCCACATAAAATATTTATTTTTATTTTTTCTTCTTTTTGAAACAGCTGTTTTAATTTAAACAAATCCCACTTAGCATGATTCTGAAAAAAATCAGGGAGCGTTTGGTCTCATTTATGTTACAGTAGTAATTTCTTGTAGTGTTTTGAACTGTATCCTAAATGATAGGCCACTTTTATTATGTGAAAGTAAATGAATCCACAAGAAAGATTGTTAAATCGATGGTATCTGCGAAATATTACACCTACTGGACTTCATTTTATGTAATGGCACAAATCTGACTTTGCACTGAATACCTTTCTCACTTTCATCTCCTCTGCCTTAGTCAAAATGGCAACAGTACAGAAACTTTTATCAACCTCAGAATTTATTAGCTCTAATTAAGCTGTTGAATGAGTCTTAAAAAAAAATAAAAAAAATCATACTACTGTTAAGTGGACCAAGTTTGGTGAAGGAGAATGCAAGAGAATGAATAAAGAAGGAATAGCTCAAGAACATTGGGAATGATAACTTTCCACTTGAGAACTTTTTTTATGTTTTACTGTAATTTGTTTGTGGTTTTGGTTTTTTGTTTTGTTTTGTTGTTTTTTTTCTTTTTTCCTTTTTTTTGCAAAAGAAAATAGTATTTACAGGTGGCTTCTTTTAAAATATAAAAATATAAAGCAGGAATGTATATGAAATGTCAGATTTTATTGTATTTGCAGAGTATTAGCTTTGAAAATGAATAAAGAGAGCTGTTTGTAGTTTTAAAATGCCTTATTAGTATCAATTAGATATTTTCTCTATTTTTTCATGTACTTAGAGCTTTTTAAGTATAGACTTTAAAATGGCAGGACTTCTACAGTGTTTACATGCAAGTGCATTTTATAAGTGTCCTATATGTGTAAAATAGTATTTCAAACGGGAAAATGCTGGCTATAGTAGCAGGCTGAGCGTTTTCCTGGTTTCCACGATGATGCCTACGTTGCTAGACTACAGTTTAGTATTGCTTTGTATCATGAGGCCAAGAAATTCCATGTTGTTTGTAAATAGAATAAATGAAAGGCAATAAAAAATTTATTGAACAAAAACCCTTTGTTTGGCCCATAGTTTGTTGAACCAAATTGTTTCTCTAAATCCAGAATTCCTTAGATGACTCCATTCTTTTAACAACCAGTTATTAATAATCACATCCATCATTAATAGTTGCTTTAATGCTTGCACCTGGGGAGGTACTAATGCTTAATAGCAGTCAGATACTGATGCTGTGCACTGACTGTTGTTCCAGAAATCTTCTACCCAGTTCAAAAACTGTTCATCGTTTTTTGTTTTCCAATTTCCTTCATCGACTGCTACTAACCATTAGTCGTTAGTCATATTTTATCTCTATTTCTCCTGTTAACCAGTTTTGTGGGAGTGGGCTTCTCCTTCACGTGTCCAAATCATGATGGAGGGCTGTCATGATTTTATTGCATTCTGTAGATGGTGTCGATCAGTATGTCAGAATTAAACATGCTTGTTTTTTTTATTAGTTGTGATTAGTTTTCATGTTGTCATTAAGCCGTCACTAGCTGGAACTAATCTCTTCTCTATCTTTTCTTTCTTTTTTTTGTTTTGTTTTTTTTTTTGTTTCTAACCACCCAGCCGCCACCGGCAACTAACCTATGACCTTCTGACCTCTGAACTCTTCACCCAATGATGACCTGACCATGCCTGCCTGCTGATCAGTTAACTGGTAAACGCCTTTGCTTGCCTGTCTTCAGTGCAGCGAGCTGGGGCACTTGTCCGTTCGTCTTACCATCTAACAAAACAGACAAAGAAATTGTTGTCCTCCAACTCCGCTTTTTGTTGTTCTCCTGTTTGGGTGAAAGTGGTTCTAGAACCTGCACTGAATAGTAGTAAAGCAATAAGGTCCAACTCATCCCTCCGCACTGATCATCCTCTAGTGTCCCGCCCCAAGCGAACGGTAAGGAGGCCTCGCACGAGATGGAGACAGATGTCCCTTAACTACCCGATGACAGAGGCAGTTACTGTGAGAGACTTCTAGGAATATTTTTCTTCTCAGAAAAAAAAAAAAAAAAAGTCAAAGCTCTCTCTGAATGTACTGTGTGATGATGCATCATGCATGAACCTTTGGTCAGGGATGTCATTGGGGAAGGGATTCCAAAAAGTATTCAAAATTTGATACGCTCTTTAGTCACTACCAGTGCCCTCAAAGGGCAGATGTTGCAGCCTTTTTTCTATTGCCTGCCAAATTGGACGTTTTAAAGGAAAGTGTGCCATGAAATGCAGATTACGATGACTTTTCAGAACTACATTAATGCAGAGAACAAAACAGCAACACTATTAAAGCAAAATACGAGTTTAAATTGTTTTAACCATATTTTAATCTCCTTGGAAGATTACATGAGAACAAGGTACATGCATTATGTGTCACATTACTGGGCAAACTGTTCAAATATTTTTTTTAAACCTCCCTGTATAGAAAAAATTTCATTAAGGATGTAAAAGCCATGCTTGCCTATTTGCTGTATACATGTAATGAAATTGTAGATAAAGTGTAGTGCATTGAAACAAAATGAACAAAAAAGTAGATACTTTTACTATACAAGGGTGCTGGTGCAGAAAAAAAAATATATTTTTGGAAATGTAGCATTTTATACTTTCAAGTGTTATAAAAAAAGAAAAAAAGAACAAAGAAACCCTTTATTTCATTAAATGATTTTTTCTGGTGGTTGTCAAGAAACAAAAGACCAAAAGAGCCTTTTAGTCTTTCTTTTTTATTTTTTAAGTATTGGAATAAGTCTAAAGAAAAGGAAGTGCCTTATTTTCTTCATGGTCATTTAGTCAAATGTCTTGTATAATCAGCTTCTCCCTCAGACAAGTTACTGCATGCCACTCAGTCGCCCAGTATGTGAAAGAAGCTGTGAGGGAAGACAAATGATGAGTTGACCATATTAATTACCTGATTTTTGCCGTACTAGTGTGATGTGACTTTGCCAAAATCTCATTAAGTGAAGTATTTGCTAAGTTTTCATCAAACCAGCCCATTATTATTTCAACCACAATACTTTTTAAATCATAGCAAATGCCGTACTTGTGCAACGTAAACCAAAGGGTTCTGTGATACAGACTGTCTCATGCTAAAGGAGATTATTAGCTGACAAATGTTTGTAGAGCTGGAAGTTATGTCATTTTTGTTCAGGGATGGAGAGGAGTTTTCTTGATTTTGGTTGAAATAAATATACGTCAACTACAGTAGGCTTCGGCACCACCCAGAAAACAGATGTTCTTCGGATAATGAAACTGAAAGTGCTTAGGGAGTTTTCAGTCAGTTACTGAGCACGTCCCCAGTTTTCACAAACAGCTCCTGCAGTGGCAAACAGCACGGAAGTTACTACTTCTCAGCTCGTCTTTAACTATTGTTAGATCTGGCCCATTGGCTTTTCTTCAAAAGATAAGCAGGAGAGGGACTTCAGCCATTTGAAGTCCAGCTATACTTTATTTTTAACCCTTGTTTCCACATGAGGTTTGAATAGCTCGGCAATTGCAAGAGCTGAAGCTGTTGAACGCACAGTATTTAATTCTGAAAACATTAAGTATTACTTTGTGGGGCTCAGTACTAAACTTGGCAAATATCAGGTGATAATTTTATTCCCCTCCTGTCAACTTATTCTCCTCCTGCAAATCTTCACAGCTTCCAAATGAAAGGTCAATAGTAAGCTAAGAGGGCTTACATTTTTAAGCACCTGCATGGTGACCTCATCTAACATCTTGTCTCACCTGGAAATAATTATCAGTTTATTTACTATGCAATAGACATTCATCCTTTCGTATTCAGCTAGATTTTTGTTTATTGTGCCACCGGCTTTGTCTTCCTGTTACACATACAGTTGTGTTGATTTTATTTACAGTATATGCTGTGCCATTTTGATTTTATTTTGGTTGGTTGGTTGAATAAACTTGCGACACTCGAACATTTGAAGAGAGATTTGCTAAAACAATACCAGTATTTGATCCAGTTTCATCTCAACTATGATAAAACCTGGACATTTTAGACATTTATCAAAGGTCTTTTACTGGGGGGAGGGGAAGTGTATGGAATAGATGTGTGACATGTGAAAGTAATGTTTGCTCTGAACAAACTTCTGAAAACTTAGTTGACAAAATTTTGGATCAACTTAAAAGCATGACTTTTGAAATCTCTGAATGCCTTGGTTCTCAGTATTATCATTCTTTAATGACTTTTTCTTTATTAAAATAAGTAGTTTTAAGACTTCTTTCTGACAGTATTATGTAATTTTTTTAGAGTGGGTAGATGGGAGTGTCGCTTGTATGTAACCGTACAGATGACATGTATTTGTCTATTCTTTATTATCTTAGTAGTTTCATGCTATGTATGTACCATAACCAACCTATTGCCTATGAGAAACATGTAAGATAATGTATTTACAGCCATTGTTACAAGTTTATAATGTATTTTTCTATCTTGTTTTATATGTATGTTATATAACATTCAAAAGAATTTTTTTCCTGATTGAGAAAAAAGGATACAAAATGCAAAACCCACAATTTTGATAACTGAAAAATTGCCAATTGTTTTGCAGTACTTTATTATATTGGGAGTGTTGTCTTTCTTGGGCTTTTAGTTAGCTACTGGATGAATACATTAGACATATTTGGGTTTTAGTTGGGTTTTTACATAGCTTGCATTTTAATTCTTTGGTTCTTTGCTGTTTCTATTAACCCATAGCATTATTTTAATAAATGTTATAATACCAACCTACTAACTCTGGACTATGTCTGTTTATTAACCATTACATGTTTAATTAAAATAAACAAATAAAGACGGAAGAATGTAAAGTCTTGAGTTACTGGACTAACCCTGAAGAACGTGACCACAGATAACACAACGTGACTTGTTTTTATGTTGTTTGTCAGCTGACATTCTGCACACTACTATTAAGTTGGCTTTGGTCATTCTGGCCTTTTACCTTGGGGAATAGGTGCCAGTAGAAATGGGAACAAAGTAGCATTTTTTGAGGCATTCTTCTTGTAGAGTCTCGCCACTTGCCTTTCAGCATCTGCATTACTAATTCCACACTTTCTTTTTCTTTCTCTAAAATAATTACTGTTGGCTCACAGCAAAAGAGCAAAAGATGCCAGTGTATTGGTAAATTGTATCGGTGTACAGAAACCAGTTTGATTCTTTGTTGAACCATTCAGAGGTTGCAGTTAATCTCACAGTAATTTGTGATCTGTTGGTTTTGGCACCTGATTCACTGTTGCATCATGTGATGTTTCTAAGCACAAAATATTTCTGGATAGAACTGCTGAACACTGAAATACAAAACCTGGGGGTTTCCTTCGGCAAAAGTGCCTTATTTATGCCATGCTATTTCAAATAACTTTTTTTTTGGTACTTCTGCTGTAGTCTATCAGTATTGCGCAGCTCAGGGGAGTACAACTTCTGTAAGCCAAAGGTCAAACTGGATCTTTTCCTAATGACTGCAGAAAGTACAAAAATACACCTTTCACTAAATTACAAAGCAACATCCATTTCAAATTCCAGAGCTGCCTTTATGTGATCTTTATCCCTGTGGATGACTGGAGCAACATGAATGCAGGGAATTGAAATGGTGAAAATGCTGTTTTGAATGTACATCTATGCAAATATTTTTACAGAAATGCTTCCCCTTTCTTAGAACTACACTGTCTGAGGCTCCTTTACATTTCCCAGGTAGTTCTGGATTCGTAGCCTTGAGTGGGCAGTAATTGCCATTAATGTCGAGGGACATCCTCGATGTAGATAACTTTTCAGATGTCAACGGATTTCTTCCTGAAAGTCCATTTTTTTCCTGTAGATAGTAAAATTTCAGATGAGGAGTCTGAACCTGTTCAAATTCCTCCTTTAATTTATGATGTTTCAAACTATTTATCTTGAAATACATGCAGTATGCAACGTTATAAATAGAGTTCTCACAGTATTGCTAGTAATTAAAGTTTTATGCATCTTTATTTTATGGAGAAAAATAGTCTAGCTTTGATGATGTTTGTTAGTTTTCTAATGGCATGTAGTTCTTTGTTTTAGAAAAATTTTAGGTAGAGCTAAAATACCAATACCTTTTGAATAGTTTCACTTGTGCAGATTTTTTTTTTTTTTTTTAAATTTAACTGATCATGTTGCTATCCTAAAACTCAGCCACAGGCAGATGATAAGAATATTAGATATTTACAACAGATAATATCAGGGCCTTTTGACTAGATAATGGAACAAGTGTCATTACAGAGCAAATAATTTATATTCTGAGAGAATTTTATCAGAGGCACACATTTAGTTTGGTGAAGTACTCTGTCCAGTATAGGTGAAACTATTCAGATGGAACAAAACTTTTAATGTTTTATATTGAAGAATACTTCTATTCTCAGAACTACTGCTTTTCTGTAATATTATTATTTTGTATTTTTATCAATAGATATTAACTACTGTCATACTTTGTCCACAGTGCGTTTTCATCTCATTCTTCAGTATATGCAGTAGTGAAAGTTGCTGTAAATTTTGTAGTACTTTAAAGGTGAAGGACAAAAAAATAGGAAAACTAAAATCAAAATAATATACTTGTTGTCCACCAAAGGCATTTCTCAATTTACTTGAGTGCCTGTCTGAAAATTTACTATTTTGTACTTTGCCTGCTTACAGCAAAGATACGAACTGTTTTTAGAACTGAATTTGAAGATGACTTCAATATTGCTAAATCACTGAAGTTAGCTTCTTTTTCTTTCTTTTTATTCTGAGGTTAAATTGTCTAACATTTGAAAGATACATTCAAGACAATTAGATAATTGCTCTTTGATCCAATAAAGTGGGATTTATCTTAGGTATTTTTGTTCGTTTGTTTGTTTTTTTCTTTTTGGTAGGTCAGCATATAAATAAAAATAACATCAAGCCTTTCAAAGTAAAATCTGAGCAATGCTGTTCACATCTTAAAGTGAACTGTTGTACCGAAGTACAACAAATTTGGTTTCTCCAAGAGTATTTTTGTGCGTATTACAAAGTGCCTTCAAGAACATCCTTCAGATATTTTTGATGAGCATATGTTCAGTGTACTGACAATACTGATCTTTTATTTGAACATACCTTTTAAATGTGTGTCCAAAATCTACATGTAGCAAGAGGTTTATTGCCAGATCGTACTCTATGAGGGGGACCACTAAAAGGTTTTCTGCCCTGAAAATGCAGGGAAACATTGAAGTGTGTTACCATCCATTTAGAAATTACTTTAACTTGGGGGAAACATACTTAGGAGTATATGAAACTGAGTTCTTTGTGTCTGGATAAAAATACCAGTTATCAGAAATAGCACATTGTACAGAATGGAACCTGAGTAACACATTCCTAGGGCTGGAAGTACGTAATTGTTTCTGGAATTTCTGTTTTGTTTTAATATGTTTGATATATTTTTCTAAAACACTGGAATACTGTCCAAATAACACATGACCCATAACATTAGCACGTGGTAATCAATGTTGAATCAAACTGGTTGACGAAAGTACAGTGCTCTTCCTTCTCTGTGCCTGCGCACTAATTGCAGGTGGTGCATAGGGGCTGGGGCTTAGGCACAGCAGGTTGCACTCCTAATTTCTTGGTGCCTGCAGTTCAGATGTCCGTCTTTGACAGCAAGACTAACTGGGAGGACTCTACCTCCCAAGGCAAAGATTAACTGAGATCTGAAACTCTTAGTAGAATTAACTGAAAATACAGCAACAATAAAGCGACATATATACATATATGCTTTGACTTGTATTATGGCAGTTTGTGTGAAACATTTAAGGTTTTGTTTGTGCAAAATAATGTATTCTGAGGGGAAAAGCAAACATGGACATTGCCAAAACACATGTAAATAAACACAATTTATGACTGTACATTATGTGCAATAAAGTAACTGGAAAAAGGTGCATGTACTTTATCCTCAAAAGAAGACTGACAACTCTCAAAGCTATAGCTATAGTTTTATTTTCTGAAAAGTTAAATTTTATTCTGTATCTAAACGGCAGAATAAAGAATGTACATTTTTCACACTTAAATTTTCATTAATGCTTCTAGCAGTGTTACGAAAGTTAATTGTTGAAGAGGCTTAAACTTTCATGGTTGTCCGATTATCAGGGTATATTTTGCTTAACAGTTTCTTATTGCATATGCTGTTGTTTGTACTGTAAATGAAGGAAGTACGCATTATATATCATAAACATGCAATTTCATTTTCAATAATATTTATGTGATTATGCCTGGTTTTACTTAAGGACAATTTCTTTACTAAGGTATTATTTGCTAAAAATTCCTTCAACTTCATACTGCTTAAATAAAAAAATGTTTGCTTCAGAAGTTAGTGAAGTTGATAAGGTTAAGAGAGGCATTTTTAGAAGTCTGGTAGAGTAGGGGAGAGGAGGCTAAATGCCAGTGCTAGGGTGCACTTCTGCACTCCCGGCAAGTATGAAAAATTTGGCATAATTAGTCTTTGAAGACACCTTCCATGATGATTCTCGCCAAAGTAGTGGCATATAGTTGTGTCTGAGCTAGCTGTAGTCTCAGAAGTTCAGGGAATGTAGGGATGCTGTTTGGCATGTGCCACTCGAGCAGGTAAAGCAGCCCCTGTCATCTTTGCTGCTACTCAGTGCCAGCTGCCTGTGCCCTGCAGCCCTGGCCTGGGGTGTGGGCTCAGCCTCCCTCACCTGCTGTGCTGTCTCTGGCTGCACTATGCAAACCCCCTCCTTCATCCATCTGGATCCCTAGAGAACAGAATTGTGCTGACCTTCCTCACCTCTTGCACCAAGTCAGTAATACCTGTTTATAGTCACATTCATGTTAGGAATTGCATTTATAGGTCTACAAGTTAGATGTGGAGTTTAAAGACTGGAAATTTTTTATCAACAGACTTTATCACCATTCTACCAGCACTGTCTGTGTGGTTTGGTATGTTTATGGGGGATGGCCTGACCTTACTAGATGGCTCCTCATTGTTTTACTACAGTTACTGTAGTTCCCTTGAGGCAATACAAACTTAACCATTATCAGTGTTAAAATAATGAGAGACATTCACAGCAAAGAGTACGAAGTGCAGGGTCAGAAATTACTGTTTCATGTTGGCATTCAGGTCTACCAGCAAAAGTAGAAAGAGACTTTATCCAACTGTTTTCTTGGTGCCCCGCTGAAGTTCTCAAACAGTTAAGACAACTTACAGCCAGTTCCTTTTGAGTTGAACTCGATGAAAATTAGCAATCGCAAATAATCAGTAACTCCCAAAAAAGGGGTGGTTTGTTAGTTTGTTGGTTTTTTTTTTCCATAAATTAGCATACCATATATTTGTCCTTTTTAATTTCTGCCACAGCATTTTCAAAGTGTTTTCATCTTCAGCAATAAATAAGGTTACTACTTCGAAGAGTAAACTGAATAAACTCAGAGGTGAGGTTCAAGGAAAAAAAAAGACATCAAATAATGGCACACCTCAAGACTGCATTATTTCAGCAGCTTATCAGTAAATGAAGGTGTTTTCTCTAAAGTTCATGTGTTTGTAAGCCCCTTATAAGGACAAGAGGCTAAGCAGAGAAATTATTTTTGTTTGTGGAACCTTTTCAGAATGAATTCTGTAGATTTTCAGTTCACTGAGGGTGGCCTTTGTTAAGCAGGTGGTAGTTCCACTGCCTGAAGATAGGAAGTTCCCGGGTCCTCTTGCCATAGGTCAGTCATTGAGCAAACAAGTGTTCAGTGTTGATTCTAGTTAGCTTTCATACTCATGTGAAAATGAGACCCCATCTTTTTTATCCAGGCCTTTTTAATATCATGACAGATGTATCAGTTTGTAGAGCAGTGTTTTTAAAGCAGGATTTTTTAAAATTGAAGTTATTTCAGTAAAACGGCAGGTTGAGTGGGCAAGAGTGTTACAGGAAATGTGTTAATACATGATAAAGATGTTGGGATCACTTCTAGAGGTTCACTGTGTTATGTACATTAGAAACCCACAATGAAATGTTTGTGTGGTATTTGTCTTGTTAGTTTCTACACCTTTACAATTATGATTTCCAGACAAGGTGGTTTTCATGGGAGGAAGACTGTTCCTTGAGCAATTCAGAGGTAGTGAAATGACAAGATATTGCAGATCACTCCAACGTGTGTGCCTTTTCATAGAGCACAGCCTTTTTAAGGTCTTGACCTCAGATATTGGGTAAAACATTGTGAATTTGTGATGCGGGGGGACAGTTGATTTGTTAGCCTATCTGCTAATCATCAAAAGTTCAAACATCATTACCAGTTCAGAGATGCTACTGCATGTTAATTGCTGTGGCAAATTCCATGTCTTGTTTTTAACATGGGTGCAATCTGGAGACCTTCACATGCATACTACTCTAATAAATCTCTGGATCATTTTCATGATCTTCCATGAAGAGTGGATCCAGTACTGCTGAGGGGGCCACAAGGCCGTTACTTGCATGCCCTTGTGTGACTTTTCCCATATAACCTTAGTGATGAGACAATTTTGATTCTTTCCCTGAAAGGCAACGAATGAAGCAGATCTTCAGCTTTGTTTCTGAGAGAAAATAGGAAATGTATTCCAATGTGGACTGAAAGAAGATAAATAATAACAGTAATGTCAGAGCTTTGAATGCTGTCCTGAACAGATGACTGAAAATTACTTTGGACTTTTATATGAGCCAAGAAGAGGAGACAACCCTAAACAAAAGCAGCACTGTCAAGCCCATGCTGTGTTGACAAGAAGTTCATCAGAGACTGTAGGCTGGAATTTTAAGTGAAGAAAATTGAGATTATCTCGGTCCTTGAAAAACTGGTTTACCATATCTCCCTGTTATCTTAAGCAAGCTTGTTAATTTTTCTGTTGGAAATTTTTCCCTTCTTCGGCCTAATTTGAATTCCTTGTTGTTTTATTCTAAGGTTCTGCCCTGCCCCCTTCCATGCTGTCTTGCACTTCATAGACAAATTCTCCCTTCATTAGGATGGTGAGGTGGCACAGGTTGTTCTTGGTACAGAAAGACAATGAGGAAGTCTTCAGGTCTAAATCAGGATGTTCAAATGTATCATTATTTAGAAAGCCTGTTTTACATACACATTACTCCATCCGAGCAGATGGAAGAGAAATATTTTAATAGGGCATAAATCTGACGTTTTGAACTCCTGGTTTTGAGATGTTTCCTTCATTGCTGATGATTTGTGCAGTTTTGGGCAAGACCCCTGCAGCCAAATCCACAAAGTACCACCATCACCTGAAGTGAATGTGTCAAAATACAGAGTGTGGTCACCTAGGTTTTCATCAAAAGAATCTTTTTTTATGGTCTTTCAGAAAAGAAAACACCATTGCCTTATTGTCTTTTGTTGGTTTCAAGCAACAACATCAGCAAAAAAGAAAACCCCTGGTACCCAGAGACAATACACCTGCCTGAGTGCAGAAGGGAAAGCACTGATTGATAAATCCCCATCTTTTCACCATGCCCACAGTAACCAGCTGGGCAGCTTGGGTGCATCCCTCGGATATGTTTCTCCCTGTTTCCACATACATAGCATGTATGGCTGTAACTTTACCTTTTGCACTCCCCAGCTACCCATAATGAGAGCTACTCTTTTACTCAAGTACCTTTGGCGCTCTTGTTCTGCATCTCTGTCCCTCAGTGTCCCGTCAGTGAAACGAGGCTAACAGGAGGACCCCAGTAGAGTGCAAGCTGTGGATGGCTGCATTTGAGACTGTAGAGTGCTCAAGCAGCACAATGCTGAGTGCTCTCCAGTACCATCACAATGTCCAAGTGTCTCACGATCATGAATGTACTTAAGAATAAAGCATGAAAGCAAAACAAAATACCTTTGACGTCTTACTTAGTCAAACCCATGATATAAAGAGTTTGCAGAATCTTGTAGGCCAGCTGAGTCCTAGTCTCAAACCAGATCACCTCAGTGGGTACCCACCAGTAGTGCTGTCTCAAGGGGTGGCCATCCCAAGAAATGATGGGCACAAGTTACTCCTGGGAAGATTCTGGTTGGATGCAAGAGGAAATTTTTTTACAAGGAGGACAGCAGCCATTGGAATAATCTCCCCAGAGAAATGGTGGATTCTCCAATTTTTGACACCTTTAAGGTTCAGCTGGACAGCATACTAGCCCATGTCTAGACCTCGCTTTTACCAAAAAAGGTTGGACTATGTGGTCCTTGCAATCCCTTTCAACCTGGTATTGTATGATTGTGTTCATAACAATCTGAATCCTGCAGGCTCACTGGGGATGTGATTGAGCTCACTGAGCTGCATTCCAGTTTTTCACACTTGGCAAGTCCAAGGAGAGGCGAAGGGACAGAGATGCAGTTGTGGGAAACAGCGCTGCTTTGTCTCCGCCAATGAAACGTAGATGTGGGGAGCAGTGACAGTGCTTGAGACCTGGGAGGAACAAGAAAAAATTGGGACTATATTGAAAACCTGGCTGGCAGGAGTGAGATTTCCTCTGCAATCGTGAGGTTCACATTGTTCAACTCTCAGCATAACATACAATTTTTAAATCTGAAATGCCTTAGAATAACTAACTTTGAAGCAAAAATAACAGTTTTTGCAGCTTCAGGCCTGTAGTTGTGAATGGTTACATAGGTATAGTAGAAGGGGAGAAGTGGGGATTTACCTCCTCAGTCAAGAGTCTTCCAAAATTTTATCTTGGTGAAGTAAACAACTGCATTTTATTAGTCATCATGTACCTCACAATGATAATAATAAATTATATTGATGAAGTAGGACTTCCACCTGCTCTGGATTTGTCTTCAGACTTCCCTGTGTGAAGGAACCTTAAAATAAATGATTTCCACTCTGGCAGGCACCTGGTTTAAAACAAAGGTGCAGCCAATGAATGAAATCGTCAAACACCTGACTATTTTTAGGAGCGAGAGGAGCAGTAAATAATGTTGCCTTAGAGCACTTTTTCCCTTGTCATGCCTTTCCCCTTGCAGTTTGCTGTCACTAATCACTGTGAGCCAGACTGTGCACGTGGAAGGATCCTTCTGACAGAGTCAGTGGGGCTGCTCATGTGAGTAATTTGCAAAGCACTCAATCAGGGCAATCAAGCCCTGTGGTATTAGACTCATTTTTGGCTATAAATTCCCCGGGCAAGGACTTACATTTTTGTCAGTAAAACACTGCAATTCTGGTGCAGTCCTTTTATTATTTTATTTTTTTTCCTCCCCACAGCTTCTCATTGCTTCTCACCTTTTTCTTCATGCACACACAGAGAGCACTAAGAGACTCAGAGAAGCAGCAGCTTTGACAAGCAATGCTAACATGCCTCCCTGCTCTGAGCAATTCCTTTGGGCGATTTAGCAATGTTACTCTGGCTCTCAGCATTTCTTTCAAGTCAGGAGCCTCACTGCTTACAGCAGCTTGGGAAAGGGAGAGCCCAGGTACAAAGGCAGGAAAAAAGTTCCATCAGTGGCTGGCAGCAACAGGAGAGTCTGGTTGTGCTGGTGAGTCAGCCGAACCACTCGCTCCACTTGCTTATTCCAGCCACATACAGGCAAGTGCAGGCAGGGAAAATTCCTAGCTTTGATTGTGAGGAAAGGGCCTGCTTATGACACCACAATAAACTCTGTTTTCCCAGAATGAAATCTCACCAGGCATAATTGCCAAAATCCTGGGACGAAATACTTCTGCTTAACCCCTGACACATCTCGTTCTTTTCACTGGGAGAAAAGTAGTCATTTATGGTTTGGGGTTTTGTATTTTTGGGTTTTTTTCTTTAAATTCAATTACCAGCTTTGATGTGTCTAAAATGGGAATAATGGCAGAGAATACAATATCTGCTGTCTGCACTGCTATCTATACACTTGCATATAAATAGCACTTTTGTTTCATGGGTTGGAGTAGAGGCTGAAGAGACATACTGACAGTGCAGCAGCTCTTTTCCTTTGTAGTGGATCTAATAGGCCTGCAGTATGAAAAATGCTGCTTATGCTTTGCTTTTAGTGAAACTCACTCTGTGCAGAGGTCTAGCGAAGGGCAGAGGCCCCACTTAAATCCTGCTGAGCCTTTAGACAGGCTTTCCATGTTCCCTACGGTAGGTACAAGGATTCAGACAGTTTTGCATTCTGTTCGTGGGTAAAGGCATGTAAATAATACCTTTATGACTCAGGTATGTCTTGAAATATGCAACCTGATGGCAGACAGTTCTACTTTATTGTGCAGATATTTGTTCTGAACCACATGGCTTGTAAGTCATGAAATATTAATGGACATGCAAATCTCCTCTTCTGTATCACAAGCTTTTCTGTGTTCCTGACCCCTGACTTCCTTTAATCATCTCCTGGGTGTGTGGTCTGTTACTATTCTGAGATATCTGGTGAACAGGGGCAAAGTAATTACTTGATCCCTGCCTGCTGCTAGAATCTTTTTGAAAAGAAAATGGATAACTTCAGAGACGCTTCCTCCTTGCATTAAAATCAGCCCCACCTGCTTGCTTCACAAGATTTCTCTTTTGGTGGCCTGAATGCAGACCTGCAGTGTTCAGTGCTATTTTCATGACTGTAAAAACAGCATTCTTGGATCTCCTAAGTTGTCACCTGCTCCTCCACAGATTAATTACAATTTTTGGTCAGATGCTTTCTCCCCTTTTCTCTCTCTCTCCTCCCTACTGATTTTTTTCTGAAGGCATCCTTATAAGTATGCTGTTTTATTGTGACTTGTTACAGGAAGGCCCAATGATCTTTCAATGAGCAGCTGTAGTGCCTGTTAGTTAGTTAGTTAATCTTTGCCACCTCCCTAGTAATTGGAGGCTGAATTAATGACTGAAACAAGATTTTTTTTTTTTTTTAAGAACTAGGGCATGTATTTTTGGCAGAAATCCCCTTTCCTTTCTCCACCTATTTTCTAACATCCCAACCACTAAGAATAAGGATGTTACCAATGTGGGGAAATATGGAAATGCTTCTTAGCTCCCTGCCAGACACAGAAGAGTTCAGTGGTTTGGTGCCATGCAGGTCTGACAACCAAAGGAGAATATGTACAAGCAGTATGGCTGGGGAAAGAGAAAACTGACCACGAAAATGCATTTCCCATATGGGAACTATTTCAGTAAACCAGCACGATGGAAGTACGGACATGAGTGGGTATTTGTACAAGTGAGCTCACAGTGACTGCCAGGAGCATGGTGTAACACAAGGGCAAGAAAGACCACACAGTTTAATACAAGGTTGATAAATGTTGACCTACAAGTTTCTGATTTCTGGTGCAATTTTGCCCAAGTTGCAGGAGTCAGCAATGCAGCACCAAACACACTGCTTCTGAAATGGTGGGTTTATACAGATTAGGAGTGGGGAAGACTAGCTAAGGTCAAAACATTCGTTATCTGAGCAGAGAAAAAGGAGCTGGGATACTTCAGCTGTTTGCAACATGCCATTTTGCAAAACCTGCGATGACACATAGGAACTTTTCTGGGGCTCTGCTGTTCAGTCCTCAGTGTGTGCTGTTTCTGAGGATCAGGTGGCTGCCTGGGAGGAATCCACACCCTGGATTTTAAAGGTGCAAAGAAAACTCACCTCACCCTTGATTTCATTCAGCAGGAGGTGCTTATGTGTCTTTGAGGACATGGGTGTCTTTCTTTCGCACCCTTCTTGGTGTTTTCTTTCCCCTGAAATGACCTTGGTGACTTCCAGGCCCTGTGAGAAGGGCAGACCCACAGCTTGGCTCACACAAATGGCAGTGGTGAAGCACAGTTACTCGGTGGGTTAAAGCCTGGCAGCCTCCAACTTGGGGACCACCCACACCATGACTGTTCCCTGTGCAGGGAGCAGCAGTCCCCGCACAGGGTGGTGGAAAGCTGATGTGCCACCAGCTGGTGGGTGCTGTGGGAGTCATAGAGAGAGCAGATGGAGCACAGAAGCCAGAGCATCCCTCCTGGCCAACCTGCAGCCCCGTGGTGTCCCACCACAGGATGATTTACACGTGCCTAAATGATGGTAATGAGCCCTGGCACAGGTCTGGCTGCCCTGTAGCCTGCTAAGGTGACAATTGCTAACTCAGGCTTCGGAAGGAAGAGCGCTCTGATCAGCTGAAAGGAGCAGTGAGTAATCCTCATCTACCTGGCTTTGTATCCAAGTCGTGAGTCATTCTAATGAGCAATACCAAAAGTGCTGACCTGCCCATCTCATGCTTCCTTACTTGAGACTCCAAGGTAACCTGCAGCCTTGGTGTGCCTCGGGGCTGCCTTTTGGGCAGAGGGGAACCTGGGACACTGGTTTTACTGCAAACCTTACCAGTGGAGTAAATGCTGTTGTAGGACGTGTGTGTGCCCAAAGACTCAGTGTAGGTAATTAGGAAGCTTTCAGTGGGTTTTCTGTATTTAATATTCCCTGCTAAAACTTGCAGAGCTGTTTTTGATTTAAAGAACCTTTTCCTACACCTCACCATCAAGATTTCAGTTGCACATCTCTCTCTCTTGTGCACACCAACCTGGCCAGCTCTAGCTGGCTGGAACAGTGTGCAATGACTGGGCAGAGGAGTGCCTGGGATTATTGCTGGCTTAGTCCATGTCTCTGTGTTCCTGGGGACAGCACACAGTACGCCTGCCTCTCCTGCCCTCCCTGCTCTACACTGTGCCCACACTGCAGGGTGGGATGCTGCCTGTCCTACCATTTCAAAAGGCTGCTCCTTTGAGTGCAAAGTCCTCAATGTCCTTGCTTGGCTTTAAGCTCCACGTGTGGTACTGGCATGTTGGGGATGGTGAAAGCTGTTTGCCTCTGGTTTGAATGCAAGGCGTGGGCTGGCTTGGCTGCATGAGCAAAACTGCACTACTGGATGTTTTCAGCAGCTTCCCCTGGGTGCATGGCACTATTTAAAGTGAAAGCACTTTGATTTGGAAGAGGCAAGGATGAAGGTGAAGGCTAATAATAGAAGTTTATAAATGCAGCAGACATCCTAGCACCCTGTGTCTTTCATGTCGTCCTTCATTTACTCTCCTGGTGCTCTCTCCTCTTTTAAAGCTCTGTTATTTTTCCCCCTGTGAGCAAAGTGCTGCTGAGAGTAACTGGGGTAGCTGAGTTTGATCCATTTATGTGCCTATGGGTATAGTGTGGGCTGTAATTTAACACTGAAATGTGTGGAATGATCCATGAAACCTCCAGGGTGAACCATGCTAAGGGACAGACTTTCATAATCTGTAGATTATACTCCACATTACATATATATATTATAGACTATATATATATAGCTCATGACTAATAAGGAAACCCCTCTTATAATTAATAGCTCCCAGTAGAGGCCCATCCACATAACATTCCTATGTGGGTGGGTGGTGTTGGCAGCAGCAGTGCAATGCCTGACTCTAGTCCTGATCTGCGCTCCTGCTCCTCATCAGCTGCAGGACGTGGACAGCAATAAGGGCAGTGCAGCCCCGATTATGAGGAAATTCTGATACAAACAAGAACTGTTCTCGTCCTCTGTTATATGCCTGGGCTCTCCATGTAGGTGGCATGGTTGGATGTGAGTCCTTCAGACAGCAAAACCTGTGTGAGGTGAATGGGACTCATGCTGAACGTTCCTCAAAGCCCATGGCAGGTGAGGTAGGTGGTGAGATCCTTTTCCACAGCCTTGAAATGGGACCATCCCTCCTCTTCTGTCTCTGAAGCTTCTCTGTCCCTCCTGCCTCTGTTTTGCCAAGTGAAAGTCCATTTGGCAGGAGTACAGCAATCTACACACACAGCCAGCTGGTTTACACTGAAACCTCATGTGTTTCACAGATAGGCTGACCTTCCCCAGTGCAGCTCACTCATTGCCCTTCAGATCCCTAGGGCTTTCCTATCTCACAAGAACAGGGGGAACTCCTCTGCCCCAAAATCCTCATCAAAAAGCACTTGCTCAGAGGTAGTAAAAGGCAAAACAGAGTGAGTTCTGCAGCTGAACTCATATTCAAGGAATTATTTCAAGCAGTCTGTACATTCCTTCTACTTATAATTTATTATTAACAGTCTAAGAGGAAGCAAAATAATTCATTAAACAATCAGCAAGGCATTCATAAGACATTATTGAGATCAGGTCTCCGGGAAACACATGAGCCTTCACAAATATTAAGTTTTATCTACTCTGTTAAGTCATTTTACATAGGAAAGTGAAACTTAATCCAGCTGCTCTGTCTCTGTAGCTGCTGCTCAAGGGGAAACAAATTCAGATCCACCATAATCTGACTAATAGGTTCCCTCTTATCAGAGGGAAAGGAGCAGTTTCATCTCAGTTTCTGCAGTCTGCCCCATGCTTATCTATTCCCTGGTGGCCAGATATCAGAGCAGACCAGTGAGAGGAGTCCCATTCCAGGGGCTGGAAAATAAAATGCCTTGCTGTGAGTCCCTTGCTGCAGGCAGTTAGCAGGTGCTTTCTTTTCCAGATGAGAGTGGCTCATACTTCAGAAAAAAAGTTTGGAAAAGTGCAATTTCTCCCATAGCTCAAATCTGTATTCTTGGTTTAGCCAGCATGGAAGCAGTAAGGCACTGCTTGGTCAAACAGCTGCTCAGAAAGTCCCTGCTCTCCCTCCACTAAGGGACATCTGGTACATTTGCCTCTACCCAGTGCTACTACATTGTGGTGGGACGATTTGGTTTTGTTAAGAAGCTGAAGCTCACCCACATCCTCAATTCTCACCCCCACATGTTGCTTTCTGCCCCTCTACCATTTGCTTGTGCTGTGTAGTGATGATCCTGTATGGGAAATGACTTTGAAAACATCATAAAGACATTTCTGGGAGCAGTGGAGTCTTCAAAGGAAAATTCTTGGGAAGCTGGAAATATAGTGGGAGGGAAAATATAATCTTTCTCTCATTTTAGATGAACTTCTGCCTTCCTTGAAATTCCTATGAATTTCAAAGCCTTTGATAGTCATGAAACATCAGAGGAGCCTTTATGCTAAGCAAAAAGTGTGTGAAAGCAGCGCTGCTTCTGATCCCGCCAGGAGCTGCTGCACACCCCGTTCCTTTTCCTTATGTTTGTCTTCCCTCAGCTGATGCAGTCCATTTGCATTTGTCTGGGTGGTCGTGGCTGTGCTCTGCTGTTACCCTGTTACATCTGTACCCTGTTACATCTGTTGGATGGCACCAGAGCAAAGCACATTACAGGACTTGCCTGCACGGCCAGTGGCCAGCCCCGCCGCTCCCCTGTGGGCCAGCTTCACTGATCCACAGGGATGGCTGCACTCGGAGCCCTGGGATGCCCTGCCTGCAGCAGAGTGCACGACACAGTTTGGTTTTGTCCCAGCCTCCCTTTACAGGGTCAGTGCCAAGCAGAGAGGCCGTGGCACGGGGCTTTCCTGGAAGAGCTCTGATGGCACCAGGCACAGGTGGCAGATTTAGAGGCAGACACAAATCACTTTGAGTGCAGATCACTGAAAAGGACAGCACAACCACCCGAGCTGGGGCAGCCATTCCTTGGAACAGGAACAGCCAGTGGGACGGGGTGGGGAATTTCTTCCGTGTAGCACATCCAGCCACAGGAGACTATGCAGGGGATGCCATAGAAAATGTGAGAGCTGAAGAGTTGGAATAGGATCTCCACAAGCTACTCCTGAAGAGGGGCACAGATCTCTGTGAGTAGATACAGTCCTCCCACTTCCCACACCTCACTTCCCAACTGCTTCCAGCAGCACTCGTGGGTGTTCTATCATGGACTCCTTCCAGAAATGATGCTGGCAGAGAACAGCATCTGGTCAAGCAAAGGGGGAGGGAGACAACCAGAGAGCAAAAGTCCCAAGGGTAATGGGACTTACCTGTTTTTCTACCTGGGTAATGGTTATCCTGTGAAGACTCATGCATTCATGTCTCCTTTATTCAGTGGGAGGGAAAAGGCTGCCAGGGCTGCTGGGCAATGCCATGTCCAGGCTGGTCCCGTGGGGCAGCCCCTGCTCCAGCCAGCTGTGATGTGCCTCTGCCTCATGCTTCCCTTCCCTAGGTACTAAGTGGAGAAGCTGCAGCCTAAAGGGGCAGGACATGGCATAGGCAGCCCCAGGGAAAAAGTCTAGGCAAGCTGAGTTGGGAGAAGACAGTGAGAGCACTGAGGAGCCTTCCTGCCACCACAAGGAGGCTGCAGGTGACCTGTGGTGTGCAACATGAAGAGCTGCAGGTCTGCAGCAGCCATTGTTCAATTGTTGTGGAGCCATTGCCAGGTGAGATTTACCTCATCACTCACAAGTGAGGGCTTATTTGCATTTGACCTGCCCAGGTCGAATTCACCTCCAGATGAATCTGATCCATGTGGGTTTGAGAGCCTACACAAGGGCTGTCCATGCTTCTCACTTACCTGTCACTGCATCTGTTTCCTGGCATTCCCAAGGATTCCCATCTCAATTTACTTCCCTTGCCCCCTTTTATTGCTGCTTTGCACCATGTTGCTTCTCAGGATCCAGTTTGTCCTCTGCCTTGTCCAGCATGCTCCCTGCCCATAGCTGTGGAATTTCTCTCCAACAGGTAGCTCAGTTACTCTTAAACAAGCTGAAGAAGTAGGGGACTATTTTTGGCGTGATGTCATGTGTTCCACAGCAAATGAAGCTTATGCTTTCTGCTGGAGCAGTGTTGAGAAGAAAATTCCTCTTGATGTGAACCAAATGTAGTTTTTGGACATGTGATTGGCACAAAGTACACAGGCATTGACTTTCTACAAGGATAAGCTGAAGTAAGGAGTAGAACAAGTTGAACCCTTTTTTTTTTTTTTTTAAGCTACCTTGGCTGAGTTGCTGCCTTTGAACAAGGGTGGCGAGGTCCCAGGCAGGTGTGGGACACAGCTATGTATGCATGCAGACACAGGCATGTAGGCAGAGCTGTGTCATGAACAGTCAAAGGCCTTGCTGACTTCTGTTAAGATAAACCACAGAAGGATAGAGTTATGACTAGAGTTATATGGACCAAGGTCAGCACACAACTGAGGCAGAAGTCTGCAAATAAAGCAACAACATTGTTCAGTTTTTCACTGACTAATGAAGCATCACTTGATAATGCTGATTGTCACTGCCAAACACAAATTTAAGCACAGCTCCTGTTCCCACCCTGCAGAGTTTATCAGGCTGGTCCCCTTCAAAATGGACTCACTTCTGCAGAGCCTGCAGACATGATTTAATGATTAGCCAAGGGCCATGCTGAGGAGGAAAGCAACTATCACCTCAAATTACTCCCCACCCCTTCTGTGGACAACATGTGACAATTTTTGCCTGAAGTCTGTTTGAAACCCAGTGTACTGATTTCAACCCAGAGAACAGGAGGAGTACAGCTACCTAACACAGGTGCAGCTACAGCAGTAGAGCTGCCTTGGCATCATGCTGCTTGTTATTGAAAGTTTTGCTAAATGTGATTTTTCAGTCTATGATAAAAGTGTCCAATATCTGATGCAAGCGTGCAGGTGTGTCAAGAGGAAGGAAAATTATGCTGAGACCTGGCAGTGTGGTTTGGAAGACAAATCCTCTAGAGGAGGAACAATTTAGGAAAGCTTTACTGTAAGTGAAGAAAGGAAAAGCTGTGGGCTAGCCAGAAAGTCTCCAGGACAAATTAGAGGCCTGGGTCATCACCAATTATATGAAATTTAACAAAGAGAAGTGATGGACTGCATCTGGGATGGGGCAAACTTGGATGTATGCACAGAATGGGAAACGAGAGTCTGGAGAGCAGTGCTGTGGAAAGAGACAGGGAATCCTGATTGATGGCAAGTTGAACATGAATCAGCAGTGCCCTGGCAGCCAGGAGGGCCAACCCTGTCCTGGGGTGCATCAGGCACAGCATTGCCACTGGGCAAGGGAGGGGATTGTCCCGCTCTGCTCTGTGCTGGTACAGCCCCACCTTGAGTGCTGGAGCAGTTCTGGGTGCCACAATATAAGAAGAATATTAAACTCTTAGAGAGTATCCAAAGAAGGGCCAGGAAAATGGTGAACGGCCTTGAGAGGAAGCTCTATGAGGAGCAGCTGAGGGCACTTGGTCTGTTCAGCCTGGAGAAGAGGAGACTGAGGGGAGATCTCACTGCAGTTACAACTTCCTTGTGAGGGGAAGAGGAGAGGCAGGCACTGATCTCTTCTCTGTGGTGACAGTGCCAGGACCCAAGGGAATGGCCTGAAGTTGTGTCAGGAGAGGTTTAGGTTGGATATTACGAAATGTTCTTCACCTAGAGGGTGGCTGGGCACTGGAACAGCTCCCCAGGGAAGTGGTCACAGCACCAGCCTGACAGAGTTCAAGAAGTGTTTTGATGACGCTGTTAGGTACGTGGTGGAATTCTTGGGGTTGTCCTGTGCAGGGCCAGGAGTTGCACTTTGAGGATCCTTGAGAGTAACTTCCAACTCAGGATAGTCTATGATTCTATGATTCAAGGAAAAGTCTTCTAAAGAATCTGAATGATTTTGGGACATTGGTCTAACTGCAGGACTAAGACAGAGCTGCTATTCTTAAGCAGTAAAAAATCAAGGAACTATTGGCCTTGCAGTACCCAGACAACCACCAACCACCTGACTGCTGTCAGCTTCCCTACATGCAAGATCATTGTGTTTTCACAAAAACCTCCTCTGGGACTTCTCATTTTTTCATGACTCTCAAACAGAGCTGTGTCTGATTTGTGTGGTAGCTTTCAGATGTTTTGGAATAGAGGTGTAAGTAAAATGCCAAGCATTTTGCAGATCTCTCTATGGAGATTGCTGGACTTGACACCTCTTGCAGAGCTCTGGGAAAGGGCAGGAACAGCCCCAGTACAGAGGGATGGCAGCTCCTCCAGGACTGGAAATTGGGAAAATCACTGAATGATATTCCAGTTGCAAGAAAAAAATTATGTCCTTTTTTTTTTTTTTTAAGAATCTAATGTGGTTACTTCCCTTCTGCCACTTTTGAAAGAGATTTCAAAAGCACATAGAGATAACATATCTGGGCACCTGTTGAAGCTGGTAGAAATAATTTCCTCACTTTTGTTGGGCAAAGTAAAGCACGGCTGCTGCTTGAAAGAAGAGCTGGTTGAAGATTGCACCCATCCTGCTGTAAGTTTTAGGGGGATTTTTTCCTTGCTAGACCAAACACAAATTTTTCAAGTCTTTTTACAGGAGAGAGGTGTGCACTGTCAAAGTCAAGTTTATTTTGATTTGCACCCTTTTCTCTACAGATGCAACAGAGGAAACATCATCCAATCCTTAGGCCACATGGACATCTTTCAGCTCTGACAAGGGAGTGGATGCAGGTGATCTGCTCCCTTCCACCCCCCAACCCCAAACAAAATTTGATCAGAAATAATCTGTCTGATTTCTAGTGCTGCCGGAAAGGATCAGATGAGGGAAAACCCTTCACTGAAAACTTCAGCAACTTCTATTCAGCCAGTAAAAAAAAATGATGCCCGCTCTAGATTTCCAGGAAATTACCAAATCTGGTAGGTGCATTTGGAGGAAATGTTGGGATTTGCCTGTTTTTAAAATCCCTGTAAAACATTCATTATGTACATGCTTCATAATCCCATAGTAAATAACCATAAATTCCCCATTTCACAAAGTTAACTGCCCATGTGCTCACTTGCACACAGAAAAATTGATCAAGGTGCAGCCTGAGGAGTTTAGAAAGGTCATTTTCAAGACTAGAGAGAGATTGAAAATCTTGCTGCTAATCGAAGAAAGAATATTTAACATCTTTTTGACAAGAAATGCAAATAGCTTTAGTTCCACTGCTGTCCCTCTGGCCTAGAAGTGCTGTTAAGACAGTTGTGGTACGTAATATAAATGTTATCCACTGCAGTGTCCTCTGTTGTCCTGGCTGGGTTGTGCAGTGTTTAGTGGTGCAAAGTTCCCACTGGTGCTAGGGATCACATCACCACTGCAGGTGTTGCCTTTTTTGCACTCGTGCTTCTTTTCTGGGAAGGCAGCTGGAGTGACTGCAGGCACTCAGTCCCACCTTCTCCTTCCTCCTCCCTGTGTTTTTGAGCAATTTCACGTTACCCGCAGTCTCTGGATGTATCTCCCTCCCTGCTGTCCTGTAAAATCAACAGCCATCCCCACCTTTCACATCCCAGCTCCCTTCCTCTGAATGCTTAAAGACCTGGGAGCTCGGCACTGCTGGTGGGATTTCAAAACCCAGCCCAGGCTCAAGTGCCAGATTTGGGCTAAACAGCTTCTATGTACTGTCAGATCTACACATGACAATGATTTGCACAGCCCACTGCTGAGCCAGTTAGAGCCTTTTGTTTAAAAAATAAAGAGACAGATAAATTCAACTCTTCCCCTTCTCCTAGCAAGCTTATATCATGTGCCTATCTTAAAAATGGCTCGCTCCAGAATGCATTAGAGCTAAATTATCATTTATGTTTGTCACAGGGATTGCTAATGTGTAATGAGATTTTAGAGTTAATGTTTTGTACAAAGCACTTAGCGGAGCTGGGATGAAATTGGTTCAGGATTCTGATGTGGTGTTTTAATTAAAGATATTTTCCAATCAGGGCCAAGCAAACGACTTGTCAGAAGATTTTGTACCCATCAGCCAATATAGCAGTGCAATGTTGGTCTCGCTTTCTGCTTTTGGATTTTCTTCAGGGAATTAGAGGAGAGAGCCTCTCCAAATCTCATGCAGAAGAGCCTGTCTTAGCTGCAACCCTTACAGGAGAATAAATACGTATTTGATGCTCTGAGATCTTTCACCTGGATGTCAGTGGTCTGGTTCATTGCAGCGTGACACCAGCCTTAGGCTGCCTTGATTTTGTTGAACTCGTGGGTGTAGGCTGGTGCAATGCACTCACCCAGACTGAAAGCTATGGGAAGCCCAGTGCTGTGGGGTGAATCCTGAGGTCTTGTCTGCTGTAGCAGCATCCTGAGCTCTGACTGCAGCTCCTTGTCTCTCTCCTCTGCCATTGGGCGTGGTAGCCAGGGAGGAGGCAGGAAAAATGGGTGATACAGATCCAAAAAAAGAAGAGGAAGGATTTCCAAAAAATGTACCTGAAAACCATCAAAATAATGACTGAGATGTCTCTGGCTTAAACACACAGGCTTCGGATGTATGATTCAATGTAAACCTCAAATGCATGTTAATAGGCACAACTTTTATTAACTGCTGGATAATAAGGATCATTACTACCAAATTAACACATTCTTTTCTTAGCTACCTCAGGTCCATGCAGGGAACTTCAACTGCTATCAGGTCTTAGGCTGGGATATCTGCTTGGAACAAAATCACAAAGGTATAACCAGACACGAAGTGCAGGTCTCAGGGCTGGTGTTGGACATGGGCAGTGCAAACCTCTGGCAGAAAACCAGCCACCGTCCTCAGTGTCTGCTTTGCCCATCTCCAGCCATGAGAAACTCATCTGAGTAGGGGGGGCTAGGGGGATGCAGGGAACTGGCTCCTGCTGGGAAGGGGCAAGAGGGAGGAGTTTCCCTACTCAGTGATCCTCAGAGTTAAACCTTCCTCCTTTCTTTTCCACCTCTACTGCTGTGACCAAGACTCCCCTTTTCCCTGAACCCCCTGGTTTTTGCCCCAGTCCCCTCTCCACAGGCAAGGAAGGATACCAGCCCCACAGCATGGGGCAGCTCCTCTGGAGGCTGAGTCAGCTCCATGGATACAGGAGAGCACTGCTGGAGACTCACCCTGCGGGGGTGTGCAGCTGTGACACCACAGCATCATTAACTTGGATAATAGGACTGAGCCATAGCAAACCACCCTGGATTTGTATAGCTCCATGCCATGTTTGTTTTTGCAGTGTTTCTGACATAAACCCTTTTAGTGCTGAGAACCTTTTGGTAGTATGCATCCTGCTTGCTGTTATAATAGAAAAAAATCCTTCTTTATATGCTCATGAATTCTAATACATTTGGCTGGTTGGTTTGTTCATTTGTTTTTTGAAGAAGAACAAAGAGAAAGCTTTCATTTTGTACAGTTCTGATATTTTAACATAGATATGGATGAGTTTTTTCTTGTATTTTTCTTTTTCAGTTTTGCCCATCTACAGGTTTCATGACTGTTTGGAAACAGATGAGCAGTAAGTAGGGATTTTAATCCCAAAAGCAAATTGTAACATAATCTGTTCATTAGGTGAATTCTTCAGCTCAGTATGGAAATTCACCTGAGTGGTGAATTCACAGAGAGATGAAGGTGAATTTTGCAGAAATAAATCTCATATTTCTACCTCTACTGTACGGTGAATACACGAATATGCTGGATATTCTAACATTTTATTGTAACATTTTTTATTACAACATTTTCTTTTGTAAGTCTTGCACCACAGGATCACAGAAAATTACAAAGACAGAAGGAGACCAAGCTGCATATTCAGGTCAGCCCCTCCTCAGTGGAATAGCATCCTACTCCATAAAATATAATACACAGCACAGCTTCTCGTGCACCTCTTGGCCAGCTGTGTGGGTGCTTTATCCACGAGGACACTGACACACCACTTAATGAGTGGCATCGACCTTTTCAGAGACAGAGAGGTACAAACATGTATGGGGCATCTTTTCCTGCCAACCCCAAACGTTCCAAAGGCATGAGTCAGATCTCCCTGTCTCGTAAATTATGAGACTAGATGAAAAAAATGTTAATGAAAACACCAAACAAATGTGTTGATGTTCTTCTCTGCCATGAATTTTATTGAGTCTATGGATTTGAGCCCTCAGAGGTCACTCAGGTTAAATTTTAAGTCTTTTGTTCTCTATAAGTGATAGAAAATTCTGCTGACTCATTCAATTACAGGACTAAGTTACAGACACTGGGGAATTATGGTGAACTCTCTAAGAGAGGCACCTTTGTGGGGAACCTTCTGTTGCAAATCTCTGCCAGCATGTGCTGAACTGTATGAATTAAATTCTGCAAAATGTGTTAGGAGATACAGAGAGCTGGACTCATATCCACAGGTATGGTGCTAAAGTTTCTGAGTTTCCTGCTCACTGCTGCCAGGATGATGAACCACGTCATAGGTCTAAATCCCTGTTGTCAAGAGATCCCCTATCCAGAATTGTGGGGTAGAGAGGAAGAGGAGATCTGGGTTGGTGGAGAGCCAGGATAATGAGCCATGAAGGGACTCCCCATTCTTCTTATAATCTGGGAAGAAAGAGCTCCTCTGTAGGAGATGACCCCTCCAATGGAAAGGCTGAGGTAGTATTTACAGGATTGTTTTGGTAAGCAGGTAATGCATGAGAAAGACCCACACCTCCTTCACTTTGGAAAAAGAGTGAGTGAGTTTTCTGGTGAAAAGGCCAGATTTTAGCACAGGTACACTGTGATGTTGAGAGACGGAGCAGGGGCTTAGGCACATCTCCATGTTGCAAGCACTGCCTTCACCATGGCTTTAGGCACCAGCACTACCATAACAGATTAAAGTCCTCTGCAGCAGTCCCAGCACTCGGGTGACCAGGCTCGGTGTTTTTGAGAGGAATGATTTCACAGCAACATTGAGGGGGGCATGGTAGTGTTTTATTTTACAGTCACACTTTCATCCAGCCTCTCTTACCAGAAGGTCAGCTCTCCTCTCCTCCTGCCATCTGCTCCTGAGAGACTTGTCCCTGCCAACACGCCTTTGACACAGTTGGAAGCCCTGGTATGAGTGAGGCACCAGCAGCAGCAGGAAGGTGAGTTACAGCAGTGGGTATAGAGGTACTCAGGAGCACCTCTGAGTGCTCTGAGCGTGGCCTCCCACTATCTGCCGTGGTGTCCCTGTGCTTCCTGTGGTGTTGAAGCAGGAGAGGTTGAGAGGGAAGTAGCAGGGACAGCTGAGTGCAGGGATTGTGCTTCCCTGGCACAGGAGAGGTTGAACATGAGAATGCGCTCCAGGCACGTGTGCGCACATGAACCTTGAGCTGTGACTCCTGAGGAGGTGATTTCAGAGAGCAGCTTAAGGTAAGGATGTTAGGCACTTACCAAGTCTGAAATATGGACTAAATATTCAGTGAGAATCTGCTGGGTACTCAGGACTACTCAAAATCAGGCAATTTTTTAAGCTGTGAGGTAGCCAGTATCATCCATATTGCTGAGCTGGGACTCTGCTGGACCCCTTCAGGCAAGGAGGTTCAATCATCTGCTCTCTTTTGAGCTCCCATACCTCACGATGCCTCTGTTCCCAAGGGCTCATGTCTATTTTGATTTCATGTTCAGAGTCTTCATTTGCTGCTCACTCCTACAAGGTGATGTTTTTCCCTCCTCTGCACTGGCCTTTTTGTTCCAAAAGACTTTGGTAACCTCACTTTGAGATGTGTCTCTTTCAACTGCAGAGACAGGGCTTTCAGACCCTCCAGGTGTCTGGCCTTGACTCCTGCCACATGTTGTGGTGCCAGAGCTCTTCTGGAGGCTGCTGCCATCAATTCCTCAGTGTCTCACTGCTTCAACACTTTTGGCTGTGCCCTCTGGCAGCCTTCACTTGGTGCCTTGACACCAAAATTTTGATACTGAAAGTGGTGTTTTCTGAGAGCACCACTTTGATTCTTCTCTCACTAGTACAAAACTTCTTCTTTTATTAAGTGGTGCATTTTCCAAGCCTCTATAGCTGGACTCCTCTTGCTCCAGCCATGGATTCATGGGCAGAAGATGCCAGTGGGATGCCCTCGTTCAGCAGCTGCTTGTGCCAGTGTGCCTGTTTAGCAAGTACAGATGGAAAATGCTGTTATTTTCCCCTCACTGATCACTGTCCAAAGCATTGGAGACTCCAACAGAAGAGCCAGAAGTGAGAAAAGCTTCTGTTCCCCCAGCTTCGGTACTTTCTACCACATCTCAATTTCTTTAAAATTTAGCACGCTGTACTTAGGCTTGGCATTGTAACTCTGTTGGCCCCTCATGACAGGTCTGTTTTGGCACAGGGAGGGCTGCAGGGACCTGCAGCAAGCAGCTGAGCTCAGGTGTAGAGGGGCACAGGTTTCTCTAAGCCAAGGGGCTTGTTCATCCTTTAATTATGCCTTTTTTTTCCTTTCTTTCCTTGTTGCTGGCACAGGTGGCTGGAGTAGGCTGTGCAGTTCTGTTTCAAGCAGATAAAGACATCTGTAACTGCCAATATCTAGCAGCCCTGTCCCTCTGCCATTTTCCTTTTGTTGTTTTGCACAGACTTTCACAAGTGTGTCCCTCTCAAATTTCCAGTGAAACGAATAATATCAACTGAGCCTGTAAATCTTTCCCTCTGAAGAGGGAGGAAGATACTATAGGCACGGGAAGGCTGCTGGAGGGGTTGAGGAAGACACAGTTGCATTTAGGCTGAACAAGTACAGCAACTTCCCCCTATTCCTCTTTTCCTCCTGCAGCAAGGTGCCCCTCTGCCACCCACACAGGGTTTCCGCTCCCAAATGTGGTTTCCTTCCACACTCCACTCTTTACAAAAGTAGTTGAGCCCATAATGGGGTGTGACCCACACCTTGAGGGTCCCCATCAGTCCCCTGGCACCTCATCAGTCCAGGGTCTCATTGCTTCATTGCTTTATTTCATTGTCTACCCAGGAAAGGTCCCCTCTCCCCCACCTTTGCTGGTTTTGCCCGTACTGAAGCATCACTGGCAGGAGTGATGCCACGGTGTCACTTGCTCCACCATCAGCTTCAGCTGCGATGGTTGAAGGGGATATTGCTGCCAGCAGCTCCCCTCACCTGTCAGTCACAGCCCTGCATGCTGGAGCAAAGCTGATGCTCCCTCTGGAGATCTGCTGGACCCCAACTCTGTGCCAGAAGCACCGCCACATCTGCAAGGTGGCAGGGGCAGCAGGGTTGGCTCTCCTGCTGCTGCTGCTGGCTTCTGTGTAGGAAACAATCACCTCCTTTATGAACACCTGCCCATGGAAGCTGCCTCCCAAACCTGTGCTGTCATCTGCCACTGCCCTGACAGGCCATTGTGGTGGGAACATCACAGCTCTGTGTAAGAAGGCACTGGGGCACAGCAGACAAGCCTCCTCCCCTGCACCCCATGACATCTATGGGCAGAAGTGCTGAACAGAGGGATGTGCTGGCACAGCTAGAGCACACTCTCAGGAGGCTCCTTAAATTGCTGTTTTGGTCACAATCATTCCTCAGAAACCTTCTCTTTGTTTAAAGGCAGCTAAACTTTGTTCAGTAACTGTAGCAGGTGCCTTGCCCTTCCTTGATGCCCATCGGTAAGTGGTTTCCTTCTCTCTGCTCGTGATGGGCTCACTGCTGAGCACTCCCAATGCAGGACATCACAGAGGGCTGCACCAGAACTGCCCCGTCCCTGCTGTCCTCCTCTTCCACCTGTCTGTTCTTGCCCTGGCATGGGTTCTACTTACAGGAGATGTAGGTTTTTTTCTTCTGGAGTGCAAAGCTCCTTCTTTTGAAAACCCATGAACTTCCGACTGCTCACGTGGCAGGAGGGCTCAGCCTGGCTGTGCAGCCAGGAGTGGTTTATTATGAGAAATGGTCTGTCGGCTGCTGCAGACTCGCAGCAACATAAATGTGTTGTCTGCAGAAACAACAGAGGAGTGGGGAGAGGCAGGGAGAGATTAGCTGTGAGTGGGAGGGTGAAGATATGGGGAGTGGAGGTCACAGGAAGTGTGGGTTTGAAAACAAGACCAGAATATAATGTCAATTGCCCTGGTTTTTTTTTTTTAGTAAAAAGGCAGATATCACTGGCAGGTTTTAACATTGGCAGGTGTCCAGAAACTCCTTCCAACACTATTAACTTATCTGTATCAGTTCTGCAGCCCACCTCCTGTCAGCACTGCTTATGGGGCCGCTGGGAGGTTACTGTGGTGGTGTTGGGTCACCAGATTCTCAGCTATCAGATCACAAAAAGAGGTTGCTATTCTTTGAGACTGAGAGTAAATTGGAGAAAAATCAGTGGGTCCATGTCTGACCGCTGACCAAATCAAAGCCTCACGTCAGAGTGGGAAGCATCAAAGAGGGTTTTAAGTACTGAATATTTGTCACTGACTTTTGCAGGCTCCATTGCTCTTACCCCTAATCTTCCTCACTTGCTCATGCTGTGCATGCAGAGGCAGGGAGGGATGATAATGGACTTGCAGTTGTACTTGCTGTTCCCATAACAAATGGCAGGATCTTCACATAAATTGTTTGAACATGTAACACTGCTCTTATTTCTTAACGATAAGGGTTTAGGAGCTGCCCTTTTCCAAAATGAAAGAAATGAACCAAACGTTATCTCTTTGTTTTAAAAAATGATCCCTGCAACTACAACAACAAAAAGCCATTATGATGATCCGTAAAGGTCTTGCAAGCTTTTACAGGACAGATTTTCCACTCACCCAGTCTGGCTTCGCTCCCATTCCCTCTCCCTCTTTCCAACCCACGTGGTCCAAGCTTTCTAGGGCAGTTCAAGCTCCTAGATACAGCTGAGCTGAATGAACCTGCCCCGGAGGACATGTCAGAGGTCAGACCTGGGGGGAGAATTATCTCCTCTGGATACTGTGCCTAAAGCCAAGTCGTCTAGATCTTGCTCTGGTCCCAAGTGCATCTATCATCAATTATGTATCTACACCCACTGTTTACACAGGTTTCTTGTTTATAATGAAATATTTACTTCAAGGCTCTGCATCTGTTGTTAAGCCCAATAGCAGTATCTATTCCTTATGCGAAGGAAAAAAGTGTCACTGTAACTTTTCAGTTCTATGGCACAGATCTATCAGGTGCCTGGTGCTGGACCTGTGCCAAGCCATGGTGGGCTGCTTGCTGACTCCGGCCTGGACCAGTGGACAGAGTAGGGGTGACTGTAAACTGGAAAATTTCTGACTTTAAAGAAATAAACCTCTCCTTTATCTTGCATGTAATAGTTCTATGCTTCTGGAGGTAGTGGGGAGAAATTTTAAAAATTTGTTTGAGCAGCATATACAGAGACACCCATGTATGCACACACACATTAGAGTTTGCACTGATGAGTGAGGTAAAAAATGTGATGATGTGAAGTCCCTTTGAGGCCAGCCCAAGACAGAGGTTGAGCCCTTGGAGTGCTTTTATGATCTCTGGAGCAGGAGGCTTGGAAACTTAACCCCTTTGATTTCTGCAGAGCCCCTCTAGCTTAAACATGCTCATATAGGTTAATGCACACAGCCTTTAACTTTCTCACTGTCACCTGCTGTTAGTGTGGCTGCTTAGTGCCCTGCTGGGAGGGAGATGGACCGGCTCCTCCAGGTGCCGTCTTGAGGCTGCTTCTTTTAGATCAGTCCCAGGGGATGCAGATCCTTGATGGCTCTCCTTGAGCTGTGTGTGGCCGAGCAAAGCAGTCCATACACATGCTCTCTCACATTAGATTTCCTATTTAACAACACCCCACGCTATTCTTAGGTATATTAAGTGGAAATAACCTTTTTTTCCAAAGTAGATAAGCATAACTGCTTCCCAGGTGAAGAAAAAGAGCCAGTGAGGGCTTCAGAGATATGGGCTGAGCCAGCTGCAGAAGTGTAAATTAGCTCACCAGTTACAAGAGTTGCCAGTCAGCCTTGTGCCTAATCCACTAGATCATGGCTGAAACCTGTAGTCAGCATGGGGAGGTGCTGGGAGTGGAGGGGGAGACAAAGGAAAAAGAGAGGGTGATACATGAATGAGAAGAATGAGACATATAAAGGCAAAACCCTCATCTGTCTGCAGAGGCCTTATGAACTGACTGAATAGCTGGTGATAAGAGCGACTCCCTTCCATGCATTCTGTATCAGGTATTTACGATGGCTGTGTCTCAGCAATGCGTTCCCCTGCACAAGACTGTAAGGAGATGGTCAGCATCAGCATGCTGCATGTAGTAGAAAGCAGGTGGATTTACTTAGCTCTGTGGGTGGTAGAGAATTGGGAGCATTTTTTATTGTCCAGGCAGGAGTTAATATTAATGTATTTTTCACTGTCTTCCTTTGGATATATCACAAAATCAGTCTATTCAAGGAGAAGCCAGGAGAGGGGAGGGAGAGACAACTAGAGCCAGTGCAGATGGGAGGCATGGCTGAGTGATGAAGAGTGAAAGATGCTAACCAGGCTCAGGCCACACACGAAGGGCTGGCTGCCCTTCCTGACCCTCCCTAACCGTGGAGAAAGGCTGACCTTGCAGGGCTGTGACTGGAAGGGAGCACACTCTTTTCCACTCACATCCACGTGGAGTACCATGAAACTGTGGGGTCAGTCTCATCTTCCAGAATAAATCCCCTATTGGCAAGGAAGAGAAATGGGTTTTGTTTGGCCCCGTACAGAGTTGCTGGGAGTGTTATTCTCACAGCTGAGCTAGACAGTTGGGTGGAAATTCTTCCAGCTGCTGGACACCTGCTGCTGGAGCAGCTCCACCTCCACTTCTTAAGAAACCAACCTGTCTTGGAGGTACAACCTGCGGGTGGAGACAGAAGAAAGTATTTCCAAATCCTAAGCAACTTCTGCTTGCCTGAGGTGTTGTTGCTTCGTACAATTAATTTCTGATCTCTTGTTGACAATTATCCTAAATCAAAATGAATAGTCAGCTGGCTGCAGTGCAAGGGTGTGGGGTACAGCCAAGGGTGTTTTGGCAGTGGATGGAGGGGAGGAAGGGAGAGAGCTGCTGCATTCTGACCCAGACCTCATTGCTGCTGCTTGACCTGGTCTGTAGCAGGGAGAGGGGAGAGCAGCGCTGCCCACCAGTGCTGCTCTGGATGGTTCCAGGGTCTCAGTGCAGTGCTGCCCTGTAGTCAGCCCCTACACAGCCCAGGAGAGGACTTGCCATGATGTGGGGCATCCACCTGTGCTGGCCAGAGCAGGCAGGGTGGCTTCTCAAGGTGCTCGGAGTGGATCTGAACTCCTCCAAGGAGCTGTGCCAGGGTGGAGGGTTTGACTGTAGGGGTCTGGCCCTAGGGTGGTGCTGGGCTGCTGCGCCTGATTTTCACACACACAGCCTTGGCTGTGCCTTGGGGCTGGCTGGCTTTGGCAGGTGGGTACCACAGGGATGAGAGAAGAGCAAGGGGTCTGCCCGAGAGAGGGCCTCTCTCTCACCTCTGCTGGCTCACAGGGCTCTGTGCTGATGTCTGTCAGAAGCCTGCTGTTGTTCACAAGAGAAGTTGTCATCCTCACACACCCACAGCTCCCCTGTATTTGCTGCCCACCCACCTCTTCCCCCGGCTGGGGAAAGCAAAGGCTGGACAAATGTGCCCTGAACCGAGCTGTGGCATCCCAAATCCAGGGCTGTGCTCCCTGGGGAGAAGCTCCATGCTGTTCTATTTAGGCACTTTTATATTGCCTAATTGGAGTTGCTGGGGATTGCCTGCATCGATCGGTGGAGCACAAACTGATGTGACAACAGCTGTCATGTGTCTCTGATTTCCCTCTCCTCCCTGAAAGAAGTCTGGACAGAAGACTACATGCGTTTGTTGCCCTACAGAAAAGCACATGTAGATGTGTGTTTGTGTGCCCTTGATGGCACATCCCAGAGGAGACACAGTCGGAGCCGTGCCCTTTGTGGGCAGCAGGAGAGGGACAAACCTGCAGCAGCCCCTCTCTATAGGCTGAGCTGTAGAGGCAGCTCCGACCCCATCCTGTTCCCCTGTGCTCTGAAGCCAGTGAGCACAAACACGGGGGTGGGAGGACAGTCCAGCTTTTGCTTGTTTTGCATGGTGGATTTTGCTGTTTTCTGAGCTCAGGAATGCCGCCTGCTCCTCCGCCTCCTCGAGTGCAGCTGCACCTCTCTGTCCCAGCCCCAGCTGCCACAGCTTAGCTTTGCCTCCAAACACATTCTTTTGCTGGGTGCAGTGCCTCTGTGCTCTCGGATGGGGATTGGCTTGTAGCTATCTCTTGCCTGCATGGCATCTGCTTCCCCCTGCCTTTTTAATCCTCTGCATTTTCCATAACCTAACATAAACGAGTAACAAATCTGGGATGCATTTCCCCAGCCAAGGGGACAGATCTGGGGCTGTGGTGTTTTACATCTACTGTGATTTCTGCAGCAGCCCCTCTTTCTTTTTCTTTTATCTTTTTTTTTTCAATACACATCAGACTTGTGAGAAATGTATTCTTATGCCAGTAATGTTCAAAGGAGAAAAGAAAAGCTGCCAGAAGAGAGCTTTAAAAGTCTGACATATTATCATTCAGAGCAGAATTTTCAGTACAATTATTCTGGAATTTTTCCAATAAATAAATTGTACAGACTTTTAAGGGAGAGCTTTTAGGTTAATGGAAATATTACTTAAATTAAAATACATCCCATTCAGCCATCAATTCCACTGTCATTGCAGCATGTGTTTAATGTTAATGACATGCACAAATAAAAAGGAAGAAACTGATTTGTTTTATTGTGTCCAAATCCAAAGCTGAGTCTGGAAAGTTAAATACAAGCCAGAGGGGGCACAAGGCAGCATCAACAGAGGCATGGATAAAATATACTTGCAGAAGGTATATTGCACAGTACTGTGCATGGGAATGCTAAGAAACGTTTGGTCTTGTATTTTCAATGAATTGAGTTTTACTTTTTTTTGTCTCTTGGTGACTTTACAGGGAGGCCTTCTACAGCTTACAGGCTCTGCCCCTTTGTTTTTTGGAACCTCACACAGGGGAGAGTGGATCCCAGATTCCAGCTGGGGCAGGTTCTAAGTTCACTCTTGCTCCAAGGAAACAGTGGGCAGCTTGGAGGGGAGCTGCCAAATTCAATCTGCAGGTCCTGGATGACCTCTCACCAGACTAGGTTTCCTGCCACCTGCGTTAGGCTCTTCTGCTTCCAGCTGAGCTGGACAACCTGAGAGACAACTCCCTGGGCCTTTGGAACCTGTGCTTTCCATTCTGGCAAGGGGACAAGGACAAGGGACAGGTGAGTCAGCAAAGAGGAAAGGCCAACTGGCTTCTACCTCTTTTGCCTTTTGATTTATGATTTATGCTGGATTGGGAGGGGAAAAGGCAGCAGAGGTTTCTACATTTTCTAGTGTGTCACTTGTCAGCAGGTGACAGGACTCCTGCTTGAGATGGACATGAGCTTGGCTGCTCACCCACTGTACAGGTTTTTGTCTTGACCACCCTCTGTGGTACAGGTGTGTGTCCTTGTGTTGGCCACCCAGGTTTGGGTCTGCTGCTGCTGCCCTGGGGAGAGCAGATGTAGAAGAAGCCTGGGAAGGGGATCAGTCTCCAGCAGACAGCACCCCCCTTGGAAAGGGTGGCTCTTAGTTGCAGGGCCATGGGGAGCAAGGATGGATTAAGCTAGCCCAGGAGAGAGCTGTTACATCATAGCCACTAGTGCTGTGTTGCATCCCCACCCTGAGAGTCCGCTGGAGCCTGTCTGCCCTTCTGGAATCTAGGTGCAGACAGCACCAGAGATTTTCCCAGAATCCTCGCTGGAAAGCAGGTGGGCTGCCCACCCAGGGCACAGAGTACAGCATTTTAAGCACCAGTTATAAGCATAGTGCCCACAAAGTTCAAGCCTGAGGTCTTTAAATGGGCTTGAGAAAGGTTTCAAGGCAGCATCCACATGGTCCCAGCTGTAGTGAAGGTACTTAGTGACTCAGTTCAGGCTCCAGTCCATAGACCAAAGCATTTTACTCATCAGAATAAGCCAGCACAGGGATTGAAAGGTGAGAGGGATCATTGCTCATTGGTGTCCTTCATACTCATGGCAACATCCAATATCTGTATCAGGGTAACTCCAATAACAGCAGTCTAGGTGATAGCTATTTCCCACCTTTCAGATGACATCTGGCCACTGTTATTGAGGACACAGGATTGAATCTTCAGAAACACTTCATCCTGTGGAAAGGAGTGAGCAGGTTTATCTGGCTCCCAAGGCAAGTTCTCCTTGCTGCGTTTGTCCCCCACTGAAGGTCTTAGGGCAGAAGGGCCACTTCCAAGTGGAAGGCTACAGGCACTACAAGACCAGGCCTTAGCCTTCCTTGAATCTGTGAGGATTCTGGAGCTTCTTCTCCAAGCCCTCCTGACTTCTTGGTCCATTCAGCAATGTGTTGGGAAAAGTACTGGATCTGATTTCATGCCCCTGTAGGGCTTGGGGAATGTTTGTAGCAAAGGGAGAAATGACTCGAATTTTGAAGTGGGTTTAAGAGAACAGAACTCCCAAGAAAGTCACCAGCATATCCCGGGGCTTCTTGTGCTCACTTCTCAGGCTCTGCTATGCAAAATGAACAGTGCTTTCTTGTGGAGACTAAGAATAACTTCCAGGCCAAGTTCCAAGGTCAGTCCATCCATCTGACATTTTCTATCTGCATGAATTAACTGTCTTCAGCACTTGAACAGTGGAAATGCATTGCTGCTAGAGCACGTTTAGAGAACAGCTTCAGGATGACCGAACACATTGTCACTTGCACAGAGGCAGGATTCCCAGACATTACAATGCAATTGCTATTTGGGCTCAGTTACCACTGTGGCTTCCCAGTCTCTCTTTTCTTTCCAGGTTACTCCTTTGCCACAGAACAAATACTTATTTTTCACCAGTAGCACAAGGTGTATTTTCCTGGGATTCCCTTGAGTGTTCCTTGCTTATGGCCAATTGAAGAGATGTTCAAGAGTCTGACTGTTGCATGTAGTCATGGCTACTTTTCTATCCTCCTGGTGTAGGGGTAGGCTTTCACTCAGGGGCACTGTAGTTCATATCCAGTGGATTTTGTTCCTTTTTTTTTTTTTTTGTCCTTCTCCACATTCACATGAAATTGTTCTTGCTTTCATCTTTCTAGCCTGCTCCTTCCTCTCAGATCCTCTGTCTTGGTTTATAGAGTCCTTGTGCCAGCAGACTAATGCACACCTGGTGCCACCAAGGGACGATTCACTCCCAGGGAAACAATGGGCACTTTGTGCATTCTCATCATCACCAGGGGCTTCCTGCAATGGAATATAGCTCAAGGTTTCTAAGGCTCTCTTCTCCCACAACAAAATAAGCCTGTGGGCAGAGGTAAAATCAACACATCTCTATTTGTTTTGGCCTTGAGCCCACCATAGCCAATATTGTCTTCTTTGGGAAGTGAATTCCTTTGTATGTATTCCTCTGCTTCCCTGTGCTTGGACTGTCTGCTTTGCAGGACCCTGTATGTTTAGTGCAGTCCCAGGGTGAAATTAGTATTTTCCATTTTAGCAAAGTATTTTCTTCATGTGACACTGCTTTTTTGGCTCGGGTTGCCATTCATCACACTTAAAGACCTGCTTGGTATTGGTACACACTTAACTGCTTCCCATTTGGGAAATGGCCATGGCAATTCTTCTGTCTCTCCTAGGGGCATTCTGAAGAAGCTATGTTAAATTATCCTAGCCTCTGGTCTGTAGGATTAGTATATGTGATCACTGCCAGTCCTCCAGGTAGATTTCTGTGGACAGGCAGTGCAGGATGTAAGATGGACCTTCTGAAAATGGGACAACTCATTGTTAACAAATGCTCATTGGTCTCTTTGACCTGAGAGCAGGGACAGACCTTGTGATTCCCTGGTTTACCAGGGACACTCGTACTGCCTGAGAGCAGGAAAATATCTCCTGGGGGAACCTGCAGTGGTGGGAGGCATACATGCCATGGGAGAAGAGTTTGGACTCCATCCAGTATATCTATGCAGCAGTCACTTGTAATCATTGCTAATCCAATGAGAGCAGTAAGTAGTTATGGACTCCTGCATAGATTTATTGGTCTGAGGTGATACCAACCGGCAGAGATAAAGCAAGGGACAATATTTACCAGAAATAAGTGTTGGCATTTATGGAAAACCTAGAGCGTGTGTTCACATCTATTTTGAATGTTTTTGTGAGAGATACCTGAGAAGTCTCCATTATGGGTATATCTTCCAAGGGGTAATAAGTTTTTCTCTTAAGATAATATTCCAAAGGGATAGATTAAATTAAAGGTTCATTTAAAAAGTATTTCTTTTCCCTTGGAAGGTGAATAATGTTTTTCACTTACACTGCTGCAGTCCATCATAATGTTTTTATTTGCATGTGCAATTTGGTTATCTGGTGCTACTTCAAGCTCAGTATTAATAATTTCTGATGAGTAAAGAACAATCTGAGCTCTGGCCCTTTACATTAAATTATAAATGAAACCCATCAAGTAAAATCTTGCCCCATTGATGTTGACACTAAAAATGCCATGGATGTCATTGGGGCTGGGGTTTTACCCAATGCTTTTATACTTCAACACTCACCTAAGTGTTTGCAGAGTCCACATTTTAGTGGCCATCTGTGTGCCAGAGGCTCCCCTTGTGTTTAGCCAGCAACTACCCCAGTGAAGACCTTGGTCTTCAAAGTCTTGTTGCAAAAATGCTGACCTGCTTTTCATATTCCAAGAGCAGAACAGGTTAAAGGAGAGAAATCTGGGCTGTCCACACCGTTTGCACGTGGTTACTCAGGGTCAGTGTTTCCCTGCACAGTCAGGCAGGCATAGATTTTTATTTGCCCAGGTCTATCTCACAGCAACAGAGAAAGACCTTGTAAACATGGGACAATCTGACATGATAAAGCTGGGCAGCAAGGGAAAATGTCCAGTCTTTCAGAACTAATATATATGCATGCATTTAAGGAATGGTGTATTATGTAGCTGAGACAAAAACATATTGAAACATATCAGAATTGTGAAGTGAAACATTGGGCTGTGGATGGATGCTGTTTCCTGACTAAATAAACATCCTTTGTGGTTGGCTTGGGTTGATTTTATCTCCCTATTTTTCACTCTCACTATTCAGTAGGTTTTGGGTTCCTTGGACTCTGTAGAGGATCAGTCATTTTCTCCCTGTGGCATTCTCAGCAGAGCATCTTCATCCTTTGTCTATTCACAGCTGACTGGGTGCACTGAAGTGTTCTTATTCTTTTTGTTTCCTAAAAAACTTAGTTGTAGAGAGAAAAAACAAAAAAAGAGGGTCAGCTAACTGGGCAGGTCCCTGTAGGGAACTCAAGGAGCTTGCTTTTGTTGAGATTGCTTGGAGCTTCATGATGTTAATATTTTCCACCTGTTATGTTAGCCAGACACAAGAGGTCATGGTTAGTTTTCACTGAAATGATAAAAGTGTTTTGTTGGGGCTTATTTAGTTTTGTGTTTTGTTTGTTTTAACACAAATCCTGACCAGAACCAGAACTAAATGACAGTGTCTGCACCCAGCTTTCTGCCAGCACAAACTCAAAATGATAAAATGGCCTTTTTTGTTTGTTTGTTTGTTTGTGTTTTGGTGCTTTTTATTTTTTGTCCTGGGCATAATTTCCCAGTTCTTGTTTCCTTTTTTCTCTATTCTCTGTTTCCCTGGAGTATTGCCACTCTGCTGCAAACACAAGGCCATAACCAGATAAGCTCTCCCCTTTGCACCTGCATTTACTTGCCTGCAGTTGGGATGGAAGCAGTGAAGAGCCCTTCACAAGGGCTGTGAGTGTAGGACAGCAACTGTATCCAAACGGCGAGAGCCTCTGCAGGAGAAGCAGAGATCATCTTCCCTGTTTCCAATAGCACCTGTCTACCCTGCAAATTAATCTCTGGGAGCCTGAAGATGGGCACCCAGAAAATGAGGTACAGACAGTGACAGTGTGTGACAAATTTAGATTAGGAGTGATCTTTCACAGCCAGAGTTGGTACTCATTTCTGAACTCACAGGCAGCAAATACTCATTGACATCAGTGGGAGCACAATGGGGGCTCACCTTGCCCACAGTTACTATATTAAATGACCTGTAACTCAAAAGGTCTTGGATGAAATTTATTATTCTACACCAAACACATCAGTTTACAGTGATGTTTAGCTCAAGACAAGCCCTGAAGAAGTGGTAAGCTAGTGGAAATCAGGAGAGGAAAAAAGAATAAATGAAATCTCGGTTATTTTATTATTGATTTTTTTTTTTTTTTTAGTCTAAATACCTGTGGATAATTTTGTTCCAGTTCCACAGAAACAATCCCTCTTTGCAGAAGAAATTTCAGATTCCACAGTTTCCAAAAGAAACCATGCACTTGAAAGGTTTTATCATGGAAACTATCCTCATTGTTAAGTAAAGAGAAATTCCTTCTTCTTTCTCATCATTGGTACAGGTCCTTAGCTGACCTTCTGGAGTTTCCTAGTACTCTGTGATGGTGCTAGTCAAGAATATTGCCACCAATGCTGTTTCCAGGTACATGCCTGTGCTGATGTGTCTGAAATGGCTTCTTCAAACACTGTTCCATTGCTTTTTCAGTTTGGGAATTAAGATGGAAAGTGCATTCACTCCTTAATGTAGAAAGAAAAATGGAAATTATATAGTAAAATATTTAAAGTGGTTAAATAGCAATCAGCACAAAATGATTTTTGTCCATTTTTTAAAAGCAGCCCCCTCCAACAGCAGGCAAATTACAGGTCATCAGACTCAGATCCAGTCTCCCTTCTCATTTTGATGAGATTTTGTGGCTCTTCCATTCATTTATGGTAATGTATCAAATTATGCTTTAAGAAAGTTAGAAATGAAGACAAGAGATGCTGCTTGTTCAAAAGTATTTTGCATAATGCAATGACTTTTAAGTTTGGGTAAAGCCAAAGATTGATAATGCAGTCTAGAAGCAAATAAAATGCTGACATATACTCTGCAAGCTTTTCTTCTGTAGATAAATATCTTTGCTGTCACTGATACGTGCATCTTTGTCCAGCTTTGTCTGGCTGTGTGCTGTGGTACAGAGCCATCATTTTATTCTTTGGACAGACAAAAGTTCTGAAATGTATAGGCCAGCAATTTGTTATACTTAGTGGCCTGATAGAGATTTCTGAATGTTATGTGGACATATCAGAGCAAAGAGATAATGTGATGATCAAAATCAACATATATAGGACTACTTACTGTGCAGTATTTTGGTGTTTTTTCCTAGCCTGAAACTAGCTAACCCTTCAGACATGTATATTGGCAATAAGAGAGATATGCTTTCATAAATTCAAATGGCAACCCTGCAAGGATTGTACTGCACTTCGGCAAACGATATTTTCTCCAAAACCGGTTGTTTAGAAAAATCATTAATTAATTAACTTGTGCTTTTGCAAACAAAAGGCACTTCAATTATTATTTTCCCTTGTCTTTTTGGTGTTTTGTTTAGAGGCCTGCTTTTTTGTGATATTCATTCTTCTAACTCTATTTGGTAAGTATATTACCATACTCTCTACCTGACAAGTCATCTGCAATACCATTTAGAGACCTGGCGGCTAAAGGAGTCTGGGAAAAAAAGTGTTTCTCTTATTTGCTGGGCCTGCTAGTCATCAGGTGTCAGGACAAAAAGGGAGATTTCACTTCCCTGGATCCTGTCTTCTTGTGGGTATTTTGAGAGCGCAGGCAAAAGTGTCACTGAGGCCGTGCAAAATCCTGTGAGGGCACTAGGACTGAACCCATCCATTGTCGTGTAAAGATATGGCCCCAAATGCCTCGAGTCAGTTTTTCGGGGGACCAGGGAGCTAAGAGCTCAGCAGGAGCAATGGTGATGCCCAGGAGGTCCATGGCAGTCTCACACTCTCCAGGTGTGGTCTGTGAGGCACAATCTCTGTGATCACTGCCCCCTCCCCTCCAAAACAAGAGACCCAGCTAAGTGGGTTGGGAGGCTGGCAATCAGTGCCCATGGAGGGTGGGTGACCAACATTCCAGCACTGCTGGTGAAGAAATACTGCAGTATCTTGAGGTCAAACAGTGACCTAGAAAAAGCTGAAGGTCTTGATGTGCCATGGTAGGAGGCCAAAGAGCATGTCAGTGTTTAAAAGGAAGCATTGCTTGTGGTAGTTCATAAATATTGTATTTGTCATCTTTCCCCCTGCCGGTAGACCCAGATACTAGGCAGGTTTAAATCCATTTTAAATCTGCTATGTCTATGACTGAAATCATAATATTTATGCAGGGTAGTTTTTCAAAAAGCTTAGTGAATGTGAAAACAAGTTCCTGGGTTTTCCCCTTTCATGGAAGCAAGCTGAAGGTCAGATTTACAACATCTCAAGCTACATTCTGTGCTCATTTACACAGCTGTAATCTTGAGTTATGCCACCGAGGACAAGCAATTGCTCCAGACTTACAGGATATAACTGACAGCAGAATTTAGCTTGGGGTTGCCAAAGCTTGACAGAAAAGGAGCTGAGAGGGTGGAATTTGGTGCTCGTGAAGTAGCTTGTATATATTCAAGGAATGCATGAACCCAAAGATTTATTAGTAGTGTTTCAGAGCATTATTGAAATTAGGCTTAATTATCTGTGTAATTTGCTGGAACCAGCATTTTAGCATTTTTGATCAAGTATATGCCATTAATTTTAAGAAGAGATGTACCAGGCTGCTCTCAAAAAGTGAAATAAAAAAATTTAAGAGGAAAGCCCATCATTTCTAAACTGTGTGTTTCAAAAGTTTCAAACGTTGTTCATGGTTGAGTCCTTCTCCCCCCTTTGCAAACAAACAGTCCATTTGCAGTCTAATCATATGGAAAAAGTCCACGTCACCCCCAAAGGTTATTCCAGCAAGCAGAGAAAAGAATTGTCTCCTTGTTCCCAGGCTTGCCTGGCTCTGCCATCCCTCTCCCTCTTGTCCTTGCTCCAGCCCCATTCTGCCGTGTGGAAATGGTGCTGGCTGTCCTTGGATGAAGGAGCAGAAGACAAAGCTGTGAGCAATAACCAACCTGCTCCTTTGCAATGAAGGAAGTGCAAGGCTCCTGTTCAGACCCGTACCCCGCTCTCTCTGTTCAGACATGCTTCACAGGTACTGCTTGGTTCGAAGGTATCATCTCCATGCCAAAGCCTCTGTTTGTGCAGTGGCTTCTCGCCAGCCTTCTGATGCCCGTGGTCACCTGAGCTCCTGGCAAAGAGGAATGTTCTTGTGCTGAAAACAACAGCCATGCCAAGGTGCAGTGCACCTTGCTTTTCTCCTGGTTTCTGTGGAAACTTCGGAGAAGATCCTTTGCTAATCTCTTTGTCATGCATTTAATAGCTATAATGATGCTTCCCTCTTTCTGAAAGCGTGCTTTGAGGACACAACCATTATTGTGTATGAATAGCTTGAAGCTTACACGAACACTTAAGTTGAAGGCAAGAGGAATGACAACACAGCCACGTTATTAGCTGTCATTTTGCCAAACCTCTGCCCAAAGAAGCATTTGGTTTGGGACAGCTGCTGAGTGGTGGTTTTTTTGTGGTCAGCACTTCTCTAGTTCAGATTTTCACTTCCTTTTTTTTCTTTATACCTTCATGACCCCTGCCTCCATGTAGGTCTCCAGCAGCACAGATGTGGTCACCACGTCATTTTGGGAGGCAAGCAGTAAACATTAAGAGGGGGATGCTGTTATTGGAATGTTCTACACACTGGCTCAAACCGTGGAGAAGCATCAGCTCAGACTTTCCCAGTAAATGATTAACTTTTGTTTGCACAGAGGAGAGAGCCACAGTAAGAATGCAATTAATTACACTGGCAGCCCAGCCAGGCCAGCAGTCAGCGGTGCTCTCGCTTGCAGCTCCTGGCTCTGTAGGTCTGATTTGAGAGTAACTAATTAAACACAGGTGCAGGCTAGCAGACTTGTTGAATTAATGCACAGTGTCTTCTTTTCGGTGTTCCCAGGCATTTGTAGCTCACAAAAATAGAGCAGGCACTTGGTGCTACAAATAATAATAGAGTGCTGACGACAGAGGTAATTAATCCTTTATTATTGTGGCGTGATAGGCTGCTGCTAGGGCTGTCATTCAAGTACTTCTTATGCAAAAACATGTCTCAGAGGTGAAAGAACATGGAGCAGGAGAAAGACAGAGGAGCGTTCTAATGGACTTGTTTGTGTTATGGGCACAGATACATCTTCAGGGTTTTGGCAAGATTGTCAAGACCTGATAGTCAAAACTCAAGACCAGATATTCACTGCACTATATTCTGGGTTCTGCCTTTGACTCAACAGGGCAATTTGAACAGGCAGCAGCTTAAAATAAAAATTCAGTCTTGTTCAAATGCTACACAACCACGAAAAAGAAATGCGAGGCCATAACGGTACCTCACTGTGGCCTCTCTCTTCTCTACTATTGCTTCCTGAACATCCTCAGTTGGCCATTGTCATTAACAGGCTACTGACTCCAGTGGACCTCAGGTTAATCTCAATGATGCTCTTCATGATGGTGCAGATCATGATTGTCTTGCTTCAAGGGAGATTGGCTTTTAGTGGAGGTAATGCAGATGTCTAAGGAGCTGCAAAAAGAGAAAATACTGTTTAGGGTTATTTATTTCCAATAACAACTGCTGGTCCTCTTAATGGTTCAAATCAAACTTCAGGACTCAAATTATCTTTTCCAGCTAAAATTAAGGGTAGATTGTGAAAACATCATCAGCCTTCTCTCTCTGTTATCATTTACCTGCTTGTAATACCCCTTCTTCCCAGACACAGGAATTTTGGGATTTTACGAGATGTCAAGGAGGAAACAACCTTTTGCAGTAGTAGCCCCAAGGAGTGCCAAACATTAAGATGCTTCAGCCTCAACTCAAGGAAAAACCCCAAAACATAATGTATGTGTTTACTTTAAAGACAAGGAGTTATTTCATGCTCTTCTTGTTACTTCATGATGAAAATAGTCCAACGCTATTAGGAATGTTTATAGTGGGAAAATAATGCCAAGTCTAATAAACGATCGGATAGGACAGACCATGTTTTATTCAGTGTGGGAACCAAACACTGCCATATTGTACAGATTTGCTGATCTGGAAGAATTGTTCTTGCCTTACAGAATGCAGCTCAAAAGCTGAGCGCATGAATATGACAGTCTTCTCTTTTTTTAATGCAGAGAATTTTAAGATAGAAACATTGCTTGGAGAGTTTTCTAAGGGATTCTGATCAACTTACGTAAGTTCAGGAAATCAGCAATAATTCATTATCCTGCCATATTTTCCAGTGGCATTTGTTTTCCTTGCATCACAATTCTTACCCCATTAGAGACAAATAGTATTCAAGTGTTTGGATGAGGGCTAGTATTCTGCTACAAATTTTAATGCTAACTCCATGATAGTGAAATAGCTGAGAGCAGTTCTTAGAGCAAGGATAGTTTCTGATTCTTTTCTTCCTCTTAGCTAGTTACCTGTGGCCCTGTGGGAATTTTTCACGGTGGAGTGTTTGCCCTCACAGGGTGCATAAAAGGTTTGAAAAAACATTTTTCTACCACCATGTGGATTTTACAACAGCAAGAAACATTGCTGACCTTATCCTGGCTGTTGGTCCAGATGGGAGAGAGATGGGGAGGCTGAGGCCCTAAATTACCGCTCAGCTCATAGAAAATTTAGTTGTGGGGTGGGTGTGTGTGTGTGTATGTGCATAACCATGCATTGCGCCTGCAACAAGAATGGTTTTTGTTTTTTGAACTCCATACCTCTGAAATTTCCAGGAAGCTGCTCTTTGCTGCTGACAGTTGCTATAGGGGTGATGGCAGCGGCGAGGTGGTTTTTGTTCATGCCTTCTTGTCTTCATTAATTTCCAGTGTGTCATTTCAGCTGAAAATATGTAATTTCTGTTAATGTGTTCAAAAGCATGATGTTGGCTAGGTGGTTATTTATGTCACAGTAAATATTTGATGAGGAGGTGTGTTATTTTTAGCCACAATCACAACATATTATTGAAATTTATAGGCCTGAAATAGGTCACCTAACACATGATCGTTTGTTACCTTTACAGTTTCCTGAGGGTTTTTTCCATTTTCCTTCACAATTTGAACTGAAAAGGTGGTGATTCACAGAGTGTTGGTATAGATTGTTGCACATAAGCTGTGTAGTGGGGGCAAACATCAAGCCTCAGATTGCAGGACCCATGCTGATGGGGGATGCTGCAGCCACTGAAGCAATAAACCCATAAAGGCTGTGCAAATACGTGAATGTACAAATGGATCTCAAAGCTGTGATTTTCATATTCCAGCAATCACTGCTGTAGGAGTGCATGACTGACAGCACAAAGGACTTAGATTTACTGTAGAGAGATGTAAATTGATAAGCCAGTAGACAGCCGTCATTCTTCCTTTATTCTTTCTCTGTATCCCATGTCTTTCTTTGCTGGCATAATCAAAGCTGACACAGTGCATTCTATACCAAGTTATATTTTTCGTAATTATAAGACAGTACATGAGATCTGAAGTTGTTATTCAGGAAATGGCAGAAAGCTCACTGAAATACAGGTTTTCAGATTGATCCTCTGATAATATTGTTTTTCACATAGATTCTGGACACTCAGACTCTACATCTATGTCTTTAAGCTGTCTGGGTGCTTTAAGAAGGGATAACTACAGTAGAAAAAAAAAAAAGAGGGAGCTTTTCCTTTTGTGCAGAGGAAAAAAATATACAAGCATGAGATACTGGCTTTCTTTCTCCTTACCAGCAGCCAATTCTGCAGCATTTTGCCACACTATTTCTAAAACAGATTGTAAGGAGCTGACTTGGGGGGAAGAGTTACAAGAATTCAGGAAATGAAAAGAGAGAGATCACCCATAAAGACCTAGATGAGCAATCGGCCTTCCCCTTAGCTGACTGACTGGTGTGGCACACCTCTCATGTCTTGAGGCCGAAGGGTCCTTTTCCACTGATTCATGTCATTAGGCTCAGCTGCCTCTGACTTGGATTGCAGTGTTTTTAGATCTAAAAAGAACAGACTATGAGATATAATGGAGTTGTTATAATACAGATGCATTTGGAAATCTCATTTTTCCTCAGGTCTTAAAGAGTGTGGTAAAATCTGAACGCTAATATTGCATCCCTTTGACCTCAAATGCATATACTGAAAATTCAGATCCCAGGCAGACCCAGTGAATGTGTGACTTGAAAGAAGGCAAATGAATGAAGCCTTACACGCTCTGGAGCTCCAGTAGAGAGATGCTGCAGATCACCTGGGAAAATCCCAGTGCTGTGATATACTTTCATTTTAAAATTCTCTGGTATTTTAATTGAATTACAAAAATAGCAAAGAGAAAGAAAAATTGTATTGGTATTTTTCACTCAAGACATTGAAACTAGTAGGAAAAATGGGATTATCTCACTTGATAAAGATTGTTACTTTTCATCGAAAAACTGTTGTCTCTTTCAATGTCAGACTTTTTTTGCACTTCCAGAAATAATCTGAGAAGGCTATACCTATACTTCATGGATGTTTATGTTCAGGCCTTGTCTGCTCACTGGGCTCCAGGCTCATGATATCCTAAGTCTTGATTTACCTCACTGACCTACATGCACAACGACCATAAGGCAGAAAGCGAGGTCTTTCTCTCCCTTTCATCTTACATCCAGTAGCTCCTCTGCTTAAATATAGCCAACAAGTAGTTTCAAACAGGCAGAATTTATTTTTATTTTTTCTTTAAGCTATTAACTTAGGTGCCAGAATTGGGAGCCTTTTTATGTTAAATTGCTTCTGTAGTTGATGGAGAAGGAAAGATGCTTCTGCTGGGAGATGTAGATCTTAGGTGCCCTTTGGAAACACCTGGTTTTTGATGGAAATGGTACCTGATTTCAGCATCTCAATTTTAACACTTCCAGTTAAGCAGGATGACCTAGTGCTCTTCATGCTGGTCATACACTCCTGTCAAAAGGCAGTTCCTTCTCTTAGGGTAACTCGGGGAATCACTAAAGAAGGAAAAAAGTCCAAATATTTTTGGCTGTAACTAGTGAATTCTATATTCTATTATTCTATTCTAACTACTAATAACTTAAGTGAGAGTGGTTGTCTGAAGTACTCTTAAAGATGAACCTTGGGCTACTCCCATTAGTCTGACTACTGTTTAAACCTTTTGCTTGCATGTATTGATTGATGCATTATTGCTCATGTCAGTGAAGGACTTTTCGCCAGAAACCATCTTTTGGGACGGTTATAAGGAGTACACTGGAAAAGAATTGGAATTTCTCTGTGATTTGTGCAGTGGATACATAGCTCTGTAAGAGCTGCCCAATTGGACACTGCCAAATGATTTCACATAGGTCACTGAAAAACTCTTGGAATAGCTATGCCGAATTGCTACAAGCACACATTAGTTTCAAACACAGAAAAACGCAAAATCTTACTACAAATTTCCTAGGCTATCCAATTCACAGGGCATCCATGCCAAAAATGTTTTTACTGGACTATTTTCTTAAGAGGGTCATTATGTGTCCTTCAACATAATTCTTAAAGAAAGGGTTTACTTCTTCTCACTTTTTCATGTCTGTGTCTCTGGCAGGAGTAGGCCTTTGGGAGCATCTTAGGAGTGAAAGTGTAGGACACCAGAATGTGTGCTGCATGTTTGTTGCTGCATATTCCTTCAGAATTTCCTTTTAAAATGCATATTGGTTACAAAATAAACCCGAATGAGCCATTATACTCTGGTGTGTAATTATGTATTTAGGACACATACTACACACAGCTTTAAAAGAAATCTGTATGGAAACAAATTGCATTACATTTGCAAATAGCTGAAGGTAGTTGAACAGCAACACCTCAAGCCTTTCAAAATACTGAAGTAATTTACACCGTTTTCTGAAGTAATTATCTCCCAAGCGTCAGATTCCAGTTTCAATGCCTTTGCTCCAGAGGAGCTGCAGAGGTCTCAATATAGCATAAAAGACCTGGGCTTGGCTGTCTAACAGCCTTGATGTAGATTTAGTGCTTCTGCTGCTGGACCATGGCAGAGCAGGACTGGTGGCCTTTGGGAGGGAGTGCTACTTGGGCCTAACACCCCACACTGAGAGTGGAGACATGTGCCAAGGAGAGAGGCACCCCCAGGGGCAAGGGTGAAACCCAACCTCCTGTCTCTCCAAAGATTAGTGACGAGCAGAGATTTAAGTCTTGGTTGAACAGTTCCGTGATTTAGTGGAGTGATGGATTTACTTATGTGGCCAGCCCAGAAGATGGAGAACCCTCTGGCTTCTTATTTCAGGGTTTTTGAACTGCCACTAGAGCAAGACAGTGCATCTCTCCAGCTCTGACAGTGTTGTACCACTTATTTTTCCTCTTTAACTGGTACTTGGCAAAGCACCTGCCTCTCAGGGGGCCAATCCTTGGAAATAGCCACGTGTAACAGAAATGGCAGCAGGCACCCGTGAGGAAGCTGTGTGCCTGCCTGGGTCGACGATATGGAACGACATCAAGCGTGCTTCCCTGCCTTGAGACAGCAGTTCCCACATTAAATCTACAAAATGCCTTTCTGTGCACAGTGCAGTTGGAAATGTTAAGAGTCACGCTTATTAGCACTGGCACATATAAAGCAGAGCTGCAGTAAATGAGTTAAGTGTCCTGAGGATTTGAGGACTGGGGTGATGTTTTTCCTTTTCTGGAGCTGAGCACTCGAGAGACTTTCATTAAACCTGGGACTTGGCAGATCCTCATGCTGATTCTGCCACTTATTTGTTGTTCGGCCTCAGGCTAGTCACTTAACCTCTTGCCGCCCTAATTTCCCCATCTGGAAAATTATATTTACTTACCTCTCCTGGGGATTGCACGGGGCTTAATGAATGCCTGTAAGGGATTTGAAGATCCTCAGATCTGAAATGATACAGGACTGCAAAAGATTCACTGCATGTGCAAGGAGGAGGGGATGTGTGCCCAGGCGGGAGAGCCTGCCTGCACTCCTGGCCTGGAACCAAGTCTGAAAATCTAATCAGCAGGGGAGGATCGTACTCTCTGTTTTAGATTAAATCCTCTTCCTTGTGGCCTTTTCAGATTTGCTGGTAGAAAAAGGAGGCAAGTGACTGAATGGGGAGGAGGGCAGCTGAGGTTAACTGCTTTCTCCTGTTGGTCCCCTGGATCTTTTTGTCAGTGCAATAACAGCTGGATCTCCCTGGAAGGTAACGATCTTCCTGGATACTCCATCTTGCTGCAGGCTATTAGAGAAGCTAGGCAGCCCCGTAGCTGTCCATTTCTTTAGTGGGAAAAAATGAACCTCTGACCAAAAAAAAAAGTTCCTCCATATAATTAAGCAGCATTAGAATGAGGCCTGTGCCTTTGCCGATGAACTTCAGTGAAAGCAGATGGTCACAATGGTATTAAAAACTAAAGACTTCAGTCAAGCTTTTAATTGAAAACAATTGGACCCTGCTGGATGGTAATTACCTTGGCTGCTTGCAAATAATATCACAGCACTGCTACCTATGAAGGAAGAATGGAGACTGAGTTAATAAGAACTGCTTAATCTGCATATAATAAACAAGGAGCATCCAAAACTATTTTCTCTGGTAGCTTCTCCCCTGCAAGAGGCGTTCAAGTGGTTAGCAGTGTGAAAAAGAACACAGAGTGGCAGAAATTGAAACGTGTGAAACGTTTGCTGGGTTTATAAAATAACTTGAAGAGCCCATCTTCCCTCATCTCCCTCCTTTTTTTAACAGCTGAAATTCCAGATGCACCTGAGAAAAACAGCAAAATACAATGAAGTGGAAAAGCTCTGGATTGTCCAGTATTCTTTCTCTTCTGAATGGCAGCAGGAATGACAGTTTGTGTTTATCTTGTTTTTCTTCTCCCCTTGCCTGATCGACTGGAAGGCTGGGGCCTTCTAAACACCCAGAGTGTTTTTCACCATGTTCTTAATTGGATTTTAATGATCATTAACTTAATATGCCTCAATGTGTAACAAAGCAAATGTAGTATGTGGCATATTCTGCCTGACAATTTTCTCATTCCTCTGCCTAGTGCTGGGATCAGATGAGGGTTAGAGGGCTAGACCACCTAAAAGGTTCCCAAGTCCTGGTGTGCTACACATTTGTTGACACAACATGACATTAATACTGCTTTATGGTGTCTTCCCTGCTGTGGAAAAGGACCTGTATTGCTGGGGATATGTGGGTGGAAAAACCAGTCCTAATGTCCTCTCTTTTAAACACAGGTCCTAGATGTGTATAGAATGAACCAAATCTTGTCACTTTCTGTGTAAACACTATTTTTCATGTGGCAGTTCTCTTGGGCATCGCTTTTTGTTCCCTTATGAGCAGGCAAGATGCCTTGCTGCCCCAGTAGACCTCAGAAGGCAGCAGCTACCACAATTCTGCAAAATTAATGAGTAGCTGTGAACTGCTAGTAAAAGTGATGCAATGATTTTCCATAACATATCATTTTAGAAGCAGTGACTTGAACTGCTCTTTCTTTTCCTATCCAAATATTTGTCTTTTCAAGGCACCAGCCAAGAGTTTGTCTTGTCTTGTCTGGCAGTATGATGAAATGAACTTTTCCAGTGTGTTTCATCTGGATTTGATGATTTTATGCCTGGAGTTCAACTTTCAATCACTTAATGCACCATGATTAACACAGAGAGTGAGGTCCTGAACATGTGAAAGCCAGTAGAAGTTTTCACACTGTTTTTGGTAGGATTTTGCTTATTTTTATGTAGTCAAAATATGCTTAAAATTTTATTGCTGTAATGCCCCTGAAATTGCTTGCTGACACGGTCACACGACATAAGTGTATTTCAGAGAATCATTAAAACTGATGGTTTTAGTTCCTGTGCTGCCATCTACGTTGAGGTATTCTCATTTGTGCTTAGAACTTACCCTTGGCATTTCCTCTGCTGCTGGGCTCCTGGAGAACAGGTCTGCGGTTGATGGGGTTGGTGTCCTGCTCTGTCTCCTGGCTCTTTTGTTCAAGCTGGTGGCAGGGTCTGAGCAGAATTTTCCTGACAGTCTTTCCAGCTCCTCATTTATCAAAGAACTTGGGACAAATTTGAAACTAGGAAAGGCCACCTTTCAAAAGTGTCTTATGCTAGTGGCTGTGGTGATTTTATCAATTTTATAACACCTACTTTTAACTCTACAGAGCTTGACTTTTAACTCTACAGAGTACAATCTTATTGTAATTACTGGTTGCAGCTTTAAGTGAGCTGGTGTGGAGCACACTATTTTAAAGGTATAAGCTCTATTGATCTAAAGTATTCTGAGCGATAAACAGCTGCTCCGGTTGATTAAAGCTGAAGGGAAGCTGAAGCATTTAATCAATCTCCAAAGCTGCTCCAAGTATATTACAAAGCAGTTGAGATTATTGCTATTATATGACAAGCTATATCATAATAAAGAAAGAGGGATCATTTTTCTTGGAAGTGTTTAGAAGTCTTGTGGTGCTTCTTCTCAGCCTGCCTCATGCTGTCACCTCTGAAGCTTGGCTAAGTGACAGCGCATGCCAGCTCAAGCAGACTAATCTTGAAGGAAAAATACAAGAGCAAGGCCTTTCAGCTCCCCAGAGTCTTTTCTTCCCTGTGTCTATCTGTGGCCAACAGCAAGTGCTTGGGGAAGAAAAAGAAGAAAGAAGGCAAGTGGACAGTAATGCTGGCCACATTGTAAGTGGCTCAGATCCTTGCATCCTGCATAGCTCGGGGTGTTCTGGGCTGTGCGATATGTTTGTGCGTATCTAAAAGTCCTGAAGGCACCTTTCTTTTATTAATTTTTTTAATCACTTCTTGAACCTTTCTTTGGACAGCCTTGGGCTTCACACCATCCCATGGTGGTGCATCACACACTGCTCTCACGTGGTTTTGTAAAATAGTACTTTTTTGTTGTTGTTTTTCAACTTTCAGCCTGATGTTTTCTTTCAGTGCCTTCTTACTCTTGTGTTAAGAAGAGCCATGGATAATAGTTATCTGTTAACCTTTTCTATTTCATAAACACAGAGATGTCTGCCTTATCCTGCTCTGTTGTCTCCTTCTTTTCCAAGGCTTATTTAGTCTCCCTTTTTCGGAAGGTGACCCATTCCTCTGACCATCCCTTTCACGTCTGCATCTGCAGCCTTTCTCATTTTGCTGCACGCTCTTCAAAAAGGTGTAACCAGAATTTAATATAGTACTTTAAGATGTGGTCTTTCCTAAGTTTATTTTTTCTTCTTTTTTCAGGTGTTCAATGATCTGTACTTATTACATAAAACATACATATGTTAAGCAATATTGAAGACATGGCTATAAGAGTTTTGAAAATGAAGGTGCTGCATGAAATAATGTTAGGTTTAAAATTCATCTTATGTTGCATTTAAAATGTAAAAACGGATAGTCTATGAACAGAGTAGGATGTCTCCCCGTAGAAAATATAATATGAAAACAAATTAATAGGTAAGTTTATTAAACAAAGATTAATAAATAAATAGACAATTAATAGGTAAGTTTATTAAACTTTGCTCTTGCTGTAACTGCAACAAAGAAATTATAGTACTTTAGCCTGGAGAGGATAGCATTTACAAAGGCTAACTTTCGTGGAGGGTGTCTTGTGTCAGTCCTCTCAGTGCTTTCTTTAGTCCTTCTGCACTGAAAATAGTCGAATTGTCTCTCAAAACCAGAAGGTCCATGCTGTCTGAAGGGGCCTCCAAAGGTACGCTGTTGGGAGCTTTTGCTGAATGTGCCCTATACAGACCAAGTCAGACCCCTTTGGCTTAGCAGGCAGACACAAGATGTGCCTTCTTTTGTTTCTCTATTATGATATCTCTTTTGAAACTTTGAAACATTTGAAGCCTCTCATGACCTTCATGTGAAACCCTGTGCATGGCCCTAGTGTGCTGGAGGCTGAGCCTGGTGCAGTTATCTTTGCTGCACAAGAATTCTATTGCAACAACTGTTAAACCTTCTTTATAGTGGTTTCACATGAGAGTCACAAGCCTCCTGGGAAACTTCTCCTGAGTTTCACTTCATAATGGTATGAGAGTCTTGTGAGTCTTTTCAATTTAGGTTTTTAAGTGACAGTTTAGACCAGTTAATAAAATTTTAATCAGCAAATCTTGAGGTCCTCCATGGATGGAATGCTTGCCCTGTGAGAAGAGGTGGTGGGTCCTGGGCCTGTTCAGCTGGGGGAAGAGAGAGACACAGGTAAGCCTAAGAGCAGCTCAAGTCCTTGGCTTAGCTTGGCTAGGGCTAGTTTCAGTGTGCAGAATGGGTTGGACAGCTGAAACTACAGGCCTAGCTGTCAGAGGTTTCCCATAGGAAAATGGGCCATAGCAGCCTACTGGCAATAGCCTTCCTTTCCTTAGGATGCAATTTGAGGAGCATTTCCCTTGCACTCCTGTGTTAATTTAGTGGTGCCAGCAAAGGTCTGGTACAGCTACATGGAAAATCATCAGGGGAACCAGTTCAGGTTAAAAGTAATCTTTTTTTCTTGTTCATTTGTTTCAACCAGTTTTAAAATTGATTCCTCCCACAGCTCCATGAAAATTTGTCTTGGTGCCACTGAGGCACAGTGCAACAGTAGGAAAAGCCATCAGGGAGCGCTTCACCTGTACTGGGTTTCAAAGAGGCATTTTTCTGTGGCTTTACAGTCAGTTTTTAAGAGGCCCCTGGAAATATCTCCCAATCCCATGGCTCCACAGATTGCCAGCTGAAGATGACCATTTGTGAAACTGGACTTCAAGCCAAGTCTGTGGCAAAAACAGACTGCAGAAATGATGAATCAGGACTAAACACTGCTGCACAATACTGCACTTATACTGTTCTGCCATTTTTTGGGTTGCAATCTAACCACCTGTTAGATTGCACCCAACTGGCCCCATCACACATTGCTATGGGGTGCTGAGATTCACTGCAGGCCTGCAGGATGATCAGTGTCTCCCGAGCCATTCAGGATGGGGCCTTGCAGCTTTTCAGGTCCTGCTGCGGTTTGCATCAAGTGCACCAAGTCTGGCTATCCCAGCTGCAATCCTCTGCCTGCCTCAGCCTCGCTGCTATTTTATGAGCAGAGATTGTGTCTGAGCAGAAGGATGTGAGTGCATCACCTGCCTTCAAGAAAATCAGTTTGTGCCAAGGAGGACAGGATTTTTAGGCATTGTGACTGTCAGTTAACCTCACCTGGAAACAAAGTGCGATGCTTTGTGTGGGGTGGGACTGATCCCACACCCCAGCACTCAACCTTGGCATTGTGTTCACAGGGATCAGAATAATTCCTGGCCAAGCTAAGACCCGCTTCTGTTTATGTTCCTTTCTAAAACTTTCTAAAACTAATCTCTCTTTTCTCCACTGCAGATATTTTCACATTCGTGCTAATGAAAGCGCTGGATTGTTCCAGTGGATTGCATGGAAAATATCTGTGAGCTTTGGCCACCTCTCTGAAATACTACAGTCAATTTGGTGTTTGCTTTGGCGTGTTGCTGTGAAAGATTGTAGAGTGCTTGTGTTTATACGTGTACAGGGAAAGAGGGCTCCTGCTCATTGTGCCTTTGTGAGGCTGCCAGACTGTCTGGCCCCATCTATTCTCCTGTAAGTGGAAAGAGCCTCGCAAGCGCTCACTGCGTGCTTGGAGCAGGATCTGCTAGGTACTATGCTTGGAAGCCATTCTGTCAGCTTGAAAAATATCTTTTTTCCTGAATAGTGTTTACTCCCTGTTGTTACAAGTAACATGTAAGATTGCTTGTCAGTGAAGAAATTTTTCCTTCTTCCCTTTGTTTCTTCTGTGTACTGGGCAACTTTGCATACAGTGCGTTTTGGTGGCTCTCCCGTACCAGGCAGCCAGCTGCCCTTTGAGAACAAGAGAGGATTTTCCATACAGAAGAATGAGAAGTAATGTGTGCAAACTGGTGGTATGATGCAGCCCTGGCTGAAAATTTGGACATTGCCCTTGACAAAGGACTTATTTTCCTCCTGTAGCCCACTGCTTTCTGAAGTAAGATAAGACAGAAGGCTTTTCTGTCCAAAGTTGGATTTCTCTGCTCTGTGTAGAGAGATATTGTCCAGCTGAAATCTCCTACAACACCCTTTGAGATGAAGGATGAAGGATGATTCCAGCAACCGCTTTATTAATTTTCCTGTCTACAAAAAATCTTGTTCTAAAATTTAATATCTGTGGGTTCCTGCTGAAAAGTCATGGGCTGCAGGACCTGCACTTGACTAGTAATTAGAAAGTGCTTTGATATTGAACATGGAGTCTGAATAGCAGTTCGTAGAAATTGGGTCTGCTTTCCTTTTTTCAAGTGACAACAAACATTTATCTCAGATTTCCTCTTCTGGAAGGAATAGCTGGAAAACAAATGTGCATTGATGGGAATTGCCAGGTACCTGGACCCAACCTATCCTTGTAGCCTATCTATCCTTGAGTCCTGCCTGTAGCCGCACTGAGTATTTGGAGGAAGATGCAAATACTGCTGGAATGGATGATTGCAACTAAACTGCAGAAAAATCTGCCCACTGCTTCCTGGAGAGCTCTGTCTCAGCTTTTGTTTCAAGCAGCAGCTCTGTTAATTTCAGCAGGGGAGGTACAGTAGCTGATTCTTAATAATTATTATTTTTTGTTTTCTTTCAACTGCCAAGCTTTGCTGGCCAGTTTGGCTTTACAAAATATGTAAGTAGGGAAGAAAGGTGTTTTCTCTTGTACAATAGACACGAAGGAATGAAAGGATTTAAGACTGTAAAACCTTCATGAATAATTTAGGCTGTGTTTCCAGCAAATACTCACTCTGCTACATACACACTGATACTGGGCTCAGACATTTTGGTATCAGCAACAGAGCCAAACCCCCATGAGCCAAAAGGAAATACATTTTTATTCAGTGTCAGCCACCAATCTGTTTCCAACTTTCATGACATACTCTTGTCAATTAGGGGCTTCTGCTTGAGAAACCTGGCCTGTTAGCTTGCAGTGAAAATAGATAGGACCAGGCACATTATCTGCACAAAGCTTCCCTGTGAGACTCTGTGCAGCCCAGCCAGCCTTGTTCCCTCTACTGCTGTGCTGCACATTGCTCTTGTGACTAAACAGTGCTGCACATGCTCAGACCAATACACACAGACACCTGGCTTCTCACTAAAGCAGCTGAACTACCTGAGGCAGGAATAGCAAGAACCTTCTCAAGAAAACCAGTCAGTGAACTTCTCTGTGTCTTGGCCTGATGGTTTTGAGGGATATTCTTGATATTATAAAGATTGAAGAAAGCCTAGAAATTTGCAGCTGACTGGTAGCCTATGTCAGATTCTCTTAGTCCTGCCAGTAATGCAGCGTGAGACCTCTACACAAGGATTTTCCCTGTTGCAACCTTTTAGCTTTTTGGTTGGGGGGTTTTGCCTAGTATTTGGAAATACTGAGAGCAAACTCTAAGCAGGCTTGTTTCATCAAGAAAGCACCTTACAATAGCTCTGCCTACTACAAATGGATCAATTCTCCAGCTCAAGGGCTGTTTCATACTCTGTGCCTCAGACCACCCTAGCATCAACAACCAGCAGGGTGAGGAATGACCAGCAGGCCCCTGGATTTCACCAGAGCCAGGATTAAACATTTGTTTCCACTTCTCAAACCACCGTGTCTGAGGGTTCAAAACACTGCTGTGCCTGCTTGCGTCCCCCCTGCCAGGGCATGGGCACATGCTTCTGGAAAACCTGTCAGAGGTAAGCTGCTGCTGAGAGCTATGCAGGGCCAAGTGCAGCCCTGTGCATTCGAGAAGATAAATGAATCCGGAGGAAGAGGCTTTTGCAGTGCTGCTGCTATTTCAATGTGAAAGTGAGACCCTGAAATGCTCTGTTCTACTTCAGTAGCTCTAAGAGGAGCTTTTCTCCAGAGGTCTCCGGTACCCAGACTAATTGAAAAAACTCCAAAGGGCTCTTCTAAATATAATTCCTCCCCCATGTTTTCACTGTCTTATTTTTTTTGCCTTCCTGTCTACACCCTCTCTTGAACAAAAAGCTTTAAAATTCTTTTTTTTGGAAAGGATTCAAATGTAATTCAGATGAAGTTAATGTGAAGTCAAGGTTGATTGCTCATCTCCCTGAAACCACCAGCAGTGGCTGAGTGCCGGCGAGTGTGAGACAGGAGTTCAAACATAGCTGGGAAACTTGTGAGCGAGCTAAACAAAGGGTGGGCTGCAGGCTGGGGATCACTGCTCCCCCTCCCCCCGTGTGACTATCTCAGCTCATGCTGAACCCTTTGATCACTGTCCAGCACGGGGTTATGTGGCAGCCTGGGCTGGGGCCAGGGATGTATACATGGGCGGAGGCTGCTGTAGCCTTCGTATGCCCTTGATCCACCCTGTACCCTGATTTCCACAAACACTGTCGCATATCACAGTGGGGTGCATCACTGCCGGTGCTCCTTCAGCTAAAACATGGGACCGTCCCCGCCAAGCACAGCTCCCTTTTCCAGAAATCTCTCTGATAGCAACATTTTGAAAAGTGTGCCTGTATTTTGTAACCATTACTCTATTTTTGCCAAGCACATTTGTATTTGACACTGAAATACAACACTGTGAGTACAATAGTGCTATTCAGCACACAGTTTGTGTCTTTCAGAAGTGGCTGTTCTGGGAGAGCTGCACAGGCAAGCACAGCTAGCTTGGGAAGGTGCTGCTCGTGAAAAGAGCCAGAATCTTACCTCTGGAAGCACATTCTCCAGACCACCTGCTTTAGGGCAGTATTTTAGCTCCATATACCTCTAATAAGGATTTTAGTGCTGCGCTTAGTGACTATTAAGAACTCTTGAGTCCAAGATAAGTTCTTACAGATGTGCTACCGTTATCATTCATACTTAAATGTTGACATAGTAATCTTCAAAATGAGCTGAAACTCTGGAAGAAAAAGGCTAATTGTCTCTGAGGTAAAGTGGATGAGAATCAGTGCAGAGGCAAGCTATGGTCCCTTGTGCTTTTCAGTTGCATTTGTTTGTGGCCATTCACCATCAGAAAGTGGGAAGAGGGACCTGGTTTCTCATGTCTGCCCCTACCGCTGTGTCTTTGGATAAGTTGCCTTCAGCACAGTGGCACAAGTAGACTTTTGGTGTTCGAAGACTGCCAGCAAATTGTGGCATATCAGATCTTAAAAAACCCTCTGTTTTCTATTAAATCCTACAACAAAACTGCTATGGGTTCCACTCTTGTGTGTTACTTCCTCTCTATTTATTTTGTGATCATCAGAAGATCCTAGAGGAATCACCACTCCCTATCAAAATCTCTTTGGCTAACTCCTACAGTACAGTCATGTATTGCCCTCGTGTTAAGTGACACCAGGTTTTCCCAGGCGGTAGATCCACTACTCCTAGCAGGTTGCACAAAGGATGTTGCAACCCTGCAATTATTTTTCTAGTGCAAATGCTGAAACTGGTTGAAGATTTAGAAATCTACCCCATCTCTCTTCAGCTTCCCCTTCCCTGCAAATTACTTCAAAGGTCAATGAAATGCAGTGTTGTCCAGAGAGACAAAAAGCAGTGTCATAGAGTCCCCTCATTTCTCCGTGTTTCAACACAACAGGGCCAAAACAATACACAGGCAAGTGCCTGGAGCATGAGACTGTGAAACTGCCATGAGCTTGCCAGTGGTGCAGCTCAGAGCCACCAAGAGGGGCCAAGATGTGTTGAGGCAGTTGCCCAGGGCTGGGGCATGGGTAGCAGTCCATGCTGTGTGATGGGGATGCAGAAAGGCAGGTCTGACCTGGTGCTGTGGCTGCTGCCTGGGGAGGACCTATGGGACTTCTGCCCTTCCTGTCCACTGCTTACAGGTGAGCTCAGCCCCTGCTCTGGACAGTAGCGCTTGCTGCTCTGCTGTGAAAGAGCATCCTCTATCCTGTTACTCTGGTGTAGTTACAGAGGTAAAAATCCTGTCGTAGATAGACTATTTGATGCTCAGTAATCAATCTCTTTGTATCAGGTAGAAGAAAAGCTGAAGGAGCCTGGGGTGCCTTATGCCTATTTACTTATTACTGTATCCACACTGGGAACTGTGCTGCTGCATTAGGACAGAGAACAAATGCCCAGGGCTGCTCCCTGAAGAGCGCCCTGGAACTCGATGTCACCCCTGGCTCAGCCCCCAGATTGCTCTGCAGCATCCATCAGCCCCAAAGACATGGATGAGGATATGGCCCTTATCCTGGGCCTGAACTGCAAGTCAGCCCTGAGATGAGATGCTGTGGTGAGCAAGGGAAAAATGCATCTGGTTTAGGAAAGCTACCTGCCTCTAAGATTATTTTGAATGTTCACATTTTTTATGCTGCATTTTAGAACATTTCAGCTGCTCCCATTTGGAATTCAATTCCTCTCCCTTTTAATCAATAGCAGGCCTTAACAAAACAATATCTCACAGGAGACAGAAGCACACGGTGCTGAACAAAGCAAAAGGGCCACTGGCTTACAGCAACAATTGCTGCTACACAATGGGTTTTCAAAGCTCAGTATATATTTTGTCCCTAGTGGGAAAACTATAACAAGACTGAATTAGTGGCTAGGCTTGCCAAGGGGAGAAATTAAAGTGTGATGACTTGTCTGACACCTCAAAGTACCTTTATTTATTTTGGGGGAGACGACAGCATGGGGAAATACGATGCCTATTAGGGAAAACTATTTTCTGTTCCTTTCCAAAGTGTACAGCAGATCTGCATGCCTAAGGGCTTAATCCAGGTCAGATCAGGAATACCTTCTGGTGGCTCCTGAGAGGAGCTGACAAGTGTGGGGATGCTGCCCACAGAATTGGGGAGGCGCAGGTGTGGATGTAGGAGTGTGGCTTTCAAGGGCAGGATGTTCTGAGAGTCCCTTGTCCCTGCCAGGGGAGGCTTGGGGTTGGTCTGCAGGTGGCTGTTTGGTGAGGGAGAAAGAAGAGGGAGATACTGTGTGAGAGCAAAGCAAATTCCCTTCCCTGTACGTGGCTAGTCACCCCTGAGCTTCTCATCTGTGGATCGTGACAGCTCCTTGCTCTGGCACTAATGGGTTTCAAGAGCTCCCAGTGAGCTGTAATCACCTTGGTTCAGGGCTCAGCTTGCACCTTTACAAGCACCTTCACCCCTTGCTGTTAACCTGTGGTCTCCTCTATTCAGCAGCTAAGCTTGTAAATTCATGTAACCAAATAGCTGTGCTGTTAACTGCCTGCATGAAAGCGAGCAACACATCCATCTTCCCGTGCCCAGCCAGCAGCCCAGCGACACCGCTCACCGCGCTGTGGGCAGCCTTTCAGACATAACTAACTCTGGCACTGCAAAAACAATTGTTTTGGTGCTCACACAGGCCACACGCCTCATCTGGGCAGAGGAGGGAGGCTGTGGACGCAGAAGGCTTCCCACAGGCTGTCCCTGTACACCAGTGCCCTGTGCCATCGTCATCACATTCCATGGTCTGATGGCTGGCTAGGGAGAACTTCATCCTGCTGGTAAATTGTGCCTCACACCCAGAGCAGCAGCCTGCTTGCATTGGTTTTATTTTGGGTTGTGACTGATGTTTGACGAGTCCTTTTTAAAAGGCATGCTTCAGTTTTGCTGTTTGTAACCTGAGTGTAATTTTCTAAAGTAAAGTGCCACCAGGAGGACAGGTGCTAATGAAACACTAAACGGTGCTGAGGTTTTCTGGCTTCTCTAGTTCTTGCTGAAATCCATGGCTTGAGTCGTCTAGTCTTGAAATCGATCTTGTCATGAAGATTGTCTGAATGCAGACCTGGTTTTTTATGACCGAGGCACGCGATTGTTCTCTGTGTGTGTGTGTGTGTAGATGTGTCAGACCCCTTCCAGGTTGTCTCCATGACCTAATTTCAACCCAGCGAGGCAGAGAGATGCAGCATTCACGGAAGTAAATCCTTTAAGGTCTGAAGAAATCACCAGTGCAAGCTTTTTCTCCTGCTTCTGCTGTGGAGGAGGCTGGCTGCAAGCTCGCCCTTTGCTAGAGACCCCACAAAGGAGCTCAGCTGGGGACACGGCTGAGGAAAACAAGGCTGGGCTGTGTCCACTGTTGCCTTCTGTTACTACTTGTTATTGAAGGAGAAAAAAGAGCAGCTTTCAGTCCGCAAGTAACTTAGACCTGCCATTGGCAGAGATCTGATATGTTGCCTTCCTCGGCCCAAAGCAATCACAAGCAATCAAAGTCGGGAGCCCACAAGCTGACAGGGGTTGAATGGTCATTGCTTTTCTTTATTTGCTGGCTGCTTACCTGGTGCAACAGGCACTACAAGAGAATTTCTTAATTAACCAGGCTCTGTCCTGGGCGGCACATGTGCACCGCCAATGGGCATTATAAAAGCGTAGTTATTGCACTTTGGCTCGGGAAAAGCCCCGGTGCAGTTGTATTGTTAAGGAAACAGTCTTGGAGGAAGGGAGAGAAGGAGACTGGTCTCCACTCCAAAGGCTGTTTGTTGTCTTAAACATCGCTGGCTCTAACCTCGGGGGAGGTGGAGGGTTAATTTGAGCCGCCTTTGAAAACAAATTTGAGCAGCGCACAGCAAGATCTCAGGGAAACAATGTTTATAATCTGTATCCTGCTTCAAATTGTATCGGCACCGCACTTCTGCCCCACTGCCAAAATTAGCCGCAGTCACCAGGAAGCAGCTGGTGTCCCGAGCATGAGCCCCTGCGCTCAGCCATCGCTCGGTAGCTTTTATACAGCTATGAACAGAGAGCTTTTCCTGGCTACTGAGCATCACCTACTCTTTGCCTTTGCAGCAGCAGCAGGAGACTTCTCATACGTGGAGGCTGATCCAGTGTTCTTAATCATGCACAGTTCCTGCTGATTTTAGCAGGAGAGTTGTTTCACAGTGCATAGTAGAAACGTGTTCCTCAAGAAGTGGACTGTCTTCTGTCCTCTCTGAAGGAGGGTGGGGAATGCATTGCTCTGCCAGCTGTCTGCCTGTGCGTCATCAGAAGTGTAGGCTATGGTACCCAGCCCTTAAATTTAAACAATATTAGGGATTTTTGTCAAGCTAGATAATATTTAATCCAGAGTGTTTGTCGATTAGCTTTGCCATCCATTAAATCCAGGGTGCTTTCAGCTTTTAATTCACTCTGCATAAATTAGTGCACTCCTTTCCTTCGTGCTTTCGAAAATGAATAGCTGCTTCTCCCTCCAGTCTGGACTATGGAATATTTGAAAAGTGGCAGCACATTAATTTCTGCCCCAGTGGAACTTTGCCGGAGAAACAGCTCTTTAGGTTGTTCTGTGGCCACAATACATTTGAGAGAGTTGGTGTCAGAGCTTTTTGTAATTATTTAAAAAGTAATGCAAACTAACAGAAGCAAGGAAAAAAAACTGGGGAAGGGAGGAATTCCTCTGCTGTCTCTCTGCTGTTGCAGGTTTTTCTCTGACAGGCCAGTTTTGCATTCCCCAAGGTAGAGACTTTTATCCTGTCTTTGTGACTGTTTTACTTCCCTTTTCTCCTGGGGGAGGGGGAAATGAATAATTTCTGCCTTCCTCCCGTTTCTTCACCTTCATCAGGAAAGAGGAGATGAACAATGCCAGGACCCTGCTCATTCGTTACTCTTTTCCCTTTTCTTTCTCATCTCCAAAAGACGGAAGAGGGAAATGACGGCAGGCACTCAATATCCACTCATCATATCAATCCAGCTCTTTAACTGCTTTTGTTATTCAGTGGCATGATGGCCTTTGGCTTGTTATTTACCGACTGTTTAATTTAAATGTATCCCCAGCAGGGAGCCAAAAGATCCAGTCTTAGAGCTCTTTCGCAGGATTTGTCTAACCACGCTCTAAATTATTTAACATGGCTCTGAACTGTTTGGAGATTTTTTTTTTTCCTTTTAAGCACTATGATTTGATTCAAAACATCTGTAAAAAATCACAAACGACCTTCCATCTGGGCAACAGCTCAGCTCTGTCTTGAACCTGGGTAGGGTCAAGTGTGTGAGCTGTTTCAAAAGCCTACAATTCCTGACATGGTGAAATTCTTTTCCTACTTGTTTGTTGACAGAAGACGGGAAGGCAAGGCAAGGCAAGACAAAGCAAGATCAAGATGCTGTACTGCTGGGCCAGAAGTGAGTAGAACATCTTGTTACGGAAATAGCCACGAAAATGCTCCTCCCTGCATTAGAAAAGCAGCTATTTAAAGCAGGATCAATTGCCAGTCCTCTTTGCCGCTGTTGTCATTTGGTTGTGGCATGTGCAAATAATATTTCCTCATGAAAAAAAACTTCCAGCAATGACAACACTGCTCTGGTGTATCCTCTCCCAAAGGGGAGAAATCAGCTCATCCCTAGAAACGGCATATCCCTCTGAAAAGAAGCCCCAGGATCTGGGTTTGTTTTTCCTCTAAGACTTTAGGCAAGTGAATTTTGACCCACAAATGACATCGAGGAGATGCAATTTCTAAGACATGTTTGGGCACTGGAGTTATAGAGGACAGTGCTCCAGTTAAAGTAAAGATACACAGAGAAAATGAACAAACCTATGTGACTTAGAGAAAAGCCCACTTTCCCCAAAGATATGCATAATAAAACTGGCACTACATGCCTTCAAAAGAGTTTGCTTTACCTTTAATGATGTCAGTGGGCAAAAATCCTTTTATTCTTGGCTAATCACAGTGGGGTGATATCTTTCAAAAAACTGGAATTATCAAACATAGATTTTCCAGGGAGGTAAACCCATGCTTGGCTTAAGCACCCTCAAACTTTTTTCAAGCTGAGATTCACATCTGTATCCCTGCTCTACAGCTCAAGCCTGCTGCTGTTTGTTATTGTTTGCATTACTTCAGGGCCCACTTAGGGATTGTACAAAGTGTTCTTTTTAAAAAAATAAATATTGAAGTGTCCGTACAACATTTGAGAGAAACACACTCTTTTTGTAAGGTGTTGCCGTCTGATCATTGCAGAAATACAGAAAAGAAGTCTTGGGGGCACACAGGGTGCTGAGGCTTGGGGAATAAATGTTTTTACAGTATTAGGGGCTGGGAGTCATCCTCATTTCCATGTAAGCCTGTGTACCAAGTGAAGGGAGAGCATGACACCTTTGAGGAGCATTCATGTGTCTTATGTAAGCAAACTTAAAGAACTCACTTTAACTTCCCTGGGCACAGGGATTGGAAGAGATTTAGACCTCCTGATTCTGGATTTTAGAGCTAATGATCTGTTCTCATTCTAGCTGAGAAGGAATTGTTGAGCAACCCTGTTTCTGAGTCCTGAAGGCTATGAAGATGCAGCAGAGTTGATGGTGATGCCAGAGATGCAGATCATCTTCTTCTCTCTCCTATATTTATCTCCTTTCCTCTAAACTCCTTGTTTTATTTTTATTGGGATTTTCTTTGGATGAACCCTATTAAACGCATCACTAGCACTGAAATTTGCCGATGCCAATAAACCCATCTGTTTTATTAACTAACCGCAGTCTCTGGAGTGTTTCTCACTGGCTGAGACACGAGCAGCCCTTTCTGCTGTCTCCAGCGTTGTGTGTCAGCCCAGGGAACAATGGGAGGGGACCCAGGAGGTCGCTGGCAGGAAGTGCTGCTTCCCCTGGATAATTAACCGGCTGGGAGACTGAGGAATGAAGATAGCACATAAGACACACACAGTACAAACTGCTGAAACAATAAACAAACAAACCAACGACCATCACTTCCTTTTCTTATATTGTTAAGGCTGCTTCCTTAACTCAGGTTGCCCCAAACCCACCCCTCAAAAAGCAGCCTTTTAGGCTCATGAATTCTTAACCTCTTCACTGCCAGTTCTTGCTGAAGGCATAAATCAGTTTTTGCCAAGATGATGACCAGCACAGGGTCTATGGCTCCTCTTTGGGGCTTGCTGGATAAACTGGAGATTACTGTTTCTGGAAATGTTAAAGGCACTTTTACCAAAAATTCAATGAAGAGAGACTTAGCTTGGCCATAAGACTGCATGGTTGTAACACCCTGGTACCAGGGCTGCTCCTCATGTAGGTACTGGCTTCCAGATAAGCAGGTGACACAGTCTAGCTCTGAAGAGGTTCATTTCCAGAGAAGCTGGCCTCAGAGCCAAGACCTGAAGGAAATCTGGATCAGGGCCTTGTGTCTCAAACCCAGCTTTCATATCAAGTCATCCTCCGATGTGCCATTGTTTCACCATCTCTGTGAGAGGGAGGTCAGCTGCACAGCCAGTGCTTGCTATCATATACTCCAGTGAGCAGCCAATTGCACACTTCCACTGAGATCCTCTCTTCTGACTCCAACTGGGCTTATTTGTGTGGTTTTCTCCCCCATCCAAACCATCCTTTGTTGAAGTTGCTGTTTTGTTTTCTCTGACCTGCTAACACCAGAATTATGAAAGCAGAAATCAGGCAGTGGCAATGCCAATCCCTGCCTCCCTCCAGCTAATTTTTCCAGATTTCACTGATGAGCAGTTAGACATTGTCTTTGTTTTTGTGCACAGAGCATCATGTGTGTATTTATCCCATGGAGGCCACTGCCAGTGGCACCCAAGAGCTGAGGTGACTGTGTAGCCCACATCCATCACATATTGATACCAATCAGTGGATCGCATTTCACCATGTCCTCAGCAAAACGCTGCCAGGGAGGAAGTGCAGCCAGGGATTGTTGGGGAGAATTAGGCTGCTCCTGCTGGAACTGGGAAATTTTATTTTCAGAAGAGATGCTGATGTTTCTGCTCATCAGCCTGCAGATTCAGAGCAAGTTGGGAGCAGCGGAACTCAGGACGGGGTCCTGTGGCCCATCCCTGGACTGGCCCCTTTCTGGCAGCACTGGCAGAGGCTGTCCTGGGGCAGGTCCTGCCTGCTACTGAGTGCTCCCAGCTGGCAGCTTATTTGTTATTACTTTAAATACCACTGTTTGTGTTAGGCACAGCAAGAAACCTAGTAAACTGAAAAGGTGGCATTTAAAAAATGAAGTCTCTCAAGTAGATGTTTAATCTTTCTAATGAGTAAGTAATCTGCTGAATACCATGTTTAACAGTTATGCCGTAAGTCCGTGTCATACAATCATAGAATTATGCACTCAGAGAACCATAGAATCTCAGAATGGTTTGGGTCAGAAGGGACCTTAAAGATGATCTGGTTCCACACCCTGTGCCATGGGCAGGGTCACCTTCCACCAGACCAGGTTGCTCAAAACCCCGTCCAACTTGGCCTTGAACATTTCCAGGGATGGGGCATCCACAGCTCTGGGCAACCTGTTCCAGTGTCTCACCACCCTCACAGTGAAGAACTTCTTCCTGATATCTAATCTAACTCTACCCTCTTTCAGTTTAAAGCCATTCCCCCTTGTCCTGTCACTACACACCCTTGTAAAAAGTCACTCTCCAGCTCTCTTGTAGTCCCCCTTAGGTACTGGAAGGCTGCTGTAAGGTCACCTTGCAGCCTTCTTCAGGCTGAAAAATTCCAGTTCTTTAAGACTGTTTTCATAGGAGAGGTGCTCCAGCCTTTTGATCATCTTCATGGCCCTCTTGGCTTGCTCCAGCAGGTCACATCTTTCTTATGTTGGGGGCCCCAGAGCACCCCCAGAGTTGGGGGACGCAGAGCTTCAGGTGGCATCTTACAAGGGCAGAGCAGAGGGTCAGTATCCTCTCTTTTGCCCTGCTGACCATGCAGATACAGTTGGCTTTTGGGGCTGCCAGTGCTCTCTGCCAGGTCGTGTTGAGCTTCTTGTCAACAAACAGCCTCAAGTCCTTCTCCTCAGGGCTGCTCTCAACCAATTCCCTGCCCAGCCTGTACTTGTGCTTGGGATCACCCTGACTCAGGTGTAGGACCTTGGCCTTGTTGAACTTTATGAGATTTGCACAGACCCATCTCTCAGACCTGCCAGGGTCTCTCTGGGTGGCATCCCTTCCCTCCAATATGTCGACCACGCCACCCATATCAAATCATAGCTGGTGAGGCATGGTTTAACAACTGGTAATTTATTAATCCATGAAGACTTTCCTGCTTAATCTAAATTACACTTACATCCCACAGATTAGGGTGCAGTGCTGGAAGTTTTGCCAGTAAAACCATTTCTTTAAGTGCTGTGGCACCTGAGGCTCTGGGGTGGCTGGGAGAATGGGGGTGACTGTGCATCAGGGTGCTGCTTACAAACCCTTCAAGCTGGGTTGAGGCCTCCCTTCTCCCCTGCCCTTCCCAACAGAGGAGCTGTGACGGTATTGTCCTGCCTGCCATCTCCTCAAAAGTCCTCCCTGGTGGCTTTGTACCCTCACTGGAGCATAGTTACAACATCTGCTGCTGCCAGCTCTAGCGTACCGTCTTATAGACAAAATGTGGCATACAGTGAATCTTCAATGCTTCCTGTGTCTCTGGCTGAATGCTTGAGGAGAGACATGGGACACCACGTGGAGAAATAATGAAAACCAGTTACAGAGGTTAGAGTGTGGTAGGAAACCTTCCACCACTGGATTATCACAGAAATGAAAAAGATCCACTGTCTTCTGCCATAGATACTGCTGGAAGCTCTTCAGCTCTGCTCAGAGCTGCAGCTCCAGCAATGCTCTGCATGCTGTCAGCCATGGCAGGCCACCCCAGATCAGGTCCTCTGCTGCCACACAGGAAATGGGAGCCTGGAGAAATAGTGGGTGGTGTGGAAAGGACACGGTACTGTGGTTCCTGCTGCTCTGCTGTGACTGATGTCTGCTGTGTGCTCATGACATGCTTTGTTGAGAGGGGTGAGAGGGAGTATTGGGGGAACACCTCTCCCTCTCCCTCTTGGGGAGATCAGCCTTCCTCTCACAGAGAAATGCCTCTCCTTGGCAGGTTTCTGGCCTTTGTGCCTGCTGTATATTGGCACGTTTAAGGACTCAGTGCTTTTGAAGCATTTCTTTTCTACTGCCAAAATCCCTCTGTATCACAGTGTGTGTCTCCAGCAGTGTGGAGTCAAGTGGAGAAGTGATGGATTTGCACATTGAAACTTCAGTGGAAAGGAAGAAATGTGGAACAAACCCTGAGCACAAGTCCTTCAATTTCAGAGGGCTTCCAGCAGCCAAAGTCACTTGTATGGTGCCATTCCCCTGAATTCTGCAAAATGATGCCGTGTTCAACCTACTGCAGAAGCAAGAGGTGGAAGAGTGGTGCTGTGGGAACAGCTTTGAAAGGAGCTGGGAAGGGACAGGTGTGCTGCTACATCAGGGAGGTGCTGTAAAAAGCCCGGTTCGTGTTTTCATGTCATGAATCAATGCTTCCACCTAAATCTCTTTGCTAACTGATTCATTACTGTATGTCATACAAACAGCAGGCTTCTGCTATATCCCTCTTTTCACAGTGTTATACAAAAAACCCTGGTTTTACAGTTACAGTTTAATTTATATTTATAAAATATAAAATATATTTGTAAAATAAATTTACAGTTCAAATTAAATAGTTTTTTTCTTGTGGAAAATATAGGATGTGTGCTGTTTAGGACTTTATATAAGGTATGAATGGATGGATGGATCATCCAGAATGTTATGGAAACTCATCTTTTAGGCAGCAGCAGTCCTCTTTTTTCCCTCTTTGTAAACACTCAGTGATTCTGTGCAGTGAAGCTGCTCTGAGAGCCTGAAGGAACAGCACAATTAGACATGGAAACTAGCTCCTTGTTCTCAGAGGACCAAAGCACAATCCCTAGCTGGCTGTGGCACTAAACATAATATGTGCCTTTACCAGGCACCCCTAGATTCTCAGAACCCTCTGTTTGATGTGCTTGAGAGACTCCTAAAAGTATTGAAACTTTACTTGCAGTCACAGGAGTGGAAAAGCAGGTGTCTTCCTTCCTTCCTTCCTTCCTTCCTTCCTTCCTTCCTTCCTTCCTTCCTTCCTTCCTTCCTTCCTTCCTTCCTTCCTTCCTTCCTTCCTTCCTTCCTTCCTTCCTTCCTTCCTTCCTTCCTTCCTTCCTTCCTTCTTTCCTTCCTTCCTTCCTTCCTTCCTTCCTTCCTTCCTTCCTTCCTTCCTTCCTTCCTTCCTTCCTTCCTTCCTTCCTTCCTTCCTTCCTTCCTTCCTTCCTTCCTTCCTTCCTTCCTCCCTCCCTCCCTCCCTCCCTCCCTCCCTGCTGTGTTAGTCCTTGTCGGTTTCCTTAACATCCTGAGTCCATGTGAGACAGCAAATGTCACTTGGGGAATCGCTGGGTTAAGGGGAGCATGCATGTTTTGCTGCTGGATTTTCCATCCCTTGCACTTACTGAAGAGTGGAAAAGGCACCCAACTTCAGATGTTGAAACACACAATAACACACACTAGGCCAGTGGGGAGCTTGGCTTTCATACCAGCTCTGGCTGTAAACCTAATGGGATGGCTCAACAGGGGGGGAGAATGAAAATTGGGAAATACAGCTGGGAGATGGAACTGGCTTCCTTTATAGTTTTTGGCAGTGGGACTATCCTGAGCACTCCACCTTTGTCTTGTGCTGAATGAAAGAGAAAAAGGGAGTGCTCAGATCTCTCTTCTAAAGAGACCAGATCTCTAGCTGGGCAGGCTGCAAGGCACTAGTCCTATTAGAAAGTGCTTGGGAGTATCATACAGTCCCAGCCACTTGAAAGTTGAAAGTAAATGCCAACTCATGTGTGGCATGCCAGAGTATTTTGACACAGGTAGAAAGAACATCATAACATACTTCTTGATTTATCCACTCTGTTTAAGGTCAGTCTGGCCTTTTAACTACATGCTCACAGAGGGAGAAACTCATTCGTAAGTGGAGAAACTACATTGTCCTGAACTGCAGTAAGTCTGATAGTGTTGGGGTAAACTTAGATCACCAAAAATCCTGTTCTAACTGGTGGGACTGTCCTTATTCAGAAGAGAATAATCTCTTTTTGTGAAACTTCTAGCATTAGGAAGACATTGCCCATAAAATGCTGCCAAACTAAATTTTGCTAGTTGAAAGACCTTGGACACCAGCATCTTGTGTTTGGTGGAGTCAGGCAAAAAAAAAAGGACCTGGCTTTGCAGTCACTGCACTTGTGTGAGGGAACCTTCACGACCTATATTCAGGTCCTACATTGCATTGTATGTAGCTCACTAGTAACAGTGAGTATAATCTCAAAAAACAAAACAGCAGCTAAACAGCAGTGGAAAAGATGTGCCACAGTTGCATTGTTAGTGGATGGAGGCAGTGGTATCTCCCAACTCTTCCCTGTATCTGCACCAGCATGGTGCCTGGGATGCACAAGAGGTTTTGAAGCTCTTTGGCTTTCCCTTTCTTCCCCCAGGGCAGGGCTTGCAGTGCTGGCTGGGCAGCAGGTGTTGGTGTTTGCAGGGGCTGAGTAGCTGTTATAAAATTGAATGGGACTGGCCTGGAGGAGGCTGGAGCTGTTTTCCCATCCTATGCTCCAGTGATGGTGAGGACCAAGATTATCATGCTCATACCAGGCCTGGGACATGTGGGGGTTGGTGCTCCTGAGAAAAATGACTCTGCCCTGCTGCTCCTGGCTTCTTCCTAAGCAGTGACAGGGATGTCTGCTGCAGACTTCTCAGGTAGCTCTGACACCAACCTAAGGACTATGTGTGTTCAGAGGAATATATAAGCACATGCAGAATTTGCCAGAGCTAGTGTGCCTGCAGACTGCGATGCAGAAGAGTTGTCAGAGCTGTGAGAGCTGGCAGATGATTTCAGCTGCTTCCTGCAGTGAGTGTGACCACAGCAGGGTGGTGGGCAGCAGAGAGAGGAGACTGAAGTGGAAGATAAGCACTGCGACTTTCCTGTATTCTCTCCCATGAAGACACAGCTTGATTCAACTAATGGCAGTAATTAGAGATAATACATTGCTGAGAGTTCCAGATTTCCTTTATAATTAACCCTGGGGAGCTTATATATATTTTTACCTATGGCAGCTTGTCATATGTGAGGTGAGAATCTATTGAATTTTTCTTCATGTTTTCTTTTTTGCCTTTCTGCCCTGTGTGCCCCATCTCCCTGTCTGCTCCAATTCCATTGCAAAATTTGGCTTTCTCCACTCATAGATAAATGGAACATCTCTGATGGAAATTGCCACCTCTTATATCTGTGGCCTCATAAAGAAGAAGTGTGTTTTGGGCTTATGGCCAAAAGTGGCACCTATAAAGTCACTATTAATAGCTGCTCTTCCAAAGGCATAGGCCAAAGGTGGCACAGAAATGTTAAGGGACTTGCTGATACCAGCTGCTGGAATTAGAAACACTTCAGGACCTTGCTATGGTCTGAGAAGAAAGTTTTTACAGGTCCTGTTTTCCTGGCAGGGAGGTTAGCTAGGACAGCTAAAGCAGAATTTAGGCTTAAATTTGGGTGTTTTTGCCAATAAATCATTTGCTCTGATTACCAGTTCCTTACCTGAACAAGAATTAATACATCCAGAGCTGAAATCAGGATCCAGTCAGGGCCCTGCTTTTCTTTTGCTCTGTCTCTGACCCCAGCTAGTTCAGCCCATCTGTGTCCGGTGAGAAGGATGTGTGCATTGGTAGCCGGTGTAGGTGGATGTCAGCTTCGTGGCTGTGCCTGTCCTTCCTCTGGGATATCCCTGGATAAGTTTATGAATTTTCTGGACTTTAGGTTAGGTCCACATCTTTGTATTTAGCCTCAAATTCTGTTTCTTTCCTATGAATTTTTTATAATAAGCACCCGAATCTGCTTGTGCTTTTGGTCTTTGCACAATCCATTGGCAATGAATTCCACAGTTTAACTTGGCCCTGTGTGAAAATGTACTTCTTTTGCTCCTTTTTATCTTGCAGCCTGATGATTTCTATGACAACTCCCACCTTTTGCATGGCAATGATTAGTGAGTAATATTCCCTGCTGAGTTTTTAGAAGCACTTCTGATAATCATTCTTGACATTCTGCATGATTTTCCTCAATCACATATCTCCTTTTCCAAGCTAAGGAGTCCTGTGCTGTTTAATCTTTTCTTATAAACCAGCTATATTGCTGATGATAATTCCATAGTTAGTGAAAAATCTGGGTACTACCAAGAACTTATAAATTGCCTGAACAGACTGGAGAAAAATTTTGTTTTCCAATCCAGAGCTGCCTCATTCAAGACAGAAGGAGGTGCAGCGTAAAATGCTACTGAAGATTCTTCTAAAAATGGCTGCCTTAGCATAGTATGATGTCTTGTGCTTTTTAGAAAACTACAGTTTTCACTACCAATGCAACAGCACAGAAATCTAAGCACCTGCCCTAAAATTATATCCAAATTAATTTTTTTTGAGCATTGTCCTTTCCTTGTAAGATCTGAAATGAAAATTAGTATTTTTCAAATGTTTCATGTGCTACATGCTCATGAGGACCAATTACACGTGTTATACCTACAAATACCCATGGCCATGTATTTTTAATTTAACTCAGATACTGATTTCAGTAACCAGAGAGACAACACAGATGCTTTGGGTCTCGGACCCAGATGTTTTGGTCGCTGTGACAACACCTGTGCTGACTCTGTTGGCAGCATAAGCAGCCCCAACACAACTGCTGTCACTGCACAGTCCTCAGAGGAGCAAATAAGCCCATTCCTCATATGGCAGGGTCCTGGGCAGCAGCCTGAGCGTGATGCAGAGGTTTATGTTCATTGCAAAGTTACCTCAGAAGCTTAGGGGAAAGCATGAGTGAAGCTGTTAATATTTTACTTCCTTCGTTCTCTGAAGAGCAGAGGGAAGAAAGACATAGTTTGTTGTTGCTTAGAACAAAGCAAATGTTTTTTTTTTTTTTTTCTCTATTCACATTAGAATGTACAGCATAGAGATGAGGATATCCCAGTCAGGCACCTGTGCCAAAGTGGGAAGAAATGGCAATAGCTCAGATGTTTTGGTGACTGGCCGTATGGGGAATTCATTTAAACTGTGACTTAGTGAGTGGGCTACCCTATGTAACCAAATCTTTCACAGGGTCACTGGAGTGATTTAATGTTTCATTTCACACTTGTTAATAAGGTTAGTGAGTTAGTCTTTCTTTCAATGACTTTGCAAGTACAGCTTAAGAAAGGCAGGATAGAGGTGAAGTGCTTAAAATACTCTAAGTATAACCTACTTCTTTTTATTGTATGTTCGTAAACAATTTATTTCAGTCTTGATGCATTATATCTGCATGAACACAGATGCCAGGCAGTGATGTTCATACATATCTTGCAGAAAGGAGCAGTGCTTGATGATTTGGTGAGATGTTAGTGCTTTGTTAAAATTCTCCAGGTATTATTGGTGACTTTCCTGTAATCAAATGAGTAGGTAGAGAATACTGGGTTTTTTTTCACAGGCAGGTTATTATTGCTGAGAAGATGGGACATATAAAGCAAATGACAAAATCTAGATGATTGCTTTATTACCAAGAAGCAGAAAACAATCAAATGGAAAAAAGAAGTGCTGAGAGAAGTCTTAACAAGGTCATACTGCATGCCAAAGGAGTTGCATGACCAGGAAGATGTATCACACCTAACCCAATTAACAAGGCTATTTAAATGTGAAAAAGTCATGGTTCAGTCAAGATTTGACTGAAAGCATTTGAAGAAAGGTAGCCATCAAAGATTAACAACAGAGAGCAGGGAGGAATACATATGTATTTTCTCCTTGTCAGTAAAGTATTTTCCAGTCATAAGAGTGTCTTGTGCCACATGCTGATCTCACAGATGGTGCAGTAAATCAAGGCTAACTCTGAAAGTGTCAGTGGAATTATCTGTGTGTAAATGGTGTCTGAATTGGTCCCTAGCTGTGAAAGACAGGGTTTGCCTTGGGGCAGAAGTACAGATAGGAGAACTAAAGGGTTTGTTTTCCCCTCCTTCCCACCCCCCCAGCACCTTTTTTTTTTTTGCCTTGGAGTCTGACTCACTTTGAGATTTTTGAGCATTTTGCATAATTCTTTTGCCTTGGTTTCCTCACTGCAAAGTCAGCTGATAGTTCCAGAGGAGATCTTGAGTGGAAAAGTTTGATTATGGAAATTGCTATGGAAATGCTTGTTTATTACTGTTAATGGAAGCAATATAATACATTAGAAAATTTTAGCTCAGCCAAGGGACTTTGAGGGCAAAGGGCTCCACAGATTCCCCAGTAGACAGTTTTTGAAGTACCAGCTATTATTCTGTATGATGAAGAAAACTTTCAGCTTTGAGGAAAAAATATGACCCAAGAGTATAGCAAAGAATACAATCTTGTGACTGTATGGGTCAGACTTCAAAACTCAGTATGAGTTCCTTGTGACTCACATGTGAATTCAATGTCGGGCAGTAATGACCACAAGCCCTTCTTCTTTGATGTCTGTTCAGCTTATATTAAATTTGAGGATGTTCTGCAATATTTCTGCAGATGAATAGGATTTTAGAGGTCTGCTACCTCAAGGAGAGACTCTGGGCTTGTCCAGCCTGCTGCACTCTTTCCCTACCCTTCATTCCTCTTCCAAAAGACACACCTAACTTTTGGTTAGGTGAAAGATTGTGAAGGAGAGGTCTGTGCTGGTTGTCTATACAGTGTCAGGAATATTCATTAAAACATGTGGGCATGTTACCACAATAATCTTATTTAAATTTGAGGTAAGGGATGCTCACATATCAAAAATCCTACCTGTGTACATCGGGGCCGACGTGCTGCCAGAAGGGAGCAAACTAGCAAACTAGTAGCAATAGTAGATCAAAGCCGTGAATGATGTTTTCCTAATGTCTTAAATAAATTATCAAGTGCTAAGTAGAGGAAAAGAGAGCTTCTGAAATTAGTGAATTTAGTTTCTGGAAAGCCTGCTCACTGTGAACACATCCTTCAGCTTTCTAATACAGGAGGCTGGGATGTGCCAGCAGGAGAAGTTTTCTGGCCTTTACTATGACTCTGGACATAAAAATGGGATTCATTTTGCCTAAATGTGGCCATGTGTCTGGCCTCCTTCCACCATCAGTGGAGAAAACTGAGGTGATTTATCCAAGATCTCTCTGTCCCTGAGCTGTAGAGGGAACGTAGTTAGACTGGATAGTAACTTACAGACAGATACAATTAGCAAGATGAATTGCTCTTTTGCTACTTCATGTGTTTAAAAAATTGCCCACTTTCCCCACAATTGTGTATAAGGTCTCTGTTTTACACAGAGAGGAAAGTGAGGCTGAGGTGAACTGACTTTCCCAAAGGACAAATAGCAACAGAGCTGAGGTTCAAACCTCAGTTCAGATGCCTCGGAGTTCAGCCCCCACCCTTCTTCTTCTTCCTCTGCCTCCACCCCGCTTCCCTTTAGCTTATACTGCCTCCCGAGGACAACAAATAATTGGTCTCCGTGCAGGAAACCCTTTCCACTTCATGGGCATAAACAAGGGTCAAAAAATATGGCTGAGTGGACAAACACAGCCAGCTCCATCAGGCAGGTTTTGAGATTTAGGATTTTTTGTGGGACTTATGGGGCTTAATACAAAACTTTGCCAATTTCAGTTTCCTAAAGTAGGGTGAAAAGTTTAACAAAATTGGTTTTGTGAAGAATTATGCAGTGATTTACCTGCCTTTCTTGACAACACCATTGCATTGTTGCTGTTGCTCTTTTTGCCGAGCATATGGAAGCTGAGTGTTCCCTGGCTAGTATCCAGACATCCAAAAGTTAAATTGATGGGAATTGCCATGAGGGTTCTAGCAAATGGGAGACATAAAAAATGAAGCCTGTTTTATTTTTGCTTGCTTCTTTTCTTATGAGGGTTTTCTTCACAGAACAAACCTAGATATGGCTGTGTGCAGCGTATTTCTTCTGTGTTGTCTCCCTGGGGATGACTTACACCAAACTGTGATCAGTTTTGCTGTTCCAGCCCATTGGGCTCATCAGTTTAGGCAACTGACTTTTTAAATGACCCTATTCTTCCTGACTTTGGAAAAAGTGGCAAGAATCTAATTGCACTTCTGGGCATGGGATGTAAGGCCAAGGTGGTGGGATGAAGGAAGAGGAGGACTCTGCTTTTCAGAAGAAGAGGTTGCTGGCCAGACCTGCTGAGGTGGCTTGGGTGATTTGCAAGTCAGTCATCAGTACACAGGGTACGCTTTGAGCGATTGTGCAGACACGTAGCTGGTGTCTGCACAATCCAGTGTGGGATGCTCAGTGGTTTCTTATCCGCAGGGACAGATGTTACAGAGAAGCTTAGATATGCACCTGTAGCTAGATTAAATGTTTGAGGGCCTATCTTCTTCAAGCCACTAGAGCCTGGGGTCCCCCTTCACAGGCTGCTGTATATGAACTCTCTGGACCAAACTGTAGATTAATAGCTCTGCAGATGGAGAAATATTTTTTTCCTAAATTGCAGTTCTGTTACATTTTATGTTGCTTGCTAGATTAAGTTTTAGAGCTCTCTGAGGTGTTTTTTTTTTTTTTTTGGTATGCAAAATGAGACCAGAAATTTTTACTGTTGTACAGTTTTGAAAGCTTTTCTTTTCTTTTTGCCGTAAGCAAAGCTCAGGAAATCGAAGGTGATTCATCTTTAAGCAGCAAGTGATTTAAACCAAACAATGCTTTTTGATTTATGATAATGAAAAAGATTGCAGAGTGATGACAGGTCAGATGAAAACTCACACTGCACCTATTTTTATGATAGGTATCATTACATTTCTGCACTCAACTAATGCTCCACTATCAGTTTTATTTGTGGGTTTTATTTATATTAAAAGTTTTTATTTTGAGAATTTATTGCCAGGATGTGATTGACAGCCTTGGAAAAGGCAGTTTGCTATTCAGAGAATGGATATAAAATGTCCTCGTGCAGCCCTGCCAGGGTGCTGCAGCTCATCAGGACCACAACAAAAAAGTAAAGGAACACGAGACCATCTTTCTGTGGTCAGATTAAAGGTATAGCCTGGTATCTTGTCTTCTACAGTGACCCATAAGAGCTGCCTGGGGACTACCATGAAAGAAGGAGAAATGCAGGGTGATATTTTCTTCCCAGAATTTTCACAGTGACCAAGAATTTGTGGCTCAGAGATTTCCCATGCTGGAGTCTCACACACATAGACATACTCACAGCATTGCCACACACATGAAGGATACACAGCATCCCGTGGCAAGATGTTCCACTTAGTTGCATCTTTTGTGACAGTAACAGATCTTTGGCCTTTTTTGGTCGCCTGCGGGTCTCTTTGGGTACTTCCCAGTTTTGGACTGAAAAGGGGGTTCCCATATCCCTATCTCTGTGCCACTCTCTGGGAGGGCAATTTGGTTTCTGAACCTTTCCTTCAGCAACAGAGTTTCCTTTTGTGCTAACTTCACGCCTAGACTTGAGTTAGAGGATGGCCATTAAAAATATTAAATGTTAATGAGCACTAATGATAGAATCAATCCCAAGCATAAGTTTGCTTTTTTTTTTTTTATCAACTGATTTCTGATTTTTAAGCTAAATAATGTATTTCACTTCTCTTTGTGGATTTATGGCTGCTGGAGGTACTTCTCTGTCATGCTTTTAATCTGTTTGTTTTTTTTTTTTCCTGCGCCACAAATTTAGACAGCTTTTTGCTTATTTAAACTTAGCTTTCATGAATCTGCTTGACTCCAGGAGCCAGAGCTTTAAGAAATGGGTCAAGTACAGTAAAATGAAGACAAAGCTGTAAGAGCTTGCAGCACTAGAATATTTTCAGTGTTGTAGTTGGTTTTTTATTCAGGAAACATCTAAACTGTGCTGTATTTAACATAGGCTGCTCTAGAGAATCACAGCTGGATTTCATGTTTAGGAAAGAGAATCAGTGAAAAGTAGGTCTGGAAAGGGCCTGTGAATATCATTTGTCTCATCCCCCTTTCTGAGATAGGATTTCTGTGCCATTTGTTTGTCCAAGCTAGACTTCAATTTTCTTCAGGGACAGAGAGATTGCAGCCTTGCACCTATCCTAGTGCTTAAACATCCTTATCACCAGAACGTTTTCCTAATGTCTAAACTAAGTCTCTCTTTCAGCAGTGTAAGCTTATTATTTCTTATCCCACCCTCCAAAGAGATGAAAAATGTTTATTTGCTGGTTCTTAGCATCAGCCTCTAGAAAAGCATTATCATGTCCTTCCTAGGTCATCTGTTCCCTATGCTAAACAACCACCATCCTCCTCTTTCTTCTCACAGGCCATTGTTTCTAGACCTGTGACTGTTCACCTTATCACTTTTCAATTTCCTTGTTTTGGCACGTGTCTTTATTGAGGCATGAAAGTGGACCCAGCTGTTTCTTTGGGGAGGACGTCATCCCTGGGGCAGTGCTGCAGGGAGGAGATGGACTTTTCTCACATCCTACTAACACAGCCTTTTTCTCGTTCCACAACAACGTTTTATTTTACCCATTGCAGCACCCCATCCTGTGCCTGAGCCCCACCTGAGGGCTCTTTTTTGTGTTTGCCCATCCCTTTGTGCATTGCTGCTGCCTTCCCAGCCGCTCCCTCCCTCGTTCTCCCACCTAAGGGCAGCATTTTGCACTTTCCCCCCCCAGTGATGCCTTTGTGTGGATCAAGGCCCCACAGCTGGGTACACAGCTGTCTCACACCTCAACTGAGAGACCTTTGGACTTCAACATGACCCCCTGGGGATGATGCAATGCAGAAGACAGGCATTGCAGGGATCTGGCTGGACATAATCACTTCATTACTAAATGCACTTGAAAAATACCGGAGGCCTTGACTTCTCCCTGTACCTTATATTTCTTGCACCTGGTCAGTGCTACAGGATAAAACGTATTGCTTCTCTCCCACGAGACGTGATTCCAAATAGTGTCCAGTAACTTGTTTTTCTTACAAGTACCTGAAGCTGGGACTTGTGTCTCTTTGGCCATGTCTTCCGTCGTGAGGTTACAGCTCACATTTCAGCCAAGTTTGTCCCACCTCTGCACAGGGACTTAGCTGATAGTTAAGAGCACTGTACTTGGTGTCTTTGGACTGGTGTTCCCACCTTTTTAGGGATAATCCTCCAATGTGCCCTGGAATTTTTTGTGGTCCAGCCTGTGCACTATAATCACAGTTCTGGCATGTCCTGGACATGGGTCCAATATACCATAAGAGCTGGAGTTCATTGGTAAGTACCAACACATTGCACTCTTCACAATAATTCAATATGTTTGTAAGTTTTTCACTTCATGCACAGTGGGCTTAAAAATGTGTTGAAACAGCATTTTTATTATCTTAGTGATGGTGTTGGCAATATCATAAACCTATCATTCCTTCTTTCCTGCACTGGTCATATGTGCCCAGCCCACTGATGTCTGACACACTTTTCAGCTTATAAAAGCAAGGCACTAAAAAGATTTACTCACATCTCCTTTGAATGAGGTAAGCTGGTTCTGGCAGTCAGCGGTTTTCACCTCTGTCTGACCAGCTTTCATGAGTAACTGCTCTGTGCTTGTCTCACACGGTGTCGCACACCCCGTACTCAGCACTCCTTGCTACTGTACGGTGCAGGTCTCCCTGGGCAGTGGATGAGTCACTTTGGCACTACTTCTCCATGCTCCCGCAGCTCCCAGATGTCAGCAGAGCCTCCCAGTAGAATGATATTTGGAGTTTCTGACAAAACTGAAGGAATTAAGTGGGGACCTGTTATTACTGTCCATTGCCAGGACATCATCAAACTGACATGATCTTACTCCTACACAAGCACAGAGCCTGCAACCTAATGCCAAGGATTAAAGGAAATCCTGTAAAATTCATGTGCTAGTACTGTCTTGCCATTTTCTTCTTGTTACTCCCTATGGCCGTCTCTCCTCAGCCCCCTCCCATTCCTTCTTCAAAGAGGGCAGGGCAGAGATGAAGATCTGACCAAGAGATTGAAATGGCTCTTTGCAAGGCACCTGATAAACTTTATACAGTTAAGCAGGTAGGCTACTCTGTATGATTATTTGTTCGGTTTGTTTATCTTGATTATTGCCAGGAAGATCATTGATCTATCTGGTGCATAGGTAGCAGGCCAAAACAGAGAGACAGTGGAGGGCGGAGGAGGTATTTGGGTTTAGAAAGGGCTGCCTGTGGCATACAGGTTCCAAGTTTCATGATTTTCTGCAGAGATTGAGACTGAACTGGCTGAGACAGCAGCTGGATTACCTTGAACTAAAACCATTGCATCAAACGTTGTGTTCTGCAAGCCTGTCAATTGCTCAGGCTCGTCAAATTACACCATGTCATTTTTATTAGCTTGATGTCTGGAGAGCCATCTCAGCCATTAGTAAAGGTGGTTAAAACTACATCAAATGATTTGTATGTAACATAACATTGCTGTTGGGTTGCCAACCACTGAAAAACTTTCTGACGTTGCCTCCAGTGTATCACTTCCCGCTGATTAGCAGCTTTTAATGCTATATGGTAAAGTGCTCAGAAACTGGCCTTACTCATATTTTGTTTGGCTGCCAATAGCTTTAATCAGAGTTGCCTTTTCTGAGTCATCAGTGTGACTAATACCCTTGTGAGGCCACCTAGAACAGACCTTTTCTGAAACTGCTTGTCCTCTTCCCATACAGCTACCTCTGATCCAGAAAGACAACTTTGGCAAATCCCTTTGGTCTTCCACTGTATCACAGTCTACATCAGAGAATTAAATCAAGTAAGTAAAAATATTGGTGTGTTTCCTTGGGGACATCATTAAGTGTTCTGCTGAAAGAAGTTCGTGTCATTTCTGATGCAAAATAAAATTAGTGAAGTGACTTGCCCAAACTCACATTTTGAATCAATGTCAGAGCTAGAATTAGGATCAATCACCTGAATCCCAATAACAAGATGTATTCACAAAAAATAAAAAATCTCCAAATTCTCTAAACCCATCACACTGGATTTTCAGATTCAGTCTAATTGGGAATATTGACATATCATTCTAAACATTCAGCTCTATTTATACTTCCCTTTGCCAGTACACCTCAAGTACCACATTTCTGCATGTGTGGGCCACGTGTTAATTGTCAAAAACCTTTTAATTCAGCAGAATTTCAGCTTGTTTGTAGGTGTGGCAAAGAGAAGAGGTGTTTTGTATAACCAGAAATGGACCTTTTCTTCATAGTCAAGAAGATTATTCAGAATCAGAGTCATGATCCTTTCTGTCCTTGGTGCAGAATGCAATAGAAGCCTTTCCACACAAGTAGGTTATTTGAAGCTTAAGGATATTTTAGGGAATGTTATTTCCCATGGGGTTCAGTTTTTCTGGGAGGTGAGTTTTATATGTTGAACCCATGGCAGCCCAGCAGATCTTGTTCTAGGTAGTCAAAGTATTTGTGTACTATGAGTGGTTTGATAATTTCTTATAGCAACCTGCGGATTTTATTTTTAACTTTTTAAATTAATTATAGTGAAAAGCTATCAATGATCACTGTGGCCTCACATGTCTAGTTGCCTTGATACAAAATTTGCTCACATCTATGTGCAGCTGTGGGTTATTACAGCCTTTGAAGACCCATTCTTGCGTGTGTAACATCATTGTTTCACAAAGATTGACCTTAATGGGAGTATTGTGTTAAGTATCTTTCTCCACACCATTGTGTGGGCGCCAGCCAGTGCAACCTTGGGATTACTAAGGCTAAAATCAGTTTCCTAAGGCTAAAATCAGTTAACTTGTGTACTGCTGTTAATCTAGCATCTAGTGATGAGGATTTGTGTTGCACATTGGCACATGGCCTCTCAAAATCAGCTGGGCAAGCAACACTGAGTCAGGGGCTGCAGGAGAGTGAGGACCAGGAGGAAGTGGGAGAGGGAGACAATCATGGGGAAAGGGATTTCCCCACTCGCAACAATGGCTAAAGATCCCCCTTTCTGTCGCCTTGTGGACACACTCTAGAGCAGTTACCTCTTATTTTGTTTCCATATTCAAGTGATGCAGGCACTGGATACCTTGGGTGGCATCGGTCATGGGTAGGCAGTGTAGCCTGAGAGGCCTCTGTGGCACTTCTGCTGTGTGAGCTACCATGTCATGGGTCAGCATTCTTTAATTTAAATACTTACTAAAGGATTCCTTAATATTGTCTGATACAAAGGCACGTGTAAGTTTGTATATATGTGTGTATATACAGATGCCATTTAAAGAAGCTGAATGTCTTCTGCCTTCAACAATACTTCACAATCCAACAGAAAACTGTAGACATGGTTGTCGCTAATTAAATAGTTTCTGATCTGGGATTACCTATTTTTAACTTCTATTTAATGAGATTCCTCTAACAAGATCTGGAAAATAGCTTTCTTTTCCTTTTTTCTTTGTGTTTTGAGTAGCATTCATGCTTCCATATGGATTACATGTCTCAGACTTTATCATTTATAGATTACAAAGTTACAATTAAGGACCTAGATAAGACTAACAAGTTGAGCGTGGCAGACAGAGGTCCTATTTTCTTTTCTCAAATGAAATTCTAACTAAATTTTAAATACGCAAAGAAGGTATAAATTCACAGTGCAATATTGGTTACAAAGAGTTAATTTGTCTAAAGAGTCCATTTGAGAAATTCTGCAATGCCTAAAAAAATGAAGATTGCCTGGCTTGGTGTGGTCACGTCCTTCTGCACTCTCTGCTCCATCGTGACATGAAAATTGCATTATTCTTGTTAGAGATGCTAAATGATTTTTTAAGGGTTTAATTCTTTAAAGCAGAAGATTTTTTGACTGAAATTTACCCTGGATCCTTATACACTGTTTATGCAGTTGTAATTCAGCAGTTTTGTATTTTCTGCTCTTGGTGGGTAATGTTCACCTGGCTCTGATTTATTATTATTTGTAATTAAAATGTGCTGTTCTCCAGTAGAAGAATGTATTTTCACAGTAGTCATCTAAGACATGCTTTTCACTTTTATCTTAAACTTTCAGTACCTGAGGTCCAGTAATCCTGACCAGGTGGTTACCCTTCAGTGCAGAATGAAAGGAGGATAAAGGGTGTGCTGTGACTGGAGGCTGAGGTACCCCTCTGATAACCTGCTTGGCATTTGTGTGTTGGGTCGAACCAAGATGTTTGGAGATTTTCAAATTTCTGTTCTCTTGCTTTTGTTAAGTGCAACCTTATCTCAGCAGCTGTTCTCAGAGTCCACACCAAACCTTACTAAGTGGCTGAACAGTCTTCCTTGCTTGCTTATTTATCCATTTATTTATTTCTTTTTCAGTGAGTACAGATTAGGCAGGGCGAAGGAAAACTCAGAGGAAAAGCTGGTGGAATTTCCTGTAGTAGACAAGGTTTTGTGGTGCACAAATCTTTGAATTCCTACATGCCCTGGGCTTTGTCTCCCTGGAACCATGAAAAGCTCTAACTTAATTTGTGGAAGGGATACTACAGAAGAGAAAAATCCTTCAAGAAATGTATTTGTGTGACCCTCCATGCTACCAATCAGAGGGCAGAGTTCTGCTCTTCATGCAAGTGCAGGTCCTTCTCCTCAGGTCTTCTGAATGTTGTGGACCATCCACGTGAGATGGTAGTTTCAAGAGCTGCTGAAGTTTGACTGCAAGTTTCATGTTCTTTCGCCTTCAGATGAGCGTGTATTTATTCAGGTTGCTTTAAATTACTTTCCATTGATCCAGATATTTCACACTCAGGCTAAAATATAAAAAGGTCACATACAGTAATTAAAAAGATATTCTTCTTGTGAAAACTGAAGGGAAAATGTAAGCCTTAATTAAGTTAGAAAAAAATTTGAAAAGCATAATGTTCTTATTCAACAGTTTTTCCTTGAATGTACTTTGCTTTAGGCACATGCACTCTGTGATATAGTAATGCATTTGTTTGCTTTTTAAAACAATTATTAAACATATTACAAATTCTTTATCTCTGTGTGCAATCAGCAGAGCTTTCACCTTGTTCATCTTTGAAAAGTCTTTATTGCTGGTAATGATATGTGAGCACGGAGGAATTGTGGTAAGAAATTTAAAAATTGCTGTGATCTAAAGCAAGTGACAGGCATTTTATAAAATGCATGTGCATGGCTCAGGATAGGTCAGTATAGAGATTTTAGCAGTGGGATGACTGTTATTCATATGTTTAAAAGCAAGTTCTCAGGTACTTACTGTGTTACGTAATTTTTTAATGTAACTATATACAACCTGTCTCCAGGAAACGGATGGTCTTAGATTATGCAGGACCTCAGATGAGCACTCTGGAGTATTTTAAACCAAAATATGCAAAATTTACCAGTCTTTCCTCCCTCCTAAGCCCCTGAGGCCATGTTTCATACCTTTGGCAGCTTCCAAACACACACCTCATTTCTGCAAAACCCAGTCCCAGACCTCATCCAGCCTTCTTCCTCATCTGCCCAGTTTCAAAAGCAGGATGCTAATGCCTGTGCCCACACATTTTATTTTAAGAGGTCCTATTCATTTGCTTTGCTCTCGGTTTCTGCTAGAAAATGGAAAACTCACCTCACACATGAAGGAGATATTTGCTGAAATTCAGCCTAGGGGAATTTCTGAAAGCATCACTGCTTCCTTGCCTATGACCCAGGGGCAGCTGTCTTCTTTTCCCTATCTAGGAGTTGACTGGAAAGAATCTGTTGCTTTTACAGCTGTCAAGTGCATCTGACAATATTTGTCCTTGTATTCATGTGCATGCTGCAGAAGGCTGCAAAAGGCAGATGCTTCATCCTTTTGTTTTCCTGATCTCAGATTCCCAGGAGGTTAAAGAGAATTGAATAAAATGTAGAAAAACTTTAGCATCAGAGGTTTCAATATTGTTAGGGAGTCTAATATATTGTAATTGTTCAAGACTTTGATGTTTTCGTGTGGGCCTGTTTCTCCCTCACTGTGATTAAGTTCATGGTGAAGTCTAGATAAATATGACATTTAATGCAATCCTACTCTTGCTGCTATGGAGACATGCCTTGTTGCGTGTGTCTACTTCACTTTGGTCTGGAAAGTTTGATAAGTTCAACATGCTTATGCCAGACCTTCCTAGCTCCTGTCTTTGTTGTTAATAGCTTAACGTGCATGTAAGTATAATACTTGGCAACTTAACACATTTATCTTCATTAAAGCCTTTCATCAGATCTCAGTTAATGAAGCCCTGTCATTGTGGGTTTAGGAGGGAAAGCCTTTTACAACACAGGAAAAACAGTGAAACTGAGGGACAGAGACACTGTAAACTTACGTCTTCTGAGGTGTGCAGGTACCTAAGATCCAGGTTTTGTGTTAGGGTCTCTCCAGTGGCAAAGCCATTTCAAAAATTTTTCTGTTCCTCCCCACAGTTGCACCTGAAGTTTCTTTCCCCTTAGCCAAAGTGGTTCTGTGTTTGTGGGGACTTCTGAAAGACCGACCATCAGTAACGTGTTGCAGAGAGGGCATCCTGGCCCCCATCTCCTTAGCCAGCCCTTAATGAGGATGGATACCAATGGAATTTTTTCATTATAAAGATGGAAACAAAACCAAACTAGGATTCAGGTTTTGCTCATGGTGGCAGGGTGGCAGTCCCTTTCAAAAGAAGCATGTGCTCCTTGCTGTGCATACACAGAGGGAAACAATTTCTCACCCTGCCAAAGGTGAAGAAATGTCTTTGAAACATTTAGGCAATCAGGCCTTTTCTAATTTCTCTGTGGTTTGTTTGTTTGTTTGTTTTTTCAATCTGCATTTTTTAATGACCTCCTTAAGCCATGAATTCACAAACAGGTGACAGGGAGGAGTAGGGATTAGTTCTTGAGATCAGAGGGAGGGCAAGGGCTTTGCCAATAAAGAATTCATATTTTGGGATAATTTCCATGGAGATTAATGGGAGTTTAGTATAGAAAAACTAGAGGCATTGTGTGTGCAGATCTGTCTATAGTAGGTCAACATGAATACTAAAACTACTGTGTTCTCCAGTTGGCCACAATTTAACAGGCTGGAAATGGGGTCTTGCACTTGACTTGCTGTTTAAGAGTGGAAATCCCAGTGTTCACAGGAAAGCCAGGGCAAACTCCCATGGAGCCAGCATGTCACCTACCTGCACCATGGGGTCCAGGGTGTTGTCAGCTTTATGCACTGTTTCGCATAGTTTTTATTTCTGCCCTTTCTACATAGGCTTTAATGAAGGACATGTTAATGAGCACTAAGTGACATTTATTATCCAGACAGCATATCATGGCCAGTTAGCCTGATGGATTGGTGGGAACATGTCGCAGCTCCATACCATTATTCAGTCCTTAATTAGGATTTTTTCCTTAGTAAGTGCTGAAAACTGTGCAAGGCTTTCAGATTTACCTTGTGTTATTTGTAAGGAGCAAGTACTTCTTCTGCACACTCCAGAGTGTTCAGTCTTCCACCAAAATCTGTGAAGGACTTTGCTCTAATTTCTCATTCAGAATAATTTAGTGCACAAGGGCTCTGTCTGCATGCAGAAGAAGACCCAGGCAGATGTAGCTGTGCCAGTCCTTTAACTCCTTTAATTGTAAAATGTGTTAGAGGTGCTTTATTTCTCCAAGTATGGAAACCAGGACATGCCTGTAGTTTATACCTAGAACTTACCTCTAGATGGGTTTATCCTCTTTATATCCTTAGTCCTATTTGCTGGACCAGCACACCTCTATTTGCTTGGTCAGAGACTTGCCCAACTGCTGTAAGAGCTGAGCTCCCTCTTCTAATGGGGTCTGAACAAGATGTTTGTTCTCCCAGAAAAATACTGTGGGCATCTCTGGCCAAAATAAAGCTCTGGTGGCACGGACAATCACTGCATCAGGAAAAACCTCAAAGAGTATTTATTTCTGTAAGTAGTGGAGACTAAAGGAGTACAACTGCAAACTGATAGCAACCACTCAGTGCCTTCTATCAAGTGAAAGGAAGTTGTACTTTGATCCTTTGAGAGATGCATTTGGATGTAGCTAGTCATGGAATATTTAAAGGAGCCTTGGGGGGAACTTCTGGTGAGAGAGTTTACTTTGCAGCCACTACCTGTGGTAGCTGCAAACTCATGTTTATTTTTCCTCTCCTGGGGAGATAAAAACCATGCCTGTTTCCAGTGATGATGGGGGCTTGCTCTGTAAAACACCTTTCTCTGTATATTACTGTAGTGTAATATTTGTGGGGAGGCAAAACTGAGCAAATCAGATTTGTTTACAACAAATAGAACCTGCTCCTCAGAGGCTGCCGTGGTGCAGCTTCCCCAGTTCAAAATGATGCTAATTTGCTCTCACCTAGTTACCAAGGGGAGGCTCTGTGATTTCAGATATGTCACCTGCTGGAAATGACTAGAAGACTGAAAATATATTCAGTTCCTCAGGGAGTGTTTTTTATCCTTTTAAATGAGTTTTTGTGTGAAGAAGTATTTGATAGACTATCCCCAGTGTAAGATAAATAGTTTCCCTGAGTTCAGGACTAATTATCCTCAGGGACACAACAGACTGAAGGGTTAGATGAGCCAGAAATAAAATGGTATCTCTTGGCTGTAGTGGGAAGTAGGCATTTACATTCTTACCATACACGATTAGACTGCTATTGAGCTTGTTACTTCTGGGGAGAAAGTGGCCGGATTTCTCATGTGGAGCCTCCAGACGTCACAAAGAACATGTGCACTGCAGCAACACCCTCTCCGTTGTGCCTAGGTACATGTACATCACTGGCAGCATTTGCTGACTGTAGGTATTTCAAACTAAACAGGCTCTTAATGTAGTCAAAAGACCTTTCTGTGCATGTGGCATTGCACATGCTTTTCTTGTTTACCTAACATGCACATTTAAAACACACGTCTCTTACAGAAGGGTGAGAGAGCATGCTTTTGTTTTTTTTTAAATCCAGGAATAAAATGAGGTTTTGTCATGTTTGCTCTCACCTAGTTACCAAGGGGAGGCTTGTCCAGTGCTTGAGATCTTTTTCTGTTTTCTTTTATCTTCAGTTTTTCTCAGATATTTTTCATTGACACTTAGCTCAACATTTGAGGTTCCAGGTTAAGACTAGAAGCAGAAGGGTAAGTGCACATTGAAATTGTTCTTGTAGTTTGGACCAAACCAACCAGAAATCTCATGAGAATTTAAAAGAAAAATTAATTTTTTCATCTTAGGGTTAAGGTGTTTGGGTTTTTTTGCCTCCTAAGCCAAAAATCCCCTTAAAGCCAAATGTTTGAGGTGAATTTCCTGAGTAAGGACTGCAAGATCTAGTCAAATTTGGCAGAATAAAAAGTTCATTTGCTTCTTAAACTCTGGATGAGTATCTGAACTCTGTGCCACATTCCTAAATTAGATCATTCCCAGTGCAAGCCTCACTCCAGCAGAAACCCAGCCAGGCCATGCTGTGGGCTGTGCTGGCGGAGGCTCCTGCAGGGTACAGTTCCATCTGTGGGGCCACACGGGATGTGTGAGGAACGCCAAGACCTTGAAATGGAGAGGGGCAGAGAGAAGGGTGAGGGGAGAGGGCGAGAGGCAGAGCACTGGTCGAAGGTGTGCAGTTGAACCTTTTTGTCAGCGTTGCCATGTGTCACCTCGCCCACCTGTGGTGTGGTGTGCAGCCGGGAGGTGAGAAAATGCTGGAGCGTGGCAGCGCTGGCCCCAGCCAGGAGGGACGGGTGCAATCTCTTGGCTGGCTGAGGGCACGGCTCACTGTGGCTGCTATTTATAACTGGGGGAGATGAAGTGTAATAGCACTCACAGCCTCCATGTTGCTCACCCTAGGTGTTTGAAGGGCAAATGCCTCCAGGAGAGAGGGCAGTTTCTCTGTGAGCTCTTTCAGATACCACTCAGAAGCTGCTTTTTCTAATGAAAGCTCATTTGTATCAGTCTGCTAAAAACTGGGGCTTGGGCCAGAGCACAGCACTGCTGGAGCAAACGCCAGCCCCGTGGTCCTCCACCCCACCTCCTGGGGCAGAGCAAACACATCAGCTACAAGTTCCTCTAAATGTCTGTTTGGAAGTGTTTGTTGATGAAGTTGCCAAATAGAGAGACCTAAAAAGGAGAAAAGTCTCAGCTTTAGTCAGTGGATTGTGCTTAGCATAGTATATTAACTAACTGTCTGAGAGCTCAGAGTACCTTTGAGAGCAAGGTGTGCCTGGGGAAGTGTGAAAATAGGGCTTGTCTAGCTGAAGGAGGTCTTTTGACATTATCCCTTCCTCTGTGCCCTCCAGGTGCTGCCGCTGTCAGCACTGGGAAGCTGCTTCCCAGCATCCAGAAGATTCCTAAATTTTAAATTAGTGTTGTGAAAGCAGAGGCGGCACTCATAAATCACAATTCTCTAAATGGAATGTTTGTGATTTGTGCATTCACATCTTGCAGTCACAAAGCTATGAATTTTCTGCTTTTTGTCGCATCCTGATAAGATTAAAAAGCCCCACAGTTTTCTGAACGAGTTGCAGAAGTAATTTCTTGTTCAATTGGAATCTAAAACTTTGGAGATTTCATGTCCATTGGGATGTAAAGTAATTTATCAATTCCCATTAACTCCAGCCACCAATCAGGGAAGTTTTATTTTCATTTTAGCAAAAAGGATAATGTAGAGCACCCTCATTTTTTACAATAGCAGAAATTTCAGAAAGCAAGAAACTGAAGCGGAGCCCTTTGCCTGTTTGGAAAAACCACCCTTTTTCTAAGAAAATCAGAACTTTGTATTTGGTCCACAAGTTTTATGAGGAGTAGCATTCAAAAGTCAAAATCTGTATGTATGAAACTTGCCCACTTTAAGTAACTTTGATCAGCTTTGTGGGAGCTTATGGCCTTTCAAGCGTCTTATTTTTGAATGTGCACATCTGCATTTATTTTGTGAGTTGCTCTTCTAAAAACATTTACTAATGGTCTTAAAATAGCTGCAGATTACATTTTCTCCTGGCCTGCAGGCAGAAAAGGAGCGCTTGTCAATCACTTACGAAAACAAGAACAGTGACATGAACTGTGTTCATTTCTTGTAAAGATAAAGAAAGCACAGGAAACGCAAAGAAGAAACATTTTGCAGGTTAATTCTCTGAAATTCCTACGTTAGAACATTTGAAGAAGAAGAGACTTTCTATTAGTCAACTGTATTGATTTCTGCCACTAAGGGAAGTGGGAAAAAAATATTTACTGTGCTAAACTGCTGAAGCTTTCAACCAGTTCCTATTGAATACTGTGTCCTGCCATTCTCTCTTCTTGGTGCTCCCCCTGTGGAAGGGAAGACTGGAAGAGACACTACAGCAGAGTAGTGAGAGGGAGCTGCTCTGTGCCTGTTAGCTTTCTCAAGGGAAACAGTCACCTCCTCACTGTTAGCAATGGGTCACAAAATAATTTTCATGATTGTGACAACACAAGTGCCACTGCAATTAAAAGTCTTCGTTGCTGCTTTTTGGTCTGGTTCATCTACATGGCCTTCTCAAGTTCTACAAGTACTTGCAAGTACAGTTGCTAACATGGTAAAAAAATTAGTTCTAGTTGATTTGTTTCAAGCTGCTTGATATTTAGGCTGAGTTTTGTGGGAAATTATGTTGTTCTGTGTTTGGGAAAACTGGAATAAGTATCTTAGTTTTTAGGGTGGTTTTTGTGATTCTCTTCTCTTTTGTTTACAAACATTAAACCTGAAACATGAACTGTTTGCTTCCCTAACAAAAGGCAAAGAAAAACAAGCTCAGACATTTAACTAAACTCTTAAACATGAAGATTGATAGATGATAGATGTATTTTATAGTGGGGCTCTACTCAGAAAAGTGGCTGGGTAATGATGGTGTCTTCTTCCTCAGCATGACATCTATTTGTGTGCATTCAGTCAGATCTTTGACTTTATGGCTGAAATAAGTCTTGACTGCTTTTTACTCATTAGCCCTGCAGAGGCTACACAGCTAAGCAGCAAATATAGCTAAGAGCTAATGAGCTAGATTTTTCAGTGGTGAGCACTGAAGCCTCAGCAGCTGAGACTTCTGCAGACTATTGATTGCTCCTTACAACAAGGGGGTAGTAGGAACAACACCATATTTCTCAAAAGAAATTAATTCCAAATAAACCCAAATAAGCCAAACTGCCTGCCTATGTACTTGACTTTTAAAATTTAATACAATCTTATGTCTGAAAAATCAAAAGGAAACAGTAATGAAATGGAAGGCTGAACTTGAAAGACCAATCTTAAGTTTACCCTTTTAGGGCCATACTGTAAGACACATTTATTTTCATCATTATTAAATTTTTTGTAACCAATAGTTCTTTTAATGCAAATTAGGTTTCACATTGACACTAACAGACAATATATTATATATGTAAGACTTCCTAGATTTGATTATTAAAGCTTTTACTGTAAGAATTCAATGCTGAATCATTAGTGTTTGAAACTGCAGTACGTGGTAAGTTGCCCTAATAGATTTTCTGCAATGTTCCTGAAATTAGTCCATGAATTTGTAATCTCCTTTCAAATAGATGAAAATTACTGCTGTGACTGTAGAAATCTTAAAAGGGAACTGAAAAGTAGATGTGATAGTTTTGTAATTTTTGAAAATTATGAAAAGTATGAATGGGAGAGCATGGGGAGCTGAAATGGGAACTGCACATGCTAAGTCCATTTTTATTAATAAAGTAGTGAAGCAAATGTTAAGGGGTGAGAGCTGATGAACAGTAACACCTTTATACATATATAAAATAATTTCTGACATACTGAATTGATAGATATTTTTTAACATTACTGAATTGTAGCCAATGGTAATGATGGCATGACTGAAATACAGATATTTCTCAATATTATTAAAGAATTTGACAAAATACCTGCAACCTGAACAATTATTTCATAGCAACTTGGGTATAAGCATTGTCTCATGTATGGAAAGAGTCTAAATAAATGGTGGTGATTTGCAGCAAAATATTCAATCCTGGGAGGTAGCCAAGTGATGTGGTGCTGGACAGTGTAATGTAGATTTTTTTACTGGTGTTTATTAATTTTTGCAAGACAAGTGTAAACTGCACATTAATTATGTTCCACAGGGGCTAAATGGGGAGGTGTAGCAGAGGATGAACTAATCACTTTATCACTGAGCTGGTATAATTTAGTATAGTCCAACTAGAAATGGGAATAATTTCTCCTTGATAGGAAATTTATTTCCTGGGCTGGTATGTGGATCTGTGCTTTATTCCTTTCAGACACTATATATCTGTTCTTACATGCCAAAGCTACTGGCCTTTTTGTTATTCTGGGTGCTGGGAACACTGAATGGTTCTTAAACTGCTTGTAGATGATAAGTACAAATAAAACAATTTTATTAATGATGAAAAAGAAAGTGGATAAATTTTGAGGATCACACAGAAATACAAAAAGGACCAGAAAAGGCTGACAGAGCAGGGACAGGCTGCTGCTGAGCCAGACATTATTCTTTGGGTGCCATGTATTTACAGGGTGTGCTCACCGCTATTCTGTGGAGAGTGAGGAGGCTACAGCCATCCATGGAAAAGTCTTGCACAAAGGATAGACTCTGATATTTTGTAACAAAATTTCTTTAGTTATTTTCATTCTGTTTCTATCCTGATAAGGACCCTCTGACACTGAGGAGACCCAGCTCTCTCACAGGGCAGAGGGGGAAGCAGGGGAACACAGAAAATCGCCTGTATAGGGCAGGCCTCAACTTTTTTGGTCTGGAGAGTGGATGTGTGTTCCTCAGCTGGAACCTTCTGGAAAGGAGGTGTTTTTCTGTCAAAATGAGTTTTAAGGAATTTTAATGCCTACACAAGACCTCAGCAGATTTTGGGTGTGACAGGGGGATGGCAGAGTTGAGGGGTGACTGCAGTGAGAGCTGAGCTGGCTTCCATCAGAGTGTCTCAGGTGTCAAAAGTACTGAAGTTACAGGATAAAATCTTCAGCTTTTGCTCAAGCTAGCCAAACTAAAATGAGGCAGCTTCTTGTGCTCTGACTGCATGGAGGGCAGGTGCAGGCCAGCACAAGCTTCCTTCCCCTAGATCATGTTTCCATGTGAAGGGAAGAGTTTAGGAGGACAAGTTCAAAGGCAGTCCGGACAGGCAAGGCCGGTGCATCTGAGGCTGCCACGAATGGTGCCTGTAATTGTAGCAGTATTTATCACATTGCAGTGGAAATGAAAACCCTGTAACATCTTCCATAGACCCTTAAGATGCTTGGAGGCAAGACAAAATTTTGATTTAAACCATTGGCTTAAGTTACTTAAAGCAAGAAGAGTGCCTTGAAATAGCTTAGGTATGGTCACACATTTTGTCCTCTTGCCTCTGATGTCAGCATGAAAACTTTTAGGAGAGTAGGAAATGGGGTGGTAGAAGTGAGTACACAATAAAATTCCAGAGGAGGTTCTTGCTTACCAACTCCTAAAATAATGTTATCAGTGGTTTGAGCTAGTGAGATGTCTTATTTATTCCTTTAGAGTTTTCCATATTGATTGGGCTTAAATGTGCTCCTTTTAAAAAAATGTCCATGAGGGTGATTAAATCTTGCATAAAAAGTGCAGTAAATTCTTGCTGGCTCTGAGACTCTTTAGCAGTCACTCAGCACCAGCACTCCCTTTCCAGGACTCTGTAAATCAGCTACTATCTGGCAGTTTTGAGTTAGTTCCCCTACTTTGTCTACTCTTTGAGCAAGTGCTGGAGACACCTGCATTTGGCTACGTGCGCAGTCATCTGTGGTGTCCTCTGTCAATTCAAGGCTGGAAAGTTTGAAAAAAAGAGGGCATTGGGATGGGGGTTGAAAGTCTTCCTCCTGCTCCCTCCCGCCTCAGGCCCAAACCCAAACTGAAACAAACATTAAAAAAGAGGGAGGATTCACATTTTGGCAGGTTCAGGGTGATGGTACCCTCGCAAAACTTGATTGACATGCACCTAGCAGTGCAGGGAATATACCTGGGGTTTCTCTACATACAGGGGACGTTCATCCTGTATTATGCATCCTCTGTGGTGTCTTCTGGGCTGCTTAACTGGGATCTAAGGATGGTGGATGTGGTCCACTTTCTCTTGATTGCCATGTGGGACACTGCCTAGTCAGGAAGGAGATGTTCATGACCATCTTTCGACATGGAGATTGCAATAATTTTTTTCTTGGACCTCCCAAGTCTGGAGTTACCTTGTTTCCTGCTTTCTCACAGACAAGATCACCAGACTTTGCCTTTCAAACGTGAGGGCGGCATTTAATGGTGGGCCTTGTCTTTTTGTTGATTGGAACCCATCAACCAAGGTGCCTATGCCATTGGATTCACTTAGACATGCCTAAGTTACACTTGACAAGAAATTAGTGTGCTGCCAGCACCCATCTGATTCTCTTCCACTTCTCTGCTGCTGCAGCATAAATTATATGGCTGAAAATATTTCATGGTTCTCGGACTCAGCTATATCCTGCACATATCAAATATGATCTGATTATTAAATGTTGCCCATGGTCTGATTTGGTATGTTTGTTGTGCAGACCTCTTGGTGACATTGAATGACTTCTTCAGTGAAGAAAAGTGGATTTTAGGGGACAAATTCTTAGAAACATTTATTGGGAAGCTAGTTTGAATATAATGTGTGGAAGACTTTAAATTCCTGACTAAAGTATATAGCAAATTTAATTTAGGTTTTTGTATATCTCTTTTTTAAAATATGTTTTATATATATATGTATATCCCTTTTGAAGACGAGACTTGGGAATTTCAAGCCTTTGAAACAGTTCTTTCTGTCAAGGACACAAGTCCGTAAGTTGTGATTTTTGGATCAGTACACTGCTGAGCTAGTCAGGAAGGTGGTAAAAGTTTTAAACTAGCAGGGGTATGCCTGAGGCAAGCTTCAGGCATATTGGCATCATAGCTGCCTCCCTGTTTTGCCAGCAGAAAAGTGATACCATATAGACTGATTAGAGGAACATGGATAAGGGAAAGAGTAGATTATTCCAGATAAAATAAACAAATGAAGAAGCAAGTTTTTTTTGAGCTGATTTTTTTTTCCTGGAAAGGTTTTTTACTGATCTGTATTGAGAGTTTGCCATCAACTGTTGTGCCATTTTCGCCTGAAATCATGTAGCTTGGCAAGTTTTAAATAGGACTATTCTTGGTTTACTCCCACATGAATGATATGTGATGCATATGATATCAAAGACATTTCTTTTGTAAATCATAGATTTATATCAGGTTCTTAATTGCACGCAACAAGACAAGCGAGAGTGCATTTTGTATCTTGTTCTTGATGACACCTTGCAGCACAATGCATTTGTGAAACTTATATCCAGATTATGATTTCTAAAACTTGATGATCTTTTAGACTTCCTACTCCTTGATTTGGATTTATCTTAATATTAAACATCAACATATAATGCTTTGTATATGTAAGCTTACTTTTTACCCTTCATTTTCTAGTAACCACAGGGAGGTTATGAACAAGATGAAACCAAGTTTCTCACAGTATTTCATACAGGGTGGATAAGGGATAATAGACATTAGTTGAAATGAGATGTTCAAGTTGGCACATAAGGTTGAGCAAAGAGGCTGTGCAGTCTCCATCCTTGAAGGTTTTTGAGATGCAGATTGAGAGCACTCTGGTCTGATCTTGTCTCTGACTCTGCTTTGAGCAGATGGTTGGACCAGAGACTTTCTGGGGTACTTTCCAAGCTGAATTCTTATGATTTTTAATTGCTGGTTTGTCCAGTCTAGTTCCAAAAGTTATTTTGGGCAGTGTTAGATGAAAATGGAGGCCCTTTCTCAATCTGGAAATAATTTATAAATATAGAAAGGCAACTAGGATGTTGCCATTGCTTGATGAAGATTATTGTTTAGGAAGACATGATTATAAATCATAAGATGAGAGTTGAACTCTCTCTGGCACATGGGATTTATACATATTTTTTAATGTAGTTCTTTGGTCAAATTGACTGGGAACTTGACTTCATTCCTTTTCATTTCATAGTCACTCCAGCACAGCAGTGCAGTGATTATTCGGTTGTGAGCAGTTTAGTTGGGTTTAAATAGTAACAAAAGCAAGCACAAACCAGGTAAGCTGGGTTTTACATTCACAACTCACTGTTGTGTTAGACATTCCCCTCAGACTCCTTTCTTCGAAATCTTACACCTTTTTCAAGAAACTTCTCATCTGCTTTTGGCTCTTTGCTGATGGTGAAAAAGACATTCAGATCCCACTCTCAAGGTTTTTCCCCCTCTCTTGTTTCACTTCTGCCACTTGAGCTATGATTTCCACTTCTCTTAGCAATCCACACAGATCTCCTCCTCCTTCCTCTGACCCTGTAAGTAACACAAAATGAACCATTTGCTGAGAACAGCTTTTTCAGCATCCCAGCTTATACTCTCAGGGATCCATTCAGGAAGCCCACAACTTTTCCAGGTTTTCTTGCTTAGTTGGGAAGCCCTGTCCTGAACACGCATCCACTTCCAACCTTCACACGAATTTTTTTTTCTCTGAAGGTCAAGTTAATTCTAGCTCTTACCCCACTGACTTTAGTGGATTTACTGCTGGAACATGGATATCTCATTGTCTTTCACTTCTAAGTACCACTAGGACTAAGATAACTGCAGTTTTATGAGCTTTGTATTTTGAGACTGTCATTAAAAAAAACAGCACTTTAGTGCCCTCTGATATTTGAACTTTACTGTGGTATTTGTAGTATCTCCTATAGTGAGAACAAGAAGTATTGCAGTATAGACAAAATTTGAGGTATCGTAAATGTTACATTTATTTTAAATGACCCATTGCAACCCCACAAGAAAGATATACTTAATACTTTAGTCTGTAAATATAAAAATTGATCCAAGACTATGTCCCAAGAAAGTGAGAAAGAAGTAACATTTCTTTCTCTCAGAAAAGTTGCTTCTTGTGGGAATGAGTTACCTCTAGACCTTACAATTTTTAGGTTTTTCCATGATGAAAGACCTTAGGTGACTTTTCCTACTGCCTCAGCCTGCTGTTAGGGGAAGACCATCTTTGTGAGGACCCGACCTTGACACACGGAGGGGAATACACACCTCTGAACTGTGATGGCTTCAGGTCTGAAGGAAAAGTGAATTGTCTGAGATTGTCTGAGTCTTTCAACCCAAAGGTCTGAGCAACTGTAACTTCTGCTTATTTAATTCTGAGTATAAATAGGGAAGCTTAAATTGTTAAATCTGCCTACCAGCAGAGAGAGACTAATTTTTAAAGCTGTTCACATAGGTGGAAACGTAGAGAAAATTTCCAAGGCTTTTGAAAATTGAAAGGAACTTTGCAAATGTTCTTCATGGGAGAATTTTTGTATATATTCCTGTTTTGAAGGGAACACAAAGCAGTTGAGTTAATAATGAAACTTCTGTTTATGAAGAAACTGCTGCCATACAGTTCAACTCCTCCCTTTGTTGATCCAAGAGTATGGCTGTTTTGGTCACAAATCCTAGAGGAGTTACAGTATTTTTCTACCTTTACTGAATGTATGAGTAAGAAAGAAGGGAGCTAAGAGTCCTCTAGCCCTCCCTTTGCTGCTAGTGCCCTTGAGCATCACAAATACCACTCTACTCTGCAGTGCAGCTCTAAGTGCAACTGTGGATATCCTCGTTTAGATCTTCGCCTTCTGCTTCAGCCTTGTGTCACACTGATACTGCGTGGACGTGTTGGCCTGTGAGGATCAACATGCTGCCGTGTACCCACCTCATCAGCTACAGCCCAAGCCAAGGTCAGCATCCAGGCAGCCATAACAGCATGTGTTAGCAGCTGGGCAAGTTTAGTAGTGCATGGCGAACCCTGTTATCCATGTTTGTGCTTCTCCTGTGGCATAGGATTTTGCCACCTCTGTTTTTACTCAGTGCTAAAATGCTATGAGACAGGGCGTGCACAGAGATATGAAAAAGCTATTTCAGTGCATCACTGCTTCATGGTTTGAGTCATGTCGTTAGCAGTCCCCTGGTGCTAAGAGGTTCTGTGAAAAGCAAATTAAAATAAGTACAATTTGGTTGTAGAGGACATTTTATAAATGGAATACTGATTCCTACTTGTATTTGCAGTGTTAGAAGCAGGACTAAATAAAAGAATCTTTCCTGATTTGAGCTAGCAAGGTGGCTTCTTTTATGGTGGTTTTAAGCCAAGGCAGTGAAAGGTGATTAGAAAGTTTTGCTGCTCAAATGAAAAAAATTCGAGAGGTCTAATCTTCAGGACACAGGTACAGATCTGTTTTAGAAAAGGAACAGTTAAGGGCATCTCAGTAAATGCTGCCATCCTTTCAAGAAAACCTAGACCATATGCTTTTGAGGAGAGGTATCTGTGTTTCCTTTGTTTGTATATGCAAGCTGGCTGGTTAAATTAACAACACAATTTCTCTAGGATTCTTTTGTAAGGTTTGGAGACACTGTTTATTCCAAAACTGGTGCAGGGAAATGACAAAGAGCATACTTGGAGGCCAGAGAGAGTAGCCAGCTACTTGTCTGTTAGGTGAGTGGGCAGTGCAAACTCATCTGAGAAAGTACATGGGTATCCTGAATATCAGCATTGTTGCTTTTTGTAATTAATTATACAGTGTAAAACTATTTAAATATAGCTATGTGTCCTTAAATTAGGAAACACAGTAAATGTAGATGGTATTTGAATGTTGCAGTGTGCTTAATAGTCCTCAGTCATTGAGGAAATTCTCTGTGTGAATGTTTCTGTGGACATGCATGCACATTTAGCTCTTTCTTCAACCCAGTTGACTATGTTGCTTCCTCAAAGAGTATAGTGTGTCTTTAAATGTCTTATGCCACATTTATTGTGTTTGCTTTTTTAAAAAGGAAACATTCTTCTTTTAAACTTAAAAAACTCCAGCTTTTAAAAATCTCTTTCTGTAAAGTTCAAAGGTTGTTTGACGTGCTTTAATAGTTCAAACCAACTGTAACAACAAAAGCAAACACAGATTTTTTTCCCTGAATTGAAATATAGAGAAGAATCTTTCCACTGCAGACACAAATCTCAGGTGTATCATGTTCCCAGTCCTATTTTTTTTCTCTCCTATTGGACACCTGAGGAAATAAAGGTGCTTGTAACATGAAGGAGAGAAAAGCTAATTCAAGTTTATATTAACCAAATATGAGAAGAGAAGCAGGGAGCGATTTCTGAAGTCTGGAATGCTTTTTGGTAAGGACTATGACAACTTCTTTGTCACCAGCAAATAAAACACATTTTAACTTGATGGTTCTTCTGACCAAATGCTCCTGTAGCAAGGCAATACCTTTAATAGCAATGATATTTTTCTCTTCTGTCAAAGGCTCTTGGGTTCATGCATTTAGAGGCCAGAAAGGCCTATGATGACTTCCTAAATAAAGCAAGTAGTGGAATTCAATTCACCGATGTCTGCATAAAGTCCCTAGCTCCTATTTGACTATAGGCTTTAGTAGACATCCGGTTTTGTTTCCATCACATCCTATAATGAGAAATCCACTGGATCCCACAGGAAACTGTTCAAATAGTTATTTCTTTCCCAAAAGCAAGCATTTAATGTTGTATTTTAATATTTCTAATTTCAGGTCCCTGGTGTTTCGTATCTCATTATCCAAAGATGTTAGCATGCATTCAACATCAGGCTCAGATGAGATCACTGGAGCGACTGTTGCCCCATCTGCTCACCCACCCCTTCCCCGAGGCTGCTGCCCACCAGAGCAGGGATGGTTAAACATCTCCTGAAATGACACAGTTTACAATGATAAACTGATCCTGGGCAGCAATTTACAAGAAATGAAGACCTAACTGGTTCTTGCTGCAGCCAGAGTTTGATCTTTGGCTGCATGCATGTCAATATTTTAATGTACTAGTCTTAGGTACCTCTTATCTCCATGGATGTAGTTATGAGCAAATACCTTCCTAATCTTCTCTTTATGTAGACTGACCTCTGAATCTTGCCCTGTAAAATGTGCCTTTGAGACCCTCAATTTTGTAACTCTTTTCTGAGATGTATTTCAACACGTGGACATGAGACTTTGATAACCATTTCTGAACAATTGTCCTGCAGTATGTGTTAATCTACGTAGACCGCTCCTCACTGAAAAAAGGTGACCCTGTCATACAGAGGCTTCTTTGCAAATAAAGTTCTCAATTCTGCAAGTTTGATGCAGTGGCAGACTATTACAGAAAAATATGGGTTATGAAGCTTTGATATTTAAACCCCCCATTTGAATACCACTGAGAAAAAAAAAGCAAATGACAAAATTAAAGACATTTGAATTACATTTTGTTTCTTCGTTTTTCACTGCTGTAGTGGAGAAAGTTAACAGAATACAAAACATTTGCATTTAAAATACTTCTTTTTTTTTAATGAGAAGTATGTTCTTCCAACAAGGAGTTAACAGTATAAAGCAGGATAGCAGAACAGTCCATTTCCATGTGGAAGTTCACTGGAGTAGCTGTAATACAATGGATGACCAAATTAATATGTATGAGAATGTCCAATATATATATATGCAAAGCCTCATTGTTTTTATGGTAGCTCATTATGCAGCAATTCAGTGAAGTCAGCAGTGTAGGCTGAATTCGAGTTACTTTGCAGTGAATTGGAAATCAGGAGAAGTATGAGCTACCTTGCATTGCTGAAGTAGGTGAAGTTCATTAATGTTCATTTTGGGAATGATTTAATGATGAGCAGTTGATGCATTGCCAGCTCATAGTCAGCTCAGTATCAACTCATTAGCAGGATGCTGGACTCACTTTGAGTTGTTCTGAGACTTGTGCCTCAAACACTTGTGTAGGAGAGTAATAATTTTATTAAAAGGAAAAAGTTTTCAGTATAAGAAACAATATTTTAAAAATAAGATGAGAGTTTGTAGAAGTCATGTTGGAACTGCCTTGAAATTGCTTTCCAGGAAAGCTCTCAGCCTTAAAAAATACAACATGAATAACAAGGTATGTCAATGTCTTTCTCATGCTAACACAAAACCACTATTCTTTGTCACTGCTAGAAGCTGCTTATGTAGACGACTTGCTATCTTATACTTTAGATCTGGGAAATCAACACCGAATTTAATTTAGACTCACTAGAGAATAACAAATCAGTAGCACCATATCAAAAGCACAAACTACATCTGGTCTCAATCAGTTTATGTACAACATTCAACACACTTGAAAACACACCACCCACAGCAACATCTCCCAGCATTCTAAGAGTGTCCAATGCTACCTTCTCTGCTTTCTTTGCCTCATTTAGAGTGTGTTCTTTAAAAATAGACAAATAAATAAACTATGTTTTCATGATTCATGTTTTCCATTATCTTGGGTCTGAAGTACTACCTCTACCTATTTCTACGATATTCCTGTGTTCCTTCATTTATTGTCTCAGGCATCAAACAATGTGATCCATAAACTCCATTCATTTGGCATGTACTTTGCAGGTCCCAAGACACTTGGACCTCACAGACTCACATCTCTTTCCAGATATGTTATTTGGGGATCCCAAATATCTGAGGTTATCTTTTAATTGTTTGCATAACCAAATCACTGATATATTGATTTAATTGCGTCTGTTTTCATTTATCTGCTTAAACAAACAAAAAATACTGAAAGATAACAACATCGTTGATTGATTTGACTGTGTGACATTTGATGCAATCCTCACGGGCCAAAAAGCCAGCATTAGGTTTGCAATCACAGGAAGTCATCTCCAAAAACTCAAGGAGGAGGAGAGCTGTTGGTGCTAGGAAGAAATTCAATTCCTGTAGTAAAGAATCATTTGTTTTGGTTTATTCACCCCAGTGACATATATGAAGGCAATGTCAGTAAATCAGCCGTCAGCTGACAGCAAAAGGCTTTGCTCCAAAAAAAAATAATTGCAAACTAGGATCTGCCAGTTTCACGCCTAGTAGTTTAAAAATACTAATAAAAACAGGAAAATGTGTGACAGGAAACTGATTTATACAAAATCCAGCAGACCTCTGTTATTTGTAAAGTAAAGTTTTCTGTCTTTTAGAAATGATCCCCAAGAAAAATTCATAGCCTGAAAATCTCGTTATCCTATGGATATTTTGAGATGACCTTGCTCAGATCTGGACTTTGGGGATAGATCCTGCTTTTCCCAGCCAAGTCACAGCAGTGGATTCTTGTGCACTTATTGCCTCTTAGGTGCCTAGCCGGCCCTTGTAGCTTAAGAAGAGAGAGCAGAAACTGATCATGTTTTTGATACAGAGGTATTGCAGTTTCCCTTTGCAGGCAAGCCAGTAGCTGTGAAAGAATTGGGAAGAGAGGAGAGAAGTAGAGCAAGAAAGTCTCAAAAATGATGCAAGAAGGAAATTCTTGCTAAATTTTTGGATGATTGTATCAATTTTGTGTTCCTAGGAAAAAACAATTTTCTTTTGGTATATTGCATTTGTTCAAGTAGAGCCATTAGAATTGTGGGAATAATAATTTGTGAGGCAGCTTGTGATCCATGCTGCTCTTCCCTGCCTTCTTCAACCTAAAAACTTCAAAAACTTCCTACATTATTGTCAAATTCTTCTTGCAGCTAAGAAGATAAATGCAGCAAATCATCACCTGTTAACAGGTAAATTACAGGTTCTCCCTACTGGAAGATACCAAGAAATGTTTTCTATAAGGGTTAACAGTTTGTTTTCATTGCGTTTGCACTGAAAAATGCAGATAATCTCTGTGAAGCAGTTTACAGAATGGAACACTGGGAATATTAGGAACTTAATGTTTCACTTTTCACCAATAACAGTTGTCATACTACGCCAGGCACTTTAGTGAAGAAATTGGCAATAAGCATTTAGGACATATCTTCAAGAGAATTGTAACCAGCTTAGGAGTACAAAATACTTGCACTGGAGGAAGTAAAAGTTAAGTTAAAACTAAAAGTTAAGGTAAACTGTGCAGCTAAAGAGAGGCTATGCATTTCTATACTACAAGCCATCACTGTTCTGCAACTTGTAATTTTTTCTTCCTTTGAATAGTCTCATGTAGGTCTCTTTTAGGCAATGGCAACTATCTCATACTCAGGAATGTATTTTAGAATGAGGAGATTTATGCTTACATCTCTTTTCCATGCCATAAGTGTGCAGTTTTTCTAGAAATAACACAGGGTTTTGATGATGGGTGTCAAAAGTTTTCTTGAGAGTGTTTGATGTTGGTGTTAAACACTGTGGATGCAGAGCTGCTGGCTCAGCTATAAATGGTACCTGGCCATGTGAGTTAGGGCTCCAGAAAGCCAGAGGCCATGTACCTCTTGCTGCTGCCTCCTTGTCTCTCTGCTGTTGTGTAATTCAGCTAGGCCTGGCCACACCTTTGACCTCAGCTTCATCACACAGTGTTGTTTGCTTGTCTGCTGCAGGAGGCTCTCATAATGAAGCTAAATACTGCTTTTCTTAGTTTCATGAGCTACTCTTTTTATTCACGGCAAAGAAAGCCGTATCTCCTCCAATTTCTCTGCTATTTCCCCTTCTTTTTTTATAATTTTTAACTTTTTTCACTATCCCATATCACCTTGAGCTGGGTGTAAAATCAGCACTTCCTGCTTGCTGATGCCAGGCTGTGATGAATGCTTTGCACTACATTGCAGCCTTTCTGCTGGATTTGGTTCTGACATAAACTGGTAGGACAAGCTGTCACTTGTCACTCTCATGATGTTTTCCTTGTGCATGGGTTCTTTGACATCCTTTTGCCCAAAGGACAGTCAGACACTCTTCTCTTGCCTGCTCTGTTTGTTATCTTCCAGTGCTTATTGCTCTGATTGTGCCAGATGCAGAGAGGCACTGCCCTTTAGAAATTTGCAGTAGGCCTTATCCGAGGACACGGACACAGGTATTTTTGTGGTCTAAGGAAGACATTAAACGTCTGAGGTAGGAGGGGGATGACCCTACCTGTGAACGAAGCTGGTGCCCTGTGGAAACCTTAGCTAATTACCTCTGGATGAAGAAACTGTCATGGTCCACTGGCCAAAATGTTGGAGGCTGTTACCTGAGCAGTTCCATGGGCTCCGGGCAACGAGCCAGTGCAGCTTCCAGCCTTTGCCAGTCCATTAGCTGCAAGCTACTAATATGACACATCCCTCACGACTTGTGTCCTCTAAAGACAGTGCTGGATTCAGTCCCAGATCCAAGCTCCTGCATCATGTGCTATTTCCAGATTTTAATTTTTTTATTAGAAACAAACTAGCAGAAACAAAAGCCTAACTATTCTTTGCTGTTTAGAAAGCACAGGCAGTTGACACTGTGGTGACTGCTTTGGTGTACAGCAGCACTGGTGGGAAGTGTCAGCACACTGGAAACCTCACTGTGGTGCTGATGCCATGGTCCACAGATCCATGAGAGCATTCCCAGATCACCTTGAGAGAAGTCTGCCGGAGGAAGATGTGGCAGCCCCAGACCTCCACTTTCAGGGAAATACCTCTCAGGGCCTGAACAAGCACTGATGTAAGCCAAGAGGAAAGAGCTTGTCTAGACCTTGCTTGCCTGGAATGTGGGGGTGCTTACTTGAGGGCAGCAGAAGGCAGCAGCCCCTGCACAGTATCCCTGGGCTGTGCTGGCAGCAGGAGGAATAGCTTAAGGACTGCTGTGTGCTTCTTGCTGGTACAACTAACACTAACGCTTTTACTTCCTAAAAGGACACCTCTCCACCTGTGTGAGACAGCTCAAAGCTATTTTAAGCAGGCACCAGCCTTTTCCAGACAACACTGACATCTCCAAAAGTGGGAGGAAAAGTGTCTGAGTGAACACAACAGCGAAGGGTCACTGTCCCAGTCAGCCAAAAGCACAGCATCTGTCCCACACTGCCCATTAATCTCACAGAGTAATAATGAGAGTCTGGGGAAACTCCTTCCTCTAGTGGAAAGAGACAGCTGGGCAGAGCCCTGCCAGAAACACAGCACTGGTCAGGCTGTGGGTGACAGATGCTTGCTGGACAAGCAGAGGTTTCCTGGAGGAAAGCTGACCTGTGCCAGGGTTCAGGGCTGTGCTGGAGGACCATGGCATTGGCTGGCAGCACTGCTAGGGCTGTGTTTCTGTTGCTTTGCTCTGGAAAGGAGAGGAGGTATTTGCCAGTCTGCATGACAGGTGAAACAGCCAGAAACAGCCCTGCAGCCGTCTGAACCACTGCCATGTCAAAACATCAGTCGCCTTTGGCTTTTGTAGTTTTGCTCTCTATGGACTTGTTTTTTATTGAAGGATAAATTCCTGCCGTAGTCTATAGCATTTAAGCAACTTTTCCTCCTGGAAAAGTACTTCATAGGAAACCTCACAGTAGTGACAAGAGGAAGATGGAGCCGTGTCAGCATGCTGGCTTCAGACACAGGGCTGTCACACACATACCAGCAGTTTTGGTCAAAAGTGCTTTTTTCATCAGTCTTCAGAGCCCAGCAAAACTCATCCTACAGACTCCTTCATACCAATACAAAGGTGCTGTACACAGTCACTGTCTGCCCCCACTTCACTGTGGAGGGGCAGCTCCAGTGGGTGTGCTGTGCCCCTGCCACTGTAGTAGATAGGCTGATTGCCTTCTGTATGGGCAGCAGTGGCCACACATGGCCACAGGTCTCTCACCTGAGGCCATTCTATTGTTAATGGTGGAAACAGATGGATCCACTGCTTTAGGCTATTTGTTACTGTTCCTCAGCAGGTGGCTGTCAGCCTACAGCTAAACTGATGAAGGAACCTAGGAAGGCCTTTCAGTGATGCTGTGTTGGGTTCCTGAGGCCCTTGGGTTGTTTTTCTGTGGTGAGTAAAGCTAACCTAGCTGGGATATAATGAGAATTGCTCTTATAGTCTGTTTTGCAGCTCTGATCTGTCAATCTGGACCTTCAGCAGGTGCACCATAATTGATGATAATGGTGTAAGTAATATTTTAGCCTTGTACAGGTGCTTTTGCAGTAAGTAACCACAAACTAAGAAAGGAAGGAGTTTGATCCATATGCTATTTTAGTTTTCCTGAGTACACCCATGTTGTTATTTAACCTTGTACCTAGAGTCCTTTAATATTTGGATATGTTGGCTTATACTCAGAAGCAGATTTGGTGCTTAGTTTTTTCTGTACCACCACCACTTTCAGCCAAGGGTAAGGGTTTCATACAGGCTTCAGTTTCAGTTGACTGTAGCAGATCAGACTATAAGCACGGACAGCTTGTAAAGGTCAAAGGACAGCTTGCTGTGTTCACCCATTGCACTTGTGTTGTTGGTACCCTCTGAGGAGGAAACAGACTGGCAGCTAGAGCTGCTATCAGGGCTACTTTCTGCCTCACAGCTCTGTTATGCACCCAGAGTTGGCAGCTGGCTTACCAGTATAGGACAGAGAGTGCTGTAAGAAATACCCACTTCTAAACCTATTTCAGCCAGCAGAAGCTATCAGTGCTCCCAGCTGCCCATCAACAAGAATAACATCCCTGCAGTTTGCTTGGTGGAAGCTCCCTACTTGACTCCAGCTAAACCAGGTTCCTGCGTCCTCTGCTCATGGTATTTGAGGACATGGATACCCTCTGATGCAGGAACGTGTGAAGTTTCTTGGTGCACACCAGGGCTGAAGGGCAGCAGGGTTTGCTGTCCTGAGGTCTGGTCCCTCGGCTGTACAGTACATAATTATAGGCCTGCAGGCAAGCAGCTGGGCCTCAAGGACTGGGTAGCTATTTCTGCCCTTCTTGAAATGATTTTTCAGACAGTAATAACCCATGAAAACTTGACTAGTCAGATTATGACTACAGTCTGGCAGGTGCTTTGGTATGCAGATAGCCAGAAGAACGCTTACAATTTTTTGTTCATGTATATTTCTGAGTGTAATGTTCCAGTAACATTTTTCTGGCTGTGTGTACAATTACAATTAACTTCTTGTAATATTGTGCAGTTTTTGATAGGACCACTCTTCTATTTTGTGGTAGCTTTCGCAATTCTTGCTGCTTTGTTTGGATCAGGCTGTAATCTTTCTGAAGGAACTCAATGTCTCAGAAAAGTTATGAGTCTATCAAAAAGCAGCAGTTTAATTTTATAGGCACACCTGTGAATTTAATTCTCTCTCTAAAATTTCTCTTAAGTCCTTAAAGGGTCAATCCAAACTCAAGGTGGGAAGTTTTGATTGCATGGTCTCAGTAAACTGCATAATATATAGACATGGTGAACCAGACAAGTTGAGTGGTCACTAATCCTGAAAACTGGCCAAGTCACTTGTAATTCAAAAAGCCACTGCATTTAAAATGCAAAGTTTCTCTTATTATAAAAGTCCATTTATTATTTCTTTATTATATTTCTTACTGCTGTCATCTATTAGTAACTGCCAGCAGGTGCTAGTAAGGTCCATTGGTAGTTAAAGGTTTTCCCCACCTGGGGAAATGCATGTGAACTATAAATGCTAGGACATGGCTATTCTTCCCTCACTCCTTTCTTGAAGTGAAGTAAAATGTTTTTATACACTGCATTGTATCAGCTCATACCAAGGGTAATCTCTACCCTCAGGAGAGTAATGCTAAAGGGGAGCAGGACTTCTGAGCTGGACAGAACCTGCCTACTGGTGCAGCTTGCTTTCAAAGAAGATGCATTTGGTGCTATCGTTATTAAGTGTTACACATAATAATGGTATTTCTTCCTAGTGTTTCACAAAAAACCCCAAACCCTCTCCTATTTCATCCAGTAGGTGAGGTGATAACCCTTTGTCTTGAAAAATTTGAGGTAGTTGTAGAAAAACATGTTTTACAGATGGCTTTTAAAGTGATCTTGTTATGGTACTAAGTTTTTAAGTTTTCTCAAAAGTGGCCTTAGCCAAGCCACACTTCAATTTTATCCAAATGTTTTCTAGAAGGGAGAAAAAGAAGAAAGCAGATGAAGAAAATTTTTGCCCAGGCAGCACTTAAAAATATGGGGAGGATGACAGAAGAAGTTGCTTGAGCACTGTTTGAATTCAGGCTAAAATATATTTGTTTTACTGTTAATGCCCATATGTCTCTTACTGTGTGCTCCTTTTAACCTAAATCAAAGCTGTGGCCAAGCCTCTATATGAAGTACTGATATCTTGACAAAACAAAAGTACCTGAAATCTCTGGACTGTATATTCTCTGGGATATTCACTGCAATTTTGTAATTTTCAGCAATTTAAGGAAGGTAAAATTGCTACTCTGAAGTCCATGTGAGCTCTGACATTTATTTCAGTAAGGCCAGTATTTGAGAGAGTCCATTACCTGAGGAGCTCCTTCTTTATGGATGGTGGGTAGCTCACGTGCTTACCTGAACCTGTTACATGCTTATCTAAACCTGTTGAGGTTTTTGTGTCAATTAATATGAAGCATAACTATCCTGATATTTTGTGGATTTTTTTTTTGTTTGTTTTGGTGTTTGTTTTTGTTTGTTTGTTTTTTTTTTTTTCATACTGAAAAAGGCTGACAAGCCAAAGGAAGAGAGTTGCTATGACTAAGCATACACCTTGGTGAAACTGGGGTGCCAATCCACCTAAGTATGCTGGTTCAAACTCGGGGGTGCCTGAAACTCTCTGCAGGGCAACCCACATGTTGTAGGAAAGACCTGTGCTTACAGAGGTGCGTCAGATAGAAGCTCATTAAAGCTATTACTAGGCAGAACAATTTAATTTGTTTTCAGTGACAAGAAAGCAGTTTTTAACTGTTACACAATGAGAGACAGTGGATGCACCAAGGCATTTTTGGTTTTACCGACAGGTGAATTAGCTGAGGTTGAATCATCAACCTCTGTATTAGTGCTGACCTTGCCTAGCTGTTAGTAAAAGCTGCAAGCACCTGTGGCCCCTTGCAATTTACAGCAAGATAGCAATCCCAAGTTTAAATAAATTAAGAAGAAAGTGGACATCCTCTCCCCACTCAATACCTTTGTGTTAGAGAAGAGACTACCCTCAGTCCTGAGAGATTTCTTAGTCATCTGGCCTCAATGAAATACTCTCTTTATATTGTCTGTGATTGAATCTTGTCTCTGGGACAGAAGAAGTGAGGAAAGAAAGACTATGGGACATTGGAAAAACAGAGGGAAAAAGTGCAATGGGATGGTAGAGAGGAGAGATGCAGGAAACCTGATTAATATAAAAATCACCCTGGAAAGCCCTGAAGTATTCTGATTTCTACTTTGCCTTATTTATACATCTTCAGATTGCTTTCTGTTTGTTCCTTAACTCTAGAAAATGATGATTGCTTCATACTTTGCAATTACTAATGGCTTTAATAGACTAAATCTGTGGTAATGTCTCTGCAACCTAATAAAGCTGGGTAGTTTGTGATGCAGGGCATTTGGATTTCTCTTCTTAGTGTACTGGCAAGAGGGAATATGGCAACAAGGGATAACAATTCTAAGAGCATGCAAACAAAACCCAGGAAAGACTTGTGAGTCTTTTGACTCAGAATACAATGAATTTATAATGAAAGTCTTCACAAAGAGAAACCCTTATTGCTTCACTGAATGTTATTTTCTAGAGCTATTTGACAGTGTTGCTCATATCTTGGAATCTAGAGAACACAGAGAAATGATTTTCATTTCTTTTCCATGAAAACATTCCCTTGATGTTTGGGTTCAGTTTTGATGATACTCTAATAGGTTGTTGCACTTGTATATACAGCTTCCTTTTTGCATTCTAGAGTATCATATGTATCCTGAACCCTCACGTACCCGCGGAGTGTTGGGCAGTAGTGATACCCTTGAACCACAGGAATGGAAACTGAGACACTGAATGTGGTTCCCTTAGTATGCTCCAATACATCTGAGGCAGAGTTGAAAGAACAGCCCAACATATTTCATCCTGCCTTTTCTTTGTCCTTCCATGTGTACTGTGAAGCTGGATAGCCCCTCAAATTACTGGGATCCCATCTGCTTTTCTTGCCAGAGGAAAAGCCTAGGTTTGCAGAAACATCTCAGTGATGAGATGAATGGAAAATACTGATAAACCTGTCCATGGGTTGGTACTGTGTGTGAGTAAAGACAGAACGAGGTGCAGGGACCAGAATTCTCAGAGATGTGTGAGTGGATCTACCTGTAGCAGTTTAGGAAGGTATTTGAGCTGGTCATTCAGTCTGAACCAGCAAAATGGCTCTTATTGTCCATGGAAGCTGCTGTCCCTTGCTGTCCTCCCTCTGCTTGTGAAGGGGAGGACTTAGCCTTGCCTTAGCTGTTTCTGTGCAAATCGTGTGGAACAGAACAAAAAAGCTGGTTTGCAAACAGGTGTGGCTGAGCAGGCTGCAGGGCCTTGACAATATGCTCATACAGAGGGGGCAACTTCTAGCAGAAATTATGAGTAGCTGGAAATAGGTGTTTTATCATGCTTTTTGTGTAAATGTGGAGCTTGAAGAGTTGAAAAATAATGGATATTTTTTCCCCAAAAAAATCTTACGTGTTATGTCTGAATGAATTGTTTCTTTTTATGCCTGTCTCCTGGGCTCTTTAATGTAGGTTTTTGACTTTTTCTTTGCAGAATTCTGAGGAAGAGCTTCTAATCAGCTTGTAGGTATACTTGCTCCCCATTATGTGTTTGCATGCTGTAAGCTGCTTTCACTTCTAATTAAAATCATTGTGATTGTTTTATGAAGCTGTTTTTCAAAACCTCTGGCACTGAGCTATGGACAGAAAAGAATCTGAAAACTTCAATAATATGTTATACAGTGCATTTGAAGAAGCTTTCTGAATTGCTTCTTCCTTGCCTGTAAATCTTCCCGTCAAATCCCCTTTATATGCCCATTGCTAGGCACCAAATAAGTAACTATTATGCTTCTTGCTTTCTCTGCTGCATACCTATAAATGGCTACTGCCTGTCTTTCTGAAAAGACAAGAGATCACTTTGTATAACGTCCAACACAGGCAGGAAAGAAGAGGTAAAACCATGTGATCTCTCACACAGCTTCCTTTTGTGTCATCTAACGTACTTATCTTAGCAGGAGGAATAATTTTGGTCTTTTGTGTGTGGATAAACGTGATAGGATTCAAATATGAGTCTACATCCACAATACCTTCAATGCATTGTCCTAGAATACTGCAACAGATTTAATAACACATCGGACTGGATGGAAAAAGACCTATTTGATCTTCTTCCATTAGCTTTACTCTCAATGGAACCCAAAGCAGGAGGTTTCCTCTCCTCAAGCTTTAAGGGCTTGTTTTACTGCTTTTGCACACTGGTCTGCTGCTACAGCACAAGTGGATGCCAGCACTTGATCTTACCTCTGAGCTGAAGGATCAATGAGAAGAGTTAGCAAGAAGTTGTTTGTGCTGTGTTAGACCTCATTTTGAGTTCACCCCCCATATCCTGGAAATCATAGACTTTTATGGGACAGATCAGCTTCAGCAAGCAACAGTTACATGAGGGAAGCTAGAACACACATTTGCCTGTCGGGAGGTGTGGGTGCCTGAGTTTCACCTACTGCCTACCATCTCCAATTTACTCATTCAAACTAACATTTGTGAGAAAAGGAATATTTAGCTCCTCATAGGAAACACAGAGGTGCTGATTTCAATGGTTGCTCTTTGTCTATCTAGTAGGTGGTCTCTTCCATCTCTATTTTCATGGTGCTTACTAAGAAGCAGTGGTATAGATGCTCCCTAGATGAACCAGGGGATTGTTGAGCTGGGGTTAGCTAGTCATGTCAGTGCAGGTGTAAAATAGTGGTGTTCATTCAATGAAAAATGTTTCTTTAAATACACAGTTCCTGTGTTTCAGCTGGCCTCTGGAAGTATTCTAGTGGTTTTCCACTTGTAAGAATCTAAGCATAGAGAGTTTTGAACTCTAAAAAATTCCATTCAGTAGATTCCCCTGTCTCTTTGCTACATTTTGTACAGTTTGATTCTCCTATTAATGAGAAAGACGTCACTTAGCATTGTTAATTCCTTTGTCTTATGACTCTTCAAATCATTGAATAATCAGAACCCATTGTGCTCTTTAGGGTTATTCTGGGCAATAATAGTCCTAATAGTTATTTGTATAATTTTTTTTTTATAAATTCCTCACTTCCACCCACAGTTTTTAATGCTTGGATGACTTGGGAAGAAGTGACTCACCGTTGTCAGGCTAACACATTTTATAATAACTTAACAACTTATGAACTTCCTCAGCTTTAAATACTTTGTGGCAGGACATACATATGTATCCTGTAACTATATTTAAAAGTTTTCTGCTTATTCTCTCCTGCTTTTATGCTTGATGAAATTTCTCAGATGGCCCAGCTGTTTGTGGGCCTAATATAAAACTGGAAAGTGCACATGACTAGACACACTTGTTAAAAATCACAGATGTGATATAGGTTGATATTCATGCAGCAATTTTAGTCTGGTTGCATCATCTCAGATGGGGAGTACAGCAGAGCCAAAGCCTGAGACAGGGGAATGTACAGCTGTGGATCTGAACAGGGTAGTGTAAATACCACCAGAGTGCCACAGGAGCAGGGTTGACTACAAGAAGGTGGGTGGGTATAGGACTGCAGCCTCTTTCCTCCTGTCATTCAGTTCACACTTCAGTGTTAAGAAGTATTCATAAGTTAGGTTTATTGTGGGTGTGTATCGTTGTTTCTTTTTCTTAAAGGAAATTCTAAGAATATAGTAAACTTTGGTTGTGGATGGGAAAAATAACAAAACATGAAGTCTACCACATGGGTCTGATTAAAGCCTTCAGATTTCTTAGCCTTCAGATTCACCAGAAACTCTGATCTGATATTACATACTAACTGGCCTGGGCTCTTGGAAAGCTGTGTGATCCATTTAATAATAAAACTCTAAAATAGCCATGTTTTTCTTGATTCAGGATTTTGCTTTGGAAATTTCATGGTGTGGTCATATCTTTTGTTCTCATTTTTGTCCTGCCAGGCAAGCCTAAAGTGTAAAGATGAATGGCTTTTGGGGCCCTCCATGTAACTTTGTTTGATCTCTCCATTGCAGTAAGCAAGCCAGAAAAGGCATGGTTTCTCTTCCTGTTTCCTTCTTTTGGCAACACTACCTGGTGGGAAGCAGTACATCAGGTTTGCTTTCCCTTTCCAATCATGCTCTGTATCTCAAGGCCTAAATGTTGTGATTCAGTTTGTTCTACCTCTGCCTTTCTCCTCTTTACACCATCCCCTCAGGGAAAACTACCAAAGAGCTGCCTTCATTACGCTGGACCTCTGAAGGGTAGGATACCAGTACTCAGGCAAACCATGAGTCACTCATAAACAAGGAGATATTGCCTTTATGTTATAGACCTTTGCTGCTGGATTTCTATTGTTCGGCTCTACTATGAAAATCTTAAGAGTACTAATAGTACGATGCAGGGTTCTGCTCTGACAACAGTACTCTAGAGCAAGCTCCTTAAGGATGACTTATGAAATGGTGCAAAATTAGTAAAGAAAAAGACTGTGTTATGTTTAGAGCTGAAATGAAACCTGCACCTTCCCATCCTTTGGAATATTTGGGAAAGGAAATAAAAAACCCAACCCTATTCAGGACTGAAGCAGACCTTTTGAAATATTCATAGAAAGAAAAATCTGGAAAAAACAGGCCTGAAAATTTGCAAATGGGATTCTTGCACACCATCCAAAGGCTGAGATCTCTGGGTTGCCAGCTTTATGATGGATGGGCGGGACAGAAGTCCAAAACTCCTGAGTCTACTTGCTTTGTCTGGGATCTTGGGGAGCCTGGAAAACATTTCACCTTGCTTCAGAAGCATTTGTCATCTTCTACTAATTGCCTCATTGTTTTCTACTCTCTTTTCTATTTATCACTGTAATAAATACAGCCTACACAAAGATCTCTTTTGCAGCCCTTTCTTTCTGAAAGGAGATGTAGTTACTGAAAGCTGGTTCTCTGCTATTTGCAAAACTTTAACACCGTACAGATCTATAAGACCTCAACATCTCTCTTGTCTCAGGTGAAAAACAAATCCTGTTTGATGACTGACCTTCCTAGGAACAGAAGCTTCTCCAGAAAGACATCAGATCTATTGGTTTCCAGTTGCTGCTAGGTAAAAATCATTATCAGAGCACACAAGGGAAACCTAGTTGCACTGGCTGCTTAGCTCAATGAACATATTTCTTAGAATAATCCCTAAAATAGTATCAACCAACATGGACATAATGTGATTGCATCTAAGGCCCTTTGAAGGGAGATGGCTGTAGTTCATTATTGATAGGATTTACGGAGTAGAAGTCAAGTAGTTATATACAAAAAAATCCCAAAAAACCCACAAAACTTCAGAGTTTAGACTTATTTTGTTGTCTGCCTGCTCTTGGAAGAGGAGTAGATGGTACAGGGTCAGAAAGCCTTTCTCTTGGTAGGCAAGTGTCTTGCTTTCTCACTTTGTGTACAAATGGACTCAGTGTGTGCTCAGTCTTCATAAGGGATTAATTCCATTAATCAATTTAATTCCCCATTAATAAAGTAGCTGGTGATTGGCTAGCCACACCTCATACTGCAGTCAGATTTTTTGGGGCTGGAACAGAGGTGGCGTGTGACAGGAGAATATCCTTAGATATATCTGGCTGAAATCTAGTCCTTTAGACACTTAATTTAAATGGCATAAATTTCTTGACATCACTGATCTGGGCTGTGACTTTACAATGTCTCCCAGCAGCAGACTGAATGAGACTTCTCAGCGTTGGTATCATGCCTCTTGCTCTGATAGTACCCTGCTGCAAAAAAATGCACTGAGAAGATAGTTTTTTACTATGCTGGCCCAGTTGAGTTGGCTGCTGGTAAAAAGCAGGAAGAGACAGCAATGAACCAAGACCCTCCCCACTGGTAAAAGGAGAGAAGATTGGTTTCTCCTTCACTTGGAAATGCAGATTTTGTCTGTGGCCAGCCTTTGGAATAAAGAGGCTTCTTGTCCCACCTTTCACAGCTAAAGAGATCCTAATGGGTATGCCCAAGTCTGTCTCAGCAGCTTCAAAACAATGTGGAAATCTTCTGAAGGTAGTAGATAATTATATTCTCTTATTGCAGTTTGTTTATTTCCTGCTCTGTCCAAAACAGCTGAAAGGAAAAAGAAAACATTTCTCTATGTTTTTAAAAGAAAACTTACAGCTACTGGTATATCTGAGACTAAAATGAGAAACAGGAGTTTGAGAAACAGTTGTAATTAATGCTCACTTGTTCTCGCCTTATTAACGTTTCCCACCCACAGCATCCACACACCTACACAAGTAGCCGTCCTTCCCTGGCTCATATTAAATTCTGTCTTCTGGTGAAATGCAATATATAGTAGGATATAGAGCATGAATCTAGTAAGACTGTACTTGGTAATTCAGTTCTGGGTTTTTTGTTTCTTATCCTTTATTGCTCTATTTTGTCCTTATTGAAACTCCAATATGTTGCCTGGATTATTTTATATTCCCCACGTTTGCTCTCTAACAGCTGGGTATGCCCAGAAGTTACTGCCTCTCAGTTCTGTTCTTTTCCTTCAGAACAGAAAGTTCAGGGTTTCTGTAGGCTGTGATGCACCATTTACAGTCCCTCAGCTTTTCGATTGCAGTAATCACTTGGCTTTGCAGTATCAGGACTTTCATGAAAGCATCCCATGAGGACCACGTACAGCGGGTTTCTCTAGATTCAAGCTGAATAAATACCTTACTGTTATCTTTTACATGAGAGTGAATGTGGTTGGTCTTCAGTTGGATGGTGAGTCCTTAGATGAATTCTCTGTCATTTTGTATAACTTTATATTGTGCTTTTTTGTTTCTAAAAAGGATTCAAGTGGCGATCTAGGATATGCAGTATTGTTTAGGTTCAAAAGTACAGCATATGATGTTGAAAATTGAGATATGAAATGGCTGGTACACTGACAATAAGGTTTTGTAGATAAGTTTAACAAACCTAATTTTAATTAAAATAAATTATAATGAAATCGGAGTTTTCGATCACTAATTGTCCAAAAAATGACTGGAAATTCTGAAACTTTGCACAACAGCTCTGTCCACTGGTATCCAATAGGCATGTCCCCATCAATTACTTTGAGCTAAGGTTTTGTTTCAGTCTCTGAATTTACACTGTGTGAATCAGTAAATGCTGTGGAAAAGAAGCAGAGGATAAATGCTGAAGGTGTGCCATTATTGCAAAGCTGAGGTAGCATATCTTTACAGTAAGTCAATACAGCTCAAGAGATTGAGGTTACACTGACATTACTTACACTCAAGTGGCTGCATCCATGTCAGAGCTGTGCTCGCTCATTTACGTATGAAATTGAGACTTCTGGGGCTCTTACTATCCCTGTTGTTAATGAGTTGAGCTCTTTTGTGGTGGCTTCGCTCTCTGGTCCCACTGCAGGATTAGGAGAGGAACTGGAGCTGGTGGTTTTGCAGTCATGTTTATTTCCTTCCCCTCTGAAACATGATTGTGAAAGTGGCTCATTTTTACTTTTTGAGCTGGCCTGTATAAGTTAAAAGTTCTTAGCAACACAAAAAATAAAGAATTTTTTAAAATTTTCTTTTTTAATTGGCAGCTGAATCCTTATGAGAAAATTGCCCAAGAGAGTTTGCCTGGGGAGACAGAGGCTGCCTTCTTGCTGGGCAGGAGCATTAGCAGAGGAACCTGAAACTCATCTTCAAGAAGGGTCAGGATTGTGTTTGGATGAGCAAGTATATTCTCTTTCATCATGGCTGCTGGGTTTTTTTTGTTTTTTTTAACTTTATTCAGACCTGTAAGTCTTGCTGTTGCTCTCTCAGGAGAAGTTTTGCTGTCATTGTCTGTGACTAATTACAGTTCCCCTGCAGTCACTGGCACACACAAATTTTTCTTAAAGTCTGTGCATGTATCTCACATCGTGTCGACAAAGGCCTCTTAGACTGCCAACCTCAGCTGTGCCCTTAGCATACCTGCTGAGCTGAGAAGTCATGACTTTTTTCCAGGGATTTTTTTCTCTGTGCTTCATGGTTTGATGTGTATTCATTTCAGGTTTTCAGCTCTTCTTCCCGAGAGCTTAAAAACTTACTAGAAAAGAAACAAAGAACATGAAAGATGCTTATGTAAGTCCTCAGCTGCAGCTGTGATTAGAGCACTAGATTAATGATATAACCCTAAGAGGTGGCACTGCCACAGGAGCATGGCTATATCCATTCACCACACCTAGTGAGGTCAGTAGAAGAAAGTGCAGGGATGGCCTCAGCAAGAACATTGCACATCATTATGTCACTGGAGAAGCTGTCTCTGTGGGTCAACAGCTTGTGCTATGAAGAGAGAGCTTGAGACTTGGAGCTGTCTGTCCACACATTTGAAGACCACCGTGCCATATCTTTGTGCTCCTGCATAATGCAGCCCATGCTGGAAATAACTTCACTTGGAACAGATGTAGCTCATCTCCCAAGGCTGCCTCACTGTCTTCCTCTCCCTCAAGGCAGTGGCGTTCACTGCCTCTCTTCCTTGATGCAGTTTTCTTGGTAAGCAAGGAACAGCCTTTATCTTCCTCCCACCTCCCTAAGCCCTGCTCCCTACTGGTGTAGCTGCCAGTCTGGAGAAAGGCTGGGTTGCAGGGCTGAGTCCTGCTGTGCTGTGGTGAGGAGGAACAGAGCTGGGACACAGGCATTAAGCAGAGACCTCAGTGGCACTGCTGCTGGAAGCCCGTGACAGCCCCATGCATGCGACAACCCTTCTCTTGGCAGTAGGAGTTCTGTAGGCATGTGGAGGTTATTTAGGCTGTGGTGAGTATTTGTTACCCCTTCAGATACAAAATAGACAGATTACTGCTCACTGCAGGGTGCTGACCTGTGAGGCTCACTGCTGTGCTGGTGTCTTGCTCCAGGTTTATGGGTTTTTTTTTTTTTTTTTTTGTTTTGTCATTGCCATTGTATTAATATTAATGTTATTTATTAAGGAAAACAACAGCAGCAAAAATCACTTGGGTCGCCAAGTTTAGTCTCTCTTGACCACAGGCAGACAGAGAGAGAAGAGATGTTGGTCTGGAGAACATCTGCTTCTCTGGCTTCACAAACACCCTGCCACGCTTTTAGTAATGAGGGTCAAGATTCACTTCTGTCTGGAGCACAACAGTTCATAAAGATTTCACCATCCAGATAGTCTATTCATTTAAATGCTAATAAGATTCCTGTTTTGTTTTGAAATGTAGAGAGGATCTTTCTTCTTCACCCTTTAATCCCCTTTCTCCTGGTTTTTACAATCTTGCTTTAGCGGTTCAGTCTGGTATTGCAGATAAGAACCACTTGACTTAGACAGGGTATCTTCTAGGTGTACTTTTCAGAGTAGTGCGTGCTGCATGTGAGTGGTTCAAGCATGGGCAGGAGAATTCTGTCCCCTTCTTTGGACTTGTTCCATTGAGGACATCGGCTTTTGTTTTGATTTCAGAGCTCTGGTACTGAGAGCAAAGGCCTGTTCTACCCAGACAGGCTCTTATGTTTTACCCAGGCAGTTTCCTACAGAGACGGCAAATGCACCTTTAAGGGCTCCACAAGTGGCCACTGGGGACTTGCTGCTCAAAGAGGGCAAATCCAAGATAACAGCAGCATAGTTTCCATGGGAGCCTGACTCCACTTAGGAAAGGATGGCACTTTCCCCACAGTGTTGAGCTGGACCAGAAATAGAAGCAGGCTGCCTCTGTGTGACGCGTGGCTTTAATGACTTCATAACAATGACATGAGTAACCCTGTGAGTATGCTGTAAGATGACAAGAAGCTGGAGACAGTGCTGTACATCGTCTTCTCATTACGTATTCTAGATGCAGAAGGTAACAGAACACGAGTCCAAAAGTATATAATTTAAATAAAGCCCAGCTATTTTACATTACTGGGATGCGTGTCTTGGGAATATACATTAGAACTAATAGAAAGGAAATTATAAAGGTCCTGCTAATATAATTTCTTGTGGTTTTATTCATTACAGTGATCCAGTGGTTCCACTTTATCTTGGCCCGATCTATGATCACACGTATGCGTACACTAAAAAAAGTTCCTGACATCACAGCCTCAGATTATAGCATGACCCAATGGTAGCTCTAGTTTGAATTTAGAGAAAACTGCTGTCCTCCTTTTCAAGTAGTAGAAGTGGTTAAACCCTTTGGGGCATTGTGATTCTCTTCAGATGATTTTCTATATGCATATTAGTGCCCAGGTCAGAGGAAAATCCTGGACCCTTCAGGTATCCATGATACAGAAGAACCACTAAGCCTCAGAAATGATGGGAAAAAGACATAAAGGAAAGCTTTGAGCACAGCTATCTCGAGTAACCCTGAACAGACTAGAAGAGAGAGTCTTTTTAGATTGTGTGCTGATAGAAAGATGCCAGTGAAGATGAAATCTCCTGTCGTGTGACACCCTCAAACCCGGCAAATGGGACTTGGTGTTCCTTGTCAGAGAGCAGTGTTTCTATAATAGATACCAGGCTCCACTGCCAAATGCTTCTTCCTAATAGAACAATTTGCAAGATCCCAAATTTTGGGGAACTGTTGAGTTCAGAGAGAGTAGCAACACAGCTGAAAGTGTTATGTAAACAACATATGTTAGATGTCTGATCTGTGGAGCTGGTTTGTTCCACACAAAGTGCTAGAAACTGCATAGAACATAGGAGCCCAATTTCCCATTTACCAGTGCAAAAGAGCACTAAAAAGTAGAAAAGTAAATCTCTATTAAACTTAAAGTAAGACTATCTTTTTCCTTACAATTATTTTTTCTATAGTTTTTTATTGTTCTTTCTCTTTTTTTTTTTTTTTTTATTATTTTCTGTTGGATGTTTGCATAAAGGAAACCAGTATGAGTTGCATTTGAATGAAAAGGTCCAGTCAGAACATAAGCTTAATAATTAGGCTTGGACTCCTCTAAAATAGCTTTTGCCATCAAAACCACAGCCATCAGGCTTAAGCCAGTTGTCTAGGTACCCACCATAGCTAGAAGAGGGGTATCCCACGAGGGTAACTTGGCCCTCTTTAGAAGGACTTTTAAAATGTGTAAGAAGGTTTGACATCCAAAGGTGATTTTCTGTCTTTGTTACAGAGAAAACTTTGGATGACTTGTTTATTCCTGCCCTTTATATAACTTTGATACCCTATATATAAACCTTATCCTTACCCTTTATGTTGTCAGAGTTAGCTGAGAGGAATCTTGTCCTAAAGTGTCTAAGAAGCCTGTATTTGAGGGGCTGTCCGAGCAGAACTGATCACAGAGCAGTGCTGGCCGTGTTGCTGCTGGGTGAGTGGCTGTTTCACAGTCCAGCCTTGCCAACCCTTCTGCAGCCTGGGCAGGGCCCTTTGCTTTCATGGCACCCAACAGTGAATTACTGCCACAGCACTGAAAAGTCCTCTGCAAACTGTTATTTTTCTGAGTCTTGACTTGCGTGTTCTCAGTTGATTGCAGCTTCTGCTTTGTCTTCAGATTCATATTCAAGCACTGTCGAATTTGCTGGTTTTCTTATGAATTGTGCTGCTGGTGCTCTGACAACTGAGCGCTGCCTTGGTGGTGGCATTACTTCAGGGCATTTGTGCTCTGCCTGCAATGACAGGGCCTGACATTCAAAGCTTGGCTTCATCCAGTTGCTTGAGGGGGGACGAGAGTGAATTCTTGCCTTCAAGCTGCAGCCTTGATGCCAAATCTTTTAAGGAAGCCTGCATCTCGGATGTGAGAGCTCCCCTTCTTCCTTCTCATTAGGTGGTAGGATCTGCTACAGTGGTTTGACTTTTACAATGCCACAGGCAAGAGTTGCTGCTGCTTTTTATATTTTTACCTGGATCATTGGCATTCTGCCTCTCTGCTTTTGAGACTCGGATTAGGTATCATATTCAAGAGGAGGCTGTAAGACACAGAAGCATGCAGACTGCTTTCTAAATCAGCCCTGATTAGAGGTGAAAAATTAACTTCTCTTACACACAAGATATATTTATGAAAGCATTTTCTCCCGGAAAACATTGCCATTTTTACCAACTTATTATAAGCCAGTCAAAATGGATCATTCTTTGTGCGCATATTGTTAACATTCCTGCATTTTTAAAATTTCTGAATGTTTATTTTCTGTGGGTGGGGTTTTTTTGGTTTTTTTGGTTTTTTTTGACTTGATACAATTGATCTTAGTGCCTTGTTTCCAATACCTAGCACTTGTCCTGCGGAGGAGAGAGACAGAAATAGAATGTCAGATCCCTGCTTGGCTGGGAAGGCATTTGTTCCCTTGCAGTGATGAAGAGGGTGACAGCTACTCAAACGGTGCTGCAAGCAGACATGTTGAGGGAAAACCCAAGCCAGCTGTCATTGCAAAGACACAGTAGCAACCTTATGCACCAGAACAGTATAAAGAACCAGAAAATGGTTCAAAAATGCTTGCATTCCCTCCACCCAAGTAAAAATGTAAGCATGTGGATCTAAATGAAAACCTAGACTAATCCTGGGCTCTTTGTGGTTACAGGTCTTCTCAGTGAGATAGCTTGCTGCCTTGCTTCCTCCCTTTGCTACTTCATCCTGCTCCTAGGGAAGGAAAAAGGATTTTTTTCCTTTCAAGTTTCCAACACTTTACTTTGACCAGTTAAGTCTTTAATAATTTCCCATTTCTTCTTACCCAATTGCTACCCTTAATAACCCATAGAGATAGGGATATATTTTTTTTTTTTACTGCTGAGAACCAACATAATTTTAGACCATAAATAATACTTTCAAACAATTTTCAGAACTGGATTAATGCACTATCTCTTTTCTCATGGTCATTTTCTTTAGCCCCACATGGTATATGCTCAAAGACAAAATGAGAAGTTGCTGAGTACCTCCCTGTCCTTTCATATTAGCCTTTTGAACATGTTAATATATTTTGAGTCTACAAGTGGCCTCACAGCTTATGTCTTTTGAGTATCTACATAGAGAAGGAATTTCTGGAACTCACGTCTTTGAGCTTTAGAAGTTGTGCTGAATGAGTTGTGGGTTTGTTTTGTGTAAGGTGATCTGTGATGGAATCTAAGACCCCTTTTGCAGGGCTTCCAGTAAATCATGCACAGCTCCACTCATTGCCCTCTCTGCTAATCCTGCCCAGCTCTAGATGACACAAGGCAAAAAGGTGAAATTCACCTCTGAGACTAAGAAATACCTAGGATAGTTTTACTGGAGCAACGAGAAGCAGAGGTGGCCAGGCACTTCCTTGTGCTGGGGATCTCCGCTGGGACCATCCTACACTGGGAGTGAGTGGCAAATGGATTTTGGGGACAGTAACACTCCACCATCCCTGGAGCTCTGTGACTTGCACTGGCTGTGGCAGTACTTCAGACCCTGCCACTGGTGCTGTTTGCAGGGTTTGGCAGTAGGACTCCACGGACACTCAAGAAAAAGTTGTGAGGTCCTCTAGCTGTTGATACATATCAGTGGAGCCTTTGGGACTGGTGTCTTTCAAAGCTTCTTATCCTCCTTCCAGTAGCTCAGGAACCTAAAGCCCTTTTTGCATCATGTTGTCAGGGCTGTGCTCTTCAACAAGCCTTCTTCCATGCTATGGTACAATGCCTGGAAACAGTTAAAGAGGGCACAGGTCAAAATGCAACCAAATAGTAAATGCAATGGGAATTTTGAAATAACTGTAAAAGGTGTCAGAGAGCAATGAGCCCAAGTTCTCAATCATACAAGCACCTTTGGGTGCTCAGTGACAGGTTGCTGAGGTTAGGGCAGAGTTTATTTGTGTTAAAATGCTTGGAGCTCCCAGTTGGGAACCAGTGCACAACGGTGCAAGCCAGCATCAGCACTCCCAGATTGATGCCCTATTCCCATGCACAAAGGAATAGGCTCTGCCCTGGTTTTATTCAGGTGAAAATCTTTCAGAGAATTTTCCCTACTGTAATTTCATAAGGCTATGTAAAGTATCTCTTTTTGAGCTCCTCACAGGCCAGGTCCTGGCAGAGGCATTGTTGTTGTTCGTGCCTATTGAACATCATCAGACAGTATTCCTGACAGGACAAAATAGCTGCTCTCAAAGCATTGCCCTACCTAAATTTGCTCAACTTGTGTCATGAAAGGAACTGGAGCACAATGGTCTGTTTCAGCCTTTGTCAGCGAGGGAAAGTTGAATCGTGGATAAAGCATATGAACAAGGATTTGCACAAAATCAAGATAATCCAATATTTGCTGAGTGGTGCTTGTGTGGCTCTCGTTGGGTAGTGTGCGTGCAAAAGGCTTGCAGCCCCAGCGAACTTTTGCAGCAGTCCTGTACTATCAGGAGGGCCACTGGTATCTTGCCTGGGAAGCAGAATTTCTGTGTTGTGTTTATCTTCTCTTTGTTTGATAAGCAAACACAGATATTTTAAACTCTGCTGTAACCATGTGGTTTTGTCATGGCTGTGGTCTTTCATACAGAGCAAAAGGTTCAACAGACTATTTGTTCCTGCTGTCAGATAACAAGCAAGGGCTGGCTGTGCACAGGGAGATGGGGCTGGAGTCGGCTTGAACTGAAATTTTCACTTGTTAGGTCCCTGAGTTAAGACAAACCAAAATCACTTCTGGTTTCTTGGTTATAAAATGGGGAGAAGATGGATCTGTCCCTATAAGACTTTGTGTTAAGTGCTGCTAGAAACCATCCTGTCTTGGGAGCATTTTTTCACCCTTGGCACTAAATTATTGTTTGAGTTCCATTTCTTAAAGCAATTTCATGCTTTGATAAAATATAGTAATTTTTCTATGTTGTATGTAGTAGAGTAGTCACTCTTGAGTAGACCAAATATATTTTGTTGCCTCCCTGTCCTTGCTGCAGTAGGAAATACCAAAAGTAATTAGTCTGCAGTATGGATGAACTGATTAGCTTTTCAGTTTGGGGAACAGATACATTTTAAAACGAGAGCCTCTGGAGCCATATCTCCCTCCCAAGTAAAAAGCTGACTAATAGTCACAGCAGCACTATGTTCTTATTTTTTTTCTCTATGTGTGTGTCTTTAATTTACTGTGCGATTTAACAGAGCCATTTCAATTAGCTGGATTTCATTTATCATGTGCTCTGTTCCACCTGGGCAAAATAGAATTGTGCAGAGCAGGGGTTCTTCACACAGTGAATATGTAGCAACCCTTCCAAATGGAAGGGATGCTGTGGCTTGGGGCAGGATGGCCCGAGAGGAATTACTCATCAGAACCCCCATAGTGTTGATTCTGCACTCCCTGCTCTCTGTCTGCAGTGGCTGCTGAAACAACTGGAAATTGCAGAGCAGCACAAGAGGCATGGCAGCCTGTTTGAGGGAGACCCAGGCCAGCTCCTTGCTGGATTGAGTGTAAGGGGGAATGAACTTCCCAACTGAGCTGTGCAGCTTATGTGATGCCTCAGTACTTAAAGATCTTCGGATAAAAGGTACAATTAAGTCCTGGCATTATTCTGTAACTTAAAAATGGTTGAAACTCTGCTTAAACCCAAATTTAATTAACTTTATTTTAAACAAAGATTATTGTAAAACCTTTATCCAGCTGAAGCTTTATCTGCCAAGTTTCACTGCGGGCTATGCATTTGCATAGCAGAGTTTTACACACTCCTGAAATTTGTGGTTTGCAATGGAAAACCTGGCAGACTTGGTTATATCAGCATTAACAGACATTCACTATAATTGGAGATACTGTCCCTTGCCAAAAATTGTATCCTAAGAGCTTAGTAGATTTCTTTTTTCTTGCTTCAGGTCCTTGTACTTTAGTAGTGAAGTTTGCACCTAAATTTATACCTGGGCCGTACATTACGATGAATTCCACCTCCTGCATCTTCTCCCCATGAGGTGGGGTGAGAACGTAGCCCTCCAATTTAAGAGTACTTCTGCCTAATTTCTCAGCATGGCCATGTGTATGTGAGCAATGGCCAAGGACATTTTAGAGCACCCCATTCCTCAGGTCAAGCAGTATGATGCCCTTTGAAAATCCCTATGTCAGGGGAGAAAGGCAGAGGAGAGGTGGGAGGGATACTCATGTTTCACAAAGTCCACAAACTGCAGCCAGACTCAAAAGCGCTTAAGTACAGGCTGACTGCAAAAGGAATTCAATATTCCATTCTCCAGAGTGAATGACGCTGATCAAAGAAGCTGTGTCTGAAAAGACAAACTCTCCTGTCCCCTTCACTTCCAGACTTGAAGGAAAAAGTGTAAGAGATCACTATGCTGCAGGAACTGCCAACCCTCATTTCTGTGGGGAAAATAACTTTTTTTTTTCCTGCCAACTTTCTTTCCTTATATCAAAATAGTGTTTATTTTTATAAAGGGAAATGCTTAACTTTACTTGCACTATAAAACTGGCTTCAAAAAGGGTAAGACAAAGAGTAAAAAAAACCCACTAAGGGCTGCTAAGCAGCTCTAAATAGAGCTTCAAGTGCAATTTTTGGATAGATGGGGGAGAATACAGCACAGAAGTACAAGTCTGTTCCTGCCTCTGAGCTTCCAACCATACCACAATACCTGTGCTTGTCCCCAGGCAGCTGCTGCTGCTGGTGTCAGACTCTGAGGCCAGACATCATGTTGCCTTACCCTGGTAAATGGGGAATGAGATGTTGTTCCTTGTTGCAAGGAAAGTGCAGGTGCACCATGTCAAGGTCCTGCCCATGTCATGACTCCCCCTGAGGACTCATCCTGCACACTTGGCTTTCAGGAGCTGGTAAAGCTGTTAGTGCTGAGCACCTTCCCGGGGAGCATCCTGCTTTCCCTGCAGAGTAACTGCTGCCCGGGAATGCTTTTTGTGGCTGTGGTCACCTCTGTGGTGGCTTGAGGTGGATGTCTTCCAACTCCTCATCCCTGCACAAGAGAGGAGAGTATAGGAAATGTTTCTGTGAAGGGAGAGAAATACAATCCTCCAGGCATTCAGAAGGATTCTCAGAGAGGTTTACATTCAAAATGCCAATGCTGAAAATATAAAGTGTAAAACCGCATCAGATCAAATAGTTGTAATTATAGCAAGCATATGAGACAAAACCCATTGTCATTTTATCTCTCTAGGGACTCCACACTTTTTGTTTGAGCCCTATTATTGGTGAAGTATGAAGTCTAAAATTATAATAATTAAAATGATTATAAAATCTTAGGGATTGTAATTTTTTTTCTATATAGATGGGAACAGCCTGTTCATTACTCCACCAAAGATTTGGCTTTAAATTCACATCAGTTTAAAAGATAGAGAGAGGGGGAGTGTGTTGATGTGAATACAGTGAGCATGCCTGAGGGCTGGGTCCCCTTTTATCTCTCTAAGACATTGAGAAGAAGGGAACTGTGGTAAAGGACAGTCCTGAACAATGGGCTGGAAATGTGTCACTGCTTGACCTTCTGCAAACCTGCTGATGACTTCTACTTTGTAAACACCAACTGGATGGCTCCAGCAGCCCACGGCTGGCATGTGGGAGCAGGCAATACATTATTTTCATTTTCTGGAAGAAGAGGCTGAGTATGAAAAATTGAAGAGAACCACTAGAGGAATCCTCAATTGGAGCACAGGAACCCTTAATGTCAAATGCACCTTCAGTTTATTACTTTCTGTTGTGTGTTTTATGCTGGTGCTGCTTCTTATTGCAAAGTCCCATCTTATTCTCATGGCAGAAGGTGGGGTGTCTCCTGCTGGGGCAGCAGCCTCTGCCAAATGTGACTGTAAATCTCAACGAGTTGACTCTGAGCTTTGTAGGTTGCCAGGGCTCAACTGGGTAGCTCAAAGAGAGAACATATTGAATGCCTGATATTCAAAATACTTTTCATTTTCAGATTGGAACAACTTTTGGGATGAAATGGCCCCAAAATGTCAACCATGTCAGTTCTGTGTCAGAGACAAATGAAAGCTGAGATGAGTGTTAGCTTTGGGCACCTGTCCAAAACTGTGGGAGAGAGGAGGAGATCTATACCATAGATTTCCAAGAGCCCATATGTCTCATCTAGGACTCGATGTCTGTCCTTTGCTGGATCAGGCCCACCTCTCTGAAGGAGCGACTAGGTAGCAACAAGGGGATGGAGGGGAAGAGGAGGAGAAAGGAAAGGGAATCAGAGAAACATTGATAAATTCTATTTAGTGAATAACACAATACATGTAGCAGCACAATGGCCTTTTCTGCAGGCAGATTATCCCAGTCAGAGTCTTTGCTATATTAAAAAGGCGGGGGGGGGGGGGGGGGGGGGAGGGGAAAGAGCACCAAAGAAAAGGAAAGGCGGGCTGTACAGCAGCAATCAATGCTGCCCTTTGTGCTGCCTGACATTTGAGGGACTTGTTATCAACGATTGCTGGCTGCTTTATCTAAATGTATCTCCCCAGCTGCCAGGCACAGCGCTGATAGGCAGCGGGACGTGCCGATGGCCCCAGCTGATACCGTGGCCGCCCAATTCACCCGCCAGCCTTGCTGTCAGGGGCAGGATGGCTTCTGTCACACCGCGGGCATCCTGCACCTACTCCCAGAGGGGGAGAAAGGGGGAGAAGGGCCATTTCTCCCTTCACCCCTCTCCTCCCCATGCTTACCAGCTGCTTCTTTGTCCTTTTAAAGGAGAAGGAAGTGAAAAGAAACAGCCCAAATACCGCTCCCCCCCCCCCCCCCCCCCAAAAAAAAAAAAAAAAAAAAGAAACTTGGGATGAGAAAGGGATGTTTTGGGGAAAGGAAAATGTGCTTATTTTTTTATTTGTCCTGCAACAGCTCTGTCATCTGCTGCTCTGGTAGAAATTGCCATATATGTGTTTGCCTTCTCTCTCCTGCTTTACTGCAAAAGAGTGATAAGAATAATCTAGTGCTCGGCTGCTAGGTTGTCTCTTAGTATGAAAAATGCCTAATACTTTTTGTTTGTACAACGTATGTACTTGTGTCTATGTAATACAAGGAGCTGTATGCACAAGTTTGCCTTCAAGTACTATTAATGTTTATGACTGGAAGATGATAAATGGGCATAAATACAGGTTAGCTTGTGGCATCCCCTAAATCCTGGAGGGTGTGTGTACTTAAAAAGAAATAATAGTTGCAGTCCACTTCCACCCAGAAACTATCTGCTCTTAGGTGTAGATGCTGCTTAAAGCCAGTTTAATTATTCCTAAAGTGTAGCCAGTTATTGACACGTTCTAAAGTACATAAGCTCTGAATTTGTGTGGCCTCTTATTCCAAGAGACAGCTTAAATTATTGCCTTTACAGCTAAAAAGGTTTTGAGGTCTGTGGGGAAATGTCAGCTCATAGGTTTGCATGTAGATTTACTCTTGCTGGGTGCTAATGAAGCCATTAAAAATGCGATATGGCTCAGCTGAAAGATTTCTTTAAAATGACCATTTTCTGAAGTCTGTGACTCCTTCTGGTGAAGCATTTGGAAAACAAAGTAATGTACAAACATGATAATAGAGGGCACTGTATTAACTGATCTATGTTTAATGATTCTTTGCCAAAATCTGAAAGTAATTAGAGCTCTCAAAAAGTAGATGATTCCAAGAGAATAGGATAAGTTCTTATCTGTCTCACTGTCTTATGTTAATTTGTACATTAAGTATAAGTTTATCAGGTACAAGCCTGATTTTAAACTGTGTGCACATTGCTACCTTGACCATAGTTGGAATGTGTTTCACATGCATATAGTGAAAGCTAATGTTGGTAGTGCATTTTGAGGAAATTCAGGCCTATTTGAAGCATAATTTTCTTCTACAATCACTTATAACTACTTGCATCAAAAAAAAAAAGGAGGAGAAAAGCAAACATGCATGAGGGGGTGTTGCAGACCATAAAAATCACTCTGGAGAGCCAGAGACAAAGCCCAGGTACCACTATACATACCTGTTCAACACAAGAATAGCAAGATATTAATAAAATACAAGATTTACCTTTGAAAAATGGCACATTTGAATGTTAGCACTTCAGGTGTCTAAACTGAATGTGGAAAATGGGGTCTTTGATAAAGCTCAGGCTGAGAAAGCAGCATGTTAAGAATCTGGTTCACAGGTCAGAGCTGGACACCCTCACTCGCCTCTGCAGCTCCCAGTTTTGGCTGGGTCATGGAATTCTTTGTGGAGCCAATGCTGCTGTTCTGTATAAGAAATAGGAACAATTTTGCTATGAGGTGTGGAGGGATCTTGAACAGAAGCTGTTCTGCCCAGCTTACTTCATAAGTTATCCGAAATGTAGCAGAAGTGCTTTTACTAAATATGTACTGTCCAGCACGGGGTGCCTTTGCCTTTCTGCCTGACAGCACTGAGCAAGGAGAGAGCATTCCACACCCCCTGCTACCCCTCAGCCTTTTGCAGGTGCAGGTAGTGCAGCTCACAGAGCACAAGCTCAGATGTGCACGTAGTATAACCTTCCTGAGCATTTCTCTTTCTGTGGCATTAGGAAGCCAATTCCTCCCAAGAGCATGTTTATATCAATCTAAAATTCATTTCAGCTGAAATATTTATGATTTTTTAGGGGGGAGGCAGGAGGTCTGGGTGTTGAGTGTGGTCAGATCAAGTTAGCTTCAGCTGGCAAGGTTGACACAAGTAGTAATCTCTCTGTCCCTCCTCCCGTACCTAAACGAGCATTTATTCCAAGCCCTTCCTTAATGCTGTAACATAATTCATTAGGACAGCCTTAATGAGCTAGTAATTAGTCTGGTGGGAGGGGGGTGAGGAGGGGAAATAGAAATGCTAGACAGAGAGAAAGTTGAGTAGGCTGGGACACCTTAAAGAGCCCTGAGAGAGCCTTTTGTCAACAAAATGGATCGGGCTTGCAGGCAGTAAAACTTTCAAATGACCTTCATGTCAAAATATTAGGCAGCTATTTTTTGCTAGATGGTGGTTTCATAAACATAAAAAGCGCACATATCATTCAGAGTGTCATAAAATTTGTCTCAAAGATGTGGTGTTTCCTTCCTTCCCTCCTTTTTTTTTTTTTTTTTTTTTGGTAAAACAAATATCACCTCTGTGAGTGGGGGATGGGGAGAAGGGGAATGGCATCCAATATCACAAACTTCTGCTTAGTCTGAGCATAATGTTAATAGCAGCTCAGCTTTGTTCCAGTGGTTTTGAGGGCTTGATCTTTCTTTTTGGGGGGGTGGGGGGGGAAGTAAAATATGTACAATAGTATACATGATAAAGACATATTGAGATGGTGACATTTTCAATTGTAAAATTCAGGAAAATTACTTAGATGTTTATAATTTATGGCAAAAGCTGGATGTTAATATTACTCTGTGATTTAGAAGACAGATGTGGTGTAATAAATATATCAAACACAACAGCTCATTTCTGCAGAATTGAAGCATCAAAACAGTTGGCAATCTAAGTGCTTTTTCTTCTGTGAAGTCTCTATTTCCAAGGTTAAATTTTGACGTTAACGTGGAGGGTAAAGGGGCAACTGTTTTCCACAAGGCAGGGAAATGGTTACTCAATGCATCCACTCATTTTGCATCAAGCTTGTCTTTAAGCTCCTTTCCTTTCTGTCCCTATCTAACAAGCCCCAGAGCAGTGGAACTTTTGTGACTTGGATAAGCAGTAGAATGCTGATAAGACATCACTTGAGTTGAACCATAGGAATGTGCAAGCAGAAATAACTGGGGTAAATAACCAACTTAATAAAGGCAAAAACCAAGGAGATAGTAGAAGGATGGAAAAAGTGACTTAACTGATCTGTTGTGGGGTTAACTATTTCTTTCTCTGCCATCACATCACACAATGCAGAAGTGACAAGCTGTTCCTTCTCTGCCTCCTGTCTTTTAACTGTGTTTCCCCTTTGACCACCTGAACTTTTCATCACTTGTAAACAGCCATTGCAGGTCACATACTGGCAGCCAGGCCACTGCCAGGACCCCAAATCTTTTCCCAGAAAATGGCTGTGACAGGTGATCCAAGACCTTGAATAAGGGAAAGCCAGGGCTGGGCTTAATGAACATCAAATCTAGCCAGCCCCCAGCTTGTGACTTGGTGTAATTGCTCAGAATTTAGACAGATATCACATGAAGTATTTCTTATGTGGCTGGAAGTATCAGGACTGGTCCTCAGACTTCCAGGTCCTAGTAATTTCCCCCCTCTTTGGTGTGCCAAGCAGACTTGCCTTATGGCTAGTTAGTGGCAGAGGCTGGAGACGGCTGGGTCTATGCCCATGTGCAAAGGCCGCATGGGACTGGCTGCCTCAGGGATCTGCAGTTTAATGGGCTTTCCCTTTGAGATCTGAAGGCAATCTTTCCCACATAAAACAGGAAATGTAAAGAGAAATTTAAACAAGGATGAGATGATGCTTGACTTCTCCTCATAGACCAGAGCAGAACAGGAAATTTTACTTGGACTTGTTTAACCCTCTGTGGTTTCACACTGCTCTTTTATCCATTGTGTGAAAAAGAAAACAATTTGGACTTTCTTTTCCTCCCCTCTACTTTAATTATTCTTGAGGACTTTGCTAGTGTTATAGTGCTCTGTCAGAACTGAATATGGATCACAGTCATCTCTAGAGGACGAGTTCTTGAGTCAATAAATGAGGTTCTTTTTAAAATTTATTTGTTTAAACTAACAGAAAATATAGAGGTGATGTAAAATACAGTGTAATATACAGACACATATTCAAGAAGATTCCAGGTATGATCAGTTTAGCATGAGGCAAAACATTGGTGTTGCCCTCCAGTGACATTGATTCCTGCTGCCTGGCTACCTCAAACCTATCAATGAAACTCTATTCCATGTTATTATTTGTTATTATTTTTTTGTTTCTTATTTTCTTTTTTTTCTCAGCTGCTTACAGAAGAGACAATTTCTTTCACCCTTTAATGTACTCAGGATGATCTAGGCCCACCAATAAAATGCCAAAGCTCAGTAATGAAACTGGATCTGTTCATAAGATGCAGTGCAATGTTTCTGATACACAACACACCTATGACATGACCTCCAAAAAAGTGTCTTAAAAAATCTGCTTTTTTCAGCATAGTTGAGACTTGTAGTGTTCTATCATATAGATAACTGGTGAAGCTGTAATCTCTGCTTAGCTCTCCTTATTAGAGGCTTTTCCTTTCATTTATTTTTTTTTTAATGGAATAGGTTTACTTTTATTCCCTAAACCTTGATTTTGGAAAATTGATTGAAATTTTCTCTGCTGGGTGCCTGCTGCACAGTGAAGTTCATCATTCTCAGGAAAAACAAATTTTAGCAGGGTTAAGGGAAAATTACATGCTAAATTCTGGTGTCTTTTCTTTGCAAAGACCTACTGTCACCAGGCAAGACTGAAAGACAGTATTTTAAGATGGGTCTTACCTTGTTTTTAGAGGGATATCTTCTGCATCTTTCTCTCTGCTTTGACAAATTTAGCCAAATTTTTCTGATTTTGAAAATCTGCAGCTTGTATGAACTCAATAAGCATTTCTCAGGTGACAGGAAGATGTCTCAAGGAGAGAAAAAAATAAAGCTAGAGGGGAGAGGGAGGCTGAGAGAAGAGCTCAAAGGAGCGGAAATGCTGTTGGGAAGGAGGCTGGGGCAGCACATGGGGGATCAGGCAGGTTTTGAAGAATACACGGGGGATGGAGCTGTGGACTCGGCTTGCCAGACAAGAATTAATTGCCTGTGTTTAAGTGCTTGAGGAATGGAGGGAGGAAGGACCTTGGTTAACAGAGAGGGATTGTGAGGGAGAGGCTGGATAGACTAGAGCAGATGGGCTTATGCTGTGTCAGTAAATACAGTTATCTCTGTCCATCACAGCAAATGCCTCCCTCCCTGCTCCAGAGTACCTGGAAAAGCACCTCAGGTCCTTGAATTTCAGGATTTGTCTGCTACCAGCAAATAGCCACTGCATCGATTGACAAAGCCTTCCACCCCCTCTGAAAAATCAAATTGAGTCCCAAATTAGTGGTTCCTTTTAGCTTAATATCCCTGTGACTTGCCTCTATGTACCGTGGAAGTAAATTTACTGTGAATTAGTGCCAGAGCCATAAGGAACTCACACAGAAGTTAATAGTTCTGTCTTCATAGCAGGAACTGAATAATGTGCAGCAAAATAAGAGCTAGACGAGTACATAGAAGAATACAAACAAAATATTGTAGACATGTGGTCTGTGCTGAGGCAAGGGTTCCCAAGGCAAAATATACGATTATGTAATTTAGAGTGGTATCCTAATGCAGTGGCAGTGAGGAAAGGCTCTGCAGGCATCCTTCATTCCACTGTGTCCTAGCTCTGCTTTGCCCCTGAATAATGATCTCTAACTTACCCATTTTGTGAGATATATTTATCACTGCACTTTCCACCTACCTCCTGCACAGTGTTGAGTGTCAGAATCCACTGTACACCATCCCTCAGTAGCAATGTTATTTTTCTTGCTCTGGAAATGCCAAAGCTAGAGTTGCCCACATAACCGCAACTCTGGTCCCTTGTGTAAACACATTACAAGACAGTCTTTAATTACATGAGTTTATATTTATTTTCTTTTCCCCTGCTGCATGATGCTCAGAGACATCTGGCCATATCATTCAAAGTGTGGCCCAGGCCTTATTTACCTCATATCATCCAAAGGGTGTGCTGAATACAAAATTACTGATTCGCTCTTGGGTGTTTCAGCTGTGCTTCCAGCAGAACGTTTTGAGTACTTAATAGATGCATGTGGATTCAAAATTCACAGCACCCCGTGAGACAAGAAGGTGACAGTATTCCCATTTTACAGATCGGGGCTGAGTCACAGGGAGATTAAGGTCAAAGGACCCACTGATTTTGGGGCCCCAGTTTGATGTTTCAGAGTACTTACTGTTTTTATAGCTCGATATATGTTCAAAGCACAGCTCCCAGAGACTTCAATTACAGCTTCCAGCACTCAGCACTTTGCAAATCAGCCCCCAGGGTTTCAAGTCAGGCATCCAGAAAATGAGGAACACACAGTTAGTGACCACCTGTGGTTTATAACTTGGCCAAATGTCTGTGGATTTTCATGGTAATAGCAAAAGGCATCTCTCTTATTCCTGGGTGATGCTTTTCTCTCTCAGTTGAGCCAACCAATCCCTGCAGTAAAATACAGAGTGTGGCTAAGGTCTCTCAGTGGAGCCGTCCTGCACCCTGTGGAGGAGAAATGCAAGGGGATCACTGTCATTACTAGCAAAACAATACTGCTCTCTTTCATGTAATTTGTGGCAACAGCTGAAATCTCCTTTGGTGAAGTTTTAACATGGCTTTTCAATTTCTAAGACATAGCAACCTGCCTTCAAAGTCTTAAGTCTCGACAGACAAACTGCGAAAAGTTATGGGAGGGTAAATGTCACCTTAGACTCTGAGGTAGTGGGCATCACACTGCAGGGGTTGATGTCTGGTCTGCTTCCAATGCTCTCTAGCTGTATCCTGAAAGTGAAGGGGTGATACCCTGGGGCCAGCGCTCCGCTTCTGCATAGTACTGGTGTGGGAAAAGAAGTACTTTTAGCTGTGCTCAGTCTGGGGCAAATTTTTATGGCCATCTGATGAAACCCCAGGAGGTGATAATTTTGATGGAGACCTCCCTGGTAGATGACAATTACAGCTATGCAAGTGGTTTTCATAAAAAAATAAAAACCAAAAAAACATTTAAAATTTGAGCAACATGGAGCTGAAATGCCCAGGCATAGGTCCCTTCCTTTAATAGTATTAACAATTGAAAGATAATGGTGACCATAGTAGGGAGGATGCATTTTATGAATGAAATAATAAATAAGATTTATTTTCTAAAAATGCAGAGAGGTGGAATTGAATTAATCTCAGGATTTTGTCTACATTCCACACCTTGTTCTCTGTGATGGTAAATGCTCATTACTGAATAAGGTGAAACAGCTGATGAAATGAGTTTCAGATTGCTTCAATTTCACAAGGAGAGAAATACTTGAAATATCAGCATATAGAGTTGTGTAAATTGGGATGAGCTGCAGTGTGTGGAGAACAGAAAGCATGATGCACTGACGGTGGTTTGGACTGAGAGAGGAAAACTCTTTTGAAAATTGGTCCTTGGAAACTGGTGAGATCCTGGAAAAACTCAGAAATTATTTCAAAAGAAGTCAGTGGAGCTGGAAGAAAGACAAAAGTCACTAGGAATGGACCACTAAGAGCTCTCAGGATACAGTTTCCTTAGAGGAGCAGTACGTGTGATGTAACGGCTGATCTTAATTTACTGGGTTTCTTGTTTACTGTGGGTTCACAGTGCTGATGATGAGTCTGTTCCTTAGCAGCAGCATACTTTGCTTGTTAGTTTTTTCCACTGTTCCACCAAAAAAAAAAAAAGGGATTGCTGGTGGACAGAGTCAGATCTCAAGGCAGTGACTCTTCCTGCATTGATAATAGTTAAAATCCAACTTGTATGTTCACACTTGTAGTTAGGATCACAGTTGAAAGTTGCCTTTCAACTTGCAATGGACTCTCCAGCACCGTATCTTATTATCGTATAAGCTTGGTTATGAGGAGGAGAACTTAGACCCCGGAAAAAGCAGTAGACAGGTTTCTCCCTACTATTTCCAAATAATCCCCCTTTTTGTCTCTAAGGTGAAAGGAATGTTCTGAAGAACAACATGTGAGACCCTCCCTTAAAATTATGGAAAAAGAGAAAATATATCTACAAGAAATGTAACAAGGAAGAAAACCTCTTCCTTGCCTGAGCTCAGCTGAATCCTGCTCACCTTTTGTGAGAAGCTACCTGAAATTATTTACATTGGGTAGACAAGCAGAATTTGTTCCCTGGCGATGTTCAGAGGAACAGGAAGAGAGGCAGCCAATACCTGAAGGAAATAAACACAAGCAAAAGAAACTTTTTGGCCTCTTTTAACAGCAGTCGTTTACAGGATGCCTTTAAAAGGCCTGCATTCATGGCATTAATATTTGAGCTTCCTTTCTGTATCATCTGTGCCTGTAAGCTGAAGCAAGACTATGAGTGCTTGAAAAATGCAGAGGCTAATTACAGCATTGTGAAAGTAAAATAATGAGAGCTTGAGAATGTGACTGATAAGCAGTTAGATAACAGACTAACAAGCAGGATGTCTGTAGTCCATCAAAGGGCTAATGAAGGTCTCTATGTCCTCTGCTATTGCCTGAGGAGAATGTACAGATGGAAAATATCCCAGAAATGGCATATAAGGATATACACCATGTACTAACTGCATGGTGATATAATGATTGGATTCAGTGAGTGCTTAACCTACGGGTAAAGTAATTAATTATAAAGTGCACACTAGATGCTGATAACCAAGTGGGACGTGCTTGAAACAAATGTTTACAAAGGAGGTGGTTCTTGGTTTCACCTGCCCCACTGAGGTGGGCTTGCAGTGCTGTATTAGTTTCAGTGCCCCAGGAAGGTGGCACAGCAACACTGAGGTGGACTGATGCTTGGGGGTGGCTGTCTTGGGGACAGGAAATGGAGCTGCTGCTCTTGGAGTTAATGGGGGCATCTGGTTCACATGCTCACGTGCAACCCCTCATGTGTCACAGTAAAGCAAGGGGACCTTTACTGATAACAGCTCTGTGAACACTGATGTCTCTGCTGTATTTTCAACCTCTGTCGGACTTTTCTTAGTAAACATGCAAATTTTGACCCTTTGGGGTGACCTGTTTCAGACAGGGAAATTGGGGAGCTAAGCACTCAGGCAGGCTCAGAAAATGTCAAGAAAACAAAAGAACAAACAAGCAAACCCATGACCAGAAAAGATTAATAAAAAAAGACATTTTGGCCATTTGATCATAAATAGTACTGTTCAATAGCACAAGAAATCATGCAGGCTGTGCAGGGAGACATAAAACCACTGAATTATGTATTAATATGTCATATAAAAGGAAAAAGTACTAAAGAAATACTGTTGGAAAAATAAATAAAACCACCATTAAAAGTGAACATGTCCCATTTGGTCAGTTATGCCAAACATAAAACAACAGAAAGTGCCATTTGGAAGTTAACAACACTTTTAATTTTACTACTGACTTTTCCATTATAAACCATACAAAGGTGTGGTTAGACCATAGGCTGAGGAATTGATTTTATGTCTGTGCTCATCTAAATCAGTAGGCTTTCAAAATATGTATCTAGACCATTATCTCTTTGTATATATGTATGAAGGAAGAGAGGAAGAAAGAGTTGGAAAGCTAAGGTTGTGTAAGCTGGCCAATGTTAAAATGAAGCTATTACCCTCTCAAAGGGATCGTTTGAGTAAAAGGAGCCAGAGCTGAAATCTGCTGGTGGTGGCCACAAGGCCAGTCCTCTCCAGCCATTTGGTCTGCAGAGGAGGGATGCATGAACACATGGAAAATCCATGTCCTGCTTGCAGCAGCCGAGGCTGTCCAGCACAGCGGAGACAACGTTCAAAAGCATCCGAGGGGACGGTGTGGCCCTGCTCAGGTTTCAGCTTGAATTTCACTCTGTCCCTCAAATGCGTCTGGTTTTGATGCGAGATGACAGGTGCTGTGGCAGGCCAACCTTGGGGAACCAGCTATGGAAGAGCGACAGGATCTGGGAAAGGGGCTGCCCACATCTACACAGCTGGGCCTGCTCTGGCAGGGCACCAGCACTGCCCATTTGTCGATGCAGGAGGGCAGCTGGGGTGGCTGTGAGTGTATCCATCAGTCCAGGCAGCTCAGGTGTGGACACTGCTTTGGCCCATTAACCCTTGTGAGCCTCTCCCTGCTGCAAAGGGCAGGGCCATGGCCAGCTGAGGAGCCTCACTGCGAGGGTCATTTGTCTTGCACGCACATCTCAGGAGGAAAATTACAGTGAAAACAAAAACAGGGATGGAGAAAACATTTTGCTGGCAGAAAGTGCAAATGACATGGAAACTGCTGGGCTGCTGCTTCATTAAATACACTGGCCTGCCAGAACTGCATTGCAGATATCCTCCCAATGTGTTTTGAACAGCAAAACTCCCTTTGGTCAACTCCACTGAGCTTTACTTGCTCTTCTCAGCACACCTGCCGTGATGCCAGTAACATCTCTGTTGGGAGAGGAAGGGCTGGTGATGCCTTAGGTTTTAACTTTTATATTTTTCAAATCCTGTAATTCCTGCTCTCTCATACTAGGTAGACATAACAAAGCCTCTCCAGGCTTTGCCTTCAAGGACAGCCAGGCTGTTCTAGGCCCAAAATGTGTAAACCAAAGACTCTAAAGCGGGGGCAAGCTGAGGGGAATTACATCATTGAACTGGGGCTTTAACTGGAGAATTAACCGTGGTATGCCAATGAACCAAACCTATAAAAGTGTGAAGAACTCGTGACCTGTCATCCATCTTGGGGACCAGCGGCAGGGACAGCTGGGGCTGGGCACAGTGCTCTAACACCTGCCTGTTCCCCTTCCCCTGTGCCTTCTGCACTGGTGGAAGGCTCCAGAACAGCATCTGACAAGGGGCAGCAAAGCCTGCCAAAGCTCATCCTTCCTCTTGGGGCACGGGGATGCCTGCACGGTGCTCCACAGCTCCACAGTGTCACCTCTGCAGATGGAGAAGGGCCTGGCCGGGCTGTGGCTTCAGTGAGTGGATTTTCAAAGATGGGGCTACAGGGTCACTTTCAGCAGAGCCCATCTCCAACACCAATAAAACACAGAGCTTTTGTTTTGTTTTGCTTTAATTTATAGGCCTGGGACAGTGTTACAGAGCATGAGAGGGGAGAGAAAGAAAAAATGGGACGCAAGTATGTAAATAATTACAATTAATCTGAAGGTCTAATGGCCTGCCTGCCTGCCTTCCTGCTGTAATTTACCATATGCTCTAGTACTTGTGTGAGGTTTCCTGGCTCACGTGTTGTTAGTTTATGTAAGTGTGCACAGACCTTTGGCAAATTTGTATTTTTATTATGTAGAAGCTAACATTTAGCTTTCTTGTTGTGGGTATGTTGTAGCATATGTTAGTGTTTATGTTGCAGGGAAAATGAATCTCCTGACTAGAAAATATATTCTTCTACTATTCTAGTGATTTGTTATTTTGACCTTTTTTGTAATGATGTTTTGTCAATAGCAAAGCTGAGTGGGACGGACCAGGTAAAGGCTAGTCATTTGTGTGTGACACACATGGTATATGGTTTCTTCTGGGTCCTTGAGGGGATAATCACATCCAGGTATGATTCAGAAGGTCAACCTGAATTGGAGGGAAATGAATTCCCAGAAGTAGGTATGAAATAGGAAGTAGTTTGTTTTTCCTTCTTTTTAATTCTCTCCCGCCCACCTTCCCTCCATTAAAGTTGGAAAAACTATGTATAACAGAGATGCTATGACTTCTTTTCTTAGTTTTCTGTGTATATATGTTACCCTTAGCAAATTTTTTTCAAGGCAATTTTATTTTTAGCTTTTTCGTAGAAGAATCTTCAATATTTTCAGTGGGAAATATGTTTACATCATTGATATCTGTTTTCTCCAGGGCCAGTAAATAGCATCCCACAATATGTTATTAATGGAACAAGGCCAATCTGACATGCTGTGTTTTTCCAAAATTAGTGAGAAAAAAACCCCTTAATTCTAGCAGAAGTTTGCAGTGTTACAAAATTTGGGGTATATTTTTTCCCCAAAAGCCTGTGTGAGAAATGTAAAAACTTCTCTGAGCTCCATGGTACCTGGATTTGGCATAAAGCTTGAGCCAGCCCTAATGGCTGGCATGCAGCCAAAGAAAGAAGGAAGTCCCTGCAGTGGGCTCCTCTTGTGTCCTGAGTCTGAAGCTTGTCCTCTGTAGTCCCACGACTGGAGCGAGTGGGCACAGCTCAGAGTAGATCTCTGAGACTGCTCCCATGTCTGGAAAAGCCATCTGCATGCTGAAGGGGAGAGTGGGAGAGGTCTGCATTTTCCCTTGGTTCTCACCGATTGCATTTTACATCATTCCCACGTGCTCTGACCCTTGGTTTGTTTTTGGAAATATCTGTCTTCTGTATTCACAGAGACATCTGATTTCATTATCTGCAGCCCTGTGACTTTGTATGCTGTGTTTAGGTCAGATTCAGTAATTACTGTCTGTAAGTTAATAGCTGTGGGTTTTTATGACCTCATGTGACATCTCAGGCAATGCATTTGAATTCACGATGAACAGTGATAAAGGGCGCTTTCACCTGTGTGACAACTTGCTTCTGCACTTGAAGCACCATGAGTGTTGTTGCTTGTGAATATCATGCAAACCAGACCAGAAAAAAGTGGGGAAACCTTTGCAGTTCAGACATGAAATTTCCTTGGAGTCCATGGCTGTATGGGAAATTTTCCTTTTATTTCATGCAACCTAGCTTTGACTGCAACACACACATGCACATCTAAAGCTATGCTCTCTGTCTTGAAAATAATGGGGCATATTGTGGTGAACATCCAAAATAATTGCTACTACAAAGATTAAAAAAGAAATTGTTGAAATATGCTTTTAATCTTGATGTGACAGTATTTACAGACACTAATATTTCCTGAATCTCTACAAGTCATGTGTTCCAGAACTGCTGAATATAGTATGAAAAGACCCTGACACTTAATGATTTATAGAACTATGGCGTTTCTGTATGAGCTGCAGCCCAATATCTACCAAATACAGAACATGACCTGGGCAACAGGGAACCGAAACCTCATTTAGTTATATAGAAGCCTAAATTGAACAGTGATTGAAAAATCAACAGGATCTTAAAATGAGTCTTGTAGCCAGCTCAGCAGCAAGTGAAAGATTTTGGAGGTGAAGAGTGTGTTTTTGACCAGGTTTAGGCTGTGCTGAAGCTGGGACAGCTGGATTATGTCAGCTCCCACTCCAGGGAAGCCTGTGAGAAAAGACATGTCCATAAACTGGTAACTGTCCCTCTTTCCATTTTTAGCTGTTTTGTGTCTTTGGATGCATCAGGAGCAGGTTTTTGTTCCTTTCCAGGGAGTTTAATTGTAGCCATCCCTTCAGTGCTTCCTACTGTGATACCAGCAAGCAGAAATATTGCTTCCAAATGATTTGCCAAAAATGGCAAGGAAACAGAAAATGTAATGTTCTCTGGCATAATGCCACACATATGGACTCTCATTAGCTAAGATTTGCTGGGTTTTGCTTTTCTTTCCCTTTAAGTGAAAAGTTTGTTGATCCACTAGAAAACAAGATGTCACATACTTCCCTCACTGACTATAATGGAAATGTTGACATGAGTTCTCTGTGTTTGATGGGCAGAAAAACATGGGGGAAAGTGTCTGCACAACCACAACAACTTTTTGTGTGGTGCATGACTAACTTTCATTCACATTGTGAAAGCAAGAGAAAGTAAACAAGAGGCTTGACCATTTTGCTGCAAGGGTTTTCCTAGAGTTTCGCTTTTTCCTACTTGGGTGCTTTCTGGCATGCAGCACGAAGACAGAGGGATGTGTACCCAGGAAACACTAGATTATTTTGTGAGTAAAATACTGAGGAAAAAGATCAGATCTTCACTGTGGAAACTGCACTGTTCAGTCTCCAGTGTCTTCTAAGCACTTACCAGATGCTGCAAGGTAACAGCTATTAATAATGCACATATTAATACAGCCTGCTCAGCCTGTTCCTCTTGGGTATGCATCAGCACATTCTAGTGTATCCCCCAAACTGGAGCCATGTACCTTCAAGCTGTCTTAATCAGGGCAGAGCTGAGGGATTGGCTCCTGCTTGGTTTCTAGGAATGTTTTTTGTGACATGGAGTCTTTGCAGGACTGCTTTATAAGATGAGATCCTACAAACATGGAGTTTCATTTTCCTAACATCTGCAGCCCAGCATTCTTCATGACCAGCTCTGTTAGTGTTCCTGCAGAAAAAATGGTGCCCTGCAGTACAAACCAATGCCTTCTGATCTCTCTCTCCTGCCTGACATTTATCTCATCTCCTTCTTTCCCTTGCCCTATCCTTTTCTTCAAAGCCCTTGGAAAAAAATGTTTCTTTATAATTTTGTTCCTTCTAGTCGGGGTCAATGCTGGTGCTGACAGTCCTGACTGAGCAATCTACTCTGAGACAGAGATGTAGACACTACTCAAAATAAAAAAAAAAAGAAAAAAAAAATATGGGGCAAGGAGTTATAGCAAATATTCATGATGGTTTCAATGTACAAAAATTCTCAAAGGGAATTCACAAGCTGAACCTTGATTCCTTGATCCCTAGCTGAGTTACTTACCCTGTGTCTGCACCACAGTAACTATGCTTTTTCAGAAAGCTCTATTTGTTGACAGATTATTCTATGCTTTCTAAGCACATCTTGAAGAGGTTTTGGGTTCTTCTGAATAACCAGCCACATCAACAAACCAAACTGTTACACGGATCTCTACTCCTGTGGAAATACAGCACATGCTGGTAAGTCTGACCTACTAGGTGTTATTTAATGCAGTTAAAATGTTCCCCTATAAGATTTATTCTGTGAAAAATCCAGCTTTCTATGGAACACAATTCATTTGAATTGCAACAGATTGTTCCTACTTAGTCTAGCAGTAAAACCATTTCACTGGCTGGAAACAGCTTTCTTTAACATCTTTAAACCAGAAAGATCTGAAGTTGACAAAGTGTTTGTGGCATCTCTTGTTTCTTACTATTTTTCTCGATAACTAGGCTCTGGGGAAAAGTCTTCAAATCCTTAAACAAGCTGAAGAAAATCATTCCCTCTGATTTGCACTCCTCAGTGGAATCTCTTCCCTGCTTGCTCCATACTTGGACAAACCACAGTGGACAAACCACACGGGGCATCAAGAACTGTTCTGTTTGCAGGAAGGGCACTCACTAGGGAAAAAGGCCCTGTTGCTGCACTGGCTGGAGGAGGGATATTTGTCTCCTTGAAGAAGCTTCATTGGCTTGAGCAAAGGTAAATGTATACTTCCAGAAAAGCCTGGAAGGATGCCTGGTCTGGAAAAAAAAAAAAAAAAAAAGTCTTCCAGATTCTGGTTTCTTCCCTTTCCAAGGGAAAAAATGAGGGATTCATATAGCTGATGTTGACCCTTTGCACAGCAGTGTCAGACACTAGCAACTCTTCACTCTCTAGGAATAAGTGTAACTGCTATGATTTAGCACAATGTAGGTAAATGTTCCCATTTTTCCTTTTTATGATCCATCTAAATCACTCATACCGAATTTGCTACCATGAACCCTGAATATAAGTTTGGTTATGGGCCAGATAAGTACAGCACATATAGCCATTTGGAAACTTCTGCTACAAAACACTTGCTTAACTCCTTACGGCACTTGTGCTATTAGAACAAATGAATCATAGTAATATTTTGCATCATGGCTGCACCTGGCAACTGAGGATCTTGAAGCATTTATGAAGTAATTAGATTTATTCTATATTTTGCCAGGCATCTGTTTTTTCCAATTTATGCAAGACCACAGTGAATAATTCTTTTTACAGATTTCAACTTTTTGTCGTTGTGATGAGTCCAGCCCAGCACTTCATCCACTTACGGGGTGGTTCTCCTAAAGAATTACTGATGAGCAATTTTTGATCTTTATATTGATCTTGGTCTTTATACTGATCATCTTTACTTAGTACATGGTAAGACCCTGGTACAAGTTTCCCAGAGAAGTTGTGGATGCCACATCCCTGGAAGTGTTGAAGGCCAGCTTGGATGGGACCCTGAGAAACCTGATCTAGTGGGTGGCATCCCTGTCCATGGTGGAAGTTGAAACTAGATGACATTTAAGGTCCCTTTCCAACCTTGTCTATACTATGAATCTGTGAATACTTGCCTAAAATTTACCTGAAAATTTAGGATACATCATGAAAAGGGAATGCCAAAAGCGTGTACATTTTGTAGGTATTTACATAACAATAGTTATGAAACCTGAGGCCCAACCGTAGTACTTGTATAGTTTCCTTATATAATTTCATGTCACACAGCACCTTTGTGACAGAGAACTGGAACTGTCTTCAAACTTGAACTCTTATCACTAGATGATAGTTCCTCATCTGGTAGAGCTTGAAGGAGAACAGATGCATGCAAAAAATGTTCAAGGAAAGATTTCCAAATGTTTCTGTGCACATCCAGGGCTGTGTTAGGGGCTCTGCAGGCATTCTCCAGGCAACACTTCTGCTCTACTGCTGATCCTCCAGCTCTCACTGCTGAAGGATTTCTTTCATATTACTTCTCCCCTTTTTCCTCTGTGGAGAAGCACAGTCAAAGCACATCATTAAAAACTCTGGAGCACTTGAACATTTCTGCAAAAGAAAAGATGTCAGTTAGTAACAATGCCTCACGCAAACATGTGTGCCCTCAACATGTATCAGAAACCTCAGAAAGCCATTCCTACTAATGCTTCTCATTTTTCCTGGAGGCAGAGAACATACAGGCAGTTTGGCTTTTAGGAATTGCTTTAAGTTGGAAAGAGTCAATGGACCAAGCTGCATCGTGCAGGGTGGGTAGAGCTCCTTTGAAAGAAGCACTCACTCTCTTCATTGATTTTGTTCTTGCAGCAGTGAATTTGTTCCACTGTCCCTAGCTCATGAGACTATTTTCCCACTCTCTCTCTCTCTTTCCTACTTACGTCTTAATTTGCTGCTGTCATGATTTATACTAGCAATACAATGTGCAAGACATGAAAATCTATACATCTATCATACTCCTGTCTGAATGCTGGGACATGACATTTCAAAATTATTTTTTCTGTATACATTTATCATACATTTTTTTTTTTTTTTTTTTTTTCAAAAGGAGACGCTGTGGGTTGAAACAGACTGAAGATGGCCCAACATCTCAGCTACCCTATGTCATGTACTCCATGTGTTTCATGAGGTAGAAATAGGGGCAGTGTTGTTGTCTAACCCCAGCCAGCAGCCAAGACACACGCAGCCGCTGGTTTGCTCCCCCACCAATGGGATCAAGGAGAGAATCAGAAGGATAAAAGATACAGAACTTGTGGGTCGAGATGAAGATGAATTAATAGGGGAAGCAAAAGCCATGCACACAAGCAAAGTACAACAAGGAATTAATTCACTGCTTCCCAAGGGCAGGCAGGTGTTCAGCCACTTACAGGAGAGCAGGGCCCCGTCACATGTAACCATGACTTGGGATGACAAATGCCACCTCTCCAAACATCTCCCCCTTCCTTCTTCTTCCCCCACTTTATACACTGAGCATGATGCTATATGGTCTGGAATATCCCTTTGGTCTGTTTGGATCACCTGTCCTGGCTGTGTCTCCTCCCAACCTCCCATGCACCCCCAACTTCCTCATTAGTGTGGCAGAAAAGTAGAAAAGGCCTTGGCTCTGTGCAAGCCCTGCTCAGCAATAACAAAAACTTCTCAATATTATCAACCCTGTATTCAGCACAAATCCAAAACCTAGCCCTATACTAGCCACTGTGAAGAAAATTAACTCTACTGCAGCTGAAACCAGCACAAGGAAGCACTGCTCTGTTGTGGTTCTGCGCTCCTTTGGCCAATATTGTGGAGGTAAATATTTCATGATTCTTGTAGAGATTAAGGTACGTACATTTAGCATGTTATCCATCAGTGGCAATTTGGGGTTTAGTGTCAAAGTAAATTGTTCTTTAGGGAAGAGTAAGAATCTGCGATGGCTTGTACCTGCAACTGACTGATTTTTATCAGCCTTCTGACAGTCCCATGGGGACAACTAGTTGTAATTAGCTCATTTAATATTGATTAAGTCTTTGGACAATTAATCAGAATTAATCAGGGTTCAGTGGTGTTTTAGAGTTCTGAAAATATGTACATAAGAGCTAGAGATTCCTGAGTGTGCATGACATGAACACTATTCCAGGAACTGCATGCAATTTCATCTTTTCTTGAAATTTGACAACATGTAGAAACTTTTTGAAGAAAACGTTTGCTTCCTCTCCCTTATCATCACCTCTCTATACAGTGTAACTCTGGGAGAGGTTGAGCATAAATAACGAAACACAGTGAGACAAACAGTTCGTAAAAATTTTTCAGCCCAGTCTTAGTTCTTACTACCCTGGTCACTCCTGCTGGCGAAGTCCTGCCTCCCAGAAGCTGTAAGGCACTGGAGCCTGAAATTAGGTGTGTGATCTTATTACTGAAGCCCTTGTGCTTTTTCCACACATCCACATATTGGTAGTTACTGTTGTTCTTTGTAATTTAATTTTAGACATAAGATAATCTTGTTGGAGTAAATGTTTGTGTCTCTTTGTGGGTTTTTTTTTGTTTTGTTTTGTTTTGTTTTTTTTTTAGTAAAACATGAACTGTAGTGTCTAGATGCTAGGCAAGAAAGTTGCAGCACAAGGACCTGATTTAAATTTGTTGTAAATCCTTTTATACTTTTAATGTCTATTAAAAATGGTGAAAAATTTTGAATGGAGAAACAAGCCTTTAATACAGCTGGAATCTAGGTAGAAATAATTTTCACTTGTTTTGGCTTTAATTCTTTTCTATCTGGATCTTCTGAACACAATAGATATCTATATTTTGTTTCCTTTGATATCTCTGTGTTTTATAAATGAAATTTTTTTCAAGTGTAAATTGGTTTTTGAGTCAGGAAAATAAGTCAACCTCTGTATTTTAGATTGTCTCTTGCAAGACTTTGTAATGTACATTTTTCATGGAAGAAGTCACCTCCTTTTCTCCCCACTCCCAACTATTTTTTGACTAAGTTACACTTGGATTGGAAATATTATGAAGAAATAATTTGGGATTTTGCAGGCAGTGTGATAGATAATTTGGAAAGGAAAAGGCCAGACAATTGATTAATACTCTAAAAATAAAATAGAGCTAAATGCTGAATATCTCCTGGATGTGCATTAATTATGTTTATATTAGATCTAAGCTAAGTACTAATTTTATTAGCAGCAGTAAGTCTAAAATTCAAATATATAGTGATGTGGAGCAAGTCAATGACTGTTATTGGAACAAGAATAATTAGGTGAGTAATTAACTGAACCATGCTTGAGGTTTTTTTTCAGTCAAGGTATTTTAACTAAATATGCTGTTCTTTATCCCATCACAATGAATTGTTCACATAATGTGTGTACTACATCCTGCCCTGATAAATGGCTTCCACCTGATGCCATTAATACAGTGGTTGATATCCACAGTTAATTAAATACTTTTGGCACGCTATCCCCTCCAAGTCAGTGAGCAGAACTGGATATAATTTGAAGATTCTGTGCATTCTCCTCTGTGTTTGAATTTTCTGCTGAAGTAGGTGGGTATACCTGGGTTAAGAGGCTGAAGTTTTGTCGAACTTCCTCCATTTTTTGGGTTAAAGTACCCTGACATGTAATTAGGAGTGAGGCATTTGTGCATTTTAAGCATTTTTAAATTATTGCCAAAGATGTGTTATTTGGGATTCATTTCGCCATAGGTCTTATTGTCTGAAAGATTTAAGAGTAACTTTTTACATTAGAGTCCTAACTATGTATGTAGATTAGGTTTAATATGACAATTATTTGTTCTGCTAATAAAAGTCCCATAGCATATTGAAAACATATTAATTGAGGATTGACACAGATGAAGTACATTTAGAAATATTTGATGAAAACATTGCAAAGCATCATTTGTAATTTGTGATTACTGTAAATATAAAAACAGCATTAGTGTGACCATCTATCTATAAGCCCAGCAGATTTTGTCCCGTTCAGAACAATATGCTTCTGGGGCTATGGTCAGCTGAATCAATAGAGCTTTTTTATAAAAGTTTAAATTATGGGCCTTTCAGAACTGTTTGTAGGTGCTGTTACTGCAGACATACAGTCACTTTTCTGGTCTGTGAATGGAATGGGTAACTGTGCACCGTCAGTGGAGATCATGCACATCAAGCGATGTCTCCCTGTAAAGTAAAGATATCTCAAAACTGACATTTCATTCTTTTCTGGAAGCCTCCAGTGAGGAGGTGTTTGTGTACTTGCACATGCATAGCGACTGTAACGCTCAGCTGAAGTGGTCATATGCAGAAAGTTGCTGCAACTTCCTTGCTCAGCCTGGGGAGTCCCACTTCCTTGCCTCAGCAGCATCCTCTGTGCTCTGCAGGGAACGTAATTAAACCTTGGGGGACCTATCAGTGATGCGTAGTTCATCATTTTAGGTAACTGCTGGGGAAAGCCTCTGCCTGTGCTAATTGACAAGGTAAGGCCAACTGGAACTGTTGGTGGTGTCCCATTTTGGACTGTGCTAAACTGGTGCCCTGTGCTCCTGTTCTTATCTCTTTGGACAATGTGATTTATGTCACAACTTGCTCAAGAGAGCCTGAGAAGTTTGACCCCTGAGGCTGAGGGATGCCTTGGCTAGAAGGATGCTGGAAGGAAAAGAAAAGATAAAGAAAGGACTGACTAAATCTCTTCCAGAAGATCTTTTCATGGAAGACAGGGAAATGGAAGGGGTGGGCCAATGATTTCCTTCTCTGTGTGCATGTGCAATTGTTTCAGTTGATTGGCTTTTTTGAGAGATGGCAGTTGGTATGAAGAAGGATCTGCTTTGCCAACTCCATAGTCTTCTGCCTTCTTTTAGTATTTTAGGGACATAAGAGCAGAATTCATGGTTATGCTGCTCTGTGTATCCAGCCAAACTTGTCCTCTGCTTTCTGCCTCAAACAAAGAGAAGCCCTCTTTGTCTCTGTGGGTCAGTTAATGCCTCAGTGATACACTGTCCTATTATTCTCCTACTATTCCTGCCAATTTCAGGCTCACCAAATTTTTTCTGATGACAGGAGAGTTCCCTAGGGTGCTGCAAAAAACTGAACAGGCACTACACATGGTCTTGCCTTGAGGGCTGTAATGCAGCCTTGTAGTAGGATCTAGTAAGGATGTATTATTATAAATCCTTATCGTGTTTATTTCACTTTTCATTCACATTCCTTCCGATCTTTTGATATTTAGCCTTGGGGCAGACTCAGCTATATATCCAAGGATGCAACTTTACATTGAATTAATGTGTATCTCTTTGCTGGTTAAGAAGTTAACAAAAAAGGAGTAGGTGTCACTATTTTGCTTATGGTGGGAATTTGACGACGCACTGAACCAAGCACAACACACTTCCAGAATCTTAACTAGTTTGATTGCACCATCGACACTGTTATTTCGACAGTCCCACTCTCTGGCATCTGGCATAATTGGAAGCAGCAGCCAGCAGGTATCAGATGTCAGTATGAATTGTCTCCTGCTGCGTGAGCACTGACTATGAAATTGATTTGCTGTCTTTTTTACGCAGTTTTGTAATGAAAGTCATGTAAAGTCCCAAACAGACAAATTCTGCATTTGTGTACATACAGTTAAAATAGGCACATGCCTGAAAATTAGAGGGGACGGAGGGGAATATATCAACAGAAAAGCAGTATGGCACCATCAGGCCCTGTTTCCTCACAGGTGGTTGTGGTGGCAGACCCTGCTATGCTTCTGAAGAAACTGAGCTAAATCAATAGCTGGAAACCAATTTCTTTAGGAACTTGTATGGATCAAAAGCATAAAACATGAGGAAGAAGAACCCTTCGGTGAGTGAATTTATCTCTCTATTTTGCTCACTGGTGTTAATAAGGCAAGCAAAAAAGGCTGTGGAAACCAAGTCTCCAACCTGGAGCAAATTTTTCCCTTATTTGTCATCAGGATGATCAAGGCCCCTAAGATGAAAAAAAACTGGCCCGAGCAAAGTCATTGGTAAGTTTCTGTTGATTTACTATTACCAAGATGTTGCCTTAGGGCACATCAGAAATAAACGACTGTCAGTGTGTTCAAGATGCTGCCGTGCAGAACAATTTCATGTATATAAAAGTAATGTTTCAGTGACTGAGATCTTGACTACCAATTTGAGGAATTATAAGGGAGGATCAGACCAGGTATAAAAGAGGTGCTATCACCCTGAGCCTTGAGAAAAGCCTTTGGGCACTCCTTAGGGATTGCTGACATCTAGATGATGGCAGTAGGAGCACAGGATGCTGGGTTTCACTGGCAAGAACTGGTGCCTTTTCTGAGGCAGAGTTGCAAGTGGCTATGGAACAACCATGTTTATGGGTCTCTTCCTCAGCTTGATGCAATACTTGGCTTTGATACCAGAAGGCTTAATCAGCTTCTACTGTAATCAAATTATTCAAGATTTTTTAAAGAGAAAATTGTGGCAAATTCCCATCCTAAGAAGTCAGGGTCAAAAGCCTTTTTAGAAAAATCAGCTTGAGCGCTGATTTCTGAATGTGGCTGCCTTTTAGACAAGCACAATGGATAAAAACATTCCTGACATCTGGTTCAATGAGGCCCAAGACCAGTGTTTAATTGTGTTTTTGCTCTGACACCCAGTTGCATAGCAATAAGGGGGAGCATATGATACAATAATCTATATATAGCATAGGTGGGGCTGAACCTTTGACTTGAGGCCAGCTAGTCTGGTATTCCAATCTTGGTGCTGACATGAAAGCAGCCAGTAACCTTAGGCGGGTCGCTTGAAGTTCTTCCTGAATTTCAGACCCTCTGTTGATGAAAGGGCCGGTCTGTAACTGTCTTGGGATTGACAGTTGCCATAACATGATCCATTTCATACACAGCCAGGGCATGGGTGCCCAGAAAAGCTTTCTGTCCATTCAGGATAGGCACAAGATAATTTACAGGCTGCTCTACTCAGAGAACAGTTTTCCTATAGAAGCAGAAATATACTACAAGCCTCCTCCCTGCAGAAGGAGACTGCCCTGGTTTGAATTTGACCACAGGAAAAGATGAGGGCAGCCACTTGAGCAGCTGGTCCTATTCTTTTTACCCCACAAAGCACCAGCAATGGTTCATCATGATCACTTCCTTTCCCCAGCCATCTCCTGCCCTAGGTAACACCTTGCTTTCTCTGTTTCTGAGGCTAGGAAATAGAAGATGATTCCAACAGCAAGAAGACAATCAGATGACAGACTCAGGTCCTTTTCCACACAACCAGAATTTCTGTGAGATTTTAAACCTATGCTTTGACCACAAAGATGGGTTGCAATTTTACCTGCAAGAGGGTGTTTTTATAAGGATGCTCTCTGCAGCTCACTCCCCAGAAGGATGTGGTAGAAAGAAATCCTCCCACCTCTGTGTTGGAGCACTGTGTAGGCTTGCTCAAACAGGATGCTGCTGACTCAGCTGGCCAAATTTGCCATTATATTCTTCCCCTTATTTTCTTGGGAAGCTTTCCTAAGCTGTGCAGGCCTCCAACAGCAAGGAGGAGGGAGAGGACTCTATTCTTCTTACTGCAACAGAGAAAAATTTAGTGCGGTACTAGAGAAGCTGTTGCCTAACTACTCTGTCCGGCATGGAAATTAGAAAAACAGGGATGTGACCCAAGACCATTTCCTCTCCTTAGTTAAGGAAGAAAAATCCCATCATTTATTTAAAGGGTGCTGTTACCAGAATCAACAAAATTTTTCATGGTGTTGCATTCATTGGTAAAGAAAAGAATTCCTGCAAGAATGAAATACAAACCTGGGTAAATTAAACTACAGTCTTACAGCAATATATTTTATAATGCATTTAACAGACTCTTCCAAGCTATGTTCTTTCAGTCTGTTTCCTTCCCTTCATTGTTGTGCTGTGAAGGCAAATGAGTGGTAATGTTGGGCATCATGGTTTCTGCAACCCTGCTCCCTCTGCTCTGCACAGCACATTGTTGTCATTTTACAGTGACTTTTCCTGCTTTCCAACTTTCTCAGACCCTTATGAGGATTCAATAACCCTTGTTTTTCAACAATGGTTGAATAGCTAAATCCAGTATGGTAAGTGAAGTCTTTTCCTCACTTCTTTTCAGGTGACAGTTCAAGTTTAGCTATTTTCTTCAGTTTCTTTCTCTTAAAAGGAATAGTCTGGTTTGGACTATTCCTGGTCCTGGATTCTCTTAAGGAGAAATTTCAGGGGGATTAGTGTAAGCAGCATGGTTAAAATCCTGTCTGCTGCTTGCTGAAAATGTAGTCTTCAGCTTTTGTTTTAGTAGCAGTAAAACTTTTGGAACTGCATTAATTTTTTTGAATGTTTTACTGTTTCTTTTATAGCAAGTGTTACAGCATGCACATATGATGTCAAATTCCTCTTAAGAGCATTTGATTTTTAGAGACACAAATATGACACAGAGGGACATGAGAACCAGCTGTTGACTCAGTCTCAGTGCCCTTTTGTTTGTGTCTGTGACTTGGTCACATAGTACAAAGAGTTTCCTGCTGAACTACATGCAGCTGCCTGGCTGAAAAGCATGTGACAGCTTTATTTGTCCTGCCTGCAACCCCAGATCTTCTTGGAACAGGCTCCCAGATCCTTCTCGATGTGGAGGTGTGTGATATCACTATGCAGCCTTCCAAAGGATCCTGAACTCTCTGGAATCCACCGTCAAGGATCTGCAGGGCATCACAGCCTGCATTTTGGTGTACTGCTCCAAACGGGCTGCCTGAGAAAGGCACCAGGCTCCCTGGAACTTCAGAGCAGAGCCACCTATTTTTGTCAAGGAGAACAAATGTAAGTGGGGAACATAAACTCAGGCTTGACTGGTTTGTATCCTTTTTCTAAAATTATTTTAACATATTTACGCACTCCCATAAGACCCCCCGCCCTCCCGTGGAATCCCTTTCACTGTTATGAAAACTACTCAGGCCTGCTTTTCCATTTTCCCATTTTTTGGTGATAGGAAAGACCTACAGATCTGTATAGATCCATCTGTTTCTTGAGATGGCTGCACCACGTTGCACCCCACCTGCAGCATGGCTGGCATGCAGCCTGAGACCAGGAGGAGTCAGAAGTGTTTGGGTCATACAGCAGTCTGCAGGTCTGGGGCACTGGCAGGCTGCTGGACAGTTTTGACTACAAGCAAAATGCACCTTGCCCTGGCACAAGCACGGGCGCCCAAATGGCAGTGGTGTATTGCTTGGATGGCACAGATGTTTGGTTGCATGTCCTGAAGCTACCTCTGTACTGAAGCTACCAGGGTGTCTGGCCATAATCCCTGGGGCCCAGGACCCACCCTGACAGGCGAGCAGAGTCACACTCCCTGGTACAGAGCATCCGTGGATGTCCCAGAATAAGATGAGGCTACAGCTACAGACAGAAGAAAACACAAACTCCCCATCAAATCATAAAAACTATCTACACACTTCTCAACAGCCTTAACTGAAAGGATGCACTTTTTCAGTACATGCCATGGTTTTGCATTATCTGTTTTCTTTCTTAAGTGGGAGTCTGGTTTTTCATCTCACATTCTTCTGAAGTCATCCATACCTCCCTTTACCATCTCCTGGTGTGTGGAGCACCACTCTTCCACTTCTCACATCTTTGGGTTTCTTACATCCCCATTTCAACACTAGCTAGTGATCACATGAGAATGCAATATTAGGAAACCATTTGGTATATTTTTAGCAGTGCTTAGGCTGAAATAGCAATGAGAAAGGAGGAGTGCCAGCCACACATGACCAACCAGCTGTCTATGGCCCACATTTTGGAAATCACTGATTCAAGTAGCTGGCAATAGGTTATGGAAAGTTTCCCTTTTAGATTGCTAGTTCAAATTGACCCCGAACTATACAAGGTAGGAAGGTCATCCTGGATGTACACAACTTTATGATGTGTGAGTAGTCTTCATCCAGTTTCTTTGTCTTTAAATGCAAGATAAACATTTGAATTGGAAGTGAAATTTCCACTTTTGTGACTCTTAGATACAGGGGCAGCTGAAACATGGGTATGGCTGGAATGGAGAGGCTGTGTGGCTGTGTGCTTCTTCCCTACTCTTTGGCACTTAGTCACACTGTGGTAAGTGCTGAGGTCTTCTCTATTGTATGTAGAGAGGGGGAACCATCTAGCAGGTCTAGTTGCACAGATTGTAATGTAACAGCCATGTAAAAAAAACCTCCCACATTAAAAATGTGAATCTTCTTCCTTTCCCAACCTCTGCCATGCATATCTATTGGCTAGGACTTCTAGCTTACCTCCTTTCCTGTCTTCTTAATCCATGAGTATTTTAGGAGCCAATAACTCCTTGTCAGCTGGTACCTATTGCTGTATATGCGTCAAAGGCAGCTGCCTGCTGGAGTTCTGCATGCTTCTGGGGTTATTTAACTACACATATGAGTAGATCTTGCATTCCTTGTATGTCACCCATCTGTGAAATTCCCTGCACCAATTTCAACCAGGCTTGCTTTATCACATTGCCTCCTTGCCAGCCTAGCAACCTGCTGTAGTCTGTTTTCTGTCCCAAGGGGGAAGAGGGGACTGTGTCTTTAACATAAATTGCCTTACTTCTTACGGTTTTCAGCTTCATTTCTCTTGCTGACCCTCAGACCATCGCTGAGCACAGCAGAAAGTGAGATCAGGACCCTTCTGTGCCCCAGCACATGCACAGTGAAGAATGATTTCTATGTGCTAGCCACCCCCAAATCCTGAGACTGATAATCAGCCAGGTGTGCTTAGGAGAACAAGACCCTATTCCCTAGCTGACATGGAGAAGCAACCAGAGAATCCCAGTGGGTACCCTGCTAGGGCTGCTCCATCCGAGTGGGAGATTTGATCTTCCTTGTAGATTTGAAGCCTTTGCCAAGCTCCCTGATCTTCACTGTCTGCCAAGGAGGTGACAGGCACCATGCACCAGGTGTGATGGACGTTGTGGAACTGAGTGCTATGTGTTTTGATTGGACCCACTTTGACTCCAAAGAAAAGCCCCCAGGAACAATCTTTCAACCTCCAGGGAGGCTATTTATTTTGGTTTTTTAGGAATGCATTTTGTAAATCACTCAGGTGATGGCAAGTTTATGTATTTGTATGGCAAATTTATGTTGTGCTATTAGTATCAAGGAAATCCAATTGAGTGTGTAGATTTTAGACTCCTGACCTCTAAGCAGAATGAATTTTTTTGAAGGGGTGTGAAATAACCTGTTCATCTCCATGAGCTGTACACTCTGTTGAATGAAAATGTCCTCCATGGAGACACAGGAGATGTGAGGGGTGGGAACTGCCATTCATCTCAGTCAGTGGTGCCTCCCCTCCCAAACCCTTGTCAGTGCCTGAGATGCTGTGCTGAGCATTGACCCAGGGCATTTCCACCCTTACACTTTACGTTTTGCAGAAGCTACTAGGAAGGTGGAAAGGGCTGCCCTGTTGCTGGCTCCCATGAGGAATGACAGTCACCATCCTCTGGAGATGGGACTCAGGGCAAGGGTTGCCCGGATCCCGCTGAGGACAAAGGAGAGGCAGGGCGAAGGAGGCATTTGTTTACTTGCCTAGGACTGGGAGCATGTCTGTGCCACTCCAAGTCTTGTCCCTTTTCTCCTCCTCTGCCACCCATTACCCTCTTCCCAGGCCTCCCCTGCCTCCCCACACATCTCCAAACTTCTCCCCCATTCCCACCATATGTACTATTTATTTAGCTTCAGTGCCATCTGAGCTTTCTGCTCTGTTGGTTTGATGTCTATCAAACTACAAACTCCTTTGACAGAGGCAGACCACGACAACATGGTTCGCTCTGCTTCCTGTTTTTTCCATGCTTTCTGCCGGCGGTCAGGTTTGAACTGACATTGGCTGGTTGTAGGTCAGGTTCAAAAGCATCAAGCACTGTCTGAACATCCCCTTGAGCTATCAGCTCATGTGAAAATGAGTAGTCTAGGAAACCTCTATGACTGCACAGGATAATCCACTTTATGACTGAGCTCCTAGGGTTGGCAGACTTCTCATTTAATATGAGGTTTCCCATGTTTTAGCTTGAAATCCTGCATCCTGTGGTAAAGGACAGGCTTACTAACTTCCCTGGTCTTTTTTTTTTTTTAATAAATCATGTTGAATCTTAGCCTGAAATATGGAAAATAGTCCCACCTTACCCTTCTCTTCACAGCTTCCTTGGTTGTCTGAAAGTTGCTACCTTGCCCTGCAAGTGGAAGTGGTTATAAGGTGGCAAGAGGGAAGAGTGTGTACATGAAAGATAAATGGGGAGCTTCACAGAGAGGTGCTGGGGCAGTGCAGTGGGAACATCCCATATTTTTAAAAGTTTGATTTTAAGAATACTGATTCCCATTTTATTTCTCAAAGATTAGTGGATGCCTTAGGTGATTAAGACCCAAATGTGGAGGGAGAGATCAGAGCTACAGCCACAATGTGTAGCCGCTGAAACTGGCCCCCACACTCTCCCTGGTTTGTTGTAAAGTCTTCTTAGGAGCCACTTACATAAATGTTCCCAAATCCTGTGCACACAGCCTACACCGTTGCCCACAAAATTCCTAACCTTTGTGAGCATCAGGATTTGAAAGCCTTTGTAGAATTGACTATTTAAACAAAGATGAGCTTCTCTGTTGTAATTGTGGGGGAGAGATGGTTCTGCTTGAGTCAGGGCACACATCTTTAGCCTGTTTAATTCAGCATCAGCTTGAATGAGACTCTGCTAATTGACAGCAGCCAAGGATCTGGCTTTTTTTTAAGGAACTTGTGGGGTAAAGGGAAATGATGGGCAGTGGCTTAGAATTCATAATGCCCAGCTTCTGTGTGTTTTCAGTATGCAGCACTCATAAGCCATCACTTGATGAATATGGCCTGAAGTGATGCAGGCAACTTATTGTAATTTTTTTGCTGTGCTCTGTTTGGATTTATTTCCTAGTCAGTCAGGTGGGACACCCTGTAGATTAAGACTTAGCACACGCTTTTTGAATCTGTAGACTAGTACTTAAGCTGAAATAGGAATTATTTATGTTTCAGAGCAGAAATGGCCTAAATTGCCAGAAATAACCATAATAACAAACTGCTTGTTTCCTGAGTCAGGCGCATAGTGCAAACAGCCGTAGTCTCAGTGCACCCGCTTTTTTAATGAAAATAACAGGGATGGGAAACTGTCCAAGAAGAGTTTGTTCCCTTGGCTTGTCTGATATTCTTTTTAAAACTATCTGCTACTATGAAGAAATATAATTACAGAACTGTTTAAAGAGCATGGGTTTTCTGAAGAGGAAAGTGGATGGGTTGTATGTAAACATGGAGATATAAACAGTGCTTAAGCAAACCAAAAAGCATGTGGATGCTGAAATTTCTGTTTGCTGGGAGGTTTTTGGGTGACTCTCCTAATTTTGTTAGATTTGATATATAGAATAGGACTTTTCCGCTGACAGTCCCTACCTTACTTATGTGTCTCTTTCAGGCATCCTCTCTTCCTGTATCCTCCTTCATCCTGTCATTTGCTTCACAAGGAATTTTCAGGATGCTCTCTTTAGGTCAGCAGCTTGGGTGGGTTTGGAGAAGTCTGCCAGCTTTCTGTAGGAGAGTTCACATCAGACACTTTCTTTGCATTTCTCTCTTCAAAGTAAAGAACTTACAAGAAAGTTCTCTCTGACTCTGTGCCTTTCCTTTCTTTCCAGGATCTTCTGCTTTCCTGTCTCATATTGCACACAGGCTGTGAGACTTCCTTCTTTTAACCACCAAAATGTCTATAGTGGTCTGCTTAGAAAGGCTTGTGAATACACTAATAAAGTACAGGTACAACTATTGAGGCCTTAGTCTCTGCTGACAAATGTACGGACTAAAATTGTGGTGGCAGTGATGGAGATGTGAGCAGTAATGCAGAGGTGTGATACCCGATGTGTTTATCACTGTGGGGTAAGGGCTGTGTGTCAAAGCACCACTCAATCCCAGCAGAAGCAGGGCAGACCTACCTGCATTCCCTAAGCAGCTAAAGACTTGCTCAGTATGCACTTTGCTGTGAGGAGATTTTGACTTCACTGGTTTCTGCCAGCTTGAAGCAGGAGATTTTACTTGCCCTGTGGCAGACTGTAGCAAACAGTAAGTCTGATTCCCCATGAACATGAGCTTGTGCCAGGCAAACACATACCACAGGCTCCCATGACAAAAGTGGTGGGTCGCGTTGACTGAGAGCGAGGGAGGGAGGAACCCCAGGAATGAGCCCTCTTGTCAGCCATCCTGTCAATTGCAATCGGTCAGCTGCTGCTTATGATGAAACTGGTCTTTGGGAGATTTCATTCTGCATGGCTGGCCAGCTGGTATGTGTTTCTGTCTGGGCTCTGCAGCCCTGGCCCTCATTTGAGGAGGGAGGTCTTTGTTTCTGTATCAGGCTTCAAATAGTTTGGCATCTGTTGGTTTGTGTTGTCTGCTCGACCATTTGTTGCATTAGAGAGCCTCCTTCTAATCACAGTTCCTAAATAGTGTGTTCCTCTGAATGGTTTCTGCTCTAAAAAGTGAAGGTAGATCTGTGCTGGCTGTAAACACCAGAACCTGCTCATGTTGGAGAGGTGAGGATATCTGCACACAGGAGATTGAAACCAGCTATGAGGGTTTGCTTGTGATTAACTGTTCGGTCACACCACAGTTTCTTACCACCACGGCATGTTAGCGATGAAAAGTACAAGTTGTGTAATCCATACTTCCACTGCTTTGCAGGCGGCGGAGCTGATGGACAGAAGAGACTAGTAGAGATTAGATCTGCAGCAGTGATTCACAGCCCAGGATTATAGTTTCTGCAATTTGCCTGAGTTTGTACAACCCAAATATCAGATAACATTACAATTTACATTTTCCATGGAATGCTGTCTCAAGAACATATTGATTTATACTGCATCAGATTACTCAGGGGTTGGAGAAAGCCAAAAGGAGAATTTTACTTTTTTCCTGCTGACATTTGAAAAACAGGATTATACAACTTTACACCTAGCCCTGTGTAACCTTCAGCAACCAGCCTTGGAGAGTCGCTCAAGAATTACAATTTTTTTAAGCTTTCTTTAAACAGCTAAGGACTCTCTTCAAATCCCTTGAAGGCAAGCATTAGTCTTTTCCTGCCACCTTTGCTGCAAGCAAACTGAGTGAGGTGGGGGAAAAGATGGAAAATTCACCCTACGGGTTCAGCATCACCCTCTCTGCCTCAGATGGATTCAGGTTTACTCATTTGCATCCTTGGATGCCTGGATAATCAACCCTGACTAGAAAAGCTACCACCTTTAGTGTCAGTGAGCTACCTGGGGAAGTGAGGGTACTGCTCACCTGGGGTTTCTGAGATTTGGGTGTGATCAGTCATCCTTTGCCCTCCCTACTGGTATTATATGTTGTAGCGCTTGGTCTGTGCCACATTGATGGGAAAGTGGTCCTGCCATTGCACAGCCTGCTGCTGCCACCCCATCAGTGGTACTCAGTGTAGCTACAGAAACTAGACTTGTAGTGTTTGATTTTTTTAATGATTTTTATTCAGTATTCATTTGCCCTTACTCTCAAATGAAATAGTTTCCAGAAGAGCAAATTAAATTGAGCCATTAAAAACCCTAAATGTTGAGGCACCTGCTCAAATGTATCTAATTGTCAGAGGAACTGAGCCTCTATGTTCCCCAAGAAACACAATTTTGAAGCAGTGAAGTCCCTGGGCAATACCAGCGCTCAGTAACTCCCCAAAATCAGGTCACTCTTGGTTGTATGCCTAGTTTAGTCATCGGATTTTGGCCTCAAATCTAACATGTGTGTGGAGATGAGAGGGGAGGGGGAAGCTGTGATATTTTTTTTTACTTCTCAGCTGCTTTGCTTAGAAGCCACAGACTGCTCTTTGTAAGAGTGCAGCTGTGGCTAGTCCATCACACAGTATTTTATTTTAGGATGAGACAAGCACCAAGTCAACGTAGCTCCTATTGTTACTTGTCTGTCACCCTATGTTAGCAGAATTCAATGCACGCAGTGTTCACCAAGGAGATGTGGCATTAGAGACGCATATGCAGATGAAGGCTCTCCAGATGTGTTGCGCTGAAAAGTTCAGAGCCCAGAGCATGCAGCAGTTACTTTTCCTCCCCTTGGAATCTGTATAATTCGATGAGGCACCACAGACTCGATAATCTCGAAAGAAGTAATAGCCTTTGCCACAGCAGGTCACTCTCTGATGCAATGGGAGGAGACATCTTTGCAGTGCTGCGCCAGGAGTTATGCAATCTAAAATGTCAACTTGAAACACATCCAAGCAGTCCTCAAGAAATAGCTGCAGCATTTGAACACTCAGGTGCTGGAGATGCTTGGGTACTTGGAGAGTATGGAAGCTCAGCAAAATTACTTTTGTCATGCCTGAGAAAACAATGGCACTTGAAGAAATTGAGCTATTGAGAGATTCAATTTGCAAGGAAGGAGATGGAAATTACCTAATTGTTTCAATGTACTAGAAGAGGAATCTATTTCTTGGTAGAGAGAACTCTTTTCTTCTTATAATTTTGTTGTTAAGTCCCAAATCTCTCTTCAAGGAGGGATGCCATGGGTCTGTCTGGGATCAGTGAACTTTCTGCTCGCTTCCCAATGTTATTGTGGGGTACATATGCAATCCTTCAAGAGGAATGGTGATGTGTGGGCTCTTGTAGTATTATTCTCATATCCTGTCTTGCTTCCCAGTTTTGCCTCCTTAGCATACTCCATTGCAAGAACAAAGCATGGGGACCCTGTGTGAAGAATGATTTTGGGGTAAGATGCACATTGTAACCAGCCCAGATTTGATGCTCTCATAATATCAGTCTCAGTTTTGCGGCATAAGCATTTTCCTGGCTACAAAGGGTTTGGCAGGGTAATGAAACTGCTCCATGGGGAAAAATGTTTCTGTGATACTTCCTTCTGTATGCCAGATATTGCACCAACAACTCTCTCTAGAGTAACTATATCGAAATATTTCTTCTCAGGCATTTGTTACCCTTCACCAGTTCTTTTGCAGGGTGCACAGAGCTATAGGCAACACTGAATTGCTAAAGAGAAGGGCATGGAAAAAAGTCACTGTAAAGTCAACAAAAGCCAAGCATTAAAGAAATAAGCCCAAGCTAAGCTGGGTACAACTGGCTCAGGAAACCAGTTAACCTTAAAAAGCCTGGACTATGGAAGCCATTTAGGAGGTGCAATGGTGAACCCCAGTTATGGTGCAACGAATCTTAAAAATAGTCACCAACTGCGGCTGCTACTCTGTGCACTGCCACCTCATTCTTGGTAATACCCATAGCAGAAAGTCTGAAAATCAGGGAGAGGGGCCACAGCCTGCTCCTGACAGTCTTGCAGCCCAGAGAGAAGGTCTGTGTAGCCTTGTCTCACATTCAACAGCTCCTTTTCCAAGCTTATTTAAGAGCTGAAGGGAACTCAAGCTATCACAAATCAGTTACTAAAGAGGATTTCTGGAGATGGTAGATGGTGGAGGAGGAAGTAGACGGTGGAAGACCATCCAGGACAGCTCACATTCACGGATGGGTATGTGAATTGGTCTGTGGTGCTACATGGTGTAGGACAGGCAGAGGGAGGTCTCCTGATGTTCTTCCAAAGCTCTGGCACAGGAACTTGGATAATTAAGCATGCCAGGGCAGAGTTAGGTTACATCATTGGCTGACAGGTGCTCACCAACACAAATGAGTTGGGAAGAATGCAAGGGGAAAAGAGAGGTAAAAGCCACTTGTCCCAAGATGCAATGTGCCCCTTCTTCTATGACGAGTTATAAAGGGATGCACTACTTGGGGACTGGACTGCAGGTAACAGGATAGGTGACAAGGGGTTTTGTTGATTGCATAGAGGGGCATAAAAATACATGAAGTGGCATTTAATTCCTCAACTTTTTTATCCCTTTTCATTATGCAAAGTGAACCTGAGAGATTCAAAACTCTGGTGGATACTTTTTTGACTTTGCAATTCAGGGAGTGAATTACAAAGTAGAGATAATACATGTGATTTTTAATACCAATTGATTGGCAACTCATAGGAGCTAAGCTTTTTGAATGATCCGTCTGTAAATTCATTGTCTAAAACTTGTTTTCAGAAACAGTCCCTGAGGCGATTAGAAACACAGGAATAAATTCATAGTTAGAATGACCTATTTGCAAATAATTTCTTTAAATTAAAAAAAAAAAAACCCAGAGTTGATTTAAAGAGAAAACAACTCTCCTGTAGTGAATTATTTGCTCATATCTGTTTCTGAGATTTCTCATCTCCTTCCACAGATTTCTAAGCCTTTATGCATGAGTCACTAGCGATATGATGAAACAAGGGATTTGCATTAAATAAAAAATTCCTCCATCTTTTTAGAACACGTTTAATCGCTTCTGTTCTTCTATCTTTTCTCTCTACAGCAAATCAGAAGAGAAAAAAAAATGTCTAGACTATGTACCTAATGATGTCCTGTGCAGTTGTTTGTTCCCACCAGACATTCATATTATTCATACTGTTATTTTTGAAGCTGTTACTGATCAAGAGATTTTAAAATAATTTTTTTCATCAGCAAAGTGTACACTGTTTTAGGGACATGTTTTGGAGAGTTCACTTTCTACAGCAAGGTTTCTCATCAGCGGATCTTTTAAAAAATTATTGTGTGATTTTTATTCTTTGCCAAACTGTGGGGTTTTTTTTCTGCAGAAGACTGACAGTAACTCAGTCTACAGTTATCTGTTTTTATAGCTTCTAACTGCATTACTTTCATAATGATACGCTGTATGTGCTATGCATGGATCCAAAAATACAACAATACAATAAATTAGAGAAAAATGATGATTGAAGTGACCTGCTATTTTTATCACACTCTGCTACTAGCATACCAGGAATGCAGTTTTAACCAGGCGTTCCACTCCTATCAATATCTTTGAGATAAGCTTTAAATAACCACTGGAAAAACACTCTGGACAGCTTTATGAAGATAATAACAACAATTAAACCGCAATTCTTTGGGGAGAAACCCTTAGCAAACCACAGATGAAAATTTCTCCATGAGATCTCCTCAGCCGTGTGTGCAGAGGCAGAGAAACCCACCGCACGGTCGGGATCAATGGGGCCCCTTGTTGGGCTGCAGCTGGCATCGCACCCCAGCAGGTGTGCAGGATTTGGGCCACGTGCCTCTGTCAGATCCCCGTGCCCCTGCCCGCCTCTCGCCCCATCCTTCTGGCAGCTGGAGGGCACTGCCCCGCTCCTCCCCCCGGCACCCGGCAGCTGTGCGAGGGCTGCAAGGAGCCCCACTCCCCCCGCACACAAGGATTGCTCTATGGCAAAGGCAGAGAGTGGCTGCTTGGGGATGGACAGCATCCGTGTGCCAAATGCTCTGGGCTGGGGCTTAGGAGTGCCCCTGGCTGTCCAGCCAAACAGGGTACAGAGCCTTCCCCAGGTACTGCCTTGCTGAGTGCCAAGGTGTGGATGTATTAACTTTTTTTTGGTTTTGCATAGTTTCTCTCATTCAGGGTCAAACAGCTACAAATGTCCCACTGCAGTGGTACACCCCTGTTTTCTGATGGGTTATGCTGGGCTTAAAGCATGAGAAGCTCTGAGTTGTAGGCTTGAGGGCTGTGCAACTGGATCCACGGCTTTGCAGGAGGCTTGTTCTTCACAAAGTGTGAGGATGCGTGCTGGCATTTAGCGCCTTTGGGTTTTCTCCCTTTATCCTCTTTGAAGGGTTGCCCTTACTCAGAGCTAATTGCAGCAAATACGTGGTGGTTCCACCCTAGTGACAGGGAGTGGACTGGCCACAGGAGTCTGTGTTAGCACTGGCTGGCACACTGGCTGCGAGAGAGGCAACACCTCCTTACCCTCCACACACCATCCCAGTGGAAGGATACTGCATGTATCCTGAAGTGCCTGTTGGACTGCCAAGTGATGAGGCATGGTGGAGTCCTGTCTTTGCCTGGGACTACCAAATTGTGGTGAAGTACTTGTCAGTGTTCCTCCAGGGACGGGTGAACCCTGCCATTTGCTCTTTATTCTCCTTAGGACAGCGGTGGAAGAGGGACTCACCATCTGGCTCATCCCCTAGGTTTCTTAATCTTTGTCCCTTGCGGCCACAAGTTGAGTCCCAAATCCAATCCACATTTCTGTTTGGAGACTCCCAAATGTGTGTCCTGCAGGCAAAACTTGATGGCCCCTGTTGGTCTGGCACACTCAGAGCAGTAGCAGGTTCCCCCTTGGTGTTAATGTCCTATCGTTCCCGAGCATTTTATTGAGAGGTGCTGCCGATTCCAGCCAGCAGCTGCAGACCACTTTCTCACTGCTGCCAGGCAGTAGCTAATGAATGGCTGGAATTTGCACAGAGAGCAAGTACAGCCCTGGGGGTGGACCCCTGAATTTTCCTGCTCTGGACACTGCAGCCCCCCAGAAACAGGAAAAGCAATTACAAGTTGCAGTCTTGTTTCAGGCCTTATGTGAACACTGAGATGCAGAACTGTGGAAAGAGGGTTTGTGAACCAGAAAAGCTTTGGTAGAGAAAGAGAAGAGAACATCATGAGCAGAGTGGGAATACCCCACAAACATGAATAGCTGTTCCTGGTGGGTACAATTACCTAAGTCATTGCTTCATTTATATTCCTCCCATACCTAGCTGAGTGCTCACCACTTCATGGTGGCCTCCCAAATGTCCTAAGAGTTGTCACTTTGCTAGCTTCCTCCAGGAATAAATAACCCAAGCAGCTAACATGGATTTGTGGCTATCTGAGGACTGCTATTTTTGTGGGAAAAAGCTAGGCATTATGCGTGTAGACAGCGAGCCAGCAGTGAAGCCAAAGTGAGGAATAATGGTGCCTTTAGAGCTTCTTTTCCAAATGCCTGCCGTTAGGGTTTTAAGTTCTGAAAGGAGCTTATTGCTTTCAGGCAGGACTGTTTTACCACAAGAAAATTGGAAAAAGGAGGAAGAAAGAAGAGGGAGGGGAGAGGAAAAAAAGGAGTCTTGTATTGTATAAAAACAATTGAGACAGTGGAAAGTGGAATTGGTTACTAATGATCTGTGGCTAAGAAAGCATTAAACACATTCAGACTCCAGCCTCTGTGATGATAATACTCAGTGGGTGAGAGGAAGGCAACGTGAATGTCAGCGAAGTAGCAAAGAGCTATAGTCCTGCTGCAGCGTGGTGTGACTGCCACCCTGGTTTCACCACTCAGCCGGAGCCTGGCTGCCTCCTGCCCACTGGGCACCAGTGATGCACTCCTACATCAGCGATTAGCAGCTGCTTTCCCGGCTGCTACTTTTGGAAAAGCAAACAAACAAATTTTTGTCTAATATCTGTCCATTTCCTTTGGATTCCTGCTGAGAGTTCATTTGAAAGTGGGTTGTAAGGAGCCTCATTGCAGCAGAGAAGAGTAGGTGTTACTGCTGCAGGAACTGCTGGATGAAGTTCTATGGCTTGTGTTACGTAGGGGGTCAGGCTTTGTGATTGTTGTAGCAGTTCTTGCTGCCCTTAAGATCTACCTCATTGTCTGCTTCAGCAGGGCTGGCTTACAGCCTAGGGGCTGTAACACAGGTTTGGTTTTTTTGTGAAATGCTGACGTTTTGTTCTTCCAGCTGCCCACTACCTGTGACTTTGTGCTACTCAGAAGAGTCTATCTTATGCACAGAGTTCATACAAACTACTTTATTTAAATATTGTTTTAAATGTTTGTAATGACAGTACTTTTGTGGCCGCAGCCTCTGTGGACAGAGAACAACTGTGTGTCTTTGCACTTCATCTCTGTGGGACATGTCCTTCATCCTCTCAGTAGACCCTTTGCCCTTACAGCTCTTCTGAGTAGTCTGTCCTGAGAGTATCTGTGCCCTGCTCACCCCTGCAGCCAGTAGCAGGGCAGAGGCAAGAGCCATCTTTCTGGGCTCATTATGTTTCCTGCCTGGAAATGTGTCAGTCAGCAGTGAGCAAGGTGAAGGCAGAGGTGCCTCCTCTCCCAGTTCTGCAGACAGGCATGGCTGCCCTGGAGTTGCACAGGGATAAGTGCAAAATCTGGCTCAGGTTGCCATGTCAGCCACTGCATCCTCAGGTAAGAGAAAAAGTCATGAATAGGTCCCAGTAACACTTCACAGTTCACACAGTGAGGTGCTGCCAGACAGACAGGTTTTGTGTCAAAACCTCAATCCAGTCCCAAAAACCAAGAACATCTGCATGATTTCCTGTCCAGGGCTCAGCCCTGCAAGGCAGTGGGGCTGGCTGGATTTCATGAGCCAAAAGTTAAAGAATACAGCAGTTAGGTAACCAGGCTTCATTTGGAGACTCTCATTTTATTATTTTGCTAAAATATCCTCTAGTTTGATGAATTCAGTCACAGGCTGCCTTGTTTATTTGCTCTGCTGCTAAACTGTGATTTCTGAAATCACTCCCTGTTGGCACTTTTATAATTCTCAGCTTCCCTAATAACCTTAATTTTCTGTCACAATTTTCTTTTCCAGTGTTAACACCTGCTATTTTATTTTTCTTTGTTAACTGGAAACTCTTATGGTAAACCTCTCTTTAGTAAAGTGGTTATGGTGAACTGACATATCCAAATAAAAACCTGTGCTCATATGGAGCTCAGATACTGAGGAAATTTGAAAGATTTGTACAACAATTTTCTATTAAAACAATGAAAAATCATTCATCTTCAGTAATATTCTATGGGAAATTTAACAGTAAAAAATGGTATGGTCATTCCAGCCAGACTACAGCTTTTGATCTTGCTTGTATATCTGAATTATTAGGGGAGAAAAGGGGGAATCCATTATTTACAATTTTTAATGTAATTAATATAAAATGCATTTAATTTTTTAATATGTTAAATAATACTGCTATATGAACAGTATAGCAGTAGTAGGCAGTGGCCTGTTCTTCACTCACTAGGAAAGCACTTTTGCTGGGAAATCTCCTCCTTATGCTGTCTCAGATATGTGAGGCCTAGTTGTGCTATTTCTCACCATCACACCGGAATAAAAATTCGTTTTTCTAAAAGAGACCTGACATTTTTTGTGTTGCAGATAAAACCAACCTCAGCTTATGTACTGTACTATGTTTCTGTGTGAAATTGTCACCATCTTGGTCTCATTTGCTCCAGTTTAAATGTAGTGAAAACTGCCTGACTGTCCCAGGCACCACTCAGTTTATGGTGAGGATGCATCAGTCAGAACTGGCTCCCAGGATGGAATACTGCATCAGTGTAAACCTTGGCAAGATATCAGTGGCATGACTCTGGATCTGTGTCAGTGGATGTTAGAGGGCATTTCCCTCTTCTTTGGAGAGTTCTCCCAGTCTTCAACGGAAGTGCAGTCCCATGGGGCACTTGTTTAACTTCCCTTTTTAGCTCTGAGTTAGGAAAAGTCAATTATTTCCTATAGGTAGGGATTTTATCTGGAGTGGATTCCCTCTTCCAGTTGTTTTGTACTATAACCAGTAGAGGAAGAGAATTCCCATGACATCTTCCGCAATAGAAAGATGATACGAGAAATTGGAGTGCAGAGGGTAATGCAAAAATAAGACGTAATGGAAGTAGTCTCTGTACAGGATGAAAGTAGCTTCTCACCAAGCAGGCACCTTGGAAACAGCTATCTTCAGCAAAGTTCAAATACTCTTACTTTTCTGCCTTTTCTTCATGTTCACAGGTCCATCATTGATGAGCACGCATTACTTGTGATATAAGAATTTACAAGGATTTATGGCTCATCTTTTTATCATTTGTTTCTACCTTTGCCATTCCTGTTCTGAGGCCTAACTGGGACCAATATATTGAGATGACTTTGAATTTGTGCAAAGAGGGAACAGGAAGCTATGACTGGTCTAGTGCTTTGCTCAAGTGAATTTCCCTATTACAAACTGACTCCTAAGAGTGTAATCCACCTAGTCAGGAGGTAGGCTGAATGTATATGATTAATTATTTGTACCAGTAGCCCCAGGAAGTCCAGTTCAAGGACTCTGGACCTGAAGAGGTAGATACAGAACAATATGAAGTCCTTGCTCTACAAAACAAACTCTTTAGAAATTGAACAAGATATGCTAAGTGGTACAGATCCCTCTTCTGAAAAGGTAATCTCTTTTTGTTTAAGTTTAGCTCTTATAAACTTCATTTAACACTTTCTGCTCCTTATAGTGGATGGACAGTGAGAAGTCATATCCCATCCATTGTACTCCACACCGTCATGAATTTTCAGAACTGTATAAGCCATGCAGTAGTTTATCATAGTTGGTCTTTCTCTGAGCTTTTTCCACCTGAAGTGTGTCCTTTGTGTCCTTTTGTTGAGATGAAGGGACCCTAACTGAAAAATTTTCAACATGCAGGTGAACAGAGTCAAAATTATGTTTTTGTCCTATTTGTTATTCCTGGCATTTGAGTTGGTTTTTAGACTGCTGCTGAGCAGAGCCGATGCTTCCGTGGAGCTGTCTATTGTAACCTCAAGTTCCCACTACCAAATGGTGATTGTCACCTCAGAGTCCATACTTTTTTCCACTGTGAAGGGTATTTGTTCTGTTGTAAGTGCAAATCTTCTATTTCATGTCTTTTGGCCCTTTATCTGTCCCTGCCAGGTCCTTCCCACTTATGCTATGTCTGCTCAGTTTCTTTAAAAATCATTAATGGGACACTTTACACAAAGAATTTTGAAAATCCAGTTGTATTTTATTTGACTGTCTCACCTGACCTATATATTAACTAACTTCAAAAAACTCGAATGGATTTTACAAAGCATGGTGTCCCACTACAGAACTGACATTGGCTCTTCCATATAAGTTGCATTCAGACATATATTTGTCCTTCAGTGTAGCCTTTACAAATTTGTGCACTAGAGTTACAAGCTTGCAGGCCTGTAGCTCTCCAGATCCTCACTGGCATCACATTTGCTAACCTTCAGCTCAGTGTTCAGTGCCTAAAAATCGACATGGGAGGTTATGTACCCCTGTCAGTGATTCAGCTATTACTTCCTTGGGTTTTCTCAGAACTCTTGGCTGAATACTACCCAGCCCAGACAACTCATTAACACTTGTGTTAACATTACAACAGCCTCTCCACAGTCAGTCATGTTTAAGAAGGATCCTCTGCAGCATTGCATTCCAAAAAGGCTTCTAGTGAGGAAATAGCAGTTTCTTCTACAGTGATCCTAGAACCATAGAATCATAGAATGATTTGGATTTGGACCTTAGAGATCATCTAGTTCCAGCATCCCATGCCATGGGCAGGAGCACGCTTCACTAACCAGAATGTCCAGAGCCCCATGCAACCTGACCTTGAACACTTCCAGGGATGGAACATCCACCTGCTCTGGTGCCTCACCACCCTCACAGCAAAGAATATTTTTCTAATATCTAATCTAAACCTGCCATCTTTCAGTTTGACGTCATTCCCTTGTCACCACATGCTCTTGTAAAAAGTCTCTCTCCATCTTTCTTGCAGGCTCCCTTAGGGTACTGGAAGGGTGCAGTAATGCAGGTATTCGCTCTGCTTTTCTGCAACAACCTTAATACCCTGAGTATTCAACCTGTCAGTGGGCTCCACAGACTGCTTGGCAGGCTTTTTGCTCTGATGTCCATGATTCCTGTGGAAGAGGAATTTAGCATTATGTTTGATTGCTCCAGCCAAATATTCTTCATATTCTTCAAACTTTTTTTTTTTCCCCCCTGGCCTGCCTAATTATATTTTTGCATTTAGTCTGCCAGGTTTTATGATCCTTTTTATTTTCTTCATTTGGATACAGCTTCTGCTTTTTGAATGATGCCTTCTCAATTCTAATAAACTCTTTTACTTCCCAAATCTTTAGTTCACTGCTCCATCACGCCTGCTTCTTTTTATTGTTTCTCGTTTTTGAGAAACAGACAGTGTGCACAGAAGCTCTGCTTTTAGTAGGACATTCTTTGGTAGTCCCTATGCTATCCGCAAGGATTTCATTCTCTCAGATATCTTTTTGCTTCTTTTTTAACAAGTTTCCTCATTTTAATATATTTCAATTTCTCAACGTTTAGCCCAATTGTGGTGGCTTTTTAAACTTTGATACTCCAAAGAGGATATTTTATCTGAGTATGTTATGATCACTGCTTTTGCATGGTGCTTTTTCTATGAAAATTTGAACCTACACAGTCTCTACTGACATGATACAAAGTATTTTGTAATCCTGAGATGAAAAGATTTTAAAGTGATAAGGAGACAGCTCAGGTACATGTACCAGTGTCAATGGGATTGATTTGAAGGCAAAATGGTAGAAGAAGTTTGAGAAAATATTTGGAAGTACTCAACTGTAATGGACTTTATCAGAGATCAGGAAAGAGGGTACTGTGGAGATGGAATGACTGAGGCTAATATTACTGGAGGAACAGAGCTGGGGCCAGTAAGATACTGTAGAGTGACTGCAGGCAGTATTGAGAACAAGCAGAGGAGAGGAAATGATGGATCAGGAAGGTAATTTTTGGTAGCAGCACTTAGAGTGGATTGGAAGAGTGATCAAGCAATATTTTGGTTGGATGGTGTGGCATGAGGAGGTAGTATGACCTTTCTCCATACTAATTTGTTCATGCAAACAAAGCTGCCTCTATGCAAACTAGGTCAACATCTTGAAGGCATTTGGACAACTGGGCCCCTGCCTGAAGCAGTTCATGTATTAAAAACTGATTCAAACCTCAGAAAATGTTAACCGGACTAATGTATGATAGAAATTAAGGATTAGAAGTTGTGAGCAGGGCTGATGATCTTGAAAATACACTGGAATCCTGTAATGCTATATTACTTGTGCTATACTGCCTAGAAGATCCTCTAGGAAAATTAGCAGAAGAACCTCAGGTCAAAAATGGTAGCAAAAGGCTAATCCTTCAATTAATCAAATCATTGCAGATGAACTTTCTTTATGCAAAGGGAGCAGGTAATTTTGCATTACTCTTTTGCACATGTAGGCTTTATTCACTGAGGAAATGTAATCATCCATCCAGGTAGTACTTTCCTCCTTGCCTCCCAGCTGCTACCTTAGAAATAAATGTGTGCAGAATGGATGTGTGTGGTAGTAGCTATATTCTTTCCTCCTGATTTATTTGGTCCCATACACGCTGAATACATCAGGCGTTTGTTTAAGTGTATCTTTCTGGGTAACTGTGGACTGGAGGAATATTGAATTTGGTATAATACGAATCTCTCAATAAATAAAAAGTCTCCCACTAAATCTCCCTTTATAAAGGCTGAGAAGAGAGATCTGTAGCATTCCACCTGCGTATGAATCGATTTCAATCAGCCTTTAGGAGGTTTCAGGCTGTGTTAGCTGTAGGATAGCACAGCACAGCAGCAAAACTGCCCTCACGTCCCTTATTGACAGGTTTGTTATGAAACATGGAATATTTAGATTGAGGAGATTCATCCCAGTACTGCAGACGCCCAGCCCTGTTATCTTCATTTCAAGTCTGCTCTAATGCTACCCACAAGCACACCAGCTTCCCCATCATATGCAACAGGACACTAACTTCTCCAGACGGGCCTTTCCTGGAAATGAATTAGCTCTTTATGGGAGGGAGACTGAGGGGAATATTTTCTTGTTGCTCATTTTAAGGGCAATGTCTGTATTTAGGAAAATGGGCCAACTTTCCCGTTTCAGAATCCTCTGATTCAGACATGGGCAAGGTGAGAGGTTAGAGGCCTCATTGTTAATGAGTGAGGCAGCCTCTGATTTTTACACTAATTGAAGCATTTACATTTTTCAGCAGAACTAAAATGCAAAACTAACACATTCCTTGGAGATTTATAACCCCACAATGGATTCTCCTATCCTCTCTCCCTTAATTATCCCAAATTATCTGAATTCTCATGAAGAAGAAAGAAATTAATATTAATATTCCATTTAGAATATACTCTAAAATGCAGTAGAAAATGGAGGCAATAATAATGATAAAGAGGGTAGCTAAGATGATTTGGAATATATAATCTTTCTTCTCTTCACTGCAGCTTTCTTATACTACAGCAAGCCAGGAAAACTCAGTCTTGCATTCATTTAGCAAAGCAATTTTTTTGTTGCATTAACTTCCAATATATAAGTAAAAGCTTAGTAAAATATTGTTCTGTCTGTTAAATGTAATATTTTGGCTCTGTGCCTTGATCAGAAAAAAAATGTATATTAAAGAAATTGGATAACTCTTTTTGAATAGTGTTTGTACATGGGGGGCAAATATACAGGTGTGACTCATCATTGGAGAGTAGACAGGAAAAATAGCTAGAAGAAAGAGCAGTTGTAAACTGGACATGAAATGAAGCAGAAATTATAGTTTTGTTGAAAGAAAGGAGGAAATTACAGTTATCAGAAGAGGAAACAGTAGGGTCAAACTAATCAAAAACTGAAAATGTTGAATTTGTGTCTATGGACCATAGGTCAGAGACAGAGTCTACTTGCATGAAACGGACAGAGAGGTGCCACAGAGAAGGGTGGAAGGGGGAAAGGAAGAATGTCTCTTCATTTGGGTGGTGAGGCCAAAGTACCTGGTAAATGTCCAGTTAGCCACTGACTGACTGCTGTTGTGAGTTACAGATTGGTCATTGACCTTTCCTGCTCTGAGATGGCTGCCAGCTGCCGTGCCAAGCTCCTTGCTCCCAGCTCTAGGGCACTGACTACAGGGTTCCCACTGCCCTGGGAGCTGGCAGTTATACGATGTGAGTGGAGGATTGGTTTAGTTTAGGTTGACAAGTGTCCTAAGATGGAAAACAGCCTTGAGAAACGGTCCTTGATGCTGGGATACCATTCACACTGAACTCAAAGCTACGCCCAAGTTCAGCTTTAAAACTGAGAGCATATTATAAATCTGAGTCCCATAACCATTTCTACATTTTGTTCTGTGTAAATTTGTGCAGTGCTCCCACTCACTGAGAGGAGCCAGGGTCTTTCAAAAGGCCCACCACTTGTGAGGGTGTGGGCTTTCACCTGCCTTGGTGTTGCACTGTGGGCTGTGATTTAAACTATGTTATCCCATGAAGTAATGTTTGATTTCTTGGACAATATTTTGTGTCAAAACTGTAACTTTTTAAAGGAGGGAGGTATATGGAGTAACTCTACTCTCCTGTGCTTATAAACCCTTTTTTTCCTCACTGTCTTAGTACAATGTTAGCAAGTTGCTGTAAGAGTGGAAGACATCAAATTCAGAGAAGCCATCTACAAAGCTGCTGCATACGGCATCACATATTGGGATTGAGGATAGATTGTGGGTGAAAAGACTGTCATATTAAAAAAAAATACCAAGAAGAGAGAATGATACTAAAAATAGTGAACAGACTTGAGATCAGCTGTGAACTAAAAAATCCATTTTATTGTTTCTTTTTAGCTTGAAAATAGCCTTTACTGTTTTTGTAACAATTTGCCTGTCTATTTTGTTTGCTCAGCTTTCAGAGGCTCAAGACATGTTTTTAAGATGTATTGAGGCATGGAGCTAACTCTAGAAATGTATAGAAACTGGTCATGGTCAGCATGCAATCCAGCTGCTCAGGACTGTGCATCGCTGCACAGCATGGTGGTGCTGTGTGTAGGTGCAATTGTAGTGTAGCTGGGGGTGCTGTGGGTTGAATGTTTTGGGTTCCTTTTCAGTACAGAGCTTCTGTGAAAAGAGCTTGTGTTTCTTAACCTTCTCCAACAAGCCAAAATATTTGGGAAGGAACACTAGGTCCCAATGCAGTGTTTTGTTGTTCTGTTCAATATAGCAACATTCAGTCTCAGGAAAAGCAATTTTGTGATCCTGCCTCCTTGGTTTTATTTAAAAGTCAGAAACAAACCCAAATCAAACCAAAACTCATGGCTAAGGATGTTAGTTGTAGCTACAGGTTTTTGGTGTGGATGTGTGTTTTGAATAGTTACTAGAGAATATGTGACCTTTAAACATAATGGAATGGGGAAACTAGATTTTATTTCATTTAGTCAGATGTAGCAATTTCAATGTTACGCATTGCAAGAACACTTGCAATCCACCATTGAGAAACAGTAATGTGATGGATGAAGGACTGGACTGGGATTTTATCCTAGGCATTGCTGTAGAATTTCTACATCACTTTGTCCAAGAAAATTAACCACAGCACTTAGCCAGGGCTTTCTTATCTATGAAAAGAGTATGATAATCCCACCAGTCTGTGACAAATCCATGAATATTATTTGTATTTAGTAAACAGTTTCAGGTTAATGTTTTATCTTGTTCAATTATTTCAAAAAATAACTTTCAGAAAAACCTGACCAAAGATATGAAAGCTATTACATTACACTTGTAATATAAATTGGCTGACCATGCTAGGCTGTTGAATATCCCTGGATGAGAAATTAATTTTTTTTTTTTAATTATTGAACAACTGGTTGCCAAAACTATCATATGACCAAAAATATCTCTTACCGACTTCATGATCACTGAAAATTTCTGCAGCAGTCATAAAATTTATGCATCTTAGTTACATTCCTCATTTTTTTATTAAATAAGAGATATGAGACTAAAATGACACAATTTTATTATTAAAAGTACAGTTTAATTTCCAAATATATTTATTTTTTTATGAAGCAAAAATTTTATGGATTGTTTTCTTGTTTATCATTTAATGAGCAGCAAAATATTCTGCAAACTGCCACAGAAGAAAATATCACATACAAAAGGATGAAGAAGGAGATAGAACAGCACATGCTATAAATTGAACGAAATAAATACAAGGTATCTATGCATGCTTCTTATTACATATCTTTTTCTCTGTTACTCTAGGTAAAAAGAAATACTCTGCATTTCTTCATGGAAATTAGGATAAGACACTGAATTCCAGAAGCTGTCTGGTACCTTTTCTTAATTTGGAAAAACAAGGAGTGTGTGTTTTTTCCAGTCTTGTTTCCATTTCCTGATTGTTGTCTCCTGTGCATCACATATCAAAGCTGCAGTGGTGCTTATTTGCAAGAAGAGTGCCACATGTGAATGCACGATGGTCTGATTGTGAAGGACTTGCCTTCCTTCCCTTTTCTGGAGATCCCAAAGGCCACATTTGTCTTACAGTCTCTTTGCTATGAGTGTAATTAAATGTAAAGCACTTTGGGATGTTCAGCTGTATAAAGTATTGCCATTGAAATGCAAGTTGTTTTTCTGCAGAAAAACACAAAAGGAAAAAAACCAAATAAACAGCAACAAAAAGCAAATGAAAAGGTTTCCAGGGATAAAAATGTGAACACTGTTAGATAAATAAAACATTAGAAAGAAGGGAAAATACTTCCGGAAAACAAATCAATAAGATAAATAAAAAGATTTATTTGAGAAAGCTGACAGGCTTGCAGAAATTTCTAGCTTACAAGGTATTTGCAGAGAGAAAATGTGATGAATCAAGACACCATCATCAAAGTAAAAACCTTAGGTATTAAAATTTTAACTCTAACTTGTAGAGAGTCCAAATCTTTTCCTCTGTGACATAAATTTGCACAGGCAGTGGAAGCTTCCAATTACAGAGTTTCTTCTGTATTTTACGTCCTTGGAGATAGTGTTTTTCCTTTTGTAAAATGAGTGTGAGATTCTGTCCTTCACAATTTATGACTTCTACATGACACATTAGGAACTGGAATTATTTATAAAAACAGAAAAAAATAAGGCTTAACAAGCTCATTGATGGATAGCCCTATTTATTCCCTGCAAAAGGACACTTTTTGGTGCATGGTGAAACAGTGACAGGACTTACCCTGAATTGTCATTCGGCCATGAACTAGACCCTAGATATTTAATCTTTCAGGCAAATGCCCTCATAACAAGGCTGTAGAAGTATAGGCATAATCATGGATTTTTTTCTCTCCATTGGTTCTAGTGGTTCACATCCAACACAACAGAATAGGGAGCTGCATGGAGGGCTCCCCTTCTGGGACAGCACCCCAACCCTCACATTGCTAAGTAGCAGTCTGAGAACAAGTACCATCACAGCCAACTCCTCTTTGCTCTTTTTGGAAAGGTAGTCAGTTTCTAAAACCGGGAACACTCACCTGTTCCTTCTTCCATCCTGGTTGTTTAAGGAGGTCACAGCTCTACCTCCTTATAACCTTCCTCATAAGAGGTTTGAGGTTCCGATCCACACATGAACTTCTGAAGGACCTTCTCTGTTGGGGAGGCAGTGTTTGAAGCAGGGCAGAGGCACATGTTGTCTTCTGGTTCCAGCTGTGCTGAGCAACCATTTTATTTTTTTTTCCAATTGAAAATGTCTGGATAGTAAGTGAAATTCTAACCAAAACAGTTTTCCTTTGCTAGAGACCTGATATACCTGATATACACGTATTTTCCAGATAACTTAATAGTCCCACAAAAAAATCAATAAACGTTCTCTATTAGACTTCTAACTTTGTTTCAGTCTTCAATGATGGCTTCTCATCAAAATTCATGTTCTGAATGTCCTGGGTTTGCCTTAGCTTTTACAGCTTTCCCATACCAGACCATATTAACTCTACTTATAATCTACCAGTCTATGCTGAACTGAAACTAATGTGCTAATGGCTCTCTCTTTACAAAATGTTCAGGCTTCTCATGTGTGGAAGGACTAGGAATAACGGAAATGTGAATTGCCTTTCAAATTTGCAGCTATCCTCTGCATTTTAGTTATTTCTGATAAAATGTCCCAAAGGCATCAATTCACTTTGCCTTAGAAGTATAATTGGAAGAAAACTTGGTCTTCTCCCTGGTTTAAAGGATACATATCAACAAACATTTCCATGCCAGATGTACTTCAGAGCAAGAAGATGGACTACTCTTTCATGTTTTGCTTAAACTTGCTCAGTTTGGGCTAAATTGACTCCCCTGATATTTGATAGTTAGTTTGAATAATGCTGTGCACTCCCACTTTTTTAGTGGGTGTCTGAAATGTTCTAGGTAAGACCTCGCAAATTCTGAATCTTCGTTTTGTGTTTCCCTTTGTTTGGGGAAATAACCTCGTATATTTGATTTCCTGAAACACATATGTTAAGAAAACGCATATCTCACAGTTGCTTTACTTCTGGCCTAGACTGAAATGCAGTAGGAGGGTGGGAGAAGGCCTCAACTGAGTTGAAACTAAAGAGAAAAAGAGAAATGCACTTGCACCATTGCAGCCTGGATCCATAGAGGGTAGTTTTAACGGCAGCTTTATTTTCGTGGGTTTCTAACAACCTTCTTATTTAATCTTATTGTGAATAAGGGGAGAAGATGTACTGCCTTGAATGCTAGCTCATGGTCTAAGCTCCAGCTTTCTTTATTACTTCCATTATCACAATGGATCTTCAGTGGTCTGAATTGCTAACATCCTTATGGGAATGATAAGACTAAAATGGTTCTACCTGTCATTCACTTATGTGTGAATCGACAATCAAATGATTGATCAATTTCTCTGTGCTTCAATAGCTTCTTTCATCCTGATTTACTGTATAAAATGCTGCAGTTTCAGCTAAGTTTTCTAAGGGGCAGGTAAAGTAAATTAGGCAATTAGACATAATCTTAGATTTAAAAATTGAAAGCCCATCAGCATCTCTGTCTTGCAAAGAAAATACATTTCAAAATCTGAAAATACAAAAAGGAGGAAGTATCCTTATAAAAGAAAACTCATGTAGTCCTGGCAGTCTGCCTGTGAATGGCTTTCATGAATTTCTAATATATTTTTCTTTTGTTCATTTTTTCAAAAAATCTTTGGACTCTAGAAGCTTTTAAGAAGGAGAAGTTTTTAAAGTGGAGCAATAGGAAGTGCTAAATATTTTATTAGTGATTTGCGATAACATGCTTTTGCTTTATTCCTTTAATAGAAAAAAATCATGACAGTTAGTAAAATGATGAGGATTAATGTATGAAAATGTATTGCATGGCAGCCTCTGAGTAATGTATTTATAAACAGTTTCTTTAAAAAAAAAAATGTATGTCAAAATAGATTACAAGAAGACTAGGAAATTATTGTAGTCACATCAAACAGAATACATGGTCCATGAGTTTTTTCTGTAATGTCTGCTGCCTCCTGACTGAGATCACCCAGTCGTCATCTGTTTCACTCTCTCACAGGAATGTCATGTTGCTTTTGTTCACCTCTGCTTAAAACAGAGTGAAGCAAGTGAATCTCTCAAGACTTTAATGTAGGAAAAATGCTTCATGATTTAAGTGAGGTTTCATCCCAAATCACTTTTCAGTTTATTTGGTCCTTTTTGCTGTTGTTGGTGAACCTGTGCCCTTCGTGGTCTACAGGTAATCATTCACTTTTAAACTTTAATATGACCAGAGTTTTATGTTCTACACAATCTGTCAAAACTAAGAAACAATGCCTGCAGAGAAAAGGAAAAAAAAAAAAAAGAAAACAGGACCAAACACCCAAATGTAAAGATAAAAACTGAGACAGAAACCATCAAAAGAGAAAAGTTGAGGCAGACAAAGGCTGCGTAATAGTTTTGACAGGCTGACTGGAAGCCAGTGTGCTTTATGCTGTGAGGGCTTCATCCAAGTTTCACTGGTGGCAGTAGAATGGCTTCAGGAGGCTTTGATTCAAACCTAATTCAGCCAATTTATTGAATGATTTCTTCATTTTTGTCACACCAGTCTTGTTGCTGAGCAGGAATGAGGAGGAAGGGGACAAGGGGAGGCCAAAGGAAAGTTGACCACACAAATGTAATGTTGGAAGCATTAGACTGCATGGGGTTGTTCAGCCTCCACAAAGAACCAAACTTATTCCCATGGAAACCAATGTTCAGAGATGAATAACTAGCCTGGCTCTCAGCAGCTCCCTTTCCTTTTTTCTCTTTTCTTCCCCCTTGGGATGTTTTGTTGTTGTTTTTGGTAACGGGAAAGAAAGAGTCTCTTCACCTCCAAGCAGCTTGAGAAAAGACTGGCAACATTCATTCCACTAATAAGGTGTCAATTAATGCAAAGAGGAATGTCCTGGATTTCTCAAAGAGATGTATTTTTCAACAGGAGCTAGTCAAGATGTTGATGAGGTTTTGTTTCTCCCTCTTTTTTTGTTTTGTTTTGTTTTGTTTAAATGGAACATACATTTTCTTGAAAAAGGGGGCTGCTAAACTGATGTTGTAAGTCTGCCCTCACGTGTTGGATTTTAACTCTTCAGGAGAGAAAGTTTAAGTGAGCTCCAAGGAATCCACCAGATGTATTGTGGCACCACCCAGTACAGATCCTCAAGTCTGCTTTTTTTTTTTTTTTAGTTTTGAGGTTTAGATGCTGATGTAGGTGTAGAAATTGTGTTACCTACACAGGAAATACACAGAGGTATGCCCTATCCAATTAATGTAGCAGATATGGGTCATTGTAATTCCTACACTAAGTGGATAATGAATTCAAAGGGGATGTTACAGAGGTGTCACTGATGGTTATCAGTGTTATAAAGTGTTGCAACTATTTACTGGTATCAAAAAAGATGAAAGGTGGGCTGAAAAGCAGGAGAATTATCAACCAACTTTTAATAAGTAAGGAAGATAGTCTCAGAAATCTGAAGGAAATCCTTTGCATTTGGGCCCTGTGAGGAGAGTTTCTGAGAATAGGAAATGCCGTAGGATATAGAGTCATATGGGAAATATCCAGTGTGAGTCAGCATGAATCAGTGCTTAGATGGGGCACAAGTGGTTCTGCAGGCTTTGGAACCAATGAAGCCAGGTCTCCTGCAGGCTTCCACCTGGGCCAACTGACTCTGATGTCTCTAAAAGTGTCAGTGCCCATTCAATTTTTGGTATCATAAGCATCTACAGAAGAGCTTTTCTATCAAAGGAGGACTTCTTCTGTGTGGATCCTCTGATACCTAAATGATGATGTCATGCTGAAGCCTTTCCTTTAGCAGGTAATAAATTTTGGTTGCTCTCCCTTTCCCCTCTCCAGACATCTGTTTCTATAAAATTTATAACAACATAATAGTCTGTCCGTCTATTCCACTTGGCTGACATCAGCCAGTAGGCTCGAAATTATTAGGGAAACCAGCCAGAAAAAATGATTGCCTAAGCCTCATTTCCTTAGGAAACTCAGCTAAAAAGTTCATATTAGCAATAACCTGTGGACTGGAGCTACCACTGTGGGAACGCAGTGTGGCACTGAAGTTGTGTATGCCCATGTGCAGTCTGGTGCCTTGCTCCCATTGCACTTTTGCTGTAAACTTTCTCCTGGGCCCTGCTGGCAAACAAACTCTCCTCCAGCTGGTGTGTGGGTGAACGGTCACAGCAGAGTCCTTGGCAGGGGGACTCAGAGCCTCTTTGCTTCTTGGTTTACCCTGTTTTTTTGGGGTATGGACACCTGCTCACCAGAAAGGGATAGAGACCACACATCCATTTAATCTGGGCTTTCCCTGGCCTTCTGCACATTTGGGATCTGCACTCAAATCAGCAGTTTGCAGTGGGTTTCAACTCCTGTTACTGAGTAATTCATTTCCATGGCATTTTTAAAAAAAGTCTTTGAAAAGACCTGCATGTTCTTCTCCTCCTGAATATATGAGTGTCAATTTGGTTTAATGAATCTGTCTGGAGTCCTTAAATTGTTTTTTAATTTACTTTTTAAAAGTTTTGTCTTTTCTTTCTAGGTAATGATTTGTAGATGTGAAGTGTGAGAAATGTGTTTTCTGCTGCAATGGGTAGAAACCTGGGTCTCCATTTCTTCACTGCTGTCTAGGGTCTTCATTTTTACCTGCGTGGTGTTGTTCTTGCTGTATATCCTCCCTTCCCTCGCTTCCCTTTCTCAGAACAGTGCTTATTAAATTGAATTTATCTTTTCAGAACACTGAAATGATAATCTTCATTAAAAAAAAACCAAAAACCCTTAAACCCCCACCACATTTCACGGCATTTCACAGCAGACTCTTCCTTCTCCATCTCCATCACATATGGTTGGTGATAGTCACCTCACTGTGATGCCTTCAGCTCCCAGTGTGTTTAAGAAGTTCCTTATATGCTAAGAAAGGCACACAGCCAAAGCTGCTTGTGCTGATATTTTTTTCTGTGTGAATATGAAGCAGGGCAATGGCATTGTAACTGCTTTGCAGCGTGAGCTCATTTTCAGTATTCTCTTTTATCCTGAGGTGATGACCTTTCTATTATCAGCCTCTCTGAAAGGAAGGAGTACAACCATGTCTTGTCTGTGTCTTCTTGTTTATGGTTTATATGTGGCTCAAAGTTCTGCCAGAAACTTAATGCCATTTTACTGCCTAGTTTTACATTCTGCCTGTGATGTACTAATTATCAGGGTGTGACAGAGCACTTATTTCCTGTCATAAACCAGGGCTGTTACCCAGGAAGGAAATTTTGTTTGAGTCATGAAAGGAGGTAACAATATAAAATATTCTCTGAGGACCATATTCTGATCCTGTTGACATTGATGGGAATGTTGGTTTTGTCTTCACTTTGAGAGCCACGTAATGAAAGACAAGGCATTTTTATGCCTACTTCTACTTTATTTTTTGAGAGCCAATTCCCCACAGTAGTGTCAGCACTGGACAGTTGTATATCTCAGCTGAATACCTGGTGCAGCACTAGCTCAGGATACTTAGTATGCTAGAGAGACACAGTCTTTGTGGATGTAAATTAGTGTAGCTCCTTTCACATCAGGGGCAGTGCACTGTTTTATATTATGGGGAAGTCTTGCTCTCAGCTTCAAGCTGCCATTTCCTCCTCTTTTTAAAAGGGAAAAAGCAAAGAGTCTGCACTTTTAATCCATTCCTACTAAGGGGAGGATGGGAGGAAAGAAATAAAACAATTTGGAGACTGTGTAGCAGTTTCCTAGTTCCCTGCTAGTAATACACGGTTAATGCCCATGACTTAATGGGAATACACTTGCACTCAGCCACTCTTGCCTACGGCAAAAGAGACAATGAAGTATTTCTGCTTGTACCATCAGACGGCTTCATTTGAACAGCAGAAGCACAAGTAGAAACCAGATTCAATCCAAGAGCAAGGGTGAACAGAGGGCAGCCTCCAGCCTGGCCAGGGCTCTGAACGCCGTGCTCAGCAGCACTGGCTGTTGGGCACCTGTGCATCAGGTTTGAGCCTCGTGCTGCTTTTGCTATCAGCTTTTCTTACATTTACTGGCTGGTGGCTATTTCTTCCTCCTCTGTGGAAGAGATGGTAAAATTTAAACACAAGTAAGAAAGTTGGTCTTTTTAGACAATTCCAGCAGACTATACAATGCACGGTGTTCAGAACATGTGCTATATTATATTATAGACATTTCTGGTTGTAAGAGCAGAATTCAGCCCTGAACTAATTTACATGACTAACATGAAGACAGAATGTCCCATCATACTTTTACAGCACTGGAATGCAAATTTTGATTTACATTCCAACTCAGTTACTTTTCTGACTGATATCCTCCCTCTTCTTATCCTCCTCCTGAAAAAAAAAGGAAAAAAAAAAGCATTTTCATCTTTAACTTCTGTCTTAAGTATCTCTTTCTGATCTTCTGCAGACTGAACCTTGACAGTTTTCAATGAAATAGATGGCCCCTTCTGTTCCATGTATCCCATAATTTATTGGCTTCTTGCACCTGTCAAATGCCACATTTCCTCCCTCTGGGAGCGTGCCCCCGTTCACGTAACCCTTCTTTCCTTGTAACTAGAGAGAGGGCTACAGGTGTCAGTTAAGCCATGAATGTTTCTTTGATCTTTCCTAGATATTTTTTTAATTGGAACTTTTCTTCCTAAGGCTTTTTTCCTGTGTAACTATTTTCAAATAGAGCAGCACTTGTTTTGTTTTCAGTAAGCCTGGAGCCCAAAATTCTGTTGATGCATCAGTGAAAAATGGAAGTGATTCCCCTCATTTCGGCAGATCACTCCTCATTAAACCTTATCCACTAAATAGTTTTGGTCTCCCTTTCATCTTTCATTTCTTGTTCAGAAACAAGATCTCTATTCACGAATAGCCCTTCAGTGAGTGCTTCAAATCCACCCCTTATTTGAGAAAGCACTCAGATAGTTTCCCAAATCAGGAATATAGAAAATATTTACTTACATAGAAAATACTCACTTCTCTGACTGGAAAATTTCATTATTAAAAAAAAAAAAATCATGTCTACTAAAGAAAAAACAGATCCTTACTTATTTTCTGTGGAACTGATATAGCCTTTGTCAGGACAGCAACTCTTTCTAACTGATGTTCTGCAGCTGAAATGAGAGTGAAGCATGCATTACTGGGAACACCATTTCCTTGTTCTATCCAAGAGGCTGGATGTACTCACTGCTGGCTTTCTCTGCACCAATGAAATTCAAACAGTTGGGCTCATCTCTGTTTCTTTTTTCAGACACTTTAGTAGTAATAAATCCTAAAAAGCACATTTTAAAAACTAATGCCATCACCCACAGCTGGCATTTTGAACAGCTCAATCTGGGCATCTAACCTGACCACTTTCATTTTTGATTCTGACACTTCCTTCTCCCTCTGGTTCTCCTGTCTTCGCAAAAATACTCTGCTGCCTGTGTGAAATGGTTGGAGAGTGTCTGTGTTTCTAAAATAATCCCGTACCTGTGAGGTTTCCAAAAACTCTTTTCTGCATATATATTTTTTTTTTTATTTCCTGGTAAAGCTTTCCCTCCTATGAGCATTCATGCTGGGGCAGAGCCCAGACCGTCCTGTTTCAGGCTTTCTTGTTCTGCAGCTAGCAATCCTTTTACTCGCTGCCCTGCCGAAAATGCCCCTGGATAGTACTGCAGACCCAGAACAAGCCCCCTGGGCTACCCCAGCCCCCAGTCCCATCTCCCTTACCAACCCCGCCCTAGCCTCTGTCCCTCCACGTCAGAGGGACCACACAGCACCTTCTGCCTCTGCCTACAGGAGCTGTTCAAGGTATATATATGTGTGTGTGTGTGTGTGTGTGTGTGTGTATGCATGTATATTTTAATCCTCTGAGAAATAAATTTTTGTCTGCTTTCAGTGTGACATGATAGAATTTAGAAAATTTAGAAATTAGTTCAACTGCATTTCCCTATGCTTTATCCCTATACTTTAATACCTCTCATCATCAGGTGAGATTCCTGGTAGCATATGTTTTCTCATCTCAGCCTATTGAACTATTGTCTTTAATATATTTCTTGTAACATCTCTTTGGAAGTACATGTTTTAAAAATGTAAGGAGGATACGTGAGCTTTCTGCTATGTTTATTCAATTCTCAACCCTCCAAACACTTGAGAATTCGAATTATTCAGCTAGGCTTAATGAGGCTGACTCAGAGTGAAGTTATGTGCATAAAAGTCAAGGATAGGAGGCCTTGATGTTATGCATTTTTAGGTGGTTATGGGGTTTTCAATATTAATGTTTATTACTGAATAGTCTGAAGGAGAACTCAGGCTGTACCTTTTCATCAGTGCTTGCTACTAGTTACCTTGCTGCAAAGGAGCTCCTTGGGGGGCATCTGGAATGTGGAAGTTTGTTTGTGGAAGCACTGCCATCTGTCAGTGCAGATCTGAGGGCTTCATGTCAGCCACTCCAACCTCAAACCTTGCCAACAGCTAAAGCTGCAAGCTCTGTGTAGGTTTGTGACACTAACCTCTAAGCTCTTAGATTGATGACTTTCCCTTTGCCTCCATTTCCCAATTAGCAGAATGGGAAAAACAATTTTGGACGTTCAAAATGACCAGCATGCAGCATCACTATGCTGTACCGTGATCCCTAACACAAAACACAAAGAAATGGGTAAGAAAATTTGTCTAGTCTAAAAGCCTGACCACTTTCCCATCCTGGCTTTTTTTGGGCTTTGAAGGCTGGTTCAAGTTTTGTGTTTTCTCTTGAAGTGCCTTTGACTCTCTTTTTTTATGATCCTGAAGTGTGTGTGAAGACCAGTTTGCTTGTGGCCTCAGCAGTTTTGGACAATGGGACTGCAGGAAGGACTCCTGACCTCATGCTGGAGACCTGGAGAAGACAGGTTGCCATACAGCTCTGGAGAAGAGATTGTTCAGATAGACTGGCAAAGATGCACATGAGAGGGGGACTTTTACTTCTGGTATGCATTAAACATCCAGGGACTCCTCACAACTAATCTTACAAGCTCCTCTGGGGCTTTATCCTGACCTCATCCCTGCTCCCATTCATAAGTATGGTAAGAAAAATTGCTGTAGAGTCATCCTCAGGAAATGTTCAGAAGAAAACTCATCTTTTTTTTCCTAGATATGCTCTTTGCTCTGCTAAAGCAGCTGCTGGGCAAGGCCAAGTGCCAACCTAGCCTTTCTAAGTAGTAGATTCTGCTGAATGCAGCTGTGAGAGCAGAGGAGCAGGTAGCTTTTATTTTTGTAACAATTTTTTATACTGATTTTACTTAGACCTTCAGATATACATATTTGCATATCTGTCTTTACAATTTTGAGCTGGTAAAAGGATTTGGTCAGAACATGCTGACTGCAGGAAATGGAAGCCTTTTTTAGAAATATCTCACTTTAATTAAGTAAATATCATGTTATACCCAGATCACTCCCACAACATTGACTATTTGTCCTCTACAGCATAGTTTTGGGTTTTACACCATGTTGCAATATTCATACTACAATTATAAAAAATGCATAGCCATAGAATTGCTTTTGGAATATTCTATTTCACAGTAAAGGTATGAGATTTTTTTATTTTTTATCCCCACTCTGCTTGAAGGAACATTGAAGAACCTGAGAATTCCCCACAAAATAAAAATTCCAAAGTTTAATTAGCTTTACTAAAATAAATGTCATCCATACCTATCACTATGGGATTTTGGAAGTAAAGTCCCACCTGTTTCTTCAGAGCATGTTGGGGAAGAATGAAAAGTGGAAGTACAGGAGAGGGAGGTGTGCTGGTTGGTGATTTGAAACATAAGCAGGACCCTGCATTCCAATTTTATCTACAAAACCCTCCTTGGTGTGAGACAGCTGTTGCCTCGGAAGCCTTCTACGTATCTCTCAAAATCCCAAGGATCCTTCTTTTTTTAACCTGTATTGTATCTCCACTGTCCTTGAGATCCTATATTACAGCTGCTTTCCTCAGAACGATTTGATAAGACTATCTGTTTTGGACTATGTCAGTGTTAGAGAATTGCTGTCAAGCATCAAGAGATGTTCTGTCTCTTCCCCTGGGGCTTTAAAGATGCTATTCTAAAATTAAAGTGTTTGGTATAGATAAGATGCTTAGGGTTATAATGAGGTCAAGAGTTGCTGGCAGTTTCCAACAAGATTTTTTAAAAAATAAGTTGATCAGATCTCTTGCTGGGGTTATTGCCCTTTTACAGCAGATAAATATAGACAGATCAGGTAGAGAAACAGTCAGGAACAGAAGGGCATGGAAAAATATTGGGAAATTTTTCTGATTGCATTGTCTAATTCAAGTTGCCCCATTTTATTATGCTGGCATCCTCTGCAATGCAATGTGACATGGAATATGTGATGTAATGAGATATGCCCGCCAAAATGCAATGTGCTTTGTTTTAGTCAGAATATATTAATCCACTTACTGAATAATTGACCCAAAGAGATTCTGTCAAACAGTATTAAATTATTCACTGCATTTCCAAACCAGCAGGCAGTGTCCTTTAAATATTTAAGAATAATGTCAAATAATTTTCCACACCAAAATTATTCTTTTTTTTTGTGCATTTGTTGAGGTTCCCTGGCTGTTCTCTGTGGTTTAAGGAGGGCAGGATAATTAAATACAAGCCAGTGTGCCCTTTAGGTGCTCTCTTACCCACCAGCACCCCGGAAGGGGAAGCAAATGCTCACCTGGTTCAGCTGTCAGGCCCAGCCAGGTGCCATCGCAGTAGCACTTTTTTCACCTCACCCATGCGTTTTAAAGGAAGCCCCAGACCCTTCACACACATCTACATCTACATCTGCATCTACATCTACATCTACATCTACATCTACATCTACATCTACACCTACATCTACATCTGCATCTGCATGCACATACACATACACATACACATATACATATACATATACATACACATACATATACATATATAATTTCACCATCTAGCCTGTTGCCTTGGCAGTGAGTTCCCCCAGAGAGGGGAACAGAGGCTGTGGAGTGTCCTGCTATTTCCTACCTTCAGGCCTCTTAGTACCTCTCTAGGTGTGCATTATGAGATAACAACCTTGCTGGATCAATTATGGTGTGGAAAATAGGTTTCCTTAAAAAAGGGACACCAGTACAGCAGCATTCAAGTTCTACCAATTACAGTGTCTGACACCTTTCCCCTTGAAGGCTGCATGCTGAATGAGTGCAGGGTATATTTCTGGCTTGTTTAAAAAGGATGAGGACAGGCATCTGATAGCTTACCTTAATTATTCCATTTCCTCCTCCCTATATACATTTCCAAAATCTAATTATAGTGTTCATGGCCCCTGCTATCAGCCAGTACCCAGATTAATATAAAGCCACGGGAAAGACAGCTACCTCCCTTCACGCTTTCCACAACATTGCAAATCTATTCCAGCAGTCTTTTGATACTAATATTTTGATACATTCATCATTGTGTTAGCATCAGCAGTGAGCAATATTTACAGTCTATAAGCTCTTCCAGGACCAACTGTTCATATTACTCCTGTTAAGTCCATTCAATTTTCCACCTGAAATACCACATTTATCTAGTCAGAGTTTGACATCTATTTTCGGGGGGGAAGGGGGTTGCTTTTAATAACAAGTTTTATTTAATTGTATGTTTTGCTTCTCCTAAAGAATGCACTAAGGCAATCTGTTACCTATTGTCAATCAATATGCACTTGGCTGCATCCTTGGGTTTACTATCTAGGTCCTGATATGGGGACATTTTTGTGCATATGCATCTCTGTGTGTTGAGGTGGAATTGCTTATCTGTTCTGAGGCTTTATTTGGACTGGAATTTGCTGCAATGTCCTCACGAGTGCAGGAATGTTGTCCAGGGTTGTGCTCTGTGTGCAGTCAGGGGGCAGTGGGCAGCCCTGCTTGATAAGATTGCTATTGCAAGCCACAAGTATTGTCACACTCTGTTTCTTTTAGTAAACAGTCACACTCCAAATACACTAAATATTCTTTGTTTGTCAAAATAAAGTAAGAATTATTTTGCAACTGCTCTACCTTAAAGGCATTTTAATCTGGCTTTAGGAGACAGCAAACCCTATGACTCTGCTCAGTCACAGTGAAAGTAAAGCCCAAATGGAACAAAAATACATAGAAAATTCTTGTCTTCATTATTATTATTATTATTATTATTATTATTATTATTATTATTACTACTACTACTACTTAAGGAGCAAGGGAGAAAATTACAGCAGCATTAAAAATAAACTTAGCACATCCTGCAAAGACTTACATAGGTCCCTGAACTTTAAATTCCAAGGTTGCCACGGAAATCATGGATTTCAATGTTCTGGCACTTTGGAACAGCGACAGCAGACCAAGACTTGGTCAAAGAATGCACTGGTCCATTATTTTGCCTGGTGGACTCCCCTGCTGTAATCCCCATGGGCTCCCCTGCTATAATCCGTACTCACTGTGCAGGGAAATTTACCCCCAGAGTAAGAGCTTGTGAGAGACCTCTTTTGGTATAAAACTGACGCCTTTTTCTTCTACTTCCTGTGTGCAGAAACACCAGGGTTTGTGCACAGTTTTGGTGTGAAAAGACCATGTCCAAGGTTTCTATTGGCAGTCACCGAATGCAGCAGAGGTGATGGATGGAAATAATTGGGAAGGAAGTTGCTGTTTTATGAGAAATTCTGCATTAAATTCTGTTGAATGGAACAGGAACAAACGAAGTCATAGTAATTTCCAGGAAAAAGAAAAGAAAATTAAAGTCATATCACAGGCTTAAGAGAATCAAAATCTTTGATTCTGGTTTCAACCTTTTAAAAAAACTGTATAATAAATGTACGCATATAAAGGAATTAAAAGCTATAAACCGAAACAGAAAATATAAATTTTCTTTTTTAGAAATGACATACTAGAAATATGTACTTTTTTAGAAATGACACACTGTGATCTTCCTTGGATGGTTAATTTCTCTTTCCTCCAGGTTTCACTTATTGCAACCTTTTCCTTTTTTGGTCTATGATACCTCAGGTGGGTCAAGCCCAGATTTTTCTCCTAGCATGATGCTCATACTGTGCCTGTTGAACAGGGCAGCACAGACCAATGACTGCTGTTTTGAGAGGTAATTCCTCAAGCAGCATCCACCACTGTGGAAGATCAAGCAACCAGGAGAGGAGGTGACCGTGTCCCAGGAACCTGCCCCAAAGAATATATCTTCCTGCAGGATCTTGTCAGGGTGGAGGCTCTCCTGCAGACACAGCAAGGAGAAAAGTGAAGGACAAAAGGAAGAGTAGGGCTGGTGAAGGCCTGGATATGGTTCCACTTACTGTTCCTTTGGGTAGAGGATCGCAGGTGCTGTGCAGACACCCTTCCCCTCCAATGGAATGGAAGGGGAATTTCTCCTCTTCAGCACTGAAGGACAACCCTGGGGTAACAGGCACTATAACCTTGCCTTGGTGGGATTCTTACAAGTGTAATTCTGTGTTTGTCCGAACACAGAGAGGTGGAATGCCTTCCCCAGATATGAAGTTAATTGCTATTAGAGCTAGGGTAAAAACCTTTCCCTTCAATTTCCAGTCTGAAGGAACAAAACCCATTTTCTCCCTATTACAGTCTGTGGCAGCGTCTGTGGTGCGCCGCTCTGCCGGTGACATTCCCTGTGCTCATGGACATTACTGGATAGCTTACACAAAGCCAATGAAAGCAGTGTGGGGGGCTTGCTTTGCCTTGGCTGCAGTGCCAGCAGGATGCTGACATGTTGCTGACTGTCTGCAGTCCTGCAAACTAAGCTTTTTGGGAGAAAGGCTGCCAAAGCTTTACAGAAAAGCATCTTAAACCTCAGGTGCTGCGGCATCATCAGGCAGGCCAGTGCTGTGCTGGGATGTGCTCTGTGCATGAGTGCTGGGGGCTAGCACCAGTGTGAAGCAAACGTCTTCTGAACTAATTGGTGCCAGAGGGGACATGCACAGCATCCCGAGGCAGCCTCAGCGAGACACCCGACTGATTAGATATTGAGGTCAGGCGCTGAGATACCAAGGTCGTGCCACGTCCTGCTTTCCTCATCCAGCTGGGCCCTGATAAAATAGCAGCTGGTAAGCCCACCAATCAGATAAGGTGGCAATTTTCAACAGTCTCAAATTATTGTTGCAGCCAGGGAGGTCCAGATAAGATCAATCAGATGCTGGAATGATTTAGCCATTGCTGATTTCTCCCCCACTCCCTTTTTTCATATTCTTCTTTCTGAAGACAGACAGTCTTGTGAATGTGAACACAGGGAGAACTCGCACAGTCCCTCACCATCCTCAGAACAAAATGTGAGGGTTGATTTATGGGATGGATTACTTGGAAATGGTAATTCTTTGCTCTTCATGATGTTTTGTTGGAAGGTGCAGTACCCTCCAGTCAGAGCAGCAGGATTGCACTGATGTTTTTGCAGAAAGGGTGAGAGAAGGGGGGAGGTGGTGAGTACAGCAGCTCCTCTAACACAGCAGTTAATAAGACACCAGCACATTAATCATGTGACAGATATTGAATCTAACAGGGCAAGGCAACAGTTTTTAAAAACAGCCAGTTAAGCTAGTACCTGGTAGAAAAAGGCTGACTGAATGGCACAGGTTTTATGCCACTATTTGCAATTAAAGTTATTTTTTATCCCGTCTTGTTTTTTTGTTTTTTTGGGTTTTTTTTCCTGTTTGAAAGTTTTAAAATGCCTTTTTGGACCCGTAAGAAAATAAGAGATAAACCATTCAGGGCTGTAACAGAGGGCTGCACAGTCCTTTCCCTGTTGACCTGCTGTGCCCTGGGCTATACCTCCGGTGTTTGCACAGGACCCTGCTGTGGTCCCTCCCCTGAGCTGTACTGCCAGGGCTCAACACGTGTGAAAGACTCCTGAGGGTCATGGCACAGAAGAGACACCCTGATGCTGTGATGCAGCCAGGACAGGCTCCTGATTAAAAGAGATATGATTATCAGCTGCAGCCTAGAGGTGTGGCTCCCTTCCTTCATGTGACTGTCCAGGCAGCTTTATCCTACCAGACCATGTACACCTTGGCCTCTTTTATGACCTCCTGCCTGACTAGAAGTGGCAAAGGCAAAGCAGAGGAAGAATTTGGGTAATGTAGGTCACAGCTACAGATGAGCCCATACCTCCTTGGTGTCCTTTATCTAAAGGAGCTTCAGTCACTTTAATTCTGTGGTTACCGATGCTGTGGTTCAACATTTTTCATTGCTACACATTGTTTGTTATCAGAGACACTATAAAACAAAGGAAGAAAACACTACTAAATGAACTATTCACATGGGTTTTTTAGGCTTTCAGCTTATGCACATGCCCTTCATTTTGAGCCTTGGTCAAACTGCTTGCTATGACAATTTAGGAGCACTGGGCAAGACCAAAGAAGATAGAGTAATCATAAATAGAATCATAGATTTGTCTAGGTTGGAAAAGACCTTTGAGATCATCTAGTCCAACTGTCAACCCAGCACTACCACCCTGTTCATGTCTAAACTCCATCACTTCCCTTGGAAGTCTGACTAGGTAAAGTTTTGTTTTGCTTCCTATATGGCAAATATAGATTTCCAGGGACATGCCTCTTGGCCACCACAGTATGATGAAATGGGCCCTTAAAGTAGGATGCAAACAGATGTCACCACTGTAAATGAATCATAAGAATTGCCTTCCCAGAGGACATCTCATGTCCACCATGTTCATTAATCAGTCCCTGACAGTGATCAAAGTCTGATGTTGCAGGGGAAGATAAAAAAATAATTGTAATAAACAGAGACAAAAATGCAACTTGCTTCAAGCCAGTGCTATGGGAAAAAAATGTTCTCTTGACTCTGGACTAATCATAAGCAAATGCCAAGAAACAAAAGGCGAATAGGTGGTTCTGCTGCTGAGAATTATAAAATGGAGTTTCATGGTCAGTGTTGGCAGTAGATACAGTCAGTGCAGCTTCCAGGGGCGGCTGTGTTTGTAAGATGAATTCCTTAAATTTTGGGGGTAGATCATTTAGGTAAGACACCTGACTTGCCTGAGAATCACCAGTTCCAGGAAGGCTTGTGAGGAGCTTCCTTTATTTCAGTGAATACAATAACTGGTGCAACTCATTACAGATTTTTGTGGCTGATGTGTGGGAACTTTTCTTCACTGGACTCAAGGAAACCACAGGGTTTCTCAACAGCTGAACACCTGACCCACAGTTTTCAGATGTGGTTTAGTTTTGTTTTGCCTTTTAAAGGTTGTAGATTGAATTTAGAGGTCTTTGTGTTTGGCTTTATGGACTTAAGAAGACATTTGACAGTAGCAGTGTTGAATAATGTCTCCGTGGATTTCCTGATGCTAATTAATAATTTTTATTTTTCTTTTTCATTTTTTTTTAACATAATTTTTGAGCTAAAGATTTGAGCTCAGACTAGGAAAGATGTTCATAGGAAATAATTTCTCTAGCACGTTCTGATATATTTTTCTGAAAAATAACTTTAAATTTATCTTATGGTTTCCCAGCTGTTTGCTCTCTGCAATTTCTCTCAGCGTCATAGCATCAGAATATACTGCAGGTTACAAGGTAACCGAGGGAAATGCCTCAGCTAGTTCTAACTGAGTGGGAGTTTGAAATAATGCTGCTGCAGACATATTTCTTCTGGTATCTAAGCCAGTCTAGAGCAGTTGGTTATCTCCACTTCACACTGCTGTCTGGGCTGTAAATCTACGTTTCCAATCCTTAGTCAATTAACAGAAAATATTGACAAACATTCCCACACTTTAATATTTGTTTCTCAGTGAAAAATCCTTCCCTGAGTACATTATGGTGTAATTTCACTCGTAGCTGGCTAAATACAAATATAACTCATGCAGTTGTGTTTGCCACCCACCTCTGTCTCTGCGGAGCTCTGTGGGCAGATCCAGGGACACAGCAGTTCACAAGAGCAGTGTGGTTGGCTGAAGCTGCTGCTGCTGCTGGCCAAAGGAAAACCTTTGCCCCATTGGACTCACTGGAAAAACTCTTGTTGACTATTTTTGGGACCAAAATATGTACTGCAGCAAACACTTAGCACATAAAGAACAAGACTGCCTGTTTTCTCTCACAGAAGCCACCAAACTTGGCAGCTGGACTGTCACTTGGAGCATCGGTGCTAAACAAATCACCTCCCTGTGTCATCTCACTCTAGAGGAACACAGGTCTTTTTTCATTGTGTTGTTAGCATAAGTTTCATTGTGTTGTTAAGGTAGGTTTTGTTTCTTTTCCTCCACACTTGGCACTTGGATTACATTTGCTTTTAGGTGTTTGGGTTTTTTTCCCAAACACAATACAGAAACACAGGGAAGCATGAGGTTGCTTTATAGTTGCCAGAACACATAACTTGAAGAGTTTAAGCCCACCTAATTCCCACCCATACAGTCTGCATTTCAATGAGAATCCCTGTCTGTGGTCCATCACTGACTTCCTAGGAGTCCCTTCCCTGTGGACACTTGCAAGTGTTGGATAATTTCCTGGTTAGCCTGAATGCACTATGATGGCTCTGTTTTAGTTGCATATCTGTTCTTGGAAGCAGATGCTATGGGGCAACAAACTCTTTCTGTGAACCAGAGCTGTGGTGCAGTGAAAGTGGAGATGGAAAAGCAGCTCAATTCCACCTCCTTCCCGACGGATGTCTGTGAAGCTTCCTGAAGGACCATGCTGTGTCACCAGGCAGGAAGGCAGAGCCCACTGCTTCAAGACTGAACCCAAAAGGCCAGCGGACACATACTAGCTCCTGCTCCTTCAGTCTTTTCTCTTTTGCAGAGGAATATTTGTGGCTTAAACTTCAGGTATAGAGTCCTCTACGGTCAGTGGAGATTGAATGGGTGAGTTAGTTATATGGATATATCACCCTCACCTGTGAAGGTATTTAAATATTTGTACTTGCTAGAAAATGTAGGAGTCAACTGACATCAGAAGTCTAAAATTTTCGGAGGCAGCACCTAAACAGGACACTCAGAGTAGATGGAATGGGTTCCACTATTGGTTAGTGGGCTGACAAATGATCTATAAAGAAATAATAACAATAATAGATAATAGTAATAATAGAATAAAAATTAGAGAAGAAAAAGAGAAAATTAAATATTTTAGCAACAAAAGACAGTTTGTCTTTTGTCATTCTCAGTCCTTTGAAAATGCCTCAAACTTTCTTTTGGTAATTGCTATGCAAACATTTTTGATGTCTGTGCAAAAACATCTGGAAGCTTACAGTGGCATCTGGACATAAATATTAAAAGATCAACAAAACCAGGATATGAATTAGCCATGTGGATAGCCATAAAAACCACAATCACAAAACCCTGCTCCACGTCTTTGGCTGCAAACATGGGTGCTTTCTCAAATGGTTTTAATGTGTTTATGAACTGACATTCAAAAAGTGAGTGGTTATGACTAATGATTTGGTTTCCTTTCATTTTGACCACTCTTAATCATACTAGAAATTCCTTTGCTTGATTTAATAGGAAATAGGATAGGGAGTGCCCCTTATTCCTTCTCTAAGCCCTCTGCTAATTTTTTTGTGTTCTCTATCAAAGTTTTGATTTGGTTTGCTAAACGTGTGCTTGCAAGGCTCCTTCTGGTACAGGACACAGTCTGGACTCCCACTGATTTCTTTCTGTGGTGGACAGGGCTACCTGAGAGTGGTTGCTGTGGGCAGTCACTGCTCTGTGTTACAAGAACACTTCTTTTAGTGTCTCACTCTAGCATGCCCACTGGTGAGGTGTGCTCTGATGAAGGAAAGGTGACTCTGAGGTCCATCTCATATAGGGCAGCTGAAGGAAAAGAACGACCTCCATGCAGCTCTCACAAAGTCAAAAAGCAAGCTAAAGTGGCAATTCCATGGTTATTTTTCAGCTTATGCAGTCTAGTCTCACAATTTTTGAGCCCCTCATGTTGGCAGTGTTGTGAGTCGCTTTTTCAAAAGTGGCAAGGACATGAAGGCTCACAAACCTCTTTGCTTTTTAATGAGTCTGTGGTGCAGATAATCAAAGGTTTTAGAAGCTGACAGGAGTCAAGCACATTTATGGATTTGATAACTCAGGTCTTATTACCTTGATTTTCTCTTGGTAAAAACATATATAATAGCTTTTTGCCTCCAGAAATGAATACATGAAAGGTTGAGCAGTGCTAGTAAAATAGAAGTCCTTTAAATTTTCCAAAGAGAACTGGAAAATGCACAGTTCAGTGATATGGATCAGCTAAGCAATGCGGTGTCTTTTAGGTACCACCACTTGCCCTTATCTCATCTTTTTCACATTCTTGCTGTTTTCTTCCTGTTTTTTAGCTTTGTTTGCTCATTCATTGCAGGCTTCAGTGCTATTCACCAAATTCTCAGGAGAGTGTTCAGCTACAGGTCATATATATTCTACTACCCAATCTGGACTGCTTATGGAGTGGACTTGCTTTTAAATGGTGCTTGTATTTCATAATTGTTTGAAGGCATGCATAATATTTCACGATGGAAACAGAAATGTTGTAATTGGCTGTTGCTCTCTCCAGTTGCTAACCCACTGGGATATTCTGGATAGGACCAACTGCAAGGTGAACAAATTGCTCTAAAAGACTCTCAAGAATAGAAACACACAGATGTTTGTATTTGATTTCTGCCCTAATATTTAGTGAGGACTCTATAATTTAAATAAAAGGGCTCATTTTTCCCCAATTTAATCTCCTTTAAACAGTGTGGGAGTTATAAACATTATAATAATGTTACCACTTTCATATTTAAAAATATGCCCTCTAAGCATTTACATTCAAGATTTGTTTTTCTTCAGATGTGTAAATAACGCATAGCAATTTGCATCTCATGCATAAATCTTTCTCCTGTTGAATGCAAATTAAAAAATAAAAATAATCTGGCCCCCAACCCCTTTCATTTGCTTCTTTTCCCACCTCCTCATATTTACAGCAAGTTAGCTGGCTAATTCTTCCAATGAGAATATTAAGAGTTTATGTGTATTTAAAAAATTATCTGACTGAAGTTTTCTTCCACTGTGTAAAAAGAAGCCTAGAGCTGATTAATAGTGTTTCCTTTTCCAGTCTTAATGAATGTTTTTCAGGTTATATGCATCCCAGATGAATCTATTTTAAATAGTGTGTGTCTGTTTGCATGCATGAATGTTGCTCTTTCTTGGGATTTATCCCAAATTAGTTTAGCTTCTCTGTACCTTGTAGGACAATATTGATGCTGGCTTAATCAATTTCAATTTGCTGTTAAACCAGAAACGAAGCATTTATCAGGATGAGCCAGGAAGGGCTGAATGGACTTTTCGTGTTGCTGAGGTCTCTTTGTGAAATCTGCTCCATGAAGTTTCTGTAGCTCAGAATTTACAAGAAGCTCTTCTCTGACTTGCACTTACCACCTAGTCTGGATAACACCCTCAGGGTGGTTTTACTCTACATGTTTCCTGCACTGACAGTGTGTGTGCCTACTGACGAGCATCATGGGGCTCAACCCACTAAAAATAACTTCTCTAGAGAGTCTTGCTGCCTTCGTAAAAATGCAACCAAAATATCTCATTGAATCATCCTCCTGGGCTCAGACCGGCTCTGCTATTTCTGCCTGCGGAGTCACTTGTGCCTCCCCGGCTGCTTCGCACCGAGCGCGGAGCCAGCCCCGGCAGACGCGAGCGAGGCGGTGCCAGCAGCAGCAGCAGCAGCCGGAGCTCTCTGGTGGGTGACAGCCTTCTGCTCGCACAGCGAGTGCCGGCCCCGAGCTGCCGGAGATCCGGGGTGTTGCAAGCTCCCCGGCTCCTGGAGGCAGGTGCTGCTTTAGTGATCAGCTCTGAACGCCGTGGCAAGCAGTGGGTGAGCATTTCTTCCGCTGCTGCCTGATCACAGCGATGCTAATTTTAAAGTGGTGAGGAAGCGCAGGGAGGTGATAGCAGGATGGTCCCAGCTGTTCATCCCAAGGACGTGAGTGGCACTTTTATCCGAGAGAGAAGGCACGAACTCCCATTTCACTGCACAGACTGGGAGAGTGGGGAGAAGAGAGTAAAACCTTCCCTAGATGCCTGTTTCACTTCAGAAAAGTGTTTCCAAGACTCATCCTCTCTTCCCCTCCTGCAGATTATATTTAGTTTTAAGCTCTCCTGGCTCCTGCACTGATAGCTCCTTACCATTTCCACTGCAATTAATCAGAACAGGGTTGATTATGCTTTTGTCTCTGATTGTGTAAATCAGTATCCTTCTGTCTAAAATGAGGAGACCTTTGCTGCCTGGATACCCTGCTTTCCATCCTGTTCCATCCCATGCCACCCCATCTCACCAGCATGGCCAGCAGCCAGGCATTCCTGGATTCACCTGGCAGATGTTGCTGCTGCGTTGAAATCATGCCGAGGAGGACTGAGGCGAAGGACTAAGCAAGCATCATGGCTTTGGTGAGAGGAGCTGTGAGATGGCTGAAGTCACCATTTTAGGGGGCCTGTTAACCCACTTTCATGCTGTGGTGCAAAAGGGAGATGAGAGGGGCTAGAGGGCTCTGGCCCACTTGCTCTGCAGCACAGCCAAGCTCATCACTTCAAGTACACTTCTTCAAAATCTGCTTGAATAGGGTAGCACTCATGCAGTATGAACTGAGAAGAAAAAGTAGGTTTGGATAGAAAAAAAATCATAATCAAAAAAGCAGCTCCAGGTCCCAGTAGCCTCTTCTAACAGCTCACAGGCTGCTTCCATCCCTGTATCACACAAAACATCATAAGGGCTCTGGCCCTCACCATGGGCTTGTCTGGGTCACCTTGAGGCAGCCAGGCTCTCCTTGAAATCACTGGAAGCATTGGGACAGCTTGAGCACAGGAAGAGCAGTGAGGATGTGCGACACCCTCCGTGTGTTTGGAGAGGTTAATTGAAAGAACAAATTGAAAGAACAAATGTAACTGTAGGAGTCCCAGCACTACAGACATTAGTGGCTTTGCTGGCCATTCAGCATTAGCTCTTTTCCTTGCTATCTCACAGCCCATGAGCCTGGCCCGAAGATATCTTCCGTTTAGAGTAAGGTGTGCCTGCAAATCAAAAAGCTCTTTAAGAACATGTATTTAAACTCAGCACTCCTATGGGAGTGACTGTTTCACAGGTTTGGAGTCTCAGGTGCACAAGGGTTAAAATTATTTGCTCAAAGACTTAAGGCACAGAGCTGAGCAGGCAGCAGGACCGAGGAATTGCAGTACTTAAGGAGCCACTCCAAACACTTGTCCATAATCCCTTCTTTTCAGTTAGTAGCAAATGATAATTTGTAACATTGCCTCTTAGGAAACCAAGTGCGGTGTTGTTCTCAGAATCAACTCAGGTCAGAAATCTTCCAGTTACACTAGCTGAAACTGCAGGAAGTATTTCTGAAGGACAGACACACTATGCATCTTTTCCTTCCACCTGCCTAAGCACTGGGCTGTGTATTTCTGTTCTGGTCTTAAAAGAGGGCTGATGAATTGCAACTCCAATTCAGCTTGCAGGGTGTAACATTTGATTTTGCTGTATCTGTGGTTAGCAAATCACATTCTTAGTACACCCTTACTTGTCAAACAACAGCTCTGTAGGCAGAGATCAAAGGAGCTGGAGAGAACACGTTTCCTTCGCTCATATAGGAGAAGATGAGAGGTAACATGATCTTGACCCCTGAAAGTCAGGGACAGCTCTGAGAGTGGGTGACTTGAGCCAGGACTTCTGTTGATCATATAACAACAACAGATACTGGTGCCATAACACAGACATGGATGAACTCTTTGGAGAGAGTTGTTTATTTGGGGGTCCTAACCCCGGTAAAGCTAGAACTAACTGGATAAATGTATCCTGTATCGTTTTTAATTTTAACTATTTTTTACTATGTAGATATGAAAAAGACAAGCTGATTCTTAGTAGATTGCATTGCTAAATTTTTGGATGGTAAATTTTGAGAAGAAGCAACTCCTTGAGTGAATTACATCTTCAGATGATGTCACAAAGACTGTCTCTGCAGGATTTTATTGCTCCCTAAGTAATGTGCTGTCTACCCTTTCCCAAGAAGGTTTTATACCATCAACAAACAGCAGGGGAGTGAAAAATATCATCTGTAGGACATAGTAAACTCACACAAGTAAATGTGGCTATAAACTATAAGTAAGTTAGCACATTTACAGATGTTCTTTCTAATCCAGATGCAGCTACTGTACCTCCAAGGTCTCACAGACAGTGCAGAAGCTGCTTTGCCATGTTGCATGGACAACTGATGAAGTCACATGATGCTGTTGTTGCCATCTTTTTTTTTTCCCCAGCTGCTAAATTACATTAAAAAGCACTAAATAGGCACTCTATATTTTCCTTATATAAATTTATCATGTAGAAATTATTGCAGTTAATCTCTGTGTGGGTATGTGACTGAAAATGGGAGGTGTCAATCAATGTAATTGGAAGAGAAGAGATGTGCCTGAAAAACAACATCTGCATTACAATATTTCCCCCACTATCAACACCCTACCACATGGTGTGTCCCTTCTTAGTTACACAGTGTAAGTCCTGTGTTGATTCAGGCTTGAATTACACAGTAAATCTTATTTGTGAATTTATAGACTGTCCCTTTGAAGGCAGAATTGTGCCAGCCTATTTATTTAAAGTCCTTTTTTCACTGCAGCAGCCCGCTTTGGCGATGTAATACCTTATACGCAAAATCCCTGAGTGACAGCGGCTCTGCAAGCTCATGATACTTATAATAAATTACATATTATCAATAAAATGTTGCAAGACATGCCATAGATCTTATTAACATAACTTTAAATTATGGGTACAAGTTTGACCTATCTGTTGATGGATTAGAAGCAAAGCTTAGATTATTAAACAGAATTAAAAGGCTCAAGTCATCATTAAACAAACTGTTTCAAGTAAAATGTCTGTACTTCACCATAAAAAGTCAAAGCATACCTTAAAAGCTAGCTGTCCCCAAGGCAACTTACAAAATTTAAAGCAATCCATAAATAGCTTTCAAGTACTGTTTTAAAATTACTTTTAATTTTTTTTAAAACCCATTGCCCTCATACTTATTATGATCCAAATTTCTCCCAGAAACTTTGGCTGCCCTGAAACATTTGGATCTGTGTCTCTCCCAGTCCCCCAAAAGAAAACCAGAGAAAATAAGCTCCGAACTGCCAGGAGATCGAGACAGCGCCCAAACCTTTGGTATCAGTGACACATAGATTGCCTGCCTGTTGTGTCCCATTTCTCAGTGGAGATTCATTATGTCAAGACTAGGGAGTGCAGTGACAATGAGGCTCCAAACAGAGATTTACAAGTGATTCCTCAGACATGCAGGAGTCTATACTGGCAGATCCAGATGAAGACTTTGGATGTTAGGTCATAAATGACTCTTCTGCAAATTTTTGGAGACATTTCTAGGGTTTGTTTGTTTGTACTTGGTTAGGTAGCTTGACTAATTTTAATTTATGGAGTGGCTTTTGGCATTTTAACTATGGATTCTTTGCCATGTCTTTTTCTGTTCTCTTTGTGTTAACACTTTGGCAACAGGGAAAAAATTAAGGCAAGTCATTTAAGTGTAGAAGAACAAGGATGGGGCCATAAACAGCTCAGAGATGTCCTGTTTCGTAGCCCTCTACTTATATCCTGGAAATACTCCTTTTTTCCGAGTGTCATTAGGATTGACCTTCTATAGCAAGATAAATAAGGCTTCTTGCCTCCATTCTTTAATTGTTTTAAACACTGAATCTTATTTTTAGGATGTGAACTTCTGTGTTGGGGGCGTAGTGGGGTGTGCTTAGTCTAGAGTCTTAGCTAAAGATGGGAGCTGGAAGGCAAGAAGCCCAGAAATTACTGCCTTTTTTCATTATTTCTATAATATAATTTCTGGATCAAGTACAAAACCATGGCTGAGAGAGAGAGAGCTTTTCTATTGACTTGAGAGGGAATGGAGAGAGACATTTAAAAGAAACGTGTCCAGCTGATGAGTAAGCTGGCATGCACCACTGAGTCGTTAGTAATGTTTATTCTATGAGAGTGGACAGTCTTTTACTGTTGATAAAAAAAAACCTAACTCAGTCCATTACACATTAAATTAAGAGAACATACACATGCCCCATAACCACAACTCTCTCTCTCTGAGCACTGATCAGTAATAGTGACTTTTGGGTAGGGGGTGGAAAGTGATAGCCTAAATACTTTTGTGTTAATTATTACTCCTCTGTGCTCAGGAAAATGCTAACATTTTAACAACTTTGCTGTGCCTGAGTTTCCTTGAGACCTGACATTGGCAACCACAAAAGAACATATATATTTGGACAACAGTGCTATAAGTAATTCCGCTGCTTTGTTTTTATTTAGTTTTGTTAGTTTGTTTTGTTGTAATGTCTCCCAAAGTGATAAAAAAAAGCTTTATTTGACAAGTTAAAAAAAGTTAGTTTTCACTATTTATTCAGTCTCATATACTGACTAAATAAAGGCACAAATAAGAGCAGCTTGAGCTCTGCAGTGGATTTCCCTGCCTCTTTCAGTTAACCTTAAAGTTCACTGTGCTGAAAACTAATAGCATTTAGTTGTCAAGTAGCCAGAATAATGACATTTTATGCCATTATTCTAATGCATTTTTCACTGTGCATTTTCTTTAATTATTTCCATGAGTAATATCATTAGGCATTCATGCCAATACAATTCTGATAATTAATTTACATGATGGCAATTTCTTAATGATTTTGATGTCAAAGTTAATAGCAACATCTGATAGTTGATCTGTTCGAGCTGACATAAATTCAACTTTTAACGTATTGATGCCAAAACCATCAGCAGCATCAAATTACATTGCAGAAAAATAAACATCCACAGGGTAAAATACTCAGTAGAAAAGTCTTGATCCTTACCCGAGGTTTATAGGTTCAAAATAAAACCAAGGACCCCAGACACGATGCATGTCAGATTTTTTACTTCATCTTGCTTGACTTATTTATTTACACCATTAATGGTATTGATGCCTCATATTGAAGAGATCAAATTATGTGCTATCATATAAAATGTTGTACTGTTGCCTCCAGCTTGGTGCATATATACACCATATATTAAAATTTAAAAATGCATTAATTAAGCTTTTATCTTTCTGGTTCTTTAAGCAGGAAGTCTAAACTGCTCTGTAGGGGGGAATTTAGGACTGGTGTCTGAACCCAAATTTGTGTCTTGGTTTGTGATTTTGGTTTGCATATGCGGTAATAAAATGAGCACAATAGACTTTATGTGGAGGCTAATATTGTTAATATCAATAAAACAAGGAACAGAGCAATGCAAAATAATGTTTGAGATCAATATTTTTAGTACATTTTTGCTATATGGAAGTAATGCGTAGATAAAGAGATAATTGTATGTGTTACTAGATATATGTATCTATCTTTTTTATATTGACTAATGTAAGTATCACAAGGCAATTAACATAAAATATACCCACATTCTTCAAGTCTTTGTCCAGGAGATTTGAAGATCTCTTTACAAGTCTATAGGTATTTTTATTTACCAGTAAAATATTTTAGTACACCTTAGTATTGAAAAAATGTATGTGAAACAAATTACGATAGCCATAAAATAGTGATGGTTGTTTTCCCTTTATTTTTTTAATGAAAAGCAAAGCCTCATTCCATGACACAGCCACTAACATAATATTTATTTCTCCCTGCTTCAGCCTGTTAAATGTATAGATGAAATGTTAAAAACCATTAGAAATAAAATTGATCCTGCCGTATGTCTCAGCCTTTTCCCGAACTGGCTTTTTGTCAATGATATCCACCAAGGGAGTGCACATTTCATTCTATATCGTGAGGAGATAATTATACAGCCTCAATTAGACCTTTCATTGCTGGAGTATAAAGGGCTGCTAGTGCAGACCCAGATCATTTGCCTTTAAAATGCACTACCTTTCCTTCTTCAGACTCAAAAAGCAAGGTGTCTGTCCTTACCTGAACAAGAAGCTATGTCTGATTGTTTTTAGCCTGTCTTTAACTTGTCTTCACAAACATGAGGACAAATACTTGCTTGAAGCCAGCCCCACAAGATTCAGGCACGTCAATGTCACAGGCACACATTTTCTGTGTCCATCCTGTGAAGATAAACACTGCTCCACCCAAAGTTTGTTGAACAATTTCAAGTCCCAGTGGTGATGGTGAAGGTGCAAATGACATCAATATCTTAATTCCTCACATATATTTCTGGGGAGCTGTACTTTGAAAGAAGCCTTTGGGATGAGAGGGACTTAGTTTGCTCAGAATTTTTAACTTACCTGTGCAGTGCACCATGAATGCACGTGTTCAGCCACACACCTGCAAGTTCTTGTAAATGTAGTGCTGTGGTGGAGTACATGAGAAGAACATGGATGGGAGGAGAAGTCTGAGAGCCCTTGAGCTTCAAACACCCTTTGTTAGGACACACATCTTCCACACATTTAGACATAAGCTGAGTCCACCTTAGCCTTTTGCTCTTAAAAGAGCATTGGTTTGAGGCAGATGCCAGTCATACGAGTAAGGGCAGTGAGAGAGAAGACTGGAAGAGTCTGATATATGGAACGGGAATTTTTTTGTTATGCAGGCTTTCTCAAATGCTTTTCCTGCTCTCACATTTGTCTGTGATGAAGATCTGGGATGCTTTCCTCTAACAAAACAATTTAATTTCAGAGCCTTTTCGGGTGAAGAAATTAAAAGGGAGATTTCTTTCTCTGTAACGTTACACTATATTAATTAAATTGTATTTTAATAATAATTTTTTAAAATAATAACATGTCGTATTATGGAGACTGAGAAAGGAGTGTAATACTAACTGACTGTCATTTTTCCTTGGTCTGCAGAAGGTATGGGTTTTAGCTGCTCAAGTTTCCTTTGGAAATAGGTTAGTCAAGAGCACCTCTTGGTTTTAAGAATAGCTGCTCAATGAGAGAGAGCAATGTAAATGTTATCTGTATTCCAGGTGAGTAGAAAATCTCTGAAAAGCATTTCTGAGGAGTGTTAGCTTTGTGGGTTGATTGTTGGAAGGTGTAAGAAATATGACTGTGATTGTGGTTTGCACACTGAGAGACTCTCCCCCACAACCCAAATGGCTTTCTTGTGTGTGGCATTTCAGAAACCCCTTTTTTCTGCCTCCAAGCATGTGGAATGCCTGTGCAGAAATTTTTTTTTTTTTGTGCAGGGCTTGTCATGGGTTGGACACAACCTGTTTGGAATGCAATGTAGGAGTTTGAAAGGGAGGTTTTAAAAATTCAGAGCTGCCTGAGGACTGTGAGCATTACTAATGAAAATGTGTTTGAGTTTAATGTTGAAACTAAATGTCCCATAGAACAGAATGAAATTAACTTCTTCCCTCCCCAAAATTCATGGAAATTTCTGAAGTTTCCATAGCCTTAAATCTGGCCCAGATAACTTAGCCTGTGAGTCAAAAACTGTTCCCTGTGCCTCACATAAACACCCACACCCAGGCATCTCATATTATCTTCCATTTCTTCAGTCCGCCAATTATTTGCCACACCCCGTTATTGTGGGCTATCTTAAATTAGCTCCTCAGTGACTCAAACATTTATTAACTGCTCAGGAACCAGAAGTCCATCATGTTAAGAAGCTTCAGGGCCTGAAATGTTGCAACTGAAGTAGTTTAGGACACTGATGGTGGTCAGTGATGAATCGCGGCAGAGGCAGCAGGGATACCACCTGGGAACAGAGCTGCGTCTCCCAAAGCAGGGGAAGTTCTACTCATCCCTTCCACCACAGAGACGTGGGGTGCTCTACAGGTGGTGGGATGCATCTCGTAGCAGTGATCCTTTGAGTCATGAAGCCTGGGGGAGATGGCAGCAACAATCCCCTCCTCACTTTCTTCAATCAGGTATGAGCTCAGAGGTGTGACTGTGGATTTGATCTAACTGCCTTGGTCCATAGTGCTGAGGCAGAGAGCACAGGCCCTTTCTGCAGGAGCAGTAATTAGTCAGAAGGCAGCCTAGCTACTGAGCACAACGCTCATTGTTTCTTTCCTTGACAGCTAGCTCAGGCTGGTTATTAACACATAGAAAAGCTTTCACTTTGAGAATGATTTTGTTTCCTCCATCCTCCACTGCTACATTTCCTTTGCAAAAACCATGCCGAGTCACATTTCACTGTGGCTAAGGTTGTGGGGCCTCTTTAAGGTGCCAGTTTGACACAGGGGTTCAGAAGTCTCAGACTGGACTAAGACTAGGAGACCAAGCGGTGAGGGTGGAGGCAGCCTCTCAGTCCCCATGGCACAGACTGCTGTACAGTGAGCTGGGAGGAAGCTTTATGGGAGAAGCTCCACAGCATGTTACATGACAGCTTTTTAACAAGAGGGAAATTATGTCCTCTGTTACTTGTTTCAGTGGAATTGAGTACACTGAGTCCTGTAACTGTCTGGATGTCCTAAGTCTGCAGACCACAAAGAGCTTTGACTGTAACTGGACAGTTACCAATGTCCATTTATTGCACTTTGTCATCCAAATCTTTCAGTCGTACAGTTTACTGACTAATTGTACCAAGCAATGTGTTTTTAATACAATGGGTATTTACAATCTGTAATAGTTATATATAAAGCCTTAAAAAATATGCTGTCTGACTACTAAATCATATGATTTTACAAGAGGTTGTGTATATTTTTACATCCACTTTAGACTTACACACATAGAGTATTTCCAATTGTTTACATATGTTAGAATCTCTTGCATTTAAATAGCTCATTATGCAAATATTTACAAAATACATGGATATTTATTTTTACTGTACCCTCTATTCAATCACTGAGCTGAGATTTAATGTCTAAACATTGTCTGCAGAGTCGCATGTGCAGTAATGTATTATGAGTAATTATGTACTATATACAATTATACAACAAAAATAACAGATTCAAAAATTATTAGCATTGCAAGGGCAAGCACTCAAATTTATGGAGCATCAGAGGTAAAGTGCAATCCTGTTTCAACCCCCAATTATGCACGTGTCTTGCACCATGGCTTTCACTAGCCATGCTCTGGTTGTGTCCCAGCTGCCTTCAGCTGCGATGGGTGCGCGTGTCCCACACTGTGTCACAGGACAAGGCTCTGACCAACGCTCCAGCCAAGACTTGGGATCAGACCAAGGCAAATTTATAATGTTTCCCAGGCAGGGACTCTTTCCTGGATTTGGTCACCTAAGCAACTGACCTGGCTCAGCGAGCATGTTTCTGATTTTCCCACTCCAACAGCAAGAGTTTGCAGCAAGAGAACTCCCTGCACTAATTCACCTCTCTGGCTGGAGCCATACACCAAGCAGGACTAATTTTGCATTTGAGACATTTGAAAGAGCACTGTGTTCTCATATAATCAAAGACTGAGCCTGAAGTACATTGTGTTGAAGGGTTTTCCTGACCAGAATATCTTCCACCAGGAAATGCTTCTTTGTCAGAATTGGAATACTTCATAGGAACATTTTGTTTATGATGATATTTTTGACAGAAAAAAATGTGAGCAATTCAAAATATGAAGAAAATTTTTCTCACTGCTGGTTGTTTCAGTGTAGTCCTCATTTCTTTTATTTTGCTTTCAGAGCATATATTATTTATGTTTATATTCATGGCTTAAATATTATCAAATCCCCTGCACAATGTCCTTGAAACATTTCAATCCTGCTAATTTTGACATTGACCTATTTGATTATTAGAAGGCTTCAGTAAGTTTGGGGTTTAACAATTACCTGTTTATTGACCCTTGTGCATGCACAGTGCTTTCCTATATTTTAAGAAAACAAGCAAATTCCAGAAACTTAATTTCAACAGAATTTATAACTGCTATGAGATGACATTCAACCTAAAAAATAATAAAAAAAAGGTCTGTTTAAGTGGATAAAGTTTTCCCAAGTTATAAGCAGCGAAAATAAATCTAAAGATTATTGAGTGATCTCAGTAATAGATGGCAACCTTTGTTCCATCTATTATCCTGCAAACAATTTGTCCTTGGAAGTTACTCTGAGAACACTGACTGTATTTCATTTTTTAAATAATACCATTTATAGAGAATTTGTAGCACAAAGAGAAGATATTTGAAGCCAGGTTTTTTAGTGTTGGCTGAATCAGTGATGAATATAATGTATACAATTGCCTACAGTTAAAATTTCCTAAAGCTAATTTATAGCAATATGCATCCTGCATATTAATATTGTCCCAATAAAAACCAGACTAAATAGAAGTTATCTTAAACTGAAGACAGGTCAGACTACAGTAACATCATCTGGATAAAGATTTCTCAGGATGATTAAATAAATCTGATCCCAAATATTTTAGTGCCAGTTCACAAAACATTTTGTAACTTCCAGGGTATTTATATTAATTGACATGTGTCTCACTACATTCTGATTATGGAAAAGGGTAAAGCAAAACAGTGATGAAGGAGACTCTCATGTAGGCAAGTATCAGGAAATATTAAGAGTTTTATTAAACAGCAATGCTTTCATAGCATTTCCTACTAAATAAACAGTGTTTGGTTAGTGTCTGACATAATGGATTGGGATTCTTCATTTCTCAGTTGCTCTCTTTGGAGGCATTTGGAAATAGGTGTGCTCACAGCAGGCGTGTTCAGAAGTGTAACGTGGGTAGGAAGAAATCCACCTCCACACAGTGCACTGTAACAAGGACTTGTTTGGCTGTAGGCTTGACTGCTTTTTCTGTCAAACATTAATTGCTTGGATAAAAGAGATCACCCTGGTTTTCCACAGACCCTTAGCCTGAGATGGCCACAACTCCTTCCAAAATTTTTTACATTTAATTTTCTACTAGCCACTTGTTTGGGATCTTAATAGAGCAATCAACTTCAGATTTTCCAGGGACTGAGATTTTTGAACAACTTTTCTACAGACATATTGAGGGGCAAGAAAGCCAAGAGGGATTATGAAGTGTATCTCAGTGTGTTTATGAAAGGGATCATAGACCAAGTTTTCCTGCAGCAGGAGCCAAATGTGGTTGGTAGCTCAGGACTTTCTTTGTTTGCTGAAGCAGACTTGTCCAAACTCAAATGGCCTGAGGGCTTCTCAAAAGCTTCAGCTTCTTTCTGGAGGCCAGCAAAAGCTATCTGAGGCATAGGTTCCTGCTGCTGAAATCTGGGGCCAGAACTCAGACCTACCAGTCTTCACTGAAATGTCACTGTGGTCCTGTCTCTTCTGCTGGCTTCCTTCTCCTACTCCCACCTCAGTGTCACGGAGACTGGGAGAGCCAAACAATGTACACATCACATTTTCTCATCTAAAACAATGGGAGAAATATTTCATAAACCACTCTGATGAAGGCCAAGATGCTTGATTAAAATATGGTAGATGTGCCAATCATTACTGCAGTAAGGCTGCACCATAGAATCCACTGCTTGGAAGGCACCAACCCAAGCAATTTTACAGTCTCAGCTTGCTCTGCTCTGGACTTAAGGCTCTCATTCTGCTCCCCTGACCCTCTCTTCCATCACTAGAGATATTTTCCATCACACCAGCTCTGTTTCAGGTGGAAAGCAGAATACCTTTAAACAGAAAGAGAAAAAGCAAGGCAAAAATCCAGACACACCTATGCATTTCACATGTGACTTCCACCCACCTCCTGCCATATAGCTACAAAAATGTTGAGTTTATTTATATATAAATAAATACACTTTTTCATCACTGCAACTTGTAAATAGGAAATGAAGTCACAATCCTCGAAATTATAATGGCAGGCACACAAAGACACAGTTGCTGGCACGGAATTCAATTAACAGATAGCAATCACCCTTGGGTGACTGTGTGAGGTGGAAATATACAGGCATGCTAATAAGTAATATCTTAAAGCCAAGGCGTTTATCAGCCAGCAGCCAGACATGGGCATAAGTGTGGGCAAACAGCACTGCTCTGGGATATTTAATAAAACCTGCTCTCTTCACTTGAGGATTTGTGTTTAATCATTTGGTAACATTTTAGAAACATCTAGCCTGGAAAGCTTCTCAAATAGAACTGCTTAGGTCAGAAAACGTAGGGAGTTATTTACTGATACTAAAATAGCCAAAGGAACAGAGTGGATTCTAGGTAATATTAACAGAATGCTTTGTTGCCATCTTTTTGACCTTTTGAGTTTGTGGGGTATGCCTGCTACGTGAATCACAGCCTTATCTGGGGAAACATGCAGGAGGCGTTCATTAATACTGGGAAAGCAAATGATTGAACTGCTGTTTGAAATAAAATTTTAACTCTTTTTTGCTTGGTTGAAAGCCTGAAGCTAAAATAGTTTTCTTCTAGGCTCCTTGAACTTTAATTTGCATTGCATTTTGGCCTTTCAAAGGCTTCAGGCAGGCCAAGGTTTGTCATCTGCTGAAAGATGTTCAATTTAAACTTTTTCATTAGGACTCTCTTTGTGCCACAGCAGTTAGGTGAACTCACAGGGCTTTTTTGCATGGTTAAATACCAGTGCTTGGAGGAAAGGCAAATCCAGTAGCAAAGTCATGGGTTTCTTTAAAGGAAGGCAGTTCAACTTAGGCAGACATTTGTTAGGGGCTTCATTCAGAATGAATGTAAGGAATGGTGTTAGTACATTCTTAGGTATCTCTGCAGGGTTAAAGGATTCATCAGATGAAAGTGGTTTGGAGCAGGACGTGTCCCCTAGTGATGGGGCATGCAGGAAGCAGCACGTCAGCCATTATCAAGGAAGGCTGGAGGCTGTTGGCTGTGAAGCAGATGGTGGTGCTGGTAGATGATGATCTCACTGCTTTTGGTTTCGCCTCTGACCTGGGTACGCAGTCATACCTTTTGTGGTCATCAGCTCTGCCCCTGCAACTGGGCTGGTGACAGCAGAAAGTCTGCAGTGCCTTCACTCCTTCCCTCAGAACAGGGAGCCTCAGCAGCATGCACTGTGCCTCTCACTAGTGTAGCTGCCTGCTTTGCTTTCTTTGGAACATTTCTGATGCCCATGCAGACTCTGGTGGCCACCAATATTTGTGTAGCAGCTGGAGTGGTGGGGTGATTGTCCAATTTGCAGAGTCTTAGTCGTTTTGCTTTGTCAGAGGAACCATCAATAGGTGGACTGAAACAAATGCTAAAGATGGGCAGTGACATGCTGCAAGCACCCTCTAACAGGTGCTCTCAGTACCTGTTCCCTTTTCCCCTGGGGATTCATGTGACCAACAAATCAGTGGCCAGAGCCTCTGCCAGCCATTTTCCACACTGCTGGCATGAAGCCCAGCCTGGGCTCTGCTCAGGAAGCTGTAAAGTGGCTCTGAATAGCTGCTGTGAAGCTGTCCCTGTGCTGCTCCTATCACAAAGAGTTTTCAGTGCCCGCCTCACTAATGGATGGGTTTCTCCTATACAGAGTGCCAAACAATGCAGTGATACATTCAGGTTTTATTAGTGTGAGTTTAGTGTGGCCGCATTATTCATAATGGAAACAGCACAAGAGAACTGCACAGTTCATCCCAAACGTGGGACCATAAATCCTGTGAGCCACGCAGCACCGTCGAATGGTGTGTTTTCACCAGTTATTTAGCAGGAAAGCTATTTGTAGTCCCTCTGTATGTAAACCCAAGCTGTTTTAATATTGCAAGCCCAAACTGTGTTGGAGGAGGTAATAGCAACAAAAAAAATAGCAACCAGTGCATTTCAGAAAACTCAGTCGTAACTCTACGATACCAGGCCTCAGGCCCCGCTACCAAGTGAGAGGGGAGCAAGTGCCATGGATGGGTCCTCTGCTGAGGGGGCTCAGCCTTTGCCCATCTCTGGGCTATGACAGTGGAGTGCTGCTTTTACTTCAGGACTGGATATGGATCTGCTCTGCTCAGGAGTGTGCATTTGTGTGGGACACGGGGAGACTTTGTGCTGCTGCTGGCTTGGTTTGCTTTTACAGAGAGCAGCTGCAGCAGCAGGGTGTGTGAAGCATGCCCGGTGTAGGTACATTAATGGCCTGAGTGTGGGTAAGCTGGTCAGGAATTCAAGACAATTGTAATTTACTGTGATGATGACACATTGCCTGCCTAACATAAATGAGGCTTTTAGGTTTCAAGAAGGAGTTCAAACTACATGCTGATTTGCTGTTATATGTTCCATGGGAGACTGTTTCAGACGGAGTCAGCCTGGGCTCATGGTGGGAGCAAGCAGTGGTTTAGGAGGAGCTAGGCTGAAACCACTGCCTCCCTTCATGTAGGCACTGTGTGACTGCGAGGGAGATGAAGCTGACTTTTGTGTGCTGCTGCATTCGACCTAGTGACCCAGAAATGAAGGACTACAGAAGCTGTTACCAGCCTTTTCAACTACTGCGTCTTGCAAAACTCCTGTGACCCTGCTCCCATCAGCCTTCACAAGACCTGGAAGCTGGGCAGTGGCAGCCCCCAGCACCTGTGGCCTAAGCACTGTTTCTTTGATGCTGCACAGCCCTCATTGCAGGAAATGTTCACTAGAAGAGTCATGTACATTCTAAATGTGGGTATTATTAGTTGACCCAGATGCGATGGCTCAGGGAAATTACTGAGCAGGTTCTTGTTACTTTTGCAGGAAATATTGCCTGAACTTGTGGAGACACCTCCCCTTCTCTCCTCCTCCTTTCTCTCCTGCATCCATGGCCATTAGAGCAATTCACCCAGGGCTGAGAGAGGAATCTCTGATTTCCTAAGCCTCACCTCTGACGCAAGCTCTCTGCACTCCTCCAGCTACTTTGTTCACTGTTGGTATTAGCACTGGAAATGCTGACACTAGCTGCTAAAGGTTAAATGTGTTTGTGGAAAATCAATAGTGTGGTGCCCCGTTCTCCCTCTCTCCTCAACTTCTCAGGGGGAAAATGGCCCCTGGATACATGAAGAATATAAGTTCACATTTCTCCATCTCAGAACACATGCATTAATGCAAGAGGCTTAAAGGATATCTTTTATGATCCTGGTACAGCGACACTTCTCTTAATTCAGTGCTTGGAAGAGTGACAGAGGCTTCTGGAAGTGTTGGTTATTATGCAGGGCATGTGTTTTAAAACGTTAAGTACCTTGATTGTCTCTCACATAGCTAGTGCTGTCAGCAGTTTGCACAGTGCTTTTATGTGCCTTTTCCCTCCCTGAGACACCTGTGTTAAGTTCAGAACTGATTCTGCTTCTGAAGCAATTTATTAAACATGTTCAGTGCATCACTTCTGTGAAGAGGTCAATTTGTTCTTTCTGCCTAGAGATGCAAAACTCTGGGCTTCAGTTGGTAAATGCAAGTATCAGGTGAATTTCTAGCTGTTTAACTTAAGCTTTCCTTCAGTCTACTCTCTCTAGTGTTCCCTTCCTTTAACACAGGAATTTATTATTCCTGAAATGTGGAGACATGCTACTGTACCAGTCTAGGGCAGGTGCAGTGGGGTAGCCTGGCATGCACACACTCTGCTCTTCACCCTCTTCTGGAGGACACATTTTCCAGATGACTGAAAACATCTGTTTCTTTCCCTCATGTTCCTTTGTCTTGCTTGCACGGTGCCTATGTGGTGGTGCTGGGTTGGCACACATTTGTGTGATGGGGTTACTGGAGCACAACCAGCCTGAAGCTCGTCCCTAAAGCAGCTCATGTACAGGCTCCTGGATACATGTGAGGAGCCTCTGGCTTTTGGTTCTCTCTGAGGTGGCCTCCCTGGAGGTTAAAAACAGGACTGGGAAGGAGTCCTGTTCCAAAACCCAATTTTGTAATGTTTTTAACTTGTATTACTGCTTGAGGAGAGGCCTTCAGGGAGGTGTTATCTATAAATGCTCACCCTCAGAAGTCCAAATGCCTCTATGTATCCTTGTTTGTGGGTGAGCTTTTTATTTTTGCTTGTTTCCTTTTTTTTTAATCGGGGTATTTCTGATATGTAAATTGACCTGGATCACATCTGCACACACTAGATACAGCAAGTTTAATATTAAAATACAAATTTTAGGTGTGATGAGCTGGACCCAAATTAAAATTTCCTTTGCGAGGGTTCTACATAAACTTTGTTCCTCTCTTTTTTTCCTCCCTTTTTTTCCTCACCCATAATTCTTATCATTGTTCTGGGATCACTTTTGTTTTGCCATTACAGCTAGGAATATGGCTCATGGTGTTTGGCTAGCCCACCAGTTCTGGAGGGAGCACATGTGCTGAAATAAAAATTGGTAGGTGTTCCTAAAGTTGTCCTTAGGACCTTGGTTAACTTTTAATGAGTAGACCTGAGACAGCAAATCCTGAAGTAAAGGGGACCATTTCTATTGTAGCATCAAATGTATTAAACTGTCATCCCAAGACAAGTATGGACATACAAAGATTATCGATATTTCTCCTGAACAGTGAATTTTTTGGAAAATTTCTGATATTAGTTATCATAGAAGTTACAGCTTTTTGGCAAGATTTTTATTTAATGTGATTCGATATTGTTTTCTGGACTGTATTTCGCATACCATGTGGTTTCTTTAAAAGTTTTTTTTTTTTTTTTGATTTTGTGTATGTTTGGTTTTTTTTTTTTTGTGGGGAGGGGGTTCTGTTCTTTTTTCTTATTTTTTTTTTTTTTTTTTAGACAAAGTCAGACTGTGAATTTAAGAAGCAAAGCCGATTACAAAAAATACCTGGAGAGCATAAATCAGTGGGAACTTGAGAATAGACTCTCAGCGCTAGTGGTAGAGTAGTATTTTCCTTCTTTCTTTTATCATAGAAAGGGTCTGTAGAAGTATGTACTTGAATCACTAAAAATGTCCAGTTCTCAAGGATGCTGACCAACTTGTTATTCTTAGTTTTGATTTAAATGAAATATTTTCAGCATGTGGTTCATTTCCAAACAAATCAAACCAAAAAAGCCCTGAACTGTAAGTGATGCTTCACATTTCCTGTTGGAAAAGATTTCAGAAGCTCATAAAATGTCTCCAGCCCTTACTATATATCACGTCATATTAATTTATGGTAGTCAATGAACAGTCAGAAATGGTGGAGGAGAGAGATGGAGGGCCTATAGTATTTACTTTTTTTCAGAACTGTATATCATAGGACTGTCTTTTTTTTTTTTTTTCCTTTATACACAACTGAGGCACAGCTTCACTTCTTCTTCGCTTCAGGAAAAAAAGACTAAAAAAAAGAAAAAAGGAAAAAAAATCTACATATTTGTATTATATTATGTTCTCCAAGTAGTAAATTCCCTCTGCCAGCTATCTGTGGGTGTGCAGCCCTTCCTCAGGAACATGCTGTATCTTCTGAGTTCCTGTGTTTGTGATATCACAGTGCTTTTGCTCTGCAGAACCATGAATGGGGCCATTATGAGGGGCCGCCAGATAATTAAGATTCTGAGAGGGGTAGACTGCTAAAAGCGTGTTTAGTGAGGAAATTACAAGGCCAATAAAAAAATGTCTTTGCGAGTTCCGATTGTATTCTTTTCTTCTCTTGGTCTAATTTTTCAAGGTCTGGCTGGATCGTGATGGGGTTTTCTTTCATCCTTTTTTTTTTCTCTCTACAACAGGAGCTGAGGCTGGAATCTAAGTCCAAGTTAATGAAGCAGCCTTAAAGTTGAAGAGAATAAACTGCAGCTCTGAGCCACAGACCACTGGAGACTCCTCTTTCAAACCCTGCCTTTGCCACTCACTGGAGTTATTTGATTTGGGAACAAGATAAGAATTTACAATATCTGATTTATAGAAATAACCTGGAGGAAGGAAAAACCGAAATACTGATTTCAGATATAATTTTCATCTCTCAGTTTCCTAAAAGTCTTTCTCACCTCTAATAACATTAAGAAAATACAAAGTACAGATTTTGGGGAAGTTACGTACTGACTGACAAATGCATCTCCAAATAGCCCACAGTTCAGCACTTCTTTTTCTGTCAATACTCCGTGACCAGGGAAGGTTTGGAGCATAATTCTCTCCCAGTAATTCATCTTCTCCCTTTCTCTCTCTCTCTTTTTTTTTTTTCCTAGTAAGAAATAGACCTGGAAATTCATTGCTGATTTCCCAGGAGTGTTATTCATGCCAGTTTATTTATGTATTTATTATTCAAGTGCAAACTATTGCAGTTCCTTGTGGTAAACTGCAAATCAAACTGATAGCAGCAGAGGGCTGGCTGTCACACCAAGTGCTGTAGAGCCGAGTGCCGACGCTGTGGCTGCTGTTGCCCCTAAGTGATGAGGTGTGAGGAACAATTCAGCCTCCTTGGTGCTCAGGTCTGCCCAGGCCTTGGCAAGAGCTGGAAGAGAACAGTAGCCAGCATCCTTAAATTAAGCAAAGTCTCCACTATAAATGCCTACCCATGGCAGCAGAGCAACTCTGACTGTTGGCTGCACAGGTGTTGTCTCCTTTCTTCAGTGCTGGTAACATATAATTGGCAGACAGTGATCAGGCTGACTCCTTCACACACTCAAAAATAGGCTTACATTTGGATTGATTAAAGTCAGGGTGGTGTGTGTGCTCCATTCATCCACTGTTCCATTCATCCACTGCATTCCTCTGGGGGCAGTGGTGCAGACAGCAGTTTTGGTGCATCCCATGATGGTGACCCTCTACAGCCAAGAAGGAGCAGAAGACAGCTCCAGACAACCTTAGAAGGTTTGTAGGTGGATATGTACCCAGCAGAAAACAGTGAGAGGCGAGACCATGTCTTCCCAAACCAGGCACGGAGTGGGTATTGCTCATGGTGACGCTCTCTGAAAATGAGACATCACTGCCCCTTGAAAGATTTAGATGCATGTGCTGCCTGTAGCTGCACACATTTTGTGACTATACACATTTTGTGTTGATTACAATTATTATTAGGATTACCTTTCAATAATTGTCTCCAGAATCTTATTCTGCATGCCTTCACAAGGATTTAATTGTCTTCAGCAGGCCATTTTATACAACTGTGATTTAGCATGTGCATAATAGTTTATTGTGTTAAAGTGTTGGAACTGCAACTAGGAGAAATCTATATTAAGGCTGATAAGAAAGGTGCAACTTCAAATTGGAATGTGGTCAATTGCAAAAATAAAAGATGTCTCTAATGTAGCACTTGTTTCTAGGCTACCTTCTTCCTATTCCTGACTTTTTCACGAGCATTTCTCATCATTTATTCACATCCATGTACTCAGTCCTTTGTTACTGTATGAAAACCTACACAAAGGCAGTTCATTGATTACACAAAGGAAAAAGTGAAATTCCTGTCAAATGCTTAAAGAAATCAGATTAAAAGAGTTGTCATTTTACTTTATTGATTTAGTATTGTTCCCTTTCATAACAAAGGATAAAAATGTGATTTTGAAATTGTTGTGTTCCTTTGCGTGGTATATTGATTTCCATATAGATATACTGATTTACACAAGCAGAAGTCCTAATTGCTTATTCGAATGCCATCTTGCTATGTCATCTTGGTAAAGACACAATGTTCCTGTATTTTTCATGTGACCTTGTCTCATCTGCAAAGCTCAAATTTCATTGCCACTCTGGGAAAGGTTACTGGTGAGAAACGTTTCAGCCTTAAATGGATTCTTAAATATGAATAGAACCCATTTTTTTATATATTGGAAACCAGGCTTAGATCCAAATACCTCTGAATCTTGAGAAGATTCAAACTTGGATTTAGACTGAACTGTGCAACTTCAATCTCTTTCAGATAATTCTGTGTGCCAAGAGTGTAAATCCACATGTACGTGTGTGTGCACATATAGGCACAACATATGTATGTTGATACATAACCACACAAATATACATATGTTGCTTCAGTGTCATACTTGGTAGTAATAAGTGACTTACATATTTTTGACCAGAATTCCATCAGTGTTTACTCTGCTTCCTCAAAGAGCATTCAAATTTTTAAGGTTTTTAAATAACCTCTTGAGTAGCTGAAGTAATAATCAATGGGAAAAAAACCAAACCAAGCCAAAGCAAGGGAATCAATTTCAATTTTTTGAAAAATTTCTCTCATTGCCCATGAACTGGATTTTAGACATAAATGTAAGTAGTGTATTTTAAAATGTTTATTAGTTCCTTATCATTGTTCTATATTGAGGTCAATATAGACTTCAGTTGAGTAGGACCATAATAAGAAGAAAACCCTCTTTATGTGGCTAATGCAAGGTAAATAAATGTTGGAAGTGTGAAGCAGTGATTGGCAGGAAGAAGGAAAGGATGTTGCGTGGGATGGATGGCAAACCAGGGAATCAAAATGTGGAAATGAAGTAGACATAGAAACATTCTGATTGTTTTGGAGAAAATCACTGTCTGACTTCTGGTTCTGCAGAAACAAAGACTGAGTGGCCTGGATTTCAATCCTTTTCTACCAGCAAACCCAGTCTTCAGGACAGTTTTCATAACCCATTCCAGCTTTGGCTCATGTCTGTTCTGAATAAGCAGTTAAGCAGTTTGGGTATTTTTCAGTTCCCTGTGGGCTGGCAGAGAAAAGATATGCAGCTTAGAAGACTGAAGGAGATTATTTGTTTAACTTTTCCTGGCATCCTGTATGGATGCACCTCCCTGAAGGCAGCAGCATTCAGCCACCCTCATTCCCAGTACTGACTGGTGTTCCAGGCAGAAGCTGCTGGTCTCACAGACAGGAGCTGTTTGGTGCTCACTGCTTCAAACATCTATTTACAGAGGTTTTACATAATTTAGGAGCACAATAGAGCTGTCTGATAAAAACTCGGGGTGCTCTGAACCTGGTGCTGGTTCCAGCTTGGTGGGAGTGGCTCCAATGGACACAGGAAAAACAGAGAAAGCAGCCAAGTGTTGTATGCCTCCCCAAACCCTTGTTTATAAGCTGGTGCTAAGCCTCTGCTGTACTGCTGAGTCTTCCTCTGAGAGTATCCAAATGTGTCGTTAGCACACCAAGTCACAGGAGCCAAATTTCATCACCAGGTTTGTGGCTGAAGCATTTTATGCGTGTAATTTTTTCCATATGGATGTGACTTTAGAGCAGGACACAAACCGTTAAAAGGGAGAAAATCAAACTTTGGCTTAATTTTGTCTCTCACCTATGGACAAATATAAGTTTAAAAAAAAAATTGACTGAGCTGCTGAGAAAGTACAAGGCTGGTGTTCAGTTTACGAAGACAGATATTTGGTTAATGCCAGCATTCCAAAGACCTGGACAAGACTGAAGCCCTTTGGTGCAAATTGCCCTGCAAATGCAAGGTATGAGACTGGTCCTGTCTCCGGGAATTTGCCTTCTCTGCTCATAACCTGCAAGGAGGGAGGATATCCTGCCTGAGGCATTGCAAGCGGCTAACTGGAAAGCTGAAGCAGAACTCATTTCTCCAGCCCAGTGCCTTGCATGATGAGCTTCACTCTGGATTGGTTACTGTTTTCCCACAGCAGTGCTCTGCTGCACTAATTGGGATTAGGTCCCCATTGCACTTAATGCTTCCTGAGCACAGAGGAGGAAGCAAACTCTGTCATGAGAAGCTCGACAGTTGTAGCTGCTTAATTGATGGGGTTATTTTAAATCCAGTCAGTTAAATTGCTACGGTCACCCTTTATTATAGCCTAGGCAATTTTATTTCAAGTTAGCTTTAATCAATTAGGAATTGATTTTAGCTAAGTCAGTATAAGAACATCTGATCTGGTTTAACAAAATTGGTTTTAGAGAAGTGAAATGGGCGCAGATTCAGCATGAGCCTAAAGAAGGCTTGCTTTCTCTTTTTGCCTGCTAATGATCAGGTAGAGGATATCCTAGTAAAACCCCAGATCCTGCACAGCCTCAGCAGATCCTATCCCAATCTTAAGCCCTGGCAAAATAAAACATACAGAAAGGCAGATAATGATGGTTGCCTGAATGAAGGACTCTGTCCTCAGCAACCTGTGTACGTGCACAAGCACATCCTCGTCCTGACTGGTCAGTGGAGGAGCTTTGGGAGCAGCAAGCCAGATTCAAGTTAAGAACTGGCTAATTTTGCCGGCCCAGGCTGCAGCCCCCAGGCCACTGAGGCAGCAAACCATCTTGATCTCCCACTATGTGCTTTTAATGCACTTGTTTTCTGCCAATTTAATGTTTTGAAGAGGTTTGCAAAGATGGCTGAGCTGAAGGTAGGGCAAGAAAAGTGGCTGGGAGCAGGTGGAGGTAGGAAGAGGAAGCAGCAGCTCTGCTTCTTGGCAGAGGTGTAGCACTAGATTGTGAAAACGAAAATCCCAGGAGAACTGAGAATTACCAATGGAGAATTTTGAGATGTGACAATTTCTAATGATGTCTTGCCTTCAGGGCTATGAAACATTTGCAATGTTTTAGGACCCTTTTGATGCTTTTTTCTCCAAATGATTATTCTGATATTTTTACCATACTGTAAATTGATACTATGTTTAAAAAAACCCATCTTGTTCTCTTCTATCACTGCTGTTGTTTTTATCATGATTGTTATGAGTTCTCATATAGGAACTCTTTATCACTGAATGTTGGAATCTTTCATTTCTGTTCTTATAAATAGTAAGAATAATCTACTGCAGTCAAAGACCCACTATTTCTGGTATTATCAGAAGAAAAAAGCAGTATTTCTGCCTAGGATTTGTTTACTTTGTGCCAGAGCAGCTCCCATGCTTGACTTCTTCTGTGGGTACAAGTAGTGTTAATGAGGTGTTAATGTGTATGTAGGCGACGAAGACATAGATTTGTCTTTGATCAGATGGTGTTATTTCCTTTTTTTCTTCCCCCCTTTTTTTTTTCCTAACCTTGAAAAGCTGTTTGCGCTATGAAAGCCTTTTGACTTAACAGAAATTTCTCCAGGAGCTGAAAGAACTTCTGAAAACAATGTCTAGTGAAACTCCCACTGACTGCAGTGGGGTCAGTATTGTTCCTTTGATTACAATTGTTTGAAGAGCAAAAACATACTCCCAAGGGTTTGCCTACATGCAGTGTTTGTACTGCGTTAAATTTAGGCTTGAAACTAGTATATTGAAAGCAGTATATAAACCCTAGTACAATGCAGTTGTGCTCTTATCAGGAAGTTATGCTGATTTTGCTCGATCCCACAAATGCAGAGCAGATCAGTGTCTCCCTATCTGTATTAGTATCATAACTTAAATGTTTTGGGTTTTTTTTAAAATGCACCCCTAAGGAGCTAACTTGGCATAGAGACTGGGTGTGTTAGTTTCTTGGTTTACAATTATTAACACACGAAAAAATGAAAGCAAGGCATTTAAAGTGAGAAAGCTCCAGAAAGTAGAAAAATTATGCTCTCATCTTATTGATGTGGACTTCCTTATCCTGTTGCCTTTGTTATCTCTCTTATTCACTCCTGCTGACTGAAAGCAGCATCACCTCCTGTTTATCTGAGTCTCATGAAAAAAACAATTGATCGGGGTGTGTGTGTGTGGCTTTCATAAAGCGAACACATACAAAGCAAACTTGAAAAGGCGTCCAGTTCAATGCTTACGTCTCCTTCCCCAGACTCTCTAGGCATCCTCTTGGGGCTCTGAGGCCTGGCACAATGCTATTTTCAAGTGGAAGACTGCGTGGGTTTGTGCATATGTCTCTCTCAGGGCATCCCGTTTGCTGCAGTCGTGCCTTACAAGCGGCCAAGAGCAGACTCTACTGTCCCAGGTGCTGCAGAGTCAAGCCAGCAGACAGGTCCTGCCCTCTGCACAGCAGCCTGAGCCACGGTGTTGGCCTGGCCACAGCAGCAGAAGGGAGACGTAGAGCTCACAGTGGGAGACAACGGCGCGGTTGCAGCTCACAGTGTGCTGGCACTGAGGCTGGTGGAGGGCTGAACACAGGAGATTTCCTGAGAAGTGAAGCTGAAATGGAAAAGGAGGGAAAGTGAAGTGAGAAAGAGGAGCTGGGAAAGATGTATGCTCCAAGAAAACCGTGAGGCAGGCTGAAGGAAGCAGCCCACTAGCACAAATTGACAACCTAGTCAAAACTGTATAAAAAGCTCCAGGAGCAGCTGGAGGCTCCCAGTGATGATGGCTCTGTAGCTTTCCCTCCTGGCTCTGTACCTTTCCCTCCTGGCTGGGGTTTCATTCTCAATTCAGTTTTCTCCCACCGGCCACATGGCAGGAAGAGGAATCAGGCTTGAAACAAGGAAAATTGATTTAAACCAGCCAAACTGGGCTCCAGTTCCAAATCCTGCTTTAGAGAATGTCTGTCTCTCCCTTGTAACTATAGAAAACCCTGGTTTGATTATCCTTGCCAGACTTCAGTCAACCTTTGGAAGTGCTTCTCTGTCTCCTTTCTCCTAACTCATCTGAGAACGAGATAGGAAGGTAGGAGAGGTGGCTCAATGCATAAAGCTATATTGAAGGGTTGTAAAGATATAGAGCAGCTGGAGGACTGGGTCCCAGTCCCCTGGGTCCAGAGGTTTCTGCCTCATCTGCCTGTGATGACTCCAGTTCTGCCTGTTTGTGTTTGGAAGAATACACCAACTCCTAAAATAGGAGAGGGAAAGTGCAAACATACTAGCAAAGAAGAGGCACAGCAAACTATGCACAACTCTGTGTATAAGTCTTATTTATGAAGTTTATTACCTGAACCTAAGCAAGCCTGTTGCAGCAGAGGTAAAATGTGGCCCTGGAACATTTGCTGTTTCATACATAAGCAATGGCTTCTATTTCTTCCTCCCTCACCCCAGTTTATGTTTTGCTGTCCCAGCTGGCGTTTAATGTGCTTTGCAGTTTCCTCTATTTTTCTTTTTGAGTGTGTTTTGATTTTTTCATATTGAAGTGTCTGCCGACAAAAGGTGCCAGCCCATTTAACAGCTGCTGGGAGACAAGTGCTCAATGGATACAGACAGCAGGGCAGTGTTGGAGGCCAGACGAGACATCCTTTGGGCAGGCAAGCACCGTGTGTCCTTGGCCTCTTCAGCTGGGCTGCTTAGAGTTCATCGTGGACGATGCTGATTTTTGGAATGGGAGCTTAGTGCTTTGGATGTGAAAGCATGCTGTATGTTTTCACACCTGAAAGCTCTTCAAGGAGAGATCTGAGATCTTTGCTTTTATGCGCATACATTGAACTTTCTTTGACTGGCTTCAGACTAATTTTTTTTTTTACCACATATGGTGATTACTTCCAATGTGTGCTTATAGAAACTGGAGACATTTACATTCTTAGTTTAGGGAAGACTTGACAGATATTTGATTTGAGTTGGTTTGTTATTTCTAGTTCTGGCTTATTGCAACCACAGTGCCTACTGCTGTATCTCTATTGATTGCAGACACACATCCTGAGGGATAACTCTGTCTTCCCTTTCATTTAAAAAGGAGAAAAAAAGGCATGTCTCCAGCCCTACTAGTTGTGGAGACAGACACAAGTACATAACACAGACTGTTTGATGAGACTGAAAGTGTGTCACTTCTAAAAAGTTATCATTTATTCACCCTTACTTCTCTGCCCTTCTTTGAGCTACCCACAATGCTAGTGTGCAGAACTGTGCTGTGAAGGCTTCAGAAAATAAGTACCTGCAATTTTTTGGGTTAAACTAGCAAGGAAGTGTTGAAGTGAAACCATGAAGGACACCCAATCTGAATTCAAAACTCTGCCAACTCTAAAGCAAAATTACGCCCAACACCCCTTATTCCCACTCCCTTATTTCTGTCCAACCAGGCAAACTCTAATTGAGTGCTGGGTTTAGCAGGTTTGGGATAGTTTCCTTGAACCTTGTTTAAAGAAGAAACAAGGAAACTTGGTTTACATCTGCATCTCTAGAGCACTGGAGTCCCAGTGAGTTTCTCTGGCAGCCGAGATGTTGTTCTTAGAAGAGAAAAGCCCTGACCATGTCCCATTGTCTGAGTAGTGCAGGAACGAAGCACAAATATGATTATCTGCTGGCTGCTACTAAAGATTTTGCTTCTGTCATTATAGAAACTCAATCAAAGAACCTGCTTCAGTTCTCCAGCATTGCATTCTCTTGCCTAACACACGTGCTCTGTTGCTGCTCTGACTTTCCTTTAGGGCACTGCAGGGTTTGACCTCTCTGAAAATGAAGGCAGTTTGTACAGGTAAAAGTGGGCCAGAGTAAAATCCTCGAGCACGGGTAGCAGCAGCAGTGCAACTCCTGTAGCAGGACACTTGGCACAGGTGAGTAGCTCAGAAGTTTACCTCTTGCCTCTCTGTTGCATATTTCCTAAGCATTTGTGGGAATCCTCAATGATTTTGAGAACTTGGACATTCCGGCTTTAAATGAGGAGGCATGGGGCAGTATATCGGTGACCCCCACAAAGTGAAAATAAGGCTAGGAGAAATGGCAAACATCTCCAAGCCTTAAAAATTTGTGGCTGCCGGAGTGCAAATCTTATAAAGCAACATGCTTGCTCTATTTCATTTAATGAATTGATCTGATGGCTTGTGCTCCTGTGAAGCCACTGCCTCTCTCGCTCATTTAGTTTTCCTTCCTCCCTCTAAGCCCTTTAAGAATTTAGACCTTTCTCATCAAACTACCTGTCTGTTGGAAGGAGATGTCTGCTCATTCCTGCCAAATGAGAGAAAATCAAAGTCCGTGCTGAGCAGCAGTGAAAGAGCAATGTTGCTGCCTGGAATTGCATCAGGAGCTCCTTCCTTATTAGGAGGTATAAGTGCTACAGCAGTGGAACAAGTAGCTGAGCCTGTTCAAAAGCCTATGAATTCTTTCGTGCATTAAGTTAATTAGTGAGAAATGAAACAAGAAGCTAGTGCATGAAAGAAAAGGATTAGGTATCTTGTATCTTAGTAGCTCAGTGGAATTGCAAGGAAAAGGGATCCGACTTATCACTGATAAGAAATAAGTGTTTTATCCCTGTTTCAATTTTGAGCAAAATTCAGTGTGTTTTACCTGCTGATGGACAGAGAACATTCAGCTGCTGAGGCAAACGTGATAACAGATAATCCAGGGAAATCTGTGTGACCAGTTAGTGCTCGAGCACAGTCCTGTCTGAACCACTTCCTACTGGCTGAGAAGCACCATCTAATTCCCTTCTGCTCTCATTCTACAGGCTGATACAGGGAGTAGGAAACTCAAAAATGAACACACTCGCTCCTCCCCAGCACTTAGCAGCACCATGAAAATAAGGCAAACAGATGGGAGTCAATGTATCATCCAAATGAAATCCCACCCTTCATGAAAATGTGCCAGCTGAAGAGGAGACAGGATCCTTATTGGTGTCCTTCGCCATAGATAGCAAATGTGATTTTTTTGGCTCAGAGATAGCAGTGAGTACTTTCCTTTTTTCCTCCTTTGGGCGCCTGTCATCTTGGCCAGGTGGTCTTTGAAGCTTGGGACATGCAGAAGCATGAGACTTCCCAGAGAAAGCTCCAGATGCCCTTGGCAAACTTGTTTCTCCTAAATCCTGCTTTCCTGCTGTGTCTGTGGCTGGGACTGAAATTTTCACAGAAAAACTAGTAGGGTAGTTAAGAAAAAAAAAATAACAGGCTCATGAGCTGTATTTTATGTGGGCAAGATGTATTTCCATCTGGAGTTGGGGTGGCAGCTTTTCCTTGCCTTGCTGACAGACTTCATGTTGTCATGAACAAAACTTGCTTTTAATGGGTATTGGGATCCCTTTCCCCTTCATGTGTTTCAATTGTGACATTTGGAAATATTACTCAGGAAATCTCTCGCCATCTGGGCCTCCAGCAGCCTCAACACCTGCACCACTGACGCACCCTTGTCTCTCTCAACAGTGAGCCCATCTCTCCCCCTGCAGCTGTCCCCTTCAGACTCTCTGCCTCAGTCTGCCAGCAGCTTCATCAACAGAAACCAGCCTTCAGATCCTGTCCAGTCCTTTTTCCAGCCTATAAATGTGACAGGAGACTTCTCTATTAGCTCAGTTTCCATGACTTGGCATGAAGTGAAGAGCATTCCTGCAACATTTGAGGAGGTACAGATTTACCTGGAAGTCTCCCCAGCTGCTCATAGGGAGCAAGACATCACTTATCTTCAAAACTCACATGGCAAGTACTTCTTCAGTCTGAGTTTTGAAGGGGACAGCTTAGGGCTGCCTCTTTCCTTTCTCAGCTACAGTGCAGCCTCACTGTGCCCATACAAAGGCTCAGGATCACCTCTGCCTTGCTGTGCATCTCCATCAGCAGCAAGCAGCCTGTTGAACAGCCCTCTTCCTCTGCTTCATCCTCTGCGAGGTCAGGTGAGGGGGGCTAGGAGGAAGTTTCTCTGCCACCTCTGGAAGAGCATTGCTGATCTCTTCTCAGGGATGATGGTGGAGCTGAGGTAACCCCATGAGGTACAACTGCACACTCATGCACTACTGCTACCCTGAACAGCCTGCTAGGGCTTTCACTCACTGTGGTAGCTGCCTGGTCTAGTTAAACTCTGAAGGGCTTGTTATCTGCTCCAAAATCAAGCTGGGGACTGGCAGGAAGTCTTTACTAGGTGTGCTCCTTCCTAGATCTTCATGCAGGTCCCAAGCAGGGTAAGCTAACAGACTAGAAGTGGGTAGGTGGGTATGTGCAATTTTAAGTTTTATACATGCTTATAATTAAATGTAATATACTTTATGTCTATATCTATATCTATATATATTTACATACATACATATATGAAATATTTATGTATAGTTACTGAGGAGAACTATGAGTGTATCACTCAGAAACCATCCAAATTATAACACCACAGTAGAAAGCTGTATCAGCTCTACTGAAGCCAATGGAACAATGAATCAGATTAATGTGCCATTTTACTTGGGTAAAGAAGGATATTTACATGAAGTACAGTATTTCAAAATGGTCAAGGGTGCTTTTAAGTCTGTGAAACACTGTTGTTTAAATATATGTGTAAAAATTCCTATTCTAGCTGGTAAGACAGTTGCTAGAGAGTTTACTAGCATGAGTGGTCTTTTCCAAATTAGTTTCACACTTTAATTAGAGTAAGTACTGTACTGCTAGAAGATAGAGGGAATAGGGAAAGAGTGTTCATTCCAGTTCTAGGTTTCACAGGAAGGTATCATATGTTGAAAGGGTGGACATACTATGAGACTCCTAAATACTGCTAGCAGTTCCATCTAGCTAGTGAGTTTATGTAAAATCATTGACCTTGATCTGAGGATAGACCTCTTTAACACAATCAATACAGGTGCAATCAGATAAGAACATTCTACTGTTTTATTAAAGTGCATCTAATTCAAAACTCAATAACTCTCACAAATCCTTAATCAGAGAAGACATCCTGGGAGGTATTTAGGTGAGTGATCTTATAACTCTTGCTCTCTCCTTGTTAGGATGGCATTTTACAAATAGACATGTCTGTTTCCTCCTTACCCTCCCTGCCATAATTCTTTCACTATACAGTTGTGTTGATTATCATGCATTTATCAAGTATTTTTGCCTCCATTTATTTAGACAGACTGAGTCAAGTGGCAGCTTCTGTTTACCCCGTCCCCCTGCATCACTGTGGCCAAGCATACAAATGCAAATATGGCTCATTTGCTGGCACGCTGGGTCCTGTGCTCTAGTCCTTGGCTTAGATGTGTTACGCTATAGGAGGTGTAGTGTTAATGCATGCTCTCTAGCTCAGGGTGGCCGGGGATAATGAAAGAAAACAGTCCATGTGCAGCATTATGTGATAGTTTAAGCGGAATGAAAGCCAAAGGCAAGGACTGTATTTTTAGAAATTATTTTAGATCAAAATGATGCATACCGAATAAGACAAAATAACCACATGGTAGAGAGCTCTGAGAGCACTGCTTACAGTGAGGTAATTATTATTCTTTCCAGGTGATCCTCAGCATGTTCCTCGATAATGCAAAACAAATTGTAATTTGGAGCAATTGAGCTGAAGGCAGATTTCTTTTTAGTCATTTAAGTTCATATATGGCAGACTGAGGGGATCAGATCTTTATTGTAAGTGTGAATGGCTACACATGCCTAACTAGACCCCTGGTTCCCTGCGTTACTCAAAACAGCACTTAGCCAGTCCGCACAATAAAATAAGAAAAAAAAATCAAATTAGTTTGTAACTATGTACAGCACAGAGAGGCTCAAGAGACCGCAGCACTGCAACAGTCTCCTTAACGTACATGTCCAATGAAAAGAGAGGATGTCTGGATTGTGGATTCTCACAGTCAGGAGTCTTCTGGTTGTGATTCTGATCCCTTTACTCCCTCAGACTTGATCCTAGTTATTTGGAACTTTTATAATTTTCATATTATGAAGAATTACTGCGCAGACGTTTTGGGTCTTCCTCAGCTGTCTTCCTCACTGTTTCTACCTCAGTTGTTTTAATCAAGATAATGCCTGCAAAGGACACAACTACCAAGTTCCAATTCCCCCATGCACAAACTCACCAACGCCTGTGCTTTCCAGGAGCAGAATTCCGTGTCTCCTATTCCAGGTGGGCCAAAGTAGTACCTCCCATGGTAGAAACAGGATTTTGTTTTGAAAGGTGATGGACTGAGCTAGTTGGTTGTGTTCTACTCAAGTTCTGCTGTCTGGAAGAAACTCAGCTATCATCTTTTTCTGGTAGGGAATGTGGCCTGGGCCATCTTCTTCTGTTCTAAGGAGACAGATTGAGGGCAAGAGTGATGAAAAACAGAGAGCCAGGAAACCTTCCTGAACTGGTTTGGTGATGCTACTACAGCTGAGGGCAGCAGAAGGAAAGAGTTGATCCTTCCTGCCCAGCCAACACAGTAACAGTTGCCATCATAGACATTCTGGCCTTCCCTTCTGTTCACATCAAGAGCATGAATTTCCTGGGTGTGGGCAAAGCAGGGCTCACAGTTACTTTGCTGTTTCTGGCTGCCTGTTAACTTAGATGGCTTTCTGCTTGGCTTGTGCTTCATCCCCACAGCCTCTGTTGTTCTCCATGTCCAGAAGCGTGCTTGCTCCATGCAGAGATGATGACTCAGTGATTCCTGAGGCACTGCAATACCTCTCAGATGTGGCATGATGCTGTGTTGGCTTAGCTTGGGTCCTGAGGTCACTGAAGCATTAGCACTGCACAGTGCAAGATCTAGTCACTCTGTCATTAGCATCATCTTCTCCAAAATGCTGCGGTGATTAATCTGAATTCACATGACAACTGGAATTAAAGTAGTGATGAAAGTGCTATGTATTTGTGTTGGGTTTTTTGGTATTTTGTTTGTTTTTTTATTTGTTTGAAATTATTGAGCTTTTGAATGACTTCAAATATCTCTTTAAAACACAATTTTGAAAGAAGACGTCATGGACAGCGGAATGGTTAAATGCAAAGGCATGCTAAGTATCTTGGCCTTTGCCACAAAAAGCATTGCTGATTCAAGGCGTTACATAAAAGCTTCTGCAGCACTGCAATCTCTCAGTAGTTACTATAGCTTGCCTTTTCGCTCTCCTTCTGCAAGGCAAAATAATACCCTCTTTTTATTTTTGTGATCAGAATTTATATCATATCATCTCTGAAAGGTATTTTTTGTATGTTTCAGCTTTGATAAATGCAGCCCCCATCATCACTAGAACAGAAATAAAATTAAAAATGCACACTTCCGTGTGCTGGGCCTGCAGTTCAAAAGCAGCCTCATTTTGGAGTGCTTGGGGAGGGGGAGAAGCTGGTGTATGGATGTACACAACATTTTAGAGTTAAAATGAAGAGTTAAAAAAGAAGAGTTAAAAAAGAAAATGCTATTTCTTAATGCTAAGGGGAGAAACAACAGTGAAAGAAACTGAAAAACTGTCCAGATGCTGCATTATATCCACAATGATATGTAACTATTCTGTATTAATGAAATAAAGCCATAGGCTCTGAGTAAGTTTGTGCTTTTTCCTGATGTGTTGGGCTCTGAAGGATTCCCACCACCAATGGAAAATAAGGATACAAGAGATCTAATGAAAAATGGGAGCTTGAGAAACACAGGGCTTTGCACTCTTCTTCTACTTAATGGAATTTGTTGTGGTGTTAAGTAGTATTCCCCCCTGTCACTCTGACATGAAAAACATTAGTGAATATTTGATTTTATTTTGGAACAAATTATAATGATATAATGGTAATAATGAGTCTTTGAGAGAAAAAAAAGTGCTCAAAATGGCACAATCTCGTTTAAAATGTGCATGTGTAAAATAGAGCAGATACACAAAATGTTGTCTGCTACTTCACCAAGAGACTGTTATTTTATGAGCTGCATGCCCTTTCAGCACAGTGCTCCACACGTACCATTTGCCTGTCTCAGCCCCACCATTACTGCAAACTCCTGTCTTTATACAATTTGGGCATTGGGAATGTACGGACTGTAAGGCTTCAGCTCCTACTTGGCAATCCAAAACTGCAAGGTCAGGTATCAGTGGGCACAAAATCCTCCCTGTCTTTCCAGCTGATTCTCAGACATTATGGCATTAAAGACTGATCACTTCCAGTCAAAATGTGAACAGCCAAGCAACAATTTATGCTGGATTTGCTAAACTTATTAATTTAATTTCCACTTACTTTTATAAGAATCACTGAACTCCAGGCAAGAAAGTAAGGAAGACACACCAGAGATGAATGGACCTAGAAGGATTATTTTTAAAAATTATTTTTGTTTAGGTTATCAATACACCCATTGCTGAAGTGGGTGCTGTCAAGAGAGATGTCCTCTGCTACATTTTGCTGTTAATGTTGCACTGATTTTAGAAAAGTTGATGAGAAAACAGCTTCAGCTTGCTTGAAGATGAGATGAAGAGCGACTAAGCTTCCAAAATCCAGCTCTGGCAAAGACACATTGACCAAAAACCTCCCTTTGACTTCTTCCTTGGCAAAATGAAAAAAACACTGCGCTTGCAAGATTTATTAACAGGAATATGTCAATGAAGATAGGAGGCACTTTGGTGCACACTGGGGTCAACAGGAAAATTCTCAGTCATTCCAGTAGGTCAGGTCATATTGTCAGTATGGGAAGTTGTAAAGTAAGTTTTCTTGTCCAAAGGAGACTGATGGATTACTTGGGACATTCTCTGGGAAGCAAGAGGTGGTTGTCCTGTCATATCTTCTCAGTAGCAATGACTTTCAAGATTTCAGGGGAAGATTCTGTAGAAGAATGTGCTGAGTTTATCTACTGAATTTATATGCTCTATACATTGTTTTTACCTTGGAAATCTTTCTTCAGCAGACACTGCCCACCTTCCAGAATGCCTTGGCACTTTTAGATGTCTGTAAGTATGACTTGAGGAAGGTGCGTGTGGGAGAGTGGGGAGAGAGCTAATTTTGCCCTCATAAATTTTTTGTCATAATTCCTCTATGATTGCCTTTATCAGAGAATATCTCCAGAAAACCCCAAGGTGAATCTGGCTCAGCCTTTCCAAATTTCTGTGTGCATCTTCAGCATTACCACTATTTTTCTTTTGCTAGTTATGAATGAAGATTCCCAGATTCCCTGAAGAACATTAAAAAAAAAAAAAAAAAAATTCACTGAGTTTTTCATCAGCACAAGAGGATAATTTTGTTTTTCTGTCTCTTAAAATCAGAAGTACATCTGTGTCTTCTATGGTTTGAGTCGCACAGTTGAACATGCATATAGACCTTGCAGCAGGGATGCAATTTTCTTGCGGATGTTATTAAGGTGAATTTTATTTTATTTTGTGAGCCAGAGATTGTTCTCAATGTCACTAACTTAATGACAAATGAATGTGAATGATGAATGTCAAATGAAAGATCCTTTTGTTATAGCTGGCTTGGCTTATTTTTATAAAAGCATCTAAAAAATAAAAATCAAGACGGGTATAAGTATGCGCTCCTTTCCTCGGGATGCATCATATAAGCCCTTTGCACTCTGTTGAGTGATTAAATGAAAATGGCTTGGGCCAGGGAAGATGTGAAATGGATTTTTGTCACTGAACAAGCCCATTGAAATGACTCTGTTTCACAGAGCCAGCAGCATGATATTTTAAACAGTTTGTTTTGGAGCATGGGTCACTCTGGGGCAGGTTTGCTCACATAAGCTACACACAAATGTAGGCTAAAGAAAACAATAAATGTGAGCTGTCGGGAGATCTTATTAAGAATTTGTAGAAGATCTTACTCTTAAAAAGGATGGAGAAAGGAAATATCTCACAATCAAAGGCTTCGTTATCTTCACGGTTAGCCATTGTCCCAGCCAAAAATGTAGGACACATTTAATATAATCTCACTGTATAATGTAATCAGACTGTCTGAGGGATATCTTATGCTACTTTGATAGTCAACAATCAAGTGTGGTCAAGGACAGTCAAATTGTTTTATTGCACATAACTTGGCAAAGGCTAAGGAAAAACGTGTATGAATTTAATGGCTCAAGGCTTTTATTACTTTCCCAATAGGTGATTTTAAAAATGTACTTCCTTGCCTTCATGTCAAATGCAAAGTGAAATGGATGGCCTTAAAAATCATAAGTTGGAGAGAGAAAGAGAAAGAACAGCATTCCTCTGATATGAGCCTGCAAATTAGTCTAAAGAGGATCTGAATGCCAGCAAAGAATGTCCTAGAAGACTCAGGACAGCTGTAAAAGGTGACACTACAGGACACGTCAACTCATGTTCAACAGACCTACTTTTAGAGGACAAGCTCATGGAAACCTCAGTAACCAATTGAGGAAAGACTCCTGCTCTGCTGCTCTAGAAATACTATAGATGTCCTGTCCACCCCATCTAACCTTCCTTTAATGGAGAGAAGTCCACAGGGAATGAATCAGGAAAACAAGGGATTTGCCTGATTCATGTATGAGAACAAGAACAAATATTTGATTTGTAACAAGTTTGGGGAAATGCATTTCCATTCTGTAGAACTGAAGTTTTTTTCCTAAATCATCATCAGATTGAGGATAAAAGAAGAAAGCCAGAATTAATTTTTTCCCTTTGATTACAAAGCCCAGGTTACAATGTTAGTAAAGTGAAACTTCAGTGAGTGATTTAGTCTTTATTACAATTCTGCTAGCACAATAGAAATAGAAATAGTGTTCCTAGATTTGGAAATAATTATACACTGACCAATATCCTGCACTTTCAAAGCATTTATAAATGTTCTTTTCCATGTATGTCAGGTAGCCATACTGGTAGTAGCCAGAACAATTCTTTTGTCAACCCACAGCAGTGTCCTGAATTATAGAGATTATTTTGTTGATTTGAGATGGTAAGGAGCATGACTAGCTGGAGTAAAACTGCCCAAAGTAGGTTTAAACAGGAAGTCATAGCTGGTATGTTACAACTCCTGCATAAGTGCTACACAGTCTGTCAACTATGAACAATAAAAACTTGATTTGAATTTCTGTCACAGAAAGGCACAGCTCTGGTACCCAGCCTTAGAGAAGATTTGCCATTGAGTCAGTGTTGGTCAAAAAGGTAGAGCTCCTCCAGTCAGAACATGACCTGCAGGAACAACCCAGCTTTTTCAAAGACAGTTTGGTCTTTGACCAAATCCTGTGCATCTTGTAAAAGTTGACAGGATCTTGTTGAAGAGGCTTTAATTCAGGATTTTGTTGAAGTGACCATTGACTTCAGAATATTCACAGACATGTGAGGTAGGTTGGTTGATTCTGTCAGGAGATTTGTCCTGGGGGCCCTGCTGGAGATATTTCTTCTAGTGGGAACAGACAGGAACATTGAAGATTAATTTGTAGTCCATTTTCTTTTTTTCTAGATTATCTCTGACTTTTATCATGAGCCTGACATCTTTCATATGATCTTCATAAATTTATACCGCACAGTTAAAGATCTTTGAGGAGTTTAAGTTTAAAACAGGGTTGAAATATTTTAAAGGACTTTATAATGACACACTGGAAACACAGAAAATCCCTTGATAGCCTAAATGGATGGAAACATTCTAGAGTACAAATGAGTTAGAGATTAATTCATGGCACCTTGTACAGGCTTGGGGAATTCTATGTGTTGGAAATAGTTCCGCAACACAAGCAGTCTACTGGACAGTAGAAATATCCTCTCAGCCTCTCCTCACTCCCCAGAAAGAGTGTTTAGGGGAAGGAATCTTTCCTCCTTCATTGTCCTCCCCATTGCAGCCGTTTTATTGTCAAAGAGGTTGAAAAAGTCGAAGGACATTCCTCTGTGTACTGCAAGTTATGGAAGATGTGTCATAATAAGAATTTGGAACCCAGGAAAAAAGACTGGTTCACATTTAAAAGATTGTAGACTAAAAGTGGCTTAATGCAGCTGGCCATATAAAGAGAGTTCAGGATTACGCATCTGCTGGGACCAAAATGACCAAAATGTCCATTGTAGTTAGAGCCAGGAAAGCTTGCTGTATCTTTAGATGCCCACTGAAATTAAATCAGGACTTGGAAGCAGGATTTCATCTTCTGTTTGAAAGAACAACTTGTAGTAAACAGGATATTTTTAGAATCAAAAAGAACCTCTATAAGGTGTCATTGCTGGAGAATCTTCAAGTGTCCTCCACTCTCCTTTTTATTTCTAACAGAAAGGACAGCAGGACTGAGGATTCAGGGCTCATTCAGATGCCTTCTCTTCCTCCAAATGATTAGCAGGAGCTGAAACTGGTATTTCCCCTAGGGAATAATCGTTTAGTTTATGTATTTGTTACAATGTCTGTAGATGAAGTTTGTGAAGTAGCTCTTACCTTTCCCTGTACTTCCTTTGATTGAACCAAATACATCCTCTTGCAGAGGCTCCAGGCTAAGAAAGTCCATGTACTGATGAGTTTTTGGCACATTGTGATGGGTTCACTTTTGTGGTGGGTTAGCTTTGGCAAACACCCAAATTTCCATCTAGTTGCTCACTCATAACCCCTCTCAGTGGGGCATGGGGAGAAAATAGGATGAGAAAGCTCATAGGTCAACATAAAGACAGGGAAATTGCTCACCGGTTACTGTTGTAGGCAATAGAGACTTGACTTGGAGAAAGTTAATTTAATTTATTGACAATTAGAATAGAATCTGGTTGTAAGACACAAAGAAATACAAAGATATATCCTCCCATACCCTTCCCTTCTCTCCCCTCCCTTCTCTCCAGACTCATGTAAATGCCCCCCAGGTGGTACAGGGGCAGGGGGGGAATTATGGTCAGAACGTAGAGGTTTAGTGATTTCTCTCTCTTGCTCTTTTCCTCTCACACTCTCCCTGTGCTCTGATGGGGACTTTCCTTACAGTCTGCAGTCCCTCAGGAAATATCTGTTGCTTCCTGGGCTCTCCATGGGCTGCAGTTCCTTCAGGTGTACCTGCTCCTCCTCTGACCTTGATGTTCCCTCTGCTGTTTCTCATTCCTTTCAGTTTTCCTCTCTCTGTGTTACCTTATCACAGAGGCACCACCCGGTGGGCTCAGTCTGTGTCCTGCAGCGGGTCTGGTGGAGCCAGCTGGAGTGTGCTGTGTCTGCCATGGGGCAGCTCCTCATCTCTTCGCTCAGACTCACCCCTGCAGTCCTGCCTCTGCCAACAACTTGCTCTGGCCACTCAACACAACTTTGCAGTTACAAAAGTGAGTCAAATGTTTGTCTGCTCTGACCAGTAAGCTTTGGAAAATGGATGGTTTTCCTCGCTGCACTATGACTATTCAAGACTTCTTTATGATAAACAGGAGAGGGTTTTTTTGCTACTGGTAACTAGGTCTAATTGCTTTTACTGTCCTGTTCAATTCAAAGCATGCAATGACTAACCCCACCCGCACCCCTTGTCCTACTGTGCTCCAGGAGAGCTTTTGTTTGTGCTGGAGCCATGGGGATTTGGGCAGGTGGCACATAGCTGGACTTCCTGGCATTCCTATCTGAAAGCACTCCCTGCTTTTCCTACTAAAAAAAGATACAGAGCTCTTTCCTAAAACAGTGTTGACCAAGCACCCTTGGGTGATTGCTGTAGATTCTTCATGAATACCGCTTTGTGTGCACTAACCTTCTACCCAGACTGTGCTGGATCTATTCGAGCTGTGCAAGAACAACTGGCAGACAGCTGATGAAAGAGCTGAGGTGGGCATAGGAGCACCTGCCTCACCATTTTCTGTGTGAAGATTAAAGGTGAAGGAGTGTCAATCATCTTCTATGTAAAGGTCTGAAAAGGCTCTCAGAGCTCAGTATTTTTAGCTCTTTAACAGATTATCTCTTTTATTTTTAGAGGTAACAATAGCTCTTAGGTTAAGAGGGAGACAAAAACCTCATTAGTTTTGGAATTTCAAATGAACTCAATAAGGCATTAAGAAGATTTTTTTTCCACAGGAATCCGAAGAGTTGCATAAAGGATGTTGTGAAAAACAAGGGAAAACCTCCACTTAGGGGGTCTCTGTGCTCATGATATACAAATATAAGCAGCCTTGGCATGCCGTGGAGCAGCTCAGGAGCACGCTGTGCCCCAGCCACAGCAGCAGCCCCTCTGAAGGCAGTGTCAGAGGCACAGAGGATTAGATGAGCCAAGCTGAAGCCTCTCTTCTTGGGCAGGTCGAGTTAAAGGGCCACAACTGCCAGGCCTTACTGTGCCTGAGCTGACCACCCCTTGCCAAGGGCTTGTGTAACTTGGACAGAAACCGTACAGGGGGTCACTAGACCTCTGCTGCTTGAGGTCCTCAAGAGTGTTACTGCAGCTGGCAGAGTGGTCTCAGGAAGTCTCACATATCCTACTCATAAACAAAAAAATTGTAACTACATTTCTAGTTTGGTCAAAATCAAAAACCAATACAAAGGTGTAGGAGATATTTGTTGAAATTTTTTTCCCCAGTCAAGGCCTTGCTAAGGGGATTTCATCTCCTTGCTCTCCTCTAACATTCCTGTTCTGTTTTTTATGCTTATCTCATCTAGATTTTTGTTATTGCTGTTGTTTATTTTGACAGCTATTCATGGTGTTATTTGTTTGAGTGGTTTCCCTTCTAGGACATGATAAATTCAACCACTTTCTTGAAGATTCCTGTAGCAGGAAACTGGATCTCCACCATGATGGTGTATGGGAATGAAAAGTAAAAGCCTCTGTGTTGAAGCTAAACTTTTTATGAAGCTCATTATTGATGCATGATGCTCATCCAGCAGATCCTGAGCACATCAGTAAATTGAGTGGCTTCCCCAAGAGAGAACAGTTGGGACAGAGAGGACTGGGTGCCTTGGAGTCCACTCAGGAACACTGCATTTCCATGTGGCATTTTGCTTTTCCTGTTTGGGGAATGCTTTTTTCCAGGAGCTCCATCTGCTTACTTGCCATCACTGAGTTACTGCTGAAATCTTCTTCCTTTGCATTTTCTGTAAAGTGCAAAAGAGAAAGAAAGGAAGCATAAAAATGTATATTGGAATTATACTGAGCACATTTCTTTTGAAACTATAATTTATAAAAATGAGTACATATAATTTTGCAATTATAAATATGTGAAATAAATGCATTAGTTAAGAAGTTAAGCTTTCAGAGGTGCTAATTATTAACCAAATGCATTTTACAATGTTTTAACGACCACTTTTTCACATCATGTTAATATCCATTAGCTATATTCATACTAGTAATGCTAACATTGTGCAAAGCCATTAGTTAGCTACAAAGTCAATAATGGATGATACTGATTCCAAGCCTCCTGCACTAAAAGATACATACGGGTTTTTTTTGTAGAGTAGGAGAGTTAACCTGAGTTTTCACTTGGATATTGTCAATGAAGCTGTTTATACTGATTACACAGATGAATGTGGAGTCAGTTATTGAGAGCCTATGAACAAAATACTGATCTGCCTCTGTCTACTCAGAAGCAGAAATTGGGTTCAAAGTGAATTGCCCTGCCTCCAGAGGAGGGCTCTGGATATTTCACTTCATGGACCTTATCTCAGCTGCCTTGTAGAGAGAACTCCTTCATTAGTAATTTCTCATTAAGAAGTTTCAGCAATATTTCTTAGACAAGATGTTTTTAAAGATAACTCTGGAATATTTCATTTTCTACATGATCTGATTGTATTTTCAAACAGTTTATCCTGTTATTCTTTCTCTCAAAAACATTCACTATTATTTTGTCAAATCTCCCTCTAAGATGTAATCATTGTTTGGGTGGCGGGTTGAACCAGGAATGGTTATGTAGAGAAATCCTAGTTGAAGTTGCACTACATGCGTGCCACATTTTTCTCCTTGTTTTGGGAAAACTTTTATAAGATTATTTGCAATTAAAATATTTTATTATACTAATATCAGGAGCATTTTATGCTACTAGTAAAATGTGTGCATTGTTTTAGAGGCTGGATTGTAAAACTAACCATATAACTTGTAAATCAGCAGAAAGAAGAAACCTCGGTGGTTGTCTCAGATATTAAGCATACAGATTTTAGTAATAGGGTGTCTGTGTTTAAATCTTAATTTATTTAGCCACAATATCTATTATAACTTAAGGCTTACAAAATGCAAATATTGAAAACTTCTTTAATACGGAACATACATACAGACATTTGACTTCCAGCTTAGTGTCTTTCATCTGCTTCATCTTCTTCTGTAGGGTGTTAACTTCTGGGAATAAACTACTCCTGGCTGTAAAAATGAACCCTTAGCCCATGTGTTCATGAAATGGATTGAGTTCACTGTGGTGCTGATTTACTGTAACTAGATGCAAGATTGATGCATCCAGGAGAAACCATTCCACGTTACTTCATCTGTCTCTGGAACTACCCCTTTAATCTCTTTACTAGATTTGATTGTTCTCTAAGAAACCAACTGATACTTCTAGAGCAGGTGAGATTATTCTTTCAGTGAAAGACCCAGATGGGATGAGCAGAGTTATTGTGGACAGCACAGATTAAAATGTCTCAAGTTAGTGTAAGCATCAGCAGAAATGGGTTTGGGGCAAAACTCCTTTGTCTTCTTATTCTTACAGCAGAGGAAAGCCAGACGACAGGAAAAATAGAGTGGAAGGTAAGAGCCCATGCTATATCCTCTTCCTGTGATCCTGATGCTCTGTTTCTTTGTCCCACTTCATGCTGTGATGTGAAGACTGACCTATCGTGGGACTTTTGCTGAGGCATGGGTTTGGGGCTAGGAGGCCACATAAGGAAGATAAAAGCATTATGCAGCACAATTAGAAAGCTGAATCCCAAAAGAGCTCTGTGGAGGATCATGGCCCGAGTCAACTAAATCAGAAGTAACTCCATTTGAATCAGGCAGATTAAAACCTGTTTGGAGGAGATCAGAAGTGGGCCCTGTGTGGGAAAACACAAAGCACTTTAGATAATTGTGTGGAGAGCAGGGAGCAGCAAAAAGTAATATCTTACCTGACAGAAATCTTGATAACCTGGAAAACTAGGTGAAAGCCAGGAATGTAAACATCCCGCCTCGGAAAAACAAAAAAAAACCCCAGACAATCTCTTGACATTTAAGGGAGACTCGATCTCCTAATGAAATAAATGCTAAAGAAGACCTTACATATCTGAGTAGTGCTTGTGGGGATTCCCCAGGGAAGGAAGAGCATGTGTAAGAGCAATCCTCCTGTAGTGCTGGGGAGGAAGGGACTGCAGTCTTGGGAAGCCAACCTGGAGGAATCAGACAGAAGAACAATGATAACTTTTTATTTCATCCTGTGAAGTCAGTGGCCTGGATTTATCTCAGTTATCACAGCATGGTGCTAGTAACACCAAGGTTTTGGCTTCAATCCCTGTATGGGCCATTTACTTAAAGAGGTGGGCTTGATGATTCTTGGGGGTCCCTTCCAACTCAGAATATTCTGTGAATCTGTGAAAAATTTGTTCCCAAAAAATGCTCCTACAGAAAAAGGAGGATGGGTATTAATCTCCTGCAGATCAAGGAAATAGTTTGGAAACAGAAGGCAAACTCCTGGGGTTGGATTCTAGAAACAAATTCCTCTTTAGAAAAAAAAGACCACTGAGCTGGGTTTAGTCCATGGTACTGCACTTTGGAGACCAACTGCAATCTGTTTAGGCCCATATTCTGCATTTATGAGTACTGGAATCAAATGCTGACAGCTCTCACTAGTGCATAATTAAATTCTTATTCCCAGTTGAAGTCGGTGGCAAAACTTTCACTGACTTCAATAGTGCTGGATTAAGCTTTCACTGAATGTCATGAGAATTTGAAAAGTGAAATCAATCCAGATTTTGCAAACAGTCTCTTGTCTTTATTGTGGATCAAACCAAAACCATAAAGTAAAAAAACCCCAGAACTTTACCATGAATGACATAATAATAAGGAATCATATTGGTATCCTGAATACTTTTCCAGAAGATGGGCAAACTGAGTCAATTGGGGCTCTACAGTGATAATAACAATTGCGTAAGTACTGTGTAGCAAAAAATATTTCTTGGTTAGTCTGCTCTTTTTGGCACAATCCTTCTGGCAGAAATGTATACATTTATTTTGTTGTAGCTCAAGAGCTCCTGGTGAGTAATTCCTGCTCTGCAGATGGTATATGATGTAGATGATTTTTCAAGTCCAATTTTAAACTCTAGTGCTGCGGTTTATCACAAAATGTTTTGCTGTAGTCTAATGGAAAGAACTCTGAGAAGCCAGTACACACTGTTAATTTTCAAATAAATCCAGTTACTTCCTAGGTGTATCCCTCATTATAAATGGGTAATTTAAAATCAACGAGAAACAGGAGTGCCTGGCTGTAGAGGAAGTTCTTCCCTTCCAAGCCCCATCTACACCATGTGAGCCAAGGCTGCAGAAGTTTGGAAAACTGGTTAGACTACAGAGATTTTTCTCAGGAAGAGTGATACAAAATAAGTATAATTCATCTTACAATAACCTCCCCCTCAAAAGCACCAAAACAAAACAAAACAAAAAAAACCCCAAAACAAACCTAAAATAAACTCAATAGAACAGACTAACCCATGTAGAAATAGCAAATGTATTCAGTCTATTAATAAATCACAGTTAGAGATGTGTGGAATGGAAGGTGACCTGAGTTTCCCTTGATGATTTAGGGGATTACTCTGGTGCTCACTGGATAGAAGCTTCTTGATAACTGCTGTTCCCAAACCTATGCTTTGTCATAGCAGTGACCTCTAGTCCTTGCTACTATTCCCTTAGGATCAGAAGGAAATTCTGATCAGAAGGAAATTCTACCAGGAGAGATGAAGAGTCCATTTCTTCAGAGATGCAAAGGCTTGGAGAAACAGTTCACCCCATTAACAGGAGTTAATGCTCCTGGTTTGCTGTTGTTGCAGCACTATGAGAGGACTGGACTTTCCACTCTTACCAGCTGAACTATATCAGTAACACTCCATCCTTCAGTCCTGTCTTTGAGCTGTCAACATTTTTATTTGGCTTTAGTAGTGACATAATGGGCTAAGTAGGGCTCAAGCAGATACTGCATTTCTAGGGAGGCACCAGAATAGGACTGCAACTGCTGTGATCACTCATCAGCATGCCAGACCTGGACTGCCCTTCTCTGGCTACGGGCTTTCTCTCCTGTCCCCCACTGCCCCAATATTCCCAGCTCCCCATCCCTTGGATAGAGGGAGTTGTCAGCTTCTGTCTTAGCCATACCTCAGCCTCCTTTTGCCTTCTGCTCCTGCCTGTCATGGTCCAAGGGTTCCAGGTACACAACTACAGTATGTAAATATGGTTATGCTTTCTGACACCTCTCATAAAACAGTATCAGCTGTATGTTGTTTATCAGTAATTTCTGATTACACCTGAAGATTGGAAAGCATGTACCCAGTCAAAATGTTTCCACTTAATGTGTTTTGCCTTCTGAGATACTTTATCCTTGTTTTTATTCGTATTACATTTCCACAGTTTTCTGGCAGGTCTGTTTTCTCTTTCAGAGTGTGTGAATTTTACCCTATCAGATTGCACTGGTGAAGAAAACATTTATTTTCAAATGTTTATGGGAATAAAATAATAATGCTATTATCTACACTCTTGATTACCAGGATTATCTCATATATATACAGATCCTCCAGATAGGCAGATTAAGTGATCAGAAGGTTCTTAATGGGCCCCAGGCTCAGAGCATACACTAAAGAGGATCAAGCCTGCTTTAATTCATGTGCTGCTTTGCTAATGCTCCTGCTCCTTCTCAGGAGAATTTCTGAAATATGTTATCTGGGGCGCAGTGTGGTCCCATTGAGTTGGATAGACAGTCTTTGGCTCCAAAGGGCAATAAACTGGGGCTGACTTGGAGCAATAACGTGTAAAGAAACGCATTTTTCTCATCTGGGGCTAGAGTCATCTCAGTCTTTCACGTGTGTTGGCAGACCTTGAGTATCATGTTCTTACTTGCTTAATGTTGCTAACAAATACCTTAGAATCCAGTGAGAATGCCTCTTTGTAGCCATTCACAAATCCAAGGTGTTTTAGGGAGCATAGGAGGGGGCCAGCTGTGTCCCCTAGAGAAAGAAAGGAAGTGGCACAAAGGCATTTGTTAACTGATTGAACAGTTTTTAGGCAGGCAATGGGACTTGATTATAAAGAAAGTTTCTGAGAAGCTGACATTTCTCCATGGCCCAACTAGCATGTAGCAATTTGAACAAGGAATGTAGGAAGCCACCCTGTAAATATGATTTATCCACCAGCTTTTTTTTTTTTTAAAGACATGATTGCTTTTTGACTAGAATATGTGCTCTGAATTGCTTAAGAATTTTAAGAAACTTCCTTTACAGAGCTTGAAAATACAATAGCGTAGAGATGAGAGACTCCTTTAGAATTAATGATGAAGACAGAACTGAAGTGACATCCATGTTGAAATGCCACTATCTCAAAATGTTCTTTTCCAGTTACTGTGTTTCTGAATGTGCCTGTGGCTCCCACTCTTTGTCATGTCTGCTAGTAAATATCGGAGTTAGATGACAAGAAATGTGCAGCAGTGGAGAGTGTTATGGGGTAGGAGTGAGTGAGCTTTTGACACTGAGTCTAAGAAAAAAGAAGTGGAAAAATCTTTTTACTTAAGAATATAAAATTACATGAAAATTGGGGCTGATAAAAGAGAAGTAGACAAGAATAGATGAATAGATAAAGTGCCTTGAAAGGAACAATGGGGATGAATGCAACAGTTGAGGAAGGGAGGTCCTATGGATGTGGGAGAAACTTCACTGTACTTCATAAACAGAGGTAGAAGACTTGAGTTTAAAATTCAAGAGTAGGAAATAATTGAAAAAGGGCTCTAGAAATTTGAGGCAGCCAAGAAGAAATGATAATAGTGTGAGTTCAGTAGCAGTGTTTTGAAAAGATTAGGCTGTAGTGATTTCATTGGGTAACATTCCTTTCCTCACTTCTCTTGTTTCACAGGGAGGAGCGTAATCTCTCATTTTATTTATAACTATCCCACGTGTGAGATGAAAGTCAGAGCTGGTTATGTCTGGCTCCAGAGTCCACCACAGATATAGGATCCTGTGAGAAATCCTTATTTGTCAGGCCTCTAATTTTATGCTCTGACAACATTATGCCATAGCAATAATCTCCCTTAAGACCCAGAGACCAACCCAGTTGCAATGCCAGGCTGCCCAGTTTAATTTGATCTTCCATGAACACTGGCTTTTGGTGGGTGTAGGAACAGTGCTACGAAGCAGAGGTGCACTTGTATGACTACATCTGCAGAGCACAAGCACAGCCTTCCAAAATAGCTTGTGTCTGTCCTTTTGGCGGTCTGCTTAATGACCTCGCCCAAATGAAAAGAAGCATAACTTCCTAAAATATTATAATGGAGGCAGAAAGCAGTATGCTCTCCTAAGGGCAAAGCTGAGAATGAAAATAAAAGCACTGTCAAGCAAGACCCTTCTTACTGATTTTAATTTCAGAAAGGCTAGTTTGGTAAAGCTTGGGCTGGATGGCTTTCAAATGCAAATCCTCCAGGCTACTTCAGGCAAACTTGATATCATCTTTGAGTCAGACTAGTCTCTTAAAATGCAGCAGGACCAAAAAAGGACTTGTGATTAAGGAGACCGCACATCCTTGGTGTCCTGAAAGCATGCCAGGGTATGAGATGATATTTCAGTCCTTTGCATTCCTAAGAATGTCCTTTTGTCCCATGAAAGGCTGACATCTTCCTGTGTCATAACGAAATGGTGAGCCAGGGAGGGAGGTGTCTGTCTAATGAATCAGTCTAGAGACCAGCTAGCAGGCTGCTGGTGGGGTGATTGACTGTTGCTTTTCTGGGCTCTCCAGCGAAGGGGTGCCAGTCTCTGATGCTCATTCCTGTCCTCTGGCTGCCCCCTGTTGGCTGGTCCACCACATCTGCAATGGACCTGGCATCCCCCATGTGCAGTATTGGAAGGCCTGGAGACAAATGAAAAGGATGTTCAAAGGACATCATCACTTAAATTACAGAATCCTCTTTTTGTATGTCCCTTAATGTGACATAAAGTATTGTGGGTCTTTTTTTACTGTTGTTTCTGTTTTTTCTCTTGCCAAACCCTGTATGGTTTAAGTTTAAAAGGGTGATGACTACACAATTAAACTTTTGGAGTGCTGTGCTGGAAGCTGGTGGCTGCTTTCATTCTGCTAAGATTTACGTTCAATTCTGATTCATATTTTCTTTCAGTGACTTTCTTGCACACAAAACTTCCTGTGCCAAAATCATTGCTAACTTTATAAGTATAAAATGGCTACATCTGCTAAAAATCGCCCTTGTATGAAATAGCTGCATTCAAAATTCCAGACAGGTAAACTCTTCTCAGGTTGTATTAAACATATAGAAATGTGAATTCCAGAAGTTCTACCCTCAGCTATTCAAATACAAGTTGCACTGTGGTGGGTGGGAACTTCAACAACCTTACTGAGGGCAGAATTGAGGCATTTCTGCTGTAAAATAGCTGGGTGATGAAAGATGTGTCATCTTTCTGCTACCATAACCTGTCTCCCCAGAGATCCTCCTTTAGAAGGACATGAGAACTCTCCTCTTAGATTAGAGGGCCATCTAGCTCAGTATACTAGGCTGACAGGGCTCCTAGCAGATGCTTAGGGAAAGTATGTAAGCACAGGGCACATACAGCACGATCTTTCCTTTGGTGTATCCTCTTACCACCCAGAAGTCACCATTTTTAAGACTTGCTATGCAGAGGCTGGATAAGGTCTGTCATTTTATAGCCACCAATGAACTAACCCAGTGTCTAAGAGCTGCCCTGTTACTCATACACATTTACCTATAGCCCTGCTAACTTTGTGAACTCCATGCAGCTGTATATGCTTGTCTCTACCATTATAATATATCATAAGTAATGCAGTGAACTAATCTCCCATTCTGGAGCAAATTCCAATTCTATTTTCTCAGCTAAGATCCTATCATGCTCCTCTTCTCCTTCACCATGGTATGTGTGGGCAATTCACATCCAGCTGTGGATGGCAGCTGGCCTACCTCACAAGACAGCTGCGTGCAGCTGTTTTTTCAAGAGATGCCAGGTGGTCAGTCAATTCACAGGCTGTCCATATTGTTAGTTATGGGCAGAAATAGTATTCAGTGAGTCTGCAGTAGGGAAATACATGGAGTGACAGTCCTGTTTTGGCCCTTTAAGCATACAGCAGGAGCAGGAAGAACCCTCTTCATGACTCCGTGCTGTGTGTAATGGACATCTCTCCATGATGCATGCCAAGGTGGCTATTGTGGTGCTCACAGTAACCTAGAAGTTAACCCTACCAGCCTTATCCTGTGACCACATGACAAGCTATAGAAGTTAGAACCATTTTTCAAGCTCAGTTAGGTTCTTGGGGACTGCAGCAATTCAAGCTGCAGAACTCTCTCAGGCCTCCAATTTAAGGTGATCATGAGGTGAAATGGAGCCAAGAAGAGCCAAGTAAGAACCTGCAAAGACTCCAGGTGTCATAAAGAGCGTGTACTTCCAGCAGAGGATGCATAGGAGGCCAAGAGAAATGGGATAAGCGACAGTGCTAGGACATATTTTCCCATGAGACCTCTTTTGGTGGCTGTGCCAATACATTCTACACTGCACCCCAAGACAGCTGGAAGATAAATAATCTGACCTACCTGGTAGCGATGTGAGACAGCAAATTGTTCACTGCAAAAAGACAAAGATCATGCTGTAAGGCAGAATTACTCTTTTGAGACAGGAAATGGATAGAAATAGGATTCAAAGGTGATGCCCAGCAAAGGTAATGGAAAAAAACCCCATATATGTAATCTATGAGCATGGGTTCTTTAGTCCAGCATGTGCCAGTCTGCTTCATTTGCAGATGGTATATCAAGGGAGCCCCAATGGCTAGTTAGAGCAATTCCTGCACTAATGTGAACAGAGCATTTGATTTCACGGTTTGAAATAAAATGACCCAAATATAATTACGCAAGCTTATTAATTTATTTGCTATGGGTCGGTAACCTTTCATAGTCTATAGCACCAGTTACATGAGGGGCCAGGGGGATTGAAGATCGAATTTAGCAGAGTCGCATTCCTATATGGAAATGGGAAGAAACGAAGCACTAAATTGCATGTTTTATGATGATATCTTATTAAGAAACAATTAATGCCCAACTTTGAAAGCACCAAATTCATTCTGAATAGAAGCAGCACAAAAAGAACAGCCTCATGAACGTTTGAACTGAATGATAGATAAGCAAGTTATGTCCCCCTATTCAGTCCTGTAAACAAGGACTAATCTTGAAAGTGACCAGCTCAGGATGGCCAGTATAACATGGGCTTTCTGTCTGCAGAGGGAATTTCTACAGTGGTGCTAGAGACATTATTGGCAGATTTAGTAAAGCCAGGGTACTCCATAAAGCATGGCAGCCTATATTCCTCTTGATGCCATCTGATGCTTTGTCCTCAGGGCTCTGTGAGCATTTCAGATTTCAGTACATGGAAGTCTTAAGATCCTTCTCCTACAAAGTTGGATCAGACTTCTTCCATTCCCAATGCAATAGGCTGTTATCATATAAGGTGTGTTCATTGAGTGAATGATTGTGGTCTAAACACTCTGCATTGTATTTGGGGGCTTAAACAAGACAAAGAGCCTGTCCCACCCATAGCCAAACAGAACAGGGATGAAAGGAGTTGGGCATTTAGTCTTGGTGCTGCCAAACACTTGTGGAGTCTTTGTTGACACTCTCAGGAAACTATTACGTCTGTGTGCCAGAGTGGAGGAGCCACTTGATCAATGCATAGATCACAGAATCCATTAGGATCACAGAACATTCTGAGTTGGAAGGGACCCACAAGGATCATCAAGTCCAACTCTTAGGTGAATGACCCAGATGTTACAGTATACTTTTCTGACATGCAAAAGGTGGCCCTGCAGGCCTTCCCAGCTAGACCTAGAGGTAGTCAGGACCTTCACTTAGAGCACCTCACAAGGGCACAAACTTTGGCCATTGTGAACTTGATTTGAGCCTGAGAGCCAGAAGCAAGGGAACTGCACACTGACTCAACTCTTCAAACTACCTCTTAAGGGCTTTTATCTTACATGGTGATACAAAACATGACTTTGTGTTTCTTCCTGCAAAACTGTCTTGATATGTGTGATGGAAAATCAAGGGAGAAAACTTTCCAGCAGGGGTAAAAATTAAACCTCATTCATTTTTTTCCATTCATTTTTCTCCCGATTTTTTCTACTCCGTTCATGAGGAGGATACGTATGATGGCTGTGTCAGTGTCAATGGTGCAGTTCACGAGTCCAGCTTCATCTCAAAAGACACTTTGTACCTAAGTGACATTCTAGTGGCCTCCATAACATAGGTCTGCTCATAAACTTAATATTAGATAAGATGGCTAAATGTCTTTCCTCAGAAGTGGGACCTGTGAGGTTGAACCAACTCTTTTAAGTATAAAGAGTATCAAACTGGAACTCCCTGCCTGTGTAAGTGTCCTAAGGTGATGGGAAAGGACTGTGCCTGAGGTGTGATAATGTTTCAGTTCCTCTTCCAGAGTTATTACTGGATTATTTTTTTGAGGTACACATAGCCAATGGGAGATAGCAGCTTCCAAACCTCAGCACATGCATTAGTATTTATAGAATTTTTCATGCCATATACTGTAATTAGGACTAACCTTGATAATGGTGATTTATCTAGCCTTTTGATGGAAAAAAAGCCTTGCTGTTATATTAAATGACTGCCTTTTTTTTTTTTTTTTTAGAGGATCTGGACTGTTATACATGGCTGTAATGTTCTCCAAAATTGGAGTAAAGATGATGCATTTGACTTAGGCAATAAAACAGAATTCAGCAGATGATTATTTGATTGCAATTCATAGAAGTTTATTATAGAAATGTAAGAAGGAATAACAGCATCACTTTAGAAGAAGATTAAAAAAAACCCCTGACCCTAATCTTCTCTCTGCACTGAAATGAAACCCAAAGTTATTCCAAATTATTTTTATAGAAGGAGTCTTATCAGGTCTCTACTCATGCTTGACATTTTACCAAGTTCTTTCCCTCCTGGTGCTTTTCTCACAGGACACAATGAAATTTAGCATTCATAAATTGCTCAGTGCTTTTTGTAAAATCCCAGCCCGTGATATCAGGACCTTCTTTGCTCATTTTGAAGATCTTGTTGATGAACTCAGATCTTCCATCAGTCTCTATCTGGGGTCTGCTTGCCACTGCATGCAAATTCCACATCTTCCAGGGCAGATAAGTCACTGAGGATGCTTCAGCACCACAAGACACAGTGAACAATAGGCTTTTTGATGGTGGTGATAAGGGGAATGCAGAGAAATGTAAAGACCAGTTTATGCCTCAGTGAATTCTGTGCAACATAGAATCATAAGATAGAGTAAGTTATGTTGGAAAAGAGCCTTAAGAACGTTGAGTCCAAACACTACCAAGTCCACCCCTAAACCTGCAGGAGTGCTATACAGCTACAGAGAGAGTGGGACCAGGGATAGCAGCAGGCTTTGGTTAAGCATTGAGCTAAGGAATAGATGTAAGCCTTCAGTTTTCCCCTGACTCTTGAGATATTCAGTGGTACCTCTCAGTTTGTATGAAGGAAAATGTAGGAGCAGAAAAACTGACCCTGCTAGAGGAAGAGGTTGGGTTGGCAATGGTTAGGTTAAATGCCCACTCTCAGGAGAATGCTTAGGAGAAGCCCACTTGCCATGGCTGCATGGGCTGGTGATTTTAAAAGTGGAGTTCTTATGTGATAGCCTTTCAACAATTTTTTCCCCTAGAACCTGCATTTGGCTGCCAAGGTACAGCTGATGTTCTGGTGCTGTTGCTCCCACCATGCCACAGTCATAACTCTTCTTCTATTGCATAACAGAACTCCTCAGCAACACCTCACGGCTGCGGGGTCAGGATTTAATTAAAACATCATAAAGATATCTTTGGGGAACTGGACAAAAGATTATTCTGAAAGTAATTCAGTATTGCAGGAAAAATGTGACTCTGTCTACTTGTGTGTACCCAGGGCACAATTCAGGGGACCAATAAAGATTAGCCAAAACATATAGGATCGAGTAGATGATATAGAGTGAGCTTGGTTTCATGAAAATATACATAAGGGGTGGTAATTTCCACCATGCTTTTGTGAGCAGTGTTTTCTTGAATTCTACCAGAAAATAAAAAGATGCTTCCAAAATAGCAGAGTGCTGAAGCCTGAGAAGGGGAAGGAGAAAAATCAGTCTACCTAGTTGAAATCTTCTTTGAAACACCTTAAAAGGTCTCTGATGACACGTAAATGTCATAAACAGAACTTACTTCCAAAAAATCCTGGGAACATAGTTAATGACTAATTTATCAGTTTAATTTTGCTGTAAAATACCAGAGTATGAAGTGGAGAAGGACAAACTGCTACTACAGTTATCACTGTGCCTTCAGCTAGAAAATTACAAGGACTATGTTTACTTCTGTCTCTGGTCCATTCCTGTTAAGTCAGATATGTGGTATCTCCTGAACCCCTGGTTTTGAGCTTTATTCCTGAAAGACTTGATTCACTACCAGATAACTTCCACTTCATGCTCCCATAATTCCACTGATTTTAGCTAAATGTAGTGAAGTTATTCTGTGATGATAGAGCAGTAACTAAAAAAAAGAAAAAAAAATCTTGTAAAAGTCTTATGGATCCTCTTTGATTTTAAATAGTTCATTTTAGTGGTTCCGGCTCCTAAGAATTAAAATGATCCAATCAACAAATTGACAACAATGCCATTGTCACCTTTTTCTGGTCTCTGTGTGTGTGAGAGAGGGAGGGGACAGGGTGGGGGTAGTCCTTGCATTATCTCTTTCCAGCCTGTCTGGGTTCCAGCTGGTCCCACTGCTCACTGGTCCAGCAGCAGTGCTAGTTTGCTGCCCATAGGATAAGCCACTTTATTTATGGTTTTGAACCAGAGCTGCAGACTGCCAAGGAAGAGAAGGATCTGACACTGCCTACCATTGCTGCAAATGATGATAATTCTATTGATTTCAGTGGCATCAGGCAGCTTCAGAGCCAGAGAGAATGCCTGGCCTGACAGGATTAGTTCCTGTGTGAGGAAGGACAATTTTATTCTCCCAGCATCTCTGGATCATATACAAGGAGTTACACAAAGAAATGCTAAAGGAAAGAGAAGGTGATGCATCAGCTCTTCAGGATTAGTGATGCATTTTGTATGACATTTCCTATTTTTCTTAAAGGAAAAATTGGAGAACAGTCTTTCCTTTCTACCCCAAACTGAGGTTCATGTCCAAGTTTTTAAATATACATATTCAAATCAACCATTTAGAAAACTCATAGCATAAGCCAGTCGACCCTCACCAAGACATATTTCCTCTAGTAGGAAAAATCATAACTCTGGGGACAATACTCCATTTATTAGGTTCTCGGGGGAAATAAGGAATAAGAGCTATAGAGACGAAGTTAGCAGCCAAGGCTTGAGGATAAAGACTTGAAAGAATCCCATCAATTCTGGAGGGAATGTGCAAATTCCTCTAATAGACTTGTGTCATCTTTACTGGAAGCTGTTTAAACATGACTAAGATTGTGAATGTTTGGCTGTACAACTGTGCCTCTGTTAGAGGCTAACAGTGGTTTCAGTGGGTCAAATGCCGGACATAATTACCTCCCGGGTTCAGGGTGCTTGGGAGAGCTTTTCTCATCCTTCATACAACTTCTCCCACGCCACAGTTATGAATGGCTACTTGACTTCCTCAGCACCACCAGTTCTTTGCTGACACCAGCCAAGGGACTTTCTCTGCTCCACTGAATCTGAAGGATTTAAAGTGGAGGCTTTTATCAGATCTCCACTAAATGCCTTTCTGCTCCCTGCATTTCTTCATAAACCATGACTAGTCTACTTGTCTTTCATCACATAAAACTCCATTCCCAGTGCATAGATTCTCTGGGTCTCAAGCAAGTGTGTGTTCTGCAGCACTAAAATGCAAACCTCAGTATGGGACTCATGAGGGTCACGTGTCATCTTGCTGTCATTGTCTTCCTTGGGCTTTTCACGCTAATAGCTGTAATGGTTTTTCCAACACTGCAAGATGTAAATTTGTGCAGTAAATATTATATTCACTGCTTGGATTTTCTTTTCTCCTATCTCACCTGTGGCTCATTTTCACAAGTTATTGTTTGTTGTATAAGAGATTCTGCCTCATTTTTTCCTGAATATCTTGTTGTCCTAGTTAATAGGCAATGCTAATTATGTCAGCATAAAGAGAGGTACATTTTTTTCTTCATATTATACACATTGCTTAACTGCATTTGGCTTGCCTCTAATCAGAAGCTGGTTTTATGTGTTCCTAAAGGAATAATGAAAAAGTGGGGTTTTTCTGTTTGTTTGGTTAATTGGTTTGGTGGGGTTTTTTAGCAAGCAGTAAGGAAAAGTTTTCTCCATCTGACAGGCTGGCTTGGCTTCCATGACGTCACCTCTACAAGCAATGCTTCTTTATCCAAATCTGTAATTAATTCTACTGCCATGAGACATTCATCTGTCTGTCTATTCATCCATCTATTCTTTGCCACAATTATTTATATTGCCCTGTTTGAAAAGGTTGCTATGAGCATTTAAGTGACATGATATTCTCACTCTGCTGAGAGGATTTGTCAGTCAGATGTGGTTGGTAGTGTGCACTGCTGGGTAGAATGTACGTACTTAGCCTTCTCTGCAGTGCCCAATGAGGTCCCATATATTTGATGCTTCATGGTCCTGCTTATTGAACACAGTTCTAAATTTATCTGTTGATAGCATTTTCACTAAGATTTTTCATTTCTATGTGTCTTCTTGGATTTGCAGCTGATTAGTATGCCAGAGAGTAAACAAGTCATACCTGCTTGGTCTTACCCCCCACCCTTCTGTCCCCCTCTCAGGACAGATTCTTTCCAGTGTCTGCTTCTCTTGTTCCTTTTCTCTGATTTTTGCAGGAGTACAATGGACATGGAGAGAAAGAGATGCGTGGCCACATTTTCTGAGATGAAGAAAAATTCTCTGTCTTTTAAACATAAGAATGGAATAAAGTGGTTTCTCCTCTGCATATGTAAAGGGAATTTGGAATCTCATCCATCCCTTGTGGAACCATGGTTTATGAACTCTGAATCTTTCTCTGGGAAGATTCCCTGAGGATGAATAAGATTCTGTCACAGGAGTAAGTTTTGTTTCTAAGTTTTTTGTTTTTTTTTTTTTTTTTAATTAGAGTGCAACATGATATTTGACATTGAAATGATTCAAGGATTTCAGAGGTGATGACCATCAAAAAATCTTACTGGCTCCATTTACAGTTCCCATGCTCAAGGGACCAAGCTAACTGAGATAGTCACCTAAGTCTTGAAATGTGTAACTGAAGGCACACACATTTGAAACCTCAGCTCTTGGTGTTTCCAGGTCATCAGCAAAGTTTCACCACATGACAAAGAAATACAGAAACTCCAATATATAGAGAATGAGAAAAGGTGCTTTCTCTAGATGCTTCTAATGCATTTACCACTGCAAAAATCCACTCTCAGCACTGAAACATGGAGTAAGGGTTTGCCTGATTTTCTTTAATGTTTAAACTTTTTGTAACTTTCATGAACAAAAAACCCACAAAGAAATGCAACAAATAAATAATGTTGAATGTCATTACCAATTGAAATATAAAATGCTTTTATTGTACAATAAGGCAGTGATAAAACTGACAGAACAACAGATATAAAAGATTAAAAGAAAGAGTGTCTGGTTTTGGCCAATGACAGGGTAATTTTTTGTAGCAGCCATGAGAGGGCATAGCCTGGAGCTGTATGGGTATGGCCAAGACTCTAAAAGGATTCCATACTACCTTTAAGTCATTGCCAGGAGCTGCAGGGAAAGCGACTCTTTTGCTTGAGGAAGAAAGGGTGTTCCTTTACAGTCATGGGAAAGTGTGGCAGGCAAAGGGTCTGTCCATCATTTTTTTCCATCACCCCAGGCTGGGTAAGCATTTTGCATGTAACTCACCCTCTCTTCGTACACTTTTGTTACTAGTATGTTGCTGTTATTGTCCATTTTCTTATCTCATTGCTGTTTCCGGTAAATCGTTCCTATCTCAACTCAGGATCTCTGCCTTTTTTCTCCCTCTGAAGTTGGGAGGGGAATGGCTTGTGGGGTTTGGTTTTTTTCAGTGGTAATACTAAATTGGGGAATACCATTCCTAAATGACAAAGGGAAAACATGACAAATATAAATATCGATTTGGTGAAATGTCATGGTAATCTCTAAATAGTGTGACAAATATTATATTAACACATTGGATCACTCTTGTTTTTATGTGAAATTATTACCCCTGGAATCCTGCTGACATCCTGACAGAGCTAATCATATGTATAGGATGCTGGAAATCTGGTGTATGTTGTGAGAAGAGATTTTATGAACAATGTCTCCAGCTGTAAAATAAAAGCAGAGAAACAGCCAAGGCAGCTGAAAAACTGTGGCTTGTCTTGTATTAACTGATTCTTCTTGAAGTTTTGTCCATGCAGTTTCCACCTTCAGAGCATGTCTACTGAAACTTTTTTTTTTGCAATTACTTCAATTTGGCCAGTCTAGTCCTGCTACTGCCCTGGGTGCCCGTGCACTGCACTCCATTGTGTAGCACAGTCCTATGTAGAGTGTGCCACATGCTTGATAGCTTGCTTCAGCATCAGAGTAAGCTGCCTTTCCTATATTTTCTCTTAGCTTGGGGTGAGTGTTCCCAAGGGAAGTAAGCATTGGGTCCCCTGGGTGCTATGAATTGTGTTCTGTGCACAAGCTTGCTCAGACATAAATGCCCTTCAACCCTGACTCTTCCAGCCAAAAGTACCTATTGGTACCATGCCTTTAGGTCTTCATGTCCTCATGAAGGACTGAAAAACTTACAGTATTTCAGCTTGGGCTTTTTGCCTGAGGCCATTACATGGTAAGCAAAAATTTCCTTTTCCTTAATCCCCACAATTTCACTGGGCTACCAAGTCAAGATCATTCTTCCCTGTTATTTTCATGGCTACTTACTTGTGAGCAAGGCTTTAAGTACCTTAAATTATTTTTTGCACACTGACACAATTTGATTTTCAGCAACGATGGGCAGTGCTTTCATACCCACATAGTCAAGGCTAGGCTACAGCCTGGCTGTCAGGGCACTCTACAGCAAACTGCAGAGTGAAATCTCATCACCTTCCAGCCTTTCACCCAGCATGCAAATAGTATTTTGTACTGCTGGACATGCTGTGTTTACAGATGAATTTAGGGTTTCTAAGAGGTACGGTGTGAAATCTTATCACCCAGCTCCACTGTGCCTGAGAAATAAGCCCTTGGCTGCTCTAATGTGCACACCCTGCCTGGGCATGAGTAGGCTCCAAAGTAGGAGCCATGGGAGTCTGCTCCATGGAGTGACTGTGTCGACTGGTTAGGGGTTTTCCAGAGTCAGAGGGACTGCATTGCTCTGTGTCACCCTGGGGCAAGGGAGGAAGCCTGGTGTTTGCTCTACTCCAAAGAACTCTTGAGAGAGCAGAATTGACTTGACTTCTCCTTGTCTATTCATACAATATGAAACTAGACATTGTCTGTCAGTACTTGTATTGTAGATCTCTCAAGCAGAGCCAGATACCTTTGCATTCTACACAGATGCTCTGAGTTTATGAGGATAAAAGCTCCCTAAGGGGGGACCATGGCCCAGATCCGATAAAATATTCAGGTTTCTCACTTCCCACTTAAATCAATGATCAGCTATTAACTGCCAAGCATTTCAGGAGTACTCCTAGTGCCATGGAAAGATCAAAGAGGAGCAAGACCTTAACCTGGTAGTGAGATATTTGTACAAGGAATGAGGTATTTCCAGAGACCAAGACACATACAAGGTACAAAAATAGACACACAGAAAGCAAAGAGCCATAAACTATATTTTGGACTTAATGAAGGAATTCTGTGCATCCAGAGTATTGTCTGTGTGGACAATGATTAGAAGAAGAAAGAGAACAAGAGAAATCAAGAGACTTCTGGTTTAGTTCTGGTTTAGTTCAATTATATCATTCTTGCATTACCACAGAAAATCGATCTGAATGTGAATTATCCAAAGAGTTTAATTTTGATTAAAGCACCAACACAGCAGCACCAATGATGATAACAGTGCAAATCTGCATCTCAGATGGTTTTGAGAAACAACATAAAATACTGTAAAAATTGATGTGGCTGGGATTACCCAAGTATACTTGGAAGAAGCAGGAAAGAAGGCGAACTGAGGAATAATATCAGAGATTTGAAGTTTATAAAAAATGAGAAGTTTCTAGAGAAAAAAGTGGAAGACTGAGGAGATGAGAGACATAAAAGCCAAGGGAGAATAGGATTTTAGGTATGTTCCAGTCACCTCAGAGAGCCAAAAGGGTGAAATATTTGACAATTATGAGATTACTAAGGTTTTTTCTTTTTTTTTTTTTGTGGACTGGCAGAGGAGGTATTGGAAAAAGTCTAGGGCAGAAATGGAGGAAAGGACTTCTTGTGTTGACTACAAGAAGTATATTCAACAAAACTGAAGGTGAAAAGGAGAGGGAGGGTAATGAGAAAGTGGGGGTTGGAGAAGCAGAATCAAGATTATTTTTTCTTTTTTTTTTCCTACGAATTGCTGTGAAAGAGAAGTCAGAAGAGGCTAAGTTCCTGAGGAGTAGGGTATAGAAAGGTCATATAAGAATTTGTGTAATGAAGTGAAGCATCAGCAGCAGGTAGATGGGCTGTAAGAGCAGGGGAAGCATCAGTGTTTGGCTGAGAGCTGTGTGTGCCTAAGAGGAAGTAAAGTGGATGGTCCTTTCCATGGGCAAGAGAAGTCATGAAGGAACTACAAATCTAGTAAAAACACGAGGGAACTACACAGGAAGCTGCAAACCAGGAAAGCTCATTGATACTGAGGCTGATGTCTCAGATGAAAGATTGACATGAAAAGAACGAACATAATCCAGAGCTAAAATTAGAGGGCAAGGCTGATGAAGAGGAATTGCAGGGATAAGAGATGGCAAGAAGGGTTGAGGTGAAAAGAAGTATCAGCTACAGTGTTGTGTAGAGGATAAAGAATGGGAAAGGGAAGAAGGAAAGACTTAGAGGGGAAGTCAAACTTTTCCACCACAGCCAAAACCAGGAAGGGGAGAGGAGAAAAGCCTTCTGTAAGTGAAGGTGGCCACAAACAACAGACAGAGACTTAATCTTTGCCAGAAGGAGATTTTCATAGCTCCTAATGGAAAACTGGGAAAGCCTACTTCCTCAGCTCCCAGAGGGTAAAGAAAGGGAGAGAGACAGAACAAACTTAACAGTGTCTGTGAAGTACTTAGATACAAGGTGATAGAAATGTTACATAAGGAAAGAAGGTAGATTATAATTCTTAAGATTCTCTTTCCAAAACCTCACTAACCATATTCACAGCAAAGCTGCAAGAGATCGAAGCACAGAAGGGAGGTTTCAGGAGACACTACTTTAAAATATACCTGCCAGGATCCAGCTCTTAGAAAATAATTTTAATTTCCCCTGATCTTGTCTGGATAGAGTTCAAAAGCCTTTTAAATCTTGTTTTGGCCTTCTGCCTTTGTAACTGTTTATTTCCTATGACTTTTATCCAACTCAGACTTTGGGGGCTATTTCACTGAGCTGTTTAAAATTTAGCTGAGACATTCCATTTTTTTTAGACCAATATCTTAAATGACTGGAACTCCATAATGGTATGAACCTTTTTGTGATAAGTGAAAGAAAATGGGGATGCTGGTTGCTTACTAAATGCTTGCTGCCAGACAAGACAGTGTGACCTATAGACAACCTTCAAACAGAGCTGACAGCAGATGGGACCTTCTGTCCTCCAGGCTTTTGAAACAGTTCCACATGTTTTTTTCATCTAAAATCAAGACTAAAAAAATAGTATAAAATTTGAAAGTTCATATAGCAGTAAAGTTCTGTGAAAAATTTTGTTTTAACTCAAATTTTCAAAACATTAACCTCTACTTAGTCACACATTTACCTCCAAAACTGAATGAATGTCTCTGGAGCCTTTGAGGCACAACAGTGCATCTGGTGCAGATGACACCTCACAACTTCAGAGTAGAGATTTTCCTGAGTGCCATGGTAGGGAATTGTTGCTACATCGCAGCAGTTATGTGGAAACCCCAAGGCTGTTCAAAGAGGGAAGGGCCTTCTAAATATAGCAAAATACTTTTCTGTAGGGGTTTGTGGAAACAGTGCTTCTTCTACATGATCTTTCCTGGGTAGCTTCACCTCAGAGATGTTTCTACTCAAGAAAGAGCATCTCTTCCTGTGTGGGCTTGGCTCACTTCAGCCAGGGCTGGGAGACAGAGGAGGGCCTTGCACCAGGGTCCTTGGGGCTCCAGAGGCCTTGGAAGCATCTGGCCCATTATACCTAGAGCCAGAGTAGGAAATTAGAGGTGACCAAGAAAATAGCTGTGCCCTTTAGTTGTTTTTTTTTGTTTTTTTTTTACTATATAGAAAAAGGCCTGAAAAGTAATTTCATTTTTCAACTCTTTACATTGACAAATCTTTTTTAAATTGTTCATTGAAACCTATTGTAGATCAGAAGAGAACTAATGAAATGGTGAAGACAGAAGACCCAAGTGGAGGGAAGCTGAGGACAGAAAATACCTGAGGCAGGCAGTTTAAAATTCCAGTGGTGCTTTTCTTAACACCTATTTATCTTCAGTGGATTAAGAATTTAGGTAAATGGCACCAGGGTCAAGGAATTACCATCTCGGTCCCTGCAGTTGTGGAGACACAGAGACCACATAAGTTCTCAAGTGGGCATGTCCACCTGATTGATGATACCGAAACACCCATGCCAATTTATAAGTCCTGGTGGTTTTTATTTTGGCTGAAATGTGTGTAAAGGAACTTTTCTGTTGGCACTGTGTAAGTTTATTGAAGCCAGTGAATTGGTTTATAATGAACTGGAATGTTCATATTAACATTACTCGCACCAGCCTGCACCAGCCTGCACCAGCCCAGGAAGCAGAAGATGGCAAAGGAAGGATTTCACAGTCACCGGAGGCTCATTGGAGACTGTCTTGCCATCAGGAATCATAAGCTCACCCTCCATGAGCAAAGGCACAATTTGTATCCAGGGGTGGTGGTAGTTTAACAGACTGGCCTAAACCACTCATGCAATCACAGCCTTCTAAGACTTCCTTTGGGTTTTACTACATGGACAAGATCTGAGACCGGAGGTCCCCTGCTAAAGGGAAGCAGAAAAAGATATGGTGTTGGAGGCTTTTTACAGAAAAGAAGGAGGTGGGAAAAATTGTTTCAGGGAAATAAATGTCCCTCACTTTATCTGATAAGACTAGTTAGAAATATGCTTTGTGGATCATCTTTGTGACAGGAACTTTCAGAAGTACCTCAGGAACTCAGGAGCACATATCTCCTCATCAGGTCAAAAAGGGAGTTTCGTATTTTGAGGCTGACTGCAGGTGGTTCTGCATGTGTTGATAATTTTGAAAAAGGAAGGGTTTGTCTTTGTCCTCGTAAGCTATGGCATAAAGGTTTGATTTGGTTTAATCCAGAGGACAGCTAATGTGGTGAAAATACCTCCCTGCTAAGTCCTGTCTTGAGACAGGGAGCCTGTGTTTAGTACGAGGCAGCCACAAACCTTTCCATTTTAAACATAAAAAGCTGTGTTTTTACCATACACAAGAATTATTCCACAATAAAAACACAGTGTAGACAAGGATTGTAAGTTTTGCCAGATGCAAATTTACTGAAGTGAGCCTCATAGCGGGTACAGGGCTGATCTTAATGAATTGACCTTATGGCAAAATTACAGCTCATTGCCTGTGCTGTGCTTTTACCTCGGGCTTCACAGGAATGTTTCCTGCCTGGGGGTGGGTAACAGAAAGGACCGATATAAAGGCAGTTCAGGTGCAGCCAGCAGTCTCTCCTCACATGTGTTATGGGAAATAAAACTGTCTCGGTCTCTGCTGCTATTACTGCAGCAGGATTGGGAATTTGTGCCAATTATTCATCAGCTAAATAATCTTGGTGCAACAGGGTTGCAGCTCAGGCAGAGGGTAGGAAAGCCTCCGCGAGGGGATTGCTGCTAAGACACACTTGTGTGTGCAGCACGTACATCTGCATTCTTAGACACATTAAAAACAAAACCCCTCAGCACACTGGGAACTTAGCGTGGGCTAAGCTGTAATGCTCAATCTCTGCGCAATGCTGTTATCCTATAATTTTGCCTCAGGACAGGCTTAGCCAAGCCTGCATACATTTATCCGTATGAATAGCAAGTATTTCATGAAAAGCAGGAAGCAAACCAGGTGGGCTTGCTGGCCAGGGGACCCATGGTTTTATTTACAAGGAGTGAGTGCATATCGAGTGCCTCGCTCCGTATTCCCTTGTTACTTACAAGTCCATCTGGTTTTTGCAAAGGCACTTTCCAGGGCTTGTTGCTGGAATCCCACATGTTGCTGACAACGGGGAGGTCTGGGATGGTGGGCCACACCGGTTTGAAGTATGTCAGCTTAGCTGCTGTTCACCCGCTACCATGGGTAAATGCACTTAGAAGCCTTCTCCCTCTTTCACTTCTCCACTATTTTTTCCCCCTTTTGGTCATAGACAGAGGAGCCTTTGAAAGCTTTTGATAAACTTATGTAATTGGGTATGTTTTCCAAAGCACGTCTCTGTTCTTTCCGAGGGCTTAGCTAAGAACATTATTCCAATTCTTCTCTAGGCCTTCAAAAGTGCCGATCCTTTCAAACATGTGCAGTGTGAAGGATTACAAATTTGTTTTTCAAAGGACCCCAAATCCCTGCTGCTTTCATCAGTTCCCCTCCTTGTGCTCCCAGTTTTCTCCCCTCACCACAGTCTCGCAGCCCCAGCTCTGAGCTGCAGGATGCTGACGCTCGCTCTTCTCCTGTCGCTCCACCTTTCACTTTTTCTTCTCCTTTTCAGCTCCCCTCACTGCCCATACTCCCCAATATTTTTTTTTATATGAAACAAAAGTGCAGAGAAGCTTTGCCATGGCAGCAATGTCTCAGTGGGCCCTCCCCTCCGTGTGCATGCGAGCTCTAAACTTTTAAAATAATGGCCTGAAAAGAACAGGAAGGGGACAGCTTGAGGCGGAGAAAAAGAGTGAGGGAGAGTGCAAAAGCAATGAAAAGTGGGACAAAACCATTGGAAATGCATTCAGGCTGACATCACCACCCTTTCCCACAGTGGTCATTCACTTCGGAGGCTCCAGTGTCCATTCACTGTCTTAAAGCTAGCTTTCTAGAGCCCTGGGAGACCATCTTTCCCGGCCTGAATGCCTTTTTTGTTGTGAAACAGTGAACTGTTTCTGAAACCCTGCATAAAAGGCTGAGTAATTCACTGCAGTTGCCAGGAAGTCTGAGCCACTTGTGAGCTAACAATAGTTAACTTTATCTGCCGGCCCAAGCCCCCCTTCCAGCTGTAGGTCCTGAATTCTAATAAGGGCTTTACTCATGCCTCTGAGGTTATGGTAATATTTTATACATCTTTTTTCATTAAGACACAGTCATAGCTACTGTTGAGGCACCGGAGGCAAGTGCTGTCAAATGACGTGGGGTGGGGGGGAAAGGAGGGAAAAGAAAGAGAAAAGCTTTTTATATCGGGTAGGCAGTTTGGCCATTTTATACTAGAAATGTAAACTTTGTTTGGGCAAAACCAGAGATCATAATTTTTAAAAATTCACATTACAAAGCCCAGCATCAAGCAAGACCTTATGATTGTTTTCTAGCTGTGAAACAACCTCAGCTTTTCATAATTTGGTCTTGCTAGTTTTATTTTTTGTTCTCCTTCTTCTCTGCCCCTGCACTGCAGGCATGATGGTGACAAGTGAGTGAATCATGAAGGAAATAGATGAATTTGTTTGGGTTTCCCTTTTAATCTGGATTTGGATGTTGATGTGCAGAAAAATTCTTCACAGTGACAGCACAGCTGTGTATAAGCAGTGACACAAAACAGTGATTCATGCAGTGGTTCTGCAATGCCGATAACAACAGTGTGTCTTTGAAAGATGTGGATCATCAGTTTTTTTCTTTACCTTCTGAACTAGTTGCTTTCTTGAGAACTGAAAAAATCAAGTGTAAGAGGAGATCTAAATTGTCCCTTTGGCCTCCAGTGTTTTGAAAAAGAAAAAAATTGCTTATTCCCCACTTTAAGCAAATGCTCACTCAGAGTGGGATTTATTTCAGAGCATCACTGTGACCATTCCTGTTCAAGGTAAACGACAGCACAGCCTGAACAACTCTTCCATGTCTTTGGTGTCTATGCCTTACTTGCTATGCCTTGAGAAACAGCTTTAGAAATGCCTGAATGAAAATAAAAGCACATATTTCAAAGTTCCACTCAACACTTTATTAATGTTTATAAAAAGTGATTGAAAGGTGCATACAGGTTTTGTAAAACTAAACCACAGAAATATACTTGATGTATTCCTCTATCACAGTAATAGTTTTTCTTCATCTGTACTCATGACACCAGCTGATGCCAGTGGGAGCTGCATGTGCTGTGGATGAGGTCACTGCAGGGTCACTGCATAGTAAATAAGTTGCTTGGCTTTTTGGGTAAGTTCAGGTATTGAATCGCTTTCATATCTTCTCTCCAAGTGATCTTTACCAGGGGGGAATACCATGCTCTGATGGAGTGACATATTTGAACTGGCCCTTTTGCTGTCTAACAGCAGTGACTTCTGAACTTCGCTGTGGGTTTGTCTTGCTGAGAGTGAAAAGCTGCTTTCGGCGGGTGGAGGCTCACAAGCCATGTGTTGTGTGTGCAGATACACAGGTGTGCATGCATCCCTCCTCCCCAAAACCTCTCTTTTTTCCCTAATCCAGATGAATGGTGAGAGCAGTCAGATATCAGAATTAACAGAGCCCACAGGTAGCACGCAGAGGGGAGAGCGGGGATGCAGGAGAGACATTTTACAAAAGACTTTTATTAATAGTGAACTAACTGTAAAGTCATCAAAGCTATCCCCATGGTCCTGACTGAAAGCTCTGATCTACTGGCAGTGTGGCTTTCTCTCAGCATGGACTGCTTCTGCTCTTGAGCTGAAACATGTGAGCTGAAGCTGACTGTGTTGCATTTTGACAACCCATTTAAATAAAATTAATCTATTTGCTAATCCTTTGCGGGGAGGAAGTATAAATTAGAGGGACTAAGAGCGCATGATGGAGAGAAAAGGAATCCAGCTTTCTAATTTTCAGTGACCTTCAGGATTCACGATAAACCTTTGCCATCCACAAATGAACATTTCATCTCATTCTGGAGATAAGTTTAGAAGCATGAAAAGATCTGTCCACTTTTTTACATGCCCAAATGCAGACCAGGCACTTTTGAAAGTCGTGACCTCTGAGCTGGACTTAAAATTTGTCCCTTAATATATTAATTTGTCAGATGTGTCTGTATGATGCAATCTCTCTCTAATCATCTCGTCTCTTTCAGAACAATGTAAATACTCCAAGCAACTACATGCCTCAACTAGATGCAACATGATTTCGTTCTCTCACTTCACCAGTCTATCTACCTACCAAAAAGTGCAATATTGAAGAATGACGATCAAATTTGTGTGTGATAGGATGCTAGGAAAAAGCCAAAACAAACCCTGAAAAAAATACAGTAGCACTCCTGTACTTCAAATTGATAGGCATGATTTCTTCTGGAAAAAGATAGTGACCGAGAATTTTTAATTTTTTTTTTTTTGATAACCAGGTCAAATATTTTATACCCTGTGTTGTGAAACCTCAAAAACTCAGCTGTGGAGTTACCTGGGATGGAATGTCTCTGGGCTTTTATGTTTTACTTGTGTTTTCAAGTTCCATAAATCAGTGTCTTTCATTTCAGTGCCCTATTCAGCCCCTTTTGGCTCCTAATGCTTTGTCCCCTGCTTTTAGTGACTTCTATTTTTAAACCTGGTCTCTCTTTCCTTCTGTTCTGACAGGCCTTTCTCTCACTCACAGAGTTTTCATTATTTAGCAGGATTCTTTATCGTCTTCTGTCACCTGGACTGCATCTCACTTGTTCTTGCTCACTCCCACTTCAAAGGCTTCTTTGTTTCCAAGCCTCTCCTGCTGGACCTGGCTTTCTGTTTTATTGGAAAGCTCCAACTCAGAAAGCTTCAGCATCCTGTGAAGGACCATCTTAGCTCCTGGTAAGGGTGTTCTACAGCCCTAGAACTGCTCAGAGTTACCTTGGAATCCAAAACTCTGGGTAGAACAAATAGCTAACAGCCCACTCAGAGCTCTGCTCTTCTGACAGCCTCCGTTCTGGAAGCAGAGAGGTTGCAGGTTTGCCTTGCCATGGGACTCCTGTGTGACAAGATCCAACATCTCTCTATCCATCTGTGGCTTGGGGACAGCATGGAACCCCAGGAGGTGAGCTGTAAGAACAGACTTACTTTTCTGGCACTGCTGTTCCATCAAACTGCAATGGCTCCCCAGGCTTTTCTACACCTGGCATAAGAGAAACGGACTCTGAGCCAGAAATGGCAGGAGAACCTTAGCAATAGCACTTGGCACTGAGAGCCACAACATTCCTCCTCACTCTCTTCCTCATACAAGGAAAAGCAAGTCTCATGAACGCTTTAAGAGAGTTTTATACGTGAATAAAGGAATGTTTCACCCCATGACAGTTCTTAGCTAGAACCCCTCTTACAAGGACACCTGAGGTAGGAGGAAAGTCTTTTCCTCTTTTTACATCTTTAGAGAGTAAATATTCTAAAATAAAACGGCGTAAGAGACAGTAAAGCCAGTGAAAGTCTCTGTTATAACCAGCATTAGCACACCAAAGTCACCGGCATGAACCCAGCATGTGGAGTTTGCCTGTTCATTAGCTGGATTGCTCTATTTTGATGGTGCACTGGTTTAGCACTGATGTAACACCTTCACAGTCAAACACTGTGAGCCTGGTTTGAAAGACTGTAAGCATTTCCTTCAGGTGGCCAGGCAAGCAAAGCGAAATGAAAGCTGCTGGTGGGTGACAGGAATAAAAATACAGGATAAGAGAGTGCGATATTTCTCAGAGCCACACTGGGAACACTGCAGGAATCCTAAAGAACACATCCAAGCTGAAAGGAGAGAGGAAGAAGGTGGTGCAAACAATTACTGTGCAAGCACCAAGAGCAGGCCTGCCTCTTGTTTTCTGGGGTTTTTTTAATGGCTCAGGGAATAGATTTGGCAACTCTGTTTTCTCATTTTTAATGCTCTGTGTAACACAACCAGAAAACTTGATGGAAAATGCCTCTTAAGAATTGAGCCATTGGTCCTTCATTCAGAAACCTGATGTTTGTCCAGCTATTCTCTCAATTCATCTTTGCCAGTGAAGTTTAATTTCAACTGCATGTGTGTCTTTATCTTTTCTGAAGCAGGAAATATTAATCACTAAATCTGATTGGTCTCACTGCTGCTTACCCCAGGGCAGCTTTTTTAGTTTATGAAAACTAGTGTCTGTTGACAGTGTCATCCACATGGCTTGATGACTAAGAGCTGAAGATAGGCTATTTCCATTTCAACTAGACAATAAAGCAGAGAAGCTGATAAATGCTGAGGTAGGGCAGATTTCAGCAGGGAGGTTTTATGAAATTAAGTTTCTCACTGGCCTCATACCCACCCTATCGCTGGAAATGGAGCTGCCTCTGCTTATCCTTTTAATGTTTTTATTAAGATATGTCATCAAAAGACGGAAGAAGACTGTGCAGTCAATTGAGAAAATGAAGGGGGAAAAGGCTTATTGTTATATAAATGTCCTTTCCCCCCACTTTTGCAGAGCTGCTGTTGATCCTTTCAAAGCAATCTCCCTTCAAAAAAAGAAGATGCTATTAGCTGGAATTGCACAAAGAAATTACAACAGTTAGTCTTTTATGTTAATATTTTAGTCCATTAATGCTATTATTACTTATCTAGCACAAACTGAATGCTAGAGGCTTTTCAGATAGCAAACTCCGTGTCCCGGTGTATAGTGTATGGGTGATATATGCAAGAGGATATGTGAGTTGGCATCTAATTAGGTGCTGGCATGTACCTGAGGAGATGGGCACCGGGCTCCTAGCTCTGCAGCACGAGGGTAAGCCAGACTAAACAAGCTTTTTAAAGTTGCTCCTCTCTCAGCTTTGAGGTTTGAGGCCTGATCGCTTCTCTGTGCACTCCTTTTCCTGCTGGTAAAAGAGAAGCTACAATGCTTTGTCGCTGTGTCTTTAGATTTAAGAAGGTGTCATGAAACGGAGCTTCCCATGTAGATAAGGACTACTTAGCATACTGGGACATGCTCTCATTAAAGGCCTTCATGCACTGCTACAGCATGATACCTCAATAAATGCATTTCTTCCTCTGCCAGAACACCTTTTGATTTTCTGTATTCAGTTCCACAAACAAGCACTGAAATTTCACCTGTATTTTTAATGAGCGTGCTCCATTCCTCTTTTTAATTTTTTTTTTTATTTGAAGGATGAATATTTTAAATGAAACAGAAAAGGAAAGGGGCAAGCCAAGTATAGGGGCAAGGCTTACAATGCTTAGAATGAAGTTTATTGTAATTTCCTCCACTTCCCCCCTCATGTACTTCCTTGGAGAGAAATTTAAATGGAAAATCAGGCAGAGTTGGTTCTCAATTTCTCTGGTTACCACAGCAGAGGAAAATTCATTACACCTAATTGCCTAAGCAATTGCCTAAGCAGGTAATACCTTCTGCTCTCAACAGATAGGATTTTCTAAGCTGATGCACTCACCTGTCCTCTAACAAAATCTCTGAAAACGGGAGATGAATGGTTGACCTGGTCCAGCAGGTCTTCACCATTTGGCAAGGGGGGACTGAGGTTAAGCACCTCCACAGGGTTACTGCCACACATTCACGCTTCAGAGAGACCCCCTTCAACAGAAGCAGCAGGTTAAAAACAGGGCAGAAAGGGAGAAGGAGCTGTGTTTCTTCTGAGCCCTCCTACCTGCCCAAGCCTTGCACATGCCAAAACAGAGGTGACAAAAGAGCAGCAGGAGTGGACTCCTCTTTGCTTTTTGAGGAGGATCAGGGCTGGTCCTGATGAACTGGAAAGAGCCTTTCCACGTGCCCTGGGCCATCCCGTGGCTTCACAGACAGCCAAATGCTAAATAGGGATGTGTTCAATTTTGAGTTTCACACAGCCCTTTCTGAAGCTGAATGACATTGTGCTATAAACTCTGGCATAAAGGATCCTGAGTCCCAAGGTCCTCTGTGAAATTCAGGGTTTGGTTTAGCTCAAACAAACAAACAAACAAACATGTTTGGTTTGGGACACCTGCCTATGGCTGAACTACATTATAGTTTTGGCCCAGTATCTCTGACTGCAAACTCATCTTCTTTTATATGCAGGTTGATGGTTGTGTGTACACACAGGCAAATGCAGAGAAGCCTCTGGGGAAGGTGAGCAGTCAAGTGGGGAATTCTGCATGTTGGGAACCCACACAGAGCCCAGTTGATGAATAAATAAAGGTGTGCTGGCTTCTGACTGTGCCAATTTCTTAACCTTTGGGATCATTAACGACTTCTCTCTTCCACTGGAAAAAAAAAAAAAAGCCAGCAGTTCCTGTATTTTTCTGAGACACAAGCAAAGCATTTAGCACCACAAATAAGCTCATAATTTGACAGGCAAAATGCCCAGAAAAGTGAAAGCAGATTTCTCCCTCCAAGTCCCTGAATATCTTAGTGATCCTTTACTTGGTTTTCAAATGCTGTTTCCTTTTTGTTTAATCACAGGTTTGGGTCAAGCCACTCTTCAAAATACCATGCCCTGTCCATGTGCATTTTCTTAACCTTAAGCATGTTCACAGTTTCCTGCTTTGCCAGCAAAAACAGACACCACACAGAAAAGCCTACACATGTCCGCAGCAGCTGCTGAGTAGGTCTCATTTTTAATTTACCTACCATCCATCCATGTATTTTTTCCCCTATGCATGAAGACAGCATCCACAGAGTTGGCATAACAAGTATTCAAGAAGCTGTATTTGCTGTGAAACTCAGCAAAGGGAGTTAGCTACAGTATGTGAACAATAACTTTAGATGGCAGGCCTAAAGTGCTGAGGCTGATAAAGGCCACAGCCAGGCAGAATGTTCAAGCCTTTTGAAAAGGAAGTAATGCTGTGTCTTTCCCAAGAGACTTGCAGCCAAGGAGCCCAGTGGATTCTCAAAAGGGCTGAGAAAGCAGGTGGCACCCTGGGGTAGGGTCTGCCTGCCTCAGACTCTGTGTTGGAGATGAGCCTTTGGGTGCTCTCTCGGAACTGATCTGAGAGGATTCTTGTCCATCCCCAGCCCCGCAGAAGGACCAGGCTGCCCTGTCACACATAACCATCCAGTCCTGGATAAACATTCAGCACGGTGGGTTTCCCAGTGCTTACATTGTCTAGGGAGGTGGGTAGGAAACCACATAGCATGGGGCTTTGCTGCCTTGCTGCGTGACCGCTGCTGCACCAGAGAAAGGTGAGAGCTACGTTTGCATCAAGCCACAGTAACTGAAATTCTGACTGAGTATGGGGAAACAAAGATCAATGTGAGAGTGGTTCAGCACTGAAGCAAGTGCCCACAAAGGCTGTGCACTTTCCATTCCTCAACAGCCAAAATTCAACTGGACAGGTTTCAGCAACCCGCTCTAAGTCTAAATTTAGCCATGCTTGAGTGGGGTTTGGACTGGAGACCTCCAAGCCCCATACAACCTAAACTGTGCCATGATTCTATGAGAGAGAAGGACAAGATGAGCCTCCCCTTTCCACCCTTCCTCTCCCATGTCCCTTTCTCCACTCCTCTCCCCTCCCCTCCCTATACATCTTTTGGATTAGCATTTGGCTGCTTTTCTGCTAGAAAGGAAAGTTTTGAAGGTAACCCCTCACTCCACCTGCACACCTAATTTTGAGGAGAAGCCCACATCCCAGTGGCAATTTTATGCAAAGTTTTCAATATTAAATGACTTACTGAAGACCACGCAGTACACTGGCAGCAGAACATGACTCTGCCCTGATAGTCTGAGCACTAATATTTTGTAACCAGAGGATTCACACTGCCTTCTATCCCTCTGAGGAAAAGAGAAAGGCATTTCTCTGGGCAGCCTATGTGAGGAGCCTGTCACCATGGTGAAATGCCAGTTGTGATTATCCTGTGGAAACCACCTGAAATCCACGTATAAAGTGGCAAAAAATTAACCTTTAAAGTAACCCCTATCAATCACATTAAAGCGAGAAGAACGGCATATTTAATTTTGTTTAATATTCATCAGGGAAAGAACGGACTCCAGCCTTTTCCATTAATGTTTAATAAAAACTTTATTAATTTTCTTAAATAAAGGTTTTAATGTCTCAGTTACACCTACTTCTTGGATTCCAGAGGAACGCATCTTCTTTGTTATCAGCTTTTGCATTTGCTTTTGGGATGTCCTGTTAAAAAAAACAAAACAAAAAACAACAACAACAACAACAACACCTTCTTATTTCTTCTTTTTTTTTTTTTTTTTTTTTCTTGCCAGTGAATTCTAGAGAAGTTTTCCAGGCTGCAGGAGGAAGACATGGCTGCAGTTGGGACGGCTGGAAGAGTGAGAGCTGCATGCTGGTGGAGTGGCGAACAGACGCGGAGCTGTTTCCCCGGCACTCCTCGGGAGCCCCCCGAGCTGCTCGCACACCCCGCTCATTCAGTGCAGAGAGGCAGCCAGCAGCACCGTGCCGTAATTCATTCATTAATTAACCGTGTCATAATGAGATGCAGGGCTGAGGTGACTGCTGCAGGAGTGCTTCAGGCAGTAAATACAAAGCCAAGCCCTGCCGCCCCATGAACGGGGCACTCTCCCTGCGGCGACGCCCGTGTGCATTCTGCGTCCCGGCTTGTGAGCTGTCTGGGCATCCCACACGGAGGAGGAAGGGTGCAGGGCATCCCTCACGCCAGGGCGGCCCCTGAGCCCGGCGGGAGGCTGCGTGTCCTGCCTGCGCTCCCGCTGCTCCCGCGGCGGCCCCAGCCCGGGCAGCGCCGGCAGGGCGGGCAGAGCTCCGGGACAGCGCCCGCTTCCTCCCCGACACGGCCTCTGCTCCACCTAAGGGCTGAACCCCCGGGCCAGTTCTCGCCATTTATTCACCCTGGTGCAGAGCACCCGGGCAGAGAAGGGCAGAGAGGGAGCAGCGGGGTTGGGGCTGCCCCCGAGCGCTGCCGGCACTGCCCGGATCCGCTCCGCTTCCCCGCTTCCCCGCTTCCCCGCTTCCCCGCTTCCCCGCTTCCCCGCTTCCCCGCTTCCCCGCTTCCCCGCTTCCCCTGAAAGATCTTCTTGAAATGCAGAAAAGCAGCTCATGGTGGGACGCCGGGGGTAGAGAGAGGGTGGAAGGGAGATTTTTTTTGATGTGTGTTAATTTTTTTTTTTTTTTTTTAATAGAAGTATTTGTAAGCGGTTTCTTGCCGCTTTGGGTTTTTTTTCCCCCTTCCTCGAAGCTACGAATTTCCTGAATTGTGAAAAACAAAGGTCCTTACTCAGGTTTTCAGGTCAGCAACAAATCCGTGATTGTCTAAGATGAAATTGCTGTGACTTTTCCCGGGATTAGTTTGTGATATGCCGCATTCAGGGAATGCATTGCATTCACCTTTGAAGCTGAAAGATGAAGTTGAGGGAATAGGTCCGGATTTGCCCACATGTAACAGTGGCTTATTTGGCCAAAAGCCTGTCGTAAGGGAAATCAGAAAAGATTTCTGAAGTTGATTGTATTATTTTGTCACACAGAAAGTGGAAACTGCAGGCCCACTTCTCTTTCACGGTATGTGATTAATTCCCATTGATTTAATCACTGCTGGGGTGTGTGTCAGGCATGGATAGAGGGTGGCAGGGAGGAGAGAGGACCCAATAGCAGGCAACCATTTATGATTATCTCTAATCATAAATTTTCCTCACTGGAAGTCACTAAAAGGCCTTGGCTACAGAATAATGTTCATACACCTATTTTTTCCTCCTGTAAACAACAAAACATTTTAGGAACAGAGTAGGAAATATGGATTGTCATGTCAGGACTCCAGATTACTTCACCCCTTATGGTAAAGAGCTGCAAGTCTGGATTTGAGAGGTAGCTGGTATCATGCTGCAGGGTCTTGACACAGCAAACAAATCTCTGTGAAAATGGAGACACTTTCCCTGTGACAGGAGTGCCACTGCCTACACAGCTATTGGCAGTTTGCAAAGCCTGTGTAATCAGTCATGGGGATGAAGGACAGAAATATTTCTGGATGCAGCACTTTCCTGCTGATTTCAGGATCGTCCTACAAAGTAATATGACCAGCCTTGCCAATTCAGCCCTTGCATGTTCCCTTCTTCTTGAGAACTCTCCTTTCTTCAAAAAAGGACAGTATCTGTCAAGGACAACTAATCCCTATTGCTTGCTCTCAGGGGGTCCTTTCACGTGGCAAGAAAAGACCACAGCTTAGCTGAAAGTGGGCTGATGTTCTAATTTTGTTCTTCTACTTTCCTTTTGTTTTACAATCTATTTAGGATTACAAATGTACTTAGCAGATGTAATTCTCCTGAAATGGAGTTTCTGTCAAAAAAACCCCAAAAATGTCATGACAAGGAACAATCTTAAAAAGTTTGAAACTGCTTGTTTCAGCAGTCTTTAATGGAAAAGTGCTTTAAAAAACAAACAAAAAACAAAATCAAACAAATAAATTGCTTTGACATTTACCAAATGAAACTTTTGGACCTTTTGTGTCAAAATGGCATTTTTCATTTCAAAAGTGACCTAAACTGGAAGGAAACAAAGTTTAACAAGAGAACTAAACTGGAGAATGAAGCATATATTTTATTTTGGGTTGAATAGTTTAGTCTGAATTACCTTATCAGGAAACCCAAAATAATTTACTGTAATCAGAATGGCATTTTCCTGATTTGTCAACAGAACAAAAATAATAAAACCATCTCTTATACACCTCAGCTTTAAGCTGAGGACAAAATAAACCTTTTTTTAATTTGATTTGCAGCAGCAGCAGGACACGGCAACATAGCAAAAGAGCTGCCTAAGACGCTTCTAATTTCTGTGGTGAGTGGGAGCAGGTCAGTTGTGAAAACACAGCGACAGCTTACCCAACCCCACAGCTTTTGGTGATGTGAGAACTATAGCTGCAGATAGTAAAGCAAACAGAAACAGTAAAAAAAAAATTAGCCTACAACTAAATTTCTGAGCCAAGAGGCAGTACCAGTAGCCACCAAATCTTTTCCACTGTTATATTCTTCCAGTGAAACACAGCCCTAAGAACTTTAATTTTGTTGCTGAAGCCCTGTGTTACTGACCTGGTCGCCTCAGCTTCCTTGGAGTTCTTACCACATGCCCCTCAGTGCTGTGGCTGCTGCCCATGTGCAATGAGCCTGGGGGCTAAAAATACCCATTACAAATGCTACTGCATAGCAGGAGCATTTTTTTTTCTGTATGAAATCCCTCCATGTGGATTGTGTTACCATCCCACCTCAGCTAGCACATGCCGTCTGGGATTAACTGGCCCATGAAACACAGTCCTGGTGGGGACCAGTGCAAACCCAATTCTGCCCACACTCCAGAGCTCCCTTTGAGGACATGTGGGAGGCTCAGATGTGCTCTTCTCAGCTGCCTCTTCTGGGGATTGTTCCTCACAGGAGTCGGCATCTATTTTACTTCCCCTCTTCAGGTATAGTCCAGACTTGGCAAGAGGTGGCCATCAGTGTCCCCCTCCCCAGTCCCCATAGTGACTTCCCCTTCAGGCTCCCTGGCATTTGAGCTCTATTGTAGTTCCCCTGCTTAATGCTGTCACACAAACTTTCATGTGAGGACTTTTCTCCTTCCTTGTGCTGGAAGCCTTTCACATCTTTGAGGGGATAGGAAGGGGACTTGGTGAGGCCGCTGCCAGAAGTACGTAGATAGAGCAGGGGACAAGTGTGTAGGAAACTTAACTCTCTTTAGGTTATCCCATCCAGACACTTTGTCACTCCAGACACTTTGTCACTTCTTACCCTGTAAATCTAGTGCAGTCTTACCAGCATGAGTAGAGGTTCCTTTTTTATCTGCGCATGAGGTCAACATTTGTAATGTAATCTGTCCTTGCCATTGTGTGTGTGTGTGTATGTATAAAAGTAGCCATATAGATGCCTATAAACTAAAGAAGTTCAGCAGCTCTGTGAAATTAGGAACATACATGTCACTGTAGTAGCTTGAAAAAATAAGTGATGCAAGTCTTAGCCCTTTCAGGCTGTCCTTTCTTGTTGCAACAGTTTCTGCAAACAGGGTGGCTGGAGGGACTGGGTTTGTGATGAAGCATGGCTTGGCTGTCTGGTTGAGCTGTGACTCCATCCGGCAGTGCCTGCAGCTTTCTCCCATCAAGAACAGTTTATTTGTGTTATTTCTTCTGGGCAGAGACCCCTCGCAAACTGTCAGACCCTTCATTGTGAGCTGAAGTTCCCTTTACAAAAAGTTTGTGAATGGGAGTATAGGAAACATGGTATTTCTTTGTTTCATGTAGTTCAGGGCCAAGGTAAAGTGGCACCAAGGGCACAGCTGCACTTCCCCTGCCCTGTGCAATGAGGGCTTTGGGATCCTGGATATATTCGCAGCATGTTTCATGGACACTGTCACTGGGTGTATAAAAGAGCAGTTTTTTACAGCAAAAGCTCTGCTGATAGCATGGTGCCTGCAGTGAACTCACAAGGATGGCTGGATTATTAAGGGATGTAAAAAGAGCCTTTTAGAAGTGTCACTCCTACACACTAGGGTACAGCAGGAGGTGCACAGCGGCGGTCTGTGTGTCTCTCACAGCAGGGACTGTTGTCACAATGGCTTCTGTTTTTGCTGCCTGTTCAGTATTATTTGTTTTATGTTGATACTGTCAATGCACTTAAAGAGATTATATATTTTTCCCTTGGCATAAACAAAATTACTTGCATTTTGCAAGGAGAGTAATGGTAATGAGAAGTCAGGCTTCAAGGGGAAATGATAGTAAGGTTGACAGCAAGGAGAAATAAATCTTGTACATTCAACTTAGTCTGAGCTGACTGTCATTTCCTTAAATAAATTAATAAAGTCAAGTCCCCATGTTCTTACCTTATGAGGATGGGGAGAAGAGGGAATGAGCTGTGACCTTGTAGCAGGCAGTGTTTTTAGTAGGTGATCTCTTACCATTAGCTCGAATCAAGCTTCAAGCAAGACATGAGTTTGGTGGTTCTCCTCAGGCCGATGTCAAACCTTTGCCCTCCCCCTTCCATCTATTACCCTGCAGCAGCCCAGAGCTAGACATGATTACAGAGACAGAGGATGATGTAAGGACTCTTCTGAAGCCAGCTGGGCTTAACAGGTCGCTTCAGAAACATCTCCAGCCCTTCTCCCCTACCCGCTGTCACCCCTCCCCACTCCCTGCTGAGGTGTGTAGCCGTGAGCTAGACTGAAATGTGGAGGGGGAGTCATGCTATTAATAACTCTGAATCACTGCTCCCTGGAGGATGCTGAGCATTTGTTTATCCTTTGTTCCCAGGGGACAACATACTCTATGTTACAGCCATTTGTTGGTTTGGTTTTTTTTCCCCACCCAAATACAGAACAGTGGCAGCTGAGCTGCTGTATGAGAATAGCATTAAAATGTGTAATGCACCATAAATAAACAGAAATAGACAGCGGAAGCTGTGGTAATCACTGCTTTGATGTAGCATGAATTATGATGCGTGTATATATGTGAGCGACGGTGTGGGGGCGGGGTTTCAGGGCTTCATGTTTCTGGCTGTGCTTGTTTTGACTCAGCTGCTGTTGCTCCGGGAGGAGAGCGAACCCAGCCTGTCATTTACCTATCTCCACCTTCGCACTGACAGCTGTGCACGTCCCTTGACTCAGAGGAAAGGGATCTCAACCTCCACTGCCTGCTCCCTTGGAGTTCCTCCCTCCGCCTCTTCCCTGTCCCCTTTGCCCCGGCAGCAAGGCAGAAGGGGTAATGCTGGCTGTCTCCCAGGACCGGGTCACTCATCCTGCAACCTAGAGAGGATCATCTTACATTCTGGGCTTCAACATCACCTTCCAGGAGCAGCTGATTTATGTTTCTTGGGTTTACATTAGGCTGTTGGGTTTTTTTTTTTTTTTCTTGCTGATTTCCTGCTGCTACTGGGATAGTGAAAAAGGCAATGGTTGTGTTAGCACAGACAGGTGAGGTTATTAACAACTCGGTGTCATGCTTCCCTCAAGATACCGAAATTAAAAAGATGGCTGTTGCAGCCTAGTGCTCTGAGATCAGTAAGATACACACAGTAGGTGGAACGAGAGGATAGCCAGCAGAAAAAAATGTAGCACGGGTGTCTCCTTGTTGATTATCTCCTATCAGGTTCCCAGGGACTGCTTTAGCTGGCACAGCAAGCTGCTTGTTTGGAGTTATCTCCTGCCCATCCCTGCTACAGCAGCAGGACGGCTTATTAAAACAGCCTAGCTTTCTTTCTGTGCTCTTTGCATTAATTTTTTACCTGGAGCCAATAGCCTCCCTCTGAAAAACTTGTTTGGTCTGAATAGCCACAAATGAGTCTAACAGCGCTTAAGTGCTGCTCGGGTTCAATGAATTCTCTGACCTTATGATAATTTAGGTGTCACAGGGCACCAATAAATGCCAAAAACTGTCTGCCAGCCTGTAACTAGCTGCATAACCACCGCCGGGCGCTGCGGCGCTCAGCCAGCCTGCGAGGCCAATTAATGAGCCGGGAGAGCGGAGTCCCTCCGGCCCCGCGTCCATCCGCGCCCTCTCGCGGCTCCCGGCCGGAGAGCTGCCTGCCCTGCGCATCATCCCTCCCTCCGGGCTCGGCTCCGGGCTGAAAACATCGACTGAAAGGTTCATTCTTCTCCTGCAAGAAGCTCCGTTTCCTAGCTGGCGTGAGGCAAGGAAAGTGCAGGGTTTGGCTCTGCTGTGAAGGAGTTGTCTTGAGCAGGCAAAAGGTTTATGAACCCAGAAAACTGGGAGCACTTAAATACCTAAAAAAATTTTTCAGCCGAGTCAGTCAAGTCTGACCGGCTTAGAGAGTCCTAGTGAACTGCTGAGCACGTGCAAAGTTTTCTTTCAGCGGTGATATTCTGACCTAACCAAAGACCGTGCAGAAACTATTCAAGTGAAGGAGTGGTTTTTAGATAGACAGTTTCAATGGGAATTTGGTGTCTAAACATCTCCGAGCATCCAGAGGTGTATTTTTCTCATTGTTGTCACTTAATACAGTTGCACTTTACTTTATTACAATTTTAGCGAAGAGGAAAGGTTGTACATTAAAGTCTTTCTATGTAGAGGGATTGCAATACATCAAAGCAAGAGGCAGCCCTGCAATATTTCTCTGAGGAATAAAGGTGCACCTTGGTGGAGCTGAGTTAATGCTCTAACTGATCTCTCCCTGACTCAGCAAGGAACTGAGGGATGTGTTTAACTTTATTTGCAAACTTTAAGAAGTTTGTGAAACAGATGAAGCCCTGTTGCTGTGTGGCATAGCTGCACACTAATGGATGCATTAAAAAATGCTGTCACAGCGCACCTATATTGCCACACATGGTAATTAGTCAAATTGCAAGACAATTATCATTCCAATGCTGAGATTGCTGACTTGCACTTGCTTCACAAATGCTGGAAACACCTTCCTCATTCAGAACTAGCAGGCCTACTTCTGTATTACGTTGTAGCTCCATTGCCCTCCAGCAACACAAAAGGTCTGAAGAGGCTAGAAATAGCCTCTGGAGAGCAATCTCTGACATAAGATGTTCATCCCAGCCCATCTGTTGGCATACCACAGCTCCTCAACGCTAGCTCACTCCAACTGTCTCACAAACCTCTGCCTGGGGCCCTTGTTGGGATGGGGCCATGTGTTTGACACGTACAAGCAGAGAGCAAGAGCACTGCTGAGCAGTAGCTCAAAAGCAGCTTATGGTCCTAGGGGCTAAATTGAACTCAGTTCAGGAGACAATAATAATTCATGAAGTGTCCCTTCCCTCACTCCTATCCTCCAAATAGCATCTCCTCCTCCCCTTCTGTTCACTGGCTGTCCCCCAGGAGATCCTTGCTAGCCCTTTCTCCTGTGGAGAGGTCGAGTCCGAGCAGGGGAACAGTGCAGGACTAGGCAAGGAGCCAGTGATGGTGTATTTTGGAGATGACAGTAAGTAGGAGAGGGAAGGGAAAAGCAGGCTGTGTCTCCTTCATCTCTGTGCACAGAGTGGCAGGATGAACCCTGGGAAGCCCATGGTGAGCCAGCCCCTGTTTCTGGAGACAGCACAGTAGAGTGGAATGTCTCTGCCTTCATTCCAATGTGCCAGCTCACAGTGAATGGGCAGAGGGTTCTGGGCAAGAGGTGGGACTCCTTGCATTTTAGAGCCACCAACGTGACTCCCTGACAAAAAAGTCACTCCCTGACTTTTGCTCAGGACAGAAATATTTTTCTGTCTAGGCTTTCAAGTTGCCTGTGACTCTGTCCTCCAGTGGAAATGGAGTTGTTGGTTCTCTCCCACCATGGGGCCATAGCGGCCCTGGGCTTTCCAACGCTGTCACTGAAGTGCAGAGCAGAAGGTTGCAGAAGCATCAATAGTTCAGACGCTGGGTACCCACTTCTTCTCTTCCTTCATTTGGATGTTGCTCTCAGAATAAATCCTACTTCTGTTATGCACAACATTTTCAAAACAAAAGTAGTGTAAGCATGAGAAATAGCCACTCCCCTTGACTTTAGATTAGTTTCCACTCGTTGTAAAGATAGGACTTGATAAAGTAACAATACAAAATGACTTCTCCTGAGTCATATCTCTTTTTTTATTACTTTTAGAGGCTCAAACCACCCACGAAAAACATGAGTTTTTAATGCTCTTTCTTGATCAGAGGAAAAAATGAGCATAAGGGGATTCTGCAGTGCAAGAGTTATTTGACAATACAAGCCTGATATAATAAATTATTCTGCTAATTTCTGTAAGTATGTAAAGCATATGTAAACCAGCCCAAATGTCAGTCTATTTAGACTTCTTAGAGTTTTTAATTTCTTTTGCATTGCAGAAGAAAAATACATTTTTTTAAATGAAAAATTATTGACACTTCTGTTCTCACCAGCTGAAATTAATAGAAGGTTTGTCATTGTCTTAAATGAAGTGAGAATCACACCACTGCAGTCCTGTTTAGTGTCATAAAGTTGTCAAGCTGCCAGTTTCCTGTTGGCATGTTAATGGCTTTTTTATGATATTTAAAGCAGATAAATTATTTGTGTAGTGATTTATTCTGTTTTGCAATTAATTGCAGTCATTGAAATATGTTTTATCTTACACTGGGGTTTTATTTTATATGGTGAGGTCATTATATTTCCATTTTTTTGGTATTTAAGAGCTTTACATTTGCCCAAAAGATGTAAGTATGGCAGTTAATGACTGGATGCAAATTCAGTGTTCTGCTTTCAGACAGTTTATGACATTCAGTCAGTGCCTTTGCTGAGCAGAGGTTTACATTTTAAGGCTTTATTTTTTTTTTTAATCTTTGGCATATTATTCCTAGGATTTCAGATAAAACCAATATTTTTGCACTCCACATTTTTTGCTCTTATTTGCTGTTTTTTTTCATCTTTGAGAAAGAACAAGAATAAAATGTGTATATAAAACCATGATACATCATAAAACACATCACATTTGCTTGAAGATACTGCTAGCATGAAAATATTAGTAGTTATAAATCCATCTCCAAGAGAAATTACTATATTTCTCTGCATTTAACCAGCTGTTCATTAAAGGGAAAGATACTTTTTCTAAATTGTCTAAATGTTAAGGTCATGTGTCTCCTTGGAATGGCTCAGCCTTTGAAGGAGCATTCTTCCAGCTGTTAAACTGGCTTTCAAGATAAAGTCTTTTCTACCGTTTATGTGCATGCAGATGTAATTGGTATTCACAGAGGGAGCTAAATCAAAGCTTATATTCTTTTTCCCCTGGAGATCTACTCTCCCACCTTTGAGATGCTTCTGCTTTTGAGGTGTGGAAGCACATGTGAATCACAGAAATTGAAAAAGGAGCCAAAACTGCAGATTTCTAGTATTTCTCTGCCCTTCGTATTTTACAGTGCTCATTGGGCTCCTGAACTTGACAGAAGCCTGGTCATTCATACTGTGAATACCTGAATCTAGGAAAGCTAGTAATCATGAAAAATAAGATGTGCTACCCCTTGAATAACTGTTTATAGTGTATGGATGGGAATGGAGCACTGAATTGTGGGGGAGCTTTACTAGAGTTCCCAGGGGATGGAGTGACTCACCTTAGAATTATATCAATACCGTTGGCACTGCAATCCTGTTCAAAGGCTCCACTGGGCAAAGAGCTGGGCCTAATCAAAGACAGCTCACCTGGTATAACTTAAAGCATTTTTGCTGATGCAGGTGATGCAGTTGCGAAAAAACTCCTAGTTCTGGCTGTCAGTGTCCTGTCTATAATCAATCTAGTGTCTTGAGTTTTAATTCCTTGAACAATGTGGGAGTTTTTCAAGTATTTTATAATAAATATTATTGAATGAAAATTTACTCCCAAAAGTAAGATTAGCATTTATTCAGGAATGGTCTTCTATTTAGTAGTTTTTAAATAAACACATAAATTAATAGATAAGCCTGTTAACAACTCTGAAATAAAATTAATTTGTTGATGTAAATCGTTACTCAGCAGGAAATTCATGTCTGTAAAATAGCTGCAGTTTTAGTTGCTGATAGTCACAGTGCCTTAAATAAGTTATTTCCACAAGTTCCATGAAGCAGCTTATAGATGCTTTTATTTAATGTCATTATTTTAAATTATTCTGATGGTAACATTTGCTCTTCTTTCATAAAATAACTTCTCCCAGACACCAGGCTCATGGGAAAACTGGAAAGAAAAACAGAAAAAGGAAATCATTCTAAAGCACCCATTCGTCAGCCCTGTGTCATAGGGTTAAAATTCAGAGATGGTAATAAACTTTGTTAAAAAATGCTTGTCTCCAAGCTTTGGCAGGCAGAAATAGTAATTTGTATATAATAAAGCAAGTTTTGCCATGTGACAGCGACTGATGTTTGAATGCTGTAGCAAATGAATGATCTCTGATTTATAGAAATTAAAGGTCAGTCATTCGAATACCAGTTATTTTATTTGACTCACATAATTAGTGGCCATTACTACCTATTTTGACTGACTGGTAAATGTTTATTTACTTTGGCATTCCCAGAGCAGCACAAAACAGTCTCAACACTGATGTGTCTAGCAGCAGAAAACACCCACACTGAAATCAGAGGTGTCATTGCAGCAAGCGCAGAGACCTCTGGTGGGGTTAGCCTGGGTGCCACTGGAGGGATGCTCTGCGTGTGGTCCTTAGTGCATTGCAGCTGCCTCTGCATGTACTTGTCATCTCTCAGCAGATCTGTCCAATTTACCCTGAACTCCCAGTGCCACAGTGTGCTGCTGCCACTGCCCGAGCTGGTTTCCTCAGTTCTAGTACAAGTATGTCTGTGCCTGCTGACATCACGGCTCCTGTCTCCATGAACATGCCCATGGAAACAGAGATGCACCAATCCTCCCTTTTTAAAATGCTCATGCAAGATTTGCAACATTTGTGCAGTGGAGACCACTGATGAAGGAAGTTTTCTGCCAATGGAAAGAGCAAACCACAGAAGCATAAATGCAAGTGCAGGAACTGCAGCCTCTCCTGTGCTCTGGGGAGTGCAGTGACTTCCCAGCTGTCCATACTAGCTTGCTCAGTGACTTACCCACTGAAAAGGTGATTGTGCAGATCCTTGCTTGTGAAGGCAGTTCAGTAGCCTCAAATGAGACTGCTTGCATAGAGGGTGGGATTTTCCCGATACAGACAGCTAAACTTTAGGAACCGAACGGGATCCAAAGTCACGTAAGATAGATATAGTCATATGTCCAGTGGATGAAATGGTGGGAACTCAACTGCTGCTCTTGGCTGGAGGGATCTTTCTATAAGGATGGAAGGGCAAGGCATAGAAATAACTTGTTCTTTATAAAAATTGTTATTTATTATTCATTGTTTTTATTTTATTACCAGTACAGTGTACAGTGAAATAAATGATTCATAAAGCTCATCTTCCCTTATCTCTGCAATACTTTCTTGGGCTCACTGGAGATATAACTTATGCTTGTTTCTCCATTTACTGCAATTGCCCTTTATCAGAATTCAGGCTATACTTTGCTGGCTGATTCTGATAGCTGGAAGTAATGCAAAGAGGATGTTTTCAAAGTAGACTATTACAGAGAAAAGACAGACTTTCTGTCACCATGATGCTGTTTGCAAAGGGGATCTAAATTTTCTTTCGAACAATACTCCAACTGCTTAATCCTCTCACCTCTATGAATATTTATGAATGCAAGAATCCGAGTTGCCTTTCCTGTCACCCCCAAAACCAAACATATTGATAAGGCAATATGAAATAAAAAAAAAAAAGGTTTTGACTCGAGAATTTCTCCCCTTGGTAGAGAAGCAAATATGAAAATAACTTAAATAATAAGCTGAACAAACTCAACTTAATAAGCTTCAATGTCAGAGTCATAGCTGCGCCTGGTTCTAGAGGGATAGTATTTGAGGGTGACAGATGAACATTCTGTTTCCTTCTAGTCTTAAAAATCTATGAAATCAGATCTCTCAGCTCTGGAAAAGTGCAGCCCTTTTCTCTGAGGCAGCCAGAGCTACAGGAAAGCATGTCAGACCAAATCCTTTCAGGGCACCTTGAAGGGCCTTGAGGAAACTGTGGTTAAAACCATGGTGGCTCAGTCAATCGGAGTACTGCTAACATGATACTTGAAGAGTTCAAAGTGGCCTTTGAAGGCTGCACAATGAGAAGCAGTCCTGAGTATTTTGTGAAAATTTCCTTCCCCAGCTGCTGCTGGCAGGAGTCCTGTGGGTTGGGAACTGGCCTGGCTGTGAAGCTTCAAGATGAGCAGCTGCCTTTGAGCGTGTTTGCATTTACTTGCATCTGAATTTGTTGCTCTAAAAAATCGGGAGGTGCATCCAAAACTCAGCCTCCCAGCCCAGGATGAAGAGGGAAGTCTGCATGGTGCAGGCGGATGTGACCAGCCGCATGCTGGGGAGGAGAGGCTGTGTGGCTCGTGTCCCAGGCTCTGTCCTGAGAGCAAGGATCTCCAGACAGGAACAGTGCTGGCCACCTGCTTCCCCCTGGCAGGGCACCAATTTGCAGATGTTATCCCCAGGCAACAGGAGATGAGCTGAGCCAGATGAAATTTGGCCAGTTCAGGTGATAAAGCACTTTGCTGCTGCCGAGCTCATTATGAACCTCACAGCCCTTTCTGGACCTAGGAGATAAACAAGGGAATTCATTAAATGCATAGGCTTATTAAGAGTGACTGACTTACCTTCAAGATTTAGTCTACTTCATTTGTTGCTCATCATAGGTAATTGTAGATGATTAAGGATATGAGGGCTATCAATTTTCCAGATATTGGGTAAACACCACTGTCCTTGGGTCTTGTCCTAATTATTTAGATTTGTAAGTTCCAATTTACAGTGACATACAATATTTTTACTTTTTTTCCTTTCCTTTTTTTCCCCCACCCACAACTGCTTTTTCAAAGACACAGCAAAGAAATTTTATTTCCAAGAAAAATTTTGACACAGTAAATTTCAAATCTCGGTTCACTTCCAGTGGCAGAAATGTCTCTGGAGTTTGAGGTACAAACACAAGAGTCAATAAATAGCTAGTTGTTGGAGCAATTAACCCAAAACCCCAAAAGGAAGAAAAAAAACTTTCTCAGAGCAGTGAATGGACTCTGGGTCAACCTTTAAGTATTTACATCATCTGAGTAGGACCAAAAATATGAAAAAAGTTAATGGTGATCATGTTAAAGCTATGAAAATGGAGAACAACATGAAAGTGAAGAGAAATAGTTAAAAGGACTGTGAAAAATAATTAAATGCTTAAAAAGCAGCATGTTTAAACAACAGAATAGAGAAGGCTATTAGAAGTAAAATACTCATCAATTTGAATGTGGAAATCCTGTCCAAATGAGGAAAATAAAAGACCAGTTAAACTCATCCTGTTGAACATAGAACTCTAATGAGGCAAGCCAAAAAAAGATTTTGAAGAGCAACTTCCTACAGGCATAAAAGTGACTAATAAGAACTTTCTCAGAAACAGGAAGCCTTTTGGAAAGTCAATGGGCTGAGAAATGATTAAGGTGCAAATAGGATACTCCAGGAAGCAGCGCTATGGTGAGAAAGCTAAATGAATTATTTGCATCAATGTTCTCTTCAGAAGAGGTCACAAAGGTTTCCACACCTGAGCCATTCTTTGCGGGTTCAAGCCTGAAGAGCACTTAGAAATCGAACTGTCAACAGAGGAGATTTTCAGAGCAATTCAATAAAATGAACAGTAGCAAATCTCAAGGACCAGGTAGCATTAAACCAAGCATTGTAAAGAAGTTAAAATATGAGACTGCTAAACTACTAATTTCTGAAATCACTCTTGAAAGCAGAGAAATAGAAAGTTGCAAATGTGATGCTATTAAAAAAAAAAAAAAAGTCTAAGGAGCAGAACAGAAAAACTACTGACCAGTAAAATTGATTTATGTACCAGACAAATTGGTAAAGATCATAGAAAACAGAATTGGTAAACACATCATTTTGTAGAGCACAAACATGCCTCACAAATCCATTATCATCCTTTGAAGGAATTAATGAGAATCAGACTAAGGGCATGCTGCCTGATATACAGCGGACCTGGGTTTTCACAAAGTGATTCACATCACCAAAGGGCCTTAAAGAAATTAAACAGTCATGGGATTAAAAGAAGGTCCCCTCACATGGTTTAATACATGACTAAAAGAAAAGAAAAAAAGATTAAGGATAAACTGCCATCCTTACAAAATGGAGAAATGGGGCCCAGTTGAATCCCACACGGCCCCTGCTGGGACCCATGCTGTTCTGAATTAGATTTGAGACAGGAATGGGGATAGAGCCAGGCTATGCTCCAACTTTATAGCTTTCAACAGTTTTCTTTGATCAGGAATACAATTTAATTTGAGTACAGACTGAACAGGTTGGTTCATAGGCCTTTATGACCAGGAGACCATTGCCAGGCTTGTGTTGTTGAGATATTGTGGCAAGCAGGCTTGCAGAGAAAGGAAGAAACTCTTTCTTTCTTAGGTTAGAGACTGTGGTAATGGCAGGCATCAGGGAATATGTTGTGTATGCCTTGGACTTGACAGAGCTGGCAGATATTCCACCTGTGTATGTCAAGCAAATTAAATGCTAATATTGACCCACCACCAGCAAAGATACTCATTGACTGAGGATGAGAGAAAAGAAATGATTTGCCAATCTATAGACCAAGATGTCAGAATTATGATGCTACAACAAGAAGCAACTTTTTATCATTGAAACATCATGTTTTCACAAATTTTTACACTTAAGTAGTTTTATTACTCTCTTGTATGAATTGAAGCTCTCTATATGTTAAATTTGGCTATCTGAGAAACCTAGGTAATTTTGTACTGCAGTTATATGGAGATAATTGATTGTGAAAAGCTAAGTGGTCAGAAGTAAAAATTATTTTCTCTGTCTTAATTAGTGAGCCTTTTCAGACACTGTGAATCCTTAACCCATGAGAACCTTAGGGCAAAAACAACCTTTGTGTTGGCAGGTACACATCTATGTTCTTTCTTTGATATTAAATAACTGCAACATTTCTCCTTTAGAGATGTTATGGTCCCATTAAATGAGATGCTGTTTCAAAACTTATCTTTCAAATAAACTGCACTATAACTGTTGCATACAATGATCGTAACTCTGAACTACGAATCTATTCACAGAGTGCATTGATGATACTTAGGGTTATATTTCTAAGTCTTTTGCTTGCATAACTGCTGTTTTGGGGCATGGTAGTTAGAGTGGTTGTGTATTTTTACTTCCAAGTAACATAACAGCCTAACAGCAAGTCTCTGGTGTAAAAAATACCTATATCTCACTTTCGGTGGTGCTTTGAGTAAGGAACAGGTAAATAAACCTTTGTGTGGTTTGGTATAGCTTGCATACATATACACTCCCATATCTTCATATATCCTGCACACCTTGGGCAGTGGGGCAGGCTGTAGGGGATTTGGTGGGTGTATGGCAGGTACTACACATGTGCATTGTGTAATCTACCGGGGGAAACTCCCATATGGGAAAATAATGATTTACAGACATAAAATTAGTGAAACTCCCAAGAAACCACAGCACAACGCTGTCATAGTAGCTATAAAAATCTACTTTCCCACTCTTGCCATGATGGTGAAGTTAGTGTAATTGAGGAATTTAATTAGATTGTCTGCTTGTGCTGTTGGGCAGTGCCTCGTGTTTTGTGGAATAACAGGCCCTGCCGTCAAATTGCTCCAAGCTCTGGTTAGAGCAAATCAGTTCACATCAATTGACATGAATGGTGTAATGACAGGTTACACCACTGAAATGTGGAGTTAATGTGCAAGGCAATGCCAATCTGAACTGACAGTGGTTTATAGTGATGGTGAGCATCTGTCAACGAGGATGCAAGTACATAGAGACAGAAAGCTTGGAACACCCAACAGACTCTTCTTTTACTTATCCTCCTTTTGTACTGATTCAGTGAAATTGCTTGCCTTTGCAAGGATACTAGGAAAAAATTAGGTCCAGTAGCACAATATTGTCCCTGAAGTACTTCCACTGAAAGGGGTAAAATGATACCCACTTCTTTGTTTCAGGGCTCAATTCAGCCCATTATTGTTTCTGATGCATTTTGCATAAAATGAATTAATCCGGTGACAGGTTTAGAGTAGGAAGAGATTAAAAAAAGCCCAAAAGTAAATCTGTTTCATGATGTTCCCAAATTTTCTTTAGGCTGAAAGAAACTTCTGTGAAGTCTCTTTCTATATTTTCCTTGTTTGTGTAGTCTTCCATAGATAACTGTTGTCGATTACTCTTGATAATATGATGCTGGAGGAGCTGAATTTTGGGTTGAGCTGTTAAGTCCATTCCTATAAGAATGGTGAAAGGGCAGCACCTTCCCCACACACACAATTTTTGCATCAAGACTAGGATACTAAAACCATGTGACTTCATGCAATTCTTATTTTTCTGAGAGATTAGGGAACAACAAAATGACTAAAGCAAACAGATGCCTGAACTGATATCACATGGCTGAATTTTTCATCATTCTTATCTCTTAGTATATTTGTTAATTCCTGTCCCAGCAAGACTACAAGTGAAGCTCAGCTGACCAGTGGAAAGTGAGAACAAGCACTGAGTTTGCAGAAGATAGACTGTGTCTAGGGAACAGAACATTTCTTCTCCTTGGACAATGCTCTTACCATCAGTGGGATGAGGTGAACAGATAATAAGTACAAATCTTTGTTAATGTAACCATAAAGTTTTACAGCTAAAATTGAAAAGGTCAAGCAGTGCAAAAAATCAAGGTTTCTCTAGCAATCTTTAACTTGGCTTTATTCCACAGCTGGAGTATTTTCTTCTCTTTTTTACGTCGTTAAATATGTCATGTAATATATTCCTCTTTGACGCTAAAGGTGTATGATAAGTATACAGGGCATGAATTGTGGCAGAAATAACTGTTGCCATGGGAACTTTAACTTTTGCATACGCCAAGTTTGAATCTGTAATAGTGAAATCATACAACTGCAATGAATGGGAGTGTGGCACATCCCTCTGACCCATCCCTTTGAAGCAATCCCTTCTTGTGTACCTCCCCAGCAGCTCCATGCTCCCACATCTGATCCACAGCAGGTCCGAACACCAGCATGGGGAAACACTGGAGTGCTCTTCTGCTTCTCTTTTTCAGAGAAGCCATTGAGTTTCTTCCTGAAACTGTCCACTTCCAGGTGAGCCTCTAGAGGCTTGCAAGCAGGTTCAGATCTGACCTATGTTGTCTTGTTCAATGAGTTCATTAACACGTGTTTAGCAACACTTAGCAGTTCTTTGGCAATTCCAGATGCATTTTCCCTTAGCAACTCACAGCTACAGAGTTATGGACCTATTTTATACTGTGAAGAGCCAAGTTATTTATTGTACGGCAACTTCAACTGAACACAGCTAGAACCTGGAACCCCACTCCAGGGGTTAGAACAAAGTTATTTGTTCCCTGAGCATTTATGCCCTCAGTTTCCTAGAGAAATACACTGCACAGAAACATTCTTCTTTTAGGCCCTTTCCCTAACCTAGTCCTAAAATGGGAATTGCTGTCTTGCTGAAATTCTGATGCAGCAGTGTTTGTTTTCTCCCAGATAGACCTCAAACCCTGAAATATCAAGAGCATGAAATAGATCTGCAGAGTGAAACATGTTTGTAGATAACAAAACTGTTCATTTAGTCAGTCTCCGAAGAGGCTCATCACCTTGTGGGGATTTTTTCCAATATCCTGTATTTTTTTTCTTTCCTGTGGTCCAGAATCTCTGGCTGAAATACAGCTCCTGAGGGCTCTCAGTTCGTAGTGGGGAAAATCCCAAACTCCATGTCCATTGCACAGTTTTGTGGGCCTCTTCTGGTGGGAGATCCAAACAGAAGTGATATAGAAATACATTTTCCTGGGGAAATGCAAAGCCACTATTGAGACATTTTGATACAGGCTGGCGAGGTAGCCTGGATGGCTCCACAACTTCTGTGTGTTTGTACCACTTGGTTCTCACCACTTTTCTGTCCAGGGATTTTTCATAGCTTTAAATTCAGGAGAAAGAGGAGTGGAGGGGGGGAGGTGTGGAGAGAGACAAGGAAAGAAGAAAAAAAAGAAGGAAAGAAGGTTTGTCTGTCTCTCCTCCATAATAAACAGAATTCTCAAAGGAAAGTGACAATCAACAGAAATTGAAAGGTAGCTTCCCAAGCAGCAACACTGCGTGCCATCACTTGATGAACAAAGAGGTTATTCTTTCCCTCTTGGGATGATCACCCATGCCAAATATTCTGGCACGTTCTTGAGCCTGCTATCCAAATAATATTCACTTACTAACAGGAACATTTGTCTGTGGGTAATGCTCTAAGTTATACTGCTGGGCTTTGCAGGGCATGAGAATTTTCGGTGTTGGAAAGAGCATAAAAGGCCACCTCCTCTCTCTGCAGGCAAGCAGAGACTCTGCATTCTCTCCATGTAGGCTCTTCTTTGTCTTTAGTCCAGAGATTGTCTTAGATCCAAGTCAACTAAACAAAAGCTGATTATCTCACCTTTAAATAGAGGGATTACGGAGAAGTTAAAACTGGGTAACTGATCTCCAACTAGAGCAGCTGAGGGGGATAACCCTTCAGATGAAAAGAATTTGAAGGAAAAAAGGGAAAAAAATTTCCAAGTTGAAGATTAATGCAGAACCATTTGACTCATCATTCACAGTTATTTGTATCTGTATAAAAAGGGAGGACAAATAAATAGCAATTTTAATTCCCTCTGGAGCAGCAAACCTGCTTTTCCTCTTAAAAGTTCACCATAAGGGAAACTTTCTTGAGAAGTATTAAAAAGAAGAAAAATGCCAATGTCAGCATTGACATCTTTATCTTTTCTCTTCCCACAGCCCCACAACAAATGTTTTGGGCTTTTTGTTAAAAACATATATTTCCTCATACTTATTGTGGATGACTTGAAACTAAATGGGCTGCAATTAAATTCTTGAAAATACCCTCCCTAGAACAGCTCTCTGCTAGGAATACTGTAGAACAGGTCCCAAATTAGTAGCAAGAAATTCTCAGCAGAATTCACATATTACAACTGTGTAAAGGTAATTTTAACAACCCTTTAATTTTTCCAGTCCTTGTTTACTTATGCTGGTATCCTGAAAAATATTTTTCATCTCCCCTGGTAAAACACAAAGGTAAAACTGCTCTTAGCCTGGGCTTCCTGAAGGGGGTTTGGTGGTTCCTGGGTTTCCCTGGGGCATGGGAACATATAGCCTTTCCCTCTGTCTGACCATAGTGTCTCCATAGTCTGTGCTGGGGGAATTTTGGAGTTATTTCAGCCTTAGTGTGCTCACAAGGTGTTTTCCTGTGCTGGTACAAACTCCCCAAGTTGCCATGTTGCTTCGGGCTAGCAGAGAGATAGAAGCTAATTTTTGCCTTTAAAATGCACTAAAACTGAAAGCAGTTTCCTGGCATGACCACACTCGCACTGTTTTGATTCTGAAATGGGTATATCATTGAAGATCATATGGATCAAGAGTCCTGAAAGTAAGATAAACTGGATTCTACTGGAGCTTTTTTCTGTTCTCTATCTAACCCACAAAATTTAATACTTGGAACTGTAACTGCTGGAAATACGTTTTTCACTAGATCAACATATATGGAAATGGGCCTGATTCTTCTTTAAGCTGGTGCAGTTTCAAGGAGATGATCCTGATTTATTCTCAGGTAACTGAGAGGAAAATCAGTTCTATTATATCCATAAGAGTGCTCGTATTTTAAAAGGGCTAGAGTTTTATGCTGTCATTTCAGCCAAGACAAATAGATTTTCTTGTCACCCATCCTCAGAGTCCATGACAGCTCAGAGTTCTTTTAGACGGATTTTTGAGTTGGGAAGGATAGGAACAAGCTATGAAAACACCACAGAGTGTCTTTCTAGTATTTTACCTTTTCCTCTGGTCTTCTTTATATCATCATAATCTAGATAAAACAGCAGTGCACGGCATGAGTAGCATTTTGATGTCATTCAGGCTACCAAAGAAGTGGAAGATACAGCTTACTTCAAAGTGCCAGACATGCACTGGCAAGATTAATTTACAGCAAAGTCAGAAATCTGAGTAGGTTTGAATTATGCTCCTCTGTAGTACAAAAAAAAGAAAAGAAAAGAAAAATATTGCTCTATGGAAATTGATGTGGCATAGTGCACAGAGGAAAGAAAAAACATTTTCATTCAACTTTACAGATAGAGTCGGAGTCTAGTGTTAAGCCAAGCTAGTGAGAATATCTAACACTGGTGTTAGAAGAGAAAGCTATTTGTCTTCCCAAGTGAGGTCAAATTCTACTTTTCTTAATTGTTCAGATTTATACCTGAATCAGTAAAAACAGGATGAACTCCTTTTCAGCATGCAAGAAGATAAGAGACACAGATCACTCTGCAAAGCAGAAGGAAAGAGTGCAAAGTAATTTTCACCACCAAAACACATTTCCCCCTCCAGTATAAAGCAGTGGGGAGCAGCAATCAAAATTGATTGCTCCAGTTAAAATTCTACATCATGATGTTACAGAAGAAGTAGCATGATGAGCTCAGCTTTTCTGCAACGTGCCACAAAAAATATAGGCAGGAGCCTGTTAAGATTAAAGAGTTCTTTGGCACATCATACATTTTCTTGATTCATTGCACATCATTAAATTTCTTTTTTTTAATGATGTTTTGTTCATTTCATGGACAAGCCATTAAATTCAAATTATATCTTGAAGGAAGTTTACTTCATTTAGATCTTACCATGGAAACCTCTCATGTATTTGTATTTCTAATGTGGATGAATGGGTCAGATCTTAATAGCAGGTTAGACAGGTGTGATAGTCATAGATGTATCAATAGCACTATGCTTTTTTTGCTTTAACAGTCCCTTTCTACCTTTTCTGTGAAGAAGCTCCAAATATTTATGTAGATATGTAAATCAGGGTGATAAAAATGATAGAAAACCTTTTTTTTTCCTCCAGCTCCTGAGCCATAATTTTATGTTTTATTGCTGATTATAGTGACGTTAAATAGTCAGTAAAACAAGTATATCTGCATCACACAGTGCATAAACAGCATTTTGGATGACTGTCTAAGTTATTTAAAATTTTTCAGTGGCATGATATTTAGAATTGTAGAATTTCTTAGAAATCCCTTTCCTTTTTTGACTTCTCCGTGGCAGCAATTTTTATGAGTAGGAGGCTAGACCTGGGTAATCAAAATCATTACACTGAAGTAGAAAGTCTTTATTTGTCATTAATTTGAAAATAAATTGTGTCACTAGGTTTGTCCCTTCATTGAAAGATAACCATTTTGTAACATTAAATAAAGTGCAAAGGTGAGTACTCAATTGAAGGCTCGTGCAATTCTTGAGTCTTCTAAATATGATCACAACTTCTCTGATCAATTTCTGACTTGTGCTCCCTCCATGAATCCCCCTTCTCTTCCTTCCACCCTTACCTTAGGATTTGCCTTATGCAAGTAGGACAGCAAATCTGCCTAGCTCAAAAATAAAAGCAGGTTTTGTTGGTTTTTTTTTTTTGGACAATAGAATTTCTAGTTGGAGCTCGTTCAAACCCTTGCTGGGTTTTCAGAAACTAGTGACAGAAATGGCTTCTGATTCATGGCCGTGCTTTGTTACCTTTCAAAACATTTGTGTTTGTAAGCTCTACTGTTGCTGGCTACGTCAGTGTTTACTACATGCAGATGTGATTATGCGAGCTATTGATCTTAATGTGGAAAGGAGGAGTCTAGCATCTTGGAAGATGTCCACAGCATCTTGCAGGATCATGCCCAAACCCTAGAAACAGTCTTCTGCTTTCACACAAACCATTGATGCTGAGTGATCTTTTTGACAGCGCTAGGATTTCCTTTTAACTTGCCTGTAATTTTTATTTATTTTAACATTTTGCTGTTTGCTGAAAGTCCAGTAGGATTTTGAATTATAAAGATGAACCTTTCTCTACCATTATATGGCATAATTGTGTCAGGAAATAAAAACATTCCAAGGCTTTCCAAGATGCATCAAAATGTTGAACGGGACCGCACATGGACTAATTATTTCATTTCATACATAACCGAGATGTCAACTCAGCCTTAGCAAGTCAGGGCCTCTGGGAGAAAAACAGAATTACCTGTACTTATGCAAAAATGTTCTGGACATCACCTGAAATAAACCCAGTAGCCATTTCAGAAGAAAAGTACAAAGCATTCTCATCCTTAGCTAGTAGACCCCTCTAGGGAAATTATGAAAATACATGAGTAACTGTCTGCCCAGAAGGTTGATAAACATAGCAGTTCTTCAGATAGACAATGATTTTCATTCTAGTAAAGAAAGTAATGCACATATTCTCCAAACTATCTTTAAAAAAACCCTATGTTATAGTCACAGATACCAGTTTTCACCTTAGCCATGGAAGAGTGCCTCTCCTTAGAATCGGTCTGGTGTATCCCAAGTATCTTAGCAGCAGTAAGAGCTCAATTACTGTCCTTGGCTTTAGCCACTATAAAAAGAGGATTCTCCTCTGAACTACAGTCCTTCCCCTCATATTCATTTTGTACAGGATGCATTTCCACCTGGGGGCTGCTAGTAAGCCTGTCTTTCATAGTACAGCAGGTAATATAGTCTCTGGAATGTGCCTGTAGTCCACTTTGGAAAGGGCATCTTAAATCTCTGTAGTTAGGCAGATTATCATATTCACAATATTCCTAGACTACACCTACATGAATGAAAAGAACTTCGGTCTGTTTCTTCAGAGAGAGCTTCATCAGTGTTTTTCTTGTAACATTCTCATCTGCTTCAGAATCCAGCTCTTCCACATCCACTGACAGACCTGGATTCTCCCTTGACACCGGTTGGTGTATTTGTACCAACTTTGATGTGCTTACAAGGAGATTGATTGTGACATCCCCATCAGAACTAGATGCTGTGGAAGGTATTCTTCTGGCAGAGTTTCATATACCTCAAATCTTGTCAATGTGGCTAGTAAAGAAGGAGTTTGGCTGTGTTGGGCATATTTTTGTAATAAGCCGTCTCAATAGGATTCCTGTCTCCATTCAGCTTCCCAAACCACAAAGGCAAAACCATAACCAACCTGCAGATCTGTATATGTTTTGTTTAACACTGTGAATAAATAAGAGGTCTGAACATTTCCTGAACATATGTAGGGCAAATATTTCTCTTCTGGGGAAAGATAGACTTACCGTTTATATACCGAAATTGCTTTTCTTGGTACTCAGGAAACATTTTCACTATTGATCATATATCATAAATTGTGCCTCTGAGATGAGATGCAAACAGCAAACTATGTCAATGTAAACACATGTTTAGGCACAATTGAAAAGAGGGCCAGTGTTTGGAGGAAATGATCATTTTAAATTATGATGTGCCACTGGCACTGATCTGGGATATCACACCAGAGTCAGCCCACCTGCTCCCCCTGAGATTCATTGGGCTGGTCCTCTTTTTCATAAATCACAATTTGTATTGCTTTATAAGACCATCATCTAATACACACATTTCAGTAAAATCACCAGATCTTAGAGACTCAGGAAGCTTAGAAAAAAATCATAATGGCTTGTTTCTTGCTCTTAGATTTTCCAAATGTGCTTAATTTCCTTTTTCAGCACCCAGAATGCACATCTTATTTTACTACTAACTGCTAGTCAGAAATGAGCTTTGTTTAATTCAGTGGGCTTTTTTACAAAATGTTAGAGATATACTAGACTGTTTTATAACACTTATATGATGGCATAAATATTTTTGCTAGTGTACTAAAAACCAGATTACTTCTCCCCCTCTCTGTGGCTTCAGAGAAAGTTTTCTGTGTTTTTCTGAATGCAGCAGTGCCTTCCTAGTGTTTCTGAGGCCAGTGGTTACAGACACAGTCACTCATACACACACACACACACACACACTTGCAGATGCTTCATACAGATAGACTATCATACAGATAAACAGTTTTCCAAAAACTCAGTCTGCATTTAGAGGCCTGGATTAAAGGACCTTTCATGGAGATTAAAAACCTGAAAAAAACACAAGTAGTAATTAATCAAAATAAAAGTGAATAGAAAACCTCCAATTTGTTGTAAATTCTGAGAAATATTCCTTATCCAAGTCAAAATTAGAAATTAAAATCTGCTCTATTTTTGAATATCTCTCATTCAGAAAAATAATACTGATGTAAATGTCTTGGTTTGAAAGTACAAGTTTTGATTTATATTTGCTAAAATTTTTTTCAAGAAAATTAACTGAGAAGTCAACACTGTCCCAGAAATAATTCCAAAATGAAGAACACAATGTTTCCTTTAGTGAGGTTGAGACCTGGAGTTGAGAACATAGTGCTGCTTTCTTGGTTAGGTTTCTGTTCAGAGTTAGGATTTCTGTCTGAAGGGATACCAGAGTGGGGATGCTGGTTCCTCACTCCAGACTGGCCCCTGCCTCCGTGGCCAGTGATGGCTTAATGAAAGTTCACTCACACTGTAAAGAACAGATGATGGAAGTCCAAGCTGTCCCCATCTTAAAATGCCCTGTGCATGCATTTGGCCCTCATGCCTCATGTTCTTATTTATGCTGCAGTTCAGACTAAGAGCGAGGACTTATGATATGATCTGGCCCGCAGTATAAGATAAGATCCACTCCCAACACACAGGTCTGAACCTCTCCTAGGCTTTTTTCCAGAAAGAAATCCAAGTCCTTCTCTTTTTCTGAACATATTCTAGACTGGATTGCACCTGTGGTGAAGTGGTAGAGTGCAAATTATCCCAAACCTTGCAGAGCTGTCAGGGACACACTGACAGAGAGGTGCCTCTGTTGCCTCAACCTAGGCTATACCAAACCTTTGACAAGAAACATTTAAAAGGATGTGCCAGCCACCCTAGACGGGCATGTATTAGTGGGATTAGTATGTCATTGTGTAGTGTTCTACAGTGGTTTGAGGTGTATAAATGGTTTTTAGGCATCAGAAAAAATTATTCCCTGTTAAGACAACTGTACACCTTTTTTCCAGAGTTTGATTCAAAGATCACCAAAGTCAATAAGTCTCAGTGTTATTTGAGATTTAAATCTGGCACACCACGTGTTTTTTCACTCTGTCTCCTTGGATGTAAATTCAACAAAACTGTGTGTCTTTTGCATTGGGAAATCTATTCTCACAGCTAGAGATCTTTTCTGTTAAAAAAGACTAAGCTTGGAAGAGAAGAAGAGGCTGGTCTAGAGAACAAAGAAAATTCTGCACTTTTTGTGGAGTTTTCAGCAGTCCAGTGAATATTTTCCTTTTTTTAGAGTGCCAAATGTGTGGTCTATTGCACAAAGCAAAATATGGATGGCCCTCTGCTCTGCTTTCCTATAGAGGAAGCTACCTGTAAGGTATGGCACTTCCTTATTTTCTTGGAAGCCCTGGCTATATATGAAATCAAACTCCAGACCATGTCTCTAGTGTATGAGTAATGTGGGAATGTTAAATTCAGAGACATGGCTGAAGGTCTTGATTTCATATGAAGGAGGATCAAGCTGAAGTGATTCCGTGCTAATTGCTGTGATATTGTGCAAGACACCTTGAAATTTCTCTGTAATGCCATTTTGTTCCATCAACCAAAATAAAGTTATCATGAACTCTCACAGCCATCCATAGCATATTTTTTGATGACTGCATCATTGGTATGTATTCCCAGAAAGTGTGAAGTATAATAATTAATAGGCCTGATTCCACACTGAGGTACCTAGAAGGATTTCCATCAGCTTTAATGAGAGTTGAAACATGCCTTAGCTGAGCTATTTGGGGAGGGAGAAGCTTTCTAAATTCCATATTTCTCTAGCTCTGCAAAAGGTTCTTTGGGGTCACTGGTCTGGGTGAAATGCACATTTCCAGCCACAAAGAAAAGGACTGCTCATCTCACCTGACAAAGCATGTTGGCAATGTAAGGAGACAATAAAATAAACTCCATCCTCACCAGTTCTCAAACTATTTGTTCTGCAAAATCCAGGAAAAAAGGGCCTAGTTTGTGACATAGCCAAAGGCTTAGTAACTTAAAACTCCTGCAGTCCCAAAGGCCTTGAAGAAGAATAAATGCCAAACTCAGGGATGCCTATTCCTTCAGTGGTTTCCTGCTTTTGTAGTAAAGGAGCTCCAGCCCAAAGGGATTATTTAATAGCAACTGGGGGCACAGGATCCCTCAGGCTGTGGAAACCAGGGATAAAAGTGATAGTAGAGTGTGAGTTATCAGGCAGGATTATAGCCATATCTCCAGACAAAAGAGATGCTGATAGTAATAGGAAAGTCTAGCAGAAAAGAGAAGATCTGTCTCCTCCTCACACAGAAACTAAGATTTTTTTGACAATGCCCAGGAGAGGAAGTTCAGTCTCAACACACACCTAAATTCTCCATCTGCCTCACCAACAGCAGTTGTGTGCTCCCTCAGCGAGCAGCAGGGATGGAAAATTTGGCAGGACTTCTACCTGCCTCTGTTCATCCCACCAAGGTTGCTTCAGTCTCTTCCACACTCATTTGCAAATAGCCAGCTCCCCTGAAAGCCTCAAGTGTGTCTAGACATTGGCTAATCCCTTCCCTTGTGCCAGCTGGGTGACATCAGCATACTGAATATTGCTACAAATCTCTGCATGAGCCAGGTCTCCTGGCACACATCATCACGCGCCTTTCCCATGCTACTTTGCTGGAATCGCTGCAGACAGAGGAATGCTGCAATGGCTACCTGTTAGGGTGTCTCTGGAGCATGAAGGTGACAGCTTCAGAGAGCAATTCTGTGCACTCATGGTGGGCTCTGAGTAAGTAATCAAAACTCATGGTCATGGCTATCCTCCTCAAGGAACTACTGTGGATTCTGTTTCTTTGTCTGTACTTAGCGGGAGTTAATCTAGATGTTCCAAACTTTTCATATCACTATTAATTTCCTTTTGAGGTTTATAAGCTTTGATCCTATCCAAGTAAACCTGACAATTCAGGAAGTTGCCGCTTGCCACAGTGGTAAATTCAGTGATCTCCTGCCATCTGGCTGATTGCTTACCACTGCACAAGGCTGTCAGAATCAAACAGGATCCTGAACACTTCCTAAAAGATATTCTAAGTTCAATGACATTCTCATTCTCTATTATGTATAAAAGAAACAAAAGAGCTTGTCAGAATAAAGCCATTTACTGGGTACTCAGAAATACCTTTAATTGTTGCATGGCACTTAAATACTTAGAAAATCTTAAGATCAATAGATTGATCTTACTGAGTCATCTGTCTCCCACCTATTCAAATGTTCATGCTCAGCATTGTAATTATCTCAACACCTTTAAACTGGCTGTTAGAAGTATCAGAAAATCACAGTCACAGAATGGTTCAGGTTTGGAAGGGACCACAGGTGGTCATCTATTCCAACCTCCCTGCTCAAGCAGGGTCCCCTAGAGCACGCTACTCAGGATTGTGTCCAGACAGCTTTTCAATATCTCCCAACAAGGAGACTCCATGACTTCTCTGGGCAACGTGTTCCAGTGCTCAGTCATCCTCACAGTAAAGAAGCTCTTCCTCATGTCCAGAATACCAAAATGATGACTGCATCCCTTTTTCTAAATAAGGCTGTTCTAGACCTCTTTGCTGTGCAAAGTGCAGCAGGGAGAATGCTGCAGAGGGACAATGCTTGGGAACAGGGTCACCAGCTTTCACAGGAATGGGGTGGGTCTCTGCCCTTCTGCTGAACTGGTAAAGAATGCCTTGTTTTCCAGGAGATCATGTTAATGCACTACCTGCAGCACTTGTATGTTACACAGGAAAATGGAACTTGCCACTGTCTGCTCAGCACATTGATCTGTCTCTCAGTGTAATGTCCTGGCTGCAAACATTGACAACATTCAAACCTTTTGAAGATGAAAGATCCCCACAGTATGGATCCTCACCAATTATGCAGCAGTGCCTAATGGGATAAAATCTCCTAGCTGATCACCCATCTGGTCAATTTGTGCCTTGGGGTATGGGATTGAATTGCCTTTAACAAAGTATGCTTTGTGAAAATTATTTCAGATTTGGTCTTACTCCACATGGAGAAGTGGTAGACACTAGAAACAGAAACAACATTCAAACACTGAGGGGAGCTAATTAAGTTTTAAATGTACACCATTTTAATCAAATAAATAATAGCTGACTTTTACATCCATATAACAATAAAACCAGATTTTATATAATCTTCTGCATTGTTACACCAATCAAAAGTCACATATACACATGACTGAACACTGCAGTTTACAGTATTAACAAGTTTTTTTCCCCTTCCTTTTTTCATATCAGGTTCTCAGCCCCAGTTATCCAAAATCTCCAAAGTAATATATTTTAACAAACAAAATTAGGCAGATGTATCATCCACGGTGGGATTTGAACCCATTGTCACTGGGGAGAAAGCTGCAATTTAATAGATGAAGATGTCAAACCATGTTATAGAAGCTCTTGTGACTGCATATTTATCACAGTGTCATAGGGGTCCCTGGCAAACTGAAAGATTTCACTGTTTATTCACAGTGAAGACACTTAATTAATGACTAGGCCTAATCAGCCTGTTTTATTATTTACAGGGATTCCAACATGGCTTAGCTCAACTGATATGCAAACAAACCACCCTCAGCCTGCTCTAATTAATAATTCTGAACCAGACTCAGAGAGTGGCACTGTCAAGTAGCTCTTTGGTGATTTACAACACCTCCTCCGTGAGATTCACATTGCTGCATGCAAATGAGCTGCCACCCCTGTGAATCCTTCATTTTAAAATACAATGTGCCGTCTTGTTGACTACAGGAATGCCCTTATCTTCACACATGACTTAATGGAGACAAATGTCTGACTTGGGCAGGTTTGTGGAAACCTTCATGGACACACACCTACACAGGATGTCATTTTAGAAATGTTTAGGAGGTGAGGAAGAAAAATCCTCCTTTGCCTCTGGCACAGTTGCTGCTGCTGAATTCTTCCACCAAGTTGTCAGCCTCAACTTCCCCAAAAAGGGAGGGATTACCCATTGTCTTGCACTTGCTAAATTATTTTTTATTGCTGCTAAGTAGATGAAAGGCAAGGAAAATGTGTCAGAGAGGTGGAAAGTTGTTATGAAATAAGTTGACTCCAATGTCACACATAGGTACTGGGTGATCTCACTGGGTGATTACATGCTGTAAGTGGTCTGAAGATGAGAAGAAGCAGGTTTTCTTCTCCAGGAGGTTAGGGACGAAATCACCATAAAAATAAAGCCAGTAATTAATAGGGAGTAATTTACATCTACAAATGATTGAAGAATGTTTCACATTTTTAGGGGAATTTTGTATTCACAGTGGAGAAACTGAGGAAAAGAGAAGGTCAGAGAAGGTCACAGAGATATGCTACCAGCTGGGCTTGGCAGCAGTGGATTCATACCAGCAAACCTCATTTTCTCTGAAAAAGACTTCTAAATATGGAGGGAAAACATTATGAGTGAAGCAACATAAGCCAGATGAAAATAGCTCATGAGTGTGAGTCATCTCACTTGTGACTGCTGTCCTATTCCATTGTGAGCCACACTTGAGAGACACTGTGAAGCAGCACATCAGGAAGAGAAAAGATCTCCCTCAAACCTATTAGGTGAAAAGCAAAACCAGTGGTACTTAGCACCTGCCATGTTTGTTCAGCTCAGGGAATGCGTGTAGGCTTGGGTCAGAGATAGAAGTTCTGCAACAGGAGCATGTGTGCACATGCCTATGGTTAGCGAAGGGTGTACATGTTCCCAGGCAGAGCTGGCTTTAGTGCAAGGACAAGTGCATTAAATTGCTAATGCAAAACAAACTGCTTATTACACAGTACACAGCTTCCCTGCCCTGCAAGGCAGGGAGCTCTGCAGCTCACGGAGGGCAGATGTTTCTCTAGGCTCCACATTCCACCAGGCACCTCATCCTTCACAAAGATGGTACTGGAAAGAAGTAATTATTAAAGGCTCACTGTCAGTTTGAAATGTGCTTCTGCCACCAAGGTGTTTCCTATTCAGTAATCTCATTAATGAGATGGATAATGGAATGGATTGAATTTATTAAACATGGACTTGATACAAGCTTGGGAGAAGCTGCAACACAGTGGAGTACAGGATGAAAGCTCAAGTTTATCATGAAAAATTAGAGAAATGGTCTAAGAAAGAAAAAAAAAAAATCACTAAGTGTGGAGTGCTACATTTAGAGTATTGTACAGAAATAATGAACCACACTAGTACAAGGTAGGAAATTAATTTCTCTGCAGTCATTCCACAGAAAAGGATCTGGTCCTTATAGTAGACTGAAAATGAGGTAATATTAGCTGCAGGAGAAAAAAAAAGAAAAGAGGAAAGGAAAGGATCATGCCTTTCTAACCTCCAACTGCTAATAATTCCAGGCCTTTTGTCCAGGAGATAGGGAAAGACTCTCATGTATCACTGAAAACCTCCTTTGTTTGTGCCATTGATGGCACAGTAAGGGTGGTATTCTACAACATATGGCACGGACTGAAATACCCCACAAGAGCCAAGGAATAGCAGTGAAACATACTTGTAAGATAAAGGAATTTAACAAAATTACAAATTGCAACAACATGAGAAAAAAAGACAAAAAACAGAGGATGAGCAAGCTATCTATATATACAATGTTATTTTTATTCAGAGGGTCAAAACCACTTATTATAATAAAAATGTGAAAAGCATTGGGGTTTCTGGGATTTTTAAAGGGCTTTTTCCATTAGTCAACTTATGGACAGAGTTTCCTTAGATTTAGAAAGGAAACAGGGCATAGCTGGATAAAGCAGACAGGCGAATGGACAATTTATCAAAATGCTATGCACTCAGCTAGATAAAAATTATTAATTTGTAGTCTGGCTATTAAGAACTGTCAAGCCTCAAGTCAGGCTGGCAATTCTCAAGTTCGAAAATGCAATTTGTAGTCTGCAACATTAAATTAGAAAGTCCCTCTTTGTGTCAGTCTTCACTAATGTTTGTAGATGTAGCAAGAACTTCTGGCATCAGTGAGCCTGCTTCTCAGTTATTATTCTTCTTGGCTTGCAACAAGGTTGAGAAGGAAGCAGAAATGCAAAGATATCTCTTCTGCTTGAGGTTTCTGATATTCTGACACACTGCAGAGGGCTGTCTAAAGCCTTGGTCAAACCCAAGGTCTACCACACTCACATTACTGTCCCTGGACACACCTCTGTTCCTCTGAGAAGACAAGACCTGAGAGGGAGACATGGGCATTTCTCTGCTGTCAGGGCTGTCCCATATCCAGGGTGTAGGAATAGAGAGCCAAAACTTTCCTGCTGTTTGTTGTGAAGAGGTAAATAGCCATAGGTCCTCCAAATCCAGTGACAAAGGCAGTTCCATAGACACAGTGTACACTGGGTAAGGGGGAGGGTAAAGGAGGAAAGAGGAAGCCTTTCTCCTGTGTGACTTTGTGACTGGTCCTCCTACAAACTGGTGAGTTGTCTTTAATAAAGGTTTGGATTGTCAATGGACTCATCAATTCCTCTTGCATCGTTGGCAAATGATTTATCTCTAGGTATACAGAGTAGGTGGGAAGTTGCAATATCAAGATCGCTTGCATTTGTAAGATCTGGAATTATGTTGTAAACATGTTTAGGGTCCTTGCTGAGTGTTAGTGTCAAGATTTACATGCATAATCTTAAAAAAAAAAATTATTTTATTTTTATACACAAAAGACAACAAACAAGGTGATAAAAAGCACTTTTCGACACTGCAAAACGTGGCATGGCAGCTCTAGGTTGTGCTGGCTTTTGCAGGGACTCTGGGAGCTTTTAATACTTCACAGAAAAGGAAGACTCTGGTGTATGCAGGGATGACTCCTACATTGGGAATAGTGGGCCTATCCCTACACAGTGTTTTGTAAAATTCTCTACAATCTTTTTTTAACCATTTTGCCCCAACAGTGCTGTATATGTGTTTAGCACACACACTCAGTGTCAGCTCAAATGCTTTTTAGCTGTGGAGATCTCAGCAAAAGATTTTTGTTGCAGTTGTGTTTCCATGCATGTTTCCACATACACTTGTGCAAAGAACACAATGAAAGTTTAAGGGAAGACTATTGCATAAAACAAGAATAAGCAATGTAAGGTGCTCAATAAGATAATATTAGAAGTTACAAATACTCACTTGTTATACACTAACAAACAGAACAATTAACTTGAAAAAATCGCTATAACTTTTTCCACTGAGAGCACAGACAAAAATTTCAGGGTGAGGATCCCTGCCAAAGGAAACTGGTGCAACTACACTAGTTTTAATAAATCTCTTCCAGTTAGAACCAGCAGACCTGATGTATGCTAGAGGAAGTGGTGAGGTAGAGAACAATTATTCTTAGTTCCTCTGTAATTTCCTACCTGAATATCCAGGTTCTAGGTCCTCAGACAGACAAGAAAGCTCTGTGTGAAAATACCCTCCTATGAACTTTTAATTCAATATATGAAGTATCACCATCACTTTTTTCTACCAGGCTGTTACATATTTGGTATGATATACAGATATACAAACGTATATATATAAAAAATAGGACAGTTGTCATTAAAATGTATCATCTGATTATAGTAAAAGTTAACTTCCAGGGAGAAATCATATTTAATGTCATACTAGTTAAAATATGGAATGCAGTTTCCAAAAATAAACACACTGAATCTACAGGAAATTCTAAGTTAAGGCTTTCTCTCTCAATCTTTAGAAATCAGTTACTCTTTTATACAAAAAAATTCAATATTAGTATGAAAAGAAAAATTACATAGCAACCACAACTGAGACTGCATCAATTCTCTATTCTACTTTTCTCTGCAATGCATGATTATAGTTGCATGATTATGCTTAATCATTCCTAAAGAAATGCTGTCTTAAAAGTTATATTCTTATGGAGCCTTTCAAAATTGCCTATGTAAAAATACTAAAAATAATCACCCAAAGAAATGGCTGTATCCCAATGATCCCACAAAGGATAGTAATGCATAAAATGGCTGTTGAAACCACAAGACTAATTTGAGAATTCCTTTCCTAAAGATTAAAAATGACAATGATAATTTATATTTGCCCTTTTAAATGTAGCCAATACTTTTATTTTTTGCATGATTCATGACAATTTAAACGTTGTTTCTCAACTATCCATAATGAACTGTGTGACATCTGTCTGTCCTTTGGAGGGATTGCCCAGAGGATGGGAAGGACTGAGCAGCAAAGCTTGAGCAGGAGTCAGAATCTCTGAGGAAACCTTGTCCTCTGAGGGGACAGTTCCTGATGACCTGCCAAAGAGCAAAGGCTATAAAGTGGAGTTAGCAAAGTGCAAGGATCTGCCGGACAGAGCTGGCAGAGGCATCCCAGAGTAAGATCAAGAAGGCTTGAAAGTGGAAGGCCCGGAGGCAGAAGGAAGCAGGAGGAGGAAGAGGGAGGAAAGAATGGGCTCTAACAGCTCAAGACACTCATAGAGCCATGCTGAGCTGCAGGGCAGCATCTGCACAAATCAGTCCGTCATCAATGGGCCAGTAGCCAGACAAGTCCTTGTCTCCTCCCTGGAATGGGGAATGGTTATCACACCTGAGTGACTGTGATGGATGACTTCAAAAGTACTTCAGAAGAAGATGCTCTATTGATCAGAAAACCCACTGTCCAGGACTACCACACCCAGATATTGGGGCACTACTCTCTGCTAACTGGGAATTGTTTGAACAACTGGGGGAACCCCCAAGCGTGACTTGGAGGTTGTCCTATCACATCAGAATGCAGCCATAAAACAATTTTTAAGACAAAATACTCCAAAGCTAGGAGTCAAATAGAAGCCAGTGTAAAGAAAAAAACCCACAGAAAACTATACCTACTTTCAGTTTTGGTTTTCAATCCATGTGGGAGAACCTATTCACTGTTTTGCCCATATTGAATTGGATCATCAGTAGCAGGTGGTAGGAAATGTAGAAATTTTTGTTGTAATCTCTGTGTATAAAACTCTGATTTCAAACATGTTTTCTCCCATGCAGGCTCAGGAGTTATGATTGCTTCAGAAATTTAGGTTTAGAGAATGAAGGAACATTTGGGTGTTTGTGTAGTCTATTGAAAAGGGCAAAAATGAGCCTATTTTAATAATTATTCCTGAAGACCAAAAATTGATAATATTTTAAAGAAAGGATTCAGTTAAATTAAAATTAGCATAGAGTGAAGTAGCACGTGGTTGTACAAAACCCCAGCCTTTGACCATGCCTCTTATGTCTCATTTCCTCCATAGAAGGGTAAGTGCTTTATTCCATGGTAACTCATTATGTTTTCTATCTCCCTCTGTTTTTCTGGACTGTGAGTGTCATTAGTTATGTTCTCCTATGCTGTTAGACACTGCAATACACTGAGAGTGGGTGAAGGTGCAGGCAGAAGGTTGTGAATTGCCCACCTGATATTTTGACTGTCCTGTGAGTGAGAGTAAACTGCTAGAAGGAAGTTGGTCATGGAAATATAAAGACAGGCTGCAGGTTTTTCTAAGTCTCAGCTGTGATGAAAACCCATCAGAAGAGGGAGGGCGAGAGAAACCTTCCTCCCTGGGAAAAGTGCCTTTTAGAAGTTGGCTAAGGAGTTGAGAGACCCGTGATCTTCCCCCCTGAAAATGTTGCTAATGGACATGGGATGTGCTTATAGCACTCAGAAGCTGTTGCTTCCAGATTAGATTTAAATTACTATCCCCAGGACAAAGTGCAGACAAAATGTTTTCACTGCTTGGCCCTGTATACTGTGGAGTCTTTCTTTTCCTTTCAGAAAGGCAGTATTTCACATGATCTTGTTGAGACCTTGAAGTGGCAGAAGCATTTGAATCCCAGCTGGGAAAACACCTAAATGTGAAGACCATATAGGCACCAGTTCAGCTTGTGATTTTAAAAGAGTTTTCTCTGAATAGCCAAGAGAGAAATGCAATTTTGTACCTACTTTAATGAAGACAAGGAAATAGGGTGCAAGGTCATTTTTTTTCTTAGCAAAGGAAGAAGATAGAAAATGTGAGAATCTTTGAAAAATCACACAGCTGACAGTGACATTGCTATTGTGCTGCCTCCCAGTCCAAGAAAGGTTCAATGTTGGCTTTATCAAGAAAAGCACGATGCATTCCCTGGAGAGTGGAAGAGAAATAATAGGCCAAGTCATCTATATATCTAGCTTTGGACATAACTAAAGAGCATCAGCAAATTTTGCTTACACAAATCTCATTGGAGTGCTTTAAGATTAGGATTATACCCTTTGGGGCACATCTTTAGTAGATGACAGTTACGTCTCTTTGATGGATAAAATAGGTTAACTCTATAGGGAGCACTTGGCTGTGCATATTGCTGATGTTGGCGTGTTGAATACATCCTGAAGCACACACGGGGTGCACTGAAGTGCACAGCACTCTGAAGCACATTTCACTCCCTTTAAAAGATTGGATCAGCCACAAGTCTTATGGGGGGAAGAAAGATGTATCTCTGGGATAGGACCTGGGGAACATCTTGTGGAGATTTTGACTGATGGGAGTTATCACTACTACCAGAACCTATGGATAGTACATGGATAGCCCAAAGAGGACTAAAGACTGAGAAAGGCTGGGACATGCCATCTGTGGGAGTTGGCTGTGATACCTGACAACAGCCCTGAAAAGGTGAGCACTAAGCTGGAGAGCCAGAGCAGTTTTTAAATGTGATTCATTATCTACACCAGCATCAAAACAACATAGAACTGAATTTGAGGGTCATGGAGAAAACATGATTGAGTTAGTAAATTGATAAATGTGGAGGAGGAAAATATTGTGGAAGGAAAGATATCACATCTCCATACAGAACACAACTGCTTTTATTAAGACTATGAATGTCAGTCATTATTTATTTATACATGTATTTTGCTAAAGGGTAAATTCAGACAAGTCAAGGTCTTCTTGTTACCATTAGTGGTACATTAATTGAAATATTTTGCTTCTGTTTGCCATCTGGATTATGTGACAGAGAGCTGTATACTTGTGCCAGAATGTTTGATGGACCATTGAATTAGCTCAGCATTACACGACAGCAGCATCCCACTGTTCTTAAATCTTTCTCCTTCCTTCAGTACTTCCTGCTACATTTGTCTGAATATGCTCTTGATCAAGGTATTGACACAGAAAAGCAAGTTTTGCCAAGGTTATTTCTCTGCACCTAATATATTCTAAAACCTCTAAATGCCTCATTCTTCAGGTGAGTTTTCTTCTGGTTTAAAGAGAAAAAAAGGCATTTCAGGAACAAGATCCTTTCTTCTTGTTTTGTGTGGTGTTAATTTCCTTCTGAATAAATCTTTTCCCTAATAGCTCCATCCCACAGAGGCACCACCAAAACTGTTGAAGACAGTGCATCTCGAAGGACTCAGTACCTCCTGCTATGTTTGGCATCTGCCTGTCTGAGCAGAGAGGTCTGGGAATTTCTCAAGGAAACGAGTTTCATTTAGAAGTGCCCATTCACAGGGAAGTACACCTGAGTACCAGAAAGACAGCTCTGCCTACCCCAGAATAATTTCTGCCACAGCTGACCCATTGTTCCCATTTCGACTCTCATCTTGTTCAATTCAATTGTAGCCCAGTTGATGGTACGGTGAGATCAATTAAGATATGGCAGGTGTCCAATTTTGAGATTAAAAAAAAGAGTTTTCATTCAGGTCTAAATTACAGTCCAAAGGAATGGACCTCATAACCTGCCACTGCTCTGGGTGCTCAGGAAAGGTTTTTACAAGTCCTGCAACCTTCATCCACAGTCAGCATCACACATTAGCATCAATGGTCCATTTATTACCAACTTTTTCTCCACTTTCTTAAGGGAGCACAGGAAAACACTTCCCTTCCTTCCATTCACCTCTTGCCATCTTGCAAGGTGTGACTCTACTCATTAATCAGGTGAGCTACTGGTGCAAGTGCAGTCATATTGGCCTTTAATAAAGCTATACCGAATCTACCAGGGATCTGACTTCCAACTGCATTTAGATCCTAGAGTTTTCTGCTGGAAACAGTGACTTTTGTCAATGGAAAGTATAACTCTAACAGTTATCAGATGTCCTTGACTTGGAGCTTGCTTTTTGGAACTGATGGACGCTCAGGTCACTCATATAATTCAAAACATTGGATTTTGGTGATGGAGAAGACATGACAAGAAAGGGAAATAGGTGTTGTGGCAGGGGTGGTGGTGGGGGGGGTGTTGCACACATGAAGATATGTTTTCATGAGCAAGATCTGAGACATGTACATGCCTGGACTGGCATCCCAACTAAAATGAAATCAATGGTAAAGTTGCCTTTGTTTTCAGCAGGAGATGGTTTTCATCTCTGTCTGCTGTATATCATCCATTTCAGTCTTCACTACACATTTTATTGCTGGTTTTATGGTGAAAGAATATGTGGCCAAGCTGCATATCCATGTTTTTCATCCTAGCCACACAGACTGTAGAAAAATCATTTTTGTAAAATGGAAGAATATTAGTAGTCAACATATCTCAGGAAAGAGATGTTAAAATCGCATATTTAACATTACCGTTTAGTTAGCCAATCAGATTAACATTTCTACCATGTTTCTACCTCTAAAAAAAGCCACACGACTCAGTTTAATACTGATCAAAAGATCATATTCCACAACAAATATCAATATGTGGACTGGAATCAATGAAAAGGATTAAGAGAGAGGATTGTGATTCTGAAAATCCTGTGCATAACAGTGAGATTGTTCTCTCAGCAGTGAACTTTGCTAGCTGGAGTATGAGAAGATGCAGAACTTACTCAGTGCTCTAAAAGCAAAAGTCTCCAGAGAGCAAAGACAACTTCTGATGATTAGAGCAAGTTTTGGGTTTTGTTCCCATATGCTCTAGTAAATTTTTGAGAGACACTGTTAACCCTGAGCTCAAAGACATTTTTTATGGCATTTTCATTGAAACCAGTGAAGTGTTACTGACCAGACACCCAGATCTAATGCTGCAGAAGAAAGAATTGGGCCAAAGACACTTGGGAAGCATGAAAGGACTCTACTTTTAAGGAAGCTCCTTTCTTCAAGTGAGGTGTTCATGGCCTGTCTGGGTTTTTTTGAATTTCTGGTGAGAAGTGGAAACCACAGTAGAGCAGGCTAGCAGGAGAGAAGTTGGCCCCTTCACAGTCAGCTGGGATTTTTCTCAAAAGGTCTAAATTAAGTCAATTCAGTATCTACATAGGTCAGGAAATAATGGGTCTGGTTATGGAAGGCAATAAGCAGCATCATGCTAAAAGAAGGACAACACGAATTGTTATTCATCTGCTTTGAGTAGAACAGACTGGAGCAGAGAACGAAGGGACCTCTCATAGATTGTTTCTCTATGCTGTTCTTTTCTTTTCCTTGTTTTTATGCTCTCCCAAATAATGTGCTCTTTGAATAAGCCTATTTGATTCACTGCTTGTGAGCAGGGAATATATTGCTCAGTAAGGGCTCTGACAGTTTGATTTGGTTTTCTCTGGTTTTGGATGGTGTCTCAAGACGATATTAAAAGTGGACATCTAGATGCAGAGCTTGGTGCTTGTTGCTGCCAGCTGGGGCTTGGCAAATGAGCTACCCAATTAAGCCGTATACATTAAATGAATCTGTCACCAATGTGCCAGCCAGCTATACTAAATGTCCAATTAGAAATCCATCCAGTATCTTAAATTCCAAAAAATATTTTACAAACACATTCTAATACACAGGAAAGCATTCACCTGCTGTAATGAAGCCACCTCTGGGGTGCAACATGGGAGTTGTAACCACGTGAAACTGCAGGAGGAGAAAATATATCAGCAGCACACAGCTAATTCCTCTCATTTTCTGCACAATACCATGCCAAAATTTCTACAGCTAAGCAAATAATATCAGACAACATTGTATGGCATCTCCTTCATGTGGGTGGCAACAAGCAGCATAGCATAAGGGTTATTATAAATATTGTGTTTGAAAAAAGCATCTCTTGGGTTAATTTTCTGAAGCATATCTAGTTAATATGACTATTAAATTTTTTTTTAATACCTTTACAGCCTCTTGAGAAAGAGCCAAGAAATTATTTTTTTCTCATTTTGTAGCATTTCTCATACACTGAAATCTGCAGGTATTTTACGAGAAATATCCTTGTAAATAAAGACAGGTCTGAGTGAAGACTCTGTGGAGGTAAAGTTTGCAAGCACAGCCCTGTGAAATCCTGTGTTGGTTTCACACAGGCTTTCTAGAGTGGTCCCACTGGTCTCAGGTTTGCATCTTCATCTGTAGGCTTCAAGCAGCCTCAGTAAAAATTAATTTAAATTTGGGCATTTTTCTCTCAATCTGCTATTGTCAACACATACCCCAAAAAGCTCATGTCTACATTTTATTTACTAGGACCTCTTATGTTTTATCCAAGAGACCTTTTAACCCTCTCTTCTCAGATCTTGTCACAACTGAGATTTTCCCACAAATGACTGTCAGTCCCATCCTCATGTGGCATCATGGGTTGGGGAGGACTGCTAGGCGTTACCCACAGCCCCAGAGCACCTTCATTTGCTTCATATTTCTCTGCAGGAAAAGCAGGGATGGGTACTGCTGCAGAAGTGCCTGAGTTACCACTCTTTAAAATCTCTTTCGGAGGTGAATGTGTTATTTTGGGTTATTTCTCTGGTTCTTCACTATCTGTGAGTTGGGTAAAGTCAGGGAAGTCAGTAAAGATATTTTTGTGTTAACAGTCTCTAACTTACAGTGTCCCAAACACTGATTTTATGTAAAGTCAAAGAAAATGGACAGTCAGTAATAAGCACAGTCAGTAGTATAAATCAAACGACAGCTCTGTCTTTCATGCCCTTTGTTCATATAAATGCTGGATCGGAGAAAGGAAGGAAAAATAGTATTGTGATAGAATGGTTTTAGAACTTCTTTCTTGATTAACACTCACATGTAAGTAGCACTTAGGTAAAGTAGCCACTTGCCCTCTAAAAGAAATGTGCTGTCCTTTAATACATTTATCAGCAGTACGGAAGCACAGTGTGTTTGCTGGAAGCCTTGAAAACAGCCCCAGCTCCAAACTGAATGGCTGCCTTTGTCTCCTCTAGGAGCAGAAGGATTTTCCTTATCCAGGGAAAGAAAGAAGTCTTTTCAGAGAACAAGACTTTGTACCAGGTTCTCTGCCAAGAGTCATGGGGTTTTTGAACCTGCAGAGGCCAGATCGCATCGGTAAGCCTAGCAGGTAGTGAGGGCCGAGAAGACAGAGCACCTCTCTGCAGCTCCAGGCACTGGCATCCACATTGCCATGCCAGACAAGCTCACCATGTGCAACAGGTTGCTCCCTCAGGGGACAGAGCATCCTCCTTTGTTCCCTTCCCACTTCTTCTGTTCACTTTCACCACCTGCTCCAAACGTCTCTGACAGTCCCAGTTTAACACCCCTGCCCTAGTAAAGTCCCACTCTGCAGGCAAAAGAAGCAAATCTGAACTCTCTCCTGAGCCCAACAGCACTGCTTATTAATCAGCCAGACAGTTCATGTCTGAGAGACATAAGGGCATTCCTCTCGGGGGGAGAACATGCTGCTTCCAGGGAGATCTCTTCCACCATCTGCCCACATCAAATCTAGGAAACAGGATATTGGAAAGCCAATTCAGCACAGATGTATAACACGTGAAGGTCTGTTGACTTCAGGGTATATTTGTATTGCATTTAGCCTCAGGAATCTAAACTAGAGACAGCCTTTTCTCCCTTCCCCATTGCCACTCCAACGTAGATGTCAGTAGACACATACTGTGACACCTAATTCAGATTTCAGTATGATTGTCAGCAGAGTTGCATTATGTTTTTCCTTTGTTATTTGGTTGTTTGCTTCTGCAAGGAAATAGTTTACATGGTAATCACAAGATAGGCAACCATTATATAGACTGTGTTATTTTACCAAATTGAAATTCCCAGCCACCTGTGTGACTTGGGAGATCTTCATGCTCAGAAAAAGTATATCCTTAATGTATAACTTCTGTCAATTGTGTTGGGAAAAGTATTTCTAAATGACTTCTTACTTCATGTTGCAAAGGGCCATAAAATATCAGCCATAGCAGTGTCATGCTGTCATGGTTGGATTGTCTCTGGGTTTGATGCACAAAGTGTAGCTGGTCTTAGTTAACTAATGCTAATTTGGAAGAAGAAGAAGTGGGACTGCAGTACCTTCCCTCTCTTAGGCCCTCCCTATTCAAGGAGTAAGAAGCATCCAGCAGACAGTCCCTTCTTAGGCAGTGCTTAAGGAAAGACTCTAGGGCTGTGCTCGTTTAGTCCACCACATCTGAGTCTGTGCACATTTACCTAGTGCAAATTGCTCCTCTTTTATCCACCCTTCTCTCAGACAGAGAAATTTTTTTAAAACAAATAAAGGAGAAAATAAGACATTCTTCCAAATAAACCTGTTCTGAAGAAGGCAAAAATGCAAACAGCATGTGAAAGTGTTAACTGTGTTGTCAGATACACTTCTGGAAGGAGCTCAATATGACAGGGCTAAGTATGGCACAAGCACTTGAATAAAATGTACCATGAAGACTAAATTTAAGCAAATGTGAATGAAAGGATTTTTTTTTTTTTTTGAAACATTCTGAACATGTTGGGTTTTCACTGGTTAGCACCCACTGAATTAAAATATGGGGAAAACAACTGGGAAATACTGTCTTTCTTTTATAGATTAAGCCCCCTTATCCCTGTAATTAAAGAAAGTGCTTTTTCCACTTCAGCAATCCTTCAGCAAAAACAAAGATAGAACTCAATATTCTTGATAGATCTTGGATAAAATGAAGACAGGAAAGAAAACCTTTCAGACTGGTTTTACGGGCTGGAAAGAAATGGGACTGCATATCTTGTCTTATTCAACTCTTCATGGCACATTGTGACCTCTGGCAGAGTCTGCTGAAGTCAATGGAGTTGCACCAGGGATTGGTACCAGAGGTCATGTTCTGAAACTGCCAGTAAATAAAAGGCCAGATCCATATTTTTTCACTGTTTTATGTTAAACACCTTCTTGCACATGAAAATAGAAGAAGGAATCTTCCTCTTAACGTATTTTCCTGCAGGTTCCTACAAGCACAGAAATGTTGTGGTTTGGCAGATGTTCAGTGTGGTCTCCCAGAAGATGAGTAGTGAGGGGCTTCAGACTTCCACTGGGCAGAACAACTGTCCTTGGCTATTTCTTGCTCAGAAGCAGAGGGGAGCCAGGAGCCAGCGTGCATATTTTACCATCTGTGATGGGCACATGGTCACACAGTGAGCACACCCTTTACAGTGCCTGGGACAATTTAGCTCTTACTGAATATGCAGCAGATGTACATGCAGTCTATTTTTGTGCCCCTTTCTCTAAAATGTTGGGGATTCTTCAATATGATTTTTGGCTGACTGGCAAGGAGGGTGGCACTTGAGCTTTAAGAAAAGGATCAGGAATCCACAAAAGAAGTTTAACTTCCAAAGTTTGTATGAAAGTGATGCTCTGGGTTTTTGTAGGGAAGTGTGCCATTACATTTCCAAAAACATTGGGAGTGGCACATTGCCTCAAATATCTGTAAGAGGCAGCAGAACAAGAATGAACTTTCAGCACCTGAGATTTATGTGTCAAAAATACCACAGCCCTTGTACATGTTTTATGAGTGTTAAAATAGAAAGCACAGTCCCTATGTGTCTGGTGGTGAACGAGCAATACTTCTATAAGATTTAGCTCTTTGCAGGCAATTATTGAAATTCCTTAAGCCCCTGAAATTCTGAGTGATTGCTCTAGAGGGGTGTGAAATCTATATCTGGACTTCAGGCTGAGTTTCAGGTGTTGGCTGTAATTGCAGGGGAATTTTTGGTGCCAGAGAGATCCTAGGAGGCCATAGGGGAAAAGAAGAGAAAAGAAAAAGGCAGTTGTATTTTGAAGCACAGTTGTCTAATAAACATGCTTTTCCAATAAATAAGTCTGGGAATGTCTTCTGCTATGCTGTGCTGGTGGGGGTAAGCCTGCATTTACACATGGAGGCTTGGCAGAATGGGTGCTTGACTCACCAAATATACAGTATAAAGTCTGTGAAATGCTGAACGTGCCAAAGTGAGAGGCAGATTCTGTCAGCTTTGCTCCCGATGAGTAGGACTGTGCTCTGCACCTGACTATTTGAGAAGGAAACTACTACACAACGGAAGAAGGTTGTCAGTGTTGACCAAAATAAGTATGAGTCCTTTTTTTTAAACTGCTAACGTGGGCAGTTTCCTTAGAAATAAGAGGTTTTTCAATGGTCTTTGAAGATTCTTTCATTTCTGTTTGTTTCCCACGTCATTTGTTTCCCACGTCTATCTCATTTTAAGCAAGAAGCTGCTTGCTGCTAATCTTTTGCAGCCGTATTCTTAAACACCCTGTGTACAACACTTGTCACAAGCATGCTGTTCTGGCTATATCAGTGCGCATGACCACGCAGAGATTCATTTTTAGAGCAGGATGGTACTCCAGGAGCTGTTCTTTCACCTGCATGCGTGGGCTTAGAGAATATGCAGGCTAAAAGAGGAGGGAGGGCTCAATTAACTGCCTCCAGGGCTCTAAAGTACACCATTGCACCCATTTACAGCAAGCTTCTCTACAGTTAAAAAAGAAATATTTTCCACAGTTTTATTCAAGCTCTTGAGTAGAATTTTATGGAGAATTAGATCTGTGGTTCAGCATTTTAAATATCAATTTAAGTTCTAATTTTAACAATACAATGTTGGGTTTATTTCTACTAAGATCTATACCACCTTTCCTTAGGACTCCTTATTCCTGGTAAATGTAAAGGACTGTTAAGAGAAAGCATGGAGATTCTTATTAAAATATATGTATTGCTGCTTCACCTGAGGAGCAGAGGTGGAGGGGGCAGGGGTCCACCCAGTCTGAGTGAATTCCTTATGAATGCGACTCATCCTTACTTAGGATGTTAAGATGACTTTCTGGTCATACTTCAGAAAGGATGGAAAGACAATATTTTGAACAGTGTTTATTTTTCCTTGATGGGATACATAGAAATAAACCAAGTTCAGCCTTCCTTTCCCTGGATCCCAGGTGGAGAAGAGAAGACATCCGCCTTTCCTTCTTCATCTCTCCTCATTCCTTGGGAAACCAAAGTCGAGTTAGGGTTAGTGCTGCAGCAAATGATGTTGACTTTTGCCAGATCTGCACATCAGGTTCCTTCATCTGTATTTTTTCAGACAGCAACAGTTTTTCAAGTGTCTTTGCAAATGTGATGACATGCCCTTTTTTTTGTATGGGGTGATCCGCAAAGGAGACACCTCAATTAATGATCATCCACTCACTCCTGCACTCAGGGGTACATAGGTTTGGGCCCTTTTCTGACTGCAACTCTTGCTGTGGAAAAAAAAAAGGAGGCTTTTCTTGCATGTAGAAGTGTTAGTTATACTTGGATTGAAGGGCCAAGGAGATTCTTTATATTCAAAGAGCAAACGCCGCCACTATCATTATGAATTACTATTCCTGATGAGTCTAATTCTTTTTACTGCCATTACAGCAGATGCTCACATATCTATCCTCAGTGGCCAAATCAATCTTTCCAGACTCCTAATAAATATTCCAGGAAGAATACTAGATTTTATAACAGCATTTCCTGGCCTTGGCAGGAGAAGATAGAGTTGCCCCTTCAAGTTGGCTTTTCACACGGCTTACCTGCAAAGCCTAAGGGATACCAGCTATACATCCCTTGCTGAACATTGCTCTTATACAGGCAGATATTCACAGTGACAGCATTTTTCCCTGTTAACAGCCTTCAGTACAATATTTTTCTCTCTGTGGCTATGTCTCTTCTTTCAGCTTCATCCATCTTCAAGTGCATGAGCTCTGTTGTGGTTAATTATAAACTTCAGGGACTTTTAACATGGAGAATTCCTCAGAACACAAATCAAGTGAACAAACAGGCATCCCCTGACAGACCCCGGAAAATAGAAAGCCTAGTGAAATAAAACGTATGGGTTGCTCAAAAGAGTAGATCTTCAAAACAAGTCAGATTCCAAACTACATAGATTATCTGCATATAGATTTCTTCTTACTTAATTTCTTTCTTGCTGTCATCTAGCAGATTAGCAACCTTCAGCTGCTAATAATCACCAGTGTGTCTCCTAGAACAGCTGTTCCTATTTTTCTGTCTCCTCCTGGAAATTCTATTCTCTATGGTCTTGTTTGATTACATAACAAATTAGAGAAAACTAGGAAAAATTATTTCCCATAAGCTTATGGCTTTGTGACAATAGCTTCTACACTTCCTGTAACTCTTCTGGATGCCTCTTGGATATCATGTTTCCTCTGCTCTTTTATTGACTCCTCTTTTCCATTGCCATGAGAAACAAGAGCTGTTATAGGGAAAAACAGTTGATAGACCCTTATTAATTAGGAATGAACCTATGGACAGAGGGCAGGTACATGAAAACAGGCAGTACCAGCCCCAGAAGATTGTCAGCCTGCATTGGGGAGTCTTAAATAAAGTAGGAGAAGTAGACCATAGAGTCATTTGGCTAGGGGAAGGCACTTGCCAAGTGGCTGAGTCAAGCCCTGTTCTTAAGTGAGTTTATGGTTTCCTATGCACTAGACAGAGCTGCCTCTGAAATGCTTGAGGATAAAATAGATGGATGAAATGTTGCCTTTTGGATCAATATTTTGGTATATATCTTCCATGTTCTTCTGTTATTAAGTGTTTTTCAAGGCTGCCTGCAGCCTTGAATTGGCTGCTTTTTGGCATGGAGTTTGAACAAGACTGCAATCGAGTTAAAAATATAATGAGATTCTGAAACAGTTGAGTTATTCTTAAGATTTGCTCATGTTTAGCTATCATTCCATTTATAGAACACTTGTAGGGATTAGCACACAGCACACCAAAAGAAGCATATATCTTATGAAATAGTATGCTTTAGGTCCATAGTTGCTGCTGGGAGATTTCCTCCCTCAATATCTTTTTGTTTTGCTGTGCTTTCTTTCAGTCCAAAGTAGGGCTTTGCTGGTGCTAATACTGTGTTCAGAAAGCAATCTTACCCAATGTCCTCCTACAGCAGGAAAGCACAGCTCACACAGCAGGTGTGGTTTACAAGGGCATAACACTATGTGCAGCAAAAAGCATCTGAGTCCCCTCTTTATATGTCTTTAATAGTAAGAAACATAATTGGAAAGCAGAGAATGAATTCAAAGACCAACTAAGCCAGGTTGGATGAGCTCTTAGTCTAGTGGAAGGTGTTCCTGCTCACAGCAGGGGAATTGGAGCTAGATGATCTTTAAGGTCCTTTCCAACCCAAACCATTCTATGATTCTCTTACTTCTGCCACTGTTAATATGTACCAAGGCCTATGCGTCTGGAATGTTCATCCAGTTTTGGATGTGGGGCAGCTGGATGAGTACAAGCACATAATGTATATCCAGTGGGTCTCATAAGGGCAGCTCTAAGTACCAGTTGCAGTATAATGCAATTTTAGGAATACCTTTAAGTTACCAGTGGCCCAAAATGAACCGAAACTCCAATGTAAATATATAGGCTTCTTGTGAGATATAAAGACTTTCTTGTCGAAGAATTAGATCCACAAAAGGCAGCATACTGGGGCAGGGAGCAGGACCTGAAACAAGAGAAGTGGGAAATGACACAGATGAGGTAGCAGTGGTGCCCTTCAATTCATAAAATGAAGAAAAAAGCCAGTTAATACCATTCCTGCCTGGCTCCGTGGGGTCCCGCATGCTCCCACAGGTGCCTGGGCGGATTCGGTATTAAGTCCATGACGAAAGAGTAGGGAAGGATATTTGCTTGCATTTTGGCAGGATTTATCCATGTTCACTGTCAAAGGTTCAGAGGCAAATAGGAACACAATGGCTAGCTCAGGGTTTTTTCCCGGGGCCAGGGGAAAGGTGGGATCAGGGAGCGGGGACCAATGGGAGGGCCCCAGGGGAGAGATGAGGGGTAGAAGCTAGCAGCCAACTGGGGAATTCAAACTGGAATAGATTGACTTAACAGAACCATGCACGCTGGGAAAAGCCTTTTGGTCGCCTTAACACAATATATGTTGACTGCCTACCACAGCCAGTCTGAATAGCATAAACCAGCCACAGGTTACTCATAAATTTCAAAACATTCTCACCATCCAAAACTTCTTTAAATGGGGGCCGTTTTGAGCCTTTACTGTCTCAGTCTGTTGCTGATCATAATCCTCTTCCTTGTATTCATTTTTCCGAGAGTGATGGTCCTCTGATGTGAGAGTTTGAACCCTAAGAGGGTGTATTGCCAAATCTTGCAGGGCAAGATCCCTCTTTCCTTGCAAAAGCACAGCTCCTTATATTCCTCAGTGAAGCTACAGAGGTCAGTAGAATAAAGGCCAGGCTCCCGTGTTTCCCTGGGTCCAGAGTAAGACCCACTGCCTACAAATGAATTTTCCATACCAGCATAGCAATGAGGATAGGTTATAGATACACCAAGCGTCCTATCTAAACAGATAATTAAATTTTAAAAAAATTATAACCATAACAATACATGTATATTTTTAAACCAGTAGATTGTGTGTGGTTTCAAAATCTTTTCATTCAGTTGTTCATGGCAAAATTATGTTTACAGAACAGATAAAGGCAAGCAGGAAGCTGTAAGTAATGGATGTCTAGAAAAGCTGTCTTAAAAACAAGCATACCTGTGAGGAACAATTGGCAGGCTGTTGGGACTTTTATGGATAATTACATTACACAGGCTCTCATAATGTCAGATGCAATATAATAAATAGGCTGCTCACTTTGGCGTTCCCTGTAGTTAGCTAGAGCTATCTGGAAGGCAACTCTTCATTTTTCTGGTTTGTGTGAAAATTATGCCTTTTTGTCAGGAGCTCCTTACTTTGCAGAACACCACAGCACCCAGCAGTTGCTCGTCGCAGTTGTAAATTGATTATACCAAACTGTCAGTGTGGAAACACTGGTGCCTGCGTTTTCTTGCTCAGCTCTAACTTTTGAGCTCCTCCAAAGCCCCGAGCTTACCACAGTGATGCTTGCTTGGGATGGACCCTACCTTTGAAGGTCTTAAATACTCTAGTATCTCACCCTGTGGCTACCCTATGTGGTTGGTGATGCACTGCACCTTGCAGAGGGAACTCAGGATCTTTCAAGACTGTATAGCTACTTTGTTGTTTTCCTATGGAACCAATGAAATCCTGCTGGGATTTTTTGTGGGGGGAGAGGTGGTTTGTTTTTTGGGTGTTGGTTGTTTGGGGGTTTTTTGCTTGTTTTGTTTAGGGGTGTTGTGGTTGTTGTCTTGTTGTGTGGGTTTTTTTGTTATTGGGTTTGGGGTTTGTTTGTTTGTTGTGATTTTTTGTTTGTTTGGGTCTTGTTTCTTGGTTTTGGGGTTTTTTTTTGGTTTTTTTAGCAGTATAGGAATATTAGTCAGCAAAAAAAATAAAAAGGAGAAATACATATGGAGCTTATATGCATTTTGCCCTATCCTGAGCACATATAGCGCCTCAGGTCTTTCAAGAAAGCATCAAGGGAAAAGAAGTGGCAACGCGAGCTGCTCTGAAGTAAGGATTGTGTTGGAGAGGCAGATCTCAGGCCCATGCTTCTCATTGTATACCCCCCTGCATGCCCTGGTGGTGGACATCTATGATAAAAAGATGTTGCTGGTCAGCTGTGCATTCAGCTGGGCTCTTCTTCTCACCTGGGTGCTAATGGCAGGCTCCTGAAGGGAGCCTTTCCCTGCAGGAAGGAAAATGCCACATCCACCTTCAGCAGGAGGTCAGCCAGTATGTGCTGGTGCTTGAACTACTGCTCAGATGGGCACACACAAAAGACAGAATTTGGGAGCAGAGGTTGGGGTAGATTTTCTCTACAGTGCTTCCTGTTCACGCAAGACAGGGATGGCAAACTGACAAGCACCACTTCCATGGTCATTTTGTCCCAGCTTCTCCAAAACAGTCACGCCATCCTGAGGTGGAGGATCAGCTCTTTACTATCAAGTGTCTCCACCTCTTTGAAATGATGCTGCTGAGTCCAATGGATTAGAAATAAGATGGACACTTAAGCTTGGAGTATTTCACTGCATTTATGGACACAGCTTGAAGCAAGTGGATTTTTCAAGAAGTGGGGTGATGAGAGTACTGGTGAGGTTTTATTGACTGGGGCTTTGTTTCCCCTTGTGTATTTTTTATTCCTCCCCCACCCTCCCATCCCAAATCTACAAGCCAAGTGCCAGTTCATGGGATAGACCTGCAAACAGAGAAATGTCCCAGTTTGCTCAATATTTACCAGGAAGAGAATCTTGTTCTAGGCATTTCTGGTTGTCATCTGAGGCAGAGAGCAAAATAAATGCAGCCATCTTTCAGAGTCTGCTTGAGGAGCCAGTCATTTTATGTTGTAATGACATGTGCATTTAATAAAGATATAGAGTATTCTGGGGAGAGTAAAACTGCGCTCTTATCTTAGAGACATATAGACATTAAGAATGAAGATTTCATTTAATTGTGGCTTGCTGCTGTGCACAATTTACCAAAATGGCAGTAAACTGCTATTGAACTGTAACATCTAAAGATGTCTAAGTGCTTGGATAATTTGTGGTTTTTTCTTCCTTTGGAAGATGGTAATAAAATAGCTAAAAAATAGGAACAAAATATTACATCAAGGCCTGCAAAGCAAAGAGGGAAGTAGTCACATACTCCAAGGCTCTAATGCAAGCATCAACCCCAGGAGAGGCACACCTTGACCCCTTTACCTTTACCATTACAAATAAATAAAATGATGGACTTGTATTCCAGAGACACAGTCCAGCAGTACTGGTGCTTTTGTAGGTTTGTGAGCCCTTTAAGAAAGTTCCCATAGGTAAGTTGTGGGCTTAGCTTTCCTTAACTGGATTTCACAGTTCTCTGGCCTCTTAAAAGTAATGTGTGATCCCTCCCTCCCCGTGGTCCCTGTTCCACAGCCACAGGTAAAAACCAATGGCTGCAGTTGCACAGGATTTGTGTCCACAGTTGAATCCCTTTATTGTCACTTAATGGAGTTTTGAGGGTCTTGGTTCTGCTTGGGTGGTCCGGGGAGCTCACTTTGATCCCTGGCCATTAGTGGAATCCCTTGGGAATCAGACCAACACCCACTGACTTGCTCATGATGATTATCTGGCTGTAACACCTGAGCCCTATGGGACTGACAGAAGCATTAGCATGTCTTAAGTGTCCCCAGTGGGGCGTTTGGTTCAAAATGACCAAGACAAGATGTAAGCTGATGGAGCTGTCAGGGCTCTGTTTGAGTATAAAATGCAGAAGAGGCACTTCCCACCCTGGCATAGCAAAGGGAGCCTCAGCTGATGATGAGAAGGCATGGCATCCAAGTAATTGGACAGCACTGGCCTCCTCAGTAGTAGAAGTGGTACCAGTGGTATCTCCAAGATAAGAGTGGGAGAAGATCCAAGCAGGCACCCAGGAGAGGAGTTTGGGAAGAATGCAGACAGTGGAAAAGAAGTGGGAGAAAACAAAAGGAAGATTCCGTGAAGGGAGAAGTGCTGAGTTTTGTTCAAACTTTTCTTATCTGCAAGTGTTTTTGTTTGGTGTGGGGTTTTTTTTGGTTGTTGTTTTTTGTTGTTGTGGTTTGGTTTGGTTTGGTTTTTTGGTTTTTTTTTTTGCTTTTTTGGTGTCTTTGGTGCAGTCTGTGGTAACAATTGTGTCCACTGGACATGGCAAGCATTAGTCCTAGCTGCAGAGATTTTACTAAGCTAAGCAATGGACTCCTGTTCCTTGGATGGGTAAATGAAGGATACCCAGCAGTCAGCTCTCTGCAGGGATGAAGCATGGGGAGCAGAGATTTTATAGATTGCAGTGTTACAGCATCAGTGTTGACCTACCTGCTTACAGTGACAAAGAAAATTGGCACCTGGGTAATGTTTATCAAAGGTATTGTGTTGAAGCACAATCTCAGGACTGCAGATTATTCTTATTAATAGAAAGTGTAATCTACCTCTAGGAGATAACAAATAAGTAAAGTTCATAGCTATTATTACCACCAGATACATTCAGTGTGAGTATTTCACACTGAAAGTTATCTTGCATTCATGTAAATTACATTGACTAGAAAATACTAATGCTCTCCCCAAGATAACAAATGTAAATGTAAAATATTCTAATCTAGCAGTGCTAATGTGTCTAGGGAGGGTTTATTACACTATGAAATTTAGATGAATCACAGAAGTGAAATGCTGGATGAAATTACCAGGTAGTGATGTCTTCAGCTGTGTACCCAGGCAGGTGGATGGCAAACTGCAGAAATTAAGAATTCACTTTGCCATGAGAATCCCTCTTTCAGCTGTCATCTAGAGACCGGACTGTCCACTTTCCTCTGGATTTGCCAGTGGGATCAAGGAAACACAAAAAATTCTTTCTTTTCTTTCTCCTTACCTTCAGATTTTCATTTTGTGTATTTGTTTTGCTATTTGTATTGAGTTGCTCATCTCTGACACATCTGCTAGCAAGAAATGAATAAATGAAGCCAAATGAGCTGAATGAGTTGTCTGAAGAATAGTGTGAAATTTACTTGAAAAATCATTCAGCAGTTGTTTGAGACAACAAAGAAAACTGAGAAAAGTCAGTTGCATATTACAGAGGTGTTGTCAGCATCTTTCAGATCAGTCTGCTGTGCCTCTCGCATTTTGCCCACATGAAAGTGGGAGAGCTTGTGATTTTTACCAGGGAGCTGTGCAGCCATCCATTACCCAGGAAGGCTGCTCCAGAGTTCAGTGGAAAGATTTAAAAATTATTTTTATTAGCCTAACATGCTACTTTCTAAAATGAGTTTTTCACTTAGTTTACCCAAGGGCCTGAGAGTTCAGAGCTCAGACCCCCTGGCCACATTGTAAATTAAAATAATGCCCTGCCAACTGCTGAAACTGTTACTTTGTGTGCAACCTCGTGTGCAATTTCTAGTGGAGGTGAAAGGTGCTAGGCTGGCATCCTTGGGCAGTACTTCACCAGTTTGTGTTGGTTCGCTTCAAGATTTCATACCAGATTCACCAATGAACCATGCTTCTGGCCAAAGGGGCTACCCCAGAGGTGCCAGAGTAATTCTGTCAGCAGCAGCTTACTCAGTCCTTTGCCACCTGGAACTCATAGAGTTATTAATGTAATTTCTGGTCATACTTTTTATATCACAGTCAACATTTGCCTGGGACTGCACTGACCCCACTGAGTGTTTCACACAGACCCTAAGCAGCTCTCAGATGGTGACAGTGTACAGTCACTGCTGAGCTTGACCAGATTTGAGACAATAACCTTGAGAGCTAAGGCTCAGTATGGATTTGCAGCCCTGGCGCCCAGGAGACAAAAATATCAAGAGTGATAGAAGAAAATTACTTTTAGCTAAGAATGAAAGGCAAGTGCCACAAAAAATGTCTGAAAACATTGATTCCACTTCTAAGTGCTCATTTAGTTAGCAAAAGTGATTGTTCTCCTCTTTTATTTGATTTTCAAAAAGTCATGATTTTCTGAGCTTGCTCTTGTATCAGAAGATACAATATTTGAAATTTTATATCAGTAAAATGGCAAAGAACAAGGACTGGATCTTTGCCTGTTGAAGTCAATGGAGTTTTGCCATTGACATTCAGTTGAGGCAATTTTCTTCCTCAGGCACATTGTGGATCAAGAATAAGGCATTAATACTCTGATTTAATTTTTTTAGTCATCTGCAGTTCAGAAAATATATTTATTAACCAAAAGGAAGAAGTTTACAAGCAACTAAAGCATGTTCTTTCAAGATTTACAAACCGAATAAACTAGAAAAACCAGAATTTATCCATGAATAATTTTAGCTAGAAAAAAGGATGAAACAGAAAAACAGAATTGACATTATTTAAAGGATTTGTCCACAAATTTTTTAAACACTAGACCAAAACTTGCTTTAACAGCAATAATGGTTTCAGGGTTATTTATATGGGTTTCTTTCTGAAAGAGCTGACTCCAACAGCAGACATATATAAAAGAAATAAAAAGAACTTTTTATTTCTTTACCTTTTAAGCTTCACATTACTTTTTGCTTTGAATCATCAGTCTATCCTTCAAACATTTTTGATGTCGTTAATAGAGGAGACAAATGAAAATATGGTTCTTGAATATTATGTTTGTTCTTAAGAGCATATTTTTTTCAAATATCTTGTATTGCATGGCTTTATTTTTCAGTCTTGGGCTCTTCGCAGATACCATTTACTTTGAAGATGCCTCTAATCCTTTCTTCTCTCATTTTCTGTCTCTTATTGTTTTGACTATAGAGAAGGAAAGAGGTTTCTTCTTTCACATTTTCCTTGACTGACCCATGAAAATGATGTATGATAGAAGCTTTAAAAAGAAATATGTCTGTTAGTGCCTTTGAAAATTAGTCTCTTTGTTCTTATGTCTGATGTTTTTGTTTCAGAGCCATGATCTGTTATGTGTGTTTACTTTAAAGATTCAGTTACATTCCCTCATTCCACTGCAATTCTCAAAGTCTGGAGTAGAAGCACCAAACTTGAGGAGTGGGCCCATGACAATCTCAGGAAGTTCAACAAATCCAAGTGCAAGGTGTTGCAGCCAGGTCAGGGTAATCCCAGACATAAGTATGGACTGGGAGAAGAACTCATTGCGAGCAGCCCTGCAGAGAAGGAACTGAGCGTTTTGGTGGATGAAAAGCTGGACATGAGCCAGCAGTGTGCACTTGCTTCCCAGATGGTTGACTGCATCCTGGTCTGCATGAAAGCAGCATGGCCAGCAGGTCGAGGGAGGTGATTCTCTTACCCTACTCTGCCCTTGTGATACCCCATTAGAAGTACTGGATCCAGCTCTGGGGTCCTCTGGGGCACAAGAAAAATGAGCATCTGTTCGAGTGGGTCGAGAGGAGTACTGCAAAGATGATCCGAGGGCTGGAGTGCCTCTCCTATGAAGAAAAACTGAGAGAGGTGAGGTTGTTCAGCCTGGAGAAGAGAAGGCAGCAGGAACATCTCATTTTGGCCTTCTAGCACTTGAAGGGAGCTTATAAAAGAGAGGGAAAGGGACAATTTATATGGTCAGATAGTGAGAGGACAAGAAGGGAACAGTTTTAAACTAAAAGAAGAGAGATTTAGAGAGGAAATGAGATCCACCATTATTACCTGTAAATTTCTAAAGAACAACAAATAGACCAAATAGAGTAGACAAATCCACATCTGACTGCAGTATGTATTAATTCAAGTCTTCTTGGGGCAATTATCAAAACAGTCTTTGGTCTGCTACAAAGACTGCCTTGCTTACAGGAACTGTATGAATATCTGGATTTGTGCTTTTCAGCCGTCTTCAAATCACCACCAGCTGATGTTTCAAAAAGGATGTTACCGCATCATACTTACTTACAGTCAATTTAATTTTAGGAGAACCCATACATTTCAATGAGTCTGCTTTTATTCCATTTGATACCTGTTTGTCTTGAGAAACACATATTATATTGGTCTTAAGAAATGGTTTGATATCAGTACGATTCAAGACCAATAAATAGAGAGCCAACACCTGACATTCACAGGCACTGATACTGAACAATTTTGATACCTCTTGATAGGCACTGATACCTTTCAAAATTGATAGGCTATACCTCTAAGTCACAGAATCATAGAACATAGAATCATAGAATGTTAAGGGTTGGAAGGGAGCTTAAAGACTTATTAATTATTCTAGTGGGAGACCTCCCACTAGACCAGGTTGCTCAAGGCCTCATCCAAACATGCTTTAAACACTGCCAGGGTTGGAGCATCCACAACCTCCCTGGGTAACATATTCCAGTGTCTAACCACACCCACTGTAAACAATTTTTTCCTATATTTCCCCTCTTTCAGTTTGTACCCATTACTCCTTGTCCTATCACTGACAAAGAGTCCATCTCTGGCTTCCCTGTAGGCCCCTTTCAGGTACTGGAAAGTTGCTATGATGTCTCCACACACCCTTCTCTTCTCTAGGCTGGATGGCTCCAATTTTGTCAGCCTGTCTTTGTAAAGGAGGTGCTTGCTGCACTTCCCTTCCAAATTTTGTGGCCCTCCTCTGGACTTACTCAACGGTTCCATGTGTTTCTTACATTGGTGGCACCAGAACTGTATGCAGTACTCCAGATGGGGTCTCACAGAAGCAGAGTAGAAGGGCAGAATCACCTCCTTTGACCTCCTGGCCGTACTGCTTTTGATGCAGCCCAGGATGTGGCCGGCTTTCTGGGCTGTCAGCACTGCTGGCTCATTTTGTATTTTTTATCAACCATCACCAAGCCTTTCTCCTCAGGGCTGCTCTCAATCATTTCTCTGCCCAACCTGTAGTTGTGCCTGTGATTGCCTTGACCCAGGTGTAGACCTTGCACGTCTCTTTGTTGAACTTCATGATGTTTGCATTGGCCCATCTCTCAAGCATCTCAAGTTGTCTGGATGGCATCCCTTCCCTCCAGCTGTCAACTGCTCTACACAGCTTGGTGTCACCAGCAAATTTCCTGAGGACGTGCTTGATCCTGCTGTCTATGTCACCCACAAAGAAATAAGCATTTAGTTCTGTCGTTAACATTGATATTCATAGGCATCAATGCCTTTCAAGCTCGATAAGAATCCAAACACTTTGTTCTGAAGAAACATTTTGATACTGGTAGCAGTCAAGACCTGTAGCTAGTGAGGCCTTTTGATATAGATAGGCATCGAGACCAATCAATTTTGACCCATATCTAAAGATGTTTATATCAATAGGTTATTACCATATTAATGTCAGTAGGCATTGATACCTTCTCATCTCAATAGAAATTTAGTTCCTTCGGTCTCAAGAATTATTTTTTTCTTGTATTGGTACAAATCAGGGCCTAAAGATAGCAAGACATTTCAATATTGGCAGGCTTCAGTATGTACCGATTCTACAGAATCTTAGTGAATGCCTTGTAATGTACCAGAAATTCAAAGTAATACTGTGCTCCCCAGCTAAATAGTGCTGCAAATTGGTATTTCCCCAAAAATGAAGGGCTTAATAAGAAATTATGTGAAATAATGAAAGCTACTCTTAGACTAAGAAAATGACAAAATATATTCCAGTTAACAATATTTTTTTCATGAAAAATTATTCTCTAAGTGCACATGAATTTCCTGATAAGTATCAGTATAATTGTAAAAGATCATATAACATGTAAGAGTAATTGTAATGTAATTAACTACTGATCACTCCATTTCTTTTCATCCATTTTGTATGTGTATAGGTAGACAGAACAATTAAAAAGTTATAAACGAGTTCATGTTGATCTGCACAGTTCTGATTCAAAGCAGAGCAAAATCCCAGATGGGCAGCAAAATTAAAACTGCACTGTGGCAAAATAATAAAAAAAAAGTATTAACTTCCATTTTTTTTGCCCTACTTTTTCTGAAAGCCTGTAAATTAGCTGCTACTTAGGGTTCTAATACAGAGCAAAGCATTTGTTATCCACTTAGCAGTGCTACTCATCTCTGCTAGGGAAAATATCAATGTTAGTGCACTTCCACTAAAAAGCACTCAAGAATTTAAAAAATAAAAAGAAAAAGCCAACAACCAAACCAGAAACAATTTAGCTTTGATCTAAAATCCAGCACTTGTATATAAAAGAAATGTAACTTGAAGGTTACTAATGCATTTTCTATGCCACTTCTATTTGTATAGAAATAAAAATAAAGTCACTTCATAGCAAATGCACTTATTACTTTCTCCTGTAGCTATGTCCTTTTCAGGAGGACCTAAATTTCTTGCTATTGTTGAGGGTTGCATTTGCTGGGCTTTACTGACAATGTTTCAGTGAAATAATACTGAAATAGAACAACCTAGCACTCACTAGTTGTTTTGTAGGTACTGATATTTTTCTTTTATACATCATTAGAACTTGTTACTGAGATGCTGAAAAAAAACCTAGTAAGTCTTAGGCACCTAGATATACAAGACAGTGAGAGAATTGGGTCCTTAAAAGTTGGGATCTTCCACAACTGCAGGATTTTGTAGGGGCTCAGCTCTTTCAGGGTTCAGTCAGCTCCCAACCCACCTCTTGGTATGTAAGTATATTATTCACTGAAACAATTGTTTTGTTTCCAGATAAACACTGAGTTTTGGAAGTATTTTCTTTCTCTCTTTTTTTTTAAAAACTGCAAAATTGCATATAATTGAAGAGAAAGGGCTGAAATCATCTCTTTGGACTCTCAGAGCCCTACATCTTGACCTAGGTTTTTCCTAGGATGTACTTCACCATTTTTGTTTATTTTGCTGCGTGTATTTATCCTTTTAATTAAATTGTGTGCTTGGCAAAGATTCTCAGCTTGAAGGTTTTGGCTCCTAATATGTTACAGGAAATGTAACTTCCTCCTCATTTTCCCCTCTGCTTCCACACTGACTGGGAGAGACCATGTGCAGTGACCCCGATTTACGACTGTGAAGGCATGCTTTACTCCCAGGTCTCAGCTGTGGCTGCTCACCAGGGACATGCCAGCAGGCAGCAGTGCCAGGCACTGCATTCACAGAGGCTGTACAGAGATTTTCAGGGTGCTTCCATGAATGTCACGAGACATCAGATATCAGCCTTAAGTCACCATGAGCTCAGCAATTCAGATCAAGATGAGATCTGTAGTCATCTGTCATCCTCTCACAATACCTCTTTCTCAGGATCCCTTTTATGTTGAGGTACCATGGAGGGAATGTGTATGCCAGTAGCTAACTATGTTTCCCAGGAAATAACTTATTCTCTGTGTTTATGACAAGATCATCAGGGCTGGTCTCTGCAAGCTCAGCTAACAGATCTGCCTCCACACTTAAACAAAGTGAGGTTTGTTTTTTCCCCTCATTCACCCGAGCCCACTGAGAATTGCACATCATCCTTATTCACAGCCTGTACAAACAGTATCAAGCACATGTGTATCACTTTGAATCCTGAGTGGCCTGCTCCTCTGAGGATGTTACCTGTTACCTATTCCTCTGAGCCATTCTATATCACTCATTTTGTCACTTGCTAATTTTGACTCACAGAGTGCTCCAAGAGCATGGGTAAGTCAGGTTGTACACATAGTCTTTATTTTATTGGAACTACTGAAACATGATGTGTTTTCTCTCTCTGGATACATGACATGGCAAAGCATAAACAAATCATAAGTAATACATTGAGTATGGTATCTGAATGCCCTCTGCAAGGTTTTCTCACCATGTCAAGGATGCCTCTCCATTTTCCTGCTGCATCTGCAGTGGTTGTAGTTCTATTTCTTAGGAGCTGTGGCAAAGTCTGTACAGCAAAAGGCTGTAAAGACTCCTTGGAGATGACTGAAGGAGAAACTGTTGGCTTCAATGGCCTGTTACTGAATGGGCATGTCTAGCAAGCCCCTTCTATTTTACAGAAAGTCATAAATAATGCACATTCCTGAGGTGCACATTCTCTGCCTTGTGTACCATTTCTGAGAGAGGTACACATATATGTAATACAGAGCATGTTATGAAATGTCTCTAGCTGACAGCAATGGGTGTCTGTAGTGTGGTCAGCATCAGAAATTCAATCTGAGTCCTGTTTAAATACATATGCAGACACCCCTCAGTCTGGACCTGTTTCTTTTCCAGTGGTACAGATGCATCCAAATGAACCCAAATCACAAGTCTTAACAATGCACATAGGCACGAACTTTCTAACAGACAAGTTGCCTTCTGGAGCTATAGCAGGTCACACCCATCCCACTTCCTTCCACTGGCACGAGGATATGATGGCTCTGAGCTCAGCAGGCCACAGCCCTCAAGGAAGAGGAACAATTCCTCGAGTTCATCCTCTAGGATCTCCTAGCAAGACAGCCCATAGGTAGTGACTGATGCCTGTTTACAAGGGACTGAAAACATATACCTACTCACCAGGACTAGCACTGAAGAATCCACATGGTCATATGACCTTTGTTTGTTGTTCCAACGAGATTTGGAGCCTTAATGTGGCAGATATCACTGTGAATTATGGTTACTGAGCTGGCACACCAGAGAATCAGCTACTGTCCTCTGTGGAGCTTGGGAACCAGCTGCTGTTAGGTGCTGTACAAACACCTCAGGAAACAAAGTCCCTGCAAAAACTACCTCATTCCGTGGGGACAAGTCATGTTATGCCTACAAGTTGAAAGCTACAGCAGCAGTGTTCAGCTTTTAGTGCTCCAAAATTTTTATTGCTAGTTAAATAAAAGCAAACTGAAGTTTTCATCTCAATGAAGCCTATAATTTTGTGGGACCCAGTGGCTACATTTTTCACATTGTTGTAGGAAGGGAATGAAATCTCTGAACAGCACTTATTATCCATTCTCCTAGGCATTCATTCCATATTCTGATAAAGATCAGCCTTGGGCTTTCTGGTTATTGATCTCAGCCAAAAGGCAGATCTCTCAGCTCCAGAAAATGTTTCTGCTAATATATTCTCCTTCCAACATTAATACTCTTTCTAATTTCAACCTCAAGAAGCAGCAATAAATTGCAGTCTGTGACTTTAGCTTGTAAAAGCAGAGTGGACTGTATGAATATGTGTTGGACAGCTTGTCACAGACTGCTGCAAAATCCAATTATTTCTGGGGTTATTATACTTCTTTCACTACCTCTATTCTAATTGGGAGGAGGGAGAGGGAAATAGGGTTGAGTGTCCACCCCAGTGTTAGAAAAACAGTAAATCTCAAATAATTAGCTGAGATGCTATCCAACTTGCCTATAGTATCTGATGAAATGCACTGGGTAGTTTGAGCTTGTTATCTAAATTGATAGGCAGAAAATACTGGTGTATTATTCTGGAAGTCCATAACTCCGAAAATTACTCCTAAATACAGTTGTGTGTCTTAATTGCCTTGACTGGGCCAAGTTCTGGGTTCTTCATTGGGTGGGACTGTTACAAAATTGTGATTCTTCTGGTGGGCTATTTCCTCACAGAGATCACAACTGTGAGTGTTGGCTCAGCCTGCCCGCAGAGACCTGTCAGGAGAAATGGGTCTGTAACCTGCGAAGGGAAGGTGCAGCCTTGCACCCGAGGTGGTGCAGAGATGATGTTGGCTCGAGGATACCAAGATATCATTGCTGGCTTTCACCAGGCACAGTGCAGCCATTGGTCTCTTTCTTGGGGTCCTGTCTAGATATATGGCATTTAACTCCATCTCAAGTCTTAAGCAAATCAATTGAGAGTACATAAAGGCAGGATAGGAAAGGAAAAAGCATTGGGCCTGCTGTGCAACAAGTCTGATACAATAAACAAGGACAAGTTCTTTTTGTGTTTTAACTTACAACATTCTGAATTAATTCTTAAATATATGGAGGAAGGTGCTGCAGTTCATACAGACAGATTTAAGGAGCAAATCACACTTTGGCATGCACAGTTTATTATGTGCTCTGGTGTTGTAAAATCTCAGTTAATTACTGTGAATTATTTGCTTATTTTGGCTCCTTGGAATTTATGGGACAAAGATCAAGTTTAAACAAATCTTTTTGATTTTTTAATGGATTTTGTAAAGGCAAGGGTAAGAAAATCCCATCTGTATTTCTACATATTTGAACATTATTAGAATTGAGGTTTTCTTAAGCTGTTGATGTAGAAACGAAAAGGAAGTTTCATTTGCATTAAGCTACAGAGCAAGTATCAATCCTAGCATTAAATGTTGTTACACAGCTCTGTGAATGATAATAACCTTTTGTTTCATTATAGAACTGACATCAGTTTTTCTAGATGATACTAACAGAAATGTTTCGGAAGCAGTTAGTGTTAAACAAATGGTCTAGCTCTTGGGTGACATTAGCTAATCAGATATAAACGAGGGCTTGAAAAATAGGATAAAACCAACTTAATTTGTAGACTGAATATAAGTCAAATGGCTTTTGCTTGCCCTTTGTAGTCTGGAGGAGTTTTCTCAGAAACAAGCTAGCTAGATGAAGAAACAAGACAGTGACATTTGTCTGGATCTGATCATTGTCACTTCAATTTGTATGCACCATATTCAATTTTTATTTTTATTATGTAATTCAAGTTTACAAACAAAAAGCAGCTTAAAGGGTGGAGCTAGTTTCTGACAATGGGCTACCAAGGCAGCTCGTGGCCATGCAAGCAGCCTTGAATTAGCCACCTCAAAATTGAAGGGCCAAGACCAGGCCTGGACAATTTCTGGCCTGGAATAGAAATGGCGATGGACAGAAACTGAAACACAGGAGGCTCTGTCTGAACATCAGGAAACACTTTGTTTTATTGCAAATGTGACCAAACACTGGAATATGTTATTCAGGGAGGTTGCGTTGTCTCCCTCCTTGGAGATACCCAAAAGCCATCTAGACGCAGACCTCAGTAACTTGCTCTAGGTGGCCCTGCTTGAGAAAGAAGGTTGGACCAGATGACCTCCACAGGTTGTTTCCAACCTCAGCCAGTCTGTGAATCTGTGAAGAGGAGTAAGGAGCTGGGGAAAGAGCCTGCCTCATTTTATATTACCTTGGAGCTACAGATATACAATGATGTATCTTGGCAGAGCGACTCTTGTCAAGAGTCTCTCTGCAGTTGCCATAATCCATAGTCCAAATGCTTCCCTGGCATGAGAAACCAAACTGGATATCAACAAGTCTGAAGCAGAAGCCTTTGGCAGAAGCAAAATTTACTGGCACAAGCAACATCCCAGCAGTCTGCTACCCTAAGCAGTTGCCTGCTCTGCTCATGGCTCAAGAGAGTCCAGTCTACATCTTGTTTAGGTTATGTTCTTACACATCCAAATGCTGCTTCTTCTTGACTGTGTGCCTTTTCACAGCCCATTAAAGCTCTCCTCCAATTGCACATTTTTAGAAGCTTCAGTGTGTCCTGCCTTGAAGATCTCTGCAATCTGTTACTGGATAATACTTTTTTAGCAGAAGCACAACTAGAAACATATTACTATGAGTGACACTTTTTAAAAACTAGAGTAAATACAGTGAATGCTTATCCTGACAAGGTTCTAAGGGCTACTGAAGCTTTTCTATAACCTGTAATTGGTATCGTACTTTCCACAAGCTCATTATACTGTATCTGTGAAAAATGATTTAGTGGTAGACTTGGTAGTGAGAGTAACGTTTGGACTTGATGATCTTAAAGATACTTTCCAACCTAAAAAATTCAATGATTTTGCAGCAGATAACAAGTTCCCTTCATGCAGAATCCATGCATACTGCAACAACCCCAGTCACAGCAAAAGGTGCTGCAACCAACAGAATTTGTTGCTGACATTTTATGGCAAGCTGAGTTCAGATGTGTTGTGCAATGCAAGAAATTGATAAAAAAAATTGATAATTGGGCAGATGTGACCTCAAATTGAGCTTAAATTTGAGATTTCCACATATTTATTTACAATTCTAAGGAGAGAAAGAGTATAATCTATGGAAAGCTGGCAATTTTCCCAGTAGATTGTTAGTTATTAAATGGTAACACCAACCCAGTTTTTTCAGTCCTAAGACCCCGTGCAAGCTTAGGTCAGATTCCTGACAGGTAGTTTTGTCTGATGATGATAAAGATGATAAGAACTATCCTTAAGCTGGTCACATCAAAAACTTTATGGACCGTATGTGGCATCTGATCTATGCACTTCATCAGCTTAGGACCTTCAACACATCTACTTCAGACACATTTTCACGTTGCTCTCAGCATGCCTTTCATGCAGCAAAAAGATGCGAGTGCATCTCAGAGGTAGGAAAAGGGCTAGAAAAATATTGCTGTGCTTGCACTGTGCTCTGGCTCCCAATTTCACTCATGCCTCTCAAGTTTGCTTCCAGAGATAGCTGTAGTTTCACAGTGATCTTCTATGAAAGTCCTCACATAGTTAAACTTTAAAAATCCTGCCCTTAGATATTGTAGACACTGGATATTTACCTGGGTTCAAAGAGAATTAATGCCTTCTCTAAATTCATACAAACCATGGACACATTAGGAAGTCCACGTGATATGTAACTACTAGTAATAGATGAAAAAGTAACTGAGGAAGAAAATTTAGATATGAATGTCCTACTCTTCTGCTCTTCCCTAAGCATCTGCTGTTGGCTATGTCAAAGGCAGAGTGGTGGCTTAGTTGGCTCTTTGGTCTGACCCAGTATGTCTGTTTTCATACTAAAGAGCTTCATTTATTCAAGATATCCCTTATGCACTTTGAATTGCTCCCTGGTGAATGCCTAGAGGACCTCGGTGCCTTTATTTTGGATGACTCAAGTTTGAAAGTATGCAGGAGCCTTGGGAAATGAGGAGCCATCATAGCAGAGGAACAGATCTGCTCATTTTGGCTGTCAACCAGATGAAAGCATATAGGAAATTATTTATCCTGGCTTTTAACTGGTGGCAGGAGTTGTTCCTTCCCTTTGTAAATAGCCTCATCATTTTGTCATTGGACCTGCTGTTAAGGAGTACGAGATGGGGCCTGGGTCTGTTTCTGTGGCTCAAAGCTGCAGGAACATTATTCATCAGAGCATCACCCTGACCAGGTGATGTCTTGCCTCTAGCCACTGTGTCAGCTCCCACACCCAGGTCAGGGACAGGTTCCCCCAGTGACGTGAACTGATAAATGTCATCTCTGTTCTTTGAGGCTAGACAGCAATGGGCCAAAGTTTTCCAGCATTGGAAATTCAGATTTAGATAGCTGAATTTGAATGTTTGTGACTCAGTCCTTTACAGGAACTATCTGTAAGCAAATTAATTTAATATTTATAAAAAGTTAACATCTGAAGACAATGAATAGGAAAAATTTAACCAAGATGATTTAGATAAAATTATTCTGGGAATAAAATTCCACTTAACTGTGATTTGTGTTTAAATAGAAAGACCTTTAAATCATGGTTAATCTGATATAAATTATATTGCCTTTCCAAGCACTGCAAAATGTCGAGGCAGGCTCCAGACATCCCTGATGTAGTTTCAGCCATGGATTGCTCTTTTTTTTCCTTCAAGCAAAGGGTTTTTTTTTTTTAAATTTGCTTTCCCTTTGATTGTTTTTACCTACAGAGATCATGTTTTCATGTCCTTTTCTGAATAAAGAAAGTGAAAGAAAAAAAAGCCAAATTCTCGTATTGGCAGCTGGGATTTCTTGGGGGGATGAAGAACATAAAAGAAAAAGAAAGGTAGAAATTTCCATGGAGAGTATGGCAAGATTTGTCATGAGCATTGAAAAGGGTAAAACATTAATGGAAATCTGACAGTATGGTCCTCTGAAATGGAAAACTCCATTTTCTAATGCTAGTGTAATTTCTCTGAGGGGGTGAGGGGTTTGCTTTTATGCTACAAAAAATATTCACAGATAGTCCTCAGAGCAGAAAGAAGGAAGGAAGGAAGGAAGGAAGGAAGGAAGGAAGGAAGGAAGGAAGGAAGGAAGGACAGAAAAATTTTGCTGTTTCCGTTTTAGATGTGAAGACCAAAGGATAAATCAGTTCATGGTCTTGACAGGTCACAAATAACATAGGAGGAGAGAAATAAAGGAGAAAACAGCTCTTCAGCTCTCCTGGAAACACCTATGATCAGGCTGCAGCATGAGACATGGAGACTTCCTCACTTTCTCTTTCCCTGGACACATCAAGCTAAGAAGTTGCCTGGAGAGCAAGATAACATGTATCACCTCAATAAGCTTTGAGCTTTGTACCCATACTAATTTAGTTTGCTTAGTTACATAGGGTAATTCTTACTGTTAAGTCATTTGCAGAGTATTTAAACACAAGACAGCACAGCCTTAGCTCTCATGCTACCTGTGTATAAGCTGGAAAATAAGAATATGTTATTTTAATATATTTAAAGGGAAGAGGAAGATGAAGGTGTTTGTTTCTGTGGCCTCTTGGAGACAGCCCTGCCACAACCTTGACTCAGCAGGGGAGAGGATGGCCTGATTTCAGCACAGAGTGGGTGGTTTGTCTGCTGAGATTGCTGCTGTGTCCAGTCCAGCAATTAATGTCACTGAGGTCAGCAAGCAGACATGAAGTGGTAATGACTTTCAGTTGCCACTGACCTGCCTGGATCCTAGCCAGAGACCTAGAAATTGAAATTTTTGCAGGCTGCTAGCAGTCCCTTTAGCTGCCTTTTACTTAACATATTTCAAGCTGTGGAACAACACAAGATGAAAAAATCAAAGGCAAGCAGATGTTGCAGGGATGATAAAGAAAGAGGCAAGAGCAATGGGAAATTGGGTTGGCAGGTAAATGATGTGGATAGATATAGACCTAGAAAGGAGTAATTTCAGATGTTTGTCTGTCCCTGTTTTTGGTTGTGCACCCATCCCACATAGTTTTAATATCAAAAGATCATGAGCAGTGTTTGATTCTCAAATATATAGGGTGGGGTGTTTTTTTTTAATGCAGTTGATTTCCTAATTCACAAAGCAAAAGACTTTTTTTTTGGTTGGCAATTAGTAGTGCTGTGGTGAGTCACTCCTCTTCTGCTGCTTCACTTGCTCCCTTTCTTCCATAAATGCTTCTAAGAATAGCTGCTATAGAAATAACTTTCATCTAGGGGAATAGCCCAAAATAGCAAACTCTATCCCTAAAAGTTATCAGACTGATTATTCATTAGCAGACTATTAGACTGGAAAGAATAAAAGCCTGAAAGTAGGGAACAAATTTATTTCTTATCAATTTATTTTTCACTGTGATTTATGCTTAAGAAGTGCAACAATTTCAGTAAGTTCATTTTTCCATAGAAAGGAAGTAGAAGGAGGTTGATTTCCTCAAGATCATTTAACACGTTGCTAAAGTCATATGCTGGCAACATTGTGCTTACAGGAAAATCATTCTGTCACAAATAAAAGATTTAAGTCTCGTTATGTCCTAATCCTGCTGGTTTGGGGTTTTTTTGTTTGTTTGTTTGTTTGTTTGTGGGTTTTTTGGTGGTTTTATGGTTGGTGTTTTTTTGTTGGTGTTTTTTTGTTGGTGTTTTTTTGTTTGTTTTTATGAAAAGCAGAACATGGGCCAGTACATGTATCTTCCGTGTGCTGAATTTTGCAGACAGCTAAAGTGCTTTAATAACTCATGTCACTCCAGTGACACCAGCAGAACTGGCAGAGAAATTTTGCCTGAAATCTCAGCACACAAGCCCCTTTTTACTATAGTGTCAATGAGAGGAGAACAGAAACTCTGTGAACAGAAACAAGAAACTCTGTGCTTTGTGCAGCAGAGAGAATAGTGCCCAATGGACTGAACTTGTGAACCCAGCCCATCTAGATGTAGTTTTGCATGGTCCTGTGCAGCTCAGTGGGCTTGTCTCAGCTCAGTCTCTTTAGACTCCGTGCTTAGGTAACAGAGTTGATTTGCTATAGTGATGTTTGGCAACTGGCTAATCTCCAGGGATTTAAATCCAATGACATTTTATGTGGCACTTTTGCTACTTTACTTAGCCCCTTAAAAAAGTTTGAAGGTAGATAATAGGCATACATTATTTATTTAGTCAACCAAGAACTCCAGAGTTCTCTCCTCTTCCTCTGGGCTTTCACAACTAAGCCCAGGTCACGCCCTCATGTGCACTGGGCTCTCAGTTCACCTGTGTGTGAGTTCAACTCTCCCTTGTTTGCAAATAGCTTCTCAAATCCAGACACAGTGTAGAAATAGCCCTGTCCTCTTCTTAAAAAAAAGAGCAAGCTGTGTAGGTTATAAAAAGTAACTGAGTCAAGGCAGATGATGCCAGGAGAAAAGCCTCTTAGACCAGAAGAGATGAGCAAAAGGGGCAAATGAAAAAATGTGGGCGAACACACGATGAAGTCCAGGGAGTGGCCCATGCCATTTTCGCTGCCACCTATGCTCTACAAAATGTATGCCATGTTCCCAGGAACCTGGCAGGGGGGAAATCACAGCAAAGATGATGATGCACTTCTGAGCTATCTTTGTCTTAGTCTCTTCTCTGAACATATTCTTAATTGTTGACCCGCTTAGGATGGCTGAGTGTGGTAGCAGCACGAGTTGTTACGAATTGCTCAGTTCACCATCCCACAGCTTGCTGTCCCCTCAGGCACGCTTCAGACACAAGCTGGCACCATCACAGTCATGCTGAAAGCTGAGTTTAATTTCTAACATAATGATTTATTCATTGTAGTATTGGGCAGTGGTACAGACTGACAAGCCTGAAGTTCGCACCTTGTGGTGTTTTTGAAGGCAGGTTTACGGTTCTGTGCTCCCTCAGCTTGGCAGCCTTGTTCACTGGTTTATGTGCTCAGCCAGGCTCGCTGGTGATTGCATCAGTTTGGTGCTTTGCCTCTTGATGCCTAAATCACAGGGCCTGCTACCATGACAAATTCTGATACAGTGCCTCCTCACAGACCAAACTTGGTGCTGTCCTCACAGTTTCATCTGTGTCAGTTCCTGATACAGGAATGCATGCAAATTTGGTAATTAAGGACTAGTAGGGCTGTGGTTAGCAGGTGATGACTCGCTCCAGAAAATTGAAGGACTGGTTATGGCAAGGGCACACAAGAGCGGCGGATGTGCTGTGATGCTAAAAGAATTATGATGGGACAAATAGCATTTGTTGGAGGTGCTGGTGGCATCTATTCCAACCAGGGTATATACAGGGAGTGAAGGGAAGTCCAGCCAAGGTCATTTGTTCCATCAGATTTTGTACACTGGCTGTATAAAGTAGACTCCATAGGACCGTGAAGAGCTCTATCACTGCTAACATTCCAGCACAGTTCAACATCTGAAAACTGGAAATTAAGACCCGTCTCTGCATTATCCCTGGGGTCAGAACTGACATATTTATTCTCTTTTAATTAGGCACAGCCAACTCCAGGCTGGGCCAGGGGAGGCTGGAAGTGAGAGCCTCAGAATGAGCATTTAAATCCTGCCTTACTGCAAGGGGATAAACAGAAGGGTATCTTTGACTCTCTGACCCCCAACACTGAGTGGACTCTCCTAAGCATTAATTCCCACTACAGCATTTGCTACAAAGGGATACACACACTATTAACTCCCAAAGAGAGAAGGGCAGTCTGGGAGTGACAACAGAACATGTATGGAATTTTATTTTTGGTTTCAGAAAAGGTAGGGTGCAGATACAATGCCCCTTCCCATTCCCAGCATGTTCATGGGAGGTTCCCCTCACACAGTCAGGCACAGTTCCACTGACAGGTTTGTGCTGGCACAGGGATCCTGAGGCTCCTCTTGGTCAGTGGTAGACAGACGTGTCACACAACTCTCCCATCTCATCCTGCCTGCAGTGAGGAACCACAGCACCAACAGGCCAGCAAGGGGAGCAGCCTTTTCAGCTGGCACAGCAGGTGCTGGAAAGGCCATTTTACTTACATTATTGCATTCATTATAAGGTCATCCCCAATAATGATGCCATATGTGGAGGCTTCACACTGTGGTGGAGGAGAAAGGACAGGAGAGCACATAAAAGATACTGAAATCTTCTGTGAATCTCTGTTAGGTGTGGCAAGGAGGGGATCAAGTGGAAGTTTCCCTCTGTGCTTTCCTCTGCACAGAGATAAATTAAAAAAAAAAAAAATTAAGCACTACAGTGGTTTGCAAAGGTAATTAGAACACAGCTTTGGTCTATATCCTCAAAAAACAACTAGAATAGGAATTTTTCACCAGTTGGAGGAAGAAGATAATGAACTATTGCAGTTATCTGAAAAGAACTGGCAAAGATATTTCCAGCTTTTTTTATTGACAGTGTTTGTGTCCATTCGATGTTTGCTTCCTAAAAATATTCTGGCAGAAAAATTTACTGTCAAGATTGTGCTTCAAAGCACTCAATATTTAAAGGTTTTACTGATAGCAGATTTGGAATCCTTCAAATTTTTACCAAACACTTTCACAGATACATTCAGTAGAGGCACAGAAACACCATGTGAATAACACATTAAATCCAAAGTGGTTTGATTTTATTTTTTTTTTTATTTTTGAAAACCTACAGGAAGCTACTCTCTAACAACCTACAGTTTTTGGAAATTATCCTCAGAGTAAGTTAAAATGAAAAATAAGGAAGGAATATTCAATTAGATTTGTGGACGGGAAAGAAATGGACTACATGTCCAAGTTAACTATTTAAATTTTTACTGCTGGAAATTTAGTTACTCAATTTACTGGTAACTATAAATCTATGAACTATCCATGTCCCAATATGTTATGTTTTTTGAAATTATTCTTCCTAGTGTTTACCAGAGAGATTTTCACTTAAAAAGAAATGTTATAAATGAATGCAGGGGAAAAAAATTATCCCCCATCACCATTTTAGTGACATTATTTTTCCATAATTTTAAGCAGTGACTTCTAAGCTAAAATTTTTCTATAGTTATGTTACTGTTAAACCACCTTATCACTGCTATTCCACATGGTGAACTGGACAGCCCACATTCTCTGTGGGTTTTATTTGACCTTATGTGGCTTCTAGTGGTGTAGTTCTATCATTATCTCTTATCTCATAACAGAGTGCAGACCTAACAACAGCAGTACTTCCTTCAGCAAACTATTGATCATATTAGTCTCTTCTCCCTTCCTCCCTATTCCCTTGATCTTTCTAACCTTTTCACCAATTTACTTGTTCTTTCTTTCTACTGTATTAAAACAAGTCTATAGGCTGAGCCGTTTATTTCTGTTTCTTATTTTACAGATCTTTTTGTTGAGTCGGAAAGTCTTGACAGCAGATGAAAAGCTACTTCAGCTTAAGGCCGACCACTGAAGCGAGGTTTCTGTACATACATAATAGCACACCATGCCGTTTGTGCCACAGAGGCTCCTTGGGACCTTCTGCAATGCAGCTTCTGACAGATTATGCAAAACAAACAACATACAGAATTCTAAAACACGTGTGGCTTGCACCTAAGTAAATTAATTGAAGCTGCCAATTTCAATAAATACATGGACTTGAAAAAAATATCAGTTATATCTTCCCACACCCACATTTCATAAATTCAGGCACCCTCACACTTTATCATATGTACTGCGTGCTACTTTTCTGGCAAATAGCCTGGAATTTAAAATAATATGTGAGTTGCTAATATATTTTAGGCTCTACACATCCATTTAGGGGACTGGCTATTGAAACACTACTCTTATCCATCCGGTCTGTAACTAAACTGATTAGCTGTGTAAAGTGCAGAGAGTAGTGAACACTATGAATTTAAAGAAGCAGCCTACTTCATAGCAAAAATTGTGGGAGTGAGCTAAAACAGCTTCGGGATGGATAGCAGAAGTTTATTGATGTGATTTCTGGTCTGAAATTTTTTCTGACTATCGAAGATTTTTGTGCTTTTCTGCACATTATCAAAAGGACAAAAACTTGAAACAAAAGTTCAAGTTTAATCTCTGTTTCACTTCCTCTCTTGAAACAAGAAAACCAATCCTTTTTTCAGTTTCTCATTGTACTTCACGCTTTGTTGTGAATTTGCCCCTCTCCATATTCCTGTCATTGTCTCTGTGTGATTTGGTCTGGGGGTGGAGGGGTTAGAGAAACAACTTGAAAACAAAACCTTAGGTGAGCCAGACAACACTGTACTGCCCCAAATAAATTCTGTGCCCCTTCTGCACATGAGGAGTCTTTGAAGACCAGAAAAGGAGAAGTTTCTCCTGCTTTTCGCAGAAAAGGATCATAGAATAATTCAGGTCAGAAAAGACCTTTAAGATCATTGAGTCCAACCACAAATGTAACGCTGTCAAGTCTATCACTAAACCATGTCCCAAAGTACCACATCTACATGTCCTTTAAATAACTCCAGGAATAGTGACACAACCACCTGCCTGGGCAGCCTTTTCCACAGCTTGACAATAATTTCAGTGGAGATTTTTTTCCTAATATCAAATCTAAATCTCCCCTGGTGCATCTTGAGGCTATTTCTGCTCATCCTTTCATTTGTCACTTGGCAGAAGAGGTTGCCTCCCCTCTGACTACAGCCTCCTTTCAGGAAGTTGCAGGGCATGGTAAGACTTCCCTAAGCCTTCTTTTCTTCAGGCTAAGCAACCCTAGATTCCTCAGCCACTCCTCATAAAAACTGTGCTCCAGACGCTTCTCCAGCCCTCCTCTAGACTCACTCCAGCACCTCAATGTCTTTGTTGTAGTGAGGGGTCCAAAACTGAACACAGGATTCAAGGTGTGGCCTCATCAGTGCTGAGTACAGGGGCGTGATCACTGCTCTGGTCCTGCTGGCCACACTATTGATTATATAGGCCAGGATGCCATTGGCCTTCTTGGCCACCTGAGCACATGCTGGATCACGGTAAGTGGCTGTCAACCAGCACCTCCAAATCATTTTCTGCCAGGCAGCTTTCCAGCCACTCTTCCCCAAGCCTGCATTGCTGCATGGGGCTGTTGTGGCACAAGTGCCTGACCTTGTTGAACCTCATACAATTGGCTTCTGCCCATTGATCCAGCCTGTCCAGACCCCTCTGCAGAGCCTTCCTGCCCTCCAGCAGATCAACACTCCCACTGAGCTTAGTGTCATCTGCAAACTGATTGAGGGTGCACCTGATCCCCTCACCCAAAACGTTAATAAGAACATTAAACAATACTGGCTCCAGTACAGAGTCCTGGGGAACACCACCAGTGACCAGCTGGATTTAACTCACCATAAATTCACCATAATTCTCTTGGCCAGGCCATCCAGACAGGTTTTTACCCTGAGATGAGTATACCTATCTAAGCTATGAGCAGCCAGCTTTTCTGGGAGAATACTGTGGGAAACAGTGGAAAAAGCTTTACTAAAGTCCAGGTAAACAGCAGCCACAAGTCTTTCTTTATCCAAGTGGGTTACCTTCTCATAGAAGGAGATCAGGTTAGCCAAACAGGATGTGCTTTTTCTCTTCCTCTCCAAAGTGGCTTGTTGCCTTGTGTCTTTTTCACCACAAAATTAATTAATTCTGAGCCTGACCTCCTACCATATTGCAGGTAGGAATAAAAGCTCAACTACTTCCTAATTGTCCTCAGTTTATCTCTGGTTCTCTTGTTGGAAGGCTTTTATTTCCACAGATAATGTTACGGCTGACTTGCTCCTGCCGCTAGTCCACAGCTTCCACAATCCACTGTGCCATTGAAGTCAATAGGAGCTTTGCTACCAAATGAGCAAAGCCGGAGGCAATCCATAATTAGTTAACTCCGATTGCTAAATGGAACTTGCTCTGGAACGGCCACTGAATTATTATTCTCTGCTAATCTGTATCTGACTAAAGACTCAGACAGAGTATTCCTGAGCCCTCCCTATTCCCAGGAAGGTTAATCAAATCACAATTGCTGCTCTTTTATGTCAGAAATAGGGGACAAGTTAACATAAATCCCACAAAATATAAGCTAAATAACAGGTCCAAAAGAGACAAAACCGTGGATGGGTGTCTGCTGTGGCCAGCACAGGGTCAGTAGCACCAAGGCTATCCAAACATTTAGCATGAGGAGCAGCAGCAGCAGCTCAGAACTCCTCCACCACCCCCTCTGCCACAGCACTGTCTGATCACCTCCTGCCTGCATCGCGTCTGACTAACAGCCAGCTGCCTCAGCCCTGCGCTCAGGAACACTGGCCAAAAATTCATTTAAACCAAATGGGCCCTCATTACTCTTAGAGTCCTCTTGCTGCAGCACAGCATGACGCTGGGTGTAGGTATTATTTTGTTTTAATCAGCGTTGCTGATATTTGAGAGAGAGGGGGAGAGAGAGCGCAAGGATCCCACTGCAGCCTTTAATGTGGCTCTAGTGAGATGCTGTTGTATATCGGGCTGTGTCTCAGTACAGGGGCTTGTTTGACAGGCCCTGTCATCATCTACCTCCAAGATTATCATTCATGCTGCTGGAAAGACAACTTTATTGGACTAAATATTGGCATGTGTCTGTGTGGCCCACACAGGTAAAGACTCTCCCTGGGCTGTGTGTCTGAGTCACTGTGCGTGGGTGTAACAACTGCACTAGTTATTATTAATCTCTCTGAAACCTCTTTACAGTGATTAAGGGAGTACTGTATGAAAGCAATCTGCTTTGTGGGCTCTCGCCAAGGAAGACCCACTAAGCAGATTTTGTTGGATCCTTCAGCCAAACTGCTCTTTTCTTGGCAACTGAAATGCGCATCAACATAGATGTAATGTCAATTTCCAGCATTTTTGTAATGTACTTTATTCAGATTATTTGGATGCTACACAAACCACTAATTCAAATCACAGTATTTAACATTGCCAGTCACTCTTCTGATGTGCCAGTGTATATAAATAAACCTGAGCAGGAGACAAGAGGTCACATTTAAAAGATATATAGAAAGGAAAAATAATGTGTTCTTTTCGCCTCCAACCCCCTTCTTGTGAATAAGTGACTTGAGTGAGGCATTTCAATATGAGATGAATGGCAGATATATGTCGGCAGGTGATGAACTCCCTGCAAATCATGGCCAGAACAGCTCAACAAATTGCCAGGGATCTGCTCAGCTTTTCTCCAAACTGGGCATTTGGGGATGAGAAGAGCCAAGCTCTCACTGAGAAAGCCATGAAGCTGAGATCATGTGACGATGGCCTGTAGCTACACGGAAGTTCTGGTAACCCTGGTTTTGGGTGAGAATAATGATCACATAGAAAGCTTTAGCCTATGTATGTCACTAGATAGGCCTGGTAGCTAGTTTGTTTGAGTCAGAGGAAGGCTCTAGTAGGTTTCACCTGACACAGTTTCTTTGAGCTGTGATCTCTTTTAATTTCTGTTTATTCCTGTAAAGAGTCATATAGCTATATATATATAAATCTATCTTTTAGAAAAGCTCAGCCTTTTTCTCTCTTCCCATGTCCATTTCTAGCAATAGATCAAAACCTGGGTTTACTATTCTACTATGTGCCACATGACATCTTGTTCTCACATACTAGAAAGTGACTGTCTCTAAAGCAACTTTATGAGGCTAAGTAAAGCAGAGTAAAATAGCAGCAAACTGAAGTTTTTCTATCTTTGTCTGTCCCAGGAGGGTTAGACTGGAGAAAAACAAGATACTCTGAAGGAAGCAAAAAACAAGAAAAAGAAACCAGACCATATCAAGAAGGGAGAAAAAAAAAGAATTTAACCTTAGGCAGAATGTCAAATAGATATTTGGAGTTCGGAGTGCTACACCAGCCTGACTATACTCAACTTTGACCACCTACCACAATATTTTTTATATCACCAGCTTCGTGTCATCAAGTAATTAACGTTGTTGAGATGTACCATTTTCTTCCATATCACTGCATTCACTACACATCATATGATCATTTCAGCTTCTATTGCATTAAAGTACTTAACAGAAGTCAGTTCCTTTCTGACTTCACATATTCAGTGTACATGGGTTGTGATTTGGGTATGTTTTTTGTATTTCCAAAGAGCAAGTGATCCAAAATACCCAGGTAGCCTCTGAAACTCATTTCTTCCATCTAGAAGACAAAAGAGCTTACCCTTAAGAAAACACAAAAGGACAGACACACAGGAAACTCTTTGCTAGCTTAATTTTGTGCCACATGTCATAGTATCATAGAATCATAGTATCATAGAACCGTGGAATGGTTTGGGTTGGAAGGGACCTTAACAATGATCTCATTCTAACCCTCCTGCTGTGGGCAGGGAGACCTTTCACTAGACCAGGTTACTCACAGCCCCATCCAGCCTGGCCTGGAACACTTCCAGGGATGGGACATTAACAGCTTCTCTGGGAAACCTGTTCAGTGCCTCAACACCCTCACAAAATTTCTTCTAATCTAAACCTACTCTCTGTCAGTTTGAAGCCATTCCCTCTTGTCCTGTCATGCTCTTATAAAGATTTGCTCTCCATCAGTCTTGTGGAAGGCCACAAAAGGTTACCCTGAAGTCTTCTCCAGGCTGAACAGTCCAAATTCTCTTCCCCTTTCCTCACAGGAGAGGTGTTCCATTCCTCTAATCATTTTAGTGGCTCTCTTCTGAACTTACTCCAACAATGTGATGTCTGTCCTGTGCTGAGGCCCCCAGAGCTGGATGCAGCACTGCAAATGGGGTCTCATGAGAGCAGAGCAGAGAGGTAGAATCCCCTCCCTGCTTTTGATGCAGACCAGGATATGATTGGTTTTCTGGGCTGTGAGCACACACTGCCAGGCCACGTTCAGCCTCTCATCCACCAGCACCCCCAAGTCCTTCTTGGCAGGGCTGCTCTCCATCTGTTGATCCCCAGCCTGTAGTGATAGTACAGGTTGTCCTGATCCAGGAGCAGCACCTTGCACTTGGTCTTCTTAAATGTCATGAGATTCCCATGCAACCACTTCTTGAACTTGTCCAGATCCCTCTGGATGGAATCCCATTCTTCAGGTGTGTCAACCACACCACTCAACTTGGTGTCTGAGGGTTCACTTAGTGATGTCATATCCTTCTGCCTCTGTGTACATAACAGTAAAATGACACTGACTAAATAAATTTACATACAGAGGTGTATTTGGCTGTATAAAACTGTGCATCCTTGAGTGGTTTTCAAAAAGAGATACATGGTCAGGTATCAGCCTGCCTCTCCAGCAGGCTGAGGAACTATCTTTGCTTTACCACATTTGATATGGTGCCAGTCATGCCATTTTAGTCTCATCTGTTTTGTCAATCTGCATCGAGATACTGCCTAGTGATGATCTTGCCCCTCCATTCTGCCCACAGAGTGATGTACGATCATTGGTGCGGCAGGGTGAAACAGCTTCTCCATTGTGGCTCTGGTCCTTGCAATAGCAGGCAAGACAATGTTGGGCAAGCCTCCTATGTTGCCCCTAGAACCTCTGCAAGGGCTAGAAGTGGTAAGGTCTGTTACTGGGGCTTTGGACTGATGATATTTAAATGAAAGTCAATTTCTAAACTTCAAATACTGTTAAAGAAGTAGGATGATGAAGACTTGGCTGAAAGAAAAAACCCAAATACAGGTATGTGCATTAATGAAATCATAATATCCAACACCAGTCCTTTATGAGTTTGCCTGTTAATGGTGGTGGAGCTGGGGAAGTGTTAATGACCCCTTGACCTCCTCAGTAAATCCACACTTGAAAGGGAGGGGATTAAAATGTCTTAAAAATCATGTGCTAGAAACTGAGAGAGCTTAACATTTTCCTTATGCTGATGTCAGATGACTTTCCCAACCCCTACATTATTATACATTCTCCACCAGGTTAAAACTGAAGCACAGGAGTGCTGGTATGTTAAGGTAAGATTTCTTGTGGAAAACTTTAGGTCTCTTGCCTTGGCATGGCTCCACCTTACTGCTATGAAACATCTGAACTGCCTACACAGATTGTCATGGTCCTCTTCTCCATTTTGACCACTTTTCCATTTTGTGAGTGAGAGAGTATATGAATGTGTGATCGTCCCAGTGGAGAAGGCCCCTTTCAGCTTTACAGACCACTTGTGCTGAGCTTAGTCAGTTCTTCTTCCTGAAAATGGAGTGAGAATTCATCCAAATTACCAGCTCTGCTTAGCAGCATGAAAACAAAATTAAAAAGAGGAAATACAAGCATAGCTGCAACCTACCTGGTGAAAGAGCAGAAGTATAAAACTCTACCAAGGAGTACAAAGAAAAAAAACAAGATCCGTGTGGTAAAAAGGAGAAGATATAATAACATGCTAAAATGATGCGTGTTAATGATCAGAAGGAAATATTTTATAAGATCCAACAAAAATAAGATCAAAAATAGATGTTCAAATAATCTAAACCCAGAATGTCTGAGAAAGACCAGATCCTTTTCCATATTAATCTCAAATGTCTCTGTGACACCAGTAAAACCTTGTCTGATATTATAATAAATACAGAGAAGAAAAAGCATTACTCCAAAACATAAGCAATCTGCCTCTGTTCAGTCTTCCAGTAATAAAGTTATAACTTCTGTGACTACAGAAAACACAAATGACTGAAGATTTTTACAGCCACCCTGTCTGTGCAACGCTCAGCTGCAATGAAATTGCCTTCTTACTCCAGAGAGACACAAAATTTAACTTGTAGGCATCTGAGAGCTGCTTGCACAGTGCCACATTTGTACTGAGGAAAAAGAATAAAGCAAACCAGGCTCACATTTTTTTGTTTGCACCTTTTTAATTCCTGTAAAGTTATATCCACAGGAGCTTGGAAATGTAATTTACTACTTATGTTACTTAATGCATATTTTGTATATATATATACATAAAATTATATTGTAGCTATTCTATAACTACAAATGAGTGATAAATTTCATTACTGGAGGAACCCCTCCATTGCCATCCACTGAGTCTTAAAACAGCTTCTGCTTTCTCACCAAATTGGAGGCAGATTCAAACCTTGGTTGCCCTAAATGTATTTCCAAAGTAGCATCAGCTACTCCAAAGCCTTTTGAGGAGTTCATAGCACGTGTTGCTCCCTTATGCTGTATACAATGATATATCAGCCCGTGGGCTGTTATGGCTCGCTGACTGGTACTTATGCTATCCGTAGTCACCTCGAATGGTGTCTCACTGTATGGATACTCTCCCTGTAGGAAAAGCAACCACCTCTAGGCTCTGGAGCAGTGTTTGCAGAAAACCAGCACGATTTCATCCTGGTGGGGGACCTGAGTGCTCAGCCACTATGGGTGCTCACCAGCACCTATAGAGGAACACAGTTTTTGTTCAAAGCCTGGCTGCAGAGTCTGAACCAGGAAAGTCTGTGGGTTGAGTCTGCATGAGGCTGCACTGTGAAAAAGGACTGTGCAATGCCAACAGCTTAGAAGATGAAACAAAAATTGGTTATATTTTATGCTGCAAACTTTTGAGTTATTTTTAAAAGCTCTCTCATTCAATTAGTCTATTTTCTATTTTTAGTGGGGTCAAAATTTTTTCAATAGAAAATTAATCTTCCAAACAAAAAAGTTATTTATCCCTTGATATTCTTTATCTATAAGGTATTTGTATTTCTGAACGAGACACTGTAATGTACACATATCAGAAGCAGTACACATAGTTCAGTGAGGCTTCAGGACAACAGGTGAATGAATTCTTCAAATCATCCTAGAGATCATTTTTAGGATGCTAAATATTTTTCCACTTTGAAAACTCATTATGTTTTGCCATATGTCCAAAGGAAATAAGGGACTGAAAAAGGCTTAATAGCCACATTTTTTCCAAATAGCTGTTATCAACAACACGAAAAATACCCCAAACTACACAAAACCCTAAAAACTAGCACTACTGTGAATTGTATATTTAACAAAATGGGAAAGTCATTGTGTCTGTCTTTGACAACTGACCATCTTCAATATAATCAATTCTCAAAAAGTCATTCAGGAGTAGTTTATCTGAAATTCCTTTGAGGAGCTTCTCTACTCTCTTCCTGCATAAGAAGACTTGGCCCACTCTGCTATGCACACACAGAGCAGAGCAGCCTGCATTTGTGAGGAAATCAGTATTGCTTTAATTTCTTTGTGTGTTGACATCGTTGCCTAGTAATATTCTTCCCTTTACCCAAAGGCACATACATCTCACCTCCACAAAAATCATATTACGACAGGACCTTACACATAATTTAAATAAAACAAGACACCCTCTTTAACTGAGTAAAATGAAGCCCCACTTGAATGTTTGGAAAGCACTCAAATATTCAAAGGTTTGAGAAGTGGTTCCTACAGATTGTGGGAAGCTTGAAAGAGTGTCTTAGAGCAGTCACAGCCCCCTCTGGAAGAAGGATGGGGACAGCCCTGGAGCACTGGGTTGTGTGCAGCCCAAAAGGCACCAGCTCCACTGCTTCCCCTGCTGCCAGGTGAGGAGGGAACAAGAGCACCCCATATGTACAGCAAAGCATGACAGAGCTGATATTTTAATGCTGTGAGCACAGAAAAAGCATGAAGAGAGTCTTTGTGCCCAGTACCCTGCTCCTGGTGGGTGGCTCTGCCAGTGTCCAGATTCAGCTCCCTTTCCCCTCTCCCTCTGGCAGTGCAGAGTAGCTATGAGAAAAAGTGGAGGATCCTTGCAGGGGGTAAACGTCACTGCTGCTAGTCTGGATTGTGAAAGCTTCCAGGAGCTGTTCTTTCCAACCTGAGGGAGACACAGCACTGTCAAGGAAAAGAATTATAAGAAAACCCTTTCAGCTACAAAATTGTTAGAAACCCTATAGGTCTTCCAACTGTTTGTTTTGTTATTTTGGAATTTTTGGGTTGTTTTTTCTGAATTTCTAGCTTTGTTCACAGACCATTGTTATAATCCTATATAATAGAATCTGATCAAGTCTCTTGCTGTGTTTCATTTGCAGCTGTATGGTGTACATAGCAATTAGCTGCTGATGTACTGTTATCTAGTCTCTAGCCTTTAGCATACTCTATTGTACTTTTCATTCTCCATATACCACTGAAAGTCAGTCAAATTCCTCATCTCCTTACACAAAAATCAAATTTGAATTGTGGAGCCTAACACATACTGAAATGCCTGATGAAATTTCTGTGCACTTGCCCTGGTGTGTGTTTGTGCACATGTATGTGTGTGAGAGGCCAAGAGAGGGAAAGAATTCTTTTAAACACACCTGAACAATCCAGGAGAACATACTATTAGAGATTTTGGCAAATATCCTAAAATATATTGAAGAAACAAATTTTATTTGTACTTGCAAACAGTTATCTTTTTCTGAAGGTGAGTTTTCATAGTAAGTATGCATATTCTTCCACAGAAATGTAAGCAAACACCAGCAGCGCCCCAGCCTTGCCTTAATTATTGTGATACATTTTTGTGCTTTGTAAACAACTATTTATTGCCATGTTTAGATCAAGAAGGTGGGAACAGGGAACTGTGACTGATTAAAATTTCAAAAATTAGAAAAAAGTAAGACTAGAATCTTAATAATGAAGAATGTGGTCAACAGAATGACTTTCATGAACAGGGTTTTAGAGAAAAATATAATATTCAAACAAACACATGCTCAGTAATTTGGATGAGCTCCTGATCTTGCTAGAGCAAGTAGTAAAATTTATTTCTTAATGTTACATGTGAAAAAAAGAAATATTTCAGTGCAGCTTCCTTGTATTTGGACAAGAATTTTTTTTAAAAAAAGGTTTCAGTAAACCCATTGCTTTTTGGAAAAATTAAAACCTCTCTCTTACAGCACAAACTGAAAATAAATATAGCTTTGGTGCAACCCTGAATTTTTTCTGTGTGTGTGTGATAGAGATAAACATAATCAAAGTAAAGCAATTTCAATAAAAAGGAATTAAAAAGACATTTTACATCAACCTCTCTTTCCATTGTCTCCCTTGACAATAATTTCTTGGTATCTCTACTTTCTGCCAAATTATGGCTGTGACTTCTCTTGAGTAACATCAGCATCCAAAAAGGCTGAGGTTTCAGTGTTGCCTCTCCTGCAGCAAACCATCTACTTCATGACCTGCCCATGTTACTAATAATTCAGGATAAAGAGGAGGCAGTGGAGGTGACTCCCTGGGTTCCTCATGAACGTGGAGTTGAACAGAGGTGCCAGTGCCAGAGGAACTCCTCCCTGACAGCCTTTGGAGGGCAGCTAATCATGTTCACAGTTTGATAAGCATTACCATACTGCTCTCACCTCCCCACATAGATGCCACATTACTGCATTTAAGTTTCACAACATCTCTGCAAAAGGAAAATATCTGTACCGCCTCTATAAAGAGTAAACTCAAAGGACAGGAGTCACTGCAGTAGAATTTATTTGGCTAAAGGTAGCTATCCATAACACAGATGACCACTACAAACATGGGCACTCTGAAGTGGCCAGAAAGAAACAGTTCCTTCTGAGGCATGTTTATCTCATCCTAAGACAGGAATGAAGTAAGTCTGATGCACTGTGCTCTAGACATATTTCCTTTTCTTAATTTCTGGCTTCTGGAGGGAGACAGACCTGACAGTCTCAGATATACAGTAGAGTTGTCTGTGATGAGGGGACCCTCACATAATTTTCACCCTACTTGCCAAACTCAAAGAAAGCTTTCACTCCAAGTGAGATTTGCATGCAGGTCATCCAAGTACCAGACACGAGCTAACCAAAAATAAATCTTTGTCCAGTACCACAGGGCACAGGTATGAACAGACCTCTGTGTATGCAGTGGGGCATGTTAGGAAAAAGAAGGAAAATGATGGGAAGAGGGGAAAGAGAAGGATGCTATTTTAGCAGTAGGACTTCCCTCAGTGGCTCTTGGAAGCCTCCACCACAAGGAAATGGAAGTTTCTTTTGGAGAAACTCCTCTTTCAGCCTCACACACAGCAGAATTCAATGTGTGCAACCTGGCATCCAGGGTGAGTTCCAGCAAAATTTCCTACAAAGGAGGAGACACTTTAAAGCCTCCTGGCTGTTATCACAGCAGTTTAGTTTCAAAAGCAGAGCCAAAGAAAATCAGGCAGGCAATATTTAAAGGTCTTTGAGACTCTCTTCTGTCTCTGCAGCCCTTAAAATGGTTGGAGAGACTTTGTGGCAGGGAGTTTGTGCTAGGCACAGCCCTGCCACTCCTCATGGCACAACCAGGCAGTAGGGATGGTCCTGGGCTGGTCTATCCGTATCTAAAACCAGGCACAAGTTGGCACAGTTCTCAGAAGATGATCCATGTACCTGAAGTCATTTCTCACCTCTAAATCAGTTTCCTGGGATTTAGCTGAGCTGTTAGCAGAAGATTGCCATGCTTCTTCTGATGTCTTGGAGTAGCTACCTGGAAAGAGAGGCTAGACAAGACTAAGAGAATAAAAGCGGGTATTTATTGAAGGGCCTTCAAAGGTACACCTTGGGCAGCCAAAAAGCCTCCAAGAGGCTACACCCAAGATGGATGCTGGGTCAGAGGTTCTTCACACTTTTATAAGTTTGGCCCAGTTACCTATCAGGGTTAATTCTCCAATTAGCGTTTCAGGTAATGAAGTCATTACCCCAGGTTTGTTCCCCCTGTTCAGAGGCTCAGTTTTTGGGGCCTGGGACAAAAAGGTGTCCTTGAGTCCAGGTCCAGAGAGGATTTGTTATGTCTAACCAGAATGGGAGAACAGTAGCTAACAGGCTATGGAGTTGTAGAGTTAACAAACTAAAGCAGTACAGGATCTGAAAAATATAAAACTAAATCCTAAGGCATCACTTCCTCCACCAGTGGTGTCCAATGAGTGCAGTACTCAAGGGCCCTCAGGAGCATTATTGTTTCAGTAAGCAAGGAGAGGAGAGAGTGAGCTTTAGGAGTTGGATATTTTATTATTTTCTGTCTGTAAGAAAGGCTGTTTATCATACTCAGGTAAGGCAGACATAAGATGTTGCTTAGCTATATGTCACAACATATGAACACAAGCCAGAGGCACAAAAATGTAAGCCTCAGCTTTGCCTTTTTGCTACCCCCCATCCCTCCACCTTCTGATAATTTTTATGTAGATGAACATTAATTTTCTCTTTTCAGTCCCTTTACCTTGTTTCCTACTATTTTTTCTTCCTGCCTTCCCTCTTGCCAAAAGAATGCAAAATTTTGCAGAAAGATAAAACCAATTTTCAATTGCAGACAAGAGGAAAATCCTGCATGGACTCATCTTTCCCCTTCCCAGCCAAGGAGAGCTGACAGAAAGCATGAATCATCCCTCATCTTTGCATGGCCATGCCAAACCTACCTGGATTTGAGTCATGGTGCTTTGTTCGTGCTTTGTTCTGATATTTCCTGGGCAAAGAGGCAAAAGGCAGTTTGACCAGCTTTGTCCTCATCTCACAGCCAGAGTGATGGACCATACCTCTTGGGACATACCAGCCTTGCCCTGTCTGGGGTCCTAGTAATGTTCATCACTCCCATTTGGGAGCAAGAGAAGGGTTGAGGAGACACCAAGGGCCACCCACCTCTGAGCCTTAGGTCCTTCCAGGCACTCTAACCCCTTCTGTTTTTGAAGGCTTTTCCTACCATCATATCTGTCTGCCCTGTATTTTCTTCTCTGCTTCTTTTCTTTCTCTTCTCCTGCCCCCTTCCATCACCCCCTTCCCAATAAAATGCAGCACAGGGAGGCAGAGCAGTCTGGCACTGGCCTTTCAATATATTTAAATACCAGCAATTCACTGAGCTGGAAAATTGTAAATCTGCAATTTTATTGAAAAAGGTGGTCACCCTGTTCTTGGGAGCCATGTTCAGAGACAGCAGCATAATTAATGGACCTTTATGCAACACAGAAGCAAAGAATGGCAAATTTATTAACACTAGTAAGATGATATTTTTAATTTCTAAGAAACCAAATTTCCATATCTAGTTTTGCTTATTGTTCCATGAAAAGAAAGGCTGTTAAACCCATCCTGCACAGGTGAAAACATTGTCACATAACCTTTCTTTTTCCCTTGAACTAACACAGATGAGGACAGCAACTGGCACTGAGGGATTAGTAATGTCTTCTAACAGTGCGCATGAGGTGCCTACTCTGCACCACGTCTAGACACCTTCCTAGCATTTCATGTAACAACCTTTCAAACCAAACCAGAGACAGACCAGTGCTGTCAGCACAGCTCATTTTAGTTATAAAGGGCATGCTTACTTGATGTGCTGCTAGGAAAGTTAAGCAAGGCACACAAGCCATAAAAATAGCTTTCAAGTGGGCAATATAAAAGGGGAAGCAAAAGCCACCAAAGCAGAAAATAAAGGTGAAAGGTTTCAAAGGTAGGACAGGAGTCTCTCACATAGAGGGGGAGAATAAATGAAATGAAATAAAGCTTGTCATCATACTTTTTACAAAATGTGGGCGGACTGATGTAGCTGTAGTGAATTATGACAGCACTGTGAATTATGTGTGCAAAGAGTTACTATCATAACAGATGACATCACCCCAGTCTAGAGGATAAAAAGGCCACAGAAATATGGAAGGGGTGATGAGAGATGAAGCACCATCTTCTTTGGGAAAATCCTTTTGAATTAAGGACATGATATGAACTTATGGAGAGGAGCGTCTCCTCCAGAATAACTAAAAGTGCATATCTCGTTATTCTGAATAAGAATACTGTCTCCAAATTAGCAAAGCCACTTTAGCAGGAACATGTCTTCCAGAATAAGTCCTTAAACAACTAAGCCCTGTGAGGAAATAAGTACTCTGTAGAGAGGATGGGGAATATAGCAGCTATAGAGCGACCTCTTTGTTGCTGAGGGTCACTTTCCTTTTCTAGATGATTAAGACTTCCTAACACCCAAATGAAACCGTTAGCTGGGGTCTGACACTTCAGTACTCTTGGAAAGAGTTCTGCCAAGTAAAGATAACTGAAATGCCAGGTAAAAAAGAAGACTTCTTCCACCCTTTCTGTTCTCCTTATTCTGGCAGTTCTGTCATTCAGTCTGTGTAACACATCCATTATTCAGGACCTGAGTTATGTGCTTAGTCCCTCATTTACACAGCAAGCCCTGCAAACGTTGAGCATAAGGGCGTGAGCTAGTGGTATCTGTCAAAAGAAACTATGAATCCAACCCCATGATATTTAAAAATACCTAGATATTTAAAAGTAGAAGAGCATTTCAATTTATTTCCCTACCTATATTAAGCTGCATCATTTAGGAATATAGCCTGTGGACTAAAACAAATTCATCTGCTGCGAGCTTGGAAAAACAAATTATTGCCTGTTATCATCTTTACATAAATATTTGGGAAATGCTATATCTTGTCAAGGATTCTCTCTTCTGGTAGCCTCACAGCCTCTTCAAGTTCTTAATTTTTGTGCTCTCAGTAGGTGCATATGGTTATAGCAAATCAGGCCTGATGACCCACAGGCACTTTCACACTTGTTTCCATATCTGGGTGAAGCACTTGGTGAGAGAAGCCGCTCAGGCATATGGCCTGTAATAAGCTGAGCTCCAGTGAATTGGAACCTCCTGCTTCGACAGCTATTTGGCCATTTGTTTTCTTGCTGCAGAACTTTATTTTCCGTCCTTTGACAGAATGATGAAAGCAGCCAGAGGGTTTAGGTACCACCTCCACCAAATGTTACCCATATTCCAGTAGTCAGGTAGAAAAACAGGGAGATGATCAGGGGAAGGGTGCCCACTGACTCTGGAAGTCTTGAGGACTGAAAGCACATATTCTGCTGGAAGAGAAGCTAAAGAAGATACAGTCAAAACTTCCCAAACCAGCTATGGTGGTTTTTGGTGATCTTTCAGCTGAGGTTGTCCATGAAGCAACTGACAGTCTCAGTTTTCTCTCTTACATCAAAACTGGGATAATTATTTTTCACACTACATGTCTTCATTAATTATTACAGAATTTAGTTTAGAAGCACATCAGCTTAAAGGCATTAGAGTAGCTTAATCCATCTCAGTGAAAAATATTACTTACAGCAAATAGGAGACAAACCTACTGCAATGGCAGAATAGGAAATAAAGCTGAATTTTTTCAAAAAAATGTATGAAAAATATAGGCTTTTGTGCAACGGAAACATACAACAGAAACAAGCAATAAAAAAATAAGCCTTATCCCTGGCCTAAACAATCCCAAGTCAAATAATTTCAGAGGAGAATTCAAGGGGACTTCCAGTAAATTAGGCCTTGTTTCCTTCCTCTCACACCTATATCTTAAGCACACAAGCTGATCAAATGTTTATTGCTACTGAAGATACAGGACAACAGCTGTGTTGCCTTTTGAGCCCCAGGACAGCACAGAGAGTGTTCTACATTTGTCCTAATTGGAAGCAACTGAAAAGTTTTGCATCAAACTGTTTTGCAACACAGAGGCGAGCTTTCAGTTTCAGTGAATAATTCATGAAATGGTTCTGCTTCTCACAGAACATTTCAATTTTTCATTGAAAACCTGAGCAGGCAAACCAAGAAACTGCATGAACCACTTCAAATCTGAAGAGCCATCACAGCACTCCAGAACCCCGTTCTGTTTCTTTGTTGGGGACTTTGCCTCTCCACTAAACTCCATTTCCCAAATACACTGACCAGGCAGCAGCGCTGATGCATACCTTCCCACCTATGTGAGAAAGGAATACTGTTAATTATGGAAGATGCAATGAAGTCAAGGAGTCATCGTTGTGTGTTTACTTGTTGGGACTTGAAATCTACCACCTAACTCACTCATTGTTTCCATTGGATAGTGGGGGGAAATGCATGAAGAAAGGGGAATGTGGAAGAAAAATGGGCATGGATCCTTTCATCCTACTCAACTGCAGCAGTTAGTTTGTGTAGGAAATGAAGCGGAGCTACAAGGCCCTCCAAAAATGAACAGGAGAGTCACTGAAGTATGAGAAACCAATGAGCAGAAAAAGAGGCCACTCGGTCTTGCTCAGTGACAGCCATAGGATGTGTCAGACAGCTTTCATAGAGATGCCAGCTCAGCACCCGGTCTAAAAGCCAGGTGCAAGTGAAAGTGAATATGTAGTGTGAAGGTGGACTTACACCCAAATAGGACCACAAAATAGTACAAGGAAGATTCAGAAGAAAACTCTTTGATATCCTCAAGCCAAAAGTATGATTGACAAGAAAAGCAACTTAAAGTCAATTGCTGACTGTACTTGCTTTCTAGAACAGATTGCTTTTGATTTCTCCAACCAGAATCTCAGCTGGTCTAAGTTAGATAGCTGATTTCTGTAAAATTCATGCCCATTTGCCTGTTGAGCCTCTTGCCCTTAGAGAATTGGCATATTATCTAAGGTGAAAAGTACATGCTTTGGCTATGCTTCTGTTCAAGCAGAAAATACCATGAGATGGAAGCTTCAAAACTGACAATGCTTCCTCTCAGCTATTAAGAAAACAGAGGTAAAAAGTCAGTTTCACTCCTAAGATCAAAAGAAATCTGGCATTTAGTTTTGAAAAGAGAAAAGAATCATCTGATGCAAGGTGAAGAGTAGGAATGTTAATGTAGGGAAGTTCTTAAATGTATCTGTAAAAAGGATCAGAGATAAACATGCAAAAGGAGTTTGACATATTTTTTGGAGGGAGAAGTTATGAATGATTGGATGTGTTTGAAACTTGATGTGATGACTTTCAGAACCAAAAGATCAAGAGACTCTTGATCAAGGGAGTCTAGGAGAGGCAGAAAGAGAAGCATAGGTGAAGGAATATAAGCCCACAGCAAAATACCTTTTTCTCTGAGTTTAAGGTCCTTTTTCTCTGTGGTGGAAAGGAAAGGTCAGAAATATATGAGTACCTGTCTTTGAAAGATGGGTAGCATCCACTAATAGCATCAGAAAAGGTTTGATTTGGGCTCAGTTTGAGGAACAAGCCCTGATCAATTCTCATCTGAGTAGTCCTCATTTACTCATCCTTCTGTACAAGGAAAAATAATTGGTTAGCTGATCAGATAAGGAAATGCCAAACAGGATACCCGATTATAGCAGAAAGCTGATCTGTGGGATGAATTAGCCCCTTGATTCTCTGAGTCACATAGAAAACTGGAGAAAGATAAAGAAAATTATTAAATGCTGACAAGGAATTTATTGGATTGTTTTGACTACACCAAGTGATTCCCAAGGCACAAAGTTCAGCAGTGCCTCTAGTGCTGCTCCAGAAAAGCCTGGCATATGGTCTCCCCCTAGCTTAGTGGGCAAGTTTGTCTGCGGATAACGTGGATGACTTGGGCACTGATAGGAGCTCAGTGACCATACACAGACACCAGCACAGTTAGAGAGCCACGACCACCCTGCCTTTAACCCTTCCTTTTCCCTCAGTATTGGTAATGCAGGAGCTAGTTATAACAGCAAAGAAGTGCCTAGCATAGCTGGAAGGGCACACACCATCCCCATGTCCTCCTGAGGCCTTGTACAAGGCTGATGCTGTGCATAGGTGCTGCCTGCCTGGCTGGCACCTATTGGCTCTGTCCCTGTGCCAGGGTTCACCAGCTCAGCTGCTGCAGCTGCCCACAGCCACTGCTGTGCTCATCTTTGATCGGCTGATTGAAAAATGCCAATTGCTATTGAGGCAGGCAGCAACATTTCTTTCTCCAAGACATGGATGCTGGCAACTGTTTTAAAATTCCATGTTGAATATTCCTCTGTGGTTGTGCGTGCATTCTGTTACGTGCAGTATCTGCTTAGAAGTATTAAAGCAAAATGTCTCTGTCAGTTTTGTCTTTTTGTATTTGACAACTGCTGATGTCATTTTACTGTGTTTGTAAATCTCAGCCTGTTTGCTGCTGAATCACAGAAGAAGGCGAGACATAATAAATATAACTCCTAATCAACCCAGAAAGTTGTGGATCACTGGAACGACAATTAGAAAGGGAGTCTTTTTTAACCAGCAGTAGCAGAACAGAAGGATCCTGTTTCCTGTGCAGAATTCCCTGTCACTCACAAGTTTTGACTGATGTGGGTTGCATTCTCCAAAACAGAGATGTGAGTATCAAGAACCAGTAGCAGAGCCTGACCTATATATGGAAATAAGAATAGAGGAAGACCAGCATTCCCCATAAAGCAGCTTTCTGAGGGCAGAAATTATAAAATGCAAAACAGGAAACCAAAGCACAGAAGGATGGCTTTCATACCCATGTCCTGATTTCCAGAGTGTTTATCCCTCATCCTCAGTATTCCTCAGTCTTTCAACTGGCTTGACTAAGGCATGAAGTATTTGAACCCTTGTTGGCATTTTTAAGTTTTAGGAAAGTTCTACAATTGCTAAAACCAGCACATTTCAGATCCACTGGGAGAGAGCAGCATCACAGGAGATGACTGTGTATCCACATGATGTCCAGTCATTGCTACGTGTTTCTCTGAGACTGAGAGGACATGTCCACACATGTGTGTGATGACAGAATTCTTAGAAAATTGGCAGGCTGTAGAGTCCACTGAGGCATATGCCATACTTGCAACCAGAGAGCCAGGTGAACTAATAACTATAATGAGGACATTGGCTAATGAATGAAAAAGCCCGAGAGTAGGACCCTACCACTCTTTCACTGTGGAGATTACAGGGTTGTCCAGCTGGTAGCTTGAGGGATGGAGTGAAATAACAAGATGTCTCTTCCTCAATGTGAATTAAAGGCTTTCTTGGAAAATGAGAGCACATCTAGAATGAGAGCACAACATGACTTGGTGACATCGACCTTTTCAGAGACTCCATGTAGACCTTCCAGTATCCTTCACCAGCACAGTATAAAATATTTTCTTCAACTCTAATGTCTTAAAAACATCTATCACATGGTTCTGCCTGTTTTCATGAGAGAAGTGGTGTTGCTGAAGTTCTGTGGGGAATTGCAAGAGGGATCATGGTGTGCTTCTGGAAGAGGCTGGTCTCAACAAGCCTAGTGGTGGATCAAAGCACAAGATGTGCTCGAAATGATCCCTGGAATTAAACTCTCACTACCAAGAGAAGTGTCTTCATGGATGTTTTGGCTTGCAAACATTCTCTGTTTCTCATGGCCAGGTTTATTTTGCTGTAAAGGATTCACTGAAGCAGACAGCAAGGTAATGTACCTCAGGGCACAAAAAGCAAGAAAGCAAGAAAGTATCATTTCCAAAACTGTAGTTGGCCAATCACCATGGCAGAAGGCTGTAACACTAATGTAGACTCTTCTGCATGCACAGCTAGCAAGATGGTGCCTTTGAGAGGCTTACAACACCTACTACTCTCAGCTCTCTCCTTTCCTCTCTTTTTGAAGTTGCCTCACATACAATACAGTGCTGCTACTTCCAAAGTCTATTCCCCTGAGGAAGACCAGAAAGTCATTCTGGTTTTCCCCATTTTATTTGCGTCCACAGTAATTATTCAGGCAGTAATTGAAGGGACTTTGAATATTTATTAAAACTACATCAAAGGTGTAGCATTGTTTTTTCTTCCTATATGACCTGCAAGGAAACAAAAAAACCCCAGATAATTCCATTCAAGTTCAGGTTATTTAGTCCCATAGCTTTCATCTGGGTATTTTTTTCTAAATGGTGATAGACTGGGTTTTGTTGTTCTTCGTGGCTAATTTAGTTCTCTGCATGTTTCAAGCATTTTGCTAAGGAGCCGCCTGGTTTGTAATGACATTGACGAAGTTTCCTCACCAACAGCCCCTCTCTGAGGTCCTGCCCTGTCTGAGGGGAATGCTCCCAGACTCCCAGTTTCTTTGTCAGGCCAAAAGGTACACTATAGCTCATTATCTCACAGAAGAATTCCAGAAGGATTGAAATCTGCAAGTTTGCCTACTCAATGTGAGCATCAAAGAGAGGCTGCCAAGCAAGAAAATTAAAGCAATGAGAACATCAGCCCGTTAAGCCACAGTGCTAGACTTGATTGCAGACTAAGCATGGATAAACACTGCAACATGATAGCTTCAAATAGATATTCAAAATATATGTCTGAAATCATTTCTTCTACTCACACTCTAAAAAGGTGTCATTGCCTCAGTGCCAGTGGAGCATACTACATTATATACATACCTTGTTCATTACTATGACAAATAAGCACAGTATTGACAGCTGATTTATTTATTTATCTATTTATTTAAGAAAAATCCATGTATTGAATAGAAAATCATTAACATCATCTGGTCTCAGGGCTTTCTAACTGCTTATTCTTCTTAAAAATATGCATACATTCTCTAAAAATAAATAAATATATGGTTTTGTTGTTCAGTGTGAGCTATAATTTTCCTTTGTTACAGGCTATGGCAGCAAATTGAAATACAAGCCATTCTGAACTCAAAAGGGAGCTAAAATTACAGCAATTGAAATTTTTTCTGGTGTCTGGTGCATCAGGGACCTCAGTCTACCTTGTCTGAGGCTCAGTGTTTTGGTTATAGTTAAATGGTTAAAAACCTTTTAGCTTTCATGGCGCAGAACGAGAGTTTAGCAGAAATGCCTCCCACTGTCTGTCTACATCTTTCACAGTGCCTGGTGTTGGAGTATTTTATGAATTTATTTCCCTCCAACCCCAACCACACATGAAAAACAGAGGATTTCGGCTGTTCCAGCATGTCTGTTGTGTTAGAGTACTGTTCTTTCCTTATGAGCATCTGCTTGGGTCATAAATGGGATTCACTTCATGTTACTGCAACTGTGGAAAAGGTCAGGAGGTTTTATCCTTGGTATTTGGTTTTGCTCCTTTGAGAGGACAGATCTTCCTGTTTTAAGCTCTCTTCCAAGTAGCTGGGATTCATTAACCTCTGGAGCTGCCTTTTGTGCTGGTGCCTCACCACCTTCAAGAGCATAAGGGATTAGACTTGACTAGACATCTAACTTTTTTGACAGCTGTGACTGGTGGAGCTGAATCTCACCGTAGGTAACATCTTCTGCTGGTTTTATTAGTCAGGGCTGGTTCCAACTCTCTTTAGCACACTGTTCTTGCTCACCTTGCTGTCTACTCTGTACACTTGCCACAACCAGTTAATTCTGTTCGAGGCACATTCTTTCTGCAGTTCTATACTGTATTTTCATAGGTTTTGCTGCCTGCACCAACTGAAAACTATTAAAAACATAGTGCTTCAAAACAAGCAGGTGTCAAAAAGAAAACCCTCTTCTAAGTATGCCCCTTGCTGCTGGCAACTATTACTTGCAGTTACAAAGCAGATAATTTAAACTTTGTCTGGCTGTCTCCCACATTTCTAAAATACCTCCTTCCTGATGGAGCTGTAACTTTTGCTGTCCTGTTCTTCCACTCAGGGTATTGTTTTCATGTTCCTCCTGTTAACATATCTTCTTGAGAAATTACTCAGGGCCAAGGCACCTGACAGAGGTCTGCTGCCACTAGTGCCTATGTCTTAACTGACTGGCACTTAGTTACAGGGGTTGCTTGAGTTCCTCTGACACACCACGGCCACCAGCTGCCACCACCGACTGAGGGCTTCCCCATCTCCGACTTGGTAGCCATAGGTAGACCAAGGACTGTAGCAGGTACTTTTGGAAGGTGGTATCAGCAAGTAGCAGATGGTTTCCTGAGCAGACCCTGAGCTTTGCAGTTTCATGCTAGTCTATGATGTGCTTATTAAACATTTTTGTGCTGACGTCACAGCGGGTAACTAGAAGATGAGATGGATGTTGAGGCTGAACTATTTGAAATAACATCCTGAAACAGTCTCTGCACGGGGTTGAACTGCTCTGCCTGCATTGCAGCCCTTGGTCCCCTGCTTTTCTGGATTGGGGAATGTATTGCAAGACATTGCAAGCCTCCCCTCGAGGCTCCCTCCCAGTTGTTGGTTTGGGTTTTTTTTGAGATTTTTTGCTTTGGCTTTGGCTGGTTGTTTTGGGTTTTTAAAAGAGGAAATAAAAGGATGGCAAGTACTCAGATCTTGTCATGATGTTCAGAGAGAGAGGACTCAGACTTCAACCCAAGAATGGGGTGTTTGGGTGAAAAGTTATCTACGTCCTATGGTGTAGAAAACACCATTGTTGGGAGTAAATATACAGACTGATACCAAGAATCTTGTGACTCTATAATACAAGACTTTTAAGTCTCTGATACATGTTATGTAATGTAAATCCAAAAGGGTTCTGTTGATGTCATTTCCAAGGGGTCATTTTTAGATGCTGTTTTTAAATACAGTTGTGTTTTGATGACTCAGAGATAAATCCTATGCTTACAGAAATGATGGATTTACACAGAGTAGTGTAAATTATTTTGATGTACAGCAAACCTTAGTTGTTATTCTAATCAGGTTGCAGTACATTTGATATATAACTACAGTCCTCCATTTCCACCACAGCATACAAAATTGTCCTCATGTGTGTGCATATTTATATTTATAAATACACATGTACCTAACTGTACATACAGGTATATTTATATGCACACCAAAACTTTATTTTTTACACACAAGTATATATAAAAATATATACACATAAGCAGATGTATATAAATCTGTGACCTCTAGTGGTCTACAATAAAGAATTACAAATTGGGTAGAGGTTAAAATACAATTTTTTTGTTCTTTTGTCTAGGATGGGTTACACACCCTGTGAATGGAGCTAAAGAAAAGCATAATTTGCAGCACAGAAAGGAAATGGTTTTGATGTTTATGGATCACTACTGTCAAATTTGTACAAGTAAAATACAATACACTGGATATATATACACAGCAGCCCCTTCATGTTTAAAACATTCTAGAGAGCTTAACAAGTGATAACCTAAGATAAAGCTGCTGTTGGGTCAAAGAATGAATTAAACAAGTGTTGCCTTTAGTCTTGACATGAAAGCATTTACAGAGCCAATGTTCTAAATCTCTGCTGGCAGAATATTCAGAGGCAGAAAACGATAGAGCACTTAAGATGCACAGGCCCTTTCAGCTATGGATTTATAATGATATTTCTGTAGAGCATTTGTAGAACACAAAACCTGACTTGGGCAGTAAGGAAGTAATACCTTAGCTGGATATGCAGGGCCAGAAAATTAGATGTGCAGCTGGAATTTTAAGAGCTAATGAAAGCATGAGAATAGTTCACCTTCTGGGGGACGGACAGGAACATTATCTGACTTGGTGAGCCTTCCCTCCCCCTTGCTGCTTTCTTAAATTCACGTGACTTGAGGCTTTTCTTGCTTATACTTTGCAGGTACGCTTCATGATGAAGCAACTGCCAGGTTGAAAGCTCCTAAATGGGTATCACTGATGCAATGCTTCAGTCATAGTTTGTCCAAGAAAGTACTCCCCTTCTATCCTCAGTGAATCAACTCGAAGCAGGGGAGAAGGGAATTTCCCTCTGTGTCCAGCCACAGAATGTGGCTGAGCAGTTCATTGTGTTGCTGTCATTGTGTGGATGGACACCTGTCAGCCAAGATTTAGAAAACTGGAAAGATCTGGGTGGACGCTCCATCAAAAATCTGCATGATGATTATGGCTTGCAAGTGTTCCTCAACTGATCCCAACAATCAATCCAGCTCTCTGGTGTGGGCCATACTCTTTTATAGTCTTGGTCTATTACATTGTATTAGAATGAACTACTTGTCTCTTCTTGAACCTCAAATGTGCTTTTAAATAAATTGCGTTCACTTTTAAAAACTCTGGTTCATGTGTAAAAAGGCTCCAGGAAAACCCGAGTGGGTGGCAACAAAGAGAAAACTCTGAGGAGGCTTAGGAGTAGCCAAGACTCAGGTCCCAGACAGAAGCCTTTCATCATTACAAATTTTTTATTTGAAATGTAGAGCCATAGACTAAATTGTCCTTGACCCAAATTTGATTTTTTTGAACAATGTGTTTCAGGATCATTCCAATGAAGAGTGAAAGTGGATGAAATTGAAAGAAAGTGGATTTTAACTGCTTAACTTCAGAATTGCTATCCAATTCTCCTTCGTTGCCCACACTCCATCAGCACCTTGAGTTTTATTTTCCTGTCTGTAAGCTCTATAAATGCCCAGGATTCTCTATTCCTGATTGCACACAAAACCTCTTTCTGAGCATCTACAATCTAATGAGATTCTAAAAACAATGTGAACAAACACTCGTCATAGAGTGCACCTCGCCCATAGGGAGAGGATCAGACACCACACCAAACAGACAAGCACCTGTATTTCCTACGAGACACTGCTGGTTAGGAAGGGGCATGCACAGGGTCTGTGCCCTCGGCATCCTGCCAGAGTCCCAGCAAGGGGCCCTAACCTTGGCAAGACATACTAGCCTAAGCACAAGGTCTCTCCCCTGGGCTTACTTATCTGCACAGAAAAATTCAGTATGAGAGACCAACAAAATCAGAAGAGGGCTCAAGCAGTAAGGACACTCATCTGCACTCTTGAAGATGTTGGGAGTTCAGGCAAAGGACAACCTTTGGACAAAAAATTGAATTTTGCAAATCCATCCCTTTGTGTAGATCCCATTTATACCCCCAAGATCTATGTAAGATGGCTATGGCTGCACCTTTACTCAATGCACCATTTAAATTTACCTTTATAAATGGCTTTAAGGGAGTTTACCTGAAGAGCAGGTGCTTCCTCAGGCTTGGCAGCTGATGGCAGTTACTCACTAGAGCTGTAGGTTAAGGGGCTGCACCATAACACCTCCTGCCAAGGAGATCACTTCTCCATGGTGTAGAGCCAACCACTCCATGACCATGCTGCCCAGTGTCACTGGATATAAAAACTGCTTAAAAGCCTGCTGCTAATATGTGCTGGAGGTTAATTGCAGGAGTCGGGAAAGCTGATGTTTGTCTGAAAACAAACACAATATATGTTTGTAATGGAAGTTGTAAACAAGGAGGCATGCTGGGTAGGTAGCCTCAAGCTAGCAGAATTTTTAAAAATCTTGAGACTTTACATTATTTATAGGCTGGAGAAGATTCATTGTTCGTGAAACAACAGGCAGCCTTTGTGTTACGTCTATTGACACAGTGAAACCTTCTTGGAGTGAAATTTGCTTTGATATCCTGTAGAGATTTCCTCCTAAATTCTGAGTTTCTTAAATATGCTGCTCTCAAGCTTGTTCCTTCTCTCACATTCACATTCTCTTGCTACGCCTTTTGTGGTGCATGCAACACATCACAGTGAACCAAACCGCATGTGGTGGGAGAGAATTATCAAGGGTGAATGGTATCTTTAAAGAGAAAATTAGTAAAACATTGATTCTTATTAACTCAAATAAAAGCGAATTTCATTAAAGTGCTAGCAAAGAGTGAAATAACTAATGTGTACATAAAGTTGGTGTGTTCTCTGCAGAACCCAGCAAAAGTTAAGATGCTACTTTTATAATATTATCAGAAAGCAGGGAACAAAGCAAGAAAGAGTACTGAAAGACTAATTCCTCCTCCAGGAAAACAAGACAAAACATTGCGTCCTAAGAGAATAGTCTGTACTCACTGAGATCCTTTATCCTTCATGGCAATGTGAGAGCAGTCAGCAAAGGCTCAGTGGGCAGTATTCCATGGCATGTAGCTCTTCTGAAGTCCCAGACAGCACACCAGAGATTAACACGGCCCACATCAGACTCAAAACTGGGTTTGCATTTTATTTATTGTGATTTATTGAACTGCAGTAGCCCCTAGAGGCTCTTAGTAGGACTGCTGTCCCATTGTGCTCCATGTGCTAACAGGAAAGGACAATGATGGGACACTTGGGCACTCACTTGGACTTCACTGGGGTCTGGCACAAGCTCAGAAGTCTTCTGTACTTCCTTTCCAGAGACCAGCTTCATGTCCTCTTTTGTATGTATCAAGGAGTGAGGTACTCTGATAAAGACCCTCAGTGTTGGTGGAGTCACTACTACACACAGCTTGCTGTTTGCACCAACACATCTTCACCTGTAGCAAACAAAATCTCCTTGGCCAGAGGGAAACAATGACCCTGCCACGTTGTAGATGGGCTTCACAGCAGAGATCTTCTATTAGCCAACCCCAAGAGCTAAGGAAAAACAACAACAAAAAAAAAAGATAAGAAGGCAAAGCTAGCAGAATAGCTGTCAGAAAAACACCAGGATAGCTAAACAGGAGCTTCAGTCATTCCCTCTGGGCTGGGAAGAGAGATATCTTGTCATGAGGAGCTGTTAAGAGAAAAGTAATTAAAAACTAGGGAAAAAAAATAAAAGGAGACCAGCAGGAGTAACCCCTTTAGAATGGATGTTTAAAATTGATAGACTTATTTTTCTTTATGTGGGGAAAACTATCTTTTTTTTTTTGGAAGGGGGTGCTGGTGTTTCCTTTTTTACTTTGTCTGAGTCTTGAAGCTATAAAATTGCTCAAGAAAGGATCTTCACTACTAAATAGGCTTTATATAATATGAAAATACCACTACATACTTCAGGGACAGGCAAAGGATAGAAGTAGATATGACAGTAATGCTGGATCCCTGCCCATTAAACATATCTGAAAACAGCCTCTGGTGCAGCTGGCACTGGCTTATAGGCAGTTTAACTTTCTCAGCACACTGTTGAGTCCTAAATCTGCTTTGAGCAGAGTAAATGGTCTGTATATGGCTCTTTCCCTCCATGGCATCCTGATGTGTTTTATATAAGTTACATTTTCTGTTTATACTAAGTTTCTTCTAAGGATGTTAAATTGTTTTGAAAACTTTCCAAAGCTCATTAAAGTCTTGCAAAATCAGTAAATATATTTTAAGTTATGTTCAATGCAATCATTGAAGGCAGTATTGCTTCTATCATGGAGATTCATCCTAAGGTGGATTTGGTGCAGTACATTTAAAATCCAGAGGAGGTCTGACATTCTAGAACAACACCACTCAATCAGCTGGGAAAGGATGTCCATGACAAAATCACATGTATCAAAAGGACACCAATGAAGGCTCTTGTTTTCAGAAGATTATCTTCAAAAACAAAAATGACAATGTAAAACCAAATCTTTCTGATGAATCTAGTTTGTCTGAAACAATCAAGGAATTTTGGCAAGAATCATAATTTTCTCCATAAACCAAAGACTGATCCTTTCAGCACCTGGCTGTGTCCTGATCCAAAGGGATTAGGGCTTCCTAGTCACCTGCCAACATCAGCTCTGCAGAATTTTCCTCAGTGACTTCCTCTATTGCAAGTCTTTGCCTATCAGCGCTTACTGAGGCTGGATGGAGCTCACGCCTCAAGATATTCAGTTATGGCAATTTAGCACCAATTCCTCTGCTGGCTGTGACATGAGGTCCTCAGAGGGAGATGTAGAAAGCATCTCTTTGTAGGTGTTTTTCTCAATAGCAAACCAAGGTTCCTGGTTTCTGCTCCTCAAAGATAAGTACTGAAAGAAGAGGACATGACAAACAGGAATGAGCAGAAAAATCATCCAAGCAGAACCATGGGAAGGTCATAGTTAATGAGTAGAAAGTGTGAAGGGCGTGAAGAGTAAAGTCTGACTTAGCAGTGTTTGTTAGTGTGTCACTGCTGCAGACCTGGTATAGACACACAGGAGATTAAGGAGACAGAATACTGTCCGAACAAAACTACTTTTTCTGTAACTATCTTTTCAGTTAAAGAAATCCAAATAAATGCACTTTTCAACATTTAAGCTCTCTAGTAGAGGCTCAGCAGTGGAGGGAAGGCAGGAACCCCTGTCAGTCTGCTGGGGGCCAGACCAGCCTGCTGGTCGTGGAAGGGAGAACACACACTGCCTGGCAAGGATGCTCCTTGTGTATGTGTTGCACAAAGCCCACTGCATGCACAGGGACCAAATTTCATACCTTGAACCATGGGCTCAGCCAGGCCTTCATTCTTGCTGGAAATATGATTATCCAGCTTTTGTTTGGATTTGATCTAAAGACTCCGTGCACTAAGGTAGGGGCTCAAGGCAGGAATGCTTAGAGGTTTCACTTATACAAAAACTGAGACAGAATATAAAATAACACAGAAGGTAAGCACTACAAATAATAATTTATCACATCAACATGTGAAATGGGTGGTATTAATGGCATGCCTAATATTTTTGTTAACTCAGAAAAGATGCCCCAGAGTGGTATAACTAATGACAGCACTGAATTGCTATATAGATGAAGCTTTGAGTGGTACTGTTCATATTACATTTTTCAAACAAAGGAAAATCTAGCCTTGCTTTTAGCCTCTCTATAGGACTAACTTTTTCTGTCCTTAAAATCCAGACCAATTGGGGCTACCCTTCTTCCCCGTATGACCAATATAAGTTTAGCAAGAGCAGTTGCAAACTACTTAGAGATGTAGGGACAACCTTAGGATCCAGCATCTCTGGGTCCTTTCTCATGTGCCTACCACAGAAGGAAGTCTAGCTTAACACAGTTTTTTGCACATAAACTGAGCAAACTCTGAATATTATAGTTCCACCCCTACCACTACCCTGGTGCCTCCACTGGGCTTCTTAATTATAGTTCTTTCAGAGAAATGCTGTCAATAGGAGAAGAAACCATTTATTGTAGTGTGCATTGAGAACTAGCCCAGAGCTAGCCAAAATATCCCCAGAACCTGGTGAGCACTTAGGACCTGAGTAGTTTCCAGCTCAGAGGGAATTCACAGAGCTCCAAGACTGTGCCAATTGATCTGGTGGGCCACTGCAACTTGAAGCTGAGAGCAGCTGGCAGTAGGTAATACAATAATGTGTTTTCCTTGGGAGTTTAAATTTTCCTTCAGCCCAGGCTCTGTAGCTAGTTTGCACAATGCAATTAGCAGAATTTGTTGCTGCAATTGGAGTTTGCAGTAGTGCTTCAATCAGGATATGTGAGGCACAATCGAATCTAATTCATTTTTTCCCGACTGTATGGACTCCTCAATGCTAGTGCAAGTAAAGGATTGTGAAAATCCATTTTTTTTGTCACCACAGTAAAAGCTCTGCCTATGAAAGTACACCAGGTGTAAAAACAGAAGCCATTTTACATAGTCACTTTTAGAAAAGATTCACAGAGTGAGAGAATGCAACACGGGACAATTGTGGATTTAATTTAGGCAAATATCTTTTGTGATAAAGTAGTGGGTGTAATCCCTAGAGAGAGGTTCTACCATTTTAATCAGCAGTAGAGTGGTATGACTCTGCATGTAGACAAGCGATAAAATAAATTTTGAGAGCCTGTTCTGAGCTATCACATTCCTATGTTCTCACTTCATGCTTCTTTTTGCAGCCCTCCATGAATTAGGATGACTTATAACATAATGTTAACTTAGATGAAGGCAGAATTTGCAGACGGGGCATGCAGAGAGGTTTGTGAATTTTGGGAGGGTGCTCTGTAACTCGTATCCATTCCTTCACTTCTGGCTTGTAAATAGCAAAAACATTTGTTATCCAGTTTTCAAAGACAGCATAATGTGTTGGTCTATCACACTCTGTAAGCTGGCTGTCAATAGGAACTTCTGAAACAGCCCACCCCTTCATGGCTGGAAAATACTAAATAGCAACTACCAAAATTAAATGCTTGTCTTTTTTGCTTTTCAGGAAACAAGAAAGAACAAAAATTTTTAACATTGCCTTTTCCAATAGAGATTCTTTTATGTGCTGATACTTAAAAACTTTTTGAATATTGCCACCTTCTAGCTTCATTCACTATATCACCATTAGCTTTGTGCTCTGAATAGCGTGGTTAAATCATTGTGAAGACTGTAGTTAAATTATTAATGTTGCCTTGGTTGCTAATCCAGTGCTGACTGCTTGTTACTTTGGATTGTGTGGCTGGCTACAGCTCATTGCCTTTTGTCCCTGTCTACCCAGGGTACCATCTCTAACCAATTACCTAGTCTGATGCTTTCTTCTTATTCTTGCTAGCTTTTCCTTTGGCATCACAGCAATAGTGCTAATAAAACCTGGATTGGACCTGGAATAGGGAAGCTACATTTTTGTCCATGGAGCAAGCCTAGCTCAGTCTGGAGCACAGCAGGCTGCCCTGCTTTGCCATGTCAGACCTTGGCTGAGATGCTGAAGTGGAGTAATTAATGCTATTTCTGTTACTGTCACCTACACCCAGGGAGGTAAACTCATACCACATGGCTGAGGTCATGCTATCAACGATTCCTTGTACCCATGCAGGCCTTCTGGATTTGAACCAGCAGCCCTCAACTGACTCTGCAGCCTGCACAAATTCCTAGAGCTATCTAACAACTTTGCCATGGATTGTTTCAGTAGTGTCCAAAGCAAGTCATTAAAACCAGTGAAAAGAGCCAGCTGGAAACTAAATTTTTTCTTGTGGACTATTCTGCATTTCAATAATTCTAGTTCCCAGTTAGAATAAAATCTACTCCTAAAATAACCATTTTCTACAATTTCCAGTTCTTAAAACAAAAAGTCAGTAATGGATCATTTTAAAATATTTTCCTCTGAATCGTTTCATTTTGGTTTTTTGTGACATTCAGTGTTGTAATTGTACACCTTTAGTATACCTAATATTATACACAGATAATATATAGGAATTGTTTACAATTGTTCAAACAATACATCAAAATTAAATACCCTAGCATTATATTTTGAAATTTCTCTGTAAAAAGTAAAAAATTGAACTTCTGCAAAATACTCTGATTTATGTGAAAAACATATTTAGTGGAGAGTTGGTATTCATCTACTGCTACCAATATCTATAGGCAATACTGTGACACATTTATTTGGCATATCATAATACACTAGGATGGATTTTTTTAGAAATATCAGTCAGTAGCTTTGTTAACATTCAAAGGTTAACCTGACATACCCAGAGCATCAAAAGCTACTTACTCTGTGGGTCTGGATCTTCTCTCTTTTCTATGGTATCCTCAGGCTTGATTTGGCTGTTCTCTGGCTGTGCTGGATCACAGAGTCATAGAATGTTAAGGGGTTGGAATGGACCTTAGAGATTACCTAGTCCCAATCCCCCTTCCATAGGCAGGGGCACCTCCCACAAGACCAGGTTGCTCAAGGCCCCATCCAATCTGGCTGTGACCACTGCCTGGGTTGGGGCATCCACAACCTCCCTGGGTAACCTGTTCCAGTGTCTAACCAGCCCACAGTAAAGAATTTCTTCCTAATTTCTTAGATAAATTTTCCTCCTTTCAACTCGTACACATTAATCCTTGTCCTATCACTACAGCTCCTGAGGAAGAGCCCCTCTCCAGCTTCCCTGTAGGCCCCCTTCAGATACTGGAAGGCTGCTATGAGGTCTCCGCATAACCTTCTCTTCTCCAGGCTGAATAGTCCCAACCCTGAGATTAACTCAGTTGGTTAGAGCATGGCACTAATAGTGTCAAGGCTGTGGGTTTGATCCCTGTACAGGTGTTGGAACCCAAGGCACGCCTCTGGCTGCCCTGGGAGGTCAGGAGCCCTGGCAAGGGGGTCCTGGACCCTGGCAAAAAGCCCAGAATGACACAGTCTTTGATTTTAGTCCATGGGAAAGATTGCCGATGCAGTGCGAAGTAATGCAAAACAAGAGAAGTTAAAAATGATTAGTGGTTTAGTATTTTACAAGGTAAAAAGTAGGTTTTAGGATTTCTAATATGAGGATGAAGGATCTAAGATGGAGGATTTTGGGCGTTGCCCTGTTCTTCCTCTTCTTCTCCTTCTCCTACATCTTCTCTCTTAGTGTTGGCATAAAATGATTGGTAGAATGAAAAAGAGGTAGAAATTACGTGTCTAGAATAGGTGCAAATGAATTGGTATAGAATAGTAAATAATAAATACGTTGTGAAGAATGGTTGGATCATGAAAAGGGCACAAAAAGGACGGGACGGCCCAGGACTGGGCAGTTCCTGCTTGGAGTCGGCTGCATCAGATGTGCGGCCGGAGCTGAGAGCTAGCTAGAGATAACGAGAAATAAACAACCTGAAACAACATCTGCAGGCTTTTCTCATCTGTTCGGGCTCGGGGTAAGGCATCCCAGAGGTGAAGATAAGAACCAGCATTTGTGTGGAGTACCTAACTCCCGCATACAGGAAATGCTTCTGGGAGCTGGACTCAATGGTCCATGTGGACCATTTTAACTCAGAATATTTTGTGATTCTTTCCCAGCCTGTCTTTGTAGAGGAGGTGCTCCAGTCCTCTTATCAACTTCATGGCCTTCCTCTGGACTTGCTCCATGCCCTTCTTATGTTGGAGGCACAAGATTGGAGGCAACTGTATGCAGTGTTCCAGGTGGGGTCTCACAGAAGCAGAGTAGAAGGGCAGAATCACCTCCTTTGACCTCCTGGCCGTACTGCTTTTGATGCAGCCCAGGATGTGGCCGGCTTTCTGGGCTGTCAGCACTGCTGGCTCATTTTGAATTTTTCACCAACCATCACCAAGTCTTTCTCCTCAGGGCTGCTCTCAATCACTTCTCGCTCACCTGTAGTTGTGCCTGTGATTACACCAGGGACACCAGGTAGGAATCTTGTACTTCTCTTTGTTGAACTTCATGAGGTTTTCATATACCCATCTCTCAAGCATGTCAAGGTCCCTCAGGGTGGCATGCCTTCCCTCCAACATGGCAACTGCAGCACAGCACATGATGCCATCACCAAACTTGCTAAGAGTGCACTCAGTCCCACTGTACGTGTCACCAACAAAGATGCTGAAGAGTTCTGGCCCCAGCTCTGACCCTGAGGTACACCACTCATCACAGTTCTCCATGTGGGCAATGAGCTGTTGACCACTACTGTGGATGTCATGGCCCATGCCGGCTTTACAAACCTTGGGAGGCAGGAGCACAGACGTGTCCATCGCAGTGGCCTAGAAGGGACCCTCTCACCCATGGGGCACTGGAGTCCCGGAGAGCAAAGCAATCAGAGCTCACCACAGGGATCTCCTCTTTGCAAGGAAGGGCTCATGCTAAGAGGGCTGCCTATGTTTCATGACCCGCTTGCTCCTTTCAAGTGTCGGAAACTCATGATCTAAGTGGAAGAGGCCTACACTGAAGTGATTTTCTATATATATACTACATATGTACTCTTTTATCCATACCTATACAGATGTACTGATATAAAACCCTCATTAAATGGTTTTGTCCATATTTGAGGGAAAAGAGGTTGCAGTGAAACACTAAACTCTTATTTGCTTTCTTAGATTATGATGTTATTCCTTGGTGTAACTGGGAAACAAAAATTAGCAGCGTTTGTCAAACTGAAGACAGATGAAGTGCCAGGAAGGTGGACAAGCCACATCTTCCAGAGCAAAGAACATATGGCTGCCTACCACCACCATCTCTGCTGCCATAGAAAGCCACCCCAAAGCAGCTCATACCAGCCCAGCAGAGGCACAACTCCTTCTCACCAACCTGCTTGCAAACTCCCTCTGGGGAGGGTTGATCTCCTGTCCAGTCTTGGCAGGAACCTCAGCAGGGGAAGCTTTTGTACCAAGTGTGTCAGGCAAGCCAGGCTGCTCGATTTCAGAGTTTGACCTAAAAAGAAAATTTGCAAAAGGCAGCAGACAGATGTATTGCCTCCAGCTACTATCAAAGATCCCCTGCTTGACATCTGTGTCCATACAAAGGTCTTTGCTGTAGACATTGAAGCAGATGCCAGGCCTTCTTGGATCTTTTGCAAGACAGAAGACCTTTAAACTTGACTGCCTGCTATGTCTTAGATGCACTTCTTTATCATCTTGTCTCTGTAACAATTTGCTACTTATAAAGTATGATAGCACCAGTAAGTCAAGTAGCTCTTTGCTTTGGCTTTCTTGTGGAACATCTGTCATGGGAGGCCCATTGCTTTCAGCAATCTTGTTAGAACAACTTTCTGTGCTGGGAGGGAGTGAGAAGAGCATTTACTTGTAGAGGGCAGGAGCAGGGATTCATCCCAGAGGGAGTATTTGTTTTGTCTACACCACAGAGAAAAGCTATACTTGAAAAAAAAGGCTTACAAGGTATAGTTGAATTAATGGTGAACCGAGCTTTCCTCAGTGACATGAAAAAGCAAATGATATTTGTTACATCTCAGTCAATGTTATTTACCATCTGGTAGTAAAAAGTTCATTCCCATCTGTACTCACAGTCTGGGTCCAGGAGTCATCCTGATCTCTGCAGCAAAAACCATGAAGGGCTTCTCATTGGTGCCAATGAGACCTCTGAACTGGGGCTCTTAACTAGTCCATTACATGCCAGGTCAACTCAGGAGAGGCCAAAAAAAAGATCTGCTTTGGGACCAGAGGAAGGAAGAACATTTCTTTGACTCTCTGTTTCTTATAAAAGAGCAGACTGAACTTTTTGACAGAAGGAAAAAAAAAAAAAGGAAAGAACTCACTAGTACATAGCATTAAATTATATTTTGGCTAAATTTTACAAGAAATCTGAAGCAAAATTGAAACGCCGAGTGCCATCAATGAAAAAAATTAATTTAATTTTTATTAATGAAAACTCATGATTTAAAGAATCATGAGCGCTGCCTGCATATAAGTTTGTGTCTTCCTTCTTCAATTTGTATCTCTTGCCTGAGTTAAGTGAAAGATACCGCATCCTCAGAAATAATGAAAACTCTGCAGATTTCTTGTCTATCTTCAGAACAGGCTTTGGAAGGCTGAGCAGAAAGAGCGAGACCCTGTCAGTGGCTCTGTGGAGAAGAGACAGCAATGTACATTCACCCATTTACACATCAAAGAGTTCATGCAAGAAATAAACATTTTAAAATGTTCCAGCACTTAGGGATTTTCCATCAGAGCTCTAAACAGCCACAAATTCAAATCCATAAGAAAACCAACACACTATATCAACGGCTTACAGAACTGTTTTTCCTGCTCTCATAATACTTTTCTTTATTTCCATCCATAAATTTATTACAAAAATTAAATGCATATAATGTCCCATTTTTCCCAATTTTCTGTCTTTCTTTCTCTACTCATAGTTTTTTTAAAATTCAGCCCAGGTACAAATGAAAAAAGGATCATGAAGGTCTGTCACTGGTGCTTGCTAATTTTTCTGAAAACAAGGAAAGTTTTGAGAAGAAGACTTAGTAAAAACTGAAATTTTACATACAAGGAATCTTTTTTAGAGTAGGAAAAAGATAAAATTTCTAAGAGAAAGAGGAAAATGAGAATGCTTTATTTCCAAAACATTCGTATGAATTCCCTGACATGGAAGTAATTGATAATTTCTCTGTTTTGATGTTTCAGGCAGCAAGACTGAAAGGTCCAAGAAACTTGGTCATTAACTGAAGGCTTCATTTCATATTCAAATGCAAAAACATCCCCTACTGTATATTTCCTGTGATAGGTTGCTCTTTTTACACATATAGTTATCAGTGACACATGAAATATGTGACTACAGCTTTCAATCCCTGAAGGCTGTTTGTTACAAGTATGCATGTTGATAATGTCTAACATGTATTTATATCTTACTTCCCAGTACCCAAAAGGCACCTAAATCTTTCCCTATAAACAGCACTTAAATACAGTTAGTGGATGCTAGCAGCTGTTTTGCCATTAACTTCTCTTGGGCCAAGAAGGCAATGCAGACTTTAATTATGCAGGTCATTGTGGAAAGCATTCCCAGAGCCCAGCAAGCTATGTCTCGCTTATTGGAAATTTTGTGTTTGCACGTATCTGAGTATGAGCCAGTTTTTTCCCTCCTGCTGTGAGGATGGCTTATTCACATTTGGGCCAAGGCATGGACTGGGGTATTTAATTAACAGTATACCCAAATTCTGTTTTTCTCTTCTTCTGAATGTCATTTTTTCTTCCTTTTTTTCTTCTCCTTAGGGAATACCTCTTGTCTTAAAAATAACCTCAGTTTTACAAGATGGGCTAATCTGGGTAGCTTGGTGAGTTTATTTTCTAGAAAGCAACAAAATGTAGAGTACAAAAGGAATTGCTTTAACAGCTAGCAGGATGGAATCTGTGTGAAATTTCCCTCACTGTCTCAGCTGTTCTCACTGTATGCCAAATCACAGTTTCAGATGGCTGAAATAGATTAATCTCTCCAAATTTTGATTTGGTTGCTACAGAGCCCCATACTTCGTAAAAACAAAAGCTCCTTCCACAGTCTCATACAAATTCCAGAGAATTTGGATTTACAGATTAAAAGCATACAAAGTTTCAGAAAACAAGGGTATATGTAATCAAAAGACTTAGGAGGAACATAGCTGGGCATTAGAGAGCTCCCAGAGCCCAGGACTTTGACAACCTCCTCGAGTGAGGAGGAGTGGTGTTCCGTGGGCACACCTAGATGGAACCTAAAGCTGGAATCACAGCAAGAGCTGTGATTGTAGGGGAGTAGTGTGGACTTCCCACTAGTGGGTAACCTTTGGTTCAGGAAGTATCCCAAGTGACTGTCTATGCAGACCTCTCTCTCACAAGCTCAGAAGAGTGTCCCATAAGTGATGGACACGTACCAGTTTCATGTCAGCAGCCACAAGCAGCCCACACCCAGCTCCAGTAAGTCTCTGAAGTTTTGTTCAGCCCTATACTGACTATGAAGCATGTGATTTTTCCAGATATTCTAGGTTTTGGTGTGGCTTGTTTTGCAGTGTCTCTTTACCAGCTCAATTTCAAAAGGTTCATCTCAGAGCCTTCAAATAACAGGGACTCCTAATCACTATCTATCCATATTGGATTTGAACCAGTGACCCAGAGATTGGGTTTGAACCAGTGACAAAGAGAATAAAGGAACCATTCCTGATCCCATGACCCATCTCCTGAGTCCAGCAGTCCCTGAAGAATGTGATTCATTAACTGAACTGCTTTTGCTGACTGTATTTTTCCAGTGCCTCATAACCTACATGAAATTACAATATTTCTCCCATTCTCACTATATGCATGTCAGATACTTACTCCAGTTATTTTCCTAGCTAGCCTCATAGGAGTTGTGTAAATGGCATTATCAAAATTGCATCTCCCTGATTCATTATTTCCAATTTTATAAAATAGCTGAGTTAGTAAAGACACTATCAAAGGGGTTTTTAAATAAACATGCTTAATCTTCTGGAGATTAAAAGAGATAGTATGGGTGACATATAATGATTATTTTACCCCAAAGCCATCAGAAATACAACGTACAAGAAAAACACATCAAACAAATAGGCACAATAGAGAGCATTTCAATGAGAAGATAATCACACTTCAGGATTTTCTTCAACTCAGTGGCCTAAATATTGCCCTATATGTATAATAAAATGAAAGAGGAATACTAAAAACCTTCAGATTTATACTCACAGTCTGCTTAAAAAAATGTACTGCAACTAATATCTATACTAATTTATTTTCAAATTAATTCCTAGAAGGTAAATCTGTCCAACAAGAAAAAATAAAAATAATTTAGGAAAGTAAAAAGTAAGGTGATATATTTCTGGCATGATGCAAATTTTGATTGATAAGAGTAAAGTGATTAGGTGATGTGTCTCTGACCAGATATCAAGAAAATTACACTGACTGTCTGATTATCCTAATATTTTTCACAGAAAATAATGATGTGCAGAAGAAACACATGGCCTGCCAGTGTAGGAACTCATGGAAGGCAGCATGGACTCAACTTTGTAGAAAAGGAGTTCATTTAATAAATCACAAATCCTTCTGCTATTCATCCTGGCTGCAAAGGGATGGCTGATGCAGAATAATGCCCAATTTTCATACACCGCATTGGACTATTAGATATAGAGATGCTATAGAGAACCTATTCTTCCCAGATCTTCTGTTGGTGTAACTGGCATAAATCAACTGAAGTTAATTGAGCTATGCAGATTTACCCAGGTAGCTGGGAGAAAATCACATATTCATTTACAGCATGCCTGAGAAGCCTGGAGAAGGATATTTCAAGGCATACCATGTTCTTTGAAGTTAGGGACCTGATTAACTCTTTCCAGCAGATTCAGCCTCTTTGTGACTAATGGCTTTTCCACTGACTATATATGTGGACTCATATTCCATAGGGCCAAAGCTTCCTGCCAGATTTTCACTGAGACAAGATCTCATTTCTACTGTGCAATTATTCTGTTAATTAAGTTTTCACACATTTCAGTCATGTGCACTGTGACATTTCATCTGCCCCCAAATCATTCTATGAGTACAAAGAGACCAAGTAGGAAAAAAAAAATCAGAAATGGTACCTGTCTATATAATTACAGTAAAATTTTTGGTCATAGCTCTTGTCAGCTGATTGTCCATATTGCCACCTGACTAGCACATAGTCTTAGTAAGACCCAGTATTTTCCAAACAGCTGACGCCAATTGCCCAAAAGAGCCATGGATTACTCAGAGTGCTTGGGAAGAGAAGGGTTTTTTACAATCCCGCTAAAAGAATGGGCTGAAATCCACTCCCTTCCTCCCTCCCCAAGCACTTTGCTTTAATACATTTTTCTAAGACGGCTTCAAGCACCGCAATTTCAAATCCACCCCTCTAATAATGTTTGCTTACCTGGTGTTACAATAAAAACCTCACCTCAGGTAAGGAGCCTCAACACAGATCTCTTATCAGTCACCACCTATGAACAGTACATGCTGTGCTCACATCAGCATCAGGAGGGAAGTTAAGTAGTTACCTCCCTTCTGCTTGAAGCTGCAGACAATAGATTTTTACTCTGTTTGACTTCTTTCAGCCCAGGCTGTATGACAAATGCATTACACGTCAAGCAGTGGGCAGGCTCACAGCTGCTGCTGGAAAAGCAGTGGTTACTGAGACCATTGCAAGGTGGTCCAATTCTCAGGACTATTTAACAGCTGAGAACATCAAGATTCATCACTGCTGGGCTGCAAGAATTTCCCTGGTAATCAAGCACAATATTGACACTGAGGGAGTGTTGGATCAGGGCCCCAAATATCCCGAATTCCCAGTATATATTTAAGCTTAAATACAGGAAGGACACAGGAATATTACTTGGTCTACTTCCAAATTAATATCAAAATCTAATTTTCCTGTTGTTCTGTACCTGGATAGTACCAATAGTACTTCTCAGAAGTAGTAAAATACATCAGATCCTTGTTGGTATGGAAAAAAAAAAGAAAAAAAAGCCCAAAAGAATACCAGTTGTTTTATATTCAAACACAACAGTCACATATTTGCATTGACATGAATGAGCAAGGTTTCTCAGTCATTTCAATGGGAGCTTGGATGAAAGAAACAGATCTAAAGGTTTATTCTACTGCCTTTTTTTAAGACTGCCTGCAAGGTACTTTTCTGCCTTTTTTTTTTTTTTTAGCTTATCAATATGTATTTCGGAGTTTCTTACTTTTATGTTTAACACATCTTTCCTAAAAGGGAGCACGATCACTTTCTAAGGATGCTACTTAGAGATACAGTGGTTCAAAAAGGCAGCCACAGACTGGGAGGAAAGCTTTTGAAAGCCCATGGGAAGTGACAGGGATGGAAAGTGGGTTGTTCCACAGCAAGTCAGTCCCTGGTACCTTCCCATTATACTCAGCCGGTGTATGTTGCAGCCTTTCACAGGTGCCAGGTAGGGCTCTGGACTAGGATAGATCAGCGCTGAGGACAAATCCAACATTGTATAGTGTTACAGTCACTCACCAAAACGAGAGCTCTGAGGTCTGTTTTTCCCTTCAGAAAGCAGTTGGGTTCATTTATGCCACCTTTTAATCAGGGTCCACTTCTCTTTTGACTAAAGCTTAACCTAAGGGAAAATTGGAGTACAAGCTGAGGAAAAGAATCCTACCTGACTTTTTGTCAAAGAAGAGTGGTTTGCTCTTGATTTCAAGCATGAGGCAGTTTGATCCTAATAATATTGTGCTATAACCTCCTCTCAAATTAGGACATTAAGAATTCTTCCACTTTTGTTTCTGCAGGTCTTCGGCAGGTGGTTCTGGTTTGAAATATGATTAGCACTGTACAAAACCATGGAGCTAAGAATAAAAGAGCAATTAGGGTTACATTCAGGTGAGCACACTGCTCTAAAATAGTAAGGCTTCCAATAATTATACAGTTCAAGGATAATATATACCAGTGTCTCCCTTGAGAATCTTCAGTTCATCTCCTGGTCTTTATTTCTAATTAATCCTTGAATCCTTTTGTAGGTTAATACAATTAACAATAGGGATAAACTTGCTGTAGTGTATAGCCAATTAGATTTATAGAGCTTTTCTTTGCTGTGACCATCAGGGGTCTGAGGAAACCCTCTTAAACCTGTCTTAATTCCAGCATTAATCAATGACCTGCACACTCAAACACCTCCTTTTAACCATGAGGAGGGTACCAAAGAGACAAAATCAGTTTTGTTCAATATTTCTTCAAAAGACTACTGCAGAACCCAACATTTGCCACCCCTGAACACTTGCTGTCTTCTCATTATACTGTGACTATCCAAAAAGAATAGTCAGCATGTCCTTAAAGACATAGACTAATCTTACAAAAACTCAGCCTTAGATATAAACCCAAAAATTAATACACGAAAATAATGTTTTCCTTACAGGAATGTAAAGAGAGAAAGGTTCTGTAGGGTGAAACTCTATTTTGTGTGACATTGGTTTATTTTCTCTTCGCTTCTCACCCTAATTTTACCAGCCTGTTGCTGTTTCTAGCTTTTTCAGGTCTTCCCAGCTGGATGTGAATCAAAACTCATGGGTTCTGCTCTCACTGCCTCTGTTTCTTTCCTTGTATGTTCATTAGCTTTCTGAACTTCATATTACACTCATCATAGTTAAATATGCAATTCAGATTTTCCTTTTAATCACCCACAAATGTATATTGAAACAAAATTTTTAAAAAATTAAAATGGCAAAATGAGACCAGCTATTTTTAGAAAAAGAATTGGTTATGCAATACAAATACTGAAAACTGGGAAACAAGAAAGTAAATTTTAAAGAGTTTTTGATTAAATCTATATCCCCACTGTCCTCTGTCGCTGTGTGTCCATGCCTTCTTTGCTTCCTTTCTCTATTCTCAAAAACATCTCTAGTGCTGTGAAGGACTTAGAAGGTAAAAATTTTCATCTGTGTGGTTATACATTCAAAATGTGTGACTGCAGAGTGGAAGCCTGAAATGAAAGGGCTTATTAATAACATTTTTTATTTGTACAGCAGTAAGAAAAGGCTTCATTTGTTCATCCCTTGATCGTCTTTTTCTTTTCAATTACCTCTTCTAAAAGGAAGTTTAATGTAATTTCTGGATTCCAGCAGGTCTCCAGTTAAAAAGAAAACAAGACAAAACACTTTCAGCTTCAGGTAGGTTTTCCTCTGACTTTTTCCCCCTTATATTATCTATTTGTTAATGAGGCAGCTGCTATGAACTAATTTGGATTGAGAAAAGCTTATTTTTGTGTGGGCCAATTAAGCTTATGTCTCCCAGCCCTGGTGCCAATCCCTCACCCTGGGCTGCCTAATACCAGGATCTCCTCCCAGCCTAAGACATCAGAGGGACCTTGCACCTGGGCTCACTGAGCAGGGCACAAGCTGTCCCTTCTGGGGCTCTCCTGCAGCCCTGCTCTGGTGTGCCCCACTGCACAGCTTGCTTGAGCTGTGGGGTTGTGCCACTGCTGCCCACACCACGCTGCCCCAGTGATGATGGTGCAGCAGGAGGCCACACAGGAGCTCAGTGTGAGGCTGTGGGGCAGGCTTGATCCTACTCTAGGATGTCCTTTTCACCATTCTCTGTTGTGCTGCTCCTCCCATGGTTTATACTCCTTAAGTCCACAGCTGTGTTCCCTGTTTTGTTCTCCAAGACCCCAGCATGTTCCCACAATACTGATTGCAACCCTTTTTCTTCTGAGATGGGGCACAGCACCCCAGATTTTGTGAGGCTGTCACAATGAAATGAGGGTTTCTGAGCTGAGACAAGGCTTAATTGAAATAGGAATGCAAAGTCCTACCAGAATCTAGCAGATGAGCAACAAAGAAAGGAATGCATCCCACCTACACGTCTTCTTTCCAGTCACTCTGTATGAGGGACTTCCCTATGAAAATGGTTCAGAAGACTTAAAAAGTCTTGCAGTGATGTAGGTCACGCACTTCAGGACCCACTGAAAATGTACGGTACACCAAAATCTAAAATAAATTGATACCAAATCTTTCCATGGTTCTTAGGCCTAGGCTGGTGTCAGAAAGCAGATGAGCAGGAAAAGAGTAATGCTTCCAGATAGTTTTTACAGATGATAAATGATTCTTAACCCATCATTTCAAACTGAACATGCAGCCCAGGGCAGAGCATTCTGGCTATTCAAAGAAATACTTGTCCTTTTACTGTAAGTTGGAGCAGATCACCAAGATTAATTCATCTTTGCAGTATTTCTTGTTTTGCTCTAGTGTTCATATGAAACTGACACTAATACTAGTTTGAACATGTATTACAGGAGATCATCTGTATTTCAGCTCGGGAGCAGTGTTTCTGGTACTTTGGTTTGCTGAATGCTAATTAACACTAGCATAAAACACTTCTTAAAAAAAGTTCAGGAATACTGTGTTTGACTAGTATAAGAGTAAATGGCGGTATTATTTAAAATCATGATTATTGGTAAAACAATTGTCAAACAGAAGCTTCTTAAATGTACTTCCAGGAAAGCAAACGTAAAAGAGAGAAAAATAGGCAACTGCAAACTGTAAAACCAGCAATCATTCAGGTCGTGCTGTAAACTCTTCAAAGACAACTTTACTTTTTCTTATTAAAGAGCTGTAAACGATCTCCTGGGATCCTGGATCCTCACTGAAATTATTCAAGAGATCTTTGAGAGACTCTGCACTAGAAAAATAAATGTTTTTCTTCTCTGCAAAATATATTGTTTCCTGGTTCCTACATGTCAGATGAAAAAACATTCCGTTTAGAGAAGAACCAAATGCAGTTGGATGTTTTCAGTGCACCTCAATATCTTGCTGCTCTTGATCCAAAACATAACTGTACACTTGTCTGGCTTGCCAATGTTGCACTTTCTCACCTCTCCCAGAAATCTCAGTGATCAGTCTTGAAAATGTCCTGAGGGACAAATAATGGAACAGGAAAAGAAGTATAAAACCAGCTGATTTTTGATGGGTTATTTTGCTTCCTCTCTGATTATGCTTTGTTGAGTTGTTAAAGGGTCTGTCATAGGAGAGTTTTTGATAACTACCAGGTTTTACAGAGACAGTCCAGTTTTTCTCGACTATGGACTTTTTGCAGTAGAGTTTGTCCCCTGAAGTAGGGAAATTAGTGATTAAGCAGCTATTTTCATGGCTCTGTAATTTTATCTCACCTTTTCTTCCTGTGATTTTCCTTAAGTCCGATACTTTAACAAGTAACCCACCTCCTCCTTGCAACTCGGAAAGCTGTTATTTCTTAACAAAGCCAGCTGATTGCTGTTGGCCTCCTATTTAGCGGCTATTTCAAGTATTTATCCCAGCATATAACAGCATCTCTAAAGATATAGCTGCACATTGAGCAGGTGTGTGTCATTACCTACTCTCTTTGCAGTTTTGTTTAATGCTCCCTTCCTCTTGAGTCTGGTGTGCTTAGGAAGCCCAGATTCAACCTTCTGTTCTAGCAGAGATCTGACATGTCCAGCATAAGAAAGAATATCCTTCTTGTCGTCAAGTCATGGGTAAGGCTGGGCCAGACCACCTTCTGCTTTTCCTTTTGTATACAGACAAGGAGGGCAAACACGAGGACAACAATACCACAGAAGGGAGTGGCACTACCCCTTTGCCTTAGTTGCTCATTTCCAAACTTTCCCATGTGTTAGCACAAGTGCTTATCCTACCACAAAAAGACATAGATCACTGAATGAATCTGGTCAAAAACTTATATGCTATAAAATGAATAAAACTGGTTTTAACCTGGATAGGATTTCAACCAGGATATTGTTAATGAGCACTTGTTAAACAGAATATTTGTTTGTGGTGGGTTGACCCTGGCAAGACAACAGGTGCCCACCAAAACCACTCTATCACTTCCCACCACAGCTGGATGAGAGAAAATATACCAAAAATGTTCGTGGGTCAAGATAAGGACAGAGAGAGATCACTCACCAGTTACTGTCATTGGCAAAACACTGACTTGGGGAAAAAATTACTTTACCTGTTACCAATCAAATTAGAATAGGATAAGGAGAAATAAAACACCTTCCCCCTCCCTCTCCCTTCTTGCCAGCCTTAACTTTACTCCTGATTGGGGTATGGGGGCTGCGGTCAGTTCATCACAAGTCGTCTTTGCCACTCCTTCCTCCTCAGGGAGAGGACTCCTCACACTCTTGCCCTGCTCCAGCATGCGATCCCTCTCACAGAAGACAATCTTCCACTAACTTCTCCAAAGTGAGTCCTTGCCACAGTTCCTTATGATCTGCTCCAGTATAGGACTCTTCCATGGGGTGAAATCCTTCAGGAACAGGCTGCTCCAGCGTGGGTCCCCAGTGGGTTTACAAGACTTGCCAGCAAACTTGCTCCAGCATGGGTGCCTCTCTCCATGGATCCACAGGTTCTTCCAGGAGCCTGCTCCAGTGCCGGCTTCTTACAGCCTCCTCTGGGCATCCATCTGACCCAGCATGGGGTTCTACAGAGGCTGCAGGTGGATCTCTACTCCCTGTGGAACTCCATGGGCTGCAGGGGCACAGCTGCCTCACCGTGGTCTGTGCCACGGGCTGCAGGGGAACCTCTGCTCCAGAACCTGGAAGACGCCCTCGCCCTCCTTCTTTGCTGAGCTTGGTGCCTGCAGTGTTGATTCTCACATAGTCTCAGTCCTCTCTTGTTTGGCTGCAGTTGCTGTTTTGTAGATTTTTTTACCTCCTTCTTAAGTACTTTACCAATGAGGCACTACCACTGTCACTGACAGGCTTGGCCTTGGCCACTGGCAAGTCTGTCTTGAAGCCAGCTGGAGCTGGCTCTGTCAGATACAGGAAGCTTCAAGTATCTTCTGTCAGAAGTCACCCCTGGCACCCCTGCTACTAAAAACTTGCCAACTGAATATACATTGGTGCATACATAACTTCTATGCTTAAAGCTACCTTTTAATGTTGGTAAGAAGCTTGTTTGAATACTATTTACACAAGATCTGGTCCTGTGGTGAAGTGCCAGAAGGAATGAAAACTAAACTGACTAAACCAGTCAGAGCATGATAATATCACCAAAAAATTCCAGCACATACTTGTTTCCTGTCACTGGAGTCCAGTGTTCACTTTGCTATGTGGAAACAGAGATAAATGACACCGAAGCATCAAATTAATTGCTTTGCAGTCAACAATCCATCTGCTAGATGTATTGGATTACTCATTAGGTGACCACCATTTCTTAAAGACTTTGCTTTCTAAATTACATTCAATTAATTTCAGTTATCCCAATTTGAACCTCAGACCCCTCTCCTCAAGATATTATCCACTAAATGAAGCGAAGTTTTGACACTAATCTCCATGCATTATTTTTTTTATGCAGTACTTTTGCATAATTCAAACACGAGTGCACCATTATACTAATCTCAGACAGGTTACACTATTCTCAGACACACAAATCTGAATCCACACTAAATGAGCTGGTCTGATTAGTGTGTCTCATTGCCACACACAAACCCTTCTGCAACTGCATTTTACGCCTGGGCAGCTAAAGTGGCAACCTTTTTGAAAGGAAGAAAGAAGAGTTTAAATACCAATCTAAGCATTTGACATAATTAATGTAGTTTGAACGTGTTGGCAAGATCATCAAAAATGGAATTAGCTGCTGAGTGATAGCACAAATGTGGTACTCTAAAGGATTCCACATTTCTGGAGCTTATCTCATGCTCCCCTGAAATTCCTTAATGTATCTATACTGAATGCTGTGATTTTAGGGAAATTAAAATTAAAATTTTGCATGTGTATTTATATGCAGATTATTGCAAAGAAATTGAATTACCAGTTCTTCCAAGAAATTAATTTTGGCTGGGTGTTCTTGAGCAAGTTAAATAACTATACCTGTGGTGTGTTCAATACAAAACCAAGGGAGTTTTATATCAGAGATTTTCCAGAAAACTCAGATTTTTACCTTAAATCCCAGGGTAAAGGGATTAAGATTTAATTCCATGGAAAGGATTAAGAACCTGTAATAGACCTTGGTCATCAGATATTAGGCACATCAGCATTTACATTTCAAATGCCAGATTCTCACAATCTGTCTGGACTCTATAAGGGGGACTAGAAAGTAGCATCAAAGTAAAAACAAGGGATCTTCTCTTGCTGTAGCACTATGCACCAGCAGAGAAGAGGGACATTCCCCTTGGAGCCTATTCCTGAAGTACAGCCTGTAATTTTCTTTCTCAGAATTCATCGATGCCTCTGTGTTTCCTGCTAATGACTGGCAAAAGGAAAAATATGTTTAGGTAACAGTGGTGGTGATGACAGTGGCATGTATTACTCACTTTGCGTTTAACACAAAACACAGGAACATCCTATAGAGTAAGCACTGGTGTCCCCTTTCATTGTTGTCCCCCTTTTCTCACCTCTAGCATTACATCCTTCTTTTTCCATGCCTTACTTTCCATCTCCCTTTGACTCTCAGTAAATTTTCTGGATTTCTCCTTTCTCCAGTAAAATAACTTTTCAATACACAGAAAGTACCTATTACTCCCACGTGGTATTTAGGACACCTTCCTTGAAAGTGGCTAATGTAGTTTTGGATATCATCTGATCCAGGAGTGAGTCAAAGGCAATTCCCAGTCCTGTCCATGAGATGCTGCCTTCTCACCATTGAAATTAAGCTGTAGTGTTTGGTTTGGGTAAATCCAACACTCCTGGTGTACCCTAAATGAATTATGAGAGTCTCTATTGGTCAGAATCACTGAGAATGCTGAGATGAAGTTTGGAGTTTCCGTCACAGATATTCCTATTTTCCTTCTACCTCTGAGACACGTTTACATCCCAAGGATCACACAAAGCTGCTATATTTTAAAAGCCACCAGTTCATTAATCATTTCTAGTTAACACTGCAGAGGACCCAAACTCATTTTTAAGGATGGGGAACACATTGCCAAAGGAAATGATGTGACTTTTTTTTTCCCCTTAGCTGTTTACAAACAAATTGCAGTAAAAATGAAGCAGTATTGCACGCTTTCACCTCAGAGTGGATGGAGACATGGATAGATGAAATAGCTTGAATACACTCACACAGGAAGAACAAGAAAAAAATGGAAATTTCAGCCAATGTTGAAGTCCCTGGTGGTGCCTTGGCCCCTACCCTTATCTCATCTGTTGGACTGACCTTTTCTGAAATGAAGAAAAATTTTCCAATGCTGAGTCAAAGAGTATAGAAACCAGCCTAGGCACAGAGAGATCCTGCCTCTAGAATCCATTCCCACTTTCAGGCATAGTTGTGGTGCTGAAAGATCCACTACAGCTTGGAATTCAAATTCTGGTCTCTCCCTACTTCAGGAGTAGGAAAGTTAGTCCAGACTAGATTTCACCTGGCTAAGATGACCCAGTCAGGGTGGCTGGTGGTCTGAGGGGGAGTAATGTACTCAGTTCTGCCCAGTCCCACCCCAGTGCACCTGGGAAATGATGCCCAGTTGTGGCCCTGTAAGTCATCTCTCTTTGTGTTGGCATGTACCACTCCAGGCATGAATGTTGCACTTCAGGCAACTGGAAATATTGCTCACCACATGACACCCTTTCCCTTCCTTTGCTTGTGCTTCACTTTTCCCATTTCTTTGGAGCATAGAAGAATCCCTCAGATTGATGCTGACGTATATGAAATTATATAAACTTTGTAATCTCTAACAAGGAGATATATATATATATATCCATATATATATACTTATATGTATACACATATATATGTTCTTATTATCAAAGTGGTTTTATTTATTCTACTTAATATTTCTTTTGCATTGTATAGGTTTCTAAATCTATTCTCAAATTTTTTTTACCTGTCTCAATGTCACCTTAAATTCAAATGTCAATGTATTTGTCCAGGACTACTTGCAGAACCAGCCAGCTGAGAAATGGAGCATGAATTCATTAGCAAGTCATACCTACCAGAACTGACCTTACAACCTGCATGAATCAAAAGGAAAGACTTAGCTGGGCTGACTCCTTCTGTGAAAAAGCAAAGGCTAACCAGCACAGTCAGAGAGCAAGATTCGCAAAGCACAAAATGTTGTTATCAATCCTATAACATCAAATCAAAAACAATGGAAAGAAAAAAAAAATAGAAATAAGTCTCTGAGACCATTCCAGTGAATTTGGCAGTTGCTTACTAGCTTAAAAAAAATACAGACACAGGTAGCCTTTATCAGTGTGGAACTGTAGAGTCACATAATGACAGCCTACGCATTTTCAGTCTAGGGAAGTAAACATTTTACAGCATGAAAAAAATTGCTGTAGTGACCCAGGGGAGCTACCAATGTTTCTTGGATGAGGACAATTAACCAAACCAATATAGTTAATTTTGCCACAGGTTTTAAATGATCTAGAAAGCAGAATACACACTTTGCCTTAGTAGATTTAACTTAGGTACTGCAATAGAAGAAAATTTCAGGAAAACCCCACAGCAGCAATGGCTGCAAATGAGAAGCCAAGACACCTGCAGGAATAAGTTTGCATGGATCTTAACGGCACCACTGAATTTCTGTTAGGTGGGTTCAGCAGGGACTAGCCTAGACCAGCACAGGCCAGCACTGTGACTCTCCCCGGCTGGCACCTCTGTCACTACAAGAATTGTGGAGAGACAGCTACAGCTGCAATCCCCTGCATGCAGTGCCCTTCCTACCTGGAAGGGTGTCCTGATGTACACATCTGCACCAAAAGAGGCTTTTCCCTAATTTAATTTTAGCTCCATACCACAGATAAGGAAGTAGAGGTCCATGGCTTATCCCTGCTTATACAACAGGACACTTGTGCAACTAGTCTCCAACAACTGTCCCTGATGAATCTTGATTCCCACACAGCTGTGCTTACGATGATTTTAGAGATGAGAACCTTTGTGAGCCACTCACCCTCAGATGCAGTGCAGGAGGAGAAGCACCCATGGCTGCCTGCCGCAAAAAGACACACAGCATTCAGGCAGCTGGCACTCCAAATCAGTGCCATAGTGGCTGAGGCATGCACACATCCTAGCTGGTTATAATGGTAGTGGCTTAGGCATATAACTGTGCCGGGGAGTTGCTGCCTGCTGCTGCCCTGGGCCAGTAGAGGACGAGGCTATGATGGATGCCCATGCCCTATGCCAGCCAGCCAGCACACAGCAGAGCTACAGCAGCAAAGCACCACTTGCACAGAGCCTGTGCCTTTGTCTGGAGCACTTTTTTCCTCCTTTTTAACTAGATGACAGGGACCAATTAAACTAATGAGCCTCACAAAGTATTTCCCCTGGCTAACAACAGCCTGTATTAATGTTTGCAGAAGTGCAGCATTTGGGCCATAAGCTTTCTTGTTAAATGTTAACGCTTTGCAAGATGCTTAAACACCCTATGAAATTCTCCATCTCTTAGACTGGTACCTTTGTCAGGTGTAAGAAGCCCCTCTCCTCTTTCCCACAGCTGACTGTATCCCAGCACCGTGTAGATGTGGGCACCCAAGCAGCACAGCTGTCCCTGCCCAAGACCCAGTTTCTCATAGAAAAGCCACAGAAGACTGTATGAATCTCAGCCAGGCAATTTCTCTCCTGTGAATAGAGCCCAATTTTGCAATTGTGTCATCCAGTGTCTTTGTTTGTGGAGTGGGTTTTTATTTTGGTGTGGAAATCTTAAGTTAAAAAATATAATCCCTTTCCGTTTAATCTCCCTCAACCTGCTATATCAGTTTTGGAAAGAAAGATGCAGGTTTAATCTTTCAAGATATCTTGTTTTTATAATTGTTGTAATAAATTATAATGAAGAAAGTTTCTCTGTTGAACTTGACAAGCCTCTGCTTACAAGGGAAAAAAAAAGGTAACTATTGACTTTGGCTTGGATTCTTTCAGCTTGCTCTAATTACCAGTCTTATTATATTCCTGCAAAATGCCAGACTTTCAAATGTGTTGTAAATGCAAACAGTGAAGAGAAATTAAACATGGAGATAACACCAGAAAAGAAAAGAGTTTATTAACATTTTCAGTTTTCATTTCATTGCTCCATCAAGCACGTACCATATTGCAAAGGATACAGGCCCTGGAATTTAGATCCAGATCTGAATCTGCTTGCCTTCCAAATCAGGGCCTTTCCAGAACCGTGGCTGCTTCCCAGACCTATTGCTAAAGCTCAGACTAAGGTACTATTGCACACTCTAGACTCAATTTTTGTAACTTGTGGGCAATTTTTTAAAAATTTTTTTTCAATTATTTTTGCCCAGTTTTAAACCCTTGGAGCCATAAGTGATCATCGCTGCGGTTGCAAGACTGTAACAGATTGGCTACCTCAGGCTCTCCATGCAGACCTGTGCTGTAACTTCCCTGTGTATGACTTGGGTCTCTACATCATTATTACAATGTCTTGCTCAGCATTGCTGTCAGGGAAAAATGCCTGGGCATTTTGGTGGGAAGCTAGTACAACCATGATCCAAAGGCTCCCCCTTGGTCCTTGTTTGAGGACCATGTGACAGACAGGATGGACAAACAAGCAGACATTCAAGCAGAGCTCTGCATTTATGTGATAGGAAAGCACAGAGCACTTTCAGAAGAGACTAGAACTTTATGCAAGAAAACCAAGCTAAAGAGAAAAGAGGCAAGATCTCAGCATACCCTCAGACACAGGCATGGCTGCAAACTTCCAAAAGGGCTAAGATCAGACAGTCTGATCCACTTATCATGTGGAATAAGACAGGACTTTTGCTCTTTTGATGAGGCTTGTAGCTTATGCAGTTAATAGACTAGAATTAACACACTTCTTCAGAGCAGGAACTTGCAACTCTAGAAGAAAACAGTTGACTGAAATCAGGTTTTGGACTCCAAGGATGCAAAAGCAATATGAACAAGGCACTTCAGCAAATTTAAGAACAGTACTAATCACTCCAGCTTTTCATCTTACCTTAAGGTGCATAAATAATCCTCTATTAATCATCATCCTTTCCTTGTTTCACTGCTGCTCAGCTTTAGACAGAGACTTCTAAGCACTTTGAGAGATTGTTGCTGGTAAAATTTAACACTGGAATATTCCCCAGTCCTCCTCCACCTTGCAAAGAAAGGGAGTTAGGACTTACATAGAAAGTGCTCAGCTCTTAACCAAATAGACCATTTGGAAGTCAATAAAAACATCTAAACCAGAGAACTGGAGTCCTGGGAAGCCAGATGTATTTAACATCTGAAATTATATGTCAACATCACAGCAAAACCTTGCACTTACATATCACTTCATCTCTAAACACAGAAGAACATATAAAATTATTCAACTTCACAGTATCTGCATCAGGTAATCTGTTGTAGGGGTGAAGATATATACCAAGATCCTGGACCTTGTGAGGAGTTACCCAGATGACATTATCCCAACACCAATGGCAAGAGTGTCTGCCACTTGGCAAGATAATGCCCTGACTGATAATGCCAAAGACACGGAGAACAGTGATCAGAATACAAATTTTAATTCCAGAAAGCAGCTTCATTCAGGATATGTCCCTAAATCTAAGCATTTGCTTTTCTGTTCCAGGAGCAGGATACAGGGCTCCTGATAACTAGTCATCAGCTCAAAACATTATTCTTGTAATTAAATATAATGTTAAAAACTTGAAGGCAATAGTTCCTTCAGCTCATTCTAGAGAGCGATTTTATCTTGCATTTTGCTATTGCTATTGAAGTCAGTGAGAGTTTTACCATTAATTTCAGTATGATAAGGATCAAGCTCTTAATGCACACACTAACTTTTAATTGACTAAGGAAAAAGAATTAGGCTGTTGTTTGCTTTACACTCACCTGAGTTTTTTGCAAAACAATACCTTTCATTTTACTTCAGTGACTGCCAGCTGTTCTGAACAGTCTGTGCTTTTCCATCTAAAAGCTAAATATAATGTCAATCACAAAAACTCTCCAAAGACATTTCCCACATTTGAGACTTCTTTTAATAGACAGTCAGTAACAGTTTCAAGTTGCTCACAACACTCTGAAACCAGCTACAGGCAATGATTGCTTTTATTGAAGAAAATAAAACGACCACAATTATATTACACTGCATTCTCTTATACTTGGAACTTGAAATTGGAGCTGTGCTGAAAGGAACAGACAGTGCACAGATGCTGATTTAATATACACCAGTATTTGAAATTAAAACCCACAAATTACACCCATCATCTTTACTTACACAAGGAACTACTGGTCACTTCATAACTTTTAATGATTATGCCAAGGAAAGACAACTACATGGCAAACACTATATTATTGTGTAGTCCCGTCCCAAATCCCAATTTAGGTAAACTACTCCACAGAGATTTCCTCCTGTGTTTCAATATGACATGCTGCTTTCTTCACTTCAGCTTACGTGTTGTTGATAAACATTATTGAATACTTTGAGATCCTGTCCTCACATCATCATAGCAGGTGAGGTCCCCCTTACTGTAAAATAACACCACACTGCTGCTGTCTAGGGAGCTACACTCAGTAGCTCCAGGCTGAAAATTTGACTCACTGGATTTAGACATATAAAAAACTGAATTGGTGTAATGTACTAGCAATGAGAGCAAACAAATGACAAAAAAACCCAAACCATGCTCTCATAGTCACTCTTGCTGAAACTCACTACAAAGAACACACACTCCTGCATTTAGGGAGGTAAGCATTAAGATTCTGATTGCAATGCCAGTGTTTGGGGTTTGGTCGCTAGTCACACTAGAAATCACAGCTTTAGTAGGAACTTCATGGAGAAAGCTCTTTCGAACAAAAATTATATATATCATATAAAATTCAGTTGTCATCCTCAGAGCTCACTAGCACATGAACTCACTGACAGACGGATCAATTTTGAAGCAAGCTTACACAAGACCCTGCAACACTGCAGGGCATGGAACACTTTCTGCATGACCCAAGAGAATGCTAAAGGCACCAATCACCCTGCAGGTGTGTTCTATATTAGACCATAATGAAACGGTATACAGGAGGCTTTACTTCAAGCAAATCACTATCCCACAATCCAGTCTAAAGCTTTCCTCAACCTGTGTGTCTCTGCACACACACACGCAAACTTGTAAGCACTTGCCAGCACACTGAGGCACAGATCTACAGCGTTTATCTTTTTGTACTACAGAACATTGTATAGCATACCAGGCCTGTCTTTTCTGGTTATATTCCCTTCCAGCTTAACTTGGCTCTTATCAAAGGTAAATTTCTTAAGAAATTCACACTTCCTAGCACATTTCTATATTAAAACAACAAAAAAACCTCCCCACAAATGAACCCCAAAACCTCAGAAAAACAAACCCCCAAACACACTAAACAAAAGCAAACAAAACCCCGCTTGTGTATAAACAGTTGATTGAAACTGAGGTAGGAGAGACCTGAGAGAAACAAAAAAATCCCCTCCATTTCATAATAAAATCAATGAAATCTACATATTAAGAGAGGATTCTCCACTGTTTTCTGATACAGTTGCCTAAAATCTTGCCTTTCCTAGTGCTCCTATATATTGTCCTTATTGTCAATGGGGATAAAGAGGCAACAAGTAGAAAAAAACATCTCATCTACTTTAGAAATTTGTGCCAGGGAGAAAGGATTGATTGATTTTTACAGGTGCTTGGCTCTCTCTACTGGTCACCGAGGGAGATGAGATAATTTGCTTTGATGAGCAAATTTTTACCAAGTTTCTAAGGGAAGACCCACCCCTGAAAGACTTAATAAAAGGGTGACTGTTTATATGAGCCTAAGTTTCTCCAAAAAGGTGTTGGATAGACATATTACATGCAACTGCACACAGTCAGTACCACCCCTCAGCTCTGCTTTATCCCTTTGTGATTCTGCTTGAGAAGGGAAGTCCAGTAAGATTTCTTCATCAAGATAACGTTTCAGTATCTTGGCCATGACGCTGGGTGCTTCAGATGATCAGAATGTTAAAAAGAGACTGTAGGCATTGTTTCATGAAGAAAGGATGCAGAAAGGAACAATTCTCTCCTCCCTACACGTTTGTACCTTAAAATAAGACTTGTAGGAAGGCTTTGCCTGCATAATTCATAGACTGAGCTATCAAAGGTGAAAATTGCATTCCTGGTTCCCTTTCAACACTTTTTTGAGGGGGGCAAGAGAGGAAGCCTTCAGAATCCATTGGCTGTGAAACTCCAATGAAGTAATTTTTCTTTTATTATTATTCAATTTGCTTTATAACTTACTGGTTTGGGACATATACACCTAGCCGCTGCTTAGAAAGACCAGATAGCATGTGAGGTCAACAAGGAAGAACTGGCTTGTTTAATTCTGTTTTCTTTGATTTCCTGCAGAATCCCTCAAATCTCCCTCTTCAAAGGTATCATTTGCTATTGATCTCTGCTGCAGCAGAAAGCCTATCCTAACACACTTGCTCAAAAAAGCTGAAAATTAGAGCAGGGTGGTAAACAGGAATCTCCTTTTGAAAATCAGGCCAAGACTTTTCCATTCAAATTTGTTCTTTACCCAGTAAAAATAAGAGAGGAGAAAACCCACTGCCAATGTTTACAATCTGCACCTGAGATGCACAAAAGCCAACCTGAAGTCTCTAGCTGGACTCCTACAGCAGGTCTCAGAACTTGTCTATTGCATACTTTTGCTCGCAGCTCCGATCCCATTGAATCTGTTATGGATTCAAACACTCCCAATGCCTCCCATTACAGTTTTTCAACGTCATATAAAAAAATTAACTATTCCTTGGCCAGACACAGTACTTGGATTTGGTCTTTCATTTCCCAAATCACAGGAAAGAGGCTGAATCACCTGGCTGTGTTTAGTGCAGACTCCAGAAGAGATTAAGAGAAAGGTTGACTACAGGTTGATGGATAAAGACACTATTTGGTCTCAGGAAGATCCAGGTAAAAAAGTGTCTTTTGTTTTATTGTTTTAATGCCAGTTTATTACGTTTTAGAACCTAAACACTGGAGTCCTGATAATATTGAGTGAGTCCATATCTTCATCTAAGCATCCAGGACCCCACTGAAAAATGTCCTGTTATGTTTTTCAATGCTTGTTCAAAGGTTGAAGACAACATGATATTAAAATTTTGTGAGCCATCTTAGTGCAGTTTTGCGTTGCCTCTTTTGGGAAATAGCATATTTATACATGTTGCATAGAGCAATACATTGCAAGTTTATTAGCAAATGGCAAAAATTCCATCAGTCCCAAGATTTACATATAAGTCAGTCTTTTGTGTCCAGCCTTAAGCAAGCGGTTTGAGGGAGCCAAGACATTGTGAAAGGAGCTATCCAGTTTATCCAGATGTCCCTAGACAAAAAGAGAAGAGCAGCAATTATCATCTGCTGTTGCAGTTTGTTTTGGGAGGAATTTCTTGAGATTAGGTGGGCTGAAGACAGACAAGGACAGGCAAAAATACCCATAGTAACTTCAAATCCTGACAAAGTGCCTTGGGGAACTTTTGTAACTTGATGAGCAGCATGAATTTTAGAAGGTTTTGTGTTTGTTGTTTGTCTTGTTCAAGATCCCTTTGGATTCTGGTGGCTGTGGTTTTATTAAAAACTACCCTATTTTTGTGAGGGCTCCTGAGCTGATGGCCTCGGGTTGAATGCATGCCTTTACAAGTGGCTTGAAATCACTCACTGTCACACTGACTCTTCTGTTTCATTTTCTGCTTACTGAGCACAGAGCGGAGATGGATGCTTTCACTGGGTCTGTCACCTGCAAAGCCTTGGAGGGAGGGCCCAGACATAAACATGGTGATTTTTCTTTCTGTCCTACTGATCCCAGTGGAAGTCAACATTTTCCATTCCCCCTAGAATATCCTCTGGTTAAAGGAAAGGGATCATCTCACCTATATTTTTGCACATTAACAGCACATGCATACTTTTCCAGTAAAGCTACACTACAGAGATGGCTCTTTCACTTGAAGGTAGCCAGAAGTGAGGCACATTGTGCCATTTTCCATGTCACTCCACAGTTTGCCCCCACACTGCGCTTCCAGAATAGTTCATATCCATCCCTCTGACAGTGGGAACAGAGCCTCACTCAATGCTACCTTTGGTGTTCCTCAATTTATCTCACATTTTTCTTTCGTTCCTATTATTTTCCTTTGAATCTGCATGATGCCAGTGATCAAAGCTGGCTCCCCTTTTCTTCCTCTGCATGACATCCGATCAGGGAATGACCCTGGGGGTGTACAGCTCGCAGAGCACGCACCCATCGAGTGGCTCTATGGAACCAAGAAAAGCCAAGCAACTTCTTTAGCAGACTTTCATCAGAGGGTTGTTAAGTTCTAAAACAAACAGAGAATAGCAGCTTTCATTTTCTCTGGGTATGTGGAGTTAAAGATCTGAAACTCTATAAAGAAAATAAAAGTGGGAGAGCCCTTCAAAGATGGAAAGAAAGGGGAGAACAAAGATGATTTCTCTTAGAAATGTCAGGTGAATAACCTGTTGCTCTGGATAAGACCAGGTTGGAAAAGAGCCGCTCTTTACTCTGACATGTTCCTTACGAAAAAGTGCTGAATCCATGGTACCGGGGCTGGTGCTGCCTTTTTGTTGTGCCCTTACTGCTGAGTGGTGAAGTAAAAACTCTTTTTGAGTTTTTTGAGCATAAAGTGCAGTCAGAGGGGCAAGTTTTCCCCAGGGTTAGGACTGCCTTTTCCCATGTATTCCAATCCACAGAAATTCTAGATGTTTCCTTCACAAAAATTTCTCTTTCCAAATATTTTTTCTAAATTTCTTGTTTTACAAAAATTGCATGGATTGTAAGATCTTAAGTCCAGGATAAGTTGAACTCTGTCTGATCAAAAAAAACCCCAAGCCCTTCACTTCTGACCTTACCAAAAAAGAAGGTAGCTTATTTTCTAACTTGTTCTTTTTCTTCTTCTATATACCATCTGCTTCTGGTGTGGTTGTTACTGATTGTGATGCAGGGTTTGTTAATTTAGGGATTTCTTTTTGGTGATGTATTTTTTATTAAGATTAAGATAAAAGCCAAGAAATATTTTCGCACTAATCATCAGGTAGCTTCAGAGTCTCTCCCCACCTGAGTCACAATTTGGAAGCAAAAAGCGAAAAATCTTATGTCCACTCACATGAACTTCTGTGTCCCCTAGATATATTAGCACTGTTTTAAAGCAGGTCTTAGTCACACCACCTGCATAACTGATCATCTCTTACAGCAAAGGTTTTGACCTTTTTTCATGAAAGAAAGCATTCCTCTTCCAGTTTTCCTAGAAAAAAACTCATCACATTTAAATTATAAATTAAGCAATTGGATAATATCTCACTTTTTTTTTTTCTTTGGTAAAGGAAAATCTCTCTCAAAACTAGTCATCGGGGACCAGTGGAAATGTTCATATTTTCAGACTGAAGAAGGCAGCTTTGATGAAGTTTTCTCAAGAAAACTTGAGAGAAGAGCAGCAATTGGTATAAAGACAGGCATGAGACTCATAGAATCACAGAATCATTTAGGTTGGAAAAGACCTTTAAAATCATCAAGTCCAACCAGAAACCCAATACTGACAAGTCCACCACTAAACTATGTCCCTAAATGCTGCATCTACACACCTTTTAAATACCTTCAGGGATGGTGACTCAACCGCTTTCCCCACTTCAACCTTTTTCTATACCTAACAGTCCTTTTGGCAAGGAAGTTTTTCTAATACCCTATTTAAACCTTCCCACAAGCAGCTTTAGGCCATTTCCACTCATCCTGTTAGTTGGTACTTGGGAGAAGAGACTGATCCCTACCTGGCTACAACATTTCAGACAGTTGTAGAGAGTGATAAGATCCCGTCCAAGTCTCCTTTTCTCCAGGCTAAACAATCCCAGTTTCTTCAGCTGCTCCTCATCAGAATTGTGCTCCAGACCCTTCACAGTTGCCATTCTCTGGACTTGCTCCAGCTCCTCAAGGTCCTTCTTGTTTTGAGGGGCCCAGAACTGAAGACAGGGCTCAAGGGGTGGCCGCCCCAATGCCAAGTACAGAGGGGCAATCATTGCCCTACACCTGCTGGCCACAGTGCAGAAGCCAAAAATTATGCTCATTGCAATTACAAAGTGGGAAAAAAGATAGAATAGAGTGAACAGCTGTTGCAGGAGATACCTCTTGGGGCACATCATATGTAGAGCAAGAGAACGGTCGAGATGAAACTGTGACCACTTAGAAATCAAACTCAGCATACAGGTACTGTAAATAGTTTCAATATTTTGGCTTCTATGCAGTCACCTGTTACCTGCTTGTTTCTGTTACAAAAAAAGAAAATCTGCTTTAGTTCCTACCACAGCTCTACTGCACCTGTGGAAGAGCAACTATAGTCTCTCTTTCTCCATGCATCATTGACAAAGTTGTCAGCTGAGTCCCCAGCAGAAGATTATTTATCGGTGGTTATAATGTGATAAGCAGAAGGGAACACAACTTTACCTGCAGAACCCAGGTTATTGGGTTCCTAGGTTACACGAAATCCTATTCAGAAAAACAATCCCTTTATTGATAATCTGAGCAAAAATGATAATGAGACAATAAAAAACGAATGGGAAACCACTGCAGTCAACCATAAGGGGTTTCATCTGGCTCCACAGAATATGCAGTAAGGAGCAAAGACATAAGGGGAGGATTCAGTGGGATCAAATCCAGTGGGATTGCACAGCAGGAATGTACTTCCTATATGGCAGAATATTTCAGAAAACTGTGGAAAATGATCAATTATTAGTGTCCAGTTGGTATGAGAAAAACAAAGATTGGACACAGATAAGATATTCTGCCTTGGTACTTGCCTCAAAAGATTGTCCTTCTCTGGACACACTGGAGAAGTAAAATATCCTTCATGTAGTGAAGTGCCCAAAACTGGATGCAATACATGAGGTGCAGCCTCACCAGCACTGAAAATCCTATTTTCAGAGATTTGTAGTCATTATGGACAAATTGTTTCCCACTATATAAAATCCGAAAAATCCTGAATAATGACTTGCGTGGTCTAAGAAAAAGTACTCAGGAAGCGCACACTCTAAAGATGCATCAGAAGTCCTGAGTGATTTCTGATGTGTCTAAATTAGCATTTTCATTTGTTTAGCAAAATTTAGTATGTTTTGTTTCACGCTGCAGAGCTGTCCTGGCTCTGAATCCCCTGCAGAGGAAACTAAATCAAGAGACATGTTTCAGAAACTCAACGCGTGTACCTCAGCTGCTGATCAGCATTCAGTTCATGGGACCAGACTAGAGCTACAACAAAAGGATCCTCCCTGCTTGCTACACCTCTGAAAATGTGGGTTGTGCAAAGGTCACAGCACCAATTGTTCATCTTTCTGAACCTGCTTTTATTGGGTCAAAATACTTAATATTGGCACAATCGCTGTGCTTCCCACTGAGCCTATGGGCATATCTGGAAAGTAAACTTAAGGAGGACTGTAGCATGTCTTGAGGAGAGCTGAGGGAGCTGTCATCAAGGATGGGTCTCATACATGTAACATACTACTAGCACATAAGCAGCAACCCTCTTCCCAAAGGTTTTAGATAACAGCCAGGGTGGTAACAAAGCCCTTTGTCCTTACTACTGTTCAGTTGAGGGATACATTTAGTGCAAGTAGCTGGGTGGGCAGTGGCAGTGCCAGCTGCAGGTTGAGCACTGGGTGGTGGGAGCCCAAGGTGAAAGAAATGTTTCCAGCCCTTTTCACAACAAAGGGCACTGTGGCAAAGCCAGATGACTCAGAGACGCAGCAGGAGCCAGGGACTCAGCTGGAAGACCCCCATGAGTATAGACTGTGAGGGCAAAAAGCCCAGTTTCTCCTTTTTTGGGGTCCCTCCCCAGAGACACCAGCTTGAGGTCTCATTCGCTTGCTGCACCATGATAGAATGAAAGGAACTGGGAGTATGAGACTCCACTACATGAAATCTGGGGTCAAGCCAGTAAGTAAACCTGGCCTGACTGTGTGAGAGTGAGGTTTGTAGGGAATCAAGTGGGGCATCCATTGGCTTACTGGAGTCACCTGCTGAGAAGTGGCTTCAATCCCAGCAGTTAATGTCACTGGTGGTGGGAGTGTGACTGCCAGAGTGCCTTCTAAATGGTCAGACAGAGAAGTTTCCTTAACAGTTCTTATCAAGGATGCTGTTAAAGGCCACAGATATGCCTTAATTTGCAGTATAAATGTGCCAAGAGCATTTATACCCACAATTTGCTCCTCATGCCTGCTCCACATATTTTCCAGCCTTCCTTTGACTAATCAGAAGTAAAGTCCTTGCTGCTTTAGTGTGACTTTCTTACTGCAAGCAGAGGTCCAAGTCAGAGTTTTGTGTTCTAAACTGAATGTTTGGGAAAATGGACATTATGCTCATAGTCTTCTGTGTTTTGGGTAAGTCACACAAATTCTATGCAACCTTTTATCAGCTCTTTAAAATAAAGGAAAACCAAAACCTACCACAGAAATACTAAAGCAAAACAGTATCCCAAAGACTTGAAGTTTTCCCATGAAAAATTAACAAATTTTACATCTTCCTTGTTCTGTCCAAAAACTGCTTCAAGAAAATGACCCTAATTTCAATTCTGAAAGCTTTGCCCCGGCTGAAAGACAAAAGCACAAAATTGTGCCAAAATGAAAAGTATTTCAGGCTCTAATAAAATAACTTTTGATTTTCCTATGAACATTATGGAGAGACACTTTTTTCATTTATTTTTCTATTTTCTGTTCAATCCAGCCAGTTTGCCCATTTCTCTGTCAGTATAGACACACACAAGATCAATTCAAATCTGTGCAGGATCTTTCTATCCACTGTGTTTAATTTTTCTTATGTCCAAAGTAATAATTTCAATAAATAAATAAAGCCCTTTCTTCCTTCATCTATGTTCCAAGTTACAACTGCTTTCATTAAAAACAGCAAAGGTTTTTCTGGGTAACTTGCACCTTTAAACCTAGAAATTAATTATGGGTAGTCAGTCCTGCTGTCAAGCCACTCTGTGTTTCCCCAGCTGAAGCCCAAATAACACAAAATCCAGTTAGAGGCCATTATGAAGCCATGTTTTGAACTCCTCATTGGTGAATGTTGTTTATCTTTTTCAGCTTTAACCAAGTCCTTTATCATTTCAAATGCTTCTCTAAGTCACCTTGAAATCTTCCCTTTTGCAGAGAAAAATCCATCAGCATTTGCTTTTCCTCTCTTCATTTCCCCTGAACAAATATTACTCATTTATCTCAAACTGCCTTTTCCCGACAAGTCTCACAAAAAGTCACTCAAAAAAGTACAGCACAGATGTTCCACAACAAAATCTTTGTTCAAAGATTTTTTTACTTCCTTCTCAAATTCCAAACTTTCCCAGAGCTATTTTGAGGGTTGGGATTCTGTGCTGTTATCGGGGTGTGTATATATACATGTATATATATTAATTGTGTCATAAATTTTTAAGTAGGTTCTTGAATGAACTCACTGGAGATTTCTCCCAGTGACTGGCCCTAAGCATTAGTCATTCATTACATTTTCACTGCCATAACCTGCTAGAAACCTTCCAAGTTAGTTAAGACTTAGCTTAAGGCTCCTTTCACCCATGGCTCTCTCCAAACAAATTATGCATTTTGAATTGCAAGGTGTTCCCTCCCTACAGCCATGCAAATTGTTTCTAATACTAAAACTGCAACTGGTAGCTAGGAAGATACTCCATAATTGTTGCCTGTGATCTCCACTCGTAGACAGTGAGCAATTACACTTTCAGAGAGTAAAAGTCTGACACATATTCAGAAACTTCCTGAAATTTCTGTTGGGAGTTTTGCTAATTTCCATGCTCCCTCTTCTCTCAGAGGGGCAATTTGTGTACCATAAACATAGTCATCACTGCTCACTGGAGCTGAAACTCTGAGCAGAAGCAGGAGCCTCTTGCACCTGTATATTTCCTGTTCGAGTCCTACAGGGGAAGCACATGAACATTGCTATGGTTGCATGTGGGCACACACATGCATTCAAACCATACTACAGCTACCATTTTAAAGAGTAGCATTTGGATACTGACTGCAACAGCCTTCTGTGTATAGTGCAGAGAGTTTTGTCACTTCTAACATCACTGTGTGGCAAGGATGCCACATTCTAAATGGCCACCACCATATATGCATATACAAAACAAACTAGTTATAATTATAAACGGCTATGTACAATTAAGAAGACTACTTTGACCTCAGGTTAATCCATTTCAGGAGTTTGGAGTTATATTACTAGCAGTTTACAGTTAAGAAACACAGGCAAGCCTTAGCAGATGGTACAAAGTTTTGCTGGCATCTCATTTAGAAGCATGAAACTACTCTTTCCTGTAGTTTCCCAAAGAGGCTGGATAGGCCCTTAAAACAGGTAGCAGTAATGCAGACTGGGGCTGTGTCAGCTTGGTTTCTGTGCTCACTCAGATGTGTCATCTTTCTAGGGCTCTCTCCAAACTTCCAGCATGTGCCTGTGGAGACAGTGGTGCCCACCACTACAGCTGGAGGGAAGTTTTTATGCACTGCCCCACAATCACACATACCCGAGCTGCAAGCTAAGAATAGCTCTTGTCACTCATGACTTGCTGAGCTCTTTACTGAAGATTGTCTTAGAAGGAACCATTAATCTTCACATAATTTCCGTATTAGAAATGGGAACTTACTCTGAAAAAAGGTGGTCATACAATTTTTCATCATATGGCTCTCTTCAGTCCCTTCCATTGAAACATAACTGGCTCTTAGCACTTTATTTTTTCCTTCTTTTTGGCTTCCTTAGTGGAGGCACTCCCTTTAACCATGTTAAAAAATTTTCATATTCTTTAAAGTTGAAAAGAAAACAAAACAATCAACTCTCTAGTGCTTCTTTTCTCTGATACTGTCTTTCAAGGAGATCATATCGTCTTCTAAGTTGCTTGTTCAGATAGTAGTCCATTATTATATATCCAAAATGATTTGTGATTTTGCAGGTTGCAATTAAAAAAAATGGTAGAAGGAAGCAATCCTTTAAATAACTACAGAAATGTGCTCCCCTCTTTAGACCTCTCATAGTTATTATCATGAGCAATGTCCAAGTTATCAAACCCCATCTGAGATCAAAGCTCTCACCTTACAAGCTTCTTTTCTCTCTAAAGACCTTTCTGATATACATGCCCTAAGTGCTCTGGGGAGATATAGAGGAGTCTCAGCAAAGCCTGACTGCATTAATTATCTTGAATTTCCACCAGCCTGTCTACAATAGGGAGAGAGCTAAATTTTATGCTTCCTTTCACCTTGCAAATCTCATGATGTATTAGGAGAGCAAAGGAGGCTTTAGTTTTAGACCACATTTACTGCTCAAGTTATCTCAAAAGCTCTTTGCTACAAGAAGTTGAATGAGGATGACCCAGAATCCGTGTCAGCAGACGATTTAGAAATTCAGTCTCCAGCTGGTCTCTGGTAGCAATAGCTGTATGACACCCTGGGCCTACTGTTTTTACTAGAAGTAATATTTACCATAATATTTTTCCAATATTCTTTTCACAGGGTTTTTAGCATCCAATGTGTTGCGTACAAATGACACTCTGAAATGAAGTCAATTTAGCTACACATTGAGAAGATGCAATCTTTAGCTGAGCAGCACTCATTACTTGTGGTTTTTGGTACTACCACCTGACGGTGAATCTGAGTCCTAGGATAAAAAATTAAGCCATGAATCTTCTGGTCAGGAAGGAAGACAATATTGGTAACTCACATAACCATTTAGACCATGCTTACATGCTTCTCCTCCTACATTCTCAGTTCTATATAAATCAGTAGATTTAAAGACAATTTTGAACTGGGTTCTGAGCAACCTGGTCTAGTGGAAGGTGTCCCTGCCCATGACAGAGGAATTGGAACTAATGATCTTTAAGGTCCCTTTCAACACAAATCATAGGTTCTATGATTCTATGATTAAAGCAGGACATGGCACAGCATCTAACCCTGTCTGGCATTCCAGTCATAACAACCTTATCTTTGAAAACAGATCCTGAACAGCAACTAGGTCATGAGCACAGCTACCATGGTTTGATATAACAACACAGTTTTGCTTGTTGCTATTAACTTCTCATTGGTTTACCTTCTAATAATTTGCTACAACGCTAACCATTGAATACATTACCAATACCTCTAAATTACCTCTAAAGTACTCATTTTTTCCCTCTTAGATATTTATACACTGAATTAAAATCACAGTAGGACATGTATATCTTTGCTTCTACTTGCTGAGATTTAAGTTGCCTCTCTCATCTGTTGATAGATGCATGTACCATAATGCAAGCAGGATATTAAAAAGGTAATTCTTTTTCTTTCCCCTCTTTGAATAGCTTACCTTTTTTTTGAAGGATCAACTAACTCAAGTAGCTCTTCTGCATTCCTTTATTATCTTGCAGCATGCTTTTTTAAGCATGACATGGCAACAAAATTTAAAAATGAACATGATCTTAAAGGTCTTTTCCAATCTCAAAAAGTCTGTGGTTCTAAGAATAGCTATGATGAATCTGTTCTTTAAAAAAGACTAATCCACCATTTAGTCTGATTTCCTCTTTCTAGTTATAGTTTTTCGGGTTTTTTTTTTTTTTAAGTGGGCAAATGGCAAAATGATTTAGGAGATTTCTGGAAAAAACAATAATTCAAATAGCTAGAACTCAGACCATATCTATTAAAAATACTACAAAGGTTAGGTTGATGTGCATATCCTGAAGTAAAATGTGTTTCAAGTGCATGCTGTAGGGAGAATTCAGTTTCATTTGGGCACTAGCTGGATTTCCACTAAAGAGAGTAAGCTAAATCTCTTACTGCCCTACTCTTCCAGCAGGAGAATGTGATATACAAAACTAGTGGTGGTCCATTGTTACCATCCATGCTGGGTCACTGGTGTTACATCTGTGCATTGTAAGAGCAAAGCACCAGCAGTTCAACATGACAGCACATAAGGCTAGGCTCGTAGATGGGGCCATCCAAGATCATGGGCAATGCTGGACTAGCCTCTTCCATTTACACCAACATCTCTCTGGTGTAAAAGTGCAATGGCTGCCCTAGACTTGATTTGAGATGAGCAGACCTTCATCAGCAAAGCATTTGACAGGATGAATTTAAACATAGGAATAAATGAAGGAATCAAAGAACAGGTAACAGTGGTCATGTTGAAGGCCATCCAGTCAGACTTTCTTGCTCAAAGCAGGTCCACTAGAGCAGGTCACCCATGACCATGTCCAGTCAGGTATCAAATGTTTTCAAGGATGGAGACAACTGCTCTGGGCAACCTGTTGTGATAGGACACTTTAGTAGGATGGCACCCCGTATGTTTGCAAACATGAACAAATAAATAGATAAAGTGTGGGAAGAATTTTTGAGCAGGTACATTCATTCTCTTCTCCGGGAAACTATCCTCATCCAGACTATAAAAGTCTCAGGCTTAATAGTTAGAGATTGTATGGAAATGCCATCAGCAAATTTGTTCCAGGTCTACAGATCATTTGCAAAGACTTTCTTCCACTGACTCCCCATTCACAGTTCATACTTTGATGCTTTGTTACACAACGCAACCTCTTTCTTTCTGGATGGTTTGCATAATTCTTCATCCCAGCACAAAATATAAATAGGACATTTTATACTACATGAACTATTCTCCTGGTAAATGTTTGTGCATTTCAGGCTGATGTTTGCCTTACAGAGTAATAGAAGGCCCCAAGTACTCAAATAATTGTGAAAGGCAGACACAAATGGCTTGCAACCAAAACCATTAAATCTGAATTAATATTCAAACTTGAATAAATATTTACAGAAAAGCTGATCCTAACCTTCACTGAACACTCACTAATCAATTTTTGGGAGGTGTATTTGCTCATGGTCCTTCCTGGTTAGTGCATGATTTTGAAAAACACTTTGCTTTTCTTCCACTTCTGCTTCTCATAATTTGTGGCAGACAAGCTCAATAACAATAGCTGTAGGTTTGCCCCAAGTTGCTCCTACCCCATTTACCACTCAGAGACATTAGATCTGCAGTTGCCTGAACTGTCAACACAAGAGGAAAGACAAACAAACAAATACATGTGTAGGCCTCTATTCCTATGTAAAATTTACCTAAACCACTCAGTAATTAATTCAGTGATGAATGCTTTTACTTTAATTGACATTAACAGAAGCTGCTAGATGAGCTGCGCAAACTTAAGCCCAACTTTGAGCATCTATTTTTGACATACTTGGCCAAACTCTCCGAGAAGAGAGAGAAACAACACGAATTGAAAAATCTGTTGTGAGCAACTGCTGCATTATTTGCAACAAAAACAATAGCAGCAACTGCACAACAGGCAGGAAGATTCCTCTGTATTTAAGGGCTTATGAAGAAAAAAGAGACAGAAGGACACTTCTTTCATTATTGTGCTTCTCAGAATACAAGTTTCAGAGGGCATTTTTAGAAAGCTTCTACAGTATTACATGACATTACTGGCAATGTTAACTGAGATCATTTAGAGTTAACACAACAAAATGGGAATTGACACATTTTTTTCCTGATTTCTTCCCATAAAGCATAATAACCATGTAGATCAACAGCATTTCCAGAGAAACAGTGAATAAACTGCATTTGATATTGGCTGCATATTCACAGACGATATTCAAGTATTGTCCTGGACTATCTAAATGTTTTGACAACACTGATTGAACTGGAAGTATCTTTAGGTCAGCGTGGCTCGTACAATTTCACATTTCCCTCTTTCTTGTCATTTTGCAAGTAAGTTGTTTTCCTTCACTGCTTATTGAAATCAATGAGATTTATACCTTCCTTTAGCTTAGGAACATCCCTAGAGTGAGCTTTCTCCTTGACATTTGGACACTTGCATTTCTGTTCTTAATACAAACTAGGAATTATAGACATTTCTTTATAGAGGAAACCATAGAGATAATTTGAATTTTGGAGAAACACTGGATTCTGGAAGGTGATTGTATCTGGGCCAGAGAGCACACCTCTTTTTGAGAGAATACAGGTGAAGAGGAGACACCATTTCACATTTCTGTTATTACCTGTAAAATCTACCTGTAGAATCTACATAGCCAAATTCAGCTGTTGAAACACTGAAGGTCTAATTGTAATTTACAGCTCTGTCCTGGTGGGACTGAACCTTACAGTAACTCAGCCCATGCACAGATGGGACTCCTGTCTTGCATCAGCTGCTGCAAAAATACACTTACTTTCAGTAATAACCTTACCTTTTTCCTGAGTCCCCACAAGAGAATGAGGAAATTGCATCTCAGGCACTGATCTTGCTATGTGAACAAGTCCTGAGTCTCCCATATTGCACACAAAGTCTCATGAACTCCACAGCCAACTGGAGCTAAATTCTCTGGCCAGGTAACCCTGTTACTCTTCCTCATGGCAATGTGCTGTACTTTGCTTCACATCCCTGCTGTGCCTGCAGCTGTGGGCAGCCCACATCGGTGACTCCTGATCTTAGGCAGCTTTGCCTTGTAAATTGAAAAGACCAATTACCTGTTCTTTTCTTGGTTTTTTTTCTTTTTTTTCCCCAGTGAAATCTTACTTCATCTGCTTAATTCATCATTAGAGAGCATATGAAATCTGCTGTGCAAGGAAGAAGGAAAGGGAAGGAAAGAAGCAATTAATATGTGGAAAAGGTAAAGGAGTTTTTTTAAACTTGTTTCAAAATACAAGGGAAAAAGACCGAAGGGAAAATGTAAATCCAAAGCACACAAAAAGCCACATTGAGGTAGGCAAAGTATAACTTATTTCTGGAATTCACTGATGCAGTAAGACCACACCTGACTTATAAAGATTAGTTATTTTGAATTTGAGAGATTCTCTGTAGTGAATCACATTAGTTTCCATGCAAGTTCACACTGGGAAAAAAAAGCAAAAACCAGTGATCTATCAGCAATCATGAATACGAGCTTTAAGACTTCCTACAAAGTTGATTTTTCAGACACATTGTGTAGATCTATTTCAGATCCTTTACCATTTAGCAGATAGAAGAATTATGACCTTCTTTCTCATCAGTTTAGGTGATATTATAGTGTGCTTATTTCACAATGCTAAAAATCCTGAGGGCATTTTTACTGAGTTTAATAATGCAGCAATGTAGCCACAGTAACTAGTTTTTATACCGCAGGAAAAAAGCTGCCTAAATTAATTTAATGGAAACAGTACCAGGTATCAAACTTTAGTAAACCAATCACACATTTGCATTATCATTCAAATTCACTTTACGTTATGCAAATGTAATTTTAAAACCCTGGTCTATATTGCTCTATTTTAATGTATTTATTTATTTAATCAGAGACATGGAGAAGGCTTATAGTTTAAAATTTCAGAGCTGAGTAAATTTCTTTTTTACCGGGTAAAAAAAATCCTACAGTTTTTTTTTTTCCTTTCTATCTCTGTCAATCACCTTCATATATTACCCTCTTTAAAACAGCAAATGATCATCCCTTGCTTTTAGAGTCAGAATAGAATTTTCTCTGTCTTGATCTCATCCAAGTTGCCTTGTGTGTGAATGCATGGTAAGCAGGCTATACACTTCTCCATGGTACAAGAAGTGAGAAAAAAGCCCGAACTGGCATCATGATCAGTCTCTGTAGCGGGTTGAACTTGGCTCCCCGTACGGGACACCAATTCGTGTAGTAGTTTAAGAGTTAACTATGGGCATTAGCCCTCCCCGATGTCCTTGCAGTGAGATAAGCTAGTAGGAGGCAAAGCAAAGCAGGCACACAAATTGAAAGAAAAAGAAAAAAAGTTTAATCAACACCCAGATGGTCAAGAACAGAACAAACTTTCAGAGCTTACCCCCCGTTTTTCCCTTTCCCCAAAATCAGGATCACAGTCCTAGGAAAGGGGGAAAAAGGGGTTTCCCCTTTCTTGCGTGGGTTTCCAAACTGCCACTTTTTGCAGATTTGCTTGCAATTAAACATTCTCTGCTACAGTGTAACACATCTCGTCATGAGCCCTCACAGCCCTTGTGACTGCTAATACAACAGGCTTTTACATGGGTTTTTTAAGGATGAAACATTTTCCCCATCGGCTTGAACGTAGTCTTTCCTCTGCCACCAGGTCTTGAAAGCCTTCCCCTGCTTTCATATATATCCTGGCATTCGGCACTCTTCCCCCTCTTTACAAGTCATTTGATGAAAATGCCCATTCCCCCCATTTAACATGAACTGAAGAGACATAACAGTTTGTAATATTAATAGTTCATCCCACAGCAAGGCAGGGAAATGTTTAAGCTTCCCGCGCGAGTCACACACACAGCGCCGCCGGAGCAGCTCCGTCTCACGTGACTCCGCCTTCTCCTTCTCCCTGGCTCTGAAGCCGCCATGTCCAGGGTGTTCCCTCGCCCCTTTTTGCCGCGCTGCACCGTGTGAAGAGAGGGGGGTCCTTTCCTGTTCGCCGCGAAGTTTACTGGCTGTTCGAAGACTCCATCTCGGACGACCTCTGCCCTGGAGCCGGCAGCCACCCCACAGCTCAGGAAAACAACTCCCCTCTTATAAATCTGAGTCCATGCTGCAGCACAAATCCCCAGGGGGCAGAGGGCAGGAGCCCTGTCCCCAGCCGCGCAGGCCGGGGGAAGGGGGGGCCACCCCTCCATCTCTGCCGTCCCCGCACCGAGCCGGAACGGAAGGCCGAGGGCCCCCCGAACTTTGCCCCCCTCCTCACCGGGAGAAGGAGGGGAAGAGGCAGGGGGCAGGGGCGCCCCACCCCCAGCCCCGCAGGCTCCAGGAAGGGGCCGACCCCTCTCCTTTCACTCCCGGCGCTGCACCCACCTGCGCCCAGGAAACTGCGACTCCTAAAAACTCCCGCCCTCCGTGGGGCTTAAACATGTAAAATTTCGAGAAGCGCATTGGCTAAGAGGGCTGTCTGTCCAGTTTTGACTAACCCACGACAGTCTCCAAAATATCTCCTTCTTCAGGTCCAGAGGGAGAAAACAGGCCAGAAAAACCTTCATTGGAGTTGTCTACACTGTTTCCTTTTGTACAGGAATTTAAGGTAGCTTTTTAGGGGGTCAGTATTTAATACTTTATGTACTGCTATCTTTATTTGAAAGGAAAGATGTAGTAGCTTTTTAATAAAATAAATATTTTTAGTAAGGATTCCCATGCTTTGTTAAAAAAGTCATGCTGTGTGTTAAAGAGAATCAAACAAAATGCAAGGTGAGAGCCTTCTTGGTAACAGATTGGAAAATACTTAAAGTAAAATGATGGGGAGGATGAGACCACTTTCATTCTTGTATTATTTTTACTTTTCCCCCAATTCCTTTAAATTTTTCTGGAAGAGACTGGAAAGTTCCCATGGAAATAGAACTGAATCGAAATAATATTGCTTTATAGTATTTTACTATATTTTGGGTCATGTCACTGACTTCTATGGCTCAACATTTATGACAAAAACAAAATCCAAAACTTTAACCAAGTCCAGACACCCAAAATATCAATGTTCAGAGAGGCTACCTGATGGGTTTTTTTTGCCCTTGCTCTTTATTTGTAAGAAGCAAAACACTGCAGACTTTGTACTCCAGCTTGTATTATTCAAGCCACCAAAGATGACAGATGTTTTTTAAACTGCAGTTAGCAAGGCAGCATAGATTGAAATGTTTTTTTTTTTTTATTATTGCTTTTGATGCACACAAATCCTTTAAGAAGAATTTTAGCAATTGTTCTATTATTGCATGTCCCCTCTCCCCTTCAGATGAATTATTCATACTTTGTTGTCATAGCAATCCTTTCTCTCTCTGAAATGTTTAATAACTAGTGTTGACTCCCAACTAGACCATGAATCAAGGTGTAACAAAAGCTTTATTAACTAATGTGCTTGTGGCAGACATATTGTTTGTCTTCCATCTACACTGCCTTGAGCAGTTGTCAGTCCAGTCCAGTGGTATTCATGATGACAGCAAAGATGTCTGTAAGGAATGCCCTTTACATATGCCGGCTCCTTGGACAGCGTCTTCTTTGCAGAGTGATGGGCCTCAACTTTTCTGTTAGCCTGACTCTATCCAAAGCAGCAGTAGGCAGCCACTGGTCTCTGCAGAGGACACCCTGCTGTGACAGAGGGGAATGTGAGGTTTAGTAGACATTAAGAATCACATAAGTGTCAAGTCTTAAAAGGGAAAAGGGTCACAGTGGCATTTTCACTGTTTTAAGCCTGTATCTACATTACACCCCGTGTTGATTTACTCTTTCACAGTGTCCCACAATGCAGACCAAGTAGATGTTGATCTAACTTGTCTATTTGCCCCAGCCATTATCATGATTGGCATGACTGATATTTTGCATCTGAGCACTCTGTTGGAGAGCTTCATAACCTTTCCATCTACCATACGCCTGAGGAGGAAAAATCTGAGTGCAAGAAAGTATTCAGAGAATATGCAGATCTGAACTTTTCTATAATTTTTACAACAGTGCCTTTGGGGAATATCACACAGACAAAATAAACATCCCTTTTAATTTTTAATTTTCCTAGTGGAAAGATGTCTGCTTCCTTAGCAATCATACAATGGGTCAGGTTGGAAGGGACCACATCTGGGTCATCTGGTCCAACCTCCCTGCTCAAGCAGGATCATCCCAGAACACATGGCACAGGACTGTGTCCAGGTGGTTCTTGAATATCTTCAGTGAGGGAGACTCCACACTCTCTCTGGACAATTTGTTCCAGTGCTCAGTCACCTGCACAGTAAGGAAGTTCTTCCTCATAGGTGGAACTCTCTGTGCATCAGTTTCTGCCCATTGCCTCTTGTCTTATTGCTTGGCACCAGCAACGAGAGCCTGGCTGCATTGTCTTGGCACCCCACCTTCAGATACTTAGAGACAACAACGAGGTACCCCTCCCAGTCATCTCTTCTCAAGGGTGGGCAGGCAGGGTTCCCTCAGCCTTTCCTTATTAAAGACACGCTCCAGCCCCTTGATCCAGTTTGTTGCCCTCCACTGGACCTACCAGTAGCTTCATGTCTCTCTTCTACTGAGGAGCCCAAACGATGGTGTCACCTCATACAACTGCAGACCTAAAGTCACATTACAGAAGGCATTTTCTCTTTCTCTTATGGAATACTGGAAAGCTAGCTTGGGTGATGACCAGGAGCTGGGGGTGATGCTCAGCTGGAAAATGAAAGAGAAAAGAGAGGGAAAGCTGGAGTGATTTCCTCCTCACCTTCCTGGATATTCTGGAGCATCTTCCTCTTCCTCACAGCCTCCTTCTTCAGCCACCCAAGGTTTGGGAATGAAAAATACTGTTTTGGGGGTAAAACAAGATGTGAGTATATTGGCTGGGGGGTCCTCCTGCCCAAGTCCATCTTTAGAAGTCACCAGGCATCTTGTGAACATAAACCTCCCAAAAGACCAAGATTCAGACACTTCCTCTGCCTCTTCCTCCTCTCCTCCTCTATCCTTCCTCTTCCTCCTGCTAATCCTCCGTCCCTTCTCCTCCTCTACAGTGCCTCCTTCTTCTCTTATTGGAATCTCAGCCTCAGTGGTTCCTAGCTTCCATGCCCAGTCTCACTCCATCCGAACACAATTCATTCCCTGCACACATTTTTTGAAGTCAGCTATAAGATACTTCAAAACTGATTCTGAATTCTCTATGCTCATTCTACAGTCATTTCATTCAGTCTATCATACCCGTGTCTTCACAGTTTATGGGAACCCTGGCATGCCATTCCTAAACCTGAGAAGGTGGTACTGTCTAAAAGAAGATAAGAAATAGCCCTGTTGTTTTAGTTTGGTTGAGTTCAGTGCAGTTAACTTTATAATCCCCATGTGTACTTACATTGCAGTTTCACATATATCCTGAATGAGTTTCCCCTTGGCAGAAACAATGGACACTGTTGGTCTTAAGCAGCTGACATACTGGAGCTCAGCCAGAGCTGTGGATAAATGATCTATAGGTTATGTCAAATTCTTCTGTAGTGTTCTGAATGGATAGTAAAAGGCCCAGCTCATGGTGTCAGTATCGGCCAAAATCCATCTGATAGTCAATAAAAGCAATGTTCTAAAAATTCCATGTTTGGCCTGAAAGAGATAAATCAGCTAATGCAACAGTCTATGAACAGTATTTCTGGATGAAAGACCTGATAGAATTGTAAATCACTAGAGCTTCTGATGATGGTTCTAATTCAGGAATAGCAGTCTATTTTCTTGGAAGAGAGTTCATGGGAATAACAAAGGTTTATATTTTAGGACACCAGCTGCCTTCAAGCTCGAGTAAGGCATGTGGGATGGATGTCTTATTTTTGTACAATCTGCTGGGATGACAAAACCCAACACCACTGGCCAACAAGGAGTTGCTTCCAGGGAGGGATATAGAACCAGTTCTACTGTGCTGGCACAACTCCCATGAGGCAAAAGATGTCATTCAGGGAAGAGGTGCCAGAAGCCAACACACAACCTCCTTTTTCTTCACTTCTACTTGCAGTGTGTGTAGGGGAGAAAAAGAGTGACTTTGTCAACACAGGTATCAGAAAAACTTCTGGGGGTACCAGTTGCTGTTCCAAGAGATAGGCATGGGGGCACAGCACCTTTTCAAATTTATACTTTCACATTTTCTTTTGGCTGTCATTACCTTATTTTACTACTTTACCCTGGATTTTGCCTATAGTTTTGGCAGTGTCTACACGCAAATTATTCTTTTCAGTCAGGAGAGGTCCAGAAAGATTCTCCTAAGAAGGCTCTGCCCCTCTAAAACTTCTCATTTGATTTTCTATCCACATGGGGAGTGGTACATTCAGCATCATTTATTCATCCACAATTTGGTACATCTATTTGCTCTAACAAGTGCTTTATCTATTCAGTGTCCTGTAGAAAAGGTCTACTGTGTCCTTTCCAGCCCTCTGAGACACAAATTTTTAATATAAAGCTGAATATGCATGACTGGGTTTGGGAATATTTTGTGACACTAGTGCTCATTATATGTGGCCTATGCCAAAAACTCCCTTATTTTAATATTTTGTCATAAATCATCATTTCCTGTTATGCATCTCTTTTACTTCATGAATGTGTAATGAATGGTCTCTGGGTTAGACTGAATTTGACTTTTGTAGCTTATTAATATCAAAAGAAGTGAGGTAAAAGGAGAACAATACTTAAAAATAATTCTCCTGGCTCAGAAAAATATTGAAAAAGATGCAGATGTTTAAAAAAAAAACTTTCTTAATTTAATAGATATTTCAGAATTGTGAAGCAATAATTTTCCATGCAAATAGAATAAATAATATAGTATGCAAAATGTAGCTGTGTGTCAATTTGAATAAATATTATGTTGTTTTCTAAATCACATAAAAATACAGGTCTTGCCCAGCAAAGTGTACTAGCTTGTATGTTCCCTGGACTAATTCAGCTAGTCTCCCTAAACCATCTGTCATTACAAGAAGACAAGTTTAAACTTTGTTGGACTAAGCTTACTTGAAGATCCAACTTTCTCCTTCCATCCCCATCCCCTAATTTAATTTAATTTTTGATTCTTTTTTTTTTTTTTTAATGTGCGTGTCCTGTTAGGCTTGCTTTTATCCTTTTTTTTCTCCTTTTTACTTTTTTTTTTTTTTTAGGTTTGTTTTTTTTTTTTAACCCCAAGATCACTTATGGAATAAAGTGCCAGAATGGTTTTGCAATTCAACTCTTGCTCCTGTCCCTCAGCATTCTAACATTGCAATACTTTGGTACACTGAGTGGTTATGAGATTTTTGTGATCCAGTGAATTAAAGAGATATTTCTCTTCCTTTGAAGTAAGGTTTTCTGTTTCTTCTGTGGACCTTTCAATATCTTGTAGGATCACTATCATGGGGAAGTACTGCAAGTAATCGCCTTTGCAGTGTGTCAGATGCTGTCCATCAATATCTTGGCCATTGTTAATCCTCCCAGACAGTTCCAAAGCTGTAGGACTGAGATGAGAACTGAAGCCTGGAAACAAGCTAGTCAATAGTTTCATATCATTCTTTTGGTACCTGTAGAGATGTGAACACAGGTCCACATTAGAAAACAGCCCTTCTGTGATCTGAAATGCTCTTGCCTTCCAACATACACTCCAAAATATCTGTTATCCAATTTTTGTTTTTAGGGAGCAACAACAAATTAGAAAATCCTCCAAAGAATGGGCTACTTTTAAATGTAGCATAGAGAAAAGCAGCACAGGCTTAGTACCTTTGTACTTCAAACAGACTTATGTTTTCCCAGTCTGAAGGAAAAACCCCCATCGGTAGCAGCCCCTTATCTGTGTGCTGGTTTGGGCTGGGGTTGAGCTGATTCTCTTCACAGTAGCTGGCATGGGACTATGTTTAGAATTTGTATTGGAAACAGTGCTGATAACATAGGGATGTTTCAGTTTTTGCTGAGCAGGGCTTTCACTGAGTGGAGGCCTTTTCTGCCTCAGCAAGTAGGCTGAGGATGCACAGGTAGTTGTTCAGGGACACAGCCAGGACAGCTGACCCCAAGTGACCAAAGGGATATTCAGTAACATATGGCATCACCTTCTTCATATAAGCTGGGAGAAGAAGGAGGATGGGGGGGGACATTTGGAGTGATGGCATTTATATTACCAAGTAATACTTCCTGCTTTCCTGGGGACGGCTGAACACATCTGCCCATGGGAAGCAATGAATGAATTCCTTGCTTTGCTTTGCTTTCTTGTGTGACTTTTGCTTTACCTATTGAATTCTCTTTATCTCAACCAGCAAGTTTTCCCACTTTTACTTTCATATCTTTTCCCCCCATCCTGGCAGGGGGAAGTGAGCAACTGGCTGTGTGGGACTTAACTGCCAAGTGGAATTAAACCACAACCTCATGGAACAATCTGCTGAAAGAGACATGGCTGTTTTTGGAAACAAATGTGTCTGGTTCAAAATGAAAATGTTGTACACTGTTTTTCAGGACTTTTTCTGAAAACTTACTAATTATTTAAGAAAATAAATCATATTGCTGTTTTTTGGGGGAGACAAATGAGAGGAACACCTTGATTTTGTTGCCATTTCACACGTCCATTTGACATAGTTTACCATCTCTGGGACAGCCAGAGCACAGCCTGCAAGAGCTGTATGGACAATTACCAGCATTAGTGACTCCAATCCATGAAACAATGTTATGCCATGGGCACTCAAAGAGTCAACCTTAGGAAGACAATGTCACTGGTTACAGTGCTAGAGGGCTGTGAGTGTGCAGCCCTCAGCTCTCCTGTACTTTTGGAGAACACAGAAGCATGCTTGAGCCCCAGAAGAGGCTGCCAGCAGCAGCAGCAGAGGACAGCAGGAATGCCAAGCTGCTGCTGAGTGCTCTTGAGCCCAGGACAGCTGAGCTCTCGAGCCACAATTACCTCTTGGACCCATCCATCTACATACCTGTCCTGCCACAGAGTTCAGATATAGACTTTCTTCCTATTTCCAGTAAAGGAACAGGCTGCAGGCAGAAATGTATTCATAAATATAAGCTGTAGTCCTCAAGTCCCTCCTGAACTGACTGTTCTTCTGACTTCTGCCTGCAAGACCTCTGCTGTCCCTTCTCTCTTTCTCTTGCCTCAAAGAAAAGCTCAATGTTTTATATTTCTGAGTTAATGAGTCGGCCTGCCTGACCTGACTGTCAGGATGAATCAGCAGTTAGTTCTGCACCTCCATGCCATACTGACACTCTCTCTCAAGGGGATTTAGCATCATTTAATAGTTTTTTCTGTATTAGTCCAGATTCTCTCATACCTTAGAAGCGTAAATTGGTCATTAATGTTGTTTCACTTAAGATGGGTCTCATGGTGCAGCTTCAGCCTAGGTACAAGATGGATTTTGTTCTTTGGAATATCCTGAGTCAACAGCTACTGGTCAATGGGTAAATTTTTCTGTTCTTTAGCATATCTCTGTAAAGAGGATTCCAGAGTGGAAGCCTACGTTCAAAACCGGTTCCTAATTTAATATCCACATAACTTTCATTAGCAAATATATATAAAATTAAAACTTAAATACTAGCAACTCACATCCATACCTGCATTTATTGTAATTCATGAAATTATTTGTATTAAATAAACACTAATATTGCTGTAGTACATGTGAACTGCTAAAGGCAAACCTCTGAACCAGGTAATTCAAGAGTTATGGAGTCCTAGATCTGCATCTGCAGATGTTTTGAGTGGGTGAAAAAGCTATACACTCTTCTGCAACTGCAGGGGTAATATTTTCTGCATTTCTATTTGTTTAGTTACTTAAATTCAGTGGCTAATTTATTCATAGCTGAGAAAATTTTGGCTGCTGAAAAATGGGAAAGCTTATTATCCCTCTTCCAATCCATAAATATAAATGAGGTGTAACAGGATGAGATCTGGTAGTTCTAAAGTCATGACAGACATGATGATCAGAAACTATTAGTACAATTTGTTAACTGCTGACAATACTTCCTTTGTTTAATGAATCAATTAGTTTTAAAACTCATTTCAATAAATGAATGTTTTCCCTAAGTAACCAGCTATTTAAGGTGGTTTAATTTAACTAAAACAAACAACTTTATAATGCTAGGTTTGTGCTTTTAATTGATTTGCAAATTCCATCCAATTGCATCTTGACAAGAAACACAAATATGAGCATTGTCATAAGAGGGTAAATAGTAAATGTATCTATCACCATTTTTTAAAAATTAGTTTCTAATCATAATCCAACTAAATGTGTATCAGGCTATATCGTGACTAAAAGCATGTAATATATTTACCTCACTAAAATAAGTACTTTATTTAGCATACAACCTGTATTTAGGTGAAAATCAACGCTCTCCCATGGTTACTAATCAGGAGGGTTCAATATTCCTTTAGGAAGGTGACTAATAAGTAAAAATGCAAACCAAGATTAAAATTGATTATTTAAAACTAATTTTCCTGTTTTCTGGCTTAAATGATGATTAAAATTGGTAATCCACAGTAGTCAACTCCTGCTTTTTATTAGAAACACAGCTTTAATTGTTTATCTGTGGCAGAATACATCACAAATGAAGAGAAAATCACTTGTTGTGATTATCTATCTATGTGGTAATTTTGAAGGACAAAGGGCACTTTTACTGTCTGAAGAAATTCTCCCGACTGGAAGTTAGTGGGTAAGCATCTCTTAGGACTGGCAGCAATCCAACATGATATCATTATGCCATAGACTTCTGGTTAATTGAAACCCAGCTTTAAGATCATTTACACGTATGTAATTCTTTAATTACCTAGAGCTCTTTGTAACATTAACATAACATCCTGCAATATTATTCACATTTCTCTCATTACTATGGATGTTTACAAGTACCATTGCATATGGAAAGCTGCCAACTTCACTTGAGCCACTGAATTTTTCTGTCCATCATTCCATTTTCTTGGCATACATTCACAAAAAAGAGGCATTTTAAAGAAGTAAATGATGGTAACCTGCATTGTACAGCTTGAAAGAAAAACCTCTTTCATCTCAGATGTCCCCTGATCACATCTGTAAGAGAATCTCTTCAGCATCCCTCCTCCCCTTTCTGCTTGCTCTTGTGAAACAGAAAGGGGAGAAGTTAAGGACTGAAGTGACGCTTTTGAAGATTGCTGAAGACTGTAACATCCTATAGACCCACCTCATAACAATAGTAGCATTAACAAAAATTTGAAATTACTGTTACAGTCTTGACAAGAGTCAAAATATATGGGATGAGGGTCCTGTTCAAATTCCTTCCTCAGGTTGCTCAATGAAACCATGAAAATGCTTCACCAGGCAGGCATTCTTCATATGGAAGGCATAACTGCAAATGCAATACATAGAAAGGGTAAGCTCAGCGTACTCCAAAGAGGGAAAATAAACCCCACTGCAAGACAATCAGTACATCTTTGCTGTTCATGCAGTGGAAGACACATTAAATGAAGAAGGTACAAGTGCCCTAAGCATAGACCCACATCATGCCTGCCCATTTGCCCTGCCTTTTCCTGTCAGAGTGGTGGGGCTTGGAGACAGGAGAACTTTGTTATGGGGAACCTTTTACTTCTCTGTCCAAAGCTCACACAGGGGTCCACAGAGACCTCAGTACCATTGCACTCAGGTGCTGCAGAACAAACTCCTACCTGCTACTCCTCCATGGGCGTTCTTTTTCCCTGTAGCTAGCAAGCCTTGGAGAGCAACTTGCACCTTGGCTTTCCTTGAACAGAAGAAACTAAAAGAGAATGCTTTAATTCTGGGGAAAAGAACACAGTATCAAAGTGTCCCAGTATTTTTCCCACTGCTCCCAGCAAATGGTCAGGAGTCTTGCGCCAACCACGGAGAGAAATCACTGAAGCAATATCAGGGTATTTGTCATGAGCTCCCATTCCATCACAGGCATCTCTACCCAATCTGTACTTGAACTATCCCTTCATTACATCAATCCCTCTTCTACATAGATGCATATCTCCTACTTTGTAAGAGACATTTCCTCTTAAACAAGGACTCAGATGCAATTCATTGAAGCAGAAAAGAAGAAATTACACCCTGGATACTAGCTGCTTTAAATTTTCAGGAAAAAATTATTAACATTTAAATAATCTTGCCCTCTAGGCCATACACAACTGCACTTCAAAGCCAAGTAAACAAGAGGCTGCTCCACAACTTGCATCTGAATGCAAGGAAAGACTAGCACGTGATCTCTGCAGCTCTGTGCTGGTGATATTTAATTTTTAGAGTAAGGAAAGAGGCATTTTTGTCCACATATACTTGCATCCCAGTCTGGGTCATAAATTGAAAGGCAGACCCAAGTGTCCTTTGCTATGTTATTCAGATGGGTGTAATAAAAACAGTAATGGCTTTTGCAATGATCTGTCTTGGTGTGCAATAAACAGAAATGTTACTGAATGTCCTGTATGTGTCTTACCAGATCTAAGAAAAAAATCAGAATATTTTATGCAAACTAGTTCACCCCCAGAAAATTCTGCTTTTTCCTCTGTCTCTTCTGTCTTCATATCGTCAGTCTAATATTTAACAGAAATCTAAAAGAAAACTGGAATATTCTTCTGATAGGAAATTCTAGTATTTTGATACTTGATTTGTGTATAAATACCTAATGGGGGGACAGGAGCAAGTGAAAAAGAGGGAGACGGTGCCTAGAAAGAGCACAGGAGGCAACTGGCACAAACGTACAGACAGGAAATTCAGCAAAAAGAGTTTACTGTGAGAGTGGTCAAACACTGGTTGACTTGCACAGGTTGTCCAGAGAAATCGTGGTGTTTCCAGCCTTACATATGTTCAACACCCAACTGAATGTTACCTTGAGCAACCTGTTCTAGCCTGGACCGGTTTCTGACCAGAGAACTCTAAGGGTCTCTCCCAGCTTTACCTGCTCCATGATTTCAAAGTCTCAGCAAGTTTCTAAGGCAACACAGCAAAATATTCCACTGCAAGATTTACAATTGAAATAATCATGTCGGTATTCTTGTACAGAAGCAGTCTTGTTCATTGAATCTAACTGATAAATTTGTTTTCAAATCTTTTTGATATTAAATTACAGTTACCCCTTTACTTGTGATTATATTGGGGTAAAGTATTCCTGTTATTAGCTTCCTTTTCCAATCCATCCTTTATTTTTATATCATGTGTCTTGTTAACATATGGCACAGCTAAAATATGGGAGAAAGACATAAATGATAGAGTACCCACATTGTAATTTTAAGAGCTTGGAAAAATTTTCTGTGAACCAAGAGTAAATATTTTTGTTTGGTTCAAGAAACTAAAATATTTTAAATTCATCATGCAGAATGACCAAAGCTATACAATTTCAATTTTCCTGATAGAAAAAAATAATTAATATCTGGAAGCGTGATTCTATTCCCTGTAGTTTTTAGACACTATGTTTCCCTCAGAAAAAAAACCCCACAGACACAAGCTACTACAAACACTGGATTAGCAAAGTGCAATGGGAGACTGTCACAACCATTTCTGGAATCCTATTGCCCACTGTGTCATGGAAAAAGGGTCACTTCAAATTTGGTAAATCCCGCATGAAAAAAAAATATTGGGGGAGGTGGGGGGTGTCAATATCCCAGTCCTACTGTGACCTGAAAGAGCTTGGTGATGTTGTAGGTGGCAGAAGTTAGGAACTGATAATAAGCTAGATCATCTATCCCATCTGGCAGCTCATATGCAAAATATTTGTTCCTGTCCACACTGACATAAAAAGCTAAGAATCAGTGGAGAATATACATCCAGTGAAAAATGGCAATTCAAATATCTCCACAGCCAGATAAGTTGTCACAGTCCTGCTCCCCGCTCTGACATTTTGCAGGATGGCACTATCCCTTCTGCTGTAGTAGCACAAGGAGGCCACCCCCGTCAAAAGCAGCCCAGCAAAACAAAGAGAACATCATTTTTCAAGCTGATCCATTCCCTGAGCAGCAACTGCACATTCACAAAGAAGGCAGCAGGACCACAGAGCCAGGGAGCACAAAGAGCAATGACAGCCTCAAATAGATCAGTCTAAGTGGCTGCTGAGCAGTCTCTGCCTCACAAAACTCTGTGTGTGTTTGTGTAAGGGACACTTTTATCTTTTCAAAGCAAAGAGCTGTTAATTAACTGGGCAAGCACTGGCACCTGGACTAAGTGAGAGAACTGGCACCTCTCAGGAAATGATATTTAGTTCAGTTAAGAGAAATTCTGGAGAAGATTAAATCTGTGTATACCTCCTGGAGGACTTCAGATGGACTCTAAAAGCTGTAATCCACAAGGCGTTTTCTCCACAGCACACAACCCAAAGTGTTAAATAGACACAAGTCCAGGATTCCTGATGAGGTGTACATGAGAAAAAGCTGCAGCAGCTTAGTTGAACTGAGGGACAGACCCTCCTAGTCGAATCTCTGGGAAGGCAAATGACACATAGTTCTTCTGCTTCTGTCTTTTAAAACTATGCTGCTTACCTTGCATGTGCACAGTCACAGCATTTTCCTTTTACCTTGCCTGAGTCATTCATGATCTCAGGGCTCCAGCACAGCAAGGTGTTTCTCACCCAAAGGCATGGCCAAGCTCCAAACTGTGACATAAAACAACCACATGAGCATCTCCGCTCCCAGCCTCTTCCCTGGAGTGAGCAAAGAGCAGCAGAGCAGCTGCTGCTCCGGCTGCAGTCCTGACGGCACAGTGTGTGTCTGTGGGCATTTTTCACATCCTTAATCCACACTATCTTTTTCAAATAGTGGAATCCCTTATCTTCTGTGTTCATAAGCATATACAGTTTTTTGGAAATGGAATAAAAATCTCTAAGTACCTCAAAGAGACAAAAAATACTCAGCAATTAATCTTTTGTGACATTTATGTACACAACTAAAGATCAACCACCATATATTAAACATAACATACATTGTAGATGTATTTTATTCCCCTGCTATTCTTGAGGAATGAAAGTGCTTCTGAGGACAGGTGTGAGAAATGAAAAGTGCTTGGATTGTGTAGGGAAAGATGGTTCTGAATAACATTAAATTTTAATAACTTGTGAGTTTTGTCAGCAGAGCAGCAGTAGATGTGGGAAAGTAGGAGTAAGAACCACATGGAAATCTTTTGCACATATCGCTCCTGTTTACTTTCATTTTTTCTCCCACCAATCTTTTTGAAGGATACTGCTGACTCCAAGTCTTCTGCTGTTGTGAGTCACATTGTGTTGATCACCTGCCAGCGTCCAGGAGATCTCAAGGCAAGTGGCATATGCAGTCTGGGAATAAGATCTGTTTGAAGGAAAAACCAGCCTCTCTTGTAATTATTTTTTCTCCAGCAAAGCAAGCAGAAGTAAGGATGATTTTTCTATGGCAGAGCTACCTAATTCAAAACACATCTCCCTTTTTTCACTGCTTAATAATAAAGAAATACCGTACTGGTCTACTTGCCAATAGAAATTCAAACAAAAATAGGTTTGATTATTGACTGTTCTTGTATAACCAGCTGCTACAATTATCTTCTCCCATCCTGTTAATCTAAAGAGAAAAACAGGCCAATTATACACTACTGATACAGGAAATCTACACAACATGGGATGTGATGTTCTGTTCCACAGCTTGAGTTCACTTGACCAGTTGTGTGCTGAAGATCAGAACAAACTGACAATTGATTAAACACATCTTCTTGTTCAGTTGGTCAATTATTCACAGGCCCAGCAAAGCAGGAAAATGGTTTCTGTTAGTGTGAAGTGTGCATACACATCTATCAACGGCTTGCAGCGAGATCTGTGGCTATTTCTTCCCTCCTCTGTGCCCCTGGTTTTCCTTCCACTCCTCGCTCTTTGCCAGCCCAGGTTCACATGGCCTGAGTAGCCTCCTGGTGCTGCGTAATGTGACGCATGAGACCCTTGACCGCAGCTGAGTCCTCAAGGTTCTGTTGTTCACAGTTAAGGAATAGCTGCATTTTTCTCCCCTGCTGTAAGCTACAGTATCCTCCTTCCCTTGCAAGAAAGGTGCTAAGATGGAGCTCCAGATAAGTTAAACTGTTCCCACCCTGCCATGGCCCCTCTGCACAACTCAGGGCAGCCCAAGGAAAGTTTGGCCCAATGACACAGTTTGTGCCTTAATTAGATCTCCCCGGATGGGGGAGATTTGTTAGAGTCCTTGCCAGGATTCTTAAGAGATGAACTGGACCTTCAGCCTTCTTTGCTCTTAGATAGTTGTTTATTAAGTTCTTATCAGCTACAAGGTTACAAGGAACATAGTGAGAGTAGAGAGATGCTGCGAGTGACCTAGTATCAAGATTTCACAGCCCTTTTAAAGGCATTTTACCCAATAGAAGTTTGAAATGACAAATATTTTTACTTTTCCACCAATGTCCAGTAAATCACCTTGTAACGCAGACAGGAACTGCGGCAAATTCTATCCAATAATGCTAAGATACTTCTACTGCAGCAAATTGAGGTCTTGAAGAAGGAGCACAAAGTCTAAAATGATGTAAACATCCACCATTTTGGAAACCTCATTATTTAACTATTTACTACATAAACAACCCCAAAACCTCTAAATTCTTCACCCTATGACATTCTTACATAATATTCTACTATCTAGTTCACATTGGTGTAGATTTTAATTCTTCCCAGAGTGTAGGCAGTATTCTCCATGGATAAAGGTCAAAACCAGCATTGTTCAGGGGGGTCAAGTTCTTTAAAACAGGCAGAGGAATATTCTCTGCACTCCGGATTCCCACAGCCCAAGATAGCAGGAGATGAGCATCTCAGGATCTTTATGTACTCAGTAACTCTTGAAAATCAGAGCAGGATCAGTATTTTATCTTTAAACCTAAACTCTCTTTTTAAGAACAGACATTTTGAAATGTCTGTTGCCTTTCTTAACACAGCTTTTGTGAGTTCATTAGTGTTACAGTGTTCAGCTTCTGCAGTGTTGACAACCAGAGACAAAGCGGCCTATAACATTTTTTTGAAGACCTGTTTTGACACAAAAAATCCCTATTAATTTACAATAATAATTTATTGCAGTCTCACAGCTCAGCATGGGGTCCTGTCATATGGATAAGACTGAAATCTCACTCATGTTTGTTTGAAGGTTTTGCAAAGCTTTTTACCTTTTTAATTTATTATTTAGGGAATACTGTAAGCACAAAAGATCCTTTATGAAATACAGTAGAAGACAAGGTCTCTGGCATCAAAAGTCCTGTGATCTACTTCAAATACAATACATGTAATATCAGTTTACATGCAACCGTGCGCAAAGATGTCAGTTATATGGGAAAAACAATGCACAGTTTTTCATTAAAAGACAAAAAGACTTAAACTCTCAGAAGACGTCCACTGATTTTCTTTCTTTTGAAATCATGCAATGATACATACTCACAGATCTGTTTTTACACTAAAGCATTATTGAAAGCTGGCAGCATAGCACATTTTTTTGCAATATTGCACTAAGAGGCCAAAAGTTGAGCCTATTAGAAATAAGAGAAATCCATCCTGAGGCAATAGATTTCATATTTAAGTGTAATATGATTACAGAAAAAAATAAAAAAGGCTTCTTATATCACATACATACTAGATGCAAGACTTCCAGAGGAAAAAAATAGTCCTGGAGGTTTAATTGCATTTGTTGAATTGAAAGAGTGATTTCATGATTGTAACATGTGGAAACTGCTATTCTAACTCCACTCTTCCACAAAGCTCTTTTCTTCTGTTCTGTCTCCAGACCTGTAACAGTTATTGTGCTTGATAACTCCTCTTGCTAGAGGTTACGATTGGGGGGTGTGCATGTACTGCTTCTGATCTTCAGACTTTTTCACATCCCACCATGGTTTATGCTGACAAATAATTGTGAACGTGCATCACGCATTTAACCCTTAAAGACTACATGTAGGTATTACAGGATGATATATAATATTTATTATGTCATGATCTCTTTTTTATATATATATATATCATATTTTATACAGTATCATCACAACCAATGGGAAAACTGTCAAACTGTCACATCCTGCAGAACACAGCACAAAAGGGAAGAGTTAGGACAGAGAAACAGTTCTAATGAAGTACTCTTGAATCAGACCAAATGCACTATTAAGTGGCCTGATATTTAATTAACAGCAATATTGCATTAAAAATTTGGACAGCTAAAATCCCTGCCCAAGACTGAAAATAAATAGGGCAAATGAAAAAAAAATAGGGCAAACCCTGAAACCCAAACCAAGCCCCTCCACCTTTCCGTGCATTAGAAACAAACATTTTCACATTATGTTTAATAGAGATGCATCTTCAGTGTTTTAATTTTTATTATTAAAAATACTGGGGTTTTTTTATTTATTTGCATGGATACCAGTGATCAGCTTCTTCTCTAGTATCAGAGTAGCAGAGGTGAAATGTAATTCTATCAAAGTAATTAAAGTAACTATAGCTTCCCACTGCTGTAATGTCTGCCCTCCTAATAAAAATTTGTCTGTAGATCTTTATCTGTTCTTTAAATTTTAATAGGCAGAGACATATATATTGAAGAAACCTAAACCACAAGACTAAATACTTCAGGTAGAGTTAGTTTTATCTAGCAATCTTTTTGCTGATCACCAGTGCACAATTACACGAATGTACAAAGATTAATTTTGTTCTTTCACAGCAGTGGGAAGTCTGTGTGTAAATGAGCATTGTAAAGTGTTACTATGTGACCGAAAATGTGTCAATTAGGCTATTTCAATGTAACCTGAAGATCATGATACAAACCGCCATAAAGTGTCTTTACATAATATAGCTGGAATTCTGACCCTTTTGTGAAAATAATTAGGCTGAACCCAGCATTGTAAGCAAGGGAGGGACAGATATCTGGAACATAATTTTGTGTTAGTCTTAGTGCAATCAGCTGTGTAAATATAATGCTCTTATCTGTTCACCTTTTTTAAAAAGGTGGACTGTCAGAAATGTAAGCTTTGAAGTAGCTGCATTGTACCCAATATTTTGAACAAGATCCTGTAAAATTATATTTTTCTTGGTAGAGATCCAAGAAGATTGTATTCTTGGCTGTCTGGCATGGAAACAATCTTAATTTGAACTTTTCACACATTTGCTGTTAAACACGTACCCCTTGGCTTTACTGTTTTGGGGTCATCTACACAGGAAGACAAACGACCTGTTTACCTTGAACCAGCTGTTTGACCAAGAGAATACTAAGGTACCTGGCCTTTATTATAAAGTTTGGATGAAGAAAAACCGAATTCTCAAGTACTATGTCAGATGAACAGCCCAGGAGTTGGGAACAGTCCTAAGGGAGATCAGAGATCACTCTTCTGATCTTGTACAATTTTAAAAGAGTAGTAATTTACTCCTGATATGTATTTTCTGCCTCCCTGCTAAATTGTTTTAATCAGTTTCTCACTCTCTAATCCTTAATTTTCTTAATAACTTCTTGTGAGGAACTCTGTCTTGTCTTAATGCCATCTTTTTCATCTGCACAATTAAGATTAAATTATCAGATTTAATCACATATTACTCACATTAAACAGATTTGGATATCACTTACAAGGATCCCTATTGAATCTAAAAACCTTGCCAAAATCAGTAGAGTTGGGATTTTTATAAATGATAACAAATAAGGACACAGGCAGCATTGACTTGGCATGGAATAGCAATAGACACCAACTGGCAATAAAGTTCCTGATTCTTTGAGCTTCTGACCTTGTGCATTTTGACTGGCTGATCATTTTGGTGCCTGTACTATGATTAATGAGGTTGTTAAATAGTGGGAGGCTATGCAAAGGTGATGAATTTTGAGAATTTCAGACCAGAAAAATCTTTGAAATTTAACTTACAGCTTGATCTTCTGGGAGAAAAATGTTAGTGATCAGAAACAGTCAGGCTAAGATATGATTTGCACAATTCATTTGCTTTGTAACCTCCTAGAGCTTCATTACAAAAATTACAAGAAGACAGTTTTCATAAAATTCTGCTGCTCATAGCCAATGGTTTTAAAGGCTCAGAGTTCATGCTGAAAGAATGGTCTGTAGGTGTAATGAGAAAATCAAACACAAAAAAAGTTTACAATCTTAGCTGCAAAACCTAAGGACTGACTCTTTTACCCCTTTATTTCCTCCTAGAACACAGAATAATAGTGAAAATAATAATTTTTCAATCATCCTCAAAGGACTGAGTTTGTTAACTTGTTAATATTTATTGTGTAACAGAAGAATAAACTTCATTCTTTGTATCAAGATTTGCATCTTAAAGAACAGCATGTAGGTTTTTTAAAGGAGTCATAAACACCAGGTCTAGAACTATTTATCATGCTTTAATTTCCCCTTTCAAAATAACATCAGTCATGACATCAGTGCTGAACTATTATGTGTAATATATTTCGTCTGCTACTTCCACCTTTTATCATGGTAGTACGGTCCACTAGTGTGCTAATACAAAGCAATCCCACAGACTTCTAGTAGCATTTTATCCCAGTAGAAATTCCTGCCAAGAGTAGAAAAGCAAAGCATAGAATAATATTTCTAATGGGCATGTCTGAACTTTGATTTTACCATTTCTGTGTATGTTTTAGGGCAAATGCAGTGGTTACAGAAATGCAATGCAAAAGCTTCTAGCGTTTGGTGAGAATGCCTCACCAGTCTTGACCAACTCTATACAAAAAACACATTATCACTGTCCTTGAAGTGCCAGATCTAATCTAAGGTCTATATTTTGCTCAACTTCTGGTTAAGTTTGATGCATCACAGCAGACCAGCAGATCTAAAACACAAAACATCACAAATTATATTTGCAGTTCTGCTTCCAGAAACAGAAGATCCTACCGTGAGATGAAATTTCTATTCTAAATTATCACACACTCATCCTAGCACTGTAATCTGTGATTGAAGTTTTAACCTATGTATTTTATCTTGGTTTTATACAACAACTTGCCTACTAAGAGTGAAGCTCTTATCTTTCAGATGGACAGATTATAAGAACAACAAAAGGGTGGGCAAGCTCTGGAATTGTATCGTTACATCAACCACAAGAGGGAAATCAACTGGCTTCAATAAAAAAAAAAAAAAATTAATAATCTCACAGAGTTTATGATTTCAAAGTATTTTCTTTGAATTTTCCTGTCCTTGAAGAACTCTATTTTTCTTAGGCCATAGAGAAAAGAAGGCTCTTCTCCACATTGTTTTCAACACACGCAAGTAATCCCAGAATCACAGAACCAATTAGGCTGGAACAGGCCTCTGAGATCATTGAGTCCAACCTATGACCATACACCACCATATCAAATAGACCATGGCAGTCGGTGCCATGTCCAGTCTTTCCTTAAACACCTCCAGGGACTCCACCACCTCCCCAAGCAGCCCATTCTAATGTCTAATCACCCCTTCTGTGAAGAAATTCTTCCTAATGTCCAACTTAACCTCCCCTGGAACAACTTAAGACTATGTCCTCTCATCCTGTTGTTGGCTGCCTGGGAGAAGAGACTGACCCCCACCTGGCTATACCTTCTTTTCAGGTGGTTGTAGAGAGCAATAAGGTCTCCACTGAGCCTCCTTCAGCTCCCTCAGCTGGTCCTCACCAGACTTTTACTCCAGACCCTTCACTGGATAAGTTCCAGCACCTCAATGTCCTTCCTGAGTTGAGGGGCCCAGAACTGGAGACAGAACTCAAGGGGTGACCTCACCAGTGCCTGGTCTACTGAGATATTGAAAACTTCTCCCATTACGTTCTCATGAAATTTCCATCTCAGTCTTCAATCCAAAGAATTTCAGACAAGCTGAGATACATTAGCTTAGAAATGCTAAGCCATATGAACAGGGTTTTTTAAAATTCAAATTGGAAGGACTAAGACATCATTAAAATACAAATTAAAAAATTGATAAAACTGTCACAGTTCATCTTCCTGAAACAAGCATTTTCTCTTCTACTTAGTAAACTGCCAGCATTTTGTGATAGGCTATTCAAAAGACAAAATTCTTTCCATCTCTCACAGACATTAGATATTCCATCATATTCATTAAACACATGAAGACTGTAAAAAGTATTCTTTGTTTCCATTGTCTTTCCCTTCCTCCAGCAAACTCTATAGGGGGACTGTCCATTTGGTTTGCCTGTGGAGCTGGGTGTCTCAATTCTTTCCTGTCAACATGGGTTTCTTAACTAGCTGTAACAAAAGCAGTGCTGAGTCTCAGTTTGGGGCAAGGGTAAATGAAAAAAGTTTGGTGTATCTATATTTGGAGTAGGGGTTTATGCACAAAGATTGCCCCACCTCTACCCCTCCAAAATATGTCATATATGGTGCTGTACAATGACTTTTTTCTTCAAGACCAAGAAGAAAAGGAAAACAGTATTGCTTTCACTTTTCAATATTTTCATCAAAACCAAACAGGTGATGATTTATGGAAAGAAATTGTATTTGTGTACATGACTCCAAAAGTCTTTCAAGTGTTTCTAGCAAACCCTTGTGAAAGAGATCAATATCAAGCAGCAAAGATGGAATTTTCAGTTCTACTAACACTTTAAGCTGATAATCCATTTGGAGGAAACGTATGTCTAAATTTCTGTTCTAATTAAGTAGCCCTGCCCTCTGGCTTTGTAGGGCTCAGGTGCCAGCTGTGCTTACTCCAAATCAGCAAACCTAAAAAAATCTCATCTGCCTGCTCTAAATTTCCAGAAATTGGTATTCTGAAAGTTGGATTTCTCAATACTGCTACAAAGTCCCTACAGAAAGCATGCTTCAGGGCTAGGGATTTCACTTAAGAACTTGCTTTATAAAGGAATTTTTCCTCCAGCCCCTAGCTTACATCTCCATGTTTTAGAAACTACCAGAACCCAAAGCAGCAGAGGAATTTCATGTTTGCTTATGGCTAGAAAATCTAGTTTGTGAGACCCTGGTGTCTTTTTGCTATTTCTGCTTACTGTTGCTGTTTAATGAGCAAAACAAAAATCCACCCAGACACGTGGCAGAACTTCTCCATTTATTCCAAATTATGACATTTTTGTTTCTCTTTTCTGTTTTTGTTTGAAAGACACAAGAACTCGCTGAACTTTACTCTTTAACAAGCCTGTTTCTAAACAAATGGGTGGCATTTCTTCCTTTTCCCATCCTACTTGGAAGAGCAGCCTTCATCCTTGCTGCTTGTGTGACTTACTACTGTTCCCATCATGGACAACTTTTTTAACAAAACATATTTCATTTATTAAACATCTTCTTACAGAAAAAAAAAACCCAAAACAAAAACAACAAAAAAAACCCAAACCAAAACAAAACAACCCCAAAACTCTGTAAACAGACTGGTTGAGAATGTTTCTGTCATGAATTTCCGCCCGAAAGACATACAAATGGAAATCATAACTCCTTGAAAATTCTAGTCCCTGGGATTTAGGATAAACCAAACAGAAAAAAACATTCTCCTTCAGTTTTCACAAGAAAAAGTTGAAACAATTCTAGGTGTTATTCTAAAATTTAAACTTTCCTGTTTCTGCAGCCAAAGTGAATTGTTTTTTTCTGGCATCAGTTCAGTGTTGATCTATCTGCCTGTCTCCCAGGAGCAGCGGGCTGGTTGCCTGTGGCACGTATTCCTTGTCTTTGGTAGTGCTTCCTGTTTGGACTGCTGCTTCTAAGATAAACTGCACTGTCCCATCTGCCTTCTGCACTAATTCAAGTATTTTAATTAGAAAATTATTTAAACCAGCTTTTAAAGGTACTCAGTCCAGCAAAACATTGAAAGCCACTCCTCTCACAAAAAGTCAAAAGGCAATTTAGGAAATTAGTAAAAGCAGTCGAGATGCATAGTTTTAAACTCTTAAGCCAGCACTGAATTTTTCCTATAATTAATTAGGAAAGATATAGATGCCTTTTGCAAGGATAAATAGTAGTAACATTATAAAATTTAACATAAATTTCCTCTCTGAGAAATTGGATTTAAATACTTTCTTGGACAATTAAGTGGTTTTGCCAGTTCATAAAATGAGTTTTGATTAGAGCTGTTTAATGGCACTACCATTGTTATTTACTAAAAGTATTCTTTCACTTCTGAGTCACACAATTGCCTGTTTATGTTTTATTGTTGACTGCATTAATTTTTCTAGTATTCATTGTGAAAGTGGATATAGATAAGTCCATGGACAAAACAAGCATCTATTGTTTCATAGAAGTACCCCTCTAAATATTCCAGAAGCTTTACAATAAATCTTGGGAGTTTGGCGTGAGTCGGCATATGTGCAGGGCACTTCTTCCCACCACCCTCCTTTATGTTTGTGTGTGAAGATGCAGATGCATACCTGAATCCCCTCAAAAGAAATTCCATTAGACAAGCCCCACCATGCTGTCCACCTCAATAGGAACAGAGGCAGAAGTCTTATGGAGTCCTGGACATGTTGGTCCTTTCCAATTTAACAGCTTTAAATACATTTAGAGATATTTAAAGCTAAATGGGAACTGAATTCCTTCCCCAGAGCCAGCTACAGGGATGCTGTGTCAGCTCTGAGTGTAGAAACTTGAGCTGTGAGTTGGTTGCCCAGATGATGCAATTGTGCTGAGCCTGCAGAGACCAACTGCCTTAGAGGATTTCATGGTGAGACATTGATTTACATTGTTCTATGAAGACTGATTTAGGGTTAAGTTTTTATTTGAGAGTGAAAACACTTTGGAAAATGTGTGACACAATTTAAAAGATAGAAGATATAATTAGTCTGGTGAGTTTACCACTACTCCAAAGATAACCACAATATGCTAAATTACAAATAACAAGGAAAATAATATTCTTCTGGAGAATACTCATTCAGTAGTATATCCAGAAGCTGATCTGACCTCCTTTGAAAAAAGCAGATCCCTAGATAGACAGTATACAGTATTTTAATACATCTTGTAGGAACCATAAAGAAATACCTTTTCCAGAAAATCTGAGCAGCTGGTCTGACTCAGTGTTTAAAAGCACCATCAAATACAAGGTAGGCAGTCAATTGTCAGTGAGCATCAAACCCAGGTATTTACTGAATGCACTGAAGACCACCTTTCCCAGTCTATCACAAATAATCATATGACAGAAACATGGTATCATGCCACGTCTGCTCTAATATATGTCCTTTTAAATGATAGGGTAAATTTTTGCTTGTCTTTCAAATAATCTACCACCAGAAATTAATTTCAGACCAAGGAATTTTGTATACAGGAAGAATCAAGCATGCTCCCTAATCCTTTGCATAGGCCCCTCCCAAAAAAAGGGACATATATATTGAGTAGTAGTAATTGCCCTTTACATTTAAGCTGTGTTCAAGATAATTTGCATTTGAAGGGTAAGGACTTCCTACTGTGGAGAGGAGATGCATCATATTCCCAGGGCTGAACAAGATTCATCCACCCTAGCTATAGATAGAAGTGGAAGGAGCTGGTTGATCTCTCACTTTTATTTCCCCCACTTGCTCAAGACTTTCTAATTCCCATCTCTACAGTCATGGGGAGATTGGTCTGATCTCATGCTGTCCATGTGAAAGGAGGATTGGGCCTTCTTCTATCTGTCATATCATGTATGCATATAAAGCAGGAGGAGTACGGGTGGAAGTGAGGCATATCATCAAGAGATATTGACCTTTATGATCAATATCGAAAAATATGCTGAATGTGACTTTGATTTGGAGTCTGTTTAAACCTCACCACATCTCTGTCTTAATGTGCGATTAGCAGAGTGAAAACATCATGATTTTACATGTTGGTTCCATTTCACTCACTCACAAAAATTCCCTTTTAAGAAAATACTTTGGCGTGATATTTAAAACGTACATGTATGTATATTTAAGCACATGCCAAAAGTATTTATGAGAACTTTAAAAAGTCCAAACTCCTGAACGTCTTTTCACTCAATAGGAATTAAATAGTAAGGATCTTTTAAAAAAATCCCTCTTCATGATTCTTTTCACACTTAAGAGCATAAAAATTAGACGTTAGGCAAAATATTTTGTGTTGAATTTTCAAAAGTAGTATAAAAAAAGGGATGACTGACAGGTCACAAATAAACACTTACTGGCTATGGCAATTATTCAGTAGAAACCCTGGATTCAACTTTCATGGCCTGTTGCAACTTTTTGACCATCATGTTCCACCTTCCATGAGAGTATCTTGTCTGATAAGCCATGGCATATGTTATTGTTTTATATGATATGCATGTGTCAGTGTGAGGAAGAGTGACCTGCTCACCTATCTTGATTAGTATGCTCATTGCATAGCTAAAATCAGTGAGATTACAGTGTTCCTATTTTTAAGTGGAGAAAGAAGTGCCTGAGCCTGAGCAGAAGAAGTGCCTGAGCAAAGCAGAATGAGAGAGAGACCATCTCCCTTGCATGTCCATGGCCTCCCTGAACAAACACAGTCTCACAGTCTGCAGGAAAAAGGGAAAAGTGAATCAAGGAGCCTTGCACCAATTGTGAACAATTTCTTAGTGTAAAAGCACGACAGCTAGGTGTTTCATTATTTGCTGCCTGCCTTAGATGAAAACAAAAATATAATAAACAATTCAGGGGAATTCAGGGACTTTGACACGAAAGGAAATCTTGAAACATTTTCTCCTCATGAAAGAAAAATAGGAATAACCTTTGTTTTTGATTTAATCACTACCAATTGCACTTGTTGGCTTTTTTTTTTTAATTTGGCAGCAGAACTAAGAAATCAACTAATTGTTCTATATATTGTACAGTACAATATATTTCTGCATCATTCTGAATAACTTTTAAGTTATGGCCCTTAGTTCCTGAGGTAGGTTTACAGAAATGGGGGGTTGTATTTTTCTTTCTAAGTCAGTAGAATTCCAAGGGAAAGAGGAATGTTTTATGTGACAGAAATTCCCAGATTGAAATCCCTAGACCTTTCCATTAATTTATCAACCAAGCAGAATTTATGAGGAATCTAAATTGGAAATGAGATGTGTATCTTAATGGTCTGTTTCCCCTGTAAGCAAATGAATAAATAAATAAATCACACTACTCTTGTGGACAAAATGCAAAGTTACTTGCATGTTTCTATTCAACCTCTAAATACTTGCAAATCATGATATGAACACGGGAAAAGAAGGGTGATAGAAAATGTCATATACCCATGATTCAGTGTGCAAGAAAAAAAATCCATTTGTTCACAAAATGGAAAGTAATAAAGATCATTGGAAGGATAAAACACTTTAACAAACAAATCACAGGTTTTAGAACCCTCTATACTGCTTGGCTTAAGGTGTAGAGAAGGTTACTCAGCAGGTGTAGAATGCTGCACACCACACACATTGAAAAAGCAGTGTAACTCATTATTACTACAGGGCTTTGTAGCAATGGGGCACAAAGCCGACAGAGCCCCTTGCATGTCCCAGGAAGATCTGGTTGTTGTCAGAAATCTTTATACCCTTTATACTCTTTGTATCCTTAATTCCCACCGCGCACAACCGAAACCAAACTGAAGCCTAACAGAGCTTAACAGAAGAAGGGCAGCCATTGGCTGGCTCAGCTGCGGCACGGCTGTCCCCGTGTCCTATCACCCAATCAGCTTCCTGCTCACATGCTGTCCGCGCGTTCCTCCAGCCAATCAAAGTCTCACTGCCAGCTGTCACTCAGCCGACTCCTCCTCACCCGCAATGGCCTCTCACCCCTCACCCAACTTCCAACCTTCCGGCCTGTGGCTGTGGCCTTCCCACAGGGCCTGCTGGTGAGCGTAAGCCCCAGCCACTTTAACAAACATAACCCCGTATTCCACAGGGCTTTCAGGTCAGAACAGCTTGGCGTATTTAGATTTTCATGGTAAATTTTTATTAGAATTAAAATCCTGAGTTTACAAGGATGTGCATGATGACCTAACCAAAGGAAATGACTGCAGGGAACTCTACCAAGAAATCATGTCACATCTACATCTCCATAACTCATAACATTACAAAATGTAATCTGCTTTTATACAAAAGTTGCTATTCCAAATTTTATATATATATTTTTTTTTTTTAGTGTGCTGGCTTTCCAGGAGCATAATCTTTTATACTGTAGCTGATCAAATGTAAATATGTTTCTATAACTAGAATGCTTGGAACCTGCTAAGAAAATTGACCTCCAAACCTCACTTATGAAAACTGGACATGCGTGAGTGCTCCACACCAACACAGAGCAAGTTCATGTAATGCTTACATTGTAAGGATTGTGCTAACAACATAAACTGAAATTAAACCTTTTCACAACCCATCTGCATCTGAACAGTCATAAATTGAAATAAGTGTAGAAGAGATGCACTCAATCAATTTCAGCTCGAGTCCCTGACCTGATTATGTTATGCATGTCAATATACATTCTCTTAATTAAAAGTGGTTCAGTGAACACTTGTGGTAAGAAAAAGGGAGACTATTGTCCTCTTATTGCTACCCTAGATATTACTAGGAAAACAATAGAAAGTAATAAGGGGGAATGTGGTGGTTTTAGCAGTTCAGAAACATCAACTAAAACATCAACTAAAGACAAAGCTGCTGTGTTATGTTATCATAGTGTTCTCCTATGCTGAGAACAGAAGCAAAAAACATAACGTGTCATTATTTTTCCCTTGATGACCAACTCTGGAGCTTAAAACCAAACAAAAATGCATAGTACCTCTGAGGAAACCAAATGCTACACTTAACCACGTGTCACAAATTATCACAAACCGCAGGAAGGCACCTGCTGGAAAACTGCAGTTTGAGAGTTGAAGAGTAACGTTGAGCCGAAGGCTTCCTACCATCCTCAGTTCTCTCCATTTCACATCCCTGATGTTTCTGCACAGCACAAAAGGATTTGTGCTTTGATTTGGTTTCATTTTTTGCTTTCTTTTTTCTCAATTCTCTTAAGTTTCCTTGTCCCTTTCTACCTCTTTCCTAACCAGTCTGTCACAGTGACATCCGCTGAAGTCATCACACAGTGGTCATTGGCACACACAGCACATAAATGCATTCCACAGGGAAATGTTTTTTATCAATATGATTTGGTAGTGAAAGGTTACCACACAAAGACTGTGGGGACTGGCTGAGGCACCTGAAGGCCCTGTTGCCATTCCGTGGGACCTTGATAGGCTGGGGACCTGGACAGAGAGAAATCTAATGAAATCTAACAAGGACAAGTGCAGGGTCCTGCACATGGGGAGGAATAACTCCGAGTAGCAGCACAGACTGGGGGCTGACCACCTGGAGAGCAGCTCTGCTGAGGAGGACTGGGAGTACTGGTGGATGACCAGCTGACCATGAGCCAGCAGTGCTCTTGTGGCCAGGAGAGCCAGTGGGATCCCGGGGTGCTCTGGGAAGAGTGTGGCCAGGAGGTTGAGGGATGTGATCCTCCCTCTGTACTCAGCCCTAGTGAGGCCACATCTGGGGAATTGTGTTCAATTCTGGTCTCCACAGTTTCAGAAAGACAAAAACCTGCTGGAGAGGGTCCAGTGGAGGGCCACAAAGGTGATGAGGAATGTGGAGCATCTCTCTTGGCCACAAAGGTGATGAGGAATGTGGAGCATCTCTCTTATCAGGAGAGACTGCAGGAGCTGGGCCTGTTTAGTTTAGAGAAAAGAAGACTTTTCAGAGGGAACCTCATAAATAACATACAAATATGTCAAAGGCAGGAGCCAAGAGGATGGTTCCAGACTCTTTTCTGTGGTGCTCAGTGACAAGACAAGGAATAATTTTCTTAAGCTAAAGAAATTCCAGCTGAACATGAGGAAGAACTTCTTTACATTGAGGGTGACAGAACACTGGAACAGGCTGCCCAGGAGTATCATGGATTTCCCCTCTCTGGAGACATTCAAAACCCACCTGGATATGGTCCTGTGTGACCAGCTCTAGGTGACTTTGCCTTAGCAGGGAGTTTGTCCAGAAGCCCCTTCCAACCCTAAAAATTCCATGATTCTGTAATAATATTTAGAAAAAGAACATTTAAATTCACCTTCATGCAGAGAAGCAAAATAAAACATACAAATTAAAAGCGTTGAAATTATATTTGGAGCAGATCACACTGGAACACAAATCGGACTCCCTTGTATTGTGGTGACTGCAGTCAGGCTTATACAGATAAATATGATGACACCTGATTGCTCCACATCTTCCCTTCCAGAAACTCTGCCAAGTCCTACTGACTCTCTCTGCCCTCTCTCCCCTGGGCTCCTCCAATCTAGCAACCTTGAAGTCTAAACAGATTAGAGACGTTTCCATTTCAATCAGTTGAAGCATATATATTTTTGTTATTTAGTTCTTTTATTTTTATATTCATTAATGATCTTCCATTAGACTACAATGGTTTCTTATATATTTGCACAGTAATTTTTGAAAACACTTATAAGCCTGAGATATTTCACAAATGCATAGTGTGATTTTCACTAAATAGCAAGAAAATTCATCATTATTTACTTCTAAATGAAACTCAGAAAGATCGTCCCCATCCCACCTGGAAACAGCTGCAAAAAGCAGCACATTGCCAAGAAAACATGATATTATATGTGAAAGAAGAGCCACAGGCAGTGAAAAGTAGATGAGTAAATCTTAGGGTGTAGTTTTTTCAATATAGAACTATGTGAAGTAAATGCACAAACAAATAAATGGGAAAATAAAAATTTCATTAAACTACCATGGGAAAACTTCTTACCTTTTCATTTTTTAATAATGACTAATATTTTTTACTCCCATTGTGGAAGATAGGGACCAACAAATGGAGGAGAAGGAAGTAAGTTTCTATTTTAATCAGTGTATATTTCTTCAAGTAAACTTCTTTACTGAAATTGTCCAAGGCAGCAAAATAGCAGACATGCAAACTGAGATCTGGGAAATTCTAGTTTTAATATAGATGAAAAGAGCTTTTGGTCTTCAACCTTATTTCTTTGAAGTAAAGGAACGTGGGAGAAAGCTTGTCTAGCACACCAGGAACATCCACATCTCTACCTTGGCACTTTCCCTGCACTGGGGAAGATATTAGTGAAAAATTATCTAAACCTTCACAATCATCTTCTTTGTACAGGAAAGCCACTCACTGCTTGGATTTGACAATAATATATTTTTTCCAGCAGTTCAACTCTGTGTTATGGTATGGCATTTATTTTTAATTTTCTTTCTAAGGGCAGCAGAGTGGTGGGCTTGGGAGACATAGAAAGCTCCTGAAGAAGGCATTGTTATCTACAAGCCCTTCTGGGCCTCTATATTTTTACAATTCAGTTTGTCTCAGTGAAGGTTGAGCAGAAAAGCAGCTACACAAACAGATACCTGCCCCACTATCTTGTCAGCAACTTTCGGTCTTGCCAGGAGCAAAATAATCATTAGCAAAGACTAAATACAGGTGTATTGAGCAAGACAAGATAGGAAAAAAAACCCCATATATTCAATCTTCACTACTCTAATAAGCAATTTACACAGGTAATACATCTCTAGTTCCCCAGACTACAAAACCGTGTCTGACATCATGTTAGTTCATATGACTTCCGTAAGTCATCTGGGTTTCCCACCACATTTATCATATTAAATCCAGAGTGATTACTTCTCAATCTTCAAATATGACCTACTTTTCCACGTAAGATAAACCTTTTGCAAAACAGCCGATTAAGAGTGATAAGAAACTTCAGACCTTGCTGATGTTGTCAAACAGGATGCTAATTTAAGCTATTTTTGGTGATAGCATTTTCTTATTTTCTTTGTTCTTTCTTTCTTTCCGTCAGTGTCAACATTTAGCCACATGAAACCCAGACTAAATGCAAACAATCTCAATCCAGTGCTAACACAGAGGGCCTTTTCCCCATTGTCTTTTCAGGGACTCTGAATAGCAGGAATGTTCCTAGAATTTTAATAGCTGTCATGGTGGCGCCTCTTCCAAAAATTTTCCTCCCTGCACTATAAGCAAAATAAATGATGATTCTGGTAATTGTAAGGTTTCCAGGCAAGCACTATAAGGGTCCTTTCTCCCCCATTCTTAAAATCAGGAAGACATGATTTTCCACTGACCTTCCTAGATTAATCCAAATTCCCCCTTTGCAAGAACATCTGGAGGAAATTAAATGCAGTAACACAAATCTTTCTAAATGGTTTGAGTTGATGCTTCCATAAAAGTCTTATTTCATTTATGTTCCTATATTTCCCCTGTCTTTCCACTCTCTTGTTCACGGACAATAAAAGATATTACATACATCTATCAAAAGGCATTTAAGAGCTAAGGAAGCAGGGCAAGTACACCCAGTCTGGCCTACACTGGAGAAAAAAATCCCAAACCAAACAGTGCCTACAACTTACATAAACTGCTAGATTTTAAAGCCTGAGGTAGGCTCTGTGACACACCATCACATAAAGAACTCTCAATCTTTTCGCACAAACCCCTCAGACTTGGCCAAAGTTTCTCTCTTCCAGAATGAGTTTTCCATGTACGAGCTTGTTCATGACTTTTCATTGGTTGTCACCCCTTCATCCTTTTGCCTCTTCCATCATCCCTAGCATCTTACTGCTTTCCCAGCCCAATGGTTTTAAAAGGTTTAAAATTTGACTTAAATAGGATATGAGTCATTCAACATTAAATGCAGATTGCTTCTCCATCTACATCCCTGCTCATGTCTTTACATAGGATAACAAATAGAACCTAATCTTCTTCATAAAAAATTCGTGTAATAATCTAAAAGTAGTAACCCATGCAGTTCAAATTTTTTCGTATGGGATAAATTACAGAAATTATGCAGATAGAAACACTACTTGCATTTTGCCATTTAGAAAATTTGCTGTTGCCTCCTCTGAGATAACTAATTCAATATCTTGATTAGAAAAAAAAAAAGAGAAAGTATCTATATTTCTCTTTCCCCACTTTAGCCACACTGTCCCCACAGTGGCTACTAAAAAGATCCACCTGAAATGAGTAATACCAGTGCTGTATTGTGACGGATCAAGGACATCTCCATTTTAAAAATTTCTTATTTACTAGCTGATAGTGAAGCAGATGCCCACAACTGATGGTTCCATATTTTGTCTTTAAGGGCTACTGAATTGAAATTTAGAGAAAAGCAGCCTTGCAGTTGTATTTTGATGGTGATGCTGTGACATCTGGAATACAAGTCAGTCAGTTTTACTCTTAGTTAATACTCCCCTATGGCAATCCACCCCAAAAACAGATCAATTACAATTACACACTTGTGCTAAAAGTCTATTAGAGGAATGTGTGACCTGACAGTTAAAATCAACCAAAAACAAACAAAGAAACTTTATTTCTAGTGATGAAGCTGTAAGTGCAAGAGCTCACTTGAAAGGGTACCTTTCTTGGTTCCCTCTTTATATAACCTCCTTTTTTTGTATCATTACTAAAGACTTGGGTCATCACTTCAGCCTCAAGCTTCCACTTGCAGGATCCAGACGGGGACTAACTCTGCATTCAGTCACATGGACTTCCTGTTTTCATGCTGCTGGTCTGATGGCAGCAGGTTAAAAATTTCTTGCCTGTGGTGGTAGTGGTAGATGCCTTCATGCATACATGCAAAATTTAAGGCATAGATTTCTAAGAATGTGTTGGAGTGAAAAAAAATATTCTGTACTGGTACCCCATAGATTTGAGCAGAAAATTTTCTGTTTTGGAAAAAAATTAGAAAAATATCTAGGCAGAGCAGCATTGGACAAATTTCCTTGATGATATCAAAACTAGTTTTTCACTGAATAGGGTCAATTGATATTTTTACAAAATGAAATTTTTATTTCATATTTATTTTTTCTGCTAAGATTTGTCTCAGTTTTAAAGAAATACATTATTTCCATTTGGAACTCCAGAAATATTTAATAATGCACTATTTTTAAACTACTAGCATTAATTTAGGATGACAACTAAGAATCTGTAGAGCACAATCTGCATTACAAAGATTCTATTAATTTTTTTCTCTCCAATGATTTTCTAAATATTTTAATTTTCATTTGTATTTTTAATTTTTTTTCTGTTTTCCATAACCAAATTGCAAACAGTTTTACTAAAATGCCACTATGGTTTAAAAAAAAATTGAATCTAAATAAATTTTAAATGTATTAAAACCTTTAAGTCATGCTACTCAGTACAAATTGAAATGTTTTTCTTTTTCTGCAAAAAAATGTGAGGGTTTTTTGTGTATTATGTTTCTGGTTTTGGCCTCAGCACTGTCTAATCACAATGAGTTTTAGAGCCTTAGAAAGAGCTTTTCTGCGTAAGCTTTGTGGAATTACCTAGACAGCTACTGAAGCTCAGTTCTCTGCCTCAAAGTTTTCTGTGCAACTTCTGCCAGCAGCCACATTTTAAACGTGATTTTGGAGGCTGATGGGTCTAACATAAGAACAGGGCTGGGTAATGAGACACCAGCAGCCCATAGATAAGGCAGTTTGACCTTGCGATAGGAAATTGATGACCACATTTTTTAAGATACACGATTATAGATTGAGAGTCTTTTGGAAGGGAAATGTCACTATCACTGTTACATAGTCTGTAAATAACAAATATGACAAAATCATATAATCCTGTAATCCTTTGAATATCAAGGTCCAGATGTGCTCTTTCTGAAGCCAACAGGGATTTCAGTTCAACTTCTAAATACTTTGAAGAAATTTTATCTTAAGGTAGAGTAACAGCTTAGGCAAAAACTGTCACAATTTAAAAAAAAAACCAAACAACCAAACTATTGGTCTGGGTATGGAAAGTGGCTCTGGAAAAAGAAGAAATCTCAAATGCAAAAGAAAATTTGGCTAAACACAAGGTACATAAATAGAAACTTCTGAAACCTGTCTTCAGCAAGGGTACTTCAAATAAAAGGAAATTGTAAGAATGTTGCATCAAAACGTAACTATCAAAAAGAAGTGTGAGAACATGCACAAATGCAAAGAATGTATGGATAAAATTTGAGAGACTATTCATAAACAGTGTAGAAAATTTAGTTCAGGAAGAGTTTACAAGACCTTCCTTGACATTCTGCAGAAAAGCTTTTGTCACACCATGGTTTCTTTGATAAGCCTTGCCTGAAGTATGTGGTACTTCTTGATGGGAAAAATCTAAGCCAGACGAAAACATAGTGGACTCACTACTTGAATATTCTCAGTTCTCACAATAAGAACCATACATCATATTCCCAGAATCCCATAATGTCTTAGTCTTTCAGAAAATGTTAAAGATTTGGGGGTTTTTTTGTGTGTTTTTTTTTTTGTTCGTTTGTTTTTTTGTCTAGGACCAGTTAATTATCATTAATTAGCAATTTCTGGGTATTGGGGTTGTAAAACTGTTTATCATATTAAGGAAGTCTCAGCACTTAACAAAGCATAAATTGAAGAAACTGTAAGGTATTATATGACAAAACTCTCAGCTTCAAAGCCCGAACAAATAAACAGAGCAGATAAAAAGTGGTTTTCTTGCTCCTCTGTGCATTCAGTAGAAAGAAACTATCAAACATTTGCACCCCACTGATCCAAGATGCATTAAAAATCTCTCTCAGTTGAGAGCAAACTATGTCAACCACCATTGCTATTCTGGTTCAATTTAAGGCGAAAAAAATCTATTTTTGTAAAAGCTGTCAGTGAAAAACTCTCATCTAAACATTCATTCCTGCTCTAGAGTGGTCCTCTGTTTCATGTCTAATGGGTCAAATTTAGAGAACACAGTTGCTGATAGCCAGCATTGACCCATGCTGTGTGTTGACAAAAGGCATATAAGTGTGGCACTGTTTTTGTGTGAACATAAGACAGCAACTTAATTTAGAGCATCTTCCAAGCAGTTTTGGTTTTCTCTGTTCATCAGCTGTAGGGTGCAAGTACAGAGTACTTTTTATATCAGATCAGTGAAGACAGTGAGCTCAGGGCTTTCCTAGGCCATTCCTGGAGGTTTCTAAGAGAGATTCAGTGTCCCAAATCCTGAAAACAAAGCGTATACAGTAGGTATGGAGATGGCAGTAGGGGAAGTGAGGAGCTGAATCCCTTCTGCAGTAATCAACTTACCCTGAAGTGAGAAATTCTCTTATTGCTACTGTAGCACATGGCTCTTACCAGGGTTATTGCAGAACCCTCACACAGTTCCTCATATGATAATTGTAATTACACGTGATGCCTACACCTCTGATCAGGTAGAGCAACACGAATGCAATGGTCATGTATTAACATTTGAGGAAAAGCTATAATTGAAGAGAAAAAAAGGGATGGAGGAAGAATATGACCTTTAAAAGATTAAAGGGAGTAGCACATTGCCTCTATCAGTGTGTGCTGAGACAGAACCTATTCCTTTTCAGATGCCTCTTTTTCCTTCTTTTACAGTAAAACACTGAAGCTGCGCACTTATGAGTAACGGTGCAAAACCAGGATGATGCTACTGAGCAATAAACTCTCATGTGAAACCCTGTCTAGGAGCACTGTAAATACTTACACATTCTCGTCAAACCTTTTCCTACAAACCTTTGGTAGCAGCAGGGGGCAACTATTATGATTTCAGCCTAATCCCAGTCTAAATCTTTACTTGATAAGAGTGCTACACACAGAGCTTTTCCACCAGATATCAGCTTTTATTATGAGGCTAAATTAGTGAGCCAAATGTAAGGAACAGACCAGAAAAATACCTTTCTTGAGATTGTAATCAGAAGCTAATTTTGTATTCATATCCATTCTTGTTTCTGTCTAGATAGGAAAAAAAGGGTGGGGGACCTTTGAACCATGGATTTTTTTTTATTATTATGATTATTATTATTATTAATGTCTTTCTCTGAAAATAAGTTTTTTAAATTCTTCTAATTGTTTTTGTTTATAATAGGAGCAGGATAAGGCATGCTGTCCTATGATGTGTTTCAGTGACAGACATTTTAACCAAGATTTGACAAGTTTGCAATGATCTCAGTGGTATATACCAGATGCTAGGGAATGGATTTCATTTACCATTAGCTCAGTCTACTTCTAGTGTTCAGGAAGACAGGATGATCTGGGTGTCACTGTCTGTGAACAAACATGCTTCATACTCCCAGTACCAGTAAACCACCCCGAAACTGAGCTCACACTTGTCATTCTTATTTCCCAGTAAAGTGACCTAAAACCCGCATAGAGTCGGATGTCCTTTAGCATCAAAGTGGACCATAACCTTGACACGTAATGAGAAAAGTTTATATCTAGGGATTGATCACTTCTGTAAAACAAGCCCAACAAAAATCAACTAACACCTAATATTCTTCTTATTTTGCATTCATATTTTCACTTTTTGGTGCACTTCCCTGTTTGGTTTCTAACCTTTAATTAATTTATTTGTTTTTACTGTCTGCCTCTGTTCTTCCTTCAAGAAAAGACAATAAGCCTCCATTCGAGTCTTGTGCACATGAACAGCCACTTTCCCAGAAAGACCAGCAACACTGGCTGACAAACTCTTATTGGAGGCTAAAAATGTTGTTTGCCAGAGCTCTTCCCTGTCACCAGCTGCAAGAGGGACAACATGCTAAGGGCCTACTTGGTATCAGAAAGGCACTGTCTCCTGTATTCTGCCTACTTTTTTTTCTTTTATTGTCCACTAATATACCCACTTCTGATGTATACCTAGTACCCATCTCCAGTGCCTATTTACTAAACATTCCAAAAAGTACCCTTCATCTTTCCCATAGATTGTCTCTAATGTTTGAGGTGAACTACCCATCAAGGGGTTGTTAAGGTGAATTAGCTGAGACAGAGCACATCACCAATATGGTACACAGTGATTTAATTAACCATGAGCATGTGTGTCACAATACAAAAAGGTAAATCCAGATAGACATTAGTTGCGCGCTTCCTTACCCATCATATTTTATCATTACACTGACTCAAATCCATATTTTTAAGCCAATTCTATTTAAAGGCAAGTCTCAAACTGTCCAAATTTTTAACCAAAGGAATAGGTGGGGAGCTCTCCATACTTGCCAAGTCAGACGGCCTTCTGTATCATGCATTAGGTGGTCTTATGAATTTGTGTCAATACACCTGGCCATTTCAGTCCTCCCTTTTCTGTGGTTAAGAGGGGCTCATCAAACTTTGCATCTATGGGAAATGAAGCCAACTGAGACTTGTGAGGTCCAGCCAAATACTGACGCTGGTTGATGTGCTGTTACATTATTAATTCCATGGCTCTAGCAGTGAATACAATGGACAATGTCTCTTGCTGGGAGAGGCCCTTTAAAGTCCTTTAGAGTCCTTGCAAGGAACTTGATAGACAGACGAGGCAAACTCACAGTGACTGCTTGTTCAGATAGTTGTTTATTCTAGTGTTATCAGCTTAGAAAGACACAGTAGAACAGAACATGACAAGAGAAGGTGAGAAAATGGCTGCTTATCAAGATTCCAAAGCCTTTTTATAGGTAAATTATCCAATTAAAAATTGAAACGACAGATATTTTTACTTTTCATCCAATGCTCAGTAAATCACTCCAACACGCAGGCCGGAACTGTGGCATTTTTCATCCAATCATCCTAAACTACCTCTGCTGCAGAATATGGAGGACTAGAAGAAGAAACACGGAGATAAAAACTACAAGGGTTCCTCCATCTTGGAACTTTTACTATTTATCTATTTACTACATTAATAAACCTAAAACTTCTAAATTCTTCACCCTGTGACATCCTTACATCATATTCTATCACCTAGTACACATCTGTGTAGATTTTAGTTCCTCCCAGATGGTAGGGAGTTTTCTCCATGGATAAAGGTCAAAAACCACGCTGTCCAGGGGGGTTTTTCTCTCCAAAAGAGGCAGAGAAATATTCCCTGCACTCTGGATTCCCACAACACTGGAATGTTTTGCACAGACTCTAGAAGCAAGCTCAGAAAATAACAGATGAGTCCATTTTCAGGGTAAAAATCCTATGAGAACAAAAAAAAACTCCAAGCCTTCAGCGTCACACTCCTAATCAGAGATATTACCTTACAATTCTACTGCATTTTCCTTTTGATGAATTAAATATGGTTATTGAAAGTGACCAAACAACTGTGTTCAGTAGAAAGACTGGAAAAATAATGAAGAGGGTAGCCAATTCATTATATATTATTCACAGACACAACATCCTATATGTATTATCTTAGATATGCTCTTTTGAAGCCCAAAGCAGAAACAACTTTTAAAAAGCAGCAACACTGGAAATAAAAATATTAGTGCACTTATCACCACAGCAGGAAGAGACAGCAGTACCAACAGTAAACGTGTGCCTAAATGGCTCAGCAGAAACATCCTCCTACGTCTGATAGCTCTCCACACACAGAGCAATTCAGTGCCCTTTGAACATATACACAGCATTTTCTGAACCAATTATGATGCTGGCATATGGGCCATTTACTAAGAAAGAAAAAGACAGACTTTTTAAAAGCACTGTCGTGACCATTATGACAGAGAAAAAGTTGGCCACTATTACAGGGCCTGAGCCAACATTTATTTAAATAAATGAAAATACTTTCACTGACTGCAGAGTGTACTTTGGATCTGGTCCACAGTACTTGGAGAATATTGCTGATATTCCTGGCCTCATAAAGAGCCAGAGACTATAGCACCACCAACACCTAGCTAAACAGAAACTGTTCTTTTAAAGAAGCCTATGAGGAATAATAGGGAGGAAAGCAAAATGTTGCCTTGGAATTCAAGAGGCTTCTGAAAATGAATTATATTACTCTTACAGAATTTTAATGAACCTGTGGTATTCAATAAAGTACTGTAGCTGTGTTGCAATGTTCTATTGATCAAATTACTGCATATGATTTATGAACATTCTCCAGTAAACGCTATGATAGTTTTCTATAAAACTGTAACAATATAAGACCACATGCAATGTCTTGTTAAATGTTGACCAAGAAGTCCTAAGAGAGATTTGTGGATACAGCATTGTGCTTACAAGTCCTAGAAAGTGTTTAGTTTGCAGTCACCCCTAAGGAAGTATCTGTTTTCCAACTAGGCTGTAGTGTCCTGCAAGGTCCTTGCCTCGATCCTAAATAACAGTTCATCTCAGAACAGGATGCTCCACAGGCTGAGGTTAGTCTGGAGTTTCCCATCTTCCAATATCTCCACTGGCATTGTTTCCATCCACCCTGCAGGCCTCCAGCATGGAAGCAGGAAACCCATGATTCCTTGTCTTGATTTCCCCCTTCTGTGTCCCCTTTCACACTCCTGAACTCTCTGCCAGCCCTAGGTAAGGACAACTTTGTGGAAGCAAACAAGGAATAATTGCACTGCTTTGTGCAGTGCAACAAAGCTCTGGAGGTATATTAATGCCCTGCTGGAGAAAAAATACAGATGATTCTGATTGGGAAGGGTAGTGAAAACAAACCAGCTTGACCTTATTCAGGGCAAAACCAAGACCAACAGGAAATACTACAGTAGACACAGCCCAAAATGAGAGTATCAATGCATCTGAGGATGGCATTTGGAAACATTTGCATTAAAAAAGTTCCTCTCTGGGTACAGACTTTCACATATATCCCAAAAATGGATTACCAAACTGATGCAGTTGCTTTTTTCCCTCGTTTTAACTACTACAGATCAAATCCTCAGTTATAAAATTCATAGTTTACCAGGTACTTTCACTGCCACCCCAGTATTTTGAATAACTCTTGAACTGTAACCCATGTGTTTCTTTTTCATTCTTGCAGCTATTAGAATGATGCAAAGCCCTGCTTTCAAAAAGGTGTGCAACTCTTGCTCTAAGCAGCAACATTTTTCAGAGCAGTCTTAAGCTCTGCCAGAAGCTCACAACCAAGTGTGAAAAAAAAACAGCACAGAAGCAAATGACAAGGTACCTAGGACTGTACAGGCATTGAAACCTGTGAAAAGATGCTAGCACTGGCCTCATCCTGTGCTACTGTACCACCAATCCTACATGGACATCATGTATTCCCTAGCGTTGCCACTACATGTGGTGTGCTTGCTACAGTCTCTCCTCCAGTTTTGCTGTGCAGGGATGCTTTCTTCCTGAAGTGAAATGAAGCATAAGAGTGTTTTGGATGAACAAAGAACATGGACATGACATCTATAAAATATGACCTACTCAGTACAATAGCAAAGAAAGAAAAAAGCAGTTTCAGTAAAAGGTTCTCTAAAATAAAATTTAAACAAACAAATCAACTCTCAGAGGCCTATGAAACAAGAATTGTAAAACTTCCTCTAAACATTCATTTTTGAGGTTTATTTTTATTTAGATTTGAAATTTATCCAAGATTTTGACAAAAAGTATACTGAAACAGAACTTAGAACCATTAATTGAGAACTAAAGTGACAGAACAGTTTAGAAAAACATAAATTCAGCAGTACTATAGCCAACAAATCTGATTACACAGTGAAGCAGACAGCCAGTGCAGATCTCCTTACATCATCCAAGCATCAAATGTTGCCAATAAAAGAGTTTAGGTTGCATGGAATATATAACCCAGAATGACTGCATAGTAAAAATATATGAGTGTTCAGAATTTTATATGGATTTCAAGAAAGCATTTCATATTGTATAAGCAGAGTGGGAAAGATAGAGTGGTAGAAAGAGAGAGGAATATTATATTGACTCAAATACTAAAAAGTGTATCAGTAAAAGATGATACAGTTAAATTATGTACGCTGCTTATCATATTACTTATTATGGTCTCCAAAGAACAAGACAACGCTAGTATGCAGGCAAGCTTTTTTCTCGGAAAAATAAACTCTCGCCTTCTCATTCTGAGAAAATAAGTCCTCTCTTTTAGAACTGATGTGGGACCGGCTACTTTAATACCTAACCGCGTTAAATTCTTTAATGTCTTCATTTCCACATGCCTCTGGAAATGATGCTATTCACGTTTAACAGATTATTCAGCACTGTTTTCAAAGACTAATGAGTTCTTTTGTTGCCTGTTTCTGTTTAAGAAAACTGTAGGAGCACAGGTCTCACTGACTGGAAAGAGACTAAAATCTTATCTGCATTACAAACTTTAAAAATAATTTTGGGCGGTTGTCATGACAGGGAACTAAATACAGATTACCCTAATCCCAGAGTGGTACCTTAAATTCTGAATAACCTTTTTTTCCTATTACAAGATGTCATTAAGCCAGCAGACAGAAACTGGACAACCAGGCCATATTCTTAAAAACGAAGTGAAAAACAAATCTTTACTGCTAGTTAAGCTCTCCCAAGGACACTTATATGGTTCCTATCAGTTAGACTTAATTTTCATGTCTAATTTCTAGAACTGGTGCTGCTCCACAGCAACAGGTTTTTGTTACAGAACTTAATAGTCACAGAAGCACAAGACAACTTCAGCTTTAAAATAATGATGATGGTGATGATGATGGTGATGATGATGATGAAGAATACCAAATAGTAAGAGTGTACACTCCATAAGTAAGCTCTGCTAACAATATATAGAGATCTAAATGCTGCTCACTCACACAGCCTACCTCCTTACCCATCAAAATCATTGCTTAGTTAATACGTATCACACTGCATCATATTCACAGACAACTCTGACAAGAATCAATAGCAGAGAAGCTTGTTAATTTAATTTGGCTGACTCTTAACTCATTTAAATTAATCACTTTGAATGAACATTATTTAGCAGAATAATTGTTACAATGAGTACCATCTATATTTGTGGGGAAAGAGGTAGGGGGATACAACAATTTAGGATATAAATTTGGGATATAAAATGGTAAACAAGCAATTGAACAAAATAAAAGGAATAAACTTCATCCAGTCATCTCATGGCTCTTCTTCAGTTTAAAATAATAGAGAGTGATGGGGAACTGAAGCAGCAAGTACAGTCAGAGGAACTGATTAGAGAGAATTAATCTTGACAGTGATAATTCGTGAGGGTTGTGGGAAGAAGAGATGACACAGAGAGATATTCAGAGGCAATGTATTGGCTGGATCACCTGCACTTTATCACCTTGGCCTCCAGGACAATATAAAGAGAGGATCTTTCTGATCTGGAAAGAAATGAGCAAAACCTAATGAAAGAACACTCTTTACTTGGCTTATTTATGCCACTGGTAACAGTGATGAAAGATGCAAAGGGAGTGTGACGGCCCCTGAATAAGTCTGTAATTACTTCCATTTAAAGATGTTACAGCTTCCAAGGCACAGTGCAAACAGTTTTGAAATGAATGACATTGCATACATCTGGCAGAACAAGAGAAACATTAGCCAGACAGAGGAGAGTAAGCTCTGAAAATGTCAATTTTAAGACTAAAAAGTGTTAAGACTTTAATGTCAGTGATTTATTCAGATAACACCCATGAACATTAAAAGGGCATGAGTTATGCTCATAACTTCCCATGTGTCAAGTATGACAAGACTTTCTCAGAGTCTGCTGAATAGAGAAATCTGTCAGAAGCAGATGGGAAATGCAATTTTGCTGAGAAACAGAAGATTCTGCTCTCCTCAACAGAACCTACAACTTACTGTATGAGCCCTAGAAAAGCAAGAAAGACTATGGACAAAATCTTAGGAGAAAAAAGAAAAAATATCAGCTTGTGTGCATCTGAGCCGCAAGTTGCTGTTTCATGTCCCTCATCGTCTGGGCTCTGTGGCTTTGTATACATCTAAGTTTATGGAGCTTGCTGCCTATCACTAAAATAAACTTCTTCTGCAAGTGAGAGTTATGAGAGCTATGATGTGGAATGGCACAGTGCAGAGGGTTACATAGCATAGGTCATGATGAACCTCGAACATTAAAAATAAAACAAAACACAGGAACAAAAAGTATTGAACTGGTGTAATTTGTGCATTCACTTGTGAACAACCTATGCTCAGCATGACTACCTTTTCGTTCAGAGACTACCTCCACCTCTGAAATAAAGAAAGAATCCTCAGGGAAAGGCAATTCCCTAAGACCACTCTATCAAAGGTAAGCTAACTAACATCCTGCACAAGCTCTGTGTGCACGCCACTCACATGACACTTATCCGGCTCAGGATACAGTCACCTCTTGAGTTTTACTGATTCTGAGGGCTCTGTACTATAACCACTACGAGGAACTCTCATGCCACTTATAAACACTTTCCTCTGGACTGTGCTACACAGAACAATGATCACGTTTTCCTAGGACTTTCTGTCTGGAATTAAACAATAAAGAAGGGAAGAGGTAGAAGATTACAACTGAATAATCTCCTAGCTACAAAATGCTGCCTGTATGAAAAACACAGCAATTGAAATTTCTTAACATCTCTTTTTATGGATCTTGCTTTTCACTACTCACTTCTTTGCTAAGTTTACCTGTAGTGGCTTAAAAATTAACTGTTTAAGGAAACACCAACCCCACAATAATCTACTCAGAGAGACTACTTTACTCCTGCTGACACCACTTTTGCAATTACAAATTAGTTGGTGTTGGGTTCCCTGTGTTGAGTGCTGAGCCTTTTTCTTGTGGAAAGTCAGTCAAAGCTTAGCTGCGTATGGATTTTTAAAGTTACAGTTGATTTGGTAGAAGCTCACCATTTAGCTCACTCTTTCTTCTTCATAGAAGAAGAAAACCCCATAAATGTATTACTCCTTATCTGGGATGTCCTATGTTAGGTCAAGTGGACTTTTCCTGCAATTGCAAGTACTTGAACCAGGAACATTTCTCTTTCCGTCACTGTTGGAGCCCAGAAGCTTCCCAAGAACTGAACATGAGAACATCCAATGTTACAAATAAATGTGGGGAGGAGATGTGGAGGGAACTGGGGTTGTTTAGCCTGGAGAAAAGGAGACTCAGAGGCGACCTTATCACTCTCTACAACTTCTTGAAAGGTGGTTGTAGTGAGGTGGGGGTTGGTCTCTTTTTCCGGGCAACAACTGACAGAACAAGAGGACAAGAGTCTTAAGTTGCGCCAAGGGAAATATAGGTTGGATATTAGGAGAAACTTTTTTACAGAAAGAGTGATAAAGTATTGGAATGGTTTACCTGGGGAGGTGGTGGAATCACCATCCCTGGACGTGTTTAAAAAGAGATTGGATGTGGCACTCAGTGCCATGGTTTAGTTTAGTTAAGGTGTTAGGGCAGAGGTTGGACTCGATGATCTTGAAGGTCTCTTCCAACCTGGTAATTCTGTGATTCTGTGATTCTGTGATTCTGTGGAGGAGCTGTAACTTGGGCTGTGCCAAAGAGATCTGGTTTCTGGCTGAATAAAACTGAAAGATTTAGAGGAAATGACGTAGATTTTGTGCATTTCAGGCCAGGTGTGTTTTGGGAGGTAACTGAGACCACCTATACAAGATAAATGGGAAATAGGAGTCAGTGCTGCAGGGGGGAAGTGCTGAATAAGACCCCAGTGTGCAAGACCAGGCTGAATGAGCCAAGCATTAGGTAGAGAGAAGCAGCTGGACAAAGCAGGGTGTACAGGAAGAAAAAGCAAATTCTGCAGGTCATGCCAAAGAAAATAACCTGGGAAAAGGCAGAGGAGGAGCTCAGGAGTGGATGTAGACAACCCAAGAACATGAGTAGGTACCTTTTCTGACCAAAATGATGGATACAGGTGGAGTTCCAGAATTGGCCAGGAAAGGAAACAAAACTGGAAGGCAAGGCAGATGAGACTGGATATAGAGGAGTCAAGCAGGCTGGAGGAGGATCTTTGTCCATTAAAGCACACTTCAAAGCATGGAAGGGAGATGCTGAGTCAAAGCCTCCCCTCTCCTTTTGAAACCAGCCACTGCCCCTACATGTCTCACCCACAGAAATATGTCAGTCAGCAGGGGTTTTGGCCAGTGTTACCTCTAGTGATGACTTGGGTCAATAGTGAGCAGATGAGGACCTTTAATAAATATTTTGTCATAATTTCTGAAAGCTAAAAGCACCACACAGTTAATAGAATAAGAAAATTTAAATGAAAATGCTCAAAATTACAGAAAATCCCCAAATTAAATGTGCTTTTGCTGAACACAATCACAGGCAACCTGTCCCCGAATACATATCCCAACCCCCATTTTGTAGGGATGGTTCTAATATTGCACTTTTCAGAACAGCAATAGAAGTATAGTGTTTTCCAGAATTCAGATCATTTAACTCTGTCTTCTCCTTTAGGAACATAAGAGGCACCACTGAAGCCCTTAACAACATGCTTCAACTTTTGCTCAGCCCTAAATTGTTCAGGCAAATAGACTACATGCTCACTGGAGGTCCCTTCTGACTTAAGTATTCTATTCTAGTCTATTCTAGTCTACTCTATTTATCTTTTGCAAAGCCAGCTTAACTGGAAAAGAAAAAGCACAAAGCTTTAGACACACTAGCCCTTTTATCACAGCTACAGCAGCACTATTACTACTATGAAAACACAGAATTATAAAGCAAAATTCTCGGTTCAGGCTAAGAAAAGTTCAAGGCAAAGAAAGAGAATGCAGACAGTATCCAATAACATGCTTGGCCAGACCAAACCCTTTAATGCCTATTTTCATCTACTGGTATGAAAGTTTTTGGGTTGTTTTCCTGTATAAAGAGAGGTTGTTGCCATTATAAGACTTTCAGAACTTCTCAGGTTTTTTGTGTCCATCTATTTTTTTCTTCCCACATCATTTCTTTGGTAATACATCATCCTCTCCACCCTTTGGAGCTTCTGGTGTGATATTATTGAATAGATACAGTGCATCGATTCTGGACTTCTGGGAATTACTGGCAGGCACAGTGGGTAACAGGAAAAAGTATTAACTGTTGGAGATAGAGTAGTTTCTTCTGTGCAGAGAATGGCTCTCTTCAGTTAAAACTAAATATTCTGAGCATTTCTTCTTTATGTTTTCCCAACTTCCAGGACTTTTGAAGTGTATCCCCATAATTTGTCTTCTTATGCAACATTAGCAGATAACTACTGTAGAGGTTTTGCTGCTCTGTATTTATATGCCTGATCCTTAGCTCAAAGCTCTGATTTTCACAACCTTCAGACAGATTCAGAATTGATTAGTGCTGTGTAACATCTTCCAAGTTCCACCTACATATAAGAAATGTCAGACGAGCTATGCAGCATTAGTATGAATAAAATGCAGTAATCCAGGCTTCAAGAGGAAGAATTTGCAGTACCACAATCAGCACACATTGTTGCAAAGCTCCTGTGTTTGCTGGTTTATGAACAGTGCAGATGGCAACACAAGTTCTAACTCTGGCAAACATATACAAGATTAGATTTTTTTTTTCCAATAAACTTTGTTAAGCTTGCCTCCTCGTAGACATAAAGCTAGCAGAGGCTCTGGGAGAGTGTACAAATCAAGTCTTACAGGTAATGGGAAATAAGGAGCTTTAAGGTATAAATGAATGCTGTTCTCAGTGGACTCCTCCTCGTGCCAAATTATATCTCAAATATTTGTGGTTCTTTCCAAGGGAGCATCATCGTTCTGAAGAGAAGAATAATGTGAACATACCAATAGTGTACGTAGGCCATCCAATCTTAATGACATTTGCAGGGAGACATTGGGACTGTCAGTCACAAATATCCCATTGCAAAAAAACTCAAATAGTTACAATAAATTAAAGTTCCATTATCTGTATAATAAAACCTCTTTATTAAGTGCATCTCATTAGTGACTGAAATATTTCACTAGTGAGTACAAACACTATCATGGGAAGCTTTTAAATCGATTAATTTTTCTTTTAAGTTGCTTGAATGTGATTAAGGATCTAAACTCTAGAAGATATCCTGACCTTTTTGGAGCTTAACTGAGAGGCAACTTGAGGAAAAGTAAAAATTACTCAGATTTAAATTCAATAATGATGAGGCAATACATATTGTGGAAAGGACAAAGCACTAAGGGGATTATGGTGAGAAAAATTGTGGTTAATAACAGAAGAATCCGAGATAAAATGAAGGAAAATATAGCAAGAATTATAAAGAATACCAGGAATACCCTTCATAATGAGTTCACAATAAGATGTGCCTAAACAGGTTGAAATAGCTTTTCTGGTACATAAGAAGAGGAACAACTCCCCTGTTATAAGGGGAATTATAATGCCTCATTTCATCATTTCTCAAAACTGTTAAGGCACACGCAGAACAAAATTGGAGGTATTTAAGTAAGACAGTGATGTTGTATATTGGGAATTGGAGGTAAAGGTTTCTAAGCTGATGTAAAGCACAGACAATTAGAGTAGATGAGTGGGTAAAAATGATTTAAAATTATTCCTTCTTCATTCCCCCTATTGTTTTTTACTATCATTTTCCCCTCACACTTCCCAAAACTATCAAGCATCTCTTAACAAGTATAAAGGCCCTAAACTACTGATGTGTACCCTACATCAATTTATACATCTTAATTTGACAATTAGATGAGGGATGTGATGAAGAAACACAAAATAGCCCTGCAGAATGCAGTTTCATGACATAGCTAAATTATCCTAATGACATTCTCTCCCAGTTTGGCTACCAGAACTAGCACAACACTCAGTCATATGTCACATCCATATTTGGGCCAGAGCCACCGCAAGTCAGGAGGATGGAGAGGGGGCAAAACCCTTTGCACCAACAGTTAGAGGATTAATGCAGTTGTAATGTAAAATGCCGTGGTTTGCAGTGGATTATGTGTGTTGGGGTGGGGTGTGGGAGAGGGGTGGGGATGGAGTTCTTAAGTTTGAGTTCCTCCTCATGAACAGCTCTCTGTTCTGTCACGTCTCATAGACATATTAGCATTACTACTAACATGAGTGGGGGGAACCAGGAAGAAATGTGGGGAGAAAAGGAAAGAACAATATTTTATGTGAATGATTCTGCTGCTGTTGAACTGTCTCAGATTCAGGAGGTTCCAAAGTCAGACCAGGGTGGAGAGTCCTTTCATTTAGCAGAATCTTGCAAGATGCAGTTCAGAAAAGCAGATAGATACATGACATGTACACCAGGGCCACCATATGTGTTCAGGTTATTACTTTGTTTGGCCTTTGGATTTTGCAGAGTTATCAGAGGATTGGTAGAGTTTTCAAAGAAAAATAGCCCTTAATAGACTGACTGCTAATTGGAAATATTATATGCATATAAATGTGTATGCATAGGAAAATTCCTTCTCCCTCAATGAGCATTTCCCTTATTCAATGAAGCTTAAAGCTTGAGTTGTTGTCTTAACTTGCGTAACTGCAAACATTATTTTTGATGCTAACATTATCAAATGGATCTACAAGATTTGTCTGGCTGACCTCCTAAGGCTCTGATTTTCATGACACAGTGACTATGCATTAGTAAAAAAAAAAAGTAACTCTTTTATTAGTTCTATTACTGCCCTTTGATTTTATTGTCTGTATGGTTTTCCCCCCATGTCCCTGAGGAGGTTGGTCTGTTTTATGTTCATCCCACTGCAAGAAAATGGGAGAAAAAATATACAAACACAGACATTATTGTGTTAAAAAAAGAAAAAAACCAAGCAAGAACACTTTATATCACGCCACATTTAGGCAAAGAGAGTTTCTCCATGTTTCAATCAATTTCAACACCAATTGGTTTTAATTTATTATGGACTTCTTCAGGGTTTGCCATGCCATATCTTGAGCACAGAAACTTAAAAAGGTTTCCCTGAATCCACCCAAACAATCCCACTTAGATCTTTCAAATCTCCTTGAAAGAGCTCTCTGACGAAAACATTTTCCTGATATGTCCATTTATAGACATCTTTCACTGATATACTCCCTCCCACATCCTGTATCTTCACTTGATGTTATATCCATAGTATGCTTATGGAATCAAACTATCTCACGTGTATGCATACACTCATATTTTCTTCTTTGCTAAATCACCCGAGAATTGCAATTCTTCTGCCCAGTAAACATCCTTGTTGATCTGTAAAGGTAAAAACACTCTGAACAAATCAACTATTGGGGTACCAGACATTATAAACAAAGAAGAACAAGTCTTAGGTCTGCCAGATTAAACAGAACTCATCCCAGAAAAAATCATTTAATCATCACAGACACATAGTGTATTTCAATTTTACTCAACAGAATTAGCATCCTCCTCATTTTAGTTGGTACAGGAAAAATAAATTATTTTACGGAGCGGATCCAAGTGTATCTGTACCCACTGTTCTTTAATTTGAGGCAATTTTTTATACAATAAGAGCTCCAGTCACACTTTATTCCAATTCTGCTACATTAAGTAATGGATTTATTTCAGCTTGGTTTAAGCAAGAACATTATGCTGCTATTGGCAAAGCCTTTCTTTCTCTTTGACATCTCAAAAGCAGAATTTTTATCAGCCTAGGATACCTCCTGCAGATGAGTCAGAAGCATCTGCTTTTATCCGTAATCTGAATTCTTCCTCTTTTTCACTCTTAAGATTGAAAGAAAGAACAATAACAACCATCTTTTGAAGCCCTTCATTCAATAACTTAGAGCAATAGCTGGGATTAACAGCTTCCGCAAAATTTTTTGCTTTCCTATCACCTGGCTTCGGAGAGCTAGATAAGAATGAATGTCATTTTCTTCATCACAGGTGAAATTCAGAGTAAGAGGACACTTTCCATTGAGCTCAGAGCAGAAAAACTGCCAAGAGGGAACAAGTCAGACTGAGGTCATCTTCTGACTTAATTAATGGAAGAGGATAGAAAGAACAGAGCCAAAGTACAGAGTTCTGCTGGAGCCAGACGCCTCCAGAGCATGCTGAAACCTGTTGTAAACAGGTTCAGGCTTTTAGGGTTTTTTGCCCTCTGTCTCCAAGTAGCTTCACTAGTGCAACTACAATTCAGTGTGCTCTAAATAGCTTTGTATTACTTTATTCAATTCAGAAACGTCATTTCAGAAAGACCAGAGTGTATTAGAGACACTTATGGCTCAGGCTGAAAACCTGAGCTAGGCTGAAAACCTCTCAATGTAAATATCACATCTGTTTAAATTTTGGCAAGCTATTTAGGTGTTGCAGAGCTAGGTGAAACTGGGTGTCACTGCAAGAATTCTTTTACAGTGGCTTCCAGAGATCAGTCCCAACTCAACAGCCATTTATCTAGTAGAATCAGCAAATAATTTTGTTATAGGCCATTCTGCGGAAAAAGTGTAAATATGCAATATTTGGAAGTTATGTTCTGCTATTTAAGAGTGCAGAATTGTTACTTGCATGCCAAGTTGCTTGTTTTAACATCAGTCTAAGGCTCCAGCTGTGAAAATGAGGAGTTCTGCTGCACTTGGCCTTGCCTCTCACACACATGCTGTCAACCTGCCCTGTGGTGTTTCATTACACAAAAATGCACAGCCTTATGACCAAGAGACCCAAAACTTAGTATCAGAACTGTGTTTCTTATGGCAATTCAGATCACTCAGCACTCAGGACAAAGAAGAATTCCTTCTGCAAATCATCTACACTGAAGCGGCTAGATGAAAGCTATAGTCTTCTAAATAAAGTAAATGAAATCTTTCTGGATTTTAGTAGAAGTTTGGAAGCAGATACAATTAAAATGGATCAAAATTCTTATGGTAAAAATTATTTCCTTCAGAAATATAATTCATGAAAATGTGTCCACATCTCAGTTTTTAGAAGCTTCTTTGCAAACTCTATGACATTGCCATTGGAGATCTTGTAAGCTTCAAGCTAGCTTGTACAATTCCCTTAGAAAAGAGAAATCTCCCAAATCTCCTGCTCTGAGATCTTCACCTTGTTGCCTGTCTTTCCATCAAGGCTCATAGGGCTCTCAGCTCTGAAAACATAAATGAGGCACAAGGCTTCTGATTCTTTTAGCCTCATCACTCCCTTAGGACATTTTTCTGCCAGAAAGGATGTCTGTAAGTGGGTTCATTTATGTTTTGATAAAAATAAATAAAATAAAAACACATCCCACACTCAGCTGGGCTAATGGACCTGTGACTGCACTCTAAGTCATTCCAAAATTACAGATTATCTAGGACTTCCTGGACATCCTGGTGAAGACCACAGTAAGTAAAATGATAAATGAGAAAATATCCCTTACTAAGAAGGGGAAATGAAAAGAAATAAACCCACAAACAAACTCCAAATAAATTTGGTCAGGCCACCAACAGACTCAACTGAACTTTTACCTGGCCATAAAGAGATAAAAAGGCAAATTTTCCTATTTTATGTACCACCAGAATCATAAATTCAAATACCTATTCCAAAATGAAAGACAGTTTCAGAGAAAGCTGACCAGCTCTGACAAGTGCTGATCATGACAAACTACTATGCCTGTGGTTGGAGAGATGAATACATCATTCCTGTCTGGACACAGACTGGTCTAGTTTTTGCTCAGTTATAATTGATTATCCTTAAACTAAACTTGAAACCCCCTACAACTGCTCTCCATAGCTGCATTCATTTCTTTGGCAGAATAAATCACAAAGTACACACACCATCAGAACTTACGTTCATTGTATTCATTTTGTGACATTTCTTGACACACATTGGGATAAACCAAAATTCAGCCAACCTTAAATTCACATAAATCCATTTCTGTTCTTAGTAGCAGTGATTCTACCTACATTATTTACTTGATAATTATTAATCTAGATGCTAGAGGAGTTTGGGTTTTTTCCCTGTCTCTCTAAGCACATCCTATTTTTGGCCTAGTTACAGCAGCCATCACTCTCCTTTGCTGGAAAAAGTAGAACCTGGGGTTTTTTGTTGTTATTTGTTTTGAGGGTTTTTTTTGTCTTGTACATAACAGCTGAGCACACAGTTAATTGGAGATCCAATTAATTTCTGATGGTGGTAACCTCAAGACTGTATAACTTTAACAAATGTCTTTAAATATATAATTTAACAATATTAAAAATCCCATAAATGAAGAACATCAGAAATGTGAAAGATTATGTAACATGACGCATACAGGATATCGCCCATGCAAAGGTCCAAGGAGTTCAAAAATATTATTTGAAAGAACATAGGATACCTTCATGACCAGTGAATTCCAGCATATCATTGTACACACTGGTCAGCCAAGGCACAGAGCCCCCGTATGAATCATCCTGCCAAAGGTTATTGAGGTGGTAAATGGGAGTGGGAAGGAGAGACACAAACACCAATCTTGGCTCTGTTTAGGGTTCTGGAGACCTCCAACACACCTGTCCTGAGGAACAGAAGGCAGGTTAATGGCTTCAGCTGTCACAGCAGCCACTGCTTTCCTTTGGCAAAGGCATCAATTGTACCAATACCTTGGGTTCCAGTGTCCTTAGGCAAATAACTGAGCTTATTATTCATCAGCTATGAAGTATGACACTCCCTGCTTGTAGGGTCTTCTGCAGTGATAGCAGAGAGGTCAGCCATTTTGTGTGGCAGTGTGACAATCATAAAAGGTTACTCAAAAAGCAATTAAATGTTCTGAATAAAATTGCTGTTTCTATTCATATAAATGATTTTTGGCAAGAAAAACTGCATGTTTATATCTACAAAAGCTTCAAATATCGCTTTGCAAAGAGTGTAAATCTTGTTACCTGTTCCCAAAAGGGACCAGGAAACAATGGAAGAGATTTTAAATTTTAACCTCTCCATTTTAAGACAGTTTTTTGCGCTCGATTGATGGCCACAGAATTAGAGAGCTACTCTTTTGTAGCCTGCTGATTAAAAGCTCACATCACCTTGAGCTTGGACGTGAAAAGCAGGGAGTGTGACAATCCTCTAGCAGCAGGAACAAAAGCAGGAAAGAAAAAAAAATATAGGTGTAGAAAATAACAATATTTGGCTACTAAATGTTATTGATTTCTCATTCATAAGTACCAGCATTTCTTGACATATGAAATGGAAAACACAGCTTCCCTGTTCTAGGTACTGTACGCAGAGTGACAGTGCACCAACCGTCTGGATATATGCAACAGCAGAGAGAAAAAATAAAGAATAATTAAAGCACAAGGAATTAAGATACTGATTCTTTGCTCTTAACTGAAATCCAGTTTAGTCCTACCTAAACTAGGAAGCTAGGAACCTGTACTTTCTCTACATGAGTGATGAAAGTGAGAGAAGGTGAAGCAGTCCCTGTGTTCTTCCCTGCTTGCTGTTCACTAGGGTCCTGGCTGATGCAGTTTGCTGCTCCTACCTGTGACACCAAGCCACTGCAATTTTCTTTGGTTTTTTTGGTAAGTCAGTCCCCAAAGGTGAGGCAGGAATTCAGTTTAGATCTCCTCAGCCAGAAAGTCTGCCTTCATAGGCAGTTTTCTAGTACTATGAAAGTACTGGTGTAGTTTCACAGTTGAATACCTAATCCAGAAAGAGAATACTTTTCTTTAAATCAGTTTAAGGTAGAATAAAGTGATAAGTTAAATGGAAAAGACACTCCCACATAAGTAGAAAAATGTCCACATGATAATAACAGGGAGTTTGATTCATATTACCACCTGAACTGGCAATAACTGCCCAGCATAGCTGAGTTATGATCAGCTTATCCATAGGCCTTATCCATAGGAAAATACTACTTTTTAAGAGACATGTAGGAGTGATATCATATATTGAAACATAACTTTACAGTAAAGCTAAGGACTCATTGATTCTGATGCTAACCAATTCCAGGCAGTTTCCAGCTGCTTCAGTCTCTTGCACTGCTAACAGAATGAATGCTCTACCCCTTTGAAAAGAAAAGAAACTCCTGTACTCAGTTGTAACCACCCACATCTGAATGGAGATACCCACAGAACACAGACCCGATGTTGGAGCAGAAAATCCCTCACAATGCTGCCTTTGCACAAGACCTAACACCGTGGGTCTAGATTTAGAAGTGTTTGACCACCAAAGTAAAGTAAGAGTTTGTATTCCAGCACGTATAGTGATAAAAACCTATCGTTAAACTGCACCTGGACTAAATTTCACTACAAATTCACATTGTATATTATTCAATATATCATGCACTGTCCAAAATCTGAAGAGACAGGAATATTACTCAAACATCAGGGCTCAGAAACACTGGCATTTTCAGAACATAAGCACCACTTCATCACTCAGCATTGTTCCCTCCTGTCCTCTTAAGCAGCTGTACCCAAGGCCTGGGATGTTTGCATTTATTCTTGTGCTGCCAGCACCTGGGGCAGCCCATAGCTCACCATCCAAATCAGTGGCTGATTTCAGCTCCAGCCTTGCTCCAAATAAGAGCCCTGCCAATCCCTAAATACTACAGAAAGGGGACAGAAGATCTACACAAGCTCCTCAAAACTGGTAAATACTATCTAGAGCCACCAGAAAGCTCACTTCAGCTTCCACCTGGAGAAAGAGCCATCCCCACTGTGAACCATCCAAGACAAGGGAAGGCACAGGGTGATGGAGTGGTCAGGAAACCAATCTCTTGCCCATAAATATTGTGGCAGGATACTAATCTGTCAGTCAGAAGCACAAGTGTTGTCACTACTGTTCTAGCATGCAAGAAGGAGTTATTTCTCATTGTCTCTGTTTTGGTCAGAACATGAGATTTAAGCAGGAGGAAAATCCCAACACCACAAAGTACACAATCTCAGTGTCACCCTATGAAATTCTCAACAGGTCAAATTAAATAACCGAACAGCAGATCACCGTTCCAGCCCATGGCTCCAACATAAGAAGCACACTGACTAATTGTCAGCAATGACAAGAGGCAGTTGGGAATCCAGGGGACCCTCCAAGCAGAGAGAGTGCTCTGGGGACAGACAAGGGCATCTGCTCTAACCCAAGGAAACGTGGGAATTCCCTCACTTTACAAAACAGGATGGAAGATCTCAGTTTGCCGAGAGTTTTAAGGGAGGTTAAAATGAGTTTAAAATCATTAGCTAAAAGTGCAAACATCGAGGCTGAGTTCCAGGGCAAAGATTGCATCATTCATAGTACTTTAAATGTTAACTGTTCAAGATTTCACTTAATACACTTTTCCAACAATAAGATAATGGAATAATACCAAAATACCTTGTATGTTTATGATCTTTTAAGATCATAATTTCTTTTGATTACATTAAACAGCATCTGCTCTGCTTTCTCTTTACTCAAAGCACCAAGAATATACCTAATAATAATATCACTGTATTTTAAAATTTGTCTTTCTGCATAGTTCATTAGAGTGGAATTCTTCCAAGGCAAACTTGAAAATATAAAACATGAGGAGAAAAAAAATCTGTCAAGAATATTGCATATTTGCATTTGTTTTACTAGAGTCATTCATTTTTGAGAAAAAAATACCTCTGCTACACCTCAGACTCTGCCTCATCTGTAGAGAAGTTCTAATCTTATGTTTATGCCATGCGTTGGAGTAGTGAGGCATAGGCTATGATCACTGTGGTGCACAATTTTTAATTTCCTAGCGGCAACATTTTTTATTGTGACTGGCAGGTTGTTTATAGTTGTAATTTTGAGATGTGTTTTTGTCATGGTTCTTCTGGGCTTTTATTAACATACTGCCAGATATCACTCTATGATGGCCCATGCTGGGTTAGTGATAATTTTGTCTGCACTGGCAGGTCTACCTTGGCAGATTATGGACATAAAATGGGCAGGGGGCAATCAACTTGTCAGAATATTTACAAATTTCAAATTGCTGTATACACCCTTAATGACTTGTGCAATGAAAAAGATTGCTATGTCACTATATCTGCTCTGCATGAAGAATGGTAGTAGCTGGAGAAGATGGGCTGGGAGGGAGACAACCCTCATTAAAAACAAATAGCTGTGATTGACGTGAAAATTTGCCTATGAACCCAAAAGAGAGGTAAATGCATTAAGATTTAAGTGACTTTATTGGTGGGGGCTTACTGAACCAAGAAACCTTGCTGACCTTACATAGACTCAGCTGCAGAAATGAGTATCAGTCTTATACAACAGCTATTGTTCATGAAGGTACCCCCATCTCTTCCCCTGGCTATATTAATCCAAAACCACTATCGACAATTTAAAAACACTACTATGGCTTGTTTGTCTTACACTTGTTTCATCTGAAACATGTTGTCAAGCAATGCCATAAAACAACATTCTTTTTAATGTAACCTATTGTATTGCACAGGCATCCTTATTGCATTTTCCTTTTTCTGACTTTCTTTGCCTTTCTTTCCAGCCCCTACCCCTAGGCCCACAGAGCAGCCCAATTCTGATTTCTCTAGAGTGGCTTCCATTATCATTTAGTCTGCTTTTTTGGAGGGGGAATAAAAACAACAACATCTTTTATTCCATTGTTCTAGAACATCTTTGCTCATTCCTTTTTCTGTAATGCTCTCATCCTCCTGCCTTTTACTTGTTCTCTGCACTTCCTTTTGCTCGGTATCAATGTATTGTCAGGATCAGAATTCGGTGAATTCCCATAAAATTTGCCAGTCTTTACTCAAAGCTTCCATCACAGTCTGGGACTTCTGTTGCCATGCTGGAGACAAACATGGGGCAAAACACCATCTTTTCTCCCACAGAGACCAGACATTTCAGGAGACACATTAAAAAGGAGTACAAACCCATTAGACAAAGACGTTCATGAGCCACAGCATCATGAACCATGGCAGAAATTGACTGCAGCTTAAAAAACACTGTGTGACCATTCTTTCCATAACAGAAAGCCACTGACTGTCCAATTTCCCCATCACATATCAGTTTTCTGGTGTACCTCACTTTTTATTGCTAGCCTCTCTGAGCTAAGGTGAGAGGGGAGAATATTTCAGTCATGGCAAAAAGCAGTAAGAACATAAGTTAAAAAAAAAAATTCAGCTGCTTTGAAAACTGAATTACATTTTATCACCTGTCTGTGTGGAACCAACTGCTGAGAGACCCATCAGCATCCCTGTTAACAGCTTCCTCACCCAGCCCTCCTGCCTCTTCAGAGGTTTCAATATTATCCCTGCCAGAAGCCAAATATAAGACCATGCACCCCACACCCACCTAATCATTCCCTCTGATGAGTACAAATTTTTTGAGTGACTAGAGCAGGGGACTGTATTCTTAATGAGACTGTTTTGTGGTAAAATGGCACAAGGTTGTTAGGCAGCAAGATGTTGATGGTGATTTCACACGTAGCTGCTTCGTACAGCTTTTATCCACACATAAGTAACCACTTCAGTAAAATGGCAAGTGTCATGTTAGATCACTCTTTGAAATGGCACATGAAAGATGAGAGATCTGCTTGGACAAAACCAGGAGGATAGTAGTAGAACCGGGTATATAAACCAGGTCTCCTGAATACCAAACCTGTTTCTAGTCCACCCAGCAATGCTTTCTTCCTAGTGTGTTTTTCTACACACAAGACCTACAGGAGTTTTTGATACCATAAGGCTTTTGCAGCTTATAATTACAAATGGAAAACAGTTTGAAAGGTACTGCCTGAAATACTATCATTTACTTCTTTTTTGAGTATAGTTTACCAGTACCATTTTTCATAATCTTTGAAAATGCTGAAAAAAAAAATGGTAACAGTCTGAGCATCTGGTTTGTTATAAAATAGGATACATTTACCTGAAAATGAAGGATTTACAAATGCTTTTAATGTTTCTATAGAAACCAGGAAATCACAAACCACTTGTGTCAGAGCTGTTAATATAGGAATCATGTAAGTTTTCTCCATATATATGCAAAAACATATTTCTGGCAGAAAAAAACCCTGCTTTGACTTCAAAGGAAATAGAAGTGATGGCAGAGTCTTTTGAAGTTCAGGACCATTGCTTAGCCATTGACCAACAGCAACATGAAAGAGTCACACCATCTGCCAAAATTCCTCAAAAACCTAAATCTTTACATTCACTCACAGTTTTGTATTTCTTACATTTGCTATGTAAGAAACCATCACAGCACAGGCACTTCAACATGAATAAGTACTCATTACAAAGTACCCCAACTTCATCCCAAGCAAAGCACAAAGCCATTTATTTTACTGTTTCTTCCTCTTTCCTCTTTTTAAGTACTGTCATAGGAGATCAGCAGATATTTGAAAGTGAGGGAATTTTCTACAGAAGAAGTAGTCTTTATGAAGAAGCTATTTCATCAATTTGACGTGGCAAAAGACATTTAAATTTATACAGGCAAAAATTCCCATCACAATTAAGAAGTCAATGCTTACATAAAGTTGGATCTGTACACGTAACCTGAGTCCCATGTGCTTCTGAGCACCTTGGTGAGACTCCTGCTCTGAGCAGAGTTATACCCTAGATCCTGAGAGAGAGACCTGGGTATCTCCACTGTTCACCAGTCAGATGGAAAAAATCAGCCTTCTGTCCTGATCATACACATCTACTGACTGTAAAGGGAGCGTGGAGCAACCACAACCCTAATTGAGAGGCTGACTCAAAACAGGTGAAATGGATATAATTATCCATGAAGATCACCATTTGTGCTAAGAAAAGTCTTCAGCGAGAATTTTCAGACCTGGAACAAGCTTGACCAAAACTGAAAAAGAACACCAAAATCCATCATATATATTCATTAAAAGCTTTAGTAACCTATAGCTGGATCTCTGAGTAATCTCTGAATTTGTAAATAATTTTATTTTTACCTTTAGAACTTTGGATCTCATATTGAGAAATACCTGAACTCACCAGAGTACTAAGTGAGACTTGTAGGCAAGCTGCATTTCTTGAAGCCTAAAGAGTCAGTTTATAAACATTAAGGTAAGTAAATACAGATGGTAACTTCAATTTAATCCAGTTTAGTCCTAAATATTAAAAACCATTAATGAAATCTTGACTTCAAAAATTAAAATCTGTTAGTTGTCTCTGCTGCTATTTGTGATCAATAATACATGACTCATGAGACTTGCATGTTTTGGGATATTTGTAAGAAAGAGGAATCCATAAACAAGCAGTAACACCACCATTAAAGAGACCTTCAGCACATCAGCTTTTTAAAATCTTTTTCAATATAGGCTGCAATGGTTCTTGATATTAACAACTGATAAGGAGGATGAAATTCTTGTCATCTGATTTCAGCTATCTCACAGTTTAATGGCTTATTAAAGCTAGAAATACAAGATTCCTGTAACATCAACACAGAGAAAGAATCCCACATAAATAAAATAAAACCAAGTGCACTTAGGAGCACACAAGCTTTAGATGAGAATAGGTGACTAGACACCTTATTTTTAGATGGATAAAGTTAGGTGAAATGAACTCTTTTCTGTCTTTCTGTCCCAACCAGATTTCAAATGTCAGCAATTTCTGTGAATCCTGTGTTACTTTCACTGGTGTGGTAGGTAGCAGTATTGGTTTAGGAATCACAGTCTTTAAGGAACTGCTGGAATAGACTCAGGGGTTAGTTTAGTGGCTAATAAGGACAAGAAGAGAACAGCATGTTCTTCTAGAGAACTGGAATTTGTACATCAGTGGTGGTGGTGACATGCTAACATGCTAACAACATGCCTCTGAAAGTCTAGCTCAAGTAGACATTTCACTATTATCTCATAACACATATCTGAGCACATTTTTCTGAAACAGATTGGACAGCATAAAGTTATAAGAATTAATGCAAGTACTCTTCCTGAAAACAGTGGCAGTAGTAATGTGAACAAATGCTCGCTAAAATAAGTCATCTACAATGTGATACATGAAGGTTGCCACCTATCAATCAGAGCTCTTGAAAAAGGCAAGGTTGAGCATTTAGTCTTCCTTCAGTTTCCATGGTTATTTTAGGGTCTTTTAAATGACCTCTCCAGACAAATTAAATTAAGCATATATTTTTTTTTTTAAATAGCAAACACCAGACTTTAGAAAAGAATTGTGCTTTCTGTAACTTCAATCAACACTAATATTCTTATACACACATAACAGGCATATAAATTATTACATTGACATCCTGCTCCCTGGCATTTAGAATTAATATTTTATTAGTAATCACCCAGATACGCTATACCAGGACTCCCAGTGAACTTTTGCTACACTGGAATGTAGCAATAACATACTAAAATTCCTTACTGCTATTTCTGTCTATTCATTAAGACTGCTACAAGTACAACCCTGCCCACCCCACTGTACACAGGAGAATTGACCATGATGCTACCAAAAGAACTGCTTCAGTATAGAAGCAAAAACAGAAGGAAAGCTATTCCTCCTCAAAGAAGCCAAAATTTACTTAGTGTCTTTCACATGTCTGCAGATATTTTCTATGTTTATTTTCTCCTCTCATTAGGGATGTTGTTCTTTTTTATTAATTAAATGGAAAATATCCATAGCCAGTGATTGAATTACCCCAAAGTACCTGCTTAAAAAGATCGATATTGATCAAACTAAAGGGTAGAAAGTACCACTAGTCTTCTTAATGTAAGTGATTTTGGCTCAAGGAAGGTTTTGATCAAATTAAGTGGAGGATCTAATTAACCTGTGATTAAATTAAGTGGAGAGCAAGCTGTATAGGCATAAATCCCGTACACATTGAGATGAAACTAATAGTAATGCACATATTTACAGAAGCTGCCAGGGGAAAGCATGCAATAAATTCAGCAAAGAAAAAAGGTCACAGAAAGAAAGGGAAAATAAAGCGTGAAGGGATTAGAATGCAGAAAGAAGATAAAGACAGCCAAAGATAATGATTACCTTTGGAAGAACATTAGCCAATCCTGGGAGATTAAATACTGTGAATATCCTAGAGCATGAAAAAAATTCTTCTGTATTAAAAAATCTAAAGCAATGCAAAACTTGATAATCCATATTGAAATAGAATTCCAGAAGCTACTAAACAGGCTCTTGTACAAGGTCAAATTATATCTGTCAGTAGTTTGTACCTCATGGGCAGCGTGTGATGAGATCAGTGGTAGGGACAAGTTGTCCATTCACGATGCAGGCAAACAAACCCTATGACATTGCTCCGTTCAGAAGACCATTACTCTTTGAGAACTGGGATGTTTACGGCTCTACACTCACTGAAGAGCCATTTGCAACAATTCAAACAGATATCCTTCCTTGCATGACCCACCTTCTTGTAAGAGACCACTGCCCTGTTTCTGTCCCAGGGCTCTGAATAGTATCGCCATAACCTATTCCAGAAGAATCCTGTGTGTTTTCCACCCACTGCCAAAATCCTACTACAGCAAGGCTGAAACAACAGAAGTCAGAGCTCTTTGTGACCCCACACCACCCAACTCTGGAACAAAATTATGTGTCTTCAAACCAAATGGCTTCAAAATTAACATCCTGTTTAAAAGAATGAGGAAATCTTAAGCTGGATGCAAAGACTGGCAGAAATCTCAGCAGTTTGTATGTCTTTATCTCATAAAGACTTGCCTTTTTTCTGAAGTTTTAGACAAAGAGTTGTTGACATTGTGCAGCTTCAAAAATCAAGGCCTATATATGTCTTTTACCCTTATTAGAACATAATAATACGTTAATTTTGAGCCTCCTCGGATGACATTTTGAAACGCTGCTAGTTCTCCCTATATTCAATCTGGGGCACTTATGCAAACTTTGTTTAAACATTTTGGATACATTTGATAGATTGGAAAACTGTGGAAAAATAATTGGCTACAAATTATTCAAGAACAAATATGAACAATAAGCCATGGAAATTAATGGCATTTTAGAATTTCTATAGTTCTGCCAGTTACTTGTTAGATGCAAAAGATTACATAAAAACAGCATTCCAGAGGTAGTAGTTCCACTCCACCAAGGCAGTGGTAGTTTTTTTCACACAAAATTCTCTACCAATTATCTTTCCTTGCTAGACAAATATTGCCTACAGTGTGGAGACTTCCCGGAAGTGCGAGACAATCATCTAGAAGATACAAGTATTTCAGGGTTCAGTGATTATCCATGAGACACATCTATGTCTTCTTGAAACCTTCCTGTTCAAAGACTGTAGGAAATTATCTTAGTCTCCAATTTTACGCAGTACCTCTACTTCCTATTGGCAATTTTCCACAGTTTTGAAGTCTTGTAAAAATAGACCAGACAGTAATTTCTGAGAAACACAAAGTGCTTATAGTGCTGAAAATCCAGCTAGCCAGCGTCATCACCAAACCTGAAAGCCTGACATATTTTTCAATGTTCCAGTAACACATTAATATGGATTTTTCGTTACATTGTGTGCATGGCGATGATTTCTTGTTTGAGCCAGTAGCCAGTAACAGTCACAGGCAGCCTTTTTTTTTTCTTCCTTTTTCAGTCAAAGAGATTTACTTCTGCACAAAATAGCCTCCGTTTTGCAATCAATAGCAGCACTGAACACTTGGATTGGAAATCATAATGTATAATCAACTCCAAGACTCAAATGGCAGAATACCTATTGTTCTTTTCTGAGCAGACAAATCGAGATCTCTGTTATCTCTTAAGTATCAACAATTGTGCAGTGAAAATATTAATTTACCATTAACAGGCATGGAATTATACATCTGGCTGCTGTCAGCTGTTTTATGTTACTGGAACAATAAATTAACCTTTCCCCATGCTGGCAACTCTGCAAAATTAAATATTATATCAAGAGCATGCCTTTCCTAACTCAGATGACTGCAAAAACTTTGTATCATAATACATTTTAAAGCAGTTTAACTTTCTTTTCTGTGTGAAATAACTGAATCTTTTTATCTAGTGCCTGTTTATTTCTGTACATCTAATAGTAGCAATAACACAAGATGTAATAATATTTTTTGCTTCATCTCATCTGGGTTGCAGAACTTGTTGCAGCATCTTCAGTCCCCTTTGACAAATCTGTTTGTTTCTTCTCTGTAATCCATTATATCCCAACTAAAATTGGCAGGTACCCTGCCTACAATCAGGAACTTTGGAATTTCCCAAAAAGACCTTGGGTTTTCCCACTGCCTTGCACATAATCATGGTTTCCATGACCTTCATGACATTTTGCCACATGCCCTGAAACAAGGAGCAAAACTACATGACAAACCTAAGGAAATGGCTAAAACTGAACCCTTTGTTTATCTGGGTTCTCATGACAGCCATAGATTAAGGGACAAATGACTCCACACAATTTCTCTATTTAGCTTCTCAGACAAATTTTGTTCAGACCTTGGTATCTTAACTCCTTGTTCCTCAGAGGGTACTGACTTGTCTGTCTAATTCCAACTAAGGGACATGTAGAAACATTCTTGCATTTGCTTTGAGTTTATTCTCACTGAAAAAAACCCCCAGGTGTTAATAGCTACACTAGGTCAATAAAGAGTGCATTGGCTTCTTTAGTGGAGAGCAGTCCTTTGAAAATTCCTTATGTGTTTATTAACTCCTGTGTCTTACACTATTATGTCTACCTGTGGAGAATAATCAGCCCCTTATCCTGCTACTCAGTGTTATACACACTTAACACTGTTAGACTTCAGTGCAAGTGATTTGATGTTTATTCTGTAAGCAATTTGAACTTACCTACCAGGTTTGGGGCTTTTTTTTCCAAGTATTTTTAAGCAGCTGTGCGTACTAGCAGGTTAGCTGTGCCTGTGGCTTTCTAATTCTGCATACGTAGCACCCGTTTCTTAGGAGGCAGAAGGATTGGTTTTTGTGTTTCTTTTTACATCTTTTCAAGGAAGGGTCTAGAAGCATCAAAACAAAGGCAAAGTTGGGGAACGAATTATTCACTTAGCATATTCCTAACTTATAGTTCACTTTGAAAGTAGTCTGTAATGTAACACTCCCTCAGAATGCCTAACTTAGGGAAAACAGTGAGGAATCAATACTGAGTTCAAGTCTGCGAATTCTTCTTGCCTTATCCCTTGCTCAGATGTAAAAAAAGTTACATATTCTTTCTGTATTAATAATTAATAAAGGATTTCAGCACATTTTTCTTTTAAATTGAAAGTGATGGTCTTAAGACAAAGGTTTCTCCTGGATTACCACCTTCAGCATCCCTAAGGAATGCTGATTTTACCCTATGTATCTGACCTTGCTCTGCTTTGGACAGAAAATTTCTGGCCAAAGAAATCCTGCAATTCCTCTCTCCTTATCAGAAATGGCTTGCTTGCTCTCCAGATGTCTGGAAAATGGGAAGATTATTGGAGAACAACTCACCTGAGATCCAGTTCCAGGGTCCTAGATGCTTCTGCCAAGCAGAAAGGGCAGATGCATGGAAAAACCTATGGTCAAGGTAGAAGTCCAGTGTGTCTGGAGTTTTTGTTGCCTGCCATTCAGAGTCTTCCACCAAGGAAATAATGATTCTACTCTCTTTTTGATTGTTAGACGTGATTAGATTTCCATAAGAACAATATCTGACTTGAACAGGATAATTTTTCTGACATTAAGTGGAAAGGTAGTGCAGTTTCTCAAACAATTACAGAAGTGTTTTCTATCACTTCATAATCAAACAATTTTACTTTAAAGTTCGTACTCTATAAAAAAGCAAGGTTCATTTTTCATGTATTGAACCTTACCCCCAATGCCTAGTTTTAATTTTTAAATTTGTTTATCGATTTCAAAAGTATGGCGAAGAAATAACCAGGAAAATTCCAGGCCTACTAGTAAAATCTTTGCAAAACTGTGAAAAATTACACTTAAGGGGAGGTCATCACTAAGGGCTTCCAGAATAAAAATCCTTAATGCAGATTCCACAACCAATACGTGCATGTGCTTTGACCTCTCTCTATCAGTTTTGTCCAAAGAAATTCTGTTAAATGAATTCTGAGTTTGAGAGCCCTAGGAAATAATTGCTGCTGTGATAACTTGTATTAAGAAGCAGTAATTTTCTTGATATTACCAAATAAAATCAAACTATTTCAGTACAAATCGATATAGAGGATAGTATAATATTTTACTAAAAATTCCTTCTGTCCATTTTGCTTCAGTTCCTGGGCTATATCTTCCCTTTTTTCATGAGGTAGAAGTCAATAGAAACTTCATATAAAGAACTAGGACAGTATAATGGCCTCTGAGGAGTTTGGATGCCCCAGGCAACCTGGAAATCATCCATCCTTCCTTGTTTTTAGTCTCTCACACAGCAGAGATACTAAATGTTACACAGCTTTTAATATGCCGGTTCACACACGTCTCTAAAGAATATGGATATAATTGGCAATTGCCTAAGAAAATAAAGGAAACTAAAATACACCCAAACTCATAAAAAAACATGACAGAAAACTTCAAATATGTGTTTTACTTTCTAAACCTGTGCCTCAAGCAGAATTGTGCCAGATGCCAGGCAGCATGGGAGAAAGACCAAAAATTCTTTGTTTTAGGATTAAGTTTCATAAAAAGATTGCCTTTCACTTGCATCTCAGTGAAGGACAAGATGGACCCACAAGCAAGAGAGGTCTCTTCTCATTATTACACCTTGCGTGGTGCAACCTCCTGTGACCTGATTTAGCAAGCTGAGTGATTCATTTAATGCTTCTTTACTTGGCAAAGTGCCACACAGAAATACCTTAGCTGGTGTTTGAAGGACATGGTTTGTGTACCAGACACTTTGTTACACAGAATGAGCACACTGGGTCGTACCAAAGGGTCACTTAGGCCACTTGCCTCTTTCCAGTGGTGGTCAGCAGCATAAGCCCAGGAAACACCACAGGCACATCAGTATTTCAGGTCTAGAATAAACTCTCATCCATCAGTGATCTGAAGGTCAGGACTTTCAAGCCAGTGTGGCATCTTTGCCTTCTACAGTTCTCTGTAATCTTTTATCCCAGGAGTTTGTGCAGCTGTTTTACAAGTTAGCACAAAGCCAAGAATCCAGGGAGATTGTGATGGGCGGAGCACTGTGCTAATTATCCTTTCTTCACATAGAAATAAAAGTAAAATACCCTTTGACCACATGCATGCAGAGACCTAACGAAGGAGATAGTTGGATATGAAGTTTCTCTACACTCAAATGACTGTTATCGTACCCATTGTTCTAAAGCAAATGTTTATATGTGTCATTACAAAAGACAAAGCTAAAAGACAGAGAGGGCTAGGAACTTCTGATCCACAGGAGGAAAACCAGTTCATATCTTAAAAGGTGGATTTGTCTGTTTTGTTTGTAGAATCAGGACTGTGGTCACAAACACATTTCACCATTTCTACATTTCAAAGCTGGAGTACAGCAACATCAAATTAGAACCAATAAATTAAAAATGGTTTCATTTAAACCTAATTATATCATTAAATACAATTTTTGTATTACACAAAAGGTTAATATCACAGCAACTTATTAAAGGAATTTCTGTGAGCCTCATCAGGAAAGTTAATAATTTAGATACCATATTAAGTACAAGAAAAATCCCTGTGATATATTTGTCTGTATAAAGTAACAGTTTTCAAGGTTATTCTTTTCATATGTCTTAATAGAGGTGAATGTTGCTAACTGGGAAACTAAATATACTTTGAGATTTATGAATTCAGTAATTGCATTTCGGGTACTAATTAAAAGCAAAGCCAAGAAGAATATTTCAGAAGGGGATAAAAAAAGTGAGTTCTTCTGAATACACATGTACACATAATATATAGTACACATATAATACCACTATTTAGAGTTTCTCTGTCTGGTGTCTGAGGAGATGTACATGCAGACCTCCCGCAATGGAGATTTACATGACAAAAATGCTGCCATTCCCCTGTCCGATGGGGCCACAGAACACCAATCAATTCACTACACAATGCAATATTCTGGACATGGCAAAGAAGAAATTAAGAGGCAGAAAAGCTAAAGTGGGTTCTTGATTTTGACTCATGCAAAGTACAACAAGGTTAAAATGCAAAGGTTGCTACTTGTAAGGTCTAGAAGGGTTTTGGAAGCCAGTTCTAGATTCCAGATTTGTGCAGAAAGAGTCTAGAAAAGTCAGGAAACAGAATGAAGGCACTCACAAAGAAAGAAGGTAAAAAGTGTGGGTATTAAGGGAAAACAAATGAAGAAGAAACTCAAGGAAAAAGTAATAGGACCTAGGAAACTTAAATTGCATTCTCCAGAGAAATGTGATTCATGTATATTAAAGGTCTCTGAGTGGAGGGAGGGCTACTAGGGTAGTGGTTTGGATAAGTTTTCTCTGTTAGTAACCAGTGGTATCCACTTAACACCATGCTGTATATTCACATTGCACCTGAGCTTCTGATTTTCTGCAAAAATGGAGTGCAGCATTGGTACAAATGTTCCCCAAAAGGATGAGGAAAAACCTGTAAGGATACTGATTCCAGGACTCATCTTAATATAGAATCTTATTTAGGGGGAGGTATTAATTTGTCTCTTTCACAATCATTCACTACATCGTGGCAACAAACTGCCTTTTCATCTGCTTTCCCTTTTCTTTCCTTGTTGCTGGCTGTAATCACCTCCAGGCAAATGGAGTTATTATAGCAGACTTTTCATCTTTACTGGTATTATTTTTATATTTTAAAGTAATGGTTTTGAACTAGGAGTAGTAATGGATGAAAGAGCAAAGTTGAATACAGACGGAAAATAGCCACATAGAGAAGAAAGCCAAATAGGAGGGTAAAGATGACCTTATTTGTTCAAAAAGCATTATATGTTGTTTTTCTTTCCTTCTCAGCCACAGATTAAAAACAAAAAAATTAATGTTTTTAATTTTCTTATCTCATTTCAGACTTTTAGTGCCTATATAAGGATAGGAAATATCTTGCCTTAAAGAAAACAAAAACAATCAAAAAAACCATCAAAAAATAAACAGCAAAAAAGATACATAAATCCCCACAATCCTTTTTTCATTATCCTAATGAAAAAATAGTATATTATCCATTTCCTCTCCTGGAGAGGCTAGTTCTTACACAAGATGAAAAGTGCTTTTCATCAAAATAACTTCACAAACAAGAATGTAAATGTACAAAATATCACGGACAAGCACAACCCTCACACAAAAAATGGTGCAGTAGAAGATGTTGCTGGAAATTGACATTCTCATTTCTTTTGATGTTTGCCACTTCTTAAAAACACATACTAAATTCTCTTCCAGTTTTAAAACTGTGTAGTCACTCTGAAGACAATAAGGCCAGCCAGGCAGAGGGATATTATCTGACATAAAACTAGTGTCAATATCACTCTTTATATGAGTTTGGAAAGCTGGATCAGAACTCACTTGCATGCGAAGATACAGGAAATATAATTGACCTTTTTCCTATCAGCTTATCATACAGACTGAGGAGTGTGATTGTTGCCTTCTATTGGTTATGAGGGTGGGACAAACTAGTCATGAAATGCAACCTGCTTGAAAGAAATAGCCAATCCAGTGGAGCACCTATTGTAATCACAACCTCCTCTATCTACTATATACACCAGAAAACATGAAAGAAGTTCATAGAGAAGGTCCATTCACCAAAAAACAAGGTACGCTATATGGAACAAAATTGAAGTTCAACTTGTTTTTCCCTTTGTACAGAAGGAAACTATGTTAAAGTACATAGGCATTTATTGCAAAAGACACCATTAACAAAAAAGTGGAATTTACCTAGCACTACTCATCCCAATCTGACTCAACTTAGATCTCTTAAATACATAATTAAAATAAAGTTTTCCCTATCACAGCATTATAGTGGTATTTTCACATTACACAGTTCAGAACATGAATTCATTCCTTGCTGGCAAGAATACACTTTGACATTTCTTAGAAACATAGTTTTAATATTAAAGACTATAAAAATTACATTTTTAAAAAAACCCACAAGTTTTCCTACGAGCAGCAAAGATGCTTTAATTAGATGATTATTAATTAGAGTCAGGAGACATTGCAAATTCCTCATGGACCATCACAGTTCTGAGTCAATGATAATATTTATGGGCAATGGACAAGTGTTCTGCTCTCTGCTATTTATTTATTTGGCTAACAAAAAAAAAAAATTACTTGGTAGAAATATCTGATCTGTTGTGAATGTTTCTGTGCTTTCTGGATTCAAAGTTGTTTGGTTGGGATTTTTCTTTTTTCTATTATATAATTTTCAGCAAGTTTTCTCAAACATGAAAAGACCTTGTAATTAAAAGAGTGTCCTAATGAAAATACGGCATAAGTTTATTTTTTCCTTTTAGCAGAAAATTCATGCCTAGGCTTTACATTTTTCTCACTAGTATTTTCAACTCCAGCAACTACAAGAGCAGAATTACCCACCCCTCAAAGTCAGTCCCAGTGTCTCATGATGTTCCTAGTTTCTGGAAATTGAGAGATTTTCAGAAGGATTTTTCTTTATAGAGTCTGTCTGAAACACTAAAACAATATCTCTTTTCCTATATCAATAACAGTTTAAGATTCTTTCTCTTTCAGTTGATTACAATGAGGATTGATGGGTAGAGAAGAAATTGCCTGAAAATGGCATCTTGTGGCATTTTGCAGAAGGCAGGTACACATCATGAATCTTGTACTCAGCCCAGTGGAAACCAGTCCTCAGCAGGGATGATCTGTGCTTTCCTGTCAGCTACAGCACAGGATTTGCCACACTAGAACAAGCCCCAGCCTCTGTTAACAGCCAGCACATGGTGCATCAGGACAGAGGTATGCAACACAAATATCCAGGAACATGGGATGATCTATGGAGTCAGCGCCCAGATAACTTCCCCTCCACCACTAATTCCTCCTTGGCTTTTTGAAGAATTCACTAAATAGCTCCACTGTATTTAGGGTGTTTTTTCTATGTTGCCATCTTCTAGGTTTTTCCTCTGTTAAACGTTAGAGTCTGGTCCATGATGCCCTCTCAGGAGCTTTTAAAAAAAGCCAAATAGCCCTTTTCTCAAGTAGCAGGGCAGTCCAAACTTTAGCCCTTCTAATGGGGTTATCAGCAAATGAAACATCCAGGTTGCTTTATAGTGTCAGCATTTCCCAATGTGATGATAATATAGTTAAAGAGAAACATGAGAACAAACCAGAGGAAAAAAAAGGTAGAACTGTGATCCTGTCAAGATACAGGTGCTTGATTTCACATATATGGACAATAGGGCTAGAAGTGGGGTGAAAAACACTGAAAACTGAGGATGCAGCAAATCCTAAAAGAGCTTTTTGAAAGCTGACTCATTTCATAATCCATATTATATTTTGGTACACAATTGTTGCTGTCAGTTTATTTCCCCAGGATTTTTGTGTATTCACAGTTAAAAACCACCCATCATTACAGGTGTCCCACAGCTCAGTCTGAATAAAAAGGTGCTGTGAAATACTATAAGTGAGGCATCATGTTTTTACACTGTGAACAACCTGTTTTAGACTAAACAAGGGATGAACAGTAAGCTTCAATGAAATGCACCAATTTCTTTTCCCCTCTGGCTGCTCACGCCATAGAGCACAATGACAGAGAAAATGACAAGTGAGTCACTAAAACAACATTATTGGAATTGACAGAGATTGAGACAGTCATATTTGGCTCTAAAAGATGCAGTCTATGTGTATCTGACTGGGCTAGAGTTGACGAGTTTAGGTACCTGCAGGCTCACATCTGTTTATGTTCTAATCTAAATTCCAATGAGGTTATTGATTCTGTTTGTATAAGAACGTGAGTGAAGCTGGGTGGGCTTTACAAAGTAAATTGTTGTCTGAACCATGCTAGAAGTGGCTGCTCGTCCCACATATAATGTTGCATGCAGTCGCTTAGGGAATATGGCTATGCCCATTACAGGTATTGCTGGCTCTCTGGAGATTAAATGTTCTACAGTACTAACTCCAGAGATTTATAACTCCTGACAATTTTATGGCCCACCTTAAATAGTTGCCCTCTGTAAAAAAAGCAGCCTGTACTTAGAACAGTGTGCATGGTATGAGCTTCTTTACAGAGGTTTTATAGAGCACTAGGTATCAGCTGACTATTCACTCTGAGACAAATATCAGAGCCACCAAGGAGGAGGAAAAGAAATCCCAAATAGTGACAACCTTGCAATAACTTGTGCAGAGGCTTCTTCTGTCCCACTGGATAACAGCAGATCAACAGCGCAATTCCAAACAACATTGAAAATGCCATCTTAATATTTGTATGCTTCTCTGTAATCATTTCTTTCTTCATGATGGTGAAAGTCCTGTTAAAAAGGGAACTGAGTAAGATACTAAAAAATGGTATTTTGAACAGGTAAAAGTGATTAAGGCAGTGTAAGACTGATTAGAGCCGGTGCTGATGGGAGCCAATGTACGTTTTCACACCCTCCTATTTTTTAGCAGGGAGGTTTTGTGTCTGTGTAGCTGATTTGCATTTCAGAAGATCCTTCTCCCAGGGACTGATATTTGTACTAACACTCTTACAACACACATAGAAACCCCGGGACCACATAGCAAAATTAAAGGGCAGGGGGCAAGGTCTGAAACAAGGTGATCATGAAGAACTACAGTCTGGATTGTTTTCTCTATTTGACCACATACAGGACAGAAAATTAAGATGAAAGACAAGGCCAATGTACCCAGGTTGGAGAGGTTATGGCAAAACAACAGAAATTTTAAGCTGAATGAATATACTGGAATTTATGTGAGATTCCTGTCAGGCTTTTCTGAAAGAATTTTGTTGGCAGGTTCTATATAAAAGCCCATTATCAAGGAAACAGCTTTATTAAGTAGCTCCTTCACACATCTTTGAATGTCTAGTTTGAAGTGCAACCTGGCACAATGCAAGTTGCTAGAAAGGCAAATCACCAGCCCATTGTCATCCGAGTGGAGGGGTATAAGAAAAACTTGTAACCATTTAACCAAGACTGAATTTAAACTCCAGATAAAAGAAAGTAGAAAGATGACAGAAGACAAATTCAGTATCAGAGAGCAGGTTTGCAGGTGTTCCTATGGTTTCATTTCCCTATGGACACTATTTGCAGAAAACAAAGGTTGTAATGAAGCAAAGCAATTGCAGTAAATTATCGTGAAGCAAGCCAAGTACATTAAGTGGAGAAAGGACTTGGCACCAAGCTCAGCTCCAGCTGAGCTGGAAAACAGTTCACAGAATGGTATAGTAAGTTAAATTTGACATTTCCCTCTCAGAGTACAAGTGCTGTAATGTATGTTATTATCCACTGATATTAATGAGTTCAAGAACATTTGAAAACCCTGTATTGTGCATGAGCATCATACTTTTAACCTGGGATGCTTATGCTTATGGGACCACCATAAATCCATTCTTTGATGAAATACAAGGGTTTTATAGAAGTCATTTCTATGTAACTTCTCATCAGGTAAAACACAACGAATGCCTCAAAGTTTTTACTACACTCTTTATGGACTTGTTAGGATGCATAGAGTGCATCCTGAGGGCAAGACTGCTGACATCTCTTCCATCTCTACAGATGGTATCAGCTGTCTCTGGGAGCAAACAGCAGAATTTGAAATCAAATAGTGCAAAGCAGGCCAATAAAAATGTTGATGCATGGAGATGTTTCAGGGTTGTTGTTTGCTTGTTTGTTTTTTAATTACTTGATATTACCTGTGTTTTGCTCTGATCACTTGAAATTCCAAGCCTCTTTAAAAAAGTCAGTGAGCCAATCTACAAGTGTCAAGTCAGACATGGCAACTTCTTTGCACTTCAGCTATTTCCCACAGGCAATGCCCTTCCAGCAACACAGCATTTTTAATGAAACACCGCCACATGACACAGGAAGCATGCAGGTTTCTCAAAATTGACAGGTTACTAAAGAAACCGTGTCTTTAACTTAATAAGTTAAATAGCCTGGAGTCTTAAGAACAACTTAAATTTTACTGAGGCTTTACGGGAGTCTGGAGCCAATAGGACTGGGGGTATTTCCCCTCATCAGAATAAAACTGATATAAACCACATCCCACTTTGCACTCAGATGACAGAAAACCAGGCAGATAGAAGCACCTAGAGGTCCTGGACTGTTCAGTGGAAACATTAAAGCATATTAGCTGGAAGATTGTTTTTTGTATGGCTGAGAATTGGCATCATATTTTGAAAGAGTTTCCTTTCTGTTGTGAGTTGGGGAAAGGATCACTTGCAAATACATACATCTCCAAATCAAACAATTTGTTATTTTCCTTGGAACCTTTTCTAGAAAAATAAAATATTTCCATTCAGCCTTGCAGAATTCTTCAGAAGACACAAGGTGATTGCCAGACTGGCCCCACCTTGAAAATTAGGAACTTTATGGATCCCAAAAGTTTTTCTTTGATCACCCATTTCTTTTTTTCAAAGTTCCTAGGGGCTTTCCAAGCAGCCTCTAAAGGTAAAGTACTTTTGTAATGCAAGACAAATGAGCTGTTTTTGTGAATGCACAGGTGAATTGGCACATGCCCTTATGCTCATCATGCACACAGATGCAAAGCTCTCACCTCCCGTGTCAGAGGGCTGCACTGACTCTCCCTGGGGTTTGGCAGGTGGTGGGAGGCAGTCCTGCCAGAGCCGCTCCTCTCAGAAATATGCAAGCAGCAAACACACCTAAGGAAGGACCAGAGACAAGGTTTCTTTCTGTGTAAGAACTGACAAAAACCCCCCACATCTACTTTTTGAGCGGCCTCATCATAGATTCCTCCTTACTTGGGGGAGACTATACTACAGCTTAGCCTTTGTTCCAGGGAGTATTTTAGGGACATAGCTTTGCCAGTAGGAGGAAACAGAGAAAGTCAGCAAAGAGCATGGCATGCAAAGAGCTTAGTCATTCAAGGCAAATTCCACAGGGGTTTGAGGTTAACACACACAATTAAAAATTAACCATCGGTGAATTAAGGCCATCACATTTCTTGGATGACAACAATGCTTTAGGGTTTAACAGGCATTTGTTTATCTTTTCTAATCAACTTTCTTGTGGTTTCATGAAGAAAAACAGTAATGAAACTTGCAAACAAATGGCTTTTCTATATACATTTAAAAGATGCAATAGAATGTAATAGCCATGAAGCATTCACTAAAATCATACAGATGTGAAAGTGCACAGCAAAGAGTAGTTCAAAGCACCAGGGAAAATCACAGCCAAAGTAAACTGAGGAGAGACTTTTTAGGCTATTCACTATTTGCCAGCAAAGAAAAATAGCAGCTCCAAATGACAAAGCAGGTGAAAACCTTGCAGAGCACTTCAGAATGGCCTATTATCACCTCAGCAGCCCTCAGACACACATAATTGATAGGCAAAAGGGAAAAAACAGCCCTTGATGCTCAGGGCAAAACAATAAAAACAAAAATTTCAAGTTGTGGCATATAAAATCTGCAGGCACTTTGACTATATTGATTAGGGTAGGAAAATAAGATGTGACAGAAACAGAAGACAATCTGGAACATCATCCTAAAGAAGGAGGTCTTTAACAAGCCCTGTAAGCCAGGTGGCTCAAGGTGTTCCCCTGAGGTGCTGCGGAAAGGCTTTGAGATGACATCTGTGTGAAACAAAGACAATAAAATGAAGCTGTTTGGGGCAGCCCCTGTTTTGGCCAGGCTGAGAAGAAGTTTTCTGCAGAGTGAAGAAGCAAATATATTTTAGCAATGGAGATAATGTCTGAAGACTTGATAGGAACTTCCCAAGGGCTACCAAGTACCCAAAGAAAAAGCATCAATTTGCTGCTCTTCTAAGTAGCAGTAGACTTCCTCCACAAGCACTTTGGAAACCCTTCTCTCTAGGAAGCAGCACAGACAGTAACAAGTGGTTCAGTTGTGAGATACTCCATGAAGAATCATAACGCAGTGTGCTACTTTTTAAATGCACCTCTTCCAGCTATTCCAGCTGGAGTAATCCAAACACTGAAACCACCACACTGACTTTGGAATTTATGTAGGATGTTTTTGAATGAAGGTGGCGTGTCCTTGGCCCACATAGCAAAATAAAGGATGATGACAAATATTCAGTGGATGGGTTGGATGAACTGCCTAATTACTTGATATTACCTATGTTTTGCTCTGATCACTTGCTCTGTAAGTCTTTGCCTATCAAAATCCTGGGTTAACATTGTTGAACCAAGATGGACAAATAGGACACAAATCTAACTCATTCCCTGCTGAAATTTTCAGCCTGCTGAATGGATATGAACCATCACCTGTGGTAATGTGTTGAGCTGGGAAACAGAGTGGCACATGAGCTAACATTCCCAATGTTCCCTTCCTGTTCATGGTAGCCTCTTCAGAGACATAGTGTAGGCAGTTGTTGATAGTAATGACACTGTGAGTTATGATTGAATCTACCACTAACATGAACCAGAACTCAAATTAAACAGTTGTGTGAGTCTTGAAACTATGCTCAGTTCCAAGCAGGGAGATAGGGAATAGGTCTCCTTGGGTAGGTGGCATACATCAGTTATCTCATCCTTCAGCCATTCAGTTCATTTTTCCACAGTGCAATCCCAGTAGGGTATAATATTTCATGGGCTCATCTAGCTGATTGACAGGTTTTTGGAAGATGCTCCGCTGTGCAAGGCGGGCATGCCCTTAACCACAATAGAGACAACAAGCAAAGAAGAATGCTTGGTTACACTTGATTGCCTCACCATATTTTGGGGTTTTTTACTAGATTTGAGAAGCAGAAAAAAGTCAGAATGCCTTCAAAGTAAATTTTCAGACATAGAATACACAGAACATGCAAACAACAAACAAATACAATCCACTTATTGAAAAGACATGAGACTAAGGCAAGATGTTCCATTCAATAGTACAGGTGAACAAAACCCAGAGTTATTGTCCCCAGTCTCTTTCCTCTATTTCCCCTTTGTTTCATCTATGGTCAGAATGTTTCATTTGCAACCCTGAACTATGTTTGCTTAAACTACCTCTGTGGAATAATTTATGTAGTCACTATGTTCATACTGTCTTCCCAGCTGGATTGCATTCCATATGAGGTGCTGCATATGGGTCTGCTACGATACATTTCATTCGAAAGAGCTTCAAAGAAGATGTAGTCTGGTTGAACATAGAAAGAAGAATAGAAAAGAGTATGCCAAGACCTCTCTTAAGTACTTTAACAGAATTATGACAGCCATTTGCAGTCATCCCTGACTTCAAAGATTGGCTCATGATTATCCCTAGCAAAAAAATTAACCTGCAAACATATGCACTTCACATGTACTGGCAAATATAACCATATACCCCGATAATTAACCAGTGAGATGAATGCTGAAAACAGTTCTCAAGAGTTTGGGAATTGTCCTGAAATAAAATTTAGAACTCAAAACAATATACCAGCTCTGATAATGTGCCAACTGCCCACAGATTATTTGGCCAATAAAGGAGGTCCTGTGGCCACCCTCACATCAAAGCCAAAATCTCCTTGGCTAAGAAAAACCTAAGTAGGGCAGACTAACCTGCAAGTTGAGCAAGCTAACAGAATTTTCATAGTACAGAACAAATCCCAAAATTAACAGAAATTTTTATGGTTGACATTTATTGGGAAGAAGTGGGTGATTAATTCATCAGACAAAAAAAAAAAAACCCAAAACCAAAAAACAAACCTAAATGAACTACAATACTTTATTGAATGTATATCTACAGTATTTACTCTGCTTATTGCTCCCATGTATTTAGCGACCAGTTAAAAATAAAGCTAAGGACCCAAACAGAGCTATATCCTACTTTGCTATGTTTTCACTTCTTGTTTAATACATCAATATATTCTTCTAATCCATTGCTTGGTCTAAATTTCCTTACAATTCAAAAAAATCACTGACACTTGGGGTATGGAAATAATAATGGAATGCTCTGAGGCAAACAGGGATTAATTGTAATTGTCGATTTTTCTGAGCACACTTAACAAAGTAGCAGCCACATGCTGCCTTATTCCATGAATCCAGGAGATTGTTTGAGCAGGCAGTGTTATATTACTCTGGGGTGGGAATGAAATCATGTGGGAGCAGCAAGCACAGCTCGTGGAGAAAAATTACCATTTTATATTTATTACTTTGACTGGTTTAAGTGCCACAGGAATAGACTCTCTAATGCATTTGAGTGCAATTCCCCAACAATTTGACGCTGTTGCTTTGTAAACTATTTTTAGGGAAAGTCTCAGAAGACTTTTAAAGGCACAAGCCATCTGATTTTAAAAGGTTATTTTGGTGGTTTATCAAAAGGATATAAATAATATGATACATCTTCCCAGATTAGATTGATTCTTCAAATTCAAGTAGGAGAACAGAACTTCAGGGGAAAAACTCCTGGTTTTAACTTGCACATCATTTTTGTTCCATAAGCTTCTTCAGCAGGCTTTGGCTTTCCATTGGTAACTCAGCCATCATTTCAGCTTTCCATTGGTTACTCTGCAGTGTGGATTCTTCATGCTTTTAAAATCAGATATTATTATAAGGAAGCTACAGGCTTGAACCTACATAACTGCATAATTATACTGTTCAACAGTTAATAGAAAAAGAGCATAAGGTTGTTTTATTTTAGAGGAGGAAAGTTAAGGAAAAGGCAGACAGACAAAAGGTCGTGTCTCTAAAAGGATATTTAATCAAAACTACAATTTTTTCATTAAACAGGAAGGTAATTTCAGGTTCCCTACTTCCTTACCTTGTACCTTCACACAGCCATAGATATTAGACATAGCTATTTGTTGGCATCCTGTTCTCCATCATCTTGAAAACTTGAAATCTGAGTGTCCAGCATAAAAATGTACTTTTTGGCTGCTGGCAACATGCGTGAATCTTTGTGTTGACCTTCCAGCACAGTATAATTAATACCTTGAGGAAGTATATGTATTCTTCCTGTGTATGTACTAATAGCTGCACAATAAATAAACCACATGATAAGGCTGAAAACTCTTTACTGATTTATGACATAATAATAGCTCAATGGTGTTTCCTGTTTATTTTAATAGTCTTTTCTATCTTAGTTGCTGAATCTTGGGCTGCATACATTCCAAGGCAGAGTCAGAGCATGCTCTGAGTCAGAAACCTGTGAACAAGGCCTCCCTTCCTAGCTGCCATTTCAGTGGACAGCAGCAAGCACCTTCCAACCCACCCAGCTGGCTGCTAAAACAACTGCTATGCTGTACCTTATAAAATATTTATAGTGCTTCTTGAAGGACATAACATGCTCTCATAACAATTCAAAATCACTTCAGTGAGGAACTTGCACACTCTCCCCTGGAACTGCCCAGGGCATCTTTTGTCTGCCCTGTAATGCTGCAGGAAGCATAGGTGTGGGAGGAGCCAACACCTTTTTTTGGCCATTGTACTATGACACCAACATCAGGAGAGAATGTGAGAAAGGCATTGACATCTAGCTGTCACCATCCTGGAAAATTCTAACCCACCACAGTGACTCTAATCCAGAGTGCAACATTAGTCCACACCATTTCATCACAAACTACCAGTTTCAAGCTCTGTTTCCTTTCTGAAAGCTGGATGCAGCAAGCAGCCAGCTCACTGTGTTCATCAGACGAGGACAGCCATGCCAAATCATCAAGGTCATTGAGCCTTGCAGCATCTGATGGGAACTGCATGAGCACAGCCAGATTGCAGAGTCCTTAAGACTGCCGTTGCCTTCAGTATAAAAAGACTTTTAGATGGCTGTTCCCGCTCCTACCCCTTGGATAAATCTGTGAATTGATACAGGGATTAGAAAAAGCTAACCAATTTCTCCTCCAGTCACACACACGTCAGTCACACACACGCTTGAATAATGGTGCTGGAACTGTTGTATGGCAGGTATTTGCAAGTGAATCACGCTAAACAAATCAGTGTAGACCTAATGACTTTGGTGACTTATGCTGCTTTAAGACAACTGTAGCTGTAATACACCAAATAAGACAACAAAATCAGCAAACATATTATTTTATTATTATTTTTGTTATTGAAGTCAAAGTTGCCCCTGTTTTGTGAGATACGCGAACCATTTTTTTTCCCAAATTTCTCCTATAAAGATGGAAGTAAACTATCCTGGAATGGGATTAAATTCTATGTTAAATGCTTTCCAAAGATTACTGCACAGATCACTCGACAATCTGCCTCAGTGTTTTATTGCTGGCCAAATCTTCCTCTCACTGCTTTTATTCACTGTCCCATTTTCTGTAATTGGATTACTCCTCAAGGAATGGAGAGGAGGCTTTCACTTCAGTTATCATGTCTAAATGTACAGTGTCTTCACCACTAGCATCTTCAAAGCTGCATGGATTTAGCAACAGTAGGAAAGAAAAGGATCTTCTAGATCTTGTCCTTCATTCCAGTGAGAGTTACAGTTCTACAGAAACAATTCCAACACTTCCAATAGCATTGATTTTCTTCTTGTTTAAGTGATATGATATATACTTGACCACAGGGGAGAGGCATAACAAAAAATTGAAAAAGAATTCAAGAAAACACCACTGTTTCTCATAAACCAAACAAAAAGGTTAAACAGAACCCATCAAAGCAGTAATGTCACACACTCTCTCCACCCAGCTCCAGCAAGCTGTAAAAACATAAATCAGAAATAGCTCAGATGAGTCAGAAAAGTGATTTATTTCTATCTTACTTTCTCTCCCAGCCCCAGACATATTCAGGTAAACACAAGCCACATCATGGAATCAACAACTTGCAAACAAGAAAAACAAAGGATAATGCAGAGATCAGTGCAAAGATCAACAGCAGACCTTGCCTCTAGGAAACGTCTCTCCTTCCAAACACCAGAAACATCATGCAGAGAGCTACAGCCACTTGCCATTTAGGGATGAAAACAGAAGTCAAGAGAAAAATCACAGCAATGGCAGTAGATGCAGATAAAAAAGGAGTCCTACTACAGCATTGTCTGAGTTAGGAAGAGAGGAAGGACACTCATGTCAAATGCCTGCATTGACAGGACACTTCAGATATTTCTACAGCTTCTCATAATTTCCCATTTAATATATGTAACTATGGGGACACAAAAGAAAACCAAAGATTTAGGGAGGCAGGGATTGAGAAGCAAGACATCAATACTTTCTTACAGAGAGGAAAAGACAGACCAGCAAGATCAAATCTAACCAAGAAAGAAATCACATATAGCAGTTCAGTAATGGTCAAATACTCATCTCTGGTACAGTGTTTAACCCATAAACACAGAGTCCTAGGTTTTAAATAAGGTAGAAACATTGACACATTTGCTTCATCTGCAAATAACAGCAAAGAATTAATTCTAAATAGACAGCCTATAGATTTTCTCTTGCCACAAAAATACATCATCTTCATTCAGTGTCACTGACTTTTATTGAAGGTTTGCTGCTGGTTACCTCATTAAGCACTGGCTTCTGAAATGTCTTACATCCACCATATTCTGTAGCAGAGCAGTTAAATTTGTCACACTTGCAAGAGATCCTTGGAAGTATTAACTTTGCCATTTGGCCCAAATTCTTTTTAAAAATCTTTTCTTTATGCAGAATGAAAGAAGGCCAGTCAGCTACAATTCAGAATCCCCTTTTAAACTGATTCTGAGAAAAAGTTTTTGGTATCAGATAAGAACAGAAAAGCCTGAGACACAAGATTAATTTACATATTTAGTTTCATCCAGCAAATACTTTTTGTTAGTTGATATTATGTGACCACATTTCAAGAAATGGCTTTTTCCCTCAGCTTCAAAGAAAGAGAAAAAAAGAAGAATGAACTTTTCTTTTGCTTTAAATCCACACCTACTTCAAACACAGCTTTTTTTACAAAAGGCTGAGCTCACTTTCAGATTATAAAATTAAGCACTTAATACTTCCTCCCCAAAACAATACATAATTTTGAACACTTTTCTTTGGTGAAGCACATATATTTTTCAAAATTAAAAGACTTCTATGGGTTTAAGCAGAGAGACTGAGAAATTTCACACTTAAAAGAATAGTTCCTGAGAAAGTGGAAAGAAAGTTGCAAAGAAGGCTCAGCCTCATCTTTCAGCCTTAAATTATGGTGGTCTTCTATGATTCCAGATGAAGCCAATAGTCTGACAGGTAACATGCTTAACAAGGGAAAAAATAAAATCAAGCAAAACCAAACCACATCAATGCTCTAAATTTTTGATCAGTTGTTTAAGCTCATTATAGATCTTAACCAGCCTCAAGTTACTAAATAGTTTGGTCTGTCCAATGGAGATGTCAATTAGACATTAATTTCAATTACAGTGAAAGTGCTAACCAAAGGGATAACCGACTGGCAACGATAGGATGCCCGGTCTGCTCTCGTGAGGCTACAACACTACATTGCCAGTGACCACTTTTATCCCTGCAAGTAGTTCCGAAGCTTTGCTTGACTGCTTCATTTTCAGTCTAGTCCATGCTGAAATGAAGATTTTTCTCAGTACACATGGGTTTCAGCCATGTTTTCTATAGATTCAGCCTCTGACCACAGTCATCTCTCTCTGTTAACTGATAGTTCAATCTTCAGGTGTCAAATAAAGAATTTGGATAAGGTCACGTCTGTCTCCTTACCCTCCCCACCTGCTCAGCCTCTGATATGCAGCTTACCTGAAGAACAGAATGGCAGCCTCTAACCACAAGAAAAAAAAGCACGGCCAGTAGACCCTGTTGCGTTTGATTCATGACCCACTTAACAAGTGCTCTGGTGAAACCTCAATTCATTTCTTTAGGCCTATTTCTTATTTCTTACAGCACAATCTGTCTTATGGCTCAGTCAGCCCCATGAGGCAAACCCTGGCAGTCCCATCTCCCAGCCCATGCAAGTACAAGGAGGAAGAGGAGGAGGAGACGAGCTGCAGACACCGTCAGTCAGCCCAAGGAACATATGAAACATCCCACTGCTCAGTCTCAGGCACCAGAAACATCCTGTACTCTCACACTGACTCAGATTCATCAGGTGCCTGCTGTCAGACAGCAGCTCAGGAGCGCTGCTCCGGCAGAGCCAGCAGAGCCACAGGCTCAAGAGACTGCAAGTGAATTCTGCTACACAGGGAAGGACAGAGCAGCCTTCACTGGCTCTCATTGGACAGAGGGAGGCAGACGTGCCATTGCCCAAGAGTCCCTGAGTCAGCACTGATGAAGAAGCACCTCGGGTGCCTCACAGATCAATCAGCACAACAACCTGCTTTAACAAGTGCCACTGAGCACACACAAGCTTGTTTCTATGGGAAAATATTTAAACTGTGCACAGGGTGAACATTTTGTAAAACTGCCAGTGGATGCAGCCAGCCTCACTAATGCGATCACAAAAACCTGTGATGGTAAGAATTTTATTTTGAAAAAAACTGTAGTCCAAATCAATTAGAAAATTAAAATGTATGCCTCAGAATTCCAAAGGGATGCACAATTTTACATACAAAGCTACCCATATAAAAAGCCCCCCAAAATGGATTAGACTGAATTTTCAAGAGGCTCTTATAAAACCAACAAAAAATAGCTACAGTAAAGGCTGGCCAATTTGTGGTGTTTGGGGGATACTTATATCCCTTTGCAGACTGCTTCTGATTTTTATTGGATTTTTTAGGTTATTAACAGATTTATCCTTCTCAAGAAAATACACTATTTAATGGGCTTGAAATCAAAACTCAAACCAAAGGCTGTGGAGGTACTGCGGAAGGTGAACAAGAAGAGTGGTGGGTAGGGTCTCTCTTCACCCCTAGTAGGAGCCAAAGCTTGCAGCCCAACCCTTTAGACAGGAACAGAAATTGGGGCAGCAGTCTGTGTTCCTGTGGTGTGAACTGTGTCCGGACACACCTGTACCTGGGGTGAGAGGAGAAGTAGAGGCTGGTGGGTGGCTTGCAAAGAAGAACAGGAGAGGAAATCACATCCACCAGCCTTTCTGAGCTTCCTGTCTCATGGTGATCAGCCTCCCAGCTAAAACACCAGAACAGACACGGCAGCCCTGCTTCTGCACTTGGCCACCTGGGCAATCCCAGTGCATGGCCCACACAGGTGCCAATGGTCACCTCTTTGCAGGATGGGCTAAAGCTGAAATCCTAAGGGGTCACGACATTAATCATTAGTCACAGAACATGCTGAGCTGGAAGGGACTCATCAGGATCATCAGGTCTGTGTGTATCATCAAGATATGTGGATAAAATCTTGGATAACGTGCTTACTCTGTTCATATAAATATATATGATTTTCTCAGAGCAAATATTTTGCCTGTTAAATGACTTCACCAACAGAAAATCAGGGCCAGATAGTGGTATCAAGACATTACTCACATGGCCGGTTTCTGACCCTCTTTGCTCAGCACCTGGCACTTTATTTTATGAACTGACATACTCAAATGAATTGGGGCTGTGGTTCACAGAGCAGGACTTCATGCACAGTATGAAAGAGGATGGAAGAATTTAGAAAAAAATGAACCACTATAAGCAATGTAAGTTATTTTAACTCCTCCAGCCTAAATGAAAGTCTAAATAGTGCAGTGTTTGGTAGCACACAGCAAAACTGATTCTTAATTGCTACATTTTCTTCAAGGCTTATATGTAACAAATGGATAAACATTAAACTATTACTTCAAATACATTATAGAAAAGCAAGTTTCTTATTTTCTTTTTTTTTTGTTTGTTTATTTTTCCCATGTTCATTCACAACCTTTGAAAGCCTTAAGCTGTTAGGAATAAAGGACAGAGGATTTGGGGTTCAAATTGCTGTAGGAGCTTTGATGTGAGGATGTGAGCCTAGTACCATTCCCACTGCCTAATTTCATTATCTGCCCAAATGGGCAGAAGCTATATAATTTTAAGGTTTGTGGTCTAGTAAGAGCAAAGATCAAATAACTCTTTCAAAGGCGTGAATGGTCTCCTCTGAGGGGAGCTGAGTTACAATGAAGCAAATAAGGGATGTAGCCCTGTCCTCAAAAAACATTTTAATGGTAGCAGGATTAAGCCACAGAGTGAAGAATCAAGAATGCCTTCATTAGTCGAGTGCTAATTGCCCTGGCAGTACACATAATGCTGAACAAAGATGGGAGGATTTGGGTTCATCACTGAGGCAAAAACAGCAGCTCAGTTTGACTTGTGGGAGGGAAACAAATTGTGCCTGCAACCTCCAGGTGATGCTCTGCCTTCTGCACGAAACCTCTCCTGATCTGTCCTCAGAAGAGCAGTTCCAACTCGCTCACCGTTTGGGATATTTGCATTGCTGAGACCTGGATTAACATAAAGGGTTGGTAATAAAGTAAATAAAATTAGCTACTTTCCACAGAGGACTGAGGCACAAATAAAAGTAAAAATCAGGAGGCTTGTTTTCCTTTTTGGTTTTTTTTTCTGTTATTTTTAACGAGAAACTAGGAAATAAAGTGGAATGAGGGAAGGAAAGACATTTTCCATCATGAATTCTTGAATGCTGTACACATGATCTCATTGGTAATGGGTCAATGCCTCCTGCTGTGCCTTGGGCAAGATGGCTGTGATATATAAAATGCTTCTAGTGGCTGTTGACATTGCAGAAAGCTTTTATTTTTCTCTCTCTTTCTTTTTTTTTTTTTTTAAACTGCATCTGTGTCTCCATCTTAAGCCTATAAAACTTAAGAACTTCATAACAGTCAGTTTGTTGACCTGGTAATTGCATATTGAGCCATTTGCCACACATACACAATCAACAATTGTCGCACTGTTAATAAAGAGCTGAAAATTTAAGCACTAATAAGGACATTCATGACACGTTGTCATCACGTTGTCAGAGACAAGTGAAACCTCGGGGGCTTGTAGCCATCAGCTCACACCCACACCACCTGAAATCAGCAGAAAGGCTCCCTCCCAGACCAGAGAGAAAATAGTAATTGGTATAATAATAGAGAGGCTCTATTTGCTTTCATTAATTCATTCCTCAAACGTGGGCAGAAAAAATATCAGATATTTTTCTCTCATTCTCATTTTAGATAAAATGCTGTTTCATGTACCAAATTTCCTCTGAGAAGTACAAAATCCTAAGAGGACTCAGCTGAGTATCCTAATGCTTGTGATAAGCAGTCATCAGATAGTATTTTTTTGCTACACAGGGAGCATGCAGAGGTTGGTGTAGAAATGACACAGAGAAGAAAGCAGCAAAATTGTAAAATACAGCCTCATTATAGCATATATATATGATGATTACTAATGGCAAAAAGCAAGTGAATTTTCCAGAGTGCTAGTGGCATTTCAGATTTCTCTAGGTCATTGCAACACAGTAATTTCACATATACTAAGTAGAGGGTGATTTTTCTGTTTCCTTTTCTTTCTCTATTTAAATAGTAACCCAGATAGGAATAGACTATTGATATCAATAGAATACAGCACAGAAAAGAAACCATAATATCTGCATATTTTATATTTCATCCTTTTCTGGACTCACTACGGTGCCCATCAGTAAACAAGGAGAGATTAGATGAACAAAATCCATCATTATTTATTTTTATTTTCTATTACTTATTGCTGTTTACTTACAATTCTTACAAGTAACACAGGATACCATTTAAAATTATCTATACCATGAGTTTTACTACACTATTCTCTCCCTATATATTATTGTATATGGGTTACAATACACAGGCAGTGAAGAATGCGAGGCTAGATATTTCCCAAGCTATTGAATTCCAAGGAAAACCCTTGATGTCAAAAATTTCAGCAAAAATATACTGCAGAAAACACATGCAGATTGCCTATTACTAAATATTTTTCCTCCTTTGTGGTACATTAATTCTTTTTCCTGCATTTTTTCTTCTCTGCATGTTTGTGTGTGTGATGTTATTTCATACTATGAATGAGACATAAAGATATAATTCCCTTGCGTTGCCAAGGTGGCACAGCAAAAGTCAATGGCTGTCAGAATATTTGCTGCAGGATACTGCTTTTCATGAAAGGTGCCACGACAAACAGTGACTAAGAAGAGTAGTCAGACTGATCAGACATTTCCCCACAGTGTTTTTAACGAAACCTCCATTTTTAGGAATTTTTTTTGTAAATAAATATTTTCTAATCAAAGAAGTAATAAAGTTTCCACATGGAAAAAGAAAAATAGCAAGAAAAGCAGAAAAGCAGAAGAGCCCATAGGTTTAACAGGAGCCACTTAAGCAGATCCAAGTTCTCTGAAGAGTACTTGGTACTCCAGGGAAAGACTTTAAGGAGGTATACTCACCCCATTTTCCCCAGAAAAGAGACAGAAGAAGCAGTAAGTCATGTGAAGGCCAGCCTTTCTGGTCCAGACCCACCTCACCCAATCGTTTGGCCCCAAGACAAAAGAAACTGAACACAATTATTTGGCCTGCACTTCAAAGCTTGAACTAGGTGACCTAATGACAACTCTAAGTCTTAAAATAGAATAGCCTCTTTATATTATTTTTGTCCCCTTCTATGCCCCCTCCTTTTTATTCTGTTTCTCTCCCTCAGGCAACTTGCTGCATCTCTCCACAATTAGACAAAAGGAATAACCAGAAGCTCTGCAAATGCAGAGTGTGTACATATGTGTGTGTACCTACATCTCTCCTCCAACCAGAGCCAGAAAAAGGGATGTGCTAAGCGAATACTTCAAGTATCCTGAAAAAAACAAACATAAGATGATACTCAGTATCTTCGGATAAGTGATAAATTAAAAATAGAACCCATGTTACTATAGAAAATACAATTCCACTTGTTGTATCTTTTACAGTTATCTGTTGCTCTGTCTTGAATTCTTTCCCTTTCAAAATATCAAGGGGTCAAATAAAATTCAAAAGTCTCCTCAGCCACTAAAAAAAACCTCATTGCTCACTGATGGTGTTTGCTTTCAGAGAAACATTACTAGTGGACAATCCTTGACCACTCAGCAGTAAGGTGCAACAGAGGTTGACTGCATTCTAAAAGGAATATCCTGCTCAAAAAGCTGAATAAATAGGTAATGAAATGACTGATTCAAAAAAATAGTAATCCAAAACATTGGTTCATTTCTGTCCCACACCCTGCACAAAATCAAAAAAGCTCTCCCCCTCAGACATTGTGATTTTGTCTGCCTCAATTGTACTTTCTAATTCAGCACAAGGAAAAGTGGTGAAATAAGGGTAAAGGAGCAGCTGAAAGTGCTAAACTTTCAGATGCGAGACAGAAAACCAAGGCCAAGTCTGTGTTCCACAACGTCTAAAATGCAAAAACTAAAAGAGCAACTACAATATTAATAATTAAAATTGAATTAAAAGTAGTGTAAGTTAAGGCCAAGGGAGTATTTTTATTTTATAAATTTTTTATTGTTTTTGATCAGTTAGAACCACAGAAGGCTTTGAATACAGAAATATGCATGCAAATGAAATAATATGTACTAAGATGTCCTAACTGAGGACATTTTTTTTTAATAAACCATAAAAGTTGTATAATTAATGTAATAATATATTAAGGACACAAATAAGTAATGAGAATTATGTTTAAATAACTGCCATGTAGACAAAGGTCTAAGAGGATTAAAAACTCAACCTTGAATCCAGATTCTCATTTTGTCAACACCACAGCAATCACTGCAGAGTTATACTGCTATGACAATCATAGCCATGCAATCTCAGCCTGGCTCTGAGTTGTTGTGGTATGGGAAGACTCAGTTTGATATGAATTGCTCAGAATTTCTGACACTCTGAAAGGGAACTTTTATTCTGGTAGAAAAAGGGCAACAATCACCCTTAGATTAGGAAAGAACATCAGTTTTGCATTGCCTCCAAAGGTTCATGTCAAGTCTCAAGCCTAAGAGTGAGGGAGGGACAGTGAAGGGCTGCATCTCAAAAATCTCCCTCCTAAACTCCTTCTGGGATGCTCAGGTACACTCTCCACTCCACAGCAAGGTTTATCACAAGCTTCAGAAAGGCAGAGGAGAGGCAGATCTGGGGGGGCTCAGAAGGGGCTGGTGCATCTGGGTTGGGAAGGGGTAGCTTGGCTCTCCTGGAATAAAGTCTGATGCTGAGAGTAAAGGGAGTTTCACACTCCCAAATCCTCTACGCCAGTTCAGAGTATAAAGGAATAATTGAATTATCAAGTTTGCAAAAGACCTCTGGGATCATCAAGTCCAACCAATGAGGCTTTAGCCACTGTTCTCACTCTTCCCTCTGCAGCCCTGGCATTAGGTGGGTAAGGGAACCCCTGAAGGGCATCACTCCATTCCCAGGTGCCTTGCCACCAACCACTGCTCATTACACTGCCTCCATAGTCACATCTTCTATGGCACAAACACACCCAATATTTTAAAAGGCTCAGTATTTATCCAGCTCTTTAAAGCTAATAGGCAGCCTCTGATCACTACAATGAAATTTAGTGTGTAGACTTTGCAAAAAAAGATGGGTGCACAATGCGCTTTTGAAAAGCACACTATTAGTATTTTGGAACATTAGGCAAAATGACTTTGTAAAGGTGTTGTTCCCCCTGATGTAGCTGTTACCCGCCACATCCTCTCTGAGAGCTCTATTTGAGAGGGCCAGGGGCAGAGGATCCTTCACAAATACTACGGGCTTTGTGCAAGGGGAAGAAAGAATCTGTCTAGACCTGTCACCACAGCAATTATGGATTAAAGATGAGGTCTGAAATCCAACTGCTGAAACATTTAAGCGATGTTGCTGGCAACCTTTATATGGTAATGAGAGTTTCATGCTCCGTAAACTAACAATACAAATATTTTAAGTATTCAGTAGTAGGAAAGTCAAAATGCCAATTAGACTGTGAGCGAAGGAAGGAAGCAGTAGCACTGAAAAGAATTATTGCCTGACAGTGAACTCTGCCCATGTAAAGCATAATTTCATAGACACCATGCATGTAGCTGCTCCTCTATGCAATTGGACACATCTTAGTGATCCTGAGAAAGTTATTCCCTGCTGAAAAAAGTGGGGTCAGTCAGTGGGAAAACAATCTAAACTTCTTGGCTAATTGGCCATCCTCTTCCTAAGTAATAAACTTTCTCTTCAAGGGCTCTCACAAATGAGTGAGTTCATGCTCTTTTGTATACTAATGCTCTAATTTACATCATTCATGAAAAAAATACGCATACATCTCACTTCCAGTCTCTAAAAAAACATCACATCAAGACATGGTTCACTTCAATGTTATTATCCTTAATGCCACCAATAGTGCTTTTAAAATAAAAATATTGCTTACATGTAAGTTGATGGCTTCACCTCACAGAGCTGAGGAGTTAGGCTACACCTCTTTTTAGTTTGATTCTCTTGTGATACCTCAAGGATTGTCATTACAGCAGTGATATGCCACAAATAAGTGTATGCCGTGGATCTAAAAGAACCACATGCCCTTGACCTTGTGCTTTTGAGAAGAAAGAGATAGGTGACAGACTTCAGGAGACATATTCATGTTACCTGAAAACCTGTCCCTATTTTACATGTAAGATGTAAAAAAAACCACCAGGCATTTGATTTTCCTGGAACAAGAGGGTTACACAAGGGCTTAGGGGTAACCTCAGACTTCCAAACAAAAACAAATGGGAAAGAAAAATGAAACTGAATGTGCAGATTTATTCTGAACAGCAATGGTAAGGAGCACAATTTTGACATGTACAAAGGCTGTGTTTATTATCCCCTGGAGAGAAGATGAGTGGAGAACTGACATTGGTTGCATAGTGACATTTCAGGATGGAAGAAGGCATATAGCCAATTAAGTCTAGCATTTGTACCCTGTAGTGTTTTTCCCCTCAAGTGCTTATCTAACACTCTTTAGAATATGTTCACAGCTGCAGCTTCTATTTCTGTAATTAGTAAACTTTTCTACTCTTTCTTTAAAGGAACATGCTCTAAACTTCCTTCCTGGTACATTCTTTCTGTGATTTGCAGGTTCTAGGACCTCAAATGAGACACATTTTTTGCTACTTACTATTTTCAGCTCTCTTCTAATTTTAAGTTTCCCCTTCCTATTTTAAAATGAATTCACTGTCAGTCCAATCAGTGTTTATTTATTCATTGCCCTTGGATTTCGATCTTGCCTTGACCAGACATATTTTTTCTAGTGTTGGCCCAGATGAAAATGAAGACCAAATACAATATTTGTCTCTCTTATATTGCATTTGCTGTCTCTCTTTCACCGTGTCTACAACAACTTACCAGTTCCCTAGTCTTCTGGGCAAGGTGCTTTCATAGAACTTCATTCTTAATTGATGCAGGTATGTGTTATTCCCTTGATCACGGTACCACCAAAGCATCCTCAACATTGTTAGCCTAGAAGGACACTGTGAGGGTGTGTGTTAGCTGAACTTTAGAGGCTCAGAACCTGAAAGAACATAGAGGCCCAAACTATTTTCCTCTTGACAACAGTGAAATGACAAAACACGATGCGACTTGGAAAAGCTCATGGGCCCTACCTTGCAAGTTTACTTTAAATCATATGCAGCTGCTTCAGTCCTGAAGAATCAAGAGTAAAGCAACATAGGGCAATAGATTTGTAATGAGCAAATCACACTGGCCTCTTTCAGGACTTATCTTTGGAAAACACAGGCTGATAATTAGGAATGTTGATGTAACATAAGGATGATGTACATGTCTATGGCTACTTAGCAAAAAAAGGTAGGGTTTTGTTGTTGTTGTTTGGGTTTTTTAACCCAGCTATAAAAGATAATGAGATAAAGCCCTACGTATTCATCTTCTGACAGTAAGAAACATTTGTGTGAAGGACTAAGAAGATTAGAGTAGATAAATGCTTTTATAAGAGCATTGTGGAAGTGTGCAATAGACCTTACAATGTATGCTGATATTTTAAGATACTTTACGGAAGATTTTAAGGATGTTCTTACAAATTGCAATGGCTCTTGTATATGAAACTGTGTCATCTGTAAGAGCCTATTTCAGGAGATTATCTGCAAATTTGCTCCTACTTGTCATTGACAGTAAATTGCTGCTATTAAACAGATTTCTATAAAAAAAACCCGCCTGTGAGTTAGTCCTGGTATAGGCTGTGATCTTTCACTGGGGAACAGTACAGACAACTGTATTGGGACTAATACAACAAATCCATATGCTTTTAGACTCTTTTGTGTAGAATACATTCTATCTACACCCTCAGGACACAAATACTGCTCTTGATATTACTTTTAGGAAGCATTCCCTAAATTTGTTCCAGAGCTAATGCACTTGTAAAGCAACGCACAAAATACAGTGAATGAGCAGTTTCCTCCCTTCTGCATTGGGCATGTTGGTGCTTTCAGGGGTCTCATTTGCCCACGATTCTCTTCAGCATGTTCATTATTTTCCTCAGTCCTTCTTTCTTGTTCCAGCTGCAGAACAAGTAATCTGAAGCAGGCCTTGACCTTCCTGAATTTCCTCTATCCTGTCCTAAGCTGTTCTCTGAGCAAAATTCCCAAGGTAACCAATCAGTTTGCCACTTGTCTGAAAGCCAGGACGGAAAACAAATGTTTCCTAAACTTCAGCAATAACTGAAGATACAACGGGTATCACAAAGGCAAAGTCACTCTCTGTTAATGACCCTTAATTGCTCATCACTGTTTGCTCCCTTGTATCAACACCTTTTGGAATTAGAGTTCAAGTTGAACACTAAAAATAACAGAGAATACACAATTAAATTGACAAAACAGAACACATGTTGATGCTCTCAAACATCCCAGCAGGTCCTATGTATTTCTTGTGAGAACAAGTTCATGTTGGAATAAAATATTAGCACTTTCGCTACAGGGAGTTCCTGTCTCTCTTTGTCTCACTCTTGCCAGAGATGCTAAAGATAGTTCATTTCTTTGACCAATATGACTGATTAGACATTAGATTTAGCAGGGTAAAGAACAAGGAGGTCTATGAGACCCACCTCTACGCTGAACCGTAATTACAAGTATGTCTTTAACTTCACACAGTACCTAAACCTCACTAGTACAGTTCTGGAGTTTGTAAATGGCTTCATGGCCACCTACCCTCCCACTAGCTCAGTTGCTTTTTTACCTTCCAGATATTTCCCCTGTGGAACACTTTAAAAACCCAAACACACACTTAACCTAACAACAGTACTGCTACCCTCCATCTCCAGTTGTTTGTATTTTCTTTCTTTCTTAGAGGGCCATTTCTATAACTCAGGAGCCTTATGAGCTCACCTGGTGGAACCAGATTAGACTGTGGCTTTTCAATTTCAAACCTCTATCTAAAATCCAGACACTCCGTATTTAAGTCAACAACAGAAGTTAACCTACTCCAAAAGAAAGCAAGTATAGCAAAATACATGTATTTCCTTTCATATTAAAAGCAGTGTTAGTAAAGAGGAACAGCTTTTGGTGAATCATTAGAAGAATACATAAGCTGTTGAATGTTCATTCTTTGTAGTTCCTGAAGTACACGAATAGGTGGGAAAAGAAGATGCTGGAGCAATTATGTCACAGGCATGGAGATGATCTTGTCTCAATTCTACTTTCCCTGATTTCCTGAAGAATGTTTTAGATGAAATTTGTCTGTTTTCAGAAGTGTTTGCACAGCAAAACACTTTTTGTGAGGCCTACAAAAAAGTCTATGGAGAGAAAAGGGATTCACTAACCTTGATGCTCCAGCAAACTGTTGATTCCTGCTTCTCCTGCCCATCTCTAGGAAGTTAGAACAGAAAAGGATTGCTGATAGGAAAAGATATGCCAGATAACAAAATGAAATGGGAGTTCAAAACTGTAAAACTGAATAGTCAGTTGTGCCAAAGTAATAAGAAAAATACCTCTTTCTAAAAAGCATCTTCAAAAATACTATGATGTTTTAATTTTAGTTGACTCTCAGCTCCTTCCTTTAGGACATTAATCCACTACTAAGTGAAAAACAAAGGTTTCCTTTAGCCACAGAATGACAGATCAAGTCAGAAGAGACCAATTTCATTTGGGTCATCTGGTCCAATCTCTCTGCTCAGGTAGGGTCTTCTAAAGCCAGCTGCCCAGGACCATATTCAGATACTATATATGCATGTATCTACATATATACTATGTATACCATATGATACACAGAAAAAGATGGGTAATTTATATGTAATCCATATATTGATATAATCTACATAGCAATTTTATATATATAAATACCAACTATACATTAAATATCTATACACAGTATAGAAATTTACATATAACAAGAATAAAATTATTCACGTGAATATAGAGATATATCATATAGAGAAATATACAATAAAGCTCAGGAAACAGGAGGACTCAAGAATCTCAGAGGGCTGCATGGACTCACCCTGTAGACACTGAAGAAAGTCTCTGGCATCTTTGTTAAAAACTCTGAAATGTATTTTCAGCCCTAGCAATGAGCCACTGGCTCTGTTTAACCAAATAATTCTACATCTAGAATTTATCATGTACACATGCAAAACTCTCAGCCACAGGGAAAAGTTTATTTTTTCTCTCTCATACAAGCAGAGTTGTATAAGATGTGCACACACAGGTGATATCTTAATCCTGATGTTTTTGTAAGCACAAAGATATCCCCAAAGCAAGAAGTGGGACATCACTCCAGCATTTTGTTAACATAACAGGTTGTGCTTCATGGTTAATTAACTTTAATGTTAATCCATAGAAAGACACTCACAACTTGTAAGTGTATGTGAGAACTAGTATCAATTTCAAGCATGACAAAACGTAACAGATTACACAAGTTTGTACATGTAATAACTTTTTTGTTTTGACACTAAGAGCTTAAGATGCTTTTCTTACAGTGATGGTTCCTATGGGGATTTGCCTCAAACTGACCTCCTCAAAGCTGATTCTCTTCAGCTCAGTTCAAGGCTATCACTCCCTGTGCCTTCATTCCTTATGTGAAGGGAATTAGTTATCTATTTATTTATATAACCTTCCTGCTTCTCCATGAATACAACCCCTTCTTAAGGACTTGCACACTGCTCAACTGCTCTCCTTTGTAGCTTCAGATTGTTGACTCTCCACTACATCCCAAAGCTTATCACTCCTCTGTTGCTCAGACTCTTTCATTTCTCCCTCCCTCCTGCTCTGATTTTCTTGCATTAAGCTGAAGTTTCCTATCACATTTTTACAAGCAGTTCAATTGAAAAACAAAAATTACAGCAGACCTTTTCTTAAAAAAATGGAAGGAATAAATATTAATTTCTCCTCTTTCTCATTTTCTTTTCATTTGGCTTCTCATCTGGTTTAAAGACTCATCCTCTTGCAGTGGAAGTCTGACTCTGCTGCTAAGCACTGCTTTCGCCATCCTTCCACACTAGACTTCAAAATATACCCATGATCCATTCTTACGCCTAATCCTACTGAACCTGCAAACACCATGCAAACAGGTCAAGGAGCTGAGGGGATAGAGCTACTGTGAAAATACAAAGACGTTATAAGATGTTCCCAGGAGGCAGAAGTAAGGTGGCAAACTCAGCAAAGTGACATCTTTTCAACTCCTTATATACAGAAAAATATTCCTCCTCTTTCTTGGAAACTTTAATTGGCCCTTTCCAAATACTAATTGAAAAATGAGGGAAGAACTCTGCAAATAGATCACTGAGGATTTCTTCCACAAACTTTTCAGGAGAATAAGATCATGTAGACCTCTGTAAACCTGACCTACAACTATACCAGCTGAAAATCAAATTTCTTTGCCCTGGACAAACTAGGACTACTAAAACTTGAGATATCTCTGCCTCTCTTCCCTAAGTATGAGCAAGGGACATTTGACAATCAAACTAAATATTAATAGCATAGTGTGAATTGATACAAATCTTACTATAAACACAACTAGTACCTAGATGTAATAACACTAATATTGGCATCAGTTGTGATTTTCTTGTTGTCAGTTTTTGGTATAAGGCCATTAAATGTAGCCACCCATTGTATTGCTTTTCACCAGGAGTTGTTTTGCAAACTGGATCAGAGAGCAAGCATTAAAGTGCTAAAATTAGTTTGTGCTTCAGTAGTAGCAAATTAAAAATGGCACACTGTTAGACCAAGCAGTGTACAGTTCTGCCAATTGATTTACGAGGTCAGGAGGAAAAGAATTTATCACCTGGCATTATCTCCGCTCAGACTTAATGGCTGTTCTGTCATCAATGCACAAAAAAACTACAGGAGTTGAGAAAGGTCTTTTCAAAAGACAAGGGCTGTTTACAAAGGAGTACTTCTCTCTAAGACACCTTCATAAAATAACAGCCTTGGTGGCCTAAATCTTGCAGTATAGTGAGAAATCTATGTGGTGGTGGCTTTTGGCTCCAGGCAAATATTTTTAAATTCATGGTCAAATGACGAGAGGACTGTCACATCGCCTCCAACCGTGGAAAACATATTAAGCTCTGGACTGTCTGGCACTTTTTGCTGCCCCTTTGTGTCTACCAGTAGCATAAATTTAATGGCAAACTGAGATCCCTTGCTGAAGTTCAAAACGACATGTTCACTATTAACTCAAAGTCTCTTTTCAAAAATAAGCACTGACAAAGGACAGAGAACTACTTTGGCTCTGGTTTAAGAAGTCACAGGAAGAAAGAAAAGGGGAAAAAGTAGTTCTTGATTTATGGTGAGGCTTCACCTTGATTTTAAAAAAAAAAGTGATCAGACTATCAGCAGTACTTTATAGTAAGAACCTGTGCCATGTTTCACTTCAGAGGTGATTGCACTTCGGTGACAGATGAATATATCCCTCTTTACAGTATGCTGAATGCATTCACATGTTTTCTGGATTAGAAGAGAGGTTGTAAACAAAAGGGTTTATTATAATGGCATTCATCTGAGGAGGAACAGGAATAAGTATGTATTCAGGAGACCATAAGAAGTTTATCAGCATTACCAGCTTCTACAGTCATTGTAATACTTGATATAAGAATGATTTGGGTGTCTTCCACTATCTGCAGGCACTCAAAATCACAAGAGTTCTAATTCACCGCCTTACAATAGACAATTCACGCCCTACTTACTGCTCAGAGTCCACGAAATTCATTGCTGGAAAAGTATCAGGTGATTCAGATTTTAAAAGGGAGGATGAGGCATTCTAAAGACTTTGTTAAAACATAATAAAAATGTTGAGTATTATTACATCCTAGGAAAAAATTTCAATATCACCTCATTTAAAACTATTCTTAATTAAAATAATACAACCGAAGTTGTAAAATCTAATATCCAAAGTCAGCAAAAATATTTTTATTTCTAAACTCTAAGTGTATTTTTAGGGCCCACTAAATTCTGCTCAAGAGCACATAAATTGCTGTGGTCAGTATGGCAAAACTTAATTCTATTTTATGTGTTTTGCTGAGTGGTATGCTGCTTTACTATACAGAGGACCTGAACTTTGCTACTGGGCACTCTATTCTTAATTAAAACACAGTCTTCCTCTCTGAACACACTCAGACTTTGGAAAAGCTCAGCTTTGGCATTAGCGCATTTCTAATTACAAGTCATACACCCTTAATGGAGTACAGCCAAGTGCAGGACCCCTCAGCTATCTGTCACTATACAATCATTCATCTAAAATTAACATTGGGAATGGACTTTTAATTAAAATATATTAAAAAAATGTTAAGATACCTACATATGGAGATGATTTTTTTTTTTTAATTTCCTCATTTTAAGCATCAGCAAAGCAAGTTAGAGGCATCACCTGAAACCACATTTTAGAGACTGAGTCATAAAGGATAGTACTGTAGAAAAGAACAATTTGTTAGGAATATGATTGGAAGAAGACAAATTTCAATCCACCTACTAGGGCCTTAGCTCAAGTTCAATTTTACCACTAAATTCAAACAATTCATGATAATGTAAAATTCCCTAATTTCTCACACATTATCACTGCACTTGAGAAATGCATTAGAGTTGGTATTCGGTATCTGGAATTATTTTGGTACCATATGTACTACAAAAAAAGACTGAGTTTCATAGCTTTTTGGCAGTTAAGGAAAATGAAAACATCTGTATCGATTATTTTCCATTTAATTTTTTTTAATTTCAAAATTGTTTGCTGTTCAGCAATCCAACTTTATGACAGATTTTGCAGCCAAATTCAGGCAAATTTTATAACCATAGAAGTCCAGTAATTTTAGCAGAGCTTTGTCTTACACAAGCACAGACATCACAGATGATGTCTTAGATCAAGCTTATCCTACGTCCTACAAAACTATTGCTTCTATTGCAGAGCAAGGTTTTACATACACTTCACAACAATTTCAGCCTTTTCTCTTCCAGTACACAATAAGAAAGTCAAAATATGTCTTTAGTTCTCAAAGAAGAATGCAATAATGCACTAGAGTAATGAAATTGCCCCAGGACAGCATATTGGGTCACACACAACATCTGCAGAGTCTCACCATCTCCAGTTGGGCTGCTTGGCCTTTTATATAACTTTGTATTAAGAAACCCTCTTTAAAAAGCTCTTCCTCTGGAGTCTCTACACCTGAGGGTGTTCAATTCCGTACAGCATAATAATGCAACACAGTGCCTGGCAAAACACTACAGATTAAGGTTAAGATTAAGAGGTTACATGTAGATCAGCTCCATGGGGTTGCGAACTAGATCAATGTGGCTGTGCTTGATCACAGGCTTACACAGTGATCAGGGCTGGAAGTTTGGGGAAGTCCACCAAGTGCCCCCATAACCACTTCTTTTTCTCATCAAGCATATGTCCACCTTTCTGCTTACAATCTGTTACCCTGGAGGGGTAGGATGAGCATCTACTCTCTTACTGTCTGTACTGGCTTGCTCAAGGGCAACCCAAAGATCCTGTCCTGAAAGAGTGAAATCATTCCACTTGAAGTTGCCCACAACACTGGAATCTGGAGTCTTTCTACTGCAAATAATGTAAAATATCAAGGAGAGCATTTCATGTTGCACCCAAAAAGTCCCAGTGCATTTCATGTACCCAAGCTCTTGGCTTTATGTTTGTAACTGAGACAAAACAACACCCCACAGGCCCCTGTTGGAGGATCAGTTGAATACTGACACAGGAGAAGGTATAAAGACCAGCTAATAAATGAACCACTGACAAGGGCTGGAATAAATATATGCTGTTTGTGTATAAACACAAGTAAAGTGCGTGGGCACATTAATGGGTGTTCATGCATCTCTCAGGCACACATACACATGTAATTGAGACATCATTACTACATACACGAGGGGCATGAGTTAACTGAACTCCCACACACCTTTTGATATAGAAAGTCAGTGTTTTGGAGTAATTAGTGGCTAATTTGTATTGACACGGGTGTGCTTGGAATGTTAGTGTGGGTCCCTGATGTGCTCTAACTCACTCGGTTTCAGTAAGGGTAAGGGCCACTGAGCCTGTGCTACTGTTATTTCTGTAAGAAGAAAAAGGTTTCAAAGAGCAAGTTAATCTTCAAGCCTAGCTTTTCATCTCAGCAGTGAACATTTTGTCTGGCCTCTGTCATTTTGTATCCCACACCTTTTGTTATTTCTAGGCTTTTCTAAGAAGCCCCAGCAGGAGAAGAGGTTACAGTGCCTTGAAAATACTACTGTTTTTGAATAATTTATCTCTAATTTCTGCAATTTAGAACATCTCTCTGTGCTGTGGATCCCATTTTCCCCTCCCCCATTCACAAAAGATATTTTATTACTCCACTCTATTCTAAGGAAAATCTTTCAGCAGCCAGCTTCCAACAGTGCTAAAGCCCCAGCAGAATGCAAAAGTATGCAACAGGGCAACCCCCTATGCTTTGAGAAAAGAATACAAATGATGCATCTCTACGTAACTAGACCAAGCATTTTCAGGAGTGCATTTCCAGGAAAAGGTACAATCAACATTTTATACCCTAGATTACTGAGACCAGGCGGATGTAATTTTTCAATGTGCTGGCTCAGGGCCAGAGGGCAGCCACAGCACAACTCCTTGAGAACCCTCCTATGAGCCCCATGAAGGCAGTTAGAGCTCTTACACATCTCTCTCGCTATATATATACGTATTTATATATTAAAATTTGTCTTGTGGTTGTTTTTTAAATTCATTCAGCTGTGGGCTGACCAGGGACATGTAATGTGTTATTGCAAGATGGCCTTGTAGTAGGATGTTGGAGCATTACTGAAGCTTTCTACCATTGCCAAGTGTTTCTTCTGCTTCCATGCACTTTATCATCCAGCAGCATCCTCCCTTTTTCAACATTGCACAAGTGATAAAATGAACAATGTTCTTCAAGGCTGAGGCTTATGTGCTATCACTAATTAGCTTACAAGTCTTCCCACCCCAAGGGAAGCAGAAGGTAGACCTGGGAGTTAGTGACTTGGAGATTAAATTCGTATTACACATGTGGATGTAATGTATTTAATATTTCCCAAAACATTCACAGGAAAGTTCCAAACAGATTCACACCACTGCTAATGATTACTTTATCTGGGCTAAGATTCCAAAAAGAAACAATAGGAGTATTTTAAATAGAAATTGCCCTCCTAGAAAGTTGGATAACCAACCACTGATAGCAGTTCAAAAGTTCAGTGTGCTTCTAATTTTTGCAAAGCAGCTTTTTACTGATGATGGGCAGAGAGAAAGAGGCAGGAAGGAGAAGAGATCAAAAACCAAAATGGCATGGATCAAAGCAGCAGCACTGAGCATGCATCATGGGACAGGAGTGCTAAAAAGGGTTAGCTGGGGATTTCCTTACTTAGGAAGATAAGCCAGTAAGTGACAAAGTATCAAACTCTTACTTTTGGTACCTAATTCCCACACAAAAGTATCCAAACACTAGGATACTCCTAAATGCTGAGATTGTTTCTGCATTCATCACTTGTCACTTCCAACATCCTCAGTTTCCCACTGATGAGCCAAGGCCAAGATTATAACAGCCTGCAGTTCTGTACACACAAAGACCTTTGCACAAACCCTGTTAAAAGCGTGCTGCCTTAACAAAAATCTAACCATTAGATCTACCCTCCATCATTCCCACCATGCTGGTGGGATAAACTGCTGTGAATATAAACTGCTTATTCCCCACGTGAAAGATTTTGTGTATATTTCCACAGGAAGCTTATATGATATTACTTGACAGCCATCCTTTTAGATTGCTTTACTCCTGACACCAAATGCCAAGAACACCTTAGGAAAATTCTTTGTCATGACTCTTGGTACAGCAGTATCTCTTCCAGGATACCAAAGATGATCTTCCTCCTTCTCCTGCCTGCCCTATTGGTAACAGTAGAATTAGACCTCTTGTTACAGGCAGGTCCTATATTTCATCGAAGTAAACTGACTTGTCAACAATGTTCCTCCTCCAATGCTAATTAATGGAAATGTAAATCATCCAAGAAACACAACTATTTTTGTCTAATTGCAGAACTTCCAAAAGTTTGCAATTCCCTTTGCAAAAAACTGAATCTCCATTGAATATAAAGCCATGTAAAAAGATAATACTGCATTATTTTTTGTTATATCTCTGGAACTTTCTCCCTTCTAACGGCAATATGAATAAAACACAATTGCCAGACTTAGAACAGTTAAAAAGCACAATTTTCTGCAGAGATGCGATATTCCCTTTTTTCATTGTATTGGTTTTGATTGAATGATGCCCAAGGTTAAAAAAACATGGGGTATAAATAATGGGGAGTATTGGTGAGCAGACTTTGTTGACCCAAAGCAAGAATACTGCACAGAGTCTGAGAATGCTGACGAAATTCAGGAGCACCACTGGCCGAGTAAATTGTTGCCCTGTAAGAATAAGGACACTACAGGCTAAGCATAGCTGAAATAATCCATACAGTGTTTAATTAGCCTGGGCTGGTGGGTACTCGTGCTGATAAGCTGTCACAGTTGGAAGATCCCAGAAAAGAGTGAACAGGTATGGAGGGAACTGCATTGCAGAGGAAATGGATTCCAATTTTTTCTGGTTGAAGTTTGCCTGTTTGAAATTTCTCACCATGAAATAGAAGTTAATTAAGTCCAGAATGCTCCTGACTGTGGTATATCATGTTAATTTTTTTTTTTGCAGACAAACTGTAGGATGCTCAGATGTATTAAAAACCATCCAGAGAAATACTTGTGTGAGTAGGTCATATGAGGTCTTTAACCCTGCTTTGCATACAGCTCCAAAAGTTCTTCCCATCACATAATTTTAGTGGTGGATTTTGGTTATGCATGTGAGGAGAAACAAAAAGTGAAAAAATAGTCTTAAGTTTCCTTCCACTGTTTGCAATAAGCCCGCAAAAACATCTCTCAGTACCAAAATGAACTTTCCCGAGAAAAGATTTTCTAGCTTTAGCTGAAATAACACAGAAGGCCTTCAGTTGTTCCTATGGAATACCCAGGACTAGACTCTGCTAATCCATAATGTTTCATTTTTCTAACTCTATCACTGGATCCAATTTGAATGTCTAGAAATTGAAAACTTTATGTCATCCCAGTCTCAGTTACAGCTTACAAGAAGCCCTGGGGAAGTCAGGTCTTTAGAGGAAGTCCTGCTGCATTGTCTATCACTGGCAAAAAATTGTAAGGAAAAGGGTTGCAGGGAAAAACCATGAAAATGTTACAAAATATAGTTATGTGGCAGAAATATGATTATATAAAACTTCATTCAGACTCCTGTTCCTTAGCTGTTCTGCTACATTTCTCAGTGACAGTGGCCTTAGTATTTCTGTAGGATCCATGTTTTGGTTGATGTGGGGACAGGATGAACAATCATTCATTAATCGCTGTGGTGTATGTTCACAGTATGTAGTCTGCCTCTTTGTTCCTAAAACAGAGTGGTTAATTTTCTCCTGCCTTTTCCATGGCACTCCCCATGACAGGGCCTGAAAAGGAGGTAGCATTCACAGCCTGAAAGTGAGGCAGAAGCATTCCTTCCATTCTGAAGATGGGCAACAATGGCACAAATTTATCAAGAACAAAAGTTAATTGACTTTAGACTTCAAAATTGACCCCTGTCATTTTTCTTGTGTGCCCAATATTGTACACCATCACTTATGTTCATAGCACAACTCCAAGAAATTCAGCTGAAGGTGCTCCCATCTTAGACACTGTTAATGGCAGGAAGGAAACAATGGTGGAAAATTCCTTGCCAGCTGTGACAAGAATGAATTGAAATCCCTCACCTAACATCATACAAGATATCTATGGCAGAAGGAGAAAGAAAGTCCGTTTCTACAGCCTGATACTCAAGGATAGACTCCAAGAAACGATAATTTCTCTCCTTGCAGCTGCCTAACTCACTATGCACACTTAAAAGAATACAGACATCAAGGCAAAGCACTTCTGGGAAATAATGTCCTTTGTTACATTTTCCTCACTTCTCTTTTAGATAGGCCCGTTCTAAACACAGGTCAGAAATCCTAAGAAAAGGGTGTATTTGAACACACAACTAGGCCACTATATTAAGCATGTGTGCATTGGAGCAGACCAAAGTTGTACTAACAAATTAATTCTGACATTTTCTAGTTTTCGGACATTTCAAGGGTTTTTTTGCAGTTTCACTGTCTTTTCACATGGATATATTTGTTTATTTGCTTGGAGTTGTGCATGTGTGAGGTTGCCATGGTTTTTAAGAAGGCGAACCATGAAAGAGAATTTATCCCAAGGCATCAGACTGTTTGTCAGTAGGGTTGTAACCTTCACATCAGTCACAGGAACCTCTGCTGTTTCAGATGAAAGACTGATAGCAGGAATAACCTTTCACTGTTAACACAAATCAGGCTTAGAGGTCAACAAGATTAGCACTATTTTTGTGACTGTTATGAATATTGTAGAGGAAATTCTACATATTTCATGAAAAACAGTCTTGATCAATATGTTTTTCCCCAAATCTAGGCAAGGTTCAATTTGGACCAATTTCATAGGCATTCTTTTACTAAAAGACACCTTCAGGTGTTCTCAAGGAGATGTGGCCCTTCCCAAAAGGGTGCATGCACTTGTCTTCATAACCTTCTCTTTTCCCACATAAACAGAAATGTTTCTAGACCATGCCTCCCCTCCATGTCTATCTCCTTCTCTGATAGCAGAAAAATGGAGAGAAAGAAGGAAAGAAAGAAGGAAAGAAGGAAAGAAGGAAAGAAGGAAAGAAGGAAAGAAGGAAAGAAGGAAAGAAGGAAAGAAGGAAAGAAGGAAAGAAGGAAAGAAGGAAAGAAGGAAAGAAGGAAAGAAGGAAAGAAGGAAAGAAGGAAAGAAAGAAAGAAAGAAGAAAGAAGAAGAAAGAAAGAAAGAAAGAAAGAAAGAAAGATAGGTGGATGGACGGAAAGAAGTTACCACAAGACCTACAGGGAGGGTTAGAGAGACCAAGGTACCTTTTTTATGACAAAATATTTTAGATTGTACTTGTTAACACTCCACCATTTGCAGACTCTCATCTTTGTCTTTGAGAGACATCTCATCTCTCATCATACAGGACTTGTTTTTATTAAACTGGCTTTTTAGTAGATTTACTGCAGCAAAACCCAAACTAGAATAGCCTTTTCCACAAGAAAGCAAGAAAAAGTATTTTTGGGCATAGTGGAAGTGGGGATTGAAATTCAGACAACATAAATCAACCCACACTGTTTGGTTTTGGAAGGCTTGGTTACTCCTGTGTTCAGGTCCTCTTTGCTAAAACTCGTTTTTCTTAGGAAAAAAAAAAGCAAATAAAAAAAGGTGAAACCTAACAAAAATTATACAAAATCAACAAAAATACCCTACCCCAAACCTCCAAAAGCTATGTTATCATTGGTTATTGACCAAAGCCTGTCTCAACTCTCTCTGCCTCTGTTACTGGTACAGATTAATGATTTGACAGATTACTGTTTTACCAATATTAAAATTATAATCTAAACCATGTTAGAATTTCAAAATCACAGCAAAAAGTTATGTAGGTGTCCTAATTTTGTTTCTCAGAGAAGCTAAAGGTCAAGTCAATAAAAGGTCAAGCTGACTAGTATGTATTGAGATAATATTCTTAACCTGTCACAAGATCAATAATTGGTGTCATTATTAATTTCCTAGAACAAAAGCAACTAACACTATTACTCTAATAAAGTAGAAAGTATATAAACTTCCTGTCATTCCTGTTTTATTAGATTTGATAGTTTTGAATTCAAATCAGTAAATGAAAATAGCCTAATGAAATCAAAACTCAAATATCCTGTTCCTATACAGAAAAGAAATGACCATTTGATTAATCACATTTTGGAAAGATATAGTACTTTTTTCAGAGTTTAAAATATAACACTGAAATAAAATAAGCTTGCGATAAGTTCATTTAATGATTTTTGAAGTTATAAATATGTGAGATCTTTTTTATTCCGTTAATTCCTGAACATTTCATCTCTGTTTGTATTTTTTTAGATCATTGCAGGCTGTCAGAGAAACAGTATGGACCTGATTCTCCAACACTACACATTTGCAGACGTATAAAATTATAATAGAAAAAAATAGATATTAAGCAGTAGAACATCAGTCTTGGGAGGTACTATTCCTTTCCTGTTTGCTTTGCTTACTGTTTAAAAACCCTAAAAGTAAAATCCCACATTTTCCAAGTCTGAATAATCCAGCTTGGTCCAAGCCAGCATGCAGCCCAGATTAAGTGCTCACTCTCTCATAGAAGATTCTGAGTTTTGTTTTCTGTATTGTTCACTTTGCTTCAGCTAAAGGTCACACAGCAGTGGCTTGCCTACACTTAAAAAGATTTCTCAGGAGAGTTATATGGGCCAACACTGCCAGTGAAGACCAGGTTTTACACTATCAAAAGCTTTCTTTTGATAATGTAACCAAAAATAGTCACTCACATGGCACTGGTCACAAAGAAAGAGGCAGAGTATGAGTGTCTGTAGTAGGACACATACATGCATAGCTGCATCACTTAGGCTTACAACTTTTTACATAGTAGTTTAAACAACAGAAGAATTCATGTAATGAATTCATGTGAATTCATGTGATGCCAGAAAATCACAAAACTTACAACAAACCAGCTTTACAAGACGGAAGCTGAAATTTTATACCCCTGGAAGGCAATGGTGTATAAGACTCAAAATAATGTACTGCAGCCCTGTAGAAGATTGAAATGGATCTTCAGAAAATACTTTTGCTGTAGATGACAATCTGTATCGTGAGATTCTAAATAAGCAAATGTGAAATAGGGAGAGATGAAAGATGATAAATGCATTGTATTGAATACTAAAAAGAGAAATGTGCTCTCTGCAATAAAACAAGGTCATCCAGAAAAATAGCATAGATGAGCTAAGTCAGCCCTCAGGAAGTCATTCCAATTTGGTGCTACTACCATGTAATGTTTTGAAGTCTTGTTGTGTTTTTACAGGCTTGACAAGCATCAAGGCCTTTCAGGCAAAACTCCCAAATCCACCAGCCAAACACTGTCAGAAAAACAAGCAAAGGAGAGACAGTTCAGTCTGGCAGGCTTGTGGGTGATATACAGGCTGTGACGTAGCATCACTCTGCACCAGGACTATGGCATCTAAAATAGCAGTATCAAGTTCCAAGATTTGATTTCACATTTGCCAGACCCAAAATGGAAGTAGAGTTGTGCAAAAGCCATTTACTCAGACAAAACTTTGATGCAGCTAAGAAATTGTCTAAAGATCATTCAAATATGGTTATTAGTTTTATCCACTCCAAAACAAAGTTGCTTTTACACATTTACATAGTATTTGATTTTAATTTTAAAATATTTTCTTTAACTCTTTCCTTAATTTAGACAACAGGACCAAAAGAATAAAACCTAAAAATATTTCATGTCAAGCCCACAAAAACGTAGTTGTTACCACTAGTGTGCTGATATGTCCAGCTCTGACTGGTTCCAGACCTACACCTGTGCGTCCAAACTCTTTTGTGATGTCAGAAATTGATACTTTAACAAAATTTCAGTCTATCCTGAACTGAAACATGGGATGACTATTTCCATTTCTAACTGGAATGAGAGCGTTTTCCAGTTGTGGTAGCCCAGAAACCAAAACCACCAGTCATAGGTCATATTGCACAAGACAAAAATGGAAGCTTCAAACAAAAACTCACACCTGAGGGACCTAAGAGACCACTGAGAACAATGAAATATGTCCTGCACTAGATTTACTGTAGCTGGATTTTAGTAAAGCATTTGATATAGGGATTCTGCCTTACAATCTTAATTCAAATTGGCTTGGATATGAGCAGAGTTACATGGACAATAAATTGTTTGAAAAAATCTGTAAACAAAGAGTAGTGATTAATGTCACCATATGAAGCTGGAAAGCTATATAGTGTAGTGATATAGAGATTAATGTTCAGCAGAGCCTCTTAATTTTCATCTATGTTCAGACAATGGGCAGTAAGCACCATTTTTTTAATATACATATGCATCTATAATAAATATGTGTACTCACACCCACAGAATAGCAAATTCACTGATAAGAAATATGGAATATAGAGGTCCAGAAGGCAAGTAAGGGCAATACTGAACACTACCATAGAAACAAATTTCCAATGCTGTGTGGGAGCAAGAGGTGCGGCACAGCCTGGGGGTGCATGTACTGAAGTGATACACAACCCAGCAAACCGGGGAAGACCGGTCATGATGCTCCTGTAATATCACAGTCAGTTCTGTACCCCTTAGTATCTAATACTGACAAATTAGTAGTAATTCAGAGAGGAGGAAAAACCTGCTGCCTAATGGTACTAATATCTAGGCCACGATTCCACTGAAGTCAATGACAGGCACCTACATACCTTTGAGGATCAGGCCCTCAGTCTCATGTAGAAGGATTTTCTTATGAAGAAAGATTAAAAGGTCTAAATACTAACAGCTCAGCTAAGCTGTGACTAAAGGGAGATGTGATAACTGCCTATAAATATTTGAAGGGTATAAACATTAAGAAGGGTGATGAATTACTTAGATTGGTACAAGGGATATAACGAGGAGTAATGGGATGAGATTAAGAAAGTGAAAATTTAGTCTGCTCCCTGACAACGAGGTATATTTCATCTGTGAAATAATTTACACTGAACATCATGAAAAACTTCTTCTATGTGAGACATATTAAGCTGTTATAGTCTTCCAGCGGTAATGGCAGAAGTCCCATCTTTTGGGGGCACCTAAATTTAGATGAAACAAAGTATAGGAAAATGACTAGAGGATTACCTTGCACTGGCCAGAAGGCTCTCTGGATAACTAATAAATTTATTTCCTTAATTCAACCTCTCAGGCTCCTGTTAGCTTTTCTGTGCAAGAACACACATAATTTCCAGCATCATCTCTGTAACCCAGTAAAAGAGACTGCAATTTTGGGAAGTGGATACAGTTTGCTTAAGACGGAAGGAATCATACTCACACCTTTAATTACAAGTGTACAGCAAGTACAAGGTAGAACAGTAAGTGTCCTGAGGGAAGCAAACCAGCATTTGCAAGTAGCGTTAGGACAGACTAACAACGAAGACATGGGGGTTGGGGTAAAAGGCCTAGCTAGGAAATGAAGTTGTACATCTCAGAAATACCACTGAAGAGGCAATCTCATGCTTCTAAGGTCATCATACAAAATTTTGCACTTTCATCGGTTGGCTGGTATCTGTTCAAGCATAAGTGGAATCTAAGTTAGAGCACAATCTTGGCCAGTCACAAAATTGTGCAGTGCTGTGGAAAAAAGGGACTTCACTAGCCCAAAGAATTTCATTCCAACTGCAGAAAAATAGTTTCAAAGTCTAAATGGAGCCTTCTTCCATCTCTGCTAGCAGAGCTCAGCTAGTACTGCAGAGTTTTTATTTTCACTCTCTTCACGATGGATTCACCATCATGGCATCATTATTTGTTAAATCAAACGTTGTAAAGAATTGAGCAAATAGGCTTTCAGACAGACAGTAATTTATCATTAGGCTGTTTAAAAGGCACAACAGCACAAGAAGGCAGGGTATCTTAGGAACATATGGAAGGGAAGATACAAAGTGATTCTGGTTGAAGAATCACAGAGTCTGTGTTGGATTGGTGAGGCAAGATTTTGGTAGTGGGTCGCAGCTGCAGGGTTGGCTTCTATGAGAAGCCTTAAGAACTTCCCGCACATCTGACAGAGCTAATGCAAGCTGGCTCCAAGATGGACCAGCTGTTGGTCAAGGCCATCAGTGGGATGTAGTGCCTTTGGGATAACATATTTAAGAAGGGGGAAAAATCTTGCACAACAGCAACTGTAGCCAAAGAAGAGAGGGCTAAGAATATGTGAGAGAAGCAGCTCTGCACACATGAAGATCAGGGAGGGCGGGAGAGGGTGAGGAGCAGAGATTTCCCTGTAGCCTGTGGAGCAGACCATGGAGAAGGAGCTGTGCCCCTGCAACCCATGAAGGTTCATGGTGGAGCAGACAACCACCTGCAGCCTCTGAGGAAGACCATGGTGAGGAAGGTTGTGCCTCTGCAGCCCATGGAGGCCCAGGGTGGAGCAACGATCCATCTGCAAGCCATGGAGGAGCTCATGCCAGAGCAGGTGGATGCCAAAAAGGAGTCTGTAAGAAGCCCACACTGGAGCAGGCTCCTGGCCAGACATGTGGATCCGGGGGAGAGAGGAGCCTGCACTGGGTCAGTTTTGCTGGTAGAACTTGTGAACTTGTTGGGGGTCCCATGCTGGAGTAGGCTGTGCCTCAAGGACTGCACCCTGTGGAAGGGCCCCACACTGGAGCAGCTTGTGAAGAACTGCAGCCTATGGGAAGGACATCACACTAGATTAGGGGAAGAGTGTGAGGAATTCTCCCCCTGAAGAGGAGGAGTTGCAGCAACAGCATGTGATGACTTACAATGCCCATTCCCCACCTGCCTGTACCAGCTGGTGGGGAGGAGACAGTAGAGCCCAGGAAAAAGGGAAGGATGGGGGAGAAGGTATTCTTAAGTTTTGGTTTTATTTCTCATTATCTTACTCTGATTTGATTAGTAATAAATTAAACTAATTTCCCCAAGTCAAGCCTATTTTTCCCAGGACCATAATGGGTGAGTGATTTCTTCCTGTCCCTATCTCAAGCCATGAACCTTCTCTCCTCCATCCAGCTAAGTGATAGAGCACCTTTGGTGGATATCTGTCGCCCAGTCAGGATCAATCTGCCACAGAGAGATGGAAGGAATATTTAGCTATTTGAATTCCACTGTAGGAGAAAAATGGTTCCACTTTTAAATAATTCCATTACTTTTTATAGTCAATTAAAATGGAAGGCAGTAATAGTCAGCATATCTCAAGAATTCATCTTTAAGAAACACATCCTGAAATTTTAAAGTTCTTCATAGGCTTGATTTTGCACTGTACAAGATAGGGAACTATAGCAGAAGCATATCTCACATCAACTCTAACACTTAGGTTAGCTCACTGGCATACAAAAAGGGGCACCTAGGACCCAGTTTTAAAATGTGTGTATTTGTGTATGAACTAGTTTTTAATAGGTTCTCTAGACGCAGCATTTTCAAGACAACAAAGAAACTTTAAAGACTGGCATGAATTTCTAGCAACTAAAATGGTCACAGGCAAGTTTTTGTCCCTATTAGAGACTAGGAGCAGAACTCAAATAACCTAAATCATATTTGCTAACTTAGAGTGCTGCCTACTAAGTTGCAAATGTGCCTTTCTCTATCAAACCAATTGTTGACCAGGCTAAATGCTTCTCACTTTCGGATACCTGACAAACGCAAGGCAGCAGTGCTACAGTTTAAGGACAGTAGCCAGTACTCCAATCTAATTTATCCTGACTGTACCATTACCAGCAATTTGCCTTTAGACTCTACTCTTGAACAGGTAGTCAAAAATTTTTGTGCTCTCTTTCTCACTCTAAAGAACATGTGTACCACAGCCACTTATTAAATACAATTTTTTCTTTCATAGAATTTCAAGGAAGCATGTTGAGGGAGACACATTTGTAATAAACGACATTTAGTTAAGACCATATATTACAGGAAGAAAAGCAAGCAAACCTGCTAAGATTTTTCTCCAGACAATGGGCACAGTCACAGTAGTTTTTGTTGATTCTACAGTAGTCACTCCTAGCCTAGTGATCTCACACAGTATTTTTGTATTCAGCTATATATGCATTCAAGTATTGGATTCGACCACACTTGTATGAAAAAAACTGTTCCTGATTCATATTTATGCAGTCCCAGAGAAGTCAATGAGTCAAATTCCACTCTCAGTTGTATCTTCATTAATCCAGAGAACTTAATTGGTCTCAGTGGCTTTGCTCCAGAGCATGGAATATACCTAAGCATAACTTCATAGCATATAAATCGGGATGGAACAATTCCTCCTGCAGTAAACAGTGAAATAGAGTCTTCAGATCAATTTTATGACAGCCTTGCATGCTTACTTTATGACTTCAAAGCTTGAGAGACCAACAGTAATGTTAAGCAGATTTTCTTGATTTTCAACGTACATTCCACAGAAACAAACCAACCACTATCCATTCATGCCAGTACAGAAGAACAGCTAATGATTTATTCTAAATGTAGATTGTAGAAAGTAGGGCTAGAAGTGACCTTAAGTTCCTATCCTGTTCAACCCCCGCTCCAACAGTCTACTGTATATAAATCCATCATGAAAACTTCTAACACAAGTTAAAAAGCATCTGATAATTGAAATTACACAACCTTGTTAAATAAAATCAATTTCAGTGTTGAACTGCCCTTCCTGCCAGAAATCTCTTAAGCCCAAATCCACAAAAGGATTCTATATTTAGAAGTAGGATTAAAGTGGGATTTACAAGTCCAGAACTGAGGTCCCCAGACTACCTGCCTTACTGCCACCAACTTTAGAGGTACAAGTCTTTTCCACATCAAAGTTTCCCAGACCTAAGACTTGCATTTGCTCACACAGAGGATCCCATTTTTGTCATGACTGAGTGATTCAGTACCTGGTTCATATTTGCACCACCTTGGAGTCAATCAAGAGGAAAGGCAGATGGAGGATGCAGGAATTCAGTCTAGAGCACATCTTTGCAACACCATCAGATCAATTCTTGAAAACCTACAGTACCGACTGCCACCTTCCTTCAAAATGAAAAGGACAGAGAAAAGAGAAAAAAGCACAGCACTACAGCACCTCCTCTCTTTCTACTTCAATCAATAGTTAAAGCACTCCAAAAATCATAGTCATGGGGATTCATTTGCAGTTCCATTCTTCCAATTAAAAAAAGCACTCACCCACCAAGGTGATTAAACCCAATGTTGTTCATCCACTTTCATTCAACAAGTTGGACAATGTGCATAATCAAAGTTTTCTAAAACCTAGCACTAACTTAAATGATAAAATAACAAAATTTATTAAAAAACCCATTTGACAGATTATTAAAGAGGTTCTTCGAGTTGCGAAGGGCCTAAAAACTGCCTTTGGGACCCCTGGGAAGCATTTCACCTTTGTGACCTGCAACAAATATTTGTGGAATGGGGTAGTGACTGAAATGAGCACTTTGAGAGAGAACAGTTCTTCTGTGGACCAGAGAATCTGATGATATTGTTAGCAGATTATAATGACCCAGCATAATTTACAGTCAAGGTATTAAGACTCTTTTAAAAGAATAGGACATGGGTTCATGACCCTAAGGCACATCACGACTCTGAACTTTCCCCTTCCCCACCCATAGTGATGCGTGATCTTTTCTTCAAGTACAAAGCAAAGGACCCTGAATTCCTTTTCAGCCTCTGTTTGTGGGGAAGTTATTACTGGTTTGGGTTTTTTGGTTTTTTTTTTTTGAAAGGAGTGATTTTTGCACTATTGTATTTCCATTATTCTTTCAAAGGGCACTTACCATCAGAACCAATTCTACACAGTGAATTCCAAAAATTGTGAAGAAGTTACTTGTAAGCAAAAAATGACACAATGAATTTTTCTCCCACCTCCCAGAGTGTATAAGACAAAATTGTCACTGCTGGATAGTCTCTAGAGCATACAAGCTCTTGGTAAGGTTATAGATTCCCCTGCAGCAGTCAAACACCTAACACATTGGTGTTACAGCATAGGGAGCTATAGCAGATTTCTTGTTCTGTACATCAGTCAAGTCTGTGTGCTGTGGGCTCTATTGTAATGAAAGTTTCAGAAATAAAACACAACCAAGAAAAATACTAGACTACATAATTATTAAAAAAGATTAATCAGAAGACTGATTTTGGATCTACAAGAAAATGCTAATGTTAAAAAAAGAATTACTCCTGGAACTGACAGTTTGTGTATAGAGACACAATGCCTAGCAGCTCACCCTAGGTGATAGTGGGAGTGTTTCAACACAAAGCACTGATTTCATCCATATTATCTTTAAAGACATAAGCACCATGTGAGGAATTGGCACCATAAGCAGCAAGATCATAACAGGTGCATAATAGGCACTTCTACAAAATGATGTGGACCTTTATCACACACACAGATGACACATTTATAATAACTATAGGCAGATACCTGCAGGTTTCAGACTGTCCACTGTGTGCTCTTTTCATGTTCAGCTTCCTAGAAAGTTTTCAGTTTCACCCATAAATAAAATCATGCCCTCCTCCTATTTCTTAGAGGCCATAGAGATTAGGGAAAAAAAAGTGTTTATCTTAATATGTTTGTCTTGATTTCAGACTCTGTGAAAATTTTCTGTGTTTGTCTTGATTTCAGACTGTGAAAATTTTCTCACATCATTTTTAAATATCAGATAAAAGTATCTCCCTTTACATAGCAAATTTTAAATCAATACAAAACTATATTTTTTATTTTACTTTGTGCAAACTTGTGTTAACAATATTAGATATGACTTTCATGCATTAGTAAATGACTAACTATGCAAAATCAACACCCAGTCAGTGCACACTGAAAAAAATATTAAAATAACCAGAATAAATATTTCTCTGTTCTATGGAAAATTATTGGTCTGATAGAGGGAGAAGAAAAAAAAATTAAGAAAGCCTTTGTCATATTTCTACAATACAAGAATAATACAAACTGTGTCTAAACCTCACATACAACCTTAGTTTAAAAAAGAAATGAAACCAAAATAATAAGCTGTGGTTTTGGTTGCAGCTAACACTTGAGTGAGTCAGTGGACAGCAAGCTGATCAATATGTCTTCAGACAACAGAAAGCGATTTTTTCTTATCCACTTTTTCATAACTTACAAGGATTCACCAGCTTGGTAGAACCACTACAGCTATGAAGAGATGAAAAAAAGAAAACCAATTGAAAAAAATCGCCATCCACTACCCAGGGCAATCATGGATATGACCAGTTTGGTGCCTGTCGACTACCCAGCACTGTACTGGGCTTATGTTCAGTTTAGGAATTAAAACGAAACAAATTTAAATTCCCCATCCAGAAACTTTCATATCACAAGAACACCGTGCTTGTTCTCTCACAAAGCTTTTAAGGTGAGGCACTGACAGGGCTTGGACTTTCCCAAATCTTTATAGATGCTGCTTTCCTGGAAGGAGACTATAATGAAGCACTAATTTTTTACACCCACTCTGCACTGGCAGCAGCTGAACGAGCTGAGTAGCTGTCAGCATTAGCGACAGATCCTAGAAATGCACCTGACCCATGAAGTGTCTCACCCCTGGGAAGAAAACAAAGCTGTGAGTAAAACACTGCCCTGGCAGCTGGGGACTTAGAGCAGACCGATCCCAGCTCTGCCCAAATCTCACCGAGAGAATTTACTGAGCTCAACGGCACCAGCTTTGCCCTCTTTCCTCACCTCTATGGGAACGAAAGCGATCGCTAATTACCTGCAAAAGACAGTGAAACAAAAGAGCTGAAAAGTGCCTTTTAAACACAGGATTAAAGTAAAGGGCAACACAGCTTGAAGACCCATGTAGCAAATTAGACACACATCTTATTTTACCTGGACAATTGCTTCTGATTTCTGCAGACTAAGTTTGCCAATTAAAAATGGACCAAAAAAAGAAACGTTTCTAACTTCATCACTAGCAAGAAAACCATCCTGGCATGAAAACAAAGCACTCTTATTTCCCAGCATTTCTGGCAGGGGTGCTCCAGGACTTGTCTTGCTGTTCAGATATTTCCCAAGCCACCGAATGGAGAGCACCCAGGGTTTTACCACTTGCTGCCAGTGTTTTCCTGAACACCAAAGAGCAAGGAACCTGATGGTGTTCAAACAGGGCTGGCACTGTAGTTTGAGGAAGCTCCCTGCTGAGCAGGAATAAGGAGCACTGAGCACTTATGGGAACAGCAAAAGACACTTAGATATGGGGAGGAGGTAAAACTAGAGCTGTCGCCATCAGAGTAGGGCACAAACTGACAACTACTTGTAGCAACCCACTCAGCAGCAGATGACTTGGAAGCAGGTGGATGTGGAGACAGGAAAATACCTTGTGTATATAAACCAGTATAGGGAATTTGTGGGTTATTTCACCCAGTCAAGGCAGCAGTGAAACATCCAAGTAGCTCATGACCATCATGAAGACCTCATTGTCCTTCTTCTTTCCCAGAAGCCTGTAGTAAAAGGAGTGATTTCTCACGTAAACACAGCTTCTGACTACTGCCAACACCATTATTTCCTAGTGCTTCACAACTATGAAGTGCATGGCGTGTTTCCAAGACATGCACAAGAGAGTTGAGAGTCACTGGTTTTACAGAGGGAAGGGGAATTTGAGAAAAGGCAAGAAATGAAGAATATTAAAAATACAAGAGGAGAGAGCAAAAATGACATGGATCAGAGAGAGGAAAGCACAGGTTGGGAAGAAGAAACAGGTTCAGAAGACAATTATGGTAGAGATGAGGGAGTAAAGTTAGGATTGGGAAACCCATAAATACACTTACCAGAAAAAGAATAAAGAAAATGGAATAATTCCAAGAGAATTAAAAGGCTTTAAAAATTAAATGAGAATGAGGGCCCTGCCAAGCTACATTCATCAAATATTAGGCACATTTCACCACTATTTGTCAAATTTATTCAATGAATACTATTTGCTGCCATAGCTGGTCAAGTACTCTCCAGCAAGTATACTGTTAAAAAAATATTAAGTAAAGTAATTCAACAGTCTATCCATCTGCTATTTATGTAGCTATACCACCCGTTCCAAAAGTACACTGCATTGTTGTTAAATTTGTTAACTGGAATGAGTGTTGTGACAAAGAGACGTTAGCTCTTTGTAGCTGAGGTACATATGTGTCCTATCCATAGGCATAAGAAAAGGAAGCTGGCAGCACTACAATTAACTACCCTAACCAGCAAACAGAACGTAACCAGGTTTTTCTTTCTTTAGATTATGCAGGCATAAGAGATTTTCCTCTTGTGTAGTAAGAATAGTCTTTTGCCTAGTAAGTGTCAACTTTTGACACCCAGATTACAGCAATTAAACTCCTTTGGTGCTAAATTCAAAGTTGCCGTTACCAGCAGGAAATTAACTTCTAGTCTGTTTAAATACACTTGTGCTTTGTCAGATTATCCTTTTCCCTGTTGTTGGAAGGGCATGTGACAAGGCAATTTTCACCTCAGTACACATTCAAATCAATTTTCACTACTGTTAGAGGGCAGCATGTTCTCCCCACATACCATGTTTTCCATCCCAACATATATTAGGAGTGCATTATGGGCTCCTAATATATATTTTTTTTTTTTAGGGAACATTATTGCTTCTCTAAAATGAGCTATATTAAAAACTGAAGAGATACATTAAAATAAAGTTTGGATACAAAGTAAACTATCAAATATTAGAAAAATGTCACATTTAATGCCCTACATGTGACCTTATTTTAGACCTCTGGTGTACTTATGTACAATACAATCCTTAATAATGCAATTGCATAGGAAGTTTCCATGTGACCCTTCCTTCAATCAGAGCACAAGCTGGATGTTGCTCTGGGAGTAAATTAGCTATTCAATATTTCTTTTCATCCTCTTCATTCAACATGTAGTCTCACCTTATTTACTGCATAACATCCATTCCCTGCTCTGAATACCTAATTATTAATTTCCTCATGGGCTTTCGTGTGGCACTCATCACTATGGTATCTGATGTTTCACAAATATTAATGAATTTATCTTCCAGGCCTGTGAGACAAGCTAATAATACTTTCCTCACTTCACAGCTGGTGAAAGAAGAACAAAGACCTTGGGAATTACCTGTGGCTAGAGAGAGAAGTGGGGAGCAACGACAAGTTTAGAGGTGCAGGTCCCCAGATTCACAAAGCCAGACCTCATTCTGACAGACTTCATTGTCTTGTTGGCAGAAGGACTCACAGACTGCACCTTACCTCAGTCACAGCTGCCTGTGCTCAGCACCCACCCAGGGCAGGCATCCATGGCTGCGGCTGGTCCAGGGAGGACACTGCCCAGCTATTAGCTCCTGTAGCCTTTCCCACACCACCACATGCCTAACTTAAAGGCATCTGCTTGACTCCAGCTAACTTATTTTGTTGTGTTAGATTGAAACTACAGTCCAAAACTGCTGAGAGAAAAACTGGGAGAGCAATTTATCACTAGACAGCAGTAAATCTCAGGAACCCTCCATTTGTTATACAGGTTTGCTGCAATGTCTGATTCTGGATCCAAATCCTCCGTGCCTCCTGCTTCCCGTAATAAAAGTCACTATGCTAATTCTCCACCTGCTGCCTGGCAGAATTAGAAATGGATTCCCATAGCTTCTTTGCAACTGGTACCTTCAGACAAATACAGCTGGGGGCAAGGAGGGGGAAAGTGGATGCACATACATTTGGGGAACTGAGAGTGTAGGTGAGGAAAGTCTCAATTTACACGTGAAAATTCAGAGTTGAAGTTATCCTCATGGTTATTTTTGTCCTTTTTCTAACAGAAAACTGCTGTTAGAAAAATAAAGCAAAAACCCTATCTTCCAATGATCAACCTAATGTCATAGATGACTTCTATAGTTTTGCAGAATTTCTTTTCCCCTCAAAATGGTGGTATTACGTCCTATTGAACATATCTATTGTATACAAAAGAATTGATTGATTGATTGTTAATCCTGCCTCTGAGCAGCCTAGACTAATTTAAAACTTTACAGGACAGATTCTCAACATAAAACTCTTCTGCCTTCCCTGCTTTAGCATCATAAAGCAAAACAAAGGTGAGTGTAACTATGCAGATGAGGTCTTTGAAGTCTCAAATACCTTTTATCTGCCACTCAGAGAGAGTTGATTTTTCAGGGGAAAAAATGTGAGCAATTTAGGATGTATGTTGACTCTGGTGACCCCACCAGCCAGAAAGAAAACTTTTCACAAAGGAGAATTTTTCCAAATAACAAATAATGCATTCCTGACTACCTCAAATGGATCCAGATGAGCAGAGTACCCTAAAAATACTAAAAAGCCTGTCATGAACATTGCAGCAATCATATACATATACTCCTGCACAGGCAGAGACCGTGGATGTATTTCCTAGAGGCAATGCATTAAAGACAACAAAGATCACTGGGGAAAACAAACCAAATCCAACACACCAAGCTGAAACCAGGGATTCTTCCTCTAGCAAAAGCCTGGCTTATTTCTACACTCTCAAGTTTACTGACTCACACAGGACAGAATAAAATCTCGAGAATTAGTTCCTCTGATAAACAGCTCACCTTTCCATCAGTCTGACACAAAGTGCAATCTCTGCCCTAAAAAGCCAAAATGCTCTGTGATGGAGAGAGGGAGGAAGAGATGCGTCACCCGTGTAGTGATGGCTGGAGACAATTTTCTAGCAGAGACCCAGAGAAGATATTATGTCTTGTCAGGGTGTGAAAAGCATTTCTTTCAACAACCCTACAGAGGCTCCCACCATATTTTCATCTCCCACAGGGAAACCCTGTGTGTGCATAGCCACGTATTTTCCTTATACAGGCATGCCCACGAGGAGCGCTGCTGACACTGCAAGGGGACTCCTTCCCCTTTGTGCCACAGAAGACACATTTTATCTGTCCTTTCACAGTAGCACAAGTGGGAAGGTCACTTGATACTCTCTGAATCAGCTCTCAGCACCCCAGGCAACAGGGCCACATTATGACCCAAAGCACATGTGAGCTGCATGAGCTGGGCTTCAAAACTGCATCAAAGCACATGACTGTCAGCACCAAAGCTTTCAGCAGATTCAGCAGTCACTGGATCACACCTGGAGCATTTTCTCCCCCTCTTTCATCCAGAGCATCCCACTGACTGGCCCTAGGGTCCTTCAACCCCTTAACCTAAGCTGTAGAGGTTTTTTACAGCAGTTTCAACCAAGAAGTCATAGAGACCTATACTTTTTGTTTCATCTAGGAATATGTTTTCTACCTAAATGATCTGGGTAATTAGAGAGCTTTATTTTCCCCCAGCCAAGTATTAAATTTCTTTCTCATTTCCCAACTTCATCTCCACCTACTACATTTAATGTATTTCCAGGTCAGTTCTCATATAGCACTAACAATTTCTATCTACTTGTTTAGGAAAATCAGCAAATAGCATTCAGCCAGCTTGCTCATGCTACTTTATAGCTTGCTGTGGTCATTCATTTTCAGCTGAACTGTGAGTTCAAGATAAACACAAGGGAGGTACTCTGTTTTAAAGCTCAGAGTCACTCAAAAAAATCCGCTGGATCTGCTAGATTCTTCTTTCAAAACAAGTACTCTGCAGAAGAGCTCCACCAGCAGCACTCTGTCCTCCTTTATTCCCGTGTCCAGGGAGGCAAACACCCCCCTGGGTACAGGATTTTATTTTTTAAGTTATTATTACAACAAAAAATATCTTATCTATATGACAAAACTTTCTTTGAAATATCCCCTCCTGTTGCTAAATATGTACCTAGTCACTCACCCATCCAATCCCACACTCCCACTATCCTAGCTGATAAGGGGCAGGACATCCAGGCTTCTCTACTCTTCCACGAGGAAGGTGGTAGAAACCCCTGTGTCCCTCCTTGCTACCTTTTTTCTCCCCATCAAAAACAAGAAGACAAGTAGGCAACCTTCTTTCCACTTTCCCAATGCCCCACACACAAACAAAAAATAATTTTACTTTTTAACCATGTTTTTGTATGGAGTAGAAAAACAATATAAGTTATGGATGACCCAAGCACATCAACCATCAGATTTCATTATACTGAAGTGCCATATCAGCTTGTTAGTTGGGATTTTACATTGCTTTTTCTCTCAAAACAGAGAAAAGTTTGCTAGCAGTCTCCCATGTAGAAATGCTAGAATTTTTTTCTTTCAGCAAACAGACAAGTATTTCTCTCCTTGGAAAGTTTCTAATTAAAAGTTAGGTTTCTCTCTCTTTTCCTTTCGAAAGTACCATAAATTATAAATAACTGACTAGTCATTCGTTGTCTCTAATGTACAAACCCAAATACACTTTCTCCAGTCTTTTCAACTTTCCTGTCAGTGGGACCTTTTCTGTTTGGGTTGGGAGGAGACAGGCTTCTCAAGAAATCTGATGAAACCCCAAGACTGAAAATGCTGTGTCCCTTACCACATGAAATACATTATGAAGGCAGCTGCAATGCAATCAAAGTCACCACACAGTATCGGCTCCCTCAAATGACGTTCCCAGTGACACACTGGAGGAGTTTTGAGCACAAGGTAATGCAGTGTTCATGCTAGCTCTGTCCTGGGCCTCTGTGAAGCAGATGCTGTCAATCATTTCAGGCTGTGTTGAATTGAATGTAACATCTGCAATATGGTGTTTACAGTTTTCCAGCAAAGGTAAAGCTGAGACAGCCAGTGCATTTTACTGAGTAGAACATTAGACTCCCCTTGAACTATGCTGGGGATTTGAAAGAGCTAGCTAACTACACTCTGGTCATTAAGAATTTGGGTTTGTACCATACTAAGCACAGTAAGAGTTAAAGGCTTCAACCCTTATTTTAAAAAGAAAAGAAAACAAAAAAAAAAAAAAATAGAAAAAGCACAATATCATCAGGGTTTGGATCCTGAAACTACTGCCACCATGACACATCTTTTCATCACATGCTGGAATGACGTAGTTGAGAGAGCTACAGAAAGCTCTCTCCCAAGTCTACACCATCCTTGTGTCAGCGAGGCTTGGTAGATACTAACAAGTGCACTACAGCCTTTTACTCTGTATTCAAACCAAGAAGTAGCAGTGGATGTAAATATGTATTGACAGAAATGACCATTCAGTGGGTGTTCAGTGAGGAAAAGCATTCCTAACTGCAGATGGCTCATCTTACACCTCCTCCCTGTGCAACACTGAACTGGCAGTCCCATGAGAACATTCTGGATCAGGGGATTTCGGCACCTCTGAGTCTGGCAGGGATCAGAATAAGGAGCAATGCAGGCAGAGAAGCCTTGGGAGTCACATCCCCTCCAGTGCTTCAGCCTCAGGGCTCCTCTCCATCCATCCATCCATCCATCCATCCATCCATCCATCCATCCATCCATCCATCCATCCATCCATCCATCCATCCATCCATCCATCCATCCATTCTCCCAGAGTCTGCTTACATTTTTCCTGACACTGTGCAGAACGGATGCTCCAGCTCCATACTGCCCTGTCTCTCTTCTGGACTCACATCTGAAGTATGGACCTTCCCCCAAATCCCCCATTACAACTCGGTGGTAAGAGGTGGGGTTGCACTCTCCTTCCTGGTAGCAGCACCCGAAAGTTCCTTGCCCACACGCCGTCCTTCAGTCCTCTTCATATTCAGACTTGTGAATATTTCTCTATGCTCTCTTACCGGGATCCACAAACTCCTTTTAACCAGTCCAAAGTCAAGGACCAGAAACCCATCATCTGGGGTGAAGGAGATTCCTTTTCCCTCTGTTTTGTACCCCTCATTCCCTTCTTTCTTGTGCCCTGGTTTCTTCCCACCCACAGCCTTCGTACCAGCCTCCCCCCGCCTATCCCTCTTGTTCTATGGAGAAGTTGCTCAAAGAATTTCTGACATGTGACAAAATAGTGACTTTGCTGGGCTCGGGTGGGCTTACACTCAACACATTTCATATGGTGTTTAAGAATATGATAAAAATTATTTGTAGTGTAGTTACAACAACTATAGTAGTTGCACATTGTCAGCTCTCAGATCCCCGGCAGAGATGGGACCTGAAGCCTTGATTTGGCAAGCATCACTACTTTCACTTAACAGATGGCAAAACTTAAGCTACAACTTGCCTGAATTTGAGTGTTTTTTAAAGAAACAGGAAAAAAACCAAAAAAGATAAAACGGATTTCTTTTTTAATTCACATGATTTTTACCTTCCCTTCTTATAAACACCCATTTGTCCCTAGGTAAGATGTGGATTCTGTCATAGAAGCAGCGTATGACTACCAGAAAAACATGAGGAAGAGTTCCAGTTCCCACTGCATGTATTCCTGACAAAACAGCACCCAGAGACCAGATGCTCCCTGCTTTCAGACCCTCTCCTTACCTCGCTTTAGGTTAAAGTTAGCTCACTAGACTAAAACTGTTCAAGTTAACATGTTATCTGCCATAGAGAGTAGCAAAGCCCTCTAGCACCATCCCCACTAGGTACTCCTGAAAGGCAAAAGCCTTGATTAAACACTGCAAGCTTTTATGCACTGCCCTTTTTCTAAACTGTTTTTTTTCTATTGTTTTTAATAGAGTAACAGCCCCCTAACACCACATACCAACTTTAGAGCTGACCTGATCTTGAAATCACTCTAAAGGTTTTTTACTTCTGCACTGTCTGTCCTGCTCCTGCCCACACCCACCTTCTCCTATTCTTGACAAGGATTTTTACAGGAACAATGGTACAATTGTTCTGACAGTGCATCAGTTCCCAACTATGGAAAGCTGGAACAACCTCTGATTCTTCTGTATAAGATCTGCGGTTTGTACACTTTGCTCTTCTATTCAGCCCATTGACTTACCTCCCTTATCTTCAATCTATAATTAGCAGAGATTAAGGAAGCTGACTTATTGCAAAAGGAAATAAACAAAAGGGATCAGGGATGAGTTGAAGGGTAGGGGGTGAAAAGAAAAAAATCAGTACAGTCTCCCTCTTTAGAAGGTCATCCCAAGGAAGGGCAAGAGCAAAATCAATGAATTTTGGCTCAGCAGTGATGGGAGTCAATCCATCAGGCAAACTGATGGCAGCCAGTCAGGCTCTCACAGACACCACCTGTCGCTGCCAGCAAAATGTCAAATTTATGAATTCATTTCCATAGCAAGATAGCACTCCCCCAGGGCAGCGCTGAACAGTTTCACAGCTTCTAGAGCAACCTACTGAGCAGGGAGAGAAGAAGCAGCTCTTCTTCCCCACCAACTGAGGCAAGCTGTATTTTAAAGGAATGGAAGTATGGGCTACATTCAGAGTCACACTTTTTTTAGCATTTGGTTTCTTTAAGCTGGAGTCCCTAAATCAAGGTGCACTTAAGGCATACCTCAATTTCTCATTTTTGCATCATTAACGAGAGCAAAATGTTACACCTGTGTATTTCTCACCCCAGAGTTTAACTTCCCTAGCTGCATCAAATCCCTCACAAATGAAGGTGACAGCATTGACCTCAACTATCTACACCCAAGTGAAAATGTATCCCATATTCACCATAGTCCTAGTTCCTTGTTAAGAGTCTTGGCATGGTAGGGCTGATTGCCTTCAGTTAGTTCAGAGAGCACACGTTCAGTGATTGTCATTCATCACTGAAGACAGCGGTGACAGAAACTTCCGTGAAGTTCTCTGCTCACCCACACAGAGACAAGCACTTATCTTTCCAGCACAACAAGTGGAAGAACCCTGTATTTTTTTCTTCCTTTCTACCTTTCATCTATCTTCATAAAGTTATATGGGTGATATTCACTATAAGACAGTGTCAGCAGAATCTCGAGAAGTGACAAATTTTTAGCACAGAAATACTTTAAGGAACCTTATTTTAACTGTTTTCGATTGGAAGCGCGACAGACTGAATGGAGATATGGGAGAGCAGATACTCCAGTTGCAACATGAACTTCAATTTTGTCCAGTTAGGCATACATTAGATCATTAAAAAGAGTTTTTAAGTTTAGAAAGATGTCAAGCTGGAGGAAGAAGGGCTTAAGCCTTGACTAAAAACTTAGGGAACACAATTTTAAATTAATGCCAAAGTTTTGATTTAGTAGAGCACTTGGCCCAAATTCTCCAAATGTTTCACACTTCTCTACTTTTTAAAGGTATAATTCCACCATTTAGGTTCCTCCAACATCCTCAGAAATCATCACTTACCAGCTGTCTAACACCGCAGGTTGTCTAGTTCCAGCAGCCCCCAAATTCATAGGCATGAGTTAGTGAAAAAATGACAAAGACGTGGCACAGTGATGCCAGCCAACTCCCTAGTGAAGGAGGTTATTGCCAGTGGAGGAGGATTTAAGTGAAGATACTTAGCACTAAATCTTTCAAAACAGGCACACACATTCTTCCTAAGTAGGATGTCCAAAAACAGACATGAATTCATGGGAGGGCAACACCTTACATGGCCCCTTTTGGCTTTGTCAGAACTGATTTGATGGTGTTGCACCCTGTTAGTGGTAGATGTGAGTGCCAGCTTGACTGAAGTTTTAGCCTCAAAGTTCTTCAAGCAGGACTGGCAGACTAGGGAGGGGAGCTCGCTTGTGTAAGAGCCCTGGGATCACACAGAAATCAGATGCACCCCAGGGCAGAGACACCTGCCTGAATGGTGTGCTCACACCCAGTGGTGTAACCACTCTGAAACACAGGATTACATAATGAGGGTACAAGAGCAGAGGTGCATGGTTCACCACAAAACCTAATGCTGAGCCTTCAGACTCTCAATTTTTTACATATGCTGGAGTTAGACAGCTATAACAAAATTCTCATTTTATGGCAAGCTCTGTGTTACCTCACTCGGCATCCTCATTTCAGAAATTGGCACAAAAACATACAGAGACATCACTGTTTTTCAAGCATTTTAATGCTTTGATAAAAGGTCTATGGTGACAAATATTGCTAACTACCTTTACAGAAGGAGATATGCAAACAAATCATCACACTCTCTGTAATGTGAGACAGTCTTTAACAAGGTTCTTCATCTTCAAACTGATATTGTTAATCTATTTATAATATGTGCCTTTCAGGGTTTTTGTGGTTTTGGTTTTTTTTTAATCTTCTTTAATATTAATATTTTTTAATTTTGAATTCACATTCACTGTATGTATTAACTTGGTTGAAGGAACAATTTTAAGGTACTTTGTCTTAATTATGACACCATGATACAGAGCAGTTAAATATCCATATAATTTTATATTGTTGCCCTGAAGGCCCTTCCTTGAAGTCAACCTTTTCTTTTCTTTTCCTATTTTTTAAGCAAGACTTAATTTGTGAGTGTTAAGAAAGTAGGGAAAATTACTTCACCCTAGTTGCTTTGTATTTTTCTCCTACTTTTATTCTCACTTTTGAAGATTAATATAAATGAGTATAGAAAAGTGTCTCTCTAGTTAATTATGCTTTAGGGAACTTTATTCTCTCCTCCCTCCCCCAAATTCTATTTTAAGGCCCAGTCTCATTCTCTTGTTCATTAAGAAACATTAGGAAACAGCCAACTGTATCATATAGCAGCTGATTCTTCCTTTCATTGCATGCCCCCAGCTCACCCTCTTTGCATTGTATAACTCAAAGACAACTCAGCTTGAAATAGGTCCCTTTGAAAACAAAACTGATGAGTACCTTTTTTTTTATTTCACTTTTCCTTGATTGCCATGTTAGATTGCCTTGATTCCCACTATCTTTACCTTCTTGCATAGAAAAAGCAAAAAACAGTTCACATCTTCAGTGTCAGTTTTCCTTGTAAGGCTCCAGTTTTCAAATGGACCCTTGTGATCACATTTTATAGACTGATTCAAAAGGGAGTCCATGATCAGATAGCATCATCAGTCCCAAACATTTAACAAAACAGAGTTCATGCCCCTTTCTTCTTCCAATCCTTGTGTGGTTGCACTCCTCCATCTTTGACAATAACACAGGTTTGGGTCGGAGATAGTCCCCATCTTAGCAGAAAGCTCTCCTGTCACTCTGTGCAGGAACTCACAAAGTCAAAAACAAAGAAGAAGCAAAAATATTGAAAGGCAAATATATGATTCTGCAACACAACGCCATAGAAGGTCTAATGGCTTTCTATCACACCATCACTGAAGAGCAGAGTTAAAGACAAGGCAGTTGATTCTGGGAATTGCTTCCTCATGTTGAAATTCGTCGGGCCAGAAATCTCACCACCCAACAGCATCAGAGGCAGTGGTAAATTCACAAATTTTCCAACAGCACAAAGTCACAGAATAGTGCTGATGGATCCAATGGATCAGTGTGGTATGACATAGGGGCAGAAATAGACAATGAGAACAACTTTTGCCAGTCATGTAGCCAGATGCAGTAAATTAGAATGATGGAATGAATGGTTTGAGTTGGAAGAGACCTTAAAATTCATTAGTTCCAATCCCCCTTCCACTAGGATCAGATTTCTCAAAACTTCATCCAGCCTGGCCTTGAGCACTGCCAGGGATGTGGCAACCCCAGCTTCTCTGAGCAACCTGTTCCAGTGTCTCACCATCCTTACAGTAAAAAATTTCTTCCTAAAATCCAATTGAACTCTACTCTCAGTTTAAAGCCAATTCCCCTTTTCTATCACTATACACTCTAGTGAAAAGTCCCTCTCCATCCTTCCTGTAGGCCCCCTTCAGACACTGGAAAGCTGCTACAAGGTTTTCCCAGAGCCTACTGTCCTCCAGGCTGGACAACTTCACCACTCTCAGGCTGTCTTCTTCACAGTAGAGCAGGTCCAGCTCTTGATCATCTTCCTGGTTCTCCTCTGGACTCACTCCAACAGATCCACACCCTTCTTATACCGATAGCCCCAGAATAAGACCCAGCTCTCCAGGCTGGGTCTCATGAGAGCAGAGTAGATGGGGAGAGTTATCTTCCTCAACCTGCTGGCCACACCTATTTTTATGTCAAAAAAATCAATCTTTTTTCTGTATGCTGGGTGAAACATCCATGTTGTCTAAGTTTTAAATAAAATAATGTTCTTTTTAAAGGTTTCTGGATTTCATTATATTTTGTTTCCCATTTGCAAAATGCATTCATGTGTTCACGGTTTAGAGATTTTCTTTTTCACTTCACTCCTCTGTATTTTACCTCTAAAATAAAGGCTCGGATACATAAGAATCTAAAATCTAACATTTCCCTTGAATAAAGGAAAATATTTTTTTTGTTGGTGGTGGTTTGTGGTTTTTCTTAGAACCTTACTATTTATCCAAGAAAGAGTAGAAGACAAAAAAAAGAGCAAAACCGAAACAACAAACACTAAATCACCACAGGAGGGATTTTTTGAGTAAACACATAATTCTTTGTGACTAAGTATAAAAATATTGGTTAGGCCATTGGCCAGGTGTGTCAGGAATAAAGATTTGCTCAGGCTAACAGCTAATGCTATTAATACAGTAATAAAGAGTTGTTTTCTCTGAGAACTGAGCCAGCAGAACAAAGCTATGTCCAGAGTCACATGCACATCCTGTCCATTTTTGCCACTACAGCCTTTCAGCCACCAACCTCTGTTCTCTCTCCACACTCATTTAAAATTATTGTGGAAAACCAAAGAAACCACATGCACACACATTTTCACGCTTTGCTTCACAGTCTCCTGCCAGTTTCTAATAACGTGGCATTTCTCTGTGATATTGGATGACATGAAAGATAGAAGGGCAATTTACTAAAACAAATAGTCCAGCAGTTGATCTGCAGCAGCTGTTAAACTCCTAAGCCAGGAAGAACCTCAGTGAGTTATCAGCCCATTGAACACTGTAGATGCAAGTCACTGACTGCTTCCATCTACAATGCAGACCTGCAAAGGTGAGACACAAGTTTTCCTAAGTCAAAGCTCCTGGTGACCTCCTTATGGGATCCAAAATAGAAAACTGAGCTCTTAAGACAGTAAGAAAAAACACTGATGAACAGTTAGAGACCCCCAGGTTCTTATGGGCATGAAGAGAAGAGTGGCCTCTACCAGAGTGAGGGTATTGAGCATTAGTCTCATCTGCTAAGTCAAACCCTACTAATCCTGGGCCCAGCTGTGTCTCTGATCACAGGCAGACCACTCTGCCCACTGATAGTTTCTAGCAGTAATGAGAGACTTCACAGCACTGTACTGAAAGGAAGTGGAGACTGTAAAACTCTTGTCCATTTTGAAATTCTGAAGACCAGAGGGTATTCCTTCCTGAGATACTGACCAAATTGTTTAAACCAGAAAGGCTTTGCTTGGTTGTTTTTTTAAAATCAGTATAGCTAGGTGTCTGTTTCTTAACAAATTACACCCACCTATCTAGGACCTTAATTTTAAAAGTAAATTCTTTGGAAGATGGATATTTTTGTATACCTGTAGTAAAACTCAGCTTTCTCAGGAGGTAGTTTACCACTTTCTTTTTTCTTTAATGGGTTATTAAGATCATTAACATTCCAAGTGACTATTTTAAAGTACTATTAGTCTATATTACGTGGTAGAATTAAGGAGACTTCTATTAAAACCAACGTTTGCCTTATTTCCTTCAATTCTCCAAGGTGAACTGAAATGCCAAGAAATAAATAGAAGGCGCTTGTATCAGACTGCTTCAGTGAAGCAAGAAACGGGGGAGGAGGGAAGTAGCTTTAAAACTTTCTTTGCAGTCTTCTGTGTACTTCTTCAACTTAGTCAACTCTGCAGAGGGAATACCCTCTTATTTTTCTTCCCACCAGTGACAGCTACAATGAGTCACAGTACATGCCTACTCCAAGTGAGCACTTTTGTCTCTTGCCTACTACTGTTTTCAGAGATTTATTCAGTGCTACCTCAGCCTACCTATTGCTCACATAAAGAGACAGAAGCTAGTTACCATGGGTAATAATGGGTAATAATTTTAACACTGAGCAGAAATAAAAAGATTCAAATGCTTGGACATAATAAAGAACTCCATTGCTATATTCTGTCAACTAGCCATTCCCATGCCATCATAAATCTCCAAAAAGCAGATAAACAAATGATTGTGTTTACCTGCCAGGGTCCAGACAAAAAAGGTTTAGTAAAAACTATACTAAGAGATTGTTTAAACTTGGAGAGTTAAAAAAAAATGTACATTGCAACTTGCTGTATGTTTTAGAGGTACTCTAACTCTTCTGGTGATTTTTGAGTAGGACTTCAGCCACTAATAATGCTGTCCATGTGAGTTACACAGGGACATTATTGCCAAAGGAAAAACACAGATATCTTCAGATATCAAGACCTTTATCCCTCCATTAGAAATATCCAGTCTTAATTAGATTAATAACTCTACAGAAATTTCCTTACTCCTTGCTTACAGTAGAGACCATCCAGCCAACGTGTCATTCTTTGGTCATCTAAATGACTGTCACTGAATGTGAAACTCATGAAAGCTAGCCACTCTCTATCAGTTTAAATACATATCCATCACTCTTCTGAGACATTTATCATTGTTCAGCTAAAGAATGATATCCCATTACAAACTTGAAAGACTCTTTAGTACATCAAGACAATAGTAAATGTCTGCAGCTCAGCTCTGAACCTCTCACCTGGGTTACAAAGCCATGATTGTTTTACTGCAGTAAGAACCAAGATCAGTATGAAAGTTCTTTCTCTGATGACTAAAAATTGTAATTAAATTAAAAATAAAGAGCTAGTAGTCCTTACTCTTCGGATATTCTACTTGATGTGTGTCTTTCATGTATCTTAATTTCAACGGGAAGCATATCTTTCTCCAGTATCAGACATAAGAACTTTTTTTTACTTTGCACCCTTTCTTTTTCAAGTAAATCCTCTATTTACAGCTTATCGTCTTGGAAGAGGGAGTGAGAAGCACAGCTGAGCATAGCAAGGAGTTCAATGAGGAAACTAAAGAAAATCAACCTCTGTATGGATATAGTTTCCATATATTTATAAAACCGTCCACCCAAAAGAAGTAAGTTTATACATCACACATGGGGAGCCCATTACAGTCACAGAGTGTACATGGGGGAATTTTCATGCTGGTAAAAGAACATCTTTGCTTCCAACAATTTATCATCAAGAGCTTTAGCAAAGTGCTGAAATGAGCTCTCTTGGGTCCTGTTGTAGCACAGATCTGAAATACATTAAGTTAAGCTTTTTGGTTTGCTACATTTGGGCTTCTAGATCAGTATCAGGCTCCACCGGAAATATTTGGAATGATTTGAAACGAGATCACTTTGCTGCTTTGTTATGTGTGCTTTGAATCTCATGTTATCTTTAAATCTGTTCCAGAATTTAGTTTAGCAAAAAGCATCAAGGGTGGAGAAGATTCAAAAACCAGCATTAGAGATCAAGGTGCATAAATTGATCTGGAAACTGAGAATGCCACTCATCCAAAGCAGCTGTAACTTAAGAGTACATAGGATGGAGAACGTCTCTGTGCAGCAGTTCTCTGGAAAGGGATCTGAGGATTACTGCATGCCATGAGTACAAAATTCATTCTGTTCTTGGAAAAAGAATACCTTCAGCTGGTCTTGAAAACTGAAATAGAGCCTGAAAACCAGAAAGCAATGCTTTTGCTCATGACTAGGAAAAGTCCTTCTGTGTTTGGCTGCTGTCTTTCAAGAAGGTGAAGACAGTCTGCATGAAAGGCAAAAGATGCCCAGCCAGCTGCAATGCCTGCCCTCTAAGGAAAGTCTATAGGACTTGGTGCTGCCAACATAAGGAAGGGAGGCCTAAAAGGCAACATCTTCCAGGTAGATTACAGGCTGCTGCAAAGAACAAGAAAATAAATTATTTCCCAATGTCTATTGCCAATGAACAGCAATAGTTATGCTCGACATGAATCTCTCTTGCTGTCAAATTCAGGACAATCTTTCCAGCAGTAGGGAGAGGAAAACATTGTAAAGGTTGCCTGGGTTCATTGGCAGAACCACCACTGGAGGGGTCTTTGACAACAGGCCTGACAAACAAACACCATTAAAGGAGATTGAGGCATAGGTACTCTGCCTCAGGGACAGGAGCATGGACTAGGAAATTTTTCAAGGTCTTTTTGAGGTTGCCACCTTCTAAATACAAAACACATGGACATGTAATGAGTATAAACAGCTGCAATGCAGCAATTAATTTGCTAAGGCTGGTACCAGACCAACATCATCCACAGTTTGCAGCAAGCTGTTCAAAACCCAGGCAAGGCTGCATTGTTAAAACTCCTGCCACTGGTCCTGGTTCCCTTGGGCTAGCTCATGTCCTGCTTCAACCATGGCTGTTGGAGTTTCAGAGCAGACAGATGTTAAAAATTATTTGCACTGGGAGTCACCCAGGCCTGCATTTTCTAATTTTGAAGAGGCTTGTGTGTAAGATAATAAGATCATTAATAGCCATAAGATAGTAAGATCATTAATAGTCGTAAGATAAGAAACCCCTCCAGGAATGCTATCCATATAAATCAGGCATAGGACACATGCTATTAGAAGCACTACACAGAACTAAGCCAGGCTGTTCTGTTTTTCTAAAGGAATCTTATAAACCTGAGGAATGCAAAGGAACAAGCACTCTGGGAGCTCAACAAATGAACAGGATAGAGCTTTCAAACTGTAAGTAGCACTGACAGATTTCTTTGCTATTGATGCAGATCCCTGGTGTGCAGTCTGCAGCCACTTTGAAAAGAAGTAATGATTATTAATTGATCACGGAGTGCCAACAATTTACTAGGTGATTCTTGTTTTTCATTTAGCAGCGTACATGAATTTGAAAGCAAACTGAAGCAAGGAATTATTAAGGACAACAGAGGACGTGAGTGTTCCAGAAACAACATTCACAGCCTCAAGAGAGAAAGCCTATCCGGGCTGGTTTGTTTTGTTTCAGAAGAGGGCTGTATACTACTGAATTTCCTACTTTTGGGGAAAATTAAGGAATCAGCACACCTTCTGAATCATGGGATCTCCCCCGCTCAGGTCAGTATGGTTTTCTGTTTCATGTGAGACTGCAGTACTCAATGCAACAGAAGTGGTTGACTCTGTCCAAGTTACTGAACACAAAGTTACTGAACATGGCTTCACCAAGAATGGTACAGCCAATCCCCCTAGATCTTTCTACCGCTGACTCTTTTGCATGAAAGTGACACCTTAATGACAGAAGAGAGAACAGGTTTTTCCAGATACTCTACATAAAGGGTGAAAGAGAACACAGATTTAGCACATGAACAAACCTCATAACTATTTACAGAATATCTCTGTTGAAGATTTCTGAGAGTCAAGATCCAGTGTCTCTGATGGAGTAAGGTGTTGAGTCAGATGGTTAAAGAACAGCAACAGTAAATGCAAGCAAACAAAACAGCCATCTGGTGCTACCCAACTTCCATTTTCATTCAGGAGCAACAAGTCCAGCTCATGTTAGAACCACCTTTTGTCCTGAGACACAAGATGGACAGAACACAGGTAAGGAATCCAGGTCTGTCTCCTGGTGACTCTGCAAGAACAAGGGATAAACTTCTCCTTTCATTATAGAAAAATCTGGATTTTTAATACAAAAGGCTATAAAATGCTAGTACTTTGAAACAAACAAATAAATAAAACAATAAATCTAGGAAAAGGGCAAAAGAACTTAAAGCTGGAATTTTGAAGCTGGAAATGTAAGTGTCTGAGTCCTTCCTAAACTACACATTTGCTTGAATCAGTTTATAAGTGTAGGCTTTCATCCGGATTGAAATTTATGGCTAGCTCAAAGCCTTCCTACTTAACACTAATGTTCAAAAGTGATAGTTTGCACAGATTCATCCCTGATACTGCTGATTGTTCATGGCATTTATCTGATGGTCCACATTTAATCTTTATCACTCTTTTTACTGAAGAAATCAATTTTCATTAATATTTTTAATGGTTTTTAATGGGTGTTAATGAAGTGTGGGAAGGTCCTTCAGGGACTGTACTCTTCTGTCACATTGAAAGTGACACTAAGTGACATGATAAACAGTACCATATTAGGAGTCTTCAGGTTTTGGCTGGAAACATCATCATGGAACTAAAAAGGTCCTTCTCTGTGTCCAATATAGAAAATGACCAGAGCAATCTAACAAAATGCATCAATAACATGCACAAAATTTAAAAGCTTCGTGAAACACGTAGTAAAAGTCATCTTGCAGCCCAGTGACAACTCCCCATGAAAATGTTAATACAGGTGCTGCCTATTCTCAAACATAACAAAAAAACAATTATGGATGAAGAATTGAGGTTGGATATACAGTTTGCAGTTTCTAGCCAGTACATAACAAGTCATTCAGTAAAGAGACAGTCACATCGATTGCTCATCTTTTTCCAATTATCAGTTACTTTAAGAAGAAATCACTCCTTTTTTTTTTGCAAACAGCTACTTTTCAAAACAACTCTTCTACACAAAAAGTCAGCAAATTAGTTTTTTATGAAAGCTATTCTGATCCCCCAACACTAAATAATAGTCCATCACGCACTGTAGTTTCAGGTGATCTTAATTTTGTCCTCGTTTTATTCTATAATGAAAATGTAACTTTATCTCCTTCCTTCTTTGATACTTTATGTAAAATATAGAAACTGTTTAATATATAAGCTTAATATTTTAAAAATATTGTTTATTAAATGTATAGATAAGGGAGTACTCACGGAGGCTACATTACTTATGCCATAATTCTCTCATTTTTTCAGAATGTCAATAGTGCTGAATTATAGATTTACCGTTGGATAAGAGCTGCCTATCTTTCTTGTTTGTGTTTCACCTGTACCGTGTCTGAATTAAAACATCTTTTCTCAGCCACTAATGAGATATTTTTGAGAATTAACAGCAATATACTGCATTAATTCAGTGTCCCAGTTACTGAAACAAGAGTTATCAAAATACAGCGATGTATCAAGTCCATATAGAAAGCAAGACAGAGCTTCCTACAAGACAGAGGTCATGTAGGGAATCATTCCTAGAGCTCCAGTTTTCCAGAATCCTGAAAGCCAACATAGAAAAGGCACACATTTTTTGCTTCCCCTGGGAACTACTGCAACCTGCAAAGTTTAACGAACTTCATGCAAGACGAGATCCCACCACTGCAGAATGAGATTCATTGTCTGAAAGGAGGCAGTGAGCAAGAGAGTTGGGGTAATATGAAATTTGACCCAAACAAGGCATAATATCTACTGAATGAAAATAAATCCTAGGCGACATGCAAGTGGGAAAAATATGGAATTATAAAAAACATTTGCTTCAATTTCAGTTCATTCACAAATAAAGATCTGTTGGTGATAGTGATGATATTAATGGCACAAAATGACTCTTGAGAACACAGCTTAATGTTAGAAAAGACACGAAGCTGATAAAGATCGTATATGACGCAGACACTGCTGTTAGGACTGAAGTACCAGAGACGTCTGGTGCTAGGATGAAGCCATCCTTTATAACTGGTATTACAGTTGAAATTCTCCCCATGTAAGATGAGAACTGGAGATAATTTCAGTAGGTAAAAGTACTTTCGATCAGCTAACTCTTCTCAAATTAGCAGTTTATTTCCATTTACTTGCTTTCCAAGCAACCCAGTTCTGAAATGATGCCTTTCCATATTAGTGTCAGTATGTATTCAGATATGGTGACCTACAAACTTTACATAGTAATGGAGGAAAACAATTTATCTGCAACAAGTACCACTTGTTCATTTTGGAACTTTTGAAATGCACTAGGTATGGAGTTTGCAGGAAAAATGGCAAAAGCATCATTGAGCCAACTCCTCAGGGATAGCAGTGCACCAGAGGTAGTCCACAAATAAATTTTGCAAGAGTTGTGAGGTTATGATAACATATATGGTGGTGTAATTTACCACAGTCCTAAATGAAAACAAAAATTAAAAAAAGAAATGGTGATATACACTTACATAAAAATACAGAGCAGACTGCTGCAGCCAAAGCCCTCACTGCCTCACTGTCATGTTAAAGACCTATGACTCGTGGAGGCAGACTGGGGTGCATGGGAGGGCATTTTAGTTCCTCCTTTTACTTTGAAAGCTGCAATCTTGTCTCTCTCAATGCAATGAACAGCAAAAGAGACTGTTGGACTATTCTCCACACAATTGGCAGCAAATAAGAATTTGGTCTAATACAATACCAAGTCAAAATGCTGGATAGAACAAACCTGGGGAAAAAAACCAAAGGTGAAATATTTAGGGAAGGATAACTGAAAAACTCCTAGAAACATGAAAGTCTTCATTTGAGGGGCTACTATAACAGAAATATGTCCATCTTCCAACAGAAAAAACCTAACTTTGTCTCCTTAAGAACAGAACAGAGCCAGCTGAGGGAAAAGATCACAGAGGTATTCTTCAGTAATTATGCTCCCTCTTATCAAAGGTTTAAAAGACCAGAGTAGTCATTTTATAGTTGAAGTGCAGTTGCTGAAATATGGGCAGCATATTAAGACAACTACACAGTCAGCTCTGTATAATTATGCTAATGGATACAGCACCAATTATAGATTTTCTTTTATTCCTTGAAGTCCTCAGAAAGATGAAGGCAAAGGAATGATGAAAATAGGAACACTGTTAGAAATATAAACCACTAGTAATGTCACAGTATGACATTTGTTCCATATCCTGGCAAAATTACTAGACAGAAAGAATAGGATTAAGTCAAAAAAGATTCCAGGTGACCTTGCTAGAAGCAGTATTCTTTTCACCAGTTTCCTCAATACTTTTTCCTCTATATTCAGTTATGCATAACTATAGACAATTGGAAACACTTCATATAATTAAATAAATGAATTTATGGACTACTCAAACCGCTGGCCAAGAACTGAAGATTGTTGTTGACAGTAAAAATCTTGTGGCATATCATCTTCAATAGTCAAAAAAGATTCCACCAACATGTTTCTGAGAAACAGTGTCAAAAGTATTCCATAAGTCTAGACAGGCTTTGTTTTGTAGAAATCATATTTGCTAAATGCTTCTTATCTTCTGAAAAGTTGGCAGTTTGAGTTTGCTACTTTTAATTTTTTTCTAACTTTAGAAAAATTGTTCCAGATTGACCCTACATAAAGGGAGTTTATAAGAAAAAGAGGGACTTTTTACCAAAGCCTGCAGTGACAGGACAAGGGGTAATGGTTTTAAACTGTAAGAATTTAGATTTAGATAGGACAGAAGAAAGGTGGTTTGGGGGTTTGTTTGTTTGTTTGTTTTTTATTTGTTTGTTTTTGGTTTTTTGTGTGGTTTTGGGTTTTTGGGTTTTTGTTTTTTTTTTTTTTTCTGTGAGAGTGGTGAGACAGTGGAATTTATTACCCAGAGAAATTCCCAGAACTGGAAGTAATGGGGCTTTTAGCAGCCTTACCTAGTGAAAGATGTCCCTGGCCATGGTGGAGAGGAGGGAAGGAAAGTGTGTGCATAAGACATTAAAATGTCTCTTCCAGCCCTAACCCTTCTATGAACTGTGGTAATTACTACTGAGGCCACTCAGTTTTAACACATTAGCATCATTGCAGGTTGTGCATTTCTTTCAGTCTTAGATGCAAACCTTTGTAAAAAAACCAATAAAATCTTGAAAGAAAATAATTTGCAATAAAAACATTTTAAAACAAAGTAAAGTAATTGCATTTATACACATATTTTAAATTAGTCTTTAGGAAACCTTTTGTTCCTATTAAGAAGCAGCAAATTTTATAGCTATAGGTTGAATATGCTGTGATACTGAGAACTTTTAACCCAATCTGTCATCTGAGCTGTTCAGCAGAGCACGTATTCTGAACTGAGTGTTTGGTTTCTCTGTTAAAGGCCTCAATTCTTAAAGCCTCAATTATAAGGGGTAGTGATTGCTTATGTGCCTAAAAATTAGAGATTATGATAACCAAATCTGCTGCGACTCATGATTTCTTCTCGCAAGGTATCTAAGCCTCATGAGTCCGGCAAAGAATACTGACCGGGGCACACTCTGTGCCTGGCCACACTTAGCCAGCCACAAAGAAAGGTATCAGTGGAGTCTCCTGAAGAGTACAGGGGAGAAGGGGGACAGAACAGTGAACAGCAATAAAAGCCCAAAAAGGTCAATGACAGAACACCTCTCTAATCTGCCCCTCCTCTGTTAAGGGTAAGTCTTTATCTGCCACAAGGACTCAAGAAGAAAAAATAGCCTCTTTCTAAGCACTGAATTAAAAGTTTAAGTTAAATGTCTTCTTGTATTTAAATAGTCACAAGTTGAAAATATAGTTCAGTATCTCATATTAAGGCCTGAAATAGAATCATGAAAGCAGATGTTTTAGCTATGAAAATATCCAAATTCATAATAGAGGTCCTTGATAAAAATTCCATTATAAAGACTGCAGTAAAGGTCCCGTTCTAAGCCATACCCTGAAGGCATCTTTCCATTCATTGCCGGGGGAAAAAAAAAATCTGTTTTCAGTGCACAGATTTAACTGTGAACAATTTATTTGTAAACCATTTTTTGCAGAGGAAACTAAAATATTGTTCTGTCTCCATTTTTCTGGAGGTTGTTTCTAACATTCCTATTATCTGTAGATTAAAAATAACTTTCATTTCAAAGTGTGAAAAAAGAAGTCTATGTGTTTTTAGATCACATAAATCTTACCTGAATGTGTACTCTTCGTTTCTCTTCTTGCAGAATTAGAATTTCAGAAACAACATTCTCATGAAGTGTACTGGGATTTCAAATAAGGTAAAAAATAAAGTCTTCAAAAATGGGCATTTCATTCCAAGAAAAGTAAAGCTTCGCTTCACAAAGTCTTTATTGTTAATGAGTTTTCATGATTACAGTGAACTAGTTTATAAAGCAGGTTCTCTTGTGTAGTTTTAAAGTACATTGAGGAAAGATAATTCATCTATCGTTCACCACCACTACCCTACAAGAAACTTCACCTGCTAATGTGTGTGCTTATTCAACAAGATAAGACACTTTTTGTGTGTGTGTGTGTGGGTGTATGCAATTCTTTAATCATAAACCTCTGTGAATTAAAGTTCAGTATATTTTTTGGTATATGTAAACTTATCTTGAAAGTTATTTGCTACAACTTTGTAAATTCAAGTGCAGGCAATTCTCTAAAATGAAGTTTTCTTTACAGAATCCCCTGTATTTTCAGATAAAGGAACAATAGTTTGGAAAACTAGCAAATTGTCCCTCTCTTACCTGAAAATAATTAAAACAAAAAAAAAAAAAATCTGTGGAGAGTAAGGGAAAGATAACTGATGACTTGAGTATCAGGAATCTTTCAAGAAAGATTTATTCTAAACCTTGTAGTAAGACTTCACATATCAAGAAAGGACACATCCCAGATTGAAAAAGGGAGAATTCCCATGGGTGAGGAAGACACATCTTGTTGTCACCATCAAAATGAAATTGTAAAGGTGAAGAAGGAATCTGGATGGATTCCTGAAACCCAGTTCTCCTGATAGGGAAATCTAGTCTAAAATGGGCATTAAAACTAGGCATTTTCATACTCGTGCTCATGAATGCACACGCCCCTGCACACATAGAACATGTGGTCAAGGACATATTTCACTTACAGAATTCCCTGTAAATAATTATATTCCAACCACCTCAAACACAAAGCACCAAATTGACTGATCTTACCTTTTGTCCTGGCTTCAACAAGAACTACTTTACCTCTTGCTTCTACTAACAAGCAGGAAAGAATCTCCCAAACAGAAATGGAATTGCTTTTGTAATAATTTCTATTATGCTCCATTCCTCTCTATTTAGTGTGTACAAGAAGGCACAAGGAGCATTATTCAGCAATAGCATTTTCAGAATATTCAGGCATGGATGAATACCTACTTGTATCCCATATTGGATCTCCCTGGCTCATAGGAATAATCACTTATCCCTAATTCAGAATCTCTAAAGACAAGTTTCTACTTGAAGATGTTGAAACAGTGAAGTCTAAGCTTTACTGGATACCACAACTATTAAAAATGCCTATGCAACAAATACCAGACTGACATCCTGAACATCCTGCTACCAGAACATCCCAAGAACATAGGTTGCTGAATGATCAGGTTCTTCATCCTGCAAGTTCTCTAGCTCCAAATCTAGAGAACAAGTAGTCAAGTTGCCAAACTGAGTATGCAATACAATGGATTGCTTGGGGTTTGTTTGCTGGGTTTCATTCTGGTTTGTTGTTTTGGTTTTTTTTTTCCTGCTTTATGAGTTTTGGTTTCCTTTGTTGTGGGGTTTTTGTTTGGTTTTGTGGGTTTTGTTGTTTTGCTTTTGTTCACCTGGTCTTCATCAGAAAAAAAAGTGTATCTAGGATTACCCAAACAGAAGTACAAAATGGGTTTCTCTGGCCCTTTTTTTCCCCCAGTCATCAGTTCCTTTGAGCTGTCATCTTCTCTTTGATATTTCAAGTCCTTTATACCCAGCCTCTGTATGGCTGTCTGAATGGTCCATCAACAGCCTGCTCAAGAACAATTTCTCAAGAATAGTGGTGAGTTAAAATGAACAACAACATAAAAACACTTTTTAACCTTGTTTTTTGGGAGGTTTTTTTGAGGTTAAAAATACTTATGTTCTCTTATCCACACACATGTAAGAGAGGTTTTTAGTACATATTTGTTCTTTTAAGGAAAGGAAACTGCTTTGGCCTGTAAAAAAAACAGAAGAATATGAAGAATAAAGACCCTTTTTTGAGTATGTTTTACACACATAGACTTAATAGATAAAGCATGTTTGCAACGTTACACAAAACAACTGCCACAAAAGCACCCAGTTTCTTAATCTTCAAATTTTTAAATGTTTATACCTTCCCATCCCAGTCACAAAGGCCTTCTGTCTAATTGCTTTGACTGAATCCACTTGCTCACACAAAATCACCTTCCTTTACTTGCAGCTCCCGCACTGTCCTTCTTTTCTACAGTAGATTCGGGGACCTTGAGAAGTGGCCCACCAGGGTACAAATACCTTTGCCAGGGACTAAAAGCTTTCAACTGCTTCTCTGCTTCCCTCAAAAGTTTCCATTATCCATATTATTTTCAAAAAATAGAAGGGACAAAGTGTTTCCTTTGTCAAGACAAATGAATTTTCTCCTTAGTTGATAAGAAGAGAGAGAGATGACCAAATTTAGAAGAAGAGTGTCATCAAATCTATTTCTTACAGAGCCATAATGGTACTTCTGTTGCTTCTAGGTTCATGTTTGCTCTGCTCATGATCCTCTTTTTCACAGAAGATCCAATCAAAAACATGCTTAAAATAACAAGAGCATCACAGAGGGTTTTAATTCTATATATTTGAAGAAGTGACCACACATAGAGAAAAACTGAAAGCTTAGTGTTACTCACATTTGAGATTTTTGAAAAGTCAGGATTTTACCTTAATTTTTTCTATTTTTTTCATTCCTCCTTTCCATTAAATTTTATGGTGATTTTGTTTCCCCTCTTGGTATTCAGATACCAAAGCTAGAGTGCTACTTAGAGAGAGAACAGAGAGAAAGTTTCACTTTAATTCTTGCAAGGATTATAGCAAGATTTCCAGCCAGATTCTTTTAATTTGCTTACAAGTTGCATATAATTCAAGAACATAATCTATTTTTGATTGGGTCTCGCCATGTATGTTTTTATTTGGAATGCTCACTTGTACTAGAAATGGGGCAATTTGTTTCAATTCACAAAACCATGAGAATGAGATTTCCATTGTATCATCTGTGCTTGAATGACACTTGTGTTTCTCCAGGGAAGTCAATCTGTTGTGAAGGACATTGAGTGCTGTGCTGAGGGAAATGTCCTTTGCCTGCAAGGCAGTGTGAACAACCTGAGCCAGTCCATGAAATTCATAACACACAAGCAAACAGACAATGAAATGAAGGGCATTCAGCTGAAACCACAGACCAGATGCTTCCATGGTATACATTCACTATGGTTCACTTAATTCTGTCAAAGCCTTTATGGCGCCAGAGAGGCAGACATGCAAGTGCATATGTTCCTATGTACTTTTTTCTCTTTTTTCCCAAGGCTGTGAGAAGGCTTTAATTGGCAAATCCAGGAATCTCCTTCCAATCATGCCTGGACTTCATGTTTTTTGAATCTCTTAAAGGCAGCCCATTTTTGCAAGGCATTTTGAACTCACCAGATAAACTCTCTGGCCTGCAAAAGACAAGAAAAATTTCAAAAGAGAGACTTTACTGGTTTGTCTTCTCTTCTAGACATTGAGAGACAAACTATTGCATTTTACAAGCAAAAACATGCTGTAAACTGAATTATTTCTCAAATACAACCGTGACCTAAGAAAGGTAGAGAAAGGGAGATATTTATTATTAGTTGGGAAAACATTTTATACCAAATATATTCTACTCAGTACAACATCCCTCCTAAAGGCAAAGGTTCCTGTAGAAAAGGATATTGTAGTTCCTTATTGTTTAAAGAGCAATTAATCCTCATTCTAATGAAGGTGTGATGGTACTCAACAAGTTTCTGATGCATAATTGTAATTGCACAGTGATTAAAACTTCATTGCCTTATAGCAGACTGATTTTTCTCTAATGATAACGGAAGGGAAAAAGAATAGTTTCTTGCGTTAGTGCCACATCATTACAGCTCCAGTTCTTCCCATGGAAAGAGCTCTGCAAAAACCTTCTTCAGACTCCCAAAGACATATCGGAATCCTCAGAGCTACAAAACCTGACCCCAGAAACTGTGAACTAACTGTTGTCTTGAAACCATACCTTGTAACTGCAGGTATCAACTCAGACATCAGAGCAAGGGTAAGAAAGCTCCATATTACGTATTACTCCTCGTTCTTGCACAGTACTGCTCTGCTGTTTCAATTGATGGGATTCTACTGCAATGCATAGCCACTTCAGCCTCCTGTGACAAGGCACAAAGTGAATAGTAAAGACTTATACTGAATTTCAACCTCTGCAAGCAGTGGTTTATTGTTTCAGAGTTACAGTTTCAAAGACATTTTAAAATTATGTACCCTGTCCACCTTTTTATCTAATAACATTACAGTCTGTCCACATAACCCTAGGACCAATGAATTCTGTTTGGTTAAAAATACATCTTCCAGACAGTTTTGATGTGAAGAGAGACACAGAGCTCTTTTTACTTGTGGTGATTTGTTCCAGTGGTCAGTTGCTTGCTAGAATTTTTGTGTGCACACTGGTTTCCCCTCTTCAAATTTGTTGGCCTTTATCTTTCAGCCACTAGCTCTATCTTTACCTTTTCCCTCACTCCACTAAATACATTTCAGAACCCATTTTTTCCACTCTGTGCTTATATACTACACTACAAATGTTCCCTAGACAGTTTTCTGATAAACCAAAATCTTTCATCTCTCTCTCCCAGTGTGCAATTCTGACTGCTCTTCAATTTAGTAGCAGTTTTGTGTTTACTGTCTAGACCACCACTAAAAGTGGTGAGCAGGCAGATCTGGACTGAGTACTGTCACTTTCACAGCTTGATTTGAAAAGCATCTTCTTGGTAATGGTCCCCCTTGTTGGGGATTTTGGTATCTGTCAGTTTACCAGTTCACAAGTCACATATAATGGCACTTCTAAGGCCCTATATAATTTGTCACCTCGTACCAAGTCACTCCACTTATCTCCCACTATTCCCCACTGGTAGCAATAGCTATCAAATTTCATAAATTTGCTTTCATAAGTCTGCTGTTGCCTGACAAGTCCAGCTCTCATGCATCCTCTTTGGGTCTTCTAGAAAAGAAGAAATTCTCTCTATGGGCACTGCCAACTCTGTAAATGTCGGTTTACAGAATATGTGTTCCAGCATTTAATTCTTCACCAAAGGAAACCTCTTTCAGTTGTTGCATTACTTTGTCCCAGACTGAAGTCACACTAAACATTTTATACTTACCCATGTAACCTTGCTTGACCTTTAAGAAGAGCCAGAACGACCTTATCTTTTTCAGACAAGCTGAGATATAAGCACAGCCGATTGTGCACATCTTATTTTTGCTCCACACACAGAAAACACTCAGATCTGTTGCAACTTTCTTTCACAGACGAACCCTTGACTTCAAGCAGCCAGGATTGTGTTTGGCTCTGAATTATTAAGGATCTGGTGCCTGATAAATATGGAAGGCAGAAATAATTTTCTCATTTTTTTTTTAGCAACAACTAGCAGCAGCAGCCTCATGTCTTCAAGACTTAACATTGCCATCCCAAGAGAGAAAAGATGAAAAGGGGGAGCTCCAGAATTTCAACAGGACGTGAAAAACAAGAAGGTAACCTGCAGCCCAAGTGTCAATGCATCACTGACATGCAAAGTCCCTTTGGGAACAGAGGACTACAAGAAGCAGAAGAGTGGGAAGCAGCAGTATTTTCCATGAGCACAGCACCTGTTCTCAGCCTTCAAATGTGTGGCAGAAGACTTGGGCAAGAGGCCGAGAACCAGAAAGAAAAGGAGCAGTAGTAGGGCTTGACATTTTAAAGAAAATAGTCTCTTCAGGCCACATTGGACCTTGCAGAGTGTTTAAGGAACAGTAAAGAGCTGTCAGCATCCTCCCATTCTCTCCTCAGCAGGTTTTCTTTTCTAGGACTATGCACTTATCTACTAACTACAAGCCTACCAAAAATAAAGAAACAGGGAAAGATTTCAGAACCTGGGTGTAAAAATATCCGCAAACAAAAGGTTCCCCCACTCACCCAAGCTGTTTCACATTAAAGGAAAGAATATATTCCCCAGTTAGAAGGTCTGTATCTGAGAGGAAGGAATGCTAAACATACACCTGTTCAGAAGTATTAAGTGCTAGAATCTTTCTGACAAACTAGATAGCCCAGTAGCCAAATACCTAAAAATAAAGTGAAAATTGATACTTGTTTCTTTAAGAGAATGTTGCTGTTTTGGGGATTTTTGTCCCTTTAGCCTCTGCAATTTTCAGCTTTTTTGCTCTGCCAAATTTTATTTCATTATATTTCTTGGACCACCCCACACAACACTTTGTTTCTGCTTGATGTGGACACCCTCCAGATTTTTGTAGATGTTTATTGTCCTAACCCGGCCTGTGAGCCTGTCCGTAGTTGAGAATCATCAATTCTCATTTGTAACATCTCTGATGCCTGCAATATCTGTTATTTTCCAATTCCAGCATCAAACTATCTCTCATTTTAGATAGCTACAGAGTGTGCTACCATCCAGAACACCAAGCACGCATAACTATCTCTATTTCTAAACTCATTGTATCATCAGGAAAAAATTTACCATAATTAAGAGTCTAAAACAAACATATCCCACTGAGGGTCTTTAAAGTTTATGGCCCATCCAGCCTTGTGTCCTGCACTGTGTAATTTGTGAAGTGCTGTGTTAGCATGACCATGGAAGTCTAGATTTAACATGGGTAGACATTCCATTCACCCTTCCAGCTAGTTTATAATCTACACAGTATTTTAAATCTCAGACAAAAGACTGAAATAACAATGCACATATAGATCATGTCTCCAGTCTAATAATCTTATTTAAGTTGGAACCTGCTGCAATGATGATGTTTCACAAGGAAGTAGTTGAATGCCTTCTCTTCAATCTTTCTGTACATCAGAGATCTCAGGAGAGAAGTTCTGCACAGGCAGAAAGAGCTGAAACCTTATTATTTGGAGCTGAAGGGAAGGCACTGTGTACCATATCCCATTTTCAAGACTTTTGCGCTTCAGAAATTATTTTTGATATCCATGGCCAAATTATAATTTTGCTATAATCAAATTCAGTGAAAATTGGTGGGTTTCTCATTATTTGATTAGAAGATGTGCAAAAGGTTCTTTTTTCCTCAACAAATTCAAGCTCTTTTTCTTGCTGACTGATGCAGAAGGAGGGATTGGCTGGCAAAAACAATGCTTTAAACAAAAACAAAAGTCTGTGTGCAAGTCTCACCTACTGTGATATGGAACAGAACACCTGACTAATGACCTAAGTACTCCACTCCTTGTATGTGCTCTTCTGCAGGTATAAACAAGAACATGTTTTGGGCCCTCAGCAGAGAAACCTGAATTCAAGCCAGGTTTTCTTAGAGCTTAGTGTCACAACACTCAAAACAGGCAAACAAAACAAACAGGAAAAAGAAAACAAAACCAACCAAACAGCAACACAGCACCAAAACAATAATCCAAAAAGCAAGTCCTTTCAGAGGAAATGTGGCCAGGGGAAAGAAGAGAATTTTTCTTCCTTCTGCACAGTTGGTGGGATGCTGAGATATGAGCATAAAGGCTAAGGATCACCTGCATCCTCTAAGAAGTACAGTAACCAGAATCAAAGATAAAAATATTCTCGTCAATCCAGCTCCTTTCCAGTGAAAGAACTGGAGGTTTCATTTGCCCTGTCTCCTTCACCCCACTCTTACTAAGCCAAAATGCTTTATAAAGCATTGTCACCCATAGACAAGTAGGCTGGAAATTATATAGTCCAGGAATAATAAGGTTATCTGAATTGAGATGTTTGCTGTCAGGTGGCTGAGCCTGAAGTGCACCTTCCAGTACCACAGGTCTCCATTGCTCAGTGCTGGCAAGTACCCACTTGCTTATTGACCCAATTCCTTTTGGATGACCAAACACCTTCAGAAATCCAGCAGGACGAGGTTGGAGGGAGATCTGTGAAAGAAAAACACTTGTGCTTCTAGTAATTTCCTTTTCTCTCACTGGTAAAGGGTAGCCAATAGAGCATCCATCATCTCTCTTCACAACCAGAAGGGTTTCTTTCCCAAAAGGACAATCTTCCCAGATGGTTCCTTGCACATACCAAAGAAATGCAAGTCATTGAAAAACCAAGCAAAGAGCTCTTGCAATGAGGTGGGTGAACACCCTGAAGCAGAAGACAAATATATGGTCTTAATACCTCCAAAGTAGTATCATTTTAATTCTGCTGCTATTCAAGATAATATTTTATGGTCTGTGTCTGATTTTCCTAGTTGGTTTTGGGACCTCCAAACTCTGGCAGTGACCTCTCAAAGGAAAATTGGGTTAGGATATCTTCAATAGCAGCACTGCACAGCATCACAGGTCTATTCATCTTTCCTAAACAGATTTAAATAAAGATCAACACAGGGGAAGGCAAAGGTAAGATATAATTCATCCCAGATCCTCAACACTATTTCATGGCTTTACAGCTGTCATCTTTCTTCCAGGCCAGTCCCATGGCTGAGTTCCTCAAATTTGGATGCTTCTGCTGCCTGCATAAAGTGCTGGCGTTAGTACAGACAAGCCCATATATTACAAGAACATGTGCAAATATTAGCAGGAATTCAACAAAATACTAACATTTTTGTGGAGCAGCTTGGGATAATACAGACATGCACTAGCTCATATCAAACAGGAGCTGATGGACTTGCTTTTAGGCGAGCCTGTTGCAAGTTAAAGGTTACAAGTCTGTTACCACTCAATCATGAGTATACTAGGAGTACTTTGTATGGTCTGTGAGGAGCCATAGAGATACACAGGATTCACAGGGCACAGAGCAGAATATGTGTATAAAGAGCAAGTCACCCCATCTGTTTTAAAATGTAAGGAGCAGAAAAACATGCAGAGCACAAGCAATTAGGCACATGAACTTATCCTAAAAATAATGTGAGCTATGTACCCACTAAGGATTACACACTGAAAAACAATGCAACCCAATGAATCCCTAAGTGCCCAGATAACATTCAGAGGAGAGGACACATTAACTCTGTAAAATAACATATGAGCTGCAGCATTGCCATTTTCCTAGGGCACAACTTTTCACAAGACATTGATATTTTTATTTTAAAACTCTTGTAGGTGCAAAGCTCTTCCACACTCTCTATCTATTTCTACATTAAAACATGTCATATAAGATATTATTTCTTTTTTCGAGGAGCTGCACCTTGTCCAAGGAGACTCTACGCCTAACGCACTCCAGAAAATTTTTGATGTTGACATGACTTTTGACAGATTGACACCTCAAAAAAAAAAAAAAAGACAAGAACTGTTTCTAGAATCTAATTATTTTGGGGGAATCTAACACTTTTGGGGGAAAAGCTAGTCAGATCACCTTAGGAGGCTTTGAAAAATGCCACTTTTCTGCCAAGGGAATGAATAGAAGTACTGCTCTGTTGCACATAATCCTCAGCAATTAAGCAAAGGCTCTCTACTATGTTAGTACAGTTCCTTTCTTCCAGAGTAATCCAACTGAGGACAACAACACAAACATTATATCAAGCCCAACTAGAAAAAAAAGAAAAAACAAACAACAAAACCCAAGCACTGCGAAAACTGAATTGAACAAAAGCAAAAAAACCCAAACAACAGACAAAAAGAATTTTCCAAAGGCAGCACTTTTAATATGTAAAAAAAGCTATTTCCTAGCACTGACATAAAAAATCCATCAGGTCTGATATTATATTTGATTAAACAGGTAAAAGGAAAGCAAACAAGAGTTTTTGCTAACCATAGCTTGCAATTCCCCACCTGAGCTCTCCATCTGTCATTGAAGTTCACTACTGCAAACCCAGAGGTACAGACAGGTATGTGTTTTGTAAAACTCAGCCCTAAACCCTTCACTGGAAAGGACTGAGGCGTTTGCTTAGTAATCAGGAATAGATTACTGAAGACATGACAAGTGCCAGCCTAAGCAAAGTGTTTTAAGTCAACGCACAGAAAATAATTACATTTCTATTTTGGTGAAGCACTTGAGCATGTGCCTATCGCTAAGTGGTGACATAAAAGCTTTGTTGAATAGAGATGAGCCTTCTTGCATTCTGAGGATGAGACACACACTTAAGTTCTTGTCTGAATCAGCATCTACTTGAACAAATATAATCTCCTGAATTTCCTCTTTCTATTTACACACAGAGAACTTGCAAGGGCAAAATCATATTGATGATAAATCCGCTCTCTCCACTACATCAGTGGGGATTTTGCCCTCAGGATTAACTTTCTTTCCTCTCTGGGCCCATGTGTACTCAAGAAATACAAATATGTACTTCAGGGAACTTCTTGGAAGAAAAATACGTGCCATAAGGTGTTTCAGAAATTGCCCACAGTGGGACTCTGTACTGATGATACGGCCTGAAAATGAAGAAATTATCGTTACACTACCAGTGAAGGACCCATTTACAGAAACAAGAGAGCCTCATGTACATCAACTCAGACTAGTTAGCATTAAAAATCAGTGAATTAAAATTGGAACATTTTTAAAATGTAATTTTTTAAAGGCAACCAATAAGAATCAGCTGGTAAAGGAAAGTGGGGAGTACTTCTCTCCAAGTCCATCTCACCTCTGAAGAAAGAGCTCTCAAACATTTACAGATAAATGGTCACCATCTGAGACAGTAGGTGGCATCTCTACAGACCACCACTGTATGCTGGAGTACAACATAAACTTCTTCTGTAAGTTGTCTGTTGCAGAGAAAAAAAGGCTTAAATCTCAAATACAAAGGTCTGAGAATGTTACAACTAAAATATTCTGCAATTTGTGCTTGTTTTACATAAAAAAAAAAATCTGACTCACAAATATTCCACATCCAACATATGGTCATTCTACATCAGCCATCACCTGGACAGATGAAAAATTCCCAAAACAACAGAATTTTCCACAGCTTAGAGTCAGAGGTCTTGTTGCATACAGGTTTAAAAGTCAGACTTAGTAATCTAAATGTAATGGTTGTAAACATACCCTTTTGCCAAGTCTAAAAACATCAGTCTACTCACCCTAGAAAAGCAAAAAAATGCAAATTATAGTTAAAATAGCTAAAGATGATTGAAAACAACTAGGAGATGTTCCCAAAAGTCACAATCCATCTGTTCTGAATGAAAATCACATGGATTAAGACGTCACTTTTAGAGAGACAAGAAAAATCTGTCAATACATTCACACAAAGAAGATGATAGCATTATAAGATGGAATATGAATTAAAAGCTAGAAAGAACAGAAATTTAAAGCAGCAACTAATAGACATAAAAATAACTCTCTGAGTAGCACTCAAAGATTTTTTAAACACAACAAGAACACAAATTATTTCAGTAATTGTGCCTATGGATTACAAGTTATGTATGACAATATGAGAAAGAGCAGAAGTATTAAAAATTTTTCTCCTAAAATTTGTGAAGGACTAGTGAAAAGTATTTGCATTCTTTAAAGATAAAATACTTCTGCATCATCTTCAGTTATTGTTGAAATATAAATGCCAGTTTAACATTTCAAAAATGAATTTCTCAGGAAAGCAAAGCAAAAGAAACCACAAAATAAATGCAGTCACACAAAAAAGAGCTGGCTGAGAAGTAACCTGAACCACTGAAGTAGGTTTTCAGTAGCTTCTGGATGCCTAAAAAGTTTAGCAGTACAAGGAAATAAAGCAGTGATGGAACAGTACTTCACAAAGGCAAATGGGCTGACTGGTTTAACATCAGCAATCAGTAGACCTGGCACCAATCCCAAGAAAATAATGAAATGACTAATTTATAGCACTGTTAGGTATTAAAAGGAATTCAATGTAATCAAAGACAATGAACATGGGCTTATGAATTCTAAATCTTGCTTTCAAATGAGCTTTTGCTGATAGGAGGGTAAACTTGTTAACGTAATAGATTTCTGTAAAGTGTTAGATTTGACCTTAATTAATGAATTATAATTATGCAAGATCGGCATGGCATGCATTACACAGATTCAAACCTCCCAAACTAATAGACCTTAAAACGTTGTTTTAAATGTAGAGCCATGGTTGAACAGCAACATTTCTGGATATATGTTCTGAGACCTAACATACTTCCTAGATATTAAATCAAGTGCTCAGGGGAGGGGAGAGGCATCCCAGATTCTAGGCTATAAATTTACAGATAAAGAGAGGGTGGACAGCAACACATTTGGATCATCCTAAACAGTTTTTAAACATTCCCCTCCCCTCAAGCATAAAATCATGCATCTTCTAAAAATACAGACTTCTGGGCCAGGTATTAGACACAACCACACAAGCTCTGTTTCCAGTTTTATCATCCAAGGTCCTTCGCTGCAGAGTTCTAGACATCTAAGTATCCCAGAAAATGTTTTCATGAAACTTGCTGTGAAAGGAGATGCTTTACAGGATCAATTCTGAAATACAGGGTGAAGACCCAAGCCCTATGTGCCCCTGTAATAAGCATTATATAAGAGTTCAGATCTGTTGTGCATTTACGAAAATGAATGTGGCAATATATGACTGTATAAAAAAATAGCCTAAAGAATGACTGAAGACTTGGAAAACATGCTGTATAATGAACAGTCAAAGAAGCTCAGGGTATTTAGCTGTCAGAGAGAATATTAACATTTGTTTCAACTATATATCAACATACACATAGAATAGAATTTTGACAGAAGGCATTTCAATTTAGTAGACAAAAAACTGTGAAATTCACAGCACCTTAAATCTTTGTCTGGCTTTGTTCAGACTATAATAAGAAATATATTTAGGGAACAATGAAAATAACTGAAGAGTTAGTTTAAATAGCATTGAAACCAAAAAGACCAAATGTTACGCTGTTTCTAATGCTATTTCTTTCCTACTGAGAGTTTATGCAGTGTGAACATTAAAAACCAAACCAAAACCAAAACCACCACACGCAACAAACTTAGCCAAACTGCACCTTTGATACCATTGAGGCCCTTCTACTTCTGCTCATGTGTTGTACTCCTAGTGTGTGGGTTTGGAACACAAAAAACATTTTCTATTTTTTGTTTGTTTGGGGTTTTTTGGTTTTAAAGCAAAATGCCAATCAAATACTTTTCTAATACAAGTTTTTGCTGCACTTCACAAAATCCAGAAAAAGAAGCAGATCCAGGCTGAAGTCTAACACCATCCTTTTACATCTGTGCCATCCTGATGTTGCTGCTGTAAAACAGTGAATTGAGACTAATTCATACCCACTGTTCTCTGTGTAGTCCAGCATTAATCAAAATACCCTGATGTCCCCAGAGCAGCAACTTCCCCAAGAAGTTGCTGACTGCCTTGTCTCACTACTGCCATCTTAGCAAGACAGTTTGTACTTTAAGTACTTGCAGGACAAATAATCATAACCCTTAGCTTTAAGAATAACATCACAGACATAACAATAGCACTTCCATAATTTCCAGGCTAATATAGTGATATTAATCCATATGTTAAGATTTTGCTTATTTCTTGCCATAAATATATATATAATCAGTAATATAAGCAGTACCATACTCAGTCATTTCACTACTATTTCTCAAGTCACTGCAATTGAATAACTATATTAAAATGACTGATTGTTAACTAAGAGTTAATTTGATGTCAATCTTCAGTAAAACCATAAAAAATAATTGGTTACTTTGCATAAATCTTAACGTTATGAAAATGATATTTCATCTAACAAGAAACCCGATTAAAATTTAGGACCTTTAAAAAAATTTTAAGCATTTGCTTTAACTCAAATTTGCATTACAAATAACATTACTCCACAACTTGAGTGTAATGATGAGTCCAGCAGATTTGGGCTTTAATGAGAGCCCTGAGTAATGATGAACAGCTGGCCACCTTAAATCAGGATGTCTGCTGAGAGTGGGCAATTTGAAAAACCATAGGCTGTCTATTGCCAACATTTTAGAAGCAATGCCAAAAATCTAAGAAATTAGGGGAAAAATGTTTTTGCTAGGATTTAACCCTCTGGCTATCCCAGGTGCCTGGAGAGAGTGACAATGTTCATTAAGTCAGCAACAGAGTGACATAGCACAAGAGTGAAATTTGACTGTCCTTTTATGGCTGCAGTCAGATTTTGGTGACGGACATGAAAATCCACAAGAATTTGATCTCTCTTCTAGGAAAATGACCAAAATGTTTTCACAGCTGTACTGCACAGATCCGTGAAAGCTACTACAAAACAACAGCTCTCCACAGGTGAAAGGTGTTGTCCCCTTTTTTCTATTACTTGAGTAAGTAAATTTCTGTAACACACTAAATATCAGTACTGCATGCTATAACTTGCATCGCAGAGCTAAGAAAAGCGTTAAAACAACTTAGTAAATAAAAATGTGTCAATTAAATAAGTCTACCATACACATTCTCCTAATAACTAGGACAAACGCTAGAATCCAAAATCCAGAAGGGTGTAACAAAAACAGTTGCCATATGTATTTTTAAATGTTACCCCTTTTGTATTTTACAGTTTTCATGACCATTTACTGTAAGGTTCATCACAAATCAAGAACATCCTAAACTGCAATTAACTATCACAGTAAACCGAGAGGAACATTACCAAGTTACTCTGTACCTGAAATATTATCACATATCTCTCTTCTCAATATTTTTTTTCCTTAGCCATTACACATCCCATTAGTTTTGCTAACTTTGCTATCCTGCTTTTATATTGTCACCTCTTGCAATAAATTCAACATTCTTTTCCTTAAATCAACACACCATCAGCTTCAAATCCACAGTGATTCAGCCTTGCTCTTTATTTACCCTAATTGCCATTCTCTCTTGAGCTCTTGTTAAACACCACATGTAGGGCCCAAACAACACACATATTATGTCAGAAAGGAACAGTGACTCCTGTCTGAAACCTCTTTAATCAAACACTGACACTCTCATGAGTGCTGGCTGCTTGTTCTAATAGCACTGTTTGCAGTCCAGGACAGTCAAGAAACCCTGGTTGAAGGGGAAGAGAACTTCATGACCACTGGATGAACCCTCTGTGTAGATGATGAACCCCAAACAATGCTAGACCCAAATCTCAGCTCTCACAGGATTGTGAGAGAGAGTCAATGGCCATTGGACTCTCATCTTGTAGGCAAACTTCTGGGTCAATCTCTCTCTAGTATTTTACACTTAGCCCTCACACCAAGGATGATTTATTCAAAGTTTCTTTATAGATATGTCATGTGCTCTTCTCTAGAAATATGTTATCTTTGACTTTCTAACAGCCAAGGGCCACACCAGCAATTCCACACTGCAGTGGAATTTCCATCTCAGCCATTTCACAAGAAAGGTACTCCTCCCCAAATTGACACTGCTAGTGCCATAAATCAGCCTCTCTTGCTGGGAGAGGCCCTTTAAAGTTCTTTTAGAGTCCTTGCAAGGAACTTGATAGACGGACGAGGCAAACTCACAGTAACTGCTTATTCAGATAGTTGTTTATTCTAGTGTTATCAGCTTAGAAAGACACAGTAGAACAGAACATGACAAGAGAAGGCGAGAAAATGGCTGCTTATCAAGATTCCAAAGCCTTTTTATAGGTAAATTATCCAATTAAAAATTGAAACGACAAATGTTTTTACTTTTCATCCAATGCTCAGTAAATCACTCCAACACGCAGGCCGGAACTGCGGCATTTTTCATCCAATCATCCTAAACTACCTCTGCTGCAGTATATGGAGGACTAGAAGAAGAAACACGGAGATAAAAACTACAAGGGTTCCTCCATCTTGGAACTTTTACTATTTATCTATTTACTACATTAATAAACCTAAAACTTCTAAATTCTTCACCCTGTGACATCCTTACATCATAGTCTATCACCTAGTTCACATCTGTGTAGATTTTAGTTCCTCCCAGATGGTAGGGAGTTTTCTCCATGGATAAAGGTCAAAAACCACGCTGTCCAGGGGAGTTTTTCTCTCCAAAAGAGGCAGAGAAATATTCTCTGCACTCTGGATTCCCACACCAAATAATCAGCACAAAAGACACCTTTGGAGACTGGAAACACTGACTCAACAATTCAGAGGATTTGCTGCTTGCACAGACAAATGGGAAGGCATGGGAGCCTAGAAGGAAGCTTTCACACTCCTTGCATCTACGGATACAAATCTGCCACTGGACTCAGACAGAACCACTCAGCTGTTTTCTTCAGTGGTGTTTTAGAGAGCATAAAGTTGTCTAAAGTGTTCTGTGCAAAATGGCTGTCAGGACTTACTGATTAAACTTCATTCTACCAGCTGTTAATTAGTGGCTCTGCTTGACCCCATATGACTGCATAAAGGAGAGGCAGGCACCATGGATGGCATTTGGCCTGAGGTGCCTCATGTGCAACTAGAGCAGAAAAACAACAGTGTGAACATTAATGTACTTCTGAATGAAACATTTTATTCTCCATTTGCAGTTTTGGTTTTAATATCTCACATTACAAGACCGCACTTCATTTTCTTCTGATTATTCCCTCTCCCAGCAAAGCTACAGAACCCCATACTGCACTTAAATATATTACATTTTTGAATGAAGAATGTTGAGCTATTAGACAAAATTTGCATTGCTTTAAAACTATGTATATTAAGACTGTGTACAAGAGATTCTTGCATTATTTGATAGGAAAAGCTATACAATGTTTCTGCTGAGCTGTCTGTTTTGTATTCCTGCCAGTTGTATAGCTCATATACTGGCAGTTCTGATGTTCTTGCTTTCCTTAGTTATTGCCTCAGCTAGGAATCAGTGTGACTGCACTACTTGTATGGCATTTCTTGGAAAGAGACCAAACTGCTGCATTAGGGCAGCTTGAATGTGTCTCCTGGAGAAGCAATATTTCCTCTAAAGTGATTGAGAGACAGATGAATGAAAGAGAGTCAGAAATATGGGACACAGCTGCTACAGCTCTAAATAACTACCCATTTTCACTTCATAAGCATTTGCATGGGAAAACTAGCTGTTGCAAGTACAGTGTCTTCAGTGTAATTTAGTCACCAGTTGGCACTTAATTTGATCCTCCATTTAATTTGATCAAGACCTCTGAAACTAAATCATCCGGTCCTTAAAAATACAACTTCCACTCCTAATTTTTTTTCTGCTTTAGTCAGGATAAATTGCTGCTGGATAAATTGATTCTTGGCTACAATTAGTTGCTATCTAATTAATGGTGATGAGCATAAAGAAATGATTATAAATAAGTGAAAAAGGACATAATCCAAAACAGATGGAGGCTGATCAAGGAAAACTTGTGGAACACTTAACTACAAAAATATTTTTTAAAAAATTGCCATAACAGCACTCAGGGCTCAGCAGTTCACTCCTCTTATTAGTGACTATTACTAAGGTAGTCACTTAATTCCAAAGTGTTCTTGCTAAGTGTGGCACCCATTTTCACAGGTGAAAAAATGCAGATCTAAGACTTCTTACATGATTGTGATACATCTGGAAACAAGATCACTTGACACAGGACCCGTCTGTCTCCTTACAGGCCAGACAAGACATAGACCATAACATAGCGTAGGTTCCAACAGCAATATCAGTAATATAGGAATCACAGGTTTCAATGAGAAGTGTGAAAAAAACATCGATATTCAACAAAAGGATGGCATTATAAAATCAGGGGACACATTACTTTTTTAACTCTGTTCCTACAGGGATTTTGCTTTTTATCCTCAGAGTCCAAATATTTGTCCCACACAGACTGGGTAGAATTAAACTTTTATTATCTCTCATACAATATGTAAATAAGATGTGGCTAATGCAGAAAACTCTTGGTAAATGATGACAGAGACGTATACAACAAACAGTGGGTAATGCCATTGGTAGCCAAAGAGCCGAAGAAAACTGATGAAATAATCCTTAGCATATCAAATTCCTGGGCTCTAATGTTTGTAATATCACTTAATATCCCAACTAACTGTTTAGTAGAGCCAGACACATAATGTATGAGGCTGTGAATGACCCATCATCACTGCACAGTATCTTGGTAAAGCTGACAAAAGTAAGAATACGACCACGGCAGATCCTGATAACACATCCAGCACGGAGAATACTGATATCCTGCTTTCCCAGGATAATGAGTTTTTGTTTCTTCCCTGTTCCACCACTCCCCCACCTTGGGACATTGATGTTTGAAGTTATTCTCTTCTCCAGCCACAAAGTTGCTTACATTCCAGTTCCACCCTGCACCAGTTCTTCCTTGCCTAATTTTATTTTTCAGATCAGGGTTTGTACTATAAGTTGTCCAACAACATTATTTTCATTAATTCATCCCATGATAGTCTATTCTGAGTGTAGCTTGTGTCAGCAGCACATTTTTGTAGCTCAGGTAATTTCCTCCTTTTTAAAATAAATCAGGGCACCGACAGCTCCTCTGTTTTGAAAGATGCAATGAGATAAGACATCTGTTATTTTTTCCCCCAGTCAGGACATTTAAAAAAAGTTCACTACAGCACTTTTACACCATATTGCACTCCTCACTTCTGTTTCTCAAGAGTCAAACATACAAGAGGATAATGCTTAATAAGCACCTGAGGCAGAGAGTGGGTTAATGAGACTTGCAGTCAAGGGTTCTGATTAGTTTTGAAGCTATCTTATTAGGGGATGATGTGGATTATGAGAGTAAAGTGAAGCACTGCACAACAGCATCTGACTTTCAGAGAATTCCATTCCAGTTACTGCGAAAAAAAAATAAAAAGGAAAGCAGACATAATTAGTTACTACAGTACAAGAGGTATGCCCATTGCAACCTGTCATGGACAATTTCAGAGTCAGAAGTTGTGGCTCAAATATAATGTGTTTTTAATTGTTCATGATTCAGGGCCCTTTATGTTGACTACAACTCTGTTACAAATAACAACTGCTTTGCAGAAAAAGAAAGACAGCAGCAAAGCAAAGCCACACCACTCAAACTGCTGCTTATTTCCATTGTCAGCCATGGAAAGAAGATTGTCTCATTGGGACACAAAACAAAGGGACAGAAATTTGAGACTGCCCTTTTGCCCCAGCCCAACATCACTGCAGATTACCACAAAAAAAGGAACAGAGCAGACCTAACCAGGGCAGGTGGCAGCATGCCAGACTGGCACCAGCAAAGTGAGGTAGCCCTCACTTGAGTCAAATGATTGAGGAAGAGATTTCATCCTTCTCCTACCATGACTGCATGCCTTGCCCCATATCTCCATATGCCTACATTCAGTTTATCTCAACTTGAGCATCAAGAATTTTTGAATAATTATTGTTCATCTGTTTCCTCACACAGACTTTGAGATGGAGGAATACCACAGCTGAATACAGTATTTCATGTGGCCCATGAGAATTGCATATTTTAATTTTAAGGAGATTTTATTGTTTTTATGTTCACTGCTTTACAATGTATGCTGCATTTGCCATGCTCCCAGATACTGTAATTATTATAAAGTCTTATATAAGAAGTGAAGTAAAATTCAGACATCACCTTCGTACCTAGGAATAATTTAGATGTGCTCCAAGTAAAGAAGCTCTCTTAGCTGGATCCACCTATGTTTCTCTTTCCCCAAGGGATTTTTTTTCCCAATTTTAATTAAGGAAACAATACAAAAGCATACTTTCTGAAGCTGTGTATTTGTACTGATATTAGCAAGGACAGCACTCTGTTTGAAAGTTAATACTCTTCTATTATCTCCAAAGAGCTATTCATCAGCACACCTACAAGTACACACTTCCTGTAAATTATAAATCAAAGTGCTCTTACCCTTGGTTGTCTCAAAGATGATCATTTTAGGTAGAAACCTGTGAGTGGAGCCTGAACAACACTCTCGAACTGGTTAAAAATAAACTATTAAACAGAGGCTGGGAAGGACTTGGAAAAGCAGCAGGGGAGAAGGAATGCAGCACCAAATAGCTCAGGCTAGAGATGAAGATAAGTTTAGCACCTAGTAGAGAAAAAAAAATCCTTGTCTTTGGGAGTGCCAGTGGACACTGAGTGCCTCATGTGAAGCTCCACGACTGACAGATTACAGCACAGCAGCCTTTAGCTGAACGACACATAGTCTCACCTCACTGGCCTCCTGAAGGAGGGGAAGGGAAGTGTATCTCTACTCCACATAAGTCCACGTGAAGAATAGACTGCTAATCACCCCTCTTATTAAAGTTTATCCTAGCAAGAATTTAGTGTGGGGTTTTTTTAAGAATAACTTTTGTAGTAGAATCATAGGATCATTAAGGTTGAAAAAGATTTTTAAGATCATCAGGTCCAACCACTAGCCCCAGCATCACAGTATTCATCACTAAATCACATCCCCAAGTGCCACATTGTGGTTGTATTTTGAACAATTCCAGAGGTGGTGATTCCATCGCCTTCCTATGCATCCTGTCCCAATACCCGAAAATCCTTCCAGTGAATTTTTTTTCCCTAATATCTAAACCTTCCCTGGTACAATCTGAGGCCATTTCCTCTAGTCTTGTCACCTGTTACCTGGTAGACAAGACAGAATCCCGACCTGGCTACAACCTCCTTTCGCGTAGTTGTAGAGAACAATAAGGTTGCCCCTGAGACTCTTTCTCCAAGCCAAGAGAAAAAGTTGAACAAGAGACACACTAGTTATTATATGCTAAACAAAGATCTAGGATGTTTTTTAAAAAAGTATCCTTGGTTTTCGAAAAAAAAATATCTAAGTCGAATAGTAGCCTCAAGACCACACCAGAAATATTACAGTAGGGTCAGACGTCTATATCCAGGTCCTCCATGTCCATGCTACAGCCAGCAGTCTAAACTATTCTGACACAGACAATTAGACCAAAGAATAAAGTAAAAAGATGGGAAGAAACTAACTAGACCCTGTCACTTGCTAGATCACCATATAGCTTGTTATCCCTGCTGCATTACATTTCGTATTTTCATTAATTTAACAGCAGCTCAATCAGATTTGCCATACCTGGACAAAACATAGCAGATTTAACAAATGTAGAGAAATATTTATAGTCAAATAGACCAGTTGACAAATGCAATTTACTAATAACATTATTAGTAGGAAATATATTAGCAGTATTGTTATATCTGTGACCAAAAAACCTAAACCAAAGCCCCAAAACATCACCATGATGATATCCTGATGACGTTTTGATAAGCCTTACTTCACACAAAAGCACTCAAACTCGATGGAGATCCACAGCAACCCACTGAACCAAATAAATACTGACGGCAACAAACTCAAGATCACAGTAGATGAATAAAGGTACACAATCAGTACCAAAATAGCACATTAAAAAATCCAAAAACAGTTGCAGTGGTTTACCATTGTTCAAGTTGCCTTTTATTCACGGAGGCAAAGTTATGTAAGATTTTGAGATGAATTTTCCCACTAAGTTCCAGAAAAGTAAAACAGGGTAGGATGATTCTAGCAGGATTTGTTCACTATTCATGAGCACCTTCTAATCTGGATTTAGAGTTTAGCATGCAGAAGTGCCACTTTTCACAGTAAACTGCAGATTTAACAGAATTACACTGCTAATTCTGCAGAGAGAGCTTTATTGGACTTCCCAGTGCATACATTTAAGTTAACTCTTTGCTCCCCAACTGAACAGTAATGGCAAATTAAAAACAAACAAAAGAATCTTGTAAGATGTAGATGACCTTCCTGTCCAGTCTGAAGCAGCTATCAGTGAATTTCTTTTCCACCGGACTGTTTGAGTAAGAGCACTTTCTCCACCTATTTGTAAGTGGTAATACTTAGATTTCACAAATCCCCCCATTTATTTATTTTTCTCCAAATTCCATTCTTCTACAGCCTTAGTTTAGATTTATTTAGACTCCTTCAGCCTTCAATTCAAGCATCAACTCACCACTGCCACATCTGCCTGTAAAACCTAACCTAAATTTAATGGAGTAGACCTAAAAATCATTGCTCTGGAGAGCTTTCTGCAGAGCAGGGTGGGGGAAAAGTGTAAATGCATCCATTATTTCTCTCATTGAAATACATTTCTGAAATTTCAAAGCATTCAGATGAACACTGCTTGTTCCAAATGGCAGGAATCTCATCAGCTTAATGGACATTAGAACTGGATACTGGATATCAGTGAAAAGGCAAAACATAGCAATTTCTCTGAAATGCCAGTATTACCAACACATTTATGAGGACAGAAAAGACATCTCTTTGATGTACAAGGATCAAGCTTGTGAATGCTTACACAAATTGAACACATGTTGACTTGATGAGAAGTCCTCATGGGTGCTGAAGGAGTAGGCCAACATCATTGTGAGATGAACTCCAATTGCCTTTGCAAGGTTGTGGGATTGGCTTGGTGGATAAGGAAGCAGAGAGAATGGGATGTAATGAATATTGCTTGTAACAAACTTAGCAAGGCTTTAACACTATCTCCCATGACATTGTAGACAGCTGATTAAATATGGGGTAGGTAAATAGAGAATTAGGCTGAAAACTGCCTGAACTGCTGGACTCACAAGATTGTCACCAGTGGCACCAAAGTTCAGTTGGAGGCAGCTGCTTGTTGTTCCCAAGAGACGTGTTCTGAGATCAATGCAATTGAACTTCTTCATGACAACTCCCATTAATGATGGGAAAGAGTGCAACTTTAGCAGGTTTTCAGATTATATTGAATTAGGAGGAGTGGTTGATATATCAGGCTGTTTTGCTGTTATGCAGAAGGCTGTTAACAGACTGGAGAAGGGAGGCAACAGTACCCTCATGCAGTTCAAGAAAAGAAAATGCAAAATCTCAGACCTACAGAGGAACAAACCCATCCACGAGCACATGCTGGATTGTGACTGGCCAAAATGCAGCTTTACATGTGCAATGGAGGACAAATAGAACACATAACAGCAATGTGCCCCTGCAGAAAAGGCCAATGGTACCCTGAGCTGAATTAGGGAAACATTACCAGCAGGTCAAGGTAGGTGTTCCTTCCTCTCTACTTGGCACTGCTGAGGGAGGTCTGGAGCATTGAGCCTGATTCCGGGCTCCCCAGTACAAGAGAAATCTGTACATACTGCAACAAGTCTAGTGAGCAGCCATGAAGATGTAAATAAATCTTGGAGCATGAGTTATTCTATAGGCAATTAGGAGAAATTTCTGATCTGTAGCCCTTGTCCCTAGAGATGATTTCAAATTCCAAGGTATGGACTGAGAACATCACCCTACTGTGACAAGCACATGTTGTAAACTCTTGAAGTATGTGGGAGACAATTTGAAATACAGGAAAACCTATTTAAACCTAAGAAAACACTTTTTTACACTGAAGATGATCAAACATGAGAACAGTGTGGAATGTCTGTCCTTGTAGATATTAAAAATCAGATTGGACACAGCCCTGAGCAACCCCCTGTAGGTTAACACCCCTCTCTGATCCAGCTGGGGTGGGAGGAGTGGACTATGGACCACATGATTTCCAGGAGCATGTTCCCACCTCAGTGATTCTGTAATTCACCCTGGGATGAACCACAGAATGGGCATGATAGTCTGCAGACATCCAGTTGTTGACTATCAAAACAGAAGCTCAGTTCATCCTAACCCTGCTCTCCATTGAAAAAGTGTTTGACCAAAAGTGAGCAGATTTGCAAATTCTTGCAGCAGACAGATCTTGAAGTTGTAGAAGCATCCAAAAATTTTGCTGACAAGACAAAGACCCTCCAACTCAGCTGCCAATTCTGTGAAGTGTTCACAGCTGCTTCCGTGCACGCTGAACCAAACAAATTTTCCATCAGTCTCCTGTGACTGTAAACAGTACTCTAACATGGCTTTAAACTCTGCAGAATTGCACGATCAAGCAACAAATTTTCATTGTGCTTCTAGCCTGCTTCATTGTTTATTCATTCAACTCAGAATTCACTGCACTTATGTTAACATTAAGATTTCTCCAGATATGCCTTTCTCTTAAGTCTTTGAGCCATCAGCAAATTAGCAAGGTTGCTGTGAAGGTAATGCTTTATATTTAACAGCTGTAAATAGCCCATTCAAAGCCCCTTCTGCTCTTGACCTCAGTTATTTAACTCAAATATCACAATGCAGACTGACCCAAAGAGTGACAACACAAGAGAATGGCACTGTCTCTGTACCAGTGCAAGGACTAGTTAAGATTGTCTGTGTTGACTTGCTCTGCAGTCTTGCTTTTTAATCTGGTGCTTGAATATTTTCTTGCAAAATCACTAAAAAACCTACGGATGAAGAAGTTGGAACTAAAACATAAAGCAAGGATGCACATTAGAAAAAAAGCTTTAAGAAATTGAGAAAATTCGTGCTGGGTCAATTTCTGCCTGTGTAAAGGGGAAAGAGTCAATTTGTAAATTTTTTAGACTGAATAAATTTCTGAGTTATTTTTGCCTGATTGAAAAACCAATATTTCCTACTAGTTTCCAGATAATCCTTGTTACTTTTTATTCTTCCAGGCTAGGACCATAGATTTTAAGATTTGCTTATACCTCTTATTTCACCACCATTTTTTAACTTTAAGATTTTTTTCCCCAATTTTAGAGTGAGTGAGTAGCAAGAATTGAAGAAAGTTACTGAAGATTGCTGCAGGGGAGAAAAAAACAAAACAATGAACAAAACCCCAAGGAGCACTTTTCTTAATGGCAGTTCAGAATGGCAAGAGCCACGCATGAAGAACCATGCTGGGCTGGCAGCTTTGAGAGAGGCTTTTCTTTTCAGTTGCCATGACACTTGTTTCCTGCTACCAAGTAACCCCCTGAGGGCACTAATATAGAAATATCCAGCACACATTCTTTTTAACTCCAAAACTATGAAACTGGCTTGGAAAAGAGTGGACCAATCTGTAGAAAACAAATTATTGTGAATTGGTCATCTTGGAGGGCTTGACTGTGAAGTAAAAACCAAGAGAGAGGGTCAGATGAAAGCAGTCCACCGTCACATTTGCCATTTTGGCTTTAATATTAGATGTCAGAACTGCACGTGTTTATTACTAGAGTTTAAAAGAACTTCAGGAGATAAGCTATTCCTACAACGTTCCTATAAAAATTTATTTTACTGTAAAAGTGTAAAAGCACTATTCCTGTATAAGGAAATGAGGAGTGTAAAATACAGAGATAATTACAAAATCAGAATAAGTGGAGAGATCACTAAACTTCCCAGCTCTTCACCAGAAGAGGAAGGATCCATGCACACTCTTGCTGTTAATACTGTTGCTGTTACTGTTCATTCTTTTACCTTATTGCTCTTTCCAATGAATTGTTCTTTGCCTTTTGTGTCTCCAGTTCTCCCCTTCAGCCACCCATGGGGGCAGAAGAGGAGGAGGGGGAGTGAACAGGCAACAGCATGGTTTAGAAAATCTTGGCAGGAGAACTAAATTGGGGTTTACCTCTCCTAAACTACAACAGGGATTAAATAGCATGACCAAGGAAATTTCTACAAAAAAAAAAAAAAAACAAAAACAAAACCACAGCCCAGCACCACTCTCCTATCATTTTTATTAAAAAAGCACCAAATTTCTACTACAACTACCCTCAGCAACTAAACCACACTTGGACACAGATCATTAAAGACAAATCACACACAAATATTTGGTATGTAATAAGTCAATTCTCAAAGATACTGAGCACATAAGGAATCCAGCCAAACTCAGCTTAGTGTTTGAAGTTCATCTTCAAATATGGGATGGAGAATTAACCGAACCACACCTCAGAGCAGAAACTGCTCACCCTAGCGGTTCAGGTTTGTTCACTGTACATTCTGCCAGAGGATGCTACATGCCAACAGGTAAATGGCTTCTTCAGTGCAGAATGAAGCCAAGGAGAGCTGCAGAACCTGTAAGAAGTCATGCCTGCCCTAGAAGTTCCATGTAGTACTCAAGGAGAAGCAGCAGTTCCGTGTTTATTTCACAGAAGCAGTGCAGAACTGTGCAGGACCCAGCCTCATCAGTGATGTTACCTGAATGAAGAAAACCTTTAGTTCACCAGCCAGATGAACCATTTTAGGGTATAAATATGTTACAAAGATCAGTGGATTAACTCTGACCTGGTGTTAAGGAGAAGAAAGGAGACTCCGAGCCACATCTTCCTGATAACTCATAATAAGTATTATCATGAGGTGCCATCCTCCTTTCTTTTGTTGCCTACATTCCTTGAATATGGCAAGCCAAGACAACTAACCCCAAATTGTGTATATCTGTAGAAATATATGTTTCAGCTCCTCATTACATGGCATGAAGACATACACCAACACCTTTTCCAGGAGAACTCTGTCCTTCAAAGCTTGCTTCTGTTACAAATTGTGCTACTCTCCCTGATCCCCAGCATCACATACCACCTCATCAGCTCTGCATAACTGTTCAGCTGTTTCCCCACTGCATTTCAGCATAGGAATTTTTCAGCTGTATGTGGGAGAAAGCTCTGAGACAGCAGGTGCTTCCACCACTGCAGAGTTCAGATAATTTTAGGTTCTACTGTGCAGTACAAGACACAGAAATAAAATGGGATATCAAAATGGGTTTGAGCCAAGTTACTGGCTAAAAAGAAAAAAAAAAAGCAAAAAGCAGAGAAGAAAAGAAATTAAAAGTGAGAGACTGAAGCACCAATAACACTGCCCTCACAACTGGAGGCAGGATCATTAATTTTTTCCAAGCTCATTAAGAGCATATATACTCCTAAATTTTATCTGTAGACCGAATATTCTGAGGCTGTCTAACTGCAGGACACTTCTCTTGGCAACTATTAGAGTGCTGACAGGACTTGGCAGCCTACGGTCCATGGGTAGTCACTTTAAAATAGTCAATCCTCTGATGCATTGCAAAGTTTTCGTACCTTTGAACTTCTCTGTTCCAGAATTGTTGCTCTTTCCTCAGTGCCACATCTCCTACCAATTACTGGTGTGTTGTGGAATACTGTTTAATAAACATTTTCTTGACAGAGTACATCATCTACGTGATCGATCAAGAGTTGAGGAAATAGAGTTTTAAGTACTATATCAGCTTCCTGCATCTCCTTTGAATGGTATCCCACAGTCATTAAAAAACCCACCCTTGGCACTAAATGATTTATTTTAATCTAAACAGAGATTACTTTAATTAAACACACTTTATTCCTCTTGAAATTGACAGAGCACTCCCCTGAAGCCTTCTATCACTCCATTTATCAAATGATTTCTTTGAGAGCAGCAAGCTGCTCCTCACAGACCACTTCCACTTTGCTCAGGAGCCTCAGTTTTGTTCCAAAAACAGGGAGAAGAAAAATCCACAATAAGAAAATATAGACAGATTCAACTAATCTCAGATAAGAGTACAGTTACCATAGTCTTGACTTTGTAACTGGATTCTAAACAAAGCTGCAAAGCTTATATTAAAAAAAAAAAATTAAATCCATGTTAAAACACAAACAAAATCTAGGAACACCCAGAACTTCATTCAGGCAAATTAAAAGCCTGATTTAGTTTTATAATTATTCTGGAACATTCATAGTGACTGAAAGTCAATAAAGCCCAGAGTTTGCAGCCCAGGAACTGTAAAAATGGAGCAACAGAGGTATCCTGCTCAGAGAATGCTGGGCATTGCTGGAGAACCATTAGTCAAGAAGTTTAAGGAGAGGTTGGGAAGGTGTGACTATTAATAGATGCACAGGACTAAAAATGTAGTTCACTTTGAGCTAGAAGTTATAACAAAGCAAGTACCTCAAATCAGCAGTGCTAACATTTGTACTCTTCTCAGATAATTCAGAAGATATTAGGAGGAACATAAGTGAAGTCAGAGGAATTATACCTAAAGGTGTTACATTGAAATAGGGTGGGACCATATGAACTTCATGAAATTAAGTGTGGGCCACAAGTACAGGCTGGGCAGAGGATGGATCAAGAGCAGCCCTGAGGACAAAGACTTGGGGGTGTTGGTGGATGAGAACCTCAAAGTGAACTGACAACTTGTGCTCAGAGCCCAGAAAGGCAGCTGTGTCCTGGGTTGCACCAAAACCAGTGTGGCCAGCAGGGTGAGGGAGGCAATCCTTTGAGACCTGTCTCAGTTTGAGACGTATTTGGAGGAACATCTGAAATGAACATCCTCTGATAGAAGGCAGGTTTCAGCAGCTCCTCCCCCACCAACTTCAGAAAGAATTTGTCTTGGAGGAAAGTGAAAAAAAAAACCTGTTTCTTTAACAAGCAGGGTCCATGCAGGCACAAAAGAGAATGAATAATGTTAAATAATAAAACCTGTCCCTGTGTAGAAAATGTGAGTCCCTTCTGTAGGTGTGCCTTTGCTCTCTCCAGAGCTGTGGTTCGGTGTGGGTTCCCCCCCTGGCCGTGGCCTCCCGATGATGTTCAGGTGTTGCTGAACAGTCCAGAAGAAAAGAAGAAGCCAAAGTCCAAGGGAAAAAAAATCTTGCCTCAGATAGCAGGCTAGCTAAAAAAGCAAAGAATTTTGACTCTCTCTCTCTCCTGAGAAACGGAGCTGAAAGCTGGGAAAAGCAGGAAGATGCTTCCTCGGCTCCACAGCTGTAAGAACACAGGGGAGTGTGTGTGTCCTTGAACACAAAACTGCTCTGAAGAATTCACTCAGCTTCTCTCCACCCTCTCCTGGACCCAGTTTAAAGGCACAAGGTTCATGTCTGGCATAGAGCAGGCTATAGGGGATACAGCATCATAAACTCACCCCAAGACAGACCTCAGGAGAGAAGACTCCCAGGGGAAACCTTACAGCAACCTTCCAGTACTTGAAAGAGCCTACAAGAAACCTGGAGAGGGACTTTTCACGAGGGCATGTAGTAATAGGATGAGGGGGAATGCCCTGAAGCTGAAGAAATCTGGGTTTAGATTAGATATTAGGAAGAAAGTCTTTACTGCAAGGGTGACAAGGCACTGGAAAATATTGCCCTGCGGAGGTGAGAACGCCATACCCCTGAAAGCATTCAAGGCCAGGGTGAATGGGGCTCTGAACAACATAGTCTAGTTGGAGGCGTTCCTGCCCACGGCAGGAGGGTTGGAACTAGATGGTCTTCATGGTCCATTCCAACCCAAACCATTCTATGATTTTTGGTCTTGTGATGTATGTTCAGAGCAATTGGGACCATAAAAGAAGAGGGGAGAATAGATACATACACATGCTGTCACCTTTCTTTTGGTAACAATTTTTTTTTTTTTTAAAAGCAAAAAAACCCTTTTGAGAAAAAATAAAAGGTTGATTCCTTTTTCCTTTCATGTCCAGTATATCTCTGGGTGTGGGCTGGGGTGGGATGGAGGGGAATCATCATATTGTTAAAAGACTGATTTCTATTACTATTAAACTAAAATGTAACTAGAGGTATTAATAAACATCCTGAAATAATTCATTTCCCTTTCCTTCCAAATTCAACATTTTCAGTCTGATTTGCAGACAGGTATCTGAAATAGATCCAAACTATTATCAAATCAGCATGCTAGATGACTGACATTCACCCTCCACTGAAAGTCTCTCAGAAAATTGATTCATGAAAATTCTATCCCAGGTGTCTGAGCTTTTTAATGACTAATAGAACAGTGCCTTTCCAGGCTCACCTTTCATTTGTTATTTACTCAGCAGTATTTACACACCGTTAAGGCAGGCTAAGCCATACAGGGAATAGACATTCACAAATATAAACAGAATTATAATGTCCTGGTTGCAAGATAGCTGTGACAGAAAAATATACCAGTTGTGCAGAAGAACCTAGGGATGAGTCACTATTCTGAAACAATCAGTCAGTTCTTAAAATATCCGTAATTATCCTTCCTGCTCAAATATGGAATACGCCTTTTATTGCTATTGAACCGTTTACTGTCATGCTTTTCCAAGGATTTGTACCAGAGGAGGCTATCAGAGAGAGAGTCTTAGTCCTGCAGTAGGAATCTTGGAAGATTTAAGGATATCCAGTGATCCTGATCTCCAACTACAGGGGCAAGTTTTGTCCCCCAGCCGCTTTGAGGCAAAAAACCCCATACAAAAGAAAAGAAAATTGTTTCCAAAAAAAAACCAACCCAAAACCAAAAATCACCCCAAACCAAACAAAATCAAAAGAACACCCCATCTAAGAACACCCCATCTAAAAAAAAAAAAACCCACAACACTCCCCCCCCAAAAAACAAAACAAAATGCCCCAAAAAACCAAACACCAAAAAGGTTAGTTGAAGTACCTGTCTCTCCTAGTGGGCAGTATAAATATATGAGAACCCTTATAAAGCTGTTAATCCTGCAGGAAACAAGTCTCCTTTAGACATTTTCATTGATCAAATTATTTATTTTCACTTATCAGTATTCAGGTGTGCTTAATATTTTATGCTTAGAGGGGTAATTAAACCTATACAGAGTCTCTAGTCACTCTATCTCTGGGCCCTGTCTTCTTTCAAACATGAAAATTTAGCAAATAAAATTATGTTAACCTAAAGAAAAGTTCACAGCTTTTTGCATGTAAAAGATTTATCTTCCCTGTTCCTTATTCTCTGCTGACGGAACAGTCAAGCTTGGCAAGCCCATGTCCTACGCCCCAGACATCATGCAGTGGGAAGGTATAATGCACACAAGATATTAATAGTTCATTCCCCTAGCTTCTACTTCTGCCTTTTTTTTTTTTTTGGATGCCACCACCTCTCTGATTGAATACTCCACTGTCCCACAGAGATAATAAGCCAGTAATGTGATAGGAAACAACATATTTTTTTGTACCTTCTTGGATTGCAGAAACAAGGTACCTCCTTACAACAGGGAGAAATAACAGAGAAGGCTGCAGCTGAATCCAAAATTAACCCTTAATGAGCAAGTGAAATAGCCTCATTCTTACTATATTTGAACACTCAAAATATGCAACAAATTCCTTCCAGAATGTTCTTAAAAATTATTTTCCTAAAAATGAGGTCAGAAGGACAAGACACAAAATTTCCTTCACTTGTTAGTGCAAGCTGCTTGTTAGTTGAGTGAAATTTAGGTGTCTCTTCTGCTTTAAGCTTTCTTCTCCAACTTGTGTTAGCTAACCTGTATTTTTTAAAAGGAAATTTTATAGTTATGAGCACCAACAAACCAGTTCCTCATAAAACTGTACATAGGGATATGTCCCAGGTCTCCTCCTTCTCCCCATGAAAGAAAGCCCAGCCACCTTCTCTTGCAAAGAGAGGGTGATTGGCTGTAGCAGCATCCCCTGAGGAAATTTTAGACTGTCTCATAGATTAATTTTTGAATTGGGAAAGGTCTTTGGAGAGATACAGAAGACACAAGATCATGCCTGCAGTTTTACCAAGAAAATAACAGATACTAGGCCTTGCTCTGAAAGAATATTAACAGAAAAAAAAGGGAGATAGAAAGGGATACATGTGGGGATGTGTAAAGGTCTTCTGATTCAAGGAATGGACTGCAGTGTGGTTTGGGGTTTGGAGATGCCAAAAATGCTGCTATTCAATGCCCAGTTACCTAAATAAAGTTCCGCTTTATTTTCAGTCACCCTCTACACATAAATTTTTTTTTTTACCCCATGCAGAGACATCTCTCCAGATATAAGGCTACAAAACAACAATAATGAAAAGTAGTATCCTGTGTTAGAGGCCACCAATTCAGGTGCAATTTTACAAAACTTATTCCTAATCCATAGAAAAAAATGATCTATTCTCTAGGGAAAGCGGTAGAGAAGAAAGGGGTTTTTCCTGTATAAAGAATTCAATCTACACACATCAATCATTGATTTCGTTTTATTCTCTCCTCATAAGAAGTGAGCACAATGCTATAATTTCAGTGTATTATAAACAAAAACAGAGCAAATGTTTTTATTTTTCAGTTCAAACTAAATATTTCAACAGACCTTGCCACAAGCTAAATCTGTTGATGCCTCTCAGCACAAGTGTTGGACTGTTGACAAACCAAACACACAATCTTTTCCATCTAGTCAGTTCTTCAGATTCTCTCTACTACTCTGAGAATTCAATTAGGCAAATTCTTAATTGGTACAGACTACTTTCCCTGCTAGCAATGACCCTTTACATCATTGTTAACAATCTTCTATGATTAATTATGCCAAAGGCAGCAGACTAAATTTCTTATGTCTGTAGACTTCCAAAACATAGCACTCATTAAAGAGGCAGTGGTGAAAAAAATTTCATTATGCCACTCATCTTTTACCTCTATTTACCATGGCTCTAGCCCTAGCAGCTTTCTATAAAAGGCACTTCAGGCCTTCCCTTCCTGCAGCATGGAGCTGCAAGGCAGGTAGCCAGAGACAGAATATGCTACTACCAGCACTCTTGCCTTAGACTGGGTTTTGCTTGCCAGAACTGAGGCTGAGAGACAAGGAAGGAAGAAAAGCAAAATATTGTCTAAAAAATAAAGCATCAGGATTTATATAAAAGCAGCATATACTACTGTACGTAAACAGCCACATATGTCTAGACAAAACTTAACACATTTTTTATTGAAAAGGTATAAAGTTCATGTTAACATGGAGAACGAGAGTAGCATCTGCCTGTTATGCCTGTAGCCACTTTCTGGAAATAAAGACTGATGACCTGAAAGAATTAGGAGTTTAGAACCTATTCAAGCAGTAAGCATGGAAATAGAAGACAAACATTTCAAAGCAGCCACAATGAGAACTCAAGGTTTGGGCTAACAGTATTTTACAAATAAATGCCTTGTCTATATATTTTTAGGTTTTTGCAACAAGGTAGTACTGTCTGAAAGAACTTCCATGTTGAAAGATAGCTATACGTGAACATCAAGGTAGATGGAAAGAAGACTATGATACATCGCACAGAAATGCTTCCACAAAACCCTAACTGGAAAGCAGTACTATGGCCAGGTTCTCCTAAGGAGAAAAAAAAAATCTTCTGTAGTGCTTTATGCACTAAAATTTTACCCATTTGTAATAAAGCAATGCTAAAAATTTTCAAGTGAATTTGCACATTCAAAAACTCAGTCATAGTGCTAGCACAGGCAAAACAAGCTGTCCACGTTTGCTAGACTCAAAAATCCTCCACTATAAAGATTTCTTTATTAAAAGCTAACACACACAGTTTTTCTGAATTCATTGAGTTGAAAAAGCAGTCCTTTGCAAACACTTAAACCCAGAAATGCATTGAATATTTTAATTGATATTACATGTCCAGCCTGTTTCAATTTACTATAAACTACACTAAAATTCCTCATATTTAAGTCAGTTTTTCAAAATGAATCATGAAATGACATCTACTTATTTATAAGGCTTCCGTTTTACCAGTAGAAATGAAATTGACTACTTATTAGATAAATGAGATTTCAGCATTGCCTTGATCTGAACAGCACAGAAGACAAGTTCTACACCAGAAGCAGGGAAACAGGAAAATTAATGGGTCTTAACCACAGTGGTATGTAGAAAAAATAAAAATTAAAAACACTCCATCAAACAAACAACGTATATCACCTCAAAAAAACCACCAAACAGAAACAAAAATACAATTAAGGTAGCTCCCATAACTACTTCAGTTGAGGTGTGGTAAATTGTGGCTACTTGAGTTCAAGGACCTAGGAACAAAATATTTTTTGGCTGCAAGTTAAAATGGGCTAGAACTTCAAATCTTTACTTTTTGAAATAGACATTTCCATGGGCATTTAAGGAATTAATAAGTACATTACGTGAAAGAATGGTTCACAAAATTAGACAGTTTCTTGGGAGTTTGTACTGATGTGTGAGATAATTGTCAGGATAAAATACTGATTTCTTTTTTTTTTAATGAAGCCATTATTACTGAAGTGTACAAATAGTATTTGTCAAGCCCAGAAAATGATCCAGAAGAAAACTTCATCTACTTTAGACATGCACTTCTACAGCTGAGATCTTTTTGGTCTGTAGATTGCCATTTTCTTTAAAGAAAAGTTTCAAGAAGTCATCAGTAACATTTCTCTAGGTGACACAAGACGAAGGTTACAATTATGGTCCCCTAATATCTAGATGACAGGTGGGAAAATGCTAAATAAAACTATAATAAACAGATCAAATTACAAGAAGAACTTGTTCTCAGATATATTTGGTTGATTATATGCTCTTAATTATTGGCCAACACCCTTTCCTCAGAGGTCCAATGGAAATAGAAGAAAACAAAACAAAAAACCAACCAAATAAAAGAACTCTGTCTTCTTACGTGACTCTTTTTGATCCAAATTTACAAACCTTTATAACAGACTATTGCATAATCAGTGTAAAAAGTGGGAGGGGCTAGTGGGGGGTGGTGGTGGCAGATTGTGGTTTAGGGATTTTTCCCCACAAATGTAAGGACTCCTTCACATAACACATATGTTAAAGCACTCACATATCCTGTATATATAGGACAATGTCCTTAAAGCCTGCCAGTCCTAATGCCTTCTTACTAGCTCAAATTTCCTAAGAAATGGACATGACACTGCACTGGATAGCAGCTTTTGTCTCTAGTGTGGGGAGCACGAAAAAAATGGGAGATGCCAGTCTCTGTTCAGAGATGATGCACAGGGGTAAGCAAAATTCTTGGTAAAATATTCATAGATTCATCTCTGCCAGTTTACATCCCCTCCTCACCTTCCAGAGCACCCTTATAGAAATTCATCGACTTGTTAAAACTGAGAGACAGAAAGGCCTCAGTCATCTACTCAACCCCACCAGCTCCAGCCTACTGTCATGTTGACTCCCACTTATCTGCTAAACCTAGTTTGAATTTCAGATGTTTCCATCTTTATCACTGTAAAGCCAAATTCAACCTCATTAAAATTTAAAATGCTCTGCTGTAACTCAGTCCCTCAGAATACTTACAATTTTACTGTGTTTTTAAATATGATACACAGTACCGGGGGAACACACTAAACAAAGTAATTTTAAATCAGTTAAAATATTGCAATTTGAAAGGAAACTGTAACTCTGTAGCTAACATGCCTCTTCTATTAAAAATTTACATTTGCATCAGAAGAATAAACAGAAAAGTGGATAAACAGGTTACCCTATAATAATAATGAGTAGAACTACACCTAGTTACAGCAGCTAATAAATTTATATGCAAGCACATACAGACCTGAATCTGACACACTGGAAAGTCATACACAGCTCTCTTAGATGAGTTAAAGAACAATGCCAACCAAGCAGCTTTTTTCAAGAGAACATCAGAAAATATTATTATACAGAATTTGATTATTTTGAAGAAACATATCCAGTCTTAAACACTTTATAAAGAAATTTATCAAAACATTTTCTTTTAAAATGTAAAAAAATTTAAAATATTTTTTGCCATCAGGCAAAATGACATCTAAACAGACTGATTCCTTGAGACCAAAAGGTAATCACATTTCTATATTTATTTTCACTACCTGATTGGGGACAGAACTTTATAATGTCACAGAAGTTTGAAGTCATATTTGAAATCCATACCTGTCTAGTAGTCTACACTGGTGAAAGAATGTCATGAAAGAGAATAATGATTTTTTTGAACAGAGGTATTCTGAATGGTGAAGGCAAGAAGAACTGTCTGATCTGAGCTCTTTTAAGATGTCATCAATGCTTTGAATTTGCATGCTTTGCTTTAGCACTTTCACACCCAACAGTGTATAAACTTTGCAACTGCAGCAACTTTCACAGTGCACAGTACAAGCAATAAATTACAGAGCACACATTCTGATACAGCACACTTAAATCTATTTCCATGTTGTATTCATTGCAACAGATTTGTGGTGCAGTTAAATGTAAGCACAAATGCCATTCTTCAAAATATTTAACTGTAAAGGGGACTTGAGATTTAAGTGATGTTCCCTACCATATAATAAAGGGAACAGAGATGGTCAGATGCCCAACTTTCCACAGCTAAAGTATGGGAAATTGAGTGGCTAACAGGATAGCAAAATTTTCAGCATTCTTTTGCCTATTACTTCAGTTCTACATAGGACTTTCTTTTAGTTTAGCTAACAAAATAATTTTGTTCTTGTTTATTTTGATCTGGTAGAAAATAGTAGTCAGAAATCTGGCTTTACAGCCCTGTACTTCTGGTGAAATAGAACAGGGACAGAAAATAACATAAGGCAAAATAATCTGGAAGTTAGATACATACCACAGTTGCAGCAAGAGTCACAGAAGTTCAATTTCAATTATCACTAGAGATCATCATCCTCACTTACCACACTTCCACGGATAATGTGCAACATTAAGGTAGTAAAAAATCTGGTGTATGAATGCAACAGCTAAGCAAACCATCTGCTGCGTGAAAAGTCAGCTGAGAGAATGACTATGGACATATGGGGATACCAGCAGTGAATCACCCCTTCAAGAGTAAGTCAAGCTCTGGTCAAATTAAGGTCTGAAAACAAAGCAAGGATGGTGAAAAGGCCATAAAACAATAACTCCTGCTGGTTTGTGGTAACCTCAGGGCCCATCCCAGACCTGCCACTGCCTCTGGAATCAGCCTGTCACCTGGGATACGACTCGCTCTAGTTCAGAATAGATTAAATACTGCCCATAAGATGAGGTTCTGAGGGAAAAATGGAGGCACTGGGAGCAGTGGTAAAGGCACTTTACAATGGGAAGAGTGAAATTATTTTAAAGCCCTCAAAATGGATCCAAAGAGGGATTTTGATTCAGATGTTTAAAGTTCAGGTTCTGCTTCCACAGTGAAGAGAGATCTGGATCAACTCCTTTAAGTTAAATTTGTCCTTTTGACTTTAGCTCTCAGTGTGCAGCAGAACTTCCACTGCTTTTTCTATTTGCACAGAAACTCTGGAGTGTGGTCAACAAAAGGAGCTACTCAGGCCGATGTTTTACTTCTGGGTGGTAAAAGTAGTTTTCAGGAAAGTGTATGACATTGAACACCTTCCATATGGAGGCAGAAATTATTCTTTCTGCATTTATTTAACCACCAAATTGTAAGCTAGTAGGTTGATACAACAGCAGCACAAAGCTATAGGATGTGTGGGTTGAGGGGCATTGCTGTTCAATTGCAATAACAATAAAGGAAACAGTAAAGAGGTTGCCCCATTGTGGGCCCTCAATGAGAGCTTCCTACACACTAACCCAATTTTCATCCGTTCCAATGAAAATAAATGTCGAACAAGACATTTCCCTGAGACCATTGCACTGAGCTTATATCTAGAAACATTTATTCTATTCCACTTACAGGGGACAGAAATTTCTGATAACTTTTTCTGTTTTACAGACATTATATCTAGCCCCCGATCTAGTAGGAAGCATTTTACACTAACACAACCATGCACACTAAAAGTCTCACAAATGAGGCTCCAAAACCCCACACTCCCCACTCACAAATGCCATGGTCTTAAAATTAAAGTACTCTGCAGAATTTCCATTTCCAAAACATCCCACAGAAATATGTTTGCTTGACATTTGCAGAGGAAGAAAGCTTCTTTCAACAGTTTCATATTTTTTCACCTTTTTATCAGGAGCTCTAATTCTTTGCTACTGAAAAGTCCCCCAAAACTGTGCTTGTGGAAAACAGAAATCTCCACCACTTCTGGTCTGCCATTTTTGTACCTTCACTTCCCCATTTTACTGTTGTTAGAAAAGAATTTTACATTGGTAAGAAATCAGATGCAAATCAGCTAGTAGGAACTTCAGAGTTCACACCTAACCAATGATTAGAAGAGATGCCCGAGGAGAGGCTGCTATTTCCTGGCAAAACAACGCTTTTGCCCCTGAGCAGACCTGCACTGAGGAGCAGCAACTGGAAGAAATGTATTTTCTACCTGAATGTCCTGCTCTCCAAGGCAATCTAAGATTAGCACTACTGTGCTAAGTACAGAAGAACTACAGAATCATCAAATGGTTGAGGTTGGAAGGGACCTCTGGAGGTCATCTGGTCCAACCTCCTTCTCAAGCCAGGTCACCCAGAGAAGGCTGCCCAGAACCAGATGAATTTTGAGTATCTCCACGAATGGAGACTGTATGACTTCACTAGACAACCTGTGCCAGGGCTCAGTCACTCTCATAGTAAAAAAGTGTTTCCTGATCTAGAGAGAGCTTCCTCTGTTTCAGTTTGTGCCCATTGCCTCCTGCCCTGTCACTAGGCATCACTGAAAACAGCCTGGATCCATCTTCTTTGCACCTTCCCTTCAGGTATTTCTATGCTTTTGTCAGATCCTCCTGAGCCTTCTCTTCTCCAAGCTCCACATTACTGGATCTTTCAGCTTTTCCTCACAGGAGATCTTCTTCCACCCCTTCAACTTCATAGCCTGCAATATGCAACAAACATATTTTTTTTGTTTTCCATGTTTAAAGTTAAGGGGCGAAATGGATAATTAAATCATCTGTAATGACTATTTGTCCTATTGAACCATCTCACAAAAGAATTAACTTTTGGCCACATGAAGGGCCAGTACACTACCTTTGTAAGCAGTGTACCTGTTGTTTTGTGCTGCTTTATGGCTGCTAACACATTTTCAGATCATGTTACAAGGTGGCACTCAAAATACAGCCATAATTTTTTTGGGGGGCACTTGAAAGGGCTTTGGTTTATCCACAGCTTTATATGGAGACAGAGGCCCTAATTAACCAAAGCTTCATATTAGGTACAAAAAGTGGTGTGGTACAAAAAGAGGTTTGGTGGTTTGTTTGCTGCTGGTTGTTTTTTGGGGGCTGTTTGTGTGTGTGGTTCTCTTATTGCAAGATGTTTCCCACCAGGTCCTAAGTGGTGTTCCCCAGGTCTCAGTATTGGGGCTAGTTTTGTTTAATATTTTTACCAATGACCTGGAAAAAGGGATCAAATTTGTCCTCAGTCTGTTTGCTGATGACACCAGGCTGCTTTCTATAACTACCCAAAAGGATGTAGATGGTGGGTGTCAGTTTCTTCTCCCAAGTAACAAGCAGTAAGACTAGGGTAAATGGCCTCAAATTATTCCAGGGGCAATTTAGATGTTAAGGAAAAACTTCTTCACCAAAAGGGTTGTCAAATATTGGGACAGGCTACCCAGGAATGTGATTGAGTCATCTTTCCTGGAGTTATTTAAAAGAAGTGTAGACGTGTCACTTCGGGGCATGGTTTACTGGTGGACTTGGCAGTGTTGGGTTTATGGCTGGATTACGATTTAATAGGTCATTTCCAACCTAAAAGATTCTATGATTCTAGCTCAAGATCCTGCAGGAAATACCAACTGCTGAGACACCTGTTTTCAGTAAGATCCTGGTAGAGCCAGTAGAAAAACCCAGAGAAGAGAAAATATATGAGATTATTCTGTTATGCTGTTCTGGTTGCCACCACCCAGGCTGTGGAAGCCACGTATATGTAAGTGTAAGTGAAAGCATCCCTTGCAGACAGGTTTTTTTTTTCAAGAGGAACTTTCCTCTTCTCAATATTTCTTCACAGAACATGAGTGAAAAAGGTTACAACAAGCATTCAAACATCTATTCTGCCTTTCACAAAGGCCACAGAGATTCACTATACTACTTTGTATCCATCTGTACCACATTCCCTGCTTATCTGAAAAGAAGCTTTGTTACTGAAGCAAGAATTTGTTCACAGAGCAGGCTTCCTCTTCTCCTTCCTCCTGCTATTTTAACTCTCCTACAGATGTTTTCTCTCCTATTTGCAAGGCAAATGGTGTTAAATGAGAAGATCAAACTGAAACAAGAAAGAGATGTCCCTCTGAGACACATTACTTTATGACAATCCAAATTTTAAATTTGAATTAGAATAATTGCCAGAACAGCTGGGCTGACACTATACCAATGTATATAAGAATGGGACTGGTTCTTCATATTTTAAGTTCTTGTTTTGTTTTCATTTCTCATCCTCTTGTATTCCCTTTGCCCCCTTACTGTTATTGTGAGCTTTCTGGCTTTCATTTCGATTGTTCTACTCCAGTGTCACAACTGTTTCTGTCACGCAGGCCCTCAGTTTTTTAGTGGCACAGGATCAGCAGCCCTGCACTGTCTGTCTATCCATGTAAAATTTCTTGTACTGAGACAGTGGTGTTGATGGCTGGCTCAGAAATTAGTCAGCTAAGGAACCACAGCCCTCCAGGCTTCATTCAGGTTTTTCTAAAACTCAATCTTGGAAACTCAAGTATCAGTCCAAGAATTTTGACAGACCATGATCTTCTGGTGGTTACTTGGAAGGGGGAAGTGGCCAAAGGATCAGAATGTTTGGAAACCTGAGTTGAACACTGGAATACTGTTTGGCACTGTGGGTACCAGTCAGGTCACAGCATATGATGAATAAGTTTAGACAACCTCCAATTTAATTTGTAAAGAGCTTGTTTTCATCTCTCCCTGGACCCCTACAAGAAGAAAATTTGCACAACATAGATTATGGAAGCTTCTCTAAAGTGCCAATAGTAAAACCTTTTGGTTTAATTAATTACCTTCCTAATCACTGGTATTTTAATAGAACTTTAAGCAGGGTGGATTATTTTAATACCCACTCAATTTTAATTACAGTACTTTTAAAGAGATTATTTTTTAACAATGATGGATATCATTATCTCTGAGACACTACTAACAAGTTTTAACCACTGCGTCTTTTTCTTTCAACAAACAAAAGTCATCCTTATTTGGACTAACATATGTGCTTGGTGATTTTGCTTATGGCTCCTATCAGTCAGCAGCACTAGAAATATTGCAAACAGGTACTCAGTCCTTGACCCAAGAAAATACTTTTTCAAGCTGATAACATGAAAAACATAATTGCAGATTAAAGACTTACATTTTTCCACACAGAGATTCATGAAGATGCCCATTGTGCAGCTTTGTGCCTCCTAAAGGACGTATTTGCACTAAGTTAGGGCACCTAAGCGAAGAATTAGTTTGATGACAGCAGATTTTGAAATGAAGTGATTCAAGCTGCTTTCAGGAGGATAACTGGGGACCTGAGGTTCTGGATTGTTAGAGTTAGACACAAGCACAAGCAATTTTAAAAACTAAGCCTTTGCCCACACTTTTGAGAGCAGGAAGGACATTTTGTTGAGCTCAAAATCTTGTTCATGAATAATGAAGAAGCACACCCTATGTTTAAAGCCAGGAATTTATGCACCTGAAATTTTAAGTCTGATTGCTGTCAGTCCAGAGCTGTTACAAAAAAGGAAAAGATAATACCATTAGAATACAAAAAAAGCCTCAATAATACTTGCAGCATTCAATATTTTGCACAGATGACTCAGTCTGTACCCCATTTCTTGGTGTTTTATTAACCCTACACTGCTCCTCTAATTCTTAAATCTGGTGGTTTAACCTTGGGTTTTGTAGAAGAGAGGAAAAAGATATTACAGCAAGCTATGAGTATCTGGAAGAATATAATTTTTGGTGGATTTCTTTGTCACTCCATTTGGAGTCCTTTTAATATACCTGGTAACACAGAATTATTATTTCGTCCCTCCTTCATGAGTCTGCATCTCTAAATTTACTATATATGAATTAGGAGATATGCTGCAGCTCTGAGAATTGCTACCATGGACTTCTTTTCTACAGAAGCCACATGACAAATCACCTTACAACAAATCCTCATGGTGCCTCATTCATTTTCTTCCATCCCAAAGTTATAATTTGCTCTTTGACTGATATGCAAAAGACGCAAAGGAGAAGTGAGGTTTGGTTGCAACCTCAGGATCACATTCACTGACACATAAGGAGGGACTCTGAAACCAGACCTTTTTGTGCCCATGCAGAATTTCTACCAAGGTCCCTAGAGGTCACACACACACAGCCACTGAATCTGTCCCCTGTGCCTCTGGCTCCCTTGAGGCTTTGCATTAGTAAGACAAATGGCTAATTCACTACAGAAAAATGTTGTGCATTTCATGATTAAACACAAGCCTCCTCAGACTTGGCTTCATTTATTTCCTCTGCAATGAAATATGTGCTGGTTTATATTTTTTCATTGCTACTTAAATACAAGCAGTTTTTAAAAGGCTGGAGGAATTTACAAAGCTGAATCTTTCATTCTAACATGAAAATCTGTTTTGGTCACTATTTTTTCCTGCTGCCATATAGTTATTTAATGACATTATTTAAATGTGTTTAAAGAATTTGAATAATTGCTAATGATCCTTCCCTTAGGAATTCAATTAAACCTAACTCCAAATCTGTAGGCATAATAGGAAGAGTGAAATCTTGCTGTTCTAACTAGCTATTTATATTGAGATTTATATAGCTTTAATTATCAGTAGTCCCTAATTACACAGTTTTCAGTAGTAGCATAGTTAACAAGAAACACCTTGTTCTGACCATAAATACTGGTTTGATAACTGATGGCATTAAATATTTGGGGCAGATGTTCCCTCTTTGGTGGTTGGGGCTTTTTGTTTTGTGTTGTTTTGGAGTGGGCGGGGAAGGGGTTTTGGTTTGTTTGTTTTTAAAGAAGAACTGTGCCTACCATAGAGACCTTGTTCATGACAGTCTCTATCAAGCCTTCTCCTTACATGCCCAAGACTGCACAACAAGAGCTGGCTTTTTCATCCACTACCTCACCTCAATCCCTGCTGTTACAAGGACTGTTACAGCAGTCAAGTGGCATTAGCTATGTTCAACTTTTTCAACTAAGAGTTCCCCTGTAGATTAGGGCTAGGGCTCTGCTGCACTAATGGAGAAGTAATTCATCAATACTTAGAGCTAAACCCCCGTCATTTTAATAACATGCATGTACCCAGGGGTCCTCCCTCTTTGCTGTCCACAGTGACCTCTGCCCACCTGCTCTGTTGCTATCCAGCCTTGACAGATATGCACATATTCAGCTTGCTGTCACTTCAGCCAACAAAGGATAGTGCCAAATTTATCCTCTGCTGATATAAATAGCAGATCATACTGTCCCTGATGTAAATGAAATAAAGACTCATTAGTGAAATTGCTAATCCATGTGCATAAAAGCTCAGAAAGAAAACGTGTTTCTGATTTAAACCTCCCCAACCATGCAGAATGCCTAACCCAGTTCAAACAACCCTAGGAACTTGGCTAGAGCACATTAGATGACCAAGAAGCAAGAATCTATGCTCTGAAACAGGTAAGGCAGGAAACAGACCAACAAGTCAAGATTGGTTTTCCAGTTTTCCAAACCAGCTCAATGTCTGAATGGCTGTGGCTTTGAGGTCTTAGCATCTTACAACATCACAAACAGAAGAGACTGCAATAGCTCAGGACTTCAGACTGACAGAAGAATCCCTACATCTTCCTTTAAAACTTTTACCAACTACGTCTCAAACAAAACCCAGAAACAAGGAGATGCCTGGTCTTACCCAAAGCAGGGGCTTTGTGCCTCATATCTGCTTCTCTGGCTTCACTAACACTGCACTTTCTTCCCTGCTCTACCCACAGTTGTCCACTAACCGAGGAAAGGGCCTGTGCCTGTTTGGGACTTGTGCCATCAACCTGTGCTCTGCTGCACCCACTGCTATTTCAGCAGGCACAGAGTACAAACACACAGCTGATCAAGGATCAAGCTATTTATCAAGAATTACAACAAGTATTTTTGGCCTATTCAAGAGAACATAATCTGACTTTATAGTTTGTTTGTGTTATATCACAAGTTATCTCACCTATGAATTTTACATTTTATTACAATTGTCCATTTTTTTTTTTGCATGTCACTCTTCTGAGGACTAATAACAAAACACAACCATGGCAAAAAATAATAAAAAATACTTTTGAATATGTTTAAATAATTTTTTAGTAACTTCTTGACAGTTACTGTAGGCAAAATGTATGTATTTTTCACAAAATACATGTTATATTATTGTCACTGTAAGAAACAGAGATAAATTATAGGTAATTTCCACTTCTTAAGTCCTGTTTCTATGGTAATATGAGCAACTGCCATTACTTCAGAGCTTGTTACCATGGTTATTTCAGGTAATTCCAGGGTTTTAATACCCTTAAACCTGAAGTGATACCTTTTCCTCCTATTTTGTGGTTGAACAAAATCATAGTTCAACTTCAGGAGGAACACAAACCTTCTAGTTAAAACAAAACCAGCCTATAGCACACATGTATAAAGAGATAAGTCAAAGTGAATTACTTACCACACAACCCCTAGCTGACTCTCTTCTCCTAAAAGGGTAGTACCCCTTTCCCAAACATATTTCTATGGAAAAGAGGAGGTGTTTCCTCCAGGCTGTAAATTCTCTAACTGCCCTCAGCTGTGCAGACTGCTCTTCCTGACCATCCAGATTCCCAGTGAAGCTGCAGAAGTAGGATATAATGGGCAAGTGACCTGTTTCTCCAAATCCCAGCTTTGAGCGCTGACTGATAAGGTGCCTGCTGCCTCCCATTGCTGTAAGAGTGAGGGTCATTGGGCAGTCTGGGTTCACTCACTGACAAGCCATCCTTCACTTATTCAAGTGCACTAGAGAGTAAATGGGCTTAATAGAGTCATTTGTGGTCGTCAGGCAGCCTTCCCCACTATCAAACCAAATGGCACCAGTACCTTCACCTATGTCCTACAGGCACCTCTTTGGGTTTGAAGATGGACAGGATAATTCTGCTCGGACCTTTGTATAGGTAAGATGTGGCAGAAGGTTTCATATACCAGAAGCTGGATAGTAATAAACAGTATTCTAAGGTAAATCTGATTTTCATCCTGAGAAATCTTCACAGGATAGCTGTGTGATCACTGCCCGCCTTTCCAACAGGTCTCCGTGCTCATGCCTACTGCAAATGCTGCTCTTTGTTTCGGGAATTTTTGCCTACCACACATTGCTATAGCTAGGATATGAGGCCAGGGCACTGGACAGGCTCCAGTCTGAGTCACTGACACCATATGATACTCCTAAATTGGCTCCAGTGTTGTCAGGATTTTGGCCTTTTCATTAGAATTTTTTTGAAAGCACAAACAAGAGAATATTTTTTGTTTAAGAAAAATGGAATTTTAAGCCACATAATTTTAGAGAAAAGATAGTAATTGTGAAGTAAATGGGTCCTAGTGGCTCAGAATCAGGAAAGTAAATATCAAGATCCCAAGATATTTCATGTTTTCAATTAATCTTCTATTTTAAAGTCCCTAAAAACACCTCATACTTCAGACTAGCAGTGTTATATTCTATGGCTGTGATTTTTTTTCTTCTCATACTAATTAACAAGATTCATCATAGTGAGCTACATAGTGATCTCTGTTTAGATGCTTGTTAAAGAAAAAGCTGTTGTCAGCCCTCTTGCACAATGCTCGAAAGTCAACTTCAGTTATATAGGCATGGATTTCATCCAAATAATTAACACTTGTCCTCTAATTTAGATATTAATAATATCGGGGCAGTGTAGTCTTTTAGAACAAGGCAAAGGAATATGTGACCTCAGAAATCTATTTTCCTACCAGTGTGTGATTAGTGGAACCTAATATTGATGTTCCACATGAACTGCACTGATCTGTTCTGACTGTGTGTACATACATTATCAAATTCCTTGCTACAATAAGGATAGACACACAAATCAAAGCAGCTGGTACTGATGCGCCCTCATCAAAAGCAGTTTGGGGGTTTTACCATATGCTAACCTTAGTCAGGTCCCCTGAACAGGACATTTGATATCATACATATGCTCAATATGCATCTGATTTGGATTTCCTCAACATGGGCTGTGGTGTATCTGCCATGTACCTGGAGCACTAGGGAACAGGAACAACCAGGGCATGTGAATTGCTGCTTCGAACCAAAACAGAAATCTGGACACAGACTTTCTATCGCCTTGGGTATAGAAGCAATTTTAGACAGACAATAAGCAGTGGAGGGTTTAAGTTATGGGCAGTTGTTAGAGACAGGGAACAGTAAGTGAGGAAATCATCCGGGATCTTTCGGGTGCTTCAAGGTGAGTATTTAATGGCTGAAATTCCTCTGCATCCACTTGGGAGTTCACAAAAAGAATCTCTAACTCTGAGAGGAAGGACAGGTCCAACTGAGCAAGTAATGCCCGCATTACACTCAGAAATCCAAATTCAGGGAGGAGGTATATCTGAAACTCCTCTGGACCAGAAGTGCTATCCCCCTCTGCAAAACTATTACATTTCTTAGTAACACTGCAAATTCCACATTGTGTGGATTGACAGGCTACCATAGCGCTCTCCATCAGGGTGGAGGCATGCCCATGTCCCTCTTTTGAGAAGTATGCTCATTCCAAAAACTTTAAGGTTTCTTTCAGATTCCTTTACAGTCAGATATTATGGATCTATGTTACACATTTTCTAAGCTCATACACTGATGTCATCTAAGGTGTCGACATCTGTAGAGAACAGTCCTGCAAATGGCATGGCAAGCTGCTCCATAAAATTCTATATCCTGCCAGGCCAGCTGGCAGAAAGGCACTAGTCTAACCAATTAAATTACTCAGGCATTTTCTAGTTCCAAGCCTTATTTGCAGGCTTGCAACATAAAACAATTTAAAAAGCTTTCTGTAGCTCTTTCCATTATACTTTCTTACTGACACGTTGATGACTTCTGAGATCCTGGTAAGCTGAAGAGCTTGTTTTTGCCCCCTAAAATGTGGGACCTCTCCTGTTCTGAGTTTTATTCTTTATTCTATTTACAGGATCTGCTTGAACTGTATTTATAGGCAATAATCTTTTATAGCAGTAGCATAATTCTCATTTGGCTATTCTGTTCCATTTTCATTTTTTAATGGCAACCTTGGACTCTAACATGACAAAGTCCTGGCATTTCACTTTCACTCAATCAAGGTGGCCCTAAGAATGAAGCTTTGAAAAAAGCCCAAGAAACCTCTCTTCCTCCAGTGCACACCAGCTGTGCTTTTTCCATTATACATCCTTCTGAGGATTTTGATATTTTTAATTGTCTCCTTTGTACCTGATAATATTAATTATTTCCTAATCTATCCACCAAAGTACTCTCTGACCTAGTCAGATCATACAATGATAAACTGGAAAAAAGCACAGGTTTTTATATGATCCAAATCTCTGATCCTGCTTTTAAAAGAAAGTATAAATATTTCTGCTTTCCCTGTTTCCTCTTCTTGCATTTCAACCATTGCCAAATTCAGCTCCCAGACAGAGGAGACTGGAAGAGACTCATGAATTCCCTGCTTCAAAAAAGCTATCTACAGCATCCATTCATTTGTATTGCAGCAATTACTCATTTCTATTTGGAAACACTCTAACAAAAAATATCCTCACACCTTTCTCCAGGTTGGAAGGATTTTTCTCAGCTTGGTGTTAGAGAACACAAGGATCCAGACCCATGACAAACACAGACTTAATATCCAAATCTGAGCTACACTTTGATGCCAGAGAAACATGGGTTGGAGGTGTAAGGCAGAAGAAGGGAAAGTAGAAAGTGCATGTTTAAAGCAGCCTCAGGGATTTAAAAATAAGTCTTCCATTACAGTTAACTGGTGACTAGCACACAAGAGAGTTGAAATTTCTCAGGGTTTGCTTTGGAAAGCCTAGGAATTCTTTTCAGAAAATAATATTTTATTGAAACTTCCTTTATGATATGGAATTAATACACACTTTTAAAAGTCATCCATTACTCCACAAGATACCACAGACAGCAGAAGAAATGGACTCCTACTACAGTGGACCTTCACTAGGACCTATAGAAAGTAGGAAGAAAACTCCACCAGCTGCAAATGAATCTATTGTAACACCCCACTTGCAAAAGTACGAAATGAGCTCACAGTTTGGACAGGCATCCCTGAAAAACATGGCACAATTCTGTGTTTCTTGGGAAAACGGTCTCCTTAAAAGCATTTCAGAGTTCTTTGCAACAGAAAGAGATAGCAGTAAGAGCAGTCATCTCTAACAATGGAGATGCAGGCTACCTGATTTCCCAGTGGCATAAAATACACTTTAACTGGCATTTCAGGGAATGTTTGGCTCAGGCAGTGAGGTTCTGAGAGCACTTCTTTTTAAGCACTGTAAGAGCAGCTTGCATCACTGGTTTTAAGAAGTTGCTTGATTTGTTTATTTTAGACCATCTAACATAGCTCAACTGAAGAAAGATGGTTCAGGGTATCCCTCTGAGTCTGCGTTCTTGTCATTATCTCAGGACTAAGACAGGAAGGCAGATCCCACTCCTAGGCTGTTTTTTTGCCTAACGCTGACCCCGAAGGACATCATCCTGGCACAGATCCTAGCAGTACCACTTCAGAGCTGCTCTGTGGAGCAGGATGTGAAACATGTACTATGTGCTGCTGCATCAGCAAAGTACAGAAGTGAGCAGGGCTGGGGGCTCACAGAAACATCTGAGAGATTCCAGTTGCCCGTGAGCCCTACAGCTGTGACCTCGTTCATCTGGCACCTTCTGCAGCACCTCAGTGTGGGATTGCCTCCCTGCCTCCAGTCAGCAGCAAGGGCACAGATTCACCATGGGCCAGCATTTCAGAGGCGAAGTGAGGGAACTTGAGCATTAAAACAGTCTCTGCTCAGCCTGGGGCTTAGAGCACCTAAGGATCTAACTGCTGTGTTAGAAAGTCCCCCCAGCCTGCAGGGTGTGATACTTCAGGGAAAAATGGAGATAGGTAACCTCAGATCACTGATTCTAGTCACCTATTTTTGATTGCTTTGGAGCTGGGCTTGACCCTTCTCTCCATCTCCCTCCTGCTCCCTAGAATTTCCCCATCAACTGCTTGTCTTTAAATCTCCATTGTCAGACAGGAAATGTATAGGTTCCAAATGGAGGAGGCAGATCACACTGGGTATCTCATGTGACTTTGTCATCTGTAATTCCCTCCCACATAAAGGACAAAGCCATGTTTTTATTATAAATCAGCCCCAGAGAATAACCACTATCTGCAAAATTGTTAACAATTAAACAATAATTCAGGGATTTGGAAACTAAGCACCCTGTGTGTGAACAGATTAATAGAATATTGTCTATGTAATTCTAGAGAAAACCAATTGAGCTTACCATCTAATGAGCAACGACGCTCTCTCACATCTGCCAGCAAAACGAATCAACATAATCTATTGCAGGTGGTTGTGCTTTTTGTTCACTATGTTACAGAAATGATTCAGCACCATAAATTATGGAACCATAATCAGCAATTGGTAATATGTGGGAGTTTATCCTTTTCTTAGTTTATAGGCTTATAAGTAGCGTTACGTCAAAAAAACAGCACTCAGGTTTGTGCCCACAATTAACATTTATTCATAAAACATCAAGCATTTTTTCACCAGCTCTTAGACCACATGGCATTTCAAGACATCAGCCAAATTGCAAATAATGACCAAAGGTCCAGAATCATCACTTTCTGCCACAGTTTTGCCTTTCACATAGATGATCAGAAAGCCATAGAATTAGGAGAGATTTCCTGCTTGCATTACAAGAAGGATAACACTTTTCCTGTTCTGTTTCTATGATATTTGGAAGAATCTTGTTATTCAATAATGCATCTTATTCCTTTGCTTGCTCTGACAACGCTTATACATGATCTTCTACCAACACCTAAAAACTTTTGTGTTCAGTAGGGAAATGTTTTGGTACATGCATATGCACAAAATAACTCTAGTCCCTAACATAAAGTTGTGTAACCGTAAGCAAAAGAACTTCATGTTTTTCTAAGATTTGGTAAAATTATTACTTTCTGGCACAATGGGGTCTTCGAATATGAGTCACAGAGACATGCAGAGCCCCACAGTAAATCCATGAACACCTGATATAAAGCCATTTAACTGAGGGTAATTAAATCAATGAGAAATGTGGCCCATAATCATTATCCAAAGCTGCAACTAAATCCAGCACAAGTGTAGCCCACCCTGCAGTCATCCCAAAGTTGAGACATGGCTCAAGTAACTGGTGCTGGAACTTCCTCCCTACGAAAGAGTAACTCACATAATAAAAATAACAACATGATTACATTGCATCTTTACATCTATAATACTATTATAAAAAGGAAATTAATTTTTGCTTGATAAAAATAAATCAAAACATATACAGGAGTTTTAGGGAAATAAACTTTCACTTCTAATAGTCCAAGTAGGAATTGGATGCAGAATCCATGACTGGGTAGGTGTCGGATATCTAAAGGTTTAGAAACCTAAGATGGCAAGTAATACTTCAGAAATTCTATTCTTTTTCAGTTCATGTTAGAGAAAACTTCAAATGAAAATAACAGATAGTTAGATTTCCTTTATCCCCATACAGTTCTTGAAATTATTTTGAGAAGTGTCGGAAAAAAGCAATTAAATCCTGAAATAAACTAAATATTATGAACATCTTTACCATTTATATTTTTGATTAATTTTAATTTGGGGTTTTTTGGGGGGTATGCTATTTTTGTTCATTTTTCTTTGCTTGGAGAGGCCATTTGTTCATTTAACCAAAAAAAAAAAAAACCAACCAAAAAAACCCACCAACAAAATATTTGCTATTTTTAATTTGAAGGCAGATGGTCTCCTCAGTTTGGTTCTTGCTTTTTCTTCAGAAGACTGTGTACCTTAACTTCACAAAGCCTCCTGAGGTCACTAGATGCCTGCACAGGCCCTCAGAAGAGGTCAAGAAACAAAATTCAGAAGATAACTGTGTGCTTTTCACCCCTTCCACAAACACTTTAACAGAGCATTTTGATGGAAGAATAAAGGAAGAACATCCGTCTTCCTGGCTCACAACGTTCCCTGTGACATTTGGCAGTGATCCTGACTGAGCTGGAGGTGCTCAGGGTTCTGAGGATCAAATCAGCATGGCTGGTGCTGAGAGACTCATCTGAACCTCTTGTAACACATGAACAAATTTACACAGAAAGAAACAACTTTCTGTTAAGCTGCAGGAGGGTGAAAAAAACCCCACTGAATCCCAAAGGCTTAGAAATAAACTGTTTTTTTTATCTTAACTAAAGTAAACCATGACTGATATCACTATAACACAAATAATTAAAATGTCAGAGTAGTTTATTGCTTACTATTATAATGTGTTCATAATGAGAAAACTTTAAAAAAATTTCCTGATTATTATTATTATTACCTGGAATCTGAAATAAATTCCTCTCCTTCCTTTGCATAGTAGTCTACTCCTTGTCTAAATGACACACTGTCAGTGCCTATCACTGAACATAACCTGGAAATGAACAATAGAGCCTAAAAAACACATTATAAAGATCTTCATATTTCCCAGGATAGAGATAAGGTCTACTGACTTTGTAAAAGTGTCCACCTGTTATAGGCAACCTTGCAATAGGGTCTACTTTAGCATTATTCATCCTCAGTGATGAACCAGTGATTCTATAAAAATAAAGATACAAGAAAACACATCAATCTGTGTCCTGTATGCTTATTGGAGCTAAAGTGCTCTACTGTTATCTTTCTTAACAGATTGTGCAGCATCTCTATTTTTAATATTTCTAACACATTTACATCTACAAACTGATGTCCCTGAGAAGCAGGGGAGCAACGTAATTTTCCCCCTTTCAGCTGTGTTCTCCCCTCAGCTATGAGGGTTTCTTCCTCTCACGAATTGGAAGACTCACACAAATTATAAGAATCTCAAGAATCATATTACATCTTGTAATTTGACTGGAGATGAAAGTTTCAAATCCTTATAAGAGTACATATATACTCTTCACACTTCCTTTTCCCAAAACTCGTAGCACAGCAGAGAATTAACCCATCTGAGTTCAATTATGCTTGAGGTCTTCTTAAACAGGACATGATGGAGACACGGTATCTCCCTGATGCGGCCCTGCTGGTCCCCTCTTAGCTATGTTTTCCTCTTACCTCAGTTTCTAGGAATAGGATAAACCCTCATCTAACTGAATAGGAAATGAGACTATGAACCAGTGCACAATGAAAAAATAACTTCTGCCTGGATCTAAGACCACAGAGAGAGCATCAAGAGCAAAGCCCAACAATAGATGAGCTAAAGGGGAATGGATCATATCACTACAGGCTGTCATTGGATATAAGCACCACTGCAACTTGCCAGGCTCCAGGATGTCAGCTAGAGGTTGGTAGCACATTGCACACAATGCCATATTTCTCTATGTTCAGCTTTAATGAACAGTTAGCAGTATGATGTTCTTGTGTACTTCTGGCATTACCTTAGCACTTCCCAAATGTAGCATCATCTGTTCTTTACTGAGTGTTTTTTCCCCTGTAGGAAACTTAAACTTGCCTCTGAGATCTTGCAGATGGATGAAGCTACAAGAACTTCAGGACACACATTTTCTGAATGGACATCTCTGCTCTTCCTTATCTCAAGAACATTATCAAAATGGGATTTATGACACTTGCTCTGGCACACAGTTCTTCCTTGCTTCTATTACATGCTTTTCATTATTATATAGTGCTACAGTTTTGCTATAAACATCGCTTTGGTTGTGCAGAAGCTTTACTACAAACGTTCTATTACAGACAGCGAGAGAACTTTCAAATAACCTTAGCAGAGCTTCTGCCTTTGAAGGGTTTCTTTATTAATATTGTACATATGCTTCAACCCTACCTATAATCTTTCCTATATAAAGATTCCCTCCTCACTCCACAGGTGCATGCTTCCAGTAATCTGTAATAACAATGATCATTTGCAGTTACATACATAATGCATTTTTATTTTAAATGCAACTGCAAAGCCAGCTGTTGAAAGCTCACTCTATTTAACCTTCACTATTAATGACACAACACAGAAGAAGTAGTCCAGCAGCACCATTAAAGCCAACATTAGTGGCACCAGTAAATTTAAGAAGGTGAAGTTTTTCCATGAAAACTATATTGTAGTAATGAATGAAAAAAATAAAGGATAACCTGATGTTCCACTCTGTTTATCCTAGTCACTGCACTTGTGTTAAGATTATACAAAACTTTCAAGCTGTCGCAACTTATATATATATATACATATATATATACATATATATATATATATATATATATATATATATATATATATATAAGATCCGATCTAAGATCTGATCTTTTTTTAAATTATGTTTAAATCCACAGAGGTTACCCATCTCTATAGTTGTGTCCTTATGCCAAGAAGACATAAAAGGATCTGTGCAGACTGAGAAACTCACAGGTCAGCAAACTGGTTTTTACACTTTGCTTGTGTACTCTGTTAGTCTCAAAAAATTTCAGTCTCATATTCACATCTAACCAGACACATATGTTATGCCAAAGTGTTCAATTGTAAGCCCTTCCCTGAACTCTTTGTAGCAAAAATACTGTGCACAAACCTTTTGTTCCCTGAAAGAAAAGAAACTCTTTTTGAAGAGGAAACACAGCAAATAGAACAAACCCTTGTTGGCCCTGAGGTCAGGTTATCTCAATGAGCAACTGTAAAGAATAGAGACTGTTTCTGTATCTTCTTTCCCAGAGTGGCCACCTTCTAAGGAAAAGTCCCAACAAAGCAACTGTTTTGTGATAGTTGCATGCATCCCTACAGGAACACCAATTATTTTCAACACCATTTTCTAAAACACATGCCATGGGAGGAAGCAAAGTGTATGTGTGTTACTCCAAAAGATAACATTTCTTTTAGCGTTAAGGGAGCTGTGCCAATAGGCTCCGTGTGGAGTACTTTGTGTATCAAGTATCAGATTAATTGTCAGCTGCACCACACAATTTACTTTACGTGAATGCATCAGTATGTAACTGTATGAATGCATATTGACAAGTGACTGATTCTTTGTAGTCCTGCTGAATAGCAAAGGCTGTCATAACAAATTGCTGCTGCTCAGGAAGAGGTATCTAGAAAAAGCTGATGCACAGAACACTTGTGACTTTTGCCCAGCACTTTAGAAAATAGAAGCAAAACAAAATTGTTTTCTCAACATTCATAGTTCTGCCATCCATCACTAGGAATTCTTTTGCCATTCATGCAAACATAATGAATCTTACCATAGGAATTTCAGTAGTATTTAAAAACAACATCCATTAGTGTCTGTGTTTTGTAAAACGTTGGTTTATGCACAGCTGTACTACTGATACATAGCTGTGTTGCCTATGCATGATGTCACATTGCAGCGTCATAACTCCACAGCTGCTGTGGTTTTTCTGGAGGAAAAGTGATCTCTAAAAGACCACATTAAAATTCCTTGATTTTGTAAGGAAAAATGTGACCTAATATTCATCGCTTCACAACAAATATCGTATTTCAATTGATGATAGTCTGTACCATTTATGATATTGAACAAGGATGATATTTCAATCTCTGCTATGCAGAAGGATGATAATGTAGGTTTGACTTAAATCAGTTAAAAAGGTCATATCTTTGTTTCCTCAATAAAATATAAATATAGTTATTTTAAAAATGTGATATTTATCCCCCTTGTTGCCAGTTATAACTGACAAATAACACAGAAAAAAGAAATAGAAACCCGTCTTGTTAACTGAGTTCCTATAACATCAGGTTTAATTGCATTAAAGAACAATCCCAATGCCAAGAAGCATTCTGTGTGATTTCTTACCAGTACCCCTGACTTCCCCATTTCATAGTCTTAACACTGACTTTAGATTAGACATTGTGCCTCGTACATTTGCATCAGCCAGAAAATTCAGTCTCCTGCTTTGACTTTGGCCAAAGAAATGTTCCCCTACATCCAACACCTGGCTGCTTTAAAAGGATGGAAGCCTCCTCCATCCCAAGTAGTGTGGTAAGAGGAAGGTTAAAATGCAGTAGATAACAATGGGTCTGATTCTGACAGAAAATGCAAGTGTCCGTTCAGTATTTGCATCCTTTCAGACATAAAAGGATGACGCAAAGCCTGATGAGATCAAACTATGGGGTCTGTTCACAAGCAGCCCATATGGAAGTTTTGGGTCACTGAGAATTGCAAGCCTGTAGTGAGGACAGGTCTCATTTAACAAGAATATTTAAAAGTATTCACATTTACTGACATAAACTTAACTGCACTCCTTATTTGAAGAAAATAAGCCATTTCTTGGGGCATTTTCCTAACTAAAAATAGATAAATTAAATCATCCTGCTGCCCTTTTCTCTTCTCATGTCAGGCACAGAGACAGATCCTTCATGCCATGCAATACGTTGCCGACATAGCCTAGTTTAAGAAGAGTCCCTAAAAGAATACCTTATTTGGTATCTGCTCCTAGCAACAACTCAAGCATGTAAGTCTCTCAGATCTCTCTATTGCTCCTCTATTGCTCCTCCAATGAGCCCATTGGCAACATTCACATCAGGTACTCCCTTCCTCTGCTCCCTTAAATATTTGAGGACAATATCTCTGATAAATGGACCCTTTGCAAGTCCCAAAATGGTAACCGGCGTTTCATGTCCAAGAGTAAACATAGAAATATAGATGCGTCCCCTCTTCCCAAAAAAATAATTCTCAAAATTCCATATTATTTTCTTGCAGAACTTGAAAGTAACATACAAAATTTTTACTGAACTGATATTCTTAAGTCCAAATAAGTTTTTAGAGACTTTTTCCTAATTCTCCTTAAAATAAAAACTAGATATTCACTAGCGTCAACAAATACCTCGTTCAACTGATGCATTCACAAGAACAAAAGTCTCACACACTTGCAATAAATACTTGCTTGCAAAATGCCAAACCCATGGGGTGGACCACAATGAAATCTGATTTGCCTTCCCTTTTAGAGCTCTCTTGTCATTTAATCATGAAGGAAAAAGAATAGGATACAATTTTAAAAGGTCAATTACTCATAAGTAAATGGTTGATGACAGTCCACAGAAAGAGCCTAGGAACACCCCATAGGCTGAAATACGCTTTATTAAGTTTTTGAGTGCTTCCATGCAAAAAACCGTGTTCAAAATACATTCTGATGATTTATAAGCAGCAGGAGTTAAATTGGACCATTATGTATTCAATACTAATTAACTCACTTGTTAATTGGTGTTTTTTTGATATTTTGTATTCTTCAGACGCGCTAATGTGTGCATATGGCAAGGCTGTGACATCATGAAACAAGCATGAATATAGTTGTGACAGATAAGTGTTTAAAATCCAGATAAGAGAAAAAGGATGTTTTTAAAGACTCTATTTCACTTTTTCTCCAGCTCAGTTTATGTTCCTTTTCATTCCATTGCCAAAATGCACACAATCTTCCTTGCAGCATCATCAGAGCTATTTGGCTACTCCACTGTCCCATAATTGAGTTATTTTTAAAGGCAATCTCAATCTTAAAAATGTCTTTAATTTGGATTGTTTGGTTTGAGAATGTGTAGAGTGCCTATTTAACATATTTATTTTTAAAAATTCATATATTCTCCTTGAACACTACTTTTAACATAGTTTCTGTCTGGCAATGTACATGCTTGTAACACTAAATATTTCCTGTAGTAAGTCAGACAACGCCATAATCTACTATTTCTACTATTTTCATATCAAAGTAGCAGGAATAAGCCAATTTTAATTTAAATGAAGTTTTTTCTGGACAAATAATAAAAAAAAATTTCTACTCTTTGTGGTCCATCTGTAGCAGTTTAATGCAGGAACCAAGTATTGGCTCACTGGGTTTCCACCAATTCTGCTTCATGTGATTAGCTCATTCAACAGGTCTTCATTTCTTCCCTCCTATAACACCACTACTGCACACCCACTGAACACTCTTTCCATCCACACCACCCATAATATTTCTCCCAGCTTCTACCTATCCAGGTGGAAATTTGTATATTCAAGTACAATTTAATTTCCCCTTTCAGCCAGTCCTCACTTTTGGGTTCACTGTTGCTGCGATATCATAAAATCATAGAATTACAGAATGGCCTGGATTGGAAGGGACCTTAAAGATCGTTGAGTTCCAACCTCCCTGCCATGGACAGGGACACCTTCCACTAGACCAGGTTGCTCAGAGCTCCATCCAGCCTGGTCTTGAACACTTCCAAGGATGGAACATCCACATTGTCTCTATCACATCAAAGTTGGTTTACCTTGAGAGACTGATACATGGTTTTTTTTGGTTTTTTTTTTTAACAAAACTGTAGTCAGACATTTCAAAACCTTGTTTCTGTAAGCATGACACCTTAGATCAATGTTATATTTCAGACATCAGCCCTTTATGTTCTTCTAGATAAAAAGAAGTATTTCCCTGATCTCTCTGGTGACAGCGAGGAATATTTGGCTCCTTTTTGAAATACCAAGATGAAAGCTATTCCCCAAACGTCACTGTCTTATCAAGAAGAAGTCAAGTCATCAGCCCTTTAGAAAGAAGGTGCGTATGTATACAGAAGTGTGGGATGTATTTCCCCTGGGTACTGAAATTCCTAGTAATGATGCACTGGTGAGTCTGTAGCTGCACCCATCCTCTGGGTCCTTACCCCAACCAGTTCTACCTCTGGCCTTACAAACACTCCCAGTTATCCTAGTACTCAAAAAGATATATCTAAATTTCTTCAAAAAATGTTAGGGTGATACATAGTTTTATATTAATGTTGGCTAAACAGCAAAGTCTCTGAAATGATTTTGAGGAGGTGGGTTTCTTTTGGGAAGAACTGAAAAGACATCACACAAAGCTCTTAGTGACATGAGAGACCTTGAAACCTGCCTTTCCCCTGTCTAATTTGAGGGCCAGCTGGCTGCTTCTCTCCAACCAGAATGCTCAGCAAACTCAGAGATCATTCCTTCCCAGTGCAGTTTTTGCCAATATCTGTATCTTCCTAAAATAAATTCATTTTAAATAAAACTTTATTTTCTGAACTAGAAGATTTTTTACCAAAAATGTTCCCCCCTCCAACTGTGTTAACTTCATTCCATTACTGTAAGTGTTCATTGGCTGGTTCCCTTACTCTGACACCCACCAGATAACTTTATTGGAAAGCACTCAAAACCGTATTATATTTTGAATTGAAATTCATTGTTAACCCTATCACATATGCAGCGATTTCTTGAATTTAAATATTTTCAAAATTAAAGATACTGTCTGGAGGCTTATTTCTCTCAAGCGATGCTAACACTAGAAAATAAATAAATAAGTAACTCCAACAACATTAAGGGAGAGGAAAGAAATATTTAAAGATTTATTCAAAAAAGCTTGAAATTATTTGGCCTGCAGGATCTGTTTCAATATGAAAAACATTTCTGCACAGATAGATGCATATTTTCGTTCCTATATGCAGAAAAGTAGCACAATCTTCAAGAAGCATACAGCATCTGACTTTCAAAACTTACAGCCTCTTCTGCTTAAGAACAAAATCAAAGCTACTCAAAGCCCTGGGTCACATCTTTGGTTAGCCATTTCACATGCAACTTTTGAAGAAGAAAAAAAAAGAATTGCATGGGTCTAATCCAAACCCTTTGAAGCAATTTTTTGACGTTTAGTGGACTTCAAATCAGGGGTTTGGTTTCTTGGTTCACTGTACTTTTCCCCTTTTAATTTTTTTAATTTTTTAAAAAGTTTTTTTTTTATTTTTGTATTTTAATAAAACTCTTCAATGCCAGTTCACAGCACTGGAATTATTCTGAATAGGTAAAAAGCACATTTTTTTTGTCATCAAAATCTATTTTTTCCCACTATTTTATAAGAGATTTATATTTTGTATGAAATACCAAAGATGAAATAGAGCTGAAAAATATCTGCTGAAAACTTTTGAATTACAAAACCCAAGTTGGTTGATTAATCCTTTCCATGACTGATGCCATTGTAAAGCCCTATTTTCTAAAGGAACAACATATTGAAGGAAAAACATCAAAATTTATGATAGCATGAGATATTCAAAAGTCGAAGCAGAGGAATCCTTTACTTCAGAACTCCCTAAGACTTTATTACCACCAGTGATTCACTGTATGACAGGGAGCAATTAACATCTCTGCTGCAGACCCCTTCCTTGGTAAAACAAACTGGAATGCACTATATGTGCTGGAAATTTGAGAAGGTGGGAGCGGCATCTTAGTTGCTTTTGAAATTTTTAAAAATACGCCTGGTCTCTAAACTAAGAATACTTTTTTCCTCCTCCCATAAATTAAAGTATATCTAGATAAAAAAAAAAAAAAAATAAAAGTGTTGCCAGCCCTGTAAAAACACTCAGGTTTCAAGATGCTTAAGAAAGATGAAACGAAGGCAGAGATCTTCATTGTGGTGCTCAGAAGGCCAGGACAGTGGATCTAAGAAAGGGCTTATACGGATGCTGTCATATCACAGCTCCAGGCAGAGGGGCTTGAAGCTGCCAGCCACAACTAATATTTGATGCCAGGTTTGTGCAGTACTTTAAGATCCACACTTGGAAAGGGGAGGTGTGCATCCACAACACTTGCACTAAAAGTACCCAAGGCACCTCAGCTGCCCTCTCTTGGCAATTCCAGGTCCCTTAAGCTTTAGAATTAAGTAGGGTTCAGTTGCTATGGAAACAAATTTTATTTTATTTTCTTCTAAATACTTCTGTCAATAGGATCACAGTATATTTTATATCTCAGCTGACAGAATGACTTATGCCCTCTTTATTTCGACATGAATACATATATTTATGCAGAAATGGACAGATTGGTTATTTCTTATATGACTGACTCTGCTCCTTTTGGCATAATATTCTCTTATGAATAGTCAGGTGAGAACAGCCCACTTACTTTCACAATAATAAATTAGTCCGCCTGATTCAGAGAGGAAGTAAGAGGGGGAGAAAGGAGAGCAAGAATTAAAGTTTTGTGTTGTTCTGCTGAAATTCAAGCCACGCAATCCCCACACACCCATGCATTTAAAAAGGAGGCTGTGGAGATGTAGAAGTTCTACAGAAAAGAAAATTTTAAGACCTAACTGGCCTTTGGTTATGTAAGGAAATAAAGATTGAGCAGCTGCACTGACATTTCTTTTCTGGATAGCAGAGGACCGTAGTGACTCATTCCTCATTGCTATGCCAGCATACCTCTTCTACACAAGTTTTGATTAAGGTTAAAAACAAATGAGAAGGCGATGTATTTCAACTTGCATCAGTGTGTCACTGACAAGTAGCATGAGTAAGTGACCTGCCACAATGGCCCAAGCCAAAGTATTCTCATTTGGATAGCTCAAGAGCAAGTATTTCTCATGTGAAATTCAGAAAGGGCATGCTGTATAGAAATGAAATTAGGTTTTACTCTTGCACTGCAAAAGTCCATAGAGCCTACATTCACACCTATTCATGTCATATAGAAGAATGCCTGAATTACTATGTACAATGAAATATAAATGGCAAATATACAGAAACTAATAGAGTGTGTGATGAATTAAGTGTGGAGATAAAAACAGACACAGCATAATCAGTACCTGCCTCAGGTAATGATAAAATTTGATCAAGAAAGAACAGGTCTATATGTATGCAGGATATTAGTCAGAGCTCAAAGGGAAATATTAGTCAGAAACTAAGACTTCATTAACAAAGTATGTTAAGACACAGAAAAGCTATGCTGGACTAGCCAGGACATTTTGAGTTAAGCTTCAAGTCTTGCAGTTAGCACCTTTTCAGGTAACATCTCATGTTAATGAGGAAAGATATCAGTGCCCTCACACAAACGGGTAACATTGGTCCTTCAAAAGACCTTTTGGGCTTTTTTCAAACTCCCACCCACATCACTTCCAAGTGACCAGGCAGGTACAAAACCTCTCCCAGACATCACCCAACTCTTAAGTAAAGTTCAACTAAACACCATCTGTGCAACAAAAGCTCTTACCCATGCCCTGGACTGTGCCCCAGAAGATGCTTCCCTGAGCTTCCCATCTCTCTTATCCTGAGCCCAGGCCTCTTGCGTTGGAGAAGCAGGTGTAATCCCATTCTCAAGTGAAAGTCACCACAAGCCACATCTGTTAAGTGTGAGAACAGCTGACCCTAGAGGGAAAGACACCTTCCTGCACACAGTCACATAAACATAGCATCTCTGAGAGTCAGATCACTGACCAAGCAGGAAAACATAGGCAGAGAAAGCATCAGTTCCTTTCTGTAGAGTAATTTCACATCCATCAGCTAGGGAACATTAGTGTTTGACCTTCTAGTTGGTGGGGCTGGAGAGTTTTCCTACAGGCTGTTCCAAAAGTGGGATAGTGCATCTGTTTCACTCTTTAGCAGCACAAAATCACGTAACAGTAGAATTCAGAGCACTGTCAGTGTTCTACCCTCTTCATAACAGCTAAAAAACAGTGTTCCTTTCATTGCTTTTCATATACTTCCAAGTCCTGATCTAGAAGGTTATCATCAGCCACAGGAGTTCCTATGCTTTTTAAATGTGTCACTGTCTTCTAATGAATGCACTTGTAATGCTGGGTCTTATAACAGAGGCACCTGTCCTTGAAACACAAACAGATGTCAATATTTCTTTTATTTTTTTTCCCACATAGGCCTTTGAACAGTTTTTATCTATTTACAATCTGCAGTAAAACACCTGGTAGTTTGCAAGGACTAGATTTGAACTAGCTACGTATGAAAGCCAAATATGTAATTTTTGTGTTATTAGTCTTATGAGCAATCTGACTCAATCTCATCAGAGTGGAACCTCTTAACAAAAGAGCAGCTCTTTCCCGCAAGGTAAAACCTGTTTAGTAAAATCACTATACTTCAGAAAGGTTCTACTTAATTACCAAGTGTTCCTAGTAAAAAACATATCCAATAGCTCAAATTCTATTCTCGGCTATGCAGAGATAAATAAGCCCCTGGTGACGTCTGCGGCTGTCTATAGTTGAATTTGGCCAATCATATAAATCTTCACTCTTCTGCACCTATAGTGTACCTTGAGGAGACAAATGGAAGTCAGCTGAAAAATGTTTAGGATTTGCTTTCCCATTCCAAAGTCAGCTTGTTGGCTGCAGTTTGTACAATGAGATGACATGAAACAAATGGAGTAGGGCTGAAAATCCATTGTACTTAAGAGAGCAAAAACAGGCACCAGAGTGCCAGTTCTCTAAAGAGTGGGGTTATTTATGTTCATTCCTATACATCAACAATATTACATTTTGGGTTTTGTTAGGTTAGCCTAACACACCTCAAGCTACAATCCCAGACATATGAGGAAATGGAGTTGGAATGTTCTTAACCATGCAGGTCCTCCCGCACAAATCCACAATTGATGCATCCACAGTGATAACTAATTGCCTGTAAACTTATCCCCAAATCACCATGTTGTCCATCTGTTTCCTTTCTACCTTTTTACAGATTTGATAGACTTACAGATGGAGAAAAGAAAATCTTATTTTCTTCCCAAACACTCCAACACAGTGCAGAGCAGAAAAAGATATGTTTGGAGGCAAGAATCTTTAAAATGTACTCCACAAGCAACTGAGTCTGCAAAAATCAAAAGTGACCCAAACACGTTCCTTTTATGGGAATTGCTGTTCAGGGTGCAATTTCCATTTCACTGACTGGCAGCACTTTTCTTTACATACAGCCAAGGAATCATAGTGAGGAAACACTCCTCTACACAGGACAGAGGGAGGGAAGCAGAAAATTGAAGGCAAGGATGAAGAGAGAAATTAAAAAACAAGTTTCTTGCTACTGGAAGGACTAACAGAGGAAATTATTGTTTTTCTCTTAAGTGTGGAAATGGATCCAGTGGCTGTTGGTTTCCAAGTTTCCAAGTGTGTTACAGAAAACTGTGATTTCTGGTATAAGGCAGAATGACTGATGAATGTCTGTTACATGATCACTTGTAATTGCAGTGGACTACAGTCAGTGAGTTACAGTCCTCAGTACTATGATCCACAAATGCTCAGCCTGCCTTGAACTCATCTGACGAATACTTAATTCCCACTTCACCTCTCCTAGCGGGAGCGGTTCTTCTCTTGCACTTATCACAGCTAGCATTTAAGGTTCCGTACTAAAACACATAAAAGTCACTGTCCAAAGTTTGTGTCACAGCTTCGAGAGGAGCCACACAGCTTAAAAAACCTGACAAATAATCATGCACAGACTGCAAACACTATCTGATACATATACACGCACAAACACACACACCCCCCTACACACTCTATGAAATCTGCATTTATATATTCACAGTCTTTCTCAGTCAGCTCTGATGGCATTTACCTTGCCCTGTCAGAAAGCACGTCGCAGGCCTGCTGGCTCAGGAATAGTCAGTCACAGGGATGCTCAGTCACTGCTCCCTCTGGTATACCAGATACGTGTTCTCAGACATGACTCAACCATTTAGTAAGTCAAGATGACACACAGCACAATTATGTGTAACCCAGTCAATCAGCATCTATCCTAGCAATCTGCATGCTGTAACCAAGCTTTTTAATCCTAAAACATTTCCCATAAATAAGCAGAGAAGTGTACTGAAGTAATTCTTACCAGAAACACGGATTTCCTGTCTGCTACCAACACAGACACTCACCTTTTTTCTTCCCTTCACCTCAGATCCATCTCCACCACCAGCCAGCTTACATGCACCTCAGCCTGGCTTATGTGCTTTTCCCCCTCTCTAAAACATTCCCTTTCTAGGAAGGACAGGGCAGATAAAGACATACTGTCTAGCCATAGCTTTCTGTTTGACACCTGATGAATCTTTCTAGCGCCATGCATGAAAATGATGGCCAAAGCAAGGAAGAAGAGTCTCAATGAGAAAAGGGAATCAGTCTTTCTGATCAGGATCAGAAAGCCAGTCTGCCCACTCCACCATCACCACATGCTGGGCTCTGTCCAAGGTTCAGCAGATCCCTAACTTAGGGCTCTCTAGTATCTAGCATCCCAGCTCCTAAGATGTTGGGATGAGCCTGACACTTCCATGTAGGATTATCTGCAAAACAGGCCTTTCACAGCCTTTTCTGTTTACTCACAGTACCATGCAGTGGGGCAAACTGTTAGAGACGTGCAGATCCTCTTTTGAGCCAGTACTGGAGCAGAATACTCTTCATACAGAAACAGACCTTATCTTCATCCTTTGTATTGGATGCAACACACTAGTTTGTCTTCAGTGTTTCAATAATTTTTGGATGAGGATTAATTCTTAGAGATAGAAGAGAGAGATGAAAAAGAAAAGAAGAAAACATTATTACTGTTTGTACCTGTTCCAACACTTCCCTTCTCCACCTTTGTCCCAACCTCTATTCTTCCTTTCCTTTGTCAAGAGTAAACCAAAACTATCTTTGGGTCCTGCTGGTGTGCTGGGATTCAGAAATCCAGAAGAATGATAAAAAGTGGTATATCAAGAGCCATAAAGTCATTCATGAGACTAAAGCTGTGGATGTGAGATTCCCATCTCTGTGTGGGCTGCCAGTACACATGAATCTGGGAAATGAACAAGAGCGGGTGAGCCTTCAATTATAAGTACAATATGGCCTTAGTCCAAATGTTCAGGAATGGCCTAAAGGGTTTCTCTGAAACAGATGCTTGAAGCACTGTCACCACAGAAGTCCCCAGTGGTGACCCAAAAGAGAAATATAAACACATCAAAAGTCAACAGGCCATGGCTAGCTTGAGGCAAGCCTAACACTATGAACCAGCTTTGCTGGCATGTTCTAATACTTTTTTCTTACTCACAGTCTTTCCAAGAGCCTTTTCTCAACCCATGCTTATGGCATGTCAGGCTGCTGACAGATGATGTGTTCTTTTCCCATTGAGTTGCCTTAGAAAATTGAATGACCAATCTACAGAGGCAAACTAGTTTGTTCTGGATTTAAACTGAGCTGTCCAACCCAGGATAAGGGTCCTTTTTTAACTCTCAGAAAAGAAGAACCTACTGACTCAAAACTGAGGCAACAGTTCATGCAGTAACAGGTAGAAAAAGAGAAGAGGCTTCAAGAGAAAGAGCTCTGAGAGTTTTGCACAAAGAAGTCGTAACAACTCTAACACTGAATTCCCCAGCTGGAAGTGATACTGCTGTGAGACATTACTTTAATGTGCATCCTTTGTCTCTGTGACATTGCTGACTTCATGTTTATAAATTAATAAGGAAGCTGGCACAAAACACAGTTCACTTATGGGCTAGGTACAGGTGAAATCCAAAAACTAAAATTTAAATAACAGTAAAATTAGGTGCTATAAGTTATTCAGAAGAATTTAAGTTTGAAAGCTCTCCTAAGGATATTTTTGTTCACTTAGAAAAATATATGTAGTCAGTACAAACTAGGAATTAATTAAGAATCTAAATCTACACCATGCGTTACGAAAAATCAATAAAATATTAGCTATGCATAGATAACAATGCAATTTACAGTTATAAATCAGTAAGTTTATGATAATTTGGGAAACAGAAAAAGACATAGGGTAGTGTTAATAAATCTTATCTCAGCAGCTGAAAAGTCTTTAATTATGTGAGACTTTGCTCTCGGAGAAAGTCCTGGGTAACTTAAATACTTGACGTAATTGCTGTTTCACAAAATTTAGTATTTTGACATTAATCAGATAAGGTAATATTCATCTCACCTACCTTTAGAGTCCCAGTGTTCACAACTGAGATATTCATTGAGAAAAAAAAGGTGCTTTTAAGACTCAGGTCACCTCATGAAATATAGACTTCTGCTTTAGGATGAGAGAAATAAAGTACTAAAAGTACCTATTTATCTCCACTGACCACAGAAGGAGTCTAGGATGTCTGATTTGGATGCAAATACCTCAAATATAGAAATCTGCATTAATCGTACCTCTCCTGAGCTCTACAGCAATTAATATAATTCTAAAAAATAACTATCTTGCAAATTTTTGTTCTATTTTTTTCCCAGTTTTGCATGAGAAACCACACTCCCTCTCCCATTTAGTCCCTCTGCCTTCTTTCATTTGTTTTGTGTAATTTCTTGTGGTCTCTGAAATGCACTTCTTCTTGTTCTTTTGAAAACAGGTATAATCTCATAAAAGACATTCAATATATTTAGGGCAAACTATATAAAGCAAGAGCATATCTACTAGCTCTGTTGCCAGAGAAAGATTCCCTGGAAGCAATCAACCTAATTCATAGATATTGTAAGATTATGAAATGTTCTGAATCAAACTATCTAGGCATCTTAATCAAGAAAGACAACATGGGAATGTCTGGAAAGGACTGCACTTGCATTGCGCTATCTGAAATGAGAACAACCCTCATCAGTGATATCATCTTGAGATAAGGTGACCAGTTCATTCAAAGGTAAGGAGGACTAGAAGTCAGAACACTGTTGGCATCTGTTCAATTACACATATTAGGGAAATTATCCAAGTCTTGCAAAAGAGATGACTAAGAGAGAGGCTCAAGATCTTCTCTGAAATATTTCTAGACTGAGGGGAAAATTAAAGGTTGAATATTGTTGGAAAGATTGTTGGATACAAATGAAACAGTCTGGATTTCTTGGAGATGCAGGATACATTCCTCCAAAAGAAAACGTGATACTGAAGAAATTACCTGTATCACAAAGGTAAGGTAAAAAATTTGCTTGTTAGAAGCTATCTGAAAGATTCAAGAAGGTCTGAAAACTAGACAAGCAAGAAAAGACATTTACAAAATAATTCATACGAGTAAATCCAGCATAATACACTGTGAAGTAATGTGGCAAAGAATGAAAAAAATAAAAGTTTATCTTATTTTTGTAGCATCAGTAGAAATCCAGACGGCAAGCAAAAATAATTGAAAATGGTTGTTGATGAGAAGTAATTGGCATTACTGAAACTTGGTGAGACTCATTTCTTGTCTAGAATTATTAAATTGTAGCTTATAATCTGTTTGGGAAAGGCCATGCAAGGAAAAGAGGTTGGAAGTGTGCTCATTTTAGAAAGCAATTACTTACTTTAGAGTTATTGATAACTCAGAACAGCAGGACCTTGAACATAGATGGACCAATGAGCGGGTTCTGATGAGACGTTGTTGCAGGTCATCTGACCAAACTACAGAATAGGGTGAACTCATCCTTACTTATCAGTGATGTGGGATAAGAAGTGTGTTTTTGGAGGCTTCAGCTTGGCAGATGCATGCTGCAGGTTTCAATCAGCTTACAGGAAATCATCAGTAGAGTTTTTGGATATAACACTTTTCTCTATTCTAAAACCAAATCATGTTTTACCCAATGGGAGGCAACTATTGTATAACAAAGCACATGACTGAATCATTAGAATAGTAGTTGGCTGTTATCTAGAGATCAATAGTAGCAAGGTGGGCAAAGAGAGGCCAGTTTCAAAGGGCTTTGTAGATATGCAGACAGATAGGCAGTACTTCAAAAGTGGTAATTTCCAAAAGCCAAGCAAAAGTACAAACAAAACAGGAAGGGAGCTCCATCAAAACAAGTAAAAAATACAAGCACCTGAAAAATAATTAGTTAAAAACTTCAGTTCCACAGTAAAGAAAATGACCAAAAACTTGGGACACTCTATCTATGAGAAGATAACTCTCAAGAAGATAGCAAGCGAGAGCACACATGTAACAAACATCAGCTGAGGTAATTCACACTAGCAACCCCAGAAGGTAGGGAAGAAAGAGTATAGAGGCTGTTTCTGTTTGTTCAGCAGATCAACTAGCCAGGCATCAACCTCAAGAAAATTACAGAAAAAAATTAAAAAGGAGCCAACTGATAAAGAATTAAGATAGAGAAATAAACACTTAATGACAACAAAAATCACTTAAAAGAAAATCACACCAAGGAAACCTTATTTCTTCCCTTGATGGGGATTTTGTTTGATCACTAAAGGTAACTTCAGAGACCAAGTGGACTTTTTCAGCATTTGCTATGACGTTATAGAACTTTCTGATTAAAATTGACACTGTAGAACATGGCACACTTCAGGTGGGACAAGAGCTAGGTTGGGCCAAGAAGTATTTGTCAGATGGTGAACATTTGCTGATGGGAGTTTTTTCAAAAGAGTCTATGACTAGCAACAAGTCTAATCCTATTCCACTTTTTCATTCATTAATTAATTGGAATAAATATTTAAAAATTGATTAAAACTTCCCCTTAGACAAAGACTGGTGGGAAGCAATCAGCAGAAGACTTGGGCTTACTCAAACAAAATGTGTTTAAATATATTCAAGCACAACATAATATGGCTGAAAGGAAGAGTGTGTGTGCCATCCATGGAGCAGAAAAGATGTCCCTCCGAAACAGCTTTTGCAGCGATAGCAGATAAAAACTTCAGTACATGCTCCTTGGACTGTTTTGTAGGAAAATGAGCTATTACAATCTCTGGACATGTTAGTAGAAGTAGGAGGGGTATTGGTATGCTGCCAGCAGTTTAAGGGGGCCAAATTTTGAGAAGGACATTAGAAAACAGAAGAAGGTGAAGTAAAAGGTCATAAAAATTGACTTTGAGAGCTGAAGAAAATGTGTTAAAGTGAAAAAATTTAACAGCTCGAGTAATTTAGCTTTTGAGAGGTCAGGCTGAGAGTGACATGATTGCAGTCTAAATACTTTCAAAGGGAAAAAATAGAAAGAGCTAAAGGGTTCTTTAACAAAGACAGATATAAAAAGAACTATAGCTAGAAATGAAGCCAAATATGAAATCATGCACCAATTTGTAATTGCAAAAGTGATTAGCCACTGGGAAAAAAATATAAAGTAAAGTCCATCTTCATCTCTTGATGTCTTCAGATCATGAGTAGATGCCTTTGTGAAACACATTGCTTTGACAGAGAAGTTATTTTTTAAATAAATGTGTTCATTTAATAGCCAGCCTGGGAATTGGAGCCATAGGAATTTTCTATTTTGCCTGCAGCTCTTTTCTTCAAAAAGGCCAGCTCTCTGACTTGGGCAGCAGTCTTCTCATCCTTACTCTTATCCCCATGTTTCTCCAAAGGCAGATGCCCAGCTCTGCTTTTTTCTACAGGAAGGAGATTTCTGCCATCTGCTGCTGTTTCCCCTGAGGGGATACCAATTGATCAGCCACTGTGCTAGGGCAGCAGAGCTCCCGTGGAGCTGTTGTGGGGGAAGAGGCTTGAAACTTGCTCTAGCCCTATGGCTACCGAGATCAGACCTTGCTGCTTTCCCTCTAGTAAGTTACTGAACTTTGAATAATGAGAAGCTCAGAAAGACACTCATTCTGACAAGGTACAAAGTAATTCAACTAGCCTAAGTATCATAGTTCATGCCTAAATTTAGGTATTAAATCAAGCCCGATAAAGAAACCTTCCTAACAGAGGAAAGATGGACACATCCTTTATTAAAAAAATATATATAATTGTGTTTGAAAGGTTTTTGGAAAGAGGTTTATCCACCTAACTCAGATGCTCACATGGAGGTTTCTGTCCAGAATCCTCTGGGCAGAAACCTCCATTGGTCTCTATTGAGAAAGCAGAGTGTTTAGACCTGAACATTAGAAATGTGATTAATCAAGTACTTTGTAATGCATAAGCACAGGTTAGATCCAGATCAGGTACATGAAATCTCCTTTTCAGGTTCGACCATCTAATGAGTTCTTCCGCCCTTAAAACCTAAGACTTCAAATACCTTTCAAGTGTAGCAAGGCTTAGAGGGAGAAGTATTGTATTTTAGTAGACCAAGTGATGTGTCACAGCTATATATCACCACTAATATTATTACTGAAAGGAATAAGAGCAGAGGGAAAGCTACCACTTGAGAGCAGAGAAATACAGTGTTTGGTCACAAAGATAACTGACAGGCTCTGAAGGTGGAAAAAAACCTCCCAGACTTCCAAAAATTTGGAAAAGTAGTTGAACATTTTCAGGAATTTTGGTTTAAATGCTTATATTTCTTTAATCTTAAACAAACCAGACAAAAGAAATTGGGACATCACCTACCAGTGTCTCATCTCCAGTCTCTCACTGCAGCCACAATGGCAGAGCAGGGGTATATGCTCCCCTCCAGAGTCTCAGCACAGCTACTCGTTTCCTGGAACACCACCAGCAATATGGGCAGGGAATGCTGTGGCTTGAATGGTGCATATACTCCAATCCCAGTTTTACCTTATAATAAATTGTTTCCTTTGAGGTGTACCTAGACCTTACTAAGACATTGAGCATTATTCATTGATCAAACCTCCCGTTTCACCCTAAGAGTTGTCCAAAAACCATTTTTTTCTTGAGAGAGACATTAGTTTGCACTTTTGAGTTATAACCTGCATTAACCTGCATCTGGTTTGGGTTTGGGTTTGGGGTTTTTTGGCATGAGAGGAACCTGGTGATTTAGGTTTCACTTTGGGGAGAGACATTGCAGATACATATTTTTCAGTTTTTGAAGTATGCTTTCAGTAATGAAATATTGCCAAATTCAGGCATGTTCATACTTTCTCCATGAATTAGTAGTTTTTGGCAATGTTGAGGAAAAGTTTTGCTGACAAGCACGTTTAAAAAGGGAAAAATTTTCACCCAAAATGCATAAGATCATGAAAATCAGGGCTTTCATGCAAGAAGAGGTTTGTTACATACTACTTGCTTTCCACGATTTAGACAAGCTATCAAGAAATGTGACGCAAAAAATCTATCTATTGAATTGGTCAGTGGATCACAGACACTATAAAGTCTGACTCTTTTTTAATTCAAACCATCAAAAAAGCAGTTATGAATAATGCACATGCTCTTGTGCTCAAAAATTTTTCACAAATGATTTGTGAAGAGAAAAAAAGAGCTAAAGCTGCAATGCTTTTTTTTTTTAATAACCAATTCAATCAGAATTACTTCAGGAAATATTGTTCAGCATTAGCTAGTCATCATACCATGTACTTTTAGGGAACATATTAGATCTATAAGTGGTCCATCAAAAAAATGATAATTCAGCACTATAAAGTAATTTGAAGACATGCTTTTAAATATATGGTGTTTAGGAGGATATTGAAACACCCTCACAATTCTAAAACATGCTTCATTGTCCAAAGACTGCTGAGATTTAAGCTGGCTCATAAGTGTTAAGCAATCAATTCTTGTAGACACAGCTTCAAAAATGCTTCCATTTAGTCTGGTTGAATTACAAATGAGTTATTTCATTAGCTGAATTATTATTTTGGGATGAACTCCAGAACACTAAAGCTTTAGATTTAACCTCCATTACAGCCAGAATTGAATTAACCTCTCTTTCCCATATAAAAGTCGCTAATGCACTTTCCTTGTAAAATGCAAATGTCATTACTCTATGTTTTGCAGAAAGCACTTAGAAAAATTCAGTAGAATTAGGGTTCATAATATTTTGGTGCATTCATTTAAAACACTACATTTTAAGAAAATTAGTTCATCTTCTTTCCTCTCTTTGAATACTGACACTTGGAGGAACAAGTACGTCTGATTTACTTGCTAAAGATCTCAGGGCAGCAGCTCAATTCTGCTCTAACACATGATATACAAACATAAAGGATATATGGGACGTTCCGTGTCCAAGGTGGTTATGAGAATCAATCAGGACTTCACTTTCCCTAAAATCTTAAGAAACTCCTTGAAACCCCTCTGGATTTAACTTTTTCCTGTTCCCCATTCAGAATTAGAAGAAAAATAAATAAAGCATAAATTTGCAAGTGGCTGGAAACAGGCTGAACTGAAACCACAGATGTTTCTATGAAACCACTGTGTCCCTACCTCTGATGCCTATTGTCTTCAAATCATGACTGAAGATCCCAAGGGACATGGGTTGTTTCTCTAGTCACATTTCACCACGTTTTTCTAATGCTGTACAATAGTTAAATTTGAAAGTAGACTATTGTGATTGCAAAATTCGGCTTTGCTCTGAAAGAATAGGAAAATTCTCCATGTAGTGCAAATAAAAATCTGCAAAAAGCTGCACATCAATTAGTAATTAGCTATTTTAGTATTAGTCATTAGTGATTTCTTTATAATATGAAACACAATTATGGAAGGTAAAGTGAAACAATGTTAATACTAAAACAGGGTATTTTAGCAGGAAATGTTAGATTTTCTCCTTTTTTCTTTTTTTTTCTTTTTTTCCTTTATTTCGTCTTTTTTCTTTTTCCTTTATTTCTTCTTTTTTTCTTTTTTATCCTTTTTCTTTCTTCTTTCTTTCTTTTTTCTTTCTTTTTTCTTTCTTTTTTCTTTTTTTTTTTCCCCAGTTTATTGGAAATATGCAAGGTTGTGCAGAATATAAATTTTTATGAACGATGTGGATGAACATCACAATTTCAGGTTCAAATGGCCAAAAATGCACTGGATGTTGTTCATAACATGATGACCTCAGACATGAGATCTGCTAAGCTGAAAAGGTTGAGAAGCTGAGGAAGAACAAGGAGAAGAGACCAGAACCTAGCTGGTGGTAATAATAGACATAAATTGACTATGCAAATTGCTTTTACTGGTGCAACATAGTCAAATCCCGGGCTCATAGTCACTGTTACTGCTACGGCAGACAGTGAACAACGTGGTTCATTTTTATATTGCTTCAGAAGTATACTCACCTGGAAAAACTGTAGAGGGCAGTTTTGCAGGACACAAAATCCATCATAATTCTGAACAAATTTTCTAACTGTAGATATGGGTTTCCCAAAAGAATTTTGTTTTCTGACCAGCTGTATTTTCTTGCATTCTGAAAGCAAGAAACATGCAAGAAACCCGTGCCTCAGAGCTGAATAAAGAAGTTCCCAGAGACCATCAGCCTACACCATCTGACAAGGATCTCAGAAAAGCCACATCCACAGAGTCACAGGCTTGCAGAAGATTTTCCTTCTCTTTTCATTAGATTTTTCTGTAATGATCCAAATTCTGAAAAAAAGTCAATATGGAAAGCATGTTAGAATAAAGAAGAAAGTACTGCCAAAGTGTATTTAAAAGTAGCTCATGGTAAGTTTGCTAGACTGTCACTAATATCAGAAAGAAAACGGGTAAGGATGAAGAGTACAGACAAAGCTGCCAAAAAAAGAATACGGCAGTTTATCAAGTATATTGTTTTATTTTAATGGTATGATCTCAGACTGTCTTTCACCTGTCCAGCAGATAATTAAAGGAACAGATTCACATTTTCTTTTATCCCCTTCAAGTTTATCCCCTAGATTAAAATGAAGCTTTTACAGTTTTGACAAGACATTAAGAGGAGTTAGTCTGTAAAGCTTAATTGTTTGTTTTCTCCTGGGGGTGTTTTGCACTTGTTTTGAACCATTCATTGGAGGTGGCTTTCAATTATGAGCCAAGATTCAGATCCTTGTATAGACAGACCTTACACTGTCCATAAATCCTGGAATTTCACTACCATCAGACAGACTCTTTAAAAGCTTTTATGAGAAAATATGGTATAGTATGGAGACAGCTGGTGTTTAAATTATCCATGTGAGAGAAGTTGCTTTTATTCATTCACCAGATGCTTTATTCATCTATAGATTTTTAAATTAATAATTCCATAATACTTGCAGCTATGTAATCCTAAAATCCACACAGTTTTGCTCAATGACATTAACAAGATTTGACATCTCTTTTTATTTCTTGCAAATAGTGAGGCACATTTTGCCAACTGCCATTTTGATGAAATGTTACAACACAAAAAGGAAAAATAATAAAAGTCAGTGTCCGCTGACACGATGAGCAGAGTTCATCAAAGTGTTATTCCTGCCTGTACTCCAGGTGCAGACTTCATAACCATTTGACCAAGAAAAACATATTGGCTATGCACATGTACATGCACATGTACCACTACTACTCACAAACTGCTCTGTGTTATATTTTTAAAACCAAATAACTACAAGTCAGAGACACCTGAAGAGGTGGGGAAACACTTCTTGTCTACAAAGATAAATTCACAACAAGGAGTTTCAGGAAGAAAAATAGGAAAAACAGGGAAAAAACATTTCCTGGAACATTCTAGAAAATTATTAGCGTTAACATGGTTGGCATTTATAATATCAACAAGCTGGAAAAGCATCTGAGCTGTCTTGAACAGGGACTCCACGCAAAATAAACCTGCAATCTCAGGTTTTTTCAGAAAATGTTTATTCAGTCAAAAAATGTTGTCCTTCCTTGCAACCCTGAAACTACTTTTTCCTTGTTTTCTTCTTTCTGCTTGAATACTTCTTCATTTCTCTTCAATTTTATTGACTTAATCATTACAGCTTCCTTCTTCCAGGCCTCACTTCATTGTATATTCTCTTGGAAAATGCGACGACTTCTCACTTTGAATCCCTGCACTAGCTAAATTCTACTTTACATGAATTCCAGGATCCTTGTCTCAACTCTGGAGATATCATATAACACTTGTAACTGCTTCAGCATTCCTATTATTTCCTCTGCTTTTAAGTCTGCTGCCTCACACTCATGTCGTTTTGTGTAAATTCTTAATCATCACCTGGACTGATCAAAACCCCACCTGTCTTCATCTAAATCCTCATTTAATGTACTTGTCTGTGAGAAGCTTATCAGAAATCATTATAGTATCAGAAAAAAAAAAAAAAGAAACTCAACAAAAACAACAACTAAAAGTTTTTGTAAGCTACACAAACTCAGGACTTCATGTCTGTGTTATAAACACTAAATATTTTTAACATCTCTAAATGGTTGGCTGCCTAGCAGTTTGTTTTCTTCCAACCATGCAAAACCCAATAAGAATATACGAGTTAGCCTCCATCCCTTTCATTTTCTCCCTAGGCAAGGTTTTCAGAAGGACTGACTTTTGACACGCCACTTTCCAACCACAGGCTTTCCAACTTAAAAGGCTTAGAAATGCATACAGGTTTCCCACTGTTCTTCCAAGATATTTCATGGGAAAAAGTGGCAGTAACAGGTTTTTCATCAAGAATTAAAAAATGGCAGCTATGTTATGAGAATGAGACCCTAAGTGCCAGTACTAAGGGAATACATATGAACCTTTGAATCCATGAGCCTCTGAGTTTCTCGCCCAAGACATACCCATCTTCCTCCAGATGCATTCCAAATATTTGCAGCTAGGAATCAAGCCCAGCACAGTATCTAATTCCCCACTCTGCAGCAAGACTTTAAGGATGGAAAGTAAACCTAGCTGTGCTCTTCATTTTTATAAAAGAGTTGTCTAATCTTGAAGCACAGACCAAAAACATTGCATGGCTGACCTTTCATAGATGTTCACCCAGATGCCATGCAAGCAAAGAATATGGTCCCATTCAAGAGGAGAACAGGGTCAAACTGCAGCCACAGGGTCTCAGGGGCCTGTTGACATGGAGGTCACTTCTGCACATGGAACACATCCACTGTATGCAGATCCTGCCACTGCCGGCCCTGTGGGAGGGAATGCTGCAAGTTGAGTTTTAAGTGGGTTCTCCTGACTCTGCATTTTTTTAACAATTTTCTTGATTTCTAATTTGGTATAGACTCAAAACACACTTCAATTGCATCAATCAAATGAAACCAAAGTAACTTTGTTGGGTAAGAAGTGCAGGAAATATTTAGTAGGTACTACTACTTCATGATCCCTTCCATGAGTACTGCAATACTAGAGGTTGTAGGACCAGCCAGAAGTCCACACTAGAACAGCTCATGGTCACTTGTGGGACTAGTAAAACCACAATTTGAGGAATTACACCCTGGAATACACCATACAACTCACCCATCACAACCTGAACCTTTATAGTAGCATGAGAAACCTGTCTTTGTCAAGGCAACTTTCTTGCATGCAGTCAGAATGCCAGAACACAGAAAATGCATGTCTTCCAGCACTCTAGGAAGCATGACCCAGAACAGAGGAAGAGTTAGTAACAGAAAAGCTTTACATTCTACCCTCTGCTTAAATCATCTCTGGCTTCTGCTCTTGTTTTCACATCACCAGGAGCTGTAATGTTTACCCACCCAGGGCACAGATGTGTTATGAGGATTAGTTAGTATCTAATTACTTGAATATTTAAAGTGTTACTCTTAATGTCCTAATATTATCACCAGTACATTTGCAGATGATTTTATTTATGGCCTTGACATTTGCTTTCCAGATTTTATTAGGGCTTATAAACAATAAAGAATCATTGATGGCAGGCCCTATAACACAGTTCCGTGTGGTGACTTAAATACTCTACATGTTTGTTGAAGTCATAACCACTTAACAAGTTTACTGAACTGCTTTCTTTGAATCAGACCCTTCTATAAAAGGAGAAATGACATTTTTATCTTACTAAGTGCTCTTCCTGTATAAAAGAATTAGTTTGATGTGTCTGTAACAATAGCAACTTTAGTTCTTTGAATGAAGAAAGAAGGAATTACCATATCTCTGCAGTGATCGTTGCCCTGTTACTCTGGTTAAATGTGTGCCTCCAGAGTACTACAACAGCCTCTGCAGCTGGGTGCAAAAAAGGTGATCTCTGATCTGATGCCCCTGAGTCAGGGTATTTTATGTGCAGTGGAATTTTCTGCAGATAATAAAAGAGAGAAATAATACCTCCGCAGAGATCATTCCCTTAGATGTTTTGGCAGACTGGTCTATTTCATTCATGTACTTTGGAAAAACTTTGACTTTCAACATAAGATATTCAAGTTTCATTATTTCCCTGTGTGCAGAGCAAAGCCCACCAGTTACAGTCATGGTCTCAGTGTTCAGGCTTTCCTTGGATGTGTGCGCACACATCTGTGCATACAAGTGTGTATATTGGGAGTGATAGGGGGCTGACTGAAATTCTGTCTGTGTTTATTTCCTTTAGCCTTCTAATGAAGAAAATGTTTTAATAGGAATAATAAATCTTTCCATCTTAAATGAAATATATTAACTTTGTGGCACATCAGTTGTTCTCAGTATTAACTGTTTAAAAACTCCTTGGTCTTCTAATTCAAAGTTGTTTCTTTTGGCCTCTGGACATCACAAATTTATTCTCTCTGATCTCCTCATTTACATGCATTCACTCACATGCCCAAACACGTACACATTTCATTGCTTTCAAATAGCTCCCTTCCCAAGAAAGCCTATGCTCTAAACATGGACAATCACACTACAACAGTACATTTAGATTACATTTAATCACACTAAACCAGTAATTTTAGAGCTTAGGAGGAGGCATTTTGTTCAACAGCTGATCTTCGCAATGACAAAACTATTGGAGCAATAACATTTTTGCTTACATATGAGCAAAAGCCTTTCCTACCTTTCCAGAACTGAGAGGAATTGGGGACCAGGAAGTGTTAGTTTGTACGAACTGAGGATCTGATTTCTTGGTTTTTTTCCTGTTTAAATTTGATTCAAAAATTTCACTGGATCATATAGTAATGGGCTGAAGGACGCTGTCTAGTCAAAACACACCCTTCCCTCCCATTCAAATATTTTGCATAAATCTATACCCACAGGTTTTCCTGGCAGTATTTTACAAACATAGAAAAAGAGAGGACAGAAAGCCTGCTAAGATTATGATCTGGAATACAGTGTAGGTTTAATGTGGAGTACATAACAAATTTTTTTGTATATTGCTCAAATATAGAATCTGTCAAAAGGCTAACCAATAAATGATGGCACAAGCATAAGAGAGCTAAATCTAAATGGGCCTATAGGAACTGGCTTAATCTTTCTCAAGTTCTGAGACACTGAGGTATCTGCATAATTTGCTAGGTTTGATGCTACTTGTTTATATACACATAGCTCAGGCACATGCTTAGCCTCTAGAAAGAAAACATCTGACAGAAACTTGTCTATGTGTAATCAACAAATCTTCCCTTTTCCATAAGGGATATAAATTATATGTAATTATGTCTTCAGCAACTACATGGGTGATTACCTGTTTCTCTGGAGCTTATCAACAAATTAAAAATCTTATATTCACCACTCTCCATATCACCAACTGTGCTGCTCTGGTAGTCCAGTTATGAAATATTTTAATATCACAAAAGGGATTGAGTTGCAAAGAATAAATCTATCTATATAACTAAGCAACCTGCTTTATATGATGGCTTGTTATATGATAGGACTTAAGAGAATGCCAGTAGAAATACAAAGGTGTTTATATGCTCCAGAATATACTGGATATATATTCTTCCTGTTACAAAAAGCCAAAAGGTGAATTAGCCTCTATCCATTTATCTTGAAAGCTTGACATTTGCCAAAGCCCTTATTAGTTACTCGCAGACAAACAAACAGGTTGGTGTTTGGATTAGGATGTCATAACCAGTAGCATAAAGGATGCAACACAGTAAACACAGGCGATCCTAAGCATGCAAAAGCCTTTTGGAACAAGGGTATCCACTGGCTAGTCTTCCATGGTAACCACAACCCATCATGTTGAAAATTATTTAAATAGCTTTGATGGGGGACTCTTCTTGACCTTCTAGATATTGATCTAGATCACAAGAGCTGCACTGAAGAGGCTGAGAGGTCTGCTCTGCCTCGGCTTCCAACATTGCCAAAGAACTTTGCTACGGTGCGCTGTCCTGCTGAAAAGCTTTCAAAGCATTAGCTACTTCCCAGACTTATTATGCCTTCCATCAGGATCACTAACGGATGATTTTCGCTAAGTTATGGAACTTTTGCATTCAATGACTCTGAAAATAATCTTCCTGAGAGTAATTTTCTAAAATATAGCAAACAAAAACTATATCAAGTTATAAAAAGTGATAAAGCAGTTGCAATGAGTCAGCCTGGAAGCACCAGTTTAGGACATGTACACATCGAGTTGGCAATTATAATATCTGCCTATGAGTCCAATCAGAACAGCTGGAATGTTACATATCAAACCTCAAAACAAACTGCTGCAGATCAAAAATTATTCAGTGAATCAATTTGAGTGGAAGTACCTCTGAGAAGTCATGATCTCTTGTGGATAATTCATGAACAGAAAAAGGCCAAATTCATAAAATTATTCATTATAAATTATTCACCCTCCTCTTTGGAGATATGAAGTGTAAAATTAAGTGTTTAGTTTTGATTAAGTGAGGAACTGAACATCATAAATACAGCATTTGACTCAATAGATCCCAGGAAATTAACTGCTTTTGGAGGAAGGAGAATAAACTTTTCTTTTTACCGCTCTTGAAACTTGATTAGCTGTTTGCACAGTGAATGTGTACACAGAGTCAGATCCCAAAAGATGCTGAGCTTGTACAACTCCTACCATCTTCAGCTGTAGTTACTCGGCACATTTCAAGTTCATCTGCAAAACACCATATGCAAAGTGCTAAATCCTGGTATTTTTTCTTGGAAAAGCTCATCAAGTTAAAGAAAGCACTGATAAATGGTAGCAAAATTGTATCAGAAATTTCACTAGCAACCCCTTACCTTCAAACCATCCTTTCTCAGGATATCTCTGTCATTGATTCAGCTGGAAATACCAGGTTCACTATCCTTCTCAATGATGTTTATTTATGCGTGTGAAGACACTTCTCTTTTGAAGAGCTGGTGGTTTTTTTTTATTTTCTCAACTCACAATTATTTAATTCCTCTTCCACCCATTGCTCCATACAAAAAGACAAGTATAAAACATGCAGCTTCAGCTAGATTAAAAAAAACCCCAAACATCCAGATTAGAGGACTCCTTGAATGTTTGTTATTTTTTTTAAATACCATTTTTGAAATTGCATTTCCCAATAGGGTAGTTTCTGAATATTTTTTCTTTTATGCTTTAAAATGCACTGAAGATTTTCCTCTCCCTTGTTATTAATTACGTAACATTTTCTTTTTGTCAGTTTGCAATGGGTGTTTTTTGTTCAGGCCCCAAAGTGCCATCATCAGACAGAATCTCCCATTTCTTCCTTTTCTCTCTCCTGCCTGCTGCTGCATTGTGTTCAGCTTTATTTCCACTGTTACCCATAAACACTCTCTTATAGTGCTAAGATACTAATGAAACACTGAAACTGCACACAATAATTACTAACAAGGGTACACATAGATTTTCCTTTTCAATCTCATTTAGATATGGCGGGAATTGCATTTTAGTACATTTCTCTCATGAAATGTACATAAAGTTTCCTCATACAAATATTCTTTTCTAGTTACTGCCCACATAAAATCATGGAGAAACAAGGAAGAAAGTAAAAGTTGACGTGAAAGCACACACCATACCATGCCGTTCTGAACAAAAGTGAACACAGAGAAAATCAATGAGATGTGAGGTCAAATGACGGCCATGCCTTAGAAGCTGTGCCACATGCAGTTACCTCTCAGAACTGACACATGAATTCTGGGGGATCTAAACACAGAGAGCAGAGAAATGGATGCAGAGAGGTACAGCTGAATTTGGACAAACTACACGGGTAGGACAACACCAAGGTCAAGGAAGATTTAGTACTCTTCATATTTAAGCTGAACCACTCTCTTCATGCTTGTGTGAAGTTGAATCACTTACTTTCACATACCAGTTCTCCTAGGGACTCACATAGTGGTGGACAATCGAAAGAGCAGACCACAGGAATGAAAGGTTACCAACACAAATCATCAGTGAATGTTGGCCCTTTCATGAAAAGCAAAAACCCTCCATCCTTCCCAGGCCCTGAGAGACTTTTGCACTCCCTGAAGGCACTTTTAAAGCTCCTCAGGTCTCTCATACTAAAAGGAACCTTCTCCAAGGTTATCATAGTTAGAGTGAGGATTGATGTGTCTCATCACTCTGGGCTCAGAAATATTAAATCATTACAAAAAAAAAAAAGCATTTTCTTTCAAAACTACTTAAAAATATTACATCTCCTAAAAGAGAGGCTGTGGACACTCATTTGTTTCACTTATCAATCTACAGCTTTCTTCAGGAGGAAAGAGTAGTCTTTCACTAGGCTTTTGAGGAGGAAAAAACTGTAACTCATTCATTGCCAAAGGTTCTACTCCACTGTCAGGGCACTCTTTTGTAGACTGGTTGTTTTTCCAACATCACAGACACAATCTTAGCAATAAAAATTAATTCCCGTCTGCTAGCTTTGCAGAACTCCATTTCAAAACCCATCAGCTTAGGAAGTAAATTTAAAGCCTTTCTCCTGTCAAAAGCAAGCAAGCTTTCACCCTTACCCTGTTAGTCTGGCATCTCTCCAGTCTAGATCCACATTTAGGAGCAATATTAATTTCTGTTTCTCTCAGTTGCAGCTGTGCAGGGATAAAAAAAGAGTAATTTTTCTATTCTGGCAGGATAGAACATGCTTTTTAATTTGTCACTAGATCAAGTTAATGACCAAGTATGGAAATTATTCCTTGGAATGACCTAGAATCCAACTGAAGGTGGGAAGTGCACTCTCTCCTTGTGCTGGAGCTCTTCTCACTGTTAGCAGAGCAGCAGTCAGACCTTTCAGGTATTGCAAAGAGTGCCTTTCCTAGCCCTGAGCTTTGCAGGTGTCAGCAGTCCAAGCTGCGTTTCCACGTCGATTAAGGATAACTAAAACTGGTGAAATGTAAAACTTTCTGCAGATAGGAAATTAGAGGATATCTGCCCAGCTAAAGAAAACTGGTAGGAGCACAGCACCTTTCACCTATCCTTACCAACACAATCCACATTTTCTTTGTGAAGCGTGTTTCTGTAGACAAATGCAAACTGCACAGAAACACTCCGTGCAGCAAGACATCCCTTGCAGGATGGCTGCAGGGGAGTGGCAGGACCACTGAGTGTTAGTACAGATGGCGTCACACATGGAAATTCAAAACCAGACCTGAAACAACGCATGTGTACAGCACCAACTGCACCTCCAGTCTGTTGCAAGGTAGGTAGGTAGCAAGGGTAATTGAACATCTGCTAGAGTTTGGTCCCATAGTTATTTCTAATTGGGTTCTTTCTCTCTCTGTACCTGAATTGATAGCTGGTGTTTGGTCTAAGCACTGTTTTAAACATTTCTGATGGTTCTGGCACATTCCTTTATGAGGCACCAGATGTGCAGGTACTGAAATAGCTGCTGCTGATTTCTACCTATAGGGAAACTGGAAGATAAGTAATTAAAAAATAAAATAAAATAAAAACATTATTGTACTGTAATCATTAAAAAGAAAAAGAAACATTGAAATGTGGGTTAACCAGGGGCAAGGGGAGATTTCTATTTTGAAAAGCAGTTTTGAATTTCTCCAGGCTTGACAGTCCATCTGGACATTGCTAGATGCCTAGTTACATCAGCACATCATGTTTCATTTCAGTTCCCATATTTTGTTGCTTTTAAAGCGACTCTTATACTCTATTTCCACCAAAACATATTCCTAAAGTTCCATACTATATTTTGTCAGAAGAACATCAAAGAGTAGCACATGAATTGATTAGTGCAGTGCTCAGGCCACCAGGAAAGCAGTGACTGTCTACTCCTCTCTTCTGCCTGATCTTTTCCTGGCTCCTTCATCAGCATCTTCCCTGTGTAGCTCCACACAACTTTAATTATAGGACTGAGGATAACAACCATCAGGAAAGCAATACTTTATTTTTATACCTACTGGCAGTAGTTTGCTACTCACGTATATCTAGGAAAAGAGGAAAAAAAATTGTTTACAAATGTATCATTATACAGCCGATCTTAAATTGCACAACTATTAGCTGTAAGTATTGACTATTGTCAGAGCTCTGCTGCGGCCTGTGAAAAGGTCAGGCCTTTTCATTCGTGTTCTTTTTATGTGAAGAATACCAAATAATAAAATACACAATTTATCAGGCTGCTGAGATTTTGGTATCCCTCAGACTTTCAAACAGACGTCTGGTTGGAATCTTCTTTTCTGGTATTATAGGAGCAAAGTGATTTCACTTTCTTTTCTTTCTTGAGGTAAAGAATTTAATTTCCCATAGTAGCACTCAAAATGAATAGTCTCTATTTTCCACGTAAACATTATACAAACAGTTATATCGTTATAAGCTGCCTGTGTTTCTATCCTTGGGATGTCAATAGAGAGTAGTGCTTTTACTCAGAGGACATGATAGAAATAATAGCTCCTTACTCATCTATCAAGCTAGCTAACAATATTTTCAAAGCACTGAGTACTTCATTTAAAGGAATCATATCCAACTCTAGAAAGAGCTTGACCTTAGGACTCCTCAACTTCTAATAGCGATCCACATTCAGCACTTTATTAAACCATCCATTTTATTTACTTTTCCTAATTAACTACATGAAATTTTGATATTATGCCACATAAATCATATATAGATGGAGCAGGCCAAGTCCATTTATACATCCTCACAATTTTTCAATAGGTGTCAGGTGTTTTTATGAAGTTTAATTCTGTATTCTTACACCGAGCACACAATCTTTTAAATAGCCAGAGAATTTCATACTGCCTTAGGAAGAAGAACTATGAAGCACATGAGACAGAGTCCAGCAAGAGACTCTCAGCCCACCATTTTTAATTCTTCTGCTACTTAAAAGGATATATCATGGCAAGATAAAAGCACAGGGAAATAACCACTACCTTTGCAGTTAAACACATGGCAACAGAGAAGTGTACAACTTATTTGTGCATTTGCAAACTGCAACAGCGATGTCCTTATTTACTTATCCCAAACTCCACAAAAGAAAACTTCAGCTACTGCTGCAGGAAGGAAGCAAGGCACAAATATGCCTCACTTGTCTGAGGCAAGGCTCTATATGTTCTAAGACGTTTCAATAAATGTCATTCTTTAGCTCTCACACCAAAAGCTTGCTACAGAAGCTTTATTCCCCCCCCAAGTAACCTGGGAGGTTGCAAAACCTCATCAAATACCGTTGCACTTTTCCATGTAAATGCAGGGTGAAACTGCAAACTTGAAATAATGAGTTTGGCAGTGAAGGTCTCTGCAGAATCTTAGTTCTTCAAAGGGATAATGTATGTGGTGAAAGATGACTAGAGACTTGCTGAAGAGCTTCAGGGACTGTTTCTTTCTGCTCACCTTTTCCTTGCTCCCTAAAGGCTGCAGACCCTTAGGCTGCAAGAATCTGTCAGTAACTCCCTTCCCCACCTGGCACTGACAACTCTACAGCTTTTGCCAACCCATTCAAACCCAGTAAACTCCATGACAAGTATTCCAAAGCCTTACATGATGGTCCTGAGGAAGGATGAACTTAGAGACTGTTGCAGCCCAAACAATGTACTTCATAACCCACAGAAAACAATACTTCAGACTGTAACATAGTACCTTCCAAGCTGCAACTCACATTCCCTTCCAAATTTCCTGTGCTAGGTCAGGATCACCAAGCAAAGGGCAGAAGGCAGCATCTCAACACCACCATTTTCAATGGCTCCAGTCACTTTTACTGAGGAGCACTCATTAAGAGCTTTACTGCCCTTTCTGCTATACTGCTCCTCTATGCCACACTGGAAGACACAAGACTGTTGGTGAAAGGAGAAGCAACTTGGTATACCTGTGGAAAACAAATGAATAAATAAAATCATACACACAACACCATGCAATAAACAATACTGTTCATTTCATTATTGCCTCCAACTCTAAAGTATTCCCATTTTATTATTACAACATCATCACCTAAGAACTCTTGACTATAAAGCTCTAAAAAAAAATTCACCTTGGAGGTTGCAGAGTGCATGTCTTTGCTTGCCTTGTTTCTAGGAACCTCTGTACATCCATGAAGAAAAGCACAGGACTCAGCTGATTCGCCTGGAGGATGGAAAGGATGACTTACGTCACCTTTCAACTCCTATACCCTTAATTTCTGTCATCCTGTGGAAGTGGTACTAGCATGGCAAATAAGACCATTCCTGCTTTAAAGAGTTTATTAGAGTTTTGAACAAAGACATGAGACTACGCTTCAGGGTTTGCATTAATATTTAGGATGGTGGGCATAGAGTTTCATCCACCTCTCTCTGGAACATCCCATATTTGCCAGTAGTGGGAAGGAAGATCAAGTGGATTGCACTTTGAATACAGTATGACAATTCCAGGATTACATATCTGTGCAGAAAAGAATACCTCCACACACAGAGAAGAGCATTTAACATGTTGAAAGGTTTCACTACCTTGAGTCACACTTTAAATATTAAATATACAGAATAAAATCAGTTTTTCACTGCATGAATATATACATAAAATATTCATACACACATTTATAACTGCATGTAAACTTACAGATAAAATTTGTGTTCATGCCACAAAAGCATGATTATTTTGTTGTCAAATGCAAACTAAATACTGTTTCTGAATTAGCCAAATTGAACTTCAAAAGCCTTGAACACAGATTAAATTATTATAGCTGGGGTTTGATGACAACAGCATCAAGCATGTCTCCCTTGAAAGATCAAACAATACTCTATTCTTCTTCTTCAGTAGGCAAAGTTTCATTCAATGGCATTTTCGATCTCAAAGAATGTGAAGAAACTGATATCCTGCACTTTAAAGATGACCGTGAATCTTTTTTTTCTTGCTTTTAACAGTCCTTACAAGTGTTTACATTTTTGCCTGGAGTAATTGTCAGTTTTAATTCTTTCAACCCATTTAATTCCTTGTTTCTTTATCACTCCCTTCAAAGTTAGGCATCTGGAATCAAACAAATTCATATACTGATGCTTGGCAACTACCAAATACTGATCATCACTTGCAGTTCTGATCAGCAGCTTTTCCATTTGATGCAGTTAGAACAAGAAACAGCCACCCAGGGAGGTCCATGCCAAAAACTGGAAGAGGAGTGGGTTAGTCAGGTTTTTTACTGGTTTGTATCACTTGCATGTCATATAGCTTTTGCAGAAAAAAACTAAGAGAAACTTTAGGACAGCTCAAACATACCCCAGTACACAACAAAGCTGGCACATTCAGCAACTTCATTCTTCAACTGAACTACTGTTGAGCCTGTGCCCACCAATGTACCCAGGAAGACGTCACATTTTCATTTTCCTCTAAGTTTCTGGGTAGCTTTTGCGTGTTCCCTTGTTTATATGTTCTTTCCTGAAAAATTGATATTTTTCAAGTTTTTAATCGTAGATCAAAATTCAAGCTATATTTTCTTAATAGACCTGAAAAATAGAAAATATTCTGTGCACAACTTTTTCACATATATATTTCATAATGGCAAAAAATAAAGCAAGGCAAAATTGTCAAAAGTTGCCTTTGGACTGCTTGAGCAAGAAGGAAAATAATTAAACCTGCTGTAAGACAGTGGGATACTTTTTGACACTGCTTCAGCAGATGAAGTCAGGGTGGAAGGAGGCAGGGCAGAATAGAAGGGATAAAGAACAGGCAATCTTCTGGCTACACATACAGCTCTGCATACATCAGAAACCCAGGCATTACACTGAACACACATCTATTCCTTGGAGAAAAAATGGCAGCTGTTTACTTACATTGTTTACTCTTTTTAGTGCTGGAAGGATCCCAAACATTACATCTCTGAGACTGATAAGTATAAAAATCAACAGCACCAGCAAGCGTGGAGGTATGGAGTCGAAGCTCACAAGATGAAGGTAGAAGAGGACTGATTTTATTCATATGTAAGCCATTTCCCTCATTGCTGGAAATGTATATCCCACACTTCCAGAAACCACTGACAGAGAGCAAGTATTTCCTCTTGCTCACCCATGAAATAGAAAAGGCAATTAGAGAAAATGTTAATGTTGAAAAAATATTAAGATAATCACAGACTCTTCCTTGTCTCAAATAAACACTCCTTTTTCCTGATTATTCATGGACTAACCTTATGGCATGCATACCTAATTCCTGGTAGGAATTTCCATGTACAATACTTTAATTATTCATTGAATTTTCTTCTTTGATTCAGGTGTCCTCCTTTTGCCGGGGTCAGAGTAGAGTGTTTACTTTTGGATGATTTTCAGAAATTGCAGGTACTGTAGATTAAGAATAAAAAGCAGCTCATCTAAGAGTAGTAAGTGCCAGAAATCTAGCAAAATAGTATATGTAAAATAAAATGTATCAATTGTGATTCACTTATTGTCTCAACTGGAGTTTGATGGAGTTCTAGTGCAATTATGTTGTGAAGAGTTTCACAGAAAACTTTAATTTTGAATTAAAATATCTAGGGAAGCAAATGCATTAGGGCTTGTACTTTATTTTTCTTTAGCAGTCTGAAAAATCCATATTACAGCACTTATTACGTACTCAGATATATTTTATTGCAGCTCTGTAGAAAATAGCTGTTTATCCTACTGTCTCTGAACTCAGTAAGGCAGTCCTTAAAAATGGGATACACAAAAAGCTAGGGAGTCCCACTCTTCTCTTGTAAAAGTGTCTCCCATGGCATCAGGAGTGGCGAAGGGCTCTGGTTTAGAGTTAACCCTGGACCCACAGGTAATGAGAAATTGTGTATAGATAACAGTTTCTGCTGTTAGAAGTGTTCTTTTTTATGTTGATTTTTTTGTCTTTGCTCTTCCCACATTTACATGTAGGACCCTGTCACCAGACTTTGACAGAGAGCTGCTATCTTTCTGTGTGCAGACTGTCCCCACTGAAGTGAGAATGTCCCCACCGAAGTGTCAGAGGTATGCACAGATGTTCATACACATTATGTATGAACACACACACACACAGAGAGAGCAAAAAACTTAGAACTCTTTGGAAATCTTACATTAATCTTCTCTCTTCTCTTTTCATGTCAGTAAATGTAATGAAAACACTGGCTCAGTACAGCATAACTCATTAATACCAGAATCTAATGTGTTAAGCACTGTTAGAACATCTATCCCATTATACAAGAAAGCTAATCTAAATATGAAGTCTGAAACAAAAACCTGTGACCTTTTTATTTTTTATTTGGTAGGTTTCTTGCTGACTTCATTTTGCTGCTCTGCTTTCCCTACATTTTGTAGAAGCCAAAAAATAAGAAAGCATCACAAAAAGCAGGACCCAATTGAGTGATTACATAGTACCATCTAGAGCCTGTGGGTGTTATAACAACTCTGAAAAGAAAGGCTTTTCTGTACTGTCACTAAGGTCAGTGTGAACAATGTAAGAAGAAATCTTGTAATTTTTTTCCAGGGCCACAGAGGGGATAATTTCAGTATGATGGAAACCAACTTAGAACTGAGCACTTTGCATCCTTTATGCAGGCATGCTGGTTTTAATACTCTGTTTTCATAGACGCAATTTTCAGGACGTTTTATTATCCTACAGCTAATCCTTCAGAGGAAAAAATGGATCACTGGTTAGAATGGTACATCTGACTTCATCATTTCGGCATGTTGGGTTCTTTGGTCTGTCAGTGCCTCCTGAAGGCAATTTTTCACCAGTCGCTGCAGGAGGGGTCACAGCATGTAACTCACATCTCAACGACACTTTCAACATGACTAACTGTTGACAATATTTGAACTTTTGAGCTCTGCCATCCTTGTGCATAGTCACAAGGAGAGCAGGCAAAAATACATCAGTCGTCAAAGACACTCGGTCCCTCCCCCTCTTCATGAGCTAGAGCATTCAGCCTCGCCTTTCAAATCCTCCCTCAAAAACACACCATGAATCCCATTTAATTAGAAATACTCTCACACATTCATTATACATGCTGGCTTCAACTCAGAAAGCATATTCTTCTGGCTCGTTTCTATATGCAGCACCTCTGTTCAAGTAAGAGACTCCATAAACAGAACCTGTGCTATATCTGTGCTTTCTTCTGCTACGGAAGGAGCACTCTGGCAACTCTTAAATATTAGTATCAGGCCATTTAGAATTCCAGAGACAGGTGGAAGAGGACAGACAAACAAACCCATGGTCACATATCTCTTTCCTCTCACTTCCTCTTCCCTTCACCCCTTTCTATCCAACAAGTCAGCCTTTCTTCTTGTCTCTATTACATTTTATGAATATCTTTTTTCTACAGAGCCTTGCCTATAGCTATCAGTGGTCCACAGCACAGCAGAATTAATGCAGCTGATATGTGATAGAAAGGGGAAATGTTGGCAATATATGATTACAAATTAAATGATGCAATTTCAGGGTCAGCACTACAGAAGGCACTGAAGAGGCTGACAAGTAAAGATTAATGGCAAATGAATGAGGGCAGTTACAGTAATGTACATTTGCCTTCTCTGAGATCTGTAGACTCTGCTACCATCTGCTGGTTTATGAAAAAGATCCAGGGAATCTATTTTAGTAGCTCTATATGCATAATCTTTCAGCTGTCTCTCATTATGAGAACAGTCCTTATTTCAGGTCACAGCCTACCTTCGGCTCTGCAGAGCTGTCAATTAGACTCCCTTGTGTTTCCTGATGCATTTCCGACAGCAGGCATGAGGAAAAATGGCAAACAGACAGTGAAAATTTTACACTAAACCCAAATAATATATCCCAGAGCAAGGCACATTTTCAGTATTTTGAGGAAAATAAAAAAGAGAAAAAAATCATCTATGCAATTATTTCCAGTTTATTCTTGTGGGCAGAGGGTGAGGATGGATTTAAAGATATTCAGTTCTGGTTTTGAATGAACCCTTCATTATGCTTTCCTACTTGACTGATGTATAAATTGTCATAACTCCAGTGAAATCAATGGAGCAATGCAGCCTGCTATCTTTTGAGAATGTGATCCAGGGAGGATACATGGCAGACCCAAATGCAACTCAATGCAAAGCTATGGACAAGGTACATTAAATAGAGGACAACAGAAAACATGATCGTATTTCAAAATACAGTGCTATTATTGTACACATTCTTCTCTCAGACACGTGATAATACCTAGACACTCACAGAACTCAGAAAATAAACTGATTTTAAAATCATCACCTCTTCTTCATTCATTTAACTTGTCAGGACAATCACAAAATGGTTGGCAGTGGCGTCAACTTTTACAGAAGAGTGGCCTTAAGATGCAGAAAACCAACCTAATTCTGTAGAGTTTAAGGCCAAAAAAGATCACAGTGTCCACTTCCATACATATTGCAGTCCAGAGAATTTTACCATATGACTCTTCTTTGGAGTCATCACTTCTAGTAGAGTTGGGGTTTCAGAGTGAAAAAAAATCTGATATATATTCCTCACTTTGGAAGATTAATTACATACTCAAGTAATTTGTGTTCACTCAGCCTAATTCCTGATGCACAGTAAGCACACAATCCACCTTGGTACTAGAACAAAGTTGTAGAACTCCCTGAAAAGTTCAAGAAATGGTGGCAAGCCAAAGAGACCAGAGCCTTCATGAGAAAGTTCATGCTATCTCAGCCCTTTGGATAGCACAGTTGCCCATCCTGGGACTAGCCAAGGCTCCCCAAGTCCATCTGGATGTTGCTGTGCCTAACTGATGTCAATGGCCATCCCCATTGCGTGGCAATGTCTAAAGACAAGGGATTCCTAGGTTTGGAGGCATTTGAGCAAGGAGGTCTTGGAACCTGCCTTGGGAAAATCCATGTTTAATGTAGCTCTGCAGCAAGCCTCCTGCATTTTCCTTCATAAGACTGAAGTTGCTGCCAGCACCATAAAGTAAGAGCAAGCAGCTTCCTCTAGGATCTCCATAATAATATAAACAAGGGAAAGGTATGTATAAAGCTGTTTTTTCAAGGACAAGAATCACAGGCAGCCTGTGCTCTCTACTTGCCATCCAGCAAAAGGAAACTGAAGTGGTTACTGGAATCAATGAGATTTTTGTTGTACAAGACATTGTTGTACAATTGTTGTACAACAATTTGTTGTATCTTTAACAGAGGTGGCACCAGAACTCCTTTTAAAATAAAATGACACAACTCCAGTAGCATATATAACCTGGAGGAACTGAATTAAGGTGGACGACATCTGCTGTTTGGTTCAGAGGTGAGATGAGGAAGCAGCTAATTTGCAGATGAATCAAGTAAAGCCCTGGCATAGCCCCAGGGGCCTTGGTGCATTCTTTCCAAAGATGGACTTTTCTTGTCATATTTCAGGCAGAACTTTTATATTAGAACAGAAGTTGTAATAACTCTGTACTTCTATAAACAACTCCATGATGAACTGGGAAAAAAATTGAAGTCCCATCTGCTAATAAATTTAAATAATTAACACTCCTTAATAATACATCATCTTAATATTTGCTTTGGGAGTGAAAGTGAGCAACTGTCCCACGAGGATAAGTGATTGTGAGCTATAGACCATGGACTGCTTGTTATTAACAGGTGAGGAATAATATGGGAAAAGATCTGATTTGACCAAAAAAAAATCATCAAACAACATCACAGAATGAGTTACCAATACAAAAAACTTGTTGAGCTCCTTCATATGCTCAAGAAGCCAAGGGACAAATGAATGAATCAGAGTCTGATCACATGGTTATATATTATTAGATAAATTCATTCCTTTACAGGGTTTCCTATTTTTATCAAATGAACTGGGGGAAAAATATTTACAATCTGTTTGGTTATATTTGTTAGAAAGCAAAAAAAAAACACAGCCAAGCTTTCCAAATAGTTCCCTTTTTTACTAAATAGCTGAGAAGAGAATTTGGCTGCTATTTTTGAGACCACTGAAGGGGATAAACTGAGGTGCTGGAAAAGAGCATTTTCTGCAGTTTCCAGAGAACTACAAACTCCTGCAAGGGAGGATAAGAAACAGCCACAAATATACCCATTAACATAGGCTTTGGACAGAGAGAGAAGGATTTCTGCACACCGTCAGCTTCAGAGCCCAAGGGGCACAACAACGGCCTCTGCTCCTGGCAGGTCCAAGCTCCAAGGTCAACCACCTTTCAATTGAATCAATGTTGTTCTGTGGGGGTCTGATTTGCACATACTCTAGGTCTAGAAGACTTGTATCCATTTGCAACACTGCATTTGAAGAGCAGGTGGCTTTCTGTAAGCATGGGGAGCTGCTATGTGCAGTATTTGTTTGGAGAGCTATATCTCACGTAACAGGACATGCTGCTCTTTCTTGTTTTACTCTTAAAAGTTTGTTTACTTTAACAACTCCTAAAACACTCCCTATAAAGGGGGGATTTTTCTTAGCATTTATCAATCTTACTTGGAAATAAAATAGGAGACAGAAATAAAATGCAGCTCCAAAGATGTTTTACCAGTGAGATCAGAGAAAAAATATTCCTTCATGATTCACACACAGCTAAGTGTTCTACAGAGATTAATTCTCCCACTTGTTGATGTCAGAGTGCCTGCAAGATAACCCTGGATTTCATCTGAGAACCATTAAAATGAGCTAAAGTTATACAAATTTATAGAAAGAATAGTTATAAATTTCCTTTCATTTCAAACTGAAGAGAATTTGGGAGCCAGATGATTCAGCTTTTGCCCACTGATATTCTGTGAGTCAAAAAAAGTAGAGTTAGAGTACAGAAAACATTTATTTTTTTCATTACTCTGTTATTTAGCCAATCTGTAGTTTTACTTAGGTTTTGACTTCACAGCTGATCTTTTTCTCTGGTAGGAGTGCTCTGGGTGGCACTCCTTGGCACATCCCAAAATAGCTTCTTGGCTAGGTTACTTTCCAGAAACAGAGACTGCTCTGTTCTCCATACAAAGCAGATGATGATTTTGTGCGTAAATCTGATACATCCCAGGCACACTTTCTTTTAACTGAATTAGTCATTTTCATTACATAAAGAAAAAAGGTGCTTCCCAATTCTGAAAAAAGAGCTAGATTTTGACATTTGACATTTGTTTTACTAATAGGGAAACTTTTTTTTCCCAACTCCAATGATAATCTCAATTAGTTGAGATTCTTCTGTTCTTCTACGCATAGAACCACCATTTACCAAGACTAAATACTAAAATCTACATGTTTATTATTTTGGAAAAAGAGGGCTAGAAAGACCAGCTCTTTACTTGAAAATTTGGGCAATAATTTTGCCTTCACAGTAAAACCAGTAGTCGAATCTGGACTCAACTGCATTGGCAGAAATCTTTCCCTAAACTTAATAAAGTCTAGGATTTCACTCTAAGACTTTAAAGCACGTAAAAGGAAAGAGTAAAGCTTACTTCTATAGTGAGAAAAGAGAGCAAAGAAAGATGAAAATGGATTTGCTTTTTTTTTAAGAGTTAAAAGGTCATTCATCTTTACTAAATCTGATGAAACAAATGTCATTAGATGTAGGAGATATAAAAGGTCAAATAAATATCCTGAACAAGTAGATAAAATATTACAGAAAGACTAAAGGAAGAGGAGAGGCACATTTCTTCCTTTGAGGATAAAATGATTAAAGAATAAAAATAATTTTGGAAAAAAGCATCTCAAGGGAAAAAAAGGTCCATGTGGCAAAAAGTTGAAGTAGCAAGCCTGCATTAGAGAAGAAATAATACCCTTTTATTGAATATCTAAGAAGCAAGTGGTAACAAGAAGCTATATAGTACCTAGAACATTACTGAACTTGGTTTTTGAAACTTGAAAATTCATAGGAATCATGGCCAATAGAAAAAAATAACATTCCATGGCAGAATTGTATCTGTTGAATTCAGTCTGAATAATCATACCAGATCAGCAAATGAAAAACAAAAGGAAACAAGAAGCAAGGCTGAAAAGAAAAAAAAATAACAAGAACAGAAATGTTAATTTATCAATGGATCAGTTTAGCAAAGAACAAATTTAGATTACACTGGTCTTTTGACTCAGGGCTAGGTATCTTTTCCACAATCATCTTTGAAAAGAAGGTGTTCACATTCAGAGGATTTTCTTCAAAAGTTAAAAACAAGAGAATCACTGACATTGCCACCATCTTCCAACAAGATCAGAGTTATCATCCAAGAAGACTTATTCAGGAAAACATCGATGTCTAAGTGCTACAGGTTTGGGCTCTCATACAAATCAAAATCCTTTAATAAATTTAATATATTTATTCTTCTATATTCTCTAAATTTCCATTACTAGAAATTGTCCACATTTTAGATAATTTATGATAAAATAAAGGCATTACACTATTTTTCTCATGACTTAAGTAACTGTCAGTTTTCTCATTTGCATCCCTTCTTGATTCTGAGGAGTGTTCTGAATAATAAGTGATTAGCTTAATTCCAAATACACTACTTTTAGAGAAAAATATGTTCTGTTCAATTTTTACTATACTTTGTATATTTTCTAATTCGATTATATAAGATCAGATATGATGCCATCCAAATGCAGAATGCACTTCTTCTAATTTAATGCTCAGTTTCAAAAGCCTGACCCTTCTCTTCAGACTTGTAAAATACTTCCAAAAAGATAAACAAAAATAAATTGAGAAATGCAATATTTCTACTTTCAGTGATAGAGTATATGCACCTGTTTCCAGATGTTAAGTATTCCATGGTATTGTTTAATAACTGTGCTCTTGTAAGATAAGTCTATGAAGGACCAAAATGCAACTCTATACTGCTTCTAAATATTCAAAGAATTCCACATACAAGAGCTTGGTTTCATCAGGTGTACTGTATCTGTGGGACAATTAAGCACACAAATAGGAAGGAAATTACCCAACATCTATTGTCTCACGATGAGGACAGACATAGTTTCTATAAGCCAGTCTTAAATGTACTAATATCCCCGTTTCTCCATTTGTCAGGGAAATGGCTGGACAGAGATTCATGTGTCATGCTGTGCCAAAAGTAAACAGTATTACAGTCAGACAGCAGGAAAGATGATAAGGGAGCCTCACATAAACACACCTGGGCAGGGTAACTGGGCAGAGTAACTGTGGAGTAAGTTAAGATTGTCATTTACAGCCTGGCCACGGCTCTTCAGTAAACACACAGCCATTGGTATACATAAACCAGCTCATCCAGCCCTCTCCACTGATGGTCAGACTACTGCGAATTATTTCTTTTTCACTGCAAAGCACGTGAGTGCAAGCTATTACTGGAAAATCAGTACGCTTCAAACACACACCTTTGGTTATTCAGCAGTAACTAGTTTTTTGTCCATATTCCCCTGAGAGCCAGAGAGATGGGACAGAAGAGGAGAGCACATGCAGAGAGGAGTTCTCTTTTGCCAGACCACAAGTTACAGGAGCAGTTTGTGCCTCTTTGTTGTACAGTGGTGATCTACATTAGGTACTCAATGCTATTTACACTTAAATCAGCTTTACTGCAAAATTTTCTTGCCACATAGGTCTGGTATTCCCTTTCCTCCAGACAGCAAGACTAAACTTGTCACAGCTGGAAAACTCTTATCTCCCCCACACACTCATCCTAAAGGAGCAGTGCACACAATTCATATATATTCTCAGTTAAGTGGTACTTCCTTAACTGGTACTTTTCCTCTGTCTTGGAAAACTTCTGTAAAAAATATCAGTTACAGAGAAAACTCTCTTCAAAACAAAACAACAAAATCAACAACCAAAAAACCCCAAAATCCATATTTTTTTCAGCTTCATCTGGAGCAGAAGTCTGAAATGCAACGGTAGCACAAAGAAAGGCTCTTTCTGATCACAAGCAAATCTGTAAAGGTCACAATTCCTTTTCAGACGCCATGTCTGTCCAAACTAATATTTTACCCTCTTTTGCAATTAAAACATATACAGTGATGTCTATTGGAGAATAGGTGCCACCTCTAGCACGTTGCTTTCCTAACCATCCACAAAGTTAATACCCTTATCTTGCCCATCTCTGGCCTTGGCTAACATTTCCCTGCCTACTTCCAAACAAAAAGATAATTTTCCTAAATCACTGTTTTAGCTATGTCATTATTCACTTCCAATACCATGATGGGGTCTGACTTCTCTATAGGATTGCCCTGGTTTCAGCTGGGACAGAGCTCATTCTCTTCTTAGTAACTAGTACAGTACTGTGGTTTTGGGTTTTGTACGAGAATAGCATTGACTACACACTCACATTGTAGTTGCTGCTAATTAGTGATCACCCTAAATCAAGGACTTTTCTGTGACTTATGCTCTGCCAGTGACAATCTGCACAAAAAGCTGAGAGAGAGAATGGCCAATACAACTCACACAAAATGGCCAAAGGGGTATTCCATGCCATAGAACATCATGCCCAGTATATGAACTGAGGGTGTAGATTGAAGGGGGCCAATTGCTGACTGGGGACAGGTTGGGCATTAGTCAGCAGGTGGTGAGTAACTGATTGTGAATCACTTGTTTCTCTTGAATCCTGTTACTTTCTCCCTCTCCTTATCATTACAGTTATTATTAGTAATAGCAGCAGCAACAGCATTAGTATTATATAATTATAATTACTATTATTATTATTATTGGTGTCAATTATTAAATTGTTCTTATCTCCAAGGTTTACATTTTCTTCATCACTCTCCTCCCACTGATGTGTGGGGCAGTTAGCAAGCAGCTATGGGGTACTCAGCTGCCAGCTAGGGATAAACCCGGACAAGGATAAAAGATAAAACTACTTACCTCTGTTGTACAGTTCTACAAAGGACTCACCTTAGCTATCATCTCTGATTAGCACCAAGTGGTTGAGTGACTTATTCACTCATACCTGCACCACTTTCCAGCTTTTCCTACTTCATCAACTAGGTGGTCTTCATAAAACGTCCATAAATCAGGGTCACTCTCTTTCTTCATACCCCACCACAAAATTTCTGTTTCAAGGCCTATTAAAAGGTTGATAAAAATTAGGCTATTATAATACCACAAGTGACACTTAACATTTTGACCAATATTCTCTCACTGCTCCATTTTGACCCCTTCTCCTCCTGCATTCACAACTTGGCTTGTGCTTCCATCGTAACATTCTTCATAGCACATTTTCATGCTTGATTTTTTGTAGAACACTAAACACATGAGTCTTTGGTCTGCCACTTTTGTCTGATTACTACAGTAATGCTACTTGTAATATTAAATTGAGCTAAACTATAAGTTATACAAAATTTACACTTCTGCATTATAATTAGTATGCTGACATACATTCCAAGGCCACATTACACATTTGCATGTCCTATCAAGATTTTAGCTCAGTTGGTTAGATCATGGTATTAATAATGCCAGGCTCATGAGTTTGATCTCTGTATGGGCCATTCATTTAAGAGTCAGACTTAATGATCCTTGTGGGTTCCTTCCAACCAGAATATTCTCTAATTCTGTGATTCCATGTCTGCTCTATGATTTGCACTTTACATACACAGCTAAATGTACAGATAGAACACAGAGTTCTGTCCACTGCTGCCACTGCTCCCTCTGATCAGAATGCCCATTAGTTAAAATATGGTAAGCGGATAAGAATGACACCACATTTGGAAAATTAAATTTAAATGTCTCAACTACTATGGACTGTAGACTGTGTACCTCAGAATTCTTGTAGGAAAAAGCAAAACCAAAAAAATCTTGTAATTGTACCAACACAGGAAACACAGAGCATCCTTCCTACCTCATTTTCCTAGATAGTGGAGGCACATTCCCCTCTAGAAAGCTAGAAATGAAGTTCAGGGCTCCTCAGAACAACAAAGTTTAATCCACTAGATCAATAACCTCACAAAATTTGGTTTCCATTAACTACTGTTCCATTCTACATATTTAGATTTAAGAATCTCTGGAAATTTTTTAGCTGAATGTGTTTGTGACATTCTTTCCGGAACTGTTCCAGGGTTCTAACTGCACAGATCTTAGCAGCCTAGTACTGCTTTCTTGAATGTTTCAAACTCTGTGAGTGATCTAGGTGTATAATTATGGTGAAAGAAATATGTAGGGTATTTTTTGGTTCATCTAAGAAACAAATATTTTTTAGGATATTTGTTTGAAAAGCTAAGTCTAGGAAAAGAAACAAACACACACAAAAATAACCCAAAACACCCCAAGAACAAAAAAAAAAAACCAAAACCAAAGAAACCTCCCATCGAAACAACAAACAAAAAAACCAAAACAACAAAAAAACCCCAAAACAAAACAAAAAATGCATCAAACAAACAGAAAAAGAAAAACTCTACCAGGATTTTTCAGGTTACAGAGCAAAAAAGACTGACATATTTCCAAGTGCAATTCTTAAATGATTCACAATACATAACTTCATTCGTACAAAGCACTATAAACTGGAGCTTTGTGTTCTGAACTTCAATGCAGTGTATTTGAGAAGGAAACTTATTTAAGTTCTAGAATTCTTTTTTCAACAATAACAACACACACAGACAAAATCCCCTCAAGAATACCTACAAAGAAAAACTAGAACAAATTTCATTTATCACTTGCCTTGAGGAGTATGTAAAAATATTTGTTCAGATATCAAGCTTAGCAGATTTTAGACATTTTACTCATTTTGTAAAAGACTGCACCTCAAATACTTGGCATTTTCAAATGAAGCTATGTCCCCCATAACACTATACAGCAGTGACACTATAGCAGTGAACAAATACTCCAAAACAACATAGAAAACAGTCAGGAAGTGCATTCTGAATCAGAGGATCCAACACATAAAATATAAAAAGAAAAAGGTGAAAAGGAAAAAGGGGGAACCCCCTTCCCATTTCCTAAAAGGGTTTTTTTTTTTAATTTGTGTTGGTTCTGGAGTTTTATCAGTTGTTTTGTTTCTTTTACCAGAATAGATTAATAATCAACAATTTATGGAAACAAGGAAGGAAGAATTATGAAAATGAACAGAATAATGAGCATTTTTTTTTCACTTTTAAATTCTTCAATGTCAAAATCTATTTGATAAGGTGCTATTTATCTAGCAAAATTGTTGTCAAACTAAAAGCACAACATTAAACAAAATTAGAAAGATCAAATTAAACCTCAAATTTAGAAACAACCAGTAAAAGAATGATCCCTGACTTTGGAACTGTGAATAAAATGTTTACATTCTTACAGTCTTTTAGCATTAAATCTTCATAATTCCTATTATTTTTAGCAACACATTTGAGTTATTCTTTTCTAAAATTACATTATCAAAAGGCTGAGAAACAGCTGAAAACAGCCTCTAGCAGAATATTACACTGGATGAGATAAAGCAGTGATTAAAAACTAGTCACTTCCTTGGTAGAACAAAAATACCTGAAGCACCAAAGAAAATCCTGGTCCAAACTTCAAGAACTATTTTGCTGTAAAGCAATATAGCTACACTGACTTCAACTATACTGAATTACACCTACTGGGGATCTGGATCATAAATCTTCATAGTGAAATAAAGCAGCTCTTCATAGCATCCATAAATTCAACCTCTGATAAAAACCAAACAAAATTCTGCAAATATAATCAAATATCACTGCTACACATTGGCTATAAAATATTAACTAGTGTCCTAGACACAGCACCAAACAGAAGAACTGTCAGGATTTTAAATCCTGCCTTATTACAGGAGGCAAGAGCTGATAAGAACCACTGTATGTAATGATTTTGACAAACCAAAGAATGTAGTACTGCCAACAAGATGCTTAGAGCTAATTTTTCCTTTGTGAAGAGCTGCAGCAAAAGTCCTGTAAACCACCAAAACTCTCAGACTCAGTTAAGAAACAGCACAGAATCTGGTTGTCCATCCTAGAGTAAAATTGACATTCAAGCGGATGTTTAGTCTGCACATTTTACAGCTGTAACCAAGGTGTATGTCTATGTACTAGAATAATTTCTGTTTAATTACTCTCCTGTGTCTCAGAATAAGAATAAATAAAAACAAGATAAAGAAAATGAAACTATGCTTAAAAAAGCAGAGGTTCACCAGACACTTCTTCCATTTGGAATTCATTTGGAATGCAGATGAAAAATCTGTTACCTAAGTTCACACCTCGAAGATGGAGATTCTGCACTCAGAAAAGGAGTGTCTGGATAACCACTCTGAGAGCTTCTTAAACAGGGGAGTCACTTGCTAACTTGCTTGTTATTGGTGGAGAAATATCCCCAGCTTTTAAAATAGCCATGAGTTTAGAGTATCACTATCTCCAGATTCGCGTGTCTGAAAAACAGATCACAAAATTTTAAATAAAAAAACCAAAACAGACTCAGAATAATTAATTCTGTTCAGACAAGATGAATTACCACAAGAAGAGTAAATTTTGCATTATCTCAAATATCATTCTGTAATACCATCAGCAGATGGTAAACATTGGATCCTTTGGCCCGAAGTAGGAAGTGTTTCAAAGGGGAAGTGTTTCAAAGGGGAAGTCTTTGGAGAAACAACAATCTGGTTGCATGCCTAAATTTTAATTTAACAACTCAATTAATCAAAAATTTGGAGCCTTTCAGACTCAAAAGCAGCTTAATGATACATGATGACTTCTGAAAGAAGAAAATTAAGTTTCTGATACAAACCATTAATTTTTCTTTCACCCCAGCCATCCTGTTGAAAGAATTATAGATACATATCTGAATGTGACCTGCTTTGCCCCCTCAAATATTTGTAGACAATTTCACACACTCAATATCTGCAAATTTCACACCCTCAGCTCTTCGTATGATGCGGGATTTTTTTGCAAGTATTTTGACACAACATAGCATTCAGAACAGGACCATCTAGTCATGTGGGTCTCTTCCAACTCAGAATATTCTGTGATGCTGTGATTCCGTAAAGATAGGTTTCCTGTTTGATTGATGCAGGGGGAGCTCTGCTACAGAAGTGGCACTGGCAGCTGAGGGGACTCTATCTTATGGTCACCTCTAGAAGTTCACACCAGTTTAGCACACTTTAAATGAAACTACAGCAGCATAAAATCTGACTGACACTGGAAATAAGTCTCCCTTCTCTGTAGAAGATGGATGCCAGCTGTTGGAGAGAAGCCCAAGGAGGTGGACTGTACCCTGTACGTTTGCATTGGCAACCAAGGACAAAGCATCAAGAGAAAGTCATTGCACCCCTCAACACTGAGAAGTTTTAGAATTATTTCTTAAAACAGTTACATTCATACCTGTAAAACAGAGATACATCCATGCAACTGAACAAGGTATTACCTTAAACTCTATTCTGACAGGTTATTCACAGGAGATTGCTCCAGGACTCTAGTCCTCATCCCTAACATCCTAAAACCTGTGTAAATAACTAGGGAAGATTGTCTTCTAACAAATAATCCAAGAGAATTCTCTCAGTGTCCTGATTACGTACAGCTACAATATGTATATCTTCTGTTAGAGCCTACATTCTCTTGTACATTCACATAGAAACAGGGACTGGGCCCCTGTGTGAAGGAAGAGAAGAAAAAAGAAACAAATCACCACAACAGCCCCATATAGTTAAGAAAATGCACTACTGCAGGCTGGTGTCACACTCTTAAAAGATTATTCTTTCATAATTTTATTTGTTAAATAACTATGAAGAATTTATGCTTGAGGGGGAGAAACATCTATCCACCTTTCAGATGTCAGTCTGTGGTATTGCAGGATGTTAATTCATAAAAGAGAACTAAAAGGTACAATTATTCTAACTCAATGAAAAACAAACCTCTTCCAAAAGGAAAATGGAAAAAAAAATAGTACAAGATTGAAGAAATGAGGAAATAAACAAATACAGTTTGAAATGACACCCAAAGGTATGCTGCTTCAAAATCATCTGGTCAATAACGCACTGAATGGTTTTACCTTTAAACAAATACAAACAGGCTCCCTACCCATAGCACAAATGAAGTTCTAGTTCTGCAATATATGTAACTTTAAACTCAAGGTGTTTGTAAAAAAATGCAGCTTTCCCTTTAAAACTTCAATTAAGCAATTAGTACAACTTTAATGGGTGCAATCTACACAATCACTACTGAATTGCCCAAAGGCTGTTTCAGACATGTTTGATTCTTATTACCTGTAAGCAAGGAAGCATGCCAAATACTTTGCAGATTATAGAATAGAAGATGTCAGTCAGGCTTGACTTATTTAAAGCTCTTTGAAGAACTGGGGCACAAAAAATAAATGTCTTTCCGTTAGATGTAGACAAATCATTCAATATAGGTATGATTATTTGATTGTTGTCCCACAATGCAGCCATATCTTAGACATACTGCTGCGGTCATCGGATGGTGATTATGGGGGGAAAAAAGTAACAACAAAAATCTCACACGAAATCTTGATTCTCATGCAGCTAATACCTTTTGCTGAACAGTTTCCTCAAGGTACAAAAAACCCAAAAAAACCAACAAAAACACCTTCCATATTTCCAGTTTATTTTTGCTCTTATGTGGTACAAATTTTGGCAGAATTGATATGAGAATTGAAATTAAAAGATTATTCATGCAGCTTGATGAAAATTCTGCATTATTTCAAAATTTGTACTGTTTAAAAGGCTTACATCAAACTTATAGGATACAAAAAAATACAACTAAATATATATTTTTTAAATCCTCGCATATATGTGAATCAGGTAATTAATCTTACAAGGAAACAAGAGGTGATGGTCCATGAGGGCTTCAGATAGGTCCCTTAAGTACAACTTTAGCAAAACCTCCATCTGTTGACTACCATCAATAGATGAGAATTGTAGCTTTTCTCATCGATACACTGTTGTTCATAACAGTTTGGCTTGTTGCAGCAAAAGGTACTTTACAGTAGGCTGAAGCAGGATAATCTCCTTTTTACTTATCCCTCACTTCAGAAGGAAAGGTAAGAAAATTAGTAATGGATAATTTGGGAATCATTGTAAAGACTCTTTCTTGCAGACAGGACTCTCAAGAAGCTGGCTGGATTATAAATATCTCGGCAATGATGGCTTTGACATCTTTTATGGTGTAAGATTTACATCTTGGCTAAGTGAATATGAAAAGATCCTGATAACTCTGTGTGATGTACAGAGTTACAACAGGTAAAAAGTTAATGATGGTAACTAGAAAGCACTCTCTCTATCCAGGTCCTACCTCAGTCTCAGCTTCACATCCCATCCTTTCCATTTTGTTTTATCTGACTTGTCATCTCTAAAGCCTTGTATGTGTTGAGATATATATCATACAGTGCACAAGGTAAGGCAGCACTAATATGCAGCAAATCCCTCACTCAAACAGGGGAAAATTCAATCTTTTCTTGCCAGTGTAAGGAGAGGTTTTTTTAGCCAACCACAGTGCCTTCTGTGGTCATAGAGCTGGCTCATTATATAAATGACTACAAAACATACACACCCAGCAGCCCTCAGAGGAAACCAGAAATTATCAGTAACTGATGCGTAGCTGAAAAAAAGAGCTGAATTTGTCCCCATTGGCACTATTTGTGCATTCATGCACTTAATATTTCACATTACATCTGACTGTTTGAGTAAATAAAGTGACATTTTGATTATGGAACATATTAGAGACTGAAAGCAGTTTTATTGATCTATCAAAACATTTGAAGGATTGATTACTACAGTTTCAAAGTAATTTCTTTCAATAGAGGTGTGGACACCGGACTGCTGTGGTCCATGGCAAGTATGCAAGCACAAAGCCTGAATAGCCTTGTTCAGAAATGCAACTCTAAGGCTCATAAGGAAAGAGAACTTTATACGTTAAGGAACCATTTCCCAATGTTTGCATTCTGCAGTGATGCAGCTCTCTTTTTATAGGGCCTTAAAAGATTCTTCCTTCATATCCTACCCTTGGAAATCTCAAGGGGAGAACAGTGTAACAACACTGAAAATCCCCTAGAATCCAATAACATATGTCCAGTAATGAAACTAAACCAAACCCATTACAATCAGATGCATAACAATAACCAGGGAATTTAAATAAGTCACTTCAGGCTGGCTTCACCAGTAACCCTCTTTCCCACCCATTACTTCTAAGTCCAGCAAATGAGCCTTTCAGATCTCACAGTTAAATGACAGCCATTTTGCCTTCCAAATTGTATTGATATTCATGTCTCACAATTTAAAGCCTCCTAAGGGTCCCTAAAGATCCCAGAAGAGTGGGAAGCAGAAACAACGCACATATCTTCAGCAATGAAATTTTATCACCGTGATCTCCTAAAACTGTAGTCTCACCATTATCAGACCCCTTATTATAATTACCTACAGAGCCAAGGATGGGGAGAAAGTACAGAGCAGAATGTAACAAAGAGCAAAATTCTTTGAGAGGTGTCATGGCCTTCATGGAGTGTAGAGACGAAGTTTTGTTAGAAATTAAAGGGAAGGTTAAAAATAAAATAAAGGCTTAAGAAAGGGACTTCTTATGAGATGTATTAAGTAGCATTTCAGGTTAGAAAAATGACATGAGACAACCAGCAGGAAACAGAACAAAACATGGAACCAGAAATACAGTGGTCATATCACACACTTCTACAAATACCTGCAGCACAGAAGGGGATCTTGAGTTTCTCTGCAAGTTTGGGTTCACATGTTTTCACTCAGCTTCCTGAAGACAACAGTGGAAGGACTTCCTCTTGTAAAGAAAAAAATCAAAACTCATACAACAGTAAGAAGGCGCAAAAGAGAATAACTAATACCTTTTCCTATTGTCAGCGTCACTCTTCCTACAGGACAGAAAGGAGAAAGGTCCCTCCAAGTTGCAATCCTTATCCAAACCCCCTATTCCTAGGACAACACTGCTTCCTGTCATGCCTTTCAGATGGCCAAAAATAAACCTTAAAGCTGACCTAGATGTAGCTTGGCATAAGGGTCCTATTTTGACTTCCTTTTCCTTGCATTTATAGCAATACAGTAAGACATTCACATATAGACCTCATTCCAAAATCTAAGTCCAACCTTTTTCTCAGGAGTTTGAGATTTTTTTGGTAGTTTTAGTTCTGAATCAAAAGAAAAGGGAGAAATCGTGAACATAATACTTCTGAAAGGGGAAAAAAAAAGATGTGGTGGAATTTATGTCTGAAAAGAGTTTTTCAATGACAATGAAAATATAACTTTAAAGAAAATAAAATATATACTCCATTGTATTCTAAAAGGGAAAAATATTTTTAAATGTGATGATTATCAGGAAGTTACCACAAGAAGACTTCTTCTCCAGAAGCCTCAAAAGCAGAGAAAGTCAGCTTATCGTAGTGTTGTCATTGCTCTGTGGCTCAGTCTGCTCCAGGAGTAGGCAAGAAAGCAATGCCACCCATTGCCATTATTTCTAGGGAGAGAAGCCATTCCCACAAAGAGAGTCATACCTACCGGGACCCTTCATGTGCATAATTTAGTCATCAGCCCAGTTTTCTAACTAAATTTTAAAAATACCATTTACTTTAATGGACTACTTGAGTATTTCTTTTTAGAAAATCAAACAAAAAACCCCAAATACTATCATTATCTAGTACTAGAGGAAATAAAAGACCATAACAAGGAAGAAAGAAAAGTGTTCTAAGCACAAAGGGCAGAAAAAGGTGAAGAAGTAGCCCATCTAGAGTTCCCTAATGCAAATTAGAAAACTGATCTCATTTTCTTTAGCTTCCTACAGCCAGTGGGGATGGGGAGGGCATGTGTGCGCATGTGTGTGCCTTTTTTTTTTTTTTTTAATTTAAGTTCTCAAAAAAGTAGACAACAAAACCTACAATTCTAGATGCCAAACTCTCAGTTGAGATATAAATATGCCAAAACCAATCAACAGTTTCCTGGCTCTAGTCTTTTATTCAGCACATGATGTTTGAGATTACAGTTCCATACTTTATTGAAAAGTTTTAAATATTGACCCAAAATTCATTATCAATATTTGAGCTACATAGTACCAGATGTTTCCAACAATTAGGAAAGGTAAAGAAGGAAGCAGAATGGCTCATAAAGCAACTGGAATGGAACATGTAAATTAGCTTCATTGTACCAAATGCATTAGTGTTCAGAGTGCATGTGTTCCACCAGCAGTTCACTGGGCTAATTTGCTCATAAACTGCTGTACTGTGCTTGCAGATCAGCTGGTCAGAGCATGGTGCTAATGATGCCAAGCTTGTGGGTTCAATCCCCACATGGGCCATTCACTTCAGAGTTGGACTTGGTGATCCTTGTGGATCTCCTCCAACTCAGAATATTCTGATTCTGTGGTTTTATTCAAGGACCAGGAATAATGTTTTTCAATGAAAAGTTCTTATTTAACATCCACTACAGAGAGATCATGCAAATCTAGTAAACCTTTCATTCACAGGAGCTAGATACCTTATAGCTGAGTCAACCCAGTCTTTTTAAAAAGAGATATATTCCTCTGACACAGTGAAGTATTTACCTCTGATTTCATGTTCTAAACACCCTTTAAGCTAGGCTGTAAACACCTATTCCATACTGTAGAGATTAAATAAGTAGATAAATATATTAATTGCTATATATTGTGAGCAAGAATGATTAGTCCATTGTTTTGTCTAAAGATATTTCCAAAGGAGATTATTTCAAGATCCTGAAATTACCACCCAGAGAGCATAAGATAGAAATAATTAAAGATGAACCTCCGCCCTGCAGAAGCAGTGTTATCACTCTAGTCATGAGGCTGGAAAAGAACATTCAGCTTAAAAATCCACTGCAAATTCAATAAGGTGTCCCACAAATCCATTAGAATATTAACTGTAGTCCTTTCAGACAGTCTACATGGGCATAAGGTCCAGGCCTGTATCAACACTGCTGGTTGCAATATCAATTGACCTTACTTGCTCTCTGCATTTCCTTCTAGAGAACCTTGTCACATAATCTTTTTTCCCCTCTGACTGATGGGCTTTTAACTAAATGGGTTCTTTGTGGTCTTCAGCAAGACTTCATTTTCATTGGTTTCAGTAAGCCGCCCCCTTCAAAATGTATTGGCATTCATACCTCCCCTGTCAGACATCCCCATGTGAGTGGCCCCTCAGACAGCCAAGCTGCAAAGACAGAACTGCTGAACACAGAATCTGTTACCTGGAAAGAGATATTTTAAGGCTCTGAAAATTTACTGTACCATCAATTCAGGTCTTTAATGCAGTCTCAATATTTTTTAACACCTGTTTCAGCAAATCATTAAACCCAGTGTATAGGATAGTTTTGAGAGGGCCAGAGCCGGTTTATCAGTTGCAGCCACCAGGATTAGGACTACTACTGGGAAAACAAAATGTGTGGCCAAAGTGTTGTCTTTACTGGCAACAAAAACAGCAGTCTAAGAGCCAGGAAAAAGCCTCCACCAGTCTGGACAACCAGGACAGCCTGAAAGCTGTGTTGATTTGCATTAAGTTTGGCAAAAGTGGAAGGGCTGGAAGCATGCCCCATCCACCTGAAAGGTGTTATTTGAATGCTGTGATCATCAGACATCATTAAAACAAGGGAAATGATCTCCAGACCTTCAGTTGGTCTCCAGACCTTCATTTCTTATCCACAAGCCAAGCATCCTCAAGGTGCATCAAAGACATTTAATTTTTGCAACTTCGTGTTCCCCAAGTTCAAGCCAAAATGAATTAAAATTCAAAGCAAGATTTGAGCATTCAGAACTAAGAACTGGGAACACTTTGGACTGGGTTTAGTAAGAGAATTTATCCCTAGGCTGGTCATTAAATTAAGGAAAGTCCTTATTCTGACACCTAAAAAAGGAAGACATCTAAAAAAATCATCCAGGCCTTCTGTGAGAAATGGGGCACCGGTTTTAAGTGGTGGCTAGAAGAGAAAAGCAGACCATTTGTTAGTCTAATTGAAATCCAGAAATGAGAAGTATTTTTTCCTTCTATAAAATTTTAAAAACTGCTCTAAAAAATAATAAAATTCTCCTAAATATAAGCATCCTAAATGAGCTACATAATGTTCCATGCCATAATCACCACTGCAGCAAGAAATTGCTCAAGTCGCTTTTGAGCCAGATTTGTCAGTCATGCTGCTCTGTGCTCTGAGTAACAATGATCTGCGCAATTAATATTAAACCTTCCAAGGCAGCTTTGAGTTCTGAAGTTCTGTGTGCTTCTGTCATTGCAGAAATGTAAAGCAATATTAGAGTGTTATATAGAGCAAGCATGGGAAGGAGAGAATGAAATGGGGGTGGGGGGGGAGTAGAAAGAAAAAGAAGGAAAAAAGTTTTGCAGCCAAAGAAAGGCCAGGAACAGTAAGATAATTAGGATGTGTTTTACAAAATTGCAACAGCTTGAATTGTTCCCCCCATTTTATGTTTAATTACAGTTTTTATTGCACTCATAAGAAATTCAGCTGCTGAAATAATCCAAAGAGCCAAGAACAAACCATTTCTCCTCCATTCTCAGAATCTTTCAGCTCAGCCATTACATACCCTCTCTTTGTAAAACAAAGATGGGACAAAGCACTATTGCACTCTTGTTGATGTTAGATTCTTAGATGACATTATTATTCTCAATCCTCATGGAAATCCTAGGATAAGAGATGAATGAAGGAGACACAGGGGCATAAAAATGATAGTTTTTTTCTCTGCATCTTGCTGTATCTCTCCATTGCAAAATTATCGCTTACATCAATAAAACACACATCAGGGGATAATGAATGTATAGAGACATTGCAGAGGGAAAAATCACGACTCCAATACATATGAAACATCAGTTTCCTACATATGCTCAAAATTGTACACCGTATGCTGAAGCATCTGAAGAGACATTAACTCACTGGAAATGCAGGGAAGGGAGAGGAAGGAGTACCTACCATGCCTTTCCTAAAGAGCATTCCAATCTGCTACATACTGATTATCATTAAACCTTAAAGAACAATATCCGGCACAATACAAAACTGCAGGTACTTAATATCTGTGACCAGACCAAGAATTAAGTCTGTACACCGGCAAGCAGTGTGAGGGAACAGATAGGAGGCCATCGAACAGGCTGCATGCACCTGTCACACAGTATTGTTAGGCTTTGATCTACAGCCCTGGCCCATGTGGACAACCATACTGAAATCAATAAAATTTATATCAGTAAAAGTTAGTGGACTGGGGCAGTCATAGCCCAATGGCAGGAAAACTGATTACTAAAGCAGTCACTTGCATTCAGGCTGTGCAAACAAGACTTTTCTTTCAGGAATTCTGGGGATACAGTTAGAAAAGGGAAAAATGAACTCTCCTTTAGTCTGAAAGTTAAAACTCAGCTTGAAGGAAAGACATACACTAATACACTAAAACTTACAGAGAATTTAATTTCTCATGATTGACTCGATTTTTGTCTGCTGCTGTCTTCTTCATAACATTCCCCCCAGCCTCAGATTTCTCCCCAAAAATGAATAATAAATCTATTTGTTAGAATAGAAAGAAAATGTCAATGAAACACTCAGAGTAGCTGAAGAATACAGGAGGAATTTTACTGACAATACCTTCAAAAAATCTATATTATCTAAAGAGACAAATATTCCATTTTAGCCTGATTTAGCTTTAGTTTTTACCAGAATTTGGCTCAAGAGAAATATCTCCAACGCCATACACTCTTAAAAAAAAAAAAAAAACAAAAAAAAAAACCTGAGCCTAAGCAAATAAATAAACAAGGCAGTTTTCCACTATAAATAAACAAGGCAATTTTCCACTATGACTGAGGAAACAGAGCAAAATTTGTAAGTCAAAAAAAACCATGGAAGTTGAAAGAAAAATCAGTGTTCATTATCAGTAGAGTGCAGAACAGAACATTAATTACAGAAAATGAAAAGATGCTCAGTTTTTCCTTCAAGACCAGGCACTCAAGGAGGGAACCATACAAAGTTTTCTAACAACCATTACCTAGGCAGTTTGGGAAATAAGAAAAAAAAAAACCCACTTACATGTTCTTTGATGACTTCATGTCTCTTTGACCATTAAAAATGGGTACATTCCAAGAGAAATCACTCAGCAAGTAATTTTTATGCAGGAAAATAGAAGTTTGATCAAATTGGCCTTCACAACATGTTCAGCAGAAATCAGTTTCAACTGTCCCCTGAAACATGAGTAGAAGGCTTTTGGTGAAACCCAAGGCTAGCCATTTGCCTCAGGCTCGACTTTTTACCTTTGAATGGTCTAGGCAACTGACTGAGTTTTCCAAAGACTGAGATGACTAGGAAAGGGGCAGAAAACCTGGTTATTCTTTGGAGAATTTTCAGAGCATTGTTAATAATGGTCAGCTTTAACTTCAGACAGTCTATCTCAAAGAGTGCTCAGCAGAATGAAAAAGACAATTATTGCCTGCCCCTTACCTAATGGTATCAGCATTTCTAGTCCTTGGCATTCATCTCTCTGCATTTTTCACTTTCCCATAGCATCTGCAGGTACACCTTGAAATAACAGAGTTTACAAACCAGCAATCTCATCCATAATCCCACCCTGCTGTGGGGTTACATCATATTTACAATAGCATTGTATTTTAACACCCTTATCTATCAGAGGCTGTCAAAGCAAATTGGTGAGCAAACATTAAAGAGGAAGAAAATTCAAGTGGTGCCGAGAAAATTTCTGAGTCTGAAGAAGAAAGCATAACTAATGGGTGTATAAATTGGAGACGTCATAGCAAGTCTAGTTCAGCCATTCAGAGAGTTGCATTGTCTGTGCTGTGCAGTCTGGTGACAAAATCAGAGGGGTCCTCTGAGCATAAAATCTTCCACTGCCTATGTGATAATACCTCTGATCTTCCTGTTGATAGTTTCAGATTTTATCTCCTCTCAGTAAATTTTATTAATCTTGGATTTCTGGAAGAAATGGAGCAGAAGGCAGAGTACAGCCTCAGACTGAGTGAGGCAATGACACGTTTAATCAGCTGTACAGCAAAACACAGGAGCATGACTGTTGCACAAAGCTCCACTAAAGGTGAAAGCAAGTATCCCTCTCCATGCCTCAGAACCCTTGTATGCTTGGGGTATGGCATGAATCAGATATAAATCTGATTCAAGGAACTTTCATCAAAGAACAGAAGAATACCAAGGCTCATTTTTTCAGCATTGCCTGTGAAGATGTTAAGTACGAGATACCATTTTCAGCTTACACTCTTATATCTCTAAACTTAGAGCCAGGTTAAATCTTGGTCACAGTCATCTGTGTATGTAGGTCTCCTGTGCCCATTGATAACCATCAAGATGTAGCCATCCCTACCTCAAGTCTCTTATCATTTATAATGGCTGCTTACTAAAATAATATAGCTTTCAAAATACACTTACAAAAGATTAAATGATAACTTATCCAGCTCCTAGTAAATTCACAAATAAGAGAGAACAAAATGCCAAATTCTTTTTGGCTCTATTTAGTCTTTGCATTTGACTTAAAGATACGAATTTTTTTGGTAACTTGCCATTCAATTTCATTTTCCCAGACATTAGCAGAATCTGTTAACAGTTGAACTCTTGCTCATGTATCTAAACCTTCTGCAGTGCCATAATATCCAAACTTTTCTTAGATGAAGTATCATTACCTTTTATGTCCCATAAGAATTTTTAAAATCAATAATTAATAAATAATATTATGAGAAACCCAAGCTTCTCAGTATCCATTAACTTTGTACGGATCTAAATTCCTTTAATTGCTTTAAACTGGGAAGAAGATGGAATATAAACTCTATAAATATCTGGAAGGATTTTTCAACAGGCTTTCATTTATACTTACACAGAGCTACTGATGAATTTTTCAGCAAGGCATACACTAGTTTCAGAAGGCCCAAGGAAAAGTTATTTTCTGATAATTCCTAGGTTGTATTAGCTTAATGAGTGACAGCTTTCCCTCCCCTTCCTTTAGCTTCTCAAAACAGGTCTGGAGCGAAATACCCTTCTTGCCCTAAAGTGGATGCCTGTAGGTCCTGCCCTTTACTTACTAGAAGTAGCTCCTACATATCTTAAAACCTGGGGAAAAAAAACAAACTAAGAACATCACTCCCCCCCAAAAAACCAGAACAAGAAGAAATTTTAAAAAGCCCCATTGACCAAAAACCCCCATAGTTCAATTAACATAGCTACAAAGCAAGAGTGTTGCTTTTCTCTCTCCCTGAGATTCACCTCCAACAGGATGCTGAAAGCAGCAGAGATCCGAGTGAAATCTAACAAACCACTTCCCAGTCACCCATCTCTTTCCAGTCAAACATCAGCCAATGTCAGCCTTGTCTTTGTGCCATGGCAACACTTGACTAGATGCAGCAGTGGCTGGGGAAAGGTGTTCTGAAATTCAGTCTTGTCCTCTCCACTTTTCCTATCAGAGATTATTGTCTTTCTTCCCCTTCCAAAACCATATTCCAGCTGGGCCTGATAGAAAGTTAGGGCAACTAAATCAAGGAACAGTTTCCCTGTAGGCATTCTCAGTAAGGATGGTACAAAGCTGTTGTAGTGAAGAATAAAAATTAATTTGCTAGAAATTAATTTGCAGCCAGTGCTTTCAGGATGAAGAGAAGAATGGGGGAGCGTATCTTGGCAAAATGGTGTCAACACCCTCCGTTCCTACTGCTGTTCCCAACCAACTCTCACATTTGCCTCAGAAGTCTGCCCTAAAGAAGGAAATTAAACTCTGGGACAAAACTGGTGTTTGAATTTCCCCTTTCAGTATGAGAATTACCTTTTTTACAGTTGATACACTCAAGAGAACATTTGAATTGGTGAGAAAAAGTGGGGCATTCTGCACTGGTAATGCACTGAAAAACAAGAAAGGGAAGTTTGGGATCACTGGTTCATTACGCAACTCAGATAACTTTGGGTATAACTTAGTGTAGTTTGTTGGGTTTGTGGTGGCTTTTGTGATAAAGCATCTCATCTTCATTAAGAGGATATGAGAAGTTGTCACGTGTGTCCTTGTAGCTAGGAGCAAAAAAGAAGAGACACTGAGCAGGAAGTAGCACTTTCTTCTTCATAGAAGGAGGGTGTTAACTTGTACCAGATGTCCTTGGACATTTGAGGTATGCAATTCAATAACAGAGGGAATTTTGCTATCCAATATTTTGGTCCTGACTGTAGAAATGCTTCCTCTAATTTAGCCAAAGAAAACGTCTATATTAGAAAGCTGGAGATAAGTTGTTTGGTTTCTTGTGGCATGAGACTTATAAATGAAGGGGGAGGATTTGGAGGGAGATAAAAAGAATAAAAAATACAGTCTGAGAGAAGGTTGAGTGAAGGATTTTCTCTTCCTCAAAAAAAAAAGCAACGAACAAACAAAAAAAAGACCCCACCAACAAATCCAACTAGATATAATTAGGCAAACAAACAGACACAATAACAGAGAAAAAAAAAAACTAAATTAGAAGCCCAGGCTCTGTAACTGAATTCAGTTTTGTCAGTTTTAATGTTAATTTACTCACAAATGAGCAATCATGCTAAAGCATGGTTGAAGTGGGTTTTGTAGAGGATTAATTCTGTTATGTTACATTAGCTTTTCCACTACTTATTTAAAAGAAAAAAGTAATTTTAACCAGCAGTTTTTTTAACCAACACTTAAATTACTACTGGGTGCTTTGCAAGTACTGACGTCTTTGTAAAAGATCCTCTTCATTCCAATGCTACATTTCACTCCTAAGAGCCAAGGGAGCCATGAGTGTTTCATGAGTTGTTCATTTTTGAAATATCATGTCTCCTGTCCTATCTCTTCCTTCAACATCCTGACAGGATAATGGGCAATACAAGATCACAACTGCTCCCACTTTGATCCTGCTTCCCTCAGCATCACCGGTTTCTTCTTTCCAGCTGATAAGGGAAGAACATGACAAATCTTATTAAAGGACATTAAAAGTTTGCAAGATGTAATTATTCCATTTTGACAAAAGCAACTTTTTGCTGATTCTCTGGGCAAAGCAACATTGAAAAGTCTTGAAGCAACTCCTGCAACCTGTCTCTGTTTCAATCAGCTAGCAAAGAGGCTTGTTATCTCTTTTTTGACAAGATCATATTGTACTGGACCAGTTTTTTAGTACTGGAAAACAACTTCCAAACACCTGAGTTTCAAACTGGAAAAATTTAAACAACTTAAACTAATATTAGGAATTCAAGTAAATGACCAACACAAAATAAAATTGTTTTTCTTATCAAAACCCTGCCAGATGTACATCTAGTCATGTAAGCCTGCTCTAGGGGCAAAGCCCTATCTGGCTAATCCTGCAGAAGCACATAAGATAATAAAAAAGTTAGGCACGGTCTATCCTTTGGAACAACAGCATTGCTGTGAAAATTTCCATTGGTTACACTTGAAGAAATGTAGCTAAGTCTGTGGGGGTTACACATGTGCCATGAAGAGCAAATTACAGTAGCATTGTATTACTCCTGATTAAAATAATACAGCCTGATATTCAAAGAAAGGACTGAGTTTAGACTGATGGAGCACAAAAGATTTCTATGCATCTAGTTTTTAGCCAAGACTGTGCCTACAACTTCTACATGCATAAGAGCAGTCTGTTTCTCTTCATGTATCTAGGTTGGATTAGTCTTTAGTTTTAAAGAAATTTATAAATTCTTGGCAAAACCAATTCTTAATTTCTTATCTCAAATTGTACTGGCTGCCTAAGTCAGAAGAAAAGGAAAACAAAACAAAATGCTCAAAAAATTTGTACTAGAAATAAACAGCTTCTCCTCTTTTAGGCCATGGGTTGAAAGCCAGCCCAAACCAGTAGTTAAAATAACATAAAACTTTAGGTTGAGATTGAGTGCGATGGGCACAAAAACACTGGGGGCTTCTTCCCTGCTTCTCCTCTCATCAGAGAAATGAAAGCCAGGATCTGAATAATGGACAAAGAGAAAGCTTCAAGTAGTCAACAATTTTTCTGACTGCTTCCTCATTGGCTATAGACAGGGAGTTATAGCTGTGCCCTCCCAGCCATTCAATGCTGACCACACACCTCTTACGGCAGCACACACAGGGTTTGTGTCTGACCAAGCACATAAACTTTTGGGGTTGATTCTCTGCAAGCTGTAGGTCAGCCTGAAAGGCAAGAGCCAAAAGACAAGAAGAAACTGACAACTATAGACTAGATAAAGCAGCTGAGAGAAACTGGAGAATATTTCCAGAAGGCAAATGATCTCCCCAAAGCCTTCCTAAATCACTTTTGCTGGAAGCTCTGGGATGGTTGCATTTTCCCTCCTCTTCCCTCTCCCAGGCTTCTTCTCCAGCTACATGGGGAATATAATGGAATCAGTGTGATGTTTTCCCAACAGTATAAAACTCACATTGAAAAAAGTAATGAAATAAAAAGAAGTCTCTTTCCTCTAATAGCGTTAAAGATTTGTTTCCAGGCAGACTGCAGGTGTCAAGCTCAGGCAGATTCAGAAAAACTTGTAATAACTTCATGCACCACATCTTCAAGGGAACAAAGTCTTCCCTCCAGATGACAGCAATACCACTCCAGTGTCACATGCTTCTTTCTGCTTGATCAAACCTGGTGACATTTACAGAACCAAATAGAAATACCTGAGCAGCTCAAGGAAGGACACATCCTTTATGTTAGTAGAAGCCAATTAGATACTCTGGGAATTTCCATCTGCAAAAAAAATAACAGAGTACCAAAACATGCAATAAGAGAAATAGTCTTGCACATGACAGCACATCCTCTGGATGCTCCTGGAGGCAGGAGCAACAGGGGATAACACACACAACAGCAATGAAGATTCAAGACATCAGAATAATATATGGATAACCAAATGGAAACACAGAATAGGGAGCACAATGGCTGAAAGCTTTGCCTTCAGCCTCTCTGGCTCTCTTCATTTTCTCTGTACATTTGTGGAGAAGCAAGACAAGGTTCACAAAAGAGGAAAAGGCTACATCAATATGAATTGATGACTGTGAGCTGCCCTATTAGGAAAAATAAGGACATTTTTCTGTATCTGCCAGGCCTGTTTCGACCTTCACAAACATTATCTTCCTGGAATCCCTGATATAATAAACCAATAGTCACCTGTCAGAAGTGTCAGTTGATAGGACAGAGTTAGTGTCTGACCAAAGACTGTTAAAGGTGACTTTCACTTCACAGACAGGAGATTGTTAGGGTTTTAGTCAGTACTTCACAAATGAGCCCTGCTGCTCTCTGGGCTTGTTTAACTGTCAGAAAATGTAGCCCTACACACATGCTTACAAAATCATATAATTACAATATTTAGCCTATTTGGAAAATTTCTATTACAGAGAACAATAATGAGAACAGCAAGTCCACAGCTACTTGTCCTGGTTATGTGCAAATTTTAAGGCTCGTCCATTTTTTCTTGTGTCATTTGGAAAAGAACTGCAGACCCTTGCTCCCACCTGGGTTTTTAGACTTGGCAGGTATCTTAGCGCTCTCTCTGGGCTCCAGCTCAGTGCGTCTCTGCTGGCAGTGTGCAATCACTCTGTGCAGCTGTTTTTTCCCCACCGTTTGTCAGTACATGCGCTCTGGGCTTCCCGCTGCCATCTGGCAATCAGTGTGAGATCACAGCTCCTGCTCCCATGAGGAAGGAACCACAAGACAAGGTCACAGATAAAACAATATCAGAATACACAAACCTTTGTGTAGCTGCACCACATGCTGTTTGGCATTCCTGTGACCCAGTTTTTACTTTTTCATAGCAATTCAGTCAATGATTTTGCTACAGTAAACATGCAAGAAATGAATTTTTCACAATTGTTTACCAATACCACAAAACCATACAGCTCAGGAACTGTTGCAGGTCCTAACACAATCCAGTTCATTTGTATTTAATATTTGTCAGGTCAACTTCAAACAGAATTGCATAGGATATTTTCCTTTATTCAGAAATCATATTGGTGGTGTCTCCTTATTACTTCTTCAAGGTCTAACAAGTACATTTCTACTCTGGTTTCTTCAAGTACTTGGAGGACATTACATCTCTTTTAGAATTTCCAATACAACCCATTTCTTATATATCTCACATATTTTGTATAGAATTACAAGATCACTGAGTTTGGATGGGATTCCTGGAACACTGTTTTGCATAAATAGATAAGGACAATATAGGAATAATGACAAAACTGGCAAACTGATGTATGAAGGAGAGATTTTGGTACCCTTAACTTGCAGCAATCTGACATAGTCACTAGGCTGTAGGGACAGCTCAGTGTCATCCAGGCTGTCTGGACCTGACGAGTTCAAGAGGCAATCAAACCACCAGAAGGCTGGGCTGAGCATGTTAAGCTGTCGAAGACAAATGTAGACAAGACATGTTTTAGAAACAAAACTTCTCATCCAACATTTCATGTACTGCATCTTAAATGATCTTTAATCAAAGCTAGAAAAACAAAAACCCACTAACAAAAAAAAGAGGTTTTTTCTCATTGGTTCCAGACAGCTATTTTCTTGCTTTAAATGTGACAGCAATAAACAAATATACTCATGCAATTGCTACAGAATGGCAGAAAACTGCGAAATCTTTCTTTGCCATGTGCAGTACATTCAGAATTTTTCACAATATACAGTACTCTCGCCTAAGAAAAATTTTTCTCATAGTAATTTTCAATGAAACTCTGTACAACTTATTCCTTAAATAAAATTGGTCTGTCAACTTTTTATATACTGTAATGGAAAATTCAGATGAGAAAGCCAAAGCTTTTTAAACATGTCAAGCATCTTCTCCCCTAAATGTAGAGTAGTCATGGAAGCTATTACTATACGGCATGGCTGAAATACTTTCTTGGTTGAGTGGAGTTTTCTTAATAGTCTGTGGTCACATTCAATTTCTAGTTCACTGTTCTTCCAGGGGTATCAGGCCCTTCATCAAAGTAAACGTGCAGTTCAGACACACTGTAGAATATACATCTTTCCCTGTACTCTTCATTAGTGCTTACTTATAAAAACTTTATAAATATGCCAAGTCTCTGTAATTTTGTGAAGGCACATATTCACTCCCAGAGTTGAAAATATCTCCTCTCTATTTACTTTTATTTATTTTTTTGAAAGGACTGACTGAAAAGGAACTCAGTCAAGATTGTATAACCAATGCCACACATAAGTTGCAAACCTGGGTAGCGCCTTTGAACGGTGAAGACATTCAGAGTCTTGAATATGGTACTGATTTCTTCACTAGAAATTGCATATGTCAAAACTTGAAAGGAACCAGCAAGCATCTGGCCTTGTTTCCTTGAATTATCCTCAGCACTGAGACTGCTCTTTCTGTGTACATTTAATTCTGGTACTGCAACATTATTAGTGCAAATCATCATCCACACAGACACATCTCTGGTGTGATAAGAGCTACGATTAAAAACAGAAGTCTGAGAAAAAGAGAGGGAGAATTTTTTTGCAGGCTAATATTATTATTTGTTTTCATCACTACCACAGAACTTGTCCTATATATCATACAAGATGATGAAGCCAGAAGAACTCCCGGCAGCCAGGACCTGGCAACAGGAATTTACACAAGCCCTCAAGAATAATGAGTGTCAATTTACTTTATGTTTCCCTGGGAAAATAACCAAGATTCATCACATATATATTTTAGCATGTTTAACATATTTTACTGCAAGATAGAATCTTTGTAAATATATTTCCCTCTTCATAGTATTCTGCTAAATTTAACTTTGACCTTAATCAAACCTGAGGCTGGAGTTGAAGAAAAAGCATAGCATTTTATCACACATGATCAAGTGTGTGCAATTGAGTTTGGTGCTTAGCCTCTAGGGACAGATGTCAGGAGTACCTTAACATGACTTTCATCATTGTGCTGAAGCAGGTAGAAGGATTCTTTTGGTGGGAAGGGAAGTTATGAAAACTAGGTCAAAGGAGGAAAGAGAAATAAGAGAAAAAAGTTCAGAAAATAAATATGTTTAAAGACAGACAGTGTTGAGCCCTATAGCAACATTAAGCAATAAATACACACAAAAACTCCCTTTTAGTTAACAGCGTTATTTTCTCTTGGGCTAAAATGTAACAGTGCTCACATATATAAAGGCATTTAGGTGTCTGAAATTATTTTCACTTCAAAGGATGCTGACAGCTCAGATAAGGTACATTTTGAGGTCCACTACAGGGCTTACAATCTTACCTTTCATTGAAAACCAGAATTTGCCACAACAGCACTGTAATTATGTTGCTAGTACTCAGATAACCTATTTAGGTAATAAGTAGTATTCAAAAGCCACTTTTATGGAAAACAATTTAGCTTAAACCAAATTTAAAATTTAGCTTAACCAAACAAGATTTACTACTTACTTTTTGTATCATTCCACCACAGGCTTTTTTCCACTTACCATTATTCATGATGTATTTTACGTTCTTCTTGAGGAACCACTTGTTGGAACCAAGAGATTACGCAAAAGTTTATTTACATGCCCTAGAAGAATATAAAGGGACTCCTGCCACTGTAATCACTGAGGAAACCTTGAGAGCTTTCAAGAAGATTCTCCTCATATGACTTAAACAATTTCCCTCCTCCTTGCCTTTTTTTTGTTTTATTTTTTGTTTGTTTGTTTGTTTTGTTGTGTTTGTTTGTTTGTTTTTAAATAATCATGCAGTTTTGTAATCCTGATTCCCTGAGTTTTTTCGGATGCAGATTTTTTTCAGATTTGGCGGTTCTCCTAGGCTACTTTTACAAGGCCATGTAATAAAAAAGCAGAAGAGTAAAGTGCCTGATGATCCCTCATATAGCCTTCACCTGGACTTACAGAGATGCGTTTTGTATAGATGCAGAAGCATGTGGGCTCTTCCCTCCCTAAACATGCAGTATAAACATAGGGCAAACTGAAATGAAAACAATTTTCTTTAGTGTATGCAATATAGTGTGTGCCCAAATACAGCATATATGGACCGTCTTCTAACAGCTTTGCGTTATTTTTGTATTATTACCTTTTGCCTAAGTGAATAGGCCATTACTCAACAAACAGAAAATATAGCCTTGTATGAGAGAATTTAATTCCCCAAAAAAGCACAGAACATGGGAGTTCTCATTTATTTTCAGAATATCAAACAATTCAGAAACTCAAAGAACAAAGCTAGGGAAGAGGGAAAATTAAAGATATACTTTCATTATTTTTTAAAAAAGTTAAAGTGAATTAATATGAAATACACAAGAGCAGCTGCACTAAGATTCTGCTGAAGAAAAATGAAAGATGGAGTTAGTCATATTCACTATCTTAAAAAAAATTACAAGCAAGAACTAACATCTTCAAAAGTGTTTTTTCTGCACAGTGAAAAATTATCCATCAATCTCCTTGTGATATTTTCTGCAACACTGAGGGTGCTGGCTTGCTACCCTCACATATTTTATGCAATAGTTGGGGAATAAAAAAAAACCCCAAAACAAAACACCCACACAACCCCCAAAAAAACCCCAAAAAACAACCAAACAAAAAACCACCAAAACCCAATATGTATGTGGTTTTGATTAAATTTGTCTCTAAAACAGAGATATTTCTGTATTAGGTACCGTCTCTGAATAGGAAACTCACCTGATATTTTCTTGCATGCAAGTTTATATGAAAGACCAAGAGCCATTCACGGTGGATCCCAGCACCAATTAAAATTGCAGTGCTGGTAGCTACAAAACTACAGATGTAAGCATTAATTTGATCTGCTTACCGATATGAAACCCACTTTTACTTAACCGTGAGCATAGAAATATCGATTCGTTGTTCATGAGTTATGCTTTCACTGTGAAATCTGAAGTCATAGTTGTCAGCCTGGAACAAATTAAGATGTTAAATAGCATCAGCAGTTCTTCTGTGTCTAGACAAACGAAAGAACAGGCTATTACCAGGTGGGAATGCTATTCAAATTTTAGTCCTTATGTTAGAGAAATTTGACAATATATATTGTCACACCTAAGTCTCCCAAACTGCCAAATCTTCCTTACAATAAAACTTCCTGAAACAATTTCCAAAAAGAGTTAAACTCAAAGTATTCAGCAGCAATAAATGTCGCTGCTTTAATTGCATGACCAGGAGATAAGAACTAACAGTAGGCCTTAATCCAAGAAATTAACCACAACCAGAAACTGAGGAAAAAATGTAATAGTCAAAAATCAAAATATTCTGTTTGGTTTAACATAACAAAATGTGAATCATCTACCATGTCTCTTTAAAAATTAGATTTAGAATATATGAAACATTAATTGTTCATTATTCACTAATTTTATTCTGATCAGAAGTGTTGGGGTGTGTGGGAGGAGAAATTAAGAATAGAACAAGTTTCTGTGAACACAATGGAAACAGAACTAGGATACAGAGACTCTACACCACTAGTGGATCCAGCCAACCTAAAAAGTGGGAAGGTCTTTGTAGGAATGGTACCTTCATATAAATTGTCAAATTAGAAGTCAGACAGTAGCAATACCCATTTCCTCACTTCTGTGCAACACATAAAGGGCCATTTCTTGACAGCAATACCTGCCATCCTGCTTAGGTATACAGCAGACTGAAGGCTGTCTGGACACAGAAGCTAGAACTGTACTCCTGCTCTAGGTAAAATCCCTTACATGGCAGCATGTCAGAATCAAAATATGATGCCAAGACAAACCTCCAGGGTTTGGCTTTTTTTTGTTTTGGTTTGGGGTCTTTTATGATTCTTATGGGGGGATTTTGTTGCTCTGTGATTTTTTTTTCAGAAGAAACAATCACATGCCTGTTTCAAAATGAAAGATGCAGTCTTTGTATTAATTAAAAACCTCATTCTTCAGATGCAGAAAGCAAAATAAATAAATAAAAGGAATTTTAAAAAAACATGTCTGTACATACTCTATCATTATTGCCCGAAAAGCTGAATTACCTTCAGGCCAGTACTGAGTGGGTTTCAGCAGCTACAAAAAGTAGTGAGTCATCATCAGAAACAGGGGACCAGGAAAAAATTTTCATTAGCCTTTCCATGTCTTTTTCTGAAAGAACAAAACTAATAGCTGAGTCATGTGTTCATATACTGCTATGATGGCCCATAAAGGAGCATGCTCTGGACAACCAATGCACATAGATTACAATTCTCCTAGGACCCTGAAGAAAATTCCTTTTATGGCCCCTGAAAGCCATGGAAAATATTCCTTCTCCTGGGTAATTTCCAAGAAATTCAGCCCTTTCAACCTCAGTTTCTGGACTTTGTCATGATGTAGTATCACGACCAAAAGGTTCCAATCCAATGTTATTTGAGGACAGACCCCCTCACTGATTTTACAACATCAAGTTTCTGCCTTTGCTTTAGAACAAAACAGAATCTCAGAATAGCACATACAGAGGTTTTTAAATCAGTGACATTACAATTAGGCAACCCTCTCCCCCTTTTCAAGAGAGGAAGAAGCAATGAAATATTAACATGTTCTGTTGCAGCTCCGCCCTTAGAAGTCAGTGTCTATCCCTAATTTCCACATTTTTCCAAAACAAACAAAATGGCAGAAAACATTTTAAAAATCTGATAGTCACTGAAATTATGGAAGATAAAATATTTGCAACTAAGCAGGAGTGTCAAGATATTTGTCTTCCTGGTTGCCAGCAGCAAAGTAACCTTTAATTGATCTCTTAAATTCATTTTCTTGTAAATATAGTATTCTTCCTGAATGATCAAAAAACTTGACACTGTTGGTCCTCATCAAAACAAAACCAAGAACACCTAATTTTTTAGGCAGTTTTACCATTTGATTTTCACAAACATAACTACCATTTAAATCCTTCTCAAACCCAGTTCTGTTAAAATTATTCTTCACAGGTTATTGGGTTTTTTTCTCTCTCTTTTTATGGTTTATAAAATCATGCTGCCATATCCACCAAGCTGACACCCCTGGCTGCAGCCACAAGCAAGAGCTTGATTTTCATTTAGCTCTTCACCAGAAAAAGAGACAGATCATTCAAGGTTAGAATAGAAGTGGAAAAGACCCAAGCCAGGCTACATAATAAAAGCTATATACAATTTATACTCTACCAACTTAAAAAAAGGAAGTCCTATGAGTTGGAAGTAAGTCACAGGCAGGGGAGCACAACACACTGCAAAAAAAGGATACTGTTATTTGCAGCCCCAACCCTGTTTGGAACACGTGCCCCCATTAAACATCTTGTTTGACTTCCCCCTTTGCTTACCTGAAGTCCTCATGATTTTGCTAATCTCCAGGAACTGAATGCAGTTAGCAGACAACAAGGTCTCCATTCCCATGCCCTGAAAACCACGTTATTTTTAACGAGTCGTATATAAAAAGCAGCCCAGGGGTGAGGAAAAGAAAAATGTTGTTCTGTTTATTTGAGGTTGTTTGGCACTTCTTTTTTCCTGATCTTTTCCATGAATTAGAAAGGCCTTGAAATTATAAGATAATTGGGGAAAGAAAGAAATCTATAATATTTACTTTTTGGATTTGAGAACCCAGAGGTCAGCTGAGTATCACTCATGTTTCCCAGTGAACCCATACTTGCAGGGCAGGAATTTAACTTCCCTATCCTAGGCTAATATTTATCCAAACTTGCAGTTAGAAAGGAAAAATAAGAAGAAGATAAAAGAGAAAAATGCTCAGAATAAAGGTGTTCATTCCCAAGGTGGAAACAATCACGTTTCATCTTCTTATCTGAATGTCATTTTAAAATCTGCATAACAAAGGCTGTCCTGCTGAGAATCTTTTGCTCCTCAAGGAATTGCAGGGTTTCTTTTGATGCTCCCTATGCTACAGCAGACACTGTAGAGAGACAGTTCATATTTTGATTGAGAGGCACATCTATAAAGTCAGAAAAAGCCCAGAAAGGTGTGTGAAGGCCTCAATAACACAGCAACCTGGCAACCCCTAGCCAATATAGGGTTCCTTAGAGGTCACACATAGCTGAAAAGTTATACAGGTTTTATCTATTCTGAGCTAAGGCTGAGCTAGAATCTGAGGCGCTGTTGCTGGGTTTTTTTGATGGCCACTTTGTTATTCCTAGCAAAAATCATGCATCAGTAAACACACCCCACCAGATGCAAAATAAATAAAGAAATTATTTAACAACAGCAACACTGAAATAAAATGTCTGAAAGTTTTTGAAGTTTATGTTTATGCATCATACAGGAAAAAAAAGACTCCAAACAACACAAAACCTGCTCTCTGTAGATTAAAATATTGATGAAACAATCAGTAACACCCAGTAATAAAACTTAACTAAGCAGTCTTTTGCTGCACTAGTACGTTAATGGGAATTGCAATATTGATATTTGTGATGCTAATGTAACTCCAAATTTTGGACTTTATTCTCTTCCACAGAACAGTTAGAGTCCAGAGCATGGACTCAAGACTATAGATGAAGTGTTCAGCATTTCTGTCAACTTCTTGTGTGACATTGCACAGATTGCTTTATCCCTCTAGGCTTTCTTTCTATATCAGTCATTATTCTTTCCTCTTGCCATTTGTTGTTTATAGATCACCTTATTTCATAAAAACTGATCATCACTTGAACAGGAAGCTTAACAATGTTTCTAAAAATATCCTCTTTCTTAAAGTCTAGGGAATGCTACTCACTACAAGACTACAGCATCTAAAACAGCCACACAAGGTCACTTAAGATATTTGCAAGTGTGATCTGAAGCAACCAAGACAATGCAACTTTAACATCTACAGCAGAAACCCCAAGAAAAAATACCTTGACTCAAGGACAAGGTATATTAGCTCAGGCTTAGCACCATGCAGACACCGACCAGAGTTAGCCTAAAGTACACATTGTGGAGCATTCCTCTTGACATACCCCAGGCTCTCATCTGTCCCTGACCCTCACTTGTCACATTTAGTCATACCTTGCTCTGAACAGAATATAGCCTACAGCTAAAAGGGCGGGATGTCTTCTGAGTTGTCCCAGTTTTCTATTGGATCATGGTCTCCTGGGGGAAACTGGAATGTTAATGGTTAATGACTCAAAACAATCGGCCATTTGCTGGGCCAGGTTTGCACCACCCCTCCGAAACTGAAAGGGAAGAGGAAAGTTTTTGAATGAGCGGTGTTGAAACCTCTGATCCTTACAAGACAGAGGAGGTTCCCATGTAAACCTAAACTATCTTGGCCCATTGAACTCTGTGTTTCATGGGCTTTCCCCCACTCCCATGGCATCAAGACTTTGACCACCATTTTGACCAATAGATAACTAAGCAGCAACAATCAAATCTCCTTGCTGGTGGTGATATCTTCCTACTGTTATCCTTTCTTTCTTCGTCTCTCTTTCTTTTCCCTTGTACATTTTCTTAAGTGGTTTTTTTATGCTTTTATATTGCTATATTTCTATGAGTAATTTTAACCAAAACAGCTACATACTGGCTTTCTATTGCAACCAAAATGTTCTAAAATAAATCCTACATATCTATATATTTATAAACACTGATCGTTCAGTGTCTTTTCATTCTAATCTGCCCCAAGGGATCTATCAACAAGAACCTGAATTACCCTCACCTTCAGGGGCAGTCCATTGACATTTCTTGCCAGTAGTGAATACAATAGCCTTCATCACAAAGGAACAACTGGCAGAAAGCCCCATTCTAGATTGACACATATGAAAAGTTGTGTATGACTGAGAGCAGAGTTATTAAGCAAATACTGTATTAAATCCCAAATAGTTCTAAAGGACAGACTCAAAAAATAATTTAGACTGAGAGGGACCTTAGTCTAATACCCAGTTCAAAGCAGGTCTAATTAGATCACACTGCTCAGGGCCTTGCCCAGGGTCATGACCACCTCCAGCAATGGAGATTTCCTCACATCTTCCTGTAACTGGTATTTGATTAATTCCACCATGAAAAAGTTTTTCCTAGCACCCAGACAGAACTTCCCATGCTCCAGCTGATGCACACTGACTCTTGTCCTTCCGTTGGGTATCTCCAAGATGAGTCTCAGTCCCTCTCATCAGTGTCCTGCAAGAAGCCATTTGTAGACTGCAACAACATCTCTCTCAGTCCTCTCTTCTCCAGGCTACAGTTCCTTCAGACTCGTTCATATGTCACGTGTCACCACCCTGCATATCTTCAAATAATCACAGAATGGCTTGGATTGGAAGGGACCTTAAAGATAATCTGGTTCCAATTGCCCTGTCGTGGGCAGGGACACCTTCCACTAGGCCAGGTTGCTCAAAGCCTCATCCAGCCTTGGCAATTCCTTCTTGTCCTATCACCACATGCTCTTGTAAAGTGTTTCTCTCCAGCTTTCTTGTACTCCTTTCACTACTGGGAGGCTGTAATTAGGTCACCCTCAACCCTTCCATTCTCCAGGCTGAACAATCCCAGTTCTCTTAGCCTTCCTCATAGGAGAGCTGTTTCATCCCTCTAATCACCTCTGCATCCCTTCAGCCATTATGGGCTATCTGTGGTATGGTTCACTTTCTGTGTGTTCAGTCTTTCAGGGCTTTGTAAAATTCTGTTCTTCCTACTCCAAGCGCAGAGGCGGAAGTCTCCAGGATGTGACTGCTCATAATGTCATAAGGTGTTAAAATCAACTGTCAGTAACTTGAATATTTTCTCTTCTATTAAAACAAACAGGATTATTCATTTCAGTGTAGGTATTTGATATTTTTTCTAAATGAAAACAAGCATGACAGAAATTTTCCTTTCCAGCATGTAACAGAAATGGAATATTCACAAATCCAGGTGATTTTTTCCCCTTGATCAATCCACCTTGAAAGATGTTCTACATTACTTACCTTTGGCAATGAGTGCATGATGGCATAGAATATTGGCATATTTGTCACAGACACTTCTCTGCACCCATGGACCCATGCCAACTTTTAAATTGTCTAGCATCCTGATTACAAGGATACCAAGTGCCCTGATCAAGGAGATTCTACTATGCAATTTAATCATTTAAAGCTGGGCTTGCTTCCATGGCTGCAGTTAGTTTCCGTAAGTCCTGTGACAGTGCCAGAAACATATGTCAGGGGATAAGGCCTGGATACAAACCCATTTTCTCTGAGACCTTTCTTAAACCACTATTTCATGTTTTACTGCTTATGCCACATACTGAGTTAGCCACAATTAACCCTGAAACCCCCTCTCCAAGCATGTACAGAAAGTTATCTGTTCTCATTAATTCATTAAACAGTAATGAATTAATTTATCTATGTTTCCATCTGATCTCACCAAGGTGAGTAGTGAACAACTTCTCAGATGCCTATCTATCTTCTGATCCACTCTTTGTCAAAAAAAAATAATGTTAAGATCTCCACCTCTTTCTTGCAAACATGGAGTCTCCCATATCCCACTCTGTTTTTCTGTACTCTTTCAAGACCCATTCCACAGCTCAAACCTGAACTATGTCTCCAGGTAGTAGAAAAAAGGGAAAAACCCAGCAGCACTATTTTACCAATCAGTGTCTCAAAGGAGGCTGGTTGGAGAAAACTGTCCTTTGACTAAGAAAACTGCAGGGAGAAAAGAGAAAGAAAAGTTGTAGCAGCACACCACGGAAAAAGACAATTTCTCCTATTCAGTACAGGATAATTTGCCAGCCTTCTCTCACCCTTCTCATAAGGGTTAGAAAATTCCATTAGCATAGCTTCAGCACAGGTTTTATGTAACAAGATAATAAAATAAAATTCCTGCCTTGATTCTCACCCAGCGCTAATGTGCATGGTTTGTCAGTACAGATGCACTAGAAGTGCATCAACAACTTTATAGAGATCTTCAGGATCACTATGTGTCCTCTTCTGACTGCAGGGTTTGCAGTCTCTCTGTGGGAATTCTTACTCAAAGCTGCATATCTGCAAGGCCCAGGTGAATCCAACAGTTATGCTGCAGGCCTTTGTCCATCCACATCAAAACATCTGTCGTGTTCGAACATAAATGACTGGCAACAACTGGAAGCCACAGCAATACAGGGTGAGGATGGATGTGTGCTCAAGTCCAGCCTGAATGAGGAAATTAAAGCAGTTTCTGATCTTGTGCACATTTATTTCTAACTGTAGCTGTGATAGGGTAGGCCTGAGTGAAAGACTTATGGCAAGCAATGCAATGCCAATAAACAACACATGTACTGAGGCCAATCTATACCTGAAAAGAGGATGACAGCTGTCCTGCAAATGGTGCAGCTCTGCCTTTGCAGCAGTGATGGATTCAAAAGAAAAAAATTCTGTACTAATTCCAGACATACTGGAATGCTGCTGTGCATGGAGCTCAGACACTTCCAGGAGCATCATTTAAGACTGCCCAGCAGCAGCTGCCTTCACTCCTCACATCCTCTTGCCTTCTGTGTGTTTTATTCCCTTAAGCAGACAAGAAGCAGAAGCAGGTGCACCACTGTCAGTTCTGGTGCTAGCACCCAAAGCAGAAGATTCCAACAGGGTGTATTTGCTGTTCTCTCTTTCCTCAGGCAGGGTGATGGGGTCATGGCCTCCCGCACCGAGTCCATGGCACTGGTATAACTGCGGGGGGGAAAACAGAGGGATGAAAAAGGGATCTTGCTTTTCAGTTCCATTTCTCCTTCTGCACCATGTGACAAAATGAAGTGTGACACTGCAATGTCAGTTTCCTGCATATAATCTGGATGCTGATTTTTAAAATAATATTTTTAAAGAAGAAGAAATCATGGAAATTGCCCACAGCTCTGAGACAACATCCAGAAAAGCCAAATCTTTTGTTTTCTCTAGGCAGCTGACTCACAGACTCTTGCACTATTTCTCTGCCTTTTAGAGTAAGCTGCTGGGTTTAGAAATTCCTCACCTCTGCTTGCAGTTGCCCTTTCTTTTGATGTGTCTTTCCTATGCAATGAAAATTTTTAATCAACCAACTGTAGTCCTAGAAAAAGAGAAACTTTCTCGCTCCTTCGGTATTTTCTGCAGGTAAAAGCAGTCAGAATGAAGCTGGAAATGGGGGGTTTGGTGAACAGCTAGCACTACCCATAGCATAAAGAAACATTAAGCAGGAGAGAAGAAAGAATAAGACCAAGAACGATCGTGGTCCCCATTCCATTAAGTTCTTGATAGTATTACCATCACAAGTGGCAACAGAAAGGACATCAAAACACATCTCCTGAAGTCATACACTGGGCAGCAGCATGTGCACTAACAAAGCCAAGGTTCCTATGGATGTGTGCCTTATCCTTGAATTTTCTTATGCATAAAAAGCAAAAGCCCCAGTCAGTGCTTTCTCCATAGCTGGAGATTTTTAAATGCTGACTATGTGTGGCTTCTGCTCCTCAAATGCCTTATTAGGGTCAAGACCACAACTTCTCTATTGGTCTATTTGGTCTGTTCTCTACCCACATGCCTATCTGTTGGGTTTCTACTTCAACCCCATACAAACACAGCTGGCTTCAAATCTTTTCAACAGAATCAAGGCATGTAACAAACAAAATATATCTGCATTAGATTAATTTCCTCAGGAAACCAGTGTCAACACATTAAAAGGAAAAAGTTCTCTGTGCAGACTGATGACAGTCTTACCCTTTATTAATGCTCACTGAGTTCCACGAAATCCCTTTCAGTCAGTCCTATGTATGGATTTTGCAGGTAGGAAACTGGGGCAGCAAAAATCTTCCTAAAGTGAGATAATACCATTTACTGTCATGAATAAAAGGTGGAAATTACATGCTCCAAAACTGTTGTAAAATTGGTACCACTATTTTGTCAACACTACTCAAGGCTACAAAACTAACCTTTACAGAGGACCATTAAAGCTGCCACTGTTGTGGTTTAGGATAGCTGGGAATTGTAGTTGAAGAAGGCTGCATCTGCCAGGAAGAGATTCCTTGCAAAAAGGTGCTTTCAGCTTCCTCTAGACCCAATCAACTGGCCAGGTTGAATATCGGCAACTTTCTAAACCACTTAGAGAGCTTGACACGCCTCTGTGAGCCACATTTTAAGAAGGAACAGAGCCCGGGAAGCCCTCTCTTGCTTCCGGTGGCCGAACAGGTAACTTTGGAGGGGGTGGCCGGGCCGGGCCGGGCTCTGCCGGCCAGGCCTGGCCCGGGTCGGCCGGGGGGTGGCTTGGCTGAGATTGCAGCCACTTCAGCTCGCCAGACACCCCCCCCAGAGGCCAGGATGGCCCTCACCTCACCCCCAGAGCAGCTGAAATTCCCCTGAGACTGCCTTCTGGCAGGATCACGTGGCCAAGAGATAAGCGAATTCCAAGCTCCAGCTGCAAGGCCCGGGGGAGATTAACTCTTTTAGTGCTGTTAAGATTTTTTCCAGACCAGATGAAGCCTGCAGAGACTAATCATCTCCCTGATCAGATGGAGAAAGTGAAGGCTTGTGAAAGAAGCACTATAAAGATGCCCAAGTCAGTGAGGAAGAAAAACCTGAGACCTCGAGAAAGGAGACTGAGGAGATGCTTTAATCCTAGAAGCTGAAATTCTGTTGGAAAAAAAACATGATGGTGGACTATGATATATTAGACTACCCATTGTAATTTCTTGAAAGCATTGGGGGGGGTTGGAGCGTTCAAACTGCAACTGTGAGCAACTGTACTTGTGCTGCAATGCTGAAGTAGCTGTGATTTGATGAGAAACTTGAGCAGAGATCCTATGAGAGAAAAGGGAGCTCTGTTCCTAGACCATGTGGATACTCCCAGAGAGGGTCCTTACGCCTTTCAGGCACTTCGATAAGTGAAGAAAACTTCTGTTTCTGAACAGCCCATCCTTAAAAATAGTACCCCCTTAGCTAAAGAAACCCTCGAAACAGCTGTGGGGAAAGCTGTAGTCGGGGGAAGGGACTTTCACATGCAAGCAGAAAACCATTCCGGGAGGCTGCTTTTGCTGTGACACTGAAGCTGCACGAGATTGTTTCATGTGGAGATGTTTCCATGGTTTTGACCAAGAGAGACTCCTCTCCCTAAGTGAACTGAAAGCCAGAAATTATTATATAGGTGGTGAACTGACTAGAATCCTCAAGGGTTGTGTTTTTCTTTTACGTTAGTAGTAGAAGAGAGTAGAGGTGGAGGGGAGAGAGGTGTTCTGAAGGTTTAGTCTGACTTTCTTTTCCCTCTTTTAACTCTGTTAATAAACTTGTTTATATTCTTTAAGTTTTTGTGCCTGCTTTGCTTTTCCTCCTAATGCTTATCTCACAGAAGAGACATCAGGGGGCTACTGCCCGAGTTAACCCTTAAACCACTACACAAATTGGTGTTTCTGCCCGGTTACCAAACTCAACCCGCTACACCACTAATCGGAGGCGCTTGGCATTTTCATACACCTGGAAGATTTTATCCTGATTTCCAAGAGGCCACAATCTTCTGTTAGATCTCATGAGCAACAGAAGCCAGACAATAACTGAATTTACAGAAGAAAATAGTCTGAAACTGTTTTCAGAGTTGATGTTCTACTTCTATAACAGGGTCATCTAAAAAGGTGCTTCCCAATGCCAGTACTATATGTAAAGCATTGAGTTCTCTCTAGACTTTACTGACTCCCATAAAATAAAATTTAAAATTTAAAGCTCTCTCCTCCCCCAATCTCTCTCTTAGTTTTTTTTTTATTTACATTGTATAAATCAAAGTGTTTTCTGGCAACACACAGTATATCATATATTCAATACTATTGTCTTCTATAAGTTATACAATTTCACATTACTAAATTGTGTAGAGCTTGCATCAAACAGAAACACTCTGCAAAGTAATACAGCAGCATGCTCCTGGTCTCAGAAAGATTTCCTTATGTTTGTCATCAGCCATGTAAGCAAATACTATCAGTGAGCAATATAGAACACACAAGGAATGCAGCCTGCGTTTACAGACACATATGCCTGTGCAAAATACACCTATTCAGGAAGTCATTCAGAAGGCAAGTCATATTTAAGATGACAGAGGAAATAAAAATAGAATTTGTTTGATTAAAGATATGAAATAATTTTACAGTATTGTAAAACATTGCCTTTTTTCCACACACTATTGTGCTGAGCTGAATTTTTTTACTGAAGAAAATACCCTTTAAAACAGACAGCTTAAAGCTTTGCTTCTGAGTTCCCCATAGTTCAATGCATTTATTCACTCAAGTGCTGCAGGCCAAATGCCTTGTCTACTTCCAAAGGAATTCAATGGCAGCTCTGGCTTACATGATACAGACAATCAGCTGATCACATAATTTGCAAAAACAGTGTGGCCTGCAGGCCTTTCCTGTACCAGTGAACAAGGCAGCCATCAAACCTGCTAAAAGGGCAAGCCTCCAACAGGCTTCAAACTGTGCAGAACCTCAAGAGCAGCAGCAGCAGCAGCAGCGTCTTCTGCACTGTCAAATCCCTCCCCTATATTGCACAGTGACTGGAATGGAACAGCAAAACCCTTCCACACTAAACCTGTGAATCCCCTGAGACACCTTCAGAACAAGGAAATAAGCAGATATACCTACTTTAGCACTTCCACTGAAGTTGCAGGCATATAGAAAGGAGAGAATAGAAGCTAGCCAGCTGCATTTCTGGTGTGTGAAGGGAAGAGGTCTGGTGGGGGAGAAGAGAGCAATCTGACAGCACCATGTGCACAATTCAATTCCTTCTGTTTCTGCCTCCAGCACCACTAATATTGGACAGGAAGGAAAAAATGGCTGTCCTAACCTGTCATCCCAGCCACCTCCAGAATCAGTCAAACCATGCTCTGGGCTCCCTCCCAGCCACTTGTTTCCTTGTGACCTTTCTCTTGACTTGCAGTCCTACAAGCTACCTCACCTTTCTTATCCTGTAGCTTGGTATCTGCACTGTGACATAGTGTAGACTATCCTCACATGCAAAGGAAAAAAAAAAACCATCTCTGCCAAGGGCAAGCGAGACTGGTAGTTTCCCTTAGGAAAGTCTGCATAGCATATGTTACTATTGGTTCAGGTGAGGTCAAAGGGAGATGTTTCACATGTGGAGCAAGAAGCCATGGGGGTGCTCTATGGTGCTCTCATCCTTGAGCAAGTGCATTGAACAGGTGCAGACCAGCAGCTACAGAACATCTACTGTCCCAACAGCATCATATTGTGCAAGAGGGGAGAGTTTACCAGGGGTCCTGTCCACTGAGGAATTTAAGACAAAGACAGATTGGGAGGAGGAAGGAGGAAAAGAAAATAGGGATCTCTTATCTCTGGTGTCTTGTGTGCTTTCTACTTACCATTGATGTCAACAGCTGTATCTGCTTTGGACTGCTTTCCCAAAGAAGGCTGCTCTGACAGCTTGCTTGCTTCATCATAGCTGCCAATGCATATCACAGAGCCACGATGTGGAGGAGCAGTTAGACTAAGGGGAACGGATACAACAAAAGGCAGAAGAGGATGCCACTGGAAAGTGGTAGGAAAAAGGAATAAACTGATCAAAGCAAAAGCAAGTGAAATAAAGAAAGGGTGCTAAACAGTAGAAAGAGAAGACTGAAAAATACTGCTCTCTAGCTAGCATGGTGGCATGTTCACATCTGGAAGGATGCTCTGAGACCTAAGACATGGAAGAAAGAACCAAGTTCTTTGGGTTTAGCTTCCATCTCTGACAGGTTTCCCCATCTGATCTGACTGGAGACATCCATCTCCCTGTTTTCAGTTCCACAGCTGCAGAACACCCTCCACTCTTTGGTGCTGCTTTGAATGGAGACCCTTCAGCAGAAGAACTGGCTCGGAAACTGTGAGGAGTGACTGCCTTGTGGCAGTGGCTGTGCCACTGCTGTGAGAGAAGAGCAGTGGCAGGAAGCTGCAGTCCATGGTTGCCACAAGCACTCATGTGCAGGCCTGTTCCCCAGGCTAGCTCTGGGACAGCACAGCTGTGCCCCTCAAGTGAAAAACGACTTACCACAAATTCTGGGGTTAACTCCAGGATCCATTTTCTTGTTGTTTGAAAGGGCTTTGAAATTCTTTTGTCTAACCAGCAGCATCCTGCCACTCCATTAGAGGGAGGCTCAGGTCTCATACCTGCTGTGTGCAAGACGAAACAACCTAAAAGATGAGACAGACCCCAGAAAGGCCCAGTTCCTCCATAGGTGTTTTCTGTCACCTGAGCTCAAGTTGTCTATGCACAGTGTGCACACAAGAGCCTTGAGTGCCTGGCCTTTTGCCAGCTTTTTGGGTTTCTCAGCTAGCATCCACTGCACTTGCAAAGGGTTTGTTATTCACAACAAACTGAGAGCCAGAGCCAGAAATTAAGGCAATACACTGCTGAACTGCAAAGGATATGTATTTTATAACAAAAAAGAAAAAAAAAAAGAAGTGCACCTAGCTCAGAAGCTGACTTCTTATACTGAAGACTTTACCACATAGGATTTCCTCTCAGGTCATACTTATTAGCAAAAACTATGTAGGTATCACCACAAAAAAGCTACCACACCTTGTTCTATCTTTGTCAAGAAAAGGCACTTGCCAACAAACCAAAATGCCTTGTTTCTTCACAGCACAGATCTGTTCAGCCAGCACAGCCTGACTGGGCCAAGCCCAGCTGGCTCCCTCAACCTGCCATTTTCCATTACCCAAACATCTCTGTTGCTGTCTACCAGACTCCTTCCAACAAAGTACCACAGGGCCTAGCACTGATTATGGTATTCCAGGTGCAGCTTGACAAGAGCTAAATAGAAGAGAACAAAAATATCCTTTGACTTTCTAGCTGTGCTCTAAAAAGATGTTACCTGTCTTTACTTCACAAGAAGCCTTAAATGGTGTTTCAAAACTTGCCAGTATCCAGTTACCTCCTACTTCTTCCATTATATATTTTTCCCTTTTTTTTCTGGGGTGGTTTGATTTTTATCAGTGTGGTTTGTGGTTTCTTTTCTTTTGGTTTTTTTTTGTGTTTTTTTTTTATTTGTTTCTTTGTTGGGTTTTTCTTTCAGATGGTTCCTCTTTGGTAGTAGTTGTACTTGTTTCCCCTACCAATCTGAGGCTGAACTTTTGTAGAAAAATTCAGTCAAAATGATACAATGGTTTCTGAGCTGACAAGTAGAAATACATTACTCCAACCAATCTGAAAAAATCTGACAGGTTCTGCTTTGGGTCAAAAAATACTTTTTCCTATCCTCATGAAATACTGCCAAAGTCTGTGTGGCTTAAAATACATCAAAATGTCACAGTTCATATACATTCAGATAAAACCCAGCAAGCAAAATCTCCAAGGGTTCTGTCTGAAGTGGACACACTTCATTTTCTTGCAAAGTTTAGCACTCCCTGGACTGCACAACTCCAGACCAGATGGATACGACTGCCATGGAGATACAGGTAGTAGTGGCTTCAGGTGAGGGTGGGTTTGCATTGCTCTGGCAGAGACTATTTTGAGAAAATCACTTGGGAAAGCCTCTCTTTGCAGGCTCTAAATAAAAAGGAGAAAAGCCTTTGAGAAAATGCATTTCTTAGGAGCAATCTCATAACTACACTCCAAAAAAAAAGGAGAAAAGCCTTCCTGTTGAGAAAACTCAACAGGAGGAGTTGTATGAGACAAAGTTTGTAATTTAGAGATGATAGGATGAAAAATAGTTAAGGGAAGTTAAATATAGTTAAGAAAAGTTTAATTTTATTGACAGACCTATGAAATTCCATGGTCACATTCTGACAGATGTAGCCGATTGTCAGACTTGGCTGTTAGCAAATGCTTTTGCATCTTTTTTTGTAAACAGCTATCTGTTCAAACCGCTTACAGCAGCAAGAGACAAGCCTGTCTTCTACTGGAAACATAAAATGTTTATCCACCACCTGCTAGGAAGGCTTTTGTTACTTGAAATTTGTCTTTTAAGCTCTGTGGAAAGCAAGCATGTATTCTAAATGTATTTTCAAATAATGAAGCAGTTTTGATGCTTTAAAACATGTTTTCTTCAAAATAAATAACAGATTTTATCACTTGAATTGACTTTTAAATGCTTGTAAAAAGGTTCAGGATGAAGCACCCTAGAGAGAATAAGTTTCTCAATTCTCAGAAAGCCAGGCTTTAAATCCCTTACTGCCAATGGCAAACAGCAACTCACATGCATAACCCTGGGAGTACTGGCAAGAGCAATTCTTCACTGATGGGAATTAAGCTTTCATTTTTCTAGCTCAGTACAGCACAAAATGGTCACCATCAGTGGATGTTCCCTATGACATTCTTCAAAATGAACATCAAATATCATTCTGGAAAGATCTCTCAAGGAAAACCAAAAAAAACAAATCACCAGAAGCCACCATTTACTGGAGCAAAAGTTAGGTGCTCTTGAGATGGAAAAACATTTTTTGATATAAGGCTACACTGGCAATTTTATTTTGCAGAAACACCACGTGCTGTACAGGCAACATAAAACAGTCAGCAGCAATTAATGCTGGTCAGTGTTGACTTGGGCTGAAGGTGAGCCAGGCACTGTGGGAACAGGGCACTCTCAGTGCTCTGCTACTAAACCCCAGCAGCTATTGTCATTTATAATGGGAGCCTGGCTGTGCAGAATTTGAAAGATAAATAATGGCATACCAGCAAGCATTTATCAACAAAAACATCATTAAAATACTGGAAAGGGACTTTTTTTAGAAGTCTTCGTCAGCTCTAGGAGAATTCTTCTCTGCATACTGGCTATTAAAAGGAATAGAACAGTGGATTTTAGAGCAAGAGGAGAACATTGCTAGCAAATGTCTGACCTAAATATACAAAATCACAGCCAAAAAAAATACTTTCATAATAACGCCACTAAGGTCAAATAATCCAGCATTCAAAATTCTCAGAATGGCAATACTAAGGTTGCCCGCATGACCTTAATTCAGCAACCCTTAATTATGGCTCCCTCAGTGTGACTGCAGAGAATGGACAAGGCTCCTTAAATAGGTAGCTAATCAGCTGCTACTTTTGCCCTTGTATCTCAGAGCAGCAGCGAAGGCATGCCACAAAAACCCAGCCCCAGGACTGCCTGTCATTTCACAGGTCATTACAGTCCCAGAGCAATGCTCTCAGCGACCCCAGGCTGCGGCACTCACAGGGCATTCAGAAACACTGTGTCATGGCTGAGACAGACGGAATGGGAAATGCATAGGCCAGATATTTAGAGCCCTTTTGAAACCTGACTGCCAGCTTAAGAGTCTAAGTCCAAGACTTAGAAGTTCTGCATCACCACGTTTAGTTGTGCCTGCAGTCCTTTGCAGGCAAGAAAGTTGTACATCAAAGAGCTTGTGTCCAGGCAACACTACATTTCTCAGGAGCAATCTCATGACTACACTCCAAAAGAAATCCCATACTTACTTGCCGTGGTGCTGTGCTGGCTAGCATGCTGCCCAGGCACGGGGCAATGTTCTACCTGCCCCAGGTGGGAAGATGGAAGCTGACTGCAGCCCTGGAGGGCAGGCAAAGTTCCTGCTTGGGTTCTCCTTGCCCACTGATGGCAAGGTGCGTGACAGAGGAGGGAAAAAGGCGGAGGGACTTCCTTCGGAGGGACTTCCTTGTGGGGCAGGGAAGGGTTTATTTGAAAGAAAAGCCATGAGGAGAGCTGATAAAAATAGGCTGGCATCGGGTTTTATACCCCTACATAATAGGCAGGGAGAACATATAATAACCAATAAAATACCAGCTATGGGGTCTTACCAGGTGGGGAAGAAGGGATTAGGGTGAATGGGAGAAGGAGTGGGGAAAAAGGAGTAACAGAGGCCAATCAACTATCGAGTAGCATAGAACTTTCTGGAGAAATAAGCAAATATGAACCATAAGGGGAGGGGAGCAGCAGCCAAAGGTCAGTGTGCTTTACACAGCCTTTTGGGTGCTCACTGTACCTTCGAGCCCTTGTGCTGTGGAGGCATCAAACCAATGGACCTTTTGGTCTGCTTGGTCCAGCTGACCATGGCTCTGGCCATGGCTCACCACAGTGTTTACTCTTTTCTGACCTCAGTGGTCCACTGTGGTAATATACTTGTCAATAAGTACAAAACCAGAGGGAGAGGTGGTGTGCCCGCCCTCTCCTTTATCACTCTTTAGCACTGGTCATGGTGTTCACATCAGGCTGAATAGCTCTGGGTTTCAAAGTATTCTTTCCCCAAATGGGTTTGTGACTATCTTTGGGCAGTATTCTCATTCCATTAAATAAGCATTTTGTGAGCAGCCACACATACCACCAGCAGGACTGCCCACCACAAAAGCCTTTGATACCACAGTGCCCTATGTGTCAGTACAATTAACCCTTGCTTCCACAGCATCCAACTCAAAACAGGCTCATGTGTTCTGTCCTCAGGTGCCTGTATTTCAGATTGAATAAGGCAAATACTAAACCAAGCAAATGGAGTCCAGTTTGAATCATCCAGCATCCCTCTGAACCTAATCTGAACCTGGAAAGCAGAGTATCACAGCTCAGAGGAAGGACAAAAAGAACACAGTTCTGTAGAAGGCAAGTAAGTAGCAAACCCTTGGTTCTTTAAGTCAGCTTTGATAATTGAAACATCTCATTTATGTACTTAACTTGATACCTCCCAAGAATCCATCCCTACTGCACAGCATAGGGCCGTGCAGAGTCACCCAAGCTAGCAAGCCTGCCATTTCCAAATGGTAAAACAAACAGCAGACACACACAAGAAATGCCAACCTGCTGTTCTGGATGCAGGAGCTGGCAAAGCCAGCAGATCAAAGGCTCTACATTTCCTAAGCTTGGAAGCTGTTGGAAAGCAACATTCTATCACTCCTTCCCCTGCTCGTGGATCTAGACAAGGCAGAACAATTTTTTTTTCAACCAGAGGGAGAGCTACACCAGCATTCACAAAGACATGAGATGATTTCCTGCCTTGCCACTCTGTTTCTGACTGTATTCATGAAACCTAATCCTCCAAGCTGCTGTGCTGAGGAGGATGGGATTTGTGAAGGCTTTGAAGACCCCGGGCAGGTAATTCCTGAGGTAATTCTGAAAGCAAAACAAAGTGACAGTCTGCTTCCTGATCCGTTTTTCTAGGAAAATTACATTTTACGGCCAATTCTGTCCTTACACACTGACTATAAAATTAACTTATTAGCTGACTCAACTCCATTTTATGTGAAGGATTGAGAAGGATTGCCTCCAGCCCTTGTCCCTTTAACTCTAATTATCAAGTGTATACCAGATTAAATTCAGAATGAAGTAGCCGGGTCAGGCAATCTACTTAAAGTTTAATGGAAGTTAATGATTCATTGATCAAACTCATTTATGTCTAATTAAACCCTTCCTGCATTATAAAAGACAAGGGGGAAGTTTTATAATGCACCTCACTCCCCTTCTGCACATGGTGGATTTTCTGCAGAGCTCCATGGAAAATTCACAGCATCTGCCTTTCGTGAGTGTATGGTTTGGCAGCAGGCCTGCAGATTTAAAAGTATAATTATCTTGGATGACTTCAGCAAATGGATGGGGTTTACACAATGCTGGAAAATACAATACCAGAATCTGGCTGCACACAGCCAAATCGCAAACTGAGCTTGTACACACCAGCACCAGCACAATGGTGGAGTCCAGGGAGCGTAATAATAACCAGACTTGCGCATGGATCCCAAGCGTGAGCCTCGCTGGAATAAAGCAGCAATGATGCTAAGCCTGACACAGGGAGTAAAGCTTCCTATTGCATGTGAATCCACCTCAGCCTCTGCTCATGCTTCAAAACTGGCAAAGCAGCTGAGCACCCACAGCATGGCACAGGCAATGTTCAGCATTCATACATAGACAAGAGTGACAGGCAACCCACTGCAACACTCAGGATTCATTCCTTCCTTCGCTGACTGGCCCCTCTTGCTAAGCACTTTCTAGACACCATCTTGTATAGAAAGATGTGATCACAGTACAGTGCCCTTATTGAGGGGCTATCCACCAGTACATTACATTTGGAACAATTCTTCAAAACAGTATAATTAAACAGGAATACCATGGCCTATTTACATATTATCATTTTGTTACGTAGATTTTAAATTTATACTGTTCATATGAAGAGTAAAAAATTATTTTTACAATCTCAGGCTGCCAGGGTACAGAAACAGTGCTCTACTTTTTTTCTGTTATTTGAAATTATTTGTCCCTCACATTTTATATAGGACTATACCATCTTTAAAATGATGCTTTTCAAACATTTTTAGATGTATAGATCCATAAAATGGTATAGTGGTATAAATTATTCTGGAGAAACAAAATTAAATGCACTGTAATAATTCTCCTTCTTCAGTAGTCTACATCCCTATCACTCCTCAGGTGTGTGACTAATACCAATTGGCCTTGCAATTTGTTGAATAGTTTAAAAGGTTTTGTGTTGGAGCAAGTGGTTTTCATGTGATGGCAGGATGCACCTCTTTTTTTATCACCCATTCTACTTCTATGGTATTTTGCAAATCTGTATGGATGTCTAATGATAACTTGTTCACCTATTCCTTCTGATTCCTGCTCATTAAGTCACAGTGGAGTATAAATTTCACTGTCTTCAAAGCTACATTTCTACTGTGTTCCTGATGGTCAGAATAGCTGTCCTTTAAGTAAACATTTATTTTCACTCACTGTGACATTAATAAGAATGGTTGCTTACACATTAAATGGATACCAATTCCCAATTAATGTCTGACTTGTCCCAAAGAACCATTTTGAACCTGACCAGTCATAGTTCATGAAAGTCTTGTAGAAGTAGTAGCAAGATTTGGTCTTTTGTACTTTTTTGCCTGTAATTCTTTTCCCCAACATTTCCAGCCCTGGCACACCAAAAAAACATGACATGCAGCACTCTGCTAAGTTGCAGATGAAACAGGCCTCTGGTAGCATTTCTTCTCATTTCCAAAATGATTTGCCACAAATATATAATGGTTTGATTTTTGACAGCTTTCTTTTACAAATCCTTAACAGTTTTAGCTCAGCTTAACAGTGGTCAGTGGCTATTGTTTTATGGCAGTAAGGCATGCCTTAATTTCTGTTTTATGGTAAATTGCACAGAGCAGCTATGAATACACTGAGGTCCATTATCTTAAATGGTACTGTTTGGCACTCCATTTCTGCCCAAATATTTTATTTCTTTATCCATAACAGTTTCAAGAAGCCAGTCAGTTCCCAGAAGTCTACAGAGAACCCTGTAATAATGAGGCTGCTTGTATAATTTGCAGTGGAAAGGTTATTTCCTACTTTTTTTCCCAAGGTCTGTTGGGAATGGTTTGTATTTTCATTGTTTCCTTTTGCTGTTTGGACTGCATTTAATTTAAATGCAATTAAATCAAATGGCAACTGCAATTTAATTTAGCTGTAATTGCAATTAATTCTATGATCTCTGAAAAACTTGGTCAAGTTTGACTGGTATATAGCCCCTCTGGGTTTCCAGAGACAGGCTTTGATTCCAGATTGGCCATGCATATCCTTGGGGATGGAAAAAAGGAGTTCTTGGTGACCTAGGCATTATGACCCAACCACCTCTATATGTGCCACCATACATACCCAAATCATCTCGATATTTCCAGCAATCTTGAAAGACAGATAGGGTTTATGCTAATTGTCAGACCATTTAGGAAGAATTATGCACATGAATACTGGTAAATCTTTATTTTGTAGATTTTTTGACCAATTCTTTTCAGTCTCTGTCTTATGTCTCACTTATAACTCTTTAACAACATGAAAATTAGAGGGGAATCACACAAAAAGTAGAAACAAGAATATATGACCAAGAATGAATGAGGGAGAAACAGCCCAGGAAAATAAAATCAAGAGGAATACACAAAATGAGTTAGAGCTAGCAAGGAACACAAAAGGCTTCAAGAAAAAGTTCACTGACTTCTATATTTTGACAAAAATAGAAAAATATGTGCACCATATACTTTGGAAGAACAACAAATAACACAGATAAGACTGAAATGCTGGCATTTCCATTCTTTTTTTAGAATGACTAAATGAGTAATAAAGCAGAGAGGAACACGGACTGGAATGAGGAAAGGACATCTAAAAAGTATGAAGGCAAGATAGATATTTTCAATATAGCTGGACCTGACGAACCTCACCCTAAAGAACTTCAGGAACCAGTGAAAGACATCCCCAACAATTTAGAGGATGAACGTGTCTCTGAGAAACAGAGAAAACCAAATCAGCACCAGCAGTGTCCTTCTAAAATAGCATTCTAATATGCATTAATCGAGTTTTTACCAGTGCTTAGGAAAATACCAGCAAGAAATACTTAAATTATTGGTTACTATGACTGAGAAGACAATAGGCTAATAAAAAGTAATAATAATACAATGATAAATTATATTATGCCAGGTAAATTTGGTATACTTATTAGGATTACTGGCCTAGATGATAAGGACAAAGATGCAGATGTGACATTTATGTTACCTACCTAAGCTTTTTTACATACCTGCATGATAGTCTCACATCAGGAAAATACAATTCAAAGGAAATGTCAGTGCGTGAATACCTGATTTTAAAACACACTCACATCCTAAGTCAGAACTTTCAGTCTCAAGATGGGGTTTGGAGGGATCTGCCCTCAATCCAGTGCTAGTCAGTATATTCAATAATGATTTAAAAGGAAATAAAATTATTTTTAAAGTATTTAGTCCAGTCCCCTGCTGAAAAGGACTGTTGGCATCTCAGATATCACAGAAACAATTAGAGGAAAATTTAGATTGAAAGGTCAAGAGACCTTTAGTCTAACTTTGTGCACAAAGGATCAGACCAGGTTTCTCAAAAAGGTTTCCAAGACCTGACTGGCCAAAAACAGGTATGGAGACAGCAGAAACTGCAGTTACAACCTGCCAAAGACAATCTGTTCCACTGTCCTCACTGTGCAAAAGTTTTCCCTTGTATTCAGGCTCAACTGTTCTTATTTCCACTCAAATCCAGAGTCTGTCATCCTCCCACCTCTGTGAAGAGTCTGATTCTTGTCTTCTTGATGACCTCCTCATTGGTGTTGAGGGGGACCTGTCAGTTTTCCACAGTAATTCTTCCATTTAAATGTAGTTCTCCTTCCCCTCAATGCTTCCACACAATCCTAATAAGAAAAAATATAATAAAAACATAAGTGTTTAGATCTGGGAAGAAACAGTTAAATACACAAATACGAAATGGGAAGCAATTAGTGAAGCAGCAGTGGTTCAAATACTGACAGGCTCTTGCACTATCTTAATATATGCAGTACATGTAACACTTTCATTTGCTGTGCTTGGCACTTGTGAAGCTTCAGTTGGATGCACCCCAGAAGTCCAGTCCTGGGAGAACAAAAAATAAGAGAGATGGAGAAGACAACAGTAGAAACAACTTTGGATTTGGAAATTTGGTGACATACCATGTTAGGAAACACAAAGACATTTTTTCTCTCTGGAGAGAGAGAGAGAGAGAGAGAGAGAGAAGGGCATGAAAGAGAGAGAGAACTGTAAAAAAGGGCATGGAAACAGGATTCCAGTCACTCAGGAGGTAAAAGTCTTTCTTTCCATACTAAGGAGAAGAAAGAGAGCAAAAATTCCCTGTGCTCACTGTGACCATGTCAAATAGAAATACTTGCAGCCAAAAAATATTAGCTCAGGGAATAGGAAAAAACCTCTAACTACAATAATAATCAAGTGATAAATTAGGCTGCAAAGCAAGGCCATGGATTCTACATCACTACAGCCTTTCAACCGAGGGTAGATAAATATTGTCAGCTCTGTGTCAGGTCAGAGAGGAGAAACAGATGATGTCTCAAAGCCTTTTATATTCAAAGGCAGAAAATTTCTTAACAAGTTTGATTTATGCCTCAGATAAACCCCTATTCTAAATAAAATCTAAGCAACAACACTGCCTTATGAAACATTTGTGAGGCCTTAAGGTCAGTAAAGGGAGCCAAAGAAACACTGGCTGTGAAAGTTACAGTATGATGCTTAAACAATATGAATTCCCAGTGTATTTTTCCTTAGAATTTCATTGCAGTTCACAGCATCCAGTAGCGTTGTTTTATTGTTAACAGAACTTTAATTTGACTGAGTCTTCTTGTGCCTTATCTTGTCTAACCTAGATTATTCATTGATATTCAACTGTTTATCCATCATTTAGGGTTTTGGGGGTTGTAGAATGTTGCTGTATTATTCTCTTTTATTTTACATCTGGTGCTACTCAAAGCTTTACAAAGCCTTAAGCTTTCTTGTTTATTCAGAGGGTTGGTTTTCTGTTTTAAGTGCACTTGCATAATATTCATATAAAAAATTCTTATTCTTTGCATCATAAGCTTCTTAGGTAAGAAAATCTTTCTTTTCTTTCCAAGCTTGCAAGCTTTGGTAGGTCTTTTATCACAGTTTCTTCATATGACTTTGCATAAAAATTTGTATTTGCATTTCTGCAGACATCTACAGCGTGGCATAGATGATGCTTCTTCGTAAAGTATTTGCACTTAAATGATACATATTTTTCCCCAGTGGACTGCAATCCCAAACTCTACAAGAATGTCACTGAGACATTCTCCAGTTCCAAAACACCATACATATGGTAAAGTTCCTGACTGAAGACAAATGAGAGACTGAATAATCAAGTAGGAACACAGAATGGAGGAACAGTTAGGGCAAGAACATCCTAGAAGTACCACCCGCAGTTCCCACCAGCAGATCCACCTGGAGTTAAGCCACTCCAGTTACTCAAACAATCGGCCAGTCACGTTTCAGGGCCCAAAGTGCATTTCACCAACCAGAGCAACATTTACTACTTGAAAACCTCTTCCTACACAGCTTACCTTGGCTTACAAAGTTCGTATAGTTATTTCTTAATACTCACAAAGAAGTTCAACTTTCATGTTTTTTTTTTCATGTGATAACCTTAATGATGCCATTTTAGATGCTTTGTCACAGTATCTGAAAACGTATCTTTTCCATATCTTTTCCAATGCATTTCTGGCAAGGAAAGTGTTTTGGAGTACAGTTAAGGTCCCACATGAGACCTCATCTGCTACCAGAACATGAAGTTTTTCTGGGAGCACAAAACCCTCTCCATCCATTAAAGCAAGAGGCAAATGCTTTTATGGAACTATGTTAAAGTGAGCCCTTCCCCTACTATAAGCTAAAGAGTAATTGTGACACACATAACACTCTTTCACATTTATCTGCTATATTCTTCTGGGTAGGGGAAAAAAAAAGTAATCTTCATGTATTTTATTTGTTTTTGTAATAACCCGAGTTTCTGATAACTGTATCTGCAGAAAGTTAGTTCACTTTACTTTTGGAAACCATGTCCAATGTCCAACTATAAAATAATACAGTAAAAAAAAAAAGAAAAAAGTGTATTTGGGGGTTTTATTCCTTGTCCTAAGTGTACTATTCTTTCTCATCAGGCTCTTCCTTAAAGGAATTATCTGAATGCTGACATTATCTGAGGACAGCAACAATTTTCATCATCCTTGGATGCCTTTTACAGGGTCCAACCTGAACTCTGCCTCAATAGTGGGAACTCCTAAAGCTACTTTGGAGCACAATAAACATAACTGAAAAAATAAGCTTTAAGTATAGCTTTAGCAAATAAAAAGGCATAGACACTCTCAGAAAAAACTGAACTATTAGAAAAAACAAAAAAACAACAAATGAAAAAGCAGCACTTATGCATTGTAAGAAAGGTTATCTGAGAAGTTCACATGATCAGGAAGAAAAGACCAAAGAGGCAGTAGAACTGCTTTATCACCCCTTAAGCCTGACAGCAATTAATTTCAATCATTCCGAGCAATCAGGAAGACTTCAAAATAGTAAGGCTTCTCTTACTTGCCCTCTATATTAGATGATGTCTAACAAAAATATATCCCTTACCCTGTCAAGGTTTACTACCAATGACACAGAGACACAAGCACTTTGAGTGATTAAGAGAAATGTAGAGTAACAAGAGAGACAGTGGAAGAGAGTTGATACTTCATGAACTTCACTGCTAAAAAGTAAAGTATCTATGAGATTCATATTTTCTGGGACAACAATAGAAAAAAAAAAGGCACAACAAACTGTAATCTGTAGCATAGGTTATCTCTGGAGTATGGCTGAATATGAGCCAAGCTGAATAACTGTCTTTTAATTAAGGTTTAGAGCACAATTCATAGGCAATGTTGAGTAAAATAAATACCAGTAATTTTAACAAGGTAGTATTGAAATGCAAAAATAATAAATATCCTTTAAAATATTTTTTCTTCTTTGAGGGAATTTAAGCAGCTATGAAAATTCATAAACTATCACATTTAATAGAAAGCAGCATGTTATTTTATGAACACTAGATGCAGCAAAGTCTGTCTTCCTACAAGTTGTATATTTCCTACTCAGGCCATCGCTTTCTACCCTCAATACTTAACTACACCTCCACTCTCTTACAAAATTTACACCATAAGTAAGAAGCTAGAGACTCCCATCCCTGTTTCAACAAAGCTTTGCAAAACTGACTAAAAGAGTCCATCTATTTCTAGGATCAGAAAAGCAGCAAAATTACATAATCTGATTTCCTAGAAGAAACAGTATATAATTGAGAAGGTTCCTAAACTCTCACTCTTTATCGCTATCTTCCTCCCTGAGTGACTGCAGTAAATCAAATATGCACCTTGACCAGTAAGGGAAGTAAGGAAATGCACAGCATAGTTATCAGTCCAAGGCTCAGCCTGAATCCTGTTGAACTTTGCTGGGTTGGAAGCCCAGAGCTGCTCTCACAGGAAAGCACTTTCTCCTCCTGCAGCCCAGCAGTTCTTGCAAACCACAGTCTTTTTTTCTAAACCACTGCCTTGTTGGCATACACATTCCTTATAGATGTTCTTGGACTTGCAGATTCTTACCACAGTCAGACAAAAATTATGGTTTAAGTACATCACTAGTTTGTTTTTGTTAACTTCTGTGGCTTTAGTGCCCAAATTTTAAAGCAGTACTATTACACCTCTATTAAAACCCCTTTTGAAAGGTTTAGTGACACATAAAATTTTAATAAAATTAGCCTACTCTTTTGGAAGATCAATATCATCTGCAGTTCCTAAATTTCTGAAACATTTTGAAAGATTCAATAGGTTGCAAGAAAAGCTGTTGCCACAATGAATAACCATCCATACATATTATGATTTTGAGACCATTAACATTGGCTACATGGATTAAAAAAATGGCTACTGAGTAATTAATAACCAGCTTATTGTTCTTATGACATTGTAAAGCTAAAGATGATATTAAGATCAGGTGGCTAAAATGCACAGAAAAACTCTAAATCACACATTACTTATCATTGAATTCATCCTCTCCCTGTTGTATCTACAGCCACATAAACAAAGGCTAAAAGGCCCAATCTGCCTTCCCACAAAGTTTCTGGAGCTGGCAGTTTGCTTTCATCAGATATGTGAGCAACAAATACAGGAGGGCAGACCCTTCCACAACACAAAAAAATATAGATGGTCACAGCCAATGACAAGCAAGTAACTATCAGCCTGCTAACTCCTTAATATTGACCACTCTTTGTAATTCCCTTTAAAGACATGGTATTTGTAGCTTTTACCATAGGAAAGGAAGAATAAAAGTTGTTGTGCATATTTTCAGCAAAGCAAAACCACAGTATTGTTCAGACCTGATTTTATTTCAGCCAAGCATCTAACATGACCAGAAATATTGCAGCCAAATCAAAATCTCTTTCAAGGCAGTACGATGCACTGTCGTCATGAAGCTGTGGGTGTGAGAAGTGTGTGGCATACTAAGATGGAAAGCATACAGATAGAAAACACATTTCATGGAAAAGATTTGTCAGGGGAGATTAAGATAACTGTTTTTGACATTAAAAAGTAGGACTTAAGTTGCAAGGCCCCACATGAATTCAGAATAAGTTTTTCCTTTCTATGATACAACAGTGAGAAAACTTCCTTTTTTTTACAGTCTTACAGTTGCACCATCTTGGGAATGACATTCAGTCTTTATAGATAAACATTACTGAACAATATTCAAGTTTTGTTAGTTTTAGTTTGTTCAGTAAAGATTTCCTGCAAAAGTCTAGAGCATTTTCAAATTGTCAACACTAAATATGATCAATCTTTAAATTACCACTACTTCTACAGTGAGTTTATGTCAGCTGTTTTCAGCTGGAGAACAGATTGCCATAAAATCTCCTACAATGTTCTGAATCTTGAAAGTGAGCCGAAGGTAATCATTCTCCCCTGTCCTTTCTGTTCCCAGAGAAAAGGCTGGAGATGAAGGGAAACAGGAAAAAGAACAGCAGTAAGGAGAGCAAAAAATCTACATGTATCAAAAGGAGAAGGGAGAAATCAAGAAGAGGCATTTGTCTAGAAATGTAAAAGAAAGGATTCCTATGTAACTGATACTTGGCAAAATGACTGTAGGGGGAAAAAAAAGTACTAAGCTATTGGTTTTATCAAAAAATTCAGTTTCCAATTTGACGGAAATTCTTCAAGAAAATGCCTACATTGTACATGACAATTTGGTGAACAGGTGCCCACCATCACTAATGGGATCAAATTAGTTTTAGAAATACTAGTCTTTTAAGAAAGAAGAGCACTCCTGACATTGTGGATTTATCTACACACACACACACTTCCCAAACAAGTCCATATAGGGCTCAGAGTGCCTGAGCTACAGGCCACAGTATGAGTCAGCTCACACAGGATGGCCACTGCAGACATATCAGGCTAATTCATCCTGTCCTCATGGATTTGCTGCTCAGAAGCCCCAGCAAAATAGAAAACTCCAACTTGTGTCTTGTCATGCTGTGATTTAGGAATGGCACTCCCCAATTTAGTGCCATTCCCTTCCCCCCCTTCCCCCCAGACTCCCCCAAACCAGATGCCATTCTCTTGCTCCTCCCCCACTCCCCTTCCCCTTCCCTTCCTGCTTTGGGGATGGAGTTGAGAATTGGAGGCACTAAAAGGTATTACAGGTTGAGATAAGAACAACTAATTTACTGGAAACCACAATGAGATGAATAAATGAACAGTAACAGCTACAATATTAATCACAAAACGCGTAAGTCAAAGAAATAATTTACACATAAAACCCACAACAAAACCAAACCAGCTCCTCCCCACCACACCATGCTTTCTCCTGACCAGAAAAGGAATGGCTTTCTTCCAGGAAGCCAGAGAAAGAGTCCCTTTCCCCCACCACTGGCAATGGTCTTGGCTATGCCCACATGTCACAGTGCACTGCAACCCAGAACAAATTGTAAAAGGAAATTAGGATTCCTGGGCTCAAGGGATCCGGTGGGCTCAGCCTCTCTGTCAGCTGGAACTAGAGGTGGGCACCACCACACCCAGCTACTGTAAAAAAAAACAAAACTCTGTCCTGGCCAGAATTAGGATACCAACAAAACAAGCTCCCTCAGTGGCAGGAAACACTTAATCTAGAATAACAAGAGCAGGGCACACAGACAGGAGAAGAGAAAGTGCCTTGAGGTACTGCATTGAAAAAGAGCCATAATAAAGCTTTCTATATATTGTAGAATCAAAGTGTAATAATCCATTTATATCACTGTTTGGAGTTAAGAAAAAACTTAAATCACAGCATGAGGTTTTCATTAGGTGTCCACATTTCTGTTCCACTAGGAAGGGTGAATCTGCATTATTAATCCTGAAATTATAGCTCAAATATTATTCTTATCACTCTCTTAACACTATGCTTGTCATTCTCTTCAGACCTGAAGCACTAATTTTCCACATCAAAAATTTGGTAGATGATGCATTACTGGAAAAGATCAAAGAATAGCTTGCATTAAAGAAAACAATATTTTAATAAGCTTTTAATGTTAATTAGTCAAGAGTACTTTTAAGCTGTCATATAAGATCTGTATCTGCTTACTCTCAGAGTAACTAGGGTTTGTTTTTCATTGTTGTTGTTAAAGAAACAGAAAAAAATACCTATAATTCTCTTACTGCAAGTAGCAAGCTTTAGCACACATACATGGGACACTCCCAACTTTAAACCCCCAAATTTCCTTCGTAAGTATACCTTTAATCAAATAAACAAATTGTATTCAGAATAATAACGTATCTTAGAATTACTGTGGGTAATAATCACAAATTGTTCTTGTTATTTGAGGCCTTTTTACTATTTTAATAATCCAAAAAGTTTGGTGTTTTTCCATGTTGACTGAGAAACCTTGATTAAGGTGGAAAGAATAGGTCAAAAAGGTAAAACTGATGGGTGCTTTCCTTCATTTTCAATCCATACACATAATTTCATGACTTAGTGACCACATGCCATACACTTAGAATCAGCATAGCCTCAGTATTGTTCAGAAAGGATCTGACCTGCAAATATAATAGATGCAGTTGTCATAGGCCTCACAGCATTAACTAGAAATACTGAACTATAAAATGTAGAAATTTACTGTACATCTTCGAAGAAAAAGCCAAAAATAAATGTAAAAAAATCCAATAAAATTGCTTTTAGGTTTTAGCATTTTCCACAGCAGAAAGAAAACAAAACAAAAACATATAGCTAATTACTCTTGTGAATTATCATCTACAGAAAATAAATGGTAAGGAGTCCCCATCATAGAAAAAGTTGGCTGGATCTTTTTTAAAGGTGTCGAAAGAGAATGACAAGAGCTTGCTTTGTTTTTTACAGTTCCATCTGTATCGCCCAATTTCTGCAGCCTCCCTCCATGCCCCATCAACGAATGTTGTTTAATTTAGTCCATTTAAAAGGTAGGTTGAGCCATTTTCACATTGACTTATATAAAGCCATTTTCCTGTTTTATTAGTCACATTAGCATTCTATTGCCCTTTAAATGTCACAAGTTCAAGAGCATAGCTGTACATATCCTGGAAATATTCCTGTTTCATGCAATAAAACAGAAAGCTACAATTTCCTGGGACAGATAAGGTGACAAAAAAAAGAAAAAAGAAACAAACAGGGCATAACACTACAGAGTAAAACAACAACTGGTAAGACAAGATTGTTTTCAAGTGAAGGAAGAGCAGGAGAGATACCGACAGCACACATTTAGAAAGGCTTGCTTGCATTGTCTCTATCAAAACATGTGAAACAGCTGATGAACCCACCACATGCTGTAACTCACAGAAAGGAAGAAAAATGGCACTGCACTCACCCCCTGACATATTCCTTAATCTTTTAGGGACCTGTGACAAGCCACATCGTACGTTGCAAGTACTCTCATTTATTAGTGTTTTATTTGAAAGCAGAAACCTGCAAAATTCCCTAGCTGTATGGTATCTAGCCTAAAACATTTCCAGGTTTATCAAGGGCAACATGAAAACCAGACTGGATGGAAGGAGGTACTGGAAAACAAATGAATTTTGAAGTCTGCAGGACCTGACCTACCATCTTCTGTCAAAGGCAGGTTAGTGCTTAGAACAGGGTGCACTTGTCTTGAAAATATCACCTGAGTCACCAAGTCCAGTTACCCACAGAGGAAAGCAAAGTTCAACAATTTTTTCCAGAACTGCCATAAAAACATCTTCCCTACGTGTTACCAGAGCCCACGCTACACTACCCACCACCTCCTGGCAAATACAAGGCTCATTATTGTGGCTTTTAAACGTCTACTGCAATGTGCCACAAGAAGACCTAACTCCCTTTCTGTTGCCAAGTGTCACAGGCCCCCACAACTGCTAATAACTTGCTAGATAAATTAGCTTAAGAGGAAAGTGTGCCACATGGTACAAAGGAGAGCAAACTCTTCCCCTCCTCTGCCTTCCCTCCACTCCAGAAATCCTTGCCAAGCTCATTAAGGAGAAAACAACATACACCCACAAGGATGCACGTAACATGAGGACTTACTTACACATCTACATAGCCCCTCAGCAGGTATATTTTTAAGATTTGTGCATATAATATTTTAACCCCAGCTGTCAATTAAGCACCACACAGCCACTCACTCACTGCTCCATCCTGCTGGTGGGGGAGAGAATCAGAAGAGTGAAGTGAAAAAATTTGTGGACTGAGATAAAGACAGTTTAGTAGGTAAAGGAAAAGCTGCATGCACACAAGCAAGGCAAAACAAGGAATTCATTCACCACTTTCCATGGCCAAGCAGGTATCTATCCACCCCCATAAGAGCAGGGCTCCATCACATGTAGCAGTGACTTGGGAAGACAAACATTGTGACTCCAACATGTACCCCTTTCACACTTCTTTCCCAGATTTATATGCAGAGCATAATGCCATATAGTATGGGATATCCCTATGGTCAGTAGGGGCCAGGTGTCCCAGCTGTGTGCACCTCCAGCCCACTCACTTGTTGGGTGGGATGAGAAGAAGAAAAGGCCTTGTCTTTGTGTAAGGCCTGCTCAGCAATTACAAAAACATCCCTGTGTTATCAGCACTGTTTTCAGCACAAATTCAAACCATATTCTCATACCAGCACTGTGAAGAAAATCATCTCTACCCCAGCCAAACCCAGCACAGTACATCACAACTATGCCATGCACCTGAACCAAGTCCACACCAAAAAATACCTGGAAGCTTCAGTGCCCTGCACGGTCCATTGTGCAGGGTGTCACAGAGTCCAGGGGTTCCCTGGTGGCTGGGGCTCTGTAGGGGGAGGGCCTCGTCCTTTGATGCAGCCCCTCACCCAGCAAAAACAGGTTTTCTGGTATGCTTGGTCTTGTCAAGAGCCCTGAGAGCCAAAACCTCACTGGTGCAGGCTCTGTGTTGCCCAAACAGGGCTTTACACATGGACCTTCTGCTGTGGAAACCTCACCTGGCAGCTCTCCAAGAGGCAGGAGGCAAAGGGGATAAAGGAATGAGGAGAACTGCCACATTACAGGTGCTCGGACATCCTACACCTGTGGATGTAGCTGCCTGCTCCAACACAACATATTTAGTATCTGCTGTCAGGGTTCAGAGGGAAACACGCAAGTCACGGACAGTCTGAAGATCCAGTTATGGCTCTGGCAGCACAGGAAAACCAGCGAAGTAAAGGGCAGTATCTTCTGCTCCCAGCAATAACAATATCTACTCAAATGAAATAGGAGTTTGTAGTACTTGGTTAGTATTCCTATCTGGTCTTCCAGCTGGCAGGTTGTCACCACACTCTTGAGGGCCTCAGAAGGGCCCCAGCAGGCAGCACCAGGGACCCAGTCGTGTGGCACTGCCCAGATGCTAAGAGACACTGCCAGGATTTTATGCACAGCAAAGTTCTGTGTATGGCAACAGACAAAGGAGGAACTCATCTGCCGCTGCTGCTGAAGGCCATCAACACCAGCTGCCCATGTAGAAGGGACCTTGGTGCACAATATACAAGATGAGTGATGCTTAAACAGAAAGATGTTGATAAGAAAGTAAAGGCTGCAGACAGCTGCATAAGAATGCTGAGGCACAGAGATCTTTGCCTGACAAAGGCAACTTAGCAGTCCCCAGGAGGATGAGTAAGAAAGTCACGCAGGAAAAGGGTTTTGCCTAACCCAGCAGGTGCTCAAACCACCATGTCTAAATTTGGCCCTGGGAACAACAGCCTCAACATTGTATTTAAGCAGTCAAGTGAGCAAACGATCTGGAATCTATTGAATATCATATTGTCACAATAAATGATGGAGTAGTTCAAGGTTGAGAAACAACTGCCAGCCATGTCTTCTGTTTTATACTATCCTGATCCATTCTTGGTTTATATATAGCACAGAGCACCCTAATGACTCCAGCACAATTCTGAAAAAAGACTTGAACTTAGCTCTTTTACGTGTTTTCTCCCTATGAAGGTTTCAACTCCAACACAGCAAAAAATATGATGCAAATGTCTTCTAAGAAATTATAAATATTTTCATGCATGGCGCCCATTGAAAAGTCTGCTCCCTTTCCTTGAAGCTGTGATTGCTCCTTCCTTGAAGTCTGTGAGGTCTGCAACTAAAGTATTGAAAATGTGTTCCAAGGAACTGTTAAATCCACTCATCAGATGCAGTACAGTAACTCTGGTTAATGTTGACCGTGCTTCAGGATCCAAGGGCCCTCAAAATTCATCCTCTGTGATAGACTCTGATTTCTTTGAGAGAGAAATTCCTGGCTTTGAGCTAACACACAAATCTCAGACCTTTCATAGAATCATAGAATTGTTTAGGTTGGAAAAGACCTCTAAAAATTTTTTGACTCCAGCTGTAAACACAGCACTGCCAAGTTCACTACTAACCCGTGTCCCTAAATGCCACACCTACACACTTTTAAATCCCTCCAGAGATGGTGACTCCAACACTTCCCTGGGTAGCCTGTTATAATGCTGGACAACCCTTTTGGTGAGGAAACTGGGCCTGACGCCCACATTGTTCTGCACATGCTCTATGATTGCACTCAAGATAGCTGCTCCATGACCTTCCTTGGCACCAAGGTCAGGCTGACAGGCCTATAGTTCCCCAGATCCTCCTTCTGGCCCTTGTAGACGGACATCCCATTTGCTAACTTCCAGTCAACTCGGACCTCCTTGCTTAGTAAGGACTGCTGCTAAATGACTGAAAATGGCTCACTGCATCCTAGAGTGTCTCCCTGCAAGTTATGTTGACATTTTTTCTCTCCCTTTTGTTTCAAAACCCAGGGAGATGAATTTATGCAGAACAACATTCCAGTATTTTACCAAGCTAGAGAAATTGTGCATCATTTATGCTGCGTAACACTCTATGCAATGTCCACCATCAAGTTCCAGAAATATATTGTTTAACTTACCCACTTATGCATTCTCATGAGCACAGGATTAAACATTTCTGACAAAAACTTTTACCTCCCTCATTTACAGTAAACATGATTCTTCTTTTTCGAGATAAAAAAGCTATTTTAAGTTCTTCAGTGCTGAAGTACTCTAGGAAAGCCAACAATAAAGGATATACTTGATTCTTCTGTATTTTCAAAAAGTTGTGTTTGAATAACACTAAGATTACCCATTATGCTTTAGTTCAGTCATGTTTTCCTGAATTTTTGCTTTTGTTGGTCTGTCCTTATGAAGAAAAAGGTTCAAACTGTGGTAGTCTGATATTTGCATTACATTGCAGTATTGCAGAAATGGTCCCACTAACTCAGGGTAGACATTCATCTGGTCCACTCATCTGGTCATCTGGTGGCTCAGAAAGAAGGTAAAATCAGAGAAAGCATGGCTAGGTGTTCCCTAAAGCATGTCCCCAGATCCCAGCAATTAGGAAAGAGGGAAGAAAGAAGGAATACCCTTTATGGAGATTATGGAAAATTTTTCAGCTCTCAAGTTGTGTAAAAACATCATACCCAAGTATAAACAGTGTGGTTACTATGTCTGCCTGTCTTATTTAATACATTTTGATCCACATTTTCTGTTCTACTTAATGTAGAATTTCACCACTCCCTATCCCCTTCCTGCAAGGAAATTAAGGTCACTTTTGATCCTTTTTCTTCAATACCTGTTCTGAGCTGTTCTCAAGAAATAGAGGACTTTTGCAGAGTCCTCTAAGTTTCTGTGCCAATACTGATGCCTTAGGTTTTAACTTTTATATTTTTCAAATTCTGTACTGCTTCGAGTGTAACTCTGAAGTTCCTTGTACTGTAATTCCTGCTCTCTCATGCTAGGTAGACATAATAAAGCCTCTCCAGGCTTTGCCTTCAAGGACAGCCAAGCTCTTCTAGGCCCAAAATGTGTAAACCAAAGCCTCTAAAGGGGGAGCAAGCTGAGGGGAATTACATCATTAAACTGGGGCTTTAATTGGAGAATTAACCGTGGTATGCAAATGAACCAAACCTATAGAAGTGTGAAGAACTTGTCACCTGTCGCCCATCTTGGGGTCCATCTTGGCAATAGCCTCTGGCTCCCCAGGGTGTACCTTGAAGGCCCTTCAAATAAATACCTACTTTTATTCCCTTATCCTGTCTAGTCTCGGTTTCTGGGAGGCCTCTTAAGGCATCAATACCAACCCTCCTTCAGAATCAGTCTCCTAACCTGCTTCTGCCTATGGGCCAGATCAAACCTTGGAATCATTTCCAAGTTCAGGTCTGTCCCTAAATGCATCTCTTTCTCCCCCATTCTTCTCCACCCCTCCACCCAGTACCAGCTCCACATGCAAGGAGATGCTTGGAAAGCAGTCTAAATTAAGGAAAAGCTTTCTCTGGTCCTTACCTCTCTTACTTGGCAAGAAAAAAAGAAAGAAAGGCCAGTGCTCTAAACCCTGACTACCTGTCAGATGTGAAGAGTACCAAAGAGCCCAGTAAAAACACAGTAATTCACCATGAACCCAAGGAGTGGGTTAGTTATGCTGTCTAGACTTATGCAATTGAAAGTCAACATCATAATAAAAGCTCATCTTCAAAAGCGTCATTACTTCTCACTCAGAAAATTTAAAAAGCAAGTCAGGAAACCCATTTTCTTCTTTCTACTTGATATTTTCTGTTCAGAAGTTTAGCGTAAAAAACCACTCACTGTTACTGGAAGCATTAGAAGATCTCAGTGTCTCTGTTTCCAAACCAGCACTGCCAGATTCTACAGCAGTGGCATCTGCCTTACCCTATGAAGAACAAGAGCATAATCCCTGAATTGCACATGCTCTGACTTTTGTGGGTCCCAGGAAATCTGAAGGGGTTTAGATGCCTACAGCCCATGACAGAGCACTAGGCTGGGACACCGCAATAGAAGCAGTAAACCATCACCCTTTCACAGCACAGCTGGAGCAGGCTGCTGTGAAGAGAAGGCAGCAATTGCATTGCCTGTTCTTTACCCTACAAGAACCACATTCGATCTTCCAAAAAGGAAGACAGAAGAGCCTACATGTGACCCTAACATCTTCCAGTTGGCCATAACACAGAATAGAAATGTCAAAGTAAAATCTGCTTTTCCTTAAGCGGAGCAATAAAGACACTTTTGCATCACAACCCAGAGCTGAAGACATGATTTTCCTGGAATGGGATATTTTGCTGATCTGAATCTCTCCTCTGGAATCAGCAACATTTCTGCTAATAAGAGACAGATCCAGACTGAGTCTTGTGTCGCCATTGGTGTAGAATGGGAGATGAGAAAAAAAGCAGGGAAAAAATTTTCAGCTATGAAAAACCAAGCTCTAATCTGATTCTTCTGTGTTTATGAAAAGAGCAAGTGAAAGCTGATGCACCCACTAAGAAGGCAAGCACTGTCATCACTGACCTTAGTGGGTGATTTGTGCACGCCTGTTGCAACATAGCCCTCTATACTGCTCACTGGCAGGAGAAAGACTGTACATCATCATCTGGCAGCTTTAGTGGAACTTTAAAGGCTATAGGGGAGAATTTTATGGGGAAGCAGGGGGAATTTTCCCCCCTCCCCTGCCTTGCTCAGAAACTAGGATGTGCATCCTCAGGAGCTGGCTCTAATTGGTAATGGAATGTCTAGATATAAGTAGGTCCTGTGTACTCCCCTGTCCTTGAATGGATGCAATGTCAGCTGTGATCATGTGCTTATTACGCCAAACATGTCGAGATGGCTGGCAAAACAGGTTTTTTTGCTTTACTGACACAACATGAGGAGACTGCTTGTTCTTCAAAAACAGTGGCCTGCAACTCAGAATCTGCAGTCCTCAGGCAGAGTCAGAACCGTGTCTCCTCATTTGCATGTTGCAAAGCAATTTGGAAGATAGATAATTAACACCTCCCTGCCTCCTCTTACCCCCTCCAGAGAAAGTCCCGAGCAAGACTCCTACAACACTGAGTAAGCACCACACAAGCAGAGCTGTGGTGAGTTTACAATCAGTGACTGTTCCCTGACACGATGACTATGGGGGAAGGGTCTATCATCCAAATCGTAAGTTACACAAATCCTTCCAGCAACAGCCAGAACCTTGACTGTTTGCCATGGCTGAAGGCATAAAAAGAACAAAGCTTACATCCACTGTGCCCTGAGCATAGACCAATGAAGAAACACATCAATAGGATCATATACGCTTGCTGTTGCTGCAGTTACAAACTCTCCATAGTATTGCCATACATTTGCCTCTTTGCAGAGACCACTTGATAAGTTTCTCAAAGCTCAGACAATGTTTAATGTCAGAAGCCTTGGGCATATGGGGGAATTCCTTTAAAAAAGCCTTTTATGAAAGAATATAAAAGGTGGAAAAAAACAAGTTTCCCTTTGAAAACTGTTTTCTGACTTTGTAGGAAAATATTTTCTTGTAGGCTTTACTAAACACAATATTGAGTAAGAGTCATGCCGTGTGTATCTGTGAAGCAGAGTACGACAGAGCAGGCACAAAATAATGTTGCATAGAAATATTTTTATATAGAAATTGTTAATTATCCTCACTGGCATACAGAAGGTAAAGGTAATAAAGAAGGTTAGAGGAGAAGTTGACATAAAATAATTTTTTTTGAGTATTTGGTATGTCTAATTAAAAAGAGAAATGTATACATCAGAGAGATGTATAAAATTAACAGCAAGAGAAAATTGTCTCCATTTTCCTAATGACACCAGACTGCTTGAAATATAGAGGTCAATTATAACTGACAGACACTTTTTTAATACAGTAAAATAAATCCCACACATTTTTAAAATCTACATTTCATAAAGTCAGAACAAATCAAAATGAGCTCTTGCTGTCTTCCATCAGCTTTTCCCAACCCAATACTTCTTTATGCTCCCTTTTTTCATATATCTGCTTCTTTTTTTTTCCCATAAGAAATCAAAATTGATAGATTAAAATAGCCCATCTATTTGATTTCTTTAAAAGTAATTGAAGTTTCAAGGAGTCAAGCTAAGGATATAAACACATCTCAAACTCATGACCAGTCTATTTTTTCAATATTAAACCCATATATTTAAAGTCCTTCACATGACTAAGCTGTGAATCCAAAATCTTGTTATGCATGGCCCTACACATCAAGGAGCAGAAGGAGACTGAGCGACAGTTTCTGTACAAGAGTTCCAGAAGTCTCACTGTACAACACAGTTGTTACTCTGAAAATTCTTCAAAACACATTGCAGTGAAGACAGAAGCTACTGGTCCTTCTTATACCTTATTACTCATTCAACTTATATAAAAATAGACTTTCACAAATCCTGGTGTGAAGTTCATTCAGAGGAATATTTTCACTTGTAGTCACACAAGCATCTTTCTCTTTCCACTCCTTCTATTTTAGTCTTGATTTTATCAAAAAATCCAAGGGAGACAGAAATATGACCAGCCCCAGCTACAAACATACCCCAGAATTTAAATGTCAACAGATCCCTCTCCAGAACCTAGTTAACGAGAAGCACATTTAAATTCACTAAATTCAGTGGAAGGTTACTTTTAGGTGAGACCAGCCCCTCCAAGTACTAGGGCAGAGTCATAAGCTAGTTGAAAGACAGAGTTACCAAACTGTTTCTTCTCATATGACATCAAAATGGCTTATACTACTAAACCTGCCTTTAAAGCTATGTTACACCTCATGTGAAAGTTGTAATAATTTACTGTTTCACAGAAAAAAAGTTGAATGCCCATGAAACAGCTCTGCAAGGTAGGTTCAGGGCAATAAGATTTTGAATAAAGGATGACATATAGGCCTAAATAACATCCAGCAACAAAAAGAAGTGCAGATTGTCCAGATGCAGGGAAGGCTGGAATACACAGCTCTAGTGCTGCTATAAATAAAACAATCAAAACAGAGCCTTCAAAGGTAGTCGTTTCCTCAGACAATTGTCTTGCTAGGAAAGATGAGATTAAAATGCAAACAAAAAATGCAACTCCTGTGGCGCAAACTCACATAATCTAAATAATACAGTTGTCCAAGAGCCTATCTAAGTCAGAGCCAAATCACAAGCTGGGGAGACATCCAGAAAAAATAGAAAATTGTATTTTGAACTACAAGCATGCTATTTGCCAGCAGTGTGACACACCAGCTTTTAATTTGTATTGATTACAGCATTGTTTGTGATGCATGCATGATGGAGAACATTTTTTTCTGTAAGTTACAAACCTGACACGAAATATTTTATCCCTATTTCTCCAAGATAAAAATCAAGACTTTCTGCTAGTCAGTCTTTTACACTGAAAATTCTGCTACCGTGAGCTTTTGGAAAAACAAAAAGAACAAGAAAAAAAAGAAATCAGGCACACAATGACAACAACTAACAAAATCCCCCAAATCTGACCAGTGCTACAGTTTCACAAAGTAGAGTCGCTGAAGAGGCTTTCTGTAGGTTGAGCCTTAACTTAAATCTGACCTCAAATTTTGATTACCTGAAGGCAAGCTTAATATTGTATCCCACTAAAACACACCCAAATTCTATATTAAATCCTTTTCTTTTAGTTATTTTGTTATTTTGCAGAAATTCCTTAAAACAGAAAAAAGGTAAAAGCAAAAATCTGTGCATGAAAGGTGTTAAAAAGTAAATGTACCAAGGGCAGATTAAACGTCTATTCTAAAAACAAGCAAATAACTTTTTAATTTAAGTAACTTCACCCAAGTTGCCCTACACTTAGAGAATATTTCAACTTTTCAGGAAAGATGCCTCACATTGTGAAATTTTGCCCATTGTTCAAAAAAGATGACACCACACGAAGATGGTGCCTGAGGGAATAATTTGCAAAGATGTCAGGCACTAGTGATTTGGATCACCAGCTGGAAAGCTGACCCTCATTAGTGTCCTTCTCTTCACTACTCCGAATTCTGATAAACTGGTCTGCATGTTTCAGAAATTGTATGAAGCCTTTGGGTCCTCAGGGATAATGTTTTATCCACCCGCAGCTGATTTAAGACCCATTTATAGAGAGATATTTTAATACAGCTACCCCCACCAGAAGAGAAAGCACAAGCTTTTGAGATAGCTAATGAGATTAAGGAGTGGTAAAACTGAAACAGATTATTTTTCCTGACATTTCCTGCAAGTCTAAGTGTCTTAGTGGATTCACAGACCATGGCAAGTTGGATATAAACATTTAATCCCAGATTCCTTTACAATCACAAGGAGAAATATTTTCCCAGACTTACTGAAGAATTTACTAATCGTACAAAGAGCAGGGAAAAAGAAAGAAAATGAATAAGAAATAAAAAGTGATAGGGGAAGAAAATAATGTAATAGATTGGTAACTCAAATAACTAAGTGATAAGAAGAGATCTGGCTGGTTAAACCATAGGCAGCTATAAAAGCTGTGGGGAAGGGGGACTGATGGAGGGACAAAAGAATTGTACAAAAATGAAGAGGGGTGGTACTTTAAAAAGAAAACCAAGTTGGAAATATAGAATAGTGAATTTCCATATGGACATACGAGGTGCAAATCTGGGTTCACTGAGACTGAAGGATAACTGAGCTGGTAATTTGGTACTTAATGCTGAACTAAGGTTCGGAATTATGTACAAAATGACGTTAATTTTAACAATCTTACACCTGAAACTGAGCTACAATGATTGGTCCTTCTCTGTAATGGGCGCCTAAGAAATACATAGCTCTTTCTGTCCAGGAATAGCTCTCACATAGTTAACCTTGTAGTCCCACCCTCCTCATCAAACTATTTGACCACCAGAAACCACTCAGTCCAAAGACTGCCCATCTAGCAGTCTGAATAAGGACTGCTGGAACTTTTTTATAACAAAGGGTACTGTTCAAGATGAAAGGTTTGGGACATCCTTTGAAAAGGAAAAAAATATATAAAATTATTATTTAGAGAATTAGAATGCTGGCATAGAGTATGAGTTAATACTATGGCCTTCAATAATGTATATTACTGTAAAGAAAAGGAAATAAAAAATTAGGAGTGTATATTGAATTGGTGGTTTCACTATTTGGTCTCACTAATTACATTGCCTCATTCTTAGTATGCTTTGTGCACAGTTATAATTGTCAAGTGAAATTAATTCACAGATTTCTTTCACCTCTAGGGTTTACTCCACGTCCTTGCTGACGCAATTATTTTCATAGTGTGCTGCTTTACTTCTGTGGCTATTGTTATATAGGTCCCTTGCAAGCAACAGACAGCACCATTCTCTATATTATTAAAATTAAAAAAAAAAATAGTAAAAAGCCTAAAAGTCCTAGAATTGTTGACAAAATATAGAATTGTTGACAAAATGTCTACATTAGCTTAATGCTCATAAGGTTTCTTGCAGCAGTAAAATATTTCTAAGGCCTGGCAGGGGTGATTTTTAATACAGAGCAAATTGTTCGCAAGAATTCAATAAAACAGTCAAGCTTTCCATTTCCAAGGCAGGACCATAAAATATGCCAACACTGAATAAGGAGAGATAGAGAGCAGATCAAGGGCTAAATATCTCAGACAGTACCATACAATTTGGAGGAGGTGTCAGCTCACTTTAGCTGAAAATATAGTCTGGATTTTAAAGACAAAAATTCTTAAACTTGGCAAATTTGCAGGCCCTGATCAGCAATGTCAACTGAAAGCCATCAGCTGGCAATATGAAAGACAACATTCAGTGTTATATTTGTCAAAAGCATCCTTGAGAAATTCTGCTACTAGTAGTAATTCCATAAAACTCTGTAGCTCTGTATTATGTGGCAGGGAGACTTATCTTCCTGAGTATTCCTAAGGACTTAACAAGCATATGGCTATAGAATGTAATGCTGAATTAGGAGGTTCCTGACCTACACAGACCTCTACTTCCCTGTTGACCCTAAAACAGCAATAGCAAAAGCGAAAAAACTTTCTATCAGTTAAAAGATCTCCTGAAGTTTCCCTTGCCATTACCAATACCAAACAGCATAGTACTAAATGATTTGTCTGCACCCGGTAAGACAACAACCACACCTGACCCTCTGACTGAAAAACAGATTGCTCATTGTGGCAGCTGTATGAAAAGAGAATTATTGTTCCAGGGTGACAGTCCTGAATGTCCCACAGCAGTGATGGCTTGCCGTTTCCCAGCAGCGATTATCAGTGCACACAGGCTACTGCAAAGAGTAAGTTCAAAATCAAAGACCTCTCCGAGAAACCAAATGACAATGAGATTTCTAATTTTTTTCACTCTTCTGTCCAGAGCAATTCATTTTATCTGCAGACAAGGATGAAGTTCTTAACTCATGAATATTACATCCAATAATTTTAGTGGCAAGTGTATTTACCCTTGCTGAATCAAAGATTATTCAATCAAACCCAGATGCAGCCATATCGTGGTGAAGTTATGGATCCAGAGCATTAGATGCATGCTTTAATAAGAAAAAAATAAAAAGTAAAGATCAGCCAAGGGATGTCTCTTTTTACATTTGTCTCTTTTTATTCCTGTAGTCAGTCCACCTAGGAGGGAGTTAACTTTCCTCATAGCAGCCCATATAGTACTGTGTTTTCATTTGTGACTAGAACAGTGTGGATAACACACCAATGCTTTGGCTACTGCTGCAAAGCTCTCACACAGCATTCAAGGCTGTTTCTCCAATCCCATACATGCCTACAAAGGCTTCTGCTAACCCAACAGGTTGGGAGAGGACATAGCTGGTATCTCTGACCCCAAGATTAACCCACCATGGTCTTTTCTGGCATCCAATGTATATGACCAATTCCAAAGAGATCAATGTTAAAAAAAGTCATGGTTTTATGCAATCTGGAAACAAAACATATGTAGATTGATAGGCTGGTTTGGGCTAGAGTGGAGTGAATTTTCTTCAAAGTAGCTAGTAAGGAGCACTATCCTCCTCTTTCCTGACAGCAGGAACAGCATCTCTGATCTATACAGGCAAAACCCAAGCCATTTTGTGATTCTATGAACTGAGGAACAAATTATTTTGTCAGGAAGCTATACAGAATTTAAATGCAGTTGTAACCTGAAAAGTGGCTTTAAGGTAATATTACAGAGCTCTGTGTATTACATGCCTTGTTTATTGCATACCCTATTTCCTCAGCTGTTTATTCTGTCAGACCTGAAATGCACTTTGAGATCACTACCAGGTTCCCACCCATTCAGTAAGGAATGCTCTGCGCTCTATGGTTTCTAATGGGGATTGTATTCCTACGTTGACACTTGGTGTGAATGCAGGTGACTCTCTTGGAGTTGAGTTGGCTTTACTTAATTAGTGGTTAAATCAATAAAGTTTTTGTATGAACTGTGGCTCGAGAAAATTTCCCCATAATTGAGATCTGCATACTTAGGAGTAGGTTTTTTTTTTTGTTTTAAATTAAGTAGATACTTTTACATTCTTCACGGTTTCAATAACACAATGCTAATGCATTGCTTTCAAGATACACACATCTCTGCTTGCAACATAACTTGACCCTAAAAACTATTATATGGTGGTGTTTGAGAATTTGAGCACTAGAATTTTTTATTTAAGTAGCTCTGATTAATTCTGCCTCCTGTGTTGGACAGTTAATCTTTTACCTCACAAATGTGAAAACTCGCTTAAGAACACTCAGCTCAGCATAACTTTAAGCAAAAATCATTAGAAGGAGTTGACCCAGATGCTCCTCCATAATATGGTTGTTTTTCCACAACCATATGTGCTGTTTTCCACTACAGCACATTTAACTGGCTGTACTGTTGTTGAATATAAGGGACATAATTAATAAAGGCAGAAATATGGAAGGAAATTAAGACAAATGGAGAGATGAAAGGTTAATGTTCTTCGTGGAAGAAACATTTTCTGCTTCACACTGAAAACTCAAAGAAAGAACCAACATTATATTTCTCAAACCATCATGAAGTGCATTGAAAATTAATCTGATATTAACAATTTTCTACTCAAAAATATTAAAACCTTTAACTTTCATATGTTCATTGCCCTCCTCAGGCTTATCTTGACTGCCTTTACTAACTAATTAAAAAGAGCTGTAGTAGCTTTCACAAACATATGACTTATTATCTAGACTCATTCCTCTTCAGACTTATATGACTTTCTTTAGCTTTTATAAACAAGCAAAAGCCTGCAAAGCATGAGCAGCTTTAAAAAAACCCAAATTGATAATTGCACAAAGCAATTCAAAATCGCATGCTATAGTAGAAGAAGAAAGGGAGTCTCTTGTCCCATCAAAGGCTAATATTGGAGCATTACCTCTTTCACTTGCTCAGTTGAAACATCCAATCCAAATGTTTTCCTTTATTTGATAAGATGTTGGATGGTATCAGAAAAGAATCTTCAATTACATTCTTTTGGACTCAAGTTGTTGTAACACTGATAAAAGCAAATAGTTTAAACGCCATAAAGCTATTCTTAAAACGGGAAAAAGAAAATTCTAGATGTAAAAAGCATTCAACAAGCAGCTATTAAATGTGGAAGTGGAGTTTGAGCAAATGATGCCTGTAAAGCATTTGACTGCTCAGGACTGTTTTTTCAAGCCCTAATATAACAAACCTGGAAGAATGAAACATGATTTCAACTAAATACCCTCCTTCCTCCTCACTGCAATCCTCTAACCACCTCTATCATTGCCCATGCAGATTTAATCAGATGCAGTACTGTATATTTCCATTCAGAACATCTGATTTTAAGGACTAGGATTTTTAAGCCAAGCAGCTCAATGGAATTGAAAACAATTTTTCCAGTTTATGTTCACTGTTTATGCTATTCAATCTGTAATGAAACATTAGCAATAATTCCCTCAGTTGTGGAACAATAAAAAAGCCTCGTAAACAAGTCAAAGACCTTTCTAGAGAGGTGAACTACAAGTGAACTTTAACTAATTATTTTTAGCAGCAGAGCATACAATGAGATACTCAAGGTTCCATTGTAAATTCATCATGGTGTAGAAAAGCTCATTAATTACTATTTTTATTTCTAATTTTCACAATGTACACACCTGCTCTGTAAATCACAGAATCACAGAATTACCAGGTTGGAAGAGACCTTTAAGATCATCGAGTCCAACCCATGTCCGAACACCTTAACTAAACTAAACCATGGCACTGAGTGCCACATCCAATCTCTTTTTAAGCACGTCCAGGGATGGTGATTCCACCACCTCCCTGGGTAAACCATTCCAATATTTTATCACTCTTTCTGTAAAAAACCTTTTTCTAATATCCAACCTATATTTTCCTTGGCACAACTTAAGGCTGTGTCCTCTTGTTTTGTCAGTTGTTGCCTGGAAAAAGAGACCAACCCCCACCTCACTACAACCACCTTTCAAGAAGTTGTAGAGAGTGATAAGGTCGCCTCTGAGTCTCCTTTTCTCCAGGCTAAACAACCCCAGCTCCCTCAGCCGTTCCTCATAGGGCTTGTGCTCCAAGCCCCTCACCAGCCTTGTCGCCCTCCTCTGGACACGCTCAAGTGTCTCCACGTCCTTCCTGAACTGAGGGGCCCAGAACTGGACACAGCACTCAAGGTGTGGCCTCACCAGTGCCGAGTATAGGGGAAGGATGACTTCCCTGGTCCTGCTGGCCACACTATTTCTGATACAGGCGGATCAGGTAAAGGTGGATTGATTTTGGTAACAACGAACATCTGTGGTCATACCATGCTAATAGCTTTCTAAATCTTGCTTAGTAACACCAAGGAACTGCAGGTTCTCAACATGGAGCAGAACATCTTCCAGACTTCTGTGTATGCACAGAAGCAGTTCTCCTAGTACTAGAGACAAGATTATATAGACGCCTAAAGGCAAGGTATTGAAATTCCTGGTTTTGGGACAACATGGGATTTTCAGAGCAAAGGCAGGAACTTGCAATCAATAGCTGCTTTCTGCTAATATGTCAGTTTAGAAGACCAAGCCAAGTAAATGAATGAATGAGATTTTTCACTTTGATCAAACCAGTAGGAAACTGGGATGTCTGAACTTGTGATCACCTTCTAAAATTTAGGTACTGAATTCAGGTCTGCATGAATCCTTTTCTTCAGTTAGGCATCTACAAGTGTCCAGAACAAATCCACCCAAAACAGCACTATCTTTCTAAGACAGAGGTGCTGGAAGAAAAAGAGAGGACACTGCCATGGCCCACCCTTTCTACAACAGCTTTTCCCAGATGTTTTTTAGATCAAAAGACCACAATCAGTCTTCGAAATTTATCTAAGATAAAGGCAAGTTAAGTGGTGAATAAGTAAAGTGAGATACTGTTAACACTCATCCAGCTACCACTTCAAGGGTTCTTTTCCTTCAGTATTCTGTGATTTTTTTTTTCATTGAAGTTACAGAAACAATCTTGAGCCATAAACATCTAGACATGAATTAACAGAGCCACAGACCTGTTCTACTTCTGAACAATTTGGTCCAGGTTTTGCAAGAGAGGAAAAAGCCCCCAGGATTTCTGGGCCTTAGTTTTTATGTGGGCTGTGAAGAAGCAGAACTGAGCTCTCAGTATTGAGAAATTGCCTAGTGATTTTTAAAATAATGATGATTTGAGAATCAGCTTTAAAACACGTTACAGAATTAACTGGCAAGAAACCAAATCTTAGGCGTATCTTATCTCACCAAGTGCACCATCTGTGCAGCAGACTGATGAACACGGAGTATGGGCCAAGCCTACATGTCAGGGGCATGGAGAGAACCCTGACTGTGACTGAGCAGCACAGGGCTGTCCTCTCCATCTCAGCTGCAGCCATCACAGGCTTTCCCTCTAAGGCTACACCTACTCATGCAGGGATGTGCATGGAAGGAAAAGGTCAGAACCATGCAGGCTGAGGCAGGAGGAACAGGGGTTTTCTTCCCTGGGACACACTGCCCAAGTTTCAAGTTGAAGGCCAATTTAATTTGTTTCAATGTAGCTGAGCCATCTAGACAGCAAGTCAACCCTCAACCTTTTGTCTCGTCCTTTGTAAAGCCTTTTGATATCCCTTCAATGCAATGAGAAGCATGGCCTTTAATCACAACCCTTTAAAATTTATTTCTGCTGAATTCCAAAGCAAAATATGAAGTGAATTTGTTACAAACAATCTCCTTTTGAAAACTATTCAAGACAATGTTCACTACTATTCAGTTGCATGAGTCTGCTACTGAGCAGTAAATGGAAAAGCTTTCACTGGAGAGGTGAAGCTACTAAGCTCTCACAGGAAGGCCTGTAAGATTTTAAGAGTAATGTGATTATGAATAATACCATATGTTTACTGGAAAGATACTGTATAGATTCAGTCAGCTTTTTGGGCTTTTTCTGTGTTTGAGTTTTGTTGGAGTTTAATATATTTGCATTCAAAAGTCTTATTTTGTTGAGAAGAGCTTTGTGAGACGGCTACTAATTAAATAATGGGAATTATCAACTATCTTCTTAATCCAATTTCAAATGTTTAACTTGATTTGGAAAAAAAAAGGCAAAAAGCAAGCAAAAGTTTGAGAACGTAATTAGAATAACCTGCTAGAACTGGTCTTTTCAGAGGTTGCTTGGCCCCAAGAGAACTGATTTCATGGGATACATACAAACCTTTTTTAAAATGAAGACCAAAACAACCATTTTAGAGACAACCTCAGAAGGTTCAGGTAAGCATCAAAAAAGCAAACAAAAATGTTCTTCATTAAAAAATTGTGAATATGCAGTAACTACACTGGGTTCAGCTGTTATTTTTCTGACACAAATGTGTCATCAACATGAGCACATGTTGATAGTCCTTGAAATAGCCTCCCAGTCTTCTGTTTCATTCTATACTAACCTTGAGGTCAAGGCTTCCCACGAAACAGTACTAAAGTTATTCTGAATGTTAGTTTGGGGAGGGAGGGCATTAAATCCCATGGAGATGATATAGTGTGTGCCCTGACAGCTTATACTCTGAAACTCTGACTGGTGGAGGAACAGGGAAACAAAAATTAGGCCTAGAAGCAGCAAGAACTGCCTAAGATGGGGCCCTCTGGGGAAAAAGGGAAGGCTATACATGGTGCAAGAGCTGGTCGGCTGAAGCAAGATTACAGGGCCTGAACAGAAGTAGCAATGCAGAGAACAGTGTGAACAAGTGGCCTCCATGAAGCTAAGCTATTCTGCACATTAAAATGAGTTGGATCCTCAGAGAAAACCTCCTTTCGGCCCCCATTAAATGAGCCAAAAGGGCAGGTCTGAGGCCAAGTACCCACCACAACACAAAGCATTGGAGGACCTTCATGTATCGTCTGCTGCTAGAATGAAGACATGAGGTCTCCCCGAACCCTCAGACAAGTTCTGGCAGGAGCTAGGCTGTGAAGCCAAGAGCCAATGGCAAAGTTTAATCCCACATCAACAATCCCAACAACAAGAAGCAATACAAAAACTTGAGAACAGGCAGGCAAAACGTGTGTCCAACAAATAGAAAATGAGACTGGAGAGGCTTGAACAGGTCTATTTTTACTCGGAAGGTATCATTAGGGTCTCTTCCTGAAAGAAATAAATCTTGAAACAGGACATATTCAAGTGGCTCCAGTTGTGTCACTTTGGAATGTGTCCTGTGCTAACCAAAGCTTAGCCAGGCCACTTGAAGTTTATATCTCATCACACTGTGTCATTTCTACTTCTAGCTGTGGCCAGAATGAGGATGTGCAGAGAACCATGACAGAGGAAAGCAAAGCAACAAGCACAATTATCCTTCAGTTGTTCCACAGTCCTAAGGTGAGTCACTTGATAGGATCGGAAGGTCCTGTCAGAGCTGCTCCATCTGTACAAATTTCATTCCCGGCACTTACTCCTCAGTATAAAGGTGTAAATTCCTGAGCAGATTCTAAAAAATCATAAAAGAAAAAAATCACTTTCTAGAGTGTTAACCTAATAGCAAAAAAATGTAGACTAATGGGAAGCATACACAAACAGGTGTATTGTGCTAATCTCAATAAGCTTGGTAGCAATGAAGCACCAGAAAGAGGCAATACAGGAACAAAGAATCCATAACATGAAGTTGTACTATGCCTGCTTTGATAAAATCTCTCTCATAGCACATAATGGACTCTTAGGAAGCAGTGAACATTGCTGGATATTTTGGAAATAGAAGGACTGACACATTTTCATAGAGCCCAAGCATCCAGTTATTGTGAGTCCACTGCAACACTGAACATAATGCTGGGCCAACCTGCAACATTATTAATACCATAAGTGTCTCCCAGACAAATTAACACAAAGCCACAAAATCGCTTCAGTGGAGCCAGTCTGAATGATCACATTAAAACCTTCAACTCATGCAAATCTGCAACTTGTGAATCAACACCATACTTTGCCTTTTACAACCACTTAGTAGCACCTCCACACAACTAACTGTCATTACATATTGGGGCAAAATTCACTGTGAGGTCCCAGGAATCTATTTGTACATTGTTTTGCAGCTTCATGATCCTCTGTGTGTCAAGAACTAATAAACAGCATGAAAGCAGGAGGAGGGAAGCCACACTGACAGAGATCTGTGAACCAGTAATGAAATGGTGGTTTACATGTCATTTACCAAAGACATTGGCTCAACTTGATAGTCCTGCTCTATCCAGTAGTTAAGTTAATTCTCACAGGGATAAGTGTCACCACAATCTTTGAACAATCCAAACCTCACAGTAACATCACTGAAATTTTTAATTATGGTGAACTCTTTCAGTATATATTTAGATTATAACTTGGAAATGAGTGTTATGTCAGATAACAGTTTTGAAAAATTCAGTAGAAAAACTGGCCCATCTGTTAAAAAAACCATACCTGATACTTTCATTTGTCTCTGAATACCAGGCAGCACTCTTCGTTGCTAAAGTTTTATCTCCTAAGAACAGCTAATTTGCTCCCATTTCTGTTCCCTTCCTCTCCATTCAGCAATCTGCGCTTTGAGGGAAAGCCTAAATGCATTTGCAATCCTCCATGTGTAAAGTCTTGGATAATAATTTTCTGACAACAGCTTCACAATATGGCATGCCAGTCCACTCGTAATCCCATTGTTCAGATTTGTCTGCACCAGCTGGAACTTGCTGTGTTAACATTTTTACTCAAGATCTTTTTCCACTTTGCTATGATAAGCCATCAGTAGAAGCTCTGCCTGTGGTAGCTCTGACACCAAAAGCATACACAAAACACTATTGCCACACTGCAAAAGGAAACATAAAAAGAAAACAAACAAAAAGAAAATGAAAACATTAGTCTGAGGTAGCATGGAAAAGGAGTAATGAATAATGAAAAACACCATCCCCTCCATTCTCCTTCTTGAAGAGAATTCTCATGCAGGATAATTAGTCATCCATTGCATAGGGTGGAAGAATGAGACTGTATGTGAGAACAAGCAGAACAAAACAGACAAAGAACAGTAGTGAGTATGAGAAATAAAACAGATAAAATACGAGTAAGTTTTAAACATTGTCATTCTAAGGCAGGAAGTGGAATTACTCCAAGATATACCAATTTATCCCCCTATATTGAGCTCTGGAAACCATGTTTATGTCTATTTTATCTGGGCATAAATGCCAGAGACAGGAGTTCCTAGAAGAGAGAAGAAAATGCTTTTTCATTTTGGACTCTGCACATAACAGTACACAATTTTTTTATCTGCCTGGGTATGACATTTCTGATGCCAACAATGAAAGCTGATGTGAGCTGTTAAACAGCTGTAGTCTTCCACCCACTTCAACAGTATAATTGCCATGTTTCCTTTGATGAATGATGGCAGGCTGGCCCCTGCAGTGTGGAAGGCAGGATGGAAGGAACAGATCAATGTATTTGCATGGAGCTGGTTTTTGCCAGCTGTACCCGTTGTTCTGAACAGGTTTTACAAGTTTATCTATTAAACCCAGACTAACCTCAAAAAAGAAAGATTGTTTCAAGATACACTAAAAGATGTATAAATTTCTAGTAGATACTGACTACTGATCACAAATAAATTTAAATAAATTTAGTTTTCATTAAAAAATTTTTTTATATCTTAACTTCTGATTATCATGTTGCAGAAAATATTAACCACAAAGCTAGGGAACAACTTAGCTGTTATAAAAAGGAGATGATAAAAAAATCATTTTGGCCATTCAGATAGTATTTTCAAATCAATGCTCAGATTGACAACCTATTAAAGGAAAGTTGCCCTATTTCTGCTTAGCAACATAAAAGTCACTTTTCAGCAGGTGTCATTTTTTTCCAAGACTTTGGTGGGATTTTTAATGTTTGAATTGTGCAATCTGTGAAATTGTTATGCAAGAAATGAAAGTGCCTTTAGCTCTGTATGTACACTTTTTGTACTGAAGGGTATTCAGTATTCACCATTGTCAATTTGACCCTTACAAAGAATGAATGATGGCACCAGAAGTTTACACATCGTACTAAGAAATGAAATCTGTGTTGACTGTTGATAAAATTTACTCTATGCCCAAAATGTTCTGGGGGAAACTTAACAGAGCAAGAGAAAAAACACAGCAAAGGAGCACTTCTACCCAGTCTCCTCCCTTCATGGGGGGTCCAGAAGGGTCCAGTAAGAAACAATGAATCCAACACAAAGGACTAAAAAAAAGTAACTACATGCCAAGTAGCAGAGCAATTGTCTATGAATTCAGAAACTAGTGAGTTTACAGCATAGATGTCATTCATCCTGACAGAATTGTGTACATTTGATGGCATTTTTCTAAAGTGTCTGATTGTCATAAAATAATACCACTGATCTGAATCATATGATAAATATATGATATTTTTAAACTTATATATTAAACTTCAGATGGAAAGAAACTTTTTTCCCCTGTGCTTGAAATAATTCAGACTTGATTTTCTGGACAAAAATGCCCACTGCCTGTCTATTTCTTTAGTGAATACAAAACATCCTGAAAGTTTCCCTTAAATAGTTTAAGTAATTGTAATTGTAAAACCAAAACCAAATTAAACCAAACATTTTTAAAAAGCCCAAACAAATCAAAATATATTCTTACTTTGCTCACCAAATTCAAAGTAGAGATGTCTTGAAATAAACCATATGATGGAGATTTCAGCTCAGCTTACACCACCATGCACTTTTAACTCAGGTAGTCACTTCATTTTTCAGGATTGGGCAATTACGAGGGAAGAAGTCAAGGCAGATTGTGGTGAAACTGAAGCTGATTATCCTGATGAAAGATCTGAGGAAATCCCATCCGTAAGCAACTGTTACCCTTGACTTTTTGTCAGTAGAGACAATATTCAGAAAATAAAAGACAAATTATACACAGATTCTTCTTGAATCCAAACATTGAAAACTCTGCTGCTGGTTTTGCTAGTAAGTTCATCATATCAACACCTTGGATTTGTAGAGATTATTTCCCTGTTGGTGGTCTTTACTTTTAGCTTCAATTAAAGACCACAATTATAACACTGAAAGCATTATTCTCCCTGTAAATATGTTTGGATACATTGAGTGTAGTAAACTAAAGTTTATTTCCTAGCTCTAGAAATCAGAGCAACAAAGGCTACAAGAGTCAGTGAAACCCAAGACCCAGCTCTAATTTCACTTGCTCCACTCTAACAAAGGTATAACTCTCTCACAATTTACTTCATTGTTAAAGTAAAAAATATTGACTGCAGAAAAAAAAGTTGTAGGGACTACAAGCAAAGGTAGCCTTTGTAAGGGAAATTAAATTGTTGAGAAATTATTTTTGTTGGCATTTAAACTGAGTAAGAAAATCGGAACTCTGCTGAAGTCAACTAGCCAGTCAGATAATCCATAGCACTGAAAACCTTAAGCAATGTGTTTAGCTAAGGGTGGGGTAATAAGTTTGTGTGATGCTTGTGGCCAAACAAAATGCAGATAAGCTTTAATGTTTCTTTGCCAGTCAAAAGGTGGCAACGACTCCATTTCAAAAGATGCAGACAGTTTCATTGCACTCTTTCCCACCGATACACTTTCAAAAGACCTCATGGAATAACTCCACTGCTCATTCCATTGCAAAATGACAATGACAACTTGTACAAAGCTTCCCTAAGAAGTTATCCAGCTAAAATTTCACTGGCTTGGGAGCAATGTTCTAGGAGACAGGCATTCTATTGGTATGTGAAGACTACTGCAATGCTTATTACCTGCTAGGCTTGTGGAGTGGAGGAAAATAGACTGGATTTCAAAGTTTTTTGTATTCCAAAGCAAAACAAGCATAATTTCAGCTCAGGTAGAATCTCTGGTTTTAAAAGGCTTATTGCTTCACTGTTTTTGAGTCATGTTATTATGAAATGTGTTTCCACATATAGAATTTTCAAAGCATTCATCAAATACACAATAACTGTCAGATTTCGAATCTGAGTGAATTAGTTATTCACTAGTGCAGAAGGCTTTTCCAATCAAAACCCTTTGTCCATCTCTTCCTATAATGAGTGTAATGCACTACTTTTCCTTCCAGCACATCCCACTCTCACTTCCTTCTAACCCTTGGCAGAACTGCTTGTAATGCTAGCATGGAGAGCTCTGAAGATTATGACATCTGGGAAAACCTGAAAAGCAGAGAGAGGTGGAAATATTTAACAACAGCAGCTGCATCCCATTCAGCTGGCTTGTCAAAGTACATCCTGATTGGAATAAATTACATCTCAGCCTCTGAACACTGCAGAGGAAATAAGGTGTTTACAACATAACACCTAGTTGGATCAATTCCAAACTCTGACATATGTCACGCAAAGTTGTCATGGTCGAGTTAACTACAGGTTTCTCTCCCAAGTTGAAATCAGTGCATTAGCATTAAAATATTGATCTTCATTTTGAATGACAGCATCATCACATTAGCACATAATCAACATAACCTTGTAGAGAAATGAAAAATTGATTGTAATGATGGAAGACGGGAATACATCTTGAAGAAACATGTTAATACTTTAAAATGGAATAAAGCCTCCAGAAAATTATCAAATTTTCCAGTTAAGATAGCAGTTACATTTTCCTCAGCTTCTATAAAATGGTCACTCTTGAGGAGAATGGCATTTGGAAAACAAACAAATTAAGAGTTAAAATATAAGTCCTGCCATGGGTAGTAAGAGCAGTTCAAAGCCAGATTCTGGAAATCTGTCTGCAAGCTTTCCTTGCAAGTTTCTCTTCTTCTGTCCCCAGAGTGACAACTGAATTTTGTTAATTTTCAAACAAAGATTGAAAACAGGCTAGAAGTTAAGGCCAAAGTCTGCCATGTTGCATAAATGAACCATTTATAGCTTAGTGCATATTTCTTGCATCTTAGCCATGTGTTGGCCTCTGTTGATCAAAAAAATTAGAGCCCTCCTGAATATACAAAACACAGCTATGCCACATGAGCAGAATGACAAATGGGATCTGACACAAACAGGTCTTAGATATCTCCAACTCTTGTTTTTATGACTATATCAGATTATTAGTCATAACAAATTTACCAGTGGACAAGGATAACAATCTCTTCACAGGTTGTCTCTGCTTGCACACAGAACTCAACCATCCTAAGCAAAAAAAGATAAATAAATAAGTCTTATGTTACAGCATTACAAGCTTTACATACATGCTTTTTTCGTTCACTACAATAAGGATTTGACACTACTACTTCAGATATTTTACAGTCACACTGAATAGCTACATCTGCTCCAAGAGAAAAATACAATTTCTACCAACAGAGAAATTAAAAGTTGGAAAAGAGAGAGAAGAATGTCATGGAGTCTTCATTTCACTAGATTTATAGCACAACAATGCTAAGATTTTAACATTAGCCAAAGATGATGTAACAAAACAGGTCCTGACCCTGAGTTATGGGAACTTCAACAAACACGAGCCAGTGCTGAAAAATCATATTCCTTCTTCCCTATGCCCTCATGAGACATTTATCTATTAATTTTAGGGCCCAAAATTAAATTTGTCAAAGCATGCATACAAAGGTGACACTAAGCAAGTGCAAGTTATTTACACAAAAAAAAAAAAAGAAAAAAAAAGGAGTTTTGTAAAGTTATTTATCACTTAGAATTCTGATTGTAGAATTGTAGTACTAGTGGATATTTGTGTCAGAGTGCACACTGTCTAACTTCCTCAGTTTTGAAGAGCAGCTCATGGGTGAGGATTGCTGTCTTTCAGCAGCACACAGACCTGCTGGCTGCTTTACTCAATACCCTTCCAGAAGGTAGTTAAGATTATGCAATGTTGAGTGGTTTTGTGCTTACTCAGTGTCAGGGAGGCAGCCTCTACTAAGCAGGGATAGTTTTGTCACCAGTCTTTCGAATCTCTACCTCAATTATTGCAAAGAAGAATTTCTCTGCTTACCACATCAAATGGCAGGTTATGGTAGTTTCCATCCTTTCTCCCCCTCTACAAATCTCCCTTAGACCAGCTTAATGGTAAACCTCCCATCTTCCTTCTGGAACCCAAGGATTAGGAAGAGTGCAAATAGACCCCCTGACCGAACCCTTTGGATTCACCTTTGTCATTGGGTTGCTTGCTTCACTCCCAGATAGGCAGCTGAATAAATGTGTTGAGCTGTCTGCATTTAAGTAGAAAATGACACTGATTGTCACTAAATATAGTGAGTGCTGTATGTATGTTTCATTGGAACCACAAGCTCAAATTAGCCTGTCAGAATTTGACTGTACCCTGATGCTAACCTGTCAAGTAATTCAATTAGCTCAAGAGAATAAAGGAAAGGCTTGTCAAAGCCATCAAGGCTTTCCATTTGCTCCCATCCTTTTGCTCGCTGCCTTTATTAAATCTAAGTACATTTCATATTTGTAGATGGGTAGATGCTGTCTCTTCATTCCCTCTTTCTCAACTCCTGTTTTACCAGCATTTTCTTACTGAAAATCTCATCAAATATATGGAGAGGAAAAGGAAGTTATTTCTTACAAGTCCCTAAAACCTGGTTTCCTTATTATGAAAATAAATATTTACCTGTAGATAAAGCCTTATCAATAGCTCAACTTTGCTTTTCTTGCAGAGCACTAAAAAGCATTAAAATAATATTGGATTTAGAGATGAAATGAAATAGTAGAGACTTCAATCAGAACTGCTGTCACCTTATAATTCTTTCTTTCCCCACCAGTGCATAAAGAAGCACAGAATTTCTTGTCACAGATGTCTTAGAAACCAGCAGAAAAAATTAAATCAAGCTCAGAATTGCTATCTGTTGCCTCAAGGGCACAGCCATGCCTAATGCAAACTGCAAAGTCACTAATCCCAAACATGTCCAAAACCGACTCAGAGGCTGGCAACTCTAAGCTGCAGTTGGATCTACAAAGCAGACAGCCTGTTCAGACACTCCTTAGCAATGGCACTTTGTGTCTTTTCCCAGGGACCCCCTCTCATCTCCTTCCCAGCTCTTGGCCCTGACTCCACACCACCTCTTTGTAATGTCAAAAACCCTGTAATGATACCACCTCATTAGCAATGAGGGAAAACCAAAAAAAAAAATTAATGACCTTAATCAGTATTGTAGTGGTTTTCTTCCTCTGATTGAAAATATTCTGGTATTTATAGCTATTCAGTCTCATAATCTGAAGGTCGTGAGTTCGATCCTCACACGGGGCACCAATCTGACACTGCTAGTGCCATAAATCAGCCTCTCTTGCTGGGAGAGGCCCTTTAAAGTTCTTAAAGTCCTTGCAAGGAGCTTGATAGACGGACGAGGCAAACTCGCAGTAACTGCTTCTTCAGATAGTTGTTTATTCTAGTGTTATCAGCTTAGAAAGACACAGTAGAACAGAACATGACAAGAGAAGGCGAGAAAATGGCTGCTTATCAAGATTCCAAAGCCTTTTTATAGGTAAATTATCCAATTAAAAATTGAAACGACAGATATTTTTACTTTTCATCCAATGCTCAGTAAATCACTCCGACACGCAGGCCGGAACTGCGGCATTTTTCATCCAATCATCCTAAAGTACCTTTACTGCAGAATATGGAGGACTAGAAGAAGAGAGAAAGAGATATAAACTACAAGGGTTCCTCCATGTTGGAACTTTTACTATTTATCTATTTACTACATTAACAAACCTAAAACTTCTAAATTCTTCACCCTGTGACATTCTTACATCATATTCTATCACCTAGTTCACATCTGTGTAGATTTTAGCTCCTCCCAGATGGTAGGGAGTTTTCTCCATGGATAAAGGTCAAAAACCATGCTGTCCAGGGGGGTTTTTCTCTCCAAAGCAGGCAGAGAAATATTCCCTGCACTCTGGATTCCCACACTATAGATCTACATATAGACCATAGACAGCTTTGGGAATCCAGGAAGAAAGCTGAGAAAGAGCCAAGACACCTCCTAAGCTATCCTCTGGTTCTGTGACCAAAAGGAGGTGGTGTATTTTGGCACTGCACTGTTTGCTTCACATTTCAAAGGGCCACCTGATCACACATACAAGCATGCATAGATTATTGAGTCAAAGGTTTCACCTGAAAGAATAGAACAAATTAATTGATGAATTACAGGACTCTTCACGCTCTTCCAAGATCTCTAAAGGGGAGCAGAAGATAAGAAGAAACAAAATACCGAAGAAACAAAATACCAAAGAAACCAAAAGAAGAAGTGAAGAGAAAGGCAATGGGAAAGTTTCAGAAAGGAATGATCTGAAGTTGTGTCAGTGGAGGTTTACGCTGTGTATTAGAAAAGTTTCTCCACCCAGAGGGTGGTTGGGTGCTGGAACAGGCTGGAACAGGCTTCCCAGGGAAGGAACTGACAGAGTTCAAGAAGCAGTTGGACAATACTCTTGGGCACATGGTGTGACTCTTGGGAGATGGTTCTGTGAAGGGCCATGATCCTTGTGGGTCCCTTGTGGGTCCCTCCTGACTCAGCTTGTTCTGTGATTCTGCGATACTTATGTTCCTTGATGGTATCACTGCTTGATATCAGTGTCTATTCGTGAAAGGTTGCCCCAGTGTGTGCACGTCACTGAGGGGAGAAGGAGAGTTTATTTAACTGATAAAGCAGCAGTCACCCGGAAGGTCTTCTATTCAAATTCAGATATCAGCGTTTAGCATTTGAAATATCTTTTAACCCAAAGGTACAACATCAGGTTTTATTTTGGTAAGGACAAGACTCATAGAAGAGACTATGAGAACATGTCATCTAGATCAATCTATATTTCCTCTTTGTATTGCTTATCTTACAACCAACATTTCTGCATTTTAACAGATAATAATTGCTCAGCTTAAAGGCCTCTCCTTTGGTTTTGCTCTTGAATAGTCTAACAGGCTGTCAAGTGCATCCTGTCATTTAAGAACTAAAATTCAAGAGGACATTAGAACACTTGCTCCAGCGCACAGTTGTAAATGCCAGTCAAGCCAAAACAATCTTCACTGCTTCTGCAGTTATGCATGAAAATGCAGGACCGAAGGATGCAACCTTTTTTAAATTACATAATACCTTCCAAATCCTCTTCTGCATAATTTGTTGGGGGTACTCAATGGCTTATATTTGTAAAGAAAGCATTCCTAGAGATCTGTTGTGTGGTTTGTTGAAGTTTCAACCAAGGCTTGTCAAACAAAAAAATTCAGTTGCATGGAGCAAGAGAAAAAAGAGCATAATCAGTGCACTAACATTTAAATATTAATTAGACAGGACTGGAACATGGAAACATTTAAAATAAATGTTCTTGTGGTATTATTAAATGTTAAATTTTATGCATACTAAATCATTTTGTAGACTGTTAAAACAGCTTCTTTCTGTGGCCTAAGAGATGCATAATTAATATATTTTTTCTAGCCATCCATGTTTAATTATTAAAAAGTTCACTAACATTTAGATGGCAAAAGCATAAAAATCTTTTGAAAAGGCCTAACCTTTTTCAGAAGAATAGGACTGAAATATGTAATTTTTATTAGAGATTTTTTAATAATAACTTATTTCAAAATAGTACATATTGGTCTGTTAGGGTAAGGAGAGGGTTTTAATTTCTATTCTCTAGTTTCTTTTGGAATATATATAGCTCAAGTATTCCCTTGCACTGACAAACTAGGTGTAAGGAAGAGCTAATTAAATATGAGAAACTAACTTACAAAATAACTGGATTTTTTTTTGTTAGGTTGTCTTTGTATATACCAGCCAAAAGTGAGATTTTTAATAACAGTAAAACTTTTAACTACAGATTTCAGCTTACGAACCTATATCCTGTGTATTTGATAAATATATCCCATATAAAATAAATCAAACATAAATTTATTAAGAAAACAGAAAAAGTTCACACAAACTTGCATTGCCAGAAAGAGAACCCAGAACAGTGCTGCCTGTTTTGACAGGAGATATGGAAGGGAATCTCTGTAGGGCTGGTACCGAACACACAATACCACTTACTTCATACAGCAAAAAAATTCCTTCCATGATTATTGCATCTTGGCATGCACCTATTCCAAACACCTATGTACTCATATAATGAATTTTATAATATCACTGGCGTATCATTGCCTTTTCTGGTTCCTATATACTGAAAACATCAAGCAAAAATTAATTGCTAGATACAGAACAACAAGGAAGCGGATGGACGTTCCCCAGTAACTGTGGCAAAAATTTCTAATCTTGCCTTTGCAAGGCAAGCCTGATGGTTGCACATAAAAGCTCATGAAATAGGCAGAAATGCAGAGCAACAGCCTCCAAGCTTTAGGGTTTGAATGCAAGCAAAGAGGCAGAAAGTCAAGGGTGTCAAAACAAGGGGAAATGAGCACTCAGAACCACAGCTGATGTCAGCCTATTGGTGGCCCAACACATGGCAACCCAGCTCCTGTCAAGTCTCTGGTAGATATTACAAAAATTTTAAGGAAAATTACAATCAGGCCTTTGGAAGAGAGCAATGAGGTCACTTCAGGGTGGTGGAGGAGAGTATTGGAATTGCTCCCAAGCACCTGTGCTAACAGGAGACAGCACAAAGGTACTTGCCCAAGAACTTAAAAAAAAATAGTATGTGAGTGTCTGGCACTTCTGATTTCCAGATGGCTACTGGAGATGTGAGTTGAGCTTTGAGTGCATGGAGAAAGGTCAGTTAGGTCCTAAGAGAAAATCCATGGCTTATTGTCGTGGTTTGACGCACACTCATGTTTGATGTGACAGAGAAGAGCAAAGTGGCGACAAATGATGTGCAGTACAAACGATGATTGCAGCAGGAGTACATAGATGTATCCTAAATGGAAAGGGAAAACACTGGGTTCTTGGAAATAGGTTGATATGGAAAAGGGAGAGACATTAAGAGGAAAATATAAGGGGTATTTTTCTGTGGAAAGAAGACTCAATTAAGTGACTTTAAACACAGGAGTACAGATTTTAGTATAAAGAGAGACAGAGAAACAAAATGAAGCTTTGCAGCAGCTTTCTTACCACAAACTAAAGCTGATTCCTCTTTTTCCTTGCTTTTCAGAGTATCACAGCACCACCATTTCACAGGAGTCCAGTAAGACCCAGCCCAAGCTTGAATAAATGCAGCAGGAGCACTGCTGCTTTCCAACAGGCTTTTCTGGAGCTTTCCTCCCACATTATCTGAAGGAATGAAACAAGCTGATAGCTGAATAATGTAATCAACGGCAATTCATTGCCTTGAAGTTTAGTAAATAGGCAGAAAATCTTGACTATGGGGTAAGGTACTTTAGAAAAGAAACATTATTCTACAGAAGCAGACTGGGATTTCCTCCGTTAATGAAAATTTTAAGCAGATAGCTCTCAATGGATAGGCAGTTCAATGTTGTTCTTCAGGGGATATATCATAATAGGTATGGAGCTCAAAAACATTAATGGATGCTGGTTGAAGCATATAGACCTTGTTAAACAATTTTTTGAGTAAAAGTGAAATTGCTAGCCAGGAAAGTTTAACTCCCATCCAAAAGTAAATTAAGCACCTCATTAACTAAATGCATGCAACTTGTTCCGCTAAAAGCAGTGTCTATTCTTAGTGAGTGAAAATTCCTACTGCCTTTATCCTGTGATGACACCACTGATGACAACTCATAATAGGAATTATTTCTTCTTTTTCTATGCCAACACTGTTTTCTTGCCACCCTGCTATATCCCACCTGGCAGTGTGGAGTTGGCAGATGATAGCTTTGATGCCTTCCTGCCCAGGTTTGTCACTGACAGAACCTGGGCCCACCACATCCACCCAAAGTGTCTATAAAAGTGTCAGGAAGTCTTGAAGATTACTCCCTGGATTGTGTGACTCAAGGAAAAAAATTCACCTACCATCACAGAAGGTTTCATGTACTGGAAGAGAATTGAAAATATAAATACAGTTAAACAACAACAACAACAGAAAATGTTCAAGTTTCTACCCAGTACCCATATTCTTTAGATGCAGAAGAAAGTAGTCAGCAAGTAAAACATGAAAACAGTGGAGGACACTGCTATGTTTTGAAAGAGGAAAAAACGAGATAAATAATCAAACTGGGAAAAAAAATAAAATATTGATTCAAAGGCATTTACAGTAGAATTTCCCAGCATAGAGCCAGAATCTGATATGCTTTTTCACCAGATATATTTTTAAATTCTTTAGTTAAGCCCACAAAAGAAAGAAAACAGAAGAAATCTGAAGAAAACCTGTGGGGGTTTGGTTGAGGTTTTTTCATTTATTCTTCATGAGCACTCATCAGTGACTAAAACTCAGACTCTACTTACAAAAGAATAAACTCAGCATTTAAAAATTAAACTGTTACCTTAAGAAATGCAGAGTTCAGCTCTGATGGGATGAAGTACTCTTTTTTTTTCTGAAAGGTATCACAAGTTAGCTACTGTCAAGTCAGAAGTATAAAAGAGAAGACAAATGAAATCACAGATGTGAGTGTTCCAGTGCAAGAGCAAGATTTCAGACTTGTTGAGCACGAAATAAAGGTTTCATACCTCAGATCAATGTGAGTCTGCTCAGAGCATTGATACAATTCATTATAAATGGTACTCCATAAAAAAGTTGATCAAATTCACAATTTCATCCTTCGCTTTTTCTTCAAAAAGTTGGTCTTCATAACCTGTTGACAACACTGCAAAATGATATGTAGACACCTTCTCCATGTGGATAGTTGAGGTAACAAACTCAGAATTCTTGTTTTGTAGAGATGAAGATGTTTCACCACAACTCAGAGTAAAATAAAGTTTTCCCTATTCTCATATACTTCATGACAAGAGACCAGTAATACCCTCCAGACTTTACTATAGCTATCAGTGGCTCAAGTTGATTCAGAACAAAACTAAAATATTTTTCTCACCAGTTAATAAAGGTTAAAACATTTATTCTTCTCAATCAACATCTGCTTCTATTGTTGTGAAATATTTTGACAGAACCATCGGATTTTTTCATTTCAAAGAGGTGAAAACATGAAAAGGAAAATATTCCATTATTTTCTATGGAGTAGCCTCCTTGATTATTCAAGCTAGTATTTTAACATGTGAATAACACCTCCTGAATTTTAGCTTTCAATAAAGTCTTAGAACATGATTATACCCCAAGTATAAAATTACTGAAATAGCACCAACCAGCCAAACTTCTGAGGGTAGAAACATGAAACTTGTAGGACTTCACAGAGTAGCCCAGACCAAATCCATATCCTGAAACAGGTTCAATATTATTTTACATTGAGTCCAACACATTTTTCAAATACCCTGACTATTCCTAGCCCCAGGCATGCAGATCCATAGTGACTATTCAGTCTTTTCTCAGCTTTTATATGGCCAATAGCATGGGCCTTCCCTTTAATTCATCTTCTCTGGCCCTTACAAAACCACTTGTAGGTCGTTTTCATACTTTGTCAGGGTCTCCTGACATTGTTATTTTGGTTTTTTGGTACTTAAAAATGCTTTCAACTACATCCATTTCTGGTGAAGTATGTACACATGGTATTAAGAAGCAGAAAAAATTCCTGTATCTTCTCCCTTTCCAAGGGAGGTCAGGGCCAACCACAGTACTTTTCCTATGAGAATTTTATGTTCTCCTCCTTAAGTGACCTCACTCGTCTCTCTTCCTCCCTCATCATCATATAAATGTGATTTATTGCAACCAGCATGAAAACTGCCCTTTAGGACCTCTAATAGCAGACTATACCACATGTGACATAAAGTTTGAAAACATTACTGCTACTCGAATTAGTCTTTCCTTTCATTTTCAGCAAATCTAATCATCCACTCCAGGCTTTAGAACATTAACATCTCTGACTTGCATTTTTGATATTAAAAAATCCCTATCAAGTTTAAAGGAGAGTGTAGGAAATGACTGAAAAAAGACTTTAATTGTGCTCAGTCCCAGGTCAATAATAAGAACTGCTAGGGCAGGGATAGCAGAAGAGAACAGGAAAAGTGGCCGTGGCTGTTGAATGGTACCTTCCTCCAGCAGTCTGGAGTAAAACAGTCCAAACACTGTTTAGTAATTGCTCTCACTGCCTGTGGAGCTTCATTTCTTTTATATGGTTTTTTGCCCCTTTAATACCTTTAAACTAGGAACCAAATAAACATCACAGAGTATTGCCACTCAGAAGCTGGGCCAATTCTACTACATGCTAATTTCAATGACATGAAAAGGCAGAAGCTATTTGCCCTTAAGGCGCTAAAGCCTGCATGCATACACAAGCGATTGCCACTACAGTTCTGACATTTCTCTTTACGCTAGACATGGTGAGAATGCCACATGGAAATTTCCAAGCTTTTTTATGGAATCCATGTTGTCTGTTTTTATATACACTAGAGAACATGCTTTTACTGGGGGTTGATGAGGGGCAGGGGAGAGTATAAAATTTATCAGGAATCAGAAATTCCTAGTCTGCCCCAAAACCAAAACTGTTTCTATGCAGATGTTGCCTGCTGGGAGTTTTAATTAAGTGCCTTAGGGGGCATCCTCAGCAGACAACTGTGCTCCTGGCAAGACTGCCTCAGTTGCCAGTACACCCTGCCATTTCCATGTATAGCAAGTATTCAACCTCCATCAGCCGTGGGGCCTCACTCCTGTTGGAAATATCCATACTGAAGAAAAAGTGACTAGGAAACAGCTTCCTGGCACATCATTTTTTGTTCACTGAATAAGCAGCTGACAGCATGAATTTTGAGGAGAAAGTCTGTTGTTTTCTTCTGAGAGTAGACACTTTTCACAGATCAACATGTGAGTCAAAACCATTTTTTCAAGAAAAATAATTTACTTACGTCTAACATACACAAAATAAATTTTTTCTCTCTTAGAGAGTATCTCTGGGTTTTGTAACAACATTGGTGGGCTGGGGGCAGTAGTAGCAAGAAATAATTTAGCTGGTTTTTAGATCTCAGGGAAGAGAAGAAAAATCAAGATTAGCCTGGTGCAGACTATAGGCATAATGCTTGGACACCACCAAAGTCCTACATAAAACATCAGCATTGGTTTTGAGTGTATAGTGGTCCTCTTCAGAAGGGTGAAGATTACTCTCAAGTGAGATCATAACATCAAAATATCTGAACCTGTATTATCTTTCAGGATCATAACACTATTGTCTTTCCCCCATCAATCTGTAGCCTCATTGTACAATTTAGTATCAAGTAGTAGTGCTGTTGTAATAAATACATTGGAGGCCTATTTTCAAAGGTAGCAGAAACAGAATTTTGCCTAGTTTCATATGCCACTGAAAATACTTTTTGTCTGACTCTAGATGTAACAGCAGGTTTTGTTCAGCCATCCATACAATAAAAAAAATGACAATTAGTTGGAACACATAAATGTTACCAGAACAAAACATAATTTCATCCTCCTTGCAGGCTTCAGATCTGGGGGAACTTAGAAGTTCAAGAGAGCAGGTAATTTGCTCTAAACATTTTTATAAAAATGCTAATTCCATTTGTCTGACAATATATTTCAGCTGCAGATTTATTGTCTTTTTTTTTTTTTTCATCCCCTGTGGCCAATAGTTTCCAGCAGGTTGCTCTTTCAATTCCTTTGTTTCATACAGTCAGTCTGTGAGACTGCAGGTAAAAACTCTGTTTGGGGAATGCATTTTTATTATTTCTCAATAAATACTTTATGTGTTTTATTCCACATCCAGCAGTACTCTGGTCACAGGGGTTAATAACAAAAGTTCACAATTATGGATGGTGACTGGTTGCTTAGGCTTTACAGACTTACAAGTTCTCCCTGTGGTTGCTCCATGATGATATAAATATGCTGTAAGTGCCCTTACATTCAAATGTACTTTGACTTTGCAGCAAAGAGCAACATTTGTTAAGATAACAGTGGGGATGTATTTCAAAATGCATACGGGGCCTTTCAAGTTCACACAGAATTATAGTGAATCACAACACATGCACACTAAGAAATTAACTATTATATATATTTAACAATGATAATATATTGTGTAAAAGCCATTCACCTCTGTGCATGTACACACTTCAGACAAATATACAGAAACTCTTGGAAGTGCTAATCTACCTAATTTGCATGCACAATATCAAATATTCACAGCTAAAGAATATCTGAATATAATTCTTACAGAAAATCCTTTTTCTTAGAGCACAAAGAGAGTCCATGCCCTTGCTAACTCAGTTACAGCAGTTACAGTAGTAATACCACTGTTTCCAACTTACATGTTCTTCAGTTTGGGGCTTTTTTTTCAAGGTGAAAGAGTTTAAAATAACAATGTTAAAGCCTCCAAATGAGTAGATCAGAAGAAAACCACCTGAACATGAGGAAAAGCTTCTTTAGTCTGAGGGTAACTGGACGCTGGAACACGTTGCCCAGAGAAGTCGTGGAGTCTCCTTGTCTGGAGATATTCAAAAGCTGTCTGGACACAATCCTGAGTAGTTAGCTCTTGAGGGGCTCTGCTTGAGCACAGAGTGTCTCCAACCCAAGCCATTCCATGATTCTATGATGTGGACATAATGAACTTGGTGGATTTTTTTCTATGTCTGCAAATGAAAAATATAGAAAAAGTACCATAGTTCACAGAATCACAGAGTCACAGTGCAGGTGAGGCTGGAAGGGACCTCAAAGATCACCTGGTTCTGACCCCTCTGCCATAGGCAGGCACCCCCCTGACATGGGGTTATCTACAATTGTCATTTTTGTATTGTGTAGATCATACTAAGCAACCTCATTATATCAACTTGATCTTGGACACAAAGTACCCTGGTTGATACCATCTAGACCTGAGCCATGCTAGAATTTTAGGGTTTTCTGTGAAAAAATTATTTAGTTTAACTCAGATTACAAGAGTCCGCTTAGATACATAGTCAGAAACCCCCAAAATTAACAACATGACCTAGACGTTCCTGTAGCCTTATGTTTTTCTAAATCATTTTAAGGTGCATTTCATCACATTTCTATTATCCAAGTTCTATATTGGCATTTCTATCCTACTATTTTTCCTCCTCTTTTCTTACAATGCATAAGATTATAAATGAAGTAATACAAAGCTAACGATTCCAGCTGCTTTGCTAAAACTTCGAAACATAGTGCCCTACACAGCATGCACCACCACTGCATCTGCTCTGCAGCCTCAGGGACATACCAATCCACACCTGAATGTTAAAAGTGCCATTTAGACAAACTATTAGGTGCCTGCATAGAAGAGAATAACCAAAAGTTCTCAATAATGCGCAAAATACGTGTTCACACAGGTCAGAAACACAACCCTGTTGTGGGCACATGCACACAACAACACACCAACAGATACGTAGGGAAGCAGCCTGGAATTGACAATTAGAGGCTGAGGTAAGAAATTTAGAGGCCAGATGTAAGTTCCCTCCTCTGCCTGGACAGAGCTGCATCATGCACAGGAGCACATCCCAGCCATGGCAGCAGTCTTCCCTGTGCACACGGATCCTCTTTGATGAGATACTGAAATGTTCACCAAGTGCTGGAGAGACAAGGAAATAACTGATCACTGGGACACTCGCCTGGGATTTGGGACACTTGGGCTCTGCTCTTCACATGCAAAAATATTCCAGTAATTTATACCCAAAGCGGAACACTTAAAACAAAACACAAAACACACCTCAAAAAACCCCAAAAAATCAACAAAAAACCCCAACAAACATTTCAACCAACCAAACCAGCAAGCCAACATAAAAAAAAAACAATGAAAGCAACTGAGGCAGAATACCCTATAATCCAGAGCATTAACATGCAGGAGAAAAAAGAGTTCAGATAGATGTCTTTACTATCTTCATCTAAGCAGGGATCTGGAATTCAAAAATAAAGTATCCTAGAGGTTAGAATGCCTGTGTTTCCTCACCTCAACTAAGCAATAATAACAAAAGGCAACAAGACTGACTGAGAAGACACGTAAAGTTGTGACAGGAATGAAGACAGTCTGCTAAATGGCTTGGTTTTATACTGATATACTGATGCTTGGTTTTATAATATGTAGGCACAGATACAGATGACAGAATTACACTTTTTCACATTTGCATGCTACAGAAATCCAATCCTAGCTTAAAACTTATAAAAGCCATGAATAAAACAACACCTGCAGTTCTCAATACCGCTGCAGTGTTAGCAGCAGTATATCCAGAAAGGTATTGTTCTATCACCCCAAATTAAATTTTAATTTCGAATTGTTAGGTAAACATGACACAGTGAACTTTTCTGACACAGCCAAAAGAGCTGTTCCCTTTTCATAGACGCAGCCCAGAATTCCTTAATTTCACACACACAGGCAGAAAAGAATTTCTCAGCGCCCACTTTTCTCCCAAGAGAGATGTTTTGAGCATTTCTGCAGATGAGGGACTCAAATCAGACATTTACAGGTCCTAGACAAATACCCAGACCATACTAGAAACTTTGTAAAGAAATTATTCTTCCTAAAGGCCCAATTCTACTCAACATTATTCATAACTTTACCTTGAAACACTTCTTAAAAAAAAAATTACCTGCCTCACTGTAAACAGCTCAGAGCAGAACTCTGAGGCTGCCTTGGGAGTCTCAGGACTGTTTGACATCTCACAGGACATCACTCAGCTGCCCAGAGAGAACTGGGACAGCTCAGCTTCTGCTGAAAGTCAAAAGATCCAGACAGCTCGTGGCAGGCAGGGAAACAGCAAGGAACTCATTAAGATAGATCAGACATGGCAGGCACACGCAGAAATCCTAAAATAGGCTACCATCTAGGAATGCTACAAACACGCCATGAGCAACTGTGAGCCCACAATGTGGGCAGTAAAGATTTCCCTCCACAGGCACACTCCTGCCACATAGCCAAAGGAAGATAGAAGTTGATGTCTTTTAAAACAAAATAACAAGAGGATACACTGGAAAGATATTTTCTTGAAACCCATACCCTTGCAGAACTCCCGTACAGAGCTACAATTCAGCCCAGGTGGGTTTGAACCCCTGCCCATCACACTGGGTACAACACAGGTAACTATAAAATACATAGTGCCACCTCCCCATGCCATCTTGAAAAGATCCACAGCACTTAAAAAAAACCCAAAGAGAAAAATCAGATTTCACTGATTTTTGCAAGCAGTTTCTGATATCCCTCTAACATAAAGTTTTCCATTTTATTTTTCTGCTAACCCTATTTTCTACCTCCCTTCATCCTGCAATGCAAACTGAAACACTCCATGCCTTATCTGTACATTTTCCTTACATAGCATATTTCTTTCCATCCCCATTACCTTTTTAGCATCTCTAATTAAAATCTTAGTAATTCTTTGACACCTGAATAACCACAGAATCATTCAGGTTGGAAAAGACCTTTAAGATCATTGAGTCCAATCCCTACCCTAAAAATCTCAAGTCCAACACTCAACTGTGTCCCTAAGCACCACATTTACATGTCTTTTAAGTACCTCAGGAATGCTGACTCAACCACTTTCCTGGGCAGCCTGTCCCCATGCTTAATAACCCTTTTGAGTGAAGAAATTTTTCCTAGCATCCAATCTACATCTTGGTACAACTTGAGGCCATTTCATCTTGTCCCATCACTTGTTACCTGGGAGAAGAGACCTACACTAGATTTTAGAACAGTTTTGGATCCTTACTTAAATATTGTTTCCCTCTTCTATATTCATTTAAGAAAAATAGGAAACACGGGCTTACGTATGAATACTCTTTTTAAAGCCATAGAGCATGCAAGTGTACCTGTTCTATATAAAAGCCTATCTCTTCCAAAAACTTTCTACTTTGAACTTATATTGCATCAGCAAGCTATGAATGTTCTCATTAGTGCACCTTGTTCTTGGCAACTGCATATTGCCTCGTTTCCTTTTCATTAGCACCCTTTCCTTTCGTTAGGGATTAGCACACCTCCTGAACAAAGTCCTACCCCAGCTTGGTCCTGTCTGGTAACCAGATCTGCCACATTATTACAACCTTAAATAAATACTATGCTGGCCTAATACTAGCAAAACACTGATAGTAAACATGCAACTCTTCCCCTGCATTACCAACTTTCCCATGTGCTGGTGCCCTTTTATTTGACACAGAGGCAGCTTCTCTGAAGGGAACTTGTGTGAGAGACCCAGCCAGGAGGCCAGCTAAGAGGCACAGGCAGCCCCAGCAAGCAGGCAGCATAATAGAACACTTGTGTGATCCCTGAAACAGGGAGGAGGAGCAGAGCAAACAGGTCTGAATGGAGAAAGCATGGAGAAAGGCTTGTTTGCAGGTATCAGGAGGGGCTGTAGATGTTTAAACCTCAAATAGTGGGAGGACAATCTGGGAGAAGGAGGCAACTCACAGACCCCAAAGGTCCCATTACACTGTGATTTTTACCCATAGCTTCATAAAAGCTGTGTTACCTGTTTCAGTATACTTAACCTTTCACAAAATACCACTAGCTGCTCCCCCACCCAGCTTTGGGCACCACACCAGTCCTTTCTATACCCACCTATAGGTCCTGAAATGTCCAGACTGCTCTCAGCTGTTATCTTGATTCCAGGATGTCCTGAATTTGCTCTATTCTGCAAATTCCTAAAGAACAAACGAGTAATTCAAAGTGCTACCTATCATTTCCTAGTGAAGACATTGGCCCAAAATACAGAGCTTTATGAAAACAAGCAAAGAGATAAGGATGTTGGAGATTTTCGATACAAGAATCTGCTCCTAATTAGACAGATGATACAATTAAGACACTAATAATTGCATCACTTTGCTCATATCATCAAACAGCTTGTGGTAACTTAGTAACTAGTCTTCTCACTGCATAAACAGGCAGTTTTAAATGTTCTGTTCTGAATTCACTCAGGTAACTGACTAATTTAACTATGTTTGGACTCTTTTGTTTTTCATTAACAGAACTAAATGTTAATTACAATATCTTACTGCTACTACTACCCACTTCTTGCACTTCATTTATTGGAAAAAAAATAAAAGAGATTAAATATACCAACTGTTCTAGGTTAAATAATTTAATTACTTTGGATAATGGCTCAATTAACTAGACAAACAACATAGAAGAAATGCATGCCACACTATGATTGTATGTTACGTCCAGGTTTTGTAATGAATTGAGGTAAGTGTCCCATTCCTGGCAGCTAATAATGGGGAATTACTTGCTCCTTTGAAGAAATATAGTGTTGGAGTCTACAATAAAGTAGGTCCCTAGCAGGGGACAGATAGACACTGTAAAGATCTATGTTGTTGAGATAGTTTGCTTTAAGGTAGTAGAGAATAGTGAGCCTGTTTTTTTCCCTCTGATGGTAATTTGCAATCCTGAACATTGCTTGAGATATGAACCAAGCAAACCAAGTGAACTGCAGAATTGAAAAACCATCCATGACACTGTATAGATATGTCTAAGGGCAAGAAGCATCTAAAATTAAAGTGAAAAGAAAACCCCTTCCTGGATAGTTACACAAAGGGTACAAGTTGATAATCCTGCAGAATGAGCCATTAAAGGAGACTTCCTCCAGTTTCAAAGGAATTCTGCCAACAAAGGTCTTCCTCATGCCAAAACCCTCTCCTGAAGGGATTCATCCCTTCAGAAGCAAGCATTCTTTCACATTTCTCTTTTTACCTGTTAAAATGCACAATTTGGCAATAAACAGATTTACCTCTGCATCATATGGCCCATGATACAAAACTTGTGAATGAAATCCTGGTACTGCTTGCACGGTGGTGAGAGTTTGGCCACTGAACAAGGTCCGCTTTTATTTAAGACAGTGTTCACATGAGTATTCAGAAGCCTTGCTCCTTTTCTTTATTTAAAAGATGTTTCACTTAGTGAAGGACACAGTCTTCTTCCTTCTATCAAACTGCATGACTGAAATCTCATTAAAATGTAATTCCCCTTTCAAAGACTGCAAGAAGAAGTCAGCCAGATGTGCTTCTACAAAGACTTTCTAGAACAGAAAACTGTTTTAGCTAACAGTCAGGAAACGGAAGCACAAGATGAGACAGGCTACAGAGGGTCAGAATCTGCTTCACTCTCCACATTTTTAAGATTTTAATAACAGGCAAAACTGGTGTTGGGACTCAGTTAATTTTCAAGAGCACTCTTCCAGCTCCGTGTTTCTGTGATGCAGGAGCACAACTCATCATTTATATTAAAAAACTTTGCAAGTTTGAGCTTGCTGGATTAAGGATAGTTTGACATATCAGAATAGAACAGGGTAAAAAAGAAAATAACTGTCTAAAGCTGTGTCATCTTTTTCACTATGAGAATAATTCTGGCTTTAAAGATCATTCTTTTTTAATATAATTTCTCATTTTATTAATAGAACTGGAATACAATAATATTTACATGGCATTTTTAGTTGATTTTCAGAGTGCAGGAGAAAAATGCACATGAGAAGAAAATAAAAATTCTACCACCAAAGAGAAATATCTCTTTTTAGAAAAAGTTGCAACAGAATATCTTAAAACCCAATTAGAAGGCCTGCTCTCCTCAGATTTTAAGGAGAGAAACGTTCTATTTTTAAGGGTCTTGTGGAAACTTCTACCAAAATCTTGCGTGTTCAGGGCTAGAAAACATTAATCATATAGGCTGAAAGGGATCTAATTAAAGACACTTTATAAGAGGTATGTGCATATGTAAAAGAAAAATAAAGCTCTCAAATTTCTGCTTTGCAGTAAGTTGGTATCCTAGAAATAGCATCTATATTACAAATGCAACCATGAACACCATAAGCACACTATGAAAGAGGAATGCCATGCCCACGTCCAAGGTGGCTTTATGTTAGTGCCTTACCTCACCACTGAGGAATAAAAAATTGTGTAGAATACATAGGATTTACAAACTGTTCATATTATTCATATCCTAAATAACATCCAGTGTTCAGGGCCTATCTACCGTGGCTGCATCCATGCTTTAGAACACAGAGGGGATTTCTACATTAGTTCCTTAAACTCTAAACCTTGGTTGCAGACTTTCTTCTGCTAATCTGCTTCCAAATCTGGGACAGATTTCTGGTTCCTTGAATGCATCAGAGTAGTGGCTTTTGTCTTTTAGTGCTCCATTTAATGTACACTACTTCAGATTGTTTACTCTTCCATTCTTACCTTAATCAAAAAGCCCTTCCTTAGCTTATTCTCTGTAGTTGATGTCATGAATATTCTTATTCTTTCAAAGTATAAAAATAGGGGCCTTTTTGTTTGGCTTTTTTTTGGAAGGGGATTGGGGTTTTTTGAGAAAACTGAATAAGTGTTGCCTACTCAATCTAGTAAAATTGTTTGTAAATTAAATATTGGATCCCAACTACTTCTTTGAGGATCAGACTATTCTGTGCTTAATTAATGCTGTTAGCCAAAAGAGGCTTCTTTCACATATATCTCTATCATCATCTTGCAAACTGGCCTATGCAGCTGGGCAGATATTGAGATTCCTTTTGGAAACCAAAGTCAATAGATTTACTGGACAGTAAAACAAAACAAAACAAAACAAAAATTTAAAAACAAAATTCCTACAGTCGAGTTTAAAATTCCCTCCCCAAAACAAGAAAGTGATCTTGACATTTGCCAGCACCCTGAAATTGAACTGAACTCAATCTAAATTAAGGTAAATGTAAAATAAACAATTTACTGACAGAAGCTAAAGAGATGAAAGTTAAATATTTTACTAAATAAATACATAAATAAATAAAATATACAAAGAAAGTTTCCTACTTCTCTCAGGTCCAAAGGTTCACACGGAACCCACCGTTGGACATTCAGAGCTCAGGTCCCAACATCTAATTGCTTGACACAATAAGAGGACATAAAATTTTTAAACAGAAGAGTATTTGACTTGGGATTCTCTACTTTGTGCTTCTCCTCAACACTTCAGATCTTCTAATTCAAATCTTCTTCCCATCACTTCTTCCTTCACAGATGTTCTATGATTTCCCAGCCTCTGGCTGTTCCCAGCTGCTTGGGAAACCTTGGTATTCCCTGGGCATGATTAGAAGCGATTACCACATGTCCAAATGGCAAGCAGTCAGCTATGAGTGCTGCAGTGCTTGACAGGCTTGCAGCCCCTTGTGCAGCAAAAGGCCTGTCTGGGCAGATCCAAATCCTTATGCAGATCTTCTTTGTGTTATTAACCTGTATTCTTTAGATACGTGTAACCTCATTAATCATACTTTCTAGAGTCATCCTGTTGGGATTAATGTATGCAGCATATGATTGGATTTCACTTGGGAACAGTTGTAAGAGTAACTACTCACTTCAGGGTAATACCAGCCCTTCCCTGACTGCTCCCTAAGCTAACACTTGAGGTGTAATCTGACAGATTTTTAAATAATAATTATGTTTATTACAAAGAGAATTATTACAGTGTTTCTATCCATCTATTTAAATGATCATCCATCCCAGTGCCAAATGAGAAAGAACCAGCTAACATTCCTAAATCTCATAGGTTAGAAAGGATGGCTTCCTTCTGTGAACATGTCCTTAAAACTTGGAAGTTATCGCTACAGTGACATACCGAAGTTTCTTTGGCACCTGCTCTCCAGGAAAAGTAAGTCCAGTGGCCTGGCAGTAATGACCCGTTTTTCACATGGAAGTATATCCTCCAATGCTGTAGAGCAACTACTCTAGTAGTGGTCCTTATGCCTTTATAATTAATGTCACACTTAAGGGAGAATTGAGATGACCTTTAAAACCCACCTCCACCCAAAAAATTTTTAATTACCTAGAGCTGAAATGGGAAGAGAACAATTGCAATAACTAGCAGCTTTGTATTTCTGCCCACAATTAGTTATAGCACTGTTAGGTTCAAAAGGGTTATCAACAATACAGGAAGAAAATTAAGAATAACTAAAAGAAAAAAAGCTGTAATCAGTCCAACCTGAGTGAACAACTGTATAAGAATCAACAACAGAAAAATCTCCTCATCACTTGTGCATGCCTTATCAATCAAACATTAGAAACATTTCTAAAAACATTAGAAAAGGGAAAGGATTCTGTGCAAGGAAAAATAAACTAACTGAGAAATTGAAGAGATCAATTTATAACATGAGAATAAGAAACTGACCCAAAAGCCATTGCTGTCAGTGGGAATACTTTTTAAAGGGAATCACAAAAAATTATTTGTTCTTTGTTTGCTATCATCTTGTGTTAGCAGCATACACGACTCTTAAAACCAGCCAAAGGTAAGGATAAACATTACATTTAACTATAAATATTGGCCTGAGTATTACTTATTAAAATAAAATATTGGCAAGTTTTGGATGACTCAGAAGAGAAAAAATGGCAACTTAAGTCATTAAAAACAGTCCAAAATGTAACTAAACTGTGTGGCAGCATGTTTACTGGTTAGACCTGTGTGGGGGACTGGGAAACAGTGTGAGAACTCTATTCCCTATTGGTGACATGATCCAGGCCAAGTTATTTAGCTCCTGTTTGTTTATCCATCTGCAACATGGGTGTAGGAAAAGTTATTTCCCAGATGGCAGCACGGTGAAACTTAATTGATGTTTGTAAACTTCTGGCAGAGTCTCTGATGAGAGGTGAGCACAAAATAATATTACGTTCACCTTCTGGGAGCTCCTACATTATTTCATAAATGCAATAAAGATAAATTGAGGGTTACAAGAAGAGAATTATTAAAAATATGCTGTAATAATTAGCGCATTCAAAACATGCATTCGTGCTCACAGAATACTAATCAGTACTTGTGCATAAGTAGAGATCAGACTTAGGTAGTGACTGTTTTATATTGTGAGGTGAATGCAACTTGTCCTTGAAAAGTTCCAATCACTTCTTCTGCCCTGACTTTACTGAAGTGACCCAAAATGCATTAAAAAAAAATTATATATATATTTTAAATTACCTTCATAGAATACGTTCCAGGGCAATCATAAATTGCAGTAGCTCTCCATTTTCCATCTCTAAACTAGACATGGGAACTGATACCATGGGTCCAAATTCAGAAAGCATTTTCCACAGAGCGCAATCTCCAGCAGTGAGCAGCACCATATGCTGCTATAGGGTGTTCCCTTCCTACTTCACATATTAGAAATTACTGAGGGATTCTGGCTTACTTTCAAGTCTTTTCCTGTTTTCAGCTGTAACTGTTATAACTCTGACTGCCCTTGTTACCCATAAAAAATCCTATCCTTCTCACTTCTTGCTAAAAATGTCATTCCATTCCAGATTTCCACAGACAAATGCCATCTTGGACAGCAACTCATGGAGATAATACTACTGCCTTTCTCTCTTCCTTTTTCATAATGACTTGTTTAAATTCTCTCTAGTAGCATAGATGGCAGAAGATGGCAGATCCAAAGAAAAAGTCATTCACTAGAATTTAGGAGACACTGTTAATTCTCCTAATAATCCCTCTTCCTGTACTCTTCCTTGGAAGTCAGGATAAAGGGCCTATAGGTCTAAAATAAAATTTTAAAAATATTTTAAGATACATCTTTTAGGACAAGCTGGATCTGAGAAGTCTGTGTGTATGATAGGGAGAGCAATGCCTCATTGGTAGATCCCATGGGAGTCCAATGCAAGTGACACACTTCAATGCTGAGAAGCCACAGGTACTACTGCAGAATTTAGGCTTCATCTTAGACAGTGGTTTGAGCCAGAAAGAAGGTAGAGGAAGGCAACTAAGGATGTTTTACTTTTAGTAGCTACAAATTCTTATGGACCTGAATCTAAAACATGGCAAAACCCTAAGAATTCAGCTCCACTATGTGACTTCTTCAACTTCATGTCTTACAATGTCACCTACTACAGTGACAACCTGTTCATGAAACTTGATCAAACAAAAAAAATACACTTTACAAAACAAAAACCAAACAAAAAATAAAACAAAGAAACCCACAAAACCAAAAACAAGCAAACAGAAAACCAAAACTAAACAAACCAAAATCCAAAACCAAACAATAATAACCGAAGCAAACAAAAAAATATCTAGTAAATAAGAAAAAACTTCACGCAATCTGAAGACTCCTGGGTTGCTGCTTTGGGGTTGGCATTTTATCTGTTTGGAAATTGTGGGTTTGATGATTTCTTATTTGCCTTATGGCTTTTGAGTTTGTTTGGTTTGGGTTTTTTTGGCTTTTTTTTTTTTTTAAATAAGACTTATCCCAGGTTGCCAGCAACAGACTATGCATTTTGCTTAAACTGGGATGTACAATCTATGAGTCTCTTGGAATGACTGTTCCTCCAGTGAATGCAAATATATCCATTTGACACATTGACATCTCTGGGTTTGTCTTGCTTGCTACAAAGCATGACTGTTTCCATGTCCCCTTTTCATCTGATTACTTATTAAATTAAAAAAAAAAAAATTAAAAAAATATCCATTTTCCAGAGGTTGATTGTGCATGGGAAAAAAAATATGTTCCTTTAGCATGGATCCAGCTATATAGTCGGTATGATCTGTTTTCTTCCTACTTTTCCTTCACATACCTTTGTAAAAACCACTCTTCATAGCAGAGGTTTAATTACAGGTATTAAACAACACCCCTTCCTGTTGAAAGGACTACTTCTTTTCTTTGACCTGGTTTTTCAGGCTTTCTGCAAAATCCTGACCTGAACACGTCTTAAGCTTTAAAAAAAACTGTGTCCATTTTAAGAGTTCATAAAATGGAAGTCAAATTTTGGGAGTCATTAAAAGATTCACACAAGCAATGTTCATATGCCAGTGTGCACCACCAAAGTTCAAGGCCTGATCCAAGACTAGTATACAGATCTTATTTAGAAGATGCAGCTTTGATATACTTAAAGAACTTCCACATGGCAGTTCACTCCTGAGAGTGTAATACTAGCTGGTGCTCCCATAAGGAAAGGAACCATGATGGAAACAGTGCAGTGTCTACTGAAAACTGCACAGAATAATACAACTGTTTAATGTAACTAATTATTAGCACTAGACATTTTCTAAAAACGTTATATGCTAACATCTCATTATGCAGACAGTATAGCTATCCACAATATTGTATGCAAAAATGAAAACACATTTCTGATTTTGACATTTCATTATAATATGTGATTCTGAGGTTTAATAGCAGTTTTTCAAGCCTGGATTCCATTGGCACAGCCTCAAGAAATTAGGAGTATGTTTGAAGTGGTGAGTATTTATCTTTCTTTACTTTTCTTCTAGACTCTCAGAAATTCATTTTTCCTTTTTAGGTAGCAAAACTCCCCCTACTAGATCCTATATCGTTCTAAAAAGAACTATCCCATACAACCAGGATAAACACTGACCAGAAACTGAGGTCTGAGTCCGTGACATTCAACTCCAGTGCAAACACAGGCAACACCAAGGAGTCTTCCCGCTATGAGCCATACAAAAGGAACTAGGAACAACTCATCTAATTTCAGGCACTCAAAGTTGCTTACAAAGAAAGATTAACCTCCAGAGGATGGTTCATCCTCTTTAACATCTTGCTAGATAACTGAAATGTGTTGGAGTGGATGTGGGCAAAAAGCTACCATCCATCTGTCTAGATGCAGCAGCTCTAGAAAGCATCCCCTCTAAAGCATACTCTCTACATTTCTAAAGTAGAGAGACCGAGAGAGACCTTTTCTAGATCTGGTATTATGTACTGAAAGTAAAAATGGTTTACATCTGTGGCACTGGCTCATAAGGTTTTATAATCCAGAGTGTGGACACCATCATTTCCACAGCGTAGCTTGCTTTCCTGCTGCCTTCCTTTCCTACAGTGACTTAGGCATGGATCAAACAGAGCTGTTAAAACCTGACAACAAATGTTTCTACAAAATAGTGAGACAGCTGCCCAATTCTAATCCATAATAAATTTTAATACTCCCACTAGAGCTGTGGACATGACCCTCCAACTAGGAAAACTAATAAAACCATATTACGACTTCACCAATTTACAGATAAAAGATAGTATTCAAAATTTTGTATTTTGAACATTTTTAATTTCTCAAATGAGAACTAAAAAAAAAAAATCAAAGATAGCTTTTAAGCCTGAAGAACTAATATTCTTACTGCAGAAACAGTAGAAATTGTCTAAGTAAATTGTTTGCTGCAAATTGTTTATTTGGCTACAGGCACAGGCTAAATATTTGCCCAAATTCACTGGACAATCTCTTAGTACCTGAGAAAAGCTCCTACCGAAGCTATTAAATAAGTATTAATCCATGCTTTGCCACTAATTAAATGTCATCTAAGTTATCTTATGTGCATTAAGGGCAAAGGATGATACAGTTTTGACTTCAGATAATTAGACGCCTTCCGTTAATTATGCCTCAAGACAGACTTTGATTCAGAAACCTCATGCTACCATTAATGTTTCAGTCTTCCTGATCTGTCCTGGAGAAAGAGAATAATGTCAGCTCTAGAAATGTGATTCCTAACATTGTGGGGGAGAGCAGAATTTTGGACATTCATTTTACAAAGCATCTTATTATGCAAATATCCCAAGCCAGTGTGCTACTTTAGAAGGTTTATACATAAGCTCTGCTTGAAGCAAAATGTAAAAGTCCGTCTGTTACATTTTTTAAAACATTTAGTGAGAGTGCTTCTGTAAGTATCCCAGGGCTGATTACATTCAATTATTAACATCATACAAATGAGACTAATTAACCTTGTATTCCACAATACCTACTACTAATTACCGTTATGTTTTATTTCTAACAGACTTTTGGCTGACCAATTATTTCACATTTATAATGTTCTCAAACTTTAATTTTTACAAAAATTCATCCTATTATCCTCTCAGACAGAACCATGCATTATTTTTGTCCAAGTTTTGTCTGTCAAATGGCATTGACTTTTATCCACTAAGTCCCCCATGATCTGCAGATCATGCAACTCTCGATTCAAAATCAAAGAAATACCAGAAAGTAGGTTCATGCACGGTTCTGTAATTTATAAGCAGATGCAAGTGTGATCATGTCTTATAACCGTGTTTGTGCCTTTTCTGTCACTCATGTTCTTAGAACATAATTCTTTGAAGGGAAAGAGCAAAGAATTCTTCTATTCATATATTATCAATAACACCTCAGCTACACTGACCTGTGTTCAGTTCCTGAAGGGAATGTAACTATCCGTAACCAAAACACATATTAATTTTGCACATAATTTTTTAATCATCTGTAACTTTCTAGATCTACTAGCACTCAGCTCTGGCAAAGCAATCCTTGCAAATTTAAGCAGGAAGGGAAATAAATTCCATTGTCTAGGAAGTGCTCTTCCTGCTGTTTGTGGGGAGACTTCTTATTTCAATTTCATGCTTTCCTTTACTGTTTTTCTTCTTCAATTCCTTCACTCCCCCTCATTACGCCTAATGAATGCATCCATCCAGGAAATCATAACAATACGGTATACAATAACTTCATACCATAAATTGGTTACTTTGCATGTTCATGAAATTATTGTGTATTAGTAGTCTTAGATCATTAGGTAGCAGCTCCTTAACTGAGAGCTATTTGCATTGCTACCCTCCAACAACAAAACTGTACCTACCACCTTGTGAAACCTAACACAATTCTCAATCAAAGAGCCAGAAACAGAAAATTAACAGAAGCTTAGCCTTAATTTTAAGATTTCATAGATTAATATAATTATTAATATTCTATCTTAAGCTTAAAAAAATAGTTTAATTGAAAATCTTTATATTTCGTAAGAACTGAGTTCAGGATTCTTTTTTCCTAAGACTCATAGCTTCTTCAACAAAAAAATTATTTTCTTACTTCCCTAATATAATTTAAAAGTAAAAATTTCTGCTAATGTCAGCAAATAAAACATCCTCTTTGACACCAAATGTTGGCAGTAAGATGAAAATGGAGTTGTTCTTTTTGATATTAATGGATCTTATTCTTTGGAGTCTGTAACTATAATTTTAGATTCCTACCAATAATCTCATAATTGTGCATGGAATTGTATAGGTCACAGACACAATAGGAACCTGCAGCAACTGTTTGGGGTCCCTGTGGCACAAAACACCACCTGCCATCTAAATCTGAGAAACCTTTCTCTTAGTGTTTCATTGTAACAATAGAAGACAACTCGATAATGTCTGCCTAATGTTTGAAAACCTGAAAGGCTGACCCGAAAAGCACTCAGGTCAGTGACTCTTTCTGTGTGTCCTCAGGCCTTTTACTAACTTATGATGTCCACCTCCAACTGACAGATTAAATAATTTTCATTACTCATGCAGATATAAACTAACAAATTAGGCATGCAGCAAACTAAGCAATTAAATTTACTGCAGCCTGCCACTACCTGATTTGCCTGGATACAGTGATTTCTTATACTGATAAATTGTAGGTACAAAACTGCTCATGGACAATAAAGTAGACTTTTGAGATATTTTATAGATCTATTTTTCAACTCATACAAAGCCTTAGTTCGGGATGACATTTGCTCAGTATTTGTAAAACAGCACTACAAACTCACAACCACTAATCTGAAGCTATGTTAAATATGCTGAAACAAACACCTACATAAATGTGTGCATTTCATGATCTTGACAGTGGATAAATAAGTAGGAATAGCCTCTTCTCCACCATGCTTTCGACTGGATGGCTTCTCATCCACAGCTTTGGAACAGCCAGAGCTTTGGATTATTAAAAACATGGCAGGAGTGAAGAGTCTTGTGCTGAAACAAAATACTGAAAGCACCACAGAAAAAAAGATATTCAATGTTTACCTCTGACAGGCAGGTTCAATAATCAAACATGCATGATTTAACTTCTTAAAATATGTTACCTCAAATGCTCGAGATGACCTCATAATCCACCCCTTTCACAAATTAAGTTTATGTCAAAGAAGTTTAAGAATCTCAAGCCAGTTACCGATATAAAGAAAATTCCACTGCACAAAGAAGTTACCAAAACCATCACTACTGAGCAATGTCAGAACAGAGAAGGGCTTGAACTTCTCCAAGTCAGGTGTAAAAAACCATGAACAGGATGCTGTCAGAAAACTTATAAGTCTTTAAGTGCCATAATGTGTCTGTTCTGTACCTGTAAGGTCACAGCACCAAGACTGACAGAGTCCAAGGAGCGTTTGAGCAATGCTCTCAGGCACATGGGGTGACTCTTGGGGCTGTCCAGTGCAGGGCCAAGAGTTGGACTTTGATGATCCTTGGGGTCCCTTCCAACTTGGAGTATTCTGATTCTGTAAATAAAAAACTGAAGCAACAAGAATTTTTAATTAAACCCTGTGCATAATTTTTATTATTTAATACTTTGAGCCACACTGAAGTCAAATCTATAATATCTGATTATGACTCCCAGCTGCTACTGTGTATGTTCTGCAATGAACACTTGAATGCATCTGCTATCAGTAACGAATTTGCCTTACTTTGGCCCAAAGCTGTTATGACTGGCATTTCCATCACTCTAACACTTTCTGTGCAACCACACTGACATAGATATTTGAACATTTCATACTCACCTCTGATTTTCCTGAGTGATTTTCAGTTTATTTAAAATATCTGTGATATTGCCTTCAACTTCCTGTAAAAAAGACATAAATTGTGAGAAACACTGAAATACCTTTTGGTATATAACAAAAAATCTGCAGTGATACTAATTGGCAACACGTCTGATCAGCATTTAAAATACTCCAATAATTTTTACTCCATTAACCTTGACATAAATTATAGTAAGTAGTCTCTGTGTGACAGGAGTTTTAATTTAGCACTACATCTCAAGTTACATATGTCTTTGAGTCTGACATAGAGCCTCTCCTCTTGCCAGTTTTTTACCTTGAGGGAAACTGAATAAACAGCAAAACCAGGTCTTACCATGTGAACAAGGGTGTTGATAGCATCGTTTTTGCTACAGCCAGTACTATGCTACAAATGACTTGATTTTGTCTTTCAGCATCCGTGACCATTTCTGGCTTTTAGACTGAGCTGCTAGACAAAACTCTGAATGCAATGAGCTTTGTACTTCACATTTCACCTATATCTGAAATGATGCCTGCTTTTTTGGCTACTAACATAGAGCTTCAGACTTCAGAGCGTGCAGCAGAACCTAAAATTGTTTCATTCAAACTATTACTCACTTCTCTCAAGACATCTGTTAGTTCCTATATTTTACAGAAGTCTTTCCAAGTTCCTCTTGCTGAGCTGTTCATTGAATTTTATATGTCAGAGTTATCTACCACAGGATTTTACCTCCTTCCAGTGCCTTCAGTACAGTTGGAAGGAGAAAGATTTTGCAGCTTTGATTTACATATTTGGATCAAAGTACTCTAATAGCTCTCCACAGTAGTTTAGGGAAAGAAAAAAAAAAGGTGGAATTATATCCCATAACTTTTCACTTTCTAGCTGGCAAAACACAGCAGGCCTAATCTGGAACTTGCTGGAGACAAAGAGATTTCCAGTCATTTGGGATTAGAGCTAGTGAAGGTAACTCATGTATAAACTAGTTTGCAGCATGCCTGAACCTTGCTGGGTTCTAGGGAAATAACTTTTATTTGGCATTGAAGAAACATGTTTTATGAGTTGACTTTCATAGTTTGAGCCTGAAAAGGCAGTAACAGATCAGTGAAACTGATCTGTTAATATTCCAGCAAAAGAAAACACATCAGACACACTTACCTTTTTAAAAATGAAACCTGTGTAGCAAAAGAACATGTACTTATATAGCATTATGAAATGCTCTTAAAAGAATGTGGCAATGCTGTAGTTTAATTAGATTGCTCTTAAATTATAATGGGCTTTCCCTGTCAAATGAGGGGTTTCAAAATTTGCATTGCTGTTACAAATGGTATTACAAACTCAGAAAGCCTACACAAGGATTTAGCCGAAGTGTGCTTGAAGGGCCAACTCTCCATAGGCCTGCAGGGGCCATTCCATTTTCCCTTATGGCTTCTTAAGGAGTACAAGAGGTTTCCCTCCCTTGCTGATGTGGCTGTCTCCTGTTGGGACAACTATACAACATTGCCATCTGCTGACTGTCCTTTTTCATTACAGTACAGACAAGCTCGGCGCCCCCTCCCCCACCCCCCCCCCCAAGAAAAAAAAAAAGCAACAAAAAAGAACCCATTCTATAAACCAGCAATTTATATTTAAAGACCTTCTGAATATTCGTATTTTTTTAAAAAAAACAAAAGGAGGATATTTTTTCCAGCAAATATCCAGCAAAGTGGATTTTTTTTTCAGAGGAGCATATTTCATATTTCATTTGTTATCATGCCATGGGGGAGAATATCGTAGAGAGTGTATGTGGGAACATTACTGAAGGCACATGGAACCTAAGTTGTCCTGTTTGCTTAAAAAAAAAAAAAAAAAAAGAAAAAATAAAGGGAGAGCTCATGACTAATTGGACTAATTGCTGCTGTTCATTGTTTTAATATCTTGATACCAACTAAATCTTCTTAAAAAACCTATTTTCTTCATTCCCCAAAGCTCTCTGCTGTTGAAGGCCTGCTAATTTCTTTAGAAACAAGTGTACTCTTAGGTAGCAGTGCACAGGGTTGGTTGAAAAATTAGGCAAGAAAAACACTTACCTTAAATTTGTCATTAAATTTAAAAATGGTCAAACATAACAAGAGCACAATGGCTGTACCTATACCTGCAATTTTCATGTTATGTTTTTCACCCTTTTTTTTGGCTTTCCTGTGACTTTTTGGCACCTGTTTTATTCTTAGTATAATTAATTGATTAATTTAGTCTCCTGTCAACAGGTATAGCTGTGCTTCAGGGGACAGTAAGTTTGGAGATGTGTTTGACCTTTTAGATGCTTAGTCAAACATAAGCCTTACATGAACAACTGCTGTTTGCCCACCATTAGGAGTGACACATTATCCCCCTTCTCATGCTGACTGTACTTTTAGCTGCATGAAATTACCTCCTCACTTCACACAGCTGGAACACTTATCAGCATAACCAGTGACAAGGACGTGTTAAAGTGCCTTTTATTGAAATCTTGTGCTATTTCTAACTGCACAACAGCCAGAAGAAAAGGAATACTGTTTGTAAGTGCTGAATGCACTAATCCTGCAGAAATTGGCAAGCATCTATCTTTTATAGTTTAAGTGGGCCTCACACAGGCCATTTTCAATATTCAAATTTTAGCACATGAACAAATTTCTGCAAGTTCTGTATCTTGGATTGCATAGTATTCAATATAAGCCTATCCCTCACTGCTTGTTTTGTACAGCACCAATAACTATGAGACCAGAATCAATAATGATGGAGCCTAGTGAATTACAGAAAAAATGTAACAACCTTATTCTGTAAAAGAGTATTCATGTAAATATTCGTCATTTTATTAAAAACCAATTACCTGATATCAAGAACCCATCATAGACTTCTGATCCTATCTAGACTTAAACTTGACCTTCCTGTCTGTATCTGAAATGTGTTCACAGCTATGGTCATTTTTATATACTAGTCAATAATCTGCGGTAATGTTTGGTTGTTTCAGCATCCAGAAATGAGATTTCAAAGGGAATCAGGAGGCAGTCCTATCTCTCCCTCCTTGAAGTCACTAGGCATTTCAGCATTCATTTCAAGGATAGATGATACCAACTTAGAATACTTAAAAATCCCACCCAGAACCTTTCTGTTTCTCCAGGCCAAGAAACAAAGAAGTTTAAAAAAATGATGCTACTGTTTAATGTGTATTTACTTGTAAATCCCCAAACTTGTAGTACGAATACAGAAATAACCCTTATGTGTGTAGATCATCATCTGACATAGTGAGGGTCAGCCCACAAGCCTCCCATTGCTAGGGCAGAAGCTAAAATGCTGTGGTGAACGTAGAAGCAACCAAACTAGGCACATATTGTGTGTGAAGATAAAAGACCACTGAGGGCCAATATCTCAGTGCTAAAAGGTCCATCGTGGTAGCACCTACATGGACACCAGTACTTCTCCAGAAATCTTACAAGGACATGTTTAGAATTCATTATTCTTTTGACTGTGTTTTTTTAAGAGTGTTTGCCATTATATGCACCGCCACAGCATAAACCACTATTTCTTTCTTCAGAGTCTCTAGTGTGTTCATTCCTTCCCATTTATCAAGAACTTTACACCTCATAGAGTCAAGCTGTTCTGAAACAGAGAGCAGGTTTTTTTGCTATTCTCTTCGTCTCATGTCTGCTGCAGGTTTCCAGAAGTAAAAAAAGTACACGCACTATTTAAAGGACAGAGCTGGCTGTGCAAAGCCAATTGTTATCCTAGGCTATGTCCAGAGGGTTTTTAGTAGGCACATCCACATATGAGCTTGAGTTATATGCACGCCAAGCACCCACAACTTTGCCCCCAGTTCGGTTGGGTACATGCACCCACTGTACCCACACTCTATTTCCACCAGGAGATGAATGCTGGCACATGGGCTATGCCACTCACCTTTCACAGTCATCCCAGCCAAGACCCTTTAGCACTTCATACAAAAATAGTCCGGCTCTAGACACAATGGGAACACAGCCAAGGAGGAAATTACTGAGTTCCAGCACAAAGAACAGGTAATAGCACACAAGGAGCAGAATAAACATGCTGTACTCCCTTAGGAGAGTCCAGAAGAAAATGCACTTCAGAATTTTACAGGCCAGCTTCACTGTCACTTCACCCACTCACCTCACTACAGGTCAATAATGTTATGTTACAAGATCCCACATGGCCAGCTCATGCTCCTGTCCAGCCAGGGTCTTATTTTAGTCAAAGACCTTTTTGACTTTTCACAGCTTGTCAGCAAGCTCGTCTGCAGCCTGTCGGTGTCCATGCTGCTGCAGCCAGAGCTCTATTACAGGCCCTTACCAGCCCCTCATCCAGGGAATGAGAGGAACTACATGCACAAATAGTGCCCTCCACTTCAGTGGTCTGTACTAATACAAATAAACTGCTTTCTTCCCTGGTGGCAGTGCAGCTGAGGATCATCCTGTTTTATCTGTCTCCCACACATGTGTTTGTAGGCAAGGGAAGCTATGGAGAATGGAATAGCCAGGAAAGGTGGGTACAGGTTTCCACCTCCAAGGTTTTGCAATTGCAGAAGGGAAGGAAGGAGAAAGACAAGGCACAGGTGAAGGGAGTGAGAATGTGGAAAGGAAGAACCAGCTTTTCTCTGCTGCGTGAGAGATTCTAACCTTGCTCTCTGGTTTGTCTCGCTCCTGCAATGAGCAGGTCAGGAAAATCCTGTTGACCGAGGGGCTGCCCTGGAGCTGGGAGGGGCTTTCAAAGCCTGCAGTAGTTCATTAGCCATACTTGACAAAGAACAGCTTTGTGTCACGCTGTCGGATTCAGGACCAGTCACTATATTGATTAATGAGGATGTTTCAGTGTTAAAGATCACACAACAACTAAATTTGCTACTCTCCAAGCAGCTTGTCATTGGCAGCCAGCCCTCCTCTTCATGCCTCTGGTCTGTGATGCAGTATCAGCACTCAGTCCAGTGGGAGCCAACAGCTTGGATGAAGACTGAGGCAGGCTGGAGGAAGAGAGTGTGAGCTGAACTTGAGAGATGCACTGCCTTATGTGGGGAAAGGGCCTGACCATGCTTCCTGCTGCTCCCTGCCCTGGGGTCCAACACTAGGCTTCTCAAAGATCCTGTCTTTTCATGTGAAACACTCTAAACAATAGAAGAGCATAGTCTCAGTCTGTGGATCAGGATAAGTGACTGGTCCTGGAAGGGCCTCACAGAAATGTTATCTGGAGAGAGGAAAATAATGCCTTCTCTTTTAGAATATATATTAAGAAAACTTTTCATTCAATTTTAAAATATAATCAGATCTCGCTTTCTTCCTCTGAGAAAATTGTGAAGTTCTCATTTCAGGCTGACGTTGATTGAACACTTTTTAAATTGCTTATCATCCCACATTAAAACAAAACAAAACAAAACCCCAAAAAAACAAACCAAAAGACCTAAACTAACTAACTAACTAAATACATTTGTAAAGCTTTGTTCCATATAGTGCTAGCACATGTTAGCACATGTGACCAAAATTTCTTAGCTTGGGCTTCTAAATACAGCAGTAAGACGAAAAGAAGAACAGCAACATTAACATCTTTCTGACTTGGTTGGTTTTGATTCCTCAATGTGTAATTGAGGAAGATAGGGAGGGGAAGTTTGAGGTTAACTGAGTTAGTACTTCCAAAATTAGTACCTGGTAAGGAGGAGAAAGCGAGAAACACTTACCCATTGTTTAAATTCCTTTTAGCTCATTTTATGCAAAACTATTCCTCAGATATACCTTGGCCTGGAGAGTTCTGTTTGTTTTATTCATTAGTCCTGTGGGAGATCCAGAGCCAGTGGCTGATTTTATGGGTTTTTTAGTGGTTGACTGCAAAGCAATGGAATTCAAAATCTGTACCATGCTGTAGAAACAAACATAATCACAGAGTTGCATTCAGGCATACATTCATTGGTAGGAAGACAGTTACACTAGGGAGAAATTTGGGCCAGTTTAGCTGCTGAAGAAAAAAAAAAAACCCCACAACCAGAGCTGGTTTGACTGCTCAAGTATTGTTCCTGATTTTACACAGAAAGAAGATTTGGATCTTTCTTTACTGTCAAAGAGGAACTGTAGAAGGTGCTTTACATCACCATGTGGGCAGCTATTTCCTTATTTACCACTTTGTAATTTACTAACTGATATGATCTCACACTCTGGAAGAAAATGACTTTCGGAACATGTTTCCACTAAAGTCATAAAATGCAGGTGTGCTATGGTCAGACTAGTTATACTTCATCCTGATGACATTTCACAGAATTTCCTAGTTTATCACCTGTCAGCTTTTTTTTTTCCCCACAACTTTCCAGATTTATGTCTTTTATCCTGCTTGAAGATCCTAATCCAGATTCCACTGATCAAAAGACTTACTTATCAAAAGACACTACTTTCTTGGGCAATACATAAATAGACTGCAAACTTCAGTGCTGTTACTGAATCAAAGCACTGAGCAAACCTCCAAGAGGGACTGGACTATTGTATGGATAACTACAGCATTCAGGCTGATACAGTGAAGGCTGAAAAGAAGCTTAGGAAGGGCACTTGAAGGCACGTGATTTGGGGCTTAACCTCCTCATCATAAGCATGAAATCCAGTTATTATATTTCTGCCAGCTGAAGGGTTTCATCCCCTGAGACATCTCTAACACTTTAGAAAGTCTTCCACTGACACCTACTGGTTTCAGATAAGGCCAGGAGTAAAAGAAGTATGAGAAATATTACATACCTGATTTCATTAGATATCAGCACATTTTGATCACACTAACAGGAAAAATTTCAACAGCAGAGGTAAATTTTAATTGCTTTTCCTTCTGACCCTTTAGAACTTAATTTCCATAATTTATACCATATATCTTTTCTACTCAATTCAGAACTGTCCTATCACTCACCAGTTTTATCATCTCGAGTCTGATTCGTCTCTTGCAATGTTTCTAATTATTTCTTCAGTTTAGACTAGAATAAAAGAGAACAACAGTTTCACAAATATCTTTTTAGGCTTATATACAAAGGTAGAAGTAAGCAAATAGTTGTTACATATAATGAAGATTATAACACATGTCCAGAGGTCAAATGTTGCTCTAATAGGGCAGACAGAAACAGAGCTTCAGTGAATTACAACAAAGTGACTCCAGGTTTGGACGCTCAGTGATGCAAAGAAGAGAAAAATTGACACACTGTGAGGAGCTAACAGGATTAAACCACTCTCTACTTTATTAAAACTGCAGCTTCTTTTCCTAAGAGGAAGCCTCTTGTTCTCTGAATGAATGAAGCAACTACACATTCTTAGATATTACAATAACATAAGTGGACAGCTTAGTTCTCTGCCTATATGTCTATATTCTTATTTTCTCTTCATCATCAGATTTCAAAAATCCTACCAGATATTTTAACAGCTACTAACCATAGGTATTTAAAGAAAAAAAAAAACAGTCTTGTATGAAAACCTTTTCCTCTGCCCACCCTCCAAGGATGGTTTCCCTGCAGATAGGAAGGACTACACATGATCCATGGCAAGATGAAGAATTCAGTCTTAGGCTCTCAGTAGTAAGTAATGCATGCAAATGACTCAGATTTTGATTGTTACTTTTCATGCAAAGCTAGCAAGTTGACATTAGGATAGCACATGTTCCCAGACTTCTCTGAAAACAGACTGCTCTTCAGAATTGAACAGTCTTATGGAGCACTAGATTTTTATAGCAATAGCTGACAAATCTCTCAAGAACTCCTTTAGATAATTCTGGGATGTTTATCACAATTCCCTTTCACCACTTTGGCAGAAGACAAAATGTCATATTCTTCCCCTTTATCTCTAAAATATTTATAAAAGCTTGCACAAAAATCAATCTCTGAATAGCCTAGATAAAATTTGCATGTGCATGAGCTATAAATACTCTAGGCTATGCCCTGATCCATCTTAAATTCATGCCAGTTTGACTATCCCACAGTAACACATCATGAATTCTCTCTCTGTAGACAAGTATAGACACTGGGTCACTGTTAGTCATCTTTCTGCTTTCCTTAATGAAAACTAATGAGCCTGAATCTCTTTCATGCTCCAGTATCTTAACTGCAGAATCATCCAAAATACCTTTTAAAAGCACAGTGTAAATATTGTATAGTGTACACACTAAATACACTGGAAACAACAATTGCAAAGATACAAAAGACCTCTTGAGTCATCCAGGCCTGTTAGAGTTACATTCACAAGAATAAGAGATAGGTATAAAAAGGAAACAGCGGCTTAGTGAGTTAGAAGAGTGACTTGGTAATTCTTCAGGTTCAGACAGTGGAGTGTCTGTGGAGTGGGCAAGAACAAGAAAGCTGATAGGCTGCCAGGACAGCTTTCCAGCCTAAAGGTTTGAGTTCTAGAATTAAACAAACATAAGGTCAAATATTGAGAGTAGCAAGTCAGATCAGAGCTTGGAGCAGCAGTGAGGAGATTTGGAAGTTATGGTATAAAATATCAGGGGCACACACCAGTGGCATGGAAGCACTGGGACAGTCCAAAGAACACAGGCAGCCGTAGAAAGCTAATTAGGCTGCCTTCACAATAGGGAACAAAATCAACACCTCAGCAAAAGTGACACGGTCTGAAATTTAACACTGCAGTCTGTGTGGTCAGGAGACTTCACTGTGATGACAATTCAGCCCTTTGGTGGTGGTCAGCTGGGAATGGCAAAAGAAAGCCTTGGTCCTGCTCAGCATTTAACCATGTCTCCCAATATGATTGGCACAAAAGAAAGATTTTTGCCCAGGACAGTCCATCCACAAGGTCCAATCCTTTGGCCTTTCTTCAAGACCTGACATTTAAAAAACTTCAAGGATTCTATTTAGTTGTTTCTGCCCTTTCCCACCTGCCTTGTTGTTGCTACAGGTGTTGATAGCTTTTGAAATATTATTTCTTTCCAGAGCAGTACTGGCTTTCTGCATGAGAACCTGCACACCTTTCCTGAGTGTCTGTATTTCATCCCTTTGACCTGAGCCTTCAGAGACTATGATAATGCATGAGAAAGAGTAAAATGTGGATTAAGAGTAAAAAAGTTGTGTAATTGAATTTGGGGGTATGGTTTGGTTTGTTTGGGTTTTTTTGGAGAGGAGGTTACTACAAGGTCTGGAACCATTTTTAATATGTAATTTTCAGTAAAATTCACTTCTGATGAAAACCTTTGAATGAGCTGTTGATAAGACTAAAGGTTAACATAAAAAAAAACCCTCTATGGTGGGTTTGAAACAAAAACCCTCTATGATAGGTTTCAGCCATTCAAAGCTCTTTCATTTGTTAATAGATTAAAGGCTTGTTACAGATAAGAAAAAAAAAAAAGAATACGTACAGTTTTCTGCATGTGTCAAAGCCAGTAAATATGAGGGCTCAGACTCATGCAGCCCCTTGCTTTTGGACAATCCTTTCTGTTTCTTGTTATGCCACTGAGCAGTGTGTTACTCAACCTAGACAAAGCTGCTATGCTGTCAAGTGTGCCATGTTCATCATTACCTTTCATTTTCATTCCAACAGATTGTCAATATCACATGGATACTCACTCCCAGGCTCAGTGCTAAAGAGGGAGGATAACTAGGGTGAAATCCTCAGAGCAAATCCACAGGATTGTTTCTGGGTCGATGGAGGACAGGGGCCTAAGAAGCTGTCAGAGACAGAGGGGTCTAGATTTGGAGTAAGGAAAGTAAAAAAAGAAAGAATACAAAAGGATGAGATAGAGAAATGGGCAGGGATTGACAGGTCCAGGATGAACTGAGATGGGGTTCTGTGCTATGGGCATGATAGGAAGAGGCTCCAAAGGGGTTGGGCAGGGCCAGTCAGGAATAGCTCTGTCCTCAGGGCTTGTCCTCTCCTCCATGCTTCCCTTCTGTTTCCATAGTGGAAGACACCTTTCCTTATGCCTTTTCCTTTGACCGGAATTGAGATGTCACTGGTGGGAGAGGCAGGGGGAAGGGGTGTGTGGCACTACTGCTGGAAGCCTGAGGCAAATACCACCCTCTGTTCAGCAGCATTTCTCCAGTAAAGCTGGCACACAGCCTGGTGTGGCTCTAGCAGAGATGAGACAGAAGGACAATAGGTTTGACACTTCAGAAATCCAGCACAGACTATTCAGACAATGTCCTGTTTATTCTGTTTGCAGCTACTGTCTCAGATTTCTCTGCTGTGGGTTGCTCCTACAGAAACTGTTGTCAACAATAAAGCAAAGGGAAAGCAGATCTCCTGTGTCAAAGATAAGGTCAGGGAGTGCCCATATCTGACTTTAAATACTTAATTTCTCTGTGACCAAGGAAATGAGATAATATTAACAAGCAAATACTATCTTGTCATGTGTTATAAGCAGAGAGTCCAGATGAGCTTATGCTCTAAATAAATTAAGAGGAAAGAAGACTATCAGAAAATGCTTAACAATCCAGATTACAGACTCCTGTTTCAGTTTGGCTCCAGGAAAATCATACCTTTTTTTGCTGTGACAGAAAGTTTGCTTATTCTGCCACTTTTAGGTTTGTTTAAAACCTAGAGATGATCAATTGGATTTCGACTATAGCAAAGTCATTCTCGGCACAGTTCACTTACCAAGTAGCTCCTCTTTCTCAAGGACTTCTTGATTTCTCTGTCCTCCTCTTCCCTTCTCTTTCCCATAAATGTTGGATATTAATGTGCTATTTTTTCACCAACAAATAAGGAGGAATTACTTTTTTGCCCCCTCAGTTATCACTGGGAGAGCCAATGCACAATTTCTATCATCACTACCATCACATCATAGAGTACAGAATCAGAGTGCACCTTTCAGCTACAATATTTTAGTGGTGTTCAACATGCAAATCATTGCCCTCAGTGCCTGAGGAAAAACAAACAGATTTTTTTCCCAAATAAAGGATTTCAAGTATTATAATTCAACATAGTTAAAAAATCAAAAGGAAAAAAGTTAGAAAAATGCCTGGTAAATCACATAAGAAATATCAGAGGTAACCTTCAAAGTGAAAGGTGGAAAAATAATTCACCAGTAAGTTACAGACTGAATTTTTTTCCTAAACATTTTAAGGATTTTAACATTAGGGCTCAAAAGTTAGCAGGTTGGGGATTTGGAGGGTTTGGTTTGTTTGGGGAGGACGAGGTTGTGTGTGGGTTTTCTGGTTTTTGTTTTTTCTTAAATAACATTTTTAACAAAGTGCTTAAGCGATAACCAAACATTTGGTGTCAATGTGTGTTACTCATAATTAGAGAAAACCTGGGAAAGAACTGGTCCATCTTTCCTTAAAGCTGTCTGCCCTTCTCTCCTGACCATACAAAGTGAAAATGTAGGTACTGCACATGATGCTGCTGTCTTGTAACCTGGGGGAAACTGCAGGAGGAAAGAGAGGTGGTTTGCTGCTATGCAGTTAATTAAAAGGCATAAAGCCACAGCAGGAACTCTGGGATACATGCAAGGGCTTGTCTCACCAGTAGGGCCCGAAACAGAACTGGGAATGCACTGAAGACAAAATCACATGGCTTTTGTAGCCATGCAGTTTAACCTGCTGATCAATCAAGAAAAATTGAGGGAAACAACACACACAGAGACATGCACTTGTGACCCTAATTTAAATGAATGAATGAAAGCAGTAACTAAAGCATATCCTTCTCCTGAATCAATTATTATAAGCGTTTTCAGTTCACCTTTTTCCCAGTGCTATTTCTTCCAGTCTTGTGGCCTGTGCACGTGCAGATGGTTTGCAGAGGTGTGCAATTCCTTGTGATTTCTCCTTTCTCCATTAACATGGTGAAGCTTATAGAATGAAATTATGTCAGTTCTAATCACTGAGCAGACTGGAAATCAACTTTCTATATAGACATCTCTCTTAACCCTTGTATTCTCTGTTCTTGTTTGATTGCCTGTGTACAGTGGGAGAAAGAACAAAAATGAGGAAGAAATTGGCTATTCCCTTTTGAGACCACAAGTGATTAAATTTTTAAAAATTATACTATAAGTCTATGAAGTTTGTTAGATATGTTTGATTTTAAAATGTGAGCAAGGGGCAAAACAAGAAGCTAACCTTGGAACACATTGCATTAATTATGTCTCTCTGACCTAGCAGTTACTTTTAAGGAAAAGTAACTGTTAGGTCAGAGAGACATAATTAATATATAAATAACCCAAGAATCCCTAGCTAAGGAATACAACAGTTAAAATAAAACACTCGGAATCTCATAGTTATACATTGCCAAGTCTGAGTAATAAATCTGGGCAACAGAAAGAGGGGGTCTCTTAGGCAACCTGTGCTGGGTTCCTCTGCCGTGGGAACTTTTTCTCAAGAGTGCTGCTGGCCTCACTTCAAAGTGCTCTGTGCCTGAGATTAACTTTCACAACAAACCTTTTAGGTGGATAATATACTATGGCAGTTTTTTTACTTTGTGAATATACTTGTTTAAAACCAAGGCCAGTAGAAATTTCAACCATTTAGTCAAAGGGCAAAGATTGACGTCACTGCTAGTTAGTACAGCTTTCTGTTAAGCTTTGTACCAGAGTTGCACTATCTCACAAAATTTGTACGGATTCAAATTGTTTCTGGGGGAAAGGCTTCCTGGGGAAAAATGCTTCAAAAATTCCAAGATCAAGCTGTTATCCTGATATAATACTGCACTTTGCCTCTTCTGTTCTTCTATCCCTTCTTCCTTTTACTCTGGCTTCAGCTCAGAGGCAGAGGACAAAGATTGCTCAAGGTGATTTACTGAGATGGGAAGTAGCCAACTGTTTTGGCAAGTTCATTAGCTGTGTGACAGGTGATACTTCCTAAAATTCAAAAGAGGTATGTTGGAGGTATACAAGTCTAACAACCTCTACTTATTTGCTTGTTCATTTCTTTTCCAGTTTCTGGTGTACTTGGGCTTCTATTGGGATGGCTGTTTCACTCAAGCCTGATCTCTATTTTCTGTGTTAGACGCCACAGTCCAGCAAATGCCACTGCTAAATTCTCTGTAAAATGCCCTTGATAAATAAGCTGGCATCTTACAAAGGATGAAAACCTGGCCATAAGTACCACACTGAGGGGCAAATGGCCAAATTCTTTCCAAAATTTCTTTCATCTTCATGAAATGCCCGTTCTTCTCCAGGCCACACTAGCCCAGGCATTTCTTATTTTACCAACCCCCAAATGGTTTCATAAAGCTCCACCCCAAATTTCTATGAATCCAGTATCTAACTCTCACTCCTGCATTTGGCTATGAGTGCTGATGAGATTGTTAAGGCTTCCTTCAGGGCAACAACTCAAGAAAGACAAGCAACTTCTGCAAAATGTATGTGCTTCAGTGATCAAATTCACTCCCCATCCCACCCATCTCAAGGGGCCAACCAGCTACAACTGCCTGTGTGTAGAGTCTACAGCACACAGAGAAGGCAGCTTCTTTTCCAAATTATTTCAAACATGCTGCTGAACAAGATACAGTTCCTGCAGAGATGCTGACCAACAGTGATTTTTGTCCTGCACATCACTAGCTTGCAAGATCCTGCTTACCTGTATATTTAACCCAACATTTCCACATGACAGTGGAAGGAAGGGTAAACAGTGGCATAAGAAATTTGTGTTCAGGGTTTTGGAACACGTAGTAGATGTGTCTTACAAGTGCTTACTAAGCAAACACAGGGGATTGGGTCTTTAAGAAGAAGAGGGAGGTGATTTTGCCTACACCTATTTCATTTTCCTGGAACATGCAACCAATCTATCCAGAAAGATAAGGCAAAATTTACCTTACCATCCACTTGGAGACCCATTTTCTTACTTCAGCCAGCTTGCTTTCATGCTGCTCTAATACTTTGGTCCCTGTTAAATCATTTGGCAATAGTAAAATCATTTAACAATTAAATCATAGTTAAAATTATTTAACGATGTTAAATTAAATGGTAATCATTTAATCATTTGGTAAATCCTGTTAAATCATTTGGTAATAGTTCATGGTTTGCTATGAACTCCTTCTGGAACTGGAAGAACTTGTTAAACTGTTCAATTTTAGCTACACCAGCCAAGTATGAAGGTATGAACTGATATTCCTCTTTGACAACTTTCACAACCATAATCTCCAACACATCTAACTCATCTCTTTTGATGACTCTCATGGAATGTCAATTCCCTCCTCTTTCCTTTAAGTGCTTTCAACTTCAGCATTTCCAATGGAATAGAAAAATCTACTGAGGCACTAACACAAGTCACAGGTGACTGTGGATGTCTGTTGTTAGGGCAGAAAAATTCAGGCTTTGCTGGAATGTCTGTTGTTAGGGCAGAAAAATTCAGGCTTTGCTGGAAGCAGAGGGATGCTGGACAAAAAATTACCTGAAAATCTTTTAATCTTCCTTGATCTCTCATTTTCAGCTGGGAATTGATTTCTTTCTGTTATGGAACAAGTTTGTTTCCTGGCAGAGTACCATCACCCCTGTTTTATTTTCTCTGAAGGCTTACGAAACTTGTTACAATTTAAGAGTCCAGAGGTGTAAAGTTTAAGATTTGTTCTGTAAGCCATTTCCACACTATCTAAGAGGTGAGCCAGGCTCCTTGCTTGACAGTTTCTTTCCATGGTGAATTGGATTGTTGCAGCACACACTTAAAAGAAAGAGGAAAGGTAAAATATACTTTAAAAAGGGAAAAGTTTAGATGACAAAATCTTTCAACACACAACAAAACTATCCTACTTTTAGAACAGAGTATCTAACACAGATATGGCCGACAAAAATATGCTACCTTCTCCTATTTTCTCTGGTTGGCAGCTGGATATGAGCCAGCATGTGCCCAGGTGACCAAGAAGGCCAGTGGCATCTTGGGCTGTACCAAGAATATTGTGGCCAGCAGGACCAGGGCAGTCCCACTGTACTCAGCACTGGTGAGGCTGCACCTCAAGTCCTGTGTTCAGTTCCAGTTCCCTCTCTCTGAGTAACACATTGAGGTGCTGGAGTGTGTCCAGAGGGCAGTGGAACTCGTGAAGGATCTGGAGCACAAGTCTGAAGAGGAGTAGCTGAGGGAACTGGGTTGTTTAGCCTGGGGAAAAGGAGACTCAAAGGGGACCCTATTGCTCTCTACAACTGCCTGAAAAGAGGTTGTACCAAGGTGAAGGTCAAGTTCTTCTCCCAGGTAACAAGTAAAAGGATGAGAGGAAACGGCCCTTGTACCAGGGAAGGTTTAGATTGGATATTAGGAAAAATTTCTTTACTGGAAGTGTTTTCAGATATTGGAATAGGATGCCTGAAGAAGTGGTTGAATCACGATCCCTGAAAGTGGTCAAAAGTTGTGTGGATGTGGTACTTGGAGATATGGTTTTAGTGGTGAACAGAGTGGTGCTAGGTTAATGATTTGACTTGATGGTCCTAAAGTTCTTTTCCAACCTTAAGGATTTTATGATTCTTATCCACAGCAGTATACAAATAGTCAGACAAACCTGGAGACACCTGTGTGTTCCTGCAAAGCTCTGCCTCTGCCCACATTCCTTGGTAACACAGTCTCTGGCTTTTGTTCTCCCAGGTCTCCCCATCAATTTTGCTGCTTGTGAGTGCAGCTTTTCCTGCTGGTTCATTTCACTGGGGCTAAGTCTGATCCCTTTCTATGGTATGCCAAATAATTCCTTTTTCCTCATTCAGCATTGAAGAGGTGAGTAGGTGGCTGGTACAGGCAATATCAGTGAGAGAAGGGCAAATATATGTTACAGAACCTAATAGCCTGAGTGACCAGATTAGGTAGCATCAAAGTATGAACATCTGTCTGTCATATGTGAAAAACTGCCTGAAATAGTCTCAGACAGGTTAGCAGTTACTTTTGAGGATATCTGTGGACTGGTGACTCACCCACAATGCAAACACTAAGTACAGGGGGTGTGTTTAAAAGAAGTAAGGAAGGGAAAAAGAAAGTTAGTAGAAAAGCTCATCAAGTTTACCTTCAACTTCCCCCCCCCCAAAAAAAAAAAGTATAGATCTGGGAAAAGGTAAACTTGCTCTAAGCAGCCACATGACAAATGAGGAGCTTACAAGGAGCTGAATAACAGCCAGTAAGATGGTTCAAGAGCATTAGTGCAGGAGAAGCAGTTACTGTTGCATGTTTTGACTTTACTTAGGTTTTTGGCATTGTCTTTTGTAGTACTGTTACAAGTAAGCAAAACAAAAATAAAAGAAAATTACCTAGACTGACAGGCTAGCATGGGTGCAAAATAAAAACATCAAGAACTCCCTAAAACTATATTCAAAGAGTACTTATAAAGACTCTCTGTCTAAATGAAAGAAGTATCAAACAATTTTATATGGAGATTTATCCTGAATCTGTATCTAATTTCCCAGCATTTTTGTTTATACTATGGATGATGGAATACACAGTATGCTTGTTAAATTTGCAGATGACATGAAATGGAGATGGGATGCAGATATTCTTAGAGACAGAATTGGAACTGAAAATGCTCTTGATAAACTGGAAAATTCTGAGAACAGCTGGATGAACTTCAATATCTTCAGAAATAAGCAGCTTCCCAGTGGCCAGCAGCAGCTGGCTCAGTAGAAACTGGGGAACATGGTGGATGGCTTGGTCAGCACAAATCAACAGTGTCAGTGTGGTGAGCAAGACAAATGTCATTTTGGGGTATACAGAACAGTCAGTGTTCAACACATAACAAGTGGGAAGACTTCTGTCAGTGCTCCCAACACAGAAGAGGCTTCAGCCAAATGTTATGTTCCATTTCAGTCACCATGCTTCAGGAAACATTTGAGACAACTGGAGGATTCCAGAAGAGAGTAAGTTGAAACCATAACTGAGAAAAAAATATACGTGGGTGCAAGAATTCAAATTTGCCTGGAGAAGCGGCTAAAAGACAAACAAGGCAGAAAACATGCTTGTAGCATGGCTGGAAAGATTTTAGGAGTTCAAGTATTAAGAAAAACTATTTCCAGTGTTACAGACCATGTCTTGCTTTTCCCAGTTTTCCCAGTTTCGAAGTGAGCAGCCTGAGGTGACCAAGAGCAGACCCTAACTGCTCTTGCTACCCAGGAAAGCAGACTAGGAAACTGAAAGACACAGCAAAATTTATAAACTGCTATCTAATAGAGCAGAACTATATTATTCTTTCTTGAACAATATGACAAAAAGAGGAGGGGGAAAGAAATTTAATTTTCCCTCCTTGGCACCCAATTTTTACCTGTTTCTTTCTAAAATGTCACTTTTAATTCCAGAACTATTTAATTGTTCCTATGATTGACTTGTGCTGGAGGGATGGAAATGAGCATGCTAAGAAGGTCGTGATTTTCTCATAAAAACATGCAAGAGGAAAAGCATATTGCTTCCTGTTGAATAAAGGATAAGCAGACACTGCTGCTACTGAAGAGAATCTGCCTAATTGAACATATTTGCTGCTCTTTTCTGTCTTTAAACTAACATAAAATCCTCCTGTGGGCTATTTATGTTATTTATTCTAGAAATGTAACACCAGGCTGGCTAGGTATTTAGCAGAGAAGGCAATTAGTTGTGTTTTCCCATTCAGAATACAGCCTGGGATGGTCCTAAAGGGAAGTCTCAAGCTGGGTTGGGATAAGTTCATACTCAGATGTTGTCCCTTCATTTCCTCTCTGGGCAGAGCACAGTAGTCTGAAAACTTCTACACAAAAGCAGCCTTTAATTCAGTCCTCATTTAAGTTGAAGCTTTAAGATCTAAGTGGATAGGAGATGAGGTAAAGTACAAGGTAAGGCATGAAGCAAAAGAAAGCAAATATAAAATAGTCTTCTTGAACAGTTTAAGAGCAGGAATTTTCTATTTTTTCTCCTTAGTGACTCTCTCAATGAGCAGATAGCAAGGATGAACACCTGAGGGCCTGTAGTTCCTGCTAGGGCATATGTCTCCATCGTGTCAAGTTAAAAGCACTGGAGTTCAAAGGCACTGGACAGCACTGGCCTTTCCCCTTCCAAGACTATCTCCAGTGCAATTAAGACCAGTCTATTTCTACAAACCAATCCCACCATGCCGCTATCATCTATAATAAAAGAAAACACTGATCTGAAGAGGAACTAAGTCTTTGAACATGTCTGCCTTGCATAGATACAAGCACAAGAGGACAGGAAACTAAATGCTTAACAAAAAGTAGTGAGATAGAAAAAAACAGTTTGGGAGACCTTGACAGGCTGGAGGAATTAGCCAACAGAAACCTCTGGAGGACCAAAAAGAAGACGTGCAACATCTACAGCTGAGGTGCTCTAACCCCACACAGCAGACATGCTAGGGATGAGCTGAGTGTGTAACAGCTTTGCAGAAGGGTACTTGGGAGAGTCTTTTGACAAATTGCACAAGAGCCAGCAGTGTGCCTTGCAATGAAGGCAGCTAATCACACACTAGGCTACACAAGCAAGTGCATAGCCAGCAAACAGAGGAAAACACTTGTTCCCCTCGACTTTGCATGGCTAGGTCCTGCCTGGAACATGGTATCTGGTCTGTAGAGCAAGCAAGACAACGACAAACCAGAGAAAGTCCAGCAAAGGAACACTGAGACCACTGTGAGGCTGAAGCACAGGCCACCCCAGGAGGAGCTTTTGTGCATAGACCACAGATTAGACCACTAATGAGAGGCAGTAATAGTAGGTTGGATGTAAGGAAAAAATATGCATAGAAAGAAAGGTTCAGCACTGAAGTAACATGCCCAGAGAGGTTGTGAAAGCTCTGTGCTTGGAAGTGTTGGCAGCTTCACTGGATACAGTGCTGAGCATCCAGTCAAAACTTCTTAGTCCAGCATGGAATACGGCTGGACTGGGTGAGCTTCAGAGCTCCCTTCCAACTTATTTTTTCCTATGTTTCCAGGAAGGTCTTTAAGCTTGCAAATGAAACACTGCAAGGTCAGGAAATACCTTGATGTGCTTCCCCTCATCTTCTGTCTTGTACATTCAAGCTGCACACTGCAGGTGGCAGAGAAGCAACAGCAAAGATGAGCAAGCACTGCTGTTGTAGTCACAGTGCCTGAAGAATGTAAGTCAGGCAAGGTCCGTAGGAAGAGGTAATCTCTTTTATTAGACTGACTGATATAGTTACAAGAACTTGGATGGGATTTCAGGCACACAAATTCTTCTTCAGCCTGAAAATAGAAGCAGCCCACTTCAGTGCTAAACACAGGTTGAAAATGGTTACTCTGAATTTAGCTAGCTATATTTATCATTTAGACCATCTGAGAAAAAACCCACATAATTGGCACTTGTGGAGTGAAAGATTTGTTAACTAAATTTTCATCTCTCCTCTTGATATACCTCCTGAAGGAGGCAGAGGGATATTTTTGCCTGCAGAACATGAAGGTGGAAGAGAGTTTAAAAGCGCGACAAAGCAGCTCTGTACAGCTGAGCAGAGCTTCCCAAGAGTCAGGGAAGCTTGGGTTGCACATAGCAAAAGACACACACACATGTGCCAAGCTCAGGTTTTGGATTAGGCCACTGAGCAGGGGCAGCCCAGCAGCACGTGTCGGGGTGATCACTGTGGGTTATGCTCAGCTTTTCCTGCTGCAGAAAAATTTCATGCATTGCCCTCAGACTGGTACAAAGGCCTTGCCTGCTTCATTCCATGTGGCTTCCCCTCCCAAACATCCCACCTGGCCCTTCAGCCACACCTGGCTGATAGGAACCAGAGTAGCAGCACTGAGCTGCTCACCTGATTCTCCTGGCACCAACACAGCCTGGCAGAGACCACGGGACATGCTCACCACAGGTCCTGCTCATCACCACAGACACTCTCTGGATGCCCCATCATCCCCAGGGCCCTCACCTGGCACTGGGACAAGCCCCTGGATCTGACATTGCCTCAACCATGCTTCTGCCTGGGACTTAGGGGCCAGACCCAGGCTTGATTTCAGACTGGCCCTGTCGGGAGCTGGTCTGCACCCCATTGCCCACTTCCAGGGCTCCCAAACTTACCCCAGGCACTCCTTGCACAAGAATAGACTCCAGTTACAAATCATCCTGGAGGGTGGATGCTAAGACATGCAACACACTCAGTAAGGGTTTTGGGACAGCCTCTTCACCTTCCCAGTTACTTGTTGTGCTAACTACCACTGCTTCTTTCACCGGTACAATTTCCCTTCCAAGTGTTACACCAGCTTTCCTGTCAACACGGGAGTGCAGAGGGCCTTGACCACCACCCTCACCTCCATGAAGGCTGAGGCTTCATCTGGTTCTAAACAGATCATGTGACTCAGATATTACAAAGAATAAGATTCTGAAGGACCAAGACTTTACATCTAGTCTTCCAATAAGGCTTGCATTTTTCCTCCACACTGGCTAACCTTTAAAAACGTAGTGCTGAGGACGCTTCTTTCATTCACTGAGCACCAAGTCTTTTCTATCAAAAATATTTTAATCTTCAAGGAAGGAGGTATTTGTATTGCTGACAGCAGTCAGTGGCTGAAGATTTTTAGCCTTGGACTGAGCTGAAATATTGGGTAGAGGCAGGATGGAGTATCAGAAAAAGACCTAATCCAGCAAAACTGAATTCCCATATCCTCACACAGCCACACCAGTATCTAGTGAGAATCCAAGAAGCCAAATCAAGTCATGACATGGGCCTCTCCAGAAGAGTTTCAGGTGACATGAGCTGACTCTGTACCAGAAGGATTTGTTAAATGAGAAACATGACATAAGCAAGTCTCTACACCTAAAATCAGAGAGGGGGCAAAACTACACAGTAAATGGTCTGTGGAAGAGGTGAAAGGAAAAAAGTGATAGAAAGCCTTAAGAGCAGGATATCTAACAAAGCTATGGAGAAACTGAGCTTCCATGAGTGTCAGACCAGAATTTTGGACCTGAATCAAGCTGTTGAATCAAAACGTAGACAAGCTGATGACACAGTGAGAGAGCATCAGAAATAAAGTGGAAGATAGTCTTTTCCCTGGTAGATAGCAACAGACACGTTTGACTGGCTTTAGGACCATGATCATGTCCTTATTTCTTAGCACAGTTATCACATATGCATTAGCTTGAGAATCCCGTCATTTGTTTCCAGTGCAGACAGAAAGAAATGGAAAAACAAACCAAAAATAAACCCACAAAACAAACAAAATCAAGAAAATAAGTCCTGCATTAAATAAATAAACCCAAACCACTATATTGATGCTGCATATTAATCTTACAAGCTTACCTAATTAATTCCATTTCTTAGAAGTCTGAGTAGCATTGCACTGCATGCCTGATTCCTGACAAAGTAGATGATAACCACTCTAGCACATTTCAAGCACAACACTGGTCATCATAGTTGCCTGACTCAAAGGTCTGCCCTTAAGCTGGCATCCATCCTTCAGATTGGCACAGAGCAGCTTGAGCTCCTGCTTTCAAAGAATCTTTGGTTTATGCTCAGGAGTCACAAAACAGTTGGACCCAGTTATAGTTTAGAGTAAACATGAAACCTTCCATCAGTGCCCAGAGGTGATCATTCCCAGCCAACGCTTCTATGTATGATGACCACAAATATAGGTAGGTCAATATAGCTTTGTTACTCTTGAAGCATGCAGGCACCAAAAAACAAAGCCTTTCTTACCTCTGAGCTATTGCTCCTGCTTCTCAAACTATGTTTGTGTAAATGGAAAAAAAGTGACAACATTCCTTCCATTACTGTTAGTGCTACTGTGGGGCTTTTGCTTGCAATGAACAACAGAGAAGGCTGCCAAGAAATCAGATCTATTGCTATAAGTTTTATGAATATTATCTTTCCCCCAAATGCCCTGAAATGCAAATATCTTATGGTTGTTATGAACTTTGTCACAGTCATGAGTTCAATTTGCTTTAATTTCATATGGCTATTACATAAAAAGGCACCATCAGGCAGAGGGCAGGGGATCCATTTGATGGGTTGGTTATGTTTGCTCTGTAAGCCTTGCTGAGGAGCCTGAGCCAGACTAACGCAGCTGGAGGGGCCTTGTGCTCAGATCCACGGAGCAGTTCAGAGCTGCACGGGCACATTGCATTAATCAGAGGCAGATTATGGCTATGGAAGAGGCAGGATGAGGGTAGACTCAGTTATCTCTGTCACAGGAGAAGGCTAGATGCTGTATTGAGTCAGACATCTAATCTGGGCTCTGTAATGGGCCCGCACGGGCACTTGGGCCAAAGGCAAGATCCAAAGTCAGGGAATGGTAGCAATCAGCATTTGCATTATTAGAGTAGGTCTTCTGAGGGCACTGCCAACCACCACTAATTACGCTGCTACCTTTGGAGTCTAAATGGGCATTGCCTTCAGGAACTGACAATGATTTAAGCATTTACACCTGTCCCAACCCCACTTTAAGACTGACCTTTATCAAAGGAGCCAGCAGGATCCTTCTGTGAAAACCCTCATGAACACAGCCAGAATCCAGCCCAAATTTTTTCACATGTACCATGGCAGAGCTGAAAGCTCTAGGCTGCAGAGGGAAAACAGCAGGAATATGAGTGAGGGAGGTTCACCATCGAACTGGGATAATTCAAACCTGATTGCTGTGTAGGGCAGGCTTTATGCAAAGGTAAAAATAGAGCCCTTAAATAAAACCCGTCCATCAAAAAGTGTTTACAGTATCTGAGAACAGCACCACAGTCCAGCTATTCAACAGTCACAGGATCCAGTCTCATCAGTATCACGGGGATACTCATGTCATCACCAGCTCCAAACCCCAGGATTAGATTTAAGAGAATTTCTAAACTTAAATCCTTAAACAAAATCAGAATTCCTTAAACAGCCAAAATGTAAGATAGTTTTTAAATACCTGCTACGTAGCTGTCTGTCTCCATCCCAGTTTGCTACTCACACTTTCATCCCAGAAAGTACATAGTCCAAGGTCCTGGGAGCCAGAATTGTCAGTTAGGAAGCATTGCTCCCACTGCAGGTAGAGGTAATGTGTCTCTACACAACACGTCTTAAACAGAGAAAAAAAGTGCCCAGACTTGGTCTGAGAAACTGCTGGTAGGTTGCAGTATTTAGTTTGTGTATTAGGAATGGCAAAAGCAAAAGTTTGCCAGCATTCATGCAGTGTGGGGGGCTTCAATAGATCTTATTATTTTACCATAGTTCAAAAGTCAAAGTTTGAAGTGTAAGGCACAGTGTGGTACCTTAGGTGGCTTTTCAGCAATGTCACACTGGACCTCCCACTCCCAGGCACCTTCATTCTCCTCCCCTAAATCTTTTGAATGTATTACCTGATTTCATTCAAACTTCTCATGAATAACATTAAAAACAAAGTTCCATATTTGATAAAAGAACTGGCTGTTCAGGGAAAGGACTGGGGTCCACCCCATAATATTCGTTCTGTCAACCAGCTTTCTACAGAATATGTTAGTATGTGTATCATAGCCAAAGCACAGCAAGAGATTAATTGTAATAGGGAGCAGAGGAGCATTTAAAAATCACATGTAAAGATAGCAAAAAACCTAACTTAAATTTTTAAAATGCAAGGACATTAATGCACATCAATAGGAAGCTGGGCTTCATCACCCCTGTGTTCAGAGGAATTCCTGTGTTTGGGAACACAGTGTAGCCTCAGGCTCTTTGGGCAGGATTTCACATTAGCTCTTCTGCTGTGGATTCCACCAGTGAATAATGCTGGGAGCAGCAGAAATTATGATCACGGTGTCCTGTCTCAAAGCCTTTTCTGCACAGGGGTATAGTTGTTTTGGTTGTGTCTACTTGCTTGTGGCTTTGGTGAGTGGCAGAGAGGACCTTTCCAGTGCTACTTACCTCTGTCAAACAGAGAGGACTCACAGAGCACCCTCTGATCCTGTTAGTGCAGTGACAGTGATGTGCAGAGCAATTTCCAGGTGAGATCCCTCACAGTCACAGCTATATGTGACGACAAGAGAGAAAACTGACTGCAGCTTCTTTAAGCTCTCCCTGCTCTGCAAACACACAATTTTCAGCAAGCTGTGGATTGGCCACATGCTAAAAATCCTTGGAAAAGTTATTTCTCGGAATTTTAAAACATCACTGTTTTGCTTTTGTAAGTTATTTTTCATCTTTTATTTAGGAAGTATGTTTCTGTGTATTCTCAGCCTGTTGCTGACATAAATATTGAGGTTCTATTATTTCCAACAATCATAATACCTATTTGGAGTCTATATAACCTGTAGAAGAAGTATCCAGACAGTTTATCATAGAGTTAAATGCAATTATCGTCAGAGTAAAAAAAGTGAGGGGCTTTTTTTCAAAATATCATTCTCTAGTGGGATTTTCACAAGAATTTCCCTCTCATCATTACTTGGCATGTAGAAATTAGAGTATGTTACATTTTTCTCCTAGGTCACTTGTGTTTTAAACAGACAGTGATTGCCATGTGTGTATAGTGCTGAAGAACCACACAGGCTGTGGGAAAACCATGCATTTTAAAAATAGTTGCCTTTATGTACATGCACAGAAAAAAGCATGTGAAAAATTTGGACTAACCCTGTAGGGTACTGTAGAGAATTACACAGTTCCTATTTGGTTTCTAATTATTTCTAAACTTTTTACAGAACATGACATACTCTATTTATTTTCCTTTTTTTTTCAAGGTGAATGTAGCACTAGTGGAACTGATATTCCCAACCAGTTCATCTCCAGGAAAACTTGATGGGACAAGCTTTAGGAAGGAAAAGAATTCCGTCTGTTCCAGCCCATGCTCTCTCTCTGCTGAAGTCCCCTGTATTCCCCTCAATTCAGGATAAAAATGGCAGTAATGTCACTTATGGAAGGAAAGAAAATGTGTTACACCCCTCAGCCTACCCTGTAAAGTTCATAGAATAGACTATGCCAGGCTGTGTCAACCACATTAGCCTTGACTGCAGCAGCATAAACATTAAATTACAGCATTCTCAGTCACAGATTTCTCTTGTTTAAAACAGAGTTGCTACTAAGATGCAGAAAAAGAGTTAGTGATAAGTCATTCATAAGCCTTCCCACATCTGCAAAAGGAATAATGTTCCACTCCAGTTTTCCCATGGTATGTTTTAGACTGGCTGACTTGACTGAAAATGATGACACAGATCCTCTCTTGGTACACGTTCCAGTTGAAAGAATGTGAAAAAAATCTTTCCTGTTTACCATGTGAATGTCTGCTACAGCATTTCCCATAGCATCAGTATTCCTGGGGAGGGGAAATATCTGTGTCAGAAGTGTTTTGTCAGATGGAGGTTAGATATCAAACAAAATGGAAGCTCAAGCAAGTCCTGCAAACTCTGTTTTACTGTGACTAAAAGCCAGCAGCAAAAGGAATAAGGTACACAATGACACAGGCTACACAGGATGAATTAAATGTAGAAAATTCGTAAAAGGTCTTATAAGTTCCTTAGGTTCTCTTGATGGACCAGAAACCTATTAGACTTATGCTTCTGGTATATCCCCAGTAAAAGATAGCTGGCACTGATGGCACTGCCCTGCTGGAGACAGGAAGAGGGATTTCAGAGAACATCGCTCTGTATTATTCATGAAAGAGTCATGAAAGACAGCTTCCAAATGTAACATACTCTATGTTTTTGTGTATTATTTTATACACATTCCAACAAAAAAAAAGAAAAGAGAAACCAGTATATATTCCTCAGAAACTAGTTTTACCATGCTTGTGATTCTAGAGTACCTAGAAACTTAATGAGTGCTGTGGCTTTGAAAACTTTGTAACTTTGAAAGGAAGAGCATATATTGCAGCACAGCTCTGTATGAGACTGTAGCATGTTCTAATATATTTCATCACTAACCATGAAAAAGAGCAGCACAAAAGATAGACCCAGATACACTTGGGCAGATACCGAGTCCAAAATAGGAAGTTTTCTGATGACTGAAGCTGATTGAGACAGTTTAAAAGATCCAAAGAATTACTTACTACCCCTCCCAGCAGCCCTGGAAGAGGACCTGCAAAATGGCTGCAGAACAGGAACTACACAGGTGTGGTACCCAAACCAATTTGCATTGGCACTTACATAGCAGTCAGTAAAAACTTGAAACTAAATCTGCTACAGTGTTTAGTTACAGGAGTTTGAGGTTTTTTAAGATTATATGTCACTGCAGCAGCTCAAAAGTTAAAAGTGAAAGCAACCTTGCAACCATGCAAGCTTGAAACCTTTCAGTGTGATTTAATCTTCCCCTCACATCCAGAGAAAATGGAGGAGGTACTCCTCAGCAGCACACCTGAGGGCATCACAGCCCTGTGATATTTGTCCTCATCTGACAAGAAAGTAAATATCTTTCTCTACATATATTTTGAATTCTAGACTGCATGTAACCAGGAATATTTTCCAATACGCATAACATACACACAAAAAAGAAAGTGTTTAGAGTGTTTAAATTGAAAAAAAACCCCAAACCATCCAGTGTCTGGCAAGTTGCACAAAGTTATAAGGAAAATCTGTCACAGAACAACTTTGTTCCTTCAAGTCCATAAACAGCATCGTAACAGACATCCATCATCTTTCCAGATGAACTGTAAATATTCTTCTTTTCCAGCATCAGTACATTTTCATGTTAAAAAGAAAAGCACAGCTTGCTGCTCTGTTCCCCACATTACTTACATGAGAAACTACATTTTTTTCAGCAAGGTGGCTTTCTTTTTGTCTCAAGATGTAAAGTACACCTGATACGGAACATGCTTTTCTTTCTGCAAGACAGCAGCAGAAAACAACCTGGACTTCACTAGCTGGAAATTAACATTAGTTATTGTACCACTTATGTTCTTTATGATGAACTTGTTAGTCAAAACTACCCATATTCATCACTGTACCACATTCACTACTGCTACTTACATTGATGGTAAAATTTTCAGAGGCTTCTGACAGCTACTCACTCTCAGGTACTTCTGAAAGGCTTCTGTTCTGTTTTTCTTTTCTTCTTTCTTTTATTTTACTTGCTTTGGGGTTTTTTCTTTTTTTTTATTTTACAAGTCCTGGTTTTTCATTTCCAATGTGCTTATTAAGTCGTGTTTATTAACAAACGATATTGCTTCTAAAAGCACCAGAAATACAGGTAAAGGAACAGAAGTAACACTTCTCACCTGTATTCACAGGGTTTACAATGCTGTAAAAAATAAAAACTATTAATGCCAGCTTCATGTTAACAGATAATATGGTGAAAATAATTTAGTCCTCCCAGCAATGTTACCAGAAATAAAAAAAAAAAACGCCAACAACAAAAAACCCACAAAACTTTGCCTGCTATAATTCATTCTTTTCATATTTCTTGAGTCTCACATTTCTCCCTTCTTTTAGACTTTTAAACAACAGGTATAATGCACACCCAAGCTACCTTCTGATGCATTTCTCTGTTACTCATTCTTGACCCAAAGATCTTTATCTTTGTAAGCAGCTTCCATGGGACAAGTAGCTCTTCCAGAGCACTACTGGAACACACTTCAAAAAATTTTTCTCCCTAACCTCAGGAAGATGGACTACAGATTGAGGAAGGGGAATTTCTCCTTAGCAAAATAAGTACAACAAAGTAATCTCCAATACTTGTTGAGCAGGTGAAAGCCATTGATATTTCTGTCCCAGAGTGCTTTGATACTTTCAAGTAAGACAAATTCAAAGTTCCTCAAAACCAACAACAATAGTCATTACCTCCACAAAGATTAATGAGCTTAAGCTAAGGTGTTTTTACATTCATATTTTTCATTATCTGCAAGGGAATATCCCCAGGCTTGATTTTTGTAAGTTTCTGATGTTCTTCAATGTCAAAGGGCTAAAAATGTTAAGGAAAGCACATCAAATGGACAGTGACCATCAATGGCAAAGGACTGTGCTGTGCTACAAGAGCTAAGTCTGCACAAGCAGAAAACCATGAAAAGGCATGTGACTGGCTGCCATAAATTTTAAAATCTTGTCCAGAAAGTCATTAATTGACCTCAGCTTATAGATCCTTGTCAACAGTACAGAAACAGGTGGAAGGTACTAAATTAATCATATTTAGAGAAACATTCTTCTTCTATTGCCTTTCCCTCAAAATAATTCAGAAAGTCTTAAATTTAATGAACAAACCCTAAAAAATGCATTAAATGTCAGTGCAGTTTCTCTCTCATGACAAAAGTTGGCCCTTGCTGCGAACAGAGCTTTCTGGAAGGGCTGGTCACAAGAGTATGTATTAGGTGGAAAAATACACAATTATTTTTCCTTGTGGTTTTTTGGGTTTTTTTAAGCTATTTTTTAATTTCATTTTTAATGTGTTCAGAATTTTGCTTTACAATTCTCTGAACCTACCTTGCATTTTCAGGGTAGCTGGCAGCTGTTGAAGTCCTGTATTGCTTTGGACTAGACCTTAGAAATTTGGGTGCAGGATTATTTTTTTGCAATTCAGCATCTGAGTATCTCAATAATTCTCAAAAGTAGCAAATGATTCTGTATTAGCTGCACTGACATTAGACAGTGGCAAAGCAAGGATCTGAGTGGAAATTATCTTTCAACGACAAGGTAAGCTCTCTGGCAGCAGGAGGGCAAACAGAAAAGGAGATCCCTTTGCAGTTTGTGACAATGTGAACCTGCAATAGGTGATAAAACTATACTGAAAAAATCTTCTGTTGGGAAAAGATACCATGAGCAGTAAGCTGCAAATACAGGGAACAGCAAGCACTGCTTAGTCAAAAGACTCCATTATGTTTTTTGAATCACTTTGTGCTGGAGTTTACTTGTGCTATAAATACATGTATGCACACACATTCCCATCCCTCACTTGGACTCCCAATAATAGCAAAAATAAACATGAAAAATAATATTAAAAAACTCTGTATTCAGTAATATTCACACCAAAGTATATGTATAGATATATCCATTAAAATTATGAACATTTCTAAATATATTTTATGTATCATACATATATTTATATGTATAATTACATATCCACAGAAGTCGTCTTGCTGTGCTAAAGCCAGCAGTAAAAGCAAAAACAGGTTTCACAATAGGACACCCATATATGCATATGTACTGGCTGTTTGGTTTGTGAATTTATTTACAACTTAACTATATCATAATAAATGCTTACTGTTCTATTGTACAAACGTAATAGTAAAGGTTTAGGTTTGTTTTTTAAATACAAAGACTGCAAATGAATACATGAAAAAAATTACACACCATGTACAGTATTTATAATTTATAAATGCAAAGTTAAGACCTCTTTAAATTATTGCACTTGCATATTTTTTTACAAAGATAGTTTATATGTATCATATATATATATATGTGTGTGTAAATATATATATATATAAAACAAATTTTTCAGCTCACTAAATGTAGTAAAGTTGAATGTTGTTACCTTGAAGTTCTTTCTTCTTCACATAACAGCCCAACCTGAATTTGGAATATTTATGAAACTACTCTACAAATCAGTTTGATCTACCCTAGAAAGCAGTCCGTTATTTTAGGTTTTTTTGACAGAGTATACACCCGTATTACAATCGAGCACAGTTTTTGGTCAGAAAGCAAACAAAAGTTATGATGTGCCTTTGCTAGATTGGGATATATAACCTACAGTTTGAACATGAACTTCCTTGTAGTAGTGTGCAGAAAGCCTTTTCTGTGTTTAGAATGAATAAATTAATTGTTCCACTTCACAGAACTGGTCCAATATCACAGTGTTTGAGGCAAATGCATTATTTCAAGAGGGTCATGATTGATTTGAGCATCTAGCAATCTATTTTTTAACATGAATAGTGCTTTTTGCTACTCCTACAATTTTAACACTAAATGCTCTAAGTGCAGTCACAGCAAACTGATCCACTGTTTTAAGTTTAAACACAGGAAAGAAATCTGTGCCACATAAAAAGATGAATTCCACTCTGCATGTCCCCTCCAATTTAATATGCTTGATCATATACTCCCCCTAAAAAAACCCTATTTCATTTCTCTAATGGTCACTTATAGAAAAAAAATTACTGCCACAAGTTGAACCATTACAGTAGAATGCTGCAAAACCATGCAAAATTCATAGATTAATAGTAACAATGGAATTTTTCATGCTGTAATAAAATATGCAACATCTCAGACAAGTATCATGCTATGTCAACTATTTTTCTCACTTAGTGCATACCTTTCAGGCACCATTTCATAATACACTACAAATGCTCAGTTACAACCTCAAATAGTGCTTTACTAGACACAGGAGGGAAAAGTAGCTGGAATTATTATCAAGAAAAATGTGGTTCTAGGAATATAAAATCTAACACTTCTATGAAAGGAAAGATCTGTCAAAGTTTTTATACATTCTTTTGGGCAAGATCAGTTTTAGTAGAATAAAAAAGGAAGGAGGAAAGACTTTCGACAATTTAACTTAATGAGATGTCTTACAAACCTAGATGGCTTACTCGATTGTGAGTTCAAGTACAGAACTTTGAACAATTAAATCTCAGCATGTCTTTGAGTCATTAAATTCAAATGCAGCTCCAAAGTTCCAACTTTTGATGGGTTTGACTTTGGAAATGCAGGCACAAATCTTTTTCTACAAAATATTTACACATACAAATCTGTACTCTGTAAATGCTAAGACAGACTATATTTCCTTAAAAAAACCCAGCTTGTCATGACTATTTTTGTTGGTGTAGGTCCTAACAAGGAGTAATATTTTTGTTATGACCTTTCTCCTTTTACACACCAGGAAATCAAACCAAACCACAGCCACTGGACCCAATTTTTAAAAATTCTAATAGACATTATATTATAGTAAACATATATTTTAAGTGGTTTGGATAGTTCTAAATTAGAAACAGTAGCTGATTCACTTGAGCCATTAATAGAACAACTTATTGCCAATTTGACAAATTTGCCAGGGAAACGTGCTCTCTATCAGTACTTATAAACTTCAAAACATAACATCATGTGTGATACTGCCAAATATTTTTAATGGTAGGAAGCAGAGCTAGTGAAGTTACCTTTAGTGTCTGTGGGTAAAAGATGAATGAAAAGCTTTCCATACACACAGGCATAGTGTGATAAGGAACACTTTTGCAATGCTTTTAAGATCAGCATTTTTAAATGGAGAGGAAAAAGAAAGGGAAAAAAAAGGCAAATATATTTAAAGCAAATATGCTTAAGCAAATATACTTAACCCACAAAGGAAAGGAAAACATTCCATCCAGTTGTCGGGGTATGCGAATTTCAAAAAGCATTTCTGTAGTCACCATAGATTTAGATAATTTCCATGTAAATTAGGAACAGTGGATTCTGTCTCAAGTACTTAGTGGATGAAAGGTTGCATCTGCATTACTTAGCTGAAACAGAATGGCTAAGGAGGAAAGTAGAGGACACAGCATGAGATATTATTCATTCTACTTTGGTGTAATTGTTTTGTGCCATGTTTTTCTTTTTTTCTTTTTTTTTTTTTTTGTTCTTTTTCAATTCCAAACCAGTTTGCTGTAATTACCAAAGAATTTCTGCACTTAGAATTGGTAAGGGAAACTGAAAAAAAATGATGGGGCTGTTGCTAAGTACCATGCATCATACAAATAAGATAACTTCATATTGAGTTCTCAGCCTGTGGGATCTCTATGTACAGCAAAGGCTCAGGTGCATTTATACATTATGCGACTACGGATCACGTACTGTACACATATACAGATACTGGCATGTGCTCGACCATAACAGAAGGCAAAACTCAAGAGGCCAAGTTGTTCACATGGAACCCAAAAGCTGGCATGCCTGTTAGAGCAATAGAGCCCAAAAGACAGGAGATGGAAAAAGAGAACCTGTGTTCTGTCTTTAGGTCACTACCATTACTCGTTGCAGTTACACAATGGCCATGTTATCACGGAACCTCTACAAGAGTGCATTATCTGTGAAAAAGCACATAATGCAGTATAGGCTGTATGTGAAAGGTATGCAAAGACTGTGTTTTCACCTACTGTGTGGATCACTATGAAGATTTTTTTTCTCATTACTTTTAAGAGAAAGACAAAGGCAAATTAAGTGTTGTGAAACATACTCTGTACAATTGCACTAAATTTAAAAGAGTGGCATTACATGTAAGTCTGTGCATAAGTTTGTAAAGGCTGAGGCCTAAGTCAGCACAGAACTGTAAACACACCATTTAGTGTACTTTTCTTCACTCAGCTATTCTTTCACTAAGAAAGGCATTTCTAAACCTGGAAATTTTGCTAACTAGGAGAAAAAACAAACAGACAAATGGAGAAGTTTCCTAATTTCACTCATCTTGGGATGGGGGGAAAAAGCAGTAGAAGACATGCAGTGTTACTGTGCAACACAAAAGCTAGTCAATACAAACACATTTTTGATTTATTGTGATGGTACCACAATCTCTCTTATCACACCTGACTTTTCTGACAAGGCTTTTGTTCCCAGCAGATAGCATACTTCAGGTATGTCTCTAATACCTTTTAAAATACAGCTCAGTAGGTAGAAATAAAAATGATGACTTTACTTAATTGTGAGCTAGGCAAGGAAATCTTTGCTGTCACATTTAAATTTTAGTCTGCTATTTCTGTCACTATGGACACAAACTCCAACCTGAAACTCCCTCTCATATCGGAGATAATTATCCAGTACTTCCAGTGTTTTAAGGGAGGAGTTTTCTAGGTTTAAAAAGCATCCTAAAGAACAAAGCACCATCACTAGTTCTATCAACATTTCCCTTGTGAGTGACAGACAACTGGCATCATGATGCTCAATGAAGTACTTTAAAACTTTAACCTGAATGTTGGTGTTCCTTTAGTTTGCAGCAAGAGAATTCACTGTAACCTAAGCATAAATTATAGTCTCCAAGGATTCTGCTGGAGTTCAAACTGATTACAAGTAGATCACACATAAACATTCACAATAGCAATGGGTATATTGTTCTATTTATAGCCAAGAACTCCCAAGTGACACTGGTGTTAAAGCCAGCCACAGTACGGTATAATAAAAGTACCATTGAAACCCTTACTAGAAAGATACAATTTAGAAGTACCCCATAAGATTCCCCCCACCCCCATCAGTTTTAAATTAAGGCCTCAGCAATGTAGCCCATGAGATAAGGCCAGTCTTTTGTATTCACAAGTCGTAAGTTCTCTTTTGATAGCTGACTCCAAAACATCTGGGTTGTCATTTTCCCTCTGTTTACGTTGTGTCACTGGTGTAGGTTAGGAGATTGGCTGCTGGAGTCACTTAGCTGAGGTAACTCCACGGGTGTTACCTTCCCAGGCAGGTCTACTTCTTAGTTAGCATTTTGTAGCTTTCCTTTTTTCCTTTTTTCCTTTTTTTTTTTTTCAAATAAAAATGAAACAAAACAAAAAAACAATCCCCAAAACAAGAAGGGGTGCTTTTCAGGTTAAAGCAATCTGTTGCTGCTGTTCAGTCATCAATCTTCACAGGAAGAGAATCTGAGGTCCCAGGAGCAAGGGATTGAGAAGAAATCCATATAGACGCTTCCTCACCTCTCGTTACTTTCTCCCATTGGTTAAGATTGTCCCTGGAGTTGCAAAAAAGTCAAAGGTAAGACACTGTTCATAAGTTCACTGGGATTTATTTCTTCCTCACAATAATGTCTGCTGTACTATACTTTGAGAATTATATTTATGTAAGTATATTTATATTAGTACCTGTATGTCATCGAGCTTTTATCATCTATGCATTATTTCAGCCTTCAACTTCAGTTATCCCATTTTGTAATTTTGTCTGACTCATATCCATGTTAACTCTAAATTAGCCTACAGGACAACATCCTTCCCCAAGGCAGGCCCTGAAACTAGAGGCTCCCACCTGCTTCCATGACAAATTTATAGCCCTCAGGGCTGCAGGAAAGCCCAGCTGTGACCCAAGAAAGACATATCTGCAGAGACTTTGAAACAATACTCCAGAGACAAGCAACCTTTCACACTTTGGACTTCAGGGATTTTACCACAGCAGATTTTACTTCAGCCCTTTTCAAAACCAGCAATCAGGATTTTTGCCAGAAAGTTTCCCTCATTGGAAACCACAGAAGCACATTAAGCTTTCTGAAACTCCTGCACATGGGCTGCCTGACAGTATATAAAATGTTGGATGTCAATATCATAGTATCCATTTTCAATTACTATTGTGGTAATCATATTAATCAATCTACTACATTTAAAGGGTACACCTTTAGACATACATTTCTTTTAGTGTCTCAGAACATGGCCAACCTTAAATTCAAAATTTGGTTCATAAGCCATAAAATGAGGAGAAATTAAGCTGGCAATGTTCTAATGATCTGAAGGGGGTACAAACCCATAGCCTTACTTGCTGTACACCGGTTCCCCTCTAGTGACTGTGAAGTCTATATGTAATAGTGAACCATAATTGCAACCTATGGCCAAATCTTAGCATTCAGTCTTCAAACACAGAGAGAAAGAGAGCAAACCCAACTGTTTCATTTTCATACTGTCAGATCCCTAGTTATGAAAACAACAGTTCTTAGATGCCTTCAGTAAACAAACAGGATGGAAACAGTACTAAAATGTCTCCCATGATATGTGTCATCCCATGATATTACATCGTAATTTATGTGGCAGAGCTCTTCAGATTTTTTTGTCACAGCCTTGCCAAAACATTTGCTAAACCAGCAAATATTGATCTGAAAGCAAAATGTACAGGTAAGAGGAGAAAATGTTGCATTTTCTGGGGATTGTGGAAGACAGGATCTGATGGAATCTACCAAAGAAAGCTGGTGCCCTCTAGGGTAACACCTATACCATTTTCTGCAGGAAAATGCTCTGCCAGTGCTTCAGGCCAACTGGAAGTTATGAAGCCAACATTAATACAGCGTTGAACCTCAGCAAATACAATCATGCATTAAGAATCAGAAAAAAACGGAGCATCTCTAGTTCTGTCTCCTTTGTAGAACTGGGAAAGTAATGAGAATTGCAGCCAAAATATTTTTAAATTATATCAATTTCAGCAAGAATTGAGAGACTCAAAAGCATAAGGAAAATAGTTTTAAACTATTTGGTCTGAAATAAAGGAAAAAAACAATCACTTCATCCTCCAAATAAATACACTACCACATATTTATACTTTGGTAGGCCTACTGAGTACATGAGCTACAAAACTTACATCAGACTTATTCTGAACACAGTAACACAGGTGGCTGATAGTTTTGATCTACACAGAATGACAAGAAAGCATTTAAAAATGTGGAATAAATTACCAGACAAGAAAACCTTCTAGACTGTTAGCTGCTACCTTACTTTAGGGAAATCAGTGTTGGATTTTTTTTTTTTTTTTTGGTAAGGTATAGATAATACGATTCATTTGCCTTTGAGCCCCCAATGAAGCCCTGGCTCCTAGTGTCTGGAATAAATGCCTAGATGCTCTAAAAATAAAAACCTTGATGCTGACATGCTGCCTTGGCTGCTTTTGCTGCTATTATTTGCAGCTGGTGTCTGAGTTTCAAAGAACTCAAGGACACAGCAGCTTAAATATTGTGTTCCAAGAACAAGCACTGCTGGTGAAGGGGTGATATCAAAAATTGGTTCAGTCAGCAACTAAGGAAACACCAAACAAGAATGAGGCTGTTTGCCTCTGATCACGCCAAATAATAGCTACCCATCAAAAATAAAGAAAAAACAAAAGCGTAGTGCAAAACCAGCCATTTGAAACACTCTGGAGTATTCTAGACCCTGCAATAACATCATTTTTTTCTAACTGGGCACCTGAAGTTATATCTGTATTCTGATTTCCTATGCTCCATCTCTAAGTCTTAACCCTTAAACTTCCTCTTCATTCTCTTCAAAGACAAAGCAAAGGGTAATTTCAAGGCTAAGATAAAACGACCAAACTGCTCCTCAGAAGACTTTTTGCCAGGGTTTGGATTTTCAAGAAGCTCTTTAGTCCTGCAGAGTCTTTATCTACACATCTCCGCTCCAGTTTTGCATCAGAACAATCTAAATTAAAGGATATACAAGAGCAAGACAGGGAGCTGCCAGGACAGAGCTCTATCCAGTGTGGAGACTGTGCCAGTGTAGCTTTCAGAAGTATCATTAGGACAATTTGAATTACAAACAACAAACAATTTCTGGAATAGCAAAATTTCATATTATCTCTGCCAGGAATCTGATTGATTTTACTTCAGACATCACACCTTCTACAGAGAAACCAACTCTTGAAAAGATGTTCATGCTTGATCTTCAGAATTAGGGAGAACCTTTATCTAGAGCAAATACTTATGTGGGTGTTTGATATCCACAATTTTACTTTAAATATCCTCATCTGAGTTTCAAAAGATGAACCACCAACTAAAACAGGCCACTTTTGCAAATAAGCCTCATTGGGATATCCATGTGGCCAGAAATCAAAAGATATGTCTTCCCAGGTCATTGCTCCTGTAAAAGACACTGTGCAGTCCTAAGCACTCAACCTAGCCTCTCTAAGCCCCGGGTTCCATTATGTGTCATAACAACTTGATTTTGAACAAGTCTTTACTGTGAGGGTGGTGAGGCACTGGAACAAGTTGCCCAGAGAAGCTATGGATGCCACATCCCTGGAAGTGTTCAAGGCCAGGTTGGATGGAGCTCTGGGCCCTGTTCTAGTGGAAGATGACCATTCCTATGGATGGGAGACTGGACTAGATGATGTTTAAGTCCCTTCCAAACCAAACAATTTTGAGATTCTATGATTTTCTTGGATAAACCAAATACATTATTTGGACTCTCTACTGAGATCTCAAAACATTCTTCCAGCTCTTTATGTTCTCTTGTTTGCTCATGTCTTTATCTACTCTTCTTGAAGCATAGACACTAAACAAAATTCCAGCTCTAGCCCCATTAATGTTCTAACTACAGAGGTACAGTCTCTAATCCTCCTGAATATTCCTTGCATATCCATCTAAGGATTGCACAGCCATGCCCAGCAGAGGTACCTTAGAGGCAGATATTTATGATGCCTCCTAGGCACTCACTGTTTTTCATAAGGTAGTCCTCTGTACCACTGACACAGACCTACATATTCTTCTCATAGCTATATGAAAGAGCGTTTGCGTGTGAATGAAATTGTTTTGCTAACCACTATGTTAATTTAAAGGCATTTGTCTTTTACTTAACAGAAATAATTTAATCCACTAGATCAGGAATGTGGCAGAGGAGGTAGCTCCACCATACAGGACAAAGAAAAAGTTCAATGTAAGATAGAATTTAAGGACCACAACAGAAAAAAATGTGAGAGAGTACTAGTAAGAGCATAGAAAAACAGACCATTAAGCACTCGATGTGACTAAAGACTACTGGCATTTTATGAAAAAACTGGGGTTTTCTAGAAAATACAGATTAACCTGAAACCAGAATATTTTCATGAACCATACACTAATTTCAACAGAATTTTTGCCAGGAAAGATTGCTAAGGCCCAGAATATAATTACTGGACAGAACTACCAACAAAGAAATTCACCGTAATTCGAGTGTAGAAGCAACCAACAGATAAAGGACTCGCCTTTTTTTCAGAACAACCCAAGCTCCACACCCACTGTGTCATAGGCCTCTCCCACACCCCAAAGTTACCACTCTTATGCTCCCAACTACTGAATATTTTCTGGATATTTCTTTTTCTGGTTTTTAATAAAAAAGTTCTGGAATAAAATGAAATGAAATAAAACCACATGCTAAACCCACATTTTTTAAATTAATACTAGTGAATTTTTGTTGTGAGAACCACATTGACGTAAAAAGGACACAGAGGGACATTGCACTGAAGCAGTGCAGACAGGGATGAATAAACACTGAACTGTTTCTCTCTAAATGCTTTTGGCATCCAACACATTTTAATCAGCTGTGTCTATAGATCTACAGTGGATAGTCCCAGACAGTAGTTATCACCTCTGGGTTTCTGCATAGATTAATTTGGGATGTGTATCCCTCTTAATGTTCATGCAAATTCTAAAATTAAAACTCTGCATTTCCAGACAAACTTGCAAACACTATTGCTTTTTCTTTGACCAAGCTACAAGCTATGCACACTTACTCACCTGCACGCTCGGAGTAGTGGCCCAGTTGGAGGAAAGATCTGTGCAAGGGTGGTGTAACATGGGATGGCTACAGCATTGTAGAACCCAATCTATGAAAAACAAGAATGAAAAAATAGATGTTGCCAAATTACAACACTGGAATCTAACAGCCAGCTAGGTCAAAGCTCTTTACTTAATTATTACTTATATTAACTATTCACACTTCTGCATCTCCTTTTAATATCCAAATACTTTAAAATAAGCAGCAACAGTGAAATCTTTGGTAATTACAAGCTGCTTACACTCCTTTCTTTTATGACTGATATGGCTGCTTCAGGTAGAGTTTTCTATAGAACCTTTTATTAATCTATTGATTCATTTTATTTGTTCAGGATATGTCTACCTGTTTGGTGTCAGTAGTGGAGGGAAGTAGGTGGAGATGCTAGAGACTTTTCTGCAAACATTATTCATGTGATGATTTTAGTTTTTAAAAAAGCAAAGTTGTGCAGCATTCACAAAATATGGTCAGATTCTGGATTGTTCTGATGTCCTCCAGGGTATGCATTGCACAGCTCAAAGTGCTTAAATGCTGGGGCCCTTTGACATTTCTGAATGGTGTGCACTATGATCAATAACTGGTTTGCAGTTGCTTCTCAGGTATGCAGTTCAATAATATATTTTTATCATTGTCATATTTAGAGAACACCAAATGAGCACATTTTTAATGATATCTGACTCATACAGGCTTAGGGGCTATGACAGCTACGATGTCACAGCTGAATTGTCATGACACGAAGAAATTTTTAGAAAATGCTACTTATATATTATCAAGGATGGCAGGTTGCATTCAGATTCATTATAGCATCACTCACTTATCCCAGACTCTTATGACAGTTACAATAGTGCACTATGATCCCTTCCTTTGGGCAGAATTTTTAATGCCTTTTAGTGAAATACTATGTATTGTACAATGACCAAAGCCTTTGGTAATATCTCTTTTTTTTAATAGTCTGAACTTTGATCCTTATTCAGACACTGAAGAGCAACTCTTGTCTTCATCAGTACAAAGATTCCTCCCATACTGCTATGTAACCAATTCCTCTGTGTACTTTAAATAAAAATAAGATACATTTTCTGAGCTGTGAACCCTACAATCTGAGATGAAGTACTTACAGTGCAACCAACAGAAGGAAACTGCAGCTGGTGAGAAGGCAAGGCTACATACATATGGGATGTCTGCTCATTCACACTATTTCACATACTGCATTGTTTTCTTCCTATTTGTTTTGGGTTTTTTCTTTTCTTCTTGTTTGCTTGCTTTTAAGAGGATCTATTTTATTTCAGTGGAAAAGGAGATTACTATAGAATTATCAAAAACTAATATGGGATATTAGAGGTGGTCACATGTAGACCTTCTGGCTCAGTGAAGATAACAGACTCAAAGAATAAGACGGGTTAGAAGGACTCCTCAAGCACTATCAAGTCCAATTCCTGGCCCTTCCCCATAGTCACACCATTTGACCAAGAGCATTGTCCAAACACTTCTTGAGCTCTGTCAGGCTGGTGCTGTGACCCCTTCCCTGGGGAGCCTGTGCCAGTGCCCAGCCACCCTCTGTGTGAAGAACCTTCTCCTAATATCCAACCTAAACCTACTCTGACACTCCCTCAGGTCCCGTCATGACTCACTACAGAGAAGAGATCAGTGGCTGCCCCTCCTCTTCCCCTATCCCTCACAAGGAAGTTGTCAACTGCAGTGAGATCTCCCCTCAGTCTCCTCTTCTCCAGACTGAACAGACCAAGTGACCTCAGCTGCCCTTCATGAGGCTTCCCCGCAGGGCTCTTCAGCATCTTTCATACCCTACTTTGGACACTCTTTAATAGTTTAATGTCTTTCTTACATTGTGGCACCCAAAGCTGCCCCCAGCACTCGAGGTGAGGCTGCCCCAGTGCAGAGCAGAGCAGGACAATCCCCTCCCTTGCCCGGTGGCGATGCTGTGCCTGATGCACCCCAGGACAGGTTTGGCCCTCCTGGCTGCCAGGGCACTGCTGACTCATGTTCAACTTGCCATCAACCAGGATACACATGACACTTTCTGTGGCACTGCTCCCTAGCATCCCATTCCCAGCCTGTCTGTACATCCAGGGTTGTCCCATCCCAGGTACAGAATCCAGCACTTTCCCTTGCTGAACTTCATGTGGTTGGTGATTGCCCAGACCTCTGATTTGTTGAGGTCTCTCTGCAGGTTCTCTCTGCCCTCAAGGGAGTCAACAGCTCCTTCTAGTTTTGCATCCTCTGTGAACTTGCTCTGTGTCCCTTCCAGTCCTGTATCCAAGTTATTTATGAAGATGTTGAAGAGCACAGGGCTGAGGATGGAGCCCTGTGGGACCCCACTAGTGACAGGTCCCCAATCTGAAGTCACCCCATTCATTGCAACCCTTTGTGCCTGACCCATGAGCCAGCTGTTCACTCATAAAACAGAAAAAACTTTTAGCCAAGGGCTGAAACAACCACTTACTAAGATAAAAAGCGTTATTGACACTTGTAAAAATTTAAGGTGATTGTGGTCTTAGCTCGAGCTACAAGTACAAAAATGGGAACAAATGATGACAGCAAAGAGCACACTGTCATTTAAGCAAAAATCTGAAAACAATTTTTCCACTGCTACTTTAAAAAATAACATTGTTGCATGCAGAACATAGAATTCAGCAGTCTGAATAACCCAATTTCAAATGCAATATTCATTATTTTGTTTTAAATGTTTTGAAATGTTTTTTCCATACATGTTTTATGTGTAAACATGTACTATTTTACTGAGAGAGTTCATACCTGACCCTGAGGCACTTCATCTTTCTTATCTCTGTCCATCATAGGAATAGGTTGAATGCCTGTTTTCTTCATTTCATCGCCCTGGAGAAAAGTAGAGAGAGAGAGATTAAGAAAACAAAACCAAGAGTATTGAGACCTGAATTAAGTTCCATCGTCTATTCTACGTCAATCTAAAAATCCAGAATTTAAAATAACAAGTGATATCACTCTGAGGTAATCTCAGAAATAATGCCTAAGGACAGGCTCATTTTGTACATTCACCTAAGTGATAATGTAAACAGCAGATTCTGTCAATGCACACATTTTCCTTGTTTCCAAGTGTGTCTTCATATTAAAAAGCAGATTTGAAATCTAAAGAAATTATTCTATTCTGTTCTATTCTAGTCTCATCTTTCAAAATATGTGTTTAAAGCACCATAATACGATGGCCAGTAGAACACAACTCACCTATCCAAAGAAAAGCTGAGTAAGCAGATGAATTTACAGTGTGCCCTCTTTGTCAAAAATTTTGTGGTTTTCACCATGCTGCTTTGAAGGAGCTGCCTGTAAAACAGCCTTCTTTTCTTTCAGTATGTTATTCCTCTAGATTCATGAGAGGAATACTGGGAAAAACAAAGTGCATCCAAAGACCAGATATATGTAAGGTACAAGAGAAAACTCTCTCCTTACATTCTACCCATTACCAGCAGAGCAGCTAAAACACATTTCTGAGCACTACATTGGACCTGGAAAAGATTACTTCTTAAAAATATGTAAGTAGCTTGCTACTTTCTGTAACAAATTGAAGTTTTCCAAGTCTTATGCCTCAACTGCATTTTCAAAACACCACAGGCAACTACAGTGACTACAGCAATGACTGCTTTTGGCTATTGCCCGTGTCTGAGATTCCAAAGTGATCTTCAACTGTCTAACCTTATGCATTGGGTTTGCATGGCAAGGTTTTGGTAGTGGGGTGTGAGAAGATGCCAGAAGTTTCCCCCTTTTTCTAACCCAAGAAGTTTGTATCATCCTTGCAGTCCAGATATAATTGGTTTATAAGTCTCTTAAAAAATACTGCAGAAAGGGTTTAACAATTGCCTCATATCTCACAAAAAAAATCACAATAGACATATTTATACAAGCTTGTAATTCTATAGAATTGATGAGCAACATATTATTTTGTTCGAATTGTAGCAGTCTGGGAAAGCTTCATGAAGGCAGAACTTAGTTGAAGACACTAGCTATACTGGGCTTTGGGAAAAAAAAGATCACTGTGACGTACCACAAAATTTCTGCAACCTCTTCTAGAGCTATTGTCTTAGTTAACGATTGCACTATGAAGAAGTATTATAAAACACTCTGATTACATCACTCAACATATTAAGATGATGAATTCAAGTAGTTATTAGAAGCAGTAGTCTATCCTACTTTTAGAACTGTAATATTCTATCCTACTTGTAGCTTATCATGCTGGTATTGTCTGGGGTAGAGTTAACTTTCTTAGTAGTGGCTGGTATGGGGCTGTGTTTTGGATCTGTGCTGAGCACAGGGTTGAAAATATTGAGATGTTTTTGTTATTGCTGAGCAGGGCTTGCACAGAGCCAAGGCCTTCTCTGCTTTTCCACCACACTGGTGAGAGAGCTGTGGGTGAATGGGAGGAGAAACAACCAGGACAGGTGACCCAAACTGACCAAATGGACATTTCAGGCCATATGGCATCATGCTCTGTATACAAAATGAGAGCAAGAAGAACATAGCAGGGACATTTGTAGTGATGGTATTTGTCTTCCCAAGTAATCAGTGCATGTGATGGGGCCCTGCTCTCCTGAAGTTGGCTGAACCATGTCCATGGGAAGCAGTGAATTAATTCCTTGTTTTGCTTTGCTTGTGTGTGCAGCTTTTGCTTTCCCTATTAAACTGTCTTTACCTCAACCCATGAGTTTTCCAGTTTTTAACCTTCTGATTCTCTCCCCAGTCCTGCTGGTGGGGGAATGAGCAAGTGGCTGTGTGGGGCCTGGCAGCTGGCTGGGGTTAAACCACAGCACTTATGTAACATTCAATCTATTCAATCTAGTTAAATATACTTTTCTAGAGGTAACCTTTTTCCCAACTAGGTAACAATTTCTGCAGTGAAACACAATCTAATCTTTCTATACCTGTGGCTGGATGTCTCAGCCATCCTGACTGGATCACAATATATTCAACTTCTACTGTGCCTCAATCAACCTCCTCTTAAAAGAGGGTTCAACACAATGCCTATTACAGAATTTAATTGCTGTCAATAAATTCTACTTTACATTTGCTCCATGAAATAGCAATATATCAGCATCTACGTTTATTAACTCATCTTTGGATTACAAAAAATTAACATCTGGACAGGTGCAATTATGTCCGTAATTCAATCTTTACTATTTTTGAGTATGGAAAATCAGTTTGATCCTTCCTTCTCCACTGAGTTCACAAGATTTGCATTGAAAAGACTGTTAGCAAAAAAGTCGGAATCAAAGAGGCATGTCAACATTATACCTCCATTACATCACTCATAAGAACACTCACTTTCCAGTGCAGGCATTTCAGAAAGTGAGTACTGAACTAGATCTTTGAGTTCATACAGTCAGCATTTTTCAAATATTTTGTTGTAGTCTGAGCTGTATATAATTAAGAGAACAAGAATATGTGAATACGAAATATACCCACAAGAAGCGCACATCTGGAATTTCATAATGAACATGCAACAAGCAGGATAACAATCTCCACACTATTTGCATGCTACATCAACTCCATAGGCCTGATTTCTATTTTATGCCTGAGTAAAACAGAAATAAGCCCACTGAATATTGCAAGATACCACAGGGCACATAACAGAAAAGAAAAACACTTTATCATACACACATTCAATAATAGTTCTGAAAATACAATGTATCTCCTAAAGCTGCATGACTCCACTCTATGCAACAACCTCAGAATTTATTCCTTATTCCTAGAGCAGTCACTTCCAGGTTAAAAATTAAACTATTAGGATATTTACTCCTCAGCATAAGACATGTGAGAGACTGCATATTTATTTATGAACATGATTACATTACTACAGTTCAGTGCCTTGTTTCAATTCTCAGTACACCTTAACTGTCAAGCAACTTTCAATGTATTGAAGACCCAGCTCTCTCTGAGACACTGTTGTTGAGCTGGCTCACAGAAAAGCCTCAGAAAAGCTTTAATGTTTGTCATATTTGCTTTAGCATTTTCTGTACTCACACTATAGTTTTATGTTTCAAGGCAGCTGACCTGGAAGCTGGTTTCATATTTCGCATTTCTACAATTAACTAGTGAGTGACTTCTATGTTCTGTTGCTTGGTCACTTTATGTTAGGATATACTTCCTACATTATCTTGAACAGAGAAAAAAAACATTGCCTGAAAATTAGATAGCTTTAAATAGCTTAAATAGCTTCAGAGTAAGCAACAAACACAGGCATCCACCAATGAACTCTCTTTAAAACAAGCACACCAAGATATTGATTGAAAAATACTCATAGTTGGGTTTTTTCTTCCTGGATGCTTCCATTATAAAGCGAGTAAACAGAAGAATCACACATACCTCAGCCCAGAACTCCGCATATATATCGTTGGCTGTCAGTCTGGTAACTGGCCACAACTTTGTTACAGAACAGAGATCACAAGCTGTCATCATCAGCCCAATCACTCTATCTCTAAAATAAAATAAAATAACATTAAATGGTAAGTTTGGTAAAGAATTAATGATCACTCTGCTAAGTTTTCATTTGCCCTTGCCCAGTTTAATCAGCAGCAATGTATGTACATTATAATTTTTCTCCCACCTAGCTTGTTTCTTCCTCATTTGTTTATGATTCATTGGTAAAGCATGGCACAGACTTGGTACTGTATTCCTTGTTGTATTCCCTACATTGTCTGCAACCAGAGTTCATTGACCACCTTCTACACAATCACATACATTGACAAGGGCACAGAGTGCCTGCCTGTTAAAACACTCACACTTCCCTCCATAACTTTCTGAAAATACAGTACAAGTCTATAAAAAGAAAGATGGCATATCTTATTGTTGCATTTATTTCTGTTCTTTAAAGAGAGAGGAAAACATGCTCCAAAAGAGAGGAAAGACTACTTCTGAGTCAGATACTGTCATTGCTTTGTTGGAATGAATTCAGACCCTGACAGAACAAGAATCCAATGTGTGACTCTGTCCTATACACTGACAAATCTGTTCACAGAGTAACTGAACATCATCACTGCTATTGAAATCATTATTAGAATAAGGCACACACACAAAAATCCTATTTAATCAATTTTATAACACAAAGCTATAGTTTGTGAATATAAGTTTTATAAAGAAAACTGGCAATTTAATTTAAATTCACGTTTTCACCCAATGGAGAAATTAGGATGGCCCTTAAGGACACCTGCATCTTTGGTAATAATGCCTATTCCATGTGAAAAAGCACAGAGCTTGCTAACTTGCCTGCCAGTGTGATAGCAATCATTAAAACTGTACCAAAAGACAAATATACCAGAGGAAATACACAAATGCACAGTATAATCAATCAATAAATGGCAAAGTGCACTTCCCCTAAGTTAAGATAGAGAAGTCATCAGCCATGTAAGGGTCAATGCAAATATAAAGCAATGGAAATTACTATTACAAATGTGGAGTTTTACAAACTGCTGGTCTTAGAGATCACATATGTACATATGTAAGAAAATTACCATTCAGAGATAATTCTTTAAAACAAAAAAAATAGAGGTTTCTCTTTGTAGACTAATGCCATCGGGATCTACTTCTGGTTTGCTGCTTTACCTGTGTGTTTGGTTCTTAAGGTTTAATGCTCCTGTCTGATGCAGCTCTTCAAGCTGTTTTCTGTTTCCAAAATACAGGGCAAGGTCTGTGGCGATGATGGCTTTCCGGATGATCTCAAGTACTTGCTCATATTCACTGGAGCTCAGATTGGAGAAGACATTGTGCCCTTCCAGCTATGAAAAAGTAAAAAACCAATAAAAAGCACAAGCTCTAATTCTGAGATAATTTCAGTCTTTACTTCACCATACACGTTACAATGGTTTTAACAGCCCAATGACAAGTTTTGTTGCAAATTCAAATGTTCTTAGCCTGAAATTCCCATTTTTATTTTTCCTTTTCAAACACTGTAGTGAAAAAAACTATGACTAAGCCACCAATTTCTTTTTGGGACTTCTGCTTCTGAAGCCTAAAGAAAAACTCTCTATTACTAGAGAAAAATGATTTAAATCTTTTTCTTTGATTTAAAAGCACTACAGACACAGCACTTCCAGACAGTGCTAACTTGGATATTTGTGATTCAATTCTGGTCCAGAGTCTGCACACTCAAGTTGGTAAACTGAGTACCTGGTTCATTAAGCACAGTTTTGATACTGTGTAATATATAGTATGGATAAAGAAACACTGAAGTTAAAAATACAAAATAATTTTGTTTTCCTAGTATTCCAAATGAAATGTGCCTGAAATTGCTGCATTTACTGACACAATTTTCTATATAAAAATAAAGTTAATTATTTTAATGTATGTGAACATTTAGGGGAAAAAGCTGTTTTGTTCAGCCTTAAGTTGAATGACTCATAAACTAAAGACAATGGTTTCCACTATGGAGGTTCTGGTAACACACCACTGCCATCACTTTTCAATTTCCACTATGTATTATCGAGCTAATAACTGAAAACATCCTTGCACTGTGATCACTCATGAAACTATAGCACATTTTGAAAAGTCAAGACTATCTGCTGTATCTAAGGTTTGGAAAACAACTTGTCAAATGTCATCCTATTGTTCAGAGGGAGTGGACCAAAATAAAAAAAAAAAAAGAAATAATGAGTTAGCCATGTCAAGGTGTGCACATTCAGAAACAAAAAATATTATTAAAATATATTAAATGCAGATGGGTTTTGACATTTAATTGGCATTTGCGCTGAAGCTCAAAAAGTTTCCCTGACTTTCATCAAGTATTTACATAATTTGCTCAAAATAAATCCTCTGCAGTACAAATAGGCTTGGTTTCTCTCACCATCCGGAACGTAAACATCATTTTCCAGTACTTTTACTTAGACAAGTAGATTTATTGTGAATAATGAATAGAAAATACAATCCATCTAAGTCTCAATGCTCCTTTGACAGATTTCTAAGTCATAGAACATGATGTTTGAAAAAAAAAAAAATTCAGAACATTTTAACCCATCATTAGCACTTTGGGAGCAAAAAATTACTACTACTAGTTCTCACAATTTAGGGGTTTGGGGACCCTTTACTCCCCAACCTGGCTGTCTAATTCATGGGAACAGGCTATTTGTCCTAATATTTAAATTATTCTAGATTCTACTGTTGGGCTTTAGAAGCTTCACTCTCAGAAAGACCTCTGTCACAGCTTCTGTTCAGACTACTCAAAAAGAACTGATTCTGTAAAGCGCTGACAGAAGCTGCCAGTTACGAGTGTGTCACTTAGGCTTTTGAGTAGTACATACAAAGTACAGCTCCTAAGATTTTGTTCTTTCCCTGCTGAGCTAAAGCTAGTGAATAGAATCCTCTGTGTCCTAAGTATGGTGTACACTAGAACTGCAGGTGGATGAGCAAAGCAACTCTAAAGTTTCAAGAGGTTAAAAGTACTGCAGGCTACTAATGTAAAATTAAAACTCACTTAGATAAACCCCAAAGAGCTTGATGGGTTGGTTTGGGTTTTTTTTTTTTTTCCCCCCCCCATCAGTCCAGGAATTCAGTAAGACTTTTTGATTCCAACAAAAACCAGCAAGTCCAAAAGGCTGCTCTAGTCTGCCTTTGCTGCTAATTACCACCAGCATGGGTGCTTCAATAGCTGGAGTCTAGAATCCACTCTACAGCCCTGGCCACTTATCCCCCCTTTCCTCACTCACACTGACAGCAAATCTAGGAGGTAGCAGGGAAGCAAAAGGGTTCCCTGCCTTGTTGGCAAATGGGATTTTCATCGATTACAACATTTCTGCCAGAAAAAAATGCAAAATGGTTTGGACAGTGAACTGTTAATGACTGAGGAACATGCTCACTGCACACAAATTCACACAAAGAATGAACACTAAACATCTAATGCCATACCACCACTGAAGGATTCAATTACACCCTCCTACATGAAGGAGCATTCAGAGATAAAGCTTCCATTCTGTCATTAAATGTATATGATACCTAAAACCATAATCACAAGATGTGATTCTGAATGCAAGACAGAATATGTTTTTTTCCTAAAAGGTGATTACAAATTTAAGAAAATAAATATCTTCCCCTGAAAACCAAAAAGAAAGAAAGGTTAACAATGAATTAGTGGCACAGTAGCAATTTAAGGCTATAACTTGAGTGTGCACAGAAAACTAAAACTAGTGAGCACAAGTGTGGACTGGCAGTGGTTTCACAGGTAAGAGTTCTCACTCCTCCAATTGAGAATTATAAAATATTTCACTAGTGAGAAAATGTGTGAGGCTGTGTAGCACACCTGTATTTTCCCATGTTTTCTTGCAGTGTTTTCTTCATTAAACATAAAGACACATGACCTCATACTAGGAACTATCTTTCACAGAATATTACCTTACTCAGTTTTTTTTTTATTTCAAATTGCCAAGTAACAAAAAAGCACAGGATAATAATGAAATGTTTACAATTTTCATGCATGAAAAATTAACACTTCCTCTTTCATGCCACACATTCAATGTTCACAGAATTTATTACAGCAGGTTTTCAAGTTTCTCATATAAAGTTTTGCCAGTACTTGAGTTTTTATTCAAAATTTCAGGATGGTTTAAGACTTTGATGAAATACATAATGACAAAACCTATATATGTAACTGAGAAAATGATTTTTCATTTTCAAAGTTCCTATTCCACATGGTCATGGGAAAAAAATTTCTGGAGAACCAGAAGCTAAAAGCTTCAAAGACATGCCATAAGTAAAGACCTCCAAATACACGATATTTTTGATAACTTCAAGATTTTGAGAAAGCTGTTTTGCACTATTGTTGAATCCTTGGGTTGCTAATTGTAACACCCAGCTTGCTGTAATAAATCTTCCACTCCTCTAAATGAGTGCCGTAATAGAGAAATTAAACTGAGAGCATGCTTCAGAAAATCTACTGGGTAATGATGTGACTCCTATTTCCACCACTGAACACTAATGCACAGAACACACAATTTCAATAATCCTACCTGCAGGATGGACACAGTCTGCGAGAAGTGGTGCTGTTCCATTGTTGATGTGGAATAGAGAGCAGCTAAGGGGTGATCAAATTTCTGAAGGTAGCTGTTGCTGTAACCTCTGTGATCCAGGTCATGACACAGGCATGCAACTAAAAGACCCTTTCGCTACAAAAAAATTGACACAAGCGTGAAAAGCAAGATGTATTTCCTGCCCCTAGATGTCACTCTCTACCCAAAATACTGTAGAAGTTGCACTATGCTAACACTGCCTTCAAACAGCACACATAGAAATATCCTTAAAAATGAGAGAAACATGACAGTAAGGACGTGCTGAATTAAAATTCTTGGTCCAATTGTAATTATATTATGCATTTAAAAAACATTGTTGGACAATAACATACTATTGGATGGACTCTGCTTCAGAAGAAGTCTGCATTTTGAACAGCCTGGTTATCCATTGGATCCTTACCATGTTTATTAAAACAATAAAAAGCACAGTTATTGAGGGAGAAGAAACATACAAGATGTATGATCTCCAGGTCGAGACAGATGCACTGAAGTTCAATGCCAGACCTGTCCCTGCAACACTCCTAGAGATGTTAATCAAATCTCCTAGTTGAGTTTTTTTCATTAACGTCAGCCACAAATGGTGGACAATGGCAATTGCAAACAAATAAAGACAGTAACTGGGGTTTTTATATAGTTAATCCTTAATATCCTGAAGAAATTGAGTCCCTGAAATCTTTCTCTAAAGGTTTTCACATAGCTTATGTGTTTGGAAAACAAATTCATTAATTTTTATGATTCCATCACTGTTGGCATGAAGTATCATGAAAATGTCTTCAGAGACCTAAAAGCTTCGTATTATAATTGGTTCTGATAAGTGTTCAGTAAACAAGGATAAGGCTATAAAATGAATCAGAAAAAGAATATTGATTAACCATCTATTAAGTGTGCAACATTCAACCTGGATACTATACTAAGAGACCCACGATTCTGTGGAAAAATAACAATGATGCATTTAAAAATATTATCACAAATACACCATGTGCAGAAATAAGGCTGTAGCAACATTAACTGTATTTCTGATTTTGAGACATTCACTTCTATTTTGAATGACATCTTCTCAATATTGCATCTTGTGTATTTTTAAGAAGCATATAAAAAACCCCAGGTGATGCAGCAGCACATGTCCACACAGATCCTCAGCAGACGTGGAACTCTTAGGAACATAACACACACCTCTATCACTTGAAGTTGTGCAGTAACAGCTTGTCCCAGTCTCCATGTCTCAGGCAGTCATTCTTGTCTCAGTCCTTCAGGATTATACAATGCCTCATAACAGTGTTCTTGACCTTGCGCCTATTGTCCCTGCTTGGATCCCAACTCTTTAACCACTGAAAACTGCTGGATCTATTTGTCTCCAGATCAGTGTCTCCTTTACAGTGTTTTATACTTCTCTTCCCATCTCTAAATCTACTGAGGTTTGTGTCAGCATCCCTCACCTGAGGGCACCCATCCCTAGATCCCCAAGCTTTCTTTCAGCAGTTTTCTGTATTCTTGTTGGATTATACAGAAAGAAGACTGCTGAAAAGAGCTGGGACGTTGACTGGGATAAGACACTCAAACAGATGAAGGCTGGCTGGAGTTTGCAGGGAAAAAAATACTGTTTCCATCTCTCTTAACAGCTGTCTTTTTTGCTCTCCCTTTCTTTCTCACTCTGCATCTCCAAAGAGATGGGGCTTACTACTTGGTTAGTATTGAATGTTATCAGAGTTTTAAAAATTCTCTGAAGCTGCACTCCACAGATTTTTGTTGTTAAAGGAATACTGATTTTTTTTTTTTTCAAACTTACATAGCCTGGCCAAATTTCAGCATATGCCTGACATATGCCACTTTCACATTTCAGTGTCAACTTTCAAGTCTCTGCTTTACAGCAGGATAAACTAGACCTTTTCAAATGAAAGATCACCAAATTTCATTTTATTCTTATACACTGAAAAAAACTTTGATTTCTATTAGCATATCTCTCCTGAAGAACCAAACAATTGTGCCTGAAATTTCCCCAAATGAATCAACTTGAGGAATTTAACAGAGCCTGGACAATTACAGCCCAAATGGATAATACTTAGCAGTTACACACAACTGAAAATAGGTTCTCAGAGTCAGAAGTTTCATGTAACATTAATAACAGACAGCATTCCAGTTGTACCTACCATAATTCAGAAGAAAAATAAGTGACAGTTTTCCATATTGTGTATTAATGTTATAAGCTTTCCATTTTACTATTTATCTTTTCCACTTAGTGATCAATTTAAGGTTTGGCTCTTCTTTACTCACATATGTCAGCCATCTCTGCAACCCTTGTCCTCCTATTCAGGATCTCCCAGACCTCACAGCATTCAAGACCCAGGATGTTTCCCTCCCTCACAACAGATCTGACAGTTAATTAAATAATTGAAGACTGTGGTTATAAGTAGGCAGGGAGAACCTCAAAACTTAGACATGGATTTATAGCAAATCTACCACTGCTTTTTCAGGGGCAGTCCTGAAAAACATAACTAGGATTAGGAATGTGAGTAATCCTCCTCCCTCAGACTCTTTACTCACATCCATTCCTCTATGAAGAGCTTTACATACACTCTGCCCGAGCTGACAAAAAAACTCTAGCACAGAAAATGTATTTGTACAACAGCTTATAGCTCTGATGAGGTGTGGTAACCGATACCATCACGTCACCTACCTCTAGATCAGTGAAAAGCCCCTGGTTGTTCTGCAGTATGGCATACATGCAATGTGCAACGGTGACTGCATGCTTCCAGTTGTGGTAGGGCACGCGGCGATAATTCTTCTTTACAGACATAGTAAATCGGCACAGCTTTTCAAGTTCAAAGCTAGGAAGAAATTAATTCGGTCAGAGACAAGAAATAAGAACAGGGAAAACAACCAGCAGAGGAGAAGAGATGGTCTTTGATTTACCCTTCCTGCTAGGATTGACACTCTCACTGTGGATGACTCATTGAATGGCATGGAGAGTCACTCAAGTTTGGCAAGGACAGAGGAGCGTGGATACCTGACAATGCTCTTAGTTTAATCTGTTAAATTCGGTAACATAAGCCATGCTACCCAGCTCAGTCAACACAATTGCATGACCTTCCCTGCTCCCAGAAGCTTGAAGTGATTTCTTTCAGTTGCTTATTCAACTTGAAATATAGTGCAACTCTGCATCTAATGGAAAATTTAAAAACATGATTTGTGATCAAAACAGAAAATTCAGGATTTTTTAAGCAAAGGACATAGAAGAAATAAACCCATTTAAATAGAGATGCTCCATAGTGACACTGTAAAAAGAGGAAGATTTTTTTTTCCAATACTTTTAGATTTTTTTTCCAGCTTAGCCTAACAGAACTGAAATTCACATCTCACAGTTTCTTCACTTCTCACCAAACAAAATTTTGTTAAGTCCTAAATCAATGACCTTTTCCCTCTTAAAAAGGCAGTTTTACTTTATTCTCATTTTTTTCCCTTGTTGCTGTGATTTGGCTTTAAGTTCCATGTTTTAAAAATTTCTTGGGTATATCAGGAAAGGGGTACTAATGTTCTAGTTTTGCAATACTCATGGGGTGAGAAAAAAAGCTGAATGTTTCTGACCTATGTGTAAAAATGCAGACACATCTACTACATGGAAACAGGCAGAAATGCGTATTTCTACAGTTGCGTGCTGAGCAACGCAATTATTATTCTCAGCCTTAATCTGACATCAGGAAAACCAGAGGCATATTGTCTTTCAAAAAACTTTAAGCTTTCTTTTTTTAATTCTAGAAAGTCAGACAGTGACAGAACTATTGTTTAAAGTAGTACATAATTCATAATGCAGAATATCACAATAGTCACTTCCATCTGCATCCAATCTCAACTCAATGGTTATTGCACGATAGTGCAGTTATAGCTAAAGGGAAAGTCATTATCTGTGATGCATCAACGTGGAATACTATTACTCTGTCCACTGCTGTATTTTGTATACTTGATTAAAGCAGTAAAATATTATTTCTTCAGAAGAGCAAAGAAATCGTAGTGAGTGTGACAGACTTTTCTCTGAAATCCTCCATGGACAGGACAATTATACATTATATAGGTAAATACTTTAAGGCACAACCTTACTTCTCAATATATTAAAATCAAATTTGAGTCTTAAAATTCTTGATTTTGTTTCAAGGGTTTGAGAAGTTTTGTTCTTCCAGAAATTAAATGCAAGTCCTGTTCCAACAGTCTCCTTTTCAAATATTTTCCTCACTTTTGTTTCTTTGATTTTATATGCGAAAGCTGAGGCTCATTTGAAAAACATCAAGTAGATATCAATTCTTTCTCATCAAAGCTACACCTTGAAAGGAAGAGACTGGGAGTCAGAAAGAGTAAAGAACAGACCCTGACTGAAAATATGACCCCCCAGTCCTGCATCCACAGCCATTCAGTCTGGAATGGAAACAAGCTAACTACACTGAGCAGTAGAGAACTGTCTTTACAAGAGCCACCCTCTCTGCAGCATTGAGGAAGATTGAGAAAGACCCTCTGGTTTGACTGTACACTTTGAGGGCACGGAGATTTATTCAGTTAGCAAAATGAAACACCAGCAAACATTTCCTGAATGTTGGTCCCTTTTGCAGGGACATACTTCCCCTTTCAATTGACCACCTGTAGATTTTTTTCCATAATTTGGAGCAGCTCCTTTCTTTCAGCAATGGGCCATACTTAGCCAAGAGAGAGAAAGGACAGCAAATGAAGCATTTAATTTGAAAATAATTCCCTTTCATAATTAATGCACAACTATGCAAATAACTGATTCATTTAGCAAGATAAGATCTGATCTTGGTTTATTTTTACCATATACATTATTAATTTCAGCAACTATATATTTGAAAAATCAGTTTTCATGCACCTTCTCCCCTTTTTTGGAAGACTGCTTTTTGTCTTTACCACCTTCTGTCTGAAAAGCAACCTCATCTCAGAACCAAACAATTTTTCTGTATATTGGAAAGCCAACTGTTTGGATAATATCACAAGTTCTTTAACCTGACTGCTCCCACATTTTATTAACTAAGAACCAAGGAGCTGGGACAAGAAATCCAGCCTGTTTATTACAGTCCTGTACAGACCAAACATAGTAAAAACAACATCAAAGAACACAGACCTTGAATTAGAAAGTAATTATCTCCAAAATTATTAATAAACAAACATGGAATTAACAATTAAAGAAAGAAATCATATACTTCATACCAGGCTGTCCCACAGGACTGATGAACCATGTAGACAAAAATGGCAGGCCAGACATCCTCATATGGACTGATATCAAAATGGTATCTAAGAAGAAAGTTTCAGCTTAGTAAAGACAAACACCTCTTCATTGTTACTAAAAACAAGTGAAAATGACTAGGAAATGTATATCCAGCAAGACTCACTTCTTTCTGAATACACACAGAAAATTGAACTTACAGGCTATACTTTTCAGTAATGTTATGTATTTCTGCTAAGGTCAATGGAACTATACTCATAGTTCATAAAATCATTTAGTAGTTTATGTTGGAAAAGACCCTTATGATCGAGTCCAACAGTTAGCCTTTGGCTTTGTTTACTTAGCAGAAACATATATCTTTATTTAAGGATCTGCTGATTAAATAATAGACAAAAAAAATTCTCAGGGACAATGAGAGGTTTACAGGCATTCCTAAAATATTCTGGACTTTCTTCCCAGGAATTGGAAAGATGATGTCTCTAAAAATATATTTACCGGATTTTTTTCCAATAATTTCTGTCATAAATTGCATGACACTCGCTCTAATTTTGATAGAGGAAAAAATCAGTTTTTACTGGCCCATAGAAATCAAGCTGAAACTTCAACAATTCTACATTTAATACCATATTTTTTATGTTTCATTACTTGAAGACTTCTCCCTTCTCCTGATATCAATATTTAGGGCTATTTTTAGGGACCCAGGACAGTAGAACTGTTTTTGCTTCAATTATTAATTAACCTTTTCCCTGCACTTTTTGTGCTGTGAGTTCTCTATTTCTTCTCCATGAAACCCAACTAAATGTGCTTGGCATACTGAAGAGCACAGCAGCTGTGAGAGGACCGAAGGTAGATGAATTGCTTGGAAAATGGTTAAATGTATTCTGACTGCTTGAACTAAAGGATGTTAATATAATTTAGAATGAAACCTGTCATCTTTGCAAGTAAAATTCATTTTTGCTGAGGAGGTGGGTTATATAATATCACCTTACAAAGCACAAGAAATTGTATTGCAAAGAATAAGCTTCTATTAGGGTGTAATCCTGCAAGCTGTTAATGCTCTGGCATTCAAGCGAATCACTTCAGCATGTAATGAACTTTAACTATAAGCAGTCCCTGTTAAGCACAGGCTTTCACATCACTCACAGCTACAATGCTCAGTGCTGAAGAGAAGTGAGAGAGCTCTGGAGATCTCGGTCTAAAAAACAACTTTGATTTTGTGACTTAATAGCTGATTTTAGGCACCTGGTTACTAGAGTAGAATTTATTGTCCTGGACCTAAAAGAGTGACTTAAAAATGTGATGACTCCCATTGTTAGCGTTGAATGGGGACTGGCCATTAAAACAGAGATAGAAGTACATCTTCAGCATACAACAGCTGAAAATAACTAAATTATGCCAGAGAAAGCCTAAAAGGCTGGATGGGAAGCCTTCCTCCAAATTTAGGCTGCAACTCTACACTCTAACACCTGGGAGTTAACCCTGGATTACCATTTTCCCCTCCTTCAAAAAGCACAAGCAGATGCACAACACACACACATACATACTCGATACTCACAAAAAAACCAAATGCCCCCTACACAAACACCCCAAAACCAAACCTAAAAAACACACACAACCCAGAAAATCCCAGGAACAAGCTGGGATGTATATGTTTAATCCTAAGACATACCCAAGGGGATGAGATCATGCATTTGGTCTTAAGTACTGATGTTCCAAGCTTGGCTTCCTCTCTGGCTCTGAGCTGACGGTAACTTGGGACGGTCAGAATGAAAGCTCATCTCTTAAAATCCTAGGTAAAAACTAATGCTTAAAGCAACTACTGCAGCTACCCATGCCTGTGGAAAAATTCTGAGTGCGCATAATTTTATATCTTTGATAGATAAATTTTGTTCATGGATCATTAAGTATAACTAAATATAAGAAAGCCAGAGATAAAACCCCCATGACATGGCAGTAGTTCAATAATAAAAGTGCTTGCTACAAAAAACTCCACTACAAATAGGAAAAAAAAATAATTTAACAGGCTATATCCAACTGCTGCTACATTAGAAAAATACTTACAGCTCAATTTCTTTATAAATGTGTGGAGGCAGTGTACAGTGCATGAGGTTTTGCCACTCTTCTGCTGTACAAACACTATGGTAGGATAGCTTCTCCATCGTTACACGGTAAATACACTCTGAATGACGAATTCTGTGGTACATCTGAGAAAGAGAAGTCATGCACGAATGTGGAATTTTAATAAAGAGAAAAAATTATTTCCCGTATTCAAGCACAGATTATTAAAATACAGATCTGCAAAAATGATAGTGCTTTTGGCTGCACAACTTCACACATTAGAAAAGCAACAGATTACATTGAATTCCCTACTTCTGGAAAACTAGGCCTTCTATCACATCATTCTGATCTACTCACACAGGTAAATATCTAAGGCTCAGCTGACTTTTCACTGCATGTGAGCTCTCCCCAGGAAAAGAATCAAAGTTCAGGAGTCAGAAACAGAGCTAAGTCCCTTGCAAAATTCTAACAGACAGAAAACCTAGACCAGGGAACAATTCATATTTTCTGCCACTCTATGAATTCTATTAATTAGTATGAATTACTGCTATCTGTGCAAATATTTTTTGCTGCTATCACAGCAAAAGGTATGTGAGATGTTCATCATACCTACATTACTATTTAGAATGAAAAATAAGTACAGGTAATTACTGAGAGGTTCAGACAGTTATTGCAGACATGACATGGTTTGCAAACATGTGGGGACATAACAATGTACTAGTAAAACAATCCCCTGGAGCAGTGCGCCCTGAATGGTAACATTCACCATCTAAAAAGGGTGAACTCACACACAACTGAGTGTGCATAGTCCAAAGTGTAATTTATGTGCAGGCCATTCTACCTACCTTGACCCACGTGAAACAATTTGAAGTAACTGGTAATAAAATTTGCTGCCCACTGTACCAATAGCACAATATTGGTAAAATTACTTAATGTAAATCACCAGGCTTAACTGGCTTTGCATTGTATCTTATCTCCCATGAATATGGGAGTTCTTTTGCATTGTGTTCTTATTGAATTTATTGCATTTTTATAGTTATATAGTAATGATCATTACATTGCTAATGTTTCCTATAGGAACAGTAAATTTTGAGATGACATAGTGTTTGAGGACAAAAATAGATATTCACTCTTATCTAGAAGCATGGATAATTATAAGTATATACTGCAGCATATAAGTGTAAAAATTGATCTTTGAGTATTAAGCATATGGAATTGAGAGATAATATAGCATCTCCATTCCCCAGTTAAATTTATAAAATACAATCTGAATTTATAAAAGTAATAACACTTTCTAGTGAAAAAGGGAAAACAGATATCATTCACATTTCAGAGCTTGCTCTGTCAGTTTAGCTACACAAAATAGATATATCCAGAGTATGGTTATTTCAAATGAAATCCCTATCATCCCCTTAAAATAGAATTATTCACCAAGGAGTTCAATGTTATTTCAATGAAACAAACTTACGAATCATTTCAATAATCCGTAACAGCAACATACTTAAGTATTCTCATTATAACTTAAAATATTGTAAATAAAACTTACATTAGCACAGTGTAAGGCTAAAGCACAAAAGACTGCAAACATTTTAAAGTTGTTCTCATCAGTTTTAGAGAAGGCACTTCCACTTATTTTGTTCACCATCTGCACAACACCTATTACACTTCCTCGGCTGACAATAGGCATGCACAGGATATTTCTGGTTGTGTAGCCTGTGTAGAGGTCTACTTCTCTGGAGAGCCGTAAAGGAGAAAGAAAAAAGAGAAAAAAGTTAATATCAGTTGGTATCTATTCCTTGATTCTCACAAATGTTGATGTACACTATACTAAATCATTTTAAAGTAGACCTAATTAGTACCAGAAAGAATTTCACCTTCAAAATTTTCAAATATTTCTATCTACTGTGTCATACTTAGAAAGAACTTTTTAATCCTTTAATCTCCATTTGCAAAACAAAGGATCAATATTGCCTCAAACACAGAGCTAAAGAACATTCAGGTATTCTTAGGCATGCTCTTTAGTAGTGAACTGTTTGTTCCACCCTGAAACTAATGAGATTGCAGGGAGACTAATAATGAAAATCGGCAACAATCTAACTACATTTTTCCCCATTATATTAATATTTGATAAAAATAATACTTTTTATTTGCATCTTAAAAGTATCTCTGATGGCTAAAGCATTTAAATTAATATCTATAAGTTGCCTCCTCATCAGAGGACCACAGCTCCACGAATGAATCTGAGTATGAAATGTAAGTAGTAATTTTATGTAAAAGGTTTGATGAGCTATCTTCCCTTCCAATGAACAACATCCTACCTGTTAAAGCGTGGGTCTGCATAGGCATCAGGGATGTTAAGGACTTCTCCTGTTCTTGCCACTTGACCAGCTATTCCTTTTTCTATAGAAAATCTGGAGAAAATAAAAATGTGTATTAGCCAAAATACAGAATACACATTTTTCCAGTGGAGTTTCTCTTGGACACAGTAATGGGTGCTCCCAACCAGCATCATTTTCTTGCTTTGAGGAGAAAAATCTTACAACAACTAGTAGTACATAACAAAATAAAAGAGCACATCCTAACAGATACTTTCTGAAAACATTTTACGTAGCTACATAGTTTAATACAAAACATGCCATAACATGATCATTTTAGTGATGAAAATTCAAAATCTTCAATAACCCAGGGGGTTATCCCTAACAAATATAACATTTGTTCAGAACCTGAGATTTGTGTTTACATTTAAAAGGTATTGATTTTATTGTAACTTTTACATATTCATTGTTTTTTTAGACACAACAAAGGCAACATAGAACTTGTTTCTTTGGGTGACGGGTGTGTGTGTATTTGGCAACAAAATTTTGGAAAAAGACCAGTGGAAAATTCATAGCTAAACACTATATGTATTTGCCAAGTAGACTTTGGAATGACTGGCTTGTTTCGTGACAATCAAACAACACCATGGTACTAACTGCATCCCTTAATCACCACAAGGAAGTTAAACACAACAAGTATATTCCTAAACTGTATCAGAAAAATCCATACGTCTGTCTTGTGAGTAAATAATTTGCAATACTTTGACAAAGTAGTTATGACATACAAGCAGAAGATAATTTATGGAGAAAACCACTTAGAAAGAATCATATGTGGAATGCTTTGAAGTCTAAATGTACTCTGATAGTACCCTGATGCCTGGTATTGAAGTTAGTGATAAAGCTGTCAGGATTTCACCCTGCACACCTGACATTGAGTTAGATTTTTCTGTTGCTTCTTATGATAGGTACATCACACCAACTTAAGACTCCTTCCTGATGACTCATTCAGTGTCACTTTCTTACAGATATTTAAGTTGCACTTCACTTTCAGTACACAGTACCTGTGAAATGGCTTACACCCTTGCACTTAGAATCAACATTTCAATAACATACAGAAAGACAGAAAGATATAAGCAACAAAAACAATTATCAAGAAGGAGTATGAAAGTGCATGTTAAAGCAGGCCAGCTTCTTTAATTTACACCACCTCCTTGCTTGTCAGTGCGCAAATTGCACCAATTTTGACTCCTTCCATTCTCACTCACACAATGGCAAGTGGGAGTAAGTTTGTCTAAAGGAGTCTTACTGAAGACATGAATCACATCTCATATTGGCCCAGAACTTTAAAAGTATAAGGAGGAAATGAAAAAAGTTCTGATAAAAATCAACGCTGAATATTTTAGGAAAATTTTAGTACAGGATATTTAGTCAAACACTTCTTTCTTTTAAGAAGCTGAAAATCTGAAACCTGCATGCTTTTGAAAATCTTAGTCTGGATCTTTTAGGGATTCATAACTTTTGAAAAGTGAAAAACACTATATTTACTTTGTTGTTTAACCTTTCATTAAAAAAAGTGCATAACTGTAAAAATTAGGTACCTGTGACATGAAGCAGAAATACACATAAATTTTAGTCAGAGAATCCTGTGTAGTCATTACCAGACAATATATATTTCCAAATTCACCACTTCAAGCAATGTTCAGTATCACAATTAATTAAAAGTTTGAAAATCTAAATTCACATGAGAAAAGTAAAATTAAATTACTCCACTTGAAATCTTCAAAACCAATGACCAATCCATACTCAAGTCCACATCTGCCTAATCCATCCATAAGAAGTAAAAATTGTGATTTCCTTGCTTTGGATGTGCTTGAATTGCACAAATTTTAATTCCTCTTGGGAACACTCTTGGGAAAAAAAGTCCCAAACTGGCAGACTACGGATTAGGTGCACTATTACCTGCACCTTTACCTACCTCAGAACACCTCTGTTTTTTTCCCAACATGATTTCCAAAAGGACCGCCTCCGGAAGACGGCATTTCCAGGAGTGACGTTATAGCTTCAGAGACGCTGTTTCGATGGCACTGCAATGTCATTCCCAGAAGTACTACCTTCTGGAGGCGGGTCCTGGTGGGAATGATATCACAGTATGACAAGTATTGTCAGGGTACCTGCAGATAGGCACAGAAACTGGGTAATAAAATGCCTGCACATCCATAGTTATAATGAGACTGCACTCTTCTGTCAGCTATTCTTACCTTATTTCTTTGGTCTTCTTGAAGACAGGTTTTCCATCATTTTCTTCTCCAATATCAAAAAGGTCTGAATACAGCTCCTTGTTTTTGTGGTCAACCTGGAAGAGTGCACACCTATCTGCATTCACCAGGTTTTTTGCATATATCTACAGACAAAAAATAAAACTAGAGTTAACGGTCATGAGCTGGATTATCTTCAATCATTTACCTGATAAAAACATACATCCCTGCACAATAAAAGCTTTGAGAAGCTATCCAGTATGGAAATCAGTTTGAAGGAGCAGTCTTTTAGAATATAATTCGAAAGTAAAATCTCAAATTCAATACTTTTTTTGTAAATTAGAGTGTTCACTTTGAGAAATACAGGAATATCTTCAGAGACTTGAAAGTTTCCTAAAAGAAAATAGGCTTTCCTATTTAATTGTTTTTCAAGGCCTTTCAAAACAGTGCCTTTCTTCCCTCTATGTTTAGAAGCTATTCATCTTTACTTGAGTTTAAATAAATAAGTTAGAGCAAGACCTAAGAGCAATTTTGGCTTTTTGTCTTCATCTTCAATGCAAATATACTGGTATTTAATATCCAACAAAGACAAACAAAACAGAGGGCAGCATTTGCTTCTAAAAAAAGCTAAGTGTGCCTGTAATACCTAACAATGAACAAATTATCCTTGTGGGTCCCTTCCAAGTCAGAAATATTCTGTGGCCCTGTGATTCTGTCATTAGAGGTATCATTATGGATTGCCTATGCAGAGGGATAGGAAATGGCTGCAACCTCCCGATGTCAGGGACAGTACTTGCACAAGAGGTGAGACTTAGAAATTCTGCATGAACTAACCAAAGCCCAAAGGCACCAGCCACAGCTAAAGAAGTACCACAGTACCGGAACAGACTTGCCTGGTCTCTATCTTACTTTGAAACAACTAGTTTTATCTTAGCAAAAACAACTCCCAGGAACACTGACTGTCAGAACAGAATCTTGTCCTGGGAACACAGCAGCTCTTCACTGAAGTATCTCAGACATACAATAGTCTTTCTGAGAACAAGAGGAAAGAGTAACACAAAAATCAAACAACAATCACTGTGTTAATTTAAGATGCCAATATGCAGGCATAAGAGCCTGCTCTATCCAATTCAGATAGGTCTCCTATGTTTCTTACCTGCTCAGAAAGTACAGTAACTGCACGGTACATGATCTGAGATGGGTGTCTCCCCACTTCATATATAAATACCTACCAAGTCATTCAGCTACAGAAAGAGGCTGACAAAATCTTGGTGTACAATGCATGCAGTTGGCATGTCTTACGGATTCACAAGACTTCCATATGAATGATCTCCCCTACCCCTTCCCTCTGCACTTCAAAAAATAAAAAAAAACCCATAAAGTATTTCATTTCATACTAATGCAGACGGACAAATGTTAGGCCTTGCAGAAAAAAACCATATGAGATGAAAAATCATTGGCTGAAAGACTCAAGTGTTATGTCATATGAGGGGAACTGGACAGATACCTTCTAGCCCAACTCCAAAACCTGGAGGGCCCTCTCATACAGACAGAATCTGTCTCCAGGAAGATTCTGTTGTCTTCTACTCCATTTACTCAATTAGAGCAGTAGAAAGTCAGGAAGACTGCAATCTAAGAGGTAAGATTTGTGCAATTTTTTCCCCTTAGAGCATTAAGAAATTTAAAGACCTCAACCAACTGGACTGCTTATATATTTGCTCAAAAGATGGGGAACAGAAACTGGCAAAAGGACAAGGGGTCCAGTAAGTGCTTCTATTCAGATACTGTATCAGATTTCTTTATAAAATCAGCAGCACAGTGTTGATTTTATACAATTAATCTTTTGTGGTTTAATGTATATGACTCAAGAACTTACCTTGGTCACGACTCATGGTTTTCAAAAATGACTACTTAAACAGTACTAATTGAGAAATAGTTACTGGGATGAGAGAGTTTTACTTCTCTAAATCCCTTGCTCAAATCCTGACCAGTAGCTGAAGAGGTTTACCAGTACAAAAAGTATGTTCTGCACTGTCAATAGGGAAGACAGGGACCACATTTTGCATAAGCTGCTTGTAACTACTCTAGCATACTGGCAAGAAAATTTGTAAGGCAACTTGAACTTTTACTTCTCTTCCTTGCATTTGCATTCAAAAACTTCCTTATACTACTAGCTTTGCTGAGAGATTTTGATGAAAATAAAAATTAAAAGAACGGAAAGTAACAGCCTTTTTTTTTTTCTTTGGTATTGCAGAACAAATCAAACCATAAGTGCAATCACCAAAGGGTGAAGTAGTAAGGTGAAACTGAGTTCTGGTCTTTTATCACACTGAGGCACAGAATAAGCCACGTAATGATAAAATCACACTGCTACATAATGGCAATAAATGTACAAACACATAATTCAGTTAATTGGCTCAAGAAAGAGACAACAGCTACAGCTTAAAAGGAAGCTGAGTATGAAACATCACACAGGTTAAAATACAGAATCATGATGCAGCCAAGTGCTGGAAAATATGATGAAAGAGTAAGCATATTTTACTGCCAATTGTGTTTTCCACCAGATCTCTATTCACAAGGAAGAACGGAGAATATCAATATTTGTTCTCGATGCCATATGTTATGTTATACAGCTCTTTTAAATGCTAAGCTATTTTTTAGCAGTTCATTTAAATTGGAAAAGTCAATGTGCAGAAATGTGTCCTATGTGCAGAATTCTTGACTGTGTACTAACTAGAATAACACAAACACTGCAGAATATTTTCCATTACTAATTCACGTTTCTAAATAAAACCACTTTAATGTTGTTTGCATACTAACTTCACTGTCTTTGAATAGTCTAGCTAAGAATATCACTTTGAAGACTGGGGCACGTATCAGAGTACTGTTGGAAAGTAACTTTTTCAATGTGCAAATTTTAAACAATGGCATCACAGACCTGATTCAGGTTTACACTTAGGGAAAAGAATTGCAGAATGCAATCAATGCGCATAAAGCTAAAAAAGTGTAATTTGCATATCAAACACTCAAAACATGTTCTAAACAACTAGTCCATGTGCACTTGTTAACACTATTCAGGAATTCAATATTGATTTAGAAACTCATAAACTGCTTCTGAACAGTACTTTAATTCACTGATTAGTTATTTCAATGGGAAGAACTAACCACTTGGCTTTAGTGGTTTCTATAAAACACTGACTGACTGTCGCTCTAGTTATGGGTGTAGTTTTGCAATGTCTTACACATCTCATTCAGCAACTGGAAAAATACCCTAGGAGTAATATTTGATCTCTATCCTTTGCTATGGACAGTAACTTCTTCAGCAGTGTTTTGCCACATGTAGCAAACTGAATTTAGGAAGAAGGAATCAATAGAACACACTGATATAAAAAGAAAACAGAAGGCTTTCTGTTACAACTTTCAAACTTTCTCTGAAACACAGTAGTAACTATTTAGTTCAGAGACAGTCATGTTTCACTCCTTATGAAAGCTGTGAACGGAAGTTGTTGCTACAATGAAAAACCAAGCTGTCCTTTGCCACCTTTTCTGTATTGACATGTTTACACTGTTTGTATTATGTGTTCACTACAAACAGCTCATTTATTTCAGTGGCATAATGTCTTCAAGGGAAGGAGAATGAAGGGCTTTAATAACTACAACTAATAAACTTAGAAGTGAAAAAGACAACTTACCATTATATGTTCAAGTAGAGAATCTATTGCAACTATATTATCAAAATACGTTCTGCAGAGAAAGAGAAGTCGGTAAACATTGGCATTTAGTGAAACACTTCTCAAATGGGTGTCAGGGGCTCTTGTTTCTTAACGGCTTAACACGGAGCCAGAAAAGGTGAGGACAAACCACTGCACCTTGAAAATCACTGAGTGGCTTGCTACATCACAATGGAATTAAGAAATGGTCCTAGTTCTGTTCTTGAAACAATTATTCTACAGAATTGAGAATATTCTTTATTATACATAGAATTTTCTCTGTAAAAAAAGGAAAAGACTACCAAATATTGCCTGCCGTGAACTGAATAGGCTCCTGCTGAGCAACACCAAGAATGCATCAAAATGCTTTGGCACCTCTAACACATGGAAAATTTTAAAAGCAGAAGTAAAAAGGAAAAGAAAAGCAGTAGACTACAAAAAAAAAATCTATTTCTTTCAAAATATCAAAATATCTCATTAGGTTTACCCATATTATGCACAGAGAACTGAATAAAAATTTGTAATGCAGCTAAACCCACGTCATATTATCCAACCTTTAACACTAGTTGAAAGGCAACTATTTAAGAAACTCTTAATGGGTCTTCTCTATCAACACCGGTTGAAGTTGAGGAAAGGGAATGATCTTGTGATGTAAAAAATAAAAAAAGAATCTCAGCTTCACAGCAAAATGGTAACTGTTCAAGGACAGTCAAGAACTTGGAAAGGTAAAGGTCAAACTTATTAGTAACAGAAGTCTAAATCTTCCACATGCCGAGTCCTAATAACCCTCGGATGACAATGTTCCCAGCAGACAAAAGGCATTGTCCCATGGCCTTGAATATATACACAGCTCAGTTCTGTTAGGGTCCAGTGGAAAGGAGATATAATACACTAGTCTTACATTGCCAGGGACATGAAGAGGTGGAGCACTGCATACTCTGCCCTTTCTAAAATGTTACAGAACATGTCCTGGAGACATTGCACACTAACAATTTCCTCACTGAGGAAATTCTCCTTCCATGTTAGCAAAGGTACAGACCACTTCTAAGAGGAAACTAATCATTTTCTTGCTGATACAAGTATTTGCCTACATAAAGTTCATAAAGATATTATTAAATGATATCCCAGTTTTGTGCCTTAAAACACAGGCTTTCTTTTTTTGTTGAAACTAAAAAACTAGCAATTGATAATGCTGTATGAGAATTATTTTCTTATAGAAAGGCATAATAAATATTTGCAATATTTATTGTCCTTTTTATCTTAAAAATGTAAAACAATTACAAAGTTCTTTACAACAATCTCAGTACTATGCCAGTCCAAGAATAAATTGACAGTCCATAAATCTGGGTATATTAACATAGTTTTTTGGTAAACTAGTTCACTATGGATGTTAGCAACATCAAAGCACTCTGGAAAGGAACATAATGGTGCAAGACTCAATGAGAGTGCCCTTTGGGAGGCATGCTCTGAATTATGCTGAAATTAAAAAAAAAGGTCATCCTGAGGAAAAAAACTAGGAAAAACATCTGGATACAAGCAGTTTGCCCTCCTTGCAAGGGGCAGACTCCTCCCTGTGGTTTATTACTCTCCATTCCAGCTGGGTCAACTTGGCTGCCTACATTCCTGAGCAATGCCATAGGAATCTTGGACATCCTCTAATCTCATCAGTTTGAGAATTGTTCATCAAGACCCACAGAAGTGTTTGTAGCAAAAATCTGAGCCATCTCATTTTTCCACAGTATCATCAGTATTTTGTGATGCACTTTGGAATTCTTCTACCAACTAGATTCATAAAACACTGTTAAGCATCCCAGACTGAATTACCAAAAGTATAGCCCTGGTTTATCTTTTAATTTATTGATTATCTTTGCTATTTAAAGATCCTAGAGGCAATGACAAACAAAAAGAGATGAAGGAACAGCAGATCACCTAAGACACTAAACTGATTTTGCAAGTGTAAACTCAAGCTTTCACACTATTTCTGTGCTTTCAAATTAATCTTGCCTTATAGTGACAAGAAATTAAAAGCAAACATATTACATGCAGTAAAAGTCTTTGAAAATTAAAATAGGGCCTTCAGAAAATGCAGGGGAAGAATAATCATGCGGCAGCCCTCATTCTTCAAGGATTTAACTCTGAAGTCCCTATATGTATGCATACATGCGTGCATGTCCAAAATAATGGTGGGGGGAGAATAGGGGAAGATGAAGCACACTAAGTAACTTTCTGTAAAGTCCTTTCAAGACTTCTAAAATTCCCATGAGACACCAAGCCTATTTGTCTCTTCTCAAAAGATGGCCACACTTAACTCTGACAGAAGAGGTGGAAAAAAAAAGGGGGGGAAAATCCGTGCAAAAAAACACAAGAATAAAGAAATTCTGTAAGGTATAAATGAATGTCACATTTTCTTCTGCACCACGACCACAAAAATTTTTGAAAGGTACATACCACTACCATCCATATCACTTGTTCTTGTCCCTGTGCTGAAATTTGCCCACCCTCTGTAGTGTGCCTTTGCACCTGCTTGTGAACTACAGTGAGTAGCTTCCACTACTGCTATTGAGTGAACACAGGTAGATTGGAAGAGCCACACTAGAAAAGCTCATCAAAAACTCATGAGATTATCTTGCAAATCACACTTACTTCGATACATCAAGCAAGAAGTCATTCAGTTCAGTCTGCTTGGCAAGGCCCCGGCACACCTGGAAGCACAGATCATAGAACCATTTGCTCCAGAACACTGATGTCAGAGGGAAACTGAAGCCCCATCCCTTTAATTTGTATGAAAAAAATACCAGTACGTGAGTGTGTGTGTATATATATACAGATATATATATATATGCTACAGCACTGTATAAAATTAAAAGCTGAATTTGTGTGCTGGGTTTCAATCTTAGCTATCTAGCTGCTGAGTTAAAACTGTGAAACACAAGTAAAATCTTTCCTAAGACTCGCTGAAAGCTGTTGGTTGTTACACTTGTTCATGCTGTCTCAAAGGCTGTCACTAAATGTGGTTATGGAATGAACATTTCCTTATCCAGACCCTCAGATCTTCTGAGAATGTCAAATATTTCATTTCCCTTCTCCCTTACCACACTTTTACCACTTTTTTCCAGGCTGCAAAGTAGCATATAGACACAACATCAGGCAAGTTTAACTAAGCTAAGCAGCAGATGTTATATGCTCAACTTTGGGAGAAATCAGCATGAATATGAATACAAAAAATAGTATGCATACTTCTTTTCAGAAGCAAAATATTAGATGAAGCAAAGCTTTCAACTGTGTTTTTACTTCACCTATTCGCATACTCTGTATCTGAAGCACAATTGTGCATCTGTATATTACTAGAGCAAGCACTGAGGCCAAAAAAAGAAAACAAGCCTCTACTGCTTGTACATTTTACACTCACAAAAATATCACTTTGAACTAGTGATATTTTTCATCTGTGCAATGCAGATACAAAATGCCAGATCAAAACCCTTGCATTCTTCTCATGCAAAAAAACTTGGGAAGACCAAGCCTTCTGCTTAGAAGAAGGAACAGAAATAAAAATGATCAATGGACAAGCTTGAACTTAACTTAACATGTAGTGTTTTGTTAGATGTGACAGACTTCTCCATTAAGGAGAAAGTAATTCTTACACAGGTGAAGCTACAACTGCATGCAATTGAAATTCTAGTAGTGTACAGTAATCTGTGCCAGCTTATTCTTCCTAGATGTGAATGCCCACCCCAAAGTCAGTGACTTCCAGCACCGAGGCAGAAAACATTAGAGCCTAGAAGAGAAAAGCAGGAAGCTTTCTGTGCACCTTCTGACAAGTGTATGAAAGACACCTTGAAAAAAAGAATGCCATGAATTTCCTCCTGGGAGTTGACAGAAGAATCTATTTTAGCATCTTCTCTGAGTTGACAGAACATGTTTACTTTCAGTGTTCCCATCTTCTGCTAGCTGAAGTAACAAAACCTATTAGCAAAGCTGCTGGGGTTTGCCAGAGCAGCTTGACACTGCGTGAAGCTCCATTAGGCACCCAGCTAGGGACAGCATGGGGCATCCTTAGTGGCTGTAGTTACAGGACCATGAAGCAGCTAGCAAGGATGGCTTAAAATAGGCTTTGCTAGCAACACCTCATGATTTCAAACTGAATACCAAAGCAGGAGAAAAGCCACCAGTTAGCATAGCAGTTGCCTTTCCACAAGAAAAAATAAAAAAAGAAACAACCCTTCAAAATTGTTATGATAAATCCACTTTAATCATTATTTATCCACTTTGTTCAAATATCTTTCAGTGTTTGTTATTTGATCCATGATTGCAAGTGAGGAAAACTAGTTCAATGAACACCAAAAATGTTAGCATATTTCTCCAGGTTCAAGGAAGGGGCCTTAATCAATGCTTTAGCAGTGACCTCTACTTAAATCTGATCACAATCCATGCTCCTACTAAACAAGTTCAGGAAGACAAGTTACACAATGAAAAAATTAAAAACCACTCACACTTACTTGTACTTGATGTATTGCTACTGAAGCCCATGCAAGATTTGCTGTTGCAACCTGCAACAAAAGAAGAAACTCTCTGGAGTAACCTTGAAAACTGCACATTGGTTACATGCCTCTTTTCTCTGTCTACCTGCTAAGTAAATTGACTGAACTGTTTTAGACAAGCAGGCAGTAACAATTTGTGGGAAGACAGTTATTTTGTGAAAGTCTCAGTGTACTTTCGAGTGTTTCAATTTTAGAGCTTACCAATGCTCTTCAGAAGCAGAATTGGGCACCCATCAGCTCAGAAATACAACATCAAAACAAACCTACCACAAGCCAAGGGCTTTAAAAATTACACTGCTGAAAAGCATCTGCCATAGAAATAAAATATGCCCTAACAGGTTTCTGGGGCTGTATTTTTCTTTTCTTCACCAATAGCTACTTCCAGCTGTAAACAGGCACTGCTTCTCTCATTACTGTTTTGGTGGCAGAAGAACCAGACCTGATCCCTCAGCTCAAGACTAGTTTGAGGTATGACAGTTTCCAGGCAACATTTCAAACAAATGTCATGTAAACTGCAGCTAACTAAGATGTGCTACCATGCATAATCTCCTGTCCTTGAAGCACAGGAGCTTTGTAGGAACACAGGGAATGAAAGCACAAGAGGTCAGCTTTTGCATAGCTTCCTAGGGTATTTTTTTATAACTTTATATTTTTAAACAGAACACTTTGCACACATTTCATAAAAATTGCTAATGGTATCCAGAGGCTTTCTGAAACCTGAAAATGAAAAGAATGCTTTAGAACACTCAGAAAGTGACCTTAAAATATTTTTAATTTACTAATAAAATACTTTCATTTAGCAGCCAGTCTTTTCCAAGTAGAATATTCATGAACTTTAGCTACAGAAGGTATTTCAGATAACATAAAACATCCATATTTTCACAAAGCAGTGCATGTCTGAGACCTATCTGAATTGTAGATTGATCAATGTAATAGGACAATTTTAAAAATTAAATACATTGTGTGTAGGCTGCAGAATTAATGAAGCCTGGGTTTGCATGAATGCCTGTTCTTTGTTCCCTGAGCAGGGACACTGGCACCACCATGCTAATCCAGTCCCCTACCCTGACCTCTGTCTACCAGTGAAAAAATACAAGGTGTGACAACAAGCTGAAGTGGCACTGACTACCCAACTAATATACACATGTAAACATCAGATGAATGCTAGGGTACTTACTGATAAACAAAATATACACTTGAAAAACACTGCTGCTGTTTTCCTTCTTTGGGAGGACTAGTTTTAGTATCTCTTGCCTGAATATTTTCTGTCCTTTTCAGGCACATAATTCCTGCTCAGTACAGCTAAACTGCCTCATGGTGGATCTCATACCACAATCAAGACAACACACCTGTCTAGAACTCACTGCATTTTGTCCTAACCTCTGTGTTCAGGTTCCCCTTCCCTGGGGAAGGGTACAGAGAGAAATTAATGGCATTCATCTTTTATATCAGGGACATCTTAATGGGGCATAACAGGGATCCTTACCCAGACATGACACCAAAGATGCACTTCTAACACCTTTAGTACAGCAACAGCCTTTGCGACACCTGCTCCATTCTCAAATTCATTTGTATTTGGCTAATGGCTCCTAACTTTGGATTGACAAATGGACATGTATGGACAATGTAACTACACAGGCCTTATATGAATACAGTAATGCATGCAGAACAGTCATGGAAAGGGGAAGATGAGTATGAATGGGAATATCTGGATAGGGAAGCATCAGAAGTTAAGAAAAGCAGAAGAGAGCTTTACGAGTGTCACCTAGACTGGCAGGTCATCCAGGTACCAGCACTTCTACACACAGTTTCTAAGGACATCTAAGTCAGGAGACAAAGGACAGTGAGTAAATCTTGACAACTCACAGAGATGGGACAGGCTAGAGGCACAAAAGCTATCAGCTCCTAAAGATTAAAGAAAAGGCTGACCCAAAACCAGCCCATGGTTGTCAACCTGGAAAGAAAACAGGAGACCATAAGGAATTGGCAGACAGCATCCCTTGTCCTGTTGCAAGGAATTCTGGAGGGACCAACTGGATACCTGCTACTGGAAATACCTATACACACGTCTTGGTACCGGAGAGTGTGTGGCAGTAAAAGTGTGAATGCAAACATCAGAAATTGCTTCACTTTTGATTTAAAATCACTTTCCCCTCCTGTGAGACCCAGCATTGAGACTTGATACATTGCAACATTATGTTTTGCAATAGAGCTTATTCCTTGAGAAGCTCCACCAAAAACTAAACTAACGTAAATTTTAAAATCTTACCATAACGTAAAATAAAGCTGTACTGGAAAGCTAAGACTGAGGCTAAAGATAACTGAGCATTGTCTATTTTATATAAAGTGATTTTGGTTTTTCATGTTTGATTTACACTTATATTTCATTCACCTGCCCTGCACTAACTTCTCTAACAACTCTGTACTGAGTTTATAACCAGTAAAGAAACCTTGAATCTGTTCATCCACAAAAGAACACGAGGTAAAATTCTTGATGTGCCCCTGTACTTGTATATTTTACCTCCTCTGACTGAAAATACAAATCACTACCTATTTTTTGGTTTTCTTAATAAGAACAAAAATCAAGCATGAAAAAGGTATAAACTCACAAGAAGGGTGAGAGAAAGAAGTTTGGAGTGTGGGGAGGGATGGGGGTAAAGTCCTGACCATGGTGGGGAAGTGGGCAAAGGCTGCACATGAGCTCACCTCTTGGTGACTGTGGTGGAAGGCTTCTTTGCCCCAGTGACGGTAAAGCTCCAGGATACCAATCAGGTCACCAATTGCTGTGACAATTGGCAAACAGAGAACAGATTGGATGCGGGTCCCTGACTCCAGTCCAGTACCTTTGGGAAATCGCTCATCCTAGAAAATGCAAACATAATCTGATAAAATGTAAACTGATAAAACATGAACAGGAAAGACATACTGACATTTTCCTCCCCCTCCTGTCTGACCAAATCTGCAGGAAAATTACAAAAGTCACTAAAACTCATCTCTCCGCATAACTTACACACAATATTGAGACATCTACTGAAAAAAATGTAATTTTAAAATCTCAGCATTAATTTACATATAGAGATAACTTTATTGATACAAGGTCAGAATCACCTGTGATATTACACCCAGCTTTGGGTTTGTTTATATAATTTTTTTTTTCTCTAATCTCACAGGCAGCCAAAACAGCACTTTATTGCTAATGCCAGTCCAGATTAAATAAAAACCCAAACAAGCAACACTACAACCCCAACATCTTTCCCTCCAAAAAAACCCAAAGCATTTGTAATCACAAAGTGGACTGCTTAGATCTCAGAATTAGAAAGCAGACAAGGGTGCTTGCAGGAGAACAGAACTTGAAGCCTGAGGCTAAGGCTTTAGGTTATACAGTTATAATCCTCAAACAACTCTTGTTGTGCCCCCAAAAAGTTATGCATGAGAGCAAGCACCTTCTTCCTTTGCTTATGGATCCTGAATGAACTGGCATAAAAGTTACAGAAACAAATGTTAAAATAATCCTACTAGCTGCTATAAAAGGCCCAAATACATAACTTTCAATCCTCACAGGGAATGTCCAAGGGTTTATAGCCCCATGTAGGAAAACTCAGGCAGACCTGAGAAAGCAGGTTAGTAATGCAGTCACTATTCAATGTGAAGTGTGCAAGACCCGCATCAGTCCTTCAGTACTTGATTTGTACCAGATGTTCCCTGCAGGCTGTGCTTAGGTAAGACAGACACCCCTTCAAGGCTGATCAAAATCTCTCATATCTCAAAGAAAACAGCAAGTAATCTCTACCTTAATTACCAAGATGACAATCAATTTGAACAAATGACAGACAAAAGAGAGTGGGAAGCACTTTGAAACACAAGCCTTCTGCTTTCTCTTTTTAATTCTGTCCTCCCACAAAAAAGGGCTGGCAAGTCTACTTGCATGCGCTTCCATTTCGCTGTTGAGAAGCCCCTAAAATCACATGAAGGCAAACCATCTCACCAAAAAGAATCTTGCTGTTTGGTCAATGAATCACTGATATTAAACCAACAAAAAAGCTCAAAACTTCTCCTCTCTAACTCCATGATTTTATTATGAATGTAAAATCAAAATACAAAGCTCCTGTAAATAAGGATATAATGATATTAATTGAAAATTACCAGTAACAGTTTAAACCCTTAACTTAACTGAAAAAACATACCAACACATAAAACCTTAATGGTCCAAAATGTGTAGAAAGCACTGACTATTACTACAGGGAAAGCAGCTCCTGCCTTTTGATTTTGTGGCTCTAAGTTTACTCACATTAGGCATCTGGTATTTTTTTTATGGGCCAGGTTTGGCAATACAATTTTTAACAAATAATTTCAAAAACACAGACAGGAATGTCCAATTTTGGTCACAGTATCCAAAAACTGCTACTCTGGACAGAACTTGAAAATAAAGGAAACACTGAAGACAGAAGAGAATGTAAACTTCCTTGGTGTTTTCATAACCAACTAATCATACAGTGCTCATATAAAGTACAGTTTAAATACCAATTTCATACAACTGCATTGATGCAACTAGAGGACGAAGTGTTTTAAAAAATTAAAAAGGACAGACATACAGAGTACCAAGAATTATCAGAATATCACCTTAGGAATTTCTGACTCCTGTTACAGAAAAAGGCCTGAATTTTGATATCAGTTACATTAGTGCACCTTTCATGTAGACCTGCTGATATTATCAGTACTCTAGCTTTATATTGGAGTATGCAGAGATAATTCTGCCTAGTAACCAGAATTCTGACTGACATTCTTGTCAGTGTGAGCCCTGTATTAAAATCAAATCAAATTGTCAAATTTGATTGACTATATGAAAGTCTTCTTGTTCGGGATTAACATTTCAAGACAAAGAAGACAGGAGTTTTGACTGGTTGTTTTTTCCAAGTGCCTATGGTGCCATTATGTCCTTTACCTGGCAAACAAAATAAATGTTAAAATAACTCAAACCCAATATGAAAAGAACCCAAACCTTTAAAATTAGAAATAAATTAAATATTTTGAAATTATTCCATCAGCCAATCCAAACTCAAATTTATTTTCCTGGTGTCAAGACAGATGTAAATTCTATCATTAAACATTCATCTCAATAAACATTTGAGTATCAAAAAATTAATTCTAAAAACATGCTGCAATCATCTAATTAAAAACAGAAAGCTTTTTACCCCCAGAATATCTTCTACTAACAACGTTTTTCTGGATCTGGCTACATAAGCAGATACTGTAGTGCCATGTGCAATGGGCCCTGCAGGAATGAGTCGTGGGTGTCCTTCTTTAGCTCCTGGTGGTGTAAATATACACAGACTCTAGTTAGAAGGAACAAAAAAAGAGAAAGAAAGGGAAAAAAAGCAATTAGAAATCATGATTACTTTTACAGTTACTGCACAACCTGTGTAGAATAAAAGTAGACAATGCAAAGAAACACTGCTTTCGACAATGAAAAGTAGTTGAATAAACACCACTTAATTCTTCTGAAATCTTAGAAAATCGCACTCCAAAGTCACCCAGGTAACTCCTGGACAACTCCTGTGGGGAAGAGTGGATAACTAAGGTCAGTTGTTGTTTATATGAGGGTAGGATTGCATTTACTTTGAACACACAATACCCAGCATACAAGATTCACAGAAGAAAACATTATTTTATAAGAAAAACTTTATTTTTTTTTACCTAGGATGCACTCATTTATTTCAATAGAAAATACTCAATAAGTAGAGATAATATTTAAATTTCTTGTTTATATAATACCACAGATAGATGACAATGACACACCACAATGTATTACTAACATTCCTGTTAAGAATGGCCACGGATTGTGCTGCTGATTAATTTTACTCTCAGAACTTGCTTTCATTAGGGCTGCCATGAAACAAGGGCTGTTTTCTAGCATGGATTATTAAAGGCAAAGTTTGCATGCAAAAATTTGGCATCTACTATCAGCTGTAGAAAATTAAGGGATGATATGACATGCATCTTCTCATAATTTGCCTTTCTTTACGACATGCATGGCCCATTATAAAATATTAGTAGTAAACAATTCCAAAAAAAACCCCACCGAAATGTTCAGAAACTGAGGAGATGCAATATAATGCACCATATAAGAAGGCACTCCTGCAGTGATGAAGATACCTTAGCTGTAATGGATTAACAGCACTTTGGAAAGACAAAGTTGGGACTTTACGCTGAGGGGAAAACAAATGGTCAATAAAAAGTATGAAATTCATAGCCAAAACAAGATTGAATACTATATCCAAGAAGAATCAGTAGTCCAACAATAAGGGTATTTAGTAAGTTCAAAAGAAAAATACTCCAGATTCTGACAAAACCAGTAACTGAATATTTTTCTTGTTCTTAAGCAGAAAGTCAGTACCAAAAAATTCAGCAAGAAAATAAAGAGAGTTTTCCATTCAGTAATTAGTTTGCTAATGTGTGGTACAGATGAAAATCAAACTGTCTTAAAAGAGAAAATAGAGCTGCCCCAAACTATTTTAGCACTGACAAGTGATTTCTTCAGTTGGAAGGAAAGATGTTTCTTCCATGGACTAGGCCTGCTAAATATTCAGATTACTTACTCCATTTTGATGTCTTGCATTATAGTACAAGGACATGAAATCATGGAATTTTCTATTTATTCTTATCCTAAACCTGAACTGTATTCTTCAAACACATTTATGCTCACAGCTTCTTTGAAGTGTGGCCTTTAGAAGTAAGATACACTTGAAAATTCAGATCGTTAATTTTCCATATGAATTACAAGAATATAATTTAAAAAAAAATAGGCAACATCCAAACAACCAAAAACCATTAAATCAATACATTGATCTGTCAGAACAAGCCTACTCAATCTACCTGAATAAAAAGCTCCATTGATTCTTACTTTCTTATAATCTAATAAAGATACATGTATTTTTTAAATGAAAACTTAGTTTCACAGTTACATGCCTTCATAAGCTTCAGTTCATGTTTTTACATGCACTTAAATAGAATGAAAAATAACATTTTACATAACATAGCCAAGAAAAGCACATCATGATCTAAAAAAAAGAAGTACATTATTCTAATAAAACTGAAGAAACCATAGATCATTATTTATTTAAATCAGTGTTCTGGTATAAATTATTTTTTAAAAAATAAAAAAGGCAGCAAAATATAAAGGGCATAAAAATACTGAAATGCATATCTGTACAGAAGTCTGATATGCTATACTGTATGCTTAAGATTTACTATTTTAAAAGTACTTGTAATAGGAACAGTAACACTATAATGTGTTCAAAACTGAAAAGGTGGTTTCTGTTGCAGAGTACTGCAAAATGTAGAGATGCAACACAATGTTCAAAGTCTGATTGATATAGTCCAAGTAGTGGAACGAGTCAAAATCAACAGGACATCGGAGACCAAAGCTGATTTTGCCAAACATGTCAAAAAATAACACTTTTATTCACAGCATTCTTCTTACATGTTTAAGACATTTGATTCTTTTTGCCAAGGTAGCAATGCATCACGATTAGCAAAGTAACTGTGCTGTTTAAATTATGTGCATAAAATGTGCTTTTCCACACTCATCTCCTGAGTCATGCTCAGCACTAAGCACAAAATGATGCACAAATCTTTCTCTTCTCAGAAAGGGCTTCTCAAAACAAAAAAAAAAAAAAAAGGGAAGAAAACCAAACAGATATTTGCACCAGAAAACAAAGAACTCACTTCCCCCACACATACATGTTTTTCTTCAGAACACACCTTCACCAAATCTTAACAAAAACCTGTGTTGACACCATGAAGTACTGCAAAGTGACACCATGACACCTGCAAAGACTGCTTTCACCAGCACATTCTTTCCTGTGTTCTTGTGCACCATTTTGTCCGGTAAACCCCTCCATTGCTAACACCATGAAGGACTTCTGTGAATAAGCTTCCCTACGCTGGAAGAAGTTTGTGAACATTATTTTACATCCAGCTTCTCCAAAAAGAGTTTTGCAGAAGCAATCCCATTCTGCTTCTATGGGAAGTTGCAAACCCATGGCTAAGGGGTCAGTGATCGAAAAACTCTTCAAACTACCCAATAGGTTCTAAATTTGCCACTATTCCTCCTGACTGTAGAGGTAGAAAAGTATGACACTGCAGAAAAATTGATAATCTTATCCTGACCATGCAGCACTATTAAAAAGAAAGGCAATTTTTCTCATAACCATATATAAGCTGAAATTAGTCCATGAGCTTCTACCATTGCACACTGACTTTATACATATACCTAATAAATTGTCATGCATGTTAGTACATTCCCTATTGGATGAATTTAAACCTGAATGAGTTTAAGTGCTTATTGCCTATTAATTATGTAGAAATGTCTGGAGCAGAAGCCGTCAATGGCAAGGTCAGCCAAACAAAACACAGTAAACTGTGCTCTGCTCTACTATGGCATCTTACTGAAATGATCTCTGAGGAACCCCACAGACACAGCTTTATGGGAATCCCTAAAATTATCACTGTCAAAAACCAGCAGGTTTTTCACATCACCTATCCAGCTCACATTTAATATTTTCTTTAGCTTAAGAAAATTATTATGAAGTAAAATGTACTACAGTAATGATAAAATCTGGGGCTCACCTACTCTCTTCTAACTATGAATGATTCCAGAATTCTTTTAATTTGCAAATGTACATTCAAATAATCTTTCAGTAGCTCAAAGGGTAACTAGAAGTGTTCCCATACACACATCAGATACTGCATAAAGCTTCACAAATAAGTGAAGAAATTAATAGATTGGGCCCTTTGAAATTAACTTGCATTTCCTCAGTTGGTCTGAATATTTTACTTCAAAAAAGATAGTTTGTGTTTCTGGTAATGATAATGAACAGTGATTAGTAATCAAAATAAGGAACCAGTGAACTTTCATCCACAACTTAAGCAATGTATAGTCACTAAAAAAGGAAATCTGAAAATATTAGGACTCGTGATTTCCCAAATACTATATTGATAACTACAATGCAGTAAAAGGAAGACGTTGAGGAGACAGCAGGATGCTTGTGCACTGCTGACAGACTCTTTTGGTGCTATTACCACTTGCAGTGAGCCTCTAAGTCAGTATCAGAAAGAGATAAATACAAATAGGCCTTTACTGATAATTCAATGTCACTGTCTCTCTCCTGGCAAAAGTAAAGTACTAAAAGATAACTGGTGTAGAAAGAGCATTAGGTATCTCTACTGCTGATGAGAGAGAAGGCAACCAAGATAGGAGAGTGAGTCTGGGTTTGACAAACTACCAAAAGGCCAAACATTGGCTTGGAGACAGAATCCTTTGGAAGCCTCCAGGTTCAGGCATTCTGGCTGCTGGTAGTCCATAGGACTCTGTAATCCCCTATTTTGATCTGTTTACTCTCCTTCCAGACAAAGACCTCCTTTCCTACATCAATCTCAACTACCTTATTAACAATACTCTTCCAACAAATTCCATATGGTGATGGACTTCTTTCTTTAAACGTAGTATGCAGGGGAACATTAAAGTTTGACAACAAGAACTTCCAGTTCCTTGTTGAAACCCTAGACTACATGAGGTGATTCCTTTCCTTCCATCTGTGACAGGACAGAGTGTTCTGGTTGGTCCTAAAATCTTCAAAATTATTTCTCCCCTCCTAGTTTAATCACTTAATTCACTTTCATAAAAGCCCACAGCCAAAAAAACTCCTATTAATTTTGATGGATGTTACAGTGTGGTTTGGAATGCACTAATGACCTACCATGAACACAGAAAGCAAGAGATTCTTAAAAAAACAAACTGAAGCAAAACAAAGTCCAAACTAAATTATGACCTTAACAAATGTTTAAACACTGGTGAACACAGACAAATGTTACAAAATTCACTGTTTCATCTTGGTGGTGTTAGGCTAATGGTTGGATTCGGTGATCTCAGAGTTTTTTCCAACTTAAAAGATTCCATGATTCTATTCTATGACTCATGTTTCTTAGGCAACCTAGGTATACGCAACATATTGTAGCCTCTAATATCTTTTTAGAATACTAATGTATTAACAAGCCTGCCAGTCTACAGGAATGCAGAATGCTGTACTGTAACTGTTTCTTGAGGGATATGAAGATGACAACATCCTCTATTCACAAATAAACCCACCAACTTGGCTTTCAGATACATAGCAAGATCAATATTTATTCAATAATCCATAATATCGTGTTTTTTGGTGCTCTTTCCATGGTAAAACTATTAAGTAATTTATCTTGAGTATCTTATTGTGGCTGAACAAACTTTATTTAGTCCTCATTTCTAACAGCTAAGCACATGCACATGAACATTTACTCATGTTCATCTTGTCATGCTGTCATAACTTGCCCCCATTGTTGGTTTTTTAGAGAAAATCTAATGCTTGACAGAGCAAGCAGATTAAAATCCCAATAAAAGAAAATATGAGGAGTAGCAGCAAGTGTCACAACAGCATCAGCAACTCCTAATAGATATTGTTATGGCACTAAGAAAGTACCTTCAGTTTTCAGTGATTTCGAACTTTGGCTATTCTGATGAACAGGACAACTACAGGTATAATTGGTGCTATTTTTCTAACTGTTGTTGGTATGCAGTTTGTCAGAATCCAGCACAACACCAAATCCTATCACAAAAACTAGAAACCATTCAACCAACTGCATAAAGTTTGCCAGGGCTGGATTTAAACTGCAAACGTGTATTCATCACCATTTCACGAACTGCTATTTCTTCTTTTTGTATAACTACTTATAACTAAGCAAATGACAATCATGAACCATTTTTTCTAAAATTTCCTTGCAGAAAAGAAGTCTGGATAAGAACTAGGATTAATGATTAGAATGAAGGTTGAAGTACAGATGTGACAAGCATTCCGCTAACAAACTGTTTTGGTGGATCTTTATCTAGCTTCTTCCACAGCATAATTTGCTGATAAAACTGATCCTAAAAATGCGTCATGAAAAATAATTTAATATTCAACTGACACTAAATGAAAGCCTTCATACTAAAGCATTGCTATGTGATTTGCTGCTTGGGGAGATTGATCAAGCTGATATTAAGTGAGTTTAATGGCTTTTGCTGCTCACATCTGTTTCTGTTCAGTAACAGCAACAGATTTTTACTCTTGGTAAAGGACAACTTAAATGTAAGACCACAAAGCCCAATGATAAGATTATCTGCAGATATTTACAAAGGCTGTGCCCTTAGGCCAGGATTTTTAGCAGGAATAAAACTCAGCATAATAGGCAAAGATGACCAAGAAAAACAAACAATCATAATTAATTTGGAAAGTATTCACAGCCAAAACCCTTGGATCTCTAAACTGGTTTAGTTGAACTAGTAGCCCAATACCACCATGCTAAAATCTTAAAGAGCTCTAGGCAATTATGTCCTGGGTTTAAACACAAATGCAGCAGTCTGACTGCATGAAGTACACAGGGATAAAAGAAGAAAAAACCAGCAGCAACTACCACCACTGTTTATAAATCTTATTTCCTTAGCGATAAATCACAGCATACTTGACAGGAGATTTGCAATTTTAACCCACAAAGTATGTACAAATGTTGGATCCTTGTGAAATGAAGATGATGCACTTATACTAACCGTAGAACTACTAGCACTTGGGTTTGCTCTGTTGTTTGTTTTTTGGTTTTTGGGGCAGTTTATGTTTTCATCATTCTGAATGGTATCAATTTTTAACTGCACTTAACTCCTGGAAACTTTGCAGTTGATTTACACAATTGAAAAACACTACGAGTTATACCAGTTCACTGACACAGAAAACCAAGCAGACATACCTCCATACCATCCCTTTCATTTCAGTCAGCTAAGCATTCTTCTGAAAGACATTTGGCCAACAGGTCTCAAACACTCCTCCAGGGCTGAGGATCCCTGAGCTTGCACAAGCAACAGACTGTCACACTTCATTACAGCCACAACTGAGGAAGTTTTCCCAGTGACAGTTCCAGCACACTACTTTTTGCCCCACACACCATAGATACTGGAGATGATTCCCTTCCTCTGCCTTATCCAGGCATATCTTCACCCCTTTCTTTTCTTTTCTGTAGGCTAAGCAAAATAATTTCTTTTGTTTCCTGACCATTTCTCTCTGCTCTCTCCTGAACTTACTTCAGCTCCTCCAATTTTATTTTTTTTCTTAAAGAGCAGTGGTTAAACCAGCCATATTATTACATCTGGGACCTTAGCAGTGGAGAGAGAAATAGGAAAAATACTTTACACTAGGGCTAGAGCTCTGTTTGTGCTACATACATAAGTGTATTTTTGATACAGCAATGATATTGCACACTCATTTTTACCTTCAAATTCACTGAAAACCCTAGAATTTTTCTCAGAGTCATCAACTGCCCTACACAGAGAGAGGCAATCTGTAGAAAGCTGAGCATTTTCCTAGCTGAATCTTTGTCTGGTTTCTTCTGACCATTTTCCAAAGACCATTTTGAAATCTAATCTGTTCCTACAAACATATCTGCAGTCCTATATTCTTTCTTCACCCATACATTCGTGAATACACTAAGCAAAACCAGATACCTGGATAAATCTTTGCAGATTTATGCAAAACAACCTCCCATTCTGATAGTGAACCACAAACAACTGGTCTCTGTCTAACTTTCTAGCAATTTTTGTATTCTACCTATAGTATATATTGGTGTACAAACAGACTAGTGAATGGGATTCTGGAAAGCAGTGCTGAGGAATGGGCCCTGGGGGTCCTGATCTATGGCAGGGTGAACATGAGCCAGCAGTGCCCTGGCAGCCAGGAGGCCAACCCTGTCCTGGGGTGCATCAGGCACAGCATCACCAGCCAGGCAAGGGAGGGAATTGTCCTGCTCTGCTCTGCACTGGGGTGGGCTCACCTCGAGTGCTGGGGGCAGCTTTGGGTGCCACAATGTAAGAAAGATCTAAATCTAAAAGTGAGGATCCAAAGAAAGGCCACAGAGATGGTGAAAGGCCTTGAGGGGAAGCTGTATGAGGAGCAGCTGAGGGCACTTGGTCTGTTCAGCCTGGAGAAGAGGAGACAAGGGAGATCCCATTGCAGTTACAACTTCCTTTTGAGGGGAAGAGGAGGGGCAGGCACTGATCTCTTCTCTGTAGTGAGCAGCAACAGGACCCAGAGGAATGGCCTGAAGTTGTGTCAGAAGAGGTTTAGGTTGGATATTAGAAAATGTTTTCCACCCAGAGGGTGGCTGGGCACTGGAACAGCTCCCCAGGGCAGTGGTCACAGCACCAGCCTGACAGAGCTCAAAACGTGTTTGGACAATGCTCTCAGGTATGTGGTGTGACTCTTGGGGTGTCCTGGGCAGGGCCAGGAACTGGACTTCGATGTTCCTTGAGGGTGCCTTCCAACTAAGAATATTCTATGATACTATATTTATTTTAATACATTCCACAAGTCTATTTACCTGAAAATTAAATTAAACAGGACCAAAATCTCCCTAAAATACATTTTGACAGTTATTTATTTCTTTCATCTTGATAATTTATTGACTCAAATTTAAACTCAGACAGTGTTTTCAACTCAACAAGAGTTTTCACTCGCTGCTGAGTATCACTATTTACTGGCAAATAAGAAGGCAGTAGATTTCTTCCACTTTACATATAAAAAACCACATGATTTTAGAATTGATTCAAGGATAAAGACAAAAGTTGTTTTGCAACTAGAAGGATTTCACCTGGAAACATGTTTAAAAGACTCAAATTTCAGGGAAAATAACTATGCATTCAAAAACCAGAGACAGCTATCAGCAGTACATGTTTTTTCCTGGGTTCTTAATAATCCGACTCACCCACCTCATAAACTCACTAGGTGGCACTGCATGCACATCAAGCCGCAACAACTTCTGCATGACCAGAAATTCAAGAATGGCTTAATAAAATACACCCTGAAGCACAGAGTATGTGCACATATTTGTGGCCTCACATAATTATTTCTTACAATAAAGCTATTGGAAACTTCTGTCTGAAGCGAGGATAATCTGTTTGTCAACACAATTTGCAGTTTCAGGAACTAAGTAACCCAAGACCAAATAAAATCTACTTTAAGTGTATGCTTGTTAAATTTGAAGTCATACATCTTTACGTAGGAATCACAGTGTAATCACGAGGCAAATTACTCATACAAGTAAAAAATATAAACAAGAAGTATCTGAAGAATTGGTTAATGCAGTAATACATTAGGAACTCTGTAACTGTGATAAGTATTTTAGAAATATTGCCTTATAAAGATGTCATCTTATGGGCTTAAATCCATGCCCAGCTAGCATGATACTTAGGCAATTGATTTACACAGACACAGTATCCAATATGAGGATTTCAGTAAATCCTTTAAGTCGTGTTTGAAGATGATACTTAATTAAGGTCATAACAGGAGAATTATGAACTTTATATTCATCCCCATAACAAATAAAACAGAAAATTGAAATAAAGTCAAGTCCTTTCCTGGAGAGTTGTGAAACATTCCTGTTTGATTTGGAAGTGTTTCTGCTCTTTGGTATATAGTATCTGTAAAATGGCTGCTATGTACCTTATGATAAAGATCATTTTATTTGCATAACTATGCTAACCCATGGACAAAGATAAGTCCTTAGATATGGAGAATGTTCAAAAACCAGAGGTAATATGGGCACAGGTCTGCTCAGAACAGGACCCTGATGAGGAAGCTCTACTGTTTTTAGCACCTGAGTACTTTGCAATGCATTCTATCATATATACAGCACAGGCAGAACCGGATTCTGATACACAGGGCAACTTCACAGGGAAGGAAGGAGTTGGGCATGCAAGGGGTGTTTGCCTGCTAGAGGGCAATCATTTGAAAAGCAGAATCACCATCAGAACACTCTTAGTAAGGAGTGCACTGAGTTTTAGTGCTTCCAAGCAATTTGAACAACCAGAAGGATGTTAAAACAACTGAACTGGCCACACTTATTCTAGCACCAATTCTGAGTAATACTTGCATAAAGAAATGCATTGGAATCTGCAATTCATGTGGCATCTTCCATTAAATCAAATTCACTCAAGTAAAGATCCTGAAGGCATTCAACTGGAACTGTCAGCCAGAAGTTAGCTAGAGCTTATGCTGTTTTCCAACTCTAATACAAATCAAAATATAGTATATAAACCTCAATAGAGAGAAATAAAATAAAGCCATAATGAAACTTTTTATATGGACAGACATTTTTACAAACTTACTTTTGTGTTGTTAAATTATAAAGGAATTTTCTCTAAACAAATGTCCTCCTTTAAAGGCCAGTGTATCATCTATGTTTTGCAAAAACAAAAGGACTAGCTAATTTAGAACTTTTCTTCAAATTAGATAAATTTTCTTTCAGTTCTAATATCATTTTCACATAAAGAAAATTCTGCCTATATTAAATATTGCACCAAAGAACAATTTACTATGCATTCTTAGTAATCCATGCAAAAAGCAATTTACAATGATATGACAATTTTCTCAATACAAAGAAATAGTAGCACACAGTATGTAGTAATCATTTACTGGTTTTCATTTTGTAAAAATTAAGCATTTTTGTAAAAGGAAATTATCTTATACCCTAATTAGAAACTCACTATTTAATTCAGGCTAAAGGTAGTTAAGGATATCTAATATTTCAGAAATGTTCCTTTGATGAGATTAACACAAGTCAAAATTCTCAAATCTGAATTAATTTAAACAAGCAAAAGTATACACATTTAAAGCAGGAGCTGAAGTGGAGTTAGTGCCTGTGCTTCAGGTTTGACCATAAGTTCCTTAACGGAATATAGTGAGAACACACATCCCTAAATATTAGAATTTGAGAGGGAGTATTTATCTACTTTTTAATAGGATTCCTCAATTCTTACACACTGCCCTCCCAAAACTTAATTCTCAAACAGATGTACACACACACACTCCTAGCTGGATAACAATCAGATTTATGTAAATTTTCGAAGATACTGAACAAAAAGCTCAATGCTAAATTTGAGGCGAGAAGGAGGGAAGGGGAAGGATTTTGCCAAGTTTGCAAAATTCAAATCACAAACCTAGCATCAAAAGATTAAACCACCAAAAAGCAGATACTATTCTTCAACACATGACCATAGATCTTCAGCAAACACTTTGTCCAAGCTAATCAAAAGGTTTTATTTTCTTTTCATTTCAGCTTAAAGAATTAGTTCATTCCTGCTTTTTTCTATGCAGAATCTTTTTGTTCCCATTTTAAAAAGACATTTAATAAAAATAAATAAAACCACATTGCCAGTATTTGCTGGGCAATAGTTAATCTCACTTGGATACATTCTTTAAATTAAATATTCAAGAGACAAGAGCAATCCAAATTAATTTCCAATGACAATTTCTTATAAGAAGTAAGCTAATGTATTACCATTTAGTTACAAGACTACAAACATGAGTTTGGCCCAAAGCCAACTAAAGTGAATGGAAAATCTCACACTAACTTCAAAGGACTTGGGATCAGTCCCTATAATAACTACATGAAGAACATTCCATTTTGGGTGATGCAGCTACAGAGCAGTGGTTAATAAAATCAATGTGCGTCTTCAGTGGTTGGAGATTTTTTCAGGAAAGAGTTATACTGGAATAGTGGGAAGCTAACAGATTCATCTGCCTAATATGTTATAAAAAAAACCCCAAAAATAAAAAGAACAGGCAGAAGGTCATATAGCGCCGAGGCCCTCAGGCTATCAGAAGGCTGTGAGTAATCCCATATTATGCCACGCTAATCTAATAGGAAAAAACCTCCCCATAATAAGAATTCTCATTTTCTCAAGCTGTAAAGTTAATTTTACTGTAATCTTTTACAAAGCACTCAGAAATGAGCATGCTCAGCTGGCAGGCAGTCACTGCCACCAAAGCTGGCCAGCGCTGTGCATTCGGAATGGAGGCTGAATTTCCTGCAGCCTCCTGCCTCTGGCAGCAGGAGGAAGCTTTTCAGTGACTGTTTGCATCACCCCCTACCCATGACAATGGATGCTGTCACCTACTAATGAGAACCAAAGATTGCATTCATAAAGGATGAACAACATGTTTCTTAAATTATACCTCTCAGTGAAAGAGTTATTTTAAAAAATATGCTGTTTATATGCTTAGCAGAAGCTATTCAGAGAAAACAGAATTTTTGAATAATAAAGTGGGTTATCTTTATTATATGAAATAATCATTATATCACAAAAAATGCAAAAACCTCATTTCCATTTCTTATAGAAAATTTCTATATGGGCCTTCTTCCACATCAATTTACTTGCAGGTTTGTGCATCTTCAATCTGTTTCCACTACTTCAAAAATGTAATTTTTACCCTTTTTTCTGAATTCAATTACTCCACAAAGAGCAAAGGAAATTGGTTAATGGACTGTACAAGAATAAACTATTAAAACTGTCTGTGTAATGCAGGGAAACAAAAACACTGAGAAAAAATATTTTCCTCTCTAGTCACTGCTTGTTTCTTGAACCAATGAAAGACAAAATTTCTGACAAATTTTGATTTTTAATTTGATGGAACTGACTGAAGAACTAAACTGCATTTTCTTCTTGATAGCCATTTGAAATAACTACAGAGACTTGTATCACAGTAACTGTACAAATTAAACTGGATAGAGAAAGATGTAATGTATTCTAACACTCAAATAACAAAAGAACAAATATTGGACTCATTGTTATTTGAAATATTACATCAGAATCTAATTGAATTCATAAATTTTAAATGTACCATTAATTTTATGCCAACCAGAATCTACATATGAAATTTACATTTTCTCACTATCAAGTTGCAGCTGACAATTAACATTTAAAAAAAAAGGGAGATAACTAGATGCAAAGAATAGGCTATGCAGATAGTAAATCCAAGTTAAGTTTTCTGCTTCTTAAAGACAATTAATAATGGGGTGAAATCACAAGACAAGCTTCCAGAGTCAGAGAAGCAATAGTAGTACTGCCAAAGCCTAAAAAAACCCAAAAAGGCCAAGGATCTAAATGCAGAGAACATTTTTTTTCATTACCGCCATTATTAAATTAGAAAACATGCTTGTGAATGTACAGAAAAGCGACATTTTAATCCATTATACTTACATTATTGCATTCTCCCAGGAAATACAGTGCAAATCCATCAGCTTTTGTAGCTGCCAAAGCAATAACAAAAGAAATAATTGTACTCCCAGGGATAAATCAAACTTATACGACTATCATTGAACTGAAAGCACAGATTCAATTCCACTTAGGACAACTATTGACCATTCTAAAGATTAAGGTCTTTTGCTGTGTCCCCTAAAACTTCCAAGAGTCTACAAAGTTGAAGGTACCACAGAGTTCTTGCTGTCTCCATTGACATCTACGTCATTCTAAAAGATAATTAGAAACAACTTCTTTATACATCTATACTCCAAAGCCTAATGTTGGTAAATGCAAATTAATTCATGCAATAGAAGTAACATTAAAAAGCGTATTTACAACATAATCCATCAGATACCATTATAATTTCTATGAGTAAAATAAATGCCATTTGTAAATGTTAAGCTATATTTGTCCTTGCCTTAAAGAGAGAAAATCATGGGAAAATGAGGAGTTACAAATACTGCTATAAAAATGTGTTTCCAAACAAACTGTTTCTATTTTCTGCAGCTACTCCATCTTAAAAATACTAACACGCACCAGAAAGTTTGTACTTTTTAGATTTCTACCAGATTCGGATTGTGGTATGAAACAGAGTAAAGCCAAGTTCCTTAAACTCTCAAAAGTTTAGAGTCAACCAACCATCACAACTTACTCTCAAAATCAGAACAGTGTATAGCAGACAATGTTTTTCACCTGGCTTTACACAACAGACTTGGATTTGTGTCTGTCTTTCCAAAAGTTAATAAATATTCTACCCAGTAAAAAGTCATATCTGGTACCTACTGTCTTATGAATGAGCTCAGGAATCCTTTTAGTTCATTTCAGGGCAAAATTACACTTGTGTGCAATCAAATCAAATGGCTTCCTTAATATCTTTGACATAAGGAAAAAAGTTCCACTGTGTAGTTACTTGCTCATTGTCAACTGCACAACACTGGTAAGAGTTGAGTGCACAGTAGTTTGCATTTGGATTTTAAATCCTTCAGCTGTAGTACCTAAGTATATTGAGCTACAAGGCAAATGAGTACTGCAAAGGAAATAACATACAAAACACCCTCCCACCTGCTTTACAAAAGAAAAAAAAGAAAATCATAAAACATGAGCAATCTGTCTTGTCAATTCTCACTTGCTGTGCATTAACAAATTTGATTTGCTGTAAGTTGGACATCAATACCCAAATAACAGCTTAAGCAAAATCAGTAGAGAAAAGGTCCTTTTAAACAACATACACATAAACCAGAACTATTACTCATCATTACAAAATGATGAAGTAGATAGCACGGTAAAACCTTTCTAAAGAGCTAACTGAAATCTACTCTGACACATCCTATTGAAGTCTGAGTCCATCCGCTCTGGCTAAAAATAAGCCAAATTACACTTTTTTTTTTAATTGAGAGGTTTTTTGTTTGTTTTAATTTTTAACTTTTGATCATATGCAGTATTTTTGTTACCACAAAAGGTACTCACATAATAGAAAAAAATAGTTAAACAACTGAGTTTAATTTGAGATCACACTGAAGATATGCCTTCTTCCAGTGACATTTCATTTTGTTTCAAAAGGAGTTTAAGTATGCAGTGGTATTACCAATAGTTGTTTTTTTTTTTTTTACTTTCAATATTGAAAGTGCAACACCATCATTACCAGAATATTCCATTGTTTGGTTCATTTAACATTAGACTCTAATTTCTCAATTGGATATGCAACTCTCTCCAAAGATGAAATTCACTTAAGTGCAGCTAGGGATTCACTGAGGGACAGAAGGTGAAGTAAGTTCACACCGAGAGAACACCCAATGAGAACATTGTTATCCCTCAATACCTGTCTTTATTTCTTTATTAATTGAACCACATAAGAAATGTGCTGTGCACTGATGCTGAGTAACAGCTCAGAGACATCTGATTCTCTTTCTTACCTATTTTAATGATGCTGCTCAGTTCATACAGAAGCAGTTGGTTATCTCCTCCTGTATCCAGGCGCTGTTCTATGTAGCTGTTTAATTCGTACACTACACCTTGCATATTCGTATCCTGGTACTATGGAAGCAAAGATGAGAAGAACATTTTAGAATAACTCAGATGTATTTTGCAAGTTTTAAACATACAAATTCATTAAAAAGAATATGTTAAGATTTCAAGCAGAACTGTCCTAATCCAGCTGCCTGAAGAAAAAGGTCACTCCTAAGCAAGAGGCACAGCACTCCACTCTCTGTTCCATTAGACATTTGTTCAAAGCACATTGAGAACATCACTGAGCACTGATTAATAATCACCTAAACTGGGCCAGGGTCATGGACAATGTCTAAAGAAAATGAAAGAGATGACAATTATAAAATAGACTTCAACTCTTTCCTCTTAAGCTCCTAGTCTATCAGGAAAGGAAGAAAGCAACTGCCTTAGCTACCATCCTCCACCTCGGATTCATGTGCCAAATGACAGAACTGTGCCAAGCACCAGAGCTTTCAGGTGGTGGTAGCTCAGGAAGCTCAGGCTTTCAAATACAGAAACAATTAGCATCAACCAAGTGAAGGACAAAAATCACAAGTCAAAATCATGCCAGCCACTGTGGCCTCATAGGCATTTGTTTCAACTGATGATGGCAGACACAAATCAAATCTGTTGGCAGATTACAAATCAGTTAGGATATTTAGATGGGAGCCATGGGGTGCTGATTGCTGGTATGATGGAACAGCATGACATGGTTAAAATCTCACAGGAAAGGAGATGCAGCCTCCCTTCAGGGGCCCAGCTGCATTTGTTTATCCATTTCCCGAGTTCTGAAGGGCTGATAAAAACAGCACTAAATGTGTATGTGTAGCATGACAGCATCACGAACAATATTTTCACAGAAAGAAATACTTGGCACTAAGTAAAGATTCATTACCCTGCCCAAAACTGGTAATGTGGTAACTGAAGAAAGTAATATGGTCAATTACTTACTGAACTCCATGATGCAGTAAATTACATTGCTTGAACTAAAAATTAAGGTGGTGATATTTAGACAAATTAATGTTGCTTGAAAGACTAAGGCTTATTCTCCTGCTCATTCATACTTCAGAGCCAAAATTAATATGGAACAGACTATAAACTACCATGGAACACACTATAAATGTTCAGAGTACCACAGTCTACCCCACTACCACTCCCATGTTTATGTGCATATACGTAACTCTGCTCAATATCTTTCTAGATCTTCTCTGTCTATAAATGTGGGTAAACCTCTACACGTGACACTTACTGATGGATTAAGCACATAACTTACACAATGTATTTCATGATAGAACTTTTCTTCCTACTATTATTTTCATGCATACAACACATTATGTCATGAACACAGAGCACATAAAGATATACGTATTTAGGATACATTTTGCTGCTTCATCTCAAAAACACCCAAAAAGCTCCACAAACAAAAAATCTGAAGTGCTTGCTGGATAATATCAATCCCCAGTTTCTTTAAATTAAGCAGATCTTATTCTCGACTTTAAAATGGCTCCTGAGAATATACAATCTTTGCCATGACCTCTTCTTAATCTACTAATCTATTGCTCCACATGGACATACTAGAACATTTGACTCCTAGGCTGTCCAAATATTCTCAATGTATAACAAACCTGACACTTCATAATTCTTCCTGTAAAATGATGTGATGATTATACATTTTGACAGCAATGTAAGGTCACACTGCATAAATGCATAAACTGCTGCAAGTCTTGAGTTTACAATACAGCATGCCACCACCAATATTAGCACCATATGGCAGCTGGCAAGCTTCCACTGCCTGCCCTCTGTTGTGTCCCACATTTACTCCTGTATGATTATTATTCAAAGGGAGAAAACAATAGCATAGATCCATGCAAGTGGAGCTTTTATACTTACAATATGTAGCCTTAAGTAGCCATAAAGCAGGAAAATGGTGAACAAGAGTCTACACTATTCAGACGTGCTAACCCCAGTCAGCAGAAGTATGTGTAGCCACATACCCTAAAGCAACAACAGCTAATCAAGCACACATGCACAAAGCCTTTATCATGTGGAAAAATGCCTTCTTGGAACTTGGAAATGAATACATATCTCTTCGCCTGCAACACAGTCAGGATTTAAATCAAATCTTCAAAGGTTAAAGCTAATACGCTAAGAGAACGCATCATCAAAATGAGCCCATTGGCATAACAGCCATGGCAGAATAACTACTTTCCCTCTAATCAAGCAGCAATTCCACACGCATAGTAATTATATAATAGCTATGTGCCCTTTATCCTCACCTCTGTGACATGTTCTTGCAAATGTTTTGTAAGCAGGGCAAACCATTGCACGCACCCAGCGCTGAAAAGAGGCAGCTGCGTAATGCAGGGCGTTGTTACGCAGAACACTTCTGGTACTGACCATCTGTGGCCCCACAACTGGCCAGATGAATATAACTTGTCCAGATTCACCATTCAGTAGTTCAACCACTTAGATCAGTCATCAACAAAGGATTACTCCGTCATGCTATGCAATGGTTTTCGTTTTATTACAGTAGAGTGAAAGAGTTTTTTTATTAGGTTCTAGGCATTTTAGATTGGATAACCACAAGTATGTTTGGTTGAAAAGCCACAATAGTCTTTATGAAACCACGTATTTAAACACTGAATAAGTCTTCAGCAAACTCTGGTACAAGTACTACCCAATGTGGTTGCTAACACAGACTTCTGCATATTTGCTGTAAAACTTACTTCAGAAAAGCAACTCCTCAAAAAAATTCAACACACTTGGTGGAAAAGGAGTATTTATTATATATATGCACCGTTACATGGAGTAAGTACAATTCCTTAATTTGCAATTTAAACATTATTAATACTCATCAACTTTTCCTTAATTCATTCTTCCCATTGCTGATTTCCTTCAATTTAAGATTCAGTGTCTACAAGATTGTTGGTATACTTACTGTAAAATTCTGAATTTCAGTGACATTATGTAAAATAATTCAACTGGACTAAAAACTAGTTTAGCACTATCACACCAGCATCATATTTCTAGTAGCTGTGTATATTTTAAAGCTATGAAAATGGACTAACAATTAAGAAGGGAAATCATGTTATAAATATTCATATTAAAATCTATAAATATGAAATAAGGTTGTTTTTACAGGATTTATGTAAAAATATTTATATGGCTCTTAGTCTTTAGAATATTGCAGTGCAATAGAAGACAACAACCCATGACAGGTGATTGAGGAATAGTTTTGTGACTTAAAACTAAACAAGCAGGCTAAGAACATAAACTTTAAAGGAGATACTGAAATGCTGTAGAGTGAGATGAATTTTAAGTATTTGTTCATGGAGAAACTAGTATCCAAGTACACAATTAAATATCTAAAGTAAAAAAAAAACCTGAAATGAAGATTAATTTCCATGCTTTGATGCTCATAGGGCAGCTGTGCCACAGGCATTTTATGCTTTTGCAGGAAAGAAAAAGCCCTTCTGCTGCAACAAAAAGCCTTCATTAATACAGCAGAGGGTCAATAAGTGACAACATAATCCAGAACTTGATATGTTTTCTCTGTAACTTCTTAAAACGTCTTATGAATAACCATGAGAAGAGTAAGTTTCTATGTAACACTTACTCCCTACTACAGAGCTCCTTCTCCAGAGCAACAAATGCCTGGTTCTGCAACAGAACCTGGTCCTTTTGCAGGTCTCAAAGTGCATGACCCTATCACAGACTAGAGCTAGAATAAACAAGTAGCCCAAATTCCATTTAATGTGGAGAGGCATAGCCAAATGTACTTTGGGGATGCAGAAATTCAATAGATGAGGAGAAGGTAAAAAACCCAAACCAACCAAACTCGAATGTCCTTGTAAAACTGTGCCACCCCAGGCTTCCCTTATTTCAGTGCTGAGTGACCCGATGCTACCCATGTTGTATCGAGTGCCACCAATCGTATCCAACTGCAAGGCACTCTAGGGGTGTCACAGGGGGCCTCACCATGGACAGATGGAAAGGCACTTGAAACTGAGAACATATATTTAATCCAAGACATGTAAGCAAGCCAAAAAGAAAAAAAAAAAAAAAACAACAACACCCAAACAAACAAACAGGAACACCTCAAACAAACAAAAAACCCCCAGCAAAACCACAAAAACACAAACAAACCAACCAACTACAAAACAACTAAAACAGCTTCAAAAAACTAACAACAAAAACACTTTGCGAGATCAAAATGACATTCTTAGGAAAGAAAAAATTAACTCAGCTGTCCAGGTAAGAATGAATTCCTGGACCAGGATTAGGATCTGTTGGGGCAAATAGAGGTTCTTATAAGGAACCTCAGTTCTTGAACAGTGTGAAACACTAAGACTGAAGGATTTACGTAGGCCAAGGACATTGTACATAGACACAGGTATTTAAAACACCTATGCTCTATCTGGTTACACCAGTTAGTATTTTAGATAACCAACTTCTTCAAACCACCTAAATTAAACTGTCAAGGGCAGCATCAGAACTTGCAGATAATAAATGCAAGTAATTCTGTGCAACATTTTACACAAAAGAACGTCCTTAGGCAGGGACTGGATTTCACCCAAGGTTCTTCAGTCATCTCTTTAAAACTGACAGCTCCTCTTTTCTCTATTAGCACACTACAGAACACAGGCAGCTGCTGAACCAAAAATGACCAAAATTTCCTCATAAACTTCCAGCCAACACAAGTTTTCTTTCCTATAAAACTACAGTCCTGGCAACAAGATTCATCAGGGAAAGAATTTAAAGACAAACTAAAAAAACCTTCCAAACAGAAAAAAAAAGAACATTTGTTTGAAGTCTTAATGTCTGAATTAACTTAACATTTGATTGAGATGTCAGTCTAAAATATTTCATGCTAGATATTTTCATACTTGACCAGAAGTATAAAAAGACAAGTCTTACATACCTAAGTTCTCGATGCTATTGATGCTTGCATTATAAAAATGATTTTCCAACACCAACACTTCTGTACTTCTTAAAAACAAGAGCTGTTGCCACAAAAATAAGTAAATAAACTAAAATATTGGATGCCTTTTGCAGAAATAGATCAGCTTTCCCTTCTCTAAGGTAGCATTATGAAAAATTCCATATGCACAGTTGCTATCGTGATTTAAGAGACTTGCTCTATATAATTTTCCAGTTGCATCCATAACTTATCTTCTGGAAAGATAATCAATACTCAATTACTTGTATCTTTTCTAAAGAAATCCTATATGTCCTTTAACAATTTTGGCACTATTACTTTATTTGCCCACACAATAAGTAGCTTTTTAAACTGAAGAATACTCTTTTGTGTTTCTGGTTTTTTTTTTCTTCCTCACAAAGGAATGTATAACTAGAAAGGAACATATTGGCGACTAAATTCAGTCCCTTGAAGGCAAAGGAAGAGACTTGTAAGAGACATTTAGTTTAAAAGTACCTAAAATCTTCATTCCATATGTCATTGCACTTTACCACAATGAGTATTCAGACATCTAGGGTAGAAACAAAGAAGGCCAGACCTGTAAATATCACAACAGTCACCTACTTCTTTAAATGCAATAAATTATTTTATTTTAGTTATAGTAATGTTATTACACTTCTGATAACCAGTGGGTATAAAGAAAGAAATGGCTGTAGGGAAAAAAAAAATTCGACTTATTTAATTAAATCGATGCTAAAATTTATTCAGGTCATTTTTATGTGTAGTGAAATAGGTTGCGTACGTGTTTGCCATGTATGTTTCTGTGTACTGCTGCCTTTTCTAGGCCTGGTACTTTCACTGGCTGCAATATTTTGCATTTTTTATCTGCATTGATGTTTATCTGGAACATTGCTAGTTCCCATCTTGCATGGAAACTGGTGTTTGTTTTTTTGGGGCACGGATAACCACAAGATAACTACATTCTAATAACAGTGAAAACACATGCAAACTGCACATGTGAAGAAACAAAAGAATGGATCTGGACTTCATTTAAAAAAAATCATTAAAAACCACAAAACCCCAAACCCTACAAAAAGGTAATCAAACTGCTCGCTTCAAGGTGGAAATGCTGAGCCAAAGGATGTGAAATCCTTAGACTGAAGAAAGTGGTAAGCAATCTTACAGTGCAGAGATGGGTTTCAGAGGAGCACTGAGCTTGGAGAGGAAACTTAAAAAAAAAATCCAAAGAGGTAACTGGGCTTGGCTGGAGTAACCAGTTTTCATTAAACTTGGACACTGGAAAGCAAGCAACTCTAAAGAGCAGCCTTAGCTGAGGTGATTAATTTTAATGCTTGTACATAGCCTCAGAGAAAACTGCTCCTACACGCATTTGTCTGACGTATGTTCTTCTTGTTTTGACTGGAGAGGACATGGGTTAGGACTTGCATGGTAAATAAAGTTTAACATTGCAGCACCATACGCAGGTATTTATGAATTTTTTCTTCACTCATCGAACACCTTCACAACAAAAGCAAAGAAGGGATAGTACGAGATGACATTTGGCAGCACAGGCCCTATTATGATGAAAACCAGCTCTCTTACCCTGCACAGAAAGAACTCACTAGTTTTGAAGGCACACATTTCCCAGCCTTTTTATGTAGCTGATTTCCAAGCCTCAGAGAGATGGTGAACACCTTTCCTAGAAGTTTCTTGCCCCATAACCTCCGCTCATTGACATCCATTCTAACCTTCCTTGTTACCAAATGGTAACACTGAAATAAATTGCTTCATAACAGGAAAAATAGATCATAAAAAGCAAAGGCTGCACTTATGAGAAAAGAACATTACGATTACATAGAAGTAACTATATAATTTGTTATTAACTGCAAGGCTCATAAAACTTCATGAATATCTCAATTATATCACCTCACAAGATTATATAATAAAACAGCATAATGAGCTTCAGTTTAACTTGACAAGGCTGAATACTGCTCCTCTTTTTAAAAAGCTTTTTATAAAATGACATTCCCTCCTAATACTTGACTTGCAAGAACTCTAAAGACACCATGTACAAAATTAAAAATAAACTTCTTCATTTTTCTACCACTGTTGCTTATCATTACCACAGTATTCACAAGGTTTTATTTTTAAAGGAGTCAGCTTATACAAGCATCTTCTCGTGACAATAGGTGCAATGCCATTTGCAACACTTCTAAAGGCTAAATATATGTTTTTATATATATATTTATATTTGTTCTAGTTCCCTCAACTTTTGGATTTATTTTTTCTCAGTTCTTGGGACAGCATGAAAATATTTAAATCCCATCTTTAACGAGGAGATACTACAAGGAACGAGCTTGCTTTGCCAATGTGTCACAAAGAGCCCAAGCCTTTACTATCAGTTGCACAGTGAAGAAGATGCATGCAATTACTGCAACTATTTACTGAAAACACACTTGCTAATTCTGTGACTGGCAGTGACATACTGCACTGGGTGCTGGCTGGTGCCAAGGCAGCTGCCAAAAAGCTGCAAGTCCAAAAAGGGGAAAGGAGAGGATTAAAGTATCAGTCCTGTTTCCAAGAATAAAGTACTGTAAATGAGCGAGTCACTTACTAGGTAATAATTTTCTGGTGTTTGTATGGTAAACTTCTGCAAAGTGAATTGCTGTTGGCATTGCCAGAGTTTACAAAGCAAAAGTACTTGCCAAAAGGCAGCTTCACTGGAAGTATTGTTCAAGTAAACATGGAATGGAAAGTTATTAAGCAAAATGAACAGCTAATTTTGCCGTGATCGTATCAGGAACATTGAGTATTTTCATTTAAACTTCAGAATCTGAGGTACAAAAGAGCACACAGTGATCACGGGAAACTTAGCAGCACGTAGAACAGAATCCTGGCTATAGTTCATGAAGGAATGGGGTTATTTTTGCCAACTGAAAAGAATAACATGTCTCCAAAGCACACTGTTTTCACTGATGTTGTAAAAGAACTACATCTTTAGTCTACATGTACATGAATACGTATGCACTTAGTGCTCAAACACACACTCCTATTTTCATTTCTTTTGCAAATGAAACAGCAAAATAACAAAGTATTCAGCTTATGTTTTCTTCATCCAAGTAGTTCAATAGTTGGTTTTCTTTCTGAAATCCCTCTGCCCAGAAAACCACTTATGTAGCTAGGATGGATGGGATCAGCCAACACACATCTGCACAGTAAGTAAGCAGCAGAAACTCAGCATTTCCAATGATGTTCCCAATGCTACATCATGTGAAAAGGAGATTCTGTCCCCAGTTACATATATTTCATAAACACTGGAAACTAGTACTCAGAAAAAAAGTTCACAGGTTCACTGGTCACAGATGCTCATGAGGTATTTTGTAACCAGAGCTGTTCTTATGCCAAAAGCAGTCTACAGGAATCAGGAAATCTTTCCCCTCCACCACCCATCGGATGTCAGGTCAGGCCAAATGAGGAAATCCTTACATATTATTTCTGAACACCAAAATATTGACAACATTGCCATTAGTAGACCAGAATTAAAACTAATAAATTTTGGAAAGTTTCTTTTCTATTCTACAATTTTCAAAATTTAAAATATGTGGAAGTTGAAATACGTGGACGTTTTCTCCAGTTTTCTCCTACTTTCTCCTCTCTGCGTCTTTCAAAAACTTGAAATGAAGTGCCGACAGCCAAGTTTGCCGCTTTATTTTAATTTTTTACTAAAAAGCTAAAAATGATAATATATTCAAAATGCAGTTCCTATACAACAGGAATTCAAAATGTCTATTTCAAAATTCCTTATTTTTTCAGTGTGAAATTGCAACAGAAAACCCTTGAAAATACTGAAATTTCCTTCCAACAATTAAAGATTTTTTCAGTATATTTCCACCTTTATTTCTAGCGAACATGGTATTTTTAAGCAACCAGTGATTTAATTCAGCAATAAATTTCCTTTCACTAAACTTAATTTTTCCTTTCCTATGATACAAGCTGCTTCTTGCAGACGTTTTCAGGAATTAAAAATGTAACACTTAATGACTTCAAAGCTCATAATTTTTCAGTCAGCATGAACATGTCTTTTTGTCTGAAAAGCATTACTCATGTACAGAACTTTCCTAATTTAAATTCTAATTTATGTTCATATTTTAATTAAACTGGTATCAGTTTTAGCTCCTGGTGAAGAAAGAGGATGTGTTACAACGGTCTACATTATTATATATGGCATTACTCAAAAATACAACAAACAAACCTGTTGATTTGTAGCATGGTGTATTACTGAGTACCTTCAAGTACTTTACTTTAAAAAAAGCCAAACCAAAAAGTAGTGCAACACAGTATACATAGCAAGTGCACAATGATTGATGGCTAAAAAAACAAGGGAGAAAATGTTTACTTAAGAACATCTGAAGTATCATCTGCACCCTACTGATTCCAGGGCTTCAAGTGACAGCCCATCCATCTTTAGGAAACTTTAAGCCAGTAGATATGACTTTGAGGGGCTGAGATGGCTGCAACCAGTCCGAGAGACACAGGATGTAACTGGCAAGGCAGACTTGGGGGAGTTCAGGGTTTCAGAATTTGCTTTCTTTGCCCTAAATAGTTCAGATGAGGTAATCAAGATATATTCTGTAACTCTGTTTTACAGAGTTTTGGGTAAATGTTAATCAACTAAATTAATGACAATTAAAAGAAATTTTCCTGCATACATAATTAGAGCTCCTGAGATTTTTTGTCAGATCTTTAGTTATTTTGAAATCAAAACAATATATAAAGATATTCTAATAACAATAATTCTAGGTTACACCAAAAATATTCACTCTCATAAGAGTAGCGTACTAAGGGATGAACAAAAGCAATGTTGAAAATTAATGAATTACTAAAGCATACTTATTTTCACCTAAATTCTCAACACCCTTATAAATCCATGGCTCATCATCTATATGGAAAAGGTCTGCTTGAATAAACTCATTTTAGACAACATTTCTTTTCTTTTTTGTAGACACATATGAGCAGACAAGAAATTCAGTTCCCCCTTACCCCACCCCTGTGCTCACAGAGTTACAAAACTGAGGTTTCCATTACCACCCTTAGTTCTCCACTCCTTCCACACTCTAGCATTTTCCATAGGACTTCTACTGAGAGCAAGACCACCCAGCCAATTTTTGCAGCCTTTCAACCTGCCCTATTTTTAATATGTCTGACACTACTGTGCTTCTCCTGGGAACATGAAATACTTTATGCAAGACATTCAAGAAGTTTAGAAAAGATGATGATTCCACCTCAGAAAGTTGTAAGGGCACCCCCATCTTATGGGGTCCCTCAGGATGGCTGGACCCATCTGGGAGCAACAGATTGTCCTGTACTGATCTTTTCTCATTCACAGCAAAGGCACTCACTCCTAACAGATCCCTGTAATTAGTCCTCAGTCATGGAACAATATTCCGCAGGACTCAGTGTCAATGAGATGTAAGGCTAGGGTTGGGAATCTGTTACTGGATATGGTTTTTTTAGGATTTTACGTTATATTTCATGCAGAACACTGCAAAATATTTTAAATTACAGAATTTAACTCATCATACCATACCGCATCTCAAAAGGGAGTTATTAAATAGGGCATTTTTCTTCCCTTCTTATGCTTGCTATCTATTGAGGCAGTTGCACTGATTAAATAGTCTGATGTTATGCTCAAAGTCTATGAATTTCCTGGTTTCCATGAAGTACCTTTTTAAAACTGGATCATGAAAATAGCACTGGGAGAACTCTAAATGCAAAATACCCTTCCATTTATTTACAGCCAATCAAGTGTTCTTAATATTTATTTTCCTTATTAACTCCTCTCTGGACACTCTGTACAGCATTCTTTTCTCTGGAGATCCACTATAACCAGGGAATAGAGTTAAATCTTGATCAGAGTCAGAACAAATCATCTCAAGTGAACAGCGGGCCACTTCTTTTTAGAGGGGATAGAGTGCAGCACTTACCCTGCTGACTTCTTTAGGAGCCATTTCATCTAAAAGGAAACAAACCAAAAAATTAGGCACACTAGGAAGTTTCTAGATGGAGTGAAGAACAAGATAACAAACTTCAAAAAAATTGTGCACATATGTACAAAACTTTTCTAACATGGTTCAATCAAGTGATTGAAATATCCTGAGACTGGCTTGCATTTACAATCTTATAAAAACTTCTAAAGCTAACAATCAGTTGAAGTTAGGACGAAGTATTTAGGAATTCTATGCTGACTTAATATGAATACAAAATTTCATACATATCAGAATTCAGAGGGAAGCTAGCACAGGCCAGCATAACACTACATTTATATTCCAGTTCAGTAAGGCTATTGTTAGTAATGCATAGTCTGAGAATTAAAGGCCTTTGCTACCAAATATATGCCACCAATATCCTACAAGGAAGCTACTGAGCAGCCTTAGACCTCCTGTTCTGAATATCAAAGATGCTAGCCCTATTGACCTCTTTGGATGTAATAAAAAAAGTCTTGTAGCTATAAGAAAAGCAGAATAGCACTGATAGGACCTGGCATAACATGCTAAAAGAAAATAGATAAGATTTTATTATATACATACACAAACTATAATGTTTTCTCCTTTCAAAAGCAAACAGACTTTCATGCACGTTTTGGTAAATTTAATACATATAAATAAACACAGGTATAATAGCAGAGCACCAGCTAAAACATTGAGTAGTATTTCTGAAAATGGGGGGAAAATAGCTATACAGCAAGAACATATCTGCCACAGGAAGAGTTTCAGTTTAACCACACCAAAAGTATCTCAAACACACCTTTACAAACATCCAGTTGGTTAGTTGTTTCTGAAAACTCGAAGAGAACTATTTGTAACCTTTTATTTGCTCCTAGGAATCAAATTACTATACTTCGGAAATTAAAATTAAGTCAGGAAGTAGATTTAATCTCACAAAAAGTACCATATGTTTATATTTGCCAAAGGCCCTTCATATCTTGACATTTAAGATGAACTTTTAAACAACAAAGGTAGAAAAAACCCACATTTTCTAGAAAACATATTTCATACACGATCTCTGATGAAAGAATTCTCTATAGCAATACAGATTTCCCCTCAAAATTGAGTGATGCCAAGGAAAACAATATATTTCACAACCATGAGTAAGTATTAGTCTCCTCTTAACCCCAGTGAAATGATATGCCACTATTTTACACATGCAGAACAGAGACATAAACTGAACTCAGCTCTTTAAGGCAGTTCTGTTGCTTGCAATGCAATCTGTAACACATGCTCTGCCACGTTCAGTGATGTTATCTTCCTGAAACAGACAAATCTACATACCACTTACAAGAACAGCCAGAGCTACACTCAAAATCCATCTCCCCTACTACCTGATTTCTGACACTGAGCAACAGGAAATGTGAACAGCAGAAAACAGAGTGATGACATGACAATTTCCTTGGAGTATACTCTCAGGTTTCAGCAACCAATGGATTAAACATTTCTGAAATCAGTGGTGATACTTTTCTGTTTAAAGGATAAGGTTTTCTTCCTCACACTTTTGTGGGGTAGGAGAGGTGTTAGATTTTAGCTGGTTCTTAAACCTGAGTCACCAGTCTTCAGTATTCTCGAAATTCTAGTAGCTCCGCAGCTCAAACACATAATACGAGAAAAACTATTTTGAATCTGTGCACTATGTATTTCATCTGATGCCCTCTATTCTCCTCATTTATGAAACCTGTGATTCTACAGATCTCTCAAGCAAGTCCTTCTCTGCTTCACACCCCATCTAAACCTTTCCCGGCTTGAGAGAACTGGTCTGGTTTGCTGCAGATAATTCTCACAACTCCTACTTCCTCTGTCCCACTTCATCTTGCTGGAGTGGGAAGTCCAGAATTACAGGTGATTCTGCAGCTCAGGAGAACACAACTAGGACTTACAGAATGACACAGGAATGATTTAGGGAGCTTCTCTCTATTTAAAAGGAAAAATTCCTAACATTTTACTTGTTTCTTGATAGTTACTAAACACTGGGCTAACATTTTCAAATATTTATATTCTGTAATATTGATGTCTTTCTCTCAAAATTATAACTAAGACCCCCCCCCCCCACTGTATGTGTAAAATTACTTTTCTCATATAAAGTAGTCAGCGTTTATCAGAATTAACTTTGCCACCTGTTTTATCTCTCACTCAGTACCTTTAGTACCCTGGATAATTATACCCTAAAACAAATTTTAAAATCTTATCTTCCAAATTAACTTCAACCCTACATCCTCTTACCCAAGTCATGATGTATATATTGAAAAACATAGGTAAATCATACTAGTGATCTCCCTCTACTGGAACAAAATCAATGTATTGTAACATATCAAATTTAAATAACTACCATCACAATTCTACCCCATTACACCATTGTAAAACACAACTGCCACTGCAATTTCAGCTTAACTACCTATACAATTCTAATTAACAACTGCACAGTACACTACAGATATGCGTAATAATCATTACAGTAATTAAAGACAGCATCCATCTGGGAAAGCTTCCATACTAAACCCAGTCTAATAAGATACAAAGAAGCAGAAAATAAGAAAGGGAATAGGCAGAAAAAAATCCACTGAAGTTTGTTGTTTGGCACAGTATAAATGAGGCTAGGTTTAGTTTGGCGTGGGGGTCTTTTTGTTGAGGTGTGTGTGAAGAGGTGTTAAATTGTGTAACTGTTCATTCAATGGGAAAAATTCAGATTTCATTTTACACATTGAAAAAAAAATCAAATTTCTTACTAGGAGTTCTATGCACGCATCTTAAAAAAACAAAACACAACAAAGGCCAATAAGCTTTCAACAATTGCAAGATGCAAAACCAGAGCAATCACAAAGAAAACTTTAATACAAAGCAAGTTTTCAACATCTCAGACATGAAATGTTGAGGTATTTACCATGGAAACAATGGTTCTAATGCCCAGTTAGTTTTATCACAGGAACTCTTCTGGAAAAACAACATTGACTTTCTCCCTGGTCTTATACTGCTCTTTTTTCTGTGTAGCTAAATACTACTGCTGGTACACTATTGTTGTTGATAACAGCAAAGAGATTCTCAGGATTAATTCTGTTTATGAGATCCCAGATAGCTCTACAGTCACAGTTTTCTAAGAAGTGTTTTCCCACACAGCAGATACCAGACTGACCTAATAATTTTTCTTTTGAAAATTTGCTTTAGGCTTCAGATAATAAGACACAAGTTGTTTGTGATGCTATTAGACCAGCATAGATATATTTGCTGCCTTTTTTTCCCTTGAAAAGTGTCATACACCTATAGATCAATAGAAATTCCACTTAAGTTTGTGTAGGTTGGTTAAAGACTGATCTCTCACCCTGAAATAAAGTTTACCAGGTTTAATTTACCTCTGTGGTAGAATGGCATCGGTCCGATGAAATTAGTCAGTCTATTTTAATGGCAACTTGCATCCTTGTTTTAGACATCTTGAATCCAGCAGCTTATGTCTCCACTGAATTTATAAGATCTTTCAAAGACACCTCAGCTGAGGGTGAGTTTGATAAAGCAGTAACTATCACACATAACGCAACAGAAATTTGAAGCCATCACTCAAAAACATTCCTGCTTCTTAATGCACAATCTCCTTAAGAGCACCTGGGCAGCTCTCCGGATTTTCAGCTGTCTGGATTTATTTCACAGTTCAGAAGCACTCGTAGTGTTACTTCACAGAAAACTAACTTAGACAGTTTAAACATAGACATAGATATTGAAAGGGAATATTCATTAGATTGATCACTGGTGGCACACTTTCTTTCCCTGAAGCAGGACAAAACATGAATTCTAGCTATTTTACATGAACAATAACATCTACATTTGTATTTTTAAGTTTCTGAAAAAGGATGTTCAGTTCTTCCTCTTCTTAAGTAACATACATCAAACAATAAATAAGACCTGAACCAAGATTTCTCTGCAGATGGTAAGCAGAGAAACATATTGTCTGCCGGGTGTCATAAAATTTTAATCCACTCCTTTGCATATAAATAAACAGGGCACTACACACAATAGGATTCAGGAGATTGTGCAATTGACTTCATTAGACATACCTAAATCTGGTATTAGACATAACTAAACCTTATCATTTTCTATGGTCTTAGCCCACACTAAACTGATGAAACAGTTGGAGCAATTTTGCAGGATGGCTTATTCTAGCCAAAAAACTTCCAAAAGGCAGTTTTCCAAAAGCATCACCAGTCTTTGTGAGAACAGAAAGGCATGAGGAAGATCCAGGTTTTGCTTCAGTTTCCAAAACTGCTTAGTAGTACAAAACATACTGATGGTAGCTCCACACATATACATCCATGATCATAAAAATCCTCAATTATACAATGTATGTGACAATTTAGACTAATCTAAGCAGGGCATTTCCACAAAATCACAATAAAAAACTTGTTTCATAATTAACATAGGCATAGCTTCTTATTTCTATTTAAACAGCAGGAAGATAGGCATACCCCTGAACTTGCGGAATGATATCTACCTCGTATCTGCTAAAAGTTTCATAAAATTCTGTAGTAGTCTCTCGAGTTTAATACACCTCAGCAAAAGCCATGTTGGAACCTGGGCTCTGACCATCAGGAAGAAACTTAATAGTTTCCAGCAGTAAATATGCTTTACCAAGAAAGTGTATGATTGTGTTTTATGGTAATTAGCCAATGACTTCATATCCTATTCAACACGGCTGTTGAATGACAAGAGTGTTAAACTGGTTAGCTCATCCACCTTATCAGTCAACAAGGTGCAATCACCATTGTTTATTACCAGAATGCAGCCACAAGACAATGGGCTGAAGAGTGTGTAAAACAATTTATCATTTTTTCACACTCAGCAGTTTACAGCTCTATCTTTTTGCCCACATCTACCGCTTTTCTCGTCTGACACAAAATTCTGCCTGCTTTCACTCCAATAGCTGCAGTGCAGCTTTGATTACATGTCTTGCAAGCATGTTTTGTGAAGAAAGTCTCTCATCCAGTAGTAACACAATTTCAGAATTACTCTTTTAAAATCCAACTTGATTTTCTCTCTCTTTTTATTTTTTTTGTTCCAGAAGCCCTGACTGCCAAGTTTAAGGTATCCTAAGAGTTTACTGCAATCAATGTATCTAGAGAAACAGCATAATCACAAATAATCTTGTCCTCTCTCTTTTGAATAAAGCTGTTCCTTTACTTTTGAATATTTTTCAAATACCAAATTCAAACTTCAAAACTGAAGTTTTATTGTGTTCAGCACGTGTTTACAAAGAGAAGGAAAAAGTTACATTGCTGTTGGCTCAAATACTACTTAGATATATACCTTAAGCAATTCCATTAAAATCAATAGAATTGCGACAGCATGCATTGGAAACTAGAAATGCTTTTATGTATTAAATGTCACGGCATTTCTGTTATGTATAGTGATCCAAGGCTGAAGGGGATGATTAAAAGAGAACACTGCTTGAAGCAGGTCCTACAAAGCTCCAACAGCCTGAGTAAGCCCCATTGGATCTTGTCCATGGCAAGACATTTTGATATTTTAAAAACATGCATATCTTTTGGACCTTGCTGAACCTGTTGAGTTTGGCTTGTTTATTCCTCAACCATGAATACCTCTTCCCAGCTGATAAGATACCTGGGGACTTAAAGGAAAGGCACTTCCTCCTGCTTTGCCAACATCTATATACAGCCCACACTCCACTCTGAGCCTAATGAGGCAAGAGATGGGATCACACAGCTCAGTGCCATGATGCTCCCATCCCTGGCATGGAGCAAGGCTTCCAAGGCTTGTTGGCCCAAACAAACCAAGAAATTTCAGGCGGTTGTCAGCTTCTGGAGCAGGAAATACTGCATATGGCTCAGTGACAGCAAGAGAACATAATTATATCATACATGTTAGGAAGAACGTAATCTTTCACTTACCCTGGGGAAATAGAGCACCAGATGCCAATATTTTTAGTAAACTTTCTGCTTTTAATTATTTCTATTTTGTTCTCGTCCCTACCTTTTTGATCACTGTATTCTCACCTCCTTCTGTTAAGAAACATAAAAGATTTTTTTTAGGGAAAAAGATGTCCATGTAATAAAATTGTAAGCTACTGGACCTCTTAAGAAGTAGTTTAAAATTTTCAGATTCAGCATTTATTGCTATAGAGAATCAAAAGCAGAACAAGAGGCTTTGCAGCCTGCCTGATTTTCTACTTTCTGCACCTCTGACTACTTCGAAAATAAATGTCGTGTTACTGAACTTTGTAGCAAAATCCTCAGAATTTGCAGAAAAATCAAGACTGAGCAGTTTTCTTCTCTTCAGAACAGCTGACAAAAGAAACAAAAGCAAACGTCCCAGAGGAAAAGTTTGCTAACGTCAACAAGGGTAAGGGATCATTAGAGCTTGAGATGATAGGTTACCACATGGGAGGGTGCAGTGATCCAGTGTGAAACATATTTCTGTCAGGGGAGTCATCTCAATCCCCCTGAAGAAACCATACTGTAACTACAACACAGGTACATTTGTATTAGAGATGCATTTTATTTACTTTACTCTGGAGATTGAAAAACAAGAAACTGAAAAAATGTTTAAATTAATCAGGAAAAAACCTGAAGAAAAAGACAAACTAAAATTTACAAATTAAGCCTTTTTGCTTTTAGGATGTTTCAGCTGATTTGTTAGTAATCATAATCAAGCTCTCAGTGATTGAGTTGAATTTTACAGAATAATGATGTGCAGATAATTCACGACTTTGGAGTCTTTGAAAAATGACATGTTACACTAACATGATGAACAGATTGAAACCAAGAGAAGATTGAACTATTTATTACTTATCACTACCACCACTGTGAGTAAAACATTTTGCTTGCAATGAGAAGACTGTCAAAAAAAAAAAGAAAACCAAAACAAAAAAACTTCAGGGAGTGGAAAGGAACAGAATATGTAACTACAAAATTATAGACAGTTCTCCATGAAAGATAATGACAGCACCTTATGAATTTCAGAACTAGTCATTTTTATTCTAAGAAGATTTTATAATGACAGATAATTATAATTCACAGGAATTATACAAGAAAAAATAATTTAAAAAATTATCTTTTTTGGCTGCTCTACAACAACAACAAAAAAATCCAAGACATTGTGGAGTTCAGTATTCTTCTACTGACATTTGAACAAATGCAAAATTTTAACTCTCTCTAGTAGCAGGTGCAGTATTAAAAACGCTTGGACAGATTTAGAGAAGTTTTCAGGCAGGGATACATGCACTGTGATTTCCAAAATATCTCCATAGCAGTCTGGCACCCAATTCCTTGAAATGAAAGGAAGTTAAATAACCCAACGATGAGTAGGTGTGTTGATCTACCACTGCTCACATGAGAATGGTCATTTACTAAATTGTAGAGACTCAGCCACTTGTGAACCTCTAAGATTATATTAAAAATGTGAAAAAATTGAGGAAGGTTATAATACTGAGAAGTGAGCTTACTAAAAAACAAGATAAAAATGTGACAAAAACCAGTTGTCCCTGGCTGAAAACAAGAATGTTCCCAATGAAGCTCTGTTTATACAGCTCTGACTGGTCTTGTGTAACCTCGAGGACACACTGTAACAGCCAACATCAGACACTTCAGCACCAGAACACATTACAAAGTCACAGCACCTAGCAGTCCACATGCATCAGAAGACATGGTCATTAAATAGCTTGCCACATCAGCATCCAGATTATCCTTTGACCCAGACTGGTTCTCCAAGAGGTTCCATAAAAATTGACAGGCAGAGCCCACTCCTCAGTGAACTGATTATTTTCTCATTTCTGAGTATGCCCACCAGCACATCCTCATGCTCCACTATGCCATCAAATCTACTGCATACCAACTTTCAGTACAGAAACTTTGACACAGGCTTCAAACAGAGGGCTGGCTGTACTATCAGGCACTGATGATTGTCCCATCATAAGAATCTAGCTCCTTGAATCATTCAACCATAAGAAAGGCAGGTAAATCACAGTACCTCTGTAATTAGGAACATGTGAAAGACTTGGTGACAGAAATCATCCCATCCTTAGAGGCTGCAAGGCAAATGTGTCTCAGACACACATTCACACAGAGAAATCACACCAGAAATTTCAGAAGGAATTCTCTACTCACAGCTCACCTGAGAGATAGATGTCAAAAAAAAAAAAAAAAAGAAATGTCCAAAGGAAAACTGTAAATTCAGATCTACGAGCTTAGAGTAAATGAAGAACTGGATGCATTCATGCAAGACAAAATTACTTTCATGTGCATTTTTTATTTAACTAACAAAATCCAATGCAGATGGTAAATTAATTGAAATACTTAATAAGAAATCAGGAAATACATAAAGAAATCAGCTGGAAAGCTAATAAACTGTATCTAACACAGCAGTAAGAGAAAGTGGAAGTACCACTTTAGTCGGTGGAATAAAGGGAGCCAGAGCCAACCGTACCTCTTCAGTACGGCTGAAGTTGCCACCTGCTGGGATAAGGAGCTGTGTCTATCTCCCAAATTGTCAATCTAAGAGAACTACTAATGATCACACACTGAGAGCCTGCAACCAAGCGAGAAATCTATTCCTGCAAGTATGAAAAGGGTAATTCATAATCTAAGTCCCTTCTCACCATGCCTTCAAAATAGTTTTGAAACAGTCATGATTGAGGAATCTCATAATTTGTCAGTTACAGCACCATTCTTCCCAACTTCCTTCATCAGGCCTGCCACAGAGTCCTGTCAACACCAACACAAGTTTCTTACGTAAGCAAGCATCGCACAGCTACTTGGATGAGGAATTTGGAAAAACAACCCCATGACACAACCGCTTCTTAGACACTTCTTTATAAACTGCATCTACCTAATTCACAAACACTGTGAATTATTAACACAATTAATTAACCCATGTGTTAATTAACCCATTTGGGTCTGACATCTACTCGGTGGCATACATACAAGGCCACTCAATTTTCACATGCAACACTAATTGCCCCAGGAGCTACTACAGGACCTGACCATTTCTAGACACCAGGCCACTTGTTTTGGCAACTAATTGCAGGAGTGAGATTAAGTCATCAAACAGTACACCAAAGAGAACAGCCTAATAACTACAGAAGTAGTTGGTTGTTCAAAAGACAAACATTAACATAATTAAATAAAGCAAGACTGAAAGCAGAAAGAAGAGCCAAAGAAAAGACTTTTAAAACAGAGTTTCAAAAGGAGGACATGCAGGGAGAGAGGGACAGAGGTGCCAGGATGAGCAAGCAGCTTGGATAAAGACATCAGATGCTACCAAGGGTGATGTACTTTACTAACCTTTATAGGATTATTTTACTTTCTGCCACGGTAGAAAACAAGATCCAGTAAAAAGAAAAAATACTGTTTATTACACATCAAAAAACCCAAACTGCATCTAAAGAAAATCAGTCACAAAGTAAGATTTGAACAAAAAAAATTATTTTTGTTTGCAATATTGTTCACTGCTACTGTTAATGAAAAAAGAATGCTGGAAACTTAAATCTTAAGCTTTAAAAATACAGCTGTCAAGAAAAAAAAAAAGTAGTTGCTTCAATGTGCTTTGCCATTTTCCATCAAGTGAACAGATGGCATTATTAAAATTCTAGTAGAATGAAGTATTTATAAGTTCATTAGACAACACTAACTATACAAAAAAAGACAGCAATATTGCAAATAAAGCTGCTGGATTCAAAATAGCATAAAAGTACACATAAGGGTTATAAAATCATATTTATGAGTTAGTATACAAAAACAAATATGCCAAATGAAACAAAAGCACAAAAGAAATGCAAAAAAAAAGCTCTATAAAACAGTAATTTATTTTCCAGGGTCACTTCCAAGTTACTCCATGCATTCTGAGCCTGAATTCTATAAAAAGGACTTCAAGTTTGACAGCCTCTAAGACAGCTGAAAGGGAAAAAGCCTGTTACATTTGCTTTTCTTTAAATGTATATGTAAAATTTTTACTATGATGTACAATAAGTAAGAATGCAATTGCTCCAGAAATAATCCACACAGAGATGTAAGTCTTACTTTCTGAGGTGATGTTCTTAGAAAATAAACAAAAGGCCAGCCAAATGCATCTAGCACATAGATCAGTGCTTTTAAATGCTGTGCCACACTGACTAATTTGATACCTGAGGTGCTTTATCTGCTCTTCTCTTCAAAATTTTGGATTATTAGCCTCCACTGAATTCACTTTGGAATCACTGACTTGTAATTGCCTTACTTTCTATTGTCTTTCTTCCAGCCATAGCAATGTCTCGACTTGGTAAAGTGGTGTCTATTAGGATTCTAATTAACTTGAATAAGATGCAAATTCCTGTCACCTTCAAAATGTGCCAAAATGGATTTCCTATAAAAAGAGATATCTAACAAACTGAAAATTCAGCTTTCACTCCAAATTAATATATACCAGTTCCCATATGTGCAGATTTATTCAAATGCACACCACTTCTCTCTGCAACTTTTATTAGTACAATCTGTGTTAAAGTTTAACTCCTTTAAGCACCCTGTCCTCTCTGCCCATATTTTATGCAGTCTAACCCATCATTCTTGGAAAGTCCTTGCTTTGATACCTACATGGAAAATGATTCAAAGAGGGATGTGTACAATTTCAAAGCAGGAATCTTTCTCAAGAATTTAAAGAATTGCATGGCACTTTTTTTTGAGGGATCCATTAGCACAGGAGAACATTGATCTGTTGGATTGAGTACAGAGGAGGGCCACCAAGTTGAGTGGAGGGATGGAGCACCTCTCATACAAGGAAACATTAAGAAAATTGGCATTTTTTTCAGCCTGAAAAAGAGAAGACTTCAGGATAATGTAATTGCAGCCTTCCAGTACCTGAAGGGAGCCTACAAGAGATGGGAGAGAGACTGTTTGCAAGAGCGTGTAGTGACACGACAAGGGGAAATGGATTTGAAATGAGATTAGGTTTAGATTTGACATTACGAAGAAATTCTTTACTGAGAGGGTTATGAGGCACTGGAACAAGCTACCTAGATAAATTGAGGATGTCCCATCCATGGAAGTATTCACGGCCAGGCTGGATGGAGCTCTGAGCAACCTGGTGTAGTGAAAGGTGTCCCTGCCCACAGCAGGGGGCTTGGAACTAGATGATTTTTAAGGTCCCTTCCAACCCAAACCATTCTGTGATTCTATTATGTAAACCATATCCAGTGTCTTGTCAATGTTTGTCTATTACTTAATCAGATACAACTGATGCCACCTCAGATTAGAATATTTGAAACTGTCTCTTCCTGAAGAGATGAACCTATCTAGAAAGGAATGGCAAGGTGCAGGTGCACACCAGCAGAAAGCAATTTAAGCCTGAATTACCAATGCTGTGCTCTCCCCACTGCCTTGGGGCAGTTTACAGCTGCAGCAGTTAGCTGTAGATATAATCTACAATTACCTAAGCAAAATGACCAATGCATGGGAAAGGCTGGATGTACACACCCAAGGATGGAAGCTGAGTGCAGGCAGTGCAGGCTTAAATCAACCAGAGTTATTTCCTAGGAACAAGAAGGTTCTGGCCCAGTCAAACACTGCTTGAGCAGACAGGATTCACTGGCATCTCAGTTTCCTAATGACTGGACTATTCAAGGCTGGTCGGTGCCAACTAAAGGAGCCTGAGATTCTGAAGACTCTCAAGGAGGTTCTTTTTGTTCTCTTTGCTAAGACAATTGGTACTTATTTTTTTTTTAACGCTTTCATTCATATGTAACAGCTTAATATTTAATAAAACAAAATACCATTATGGCTTCCTTCAGGCTGGAGACACGGACACATCATCTTTAGTAAAATGTAGCAGTTGCAGAAATGTCCAGATTTAATGGGTTCTTCCATTCTAAGACCATGATGATCTACATCAACATTCATTTCTATTTATTAGTTTCCTGTAGCACAGGACTGGGATGAACAAGAAGCTTTAATATGTTTTAGGTACCTGTAGAGCACACGGAGAAAGGTTTATGAAAGAATTCACACTATTCAATTCAAATGTTGAAATACTTCTTAACAATCAAGACAAACACTGCTAAATCATACCTCTGAGTATACTCTTTCTTTTGGTCAATCTGCATCTAAATGATTTAGGATTGATTGTTTAGATGATAATATTTTAGGAACAGTTAAAGAGGAAGGTGATTAATATTGAAAATTATCTTTAGCCTACTAGATTTGAATTATTTAGCCAAATCTCAAGTAGAAAACAAGCATAGAGAGAAACTTGCTTTGACAGCACAACGACAGATTGGCTAACCTTGTTCTAAAAGATGCCTGTGAACTGATTTACACTGTATTATTGCCTCTAATACTTTCTTTTTCCATTACAATTCCAGATATACTGGAGGAATGCAAACCTACTCCCTAATTTACTTTTGTTTGCTTGCCGACTGTAGTACAGCAATGAAATTGGATAAGGTGTGCCTATGATATCAATGACAGGGTAAAAATGGATTCAGTTCCAAGAAAAACCCATTGCTAGAGACTACAATTTTTTCAAAGAAACTTAAGGGAAAAAAAAAAGCATCTATTATGTTTCAGTTTTGTCTGGGGAGAAATATGACCTACATGACTAGAGAAAATTTATTTCTATGAATATCTAATACAAAAGACTACCATAAAATAAAAAAACTATGGCTCAATGCTATAAATGGGTGGATGCACCCTACTGTGCAGTAGAAAGTACAAAATAATGGCTGGCTTTCCAGTGGAAAGGTTTGGCAGTCAGCCATTGGTGCAGACTGGGTTCTGTTCCCAAAGACACATTCACTTTGGCAACATATTGGGAGGTGGTTTAGAGTGTAAAAATTAAGGAAAATAGTCTTTCAATTTAGTGTATCAGCTGGTCAATGCTAGTCATAATCATATTGTACATAATTTGATCCACAGAAAACACAGCAAAATAAATATTCAAAAAGAATTATTTTAATGATGGAATCCTGTGTTCTCCTATTTAATATCACTTTGTAATTATGAAAACAAGCAAAAAATACATATTGAATACTTTAAAAGTTGTCATTTGAAATATTATCAGTCACTAAACTTATTTCTTGTTCTATACATCATTTAGCAAGTGTCTTTTAATTTGATGCGTAAGAGGATTTCTAACAAATATAAAACAAGTATATAATTACATGCATTCCTTTAGAAACTTTAGGGTGTTGGTTTGAGCTGACAGCTAATATTAATATAAACAGGACTTATTACTTAAATTGCAACTTGTTATATCCTGGAAATTAGGTTTTCTTTAAGCCCAAAGACACACAGGCTCTGTTGCATCCTAATTCATGGAAATTAAAATCAGCAAGAAAATGAAATATAACAAATACTCCTTATTTGTTTGCTTCTGTGGGGTGCTAATTAGTTGAAAAGGGTGAGTGTCTCCGCCTGCCATTACCAATAGATTATACAATCCACTCCTTCTTGTGGCCTACATGCATCTACTCCTGTTTCTGTCCTTTTCTCATCTGTCCTATGCTTCCCCAAAGGGCTCTCCTTTCAGTACATAAGGGAAAGAAAGAAACCACTTGGTAAAGCCACTTCATATTCCAATCTTCACTGGGAACGTAGCCAAGGATGTTTACAAAAAGCATGAGTGGGATAAGCAGGTAAGCTGTTTTCTAAGCTTCTCTACTGACAGAGCACCTCAGTTTTTCATGTATTATGCCACAATATCTTTGAAACACTAATCTTCAGAGCAGTAATTTTCTAGTAAATGCTAAAACCAGTAGTGAAAAATTTGTAAGATTCTGAATTTGTTCAAGGACTCCATAAGATAAGGATTTATAAGCAAGTTAGGAGGGTTCTTCAGACATGAGTTCAGTATGAAAGGCAGGAGAAAATACTTAGGTACTTAAAATTTTTTTTAACCTATTCTTCACATACAGTAACTCTTTGGACAGTTAGAGACTTCATCTTTAGATGTGCTTTAGGAGCAAAACAAGAGCTTTGTATCAACTCAAAGAAAGGCACCACTGTTCAGCATGTATTTTCCTGCAGCATTTCAATTGGTCATAAGGAATTCCAGGTACCTTTTCTATGAAAAAATAAATTCTGTTTTTGCATTAACCCAGGCCTTTCTATTAGAATTAATTAAATCAACTGGAGCATTGTGATTTTTTTTCCTGAGTATATAGATGCCAGTTCATCCACATTTGTGAACAGAAACTGCATTGCCATTGTCACACTGAAAAGAAAACATTCAAATCACCTATATCATCCAGAAAAAAAGCTTAGTTTTGGTGAGTTTCTTCAAAGTGTGTTTAAAATAATCTTGTTTATCTCCCTATGTAAAAGGGCCAATCTCAGCAATGCTTAAATAAATCTGTGTGGAAACGTACAGTTGTAGTACATATTCCAAAATTTGAGCCTATCCATTCTCAAATCATAAAGACCCATTTTTGATGTACAAAACTGCCAACATGGGCCACTGGTTCATTCATCAGTGTTTAGATCTAAAAGTGGTCACTAAAAGATACTGGACTGGACCATGACAGACAACAGTATTTCTGAGATTTCCTATGTTTTTGTGGCTCTACAATACTGTTCCGTGCCACATATTGTGAATTTTGAAGAGCCATAATTGTTTCTGTACCTGCTCAAACCACATTGATTCAAAATTTGAAAACTGTTATTAATCAGTGCAACAAAGTTTTTGATGGAAAAAACCCCTCAGAACATGAGAAAATACTTGTAAATACACTTTTCCTATATTATATGGTGCCATTTTCTCTGTACTTCAATGTATATTCACTGTACTTGGTGTATACAGTTGGCTGCTACAATAGGTACCCCAAACATTGAAATGTATTGGAGATTTATGGCCACCATTTACTCCTCAGAAGTAAAATTTTTTGAAGAACACAATTGTGTTGGCATACAGGGAGATGACAGTTGTTTTCTCCAAAAATTGTTTTGGCCAGAGAACAGTTGGAAAACACAACCTGGTAATAGCACACATTTATAAAAACAATTATCTGTAAAATTAAAATTTTGTTTAAGAAAAGTAACAGACAATAGGGAGAATTCAGATTATTCCTTGAGCACATTCATGATTGACCATGAAATATATACAAATGGCAAACCAGCAGGTGTCACAATGACATGGCTTGCTTCATTATAAAATGCAAAAAGAGTACATTCTGGTAATTTAAAACTGCATTTGAAATAACCTCCTCTCCCAGAAGGGCATTCACTGTGTGGGTCATGACAACTCTAGTTTAAAAAGAAGGGTCACTGTGTAGTTGCTAGTTTAAAACGTTGTTTTGACAAGTCTCCACTGTAATTTGGCTCACTGTAAATCCAAAATCACTGCCCAGCAAGTCCCTCAGAATAAACATCTCTTTATTGCTATACAAATACCTGATGCACTTCATGAAGATATTTCCAGGTGTTCACAATGAACCCACTTGAACTGATTTAGTATAAATGTAACAAGTCCGTTGTCACTTCCCCACCCCAGTCACCAAAACCTGATGTCAGTTACACCCAATTGCTATAAACCCTTCAAAAACTCACAGACATTCCTTCTCCCACACCTATTATTGAATCGTGTCTTATTAATTTCCTAATCCTTGTTGCTCATCAGCACCATCATTCTTTTTCTCTTTCCCTTTCACTCCCCATACTTAATGACAAATGAAATGAAACCAGCATTTTAGGATGAGGACCAAGCACCCTGTTAAAGAGCTCCCTTCTGTTACCTGAACAATAAAACACACTAAATATTCTACCTTTGCATTAAAAAAGAAATGTGAGAAAGCCTCTTAATCACTGTTACTCCACAATTTCAACTAGACAAACCTCTTTCTTTGTAGCCAAAGATCATCACTTATGGGTATCTCTGCAAACTGCAGGTTGAAAGAAAGAATAAAATAATTTAGCTCAGTACTGCAGCTAAGTAACGTAAGTCTGAATAAAGTACTGTCTCCAAAGAGTTTCAAAGATGCCTTGTTGTTACAACTGAAGAGACCTCTTGCAGCTTATCTAAGAAGATCCATAGAAAATGTGTTATAATATAAAAACCCAGCTTCTTTTCCAGCATATTCAAATGAGTTATTAAGACAATCTGACTCACAATTCGAATGACGGGTGGTACACAAATCCCAGAAAGGCAGGAGAAGTATAATGACAGAGAATAATGACCCTATTCTGCTAAACTAAAAGTCCATCTACTCAAGTTTGTAGTCTATAACAATGGCTAGTAACATTTAGAAAGGAAACAGGAAAAAAGTATGAAGAATTTACACTATATCAAAAGGAGAGAAAACACAGACTACAGATGTAGAGCGTATACTTACTCCAGTATGTCCTCAGAGCAATCAGATGCTTATGAATTTTCTCAGCTGGAGGCTGCATCAGGATCATAGTATGTAACAGCTCTTGATGAAGTATTTCTTCTTTGGAATGTGTCTAATCACTTTTTGAACCCATTTACATTTTTAACATCTCAAATATATTATGCTAATGGGTTTATAATTTAGGCATGGGTTGTGTGAAAAAGGACATCCTGTTGTTTCAAATCTGTAGTCAATTTGTTTTGCAGGGTGCCCTTCATTCTTCTGTTATGGAAAAAGTAAATCTGTCAACTGTCTTCATCATGATAGTCAGAATTATAAAACTTCTGCTACAGTTCAGGTCTTTTGCAGAATAAAGAATTCCCCTCTGTTTGGTAGCAGCATCATAAAAGTCATCAAAATGTAAAGATAATAAGGAAGACAGGTTTTATAAAAAGTTAATAACACAATCAGAATCGGGGGTCTTTTTCTGGCTGAATTGAACTAGATGCACTAGCCAGTGCAAGAAATTCAGACCTTGCTAACTTCCCACCACCGTAACAACAAGCGTCCTACAAAAGAACACAAGATCTATGGATAGTAAACGAGCATCCTCAAATGCCATATGATTAGTTCAGTAGCTGTAAATGTCTTAATGGAATTTATAAAAATCAGAAACAGAATAATGCTTTTGAGAAAAAAATATTCTTTAACCTAACTATTCAATTAATTATTTCTTAGATTTTCTGTCCTTATGCTTAAGCAAGACAAATCCTTCACGTAAAACTTACACTTATCATTGGCTCAACACCAACTGACACTTGTTTTATAACCCGTTATAACTTCCTGCCAAACCTCCTTACACCTGAGCTTTAAGTGTTGCACAGGGAAAAAAGATCATTCCCCTCAGACCTAGAAAAAATTACTGTACACAATCTCCTCCTGTTCCATAATTGACAGTCAGATATTTGGCTCAAATTGTCTAAAGAATTAAAATAATTAAACATGATTAAACTCAGTGTACTGTTACCCAAGTTTATTCGCCATTGATAAAATCAGGTGAAGTGGTTCCTCCAAGCCTCACATGCTGCCAGTCAAACAGTCCATTGTCCCCCTCAGCTGTGCTGATGGAAATGTCAGCTTGTCACATATATTGTATCAACAAAGAGATCTATGTGAAAAAAAGTATTTCCTTCCTTTCCTGTTTTCTGGACTTCTAGAAATACAGATTAGAGGTATCTACATATCTGGTTAACTTTGCTCTTCTACATATCCTGAGGAGGTGGTGTTACCTGTACAGAGCATCTGAACTTCAAATTAACCTCAAATTTCCACAGTGACTTAATGACGTTTCCTATTTGGTTGGATTTGACTGAGCTCTCTATCTGTTCCCAAGCTCTAAAGGCTGATTTTTCCACTATATTATTAGCATCCCTCCTTGAGCTGTAATAGCTAATTCAGGCTAGGCCTAAAGTAATGGAGGAGTTAGGGCTGTAGACTGGGCTTAAATATCACCACTACCTGATTAACTTTGCACCCACAGCATGGCTTGGATCGTGCCAATTTCCAAGACAATATTTGGGATCAGATCAGATGACAGGACTAACAGCAGCCCAGGACTATTCCAGATGGTAGCTTGGATGCACCATTTAGGAATGAAGTAGTTTAGCCTTGAAGATGTGACACACCATGCAACTAGGACTCAGAGGCAAAGATCAACCAAACCTTATTTTTATCTGACACTTTATGAGATTCTTCTGGGTTTCTATGCATCTGGGTTTAATATTCAGTACATCTGAAGTTTTACCATCCTAGTGTGCATCCATTGTTTTCAGAGAGCTTATGAAAATAAAAATCCCCCTCAGAATACTAAAGTTCTCTGTAGTGAAAATTGTCTAGGAATTCCATAGTTTACTTCCAAGTTCTTAGGAACTTCATGATCTTCAGGAGAACTTTGTCTCCAACACCTGGATTTTTTTTTTGTCCAATATCTGTATCTTTGAAGATAATTGAAAAACGTTCACCTCAAAGTTTTGTGGGTTTGTTTCTTGTTGGAGTTTTTATTGTCTGGAATTTGAGTAGACATTTTGAACCAAATAATTTCTAGCTACATACTTAATAACAGCTTCAAAGTGTTTGTATAATATTTGTGACACGAACCTTCCCTCAACAAAACTGTATGGCAGCTAAGCAGAGGTAACAGTGTTCATTTATGTGCAATACATGTATCCCTCCTACAGCATATTAAAATAGGTATCTTCTCCTGAAGGGGTGATTAGGGAATGCATAGAAGTAAATCAATGGGAATGAAGTCATGCTTAGGCCATCCTCTTGCTGAATGAAGTGGGAATATAATTTAACATTCATTCATAAAACATGCAAAAAAAAAACCCCCAAAAACCAAAAATCAAAAGCAATTTATTATAGTTCAGTTGAAAGTTAATTGCCAGGATTTATTTCACCATGCAGAGTATGAAGAAGTAATTTTTGGACAAAGCCCTTGACCTACCAATGACCACTAGGACAAATAAATGGCCTATCTACAACTCACCATGAAAAGTATGCACTTTAAAATAGCTGCACTAAATCTGATCAGGTAGACAAACACCAGCCTAAAATTCCAGCTAATCATAGATATTTTAAAGGATAAAGTAACTGAATCAACATCACATTTAGCTACATCACTACAGAATCACACACTGAAAATTTTTGGTCTTCATTAAGCCCATACTATGTCTGTGATTTACTGTTCTGTGTATACAACCTGATTTCAAAGCATTAAGACAACAGAGCAGTTTCAGACGTAAAATTTCTGCTGAAAATCTTCACTAATAGCCAATATGAGGTTAAGACATGTATCATTAATTGCTTCTGCCCACAGAAGCATAAAATCATCCACTTAAAGCATGGCATTAACATTTATATCCAACTAGACATCTCCACTGTAAAAGATGACTTTTCATTCATCCTCAGGGCTTCCTGTACTTCCTGTGATATAGAAGAGATGGCAGAATTTTTACACATATATTATATATGGATAAGGCATTGAGAACTTTGCTGAACTGAGTTTTCACTACTCGCATACAGAACATCAATGAATAAACACCCTTTCTTTGTGCACACTAACAGACTATCACACTGTGTGACCACATACTTCCCTTTCCTCAAAGACAAGTCTCATTTAAAGGAGAGAACAAGCAATGTTATTTTGTAACAATCTACAGTTATTTTACATGTTGTCATTTTATCCTTATTGGTCAATCCTTGATGACAGGCCTTGTCTAGCCAACATTAATCAAGTTAATACTTCTATAATTGGATTAAAAAGTCCCATAAAAGTTAATGACTATTCCCTTGTTACTTATTTCTTTCTCAGCTTACAGACCATGGGAATGTTCCTACTCCATTTCAATGCAGGTAAAACAGGTTAGCTAACATTAATAATCATTATTAAAAAGTGTTGGCTACGTGGGTATACAGTCTCCACATACATCAGCAGAATGGATCTTCTCCACCAATTAGGGCTTTTTTTTTTTCTTTTGTTTGCTTGATTTTTTTACTCTAAAAACAAAGATTCATTTACAGGAGACAACCTGAAAACAAAGAACAGCAGGGCCAGACAACATTCAGGAGTTCTGTCTCATGCAGTAGGGAAATGGTTTTGTATTGCATATAATGTTAATTAACCCATTATTGCAATACTATTTCCCTTATACGGTCCACTCTTTACAGAAGATATTGATCATCTGGAAACGTTCAAAATGTAAACCAAAGAGAAACAGTTAGAAAACTGGAACATCTATTCCTCAGTATGATACTAAAAAGAAGCTCCACATCATAATTTACTGAACATTTGAGAAATTACAAAAATCAATGTCTGTTTATTTTCTAATATAGCTAGCAGTACTGAGCAGAAAATGATTCTGTGAAGCCAGGCTTAAAAGTAAGGAGAAACAGTATTTTTGAGAAGACAGAAAAAACATAAACACTCCTAATTCAAGACTAACAAAGACATAATAAACATTAGTATAAGTACATGTTGAGAATAATTGCTCTAGATATAATGTGATTAACATAATTAGTTCAAGAGGGAACTCAGACCAAGCAGTGACATCTACCTCCTAAGGCCAAACATATAATCATTAAAGGATTACCCTCTGCAAATCTCTGACCAGCTAAACAATTCTAAATACACAGAACTCCAGAAAAACAGAAGAATCACCTCCTTCACCTGACCCAGTATAAAAAAACCCCCAAAACAATCAGACAATAAACTCTCACTCTTTCCAGTAAATTAGAAGAAAAAAAATGTGCCAAGCTCCTTTGAGCACTGTTTGGTGTTCTCTAGCGATAGCCATTCAAATAACAAATAAAATTAGTAACTGCTTCAACATCAAGATGCACACTGAACAAACATCATCACTCTAGACCTCAGTATTATCTACCAAGAGGCCACGGCTTAGTATTTCTGAACTACCAATACATTAAAAAAAATCCTGATCTATCTAATCTAAACACCCTTTCCATTAACCTTCTCTGTCCAAAAACCAGACTGACAACACCACAGGGAGAAACTTGTAAACTAACTCCTCCTCAGTATTTTCACAGCCAAAATGATGCCACTTCTAAGTTGATTCTCTTATGATTAATTAAGAAAAAGCAATTAAAAAACCCCTTGAACTGGTCACACAGGAAAGAAACCATTTCACTTTGGGCAATTATACTGAGTCTTTCAGGAAATGATGCAGCAATAAAACAATTTTTAAAAGCAATGGCGCAATACAACTGTCTCCCCAGAAATCGGCTCCAAAATTCTTCTGTACCTCTAACACATGTATGCCATTTTCATTATCTGGACTAAAACGGCATTCCTGTGTAGAGCTCCACCACAGAACAGGGAAGTGCCTTCACCCGCCACTGAAATACTGATACTAACATAAATTATCCAGACACATGAAAAATGGCAACCTGCAAACTATGCCATATAAAAGTCTACCCACGAGTTTTATCTCCATGGAAGTGAGGACTATGCCAAACACACAGACAAATAGGTCCTACATAGTCAAGCCCCCAGATATTGTTGCAACTTTTCTGATAAAAACATTCGCAATAGAGACAATTTTTATCAGTCTGGGTATTCTCCCAGGAAAGTAGCACCTGTCAGTATCATGTTACCTTGGGTCAGATCAAAAAAACCACCCAGACCAACATTTTATATCTAACTGGCTGTTAGCAAACGCTGAGTGAAGAGCAAGAACACAGCAAGCAATTATTCCAGTTGGAATTGGAGGATACATCCTTTCAGTCATATTTTGAGAAAAATTAAAAAAAAAAAAAATCCAAGAAAGGCAGCAAAATATGTAAATAATGGGGTTTAGTAATAAGCACTGGAGCTACTACTATGGTGTCAATGGTGCAAAGTCACGCACTGCCCAAATAATTCCCACAATTACTCCTGCTTTTTGGCAAGTATTTGTTGCCTGCGTGGATGCCACAAACATAAGCACAGCAGGGATGCATCAGAACAAAACAGCATGTCTGCAGCGTCAATGAAATATTAAGACACCCTAATTATAAATCAAGGAGGTTGTTAACATACTGCCATATCAGCTCCTCTTGCCTCAGTTGGGGAGAAGTCAGAATTGCAACAAGATGTGGAGCACCACAACAGTGACAGCCTCCAGATTCCAAGTATCCTTCACCTACACTTCTACAGCTACTACCCTGCACCACAGAACAGGTATCTCTGCTTGGTGCAAAATGGCACAGTCCTCAAAAACCAACAAAGCAAGAATAGGATCCATTTTTTTCTTTATAATTCTGGCAGCAAGATGACATCTACTTAGCATACACAAACTGACATATATATCCCCCTTACATATATCTTTTTATATACACTGTCCCTGCTTATGGAAATACATGTTAGCCATCCTCTCACCTGTTTAACAGCCTTAGGTGAAGTGCAAATAACATTCCTCTACCATCTTTTAAAAGAAGGAATCAACAACATAATTAAAAGAGTAAATAATGGAATAACTATGATCTAATGTAGAAATATGTACTTCAGTATTCCTTAACAATAAAAACCTAAGTACAGACTTGCTCCCTAAATAGAGACACATATCAACACCTCTCAAAAATTCATTACTTTGTCTCTTACAGGACTGTAGCCAACTTTAAATCCCATCATGCTGATATCTTAAAACCTGAAACTGCAGCACCAGAAATCACTTTTAGTATAGAACTTTTATTTTTTGTGTCAATGAGACAGCCTAGTACAACTCAAACATTACAGCAATATCATACTAATTTTATATTAAGGAACGAATTTCTAATTACTTATTTTTCTTTTTTTTTTTTTAAACAGGTCAATTATGAAATTTCAGTTTCCTAGAAATGCAGTAATTCCAGTGCACTTAAAAGATTATAACTTCTGAGTATAATCAGAGTCATATCATGTACTAAATGTACTCTTTCCCTTTTTTTCTTTTTTTAATTGTGTTTATAAATTACTTAACAACAGCATTTGTATTAACAACGACAAAGCACCTCAAGTTCCCACTATACATAGCTTTCTGTGTTTTTGGCAAATATTGCTGGGAGAAAAATGTATAAAGCTGTTACTGTATCCAGATTCAGCAGTAATTAAGCACATGGTCACGCACTGTGATGAACATGAGGGCCATAGGAAGTGATGAGTTTCCTAAGTGATATAGGCAGCTTTCCATGTAGAAATTCTGTGTCAGTACAGTTTGTCCTTTCTTCTTATTATAAGAGGTCATTAAAAAGATTAGGAAAGACATCTATGAAATTCAGTATCAACAGCGTAAAAGATGCACATCTGGCTTATAATCAATGTGCTTAGCCTCTTACTGTTGCGGCAGTGAAGCTTCAAATAATATAATTAAGGCTGGAATTTATAAATATTTTTCTGAGAAATTTGTTGGGAGATGAGGATCTATCCAGCAGCAGAGTCTAAAGCTTTCCCAACATTATGGCTCTGGCTAAAATCATCTGCCACTTTTGCTTGAATGATATGAAAGAGGACAATGGAAGAAGTCTCATGAGTTCTGTGAGTATTACGTCTAGGCATCTGGAAAAGAAAAGATCTCCTTCTGGCAGATTAACTCTGCCATGATCTGGATAGGAAGAACTTAAAACTCGAGTGTTTGTGTATTACAAACAGAGTTGTTTGGAAAGGCTGTGTGCAACAATTAAAGGCCTGGGTGTCTATTGAGCATGTAATTTATTGGTAGATAATAGTCAGAGTTCAAAAAGTTGCAGTGAATACACAAATATCAGCATAAGCAGCATTCCTTCCCCATGCTACCTTTGAAGCTTTTCTCCAATATACAAGGAAAATGAAAAAAACAAGCTAAAGAAGAAAAGTCTTATTATCCCAGGTAGATCACCATCACCATCAACCAGTCACGAGCAACTTTCAATCTAACATTTACCATGATAGACACAACATTTAAGCCATACACACTGATGATAGAACTCCTTCTATTTTGGGATATAGTTATACCTTAAACACTACAGTATTTCCTCCCTTTTTAATAATTTAGGTTAAAAAAAACCCTAAACCATCTAGAGTAATTAATTCAGTGAATCTCAGTCACAGATAAATTTTGGTTCATTTAAGTCCAAATCAGACATTTCAGTTCATGTTCATGCTAATGAAATTCAGATAAACTACCCTGGCTGCAGGCCCATTGACTTCTGGCTGCAGAGTACACACAGCTGGATGTCTGTAAATCAGGCAGGACACCATTTCTGCATATAGGTTAATGACTGTTCTGCGTCACCAACATGTAAGAGTACAGACACTAAGCCAAAGACCTCAAAACAGCATTTTGCCTGCCTGGCAACTTTCTAATAAAAATAAAGCTTTTTTTTCTAATTGTATCACATTACATGATGTGAGCATTAGTAAAGTAGACTAGACTGAAGCAAAAAGGATAGAGGGAAAATTATACCCCTACTGATGTAAAGTGACTTAGGCTACACAGCCACTTTAAGTCACCACTTTAAGATCTGCGCTGGCACCAAAAGAATCAGTTCCATCCTCTCCCCCTCATTTCTCACTGCCACCATAACTCAGGCAGTAGAATTTGTACATACATAACATGAGCTAAGTAAATCATCTAGCAAATTTCTTAGCTGAAAATACTGCATTCTGAAAAATTAGGCTATTTTGTAATCAGAAATATTTTATATTACTATAGATTTTATCTTCCCAGAAGAAAATCACAGAAAAGGCTCATCAGTATCTGTTTCATTCTATAAACAAAATGCATTCAAATTAATCTTATTGACTTGGCAAGTGTAGTTTTAAATCTGGTTCTGCTTATTTTTATCTAAAATCCAACACTAAAGAAACCACATCTGTATGACTGTCTTTAGTGTAATAAATATGGTCACCTAAAAGACCACTGTCAGAAAAAGGGAAGTGAAAGGGAAGGCAGAAAGACCTGTTGGATGATAACAGATATAAAGCAAAATGATAATGGTAGCATAAGTATTGCTTGCCACTTTTAATACAAGTTTGGGGCAGATTAGCCATTATAAATACAGAGTTTTTAAAGCGTTAGGAAAAAACAGAAAATTCCCACTTTTGTACCTGTTTATGTTAAAACTTTGTTAGGAAAATGGTCAGCAGTTACTTTGCTTTAGCAGTTGCTTCAAAAAGTTTCATGAGGACTCGCACAAAAACATATCTTTAGTTTACAGTCTCCCCCAAAAAATTTGAGCAACTGGTAATAAACTCCACTTAGCAAAATATGATTCTTGATGCTAAAAATTTTCCAAAGCATTTATTTGGTTTTAGCATCAAGATCCTTGACCCAGACTATAAACTGTGTTTCAAACATATAATGATTTCTTACGGTGATTTCAAGCACCTTAGACAAGAATCATTTTTTTTAAATGAAAATAGCTCATAAAAATAAGAAGTATTAGTTTCTGGTAACACAAAAGTATTTTTTATCCCTTGCTTACAAAAAGCATTGTCACAACCTATTCCCTTGATTCATAACACTGTTTTTCTGATTGCGCTTGTGGATTATAACAACAGGTCTCCTGCAGTGCTGTAGCTTGCAAACTACAAAGAAAGTAGTGAACAGTCTACTGTTATGTACTTCTGTCCTTCCCTTATGTAATCTCTTTAAACCAAGAAAAACTACTGCTACCTTAGTATGATATATATATATATACACATATATATACACATATATATATATATATATATATATACACACACATATATATAGTCATTGCCACCAAAAACCTGGCTCGATATAGCCTTTGCCATCCCTTGCCCACAACCATCTTTTTTTTTTTTTTAAATAATTCTACAGAAAACACTATCTTCTAGGAAGTAACAATAGCCCCTCTATGTAAAATAAGAATTATCATCAGAATGCAAGCCCTGAACACCTCAGAAGTCAGCCAGAAAACAAAATCAATGTTTCTAACCTAACCTTTGTAATTTCCTCCTTTCCATTTTACGTGATGCATTAAAAATGATTGTTAGAATTGCATGAATTTTATGTTTGTAGACAATCTCACAAAATTTAAGATCATGACAAAATTTATGATCATTGTCAACCCAAGCTATCTCAAAAGAAAGTTTTCTGAGTCTATTTGGCAAGGTATTTTACCTAAAGCAATCCAACAGAAATACCTCCGTAATTCAACACACTGGGTTTTAACTTCTGTGTCAATGTTCTTATCTAAAATTGACTTATTACATGTTGCAAGTAGGAACTTTTGAGATGGTATATCCACTAATTTACTGAGTCATACTGGGTAATTTTAATTTGAAACTTACCAATTTCAGATCCAAGAAGACCAAATTATGTTCTCAAAACAGGTTGATGTTCTCAACTACAGGTTGATGGATAGTATTTGCAACTCAAAATGGGTAAACTAAACTTCCAAAATTAATACCAGTATATTTCAAAATAAAAATACCAAAAGGCTCAAAATGCTATTAAAAATTGTTAGCCTATTTTGCCTTCAAAAAAATAGTAGAACCTAAACATAAAAATTACAACAGTCAAGTTATACCAAAACCAGATCTCCTTTTTAAATCTGAAAATAACTGAGCTGTTCAAAGCTAAATATTAATCACAAATTACTTACCTTCTTGTCTGTTATTTTTCCTTTTTAGCCATTTTTCCACAGTTTCCGCACTTACACTTTCTGACACAAACTCATCCAGTACCTGGGGGTGAAGAGAAAGATACGCCTTCACTTTTTCATCTGTTAAGCCTGAAAGAGAGAACATTAATTGATTACATTATTTGTATGAACTCCCTCATATGAAAAAAACACCTAGAGACCAGCAAGACTCAATATAATTTCGTTTAACACATTGACTGAACATATGACCATTTAAATAGAGAAGAGAGCAATATCCAGACAAAAAAAATGAGCTATCATATAGAAAATGGTAGAAGCAAAGCATATCCATACAAGATGCTGTGTACAAAAGTCCCCTAAAGACACAGATATTACCCAGGAGAAATAGCCAGGTAGGAATTCACGACTATGATTGTGACTATAAAATTATTTCTTTCCAAGATATGAAAGATGATATATTGATAAAGAAACTGGTTTGAAGGAGATAGAACTGGGATGTCTCAAAGAGCACCAAATTCAGTATTCTCACTGCAAATGGCAGCAAAATCAACACAAACTATTATGTAACATGAAAATCATATGCAATTTTCAAAGACTAGAATTATTGAAGTTACTTTAGATGTATAAACTGTTTTCATGTGCATGCTTCCATTACCTTAGTAACTTAGTTATCAAAATGAAAATAATTGCAGATAAAACAATATCTGCGACAAAAACTCCAGTAAACATTTTAGAAAAAGAAGAAAAATTCAGAATCTCAGATCCCTGACATTCACAAATAAATTTTCAAATTCACAAAATTATAATCTGGTTATACAATTCACAAATCCCCCAAGCAAAACAACTGGCCAGAGGGAGGTGAACCCAGCAGTGCTGAGGCGTTCCAAAGGGGGAAGCAATAAAAAACACCTGTCCTGAGGCACTCGGCTCCAGGCTATCATAGAGGGCACAGGCACCCCGAGTGCAAAAGTCTTAGTGGGATACGAGGGGAAGAGGAGTAACAACCACTCTCATGACTCTAAATACACCATCTTCTCTTGTGTTTTTCATATTTAAATATAATAGTGAATTCTCCACAGAAAGCAACCAGGGTTCAGCAGAAAAGAAACTCCCCTCTGAACAACACTGACCTCTTTCGGAGAGTATTCATGCCACAAAATAAGATCAATTCTCCTATTTGATGCTTTGCACAGTATCAGAACGTGATGAACAGAGAAGTAGTGCAATTTCAATGCTAGTCAATTGTAATTGGTACAAATGTAAAAATGGTAATATTTAAGATCTCTTATAAATGTTTACTGTGAAAGTCTTCAGGAAGCAACACCAGAAGACAAACCAACAGCTCCCATCTGCAGGGCATCAACCACCTACACCACTTTGCTCACACCAACTGCACCACATCACTCCACCACATCAGCCCCCACCAGCCCTAAACTGGTTTAAACTACCCTTGCTCCTAATCCTAAGGCAGCAGCTCCTGTTGGATTATAGCCTCAAAGAACAACATTGCCACTTAAGGCAATTCCCCATATCTGAATCACTTGAATAGCAGCTAATTGAGTGAGCATCCTGATTTTCATTAGTAAAGAAGAAAAGGTTTATCCTAAATGAATAAAAGAAGTAGATAATCAGTAAGTGGGGCAAAAACAAGCAAAACCCCACTACTTTGATTGTTTAACCTTATGTGATAGCTTGCAAGGTTAGATCATAATGCAGCTATAAAGAACTACAAGTGCTAAGTGAACAAGACGATTTTAAAGGCAACACAGGTATGACCTCATATTCAGAAAAAATCAAATTCATTAATATAATTCTGTAATTTGTTCAAATGAGAATAATGCAGTACCTTGAAGAAGTATTTCTAACTCCATAGTAAGAAAATTTGAAAAGGAAACATGTTTTAACAATCACTCAAAAGACTACTACATTTTAAAGATTTTAGCTGCCACAAAGCCACCAAAATTTATCTGCCATTTAAGTTCTACATGAAAAATAATCAAAGCAGACTTTTCATAAAATGTCTGCTACTTCCAAGTTGTCTTTAGACTGCAAAGTAAAACTTTTTTGCTTCTTGTAAGAAACTATGACATGAAAAGATTGTAAAATTAGCAGCTGGAATTCAGAAAGGACTGATTTGTTTCTTCAGTGAAAATAACCTTTCTTTCTTGATATAAACCTTTAAATGCTGTGGGTTTTGCAATACACACATAAAACTCAGTAAAATGTCAATGTGAAATAAAATTTCAGTCTACGGGTCTCAAGTTTAATATCCAGATATCATGCAACTTCAGCAACCTAAAGGTAAAAACTCTGCTTTAACCTTATGCAGAAAAGTGATTCATGGAGCTGATAAAAGAAATCCTAAACAGTCTTTACATTAGCCTTCTTTCACTAAAGGCATTTGAGCAGATCTGCTTTTTCAATGTGTGGTTTATAGATGGGAGCAAGAAGAACAGGATTTACAACTATGTTTGCAGAGTTAAAAAGGAGTAACTTAAACCTATTTTCTACATAGATTAAGGCCAACTTATCAGTCGGCTCCCAACTGTCAGCCTGCTGCATCAAAACACACTGCAAACGTACACACAAACTCCACAATCAACACTAGCAATGACACATTGTCTCATACAAAGCTAGTGTGAACATTGCAGGCTGCTTAGTAGTGATTGCCTGGCCTGCTCAAGCCTAATTTCTCCTTTTGATCTACCAGCAAAGTTTCTTTTCAACAGCTCCTACATTTCATTAAAGATAACATAAATTAGAACCCTAAAAGAGATCAACTGCTTTCACAGACCAATCTCCCACTGTCCAGTGTAAGTACACCAACAGCTTCATATGTCAAAATCTGTAGCACTGAAAAAAAAAAAAAACTAATTAAGATAAGAGAAAACTAGGAAATACTTGTTACAGATGGGAGTACTATGCAGGTAGAACACTTTACAGGTACTGACCCAAACATTTTTCAAGAAGCCTCAAGTGTGTGAAGATAGTTTCAAACAAAAGGTGTATTTGAATGACCAGGAAGGAATAAAGCATAACAATGGACAAAGTTTATGGAACAGAAAGATTCCTATAATAAATGTGATCAATATTCACCCTGTTGATTACCACCATCCTCATAATGTCTATGTTGGATTTTAGGAAAGATAGAAACAACAAACACTTGCAGTCTTATATGCTGCTGTCCTCTTAAGAAGTCAGAGAAATGCTCTTTGGAAAATGACTGACTATCAACACTTTAAAATAAAAGCATAAAACACTAGGACTTCTATCTTAAGGAAGAAAATGTTTTTTTTGGCAGATGTGACAAATTATACCAAATTCAAGATCTTAAAACTCACTTTACAGTGAGTTTTACTTTAAATTATAATAGTACTACAAGGAAATACTGTAGGCTTGTCTAGACCAGTAAACTGAATATGTCTGGGGCTGTTCACTGACCTTAAACCAAGTGGCCTATAACTCCTTCATCCTTAATTCTAAGCTTTCTTGATCTCCAACAATGAAGCTGAGGGAAAACTGAAAGTTTGATTGCCTGCTGGGAACCATTCCTAGCCTGACCCTACTCCAGAGCAACATTCAAGACCTGCCCAGGACATCACTAGCTGGCTTGGAAAATGCAATGCCAAGAACCATTCCAGACAAAGAACCAATTCTAGTGCATAAGAATGCTCCTTCGCACTGTTTACTAACTCAGACATAGCATAGCTGGGTTTGAAAATAAACCAAGAAACAAAACCTCCTTCAAACATCAATTATCCGTAATTATTCCTTGCTTTTGAGCCAGTCTTCAACAGCCTTCCTTTAAAGAAAAAAAAAAGTCAAAAATCACAAGACAACTGTATTTTTGCTTTCAGCTTTTTATGCAGCCTAACATATTTAAAAGCTTTCTTAGATATTAGATAACCTGTGTAGTACTGAATCGATTAATGGCTCTGCTCTCTGACTCCTAATCCATGTCACACTGCACCCTCCTCTGAGAATAGCTCCTCTGAGCTCAGTATAAAGCAGAACTGACTGTGAATGAGCTGAAAGAATTGAAGCCTAGAGCTATGTTTAAAAATCTGCTCCATTTAGCAACATGAGTCACACACGTCATTAGCAATTCTTGCAATTTTTTCATTAGCGTTGTGATATTTGGTCTTTTTTCTAAAACCACTAGCTTAATCAAACCTCATGATTAGGCAAGAATTTTAATTTTCACCTAAAGTTTCTGGCTCCCAGTCTGGGGGGCACATGGGGAGTCAGGGAAGAATGGGTAAAAGCTGATAAGCCAGCCTAATACTTATCAAAGGTCAGCATTTTATCCTAGACAGCTACACTCTGAAAGACTGCAGCCATTGATTCCCTCAAAACCCTTGCGAGAGTCTTTGATGCATTTGGCACACCTTTTGCCCACTTAGACAGGATCCAATGGTTTGAAAACACATTGTGAGGGTACACATTGGTCATTATCAGAAATCAGGTGGATTTCGCATATCAAGAAGGCCTTTACCAATAAACACAAAAGGAAATAACTATAAATGTTGTCAATGTTGCATCTGTTAATAACAAGAACAACAAAAAAGTAAATCATACAAGGCAAAAACAACACAAATTAACTTGTTTGGTTTAATAAGCAATTCTTCCCTGAAATTAGAGGGGCCACAGAGTCACAGCAAATGTGGGCAAAATCTTAATTTCTCCAAGTAGCTTACAATATATTGTACCACACAGAAAAACTGCAAGCCAAGGGAAAAAGAAATATAATTGTGGTGATAAAGATAAAACATCATCTGAAACAGAAAACAACCATACCTCAAATAAAAGTGAAAAAAATGCCTAATTTGAAAATACTTTTTCGTCATCTGAAATAACAAAATTATGAAGAGAGAAGTGTCACACTTCCTCAAAATCAACATTTGAAAATAAATATCACACTTGTATGAAAAAAGACGTGAAATATCTGAAAGTCATCCAGAAGACCTAATGTGAACACAGCTTTGCCTGTGTTCTCCTTTATCTAAAGCAGTCTTGTCCCATCTCTTACTTACACAAAGATCATCTCTCTGTATTTTTCTACAGAACTTTATAAGTGATATTTGTAGTTATTCTCAAAAGCATTCAAGGCATGTGTGTACATTGCTTCATTTGGATTAAGCATTAATCCCATTAAATCAATCCCTTCTTTGTTCAAAGCATCAGGATTCAAAACCACAGGCACAGTCAGTTTTGAAATATCCTTTTCAAGTCAGACTTTTTATCTTAATCCATTTAAATACACAGGAATGTAATGTGACCAAGTGCCCAAGCCCTCTGAAACCTGACATTACTGGTCTGGCAAAAAGTATAACCACTAACGAGAAGCAATCAGAATGGTAAAACCTCTTTGGCTCCTCTTTTCTTAAAAAATCAATTCACAAGCTTGTCTGTGAGCAGCCCCAGGCACCTTTTTTGCCCCTCCTCCTCCAAATCCCACCTGCATTGCTAGAACAAACCCAACACATGGCTCCGGCATTTCACCAGTGAAAACCAGTAATGCAGTACCTGAAAACACCTCACTGCTGATTTGGGTATTTTAAAAGGGAAAATGTTTGTTTCACAGATAACAAATTTTACTATTAATCATTTCAAATCTTCATTAAAAGGTGAATGTTTAATTACACCAGCCTCCTGTCACTGCACAAACCTGCAGGCTCTGTATACATGTAAATAACAGCAGTAGCTATGTGACATCTCAGCCAGGATGTCAGCAGCACTGCTAAAGTTTTAGAGAGAGAAAATAAAGACTAGCTCAGCTAAACAGAGCTGGAATGTGCTCATACAGAAAGAAGATCAACAAGCACTGCATCCTGCATCCTGTAATTCAAATCCCATATTCCTGATGAAAAAGCCATAGATGCACTTGAACACGCCAGATGCTGAGCTAGGCATGGACATAAGGGCCTTTAGTTTCCACTAACTTTCATGGTGGTTTTTCTGATATTAACAGCATCTTGCAAGGCTAAGCCCTAGACATCTGCAGATACTCAGCTGCTTATGTCTCCCAAAATCTAACACTCAAGAACTGCACAATACTGGCAGCTCTTAGCACTGCTTCAGTATTAACTTAAAAAGCAGAAAATCATATAAGACTCTTGATGAAATCAGTTTTCATTAGCTAGAGCTAAAGGCCTATAATCTTTCCATAGGAATTACATGGAGTCAACGTATTCTCAGTTTGAATATGCATTTTTCATAGGGTTTCAAAACATCCTTCAAATTGTCTGAATGGCATAATCCTGCATGTACACTGCTATGCTGTAATATCATCCATTAGTTGATGTATGGGGCTTTTCAAAACTCTGTCTTACTTTCCTGGTTTGAGAGTAGCTTCTCTCCATTTCTCATTAGCACATTGGAGTAACTCCGAAAGGTCTGTAAAAAGCTTTATTCTCCTTTCAGGTGCATGATGGAACCAAATTTGGAAATTTAATTAACACTCTGCAAAAAGCTAACAAAAGGACTACAGACATGCTCTAGAACTTGCAAATTGTAATCAAATAATTTCAAGCATTTGCTTGAGAAAGTTATGTATCATCTTAAGGTTACTGATAAAAATAATTATTAACATAATTATAAGTAATGCATTATACTGAAGTAGGTTAAAATGTATTTGTAGATTTATAAGGAGCATTTCAGCATAATTATTTGCCTCTTTCTTTTTCTTGTGCAACACATGAAGCCAGGGTACCTTGCTCCTGCCCAAAATATACTTAAAGGGTAATGCATGTCTTAATGAAGACTAAATAAATACTAAAATACATTAATAACTCATTTTGAACAATGTAAAGTCACACAGAATTTGCACATAATTAATCTCTTAAAAGACCATATACAGCTGCAAATTAAACTACTTAAAATCTAATGATTAAGCAAGGTAAGAATGCCTTAACTTTTCCCTTGAGAACAGGTGCTGGGACCAAGTTCTTGATTTATGTCTTCTCCAGGAATACCTTCTAGCTAATGTAATGTCTTCCTCCCACCTGACCCTGGAGTAGCTCTCTTTTTGAGTGAATTCTTCTGGCTTAAAAGTAGTCCCATTCCCTTTACTACCAATGTTCTACAGCTGATTTATTACTTAAAACAAACTCTCATGAATAAAGTTCTGTAAATGCTTTATAATATACTTACCAATATAAATGTGCAGCCCTGTTTATAAACTGCACCTTAACTTATTCCACAAACAAGATCCACTATGATGAAACCTTTGAGGGATACTACATGCCTGTGCCAAGTCTCACTCTGTTATTTCACTAAATTGGAGACAGAGAATGTTCTTCCTTCTGAAAGGAGCACCCCACTTCATCTTGACACGTAGGTTAGTAGACATGTTAGGACAGTTTCCCAGAGCACAGGACTCTTCTGAAATAACACCTACACACAGTCAAATAACATGCTACTTAGCAACAAGACTGGACACCTGAGAGTCTCTACCTTGGTTGTACTAGGACTGTATCTGCAGCACCACAGACCAGGATTTGTCTTTCTCTTTTAATCTCCTCCAAACTTACAGTCTTGGGATGTTTACAGAGAAATACAGGCAACACCCTTTACAAAATGAGAAGGTACAAAACCCAGAGAAATCAGTCACTAAAAAGTACTAACAGAAGAAATATAACACAACCAAATCCAGAAATGTTTGATCTGGTTCATGGGAAGGAAGTTCTTCAAAAACAAATCATGCTAGCCCAGCATTTTTCTAGACATCATGGCTAAAATAAAACATTTAGAAAAATATACAACTTAGTCTAAATGATGAATTTCACACATTCTGTAACTCCTTCAAGTCCTGCATCCAGGTCAGCTATGAAGATGTTGAGGAGGACAGGGCTGAGGGTGGAGCCCTGTGGAACCCCACCAGTGACAGGTCCCCAGTCTGATGTCACCCCATTCACTGCAACCCTTTGTGCCTGATCCGTGAGCCAGCTGCTCACCCATCATGTAACACTATGTTATACAGCTATGTGCTGGACATTTTTTCCAGGAGAATCCTGTGAGAGACAGCATCAAAAGCTTTGCTGAAGTCCAAAAAGATTACTGTGCGCTAGCCTGATGAACTGTTGAATGGAAAATTTCAGAAAGGATGCAAGGAGCAGGCTGCAAGGTACAATTCTTATTTGATCTAAAGATTGGCGATGATATTTAAAGGTTCATTGGTTTTAAGACAGATAGAAAGTGCTGCCAAGATCCTGACCTATTGATTAACACAAAGGGTGTCGTCTGCAGTTGTACATTAAGCCTAACAAATTGAAGGCTGAGCTGGTGCACATCTTTTTTTTAAAAAAAAGACATCTGATTTTAAATAAAAGACTAAGCTGTAAAAGAGTTTATTGCATTTTCCATTTAGTCTCTTCAGGTTACTAATAGGTACAGAATGGGTGTACCACTTAAATAAATAAATAAAGTTTTAAAAGCCCATTCCAATAGCAGTATCAATTTTTCTCATTTTAGCTTCCAGCAATTAATTTTTTTCCTTCATCCTTTAAGGATTACCTTGAAAGAGTTTTCAGCATTACAAATCAACTCTTTGTAAAGGTACCACTGGTCTGAATGAATACCTTCTATCCTCTTTACACAGTGGAACATGCTCATTTTTCTAAATTATTTCACAATTCTTATTTCACAATTCCAAAGAGATTTAACTCCAAGTATCCATATGCAACTATTAAACTATTCCTACAGTAGTTCCAGAAAACTCTCTAAACTAATTCAAGTACCTTGTCAAAAATTTCAATACCTACAACAAGAAAAGAACTTCTAAAATATAAAAACTCCTAAAAATCTTTTTTTAAAAAATCAAGTTTTTGTGACAGAGACTCTGGCTTTATCACTGGCTTTATTAACCTGAATGTTAGAGAGTACATCATAGCCTTCCCTCAACACCATCAAAAGTGCTGCACACTAAAACACAGCAGATGTTTTAGCAATAAAGTTGAAATACAAAAAGTTGGCATCACATAATTGATCTTGGAAACTGCTTTTTACCCTACATTTTGTATTACTATAAAATATAGATACAAGATGCCTCTTTACAAAATTGAACTTTGACTGGCATTTAAAAGTAAAAAATCCTATTTAATTCTTTTGTGGGGAATAGAAAGCCTAACATCAGACTAATTAAGCACTGAAAGTAAAGCACTGACTCCATCAAACTGTCAGAAAAAAGTTAGAAACTCCAAATTATTTAAAACACTACCAAAGAAGAGAATTATTTTCTTTTTTTCTGTCAGCGCTTTTTTCCAGCTGTATAAATGAACAGAAGGAAAGACGAATTTTTCAGTGATGCTATCTGTGCTCAATTGTATGATGATGGATGTAATGATATCTCTATGTCAGTAAAGTACAGCCTAGGAAAAGCAGTACAATTTGAGGTATTTTAAAGAATACGCTACTGAAGTAAAGGAGGTTTGAAGTGATAATTAAATACTGCGTTACATACACTTGTATGATACAGACAAGGACACGTTGTGCAACCCTTATTTGCACTGGTGAACACTTACAGGAGTAGTCCTATTGACGTCAGTGAGACTACTTATGTGGGTAAGAGCTCACTAACATGTGAAGGGTTGTGCAACAAAGCCTCAAACACGTCTCATTCCACACATTGTTTCAAGCTTTGTTCCTCAACCACAAATTTTTCTCTAATAGTGTTAATAATATTATTTCACTAATATTACCACTCAGAAAAATATGTGAGAGCGCATAACTTGTTTAGTGGTATCTGACAAAGTCCAGTTTTTCAGCTAGACACCAAATCGGAGGCACTCAAGAACTGCAGATTCACTGAGAATGGCAACCTCTAGAAACTGTCACCAAATCGACCCCCTGCTCAAGCAGGGTCACCTACAGTGGGTTTCTCGGGCTCCTGGTCTGCCAGCTTTGAGTATCTCCAAGGATGGAAAGAGACTCTACACCCTCTCTGTGCAGTTTGTGCCAGTGTTCAGGTAGAAATCCCCATGTTTCAGTTTGTACCCAATGCCTTTTGTTCTCTTGCTGGATACTTCCAAGAAGAATCTGAACCAACTCCACCTGATTTACTTCCCCCTCCATAAGATACTTATACAAACAGATAAGCTCCACCCCCCACCCAAGTCTTTCTTTTCTCCAGACTGAACAATCCAGTCCCAATTATCTTTATGGCCCTTCACTGGACTCACTCTACTATGTCCATATGTCTCTTGCACTGGGGGGTACAAAACTGGGCCCAGTAGTCAAGATGTGTCTCACCGGGGCTGGGTAGATGGGCAGGATCACCCTTTGACCTGCTGGCAGTGCTCTTCCTAATGCAGCCAGGATGCTGCTGGCCGCCTTTGCTGTGAGGGCACACAGCTTGAGCAGGTTCAATGGAATTACAGGAAGAAATGCTACAGGGATTTCTACTTCCTGGCAGGTGAAATAAATGAAAATACCTTCCACTGACTTGGATGTTGGCACCACAGAATAAAAAACAACATATGGCATTGGCTGCTTTTCCAAAAGCTTTCACTGCTGTGGCAATGCTCTATGCACGCAAACTCATCTGGCAAAACATCTTCCATCGACACTATTTTAGACAAGAATTCAAATAATCTATTTGTTACTATTTTAAGAATTTCTTGTTGGCAACCACAGTAGAACAAAGACGCAGTGTTTCAGTCATGCCCCTAGTTTTTATTATAAAGCTTAAGCAAATGCCAAGAATTCAAAGCTAGTTTCAAAAATTAAAAATGAGCAGCTGCATCTTTTCCCTGTCCTCCCCTTCATCATCTCTCCACCCTCTTTTGTTTGTTTTGGAGACAGTGTAGCTCACAAACACGTGTTCACCTCCAAAAAAGCATCCTTAAAAGAAAAAGGAACTGGGAAGGGGGGAGAAGAGTTGGAAAGAGCAGAAGTGAAAGGAAAACAGGAGAGATGAAAATTGAGAGCTTGTAATTGTACAGGACTCAGGAAACGTTTTAAAAAAATTCCCACATTCACAGGATGCATATCCTGCACTGTGCCTTTGCTATAACAATTTATACAAACTTTTCACAGGCAAAGATGGTAAAGTACTCAATAAGAAAAACATTCTGGTAGAATTGCTTCTAATAAACACTACGTAACAACCTGGTTTGTGTAAAGCCTATTTGAATTTGCCCATTGACTACATTCAGAAACACTCTAAAACTATAAATATGTCCATACAAGACAGACACTATAACACACAAATTTCCACAGGGCTGGTCAAAAATTTTCACTTTAATGCATTACAGTACTGAGGGCTGAGATTCTGATTTCTGTCCAGCTCACTGACCAACCAAATAGTTCTCATGAGCCCATGATAGGTCCCTTACAATATCATACAAAGACAAAAGAAAACACTAAAGCCATACCTAAAAAATCACAATGATAGCACATAGACTGATCCACTGCCAAAACTAGCCAGTTAAAAGCTGCATCATAAAATAGCCAATAAGACAAGTGCACAAAAGGACTTCAAAAATACCAAATTAGACAAAATAAAGAGATTTAACAAATAGGTAGCTATCAACATTTTTAAAGTCCTTCAGATTCACTCTGGGAAAGCCTCCAAGACTGCAACTTCTGTAGGCTGGAGAATATAAATTTCAATACTATTCAATTTAACTGACAGTGACATGAAAGATCTGGAGAAAATCCAGTGCACCCAAGATAACTAAAAAATGACTCCATGTTGTACTGCAAGAAAAATGGCAGCAGGAGGTCTCACAAGGATATAGTATCAATGACAAAAAGCAGTCATAAATACCAGTGCATTACTCTTTCTCCTTTACTACCACTGTCACATTATTTTACAGAGTAATGGCTTAGTAATTTTGTGAACAGCAGTTCTGAGGACTTAATAGTGCTGGCACTGTTCATGTTACTACACGAGCTAACAAATGTACCTGATAGTCAAACTCATCCAAGTCCCTGGCATGTCTTTCCAGCAAACAAGCAATCCTGCAAAGCTTCTGTTTAAATGACTGTGACACACATACTCTAACTTGGTTGCGAGATATCCAAGCATTCCAAAGTCGGTAGACACCAAATATTTTCATAAGTAAGTTGAGTGCACTTAGCATGACAGCAGCTGGAGAAATTTTAATCTCATGGATTTTTAATTGGGGGGGGGGGGGGCAGGGAGAGGTGCAAAGATTAGTAAGAGGAACAAAGAGGGAAGCAAAGGGTAATTAAAAATACATCAACTCAAGTTCTTTAGACACAGTCATCTTCTCGTGTGATAGACAGACTGAAGAAATACTGGATATATTATCACCAGGAAAAGGTCAGAGGGCCACACAGATGGCTACATTTTCACCATGGATAAACAGGCAGAGTAAAGCTGGGAGAAGCACAAAGAAAACTTGAGAGGCATGAAGATGAACACAGGTCAGAGAGCATAAACACTAGTCAAGAGGTAAAGGAATGACTAACCAAACCAGAACAAAATCAACCAGAAAAAAACCCAAACCAAACAAAGAAACAAAAAAATAAACCAACCCAAAACACAAACTGACAGCTTTTACCAAAATCAAGTTATCCTTTCTGCCTATGTGAACCTTTATGCTGTAGCAAAGAGTGAACAGTATGAGGATAGGAATAAGAAGTCTAGGCTGAGGGAAGGCAGATCTCTCCATACAGCAACATAGATAACCTCCTCTGGTCTACAGTGATTGGGGATTACAACCAAAATGGGGAAAAAAGAATGCATGTCGTTCGAGAAGCCACGTAGCTACACTAACTTGCAAGTATATAATGTCTAGCATTATGTACTTGCAAGTTAGCTAGCCAGCTATTTGGACAATCAGCTAGCACAATATTTGGACACAATAAACAAGTACTTTTTAAAAATACCCAAATCTAATCAATTAGTTTCTTAGAAAAAGTCAGAAAATAGAATTTTGTAAGAAATATTCCAATATTCTGAAATTTTGTTTTATTTGTTTTTCATTTTACTACTTAGTGTTTTTATTATTTTCTTTAGAATTCTGAAAAATGTAAATTGAGTTATTTCCTCATAATCTTTCTATCAGAAGTAACATGTTTGTACTTTCATTTCAACAAAGCTGCATTTTCCAGAACGAAAAAGTGAGTGGTGAGAGCCCACATCTCTATGCCACTCAAAATTCCTCTATTATGCAATATGCAGACATGTGCTTCTTTCTTTAACTTTCCTTACTAGAAGCACTGGAATGAACTAAACTTTACTAACTGATTTATTTGGCAAACCATTAAGGAAAATGCATTACAAGTAACAAGAGCTTTCTTAGAGTTAGGCAAAGAAAAAATAAGGTGAAATCAAGCAGTGTTTTTCAAGTCAAGAAGACTACCTAGTCAATATGAAATACCACCAAAAAGACACAGACAAAATTGAGCCAAAACTGCTATTCAAGACCAGTTTTGTGCGTAACCATCCCTCACTGAGCACTTATGTGTTCAGTTAGGGTCTTTTAAAGCTATAGTCAATATGTTTGCAAAAACCATAATTTAAAAATAAAAATATTAGAAAACTGGATTAACGTTTACAGCTCCTCTTCAGAAAAAGAACACTAGAACATAAAAAAAAAAAAAAAAAAAAAAAAACCACCAAAAAAACCCCCAAACCTGCCTATAAGAACTTTTTTGGAAGACTAAATCCTAAATACCACATGCAACACATGAAAAATCAGTGGGTTTACCGATGTAAAAAATAATTATGTTGAATAAAGAATTTAAAGAAAAATATATTTTTCCATAAAGTTCAATACCTGCTAAGTAACATTAATTCTTAGTTGCTTTAATTTTGCAATTAAGAATAGAAGTGGAAAAGCATAGGGTAGTTTTTTTGTAACAGTTAAGAAAATCAGAAAATTTTATTTGTAGGACCTCTCCAGTTAATGTCAAATCCATTTTGAAGTTAAATTGTTCTGACAAAGAGAATCAACTTTATGTCAACTATAAAACATATAGGGGATACTTCTGAAACCTACAGTTACTACAAAAGGTGAATGAAATATCTGGAGCTTCATGGAATTTTGGGGGGCAGGGCAAATTTGATTTGTTGGGTTTTTATGGTAGATGATAATAAGAACTTGAAATTAATTCTTTGGAAATCTATTGTATTCATCAGCATTTTCTTCACCCCAGAGAAATTATGTTCTAAATGTTCGTAAAATGTATGTATAGCACACACTTTATACAGAGTGACAAAACCCAAAAGAATCAGGTGGAATTTAAGTAATCTCCGTAAGAAAAGCTTTAACTAAGCAAAAGCTGTAAAGTCAAGCTATCAGAGTGATATTCGGCTTCCTCCTGACATGGAATGTCATGTCTTTCACTTTAAAAGACAATTTAAAAGAATAATGGCCAATAGTACATTATTTCATTTTGTCATTCAACATTATTTCAAGTTGTCATACATGCAACATAACAGCTTAATGGGCTTCTGGTTTGTGGTCTCTTCATTTAAAAAAAAAAGCAAACAATGAAAAACCTTGGTGAGAGATCAACTGATAAGAGGCTCCTTGAGATTTATCTAGGAATACATATAAAAGGGACAAGCATTTCTCCTGTTATTGAAACTGAGAAAACAATCTTCTCTAGTATCCAGGAAAAACATCTTTGAGCTTTGCTTTCATTCATGCTCAGGGCACGCACCTACGACATATTCTGACCTATCTTAATTTCCTCTGAAACAAAGAAACACAACATGAAAATTCTCAGGGTACACTGTCACTGCTTCTGTGACCAGAGAGGTGCAAATGGGTGCCTAAACATCCAAGAGAGTCTAAAACTATGGATGTGATCAGTATATTGCTAACATAGGCCAAAAGGAACCACCCAACATAGTATTTTATACAATAATTTTATGCCTAGTACCAAGAACACCTGAAAAGAAGGTAAAATGCGTACTGTTACCCTCCACAGACAAAGTTCTGCAAACAAGAAACTCTTAAATCCCTGCAGAGTGCCTCAGCCAGCAGGCAGTGAGGAGCTCTGGCTGGAGGCACGCGAGGGAGGGAGGGAAGCTTCTGCAGCAGGTCACAGGTGTTACAGGTACTGAGAAGTGACAAAGGCAGAAGCAGAATAAGCAACAGTATTCCAGCAAAGGGACCACAGCACCCAAGCGGCAGCAGTGGTACATCCTGCTCAAAGTTTGATCTCATAGAACTACTTCTGGCTCCCATAGAGTGGCATTTTACTATACAATATACATGAATAGTAACAGTAAGGGGGCATTTTGCTTTGGTTTAAGTACATCTCCCAGAACAACTCACATCCATGCACATGTGCCTTCATAGGGCTTTGCTTTTAACATGCAGAAGAAAATGCTACTAAACTGTTGTATCAGTTAAGGACTTATGCTTTCCACTTCCCTAAAAGAAATGTAATGCCCATGCTGGGAGGATGCTTTGCAGTTACAGTGATAAAGATTGCAAATCCAGAGATAAAATATTACTACTTTGTTATCAAGAACTAGGAATGCCCTTCACCACCCACAAAAAGAGAAATCCACTGTAGAAGGGCACTACTTCAAAAAGTTCAGGTACGAAGATCTAGTGTGCAATCATTCCACACACATGCTAAAACAACTATTCCCTTGATGGAGCTTTAATTAAATTGATAAAAATCTACCGTAACTTCCTCCTATTACTAAGGATACATAATTACGCCTGCCAAACTAATACAAAATTATTATATATTATACTAATATAAAATAATTTTATAGATTTATCTGCATATTCTATAATAATGCATAAAGCTTATTTCATTTGCAGTATTAAGCAAAAATATTAGCTCAAACATTACAACTATGGTTATAATGTAGCACATAAGCACAACACATACTTGTATGGTCATTTAAGGATGAACCAAAGGAATGGAAATATTGTGGCCGGTGTGATGGTTAAATTATGGCAAGAGAAAGAGCTCCCATTTCAGAGAACTGTATGAGATGAGGTAGTAGGCACATACATAGCTTGCTTTGGGGAGCATTAGGAAGCAGATGAACAGCTGAATTCACTATACTAAAACATGGCTCTGACTGTTTTGCTCATGGAGAAACCTCACCCAGAATAGCAGCATTTTTCTTGGGTCATGAAAAGTGAAGTTCTTCTTTCCACCCAAATAGAACAGTGAGGGAACAGCACCAAAAGATACACACTACTCTTAAACCAAATGTAGCACTGATTTCACCTTGCTTTCACATGTCTTGGTTTCTTTAAAGTAGCATCATGAGAAAAAATGTACTACTTAATTAAAAGAAAAAATTACAGATGCACCACTTGCACTCACAAGAAAACAAACCAATGTCATGGTGCCTTGATGCTGGAAGTTGTTTTCTAGCTCAGAACAATGATACTGAAATTAAGAGTAATGGCTGGATTATTAGAAGCAGAATTTTCAAAACATCCTCAGCTCTTATTTGCAAAAAACAGATTGCCTCTGAAGATAGAAAAAAAACAGTGATACAGTTTCTAAGCTCTTTAATGTCACTCCTTTTTAAACAACACAAATCTTGCCATAAGAAATAACTAGTTCTTAAACTATTGTCCTCCCACATTTCCTAAAATTGAACTCTATCAAGCTGTAAATAACACTGCATAAACTTGTATTTTTAGGGCCCACAGTTACTACCCTGTTATTTGAAAATAAAGCAAAGACCTGTCTTTAAAAAAAAATAAATACAGCTTTTGTTATGTTTACATACCAAACTTCTTTCTATTTAAATATTACCTCCAGGTACTATAAGCATTAATTAATAAAACCCACAGACATTCGAGAGTATCAATTTTATGATAATTTAAAAGAGAAAGAGAAGTTAAATGATTCTTGCATTGTTTTCCCTCAAAGTGTGGAGGAGTCCAAATTACTACCTCATTATATGTTATAAACTCACAGAGCTTTAAAATCTTACACTACTCCTGACACTTAAAGATTAACTCAGGTCAGTATTTTAGTCTTAATATTATAGCTATAAACTCATACCAAATAAATATTTCACCATTGATGTGTCTTACTAAAAACCTTGTACATTATTTACAACTCCTAAGAAAAGATCTAACAGTATTTATACTCGTGTGCACAATGACTTTACAGTACATATCCTGCATAAACATTTTCAAATGCAATATGTGTCAGGTGCTTTTAATCATCTGAAGTAGTCTGTCTTCCACATTCGGAAACAAATAGTTTGTACAGCAAAAATTCTGGCTACTCATAAGCACTTATCTCCATTCATTTAAAGACATGCTGCTACTGACAAGAGAGGAAAAGTTACTGTCAGTCATTTTCTTCTACTTTTCACATTACTACACACACAATAATCTATCCCAGGGGCTCAACATTGATCAAATTATCACTATAGACAAAAAAATCTCAATTATACAGTTACATGAAAATAATATATCACACGAGAGGAATATAGGATTTTAAATGGTTTGTGATGGGCCTTACGTTTATGAGCCCAGCATTTTAAGACCCTCATCTAATTAATCTTATTTTCACAAGTGCGAAGTTTTCCCATTAACTTTCATTGAACTCAGTGGGAGTTAACTGCAATGTTGCCATGTCCTGAATGTGCAGTCACCTTTTTCAGTTCTACTTATCCAAAAAACAGAGCAATTGAAATATTCAGACCCCAGGGACTTTTCAGATCAACCATAAACTCTGAGAACAGCAACAAGTTTTCACACTTTCCAGTTCACCCTAAAAAGCCGACAAAGCTAGCCAAATCAATGTAGTTTGAAATACTGCAATGATTCTATGGATATTTCCAAAACCATATTGTATTAAATAAAGACATGGCACAAATCTTAATTATTTCTAAATTCAGGAATTCATTTATCAATTCTACTGAATTGTATACCTGCAGAAGATATACATTCTTAGTGTAAGATCCTCTTTGATGAGATAAAGGAATATTAATCAAACAACTTACACTAGAGGGAAATGTCACTGCTTCTGGAAAAAAGTAAATGTTTTCACAGATGTCATATCCCCTAGAAAGTATCCCAGTGCTTTTCACAAACACAGGTAGCACAGCAATAACAGGAATTTAATTTAGAACTTGAAAACAGTCAAAAGGACAAGTCAAACTTGTAGAGAATATACCCTCACAAAAAGCTGGCAGACACTTTAATAAGCTTTTTAAATGAGGTACAGTCCTGTAGAAGCCGCAGCAGCATTTATTTCTATGACAGTTACCCAATATGCTTCAGTTCTTTTGTAAATCCTACTACTTAGTGGAAAGAAAGAATTTACATATTTGGATAATTCAAACCAAGTTAAAATAAACTGCTGTAAAAACGTTGTGGCTTTCAAGTGATACATGGAAGACTGTCAGTTTAAATGAATTTAAATCAAGAGTGTCCAAAACTTTTCTGTTTGATGTGTAGACAGTGCAAAACAACAGCTAGAGGCTCTAGGCAATAACTGTCCCATCACTGCTTCCTTCTAATCCACATGCTGCATTCCTTCAGCCCATGAGGTTTGAGCTTGTCTCCTTGTAACTGTAACCTCACACCATCTTTTGAACTGAAACCTCCTATTACTCCTTTTTCTTTTGAGGTATTTTCTTCAGTACTTAGGAAGAAAGAAGTTGTTTTGCCAGCCACTGGAAAAAAATATCAGCCAGGATAGAACTGCACATTCAGCACAGCTTCATGAGCAGAAAGTCTTCCTTATCAAACTTGATTTCCTTTTATGATAAGGTAGACCACCTCGGTAATCAGGAGAAGCCAGTTGATATTATCTTTTTAATCTCAGTAAAGCTTTTGATACTGTCTCTCACAGGATCCTTCTGGACAAAATGTCCAGCACACAGCTGGATAAACACGTCATGGGATGGGTGAGAACTGGCTCATGGGTCAGGCACAAAGGGTTGCAGTGAATGGGGTGACATCAGACTGGGGACCGGTCTCCATCCTCAGCCCTGTGCTCTTCAACGTCTTCATAAATTACTTGGATACAGGACTGGAAGGGACACAGAGCAAGTTCACAGAGGATACAAAACTGGGAGGAGCAGTTGACTCCCTCGAGGGCAGAGAGAACCTTCAGAGAGACCTCAACAAATCAGAGGTCTGGGCAATCACCAACCACATGAAGTTCAACACGGCAAAGTGCCAGATTCTGCACCTGGGATGGGACAACCCTGGATGTACGGACAAGCTGGGGAATCAGGCACTGGTAAGCACTGCTGTAGAAATCAGCCTGAGGGTCTTGGTCATTGGCAAGTTGAACACGAGTCAGCAGTGCCCTGGCAGCCAGGAGGGCCAAACCTGTCCTGGGGGGCATCAGGCACAGCATTGGCACTGGGCAAGGGAGGGGATTGTCCTGCTCTGCTCTGCACTGGGACAGCCTCACCTCGAGTGCTGGGGGCAGCTTTGGGTGCCACAATGTAAGAAGAATATTAAACTATTAAAGAGCGTCCAAAGACGGGCCACAAGGATGGTAAAGAGCCTTGAGGAGCAGCCGTATGAGGAGCAGGTGAGGTCACTTGTTCTGTTCAGCCTGGAGAAGAGGAGACTGAGGGGAGATCTCACACTGCAGTTACAACTTCCTCATGAGGGGAAGAGGAGGGGCAGGCACTGATCTCTGTAGTGAGCAGCAACAGGACCCAAAGGAATGGCCTGAAGTTGTGTCAGGAGAGGTTTACATTGGCTGTTAGGAAAAGGTTCTTCATCCAGAGGGTGGCTGGGCACTGGAACAGGCTCCCCAGGAAAGTGGTCACAGCAGCAGCCTGACAGAATTCAAGAAGCATTTGGACAATGCTCTAGGGCTAATACTGTCCCTGCCTGGCTCTCTGGGGTCCCGTGTGCACCCAGACACACGGGCGGGTTCAGTATTATTGTCGGTAGCAGAGTCGAGAAGGGTATTTGCATGCATTCCAGTAGCACCATTTATTGCTTCTACACCGTCAAAAAGTGCAGGGGCAAATACAAACATGATCCCAAAAACCACAGTTTAACTGGGGGCGGGGAAAAGGCGGGACCCGGGAACGAGGACCAATGGGGAAGCTCTGGGGGAGTGACAAGAGGTAGAGGCTGACACCCAGCCAGGGGATTCAAACTGGGCTACATTAGCATACCAGAACAATACATCCTGGGAGAAGCCTTTTTGGCCACCTTAACATAACGTGGTTCTTGTGGTACTAGGGATGTGTCTTACTGAGAACTCCCTGTCCCTTGTAATGCATGTTCACTGGCCACCACATAAGGCACATGGTGTAACTCCTGGGAATGGTCATGTGAAGGGCCAGGAATTGGACTTGATAATCCCTGTGAGTCCCATTCAACTCATCTTATTCTGTGACTCTGTGATTCATCTGCTGCAATTTAGCCTAAGCTCTCAATGGAACACTGACCATCTGAAAACATCAGCCCCTTTGCTAAATTGCCGAATATTATTATGAACAGTTGCATTATAAGCAGTGGTGGCCTATCTACCATTTTCACCAAGATTGTATCCAAAACATACCTGTTCTCTCCAAAAGTTGCATTTTAGATTACAGGCATCATTTTGTATTAGAATAGAAACAATAATGCACCACAAATGTGCACTACATTATCCCTTATGTCAGGCTTCCTCAATACACCTTTACTCACACCTAAATTATTTCCTGTCCAGACTTCTGTAATTCCCCATATGCTGTATTAAATGCACAGATTTTTCACAAAGTTTGAATGTGGTGGCTATATTTTGCTGCTGCACTATTTAAGCTTTTATCACCTCTCTTCTCCCCCCACACCCACCCCTCCTCTGCCACCTCCAGCACAGACTTCCTACAGCCACTGTCAGGGTAACAATTTGAAAATTAAGTGCTGGTTTCCAGACGTGCCATAATCAAATTCTCTCGTATTCTGAAACTCAAATATTCATCTAATCTCTTTGCCCGATCACTTAGCTTCTTCTGTCTTGGCTCCTTGCTGTCTTCATCTTGCATTTTTCTACAGCTGGGGACAGAGATACTGACCTTTCAGTTGTCCTTAGTCTACATACGCATCAGGAATATCTTGCCCCTTCTGTAAACAACAGGTTTCTATCTGAGATACCATTTAAGCAAATACTGCGCAAATTCTTGCCCTCTCCTAGATTATAGGTGCCTTCTAATGGATTTTGGAAGACATTTTATAAAGAGCAGAAAGTAAAAGCAAACAAAACTGCTTAATTACATTAATTTAACAACATAGTGTTCTCATACCAAATTATATTTTGGAAGAAACAAAAGAGCTGTGAAAGACAGCTTTAAACTATTGTTCTCTGTGAAAGAAAAAGCAAGAGGAGATTTCTAAAATCTCATAAATCTTGCATTTTCCTAATTGCTGCCAAGATTCAGGGGAAAGACTAAAGGGCTGAAATGCAAGTCACTCACTAATTGTTGTCTTTTTTTTTTTTTAATTAGTGTAAACAAAGTAAAGTGTAATTTTCGCTATTACAAACCTTCTGGATTTAAATCCATGCATTTATACATTCAAAGATAGAGGTTATTAAAAAAAAGAACCAAAGGATGCAGTAAACAGCACAGAAACACAGAATATGAGAGAATCTTTAAGTTTCTTTCTCAGGTCTGAAACAAGATCAAGTAAGTACTTTTAAGTGTAACCCTTCTTAGATATCATTTGAAAGCTGTTTCTGAACATCTATGATAACAACCATTCCAGCTTATATTGGTTAACTGTCAAAGTATTTCTGACTATTTAGTCGGTGTCTCTCTGAAGTTCTCTCGTGATACCATGACCTCTACAGAAAACAACTGTCTTGCTCCATGTACCAAGTTCTCTCAAACTGACAGCTATGTTCTACATTGCCCTCTTCAATCCATCTTCTCTACTTTAGATGGATCAAAATTTATTATGTTTTCTCAGTCTCCTACAAGTCTGCTGCTTTCCTCTGAATTCTAACTCATTGGTACCACAGAGATTTGTCTTTCAACATATGCGTCATTTCGGCTTCACCAGTGACGAAGAGAGGGAAATGCCTTTTTCACATTTCAACTGTAATATTTCTGTTATTAAGACTTGTGCCATACTTTGACTCACTCGTTTTGCTATCCACTACTGTCCCTATATCTGATTCTGCATTACTTACATCTGCCTATTTCTGATTTGGCATTTGCATATGTTGTTTTCAGTGTTATTTGTCATTCTTTACTTGGTTCATTATAGATAACTACTCCATTTTATCAAGATTTTTGATTCATATGCCCTCTTTGCAACTTCTCTCCTGTTTGGTGGCATCCACTGCTTTTTGTACACATACCATCATGTTTAACCCCATCTCCCATGAAAGAGATTAGATAAATGTAGCCCAAGTCTTGTATGTGCTGTTAAGATCAGGAGAAAATTATTCTTTGAGTAACATTGTTCACTTTGCAAATTAATCCCAATATAATTTCAGTGACAGCTCCCTGTTCTGTGATAATGCACAGAACAGCATTAAAGTTGAGATAAAGTTCTATGGCTCACTGTAGCAGCTCCCAAACCAAGAAGCAGAAAAGCCTGAAGTAGTACAAGAGAAGGAAGGAGGAGATAAAAAAGAGCACAAGAAATATTCAGTTTATTATTAGAAACCACTACCACATACAAGTCACAGTAATGATGTATAGCTATTATTGGTACCCCTTCTGAATCACCAAGAGATGAGAACTTGGGAGAGGCTCTCAGAGGCACAGAGGAAGCAGAGAAGGGCATGGAGGGAAAATGCACATCCCGTTCCCAAGCAGTTTTGCCACACTGCAAACTTATTGCCTCAGAGCAAGCAGTTCTCCTCTGCCCAGGACAGCAGTACAGCACACCCAGGCATGGGCACGAGCACGCCTGCTGGGCCTGGCAGAAAGGATCAGCAGCAGGCAGCCAAAACACTGTACTGACTGGGAGGGAGAGGGCAGCCCCCAGAGAACTAAAGCCTTGAACAAAGAAATCAAGAAGAATTTCATCAAATACTGCTGCTTAGGCTGCAACTGACTTCCAGAAATGCTCCTACTTGGCACTGTTAATACAGCTATATAAAGTGTTCGGTCATAGCTTGCCATCTTATACTCGTTAGGTCAGCTTTAAGTGCACATTTCAACTTCACTGACAACTTCCCTGTGGCTCAAATATCTAGGCTTTTTGTAAGGAACATTTGGGGGTTGATTCACACAAGCTATAACTCATTTTACATCTCACCATTTCTGATTATTTTATTAAGTGGTACATTTTTTCAGTTACTCTGCATTACATAACCTTCATTCTCCTCCTCCTCTCATGTTATGTTGTATGTCCTGTATATAGATTTTAAAACATCTATAATATCACAAATATATTCCTGGACTACTCTTCACACAAAAACCTGTCTTTTAAAATAAAAAGCTGAGTTATTCTAAAAGGGGTTTGATCAGTAAAATTCAGCATCTGTTTTAAAGTTAATTTTACTCAGAAGAAAATTATTTCATGAATTTTAACTAATATAAGCAATACAAAAACCATTGTAGCAAAAGCAAAAGAAGAGTATACAGCCTGGTGCATTTCTTAAAGACAGTGAGATCATGCTGCTGACTATAATGAAATCCATTTCAGCCTCCAAATTGCTAAAGGACAAAAATTATACAATTACTCACATTAAAACACAATTATCTTTTCATGCTATTATTAAAATGACTCTAACTGATAAAATGAGAATTTAAGATATTTTGCATTTTATAAACATTAACATTTCATGAGTATAAAGTATTTAGCGTCACAATACATAGGAAATTAATACTATGTATGATAGCTTCCACTGAGGACTTGTGAAATGTTTTTGACTTCAAAACAATAATTGCAATTCTTTCTAAAATTATCTGGGGATAATTATTCTTGAACCCCTAGGGTGAAACAGCAGCCTGCTGAAGTCAGCTGATGAAATTTGGCCTCTATTAATTACAATATCTATCTGTAGTTTCTCTTGCAAAGTATAAGCAGAAGATTTTTCAGACAAAGGCTTTTTATAAATGTAACAATTTTGAAACTACACAGGTATGTGGACAATATCTGGATCTCTCCTTTTTGTATTTTTTGTTGTTAATGGTTTAACAAGCCTCATGTTTCATAATGTATTCTCTTTAAAAGTATTCTAGCATGAGTATGGTCTCTAGGAACCAGCAATAGAAAACTATGAGAACACCTCTCCTTTCTTTTCCATGAAGAGGATTCACAAACCACTTTTTGTAGACTTCTTTTGAGAATTAAGTATACAATAACCAGACTACGAAGGGGAAGAAAGCCAAGAGAAACCCTTCCATATAATTAGAAAACAAAACCCATTATCATATGGTAGAAAAGCACTGTGCAATAATGAAATTCACTGCATCATTTTTTTTCTAGTACTAATTCCCTGAAATGTCAGAGTTGCACTTAATTTAAACCACACTCTGTTCATTCTGACTTCTTATGCAGTCAAAAGTACATAATGGATCACTTGATCCATTTCACTTCAGGATGATTTAGGTATCTCTTAAAACAACTACATACTTGAGAAGCAACATAGTCTTTTACAATCGTAGGATGGTTTGGGTTGGAAGGGACCTTAAAGAGAATTGAGTTCCAACTTCCCTGCCATGGGCAGGGACACCTTCCACTAGACCAGGTTGCTCAAAGCCCCATCCAGCCTGGCCCTGAACACTTGATGCTGTGCATCCAATCCAACTCAGAGCCACTCAGGCACAAATCCTGCAAGCTCTTCCTAACTGGAAATCCAGATGAATTTTGCAAGGAATGCCTATATAGCTAGCAGAGTGAGAGTCCCCAGAGAAATTATACTTTCAGATACCCAAAACAGTACTTTGAGCAGCACTGAGCATTAGCATAATCCTATGCAACTGTGAAAAGCTGTTTTGCCATAGACTTTCATGTTTGGCATTTTAAACATTACACACACACAAACTTTTGGTCCTATGATAAATGGATGAAATTCTGCAAATGGATGACAAGTAAGATATATGGCTTTACACACAAAGTAGCCCAAAGTGAGTCTAAATATTTTAATAACACATCCAAGAAGGCACATATAACACATACACTGATGTTCACTTTATGGTCACTAAAAATGACACATAAAAGTTAGCATCAACCTTGTTCTTCATAACACACAGACATATCTCCTTTGGTTCAGGTAGCATTAAAAGTAGACCTCCAAAAGAGTTATGAGGTATTTCCTGAAACCAAGTAGCTTCCCAAAAAAGCTTTGGATAAGGATTTGAATTATTAGTCCAGGATAACCACATTAGTGCCATCCTGCCACTGCTTCATTACAGCAGCAACACTTCAAAGGCAGCAGCCTCAGGGGGTTTCAACAACAGTAGCCACTGCAGTGGCTACTCAGGTCGTTGAGTCCTGTGATTAATTGGGTTATCTTGGCATGTCTGTTTTGGATTTGGCTTTACAGCAGCATGAAATAAAACCATGACTGTATGGTCCTATAAATACATCTGCAAGAACATTGAAGTTAGAAAAATTGGACACACATATAGAAATTTCAAATAGCACAATACAAATTTCGAAACATTTATATAGATGAACATGCTATTTGCAAACAGGCTTGACTAAGTATACCAAAAAAAGCACATGACTGTGAAACACATTCAATTTCCTATCTTAAAAATACTACAAGACTTAAAGCTTTGAAGTCATGTAAGCTCATGACCTCATATTATTTCTAAGGTTTTAATATCCTGCACTATTCAGCACAAAGTTATTTTGTTAAGAAAAATTAACGAAAGAAAATGTAATACTTCTAAAGCAGGAGCACATCTTTCAAAACCTGAATCACTAAACTTACAGTTTAATACAGAGAATCAAACAATAAGAACTATAAAGATGAACAAAAAGAATAAAGTTCAAGGACTTCAAAGAGTATTGTTCTATGTTTATTATGGAATCATTTTGACATCCAACCCTTTTTTTTTAATCATTAATGCAGTCTTAAATTTGTAATTTTTTGTCATTGTTCTGCTTCATGATCAGATACTAGATTCTTGGAAAGTAAGCTTCATATAGCTTTAAACAGCACTGCAGTGTGGGCTTGGCTATCATGCTTTATAAACACCGCACGCTGTATTGTGTGTCTGATGCTGCAAGTACAGTCAAATATACATCACGCATGATGAATTAAACACACTTTTTTGAGCGGACATCTATTCTTGCCAAACAATTCAGGAATAATACTAAATAGTTTAAACAGACAGAACTCTGGCCTGAATTCAAGAAAAGCAGCAAGATGTTAAAAAAATATCTCAGCAGAGCTGCCTTTTCCAGACAAAGAGCTTTTTTTTCCCCTCTTGGCACAGAGGTTTGGGATTGGAGCCAAGGTGCTACTTATCAGCTGTTTGACATCAGGGGAGGACTGCGTGCGTCAGTGGACCCAGTAGGGACCCCTGGCTTATGGCATGCACCATGTGGTTCTTATCTTATCAGTTTGCAGGGTCTGGCACTTCAACCTCTGCAGTGTGAAAATAAAAGAGAAAAAAAAGGGGAAGGAAGGAAGGAAGGAAGGAAGGTGTGTATAACTAGGAGGGAGGAGGTCAAATGGGACTGGTGAGCCAGGTCGGACTGCAGAACAGAGTCCTGATTATACTTTGGCCTACTGCGCTGTGTATGGTTGCAGTAAATCCTAACAGAAATTTCTCCTGCTTTCCCCAAACACTTGCAGAAGAAAGGAACTTCTTCTCATCCAGGTTCAGAGAAGGCAGAACAATGTGTGTGTTGGAGGCACAATGCTCCCTTTCACATACAGCTGATAGAAGGGCTGCCAGAGAAATGAGGAATAGGACATACTCATTAAAAAGCTTATCAAGGTAAGCGTGCCCTCCAGGAAACCCACAAATGGGTGCAGTTTCTTATTGCAAACAAGATTTAAACAGCCCAGATTATTTCTCCAAATGCATGGCTTCAGCAATATTTATTATAGCAAATCATTCTCAGGACCAAAGGAGCCTTACAATACAGCACAACTCCAAGCTTAAAACTTGATTGCACAAATGAACCTTTATTTAATACTTAGAAAAACATTCATGAAGGAAGATAATCCTCAAGTAAAGCATCTGCTTTCCAAGGTTCATTCCAACTGTAAAATTATTATAATTACTCAGAAAAATATTATTTGTCTTATCCTACGCTTCCTACACAATGTGTGTGAATCAGACAGCAAAAGAAAAAGTCACCTCCTTCAGATTAATTTCCTTAACCTATTCTACCTCTGAAGATACATCACAAGATATAAATTACAGTAGAGCATGAAAAGCTGTTAAAGTATCTGTGGAAATTAGTAGGTTTGCAACCTTGACAAATCTTTATAATTATTTCCAGGTATTTCCATACAAAAACTTTTCATCTTATGCTCCAGTGACCAGACTAACATCAGTAGAGGACAAAAGAAAATGGCTCAGTTCTTGCACAGAGACCTTGCTTGGTAAGGATTCAGCAGAGCTCTGGGAAGACCTACTGGCTGAGGACCAGGACTGGGCAGCCTGTCTTGAGTTTTGTTCACTCTAATGAAGGTTCTAGTTTTGTTACTTCAAAACTGTTTTCATAAACTGCATCAGCAAAAATTGCAATGTTTTGCTGCCTATAGCCATACTGTGCTTCAAGTTTCATTTCTCGTGTTGTGTCAGCCTAGTGAACCACAACACTACTGCGTAATCAGTGGGACAATCATTCATCTGAAAAGGCAATTCCTGTACCAGTACACTTTCTTCTCCAAATATGACCTATTTTTAGGTAAATACCAATAACATATTCTTATATAAAAGACAACATAAATTTATGATCAAGGATCCTAACATTTAAAAAACTGTCTATTGAGAGAAACACATAACCAGTGGTTTGCTGTGACAATCTACGAAATTGCCACAATATCTTATTTTTTCTGATTAATATTTTTCTTTTCTTATCTCTTACTTTGTTTTGGTCAGACGGGTTGTTGCTTTATCAGGCTTAGGAGACAGAGAAGGAGAAAAATAGAATAAGAAGCCTGAAGAGAAACATCACCAGTAGACACTATTCTTCATCCTAACTTTTACGGATGGATTTCTGCACTTGGAAGATGCAGGAGCTCAGGACTTCTGAACAACGAATCAATATGATTTTGCAGAAGCCACTTTATTGTTTACATAGCACTCTTCTTATCCACTTTGCAATTGCTGTACACACGATCACGCATTACTTGATTGGTCCCTCTATCTTGTCCACGCGCTCTGCACGCACTTTTCAAAAAATATGTCTATACATTTTTTTTTCTACTCCAGTGCGGCAGTCTGTCTTTATCTATTTCTTGCTGTCTTGGTATTCTGTTTTTCTGCTTTTTCTTTCTCAATTTAGCGCAGTTTACATTTCAGTAACCTTGATGAATTCCTGAGGCCTCTGATAAGAATAACTAAAGGTGGTTTTGGCTGGGGCACACTATCAGGGTTTAAATATATTACAATTCCCCCTTTTTCTTCTTGCACCAGCTAAACCCCTTCTACTATGTTTTCCAAATGCTATGCCTTCCTGTTTCTTCTGGATACATAATGCCTGATCCCTTGACCCACTCCTTCTGACTTCATTATTCATACCTTAAGCATCTTAAGACAAAAGTACTGAAGATAACAGCTAGAACCAGTGCTAGGCATTTGAAGCATATTTTTAATACATAAAGGAACATAATAGGATGGATTTCTAATCAAGAATGAAATGAAAGGAGAAAACCACAACATCCTACTCAAGGCTACAGGCTAGGAAAAACAGAATGCTGCTTTTCAGGTCTGGTTTTTGACAGATGCCAGAGCCCTGGGACAGCTCAGCCTCCGTTCCAACATCCCAAGAACAGAAACTGCTCAGCGGCACTGGGGATGAGGCACTGCAGGACCAAAAGGCACAACTGCTCCATCAGACATAGCCCAAGCTTCAAAACAAATAGGGTCTCACTCCAGAAACATTTCACTTTCTTCTTTTAAGGGTCTTCACTGGGTCATCAACTCTATCCTTAGATGCAATCCAGAGTCCCCAAAAGACAAAACATTTCAACTTTTTTACTCCAAGGCCCCCAGCAGTACTTCATGCTTACCAGGTGGCTCTACACAATTGAGAAATCCTGGTGGTGGTGGTGGTGGTGGTGGTGGTGGTGGTGGTGCAGCAGCTCCTCACCCCGCAGCAACTCCTACAGTACCTGAGACCTCCATTCCCCTAGCCTAGTTTAAATAGTGCTGTGGGGTGGAGCTGCAGGGCAGGTGCTTCTTTTTTAGGGCCTTTGTTACACTAGAAACCCTTCCTTATGTCAGCAAGGCTGTGGGTCATTACATCAAACCCTCTCAAAAAATGTTTTGTTACCAGCAGAAAAAGGTTACCAAAATTATATGAAAATTTGCTGCATTGCCCATTAATTTTACCAACAATATATTTTTAAATGTTGTTTTTTTCTTTTTTCTTTTTTTTTCTTTTTCCTTTTTTTTTTTTTTTTGTTGAAAAATGTAATACACTGATGTCTATGTGATATGTTCCATCATGTCAAATAAATGCTCTGTGCTGTTCCCATCCTAAGCACAGAATAAGGCAGGATAGATTATAATGCAATTTTTCATCTAATTCATTGCCAAAATCTGTAAGGACAGCTGCTAATTAGCAGAGATCTGAACCACCTTATTTTTTAGATCAAAGTGTCCCCTGTTTGAGTTTGTAATGAAATAGCCTAACATTTTGACGAAGAAAAGAATTACAGTAATTAGCGAAAAAAAGTAGTCAGTGTCTATGGACTCACCTGGGATCTTCTCTTTCAGCACAATTCTGTGGATTTTTAGTTTCACTGGAAATGCTGATGGATCCAAATTTCCAGGGAAATCAATTTCAAAGAAGTAAGTTGCTCTCGGAACTTCCTGTGACTCTTCCTTTTTCCACTCTGGGCCTCGAGCTGGGGGATCAGTCATTCTTCGCATTTGCTGGTTCCGGTCTAACTTTTGTCCCAGCTGGAATTTCCTCTCTTCCCCTTCTCATTCCCGCTGCCTTCCCCCCTTCTCTGCTCATCAGACTGTTTCCTCAGCAGGAATCACAGGGTGGATGGACCCCTGCATCGGTGCAACCCCCTCCGGGGAGCCAGGCCTCGCGATCCTTGCTGCCAACACGGTCCGACAACTCGGCACCACGATACACAGATTCAGCAGTTGATTCAATATTCTTTCTCCCTTCCGACAGCAGTAGCAGTTTCTTTTTTTCTCTTTCTTTCTCCTCTTCAAACAACAACAAACACTCTGCCATTGCATACCTGTCATTTGCATTTGAATCCCTGCTCTGGCTAAGCCGCGGTGAATCAGGCGGCGAGGGGGGTAGCTGGGGATATATGCGCCCTCCTAATGCTGCTGTTGACTCTTCAGGGGACACCACGGAACATCCCGTAGGTAATCCCGGTGGCTGTGGAGGGGACAGTTCATCCACTTCCATTTTCTCTGGTCCTGGTGTGGGCTGTGGAGCCTGTAGCTCCATCTCCTGGGGAGCAGACGGTAAAGATGGTATAACTGGGTCTACTCCCTCAAAGAATTCTTGTGCAAACTTTGGAAAGGGAGCCACGGGACCTCCTGGCTCTAGGCAGGGCGCTGTGCCTGCTGCATCTGTTTTTCTGCTTCATCTGTTTTTTCTGCTTCCATTTGCCTTAGCACTGTTATTATTAACTTCCATACCGTGCTAAGTCCCTTCGTTTCTTTTAATCCATCACTTACGGCATCCCAGAGAGCGATTCCCAGCCTTTCCCACTCAAGGGTGTTGAAAACACTCCCGAGGGTGGCAAAAAATCCTCTCTCCTGACCCCATCTTAACAGTCTTTTCAAGACCTCCAGGTCATATTTAATTTCTCTCTCAGAGAGAATACGCTGGAGGACCCTGAACATGGCCAGTTCTGCATTTGACAGTCCTTTTCCCATCCTCCAGCCCCCAGTCGCACACCTCTTTGGGCGTACCCACTGCTGCAGCATACGTTTTCCAGAGCTCTTTTCCTAGGATCTTTCTTCTGACCCGGAACTCCGATGGAGCCGTCCTCCGACTCCCCCTGCTGCGGTCCTGCCGCAGCAGGCTCTGACCAGGGCCTCCTGCCTTTTCACTCCACAGAACCCCCCTCAGAATCCAAAGGGTCCAGTCTGCTTCATTATCGCAATGTTTATCACGTTGGGGTCACCAGCATGCAGGATCTCAGGACCTCTGAACAATGAATCAGTATGATTTTGCAGAAGCCACTTTATTGTTTACATAACACTCTTCTTATCCACTTTGCAACTGCTGTACACATGATCACGCATTACTTGATTGGTCCCTCTATCTTGTCCACACATTCTGCACGCACTTTGCAGAAAATTTAATTTGTTCTATTCCAGTGCAGCACATTCTTTCTTTATCTATTTCTTGCTGTCTTGGTATTCTGTTTTTCAGCTTTTTTTTTTCCTCAATTTAGCGCAGTTTACATTTCAGTAACTTTGATGAATTCCTGAGGGCTCTGATAAGAATAACTAAAGGTGGTTTTGGCTGGGGCACACTATCAGGGTTTAAATACATTACAACAGGAAGAAGCCACCACTGTACTCATCTCAAAGGCCTGTGCATAGAGACTGGGATACTAAAGTGGTGGCTTGAAAAGCATGCTGGTCCCCCTTGAATTAAATGATAAATATAGAAGTTATTGGTAGTCATCAAGGATCACTCCATGTGGGATCATGTGTTCCCATGAGGCCCATGACTTACAGAAGTTATGTTTCTTAGAGTGTGTGATTTTTCACTCTTTCTACTTCAATTTGAAAACACAATTGACGAATTGTGAGTGTAGCTACAGATCTATGACACACAAACATAAACACTGGATGTGATGCTTCATTAGCCAAGAAAAACAGACACACCCAGGAAAAAATAATGTGCATCATCTCTGAAGATCCTATAAGTCCCATTACACGACAGCTTAAGTACAAAAAAAGGGTCTACTTTGAATCTCCATTTTGCATCTCTACTTTCTCCTTTGTTTTATTTGGAACAAGACAAGTGTCAAAATCTCAGTGCAAATATACTATACCAAGTAATTTTATACAAGTCAATTTAAGTGCTTACACCTCAATTACATGACAATGCTTTGTCAGCCGTTTTTTTAATACAATTAAGTAAATTTTTTGCATCATTAAATTGGGTCACAGGCCCTACACAGTGAGTATATATACTGTGTACTATTCCAGTGCTATTTTATTCAAATAGCAAAGCTGAATTGTTTGTATTATAACAAAAGTCCAAAGCTACATCCAATTAAGTCAATGACCAATGTCATGTTCACCTAAGACTCTCCCCCACCCCTCAAGTCCTGTGGAACCAACACAGGCCTTGAAGAACGAACCATATAGTGCTCCTTGCACAATCTTGTTCAATTTTTTATACATGCTATTTCTACTAAAAGATTTAGTACAATGAAGCCAATAGGAGCTCTTCATATGTCTAAAGATAATCACATTTGTGGTCAGCAAAAGGAAGGACATTTGTTAGTACCCTGCACACGTTGAACATCCTGTTTAGAAGTGTTGCCTTGATCTTGACTATGTCCACTAAAAATACTCTAAATAAAAAAAAAAAAAAACACCTTGCCAATGATCATTCTTTAAAAGCACTTCTATTGATTCCTTTATTTTCCCTGACCATTTTCTCCAGTTTGCAATCTGCTATGCAAACAACTGATGAAATTTGAAATTAAGACTTCCAAACCCCATGTGAGATGGATAAAGTGATCCCCAGACTCTCTTGTCTTAACAGAGAAACCACACCAGACATTAAGGCAGTGCTGCTTCTTTCAAGATTCTGATGTGATTCAGTTCAACAGCTTTATGTATGAAAACATTTAGAAACCAACACTGCACGTAGTATGTAATTCAGAAGTAAAAGAATTAAGAGAGCCAGAATGGCCAAACCAAAAGATTAACATATCACAGCTAATGAAGTGCCACAAGAGAGATAACAACCCCATATAGTACGAATAGTTATCTTATCCAGAGATAAGACATGTCCGCAGCTAGAAAAATGATTCAGCACAGACTGAAGGAGAAGTGAACAAAAAAGAATGACAAAATTATTCATGTATAGAAGAAAATTTGAGTCTATTATGACCAAGTTGTTCTTTAAAAAAATTTAAGTTGTTTTTAAATATCAGTTATGTAAAAGCATCTAGGATAAAGAATTACTGAGTGTTTTCCTCGTCTTGCATTCCACTGTGGGCAATACTACAGAAGTAGAAGAAGAGTCTACTGTGCTAGTATGTTAACAATTTTGACAACATGAAGGTCCATGGGAAAAAAACCAAACAAACCTAAAATCTTTAAATAAAGCAACTTGGAAAAAGGAAGTCTCTTATGTTGACTCAGTAGTATCTATATAATCATATGTTTTTGGTCGTCATTGAACTAGTAAGACTGTCCCACAGGACATTAGTATGGGAAATTAGGCATGTTATAAGGTTGGGAAATTAGGCATGTTATAAGGTTGGGAAATTAGGCATGTTATAAAGTACATTTGGATTATGTGATCATCCATCACTATTTAGACATAATGTTAATTTCTCCACTGAATTCTGTAAAACAATCTGGACAGGTTACTTTCAAGAAAATGTCATAGACACATTCACAATTTTGACTATTGTTTTTAGTTCTAACTGAAATGAAATTACAGATTAACACCCATTCCTATGTTCTCAAGAGTAATACAGTTTATAAAGCTAAAAGTCCAAACTAAACATCTTGCTTCAAGACAAATGACTCAAAGAGCACTCATACCAAAACCATTAGCTGTTCAGCCTTCTGATAACTCTTTTTTTCCACCTTAACAAAATCTCTTCTAAAACAAACAATGCTGCTGTTACTTCACCACTGCCAAGTAACAGAAGCAGTTCCAGACTTACATGCTATATTATCTGACTTTATAATGCATGTCAAAAATAAATTTTTCTGGAAATTTAAACCTTGGTCACCCTACAATGTTGGGGGGTGCATGGGGGAGAATCAAGTAGATTCTTGCTACTTAATCATGTAGCACTCTTGCTAGCAACCAAAGTGCTCCACGAGAACATTCCCAGTCTTCTTCCTTTGCTTGGGCAGTCTCCACAACATCAGCTCAGCACAGCTGAAGAGATCTGGCCTTTTTTGTGGGTACTTTTTCATCCCACACACTGCCAGCCAACATTCCCCTTCAGGGAAAACTTCCAGGACAACCAAAGGTGATGCAGCACACTGAAGAAAATGCTTACATCCTCCCAGATGACTGTAGCCATTTGCAGTCAAATTCCACAAAGCTCTATTTCAATTCGTTACTTTTTCATCTCATTTTTTTCCTAGCTATATAAAACACAATGACAGAGAACACAACTGACTCTCAAAGAAAAATCTCAAGACATAAACATTTCCTATGCAACGAGAGAATAACAAACTGTTTAGCATTAAGCAACTCTATTTATGGTCCTCTATTAATTGTACCAATTACTTTCGTTATGCAGGAACATTTGTTCTACCTGATTCCTTGGAGTTCTCCATGATCTTTTTTCCAGTTTTATTTATAAACTTTTGTCCTGAAGCTCCAGTACAGCTACAAGACAGCGCCCAGTAGTTTATTCAATGCACACAAGTGATAATACCATCATAATTAAAATGACTGGGCTGTTCACTTTAGGGGAAAAGTGCAAAGTTAAAACTCACTCATTCAACTTTTCTGAAAAACACACAGGGATTATACTATTCATAGTGCTTTCTGGATTGAGAGTTTAAGATTTATCCAGAACACTAGAAGACTCATTTCTGCAAGGAGGTTCCTTACCTCCTTGCATCACTGGAGAAAGGGTCTCACTGACACAGGTCCATGAACATTTCCAGACCTAGTACACCAGAAAAGGCTTTGGTTTGTCCATAAACCTGTCAGCAGATTTTCCAGCAAACTCCAATTTTTGTGAATATTCTTACAGAATAAAATTTTTCCTCTGAAATTGTTTTCTGTGTTGAAGCCTAGAAGTCAAAACCTGCAAACATGTCCAATTTTAAGTACTACTGACTTCCATAGGCATATTCACCTACCTAAGAAATTTTAAGTTACTCCCACACACAAATGTCTACAGCAGCACTGAAATAGTGAAAGGGATCAAAACTGTTGTACGAAGATGTCTCTTCATCTACAAGTTTTAAAATAAGAAATCTTGCAAGCTTTTTAAAGTATTTTTAAATAGGAAATTTAAGAACTTCAACTAGTGAAACTAGCCACAGAAGTGCAATATTGTAGTTCTGTAGTAATACCAGGGAATTTTTTGCTTTTAAATGAAGACTCACTCTTAGAGGAAACACTCGGAATTCCCCCTGGTTTTGTTTCTTATTCAGGCCCTTCCTCCTGAACCAGGCAGGGGCAGATAATCCAAAAGGGGGTCAAGGGATGGCTGCAAGGACTTTTCTCTGAAAGATACGGCTCCCCTTTTACTGTAGCACTGCCCCTCTGCTTCTCCAGACAGACAGTAAGTAGAGCCTTGCCTGCAAGAGGCTTTGAAAGGTGTCAACCTTCCAGCGGCAATAAAACTGAATAACCCTTAGCCTTTCGGACCTGAAAGTTTTGGTGGTTTGCCTTTGGTTTGTGGGTTGTTTCTTTAAGCTGAATGCTAGGTGGAAGTAATCAACACATTTATCATGCATGTTTCAAGTAGTAACCCCAGGCTCAAGTGTCTGTGGTTTATCCAAAAGGATTTCAAGGCAAGCCACAAGTGTTTGTAGCTGGGAACAAACATTTGAAGAGTGTCCAGATGATCCTTTCAAATGTGTTGACAACCTTGAGAAAGTAGCATGTAACTACTCAGATTGCAGGTCTGGGGAGGACAAACATGTGTGGAGTTATTATGGGAGAGAGATGCCAGTAATTCCTTTGGCCCCTCTCTCTCTAAGGGACCACAGTCATGCAAGTGGCAAGACCCCAGGAGCCCCCCAAAGTTCATGTAAACTTTTGATGGATGCTTCAAGCTGTCCACAGCCTTCACTTCTTGTGCCAACTCATTCATCCATTAAGCCACAGCTCTTTACGGATAGATTTATTATTGCCTATTATAAGGGGCAAACAGAGCTTGGATATTTGGGAGATGTGGAAAAACTGGCAACAGAAGAACCTGGTAAAAGGGGGCAAAGCAAACGTACAACTTGGAGGCCCCATGTGAGTTTAGCCATGGGTCGGCACAGCAGTGTTCCAGTGTCTGGAACACTGAGGAACTGAGACATATCCAATATTTCTACTGTGCGCAGGCATTTTTACACATATAATAGAGAATCAAATGAAACACACCAAAGATAACTATTTATAAATGCAGCTCAAACAGGTATTATACAGTGTATTTTCTGCCTAATTCCAAAAACTCATTTGTTTGAGATTTATCTTAGCTCATCACCCTCATTATGAAATTATTTAGGAAGCCACAAGAAAACCATCTCTGAACCCTGCCTTCACAGTTCTATCAATACAACAGAGAACACAGAAAATACAAGAATTTTAAGAGGCAAGTAGATTAACTGATGTAGTACAAGCTATGGCCAGATCCTTAGAATGAGCAAACAGCTGACTTTTACCTTCAGCCAAGCTGTAGGTAAAACACTGTCTTTCCCATGCCCAAAATGTTAATGCAACACACATACTACAAACTCTATTCTTTATTCAAAATAGCTCAGTTTGAGCTTACATAGTATCAGTAATAACTTTCAATTCCAAGTCAAGGCTGACTCCAGCCTCCGGCAAGGAATGGAAAGCTGCTTGTTACACATATCTAAGTTTATTAAGTATTAAGCATATGTGCTTAGCTACACTCAGACACTTTTAGACTCGTTTTAATCAACCTTCTTCACAAATGTTCCCACTTGCATACAAAAAATTATCACCTGCAGCATATGTTAAGAGACAAAGATTATGCCTGAATAAAACTGTTTGGTTTTATGCATTTTAATAATTAAGAGGAAATGTACATAAAGTCATACTTTTACCTAGCCTGTATTTGACACCAATTATGCTTCAGTTTGCATTTTTAAGGTCTTCTATTAATCAGTCCTATGACACATTACTGATAATGCTTGCACAAAAAGAGTAAGAATAATGTATAGAAATTAAAATGACCATTAGCAGAAAACAGTAACAAAATAATTTCTATTACTATTTTGTGGCTCTGCATTTGAGGATGGATGTTTTGTCATTAACATTATTAAACAAATTTAGCTTTATCCAATACAAAGTTGGAGACCACCTTGACAGCAGTGCCCTTCTAGTGTCTGAAATAAATTACAGTGTAGCAGCACAACCACAGAAGCCACATTCTTGAGGCCGTGATTTCTTTTGCTCATATTTTTGTATTACAAATAATTACGATCTCTAATTCACATGTTCTCCACTTACTCATAGCATATTTTTACCTTTACCCTAATGTTCAGTCCCCAAATCCCAAAATCATACATTTTAAATCCCAAACAAATTTTCTGCTCTGATCCACAGATTTAAATCATATTGTTTTAACCCACAGTCCCATATAGAAACACAACTAGCCCACACTGCTTAGAAAAAATTGCCAATAGATCACTAGAAACTGAGAAGGAATGCTCTTTAAATAATTATTCAAAACGCAAAACAAGAGATCAAGTGAAGTTTCCACATTAAAGGAAAAAGAAAAACTATATTACAAAGGAAATTCATTAAAACCAACATAGTAACTTCTGACGTCACATGCTGTCAATATTCACAGTCGGGTCTCTCTGCTGCAACTGGCAGCATTAGTAGAACTTAAATCAGCAAAAGGAATGCAATTCTCCATCCTCTAGGTGGATTGTGTGGGAGTGATGTGAGCAGCTGTTAGAGGAAAGCAGTAACCCTTCAGGCTTTCCTCATGTAAGGAAAAGGCCTTTCAATTAACATTTAAAATTAAAAGCTGCAACATTATTTAATTAAAATAATGTGGCTATTTGGCTCCACTCCTGCTATAGTTCGTAAAAAATCCTCTCCTTGAAGTAGTCAGAGGCCTTGTACAAGGAGAGGGCAGAAGCACTTAAAACACAGACAGAAACAAACCCCACAGTCGGCAGAAGGATCCAGTATTTTCAAAGTCTTTTGGGAGAGATGAAATTATTTTCAACTCATTAACTTGAAATTGAATCCCTGACTGACAATTTGGATGGTTACTTGTGTCAAAAAGAGCCTTTTTCTCTTAATTGCAATTTTCACTGTTCAAGACAAGTTTATCAAAACATTTGCAATGTCCAAAGACCAGATTTACAGATAAATAGTTCAACTTGTTTCAGAAACGGTAAAGTGCACTTGCCTTTGGAAGTGGGGGAGAAGGGAGCAGACACCTAAAAAACCAAACCATCACAACAACTAGCAATACTGTCAAACTTAACAGTACCTCAAATATTCAAACAAATGATTAACAAAATGAGTTTCCATTTCCAGACAGAGATTCACTAGTGAGAATCTCGTCTGTATTAAGTCAAGTTGGTTTAAAAAAAATCAGAATATTTACATATACACAATTTTTTCTGTAACTCCTTAAATAACTAATCAAAAAGGTAATGTAATTTTAGACCATGCTAGCATGATGTTATCCTTTTCTAATGCCTGATCATGAGATGTGACACAGGAGCACAGAGGTTATCGAAACATGTAAGCAGCACACCCTCTCTAGCTACTCATTTTATACACCTAATAATTCTTCAAAGAGAATCCTGCACATGCAGTAGTTTTCAAAGTTTGTATAGCAGTCAAACCCGAAACACTTCAACAGCATATACTTAGTAAGTTCAAGCTTCAACATTCAACATAAAGTTTTGCTTAAACTTAAAAAAAATAAAATTAAAAAGGTCACTGTCATCATTCCCTGTTTGTCCTCTCCCTCAGAAAACTGTATTAATGCAAAGTCCCAAAATAGCCATTCTCAGGCACTAGAAAAGCCTGGGAATTGCTTACCTAAAGAGCACTAAACTTTACAGGGCAATGAGCATTTAAACCAGAAACTCTGAGTGGAAACCATGATGAAGCCTTAATTATAATATTTTTGTTAATAAAAATAGATTTGTTCTGGAGAAAAAAATTCCATTTCCCCTTCTGACATCGTTTTCCCATGAGATCTTGAGGAAGTTCTAAAGGCCAAACCACTCAGCAGGAACCAGCAATTCCACATGTTCCGTTCTAGTACCCATCAGAGACTTCTTCAGACTGACTGTCAGGAGGGCCAGTTTGTTTTCCGTTTAGGTTCATTTTGTGCTATGAAAGCGATTAAAAAAAAAAAAAAAAGGAATTCTGAGGAGAGACATCCTAGCACAGAGGAGTGTGACATTTGTGGCTACGTTTCACAAAGTAGATTTAAATGCCTCCATTTTCCACCTGTAAAATGGCCTTAGTGCTAAAAGACAATAGTAGTGATCTCGACCAAAAGCACGTGTGTAACAAACGAAGAGAGTTATGATCTTTACTGCCATTCACTTATTTTTATAATTTCTTTTCTTGGAAGTCTTTCACATGGAGGAGCAGCTGTTGAATATTGTGATGAATCTATGGTGAATAATTCCACTAGTCAGTCAGCCAAGGAAGAATATAAAAGCAAACCAGACAGTCTTGGTTTTTTCAGTCAGATTGATCAAATAAGTTGTTACTGTGTCAAGTTGCAAAAACCCCTATCATATGTAGAAGGCTAAAGTCAGTTGAATTATTTTATTGCCAGGAATTCACTGCCTTTTTTTTTTTTTTTTAATCATTAGCCTTTTAAACTTTGGAGTTTTTTATAAGTTGGAAATGACCAACTGCTACTGTTTTACAGCACAGATTATTTGTGTCAGAAAAGCTGTATGCTTGATTCAGGCTCCTCCAAGATACTAAATAAAAACTTTTAAAATAATTATTATTATCTTATTCAAGGTTATCTCCTCATATAGTGATTAAAAGCTAACTAGGCTCAAATACTTAATAAATGTAGATAGCAGTAACAAAAGTCAAGGAATTGAAACTGCCCAAATTCCTCAAATGTTATGTTATTTAAAAACACTTAATATAAAAATGTCATTAAAAACACAGAAAGTGTTTTTCCTCTTCACTACTTAGATGGCTTACAGAATTCACAAATTGGTATAAATTTTATTTTAAGCAGCTGTGGCTGTGATTGTCTGGCTGTTAGCTTTGCCTTTATTTTTCCTTTTTCAGTCAATGAATACCAAATCTTGTCACTAATCTGGTAGTCTGTACCCTTGGTGACTGAAAAGAAGCAACATTTTTCAAATACAACCCATCTGTTATAAACTCTTGAGACTATTTAACTGTGTTTAACAGTTTAACTGTGAACAATAACCAACAGGTTTTACATTTTACTTAAATTTCTCTGGCCTAACCAATACTCCAACAACAGAAACTATTCTATTCCAGGATTTCTACTTTCTTTACTATTAACCTTAGCAGTACACGTCGCTACACACAAGCCATAAAATAGCAACATATTCAGCAGGCTCGTGAAAGCAGCCATGCCTATGTCAGTTTCAGTATGTAAACAACATTCCCTGCTCATTCCCTACCTTTTGCTCAAAAGTTGCAAGTAGTGAAAATGTCATGAGGCACAATTTACAGTTGATCTTGCAATGAGCTGCCTATGAATGATCCAAGTATGGATTCAGAGTTAATTTGGGCTCTCTGGAATTTCAAGGCCTGCCTATGCAGGGCTGTTCAATTTTAAACAGTATTTAGTCTGTGGTCATCTGTAATTAATTTAATGATGTGATGCAATGCTGCGGGAGTGAATTGTGGCATCAGACCTTCACTGAATTGTTTTCATGGAATTATCACTGAAGAGAGGCTGAAAACATGAAGGAAAATAAAAAACAGAGTCACACAGGTTTTACTGTGCAATTATCAGCATAAACATATCCCACATAAAGCATCATGGGATCTCTGAAGCCTCTTTCAAGACAGTTCTGGAGCACACTGACAAACCAAGCTGAGAATCCAACTTGGTAGAGAAATGGTAGACATGTTCTAGGTGCAGAAAAGTAGCTGAGGCTCTGACTAGTAGATTTGTCCTCCCCTTAAACTAGCTCTGAATGAAGTGTGCTGATTTAGTTTGCACAAATGCACAGATCATTTAAAGTAGTTATCTATGAAAACTGGTTAAAATTCTCTCCAAAATATCACAAAAAGATGGATTAGCAAAGAACCAACGCAAGGAAAATAAAACAGAGGTATTTTCATATGTACATCTAGTACAGTAACTCTGGATAACCAAAGGAGACCAATTACAAATATTTATAGTTCCTCTGCTCCAGTTGTGGATTCAACAGCACTAAATGCAGTCCAAAAAAAACATAAGCTTACAAAAACCATATATTTATATTCTTGTTAGTAATGCTGAGCAAAACATTGTTTAACATTGTTTCTATGTAGTAGCAGTACTATTTTTTTGTTATAAACTGCAAAATGTATAATACTAAAATTTAAAGAACTTCTATAGATGCATCTGTTAGTAAAGAAAATACTGCCTCTAACCCTGCATCAGATTAGATATGCAGTAGTGCCCCTGGCAGTGGAAAACTGCCACTGAGCATGTAATTTGATGTGTAATCTTAGTGGCAATGTCTAGAAGCATTTATTCAGTTATCACGGAATAACCAGAAAAACTAAAAACATATATGAGGGGCATCTATCTTCTACATCCCCCATCTACCCTCTACCTCTTATTTTAAGGTGGTGCAGGCTACACTCTTCTTGGTTCTGTTTGTCAGTGCACAACAGATCATCTTTTCCTCTCACAGCTACATGATGCCTACTACCCTTTCAGGAACATTGGGATAAATGTTACTGCAGCACTAGTACTGGAGTCATTATACTGCTCATAGCAGTCAGATCACTTCTGATAGCTCAACAGAAAGGAAAATATGACCATGGCTGGGAAAAAAAGGGGAGGGGAGGGGAGGGGTAGGGGAGGGGAGGGGAGGAGGGGAGGGGAAGGGGAGGGGAGGGGAGGGGGAGGGGAGGGGAGGGGAGGGGAGGGGGGAGGGGAGGGAGGGGGGAGTGGAGGGGAGGGAGGGGAGGGGGGAGGGAGGGGAGGGGAGGGAGGGGGGAGGGGAGGGGAGGGGAGGGGGGGGAGGGGGAGGGGGGGGGGGAGGGTTGGGGGAGGGGAGGGGAGGGGAGGGAGGGGAGGGGAGGAGAGGAGAGGAGAGGAAGGAGAGGAGAGGGAAGAGGAGATGGGAGGAGAGGAGAGGATGGGAGGAGGATGGGGAGGAGAGGAGAGAGAGGAGGGGAGAGGAAAGGAGAGGAGAGGAGAGGAGGGAGAGGAGAGGAGAGGAGAGGAGAGGAGGGAGGAGAGGATGAGGAGAGAGAGGAGAGGAGAGGATGAGGAGAGGAGAGGAGAGGAGAGGAGAGGAGAGAGAGGAGAGGAGAGGAAGAGGAGGGAGAGGAGAGGAGAGGAGAGGAGAGGAGAGGAGAGGAGAGGAGAGGAGAGGAGGAGGAGAGGGAGGAGAGGAGAGGAGAGGAAGGAGAGAGAGGAGAGGAGGAGGAGAGGAGGAGAGGAGAGGAGAGGATGAGGAGAGGAGAGGAGAGGAAGAGGAGAGGAAGAGGAGAGGAGAGGAGGGAGAGGAGAGGAGAGGAGAGGAGAGGAGGGGAGAGGAGAGGAGAGGAGGAGGAGAGGGGAGAGGAGAGGAGAGGAGAGGAGAGGATGGGAGAGGAGAGAGAGAGAGGAGAGGAGAGGAGAGGAGAGGGAGAGGAGAGGTGGAAAGGAAAGAAAGGAAAGGAAAGGAAAGGAAAGGAAAGGAAAGGAAAGGAAAGGAAAAGGAAAGGAAAGGAAAGGAAAGGAAAGGAAAGGAAAGGAAAGGAAAGGAAAGGAAAGGAAAGGAAAGGAAAGGAAAGGAAAGGAAAGGAAAGGAAAGGAAAGGAAAGGAAAGGAACAGAAAAGATGACCTTGAAAAAAACCCAAACTTTTTAAAAAATGAAATTTCTGTCCTGCTTTTGTATCTGTATGTGCAGAAGGTGACCAAATGAAAATATTATGAAACCTCAGGCATAATATCCAAAGAAGGGACATTTATTTTTCATCTGGCCTGCAAAATACCATCTTGTCTACATACTTTCCCATATGCATCATTTTTTTTCTCATAAATTTAATACTGTTGCTGTAAGTTTATGGAAGATAGTATTATGAACTGAAACACCAGCAGCATTCACCTTTGACCAGAACAGTATCTGAAATCAATAAATTGGTAAAAAAGAATGTTGTGCAATCCATTCAATTATTAAACATTTTGGATTAGATCAGTCTTAAAATAATAGGCTAGGGGGCTTATTTTCACAGCTGGATTTGCCTTATATTTTATCATCTACCTCAGGAGTGCACTAAAATCCCCCAGGAGGCATCTTTATAAAGCATATAATGTTACTCTGGGAGCAAAACTTACAAAAGGAACAAAACTCCCTGGACTGGACAAATCTACAGAGAAAAAAACCCAGTTGCTTCATCACTCTGATACGAAAAGTACCAATTAATTCTACTGTGCTACTCCTGATCAGCACACACTGAACAGTGAATTGTATTCAGAGGATTTACTTTACTGCTAATTTTTTCTGCCTTTAGCCAACAAGCAAAACTGGAATAAGGAATTTAAAATTTCTTAGTCAACATTTAAAGCTGTTGCCATTGTCAAGCTGATGATGCTAATTTGTTTTATTATTACTAACCTGCCAGACCCCAGCTGTTGTCTTAGTCAAAACCTGAGTTTTTCCAATAACTAGGAATTGCAGCTGCTCAGAATGGGTCACCAGGGATTTGCACCACCACAAACATTACTCATCTGGTCCTGCCCTGATCAGACTTCTTTGGCCAAAAGGCAGGGTCAGGCCTGCCTGAGATTTGAGACATACAAATTTAAAGGCTTTTTTTCTTTCCCCTATCTTCAGAAAAATAATATTTCTCATTCAACTTTTGAAAATTTGCCCACAATTCTCACCAAACATGGATCCAACATGGCAAAGCCTGCTTTTTCTGGACACTCTTCCCTAATCTGCCTTTTAAATAGAGACCATGAATTGAAATAAAGACCATGACTTAAGACATTGACTAAATTATTGCTTCCATCTATCATCCTATCTGTGCCAAAAAAACTCAGAATCAAGAGAGTATTATTTATTTCAAATACCTTTATTGAAAACAATTGAGAAAAAATTTCTCCACGATGCGTCTGCCAGCTGCTGCATGTAACAGGTGTAACCATAAACATTAGAAAAGCCTGCATTTTCATGTGCAAATAGCCAAAGTGCTGCCTATTTTAAATATCCCAAACTGGAATTATTTTTGTTTAGCAAATATTGTCACATGATGTACCTTCAACAGAGCCCCAGAACTTATGGGAAATTACTATTTAATGTTTAACGTTTCACTGATGTATATTATTGCTTTTACTCTCATATATTAGTTTCCGATGGGAATTCTTGCCAAAAAAACACTAACTTTCCGTTCCTCCAGCTCTTATTAATTATTTCTGCTTGGATTACCGACATTACACATCCCAATTTCTTCCTCTCAACAAGTTTCTCTCCAAAAATGCAATCAAGCCGTGTTGCTCCCTGAGCTCTGCAGCCCTCTACTGCTTGTCCTTTCTCCTCCAGAACTTTTTTCTGGCTTTCCAGAACACCACTCCCTCTCCTTTCAGTTTTGTACCATTCCTGCATCGTACCGCACAGTGAACTCTCCTGCAAAGTAGCAACACTTGCTCATGAGCAGCTTGAGAAGCTTTTTCACACTCACTGAACGCAGAAGTGTTTTAACCACCTTGACAGTACAAATAGGTACTTTCTCCATGGCTCTCAAGATAGATGTACATGAACTGTACATAGTACAGGCTAGAGACCGCCCAACAACTGGAGCCAATTTCCTGCAGAGGAGTGAGGAGTTCCCACAGATGAAAGATACCAAGCGCAGGTTAGAAGAGTGCAAGCAAAGTCCCGCTAATGGACTGAGCCCTTTTCATCTTAGCCATTTCAATATTCAACAGCACACTTGCCTCTGATATTATGCTAGGCTACTACACTCTCTTAGAGGCACAAGGGAAAGCAAGCCATGAAATGGCCAAACCAAATCCAACCACTTCAGTTGAAGATCTTATCAGCATTAGAAGGGTTTCCATGTTCAAAAGCTGCATGACTACAAGCTTATAGTGTCCTTTGCACCTCTAAGGCTTTCAAGTCTGACAGAAGAAATAACAAATTATTCATTAATCCCCACACAAAAGTAGAGAACTGTCAGTGATGGAAGTGACAGGTCAGTCAAGTGAGTAGGCAAAGCTCCCTCTTGTCTACAGGCAGGTGGAAGAAAAGGGGGCAAGGACAGAAATCTCTTTTGGAGTGAAAAAGTTTCAAGGCCATTTGCTAACTTTATCTCTCTCTCTTTAATTTTTTGATGTGGAAAAACACAAAGAAGCAAATCTACAACAGCAAATTTTGAAATACACCTTTCACTGACCTTGTAGAAATTGAAAGAGAAAAATTTATAAATTCCAAAGCCATTGAATTTCTCCTGCAAACAGCAAGAACTGAACCCTCTTCAGGCAAAAAAAAAAAAAAAACCCAACCCTGTCAGTCACAAATGAGTCAGTGAGGCATTCTTATTAACAAAGGTTTCTCACTTTAAATCCCACAGTCACTACAAGCAATGCCAAAATTTTTAATCCTAGAAAAGCGGATGATTCATCCCGTTCAGCTGACCAGCTCTACCTTTCTCCCCTCAAAAGGAGCTGACACCTTGCTCTCCACACAGAGCTAGGTAACCTCTCTCTAGGAGAGACCAAGGCTATGAATGGAGTAACTCAGCAACAGCTCTTTTCTCCTCACATGGAAGACTGACTTTTCCATCCAGTAAAGATCTTTCTGGCTCTGTGGCTTTCTTTGTTCCTTCTTAGTAGCATTTTGCCCTTTGAACCTTGCTTGGCCCTGCTTTTGCTTTTGTATCTTCTGGCATTTGTAAATATCTGCGAAAACCTGTCATTTGGTTGCCGTGCTTATAGTTTGGTATGTGTTTACCAACTTTGCTGCTGAGGGCTACCTACCACTGACAATCATCTTTGGCTTCCTCACAGCTACCAAAATCTGGAACATAAAAAAACCACAAACTGTATTTCTTTACTAAATAGTATCCAAAGTGTTCTTTAAGTGCATTAGCAGCACTGCCACAGGCACCCTGTGGGGTGCATTCCCATGTTAGCATCACACTAGCTAACATGTATGTTATTCATACATAACTGGTTCAGGAGTTTGCTTCCAAAGCAACTCTCCCCATTTACCCCACTCATGGCATCTTGGTCCCCATGGCTGAACAGACTCAGAGCACATCCATGGAGGCTTCCTGTAGGCTGAGCTATGGGAGAAGATGAACTCCAGGAACTGAAGTAGATCCACGCTGAAATAAACCTCACTAAAATGCATAGGATCAACGTTGAAGCCTTAGTGCAAAACTCTTTTCCCCTACAAATCCACTTTGCACTCATCCTGTTTTCCACATCTCCTTCCCTGCAACACATTTCCATTCCACTGCCCCATTTCTGTGGTCATCACTACATAGCATCATGAAAAGGCATAGACTCCCATTCTCCTTCTTCATCAATATATTGGTAAATTTTGCATATCGCCAATAGCTTTTGCCTCAAAGAATATTTTGTCACTAACACAAAATGCACTGAAACAACAGCGTTAGTGGTGAATGAAAACAGGATTGCAAACAGACTTATCTCTCAAGCCAACAGAATTCCAGTTCATTTGTTCACATGCTATACAGGTCCTCAGAGTGTCACATGCTGGACACCCCTCTCAGAACACTGGGTGCACACCAGGGTAAGTGCATTTTTGACGAGTTATGCTGCATCACACTCACATCCACACTACACCACAGGAAGTCAGTCTGCTGACCTGCAGTTTGCCATGGTACCTTCCCAGGCAGGAAGGCAGTGACTACATTGTGCTTGAAACTTGAGATCAGGGATTCGAATGCCACAATATGGAAGTGTAAAGCAGAGACGAGAATAAACTTTGTGTTCACCCCATTAGACTTATGCCAGTCTGGAAACCTCCTGTGCAAGTCAGAGCCCCTGCAGGAGTCTAGAGGAGATAGCATCCAGACTCCACAGAGTTCACACCTTCAGTCCTGACTAGCCAGATCAGCAGCCTCTCCAGTTTTTTCCCATAACTTCTTATGAGCCAATTTCAACTATAACCAACACAGAACAAGAGTTATCCAAAAATAACTACATTTCTGAAAGTTTTACGACCACTGGCAACTGGATAAACTGGCATGCCCATGGTTAAAAGAGCTTCATATTTTCTCTTGCGTGCCCAGGATTTAATCAATCAGCACACTGGCAGCCAGTCAACCCACACCATCAGTCACGTCACATCTTCTCCACATGGCTGCTGAGGCCCATGGGAGAAAAAGTATTTGGGGACACAGGCCAAAATCATTACAGTGGGGAAGAGGTACCTCTAGAGATACTAAGTTCAGAACATGTAATCCATGAGAAACAACATTAGTTTTGTATGATTTCCAACAGAAATGAACAAATTTGATAATGAAAATATATATGCAGATGCACATGTGTATGTGAGAAAATATTTAAAGTTCTGTCCATTTGCAACAAAAATACTCATCTCTTTGAGGGGGCTAACACATCTGAGATCACTCCAGAACAGCCTGGTAGAAAAGAGGGAATATCTGTGCCTGCACTGAGAAAATGGCTGCAACACTGGCTAAATCCTTACAACATATGAAGGCATTATCAAGGGGGCCCAGCCACCAGACAAAACCAGAGTGGAAGAAAGCTTTATCAGTCCCACTGCTCAGTCTCATGGGGCTAATTAATCACTTGTTGTCTCATTCAGGATCCAACCAACCCTAACTTTGCCCAGCCTGAGGCCAGCTCAACAGATACTGTGATCTGACACAAATCAGTATCTCTGGAGCAACCTTTCCTCTTCTCTCTACTATTCACTTCTCTCCCCACAAAGTCTTCTCTGTAGTTCCTAGGCACATCAACACATTCCCTCCTTGGGGAAATGTTTTGCCTTGCCCTCCCGTGAGCTAGCCAGCAGAAGATCTCAGAAACACCAGCACCAATTCTTTCAGCAGCCATGTTGGCACCTGCTAGCTTTAAGTATTTCTCAGACTGCCCTAAAACATCAAAGCACAAGGTCTCAGTGGTCCAACTGTTGTCTAGCTTTTTTCTTTTCTTATTGATATTTGTCCTCACAGAGCTTAATGAACACAAGCAAGCATCACATGTGATTATTACTGCTATAACTACTGATAAATCATTAGGCCGTTCATCAAAGCAAAAAAATTATTAAAAAATAAAATCTACGGTTAATAGATTTTCCAAAATTAATAACTGGATAACAGTGTCTGTCTTTATAGTTAAGACTGCCCAACACTATTCTTTAAAATCATGGCTTCATGAATCAAAAATTTTAAATAAAAGTTTTCTGTGACTTACTTTAATTCAGTGGAATTTATATTGAACACAAAACCAGCAAAGAAGTCTTCCAGGAAACAGTAGCAAAAAATGTACAGATTTACCCAAATTCAGTAAATTCTAGCATTTGCACATTTGTCTAATTAGTTCTAGTGTCTCGTGAAGTTAAAAATAGGAACAGGGCTCACAGCATAAATGAGAGTGATACACAGCTATACACAAAGACTTCCCCAAATACAGTTAAACAGAAACCAATGGATATTCTTAATTGAATGTGCTCAGAACTCCAACACTTGTCCCAAAACCTTCATGTTCCACCTGCATTAAATATGTTCCCAAGGTGTGGTTAGTCTCAGGAAAAACATTCAGTTCCACAGAAATAACAGTAAAATTGGTAGCTCTCCATTTTACAAGCATGTTATTTAGCTTCAAAGGGTGGTAGAACAAGTTCTTCTTGAAATCCTCACTTTATAATGTTCTGCTCAGCTTCCCCTCACTTTTGCTTGGGTTGAAGCTTCACTTCACAACCTTTATTAACAAACAATGCCACATGCTGCTAATTTAAAAGGCCCCATTTTACAAGTTGGATAGCTGATTATTTTTTACAATACAAATATAATTAAATTTTGCTAGTTCATCTTTTTTATTATTTTATTTTTTAAGAGCAATTTAAGAAAAAAGCCACTATCTTATGTCATCATTTCTCACTTGTGAAATGCCAGAGTTCAGAAGTTAGAGTGAACTGAGTCAGTCTCATCATTCAAGCCTTTCCTGTGCCAATGTGGTGTCATATCATTATTGGCAACATGAACACATACTACATGATCCTAAGGGCTGTCTTAGCAGGCCCAAAAACTACACATTTCATGTGGAAAGAAACAGCAGTGCACACTTACTAATCTCTACGGAAGTGTGACCTCAACACCTGCCATGCAACAGTTAAAACTATGCAAGAGATGTATTAGGTCATCCTTTCTTTTCAACTGCATTTAAAGAAAACAAAATTAAGATTTCCATTTGACCAATCAGTCAAGTGTTATAACCGTGTATTCTATCATCTTTTTAAATGATTTTCTTTAAACGTATAATTGATGTTAGATAGATAACTGTTAAAAACAGCAGTCCTCCTTCTAACTGATAAGTTTATAGCTGTATGATTCCGAATTTCTACTGGAAGAAACACCATCATAGCGTGCTGTCCCAGGTGGAGCTTTCAGATCTTGACAGAAGAGCAGGAAACTGAGCTTTATACCCTTCCAGAATTAGAAAGCACACAAAGTATATAAATCACCAAAATACACAAAACATCAAAACTACATTACAAGCTAAATATTATTATCCTGTAATAATTTATGTATGCATTTATTCTGGCATCATTCTTGCAAACTCTTTACAATAATCAATACGCTTTGAAATCAGCATGCCCAAAACACACAAGACCTGAAGTCAGACTGAAATAAGTATCTATCTTCTTCAGGTAACCTAACCTCCCTTCTGCCCCCTTCCCAACACCCCAGCCCCTCAGTTAAAATCAGTTTTATGGGGGTAGAGGCTTAAATAACAACCTAACATTTCAGTGGCTATTTCTTTTATAATAGCTCACAGAGAAAGAAAACCATATATTTTATGCTTACATTTATTTTCATGAAAATGGTCAAGTGCAGCCTAGCAGCTGTATCTTCTGCAGTTGACAGCAAGAATTGTGTTGCTGCAGGAATGGCTTAAGAATAATGAAAAATACATGAGCTCTAGAGAAATATACATTAAACAAGATCAAACACACATATTCCACATGTTGGTGTGTACAAAATAAAACACTGACAAACCTGGATGATAAATTAAGGAACACATGCCCAGCCAGCCTCCTTCATCTCCACCAACTGTTTCAAAAGTTTACATTCTATTCAGTCCTTATAATAACTTTTCAGGAAAAAAAGAAAAAAAAAAGACAACCACAATAACTGTAGCAATTATGACAGCTGGCAACACCACTCTCAGATTCTTGCACTGATGGTTTTTCCAAAACACAAAATCCACACCTTGGTGGTAGGATTCAACACATGTCTACAGTGCACAAATCATAGGTGTGACTAGAAAGATAACAGGAACAGGTGGGTTAATAGCTCAATTCATCTCAAAAGGGCATGTAAAGTCAGTCACAAACTCTGGCTTATGTCTCTTCTGTGCACATGTATGTTCATGTACAGAGTTGCATCACATTTGTTGCTTCACACGAGCACACTCACGAATTCCACTCTGTTATTTTTCCAGCTAATAGCCCAGAACCTTGTACAACAAACCACATCCATGACAATTCCATATCTGTATTTTTAACATGCTTTCAATGTACGCAAACAGCCAAGATAGCACTCTAGTTAAAAAGTACCAACACAGCACCACTGTAAGCAACATTGTACAAAAGATAAATTAATAAAATTACCTTATCTGTGCTTAAAATATTGCTGCCAGTGTCTTCTGTATGAGCTTCATGGCACTATGAAAATTCAAATATTCCTGTCTAGTTAGCTTATATTGTTGGGGTCAAAGGCAGCCTTGGATAACTTTGCTGACACCGGTACAGGTACAGCTTTTATCACATAAGTGTTTGCACAGTTTACTTCCCAAAGCAACTTCACATCAGATCCCTGGATACCAAAACCAATTAATAAACCACTAATGTTGCTACAGCAGAATTGCTTGGCTTAAAAGAACAAAACAACAAAACCCACAACACATGCACACACACTTACTTCCTAATGTTACCAAACACACTACAAATGTCAGTGTACACCATAGTCCCTGAATTACACCCAAAAAAAGAGAGATAACACCACGCTTTAATATGTTTCTGTCAGTGCAGTGCTAGTGCAAGAGATGATTATAGTGTTAGTAATGAAATACATAAAATTGCAAGACAGAATAGTGAGTTGTTTTCACTCAATAAAACACTTGCAAATGACTATGACCATGGCCACATAAAACATCAGCATGAGGAGAACATGCTGCACCTGCTGAAGGTAAAACCAGTGATTTACTAAGAAAGGGAAAAGAAAAACAGTATTTAGGAATAAGTCAATTACAACACACGGATAATTTTTTTTGGTCTTATTTGGCATTCCAACAAATGTAACAAAAGGCTCCTCATCAAAACACAAATTATTAAATCCCAGGCAAGCACCATCCTATGAACATTTATCTCCCCATGTCATGCAGAGATGTAAGAATGGTCCCATTGCATCAGACCTGGGAGTAGCCACCAAAGCATTCATCCCAGCTCCTGAGAGTCAGGGAAACCTTCACTACAAACTTCACTGAGAGAAAGGTTCAGTTCATACTTATTGCAATACTGGTTTTGTGCTTTGCTGAAACACACACTTTCTTCACAGCAAATATAAATTCTTGTTAGAGTTAACAAATGTTACATGCATAAGATATCAAATCAGATTGGTCTTAGCACAAGCAGAAACCTAACTATACTGGTATCAGCATAGACCCCAACAAAGGGTGCATTGTCCAATTTCCTTTATTTTTGCAAATATGGATGTTCCTATGACCTGCCAGTGAGAATGTGCACTGCTGAACAGGAAGTTTGAAGCTCAAAAACGGCCTTTTGCTTTTCTGCACCACACTCACTCTCTTCCAGCAGTCAATTCAAGAACCAGACAAACTTTGAATGATTCTCATTTAGCTTACCTAGCCAGAAACAACACTAAAAAAACAAAGATGAGAGAAAGCAAAGTGAATCACAAAGGGCAGTCTGAAGATAACAGAAGATATCTATTCACAATTAAAATACACCACTGGAATTACACTATATGTGAGAAGTACAGAATCAGAATCACACAGTTCACAAAGTAAATGTCCTTTAGCTCTTTCTGACTAAGGCTATTTTAACAAGGTTAGATAATCAGAAAAGGGGGCATAAGTTTGTCCATTAGCCATTATGAGTCTAGGAAAATATGTACTTGGCTAGATATAGGAGAACAAAGGAGAAAAAAGCCAATTTTCACAAATTTTGTTTAGAAAGTCGTATTATATGGTTTAAATTAGGACTCTTTTGTCAGATTCAGTATTAATATAAATACAAAAAGAACCCAAAACAAATGGTTAGTCTACAAAAGGAGTTATAAACCAGAAGAGTGGCACACTGTTATTTAAGTGTGGGGAAGAATGCAGTGTTCCTCTCGTTATTTGTGTTTTGTAAGTAGATTGGATTTTTTTATAACCACACTTACTCGCACTTTCCATAACTAAATCCGACACAGTGCATAATTCTGTTCCTTGGCAGAATAAAAATTCTGATTTTCTTTGCAAGTCAGACCAGTTCAGCAGAGTCAAATTTATAACATTAATAAATCACCAAAACTCAAGATAACATCTCAAAACAGCGCAATATATAAGCCTTAGCTATGTTTTACAAACACATTAATCATGAACAGATTGAATAGGCCCACAGTAAAACAACTGTTCATCTGCGTCCATCCGAGTTCCTATCAATGGGTCACAAAATATTCTTAAATCAATATTCTACAGTACCTCCACCATGTTTTGCCAAAGCTGTTCAGCAGACCCTGGTCTTCAAAATAATTTTTCAGACACTTGGATGCATGCAAAACATCACTCAATGCATGACGTACACGCTGGGTCCCCCAGTCTGCTACCCCCACAACCACTGTAAAAGATTTCTGTGGTGGTGCTGAATTTCCAAAGCAGAATGAGATGCAAATCAGGTCTGTGCCTACATTAGCACAGCCTGCCCAGGAGTCGATTTCCAGACCAAAAATAGGTGATTACAGCATTCACAATTTTAATGTTTAGGTTAATTTTATTTCAAACTCTATCTAATCTGGTCCTATACACCAAACCACCTTCTTAAGAGAAAATGCTGTAGTGCACATCCCAGTTTTTTTAGTCCAGAAATAATCCAGTCAATGGATGGATTTTCTGTTGGACCATTTTCTGATGTGATCCAAGAACAAATGACAACAACTAGGACTAGGACAGTCACCTCAAAAGCACATTTCTGACCTGAACATACTAATGTGGACATGGTCCCAGTCACAGTACTTCACTTAGTGTTAAATTTTTATGTCAGCCATGGAAGAACAATCCAGCAGACAGAAATTTCAGCTATGGGTAATCTAGTACCCCATCACCACAAATCAGGTAGAACAGTGCCTCTAATAGAAAATTATCAGTGGTTCTTCACAACCTGACCAAATAAATCTTCCCCAAATCCCTGCCCTTCTCCCCACTTGATCACACAGTTCATTAGACCGAGGCTGAAACACTTCCTCAATGACCCAAGTCTTACCCTTTCTCACTCAGCCCACCACCTGAAATGGTCTTCCTGAGCAACCTCCCTATAACTTTGTTCCTTTTCTCCTTTAGCTGTGAGTAAACATTCAGAGTAATCTCTCATGCAGGAAATCTGCACCATCATCTAACTCTCATTCTTTCAAACCAAGATTGAGGCTCCAGCAGACCTGCACACAGAGCCATGAAGTGCTACAATGATGCAAAAAAACCAGATGAGCAAGAGGAGGAGTCAGCCTGTGGCAGCCTGGAAAGGAAAAAGTTCACAAACTATCTGAATAATAAAAAACTTTGTACAAGTTCAACAGCCGGGAAACAGAATACATTTCAATTGGGAGATCATCAGAAAGAAGATAGTCAAAAAGCAGTCTTACAATATACAAGGGAAGAGGGATTACAGACTGTAGAATTGTCAAGGACAGAATAAAAATGGTTCTTGGAAAGTACTACATGCAATTCAGAAACATGAGAAAAATAGAGAATATATATGTGCATAGGACAGATGCAGATAATTAATACAGTTATTATTTTATCAGAAAAAAATCCAAAATCCTACTTTGCGATCCTTCAAAATGTTCTCACTAACATGTCACAGAATCTTACATTTCATGCTAAATAAAAGCCAATGCTTTTCATTGCAAAGTTCAGGCTAGAGGTGGAATGCAGACAAGCTACTGCTCAGTAACGTTTAATACACCATTTAATTGACCTATCTAGTGCAAGCTAAGTATTAGTGCAGTTTCAGAAGAAAAGCATAAAAATAAGTGAAATGCAAAAATAAAATGAACTTACACCTTATTTTATATTTCTTCATGTAAGTTTTAATATTTATTCTCCTTGAAAAAATAAACTATTATTGTAAACTTCATGTCTAACAAAATTGTTTAAAGAACGAGTAAAGAAAATTATTTCATTTTATCTGGCTCAGTCCCTTTCTGTTAGCTGAACCTAACCTAACCCCAACCTTTCACCTAGTGAAGAAATGGTCCAATGTTTGCTATGGATCCAGACTGGGATCTTGGTTTCGATAGGGGATTAGGTACTTCTGAAAGCAGGCGATAGCAATAAGGAACTACTTTTCAGCACTGTCTGTTGCTTTCAGCAAAAACAGTAAAAACAGGAAAAGGCTTAAACTAGCCCAATTTAATAAGAAATACAAGAAAATGCAATAATAGTTTTCACAGCTGAAAATCTGTGCAAAGGTTCTAAGTCAGCTTTTGTAAGAGGAAAGCTCTGTAAGATGATCAGGAAACTGAAGCACGCACTGCTAAGTTTAAAAGGCAAACAGAAGCAAACTTTTTTTCCTCCACAAATTTAAAAAAAAATATCACAAAATACAAATTAAAAATCATTCTTCTTCAGAATAAACATATAAAAAAGTTAAGTACTTTCCCCACACCATGGAAAAAAATTTAAGGTTAAAAATTTAAGCCGGTGAGTTTGACCCACATCAATCTCCTGTTGACTGAAGAGCGTTAAGTTACAGAATCCCACAAATTTACAGACGTATTATGGAAACTGCATTACATTATTTGATGTCCTGCCCAGTAACACAGACACTGTTTCTTGATAACACTTAACACACTCTAGTCTCAAAGACAGCATGATTGTTGCTGTCTTGCCCTATATCCATTCCTTTTTCCCTCTATTGAAACCTTAATACTTTCAGTAGCCAAAGGTATTTTTATAACCTTTTTTGACCTAAACCCTAAGACAATAAAAAATATTTAAGGGCATTTCCCTACTGTCAAAAAGAGAATTATTCCATTTCAAGTATCTGTCAAATCTAAGAAATCTACTGTACAATATGTTATTTCTGTGTAAGAAGGTCAGCTGAAATTTTCTGTAATGCTTAAAGCAAATCAGCTGCTCTTTTCCCACTACCCTTTAAAAAAAAATCTTGCCTCCTTTCTCTTAAGTAACTTCCCCATCCAAGCATAACAGGTAGGAGAAAAAAAAGGTAAAGCTGTTCTGAACTATTATGTGCCAAAATGTAATCATCTTCAAGACTGTCAACAACTCTAAAAGAATGTCCAGATCAATGTAAAAATTTTAGGGAAGATTTTTGCTATCCTGTAATCTGTGGGATCTCCTTTAGGTCAGAGGTATCCCAAACAGGGGGCCTGTGGTCTTGAAAACACAACCATTGGGACAAGTCTTAAACAAAGTCCCTTATTAGAAATCTAGGACTCTTTCTACAGTCCCTATCCTTTAGAAATCAGTGTCTCTTCAACTACAACTGGAAAAAGGATATTACACATAAAATATTGTAACCAGTTGAAACTATATTAGTAGATAAAACAGAATCCTTCAACCATGAATTTGATATATTCCTCCCCCATCCGCTTCCTGTCCTCAAATCTGTCACATGGCGAAATGCAGAAATAATCACTGCTTACACACACAGTTTGTATTTCATAACAAAAACAGAGGGGACCCCTCAAAAACCCCCAACGTTTTGAGTGAGTAGAAAATAACACCACAATTCTGCAGTCAACTCAAGAATTGTTCAGCTATTCTTGGATCTCCTAAGTGATAATGATCAGCTTGATTCTCCAAATCGAGGGACACCCTAAAGGTCTTCATACAACGATAAACAAGTGTACTACTGAGCCACAGATGGTGAAAGACTCAAATAATCTTTCTGGTATTTAACTTCACCTCAAATGTCTTCTTAGTCTCTAATCCAAAACTAAATAAAAAGGCAGTGAAAGTCCACAGGTCATCTACACCAACATCACCATTGGTCCTTCTCAAGGCAAAGGCTGCCAAACAACTGGGGTAAGCTTAACATGTAGAGCTGCCATGCTCTAAAACACTTCCAGGACACAAACCTGAGCCAGTGCTGGTTCGAAGTGCATTGAAGCAAACTATCTTCCATTATTCTAAGCTAGATCTCTGCTTATAAAACCTTTGTTTTCCAAAATCCTGTAACATTCTATTCTTTCCTGAAAGATGACTGTTTTCACTCAGCCTGGCAAAAGATTTGTCCATATATGGACAACCCTGAAGACAACAAATGGCTCTTTTCCCAGTCTATTATCAAGCCAGGAAATTAGACTGCCTGAGGTACTCTGCCTTACTTACTCAGTTCAGAGCCGAGAGGAAACATTCTTGAGTTCGTTAATCATCCATTTTCACACGAAGGTGAACTGGATGCTTTTCCTTTACAGCTTTAGCAGCAATCGCCACCATCAATTACATGGAAGATTAAAGTCCTCGCACAGCCACGGGAGATAACGGAGCGCTAACGATGGCAGTGAAAGTTACAGGGCAGGCAGCTGGGTCCCGGAGGGCTTGGCAGAGGGAAGTAGAAAAGTAATATAAGAATTTAAAATAAAATAAATATCACACATCAACAAATTCTGCAACACTGAAAAAGTGGAAACAGAAAAAAAACAAAATCCCTATGTTTTTAGTAAAGTCTCAGCTATTTTCTTGCCCTTTTTCATATTTAAATGCAGTTCTACATAAACCTACAGCATGAAGAACACTATGGATATGAAACACTTTACTCTCTGATACTCAGGGGCCTGTAAAGTTCTTTTACCTTTCCATGCACAACTTGCAGTTGAACTCACTATCTTTAGTAAGGAAAAAAAAAACATACATGAGAAGAATCTATAGTCTGAATAGATCTGAAAAATAGGTTCAAGGTTCAAAGAATTTCAGACTTTCTAAATGGCCAAAAAATTTCATCCTCCTTTCACGCTGGAAACCTTGCAAAGAAACCCCTCTCATGGAGTCAGCTCAGCTACCTAAAAACATAGTGGCAAGCCAGTCTTTGCCTTTTAAGCTGCAACAAAGGAAATGATTGAGGAAGCATTAAAACCCAAGTGCACCATAAAAGGCATCTACCAGAAAACTAGCTGCTATTTGCAATAAAGAACGTGCCTTATTTAAATGATAACAAATCACTATATTCCCTATGCCCTATTAAGATATAAAGAATGTATCACAAGAAATATGACCAAAAGCTGGTATTTCAGCTCCTCAGAAGCTGGCATATTTCTTTCAGAAACTTGAGTAGGTGGGTCTGTATTTTCTCAATGGAAAAATATGAACTGATGTGTCATAATCTATTTCGGTGTTGTTGGAATTTTTTAAATCTTCTGCCAGAAAATTCCTTATTGCCCCTTCCATTTCTTGGTGTCCCAATTGTCTTTTCAGCTATGTTTATTTTCTGATTGGCAAGGAAACTACGAAATTCTATCTTGAGGTTTTTTTATATGCTTTCTTGTTCTCTTCCGTTTTCCTCCTATGAAGACATCCTGCGCATGTTAATCTTTCAAAGTATGTTTCACAATGGAACCAAGCTGCTCTTTATGCTGCCAGCATTAGTCAAGGCAACAAATAGCTAAAAATTGGCTACTTAAAGCAGTCACAGAATTGTAACTGCTAGATATCCACCCCTAATATTTCTCAAAAAGATTATGGGTATCTATAAAACTACCAGTCTCACTCATTTGACAGCTGCTCTCCCTTGGTAAAGCTGTCAGCATGGGGGCAGGTGTTTGGTCTTTCTGAGGAAAGTATCTTCTGAAATGAAGCTGTGATGGAATAATAAATAACCCAAAAAATCCCTCTTCCGATTATACTGCATCTCCTGAAAGGCTGTGGTAGGAATCAATTAACAATTACAAGTTTTGGAAGGAGGAAAGACCACTGAAAGCACTCTCACCCTTTCAGCAGGTAGCCCTAACAGGGGAGGCACCAGGAATGGCACCTCTGTATTTTAGGAAGATATGAACAGACAAGTTTATGTTGTTAAAAACACTGCTAAGAGCACTTGGTACTCTATTTCCTTCCCTAGCTTCCACTAGCTGCCCACCTTCTACATGTATAATATATGGGAATTTTACTAATGTATTGTACCTTTGTCAAGAAAAATATATTCACCATAAATCTAAATCTAAACCATGCATAACTTAACATCATCAAGGGAAGGAAGCAGGTGACTAAGTGAAACTGCAACAATTCTAGCAGTTTGCCATTTAACAACAGCATCTAAAAGCATTATTTCCCTTCCTCCTTTTGTCCATTAAATCAGTCAAATGAAGGGTTATTTCATCCCTCCAGCACAGTAGTCCACTTCAAAATGCCTTAGCACTGAAAAACAACTGCTGTCTACATGCAATTATGTGAATATCAAAAGAAAAGCTGTAGAATGGCAAACTAGTTTACATTCATAGTCCAGACTCCAGTCTCTCCACCATTACCAACAGCGCTGTTTCCCTACTACAGCCTCAGAAACAGCAACTCCATTTATTTTCATAAAGCCTGCTGCTTTTCAAATATGTCACAAGCCCATCTGTTGAGTCAAAGAAAGGGATGCCTCTAAAACATTAAAAAAAATGTCCAGAAAATTAAGCTGAATTCAAGCCAAAGGTAGCAAGTGCCAGTGTATGAAGTATGGCTGTGAGCTCAGTTAAAAGGGTAAAGGAACTTTAAATATGCTGTAAACCAAATATTAATCTCCTGAAACACAGAAACTTCTTGCTCTCCACTTTCAATGGAGAAAAACTCGGTTAAATGTAATAAACTAAAACATAGTTGGATGTCAAATATCCTTGTTCAGGCAGTTCCGCTGTGCTCTTCAAAACCTGAAATTAAGTTAATTGAATTAATTATTCTCATCCAAATCACTATGCCAGCAGCTTTTAAGTGTGTTTGTTAGGGAGCTTTGATGGTCTGCTTTCACAACTGTCCCAAAAAAAAAATTATGTTGACAGATTTTCAGCCCTGAACATTGCACAACTGGCTGGAGGACAAAGCAGGGAGTTGCCTGTCTGCAGCATCCGATCAGGAGAACCATCTCTTTGCTCTAAAATTCCAGCTGCTACAGGATCAGCATTATCCTTACCAATTCACTTTTAATACTTGCCACAAACACGGTGGGAATGAAAAATCTGTTTCAAGTCCAAAATGCAAGTTACAATTCAGAAACACACCTCTAGTGTATTTCACAGCTGGTGTCCCTTAGTACAATAGATATTTAATGTTTTGTTTTCTTTAAAAGCTCCAAAAAATATCACAATCCTTTCATAAGCAAAACACAAGCTGCCATCCCCACTCCCATCTTCAGAGCAGCAGAGAAAAAGACCCTATTTTTTATTACAGGGGAGTTAGTGAAGGAAAGCTGCTTTTCATTTTCTGTCGTACATACACATAAGGAGAAATCAGCAGCAAAGCTGTGTAGAAGTTTCATGAGAAAAATACATCATGGCTTGCAATTCTCTCCTTTCCCTTGATTTCCATTTTTTTATAAACACAAAATGCAGGTCATGCCCTTGAGCTTCTGCCAATGTATGATTTTACAGAAAGGCCATGTGAATAACTGAGTGGTTCAATATGAAGTAAATGACCAAAGAAACAAAATAAGAGGATGATAGTTGTTTCAGATGAGATTTCTCTTTAGTAGGAACTGAGTGCACCAACATCTGCAAAAGGAAAACTTCCACCAGTTTAACATAACTTACTCATTAGTTCAGACCATCTGAGAGTGTCCTTCTAAGTTAATTTTCCTGAAATCTGAAGCTAAACCAATCTTTATTTAATTCACAAATGAGTTTGGAGACACATTCCACTTAAAATAACAAAGGTCTATTTGGGGGGAAAAAAAAAAAATCTATGTACAGTTTTTAACTGTAGATCCAGCTCTTGTTTAGAGTGTTTTACTGGGATTTGAGTTGCAAATTCATCTTTGGCCTGGAAAAAGGAACAGCCACAAAGCGACCATAAACAGAAAAAGTATCTTCCAGCTGTTACAAAAACATACTTTGCTTTACTTTACAAAATAATTTTATCCTACTGTTTTTAAACCATTTGCAGAAGTTTTCTTCAGCGAGATTTATGCAGAGTTAAGCAAATAAAAAAAAAACAACCATTGAGTCTTCTGTGCTACAGTATACAGAAAGAACGACTGTGTGTCTAGCTGCCATTCCCTTCCTGTCAAAGCAGGCATGAGGTTTAGCCCATGGCTTTCAAGCTTCCTTGAGATCATGGGCTAGAATTGGGAATTACCCATAACACAATTACATAACATAATTACTATTATTTTTAGTAATACAGACCCATCAGAGTACCATTACGACCAAGACAGAAGGGAACCTTTGCAAGTAGTCATTTCTGCTTCCACATGTGTGTGCATAAGCAACTGACAGAGGGCCTAAAAAGTCCCACAGAACTTTTCACAACAACATCACACAGGTCTGCCTGAAGTCTAAAAACATCTTGGTGATCAAAGCACCCATACACAGAAGGGACTTTTTTGCTTTATATATATATATTTTTTTTTTTTTTTTTTTAATTGGCTGTATGTTTTCCCAGCTCCTATACTGCCATTGCCTTAAATACAGCAAAAATCAGACATCAAACCTCTCCTCTAATCCCCGCCGAAACCAAGGCTATACAAGAATAAATAAGGGAATGCTTTTTCCTTTGGAGTGTTTTTGAAGATTTTTCTGGTTACAAAGTTGATACACATTGTATCAACTCTACAAGTGCATTCACTCTACAAGTTACCACTAAGGTAAATCTCTTAAATGTGTGCTGTTTTCTAACCGTGACCAGATAAAAACATTTGGGCACCCCAAGCATTTAAACCAACCGCTTGCACATCATGGAGCTCATGTTCTTCCATACACTGCCATAACTTTTTCTGAAGTCAAGCAGAGGAAGCCATGTCAAAAAATTAGCAAGTCATGTCACTGTGTTCCACGGGTCAAAATACGGCATTCAGTAGTAGACACTGAATACTCTCAAGTGACGAAACGTAATGTGTTTCCACTTCAGATAACATTAGGTTTTAGGCAAAATAGATACAATAACAAATCTTAAACATACACATGCACAGTTGGCCGGAACAAAGCGATACTGTTTCGACTTAATGTATTCTAGTTTCCAAGACAGACTGAGAAGAAAGAACGCATCTTCATCAGAAAATATATTCCTGACAGGAGTAATACACACTAGATAGATCTTGACAGGAGTAACACGCATTGGATAAATATTTAGTCTATTTGAAGAATTTATCTATCAAGTCCATCCAGCTTTATGCATCTAGCCCCTCTTGCCATATAAATTATGTTGATCCCCTTTTTTAGCACAGTCTGCAGAGAAACAGACCAGAAGTTTTGTTGAAATACGATTTAGTTACATTGTATTTCAAAATATTTTGTTAAGATACTCATCATGAATAAAAACTTTCAATACTTCTTTGAGGGGCTGATGTCAGGAAACCGGATTAATAAAGCACGAACAATCCATTACAACAGAAAGATCAAATTAAAGGAGTAAATATGATAAATAAATAGTGGTGTTTCATCTCCAGCTGGGCTTAAAACTACGACACATGGCAACAGAAATCAATGACAAATCTCGCATTAAACGAAGCAGAGCTGAGATTTTTGTTCTGTTTCCAGGAAACAGAAATGCATTACATCAGTTGAGATGCACTTCCCCTCATGATGACTCAATTGCAGAGTCCCTTGGTAAATGACACTTGAGAAGGAAAAAGCTACTGAAAACATCATTGACCTCTCCTGTAGAAGCTATGTATCTCAGCCTTGTCCATAAAGCACTAAAAATTTTAGGAATCCAAAGAAATTAGATGCATCATGAATAGGACCTCAATGCTACCCAGGGAAGATGCAGCAACAACAAAAACCCAACAGATCTTTAAAAAGTCAGAAGTTACAACATGCACAATTGCTATACTGGCTTGTCAACTACAAAATTTGCCCCTAAAATAGATTTTGACCTTGTGATTAATTGTAATCAAATTTGACCATACCATACATGTGTCAGATGAGTTCATGAAAACCAGCAGCTAGGAAGGGCACAGGGACATGAACAAGTGTCCATAGAAGCTCTGCCCATCTTACGAGATAGCAGACATTCCAGGCAGCAAGAAATGGGTGGATAAAGGAGAAAAGAAAAAGCATCAGGAATATCCAGACTTCAGATCTAATGACTACTGAATTGATTGGGGTTTAGGGGTTATTGGTCTTTGTCTTACTAAGTTTGAATTGAACAGATGCAGAGTTGAGCAGGTTCATGGTGTTTCAGCAGAAAAGCCAAGCAAGCAAAGTTGCTAAATAATGAAGACATAAAATAGGAGAGCAGCATTTTGGGTGGTACCCAAGTTATACACTGCTCTAAAAAAAGAAAGCATTATGTCAGTAAGATAACAATATTTGTATTGCAGCATTTTACCAAAATAATTCACAAATAAATAGACTTTTTTCAGAACAAGATTATTACCAAACAAGTCTGAGATTGAAATAAACTGCTAAAAACTAACTAAATAAATCCTATGTCGTAATTAAAAGGTTCACTGAACTGCATATCATGTGATCAGTTGATAAAACTGAATGACTAAACCTTCACAGGCAGATTTTGACAGCCAAACAATACAAAAGACACTAGCAAATAAAGTAAACATTTAACCTCCAGCAGTACAGGACAGGAAGTGACTGCTATCTGTGCTTCTGCATGTAAATGACAAAGTGCACACTGAATAGCAGCATAGGAATGTATCAGTAACCATCATTTAGACTGAAGATATATTACTTTACTGTACAATTTTAAAGGTACTTATCTATTTTTTCTTATTTACACCCTTTACTGATACTCCTTCCAAACCCCAATAATTATCTTGAAGTTCAAGAGCTCTGATAAAGCTCCAGAAAGATTTCCCTACGGATGCAAAGACGCAGGATTGAGTTATGAAAACATCTACAAAAAAACATTACATTGCCAGCTGAAGTTCTCCCTCAGTAGGCTGAATCTTTCACTTTTTAAGCAACAGCACTGACTGTAGCACAATTAGTTGTGGCCAGACCATACCAGTAAGTAAATAGGAGGAAGAAATAATGTTCTGAAAATCAGCAAATTCAGCGCAAAAGGTGAAGTAAAACTGCCTCAAATTCTCATGCTTGAGATCAATAAATGAGGCAAAAAATGGTAAGTGCCCAGAAAACTATGAATTGTAAATACAGTTGAGAAGCATCTGAATATCTTCTAGTTTGTCGTCTCTTTAACATGTTTTGTCTTCCCTTCCATTTTTTTTCTCCCCCAGTCTTTTTGATGACAGTGAGGTGAACTTGTCATCTTTATTGTTCTTACCATTTCTCTCTAAATGCAACGCTATCTGCTCAAGCATTAATTCTTTCCTCAATTAAAATGTAACTTAGAAAAGTGGCAGCAGCAGAAATAGATCCTAATCAAAACTAATAATTACCTCACACTTCATGCTTTTAATGCAAGAACATTTAAAGTGGTTTCACTATTGTCCTTGAAGGGAATGATGCACTATTATGTTTTTCATCCAAAACTCCCAGATCCTCAGCATCTGGGAGCTGTTTACAGAAAAAGACAGACACAAACACAAATTAAGTCACAGGAAGCTATAGCAACATTCTGCTTGGATCATTACAACAATGTTGTCTGACAGAGGGATCCCCAGATTAGAAGCTAAGTGGTAAAGTCTCATTGTGGCTCTGCCATTTTTCTGCTTTGTAGCCAATCACCTACTTTGTTAAGGTGTCCCCAGCTGCTTGGTAAGAGGACAGCATTGTTCATTTGGCAACTTCCTGGTTTTGAAAACTTCCAGGTTTGTTTTGAGAACTAGTTTGTGTTCACTCAGTGCTTGGGGCAGGGGCTGGGTAGGGGTGGTAGATATCATTATTTCAGGTTATCTCCAACCACTGACTGACTAAGGAAACTAATGAATATTCTTATACTTCTGCCTAATCCCTTTCCTTCTGCATTCTTCAGTAATATGCAAGTGACAAGAGACTATTACTGCCCCATAGCACAAAAAAGGATATAAAGCTATTAGAGTGCATCCAAAGGAGGGTAACCAAGATGGTGAAGGGCCTAGAGGGGAAGGCACATGATGAGCTGCTGAGACCACTGGGTCAGTTCAGCCTCAAGAACAGGAGACTGAAGGGAGACCTCCCTGAAGTTACAGCTTCCTTGTGAGGGGAAGGGGAGGGGCAGGCACCGATCTCTTCTCTGTGGTGACAGTGACAGGACATGAGAGAATGGTCTGAAGTTGTGTCAGGGAAGATTTAGGTTAGATATTAGGAAAAGATTCTTCACCCAGAGGGTGGTTGGGCACTGGAACAGTGTCCCTAGGGCAGTGGCCACAGCACCAGCCTGACAGAGTTCAAGAAGTGTTTGGACAATGCTCTCAGACACACAGACAGTTCTCTCAAGCTCATCATGTGATTTTCGGGATTGTTCTGTGCAGGGCCAGTAGCTGGGCTCAGTGATCTTGCAGGTCCTTTCCAACTCAGTATATTCTATGATTCTATTAAAAAAAACTTATTTCATGCTCACAAAACTTTCATGCAACCACCACCAGTAGAAAAGCCTGAAAGAAAACTAGCAAATCCATCTCTGTAAAAGGTCTTCACAGTAGAATTAGAAGGATTTGGGAGTTGCTACGAAAAAAATAAGATACCAAGTAACACTTCCTATCAACATCATGCACATTCTGAGCTGGGTAAAGTACTAGGCAAGAGAAGCAAAGGTCCTGTGAGGAAAAAGAAAAAACCAAACGAACAAACACCAGACAAAAAAACCCTGAACTTATAAGCAGAAACCTTCATAAAGCTGACTTCCAAGATGGCAAAGTTTACATTAAATAGATCATGCTATATCCCCATCTTCCATGTTAAATAACATATTTTAAATATACACTTCCAACTCATAAATATGCCTGCACAAGGGGAGGAGTACTCATGTGCAGAAAGAACAGCCTTAAGGAGGAAGAATTAGGCCATTTATTTAAACAGGAGGGTTAGTTTATGTGAACTTCAAGTGACCATGAAACTATGGCGTAAGTGTACCAAGCACAGTCAAGCTGATCTGAGATGAGCTGCTGATGAAAGGGGTTATCCTGTCATCAGCTCCCAGCCACAGGCTGACGTGTCACCATCAGCACCAGTGACCCTTTGACTCCAGAAATTCAACTTCCTGAACTTGTTCAGGAAGTTAACTAATAGAAAACTTACTCTACACCAGAGAGAGTCAACAAGCACCTAACAGATCTCAGCCCCCTGAAACAGCCTGCTTTGGGATCAGACACGTTCCAGAATTAAGACAGAAAGGGGAATGAAGCAAGACAGCATAAGAGTTTATGGCCTCGTTGTTCCTGACAGCCTTTTGCTTCTAGAGATTGCCACCATGTGAGTAGGACCCAAGGACACCTTTGCAGCTCTTCATCCATCACAGCAGCCTACAGCTCAGTAAGTCAGTGGACCTTCACCTCTGCATATATCACAGGTTAGGAAGCCAAACAATGTGCTTGAGCCTTTTTTCTGCTACCTCTGCTGAGTTGGTTGTTACTTCAAAGGAACACAGGTTAAGCATCTCAGTTGCCACTAGCAAACTTGCCAGAGCTCATCTCTGACATCTAAAACATACCAAAATCATATGAGTTTAAGCCAACATTAAAGTCTTTGTAGTGGATTTAAAATCAGTTTGTCAACTCAAGTTTAATTTCCAAAGCAAAGTTCAGAGCAGAACTATATTTAAACAAAGCTTAAGCTTTAACAATTTATGTTCTGGCAAAAGAATTCAAAAATTCCAATATTGCTGAATATAACTGTGTAATTGTTCTCATGTTCTCTTTTCAATTTTGATATACATAGCAAATTTCAACTTTCTTACCATTCCTCCCTTCAGCTCCATAAACAGCAAAAGAATTGTGAAACAAGAGAAACATAAACCTCCTTCTTAGAAGTGCTTGGGAAAAAGTGTTTCTTGGCACAGCAGAATGGCTAGCTGCTTTGATTCAAACACGATTTGTTAAAACAAGATGTTGCAAAGTGCTAAGAGAGTAGTTCAACATATTTTTTAAAGCAGTACAGACAGCTGAATGAACAAAAACAAACAAAAAATTAGCTTTGCAGTCAATTCAGAAGGTAACACCTGCAACATCATCTTGTAAACAAGAACCAAGGCTTGTCATGGACAAGTACAAGGTCACCATCATCAAAGCAGCCAACCACAGTGATGTTAGCTATACTCACAACATATCCACAGCCAGAGCCACCCAAGGCCATTCATGTTAAGAGACAGAGAAGGGCATGTGCTCTATGTGTAGCCAGAATTATACTTTAATAAACTGTTAGGGGAAAAAAAGCAGGAACAAGGTGGATAAGTTATAAAACTACAATTAAAGCATTAAAAAAAAAAAAGAAAATTAAAACCACATGGGGTAGAACAGCAAAACTTTCAGAGCGACCTTAAAAAACAATGGTAAAGGACATTCTCAGCTGGCATAAACAAAAGATTGTCAAATAGCAGCTGGCTTATTCATTAAGATAATATTAAGCTGCAAAAATAAAGAAATAAATTAAAATATTATCTGTTAGTACATTCATAAAGTATATAAGATTCACTAGGCACACTTATGTTGTTACTAAGGAGGAAAAAGTTAATAGTTAAGCAGAAAGAAAGCATTTGTGACATTAAAAGAAAAGTAACACTCACACTTAAAAAACAGTAATCTTTTACTTCAGTCAAATCTTATACTTCATTGAAGAGATTCCCTTGAAATTTGATAATTTTCCGGGAGATATTTACATATCAAGCCTTTCATCTACCCCAAAAGAAACCTCTTAAAGTTTATAAATAGCTTTCCCTATAAGGATGAACATTTTCTTCTGCTGTAATTGCATTCCTTTGAGCAATAAAAATGTTAAACTCCTCTCACCATTCCAGTCTTCTCCCTATTCTATTTCTGATTTTTGTCCCTTCAGTACTGCTGTCTTAGATGGACAAGTCTCCATCATCTTTCATTAACTTAAGATATGTGATATCACCACACACACTTCATTCATCCTTGTCAACTGACCAACTTTGTGTCTTCTTGTTCTCCTATGAACATTCACATACACATTTTAGTCACAACTTCCAAAAATCCTTTCAAAGCAGCAAGTCCAGGAAACAAAGACAGAAAATATAAATAATTGTGCTGACTCAGGCAGCAAGCCATGTCCTCCAATATGGTCCCTTATTCACTGGATGCATCTTTCATTCAGGACTTTGTAGAACCTGTAGTTCATTGCCTAGGAGGACCTGGTCTGTAGAAACAAGGTCTGCCTACTGCCACAACCAGTTTAGACTGTTTGGTTCCTCTGCTGGTCCACAGAGCTCTGTCCTAAAACAAGTAATTAAAACAGCCCAGAGACTGATCCTTAGCTACAAAGTACAGGGGCATGACACAGCTTGTGTCTGCAAAGTTAAACGCTTCTCCTTTCACAAGGTCCAAAGAGGTGAGTGTAATTCCCAGTGCTTTTTGGGAACAGTCTGCCTTTTCTTACTCCCAACATGCATGCAATTAGGCCTCAGTCTAAACTGGACCAAGCATCATGCTAAAAATTAAGCAGAATAGACAGGACTAAAGATCAAGCCCACATCCTCTGTGCTTAGTTCAAAAAGCATAAGCATTGCATATAGCTCCAACAAAAGTCCAAAAAAGGTCTGAAAGAAACAGGCAATCTACAAGCACATTCCTACCCACAAAAAGTCTATGAAAGTTCCTGCAACATGCCAAATGATCCTGTTCTCTCTACCTTCACAAGACCTAAGCCAGAAGTTTTACGGGGAATGCACTGTTCTATAAACATTGGAGACTGCAGGTCACCCATACTCTCTGATGTCTTCAAAGCACTTCTCAAAACAACACCTCTAATCTCAAGACCTTCTTGCATTCATAATAATGAGGCCACAGAACTACATTTAACACTCAAGACCCATGAAAAAGCAGCTTTCAAGAGAAGTTGTCTCAGGAGTCTATTGGTGAAGACTGAAGTCTGAAGAAACAGGAACATTGAGACACATCCACAAAAAAGCGATTTGCTCTCAAGAATGAGACACGGAAGCCTGGCACGATGAAACCTGAGCATATTAGCTAAGGCAGAGCCTGTTTTGAGGACAGATGAGTTCAGTTTCCTGTTACATCAAACAGTAACTTTCATCAGTCCTACGTGTGCTCAAAAAAAAAAAAGCAAGAAAAAATTTCTACTGACATCACACTTAGGGCTGGGCAGACAGTGGCGGATTAGGAAATACAATGAGTCACTGCAAACACAGAACACATCGTGAGCATTTTCAAACTACCAAGCAAAATTTCTTCTTACCAAAAAAATCCAGACAATACTGTTTAAGTGAACCATACCAGAGGAAGAATAATAGTACCACAGTGCCTTCACACAACAAAAGTAGTTGGGGAAAACAAAAACACTGTAAAAAGGACAGTATAAGACACCAGACCACTGCAGGAAGAAACAAAATCCACACAATTCAGCAATCAAGAAGGAAACATCAGCTAAAATAAGCTTATGGATGGACAAGGGAGAGGTAATATAGAGCTGAAATTACAGATACAACTGAAAGATAGGCATGCAAAGAGAGGACAACCGATAGAGCTCTGTTCCAAAAAAGAATTCACTCTAGAGAAGCTGCCAAAGTATCTGTATATGCATGAAAGAAAACCAAAATATAAACACAATAAACCCCAGTGTAAGTAAAAGAATGAGTTACCATAAACTTAACTGCTATGTGTTAGGGAAAAAAATCGTTAGTGAAATACTGAGACACTTTTTTTTTTTTTTAAGACTAAGTCAAAGACCTTTAGAAGAAAGAGAAGGAGCATTACCCAGTTTGGAAGCAAATAAAATAAGACACTATGGAAGAAATACAATGGAGATATAAAAACTAGGCAGTGAGGAAAGCTACAAAAGAATAAAAAGGATGCACATTTAGCCACCATAATTCAGGATAAGCATCTTATTCTCTGAACCGCAATGTTGCAGAAATGCTACTAAAATATACATGACAAAGAAAGTGGCTTCTTTCCTGCCAATTTGGAAAGTTCCCCACAGGGTGAAGCAAAGCAAGCAGTATTACTAAGGTAAGCATAGCAGTGCTTGTTAGCAGCTACAAATACCTGCTATTTTGGGTACGTATGGGTCAGAAGGATTAGAGATGTGACATTTCTGTACAAAGTTGTTAGAACTTCTAATGCAAAAGTTTTCTTTCCTTTAGGAAGTATTTGTGGCTTGACATTAGGGGATTTATTTTTGATCTAAGTGGAAGGATAGAGGAAGGAAGAATGTTGAAATTATTACCAGCTGAATAAACTTCATTAAGAGAAGTACAGCTCTGTTGCATGGGAGTTGCTTGATAATGAAGAAACAAGAAATCAGATCAATAAGTGCTAATGAAAACATTAAAAGTTTTCAGATGGAAGGTGGAGTAACTGGTCTCAGACCCTGACTATCTCTTCTTTGGGTCCCAGCACCAAAGAATTACTACTGCTAGCAGATTACTACTGCTGATTCTACATGGAGGGTTTTTATTAATATTTTAATTAGATATCAATAATATTACTATGGGTTGTCTGAAGGCAGTGAATAATATTCACAGGCCTTCCCTTTTAGTATTCTTGAACCAGAACTACTTCAGAAAGTCTTCAAGTGATACGTTGTGATAAGTGATATACTGAAACATGCACCCAACTCTAGTCCTTTTGAGCTGTAAGATTTGGCATCTCTAAGTGATGTGAGATTTTATTATTAAAAATCTCACCCAAACTGAAACTTGCTATCAATGTGTTTTCCAAAAGAATATGAAATTTGTAAAAACTGTTTTTTGTTCTTAATGCCACCTGTGACAAGGTGCTTAGGAGCTGGAATTAAGAAAGCTTCCTGCAGCAATAAATCACTGGGGAAAGATATATTAAAAGAATTTTGAAATAAAGGAGTTCTTTGTAAGTATATAAATGATACATTTTTAACTAATTCATATTCTTGCCAAGTTTTTTTTAAAGACATAATTAGCATACTTCAGTGTTGAAATAAAGTATTCATAGAGTGCAATAAAAGTAAAGATTAATGCACGACTTTACTGTAAAAATTTTGAACTTGTTAACCAGATTGTCCTTCTCCTGCAAAAACAAACACATTGTGAGCATTCTGGAATGTTCATTTGTTAACAAAGTCATGGTGGTGAGTCTGTTACCTGCCTTTTGAACTGCCTCATTTGAGTGTGCAACATATCATTACATTGTCTGGCATAGCAGGAGCCAAAGTCTTCAATAAACACCAGCCAGGCTGGTTCCTCCCACACTAATTATGACAGCTTGAGAAGAAGTGATGAAGAAACCACAGAAATATGACACTTTCTCACAAGCTTTTAAAAGGGGACAAGGATGGCAAGGGAAGCCCACTTGCCAGGATGAAAATCTTGCGTCCTCACCTTGAAACAAATTGGGGAAAAAAAACCAAAAACCCTTGCATCATTTAATAGCAGAGCTCAAAGCTGAGGCTTGATTCAACACAGTTGTCAGGTTCAACTGCATCAACTTGTCACATCCCCAAGCCAAGCGAGGCTGAGCTGCGAGAGCCTTCAGACGGCAAAGGCAGCCGCGCTCCCGGAGCTGCCCATCAGTAGGTGGCACTCTTCAAACTGCGACCGTGGGAAGCCGAGCCCCAGCACAGGCGAGGACACGCTACAGAGCAGCCCGGACCTTCAGCAGAAATACCAACAAGAAACACTGAACTGTTTCAGCCATAATTGACACCCATGGGGAATGCAATGGCTTCACTTCTATAATATAGAAAGCGACCCTTGTATATAATCTCTGAAGTTCCTATAAATTACAATTTTTGGGTGCTATAAATATTTTGGATTAACACTATTGTACACTACTATAACAAAATCAGTACCTTAAGAAAGTATTCATTACATCTGCAGAACACTTTGAGTGCAGCACTGTAGCTAATTATGTAGAAGTAAGTCAAATTCATGACTGGATTTTACTTTTTTTTAACTTAACAGAACATAGCACAACTATTTAGGTTTTATAACACAGCTGTTCTTCAAAGTTCAAAGACAATAAATTTGTTACAACAAATGAAACAGCTAACCAAATCTTTTGGAACAGTATATGAATGGTTATTTCTGTGAAATTTACTAGTGAAGATGTGACCAACACACACAAAGATACAATTGTCTTTAGGACAAGAGTTAAAATCAATACAAGGTGTAACAAAAATGGAAACACTGTTCCATAAAGAAAAAAAGAAAAAAAAAAAAAGCGTCAGACTTCCCATTCTTGCAAATAGTGTTTCTTCATTTAACAATTATACTTTTTTTTAAATTTAAAAAAAAAATTGAAATCAACATACTTTACTACTTACTTGATAAAACAGTGAAAAGAAAATCAGATTTAGTAACAATGTTCGAGTACAGGTACTTGTAATTGAAACAGCCAGCAGAGGGAGTATAAAAACAATTTAACCTCAAACAGCCTTTTTTCTTTTCAAGTATTTTTTACTTATGATTTTAGCTTTCTTTTAGAATACAATAATAGTGCCAACAGTGCAAAAATTATAATATTATAAAACAAAAAAAACCCAACCAAATTCTAAGGTATTAAACAGAATGACTTGAAACCCAAATATTTTTTAAAGTAGCATTAAATAATGAGCTGATAATAAACTCAATCTGAAATACAATTTTAAACACAGGTAAGGTTAACATCAATCAACAGGCTCTATAAGCCCTTTCCAAGTTATAAATCCACTCACTTACAGGCTCTCATTCTTAACTTTCTGAATCTAAAACTAAGTTCATGATTTCCTAATATTGAGAGAATGTTGGTGTTAATCTATCTGTATTAAAATACAGCACAGAATCTTAAAACTAAACAAAAGTTACTGTTGTACTCATCTGTACGACGGATTATATAAGAGCAAGTCAGCCAGGTATATGCCCTAGATCATTAGTGGAAATAAGCATTCATACGACTGTTTCAAAATCAAGTCACTAAGTCATGTACATGCTGAATAAAAACTCATTTTTACACATCAGGTTTTCACCATGTCCAGCTGATGAGGGTGGCTTAAACATGAGCAAAAGGGAGAAGGACACAAATGGGGTGAACGAAGCTGCCAGCCTTGTGTTAGAATATTAAATAAACTGCCGTCCTCCTCACACAAGTGGCAAAAAGAAACCATCTCCCAGCTCATCCAAACTGTCCCACTGTGCATAACCACACCTTCCACAGTCCATCTCACAGGAGGAGCAAGGTTACTGAGTTAACAGGGAAGGTGTTACCTCCTCTCTCAAGGCTTATGAGCGCTAGGTGCTCCCAAGCCATCAGGAAAACACAGGCAGCAGAGCTGCGGAGTCAAAGGGACAGGACATCAGATATTCCAAATGTGAACTGCATGTTTTACAGACAACCATTTGTAAAAATACCTGACTTGGCCAGGCAAGCCTTTCTCCACTGTTCATTACCTTTCCCTGCCATTCCTTGCTGTCTGCCCTATGTATTGTTCTGTTATCCCACTGAACAGAATGGCAGTGCTGCAGACCAGGATACATGGTGTTCCTTTACATTAATGCAAAATATGAAACACCAGTCCTGATGGGAGCTGTTGAATGACATCACTTATCATAACTATATCCTACTTTAGTGATAATTTTGCTTTCAATTAACTTGGAGTCAGAATCCATGGGGTGCAAACCAGAGACAATTCCATTTTTTACATCATCTAAATTTTAAGCATGATTTAACTGTAAAACCAAATTCTGTACACCTTCATACAAGGGATGATTGCTGAAGATCAGCATTTAACTTATAACACCCTGACTGCAAAAAATTAATACACAGACCAGGGAAAAACAAGAGTCAAGATTAACTTTCCCACTAGATGAAGTAACAGGAATACTTTTGACATTATTTAAATTTTAATTGCTATTTTCTTCCTGAACAGCTCTTACAGATCTTATTATGTGTATTCTTTCTTAGAGTGCTGCTTAATCAGAAAGCCTTAGCATCTGACATGTGAAGGTATGTACTAAAAAAGCCAGAAAAAAAGATAACTGTATATAATAACAATATGCTGATAATCCTCTGACAAGCAGAAAGCCCACATACTGTGAAGAACTCATACCTGCCAGTAGACTCATGGGACACAGATGACACATGCTACACCTGCACCATGAGAGAAGATCTTGAATGTGGAAGGAAGATGGGATGCTCCCCTAAAGGTAAGACATTTCCCGGAGACCTGAAATACTGGAATACCTGGAAACTTGCAGTATTAAAAATATGACAGAACTCCACTGGAGTATTGATCCAGGATGCTCAATAATAAAAGTTTCTTAAAATATCGTGTGATACACCAAGGCTTTAAACAGCTATGAAAAACAACATACACCACACGAAGTTCATATAAACTTCTGCAGTCCAGTGCTCCATTAGGAATTTTAATAAGAAAAATAGCCAAATATGGCACAAACTGAGTATTGCAGAACCTAAAATTTTAATAAAAACAATAATAATAACCTTCTAACAAAATCCTGACTGGAGAGCATGCAAGTCAAACGAGCTGAAAGAAGAATACATCTCTAGCAATTTCACTGTTTTCCAGTCTTGAGGATTCTGTTATGTCACTTTTAAATCTTCTTTCCAGAAGGACTCATCTCAATTCTCTTCCCTACAGAACTCCTCTGGTTCTCTGCAAAAATATTTAGGCTCTTTTTTTTGTCTTTAAATTCAAAGAGCATATATATGTACATAGGTATGATTTAGAACATAAAATACAATTCAGGAAACAAAAGCTATGAGACACAGCACATTATCTTCTTTATTTTACATGATCTCATCCTCTTCAAAACAATGATAGCCTTCCGGCCGCACTGTAACCAGGACTGTGCACAGCACTCCAAACAGCTGGACAAGTGCTCTTTCCAGTAGCTGCACTGGAACTGAATAGTATCTTGTTTGACTTCCCTCCACTCCTTTTTTCAGCCTGGTTTCCTAAGGAAATCAGATTTATGCAATCACTCGGGGAGGGAGAGAAGCATACAGATACGTACATACGCACCGCATGTGGATGTCTGTCCATCCATCTGCCTGACCTCACTAATACCTTCTGAGCCCATTGGTCAGTTCCAATCACATTCAAAAGAGGAGCAGAGAATATCAGACTTTTAAGTTCTTGAAAGTTTCATGAGTGCGGGCTGCAGGGTATGGAAAGTGTTTCCACAGAGAGAAGCTACATGTCTTCTTAGACGTCAGTAAACTCACAGGGGAAAGAATAGTTCTGCTCCTTTCCTGCCTGCCGGAAAATCTTCAGTCAGAGGTCACAATCAGCGAAAGATGACCAAATTTCTTGTGTTCAAGAGTTCATAAAATAGCTTAAGTTGAATTCACTACTGCTTTTAAAACTGTGTTTTGAACAAAGCTGATGTTTTCCACATCATCTTTTTCCTGGTCTAGCAAAGGAGTGAATTGCCCTACATGATACACATTCCCTGGCTCAGTTCCTTGGTCTCAGGACCACTTATTTTAAAACATCAGCATTGTACCGCACTCATGGCAGCATTCTACCCCTCTCAAACACAAAGCAAATTAAAACTGGAAGAACTTAGGATTCCCTTCAGGTCTCAAGACTAAACAAGTATGTGGCTCTGTAACATAATCAACTATTGAATAAAGTTTCAAAAAAGACAGTGCAGCAAATATATAATCATCTTTATTCACCTCTACCCTGGAACACAAGTACTACCACACTCGCAGGCTCTTGTGCTCAAGACAGCTCTAAGCAATAAAACAGATAATGAGGTTTCAGTGGACATCTCTGTAGTTCTTCTCACCTCCCTCCAGTGAACTCTACACGGTTCACCTGTATCTAAAAAGCCACCTTTATCAAAGTATACTAACAGATTAAAATTCAAGTCTAGGGATACCTTTAGGCATAGATCCACAAACTAAGAAGCTGTCACAAAAAGAAAATATAACCACAGTTGACTGAAGTCACCCTAAGCATCAAAATACTAGACAAGCAAAAAAAAAAAAAAAAAAGTTCCTTATTAAAAAAAAAAAAAAATCAGCCTTGATACATGCTTTGCTTGTAAATTCTTTAGTCCCATGTCCACTCCGAAGCCCAGCACATTTCCCCGGCCGGCGGGGGACACGGGCAGCCAGACCCCGGGCGGTTTCGGCTCGGAGCCCCGGCCGCTCCGAGGCCAGCCCAGCGGCGGAGCGCGGCGTGCCGGGGAAGCTCCTGGGAAGCGCCTGGGAGGCGGGAGGGCGAGACACCCGGAGGGCAGCGGGGCCGCACGTCCCTGCGAGCGGGGAGTTTGTGCCATGCGAAGCCTCCTCCCCGCTCCCAGCCCCCGCCTCAGGGCTCGGGCCGCTCCCGCCGGGCTCCCCCGGCCAGCACGGCGAGGGAGGGCTCTCGCCGAGCCCCGCACCGAGAGGAGGCCGAGCCGCTGCTCCGGCCCCACTGCCGCCGGCCGGCACGGGGCGACCGCGGCCCCGCGCCCTTCCCCCGCCTTCGGGCTCGGTGGGAGCCGGCCAGGGCTTGGGAACGGCTGCCTACGGGGCGCCCTTTGTGGAGCGCCTCAATTCCCCCTTTATTCCGCCCTCCCCGCCAACCGGTCACTATCCCCGTTCCAGCGCCAGCCCCCCGTAGCAAGGAGCGCATGTTTCCTCTCGGGCTCCCGGCCCGCCTTACAACGAGCCACGGCCAGGGGAAGGCGGCACCCGGTACCAAAGCCGAATCAGAAATATGGAATGTGAATGCGCGTGGCAGATCTGACGGTGGATGCAGAAAAGAAGCGATCCATTTCACCCTTTTCGGTCCTTCGCCGCCGCTTTTCTGTCAATTGCCGATACCATAATGCTTCCTTACTGCTTGTTCAAGTAAGTAGGGGGGACAGTCTCCATTCCCCTACGTGTCATTCCGGAGCAAATTAAGCATGTACCAAGCTAAAGGCTGACATACATATACGTAGAGTTGTCTGATCCCGGAATGATGCCGAAATCCTCGAGGCGTTAACAGCCAGCTCCCACAAAGAGCACTCAATTACATCGAGCATCCCCTTTGTCCGTGCATCCTCAATACACACCCGGCCGCTCCTCCATGCGTCCACGCACGCCCCACGTATACGGCCCCTTTGTGTCCTCGCCTCCCCCCCACTCACAAAGAAATGCCCTTTCCACAAGGCATGCACCCAGCCTCGGACACAGCCCTTCGCCTTCCCCCGAGACACGCGCGACCCGCCGCCGGGACAGCGCTCCGGTACCTACTTGTATTCAAGAAACAGTCCGTAAACCTCCTAAAGCAGCTTGCAGAATTAGATCCATCTTCCATGTCTGGCCCTGGGAGCAGGGGAGACGAGAAGGAGAAGAAGGCGCCTCTCTGCCGCTGCTGCCGCCTAGGAGTCCTGCTCCCGCCGGGGCCGTCGCCTCCTCGGATCCCGTCGCCGCGGGCTGCTGCTGCAGCACCGAGGGAATTGCAGGACCACGGGCAGGAGGCGGCTGGGGAGAGGAGGAGCCGGGAGTGGTGCTGCCGGGGGCCGCCGGCTGCGGAACGGAGCAGCAAGCCCTGGGTGGAGGAAGAACAGAAGAGTCTCCTCCTGCCGCTGCCGCCTGGATGGGCGATCAAGTGAGCTGCTGCTGCTGCTGCTCCGCCAACATCTCTTCCTCCTCCTCCTCCTCCACCTCCTCCTCCCGCTCTCGCTGCTTCTCCTCCTCCTTCCCTCCCTTGGAGACTTGTGAGGTTAAAGGAAAACGAGGAGGGGAAACGAGGAGGCGGCTGCAAGAAATAAAAAGAAGATGGAGAAGCGGCGGAGAAGGAGGGGATTGGAACGAGGAAAGGAGCCGCTGCCGCTCTAGAGACGATGCTGGCGGAGACGGCGGAGGAGGCTGTGCCTGCAGCACGGCTCCTGCTGCTGCTGGTGGTTGTTAGGAGGAGAGAGAGGGAGCTGCAGGGAGCCGAGTCGCCTCCAGGAGCGGGGGGAGGAGGAGGAGACCCGCCGCTGCCTCCACCTCCACCGCTCTGGCCATGGGAGTGGAGCGGGCGGCTGCCGGAGCCGGGCTTTTCCCCGGGCGCTGCAGCCAGGGGGGCCGAGGGGCGGGATAAGATCCGCTTCTCCGGGTTGGACATGCTTCCGCTCTTCCCTCCCTTTCGCGGTAGTTTAAGGCAGGACGTCTAGCAGAGATACCGGAGTGAAGCGAAAGGGGAAGCCGCAAAAGGACGGAGCCGAACAAGGGGGAACCGCGGATCGGTCCTGCGTTCCCTCCGGCAACTCCCGGGCAGTATTTCCTCCGCACCCCGGCTCCCCGCCCTCATAAAATCCTCACATTTCCGTTCCCCCTTTAGGCCGGAGGGGACAGGGCGCTACTGACCGCCAAGCGGTTTCAATCCCCTTTTAAAGTCCGCTTTTCCCCATGCTCCCACCTCGCATTCAAAGCAAGAAAACGGCAACAATCTGTATTTTCTTCGAGCGAGGCAAATATTGCCCCGTATGAGCGCGCTCGCCTGCAAAGAGGCAGATACAGTCACTGCAGTGCCGCTTCCAGCACCAGCCCCGGCCGCCAGAAAACGCCCACTGGCGGAGCCAGCCCTTCTCAGGCTCCCTCCCTCCCTTCCTCCCTCCCTTCCTCTCACTGCTAGGCGCGCACACGGGAGCTACGGCACAGCGGCTACCTAAAGGGAAAGCGGGGAGAAACACGAGGAAAAGATCCTCCCTATGCTGTGTCATTATTTTAAACATATATGTCCAGCCGCTGAGATCAAAAGGCAGACTCCCTCCTGTGCCTGGGATGGAGATGCCAGAGCTGCCCCTCAGTTTCTGTGGGGCATCCAACACCGTTTCTACGCGAAGATGCACAGACCCTGCCCGACGCTCAGCATCACACGCGTCTGCTTCGGGTCCCCCCCGCTTTTCCCATCACTTGGCACACTGACAGCCACCCACCCCTTAACCCCAGCCCTCCGGCTCCCCGGGGGGATGCCTTAGACCCTGTTCTCAGGTGCAGTGTAGCCCCGGGGCTGTCACCGGCCTTGCTCCGCAAGCACAGGCACCGTGGCTTGCCAGTGGAACCTGTCGCGCTGGCCAGCCGCCACTTCGACCCCGCGTTGGAGTCCCTGGGCATTTGGGGTCCCTCCCCGCCGCCTCACCCCGCCATCCCGGCCGCAGCCCGCCCGTCCCGGCGCCTCGGCGGTCCGCGCTACGCCGGCTCTCAGCAGGGCAGCCTCCGGCCGAACGCCCGGCCAAGGGAAGCCCAAAGGCGGGCACGGACCGGAGCGGGGCCGATGGCCGCGCTGAAAGCCCCCGCCGCTCTTATTTCGTTTTCGCCCTAAACTCTCTGTGCCCTGGGCGCCAGCCGCCGACAGGAGGGAGGAGCGGTCCGAGCCCACCGGAGTTCATCTCCAGCAGCACGAAAGGGTGGCCGGCATCGCCAATCGGCTGCGGGTCTCCCCTCAGCCCGGCCGGGGCGCTCCCTTCGCGGCCGTCGTAGAGCCGATGCCCCGCGCCGCCCGTCGGCGCGACGGAGGCCCAGGGCTGCGGGCAGTCCGCCGCCGAGCTCCCCTCCCGGGACAGCCGCTCCGCCAGCCCGGTCAGCGCCGGGAACGGGCCACCATCATTCATCCCCCGGACAGCCGCTGCAACTCCTGGCGCCCCTGCCCTCGCCCCGGAGCGGCGGCGCTCACCTGGGCGGGAGCCGCGATGCCCGGCTATCGCTTCCCCTCGCCCGGCCAGAGCTGTCGGGCAGCGGGGCTGCCCCCGCCGTCGGAGGGGCCGCGGGGGCTCAGCGCGGGCTGTCCGAGCGCCAGGCAGGAGCTCCCTCGGGGCAGCCCCGGCGCCGAGCGCCAGCGCGGGGGGCAGCTCCGGGGCCGGGCTGCCAGGGGCTGATGCCCGCAGCAGTGCCACCCTGCCGAGGCAGCGCAGCGCGCCCGGGGCTCCGGCCCCGCAGGTACCGGGATGGGCGGAGGGCACCGCTCTCCCCGGGCAGGCGGCGCAGCCCCCGGCGCTCCCACTCGCCAGCGGGCGGAGAAGCGGCCCCCGCGCTGGTGCCCACCCAGGGGGAGCCGCCGCCGGGCCGCTGGCAGCAGATTTTGTTGAGGTGCGGCGGGGTCCCCGCGCAGCCCGGGCGGGCGCTGCCCCGCGGAGGGGATGGAGCGGGCACCGCCGCAAACGTTGCGGACATGGGCGGAAAAGATGTTTGTGTTGCCGCTGCCAGCAGGGCGCCCGAAAAGCGGGAGATTCTGTTTTGCTCCTCTACCTTCCCGGCGATCAGACCTCTGCGCCGTCCGCTGCCACTCCAGGTGCTGCATTACGGGTCCAGGTGTCGCCGGGAATCCTCATCGAACTACCGCAGTCTTCCCATTTCCGTTCAAAATTAGGCTCGCTCTTTCGAATTTCGACTCCTGCTTTGAAAACAGTGTAAACCTACGCTTTTGGGTTTTATTTTAAGTCGTTCAAGTATTTTATATTTATCATTTCAGGACTTCTTTTAATGCTAGAGTACACACCAACTCCTGTTAAAGCTAATGTCTTTATGTATCAATCTGTAACGCTGAAAAAGATGTTCTTCTGAAAATAGCAACGCCTTCAAGTTAAAGCGTATTTCCAGCCAGCTGAATGTTCAGTAACAGGGAGAAACAATCCACCAGTTTCAAAAAGGGTTAGAACGCAAAAATAGATTAGAGACTCTAATTAAACAAACAAAAGCCCCGCAAAACAAAACAAGAAGACTCAGATTTTACTAAACTGTTTCCATCTGCATGGTTCTTAAAACCTGTTGCCTAAAAATCCTGAACTAAAATGCAGAAAACTGAATCTGCTTTTGTGATCCACTTTCTCTTAGTACATTTGACTTTACCAAAGTAGTTTAATATCTTCTATTTCACATGCCTATTTGTGTGAGATGCCTTTTTTTCCTTCAGTCCAACCATTACATAGAGAGCTTTTCCCTGAAAACTGCTGCACAATGACTGGAGATTCAGGAAATCTTTAAATTCTCCGAAAGAAAGCTTAGCTAATTGAAGCAAAATTTCAGTGAATTGTGTTTTGTTATTACAGCCTGTTTGTTTAGCAATTAACAATTTCTTATTAGAAAAATTCTTGTACTAAAATGTTTAAATTGAAATATGTAATCAGATTGAAATAATTGACAAAAAGCAACAGCCAGTCACGTGAAAAAATTAAAGCAGGTCCTTTAAACAGATTAGTCCCAAATTGTTCTGTTAATATCAAGAGTAAATTACTGAAACTTTACATCGTCAATTTATATTTGTAGAAATCTTGTTTAATTATGTTAATCTATGCTGAATTCCTCAATTACTGTTCATTCAAGCTGCAGTTGTTCAAATATCACTGCCTCAGACTGGATATCTGTGTATTTCTACAAGGCATGTCAGTTGTGCATATATCAATATGTACCTGTATGTTCATCAAACAGGAAAAATACATTTTGATTTGTAAGAAATCATCAGATATACTAGAAAAGCAGCTTTTATGTTAAGGGTTATTTACAAACTATTCATTTGATTATTATTCATTAGCTATTGGCAACTCATACCTGATTGGTCACCTGCTTCTTGGCTGGGCAAGCAAAAGCAATCACAGAGAAAAGTTAGATAACAATTAAAAGTTAGTGAAAATTAATTTTCAAGCTCTCTACATATATAGTAAATTATACAGATTTGCAGACAAGTTAAATATGCTTCATGGCCATCTCAATACCTGGGGATTAATTAGTGGTGAATCACATTTGCTCATCAATGTCAATCTGGGTTTTCATTGCTCAGTCAGCATCAAAATTTCCATTGCCACAGAGCAATGATATCACTCATCCCACTGTGGTACTAGCCATGTACCCACGTCATTTACCAGAAAATTTTCACCCACTCCAGTATGAAACAGTGAGATTTGCTATGTCATCCCCCCACACCCCCTCCCCCCGAAGAAAAATGGATTTTGAAAGCTCTGAAACACAACAAAATGCAAGTTAAAATATTCTGGTGCATTCCCTTGCCCCAGGTGCAAGGGTTCTGGTACAAATACCCTGTGTCAGTGCAACCACGAGCAAAGGATTTTAGTTTTATTTGCATGGGTAAATGGGATTTCACAAGAATTCAGGAGTCAGAGCACATTGAAGCCATCAGGTGCATTGTACTTACAAGCACAGGCCTGGTTTAAATGCAGAAAATAAGCCTGTTTGGTAATAATTTGGCAATATTTATCAACGTACTTAAAGGAAAACATTGTGGGGAAAAAGTGAAATCAAGTTATAACAAAGGTTTTTTGGTATTAAATACAGTTTAAAACCAAACACCTGTTGTTTCCCAATTCTGTCTGCTCCATTTTAAGGATGACAGTGACTCATCTTTTATCTGGTCCCACTCTTTTTCCTGGTAAATCCTCTTATGTCATCTTTATATCCTGCGTCCATTCTGCAATGTATGATCAATTCCTTGAAAAAAAGAATAAATAGGACAGACTATAGGGGAAGGGAGTTTATAAAAATGTAGGATGACCGCAGTAGAGGAGCTGACAGAACCAACCACCTGAATGTGAGTGAGACAGAAGCAGCCACAATGAAATACAGAGAAGGCAATCTGTTGGAAAAGTGGGGCAGGGGCAACAAAAGGCTAAATGCAGCTAAAACCCAAGCTCTGAGGCTGAGGAAGTACAAGTGAAAATATTTATAGAAAAGTCCTGAGCAAGTTGATAACAATAATTGGGGTTTTTTTTCCAGGGATTTTCTGCGAAACAATCTTACAGAATATAGTAATTACCATCCAGCTACTGAATTGCTATCACAAATTAGAAACCACCAGAAAAGACATTGTTTCCTAAAGTCTTATTCTATAAACCTTTAGAGTAATTTATAGAATTACTTACTTCCTAAGAGTTTGTTCTTACAAAGGACTACTCTGAAACACCATACTTATGTAAGGAGTAAGTTTGTTTAAAGGGTATTTATCAGCCATTTTCTTTGCTTCCCACAACCACTCATCCAAGCCACCCCTTGTCCACACGACTATTACCTGCAGGTGCTGGTAACATGCAAACATGTGCTAGCAGCCATCTTGAAAATATTTTGGGGAATTACCTACCCCAGGTGCAAAAGAAGTGCCGTGAGATACAAAATGAATGTCAATTCTTTCAGAAAATCAAAAATCCATATTTTTTAAGAAGTCCAGATTTGTTTCAGAGATAACTGACATCCAGAAAAATAATTATAAAGAAAAGTAGATAAATATCTTGTTTACTTTCAGTATTTCATTCAGCTCTGCTATGTCATTTCACTTTCTGCTCAGCTTTCAACACAGCTAAAAGGTTCTGTGGCTGGAACTATATATGATAAAAGTTTCTCTAGAAGTGCTATGCTGTGTGATGTATGTTAGTGGGTACATTAATAAAGCTGTGAAGACCTTGTCTTTTCCTGCCAATTTTTTTACTTCCTTTTAGAGGCACTCAAATCTATGAGAAGTTTTCAGCATTATTTTCCAGAGAAAAACTGCAATTCTTTATGGAAAGAAGATACCTCATGTGCAAAGGTAGGACATTTTTTATCGCAAATTTTTAAGGTAGACATATTACTAACTATTACATTGTAATAAAAAAAAGAATAACACTAATTTTAAAACAAAAAAAGAGCTGATATCAATGTACAAAGAGAAACATTTACAATAACTGTACTTACATTTTTTTCCTAGAAAATGCTATGAAAGAAGCCAAACAAAACCTTATGAAGCCATCTAGCATTTTGTGCTTTCCTATGCAGGACAAAGAACAGATATGTATTGGTTTTATTTAGAGGGTTTTCAGAGAGCAAAATGGCTGCTTGGGTTTAAGTTACTGCTATTAAAGTAGGGGACACCCCACCAGAAAAACTGTCCCTTAAATAAGTTAAAACTCCAGTAGCAGCTCTCTTTACTGAGATGCTTTATACAAACCCAAAGCACCATAAACATTGCAAGCTCTTTGACACAAAAAACATCTTTTGAATCCTGTCCAGCAGGATCGTGGCCTGGGATCAGGGCCTCTAAGCAGTAATGAAACACAAACAGCAAAGGATGTAATGGTTGGCATGGTAGGCAATAGCAGTGTTGTTACCTAGTATTGTTGGAAGAGCCATTTTCATTGCAAGAAAATAAATAACATTATCGGGATTTTTGTAGTTCTACCTTTTTGTTTTCATAATGAAATCTAGAGTTAATTTATGACAGAAATTTGTTATAATTTGCTGTCTGCTACAGACAAGTTATTTCTATTCTGTATGCAAACAGAACATAAAAATTCTATTGTTTACATGAACTATGGAATATATTTAACAAAAATTTAAAAGGAAAGGTTAATACTGATTTATTTTGTACTCATTCACCATGAGTTGTGTGCATCTTCCTAGCACATAGCACAGAGTATACACTGCTATTGTCACAACAGAGATGCCAGTTTCCCCCTATAACTCTCTTTTGCAACCCCTTTCTTCACTTTCCCAAATCTTGCAACCAGTAAAAAGAAGCAGACTTTTCCCCAACATGGCTTGAACAGTTCATGAAAAGCCCTGCTGCTCCATCACTGGCAAATTCTTTGATGCAATGAGCAGTCTCAGCTCTGAGTTTAAGTGTAAAATTTTGTTCTAGCCAAAACCTACAGCTGGTTCCTCTTTGATATTAACAGCAGGTGCAAAAAAAAAAAAAAAAAAAAAAAAAGAAAGAAAAAAAAAAAAAAGACTGAGTCCAGACTTTAGAATTACCTGCAAACAAACCAACTTCATGTTGAATGCAAGCACCTTGTTGTGATGTCTGATCATTGCTCAAGGGAAATAAGTGCTTTTTTAGAATGCTTCACCCTTTTCACTTAAATTCCTCTTTCCTTCAGTTGCAGACACTACCAAGCTAACCCCTGTGAGAAACAGGACTTTCATTCCTGCTCTTCTGTTAAAAAAGTCAGACCTGAAACTGTGACTGTTGATAGTGAAATGGCAGCCATTATCTTTCAGAGTTAACACCTTGATGAGACAAAAAGTGCTGAGAAATGCATACCTCTGGCAACCACGGATTATTTAACATGTTTTCTAGAAAGTTTGGTTTCAAAACCATGACCTATTTCTATATTGAAACATACCTTTGCAGTCCTGAAAACTAGAAAGCTTGACTTTGAAAATGAAAGCTTGAACTCTTCAAGTTTGTTGTACAAACACAACTGTCCCACATGGGGTCTCAGACTGCTGTAACACGCATCCATTCAACACCACAATTGAGCTGATAAAATTGAGAAATGTTTATTACCTAAGCAACTTTTCTTCATCCCATCCTAACTTTAGGGACCAAGAAATTCAAACCAACTTATTTCTTTACAGCAACATACGTACACACACTATGAACAGGTTTTTATATTCTACCCTAGGACACAATTGCTATCTTTTTATTGCCTGTTCTTCCCACTTTTCCCTCTATTTTTTTCCCTTTTTCTTTCTCTCTCTGTCACTCCCACACAGACAATATTTCTCTAGCGCAGAATCAACATAACAACATAGATATTTTTTTACACAACTTTTTAATATCAGTATGTGAAACCCACCACGTAGAAGGCTGGGGTATTACTGCCATCATCCCAGAATAAATACACTCACATACACAACCCTAGACCATTGCAGACCAGCTGATTTGATTCAGTACAATTCTTCTCTAGAAATAAGAGAAGAATTGTCATATACTTTTATTCATTGTCTTTTATCTCTTTATTTACTTATTCCCCATTATCTCATGTGCCATCATCCCACAACTCCTGTTCTTCCCATAACTTTCTCTCCCTCACAACATGATCCATTCTTCTTTCCAGGTGACTGTTTCTCCCCATGCTGCCACATCTGCTACAACAAAGTAAGCATACTTCAAGCTGGCAGCGCCCCTGTTCTCTCAGCTGCAACAAGCTCTTCACCTGCTTTCCCTTTACAATTTCCAAAGTCTTTCTCCAACAGAAGCACATCTTCCTGCCCTTCTGCTGTCCAGGTCCCACAAAAAGCTCTAGTCCTCAAAAAAGGAGGGAGATTCTTCCCAAGCCTTGGGTCTAAATAAAGGTTAGCTGTTAAAGTAGAAGAAGGGGAAGGACAGAGACTGCTTGTACTCTACCAGAAGCCTGGGGCTGCCTGTGGAGGAGGCTTTAGGATGGTAGCAATGAAGCAGCATTATCTTATCAGCTTGACCACAGAGACAGGGAGTTTTTCATCTCTGCTGCTTGATACGGGTTCTCTGAAGGACTGGAAGACTTGAGTACAGACCTCTGAGTTCAAGCAGAACAAATAGGACACATCCTACCCCTATGATAACACAAGATCAGCAGTCCAGAAATAAAATAGGTACCAATAATTTCTTTATGTGTTCTCCTTAGAAAGAAAGTAAAATTAAATTCCATAAGTATAACTAACAAGAGTCCTGTTCAGGCTAGGAATCTTTGTATTCATGCTCACTAAACAGTGCAGGAATTTTGAAATATATTGATTGCTTTATTATTTAGAAAATAAATATGGAGCAGTATACTGCTATCATATTTGTAAAGAACAGACCTGAGTATCTACAAAATTTTGAAAAAATTTTATTTGAAATTATGTATTTTTTTCCTTTGTTCTGTTAATGTCCTGCACCTTTAGGACAAAAGCAGAAGGGAAAGCACAGTGTAACCCACTTGAAGCAATCTCTACAGCATCCTCAGCTCAGCCTTCTCTTGCTGGATACAGTCTGCAGAGATGTAAATGCTGAACCTTGGGTCTGACTATTTTCAAAGCAAAGGAGCAATGTGGTTCTCACCAAACTCCATAACTCAGAATCCCTACACTGACAAAGCTTCTGGCAAGCCCCGTAGTTTCCCAGAGCAGAAAAAGTAAATCACACAGCAGTCCCAACACCCAAGTCAATCAGACCACCTCTACATCTGATATGGCTCATGCACACTCTGATATAATTATCCATCATTACCTTTTTTTTTCTTTCAGTACACATTGACATCCAGACAAAACAAGACATTAATGCAGGAGCAACTCTGGGTTTATTTCTGGAGGAAGGATTCCTCTGTGAGACTGCAAACCTCCCACTTAGCTAAAGCTGTATGTGAGGTTTTCACCTGTGGTTACTCTAACCTAAGTTGTGGTTTGACTGGATGGGGCTTTGCTAAATAAAATCTGATTAATTTTATTGGAAAAGCAGAACTTTTTGCTAAAAATAGCTTTTCCTGCTTACCAGCACATGCTCTGTACATGGCTTATCACAATACAAACTCAAAATTGAATATTTTTCTTACCTAGAAAACTGTGGGGGGTTGATATTTTGACTATTTCAGCCCCATGGAGCTCTAAAATAACAGGATAACATTAATGCAGCTGTAAATGATCTGTAGAGCATGGCTTTAAATGAAGGGGAAAGGGAGCCACAGGAACCTTTAATTGGGGTAGGAAAAGAAATGAGACAGACAATTTTTTAAAAATATATCTTCCACTTTTTTGACATTTGGTATTTAAAGGGAGTACTCTTATCTTTTTCAGACCATTTTCCTTGACTAATCAAGGCACAGTCTTTCAGTTTTTTCATATAACAGCTGTTCTGTTCTGTTTCCTGGTGTCTCACCTTACAAGCCCTTCTCTATACCTCTTCCACTCGGAATTCACTTTTCCTCAGTGCAGGTGACTACAGTTGCAGACAGGCTCTTGCTAATGTTTTACAGACAGCTTAAACATTTGCCAGTTTTTTTCGTGACATTTTGCCTGATAGATCATGATCACAGCACTGGGTGGGTGGGAGGAGTCACTGTTGCCCAAGTCATTTTGTGATGAACATAGCCATGAGGACTTTCTTTCCTCCTGGTTGTTTCCAACTGATGAGCTCAAAGACAACATTCGTATTCGTCCCTAGGTGAATGATATTGCACTTTGTACTGCTATGTTTCATTCTGCTTCCAGTCATACAGACTTCAGAGCTCTCTGAATCATACTAAAGTCTGCACCAGTTCCCCTCTGTGCAGAAAATGGCCACTCAAATTTTATAACCTATAAACTCTGCTAACAAACCCTTACTTGCATGTAGGAAAGTAATAACGAAACCAGTTCAGTCCCCAAACAAATTCTTGCTAAATTCAATTTGTAACCTTCCTTATGCCAGCAGAGCATTTGTCTTCCCTTTAGCTATAAACACTTTGTTCTCAAGAGGTCCAGAGCACCCATATTTCTGCAGACTTCACAAATAAGACATTGCCTGACAGCTCTGCAAAACATGGAAGCATTATTCACTAATGCTACCTTACAGAGGAAGAAACACAAAAGTTTAACCTTTTTTCCCCCTAAAGTTATGCAGGAAGTTTCAAAAAAGAGTTATAAAAGACCACTGAAAAAATGACACAAATGTGTTCTGGTCCCCTCTCTGTTCCTCTGCCTGCAGCCTCACCCTCTGTTTTCTCATCCATCACACATGGGAGGACAGAGTCCAGGCTGAGGCTGGCTTCAGGCAGAGGCAAAGTAAGCAGATCCCGAAAGCCGCAGACTGCCGGAGGGCACCTGGCTGCCTGCTCTGCCTTTCCAGGAAGGCCAGCAGACGAGCTCTTCCAGCAGGGTAGCCACCCAAAGAGCACAGCTCCAGCCCTGCCTAAAAAGCCTCCTGCTGTCTCAGCCACCAAGAGCATGATCACAATGCGTGGCTTGTCCTTAGTGCCTGCTGTCCTGGTTTTTTAAGGAAAACAAACTTCTGCTCTCCTTTGTTTTCCCTCTTCCCATGGCCATTTTTCTTTGTTATATGTGACACTAAACAGTTTTTAAAACAAACCCTCATATTCAACAGAAGTGTAATTTTTCAAAACCACACTGATAGCTGAGATCAAACCATCCCTCCTTGTCTGTGAACTACCAGTCTTCTATGCAAGGCCACTCCACCAAGCATTAAATTACAGTGTACATAAATGACTTCATTTAATCTGAGAAGACATTTAGAAACTTCAAACAACAGCAACTGACCTGTTATTTGATTAAAAAAACCCAAACCAAAACAAAAAAAACCCATCCAATCCCCACCAACCTCTTGGTTTACTTTTTGCTCATAGTGAGATGTAGAAAAGCCCCCACCTCCCCAGTTATACCTACCTTCTTGTAAGTGAGGACTTATTCTTTGTAATCAGATATCTGGCCGGGCCTGGGTGTAGAGGGAAGATTCCCACCTAGAGATTAGTGCATTGTTAATATTAACAGCTTTCATGAGATCACTGCATTACTCTGCCAAGCGAAAATACGTGATCCACGTGAATTGTGCTGAAGCCTGGCACACAGTTTGAGGTGCTTCTGAGGTTTTTCTTGGATTTTTCCAATAGTTTGGTTTCAGGCAGCAATATAAACATAACTGACACAGCAGCAGCTGCTGCAGTCACAGTGGCCTGTACTCCTTTTTGGGACACAAATTGCCTGACCCCAGGAGGATGTATTACAGCTTCTACTTCTGTGTACACTGTGTGTCAGATTCAGTTTTTCAAAAGACTTTTTGAAACTGATCTTGTTTTGAAAACAACAATGAGAAGTTAATTCACACTACAGGTCTTCCATGAAAATCAGTGTAGCTGTGTTTCAGCAAAGATATTTCTCTTTTAGAAAAGAAATATCAGTGTATACTACATCCCCAACTCTATAGCATTTTAAGGAAATGCAAGAATAAATGTAGGAAGGAGTGGAAAAGATCTAGAAATCTCATGTATGAAAGTACCAAACAAAAAGGAGAAACAGCTGTTTTAATCAGATGGCATGTTAAAATTCAGAAGGAAGGGAAATGTAGAGAAAGGTGATGGAAAAGTAAGTGGAGTCAAGTGGAGTCACCACCTTGGAGCTCTGGGGGAGTTTTTTGCCACTAAGCTAGTAGTTATTTTAAATCCTACCACACCCCTGAAGCAGTTTCAGGCAATCAGAAATATGTTTGTCTGATGGACCCTTCAATTTCTTGCTTCCTAAATAATAAAACAGTCTTCTTGATGAGAAATCCAAGCTAAACAATGCTAATTCACTCATTTACTTATATGAAAAACTGTGTCCTTGCTTTGCCTGAAACCTTGCACCTGATTTTTTCTCCTCTGTGCCAACATAAAGCCTTCATAAAGACTTCGATGGACTAGGTTATTTCTACAGCAATCAAAGAGAAGAGCCAGACCACATGTTTTTGGCTTTTCCTTCCAGCCCTTCCCTTGTTTGACTGCCTTATTCTCTCTTCATAATTCTTCTATTTTTCCCTTTTCAAAGCCTCTCCAATTGAAGCTCACAGGGATCTGGGTGAGATGAGGTTCTCTTCCTTCCAAAGGCAAAAATGCAAGAAGTTACCTAAGCCTCATGCTGCAGGTGAGTATTTGCTGTAGTTACATGGGACAAGGAGTAGATCCATTTCTCTATGAGCACAGGAAATGGGGGAAGTCTAGAAATCCCCATGCAGGTATTTGAATTACATGAAATGAGCAGCAGCAAATAACTTCAAGCCCACCACTCCCATTAGATGAATCTACCAGATGGAAAATCACTTTAAAAGCTAACAAGACTGTCATATTTTGCTGATTCATCAACATGTGCCTTTCAAGCTTGTTTGAGAACAAAACAAACAAACAAAAAAATCCTCAGAAAGGAGAATTACAGTTGGGCTTTTCATTCATGAGACCAAACCAAACTTCCCAAGACACAGTCTCCACTGGCTTTTTAGACATAAGGTACATTATTCAAGCCCTGCTTTAACTGCATAATGAAAAGGATTTCTTTATAGTTTTTTACAATAAGTATAGTTTTGAAAGAAAACCATGTGGGACAAAAGGAATAGATGCTATATGAAAGCATCTTGTACTTAATACATCAGAGAAATTGTTTAATGTTCATTCCTCCTTTGTGTCACTGTCTGATTAGGCTACTCACCATAAATTACTATGGGAATAATTCCTACTTTGCAGGTAATTTCAAAACCATTATGTCCTGCTGTTTGGGAAATGCTGTGTTTACTTGAAAAATAGTTTTTCTGAATTTCTTTACTTTTGGCATCATTATTTGCATTCTATTTCCCATAAAAGACCAAAGAAATGGTCTTTTTGACTCCATTGGTATGCATTATTGATCATGGTTTTGTTAAAGTTCTGTATATTCCAAGCACAGGTATTGACTGAGCATCCTCAGCTGACAGGTCACTCAGCCTGTGTTTACTTCTTGGAACATTTTGTTATTGTGTGTTTAAGGACTGTGTGAACACTGTTTTTGTATAAATGACTACTACACACACAGAACTGATTAACTAATTAACTCTGAATTCTGAGGTATACCTAAGCACTTGTGCATCTTGATGGTGCCTGGTTGTTTTCAGAAACTTGGGGAGCCAGGGTAGTGTAGTATAGTCAACAACTAAAAATATTTGCTTCTTCTCCAGAAATGCTAAAAGTGTATAACTGATTACAAATATTTAGAATATGCAATGTGTAACCATGCTGTATGAATCACTGCTATTTTAAAAACCAGCTAGCAAGGTTAAGCTTGAAATTAGAAAAGAAGTTCACCTAAGTTTCAGAATTTAGGCTGGTAATTCAATGAATGAGACTAGGAAAAATCCTCTCCCATGGGCAGTTCATTCCACAGTTGACTTCACTGAGATTTCTTGCAGATTCTTCCAAACGTTCTAAGAATGGACTCTCTCAAAGCAGAGCAAAACCACTAGACAGGCTTATCTGCAATGGCCTCTTCTATGTTCATAGCAACCCTAACTTTGGGAAAAAATTGTTGAGGGAGAGGGGGATGCATGGTTTAACCAGAGCTTTTCACATGAAGAAGAAATTTGGCAGAACAGAAGACAAACAGTGGCTTCAGAACAAAGCCCAAAAAACAGAGTGCCTTCCCAAACCGGTAACTGGCTGAAAGAGTTGGTTTCACTTGTTATGTGTGGTAAAACAAGTGCTACCTAAGAGTAGGAAGCAATCTAAAAATACTAGTTCTCATACGTTAGAAATAGTGTTTCTGTAAAACATTAAAACACTGTCAGAAAATAAAGATTAACGTATGCAGCATTAATGTAGTGGTTGCCAAATGTCTCTGTCCCATATCATCAGAAACTCTGAAACACGGCTATCACAAATGCCTTCTGGACACTGATTTTCTGCCTCGCTGTCATGCTCCTTCCCCCACCCCCAGTCATCAGTTTTCCTTTGCAGCTCTGTGAATCACAAAACTGAACGCACTCTGAATCACCCCAACACTCATCTGAAAGGTAATTCCCCAAGCATCAATTTGCTTGATGTGGTGATTTCAAACAACATATATGTGGCTGAGGGACAAGGAGCTGTGTGTTACCACCATGCAGTTTTGGTCACCAAGGCCAGCTGAGCTCAGCTGGGAAAAATATTCCACCCTTTAAAAAGTTTAGTTATTTCTCCCCTTGATTTTTTCCCAAAATGAAAGTGTTTGCAAAAACAAACAAACAAGGGGAAAAAAAAGACAAAAACAAACAAAGTTATTTTAAAGCTGTCTGGAGTAAAAAAAAAAGTAAACATAAACGAAAAGTGACTTATGCATATGAAAATGCAAAGATCCCCAAAACCTCTTGAAATATTAGATTTTCTTGACCCCATCTTCATGTTCAAGAACCTGCACTTCATATTCACACTGGGAGATATTTTTTGTACAACTTGATAAATCTAAACATAGATACCATCTTTTTCTGATCTGTTCCACAAATTGAATCAGGCTTAAAATGAAAAATAAAATTTAAAAAAAAAATTACTTTCTCTCCCAGTAGAGCAGCCTCTCTCGGGGGTGGATGGACTAAGAAAGCATTCTCAGAGGGCAGAGAGGGCACTCCTAGGCTGGGGATAGCATACTGCTCTAAAATTAGGTTTCCCCCTGACAGCCCATCCCCACAGGACAGGAATTCCTCTCTAGTGCCCATCCTCCTCACTCAGTCTCTCATGGTATAGCTTGTTGGTAACTCTGCTCTCTCATCCTGCTCTCTGCTATAGGAGGACCGTAACATTTTAGGTAGTTATCCCAACTGCAAGCATTTTGGTCCTTTTCCCTCTCCCTTCATAAAGGCCTGCAATGATGAGGCAAAACTGATGACCCAAGTTTGCTCTGCCTGCTCCTGATTCTTCATGCAGGCAGACAGGCATCGCCTCTACCAGGAAACAGGAGTTATTCCTCAGCAACAGGTGATGAAAGTTCTTACACCTTCTTTTTATGTTGGAAATCTTTTAGGCATGTCTGCATTCCATTTCTGTAGGTGTGAGCATTACTGGGATCATTTTTATCTCCTTGTTTTTCATGTCTTTGTACATGGAGCTCTTCCTTCTTGTTTTTCTGAGCTGTTCCCTTAACAGATTTTGCATGTTTGAGTTACTAGGAGCTGGTACCTTGTTTCATTTTAACATCTTTATGACTGTGCATGAATCATGGCTGCAATGCTGAGTACAATGAAGGACTCTCCAAAAAGGTCTTAGATAAATCCTGTTCCCTGTACATTTAAACAACATCATGTTTTCTCTCTGTGCATGCTTTCTCTCTCTCAAAATGCTTTATCACTGCAAATCTGGAGCAAGGCCTTGGTCTCCGGGATGTGAGGTGGGCTCTGGTCCCAAGAAGAGGATTCAGACCCCTCCAGACCCACCCGAACTTGTCCAGGATGCCAAGCTCTGCACCATCACCTGCATTCAGCCCCAAGAGGTCTCCCTGTGCTCTCCATTCCCCCACTCTTAGTCAGCATCAAACTCCTTACTTTTACTTTCCAGGGTCTCTCTACAAGCACATCCCCTTCCCACTTGCCCATCCTCCTCCTCTTGCTGTGTCCATCTGCTCAGCCTGGCCCTCCCCCATCTCCATTCACTCCCTCCCTCCATCCCCTTTGTGTTCCCCTCACATGCCTGCTTGCAAGCTCTTTTCATGCTGTCTGTGCATGGATTTCTCTTCTTAAACCCCATCTGGCATGCATTCACTCTTTCTTCCTCCCACCTTATTCCCCTTCACAAAATTAACTTCAATGAAACTTAAACTGTGGCCTCTGCTACATTCAGAAAAAAGCCTTAAAACTTATTCATTTCAATCTGGAAAACTCACTAGTATCAGTCATCTGGATAAGTTTTTCCAATAATCATGCCAGTCTTGCCTCCACTCCTTTTCTTCCCTCTTCCCTGTCACCTCCCTCCATGTTGCCCTTCTCTTTTGTTTGTTCTCCTTTTAACTTGGGCTGGAAGATTTTCAGGACATCTTTATCTCCATCAGAAAGTGCTGTGCATATTGATAAAAGGAAGGATTGAGATGAATGGAACCAAAACATCCCACTAACTCCAGACACTATTGAAGATCCTACAGTTAGTAAACACCACCTAGAAAGGGTGACTTGAGAAATTATTGAAAACTGGCATCTTTCTCTCCCAACTAAACGCAACAGAATCCACCAGGAGCTTTGGGCAAGCAGAGAGGGAAGACACAGAGGCCAGGGACAAGAATGAGAGTCAGGGACAGCTCCTCACCAGCTGTGAATGGAGAAGGAACCAAAAGTCTCCTGAGAGAGGCACAATTAACTCTCCTGCCTATTTCTTCAGCAGTCCCCAATGACAAATTGAAACCATACAATTAATGCATACCAGGTTGCATCAACAGAGTTGTCTAGCATCAAACACAAAAAGCAGCATGTGTTTGCATGCTGGCAATGCAATACTGAATTAGCATTTTCAGGAGCAATAAAGGAAGAGCAAAAAGATATCAAAGCAATTTCCTTTGCAGGGTAGAGCATCAAAATCAGGGCATACAAAACTGGAGTGGAATGGCTATCACAGGAGGCTGCTAATAGCGAGAGCATTTCGCCTTGAAACTGACCAGACTAACAGTTGAGTTATTAATGTCCTAAGACTCAATACAGCACTTCTCACCCCTTAAGAAAAGGTTTCTCATTTCATGTGCAGGGAGATGTTTCTGTCAAGCACAGCTCCAACCTTTCTGTGAGCTCTGATTGCTTTCTGGTTGCTTGTAGGGCATTAATTGTTGAAAAACATTTCTATAAAAGGGAGGGCAACCACACTTAGAAAACACATCTTTGGGAATGAAAAACTATTGACAAGCCTTCTTGGTAGTTTCAGTGGGAGAAACACTAGACTAAATTGCTTGCAGACTCAACTCTCTTTTTTTAATTTGTAATCCTCCCAGCTAGAGCAGAAGAAAACATGACACCGCTTCTGAGCCTAAATCTCGGTCCAGGCCTGCCACAAGCTATTGGTGAGAAGCAGATGGAGTTTCCACAGATGGGATGACTTCAGCATCCCAGAATAGACCCCCTGTAATCCAGGAGGAAGTAGCTAGTGACCTGTTGAGCCATTTGGACACTCACTAGTCTAAGAACGGATGATATTCAGCCAAGCAAGCTGACAGGAGAGCTCGCTAAGCCGCTGTCCATCATTCTTCATAAGTTCCTGGCTAACCAGGGAGGTCTCAGACAACTGGAGTTGGCCAATGTGATGCCCATCCACAGGAAGGACTGTAAGGAGGATCCAGGGAAATACAGGCCTCAGCCTAACTTCAGTGCCTGCCAAGCTTATGGAACAGACCATCTAGAAGGTGTTCACACGGCACATACATGACAAACAAGGGATCAGCCAGCACAAGTGTGGGAAAGGCAGGTCCTGCCTGACCCACCTGATCTCCTTTTATGACCAGAGGACTCACATAGAGGCTGTGGATGTTGTCTTCTTGGACTTGAGAAGATTTTGATACTGTCTCCCATGGCACCCTCCTGGAAAACCTGTTAGCCCATGGCTTGGACAGGTACACTCTTTGCTGGGTTAAGAAGAGGCTGGACAGCCAGGCCCAGAGAGTGGAAGTGAATGGTACCACATCCAGTTGTCAGATGGTCACCAGTGGTGCTCTCCAGGGCTCAGTATTGGGGCCCAGTCTTGTTCAGTATACTTATTAAAGATCTGGACAAGGACATCAAGTACACCCCCAGTAAATTCTCAGCCAAAACTAAGTTGGGTGGGGTGTTGATCTGCTGAAGGGTAAGTAGGATCAGCAGAGGGATCTGGACAGGCTGGATTGCTGGGCTGAGGCCAAAGGAATGAGGTTCAACAAGGCCAAGTGACAGGTCCTACGCTTTGGCCACAATCCCATGCAGCACTACAGGCAGGGGACAGTGTGGTTGGAAAGGGCCTGGCAAAAAAGGACCTGGAACTGCTGGTCCACAGCCAGCTGAACGTGATCCAGCATGTGCCCAGGTATCCAAGAATGGCATCCTGGACTGTGTCAGCTATAGTGTGGCCAGCAGAAGCAGAGATGTGGTTGTGCTCCTGTACTGGTGAGGTCACAAATCAAGTTCTGTGTCCAGTTCTGGGCCCCTCACATCAGCAGGACATTGAAATGCTGGAGCCAGAGACAGGCAGTGGAGCTGGTGAAGGGTCTAGAGAGTGAGTCACAGGAATGGCTGAGGGAGCTGGGGGTGTTTAGCCTGGAGAAAAGGAGGCTCGGAGAGACCTTATCACTTTCTACAACTGCCTGAAAGGAGCGTGTAGCCAGGGAGGGCTGGCATCTTCTCTCAGGCAATCAGTGACAGGATGAGAATACATAGGTCTCAAGCTGTGCCGGGGCGGTTCAGGTTGGACATCAGGAGGAATTTCTTCATGGAGGTGGTTATTAAACATTGAAATGGACTGCCCAGTGAGGTCGTGGAGTCACCATCCCTGGAGGTGTTCAAGAAATAAATGAATGTGGCACTAAGTGCCATGGTCTAGTTCACAACGTGATCTGTCAAATGTTGGGCTCAATGATCTTTTCCAACCTTAATAAAATGATTCTGTAATCTTATTGGCATTTTCAGGGTCCAGAATTTCTATCACAAAGAGCAATCACAACCTCCCATCTGAAAATAAATTTAAACTTTCGGGAGATTGATTATCACTAACCATTACCGTGAGAGGAATCTCAAGACTCCTCCTTCCAGTTTATTGACCTTCAGTTACTAACTGGTTGTCAAGAACAGCGTTTTTTTTCATGGAAAAGTTCTGAGAGGGTGTAATTAATCAAAGCATCTGACTGCAGGAAAGTGCTAACACCTACGAAAGCTAATTTTTAAGGACTTGTAAATCCTCATGCAGCTTTCTAATAGTACTACAAAATCTATTTCATCAACATTTTTTCCCTGAGTTTTTATCTCTGCTAAACCAGCAGAACCCCAGGGACAGTCCTGGAGTCTGAGAGAGTGATGAGAGAAGATTGTATTCAGCAACCACCATGCATTTCCAAAAAAGTCACCAGAATTCTACGAAATGTTTTACTCTCTTTCTTTAAGAATAGCATTGAGTTATATCACTATGAAGTAGTAGTTCCTTGAACTTATCTTTATTTTCTTTTTTAGACTTCATTTAGACTGCGTGTTTACCAGTTTACCTGTCAAGGTTTTGAAGGAGGGACAATCTACTGTTCTGCATTCAAGCACTATGACAAACTAGCACAACAGACCTCTGTGCTGGGTTAGTCCAAGGTAATTCTGTACAAAAAATAGCAAGTGGTCGGTACAGGTCAGTACATGTTTTGAAAAAACATTTTCAGCTGACTTTTCTTCACTGGAGTTTAGGAGCAACTTCTGCCCCATGTAAACAGTAGCACAGTGGTCTCCTCCCAGTGTTTATAGTGCCATAGTGACAAGACCTTGGCACAAGCAATTTTCTTGTCAGGGAATACTACGCTGCTCACTGAGCCTCCATGCACATACATGCAATGTGTACTAATGTCAGGGAGCAGGAGAGATTAACGAAAAGCTGATCTAAAACACCTTGCTACTATTACAATAACAGTCCAGAATGCTGTAGCCATAACACAATGTTAAGATGTGGTTGATTTAGTCACTGCTGTGAAAGACAAAGTTTTATTTTGGTGCTTTTTAATAAGAGGGAAGGAAATGCCTCACATTGCTCAGCAATGATTCCTTTGGGCAATTAGGAACGACATCAACAGGCTAGAGGGAGGTTTGCCCAGAAAAAATGAAGGGCGCGGGCCAGAAAGCAACAACAGCAGACCCTTGGAGGTTTGAAAGTAACATGAAGGATACCCAGAGGCAAGACTGGGAACATCTTATATCAGGGGAAACAGCAGTAGCTGCATAAAGCCCATGCTGTTTTCTGTTTTCAGGTTTACAAAAGCTTCTGCAAATGAGTAAGCCATGTGAAAACCTTAAAAGGTTACTGATAAGACATGGAGTAAACTCAGCTGCATTTGTGTCACAACCAGCAATATGCTGCATTCCTAATGAGAAGATCCTGGATACATTTTGGAAGGGACTCAAGCTGCCAGGCTCAAAGCCAACACAATCTGTGGGTGGGTGCTGGATGCTTGCCTTGAAATTCTCTCCTTGCCAGCAAACCTATGGAGTAACAATGGCATCCCTTTTGGACGGAGAATTCATAGTGTTTAAAGCTAGAAGAGACCACAAGCTGATCTACTGCAGCCTCCTGCTGTTAAATTTCACTACTGCCCTTTCTATTGAGAATAACAATTTTCATTATAATAAAGCAATTGACTCTTCAGTCAACCAAGCTGTCTGCATGCTCCAAGGCTACAAGCAGGAGGGGAAGACAGAACTCAAATCCTTGCAACCACAGGTGTGGTACAACCTCACATTCTTTGTAGGTGATCCACATACCTATCCTAAGAGAAAATCAAGTTGATTTCCAGATCTCAGCAGAGTGACCAGGAGAATAATTTTTTCCCCTGGAAGATCCAAATCTGATCAGCAGTTCCACATGGGATATAAGACTGTGAGACACTAGACAGATATCTTAAAATGAGAACTCCCTGTACTATCTACCCTATGAGGTCTCTCATCTACTCTTTCCTGTCCTTGAGAAGTCAAAAAAAGGTGAAAACCACTCCCAGTATGCATAAATATCATATCTATCCCCTGTGGGCAGCTAGATGAAGCCCTAGAGCATGAGACTTTATTTTAACATCAGGACGTTTTCCAGAAAGGAAACGGGGGAAAACAACCGGATGGAAAGATGAAGTACAAAAATACGGCACTGTCTCAACTGCAAATAAACCTGCCACTTTCTGCCTCCAGTACACTGTGTGGGAAACTTACAGTGTAGGCATTTTTGAAGATCACACTCAGAGGTTAAACCACATTATAAACTCTCACTCTCTTCTTCTAACCTTGCCCAACCTTCGAAAAGCAGCAGCAGAAGGAATTTCTATCAAAGAAGTTAAATGGAGGTAGACTAAGCCCACTGAGATGATAGCATGAGAAATAAACTTAACAGAAACCTGAAAAATGAGAGAACAAACTAGGCTCATTCAGAAATAACAAAGCAAGCATTAATTTGAAAGTGGAAGATTGAGCCAATTTATTCTGTGTGTGAGGAAATGAATATTAACAATGAGACATTTTCAGGTGAGCTACAACTAACCAGTGCAAGGAGCAGAAAAATAAGTCATGAATGAGGAGTAAGCAAGCATATTTTAGGGATAGAGGGAGGTGAAGTGCTATGTCAGCATAAGTTACCTAGAGATGAAAGATGAAAAACATGACTCATTCATCATTTGTGGAAGTATTTTCCAAGTATTTGGAAACAGACACCATAGTTCCAGCATTTAGCAAATAAAGATTCTAAAAGATAGGTTGACATTATCTCTCTAAAAGACTAACACCTACATTTTTTTAAACCCTCTGAGATATTTATGAGTAGCCAGGGGGTGCACTTGGAATTGTGAAATTTAATTAGTGAGTCACTACAGAATTATGAAGCGTAAATCAGGTCAAGTTCATTTTTATGCATTAGCTGTTGGTCTTGATTCAGGTGAGGAACCAACAGGTCTGACCTAACAGACCTTCAAGGATATTTACTTTTTAATAAGGTTCCATGTGGACTGGATTTCCAAATAATTCACTGCATTCATTAACAGCAATTTTAAGAAATGAGCCTGGTTCTGTAGCTGGCGTGTTAAAAAGCCCATCAGCTATTACCATTGGGAAAGGTTTTTATGTTAAAAAATGGGAGCACAGAGGCAGATACCTAAATCTGGAGGGTTTGTACCTTGCCCTGGTGAGGAGCTGGTGAGGAGATGCCCAGCAACAGGGCTCTATCCCCACCATTCATTGATGATTTACATCAAATACTAGAACTTCATCATCCCTCGCACTGTATTCTCCAGGCAAGGCTCCCCTGGCACTTTCCAAAGGTGGCTGTTACACACAGACAACCAGAGCTGGGAAAGGCTTGGCCATTCATCTCAAGCCACACAGCACAAGTCTGTGTTTGCACCGGGAAAGCAGTTGTGGTTTTGCCAGTGGAAAGGATGAGAATAAGCTATCAGTGGACTTCAAAGATGTCCTTGCTTCTATCAATGTCAAGCTGAGTTCTGTTGCTAGTATCATTCCTACTACTGTAGGGACAGAATTTTTTCCTCAACTCCCTCCTCTGTTTCTAGATCCTTTTATTGTGGAAAAAAATCATGTGGTCATGCTCTCATCATCAGAAATAACTTGTGCTCGTATTCCCTGTGCTCATCAATCTTTTCACCTGCCTCCACCAGTCTATCCCTGACCTGATGATTTTGGCAGCTTCTGTCTCCCATTCTCTGCTCAGAGGAGAACAGCATTAAGGAAGGCTAGCAGCTACTTGTTCCTAACAAGCATTCCATGCTTTATAAACCCAATTAATTGTGAGAATAACATGGAAGTAGCATCTAACAACAGTGTGCTGTGGTTGTCTGGCATCAAAAATGTTGGTATATGAACCACCTGATCAAGGAAAGGATTATTTCAGCTTTTCATATGTGTCCACCTGAAACTTTTGTACCAAGTACAGAAACACAGAATGAAGTAACTCCTCTCAAAATCATAGCTATTCAGTTTCTTCATTTAATGGAGCAGATGGTGGTTTCTATATGCTTATGTATTCCTCTTTTTTCCTTTTGTCCAAAAACACAGACAGAAAAATTCCCCTTAGAATGTTTTTTTTGTTTTAAAGCCATGGTAATAGTGCTTGAGCTGCAGTTTAAAGATTAATCACTCAAGTTTTAAAATCACGTCAAACTTCATGATCCAAAGGAATTTGTCAAAAGCATAAGGCAGGGATATTGGTATAAAAACTGAATAAAATTCTACCAAAACCAAAAATCATCAAAACCCAAGAAAATACTGTTATTTTACACTAAGCTGTGAATAACTGAAGCTGATGTCTCTAGCTGAATAGCAGCAAGTATTTATGCAAAACCTGGAGGTCAATATGGTGTGCATCAAGAAGGTACCTGTTGCAAGCAAAAAGGCAAACTACCATCTTTGTGGAATTAGCAAATTTTGTGTAGTTCTACCACCCAGCCCAGCCTAGTCTCTGAGTTATTTCACACAGTTGGAATAATATGGCACAGTTTCTGTGATTGTTCTTCCAAAGATGCTCTAGACAACTTGATTTTCTGTTGATAACTCATTTTACTTTCTGGCTACAAGGCATTAGCATGGGGCTCCTGTGTTTGGCTCCACAAGATTAAAGCAAACATTTTTAAGTTTTCAAACCTACTTTCTGGCCCTTCCCCCTGAAAATAAAGACTTGAAAATAGTCTGCTTCAGTCTAGTTTTGCAATCCAAGGTTATACATTAAACTCAACAAGTAAATGCTAGGCCCCAACTAAGCTGGTACTGTCATCTTAAGTCTTCGGAATCACTTCTCTCTAAAGAATGAGAAAGTTATAAGCAATAGTCTCAAATTAGAAGGTAAACTCCACACATTGCTAAATGAACACCATTCAAAAGCAACTTCTGCAAAGAATCCCCAAGATATTTGCATATGCAATCAGTAGGAGATATCAGAATTATCTCAAAACTATTTAAAAAATTGAAACAAATCACTTGAGAGCCCCTCTCAAGTGAGAGGGTTTGATAAAGGGCTGTGGGGAGACTGTGTTCTATATTTTCGGTTCCTCTGAATATTTTTGTTGCAGCGGAAAGAACTAAAGGATGTATGTTGCAGCTCAGCCTGTAGCACACAAGCACATTTGAAGATGGCATTCCCGGTGGAAAATGTAGAAGGTGCTTTACATTCCCCCAACTCTTCCTAGGGTTCATCCATACCAGCCTGTTAAAAGTGGTGGGGAAAGACACTACCCATTGGCTGACCAAACACACAGACTCACAGGTGAAACAGCAGGTAGCAGCTTAGGTAAAGGCAATGTATTTTGAATTTGTGAAGTCAGAAGTGGTTATCTTGTCTCCATCAGGGCATAGAAACTCAACAGTGAGCAGTACAAGCATAGACAATAATAAGGATGCTGCTATACTGCCTTATAGTGCAGACTTATGCTTTGTAGGAGCTGTGCAATCTAGATATGGTGATGACAGGAGCAGCATATACATGACCTTCTTCTGACTGCCAGCTCTAAGCTTGGGGAAGGAAGGATGTCTTCCAGTTTTATTCCAGTGTGTATTTATTTGGCTAATATTCCCAGTATTTCCATTTCCCCTACATCATCATTAGAAGGTGCCCTCAACTTCATCAGGTGGAGAGATCATGTTGTTAAGAGTGGCAGGTAGATAACTTTTTCATGAGCAATTCAGGTGAAAGTGGCTTCAAAGGCAGAGCACTGAGAAGACAGGTTTGATACCTTAGGCCTCAAACTGAATCCAGTTATTGGCGCTGCAAGAGACTTTCAGCATGATTTAATCCCTCTACTGACACCCTTTACAACCCAGCTAATGTATTTCTCAGCCCTGTGAGGACAATGTCAGGACTAAGCCTCTAGTGGTAGAGATACTCAGATTTGGTACTGATGGGGAGCTTTAGCAACTTCCATAATAAGTGACAGTGGGCAGTACAGTACATGCCCTTATCTCTTTACAGGTATGATATTAATAAAAAGCAAAATAAAACTCACAGTCCCTTTGTATCAGCTCTGAATCTTAAATGATTGATTCTGGATTCCCATAATTTCAATATACAGAGTCTAAACATTTTCCATGCAGTTTAGTAGTTATAAAAGTATAATCGTTAAACACCAGCAGCAAATACTGCATCAAGGAGTGAAAAAAGAACCCTCAGACACCTGAGCTTGCCCGTAAAAATGGCAAACATCCCACCCCACCCCCCCCTTCAGTCTGGAAACTTCTGGACTTTGTTCTCTCTTTCCAAACTGAATTAAGTTTGCAAGTGACCCGACTATTTTCTGTGGTCTTAACCTTTAATGTTATTTCCCCTTGGCTGGCAACACTTGGACAGCAGTCCCAGCAGTGTATCCCATTAAACCAGACAAATCATACACCACATCTCCTATTTTGAGAGGAGGGTGAGGGCAGTGGGGTAACGGGGCTGCACAGCCCAGTGCTCATCCCTTCCCTGCTTCCTGGCACACAGCAGATGCAGCCGGCAGAATGCCATCTGCTGGGTCCCTGCTGCGCCAGCCCCTCCTGCTCCCTCCCCGAGACACCAGCGTCTTGCAAGGAGCCAGTGCTTGCTCTTTTCATCACAGCTAGCTTTGACACCCAGCGAGCCTCCATTCATGGGCAACTCTGCTTTGGCTTAGTGTCTGCCTCAGAGGAATAGTTAGTTTGGGGACACTTGTTGGTTTTGTTTTTTTGAAACAAGTAACTATTAAGGGTAATGCACTGCCACATTTTCCAAATAGTTAAATAAAAGTGAGAATTTTAAATATGGTGACTTACTACTTCATAGGATCACTCTACAGAGAAGTAAGTGACAATGTTGAGCTTTGAGAATTTTGAGTCCTAGATTTTCAGTTAAAGAAGAAAATTAAATAGTGTCTGGTTCGACACATTTCTTTTACTCACAGTGACTGAATGTGCAGAAAGATTTTTAAGCATGTTTGGATCTTTTGTTGAGGATTTGGAATGGCTGGAGAATTAAACAGACATTTACTCCAGCTTAAGAAAAGCTCTAAACAAAAACTCCAAAGAGAGCCAACAAGACAGAAAGCAGTTTGTGGTGGTCCTTACTACTCAACACCTGGCATTCAGAGGCAAGTTTGACCTGCCTGTGCATTCACTATTGGGGCAGCTCAAGGTGAAGGCTTTCTGAAACAAAGAACTTTCCTACAAATCAAAATTGTAACTATAAAGAAGAATGACAGAAACAATCCCTGTCAATTGAGAGATTTCCTTCTCCTTCCTTTGTTCGAATGCTAAGTCAGCCTTATCCACTCCCTAAAGGGGCTCCAGTATGGTTGGGCTTTTCTGGTTTTTTACACGTAGCTCCAAGGGAAAGGAATAAAAAAGCCTTGGCGGGGAGGGGGTGGTTCCAAAGTTTCATGAAATCAATGTTTTCAAACTATGTGAATCAGAAGACAGAGGCATAAAAAAATAAGAAGGAGCTTATTTTCTCAATTTATTTTTTGAAACCTCAGTCATGTTACTACATGAATCTGAAGAAGTTCAAGTTTCTGGAGCCCCTACCTACAGATAGGGTACCTTCAAGGACAGGAGAGGATCTCCATGCTACAGCCCATACACGTGACAGCAACTCCTGCAGACACAGCCTGCTCAGGGACATCCATCCGGGTGCTGCTGCCACCTGGCACTGAATGTTGGGCGAGTGCTCAGTGGGCACGGTGCTGCACAGCCCACCTGGGGAACAGCAAGCACTGCACAGTATTTGTCACTGGCAGTTCTAGCCAGCGTGGAGAAACACAGCGTTATTACTGCTGCAGTATTCAAAATTCAGATACTCAGGAACAAAATTAATGCTATCCCAGGCAAAACCACTACAATTATCCTAGAAGGTGGGGAATGAACCACTGTCCTCATCTGAAGGCAAGGAAGAACGCAAATCCCCTGTATAAATTTTTATATATCTTCCCCACCTACTGGATTCCGTGCTGACTCTAGATGATAATGTGCATTACTTGTGACTTTAGTTTATAAGCAAGCATTTTGTGTTGCTCCCAATATTTGGGTAGAAGCTTCCTATACACATCCCCACATATCAACAGACACTGGTCCTTCAGTAAAGCACTGTGGCACTAGAAATCATATCTAACACCTACCCAGAATTGGACTGATCAAATATACCAATGGCTGCTACCACGTCATCACTATTGGAACAGGGCCACGTGGAGGAGGCTGAAAACTATCTCTCTCACTTTCAGTTCAGTAAAGTTCATACAAAACTCACTTGTTATTTTTATTTAAGTTTTTCAGAGGGCTTTTCATTGCTTCTGCTCGAGACATAGAGTCCACAGTGCAGGAAGGAAAGATCATTTCCTTAAAACAGGGTACAAAGCTTAGGCACCAAGGAGCTGTGTCATTTAAGAAATTAGAAGAGTGGCATGAAGCAGAATTTTCTTTCTTGCCCATTACCATACTCAGGTCTACTTCATACTTATTTACTGCCCACTATGAGAACTACTGGTGAGTTCTAGATAATAATTCTGCTGATAAATTAGGCTACCACAGGGGCAGCATGTTAATTGGTTTCATACACTCATAAACTGGAATAATGTCACAGTAAAATTGTTCAAAACAAAACCAATGACAAGCCTTGCTTACAAAATATTAGTCTGTCTGCAGATTGAGTTACTTCCCTGATATTAAAATTCAGACAAATAAACTTACAAACAAAAGAATTCTGTGAGAAAAGAACCTGTTATTTATGAAGACAGTTAAGCGTTCAATTACTTTTTCCCACTGATGGAACAAAATACAAATCAGCCCTGGGATCACCAGACGATCACATGGGTGAGCAGAGCTCACTCACAGAGGCTGCACTAGTGTCATACCAAAGGGAAACAGATGGACTTTAGTCTCTTTAATTCAATAGAAAGAAAGCAGACCTTAACCTGTGTGCGAGAGATTCCTGAGCCATTAAGCTGTAGTTCAAATAGGAAAAACCCCCATGGCAACAGTAAACAGAAGTTTACAATTAAAAAGGCCAATTGCAAACTGTGCAGGAACTGCTTTTTCATAAGAAAGTACACAGAAATACAGTGCCAGGGGCCTGCAGCTGCATGCAATCCTGCAGACACCACGGATACAGCCACATCGCCCAGTGCTTCCTCCATAGATGGAACCAAAACATTTCTGTTACGACGTAGAGTTTTGTTGCAGTTTTAAAGCGGCTTCATGCTTTAAAAATATGGTTCTGTTTGCCCCATAGGAAGCCGAACTGGAAGAGCACAGAAGCCTTTTGGCCTTCATCAGTTATGGATCACCCCAATGTAACAGGATGTTACTGTGTTTCAGCCACGAGGAACCATGACAATGCACTTTGTGCAACAAACTGGACTTAACTCTGCAAAGCAGCCGAGGTCCTGTTCACCCTAGGGGCACACGGAGACCCTTAAAGTCAGCAGGAATGACACCTGCACTGAAAGTTGGACTTCTGCCTGAAAGACACGCTGAACTAGGATGTGAAGCCATAATAAACTTTTACATATCCATCTTGCATGCATCATACAATGGCCAAAATGCATGTACTTTCAACACATGGATTCATCACAGGCATGTTACATTAAGATGTGTCTGCGCTGCTGAATTTAGCAATTCCATTTGTTCTCTTCTATTAATATTTTTTCATATGGCACTTTCCCACTTGGTCTCTAGTTGCTGATCTCCCTTTGGAAAACATTTTATTGTTTATTAGATTTCCCCCATCAACAACAAAAAAGTAAAACCATAGTCTGCCTTCCATCCTCTCTAGGATGAGCCTCACAGAAAAACACAGATACTGACAGAACAGACTTGCTACAACAAGTGTTTCTAAAGGAAGTTAGAATTACAGTCAATCTTTAGTCATACATCACATACGTTAGTTTTGGGGAAATTAAAAAAGAAGATTCATGAGCAGCTGCATTTTCATTAGTAATTCTACTTTACCACAATCCCTAACTCAGTCCAGGACTGTCCTATACAACCATAGCAGAGACAGTGTGGGAAGGGAGGGAACTCACTGTGCCATTTAGCATTGTATCATGTTAAGTTCTCCTTCCAAGGGCCTCTGCTGACGGGGAAGATGAAACTCTCATCTCACCTCTGCTCCTGCTAGTGGAACATCTTTGCCCAGTGGAGCCCTCCTTGCTGACTTGCCTTTCAATTAAACCAGGAAATTCTCATTCACAGTGAAACGGCAATCTTCAGCAGTGCTAATAACCACCTGAACCATACATATTTGCTAATTGTCCACCTACAAGCGGGTATTATATGATGATTATACTATGAACACAAGCGTTGTGAATCACAGACCATGAATCCTAGTCTCAAATTGGTTCCAAAGCAGCATCAGCTTTCCCCCACTCCAATTACCTCTTGCTCCTGCACACCATCCTTTGCTGCTACAATTCAGTGCTGTAGGCAGTATCTTCTACTGCTTGCATTTTGTGTGGGGAAGGAGAAGGAGATAGTGTAGAGAGTGCAGAAGGGCAAGTTTTCTCTCCACTAATTAAGTGCACGGGGTTTGCAGTAACAGTAAGGGATGGACATGTGGGTGGAAGGTATGCACTGCCCTCATTTTCCAGATTCTTCCTTTTCTTTGGTTTTGTGTCAGCAATGCTGCATGTACATCAGCTTTTGATTTTTATGTCTTTGTGGCTTAGGGCCATCAGGGTTGCTATATACACACAAACATACAACATAGCTGTTTCACAACAAAGATTTTTGTGCATTAATGCTGCAAAGGATTTGCCATCAAAAAGCGTTACTGAAGATGAGAACACCAGTTCTAGAAACAGATTGATACAAAGAAGCATGATGTAAAACACAAACAGAAGAAAGATTGGGAACATGAGGAGAAAGGGAATACCAAATTCTTTTGCAGATATTTATTAAACAAAAGGACTGCTCAGATGTATTTGTCCAAATTGTTTTCTGATGTAACTTCATAGGCTTCAGAGGAGGAGTGAGGATGAAAGTATCTGCTCTTGAAATGCCTCATCTGTTCACCAGACTCATGTAGGTGGGCAGGTTACCTTTAAAACAATAAACTGGAAATTTTATAAAAAAAGGAAACTGCTGGATGCAGCTCATTGAAGATCAGTTTGTCTACATCAATCTTATCTTCTCATAAATGAGTCACTAGAAATGGGACTAGAAACTAATTCCAAAAACTCGAGCATACTTCTAAAAAACCCCATAAAGTTTATTTAAATAAATCAGACTTATGCCTGCAACACAGGGCTGACCTTGCAAATGAGTTAACTTTCCTGTGATATCACTTATCATAACAAACAGAAGTGACCAGAACTGGGGAGAGGGAACCAAAAAGTAGTGAACTGTCTCAGATGCACCACCATAGATGTCACCTCTTCTCACTTGCCTTCACAAGTAAAGGTACACCAGACACTGGATTCTGCTCATTTTTTCTTTCACAAAGGTTCTCTCCTGATTTCCTAGCCCTGAGAAACATGACTGAGGCTCACTAAGGAGTATTCAAAGAGGCACTACAACGACTGTCACTACAAATTTGTATTTGTTCAAGAAGTCTGTCTTACAGAAGGAAGACCACAGCAAATGTAACAACTTGGGCTACATAGCCAGAGATTTGGATCGCTTTTTATTTCGTTTCCACATTGCATGTGACAATGAAGGGTTGTGACATTCTAAGTGGTTCCAGACTCCATCAGGCTGTCCACAATGAATTAAAACACAATAAAATCCAGATGCTTTCTCAAGTAAACACTTCCTTTCTCAGCGAAGGAAACCAAATGCAAAGGATACTGCTAAAGGTTTTCTTCAAGCATGTTTATTTTATATAAAGGTATCTTATACTTCACTGGCACTTAAGTGTTCTCCTTCCAATGCAGTAAAGCCCCTGGCACTCTTTTCCTGTGTTTCTGATGATGGAAGCCAAAACCTTGAGAAAATATCTCAGTTACATGAGTTATTTTCATTTGCTTGTAGGTATTTAATGAAGGCTACATCTAAAATAACACTGGCAATCTAATTTGGCTCCTGTAACATAGCTTGCAATGAGCTGAAGTAAAATAAAAATATTAATTCTTAAAAAAAAATTAACTTTTAAAGCACAGAATTTGTGTCCCAAACAAGGAACATGTAAATGCTTACAAGTGAAAGAAAAACATACATATTTTTATTAGCAGACTGAAAGAAGCAAAAATTAATAAACCCACAAAAATTACAAAATAAATTCTTTGTGTTAAACCATTGTTGTCATCCTCTAAGACATTGTTCATAACACAGGTAAGGACTTGCAAATGAATTATTAGCATTTTCCCTCAGTAGGACTGTGTTCTTGGTAAGCACTTCAAATATGAGATTCTAATTGCAGTCCCTTGCAGTTTCCTTAAAAATCTAAACCAAACCAGTCAACTCCATGTCCTAGCCTGTGTGTGAACAGAGCCCATAGATGCTACCTTTAGTCCTTTTCTGTTGTGAGAGTACTTCTATTTTCACTGCCCTTTCAGTTCTCCTGGGCTATAATGAAGAAAAAAAAAAATAAGATGGTGACTGTTTGCACAGCCAGTCTCTTTCCACTAAAGCCCAGCAGCACAGCAGACAGACACATCTAGCCTTTAGCAGCAACAACACAGAATTTATTTGTCAGGAGACAGTGACTTCATTCCCCTTTGCTGTACTTATGGCTTTCTATAGATCCATCCCTGGCCCTCTCTGAGCTTTGGCAGTGGCAACGTGGCAGGCAAGACCACCAGAGCAAATTTATTCTAAAATACAGTTCTTGTAAGGACTGTACAAGGCATTGCTTGATCCAGAAGAAGCTCTGAGAGATTAAACAATTCTATAGCTACTCATCTTCCAATATAAGGATGTGTTTTCAAGCTTAAAAGATTGCCAGGAAGTTTTGGGTTTTTTTCTTTCTGATTCAGGATCTTCAGTTGATGTACATCAAGCTGCCTAAGGGGGAAACCGACCTCCTCTCGTGCCCCTACCAAATCCTATCCCTAATCTTGTCATCTTGAAAGAAACAAGAGATTTCAATATAAATTGATAAAAAGTATCCAACTGTATTTAATATAAAGCATGTAGTCCAACACCACTCAGAGTAATCCTGGAAACCAAGCAGAGCTTTCTTTTTTATGGGACTTTTTTCCCCTTTGAAGAAAACAAAGGAAAAAAAAAACAAAAACAGGAAAACATGAAAACCAGCAATAACAAACAAGTGGAACGAGGTAATCCTTGGCAACAACTGAAATTGTGACTGTAGCCATTGCTCCCTGCTTTAAGATGTTAGAAGAGCTGAAAATCTTTTTGCGTGCTAACACCTGACATCACAGTCAGTCCCATACTTTTTTCTGCTGTAGGTGCCATTGCTCCCACTGAAAGCTGATCACTTTCTCACACCCATCGTATTTTCTCTAGCTTTGGGTAGCATTGAGACAGGTTTTCTCCTCCCTTCCATTTCTTTGTGTCCACAGTAGCTCCACGGACACTAGCGGAAGGGTGCTGGATGTTTACCTCTCATGGAGGTAACAGTCCCACTTTGTCTTTAGAGCAAGGAGATTTTCAGATTATTTTAGCTGTTAGACCGTCTTAGTTCTGAGAAAAGGGGTTTGCAGTCTTGCAAACTGTTGAAAACACAGCCTCAACTTATCACAACTTCTGATAAAGTGATTTGGAAAGCCTTGGAAAAAAAATCCTTGAAAGGAAAAAAGGGGTGAAACATTCTTTAAAGACGGCTTAGATAGAAAGAATATAAATTTCTTCTGACGAGGCCACTTCACAGAGATTTACTTGATAAAAGCAACATGTTGATTTATCCAATTCCTTTCCCCTGCTGCCCAAGCCGTGAAATGCAGGCAGATGATGCAATCCCTCCGAGAGAGAAAGAAAGGCGGGGGGGCGAGGGGGAAATAGAGGAAGAAAAAAGGAAAAAAAAAAAAAAATGCTAGCAAACAGTCAAGAGACTATTTCACAGTGTAGCATATTGCTGGCATGTCCGAAGTTACATAAGCTGCTCCTGAAGGGACTGCAGACGCTCCAGAGTTCACCGCACTGCAGGCAGGACTGGAACCGGGGTGTTCCAGACCCCGTCCCAGAGCTCAGAGCCCACCCTGACAAGGCTTCCACCCGCCTTCAGCCCAGGCAGGAAAAGCATCCGGAAACAGACTGACAATCTTAAGAACCAAACAAAGCTGTCATCACCATTTGTGTTCATTAAAACTGGAATCAAAGCCAACACTGGTGATTTCTCCTAACTAAAGATTAGCAGCAAGTCTTTTGTTCCAACGTCTGAATGCATCAAACGTGCTTGCCCTTTCAAAACAAAACACAGCAAAACAAGCAGAGGCAGGAATCATAGTCTCTTCTCAAACTCTGTGTGCTCTTCACAATTTCTGTATAATATGTTTTCAGGATTAAATCACTGAAATTTACTTGAACTCAAGACCATTCCTTCTGTTTATAAATGAGGTATTAATCATACAATGTCAATTTGCACACAAAATAACGTGAAATTAAATTGACAAAATTAAAGCATTAAATGATTTTATAACATGATAGGTTCATTTTTTCAGGGTAAGAAATAATTTTAATACAACCTGTGTATCTATTATCTACAAATATGTGACATGAATTTCCCTGCAAAGTCTGGAAAGGCTTGCTTTATTTCAGTGTGGCTTTGAATTCAACAATATCTAGGGTATTGCTAAATTCCCCCACTTCTCCCATTCTCATTGTATTGCAACATGAGTCTCATGATATTCAGCCTTTTGGAAAAATTCACTATGTTCTGCTTTGAAAAAAACAGATTAGGACACTGGGTTTTGATTTATATGATTTTAAATAAACGCTACATTATTTTATTATCACCAGAGATTTACTTAAAATGTGTAGTAGTTGAATCCTTTAAAAACCAGAAGATAAACATGGAAAATAAAATCAATCTCCATTTAAAAAAAAAAACCACACAAAGTTCTCTATAGTACAAGAATAATTAAGATCCAGATCATTCAGTTATTTCCCATTTCAAGACAAGTGCATTTATTTTAAATCTATAGTGTCTTCCTAGGTTTCACCTTGACTGTCACAGCCAATTAGTCAAGGAAAATGATACACAAGGGCAGTGCATCATGAAAAACCAAGGGGTGGCTATAACAGTATATACACAGAAGCACAGTAATATAGAGATATCAATTATTCCTTTTCGGAGCTTCATACTCTCAATCTTCCCAGCTGGTGGATATCTGAGCTGTACTGAGCAATGGCTAGATGCACAATATGGCAGCCTGCAGCAGGAAGTGAAGAAGAACTTGGTCAGATGAAAAAGCAGAGGAAAATAAGGTAGAGGGAACATAGTGTTCTGTGACACTCTTTCCTTAGAGCTTCATGCCAAAAGATCATGACCAAACACATAGGTATGTCCTAGGTCATCTGAAAATACAGTTTAATGCCAGCTGTGGACAAACACTTTTTTTCAGTCTGTATCTTCTAACAGAAGAGACAGCCCAGAACCCTCAAAGTTCAAATCAGCAGAGGAGGTGACTCAGGAGGGCACTGGTACAGATGTTCATATTTTACTGCCTGCTTCAGTCCTCTCCAGGCTTCCCCATCATAACTGCTTCTTAAAAATATGTATAATGCATGGCAAAAAGCTTGCACTGATGAAACACCAGCTGAAGTCATCAGATCTAACTTTGCTGAACAAATAAACACAGTGGGCTTCACATCTGCTCTCTGAACAGACCTAATGACCAACAACCAGGCCGACCGACTGGTAGGTGGCCCAAGTATCTTGAGGAACACCATGTTGTACCCTTTTGAAGATGGATCAAATAACGAAAAAAGTAAGAAATGGTTCCTCAAGAGAAAGCATGGTAGTAGCTGGACAGGGGGATTGTGACCTGTACTTGATTTGGACACTATTCCATCAGCAGTGCTGCTTAGACATTTCTAACTCTTTTTGAAAATGGTACAACCAGAACAACTAATCAGAACTGAACAGTCAGACCTGAAAGCCTACGCCTAGACTTCTGAAACACTTTCCAGATCTGGAAAGACCAGCCCTGCTGACTCCATCTCCAGACATGGCATAAACACTGTAAATTGCTTGCTACCACCCTGTGACAGAAGCATTCATCATATCATCACTTGCAGCAATTCCAAAAGTCTTTGGCACTGAAATGCCAGACACAACCTTAACTGACCCTGGCCTGACCTCTGCTACATCCGACAGCATCAGGAATGAAATAGTTTTTGGTTGGTGCACTGTCTGACTTGGAATCTTGAAGAAGGAGTTCTGTTCCTCTGCAAAGTCAGAGGACACTGTGTATCCAGCCCCAGCCCTTCAGCAGTCAGGAGGCTGTTGAGAGTGGCAAGGACCTCTGAAGATGATCTCTTGTCTATACACTTGCTTACCCTCTTCTTGGAGGATAACTCTCCCTGTTACCTACATGTTTGAGCTAACTGTGTCACAAAACAGTGAGCAAACATCTCTGGGATGGACCGTATCTTATCACTCAGAAGGAGCGCTGTTACAAACCTGAGTATTTCAGCTCCCAAAAACTGTGTCAAAACTTAGTACGGCCCAAATCAAAAGCCCTTGTTCTCCCCCTTAGTTTAAGACCTTTCCTACTTCTCAATCATATTAAGATCAATTCTGATTTAAGCCTCCCCAAACATCGACTGCAACACAGACACAAGAGGGTAGCTTCAAGTCAGAATATGCTGCAGTTCTTGGGCAGTTCTGAGAACTTTGCGTCTTATCAAACTGACATCTACAGCTGTCCTCAGGAACCTCTGCATGCTCAGCAGGACAAATAAATCTGCCACTGATTGCATTGATACCACCCGGGTGTCACTGATGAACAAACAGAAATTGGGCCCCAAATGTCCTGCCTCTCCCCCTCCCCTTACAACTTTATAAAGTAGGATATGTAGGATACTTCCCACCTATTACAGGATACAGTCTGAGGCTGTTAGTGAATGTTATTAATAATAGGAATAAGGAAAAAAAAAAGAATTAAAATAATACTGGTCAAAACAAAAGAGTTGCTTGATATTGCATGCCAAACCAAAGGAGAGAGAATTAAATCCAGAATCACTTCTGCTGTTCTTTTGCAGGCCTACCACTTTCAAAGGCATACACCAAACAGCACTGCAAACTGTTTAGTCTAAAAAACTAAAATAACCTTACAGGCCTGAGAAACATGGACCCATGCATTTCTCCATGTTTTTGAGACTCCCAGTCCAAGATTTAACCTTAAGTCTTACTTAAATAAACAAATGAGCAAGCATTTAACATTTTTATTTTGCAACAACAACTTCAGAAATACAGATGGATCAGTGGTGGTGAACAGTGTGGCTGTGAGCCCCAGTCTCCCAGTGTCTTGGGAGATTGGGACACCCTTGAATGGGCACTGTTAGACGTGGACAAGTTCCCAATACTGCCATGACACTCATAGGTAGTGTAGTGCAAACCAACATGTCTCCACAGCTGAGAAAAATAGCTTATTGCCAAGGATTTACGTAACAGGTGTAAACAGCTGAGGAAATACTCCAGCAAGCCTACAGACTCAGCCAAAAACCCATCACCAAGACAATAAAAACAAAGAAAATAAATAGGGAAAAAAATCCAGCAATTCTACAAACACACTGACTGCAATGTTAAACAAACATCCCAAATTACTTTGAGAATTGCCAAGTCCTGTACCACTAGGTTTCCTCCTGCACAGTGTCAGTACGGCGACCTCAGGTCTGGTTAGGATCACTGCTGTGAAAAAGAAAACTTGTGGGATAGGCCACACAGTTTCTTTGAACAGTAAATCATCTTTGGACTGGTTTGAACAGCATTAAAACTGCATATAAAATTCAGCAGGGAAATTTCTGCCTCTCTCGAAAGTCAATGACGAAAATTTCACTTGTGAGAGCACCATCAGATTTTAACCATGACCTTACATTACGCTTGCTAAAATGTTAAAAATACGGATCTTGGATAAAGCAAGCAATACATGCATCAACAAGACAAAAAACCTCAGTTTGGGAAAACTGTCCTTTGGAAAGTGCAATATTTGTGCATTGAAATGATGTTGTGCTTTATTCCCAACACTGACTTTGTACCAGTCATCTCAGTTTTCTATGTATCAGTGACCACAGTGGTAATAGGGAGGCAAAACCATCTCCACAAGTGCTTTGTTTTTAAACCTCATCCAAACTGAGTGGAGAGGAAAAATTATATCCAGAGCTATAATATGATACCATTAAGCACTGACGCTGAGTTTAATGACCAGCAAAACTTTTCCACTTCCACTGAATTCTTTTTCTTTCCTTTTGTTTTACAGCCTGCTGAAACAGTGATAGTCCACATCTGGCTAGTGTCTGGTCCAAGACAGACACCAAACAGAAAAGCTCATGTTTGGGATGAAGGAGGCAGGCATTCACTGCACAGGGCAGAAGAGCCATTTCATGCTTTTCTGCACAGCAGCAGCGGGGTGTGTGTGTGGGATAGGAGTGGGGAGGGGAAGCGTGCTGCAATTCTGGGGACACTGTTCTGATTTCTGAACCCCAAACAGTTCAAATTTAGTTTTCTTGATCCTTCTTTTCTCTGAACAGAGGCTGTGTCTAATGAAAACCATGAAATACACAATAAAGATCCAGCTGTTTCAAATGTGTCCAACAGCAAATGCGTAATGTGGACACAGGTAAAGCATGAAATGAATTCTCCAGAGATAACTTCGTCATACATAACAGCCCAGAAGACCCCTCAGTGCCACTAACTAGAGATGGTAGGAAAGCCAGCAGTAATTTGTAGACAGGGCACTGGCAAACAATGAAAATAACCATTATATAGGCATGCTATTATAGAGGGACATCCAGCCAGAGTGAAGTGAAGAATACACCAGTGGAAAAATAAACAGAGGTCAACAGAGGCTACAAATGAGGACAGAAACTATGCTTCCCATTAAAAAGAGTGAGAAAAGCAGTGCTAAGTGGTATTTCTAAAATATCCATATCATCTACATTATCAACACATGCTCCTTAAGCATCACTATGATAAGTTTACTTGCTGCAACAATAGATGAGTAATTACTTAATGCTGTAATGATTGAATTAAATCTCTTTGCAATGTGATGAGTCTAACAGCAACCTGGCATGTAGAAAAAGCATTAAAAAATCCAACATAATTAGCCTTATTGCTGGAATAAGGCATCAGAAACAAAGGCAACCTCCTCCTCAAACATGGGCAGAAATTACCCCATGAACACAAGCACATGCTAGACACGTGAAGGGGAAAAAAAAGATCTTTCAGTGACTGTTGCTGTAAGAAGAGGTTGTACAACTGAAAAACTGAGAGACAAAAAAAAAAACCAAACAGGCCAAAGCAAGCCCCAGAGAGGCAGATGAGCAGAGGGAGCACAGCATGACTAAGCACTGGGTTCACCTACCCCACCCCCTCAAACAGCATTTTGTTTTCCAAGTAAATAGCACCTATTTTGTGGGTTCTGTCCAATTCCCTCCCCTCCTTCCCCACCCCAATCCCTTAGTGCAGCAATACAGGATTCTGCATATTCTTTGTTGACATAAGAATGCAGGGCAGTGCCAGAGATACACAACTCACACCATCATTTGCTTATCCTCATTAGTACAGCCTGCTGTGCCTTGAAATTTTGCTCAACTGTTTGAGTCCAGGAAGAAAAATTATATTATTTGGTAACTGCAGAAAAGATGCTCAGCAATTTGAAGATTACAATCAATTGAAAATGTTTCAAAGCCATTATGTTAATGATTTGTTAGTGTCAGGGGCAAACTTTGATGTCGGAAATGTAGGCCCTGCATTAAAAAACCAAAAGTAGCTACATAATTCCTAATGTGCTTAGAAATGGAACTCATGATTTTAACACTTCTACTGAAACAATTTTCCCCTAGGATATGATTACAGGCACTCGAGGAGCAAATATATGGTCTTAAGACATAACATCTCTTAAACCTTTCTAGTGCTTTACAATAAAACACATTGCACTGTATTCACAATTCTCCATTGTACCTGCTCACTGTGATCCTGTTAACATCACCTTCCTCACAAAAAAACAGACAATAAAATGAATTGCAAGAACAAAAAAATCCTGTTACAAAAGAGGTGCATTTGTAGGAAAATTCAATATTCTGCCCATGAAGACTAGAACTGGGTCAGAGTTTCTCCCAAAGATATACCTGTCAAAGCTATGTTACAAATACACAGCTATAAAATGAATTAAGCAATCAAAAGAGACAAGATCTAAACTTTGTTATCCTTGTTTCACTCTACAATAGAGAGAATAATGAAGGAAGAGATAGATGCTATTGAATAAGGGACGCGTCATCTTCTCTCGCATTATTCTTCATCATGACATACCACGAGCAGAGATTAAATAGAAGCCCAGATAAGTTCAAATGATACAGCTATCAAACTCAGGTGTTTCTAATAGGCCCTTCACATGGGTACTTGGACTTTTAAAAAGAGGTAATGCAAAGACTGTAAAATGGATGAGAGAAGAGAGACAAAGAAAAGGAGCTAATCTGATTCTCTCAACAGGAAACCACAGGGAAATGGGGACAAAAAGGAAGAAGCAACGCTGTGTTTAATTTTTTCCTCTCCCGGTCAGCAATGCACATAAGAACCAATTTATCTCTCCTTTATATCGATGTAAATGATAAGGTACTCTACAGAAGACCATAAAGTTACACCAGTATAAATGAAAGGGATTTTAAGAGGTCTTAGATTACTTCAGATTGCCCAAATTACGTTCTTGCTGAAATGAAAGAGGCTTTTCTCCACAGAGGTGGAGAAGACTTGATTTTATTAAGACTCCTTTCCAGCCATGGTCCAAGAGGCCTCCACAAAATGAAGCAGGAGGAAAGCTGAACTATCATCTTATTGGTGCCTCTCCTGACAGCAAACATACCCTCCAAGTGTAACCCTTACTAGACATCTGAGAACCCACCAAGATGCAGACCATGCCCAACCTTTACCAAAGACACAAATCCACAGAGAAGCAGTCTTCACTATTGCAAGGGCTGCTGCCCACGGACCTATGTGTCCTTTTAAAGGGGATGGTGTAGGAGCCCACCCAAGGCCACTGCTCTTCCTGTCCCAGTCACTCTCCATTACTGCTCCCAGTCACAGGCAGCAGAATAAGGGGATGCCTCTGAGATCCTGGACACCAGCAGCAAATTCACAACAGCCTGGTATTTAATAATAACCCTGATTTTAACTATGCATAACCATTTTAACTACAGCATATGGTTCTTTCCCTGTGAAATGGGATTTCTTTAGGATAAAGATTATAAAGTATTGTGTTTGTTGAACCACCACAGTCATATAAACAATGAGTTAATACAATCAAGCAGTAAAGCTAATAGTGCCTTCTAGTCACAGATCTGATGTTCAATGACTCAAACCTGGCAGCACCCTGGAGACTTGAAAAGAAGAGGTTTCCCTAGCTGTTAGAAGAGGGAAAATGAGCATGCACAAGCAGATTAAATCATGATCCCTTCAAAGGCAAGACAGGAATCTGTGGCTTAGTGGGTAAACTTGCAAATTTTAGGCCCATGGCTACATGCTGCCCTTCTCAGTAGAATCATTTTATCAAGGAGACTGTATTACTGGGCATCTCTATCTGTGCCACCCAGAAAAGTTATAGAAGCATAAAACAGAGAGCTGAGTTAGAGATGCACTACTAGGACTCCTGGACTAAAATGATGCTTCTTAATTCAGTTTAGCCATTCTAAGACATATAAGCTCTGTCAAATAGTCATCATTACACTGGAATAAAAGAATTTATGCAAGGAATGATGTTTCTAACCATCCTGCTGTAATTATGCAAGTATGATTCGCAAAATTTCCCTATATGAACGAGCTCCTGCTGTCTCTGGTAATAGATTTAAGGGATTCAATAAATAGGAGTTAAATTAATTTCCAGTCAAATCAACTTTTTAGCAGAGGGGCCCAAGTGTTAAATGCTTGACATCATTGTATAGCTCTCCATTGATTAGTATATATTATATATGTGGTGCCAAAAGCCACGGACACAACAAACTTTTAACTGCACTTGCTGGGAACTGAAACAGATTAAACTCATGGGGAACTTTGCTTGTCCTTGGGATTCAATAACTCTGCTGTCATAAGCTGAGCTACTCCACAGTGAAATGACAGGAACTCATTTCCAATCCTATTACACATACTTGGTCCACAATGCCTTGCTTCACCTGCAGCTCCATTTAAACTCTTCTATTTGTAGTAGGTACCACACTCTAACTTGAGGTGCAGCAAGTCCATCATGTGCGGGACCATCTGACAGGGAGTTTTTGTGCTTTCTGCATGTAGGAGGAAGACGTGGTAGGACATGCTACTAATAGTGTCATAGAATTATAAAATCATTTAGGTCTCAATGCATGTCACCACAATGAGCCAAATTCAACAAAAAGAAAAGAAGAAAAGGCTTTTCTGAAGTTATCTACAGCTGATGCACTTACAGTCTCCCACAGCAGTTCAAAAACCGTGCATTTTACAGCGTGGAAAAAGAAGTGGTGAGGGGGGTTTCTGGGCTATCCCATGCCAATGGTGTAGGTTGGGGTTTGCAGGGCTGGATCAGATGCTTCCTTCTCCCTGTCCAAAGCCATGGCAGTCTCACTGACAGTGTGCAATGTCCAGGTGACAACCACAGGGACAGGAATCCCTAGAAATACTCAAGGTCAAGCCGGATGGGGCTGTGAGCACCCTGACCTAGCCTCACTGCAGGTGGGGTGGGACTAGATGACCTTTAAAGGTCCCTTCTAACTCTAACTGTACTATGGAGGTCAGGGAGGACCTGCAGCTCCCTGTCATCATGGGGGGCACACCACAACATGCCACACCACACCATTGTCACTGATATTCACCCCACAAGGCCTCATGACAGCTTCAGGGAAGAGCAGCTGTGCTTTTGGGGAAAACCAGACCACAGTGCACAAAGCCAACAGCGGTGTGGGGTGCCTATTTTTCTCCTACTTTTTCATGTCCTGCTACTTCCTTAGCAAATCTCTCTGTCCAGTGGACTACAGGACAGGCAGAGCCAGACATTATTGGGGGACAGGAGGAGGCAAAACTTATAGCATTTGTAGCTCTTTTTGGCTGTTAAATATCCTTTATGCATAAAGGCAATATGTGCCAGTAAAGGACTGCACATGGGCCCCACCATCACATTCACCTCAGCCATAGATTTGCAGGTCCAAGTCTCCTGTCGCTGGATTGAAACCATTTAAATCCCCCAATACCAAGGGATTCAGTGACAATTTACAGTGAAAAGCAAAATCAGATCTTAGAGAATCAATGTGAAGCATTGCAGGTCCAAGAAATGTATCTCAGCAGATGTGTGAAACAAATTCTTGTGCTTCATTACCAAGTGAGAAGAGGTTTGGTGGGCTCCTACAGGCAGGACTTGGCTCGCAGGCAGCTGGGCACGACACCACACCTCTGTACCATGCCTTGGGCCACCAAAGCTGTTTACACTTTGCCTCAGTGTTTCCCAGTCAGCAGGGAGGGAGGGTGTGAGGGAAAGAGGAGTTACAAACTCACTTTCGTGGACCAAGAAGATGTAATATGTGAGTTTCCTTTCCCTGAAGCAGATCTCTGCTTTCAAGCACCAATAAAACACTAATAAGCAAAATACTGCATCTATAAGTACCCAGCAGCAGTATCACCCCTTCTGTGGATACCGCCCTGAGGGAAGGTGGCTAAGGGTCACTCCTAACCCAGAAAATCACCTGGCATCACAGTCAGTCAGGCAGCTGCTGAAGCCAGAGGGCCAGGTTCAGTCTGTCTGCTCCCACTCCATTGCATCTTGCATCCCTTTTACTCAGAGATGATGCAGGAGCCTCCAGCTACCCTCTTGGCACCAGAGGAGCTGACCTCAGGAGGCTGAATTCCACCACTTGGCATAGCTGTTTGTGCCAGGAAGCTCAGGAGTTGACTTTGGTATGAGCATGCACAGACCCCAGCACAGCCCACACGTGAAGGATCACGGATTTGAGCTCTGTGTGTTACCTGGCAGCTTGGGCTTCAGCAACTAGATGCGATGTCTTCCTCAGAACACATGGGATGATAAGGCAAGGACTGGGATTTCAGGAGTCCTGGGATTCTGACACAAGAGGCTTACCCTTGCTTTCACCACCCAAGCTCAGAGTCAACACAGTGGGAGGAACAGCTACAGGGAAGACAGAGCAAAGCCCAAATCCAAATAGCTGCCAACAGGGACTTTGAAACAAAAAGATTCAATATATTAAAATGACTAAGAAAACACACCTGTAACCTTTAGCCTTCGTGAAATCAGAGATGAGTAATCATATAGATTGCTGACTACTTACTTACAGAGCCATAGCAGAAACCCACTAATGCAGTTAGAAAATTTCTATTCTTAGCCTGAATTTGGATGCTCCTCTCTTGTGCACATAGACTTGGTTGGGAAAGTTAAATAAAATCCATTTCCTTATATAGCAGAAACCATTTAGGCTACAAGCATCCCATGCCAGAAGGATTTTCAGCCTAAAAATTAAATTATAATGACAATTCAGACATTAATTCTTTGTTTAAGCCGAGTGGATTGAGCAATTCTTAAAACACAATTCTTTTAATAAAAATAATAATGAAAAATAAATCCGTGTATATATAGAAAAGAATTATGGAAAAGTCTCTCTTTAGGAGGGAGAAAAAGAGTTGAACAGACTTTACTGAGAACTTAGAGTATCTTATAGCTTGTGTTGCATGTTTCTACTGTTTTTCTTTAAGATAATTCTAGAGAATAATGGAGACTCTTTTCCCTACTACTGTGCATGGTTCGGAAAAGTCTATATATAGGCATACTTCAGGATATGAAAGCCCACTTAGAAAAAGAAACAAACAAGAGCCAGAGTTCAAAAACAAAGCCAGTAAATTTTCTAGAGATGCAGCTGAGTGTGGAAGGTTATACTTTCTAAAACACCAGGAAACAGAGTTACAGTAATGTTCTTCTAGGGGATGTACCTACTTCAGTTCAAGTGTCAGTAAACAGAGGGAGCAAACATCCTAATTAATCTGCAGGCTAAAGTCCCCACCCGTTACCCACTGACTAGGTAGTCAGAGTTCTTTTTCTCCCTGACATTGATATAACTGATGAAGAGTAACAGTCTGATGAGCAAAGGCTGACCTGACAGGGCGGGGCAATCTGAAGAGGTGCTCTTTCCTTCTACAACACCTTTATCCAAAAACAAAAGCTCCTTCCAGAAGCAACTTCTGCAGACTGTTTTAAAGAGGAGGAATCATAAAGGCACTGAAAGGTAAAACCAGTTGGTCACATTTTTACACTGAATGACTAGCAATATGAAGCTTCATGGTCCCTCTTCTAGTCACCATACTTGCTGGCTTAATCAGTATGGCAGGACTCTCAAAGATATTTATTTGTATGTGTGCATCAACAATAGCTCAACAGTGCACAAAAATGTAAAAAACAATTATAATCAAACTGAACATGAGCACAGGACTAGCATCTCCACACAGACAAGTGCATCCTGCATTTAATTCTGAGCATAGGAAAGTGATTTTTAAACAGTTCTGCTAAAGATGTCCAGTCCACACATACAGTTCCTGTGATAATCCTGACCCAATGCTTACACAAACCTCTACAGCTCCATGCTATGCCCACCAGTGCCTGTGGGACTAAACACATTCATACTGGGAGCCCAGGTCTATGATGACCACAGGGCATAGACAAAGGTATTCTCTTCTGGCACACCATCATAGTGGTCACAAAAGAAGAATGTTTGCTACCTTAGCAACCTTTTGCTGGCAAGGATCAACTACGCAGCACCATGCTCTGTGATGAAGTTTCTCAGTTGCCCCTGTTTAGGACAGGGTCTTCCCACATCAGGCGTTTTTTTGTGCCCAGGGGAGTGCACAGAGAAGGCAACAAAAAGAAGTTGTTGTCCATGCTTTTTATCAGAGGAGGCATAAAGCTGGTGTTGTGGTATTCAAGAAATTCATCCTAAAATCTCTCCCTAATGGTTTTAAGAGGCTGCAAATCCATGGCAGTAGACAAGGAGCCCTAGAGGACAAAGCGGGTGAGAGCACTGGAGCTGAAGGCACTGTTACGTGCTAGCACCTGCCCACACGAGGGTGGAGGAAAATGGCCGGCAGGCAATGCTGTAAACCCTCCATGTCCACCTGGCAATCCCATAGGCAATCACTTTTTTATCACTGAGTATAAAAGTGGTGTAGCAGGCTCAGGAAATCATCCACAGAGCATAAAGTTAAACCACCAACACTGGCCAGCAACACAAGATGCTGAACAGAGCTCAGACTAAATGAAAACAGAGTTCAGCCCCACAATCTTCTGTAATGCTTGAGGAAGGCACATGAGAACTTTAAAGGTAGTTCAGGGGGGATTAAAATTATTTTTAGTAGTTTTCATTAAAAAACCCTAGAGTTAAAAATTAGGCAAGAAAGTTCAAACCCAACCCTGTAGTCTTATCACAGTGTAAGTTAAAGATATGATAAAATAATCCAGCTAGTTCATTATCCCAAACAGCATCTGTGAGTTTCTAAAACTGACATTTCTGTTGACATCTGAATTGGTCACTGGAGGTGGTAAATAAGATGATTTGCCACAGATGCGAGGAACTGAATCCCAGAGCTGTGCAGAGAACAAATGAGAGCTCTGTTCGAGCCACAGCAGAGCCTTCTTTCCTCCCCGTTTGAGGCCAAACGCACCCACAAACAGCTGCAATAAAGCCATCGCATCAGTTACGGCCCTACCGCTGCTGGGGAACTGCACAAAGTAGCATTTACTTGTTAAAAATGATTGATTTGAGCTGCCCTCCATATCCACGCTCCACAAAATTCCCCTGCACGCTGTACCATCTGCTTAATTCTCCCAGGTTGGCTGTGGCATACCGTGACACACAAAAATCAATCAAAATCACTCGATACGTCAGCGACCAAGGAAGAGGGGCTGCCAGTCTGATCTCACCACTTGTTTTGTGGAGCACTTCTGCTGCCTGCCCAGCTAGCGTGGAGACAGTACATTTCTCCCCTTTCCAACAATGTGATCTTATCTCAGGCAGCTGGCCTGCACTCTGCACTTTCATTTTTATTGTGTGGGTTCTCAAACTCTGATGCAAATAGTCTGCTGAACATCCTCCCTCCACGGCATGGAGAGGTTTTTTTTTTTCCCTCTTCAGCCTCCTTCCACACGGCGTGCTCCAGCGTCAGGCTGGCTCCGGCCAGCTCCCATTGTTCACATTGTTATTTTCATGTCAAGGGCGTGAGAGGAATTTTTTTTTTTTTTTTTTTTTTCTGCCAGAACAACCATTTAAAGCCTAGGCCTTGAAAATACACTTGCCATTTGCAGGAAAACAGTTACTGGATTCTCTGCAAGGCCAAAGGTGAGGGACAGAGCCACGTAGTTAAAAAAAAAGGGAATGCTGATACAAATGAAAAGCTGAACCAAAGAAGGAAGCCATTTGCAGAAGAAAATGAAAACACCAAAAGTTTAATTTGCTCTGCAGTGGCCTACATAGAAGGGCGAACTGCCACAGCAGATTAGACGAGTGGTCCACTGGGGCTGCCGTGCCAGCGCTGCTGTAGCTATCTCTAAAAGCGCGAGAGAAATGATGCGTGTGACCTGGAGTGACAAACAGGAAGAGGTAAGTAGCCAGCTAATTGTGCACGGCTCTGCATGAGCTCTACAGGAGGCTCCTTCCCAATACCTGCTTGTGAGCAATGCCATCACTTATTCCTTCAGGTACTTTAATACAAATGCTGCATTGTGCTGCAAAATTGCCAGTGTTTCAATGGCAAGTCCACGGCGCTTATTTCATGTGCCTCCATCTCTTGCAACTGCAGGTTGCAGCAGCTGACAAGGTATTGGGAAAGGAAGTTTATACTTTGATTAGCTCTACATTTACTATTCTAACTTTACAGTAAGGAGTGTAAAGGGGCTTCATGCAAGAAGAAAACCAGAAAGGAAATGAAAATGTTTCACTATTCCCTTCACAGGTTTTGGGGTTTTTAAAATATTTTTAGATATGATCTCCTTTACAGTTCAGAAAGCCTCAGGCCTGTCTCCTGTAGCCTTGCTTTAAAATCTCTTACACACTGATCCTGCCTCCTCCTGTGACCGCTTTTATCACATCTTTTCCAACTGCTGCCACTGAAGGAGATGGCAACCTTTCACATGATATTCCTGCCTGCCCTCAATTCTATGCCATGTAGGTTCACACCTTCCAGTTGAATTTTAATCCCCTCTTTAATATAACTGAGTATCCTAGCAACTCCAATGGCTACTGTGGTGTCCCTAAATACTCCCACCAGGTTACTCATAAGAAACTGTAAGTGTTTGAAAGAAGGAAAGCCATGAGAATTCATGGAAACCCCTGGACATCGGTAAGGTTTTCAGCTCATATGGAATCTCCTACTTCTCTCTGTACTTTCTGTGCTCTTCATGCTCAGAGAACCAGCTCGCAATTTGCTTTCTACTACCTCTTAGAAATCCTTCAAATCCTTGCAATGCTCTTGGTTCAAGTAGCAGCTTCTTCTGAGTTCCCTCTTAGCTTTTCTCTGCTCTGAGATGCCGCCAGTCATCATTTGTTTATTCTGTGGCTTCAGAGCATGCCCCTTGTTTGGAATAGCAGATAACTGCACTTCCAAATCTTACCTCATCAGTTCAGGATAGGCTCCTTGCCTAGTAGCTCTGTATTTGCTTTCAAAGTTTTTATCAAAGAGGTACACTAAACAGGTCTTAAAAGATAGAGGCACTTGGCCAGGAACTGGTTCTCCAGGACCCTACACTGGCCTTTCATCTCCCTAATTATGCTCTAAGTGACTCAGCAAGCAGTCAATAACAGGCGCTACAACAACAACAACTTCCCCTCATCACAAACAGCTAGTTATAACTGGCTAAAATACAACAGTTATTCATAAAGCTGTCTGGTCCTGTAAAGAAACCAACTAGTCTATTTCTTACACACTTGGGATATCATCCTCCATCTGAAGAAGCATGCGGAGACCCCTCTGGACTTCACCAGGATTGCGGTGAAGCCCATAATTCATTGTTTTTGTGACTCCACAGTATTTATTCAAAAAGCCTTAGATGTTTACTGGTATCTTTTAGTCATGGTAAGTTTTTGAACTTCAGGTTCTCAGGAGGCTTTAAATTTTCCCCCTTAGATACTTCAGTTTCTGTTAAAGTGACACAGATAAGTAAAAAATTTATTTACAAAAGTCAGCTTTCCTCTCCTGTACAGGGCAGCTACTGATATGGTACTTGGAGTTTTAGCTCATTTTGAGCAACCCCAGGTTTCAATCACGCTCTTCTGCATATTTTTAGCCAGATTCCTTCATGTCACTTCTGATGGTCATACTAGGCCACACTATTGACCTTTCTCACCTCCACTGGCAATGCAAGCATCTAAACTACTCATCCCTTTCCAAAACAGAAGCTTTCTGCATGCTCTTCCCTCACCACATCCAGCAAACATTCTTCCTGCATTTGTGTTGCATGCATCCTCACATGTGTTTTCTGGATGGCAGCCTACAGAACTATGGCAATGGTACAAGGGCTGGCAGAAGTCAACACCAGTTCTGACAGGGTACAATGAGTAGATGGGTCCCAACTGTGCTCACCTTAGGCAAACAATCAGCCTTTATTTCACCATTCCAGGACTCAGCCCTTCCAGGTGGGAGGGAAAGGAATGTTAGGTACCTCCTCACTAGCACAGGGTTGGGAAGGTAGGTTTGGCAATGACTGTTGGGTAAGCCAGATGTGAGGCAGACAATGACGGTTCCTTTCTCAGAGCAGCTACCCACCATCAGTGTGCAGTCACAACTATTGCTACAGTCACACCTCTCAGGGAAACTTCCCTGCCTATCCCATCCTCTCACTGCACAGAGAGCATGTGGAAAGAGAACCATTTGCCCTCAGAAGCAAAAGAAGAAAAAGAGTCAACACGTGTGCACAGGTGCATGTAGGAGTCCAACATGGAGCTACCAGGGCTCTCTCCTAAAGCCTCCTCCTGCTGAGGAGAGGACGACCAAGAGACTGACTATAGGGGAGGAGCAGTAGACATTGGCAAAGTGCTTTGCTACTGGCTGTTATTAAAAATAAGACCAGCAACATTATACAGGAAATTGAATTCCCCCAAATTTTGAAGAATTTATCTGATGTGGGAAGAGATCAGGTCATCCCTCTCAAGTATGTGTGTGCAACACAGCCTTTGAGTGAGATGTACTGAGGCAGCTAGGGAGGCACCTCATTTTAAACAAAGACTAAAACCACCCAGTTTGTTCTTATAGTCATCAGCCTTCTAAGAGCTAATACTTTGTCTTGGGCTTTGACTAGTAAACCATTGCTTTATTTTACTGCTAGGCCTGCCCAGCTCTGTGGAACAAGATGAATTATGTTAGAAAAACAATAAGGGAAGAAGACAGATACAGCACTGAACAAGGTGCAAACTAGAAGTATGCTGCAGGAGTTTGAGGGGCAGGGAGCAGGATGCTTACCCTTTGCTGTAAGAATAAAAATCTCATATAACCTGTGCCTCCTCTCCACATTCTTCCAAAGCAGCTACTGGGATACAGGCACAGAGCTCACAAGGGACACCTCCACACCCCTTCCTTCATGGCACTTGCCACAGCACTGGCAGAGGCAAGCCAGGACATCAACTCATTTCCAAATCTTAAAGAGGAATAGATAGGAATTTTGGTAGGCATCAAACAAGCTGTCCTTCATGCACCTTGTCTAGGTGACACATTTCTCTGATGGATGTCAGGGACACCAGCTCTCCCCCACACCCTGAACATGTCCAGAGGAGGTACAGGACTCTCCCACCCTACTCTGTTTTAATAAACATTGCTGCTTCTTTTAGCCTTATCCTCTGTTGTGCTCATAAATTCAGTTATGCCACTATTGAAGTGTTAGTAATTACTTAATAGTAATTAGCCACACTAGCAGTGGGTATAGGTGCCCAAAGAGTACTCTAATTTTTCTTCCATTTTGGACACTCACTGAGTAAGAGTTATTTCTCAATAAACCTGGAGTTAATCTTCCCTGAACTTTAACTCATGCCCCTGAATTTCGAGCATGCAATTGATAAAATTGGAGGGAAAAAAACACCAAAAGAAACCAAACAAAAAAAGGGCTGAAAGGAATCAAAATATACAGAGAAGAGTACTGGATTACATTTTCAAAACTGCTACTAAATACTCCTTGGATTTGTCAGCCCTCTAAAATAACTTGGGCTAAAAATTTGCATTCTTTTTATTCCACTGAGGAATTGTGCCCTTGATTACTCTCTTATGTATTTGTTTGGGGGGTTTTTTTGGTGAGGATTACGTGAAGAATTAGACAAATTTATGAACTACCCAGAGAACACAATCATTTACTCACAAGCAATATAAAGAACACATGCAATCAATCTGATGCATTCACTGCAGACCTATTCCCGTCTAACTAGCTCTTGGGAGGCCTAATTGGCAAGGGTTCCCTAATGAGCTAGAAAGAGAGAAGACTGGGGATAGAGTGGGGAGCACTACCTCATGCTTTGGAGGCAACCACTCTATTTCCTTGGAGGACTGGGTTTCTGACCCTTAAAAGACATAAGAGGGGAAAATGTTCAGCAAAATGAAGAATGAGAGTGGACCTGACCTGCCAGATTAGGAATTTCCCCTGGGAAGCCAACAAACTCCCTGCACAGCATTTGTGATTTCTCCCTGTCCTCTCAGGTAACACAGTACTACCAGAAGCATAGTCATGCCTCTCATTAATTTTCTTCTTCTTTGATACAGAAGACTTACATTCTCAACCTCTGCATTTTACCAGCTGCAGAGGAAAAAGCATGTTTTGTGCCAAATAATGACTTGATTTGAAAGGGTTAAGTTTAACAGATGCCAATATAATTCTTTAAAAATCACATCCAATCCTTAATTGCTGGTAACAAAGACTATTTGCAGCACACAGAGTTGCTGGAAATACTCTTCTGCTTCAGTGTTGCTGGCAAGGAAAAGGCTTGTCGACAATGCTCATTTTTCCGTGGCACACTTTGGTTTGGCTGATGCTGCCGGCATGGTAATACTGATGAGAGGGGCACACAAAATACCTAGAAGGTATCACAGAAGGCTACCTAATCTAACTATAAAAATAACAAGACCATGGCCAGAATAACCACTTCCAGATACTCCAGCCCCTTGACCCTGTGGGCTGAGGAAAGCATCTAAGCAAACTGCTTAGTCCCACTTTCACAAACCAGTTGCTAGTTAAGATGGAGCTATGGAGATGGGGAGAGAAGGGCAAAGAAATGAGGGGAGGTATAATAAGCTATGCAGACCAGGTGGTTGGGGCTGTCTGGAGGTACCCACTGAGCAGCCCCGCCCTTGATTTCTGCAGCTTGGGCAGGGCAATGCAACACACCAGACCTGTTGCTCAGACCATAGCACACTCACCAAACTTGCTGTGCTGTCATGAGGAGCAAAGGGAGGCAGCTGACTTCTCTGACTAGCAGGGCAGCATCCAGGATGGACAGAGCAAGTGTGCCATGGCATCAGCGCCCACCCAAGGCACCTGTCTGGCAGCACCCCTGTCTTCTGTGCCCCTACTGTACAAGGGCAGCTGGCCACTGAACACCTTATTGTTCTCATCTTCCCATATTCTTTTGGCTGAAATGAGACATCTTACCCAAACAGCAACAGGAAATCTTGGGCAATATAGTCTCCCCACAGAATAAAGCAGCAGGTGAAAATAAAAAATAAATAAATAAATTATAAAATCAACATTTTGGCAGCATGCATCCCTTGCAAAATTTTTTCTCACTGAGGAAGTTTCCTGAGAAACAGAGACATACACAGAAGCCATCACCTTTCACCCATCACCACCACTGTCCTGCAGTCCTGGTGCCACATACCCCAGCCCATACACACAGACACTTCTTTTCAGAGCAAGGTGATGCCTTGCTCCCAGGAGGGCACTCTATAAACTTGGAACCTTAGGAAATGAGCATTACTCACCCTTCTTTCTCCTGGACAATGCTTTGTCCTGTTACATGCTTTTTCTTGCCCTTCCTTGCCCCTGAGCATCCCTGCCCCATGTGAAGGACTCCTGTATCCCATTACTGACCATGGGAATCTCCTAATCCTTTGTACTCAGTTTTGAGATCATCAGAGATGCAATGCAGATTGAGGCCTCCCGAGGCATCACACTAAACACATCCTGTGACTTTCAGCTAACCTTCCACTGAGCAGCACTGTAATACTCACTTACAGACACTGTAAGTGCAGAAGCACTTTTTAATAGCAATAAAAATAATGTTCTTTTCACTCTGCTGAAAACATGGAAGATTTCCAGCAGCAAGTCAGGCAGTCAGCCTCCCCTCAACACCCACTCCTGCAGGCGTGCGTAGGGAAGAAGTTCACTTTCTGACATGGAAGCCTGTCATTCCTCCAACCCCTCTTCTCTGATGCCCACATACACACTCTTACACTTTTTTCCTGGATACCTTCCCTCCCTCAGAGATTGACTGAACCACCCAAGCAGATCACAGGCCTCTGTAGTCAAGGTGCAGCTCAAAAAGTAAAAAGAGCCTCTTTTTATAAGGCCATGGTAACACACTAGGGTCTGGCTCAGTGAAAGAACAGATCCGCCACCCTCTCCACACCATCATAAATTAACTTAAAGTGATAAAATTATTCATTCAGTCTTTACTACCTCCTCTGATGAAGACTGCGTTGGCCAATTATTTCAAGGAATGCCACATTACAAATGGGAACTCATTCACTGAATTGTTTTATAGGCCAGTGTTCATCAATTTTGCATAGGCTGCTTTGTTTTTAGAGCTAATTTCTAATCCTAACTCACATCACAGACACACATCTCTGCTTGGATTAATTAAGATCTCAGAGAGAACCTTCTGCTCCATTACCCTCCGTTACTGATTTATAAAAGAGGCCATGAAGCAATGTTCTTAATGATAATGAGGAGGATATTTTATCCCTTAATTCCGTTCCTGGCTCCTGTGCTTAAAATGCAGAGAGACGTAGATATTTCAGGGAATAAGGAGAAAATCTTTACTAGCTGCCTGGCATCCTTCATTGGGAGATGCAATCCGTAATTTTTCTCTCCATAACAAGCAATTTGTTTAGTGATCCTTCACCCTATCAAAGAGAGACTGAAAAGAGGAGAGAGACCACCACCATCCAACGCTAAGGGGACAGACCATCAGGAGGAGAAACTAATTTTTGACACTAATGATGTGAGACAACTCCAAACAGGACCAAAAGTAAAGTTCATAGGAAACTAAGGCCAGTACCAACAGATGGAGACAGGATGGCTATGCAAGCCTTGAGAGTAAGGACAAGAGGAGTGTGGGAAGCACTGAGGAAAGACACCAGGCCAAGTGAGTTCTCCTGCAGGCACTAACCAAGCTGCTTAGCCTCCTCAGATGAGAGAAACCACCTAGGTTTATTTTACACAACCAGAGTAAAAATGTCCACATCAGCTGTGAGCCACAGACCAAAAAATTCAACAAGGTGGGTACCGTAACATTGAGGATTTGCCCATACCAAGCCTCCCACTGTTTGATGGGACAGAAATCCAGCTTCTGGCCAGAGAAAGCACCAAAGGGAAGGTGGAAAAACTGAGTTACAGCAACAGGACTGGATTACTGAAGAGGACAAAACAGCCACAGTTCTCACCCTCAGGACTTTTCCTTCAACTTTATTTGAGCTGAAATCCCATTATTCCCACTATGAATTTCCCATAAACAGGAAGCAGCAGTGACATTGATAAAAATTACAGCTTCACAGCACCATGGAGGGGAATCCCAGGACGTTCCTCTCACAGGCAGTCCCTGCATTACAAATGAGGGAGAGCTGCAGACCTTGGGATAACACTCTGTATTTCCATGGGGTGAGACCTTGGTAAAGAGATACACTTTTTCCCCAGTGTGTCCTTCATTGCCTTCTTCTCTGCACCTCCCAGCATCCGCCCACAGCGACTTTCAGTTAGAAAATTAGACTATCAAAAAACATTACCTTCATTTTAAATGGTTTACCTAATCTCATCCAACCCTAATTTTAACTATGTTATTTTTGTAAAGCTGAACACAATTTGCAAAACAAAAGTTTTTGTCTTTCACCTATCTACAACATTGTCACACACAAAATACACCGCCAAAAGCAGGTCTGCTTCTCTCCAAAAACAGCAAGCTAGGTGGGTAGCCCACAGAACCTACAGGAGGAATTGCCTGGACTTATATCTGTAGCATCTGGGCACATCTGTCTCTGCATTTCATACTAATTCGGCAGAAATATAAACCAGAAGTGATTTCCATTATATCATACCAAAAAATTAACAGAAGAGAGAAGCTTTGACTCCTTCAGAACCTGTAAGTGACATCAAAGAGGTGAATGGGCCATGCAGGTAGTTGTGTGCACCATCAGGCCTATCAAAACCGTATCCCACTTGCCAGTTTGTACATGTCTGCTAAAAAAGGATGTTTATCTCAGAGTGAAAACTGATATTTGGCATTTTTGAGAGATTTTTAACAAGAGATTGTGCACCATGACTCAATTAATGCCCTTGTTTTCAGTCTCAGGGATAAGAGTTTTTATGATTTTTGGGTTTGATGTATAGAGAAAATTATTCTACCCTGCTACATTTTTTTTCCATATTTTTTATTTCTCTATACCAGCTTAATTTTGGTAAGTCATGCTAAGAGAGGCACAAACTGAAGCATACAGCATTTACATTAGTAGTTATAGAACAAGAAAGATATAATCCGTGTTGTCTAGCATTTCTCCACAAAACTGAAGGGCAATTTTACTCTTGCTGAATCCTGCTGATACTCTTGCTAATCCTATCTGAATTCTTCAAAAGACAGGCAGAGTTGCTCTGTCTTGTACCATGCTGAAGACATACATATTCACAAGTAATTTGATAAACAAATTATTTTGCAATTAAGATGAGTTTGACAGATACCAATGGAATCAGACTAATTGTGTCTGATTGGGTCAAAATAATATTCCATCTTGGCTGCTAAAAGAAAATAAAAGGAGAACCTGCTTGCATTTTACTGAGTACTGCCTGACGGCCAGACTTCCTTCCCACCAGTGCCAAGATGCAGACCTCTGATTCTGTAGGTGTGCAGAGCCAGACAGGACCTTTCCCTCAGACTGCTCCCTCAGACACAGCTTATGAGAGCACCACTCTCCTACAGAGGTGACAAAAGATGACAGCCTTTATTCTGAAGGACTGTTTCATTGACACTGATGGCTGTGACTTCTGCAGCTGAGTAAAGACAACAAAGATAGGTACTTGTAGAATACTGCTGGCATGCCTTTGCCCCTGCACATTATTTTTTCTTATCCACCCCATGTCCCTGCATCTTAGCCAGAACCTCTCAGTTCCCAATAGCCAGGTCTTTCCATCTGTTGCTAAGAGCAGTAGCTTGTAAGAAAGCTGTTGAGTAACCAGGGACCTCACAGCAAGGAATACATGCAGGAAGTACCTGCAATACAAATATGCACTCACATGCAAACGGGTAGGTGGTGAATCAGTGCACACCCCATAAAACCTATACAGCCCATATGAAGCATCACATAGCAAACACTGAACTACCTAATCTGTGCATCGAAGTCCTTGTCCAGCTTTAGGGGAATGCCTGGGCAATATGAGGTGACAGCTGATTCTGCATCAGTGCCTCAAGCCTTTCCAGGACAGGAAAGGCAAAGCCAGAACAACACATTGGAGAAACCACTTCAAGGGATCAGACACAGCAGCTCAGTGATGCCTCTATGAGCTGAACACCAAATCAGACCCCACCCTGGCTACAGGTTCCCAGAGACTTAAGGACTGCCCAGCTCCCTGGGCACAATAAGCCCAGGGAGAGAACTGCATCCACCTTTTCCAGATTCACTATAATGATGGCAATTTCTCCCATAGACTCTGCCATGATAGCTCAAAAGCCATGCCGCAGAGCAAGCAGAGCTGAAAACACCCTTCCTGGCTTTATTGCTACATTGTAAACAATCACCTTTGCTTCCATTATGTTCCTACCCAGACACTCAGAAATTTTTTTGTTTTATTATTTTAATAGGAGACACGTACATGCTCTATTTTCCATTAAGCTCTTTACATATGTGTTTTCCAGACTCTTCTGATGATCATGATTCAGATCTTCCTTCCCAAAGAAAAGGTTATTAAAAAAAAAAAAAGCCATTTACTCTCCCCATATTTCCTTCATTTCTAAAGCTGACAGTTTTTTTCTTCAGGATTGATTGGCGGTGAGGGGGGTAGGGAAGTTATTTGTTTGTTTTAAAATGAAAACAGGCAGACTTGGAGAACAGAGAGAATGAAATCTCAGAGGACTCAAGCAGTCTTTAAAAAATTCCCTACAAGCAGTTTAATAGCACTAAAGGTTGATTCACGCAAGAAATGATGCATCAAAGGCATATAATTTTTACTGTTGCATCAAAAGCTCAGTCTACATGTATGTCCTCATGCATAGTCAAGGCCTGCAACACAACTTAAAGCTGAGTCAGATTGCAAAAAGGCTTTTTCATTCTCTAACATGAAACATATGTTAAGAGCATGTTGGAGTACATTGATTTAGATACCAACATGAAGTATGACATGAATTGAAGAAGATATTTCTATTTGAATCTTTAAAACTTGTGCTTTAAGTGGCTGCATCCCAGCAAAGAGAAAACGGGTAGCAGACTGTAAATTCTAAGGCCAAAAGCTTAAAAGTATTTAGTAATTTTAGATGCCCCCTCTGAGATGCTTTGGGTGTGCCAAAACTGCAACAAAATAAAAGCTCATAATTTTCTAAATGTCAAACTCTCTCCAAATTCAGATGTAAAAGCTTAGGTCCCTAGCCCTATATTTGGTCATGCTCAAGTGTAAATACTGACAGTTTCAGCACATAGTAATAACCCATACTCCTTCACAGGATCTTGATTCCTACAGTCAATATAGTTAAGCACTTTAATGTACACAGCATGATGTCCTACGTTTCATTTCAGTTGTATTTGCTCCCCATCTCTGAAAATCATACTATTTCTGTTTAGGAGTCCTGACACAGAATTAGGTGTAGCATGATATTTAAGAGCCATGCAAGTCCTATTGTCCAGAGATTCCAACAGTTTGTCACAGTAAGGAAGCATCACAATCCTTTCATGCATGAGAAAAAGTGAGAAAGACATTTTATTGCAATGGAGATGGTAGTAAAAAAAGAGTGCTGCTTTAAATGGGAAATGTGCAGACTGCAGTATTACAGCCTTCCACAAAGATAACATATTAAAGACCCTTCAATAGCCAAACATGTCACTGAAGTCAGGCAAGAAATTAGCCAGATACTTAGCAGAAGCAAGGCTTTCTTGGAAAACTAAGAAAGCTGCAATTTCATGGCAAGAGATCTGAATGCTATCAACTAAAAGCAAAAAACCCCAATGTTAAACAACTAACCTTCTGACAAATAGTCTTAACAGGGAATTTCCATAACAGAAAACATGTGGCTCAAAAAAGTTGTGCACCACTTAAGTGGCTCATTTTGGAAATTTAATCCTTTGACAGTACTAGTGTATAACACAAATCCCCTTGGTGGCTAAATTTTAGTAAGTCCTATGCACCACCAAGGACTCTGACTCAAGAATCTAAGGATAAAAAGTAACACAGGGGACTCCCTAGAGTTGGGCATTCTTCGCCTCCAAGCAAGAACCCCTGAGATAGTCACAATTCAGAAAACAAATTTCCATTGTTGCATACAAAATAGCAGTCAAAGCAATATCTGTTTCAGATCTTACTTAAAGTTATGCTGAAACAGCTAAATACCAATTCACTTACATGGCTTGCTGATTTGCTTTCTGCATTTCCACATTTCCAGTTGAATGTGAAGATGTATTTTTCCCAATTTCTCTGCTGCTTCATCTTCTGCATAAAGGCAATGCTGGACAGCACATCACAGCAGCTGTATCCTTCTTCTTTTCAAACTCCAGGCCAAGGTTCTGTTTACACATGTTGGTAAAAATTCTTTTGATAGGTATAATTTGCAATATTAAATGAACAGAAGCCTGCCATCCTGATGAAAATTTGCAAACCATAAAACTAACTAACAGAACTTGGCCAGAGAATCAAGGCTTAACAAACATGGCTTCAATAACAGCTCCAAAAGAAGTTGTTTGTTTTGGTTGGGGTCTTTAGAAAGCAAACCTGTGAATTTGAAAGTGGCATATTTTATTTAATCATCAACAGTTTTCTGTTGCTTTTTGTTTGGTTCCTGTTTTGTACTATAAAAAATGATTTTTCAGGGAAAAACTGAACTTTAAGTGCAAAAGAGGTACCCAAGAGCCTGTAGACTACATAAGATGGGGAAATACTTGTCTAACTTGTAACTCTGTGTAGTGAGAGATTAACGGGTGGTTCTTGTTTCTGTCAGTCTAATTTCCTGCAGCATCACCATGCCAGTGCAGGGAGCCCTCATCCTTCATGGCTCCAAACAGCTCAGAACAGGAGTAAGTTTCTGCAGCAGAAGGCCATCTCCCCACACAAATCAACATGCTCAGTTGTTAATTGAAATATTTAAATCTAGACAAACTCTAGAGACCTCAGCAGACATACTGAAGATCCATGTTAACAAATATAAGATCTCTTGTTCTACACAGGTGAGCAATTTATTAGAGAGAATGTAGCAAACTAGACATAACACCTTAACTGCATTTTTTCCACACAGGTCTCCACCCTTCACACTAAACCTAGCCCTGACAGCTAACTAAGTACTTCTGCTCTGGAACCCAGGTAGGTAGGTAGGTTGGTTGGTGGCTCACTGGCTGTCAGCCCCTCTGCCGTATTTAAAGGCCTTTATAAACAACGTCAATATTCCACGTAATTATTTTTTCAACCTGGTCAGGTTTCTGTGCACTCTAATTGTTCTATATCAACGTGGTAAACACTTCCTGCAGACAATTTGTTAGGAAGTTTGGATTTTATATAACCCAGGAAATGAAGTCACCAGACCTGTGGGCTGCCTGTAGTGATTCAGCCCCCTGGTTCCTGCAATAAACAGGCACTTCAGACACAAAAATCCAGAGGCAATGACAAACTAGTGGAAAGAAAAAGGGCACATAGTAGTTTCTCCATACACTCTATTCATACTTAAAAATTCAGAAAGTTGCAAAGAACTTCCACAGACTTTCAGCCATTTATTTTTATCCCTGGTGCCAAAATTACAAATAAATTCTGATCCCTCTTCTCCTCTTGTCTTCATTGCTTTGGGGAACAGAATGGAACATGATGTGTAGGAGGGGATTGAAGTTTCTGCCTGTATCTTTTCACTAAGAGAGCAGTACTTTTTCTTCTTTACTTCATATTTCTATTGGTTACAAAACACCTGTCACTTTCTGTTAACTTCCCTGTTTTTGCATCATCAATCACTTATCAATGCTCTGGAAAAATGCTACATAGCTACAGCTAATGCAGCATTCCCTGAAATGGCCTAAGGGTTCTGAAAAGTTCACAGCTTTTAGATCAAAATTAACTTGGATTTGGAGCGTTCTGTTGGTTTTGATTGTTTCAGAAAGTCTGTGAGGAAATTCAGGAAAACATAAGATCTAGACAGTGGAACAGGCTGCCCAAAGAAGTTGTGGACTTCCCATCCCTGGAAGTGTTCAATGCCAGGTTGGATGGTGCTTTGACCAACTTGGTCTAGTGGAAGGTGTCCCTGCCCACAGAAAGGGAGTTGGAATGAGATGATCTTTACAGTCCTTTCCAACCCAAACCATTCTATGATGTAATCCTCTTGCTTGAAAGTTATTTTACCAGTCTTTATGAAAGGTACAATTTGTCTCCTTCACTGTGAGTGAACCTCCTGCTCTTCAGCACCCATGGAAGTTCTTGTCTAGCCTTCACCATCATACAGCTGTGGTGTGTGACTTCAACACAGTCTTCCACTAAAGTCCTCTAACTATGCAAGAGGAACCAAAATATTAGCTAAGCAGAATAACATTTCCTTCCAATGGTCATAACAAATGTCATTGCAAAGAAGGAGGAAAAAGAGAGACAAAAGAGAAAATGTAAAAAGTCTAAAGGAATTTCACACTGCAGACAAAGGAATAATCCTTGGCTGTATAATATCCTGGAAAATATTCCCCATTTAATAAAGGCTTAAATCAGGAAATCTGTTCAATCCATACATGTTCCAGTGGTAAGACCAAACCGCAAAATCATCTGCACTGACTGGCTTTGGGGACAGTTGCTGGAACATGAGGACTTCTACATATCTAAGCTTTCTACAGAGGACCAATTACTCTGCAAATCACTGTCTTCCTATATGATCCTTGTTGTTGATGTGGGTGGGCACACTTAGGTATCTTTTCCTTTATCTTCCCAACACACAGTCATATTGGCACAGCTCCCACCACCAGCCATCCTGTTGCTGCTGCTACGCCCTTCTCCCACAGGTATATCACAACTGCAAATCTGTCTGTTCCTGGCATACACAGCTTAACAGTGTTCCATTGCCCTCACACTGCTGCAAACACTATCAGGGATTAGCACAAGCCAGTATTTACCTGGGAACTCTGACTGACTCCAAATTTAGCAAAATGTAGCCGTATCTGGCACATTTTTTTCTGGCAGGGACCACAGAAAAGTCTGAGTTGGAGATGAGAAGGAGGAGAAATCTGAATGATCACACAGGGATTAAACAACCAGAATGGTAGCAAGCAGATGAGGAGAGATAAGGGAAGGTCTGAGTCTCCCTTTGTGCACTTGAATACTGACGGGTCAGATCAGGCTTTGCACTCTCCCCATTTCAACACTGCATAGGAAGGGAATAAGGAGAAGGCAAGTACTTCTGAATTTCTTGATATATACCAGTAAAAGCAAAGGGCAGAAAAAAACAGGTGGGCCTACTATGCATGGAGATAGAAAACAGGTAGTAAAAGATACAGCACCAACAGTCTCAGGGGAATAAGGAAAACAAGAGGACTTTGGCTCCCCCATTACAGAACATAATCATCTACCATGAGGTGCCATTTAGATGTGCTTACCCTACTTTGATTAAATGTATGTAGCCACTTTCCTTTTACTGTCTTTGATATTTCAAAGCTATTAGATATACTGCAGAATTTACTTCATTTTGTTCAATTTTGTCTCACTGAGGTTTTTCTCTTTAGAGGTCACTTGATCCTGGAGCCAATGATAAAATTCATCTTCAAAAGATGAGTGAAAATAAAATTTGAATTTAAAAATAAAATAAAATCCTTCTGACAGGAAGGCTGATAGCCTGTCCCACTGAATTTAATAGGAATACCCCTGGAAATCAATCAAGCCTGGTTTATCCTTCCATTACCCTCAATACTGGCATTTATTTATTCCCAAGCATAACAACAATTCTGGTAAATGTTTTTACATATTATGCATGCACTCACACTGCTAAGTTCTTCACAGCTGGAAAAGAGATTCAGAGCTTCAAATAGATAAGAGAGGCAACAGTCATAAGAAAATCCCAAGGGAGAAACAAAAGGACTTAATAGCAGGCTATTATTAAACTCTATTTGATATATTAAAAAATCACAAGGAAGCCTGTCAAAAAAATTACCGTGATCAAATAAATTGCAAGGCAAAGCTGCCAGTCATGTCTTGTGAACTGGTACAGCAGAGACATGAAGGGAAATAAAATGCCCAGAGCCCAACACAAAATCAGGTTTGCACTAACAAACACACTCCTGTCCTGCTTGTGGCCCCCCGCCTTCCTCCAGCCTGCACCAGCTGCCCCCTTGGCACCTCATCCATCCCTGCCTGGCCATGCAGTGGCTACAGGTGCTGCAGAGGCTCAGCATTGGGGCTGGGAGCCCCACTCCCACTTCGTTCCACCTCCTCCCCAGCAAAACTGTTCTTCTCCTCAGCTCCTTGTTATCTCCTGCCTACGCACATGCTGTATTCATATGTACTTTGCCACTTTGCAAAGTGCTCTTGGGATTACTTAGGTATTGCACCAACCCAAAGTTGCTCTATTTTACAGCGCTACAATCCTGGCTTCGTAAAACTCAACCTCAAATAGCAGAGAACTGCCAGAAAGATTAACTTCAAAATGTTCCCTTTAAAGTGCACAGTGTCAAAACTCTGAACAGTGGATCGCAATCAGTGGTACTTCACTGCAAAAGCCATTCCTCCTTCAAGAGGTTTGGTTGGTGAGGCACCTAAGGGGCAGACACAGGAGAAGCCAAGGCTGGATGTGCAGCCTCTTCTCTCTCCTTTTCTCCCAGTTGTGCCAGTACTGCCCAGGTGTAGCTGTATAACCTGTGTTTCTTTTTCTGCAGTCCATACATGCATTTCCCAGGGATAAGTGACTATGAGTTTAAAACAGCAGCAGTATTACAGCCTACTGATGTAACAGTATAGCAGGGCAAAGCTTGCAGAAAGAATCAATACTTTTCCAAGTAAGCTGAAAAAGCTGGAGAAAAAAGAAAAGCATTTAGGTACTAGGGGCCTTTTTCGGATTTTAGGAAGCTAAAGGCTGCACCAGGGGAATTTGAGAGCTAAAATACATATTTTTATCTTCAGTTTGTAATATCAGTGTAATCTTAAGTAATTTTTTCCTCTTCATTGCATTTACTTTAGTTTGCATTTGGCAAGCTGAATGTCAGAAACCAAACAAATCCCAGTCAAGAAAAAGCAGCCAAAAGCCTGGGTGGCTTCAGGAGGTGTGTGCTTGCACACCTTGGTGTCCCCATGCACTTCTTTAGTTATTACACTTAAATAGAAATTTAGAAAGCTAAAACATTGCTCTGCTTACATTTCCAGATGCTTCTTGTTCCCTGCTCCCCCCCTTCCACTGCCAAAAAACCCAATAAGCACTGCCCCAGTTTAAGGGGCATCAAGAGCTTCAGTTTAGTTGGGGTTTTTCCCCCTTAAAGAATTCAAAATCTTGGCAATCTGTAGCCTAGCTATCAAATCTAGTATGCTTAAGTGAGAAAACCCTCTGACACCAACAGAACTACTCACATTAATAATTACAGCATGATTTGGCCTTAAGGTTTTAGATGTGTTTAAACCACTTAGATCAATTCTACACCTCGGATTGGTTTTGCAGTTTAAACCATTTAAAACAAGAAGCAGACTAAAGGAGGCCAAAAAGGCAGCATGGGAGAGAGAGCAGAGCTGCTACTGATTTATTTACCATGGAATGTGGTTTGTGGCAGTCCAGGTGCAGTAACACCAGCTAAGGCTTTCTGCACCTGTCTTGAAAAATACTTCTCCAAAAGCAAAAAGTCTGACAAACTTCTTGAACATGGCTCCTGGACTGAAAAGCAATAGGGGACTTACACAGTGAAAGACAATCGGAATTTGAAAGGTTTTTTTCTTAGGCACCCTCCTTGAAATAGCAGGGACATTGTAAATTACCCCTGAACCAAACACTGCAAAGCTGAGAAATGCTGTTATTACACTGTATGTTGAGCTACAATTATGTAAATGTACTTGACAAATATATAGTAATAAAAGTGCAACAATATCACCCAGACTGTCCATAGTAGGCTCTGAAATGATGCTAGGCAGAAAGTCAGGGACAATGATGTTGACATCCTTGCATCAGTACAGGCCAGGTGACCGAGGCGAGTACTGTGACGACTTCAAAGAGAGTACAACAGCATTGGTTCAGAGCTGTCTTTGACTGGACCTATCTATAATCACAGAAGCCAGGCCATGAAGCTCTATTTTAATAATATCTCACTGAAAGGCATTCTTTTATCCACTTCCTCTTGTTTATTATTCTTTCAAATATCTGATAAGATACTTTTCAACTGTGGCTATTCACTTTCTGTTTGCGTAGGTCTTGGGTTCATCACAAGTTACAAGGTCAGCATTAATCTAAACAATGGTTGGTTATGGGAGATTTTGCCAAGTAGAAAACACTCTAAAGGCTAGATTGTTATCATCAATAGGGCAACACACAGGCAGGAGAAACAAGCCCTACTTACACGCGTGTGGATTAAGCAGAGCTACTCAGATGCCAGGTCATGGGTGTAGCACAAGCACCAGAAGCCACAGCTCCCGCCCAGGGCTTGTTGAGAAAAAGTAGGGAAGGAAGGAGGAGCTTCTTTCCCTTCTGTTCCAACATGTCAGCATGGCCAGCTGGCCAGGTACCTGCGAGGAGCATGGAGGAGCCATCCAAAAGGTGCAGAAAGCTATCTTAAACCTGCAGATCATATTTAAGGCAAGGAAAGAGCCTGCAAAGTGTGTCTTTTCCAGCTGTGCTCTGTGCTGTCATCCAGCACACAGCATTATCATTTATAAGCAACATACTGACAAGGTGCCCTGCAGAAAATTCCAAAACAAAAAACCAAATTCAGTAAAACAAGGGAAATAGTAAGTCTTTGTGAAACCTTTAGAACTGATTTCTCTGAGGACTACTGATTGATAGCTGACACAAAATAGTAAAGCTCTATTGGTTTGTAATACCAAAATACTTTAACTGTATTTACAGTTTGTCACTTGTAGAGCCAAAGCCTTCCAAAATATACTCCCTGAACGGAATGCATGCAGCTTATCTTATGGCCTTTATATTCCCTTCTTCAAAACACACCCCTTCCTGCACTCTCACCAACACTGACTCACACCAACCTAATGAAAAAAAATAAAACCCCCAGAGTAAAAAAAAAAAAAGAAGACAAAAACTACTAATCAAACCTTGCATATGCAAGCAATTTTGTAACCCTGTTTTACACAAGTCTGTTTTCTGTAGGTCTCCTGTCCATGAGGTACACTGTATTTCCAGACTGGGACTAGGCACGATGAAGACCGTAGCACTAATACCCATCTATTACCATTAGTGGAACAAACTGCAAAGTGATATTTGTTCTCCATGTCTTGTTTGACCTCCAGATTGGCAGATCAACCTTTCCGGAGCAAAAGCTCTTTGCAAAGGGAAGGTAGATACAAGCACTGGCAATAGGTAGCCCAGCCAGGGTGTTAACCCTGACTCAGGAAAACAGAAGCTCAAGAGGATAAATCTCTATGGTGATGGAATTGCTGGTCTCTCTAAAAATGGCAGCAAGCACTTTTCCAGGGCTCTTATTTTGTTATGAGTGCCAGAAATCAATTAAATAATTTCTTTCCTCTGCTAAATATTCACAGTTTGCAAGAACTGCCACCTTAAGCGAGATCTGATTTGGAGGCCTTCAGGGGAACCATTCCTAATTCTCTCATTAAACACCTCTGATATATCCTGTACTCTATATTACTTTTATAAACACCTGAAGTAAAAATATTTACATTATGACTTAACTATTCACTCTGATTGTGCAGTAACCTTGGGCTGACAATCCATATTGTGTTCTTTTAAATCCCATTTTTTTCAGCAATTGTTCAACACACAATGGTCTGATGGTCCAGCTGCAGCCAAGAAGCACACTGCAAAGCTGGGGAAAAGTGCAGGCACCCAAAAACTGATTCTCTGGCCATCATCATGCCACGGCCCAGCTAGGAAGGCCAGTTATCTAGTCCTTCTCAGTCAGACCAGCTGCCAAAATCCCCAAAAGGTCAAAAGATCTGCTGGGAATGGCAGGGCTGAAGGGAAGTCTTCATGACTTCAGCCACCATGAAGAGTGGAAGTACAGCAGCTGTTGGGTTAAAGCTTTACAACCATGGAAATTTTTTAACTGCTGAGATAAACCTCCAAAGCAGCCAAGGATGAGAATCACCTCTCACAACATCAAAGCTGTTGTATCTGGGGTGATTCCTTTGAAATGGTGAACTTTGAAGGGAAAAAGGTGAAGGGCTAATTCAGTCCGTATTACAAGTAGCTCGCTGCTCTTCACTTCTGCAGCTATATGCATCTTCACATACTTCTAGCACACTCACTAAAGCATATTTCCTACAAGGATATTTAATACTGTTTATCAAGAACAAGGTCAATGAGAGAAGCAAGATTAGATATTTCAAAAGATATGTTCCCTTCTGTTGCCATAACAAAGAAAGGTACATTAAATCAACACTGCAAAGCTGAATTCAGATTTAAGCAGCCCTCCTTGCTGCAGAATCACACACATCCACGCACACACCCTTACCCCACAGTGCCTCTCTCCTGTTACAGGACGGGCTGTGGCAGTCAGGGTTGCATCACAACTATACATGGCCTTCCCTTAGCAACCACCTTAACTTTATTGATTCTATAGTTTATTATTATGGCAACCAGCTCGATTCTGATCGTTTATAAACTTTTAAAAGGTCAGCAAGAAAAGAGAAATAAAAGATGGTTTTCCTGACTATTTTTGTGGCATTCAGACCCGTGGAAGCTATTGGGACAAAACCAAAAATGCAACAGGAAGGAAAGACAAAACCCAAAAATCCCAAACTAAAAAAGGGAAGACATGTCTGTGGCTGTGCTAAGGTTACCTGTATTCTCTTCTCTGCTCTGCCATAAGCTTTCTCAGGGACTTTGGATGCAAACTGGGTCTCCCACTAACACGTGTTCTTTGGAAAAACTCCTCACCTCCAGTTCTGTGTACCTGACCTTAAAATTTTTATTTTATAAGCTGTTTCACTGTTGAGGTTTTTTTAATTCCAGAAAGAGGTCATGAAAAACTTCTTAAAAAAGAGTGAAAAGAGAGAGAAACAAACATGAGCCTAATGTTTTAAAAAAGTACATGATTTGCAGGCAGATGGTTGCAGGATTTCATCATCAGCTGGCAAAGAAACCTTTCCCCCTGCTCCATAGATGTGAAGATACCTGAGTTAAAAGTGCATGTCCACTGGTACTCTGAAAAGCAATGATCTGGCTTTCTTCAGGTCTATTCCATAGCTCTGACCTGAAGCCCAATACAAATTCTATTGGGGAACTACAAGATCACACATAATATTCCTGTTCCAATCACTCAAAGCTGATATTCCTTTAACAGCACTATTATATCCTGGTCCCACCTACACACACAGAGTCCTTCTTAATCCCTCAAGAAACACAACAGCAAGTTTGCAATGTAAGCAAAGTGTAGACTATGTGGTGGCCAATTTCTTGTTTGGAGGTTTTTCTGGGAAGAATTCCAACTCATGTGATGCACAGGACCCTGTCTTATCATTAAAAGGAAATATCACTTAGCAATATTTTACATTTCGAGACAAGAAGCAGCTAACTAAATATCAACATTCTAAAATAAAAGACCAGCATTTCCTCTGCTTTACCTGAGTTAGTCAAAGGTAGCTCCTATCCCTTGTGTTTTCATATAGAGTTCTCAGAAAATGATTTGATACTATTTTAGAAATTAAAATAACAGATCGTTTTATACCATCATTCGAATGAGATCTGTGTGAGCAAACTACTGCATTTCCTGAACAGCAAGAATATTATCCTTATGAATGAATCAACTATTTCCAAATATGGATTGGAAAATATTCAGCTACCAGATATTTGGAAAAGCAAGCACCAAAACAGGCTCAGAAGTCCGATACAGATGTCTAGGAGTCAAGAAAGCATTCCATCCAATCAGTTGCTGGATTTAGAGTCTGTCATTTCTCTGAGTCACCCATTTCACTGCTATTCTTCACTTATTTTGGGTGTGGACTGAAAGCAGTTGCTCTTAGTTCTTGAAAACTCAATGATGTGAAATTCTCACACCCCAAAGCAAAAGAAAAAAAGAAAAAATATCACAATTTCTGTCTGCAATGAGCCTATGTCCTTTATGCAGAACCTTCTTTTCCAACTCCCCTTTTGCTGCTGATATACACGGCAAATGCCTGCTGCCAGCCCATACTGCCCATCTTCCAGCTTTCCAGCTTCTCTGCTCTACTCAGCAAGAAATATTTGTTGCTGGGTTTTGTACTGATGCCTGCCACCATAGACTTTGAGGCCTTGCATCTGTTAGCCATGTTCTCTCATTAAGGTTCCCACAACAAACAAAAGCCTCAAAAGTCTCTTTTCTTCCTGCTCTTTTCATAATGATGCCCTTCATTCTCTGTCCATCACAGCTCATACTTCATCCATCTCATTTCCATTATAAGTTCAAAATCTCAGCATTCCAAAACAGCATCCAAACAAAAGACTCTCCAGATATGAATGCCATCTCAAATAAATTACCAGGGCATTAATTCCTCACAATAATATTTCTATTATATTCCCTTACTATTGAATTCAAAGATTACACTGCTGACATGCTTGCAGAGTTTATGGAGGTGGTAATGGGGAAAGAAAAAACACCACTTTCAAAGCTGGTCAAGAGAATAATGTTTTTCAAGTTCCTTAAAACTTAAATCCTGAGCAAGAGGAACAAGGAGCATCTTTCCTGCTACATGTGTACACTGTACACAAGAGAATAAGCTGACACACCCACAAGGTGCAGAGTGCAGTCACCATCAGGCAAAACCAAATTCAGTGTTAGGAGAATGACATTTCCATTGTGAAAAATTAGAACTGCACCTGCATTTAGCCCTCTTTGAATCACATTACTCCAAAGCAAATGGAGACCACAGAGAACATTTGCCTCTTAAAAAAAGCAGCAGGTCCAACAAACCATCAGCAACCAAGCATTACTTATTGTAATTATCAGTTTTAAGATTCTGAGGTTTTTTAATTAAGGAGTGGATAGTTTCAGTTATAGAAAACTAAATAGAATATTCAATGAAAGAGTCTAATAACTGTTTGTTCCAGGAATCTTCATTGAAGTATATTTTAACACTCTAATTATGCTTGAAAATATGTTATACGTGATAAATGTTTAAAGCGGTCAAGTGCAAGCATGAAACCATTTTTGTATCAGATTTAAAATAATCCATTCCCTGCTATAAAACATAAGCAAGATTATGCAATAGCTCAACAATACAGGTAACACTGTGCTGACAACTAAACCCAGCTTGCCCTTTTCTAAATACCTTCAAAGATGTTTAACACATTCCAGGCTGTACAGTCATGCATGTCAACTAGGACTGGGTATACTAAACCCATAAAGAAATATATGCAGCCTCCAAAAACCACATGCTTCATGATTCATTCTCCCATATCAAACTTTATTTCACTTCTTGCCTCTTCCTACTGTTTCCTGCATCTTAAGCTAAAGCCCTTCACAGCCAGGATTCTCCCTTTGCTCGTTCTACACTCCTACTTCTAATAAAGTCCTTTGGCACCACATCAACACCAACAACATGAAAACAAGTAACAAAAAGTGCTGATTATAGGCATGCTTATCAGACCTCTGAGACCAACATCCATTAACCACTATCTTCTATGACACTGTCAGTATCTCTTTGTAGGCAGCCAAAATGATATGACAAAGGTGCTGCAAAGACCATGCCATGAATAATTTCGCCAGTTCACATGGCTAATGTGTTTGGGAACACGGGAATGTAGCAAAAAGTCCTGCAGTGAACCAGCTGACACACAGCTCATGAAGCTAGTCTGCGTTAGAAAGGCCTCGTGGTTAGCACCTAGTAGTTAAGCATCGATTTATTCTGTTTTAAGTCTGAGCTCTGGATGAAAAAGCAAGCCCTGAGGAAAGGACCATGGAGAATTTTCTGAACAGCACTTTATACTTCCCTCCTTAGCAGAGGAATGCTCTGCTCATATTGAGGATGGGTGCATTTTTCCAAAATGTGCTAACAAAAATACACTTATTCATTTACAGACTGTTGTTCTTCTTACATGGAAAAAAATTATAAAGGAGCAGGAAGTATTAAAAACCTCATTCTAAAATTTAACCTTTCAGGTGAACTCAGAATCACCTTTAAATTTGCCACATGGTATGTCCCATATATTTCACGTATTCAAACTTCACTTATGTTCTAGACTAGAAGAAAAATTAGTAGTTAACCCAACCCTCCTCCCTACCATAGTTTAACAAATAGTTTTAATATATTAACTTTATTCACTGTTATTTAATATTTGAGCTGTTATTAACTTCTATAATTTAATTTGGTCTTTAACTCACATTTCCAATACCAGCCAATAAGATGTAGCTCTTCTATGCAAGTTACATTTTTATTCCTGCCAAATCTTAAGTTTTACTAGAAAATTCCAAATAAAAAACAACTTTCTATGAGCGTCAGGAAGAATACCTTTTTTTTCAAAAAGAAAGTTATAAAAGGCAACAGCTATGGGCTATGATATAAATAGTTTGAAAATTTTTCATGTAGTATTGTGAATGCTTTTTATATGGTATGGTGGGCTTTACAGTCTACTACAACTTCTACTTTGAAAGTCTACCAGAACCTCTTCAGAAATTAAACCAGAACTTGATCCAATTCTTGATGAAGTAATACAGATTATTTTTGAAGACAAGACAGCTTTCTACACACTTGAAAAGAGTTCAGCATATACCCAGTGGGAAATCTAAGTGGTAATAAGGTTAAGTTTTAGCAAGATTTGGTCTTGACATTAGGAAAAACTCCAAGGCTTAGGCTAGTGAAACACCAGAGTAGATTGCCTGCAAAAGTCATTGGATATTTGTCACAGGAGGCACTGAAGACACAGTGCCAGCAGGATTCATTGTTCTCAGTGATCAGAGAGGGCCCTGATGCCCTCCAGCAGCTCCTGTTGCTCTCTGTGAGCCAAACTTCCTGTGAAGCTATGACCCCAAGAAGCACTTTTACAAATACAATTACTGTAACACATTATCTGTGGATTTCTAACCTACAACTCCTAACGCTTCCCTGGTCAGCTGACTCTCTCTCCTGTGTGCCAGGGGGATTTCCTCCTCCTTGTGTTTGCCCCAACACTCCATGCTGGACTAGCCAAGCAACAGTGCATGCTTTGACCAGTCTGGAGCTACCTGTGCACACTGCTGCTGACCAGATGACTACTACTCTTGGGAAAACAGAAAGTGCATGATTAGAACTTCCTTTGCCGTGGAGAGATTATTTTGACTCTCTATAGCTATCTGTCTTTTTTTTTTTCTTTTTCTCTCATCTCTATTTCTGCTAGCCATCCAATCAGATATGTGGAAAAGGGCTTAAGACAAATAGAAAAATTATCAGTAGATAAGTGGAGGAACTGAAAGGCAAACATAAAGACAAACATTACATTAACCTTGTTAAAAATGGACTTTGGATTAATCCTCACTGGGAAGAGTTTCTAAAAGCCTTTGAGTCTTTTCAAACAAAAATAAAAAAAAAAAAACCCAAACAAAACAAAACAAAAAAACAAACAACAAAATCTCAGAAAAACCCAGGGGAATTTTATGACACTAAAGTTCCTTAGTGAAGTTTCTGTAAAACACAGATCCTTAAGTCATCACATGAATCACTGACAATTTAATCAGCTTCTGCGAGTTTGTCATCCTCATCAAGAGTAGAATTTAAGACCTTCAAAAAGTTCTTTCTCTCCATTTATGAACTGCTGCACCTACTGATTCAGCCACCCACACTACACTTTAGACTACCAGAGATTCAGCTAAGAATCCAGAAAGCTAATATTCAACTCAGACGCTAAATGAGCTCTGACCTGTGTAACCCTTAGGTCTCAAGATGGGAGAGCTTTAGGAAATCTTGCTCTAAAATGGAGCACCATCAGGTGAGAGCTCCTTTTGCCCAAATGCAGCAAACTCCACAAACACTGTTGAAAACCTTTACGTCAACAGCAGTAGGAGAACCCACACACTGCAAGAGGCAGAGCAGGTATAAAATCCAGTGCTAGATTCATCTCATCTGTCCTAGAGCTCTCCTGGAAAAAAAAACTTTAGCCTGTTAACATGCTCAGACCAGAAGCTATTTTTTAAGATAAAATTACTTTGCAAGAATGCATGTGGCACCTAACAGGGACAGCTTTTTAAAACTAAAGCTCTGTGGGCCACAATCTGGTCTTTTGCCAAGTTAAATGAATCCTGCCATAAGTGGTAATTAACCCTACAACTCAAAGTTCTTGGGATGAGAGATCTTCAAACCTTATTCCATTAAGATCTCAGATCCTCAAAAGTGAGCAGTGCACTTCCTGATATTTCTGCAGAATGAAATAATAGCACCAGCACTGTAGACACCCTGGTTTTAAGCCTTTTTATTACTTACGTAATTTATAATACATTGGATGATGTCTTTGCAGAAAAGTCAGGGCTCGGATTTCTTAGCATCTCTAGGTAAAGAATCCTACTGAAGTACAAAAGAATGCAACAGTAAATAGCATGTTAGCTATTTCTTCTGGCTTCTTTGGAAGCAGTATTTTATATCAGCTTGAAACAAATGGTGACCCTTTCAGGTGAAGAATGCCACAGTTGCATAATTTTATGGTTCAGTTTTGGCTACAGCCTAAAAAAACCTTGGGACTTTTTCTAAGAAAAGGAAGGATTTGTCTGCCATTGAAAAGACAAGGGCAAAGTGTTCAGTACCCCATAATTTGAGTACTTAGTACAATGTCATTCATCTGCCTGAAAATTTGTGGATAACAATTGATTGACATTTTTTAAAATGAGATCAACATATTTGCAATACCTCATCTTGTTTTCTGTTCCTTGACTTTTACTGACATCCAGTGGAGACACACTCAAAACTTCTTTCAGGGGCTAATACCAACTCCTTTCTTGTTAAACACCTCTAAGTCAAGTTGCCAATAGAATGGAAAATGTGCCTTGAATGTATCTGGTTTTCAGAAGGCTTGTCCATGCTATGTTCACAATACACATTCCTTTACAAATTCAATCCTTAAAACTGTTTCATATCAAACATTTCAAACACTATGTACTCCCAGCTCTGACAAAACCATTTCCGTGGTTTAATTTCTGTCGCACTGGTACAAATCCATATTCTCCTCCTTCTTCATCTTATCAACCTACAAATACAGGAAAACAGATCCGAAACAACGCCTGCTTCAAAGACTGTGTCCTCATCACTGTCAAATGAAGCCAACTCTGTGTTCTCATCATAATTTGAAAGAAGGCCAGCATATTATTTTTGTATGTGTGAACTCTGCTTACCGACTGGAGGAATTTGTGAATACCATAATTAAACACCACATAAGTACATATGAAACACAGATCTTAACAAGGGGCCATGTGGGATCCATTAACTAGAATCATCTTAAGAATAAATGGAAATTAAACTATGTTACCTGAGCTTTTTTCTTATACTTCTCAAATAAGAGTAGCTTTTAGAATCCATACTTATTACTGACAATTTAAACCCCAGTAACCCAACAAAGTTCAATGCAGTGGATTCAGTCATGCTGAGATGCTCAACAGCCAAAGGCAAACCTAAAGCCCACACTTCCATATCCTATCTACACTACTGACTGCTACTCAATAGTCACTCAAGAAAAGCAGAGGTGCTCTGAGATTTACATCACCCAAGATGTCTACAACCCTTTCAACAGAATAAAAAGGGAATCATCTCCAGACTGAAGAACATATGTTTGCTACAAACTAAATACCCATATTTAAAGGTGCAGCATGTTCTTCCTGAATACATGCATGCAAATCCCACTTAGATTATAAGGGAGCTCTGGACAAGGAAGTTGGAAGCTAACACAGCCTTATATGAAAAGTCTTAACCATCTAAGAGGGAAAAGCACAACAGAGCTCATTACCCATGGTAAGTCACCTTTTACCATGGAGGTATGCTTTTTGCTTGGGCAATTGTTAATTAACAGCAGGAGTGGGAGACAATTTTCTTTCAAAACATTTTTTTTGTTTTCCAAATACATAAAATGTCTGCATATTGGAAACATAGGTTCAGCCCTGACTTTCTCAGGTAAGCATGTTTCACCTGAATACCTAGGTTTCAAAACATTCGTATAGCTTGCAGTGCTATATGAACTGTTGAAAATCTGGATCAGGTGGATAGCAACAATGGACATGATAGCTCTCACAATAGTGCCTGCAGAACAGGAAAGACATGAGCTCACACTGCGTGAGATACAGGTCTGGTAAATGAACAGAAATAGGAAAACTGCAATTGTCTTTACAGTGAAGTAATTGTAAGGCAAACTGACAAGAGTGGGTCCCTTACTCTTTCTCTCTTAAAAATATTAAAATACGGAATAACAATAGCAACATCAAAGACAGGCTGAACCAATTAAATACTATCGATAATCTCCTCAAATTCAGGCAAAACTGATTTATGGTCATGTGTCCAATCTGTGAAGTTCAGTTGCCTCTGAAGAAAAAGCACTTCTACTAGATTCTCCTCATCTCAGTTCCAGCAGGGAAAAACAAGTGGGCAGTATAATTATTCTTGTGTGTGTCTGTGAATGCGAGAGCAAGAACATGTTCTCTGAAATACGTAATCACTCCCAAGACAGTGTCCTGGCACGTCTCAGATAATCCATATGACCTTCTGGCCTGTACCTCAAATAGGAACGCCTTCTTCGTTTGTTTTCTTTGGCATGGATCTCCCTCTTACTTCACCTCCAGTTTAAGCTTCCTGCTTTCAGAAACCATTTCTCTGACAGAATGTACTATCTAGCAAGGTTGGATGACAAATTTCTCTATGGGCAGAAAATAATACTTTCTGTAAAGCCTGGGGTTGCTAAACGAGGTATCTCCACCCATCCTATTTTTCAACAGAGAGAATTCCTTTCTAAAAGAGTTTCAGTGCTTGTCAAGTATCAGAAGTGTCCTGATCTGTAGAAGTGCTATCTCATACCTATTAACGTCAAAACAACAGTAGAATGTGGCCCTGACAAGGACTGGTCATCTCATTAGCAGTCACTAATCACATCATTAGTAGTCTGTGCACACAGTCCTGTCAGCCTCCCTGGGGTGCTACAGCTTGCATTCCTCAAGGGAAGAATTGATAGGAAGCAGGCCACCAGTACAAAATCCTGATGAATTCCAATAATATCCAAGTTTGGCTTTCTGTGCAACTGAGGAAGAAACGCAAGAAGGAGACCGTTTTTTGCTTCACTGTGAGAGATCCAACAACACCTTTCCACAGACATTTCACCCAGGTGCATAATTGAGAGACACAGGTTTAGAATCCACATTCAGTTTCTGCAGTTCTCCTGCTCCTTCTGCTGCCCCACATCCCAGCTACAGATCCAGCCACAGCCATCTCTCCAGCAAAAGCCAAGGTGGCCATCAGCTGTCTTTGCTTTGGGCTGGGTTGTGCTGTTACATGCTGCTCTACGGTGGAACGTAACTTTTACACCACCTCATAGCTTGAACAGCATAAATGATGTTTTGGCTAACAACAGGTAAGGGTATGACAGCAAAAGGAAAACCCAAGGAAATGTATACAAAGCTTTTGCCTAAAAAGCCTGTAGATTTAAACAGAAGTCTTATTGAAAGGCAACAGACTTGATTTTAAGGACCTCTACCACTGACTAGATAACATGTGATATACTGAGTTAAAATTCTGAACAACTTTAAGGAAGAGAAACACCATCAGAAAGCAGTAGCATTTCTCTAGTTAAAATGCACAGAAGCAAACAGAAGCAACAACATTCAGGTTCCAACTTCAAGGCCCCATTTTCCCATACTCTATGTAAATAATTCAGTCAACTCCACCCTCCTTATGCATTTCCAAGCCCTAACATGGATATACAGACAGGGTAGTCAAGTTTTCTTTATAACAAAGATGTAAACAGTTCTGAAATGAAAGCCAGGAGGCTATCACAGACAGAGAGAATTACATTGCTCTGATGTGTTTGTTTGCATACTAATCACATAATACTGCAAACAGATGACATTTGATCATTTTTTGCTTTCAACTGCCAGTGACTAAGGTAGAAGATGGAGAAGTTTAAAAAAAATCTCAACAAAACACAAAAAACCCCAAAATAAACAGGTAAGACTGTAGGACTGTCAGAAAGGACAAAACCAAATAGCTATTAAAATATTCATTTTACACACAAACTGCCTTGATGTGTACCATATTTCTCTGTGCTTCAATTAATTTCAAATGCCAACTGTAAAGCAGCATGTTAAATACATTGACAAGATGTCTTATTTCACATAACATGCAGCTCTATGTCTTTTGTAAGTACAGTCTTTAAGACTTCCAGCAATGTTCTCAGTGAGTTTTTGTAAAGATGCCTGCCCTTGCTGGAGACGTTTCAATGTGGCACAGCCTAAATCCACAAATTTGTTATAAATGATTAATTAATAACACCTCTCCCCTCCAGGCAGGCCTTCAACACAATGGAGTTGAAAGCAAATTGTTAGTAAGTACCTCAGTGTATACTCTTTGAAATACAAACTGACATTTGAATTATGTTCTGTGAAATTCAGAGCACAAAAGGACTCAGCCTTGTACTGGAGTTTAGATAGTGGAACATCACATGAATGTAATATTTTAACAGTAATTGTTCTGTGCATGTTGGATTTGGGGTCCCAATTTATGAACCACATCTTAGAACAGAACCTGCCTGCCTGTCTACCTACCTACCTGAAACCTTCAGCTTCCCAGCTTGCCTAAGCATCACATTCTTAAATATTAGGTATGCCAAATTAATGTAGACACTTCAGTAAGCATACACTCGGGTGCCCTGGACAACAACGTGCAAGTTAGACTCTGACAGAAGGAATTCTGAACAACCAGTTCCCATTTGATCAATGCACAGGCTGATCAGGGATTTGGCAATACCCTATGCTCCCATATGGGAACTATGTATGTCAGGTGAAGCACTACAGCTTCATGTGAATTATGAACATGAAGATTTAAGACCAGATCCTTTCTTTAAAGAACATAACAACAACTGATCCTTAATTCTTGGTACATGCAAACTGTAGTGGGATGCACAAGGGGGCTAAAAGGAACTCAAGGTTGTTCCACATCCTTGGCAGGTTAGCTGAGGAGATATTAAACCAGCAAAAGACTACTAAAACATCTGCTCCTGGGATGGCATCCTAGGAGGGCAGACTAGGGAAGCCATAAGATCCACTGCACCACATGCCTGTTCTGGCTCCTTCTAAGAATGAGGCCAGAAGAGGGAGAGGAAACAAGTTGTCATATGAGACAACTTAGAGTTTATATCCCTAAAGACTACTGTGGTAAACTTCTGCTGAATAGCATTCTTTTGACCTCTCTCACTTGACACTGCCTCAGACTGGGCTCAGGAATACTTTGGCATGGGTGGCACAGCAAGGCTATTTTTTATGTAGACAGCATAGGTCCCAGGAGGTAAAAGTACCTCAAGTCTACTGAAAACTGTGGGCACAAGCAGCTGCCCCACAAAATTCTGCTTCAAGACTGTCTGTATCTCTGTGAATCACTTGTAGTATCATGGTTCAGATAAAACTTAGAACCATTAAAAACTTCTCATCCATGCAAAAATAGCACAAATTATATTAAGCAATATATCTCGTGATCAGGCCTTCTTAAAATAAACTAATTTTACACACAAGATTTTAAATTCAGTAATACCTTAACACAATAGTGAAGTGTCACAGATGACTTATCACTCAGTGTCTGTTTTACTTGGGCTGTACATTATGAACCATATGTGCCATTAGTTATTAGCAAAAAAGCACAATTTTACTCTCTTTTTTTACAATGAAAGTATAGATGTGCAGATTTCCCAGGAGGTTTAAGAAGATTTGCACTACCACTAGCAGAAGTGTGCAAGGAGTGCACACCTCATGTCTGATGCAGGTGCAGCCATGCCTCTCCTTGACATAGATTAGAGGTGACTCTATCCTTGACAGATTAATACCATCAGTTTAAAATAAATCATTAGACTTCAAGAGGAGTTTTTAAAACAAAACTAAGTTGCTTCAATTCAAGAGTGAAAAGCCCCTCACTCTCTAGGGAATATTTTCATGCAGGATGTGTGGAAGCAAATCAAGTTATGCAGGAAATGCCTTCCTGACACCTAGAATGTATAAAAAATACAGGACTGCAAGTAGTATGGAAGATATGCAAGAGCATGGAAATATAAAATGTAAAGTCTTTGTGTGCATCTGGAAAGCAAACAAAGAATGAATCTTCTGATGAGTCAATACAGACATCAACTGCAAGAAATTATACATGCAGTACAAGTCAGCCAAGGGCATGTCCTACAGGTTTTGTAACATACACGAGCAACACCATAAAGATACATTTGGGTCAGATTCATAATTCACCAAGCATGTGTAAGAAACCCTCAACAGAAAAACCAGAAAAATTGTTTCCCCTTAACCCTTTCTCTAGAAATAAAAAACAAATGCTGCTTTTAATTATCACAGATTAAAGAAAATCCTATTAAATCATTTTTCCATAATAAAACCATTCCAAGCTAGGTCATGGCTGGTCTTTGCACATACATACAGTAGGTAGGAATATAAATACAGGTCTTTCTCCTAACATTTGATTTTAATTCCTGCTTTAAAGGACAGCAACATTTGCTCTATCCCAAAGCACACACAGGCATAAACACACCCCACCAGGAGTTTTGAATGTATACAAGACCAGGAGATGTTTCACCAGAACCACTGAGATGGTTCATGATGCTCAGAGTTCAAGCAGGTTGGCTTGGGCAGCAGAGAACCAGCCCTGAGCCTGAAAGCTGAAGCCAGATGCAAGTCGAAAATAAGGTGCAAACTCTAAACACAGGAGATGATTAATCACTGGAATGAGCTACCAAGAGAAGCAGCAGACTCTCCACCCCTTGAGATCCTTGAATCATGTCTAGGCACTTCTCTGGAAGATCTGCTTAGCTGAACAAATTTTTCTCGGTACAGGACAGCTGAGATGGGTAACATGAAACCGCTCCTATTACAAAACAAATCACGAAGGCGACCCAATGTCCCTTCTGGCCTTACATCCTGGATCATTCCGTGAATCACACATAAGCATCTCCATAGGCTCAGGACCTTGGACTGCAAGCTAGTTACGAAAAGAGAAACACTTTCATATTTATTTTTAACACACTACATGCATAAACATGAAATATGTAAAAAACTTAATTTCCATGGCCATAATGGAAAAACATGGTTAATCTATTTAGTTTTTCCCTGACTTTTAAGAAGCATATTGGAAAAAAAAATATGGGTTTAGATAACTCAGGGGAAGATTACTTTTTTCAATTCTACAATTTCACTTAAAATTAATGATCTCTATCTACACATAACAGTATTAAAAAGTTCATTTTACTACAAAACTTTAAATTACTTCATAAGATCCACTTCATCACATGCCTGTTCTGGCTCCTCCTAAGAATGAGGCCAGAAGAGGAAGAGGAAACAAGTTGTCATATGAGACAACTAAGAGTTTATATCCCTAGAGACTACTATTAAAAGCTACACAGATATTTCTATACCTCTGGTTTTGTAGTGCTTACATATCATATAATTTTAAGCCTTCGGTGCAAAACTTGATGTATCTAAATTCTAAAGGCTTGGCAAACCTATCTTCCGACATTGGCCTTACAAACTGGGGCTTCATATGGCCATTTTCAGCATAAAAAAAAACCTACCTTCCTTGTCTACCAAAAGGCTCCTCTCTTAAAATCTTTAGATACTCTCGTACTATAGCAATCTTTTCTTTCTTCCCAGAGTTTAGTCAACAGTCATCTCCAGTCACTTCTCTTGGCAGGTTGGGCTTTTTTCTTAATGTTACAATTAAGAACTTAATCCTGAATCTTTAATTCACTTGTTGAATAATAACAAAACTTTTTGTGCTTGGATTAAACCAACTTGGAAGTTCATTTATTTTTTGTGAGAGAGATGATGAAAGACAAGGAAGTTGCCAGTACAAGAAATCCTCTTTCTCATTTCTAGTCTGTCCTTGTATTAAAACAAAAAAATATGCCACTCACACCTATGATGTAATTTGTTTTGAACCATTACAAGAGTGAAGGGCAATCAAGGGCTAGACTCAAAACTTGTGAGAAGTTGTCACCCATCTCTTCACTCAATATCAAACTGGCTTCAGTCGCAATACCCACTTGAAATTCTTTTTTACTTTCCAAGGGGAATTGAATGAATTTATTTTCTGTTTCAGAAAAAATGATCAAGTCTCTAGTCATGGAATATCTATGAAAATGTCCCCTACTAGAGCTATTCTAAAAAAAATTAAATACACATAGGAAAATGTTATGTATTATATCACTCAGGCATGGGAGTTGGGATCTATGGCTTTCAGACCTCTGTCAAACTATGACAGCTTCTGCACAGGAGAGTGCATATCCCTCCTAAGCACCCTCCATTAGTTTGGAAAATACAAATTTTCAAACCTTTGCAGCAGAGAATTTAAGTCTCCCATTAGACTTGGAGATAGAAAGGAAATTCTTAATTAGTCCTGATCATTTTATCCCATCTCTTTCACCTCCTCAGTTCCAGTGAAAACTGAGTCCAGCATTTGACTCCAATTTTCAAGGCCAAGAACTTGGACGAAAGTAGTTTAATTTCACAGAGATGAATCTTTGAAGGAAAGAAGTCAGTGTATAAAAAGCAGAAGGAAAACCTCCATTTGACAATTTAAAAAACAGAGGGTTTTTTTCAGCTTTAACACAATTGCTGAAAATTTTTATATTTTTAGATACAAACACATATAGAACCCTCAAGGTTCTGATTTACTTCTTGCTATCACCTGTCTCCCTCATTTTTTTCTCCAGATGCAGCTTGGACATCCTAATCCAACTCCCATTTCAGTAACATTTAAACTCACACTTACTTTGGGGCGTGGGTTTTCAAACCCATTTATCCGAATGGAGGGATTAAATTCTTTGAACTCTGGCTTAGCTGTACTGAAGCAGAAGTAGAAGTAAACCTTCCTAACAAGCTTTTTACATAAATAGTCAGCTTTACAGTTTCAGTCTGGAGACCAAAGGAGGGATGGATAAAAAGCAACAGGGAAGGAAAAAGAAAAAACCTTTCGTCTGAAGTTTACACTCTTAGTTTAGACTTTTGGCAAAGTCAAGGTTCAGGAAGAGCATAAAACAGACCTCATGAAAGGTGTACAAACTGTACTGGGACATGACAGGAAAGTCATTTGTCTCCATCAATATTTTTCTTTTGCACATATAAAGCATGCTAGTTCCTTTAGGACACTACAAACTCCAAGTAAGCGCATATGCCACCAATCCACACATGCTTCAAAAGCCGAAGGAAAAATGCATTGCAGGAAAAAAAAGCAAGAGAATAACAAGTCTTGAAATTATCACAACAAATTCTGGAGAATGGAATATATCCCTACATAGTATATCTCAAAACATGGACAACTTAGGTAAACATCTGTCTTGGAAGAGACTGAAGAATTTAAAACAGACTAGTAATGATCCACAACAGTTGTGCCGCATATTACAAATATTTCTTTTAAATAGTTCAAGATTTTGTAACAGAACAGTCACAAAAACCGGTACGTTCCTTTCTTTAAAGATTTCTTCCTAAATTGCTTCAAAAAGTTGAGATAACTTAATGGGGCACCACTGTGAACTGAAGTCAGTATGATAAATACATAAATTTGCAATAGTAGGAAAGAAAATACAAAAATACTTGTTTGCTTTCTTCAAAACCCAAAAGAAATCCAAAATTTAAAAATATTACTTACAAATTTTCAGAGGATTGCTGCCTTGAAAAGTGTTTCATATTGTTGCCTTGTAGATTAAGTTTCCTTTTCTATTACCTAACTGCAAAATATACTATTTAGAATAATTTTTTTATTTTGTTCTCATTTTTTTCCTTATTTTGTTAATGCTATGCATAAATATGTATAGCATCCTTGATTTTGAGGAAAGCAGTCTAATTTAAAACAGAAGATTTAACTTTCACTGCCAGCCAGTGAGAAACATTAAAAGCCAAACATATTAAAAGGAGATAAATAGCTAAAAGTATTGCAATTGGAAAGTAATTTTCTCCTGCTGGGGACAATAATCTATATATTTTAAATTTCTTAATAGAAGTTTTAAATAACCTGCTTCAGTACCCCTCTCTCAACGTATTGATACACAGTGCTGCATTTTTATCATTATCATCAAGTCTCAGCTCTCAAAGTCAGGTGAGTCAGGTGATTGCATAAGATTGAGCAGTCTCTTAAGAACATAGTAATTTCTAGTTCCAGTAGTTGCAGAGAAAAAGAGAAAAATCCAGAAGTCTGGTTCTGTTACGTTCTAATGATTCAAAACTCCAAAATATGTTATCACACAGACTGTGTTACTCCTAGGTCATTTTGAAGATCCCTCTACTTAGTTACAAGCTCTTGGACAATGGCAAACAGGCACATGGCCTTCAGCCTAATTCCCAAGTGGAACTCCCAAAACCCAGGAGATTATTTTCAAGACACAAATGAAATTTCCGTAAAGGAGAGAAATATTTATAAGTAATAATTTCTACTTATAAATAATAACTTGTAATCCTATAATTTGTCTCGATGTTTATATAAATGTGCAGAAAATAATTAGAAAATAAAGGTCTTTGCAACTTGTAACAAATTGAACATTTACAGTTACTGCAACTACTTCTTCTGACAGAAGTACTGCTCCCGAGAAATTCCTGTATCAGAACGGTTTGAAAATTAAGTGTAATCATCTTGCCTATTTCCCTGAACTCCTGGAAGAACTACTTTAGGTACTGGCTTCCCACCCACATACCAGATGTTTCTTCCTTTAGTTAGGGATTTGAAATCCAACAAGATTGGTATTTGACTCAAATGTGGTCACTGCATATTTTTAAAGTTACTTCATTGAACAATAACTGCATTAGGCAAAAAGAAAGTGACAGTAAAACATGTTTCAGTCCCTAAGTGTTAAATAAAGTTGGTTTCAGTGTGCATTACAGACGTATTCATGTATTGTTGAAAAATTACCACAGAAACTGAGTCATAAACCTCATTTACACAAGGGCAATCAAAGACAGTCTTTCATAGAAATTCCAGGGGAAATTCCAGGGGGTTCCATGCAAATCACTTAAGAAGTCCGCAAGAACATAATATCCAAACATAATTTATGTGAATACTTGGCTCTAACATGGATGCTGCATGTGAGAATGGTTCTAGTTGATGGCCACATGGTACACATTACCTCAGAACTTGCTGGATCTCAATGACCTGAACTGTCACAGCAAAAGAAGCACATTAAATTTTCAAAAGGCTAACTTGCAAAAGGCTGATCACTGAAAGTAGTAATTCCTCCATTATAAAAGAGCTATATATATTTATTTTCACAGAGGGTCTTAACAGCTGTGGTGGAAGTCAAAAATATGCAACAAAAGGGAAAGCTTTGCAGAGCACAGCTAAGTTGATTATTGTAATTCATATCTGGAAGTGAAAACACACATCCTTAAAACCCCTCCATCTGGCATAAGAGGTGACAGCCTGTTCAGAAATACAGATAACACTGAACATATCATTTTTATGCTCTCACTGAATTATTTAATCCCACCAGAGTGGTGACATTCAAAGACCTTCAGGGAATCTGGCCAAACAAATAATTGTTTGATCCAGACCCATGTCTGCCATCTACACACTACAGAAATACATAATTGTTGGCCAATAAGGAAAAGACAAAAGATTGACCAGGAAAAGGCCTGAACACAATTCACTCTCAGAAGGCAAATCAATCAGCAACAATTCTTGCTACTTCCCAGATGCATGGGAGTCAGATTATTCTCTGCAAGATTTTAATTTCCTTTCCTATAAATACCTCAAAGTAATGACACATTAATGTTTACATGCAAAACAGTGAATTAGTAACAACTGACAGTGTTCATAGTCAAAAAGCTAACACTATGAGGAGTCCATCAGTTTCTTACCAGTATTAATCCAGCTAAAAATTCCACTATTACTACCACAATCAATAGGAAATATTACATGACGCCTAATATCGTTAGTTTTGCTGCCATCATCAGACAGGCTGATGACCATACTTACAGTCTTAACTGCTGCCATTACAAGTTAATGCCTACACCTGCTTAAAATGGGTAAGGCAGATAACCTATAAGATTTCATAGACCAATGAGAAGTTTAAACGTAAAGCAGATCTGAACTGAAATACACTATTTTTTAATAGAAATAAAAAGAACACAAAAGTGAGAATGCCACATCTGAGATGGAAAGAAACCTAAGTGTGCTTGCTGCAATTTGCAAAGTAGGGAACAGGGAATCTGCATTTCAGAACACTAAAACACCTGACATAAGAAATTGCAAATCCAGAAGAATAAATTTTTAATACAATCAGTTCTTTCTATAGCGATTCCCTCTAGAATTCCCTTTATAGAAAGACATTGTACTTCATGTATCACTGGGGAACAACAAGCATAGCATCTGCATTTAAAAAAGAAAAACATGAGCGAGGTCACTGCAAATTAAACTTAAGGCCTAAAATACTATTATCTCATTCCCAGTAGTATTAAAACCTTTAAAACCAACATAACATACAATTAAAGGTATAGACAAAAGGGGAATTAATACATTATCATTTATCAAAGGCAGGTAGTGTCAGAATAGCCTATTTCTCTCAGAGGATAGCTAATTTTCTGAGAAATAAAATGGAGTAGATCAGATTTTAACAAAGCATTTGGTAGCATGCCATGAGAGGAAGTTGGTAAAATGGAGATTGATACTGTAATATTACACAGGGGAAGACAGCTATTGCAGATACCATGAAAGCCTTACTCCAAGCTGCAGAAGGTCTAATACAGTTCCTGCAGACTTAATCTAGACAGCAACTTTTTTTTGTAATAACTTTGTCATGAAAAAATGCACAAGAGGATGAAATCTGCTAAAAAGACCAATACTGGGTCTTTTCATGCAAGAAAAACTGAAATGTTCAGAGACAGTATAAAATACATTAACATGAAACCAAAGTAATAAACTTCAGAACTCAAAAGTAGAAATTTATTCTTTAGAAATGACAGGGGAGAAGGTGGGGAGAGGTTTAATCCCAGGATGTATTCTGAGATAACAGTGAGCCACCATGGATCAAGCAGCCTGAAAGGGGCAAATATGATTTAATAGTGTGCCAAATGAGACATCTGACATACATTTATTTATCATCTGCAATGTTGTGTGTGATTCTGGTTACTTGCATATAAGAAGGAAAGAGCCAAACAGGAGAATGATGCTACAAAAAGCAGAGGAACTGGAAGGCTTACATCCCAAGAGGAGACTAAAGAGAGTTCAGCTTATTTAGCTCTGCAGAAAAGAAGCAGACAATATGATTATAGAATCACAGGGTATGTTGAGTTGGAAGGGACCCACAAGGATCCTCAAGTCCAACTGCTGGCCCTGCACAGCCCCATCCCCAAGAGTCACACCATGCGCCTAATCAGGAGTATTGTCCAAACGCTTCTTGAACTCTGTCAGGCTGATGCTGTGACCACTTCCCTGGGGAGTCTGTTCCAGCGCCCAACCACCCTCTGTGTGAAGAACCTTTTCCTAATATCCAGCCTAAACCTCTCCTGACACAACTTCAGGCCATTCCTTTGGGTCCTGTTGCTGCTCACCACAGAGAAGAGATCAGTGCCTGCCCCTCCTCTTCCCCTCATGAGGAAGTTGTAACTGCAGTGAGATCTCCCCTCAGTCTCCTCTCCTCTAGGCTGAACAGACCAAGTGCCCTCAGCTGCTCCTCATATGTGTTCACCTGAAAGCCCTTCATCATCCTTGTGGCCGTCTTTTGGACACTCTTTAATAGTTTAATGTCTTTCTTATATTGTGGTGCCCAAAACTGCACACAATGCTTGAGGTGAGGCTGCCCCAGTGCAGAGCAGAGCAGGACAATCCCCTCCCTTGCCCAGTGGCGATGCTGTGCCTGATGCACCCCAGGACAGGTTTGGCCCTTCTGGCTGCCAGGGCACTGCTGACTCATGTTCAACTTGCCATCAACCAGGATACACATGACACTTTCTTTGGCACTGCTCCCCAGCATCCCATTCCCCAGCCTGTCCATACATCAAGGGTTATGCCATCCCAGGTGCAGAATCTGGTACTTTCCCGTGTTGAATTTTGTAGCTGTTACATGCCCATCTCTCTAATTTGTCTAGGTCTCTCTGCAGGTTCTCCCTCTCTTCAAGGGACTCAACAGCTCCTCCCAGTTTTGCATCATCTGTGAACTTGCTCTGTATCCTTTTGAGTCCTGCATCCAAGTCATTTATGAAGATGTTGAAGAGCATAGGCCTGAGGATGGAGCCCCGCAGAACCCTACTAGTGACCCTGAATATATGTATTTTAGGCAACAGCTTGGAGGGAGAGGAATGGCCATTGAGTTAAAGAAGAGCACACGTGAAGTAACCCCAAGATGATTCTGCTTAGTCCTCAGCTGACAAATAATGTCCCTGATTTATCATGTTTAACACAAATAAAACTTATTTTGGAAATCACCACAAGAGAGTGGAGGCTTATTTCAGGCCAGAGAATTTGTGCTGGTATTGTCTGGGGTAGAGGTAACTTTCTTCACGGTGGCTGGTATAGGGCTGTGTTTTGGATTTGTGCTGGGTTGATAATACTGAGACAGGGTTGATAATACTGAGAAGTTATTGCTGAGCAGGGCTTGCACAGAGCCTTCTCTGCTTTTCCTACAGCCACACTGGCATGGAAATTGGGGGTGCATGGGAGGTTGGGAGGAGACACATCCAGGACAGGTGACCCAAACTGACCAAAGGGATCTTCCAGACCATTTCGCATCATGCTCAGCATGTAAAGTGGGGAGAAGAAGGAGGAAGAGGGGGGCATTTGGAGTGATGGCGTTTGTGATGTGCAGTGCCAAAGAGCCACTGCACATGACGAGGCCCTGGAGATGGCTGAACACCTGCCTGCCCACAGGAAGCAGTGAATTAATTCCTTGTTTTGTTTTGCAAATGTGCATGCTTTTGCTCTCCCTAATAAACTGTCTTTATCTCTACCCATAAGTTTTCCAGCTTTTACCCTTCTGATTCTTTCCCCGATCCTGCTGGTGGGGGAGCAAACAAGCAGCTGAGTGAGGCCTGGCAGCTGGCTGGGGTTAAACCACAACAGAAGTGAACTCTAGGCAAACCTTTGGGCATGCCTTCAGCTGATTTTGACTATTATAACCACCTTCAGAGCAAACCCTTATGCCGCTGCAGCTCAGCCCCCATGTTTGTGCAGAAACTGCTGAATGAAGGAAGGAGCCTCAGCAGGGACTGCTGAACAAATGACTGTTGTGAGATTAGAAAAACACACCTAAATAATTTAAATTTACCTCAGAAGAACAGAGTATTCAAAGATCCCATGAGGAACACTGCTCCAAGTCCTGCAGAAGCTCTGCTTTCACAGCAATCTGAGCTGCAGATAACAGAAAGCAAAAGAGTTTTAAAAATGTTTTACACAGCAGAGATGAGCTCAGAGTTAGGGCCTGCTTGAGGATTGCAATTTACCACCTAATGCAGTTCTTAAAGGGCATTCAGATAGAAATTGTAATAAAATAAACTGTGCGATCTGCAAATTAAGAATTAAATAAACAGGCAAAGCTTATTAGTGATAACACTGATTAGTTGTTAAAGTTCAGCTAAACTTTAAAGACATGATGAAGGTGGCTCAGGGGGAGTGTATACCATTATGCAAAATTAAGCACAAAATTTCAAAGCCAGTAAGTCTGAGTGACAAGTTGGTTAAGTTAATTGCAAGCAAAAATGGAGCTCTAAAAATTACAGGGAGCATAAAACTACAGCATTGTTACTTCTAAAAAGAAAAATCAAAGGAATGTAATGATGGTACTTGAAGCGCACGAAGGAATAATGAAGCACAAATAGCTAGGAATATTAAGACTAACAATAAGGGTTTTTAAAATATACTGGAAGCTTGAAGAATGCTAGAGAACATTTAGTTCCATAAATAAGGTGATGGAGTAAGGAAATATTTGCTATTGGGAAAAAGAATTACAGAATAATTGATTCCTTTTTTTATTTGAATTTCACAAGCAGAATATTCTCAAATGTAAGACCTTAGAGAGCCTACTGTGGCCATGAGAAATTCAGAAGAAAGGAAGAACCTAATACTCTTGTTTAATGCCAATAAATATCTGAGATCTCACTTGAACTAAAATATTGACTCTTAAGCTTGCCCTGTATTTTTCATTGCTTTGAAAAAGTGAAACTTCTTTTAGGAGAAAAAGCTTCAGCATGGCTTCCAACAGAAACCTGAATCTAGACAGAAGCTCCATTTATGTCCACAGTGGCTTGCTGCTACAATGAACATTCATTCAGAAAGGAATATATTAGGAGCAGTAGTAAATAACCCTTTGTTGATCACAGCATTAAGCTCAGTGAATCTTTTGAAAGTCCTTAGTAAAATCTAGACATTCCCTCTTCATAAGCATGCATCATTCTCTGCATCATTCCCAATCAGTAACACAGGAATAAAATATAAGGACTGTATCCTTCCCCAAATTATGATTATTTCAGCTTTATTTATCAGAGTTAGAACAAAAAAAACCTAACCCAAACAAAAATAAGATAAAACTCTTCTTCTTCCTGCTATTTAACTTTCAGTGCCTCCTGGGCAGTCAGTCACTCTGCTGACTCAGTCCACTGAGTTGCCTGCTCTCAACCACAAACTCCCAGGCTGGCTGCATCCTGGCAGCAGAGGCAGGGTGGGCTGGTGGGCTCCTGTGCAGGCAGGACAGTGTGCCCAGGGATGGGAGATCCCTGTGAGGCAGGGGTGAAAACAGCATGTATGCTCACTGACATGAAGGCGACTGTCAAGCACACAGACAGACACGATGGCAGAACTGAAGCGGCAAGAAGTACTCTCCTAAATTTTTTAATATTTAACTGTGCCTTTACCATCAAAGACCTTGATGGTCTGGGGTTTTTTGGCTTTTTTCCCTTTCCTTCTGTTTGACAATAAAAAATGCTTAGGTGGAAGGAATACAGTACATCTTCCCGAGAACTACCTGGAAGACTGCAGAACCATTGTCATGACAGGACTGAGCTGGACAAGAGAGGCACTACTTAGTCTAGGGGGAAAACTCATTCAAAAACTGGCAAATGCAAGTCACAGCTTTATGATTTCTTGCTAATAAGCAAGAACACAAGGTGGTAGAGTATGGTGAGTGACTCTTAGTTAAGAAGAATCAAATGGAAGCAATGCATTTAAAGTAGTAAATGGCTATGAGTTGCAACAAGCTTTAGTCCATTCTTTTGTACTTGCTAATTTAGCTTTTGAAAAGACAGACGGATTAAGTTTCCCTTGACAATTTTATTTTCTTTCTTTTTCCTGAGGGTGGATACAGCAATTAGTTTTGGTTTGTTTTTTTCCTTGCATAAATAGCTAATGAAATAAACTAATATACTCTGAAAAAACAGAGTGAAAAAAACCAAACAATCTCAAACTCTAAAAAAGTACGGGTGTGGGGTAAATATTGTTTGTGTTGTTCCTCAGATGGATGGCCCTTGGCTTGTTTCTTTCCCTATGCAACACTGGGGCTTGCGGTATCAAAAAATGGCTGTCTGAGCCATTAGCAGCCAAAACAAACACAAAGATATCCAAAAGTGGAGGAAATGGAGACACTGAGCCATAAACATTCCTACTTCAATGCAGCAATTCAAGTTGATCAAGGTTAGTATTCAGGATGTGAGTGAGTCTCCACAAAGTATAGATAAAGTGCAGGATAGTTATGAAATCTACACAGAGTCTTTACTACTTTCCTGCTACTTCTGGTCACATTATCCTTGTTTATCTGGGAGTATGTCATCAAACCCCACGACAAAATTAGTCTAATGACCAAAACGCTTGGTCATCTTCTCCTTGTTAGCTTAGCTAGCATGTTAATGTGCTGCAGAACAAACACAATGTACTACACTGGTTGCCTCCTCCTCCTCCAGCTTTTACTTCGGCTATCTACCCTAACACAGAATGGGTAAACAGTTTTCTTGCCAAATAGTAATGGATTAGCCACAGCAGCGGTGACGACAGCACAGCGTGAGGAAGGATAAGAGTTACAATAGATATTCCCAAAGCAGTAACGTGAGCTGGGATAAGACAGGAATGAAATGTCATCATCCAGATGAACATTTACATGCTATGGAAATGATGAAGAGTATTTGGATTGAGCAGAAGGGCGACTTCAACGTCACACCAACTCCCAACAAAGTTCATCTGACAAAGATTATATATGCTGAAATTTAATCCCATAATCCAGTTCTCCATCTTGAATACAGGTTATGTTACTAACATTTACTCTATACAGTAAAACAAAATATAAAACTCTTAACAGTCATACTATAATGCCTGTGATTGGAAATACTTTACTTTTGGTATTCTTTCAACCTTGGCCGGATCCTGAGACCTACTAAACATGTATTTCATATCTACCTGAAAGCTCTGCCAATTTTCATAGCCTCTCAGGACAGGAAAATGAATTGAATATATAGTTAAGAATAATAAAACAATAACTAATAATAAATAAAACTACTAAGATTTCAGGGTGCCTGGAATACCTGAAGTGAAATTCACAATTTGTTATGCATAAAAAGGAAAAGCGTTGTGACATTGTATCCATACTCTTTATGATTTTAAAATTAATGCAATATTTAGAAGATCAAACAGAATATTTTACGACCTATTCAGTTCTGCTACTTCTGTATATACACATTAATGTAGTAAAATTGTTTACCACTTTGTGAGCTGGAGCATGTTTGTTCCATTTTATACACAGTAAGAACAGAAGCACAAACACTTGTAAGATCTTAAGATCTTAAACCTTCAAGCCCCGTTTCCAGTCCCATCACAAATTTTCTATGCATTCAGATGGCGAGTCCAGTTTTCCATCAGAAAGCATGAAAAATGGGCATGTTGTACGGAAAACTATACTCCAGACTGCAAGAAGCTCTGGCATTAATGGGATGGCAGTGGAAGAAGCCCTGAGAACTTTGTCCAAGGTGTCAGAGAGATCTTCTGGAAGTCATGAGACCATAAGACATGAGACATACAAGCATAAATCTTGTACCTTATTAGAGGAGAAAACTATTTCTTTCCCTGAAATGTCCATTTATTGATATAATCCCAATTATTTAAAAATTCTTTGGTGACTCTTGTGTCATAACACATTACACTATTCCTGAATTAATTGGCACATGGAATGCTCAGGTTGACAAAACTTCTTGTGAGTCTGGGAAGTTTTATTAGGAAAAATTTCTCAAAATGTTTTTGGGGCCCATTATTTACTTCCATTTTCCATTTTTCTGTATCATTTTCTACCTGTCTCGTTACTGGATGTCCTTCAGCTCTTTTCAGCACGCCAATTATCCTCTCAGTCATTTCTGGTGCTCGTCCCTCCTCTCTTAGACTCCAGCAAGTCTGAAGCTCTCTCTGGTTCACTGCTCAGGTTATATTTCATTACGGCTGCCGCATTATCCGTAACAACCATCATTAAAAAGGCTGCTGCATTATCCCTAGAAAGGGAGCAACATTTCAACAGCTTTGTGCAGCAAATGCACTCAGGGAGGGTTTCTGCCACCGCCTGCCAAGTTCCCATTGCTGCACTTTCCCCACTGGTTCTCCTGCTTTGTAACTCAGGTTCTGAATTTGTCTCAGGTTCCCTCTGTTTTGCTCTCATTAGGAAGGCATTTGGGCAGCATTCTTTTCCCTTCATGATAGAGAATTAGTTCCAGGTCACTGCTGAGCCATAGACATTGTCCTTGAATGTGTAACCTGTAATGAAATGAATGACTGCCCTGTAAGATACCAAACCTTTCACGCAGGATTCCCCATCCTCACCCTAATGGCTGCCCACTTACCTGGATGGATTTAAAATAACAGGAGAAAGGGAAAAGTGTAAAGGAAAAACTGGAACTCTTCCTCATCTCCCAATATATGTTTAGTAATGTATCTTGGGCAAGCTTCCACTCACCGAAAGTGTTTGGGCTCAGAAAGCTAAAGAACAGCTGTGTTGTACACCCAGCTGCTGATGTTTTCTTATAGACACCAGCTATGTAAATATGCCTTAAGTTCTCAGCTATTAATCCAGTAGTTACTATCAAAGAAAAAAATCATAGAAGCACTCAATCTACCAAAAGTTAAGATTATAACTCAGAGGTGTCACAGCTTAATTCACAGAAGAGTGATCTGTTTTAAAATAAACCTGTTTCTAGCTCTCCCCATCTAAACCCATGCTGCTGTTCTCTTCTAAGCCAAGATCAAACTGCTGCAATCTTAAAAAGAGTGAATTTTCTCTCACATAGAACTTACTATGGATTAACAAGGGTGTAGTTTGAAAAGTAAAGTCTTTCATGTCTAGAATGCATCCTTCTGGAGAATTTTTGGTTGCACCATTAATAGCCCTTCTTGATCAGACAACCTGCAGAAAATCACCATAAGACTGCATGAGAAACTGCAAACACAACACACCGTGCTGTTTCAAATAATGTGAGGAAACACAAACAAGACACGAACAAGGGGGACATCTCTTGGCTGGAGAGCTCCTTGGAAGAGGAAAGGGCAAGAAACATTCCAAAAAGGGAAGCACTGTTGCTGAATAAACACAAGTGACTGATTTAGGAGGGGCAGTTATCAGACTCTGTATGCTGTACATGTGAGAGGAAAATACACCCTAGAGGACAATTCAGAGCAAGGGACTCTTGGAGGAGTGCAGCCTCAGGATAGTGCCTAAGATGAGATCCAAGATATCCAGAATATTCTCCCTCTTGTAGTTTAACATCAGTCAACACAATCCTTCATCATTCAGCAACTTCTCTACAGTTCCTCTGAACCCTGACCTGAGTTGTTAGGACTTGAGCAAGGGAGCTGAATATGAAACCAATTGACCAATGCAGCTAAACGTTTTTTCTCAGCACTTCTATTATCATGGATGAAACTTCTGCTCTAACTTGTCTCTTCTTGGAGAACACGCATAATATGAACACTCCAAGACTCCATGCCAGCAGTAAAGCAACCTCCTTTGTAAATCTGCTTACCTGCATCAACTGACTACTGAAAAGAGCCCAATCAAGAAAGAGTTATTTCACAATTAGCTGTGCTCAATTTTGCTTTTTAATCACTACCTTTCAGAGATCTAAGCTTTGACAGTTCCATGGGCCCCCCAAAAGAAAGGAGGATCAAACATGCTGCAGCTGTTTCTCTGCAGCATTTCTCTCCCTCTAAAAGTGTTCTGAAGTTAATTTTGATGAGGTTTGAAAGGAGTAGGCTTGTGCTCCACGCTGAAAACGTTTTCAATTTGACAGCTCTGTCTGTGTGGGGGAGGGAAAAAGATCAGTGATATCTTTAAGTTATGCAATAAAAAGTTAGCTGTCTTCTTTGAATGCAGATTTCTATTGAAGTTTTAAATAGTCCTATTCACTAAGGAAAGGACTGAAAAGGTGGTTAACATAAGTAAGCTGAAGCAACCTGCTGCTGTTCCTGTGAATAAAACTGACCTTCTGGAGTAGTGGCAGAGGCTGTCGACCTTGTTTTTCTCCCTTGCACCAGCCACTGTGTATCCTTACACGAGTATCGTATTTCCAGGCACGCAGCCAACTTCTACGTATGGCAGTACAGAGTAGTACACAGCGCCAGCATTCACTAAAATGAAGTTTGCTTTCGTAAAGACTTAAGAGAACTCGAGCTTATGCTGAGCTTTGCACTGACCAGAACTTTCCCAAGGGATGGACAAAAGATTCCTGGGATCTACAAGGAAAAAAGCATCAATGATTTTGCAACACATTCCAGAAATCACAGGCCACAAAATATCTGATGCTGTAACCTTAGAAGCTTTGCTGTGGAAAGACATGTCTTTACCTTCTTTCATGTATTGTTATGCCTCTATTTCAGAGTCGTAAGGGGAAGGGAAGGTATGCTTCTAACATATTAAATAGCCAATGAGAAGCCTAAAAAGATCACAAGTTTAAATTAGTTGTCTTTGACCTTTCCTCATCATCCAGTAAATTGTCTTCCATTTACAGTAAGGCACTTCTCCTTCAAGCAGTCTTCCTTCTCCCTCCCAAAGCTTTAGAATGTAGAGCTTGTACTCCAGAAAGCAATGGGACTTTCACTACATGAATTTCGTCAACCCCATCAATGCCTTATCAACACCTGAATCCCTCACATAAATGATCTTTACCCACACTGTGTTTCATGAAGCAGGGATGTCTGTCACATTTCACAGACAGAGTTTCAAGACACCCAAGTTTATGTGATTCACCAAAATCACAGGTGAAGTTTGTGGCTGAGGTGCTGCACCTGACCTTCAAGTCCAAGCCTTCTCTTTTTCTAGCAATATATATATCTGAGACCTCATCTTTCTTTCTATTCTTTTCCACAGCCCACTGAGAGGAACAGTCTCCTTTTCTTCCCTGCTAGTAAAAAGTCTAAACAGATAGTAATGACAGCTTCTTCTACTCCAGCAGCAACACTGCAGATCCAGGGAGAAGTCTGGCCATTTTTCCCATCACGTTTGCTTACCCCTTTCTAGGACCACAAAAAGGGAAGTCAAGGAACAGCTGTAAAAGCCTCAAGTTCTTGTATCAGCTTTCACTTTTCAGGCTCCCTTAGAAGCAGTAAAGAGATCATTGAAGGACCACTGCAAGCAAATAAGTGAGTTAGACTAATCGTCTGGGGCCAGTGCTTCCCATAGACGGGATTCCAAAGGAGCTGGCCAGGAGAACAACACTCACAGCCTCAGCCCAAATATTCTGCCTTGGTAAACCCATGACAATACAGAAGTAGGTCCAAGAATCTCTCACGGTGGTGATCACCTTGGATCTTTTCCAAAGCAGTCATTGCTATGAACATAATCAGGATATTAATTGATAGACTTGTGGGAGGACAACATTTTACCCCTCTCACATCTACTGCAGGTCTGGTAGGAAAAGAAAAGAGACATTTGCAGGAGAATCAAATATTCTCTTTCATGACAAAGAGCAGTATATTTTTAGGCTTTAAAAATTATATTACTTCTACATGTCAATCTTTCAGATTTTTTTCTGTAATAGATATCTATTTCAAATGAAGCAATTTTATTTCAAAAACAATTGTATTGTGCAGTTACTTCTTTTTCCTACCTTCCTTTTCTTTTTGACCTTTATCCTGTAGTTAAATAATATGCTGCATGAACCACATTATAATAAGAGTTGAAGAGTACACATTTCTTTGTATTTATTTGTTAAAATACTACTCCTGTAACCTAAAGTTATAGCCTTTCTTCTCGCTTACAAATCAACCTTCGTTACTTTCTGTCTTCAGCATTATTATTACCTAAATTTCTAAAGCCTGTCAAATGACAGAAAAGCACTGAAGAACCTCCAGATGCATCAGAGCTCCAATACTAGAAATATCTGTCATTATTTGAAAGTTAACAATCTATAGCACATTATTTTGTGAGTAAAACAAGCAGTGTTTTCTACGTGGAAATAATGATGCACAGAACTCTGAGCAACACAACTCAAATTCCAAGTTGTGCTTTATTGAGTAGGGATTGGACCAGCTGGACTTCAGAAGTCCTTTGATATTACAATTTCAATAATTAGGATTTCATCTGAATAAGCAAATAATTATTACAGATTTTTCAGTTTTGCTCAGGGTTGGTTTTGGTTTTTTGGGTTTTTTTGTTTTGTTTTGGTTTGGTTTTTTGGGGTTTTTTTTGTTTTTGCTACTTAGAAAAATATTTGGGGAGGCAGAATGTTTCCTTTAAATTGTCCAGTCTAATGGTCCTCTAACCACCATCTGTTTCTATGTCAGAAAACGTTCATACAATTCACCAGTTTCTAGAAAGGAAGAATTATAATTCTTGAAAGCATCCGAGATACTTTTCACTCATTTATGCCTCTCCAAGGAGCTTTTGGAATATAGTGCAGTAGAGGTAGAGTTGTGTACAGTATGCCTTGCTTGCCTTTCCTTCATGGGACTGCTCTACCAGCAAGTAAATTACATGTATGTATAAATAAAATAAATATATCTAATCATCATATAAACCCATCGCTATAGTTTGATGTCTTCTGCCAAGTTTTTCTGACATCCAGATAAAATTTCAAAGGCTGAGCCCAATTATCCCACCACCTACAAAGCTTTGCAAAAGATTTCAGGGTATTTAAATAAGCAGTAAAGAAGCAGCAAATACAGGCTGGATAAAAAAAAATGCACTGATTATTAACATAAGAAAAGTAATCTAATGATTTCACTGAATGCTAGCAATAATGATAAAACTGCCCTCAGAAAGGATAAGCCCCTTCTTATGGTCTACATATAGTTAAAATTGATAATACCTAAGCTGTCAGTACTAGTGGAGGAAGAAGATATCAAAACCATCTGGAAACAGACAAAGTTGGAATAATTAATTTGAACTGATGATGATTAGAAGCTGAAGGAGAGAAAAATTTTTTTCCTAGATCTACATGTCTAGAGAGTTAAAAAGCTAATTAAGACATAAGGTTTCTGTTCAGAAAGAATTTGCAGATGAAATATCAAATTTTAAATTAGATATCGAAGTTCATTTTCTGTTACTGTACCAGTCTGTTCCAACACAAAAACCTAAATAAAAGAAAACCAAAACCTGCTTTTCTGAAACTTCATGCATTCATCTGCAATATGAGAGATAAATGATCTTTCCTAACATCTGTTAGTCCTATCCACTGGATCTCATTTAGGCAAGCACCTTTTGTAGCTTTTATTGTTCAGTGGTCCAGTAAGTGACTGTGTAAAAATATTGTGTAAAATTACATATTTTGCTTGCATATGTTCATACTGAAAATTAATCCGTTTTACTGTCAGAAAGCAAGTTTCTTCCAACCTGTGGTTCTATACCTAGAAGACATAAAAAAGCATTTTTATCCTGTTATGTGCATTGAGAATAGCACCACCTAATAGCACAATTATCTAACATAGAAAAAGGACACAATAACTTTCCATAATTCTGCTGAAGATGGGCAGGAAAGCAACAATGATTTTGTGTGTGCACATGTAACTGTTAAGCTCCACAAAAGCAGAGAGAGAACAGCAACCCATACCCATATCTTTAATGTTGAACATATCAAATAACTAGAAAATCTAGCTGGGAGCTGTTTTCAAAGAGGAATATGTCTGCAAACATCAAGTGTAGCTCACAAATAATTTTTGGAGAAAAATCCAAATAGGAGAAATCCCATATTCTATGAATACAATTCAAAGACAAACACCTGAAAAATATTTTTTCAGACTTTATTAATACTTTAAAAGCATCAGCAAACTTTTCTCCACTACTTACAAAGTTAAATAAAAGAAAATGCATTTTAAAATCCTGAATTTGCATTTCCTTATGCCAAAGCATGCTATTAAATCAATTTTAGGGTACAATTAAATTAATTGTGTGTTGATTTAATAATAAACTTTGGGATATTCAGTTATACCTCCAACATACAGAAAATTGTGTTGCATAGGCAGTTTTATGCCAGAAATATATACTTAGAGTTGGCTCTGAAAATATAACAAAATAAACTATGGACAAAACAAATATCTACCTAACCAGGACTAAAAGTATCTTCCTGTGGCAAAAAGAAGCCTGCTGCTTAAACCCCTGTTCTAATGACAACAATTGCAAAATAAAATGTGAGTAAAATATACTCAGTGGCACATAAGCTCTGACAAGATAATATCACATCTCCAAACGCCATTCTTTTTAACATATTTGCAAAATGAGGTGGAATTTTGAGCTCTTTCTCAAAAGTTTAGCACCTTTGTTATAAGCAAAAAAAAATACCCTACAACTTTTATTAAGCCAGTGTAACTGAGCTATTTGATGTTGAAGGAACAAGATGGAATAAAGAATCCTATTGAACATTACTTCCCCCATTTTCTGTTCAAAAGTATTTATGATGAGATTACATAAAAGCTGTACTTTAGAAACTCTGAGAAGGGCTTCAATCAATCTCTTTATACCTCTGACAAACTTGAATATATCTTTCTTCAACCATGCAGCCCCTTCAAATCAGCCTTCCAAGCAGATTTCTACTGTCCACACTCTCCAACTAGGCCTCTACTAAAAACAGAAAAAAACAAAATCTAGTGTTTCTGAGGTAAAAAGAATAATAGGGAAGCAGAAATAAAGACAAAAAGGAAAACATGGGTTTTGTACATCATGGAACAGCTCACTGATAATCTCAGTCCCTCAGAGTAAAAGCCCCACTCGCAGTTCCTTCTGCCAATCACTATATGCTACAACTGCACCTACATCTGTTCCAGACTCAAAATCAAGATGGTTTGGATGCTTTCCAAGTGACTCCACCAGCTGTTTTTTTCATTTCCTGTCTGCCTGCTCCTCTCCTGCAACCTGCTATCATGTAAATTCACATTTTCCCATTTCTCAAACGAAATGTTCAGATTTCAGAGCAATCTCCTGTCCAGGGAAGTTTAGTGACAAGTTTCCCAAATAATTTCTAGCTTCCTCTATACATATGATTAAAACAAGATATTTATGCAAACTTTCTTTTAATTCTTCTGAAACAGCAAAGAAGAATTTAATCAAGGAGTAACTATGTCAGACTGAGACAAATTTTGTACTTTGTTATTTTGCAGAGAGGCCACTCTTCAAACACAACTTTAGAAAATAGCTTTCCTTTGGAAAAAGCCAATGATTTCCACTCAGCAGCATGCAAGCAGACTGCTGCTACAAAACATTTAGTAACCATTCATAAACGCTCTGCTCCAGAGGTATTAGATGTGATGCTCAGTACCTGGGAATGCTCATCTATGTAGGACCAGATGTGTTTAGGGCATTGAAGACCACACCATAAATCGAGTTTCCAAAGACTTTCATGCTTGTCAAAAAAATGTGATACTTACAAAAGACAGCTCTGGAGAGTATAAGCTTTTCATAGAAGCTGGGCAATAGAGGAACAGACAAACTTTTGGAAGTTACCCTTACTTCTTCACACTGCACATGGATGAGCCAGTTTACAAACACATTGTCCTAATACATTTGGACAAAGAGCGAAGTCTTGATCCCCATTACAGGGCTCCCCTCCTACAATTAAATATTATATTCTGATATTATGTGTTTCTTTTATTATATTATCAGGTTATATAAATTCTCTTTAATATCTTTTAATTTTTGAGATCTTGTCCCAGAGCCAAATGCCACTGCACATTGCTTCACAATTTGGTGTGAATTTCACTCTAAGCTTTCATTTGAGTTTCAGTCGGAAGTATCTGATCTTTAAAGATATAAAAATTATGTTGTTATCAACGTTCAAGCAGTCATGGTATAAAATTCCGAAGAAAGACTAAAAGCTTTTATTAACCTTACTGTCATCAAATTTCTTCTACTGAGCAATGAGTGGAGAAGGGCAACACAAGTACTGATACAGTACTTGTTTCCTACCATTAGCATATTCTCCTATTCCCAATCAGATGGATCGGCTCTGCCACCTGATTTTCATACTAAAGAGAGATGCTCCTAAATAATTCCACGTCATCCATATTTTCTTTGCCTGACATTCACTATTAATCAGAATTTTCAGGCATTTGCTTCCTGTTTTTGCTTCCTTTCCAGAAAAATATAGTAAGCATCTGAGAGAAAGAAAACATACATACCAGAGAGTGAAAAATGATTGGAAAACCAGAGAAAAGAATTTTAGCTTACAAGTAAAAATACCAATAACCCTACAAGCATTAATTAGTTTCATTTTCTGCTGCTTCTACCAAGCTTCAGGCACCTCTGTGCATGTCCCAGTAAAATCTAGAGCAAGTTTGGCAGCATTTTATTCTCTTGGTGCAGGAGCTTTTCCTACCAGGAAACTGAAGATTGAAACATTTTACAGCTATCTTGTTTGCATTTAGTGAAAATTAAATGTTTCATTCTAATAAACACAGAATTTTAAATTCATCACTCATTCCTTTTAGGTTTTAATATTATGAAATACTTCATGCAGCATTTTGCCAAAACAAAAGCCAGAGAAAAAAACAAGACAATACAAAACAGAGCACATTTTCATCAGAATTTTCAAAATCGCTTTATGTTCCACAGAAAATAAATATTTGGAATTAGCAAATTATCCTGCAAAGACCAACCGTATTTACAGAACTGAAAATTCAATCTTAGTCTTAAATTTTCACAGCAAAGACAGTTTTGCAGTACTAAATCCTGCCAATACAAGTGAAGGACCACATGATGACTGTAAGCTAGATCTGAATGTCTTTTTGAAGAATTGCAGCAGCAGAAATGGAAGTTACTGGCTTGGGTCAAGGGTCAGAAACTTTTGTCTTTGTCTTACTGCAAAAAATTGGATTAAGGTTATCACCTCCTCCATTTAGCGTTAACAATGAGGGATGACGGTACAAATATTTCCCTGTATTTACAGAAGAGTCACACATCAAGAGAAGAAATACATAAAAACTGGAGAAGACTCCTAGGAGTAGTTTTGAACTGCGGTGCATGGATCAACAGACCAGTTTGAAGGGGCCCACAAAAGCAAGTCATGGAAAGGTTGGTTCAAATACCATGACAAAGGAATCTGAAGCTCTACTTGAATATCCATAGAGGTCTAAAATAAAAAATATTTGAAAGCCACCGACTACAGCTAGAGTAATCAGATACACATTTCTCCACGAGACTACACAACCCTCGTATGTTTACAGCTCAGAGATCTGGCATCCAGTACCAGGTTCAACAGGTCTGGTCCCATGTCATACCAATGCTGCAGCCACCCACTGAGCTCAGAAGAGCTACATGGCTGTGTTGTGTTGCTCCCCGAGAGTTTTTCCAGGGGTGACTGATGCATTTTCATTAGAATAAGAAAATATGCTTTTTTATTTCCCCACCCAGAAGAAAAAGCTGGCTTTGAACAAGATAGCTGTACAGGCAATACCTTACCATGGGAACGAGCTGTCCAGAGGGGCTGTGCAGTCACTGGACAGAGCCCAGAACAACCTGGTCTCATTTCAGAGCTGATCCTGCTTTGAAAAGGAAGCTGGGCTAGGGACATACTGAAGTCCTTTGCTGTGTGATGTATCCCATTATGCTACAAAAAGGCATCAAAGACATGTAGCCAGTTTGTTTTTATTTCACTTCTTTCACACTGTTCAGCTACCTCTAAGATGCTTTGCTATTTACTTTTTTTTTCACTTATAATACATTCTGAGGCTTTACAGAACATTCACATCATATTTGCATGTGTTTCTGTATAAACATAAGGATTTCCAAAAAGTTCTTTGGGTTTGGGTTTGGGGTTTTTTTTCACTTTTTTTAAAGAAGGGACAGAAAGCCTCATGGAAATTCTTGTTTCCAGGAAGTCTTCAGAAAAGTCAGGTTATCAAAATCTTGAAGAAGAAACCTTTGCAGCAGGTAAAATATTCCTGCCAGGAAATCTAGAGGCAGGTTTTGTCTCATCCCTATGATTACATCTATACCGCTTTTCAGAAGAACAGGCTAAAACTTCCACCAAAAAAATTGCTGGGAAATTTGTTTGCAAATTGGTTTGAAAAGTTCAATGAAAACAAAAATAGAATAGCAGGCTTCTATGTATTTATTCTCCCTGCTCTTTCCTACCCTTTCAATTTTCAGACTGAAAGAGCAAATTCTTAGTTATTAAAGAATTTGATACTGCTAAAGAAGGAACACTTACAACTGAAATATAGCACCAGAACCAGGCAACTACATAAACACTTGCCAGAAAACCTTGTACTTTAACTACCTCACCCTGCATTTAGGGGACAAAAGATTCAAGAAGCTATTCTGTTTGTTTGCCATCTATTAGAGAATGAATTCAGCCTTCTCATAATGTTGGTGATTTGCTAAATGTCCCTGTGAACACAAAAGCCTGCTGTCCAGTTTGCATGCCCAGTGGTATAAGGCACAAGCTGCCATTTTGCAGCACTCTGATTTCAAAGCCTTCTCAGAAATCTAACTTTTTTTGTGCTTTTTATCTACATAAGCTTTATTTGCTTTGTCCTTTCAGAGGCCACCCAAAGGTACCATTTCACCTTGAGGCAGCTTGTGGGTCTGTATTTCTTCATATGATCATATACCCATATATTTCCCTCTCTGCTTGTTTTGACTTAGTGATCAAGCAGCTTGCTGAACTGGTTTCGATGTGTAATATTCAGCCTTAATTGTTTATTTATTGCATTTCTATCCAAATTCCTCTCTAATGCATTGTTAACAGGTCTGGTTACTTTATCTATCTGAATTTTGGCTGCACAGCCCTACTGCTCTCTCACTTGCTCTCCATTCATGTCTAAAGCTGCTGCAGAAGCACAGTCTGTATTGCTGTTGCAGTATGCTCACCTTGCTTCTTTTGGACTGCTATGCAGTAACACTTCAGTCCACTGGTTGTTAAAGCAGGTTGTGCTTCACAGCATGGACTATGTCTCACCTACTTCCTGCAGTATCCCATTTCTTGTTTTACTTGGTACTGGCATATATATTTTCTATTTCTTAATTTCTGCCTTTTTTTTTTTTTTTAATGTTAGCAGTGATGGAAGTGTTGGATTGGTAGTTCTGAGAGAGCTAAAGCAATAACATTTTCCTTCTACTGCTCCTTTCCAGCAACTTGTGGCTCCCTGAGCAGCTTCACTGGGGGGAGGATGAAGTGACTGCAGCTCCAGTTTCATCTTTCACCCCTCCCATGGCTGAGACAGACCCAGAGGACTCAAGGGGCCACTATACTTCTGCTGAGGAAGGGCTCATCAGGACTGGATTAAGCAAGAAACACCTTGGCTACAAACTGCCAAAGCACCTTTGTGTGACAGCAGCATTCAGTGACAAGTTTGCTAGGCCAGATTTAGAAAATTAAGCCATCTGTGACTGGAGAAGCAGGAGTCAGAGATCAGCCCCCATGTTCCCTCGCTGGCTGCAAAAGCTGTACACCTTTCTCTCCTTCATAGTGCCACTTTGCTCACAGAAAAAAAGAAGACCAAAGTTCTTCCCTCCATCACTTCATTAAAAATTGCCTTCTCCACTCCAGGAAGCAACTTCAGCAAACTGAAGGGATTCAGGCAGCGGCAAAAACCTTGCTAAACATCTGGCCTCAACTCGAAGGAAACACATTGGGTCGCTGTAGATCTCCTCTTATGACACTGGAAGTTGCTGACTGGCATTTTTACATTACAAGGTGCTATAATTTGAAGCTTTTTGCTCAGCTGATTGTAACACCTTTGGTGCCCTACCCCCACACCCTTTCAAACACAGGACCGGCCCCCCAAAACCCCCTTTCCAAACAGCAGTATTTTCTGTTCCCCTCAGGGACCGAACGCAATTGCGGATCCATAGCTGGGCGGCGAAGAAGGTTTCGGCTTACGTCTAAGCCTGCACTCCAGATTCAATCAGAGGTAGCTGGTGGCACTCGAAGCGCCTCTCTGGAACCCTGCCCGCTTTGGTGGCAACCTGAGGCAGGGCAAGGAGGCGGACGCGGCTCTGCAATCGATGCTGGCTCTGCGAGCAGCTCCGAGGCCGGGAGCTCGGGGCGGGAGAGGAACCTCCCGCGAACAAAGGTGCGCGCTGACGTTCATCTCCGCCAGCCGAGCCTGCACAGGGCCCGCGCTCTGAGTCACCCGCCGCAGCGGCGAGCTGCGAGAAAGCTCATGAATCAAAGGGCCCTGCAGAAAGCTCATGAATCAAACCACCCTGCCGTAACGAGGGGAAGCAGCGCGGACAGGGGGAGGGGAGCAGAGCAGGACAGGGCTTGCGTCAGCCCCGCCGCCGCTGCCTCCGCGCTGCCCCTGGCCCTGCTGGCCTTGCCGGCCCGGGGCGTCCTCACCCGGCCCCGGAGGCAGAGCCCGGGCAGCACACGGGCCGCGGGACGGCCTCGGAGCTGCTCCCCGAGGGCACAGCCCCGCCGTGCACACCGGCACCCCGCCCGAGAGGAGCGCTCCTACACGGGGCAGCCTCTGGGCAGCGGGGAGTGGGGAAAGCGAGCGCCTGCGGAGAGCGCTGTGACTGTGCGGGCATGTCTCTGTCACCATTTTGTTCAATTAGGTGCCTGGGTGTAAGGGAGACCAGAGCAGAAACAACCAGCTATGGACAGAGCAGGGCAAAAAGATAATTTTTGCAGCTTCATCGATGTGCAAAACACCAAATGGCACAAGTGCATACACCTTAACCCATTTACCATGGTGGCAGCACATGGGCACAGATACTCCCTTCCTCCCCAGTCAGCTGAAGGCTCAGAGGGGACAGGTGGACAACTGCTGAGGAGTTGGCTCCAGTTCTTTCGTATAATCAAATCTAAGTTTACATAAAAAGCATGTCAAAGAAGAGAACCATAAACCATCCTCCTCCATAATATATACCAGGCAGCAAACCGTATGTATCTGACCGTAACCAAACAAGAGGGTTTTTTCACAACTCTAACCCGCTTTTCTGTTGGCTGAGTTCTCAACTCACATGCCTCAGTGGCTGGGCAGTGAGGGGTTTGATGAGGCAATTCCAGGTGCTCTGGAGCAGTTACACACATCTACACACACACACAAAATCCTGGGTTATTGCAGGGTAGGCCAGGAATGAGAGCCAAGAGCTTGCAACAAATCTTGCAGTCTTTCCAGGCTGGCAACAGCGAAGGCCTCCATCTCAGAGCACAAATACTCAGGTGGCTTCTTGAGGGGAAAAAAAAAATTAAGCTGATGGAAGATGCATTCAGGGCTCACATGGCTTGCAGAAGTGGCATATAGTGCAGAGCAAACCTACTCTCAATAGAGATTGCTGTCAGGTTTTGGTTTTCCTTTATTTATTTCTTGGAGAGAGAAAAAAAAAATAGAAAAGCAGGCCATTTTGCTGACTGATACAGAGGGGCTGACTATATAAATCCCATAGTGAAACACAGTATGACCATCAGAATCATGTATCTTGGGAGTAGGAGTAACTACTAGCCTCTCCTAGCAGAGTCATCAAGAGGGAGCAGGAGTTCTCCTGTGTGAATGCAGTACTTTTTAAATTGCTCACCTGAAAGATGAGTAGGGTTTGTGATGATAAACAAGCATAAAAACCTTGTCCAGGGGAAGTTCACTTGATAGATCCTAGTTTAGTAGCACTTTCAAGATAGACAAGCAAGAAGGAAACAGACTGGCATGAAAAAAACTTCGCAAGCTTTTGAATGTTGTTAAGACAGTGCAGCAGACAACAGTGTGCATCTGAGATCAAAGAGATCTAGTGATTTTAAAAGGGTCTCTCTCGGGTGGCAGAGAAGTTAGAGGTGCTCAGGGAAAAGAAACAAAGATGACAGGTCCTGTAAGCCTGATTAGGTTATCTCCTTAGAACTCCAGAGCCTCGGTAACAGCTATGCACATATACCTCTTTTCTTGAAAGGTCTGGTCCCAGTACAGAATTTCAAGTATTAAAATAAATCATATCATGTAGCCATCACTTGAAGCTCAATTTATTCTGCAGATAGACATCACTCTGCCTGGTCCTGACTTTTCTAGAAGATGCTTGGATGTGTTATTCTAATGTCAAGCAAACAAACCGTATTCCCTGCCTCTCAGGGGTATAAGTGAGGGCATTAACTGGGGCTCAGTAGCTCACTAACCACCACTATGCAGCGCTCAAGCATAACAAGCTCATTTCTGCCCCAGAGATTCTGCAGGACAGATGAGTCCTCTTCACCATGGGTCTCATGTTGGATAAGAGGAAGAATTGCAGGTGTCTGAAATTAGCTGGACCTTATGAATTAACAGAGTTGATCTGGAGGGTGGATGCATGCCTCTAGGTCAAGATAAATGAGCATTTAGGAAATTTAGGCTGAAGAGAAGGGAAAGGCAGATAGCCTCAAGTCTGACAAAGATGCAATACAAAGAACACAAAACTGGCCACAATGGAAATTGATCTGTGCGAGATCCTGTCACAAGTTTAACTGTGACAGTTTGCCCAAGTTTTGACACTCAAGGTGTAATTGTGCTGCACTGACTTAGTAAGGTAAGTAAGTATTCAGAAAGCAAAGGTAGTGAGTACCATCTTTCTGGGCTTGAAACCTTTATCAGCTTGAAGCTAATTCTTCTATTCCTCCTACGGCATCACAATTTTTACTTAGGAAATTCATGCTTTGTATCTAGTTCTGCATTGTGCTTTGAAACTCAAACCTCTACTCTTAAGGGCTAGAGAGGGCCTGCAGCTTTCAATCAGGCCAGTTTGTAGTCACCAGGTTTTCTCGGCTTTGGGGTAGAAAAAGCTGAGAGAGGAAATCAAAGAAGAATGCCCAGATATGATTTCAGAAGCTTTTTTTACTTTTCTCAGTCTGAATGTGTAACTGCAAATCAGGGGGAACAGGATGATCGGCTGAATTGCTGCTGCTACTCTGAGCTTTTAGTTATGGTGTGTTTGGTAATTTCATACGAGCAGTTCATTAATACACTGGCATCCCAGCACCACTGCCACAGCAAGGCACCCTGCAGGCCACCAGCTATAGCAAAATAACATTCCTCTCCAGCTTTTATTCTGATACCACTGTTAGCAAGATTGAGGCGAGTTTTTTCCTCCTCCCTGTGCAAAGAGCAATTAAAAGACAGGTATGGAAAGTGCCTCCCTGGCTGCAGCCTGGCTAGGAGGGGCCAGTTTTCTTTTGCCACCGATAGCAATGTGCAAGGAGAAGCACCCACCTGGCAGAGTTTCACTAGCTGAAAAGGAGAGGCTACACACAGCAGTTTTAGTTCAGAACACAGGAGGCTTGCCAATACATTGACTTCATATCGCTGGCATTCAAGCAGTTAAACACAACTGCGAATGCTGGAAGATTTCCCACTCCTTGCTGAAGCTTCTCCCCAGTACACTGGTAACTGGTAAACAGATGGTACAACAGATACGGTGTCAGCTCCCTCCTTGTTGGAAATGCAGCTATCCAACATTTAGTCAACCTGCCTACAGTGAGAAATGACTGAATTAGAAGTAAAAACATGCTTCCATTTCCCTTTCAGTTTTAACTACTGCACATACACAGTCTGTGCCTTTTGTATCTCTAACAGAGTCCAAAATTCACTTTTCTCGAGGGAGTCTCTCTCTGTAACTCTCCCATCCTGGCTGTTGTGGCAAAAGGTAGTAAGAACTCCCCCTTTTTCAGTCTCCTACAACCAGTCTAGGATAAACAGTCATTCAGACTGGCAGCATTTTCCTCCTCCAGGCTGTATCCAAGGAAGAATACAGATACTGCAAACAGTGTCATGAACTCCAACACTCACCAACCAGCAAGACTGCCAGAAGCATCTGGCACTATTTGGAGGAAAAGTTTTCAGTTTGTTTCTAGCTGGGCTTCCTCTGTGCCTTGCTGCCATCTCTGGCTTCCCTCCAGCCCCTCACTGCAGCTTCACCAAACTCTGCTTTTTGATAAACATTTCTTGCACCTTCCAAAGAAGGAAGAACAACTTCCTTTGTTCTCTCCTATGACTCCCACATCACATTTTCCTAGCTGTAACCAGTTTCATTGGCCTCCCACCACCTTTCTGTCCTCTCATAACAAGGCTTATTTCTCTTCCCTCCATGTAAGGCTTTATTTCTATAATACCATGCTTCCCTTGTTGCCCGCTTCCCCCAAAGCTCTGTCCCAAAGCCAAACAAAATTGCATCTTGTTCTGAATTCTGCACTTCTAGCAAAGCATACATTTTCTCTCGCAAATGCCTTGTATCAAGACTTAACTATGATTTGGAGCAACTTGCCAAGCAAATACCCATTTTCTTTATGTACCAAGCTCTTTAAAAGTCACTTGACATGGATAAAAAGCACAAGGTTTTAAACAGGCTCCATTACTTTTGCCAGAAATGGATACAGCAAGGTTTGGGGAATTTTATGTGTGTGTTTTTAGTTCCAGGCTAGTCAGTATATTATGGAAAACAGACCTGCCTTCAGTTACCTAGAGACTGCATAACCAGGGGGGGTTCAAGTGACACTGTAAAACCACTCCACAGGAATACCATTCAATTGCTCAGTTCAGCAAACCCTCTTGGTGGATTTTCTTTCCTTACAAAAAATTGCACTTGTCTGTTCATTACTTTCCATATTGCATAAGAAAAAGAAAAGAAAAAGGAAAAAGCTTTATTAATTTATGGAGATTTACTCCCTTACTAAGTCTGAGAATTAAACACACGATTAAGTCTGAAAAGTCAAAATTACATTTTTTCTGCTTCTATTCCCTTATCCATTATTTCCCCATCATAAAGGTATGCTCTCTTTCCTGTGAGCTCTGACATCAAGCACATATGAACAAAAAGCTTTGTTATTTCCAAAATGCTGCTGCAATGCCAACTTCAGCAGCTCAGCTTCACAGTCTTCTCCTGTGAAACAGCACATTATTTATTGCTACTTTCACATGAATGTATTGTGCCCACCCAAAGAGTAAAGATTTTCTTCTCTGCTTCAGTGCCTAAAGTTTGGCTCCTTTTCCAGAGAGGCCAAATGCCTGTAAACACCCTCCCTTCTCAGGGAGCTGCACCTTTGCAAAGTAAACAGTGTTCTTGTGGGTGCCTAAATACATGTCCAAGTGCCTATCTTTAGGCACCTGAGTCTGGAAATGCCGGTCTGAGTGAACAGGCCCTGCTTGTGGCATGAATCACTCTACAGAGCAACATTAGGACAGAGGAGTACCTAATTCTTAATTTAATTCTCTCAACCATCTCGCTGCTTAAATGAGAAACCCAACTGGGAATCTTAGTTACAGTAATATACTCACCAAACATATTGTATTCATTTATTCGAATTACTTTAGGAATAGAATCACCAGCCAGGAGAACAAAAACAATCATGCACAAAATGGATAAAGGCTTCACAGCCTGGTGTAAAAGGAGTCCTCAGAACGTGCCACACTTGGATCCAAGGACTCCCTTGGGTTTCCTTAGCCACAGAGGTGCCAGAGCCCCAGCAGCAGGCAGCTGGCAACACCACATTGCCAAACCTACTCCCTATCTCAGATTTTCTTAGCTAGCTCCTTTTCTGCCTGCATTCAGATGACAAAGTATTTGAGCATGAATTATTGTGGATAAGTGATTTTATACCCTCAGTCTCCATTCTCCTGCTGCACACGGGTCACCTGATCATCCACTTCAGCAAAGGAGGAGTGTGTCACAGCTGACAGTCCATATCTTTCATAATATCCTTTTTGGTATGATAGAGGGGGACATCTTTTAATCTTCTTCAGTTCCTGCCCTTCACCCAGTAGAATCAGACTGGGAGAAAATGGTATGTAAGCTAGCAGAAATTCTTTGGAAAAAAAAAGAATTACAGCAGAAGCAGGGCTGCTTTCAAGCTTAAATCCCTCTGCACATCCTGGTGGCAGCTAGAGCCAGAAGTAAACATAAATAGCAACCATCAGACAGGCTACAGGTAAGGATGTACAGTTATAAAAAAGACACATTTGCAAGGGAAAATACAGAGAACTGAAGTTAAGCCTAGTTTTGTTTTAGTTTGACCTAGCAGCTTCCCAAGACTGCCTTTTGGGACACCAGCTTCCTTCTTCCCTTATATCTGCAAAGGACAATCTCAGAAAAGAGAAGAGAAACATTTAGAAAATCTTTGCATAAAACCATTCCCAGACAGAGCTCTTTGTAGAGTCCAGAAGGACAGGCGATATCATCGGTTTGCCAGGTCTGACGAAGCAACACAACCACTTAGATGTGACTGTGTTTGTTTGTCTCGCTGGTAGCACAACCCTGGATCCTGCTGTCACATGCCTCTGAGCACTTCAGGCCAGGGAATGTCTCTCAAGATTGTTGGTAAATTCTTATCTGTATTACAGTTGCAGAGGTGACACTTGCAGACGTAACCCTGAGCAAATCTGAGCCAGGCGGTAACCCTGGTAATCTGGAGGGGGATGGGGAGAACAGCAGCAGCCAGCTGGGAGCTGATCAAGATGCCTCATGCACAACCATTTGCCTTCTACAGCTGCTAGGGCTCAAGCTAGGACCTGTACTCGGGAAGACAGGTTATGAACACAGAGAAGAAAGGTGATTGCTGCCCGAAAACGCTCCTTGAATCCTTGATGCTACAAAATAATATTTCTTTTAGCTCCCTTTTCTTGATCTGCACTGCTCAGTGCTGCTGCAGTGGGGCCTGATTTGTACTTAGAACTAGCTGACATATTGAATGAAAAAGCACGCTTGAAAAACGCACCCTTTTGTGCTCATTTCAACACCTACCGCTGTGTTGTCGTAGTGGTCTTTATTCACACTATGCCTAAGGCCCTCAGTGCGTTTCACCAATGAGAAGATCCCTCTCTCTGATTATTAGGACATAGTGATGTCAGCTGACCGTGCTTGTCACAAACAGGAGGTAGAATCATTAGCACAGAACGTCATCAAAATACACTTAGACAAATTTGTCTCACCTCGGGCTTGCCCCGAGCTACCAGATCAGTTGACTACTTTCTGCAGCTCAGTTCAGGTGCAATAACTCTTCCAGCTGTGGTAACTCAGCGAGACACCTGAACCTAGCCAATATTCCACTGGGGTGAAATATTTCAACCCTCTCACAATAAGCACAAAACTCATATGACTAGTCTACATTTACTCCTTTTAACTAGTTTTGCTTTCCCCTGCCTACATGCTGCTCCTTGATCTCTAAAAATCTGAGGAGTGGAGGATGCCATTGGGAAACATAAAAAACTTACCTTAATTTAGCACTGAAGGCAAAGTTTATAAAAGTGAAGGAAGAGTACAGCCAGACCTGGCTTTTTTTTTTTTTCCCTTCTCATAAACAGCTAAAATTAGCCAAAACCTACAACTTCAAGGGAAAGGGGGGTGGTGAGGAGCAGGGGACAAATGCAGAACTATTTCCATGTCAAGTCACATCTAATGAAAATGTTTGGTCAGGAAGAATAGGAATTTTTTTTTTAAACAATGTAAGGTTTTGTATTAACATTTTCTAACTGTAATCATTTCAGAAATGCTGATATGCTTCATTTCCACATTATTACACGTCAGTGTTTTGCTATAACACAGAATTTTTTAACTGCCTAAAAATTAAAATGAGGAAAAGGAGTTAAAAATATTAAATAGATTGAACACTGAATGTTTCACATTTATACAAAACATTGAGAATTCCCACTATGCCACTTTTATGATTTGACAGCTAATCCAGGAAATCCCGGTTGTAGGAATGTCGTAATTCATGCACCCAGTCTATTTGCTGAAGTTCTAAATTGAAAATTCTCCCTGAGGTAATGTCACCTCACCTTGAACAAAGCCAGCAGAAAAACCAATTTTGGGGTGTCTACCAATTCACCCTATGTGAATGCCTATTAACCCATTTCACTTATAGTGGTGTTGATGTTTGCACCTGACAATAAAGTGCTCTCAAACCCAAGAAAAAACTGTTTTAGAGCACTGCTTTCTTCACGCATCTCTGGAGAACTAATCTGAGAAAGCTCCTCTGGGCAACCAAGGGACAAAAGCACAGCTCTTACTAACACTTTCCTGCTATGTCTGGAAAAAGGACTTTTCACCAACTGAGATACACCAAGAATTATTACCATCAATTGTCTTCTCAAGGGTTTGGCAGTTTAGAGACAAGAAAAATCTCCACTCCCTACCTAATCACCTATTCAGGTCTGCGCAAAGCAGGCAGTGGATAATATGAAATGAAACTGAGAACAGCTCTCATTTTCCTGAGCAGCTAAAGTGCAGTTTTAAACGTGTAATAGATATTTTGCCTTTACCATTAACAAGCAGAATACATAAAGTATGACTGCCTTGATACCCGCTGGGCACTCGAGCTTAGACTTTCATTAACGACCTCGTTAGCAATAAGAGATACACAGTGTGCTGCATTATGAAAATTGTCATAAACCTGTGCTTTTGGGAGCTACTGTATATCAGCTACATGTCTGTCTCTTTGAACTACAGTCTTACTCTAGGTAATCTAATCAAAATGCTAACAAACCCGTTTTCATATGATCACAGAAAAAAAACCTGCACATTAAGAAACACAAGTGATAAGCAACAGATACTCCTAATATCCTTTCATGCACATTAGAGTGATGCTGAAGAAGACATCTGTATTCTGCAGGGAGCCACAGCAAAATCAGCAGACATGACTGCAGTCAAGAAATCACAATCCAACACTCGCAGAGGCTGGAGTTAGTATCTCCAGTAGCTCAAGTTTTGATTATTGATCAGCCGCACCTTCATCCCCACTTATTTTGAGCAGTCTCCTTACATGGAGCAGTGCCACACAAAGTCAAATGTTAACGGTTGTTGAGCATCTAAAAATCTCACGAAATCAATGGTGAGAGTCCCATCCTAGGAAACATTGAAAAGTATGGAAGAGTAGAAAACATACTGGGGGGGTGGGAACTCAAACCAAGTAGAATTTGAGCGAGAAGAGAGAGAAAGGGTGCTTTTTACTCCTCATGCCTTACCACAAATAACTTCTCAATCCTATGGACCTCCTCAGCTAAGTCTCATTCTGAGAGACATTGGAGTAACCCAGAGAAAACTGCTAAACTTGGCACTCGAAGAGTACAAGGCCCATCAGCAATCTGCTTATCAACAGCAATTTGCAGTTTTCATTTCCTTGGTTGATTGCTTGGGGTTTATTTTTTTTTAAATACCTTCTAATCTGTCTTCCATATTTTCCTGTATCAGGTATATTTTTCCTCTGGGTACTTATATCTACCTTGTTTTGTTCTCAGATCACCATTTGCCATCATTAAAATTTTATCCTGAAATTTAGGAAATAAGGGTTCCTGCATGCCTTGAAGCTTCAAATCCAAAGATAACTCAATCATTGGAGGAGGTAAAGGGATATATTTTTGTTTAGTTTGGGGACTTTAAAAAAAATTTTTCTAGCTGAAAAGTAGCTTAAGATCCTAGTGTATATGTCACAAGTTTCCATTCTAAAACGCTGTATTCATAAGCCTGAGATCAGAGGAATAAAAACACTGAGACATTGTTTTTCCACCTGAACAATATGAAGAATAAACTGTTTCTCTGAATACAATTGAGGGAAAAATAATGATTCTTGGACAGGAATTTAGTGTGCCAAATTTAAATTCTCTGCAAATCAGGATTGCAGAATTGCCCACCTTTGAAACAATAGTTCATATCAAAAGTAATGGATCCTTAACTGGAACACTGAAAGCGATGCTGCTGGGTGAGAGACTGAATGTATGTAAATGAAAGATGTATTGCAAGATTTAATCAGTCCTTTCCAGCATTTATGAGCATTCTTAAAATATGAGATCTGAGCGGACATCGTCTATCTGAATAAGTTTGTTTAAAGTTAAACGTTGTTTGTTAAATATTATTTATGCACTGTTAAACCTCAGGGAGAAATAGTAAACGTGTCTGGGATTCACAGATTACACAAAACAGGCACTAAAATTGTACAGTTTGATATATAACTTCCTATAGTGGATAAATCCACGAACATCTGCTAAATATGTGGAAGACTTACTACATTTTCATATGGTTTACTTACGATGTAGACTTCCCAATTTGGCAAACAAAGCCTGACTATGGGGAAAACCTATTTCATTATTTTAAACCCTTTTAATACAATGTTTGGAGGATGCATGAATATTTCCTCACTGCCGTCCCTGTCACCTGACAGGGAGAAATAGTCCCTGAACTGATAAACTGGCTTAAATAGAGAATTTTTGTCTCATTTCTTGTTTAGAGGATGGAATCTTGGTATTTCTCTTGGCAGTTCCTAGAGCAAGGTACAATCCTGCATGTTATCTCTCTCCAGAATTTTGCTGATAGATTCAGAGAGTCAACAGAGATCCTAATACAGTGCAAGACCCTCCCAGCCCCTGTGGGAGAACTCAGCAGGTTCTCCTCCCAGGACGTAGTGAAGTCAGACATTTATTTTGGCATCCAGAAAACTCTTTTTGAAATCTGCAAGAAACTTGGTAAGTTCTCATAGTCTGGGAAACTGATGAAATACTGTCTTTTGCTTTCTTGCCACCAGGCAATAATACTCTATGTCAGAAGTAGAAATGGAACATTTGGGCACAGGGAAATCCTGTTTTCAGGAAGTAAGAGAAATCCAGTTGCCTTCCCCCATTTCATTTCTGTAGTTCTTGTTCATGTAAATGAGCAGTTGAGCTTCATAAGCAATAGTAAAATTGATTTCCCTTGTTTTAGAGGAACACTTGAAAGTGAAAGAAGCTCAATTCAGAAAGCAGAAAAAGCTCATTTTTCCCGTTCAACGCCAGAGATGTGCATCTCCAGTACCTATCAAGAACATGGCTAAAAGTACAAGAGCAGAGGGCTTCTCTCCAGAAGCCTAACTAGCAGTTGCTGTCATTTACTTTATCACATGAGCAATCAAGAGTGGCTTTTAGCCCAGGAATTATTATAAATAGGTATTTCTTAAAGAAAAAGATCATTTCCCTCCTAGCAAGCTCTCCATACAATATCACTTATGATCTTGGGCTAATAAATCCTTTCCTTGAAATGGGCATATTTGCATAAACAATCTTCTTTTCCTTCTTTCTGACCCTTACTACATTCCTTTAAACTTTCTTAGAAAATGAGACTCAGTTTTAAGGTGAATATTTGTTATCAGGAATTTGTAAATGGTTCTGGCAAGAATGTAGGAACAGGTGTGTCTTGGGAGGAATCGAGCCATATGGGATAACATTCAATAGTTTAATTGAAATGCTGATTTATCAGTAAAGACCTCTGCTTCCACAGTTACTTCTTTCTGGAGAATTATTATAGGACAATACCTCTAACTCTAAATGGCTGCTCTCAGCCACACAAACACTTAATGTAAGGTCAATTCAATTCTTCTTTTAAATCCAGCTTCATCCCAAACTCTCAGTCATAATTTGATGTCATAACTCACCAAGGTTTCCAGGACAGAAAGACCTGTTTTCGTCATTTTTTTAAGATTTTACTGGGTTCTCTGTAGACTGACCAGTGTCAGAGATTGACAAACAAGTATGTATACTAATAAAATGGACAGTTTCCTGCTAACAGACTTAATATCTCAGCATGCTGGTGAAAGAAAACATTAATTTGAATGTTCAAAGCCCTGGTTCTGTTACTGTATTTATTATTTAACATTTGTGTGTTAGAACCACAGATGGGCAAGCAACAAGCAATAGCTATTGGGGAAAAACATTATTACTCCTTGTACAAATACATCCCTAAGATAAGTTACAATATTCTCCTGCCAAAATGGAACAGATAATGATTTTCTTGCAGTCTGAGAAGTCCCAGATCGCAGATGGCCAGCTGAATAGTGGCTCAAGTAATGCTAAGCAATGAACAGCTGCTAACAATGAGGAAATTGTGCTTATAAGGCCTGATTCAATGCCTGTTGAAGTCAATGAAAATCATATAAACAGCAGTGAGTGCCCTACTGGCACTATTTTTGGCAAGAAGCCAAAAATCAGATAACAAAATACTGTTAAATTCCCCCTACCAGAATACTCACTGCTTTCACAGCGAAACAAACTTTGGTCTCCAGGCAAGCCCAGAAGCATCCTAGTGAATGCAGCTGCATTTAAAATGCTGAGGTATGTCAAAATAAAAATGTTATGTATCTTATAGAGAATTATGTTTTCATTTAGAATGACTAGACATTAAGGGATCTAGTTGATATTCTCCCAGATCACAGGCACATTGTAGAAAAAACAATATCTAATTTTGAAAGACCACTACCTGTAATCCTTCCTTTCATTACATGTTTATTAGGAAACGACACTACTCTTGGTTAGAGCACCACCACTGTTATTCCTATTAACATAAAGAATGTACAAGAGATCAAGTGTCTGCCTTAAGTGTTTTGTAGTCATTGCTTTATCTGGATGAAGGCTGCTACCAACCAACAAGGAAGAAGGTCAGAGAGCTAGAGACAGCTCAGTTTTTGGAACACCATACAAAGTAAACCTCTTGTGGGTTTTCTTAAACCAACAAGTATGAAATGGCAGGTATCCAATTTTTAAAGTGCTTAGAAGGAGCAGCACTGAAAGCCTAAACATAACATTTACAAACTTTGTGTCCTTGTCCTAACCAGAGTTCAGTGCCTGACAAGATCATGGAGCAGATCCTCCTGGAAATGCCACTTGCTAAGGCACATGAAAAATAATGAGGTGATTAGTGACAACTACCATGGTTTCACTAAGGGCGAACCATGCCTGACAATACTGGTGGCCTTCTAGGCTGGGGTTACAGCAATGGTGGACAAGGAAGGGGCAACAGATGTCAACTGCCTGGAATTGTGTAAAGCATTTGACACTGTCCTGCAAAATATCCTTGTCCCCAAACTGGGGAGGCATGGATTTGATGGATGGACCACTCAGTGGATAAGGAATTGGCTGGATGGTTGTATTCAAGGAGTTGTGGTCAACAGCTCAATGCCCAAGTGGAGAGCAGTGATGAGTGGCATTCCTCAGGGGCTGGCACAGGAACTGGCATTGTTTAACATCTTTGTTGGCAACTCCTCTCCTTTCTGCTGCAGAGTCTGTTTATGTTCCATAATTGCACAGGTGAATGCACACCTGAAGTCAGGTCATACGAAGTGAGGAATCACTTCTGCTATTTGCATAGGCTGAAAGCAGGCATAGTGCAAATAACTCTTTGCAGCTGTATCAACATTCTCCAATCTCTACTTGCATTGTCCAAATCATCCTGTTCTGAGGCTTCAGAAAGAACCTGAAGATGTGGCTAATCACCAGATTTACTAATTATGTTGTTACGAAAAATGCAAAAGGTTGGACTGGGAGCACCAAGGGACTAGAGGAAGCCAGTGAATGGCTTCATGAACATCATGATGCTCAGACTCCCCAAGGGAACTATATTAACCAGCACAAGATGGGTGCTAACACCAAGGGAGCCCTAATGGCATTTCTGACTGTCCCTGTCACTCACAGCATGCATCTGCCACCTGAGACTGACAGTTTTGGTTCAGAGCCAACTTGAAAGGACACTTCTGTTGGGGAGCTCCTCCGCAGGGATAACACTGTGTTCCTGCTGACTGAAAGGTCTTCTGGCTCATCTCGCACTGCCAGGCAAGATCCCCAGACGCCTCCATGCCCAGCATAGACCTGGCCTAAAGCCCTGTTGCTACCACTACTGCACCATTATAACCTTTAGGGAGAGCAGGAACTTTCCCAGAGTGGAATATTCTTCCACAGTTGCTTATTTAGGGTGCCCTGGGCAAAAAAGACCGAGAGCATAAGACAGAAGTGCTCCTGCTAAGGCTACCACCTGCCATAGAGGAAAACACACCTTTTGTCATTTTGGTTGAGAGCTGGGCAGCTCCAGGGAACTCCATTTCGATTTTTCAGTCTGCCATGATCTGTCAGCAGCCTGCCATGATACACTGGGCTAATCATATCTGCCCCAGAGGCTGACATGCAACCTCTGGCTTATAGCATCCTAAGTGGAAATGCTTGCCAGGAAAAAGATAAAAAGAAAAAAATCAACTCCAGAAACCAGTTATGGATGATGTAAATGAAGGCACTGCAGGATGCAGGAGGATGAAGCCCCACACACTGCCCTCACCAAATGCCCAGACAAGGGTTCTCACGTGGGCAGAACAGTTCAGGTTTTCCACACTAGCACACACTCTTACACACCCAGCCAATGCCACACAAAAACCAAGTAAAGCATTTCTCTCCCACCCAAATAAGTTTGCTGAGACAGGCTTCACCTCTTTTTGAGAGCACCCGACCAGGGGATAAACACCCTCTATTACACTTTTGCGATGTGTTTGGGTATCCTGAGCTCTGCCCAGGTTCCTGAGAGAGTTGATCCTCTCCATGAGGGCCTTGGACCTAAAGCACCAGGAGATTAGTGTCCAACGGGACAGTTGTTGTCCCTAGCACAGCAAGGGACTAAATTTGGGTCTCCCAAATTATAGATGTACTTAGAAACTACTGGACCAGCCTCACTTGCTAATAATTAGAAGTTTAATGGCATTACTGAAATTACAACCAAATTTTACTCAGTTAGACTGATCAGTATCTAATTTTGAAAGTAGTTACATGTACTGACAGGATGATTACAGCTTTATTCACCCATTTTAGACTCAAATTTAAAGTAAAATACACTGAGATCGTACCACATGATAAATTGCAGTCAGCTCTTAAGTCTATTTCTTTCAGATTTAATTCTAACATTGTGAAGCTGACAGCATCACACAGCTCGAAAGAGGAGTATTATATACTCCTACAACAGAAGCTTGACAAAGGGACAGATAACTCTTGCTTTGAGGCCTGGAGGGGCCCAAGATACTGGCTCCAAAACCACTGTCTGGCTACTGATTTGCTTTAAAAATCTGTTGAAAACTCACATGCATGTACTTACAAATTCTTACTTGTATTCTTAGCTAGGAGAGACGAGCACAGCAATAATTTTATGTATGGCTTGGGAAAGTCTTTGGACTTAGTACCAATGAATTTTCCGGTGATGTGCAACTGAGCCCATGACAGCAGAAGTGCCCAGTCTGACACATGAAGAGAACCAGGCAGGTAAATCAGGTAGGTAAATAATTCCAAATTGTCTTATGTTGTTTCTAAAATAATCTTTCTACTGAACACAACCTACAGAAAAAGGAAATGCATTTTATATAGCAGTTTTGGCTGTCACCAACTCAGAATGACCTGCTTAACCTATGTATGTTTTCATTCATATATAAAGCGATTCTTGCATATGTGTGGCAGCAACACACTGTTAACACATCTCCTTGCATTTAAAAGTAAACCTGTACACGTGTCTATCTTGCAAGTGCCCTTGACATGAGTTCTCATAACACAGCTGTACTCATCCCATGCGTGAAGTTTTCATCTGCACTCTGAAGCTGCTACCACATTTACTCTCCCTTTGGTTTTCCAGTAAAGTTTCGTGTTTGCTTTTCTAAGGCTGCTTTTATTTGGACTTGTTTAGATGTTGGCCTTCACGGAGCTGGGAGAGAAGAGGCGACTGTTGGAGAGTTTGTGCCCTCTGGTGTTCAGCGCTGGATACTGGAGCCCCGAAAGGCCGGGGACCGGTGCTACCGCAGCATCCTCCCCTCTCCGAGCCTTGGCTGCCACTAACGCACCCCACTTCGACAGGATAAAGTACCTCCCCTACTCTGCTTCACTGTAATATTCTCAGCAAAATACTGGTCAGAGAGCACGGTCTCCTTTGGAGATCTTTTACACGCTTTATAGGCAAGATTTTAGCTTTGGGGATGACTGCAGCAAGATCTATACCAACTCAGCAGTTTCCAAAACTGACAAAAACTCTGGATATGGCATGACTTCGTGTTTTCATTAGTTCAAATCAACAAAAAAGTAAAATGGGTAACTTCAGAAAAAAACAAATCATTTATTGACCAAATTCCGTGACTCCCAAAGCTGAGGATATACTCTTTAGCCTATACTAAAATACAGAAGCTTCCATCAGCATGGTTTTCAGACGGCTGGTTCACATTTCCTGTTACCATGGCTGTAGTAAACTCTTCAAAATCCCAACTAAAATCAAATTTGTGGGCATAACATTAACACTCAGTTATGCCCACGAGAATTAAATCTTTGCCAGAGATTACTCAATTACAAATTTCATCAGGCAAATTCTGAATAGAAAGCCGAGCTTACTCTCCTTCTGAAATCCACCCAGTTTCTGTAGTTCATTCTAAAGATGGTAGAGTTGTTCACTATGGTGAGACTGAAGCTAGTTTGCAAGAATTTTAGTGGTCATAGTCCTTAATCACCACCACTCCACAGTCTAAGCTATATACCTGCTGTGTTGCCATTGCTCAGGAGCTCTCATTTTTGAAGAACAGTTCAGCTCAGCACCTATGACTGATATGGATACCAGAGAAGTCTACTCCCTGTCATTTGGAGCATCCAAACCCAAATAACAGTAAGAGAGCTTTCGGAGGAGTCCAGTGGCATCTGTGTCTATGACCTCTCAAACAGTCTCTTCCACCCTGCTACATGGAACCTGCTACAACAGCTCCTCTCCACTTTGCACTGGCTGCAGGCAAGGGATAAAGCTAGTTTAAACTCATATTCTGACTTAAGCAAGGTCCTTTTATTTATCCTTCTGGAGGAACCATTTTCCTCCAGTTCTCACAACCTTCCTGGTGTTCTGATGGAGCCATTTCTTCTCAGGGTGTTTAATGAAAATACAGTGCCAAAGATCTCATTTACAAAGGTGCCTGAATCTCAGCAAATGAATCTTGCACAATGACATTCAAAAGAATAAGTTACCAGTTTTCACCACTGTAAGAAAGCACACTAAAGAAAGAAAAAAGCTCATAGAAATGTGAAAAAACAGAAATTAAAAAAAATTAAAAGGAAAAAGGGCAAGAGTTAACAAAGAATCTGAATTCAATAAACTGTTTCAGTGGAAAGTTAGGAGCCTAAACACTGAATCTGAGCCTAATAGCCCTTTGCTACAATTATATTCACTTGAATGTTGAGCACTGTGTCATTAGATGAGAGCATTCAGACAGCGCACTGCAGTAATAATTCACAAAGTGTTTACATTTCAACAAAGCCTTCTCTTGTGTGTTCTTCTAACCATAACAGCAAATTTAGACATTTTATAAACACAGCAGATTTGTTTTTAATTAAGGAATTTCACAGCAGTGAACTCTGATCACTTAATATTTCAAATCTGAAAGCATCACTATTATGGCATGTTAAGAGATTATTCTCTGTATACTTCCTTCCCGGTATGAGTAACATTGCACCCCAAAAAATGCCACAGTGCACGTTGCACAAAGAGAGTGGCAATGTTGTCCCTCCCTGCAGCTCTGCAAGAAAGCTGTACCTGTGACTCAGGAGAATATGTGCAGACACTCTGCTTTCAGGGATGATCATGATCAGCTTCTGCATCCCTGAGAAATTCTGTATCTTTTAAGCAAAGCATAGCTGAAATCAATACTCGGCTGCCAAGGAAAGTGGAGGGATTTTGCTTTAGTGCTGTGGGATTCATTTTCATGACTGTCAGTCATATGATAATTTTCACAATACCAGTACTGCAGTCTAACAGGTGCAATAATCTGTGGCCCAGACCTCTTGCCAAGCAGGAGTGAGTTAAGCTGGAAGACTAGGACACAAAAAAGGAGGAAAGGAGTGTATGTTTCACCTGATTTGACCAGTATGCAATTTACACTTGAAAGGAAAACGGGGGAAAGCTCGATCTGGTAGGAACAGTTGGCAGCAGGGCCTGTTTGCAGCTAAGAAGCCAAAAGAAGCCTTGTATGGCAACAAGGCTTCTGGTTCCTGTATGAATTTCAAATCACAGCATTATGTTTAACCTCAAAACATCTCAAAGGAGATGATGAACAAGCATCAATCACCAATTAATCATTATTTCTTGGATGGTCCATGGAAAACAAAGATGCTGGGTCAGACTTTTGCAGCTTCTGTCAAAGGCACACAGCTTTCCTCAGCAGTCCCTGGCTTTTCTGTTCCAGCTGGACACACCCAGGATGGCACATGAAGCCCACATGAAAGGTGGGAGGTCTTACCCTGGACTGAACTTCCAAGTATCTCACATCAATTGGGGCACACAGCCTCTCCAGCAAGAGGACTGCCTCCAGTGCCTACCTGGCTACTAAACCAGAAGGTTGTTATTGATCTCAGTATGCCCTCTGCCATTCTCGAATATTTTCTTCCCGAGTCATGTGTTGTTACAACCAGGCTTGTTCACACAAGGCTATGAAGTCTTTCCAGATGTTCCAAAACCTGGGAACTTCCCACAAAAGGGAACTTGCCCGGACCAGTTGCTCCACTGGTGACAGCAGATATGAAACAAGACAACCCCATGCAGTCTGTGAGCAACTTGCAGGCTGAAATTACAGACAGTGTACCATCTCTGTAACAGCTTCTGTCATTCTCCCTCAATTTCTGCTTATTTAAAGGCTTTAATGATACTATTGGCAAAACCCCTCCATTTAAGCTTAAACTCATCCTTTAATAGCACAGATGGTTTATTTGACCTTTAGCGTCTAATCTGGATTTCTGTGATTTAGCGTGTGTCCTCTGTGAAGTCCTAGCACTGTGTGGAGCAGCACAATGCTGACCAGTGGTCAGGAGCTCTTTGCTTTGCCTTCTGTGATTCGGGGTAATTTAATCCTTTCCCCTGTGAACCTCCCCAGGTCTGAGCACTGCTTCTGACACTGATGATGAGGGCTGCAGGAAGTATGGAAAACAGGATACCACAGGAGCACACTGACAGCAAATATTTGTGTCACTGTTCAAAATAAGCATGTAAAGCTTATTGTATTACAGAATTTAATAAGATATAATAAGCTGTAATCAGATATTTCAGGTATAATATTAAGTAAATGCATTATAAATGTTGGAGAGTAACTAGAATTTATTAAACTGGATAATGTTGTTAAATGATATTTACTGCTAAAAGCAAAGATTTTTGTTAACCTGGCACGCAAAACTGTCAATGTGTCTTCAGAGTAGTTTTGTTTGCAGAAAAAATAATATATTACCATAATTTTTCATCTTTAAAATGATGAAAATACACAACAGATTTTTTCCAAAATAATAAAAACTGCTAACAACAGAAAATATACAATTATCTAACATGTAAACCACATGTGTGACTTGCTGTGGCATTCATTACCTGACTGCCAAAGCTCATGAGATTTTCCATGTCCACTGTCATTCTGGCTGTGTTTGGACAGAAGTTGTTTCTGTAACACTTCAAACTAAATCTGTTCCAGGAAGAGTCTGGAAGAAGAAGTATACCATACAGTTTCTTAATCATGTATTTATTAATCACAAAAAAGAAATGTAAACCACCAAGACAATCTGTTATTTGTTGCACTGGAACACAGCAAACCTCTAGCATGGGCTGTGAACCAAGATATAAAATTGCCCGATCTGGTTTTTCTACTCTTATATATGAAATATAGGAAATGCTTCCCACAGAACTCCATTGGCAAAGTGTTACAACCAGAGAGCTTGCAAGCTAGCTGCTCCTACTCTGGCAAAACAACATGAAATAAATAATATCCACAGAGGCTCCACACCATGAAGGCAAAAGCAGATAAGCTGCATGACTCCAGGGGGTAAATTATATTGGGTAATACACAGCAGTTGCCTGTAGAAGATAAGATCTTTTCCTCATATCTTACTGCAAAAATTGTCCCATGAACTAGGGAAGATTAATTTTTGGTCTGTTTGTTTTCCTCATCCTTTAAACCTTTCTCACTCCCACAACAACGTCAAACCCCCTAATGTCTTGTGTATGAGAGATGACATGCATTGCAGTTACACTGGACTTAGGTGTTTGTTTACTGACTGGTCTGAACATGAGAAGACTGAACAACTGGAGGCTCTCAAATACAGTATCACATGCTTGAAGTTTGCCTAATTGAGTATTTTTTTTCTTTGGGAACTAATTTGGGTCTTTATCTTCCATCAGCGTTGCAATCGAAAGTAACAAAACTAATTCTATTTTAAACTTCTATCCCTTTTCAAAGTTTGACTAAATTTAGCCTGAGAGTTCAAAAGTCAGAGAGAGGAGAGGGAAAAGGAAAGGCAGGTGGAGGAAGCCCAGACACACTGCAGCGCAGCTTCCTTAAGAAACTAAGCTTAAAGTGTGACTGGATTCTTCTGTGCCTGGTACATATTGCTGCTACACAGGGCTGTGCACAGTCCTCTCCCTCAGACAAGTATCACCAGGTGACTTCTAAAGGGCCTACCCACACTCCACAATTTCTCAGCAGCCAAGTGCGTGAGTGCATCCACACATTGGACTTTCACAGTGGGGCACAGCTGCTAATGACAGCCAGCAGTGAAGCCAGCCTCAGTTCAAACTGAAGAACAGTTCAGTTCTTCAATGGAACTGAAGAACAAAGAGTTTATGCTGAGCATCTTGGCAAGTTTTGCTTCCTGGTGCTGTGCCCACAGGAAGGCAGGGAGGCGAGCACACAGTCGGCACGCAGAACACAGCAGTGGAGGCAGAGAATGGGCACCATTGTCTCGCCAGCTGATTGTAGAGTATGTGATGCACAGGCTAGGCTGTGAACTAATGAGGCTGAGCAAGAGCATCACTGAAAGAGATGCAATTTAACTTATCAACAATAAGCGAGCAAAGTTATAGTGACAGATTGTTATGGTAGCAAACAAGACAAAAAAGTCATCAATAAAAGAAAATGCAAAGAAAAATAACGGTTTAATATTAGCTTTCCTCATGTGCTTTAGTTTTGTTTCTCAGTCTGTGCCTCCAGATACAAAAATAAAAGAACACTGGAATTAATCAGGTCAACTGTACAGTTTGGTTTGTGCCTCAGAGTGCAGATTGATTATACCTGCATGGGCAGTGTTCCAGAGAAGTTTCTCAATCACAGCAATAAAACAGGTGTTACATTTCATAGATCTCTCCCCTCCTTACTCCCACCCGCGTGATTCCTCTCCATTCTCAACTCCCCCCTTTCAAGAGATATAGAGATCTAAGGCTCATCCTCTCCTTTCCAGCTGAGTGAAGCACTGAGGAAAAAAAAAAGGATCAGGTGAATTTCATAATGAGGGTTCATGATGAAAGGTGTTAAGAGAAAGCTCTGCTTAACCAGCTCCTGGTACAAAGGAGATTTACAAAGTCTTAGGAAGGCCTCCAAGAGTTTGCTCTGCAATATTTTATGCTGGCCAATAGGAAGGCAATAGAGTTATGCTCTACCGTAGTCACCAAGCAGGCTGAAAGACATAGTAACTAATAAATAACAGAGGCATTTAGTGACTGTAACTGTTTCCCAAGAAACAGTGGGACATGCCCCCCTACCCCCAAACAGATTTCCAGGTAGATTGTCCTTAAATACGCTAAGTAGCTGCAGAGCTTCTCTTTTGCTAGCAAATTAGTGCATGCAAATAAGGAGCCTTTGTCTTTCATCACTAGCGTGGTAGGACATGCCATAAAGTCCTCAGGACTCCTCTGAGGCTTTTCTTCACTGCATTGTATGTCTTCACCATGTTTCCAGTCCACAGACCATTGCAGTAAACAAGAGGAGTCCTACGGATTTTATCGAGTTTCCCCTCAGAGGCAGCTGGGGTATTTTTCAGTATTCATTTAAGCGAGCTATATAGCCTCTAACTGTGAAACCTCTCTTAATTCCAAAGGGACCTATACAAAGGAGTGTCATAGCTGTCCTGTTCAAATATGAAATAACACAGACAAATCAAAATAAGAGATCTCTAAAACACTTGTGGAGATATATCCAAAAGGCATATTTCCACAAAAACCAAACCAAACAAGAAAAAAACCCAAACCAACCAAAACATCCACAAACCACATACTGTCTTCCTCATCCCTTCAGCTTTTAAACTGCTAAGAGATGCACACATAAATATTTAGTGACTGATTTCTTCACCACACATGTATGCACATTTTCTGTGTTCTCCAGATACCTAAATTATTTTTTCAAGTTTTTCAATAAAATTCTCCCCTTGGGCATTGAAGTAAATGATAACAAAATGTGAAGAATATTTATGCAGTCATCACTGCAGTGGTGATGTAAAAAACAATGAGCAGCCTGCAGAAAGAAAAAAATTATAGCACTCAGGTTCACTCATATTTCACTCTCCCAGAGCCAGAGGATCTGCCAGGAAAGCTGTTTGGTGCTTTAAATGTGGTATTTCAGAATGTGAGCCTTGTACTGATTCCCCATTAAACCAGAATCTCAGCTGGTGATTTCAGTATAGCTCCACATTTGAGTTCTATCATTATGATCTAAAATACATCCCGATATGACATGATTGTCAATTGATGCAGCATTGTCTGTACATGGCTGAAGTGACAGTCAAAGTGGCAGAATCTGCTTAGTTCTTAGATATGCTGATCTTTCTTTCTCAGCCTTCCCCAAAACTCTAATGTTTTTCCCCTGCCTTTCACAAAACCTTGGTGTCTCATACAATCTGGACAGATTTCATCTCTCTGCAGAGCCACACTCCTCAGCTCTGCCATTAGACCATGGCTATTCCTTTAATATACTTGCACTCTCAAAATAATGGTTGGGGAAGGTGATTGAATGAAATGTTTGTGTGGCCCTGTTCCTTGCCAGATGAGACTGAAACTAGCAAAGAATTCAGCAGCTGAGGAAGAAACTGCAAGTGCCTAGCTTTGGAGCACAGTCTGAAAGCTTGGATCACCCTGCCAGCAGGCCTCCAACTCTTTGAGGACCACCAGCTCCACCAGAAAGAGACTTTTTTCTTGTGTCCAGCAGCAACTGATGTTCCTTTAGGCTCAGATAATAGGTTAACAGAGGAACTACTACCCAAGTAAGAGAGCCACAGAAGAAGTAAACGTTCTTTAGAAAGAACATTTCTTGACCTGAACAGTCTTTGCTTTTGGGATAACCAGTCCTCTGGGGGGGACTTGCTTAAATGCTAAGAAAAAGTCAGAAAAAGGACAAAGCTGCCTAGTAGCTTTTGCTCAGCTACTAGGTTTCCTAGTTTCCTCAAAAGAAATTGTGTTAACTGACATATCTAGCTATACTTTGGCAGAAACAAACCCTGTAGTATGCCAAATGACTTTGTCTTGGAAAAGTAATTTCTTAATCTAATTTCAGAAGAGAATATACTGTTGACCAATTCCCGAGTAAGGGAGCGGAGTCCAGGAAGCAAAACCAACCAAACTACTATATAAGTGACCACAACACAATTCCTGTTTTCCCTCTGGAGAAATTCACAGCACCGTTAAGAAGTCAGAATGGGATTTTGTGCAAATGGAATCTTTAAAACCAGCAGGAAATAGCAAAATGAACATTGTTAGTCTCCAGTTTCCATGCTGACGCAAATGGTACTCTTGGTTTAAGAAGGTGCTGCACCTTTCAGCCCAAGGTTCATTAAGGTGTTCATACATACTCATACTACTTTAGGAAAGATCTAAAACTGGGATATTTCATTTAGGATATCGTGACTAAATAGAGCTAAGACATTTATTTGTACATGACATTTGTGGGATACAGTACATGTAAGTTACCTCATCTGCTGAATTAGAGTGAAAGACAAAGGTGTGTCAATTCTCTTCTCCCAGTTCAGAAAATAAAAACCTATTTTCAAAAAGAGAGAGGACAAAGGCGAGAAAGTGAGGAAATACCTAGCAAACTCTGATGAAACAATAGTTTTCCCAACTAGCTGGCTTCACCTCCCTTCTTTTGTTATAGGGCAACATGTCATTTGATGTTGCTCATTATCTGCTCAGATTTTGCTACCATTTCTACCTGTGCATTTTGAGTATCAGCCACTTCTAAAAAGCTGATTTAACATAGCTTCACAGATTGATTCCATTCTAAGGAAGTAGTAAAACACAGTAAACTGAAAGGATGGGAAAGACAATGATGTAAATATCCTGTATTTGAAAGGGACGCTTTGAATATTCAGGGAACAGTTGATTTTTTTTTAGCTCAGTAATTTTCAAACAGTATAAAAACACAAAATACAGTTATAGAATGGTACAGACTTCCACAGTTCCAAAACCACCAGCACAACAGCATCCTGATCCCATATGGGGCCCCTGGGGGCTTTCAGCATAAACCAACTAACGTCCCCTCTTTTACACAACACATATACTCAAATATTTCATAAGTCTGAATTTCTTTCTGCTGGTTCTGTCACTTAAAGCTGCTCCTATGAATACATGTAATGTGACTAATAGTTAAGTATACTTGTTGATGTCATGCTACAAATTTAGAAGTTAAAGAAGATGTTTCAATGGATTTAGAAGACCCTGCTATTAGCAGGAATGAAAGAAAATTTGTATCAGCAATAGCTTCAAGTCAGATCTGTAAATACATTGCTAAAAATAGACATTAAAATCACATCCCTTGTGACAGAAGACAACTCATAAAACTTTGCATCTCTTAAACATAATTTCTAAAAAGAATGTGTTGCAAAACTCTTCTCAGTTCTGCTTGGGATCAACCTATTAGTCAAACCAGAAATTTACTGGCACCAAGCGGAAGTCAACTTTTTTTTTTTTACAGCTGTTCCCGTTCTATAGGTGAATTGCATGTAGATTTTTCACAATGTACACGCATCAGTTCCTCAGATCATCAGAATCCACTGTGAATGTCTATATTCCAGGTGTCCATATCTTCAAAAGAGATATAAGGAGAACCTGGGTGTTCATCTCTCCAGAATTTGCAGGTTAAGCTATAGATTGCAGTCACAAAAAACCAGATGGATAACACCTCTTCAGAAACCAGTTATTGTCCCAGAAGTCACCCTTGCTTCTAGTGCTACCTTTTTTTTTTTTTTTCCTCTGTATAAATGCCAGTGCTGCTTATTCACTGTAATGGGAGACAGGTTGATGGCCTGAACATGTAACTCAGCCAAAGTATCACATAATCCTAACAACTCCATGGGTAAGTTGGGGTTGTTTTGGCTTTTTTTAGTATTTCCACATATCATTACTATGGGATCTTTAGTACTCCAAAGACCTGTGATGCAGTGAATTGACCTTTCATGTGGACCATAAATTAAGAACTTAAATAGCTAAATTTGTCCAAGTAGAAACAAAATTTTCTGAAAATTGAAATTGTGAAATTTAACTTTGCCCTGTTTATGTCCATTGTTTTTTAGGAAAAATGCTACATAACTATATAATCTCAGCTATATAATTTTGTTATCCATCAGTGAGGTAAAAACAGCACAGAAGATCCAAAGGAGAAATACAGATTGGGGTGCTGTCCCTCTCTCCTACATTTCTGTCTGCTACAATTTCTAATACAAAGCTATTTGGCTGGAAACAATGAAGCTCATAGCAAATACACAGTTCAAAAAGTGGGCCCATTCATCTTAAGACAAGATTATTTAGATGCCAGGAGAGGAAGAATATACTCTCAGTGATTTTTTTTTCAGGAAAACAGTTACTCTTGCACACAAACACGTCTTGAACTGGAAACTGGCAAGTTGCACTGCCAGGTATTTGAGCACTAGGGGAGCTCAGGCTGTCTTAAGTATCATGGTATGGCTGATGACCAGGCTGGAAAGGAGAAGAAGAATGTCACTCTGGATTAATTTCAGGAAACACTAGTTTGTTAGTTTAATGGTTAGATATTTTCTAAAATGAGAGAAAAATCTCTGTACATCAAAATGAAGAATTCTTTGCTCCTAAAGTACCATTTTCTGAAAAACTGACGTGATTTCTACCTACACAGAGCCCCTGCTTGGTATAGAGTGTCACCAAAACCACTGACAATGGTGCAGAAAAGGAAACACTTTTGCCAAAGCTGGTATTTCCACCAATGTAACATCTTGATTGCAAAGGCAACCTACAAGTCCTAATTACTTGCAATTTCTATGGGTTTCTCACAAGCCTTTAAGTAGTATGAACCTCTCTTGCTTAGCTGCACATACCTTTAAGCTACAATCCCAAAGTCTCAGACAAGCACCTGCACCTTTGGAGAGATTTGTAGACTAATGAGAAAATCTGGTAAAATTTGAGTCTTTCTTTGGCTGCAGCCCCCACTGCTGCTGTACAGAATAAAGCAGCTCCTGTGAACGCTATCTTCCAAATTAAAGAGAGTATCAGGTTTGCTTCATTTATAAGACAAATCCAGGCAAAACCAGCAAACATTTATCAGATAGAAACTGTTGCAGAAAATGACTGTCCTATAACACAGGAAAGGGGGGATCCCTGTTTTCTGATCCAAGTTGCAACACTCTCTGGATATCGTGGAAATAAATTTTTACTTTTGATACAGTAAATGACAGCACTTTGAACTGCCATGGAAATTGTTTGGGATTTCAAGTGAGCCATTTCCATACGCTGCATGAATCACTAACTATGAAGAAGTATCCAGGAGACCACTGGCAGCATCCCTTCTAACTGAGGACACCACAGCTAGAACAGAAAGCCAGGACTGCCTTCTAAACTTAATGCTTTGAACAGCTGGGAATGCAGTGTCAAGTCTTCCTTACCAGGAGTAAAGGAAGAAGGAAGAAAAGGAAAGAAAGAATGAAGTGCCATCAGAATTTAAGTAAAAGAAACTCCTAGTTCCCCTGTGTTTTGAGAAATGTATTCTTCTGCTAAAGGACTTCAGAGGACCACATGAGATGTTAAAATGGCAAGAGCATCAGGGTGTTCAGGAACTTATACGATGAATATATCGGCCAGACTGTGCATGCACTCCAAACGTCTTTTTATTATCTAGATCTAACATAAACAAATATCCACTCTTACAAGATAAGATGATAGTGATGGGGCAGCAGAGCTTTGCCCAGTATTCTTCTTCAGAGCAAAGCACACTCTCTTCAATTAGTGCTGAGGAGGACAAAGATGAATGGTGAGTTTCCTTTGTATGGTTCACAGGATCAAGCCCTGCTGGAATGCAAGTATCAGCATTTACAATGACAGACTCCAGCCAGCATGGCCATGAGGATAATCAGGAGCTGTGTCCCTCTCTCATCTTCCTGCCAAGGGTAGCAGAATTCATTTCATTATGACCATTGCAGACATCCTTCCAATGCCTTTGCATGAATGCACATAGACTATGGTTTTACACTCATGATCAAAACCACAGGAAGCAGACTTCCAAAAGGGAAGGGAAAAGGGGCATGAAAGAGGAACAAAGAAATACATAAGAGATCTGATTTTTCCCAGTGGGACAAGATGAGCTAGGACAAGGATTGCCTTTATATAAACTCTGAAATGATACATAAACAAGTGGGAAATGGGGAGTTCAAACAATGAAGGCAGACTAAATCACTTGAATTCAGAAACACTGCTTTTCAACTCTCTAATTTACTTTTAAATTGTCTTACTTTTCAGTACATTAAGATCAATTGTTTGAGCTAAGAATTCTTACTGAGCTTTAAAAGTAAGACAGAAGAAGATATACAGTGTAATGCTTCCAATTTACATTAAAGCCTATGCACTATTATCTTCTTATTATCTCCTAAAGATTTTTCCAGGCATTTAATTAACATATGACAAGATACCCAAGTTAGCGAGAAAAAGTCACCATTTAATGCACTATCTATAGCCTTTCAGAAGTTAGTTATCCATTGTTTTTTCTCCTAATGCACTACCTAGTGCACATCTATTATTCTATTTTAATAGCAAGGCTCTGTCACAGAAATAAAAGGAACAGAGTTCTCCAGGTACCCACATTACATTTGCTAATTTGATTCCATCACAGTGTCTTTCAAAGTCAGTGAAACCTAGGTAAAGTTTAGAAGTTTTTACCCAAGGACTCTGCTGTGACAAAAGGTGCTGGTTATTGGCCTGCCTACCAGAGCTCTGGCCAGGACCTGGGTCCCAGAGAAACCCCAGGGGAGGCATTAACTTTAAATGAACACAACACTGACAAACATCTTCAGAACATCTCTAGAAAGGAGGTGCAACAATTACCAGGGCTCCAGGAGGTGGACAATGCCCATGGTACCTGTCAGGGCAGGGTCTGCCCACCAGGGCCTGTCCCACCACCCCAGCTGGGTGCAGGCAGCCAGGGCTGGGGCCAGGTTGGGGCAAGCTGGGGAACTGAGGCTGGGCAGGGCTGTGGGGAGCTGGAGATGGGCCCTGCTGCATCTGCAGCACGGCTGGGGCAGGGACTAGTGGCTCTGGGGGGCTGGCCAGGAACAGCCAGGCCTGGTGGTGCCCACTAACAATTAACACCCCACGCTCCATTTTCAGGGATCCTCACTCTTTTGCACACATTCCCTGGACACGCACCATTACCCTTTCCCACTTTCAGCCTATTCCAATTCAAACAAAAAAATTACCTTTGAACAAGTGGCAGGATATATTAGGATGCTTCACACTTATATTTTATGCATGCCCTTTCTACCAAACTCATGAAGCTCTCTGAGCTGCTGATCCAAGGGAGATCTGTGGGTTCTGCTTTACTAATGTGGCAGGAAAAGCCTGCAGCAAGTACAAAAAAGCAAGACGTGCTTTAGGATGAAAAGACACTGTTTAAAGCAAATTCTCCCATCAAACAAGAGTCTCTGTTTCTTAATAGCCCCATATCTAGTGCCTTCCACTGCATAAAATCCCCCACTCTTTTTTTTTCTTCCTTGAAGAAAGATAGTCTAGCAGCCTTTTCCTGCTGCTCATCTCAGCAGTCACAGAATTTTGGTGGTGGGAAAGGACCTTGGGCGATAATCCAGTCCAACCCCCCCTGCTCAAACAGGGTCAGCTACAGCAGGTTGCTCAGGGCTGTGTCTAGTTGAGGATTTTGTATCTCCAGCGATGGAGACTCCACAGTCTCTCTGGGTGACTTACACCGTTGTTCAATCAGCCTTATGTTTAAAAAATGTTTTTCTTATGTTTAAGCAGTTCCTGTCTTTCAGTTTGTGCTCATTACATCTTACACTGTTGGTGGGCACCACTGAGAAGAATCTGGCTCTATCTTCTTTACTCCACTCCATCAGGAATGTACAGACATTAATCAGCCCAAGTCTTCTCTTCGGTAGACAGAACAGTCCCAGTGCTCTCAGCCTCTTCTCAGATGTCCAATGCCCCAGGCAAGTCCTTAGTCACCAGTATGACCCTGTGCTGGACTCATCCCCAGCATGCCCACACCTCTCACCTCTGAGGCAAGCTCAGAACTGTGCTTGGTGCTCCAGATGTATCTCACCAGTGCTGAGTAGAGGGGCAGGATCACCTTCCCCTGTCTGCTGATGCTGCTTTCCCTGATGCAGCCCTGGCCATTGTTGACTGACTTTGCCACAAGCGTGCCTTGCTGATGCATGCTTATCTTGCTATTTGCCACAAAACACAGGTCTGTTTCTGCAAAGCCATATTCTGACCATGCTGATGCATGGGAGCTCTTCCAGGCTCAAGACCTTTGCATCTGCCTTTGTCAAGCTTCATGAGTTTCCTGTCGGCCCATTTCTCCAGGCTATCTGACTTGCAGTGCAACCATCAGATGCATCACCCACTCCTCCCAGTTCTGTGTCATTTGCAAACTTCTTGAGGATACACTGTCCCATCATTCAGGTCATTAATGAAGATGTTAAATAGTATTTGTCTCAGTGTCAATCCCAGTGACTGAAATCCAGCTGGACTTTATCCCACTGGTCACAACACATCAGCTCAGGAAATCAGCCAGTTTTCAGTCCACCTCACTGTCCACTTATCTAGCTTGTACTTCCTCAGCTTGTAAGTGAGGATATTATAAGAGACAGCTTCAACAACCTTGTTAAAATCAAGATAAGCATCATCCGCTCCTCTAACCACATCTACTGAGCCAGTCATCTCATCATAGAAACTTACCCAGCTGGTCAAACATGATTTGCCTTTCACATAAATCCATGCTAACTACTCTCAATCACCCTCTCATCCTTAATATGCTTTGAAATGGTTTCCAGGGGAATTTGCTCCCGAAACGCTTTTACTCATTTCTCTGCTTAGAGAGCTGGCACACTGTCTCACTGCCTTGGGTCTTCTGCCGGACTGTTAACATTTACAGCATCACCAAATCTTTGCTAGAACTAGTATCAGTTCTGTTCTCCATCCTTCTCACCTAGAAGAATAGAAAGACCAAACCTTTTCCAGCCATGTCATCCAACTTTCCATTGAGCTCAGAAACAAAAAGTACTTGTAACAGTCCTCACTGGAGAATAACTACATTTTCTGTTCTTGTTTCTTGGTGGAGAAGGGGAAATCTGAATCCCTCCTACTTTGCAAGGAAAGTGAAACCCCCCCTCACAGTCTCTCACTCCTTGAAAAGGCAAGAAGAAAAGAGCAATAAGAAAAACCTAGATTGCCAAGTAGTTTAAGGGAATAATTCTTATCAGAAAGTACCAATGTCAAGTAGCATAAACTTGGGAAGTAGAGCCAAGCAGTTCTGCGCTCAAACTTTTCCCCATTTCTTCACACTCTTAGGTCCAGTTCAACAAGATTTCTCTTGTCTGTACACAACTGAGTGTATCTGCCCTAGGAAAAGCAACAAACTGCCACCTTCAGTACCTAAATTAAGAATCCAAAATGCACAAATTAAGTATTTGTGCATTTTGGATTTTTTGTCAACTTCCAGAAATCTTTGATCTCACTTTTCATAAAAGTATATGTATATATATGAAGTCATTCAGTGTGAGCCCATATTCCACCTATATATTAGCCTCAAAATGCTTTATTGGACTGGGGACTGCTGACTGGTTTATAAGATGACCCAGGAGTTATGAAGAGATCCTCTCATTTTATAGTATGCAAGAGACCTCTGAAAGTCCTGTCCAGGCTGGTGCCAGCTATCAGGCTGAAGGCTGGACTCTCAGGAGGTGCAAAGAGGGAGCAGGTGAGTAAAAGTAGAAAAGGAAGAGACACTTCAGCTTTTCACCAAGGCTTTACTGTGTTTCAGATGATAAGTGCCACATACAACGGTGAGATGTTTTTACAAAGGAATGTAGACACTACCTTTACAGCTGATCTGAAGGTCTGTCATCAGACTGTGCCAATTTGTTGAAACCAAGGCCCTCCACAAGAAAGACCCAAACCATCCATCAGGAACATGCCTCAGATTCTGGGAGAACTTTATTGTTAAGAGCAATATGAAAACATTTCTCTATCTTGCTTAAGACTACCCATCTAACTCTCAAAGTTAACAATCCTACAAGACAAAGACCCAGATGAGTGTCTGACATATCTGTTGGATCTTACACAATCAATGCAAGTTCGTGAGCCAGTAAGACACCAACTAATCTAAAGCATGTCATTACCTTTTTTCTCTGTGTGTCACAAAAACTAGCTCTAGGTTTTCCTCATCACTGCAGATCAAACCAGTATAAGAACCCAGCTTTCCTGATAAGCAGCCTTTGCATGAAGCTTCCTTCTCTGCAGCATTGTGAACAATTTTTTCAAGCATCTGACACTTGACAGCTCTTAAAGAAATTTTCAATGTAACAGCTAAGCAGTAAGGAGGAAAGGGGTTTAATTTTTTTTTCTTCCTTAAAGAAGAATTCCCAGTTTTAAAGAATCCAAACCTCAGATTTCCTTAGTGCCTTCAGTGGAGCTACCTAAAACCTTTCTTCATTCTTGCTGTGATACATAGGCCTTCCTTTTGATATCTGTGAGAAAGAGATGCACACTACACTGCTCAAACTAGCGAGAAGTGAAGATTGCTAGTGTGTTCTCCTCTCAAGACCTCTACAGGTTCCTCCATTCTGTATATTTAAACTCTCCCCATTTTATGTTACTCTATCGTTTGTTTGTGTATGTGTGCCTTTCTCTGTGTACCACAGGATGGCAGCAAATGTTAGAATATAAAGAAAACCACTAGGCCAGAGACAAAATAAGAGTATTACAGTAGATTTACGTATATTATTGTTACTTGAGACAAAAGGACTAGTTCCTGAATCCAAGTTCCCAAATGCACATGCAGAAACACATGTTCTCAGGCACATAAAGACAGTAATGCATGAATCGACACCATAGCAGGTCAAAGACATTCACAAAAATATTGTTTAAGGGAAACAAATTATTGGGATGCCATTACAAAAATTAACTCTGCAACTGACAGGCTGTTCTGTTTGAGCCAAAGTAAATAATAATCAGCAAAATTGAGACGGAGTACAAATTTGTGTGGAATGACAGTAAGTTGCAATTGAGTAGGATTATATTGGTTAAATTTGTTAATATTGAAAAGGCATCCATAAAAACTAAGCCAGAGGAAACAAATTCAAAAATCATCTCAAGAGACAAGTACTCTTTGTGCTTCAGGTACATTAAAAATGCATGCAAAATGTTTTACAGAAACAGGTTCATTTGATTGAGGGCACTTGCCACAGCCAAACTTCTTTAAAAATTAAGTAAATTGTGTATATATCTTGCATGGAGTTCACAACTGGTGACTCAAATTTTTTTATAAAGCCTTCTCAATAATGAGGAGCTCAAAAAGAAGACAAGGAAAAGAGAAAAATATATATGGAAAAAGCACCAAATAATCTAATAGTGACATTTTCAACTTTTCATGTGAGCTGTAGACTCCAAAAGCTGAGATTTGAAAGTCTATATTTATCATTATTATAAAATTAAAGACTAAGAAACAATAAAGAAAACCTCAAAAGCCAATAAAAACATTTTTAGAATGGGCCACAGGGTAAGGTTTTAATATCATTTTTGTAGAACCACCTTTAATGGAAAATTATGAATTCGTTTGAGAGGAACTTGTTCATACAGTTTCTAGTGATGAAAGGCTTCATAAAGGGATGCTAGCACTGTGCAAAGTTATTCTCTCTAACCCTTCAAGAAGTTTAAATAGTTTTATAGTAAATTTAGATTAAATATTTATTTTTAATTCATGCCACATCTGCTTCTGCTTATAAATTTTTCTTTCTTCCCACCTTACCATTTTGCTTCTGTCTGATGCCAAACTAATCAAGAGATATGCTATGATAGTTGGTAAATCATCAATATTTTGAAGTTATAGGCTACGTCAATTGTTTGCAATGCTCCTCTTCCCAAAAAGATCAATGAACCTCATTTGAGGAAGCCATAAAATGGCATGGCTCACTTTGATTTCAGGACTCCAGCTAATCAAACTTGTGATCTTTGCACTGTGACAGCTTGATTTGACACTCCCTCCTGGCTGTCTCCTTAGAAAAGCCAGTGTCTCCTTAGAAAATTGTGTGATCACTGGACATAAAATCGGAGGGAGGGTGGGGTATGTGTGTGGCAAAATTGTTCATAGGGGATTAGGAAGGAATGTGAAAAGAAAAACTAGGAAAAAGGCTTATGCCTTTGTCTCAGGCACAGAGCAGTTTGTTTGGCAGACACTTTGGCTGGCCAAAGGAAATTTTTGTCTATAAGTTTTAAACTTTTTAAAGAAATTAAAAAAAAATTCATATTGGCTGCATGGGGGGAAAGTGACTTCTGGATGTTACCTGCAGCTGTGATTCTCTACCATATCTGCTTGTGTTACAACAATGGCCTTTTCCCTCAAAAACTGCGGGGTAACCATTGTACTTGCGTGGTTTTTTTTAATCTGCTGCCAACTCCTGGCTGTACAATGAGGCAATTACAAGTGCACAGCTACTAGCCCAGTCTGTACAACCTTTCCTCCCTTTAGGCCACTCTCATCCCACAAATATCAATAAGGTTCTGAAAAAATGAATATTTCCTATAGTCTTCTGCAACCTTCTTGCTGTAAAAATAGATAGCAACCATGCTTATGTCACATTGTTGCTCAGCAACCTTGTTTACCCCCCCTTAATCTCCCTGTTCTCTAGTATCTTATTGGTCTTCACCATGATCAGTCTGCAAACTACAACTCACTAGTCAGAAACAGCACCGCCTGCTAAGCTCGCAGGACACTCTGCCCTTCAATGATTACACAGGCTTAGGGAGTTACCTTATAGAGTAACCAGAGACAGGATGTTGACCTAGGGGAAAAAAAAGCTAATGGAAAACATGAGGGGCAGGGAGAGAAGTCAAAGCGGGGAGAAAAACAGAAAAAAAAGGTCCTCTCTCTCGAGGAAGCTTACAAAAATAAAATAAAATTTCGATCTCTAATACCTTTCCCCTCTGTCAAGGTCAGCAAAGAGGAATCAATGACCTTATCATAGTCTCTCATGTCCCCCAGTGAGCTCTGGAGAAGGATCTTTCTTTGAAAGAATAAGGATTGTCAGGCAGAACAGGAAGGACTCGCATCTGAGCGTTGGAAATCTTATTGTTTGAGAGGAAATGACCGGAAAATGAAGCTTGCAAACACAGATTTCGCACACACAGTCATTTGTGTGAATGGACTCAGCAGATGAACGTCCAACAGAGCAGCAATGCCAATGGGTAAAGCCTAGATCCATAGACCTATTTGGAGAGGAACATAGGTGCTTTAACTTAGGCATGTGTGAGCATTTTAGAAATCATAAGGTATTCAGTCTGGCTTTCAGCTGCTGCCCTAGAAGAGGGTGGGTTTCCCATAAACCCCACATCTTAGCTGCCATCTCTTTGCCAATGTCTAGGGTACCAGAGGAAATCTAAAACCACATGACATGCATGCCTGTGCTTTGGTCCCTGAATCACTCCTCGAATATCTGACTTCTATTCAAATATTTTAAACTTTATTTAGTGTAATGAACAATGGAGAAAAAAATATCCCTCATAGAATCTGTGTTTAACAGATGCAGATATCTGCATTTATATCCCTGCCAAAGGGTAATACACCTTGCATCTGTGCTCTTCTAATTTTTGTTGCATCATGACTCCACCTTCCCAGGCTGTTCTGATCAATGTCTGACAGAGAAAGCTTAGCAGGCACCAGTAGACCAGGACATCTCCAGAGGTACTTAGAAACCTGATATCTATTTCAAATCATCCCTGAGTGTTAGGCTATGGAAATACAATCACATCTGGGGCAAGATTTTTCACCTTTTTCGCAAAGGTTAAATCCATCTCAGTGGGCCTTGTGACTAATCTGTCATTTTATCTCTACAACCTCACAATATGTCAGCTGACTTGAGCTCACAGCCAAGAGATTACCTGACAGTGGTCAGGTAATGATTAGCAGCTGATGGGAGTGTTGCCAATATCAACCTTATGAGCAGAGCTAACACTGAGGTAAGTACTGAAATACCTTTACCTTTCCAGATAAAGGATTCTTCAAACTGCAAGAGAGAAGTTGCCTGTTTAAGGTTTAGTTGTGGTTAGTTTTAGCACAAACACTGCAACAGTCCACATAAGCTTCTCAATGTAGAGGAATCACCATCTGCTTTCGTTCCTGTATTACTGATTCCTGGTTGAACCAGAATGAAGTGGCACTACATGTAAACTGTAATAGTTACATCGAGCACAGAAAATTTCAGCGAGCAGATGATCATGAGCTATTCTGGATTGCTTTCTTCCAGACTACATCAGAAGTTTAATTTCAGTATTTTACAGTGAAATAAAAACATATCACAGTAAAATGATAGATTTTGTTCAACAGCATTATCAAGGAGTAATAATATTAACAATGATGAACATTTTTCTCATACAATTAAGGAGCTAAAGATGACAGATACAATCAGCTACTCTAACCTCTTCAGCTATTCGATGCACTAAGAAAAGCAAATTTAGAGTTGCTTTTGGTGAGCAGTGAGAACATTATAGAAAATCTAAATATAGAATATGACCTTGGACAGAAGGATCACAAGAGGTCTCTGTTTAAAATTAACTGGAAATATAAAGAAAAACTCCACAACAGATTTCTACAATTAAAACAGATAGCTCAGTTAAACTCTATTAGGAAAATCAGACGGATCGAGGATGTCAGGGACTTGAATGTGAAGTAAGTCTGGAGCTTCTCCAAGTCAGAGGTACCCAGGGCATAAATTCCAAAATTGTATTTTCAGTAATTGTGAGGACTTGTGTTAAGGGGCATCAGATTTAGGGGATGAATAACTACCTGGAGGTGGATACTAAGAGTAAGTGGAAAACCTAGCAAGTAATGGAAAATAGGGTGAAATGGTAAAGAATGAGATCTTCCTAATACTAGAGATCAAGAAGGCAAAGGATAAGTGAAAATAAAAAAAAATCAAGCCAAAATATACTTTGCTATATAAACAAGAGAACAAAGACAGAATAAGAAGGGGCTCATTGCAATTGGCACAGTGCAAAAGCTAACACAAATATGGACTCAAGTGAATGCTTTGTCTGCATTACCAGTAATATATGGGAACAAACTTTGCAAGCAAGTCAAAAGCTTAATGTACCCACAGAGGGAGGGCACAGGTAACCCAGCCATGTTAAAAAAAAGTGGAAAAAAACATTGAAGAAATGCTGAAGGCAGCATACAGCAAGTGTGTCTCCATTCATACTAGAGTAAAATGAAGGTTTCAATTCCCAGTTATTTATGTGATTACAAAACAAAGATACAGTTTACAATTGGAGACTTTCAGAGTGATTCAAACTATGTAAAAGAGTCAGGAAAAAAAATAATTCCAGAAGCTGACTGATGATTTAAGCCAACTGAAGTGCCATACACTTCATTAAAATTACCTTCACAGGATCTGGAACTATTTTAGGAGGCAGTGGAGTTTTTAAGTGTCTAAAGCATCTTGCTTTTTTTTCTTCTAAAGGTTTATTTCCATGAAGTATCTTGAGTTAAATATATGCCTTTCCCCTGACTGTTTCAGATTAAATAATAAAGTGCATTTATTAAGGAGGAAAAAAACCCTTTGGGGTGGGCGGGGGGTGATATCTGAAGAGGCCTTTCTCCAACTGTCAACATTTTGAAGCTGAGTAATAACACAGCCTTGGGGTTGCCATGGGAACGTGTTTCATTTCCTAGGTGACAGCAATTGTATGTCGTCACCAGTGAACTGCACTGACTCTGGAAATATGTCAAGTTTCCTTCAGACGTTGGCATCCCAAGACTTCCTGCGCCTGCCACAGGCCAGCACCTCTAACCTGCCCCCTGACATGGCTCCCACAGGACCCAGCCACTCATCCTCTCCTGGGAAGAACAACCTGGTGGGGCCAGGGCAGGAGTAGAGTCCGAGATATCTGGATTTGAAGACCCTAGCAAAGAGCAAACTCACCTGTCCCCTTGTTATTCCCTCCCATTGCCTTATGAACCTTCTGCAGGCACCGTTGAATTCTCACTTGAGCGCAGCTCCAATCTCCAGCCCTTTGGCCCTGGACAAGCCCCACCAGCAAGGCTTCCAGTGTTAAAAATCACCCAAATCCTTGTGTCATGTTAGTAACGGACACATTATTTAAATAAACTACTTTGGAATCACCTGTACTAATAACCAACCTTTAAAAATACCCTTAGGGCTCAAAGACCTTCTAGACTAAGATTTTTTTTTTAACCTGGAACTTCAGGTTGTATGACTGAAGACCCTTCTTTGCAGCACATATGTTCCCCAACACAAATTCAAGGCCACCAGCTGCACAATATGACCAGCAGGATTCACTTGCCTATGAACACTAGGCAGGGCAAATATCGTAGAATAACTTCTTCCTAACAGCTCCTCAGTGCTCATGCACTAGTCCAAAATAAGCAACTCTTATTCTGTAATAATTATTCTGCTCTGGAAGTAGGGTGATTATTTTATTCTGGGATAATTACTCCATTTCCAAAGTGAAATAATAGTTATTGAATAAAATCATTTTTATTTTGGAATATTTGATCCACATGTGGGAGTTATTCTAGAACAGCTAAATTATACCCTCATAGTTAGAAGGGAACAGTCCTGCCAATCAATTTTCCTCATACAGGCGAATCCTTAAATCATCGTGCTTTTGAAAGGAACAGTGCAGAAGTTGTCATTGCACAACTGGAGACCCCTACTGTTTAATTTCAAGAACAACCTGCATTCACCTACAGTAACTCTGGCTAATAGTTCCCCTAAATCATTTAGAGAGGAGTCAATAAAGTAAATTACAAGTACATCAAGTGATTTTCAGATCATGCTACAAATATTATCACTGGTAGATGAACTTCATCGCATGATTTGAAAATAGTATCCATGTCATTGAATGCCTTCTCTCCACTCACATGATCAGAAATTGCTGCCAAGGATGGCCCTGGTCTACACTCTGCTTGCTGAGGTAAATGTGGGTAGAGGGATGTACCAGCAGCTGTAGCAGCACTTGATTTCTGAAGGAGCTGGGAGCATACCCCAGATTCTGCAGCTAATGTCCTATTTGCTCTACTACCTTAGATAGAAATTTAAGTTTAAAACTGTTTACTTGAAAATACGTTCAAAATCTGTTTTGACTTTGACCACTGCTTTCTAACATATACAGCTCTCAAGAAATTAAGAAAGGAGTTCAATTCTAGTACCATTTTTACACTGCAAATTTTTAAAATTCGGCATTAAGCTAGGCAAAGAAGTCAGAAGGCTCAAAAGTTTAGGTTCCCACAGCAACAGTAATTCAGCAACATTCAAAATATAGAGCAAGCATAAATTAACAGTTATTGGAAATGCTGCATATGTGCAGTGTGGCCATGTTAACATTGCTATGGGAACCTTAACTTTTGAATAGATAAGCATACTACCAAAATAAAAATCATACAAAAGAAATAATTACAGATTTTGCTGGAAAATATTGCAGCCAAGTCCTCATCTGAAATCTGTTGATGTAGAGCACAAAGATCCTAAACACTCAAAAATCCAAATAGGTGAGAAAATAATCTGAAAGAACAGGGGCACCATAGCAATAACTATCGCTGACACCAGTGCTACAACTTAACTTTAAATTTGAATTTACAGTCAAACACTAGGCAAAATCACTCCAAAATTACAACAGATGAAAAAATAGAAGTTCATGTTCAGCTATCACCCTTCCCTCTTTTCCCCACAGATTTTTTGTACATTAAATATTTTGGAAGAACAGAGTGGAAATTTGCAACTGGCTTTAGTCTTTTCCAGCATATCTAAATTTAGGGAAAAAATAAAATTCTGGTATACATTTATTTAGTTGCTGCAAGTCTGGATTGACTCTCTCACATTATTCTAACTAAACTCAAAGTGTTCATTTCAAAACAGCTTGACTTGAGCAGGTCTTTGGTGACGGAAGTTTTCCTATTTTTAAAAGAACCTAGCGACCGTAGGCTGCTAGTGCAGCCTTACTCTCGGAGACTGGATGTTGCTTCAGGGTAAAAAAGCCAGTTCTACCACTCCATCCAATTCTCTATGGTGCATGATCTTGGGCAAGCCAGGCTTACTTCCCTAAGGTTCAGTTTCTTGAGCTGTGAAGCAGGGATAAGGACACTCACATTCCTTTTGATGCACAGGTCCGGTGCCTTAACTAAGTGGCTTTTCTCGCCTGTTTAAAACAACAACAAAATCTTCAAGGCAGTCTTTTTACAGTGTTTGAACAGAATTCCAGCAGCATCCAAAATAATGGCTCTGCCAACTTTTCATCTATGGAAAGAAAAACTAAAAGCTCCATTCCATCACTCCAGCTTTTTGTTTCCTTGTGGCATACATGGTTAGTCCCACTCAAAATCCTGTTGAACAAGTTTCTTCCCCAGAGTGACTGCAAGATCACCAAATATTTTGTACCAACAAACAGGGCAAGTTCCAGAGTCCTGGAACTACAGATAAAGATAAATAAAGTGTTTAAAGATAAATAGTGTTCTCCAATCCAAGTCAATGCAAAAGGCTTTCTTGCTGATATCCTGGCAAGCATGCTTGGAATTGTACTAACATCAGCAGGATTTCCTTGCTCATAGCAAAAGCAGGATATTGGCTTTGAAACAAGCCACACAGTTCAAAGAGACCCTAATCTAAATTACTAGAAGTGACTCTGATTTCTTGGCATTTATAACATAGACTTAATGAAGATTACATGGGCCTCTCACTTGAACGTGTTTTCTAGGTATCATTAAGATTTTACTCAGGCCGTGAACTTGAGTTTCCCTACAGTGATTTAGAAAAAAAGAAAACAAACTAACACTGGTTAGAATAATGCTTTTAGAAAACAGAAATGTTTAAAATAGACATTTAAAATAGGTAGTGACATCCCTCACTAGTAAATGGGAGATGGACAGAAAATTTTGCCCAGTGTACTCATGACTGAATTTCTCACAGCAAACAGACACTGTATTATTTTGTCAAAATTAAAGAGTTTATACTCCTTTATATACACTGATTCCTTGTGTTCTTCCTCCGCCAGGCATGGTACTGTATTTTCTAGACTGGAAGAAACAAGACTTCTGCGAAGGGAGACTAAGAATCACAGAGTTTAGGTGGAAGAATCATATTTTCAAACTGTACTTAAGATGTTGCATGAGAAGGACGGAAAGCATGGTTTACTTGAAGACCCTGTCATTTCAAGATGTTTGCAGCTATCCTTCAACAAACTGTCAAGTGTCTTAATAACCAGCTGCCTTCTGTTTTTAGTCACCTCTCATAAATGGCATCCTGCACATATTTCAACCTCCATACCACTATGTCCAGTACCCTGAAGCCACTCCTTTGCTGTAGCCAGGACCCTCACCATCTCTGCTTGTTTTAGGTCAAGCCCAGCCTCACAGCATAAAGGATACTTTTGTCTGGATAGGCTCCAGTGGTGTCTAAAACTCTGATTCCTTCCTGAAACAGCTCCATTCCTAACTGCTCCTGCCATGTGGCTTCTCCAATGTACTCCAAAGCTGTACTGAATCCCAATTCTTTTCCTTTGAAAATTATAACAGCAGTGATGTAGTTTGTTCACTCAGCCCATGAAGTAAGAGAAAAGTTATCACGTTTTCTAGTGAAACTGGTAAGTTATCTTTAAATTGTTTAACATATCTTCATCTTCATAAATAGATGTTAAGTGAAGATGTTTGTCAGGCATGCAGGTGGTAAATTTTTGAAACAAATATCCCCACATTTCGTGAACTTAATTCTGATGTACTGAGAGCCTTACTGTCTCCCATTTGTGACAGGCAGGAGTTATTTAGCTCGGTTTTCTGAGACAGCAATGGGAGTCACCAAAAAAGAAGATCCTTCCATGGACTCTGTGTTCATATGACAATAGCCATCAGCTTGTCAGTTTTATCATCACAGTTCTAGCTACAGAAACCATCTGTGCTGTTCAACATATTTTCAGCCATTACCTGCCCTCCTGATCCCCACTTCACTCTTGGAGGCATCTTCCAGTTTCAGGATGTATAGACCACTGATCTCTGCAGTCTGATATACCATGAAAAGTGTAGTGTACTGAAACCATTCTACCAGTCTACAAGTTCCCTATTCACTTCAGTATCCCGTGCTGCTATGACTTAAAATAATAATAATAATAATAATAAATAATCAAGATAATCTCTTCCAGATTCCAGCATCAACCTCAGTCATATCCACAACATTGTGAGTTTTGGTAAAATTTATTCCCTATTGGCTCTTGCTACCTCTAATAGCCACCATACAGCATTCAAATATTTAAATTGGACAGAAAACACCACTTTTCCTCTTACTCTTAATTTCCTCTCTCCTTTTGACCCTATCCTTTGCCAAACATAAGCTAAAAATAGCTGATGACTGATTCAAGCTCCCTCTCAATGGCATGACATGGTACGGGCTAGAGCACTGATGGTGAGGGAGATGGGTTATATAAGCAAACAGTGCCTCCTGGATAGATGCAGATGAGTTTCATTTATAACCTGATGCTTTGTCAAAAGATCCGTATCCTGTATGAAAACCATTATGCTAATTTGTTTTATTGAATATCCAAATTCATCACACTCTCAAATGCTAGCAAAAAAAGTTGTTTCTGAAATGTCAAGGAGATTAAGCTCTGCCTTGATGTTTCTGTTTAGATAGTATTAAATGCACTGTGATACATATCTTAATGTACATAAGTTCTAATGAGCTGTGTGTATAAGGAAACTGGAATCATCTGCATGTCACTTTACAGCTGACTCAGTGCAGGTTTGCTTCTCTTCAGATCTCATTTCCTACTGCTTCTCAGTGATCCAGCTGTAAAGAGCATACTGCTGTTCTAAAACACTTCAGAGAAAATAGCAAGGCTTGTACAAAGTCCAGGTAAAGTTTCCATTCTGTGCATCATTTTACTCTGTGTCTCTTTCATCAGTGAGATGTTGAATCTCCTTTTTCTTTACTACTGTGTTTGGTGCTCATAACTGAAGAAGAGTAATTAAATAAAGAGGACATGCACAAAATCACATGACTCAAAAGATGATACCTCATTGCTGACCAAGGACTAGTCCTAAAATCTGCCACAAACCAAGCCATGGTAGTTTGTTGCCAGCATAGTCATGGTAGTTTGTTGCCAGCATGCCATTATATTTATTAAAATCAAATTCTGCTTTAAAATGGACTGTGCTGACTACCATATCTCAGACAGTTATGCCTGTAGACCTGTATCTGTTACGTACCTCCTTAATGAGAAAAGAACCAGAAAAAAACCTCCAAACTTGATGTTGCTCATCAAGTCTTACACCATTTCTACTGCTGCTGAAGCCCTCAAGACAGGACATTTTTCTTTGTGTGATAGCCCAACCCTCCTCTGTGTTTATAGCACCTCTCAAATTTCTGCCATCATTCATCATTTGGTCATTACTCCCAGCTATTGCACCAGAGGTCAACATCAAAACATTACTTGCTGGAGGCCCAAGACCTCGTGGAATTCCACTAGTGGGTCCTTACTCAGCAAACCAGGGGCTTCCCTCTTTGTGTCTGCCTGCCACCCTCCCAACTTCAGATCCTTTCGTATCATATATTACCTGCTTTTTCATCATTCCTTCTGTTCAACCAAACATTCTCTATGTGGCACTGTACTAAAAATTCAACTTTACTGTCTTTGGAGACATCAGCAATATTTTCCTCTCCTCTCTACATATTTAGTATGTACAGATGTCCATCTTGTCACAGAAGAGAACAGCTATCAATTGGGTGAGCAGATGAGGGGAAAGCATCCCCAGGCAAGATACCTCTCACTAGTGGCAGCTGTCACTTTCCTTCTACTCTTACCAAACCCATTCTTCCTGTCCTGTATGAAAAACTGCATGTTGCAGCAGCCCTCACTAAATGGGATGTGCAGTGAGTGATCATTTTGCACACCTCCTTCCCCAAAAACGCAGAACCCAAACCCTCAAAGCATCAGAGTTGTCCCTGCTGAGTATGAATGACACCACCTCCAGGCAAGGTCATGTTAACAGCAGAAAGTCAGATACCAATAAAGCAAAAAAACATCTAACCTAAAAAGAGCTGATCCTGCCCAAGCTGTCAGTAAACAGGGGCTTTGGTCACAAGGCAGGATCAAGTAAGTCTCCTAACTGCAATGTGAAAACAGTGAGACAGTTGGTTTCAATTATTTACCATTCTAATCCTGTTCATTTTAACATTTAATCCAAAAATTTTTAAGGATTAGAATATATGACATTGACCTAGCCATGAACTACAACATAAGTACATTGCCCATTATAGTTGTATTTTCACTGCCAATGTAATTTTCTGAATCCTTGTATTTTATGAAATGTTTGGGAGATTTCACCAAGACAAAAGAGAATTTTCCACATCCATCCCATGTAAGTGATTGCTCTTAATAAGGATAAGCAGTCTTATCTTGCACAACTTTCCACAAAATAAACAAAGATCTCAGAACATCAGGGTTTTTTACAAATTAAAAATTAAAAACTACTGGTTAAATACGCAAAATACAAAGACAAACCTACCCACCTTACAGAGATATTTCCATATATTTGTTTAATACTTGGAGTGTGAAGGCATCCCTCTTCCGATTGTGCTGAAGTAACAACCACAGACTAACAAGCAAGCTGGCAGCATTGCTCAAAAAATTACTCTAAATCTGTCCAGTAGAGGGCAATGACATATACAGACACACACACAAAGTGAAAAGTTGAATTTGAAATGCACGCTTGTAAAAAATAAAACTAAATTTAAGAAATCCCTGTAGTTCTAAAGTATTAACTGTTTTATTTATCATATGTATATTCAGGGGTATACAGATCAGTGTCCCCCCATTTTAATGTTTAACCTCAAAGGACTTCTAAATTTAAAATTATACTTTAAAAATCTTTCTGATGCTTTTGCGCAATTGACCACTATCTACACAGAAACAGGTCAGTGTTACATAAAAGAACATCTTTATTTTACATCTGGCTGCAGGGTAAATGCTGGAAGTGTTTTTGTCCTTTGGCAACACATATCTTAATTGCTAAAAACCCTTCACTTTTTGTTTAAAATTGGTCCAGAAGGATACTGTTAAATAATTTTCTTCCTGTCACACACCCATCTACTGCAAGGAATGCTCACAGCCATTAAATAAGATACTGTGTTTGCATGGAAAGATGCTGCTGCAGCCCAGCTGCGTCTTTTACAGTTCTCAGGGATATTTTTTTTTTTTAACTACACTTAGAAATAATCCAAAACTTCATGGGGGTCTGCAGCACATCCCTGCAGCACATTTGGACTTGCAGGTACAAGGAGGTTGGGGCAGAAGCACTGAAGTACCCCTGCCAGCTCCTGACAGACCCCAGGGCAAGGTAAGACTGCAAGCAGTGCCCAGCAGCCTGGTCTCTCCAAGGACAGGAGGAACCCTCCTGGAGAAAAGAGACGTGGTAGAAAACCCGATGGACACAAGCCACCACAAATGCTTGTTTATATCCAGTTGTGACTTGTTTCAAGTGTTGTCACGTCAGGTTATCTAGGCTCCCAAAATTTTCCACTAGAGTTTTGTATGATCTGAGGTGACATTCTCAGATCTCTTACCCCTGTGCTGCAGAAACAGAGAGAACATAGGTGTTAAACACACCCCCAATAGCAGGCTTGAAAATGAGATGCAGCTCCTAAGTAATGGTACATTTTCTAATTTCTTTTTTTTAAGTATGGAAAAGAATAGTTCATGTCAACACATGTCATCATCTGAACAGTTTTTTCCAGGGTATCCAGCTTGCTTGGCTGAATGTGGTAGTTCCTAGGGCAGCTGGTCAGGACTCAGAGTTTGCTACAAAAGCCCTGCAACACACTCCACTCCTGGAGGGAGGGACAAGCCTCCCAAAGCCCGAGTGCACTGGCTGTCACCAGAGTTAGCAGGCAGTGGGCGAGAACTCCTCCAGCTCCTTTTATCGAGATGTTCATCTCATGATCTACTGGTTTCCTAGCAGCTGCCACAGCTGGAAGTGTGAGAGAGTCCCCCAGCCCGGAGCAGCATGCATGGAGTAGCTGCCCGGTTCATAGAGTGTGAAAGCCCTGGAGTCTACAGTGCAGACAGCAAGCCAGCAAGATACTTGGATTATGGTGAAAGCTCATCAAAGTAGAAACTTCTAGGACAGCCTTAACACTTTATATGGCTTGGATCTGCCTGTGCAAAAGAGACATTTTTAGAAGATCCACAACTCGCTTTGATTTGTACCTCAAGGACTGACTCTTGCATGTTGTATGGTAACCCCTCACTGCTCTGGTTACATTCACATGTTTTATGTTTTCTTCATCATAAAGACACCTCAAAAGTGTTTGTGGTTTTTTTTAATCAGAACAGCTGCTTGAAGAACTTGATCAAAGTTTTAGAGAAGTGCAGTTATGACACATGTATGTCAAATGGTTTATAGCCTTGGGTATAGCCTGTGTACAAAGAGCCAGTACTATTTATCAAGACTGATGCTCCGAAGAATTTTCTCATGATTAAAGATAATTCAGGTTAAAAAGTTAACTTAATTTTTATAATTCTTTAAAAGAAGATTTCATTTAAACAAATTTAAACTCACAGAAGAATTTGCTGTATATCATCTCAGAAATAAAAAGGTAACATACTGATTTTTCTTGTTAGATATTGTCCAAATCTGTCTATTTTAAAGGAAGAATGGGTTTGGGTTTCTTTTTTGAGGGGATTGGGTTTTCTTAGTACCCAAGTTGTACTTTCCATACATGTTTATGCTACTATTGCAATAAGAGGTATTAAAATCTTGTCATGAAACTGATCTTAATGTGATTTAGCTATCAGAATGCTAGTTAAGTATAATCAATAATCTACCTACTTGAAGGAGGGAAACTAGAATTTCTATGACCTTCAATGTTGTAGGCTTACCTCACCAGGAAAGCAAAGTAATGAGATATGTCTAGAAAGGGTATATCTACAAATAGCATATTATCATCATCCAACTTCAATCAATTTGTATCTGTCAACATACAGAGGGTTTTTTAAGCTTGACTCGAGGAAATCCCTTCAAATGAGGCAAAGCAAATATTTTAGCATTTCACACCTGTAGCCCAGAAACACCTGCACCTTTTGCTTATGAGTTTGGAACTTTTTTTTTTAGATGCTATGAAGCTCCTACCTCAAAGGCCTTTTGGCAAACTATTACGACAAAAAAAGACCCCAGCAAATAAAATGTGTCCTCTGTGATACACAGGCCCTGGTCAGAAGGTAGCAATTAACATGAGCCACAACACCTAGGCTACATGCCCCAGATATGGAATTAAGGTGTTGTGAACAGTCAGCATGCAGGAACAAAATGTAGGAGGAATTTCAAACAGGTACCCAGACAAGATGGCACAGGACAAAGCTCAGGGGTGCCTGTATGGACATAGAAAGAGTCTGCAGCCAGCTCACTCATACAGCACACAGGAGGTTCCACAGCACGAAGGCAGAGAGTCACTTAAAGTCTTGCACCGCAGTTCCAGTTCTTTCTTTACAGAGGTGGAAAAGTCAAAGCTGCTAGCAAGGAAAGCTATTTTGTGTTAACTGGATAGGAATTTTTTGAATATGGTAAAATCATTCCACTATTCTGCCATAAGAGAGCAGTTCCCATGAGACAGCTGTCCTTGAGTCCAGCAGCAATCATTTTTCCTAGCCCAAAACCCCAGTGAACCATCTGCTCCTCAAGTAAAAGTACTTCCTGCTATAATTAATATATATATTCCATACATTCTAGTGAAGCCATTTATGATCCCAATGGTCAGTAAGACACTAACATAATTGCTCTCAAAATGTTCGCATCAGCTAAACCTGGGTTTAACACTCCAGCATAGAGCCTGTCTGTGACTCCTAATCCCTGTCTCACCTCACCCTCCCACTTCAATATGATGCCTTAGGTTTTAACTTTCATATTTTTCAAATCCTGTAGTGCCTAGTGTGTAACTGAATTTTCTTGTAGCCTGTTAACTTCTGCACTCTCATGCTAGGTAGACATAACAAAGCCTCTCCAGGCCTGATCTCCAAGGACACCCAGACTGTCCTAGGCCCAAAAAGTATAAACCAAAGAGCCTCTGAGAAGGGCAAGTGGAGGGGAAACAACATCATTAACTGAAGCTTTAATTGGAGAATTAACCCTGATATGCAAATGAACCAAACTTATAAAAGTTTGGAGAACTCATGGTCTGCCATCCATCTTGGTGTCCATCTTGGCAACAGCCTCTGGCTCCCCAGAGGGTACCTTTGAAGGCTTTTCAAATAAGTACCTACCTTTATTCCCTTATTCTTGTCTAGTCTCTGTTTGTAGGTGGCCACTCCAGCCATCAAATACCCCAAGGAAGTGAAGTAAGGAATGCAGGCATGTAAGGAGACATAGCAGGGGATACATCCTCAGTTTCAGCAGTCAGAAGGCTCAAAACGTACATGAGCCATAGCCTAGAGATGTGAGCATGCTGACACTGCTCTGATGACAATAGAGCTTTGCAGGGCATAAACAGGACAGACACTGCTAAGGCAGGTAGTCTTTAGGCATGCAAGTGAGCAGGCACACACATAATTTTGCTGAGTCATGTCGTATGAACCTCACAGATTTGGGGAAGGCAAGACATCCTCCAATTTCTAGCCAGCTTGGAAGGAGTCAATCACATCCAATACAGACTTGCTGAGGCTGAAGAGAACCTAAGTAACAAAACTGTCTCCCACCTGTGCATTTTGTTGCCTGAGTCATGAGTGTGCTTTTAAAACTGCAATGGCTTAGCAAGGTCTGTCAAAAGCCCCAGACAGTGGTTGCTGCAAAGCATTCTTTCTGTGGCTGATTTTAGCTCTTTCAGACAGGTTCACAGATCCACTGAGCAAGGTAAAGAGACAGGTTGCTTAAAAGAGTAAAAGCAGTCCTTTTTTGCTCCTCCCTGCAAGTCGTTCTAACCCAACTTCAAATTTGAGATGCCGGGTAGTTTTGCAAGGAAGATCCATAGACACAGAGATCCCCTTTGGAACAAGACTGAACATAGAAATACCTTCATCTGGACCTTCTTTTTAGAGCATGGCACTTGTCTAATTCCACATTCAAGTATTTTAGGTTAGTTCTGAAAATACCCTCGTAGCCTTAGCTATTAATGTCTTAAGAACCTATTCAACTGCTTTTTTCTTTTTATATCACTAAAGCTGAATCAACAAGATTGCAGAGATCTGTCTGAGATCAGAGTAACTGCAGAGCTGAATTTAGCCCAGTGGTGTTTTTGTTTAAAGGAAAAGCACAGAACGGAGAAACGCTGTACTCACGAGTGTTTTGGGACCGCATGAAGGACAAACTCATTAGGCTGAAAAGCAGTACTTCTATCTATATCTAGTAATTGTATGAACAACATCTTAACCAGTTCATCTGGAGATCCCTTCAGTTACTACTGCTTTCTGAAGAGGTGTTTTTTAAAGACCTTATTACTATATAGAAAAAAAAAGAACATAGCAATTAAAATATATGGAAATACATGAAATGTGACTAACTAAATTTATTCCTAAATGTCATATTTTCACCAACTCACAGAATTACTTCTCATTTCTTGCACAGTATTTTAAGAAAGAAAATACAATCTCTGCACCTGCCTCCTCTCCCTAAAGGATACAAAAAATAATTTTAAAAGACAAGATGAAAATGCTAAATGCAATTCATAGAATTCATAGAACCATTCAGCTTGAACAGATCTCTGGAGTTTTCTAGTCCAACCTTTTACTCACAGCAGGGTCAATCTAAGATCAGGGTTTTATCAGTTGGGTCTTGAAAACTTTCAATAGTGGAAGTTGAACAACCTGTCTGAGCAACCTGCTTCACTGCTTGACTGGCTTCAGAGTGAAAAAGCTTTTCATTATAACCAACCTAAACTCCTTGTGGCAACTTAGGTCCACTGTCTTTTGTCCTTCTGCCATGCACTGCTCTGAAGAGCCTGGCTCCATCTTCTCAATAACCTCCTCTAGAAATTAGTGGACTACTAGTTACTCCAGTTGCAGTCACCTCTTTTCTAAGCCGAACAAGCCCAATTCCTTCAGCCTCTCTCCATCTGCTGTGTGCCCTGGCCCCAGCCATCTCCTCTAAATTCCCTGTAGTTTAACAATGTCTTTCTTGTATTTGGGGATCCAAAACTGGACACAGCACTCCAGATGCAACCTAACAATTGCTGAGCAGAGGAATATAACCAATCCCCCTACCAGCATGCCTTCAGTTACTACAGCCCAGGATGCTCTTGGCGGCTGTCTCCACTGCCAGGGCACACTGCTGACTTACATGAAATTTGTCTTCTACCAGGCCCATCAAGTTCTTTTCTGCCAAGCTGCTCCCTGTCCTGTATTGTTCCAAGTCAGGGTTTCACCCCAGTTGTGGGATTTGGCATTTGTCCTCACTAAATTTCACAAGGCTCCTGCTGGCCCATCCATCCAGCCTGTCTAGGTCCCTCAATGGTGGCTCTGCCTTTAAGCATTTTGACTGGTTCCTACAGTTTGGTATTATCTGCAAGTTAAGAGCAAGCCCTCCATCATCCCCTCCAGGTCACTGCCAAAGATATTCACTGACAGGTGTCAGGATAGACCCCTGTGGTACTCAGTTCAAGCATACTCATTATTCAGAACATATCCATCTGGTACATCCAAACTCTGAACATTTAATAAGCAGGCAGGATTTCAAGGCATAAGATTACAAGTATAGGACCATATCCAAATTTAATATTTAATCTAGTCACAGAAATCAGCTTTTAGACTGTTATTTACATGACCTAACTTTAGCATTAAGCCTAGTCACCATTGGCTTGCTTTTCAGTCAGCAGAGAGAAAAAAAAAAGTCAGTACAAGCTGGGGACCAACTGGTTGGACAGGTTAGCAGCTCTGCAAAAACAGATGTCTATACAACAGGGTGTTGACAAACTGGAGAAAGTACAGTAGTGGAGCACAAAATGACTAAGACTGTTACTTAAATAGCTGAATGTGTTAGAAAATATGCAAGGAGAGGCTGGAGGAACTGGGTTAGGTTACTTGAAAGGGAGAAGGCCAAGAGCCAATTGCTGAATTCAACAAGCTAAAGGTGAGTTGTAAAGAAGCTGGCATGAGAGTCTTCTCAAAAGTGCACAACAAAAAAGACAATTTGTGACAAAATGTGATGCTGGAAGTTCTAATCAGACATAAGGAAAAAATTAATCAAAGTGGTTCAGCACTAATAAAGGTGCTCAGAGAGGCTGCAAACTCTTCATCCTTGGACATTTTCAAAACTCAACTCAAGAGGCCTTAAGCAATCTGATCTAACTTGGAAGTTAGCCAAGATTTGCGCAAGGGGTTGGATCAGTGACTTTAAGAGGTCCCTGCTAGTCTAAATTTTTCTGTGATTCTATGAGAAAGGCTCCTTCAGTGGGTGATTCATCTTGTCTTAAAATAGGTGTCTAAAATAGATTAGATGAATCACCATCTGGTGGTGCCTGTGTCTCACTGAAAATATTCTCCACTGAATACAAAGGCAACCTAAGCTGACCAGCTATGATTAAATGTCTTACAGTGAGACATCTGTAAACTGGAAGAGATAAGAACCATCATTAGTGACTTGTGCCCCAAAATTATAAAGTTCTTGCCTTGTTTATATAGTACCCCTTTAGAGTATGAACTGCTTCCTTAATAACCAATCTCATTTGTGGGAGAAGGCAGACAAACCCTCATATAACACATAAAAATTAAAAATTTGAATAACTTAGAATTTGAGTTACAGAGCCACCTTAAAGAGTTTGTTGCCATATGAGCTCTTCCCTTCATAATGCAATGGGTAGAGTTTTATGACTGGGTATATATTACAATATGTAATGTTTTTGTCTTTAAAGACAGCTGACAAATTAGAAGCTGACAGGATGTTTTTCCCTAGCAAGGAGATATTTCTATCTCCACAGCCTTATATATTAGGACCGTAGTGGATAAAGGAGAATGAGTTTAAGTGTCCAGGTCATATAAATTTTTTAATTGTTGTCATTATCATTGTTATTATTATTGTTGTTGTTGTTATAAGTAGTATTAACTGCAAATTATTTAAGAACACAATTTAGGGCTATCTGAAATGCTCATTGACAAGAAAAGCCCTAGATGTTTAACATGAGTAAGTAGAAACCGTTGAGGTTGCAGGCTTTTTTTTTTTTTTGTCCTTAGAAACAGTGTTTAGCTAGAAAATATTTCTTTCTTCCGGGAAGCTGGAAGGAAAGGAAAAAAGAAGGTAGATAAAAAATAAAAATCAAGTCTTTTTTCAGCCCTCCACATCATCAGAATGACTCTGTTTTCTTCTCTCTGAAAAACTGAAGTATAATTAAAAGTACCAAAACTAATTTTAAAAGCCACTTTAACAACAATTAATGTCTACAGAACTGTATTGGTTACATGTCTAATAAAGTCAGTGTAACTTCCTCCTAAGGGAAATGGTATTTTTCCTACATACACTAATTAAGTTCCATTTTCCATGTTCCAGAGATTCTCCAAAAGCAAACTTCCCTGTTCTTTCCTCCATATCCAGCATCCATTTGTTTGGTACATTGCACAGAAGAGAGGAAGTTCCCTGGCTGCAAAAAATGACCCAAAATGAGAGCACTACCACCGAAAACTGTGGTTGAAGGTAACTGGAAGAACAGAAGCAGCAAGTAACTTCTACTAAATATGCGTAGTTTGGCAGCAGAAACAAAGGTGGGCATGCCAAAATGAAAGCAAGTACTTTCTGAAAAAGACAGTTCTGGTTTTGCCACACAGCTGACAAAGCCTGTGAAACTATCTCACAGGTCCTCCAGCCAGCCCTGCCTGCAGAGAAGTCACTCTACACATCCCTGAGCAAGAGAAGAGGGGAGTGGAAGGACTCAGAGACAACTGACAAACATATTTCCTCATAAGAAACGGTCCTGAGCCAAGAACCACCTCTCAAAGCAGGCTGTTTGGTAATTTAGAAACCAGCCCCTCTTTGTAACTACTTCCCTGCCACAGTGCCCTGCTGTCACATGGTCATCACTAAGAGAATTTTCTTAATATCTTTAGAGAATATGAATCAAAACTTAACAAAACTGTTAGCATGTAGGTCCAAAAACATTCTACACTGATTAAGGAGAAAAGTCAATCCTATAGAAGTCTTGGCCAAAACCACCAAACCCAAGATTTTACATTTCACTGCTGTTTCAGAACCACTATTGGAACTTTTAATGTTTCAGCTATGCAAATATGAAAACTTTATTATTTTACAATTAACAGAGACCAATTCACACACGCTTATTCTGAGAACTTTTTTTACTCCCAAGGCATTCTGTTAGCTAATTTTAAGATAGGAAATTACTGGGTGTGAACAAAAGTATTTGAGATTCTGGGTTTCATTTTAAGGCATTAAGATTTCTATATTGACACATATCCAACACCATCAGATCTTATTTTTCTTTTGAACTGAGAACTATGAAATATTGAATTCTGTGTGTGAATGTACGTAAGATGTCTGGTTTCAAAATATACTTGCCCATGCTTTTCCTATAACAAGTCCAGATCAAAAATTGCAGGGGCAAGCTCTTAGAATTTTGAATGAGTTTTAGTCTTACAAAGATCTTCAAGCATGTTCAGGCAGTCAGCTATAATCACACATTCTGGGGAAATATTTTTTTCCTGTATAGTTTCTAGTACTTTGTGCTGACAGCTCTCATGCTTTATTATATTCAGTGTCTTACCCTGAAATGCCATTCTGTTTTGCATGACTGAATTTTTGAAATCTTTAATTGATTCATTGTAACTACAGTAAAACCATCACCTATGAAGTCATTCTATGAGAAGTTTCCATCTCCCCCATAATTGTGAAAACAGAAGAGGAGGTATATAAGAAACTGCCATTTGTCTGGCTTGGCTACTCAAAACTTTTTCCAACATAATTCCACAGATCAATAGAAAGAAACAGCTTAGTGCTTCCTTCCTATAACTTGTAAGGGCTAAACACCGGCAAGATCCCAGTACCTGCTCTCAAGTGGGGACAAGTTTGTGATATAACTTGAAATCAAAATCATCATTGGTTTACTTCAGCAAATTTTACTAGTCTTGATTGTGACAAAAAGAATTGGCTCAATTTGAAAGTGAAAACATTTTTTTTGTCAAACTTTGGAACCTAAGAGTGACAGAGAACCTCATTCATCAGATGTATGAAAAATAGGTAACGCTACTGAGCAGCAGCTAAGTAAATACAACTGCCATTTATCAAAAACACACAAACAACCTCATCCTAAGAAGGCATTTTAGAATGAAAAAAAAAATGAAAACCTTTGAGTTAACAGGACTTCAGTTTCTTAAAATGTTTTTTAAAAAGTATTTATAGGTAAAGGGGGAAAAAAACTTCCAGATTTTCAAAACCGGGATCAAAACCCGTCTAACGGCGTATTGACATTCGCAACCACAGTGCGTAAGCATTGCTGACATACACATAAGGAAACACTGAAAGCACCTGGAAGGCACAGACTCAAGAGAGTAACATGGAAACACAGAGTCATTCAGTGAAACCTCTGGTGATTTTCAGACCAAGTCACCACTCTTCCACTTGAATTCGCAGACATTCAGATCTACACCAGACATTCAGATCTACACCAGAACAATGGCATATCTTCAAATATGCGAAGAGGGACAATGTTGCAGCGGAGAATCCCAGAATAAGTGAGATAAAACCTTTAGATGCCTGATCTTAAAAGTTTACTCTTGAAAACCTGGAGAATAGGAACTTGCATACTTTCTAATGGGACGAGGAAGACAAGACAGACCCCTAGAGAGCACCAGTCTTCTGACAGAAACATTATAAACATTACTCAAATGACGTATCCCTTAACTCTCCAAGGCCCCATGCCACTAATCACAGCAGAGTAAGTGGACACAGTCAGAGAGATTGCAAGCGAGAGGAAAAAAATAATGAAAAGGTACAAAACAACCTAGTGATGATACAATGAACAGGGGGGGAAAAAAGAGAAAGATGATAGAAAAGTAGTTTATTCTCTCTCTGTTTTGTCTGACTTTCCAATAGAATGGATGCATGCAGAATAATTTAGCAATTATGGGTCAAAGTAACTTCACACCAAGAGAGTAAAATGAGAACAGCTCTTTAACACTGCTGATATCCTGAGAAGGTTTACAGTACATGACAATCACACACTACAAATTCAAGTGGATGTATGGAAACATCATGGCGCCAGGTTCACCTCATTCTTCTCCAGAGTAAAAATTCATCCTCTGCTGACAGGCATCAGGAGCTGCTCCTCTAATTCTCTTCCCCCACGTAAGAACAGTTTGCCTGTTTTTTGGGAGGATCCAAGACCACTTGAGACAACAGGGCTGGATCTGCTGTCTAGCATCAACTCTTTCCTCCCTGAATAGTTGAGGCCTTTCCTCCTACCTCTCAACTACAATATAATCTTCCCAGTTCCTTCTGGAGCTATTTTGCCTGTTCCTAGCACCATGCCAGGACACTCCTGAGGCACGTGGTAGTTATGGACCCCTGCTGGTGACTTCTCCATCGCAGCCAACTCTGAACCGGCAGTTTCCCACTGAATGGTTTTCCCTGCTTTGCAGGATAACACTGATTGGGAAGCAGTATGACTGTGGCAGAACACATTCTCCTAACATGTCAGACTAACTAATAAGTTAAAAAATAGAATAGCCTAACTTCATGCTCAACACCTCTCTCTTTAGCTGTTCTTGGCACGCTATTTTTATATATATTAGAATAAAAAAGTTTACAATGTGTTCAGTAAGATGAGAGCCAAAGTGAGGCCATCCTTAAAAAATGTTCAGTTTCCTACTCCCAACAAACTGCTTCTAGACTTATGTCTGCAACTAGACTTTAGTACTAGGAGGGAGTTTCAATTTTTCTCAGGTTTATTGTTTGTTGCAGTGAGCTTGTTGTAAACAAGATAATTCATCAAGGGTCCTACAATAAGAAAAAACAAACAAAAAAAGCAAACAAAAAAATCCCAACCCAAACCACAGGAAAGGAAAAAACCAACAAGCCAGAACAATTTCAGAAGGACGGGTTGTGTTATACCTAGAGGAACCTAGGGACTTGCATAGAAGACTTCCCAGAATGAGTTTAATGCTCTGACCATGAATGAGGAGAAAGAACAGAGCAGATCTGAGAAGGATGATAAAACACACAAGAAAGATTATAGGAAAATAGAATAACATCAAACTGGCTTTGCTAAGACATACTCTTAGTTCATCCGAATTTGATTTGCTTGCTCTTGCTCTTTCAAAAGATTCTGACTGAACAGTACAGCTGTGAGGTAGTCGTAAAGTTTTGGTGCAATCTGATCATTCTCCACAATCATTTCTATGCCATAGCCCTATTGGTCAAACCTTGATTTATATTTATTTGCTAAGGAATCTAACTAAATTAAATACTACAATAACAAACAACAACAACAACAATAATAATAATATACACAGCTATACTTTATAACATGACTGGAAAATTCTGGATAGAACCATAATCTCCTGACAGATTGCTGGCACTTCCAGATCCTTGTCTGCTGTGCCCAATAAATGCACATACTTGACTGCTTTCTTATTGTAAAAATAAAAAAAAAATAAAAAATAAGGCCATAAAAAAACAACCAGTAAGAGTTCAGGAAGTGCATTTCAATGTGATTACAACACTTTTTTGGTAAATTAAGCCACAGCCTTTGGCCATAACATGACCCAAAGTATGTTGTAACAGTCCGCAAATTAAGTGCCTTCTATATGTTATGACTCAGGTATGTACTGCAAAACTTGGCTTTATCATACTTTAAAATATAAGAAGAGAATTTTTTATGTCCTATGACAGAATGCTTTATTAAAAATAACGATGTTTCAAGAACTTGTAATATTTGCGGAAAAGAACATTTCAGCAAGGAAATACATCTTTGGAGCATTTCTATTTTTACAGTGAGGCAAGTTACATCAACTTTAAAAAAAAAAAAATCACAACAAAACCAGCCTACACAAATATGTTCAGGTCTTCTCTTACTACAACATCCACATGAGAATATCCCTTGTGTACGTCTGTGCACCACTAGACAAGTTCTCTCACACACGTCCTTTGACACAAACGCTCCTGCCTTGGCATGCTTGCACACAAACACGGCTCTCACATGTTAAGCTTCTCACACGTAATCAATCCTCCAAGCTCTGGCACTCTCTCACACGAACACAGATGTGCTTCATACCTTCTCCTGCATTAGAAAACCATGTGAACCATCTGTCACTATTTAATCTCCCAACCCAAGCTAAGCAAATATGTCCCATCTCAACCCCAGACACCCCAGTCAGCCTTTCAAGCAACACACTCTTCACAACTATACCTTTGTTTTTGCTGCTGCCTACCTAACGTTAATTTGTTTTCCACTCCATCTCTTCTCCTTTTGCTGCCATATGCCCCATAGAAGCCTCTATTTTGCTGCTCTTTACAGTAATCAGGCCTCAAGCAGTCCAGTGTTGGATATTGCATAGCCAGGGCTAAGACACGTTTTGCAACAGGCAGCATACCACAAACTACCCACTGAGATTGGTGAGCAGCACAGCTTTCCCTTTTTGGTCATAACTTCACCCTTCATTGTTCTTTGATTGGCATTTAGGCAAATGGACATAAAGAAAGAATCTTTTTTTTAAGAGATAGTAGTTATCATCAGAAGAAAAGAAAGAGACCTACACTTCGAAACCTTGACTGACTATACTTTCATTTCATAGGTGAAAAAGGAAGGAACAATTTTAGTGTTTGCAGCAAACCCTTCAAGCTACAGTCTCAGGACAGAGGAGCCTAAAAGAGGCCTGAACGCTTTGGTGTGTAAAAGACAGGCCGGACAAAACACAGAAGCAAAAAGAAAGACCACCTTGTTTTGGGATCCCAAAAGCACTGCTGAAAGCAGCATGCTGGACTTGGAAGGAGCAGCATCAAAAGCAAGGCTTAAGTGCTTTCAACATTTCAGGGAATATAACAGTAGCCCCCACAACCAGTGCAGAACGTTGCTATTGCTCACAAAGGTGTTTACTAAACTCTATTAAATACCTCTCCCAATTAAATGTCTCTTTAAAGTACTGCTCGCTCTTTCCACAGATGAGAACAGAAGTTCACATCTGTGTTTTGTACCAGAGACCCCCCTCAGGACCTCTGAGGGTGATACTGCCACACTGGAGCTTACTCCCGGTCCTGAAAAATTGGAGAAAATTCCCTTCTGGAGACAGAGCCAAAACACAAACCTCAGTATCTCCAATACTGAAAAGTCTCCAAATTGAGGATTAAACCAGAGCTGCTGGTGCACATAGTGTGGACCAAGCCCACATCCATTCCTAAGAAAGGAACCAACACATAGTGGGTATTTTGTTGCTTTCTTCTAAAGATGATTAAGTTGGCATGCACTTCAAAAAAGGCTTAGATATATCCAGATTCCAGCTTTACCTAAATAATCACTTTATTAGGGCAAAGGGGATGCTCAGTGCTTTAATTGGTGGTAATCCTCCTCCAGCATACCCTAGTGCTGGGAGATAGCTCCAGCGAGCACAACATAAAGCATGTCCCATATGTCCATCTTATTTAAAACCAACCCTGCCCCTCCCTCCCCTCCCAAAAAAAACCACACCCCTCCCTTCACTTTCACCTCAAGGCAATCCAAAGGATTTTCCAAGGGGAAGGGTCTGTTTATATTAACTGTCTGTCACTTAGGCAAGAAGCAGGGGAAGCCAGCAACCCTGAAGTAAGGCATCTGTTCAAGCTACTGTAAGACTAACAACCCACTCTGGAGGCAAAAGCAAATCTCCCCAGATGAGGAAAAAAATAAGTTTGGAAAACTCCAAAGCTAGATTTTCAAACAGTAATTGACTCCCAGACTAATGTGCAGATAGAACTATTAAAGCAGAGAACATGGCTGCTTGCAACTCCCACTAAAGAAAGAAGCCCACTCACAATAATCTGGATAGTTCACCTCCTGCAGTGAAAGAACACTCACAACACGTGTAATGAGTTTCAAATGTGAAATTTTCATGAAGAGACAACAGAAAGGCATAATAGCTTATTAAAGAAAACATGGAGGGTTATTGCACACTATATTCAAAAGGAAATATTTATTTCAATAATTATTGCTTAGAGTATCATGCCAGATTGAATTCAATCACCTTAAACATCACATCAAGAATATTCATAGTAGGACCCTGACCAGCTCAAGCAAGGTTAAGAACAATACATGAACGTTCAACCTAAACTTATTTTCCCAAGCAACACCATTTGTAGCTCTAGATCAGTAAAGCAGGGCCCAATTGTTCTGGCCAATGCAATATTTCTAACTTTAACAATTTTCCCCAAACATTTTAAGGATGTGGCTTAATTTCATGTACCATTATCCGTACCATGTCAGTAAGGATGAGGTCAATAGCAGAAATAAAATTCTACTCCTAGCCATACTAAAATTCCAAGTACTGAACTTAATAATTTAGATTTAGAAAAGAAAGCTAAATATCAATATAATATCTAAAATTACCAAATTTACATCACTTGTGGTATAAGTTTCCATCTTAAAGAAGTTAAAAAAAAAAAAAGATCTACAGATTTCAGCAACTGAGAGTATTCTCCAACTTCACAGATGGAGAAGTTATGGCCTGAAGTTAACAAATACCAATATTCAAGCTGAGGAATTCTGGGGTAAGAAAAACAAATAAGGACAAAAGCAGTTTTTCCACTGGTTTCAGACGTTACCAAGCATAGCAAATTTTTTAAATTATTATTACAAATATCTATACCTCACTCCAGACTTGTAACCGTTTCCCCTATTCTTTCAATACAACTTTGAACGCGCATTAAATATTATCTGTTCCATCTGGATAATTCAGTTATTTTCAATAGACTTGGTGTGTCTCATCATCTGCTACCTGACAAACTCCTAAGTTATGTCAAAATACAAAAGACCAAATGAAACAACCAGTACAAGGAGTAGCAGAATTCAGTCTACAGAATGAGATGGAGTTGACACCAAAACTCACCTCTCTTTCCTTCTTCGCTCCCTAACTCATTCCTTACCAAGCCCCAGATCTGAAAAGATGGCCATGCTCTAGAAAGCAAGGTAGATTTAGAAAGAGGACAAGGAAGGAGAGGAGTTTTTACCAGGTTGAAAAAGCAGAAGAAAGCAGAATGGACAAAGATGGGTACAACTACAATAACAGGTAGGCAGCACAAGGAGACATTTGGGGCTACTCAGCATCACCCTGATGTCTTTGTGCTCTTCAGTGTTTAACAAACTGCAAGAGAGAATATCTGGTTTTTTCCAAGTTCACTGAGCTGATGAAACAGCTGAAGACACTCATAACTTCTGACCTCAGCTGAAGGGTTGGTCATAATAAGGTAAGACCCATCATATCTGGTAATAATTTAAATAAAAATAAGTGGAGTCTTCTGAGACACAACTCAAGAGTTAAGGAACATAAAACTACTTATTAAAAAACCCCAACAAACCACAAAAACCCCAACAACAAAAAACACAAATAAAACCCCATAAGCCTAACCTGATATTAATAATGTGTAGGCATATTATTACAAGTATTAAAAACTTACACAGGACTTCAGAAATAACTTTTGGAGTTTTACAAATGCCATGCTCCAGACATATTCCATCTCTAGTAACCCCTGGTACCACACCTGTGCAGTTAAGCAGCACCTGTAACAGCACCACCATGGCATCTCCTTTTACGCAATTACTTAATGTCTCCAATTTTCTAATAAAATGAGAAAGTTTACGAGAACTGAAAGTTACTGAAAATCAGAGCTGTGCCAGCAGTTTTCAGTGATGACCTGACATGATTTTTCCCCCAGCTGATACCCAAGTAGTTAAGGAATTTATATTAACTATATGTGTATATATATATGTATATATATATATATATATTAACTATATGTATATATGTTTATATATAATATAGTATATAAATATACTATATTATATATATATAACTATAGTCCAGCGCATTAATTTCAAAATTAACTTTCTGTACCATGTGATATTCCAGATACATCTGGAGGATGGAAGAAAATGGAAAGGAAAATCATTAGCTTATATATTATTGTAGCACTTATTCAAATTTTATAAATTAAGCGTGAGAAACTGGAGAGGAGAAGAGCCCAGACAGAGTTCCTTAAGAGAAATTTGAGATCATTTTAGACAGAAAAACTGAAAAAGGAATAATACAAATTGGAAAAACAGAAACATTGTGGAGGAAGCTGTAAAACAAAGTCGCATTTAATTGGATTTTTTTCCTGGATTTCTTCTTTCCATAAATCTGCATAAAAATCTTTTTTTTTTCTTTATTGCAAGGAAGAAAATTCAACCTGTGTTTCGAGAGCCATGCTGGAAACCCCTCCATGTTTTATTTATCACTACAACCAGGAGCAAAGACCTCAACTGGTCAAACACAACTAAAGTAACTATAAATAAAACTATAAAACTATAGTAAATCATTACTACTATAGCCTTCCTGGTATCCTCCTCAGTAACACTTACCTAAGCCCATCATCTTTTCTAAATTCTTTTGCATGGAATGTACAAAAATTTACAAAAGTTTTGTTAACATTCTTTTTTATAATTAAAAAACACCACCACCCCCCCTCAAAAAAAGAAAACCACACAAGAAAAAACAACAAACCCCACCAGTAAACCATTCTTCCTGATGACCAAGTGAGTTTTGTTTCCCTTCAACTCTATTTAATAGGCAGCAGAAAATAAGCGAAACCAAATCACCCTAAAACAATACTCTCTGATTGTAAACAAAAGGTGTCTCTAAATACCCTCAGAAAGGTGTTTTAATGAGTGAATGACTGTCTCTTCTCTTTTTGCAGGCTAATACAAAAACTTTTTGAAGCAGACTAAAATAAGAATATTTGGTTACTTTTAAATAAATTTAGTTTCAGACAGAAAGGTTGATCAAACAAGAATTTATGTATGTCTAATAGAGTTACCTTTAAAAATACTGACTTTTGGTTTTAGTGAAAGGAGACAGGATATTAAACTCAGTGAAGAGTCGTCTTCAAATGGTAATATAGTGCAAAGAACCATCTTACCATACCAGAAAGAGCCATGAGCTATTTCACATTTTAATTTGCATAAACTCTCTGGTGTCATTTAAGCCAAGCCATGACAAGCTTGCAAAGACCTGAACTGCCTGTAGGTACCTGGAAACAGAGCTCATTGCTTTGGAGCTCACAAAATGCCACGTGAGACACTACGTAGTTTGCCATGACTATGAACATAGCTCAAGGTGAGGCATGTTTCCTTGGCTTTTTGGCTTGCAGGTATCCATGCAAAACGCTCTGGCCAAATCCTACTTGAGTGTGTTTGACTTTGGATACTTTCCTCTCCATGCTTTGTTCCATCCTACCATTTCAACAGTGACAGTGTCACAGAGCACAGATGCAGCTGACTTTCACAGAGAGGAGCATTTCTGAGGAAAAGGGAAATTGTATCAGAAAACTGTAAATAAAGGAGAAGATAAGAGCAAGCAGACCAGACTTCCTACTCTCTTTGCAGCCCTACCAGAAAACACACTCTGCCCCATGTGCTGCTTCCCTTCTGTTGATCTTGTGTTTGTCTTCACGCGACTTGATAGTACTTCTGTATGTTTAAAAAAAAAAAAAAAAACAGTTTGGACAAAACTGGCTTGCTAAAGTATCAAGAGAAGAGATGAGTAAATAGAGGGAGATAAAGAAGGAAGAATGCAATGACTTCAAACACACAATAAAAACAAACAAATCCAAAATCTATAAAATGAGCAATTTTAAAAATACAGGCATGTATGCCTGTGCCAGATTTATTAGATTGCACCCTCTCTGCGGCAGGGACCACGCAAGACAAGGTGCTTATTCAGTGCTCAAGTACAAGTTTGCCATCAGCTGAGGCTGCCTTTGCACATGACCTCATTGAAAAAACATTACCCTCAATCACAGTGGTCCTTGAAAACTGCCTTCTGGCTAGTTGATTGTTATTACAGATTTCACAGTAGCTATTAGGTATATTTGCATCTGTGCCTTTAAAATCATGAGAGAGAGGGAGATACCTGGGGAGTTGCGGGGGGAGAAATAAAAAAGCATGTCTGAACAGATGATCTTTACAGTTCCCCCCTCCTGCTGCTAGAAGCTTCCCACTCAGCTTCTGCTCCTATTTGTTCATCTTTCTCTGGCAAGAACTACGCTTAACTGTGTTAATTTTCTTTTTTGTGGGTTAATGTTGGGTAACGGGCTTGCAATTGCTCACAACTAATAGATTTCCAGTGATTGACTTTACTGCACTCCTGACAGTGAGCAGGCCATATTTCTTGAACCAGGGTCATTTTAAGGGATTCCAGAAAGTACCTTCAGACATTTCATGGCTTCATTTAAACAGCTACTTTCTTGGTTCCGTGCAGGATTTTGAGCAGGAGGGCAGAATCTTCAAAGGGAGGTCACTATCCTCTAGAATATTAAGTTAGAACCATTTCAAGAGTTTGAACAAAGCATGAAACATGACCTTTTTTCATTTATTTATTTAAGGCTAAACTTGGCAGATATGAGAATATCCAACTGTAGTTAGACAGCCATGATCTCAGCCTCTGGCTGTGCAAAGACATCTTAAATCTGTAGGTTCTGTGCAGATCCAGGGGATTTTTGCCAAAAAGTTTCCTGAATAAAATTAAATATTCCTTCATGCTAAGCTTTACAATTTTTTTCTTCCTATCCTAGCCTATTATAATCCCAAATTAAAAATATATAATGCTTTAGGATTAGCACTGCTTATACTGCAGTTTCCCAGCCAAAAATGACTGCTATAATTCTTTAACAATTTAAAAAAGGTTAAGTGTTACACATCTTCTACCTTTAAAAACCAGTGAGGCACAGCCTTTTCCTAATTACTGTCCAGTTACCTGGGAGTGAGAAGGCAACAGGGCACAGTCCTGCCAAGGAAAATCTTGGGAACACCCAATGCCTGGGTTGCAGTTGCAGAATGAATGGTATCTGTCAAAAGCATTCTGTGAGAATGTGGCAGTGGCATACTAGCAGCCACTTACATCATTAGCTTCTGAGGCCGAGATAAAGGATTATCTAGATGCTTGGGCCCTTCAAAACCGCCCAAAAAATATTGTGTACAGCATATATATATAGATGTATAACTACGTTCGTCTCTTCCCAGTGTTAATGTACCCCTGCCTCCAATTTAGCAGCTTCACATATTCATGAAAATCTTTTCCAAAGCTACATGTGCAGCATTAGCAGACGTGTATGTTTAGGTTTCTTTGGAAGTACTAGCTACCACCAGCCAGGACTGTGGCTTTGTAATTCATAGAGTAGAGAGAAAATGATGATGACCTGTAGCTTTTTAACTATCTCAGCAGACTAACTGCAGAGTCTCCTTCCCCAAGAAGTGGCAAAGGAAGGTGTGTGGCTGGGTCACAGTTATCTTCCTGTGTAGTTTTAAATCCGCAGGGCTGTGCACTGGCGTTGGCAGTGTGCCAGCTACAAGGCCCTTCATCTAGTCAGGTGCTTGTGTCTCCTGTGCACCTTCAACTCCTTGCCTAAACTTCAGCATGTGGTTCTTGCATATGGCACTGAAATCCCAAGTATTTTCAAGTGCCACGGGAAGCATATACAGTTTGAAACTAACAGTCTCTGCAAGTCAAAGGACAAGTAATATAATAATTAGCCAACATTCAAATAAGACCTTCTGCAGAGAAGTATCTGGATATTAAGAATTAACCTTTTTCAGGCACCATGACCAGAACCTAACGCAGATCCACATGATCTGCCTCAAAACCCTACCCGGGGCACAGCACCATGTCCAGGAATCGGAAGTTTCATTGCAAGAAAATGCTGCAGCTCTTCACATACAGTGAAGAAAGCCAAGCGAAAAAAAAACAAAACAAAAAAAAAAAAATCACCAACATCTCCAAAATACTGTAGGCAAGGGTTTGGAGTTAACGAAAGCAAAAATTGGCCTGCACAACATTTCTTGTGTTTCCAAGAAGTTACTGAGGTTCTTAAGAAATCAAGGAAGATCAGTGAAGAAGAGAGAACTGTCCACAGCTCACTCCACTCTACTGAGGCCACTCTTCATGCTCTGCAGGCACGTTCAGCTGTTAGTTATCCCTTCCCAGATGCAACTCTGGGAACCTGTTTGTGGTTTGTCCTTGAAAGAGACTAAAAGTACTCATGCAGTCTTATATAGATGGCACAAAAGAGCTGAAAAGCAGTAGGAAGACCACTGATTCAATCCTTTCTATGCAGCCTCTAGGTGTGAATGCTCCTAGTCCCACTTATGGCAAGGTCACACAAAGTGGAAGCCCACCTATAAGTAATTAGCTTTTTTCCCCAAAGACAGCTGGAGAGCTTGCAGGGACTGTTAAAACAGAGACCCACCATCTGAACTTACTAATTTGCAATCCTTAGCTCCAAACCATAACATTAGAAAGTGATTAATAACATACGGAGCAGATCTGCAAAGCCTGAATAATAATTATAGCATAAGCCTATCTTGGCTGTATCTATACTAAAGGAAATTTGACAGAAAAAAATTCAGGTGAATAAACAGTAGAAGTGAAAAATAAATCAGACTTGTCATAGGCAAAGCCTAGAACACCAACTTGATTGCAAATAGAACAGTCAGATTTGTTACTCTAACCTAACAGCTACATATGACTGAAACAAATGCAAAATGAAAAAAAGAGCTATTCTTGAAGATAGTGTTTTTTGATATTCAGCCTTTGCTCATGCAGAGTTTGCCTTCTCCAGGTGTCTTGACATCTTCACTCTATCATTTTCCTACCTTCACCTCTAAACTTAAGTAGGCCTTCCCTTAAGGCTGCATGTCCCTTAGTGCTTTCTAAGGATTGTTTCCTCTTTCACTTGTTGTAACTATTACTTCATAGTGCTATCATGTACCACCTCTGATCCATATTGTACTGTTTTTAACTTTCCTGTATTATATCTGGGCCCAACACAAACTGAAAAACAATGTAAGAATCAATCCATTGCCAGCTGCCCCTCAGCTATAATACAGTACTCAAGTACAGCACAGTGTGGACGGCTTTACTACAGCTTGACACCTGAAATACAGCTGCTCTTTCCACATGTTATCAGACATACCAGGAATGGGCTTAGGAGCACAAGCTCAGTTGCCCAATGTGTGGGCACACCTTAAATGTCAACATTACTAGCCATCACACTGTGACTGAAGTAATAAACACACAAACCAGCTGTACTCTAGCCCATCACACCCAGACAGCATCTCTCTTCTCCTCCTCCTGCATAAAGCTACAACTGTTGCTCATTGAGCTGCCAAGCTTTCTGCATTATCCTTAGTAATTTAAAAACAGGAGTGTGGTCGAATAGTACAGAAACTTTAAGGCCACCGGGTGAAAACACAAAGTGACTTCACTAATGACCAAGTGCTTCATTAGAGTCTCTATTCTTGTGTATTAACAACACAATGCCTTTAAAAAATACATATATCTGCATTTTCATGTCACTTGCCTTTTGCATCTCTCCTCCCTTCCCATATAGAAGCACTGGACTCAGATATGTTCAGAAATTATAGCAAGGTGGTATCATCAATACAACTCATCCTCCTGTCAACACAGAGTGATCAGGTGAGTGTGGACACCATAACAAGGGACCAGGACTCTCCCTCACACATTTAATTTCCTTTTCTGACCAGGAATAGGGAAGCAGCTTCATTCATTTATTTATTTACAGAAGGAGGAAAATGCTATGAAAAAAACAAACAGAAACAAAGCAATGCATTCCTAGTAAATCCAGGAGATTCACACATATTTTCCTTTAACTACCAGAAGTTAAAGGAAACCTGCAAAGCTTTTACATTTTTTGTCTCATTTCCTTTATAATCTTCTCACTTTTATGCTGCCCTCCCTACTTAGTGTTTCCTTCAAGTGTGAGAAGACATCCTAAATCAAGAGCCTTCCTCCTCTGTCAGCCAGGGTTCTCCATTTCCCAGGCAGCACCCAACCAGTCAGGGGAGCACCTGAGGCCAGCTGAGGACCAGGTTCTGCAAAGACTAGTCCTTAGTCCTCTTTGGAAGGCCACTCAGGCTCACTCTGCAGTCAGGAGGATGTCTTCATCGAAGGCAATTTTCAGAGCTGCTCTTTCCCCATTGCCTCTCTAGGTAGAGAGAGAGCAACCACCAGGCATGGAGTCACCAACTGCACAACTATATTGCATTTAACAGCAGTTGCTACGTTGAGTTAACACTTCCTAGTACACTGGAGTATCACCATCTGCAGGCTGGGGCCAGCCAGGGTGGACTTCTTTCACTCACAGACAGATGGAAATGACAGCACCGTCATTGTAATTACTACTCTACAGCTTTATGGAGCCCAAAGCAGAGTCTCAAACAGTTATCACAAAGCTTCAAGACATGTTTGTCCTTGAAATGTTGGTTATTTAACCAAAGCACCATTTTTAATAGCTACTCAGGAGACTCCTTCACTGCTTTTTTGCTGAAATTACGATTTCTGTCTCACTGGGTGTTTTTATAGCATTGCCATTCATGCTACATGACCAGCATAGCTGAAATATCTAAGTGCCCACAAATAATTAAAAAGTCATCTCCACTTTTTAAATGTTTGGATAAATTTATTTATAGGGCAAGTCGGCAATTCCCCCAAAGTCACACCTTCCAACCAAAGCAACTATGTTGGGTACTTAAAATATCACTCCTTTCCCTATGGCTCTGCCTCTCATGTCAGCTGGGATAGCTTTTTTCCCCTAGAATGCAGATAGTGACCTCAAGACTGGCTAGCAGCAGCTAAAGACCAAGCTGTACTAGGCAGTACTGCACTGCTGGGCAGAAAAGGCCCCTCCTGCATGGAAACACCGACTCAGCATAATGTTCAAGCATTAGCCTTTGTATTTTACTTCAAACAAGGCTCATAAACTTATACCGAGGCACACACTGGCACACCTCTGTCAAGCAAGGGGGAAAAGAAAAGCTCCTCAGCAGTCTTTATGACACAGTGGACAAGAAGGCATGTCAGCAGCAATGCCTGAGGAAGGTGTTTTTTCCAGAGACTGCTTACAACACTGTTCCAACAACAGCATATATATTTGCCCCTGATCTCTCTTCCCAAACATTTTGAATTCTCCTTAGCTTTGTATTTTTCCAGCATTCTGAGTTTGCAGCTTCACATAAACTGAAGCAAGTTGGTAAAACTGTCACCTTTTTCAGCATATTAAATTGGATCCTCTGAAAAAGTTAGACCCCATATATAGTTCACAGCATCTGGAAGGCAGATCCTTGACTGTCTCAGAAGAAAGAGATTAAAAAAAAAAAATTAAACACAGGAAATTATCAGTACCCATTGAGCTAATCAGCTTTAGAAAGCATGGTTTCTTTTCCATTAACAAAACCCCTAATAAGCTGTTGATGCAATTCTTTTGTCTTTTTTTTTTTTTTCTGGTGACACAAACTTCTCCCTGTGAATGGAGTCGAAAGGATCACTTCTTTCTGTGTTATTACAGTATCGGCACAAAACCCAAGCTGTAGAATAATTCCCTTCCCTTTCCCATGCACCCACAAACACATAAGCCTCTGTGGCTAAACACCTTAACTCTGATTAGCCAGATCTTCCAGAGTATGATCCAGAGACAGAAAGGGCTTGTTTGTTTCAGGAATCAGAAGCTAAGTGGAAAGAAAAGAATGGTCAGGACACAGAGGATGGAGAAAAGCAAGTATGCAAGAAACTGAAGCCACAAATCACACACACAAGTGAAGAACTGCCAAGGGAAGAACTGCTTTGCTTTTCTACCTGTATCAGAGAAACATGAATATCAACTACAGTGTTCAGAGTTCTAAGGAATCACAATATTCACTTGCTTAATAAAACAACAAATGAAATAAATACTCTAACTAATTGTATTGATGAAGAATGAGTATTCGGAAAACTGTAAATCAGAAGTTGGGTGCAATTCTGATTTTCATTACATCAATTTAAGCCTTCGGTTACAGGACAGAACTTGGTTTCCTGTGCCTGACAATCTCAAATTAGGATGCTATAATAATCAGAACTTAATACCAAATGTCAGGACATATGTGAATGCTAAGCACTTACACAAATCATCAAGTGTTAGTCGGACACAATAGCATAGTATAACCTGCTCCCCCTAGTAATTACTAAGGAAGTGTCCCTTCCATTAGAAGAGACCCTCAAGAGGGCTTTGATTAATAATAACTAAGACCATCAAAATCTTGAAAATATTTCCTTATGCACATGATTGTCTTCTATGTAAATTGTCAGTACCATTGAAATCAAAAAAAGTAGTCACATCTTAAAAGTTACTTGTGGGCAGACAGGAGTTCAGCTTTGTCTCTGGAGGAGTTTTGCAACAGTTCTCTCTTTAGAGACCAATTGTGTAAAGCGCAGAAAACTGTCAACTATAACTCGCATTTGTGACAGTGAAGACCATCTGAACAACTGGACCACAGGGGAAGAAGAAGAAATGCATTTATTTATCGTCATACAAAATGCAAATAGAGAAAGAGCAGTCCAATGAGAATTTATACATTACTCCTTCCTTGAATCCATCATGCTCAAAAATCTCTGCAAGAACATTTCCAAAATACTGTATTGCACTCCATCCAGAAACTGCTGGAAAATTGTGAGCAGCATTACTGTATAATTTAGGCATGAGATCATATTACATTTGGTCCTGAGAATTGTCCATATTTTATTTGTTTGTTTTTAAACCAATACCCTCCACTTTCACATCATCTACACTAGCCTTCAACGCATTCGTAGAAAACAGTGATTCACAGAAAGGAGACCCTTCTTCAGTTTTTTTTTGTGCTACAATTTTGAGCAGAAGAGTTATTGCCAGAAGGGAAGTCCTCTGCTTCAAATTCAGCTGAAAAATATCTTTGTCATTTGACTTTCACTGAAGCCTGAAAGATCTGGTCAAAAGTCAGGAGTCATCTGCTGAAATACAGCTGTCTACAGCCATGCTAGATGTTTGGACTACTTTTATATTCAATTGGCAGAAACAGCACTTCTCAGATCTGATTCTGCTGACTAAATGTAGACTTCCACTTCAGGAAGACATGAATTGATCCCTAGAACTGTTCTGCTTCCTGACTATAAAGGGAGTGCAGAACAGGCAAATCCCACCTTCTCCATGCTGGGTATCACACTGAACAACCATATCTGGTTTCTCCACTAAGACCTTATCAGCTTTGCTAGACTTTCTGCCACTTTAATTGGTACAAATAAATGAGTATAGTTACCCTAAGCTTCATGCACAATCAATGGAAAGAAAGGGGCACCTCTGAGAGGCAATTCAGCTCGTGTAAAAACCTGAATTCTTCCCAAAAAATGCCACTGTGTTTTCAGAGATTATGGAAATGAGACTTATGAGCCTACCCCTCAATAAGGTGAAGTGCCTTGAATTAGACAGACAGGTTCAGGATGCTGCTGCTGAGAACAAGGGAGATTCAGAGCAGTCTCATCCCTTATCTCCTCTCCACACCAGTGAGGCCTGAAACGTACAGCATCAGCCACAGCTACAAGACCCCACAGTAAAAGGCAAGGTTACAGTGTGGATTACAGAGCCCTTTATAAAACACTTTGAAGGAGAATAAAAACAAAGCCACACCAAGGAAGTTTGAAAAATCTGTATTGTGGCCTACATAGTGCCTATCCACCCACAGCTTTGCCAAGTGAGGATAAACAAGAGCTGAATGAAACTCTTTAAGTGCACACTTCAGTTGGCCAAATAACCAGCACAGTCTGGAGCAGCTAAGAATTAGTCCTCACTCTCTCAATATTTAAGAACAGAAGTTCAGACCCTCAAAAGGGTCTGAGACTCCTCTGTTAGCAACACCTGCTCTCAGCTGACCAGGTAACACAGAAGCATGAGATGGCAGACCTGGATCCAGGCTGTCATGCATTCACGCTTCTGTCACTGAAAGAAGTCACCTCGTTAGCCGAGGACAGCTGAGCTTCCGCATTCAACTTCTGCAGGAATACAGGATTTGGCAGCCTCCAGAAATCTGAGCTCTCTGTTTTTCTTCCCTTGGTTTACTAATGCCCATTTCCCCTTCCCTGCCTCCCTGCTCCCAACACACACACACATTTTAACGCTAAACCCCAGGTGTTACATGGTTTCTCCATACTTCTAGGTAAACACTACACACTTGACCTTCAAACTTAGCAAGTATGTCTTCTCCACAGAGGTAGTAAACCTGCTCTAAGAGCACAATGCTTCTTAGTAAGATGCTTAAGATTAATCAAAAAAAAAACCCCTTCCCATCTCATGCCTTAAGAAAGTCTCACACCCACCATTTTACACAAAAATACATTCCCTACAAGACTGATACACTGTACACTCTCAATGGTTTCTACAGTTACATAGTCACAGATAATGTAATTAACAAGCAACATTCCTTCTTGTAAAACAGGAGGAAGAAAATAAACAGAACAGAAGTTCACAAAAATATATTTAAGCTCAGAAATAAGATTACATTTTTTAACCTTCTTTCATCATTTACTATGTCAGAAAAGATGTGAGCCTGGATTATCTGGGTGCAAAACACAAGTTTTCAATCAGTCTGATTTACAAAACACATTGTATCCCCTTATGAGGAAAATGATACCTTATTTACTCCCTTTAGATACACATCAATACTTTATTAAGTCTTTTTTCACTTTCCATTTCATTTGTTTTGTGCATACTGAAATCAAGGGAAAAAACAATCCTGTGTTAAAGTTACATTATGTTTTCTGTTTCTTGTTACATAATCAGAAGTGGTACAGAAAATATTATTGTGGAGTTTAAAAAAAAAAAAGGCATTTAAAAAAGATTCTAACTAGGCAAACATCTCTACATCACAATAATGTGTAAGGTGTTTCTACACCCACTACTGGCATACATTTAAATTAAAATTGCATGTAATCTATACCAAACTTTCTGAATGCTGAATCTCTGCTGAATGCCCTTTCTGTATTTAACCTCCTCTATTGCTGACAAAGAGGTAAGATTTTCCAGGTTAGTAACAGCAAAATTCCACATTGCAAAAACATTGAATGCTGTCATGCATATAAAGCCATTGACAGGGTCTGAAAACGTCCCTCCCATGTCAAGATTAGTCTTAAGCAGAGAAATGGCAAGAAAATATGAACATGTTATTTTCTTGTAAGAGAGCCAAGCAATTAAAAACCAACAACCACATAAACCCTAAACCATATCTTTTGATAGAAATGGTGAATTTCAGTGCTGCTTTCTAATGAAGCCAGAAGAACACACCAACCACTGTTCTGGAAACATTTCCTTCCAAAAAGCAGAAACATCCATGGTGGTAAGGGAATTTCATGATGTGGGTGATTTGTGACATTAGGATCCTTCACATCATTTACAAAAAGGGCCTCAGACTCCATGTTGGAGAACACACTCATTCACCCCTCTCTGCTCTGTGTACACCTGCCCAGGCAAAAACACCATGTTTCTGAATTCAAGCATGCACAGAGACATACTCACATCGTCATCTGAACCCACCACACACCCACCATCTCCCACCAGAGCCACTCGCAAAAGCCTGAAACACTGCTCTGGATCCAACCAGTATTTTCCTCTCCTCTCTGCATTACAGCCACAAGCCCAAAGCCCTGTAGCTCAGCTTGGTTCATCTGGGCCCACTATGTTAAAATAAACACAAAGGAAGGGAACCCACTGGGCTGGCTGAACAACAAGAAATTCGGCTGCAGAACTCCCTCACACTTGTGTGCACAGCCGATTTTACACCACTCAGCTGCTACGTTCATATTATTTTGTCAAAAAGTACAGAACAGCTTTCACCACAAATACTTGGAGCTTGAAAATTACAGCAAAACCAACTTTAGCTGGGTGCAAAGTGCGCTACAAGAGCGGCGTTTGAAGCCCCAACACGACGCAACTGAAATCGTACGAGGGACGGGGGCTTGCTGGAGGAAACTGGACCCACGCAAAGCCACAATGTATAAATTAGGTGCCTATAGCTCATTCGCTGCCCAGGCTAGGAGCGCACTGGAAACAGATTTACACAAGCTACAAATCAATGAGGCAGCGTGGCTATGCCCATGCCAGTGACAAACTGCAGTGGGGAAGGGAGCCTGGACTGCTTGGCAGACCTGCCATTCCCCTCGGCCAGCCTCCCGCACCCCCTTCCCGCACCCCTTCCCCTTCCCCTCCGGAGCCCTTCCCCTGTCTCAAGTTGAGCGTGGCCGCGGTGGGAGCAGCCCCGCAGTTCTGCGGTGGGAGCAGCCCGGCCTAAGCGCCCAAGTCACCCCGGCGTGGGTGGGCTGCAGGAGGCCAGCCGGGCCGGCACGTCCCTGCCGTGGGCTCCCAGCTGCCAGAGCCCGGCCACCTGCAGGCCTCCACCGCCCTACCTTGCTCCTCGCCGGCCCCAAAGCAGGCTCTGGGGTCCTCGGGGGGGAGCGGGGCTCCGCCGCCCTCCAGGGCTTTGCGTTTCTTCGACATCTGGTCGGTGTTTGGGAGTTGAGTTTCTCCTCTCTCTCTCTCCGGGGAGATGAGTGTATGTAGAGAGAGGGAGAGTGTGAGGGAGAGAGACACAGGGAGGGAGAGAGAGAGATTGAAAGAAATCGCTGCTTAAAGAGAGGGGAAGAGACTTTGGAGTGGCTGGAGAGCAAGTAGGAGGCAGGGACTAAGTGGAGAAATCCTACAAATCACAATCCCATCAATTCAGCCCCACGTCTAGAGGGGCTGTTGAGGTCTTCCCCTTCCTTGCTCATTCATCTGAGTATGTGAGTGAAAATTAAAGATAGAGGTAATAGTCCTCTGTTGCTTTTCCAAATGTTGGCAGGTGGTGCTTTTTTTTTTTTTCTTTTTTATGGAGGGGGGTGGGGGGGGAGGGAGGAGGGAGCTGATTGATATTATTTTCCTCTGCTGGGATTCCTTCTGGTTAATAAAAAAAAAAGGGGGGGGGGAGAAGGTAAAAGCTGAATGGATGGGGGGGGCGGAATGAAGAGGGGGGGTGGTGTGTGGAGAGCGGGGGAAAGGAGAGGATTAAAAAGAAAACCAGGAGCAGGGATGACAAGAGCCTGCAGGTGCAGGGAGGCAAAATTCCCTGCAGGGGTCATGTGCTCCGGGAGCCGGAGATCCTGGGCTCCCCGGAGGCTGCCGGCGGGGGCTGCGGCCACCCCGCCCGGCCCCTGCGGGAGCGGCGCGGAGCGGGGCTGCGGGGCGCCGCAGCCGCCTGGCAGCAGGCAACTCGCACCTTGCAAACTCCGCCGCCGAGTCAGTACCCCCGCAGCCCGTCTTTCTCGCTCCCTTTGTAACCCTTTCAGCTCTGGGAAGAAGGTGTGCCCCTCCCCTGGGGAGTCCCGTCCCGTCCCCCGCCGCCCCCGACCTGCCCCCTTTACAGGCAGATTTCAAAGCTTTCTGGAGGGTATTTGTTAGCGGGGGTGGGGGGGAGGAGGGGGAGAGGACGCAACTTACCCTCCAAACTATGCACAATCTCGTCTCTGCTTTCCCCTTCAGATCAACTTTAAAGAGCAGATTCTCAGTCAGTCCGGGAGGCAAACAGGCAGGGGAGGAGAGGGGAAATTGTTTAGGAATAGCTGCTGCCAAGTGGGTGAAGTTCAGGGCACAATCCTGGCTCTTCCACGCTCCAGCAGCCCAGCATCTTCCCGGGGTCTGGAGAACAAGGTGTTCAACAAGTCTTCCTTGTTACCCGAAATTGATTGATGATTGCTTTCCCGCCGGGCTGTATTTAACAAAACGATGCAGAGAGCTACTCTGACGAGCAGGAAATTTTAGAGGAGCTTGCAATATAGCTGCGGCTTTAATTTATCTTTCTCTCTCTATACATACGTACTTACACACATACACACCTGTGTATGTGTATATGTATATATAAATAAAAAGATATAACTCTATCGGTACAACGCTGGGTCCACAGGATCTTAGAAAAGCTTGCCTGTCGGCTGCGTGGAAGTTAAAGAGTTTTTCTTAAGCAAAAGGGGCTGATGCTTGGACACATCTCACGTCCAACAGGAGGCAATGACGTCTGTAGCTTCATTGCTATAACAGCACCAAGGCTGCAATTGCCATTCACTGAAATGATAAGGGGCGCTCAGACGTAAGCAGTCTGGACCTCTAGCAAGAGACTGAAGCGAAGATGATTTTTCCCCTCCCAAAACAAATAATAATGCTAAAAAACACCTAAGGAAAGAGACGGGGAAGCAGGGAAAGGAATCTAGGTCTTGCAGTCACACGCTTCTGCAACACGATCCTCTAGCACCAAAAACATTTATTTTTTGCAGCTGACTAGACTTTGGGAAATTTCAATATATTATGATTATTCGGGCGGGGGGAGGGGAGGGTTTTTTTTTTTTTTCCTTCTTCCTAATTGATTCTGTCTCTCTTCGAGCCGGCATTGATGAAAGCCGGGTAAAGTGCCCTCCCCCCATCTTTCCAAATATATTTCGGAGAGGGTACATGCTGAAGTGTTTATGGGGCATGGCTACATCTCCCTAAGTAGCAATTTCTTTCTGTATAGGGTGCAAGGATTTTCTTTCATTTTTTTTTTCTCCTTTAGCACTGGCAGGCGCTTAGAACGGCACGAGAATGGAAGGAGCCGGTGCGGAGCTGCGGGGTCACGCTCCGGCGGTGCGGCGGCCGGGGCGGCGTGCGGGGAGCGCTGCCGAGGCGCGGCGGGGGCGGCGGGCGGGGCGCGGGGGCGGCCGCACCTCGGGGCTGCCCCTGCCCGCGGGGGCGGGGGCGCTTCCCCGGCCTCCAGCCGCTGCCCTGGGAGTGCCGGCGCGGTGTGGGTGCCGCAGGAGCTCCCCGGAGGCAGCGGGCACCGGCGCCGGCCCCGCCGCGCCCGCCCACGCGTGTCCGCGCTGCCCTGCGCCGCAGCCGGGCGGGGACAGACCGGGCAGCCCCTTCCCCCCGCCCGAGAAGGGGCCGGGGGCGACGCGGGGGGCGGCGGGGAAGGGCCGGGCGGATCGCGGGGCAGCCTTGGCTCCCGTGCCGAGCCGCACGGGGTGTGCGGGCACCGGGGGCTGAGGCGTCATCCCCGCCCAGCGGGGGAGGCCGGGCTCCTTTCGTGGGGTGGCCCCTGAGTGCTGCTGTCTGCTCTCTGCATCCCCAGCCCCACGCAGATTTTTCCTTCTGCGTCCTGTCAGCCCCGGGGCAGGGCTTGTTTGGCCTCCAGATGGTTCCAAGCAGTGAGCGGCTCCTTGCCCAAAGCATTGAGCCGTTCTTTGCTGGAACAATTGTAGATGCGAGTGATGTAGGTGGTACCCCTGCAAGCCCAATCAGGTTCACGAGCTGCTGAAAGCACCCACGAGGTACGAGGTTCTTTCTCCTTTCAAAGTTTATTTTGGTTAGAAGCAAAAGGCAGCAAGGAGGAGTGCCAAGCAGGGAGAGGAGGCATAAAGACTCTTGCTAGCATGGATGTTAAATTTGGTATCTGTGGTGGCCTTTGAGATATCTGCTATGATAATCTCCCACACAAAGCTTTGCTAAGATTGGCTGCATAGTAAAGGAAGAGATTTTAAAATCATTAGCAGGAGATACTTGCTTTCTTACATAGTCTGGTTTAGTAAGTTGTTTATTTCTGTGAATGATTTGTGGAGGTTCTGGGAACCTAGTAGCACATGCCTTCAGAGAGATACTCTAAAAAATTTTACAGAGAACGGAATTGTATGTATTTGTCCAGCTTTAAGGGCAATCCTATGCTACCTTCTATTTAATTTCATTTTAAGTACTACATTTCTATTTTTTTTTCACTCATTCAGCACACAGAACTCACAATATATCACAAAATAAGGCATTGTATTATTCTGCATCTGTGTTTTAAGAAGTTCCCATCAAGATCTGCCTTTACACAGGAATTTCCACTAAAATGTTTACCCTGATGACAGATCATATTTTCATTACATTATCATGGAAATCAGGGATGGAAATACAGAATAGATCATCTCCTGGCAGGAGGATAGGTGGTGAACAAGATAAATCCACAAACAATAATCTTTGAGGTTGTATCCAGCCAAACTAAGTCTAACTAATCCCTTTGGGATTTTATTCCATCCACCCTTTTAGATACTGACAAAGGAAAGCTTTCCATTCAGTCACTTCTAGCACTTTTTTTTTTAATTCCTTCACACTACATACAAGATGAGGACCATCTCAAGGAATTGCCTTTTCCATAGTTAAAAACCTTTGACACAGAGAATTACTAAGTTTGTGAAAGGTCTCCAAGATCATCAAGTCCAGCCTTTGACCAAATACCACCATGCTCACTGCAACCACGTCACAAAGTGCCACTTGTACACGTGTACAACAGGAAAGAAGGAAGAAGAAATAAAGGGAAGACAGTACTAGTTTCCATGTTCTGTAGCAAGGCTGGCTTTCTACAATCACAATCTAGAACAGATTGTGCACTTCGAATCATTTTGGGATAGTCTTAGAGGGAAACAAAAGAAGGGGAGAAGGTGGCATATTGTTGGTTGACTGACTAAGGCCCAAAGTAGAAAAGTAAAGTGGTGGGGTGGGGATAGTACCACTTTGAAATAATTTTCCAGGGTTTGGGATTTCTTGGTGTATCACCATCACTGGCCTTTTATATATATATATAAGAAATCTAGTAGTAATCATTCCCACTTCCAGTGGAATGCTGCCTTCCTTCCCTTCCTGGCGCTGTGATTAGCTATCACACAGGTAGGCCTCAAGGAAAAATGCCTAATAAGGTGCATGAGAGCTCTGCTATTAGTTCATTTTTAATGCCCTGAGAAACAACAAATTTCTATGCTATTATGCATTTAAATATTACCCACTTTCAGTGACTGCAGTAACTTCATTTGGATAAAATTACATGAACTCTTTCTTGTGATGGGCTTACATCACCAAACTTAAGTAAGTGGCATTCAGTATTTAAACCCCAAAGTCTTTTCACTAGAAGAGAATGTGGTCCTGATCTAAAACTTTTGAAGGCAAATAGGAATCCTTACATCACATTTGGGCATCCCTCCCTTTGAGTTTTCAGCATTCAGCCGTGGGACCTGGAGTTAAGTCACACAGCTGTACACAGAGATAGAAGTGTTTTCAGGTTTATTAATTTAGACTTGGGTGTTTGCCTCACATGAGTCAATAATTGAAATCATCAGGCAAAAAGCCCTCAATAAATATAGCTCAGTTTGCAAACACTCTACTTTTTGCTTTATTTTTAAAGCATTACTAGCCTAGCCTGTCAGCCATGTTCACGAAGGACCATTCATGGTGGTTTTCAGTGACTAGTCAATCTGAACACAGCATATTTTAAAGGTATATAAAAACGAAAGTTCAGAGGAGATAGCAATTGGTCAAGACAAACACCTCTGTACAATACCCACTGTACAGAGTCAGCAAATAACCAAACCCGAGATCTCATAAGTTTGCTTTCTCGTACTTTTCTTCTCACATAGCTGACTCAGTTCAGAGCTGTTTGGCCCAGCAATACTTAACAAGTACTTGACAAACAGCACAATGAGAGAATCAGCTCTCTTTCATGCAGCCGTACTATCACTTCTCCCAAGCAGTTTGGAACTTTTTCTTTGTATGTATCTATGAGGTGAGTTATAGCACAGCATTTCAGATATTGAAGACATCTGTATCATTAAAGCCTACTTCTTGCAAAAGCCTTCTCCCCACTCAAAGCTGGGTTTTGGTATGTGTCCCTGAACAGTGAATAAACTCCTGCACTTGTCTTGACAGAATCCTTGTCATGTGTAGAGCATTTGGTTTTGTCTTCAGAGTGACTTGCTAGCGTGAGCTAATGTATCCTTACAACACCCAGAACAGCTGACGTATTTTATTAGCCTCATTTTAAAAGTTGGGAAACAGCAGCAGAGAGGTGATGAGTCTGTTCTATCATCTTTATTCACATTTGATTAGTGCCTTAATCCCTGGATAGTTCCACTGCTTTCAGTGGGAATTCTTGCACAGTAAGATACTACTTGATAGGACTGAAAATCACGATGTCTTTCATTAAGTGTTTTGAGCAATGCCATGGAGAGAGTTTTAGAGTTTTCGGTTCTAAACTTGCACTTTTTCAAACACACACTCTTTTGTTTCATCCATTTTCCCAATTTAAAAACAAAACCCAGATCCTGAACTTATCACCATATCTGTAATTTTTCCACCACCCAAAGCTAATTTACAGTCATAATAATGATCAAGTGACCCCACTGTACTGACATGACATACAAGTTGACACGTAACACAAAGAAAACTCATAGGCCTGGGGCACTTCCCAATTTCTTATGCTATGAAAATGACCATCTTTTTGATCTCCTAATTTAACAATTCAAAGGAGGTGGGTGAAAGGCGCATCTCAGATGAAGAAGTTTCATATGCAATTCAGCACTAGTTCGAAGGTACTACTAAGTCAGTTTCAAGATACAAAGCCACATCTCTGTTTGGTTTTTTTTAATGCTGTTCTTTCAGCATGAAATATGTGCTCTAATTTCACAAAATTCCTCTTTGTATTTTCACAGACAGATAAAGGTAGGTACATTAATTTACAGAGGTCTTGCTAAATTTGCTCTGTTGACAGAACTGGGTGTTTTCACCTTCCAGAATCAAGTTATTTTGTCCACTTTTCCTTCCGGCTTCTGCAGAGACCTCATATTTGTTCAACACATGCGAACAGCAAGTCCTGACCTGTGTCTCCTAATAAACCTGAGCTATCACTGTGTAGCTATCATTGTAAAAAGTAGCCTTTTTAATTGTAAAATTGTGGTGACTTCTTTGAGCTGTTACCAGTTTTTAGAGCTGTGAGTTTGTTGACTGGGTTTTCACACAAGTCTCTGTTGAGAAGAACAGAAGTGTTCAAGGTAGCAGCTACTTAAGACAGAGGAAAGTGTACAGAAACTTCCCCACCTCCTATTGGCAGCAACTCTGACTCTCCAGCACTTTTCCTCCCCTTTCCTGCCTCTTCTCCATCTCTTTCTCCTCCTCCTCTCTTTCTATAGCAGAAATTCCACAAATCCCTGGCTTCTGGGAAGTAATATCCAACGTTCCCTACCCAGCAGAGGAAGCACGCACCTGCCGTGTCAGTGTCTATGACTTCAAGGTGATGAAACTGCAATTATGTTTCATTTTGTAAAAGACACACTGTGTCATTCCACTCAAATGTTTCTAGCTCCCCTGGACTCTAGCCCAGCCTCAGAAGGTTGGTACTGAGAGTTTCTGTGATGACGGGGGTACGTGGAACACTCCATGCTTGAAAAGTAATTTGTGGTACCTTAGGTAACCAAAAGGGCTGGAATAGGAGAAAAGTGTGCAAAGCTCTCTTGTCCACAAACTCTGCCACACTGGGCTTTGTCCCTGCCATTTTCCATTACTCTTTCTTACACAGATCCAGGACCTGTCTGTCTTTCCTCATTTATGTTATTTACTTCTATAGCCCTCTTCCGTGTAGCCTTCTTTACAGATCAAAATCTCTATGGCAAGACACAGAGGCCCATGCCAGGCCCCTGGGGGCTGCTGGCAGAGTCTGTGGTAGGAAAGGGGCTGCCAGCACAGGGCTCTGATACCTGGCCCTGGCAGCACAGCATCAGGCTGGGAGGTGGACCATGGAAGTGTCCCCAGGCAGTGATGAACAGCCCAGACCTGCAGGGCAGCCCTGGAGGGCACCAGGGGGGTTTACCTGCTCTGCCTTCCCACTTCCTCCAGCCTGCATATTTTGCAGCACGGAGCCTGTCTTGATGTCTCTGGTACTGGAATGTTTTGAGCAGTGAGGTCTCAAATTTATCCAGGTGAAAATCCATGTTTGATTACATATAAACTCTATAGGAATGAGCAGAAGCAACCAAGAATCAGACTATCCTTGGTCTTCAGTAAAAAAAAAAGAAACCAAACTTCAGGATTGGGGGACAGACACAGACAGTATTTTAGTCTAAATAAGTAGTTCCAGTATTGGAAAATCACACCATTTCCACTTACTGTTCATTCAGCTTTCAAGCTGCTTTTAACCTGCATCATCTCAACTATCCCAGTGGTTCACAAGAGTTACACTTTTAAACCCCCACCACACTGTCCAAGCTACAGGTTTTTTGTTTCTTCACAATATCTTTTGAAAGATGGAGGAAAAAAAAATCAATTCTAACCGCATGTTTCTGCAAGATAAGCTCCACTCTATATTTTCAATTATTTTTAACCCTTCATTTAAGGAATTCAGAATAAAGTCAAGTTCTGCAAGAAATGTGCATGTCCTATTATGAATTCTATTCTATAGCAAGTCTTCTACACTTATGGTTTTGTCTCTCAAAAGATAATTGACAGTATTTCCATCTGCATATATTTGGTGGCAGAAAGAAAAACAAAAATCAAAATACTAAAAAATATCCACTAAATGTAGCATACTATCAAAATACACTGTACATTTAGAGGAGAAGGGACAAAAAATATTTATAATCTTTAAGAGGCAATTCAGTGGCCATACACAAATAACTTTTCCCTTTTGATTCAACAGCACTATTTTTTTCTACCCCTTTTTCTAATATAGAGCAGGATTAACTGCATCTGCTCCCAGAAAGTACAAAACAAGTACAAGTGAGAAGAGGAAAGCTCTGGCTCCTAAGAGTCAAATCTATCACTGGTGGCAGCTCTACTAAAGGTGCTCTAAAACTACTGTGCATGAGAGAAGAGGGCAAGTTAGCCTGAGCAACCTGGTCTGATCTCTCAGCTGACTTGGCTTTGAGCGGGACTTTGGGCTGGACACCTTCTGAGGCCTGTCCCCACCTGAACCTCTAATTCTGCTTTGTAAGTTCTTTTCGCTTTCATCTTCATTAGTGGATTTAATGGGAACTGATTCAGACTTTTCTAAACACACTGGGTTTTTTGGGATGGTTTTTGTATTGGAGATTTTTTTTTTTCAAATCAAAATGTTATGCCCTCTTTGCGTGACCGTTCAAGCACACTAGATCTGTCTGAAAGGACTGTTATACCAGTTCATCCCCTTCACTACTTGAAACTGTGTAAAAGTGAAAACATAAGGCAGGAAGAACAAAAACCACCACTACTCACAGTCACAACTCTAAGCAATGTTCCAGATAAAATTTCTGAATTAAAAACTCCATAAAAACCTACAGCAATCCTCATTTCTTCAAGAACAAAATTTTTCTTTCAAAAGTTTAGCTTTCACGCGTTTGGTAAAACACAGGACAGAGAGCTCCCTGGGGAGAACACAGAGGAGGAAAGAAAGGATTCTCCTGTTCCACCTGTGTTAATCTACACTTTTGACCAAAAGAGCCCCCAAATTGCTCTTTTGGCTGTGGGAGTACAATCAGATGACATGGGCTCATGCATGCTCCTATGCATGCCCTGCCTGCATGAGGAAAAAGTAACATACTTCATGGTTTGACACTGGCTGGGACACAGACACTGGCAGCCTTCTCAGTTTCCTGTCAGATTCTAACACTGTATTGGCCTCTGATTTTTCCAGTCAGGGCCAGTGCATCACCTTTTTTTTTTTTTTTTTTTCCTTCCCATCAGAAATCATCCTGATGATGGGACAGATGGGACACAAAGGGGGAAAAACCATTTACTTGCATGGTCCTTTTCATGAAAAGGTTGTAATGAATAGAGAGCTGAAAGTTACCAGACTGATGACGCAAAATGTGAGGTCCTTTCAAAGTAATGTTTGGGAGCAGCACAGCATCAGTCATTCAGACAATGAGGTATTTTCTGGGTTGCTTAACAGTCATTGAAACACCAAGGGCAAGGAACCACAGCAAAAAGTGTAGTGTTGCCACCTTTCACCATTTTACAAAAACTCTTCTGGTCCTGAAGATCATGGAATCATAGAATGTCTTCCATTCCATAGAATGGAAGGGACCTTACAGATCATCCAGTTCCAAGCCCCCTGTTGTGGGCAGGGACACCTCTCACTAGAGCAGGCTGTTCAGAGCTCTGTCCAACTTGACCTCAAACACTTCCAGGAACAGGGCATCTACAATTCTCTGGTCAGCCTGTTCCACTGCCACACCACCCTTACAATAAAGATTGCTTTCCTAACATCTAATCTAAACCTACTCTAAGTCTGAAGTCGTTCCCCCATACCCTTGTAAAAAGTCCCTCTCTGTCTTTCTTATAGATTCCTTTCAGGTACTAGAAGGCCACAATTAGGTCACCCCAAAGCTTTCTCCTTTCCAGGCTGAACGCACGCAGTTCTCTCAACCTTTCCTCAGAGCAGATGTGGTCCATCCCTTTGATCAGCTTGGTGACCTGTCTCTGGACTCAGTCTAACGGACTAAGGTCCGTGTCCTTCCTGTGCTGGGCCCCTCCGAGCTGGATGCAGCACTGCAGCTAGGGTGTCACCAAAGTGGAGTAGAGGGGCAGAATCCCCTCGCTCACCCTGCTGCCCAAGCTGCTTTGGATGCAGCCCAGGATACAGTTGGTTTCCTGGGCTGCAAGTGCACATTACTGGGTCATGCCCAGCCCCTCATCCAGCAGCATCCCCAAGTTCTTGGTGGGGCTGCTCTGATCTGTTCATTCCTCAGTCCAGGTGCCACACTTTGCCCTTGGTCTTGTTAAACTGCATGAGATTCCCATGGGCCCACTTGTCCAGGTCCCTCTGGATAGCACGCCCTCCTTCAGGTGTGTCAAGAGCACCAATTGGCTTGGTGTCATCCACAAACTTGCTGAAGGGAAAATCCCAATGACTACATTGTAGTTGCAGAGAAGTGCCTAGGATTGGGATTTGAGTTCTCCTTTCTTAACCAAGAAAAACATCAGCTGCAAAGACAAGCAAACCCTAAGTGTTGGTATTATCAGCAATACAATCATTGCTTTTCTTTGCATCTTAGAGAGGCTGTACAAGAAAAACCTTGAGAAACTCACAGGAAAGATAAATTTCTCATCCCTGAAGGCCACAATCCCCAAATTTTCTATAAACTGCAAGAAGCAAACTCGCAGAGAAGGGATGAGCAGGCGGTTTTCATTAGCGTGCTCAAACCTTTTCTTCCCAAGTTGTAAAGCAGTAACTCCCAGAAAATCCACACTTCCTACCCACAGCTATCAGCCTTCACCGTTCAGATCCATGCACGCTGATGCTGTGAGCCCACAGGGCCACTCAGGCACACACCGGGGCTGGGCGGGAGGGACACAGCCCCTACTCTTGACGCAGCGATGGGAAAGGGGGTGCAAAAAAACAACCAAAAAATCCCCCCTCGCCGCGGTGGCGATGCCCTCAGCCCACCGCAGCGCTAGGCAGGGCAGGCAGACAGCGCCTCGCCGTCGGCTGCGGGAAGCTGAGGATGGGGATGGGGGGACAGGAGCGCGGCGCTCCCTCCCTCCCTCTCTCCCCCCGGCCGCGGCGGCTGCTGCCGTCAGAGCTGCCTGCGTCAATGCTGCCTCAGCGACACGCACCGGGGCCCTGCGCTCCGCTCCCCCACCCCCCTGCCGCTCCCGTGGAGGCCTTTTTTTTGCTTTTTTAATTCTCTTTTTTTTTCCCTCTCCTTTTTTTTCCCCTCAATGAGACGCCTTACTGGCATTTATTTATTTATTTTTACGATCCCGCTCATGAAGCCGGTGCCGTTGGCGCGTTTACGGTTCTTTTGTGCGAAGGGATTTCCATCCTCCCTCCATCTCCCCTCCTTTTTATTTTAAAAATTAATAATTTGAGGAATAATTACTGTTTTATTTATATCACGCACGTCCCGTGTCCCTCCAGACAAGGGTCTCCTCCGGTGGCTGCCGACCCCCACGCCCACCTTTCCCACTCCACGATCTTCTTCTCCCTCTCTCCCTGTCACTGCAGCAGAGAGGAGACTGGAACCAGGAGGCTGCACCAGCACACACTCAGCTTGCTATATTATAACGGATTTCCCTCTCTTCCCAGAAAAGCAACCGGGTTTTTTTCCCTCCTGTTTAATAGCCCACTCATTCAGCAATTGTGCATTATCCGCACACCCACCGTTATTTCTTCTCCTGCCACTGCCTTCACCACCCCCCTCCATTAATCATCAAGTCCTGGGCTCTAAAGAATAATGGTTTATAAAATGGTTGCTCTGTGCATGTCCTCAGCTGCACGCATAACCCCAGCCTCCTGTCTGCGTGCCTCTTCTGCACATCAAGGTCAGAGGGAAGGCTTGAGGGCACAGTTAAACCCAAAACTTATTTATTTGCATTTTCTTCCCAACTGTCTCCTTCCACCCCGTTTCTTTTCCTCTGGAGAATTTAATGGCAAAGCTCCCCGGATTTCTGTGGGGTCAGGCCTTGCCCTACTTCAGAATGTGTCTGTGCTTAGCTCGGCAGAGAGGACAATATCCCGGTCCTATTAAAGTCAATGGCAACCAGTGAATTCAAGCGTCACCGGATTTGGCTGGCAGAGCTCGCACAGCCATGCTCTGGCCAAACCCTGCCCCGTTTCAATTCAGCTTAGCTGCAGCAGTGCCAAGCGGCTGCGAAGCTGGCTCGTGGTGCTGGCGCAGCGCTGCCCTCTCATACAGGAATCCTTGGTGACGTTAAACAGCTGGAACAGATCCTGCACCTCCCTGCTGCCGCCATGCAAGGAGCCAGCAACCAGCTTCCACCTCCTGGCACCTCCCCAGCAGATAAAGGTCCTCCGAGGTCGAGATTGGCTGGATAAATTACAGCAGCCTAAAGACTATATTAATTTGTACTGCAAACGAGCCTGGTGCTGTCCAAGTCCCAGTGGTGTGAGGCACAGCCATTTCTGCATCCTCCCAGCTGCATTTACCCCCGCTCACCTCCAACTCAGGGCTGGGTATATTAACAATTGTATGATAGCAAATCTTTTTTTTTCAATCCAAACATTGAAAGTTTTAGGCAGTTTTGTTCTGTATCCCCAAGTACTTTGAATAACCACTGTGCTTCTAAATACAAGAAAAACGATTTTTAAAAGTGTAAGCAATTAGACCACAAACTAAATTTCTGAAGAGAGAAAGGAATCTACCAACTGAATAACTTGTGCACAGCAAGAGCTTCACTGTGCATTTGAAACTTATTATTTGCATTTATTACACGCACACACACAAAAAAAAAACCTAGCCAAATCCAGTGTCATAAAAACAGTGCTGGATGGCAATAGGGATCCCCACGGCAACAGGAATGCACTTGTGCCTTTTAATACCTGGATTATACATTAAAATGCATTCACATCACTTGTTTTTTCAGCTATTAACTGTATTTAACTTCATCGTGCAAGTGAGGATGTTCAATAACTATCTATTTAACAGAGAGGCCACAAAGCCATGCAGGACATGCAGGACAGAGGCTTTCAGGGTCTCAACCAGCCCCTGACTTGCCATACTAGATATGATGCAAACAGCTCAGCAATCTGCCCCCATGGCAGGATGTTTGAGGAAAGGCAGGCATTCAGAAGGGCTCCCACAGAGTCCCAGGGACAGCAAGCAGCCTGACTTTACCCACAGTCATTTACATTCTACCACTGTGACTGCCCTTTCTTATAAGTTGGGGAATTTTTTTCTTTTTTTCCTGTTTTATTTCAGTGCAGCAAAACCAACCTTGGGATGCATTTGTGCATATTTTTCACGTTAAGAACGGCGCAACTCTCAATATCCAAGTATGTAAATGGGAGATGGGGCAGACAGCATGCACTAGCACATTAATAAGGGTGACTTTACTGTTCATTTCCCCACGTTTAAAAGTGACCTTGTGAGAGCAGGGGTAGCCACTGCCGGTGCATGCTGTATGATACTGACAGTGGAATGATGCCCTGGAGCAGGAGCCTGCTGTCTGTGCAGAAACAGTCCCTCTTTCCTGTCAGTGTGGCAGAGGGGAGTGGTGCCTGCCGGATGGACAGGGCGGCTCCCTGCCTTTTGCACAGAACAAGGCACTGCACCCGATAGATCTGCCTGCAGAGAAGCAGGCTTGAAACCACTCAGCCTTTACTCTGCCTTGGGAGTTGCTCCAAGTCTTTGCCTGGAGATTGCAATGCTAAATTGAGACCATTATCTTGCATTGAGCTATTTTCATCCTGACGTGCTTTAAAGGCTTAGCAGATACACAGACTATGGTGCTATATGCACAGGAATCACTCCAGCTACTAATGAAATGCAGCCACATATTAACCAGAGTCATGTGGTGCCTGGTCCCTGGGTGTGATGACTGCCAGATTTTGCTTTACCCAGCTGAGTTGAGTCTGGTGTTTGGTTAGTGAAACACTTCATGCCATTTGAAAAGGACAACAGTCAGGATCTCTAGATACAGATAAGTAGGTATAGGCAGTTACACTCAGCCCCGGAATTTAGAACCCCATCACTGAAGCGAGATCTCCTCTGGAGTCCTGCTTTGTTCCACCACCCATATTCAACATTAATTATCAAAGCAGTCCTCCTTCCACTCAGGGGTACAGGGAGCTGAGCCTGAACATCTAGAGCCTTTCACCCATGGGGTAGTTATTCAAAGGCCTCCCCAGGGCCAAATGTGAGTAAAACACCATGCATGGTGTTTTGGTGAGCCATAGAAAATGAATTAATATTTTCAATGCAATTTCTTGTGGACTGTATGGGTAAAGCACTAAAGCCACTTCCACAACCAGCTTTAACTCACATGTGTCTGTTCTGTCTAGAAGAGGTAAGAAAAGTGAATTACTGCATATTTATCATTATGCGCAATTCATTTTAAAATGCAAAACGCACAGTGAAATACAAACTGTGTGCCTAAAATGAAAGTTTATAGCATCCACTTAGTACTGTACACACACCTTTGTACAGATGGCACACAGTGCATTAAATAAGCATGCTTCCCTGTCTCTAGCTAGGGTAGAGAGGGAATTGTGTGGTGAAAGACGTAATTTGTACATTAGGAAGTCTCTGTTGCCAGATCAGCAGCAGCAGCACTGACGTCTGTACTCTCTCTCTTTGTTCCTGCTGCTATAAATCAAAATGACTACAGTCCAAATGCCTCACTTGTTTAACTATAAATGCACTGTTAGTTAGAAAAATCAACACCAGGAGGCATCTAGATATACTGCATGTATTTTAAAATTATTAAATAGAGATTGTTCAAAAAAGAAAAAGAACAAAAATTGTAAATTTATGGTTTCTACAACAACAAAAACTTTTAAAGGGTGGAATCCAACAGAGCTATAAAAATTTTGTGTCTACAGGCACTGATGTCTTTACTAAATGAACTATCAAATTTGCCTTTCTTAATATGAGTTGGGATCTTAATTTTTTTCCCCAAATTAATGCAACGTCTTTAGAAGCCTAATTTCCCCCGTGTCCTCATATACTTTTCTACTTGTACAAACTACTGGAAGGAAACTAAAAAAGGATAGACGAAATGGGTCACGTTTTACTTCCCTTTTTTTATATGCCCATGTGTTTATAACATAAACATATCTATCTCTGGCTGACTCCCATTTTGGGGGGGAATTTTAGAAAGCTAAATATCTCTTTTGCTGATAAAATGAGCTCCCAAGGCCTAAAATACAACTTAGATCCCTTCGAAGTTCTAAAAGAAGACTCAATAGTTACATAAAAATGGTGGTGCCAGTGTCTGCTGCTGACCTGTTGCTGTGGAAGTGCAACAGAAATCTCTTCCTAATGCCTGGAATCATTATAGAAAAATACAGCACAATTTCTTGACTAAATGGAAAGGGAACAGAAGAAATTAAGAAGGTAACCTTCCAATACCAACATCAGCTCAGCTGAGCTGTAAATCCTGTGTATCAGGCGACCCAGCCAGAAATATGCTGAGCTGTAGTTCTGAAGAGGAAATAACAGGATCAGGGAACAGCAGGTGAACACATTGTCAACGCCACACTGACGTTGCTGTTGGAGCTGCTGCATTGCAGTTCCTGAGACCACCAAATTTCTACAGTAAGATGTTCAGAGAGTATCAAAGCAAGAAGTCTGAAGGTATTTGTTTCACAGACGTTGTCTTGTTCAGACTTGGCTAATGAATTTGCAGCCAGATGTTCATTTTAACATCTGATCCAAAATGCACTGAAGTCAATGGAAAGTCAATTGGAAGTTCCACATTATTGGAAAAAGTTACTGTAGAGACAATTTAAAAAAAAAAAGTATACAGAATGTAGCTATTGGTCATTCAGCTTGTTGCTGACTGTAGGAAGGGCAAAGGAGCAGACAGAGTCACCAATTGTGTGTCACTGTAGCTGTCATGTGAATGGGTAGAGACTACAACAACAAAAACTTAAAAATAACTATTTACCTCTTTCTCATTGCTGGGACATTTAGCCAGCATGCCTTCTCATTTGCTATGGATTGAGAGCATGTACACACGGTTACTATAGCTCAGCTGGCACTACTGTAATATTTTAGGATTTGGTAACTATGTAAAATAGAGGATAATAATGTGGTAAGTGCTAGTTACCATTACTTTTTACAAACAGCCTAAAAGGCCGCATGAACAAAAGTTGAATTTTCTGTTTTGTTTCATTTCAGTTTATAAATGTTATAAATACTGAAAGAGAACCACCTTGAGGTAAGAGGCTTCTGTAAGTCTTTTGGATTCAGTTCCATTTATACTGATTTTATAAGCTTTAAGCAATAAGCAGTATAAGAAATATTAAAGAGTCAGACCAGGATGCAGTGTCTGAAAAAGCAAAGCTAAACAAAGTCTTCTGAGTTTTAGAGAAAATAATTAGCCTTTGCAATCATTTCCCTGGACATAGTTCGCTCCATCTGACATCTCCAACCCAAGACTGGTTGGATATCTTTCTAGATACTGTAACCTTGTTGCAGAACTCTGCAGCAGGGATTCTCTCAGCTCCGCTATTCAGAAAGACAGAAAGACTTATCCTAATGGTCCTTCTAATTCTGAACACATGGCACCTCGGTAACTGCGGAACAGTGAGCCCAGAGCAACCTACTCTTTTACTCTAGGTTAAAGTGCCCTTTGAGAAAAGTTCTGCTTCTCCTCTTGCGTACACTTGCATCTATATGATTTGCACGCAGACCTCAAAAATAACTCTAACAAATCATGCATTGTCTTTGTATCATGAGGAGGCTGTAAGTTGGTGGACAAGAGTTCAAGCTCACAGGAAAAGAGAGAGAACAACAAATTTCAGATGGGACTTTGCAGTCCTCCCTCACCCTTACTGAATTAGGAAGAGATGGAATTAAACAGAGCAAATGTCCATACAAAAATCTGGTGAGAACTGCAGTGGAGTGGAGACATCTAGCTGCCTACCATCTCCCAACAGCATCTGTGAATCAGGAAATCCTGAGTCTGGAGAGAGGTTATAGATATGAAATTCTTTAGGAGAGAGCAAACAAGCCCAGCCTTTCCAAGAGGGATCACAAAACTGGGATGGAGAGGAGACACTGTTTACATTTCCTCTTGTTCTCTCTGGACCCTTCCCTAACAAAATCTTATTTCCTTTAATTCCTTAAGTTTAGTTTCTTAGGAGGGCATTTTATTTTTGCAGTTTGGCTTACATGGTCTCAAAACACAGTTTTGAATGTGCAAATTACCACAAGAAACAATGCTGAAAACACCTCCTTGACCCAGCGCTGAAGAGGCTGTATTGTTCAGGCTGCACCCCATGCCTGACTTGAAAGCTTAAAAGCACGGCAGCGTGTAATGCTGTGGCAAACTCTCCCTTACACTGTAAACAGGGCCAGTTCTGATCTATTACCAGAGGCCCAGCGAACTCACAGGCTCCACAACAAGGTGGGACTGTGCACAGAGCACATCACACCTGCATCCCCACAGGGAGACACCAAGTAAGCTGCACGGTGTCCTGCTCTGTGGAGATACCATTGGAGCTCTGGCCATGAACCACAGACTGCCGAATCCACATATGGAAGCACAGATTAGACACACCATGAGGTGAGGGACGGAAAATTAAGATTTGATGCATACCTACTTGAGGACTTTGAAACATCGTGTGTGCCCCCATTTCATATGGCCTCAAGCTGTTGCAGCCAGATGTCACAGGCTCTGGGACTGCAGCAATCAGCAGCAGGGTATGGCAGTGAGGCTACAGCCTTGCTCCTTCAACTGCTCAACACCTCTCCTCTCAGCTTCAGCCTGTGCCAGCTCCCAGTGCACATAAACACAGGCACATGCTAGCTCCAGCATCAACCAAACTTTCTACACTCACAAATTCTGTCTCTACAGCTTGGGAACTATCCAAAATTGCAGTTGGAACCCAGCTTTTCCCTACTATCACCCGACAAACAAAGGCCAGGCAACTCTGCATTTATGCTTCTGCAACAGAGACAAGAACTGGGAGGCACTGAACTGGTTTTGCGTGAAAAAGTACAGGGATTATCCTAGTTACAACTATCTAATCACAACAAAATAATCCCTGTGACCATGGAGGTGAGGCCAGTATTCAGATAATGACGTGCATCTGGAATGAAAGAGGAGATTTCGGACACCAGGACAAAGGAAGGATAATAAGAGCACTGGCCCAAGCTCAAACATTAATGCATACCAAACATTAATTCACCACAAAAAACAGCTGCTGCAGAGCATTGGTTTTGATTTTCTTAGGGAAGAGATATCACCAGCAGAAAGAAATCTGCAGTGTTATTTTTTGGTAGATGAGGAGGCAGCTTGTGTTCTGAAGCCCACACCTATGTCATGAGCAACGTCAAGTCTACAGTTCAGACTAAGGCAGGCACCTCTAGCTCAAAACTGGCCGAGTTTGGAGGCAACTCTGACAATGTAAGCAGCAAGGTCACAGGTGCACGAGCAAGTACTTTTCTCCCCTCGAGAAATCCCTTGAGAATGAGTTTGAGGGTGTCCTTATCAAGCAAGGAATTTTGCACTGCAGCATCAACTGCTTTTCCTATCAAAGGAAGATTTCAGCTTCCAAGGATGTTGATTTTGTTGCTGTTCTCCCTTTCTCCTTTCCTCCTTTTGTCAGCCAACAAGAGAGCCAAGTGAAATCTGCCAGCTCATTTGGTCTTTCCAAACCAATGCTTTGCCAGGATTTTCTGTGCCTTTGGTGGCTAACATTTTCAAATATCTCCCCAAGTCTCAGAGTGATCTGAAACCTCTTAGCTTCTAAGATCAAGTGTATTTACTGTAATGTAAATGAATTGTGACACTTTTAACCTGAGCTAAATTTATCAAAGGAAATCACATCATGGGCTAATCGTGAAGGCCATTATTCTAGAAGGGAAATGTGAACATAAGAGCTAAACCTTACCCAACAAATTTAAGCTGAACATTTCCTGCAATGATTAGGGCAGCAGGAAATTGAGGGATATATTTTCAAGAAAGCTGTGGAGAGGAACACTTTGTGAAGGATTCTCACCATTCTGTTTACAGGTGCCAGTGTAAGCAATTGTGTGGTTTTCCAGTGAAAAAAAAGATATATAAATGAATTTGAGTTCAAGCCTTACTTACAAGAAGCCCTCATGTTACCATGATTAATTTTGGCAGCCCACCAGACCTGAGAGAAACTCAATGGACCAGCATAATCCCTGATCACTGAAGTTAATTGAGGCTGAGTCACACCCAGAACAATCTTTCCTGTTCATTCATTAATAAGAGAGGAGACTAAAACACTATATAGACAGCTTCTGCTACCGGGGACAAGGTATGCTAAAAAAAAGATATTTTCGACTTAAAAGCACAAGCTTTCCTCCCATTCTCCCTAGAAGAGAAAAATGCAGTCTTGTAGTAAATTCAGATTTACCGATTTTTGTAGACTGTCAAGTTTATCTAGTGTCAAGGTTGGCCCACTGCCTTGCCACACACAAGTCCATCACAGTCTATTGTGCCATGAATGAATCTTCACCACCTGACTGAATTCACAGCACCTTCCTCCTGCACCTGCTGGACTGCACTGTCACAGTCAAGGGGTTTTAAGCTCAGTCTAGCTTGCACATAGCTGTAATCAGGACAATGCCCATGGTAGCAACAGGAAGTTATTGGAATAATGTTCTACCACTACCTTGACCTTAACTCAGGGCTTGTGCCTGCAGGATACTTTTCTTATTGCCTTAAAAATGCCTTTACTAGTGATGGATTCCACATAAAAGACCCTTGAAGCAATGAAATTTAGGAATTTTTTCATGCTGTATATGAAAACAGCAGACTCATACATGAAACTCCTTCGAGCATCTAAAGTATCCAAAGAACAATTTTATTGTTTTGCTAGCATTAAACCCCAAAGATGGAGTTACAAACATACCTCAAATTTTCCCAACTGTAATTATTAGGCAGGTGTTCTTCCTGATCTGAGATGTTATGGTAGTTATTCAGTCATTTTAAATAAGAAATTGCTTTACTAAACCAGTTCAGAGCTAGCTCCAATTTTGGGAGGTCTGAAATCAATGGTATTTTCCGAGGAGATATTTACCTTGGGTTTTTGACTTCCCTGGAAAAGAGCCACTGTGCTGGGACTTTACATCAGCAATGTAACTTCTCTGTGTTTTTATCAGTAATGGAGGATACCAATGTCTTTGAAATAACTCATTTTGATCTTTTACTGAAGCTTGAAAAACAAAAATAGGAGCTTTTGTCCCCATTTTTAACCACTGTCAATTTTTAATAAAATAATCATAATAAAAAAAAAATCTGCTCCAGAAAGGCTTTTAGAACAACCAAAGACAAAGCCTAAATGATCCATCCCAGGTTTTACTCCATACCTGACTTCTGAAAAAGGAAATTTTGGGTGGTTTATCAATTCCCTGTAGATACCCAGCCAGGATGTATGTATTGAATTTTAAAAAAACCCTTCAACTTACTTGCTGCAGCAAAGTACTTTGGTTAGCTCTTTACCTGAAGTAATAAATTAAAAGCAACCCATTATCTGGGTTGCAGTGCAACTCATTTAAAAAGCCTGACATTTACAGTGGAGGAACTCTTAAATATATAAACATTTTCCACTTTTACTAATACTAATCTCTCAATCCATTTTAACCACAAATGATTTTAAATAGCTAATAGATCTTTAGAATCACTTGTATTTCACTTCTGGTATAGTCATCAAATGTCCTAATATATCTACAGTAAGGTAATACACCCCGAATATAGTTCTAAGAACAATTAATTAAAATGGGAAAATATTTGGAACAGTTCTAGTAAGATTTATTTATAAAAGCTGTTTCTGTGGGCAGTAGTAACCGTTGTACTCAAGTCTTTAAAGCCCCCTTGAAAGTATTTACACCTAAATGGAATTAAGATTTTTCAGAAGAAAGATAATGATGACAGAGTCAGCAAAGTTACGTGCTACCTTTTTGTTTAAACGTTTTTCTTCCATAGCAGGGTTAGATGGATACCCCATCATGGTGTTAGGGAACACTGTGCTTTGCTGAACCTCTAATTCCCATGGGTGTAGACAGAGGAAAAACAGTGACTATCACATGCTTTCACAGTTTCACAGAAATATCCATGCATATTGGAAGAGCAGCACAGCCACTGATAAACATCTCTGTAGTGAGAGCCCACACTTCACATGTCAAGAATATGCTGTACAGGAAGAGCAGAAGACCTGCTCTTACAACGACTTAGGAACTAGAATTCCAGTCTCCTGGAAAATCCTCATGTATTTTTGTTGCATATTACAACAACTGCAGCTTCAGATGTTCTCACAAAGCAGAGGTGAAACCAGTCAGTTAAGAGAGCAACCTAGCACATTATGTTCCATTTCACTCTAATGCCCTTGAGCAGTTGCTGTGTTTCATGGAAACGTTAGTTTAGGTGACTTTAACCTTCTTTTTTCCAGAGCCTGTGCCCCAGCTGCACCCTTCTTGACATGCCACAGCAACTGTGCCTGCAGCAGCACCCTTCCTCACATGTGCCCGCAGCAGGAGAGCCAGCAGGCCCTGTGCAGGGGGAAGGAGGAGGACTACCAATTGCAATAGAAATCAATTAGCACGTAGGAGATTAATGACAAGCCCAAAAGCCTTCAAGCAACAGTCAGGTAGACTGCCTGCACAGCCTATCCACCTGCTGGTGTCTAAATTTTATTGCCAAATTATCTCAAACAACAGGGTACTAGAACTGGGTTATGATTATAGCAAAATGGAGGGACTGTCAGAAAGTGAAAAATATCGCTTATTTTATTCCTATCTCAAAACCTTATGGCTTACCACCCTGAAAGGAGACAAGGGTGCTTGCAGCAACAAAATCTTCCATTGTGAGAGGACTGACAGATCTAATCATCATTTCTGCCTCAAAAATTTTTAAAATGCAGTATGTGAAAACATGCTGACCCTTGGGAAATAAGTGGGGCTGTTAAAAATAAATAGGTTCCAGCTTTTCAGGAAGAGCAGATTCACTACAGTGACGTAAAAACACCCAGCAGCTTGTCCCAGCCATTTCCCATGAGACGCTGCTGATGTAGGAAGAAACAGCAGCTCACACAGCTGCCTGGAAATTTAAATGCCAGGATGTTACTTCTTGAAAATCTTATTTTTTTTCTAAACCTCACCTTTGACACAGCAGCAGTACTGGCACAGTCTTCTCATACCCTTGGAAAGACCCTTTGACCTATTGAAGACTTAAAAAAAAACCCAAAAAACAAACAAACAAAAAACCCAAATAAAAAATAATAAAATATCACATTATGTCTCCAAATACATTACAAGATACTAGCAGTCTTACTAATATCCTCTTACTGGTGAGAAAAATTTTAATTTTAGAAATTAAAGATTTCCTATTTCTTATTTGTGTGTCTTTAATTTTCTGTTGAAAAGAATAATGCAACCCAAGTATATTTTGGGGGTCATGTCCATGTACTTGCCAAAAAAAGGACCAATGCTGTGGTATGACACCTCAGTGCAGAGGTACAGTGTGTGGTGAACCTGATCCAAGGCATAGAAGATGAAAAAGCAAGTGCTGGATCAGAGGGTTTCCTCCTGAATGGAATTACTGATTTACAGCAGACTTTCTGTGGTACTACAGCTGCAGGCTTGGTAGTGACAAAGAAAACACCTTCATTTCAAAGCGTTTCCCATTCAAAGTGGTTTGTTTCAGACCCACGTAGTGGCTGCCAAGGTGAAGTAGTTAGTCATTTTAGTTAGGAGGACAGTTCTTTCAGCAAACATTTCATGATACCTCTGTTTTCTCTCATGTTAATTCATCAGGATCTAGCTCCTTTACTGTTTCATTTTTGGACTTCCATTCACTTTTTCCACAAAAATCCTGTTAAATCCTAACCAATGTTTTCCATAAGACAGAACGCATGAATCAGTGTTTGTTTATGAAAGGAGTGTAGGGATTACATGCTGGAAAAGATTCTTTGCACATAATCGCTTCAACACGTGTCTTTCCACTCCACTTACAGTAAGACTGCAAGTCATGTTAACATCTCAATAGGAAACAGAAAATTGGTTGGCTTGTTGCACTGCTCCAAGAAAATGAAGAAAAGATTGTTGGCCTGTATTAAAAGTATATAGAAAATATTAACCCATTAAAATATGTGTCCAGAAACTGAAGGAAAGCAGAATCATCTCAGTAGGTTCTCCTTGATAGATAAGGAGTCAGGTAAGTAACATCAGGCAAGATCCATTGTCTTTTTGCCCTCTCATTTGCTCTGAATAGTACACAGCCTTTGCTAGACTGGCAGAAGCCCATGTCACAGATCAGGACCTTCAACAGAAAATAGTCGCTCTTCAGAGAATTTCTGGTGGCAACACTTGGTAGGAAAAAGCCACAATCAAAAACTCAGAGATATAGTGAAGTTGCATGTCTTTGAAGAGAAACCCTACAGCCTCTAACTTTTATAGGACAGAGGTTGACCCTTTTAAGCAGGTTGTTATACACATAAGGAATAGGAAAGAGCCAAACCAAACAAGATCCTGCGATTTCTACCCCAAAGAGCTTCCCCTTGACCAATTAATCATTCCCCCAAATCCTCCTTTCTCAGACATCTTCATCAGAAAAGGGAGCCCCTTAAAGACAAATACAGTCACAGGAAGGTCAATATCTAGAATGATTTCAAAGGCTCATGGTCCTAAAGGAGTAAGACGCCAGGCCTCTGGTGAAACCAAACACAATAGGAAGGGCAGAGTTTTGCTGTTGGCTTCAGTGTTACCAAGACTGTTTTTGCCCTTATTTCAGAGTATAAGAATTACTTGAACAGCAAAGTTCAGCCCTGCTTTTCCAGAAGTAGCAAAGCAGGCCCAGCACATGACTGAGCAGCCCATCTCCATGCCTCATCTCACTAGAAGTTGCTCTGCAAGCAGCACAGTTAGCAAAGTGTGGTTTCCTGCAGGACACTGAAGCTTTACTTCTCCACTACCTTTCCCAGCAACAGCCCAGCTCCCGCCAGCATCCACCCAGCACTCTATGGGGTGAGAGGCAGCCCACACTGTCCAGTCACCATCTAGGTGACCACCAAGCTCACTGGCTTACTGCTGCACAGGTCCTGGGCTGTCTCCACTCTCCTGGCAGACTGACAATAGCAGCAGCTCCTTCCTCAGTGCAGTTCCCAGTGTTCCCCAAATCAAGTGAGAGTTTAATGATCATGGAAACTTCCTTTCAAAGTTGGTGGCAATTGAGCAGTGGGGCTAAAAAGCTATGAGAGGGAAAGGAATGGAGATGGATAAACAGACAGTGAGCTCACATGTCTTGTTTTCACAGTTCAGGCTAAAAAGGAACTTTTTATACATAGATGTATAAAGGACTGGTAACTGGCAGAATTCTCAGTATCAAAGAAGTGTGGCCCTGTTTCAAAAAACCATCAGCCTATTTGAAGTTAGCTGGTGTTTTTAATCTGGTAATGACTTTAACAGTGTTCTTACTTTTACTAGCCACACTGGGCACTATTCCATTTAACAGACTAGAGCGCTCAGTTCTCCAAGTAACTCTGCAAGCCCAGTAAGATCACTCAGTATAAATCAGCCAGAGATGTTGCATTTCTTCCTGAAATGACCCTGTTGCAGGTGGAGGGGGCGACCCTTGTGTGATCAGAAAAATCATCCCCACAAAGACAGAAAACATGCCCCCCATTTTGCCCTGCTTCCGGTGGAGGTGCTCCAAATCCACCAGGATGGACATTAATTGGAGCAATTCTACTGCAAGGGGCTCCAGTGGTGCTAGATGCCAAAGAAAAATATTTTCCAGGCCTTCAGCACAGCTGGAACTTTGAGAAGTCTGGCTTTGATTCTCAAGAAGGTGTAAGTGTCACAACATTCCCTACTGGGGCTCTTAGCTTTTTTGATATATTAGTGGGTCAAATCTCTAAGTTAGAGGTAGTGGGAAAATAAGCGGGTCTGGGATTTACTGCTAAATTGAAATGTAAAGAAATTAGTTTGAAGATGAACATATAATGTTTCTTTTATTAATTTTGAGAAGTTTATTTTTCCTAATTGCTTTAGATTAAATGTATTCTTGAAGAAAAACAAAATCCCAAAATTAAAACTGAAAATTCAGTCTTTCCCAGAATTATTTATCACATTTTTTTGAGAGAATAGAAGCTATTCATCACATTCAGTGTGACTTCACAGCTAATTCTGATAGACCCAATCCTCTAGAGTATGAAGAATTCCCTCTGTCATTACAAAAAGATGTGAATGGTGCCAGATATCCTAAGCAAATGAGTACTTGCTCTTCCCCAATAGTTACTTCTAAGTTATCCTTATTAGGTATAACTGGATATAAAACCTCTGTGGCTCATTATCTGCTTTATCACATAGGCAAGAAACCAAAGTTACATCCATTACAAAAATTTAACCTCTTCACATTGCAAATTAAATGAAGATTCAGAGTTTTAAGTATCAAATTGTCCAGAAATCGTGATGCAAGTTTCACTCCTTGACCCATCAGTGTTGGTATATGACCTTCATGTAACTTTTATGCCCAGCTTCCCTCTCTGTAAAAGTTTATGTCACTCATTTTTATAAAAGTATATACTTTTATAAAGTACCCTGCTCAACAATGCTAGAAACAGTGCTAGATAAAAGACTATCAAAATTCTTCTATCCATGTCTTTTCATCCAGCTTTAAACTTGCCACTGAGCATAAATGGTCCTCAGAAATTTGTCATTTTCTGTTTGTTTCACAGCTATACACTGAACCATTTATTTAACAAAACATATTTTAACAGACTCTGTTAAAAAATTGCATACACAGTGGTTACATAAAACTTTGTAGTCTCATTTTAGCTTCTCCATCTTTGGGTGAATTTGAAACTTCTGAGTTGCCTGCAGCATTTTACATAAAGGGCACTCAGGAGAGTGCAGGGTCTGCTCTACTGTGTTACAATTCCAGCTTAGGAACCTTACAGCGGTATCCCAGTACCTTAGAAATTCTACAAGAAAGCTGGAGAAGAACTTCTTGCAAGGTGAAGGTAGTGACAGGACAAGGGGGAACAGCTTCAAGCTGACAGAGGGCACAGTTAGATTAGATACAAGGAAGAAATTCTTCACAATGAGGATAATGAAACAGTGGAACTCACTGCCCAGAGAAGTTGTGGATGCTCCATCCCTGTAAGTGTTCACAGCCACATCAGACAGGATTTGAGCAAACTTGTCTAGTGAAAAGTGTCCCTGCCCATGGAGGAGGTTTGGAATGGATGATCTTTAAGGTTCCTTCCAACCCAAACCATTCTATGATTCTATGAAAACTGACTGCTTTCTCTTCTGAATAAGTATTACACAGATAATGACATCCATTTAGAATGGAAAATAAAGAGTTGCATTTACGACTAAAGAACTCACACGCAAGAATTACCACCTTACATCAGACCCACGTGCTTCTGAAGGAAAGCAAGAAAATCTTCAATAAGCAGTTTTGAAGTAGCTTTTAAACGAGATTCTTTTTACACGAATTAGCATTTAGCTCATGTCCCATCCAAATCACTCTTGCAGCTTTCAAATGCTCAGCTTTGGAAACCTCAATAGGAGAAAGAAAACCATTCTAATTTCTCTTAATGTCAGGTCAGGAATGAAAAATTTGCTTATCACACAGGAAACAAGCCTGTTAAATTTTACTTCAAGATTAAAAGAAAAAAAAAAAAGTATTTGACTCTGTAGTATTGCTATTCAGTCCTCATGGGTAACAGAGATCACGGTCATCAGATGAACACAAGTGGAAAAGTGAATTCCACCAGGATACCAAAAAGCAATTGGCCTAACTCTGTAGCCAGTGTAAGCCAGCAATAACTGAAAAAAAAAATATTCAAGAAAATAAACTCCAAAGTGTACTGGTTTTTAAAAGTTATATTCTCACATAAGTAAGCACACGACTTCTCTGATTTTATTGAATGACCCCAGATCAGACTTGATATGAAATGGTATCAGACCAAACCTTCCTTGAAAGAGATACAGTCTCCTTTTATACTTATGGTCTCCTTTTAAATCCCTGCACTTTCTTGCCTTCAAAGAGATAACTGCTCTCCTTCTCTTACCTAAAATCCCAGCCAGATCTGATACCTACACACACATTGCTACAGTACTGTACTTACAAGTCAGCCCTGAAAAGCAGCAAGGATGGATACTGCAGACCACCTTGAATTAGGCAGTTTTTACAGATGTAAATGGAGAAGGCTTAAGCTATGCCTAGACACAACATTATCAATCTTCCTTCAAGAATGTCAGCAACTACAAGAGGATCTAAGAATATTTCTTAGGTGTTTGCCTGTTGGTTAGGTTTTTTATTTTCAATTAATAGAAGACATAAGAGGTAGAGAAATACTGAATTCAACCTACCTACCTGCTGGAGGGATTATCATTGTACTGTCATTAACTGATTTGTCATTAGTCATTGCACTGTGGGAAAGCAGTGAACAATAACCCCCTTCTACAGCTTCACCCTGTATTCTGCTCAGAAACAAAACTGCTGGCCTGACTGCAACCCTGCTGGAAACCTCAGTTCTGGATCAGGCATCCCTCAGCTGAGTGTCTTTCAAACAGTGCAGAGGGCTGAGAACAGTTCACTAAGTCTAATACACGAAATCCATACTCTGATGTTAAGTCTATACAAGGAATATGCAGCTCCTATTGCTGTGACAGATAAACCACCAAAAACCAGCTGAAAGTCAATGTCAGACCAAAACTACAGCCAAGCAGAACAGTTCAGTATAGTGAGACCTGCCTCCCTGTGCTTTGATGTGGCTATGGGGTTGCTGGTCATTGCTGTTATGACAGTCTTAATTATTTCATTGCCCATGTGTGCAGCAGAAACATCAGGCTGACATCTGTTTGCTCTAACAAAGTGATAAACAGGTGGCTGCTGTAACAAGATGGCTTATGACCATGACTGCTGTGACAATGAGTGGAAATTGCAGAGCTCGATGCCATATGGGTTGTATTTGTCACCAGACAAGAGAATAGAGGAAAAAGATGAACTTCTCTCATTGCCATCAAAGCTTCTTCTGCCTCAAGGCACCAAAACCATAGCCTATATCTTCCTGGGCAAAACCTGAAACACTTTCCTACTGTTCTCAAATCCTGTACAATCTTTGATTTTGCTGCCTTTACTTGGCCATAACTTGATCTCATCACTTCCTTGCAGCAAAACTAGGCCAAAGTCCAGGTCCAGCCTGGATAGTTTCCCCCTTTGTGAATTAGGGATGTGGCTAGAAAGAGATAGACTGCAGAAATAGCTGAACCAGAGCTATCACTTCCTAGGGTGGGGTTGCAAGTAGCTGCCAAGTCCCCATGCGAGAGGTGAACATCTCTTCCTTTCCTGCTATTTTGAATGAGCACAGCATGGGCGGCTGCATGTTCTGTGTTCATGTGTGCTCTGAGCACAGTGAGGGGAGCCAACAGCTCAGGAGTTTCCAGTCACAAACACTACCTCCACTGTGGATCATAAAGGCCCCCAGGTTGTCACAAGGGACTCAGTTCCCTACACTTAGCTGCACAGGTGTGTATTTGCACATCCAACTTTACGTGCACAACTGTTGGACCAAACTGGAACTTGGTTTTACACATTTCTAGCAAGGCAGATAATGACTGGACTGTCTAGCTTGTGGTCTTTGATTTAGATGATTAAATAGCTAAAAGCTTGCTTTTGGTGTCAAAATACTTACTCCAAGGATCTTGGATTAATGGCACTTCTAAATTTCCTGTAAATTGACTTGGCAGAATCCATCACTGGAGAGGGAGACTTTAAGGCACAGATATGTTTCTGTTAACTTCAGCATATAGTAATTTGAAAATTGGCCAATAGCTGTTCCTATTTATTTACACTTACTGAGACACTGAAGTATCACTAGGAGTGGTTATCCAGTAGATGCTAAGTGCTTAGGCTGCATCCTCCGTTCCCAAAAAACCCCCAAACATGCTGCATTGGGAAGTAACTTCTGGAAATCATCCAACGCCCCTCCTCAAAGTAGGATCAGCTACAGAAGACTGGTCAGGTTTGGTTTTGAATAATTCTAAAGATAGAGACTCCACAGCCTATCTGGGCAACCTGTTCCACTGCTTGACCATCTTCACCTAAACAGTGATTGCGTTATGTTTAAATGGAATACTTTCAATTTTAGTTTGTGCCCATTGCCTCCTGACTTCTGAATTTTCTTTTAGATAAGTTAATTCAACAAGTCAAAGTTTGCATCTAATAAAAGAAATCCTGTCTATTCCTCCTGTGGGCCTCAGCACTGGAGAGGCGAGTATTAGAAGGGCACTGGAAGCTGGGCACAACACTGCAGAAAACACCTAATCCCTCAGGAAACATGCAAATTCCCTCCCAGAACACTGCTGCAGGGCTGTCAGGACCTGCACATCCCAGCCAGCTGCAGCCCAGCTCTGAAGGGCTGCTCACACTGCCAGGTGACGGCCAGACTCATGTGCACAGATAAGCCATGCTTTCCCTAGCCCTTCCCTTGGCTCAGCAGATGTGTAGAAGTGCCTTCTTCTGCAGAGGACAAAGCCCTTGACTCCATGTCAGTATGACAGGACTTGAATTTCCCAGATTTGCAGGATCTGGAGATCCTGCCCATAAATGGATACCAAAATCATACATCAGAATATACAAACCTTAGCATTACTTAGTTTTCTATTATGCTAGAAACTCATCTAAATTCCTGTAAGAACTTCCCTAGGTAAGGATCCAGCAGTAGGGAGAGCTTGAACATTATTTTATAGCTAAAAGTGCATCAGCAGAATAGTTTTTCATCAACAAATCTCCGGTTTACTCATGGAACTTCTACCAGATTTCCTTTTGCGATGCTGTCATAGTCCCTGAAGCATATTCCAACATTTTTGTCATCTGATCAGCCCTGCATAATTTTCTTGATAGCAGCTGTGTATGCTTTCTTCATACTTTTCCCCCTAGTGCATTAATATTTCTTTTTTTGAAATCTTTCCAGGGATTGTGAAAAATGTGTTTTGTTTCTTCCTTTTCTTACACTCCCTCCCTGACTAACATCATCTTATGCTTTTGCCTAATGGAAACAAGCCAAGATGCACCTTTTAAAGATAAGAATCAATTCTGAAACTTTTTTTTAAATCTTGGAAAAAAAATACATTTGCTTCCATTATGAGAGACCTGAGCTTAGTTTATGCTCTGCCACAAGTCTCCACTTTAACCTCAGCTGGACTCACCTAGCCTATTCTTGTCCAATTATTCTGGAGAGGTATTGGAAGAATAAAACACCTGAAAAAAAGATATATTGGGTGAATTTGTGTCATATCACAAGCATTTTCCTATTACAGCTTTTGGCAAATAGATACTAGAAGACGGCAATAAAATAGATTTCTTTGCATTTATGTTTTTGAGACTTAAAATGGGAGCCAACATTATGTAGATATCTATTTTAGTGATGTTCATAGCGGGAAGAATCAGGGAATAACAGCAGTGGAAATGAGCACATCACCTGTAGAGTTATGTTCAGTAAGAGTCTCTCTCATAGAGGTTACACAGCTGGTGACTGAGATAAAGCAGAAAGAATATTGCAAACAGTGTGTTTTGCATGAAAGAGTCACCAGATTGTAATATGGGCTATTTCTGCAGTCTTTGTACATGATGAGTTCTCCAAATCATGCTACAGCTTATTAACCAGAGAGGAAGGAGAAGAGTGGAAAAAAAAAAAAGTTCATTTGTGACCCAAATTCCTTATACTTTTTAAACCTCTTTCCTCTTGAACAGAGTATCTGAAAGCAATATCCTGGCACGAGTTTAATCAAATATAAAGTAACTCAGGGTAATCTTCTGGGGCCTGTTATGTCTGTGAAAAGTTATTTCTTTCCTTAAGCCCTGCTTCCCTCCTGAAAGTCTGTTAGTCATGAAATAAGCAAGCAGTAGTGTCTGAGGCAGTAAATACAACAGTCACCACCATCCTACCCTCCATCCAATCTCTCCTTACTGCTTCCCAAAAGAATACATCAAATTTCACTAACAAAACAGCTACTTGTTTTTCCTCTCTGAGATAAAGGGGAATGAAAAGAGCAGTGGCAACCATCTTAATGAAGAGACATCAGAAGGTTTTGGCAGCCATATTCAAATGCTGGAACCAGAAGTTAAGCATTTTATATGATTTGAGGAGACCAACTCGAACCACCATTTTCCCTCTTGTTCTTTAAAAAAATATTTTCTTTAGCACATGAATCCAGAGCTGTTATACATCTGGATTTCTGGTTATTGACTGAAATTCCTGGAAAGCCCCTAAAAACCTTCTTGTGTTTCTCTGTTTGGTTTTTTGTTTTGATTTGTTTGGGGATTTTTTAATCTCTTTACCCACAGTGAAGTATCTAGTTGCTTTCTTTATGCTCTTTTCTGTCTTAAAGCAGTCAGTAGCACCAGCAGAATTTGTTTTTCTTTGCTTTTCCAGGAAAGAAGGCTGGGTTCCATTAAACCTCTTCAGCACCGAAGTGACTGAGTGTCCCATTGGGCACCAACTGCATTCAATGTTAAGTCTCTCCATGCTCCAAATCTCAGTAAAATATTGAGAAACATACATTGAGACAACTACCAAATGCAGCTGGTCCTCAGTTTTCAAATTTAAGTAGCAATTTGTATCCTGGGTCTAAGGCTGCATTCCTACACAACTATCAAATTTCACCTTTGATTTTAGTGTGATTACTGAAGGATGTACCTCAAAACCCAGAAGCAGTACAATTAAGAGGCATGAAAGAGAACTTGTCTTCTTCTACCATGTTAGCTTAGAGGACTCTTCATGCTGCACATTAATCCAAGCGTAAGAAATAGACAAAGCAGGCATGGATCTGCAACAACCCTGAGGACAACATAAAACTCAAAAAATCAAACAAACCCTTATTGTTTTTAACTTGGACTAGTCATAGCTCCAGGCTCAGAGCCATTTTTTTCATGCAGAGAACTCCTCACTGCTTTCCATGAGAGATCCTCACACAAGATGTTATAAAACTCAGTGCGTTGGAGAATGGAGAAGGTTATTTCCAATTCCTCTTCTCAAGCTGCTCTCAGTACAATGGAACTTTCTGCACACATAGCTTTTCCTCCTCTAAAGTTTCCTTTATTCTTTTAGCTCTGATTTCTGGGATTTCTGTCCTGTTATTTTCCTTCTAGGAAAGACATTATTACAGCTTCTCCTTCCCTCTCCTATCCCCTTACACGCTGTCAGGAACATTACAGAAAGAGTTATTGCCAATTCATTTGCCTGCCTGCCAATTAGCAGTATACTATGTCAGAGTCAAGTGAGTAAATACCAATAAACCATATGACAACTATCCAGCCCATCTGACCCTCTGACAGTTTTCAGTGCTTTCTACTTTATTAGAATGAAGTATTAATAGAACAGATATGTTTCATGAGACACAACATTGTAGTACTTTGAATCACAGAACTAATTTTATGGCCAGAAATGTGGAATCTTTAGCAAGGTTCTTTATGCCAAACACTGCTAAATCATGTCGTTTTGAGGACTTTTTTTTCTTGTATTCAATCAATTAAATAATCACACTGGTGAGTGGATATCCTCCTCATTTGCTCTATCTTTCTAATATTTGATTACAAATACTTGGTACAGGGAAGAGCTCATGTTGTTTGCACAACATCACAAGGTCCCAAGGCTAGACCAGAATAACCAGATCCTCCTGTAAAACACCGCAGTTTAGCGGACACTTTATGTTAACAGATGCCTTGCCTATAAATAGAAGGAACAGGTCTCTCCTCCAAAAAGCTGGCAGTAGAAGACCTGAACTCCATATTGTGCATGGTGCCAGGGAAATTTTCCTTGCCCAGAAACAGTTATTTGAAGGCAACACAACATGGGCACGGAGGGCAACTGCATACTTCTCAGTGAGGCATTGGAGCATAGACTACAACTTGGAAGCAGGAGGCAGTCAGACATATGGTCTCATGAAAATATACCTATCTCATGCCATGTATATTTTTAATACAAGGAAACAATCTGACATAGTTCATACCCAACCAAGTTAAAACTATTAATATTAATATGCCATACAGGTTGGTAGTTTTGAAACCGTCCACTTGAATGCTGCAATTTGTTTGCAAGCAAATAACCTTATGCTGCATCCATTTATATTTCACTGAAAAAACATTTCAACAATTATTTCCAGCTTGAACATATTTGAATGTCCACTCTTAAAATATGGATAGCTGAATTACTGGAGAAAGTCCAACCACAGCTCTAAACTGCAACTGAGAGTGAAGCAAGACAGATATCAACACCCCAAACACTCGCACTCGAGCCAGGGCTGTATAACAGAAGAGTCTCTTTGCAGCAGTAAACCCAGGCAAGTTTTAATATGTGCTGGCATGAGGAAATAAAGACAAAGCTTAATATGAACAAGGCAGAGCACTAAAGGATGCTTTGTTTTCAGCAAGTGACAGACCACTGTTTTCTGACAAAATTAAACTGCAGCAAGTAGAAAAGCCAGGGTACCTTGCTATCACTTAGCCAGAGATTTTAGATGAAAGAAAATTGAAAATTCCTTCTATCCCAATTCTGAGAGGCACGTGCAGCTTCTCCTATTACTATTTCTATTCAAGTAGGATGCTAATATTGACTCGCTACCAAAAGATCAGAGTTAACCTGATAACAGAAACATTGTGCCTGTCCCCTCTAAGTCTCTCCATTAAAGATCCCTACATCTTTTTCCTAAAAACATGTCATGTGCTATGGAATACTGAAAACCACACATGACTTCCATGCCAGCTGTTCTTCAGCAATTGTGCCAAGAGCTTTCTCCCTTACGTACCTTTAAAGACCTGCTTTGAAGCAACATATTCTGTAGCTATACACCCCCAGAAAGCAGAGCTCTGCAGTGCCCAGCACCTCAGTGAAGCATTTCTTTATGCCCCCAACTCAGCTATTTTTTCAAATGAAAACCTACTGTAAGTAGTAATTCACTAACAAGGTACACAATCAGTATTTCCACACAATTAATAGAGGAAAAACATGTGGTTAACAGACTTCCCTAATAAAATGGACAGAAACCTACAATCAATACTACTAAACAGATGTAAGTTACACCTGTGAAAAAGTTTCAAAATAATTCTCCCCGGAATAGTGATGTATGTTGCAAAATTTCCATTTCATCCCTGTATACATCTTAACTGGATTAAAACATTACATACTTGGTAAACCATGACTGCCTCACTGTGGATTAAAACAATGCTTGCTTCCAGTTGTTTGCTATTACTACCAAAATATTAGCTTTTTCTTCATCTCTTAAAAAAAAAAAAAGGACATTTTGTTTGAATGATCCTAAGTATTTCTGAAGATACTATCACATCATTTGGTTGGCTGACAAAGAGCTTGCAATAGGTGAAGCTGAATAATCACTTGATCACGGCTGAAATCACAGCCATACATATCACCACGCATATCACAGCAGAAATGCAAGCTGCATGTCAATGTATTCTCAGATTTTTACAAAACTCTCAATAGCCTTGCAAAATCTTCTGCTTCAACACTGAACACTGTGTGTTAAATAATGTTAATTTAAGATACATTCAAAAACCTACCTAGCAACTGTATTGCTATACCCAAATTCCCATTTCCATTCTCTGAATATTCTCATGAATTTATCTTCCTTGGAAGCATAGGCTGGCTGAGCTCCAGCTTTGAACTTCCTGAAGGATTTGCTTAAACAAGTACAAACTCACATCTGATCAGATGGACAGCAAGAAACCAGATTTTATTTTCACATGAATGACATTCATGTGTAGCATGACCCCTGCACATCTTGGGATCCATTACTTAACCACACGTAGGTCCTTTGAACTTGGTTCCACTATAAGCAGTTAAACTGGAGTTGCTATTCCATGTATTCTCATTTCCAAGTCTTTTACTGCACCCTCTGCAGCATCCCAGGTTGCTTACAGCAAAGTCAGTGCTTATGCAAAAGCATGGACATAATCTCATACAGAGGACAGTGGTACCTTGTGACATAGTAAACACTTTGAATTTTGTGTTGAACTTCTCATGTAGCTGAGTGCTGTTCTTAGTTACTTTAGTGACTTCTTACCCAAGTCCAGAAGAATCAGTTACAGAATAGTCTGAATTATGCAGGCTATTGTACTGTTAAACACATATCCTTGGCAATTCACGGGTATGGCTTCTGCATGGAGAAAATCTGGTTACTGGATGCAACATTTACTTGGCTAGATAAACAGCTATAGCTACTGGCTGTCAGAGTAATGTGTCTGGTTATGGAGAGATTACCTCTGCTGATATACAGGCCTTGTTGCCCAGTCAAAGTAGTTTTCACTAGCTTTTATATGACATCTGTACTAATAAATTAAAATTACTTATTTCTTCCACTGTTATCACAAATTATTTTCTAGCATTTTCTTCAGACAGAACCCCATTGCATTAAACAGCCAGGCTATTTGCTCTTTTGTTTGGGGAGCTGTTTTTGTGAACTGACATTTTTGTTCTGCTTTGGAATATAAGACTTCCCTATGGAAGGAAGAATCCAAACCAAGTAAAACTGCTGCAAAGACTACACATGAAATATTTTATTTTGAGCTTTTCCATCCATAATTTCGCAGCTGTTCCTAAACTAGGAGCCTTGGGATGGGGCTTGGCTGTGCTGTGGTCAGGAGCTAGGGCACCCCCAGCACAGGAGCATCCTTCCAGGCAGCTATCCCCATGGACAATCCAGCATCACCCCACTGCCAGGGCATCACCTGTCATTCAGCCACACCTCCATTTTGAGAAAACATCCTTCCCCACACAAGCAAACAGAAGCTAATTTATCAGTTAATTCCTGTCCCATCCCATTATTGACTGCAGCTTCCATCGTCTCAGTCTGGCCTTCATGAACAACTATTTACTTGAAGTTTAAAAGCATCAGTAACTTTTAAGTTAAATTGCTGTACAAATTCCAGATGACCATCAAGAAGGAGGTACTACATAAACAATGCAAAATGTTATACATCCATCCCCATGCCCTTAACAAGTCACTGAAGGGCCTAGGAAAGGTCACAGGAAGAAGCTTCAGATTGATGCAGGAAGCAGGTCAGAGGGACACGGAATCTTTCATGAGCGCTTAAACTGAAGAGATTTGTCCAGAAGGAATTCCTCTCCCAAGACTCTTTCCTAGTGTCCCCTGATTACTATTAATGTCATGGAAACATTTAAAGAGTAGCTTACATTGTCCTCATCTGGGACAGTTCTGAATTTTAACAGTCCCAACAAAAAGTGATGGGATAAATATTCTCAGGAGCTGAAGTAGCCCCTGAAATTCATGGGCAAGTGGGTGATCAGCATTTTCTTCAATCTGTATAAGACAATTACAGTTTTTTTGGGAAGGATTAAATACCAAGGTGAAATCTTTGTGAAGAAGAAAGGAGGAGGTAACCTTGCCTTAGTAACCCTCTTGCTAAAAAAGTAAAAAGTATAAATCCAAGTCTTAGATCTCTTTGGATCTTTGATTTTCCTATTTACTTGGACTTTGGTGAAGTCCATGCCCTTTTGTCAACAGTTGGAACCACACATTCTCTGTGCTTGCCACCTCCTTGACTTCGTGTGTATTTTACACAGCAGTTACCTTGTTCCCTGCCCAACAGAACTAAGACAGCCAAGTTTCAGACAGACCCCGAAGCCCACACCCCTACACCCTCCCATCACACCAGATGCCCTCACATGCTCCAACACACCCTAAGGTGCCTGGTCTGCACACACGGGGTCAGACACAGGGGTGGCTGATGCAGGCTTGCAGCAGCCTTTGGCCAAGGAGACCTGATCCAGGTCGTCTTTCCAGTGAGGAAGTTCCTCAAGGCTCAGTTTCTTCCACACCTTTGGGATGTCTCTGACTTCCTGCTCACATGAACAATAGGTTCAAAAGCTTTTGGGATAATACTGACTAATACTGACACTCAGCCAGCAAAGCCCCACTGGTGTTGTTTCCTTAGCAAGCAAGAATGAACATTTTGGAAAGGTTGTACTGGATGGCTGGAACCTCAGGTCTTGCTGGAAAAGAGAAAGGAGGAATGTGCTTGAGGGATATTTTTGTTCTTTGATTGTGCTGCTAAATGTATATATTTCTTATAGTAACTGATTTACTGATTTTGAAACCTCATCTTTTTTTTAAGTTTTATACCCTCTCAGTCATATGAGAAACAATGAATTCAGAAGCAGCACTGACAATAGAAAGCAAATAAAGTTTTTGAAAACTAAGGTGCTCCATTCCTAACACATGCTTTTCCTGCATATGTAAAGCATCTGTGGCTGAAACAGCTCCTTGAGGAAACTCAAGGGAGGAAACTCAAACATTGTGAGTTAAAGCTGCAGAAGGAGAGGCTATTATTCACAAAACTATCTTCCAGTCCCTGAAAGAAAACATGCAGGACAAGAACAATAGATGATCACTCATTCTGAACACAAGTCTCATTTCAGAAGTATTTTACCTTGATGTGCCTTGCTCTGGCCTGTACCACTCTTCCCTCAGCTCTGAAGGCAGAGCCTGGCCAGGGAATTAGGACAAAAGGATTGCTGAATAAATTGGTTTTGTTTCAAAACCCCAGCCTGGTTTTCCAGGAAAAAGGGTTTAGTTGTCTATTTCCATGAACAACTCTCCTCCCTGGAATAGAGTTTAAGAGCTCCCTGTCAGCAGTACATGCAATCCGTACGGAGAGGAAGCACTAGAAGGACAAAGCAGGGAAAAGAAAAAGCCATAGTACTCATTACACGGAGAAGAGGAAGCTGTTTTGTTAATTAAAAAAACACCTATCCTTAACAGCTTGTGCAGGGGAGCTGGAACATACAAAGTTGTCTATGTCAGTCTTGATTTTGCCTGGCTCCCTGCAGAGGCTACAAACAACAGTTCTTTGAGCAGGTTGCCACTGGCACGCTCCCCCAGTGGAAGATCGGCCAGCCTGACCAGGTGATGCCAGCATGGAGCATATCCCACACCAGGATGTACCATCACCTATTTGCTGTGGCAAGGTGGTCATGCTGAATTCAGGCTGCCCCACCTTAGGTCACAGAGCCCAGGGGCACCTGGGGGTCAGCATGTGAGGCTGAGCCGGTGGCTCAGCACTACAGACCACCCACCCCGCCAAGGGGAGCGCTGAACACCCCTGGGCAGGCTGATGTCAGGGTACCTAGGCAGCCTGACACCCGAGACAGACGTCAGGAGTTTATCCCTAATGTCCTTTTCTCCTACCAGAAAGTCAATGTGACAGTAAAGGACTTGATCCTGAGCTGGAGCCCACTGTGGGTCTCACACAGAACCGATCCATGTTCCATTCTCGTCCCATTTAAAAACCAGTGCTAAGGGCTTGTTCCCAAGAAGCTTTGAGAGCAGGCAGCAGCTAACACCCAGAAAGCTGGAGAAACACCCTGGGTATAACAGCAGATCACACTGCAGTGAAGGCATGGATCAGAAAGCACCTCGGGGTATGACAGCCTCTGCTTTGGTTTCAAAGGAAATGTCTCGAAAGGAGGCAACAATATCGATACAGATTTTGCAAGCACATTCATTGCCTGACCACTGAATGCTGCTAGTACCTTTCAGCTCAAATAACCTCTCGTCTATCCTAGGTCACAGATTTCTACCTGTGGCAGGTTTTTACGGTACAGCAGCTATCCCTTCTGCAAATTGTAAATAAAAGCAACAACAAAGGTAACATTAGATTATCTAATCAGATTCCAGACTCCCCAAAAGATTTACTCCTCTGTCAAGGTGCTCCTTTGGAAAACCTGAGCTGGTTCCAAGAGAAGCAGCTTTTAAATTAACCATGTACTGATCCAACACAAGGATTTAAGTTATTAGACAAGCATTTTAATGAGTGTGTCTGATCTTACTTCACTGGTCAGCTTTTTAAAGCTAACCAGTACTTTAAAGCTTCATTGTACTTTTTAAAACAGTGAGCTTAGCTTCAGAATACTTTTATACAATGTTGGTACTGTGAGTAAACTGGTCTACTTCCCTCCACCAAAACGGAGATAAAACATGCACAAATATGCAGTGAACAATGAACACTTTGAGGGTCAAAGTCTGTAGGGAGTATTTGCTAATAGCAGAGCATAAGTCCCCTTACTCCTGTAGCACTCAAACATCATTGTCAGGGCCAGCAAGAAGCCTCTACACTCTCAGAGTAACTAGATAGAAAACTGTACTGTACCATGGACATTGTAACTGCAATGACTCATCTCTGCCTCCTGGCTTCATGCCTCAGACTAATGTCATTCCACGAGAGTGTATTTGCCTTTTGCAAGAGAAGGGTTCTTAGCTCCAAGGAAAAAAACAAAACCAGCCAGAGCAGTGAAAAGACCTGAATTCTCTGAGGACTGCTCTCTTCTCATCCATCACACTGCCCTCACCATGCCCATAGGCTTTTTTACTCTTTTGATTTTTAATCATGATTTTTCCTACATATAAAATTTCTAGGGTGCTTCTTTCCAAACTAGAAAAGCCTCTTGGTAGCACTGAAGAGCCCCAGAGGGAAAGGCCTCGCCACTGTCAATGCCAGATCAGACAGTCCCAGTCCAAAAGAGTCGTTCACAGTCTCCTTTCCCATGGCTTTTTGCATTCCAGGCAGGCCAAGAGATACAAAAGAGAAAGGACACATTTTAAGTGCATTTGATTTGAAGTAAATTGCCTAGAGTGGAAAAGCTTTTGTTCATTAACAGACTTATTCAGAGATATGAGAACAAATCTCAGCAGTAAACCAGTGCAAGACTTGCCCATCCTTGGCTGCATTTATGAAACCCTACCCAGCAAAATGCCATCACCTGTCCTTGGCTCAGCTCTTTGCTTCAAAACTCCAATCAAAAGAGACTTAAAATGGTCAAGAACATCAATCACAGATACCATTAAAGCAATGGTAGAAAAGACAAGGCTTTCAGCGAGGAAATTCTGGCAGTGCTGCCTCAGAGACAGAGCAGGTGTACAAGTAAGGGATTGGAATTGATCATATGTAAGACAGAACAAAAAACAATGACTACAGCACAGGCAAATCTGAAGTTACTGCTCTTGCAGTTTCAGATATGCAGTTTTAAACTAAGTTTAGTTTTCCTCCTTGTTAAATTACCCAAAACTTACACATAACTCTAAGAATCAGTAGCACTTCAGTTGATAAAATGCAATTTATTAGCAACAGAGAAAAGGAGCAAGTGACAGCCAAAATGTGATAGGCAGTTCTAAAAAATTTTAGTTCTGCTTTGTGAAATGTAAATGCAACGATGATTTCTTTTGCAGCAGTAATTACTCACAGGGCCGATTTGAGGTTGGTTCACACTACAAAGTTACACCCTCAGAGAAGAGAAACCCAGTGTGCTTTAGTAATTAGTAGACAACATGTTTTCCTAGCAATTAATTTATAGTTGAGAGCTGTGCCAAACCGCACGTCCTGCGGCAACCTCACCTGCTCGTAGGAAGCAGAGACAAGTCTGTCCACAAGAGGGAGATAACAGACCAGCAGTGAAGCCTTTTCCTCTGGTACAGCCCCACGCTCCGAGAGGTGTTCCTCCCTCCCTCCCCGAGGGCCTAGAAAGCATCCTACGGGATGGGGAAGGGCAAGAGCAGAACGGGGTTAAGGGAGAGTGAAAGAAGCACTTTGGAGAGTAAGAAAGTATTTGTTTGCTTTGAAATTCTGAAAATGGATCTAAGCGGGCAAATGAAAAACTAGTGCTTTTTTGGATTTTTTTTTTCCTCAGCATTTTGTCTAACAAAACAATTTCAATTAGGCAGGCAAAAAGGAGATGTTCATGCTCTCAGTAGCCCAAAGAGGAAGCCTGATACTTCAGCAGGATTATCAGTCGAGAGGGTTTTACACTACCCAAAATATACCAACGGGTTTTTTTGGTTTTTTTTCCCTTATTGAAGTAGCCCTGATGTGCTGTAACAGAGGTCTGAGAACAGAAACTACCAGTTCTTCATAGATAAGACCTGCATGATCTTGTTCCAGAAATGAGACTGACGTTTTGGTGGTCCCTTCAGGACCTTGGCACCCCGGCACCAGCAGAACTCCAGCTGCCACACCTCAGGGAGCACATGTGCCACATCCACAGCACTGAGCTGAGGAGAGACGGCCCTGGGGCTGCATCCTGACCACCCACTTGGGTGTGACTGCACAAGGATGGGCTTCCTGCAGTGCTCTTTTCTGAGGCCTAATCACAGAGCTGTCTTAATTTTTCTAACTCTAAATACTCGCTGAGTGCCAACAGTGGCACCCTGAACCCTACAGAAATTCACCACAAGAGGGGGGAAAGCAAAGTGTTTCCAAACATTTCGAGGTGATAGAGCCTACAGAAGAAAGTCCCTGCACAAGGTCCATTCTCCAAGTCCTGATTTTGGTCCAGATCACTTCCCTGTAGCCATGCACCAGAAAGCAGCCCAGATGAGGTTGCAAGTAGAGCCAACACGGTGGGCCTGGCAGCACACACATATATGCTTATGGGAACCATCTCATTGGCAGCAGCACACCAGAACCCATTCCAGGGGACACAACAAAAGCTAAAGCAGAGAGGAGTGTGTCTGTCAGGACCTCTGAATTTTTCTTAAAACACAAATGAATGAACAACAACAACAAAAGTACATAAAAAAAGACTGCACACAAATAAGAAATTCAAGTTTCAGCATGAAAATGGACATTTCAGTGATAAATTTCAATCCTGAACTTGATTGGGACCACCACAATCACATGACACAGGGGTGGAATAAAACTGAGGATAAGTAACAACCATTTAATGTCAAGTCTGTCAAAGCAAAACAGATCATACTGGCAGCCTTTCTGAACATGGACTTTGTGCATGTCATCAGCCAAGCTTCACTAGTGCAAATTTATACAAGGAAAAAGAGAAAACCAAGTTATGGGGTGAACCTATCTGCTGAAACCCAGCTTCTGGAGCTCTCTGAGAGCTGCAGATGAAGTTTGCCTTATTTAATTACCTACCAGAAGAAATTCACCTAAGAAAGGTGTTCCTTAAACTGACATATTAGCAGGCTGAGGGAATGCTGTCATTTATTCACCAAGGCAAGTCAAAATTAAAAGTTAGTTTTGTTTGCTCTCACTGGTCAGTTTGAAAACACAAATTCAGTCTTCTGACAGGCAATTTTTCAAGGGCTGTTTAATTGCTGCCATTTTTCAGCAGTCAGCGTATTTGCAGAATTCCCTGGCATGCCCCAACAACAGCTCTGTGGTTTGCAGAAGCAAGTGCTTTCAAGATGAGTATCATTCCTCACCTACTTAGAAAAATGTGCTTGCAAGTTAAAAAAAAAAAACTACATAGAGGAGAAATTGCTCATGTCCAGTTGCCAAAGTTCATCTCTTTTTATTCATCCTGGAATGGAAGGCATCATCAACCTTATATCCATGCTAACATACAGTTGTTTGTTATTTTTAGTGTGCTAAAAAAGTAACTCCAGCTTAGGATAATCACACTTACTCTCATTTATTTCATGTTACCATCTACACAAAAACCCCAGTGACAGCATGCTAATCCTCTATGATCTCTCTGTAGAATTGATCAGTACACTCACTACAAATAATCCAGTATAATAATCCACTACAAATAATCTATTCTCTCTTTTCAGAGAGAAAAGAACATTTCCATAAATGAAAGACAGAACTCATTTTCTTAAGTTTCCTGACTCAGTGCTCCCCTTCGACCTACATCTCACCGTAAGCCTGGATTTCCCCCTTCCTCTGCACAGATCCCCAGCTCCTGCCCTACAACCATCCTGGAGCAGCTGCACAGCAGCTGAAGCACCACCAAAAGGTGACAGATTCTCTGGCTGCCAAGAGCATAAGAAAAGCATAGAGCCAGCCTGCAGCTACTCTTTGGGGTGCTTTTGAGAGTTTGCATGTGTCCAAACTAAAAGAACAGGAAGAAAGTAGAAGTTTCCACAGGCACCAATAGCAAGAATGCATTTCATTTTGCAGAGATGTAAATTAACTGCAGGAACCGCATAAACCTGCTGCTGGGGCGAGTGGAAATTTCTCTCTCCCTCCCACCCACCACAGTCAACCTACAACTGAGCAAAGAACAGATGATGGAAACTTACATGAGCCATCCAGTAAGAGTGGGACAACCAGAACACGTAGCTGTCCTGGATTACAAGTATTACAAATACCTCTCACACAGACCACACACCTTTGGACAGAAATTCAGGCACAGAACACAGCATGGGACACCACTTCTAATGCATTGAAACAAAAGCTTTCATGTGGGATGTTCTCAGAATTATTAAAGTTTCACAATTACCATTTCAAATGTTGTATTAAGGTGAAGGATGCATCAAGAATTAAGTTTTACACATTTAGTGCAATGCCCAGAACCCAACTCAACAAGCCAAAATCTTTTGTAGAACAGTGCCAAAGATTGTGCAGGGTAACAAGCAGAAGCCACCTTGAATTTAAAATAACATGAAATTCATGAATTCAAGATAAAGCCAAGACCAGTTACCAGCCAATTTCAGCTTCTCTTAGAGGAACCTCCTTTTCTACAAGGCAGCAGGGTTTTCTGACACTGAGACAAGTTTGCATTTTTGAAGGCTGGCAGTGTCTCCAGGTTCCAGCTAGCAGCCAGCTCCCCTTCATTGGGGATGCCCTTTCCCCCTCAGCACCGGCAGGTCAAGCAGCAGCCAGCATCACCACTGCCTCCCTGTCACCTTGGAAGCAGGAGAGGCCTACAGCAGCTGAAGGCAGACCTCTCGGCAGGAACAATCATTAGTTAAGCCAAGACCACACTGGGCCAAGCTGCTGCTGTGGAGGCCATGCCACAGGGCAGTGCCCAGAACCACACTTCCAGCTCTCCGAGCCACCCCACCACAGCAGTATGGTCAAGAAGATGTTCTGCCCCAGCAGAACATACTAAAGAAAACCCCACCAACCCACAGCAGCTCATTTCTCTCAGTGCCATCAGCCCCACAGTATAACCCCAGCCCAGGAGACATTCCACACCTTACCTGAAATCTCCAGGCTAGCTGTTTCTGAGGAAAAAAAGACAGGCTCACTGCTATCTTGCTCATCCCAAATATATCTGCAATTCCCTTCCTTCCCCACTGGTGGATCAACCTCCCACACAGCAGGCTCCACCTGCTCCAAAATCCCCACCTGTGCCCACCCAAACTAGCATCACCTGCCTGCTCCCTCTCAGAGCCCACAGAGGCCAGCCAGCAGGGAGGTGGGTCTGTGCCACCTGTGTGCCAGCTCTGTGGGCTAAGGCAGCCCAGGGTTTGCAGGGCCACAAGGCCTTTTGAAATGGACCACGAGCTCTCCAACCTGCAAGCCAGCCCCTGCATAACTGGTACTGGATCCAGGATCACAAATATGAGCCAACAAGCAGATGTCATTCATGAGCTGCTGAATGTTCTTGTTTCCTTTCCATGTGTCCTGTCAGGTTTCACGGTTTTTTTCCCCATTCAGCAAGTGAGTTTCTTCCAGGTTACCTGTGTAGCTTTTCCTGTACTGACTGACATAATGTGGGCCTTGGATGGCCCTGCAAAGAGAAGTCACTGAACAATATTCAGAGAACCCAAGTGGTGCAAACCAGACCCCAGGCACTGCCAAGAATGAAGGACCAGAATGCCCACAGTCCATGTGCACAAAGAGAGGAGAGAGAGAAGTGGGTCACTGTACCATTAGAGCATGATGGAAATTAAGGCTAATATAGGGTTTTTTTCCACAAGCACTCATTATCCTGCTTCTGTTCTCACTGAGGAAGATGAGTTACAATGAGAAGGCAAACACAAAAAAGCTAATGGGAGCTTTAGCACCTTCATTAATATCTTAGTCCAAAAGTCAAGAGATCATTGACAAAATCTCCTGTAGAGGTGAGGTTAAGAGATGTCACTAATGCAGAGCAAAAGGGAGATATTTCACAGAACAAACTAGAAAACTGGGGAGCAATGGAAGTGGTATAAAGTTGCCTAGGACAAGGTCAAAGTCATAGTCAAGAGACTTGTAATACTTTCTGACAGAAGATGGGAGGTCATCAGCAAAAAATAGCTAAAGAAGGTTGTGGATCACCATGACATGTCATTTCATGATAATGAAAATATGTTTTTTAAAGTTATCAAAATGGCTAATTTCAGTGGAAATAGGGAAGCAGTATGCCATTGCATAGGCTCTTCTGCAAGCCCATGCTTTGTACCATGGACACTCCATCTCTCCCCTTCATCATGCCAGACACGGACAGAGGGCCAGCAAGACAGTGAAAGCTACCAGAGAAGAAGAGAGGATTTTTATAACCTATCAAAAGAGAGGCTGAGAAATTACTTTCTAACAATACATATCAGTTTAAAGACTACCAGGGGAGAAGAATCATTTAAGCTGGGAATAGGTTTTGGCTCAAGATCAGATAGTCATAAGACTATTGCAGATAAATTTCAGCTGGCAATTAAAAGATATCTCCTAAGCAATGAGAAGCAAGGGGGCTGCAAAAGTCTGCCAATCAAAAAAAGCAACACCACTTGCCACAGGTACACAAGCACACACAAAGGCCTCCCCAGAATCTCATCCATTGTTTTTAAGCTGAACACTGGTGCTTTCTCAAAAGGTCTTGGTGAAGGGATTTTCTATAATTAAGGAACTAGATTCAGGAAACCCCTTCCAACTCTCTGGTACAAGTCTGGTAATTTCACATCACAGAGGAATTATTGGCATTGATGGAGTTACTGAAGCAATTAATTGGTTTACTAGCACCAAGGAAACAGTAACCTACTTTTGTAGTGCTGTAAGACTGGGAGAGGAGAGGGAAAAGCAAGAAAAAGATTCAAGCTGCTTGCCCAGCAGGTACAGACTGTCATCCCTAGGAGTCCTAGGGTCACACACCTGTGGCACCATATCAGGTGGTGCCTTGGGCACCACGGCTCAGAGATGTGTCAGGACTGCAGCATCAGAAATATGTTATGGTAACTGTGCCATTCCAAAAAAAACCAGGGGCATGGGGGAGGAGGGAAACCTTGATTGGCTTGAAATTTGAATTGCAGTGAGCTGTGTGAGCATACAGGAAGTATGCACTGTATGGCAGCCCCAGTGGACTGCTGTTTGCTCCACACTGACCAGCCAACATCCACCTCTGGGAAGCTATCACTGGGAACGGGCTTCAGCTCTCCCCCTGCTCCTATTGGCAGTGCAGATAGACTTGAGAAATGATAAACATGATAAACACAAGCCAGCACTGCAGCTAACAAAGACAGGAATAAAACCAGCAGTTCCCACTTAGGAGGAGCAGGGGGTGCACAAAGGACAGAAGGGCAAATTCTGTGAATGGTAGAGAGGAGGAGATTCCTGAGAAGCCCTGTTTACAAAAGTAACTGCTGTAGCCAGACATATAACCTTGGGCTTTAAGGCCTACAGTGTCCAGATCCTCAACAGCACATTGGTGTGTACAGTGGGAGAACCTGGGTTTGGATTGTTACCTTCTCAAAGAACTTTTGGTAGTGTCAAAAATAACTGTGTCCGTAAGATGCTACTAGAGTGAGAAATACTGCAACTGCACCATTCACCACTCAGACCGGCTCTCTCATTTTCTTCACCTCAGTTCCCAAAGGCACAGACACCCAGGAACAGCTAAAGCCAGAACCTCTAAAGAAGATAGTATTTTCTGCACAGATATAAACCTCTGGTTTATAAGTCTCTGTGTTGTTTAAAAAAAAAAAAAATTACATATGTCTGCTTCTCTCTTCTTTATACCTGTCTTCAAATATATTTGGAGTGGTTAATATTTTTACTTGTTATTTTATTATTTTTATTTTATTTATATTTACATGAGTTATGCAGTACCTTAATGTGTATTATCTCTGCTCATAAATTTAATTGACATCTACTGGGGAGAGTCAGGCTGGAGACAAGCATAGGAATACCAAATCTCACATTTTGGAACTGAGTATTGACATGGCTTTCGGAGGCAGAGCAAGACATTTGTGCACAATGGGGGATGAGGGCCTTACAAAGATTTTTTACAGCCAGCCCTTTGTTGCCCAAAGGAAAATAAAGGTAAAAAGCATTTATCCACTGAGATGGCAAACAGTATAGGTTTCCTGAGTTCTGAGCATTTGAACTTCTCCCAGCCTCACAGTAGTTTGCAGCCCCAGTGTTGGTCTGTTTGGCAGCACAGTCGGGAACAGTGAGGAGTCAAAGTGGAGCTGGTACAGGGAAAGAGCAGAGCCACACTCATGGGTGGGGGCTGTTTGAGATGTCTCACACCAGCCTTCCTCTCGCCTCCACCAGCAGTGCCAGGGCTGCACCAGCCAGCAGCTGAGGAAGGAGCACAGCACAGCACTGCTGCCCTGAGACCACAGGTAGGTGAGAAAAGCTTCTCCAGAAGGGTCATACAAAGTTCATTTCCAGGTGTGAGTACACAACAATTATTGTGTGAGTACACAGATATCAAAATGCTCCATCTGCTTTAAAGTGGTTTGCAAGTTGCACTCAATGAAAGGTTTTGGTTTCTTTAATTTGAAAGTATGGGAGGGGGAAAAACATTCCACACCAAAAAAGCCAACTAGGTAAGATCCATCTGATATCAGCATGAAGCAGGGCCGAGCTCACTCACTTCACAGCCCAAAGGCTCTAGCTGCAGGCAGGTTAGTTCAGAGAGCCATAGCTCATTCTTATAATAAATAGCCTCAACTATTTTTGTCCATGTGGACATGGAACCACTTCTCCAGTACAAGGTCTGCAAGAACCTGAGAAACTGCTGACCCCTGTGCTGGGCAGCAGCTGTGGGCTGTCCTCCATGCAAGACTCCGTGGAGGAAAGACCCCAAGCACAGGACAGCTTCCAGCCCCAGGCCTAGCACCTCTCCTGCTTCATGGCATAGACTGCCCAGGGAAATGGTGGAGACCCCATTCCTGGAGGTATTTAAAAGACATGTAGATGTGATGCTTAGAGACATGGCTTAATGGTAGACTTTGCCATGCTGGGCTAATGGTCAGACTCAATGATCTTAAAGGTCATTTCCAAACTAAATGATTCTACAGCAGATTGATCATCCTCTCCCCCTGACACGTCTGCTTTGAGGGCACAGCTCTGGGGCAAGGGATAAAGCTGGCTCCCTCCCCATGTCAGCTCTCAGAGGTGGCATGTACACGCTCAGCTGCACACAGAGCCACGGTAGTGCTGATCAGCTGCTAGCAGACTCCTAAAGCAGCTGGAAGCACCAGGCAGCAGCTTGGCATTGATTACTTGGTTGTCGAGGAACAACACAGCAGCTGCCAGGCTTGCAGCCAGCTCCAGCATTTACTCTAGGAACTGGTCAGTGTGGGAAAAGAACTTTCACCCAGCACCAGATGCAGGGACCATCTCTGAATACCAGTCAGTCAAGGATTTATAAAAATGAGGCAAAAACAGAGATGGGGCAGGGGGAGAAAGCAGGGAGAGGTGGATGAGAACTCTTTCAACTTTCACCCACAGACAGAAGCTGATGTGCGGCAGGAACAATTTGTGGAACCACTCTGTGGAAGGTCAGCATACTGTAGGTTTGAGATGGCTGATGCACATTTGTTTCACCTTTCCCACTGCCCCCACAAACTGAAAATCAAGCGTGGACTTTTTCTTAAGAATCTTTACTTCTTTTTTTTAACTTAAATTATACATCCGAAATACAAGTATAAAACCTCACAACGAAATATGCTGCTAATTTCTACAAAATAGTCTAAATAATAATGCACTTACATCATTTACACAATTTATCTTCACAATAAAATAGGAGCACTTAGATCAGTATTTACATATTGACAGAGGATGCAGCTGTGCAGCCATCCACTCACTTCTGGTGCTGTCTCCTGCTGGAGTACCTCTGGCAGACTGCTTCCTGCAGTCACACAGACCCTTCTGCAAGGAAAAAGCCCTGCCAGAGCCTTTCTAGGTACAGGGACCTGCCAAAGGGTACCAAACAGCCCAAAATGGTGGCAAATATTTGCTTTTTCATCTTAAAGCTGCCACCATAAAACATAAGCACACATCAATGAGTTATTTAAGGAATTCCCTGATACAGAATTTTGCTTTGCTATATTAGGCACTTCATTATAAAAGTTATTCATTATGGCTTATGCAAAAGAACTCATTTTCCTCAGGATATGTATTTGCCAGTCAGTGGGAGAAAGAGACATGCCTAAGGACACACTTCCAGCCAATGCTTTGGGTTCACCTGCATTAGGAATTTGGATCACATTACTTCGTAGCATTAATGAAGGAACTATTTTATAAAGACCTGTTCCTTCCAGCAAGTCAAGCAGTCATGTGTTTTAAGTCTTAGTATATCTGCACTTTTGTGCAAAATCCTTGAGAACTACAGATTTCCCTCTTCCAGCAAGTTAATTACATCCATGCTGTTCAATGTGCCATTCGGTGACATATCCCACATATGATTGTCTTAAAAAAGTTCACTGTAGGTTGAGGTATTATTTACACATCTTAACATGTAGAAGATAAACTTACCAAATAATAAATACAGATCAGAGTACAAGATTGAAATAAAATAAATTACAATGATTCCCCAGGCGTTGAATTCCTTCTCGTAAGGCCTGAGCCATAGATTCAAAAAAAAAAACCAAAACAAAACACCAAGTGATGTATTTTCAATGGTTCAAAATGGTTTTGGATAGGGCTCCTGATTCAACACTGTCTGTTTGAAAATGATACGTTTAGCTAAGCTGATGGGTATTTGAAACCTCTATGATCAAACAGCAAAACTTACCTCTAAAAGGAGTCTTTTGGGTAAAACTTTTTAGACCAAACATTAATACTGTTTTTATTGGGAAGAATATAGTTCTCAAAGATTGTCTCGACATTAATTCAGCAGCAAGGAAATAAGCATACAGTTAAGAACACAACGTATTTGTGAAGCAAATACGTGTTAGTGCACATGATTTTCCAAAAACTTCACTCCTCAGCTACATTTGTGCATATTTCAGAATGCTTCTAACTAAATGGTTAATAAAAGTCTTTTTATTACTTTTTATTACTTTTTATGACTATATCTAGATTTGTCATTTTAAAAATTAACTGAAAAACAGTTAGGAGTAACTTACTCAAGAACAATGCCAAATTTCAGGTCCAAACGCATCAGAACACTGAGAAACTTGGAATCCAAGTAAAAATCTTAAAACTTAGGTCTATCAAACTTTAAAAAAGAAAAAAAATATTAAAAGCAGTGAATCTGCTCTCAGAATTGCACACTCACCAGGTTTGTAAACTCTACATGAAGTCAGTGATGCACCATTCACTATAAGAGGTATAATGCGGATGCTCTGTGCAGAGCAGTGCAGATGCTTTTTGTTTGCAGTTTCCTTCATGTCCCCTCTTTCTCCTCCTTGAGCATTAAGCACCTAGAGCAACTCAGTAGCTACAAGTGTCTTGGAGAAGAGGCCTGGTTACATGGGAGGAGGGGTGACGGGTGTCCAGGTGGCTGCCAGCCTGGCATGTGCAGAGGGGTCGTACTGGCTGTCGGGCAGCTCGGCGGGCGCGGCGCCGTCGTACAGGGGCGAGGCCGAGGAGGGCGCTGTGCCCGGGTGGGGCAGAGCCGAGTAGGGAGCGGGGGAGCCACGCAGGAACTGGGAGCTCAGGCCGTTGGACATCCCGCTGGGCTGGGACACCGGCGTGATGCTGCTGTTACTCACAGACCACAAGTTGGGGTACTGGCTGCAAGGGGGAGAGCCAGAAATAGAACAAGCTGTTAGTGACTCCAGTGCCTGCTGGCTCAGCTCACAACACAGCCCCCAAGCCAGGTCCGTTTGCTGGAGACACTGGAATTCTCTAGGCAGTCCCCAGCCACTGCCACCCAGGAAGGACCCCCAGGCAGAATTTCTGTTCATGGCACCCCCACAAGTAAACTGAACTTCCCTATTTTCCACCAGATAGGGGGTTAGATAAAAGGGGTGGCAGAAATGCCTTCCTTGAGGTTCCACAGTTCCAGTTCTACTGGATTTACCTACCGAACAACTCAGTGCAGAAATTGAAACTCAGGGAACTTTACAACTTCCTTAGTACGTATCCCAGGGACAAGACAGAGAAAGAAGTGCTAGAAGGACCTCTTGACTCAATTAATCTGTGCTCAGAACTAAAACTTACGTTAACGCATACTGGGTAGTAGTACACAGCCTGATTAACAGTTAAGCATCAATGTGCATGGTTCAAATGCAAAAATGCTTTCCACAAACAGAATGGTAGACCTGAATTGCTGAGAAAGATGTCCAAATCTTGCCCCTCTGCACTTAATAGCAAATATTTCATCACCTTTTCTGTACCTCTTTGAATTTTCAAGTTTAGCTCTAAGGGACTAACTGCAAGTTGAATTCTTGCTAAAGTATCCAAAAGTTTAATTAAGGTAAGTAAGTACAAAGAGGGGAAAAGGTTCTTTTTCATGATCATAAAATATCAAAGACTTTCACCACATGTACAATCCCATGTTATGCTAGTTAGTGTGGCAATGCTTAAGTAAAGAATTACTGCCCTAACCCTGTGCTCCTTCTCCACACTACAGTTCACTGCTCCATCACTAGTAGCAGAACAAGGATTTATGAAGATGGCTGAGAAAGCAGCAACAGGCCAAAATGAAAGGGATAAAAAAATAAACTTTTTAAACACCATTATGCATGAGAGATGAAACTTAAGAGAGCATCCTCAAATAATCTATGTTTGTCTAAGCAATTTGCAATCCTTAATCTATCAAATATTGCTATATCTACATTTCCAAAACCAAAACATAAAAAACCCATTCTCTTTCTTCAATCTGTTTTCCTTGTGGACAGTCATTCTCAGTGCCCCACAGAGTGCTGATGGTTCATACCAATGGCCAAAAAAGACTTCTAATATGCTGGTGACTCCTTACCTCCTTTTTCAGCCTTTTCTTCCTAGAAAGTACCAATACACAGATTTGAGGGCTCATGAGGAAGGGACTCCTACCTGGAGCTGGTAGCTGTGCCAGTGCTGTGACCCATGGGCAGCATTGCTGTGTGTGTAGTAACTCCTAGAGAAGACCAGTTGTCATGGGACTGCAGCATGGACAGGCAGGCAGAGGAGTTGTCAGCATAGGCTGCTGAGAAAACACGTCATCACTTACAAACACTAGAATCAGGCCAAATAGCAATCTTGTATTTAAATGCAATGCAGAGGTTTAAACCATCCTTCCCCACTACTGCCTTGGGAAGAAAAAAGACAAAATTACATACACACAGAAAAAACAAAGCCAGTAACCAGTTGTGTCAAGCTCACGCTTTCATTGTCATTGCCCTGATGTGCTGTTTTGCTCAACTCATAACTGCAAAATCTTATTTCATGAAGGGCCTATGACCAAAAAGCTGTCTGCAAACCAGCTGCTAGTTCAGCACACACTATCTTATCCAGTCAGTGGGAAAAGGAGGGCTCTTTATTTACATTGTCCCAGTCACCCGGGGACCTTCCAGGACACCTTTATCTCCATCACCTACTCTGGCAGTAACAGTCTGACAAAGCTGGATGACAAGCATGTCACTGGATCACACATCCCAGTTTTGAGCTGAGCATGCCACCATGGGCCTTGAAATCTGGATTGGGCACCATCAGGAGTGACTGGACTGTGGCTTAGACTACTCAGTTTGTGACCCAAACTGGCTGGCTCACACAGCAGGGGCACTAGGAAGCTGTAAAGGCAACCCCAAATGGCCACCCATAGTGAGAAGGAAGTTGCTGTGGTAGCGAGCTAAGAGAGGGAGGTTCTTTGCTGAGGAACAAGAAAGAACACCAGAGAAGTTTTTTCTTTTACTCTTTTTTAAGTCACAGAACTTGCACAGAATTTCTAGGATGCAAGGAAAGTTCACAGAAAGCTAGTTTATTCACTTCAAAATGCACTACAAAGCTACATACAAGATTGGTCAGGCTGCATCTAGAAGCCCATGTACTTCATAATTCAAAATATTAATTTTTTTTTAAATGGGAACCTTCAATATCTATACAGACTGAAAGCCTTCTTTGCCAGAAAAAAGAAAAAAATTTTGTAAAACCAACCAACAAAAAGTTTCTCAACCTTGAAGTATCTAGTGCCTGAGATATGAAGTCTTAAGATATTTGGCTACTTCTGAGCACACCTTTTAAAAGCTCTGCAGTTCACTCAGCTCCATATTGTTTCCGTCTATCCAGTAAGTGGCATGTTCATAGACAACAACCTTGATGCACAGACATTAACTACAGCCACAGGTAACAGAAACTAACAGAACCAGGCCCTCAGCTATAAAGGCACTGGGAACACACCTCAGTCCCCACCTTTTCCCAGAGCTGCAGCCCCAGACTTACTTGGGGAGTTGTTCCTGTGTGTGTAGGGGCTGGCGTAGGGCGCGGGCCGGTGGCTCCTGAGCGACGAGTACCTCTCACAGCTGTGGGCAGGGGACAGCGCCAGCGGGGCTCCAAACTGGCCATGAGGATTGGCAGGTGGGCACAGAGCCCCGCTCCCAGGAATGAGCCAGCTGCCCACTGCGGGGAAGCAAGAGGTCTGTGAGAGGGGTGCACAGGGCAGCCAGGCAGAGAATCACAGCAACAAGACAAACAACTGAACAGCGAGGAAATGCACGCTCAGGAAAGGAAACTGAGTTTCAACACAGCTGGGAAATCTGGACCTTTACAACTTTCCTAAGTGCTCTTATGAAGGAAAATTAGAAAACATCTTGCATCAAGGTAACTTGTTTTTTTAATTTCCATTTAATTACAACAACACTAAGGAAACATGGAAATTGGTAAACCCTCCCATATGTAGGTAGTGTGTGTTCAGTAATTGTCAGCATAGTATTCAGTTTTAAATTGCTCTTTGGGGGCCTCAATCTATAGCTAAGCCCTGAAGTTTCTCAGACTGCTAAGAACTCCTCTTAAAAATTAAGTGTTTTCTCTGAAACAAAATAATTCCTACTGCAAATCAACTCCTCCATCCTTTATAGGCTGCAGTCATTTTGTTATCAATCATCTGTTAAAACAGAAATCATTAAAACACTAATGCTTTTCAACCATCTAAAAGAACTCTTTTAAGCAAATGCCCGTAATTTTCTTAGAGTACTTAACATGTAAGTACTGTCTCAATAAATTTTATGAAATAAACTTTTGCCTCCGTGTCCATGTGAACATTGCTGTCCTTGTATAAAAAGGCAGATGTCTTTTTGGACACGAAGGGAACTCTGCAAGATTCTATTAAATGATTTTGAATGCAATAAGTTTTACCACACACAGAAATTATAGTGTTTATACAATCATAAACATGCATGAACCACAACCACAAAGACTGGTAACATTCCTCTCTCTGTGAGCTAACAAGCCTGCCATCAAGCACTGGTTTCCAAGCTTTGCTTAACAGAGAGTAGATGGAAGAAACCAAAGTTATGCTCATGATGCACAAGGAAAGGAAACATACACTGTGAATACCCAGACTGCTGGTTGTCCCCGACTTCCTCCATCATGTCTTTGTGATCACTTCTACAAAAGAAACAGTGTTGTATGAGTTAAGAACATGCCTTCACAAATCCATCTTTAAAATCTACATTTTAGAATTAAGTTAAGAGCTCTCACCTTTCTTTTGCATCAAGAAATGCCTTTGCAAACGGATTGTATTTAATTTTTAAAGCTGTGATCTAAAAACAACAACAAATATCTTTATTCACATGTGTCACCATTCATTATCACACTGATATTAGGATTTAAATTAGGACTATCCACTGAAGTTAATAAAATCACAGATTTTTGAAGAAATAAAAGTAGGCCCACAATAGCAACTGATGGGCATGAATTAAACAGCTCTTTAAGGTCTGAAGTATTATCAAAGGTCTAGGAGTTAGTCTCTCTGGCAAATTTTAAAAGGCTGAATTGCCTGAGTTAATTGACCATCTAAGGAAACGCCTAAGAAAAGTAGTAAACTAAATAGTTATAAAAATCTTCATATTTCAAACCAGAGCAGATTGGACATCAAAGAAATCTCAGAAAATTTCATAATTACAACTTCATTCAACATAGACATGCATTTGGGCAAACAGAAAAAGGGCCACTCCAAAAATGGTACATTCAGTATTCAGGCATTTCACTGTGTAGCTGAAAATGACAATTGTATTTTTTACCACAGTTGTTTGCCCCCACAGAAGCTTTTAAAAATTACTCCCCTAAAAGGAATTTGAAGTACATATTGAGACAAACAGTAACCAGAACTTTGTTCTATCATTCATTCATATGGCTTTCACACACATTAATTTCATCTTTTATACTTAGCTCCGAAAAAATCACAGGAAGAACTAAAAAACGCAAAAGGAGATCCATTATTTTGCTCTATAACATGCACACTTTGCTACTTGAAACCTCCTGGTAGTGGCATCCTCTCTTCCCCGCTGTGCATACCTCTTCATTCTGGTAGGCTGTCACAGCTATAAACTGGGTTTCTGGGAAGGAATGGCTGGTGATCATCCGCTGCGGGCCACCCACTCGCACTATGTGAATCCGTGGCTCATACTTGTGCAGGGAGTTCAGCATGATCTGTGAACAAACAGAGCAGGTGAGCAGTGACAGAACAGTGGCAGATGCTGGCAGGCACACAGGTTTTAGAGTATTCATTATTCCATCAGAAGTGAAAAAGGCAGTGAGGATGAATAAAGCCTAAAACTGAAGCTGTGAGAGAAGGAAAGGCACACTAAGGACAGACACCACAACTTTTTGCACAGTTATCCTCATCCCTGTTACTTGACAAGGCACTCGCAGAGTCACAAATGCATCAATAAGTCAGGCAGAAAGATCCATCTACCAACACCACTGACATTAGCAGATATTCAGACCAGAAAGAGAATTTTAAAGAAGAGAAGGTGATAAAACACCAAGGCACCCATCCTCGGTGGAAAGCAGAGCTCTCCTGAATGAATGAATTTGGGGGGGGAAACGAAGTGCGACCCATCCCAGTACGTTTGGTAAGGAAAGCATGAAAACGAGCACTAAGGAGAGAGGGAGCCCGCAGGGCCGGGCCGGGCCGGGCGGGTCCCGAGCCGCTGACGGACAGGTGCCAGTCCCGGTGCCGGTGTTTACCTGCCCGCCGCCGTTGAGCTTGTTGGTGAGCTTGACTTTGCTGAAGGAGACGGGCGCCTTCATCCAGTGCGCGCCGAAGTTGGGCGAGTCGGGGTGGATGTAGACGCAGCTGGGCGCCTGCGGCTCCGGCTTCCCGCCCGGCACCCACTCCCCGTTCACGTACTTCCAGCGGTGCCCGTCGGCCGCCACGAAGTCCAGCAGGAAGGAGTACATGGCGTTGGGGTCCAGCCCCGAGACGCTCACCTTCAGCACCGGGAACATCCTCCTGCGGGGCGACACGGAGGCGCGAGGCACGGCGGCGGGCAGCCCGCACCGCGGCCCCGGGCGGACGGACCGGGCTGGAAGGCAGCGGGGGTGGCGGGGCCCTCCCTACCTGCCGTTCTTGGTGACGATCATCTCGTTGGTGAGCTCCTTGAAGCGCAGCCACAGCTCGCTGTCCTCCAGCGCGACGCGCAGCTCCCGCTCCGTGGGGTCCCCCTTCTCGCTGCCCGCCTGCAGCTCGCTCTCTACGGCGCTCAGCAGGTGGTCCACGCGGTACTGCGGGGGCTTGCCGGCGCCCTCCGCGCCGGGGGAGCTCATCCTGGCCCCGCGCCCGCCCGCCCGCGGGGCAGCTCCCGAGCACGGCGGCAGCGGGAGCGGAGGAGGCCCGCAGCAGCTCCGAGCCCTCAGCGGGCCCTCAGCGGGCCGGGCCGCTGTTATAGCCCGCCATAAACGCCCCCCCGGTGACATCAGCGCGCCGGCGGGGGGGCCCCGCTGATTGGCGGGCGGCGCCTTTGATCGGCGCGGGCGGCGCTGCCCATTGGCCGCCCGCGGCCATATCAGAACGGGGCCCGCGGGAGCCTCTGATGTTAATTGCGGCCCGCGGGATTAAACGCGGCTATTTTATGTAAATCTGCCCCCAAATGTTTGCACCTCTATCAAAGCCGCCGGGGCCGGGGCTCCGGCAGCCGCGGAGGAAATGGCCCATCTCGGCAACAGCCTCACAACCGGCCAGCGCGGCACCCTCCCGCCTCCCGCCGCAGCGAGACCGCCGCTCCGCTTCCAGGCGGGCAGCCCTGCACGGGAGGCGCTCCCGCCGCGGATTCGTATTTAGGGGAAAAAACGGGAAGTCCTCTCCTCCGGGCGGCCGCAGCTGACTGCAGCACCCCGCCCCGCACGCCCCTTGCCCCCGCGCCTGCCCTTGCCCCCCTGTCAGAAACTTGTGCTGCAGGGAAGGGCGCAGCTGGCAGTGAGGAACCTTGCGGGAAAATCAGCCCGAGAGCCGAATCCGCATTGTACGGGGGCTGTCCGCAAACCTGGCACAGCACGGGCACTCCCCGCCTTTTAGCGAGCCCAAGCGCCCACCCGCGAGAAGAGTCAGAGTTTGCCTCAGCACCAGCACGGGCAGTGCCGGCGCTGCCGAGATGCTCGGCGGTGATGCTTTCGAGCCATCCCACCTAAATCATTATTTAAAAATCTAAAAATCAGATCGGTACCTACCAGCCATCCCGCCTAAATAAAAACAAACTTCTGAAAACCAGATCGATAGTTAAAGGATTTGTTTCGTGTAGGAAGGGGAAACCCCCGCGAGTTCCTGCGGGCAAGAGGGGAGGCTCAGCCTCATGGGTGAAAGTTTGCAACGGGATGAATTTATTTTGAAGTTATTTGACACAAAAACAAGAGCCGGGACGAGGGAAAAGAGGGCTGCTCTGAAGCACTCCCGCCGGCCGGTGTTGTAATAGTTTGCATTCTCCGGGGCTGCGGCGGTCTGTGGTGTGAGGGAAGTTTATTACCTTTCCGTGAGAATCCCTGGATAGAAGGCGAGGGGGAGAGAGGTGACAATGAGCAGGAAATAGTTCAATGGGGTCTCTTTAAACAATAACAAGTTCTTTAAACGGGAGCAAAGGAGAGGGAAAAAGAAGCGGAGCGGTGTAAAAATCAGAGTTGTTTTTAAAATAGGCATGTCCTCTTCTCCAAACACCGCGCACCATCGCTGCCGGGATTTTTTCAAATTTTAGGAGAAAGTGCCCGGGGTGCACTGTCAAGCTGCCTGGCAGCAGAAGGAGCTGGAAGTCAGGGCTGCCAGGGGAAGGCACGCTGAAGGTCCCTTTTGCGGGATGCAGGCGGTGGTTCAGTCCTTTTTGGTTTAGTAGCTACGGCTTAGGGCTGTGTTTTCATTACACAGCACCATCGGGCTCATACATCATTAACTTACTCAACTCCGCAGAACTTTTTTTCCCCCTTCAACCTGACAAGCCGAATTCCTCGAGCCACCTCTCTTCACCCACTGTGCAGAAACAGGCGAAAAAATGTTATCCCTTCAGATTAATTCTTGCTTTAAAGTTTCTTAAAGCTCTTTCTGCCTGAGCACCTAGTGCCTGCTTGTGTCCTCTTTGGAAGGGCGAAGCAGCATTTGCAAATAACTTACGGGCAAAGTTTACTGAGTTGATACGTGGTCACTACTAGCCATAGCTGGAGACGATCTTTTCGCTATCTATCAGGTGTTTATTTCGCTGAAGGCGCTCCGCTCAAAACGAGCAAACACGACCTAACAAAAGCTACGAGCGCTCAAACGCGGCGTGGGCACGGCACGCTGGCCCTCGGGTGGGCTGGCAGCCCCAACTTTGGGTTTGTGCTTTGAAGGCAACGTTTCAAACATCTTAACCCTGAAAAAGCCGAGTACCAGGAGAGGCTAACCCCGAGGAAGGACTCGCACAGACGGTTCCCTGCTTCGTGCAGGTGACAGGGAGAGAAGGGACTTTTCATCCCTTGCAGGAGTCGTGTCACTTTTAGGGTAGGGTCCGCGGGGGAGGGGGGGGAAGGGGACAAGGGCAGTGGAGGTGGTGGGGGTGGTGATGATGGGACTTGTCTTGCCTCAGCTTTTCAGCAGCTCGACGCCACCTGACAATGAACGTGTTTGAGCCGAAAGCAGCAGGAACAGCCGGAACTGAAAGCGACGGAGCGGTTTCGGTGGAATATGAACCGTTCTGAAAATGTATAAATCAAATAATTAGAGACTATCTAAATTTGTGTTTAGGTGATCTGAGCTTTTAAAACACCATTTAATTCTTCCAGATGGATGCTTCAAGGAAGGACCAATCCCTTTTATATATATGCATTCAAGGAATAGAAAGCCCTTCCGCAGCAGACACTTACCTATATGGTTCATATTTTCTGCACTGATCGCTCTCTTTGGGCAAAGAGAGGAGAGTTGAAGTTCAACTTGATTTGATATATCTCACGTTTTAGTTAATACTTAGCAAATGAGTGAGTTGCTCATCCCAGAAAAATAATGTATGCTCTCAAATTTAGCTGGTCTTTAAAAAACCAAGTCTTTCTAGCTTTAAATTTTGAAATTACCATTAAAAAAAAAAAAAAGTTTCCAGGAGTTATACATGTCTTTGGAATGCCAAAAAAAAACCCCATAAAAATAAAAACAAGCCAACAACTGCTCTAAAAGAACCAAAAAACCCAAACTGTAAAGTTTTTCATCGGCTTGGATTCCTGTCGTCTTTATTTTATTTCCTTCCCCCTCTTTCTGATCTTAATTGCACTTTGGTTCTCAGGAGAGAGGACTCCCCACTTCCACAGTCTTTTCACCGGGAGCTGCAGTGCATGACAGTTTACAGCCAAAAAACTTCCTCCAGCCGAACAGCTATAAAGATTCCCGATTTATAGCAATACTTTCCCTCTTGCATGGGAAGATTAGTAGCCTCCAGCTGTTACTTCGTGCTCAGAAGGCCTGTCCGTCATTCCCAACCTTATTCCCCGGGACATCGCAAACCCCCAGACACCTTCCCAGCGGGAACCAGCCCGTCCCTGCGGTCCCAGGGTACCAGCTGCCCCTCTGCAGCTTTAACCGCCTGAGGACGCCGTGCGAAAATGCCAGAGCGTGTTTAAGTACTGGAGGTATTTGTTTAAATATCTTTCAGCTTGCAGTTCGGCGGGGGACACACGCTATTAACACCACCCTTGGTGCCGGATCCGCGTCCCTGCAGCCCCCCCCCGCCACGTCCCGTCCCCATCCCAGGCAGCAGCACCCGGCCGGGCCAGCACCCATTGAGCCCAGGGATGAAACCCACGTTCCAAAGGTCAAAACTTCCCACTTCTCATTCCCTGAAGAGTAAACACCTGCTTTCCCACCACCTAGGCTTTTTTCCCCTTTTTCCCCCTTAAGAAAAATTAATACATTTCTCATTGTATGTATGTAACTGAGATGTGCATTTCTACTTGTCAGCTGCTTTTTCCTGAACACCGGGGAGAAATGTCCTACTGATACTACTGCTGAGGCGTTGGTGTGGATGTAAATGACATTTTCCTAGGAAGGTTCTGCATCATATTTAACCTGGCGTATAACTTTCCTTATACATGACTTACACAAAGCCTAGATTGTGCTGGAAGAGCTCTTCATAAGAACTCACCACTTTGTAACCCCAGCATGCTAACATACACTTACATAGGACATGATAACCTGTGAAAACATGTAGTAGCTTTCTCCATATTAATATGGGTATTAAGCCTCTGGAATAAGTATGTTTCAGGATCTCCACTTTTAGTATTTATTAGGACTTATTTTCTCCACAGGTTTTGATGCAAACAGGTTTTTGAGAAACATTTTCTTTTCAAGTAGTCTGGGCAGAGCCCAGCATGTTGATTTTGGTTTGTTTTGCTTTCCCCCTTTAGCATTTGGGAGGGCAAGGCAAAGGCAGAGTGCCATCCTGAATTTTCAGAAGGTGGCAAAACTCCCGTTGACTTAGTCAGATCTTTGCTTGAGTACTGCTAAGTGCCCTCTCCAGCTCAAATGCTCAGATCCTGAGGTTTCCTCATGAAAGTCAATGATCAAACTTCCAGTGGCTTCAGCGCCTGCTGCACTAGACAGCACCAACTGGGGAAAAACAACAAAATAAACTGAAGCTCCCACAAAAGTCCTTAAGAGAGTCTGACTCAAAGATAGATGAAATCAGCAACTGTGAGAGTAGAATATCTTGACCTAGAATGTATTTTTCAGTATCTTATTGATATTACTCAGTTGACAAGAGCTATTTAAACCAAGTTTTCCTGAGTAAACTAGTGAGAACAAGGAGATGACACAAACAAGAGCCACTCACCACTCTTAACAGGCCATTTCATTTAAAGCTGCAAAGGGGACAGGCACAACAGTGACTACAGGGGATGCAAAGAGAAGTAGTAGAATAATAGATACTGTTTACTGTATTACCCTGACCTAAAGGATAAATTTAAAAAAACTCCAACCAGGCAAAAATCAAAACAACAAAACAAACAAACAAACAAACAACCCCCACCCAACCCCACACTGAAGACCTATTCTGCTTCAAACAGGGACCATAGAAATCTGATGACAGAAAGTACTAGTGTTGTCATAAATGTTCTAGCAGGAGTCCTGTTGGGAGACCCTGCCATAAACAACACCTTTTCTTATACTTCAATGCATTTAGTTCCCAAAGGGCACTAATGTAAACTCAACTTTCCTTGCTGAGATATGTTGGGGGAAGTTAAAAAGCTAGTGTTCAGTCTTAAGTATAGAAGTCCTCAGATCTGCTGACACCAATGACCAAAACAGACTTTTACTGGAAATATTAATCTTTGCCCTAAGCATATGCCTCTCTCTATAAAAGTATGCAGTGCTAAGAATCAAACTTTCCTTCACAATTCTTTTAACATCGATAAAAGACTTAAGGAATTTGGAAAGCTATAATTTTCCCCTTACTTTGAACATTTCATGAAGATTACTGTAAGGCTTAAGACAAACTGGGTGCTTCACAGCTAGACAATGTTAACACCTCTACATAAAGAGATATAAGTCCTTCTCTGTAGCTGCAGAATTTTTAAAACCAAATAAATCACTTTTCCATTGTTTTTTAAGGTTTTTTTTCCCCCCTCCTTTACTGTTAAGTGCTACTCTTTGTTCTCCTCACTAGTCCACAGGAAAGGCAAATACACAGCCTTTTATATTTTATAAATTATATTTTATATTTTATAAATAAGGATAATATTTTTAGTATTCATCTGTCAATTTGTGTCTAAATCTAGATTATTTTGTGCTTTCGAATTAGTAATTACCTTGAATGTGGCCTCAAAGCTTACAGCCCCTCCTGAACTCTTCACTGCACGGATTATTTCCTGATTTCTAGGTAACTTCCTCATCCATATGAAATAAAAGGATTTGGATAGCTTCAGCCACGAGGGGTTACTGAAAACAAATTCTCTGCCTCTCATCAGCAAGGAAGCTCTCAGATAGAAAACTATTTTCTTTATCTTGTTTGAGTTAACTTCCACTGACTGACACCAACAGTTTTGTATAACCAGTGCTGTTTTCGTCATGTTGGTGCAGCAGATTCAGAGGAAAGGACAGAAACTTAACTCAGCCTAGGGATTATGTGAACTCACATGTAGCATGATCTTATACAAGCAGAGCCACTTTCTAGGTCCCTCCACTGTACCCTTTCGTACACTGCTCTGAACACAATTTATTTATTTCTTCCAAGCTGTGTGACGTACCTCTGTTCTCCATACCTAACTCTTCATCTTACCCACACTCACTTCACCAACAAGGTCTTCTCCACATCTGTTTTCATATTATTATTTCTAAGACAGTGAAATATTCACAAACTGATCAAGTCACCCCTATATTTTCCTGTAAATGTTTTTCCCATTATATGCACAGCATTTATGTTGCACACTGGTTGTTTATGTTGCTGGACAGGTCTGTTCAGAGAAAAATACCTGGGAGAGGGACCACACAGAGCAGAAGAATGGGACTGTCACACCAACAACTTTAAATCTAGACAAGGAATAAATAAGCGAGGCAACACTCATTGGAAAGTGGTAATTGCAGAGAAATGAGAAACTGCTGGCACACAGCTCCTTAAGGAAGCTCCTGTTGGTCTTCTCAGAGAGACAATGGGCAAAACTAATGTCAGCTTCTGCCTATGACACAGGCTCAGACCTGGAGAGCACCTTCTGGGACATACAGACATGCCTGTGGTTCTCTGCTTGTGGCTTCATGAGGAATGTAGAATGTTTTGCTAACTTCAGCCTTATTGCATTGAGCATACCCATCAAGCCCTGACAAACACAAACGTTTCTTACAGTTTCTGGGTTTGAATTCAGCTAAGGTTGATTGGCCACTTCTTTTAGCCTTATGCCACCTAACAGGTTTAGATACAGGAAGATGGTTGATGTAATGTACAGCACAAGAGTTTGAGTGCCAGGAGAGCTGATTCTGGACTCTACTGACTCACTGTCTCACTTCAGACAAGTTTCAGGATCTCATTTTAGCAGCCTTCAGAGTGAAAATATTACACAGAAACTTTCATTGCTAATATCCCAGCCTTATTTTCTCGAGAATCATTTGTAATGCAAGTAAGCATCCAATAGGCTAATAATGCATAATGAAAAGTAATTACATGTCAAAACAAAAATTCACAACCTTTGATGTCTGGCAATGCAAATTTGGCTTGATTTTCTAACAAGGTTGCATTTTTCCTGCTGGATGTTTTTGGAGCACTGGTGTTTTTATCAAACTGCTCATTTTAGTACACTTAGTTCCAGCATGCTGCAGACATTGGTTCATTTTGCACATTGAATTTGTTAAAAAAAAGCCAAAACAAACAACACAACAACAAAACACAAAACAAACAACAACAAAAAACAATAAAAACCCCCCAAACAACAAACAAACAAAAACCCCAACCAACAACAACAAACCAAAACCCAAAGCAAACCCCAGCAACAAAAAAACCCAAACCAGTCCACAGAGTAAAAAGGAACCATGCAAGCCCTACCTTTTTATATAGCAAGCCATGCTGTCAGTACCACATGCAGATACAACAGAGATGGTGAATGAGGAGCAAATGACAAATGTGTGGGGACCACATCATGTAATAACCACCACTGCCTGTGCCGTAGGAGGCAGTGCCAGGAATGCCCAGGGGACACTGCAGAAACATGAGCTTCTCCTTCTTTCCACTTACAGCCTTGCTAATACCATGCATTAATAAACTTGCAGACACTTTGAAAACATTTATTTGCTTTCTTCAGTTTTTTTTTTTAACAAGCTGAATTAAAACAATTAAATTAAAACCAATCTCAATCATGTTCTATGCATTGTTTTATAATAGTAAAAACCACCACTAATTGAAGCCTTCTCCAATTTTATCCTTAGACAGCTTGTTATTTGCATTTAACACTGGCTTTGCAAATTTTTTTTACAGAAACCAGAAGGAAGATTTCAATATCATCCAAGTCAGTAATTTCAGGTGCATTTCACTTCAAGAATCTTGTAGCAGATGCCACGTATCCCCAAGAATTAATTTCCTGTTTCTGTCTGTCCAGATGTCAAGGACAACATCAATCCAAGAAGTAGAAAAATAACTTCAAGGCACCTTTCTTTAGGAAGAAAACACTTCACTTCAAGCCTTAACACATTGACAGCTTTGATAAAAATAGGATTTAATTCAAGACTTTATCCTTGGCAGATGTCTTGTCTCACACATTAAGTTGTGTACACTTGTAGTAAATATATTTCCATTCAAAAAGCAACTGCTGTCATGCACTGAAAAGTCTTCACCCCATTTTACATTTAGAAATACAAGATTACAGTGTGCAACACTGGCCCAATATTAAGTTAAGAAGTCAAGTATACATTTCTGATACAGAAATTGCAAAACCCACAACCCATTTTATTAATGAACTCCTAATGCTAAAAAAGTTCTTAAGTATCAGCTAGTTTCTACAGATTTTATCTCAGAACTATTTCTTTTGAAAGCAGAGGAAATTTTTCCATGTGCAATTCACACAAGAATAAAACTGAATGAAGTAGAAATATGTCCCCATTTCTTACAAGTTTTGTTCTTAGATCAACGAGTGAAGCTGAAGATTCTTGTACTTACAAGGCTGGGTAACGACTTGTGACCCTACTTTATTATTGATTATATGTTTAAATTTTTTTTGGATTTGCACCCTGAGTAACAGTGAAAAAGAAATGTAACTTGATAGAGTGTACACATTACAAGTCTTCCTTTCAGAAAAGAAACTATTGGAATCAATCAAGTCCCCCAAATTCTTGCTTTGTTCCTGGCTTTTCTTTTACAACCTTTGCTCTGCCACAAGGAGGTTTTGGCAAAACATTTCTTTTGGGGAGGGGGGAGGAGATGGAAAAGTAGAGGGAGGAACCTAAAAATCTCCACCTTTTGGCCATCTCAAGTCTGCCTGGAAGCTCAATATGATGCAATTAATGAATGGCAATCCTCCACCTTCAGTGTTTCCTTCCCTTTCTCGAGACAGATGTGCTGACAGCATGGCACCTTCTTTAAAGGAACTGAGTTTTATGGAAGCTGATCTCTCAGCAAGGCACCAGTGGCTACAAGCTTTTGGCTGTCCCACATATTTTCAAGCAAAATCACCGTGTTTCTCACCAAATATTCAGAGACTATATCAGAGATGAAAACCATTTCTATCCAGAGTCCAGCAAATGCCTCTTTTTTTTCCAGATTCCTTTTGAATGTTCATGAATGTTAACATTTTCTTTGGTCATCTTGGAAAATACTCTTATAGACAAATGTATCTTGTTTGCAAGCTTTTTTTCTCATTTGGGGCACACATTTTACTCTGTTTAGTTTAAATCCTATTCGTTCTACACATATCCTGATATGCAGCCTCAAACCTGTTCTCTCCCTCCATGCTTTTACATCTTACAAGATATACAATGCCACCCTCTCCTCACTTATATCCAAACTCAAGAAAGAAAAACAGCTCAAAATTCAGCCTATCTGGGTGCCTACAATTAAACACCTAAATAAGTTACCTGTTAATCAGGGGTGCTAAATACCTACAATTCCTACCAAAGTCAAGAACTGTAAAAAACTAGGATATTTCAGCCCCCACAATCTCAATTTCCCCACCTGCCCTCAGACACAGAAATCATATTCTCTGCTTTACTTACCAAACTCATTGTGTTATGCTCAATGACACTGCATAAAGCAATTTTAAGCTGAAATTCAGTTATTGAATTGGATTCTCATGCCTAAATTTCACCACAGAAGTTTGATACCTTTTTTAGCTTAAACATTCCAGTAAAAAAACCCCAAGATAGAAGAAAACAACTGGATACACAGAATCCCAGATTTCCTTCCAAGGGGAAGCACAGTGCCAGGAAGCCTTGTGGATATCAACTAGCTGTCATGAAGGACAGAGAAGACACCTGCTCGTTCCATGCTTCATACTTCACAGAATAAATAAATAAAAAAAATAAAATCTTGCCCTTGAGTCTTTCTCCCAAAAGTTAGTTTTCCTAACATTGCCAATGTTCTGACTCAAAGAAACATCAGCAGAAAGTAGTGATCCCTAACATATTTAAAATGTTTGTGGAGATAAGTTTTGTCTCTCTCCATAAAAAATTTGGTTAAGCTTCAAGCACGGTTCATGAACTGTGGAAAGAGGCACAGTTTTAAAACATTTTTCAAAAAAGACAAAATTTTCTATAAATTATGTCAATATAAACTTCTACAGAAAACAAATTATTTATAAAAGATACTATGAACTACCAGAAGTGAAGCTTCAACAGCTGCAGACCAACTAATATATTATTTGAACAAATACTGAACAGTAACTGAACAGTAAGGGATAGGAGGATGTTTTCAATGGATATATTTGAGATACCTCAGTTGAGAAGCTTTGAGACTAAATCCCAAATACTTCTAATTATTGTCACTTCAGTGCTTTGTTACTAGGCTTCCAAGTAGAAATCCTGAAGTGGCTGCAAGAGCTCTGTCTTCCCTTCCACTTGCAACAGAAGAGCTTTGTGCACAGCACCAGAGAAACTCCTGATGCTGGAAGTCATCAGCTGAAACGGGAGACTCCCCTTCAAGAAGACAAACCCATGGCAACCTCAGGAAGGGAAAAGCAATTGCCCATTTCATATCTGTTTTGAAATTACTTTCTTCATTCTACATAAATTAACAACTCTATAAGACTTAATAGGAAACGGAAATTATTCTTACAGGATGCTAGAAACTTTTCATGGAGATCTGGCTGAAGATCTTGTGTAAAAAGGCTGTCAGCAGAAATATGCTATTCTGGAAAGGGATGCTGGCTTAGCAATATGCTTTTAAATAAACTAATCACATGGAACATTTCTTCTGCCTTTTCCCATCAGCTGGTCATAAAAAGAGAATCAAAAGAAATAAGTAAACCTATTTGAGAATGTTTTCACCCTAAAGGAGCATGGGAATAGACAACTCAAGAGTTTTGCCTGAACAGCTATGGTGATTTAATAGTATTTCTCTTGACAAAAGCATCCAGATTAAAGACTAAAAAACAGTGTTTTAATTGTTTTTAGCAGTTCCTAGTTATTTAAGCATCTCACAGGAAGAATGCTAAGATTCAAATATTCAAGGCCTGAAAACAGCAGTGGTAATGACAAAGTAGAGATTCATTGAGAGCCAATGCAACCTGTGAGAGTCATGAGAATTACAACAATTCAAAAATCACCCACAAGTATGTGGGGTCTGTTTTACTTCTAGTGCTTAACAGAGGTTGGCAATTTCTATGTGTTTTGCTTTGGAACATAATTTGAAACAATTATTTGCATTTGGCACTTACTGATATACCAGCAATTAACAAGTTGTTAAAAAACATCACAATCTTTTGAAGACCATATTGATCCTTGGGGTATTTTCCTGACCTTTACACTACCTGCTTCTTCTTATATTTTAAATTACCTACAGTTATATGCAGATAATAAAAATATGCCTTTATTTGACTCTATTCAACCTACCATTGTCAGTCCAACAAATCTTTTTCTTATATTTGAGCAATTGTTCAGCAGGAAATCAGCCCAGAGATGACATCAAAGAAAAAAATCCTAACTTTTTCTTTAGGTCTTCTTTGCTTTGGGATGTTATTTTTTAAGTTCTCAGATCTTTCTCAAATTCCTAATTATGTATTTCTTTTCTTATACCCTCAAACAACTGCTAGACTTGGGGCAACCTAGGGTTCCAAGACCTTGCAGGGAAAACCTGCCCAATAATTTAATTTCTGTCTAACATGCAGGAAGGAAGTCCCTTTTGGAGAGCAGCAGAAACCACAGTTCAGCCAGAGCAGTTTTAGGTTGCCCCTATAGTAAAAACTCTTAAGCTGCTATTGCTGCCTAATGGGGCTGCTGGTGTGCATTCACACAGTCCTACTGAAATGCCCTCCCCATTAAATGGGTTATTCAGAAGCCAACGTCTGCACTGACTTCAGTTTCTAAATAACTTTAGATTCAATGTCAGGGTCAAAATATGGCTCCTGAATGGCTTCAGGGTGGCAGAGTACCTGGTGATCCCTAGGATTTGTGAGTTAGTGCAAGGAAAAGGGACTCAGTAGATGAAGATCTGGTTATTTGGTGAGGTTTCTTTGCAATGCAAGGTCTCCTCCTTTTACACTAGTGTACTGTAAATTGCCAGGGAATTGCTGGCAAGGATAACAGCATTTTGTCACAGTTGTGATTAAGAGACTGAATCTTTAGGGCCCCTTTAAATTACCTCTCCTGTTGTCCTAATTCAAATAGAATTTCATTGTTTTCAATGCATGGGAGGAGGATTCAGGGGGAAACACTAGCAAATTTCACTTCTGTCCCAGAGAGGTATGCAAACAAACAGCAGAAGTGAACTTCTAGAGAAATTATTTTACTGCCTATTAGTGTCTGCCAGTTCTCATAGATCCATCAGGATGCATGAGAATTCCCTTATAAAGTAATTTATGTGCTGTGCTGCAGAGCAGCACTTTACTCTTTTGATCTTTGATATTAAGGATAACAAATTTGTAGGCACCTTCAGCTTTCTCAGCACTGCCATGCAGTCTAAGCTGGACTGGTCCAATTGCTGCTTGTTCCATTAACTCAGTTTTATGTTACACATGATTATCTCAAGCATAGCCTGGAAGTAGGCAGGACTTTTAAAACTGTTTGAAGAACCTGATTAGAAATAAAAGGGAAATAAAAATTTCCAATCCCACCTTTCTTTATGTCCTGGATTTGGCTGGGGTAGAGTTAATTTTAAATTAGGTAAGGACAGACACATCACTTTATGCACATTTTTTCTTGGTTGCTTAAGCTTGTTTTTGCAGTTATGCTCCTAATCAAAATATGGTGGTGGTGAATGTTGGTTTTTTATGGTTTTGATGAAAAAAATGGCATCTGCCCTTCCAAAGCTGGGAAAATGATGATAGCAGTGCTTTCCCATCCTTTTTAGAGCAACTATAACTCTCTTATCCAGACCACCTTCATGGTATCAGGTATCATGGTATGCTGTGCACCTGAGGCCTTGCTGTACTCCAGTACAGAAAGCTATAGTTCCTTGCTAAATGTCCACACACTGATTTGAAAATATACTCATTATTTCTATGTGTAAGAGCTCTCTGAAAACCTTATGAGGCAACTTCACCCCACCCTCTTCACTCTCCTTCACAGGTTTAAAGGTGCTTCTTAAAATGTTGTTAAACTTGTTGTGAAGGAAAGTTCTCTGTTTTGCACAGATCACTCAGAGAGCAATCTGTCATAGCTGCATGAAGGTTGCATACAGTCTTTCTTGGAACTTTTGTATCTTCTTCTAAAGGAAAACATGGCTGTGTTTTATGATAGCATTTTCTTAAGGCATATGATGGTTGCTTCTTTTCTCTGCTATCTTCTTGTCTGCTGTCAGTGGGGCTTCAAATGTTCCACTTTTCCTCCCTGAAAAATAAAAAAAGAAAAATAGAATTAAAAAGAAAGAGCTGAGCTCCTGCTGCACATCCCAGGGCCCTGCGGGAACAAAGAGCCAGGAGTGATGGGAGGGAGGATGGAAAACTGTTGGGAATAGGCAGGAGACAGGCGAGGCGGTGGGGGAAGGGGCCATGGGGCAGTGGGGGAACGGGAACAGAAAGGAGCCAGATCTAGTAAGCTGAGGAGAAGCCCTGTAGGAAAAAGTTCTTTGTTTGCAGGAGAGAACAAAGGGGAAGGGGAAATGATGGAAGAAGCAGAGCTGTTGGGTTAGAAGTTGTTCATTGTTTCTATCCACGCTCTGCCCACACCCACGGGGGGGAAAATGAAAACACACAGGGGGAACTGATTAACATGTGCAAACAAACATGCTTCTCTTGCTCTGCTTGTGACAATTAGCTAACTCTTTTTCCTTTTTTCTCTCTTTGTTTGGCATTTGGACAAAAACAATTAGATATGAAAATGTAAAGTTGAAAATCTAATATGGCAAGGCTACAGAAGATATTGACTTCCTTGATCTTGACACATTGATCTGTATGTATTTTGTTAGCAGCTCAGAAGTACTGGTTTCTCTTAGACAGGGCTGACTGCTGCAAAGAAAACTAACCTGACCCACAGTGATACGATTTTTCTCTAAATCTAAAACTTAATTTTTTTTCTGTATCCTGAGAGATTAGCAGAGAGAAGTTGGCGTTAAAGTCACAACTTTTGTATTGTTGGTATACAAAACTGCTTTGTTTTAGGTTAAAAACTCCTAGTGGAAACCATTTATTTGTGGAAAAAATGTCAAATCCCTTCAAATATCTTCACTTATCAAGCAGGACATCTAAAATATCAAAACCAGAGCAATACTTTACTAAGTTAACTAATATCAGTTCTTTGCTGTAGGACTGAGTGTTTTCCTCCTAGCAATATTACAGCAGAGTAGTCAGCATTTCAATGTAATCTGCACTACAATGCCCTATGTTAATGCAGACAGATACTTCAAAAACAGAACAACATGTTAATTGTCCCTCCCATATAACTCTTGGGCCTAACAATTAGTACCCACTTTTATTAGCAGTTAAGTGCAGAAATATACCATTTAAAAATCTTACAACCTTTGTTCTGGATTTTAGGTGACTTCCACAAAATGTGTCTTTATTAATTTCTTTTGTAAGCTTGCATGTCTGTTGTAAACAGCATTTTTATTTCCTGACTTGTTGCCTGGATAGTAAGGCAAAGAAACAGGACACCTTATTTTGCTAAAACTTTTGTTTTGTTTTAAATTTTATTTTAAGAGATTAGTAAAAGCTGGAATAACTTTCTTCACTTGTCATGGATGAATTTTTTTTCCATCTCTTAATCTGCTGTACTTGGAACTCTGAATTTGGTAGCTGGAAATGAAGCTATCTTGGGGATTAAACTCTTCAGTTATAAAATTGAATTAAACTTCAATTTCTTGATCACATCTGAAAAAAAACCATGGCTCAAAAGACAGCACTATCAAACTCAGGAAGATTCTTCCTGTGAACACGAATTATCAGAATAGCCATGTTCTTGCAAAACAAGCTGACCAGTCTCATTTTTGTTCTTTTCTGAATACTCATTGCTGGTTTCACTTTTCACCCATTTATTATTTCAGTTGCACTGTTTTAAGACAGGCTTTGTTCCATGCAAGATAAACAAAACAAGCAGCAATTTCTGGAAGTAAAAAATGAATTTGTCCTGTTGATTCCTTTTCCTGCAAGGAAGTTACTCTGCTCTTACATACTCATCCCTGTCCTGCTAGTAACCAGGCTGTTGAAGCCTTAAACCCAACCTCTTTTGCATGGTTGTGGTGTGATAAATACCCTCCAAAGGCTTGCTTACTTAGCAGTGGCCACTAAGCACGGTCTAGCAATGCCTGCTGCAGGGCTTTTCCTGCCCCGGCTGTGGGGGTGTTGCTGGCACTTTGCCTTCATCCCTGCCTAAACGAACCAAGAGCTGGCCAGTCAGTCCTCAGGCACCAGGAGTACCTGGCTACACTTGCCTTGCAATTTACAGCTGTGACAGCAAAAACATTTTGCCTGTCCCTTTCATGTTCTAATGAGTGAGGGAACCAATTTTTACATATATATAAGTTGGGTGTTTTATCTCATGCAACTTTCTGGTGCTTACATATTTTCTTCTCCATAATGAATGGTTAACTTTAAATTTTTTGAAACTCCTAGCTCTCAGCAGATATTTCTAGTTGAAAATAGTGACTCATCTATGAGAGGGTTTTTTTTTCTTCTCCACTGACCATCTTTGATTCTTTAAAGTGTTCTCCTCTCTCCCATTGCAAGAGTTGTGTTCTCTCATACAGCTGAGGGTATTTTCTCTGCTACCATGGTCTGTTTATTTCTATGAGCAGCTACTGAGAGTGTAAAACAGCCCACTCATACATAAGATATGAAGACTTCCACAAAATGAAACTGAAACCGAAGTTTTACAACATACCAAGAATATGAACATACTTCTAAATATGCTTATTTTTACTGTTTCCTGGAAAGCTGAATTTAATGATTCATACTCAGTTTTGTTGCTGGCACATACTGGTACATGGAAGGTCTTACACTGGAAAACATTTCCTTCCAATTTAGTTGTGGTACAAACTAAAGTAAAAATCACTGGGTTTGCGGTTTTTAGTACTGGAAGTGTATTAGCTCAAAGGGAGAAACTCAAGTTTCATTACAGCAGTTTAAGCTTTGAGTTGCAGCAATACCAACCATTCTGAAAAATCACTTTAGAGATTTGCCGCAGAAGAAGATAATGAAAGAGTGGCAAAAATTCTTGTCTTCATGTAAGGTCAGAATGATTGTTAATACCAAAAATTCCAAGTATTTATAGATAGTCTGTACCTGATGTAGCTTTTGAGGAAGTTATAAAAAAGTAATTTCTTGCTTCTATATTTTAGTAATCCCTTTCCAGTTTAGGAGATTTCTTCTTTATCTGCATAATTAATCCAATCATTAAACCTTGATTTAGCTACCTGAAGTTAAAAAAACAAACAAAATTTCACCTTTATACTGAGGAATTAAGCCATGTAAATTAATAGAATCAGTCAGCCCTGAACAAGAGATGTATCATCATTGTAGTTAAATCAGCTTATTTAAAAATACTTTAGTACTTTGATATTTAATTAAGAAGGGAGAAAAGTACAGTATTTGCAGAAGTAAACATTTTCACAGAATATGTATCATTTGAATTGGAAAAAATCGATACAAAAAATAATCCAGTTTTAAGTCAAATCTGAGTCCCAATCCTACTGTTTGTTAAACCAGTCTAAATGTTTGGAGCCAAGCACAACACCCGGCTGCCTTTGAGCTGGATTCCACATAAGGATGGTGGCTTATTTCTCATGGGGCTCCCTTGGCTGGACTGCACAGCCTATTTTACACATGGTGCAAGGAGGTGCCTGCTCTGGTAAGTGGAGGATTCATGAGTGAGTGTAGCACAGGAGCATGGGGTGATGTGGGAGCCTGACAGAGGCAGGCTGTGCTTTTCTGTCTTTTCTTTTTCAAGTTACAGCCCCTGTGAGTCAGAAGAACACAGGTTAACTGAGCTGACCCAGAGCTATTGGTGTCATTACAACAAATGAAAATAACACCATCAGAGCCAAGAACTTCAGTGATTTAATAAGGGACTTTTTGAGTTTTCCTATTACCAGACTGAATCTTGAGATTTCTTTTGTGGGTGAGACCAAAATATTTTACTTCCTTTTTTTTTGTTGTTGCTCAGGAAGGAGAATATATTTCAAAATTAATGAATTCTCATTTTTCACCAGATCTACTCCTAACCAGATCCCCAAAACCTGTACTTTTAAAGTTCCTAGTACTACATTTTAGGGCAGAAGTATTAATAACATTTCTGCATGCCTATATACAGCAGTATAGAAGTCTTTGTGTGTTGCTGCATTCAAACTTGAGCACAAAGCCAAACCCAAATCTTCCTTTAAATTAGACAAAGCTTCCAAACTTGGTTCAAGAGACTTATGGAACCAAACACAATTGTGTGGAATCAATGAGGAGCAACATACCAGCACTGGATGCTTCAAAGCCATGTCCTGAAGAGTCAGAGATTTATTTCTTGTGGGACTAAAGCACTGGCACCAGATTTCTGCAAGACAGGTAAAGTAAAACTCTGAAAAGGCTTATTACAAAAAAATAATTTCATAGAACTAATTTAAATATTTACAGCATAGTGCTATGTTTGCAGTACAATTATATTAGATATACTTTTTGTATTGTAATAAATTAATTTCTTTCTCTTCTTTTTGAGAGCATCTCTTCTCTGGTAGTACAACATCAAACCTTCCCAACCTCAACCAAAGAGAAACAATTAGTAAAATATTTCTCAGAACACCTAAAAAATTTATCTAAAAATAAGCTGTGAAAATTTTGTTTGCATATAATTTTGCATTCAAGGAAAGTCAAAATCAGTTGCTTTCAAGGGTACCAAAGTTGGCACAAATGGCACAAATCCTTGGAAGGTAAATATGTGCCTTGCTCTGTTTGAAGAAATCTGGCTTCAAAATGGCAAAGTTATAGACTTTTGAAAACATGCATCCTGGTTTGCACAGCAGGTTTTTAACATCAGAAGCAAACACCAGGATGTGATGTTCTGAATATTCACTTTCAGTATATTTGAAAGCTCACACCTACTTGTATTTGAATGTGTGATTACTTTCAGTACTGCATTGTTCTGAATCAGTTACAAAAAGAAAAGGGCATTGGAGACCTTACTGTTTATAATAAATCATGTTTCTGCTTTCAGTCAGGGAATGAAAGAATATAGGCATTTTACTCACAGGAACTACCATTACTCTTGTAGAAATAAACTTTAGATAGAGCTTCCTGCAAGAAAGGCTGTGATGTAGGAAATATGCTGATTTGAATCATTATGTGGAGAAATATACTCACATTTCCATGACCCCATTATCTTAATTTCTCAATTCAAAGAAAATTTTGCATGCTTTGGAAGATCTCTGGCAGTGCTGTCCCTGATGCTTCTTTCTGGCCAAAACTGGAAATGTGCTTTCGTCCTCACTTTCTCAGTGACACTTGGTGATTTATGTTCTCTTGGAAATAAATAATCCACCTTGGGATAAGAGAAAAACAAAACTGAGTAACAGAAAACAATTCTGCACCCTCATAGAATAGTGAACACAGCTAAAGAGCATCAAATATGGTCACAATTAACAACATGCTCAGAACTGAATGCATCTTTCAAGCTTTGGCTTGAAACTTCTGTTAGTTACTGGAACTGCTCACCACCTTTGGGCCTAGACTGTAGTTTTAGACTGAATTTTGGAATGAATAACAAAGTACATTTCTGCCAGTTGGCCTGGGGAGTGAGGTTCATGGCTAACTCAGTTCTGAGATCACCAGCCTTGATTCATAATAAGTGACAGAGGACAGCTGAGATAGTTGGAAGGTGAGATGCTTAAAGTAGGTGCTTAAAAATAGGTAAGAAAAATGCTGTCAAAATTAACTGCTATTTTATCTGTTTCCTGTACCAGAGTAACACTTACAAGTAATACCACCATGCACACTGCTTGTTAAATACACAGTATGAAGAAGCAATTGAAGGAATAATGCAAAAGAAGATAGTGAAAAAACAGTATTTAAAGGTTTTGTTTCTTCAGAAGAGCCATACATCCCTGAATTCAGTAAGAACATCCCACAGTCTGAGACTACCATAAGCTATTAATGGGTTTTGTTGGTTTTGACATTCAGTAAAGTATTAGCTAAATAAGGGAAATATTTGTTTATTACTTAATTCTATCTCATTTCTTGAAATAATTATTCTTTGGCCAAATATCTGTCATAGATATATCAAAAAAATCAGAAATTAATTTAAACAAAACAGGCCTTTATTCTCAGATTTTCCCTTTGACTTTCATTTCTCTTTTTAGTAGAAAATATTCAGCATTTCTTTTTATGGTGTACTATAATAATAAATGCTTACTCCTGGTTTTACTACAGTTCTGAACTCATACCTGCAAACTGGTATTCTGTATAGGTCCTGATATCATTTGCTTGCTTATCCGTAGATATTAGACATCATGAGATATTAAACCCCATTTTCAAAGCCTAGAAGATCTAGAAAAAATAAACTTTTTAAATGGTTCATATTTGAGAATGCAGCATTTCTAACCTGTATGGTAACAAAAACATGAAATGTACATCCAAAACCTATTTTAAATTTATTACTTTATGCTTGGTGCCAATTTCTTTGAATTCATTTTCTTTCAATAAAAGTCATGCAGAAAAGGGAGAGGTTGAAAACAGATGTGAACTCCTGCCCCTCCAGTCTCCTGGGGAAATTTCCCACTGATCTACCAGAAGTGCACTTTTTCAAATAATTTTTAAAATAAAAAAATTGGTTACAGTTAGCTCTCATGAGAATAAGTGCTAGAGGACGTTCAGCCTACAGTCTTTGTCTGCCCACAAACTGGCACTTGGGATTACCAGATTTCTGCTGCCTCAGTCCTGAACTCAGCATTATGCCAATTGTACCAAACTACATGGTGGGTTCAAAGGTTTCCATGTGTAAACTCACTGCCTCCTATGCTCATCTGTCCCCTAAAAGCTTTCACAGAAAAGTAAATTTTACTTAAGGCACCCACCTCTCCCACCCCAGTACCAATACTCCTTAGAAAGGTGCTTTAGTCATTACTTTGCCTGGCAAAGCCTCCATTTTAAAAAAAAAAAAAAAAAAAAAAAAAAGCAGAAAAGAAAGCTATGATCATTCGCTTACTAGCTAGACCATGGATGCTGTAACACATTCAGCAGCTGCAAACTCATTGTTTTGCTCCAGCCTCCTGCTCCAAGTAGCAGCAAATAGAATATCATGCTTGGAGGAAAGAAGTAAAGTTCATCAATCCATGAATATATGGCAGATGCTGTCATTGCTGCTGAATCACTGTCCCTTAAGCAATACAGCAGGCCTGGGATCTAACTGTGGAGCTACCCTGGAAAAGTGCACCTCTGCACACCAGGGCTCTTCTGGTTCTCTCCCAGCATTACAATCAATCTCCTGTTTTTCTGGAGGGCTGAGAGTCTTTTGTCAAAAAAGCAAGTGCTTCATCGGAGCTCAAGTATGGAAACAGGTTTTGTTTCACCGGAATGAACACATAAGTCAGGGTAAATTTTAAATAGTTTAGCTTTCTATCTAAAATGAAGCTTCACTGTGACTTTGTCCTTGAGATCACTAAAACACATGACAGACCAACAAAACTCAGAGGCTGCTCTCTCTTAAGGAGCCAGTAGTATTCCTAAGTGCTTCAGTGAAGCTTAAGCAAGAAGTTTGCAAGGAGGTCCATCAGCTTCCTAAACAAGACTGGGGTTCTACAAAGATGGACTTTCTTTAACAACAACACAAGTCACCACTCTGATCCTCCAGTTCACACTCCTAGAACAAGATTCATTACATTTCTATTTTATTGCTCTGGTAGTTGGAAAAGGATTTTGAAATGGGAAAACAGTGATCTGGTCTTAGTGCAACTGGGATTTTCTTTGTGTTGACCTGGTTCTCTGTCCCTAAGGCCTTTTGGTCCAACAGAAATGTATTTATTCACGTAACACAAAGCATGAAACAAATTTATAACCTTGCATTGCCAAAATTTGGTGTTATACACAGGGAAATAAATCTGAAGTTGAATCAGCTTTTTAGTCTCTTTAGTTTTTTGAGCACATGGTAAACATGGGAGCACTAGTGTCAGTTATTTTACTGATTTTTAATATTTGGGAAATTTTTTTCCCATTATTTTGGAAGTCAACAGTTGTGAATAACACCCTGCCATCATTTTTGCAAACGGAGAAACAAAAAGAAATACTTGTAAATCAAAAGCTAGTATAATAACATCTTTTTAAATTTCACATAAATCTGTTAAATAGTGGAGCTACTTGCCCTGTTAAATAAAACTCAGAAGACCTGAATATATCTTAATACAATATTAAATATTTTCATACATAATGACAGTAACTGACCTCCTAGACAATGGCATAATAAGAATGCAAATAAAAAAGATGCCAAAAAAAGAAAATATTTCTTGCTCCTTTTACAGGTTTTGTACTGTAAGTAAAAAAATAAAAATTAGACTCTGTGACTATTATAAACTGAGCTTACTCAAAGGAATTTTCATATTTAAATCAACTAGGAGATAAACATTGTCTGCACAGTACTATGTAGCACTAGACATTTGATGACCTCCTGAAATTTCTATTCACTCAATTGATTTGATGAAGTATTGCACTGGACTCAGAAATGCTCTAACAACAAAAAAAAAAGATTGAATATAAAAAATCTTTGGCTTAATTACAGTTTTTTACCATATTGGAATAGCTGTAGAGAGAGGTAATATTCTTTATAAAATATAACTTTTATATTCTATATTTGAAAATTGATAATTTTTAACTTCCCCTAGTCTGCTGACTGGTCCAGCGAGCAAACATGACTTGTCACTTACACTCTCTGCTTTTCATTATTTTAATATGTAACCGTATCCCTCATATATGAAAGGTATATTTACATGTAATTTACAATGAATAAATAAATTGTCATTAATGATTTTGAGTAGCAAGTTTTTAATCTCAACAATCTTTAACTTTTATGTGTGTATGATAGCAAAGTCATTGAGGTCTTTGTTTTGCTTTTCTGCATAAATTCAGCAGTTTGAATTATTTGCCTGCCTCTTGAAGGAAGCAAATCCAGTGAAAAAGCAAAAAAGTTATTTTATTTCTAAGGAGAGTTATTTGATCTCTAAAATTCCTCAGCAACTTCAGGATCGACTGTGAGCTAAGGCACTGGAGCTGGGCTTCAGAAGACTTCAGGAATCATTCTTAATGCAGGCTCCACTTTCAATTTATGAAACACTGGTGTGGGTGACTCGTTATGAAACACTTTCAACATTCTGTGTTCCACTGGAGTGAGACTAATGCAATGGGTAGGACTATACAGAAACAGGAGCAGGGCCATATGCTCGGTGGGCTGCTCGGCTGTACACGGAAAGCAACTGATACAGCACTGTGGGGGATGTTTTTTTCTGTCCCATATGTAACACTAGCTACAAGTTACAGTGAATTAAACTCCTGAAGCAGCAAATTAAATCAGACAGAACAGGGTAGCCTGATGACATCCTTGGAAACAATCTGCGAAACAATCTGGTATATGTAAAATAATGTTTAAGAACAGATGTGACATCCCTTGGCACTGACTCCCACAATACGCCTGTGCCTATGTGGCGTCTTTGGGCCTTCAGTGACTTGCTTGTGCAGGGCAGACCCTGGTAGAAATAATTCCCTGCTACGAGGAACAACAGAAAGGGAAAGTGCAGCTTAACTTCCATCTGGAACTTCTGTCCTTAGGAGTTCTGAAGTTGTATTTAAGTGGCACGTCCTGCCTGCTTGTAGCACCTACAGATTTAAACACATACAGCACTAGCTCTCTGGGTACATGTGAATCTGCTCGTGTGCACTGTGTCTTTGGTCGGCTGGGATTTAAAGAGCAAATGCTCCCATACCTGCTTAACTGGAATATTTGTCCCTTTGAATACAAATTAATACATTTTTTTAAAGGATCGCCAAAATCCTCCCACACTTGGCAAAACTGTTTTGGTTTTTGCAAAAACAGAGCATACACAAAGTTACTAGAAACTCCTCTCCTTTTTCATAACTTAGTCCTTTACGCATCTGGAAAAAAAAAGCTAAGGTGGAGAAGACCAGGGCTCCTGGGAAATACGGAGTTAACATAACCCGGTTCCGTCCCCAGGAGTAGGAAATAGCTCGCTCCTGCAGTCAATTTGCCTAATTGATTAGAAGCCTGATTGCAGCGGGGAAGGAGCGGATACGCCGGGGGGAGGATGCACGCACAGAGGCGGGGAGCTTGCCCGGCGGCCTCACAGAAACGGGGGCTCCTGCGCTGAGAAATCATTTCCCACCATCCATTTTGCCATGTCCAGCATGCCCCCGAGCACAGACCCGCGGTGCACCCTTGGAGAGAGGGCCCCAGCCGGGAAAGCCTGGGTGTTACCGCCAGGGAAGCCCGGGTGTTGCCCCCTCGGGGCGGCTGAGGGCCCAGCGCACCCCAGGCCGCAGGAGCACACTCAGCCCCCTGCGGCGGGGCTCTCCGGCGGGAGAAATCTCCTTTTGCCCACCCGCAAACAGCAAGGAGCTCGCTTCTGAAGTGTTTCCTGCTCCATGGCTCCTCCGAGTGGGAAGCAGGAATGCCCGAGGGGCAGCAGTCCCAAGGCTCGGCTCCCGCAGCAGCCCCGTGGTTCCCTAATCCGCCCGCTCGGCATGCTGCCCTGGCACTTCACAGTGCAGTAACCCAGCCCCTCGTCTGGGCTTTTGCGGCTTGGCTTCATTACTATTACCATGATAAAGACCAGCTTTTTTTTTCCACTTCCCTTTTCAAGTCTCTACTTGCTCTTGACTTTTCTGAATTTCCCTTTGAAACCTTGACACTTTGGTTGTTCTCCCAGACAGATCTAATTACAAGAGTTCAAAAACCCTTGGGTTTTTTGTTGGGCTGGGAGGTGAGTGAGTGAGGAGAAAGCATGGATAACAGAGAGATGCTGTGAAGATTTTCTGGGACAACTCACCTCCTCCCAAGGCTCTTCAGGTCTTCTCTGCAATTCTGAGGGCCCAGAAAGCTGCAGCTGTGGGACATAATCCAACATCCAGGTTTAGCATAAAACAGAAATACCAAAATGTGAGCCTAACAAGATAAATAGGAATTGGAGGCTGCCAGTTGTTTCAGTGTGCAATACTCTGACTTCTTCTTATGAGACCTCACCATTCCTACCTTGAGAAAAGAACTTGATAACAGTTTAAATTTTACAAAGAAGAAAAACCCATGTGAAGGCTCGTTCAGAGCATCACACTGTGAAACAGCATGGGGGCTTACAGTCTGCTACAACCCTCATTCCATGTTGATGTGAATGAAAATGCCTTTTAATTTTTCCCCCCATATCTCCAGGACTCACTGGAATTCCTGGACAGTTCCCAAACCAACCTACGCCACTTAACTCGCAGGATTTTCTGATCCCCATGTTGCTAGGACTGCAAGGTACCAAAAGAATAATAAATGTATTTATGGGGCCCGATATGAAGAGTTACCTCTCTGATCCAGACATGACAGAACTCAGGTCTACTTTCCTGAGAGCCGCACAATTTCAGTCATGGCTCACCTGGGGGTGGTTTACAGATATTCTCCTTTATGTCAGTACAAAAAAAAGGCAGTCAGCTAGTGAGGGCAACACAGCCATCATCAAAACTCAGTGTGAAAAGGAGAACTGTGGGTTAGACTTTTACCCTACTGGCATTCATAAGCCACCTGGAACAAAGACATGTGGGAAAACTGAGCCTAGCCTCAACAGAATAATTATTTCTGCTATCTCCAATTAAATATATAGTTCTGTCACTAGAGGTGCTAATACATTATCAGGAAGTCAGGCTGTATTTCTGTCTGGAAGATGGACCTTGTTTCTTTTTCTCCTATTACTTCCCAACCCCTTTTCTTTTCCAGGCCACAAGTCCTTGTACATCCATAGACTTAATCAGTGAGGCTCCTGATTTAGTATTCTGAGGACACTATTAGAACTGCTAGACACAGCTTTAATCCTTTTGACAAACTCTATTTATATTCCTCCTGTATTAATCTTGGAGTCCATAATACATCATGCAGTGACAGAGTAGTGGATAATTTTATTAAACCTGTGGATGACACCAGGTGGGAAGAGACTACCAAGAAGCTGGGTTTAGAATACAAAGTGATCTGGACAAATTGGAAGCATGGCCTGAAGCAGCAGCAGGCTATCCAGCACAGACAAGTGCAAGGCAGTGCACGCAGGCAAGAATAATGCACTACATGAAGCCAGGCTGCCAAGCAGCTGCTTAGGGCACGAGGTGAAAGCTGAGTAACTACAGAGGATTGCAAGCTTAGCAAACCCAAACACTGCAAGAGGAACTAGAAGCATAAGTCGAAGCTGGAAATCACAAAACAGAATAATTCAGTCATTATGCTGTGTTACATTTTCGAGGCAGCACCACATCCAGATGTGTGTGAGCTGCTTCAAGAGGGAAACAGAACAGCTGAAGAGAACAATGAAGCTCAACAGAAGTTTAGAAAATGCAAGTAATTAAAATGGTGACAGCTTAAAAAAAAAAAAGACTGAAGAAATTATGATCTGCAAACCTGTGTAAAGGAATTGATAGGGTTTTTCCTATTTATTTAGTCACTGGGGAAAAACAATAAAAAATAATTTACAAAAAGAGGAATGGCTTTAGTTGCAGGAAGAAGGTTAAGGTTCCAGGTTGAGAAATACACATTTCAAAGGTAAGGAGAAGGGGACTCTAGACCAAGTTTGACAGGGGGAGCAGGTCCCTGAGAAAAAGTTATATAAATATCTATTAACGATGAGTGGGTACTATTTGATGCTGCAATGGCATCAAATAGTGACTTAGATTATCTTTTCTTTAAAAGAAAAGAATCTTCCAGTTCTACAGTTCCAATAACCTAACAAGCCTAAAACTTCTAAAGTTAACAGAATTTTCCAAGATCCAATCCCTTAAAAAAATGTGTTTTGACAAGAGTCTCATAAAAATAAACCAAAAAATTTATGAGCTATGCTATTGGTTCACCTGTATTTTACCATCCTCTACAAAAAGCTGCTTTCTGCTCATACTTTATTGTAATATGATATTGGGAAAGAATTTTTGTCTTATGCTTAACTAAGTAAAGAGTGCAAAAAGCCATAAGCACTAGACAGACTTTTTAAAGGCCATTAAAAAGGCCATAGTGTATAGAAATTACTCTGAAAACACCATGAAGTCTGTCTACAGTACCTGACCTTAAAAAATTAAATCAACACTCCTTAACTGGGAGCGATTTCAGCTGAAGAGAACCATCTATCTGCATGCTCCCTAGTATGCTTTTCTGTTCATTCTTATGCCCAAAGACAGAAAAAATCCATCAAGGAATGACAGATTTATTATACTAGAGTATATACTAGATGACTAAAAACAGATTATTTAAAAATAAATTAAATTATATCTTAAACTAATTTACATACATGTTTTTATTTACCATTATGTATTTCAACTACAGTTTATCAACATGAATCTAAGCATTCTTTTTAATTTTTTGCTTAAAAGCATTGTATAAAAAACATCACGTGAATAATTACTCCATGCTCCAAATTTTTTTTTGCATTATACAAACCACCTGTGTATAACACAATTCACCCTTTTTCCCTTTTTTGAAGCTTTTAAAACACACTGGCACACGGGACCACATTCAGCTCCTGTATAAAGCTAAATTTCTACCTGAATTTGGTGGATTTATAGTAATATCCAATGTTGCTTTTTCTTTCTTTTTCTTTTTTTTCTTCTTTTTTTTTTTTTTTCCTTTCAAGCATTGAACAGACTCAAGGCTACTGAAGTTACAAAGCACAATGAAGTTTTATGTCATTGATATTACATCTTTGGACTTTACTTTGAGATCGCTCTGCACTTTACAGCAGGACAGTAGATAATTCTGTTGATTTTTTTCCCCCTGTTCAGTCTGAAGTATTTTTTTTATCCTCAGTAAATTCCCAAATTAATTTTCTGAGGCTTGAGCAATACTCGCTGAACTTGTTCAGGATATGACTATACCATCCTTTCATCACCCCATAGAAATTCTTTACCTGGTAGATAGCTCATTCAGTTCTGAATTATTAGAGTTAATATCAAAATACTTACTCCTAACTTACAGTCTTGTAAATTAAATGCATATAGTTCCTACGTGGATGACAACAGCAGTTTGCATTTTCTCCCTGAACACACTTCAACATGCACAGACAGGAGTAGGGACATAGTAGCTCAAAGTGAACTTTTGGCCTCTTGGGGGCACGGGAAAGTTTGGTTCCTGCAGCAACTGCAATTCCTCCACAGGATCCCTCCAATTCGGCTTTCAGCTACAGTAGTACAAATCAAAAGCAACCTCCTGGTGCTAGCATGGATATTGACCAAAAGTTAACGCTATATGCATATATTAAAAACATTCAACCTGTGTGTCCTGGAGGTGTGTCCTGGTTGCTATGGGAATGGTAATGATCAATTTCCTGGCCAGTATGGGATCCAAGTACCCTTCAACATAGCTTTAATGTTGTTTTTCACACTTGCAAAAGACACAGATTTTAGCTGTAGTTCAGGGTTCCCAAATGGACTAAGCTCTTTTCCCTGACATTTAGCTAGGATGTTTAACTTAACAAAACAGAACAGAACAAAACAAAACAAAAAAGAACAAGCCAACCCCAAACAACAACCAAAAAAAGGGAAAAAATTGGTTAAAAAAATAATGGTCACATTGTGATGAAACCCTTACAGTATCACCATCAACATTTCCAACAACCCCCTGCCAGTATCCATTCAGACTGGTGGCTCAATGTACCTGAGACAGCTAATTAAAAAAGGAAGTGGTCAAAGTCATGCCTTTTTTTTTTGTAAACTTCAAAGGTGATCCCTCTCCTTCCTCCTCTTTACATTTTACTGTCTGGCTTTCTGCCCATCCTGCAGCTGTTGGCTGAGCCTGTCTTTCATGGCGTCAAACCTGCCTCCTCACGGTCCATAAAGTTACAGCAGAGATCGTGATACGCAGGTGTGGAAAAGCCAGAAGTGCAAGATGGGCCCGTTAATGATTTTTCTGGCACCCCATGCTGAGTTGCTGAAAAAAAAGAGAGCAGCTCGCAGAAGGCAAGGGACTCTTTGTTTGCAGAGGTATTTGAGATTATATTACTTCTCCCACAGCAAAGGTGTTGGGTTTTCACTTTAAGGGCTGTTTACAGAAATGATTCACCTTTTATACAGCTTTTAAAAAATGCTTTGAGGCTTTAATTGGACACAGGATTTACATCACACCAGTATGAAAACTCTTACTTTTCATTTAACCCCCCATTAAATCTTTCAATGATCTTACTCACTGATAAGCAGCCACCTCCCATTGTGTGGACTTCACAGAGGAAAACAGAAATCAATCATTAGGGATTCATTTGTCATAAACTTTCATCTGGAAATTTCTGCACCCATTTACATTTGGGCAATGAAGGCAGAGGGGACCAACTGCTGGGGGAGAAAAAGAAAAAAACAGGAAAAAAACCAACGATTTGTTACTGTTCTTGAAATAACTGAACAATTTAATAAGATATATCTAAAAGTCTTATCTTATAAAAGTCAACTTAAAAGTCTGCTGAATTTTAAATGGTCCTCAAGCTGTGAACTGGACCTAAGGAACAACTTTTAGCATTTCCAGCTCAAGAGTTTTAGAAATGGGTGCCTGAAACTAGTAGTCTACAGGAACCATTTTCCAGAACACACAAGTGACACCACTCAGAATCAATGGGACTTGAATTTTCAGATCATCCAAACACCAAGGCATGGCCTGAATTTCACAAAATATTTAGTGCCCAACTTCAACCAGTGTCCCTATCCCCCTCTAGGAGAGAGAGCCTGAACAGCTGCTTGTGGGCTTTAAATCTGTCCCTGAGCCCCTAATTAGGTGTGGGACGCTAGCACTTCTGTGACCTCTAGGTCCTGGATTCCCTAGCACCCCAAACTTTAGGCATCTGTATTTTAACCTTGGCCCTTTTACATCAATGTTTTAAAGCCAGACAGTATTTTGGTGCTAACAAAGAGTGAGCAAATAAGGACTGAAAGAAGCAGCAAGTGAAGAACATATTGCAAGGGGATGGGAGGTTTAAGAGGAGTTAGTGAGTCAGGAAAGTGGCAGCTGCACTGTCATCTCTGCTGTGATCTTATACAGCAAAAGTTTAGCAAGGGTTTTTCTACACAAAGCTCCTGGGTATTGCCCAAACCTCAAAGGTGCAAGTTCAGGTCTTCAGCTGCTTATCCATCTAGATCTATGCCATGGTTTAACCCCAGCCGGCAGCCAAACCCCACGCAGCCATTCACTCACTCCCCCACCAGTGGGATCAGGGACAGAATCAGAAGGGTAAAAGATAGAAAACTCATAGGTTGAGACAAAGACAGTTTAATAGGAAATGAAAGGCCACACAAACAAGTGAAGCAAAACAAATAATAAATTCACTTCCCATGGGCAGGCAGGTGTTCAACCATCTCCAGGACAGCAGGGCCCTATCACATGCAATGGCTACTTGGGAAGACAAATGCTATCACTACAAACATCCTCCCCGTGTCCTTCTTCCCCTACTTTATATACTGAGCATGATGTTATGTAGTCTGGAATGTCCCTTTGGTCAGCTGGGGTCACCTGTCCTGGCTGTGTCTCCTTCCAGACTCCCATTCACCCCCAACTTCCCCACCAGTGCGGCCGTAGGAAAAGCAGAAAAGGCCTTGGCTCCGTGCAAGCCCTGCTCAGCAATGACAAAAATCTTGATATATTTAACCCTGTGTTCAGCACAAATCCAAAACACAGCCCCATACCAGCCACTGTGAAGAAAGTTAACTCTACCCCAGACAAAACCAGGACAACCCATATGATAGATGTGCCCCCTCTGGTTAGCAGTGGTAGATGAATTTCAAGCTCCTGACCTGCTCACATGTTTTTCCTAATACTTTTATTTCCATGAACAACCATTTCTGATGCAGCAATTCCTAGAAACTCAAAGCAGGGCTGGGAGCGATCACAAACAGGAAGTCAAGCCGTGCCAACCATGGAGCTGGATCCAGGTGCATGATCCTTCTGTGACTGCTTTAGCATCTGGTTGTGCTACTCAGCAGCTTATGAAGTTCTGAGATAGCTGAACATCTCTTCAAGAAAGGCCAGTGGGAACCAGAATGGACCTTATTGTCTGCAACAGTGAAAAATGCAGTGTGGTTTTCTCCATGCCTGAAGTTGCAACTTGCTCAGAGCTGGCATGGCATGGCTTTGCTGACAAACAAATTAATTGAGCACCCTTTCTAAAGCCATCGGGCAATGATATACATGTATTTCATGCTGCTCCTAAATCCAGTTCTGTTAACAGAATTCTAAGGGAACTTGGTATACCTAAGATGCTGTCTCTGCTATTTTCCAGTAACTGCTGTGCAAACTGTGCCAGTATCTTCAGCATGGAAATATAACACAAACTGCCCAACCCAGGACTTGACAAAGATGGTCTGTAACCTGAAAAAGCAACCAAAGCTCAAAAATCTAACTCAGGGACACAACTGTCAGAGTATTCACACAGAGCAAAGAAATAGGGAAAGAGATATAGAGAAGGTTGCCACTCTCTATATTTTTACTAGAAACTTATTTCCCAGCTGTCAGAAGGAAGAGTAAGGTGAGCTCATGAATAACTGCTTCTGCAGGTTCCCTTGACCGCCAGACTAATCTGTAGCTATCCATCCTGCAGCAGTCTGTAATAACCTCCCCACTGTGTCAGCACATAGATTTTAACAGCAACGCACAAGAAACAAAATCTTTTTTTAAACCAAGCAAATCTCATTAGCCTTTGTGCTGCACCCACAAGTCACCTCATTACATGAACTGTCTCCTTATGTTTGTGATGCCACAAAATGTCTTCCCAACTATATGTACCATAGTTTATGACAACTACTCTGCCATCAGCTTTTCAGGAAGGAAGCTCCGACCTTGCAGGTCTGGAGGGTCATGAGCCAGTGCACCCACAAGAAAATAAATTTTTTAAAACGCATATTAGAAACTGAAAAGCTGAGGGAGACTGGGCATGGTGGGGAAGGGGAGATGTTGCAGAGTACTGTGGTAAATTACCTGCTGTGCCGCAGGACTCTTCTTTAGCCATGTGCATGCTATACAGCCTTTTTGCACCACAACTCTTTTCTCTGGTGATGATGGCAGTACAATAATAACTGTAGAAATGGCTACCAAGTGCAGTTCTGGTAAGGCCATTAGAAAAAGCTGCTGAAAAACACAGCCTTAATTTCATACACTCAGCTTAGTAATTATAGAGCAAAATTCAGCTGAAAGGAACCAGCAAGGGCTGGGATTTTCACACTTACCATAGGAAATATTTGCTGGGTTTCTTTTGGGGGCCTTGTGTGTTTATGAGAACGAGGCAGCTGTTGGCAGAGTGCTGATCCCAGAAGTCTGGCTGGGTGCTGTGAGCAGAAGAAAGAAAACTAAGTCAGAAGGATGCATTTTCTAAATGCCCCTTGATGTGTCATCCTAAAATTCGTCTTCTCCAGAAAAAAGTAACTAACATAAAATGCAGGAATGTTTTAAAGATTATATTTTCCTTATTGAAGCCAATCTCCATTTCTTTGAAAGAAAAAAGACTTCTGAAGAGGGCCACATTAAGTTTTATCCATACTTCACCCTCTTTTCATCCTATGTATTTTCTTTCCATCAGGCTGTATTTTTCACTAATAATGGAAGTAGAGAGCAAATGATTTAGTGTCAGCAAAACAGGTCCAGTTTTACAAGGGCATATCTGAAGTAGCCCTTCCATGTTTTATCTCAGCCAAAACAAGTGGAAATTACCAGCTAAAGGAGGTCCTGTCCCCTCCTCCTGGTATTTGTAAAGCTATATAATAAGCCATATCAAGAAAGCATCTCTAAATTAATCTGAAGATAAATTAGGGTGTGGAATGGGGAGATGATTTTCCTCCAGACCAGAACCAAGGTGTGCCTCCCAACACAGGGAGCGTGAGATCCAGCAGGAGCTTGGGAAGAGCTGGAGTTGACAACTTCACTTTACACAGCACACTTCCATCAATCCAAAATTATTGTGAAAATAAAGTCCTGGCCAGTTCACAACTAAGAATAAAGACACACTTAAAAAAAAACCAAAAAACAAACCTCAAACCAAAAAGGCATGTATTTTTTTCTTTCTGTTTGAGCTCTCTGAGCTGGCTCACTAGTGTCAGAGAAGCTCCAGCAGGAGGCCAAGGACAGGAGAGGGAGGGGAGCTGACTTAGCAGCATTAGCTGTTATGTCAGCTTAGTTGTAGTACCAACTCATTTAGAACTTCCATGGCAAGCTGATCATTAGCAACAATAAAACTTAAAAACTCTTGAAATTCTTTTATTTTTCCTTGCTGGCTAGAAAATTACAGTGGTTCTTTCTGAGATCTGTCAGAAAAGGCAGATATACATGACAGTACAAAACCTGTCTCAGAGACCAAGAACTAAAACAGACCTTTGAAGCTCTGTTCAGGCCACCTAACCCCTCTTTCAACAGAAAAAGAGGGGGTGGAGAGGATCCTATTAAGTTTTGCACAAACACTGTTCTGATGAATCCTTAGACACAGTGATTTTACTTCAAGCTGTTATTGTACTTCCATGAGACCTACAGAAGTGTGATTATGTTGGTTCACTGTTTGCTCTTGTATCCTCCTCCATCTGCCTCAAACCACTGGTGACCAAGTGGCTGCTGTGTGCTGCTCCCAGGAGCGACACAAAAGCTGCTCTGCACGGGTATTTCAGAAATTCCTGCATCTGGCTCTGCTGGAAGCAGCATAAGTGTAAGGTATTTACACATTTTCATTTCCAGGCATGAGCCAGAGGTGCAAAGGTTCACAACTGAAGCAGCAAAGGAGATGTCAGCCATGAGTTAGGCTTGATTTGACCCACTGATGGCAAATTTCACGCAAAAGTTCACCTCAATGCCTCAGTCAATTTCGACTCTTAGATGAAAGAGTTTATGACAGTGATTTACTGAATTAAAAAAATTAATGCCATCAGCAGATTTACATTTTTTGACAGGTTAGGTTGGCAATAACAACTGTGCGGAAGTGATACAATTGGATTTTGTAATGAATCTGATTTAAAATTTTCCCATGAGATTTTGTACTTGGCAGCACAGAAAGATTCAGAATGAGTACATGGAGAAAGGCCAAGTTCAACTAGAAAAGATCCTGAGCAACGTGATCTAGATTTGAAGTGGAAGCAGAAGTTGCATGAGAAACCTCCAGAGATCCCTTGCAACTACTCTTTTCAATGCCTTTAAGTGCTCGTATCAGTAGATTTGATCCGGTCACTTTAACAGAGGCATCCTGCTTCCCTTGAGTACTTAACCAAGAGCACTTACAAATAGTAACAGCCATGGTCATTATCAAAACTGAACACCTCTCTGGACTACCTGCTTTGGCCAAATACCAGTCACTGCCCTGTGTGACAGCTGGGTGAAATATAATGGACCCTTGGACAGGAGCAGGGTCAATAATCAGTTATGCCCTCCAGGCCTTAAAATGTAATGAATTAATACAGGTTTAGATGAAGAGATGTCAGGGAGAAAACACCCTTTGAAGCTTAGTTAGCATTCTTCAAACTACAAGATTATTAGTCTTAGCCTGGAGAAGAGCTTGTGTCCCTCAGAGACCATCTCCTTTTTGCAGCTGGTCTAATTACAGAAGCATACAAACAATCTTGTCTGTGTCTTTCTGAGCACACAATTCAACACAAACTGCTACTGAGAGGGAAAGTAACTGTAAACATCCCAGTTAGAGCAGGCAGATTAGGCAGGAGGCCAGCTGAGCAAAGAGAGAAAGCAGCAGACCAGCCTCCCAGACCTGGTGCCAGAGGTTAGCTATATGTTGTACTTTGCAAACAGCAAAGTCCTTGTAGCTCTCCTCCTGCAGAAACCCTGCACAGCCTGCAAAAAAGTTAAAGCAAAGAAAGGGACTTATTTCCAGCAACCTCCACAAGTGTGTGCATGCCATAGTTCTTTGTCAGATTAATATTAATTGATAAAATATTAATAATATTAATTTGATAAAATAAAATTTAAGGGTAAGTCTCAGAGTAAAGATATTCATTATAACTCCCCTAGTCTTTCTTAGTGTATTAAACAGAGGAGCTCTGCTTTAATTTCAGTCCTGGGGAGAAGAAAAAAAAAAAAAAAGAAAAAAAGGAAAACCTTGCCACAATGCAAAATTTCTAGAGTCTAAAAAAAAAAGAAAATTGCTAAGTGCTTGTAAGACAAGTAACACTTGCATTTCCTGCATGAGGAAAACAAGGGGGAAAAGAAGACATCCAAAGAGGGAAAGGATCAGGCATTCAACCTAGCCTCCTGACCCTGAGAATCGATTTTTTTGCTGCCTGCTGCATGGTCCTGCAAGTCAATGCAGATCCTGACTTCTTGCCTCAGATCTGTTTCGGGAGAGATTTTGCACCCATCAGGCAAAGTGTGCCAGCACTGGAGTGAGCAGTGTTATCGGGTGTTAGCTGCAGCACTCTGATACATCCTTGAGAACTAGCACATCATTAGGGATATTTTCACAATGGAATGTGTGGGTCTTAGGTCCATGTCAGACAGAACTGAGAATGCTTTCAAGAAGGAATTAAAAAGTCCTTAACAACTTCTAATAACTGTTCATTTAAATGTCCTTTATCCACGTGACTTCAGCATTGTTTTTGAAATTTTCAAAATGTTTTGATAAAGCAACTCTGTATGCTCAAAAGAAAGAAAGAAAGAACACACAAAACATCCAAACAATGAAACACACACCACCACCGCTTTCCCCTAAATGAAGGTATTTTTTGAAATGTGCTCTGGAAGAGAAATTAACAGGAAATATATATCGTAGCGCAATCCCCACTATAACAGATACAAAATCTGAATCTCTGCACTTTGGGCAGTTATTGCCACCTCCCTGAATTAGCCACAGTTTACACCTACTTGCACTGATATAAATGACAACACAAGAACAAAGTGATAGAAAACAGGTCTGCAATGTCTATCCTCAGCCAAACACACTTGCAACCCTTTTACAGAGCAAACTATATATTGCAGTATCTCTAACTGTGTATACTACAATAACAGTAATAACCTCTGTGGAACTACATGTAACATAAATTACATATTTTATATGCTGGACTTACAAGAGATTTCATATTGACCGATATATGCACAAACATTGAAACACCCCTGCTCACATGTTACATTCTAAGCACATTTTAAAATAGAATAGGATTTGTTCTTTGGCACAGCTGATGTGGGCCCTGCTCCCTCAGCAGCCACCTTGATGAAAAAAACAGTGAGAGTTCACACTCACCAAGGACCTGTCAGCACAAGGCATCACAGTTCCTGGAGAGCACTTCCAATTCCCACAGGCAGGTGTCTGTCTCAGTGACACAGCTTCAAGGGCACACCACAGACACCTATGAGATTAAATATTAAACTCCCTGGTCACACTGGCATGCAACCTCAGCCTTTATTATTTGTAAACTACATGGCTGAACAGCCCCAGATTTTCAAAGAAAGAAGTGATACTGTGGTTCACATTTTCACTGTGATTTTGCTGAAAAGCATGAAGGCCTGTGCTGCTTCCAGCCTTCCTTACCTATGCTGCTAAAAATGAACTGACACAGATCATCAATCACCCCTGCTGGGATGTCAAGAGACCACCAATATCATATCTAAGACGACTCCACTCATGAAAGAATATGTACTTAAGAACTCTAGATGTTTTCCAGATTACCAAGTTTTGCTCCAGAGATAACTGGAAATGTTTCATTTGAAATAACCTCCTAAGGGACAGTCTTATAGAGCAGCTATTCAGATTACTTACCTGTGTCCACTCTGTGTAAAGAGGCTTCTTCCTTAGCATTGCCAAGTGTGTGAAAGGAAAAGGCCCTGTCAGAAGAGTTGTCTGTCTATTCACAATATACCATCCACTTTGCAGCAATTTCCACAGAGATGGTTTCCCATCCATAACCCACGTGTTTCATAACCAGAAAACCACTACAGTGGGTACTAAGAACATATTAATGTCCTAGAGAAGGATAAAAATTAATTTTAAATCTGTGCCTTGTCTCTTATACAGGGAAAAAACAAATAAGTCTTTGCTGAAATACCATTTCATTTTAGGATTAACTGCCTTAAATATTCTAAGCAAACAATGATTTTTCATTCTTAAACCCCAAGCTCTATTTTTAGAGATTTATCTTATACACCTGTTTCTCTTTCCTAGAAATTAAATGCAGTACCTGATTTTTACCTAGATTCTCTGGCATCTCCCACTCCATATCCAATGCTATTTGCTGCCAAAGTTAACAGCAACTTTAGAATGAATTGAAGGTTAAGATGCATAACTTTAGAAAGCAGAATTTCACATTAATCTCAGCTGCTGTGTCTAGAGTTAAAACAGGAGCAGCTGGTGTTCAGGAGGTTCTGGCTTGGGAGTTATGGATGTCAGTGGACTGGAAAGGGAAGGAAGTTTGTTTATATGACTGATGACAATTTCTTGCCTATCAGTGCTGCTTTCATGAAATTTCTTTACCAAAAAGTGAAAGAATTTTGGTGTGGGTTCTCAGAAAATGCAGTTCCTCAAAACTCCACATCAAGAGGTGCAGTCTCTCCTCCTGTTCCTGCACTGGGGGCCAGGCCCCACCACCCACAGACCCACTCCTCCTAAAGCAGGTGTGTTTCCATCATGCCTGGGAGGAGGAAAGGCCAGGGTCTCTTTCAGGACAAAAGGCACTGGGCACACATAAAGTGGTTCTGCTCTGGGAAAGAAAGGCTGTCTGAAGCATGAAGTGGATCAGTTTAGGGATTTATTTTGTTCTTATTAGAAGCAAATGTGGGAGGGAAGAGAGAGGAGTCATAGTCTTCACTTTCTAACATTCAAGTACTGTAGTAGTCACCAGACACACACAAAACCCCGGGTCCCAGGCCCTCCTTGGTATTTAAACTTTTGCCTCATCCCTCTGAAGCCTAATGTTCCTATTCACAGCCAGCAGGTCTTTCCTGACCCATCCTGGCCCCTTCCTCTGCTGTGCTGAGCACTACATGCACCTCACTCAGTTTTGTCCCCTCTCAGCTCTGTGACAGTCTGCACTAAATTTCTCCTTCCTGACTCTGGCCCTTCCTTGTCACCCTTTTTCTCCTTTAAAACTTACCTTGGTTTTGGCCCCTACTTTTGGATTTATGTCTATTCTGTAAGGAAGGGATACCCAGTTTATTTTAACATGCAAGCTCAGTCAGAAGTTTGATCTAGGCTGCAAGGAGCAGACTGTGGGCACTGCCCCCCAGTCCTAACAAATCACTCGCTATGTTCCATTGCAGCCCAGCACATACATGGATTTCCCATCACCCTGGAATGGCTCCTCATTCTCCACTATCTCTTGGCCTGTCTGTGAAAGCTCTTCAAAGCTCTATCCTAGGTGTCATCTTCTGTATCTTATCCTCAGGGAGCCTCTCCTCTTCACACTGATATAACTATTACCTTTAGGTAAATGGCTCCCAAATCTACATCTCAATACCAAAGTGATCTCCCTCAGTTTAGCACTACACGTTTAATAACACTTCTGATCTGCTGCCCTGGAAGGATGACTATTTGTTTAAAACTAAACTTTGCAGATATTACTGAGCAGCTTGTCTTTTTCCTTTGATGTTATTTCCTTTTATGTTATTTCCTCTTCTCCACTGCTGTTAGCAGCAAAATTCTTCCCATTTCTAAAACTTCAATTTTCAATGCCTACTTTTAATACCTATTTTTTCTACCTACCAGTTCGGGAATATTTCCTGCCTTTCAAACCTTTCTCCACAATAAAAGTAACAAATCCTGACAACATGCTTCTCCACATCTTGGCCATCTTGATCTACTACAAGTATTTTCTTCTTCAGTTCTTCATTGCTCCTGTCTTTTTGGGCCAAAAAGACAGTCAGTGATGAACAGAATGATATAAATGCATTACACTCCCAGGACCTGTTGCACTTAGATATAGTAAGGTAATCACAATAACTTTAATTACATCAAAAATAAAATGCAGCAGCAGTAACAAAAATTATTGATCTATATCTCCTCTGTGACTTCCCTTCCTGTACTGTTGAATTTTCAGTTCCTGCCCCATTATCCCTACGTTCTATGCCAAAGCTGGGTAAAAGCTCTCACTTGCTGGCTTCTTGAAGTGCCAATGATGAACACATCCTCAAGGTGACATTTTAAAAAGCAGCTTGGCCTTGTATTGAAAATCTCCTCTTCAGGTTCGTGCCTGACTCCCACTCCTGTTCCCAGATACTGGTTTTCACAAACCTTTTCGGAACCTTGATACAAAACTTTCCAGTGTGCCCAGAAGTAAGGGCAGAAAGAGGCACAGACAACAGAACTACAAACACATCTCATTTCCTTAGAATAAGAGAGAGAACAAAGAAATTATTGATTTTCAGATTTACACAATATACTTACACTTTTAATTCCTTCAGCTTACTATCAGTTCAAATAGTTTCAATGAAAGAGGCAACAGTCATTATATTTAAACTTTATATTTCAGATCTATTTTTCGAGAGGTGTGAAATGAAGGAAGGAGTGAAATGAATGCTGCTGATGCAGGACACTGCCGTTTCAGAAAGCCAAGACACACCTGTCTGCTCTCAGCATTTTCATTGATTTCTTCACATGCCAGACCCACAAACCATTTCTTAGGGGCTGCTGATGCTCTGCCAACACCAGTAAATCAGACATGCTGAGGGAAGCTTTCTAGCACAAAAGCTGAGCAGCATGAAGCAGCTGGTGCCCATGCCAGGAACCTCTCTTGCCTTCAGGCCAACGCAAGCTGGTGACCAGCAGCCCTTCCCAGAGCACCCCAGCCGCTGCTCTCCACAACAGGACTGTCTGGCACGTTTCAGTCTCCAAGAATGTCGGCGTCTTTACCTAAACCGAGATTACAGATGGCACTTCTATGCCTGAGATGGGTTTTATTGAAACTCCAACTTTCAGCAGTTAAATACACACAATTCTGCTTAGACATAAACAGCGTTCCAAGTATAAGTAACATCTGAAAAAGTGATCTGTTTTCTTGCTGTTCAGCCAAATGTCATTCACTTCCAGAGTTTATTAGACCTACTGGCATCGTCCAAGAAAAAAGAAAACATCTCCTTACCTACCTTGTAATTGTTTTAATAGCTACTTGAGACAAATTTGCAAGAATTACAGCTTTTTTGTAAAATATTTTGCATATGGATTTTTTTTTTTTTGTTCACACTGATAGACAGTTGAATTAGATTATCACTGTAGGTCCTTTCCAGCTGAACAATTCCATTCTGTTTTGTCTTCTATTTTGACACTCAAGAGAGGTATTGAAATGTGAGCTCTGGATCTGGTCCTCGTCTAGTCTAGGGCTGCTCCCTGCAGCAAACCCATAATAATCCTCTTTTCTCAGAATAACAAGAAGTTGGCCTTTCTGTAAACTAGAGCTGGAGAAGAAGAACTGGAGAGAAAGATTATTTTAAAGAATTTTTTTTAACTTCACGAGGCTGAGGATTCTCATTTAAACAAAGTTGACGAGAACAGCTAAATCAAATGAAAACAGAAAGAAGTCTTGCCTTTATATGGTGGGAACAGGGAGTTAAAGGAAAATGCAATGGCACTAACATTTATGGAAATTTGCACTGTGAGCATAAGCACCTGAGCATCCAAGCAAATATTAATACAGGATTTGAATATATCTCTGCAACCCTGATGGGCAGCAATACAAAACCAGGAAATGCTCTAGGCTATGTCTATGTAAAACCCACATCAATTGCCCATATCAGTTAAAAAACAGAGATACATTTAAATTACTGCCAGTTTGTGAGCAGGCCTTTGATTGAATGCCATTTGCATTTCATAGAGAAAAACAAAAGTTTGTGGGCCTGATTCTCCATAGACTTGAACCCAGGTGGCTTCACTTGTATTGCACAGGGTACCATTATAGAGTGGCTCAGTATCATAAGTATTTGCAGCTCCTTGTGTGACTAGAAATATATTCCTAAAATGCAAAATGCTTGAGGAAGGAAAACCAGCATCCAGAAGCCAATCTGAATATGTGCCGTGTTCCTGTCTTGCTTTTCCTTCCCCACTCCACTCCTGGGACCACAGCATGACCAGGCTGGACATGCCAAAAGGAGCCAACTTATTGCAACCATCTTAACTCATGGCCTGAACGTTCTATTTTCCATAGAGTATACCTGTTCTAAAAATACCTCTACTGCCCTTCGTTTGCTCATCTTGTTGTCCTGCCAGAATTATAGCCTGAAAAGCTCAGAGGTTTTCAAGTAATTTTCAAGTGGCCTTTTCCCCTTCTCATGCATTAAAGGCTGCCCCTTCATTTCTCCGCCTTGCTTTTCTCTCACCTGTTTGTGAACAATCACTTCAGCCTCAGCCAAGCACACAGAAACAAGCACTGAGCCAAGGCATATTTGCCTTGGGTCAGGCAAACAGGGTCTGTGTGGCCACCCTTGGCCTGGGGCAGGATGAAAGGCCATCCAGGCCCCCTCACGGTTTGGTGACACCCCAGCCAACCCTCCCTTCCTTTGGGAACAATTACAGAGGATCACTCAAAAGTGGCTACAAATAAACCTCTTTCCAGAAGCTAAGAGAGGCTGCTTTCTCACCGCCAGCATTTGGGACCAGTTTTCTGCTGTCACTTACACTGGTGGGAGCCTCGGGTGCTGTCACAGAGGGAAATCACCCAGGACTTTCTCTGGATGCATGACTTGGCTTCCTGGTAGCTAATCCAGGCAGTAGTTCACATGTGGGTTTTATCTTAAATAAAGAATGAGAGCAATGATACTTGTGTGTTTTCACTTTTGCTCTGTTATTGGGGTAGTTTCAACTTTTTTTCATGCTCTCCTTGCCAGCTCTGCACACTGCGCAACAGTTAATCTAAATCCTCCTAAAGACATCAGCTGGTGGCTGAATCCTATGGAAAAGTAATTTTAAGAATGGATGAAGTTTATAGAGACAACGTCTGCCCAGACAGTAAATGTGGAAATGAACATGCTTTTAATGGTAGTGGAATAAATCTGGCTTAGTGCAACATGGGGGCCAAGCCTTCCTGTCAGCCCACACAAAAGCATGAAGCAGGCCCGAGCCTGCCTCCTCTGTGTAGGATGTCCTCTCATCAGAGGGGTTCACTGCAAGCTACTCCTGGCTCCAGCTTGGAGACTGTAGCTCTCAGGTGCAAAGGGAGAAAGCAGAGTGAAATTTGCTTATCCAAGCCCTTTTCCAGCCTACAGCCAAAAGAAACTGTTTGGTATCATCCAAATGGTACTGTGGGCCAAAGGCAAGAGCTCCACATTATGTATTGTAGAGTTCCACACAGCGCATTTCTGGGAGTAGAGCGACTGGGTCCTAAGCTGGGCGGGAGGCTGAAGCCCTCTTTTGATCAAAAGAAAAGCATTAATCTTATCAAATCAGTCATCTCTTCCTCTCACATTAGAAGCCAGCTTAAAAGCTTCAGCCTTATACCTTAAATCCTTTAACTCAAATCTAGCTTGTCACCTGCATCCTTGCCACAGGAAGAAAGTGCAGCCTCGACAGCAACATCAGCTGCACGGGACCCAGCTGAAGCTGTCCAAGGAACAGCTGGGCATTGGCAAGCCCACACTTCACCACTGGAGAAGAGGACATTGGACAAGTGTGGGAGCACTGCAGCTCTGCCACCACTGTGGCATGGGGCCAAAACTTGTAGCTTCTCTCTTCAGTCAAAACAGAAAGCAACCCACACATTGTGGGTGAGTGATAGGGAGGAGAAAAGTCCTTTGCACATTAAAATTGCTGATGATGTTACATTGTGTATGTGATGAATACACTACAAGTCTGGAGATAGGGAAAAAGTGGTTCTGATGATCAGTTACTTGAATGTTTGGTGAAAGCCCTTCTGAGAAGAGGAGAAAAGCTGTATCATGTCACAACATCAAATGGAGCATCACCTAAGAACATCCACCTCATGTTAAGGAAACCAAGAAAGGTGTATTAAAATTAAACCAAAAGGTGGTTACAGTTTCATCTCAAAACTTTCCCTAGCCATTTTCTTCTCCCTTTTTTTTTCTTTCAAGCCAAATGATCTTCTTTGACAGAAAAATTCACTTCTGATTCCTGTTCCATCACTAGAATTATGGGGGGAAAAAAGTGGGAAAACAAAATAAAATAATTTGAAAATCTCATTGTCTTTTACTGCAAAATGGTCTTAGAAGACTGGATAGACCACTGCTCATTTATACAACTACTTATTTAACTTGTGGTAATATTGTCAGAATTTACCAATGCTAGGTTTCTCCAAGTTGTTCAAAGGTTAGGGATCATGTAATACACTTTTTGTATTTACAAATGAAACTTTAGGTCATATCATCAAATATACAGGATAAAGTCCTGGTTTCCTATTCTGTGATTCCCCCACCAAAAGCATACTACTTCACTTTTCTTTCAAACTGTTTCATTGTCCAGGTTATCATTTGGTAAATAGGCTCTAAATTTTGTAAATGACATTAAATAAAAAATTCTGGTATGCAACTGTGTTCCTAATTCATGTAACAAACATAGCAATTTATACAGCAACTTATACGCTCAGAACAGGTTAATTCAAGTACAAAATGACCACAGGTATACTTATGCACAATAAAAATATCTGGATTTAAGATTAGAAGAGAGCAAGGGTCACCGCATTTTTCATTGCTGTAGAAAAAGGATGTTATTTTTGTCCCTTGCAATATAAATGAGCTTAGTAGGCCCAACATGTGAAATACCTTCAGGACAGAACTGACTTTATGAAAAGATAGATGGATGGAACCATTGAGTTCATAATCATACCACTGCTTTTGACTTCTCTCCAGAGCATGTTCTACTTAGGAAAAGAATGCAAACTGCAAATTAAACCCTCACTTATCCTCAGCAACCTGACAGTCTGGCCCAAGAAATACTGCAAAGTCTGGCAGACAGGGAGAGTGATGTGTGCATCGCATGGAGGTGTGAGGAACGCGGCCCACCCTGGCTCATCTCGCAGGGCACAGCTGGGCAACTGTACACAAAGAGGGGAAACAAGTGTCTTGGAGGGGAGGAGGTGAGAAGGGGCCTAAAGCAAAAATGGGAGATATTTTTATTTCCTTCATATCCTGCTGCTATTTCAGCCAAGCATTTTTCATTGCCAATTTATATGAAAAGGGGTTTTTTCACCAGAACAGTTTTCAGATGTCAGAATTAATCCCTTTGATTAATGTAATTAAAACTGAGTGTGCTACTGAGTCTTTTCAAGCACTCTTCATCACCATCCTTTTAACCTGCCCTTTTTGCATTTTCAGTTGGCAGCACCTTTGCACAGGGACACAATGAGCTGGAAGGGAAGGTGTTCTACCAAGCAGATTGGGGCAAACACCAATGAAGTTTCTTCTAAGCATTTGCACCCTCCTTATCTCTGTGCCATTCTTCAGCTTACACACCCTCAAACATTCTCCTTGCCTTCATGCTGCTTAGCTTCTTTTTGGAACATCAAAAACTTGAAAACCTTGATCAAAATTCTTTTCTTTAGCTCTTTGTCTTCCCCTTTAGCAGAAGCAGCAAGTCCCTGAATCTGACACAGAACTTCCCTAGCCCAGAAGCACTGTCTGAATAATTAACATTTCTCTCCTCTAACTTTTTATGGTCCCTTATCCACCCTATATTATTCCTGTGGTATGCAGGTGCACATGAGTTCCCTCTCAAATTTACAATAAAACGAGAGGATCATCCCAAGCCCTCCAAGAAAAATACAAGGGTGTTAAACCTCATTCTTGACAACTGAGAAGTTATAAAAAAACTGAGATACTGGATGAGCATTTTCCTAAATCTAGGTCCAAATTTAAACCTTGCCAGGCAGCCATCTGGCTGAAGAACACTGCAGGGAAGGCAAGGAGCAATTCCACCACCACGGGGCACAACTGCTCAAGCAAAACCACAGTGAAGCCACAGCTTGACAGGCAAAAATGCTGTTCTGCTGGGAGAATTTATTTTTTGCAGGGAACATCTATCAGTGAAAGAATTATTTTCCCTTTGAGTAAGCATTTGAACGACAAGGAATGAGGCAGTGTGTCTCTTGCCACAGCAGATCACGGCAGCTGCCTCCACTATTGCCCTGTAAAAAGAACATCTTCGGGAGGAGTGACTTTGGATGGCACAATACCAGTCTGAGTAGCACTGTTTGAAAGCACAAGGGCTTTGTTTAATTATAACATAAGTTGCTTGCCTTTTTCAGATGCTCACATCCTTTGCTTAGAGAAACCAGGGCCAGCTGCTGCATGATGGTTCTCACAAAGGCACCAGAAGGCAAACTTTTGGAAGACATCACTGTAAAGTCAAAGAAAAATCATAATCAGAATTTTACTGGTAACTTGTGAAAGAAATAAAAATGGTTCCATTTCAAGAGTTTTCTAGCACTTGGGTACTCAGTTTCTAGAGTACTATTTATCTCTATTTTTTAAAAATTTCTTTGCATTATTCTCCCTATAGTATATAACGTCTAACACAAATATATGTGTTAGACCTTTTATACTATAGGCAGAATAATCTATGCTCCAGATCCACTGAAGGTGATTGAGACACCTCTACAGAAGGGAACAGTTTTAATCAACTAATACTCCTTTCCCGTATTTCAGGTGTCTGGCAGCCTTGATTCAACAGGGAGTTTCAGATTAATGGAAAAGTTGCAGTAAACCAAGTCCATACTTGCAGGATTGTTGTAAAAATTAGGGTACAAGCCAACATACAGGTGTAAAAAAAATAGCAAAATTAAAGAGAGGAGCAAGACAGCAAAGGCCAAGAACAGGATCTCCCTATTTCAATGACTTTTAAGAGGATCAAAATGAGCAAGTGATACATAAATTATGAAAACCAAAAGTCAATTTTTTTTTCAAAGTATTTCTCATCCTAACCCAAAGAATAATGGACTTGAATAATCCTGCTGTAGTACAGTCAGTCATGAAAATCACTTGTTCACATGTTGGGCGAATTAATCAGAGTCTCTGCATATTCTGGCATAGAGGCTTCTTCTCTATTTAAATAATTGACAGATTGCTTTGGATTTTAGCATTTAATATGTCTCTTCAAATTGTAGTTCAGTTTTCCTTTTTCTAGAGACTGGGATGCTTTTGGTTTAACAAGCAGAAATAACTGTGATAGAAGAATTGCACCAAAAGGACAACACCATATTACTGGGCTTGATTCTCAGGTGACACAAATGAGCACTGATCCATTGATGCTAATGAGTTACACACTCCTACAACACTTAAAGATCTGGCTTCTTTTCTTGCTGCCTTCTTGCTGTCAACTTTTTGCCATCAGTTTTGGTTTGGGGCTTCCTTCCCCTCCTCCCCCCAACTAAACTACCTAAATATTCAGCTATGACCATGCATGTAACTCAACTTTTTGATTTTATATGCCCAGGTTTTCTTTTGGGCTGTTAACTATTACAGCCCAGTGGAAACAGCAGCCAAAACTCTTCACAGTCCCACTGGTTCTGTAGTTTATTCTTTAGTCTTCCATTCTGAGAAAGATGATATAAAAATACTAAATTATTTAATACTCAAAACCAGGAAGAAATCAAAGATAACAAATATCTTGCTAAATCTTAGAAGACGTTCTAGAGATATAATTAGGAATGAGAATACCTTAAAATATACTTAGTGTCCCCTTGAAGATGGGACAAATCTGTTTATTCCTCTCCCTGCTGTTTACTGATCACCATCTTTCTACTCAGAGGAAAGCAGATCTTTTTTCTTCCTGATCAAGATCCTTCAGGAATTACAGAAAAGGGCTCCCATGTTAGATAGATGTGCTTTTCCTGAGATCAGCCTGCAGAGTGGAAAATCTGCCTGGCTACATGTTAACGACAATTTTGAACCCATCTTCCTCCCCCCTCTCTCCAGTACCTAGGTCAGCACAGATTAAATATCTAAATCCTGGTCTTCTACACAGTGTAAAGTTTCCTTCAGATCTTAGTAGCTTCTAAACTCCATGCCTAATAAATGAGAGCTCCAGACAGTGTTATCTAGAGTGGTAACACAAAATAGCATGAGATAATACCCTGTGGACAGTGCACCTGCAAAGGTGTATGAGCTAAATGCATATGGAAGAGATACGTATGTGAAACAGAGCTGAAACAACAGTCAGTGGGAATCAGGGAATTAGATTTATGTCCCCAGAAAAAATGCTCTGCACTTCAATGAAACCTTCTCCCACATTGTCTGGTCTGCCTCTGAGGGCATCTCAAACACTGTCTGAAACCTGTTGTAGAGCTGGCTCTCCAACATAGCCTTAGCACAGAGTGATTCAGTTCTTTGCAACCATATTATGTTTCTGTATATCAAATTGTACACCCCTGTGAACAGAGGAAAAATACCTAAACATTCTTAGAGTCATAATTAGTTGCTAAATTGAGATAGGGGTATTCTTCCTCTGAAGTCTGTGTTGTTCTCTAGGATTACTGAAGCTAAATTTCCCTTGACACCTCTCAAAAGAAAACCCAGCTCCACAACCCAGTGAAGGAGAAGCAGATGATTTAAGATTATAGGATTAGGATGTTTTTACTAGTTCTAATTCCTTCTTCATCAGTAATGTGTGTACATGGTTATTCACCACAAACTATTCGCTGCCCTAGTTAAAAATAGCGGTTTCACTCCTTTTCCCAGCAGGGAGGTGTTCACACCATAGCTGACACTAACAGGCTCTGTTGTTAGAGAAACTAAGAACAGGATAAGCAAAGAGTATGAGACACTGACCTGGATAGTTTTCTTTTAGTCCGTTTGGATTAGAAGGAAAAAAAATACCTCTAAACCAGACAACAGCTGTGTCAAATGCAGAGAAGGGACTCTTCTGTATGGAAGTTCTGAGCATGCAAGGTTTCATTCTTTCTCTTCAACAGACCATTCACAGGTAACCCACAAAAACTCAGATTTATGAGAGGAATGAACACTTTAGGAAAACAGGCCCTTAAAAAGAGACTGGTATTATCTGTAGTGTTTTTTAAATGTTCAACCATGCAAAGTCCTGCAGTTGACAAAGCCCCAGACATTTCTATTGAATAATTTTCTTAGTCATCTAATAGATAACAAAGATATATTGCATAAAATATATAATGGATTATATTTTATATATAATTAATATATATTGCAAAAAATCGGTTGATTTTTCAAATTCAAAAACAATATTCAAAGAAAAAGTAACTTTAGAAGCCTAAGAGGGCTAAGGAATAGTCTGAAGGCACTTCGTGTGACGAGACAATTTGTGGCATGGCAGTTGATGTCCAGGGATGTCCACTTAAAAGCAAAATAAAGTTTTAGTCAGTATTTTTTTTTTCCTTCCAGTAGCTGGGAAACAAAGCACAAAACAAATGACAAGTAAACATTCAGCCACAGGAAGCCATTAACAACAGTGGGCACCAATTAGGGCCCAGCAGGTATCCTTTACACCGCCTGGTGCTCTAGCTCCTCCTCAAATACTTTGGCATAACACTCACAAACTCGGGCTTAGGAAACAACAGGCTGTTTCATTTACTCTGCAATTTGTAGCCACATATTCCTGCTGATAGGCCCATAAACCTGTTTGTAGTCTTCTTCTGTTTCCCTTCAAGTTTGTGTCATTAGAAACTACAATTACTGTCTGTCCAAAGAGAATACTCTTCAGGAAAGAAAATAAAATTGAGATACTGTGATCCTTTTCCTCTTTGTCTCTCTCTCTCCTTTTCAACTTTTCTTTTCAAGGAGAATGCATAACACAATGGCTGACGTCAGGCAAATGGGCTCACTGAGAAAATATATGTGAATTCTCAGATTTTTGCAATGGGGACATTATTTTTTCAAATCACAAATTTTCCAGTAGAACAGAGTGAAAACCACGTTGTTCTCAAAATTGAGTCAAGGCCTGCAAGAATTAAAAAAGACCAAAAAATATGTTCTACTTCAGCCAAAAGCATTGCACAAAATATACAGAGTTTTGAAATCCGTATGTCAATTTTAAGATACTTTGTAACTACTATCCAAAAAGCCTCAATAAATTACCCAAGCCTTTTAAAGTCACTCATAGATTGTGCCTTACTTCTTCCCTGAGCAAGTACAGAGTTTTATTGAAACATGACACAGAATAAGATTCTCACTTTTACATTGAGACTGTAAGATAAAAAATAACAAAGCAAGTTGCAATCCCCCAAACCAAGATTTTACCAGCTTGTAACTGTTTTTCTGAAATGAAAAAGTACTTTTGTGGCATTACAGTGCTGCAAAAAGCAGAGGAAAGTCAGAGTCCAGCCCAGAGAACTGAGAGATCTTCTTAGTGAGTGTCACGATATAAAACAATATGAGTGAAACAACCCACTCAACTCCACTAAATCAACCTTTGTCTTACAGCAATCCACAGCCAGGGTGCTCTCATGTGCCATTTCTGTTTCTATCATCACTGCTAGGTGAAAGTTAACCAAAATATCATCAGTTGATGTTTGATAGTTTCTCGATGCTTTTGGAATTACATGACAGCAAGGAAAGCAAACCCAACCTGTGCTAATTCAGCGCCCTCCATGTTTCTCTTTGATATTCCTTAATTTTTAATAATTTTTTCCACTGCTTTTGCCATTTCAAAAAAAATCAAAGCAAACATCAGCAAATGAGTTACTTTCCAATTGCACTAAATGTTGAATCCCCACTGGCAAAGGTGTTCCAGCCACTCATCTCTTTGCTCCCTTCACTGCCTCTGCTGACAGTTCTCACTGAAGCTCCCAACTCCTGCTCCTCCAGCAGCATGACAGAGTTGTGCAGCCTCTGCATGCAACAGCCCCCACAAGAAGCATTGAAAATCGTCTGTGACAGAGGGATGAACTCAGCAACAGAGTTCGCAGAACACCTATCCATTGGGTTTTGAGGAATAACCAGATATCTGCTTTAAGCCTTGTGTCATGTGTCTCGGTACTGTCATACAGGTGTGGAGTATAGGAGTGTCCTTATCATGCCCAGATATTCACAGAATCACAGAATCACAGAATTACCAGGTTGGAAGAGACCTTCAAGATCATCGAGTCCAACCTCTGCCCTAACACCTTAACTAAACTAAACCATGGCACTGAGTGCCACATCCAATCTCTTTTTAAACACGTCCAGGGATGGTGATTCCACCACCTCCCCGGGTAAACCATTCCAATACTTTATCACTCTTTCTGTAAAAAAGTTTCTCCTAATATCCAACCTATATTTCCCTTGGCGCAACTTAAGACTCTTGTCCTCTTATTCTGTCAGTTGTTGCCCGGAAAAAGAGACCAACCCCCACCTCACTACAACCACCTTTCAAGAAGTTGTAGAGAGTGATAAGGTCGCCTCTGAGTCTCCTTTTCTCCAGGCTAAACAACCCCAGTTCCCTCAGCCGTTCCTCATAGGGCTTGTGCTCCAAGCCCCTCACCAGCCTTGTTGCCCTCCTCTGGACACGCTCAAGTGTCTCCACGTCCTTCCTGAACTGAGGGGCCCAGAACTGGACACAGTACTCAAGGTGCGGCCTCACCAGTGCCGAGTATAGGGGAAGGATGACTTCCCTGCTCCTGCTGGCCACACTATTCCTGATACAGGCCAGGATACCATTGGCCTTTTTGGCCACCTGGGCATACTGCTGACTCATGTTGAGTCGGCTGTCAACGAGTACTCCCAAGTCTCTTTCTGCCTGGGCACTCTCCAGCCACTCTGTCCCCAGCCTATAGCGTTGCAGGGGGTTATTGCGGCCAAAATGCAGGACTCGGCACTTGGACTGGTTAAACTTCATCCTATTGGACTCAGCCCATCTATTCAACCATTCCAGGTCTCTCTGCAGAGCCCTCCTACCCTCCAACAGATCAACACATGCTCCCAGCTTAGTGTCATCCGCAAATTTACTAATGAAAGACTCAATGCCCTCATCCATATCATCAATAAAAATATTAAACAGAGCAGGTCCCAGCACAGACCCCTGAGGGACACCACTGGTGACTGGCCGCCAGCTGGATGCAGCACCATTCACCAGCACTCTCTGGGTCCAGCCATCCAGCCAGTTCTTAACCCAGCAAAGAGTGCTCCTGTCCAAGCCATGGGCTGCCAGCTTTTCCAGGAGGATGCTGTGGGAGACAGTGTCAAAGGCCTTACTGAAGTCTAAATAGACAACATCTACAGCCTTTCCTGCATCTACCAGGCGGGTTACCTGGTCATAAAAGGAGACCAGGTTGGTGAAACATGACCTACCCCTTCTAAATCCATGCTGGCTGGGTCTAATCCCCTGTCCCTCCTGTAGGTGCCTGTATTGGCAGCCTAGAATCCAGAAAGATAATTGACAAAAAACCCACGGATCCTGTGTGTACCCAGAGCTCACCTGTCCGGTGCTCATGTCATGGGAAGTGTCTAGGAACCACTGAGTGCTGCACCAGCCCTGACTCCTCACTGCTGCTGCTTTGCAGCTCGGCACTTCAAGGAGACTGTGTGGCCACCAAGGTAGAGAAATTCAGTACCTGTCCTGTTCCTCTTGGCTCAGCAGGGAACCGAAAGCAGAAGGCTCCACATCTCTGTTTCCTGGCATGCTGGGACAGGAGCACTGTGTGACAGAAGTGAGTGAAACGACCCAGGCACTGATATTCCTCAGCAATACAGAAAATGACACGTGAGGAAGCCTGAGTACAGGAAACCAAACGAGTTTGCCCATTTCCACAGATCAGGGAACTGAACTGAGTGGACTCTGCTGATGTGCTGCTCCATGAATACATGTAAACTCAAACATCCTCCTCCATAGCTAAAAGGATACGACTGTTGTGGACATTTGCAGGGTTTTCAGAATGAGGTTTATTTATTCCATTTGAGATTAGCCTAGCCTGGCCTTTCCCAGGTACCAAACTGCTGGGGAGTTTCACCCGTTACAATGAAAGCTTTCCCCATTCCTCCATGGGAAGGAAGCAGTTGTGCCTGTGTAACTTACCTGCATACACACATTTCAGTTTTGTCTTGATACTTCTCAGAAAGAATTTTGGGACACAAAATAATACACATAAATACTGATCATCTAAGTGTACACAAATCCATCCACAAAACACCAGCTAACAGGAAAAGTGTTTCTATTCGCACAACTGAGTGCATATATATAAGCAACTCTTTCAGCACTAAGAATTTATCTTTGAAAACTACATCTTATACTCTAAGGCCAAAAGAGGTACTGTCCCTGCTCTACAGCCACCTAGAAATCAGGTGGCTCCTCCAAGCCAGTCATCTAGGCTCCTTCTGTAGTCAAGCAAGAGAGATAAGTGTCTCCAGATTGCCATTTATCCCATTCTAGGATAGGTGAGTAAAACAGGTGAGATGAATCCCTGGTGTGGTATCTGCTGGGGGAGGGTGAGGAATTACTTCCTAGATTACTCCCTTAGGAGAGATACTTAACTTTTAGCAGCTAATGTTGAGAGGAATCCCATGCTACAAGATTAGGGAGGATTATAAATATTCACACACTTGTGAAAATTCCCACTATACTTGGCTTACAAAGAAAGTAAAAATTTAAATTTCCCATGAAAAAAAATCATCTTACACTCTCAATCATTCAAACCGTAGTTCACTATATTAGTCAGAGATCTGGAGAAGTTTTGTGCGTTTTCATAAAGAAATAAGGTTCATGCCATTCTGTTTTCCCAAGAAAATGAGGTTCATATTCTGAATATTAAGAAATTGTCTGTTACAAACCTGTTAGCCATTTAAATATGACAGAGATACATAAAAAATCTTGAAACATTTAGTGGGAGCATGTTACTAAGTAAAGGACAGATCTGTCAGCGCTGCCAAAGAGGAAAGGTGGGAGCATGTCATCAATCCTGAGATCAGAAACGAAATTTAACCCAGAGAAGGAACTTGTTTAGCTCACTGCTTCCATTCACCTGACACCACAGTGTCAATTAGAGACAACAGCTTTTCCACATCTGCTGTTCTTCAGGAGTTCAAGGTTCTCTTTTGGTTTTGCACAACATCCATGCAAACAGTGAGAACAGCTCTTGTCAGTAGAATCTCTCCATGGTGCCTCCTGCACTGCTGAAACCAGTGGCACTATTTCCTTTTCTCCATACCAGCTAAGTATGTGCTACCATTTACAGCCTATAAGTGCAGGTCGGTCCTCACAGGCAAATATCTCCGAAAAAAAAGCTGCTCAGCCCAACTGGGCACTGTTTGCAAGTTCTTTTAAACCACTAACAGTTGCATTAAATAGGGAAAAACATTTCATACTTTGATGAGATTCACACCCGGCATTCTTGCAAGGCTAACTCTTCAAGAAATTGAAAAATTCAAGCTTGTACTAGTAACATGTATACTCTTCAGTCACAGTTTCTTCTTCCTGCATGGAAAAAACAATGTGCTACTTCACAAGCCCCGATAAACTAAACTCAGAAATAGTTTGAGAAAGGGGCAGACATTGCATTTACTGTTTTCTCTGTTTATTTGCTACTGTTATCCCCTTTAGGATTTTCCCTTCTCATGCCAATTATTTAAAAAATGAGGAGAAAGCATAAAGACATGATTAAGTGAGCATCTGCTTAAAAGTGGCTCTAAATTCTAGAAGTCAGAGCCCAATGGCACAAAGCAGGTAAAATGTAGACATGAGATCTGCATTTCTCTGCATTGCTGTGGCTGGTTGAAAAGATTCACAGATATCTACCAGCACTAAATTGATATTCAGGTGTTGAAAAGCAACTGTCACAGTCACAACTGAAATGCCAGCCTACATACAATGATTCACATCTTGTGTTCCTTTAAATATAACTATAACCCTGTCATGCTAACAGTCCCATGGAAATCCAGAATGGGTGAGGAGGGGAGCTTTCATTTCCTGGTTACTGTACAACCATTTCACCTGTCTTGTCCCAGAGTCTGGTGCTGCATTCCAGTAATGCAAGCACTGGGAAGGCTGGAGAGGTGTGAAAGGACCGTAAAACAGAAACACCAGGAGACACCATGGAGATCATCAGGTCACACACTGCAGTTTTACAGCCCTGGTTTCCAGCCACGCTAGCTCACAGCCAGCCAAAGCCTGGGCTTCTGCAGGCAGTGAGAGGAGCAAAGCAGTGGCTATGCTGGACACACCCACTTGCTTCCACTCTCCATAACCCATCTCACAAGTACATTCCCACACAGAGCAGCTGTGAGATTTGAGTTCACAAAGGTGGTGAATTTGAAGCATTAAAGCTTGTCTTTAGATGCACTGCTTCACTGCAGACGTACTTTATGGGGGTTTTCTCGTAACACCTGCTACATCCAACAGAGAAACGGATGCAGGTCCTCCATTGGATCAGAATCCAGCTCTCAGTTTCTCCTGCAGTCACTTTTCCCCTCTTCCTCTTCAGTATTCTCCAAATTTTTTTCTTCTGAAGAAAGCATCTGAGAAGAATTCCAAAATTACCATCCTTAAGTCCTACACACTTTCATTTTTAATACAGACTAGCATAACCAGGCCTGCAGTCTTTAGGTTATTTTTATTTTATTTGCTCAAAATAAATAGCTGTCAATATTAAAAATGAGTGATTATCTGCTAATATACCAATGAATGGCATACCCAAGCTAAAGATTTTAAGTCCCAATACGGTTTTACAGACTACATCAGTACAAATTACTCAAGAGGACCAAAGTTTCACACCTCATGCATTATGGACACATTAATGAAACAAGTGGGATCTGGGAGCACATCTCTGTCCACATCCACACTAGCACAGCACAGAACAGAGGAAGCTGAACCTGCAGAATGAAAGTCAGTGCTGAGGACCCAGCACCCGCCCAAGTTTTTCTTATTTTGAGCTACCTCTGGAACTGTGGACCAAAACACCCACTGGCAGCTGGCACAGAAGGCAAAGCATGTCCGTCCATCCATCCGTCCATCCATCCATCCGTCCATCCATCCATCCATCCATCCATCCATCCATCCATCCTCAGGCCCACTTCATGATGTGAGCCTCCAAGTGCCAAAGGGGAACAGCTGGAGGCTCACTTCAAAGTAGGTCTGAGGTAATTAGCTCTAAAGACTTTTGCTACATAAATACTAATAGTAATATTTTAATGTATCTCAAGCACTTCCAGTTTAAAATGGGTGGAATAAAACTGATTTAAAGTTTGTCAGTTCTTAGTTAAATATGCTTGTTTTCATCACCATTGCTGTTTTCCTGCTCTATACCCAAAAGGCTCCAGGGCACAGCATGGCCATGCAGACATGCCTGCAAATGAACACTAGTGCAATTAGACATCTACAGGCCTGTACAACAAAAGAATTGAGCTGAACTATTAGTTTCTACAAATGTAGTCTCCCTCACAGGTAGATCTTGGGCAGAAAAAAGTTTGCTGGTTTTAATTTTTTAAATTTAATTTGCATATATACATTAAATCCATGTCTATAACTCACTGTGGAAAACACAGTTTAAACAAGCTTAGGATACTAGAAGAGAAGAATACTTGAACTATTGTTTCTTTTTGGGCTTCGAGGCCCACATGACACAGTCGACAAGGCTACAAAAGTTCAACCATTTTTGTGTGCAGGCCCAGGTAAAGGAAGTCTGCATTTTCCAGCCCCCCATGTGCTTATTTGACATACACATATAATGGGAAATAATGCTGGGGAAGCCCTGAGCAATAATGTGCGAGGCACTCCTGCAAAAAGCAGCATTAACAGACTTTTACAAATTGTTATGACAACTTAGTAATTGGATACAGCAACTTTTCCAGACCTATTGGCACACGAGTGTGGGAAGAGCTTGCCTGGAGGCTGCTTGTTCTGCAGGACAGTAGCTGCAGGCAATTCAGGGGACACTTTCACTGGCAGCTACAGGTCAGGAAAATAAAGGGGAAAAATACTTTGGGAAAAAAGTCTTGAAGAACAAAATATAAAAATAGACTTTTGATGGTTTGAACAACATAAAGCTGTTGGAAACTGTCTGAGCTGTTAAATTAGATTTATTTAAAGAATATAACTGGTTTGATTTTAAAAGCACTTCAACTTCCATTACCAAATGAAGTTTTTCTTAACCCTCAAGCTTTAACAGAATTACCTAATTTTTTTTTAGACAATTCCTAGCAGTTCATGAGGCACATTTGAGGCTAGGCACCAGACAAAACAGTGCATGCAAGGATCTATCCTATTCTTTCCCCACCTGCAAATCTCAGCTCTCACTTAAACTAAACACTGAATTTTAAATTTGTACAAACCTCTTATTTCAGTTTAATAGTGACTTATAATTATTCAGTCTAAATCCACTGCTTACTGACATAAGCTAAACAAATGGAATGCTAAATTACAATGACTGTTAAAGACAAGGTCTTTCCACTGCAATGTCTAAGTCAGTATGACACCGACCCAAGTTTGAGGTAATTTTGTAGTACACATAAAGCCCTAAAGTACTCAGAAACAAGTATGCTCCTATTGTTCATATAAATAAAACAAAACTTGTAACACAGAGCAGCCTTTGTAGCCCTCTCCAAATAAGATTTTGATAAAATACAAGGGAAAATACTCTCTGCTCAACATTTCCCTAACCTTTACCTATAAAGAAAAAAAAGCCACAGATGGGTCAATACTTTCCAAATTGATTGATACCTTACGCAAGACAAAATTAAGATTCATATGTCATGATTAAAGCAATTCTCTCCCAATGGTGACTGTGTCACTCCAAAAATAATTCAATGCAGTATTCCCCTGTTAAGTATGGAGAAAAGTGTTTCCTTTAGAAGAGGAAATTCTCTTAAGGAAGTTGTTTTAAGCTAAATAAAAGTTCAGGATGAAGCCAGCAAAAGGTGTGAAGGATTTCTCTTTGATTTCCCAGCTTGTGTATTTGGGCTCAGACACAGACTACATTTTATGCACATATTAATAGGATGCTAATAAGCCTACAACTCCACTTTGACAGGGACCTGTAGAGACAACCTGATATGTGGCACCAGATATAATAGCCGTCTTAAGCAGGAGATTTATTTCCCCCTCACACAGGGGGTAAATCAGACTACATATTTTTTAATTACAAGTTCAGATGAAAATGTCATGCAAAGTTAGGATGTTATTTTTGTTGTAATGTTTCTCAGTTAAAGTTAAACCTTCAAATGATCGAAATAGAATCCAAGCCTTTGAGACTTACTAGGAGCAGGTTTTGTCTTCACTGGTAACCTTACATGCAAAATGAGGCTACTCATTTGCAAACCCTCGTAAATTACTAGGTCATGAAAACAATCCTGGTATCAAAAGCACAGAAATTGGCAGCATTTATTTAAACAGCTTGCTGCATCCCATGGAAAACTTGGAGAGAGATTCTAGAGTTGTAAACTGCAGAGATATTTTGAATTTAGATCTTATTGAAACAATGCTGAAAATTTTATAAAAGTGATATAAAGAAAAATAAAAAGTAGTAGGCAAGACTAATCTCAACCACATATTTATCCTAATTTGTATTTACCATTAAAAAATAATCCAGAAATTACAGCTAGTATATCTAGTGCCACATATCCTAAACATTAATTTAACCACACACTCAAGAAAGGCTTCCATATACCTTCCCCCCCAAACAACTTTTGTTTTCACCATTTCAGCTTGGGGATTTTTTCATATTTCTGGAACAACAAAAATAGATTGAGACAAATTTTTCATCAGCAGACACTAAAAAGTTGGCTTTTGCTTGAATAGCACATGCAAAATGGAATTTTAAAAAAATTAAAAAACAACAACTAAAAAAAATCCTCACAATGCACAAGTGATTTTCATTTGAATTTGAAATAAAAATTCTGGAAAGGTGTGATTGTTCTTAGCCTGTTGACACAGAAGCTTCTCCCTTTCATTAACTGTTGCTTTGATGAAACAAAAAATTCATAACAAGAAGTTTTGTTGTTTTTTTAAAAAATTCTATATGGTTTAAGCATTTTACATTTTTTAAAAAATCTAGATAGATATATATTTTTCAATATATTTATGTTTTCACTCTGGTCAATTGACCAGCACGTGTATATACAGCTACTAGTAAAATTGTGTCAAATATCTTCTCCTATCCTGGGAAGATTCTCATCTTCAAACTCATTTCTGGCAGCTAAAGGCTCTACTGACAATGACTTCAGCAGTCAACAAAAAAAAAATGGACAATTGTCTCTCATTAGCTGCTCTTATCTGTCTGCTAGAAGAAATTCTTGTGGCCTTTCTATTTTTAGTGTGAAATAAAAGAGTACAGTTCTGAAATTACAGAGTAGTTTATTAATTTCAAAGCTGACTAAATGGGATTTCCCTTCCCTTTACTGTCATTTCTACAGAGGGAGTTTCATCTGTTCACTTGACCTTCTCCTCAAGAGAATGAAAAGAGCAGAAGCAGAGTGCCGCCCAAAGATGTCTCATGCCTGCATTGCAAATGGTTCCAAACGCCCTCGTGTGCGTCCACCTGACTTCAAAGGGCTCTCATAAAAGTAACCCAGGTCATTCTGCAGTGAGGCACCAGCGCTGCTCCAAGGGGGAGCTCCTCCCTCACAGCACTGCAGCCACCAGGGCACAACAGTTTGCACAAAAACATTCATCTATAAATCCCACCTGCTCACACGATCTCCCCTCTGGAGATGAATCTCTCACCCCCCTCTCAAAGCTGGAAATCCAGCTTTGAGAAGACAGGTAGGAAGGTTCAGAGCTTCAGGCACCAGATTCTCTTATAGAGGGAGGAGATCTAGGGGACCATCACAGAGTCCTGAAGGCCGTGCCTGATGCTTGTGTATCCCATTACAGTGACTCTGAAAAAATAGCAACAAGTCAAGCAACCTCCATTACCTCTTGCAAATCTGCTTTAGTTTCCTAGCTGCAGGAGCTAAAAAGCCAAGGCCAAAAGAGGAACATTTAAATCTTCACGAAGTGGACAAACCGTAAACCAGAGCTAAATCTATTTATTGTTATGTGGGCTGCACATAGATACATGCACATAAACATGCTGGTGTAACACACAAAACACATATAAATTCACTGCTGGTCACATTCTGTGGTGCAGGCTGTGAGATGTGAAGGGCACATGTGCATGCAGTCCTTGGGCAGCTGTCCTGCATCACTTCAGGTGCCATTCAGACAGTGCTCCAAAGCCATTTTGTCTTCCTGGTTCAAGCACTATCTTTGAAACTCATACAACATTTATGACCCTCTGCCTAAGTGTTTCCTACAGGTGTAAAATCAAGCCAGCTTTCTTCCAGTGGCTTGCCAAACATTCATATCAACCTTGACAGGCTCAGTTCAAGTTCTGACATGTGGCAGCTGCTAAAGATCACTTTAGCAGTAACTGAATCCACTGAATGCTTTCTGGGTAGGGTCCAAGATATTTGAACTATTAGGAAACATACGCTATCTGTAGGTGACGGCCAGCCATGGGGTCAAAACTGAAATGACAACATTTCTGCGCAAACACAAGTTAATTTTGATCATTGCTTTCAGGTCCCCAAATATCAGAGTTGCTGCAACAATTCCATCATTATGGAAATTTGAGAAAGCTCCTCAGGGTCACCGCGTGCATCCTACCATCACTAGCCCCAGCTAGTCCTGCTGTGCTGCCTCTCACCAGTTTTGGCACCTAAGAAAGCCATCTTCACTGTCATCTTCCTCCCTCCATCAGCCCACTCAGGACTGGTTTGTAGTGCAGGAGAACCCTCTCAGCACAAACCATGTACAGAGCCCACCCCAAGGTAAGGAAAAAACATTACTTTTAGGAAGATGAGATGCTCATTTACCCTGAGGTCAACATGACAAAGTCAGCAAGGTAACCAGCCTTGGCAAATTCACTTCACAGCACCTCAGGACAATGCAAGTTTGCTAACTGTTCATTTTCCAAATCCTTTTCCAGCAGTGGAAACAAAGTTTATCATCCCAGAAGAATCTCAAAGGGTCTGGGGCATTACTGGCAACTATATTGTTCTTTCTAGGATAAAGAATAAATAAATAAAAAAGAAAGAAGAAAGAAAGAAGAAAAGAAAAAAAAAAGAAAAGAAAGGAAACCCCAAGATACAACAACTTAGCTTGTTTGATCTGGGGCTATTTAGGTTTACAACAGTAATCTTGCTTTCACCTGCATCATGGAAGTACACTTTTCCCGTGTCAAAGTAGTGGATAAGTGAAACCCACAAATGTAATTTCTTTCTGTGACAACCATTCACATTTCAATCTAACATTCAAACAGAAAACCAAATCCTAAATGTATTCAATTGTCTTACTATATCCCACAGATGTTAAGCATGTTTAACTGACCACTGTAAGGCTGCCAGTGAGAAGTGATGAACTTAGTCTCTCTTGCCCTACACTGACTGTCTTTCCTTTGATTTTTCAACTCTCCCTCTGTCAAGACTAGACTTGTCTGAAGACAAGAGCAGCAACAGACATCCTGTGAACTGGGGAAAGCCAAAGCATAAGAAAGATGAGACAACATATCTGAAGAATCATATATCTGTTTTGGTTTGCTTAATTTTTTTTTTTTTCAGAGTCCTCAGGCTGTAAGGTGGTTTGACCCTGGCTGGAGGCCAAGTGCCTACAAAAGCCACTCTATCACTCTCCTCTACTGGACAGGGGAGAGAAAATACAGTAATGGGTCAAAATAAGGAAACAGAGAGATTCTCCCACTGTCATGGAAAAACAGACTTGATTTGGGGAGATTAGTTTAACTTTTTTACCAATCAGATCAGAGTAGGATAGTGGCAAACAGAACCAAATCTTAAAAACACCTTTCCCCCACCCCCCTATTCTTCCTGGGCTTAACTTTACTCCTGGCTGGGGAATGGGGGCTGTGGTCAGTTCATCACATGTTGTTCTTAAAATTCTTCCTCCTTGTGGGGAAGGCTCCTCACACTCTTTCCCTGCTCCAGCATGGTCCCTTCCACAGGACGCAGTCCTCCATGAACTCCTCCAAGGGAAGACCTTCTCATGGGCTGCAGTCCTTCATGAACTGCTTCAGCATGGATCCCTGGCACAGCCCTTCAGGAACAGGCTCCCACAGCATGTCCTCCACTTAGGTCCTCCACTTAATAAAGGCCCAGATCATGTGGATACAAAGTGGGGACTCAGAGTGCTGACGGCTCTGCTTCAGCCTGTCAAAGACCCAACACACAAATAATGCTGCAGGGTTACAAGCAATAGCAGAGCACCACAATTCCAGCACAGGGAATGCCCCTCACCTCCTCCACTAGGGTAATTCAGCTCTTACCTACTTCTTTGCAGTGCTTGGGCACCTGTGAGCCCCCCAGACTACTGTGCCCCTGTGCTTCCAGTAGAAGATTATTCCGGCAGAATAACCCCCAACACAAAACATGAGCAGCTGCCCACAGTGAGATCATTGAGATCACCACAAAAGTGCTGTCACGGAAGTGTAGCTGTGCCATTAAAACATGAGTCCCACACCACATGGACTACTCCAAGAAGCCAGGCTGCTGAAGGCTGCTGCCGGGATGAGTCAGCCCTCAAGAGTCAGCCAACATAGGCTGAAGAGTTCACCCTGAGGTAAGTGTAAACACTTGTGCCAAGATATGATCCATTAATAAATGATAAGCCATAGTACTACCTTTTTGTTTCTTCCCCTCCTTTCCTAACTGACTTGCAAGGATTTTTCAGAAATTGGTCTGTTTTTTCATCTGTGTTTCAGTATATTGCCTACATAGTTTATGTACTGGAAAAATTGTACTTGTTCTTTAAAAACAGTCTCCAAGTAACAGCACACAGCTTGATTAACTCATTCATCTATAGACACTATGGAATTAAACTGAATTTTCAGCTAAAGACATAGATGAGGAAGCAAGAATAAGAACATAATAATATATTGCATGTATTTAGCTGTGTTATAGTCTGCAGAGAAACATCTTTTAGCAGATGTTTATAGCAATTGTTCAGACTATCCCACACCATACCCAAGTAAGAGTAAGTTTTCAAAGGAGATGTAAGATACTCAATAAAAAGTACAGAAACTTAAAGAAACACAAACAAAAAAACAATAACCAAACCAAATAAAAAAAATCCCCCCACCGCCCAAAAAAAGAAAAAAAACCAAAAAAATCCACCAACCAAAAAAAAAAAAAACCATAACAAGAGTGATAGTTGGGTTAGGTTTTCTTGGTTTTGTTTTGGTTTTTTTTTTAATAACAGTGTTGAAAGCAAAAAAAAAAAAAAAAAAACCCCTAAATCTCTCCCACCAAACAAAATCTAATAATAAATGTAATGTAATCTTCAAGCCAAACTCTTAGCTTGGCAGTTGGGAGTGCTGAGTTTGGATGCTACAGCATCCAACAGCTTTGCCTGAGGCTGTTCACTGAGTTTGCTCACACTGTGCAAACTTTTTGTTGTATATTCCCTCAAATATTGAGACCAAAGTTTTCAGAAAGAAAAAAAGAAAAGACCGTAATGGCTTCAGACACCTAGTTAAGCAGCTTGTTTCCGAAAAGTGCTGATGACTCGGGAGCTCCATTCACTTCAAAGTGTAGGGTTTGGGAATGTTGGTTGCTTTAAGATTTATGGTCTCTCTACATCCTAAATGAGAGATTCAAGAAATTACAACGTGTAGCTCATCTCCATTAAAATTAGAAAGAAGTGCTAGACTGATTTGTGGCATCTGTTGCAGAGACCAACACGTTCATGTCCTCACTGACCCTGCTGGAGGAATAAATACTGTAAAGAAATGAGGATACTCCAGGGAAAGCTTTGCTAAGAGGCAGTGGGGCACCTCATCACAAAATCCTTGTGCTGACAGAAGCCTCAGCACATGAGAGAGCGGGGAGGATGAGAAGTCTCTCTGCCTGCAGACTAGTTATTAGTAAAGGAACAGAATTCAGCTCACAGCTCTTACTATATTCCTGTCAGCAAGCCAGCTTAACAACATTGTGTAAAAACATAATCACAAGCTGGGCAATAACAGTCCAAGACAGCATGTGGAAATCCATAGCTAAACAAAATAACACCATCAGGAGTAAAAACTTTAATTCAAATATAGGGGAGAATTCTTATCATGTAGCAAAGCTGTTGGTACAGCCAAGCTGACAGACCAAACCTACAAAACCTGTACAAAATCTCCTAACATTTAGATATTGATGCCCACAGGGTTTTTGGGGACTGGCAAGTCACCAAAATAAATGTGTTATTTCACTCTAGGCAGGATTGTTCCCCAGTGCTTCCTGAAAATATGGCAAAACCCGAGAGTTTTGGAAGGCTTTCTCCTCTTCTCAGGGGAAAAAAAAATAGCAACTGCAAAGGGTAAGAGTCCATAAAAGGATGTCACTGTTAGCAACCTGAGTGACAGACAGGAAGGAGATTTCCACAATTGGCATTTGGTGAATTGCAAGCTATAAAAACTGTTTGGAGATTGCTGGGTTGTCTGTAGTTTCTAGGGACAGAAATTTAATTCTTTTACTAAAAGATCTTATTTTATTTATATTATTTCTTTCAGATTTTCTTCATATACCAAAGTAAAAGAAGAAAACAAAACAAATCACATTTCTTACTAGGTTATTTTTTCAGTGACTGTATATCTAGAAAAGTGGGTTTAATATCTCAGGTTTCTTTGCACCTCTCATTGGAAAAAACTATTACTCATGTAGTTACTGTTACAAACAGCCTTCCTTTCATCCGATTTATTTTGCTTTTATTGTGCTTCGTGTGCATTCTTTTCTGCTTTTAAAACTTCAAGTTACTATTATAATGCATGAATTGTTGAAACAAATATGCATCTCTGCTGAAGTTGCACCTTAATAGTCCTAGCCCTCAGTACCAAGTGGTCTGTTTTAGCTGAATTGGAGAAAGAATATCCTTTCCTGCACCAAGAAAGGTCTCAGAGGAAAAAATAAATAAAATCTTTCTGAGAAAAAATTTCTTCTTGTAATTCAAAGAATTTCATACATAAATATGGGCTACCCCCTCTTCCCAACATCCTCCCGCTCTTCAACTTCACACTTTTTTCTCCTTTTGCTGTTCAAGATTTTCTGTGATGCTAAAATCAGACATTGAGATATGAATTCTCTGCTTTTGAACTTCTCTATTCAGCAAGTCCTGGGATCATAAACAGCATTTCTCTGCATGTAGAGATCCTATTACATTTTGAGCTGGTACTTGAGGGAATGGGAGAAAGGGGAAGTCTCACTAACTAATTTACACTTGGGAGATTTTTTTTTTGTGAAAAACGTGTATTTTTCATCTTTTAAATGTATATATCTCCATCCTGGATAGATGGAAAATAAAAAGAAAAGCTAAAGGAGCTCAAGCTATTTAGCAAGTTGAAACTGTTTAAATAACAAGCCCTTTGAAATGCCATTTCACATACTGGTTTTATTGTGTTTATCTTTAAAAGGGAAGAGACAGACTAGTCTTTGATATACACCTAAGAAATCTACTTGCGTTATATAGTTAAAGGAATTTAATTAATGCAGCAGAGAAGATGATGCTTAACTTTCCTCAGAGTGCTAGGGACCAATTAGGGGCACAACCATACTAACACTTCTATTTGATGCAAGTATGGGCTGGCTAAATTGGCAATAGAGACATTTAGGGCACGGAGCAATGAATGTGAGCAAAACCACCTTTCACAGAATACTTCACAAGTATCCTAAAGTACAGGCCAGTAGTAACTGCTTGAAGCAAATGTCCATAGCCGTGGTGGCTTTTTTTCCTGGAGAAAGAAGACAACAGCAGATTCAGTCCAAGGACCCTTTTCCCTCCCCAGTTTCTGGAAGCCTCTTTTCTCTAAACTCATCTTAAACGAACCTGGGCGGCAGCCTTGTGTTTTTTAGCTGCTGGCATACGCGCACCAATATCCGCACCCTTTCCAACCCCAGACTCCAAGCACAGGAAGGAAGGCAGGATTTCCCAGCTGTAGGCAACTGGCAACTCCTGCCGAGCCCCAGTAGATGGCAACGTTGACCTGAGTGTCCTTGGGCCCCGCCGTCCGTGCAGGGGCTTTGGGAGACGCCCGTTTCCATATGCTGCCCGATCCCCCGGGGGTTTGGATGCCCTAATGCACAGAGAAGCCATTTCTGCTGCAGAATATGCCTAACAGCGATGTGTGGCCAGAGATACAGTAAAAGGAGGAAAAGAAAAGCCGTAAGAGCCAACTTTCTGAAAGAAAAGTACATTCAAACTACCAGTGGAATTGTAGACTCATAGAATGGTCCGGGTTGGGAGGGACCTTTAAAGGTCACTTCATCCAACCCCACTGCAATGAGGAGGGATGTCTACAACTAGCCCAGGTTGCTCAGAGCCCAGTCCAGCCTGACCTGGAATGTTTCCAGGGATGGGACATCCACCACTTGTCTGGGCAACATGTTCCAGGGTTTCACCACCCCCTTTGTAAAAAAATTCCTCCTATATCTAATCTAAATTGACCCTCCTTCAGTTTGCCCCTTGTCCATCTCAACAGGCCCTGCTAACAAGTTTGAACACAAGGTGTCTTTCCAGCTGTGTACAATTGCTGTCTGTGGCACGGCAGAATTACAGCTGTCACACTACTGCATGCACTGTCCTGCAAGTGACATGATGGTTCCTGAAATAAAAACAAATCTCTTTCAGTCATCAGCAAGGCATGAGCTGAGACCCAGCTGCATCAAACGGCACCCTGATGGAGTAAACACTAGAGCAGTGAGAAAATACTGAGAGTATCCCACAACAGTCACTGCAAAAGCTTTTTTAAAAAGAGCCTTCTGACACAGCACATATTTTCATATGCTGTTATGCAAATAAATACTGTTGAACACCACCCCTCTAATGTCTAGGTTAACCAGGGTGGACTCTCATTTGATGCACAGGGGAATACTCTATACTGAAAATGACCCATGAACTCCTTGCCAGCCTCCCTGTACAGACTCTCCCCCTAGCTGATGAAAACAATGGGCACAGTGACAGCAAAACACCACACCTAAAAACCTCATTTCCCTTAGTATATGGGAGGTTTTTTTGATGACTGCCTTCAGCATTTTAGGCTATAGAATCAAACTTTGCTCTTGCCCACACGGACACAAAGAATAAAAATAAACAAATTCATGAAAGATGTCAGTAGAGTAACCACAACTGATGTCAAGATCCATTCTCTTACCAGTTAAACCAAGGTGCTGGACCAGTACAGAAACTCTCTTGGGTACTAAAAAGGGACCACCAGCCCTTGGGCAACTGAGTGATTTTCCTTGCTACTTGATCAGAAGTCCTGAAATTCAGTGCTGTCTGTTACCAGGTAGCCTTCCATAATGACATTGCCTGATCCACTAGGATTTGTTTCATCACACCTTCTTCATCTCCCTCACCAAATGCTGATTTCACATTTATCCTCTCTATTTGCCATCTTTGATAGTTCCCTTCAGTGGTTATTCTGTACTCAGATAAATTGGTGCCAAAAAAGAGAAGCTGTGCAATTGTGGCAATGGATACTTTCTGGATTGTCTTTGCCAATGTATCATTCAAACCAAGAATGAAGATGGAATGCAGCTGGCCATAACACATTTACCCAAACTACACAAACACCAAGAACGTGCATCTGGTTCTCAGACATCTCCAGTAAACTGGAGTGGAAGTTGTGTATCCTTACTAACAAGTTAACACTCAGCAGACACAATCTTCTGCTGCAGAAAACAGAATTGGACAGCCAAAATCCTACCGGCTGTGCCAGCAAACCACAAAGATAAATCCAGCTGAAATGCGAGGTTTCTTGTTCCATGTGTGATGCCATTAATGTATCAGGGACATCCATACCAGGTAGGCAGCTGTGACTCATGACCTGCAGGACATGGACAAAGCTGAAGGCCTGGAGGGATGGCCTGTGGCAGAACAGCTCTGGTGGCTCACAGGCAAGCAAGACTTGCTCAAAGTTGTGATACAAAGAAGTAAACTATGTCAGCTGGTTGAGTGTCTCTTGCACATTTAAAAACACCCAGAATTTTACTGGCATATCAAAGAATCACAGCAATTCTTATGAGTACAGACCAAAAAACCACAAACAAACAAAAGAAACCCACAGAGCTTTTAAAAAAGTTTAATTAACGTGGCATTAAAATTAGACCACTCTGGAAGAGCTGTACTACCTGACAGAAGAAGGCATCTGTCAGACCCTCTCTAAGCTTTAGGAAATGGCAGGTATTCCAGGCAAGAACAACATGCAGGTTCAGGATAAGCACCTGAAGTGCTCTGATTTTCGAGGTCTGGGTTGGAATGGGTTTTTAGTGGCAGGAACATAAAGCAGACCAGCTCTTTGTCCTGCACTGACCTGTGACCTCAGATCTGGCTTGAGGAACTGAAGTATTCATGTACCAGATACAGAAAAATCTTATGTCATTTAGCATATTCTACCTGCAACATGTTGGGGTTTTTCAGTTTATTCTAGACTATCAAATACTCCGCATCCAACTCTGACTAAGCCTGATACCTTTCTGGGCTCACCAAGTTTCTAAGTGCCATTCCAAGAAACAGACCTTACAGAAAGCATCCTCTCAATCCAAGTCATATAAGCCACAGCTCTTGTGGCAATGTTTCTGAGGTGGCACAAGCTCCCTCACCAGAGGGCAAGAGGCAACATGGAACAGTCAGCACACACATTCACTTGCCTCTACCAAGTGCTATTTGAGATGAAGTCTGACCACATCTTTCTTGTTTGCAGGAGACTGACAACTGCCAAGAAAATAGTTGCCATCTCACAGAAATACCTGGCATCACTGACATTATTCCTGCGTGACATCACTTCTCCCTCTCTCTCTGTAGCACAATTTGTTGCTATGAAATCTCAGGAATGCCAGTGATTGATTTTGAAAGTCAGTGAATATCTAATAAGCAGCAAAATGAGACAGATGTGACAACAAGCAAAACGACAGTACAATAAAAATGACTGACACATAAAAAGAAGCTTGGTTTTGTTCCAAGAAAACAACAAAAACAAACCACAAAAACACAAGCATAAAGCACCACTACTTCCTCCTCCAGCTTATTTGCAAAATCCATCTCACTGGTTAAACACCAAAGCACTGCTCAGGAGGCACATTGCTCACAGTGGGAAGAATCCTGCTTTCATTGCAAGTAATCCTTTGCTACCAAGGACACGAGCAAACATGCAGTGATCTGGTGGCTCCCACTCTGCAGAAAGGCCTGCAGGCACTCGCTGTGTGGAGAAGAGTGGAAGGCAGCCTTGGCACCCACCTGGCAGCCCTCACCCTCCAAGTATGAGGCAACAACATTGCCTGGGGCAAAGAGCCACAGCAATAATACCTTATAGCACTGACAGTGTTTTGTAAGTGAGAGGCTAAAGAGAGAAACTTAAAATCGGTAGCAGTAATTCCACCCATGCCAGTTCTCCTCTCATTTTTAAATCCAACATTTGAAGGATCCTGAGCAGAGCAGCAAAGCAAACCTTTACAGTTCTGTCAGAAGCAGCAGGGGGAAAAGGCACTGATTATGCAGTGGTTTCAGATGAATGTACACCCGAGGTAGCAGTGAACAGCACAGGGATCTCCTGCCTCAGAGAGGACGAGGCTGACAGATGGTGCAGGTGCTCGTGCTCTCTAGAGGCAAGATGATGCTACTGAGAATTGTGTCTGCAGTGCAAGATTTATAAGAGAGAAATGGAACCATGCCACAGACTGAGGTATTTTGTTGTTGTGCCATGTCCCTAAGCTCCTGTCTACTCCTCTTCACATCAACCTTATTTTCCTATTTCCCCCTCCCCCGCTCCATCTCGCAGCAGCTCCCTGGTGACATCCCATTTGCCTCCTTCCACAGAGAGCTTCCCAGCAGCACCACTCTGAGACAATTCAAAGCTCCCTGGAGCTGAGCTCACAGCTTTAGCCCACAGTGAACACACAGAACAGACATATAGATCAGCCTCGGTGAAGAGGCATTATTGTGAGCCCAGTGGCTGTTCACCTCTTCCCTACCAACAGAGGTCTGAAGTTTAGTTCTGATCCAACATCAAAGGGGCTGGAAGATAACACAGCAAAAGTGCAGAAAGAAACAAAGAAGTAATTAAACCACCATAAGAAAACTTTCTGATACAAGACAGTCTGAGACTGCTTTTAAGCCACACAACTCTCCACTTGCAAAGCTTAAGACTTTTTATGCAGTATATCTTGTACCATGAGTTTCCATCCCTCCTGAAGCACCTGTCAAGGGTAGTTGAGCCTTGAGAAGGGCGAGGAATAAATCAACAGGTGGTTGTTGAAAGAAGAGGAAATGACATGTGTAATACAAGGCTGGCCTCAGACAAGGGTGAGTTACAGTGTGCAGCATCCTGACATGTACACAAGCTAAGGCAGAAAAAGTATTCAGCAGATGAATAATCAAAGACAGAATCACAGAATATGCTGAGTTGGAAAGGACCCACAAGGATCCATGTTGGCATAACCATGTTTCCTTTATGTGTGATCCAAATCTTACTCCAAGTGAACACAACTACTGAGAAGTCACTGTAAATGTACTATTAAATCCAAGTTCAAATCTGCCTGTTTGTGTGCTAGTGTTCCTAACTGGTCATTCACTTGTTGGATTAATTGCTGGCTGCACTTAATATACTGTGTTGAACCCACAGTTCCTTGTGTCAACATTGCTTCATCCTTCTGTTAGATTATGCATGGTCTACTTTTTCTAAAGAATTTAAACGAAGGCCCACAGAGAGTGCACATTATAGTCCCAGCCTCAGTACTTTATCTTTTTCCCCACACAAAAAGGTTTTTGTTGTGCAAAAGCACCTGCATCACAGCACATATAAATTAAGATAAGGGTCTGAATCCACAGCAGTCAAAAGACAGATGTAGTTACAGTGAGGCAACACTTGGCACTGCCCCATCCTGCTGAGGTATTCAGCTCACAGAACAGCATTCACAAGTCCAAGCCAGACACCAAAATCCAGCAGAGCCTGGGCCTTAAGGGCTGAAGATCTGCCCTCTCATAGAAGCACTGACTTTTTTCATACCCTGGCTTCAGAGGTGAAGAGGAAATAATTTTAAAACCCCTAAAGTAAAAAAGAAGTACCCAAGAAAAATGTTTCTCAAATCTGCACTCAGATGTTGCATTCCACATTTTTGTAGTGAACTAGCTATTAATTTGTTATTATCTATAGGAGCCGGGTTCTTTTACAAGCTGAAACATTTCTCTGTCGTCTCTCTGATGGTGAAAACTCTCCTATAAAATGGCAAAATTTGAGTAACAAGCATGTTACTTGTATGTAACAAGCATGTTAAGTAGTGGTCACTGCACTCACACCCTCTGCATGAAGTTCACACTCACATCCCCTCACCTTCCAGGAGAGCAACATAACAACCAGGCTGTTGACAACACTGAGGGAGAATATTTAACTCCTCTTCTGAGCCTGCTAGACAAGGCAAAGAGGACACCCACAAAGCAATTACTCTTCCCTAAGACAAGGACATGAACCAGGTAGAAACAAATCCTGCACTTCATTTGCTCCTAAAACTGTCAGCTTTTTCTTTTAACTACAGCAGTCTGTCAAGAAACAGTAATCCACAAACTTTGCCTCTTCCAAATCCTTGTTTCCTAACTCCTCATGAACACACAGTTTCCCACGCACACAAAGCTGTCCTTGAAACCCCAAGAGCTCTTTTTGAAACTGGAGCTCCACAAGTCCGATAGGACACAGGAGAAAAAAAAACGTATTTACTACTCATGGCCAAGCAATAAAAACACCATTCAGGCAAGTGTTCAAACTGTGGAAAGAGACCAAGCTGCACGATCTCTATTTGCTCCCTTCCCATACACAGGCTCCCCGGCAGATGAAACACAGGAAAGACCCCATTAGTATGCTCAGGAGCTGAAAGCTTGGGTTTGCCAGCCTTTTACCAGGCAACACGGCCAACACCAACCAGAACATGTCAATGTGCAGCCCAGTGGGCTGCATAATTAGGCAGGTTCTGGCATTTTCCAGTGGCCAGTGCAGGGAGCTGTTGTAAAATCCATCATGGTAAGGCAGAACAAACTCCTAGAAATACAACCAGGCTGCACAAGAAAGAGCAAAGCCTAAGCAGTAAGTGATGTTGAAATCACTTATAAAAAGGCTGTATGAGCACATAAATAAAGGGGGATGGATGAACTCCTTCATACCTAACTTCAGTGTGCTTGGCCCCACAACCACGGTGTGCAGGTGTGTGTGACATTCTCTGTGCTTTTCTCAAAGAGGAAAACGTGAATGCCAGCCTTCCTCCTTCCAGCGCAGAGCTGAGTGAATAAAGTGGCTCTGTTTGAGGAGACACTTTGTCACCTGCTACCTGAGTCAATCACGGGAGGAGCTGGGACATCCATTTACTTTGGCATTTCACAGGGATTTGCCAGCATTCTCAGCTCAGTCTCCTCTTCAGCAAGCTCCAACAGTGACAGCCTCCAGCTATTGCTCCTCCTGGCTGAGTCTTTCCACCCATTCAGCCTGGCTCTGACCTGAATCTGTATCATTTTCCCGGGCATCTGAGCACAGATCACTTTCCCCAGAGCTGTTGCCTCAAGCTCTTGTCCTTGTTGTAACCCTGACCAGAGGCAGGAGAGGCTGGCAGAGAACACTCCTGGTGGAGGAAAATCTGTTCCTGCAGCCACTTCTGACCGCCTGATCCCAGAAGGCAGCCGTGGCTGCTAGAAAAGTTCTGCTCCATGCTTCAAGCCCTCATTTTAAACACACTTCAGACTGAAAAAAAAACCTTCAGAAAAGAAAACCAGAACCAGCAACTTTCAAATTAATAAGACCTTTGAAAGTGTGTGCAGACCAACAAAGAAACATCCTGTTTAATCTATCATTTGATCAAATACAGAAGACTTAGAAAAAAAAAGGCTGCTATTGGACACAGAAATGTAACAATTTAAATGTCAAATTCTTGCTGTAAAGCACAGAGAAATTACAATAGTAACCATAAGTTATGTTATTAATTGTGCACCAAAATCAGTACACATTTTTATCCTTCCCAAATTTTTCCTAAGAGCAATTGAACCATTCCTCTTTTCATTGAAATTTCAAAAATATTGATATTTACCTGATGTACACACCTGGAACAGAATTTAAACCCCTCTTGAAGTGGCTTAATGGTTAAAAAATAGCACCAAGATCTATTAGAAAATGTGCAGTTCTAAACACATAAAATACTTTACCCACTTATACTTTAAGCTGCTTTAGAGCATGGCCAGTCGATGCTGCAGTAAAAATATTTGGCAATAGCCACAGCCAGCTGCCATGCCAGAAATGTATTAGGCAGAAGAGAAGAGAGAGCTGCTCATCTCATGCACATTTGATGTCAAAATATATCATCTGTGACTGCACATCACACCTCAGCATGGCTTTGTGTGGAAGATTAGATGCTCTGATTTACAGCACTATAGATGTTTGCTAAATGCCTTAATTGCCCTGTCTTCTTTCAAAGTGGTGCTTTAGCTTACAGAGTGTGCTATGTAAGGCAGATAATTTTTTCCTAATTCTTTATTGACACCTGAAAAATCTGTATTTTACTAATATTCCTTTGAATGAGAAGAGTGTCTGCATTACCCCAGGATTCAGTGATGAACAGCCACAGTCAGCTCCTCGTTACTATGGCAATATTACATAGGAGCTACAGAAACAGACTGATGCTTTTATCTCCTTCCTTTGTACCTAGAATATACTCACTTCCCCCCTCCCCTCCTTTAATTTTGAACAAAACAGACACAAAGAGGGTTGGTGAATCATTCAGAAAATCAAAACAAAGGTTATTTTATTAACTTTGTTGTTATATTAACTGAGAATAAATTACAGGTCTATGAATGAGATATAAACGCCAAAGACCTTCAGATATGTTCTTGCAAACTAAGTGTTTTCTTTTTTTTCCATGAAAAAATAATACTTGAAAAAAAGCCTTAGTATCCCACTCTGCTTGTTTCTCAAGCAAAGAGAACCCCTGTGCTCTTCAGCTGTACCCAGGCAATGGTGAGAACAAGGATCACTCACACAACTTGCTGAAAACAACCGAACCAGTCAGTGTAGACACATTTGTCTGTGTCAGCTGCAATGAAATCCCATTTTTCATGTGACACCATCCAAGAGGTAACAGAAGCAGGCTCCTGCATGACTACTAACACCACCTCATCCCTATTCATTTGCTTCTAAGTGGCTTAAGCCCCCCGCTCTAACTCCCCTCCAGATTTATAGCAAAACGCCTCATTTGCATCTCTTGACTCCGCCCCTTGCGGAAGCTCTCCCTGTTTGTATCAGCCAAAGCAGACCAGGCGAGGAATGGTTTCCAGCTCACGGGATGTGGTGGTTTGGGAAGCAGGAATGTTAAGCAGCTCAGTCAGCTGAGCCAAGGCAGGAGCTTTGCCACAGCTGGGGATCAGCCAGTGGTGGCACAGGGTGGCTACAAGCAGTTTGCTGAGCTCCTTTTGTTCTGCTCACAGTCTCTATTCATCTGCCAGAGGTTAGAGATACAGCTATTGCCTCCAAATTTCTTTTCAGAGTCATCAAAAAGGAAAAAAAAAAAAAATCATGGAACAATTGTCCCCTAAAAAATCAGCTCTTCAGACTCAAGAAATGTATGTTTAGGATTTCTAAAATGATACACTCCAGTTGCTCATTCTGATGAGAGTACCATTTAGGAAATAACTAGTCCATGGTTCTACTGACACTTCAATACTGCCCTAAACAACACATTTTTCTTTCTCCTTTGTCCCAGTCTATAGTTTTGACAGCTACACATTCTCAATGTATGTTCTTCTGGCTTTCAGCATTTTTAAAATACCTTGCCAGTGAAGGTAGAGATTCCTCATTACCACATTTAAGCCTATGGGCCATTGGTTTACTCTTTCAGAAATTTCATTAAACTCTTAGACGTAACCTGCATATTCCAAATAATCCACAAATTGCAAGATTTTTATCTCAGTCAGCTGAGAGAAGAAATAGAGTGGCACACATTCCCTAAGAGCTCCAGAAAAAGAAATAAGAAGACACCCCAAACTGTCATTATGTTGTGACCCATAACCAGTTTACCAATAAGCATATGAATAACATATCTTGCACAGTAAACTTTCCCAACATGCCAGGAACCAAAAACCAGTCCAAAAGGCATTGTAAGCATCAATATGAATTCAATATTTTCTGTTTCACAGTAATTTCCCCCTGCAATATTGCCAGTTTAAAGTAAAGATATCATGGTGATCATTAAGAGTATCTGGGTCAGACTATTTCCCATTTTGACAGAATCTTTTTGTAGCTTCACTGGGAAAAAATAAGAAGCCATAAGACTGAATACAATAGATTAATGTTTTCCATGTACTTGTAATTTAAAGGAATCACTTGCTAATGACATCTTGTGCATTATCCTTCAGATATAACTGCCAAGTGAAATTATTTCTACCCTAAAATGACCTGCATGAAGTCTACACACATTTTCCTCAAAGCTGAAGACGCTCAGTGACTACTATGAATTGAAAAATATCCATTTTCCATAGACCACGTGGTTGAATACAGCGAGCAGTACTAAATACCCTCATAACAAGTACTTAGCACCAGGGCATCCGCGTTCCTGTTTAATGATGGTTGTGCAGAGTGTTTGTGCCTGTCCCATGAAGAGATTTCAGGCACTGGAAAGTGATACAGGGAAGGCACGTGGACGTGTAAGACAGACCACTTGGTTAGAGGCTTTAAATTCACTCTCAGTATCTGTTCAGCACTTCACATGGTGGTAAAAGAATAAATCCCAGTGACACATAGCCCCACATAACAGCCTCACAAAAACATTTATTCAACTGCTGGCTCTTTTTCTGTTTGCTTTGAAACTTTGCACTTCAAGGGTGAGAAGGGGAAAAAGGTTTAGCTCACTCTCAGGAACTATACGAGGAGTTATAATAGTGGTTGCTGCAGGAGAAAAACACAGGGAGGACTGTGTGATATGAGCATCTGTTAAAATGCCTGGATCTCTGTTAAGTGCTTCACATACTAGGCACTAAGCAAATAAAATGCTTTCAAAGAACATAGCCATAATAACTACATGGATTGTGTTAAAACATACAAACAAACAAAAACGACTCGCAAAAAGCCGAGGGAGAAAAGTAAAGCTGCAGGTTCTTACTGAGGACTATTCCCTGTTTCCCGGGCCGGGCCGCTGCAGGGGGAGCGGGCGATGCGGCCCCGGGAGATTCGCGTGGTTCCCCTTCCCAGGAGAGCGGCACAGCCCCGCCTCGGGACACCCCCGTCCCGAAGCTCCCCCCGCCCACCAACTTTTCCCTTGACAATTGCTCTCAGGTGCTTCACGCACTGAGAGCCTTTCCTGCAGAATTTTGCTTTTATTTGCTCCTATTTCTATCCTGGTCCTAAATAGCCTCTGTTAGTTTTAATTTAAAGCATTTGAAGTTTGGTCGCTTAGTGCTGTTCCCACTCGGGTTTAGCTATTCTGGAAGCTCCCTGGCAAAGCAAAGGCTGTGATTCATTTCCCAGCCCCTCACTGCGTGACGCACCTGCCCGGCTGTTGGGACCATGCTGGCGGGTGGAACTCTGGCAGCCAAGAGAATGTTCAAAAAAAAAAAAATTTGGAATACCAGAATTTACCACAATTTTCTCTCTCCTGTGCTAATTGATAAGAAGGTAATAGCCTCAGTGCTAATTTATTTTTATGTTTAATTAGGAACCTTTTTTTTCTTTTCATTCAAAGCTCAGCTTTTACCAGCACTCAGATGGTGAGAGGAAAGATAATGGAAGCATTACATTCCTTCTAGTCAGCGTGCTGAGAGCTGAACATCCGTTGACCCTTGCTGAACAGTTCATTTAACCAAAAAGTAAAACAAATTTGGGGTGTCGAAATCTTAGCGGTTTTATTACACCTAACACTTCCACCCAAAATTCGAGCCCTCACAATAAGAAGGACCTAATGTCACCATCATGCAGCTGGCAATTAAGCACCACAGCAGCCACTCACTCACCACCCTCCCTGCCCCCACCAGTGGAATGGGGAGGACAATCAACAGTAGAACTTGTAGGTTGATAGAAGAAGAGTTAAATAACTAAAACAAAGTAAAATATAGTAATAAGGATAATAAAAACAAACTAAACCAAGCAAGTGATGCATAATGCAATCGCTCACACCCCACTGACCAATGCCAGACCCCATCCCCAAACCTAGATTGACTCCCCTTCCCAGTAACTCCCCCAGTTTATATACTGGGCATGATGTTTTAGGGAATGAAAACATCCCTTTGGCCAGTTCGGGTCACCTCTCCCAGCTACACTCCTTCCCAGTTTTCCTTTTGTGTACCTTCTCACTGGCAGAGCATGAGACACAAAAAAAAGGTCTTGACTTAGGATGAACACAACTTAACAAAAAACAAAAGCTTTCAGTGTGTTATCAGCATTATTTTCATGCTGAATCAAAACACAGTGCTGTACTGGGAAGAAAATAACTCTATCTCAACCGAAACCAGGACAGTCTTTAACTCAAGACCGCTGACTGCAAAACACAGACTGCATGTTTTTGGTACCTTCAATTTTATAAAAAGATAAAAACAAACCAAAAAATCTTTAAGTCATTCCAGAACTCTCAAACCCTCATTATATATTGCTAAGAAGGGAAAAAATTGCTTTAAAATAATGTCCTTCAAACATAACCTGTAACAGCTCTTTCAATAAAAATAAAAGGACTAAAAGACCTTATTGCCTCGCTATATATCTATGTATCTATATACCCAACTTACTCTTATCACTGGGAAGCAGCTTCTTTCTCTGGAACTGGCTCCTAACTCACACCACACCCCTTTGCTGGCTTGGTCCTGCAGCTGGGTGAGATCCAGGCCAGGGGCCATGAGCTGCAGGCATTCATCCAGTGGGATCACAGCCTTTCCCCCATGGTCTCAGAATAAGCAAGAGCACCTGTGAATAACAAGTTACCAGCACTATTTCCAGAGACTATTGCTGCAGGTTTTCCTCCCTGGGAAGGGAAAAGAAACATTCATATCTTTCTCCGTGACTTCTCTTCCAGCAAGTGCCAAAGCCAAACCTTCTCAAAAATCACTTCCTCTCTTCACAAAACCACCAATGGGGAGAGGCTGTGATTAAGAGAGAAAACAGAATGTGCCTTTACCTCACAAAAACAACCCATAAAACCAAAGAAAGAACCCCCCGAACTGAAAGGGCAGTTGTGGTCAAGACAGCTGCTAGCCCACTAGTCCTCTCAGGACAGCAGCCCCCCAAACTGCTGCAGCCACCCAGCCGTGTGTCAGATCCCTTAGGCACCACTGGGAAGGGTGAGATGGTGGAGATGTTTGACAGCGGCTCAGGGAATACTGTTTGTCAGGGCTTTACAAGCGTTCTGGTGAGGAAGATCACAAAAGGAGACAAAAGCTGGGCAACAACATGCTCCCCACTCAGCTTTGAAATAAAAAAATGGTACTAACTGTGTCAGTGGAGTGAGAAAGTCGAGAGTTGGGCTAGGACCCAAGAGCAAGCTCAGTGATGCAGAGGGCGGAGGTTGTTCAGTTAGAAAAACACAGGCTTCACCTGTGCCTGGCCTCTCAGCCTTGCTCAGGAGCAGCAGGAAGGCAACACTATTTATCAGCTACATTAAAAAAAAAAAAAAAGACACAGAATACGTGTTGCTTGGGTTTTTTTTTTTTTTTCCACTGTAAATCATGCTGACATGTTTGGAGGAAGAAGCTATCTACCCCAAAGGAATTATTGATTATTTTAAGCATTCACAGCACCAGCTGCTCCTAACTCTCAACAGCTAAAAGGGTTATGAGTGGGAAGCTTAGGCTGAGGCATTTTGAAGATGGCTAATATACTGTAAAAAGCAAATGGAGTGACTTCCAGGCTGCTTATTGGTTCTTATGGCAAAATCAGATCAATGCCACCTGAAAAGTGCTCCTGAAGACACCTGATCTGTTCACCAGTGCAGAACCAGAAAGGTTCTTCCTTATGTCAATACTTACACTGGGGTGAAGCTCCACAGGCTGAGAACTGGGAAGAGCTGGCAGTGGCTTTATCTGTCCAGGGAAAGCTCTCTCACCTCGACTGAGCACAGGTGCAGCAAAAGGACAGAAAAGATGAGGTTTCACAGCATCCCACTTGAATTTTCCAGTCATGCCAACCACAACTTGTCCTAAACCCATGTGTGTGAGATGGAGGAAGGCACAGGCTGACTGGGGATCAGTGGGATAGGAAGTTTTGGTTCTCAACACTTCATAAGGCTTTTGCTCTCTCATCAAGGAAAGGAAGAGTGATTAGTTCATTATATGATGCCTACTGACACATAAATAAATAATGGATCTTAGACAGCAGTAGCTATTTAGCACTAAGAAAAATGGAATGACTTTTTTGAGGGTTTTCACCACTTTCTGAATTTTCACAGGCATTTTTGTCTTTTTAAACCTGCTTCTGAGCTCAATTGTCTATTTTAACACATTAATGAATTAAATGAACGGTTTTATTATGCTTAGCTACAATTTTTAGATACTGGACTCCAAGAGTTTTCTTTTAAACTGAATAAAATACTGAGAGGTAAGCAACATGCAAAAGGAACAGAAGCTACTGCTGGTTTGTAAGAAGTAACCTCCTCTGTCTATTCTCATACCACTTGTAAGAGTTCTGGGCATTTCAGCTGCAAGTATTCAGAACGCTAAGGGCATAATTCCTCATTCAAAGAGAGCAGAAAGGTGGCAATACCAAAACCAATAAATCTTGATGTTATGATTTAGTGAAGGAGGTACTGTTACCAGCAGACAGTAGTTATATGACTCCAGAGAGTCCAGTGGCTTTTAGCAACCAGCCCAAAACCAGGACTGCATAACCACATTTTAGGATGAGGCCATCTCAGGCCTGCTTCCAGTTACCATGCACAATGACTTACCTAATATAAAAGATCTTAGCTGCATGATCAGCTTTGTTCAAATAAATTCTTTAGGGGAAAGAAATAAATAAATAAAATAAGATCTATCCAGGCGATTCCCAAGTTCTCAAATTCTTCATTCTAGGAGCAGGTTCTTTCTTTTTCAGAGTTGGCAGCCCTTCAATTCCAACCCCTCTTACCCCCAGTTCATACTGCATTTGCTGCAGCTGTGCATTTAAATTTACTGAATTTTTTTGCCACACTTCAGACTCTGAACAAAGCAGCTTTCAGCCTCACAAGCAAGCTTTAACATACTTCAGCCCCTAATGAGTGAATCACTTTTTCATTGCAACTGGACATACTGATTGTAGTTAATATGAAACCATGGAGCAGTTTAAGGAACAACACTAAGAGTCCAGGATGCTCATTTATAAACTCACATTCCCAAAAGAGAAACAAAAGGAAAACTCAGCTAGAAGCTCAAATATTATCATTTCCATCATTGTTAGAAGATGGAAAAACAACAACAAAAAGTGGGTCTGACATCAATCCAGCATATATTGAATTTGGCAGGAAATTTGCAATTGTTGAGGCAGATTTGCTTGAAGATGTTAATGAAAACTGGTGATGTGACAGAGATACATGCAAACTCAGCTAAAATGATACAAAAATGCTTGTGTTTCATAGCTATCACTACAAATGAGTCTGCATTTGCTTAAATGAAATAGAATTAGTCTCCATAAATTTTCATGCCCCATGCTTTTGTCTCTGACCTTTGAGCATATCTGTTTCACAATTGCCTTATATTGGTTCATTTTTTTTTTCAATGGCAGTGCCAATGCATTTAATAAATCAATATTTTCTCAAACCATCTCCCTTGTCATTCCTTAAGTTTCAGGTGAAAAAAATGAAAAAAGCACTTGAACAAACATGGAGCAAAACAAAATGCAGCACATTGCTACATCGTGCAACTAATATACAGAAAGGTTTATCTCACATGATGTAATGGAATAGTCAGCACAGACATCATTTGGTGTAAACAACTGACATTTTAGTGAAATCTATAATCCCCAATTTGTGTCACTAAACTTTTACTCCACTAAGTAAATTCAACTGAACGTGTTCATACATGTTCAAACATTAATTTGCAAAATACTTACAGAATCACAATAAATGCTTAGGTCTGACTGTTGTTCTGAGAAGCTGGATAACAACAATACAAGAGCAACAGTAGGTGGCCGAGACACTAAGCCTGATAAAGACTTACCCTTCCATTTCCGCCCGTAATTTTTGTACACTTGGCCTCTCCCGTCCCCTCCTGTCCCCTCCTCGCCTCTCCCAACACACAGAGCTCAGAGGAGCACCAGGCATGGCCATAGCCCGGAGCAGGGAAGGCTGCAGCGGGCCCCGGGGATGGGAGGCCGGGGGACGCTGACAAAGGATGCTGCTCTGCGCTCCCTCCCTCCTTTCCTTCCTATTCCACCTCATACATTGGCAGCAGCTCGAAAGGACGGATGTGTCTGAATTCCTGCCTGGGCGGGGATGAAATCGCCAAGTCCATGCACAGACCCAGCCGCTCGCCTCCGGTTCCCCGGCACAGGGCACCGGAGTAAGCTCTGCCCACGCCGCGGCCGCCCGCACTGCCCCGGCCTCCTCCCGCTGTGCCTGTGTGTCCCCGGGAGGGCTGCTCTCCGCGGGCGCGGTGGCCGGCACTGCTGCCATCTGCCCCGGCAGCCACGGGCTCGCCCCTGCAGGCTCGGTGCCCTGCCTCCGCCGCCTCGCCGAATCCGCGGCTCTGCGCTCTGCCCGGAGCCGAGATGCCGGCGGCTGCTCCGAGGAGCAAACGCGTGAACGGCACAGGCTCTTCGCACGGTGAGCAGCCCGCCATCCTTACCTTGTGGGCACCGAGACAGGGACACCGCCAGGCTGGGACAGCCCAACGCGAAGCTACCAAGGCGCAAAGGCTACCGCAACACAAGAGTCCTTTATTCAAATAAATAAAAATGAACTTTTATGTACAAATATACAAAAACATTACGCACATTTTATAAAGTAGTCAGAAATCTTTAAAAAAACCGCGAGGGTGGAGGCTGAACGCCCACAGCCGGTGCCCTCCCTCCCAGCACCCGGGCACTGGCGCCGCTCCTTTGTCCCTCGCCCCGGCGGCGGCGGCTCCCCGAGGATCGGCTCCGGGCCAGGGGCTCCGCTGCCCGGCCCCAGCCGCCAGCCGCCACCCGCCCGGGCTGCCCTGGCGCCGACAACAGCACACGGAACACGACATCGCGGATGGCAGCCCCACCTCCCCCCGGTCCGACTGCTCCTGCGGCCGCCGCCGCGCCGCTCCCCGGTCCCGGCGGGGCTCAAAGGGTGCCCAAGTGCGGCAGCGTCTCCAGACGCTCGGGGTGGTCGCGGCCGGCCGCGCTCTCCACGCCGCGCAGCCACTCGGTGCATTTCCGCACCAGCCCCTCGTCCGCCGCGGCCCCCGCCTCCTCCTCCTCGTACTCCTCGTCGTCGTAGCGGTGCCGGTCGTTGAGCAGCGAAACCTTGAGCAGAGCGCGCAGGTCGCCGCGCCGGGCCGGGGCGGCTCTGCCGGCGGGGGAGGGCGCGGGCTGCCCCCGCTGCCGCTCCAGGCTGCGGCGCTGCAGCACCCGGATGGCCTCGGGGGGCAGGCTCAGCGAGAAGCGCCCCGCCGCCTCCCCCGGCGCCCCGCCGAGGCTCTCGCAGGAGCGGCTGCCCGCCCCCGGCGCCCCCGGGCGGCCCCGCGGCTGCGGCGGGGTGGGCTGGGGCCGCGCCGCCCGCTCGGCCGGAGGTCTCCGCGGCGGCGGCCGCTGCAGGGACGAGCAGGGCCAGGAGCTGGAGAGGGGCCCCGGCCGCTCCGGGGGCGCGCCCCGCGCCTTCCTCGCCCCCTTCTCCTCTGCGGGCCGAGGCGCTGCCTTCTTGGGGGCCGAGGCGGCCGCCGCCGGCTTCTTGGGCTGCGCCCGGGCGGCGGCAGGGGAAGAGGAGGGGGCCGGCAGGATGGCCGGCAGGAGGGGCGGCAGGGTGCCGGGGCGGCCGGGAGTCCCCTCCGGCTCGTCGCTGCGCGCCCAGGGCGGCGCGGAGCGCGCTCCGGGCAGGGCGGCGCTTCTCCCCGCGGGCGGGCAGGGCCCCGCGGCGCGCCGGGGCTGCAGCCCCATGGCCACAGGCGGACGAGCAGCCCCAGCCGCCGGCGCGGAATGCGAGCTCGCTCTGCGCCGACAGCCGCCGATTTTCTCTCTCGATAACCCGTCCCCCTTCCCGCCCTTCGCCCGCCCCGGGAACACCCTTCCCCAGCGCGGGGTGGGCGTGCGGGCGGGGACGAGGGTCGTGCCGGCACGGCCGCCCTCCCGAACGAGCCGCACTGGCCGGGCTCGGTGCGGCTCCTCCGGCGCCTTTCCCGCTCCTCTCCCGCCCGCCCCACAACAGAGCCGAAGTAAAGAAGGGGATAGCGGGGCTCACGCCCCGAGGGCAAACAGGCTCTAAATTCCTCCCCAAGTCCTCAAGCGTCCAAGCGTGAAAAGGCAGCATTTTAAAACCCTGTTAAATTCTCTTGCCATCTTAAAAACATGAATGATACTTTGAGCTCCTTGATTCCTTGAAACACCGTGAATAAGGGCAGGCAGACAGGACAAGAGACAGACACACTCAGACCTAGGGCCGACTCAGACTTTAATGGACAAGCGCTGCCTGGCTTGGTAATGAAAAGCATAATCCAGAAATCCTGCTTTTTAGCCTCAATGCCTTCTGTGACAGAGGTAAAGCACATTCCCCCTGGGCTGTTTGTTTTGGTTTTGTTGGGGTTTTTTTTGGGGTTTTTTATTTTGGGGGTTTTATGTTGTGTTTGTTTGGGGTTTGGTTTGGTTTTTTTGTGATGTACAAGGCAGAAATTTCCTACCTTTTCAAGTACCCTAGCCAACAACAGAGGTTTGGAGAGGTTTCATGGAGCAGTAATAAGTAAACATATATTTCTGATGGATCCAAGATTATTACCACCACTCCAAAATTTAGTCTTAGAAGTCACGGCATATAATTCCTACAGCATTTACTTCAAAGTACTGCTTTAAATAGGGTACCAAAACTTTATCAAAAGATGGGTAGCATGTATGCAATCCGCAGGGTGAGAGATCTTCATACCTATGGTTCCACGCTATCATAATGGGTATTATTATACTGTAAAGTTTCCCCAGCTGTGAGCTCTTGGAATACTCAGACACAGTAAACAAAGACAGGATGTGAAGGAGCAAAAGATACAGACAAAACAACACAAGACTGTGCTCTCTATGTAGATAGAGGAAGTAAATCCTTAAATGTTCAGGAGAGGAAAAAAATAAATAAGAAGGCACATGGTGTAACTAACTGACCAAAGTGCATATAAAAGCATACCAGTACATGGAACTTTTGGTTCTTGAACCCATTCTCTCCTAGTGACCTAAGTGCTAATAGATGAGTGGTAACTTCATCATTGACCATAGTGGATAAATAAATTTAAAAATTTTGAATAACCAATGCCATTCTAATTAAAGACCACAGTGAAGGTGATTGTATACCACCAGATGGGCAAAACCAGCCCTGGAGCAAACAAAGGCCTGAGCCTGAAGCACCAGTGGGATGGGATCTCCCCAGGGTCAGCTGAGATCAGCAGCAGCAGCTAGGGAAGGGGCAGTCACTTCCAGGATGACATCCATCACCACCTAAGCACATCCTACTTCATCTTCAAAGCAAGCTGAAAAAAAAAAAGGAACTAGAATTTCACCCAAGGGTGCCCCAGCACCCAAGGGCTGTGGGCAGAGCTGGAACAGCTGTCACTACAGCACACAGCACCAGCGAGCCCAAGAGCCTGCTGTGGGGCCAGGACTACCCGGCCCCCTATGCCCAGCAGGGACCATGCCTCCCTGGCAATTTATTGTTACTAACCAGTTAAAAGGTGTGGCTTAGTTGGAAGTCTAGCTGCAAAATAATGCAATCACCCTGTACACAGCTTCCCCAAAAGTGGTTGCTATGTTTTGCAACATGCACTGAGATTTAACAGGAACACACTGTACCTCACTTTGTCTCTTTAGCCTGAACCCTGAACACTAACAACACTGGGGTTTTCCCCTTCCTGACACTGCAGATCATGTCTTTCAAAGCCATTCCTTCTTCTGTATTTGTGGATTAACAGAAAAAAAAAAATCCAAACCAACTCAGTTTTGAACACACATAATAAAGCACATCCGTTCTGTGCAAAAAACCCCTCCTGCAATATAACATCAATCATCAAACATTAAAGATTTAGCTTTGCTCCAGAATAACTGGATAGTCCTTAGTTGAAAAAATTAGAAATGAGAACCTCTTACTGAAGCCAGGCAAACTGTTAGAGTACTTCAATCTATTACCAAATTAAGTCAGAATGAACAGTTTGTCTAAATACTAAAAACAAAGAACCTTTAAAGTCACTTCTGAAAATCTATTAAGCAAATTTGGATATAGTCATATACATATCCCCCTTTTTTACACTTTCATATTTATTCAAGTGTAATGCTGAAATTTTCAGCCCTCTATAGCTGATTCCTAAATAAAAATATATTAGACACTTTTAAAATGAATTTATTTCAGAAGTCTCATTTATACATTAGCCATAAGTTCTTTTAGTAAAAAAGTATTTAGGTATGAAAGTTTTTTTTTTTTTAATCATTTAAAATACAACTTTTTAATAAAATCCAACAGGTTTTAAACATACTTTTCACATTCTCATTAAGTTTTCTCCATAAGGCACATGTATAGACAAAGGAGTAGTTAATTACAACTTTCCAAGTCTTTACAACATTTATAAAACTCTGTCTTTGGAAAAGCATACAATGGATAATACAATATCAATGGATATACAAACATCAATGGCACATTGCAAATTTTAGACAGAACTGTAAATGAAATCTTTATGCATACTACCCAGACTTTAGTGACTTGCCTCCACTGGAGAATAAACCGTTACTGGATACAAAGTAGTGTTAAGACTACTCTGCATGAAGTATTTAAATGTACTTTTTGTTAGGAAAAAAAAAAAAAAGCCTGGAAGTTCCAGGGTAAACACAAATAATTCTCCAAATTTATGTTAAAATCTGTTTCTAGTAAAAATTATTTAATCTCCCAAGTGCAAAAGGCAAGGCAAATACTAAATTGCTACTGGGTATTTCAGAAGTAGAAAAGTAGAGTTTTCTGAGCAAAATTTACAGAGGAAAAAAGTTGCCTTTTAAAGCAGACAGTGGTTCCTGGTTTTAATTTACCCTAGACAGGACGTGAAGCATTTAATCACAGCATCCCTTTAAAAAAGAAAAAAAAAAGTCAGTGAAGATATTTGTTATTTTGTTTTTATACATCTAAACCATTCACTATTTACAATTATAAATATGGCAGAAACTAAAGACAGGTATCAACAGTTCGTCAAATGCAGGATCTGTGTGTGAGTGCCTCTACCAAACCAGCTACAGCCCAGGCTCCAGGCTGGTCTGTACCAGGTTCTTCCAGGCTGTTTGCACTGCAGCCCATGCTGAAATGCAGACCCAGTGCGGGGAACTGCTCTGCAGCACACGGGGAGGCTGAGCAAAGGGCAGAGCCCCATTTCACAAGGGCTGCCCAGCAAGGGCACAGCTGAGGAGAGCCCAATCCACAGCAAGGCACAGCTGCCAGGACTCCAAGCCACATCGGAGCTGGACCATCACAGCACAGCAAATAAAGCACAGGCTGAAGGGTTTAAAGAGTGCATGGACAGTGCAGGATGGAGAGAGCCGATTCAGCCTTAAGGTTTGGAAGATCTGGAGAGTTCTATTTTTTCAATCAACAATAAACTGTTTTCTGTTCTCTGATTGTTACACTCAGATCACTCACTTTATAGTCTCCTTTATTTTTCCTTTTCCCAGAAAAGTAACAAGTTACTAAGGAGTGGAATTTGTATTCTGTTGCTAGTCAGTTTCAAAAACAAAGAAACATACTATCATCACTCCTTAAAGTCACTTAGCTGTATGCTTTTTGGTTTTGTTTTATTTGTTGTTGTTTTCACTTGGGTCTGGTTTGGTGGGGCTTTTTGTTGCCAGGCCAACAGGAGAGCTACCATTAATTAAAGAAAACAAACAGAAACCAACAACCTCCACCCCAACAAACCCACGAACAAGTAAACTGTTTGAAGAGCAAACCATGAATAGAGTTAAAGGAGTGGTAATTTTTTGAAATCAAGAGAAATGCATACTTTAAACAAATGACACAATACTCTTCTCTGGCACTCAGCATGGTTTAGATCATTGTTTCCATAAGAAAGGCAGCCTATACAACATATTTATGATACCACTCCACATAAGCGAGTAACTCAGTAATCCCTAAAGAAATCACAGTTTTACTAAAAGCAGTCTATCTAAAATTCAGTTCTTTGGCTCATAAAATCTAATAGATAAATAAACCCAAAGAAATTAACTGATGCATAAAACCTCATGTTTTTCTCCCCAGAACTTAGAAGTACTGTGGGTAGGGAAGAAAAAGTCAGAGAGACCAGAAGCTCAATGTGCTTTCTCTACAGAGCAGACCATCAAAAAAAAAAAAAAGAAAAAGAGATCAAAAGGAATGAATCTACTAAGAATGAACCTGTCTCGTGGCCACAAGAATTCAGAAAACTACTTTTGACTGGGTCAGCCCGCGTTGTCAGAAGTAGCAAAACAACAGTTTGAAGCCCTGAGTTCAGTTCTTTTATTCACTGTAATTACCAACTACTATCTATGAAAAAAATCCTACCTAGATGAAATCTGAAGCATTAAAAAAACATAGTACAGGTGTTTTGGCAATGCTACAGGAAAATACCAGCTGAAATGGATAGACAATACTTTGTATTCTTTTTCCCCACACTTCTACTACAGAAAACCTCATTAAATGATATCAAAGTGCTTAATTCTTTCAAAATCCCCCACTTTTGGAAAGACCAAACTGCATTTTACATGAATCACATTAAAAACTGATTCTTACATTTGATTACTTGCGTGTGTTTTCACTATGTGTTTGGCCTGCTTTTATCCCCCTTTTGTACACACAAGAATGAAAGAGAAGAGAGAAGCTTGCCAGAATGAAAATAAAGACAAAGCATTGCTTTTGCCCCTTCTAAAAATGATGGAAGAATTCAGAAATAGGAACAGAAGCTGCTACTATGTTGTTTGTTTGCTTTTAACTAGGACCTCAGATCCATAAGCTACCTTTAATTTTAACTACAGAAAAGTCACTATTGCATCACTATATTGCTAAACCATTGAAGAATTTAAACAAAACCCCCATTTATTTTCAGTGATGGAAACTAGAGAGAAATTTATTACAGAGAATTACTATGTATTGTACTTCTATTTAAAGCTTATATTAAGCATGACTTTTAAGTTCAGCTAGGCCATTTTCTAAAAACTGAAAGGGAGGACGTAATATTTTCCCACACACATAAAGTACTCCCCTCCCCCACCAGCATAAAGGTAACTGACTTTTGTTAAAATGGAAATTATTATGCAGACTCACCTTGCAAAAGGAATATAAGACAGACTATACCTGAAAAAAAGAGGAAAAAAGTTATTTGCAGAGTGTTCATGTCTCTCCTAGAACCAAATTATTTCACTTTAGCCCAGCATTAATAAAAGCAATCTGTTGTAATAAAATTTTAAGCAAGGTTACCTATTCAATTTAATGCTTACTTGAGAAAAGATGAGATATCTGGACAAGAACTACACATATTGACAAGGACTTGGTAGTTTACTTTTTTCTTGTTTGGTTGGGTTTTCTTCTTTTTTTTTTTTTTTTAATGTAGTTCATAACTTCTATTGCACATGAACTTAAAAAAACCCCTGACTTACTATTGCCAAATCCAAAAGGAATAGAAATTTCTTTTTCCAGTTTAAAAGATAATCTAAATTACTATGCAAACATACATCTAATCGTATTATTTATGTAACTAAATACAGATACATGCTGTAGTATGAATAATATTCCACAATTGTGACACTCAGCTGACAATTCTATTATTCTCTGAAAATTGCTTCTCACAAGCCTCCAGGCAGTGTTCTGTTCTCATGCCCAGCCTGATCAAACCCCAGGACTCTTAACAAATGTGAACTGTCTGCTGCAAACACGGGGAGCACAGTCTGAGCTAGAGGTCTTCCCTCTATGTAGCACCATGCCCCACAGTGCCTGTCCTGAACAAAGGTTCCTTGTCCTCAGACCCACGTTCAGTACAGACTCTGTGTATTCAGGGCAAGTTCACACAACCCTGGGCTGCCTCAGAGTCAGCACCAAGTAATTCACCTGGGACAAGGACACAAGGATACAAATGTGTATCTCTGTAGAGAAAGCAGTTAACTCCCAGAACTTCTACCAGGCTTGCATGCATTCACCTGACTGCTCTCACACACTGCCAAACCCGGCCCCTGGGAGCACTCATGGTCATCACAGTACCTGCTGCACTAAATTCACCCTCTCACATCCACCCACTCTTTACCCAGTGCTGCTGTACATTCCCGGGGCAGGACATGCCCTATGAAAATGTTTTTTAGTTTCTTTCACTTCAAAAATGAAAAATTAGTTAGAATTCAAAAAAATAGGCGAATATACTTTTACAACACAGAAAAAGCATGACAATTTTTTTGCATATATATTCTTTTCATAAGGCTTCAGATAAGTTCACACATTGCAGAATATACTTCAAATTACCATTTTTGCAAGACGATTGAATATAGATTTTGCTGGATTTACACAACCTAGCTGAGAAAAACAGATTGAGGCTAGCATTTGGGCACACTTATATGTGAATCATATATATAGGTTTATAATCATGCGGGTGTAGGGGCAGAGAGAAGAAATTAAGAGGAATTTTAAGAATCTTACCAGGTCATTGCCAAGAACTGCAATATGCAGAATAACATCGCCAAACCTTTTTTGTTCCACTAAGTAAAAATAAAGCAAATACTGCAAGTTAGTTCATTTTGCACCATACCAGTCTATACTGTAAACAATTGGCAGTCTGTTCAATCAAAAATTGAGTTAACTGACAATGCCTACATAACAAATAGTTTGTTCTTTTTTTCCCAATAATTATCCATTAATTTTATCCATCACTCCATTAGCATCATGCTATGAAAACCTTTTCTAGCTTTGAAAACACCCAAAAACATCAGTGTTAACACTCACATCACTATACTTCTGCAAATATGGAAGTCCATTCCAGTGACATATTTACTTCTATGGAATGTCACTACAGACAGTTTTCAACCAAGATGCTTGAAGATACTTCTGGTTTTTTTCCATTGTCTTAACCAGCTTAATATTCTGTATCCATGGCTTCTAAAGATGACTACACACTCTCTGATACTTTCTGACATAAGTATGCACCACTGAAACAGTATTTTAACTTGCCTTTCTTCGTTTTTTTCTAGAGGTCTGCAGACTGAACCTGATGCTCTAGATTTTGCATTCTCATCTACATCACATGCAGGTGGAAGGATGCATTTGCTTTACAGCCAGCAGCCTCATCACTCCACCTAAGCTCAACCACAGCCGACAACAAAAACAGCACACACACGAGCTCACATTTCCTCCACAACTGAACTGTGTCTTAGAGCTACAATACAATTAATGTACTAACCAAGTTAGATTGCTTTTTAGAGGAGAAAAGTATTCTCACTTACCCAGAATACAGCACACAGAGTCAATATTAGGCAAAGCTGGGGTGAGGAGAGAGAAAAAAGAAAGAAAAGGATGAATACTCAAATACACGACAAAGCAACTACAGTAACTGTTTCCATGTTTTCAATGGGCAATCAGCATTTGAAAATTGACTTATGAAACAAGCAGAGCCAAAGGCTGTTGCACAGTGACTGCATGATGAACTCCATGTGAAGTGGTATTTTTCAAAGCATGGTATGAGGTATTCATGGCCACAAGGGCTGGGACAAGTCTTAGAAGAAAGACAAGGCAGGTGCTGACTTCAGGAACCAGGAGTGTAGCCCGCTGTGTGCACCCTTATGTGTTGGTTCTGTTAAGAGGTGGGCTTAGATTATAAAGCTTTACTGGAAGGGATCAAATAGTCTGGTAACTGCTACTCTCTTTTTCCAGCACATACTATCATTTTAACCTAGTATTCATAACACCTGTCTCTGACAAGAAAGATGTGTACATCGCTAGGAACAACGCCTTATTAAAAACAACCATTCTCAATTACTGTATCTGGCAAATACAGGCTATGCCTCATCTGCCAGTGCTTTTTCATCTTCTGACAGTAATGAAGAGTCTGCTAGGGAGCAGCTGCCTCAGGTACAGTGCAAAAGCTCACAGGAAGCTTTGTTCAAAGTACTTTAACACTTTGGATGGAACATCACAAAGATACAGTTTACTATGCCAAATAATCACACCATTTGTGCAAGCTTAACCATCAGTTAGAACTTCGCCACTAAATCTTATCTGGCTTCCTCCATTTGTCATTAAACATAGTAGAAAACAGAGCAAAATTGCAAATTAATTTTCACTTTAAAAAAAAATTTGTTGGTGTTTTATTGAAAGGAATAAAAATAACAGACTCTTTTGAAATTTTACAAACGTTTTTGTGACTCCTCAGCTGCCTATAATTCTAGCTTTGTGTTAGGATGGGGATTAAAACAGCCAAATTCATCCAAAGTTTTCAAAACTTTTAATTTTTCCAGTTCTTCTCTGTTTTACTGAAATTTCCGTACTAAAAGCCTTAGCTCTCATCCAATGTTCGTGTTCACCATTAGATGAAACCTTTCATTCTCTCTGTTCCCAGCTTTGTTGGAAGCCTATCTGCACAGGTAGGTCTGTGATGTTTTCTCTGCTCTCTGTTCTCTTCCCATTTCCCTGATGTGTCTTGTTTATACAGCCTTCAAAGCAAGTTATTTCTTTGCCACCATGTCTGAGCATGGTGGATGACAGGATCATCAGAGCAAAATGATTTTTGTGCCAGCTGTTTTAAGTGTCTGGCTTAGGCTCTCAGTTTCACTGGAAAAAGCCCACAGCTGTAAAGTGTTGGAGAATTCATGCTCAGCAAATACAGACTCTACGAGAACTGGAGATATTCTTGGACATTTTTAATTCAGGCCTACAAAATATAACCTTCCTAGGACTTGTGACTTGGTATGAGTTGTAAACAATGACAGAACAACAAAAAAACACCACTAAAACAAACCAAACCTCTTGAACAAAGCTTGGAGTCTAAGCAATGACCAAGTGACTTCCCCAAAAGATATGGGCAAACGTAAGCTTCTCAAATGAGATTATAACATTTTTTTAATGTGGGTGTGTGAGAGGAAGAACATACAACCCCCATATGACAGCCATCCAGAAAGAATATTATTATGAAGACATCCTTACCCACTAATCAACTAGAAAAATTATATGATAGGGAGAATAGGAAAGCCAACTACATTTCAAAAATAAAAGTTGAAGCAAATCAGTAGGAACAAGAGAGAAAAGTATAAAACAGAGGAGCAAGGGGACAAAGTTGTTTTAACTACCTAATATAAAGCTTTGGGATAGGAATTCTGATATTGGAGAGAAGGTTTTCTTCCATCCTCCTGGAAGAAGAAATGATGGTCATGGAAGTAAAGGAGCCAGGGATGTCACACTGGAGAATCTCAAAGCTGAACATGTGGCCTCCCAGAGTTTGGGGAAATAAATTAATTTTCTTCATTGCTTTGAAGATGCTGAACCACTGACCTTTACAGACCAAGCTGCAGCCAACAAACAACTGTTAAGCTACACTTGGTGACCACTGACTTTTCACAGTAGTTAAAAAGTCTCTCACCTTGATCTTGAAGAAAATATTTTAGAAAATAAATCAAAAATAATTAACGTGGTATTAGCATTTATTAAGAAATATTTAGTAAAGAACATTTTACTCCAAATGATTAATTAAAAAATTATAAACAACGAAAACACACATTCATAGAAAGGAGCTAGATGCTCTTTGCGACATACAGAGCTAAACAGCTTGACAGTCATTTCTCAGCAGAAGGAAGAGGCAGACTGAGAAATAACCTCCCTTTAGAAAAGCATAAAATTTAGCATTGAGGCTAACAGAAAATAATTTTTTTTTAATAAAAGGAAGCAAAGATAGCGTATTTACCAACATCACAACTGTAGCTATTAATCGTTTTGGATCAAACATTGTTTTCAGTTGCTTCAGTGGCCCCATCAGGAAACATGTACTAATAGGAGAGAAAAAACAAAACAAATTGTAAATCACTTTCAAATAACTCTTTCTAGAAGACAGTAGGTAATTAACCAGTTTTCCAACAGATAGATGACTACAAAGGCTTTAAAAAAAGGTATTTCAGTGCTTAGCAACAGAGATTCACTAGAACAGAAGGTGAAATACTCCATGAATTTAGCCCTGGAAACAGTTTATGAGTCACCCTTGGTCACGAAATTCTTTCCAAAATATTACCATACTAAAAAAAAGTAACAGGCAAATACAAGAACACTTATATTGGTTCAGATAAGAGAGAACAGAGAGTGTGACAAGGATATACTTAAGAAATAACAGAAGAGCATAGAAGCAACCAGTTTTCATGAATTCTTTCACTGAATAAGAAGAAAAATATTCCCATTAATAATCTGTTTGATGCTGCTGAATGCCATTTATAAATAAAGACAATTAAGGAAGCAGTGCAGCTACAGTTAAATTTAAATCATGTTAAGAGACACAAAATGGGAGGAGATTAAACAATGACTATAAGTAGCTCTACATGAATTTAGAGATGGGTGGGCAGTCAAAGATGTTTTGATAGTTATTTAAAGATGGCAAGCACCATAATACATAGAAAAAAAAAGATGAGAAAACTCAGCTGCAGAAGTAAATGAGATCATACCCAAGATCTGAGGAAAGATAATGGGAGCAAATGGAGTGGTTAGAGCTTTTTACATTACCAAAACAAAACATTATGCTGTAAGTATAGTAGAGGATTATCAAGTTGAAGTCTAGAGAATTTTTTGTTGAAGCTGTTATAACAACTGACTTGCCAAAATAATGTCAAGATTACAAAGACCAACCTGCTGTAGAAAATTATTGTTTCACAATAAATTTTTTTACCCAAGCAGAATGCAAGTAGCTACAATCAAGATTACAGGGAAGCTCTATCTCTTTTAGTCAAACTCATCAAGCACAAAGGCAGGAAAAAGTTCAGTAGTTTGTATTAAACCTCCTGCTTTTTTCTACTCAGTAGTTAATTTGAAGGGAGAATGAAAACCATCAGCAACACCACATGCTGTACCTTCTTATGCAAAGAAATGCCATCTGAACTAAGATTTCACAGCCTCAGGAGTAATTTTCTGGCTTCAAATATTTGAGATGAGTCTCTTCCTTGTCATTCTGCTTTGTAGAAAACACAACAATTTAATGAGTTAAAATGACTGTAATCTTGTGGTAGTCTGAATGCTTTACTACAGAGCAGAAAACCTGGCTGAACTCCTTTTCTAGTCATTTTTATATGAAATGAAGCAGGGAAGAGTTTGCTAGAGCTTCCTCCTGACACCAGTAATAAGCCTCCTAAGACAGAAGAAATATGGGAATCCACATTCCAGGCAGTAAATAGAATTCAATCTTCCACATCCAAATGTTCTCCTACCAGCAACTTTGCACATGTATCTCCTTCACTTTTTTTAATCTTATGTAGACAGACCTCAAATGTCCATATCAAATGGAAAAGTTTTCACAATTCAATAGAAAAAGAAAAGTTTTAAATTCACTGCAATCCAAACTAATTTTTTCTCAGTATTTTTTCATCTTGTCTGCTGGGCCATAAAATTAAATTAAGACAGAAAAAAAAGGGGATGTGAAGAATTAGAAGAAAATATTAATTAGCTAGTGGAAGGATAGGGATGAAGAAAATAAGGTGGTAAAAAGGAGTAAAGTTTAGGCCACATGAAACAGGCAGACAAAATGTAGAAAGCAAAATGCATTGTTTGTAATCTGACTGGGATTGAGAAAACTGACATCACAAGAGCTTCTCCAGAGATGGGAAGAGATTCCATAGGGAGCAGAAGAAAAGGCTGGGAAAAAATTCTAGACATCCTCCAGCTAAACAGAATAATCCTTTTAGACACACCACATTCTGTGGGAGATACACTCATCATCCCTGAGGATAATCAAGTAAGTATCATTGTTTTCTTGCTCATGGTTAGAAAATGATAGTAAAAACAAGCTAGAGGGGACTAACAGGCTAGTAAGAGTTTGCATTTTTGGTTTAAATACAAACTTGCAAATGAGCCTGGAAAAGTTTAAATCTGCTTGTCAATTTCAGACTTCATTGTCATCTCCTACTGTTCTTAGAACCCACTTGCCTGTTGTTTATATCTAAAAGGACTACTGAAGGAAAAAGCAGCCTCTTTTTTCTTCTAATCTTAGCTGGAGTCCAGACTAAAGTTTTTCAGCATTCTTCTAAAAGAAATACTAGTCTGTAAAAACTTTCCTCTTAACTCAATTAGACTCGATTAGTACTAAGTTTCTAAAACGCTCAATTAATTTGAAGAAGTGGAAACACACTCAAAGTACCAGGCAAAAACAACACAACCAACAAACCTCACTCCAAACCAACAACAAAGAAAAAATAGTAAGATAAGGGAGAGAAAGTCAAACACTTAGCTTTGCCTATCTCCCGTATCAACTTTTTGTCTTGTTTTAGTGTGAGATGGAATAGTTCTCCAACTGAGACTCAATGTCAGTATAGAAATTATTGTCTCCTAACAAATTTGTTGAGGAAAAGCAGTACACCTTCACATTTCTCAGATGTTAATGTCATTAACACATTACCTGACTTGTAACAGATTAACAATGCCCTGACTCAAGAATTAAGTCACTTCACTAAAGTCAGAGTCCATGAAAGTCAAGACCACTCCATGGAGTTTGAGTCCCATGACCATGCCTTAACTACACGAAGATAATAAGAGAAGGAGGACAAACAGAAACTGAAAACACCTTATGGACATTAAGTTGTTTCTTATGTGCCATTCAAACTGTGAAAGGGAAGTTTTCAACTTTAAGAGGTCCTCTTCTGCAAATCTTTTAGGACTAACTGTTATGTGGAACACTTCAAAGAACCAAACAGGGTTTAAAAATACACTATGAAAAAAGTTTAGATTCTGCCTTCAGCCTTACAGTCAAAACAAGGATTTCCTGAACATTTCTTTCTTGAAAGAGTTTTCTTGGAAACAGGGTGATCTCTCTGTTAAAAGTAAAAAAGCTCCTTGCAGTAACAAAGTATCCACACAGTGGGCAGACTACCAGTTTGCTGCTGAAGCTGAGGTACTTACGTACCTGGCAGAAGGATTTAGCTGTAAAAGTAAAAAACATTCAGCTAGCAATTTGTTATTCACACTTCAGATAGCAGTTGTGATGTGTCCGCAAAGAGGCGTGTTAAGATAACTGATACACAACAAAACTGTAAAACAAACAAGTTTTTGTTATTAGCATTTCAGTATGAAACAATGTCGTTATACACAACATAAACAGACAGCACTCTAGAGCAAAAGCAAATGGAAATATAGATGAAAAGGAGGATACTTTTCTAATAACAATAACTCAGAAATCATACCTGGCTAGTGCAGCAATATTTCCCAGGGTGTAGAACACTGCAAAAAGTTTGATCCCGTTTGGGAGCCATAGCAATGCTGTTCCCTATAAAAGACAGGTTATTGGTACATTTGCAATCAGTTAATTCAATTTATTTAGATTTTATAGTCTATAAATACAACTTCATACTGTGAAGAGCATCATTCTGACATACGCTAGCAGAGCACACTGCTCCCACAGTTGCAGCTGTCACTACCCAGCACACTTCTATTGCCACCTGCTGGCAAACAATGTGTTGGTTTACTGTATTTCTAGATATTTTTACAACTAGGCAATCTTTGTTTATATTAATTGAACACATTTATTTGTACTGTTTATATTCTATTCACAACACTTCCACTTTTGTTACAATGCCCCACTGTACATCCTACACCTCTGCACACAAGATAAAATGTCATAAAGATGCACTAATATTCACTATCTCCTTTTTCCTCTAATCAACCATCTGAACTTCCAGACTAAATACACACTGAGACTGAATAGAAACAGACCTCTTACTTCCAGATATCTCTTCTTTCCATTAAACTTAAAAAAAATCCACAGCTTTCTACTGATCACAGTTACCTATGATGATCAGGGAGAAAAGGAATCCTTGCATGGTTTGGACTGGAAGGGACCTTAAAGATCACCAAGATCCAACTGCCACTGCCATGGGCAGGGGCACCTCCCACTGGACCAGGTGGCTCAAAGCCCCATCCAGCCTGGCTTTGAACATTGCCAGAGATGGGGCATCCACAACTTCTCTGGGCAACCTGTTCTACAGCCTCACAATAAAGAATTTATTCCATATACCTAAATTAAATTTTCCTGTTTTCAATTTGTACCCATTACTCCTTGCCCTATCACCACAGTTCCTGATGAAGAGCCCCTTCCTGGCTTCCCTGTGGGCCTCCTTCAGATACTGGAAGCTGCTATGAGGTCTCCATACAACCTTCTGTTCCACAGGCTGTATAGACCCAACTTTCTCAGCCTGTCAAGAGCCTAAACAGAGCCTCAACTAGAAGCAAAACAAACTGTGATCTGCACATCGTGTCCTGAAAAAACCCAACCAAGCAAAAAACCAACTGCATTCTACTCAATTGCAATTTCAGTGGAAATCTGTGGTGAAAAGAAAAGAGGGAGGAAGAAAGAGGGAGAGGACAGGAAGGGGAGGGAAAAGGGGGAGGAAGGAAAAGAAGAAAGGAGGAAAAGGGGGAGGAAGGAAAAGAGGGAAGGACGAAAAGGGGGAGGACTTCCCCCATGTTTTTTCACCTGCTTATGGGAATTTCCATGCAGCTGAAAAACTGCTTTCTAGTGCAAGTTACCAGTGTCACATTTTGACAGACCCAATAGATCTCAACTCTTAACTGCAGGCTGGAGACTCCTGCCAGCCCCTAAAGTTCAGGAATGAACAAATGATTTGCTGACTGTAAAACCACCAGGAGTGCAGCAGGTTTTTCAAGTGTCAACACACAACCACAGTCATCACCTATTGATTTGTTGAGTGTGACATGCTACACTTGTGGTTTCTCCGGCCTTTAAAAACCTTTCAAGCTTCCCCCCTCTTTTTTCCTTTTATTGGAGAGATAGAAGTTAAATGGGTACACACATCTTTCCTAATACACAAATTACAAAAATAGGGCATATTTTGACAGTGTTGAAGCCTTTTAGTAAGAAAATGTATTATGCTACAATAAAAATGCTCTCTTCTATAGTGGGAAGAAAAATGGCCAAAATCATAATTTACAGATCAATAGCCAATTATACATTTAATGTCCACTTAAATAAATGCATACAAAATTTAGAATACAGGATAAAGCATACACGGAATCACATATAAAGTAGGAATATGAATGAGGTTCAGCTGTACAACAGTAATAAAGCACAAGGAAAAAAAAAAAGAACTTTACTTACAAGAAAAGAACACAAAATGCCAGCAACAAAGCATATGGCAAACCATCTGACTCGAGTACCAAAGCTGAGTGTTGAGGCATCAAGGACCTTAATAGGAAGAGAGGAAAAAAGAGGATATTAAAAACCCAGTTTTGAACAATCTAAAGAACTTTTTTTTTATTTACCACCAAACTGCTGAATCTCAAGCAAAAACATTTTTTAGCTGGAAATAATTATTTTACCTTGCTTAACAGTCACTGTGTACTAATTCTGTCATATTACAAAATCATATTATCAATCTGGAACATATGGAAACATATTTACAAACAAACAAAAAAGACAAAACCCATAATGGCATATGCTGGCATGCAAGCAATGCTGCTTCACTTTTAAACAGATTTTCTTATTACCACACAACTGAAAATAGTCAGAATTGTACCAAATCAAAAGAATGAATGGACCTCCTAGCAATTTGCAGAGGAATTAATTTATCTGTGTAACACTGTAGGTTCCTATAGACATTACCACCTTTTCCTGTTACTAAGAGGATCCCTTGTACATATTAATGCCAGTATCCACTGCAAGCATTACAACTCCAATTACTGTTCCTTACGGGGTGAGGGTGTAGGCAGATTAACACAGCTTGTTTCATCAGACTAGAATAACTTGCTGAAAGGGAGTATTTCACTTCCTGCTTCTCCAGAGTGACTCCAGAACATAATGAGCTCAGCTATCTGACACAACTCATGAGTGACAAGAGAACAGAATTAGTGCTCCTTCTATTCTGATGACCTGGCTAATGAGCCAAGCCAGCTCTGCAAGCTGTCAGAAAAGCAGCAGGGGTGATGTAAGGAAAGAGGCAGGGCCATGTATCTGGCAGAAAGGCCCCTTTCAGCAGAAGTGATTTGTTAGATATGCTCATCTCATCTCCACCCATGCTGTAAGAACAATGCATTTCAGTTTACTCCAGGTCACTACAATTAAATGTACTTTCTATTCTAAACCGGCCTATTAAGTGAAGTGTTGCTTCAGCTTACATAAAATTACTTTAAAAAACCAACTTGCCTATTTGTTCAGATGTCACAGGAAAATTTGCCCTTGTTATCTAGTCAACAGGTATTTTAATCAAGTCTTATTAACCAAATACACATGACAGGCCTTTCCCAGACAATGAGTATGATAGTTCTCCTTATCTCTTGAGAAATTTCTCTTTCAGGCAGTGGTCAGTGAACCAAGGAAATCTGTTACTGCTTAGAACAATTTCACTTCTGTACAAATGAAGAATCTGTATCTAGTTTAATAAAGAAGTGCCACATGCACGCACATCTAAAGGTGCTGTGATGACAGAACTTCCCAAAGGTCAGAAGATGCAGCTTACCTTGTTAGGTCCAACACTTTATCCTTGTGTATGCATTAAAGAAACAGACAAAAACAGTAACTGAACCATGGCTTAGTATTTTAAATCATATTTGACAGTCATAGTCTTGAATGCCTGCACATTTGAGAAGAGTAGGAATAGCTGGTAGGACACAGCTGAAGATACCCATTTCAATCATGCCTTTAGTTACATCTATTCATGCAACTAATCACAAGCACACACACACCGAAAAAAAAAAAAAAGGGTAAAAATTCTTTCCATCCATGTGCAGAAATGAAGTGTAGATAGGCCATACTATCAGTAAACCCAACACACACATTTCAGATTGCCTAGAAACCAGGAAAATGATGAAGACCAGTAATTTATTCAGGTGCATCAGGCCCATTGCTGCCACTTACTGCTCTTCTACTTCTAATCTTAATATTTGATAGTGCTCCTGAAGTGACCACCAGGACATTTCATTCTTCAAATAAACTTGAAAACAGCTTTATCTTCGTTTAAATCCCTAACAATTAAGAGGTTAAAAAAAAAAAAAAAAAAAAGCCAGCACAAGAAATAAGAGAACCACACAAAGGGTTGGAGCAAAAAATGCCACAAACCCCAAAAAGTTTGATACATTTTATGGATTTAACTCCTAAAAACTTATATTGACGATACATGCACATGAACTACAAGAAGAAAATGAAGGCTCATCCTCCAACCATTCCCAGAGATGTCACCATTTACATTGTCAGGATAAACCTATTTAATGCAATGTTTGAAATCCTGAAACTGGGGATATGGTAATGCATTTTCTTAGTCCCTGATACCTAAGGGGACTGAGGGAGACGTCACTGTACTCTACAGCTTCCTTATGAGGGGAAGCAGAAGGGCAGACACTGATCTCTGTGGTGACCAGAAACAGGACCCGAGGGAATGGCAGAAGCTGTTACAGGAGGTTTAGGTTGGATATCAGGTAAAAGTGCTTCACCCAGAGGGTGGCTGGGCACTGGAACAGGCTCCCCAGGGCAGTGGTCACAGCACCAGCCTGACAGAGCTCAAAAAGTGTTTGGACAATGCTCTCAGGCATGGGGTGTGACTCCTGGGGATGGGGCTGTGCAGGGCCAGGAGCCAGACTCGATGGTCCTTGTGGGTCACTTCCAAGTCAGGATATCTACAATTTATACCTTTTGGGTTTCATGGAAGCAATGGGACTCATTACCTTTCCAAGACGCCTGTTTCAACCCGGCAGTGAAGCGCCTTGCTGCAAAAGTGGAGTTACAGATACACAGTGCAACTAAGTAAACCACAGCTTGCAGTAAAATGCCAGGCTCACTCTGGAAGCTGAGGGCCTGACACCAAACATATCCTGCCACACGTGCTGCAGGCAGTAATTTCTATACTAGGGGCCACGAAACATCCTGAAGTAACAGCTTAGGCTCTCAGAGACTATGAACCCTAAGAAAAAGTATGTCTAAGCTGTCCTTGCAACAAAAGCAGGAAACAAAGTAAAGGTGATAAAGATTTTTTTTTTGTGTGTCTGACATAAATTATACAGCTAATCCCAGATTTCAGAATAGTTGGCATTGCAGTCTATGATATTTGCATTAGCAAAAGCTTTTACTTAGGAGACTGAAAAAATTGCCAGGTATGTTCCACATCTGTAGTTTATGTGGAGGACTACACAGTGGTGGTGGCAAGGGAGTTCCTGTAAAACATATCCTTCCTGCTGTACAGTTTATCAGCTTGTTTCTAACAAGAAAAATTAAACTGAAATCAACAAAAGGAAATCCTTAGTTTTTTAGTGCTAAACTTTAATGCCAAACGCCTAAGCAGGAAGCAAAGCTTTTTATTCACAGGATGTTTCAAGCTAATAGTATATAAAATAAATGACCAAGACATCCAAAAATCAAGAGGAAACCCTAGGTGGAAACTGGAATCTGGAAGGGGGACTTTCTGAAACATAAGGAACAGTCTTGCAATAGTCTGATACACAAGTTGCAGTATCAGCAACAGCATCATTGCTGAACAGTTTGCAATGCACAGACAACAAACAATATGAATGATAATCCACAAGGCTGCTTTTGATCAAAAATATTTCTTGTGGCTCTGAACATCCACTTAGGCTCCCCCCATATATTAATGATCTTGTAACAGCTTTCCATGCAGGCAAACAGAAAAACAGAACCACTTTATTTTACTATTCTAGAAGCTAACAATTACACCTTTCCTCAACGGTAAATATGCAAGTAATAGAGAAAATTCAAAGAAACACTGAGTAAATTTGCAGACTTGAGTTTCAAAGCCATAAGGGAAAAAATATTTATAGAGATATATTTTCATCTTTCCCTAACAGAACTCCTTATATGTATTTCTATCATCACTTGAGAGTAAAATATAAAAAATGTAATATGCATTTTCTTATTAAAATATTATAAATACCTGGTCTATTCCTCTTTGTTGAAATCTTGTTGAGTGCTTTAAGCAGCTGTCAGCTGTCATGCAACATCCAGTGTGTCACATGGACTGATTTTATATTAGTTTTGGTGTTGATAAAACTAAACAGCATAAGGCTGCCCTGAAAACATCTTAACACTGCTACATTTACTATTTATTATTGATCTTTTTGGTAATGAATTCCTTTAATTTTTTAAAATATATATTTAGAATAATGGATCTAATTGCAGCAAGAAACAACAGCTGAAGAGTTTAGAAAGCACAAAAAGACTTCACTGAATCATCACACAGTTATTTCATTATAGACTTGTCTTCTACTTAGCAGGAATGACTACTGACTTCATGATAATGGCTCTGCAAAAATCAAGGGATAGAATAGAGAGATATCTATGGACAGGAACCATATGATGGCTATTACACAACTAACAGATATTCCAAAGAGAAGAGCATTGTTTTCAACCAAACACATGACTTGTCTCCAGAGAGATCATTAAAACAGCTGAAGATTTTACACAGACATTGCCTACCCTCACACGTTCTTTCACAGCCCTACCTCTTACCAAGTGCTCCTCTCTGCATGGGTGCACATACTTTTTTGCTCTAATACACACACTTTAAAAATAGTCAGCACCACCCAGCTCCATCTTTAGTGAATATCACGTATGAATTTCCTCTCTAAAAGAGGCTTGATTTCCACTGTTCTACAAACACATTGCCACCTTGAGAGAAAAATACAGCTGAGATATTGCCTGACCTAAACTCTTGACTTTTTTTCTAAGTCAAGGGGTATTTACTTATTTTAAAGATCTCTCTGGTTCATCTCAGCATGAAGCTACTTTGCACTGCACCGAAGACACATTTATAAGTCTTCTTCTATCACGTACTGGACAGGTTTTAAGTATAGGCAGATTCTTCTTATTTAAAGTCTTTTCTGGCTATAACGGAATCATTACATCCAATAGTGAAATCATACATAATTTAATTACTGACATTTAACAAATTAGCACATCCTTAGCTCAGTTATCTCCTCCGGATATACACCTCAAATATAAAAGCATTAACTATGTAGGCATTTATCTACTGACTGCCACCTTAAAACAGCTATCACATGTGCCTCACATGAAATGTGCCTGGTGACGGCAGAATAATTCTCTTGGAACTGAACTGAGATTAGCAGAAATATAAGTATTTCTTTGATAATCCTGAGAGCACCAGGTGAAACACCCCTCCAAAATGCTGGCAGGCAGTTCTGGCGTGAAAGGGCACCAATTCTACACTGCTTCCCGTATCAGTAGACACAATTTAGCTGCTTTGCTGTGGCAGAGAAGCCAAACCCATGAACCTTGAAGACCAACGGCAACTCAGTGCAAAACTAAGTGAAGCATATCAGCAGCAAGCTGCTAGAACTAATATTAGGCCAGCTACGCTCAAGCTCTGCCGGTTCACCAAGGTTTGTTAGCCGCAGCTCAGATCCCAGCTACATTCCAACCTCCTCCACCATGCTCCAGCACCCTCTAAAGTAGCGAGCAGTACCAAGATAGTCCTTGATGTGGGGCACTTTGACCTGCAGTCACATGAATTAAGAGGGAGCAGAGGGAATGAATGGTTCTTTGTAAGCATGCTCAGCTTTGCTTCAACCTAGAGAGTAATTCTCAGGAATGTATGGTCTTCAAACACAGTAAAAACGAAACAAAAGTAACCCCTGACGGATGAGGAAGATAGTGGGAAGGAAACAGAAAAATTAAGCCATACTTAGGGTGTAAGGGGCAAAAAGTAACTTCAGCAAAATGTACACAAAACTACCTTCGTCTAAAGAAAATCCTTGCTTTTGCAAATTTAAGGGCATAAGGGAATGGAGAAGCAATTTACACTGAATCGCAGAATCAGCAGGGTTGGAAGGGACCACAGTGCGTTATGCGGTCCAAACTCCCTGCTTAAGCACAAGACAACCTTGTAGAAACCAAAGGCCCCCAAGGCACCAACACAGCGAGAAGCTTCCCACAACAGGAACTCGCCAAAGCCCATCCGCCGGGCAGGGCCCGCTGCCCACAAGCCCCGTCCCTCGGCGCACGCCGCAAACTTTGGTCTCTGCCCCGCCTGCCCATCTCCGCCCGGCCGGGCAGGCAGCAGGGAGCGGGGTGTGCGTGTGAGCAGGCCGGGGACGGGGGAAGGCAGCGGGGGAGCACGGCAGCGCCCGAGCCACGGGCACCGGGACGGGGAAGGCGCGGGGAGGCTCCAGCGCCGCTCGACCCCCGCGCCGGGGAGAGCGGCTCCGCCGGGCCGTACCTGCGCCGTCAGTCCCTGCTCCTCGTCGTCCTGCCCGGCCAGCACCCGCCGCAGCTTCTCCATGCCGGGCCTCGCTGGGCAGGGCAGGGCCGGGCCGCGCCGGGGGTCGGGACGGGGCCGGGATGGGGCGGGACGAGGCTGCGCTCCGCCGCGGGCCGCCGGCCCAACCGGGAAGTGACGCGCGCCCCGCGGCGGTGGCGGGGCCGCGGCTGCGCACTGCCGGCCGCTCCCCGGGATTCCCGGTGGGATGGCCTTGGCGAGGCCCTGTGTGCGGGTGGGGCGAGCGAGCCCCGGTGCAGCCCTCGCCGGAGGCACCGGGGAGCAAGAAGGGCTTTTTCAGCCTGACCTCGGCTGCATCGCCGCCCGCAGAAGCGGCCTTCGCCCAGCAGCGTGGTTCGCATGAGCGCGCTGAAGGCAGAGCCCTGCACCGTGGGTGCGCAGAGCAGCGGTAAAACCGCACAGGGACGCGCTGGTGCTGGGGCACCTCATGCTCAGGTGGAACTTCCTGAGCATCAGTTTCTGCACATTGCCTCTGGTCTTGTTGCTTGGCACCACCGAGCAGAGCCTGGCCCTTCAGCTGATGCTCAGGAAGTTCCACCTGGACACGAGGAACTTTACGGTGCAGGTGACCTAGCCCTGGAAGATTGTCCCGAGAGGCTGTGTGGTGTCCCTCACTGGAGGTCTTCAAGAGCCGTCAGGGTGCAGTCCTGAGCCGTGTGCTCTAGGATGAGCCCGGAGCGCAGCCGCGGTGGTTCGGGCAGCCGGCGGTGTGCGGCTCGGCCCGGCGGTGCCCCGGGCGCGGTGCCGGCGGGCCGGGCCGGCAGGCACACTGCGAGCCCCAGCGCAAGCAGCCTCGGCCCTCCCTGAACTGCGGGTGCCTCAGGTGTCCAGCACCCGCTTGTGAGCAAGCCAGGCGTTTTTCCAGCTAGCATGGGTAGGGTACAGAGAAAGCGTAAACCCCTTTTTCCAGAGGCGTGCAGTGCGGCGTGTGGTTGTTAGCCTCTGCCCCTGGAGCAAGGGGTGTGGCAGAGGCCATCAGGCGGCCCTGTCTTAGCTTTGCCTGCTTGTTCCCAGCCACATTCCATCCTCCATCCACTCTGTTCAAGCCCGGTCATTCCATGTAAACCTTCCCTGTCCTGCTCTGTTCAGACGCTGGCTCTCTGTGCCCCCTGGGGCTGTTCCCGCATGTGTGTCTCTGCTGTTTGGCCAGCCCTTGGAAGGATGCTCCAGCACTGCCCTGGGTCGTTCGGACGGGGAATGAGGCTGGTGGCTGGGGGAAAGGTCGAGATGCCTGCAAAGTGACAGCAGGCAACAGCGTGGGCTGGGGCAGAAGAGGAAAATGAGTGATGAGGGCTGGTAACCTGCTGCTGTGTGAATGAAATTTGATAAAAGCCAGGGCAGCAGAGCCCCCAGTGAGGCCCTTAGGATGGAAACCTTCTCTTCCCACCATTCTCCCCTCCCCACACACACTTAGGAAGTTTCCCATGTGCCTTTTACCTTGGCTTTTAGGTGAAACACTTGGACACAAACTATACCTTTCCAGCCTGTTGACAGGCCATTGGCATCTCAGGAAGCTTTAGGTCAAGGCTAAAATGAACAATGGGAGAAACACTTGCAGACATGGCTGTGTGAAAGTAACCGAGCAACAGCAGAATGGCACCTGAGGCAGGCAGCATTGCCCGTACCTTGTGAGGACCTGAGCAGGGAGGACAGCATGTAAGGGAACAACAGAACCATGACCCTGCAAGCAGGGGAGCAGAAATGGGAGAAAGAATGGACAAGGTATATGAGGGTGTGCCTGAGTGTGCACAAATCATCTTTCTTAGTAGCCCCCAGAATTGTAACAAAATTATTTGTTACTAAAGTATTTTAATTCCAAAGCATATATGAGAGCAAAATATAAAACCAAGAAAGTTCTCTTTGGGTGTTTTTTCCCCTCCCAATTTAAAGATAGATAATATTTATCTATAAATATGCAGACAATTTAAATCTGGGTCTAGCCTTCTGGTCTGCATGACTTTAAGCAGGAGTGGTTGGCTGTGCCTTGGATTACTGGTGGCTTTCTGGTTGTCCAGGGAGTAAAGGCAGGTAAGCACCTGGCAGAGAGCAAGCTGAAGCTGGTTTTTTTTTTGTTTCTGCATGAACAAGTGCACAGAGAAAGCAGAGAAGAGCAGTGCACACTCGGGCAGTGTGGGGTGTCCAGCTTGCATCCTACTGCTGTCCCCTTTTCTTCCCTGCAGCTGCCAGGGCTGTGCAGCCTGCCTGGAACCCACAGCTATTTCACTCCCGAGCGAGATGGTTTTTGTTTCCCTGCTATTTTCTTGAGCAGAAGGTTGTCATAGTCACCCCAAATGTGTTTTTCCTAGTTTCTCTACTCAAGAGAAATTCTTAATTCTCTGTACTATCATGGAATACCACGAGACAGTCATTACCTTGCCATGAAAAAGAGGCAGTTTGGAAGGCCTATGATGTTCAGTGTTTCTGTGCTGATGAACTTCAGCTGATAAGGCAGCAGGATCAAAAAGTTACTCTTATTCTCTAAAAAGCTCAAATTCTTTTGCTAACACAAGTCAAAATAGCTGGTACAGAGTATCATTATGCCTTTAGATCACAAACATATCATATCTGGAGCTGATTTCTGGTTTTATGATGACAGTGTTATGGAAGCCTCAGTTTCTCTATTCATAAGGGATGGTGTGGTTTGCTTACAAGTTTCATTGATTCTTGACCTTTCTGGTTTGCATGTATCTGGATCTAAATTCAAAGCTAACTGGAAAATCTGCTAAATAATGTTGTCTTCCTGAAAAATGTGTGAATTCAGGCAACTTACTGAATTGATGCAGTTGGTGGCATACTTTTAATGTACATAGAACAGTGTCTGTACCCTTCAGTCTTGTAGCTCTAACAGCTGTAAACCTATAAGCACTTATTCCACAAAAATAACAGTCCTGTGATTGCTCTGGTCACATGTAGGGCTCTAATGACCTATATCCCTCCCCACCTTTGCATTTTTTACCTTTGGAAACGAGATATTTGAATGAATGCTGCTGAAAGGTAAAGTCAGGGGTTATAAGGAGTGTTAAACAAATGATCTTACAGAGACCTACTGGGAGCATGGTAGAAAACAGAAAATACAGAGCTGCTTTGGGGACTTGCCTATTCCACTTGACAAGACCCTACCTCAGTCCTGCTGTATGGTACAAACACATCACACAAAGCAGCAGCTTCTGAAGCCCTCTGAAGGGATGGGAGCTTAACAGTGGGGAATGAATGCCCTTCATATCTTGTGAAAAGGTCCTGTGCTCTTGAAAATGCAGCTATAAACCTCTTCCAACAAGCCTGCATTGCTGACAGTAACAGGTGATTTAGGATTTGGTGATCCTAAAACAGGGAACAAGGAAGCAGAAGCTGAAAAATGTATCCCCTTTCTTATGCCTCAGTTGAGGAAACCCATCTTTTCTGATTTGTCTGACCCCTCCTGCAGCACAGCCTAAGTCAGAGGCCACGTGGTGGCTTCATCCAGCTTCATGGTAATGGTTTCTGCTGCGACTCAAACCTTTCCAGATCCAGTCATCACTTCTCTAGTGACACAAAGTAACCTCACTCACAGGTCTCTGGTGCAGAAACCTGAGGCATACAAAAACCAGCTATGGATGAGCTATTTCCCGGTGTGCTTGGCAGGCACCTAGTAGTAGCCAGGTGTGTTTATGATTCACAGGAACACTGTGAGCTACTGCAAGGCTTTGGAGGGAAAGGGAATAGCCTTTATTGGCTCACCATGACCAAAACAACACATGCAAGGAAGTCCCAAACAGCCTTGTGAGCTCAACTCTGTGTGGCATCATGCACTCAGATCAGGTTGTGCAGACTCTTGGTCAACTGATACACTACTGGATACTCTGCCAAGTCTCTGAAGCCGTTCCTGTTACTAACAATAATCCAGCTGGAAGCTGATGCTGATGTTTATCAAGTTACAGTGTAAGAAACACAAAGTAAGAGATAGGTTACTGACCACACTGCTGGCTTTGTGCTTTGCTTCCAGGTAACCCATAGCTTCAAGTGTGTACAAAAATACCTTGTAGTTGTTGCTTTGCATGGCTTCCCCATGAACAAATACAGTAATTGTTTTAGGATTTTAAGTCATCCTAGGTGCAAGGAGACTTGGTATATACGAATCTGTAAGACAGGAACATTTGAGAAAATCTTGCTACTCCCTTGGCACTGAAACAAGTTAAAATCTGGAGATCTTCCTGTCCTTAAACTGTGATCTCAGACTGCAATGACACATTGGAGGAGATTAATATCTTGTCCTGTCAGGAGACACCTTTAAGATTTCACACTACCACATTTCCTCTTGAAAGAAGCTACTGGTATCATTTACATCACTCCGAGAAGGCATCCCTTTAGTTAATACAAACCTTAGGACAAGAAACACAATATGAAATTATTCCCATCAGCCTATAAATCAACATCACTTAGAGCAAGTTACAGCAATGGTTCTCCCCTGAGTAAGTTTTGTACTAAATGCTTTAGAAATTATTAGATACTTTCAAAATTTTAAGTGGCTTACTTTGTACCTTTACATTTTTCTAACACAGTGGACCAAATAAAGTCACCATGTAAGTACTGCCATAACTGACATTGCCTCCTCTTGGACCAAAGGTTGATTTTGGACCAGTTATCCCCATACAAGTTTCACTTAATGAGAAAGACATGACCCAGATTTCAGACGAAACGAATAAGCGGAAAATTCCTAGCCTTGTTGCCATAGTTACTTGAAACCTGCTGTTAAAGAAGGTGGGAAGAAAGGGAAAAGGATGAAAAGCAGGAAAAAAAGAGAGCAATATCATGGTCAGGCTTAGGCCATGTGATAAGCAGAGGTGATGATCTTGAAGGAGCAGGACCTCAGTGATGACACTCAGAGCAGGTTGTCCAAAAACCTGGTTATTTCTGCCTTCTGGCTGCTATTGAGTTGATTCCATGGCCATTGGTTATTTTTAAATGGTTGCCACAGTGACTAAATGCAATGCACTGGTAGGTATTAGATCTGCAAGGGCAGAAAGGGTTTGGGTGGGGAGAGAGACTTCTCCACAATTAATTTAATAAAGAAATTGCCTAATTTTGAACACCCAGACTGATTGCTTTTCTACTTTACAGAGATAGTAAAACTTGCAGCAATGTCTTGCTCAATCAGAAAAAACTTCCTAGCCTTTGTGTAAGTTGGCAGCAGAAATACTCCAGCTCTGGAGAAGCAGAACTGCAGACATATTGCACCAGGCAGTGAGCACTGTTCTTCCCCAAACGCAGACAGGACCAATGGACTCTGTGAGACACAGGCTGAAAACCTAAGAGAGCTGGTAACTGTGCTTGTGAATATTTCCTGTATTACTGCTTTATATTCTACTGCTAATTTTCATGTCTGTCACATGGGCATGAAGAAACAAACACTGTATTCATTAAGGGCTTTGGACTAAGTGATATGAGCATAGTAAGTTTTTTTATTACTTGTCTCTATCTCATCTTTTTATTCCTGTTCTTTTTGACTGCCTTCACATTCCTATAACTGGCATGGAAGAAATAACCTGTGTCTGCACCTCTAGCAGTGTAATACAGATTCATGTACGCTGGAAACACACAGCTGAAGTAAATGCATCTGATAATTTGATGCTCTACGTATTAGTTGGACCATAATCCAGTTTGTATCAGCATTCATGAAGGAACCCAGGGAAAACACTGGAGTAGTTATAAGACTCATCTGACCTAATCTAGGTCTGTAATTTCTAAGCACTTTATTTCCATGTCAAAACCTGTCTTGAACCCAAGGAGAAAACTCTCCCTTTTTTTACTGCCTTCTCTGTCTCTAAACTTGCTGAGACTTCCCCCACCCCCAGTTCTCTTCTGTGCTGTCCTTGCTCAGATGGCACCATTGTGCTTTGTATGGAGAACAAAAGGTAACCCTCAATGCTATGGAGAACTACGTTTTACTAAGAATGTGTTTTCTCTGAGAGCTGGCAGGCTGTATTGGTAGCACTGTGGCCAAGAGATTTTTCTGCTGGTTTTAGAGTAGGGAACATTCACTTTATATAGAAGTCTTAGAAGCAGAAAAACCACAAAAACCCAAACAAAACAAAACAAAAAAGAACCAAAAAACCAACCAAAAAACCCCCAAAACAACAGCAGTTGTACATAGCAGCATTGGCTGAAATGATTATAAAGCCTGAGACAGTTGTGTGTGATTGAAAAAAATCCACTATCAGTAGGTGTTATTACACTCTAAAGAATCCTTGCAAGTAATTCCTTCTCTTCTGGACAATTGTAATTATTGCTTTCTGCCATGCTACCAAATGATTTCCACATTTGAACCATAAACCATCAAGCTTCCAGATCAAGGACACTCAGTCTTACAGTAGCAGAAGAGATTGTGAACTAATTTGATGCCATAGTTACAGTCGTAATCTTCCCTTTAAAAAGTGAGTCAAGACATCTCCAGCTCAAACTGGGGAGAAAAGGGGAAAGACAGACAGACTGAGAGCTTAGCTGGTACTGTCTCCCCCTTGAATTCCTAAAGGTGGAATTCCTTACCAGCAGTGTAGCAGGACTTGCTCAGAAAGGTGAGAAATTCTTTTCTGTCTGAAGACATGAAAGCAGACAGCAGCTGTTGCTATAGCAGTAACCACTGCAGTAAGAGAGGAAAGGCCATGGGGTTCCCAGTCCTACTGTGGGGGAACAGCAGCAGTACACACAGGACAGTGGCTGGGAGCAGAGCAGCACAGGCTTCTAGTGACAGGGCACATCCTACAGATGAAAGCTGTTATTAAACCAAGCTGCGAAATTAAAACCAAGTAGGTGTTTCAGAATAATGGCAAGTACAGACAAGCCCTATAATCTTATAAATCAAATGCAAATACTGAGCTCTAACTTATAATTAATCAGTGAAACTTACACAGCCCCATTCTTTCATCCAGTGCTATCTGAGGGGAATAAGAAAAGAAAAAAAGGAAGCCATGAGCACCAATACGGTACTCAAACTCAAGAATACAAAATCGCCATTCTTCTTTAAGCTAATGTTCCCCTTTTTGGAATATCCCAAGCAGCCCCACCCCAAAACAGCCATATGCCAGTGTATTTCAGTGTTTTGTGCCTGATGAGGAAGGTGTAGACTAATCATACAATTATTTATTGCAATAACTCCTTATAATAATATTCCAATAACCCCTTTGCTCCTAGCACCTTTAAACAAAGAAATGGTATGTAAATGGCTCGATAAATAGTGCTTTGACTAACACAGGCCACAAGCCACTTGGTGGCACTCTGCCCATATGAACTATTTTTGTCACTAGGCAGACTGACAGGCTGTGGAAATCCAGCCCAGGCTGGATTTCCCACCCCAAAGAGGGCCCTGTCCATTCAAGTCCCATGAAAAACACTTTGCTGTCACCCCTTCCCCTTTCTAAAGGCGGTATGGGCTGCAGGAAGCATCACTGGTTTAAAATCTAATCAAAGCAAGTTAGAGCCCACTTTCCACCTGCAATTCACTCTTGCTCTAAGTCCAGTATGAAAGAATTTGAGCCTTGTCACAGTAAATGGATAAGGGGAAGAAAGAAGGAGAAAGGTAGAAAGAAATACCTAAGAAAGCATGGTGCAGCTACCAGGAAAATGAGAGAAGAAACTTTTGCAAATGGTATTCTGTGGGTAGAGAAGCAAAGACAATCAGGAGCTAATGAACAGTGGTCAAAGCAAGTGAGAGCAGAGTAGAGTACAGCCTGTAATGCAAGCTTCACACAAAAGCAGCCTAACACATTTCACATCTATGAAGTTCAAACTCAGTTGTAGCTTATTTTTCTCTCCAGAAGTAATATAACTATTAGGTGCGAAGATAATGAGCTGTGCTTATCTGCTTGTACCTCACTACTCATTTGTACAGAAGTCTAACAGTGCTTCTATTTCCGGAGAGAGGGAGAGAGGGGAGTGACTACTTCTGTGACAAGACAGCACTACTGAAGGGGCAGCTTTATGCAGTAACTTTTCTAAAGCAAGAAGCAGCAGTCAGTACCAGCTCTAGCCATCCAGCAGATGTGCCCTATTAGCCTCTTTCTTGTATGCCCATCAAAAAATGTTGCCATCACAGTAGAAGATGGTCAATTAAGATTTGCTCTAATTGCTAGAAGACAATATGTAATGTATTGTTTTGTAACAATACAAAACAATTGACTTAGTTGCATAATGAGAGCTCTGAATTCAGCCCTGCCTATTACAGCAGGACTACTCAGTCTAACTACCCACACACTTTTTCTTGCAAGGGGGAAGAAGTTTTAGGTATTAGGATCCAGAGGACACTTACTTAAATTCAGTACATACCATTTATTTTTTCAGCCTGTTTTTGCTTCATGCTGTTACAGTAATAACGTGACACTCCATAATAAAATTTCACTTCTGGGTCTGTTATCACAGTATGCAAAACAAAACTTTTCCAAGTGTTCAAGAGTTTTATTGCCATTTGGAACATGTTTATTGTTCAAAAACACTGCACTGAAAAAAGATCTGTAACATACATTCCCACATTCTTTGTCAATTTTATGTTTACAGCAATGTAACTTTCAGGCAGATCATGCAGGAAAACCACTCTCACAATGAAGTCAAAAACTACTGAAAGGCACTTTGTCTTTCAGATCTTAGACTCCAAACAAGTTTAGTTTTTGCCTGTGTAAGAATTACATACATCCAGAATAACTCAAAACAGTAGGAAAAAAAAAATCCACTTAGAACTTCTTAAAGAACAGTACCAAACTTTGTTGCCTTCCTTCATTCAGTGCTATGCTTTTGTTTTTCCAAGCCTTCTTTAAATAGTGTGCGACATAAAAATGGATGTTAATGAAGTCTCTTTACTGAGACAAGGCATGCAGTGAGGGAAGAGGGATGGCTGCTCACTTCCAGGCTGCCCATCTACACATTTGTTCTTGTAGATCAGCAAGCCACTGCTTAAGTTAGAAACAAAGAGATAGAACAGGAATGAATGCACTCAAGTTAAATGGCTTTTAAGAATACATTAATACATAAACAATGATAACACCTACAGTTCTGTTTACTGACCTCTGTTCATGTTGATTTTAAAATTAGTTTTGTCAAACCATCATGGGCCACTTTTTAGACTGTTAGATAAAAAAGTTGGTTTTCAAATATTGCTTGTTATTTGGGTGGCTAACTTTTTATTAAAAGGGTGGTTATTACAGATCAATAAGGCAGCAAGACTTTAGATGTAATGGTTTACATTGCTGAATAGTACTTTTTAAAAGGCAAGATAAAAAAATTGTTAGAAGAATTCTTGGTAGGGTCATATTCCCAATAGGTGTTTCTGTTTCATCCCCACTGTAATTGTCACAGCAACTGTAGATGGCATGTCTTCTTGGCTGTAATTCAGGATGAATACATTCCCTGGCTTATTTCAAGTTATATATTTAGTTGTGTTTCTCCAGCCTGCCAAAAGAAAAACAGCTTTTGTAAGAGTGAATACTGAACTACAATTGCTATTAAGTAACTCTGAACTTACATTAGAATTTTATGAATGAAGGACATTGGTCAGTGATTTATGCAGAGACAAGTCCAGCTGCAGCTTTGTAGAGTCTCATTTTTTAATTTATAGTTCAGTAGGTTTCATCCTCCTATTGCTCCACACTAATTTCTTGGAGCAGAAGAGAGAAAAGCCATAATCCTGACTCATCAGGATTGCCTGGGGCAGTGTCTGCACAACTTGCTACACAAGGAAGGTGTGAGACTGATTGCAGTCTGTTCCCCAGGCACACTCAGTTGGCTGTACCTCATGTATAGAACAGTCAGCTCTGACAGGTTTTGTGTAACTTCTCTTTCACACATACAACTCCGTCACAGTTTTATGGATGTTTCCATTTCAGCAATTAGTTACCAAGATGGACACATGCAGACTAACCAACAGAATGCATGAAACAACCCCAGAAACAGCCAGCAGCTGCTGAAGGCCCTGTCTACACTCACTGATGACCATAAGGGCTTCCTGCCTTTTCTATGTGCAGACCTCAGAAGGTTCAAAGGAGGTGCAAGGTAAAAAGTTCTGCTACTGACAGCAAGCTTGTTAACACGTTTGCAAAAGGTAATGAAGTTAAAACAAGTTCAGAAACCATGCAGAGCTTTGCACCACAGTTAAAAATCACTAACAGAGTATTCCAGGAGCCATCAGTTTATGACTTCCCCATTTTAAATGTAACTTGCCTGTATTTGATCAGTCGTCCTCCTTGAATAAGTTGTGCAACTTCATTAGTGAAGTGGCATGCAAAAAGAAGCCAGTTCCTTGGCTGCACTTTGTAGGCAAACCTCATGAAAGCCAAGGAGTAACAACACAGTGCTACAAAAGATGATAGATATTGTTAAGAGATTGTAAATATCTGCATTTTGTTGAACCATAATTTTCCTACTAGTAAAATTTAATGACAGGTAGAACATTTGTCGCTGCTTATGAGTTTTCCAACAGCCCCACAAACATGTCCAGTGTGAGGATCTAATGCAAGGAAACCCAAAACAGTGCTCATTTCTGCTACTCTAGAAAATCCACACGGCTGCAGCCTTCCATAAGAATTCATTTTGCTCATACACTATCCTGTGATGCAACTGAAGTCTGTTTGGTTTATTATCTAAAGTATCTCAGCCAGAAAAATAAGAGTTTATCCCAATGATAAATGGTCTGTCCTACACAATTATTCTGACAATTTTTAAGACAAAGTAATTTTAAAGACACTAATTACTTAAATACAGTTCTTTCTGGGAGCATTTTAAAATGGACTTTAAGATTAGGAGTTTTCGATGCCCAGGAAATCATGAACATTTAGAAACATCAAGATTTGTTATCTGCTTTCCAGAAAGATGAGAAACTATTTTGATCTACTCTCCTACCATAATTAAATTTACCCAAGAATTCACTAGCTCTGTAAACTTCTGACAGGCTTAAAGAAAAAAAAAATAAAGGTAAATTAATTGTTTGAGGAAAACAGCCTTTTTAAAAGTACAAATATTCTTTTTTCATCTCCCAGGTTCTGTACACACACCAAACTACATATACCTGCAAACATTTAAAGTGTCTCAACATTGCTGAGCTGGGTAGCTGCCACCAAAACACTATTTGCAAAACAGTTTGCTGTACTGGAGACTATCTAAACTAGTCTTCTGTCTCAAGGAAGCTGATTCAGGGACTGAATTACTCTAAGCAGAGCCTAATGATAATGAGGCTATAAAATTCCTTAAGCCAAAGGTATTTTGCTTCTAGGAAGAAGAATTACTCAGAATTAAGTTATTAAGTGAATTAAGGAAGAGACATAATACCAAAGTTTGGCTAATAAATTAAAGCTACTAGATTTCTAATCCTAGAAAATAATTTGAACATAAAGACAGACATCTAGGCAGAAACTACTTATGTTCCAAAGAAAGGTGGAAAAATACTGCTTATGCATTTAAAAATAATTTCTCATTTAAAAATAATTTCTCATTAAGAGTCACAATAGTCTCTCATAGAGAACTACTTTGCAAGGAGTTAGTCTTCACTGCTTCTTGCACCCTGCTGACCAAGCCTTACCATTTCTTCACTTTCTCAGTGTTGATAAATATTTAAATCTCACACTAACCACAAAGCATCACTGTTCTTTATACAAAGAATAAAACTGGGTAAAGAGATACATTTTGAACAAGTGTGTGCAATAGTGTAAGATAACAAGTGTTATATTTCAGGAGACAGTCTGGTCTTGAAAACTGCTAAGGCTCAAGACCTGCCTCATTCTCCCCTACCAAATTAGTGGAAAGCTTTCCAAAGAAGAGCCCTGCACTTTTTCAGTACTTCAATTTAAGTAGCCTCTGAAGTTATGTAACAAGAGATTTGATATCTACATCTGCTTTGATCACAAGTTTGCAGACAACTAATAATACATCACTGCTTAAAAGACAAAAACTGTGTTCTGGAGTCAGCTTGCTAACAAGAAGTGTGTCTCAGGTCTTACCAAATGTCATTCGGCCACTAACAATTTCTGGCGATTTCTTCATGTCATTAAAAGCAGCAACAGGAAGACCCCAGTTGGCAACTGGCCCCCAAAAGTGCTGTGAAGAGGGAAAACAAAAATAAAGTTAAACAGAAAAAAAAAGATGTCCTGCAGTATTCTTACATTTTTTTCTTAGCCACACAAAACTAGAGGACAGGGTTATGGATAAAATTCCAAGAAAACACAGACAATTTTTAATGTAAGAGAGAAAAGCTGAACCTTTCTTTTAGTGGGATCTTCTCTTCAGAAGGAACCTACTCTGGATCTTCTTTCAGACTGGAGAAGAACTACTGCAAAGCCATTGAAATAGGATTTTGTGTAATGCTCACCAGTCATTAAGCATCTGATTTGCATTGTCACTTAGATTTACAGTTCACTTCTGTGCAGAGCATTTCTCTCTTTCAAATAAGACTCCTCAAAAATATAATGAAAACGTAAGGACATGATGAAGTAAAGAACTGAAGTTGTTTTTGTGTTATGCTGAGGATGAAGAAATGCTCAGCAAGGATCTCCTTGTGAATGCTTACACCCTCTCTTTGAAAGAGCAGGGCCAGCAAGCAAAGCAAACTCTTACCCTGAGCTTCATCTGCAATGGCTGAAACAATTTAGTGATTACTTAAAACTCAGTGATTCTACGAAGGTCAGAGGAGAGCAGTTAGCAACAGGTGTGTACACAAATAGAAAAAACAGAGACAAGAAGTGGAAAGAATCAAATCGAAAAAACTGACAAGAGTTTATCTTGATGGGTATTATATAAAAGACTCTGAACTGAGAAAAACTGTATCATAAGTTCAATTTTCATTACTATTATGAGCAACAAGGCTTCACCAGAATCCTTTGCACAGAACATGTACACAGTATTTGCATCAGCTTCTTCTAAATAGAAACTCATTCTCCAAAGTAACTTGGCCACATACGACAAAAGAGATGCACCTTGCAAGAAAAAGCTTTGCAGATAACCGACTTGGAATTCTCAGGGGGTATTTAAATTTCTTGCAATTTTAATTCTATGATACTCTTGCCAGTCTTGCTTGTAACACTACAGTCAGACTAAAAGCCGCACTTCATTCCTGTGGTTGCAATACAACAAACTTAACTAAAAAAAACCAGAAGTGAGTTTAAGTTACACACACTGTTTTGATAGCTCAACTTTAGTACAATATTCAAAACAATACAGTATTTCTGCAAATTCAGATTTACAACAGTATTCTGAATAACAGAGCATTTCTTTGCTATATTCCTACTGGTAGGAAAAGTGGCATCTGTAATGGTTAAAGCCTCTCAAGCACATCAGAGGTAACATGGCACAACTGAGAAGAGCTGCATGACTACATGGTATTCACACTGTACCTCTGTGTATCTACAATACCACTTAAACACAAGATATGCAGCAACAGAACAAGAACATTCACAGAAATTCAATTCAGCAGGACACAAGATGTTGATTTAGAGGTTTTAATGGAGCCATTTAAATAGTTTTAAAGGACAATAAGAGGACCAGAAACAACTAGTCACAACCATGACTACTTGCACAGTAAGAATGCAAGACACCTTGTGTAAGCATCACCACACCAAAGCAAACTTTAAGTGGAGAGACACTACCTCTATTTGGGGATGGTTTTAATAATTTCAGGGGTCTCATTTGAACAACTGTAGTTTATGAAAAATAAGCTTGGGTTTTTTTGAATCTATGAAATATTTACAGCTTTTAGGAATCTGAGTGACAACTTCTGTTTTGAAAAGTAAATTAAATCAACTTGGAATTTTTAGTTAATCAACTGCCATTAGAACATAACAAAATAATACACTGCAGATTATGGACCACTCAGATTCAGGCTGTGTAAGCTGAAGAATCATCAGTTCACAAAAGTACTGCAGCAGTAGCTTTTCTCTGCTGCCAAGGAGTTTTATTTGGAACCTTCTCACTTGAGATGGCTATCAGGCTGTAAGTGCCTCCAGGCAAGCAGCCCTTTGAAGTCTCCCCACACAAGAATTTAACTACACCTATACAGTTTGTCTTTTGTCTTGGGAAAACAAATATTCCATAACATCATGATTCACCGTACAACAGGCATAAAATACCCACTTCCAGTTTCAGGGGCAAACTGAAAGGCTCCAGGACAGAAGAGTGTAGTGTGAGTTATTTTGTACATTTATTGTCTAGTTTAAAGGCCATTACAGATAGGCCAGGTAGTTTGGTTATGCACCAGTATTGCTATTACGTAGAAGAATGGGTTTCAAACTGCTCTGATCTCCTTAGCAAAAACTATGGAAAAAATGAAGCCCCTTTGATTTAAGATATTCTGAAGGAGCTAACACTTTGTCACCTTAACCTCAGTCTTGCAACTAAATATTCCTCGTGCATCACTCCTAGAGGTTTGCAGTATGCTTTTCAGGTGCAAACAAAGTCATAACAGTATTACGGGAAAAAGACAGCAAATTACTGAAGCCAGGAAGAACATGAAACCAGAAATCCCCTCCCTTTTCTTACCGTACTGTTCAAGTGCACCATCATTGTTTTCCATTCAAAAAGCACATGAAAGAAAGAAGACAAAAAGCCACATTAGCTCTTTCATAATTACACAGACAGAAGTGTACCATAAATAGAAGATAGACACAAGTCAGGAAGCTGTCATGGCATTAACTTTGCTTAATGTATCAGTGTTTAAAAAAATCCCATTTCCCACAAGAGCTGTCACTGTTACAAGTGTTTGCTGTTCTCCTTTTCCCAGCTACATAAAATCCCATTAGGGTCAGTGGAAGACATTCAACCCTTCACAGCACCCAAGATCCCACCCCAACTAGTTTAAAAGGTACCAAAAGACATCTAGCTTTGTCATGACAAAGCTAAACAGCTAAAATTCTTCAATGAAAGCTTTGAAGTCACTTGGAATTCTCTGTGTACCTCTGTAAGTAGGTCAAACCAAAGACTGCAAGATATCTTCCTGTCACTTAAGTTCGGGCCAATTGTGGCTGTACCAAACATGAGCTGTAACAAATTCTCAGTGATATGTGCAATTACACTTCAGTCGAGTAAGGAGTTCATTTAAGTTCATCTAGGTACCTGTTTATGTAATAACTCAATGATCTATGCATGAAAGCTAGACTACAGCATACATGTAAGATTGTTATTAAGCTTTTGTTCCAAAACTTTTAAACACCTTCTTTCTACCAAAGATACTGGTAAGACTTAGTTCTGAATTACGACTTACAAGAAGGCATTTCTTAGAGAGAAACTGGGAGGCTTAATAGAAAGCCTAGCACTGCTCTAAGATGCAGAACACTTTGTAACTAACACTTCCCTCACACTGATTTCCATGTTCTTAGATCACCATTTTATAAATAGCTATGGTAAGGGAACAGTCAGGTCTACTTAGAAATCACACAGGATATGCATTTCAGTGAGCCTTTGCTACAAGCCACAGTTGGTTGAAGGTGCTTTGTTAGGATGCCCTTGACTAGTCTAACCACTTGGTTTCTGTCTTCTTTTCAACTCATCGGCAGCAACAGCCAACCGAAGTTCACAAGCCAAGCGTACGCTTCTGTCATAAAACCCAAACTAAACAAGTTCAGATGCGTCTCCTGGCACCACGTTTTCGCACCAATAGAAGTCAGCCTTAATTTTTGAAGTGTAAGTTGTTTCCAGGGAAGAGAAAGCCTAAAATAGAATCAAACTGATACTACTTTAACAGAGTAGGTGGCTCTGGCTAAGGTCTTACAAGGTTATCCTTACAATCACATGGGAGTGGAACAGTTATTATACTTCTAGAAGAGGGCAAATCAAGGGCATATAAACCCTTCCAGGAAACAGGCATCCAGCCCCCAAGCTCTGCAGCCAAGAGAGTTGCAACAAATGCACCATACCCAATAGTGAGGATACTGTACCACGCGCATGCACCTATTTCTGAAGTGACTCCATTCCAAATTAGTAGTTTCCAAGAACTTCAAGAACCATATTCAGTCCCTTGACAAAGAAAACATTGTACTAATGTTTTCAGAACTGTGGACAACAACTGTTGGATTCACTCACTCAGTTTCCAAGTGTCAGCTTTTTGTTTAAATGTCTAGATGTCACAAGAGGAACCCAGGGCTGTTCAATACCTTGTATCAGTACTAAGTTCATTCCAAAAAAGGCTATAGTGGGAAAGATTTCATTTTCTAAAATTTCTGTACATATTTTCCTCATTCTGGCAATAAGAACATTAATAGACCAGAGACCATTCTGCAAACATAGGTGAACTTGCAAACATAGGTGAACTGTCACTATTTGTTTTCCCCATACTGCAATCCCTTATGTGGAAAGGGCACCCTTCTGCAAAAGGGCAGACTGTTCAGTTCTCAGAGCACACAAGCAGGTGCTGTGTCCTTCAGTTTTTAGCACAGATCACAGAGGACTTTTTATTCTAAAGTTCTTATGTCCTCATGTTTAAAGATTTACTGAAGAGAACTGAAGACCAGCTAATTCTAGTTCTATTACTGATGCTAACTCCTCTTAAGTTTGTTTCAATTAAAAGAAAGTTCCTAGACAGCTCACTTCAATTTAAGTGCTCAGGCTTTCCAGGGAATAAACTATTTCTATTTCAAAGCCCTCTATATTAACAGAATCACTACATTTGCATTTCTGATCAGGAAGAGACATTTCAGAAGTGCCCCAGCAGCCTGCAATCTCCATGTTTATTTTTCTACTGCCTGAAGATTTTTGGATTCCTTGGAATTAATTATGTGACAAAAGCAATTTCAGCTTCTACCACAAGAAAATGACAGCTGGTCTAGAATGATGTCTTCTCTCTTAAAAGAGGAGGAAAGCTGTTTTTTTACAGGATGTTTTTCAGAAGATGTTTTAAATCAATAGGATAGGAAGTAAGAGGATGCAGCTGCCTACTATTAGTGGCTTAGATAATTTGACTTCAGTGACAGCTGCCATTTTTAGAACCTTGAGAAAAAAATGCAACTTCAGGTTCACAAAACAGAGCGCTACCAGGCTTCAATATGCTAATCAGCTAGTTTTAAATTAACATTACTGCTGCATTTTACAAGAAGCAGGAAAAGTCAACCATGTTCTTACTGTGCTCATTTTGAAGCATTAAGATACAGTCAGGGTAAATTTGTATTATATGATTTACAGTCATTCAGATCCCTATTAATCACTACTAGGGAAAAGCCAGATGTGAAACTGGCAGAAAAAATAATTTTTAATGACAGTTTTAAAAGCAGTTTCTCCTGTTTCTTTGTGCAAGATCCAAAAGCTAACCTGTGACATCATAAAGCAATTCTAATGCCAGATCTATCCACCTAAGCAAAGCAGCATGCATTCATTGGGCTTGCTTTCATGTTTGCAGGTTATGAAGCTGAAATGGAAGCTACTTATTCCAACAGATGTCTGCAAGTTTTGATTGCCCCAAGCCATAACAATAGAGCACCTAATCCACCACTTTGGTTAACTCCACTTATTCTATTGAGGGTCAAGTAATCTAAAGCCTAATACTGGTATCCCTAACAATATCTTAATTCATTAATTGTGACAAACAAGTCTCACATTTATAAAGCTTTGATTCCCTGCAGTGATCAGATGCTGGTTTTTAGAACAGGCACCATAGTCCCAGAGCCTTAAGGACATTTAATCTATGAGCAAAGAAAGAAAGAATGGACTTTTTTTTCAGGACAGAGTCCTGTAGTCTGGGAAAGAAATCACCTTCAGAAGAAATGCAAAGAGAGAACTCTCAATTTTTTCTATGGAGAAGACAGACAAGCTTTTTATTGACAGATATTTAAATTTTAAATGCAACATAAAGCCAATAACTTAGACACTTACCTCCTAGTAAGCAAGAAACAATGCTGAAAGGCCAGAGCAGATGGAGCAACCGACTTTAGCCCTTCGTGACACACCCAGTAACAGAAGTACAAATGAAGCAGGTGTATTTGCATATAGCAAGGTAAAATACATTCCATCCCCAATGGTAGAAACCTGTGGAATGCTCTTTTTATTGCAATACAGTCATATATACAGCTTGTCTGAAAACTAGATGAAATACTTCTGAAAGTTTTTTTTAAAAAACCTTCTCAGTCTTGGGTGAGGAAAGATACTTCCAGTAACTGTGGTGGCATTAGGAAGCAGCTGTTATTTCATGTGGATGTTTGTTTTTCTAATTATGAAGCAGATTACTGTTTTAATGGCCATTTACATGCTTCACATGAATCCTGTTACAATTGACCAAATGTTAACACTAATATGCATCCATCAAGCTTACATGACATCATCAAGACTTTCAAAAGGAATCACAGAAGCTTAATCTGGACATTTTGTTTTGCTTCAAGGTTGCTCTCTTCCTTCTTGTATTTTTGTCCCACTGTTTCTGTGGATCTTGATTTTGTGAATGTCAAACGAAACCTCTGCTTAGAATCATAGAATGGTTTGGGTTGGAAAAAGTCTTAAAGATCATCGAGTTCCAATCCTTCTGCCATGGGCAAGGACACCTTCCACTTAAGCAGGTTGCTCAAAGCCACATTCAGCCTGGATCTGAACATTTCCAGGGATGGGGGTCCATAACCTCATTGGGCAAACTTTCCAGTGCCTCACCATCCTCACAGTAAAACATTTCTTCCTAATATCTAATCTAAGTCTATCCTCCTGAAGTTTAAGGCTTTACTGAGCCTTTATTTTATAATCCCTCATCCACACAGGCTTACACCATCACCTGCTACTTCAACCAAGACTATGTCTCCCAGATAAACAGATGTCCTCCTACATGCTTGCTCAACATCAAACACCACTTGCAATAGATGTAGGTAAAATAGCAAGCAACAGCTATAGTGAAAGGTTGCTCAACCACCTTTATTGGAAGACACCATTTTTATTTAGCTAGTTTTGTCAAACAGCCTATCAGCCAGAGACACTTCAGCCTGCCTACTCGAGACTGCTCCAGCACAGCGGTTCAACCAGATTTAAGCATGCCAAAACTGTTCTTTAGGGCAGTCTTGTAGCTTCAGTCCAGAGTGCTGTATCCCTTACCACAGCACGCAGGACGAAGCTTGACACAAGCACTGAGCTGTCTGGGAGGTGACTTAAGCCACATTCCACGACAGTGGGGCTCTGACAAGCCTCTGAAAAGAGGCACCTACTTACAGAGATTCAAACAACCGACCTGCAGACTGCAGCCGCGATCAAGCTCGCTTCTGCCCATAGCAGAGCAAAGCTCCTCTTGCCCTTGGTGGCAGGCAGCGGTCAGACCGTGCTGGTCCCGGGCTGCGGTGCCCGCTGCCAGCTCCGTGCCGCAGCGAGCCCCGGTCCGCGGCGGGCGGCGCTGGCGGCTGTCACAGCCGGGAGGGGAAGGGCACGGAGGGGCGCAGCTGCCGCGGCAGCTTCAAAGCGCGCCGCGACACGTCAAGGTCAAGGCCGGTTTAACCGGGCCGGAGCGGGACGGTGACAGCCCCGGCCGCTCCTCGGGCCGAGGTGACGACAGGCGAGACAAGGGGAACGACGAGACGACGACACCTCCGGGCCAGCTCCTCGCTTCCTTCTCCCCCCGCCCAGCCGCCGGCGAGGGCGAGCCCGCCAGGGGTCAGCCGGCGCCACCCGTCCGACCCCGCCCCGGGCGCCCCGCGGCTGCGGGGGGCTGAGGGCCTCGGGGACGGGACGCTGGCTCCAGCCGCCCGCCCGCGCAGGGCGGTGGGCGCGGCGACGACGCCCCCCGCGCCGCGCTCACCTCATCAGGTAGTCCCTGAACTCTTTGCTGCGCACATAATCCGCGGCCTTGCGGCCCAGCGCGGCCGCCATGGCGCCTCGGCGGCAGTGGGGAAGGAGCGCCCGCCTGGCCCGGCCCGGCCCGGCCCGGCCGCCTCTCGCCGCGGTGCCGCCGGTGACAACTGCCCCGCGCGCCGCCCGCCGGCCGCTTTACGGCAGCGCGCGCCCCCCGCCCCGCCCCGCCCCGCCCCCGCGGCGCTCTCGCCGCCCATTGGCTGCGGCGGCCCCGCCCCCGGCGCGCGCCCGGCCCGGGGGGACGGGCAGGGGGGAAAAGCGGGGGGCCGTAAAGCAGCGCGGCGGGAGGAGGGGAGCAAAGCGTCGCAAAGCGCGGCGGGGAGGGGTCGCCGTGGGCCGAGCCGGCGGCGCTCCTCGGCAGCCCGCGGGACAGCGTCGCGCGGCCGCCCCCCGAGCCTCCATTGGCTGCCGGGCGGCGGCAGGTGGCTCCCCATTGGGCGCAGCGCCCCGCGCGCCCTGCGGCCCCGCCCCCGGGGCGCGAGGGGCACTGAGGGGCCGTGGGGGTGCGGGGGCGGGGGCGGCGGAGCTCTTGGAGGGACTGAGCGCCTTTCCTGTCTGGAGACTTTCCAAACCCGGCTGGACGCGTCCCGGTGTCACCTGCTCCGGGTGACCTGCCGTGGCGGGGGAGCTGGGCTAGGTGATCTCCAGGGGTCCTTTCCAACCCCAGCTATCCTGTGGTTCTTGATAATTACTTCAGTAATTTTAATTGGAATGGTCTCAGATCCCATCTCTCAGCAGCACTTTCTGTTTCATACCTAAGCAGGGGTTACTTACGTAGAAGGGAAGATAAACTCTAACCTTGCTAATACTATCTCTAGAAAATTTGGGCCATACAAACAAATACTTTTATCTTTGCTCAGTGCACTAGAGATAGTGAAAATGGATGTTTATCTCCCCTGCTTTCCAAAGACTCGCAGCCTCAGTTTTTACAGTCCAGAGCGGGGCTGAGAGTGCAGCCTGGGGCACAGCTGCGCTCTGCAAGAAGCCCTGAACACCATGGCTGCTTTGTTTCCTTCTGTTTCCCGCTTCCCTGCAGGATCTCAGGTTAAAAAAAAATACCAGACCAAAAAAACTAAAAAACAAACAACAACAACAAAAAAATACCCAAAAACCAACCAAAAAAAAAAACGCAAAAAAACCCCACAAAACACACACCAAACCCCTCAAAAGCTGTACAAAAAAGCCCAAACAGAAAACTTCTCTTCACCCTTCTCCCCCATTACTTGCTTAAGAGAGCAGCGGGTTTGAGGAACAGCATTGGGTAATCTCTCCTTTTACTATATATATTCAGCATATGATCTGACGCACAACAACGCCCCGCTTTGCTGTGTGAGTGGAAGAATTTTAATCCCCTTGGTATATTGCATTTTAAAAGCCAAAATGTAGCCCAGCATATTTCCGTGAACTACTTAGACCCCTATTTAAAAGCAGCAACGTGAATCTAAATGAGATCTCAAGGAATCATTTATTCCAGTTGATTTGACATGCACTGACACAAGGAATGTCTGTGGAAATCAGTCCTGTATGTTCAAACAAAATTCTCATGTGGGATTCCACATGTCCTAGATGGCCAGGCTCAGTCATTAATATTAGAGCTACAGTTATAGAACTAATTTTTAGCGTTACATAATAAGGCTAAAAATGTGGTCTTACTCTCTTTTGCTGAAAATTTGTAATTATTTTTTTCTTAACTCCATGTAGGGAGCAAAAAAATAACCTGTCTGCATTGGGAGGCATTGTTCTTTAGTCTTTCTTCCTGGAGTAAACAAGTTCTTTTAGCCTTTTCTCACAGGCTATGCCTATTACATTTTTTAACCTTTTGCCTACTCCATTTGTGTTTACAGCTTTCTTAAGGCATAGTCAGGAGTCACCATGCCTCAGTCAAAGCCTTACCAGCAGTGCAATTCTTCAATTCTTCTCCAGTTTTGAGTGTCCCACTGTTCGTTTTTTTAAAGTAGTTAATGGAAAAATCATTAACCTGAAATGTGTCCAGAAGAAAGCAGTCCCACATGACAGGCTCTACCAGTTACACAACAAAACCTGCTAGCAAGGATTTGGAGTTTGCTTTTGTTCTGTATATATTTATAGTGCTTTTATTTGCATATGGTTTTTAGGCTTTTTGTAAAGATAACAAAAACCATACAAAAGATCCCTTTAATATATCCATAGGTTTGGTTTTTTTACCCCTTTTAGCCTGTTCAACAGAAAAACTAGATTGGATTTGATATGAGTTGCTCTATACAAGTCTGTGGTAGGTGTACTTTTGAGCATGTTGTTCCCTTAGTGAACATTAACTGGTAGTTTAGTAAATTATTGTAGCAGGGTTTTCTTCATGGTGTTATTTGGTTTGTTTTTTTTAATGTCAGAATTAGGCCATTTGACTTACAATTTGCTGAGTTTTTGTGAACCCTTTCTCTTCAGACATGAACTCTTCTCCCGTGCAGGACTGCTCTGTCCTTCCATGACCTGAAGGAAAATCACTGATGATCTCCAACTGATCCTGTCAAATTGCTTCTGTGGGGGCCTGGTGGACTTCAGAGCAAGTTTCATTAGGTTTTGCCACACACTTTTTTTCTAAAATATATTAAACCTCTTTTTTTCCTAGTCGGAGCCATGCTTCTTTCTATTTTTTTTCATGCTAAATTTGTACTTAATTGGGTTATTATTACCACACTTCTGCTTTTATCTGTCATGGACTCTTTCTGCATTATTTAATGACTGCAACTTCCTTTGTCTTATTTTAATTTCTAATGCCTTTATCAAATTCCTTTAATTGTCTTTTATGTCCCATGATAGTTGAAACTGATTTCATAGCTCAGCCTTTCTGATTCTGTTATCTGCAAGCTGACACCATTTCTTTATTTTCATCTACTCATATGTCCTTTTGGCTATTTACTTGTTCCCTTTTGATTTTTAGGTCATTGTGTGCTTGTGAATAAGAAAAGCCACGTATGTCAAAGGGTGGCTCCTGTGTTTCTTCTAATCGGAGCAAGTAACTGTAGCTGGTTTGGTTTTCAAACAGCCAGGTCCCCTGCAATCTTTTATCCCTTAGATTATCTTCACAAACACCCTGCCTGCCACTTCCTGGAATTTCTTCCTGACATTCTCATGCCTTTCTTTTGTTTCTTGTTAGCCTTGTACTTCTGACCTTTGCAAAGAGATACTTCTGAAGTTTCTTAGGTTGTCCTAAGAAATTTGTATTCTTCTTATTGAATAAGAATGTATTCTTCTTATTTTCCCTCAGCCTTTGGCCAGGTCACTACATTTTTAACTCGCTTACTGACTTTTGTTACTTTTGGTCATTAAGCTATAGCTTTTCCTCACTGGATTTGAAAGCTGGTGTGCCTGAATTCCCTGCCAGTTTTTTAGCTGATGGACTCTATGGTTGTCTAGCTGTTACTCTACATGGAATACTCTAATAACAGAGGCTTTCTGTAGAGAGCAGTTCTGCAGCTCATCATCCCTTGCTGCCAGCACACGTCTGTGCTCAGCCTGTGGCTGGAGGGATGGAGGAGAGCATTCCTGGCTCCTCCATTGTTGGCTCCACAAGTCTTCAGTGCTAGTACACCCAGGGCTGGTGGTTTTGCCCACAAGAACACATACCTAAGGTAGCCAGGGCTGGATGAGCTTTAGTAATTTTCGGTAGTGTCTTAAATTTTGTCCTCTGTGAAGAGGTGAGCTGTTGAATGATTGGTCTGTTTAGCAAATGAATAGTGTCTCCCTCAGAAGAGAGTCTCCATACCCCATTCCCCACTTCTGGGTGTGGGGGTGGCAGGGGCAATCCTCCTAGCTGCAGGAGACATATGGCTCTTCCTGTTCTCCTCATCCTAGAGCTGCATCTCAGGAATTAGTACTTCTTGACCTCAGTGGATGCAGATCCAGCTGCTGAGTAAAGCAGCCTGCAATGTTTCTCCTTTTCAGGCATCTCCTGTCTTCCTCTTGACATGCCTTTGCAGCCACATGCATGGTGGCATGTGGGAAAGAGGAGTGTTCTACTTGCCTGGCAATAATGGACATTGCAAAGCAATCTACTAATGCTGTGCAATAAAATCAGCCCTAAAGGATGTATCTGATACAATTCTTAACAAATATCTTTGGGGCAAAACAGTGGTGCCCTTTCCCATCTGTGAAAAGAATTGCAAAAAGCCATTATTTGGAATGTTGCTTGACAGACAAGGGAACAACGATTAAACAAGTTGTTCAAGAACCTGTGACTTCAGGACTGAAGGAGTTAATATTTCCCTGCTATGGTAGCTCCAAAGTTGCAGAAAAACATGAAGAAAAGATGCATTGCTTGGACAGCCTTCCTAGACCTTGTAACGAAATACCTGTTCATTAAAGTGGACAGAAATCACATGGTAGGTAGGCAAGGTTGACTAGAGCCACTGACTGTGACATTTAATCAGCTGCAATCTCAAACGGAGCCAAGTGGGAGCACAGCTTGATGTGACACTTGCATTTCTCTTTGCATCTTTGATTACGGATACATTATCGCTACATGCTGGCATGAGGCGTGAGCAGTTTTATTCCAAGTGGAGCACACCAGTAACTGAGTAGATTAAACACCTGAGAATGCCCAGAAGGGAGTCTGTGCTATAGAAATAACGAATAACATCTGTAAAATGTATGCTCAGTGCTGACATGTTTGTGAAGGCATCCTAGTAGAAATATGACTTCAGTATTAGTCTAAAGAAAACTGAAATAAATGCTTAACAACTAAATAACTCAAGAAGAAGCTATACCTCATTTTAAAAAAACATTTTTTGAAATTCAGAAATACTTAGTGCTGAAAAATACAGCTACAGTTTCTAGAGGTAACAGCTCTCCCTGTGACTGATGGTGGAGCACACTATGGCACAAAATCAGCATATATCATTTGAGAGATCCACATGCAAAATCTGATCAAGCAGGATAAATTAGTACATTATGGAGCTAGAGGCATTTCATCATCTGCAGTTCCAGTAGGATCTGGAGTCGGATCAAACAGCAAAATAAAACATATATTTCCAGCTGAGGTCCTGCAAATAGGACAATGGTGTAATTACAAAACTACAAGAAAAAGACCCTGCTCTATGAATGGCCAAAAGAATGCTATGATGTAGGCATTGCAATGCACAGAGTCAAGAAGTGAAATGTAGAAAAGATGCAGAACAGTTCTGGAAAAAAATTTTGATTGCCAAGACATTAATATTGGCAAATTAGCTGCTATTGTGGTTAACAATGATTGTAGGCAAGCCAAGCAACAGCTGGGCAGCAGGAACTTAAGCAAGTGTGCTACCTATTACAACGAAAAATGAAAGTATAAAGTCAGCATAGAAGACAAGCATTTCAGGCAGTTGTTGCAATTATCACTGCTCTTCCCTGCCTTACATGCAAAAAGGCCTGTCTGTCATGATTAGATTGCAGTTGGGTGGGGCTGAATACTTGAAGTTTTTATTAGCATAGTTATTCCTGTTTTTATAAACCCTGTAGGTAGAAACCACACAAGCTCTAGGCTCTGGTCTATATCACGTGTGCAGAGAAAAGAGTCCTGTGCTGTGAAAAGCTGTCATGTCCAAAATTGTACAGACAAGGGGAAGCAGAGTACAGCAGTCTGGCAGAGAGGCAGCTGGGTTTGTAGTGAAGCTGCTCTTTTTCTCGGTGCCTGAGAAGCAGCCTGGAGGGCTGGAGGCCACTGCTCAAGGGTGGGGCAGTTCCCCACTGCTGAGCTGACTGCCAGCATCAAACCTTGTGTGAGGGGTGGGAAAAACCCCAAACCAACCCCAAACAAACAAAAAAACCCTGAACAGTATCTCCCCGTGCTTAAACTTACAGTACAACTATTCTTAAGGACAAGTTTCCTCCTGGAAATTTTTTTCCTAGAAGTCAACCAGCTGTAGATGAAGGAGGCACCCTGCATGAATACAGCAGAACTTTCAGGCAGCTGGAGGATGGGGCCTTTATGTGATGAGACTGCTTTGAGTCCTCAATTAGTTGCACATGGTAAAAGAGACACAAAATTTCTTAAGCCAGCTTCCTGCTGAAATAGGTGTAGCAGTGATGGCTGTATTGGCATGTGTTTTACTGTCGTGAAGACTGATACTAAGTGTTTTAAAGTCATTTTCTGGGCTGAAGTTCATCTTGATTTTACTGATATATAATACTGCTTCAAATTTTATAATTATAGATTATATTTTTAGAAATAAAGCTATACTGCTAGGGTTATTTATAAGAAATTAGGTTTTAAACATGGGGAAAAAATCTAATTAATGGGTTTACTCACAAGTTATTTGTACTTGCAATTGGTAATGCAGATACAGGTACTGGGCTATGTATTCAACAAATGGACCTTTAAAACTGTCTTTTAACTTATAAAATTTTAACTGTTTTTTAACTTATAAAATTCTCTTTTCTTAAGTAAAGAAGTTGTTATAATGAATGGTCATTTTTAATAGTCACGTGGATACTCCCCTGTGAGAAGAAGCACCACACTGCTGTTTCTAGTACCACACCACTGCATTACTGGTATCCCTGAAGCAATTGTAGAGGATTATCTTGTGTTTGGGAAGGAAGGGATGAGGGCTGCTTGTTCAGTCAGGTGCACTCTGTACTTTATACTGCTAAATCAGGTCAGCTGGGGTAAGAGAGCCTTTTTGTGTAAAACTGCCTTGAAAATTCACGTCCTTCACTCAGCTGGGGAGACTTCTGTTAAGAGTTAAATGACATACAGTCACTTAATTTCTGTAATTATTATGTCCAGAGGAGCAGAACGGGAGGGTTGGTGATGCTTGCTCTGCAGGCTGTACCTCCTAGCAGGTGTCAAATTGGGCTGCAAAAGTAGAGTTGGTTTCCTCATCCTGGAAATCCTGCCTTGGGAATAAATCCAACAGCATTCAAAAAAAAAAAAAAAAAACCAAAAAAAAAACCACCAATGTAGAAATACTCTTCTGTTCTATTTTTAAAAACTACTTCCAGTTTCTGAGGAAGGACTATCAATGATGTGACATGAGCTTCTCAAGTAAGTTGAGAGGAGATTTGCTTTCTCCAGTACTGCCTAGCAAAGTGTGTGCTGGAACACTTGTGCTTCATGAAAAGCCTTAGACACTGATTTTCTCCCAAGCTTTGTATGTCCTTTTTAAAGTGCTTTAACCAATACAAATATGCCCCTGATTATAAGGAAAAGGGTAAAGTCAGAGTTCTGACTGATGGCAGAAAGTGAGGTGTCAAAGTTGAGAGACACTGGCAAATAATGACAGTCATTTTAGTTATGTAATCTTTTCCTCAGGACTCATGGGTCTTTAGTGAGCTGTATATAGTATAAATGTAGTAGAACATGATAAAAATACAGGTTTCTGGCATGGTTTGCAACTAATAAATTCACTTATCATATGCTCTTTCCTGGTACCTTCGCTCTCCTCAGCCTAAACAACCTAAGGGAGGCTGGAGGATGGCCAGGAGCAGGGGATCGTTCCTGATAGAAAAGTACAATTCTGTGCTTTTCTCCTCTTTCAACCCTTCCCCAGTTAAAGAACAACCACCTAAACTACTGCCACTGGAAAACTTTGAACATAAATATTGGTAGACTTATTCTAGGGGAAAAAATGTAGATTATCACATTTGAGACAGAAATGCAGAATTACATCAGGGCTTACTTCAGTCTGATTACAGTATCCTAGTTGAACATAGGGTCAGTTTTTCTCTCGATGGACTGAGATTTCTCTCCCTCACTGGAGAAATGTGAGAGCAAGATGGGATCTAAGATGTCCCTGACTTACTAGAGGAAGCCAAAGGTCTTTGAATTGGTGATGTGTATCCAGATAGCGACCCTGAAATCACCTTTGGCCTATTTCTTTAACTAAAAGAAAAGGGGGAAATTTCAGTAGGCTACAGTGTATAAACAAACCATGAGCATACACGATGAGTAACTTGAAGGTAAACATGCCAAAGTCCTTTCCAAAGCTACTGGGATCAAAGTGAAATAAACAATAGGTCATAGTGGACTACTACAGTCATTCAGGACTTGACACAGAGACATTTAGGTTTGCATAAGGCCTAACAGGCGAAAAGAAAAGAAAATTATTGAATAGTCAAGTGTGTATAGTTTTAGAAGAATGGATGCATTTTTACTCATGTATCCAAACGTGCATGTGCTAAATTGTGTTGGGTGGTTACAGACAGCCTCCAAACTATGTACAGAGGATCTTTTCTTATTAGAAAGATTTGAAATATTTTGTCCCACAGACGTCTGAGTTAATCTTTATATGGGTATTGATTTTTCCAATAAACATTTATATTAGCTGGTGGTGCTACAGCTTCAGTTCACAAGGACTATCTTGTTTTTTACAAGAGATATCTCGTTTTTCACACCAAGGGCCTTATAAATTAAATATTGTATCCAAAAGCTACTAATCCTTGGCACGTAGGCTGGACAGTAGTGTCTGCCCTGAACACAGAGGGAGTGTTAGCCCTTGCAGAGTGGAAGCCAAACCTTTCACACATAGCAGGAAGCTCAAGAAAACCAAACCAAGAAGATACATGGAGTAGATCATTGCCCTTAATGTGACCCCCCTCTGTGACTTAGGCACTGCTTTCTTGCTCAGAAAGTCCCTCTTGAAGCCTGTGCAGAAGTGCATTTTTATAACCTGCTGAAAGCAGCTCCTTCTCTTCTCTGAAAGCTCAGGAGGAGGCAGTGGGAGCATCTCTGCATCACGTGGAAGGAAACCCTGTGATCCTAGTGCTTGCTAAGGGTGCTGCAGATCAGGGCAGGGAAGCCCATCAGCTCCTTCCTTAGGCTGGGGTTGGTCAAACCCACACAACCTCCTGGGAGTGCAATGCAAGCTTTCAGCAGTGTAGGCTTATTAAATGCTCTTTGGACTAAAAGAAGGACTGTCACTTTGCAGGAGGGTGCCCTGATGGGGGTTGCTATGCAGCACTTCCATACGGAGTGGCTGGTCTGCACAAATTTCTGCCACATCATTCCTCAAGGAGGCTGCTACAGCAGTGTTTGTCAGAGATGGAAAAACCCTCACTAGATGTAATCTTTAGTGTTTAGGTTTACCTAAAATAGTTCTTCTGGGAATTGCTAATATTCACCATCTTGAAGCTGAGGAGAGGAGTGGGGTAGTGTTTTCCCTTGAGAAGCACTTTCTTTAAGAGTTGCTATGCATTATTAGAAACAGCATTTGCACTTGTTATTTGATAACTTATTTCCCTTCTTCCTTCCTTCATTTTTTTACTTTTTTTTTTTTTCTTAACATCCAGGTTGCTCTGATTAGAATTTTGCAGCCTCTCTCTCTCTGTGTACATCTCATAGATGTTCAGAAGCTGCATAAAGCCAGTCAGTTAATGAGTTGCCACTCAGCTCTAGGCCTTGGTAATGTAAAAATTCAAGATTTTGTGGTCTAATTTTCACTTTCTTTTAAAAGCCTAATTATAATTGGAAATCTTATTTGAGATTAAAGCCTTATTTATCTCCTTGTTCTCAAAGGTTTCACTGGTGTTTGACATCTATTTCTTTAAGGCCCTCCTGTGGTTCATAGGATTAGCGCACAATTAATGCTACAGTAATTTATTTGGACTTTAAGGCAAGTGAGTTTTTTACCATGTTTGGGGAACACCATTTGCCTGGTCTTGTTACAGGTTTTACTGATATTGCACCGTGTGGAACAGGTTGTTCTAAACTAACATTTATAGGTAGTCATAAACATCACAAAATTTCAGAGTGATATTCTATATTGTCAAAAGACAGCAAATATTCTCCACATGCACCATAGTAAAGATATAAACAGAGAACATTGATTGTTCCAGTTGTCTGTGGCTTAAAAATCTTTGAATTAATCTTTGGAGTTCATCCATCAGTCCTGATCTGCTCATTCAGTGCCAACTGCTTGTGGTAGGGTGATAGGAATGCATATCATATTTGAGGCCCAAAGAGACCATCACAGCATTTAAAATTGATTTCCAGATTACTGCAGGCTGTTGAAGTCATCTGCTTCTGCACTAACCTTTGTCTGCTAAGGGATACTACTAAAAGCGATACAAAGGGAATCACAAAGCCCTTTTCTCTTTTGATGTTTTATTCCAATGAATAACAGCCTCACTTTTGAAACTAGTTACCTTATTTCCATTCTGCACCCAGAAATTTGCCTGGTCTTGTGCTTTAGCCTATCTCTCTGTGCTTCTAGAACATGTGATTTTTCTGCCTGTGAAGATTCTTGTACATAATCAAGTCACCTCTCAGCCATCTCCAAGCTAAGCTGAACAGATCAGGGTCTTTAATAATCTCCATGGCAGGCATTTTGGGTTTTTTTTCCTGCATCTTAACTCTGGACCCTTTAAGTATATTAAAGTTGTATTAGCTGGTGCCATTTTAAAAATGACACTTGTGGCCTGAATGGTGGGGTTTGCATGGCATTTTCTTACCTTTAACATATACTGCCTAATCTCTTCTTCCACTTTCCTTTAGAAGCCAAGGGTGAAGCTTCCAGTTAATGATGGTGAGGTTTTTCTTGTAATTCTTATGGACTGATTTTTAAGAGAATCAAGTGCTTGTTGATGATATGACTGAGAAGACTGGCATTTAAGCATAGGATATGGCAAATTGCAATGGATCTTCCCCAGTGAGGCATTCTGCTTAATGAAACATAAGCTGGAAGAAAGCTTCTGTGACTAAGGGAGGCTCTCAACCTGTCTTAGGCTGAGGTTTTAGGTGTTGACTGCATCACAATGAGGGTATTTTTGACTTGAGTGGCTATTAAACAGTAGAAAAATACACCAAGTTTAAAGGTCATTGAACAATGATTTTTGCATGTGTTGGTGGACATAATAATATACAACACATCCTGGTTCAAAGACAAACACTGTATTTTTCCTAACAGACCATATGATGGTAGAAGAACATGAAGTCACTTGGGAGACTTCTTGGAACTGGGAATTGTGCGAGTTGTGTGCATGTTGGATATCTGACATGAGCTTCTCAGAAAGCTGCTGTCACTCCTGGGCTTGGGAGAGTAATAACAATTTGCATCTGAATTGCAGAATAAATAGTCCTCACCTTTGCTTAACTGAACAAGCAAGTTCACTTCTTTTGGCTGGGCCAAAGGCATGCCTACATCTCAGCTGTGCATCCCACTTTATTCCCACCCATCAACACATCAAGGAGCATGTTGTTTATTCCTGGACAAAATCTGTACCTGTGTGTATTAGCTCACAGATCCAAAGACTGCAGGCCTGTAACTGATGTGCAGCACTACTAAAAAGTGTAACTGATGGCAGCAGACTGGTGGTTGAAGTGAGACCAGATAGCAAAAGTCAGCACTGCCAAGAGTTTCTAAAAGCTGATGGGTCACTCTTGTCACTGCTCTGAAGTGAAGGACAGGCTGTGCCTGTTCTCTGTGTGTAAGCCCCATTGTAACAGCTGATGCTCCTAAAGGGTAAGTTGTTTTAATACCAACAGGTGAAATAAAGAAATGGATGAGTAAAGCAAATAACTGATTATAACAGAATTTACAATAGAGACAAGGGCCTGGAAAATAACGTGACAATTAGAAAGTCTGGGTAAATGCACTGGAAATCACCAAGTGTTCCTTGGCGTGTCTTAGCAAGGAGACTATCATTAATATCGAAGCTGCAAAATTCTGCAGTAGGGAAAGTGCTACACTTTACAGCTGCAGCTGTTTTTACCGGTGACCACAGACCCTGAAGGACAGGAAGAATCAATTAGGCAGGAGCGTGCCAAGCCAAAACAATGCACAGGCTTACCACAGGTGGTGAGTCACCAGCCTCTTAATAAACTAATTTCCTCGACAAGAAATGAAATTGATTTCAGGCCAGCTTTGGTTGTTTAGAAAACAACCAAAGAGCTCCTGTCCATCTAGATGAATGGACAGATAATCCGTTCTTCCATCTTGTCTCCAGACAGTTGGAGTATGGCATCTATAACAGCCAATTCACTGAAGTTATCTGTGAGTAACCTGAAAAGCTGGACATAGCCTAAAATCCTTGTCTTCAGCTCTTCTTCACAGCTTTTAATGCAAAATCTTTTCTTCTTGTGATCTTCAGACATTAGCTGTTATTGTTACTGCCTCGTTTGCCTTGCTGTAGTACCCGAGATGCTCAAGCCAGCAGTTGTGCTGCCCTTGAACATGATGCTATTCAGGCATCTAACTGGACTATCTGAGCCTCAGGACAATTCTCATGGTACATTGCTGTGGGACATGGAAAGGGAGTGAAGTGAACTGGGATGGAATAAAGGAGAGGAAAGATACAAGAAAGAAATGAGTGTTGACTAAAGAGCAGAATTACAAGTCGGTGGGAGTTGTTGGCTACTGTTTTGAGGCTTTTTTTAAAATTTTAAACAAACATGTGCCTCTCCATTCATGAGGGAAAAAAGAATGGTTACTCTTTTATTAAGTGCAGAGGTTTAAGATGGTTGCCAATGCAGGTTTCCTAAAAGGACTGCGTCTTGATCAGGCACTTGAGTATATTGTGGAAAGCCCCAGACATCTCATTTATTCATTTTCTAGCACTGGAGGCAAAGACTTGCATCTGTCTGCCCAGGGCCTGGCATGACCCATGGCTTCCTAACCAGGTCCTCTGAAAAGTTAATATATGTTCAACAGTGGCTGAACTTGGCTCATTCTTGATCATGGTCATATTACAAGAGGAATTAGAAGAGAGAATGGAAGAGAAAGCCTGGATTGGTTGTTTTTTGGGATTTTTTCTCTTCAGTCTTCCTGTTTGGATATTCTTGTATATGATTATGGTTCTCCAGAGAAGCCTCCTTTTTTAACCACTGGGCCTATAAAAACGGGTGTACTGGACTCATTGGCCTGCCCACCAGAAGAGGCTATAAAAACCACAAGATGGTCCTGTGGGGCAGAAACTTGGTAAGAGAAAGGTGGAATAGCTCATGGTAGGTGCTGGGGGGCAGACGGAGAGGATGGGGAGGGACATGCATGTCCCAGTGATTAAGGATTATGAAGACTAAAGGAGCAGGAAGTTTCTTCCATGAACAAAGAAAGGAACAACAGAAGTGGGAGTAGCACAGGAGCAGTTGGCAGGAGAAAGGAGACTGCCTACGGTCAGAGCAGAAATCCTATGAATAACATTCTTGAAGTCCAAGTTTGCTTGGTTATGCTTGCTTGGACCTAAATCACATGCTGTTTCTCCATATCTGCTGCCACATGCTGTTCCTGCAGGGAACCTGAGCCAGACTCACCACCTTTGTGATACTGCCAGGTCTGATGACAACGCAGATGTGAACACCAGTGTAACTGTGTGCAGGCTCAGATGTGGTAATGCCAGGGAAGCAGAACCAATCCTTCAAAGTAGGAGGGGTTGATTTTGCTTTTGTGGTCACTAGTAAGTCCAGCAAATAAAAAAGGCTATGCAGGCTCATTGCCAGCGACTAGCAGTTTCCAGAGGAATGGTACCTTGGAAGATCTCAAGGGGGCAAGGGAAATTCATGCTAAGGCAGCTTGTGTGAAAGCACTCATTTGTCTGGCACTGAAATCTTAAATTTGCCTAGTGGGTGAACTCTCTGACTGATAGGCATTAAAGACTTTTACTTGTGGCTTCCCAAAGCAGAAGTTTGAGTATTCAGGCTGCACAGAGATAACAGTTCCAGGTATAATTTGAATAGGTAACTGTGTGCTTTTAATGTGACCAACACAAGGCATTCAAACATGGCCAGTGCTTGGGGACTGGAAATGAATTATGCAAAAACAAGCAGGATCCTTTTTGTTTTTCTTTTCTTTTTATTTCTTTATAAAGAAAGGAAAGGATGGGCATGCCAAACCAAAATGGCAGAATACAGACAAAGGTGAGCACTGAGGCTTCTCCTTGGGGGCCATCCACAGTTAACTCCTGCCTTGGTAGGGTACAGCTCCCCATCCCTCCTGCCAGGAGGAACCCAGCATGCAGCCAGCCCTTCAGCACAATCACAGCTCTTTGAAGTTAGTTTGCACAGTTTCACAATACCGTCAGCCCACATCATGGTGGGGCAGCAGCAGCTGAGGCCAGCAAACATTAGCAGCAGCAACATGGGATACAGTGCACAGAAAAAAGGGAGCAAAGAGCTTGTTTGCAAACAATTGTAGGTAACAATATAGAAAGTCCAAAGATCATCATTCTGCTATAAAAATATTACACTTCATAAAACCATGTACTATAAAAAAAATCTATTCAGAAACGCTGGTAAACATAACAAATATCTGTACACTGGCTGCCCTTGCCATACAGGAAACATAAAAAGCGTGAGCCTCAGAAATCATCATTTTGTAAACATGAATATGGAGCCTGTAAACAAAGTGCTAGATCATGGTTCATATTTTGTCAAATTAATTTAATACTACCCAAGCAAATCCCTTACACACATCATCACCTAATGGCCAGACTCCACTACTGCGACAGGAAAGAGGACTTGACTCCAAGCTCTCCCACTAGAGTCACTGGAGGTGCATATGGATTAAGGAATTAACACAGGAGCGAAGACAGCAAGATTTGGCTCGGAACAGCAAATCAGAAACAATCTTTTAGCAACCGGTTTTCATTCTCTGCACTTCAAATGCGTATTTCCAGTCTCTCCTTTCAAAATTTGCCTTTATCAAAGAGGGCATGCATTTTCCTCATTTTCCTTTCAGGCTGCAGCATCTCTGAAAAATATGTCCATAACATCCATTTAGGAGACATAATGGAGCACAAGTTGACTCTGTAACTAATGTATACCAAAGCAAGAAGTGTTCGAACAGTTCAACACTGAATATCATGGTTATCACAATACAGGATGACAAAAAGGGCCAAATTCTTAATTTTTGACTCTAAACTTCAGGCTGCAAAATATTTTCATGTGCAAGCCTTGTGATGACATGCATGATTAGATGCTGGCTGACATACACGTGTTGTCACCTAGCTGCACCTGGAAATGCAAGGTCTAGGTTCACAAAAATCTATGAAGAGAGTTTAGATAAAATTTGTCTCTAAGAATTACTGTAACTTTATTTACTCGGTAACATTTTTGTTCTGCACAGGCTTTAATCCACCCTTCACCTGAATACTGTAAGTTTTAATTCTGTACACACTGAGAACCTACTTTTAACTTCACTTCATCTTCTCATGTTTAAATTTAATTTTTTTCCTCATGTTTAAATTCTCATGTTTTTGCTAACTTTCAGAATAGGAGAGGGTGCACAATTGTTGGATGTGTCTGCTGTGGACAGACATGGAGGGAGGAGTGTGGGACTGTGTTCACACAGGAACTGAGGTACCAGAAGCAGATTAGCTGCAGTGTTTTCAGGCAACACAAGATTTCAGGATCAGGGTCAGCTAGGAGGTAAGAATATACACTTATAAAGGAAAATGGTGCATAATGCAAAAGAGAAAAGAAAAATGGGCTTGTACATTTTTTTTTTTAATGAACTATACTAAAGCATCTTATTAACATTATTTTAGGCCTTTTTATTTTAATGCAAGGAATATCTTAAGGGTTGTGCTGCTTGCCTGTCTTTTAGGATTCAGATATGTAAACCTGGAGCTCACGTGGCTCTTGCTTATAAGTGTCAGCTCTGGATGTTCAACAAGAGAACTTTGCTTCTAAATATTTGCTTTGGCATTTCTGATACACACATCCTAAGAGAGGGCTTCAAAACACCTGCCTGAAAATAATTTTCCAGTGAAAGCTAAGATATATTTTCTGCTATAGTAATCTGCTGTATCTTCTGTGTTTGACTGCCTTACTTCCTGCTAGGGATCAAGAAAGCTGCAGCATGCCTCAAAATCAAGAATTTCCTCTGTAAAAATGGATGATTTAAAAACAAACCCTGGGGGTTTTCTATCATTCTGATTAAGTTATTGGTGACAAAAATACATACAGTAAACATTATTTCCCCATGACATGCCATCTGTGGTCCTATACCTTCTGGTTACAGGGAGTTTGTATGAACTTTTGGCCAATTTTCAGAAGCCTGGACTTGTCCCACTCTCCAAGCACAGGGCTTGGCACTGGGAACCTGCTGCTGTACAAACATCTCATCATTTATAGCCCTGACTCTGAGCCACACCTGGGCTCTGCTCAGCATAACTCAGAACCAGAGGGACAGAGGTGACACTGAACTTGCAGCCACTCCAGTGTGTTGACAGCACTGTTGGCTAAACTGATTCTGTTGCCTTCCAGCTGTCTCCAGCCATTTGTTCTGATGCACAAACATTTACTTTGCCCCATGGTGACCTGGCTAAGAGAGGTGTGAAAGGACAGATGAGCAGCTGAAGTAAAGAGAAAGTGACTGCCTGCCATTTTTAGTGTCAGCACTTGCATATGCTGGTTCAGTAGACCAGCAGCATGAGAAACCTTTGTGCCATCCATGGCCTGGTGGATGTTCCAAGCCCTGTCATAATCCACATCACAGGAATTGCATACTTGACCAAGGTTTGGATGCATCTGGAGGTATCAGAGCTGGGTACAAGTTGTTAGAGAGAGCTGAAAGAGTCTGGCTGAAAAGAGAGCCCAGTATTATATCCAGGGTTAGATGAAGCACAGGGACACACAATCTGTATTTTGTAAGAATGTGACATGTGATGCCATGACATCATGTCACACAAGATGTGCTTCACTCAGCTCTCTGTGCTTGGACTATCCCCAGCACCCTGGGCTCTCGGAGCTGATGAAGATTATTTTCTGGAGAAAAAAAACCAGAATCTATTCTCAGATAGACTTCTTTTTCAAATGTAGAGATTAATTACAATGTGTCTGTGAGTGTCACTTGTCATTTGCTGAAATAATTAGGCTTTATAAATGCTATATGCTGTTAAAACTTGCTTAGAAAAAATGAAACAGATTTTAAACAAGTGAAAATTCATGAGGGGCTGGGGCAGGGGTCAGCTCTCCCTTTGAGCAACATCTCCCACACCTCTGCCATATACACAAGCTGTGGTGCTGTGTAGGGACTGGGGTAACACTTCCTGTGATATTCTTCATCAGAGCCATTTGACTTCTTCAGAGTTCTGGAGCTGCAGAGGTGGGGTCCAGCTCTGCAAAATGTGGGGAAATGCCTCCTCCCGGCTGGGCAGACACTTCTCTACTGAGCTGAACAACAAAATATGGCATGATCCATAATAAAATAAGGATATGATCCTATGCAACCTGCTCTAAGTGAACCTTCTTTATCAGGGGGGCTGGACTAGGTGGGCTCCAGAGGTCCCTTCCAACCCTAACCATTCTGTGACTGATTTTGAAGTGGGCCTCCGGATGAGCTGACTATGTCTGTGACAGGTACACTGTGGTATGCCTCGGACAATCATTGCATTGTGCAGCCTGATGGTTAAAAATGTAACTATAATATTTGTAATAGCCTAAGGCACTAGGTCATTTTATGGATCAAAAACTTGCAAGATGGTATGTTCTAACTCAAAGAGATTTTTAGACATTCAGGATTTAAACATAACATTTAGTAAAAGTCTCTTAAGGTTACATAAAGAGAGAGGCTAAGCCTTTTTCTGTTTTCTCCTAGAAAAAAAAGGGCTTATTGCTGAGCTCCGTGGCCAGGAGCCTAGAAGGGAGATGCTGATATAAAAGCAGCCATTGCAGTAATTAGTCCACAGCCTAGCATCCTCTCCTGGATCCAGCTGGGCCAGGGGAAGTGGTGGATTCTATGAGTTTGAAATAATGACTGCCAGTGGCATATTCCTCCCTTTCTGCCTCCCTTGGATTTGCTGATGGAGGCTCTTATATTTCAGTCCAAGTGAGCTGGGACAGTGGAAATGGTTTAATTAGGTCCACTTGACTGAACAGGTCAGAAAACCCTCATAAGAGCACTTCCAAGACTGCCAAGGAGAGACTGATCTGCCTTTGGAAGTGCACAGGGATGCACATCTGGGACAGAGGGGAGGCTGGATGGGACAGTTTCCTCCATGGATGGGCACAGCCTTTTTTTCTACACCCAGAGCAATCGCCACCAATATCAATGACAGATTTCAAAGAACACGGCAGGCAAAACTCTCTGAGTATCATCTCAACTGCTGACTACACTTCTGTCCCTATTTTTGTGCATGAATTTACATACAGACACATGTGCACACATCTGGACACACTGGCAACAAAACCTAAATAAACAAAGCCTACTATATATGTATGGGCTTATAGTTATTTATAGGCTTATAAGGTAATTAATGAGCATTAAGATGTATGAGTGTGTAAGTGTCTCTATGTTAATAGCTGGTGGGTTAGAAAGAGGTAAGTCAGGAAGAGATTAAAACCATTAAACTTTGGGAAGAGCAACATCCTTTAAGCTTGGCCTACAATAATACTCAGTTGAAAAAAATGCTCAAAGAATTAAGACTGAGTATAACTAGAGGGAATTAGACTTTTTCCAGTGGTTGTGAGAGAAAGCAAACTGAACCAATGCAAGATGACCAGGAAATCTCAGAGGGAGACAAAAACTGTACATAATATTTGCAATACTCTTTCTGCCCATGTACAATACAATACAATTACTCTGACAATTAAAAATACATTTTGTTAACACAGTACATAGCAACTGGGACTCCAGAAAATCCAGCCCTCCTTCCAGGTTGCCCTTTGCACCCTTATGCCCACCTTGCCTTCTTCCAGGACAGAAGTCACTTCAAGAGAACCAAGGCCTGGCCAGAGGTATTCTGCACCAGCCAGGATATCCCTGTCAGTGGATATCCTTGCAGCATGCTAGAAACACATGAGACTTTAACTTCTAACAAGCAGAAAATTCTAAAGGCAGCAAAGCTTAGCCAGAGGAGAGAACATGGGCTGCTGTGTGCACAGCCATGGACACCCACCTACATGTTTGCACTCATCAGTCCCAGCCGATTCAGCCTCTGGGTGAAGTTTCACAGCATTGTTTATTTTAGAAAAGAGAAGGGCTTCAAGGAGAGCTGCTTTGCAGCGATCCTCTGTGCACAGCACATAAACTTGAACATTAAATATCAGTTTAAATTATTAAGAATAAATTTAAATTTAAAAATAGACTAATGCAAACAAACAAACTTCAGTAAACATTGAAGCAGAGCTAGTTTTAGGAAGAATATTACTATAGCAAATGAAATCCCTTGGACACTTTGAGGCAGCGATCTGGTAATTCCAGTTCAGCACCAAGATGCACAAACTACCCAGCAAGCAAAAATTACCATGTCTAGCATATGAAGCTCCATGTTCACATTTTTCTTTTTTTTTTCCCCTGTCACAACAGAAAAAAGCCAACACAGCACAGTAGATTTTCCCACAAAGCATCTGAGGTGACAAAATTCACTCAGAAAATAAAAATTAACAAAAGCAGTACAAAGAAGAATCCCGGTCAGCTTGTGACCACCATAAGCCAAGATGGGTAAGAAAAAGAATAAAAAAATAGTTCACATTCGGCACCACAAACCTTGCTTGCTTTCTTTGAAACCAGGGAATGAGAAAAAAGTCCATTTTGCAGAGACCATTTCAAGAAAAGTTTTCTTTCTCCAGACCTGGAAAATCCAGGTATTAGGGTACAGAATTTTTGTTTTATATATATATAAATACACATGTACATATTCATATAAATATAAAAGCAGAGCATCCTCCCATTTTTCCTCATAATTTATTGTTATTAAAGCTTGTAACAGAGTTGGCTGAACTCTTCAGAAGTGGGTGTTCTCTGCACACATGTGGCATGGGGAATTTAGCTCTGCTAGAGCAGAACACCTGGGCAGGGACATGAAATGTTGGATGATGGAGGCAGATTTGGGTGAACAGCCAGGGGAGGGCAGGGAGCAATGACTGGAAATGGCCTCTCTTGCTCCAGGGTGGCACTCCTGCCCGCCAGATCTGCTCTCAGTGAGCAGACTGGGTGATGGTGTGGGAGGACAGCTGCATCGACCCACTTGGCCTCTGGGCAGCCCAGCCACCCAGTGTCTTCTGCACCAGTCACTGAAGAGGGACTGTCCCCTGCTTTGAGAGGGAGTCCCAGTTTGCCCCCCAGCCACTTGGACACTAGTTGCCTTTGGGTAGTTTTGCCTACTGTCCTCAAAGCCACTCACACCTTTCCCTGCCTCTTATTTGGTTCCCCAGCCCCTTCACCTAGTCCTCCCAGACCTGCTTGCTTGCCAAGACCAGACACCTTTCTCTTGCCTGATCCACATTGATCCTACTCACACTGCTTTACATGAATTCCTTCCCACAGTCTCATAAGACCCATTATTTTTCTCAGAGGTTTTCTGCTCTCTGAGACTTTTGAGCAAGTCAGAGCTGGTGGCACACTCTCCTCGAGAGGTGCTAGCTTCATTCCAGAGAAGGCAGGGGCAAAGTGCAAAAGATTCCTCAAAAATAGAAGGTATTTCCACCACCACCAGCTCTCTCTCCCTCATGCTGTATAGCACTTGTTTCAAATAAGGTATTATTCATGTGTCTCTGCAGCCTTCACTCTTCCTGGGGTGAGCGGAGATCAGTAGATGTCTACTGGTGACCAGCCAAGTCACTTCATCATGTCACATGCTGGAACAGCATTCAAACCTGACTGTGTTCTTTGTAGCAAAAAGTGCTTTTCTTGAGAAACAAAATGCAAACTGTGGCCATGGAACATCTTACAGACGCAAAACCAGTTTTTCTAGGGTGGAAAGGATGGAGCTCACCTATTTTGTTTGGCTTTATCTCAGTAAAGAAACAGAGCTACTGGCAAAACTGGCACATCTTTGTGAAGCTGTTAAAGTCAGGACCCTGGCTGGAATGTAAAAAAAATAGATGTGGCGAATGAGAACTTTGCCTTACGTGAGCTTCTGCTAGTTCTGGCAATTTCATGTGCAGGTTGTCCAAAAAAGTTCTGCTAGCCAAGTAAAGATGAATTTCTCAAATAATAAACTGTGGGTTTTCAAGGAGGCCTTTTGGGGGTACTGCTACAATCTGGTAGAGGTAAGTCTTTTCATGCCTCGCCGCTGAGCCAGATTGGAGGACAATACAGGCTCCAGCCTTGGTGCCTGAGGTGCTCGGTTTAAAGCAAAGTAAGTGGCTGCCATTGCACCCTGTAAAATAGAGAAGGAGAAAACTTTGAGCTGAAATTCAGTTCTTTGATGCTTTTCCCTTCCCCTATTCAGTCTCCTGAAAAAACTGTCATTCATGCACAATTTCCATGAAATGACACCATTTAGGCTGGCAGATGGCCAGAGTGTCTCAGATTCAAAGGGGTGAAGAGCAGTATGTGCCACCAGATCATTACAATGCCGCCTGAAGTTAAAAATACTGAGCAGGTGACAGGCAAAAATCTTAATACAGTGCCATATTAAATTCAGCCTCTGTGGCAAATAATCTTCCCAACTCCTCTATCACTTTCCAGACTGTTTACACAAATGACAGCTCATTCTGCAAGGAAGGAAGAGGGAAGGGTGTAGGAGGTACCTTCACCAGGTGAACATCCTGTCTGCTGAGTTGGTTTTGAGACAGGTACTCCCTGTTCACTATCCATGGATGTCTCAGGACTTGCACTGCTGTGAGGCGCTGATGAGGGTCTACATGAAGCATCTTAGACACAATGTCCTGGGTTGAAAAGGAAGAAAACAATACAAGGGGAAAAGTAATTAATAGCAGGGACAGTTTTGCTAAGATCTTCCTGTTGGCAGTGTCATTGTTAGCATGTCCAGTGGAGAGAGTGATGCACTTTAGACAGGCTTTATATTCTGTAAGTGTCAGGTTGAATCTTCAAAACTTTCAAGTGTAATGTTCAACTCTCAGCTAATAATCCAGTCAAAACAATGTGGAGGGTATTCATCTTATCAAATGAGTGTTATTTACCAGTGACCTTGCAGGAGTGAGGAACACCTAGGGAAAGGATGCCATCTGGAGGCATCTCCTCACTGACCTCGAAGCAAGCTTACAAGAGGAACTTAGAATAGAAACCTAACACTCAGGTAACTTAAAAAAAAACCTAACTAATTCAGTTAGGTTAGTTCTACAACATCTAAACATTTTAATTTTAAAACTGGACAGCTGATAAAAAAATCCACTGGGAGGCTCCTAGGTTCTGGTAGCAAGATTAATATGTCACTAGGATTGCTTGCAGTTTTGTGGTGGAATGTAATCAGTGTTATTCCACTGGATACTAACAGTTGGTAAAAATGAGTTCTCTTGCAAGAATCTTTAAATCCCGTCAAAGCTTCTGATTAATGCTGGGCAACTGGAAGCTTGCAACTTTCTTGCCCATTTACCTGTCTCACAGACTAGTGCACAGCTTCATGCCTAAAGATCTCACCACCACATGATTTTTTTCTCCTGGGGTTTCCATGCTTTGTGATAGATGGGCAGCCTAAACTGTGAACTGTACAGGAATTAAAACTGCCTGCTCCTGGCTAACTGAGAAGCAAAGAGGTGATTAATGTATAGACTATACATCTGTGACATTGACAAACCTACACTTCTTTTGAAAGTGCAGTTGCAGCAAAAAAAGCGTTCCATGGTATTTAAATCTTGAGAGAAAATCTGAGAAATCTGAGGTTTCACTGACCTTTGCAGTATCAGATACTGAATCCCAGTTTCCTCCTGTAAGAGCATATTTGCCACTGCCAATCCTGGCCAGAATCTCCTCTGGGGTGTCATCTGGTCCATTTGCAAAAGGAGTGAATCTATTAAAAAAAAAATAAAAGGAGAGAAAAAGAGAAAAACCTATGTAATTTGCAAGTACATGATTTCTAGGTTCTAGTATTAACTGCCACTAACTACAACAGGAATTTGGTTCCAGAATGTACCACTGATACTGATGCTTCATTTTCACTCAAAGATACAGGCTGGTGGTTCCTCATATTGATCTGCAGAGGAAAAGACTGATTCCTTAGTTGTTTTCTAAAATTTTGTTTTGTTATAATTTTTTAGGAATGACATATTCTTTGTAAAAATAGTCAGGTTTTTACCTACTTTAACTCTGCTTTATTGCCAACACCTTTATTGGCAATACCAGTACCTTGGTAACAGCAAGAAAGGATAAAAATTATAAAGGAGAAAAAATATGATCTGAAACAGAAAAAAAGGAAAAGAAAAAAGAACCCTTCCTAATCTATTTTGCATTGCTTCATTAACCATAATGTGCAAGTCAGTTGGGCAAAAGAAATGACCTGCAATAGGTTACTTCCTTGTCTAGCCAGTCAGAAATGGTCAGTAACATGCACCCAGCTTTACAAAATCAGTGTCACATGCAGAGGATACACTTTTTGTCTTCAGAAAGTGACAAGAGATAAGGTTTTTGCAGCTGACTAAAATCTACCAGGCCAGATTTTACTCTGCAATCTTGAACAGATGTGTAGGTTTAGAAGAAGTAGGTATTTTGGATTTTTATATTTTTCCTTCAATCTGTCTTTTCTGAAAACTTGCCAGAGTGGTTTTTAGATTGTTAGATAGTTGGTTTGGCCACAGCTTCCTATCCCACCCTATTTCTGGTAGCAAATTCAGATCCTCACAGTGTATTTTCTCATTTTCAAAAACATTTCAGACTTCATAGCAGTTCAGCCCAAAGAGATGTGTAATGTCATTCCAATCTATAGCTATCACGAGGGATGCAGTAGGAGTTAAGGAGTGCAAAAAACTGTGAGGTCTATCACTAGCTCCAGTAACAGGACCCCTGGCCTGTGCTCTAGTCCTGGCTGTCTGAGCCCTCTCTGCTCACAGTGATGATAGGAGGAGAAAAAAGTCCTGGATGTAAATATTTGTCAGTTCCTACTAATCTCCTCTAATGAGGAAGAACAAGACCATTCATAAATGCAGTTGTGGCACCTAAAAAAGCATTCCTCAACTGATTTGTTACTATTATTTTCTCTGGTAAGTGCAGGAAAAGTGAAATACACATTACTAGCACCTGTCAGTAAATTTAATACCCACTGAGTTGTGCTGTATTTCTGATTCCAATATATCTGGATTTTTTTTTTTCCCATAATTAATAAAGAAACATTTTGAATATAATCAACCAAACAAAGGTACTTGTGGGTAGTGTGTTAATTTTATTTTACTGATTCCAGCTGTGTAGCAGTCTAGGGCATCAGCCAAATAGGAAAAGGTTCTTGGAGATCCCAGCAGACGCGAGACTTCCCCAGAAAGTCTCAATATAGTTCAGCTGATTTTGTAATCAAGATTAAAACAGATGAGATAGAGACCCCTGACACCTTTTCTACAATCCACAAGGCAAGAGATGCAAATAACAGATAGAGTCCAACTCTTTGTTTTCTGTATAAAACCTAGGAATGGATCCAAGCTTCCTGTCACAGCTGAATGATCATGAAGCAGATTAAACAGTTTTAGAGAGGTCACTGAAAAGCTGCAAACTGCACTTAGGTGTGATAAATGTGCACATACCATACTCTGAGAAATGAAATGCAGGGGCCTGATAACTCTAGATTGGGTTTGCACACTTTGTTTCCCAATCATCTCAGCACGTATTATTCCTATCCTTCACTGCTTATTTCAATCTGTGTCTTTCCCTGCATCTTGTGTTGGTATTTCACTTTAGCTGACACATTGGTAGGGGTATTTTTGCCTGGTACCTCTCAAAAGTTTCTGCTGCCTGTTGCTATTCTTGCTGATCTCTTAGTTTACTTTCTGAATCATGTTTTTCAAATAGCGTCTGAAAACTATGTCTGGGTGGGTGTTTTTTAGCTTTCAAAGGTGCTCAGACACTTCAATAACAGTAACAAATGAAGAATAATGAAGCTGAAGAGAATACATGTTATCGATAGAATGAATTAACATTCTTCCACGGAGAAGGTGAACATGATGTGGCTCTTCATACTCCTATGCGCCTCTCCTAATGGAAAACCTTCCCACTGCTTAAGTGGTGAGTGAACCCTTTAGGAGTCTAGGTCTCAGTGCATACCAGCACTTTCTGTTAAAAACCTAAACAATTTGTCAAGTGCCAAAGATATTTATGCATTCTAGAAAAAACTATTTCTAATTCTAGGTCTTGACATCTGTTTTCTTGCTTTTAACAAGTGAACACACTTCTCAAGGAGGCCAGAAACCCTATCTGTGAATCCTTTCAGGCTTAATCAGCGCTGCAGTGCTGAGCCCACTGGAGACTGCTGCTCTAGGAGAACCTCGTTACTCACCCTGCCAACATGGTGTACAGCAGGATCCCCAAGCTCCAGATGTCACAGGCTGCATCATAACCTTGGCGTTTAAGGACCTGTGGGAAGGGAAGAGAGACATGGAAATGGGTTAATCTGCATTCCTGAATTTTTAGCTTCTGATCTACAAAAAGCACTGATAAGTGGTTGTGTCTGCTGACATTCCCAGGGCTTAGCTGCATATCTGCCTTGAACAGGTGGCTGCCTTGGGATCAAAAAGCCCAGCAGTGCTGTGGAGCAAGGCAAAGCCCAGGCTGGAAGGAGCTGGTTAGCGTTCAAACTCAGCACATCTTTCCCCTTTACAGTGAGAGAAATGGGTGCAGTTTGTTGGAGCTGGGAAGTCTGGGAGCTCCTCTGACCATCCAACATGCAGCAAAGCAGAACAATATTTCAGTGTTTTAAAATGTTTCATAAAAATACAAGCTCATTAATACTTTGAAACATACCCTCCTAACATAAAAGTTACCAACACCACTGTGGATGCATCATAGGGCTAAATGATGGTGATAAATATTCCAATTGAGCTCAGCTTGGGCTTGATAGTGCAAATGGCTGCACACTGAAGCATATCTAACGTCAGACTAATGAAGATGCATGACAACTGCAAAGAAAGCTAAAAGGCTTATCTTCTGTGTCAAGAAAAGTGGCCACATTTACACTGTAATTAACAGATAGCAGGCTAAAACTTGACCCCCTTTTCCTGTGGGGCAAACAAGACCCGTGGTAGTCAGCAGAGATCTGACCAGTAGGTTCAATACCCATACAGTGTGGTAAGGTGTAGCAGTAAGGGTAACGTCCAGATCTCATTTGTGGTAGTGCACACTAGAAAAAATGCCTGTTTGGGTCAGTGAAGATCCAAGTGAAAGTGAAGTCACCAACTAAGCTCAGGGACTACCTCCAGATCTTCCCACAAAAGCAATCTACCCTCTGTTTATTCAGTTCTGACACACAAGGAGAGTTTTTTCCTCTTCAGATAGACTGGTAGAGAGATATTTTTGCAAAGCACATGAGAAAGGAATGTACAAATTCAGCAAGTCTTTCTCTGACCCGCAGCCTTATTACCCAGGAGTGATTTAAGTAGCTGAAGTCTATCACAGAAAAGACCAAATTCTGCTAAGGAAAAACAGTTTGAGAAAATGTTGCCTCGACAGGTTTTATAAATGATGAGTGGCGAAGCAACCATCTGCCAGGTATGCTGCTGAGCGAACATTTGCTACCTGGAAAAAAAAACCAATAAACCAAAAAACCTCCCACAGCAACAAAACCAGGAAAAAGCTGCAGTCCCTCCTGTTGACAAAGCTGGTAAAATCATGTTTCTGCCTCTTTCTCCTGCTCATAATATACAGGCTTTCTGGCTGATTTATTTATTTCTGTTTCCTTAGTTCCTGCATTCATTGCCCCTCTATTAATGTTAGTTTTTATGGGAAAAACTCCTTTGCTATTTGACAAAATCAGATGCTTCTTGCTTCACCTGTGAGACTGAATAGCCAACGTTTATCTTTCGTTGTGGTCATTCTCATTGTGTTTTGAACAGTTACATTTTCACTCCTTCTCTGTTTTCCTCTGATAACCAAGGACAATCAAGCCCAAGGTAAGTGACAGAAAAATGGGGCAGTGATGACACTTAGTGGAGCGGGCTAATAAGCAAGTGGTTACACAACCCCACAGTGATGGCAAGGTGTCTCTGTGTGTTATCATTCTGTTTGCAGGAGCACTGCTAGATAACAGGGACACTCACTCTGTGCCAGTGCCGAGGGAAAGCTTTGCTGGCAAACTCCTTTTTATCAATAGCAACTTCAGCCCACGGATAACAACAGGACCCAGTGAGTTATCAGTTAGTGTCACTGCTATTTGAAAATGTCTCTGGCAGGTCTGTGTTTAAAACGAGAACACTGAGCTGATGGGAGAAAGTGTGGGAAACCTTGGCCAAAAAGACTGGTGTTTGATCTGGGCAGGAGATGTTATAGAACAGTAACAGGCATGTGTCTTAGATCAACCAGGGAAAGAGCTCTGCAAAAGATGCAGTGCTGTCCTGCTGTAATGGATGCCAAAAAATTTACCACCAATTAAGGAGTTTAGATCCCTTTGAGAACTTAGTGGGATCTGGAAAAGAGGCATGAACTGGTTCTTAGTGCCACACCATAGCAGGACATTGTGGAGATGTATCCTGGAGACAATGATACCCTGGGTTAATCCAATTCTGATTATGGCTCAGGTATTTATCCAACCCCCTTTTATTTCTATAGGCTTTGACTTACTGGGTTAACAGCATTACAAATATAGGTTTTTCTCAGTTGTGACAAGTAGGGATGTGAATGGGTACAGAAGCTAATAAAAAACCCCTCATAATTTCAAATGACAAAGCAGAGCTTCTTCACGAATTTTGTAGGAAAACTACAGAATAAAATATGTTTACTTTATCCAAAAGCACACTACTGCATCAGTAGTACAACAGCCTGGCTCCTTCCTCCTCGCATGCAGCACGACTCACACTAGGTGGCAGCGTGCCTCTTTCGGATAGCCTTCATCTTTGCTCTTGCTCTCACCTAAACCCCAAATTAACCGTTTCCAAAATAAAGCGAGATCCAAGTGGGCAAACATGTCCTCCTTCTTCGGTCACCGCCGTCTTTGTCACCGGCTCAGCTGACTTTCTGCCTCCTTAATTAGGTTCATGATCATGTGGCAGACGCCGTCGGACTCAGACAGGGAACGTGAAAGTCAACTCTAGGCTGGAGGGCAGCATTATATCACAGGTAAAACGTAAAAGCACTTAAGGCTTTATGTAAGCTCTCTGCCAGTTCTGGTAATGTTTCAATTAATCTCCAATGTCTCCTGCATTAGCAGGACCTGTCTTACTCATCACAAATGTCTGGGAGTGTGATTCCTGCTTTCAGTTCAAATCAGAAGAGTCTGATCTGAAACTGGCAATGTTTGTGATTACAGACACTATACAGAGTAGCCAATCTTGAAAAATAGCTACACCTATTTTAAGCATCTTGTACCTTGGAGGAAATCTGAGTGCTTCAAATCTTGCAAACATGATTATTTTTGTAGTTTAGAAATTGAATGGCTGTGGTGCCACACAACCTTTTCAATGTACTTTGATAAATTTTAAACAGCTCATTCCCATTTCTAAAATGGAAGCCTAACCAAACAGCAATAAAAAACCCAAACCAATCTATCTTGGCAATAGAAGATTTGTTTTGCTGAAGAAAAATCTGTTTTGAATTTATACTGCCCCAGCAATGGTCTCAGTATAACAAATTCTCCTTCTGATGCAGGAAGGCTGTGATTCCTGTAACTTTTGGTACCATGAAAGGACCTTGTACAAAAAGATCATCCTATTTTTCTCTTCCATGTGACATACGACACAGATGAACATTGCATGGAGAAGACTTAGGGAGAAAAAAAGATTGCTAGATTATACCAACTGAGAGACTGATATTTGATAGTAGAGAATGGATGAAATATTGAAAGACAACAGCTTTTTGTTTTTCTTATAAGGACCAAAACAAGCAAGGGAAGAGGCACATTTGAGCCCAAGAAATGGGCAATTACCCAAGAAATTAACTTCTTGCTCCTTCATTGTGAGGAAGCAGATATGCACATCTCATGGGCCAAATACAGCAAAGAGCCCAAGCCATGAAACCGCTCTATGACCCAAGCCCATTCCCACAGGGCTGCATGAAAGGAGCAGTGCTTGCCAGTGATGCAGAGCCACCTCTCCCTGTGCTTGGGACAAACTGTTTGGTCTTCCTCCATTGTCCTGTCTGTAAAAATGAGAAAGCCTTTCCTACATCCCCCAGAATAGGGGGGATTGGTACTAGGAAAGCCCAAGACGAGAGATGTTTCTTTACCTCAGTGAAGTCAACAATAAAGCTCTCACTGATTTCAGCACAATAAGGATTTCATGCAAGGATTTTTCTTTTCAGTCTTATCACAGAATTATGGAATGGTTAAGGTTGGAAGGGTCCTATAGTTCAATCTCCCTGCTCAAGCAGGGTCCCCTAGAGCACTCAGGATTGTGTCCAGATGGCTTTTGGAAATCTCCAGAGGAGACTCCGCAATGTCTCTGGGCAACCTGACACCAAGATTTCCCTCTTAAGCCTTAATCCTGTTCTGATGCAGTGCACCAGAGGGAAAGCACTCTGATCAGAAGCAGCCAGAGAAAAAAAAGATATTTATCCCAGTAATGAGCCAAAGCATTGTGTGCACCAGTCCAAGACAGACACCACCTTCTGTCAGGAAAAAAACAACTTCCGTGACAGGACCAGGAATAGGAAAGTTATTGTAATAGAGGCTGTGCAAATGCCAGTAGACTGGTTTCTGCCTTGCTCCTCTTGTACTGGCAGCAAGGGAGGAAGGACTGCTTCCCAGGACACGCTTACTAGTGATGGCTTTGAAATGCGATCCTACCTCAGGAGCAACGAAGTTGGCTGTGTAGCAGGGAGTCATGAGCAGCCCGTTCTCCGCTCTCAGTTGCTTGGCAAACCCAAAGTCACAGATCCTGATAGAGTCTGGGTTCCCTGACTCATCCATGTAGAGGATATTACTTGGCTTGAGATCTCGGTGCACCACCTTAAGAAAGAAGAGTGAGGAACAAGTGAGAAGAGGAGGTCAGGGAGCACTCAGCCTTGGCTGCCACTCCTGGTCTGCTGGTTGAGGTAGGTCAAGAGCTCATGCTGAAAATATTTAAGTTTTGGAAAAAAAGTTACTTAAAAGCCTTGGACAAATGAAAGAAAATAAAAAAGTTAATGTCTGTTAAAATGAGAAACAAAACGTCTGACAGCCTCTGCTGGTGTATTAAGATGGAAGCTGCTGCTCCAAGGGGAGACAACTTCCTGAGGATGGTCGAAGTCAGCTGTTGTACAAACATCTTGGTGGCAGAGTCTCCTGGAGCTTGATGGCCCTGAATACTCAGCTGAAAGGTGAAAAAGAAATCATATCATAGGAGGAAAGTGTGTAAGGGTCTTCTTGTGACTGCTCACACCTGAAAGGAGGGATCACATTTTTTCCTAATTTCAAAATGTATTCACAGAACTTTATGTGACTGTGTGTTTTACCAGACATGCTGCATTTCAGTGGCAGGAAGACAGCCTTTATTTGTTATAGCAAGACTGAAAAATTCCCATGAAAGCATAGAAGCCAATGCACAAAATGCACTTTGTTTTAACCACAAAGCAGGAAAAGCAGTAAATATTTGACTCGTTATCCAAACTCCTTGTCCCTGAAATGCAGAAAAGGAGAGATTTTCAAACTGTTGTATATAAAGAGCTTAGACTTTAAAAGTCAGATTTTAACAGCATGTCAGAAGTCTTTCCCATCAGCTGCTCAAACTGCCACTTCATTTGGAGAGCTGAGCATTTGATTTTCTACCTATCTGCTGATTCAGCTACCCTATTTGAAATGTTGCTAAAAGTTCAGGTCCTGAAATAATGATTGTGATAAAAAATAAACAGCTAATATCTCAAGAAGGTACATGAACTTGAAAGTCACTGTGGTGTGGGAAAGAAAATACTACTTTGACATGCTTCAGGTCAGTGTGGATAAAAAGCCTATGACCCTATTTCACAAACCAGATGTAATTATAAATATGGAGAAAGTTCTTTTTTTTGAGGGGGAAACACATTTACATTTCAGAGAAGAAAAATCACAACTATTTTCTGTTTCTAAATTATTTCTAAATATAGTTGTATTTTGAGAAGGTTGATGCAGCTAAGCCAAAACAGCAACGCTTACACCCTGAGAGTGCAGGTAGTCCACAGTCCTGGTGATGGTGCAGAGCACAGCGCTGGCCTCCCGCTCTGAGAAGCACTTCTGCCGAAGAATGCGGTCCAGCAGCTCGCCCCCCCGCATCAGCTCCATCACCAGGTACACGAATTTCCCATCATCATAGACCTGGAACAGCAATACGATAAACACATGGTTTGGACCCATTCACTTGGTAAAGGTTGGTCCTTTAATCACAGTGTTGGCTGGCTTATGTGAGATGTTGTAAGAAGAAAATGTCAGCAAATGTGTGGGAAATGTGCTTATTATGCTTAACAACAAAAAAGAAAACTTCATAAAATGACTTAAGTCATCACATTTTCTTGTGTCTGTAGCAGCTTGCTGATTTGTCCACACAGAAATGTAGCTTTCCTGGTCTACTATCATGCCAGCAGAGCAGGCTCAGCTGTTAAAAACAGCACCACTCCACAGCTTCAAATGTCTGCTGGCTCTCCCCCAGTCATTCTTCTCAGTAGTGTTCTCTCTTTCCACTTCCACAGGGTAACATTTGCCATTTCAAATATCAATATTTCCCTTTGACTCACAATCAGCTAAAGAACTGTATTATACTGTTGGCCAACATTTGCATCTACTGATATTATATAGTTTATATTTGCAATTCTGGTGAATATATTGTTGATATCAGCTACAAGACATATTTACATTCAATGTCAATGGCAATTGGTAAAACACATTTTGTCACTTAAATTGGAGGACAACCATTTTCATGTCATCATCCTTTATCTGGACTGCAGTAACAGGCAGTGTTATAGGCATCAATGCTAAATGTTTCTGGAAAGGAATATAAAACCTTATTTTGCACAGATTTTGGGTTACTCCTTAACACTTAGGAATTAGGTAAGACTTTCCTGAGGGCATGTGATTAGCAGATTTTTGTAAAATTCTCTAAGGTCTAAACCATAATGTACTGGCCACTGACACAAGCAGGATTTTGTTCTGTAAACTCTGACATGGTGTGGACAATCTCAGGTGAGACTTCAGGCAGCAGAATTAAAAGATCTCTGACTAAAGGCCATTACTTCAATTAAGCAAAGTGAAGGCTATTTTTCATATGAAATGCTGAAGAAAAATACCTTAATGACTTTTCAGGCTGCTTGAGTAGAAGGTAAACAGTCCCTGGCATTAAAACACTATCGGAGGCAATCACTGTGACTCTGTGAGCTCCGCTCTTCCCAACAAAACAGACACCACAGGCTGCATGGGAATGGCTGCTGCTCGTGAAGGATCATCCCCCTGTCCAGCAGCACCACTGTGTGTGTCCAGCAGTGCCCCAAAACACCCAGCTAGGGGGATCTCCTTTTAAATAATGCTGCAAACCCAAACCCATTTTGTGGTTCTCCAGCACTGTGCCCCTTTGGTTTTATTTATGGTTCGTAAGACAGTAACTGGAGAATGCATAACTTGAGCAGTCTTTCCAAATGCTATCCAGTAATTTGTTATGTTTTCCTCCTTGATTTCAGTGGGTCTGGTTTTAGCTCTGACCTTCAGCTGAAGAATTTTCCAGACATGGACTAATAAGTGAGCCTGACTGTAAGATGAACATCATTTAATGCTGAAGTGCTCAAAGACTACTCACATCTTTAAGAGTAATGATGTTTGGATGCTGTCCATATCGCAAAAGTATCTCAATTTCTTCAGAGGGGTCTCTCTTGCTCTTATCAATTATCTGGAATAAATGAAGCACAGTGCAGTCAAATACTAGTTAGAAGCAATAAGCATAAACCAAACAATTCCTACAGTTTAAATAATTTAATATTCAAAATTCCTCTATTAATCATTATTCTAGGAGAGGACATGTGCAAATGAGAGCCATGCTGAGTGTCTGCCAAAGCCAGATGGAGCAATAATTAGTTTAGATTCTGGAGGCGTAGGCCCTCTTTTTGATGCCTACAGTTCTGTTTACCCATAAATAATGGCAGTTACAAAAAGTGTCATTTAGAAATCAAACAACCTTGACAGTTTTAAAATAATCATAGTTTTAAAATGACCTCTTTGACATAAAAAATTGATGGAATCATAATATTGGCACATGCTTGTATATATGCTGATAAATTAATAAAAACTAATGGTCATGTGTATTTGTCAGAAATAAAAATGTATAGACATTTCTGTCAGGGGAGATTTGAATTGAAGCTATTGGTAATCACTTGGCTCTTTGGGCCAAGCTGTTGTAGTGAACAACAACGTAACCACAGATTGCATTTGGCTATGTAACCAAACTCCCTACCCATTCCTAAACTGGAAGGAAATCTGCTTTATAGATCACTTTTATGTAGTCAGCATCTCTTGCCTTATCAGAATAGTAAGACATGCAAACTTTTTAGTTTTGTAGCAGCAGATCTTAGAAAAACTTGACACCTGGTCCTTAAAGAGCATCACTGCATGGAAAGCCAGCTATGAGGAGAGCACTGACTTCTCCTCAGTGATTCTGTTACCTATATTTGGGATGTCAGTCAAAGAGCTTTAGTCATTTGCCCAGTTGAGTGCATTGATTAATGTTTCTCACTTTGCAGATTTAAATGATCAATATGAAACAAAAAATAATCTTAAGGGAAGTCTCTGCATTTTAGAATCTCAAAAGCAACTGCACAGGAGATGGCAAAAGCCTCTTTCTACTGGAAACTCATTAGGAGTACACTATTTTGGCTCTATTTCTTATTGCTAGAAAACAACAGCAGTACTTTTGAGTAACAGGTTTACCGAGGTGAAATGGGTGGCATTTTCAGAAAATCATAATTCCATTATTGCCTTGGATTTCAAGGCTTCCAAACTTAAATGGGGTTAGTTCTCTCCAAGAACTAGGCACAGAGCACACATTTAAAATGATGGTGTTAGCAGGCAAAAACCAGCTTTTTAAAAACCTCTTTTGCTAATGAGGATAAATGCCTGCCTGCTTTTTTTATAAAATGCATACATTTTTCACAGTTTAATTATGGTGATACAAATTCAAGTACATGAATAGAATCTTATGCATTAGCCATAATAGTGCATAACTGCATATATATGAGAGGTTTCACAGTCATCATGACTGGCACATATGTGCAGTGATAATGATATCAGTAGTTGTCCATGGCTCAGGTATGCATTTGATGCCATTTCTGTGATTTGATTCTGGATTAATAGAAGTGTGACAAATCAAAGTGCAAAAGGCAGCTGATGCAGGTAGACGGTTATTGTCCACATTTGAATAAATAAAGGAAAACCTCAAGAACAGGTGAATGAAAAAAAAAAAAATTCTGCTGTTGTTCTCCCAGTTTAGTTGAGACATTATCCAGAATCCAATGAAGTCCCAATCAACTGGCTCCTCAGGAATACAGCCACAGTGACTGAATGTGTCCCACTCAAACAGTAACTCCAACATACAAAAAGATCCTCAGGGCCACTTCCTTGGCTAAACTAATATATCTGTTGTCAGGTTACTGGAGTAACTCACAGGTGCCCCTGTTAGCATCTGCCTGCCTTGCACAAACCAGCAGAACCTACTGTATTACCAAGTATTACCACCAGTGTGAAGTACCACTACCACTATGCTACTGTAGCAAGCTATATATTCCAGATTCCTTTTCTGTTGCAGTTCCCCGTGAAAGGAAATATCCAGAGCTGTGGAAAATTGTAAGCAACTATTAATAATGCAGGACTATAAATGCATATATATGGCCTAAAAAAAATCCAACCCAAAAACAGACAAAACTAAAACCAACATAACCCAAAGCACTCTGCTACTGATGTAGTAGTAACAGCAGTAGATGACTTTTAATGCTTCTAACTCACACTCTGCAATGAAAACACAAACTGCAAGACAGTCCCACTAAATATGCACACTTTTTGTTTTGATGTGTGCACAACCTGCGATACACTGATACGTGGACAAGCTACCCCAAACCACACCACAAATCACTGTCAGAGCTATGAATGGACCTGCCAAATTCCTCTCAGTCCCTGGGCACTCTGATTGGACAGACCAGAACCATTTTTTTCTTCCACAGCAGGAGTCTGTCACCCCGACAGTGCCTCTCCTCAGCGTGCCTGTGACTTACACTTGGCCCATGACTGCTAAAGCAGCAGAGGAGGTGTCTGCTGCAGCTTCAGCAGAAATCTCTCTGAAGTTCAGACTGGCTGCAGTATGCACAGCTTCTTTATTTGTATGTTGCACTGGCCACAGCAGTTCATTAAATGTGCCCCAGAACTCATCTGTGGTACCCAGTTCTCCTGATTTTCCTTTTCATGAAGTCATAGAATCATTGAGGTTGGAAACGATCTCTTGAGATCATCAAGTCCTACAATTAACCCAGCACTGACAAATCCACCACTAAACCATGTCCCCAAGTGCCACATCTACATGTCTCTTAAAAGCCTCCAGGGATGGTGACTTCACCACTGCACCATGGGCAGCCTGTGCAGTGCTTTACAACCCTTTCAGAGAGTTTTTTGGTGTGTTGTTAAATCCGCCCAGAATTTCCTGTGGTAAAAAAGAGCATTTGCCACCCCGGTCCCTGTTTCCTCTGAGACACTGTGTTTTGCATAAATACAGACTCTTCTCTGTTCCTCTCTGTGACAATCCATGAACCTCCTGCAGCTCTTCCTGTGCAAGGAATGATGTCTTTTTTTTAGGAAACTCTGATTTGAATTCAACTAAAATGTTGAATTCAATTAAATTGTTGCATGTTCACTCTCTAAAACTCACAGAACTAAGGGAAGATCTCAGCTACTAGTCCTGAGAATCTGAGTAATATGTAATGATGCTACTTTTCTATTTCTCTCTTTAGATGTGTGGTGAAGAAGACCAACTCAAAAAGCCACCATAATGCATAAGTAACTTTACTGAAAATGTAACGTGAGTTCTACTGAACGTGGGCAGGAAAGAGCTATGACGCACAAGGGTCTCCTATTGCCCTTCAGAAGAGAAAGAAGCTGAGCCAGAAAGCAAATAGACCTTTTTCTGTGCATTGGACACCCAGGGATTGTTCAGAAACTCATCTGTCTCAAACAGTGTATGAAACAATTCCAGAGTAAAATGGGCTCAGCACAATCAATAGTGCCCTTTGTTCTGATAGGGCACTTGTTTGGTCTTTGACTATCACATCCTTTGTGTGACTAACTGGCTAACTGACAGAAAAAGGTGCATTTTCTTTCCTCAGTAGGATTTAGGGTAATAGCCTCATGATATTTTAAAATGAGTCAAGCTCCTTTAAAGGACAATAGTGAACACTTTCTCTGTTAACGAAGGAAGGATCAGGGCAGAATATTTTCAAAATCCCAATTAACACATCTGTCCAGTTTTTACAAGTCCTTCTACAAGTCTTCTGCATGAAAAAAAATCATCCAATTTTCCTTTACTAATGGGTTTTCAGTGGCTTTAGCCTTTGCCAGAGCAGACTGATGAGTATAAAAGAGAGTATCAATAAAATTCTGTGTGGGTAAAACCCTGCTGAAATTGGCACAGCAACTAAATAGACTGTATATATATATTTGCTTGTTGCCTTTTTGTGAAGGTATTTGCATGCTTCCAACTGCGTGGATGAATCTCTTCTCCTGGACCTAGTTATGCCATTAGCAGATGTTGGAGCCTTCAGCTGTTTGATACCACCCACCAGCTGGGACTTACAGCCTTTACAGCCCTGCCAAAGAAACAGTACGTGTGAGCACTCCCTAATCTGCTTTCCCTGAACCAGCCCTGCTAATACAAATTGCCTTTTCAAGCACTGAAATTAACCTGAGCGACTGTGCACGAGAAGAACGGAGAGTGGCTGTGTTTCTCACATGGAGTTCTCCATCGCTACAGTTGTGAGATTGGAAAAAGGAAAGAGGTGGGAGGAGACAATTTAACTGCCTTTGCTGTCTGGAAAGTGAACAGCCTAGAAGAAAAGGTGAGAGAAAAGCAAGAGAGTGAGAAGGAGGATGGAAAAGAAACATGAGATGCATTGATGGGGAGAACAGTTGATATGAGCCTGAGGAGAAAGGATGGGGCTCTGGCCAGGCTAAGCTGGTGCTAGCAGCAAGGAAACTGCTCCGTTGGGTCTTTCTGTGCTGGGAAGAAAGGACTTTGTCCATCTTTAATGACCAAACAAGACTGAATTAAAACATTTGCCTGGCTCTGACTTGATTTTATCTTTAAGTAAAACAGGACTCAAAAGCTGTCTGATCATGTCAACTGAAATGGGTGATAGTAGCCACCTCCCTTCCTGGGGAAGCTGAATGCACCCAAGACTGTCACAGTCATCTAACCATTAACACCGTGGTGTGTGCCATGACCACGGACTGCAGCAAAAATTCTCCATTTAATTTTATAGATTCATTTCACAACAAAACCCACAAACATGGGGAAGCATTGAAGGCACACCCTGCAGCACAGGAATAGATAAAAAGTAGGTTGAGGAGCTTTGAATCAGGAGTTTTGTTGGGTCATGCTGCAGAGGCATAAGGCACTGCTCTTTTTGCCCCCAGTCCCAAATGGGATAAGCCTCTGCTTTGTCTTCAGTTGCCCCAAGTGACCTTTCCTGGCAGCTGAAACTGAGATAGCAGAGTGTGAACTGGGGCAGCTGAGCTACTGGTACAGTCCCAATCTGCTGCTCCAGCAACACAAAGTCCAGCAGAAGGTAGGGCAGACACCTGGGCACTGTCATAGCTTGTACAGCCACAGCTAAGGCTGCCAGTGGGTTTAGGCAGTGAGATGATGTAAAGCTCCTTTTGACCAGCACTAGGGAACTTTTAATGGCTTTGTGAAAAAATTATGGAGGAGGAAGACAGTTCTATACGCTTTCTAAAGCTGCTTTATTTTCTGTTATATGAAGTTTCTTCTATAGTCTGTTTGGAGAGTAAGCATGGGTTAATCTCCTTTAAGAAAAGATTCATTACATAGTGTGATGTGATGTGATGTGATGTGATAGTCCCTGTAAAAATCCTTTCCTTTTCTGGGAAGGGAGGGATGAGCAAAGAGAGAATTAATTTTGTGTCCCTTTGCACATTGTATCTACACTGTGATGGATTTGAAAATTCAGGGCACCACTAGTGGAACTGACTATAGGTGGGATTTGTTTCTCTTCTGAAAAAAGGAGGTGTGACAGCATACAGAGATTTCAACCTGACAGTTTCATCTACAATACTAATTCCAATGAAAGTGTCACAGAGAGAGTTTTCTGCAGTTCTGTGCTGCTGGAAAACGTACAGGTTTCCATTTCAGTAATATTTCCTTCTAAAAATAAGCTCTATTCATGCCAAGCATCTGTTTTAATTTGGTTCCTTTTTTGATGTCAAATAACTCAAGCTGGATGAAAATCACTGCAGAAAGGCTAATATTATTTAAAAGAACATGGTATAATTTTACATTTAAGATGTCTCCAAGGAGAACTTTTCCAAGACTGATAGTTTCTGAGGGACTATTTACTGTGCTATTAGTTTTGATTAGCTCCAGAAATTCATTCCCTCCATCCATGCTTAAATCTTTCAGGAAAATAGTGAAATGACTATTAGAAGAAACAGGCCTAATTAGCAATACTTTTCTGAAATAAGGACTGCCCATCCAATCAAGCTGTGCAGGTGAGACATTAAACATTTCTGCACACAGAGCATGCCCACTTGCTCACACTGTTTGCTGACTTAGCACTCCTAAGCTGTCAGCTGGAACTGTTAATTAACTGTTCTTGTTAATTAGCACTTATACGGTAGCACACATTTTCTAAGCAGAGCAGAAACATTAACAAATTTATTTAATAGCACCCATGAAACAGAAAAGCTCATTTTAGGGAGAAGTCTTCAGTTTTGGAGGCAGAATACTTGGTGGGAAAGGCTCTGCACTGTGTTTCAGTTTGCCCTGCTCAGCACACATCCTTGGATCAGACTGAAGAGTTTTCAGTCCGTAAAATAACTGCAGTGCTGCTCTCACCTTCTTCTACAAAAAGCTTCAGGGATGGAAACCAGTGTATCATATTCAGAATTGACAAAAGGGGAAAATTATTACATCAGTATGGAAGACAAATACAAGAAACATAGTTTGAATGGCCCCAAAAGAGAAACAGAGGCACAAAGGACCAAAATCTGTCCAAAATACTTTAGGCATTTGGCAAGCAAACTAGCAAAGAGAAACATGATATTATTAAGCCGTAGAAAAACTGCTGCCTGATCCTAGGTCTCAGAAAAGATCTAGTTAGCAGAGAGAAACACTATAATATCACATTCTTCAGAGGTTCAGCCACGCCAAGGAACACTGTGAGCTTTGTGATGAAACGGGAGGGAGGCTGCTGGAATCCTTAAACCAGAGATGTACAAGCACTACAAATTTAAGATTCGCTTCAAAGCTGAGATTAAGAGGTGACCTGCACGTTTCTGTATTTCTACCTGCCCTCTCTGATTATTTTGTTAAGACTTAAGCAATGCCTTGACCCCATTCAGCCAAAAATCCTGACCCCATCAGGTTCATTGAGTCCAACTCCTACCTGAACACACTCAAAACAATACAAAAGTGAGATCACTGAAGTTTTTGCAGGTGTTTCAGAAACCCCAAATCTTAAAAAATGAGGATGCCATATAAAATACGCTATGTTGCCTGCTGTTATGGTGAGTGTACAGAACTGCCCTGGTCCAGTGTGGAAGTCAGGCCCTTTGATAAAGTTTTTGAAATGGGAAAACCAAGAAAACCTTCAAAAATACTCTCACAGATAAGACATAAGATCCTCATAGACAACAATAATCTATCACCCTTTGCTGCTTCATCCATTTTACTGTAAATCATTTTCTCTTTCCATTGCATCTAGAGGACACCCTCCATGCTGTTTGCAATCACTCTTAGTATGGTAACTAGCCCTTATTAGGGCTATTAATGCTGGCTTCTTTGCATAGCACTCTGGAAAACAACCCTCCCTATGCCAATTCAAAGAAGGACAAAGATTTGTGCTTAAATCTGCTCTGAAGCCTGTATCCCCTACTCTATAGGCTGCAGAATCTGGTGTCCCACTGCCAAGAAGCTTGAGTGTGCTTCAGACACTCAAAACCATCTTTCACTTAGGTGTCTGGGCCACATTATTTCCTGATGCCCAGCTTTATAAACCACATTTCATGGGAGAACCTGGTAAGTACTCTCTGTAGTTTATCAAGGTAAGATGAGGTCTTGTACCTCTGACCCTGCATTTTGTAAGGCTACATTTCCACTGATATGACAAATCCAACTTCTTGGCACATGCTGGAGAAGACGTCTATGTTGTCTCCTTGAAGAGTCTGCTTTACCAACTGCTCTCACAATCAGACTTTTTTTTCCCTGAAACTCCCTTTTTTAGCTTCAAGACATTCTGTCTTCCCTTGCTGTCTTTAGCAGCCAAATGGTTGTCATCCATCATTTATATCACCTTAGAGATATTTATAGATTTTGATTGCATTCCTCTGGGCTCGTCTGTCTTACATCACACATATTTGTAGCTCTCTTGGTAGAGCTTGCCTTGTAATTCTTGCATATTTTCTGCTATAGATTTTCTCTAATTTGTTTATATTCTATCTTAAACCATGGATACCAAGAGCACATGATCTCACAGGGTTTAGTATTCCTACTCAGGTACAAGAAAAACTCATTTATATGCAAACATATTAGTAAGATAGAAATCTATAGGTCTGCATATGAATTTTATTAATAAAACTGTAACTACACTAGCAACATATTTATGAAATGCTTGTCTGATGCTGGTGTTCAAATATCTGTATTTCCATCCTATCAATTACTTGAGAATACTGAGCAGCTGCATTACATATTCAAGGAAGGAAAGCAAATAGGAATGAAAAATTTTGGGAAGACTGCAGTCAGAGACACTTTCTCAAAAAAATATTGGAAAGTATCTTCCAGAATCATTAGTATGATCTTGCAGAGGCAAAAAAATTTGCTGCTCATAGATAATTTGATAAGCCATCTTGGGGAAGAGCAAGGACAGTTAGAGGCTTCCGGAAGCACGGCTGACATTCTTATTTCCCTTCACTTGGCTAACAGGTCCTATAATGAGGTCCTTTTACATGGCATTACATTCTTCCTGATGCCATTTCTTCCCCAAGTGCGAGATGTGATAGAGGCCTACTCTTACCCACACAAACCTGACTGTGACAGCCACCCAGCAAAGTCAAGGGGGGTTTGCATTACTAGGGACTGAACGAGAACTGAGACAGGACCTCAGCATCTGATCCGTGCCCATTCAGCCCATCCTCTCTCTTTCAGAGTCCTGATAGTGCTCTGCTCCACCAGCAGGTAACTTCTGCTGAATTTCAAAGCTAAATTTAAAGGGGATGCATTACCAGAGGTTCTGACCTGGAGATTGCTGCACATATCCTGGGGCCTGACCCCCATACCATGTTCTGGTGCAGGCAGAGGAGGGAAAGGTTGGACAAGCAGTAGATGACAAGCAGCTGGTTTGACAAGCTGGCAGACTCAGGGCCAAGAAATCTGAGGTCAGCCAGCAAACTTTCCATTGACCTGCCTATTTAAATACTGATATATTTATCCATTTTCCACCAGACACTAGGTACCTCCCAAACAGACAAAAATAGATACAAAGCCTTCCCTGAAATTTTCACTGTCTCTTTCACTTTAGTGAATTTCTATGGTTAAGGAGAGACAATTTTAAGCAAATCTCTCTAGATCTACAGACACCTCAACTTTCAAGGAGATTTAATGATGTTTGGACTGTTTTTTTTCTTTTTTTTTTCCTCACTAAATAAGATTCTTATTTTCTTTACTGCATTCAGCACTAAACTCCTGACCTAACGATAGTACAGGCTAAGGAGAAAATGTAGAGCCACTAAATACTACTGTGGAACCTCCTGCCTTCAGATTATTGTGCAATTTTATCTACTTACACCAACCACCTCAAAACAACCAAATCAAGACCAGGAACATCAATGGAAGAGGAAAATGAAGTTTAAGGAAACTATGAAAAAACTCTGGAATTTAAATGGATTTTAGTGACTATGTCACTCACTGTTTCTAGCAAATAAACAGATGTATACAACCAGTTTGATTACACAGGCCTGCTAACACTAGCTCTCACGAGTTACTGATCTCTATTTATTGATAGCATGTTGACATCACTTCTCTGCTGGTATTGAATATTTGTAGCTAATTAAAATGTGCCTTCTCTCTGGTCTGCACATACCAAAACGTGCTAGATAGATGTGCTTTCAGTGCTTTGCAATTACCAGAATAATACATGAGCTGTAGGCTGTACTTGGACTCTAGCATAAACTAACTTGTACCCAGTGGCAGACACAGACTGAAAACTTTGGCTTTGCTCAGAACTGTGGAACATCTGGAGCCAAACAGTTGGTCAGTACATTACAGAGACAGGAAAAAGTCATGAGATTCACATGTGTTTCAAGATCCAAATTCCACTGTAATATTGGCATCTGCAAAATTGGACTTGTCAATTGGGGCTATCTCTACTATATGTTTCTTCTTCAAAGGAGGGAAAAACGTATATCCTGTGTTTTGACCTAGTTATTTGCCCTGTCTCTAACAGCACGGAGGGACTAAAAACCCACAAGGCTTAACCAGTTAGATATTCTTTTGACCTAGAGAAGAAGGCAGTTGATATCAAGGTGTTGAATCTCGCACCTAAGCCAGAGGTGGGTACTTCTGCAATGTCTGGGGCAGGACTGGGGGCAGGATTGGGGGTAGAACTGGCCCAGCAGAAGAAAGTTTTACTTGGCTATTGCTCACCCGTAATATCTCCTGGGGGTCAGGAGTCAATCTAAATAGATAAACCTTCAGAAACAGGGAGATGAAATCAAGTCCTTTTCTAACTTACTTAATCTGGTGTCAGTAAGAAGCAGATCCAAAAATCCAGCTTGAAAGCTTCACTAGCACTCCAAGCTTGAAAGCTGTGCAATAGTTTTAAGAAAAGAAAAACATTTGGAATATGCTAATTGCATCACATCTCCAGCAGGTTTTGAAAAATCTGATTCACCAAGAACTCTGAACTCCAAACAAGAGTTCTTAATCTGTTTGGGCTTCCATTGCAAACCTTCTTCCACCCACAGAAACCCCTCCCATCTCCTCTGTGCCTTAATACTTTGATCTGATTTTCCTTCGCTCCTGACCTCACCATTACATATACACCCATGTGAAGTTTGTAACTGTGACTGACAGTACCAGTTCTCTTTGCAATTGAAAATCCTTAGGCCTGCTGTAGCAAAGATGATCAATATTATAGCAGAAGAATCTGAAACACAGTAGTGGTCCATCAGAGAGACACTTTTTTTCCCCATCTCTCTTCTTTCTACCAGAACCTTATGAAGCATCCAACTCAGAATATTCTATGATTCAGAAGAATGAACAAATACTTTTATTTCAGAACTTTTTACATTTTTTCACCTGAGAATGAGATGGAAGGAAAGTTAAGAGTAAAATTTTAAAAGCTCCTCAGAGTACGTACGTGCAGTAGAATATGACACGTAGACTTGCTAAACCAACATCTACCTGCACTGACCTAGATAGGCTCCTATTAGTCTCAGAGTAGACTCAGTTTGCAGGAAATCTGACTGTCTACAGGGTTTTTTATCCTGCATGGTAGCAAAATGCTCTCAGAAGTGGAGATAAGTCTGAATTCTGAAATACTGCACTTAGGAGCCTGAGGGCATGTCTAAAATAGCTTTAGAGTTTATTATTAGAATTTCATTTTTACAGATGACATGGAAGAAGAGGGAATAGGTTGCAAGAAAATTTTCTTCTTCAGCAGGCTCCAGGACTGGATTTACAAAGGCCGTACAGCTGCCTACAGGTGCTGAGAGGTGTCTGGGGGAAATTCCAAGCTCCTCAGTGAGCAACGTGCCTAATCTCAATGAACTCTGGAAACAGTGAAATTCCAGATCTGTTCAAATGCTTTTACAACACCAGCAAAGAACTTCTTTGCACTGCTATACATCTAATTATTTCTACAAGATGCCCCTCAATTAGTAGCAAATGGCCAGCAAAAGGAAAAGGGATGAAATATTTTCCATTTTTATAAATGTATTCTGCTTCTGGGCTAGGAAAGGTTTTGTTTTTCTGACTGTAGCTCTGACTCAAGTTCCTCTGGCCAGGTAATCTCCTGTCTCAGTAAGACACCACACAACAATAGTAAATAAGGTGAGTGGCAGTCTGCTTGGAAGGATTATTCCTTTCCACAGTGACCTGATGTGTGTCTTCCCGCAGTGATGCCACCACATAATTTCCCTAACTCCTTCTCTACCACCAGCCTCCCCTGGGGGGGGACAGGATGATATTCTCTGATGTGTTGGCAGCTCATCTGAAAGAGGGAGCTTTTAATGAGGTGGTGCAAGGCAAGTGGGGCTGCTGCCTATCACGCAAACTATCACAGCAGATACTTTTTCCTGTGAATGTTATGTACTTGTGAACACTGAGAAAATTGTACTTACTAACACAAACGAAAAGAGCCTAATTACAGTGATTTTTATAGAGAGAGTTAAAGGATGCATGTCAAAAGGGACTGATATATAATTATGATAATATCTGTTACAACTCCTGTGCTGTCTAATTACTTGAAATGGGTGGCATTGTGCAATTTTTTGAAAGTGAGCTACTCTGACAACAAAATGATATAATCTTATTATGAAATTATAATAGAATTGAAAGAAAAGTAAAATTAATATATTGGTAGGAGTAATAGTCAAAGAGGCAGCACTAAATGTGCTGGAAAGACAGAACAAGCAGAAACCCACCAACTGTCTCCAACCCCAAATCTGTGCTACACATTTGACTCACGCTGTGTCAGAAACTGAGATGCTGCACATGTTGCCTACACTGGCAGTCAAAATCAAGACATATTTACATGACAAGAAAAGAGTTGTAAGAAGTGGAGGAAGGAGTAAAAAGAGGAAATATTTAAAAAATGGGAAAGAGCATAAACCTAGCAACCATGTTGCTGAACTCTTCTGCAGTTTTGAGTGTCTCCATGCCTCGGCTTTGTTCTGGGTCCTCTGAGGTACCCCAAACACCCAGCTGCTGAATGTGCAGATTTGGGCATGCAGACTTCTTCGAGGGATGAGGTTTTTCTATTCTGGTTTCACAGTGGCTCTATTACACTGATAAATCTGTCCACAATACTTGATATAAATGAAATATCGAAGTTATTATTTTAATTTAGCAAACATTTTGTTCATCATGGATGTATTTAAATTATACAGAACCCATACCTACATAATGCCATCTGTTGACAAATGACCTGGGCACTGAAAAAAATCTGCTTTTTTCATTCATTAGAAATGAAAATAGTAGCATATTAATTTGCAAGCCCACAGATCTGCTGCTAAGTCCATGCTTCTCATTATGGTGTAGCCTGGAAAAATCAACCATTCTTTGAACAGTGATATCAACAGATTGTAGGTTAAGAGCATTTTCCAGGTTTTTGTGGCCACCATGAGGAAACATGAAAAGTTTCATGGATTTTCACAGATACTTCATTGCCATCAGTCTAGCAGTGGAAAGTAAGAGTGAATAAAATGTTTAATATTATTCTATTGGCTTCTGGAGGTCATTTATCTCATGAACTGCAGTTTGGATCACTTCCTTAAACTCTCATCATCTCACTTAATAGCAAAGACACAATCTCATTTATTAGCAAAATTTACATTTGTTTTCTAAAATGTTAAAATAATGAAAGCAGGGTGGCAGTTGGCTAGATCCCCTCATTTAGTGCAAGTTTGGTAAATACACTTCTCTGTGTACTGCAATCTGTTGCCATGAGATGCTGCAGAGTGAAAGATCTGACCTAACTTCCCCCGTCTTTTCAAAGTCCTTGTTATAAGTGGTTTTCACTGAAAAATCTGTCTAATTACAACAAAAAAGATCTAAACAACTTGAGAAAGAAAAATAAATCATGTTTCAACTTTGCAATAATTATATATGTAATTTTTTAAAATTATGATGATTCAGTGTAGGATATGTAAATCTTATTCAGTTTGCAAGGAGCATGGCTGAAGTGATTAACAGGATTTCCATGCAAGACATTTTTTCCACTGAGGAATTCTACATGGTGAGATTGAAGTATAAAAAAAAAACAACTTATCATGAAACCTGCCATCTTATAAAACAGAAAAAGTCCCAAGCAACACCCAGCAACAAGAAATAAGCCAACAAAAAATCCAGTGACTCCACTGCTGCCCAGGCTGCCAGAGCAGTCTCAGCTGCATTTCTGGCATTTACCAGAGGCTTTCTTACCTTCACTGCAAACTCCGTTTCTGTAGCTTTATGAACACATCTCTTGCACACTGAATAGGAGCCAATTCCTATGTCCTCCTTGATCTCATATCCATCAGTAAAATGGATGTTGTTCCCATGTAACTGCTATAGGGAAAGACAAAAGAAACAAGGTAATCAGGAGATGGGTATGTTAAAAGCAAAGGCTAGCCTCCTTGTGAAGGAGGTGCTTGATCTTTCCTTCACAGAACTCTCTTGTCCTTAGCAGCTTTTCTAAGTCCAGTTAAAAAATTAGGACACCCTTTACTTAAACAAATGAGTGTTCTCCTCCCTTTTTACCTTTTTCCAGTCTGTAAGATGGAATTGTCCATGTAGAAATAGCAGCAAAACCACAGTGATTTTCTAAACTATTTTTGGAATGCAGAAAATCACCATCTATAAGAAATTCATAGGAAATTGTGGGCCCAAATCTCCTGACAAACCCACATGTCTTGACAATATAAACTGAGGGGCAGATAACTTATAAAATATTAATAGCTTCATAGTCTTCAAGATAGATATTTGGGGAGTGCCTCCAGATCACTGGAGGTCCTGTCTAGAATATGTTAATCTGTGGTTTCTCTGTGGGAGAGAAGTTACTATTTTAAGCCATTAATTCATATTTGGAAAATGTCTGGGCAAGTAGACTGGTTCAATGGTGAACCCCAAATCTGAGGCTTTGCTGCAAGTTCCATCCCAGGACTCAAGAAATGACCAGCACCTCTAAAAATCCTCCAGAATCCTCTGTCTAAAAATGTAACCTTGCTAGCAAAGTCCACACAGAACCTGCTAAATCATAAGACATGCATGTGTTAATATTGAATATATTTTTACAAAGTAAATCACAGAAATATATGTAACATTTCTGGGATAGAATTCCTTGGGTAACATTTCACTTACTGTTGCATAAGAGCATCTTTAAAAGTTTGACATATTCCACTGTAAATAATTAAAATAGAGATGAAAACCTATAAAAACCACAGGCAGGGTCTCCCTCCTTGAGGCATGCATACCTGTGGCTGTGGGTAAGAAAAGGAGCTTTTTCCTAGTGAGAAAATTGCCTGCATCTTTAAGCAGCCCAGTTCTTTCTCATCATTCACTTTTCCTGTGATGTATTGAACCTTTTGTAGCAATTTATTTCTGGCTTAAAGTACAACTGGATAGATATTTTTAGGGGAATGGCGGCAAAGAACCAAGTGTGTGGCATGTTCCCTCATCAAGCCACCCTGGTTTAGGTGAGTACACCCAGGTTGTTGTGCAATAGCAACAGGAGTGTGGTGGCCTCTTACACCCAGGAGCTTGGGCTCTGTGTCTCTGGGAGCCTATAGCAGCAGTCCATCAAACCCCTCTGCCAGCACAGACTGTGTCATATAATCCAACACAAAACTGTTGAGAATGACATGTATTCAGTGAAAAAACAACACTTCATTACCCACCCTGCAAGCAAAACTGGAATCCTGTTTCAGGTATTGAGAAATACTTTTCATTTTAGTTGTGACAAAGTGCAGTTCCTATTTCCTTCGCAAAGGTGGTGAGGAACGTTTTATACATAAAAGCCTTCGCGAAAAAATTCTCGTTTTCCACCACCTACATGCTGCATGTAAAACACCTCCTTCCTACACTAGGTAGCTGTGAAATACCAGCGAGAACATTAGGCAGTTTAAATACACTGTGCACATACATATCTGCACATCAGATGTGAAATGTAACCAGCATCAGTAGTACCTGCACAATTGGGTGAACAGTGATTTTGTGCACATCTTGCTGTGCAGGCTCCTGCACCAAGTTAGAGGCAACAAAGCTGAACCCTCTGAAAAGATGATGAGCATTGGCACTTGGAGGAACACCTGGGGAATCTGTAGGAGAAGGGAAGAAAATGGCCTCATGAGCTGCACAAAAGAACAAAAATGCAATAGCACGGCATCACGACAGACAAAGTCACCCCTGCCAGTCAACAGCAGATCTGATAAACTGGCAGACACATGGGAATATAATTCATCTCCATATCAAGGCTTTGGTGTGCCTTCTCCATTCCTTTCCTCTGGATTTGAACAGTGCAGGGGGATTTCTGCAAGGATGTCTCCTCTTGGATACAGGGATTTTTTCACAGTGCACGTTCATTCTTAGGCAAAGTACTGCCTGTCCCCAGAGAGCACAAAGAGAGAGAAGGCACAGGGCAGAGAGGCTTGGAGAGAGACAGGAGACTCAGGGCAGGGCACCCTGCAGGGCTCAGCAGAGGCTCTCCAGGGAGTGCAAGAAAGCCACAGGCTGCTGTATCTGTCCTTTGCAGCACAGCTTGACTACAGAAATTACAAAGACTGAAGTGCCATGCTGTGTGGGTCAGGAGAATACCAATAAGACATTAAACCAATGTAAAAGCCCATTAGTCTGGTAGTGGTTGTTTGTAGCCTTATAGGAGTCTTCTGGAGCAGCTTTAGGAGCTGGGACCTAGTCCAGGGAAGACAGTGGCTGACTTGTCCTCAGGTGAACAAAACAACTAGGATTGTTTTAACTAACCTTCACGGAGACTTTCTCCCCATTCCTTTCCCTGACATGGCAAAAGGAGGGAAGGAATGGCTAAAGCTCAAAAAATCCTGAATTAGTCTACCTTTGGAATGAAATAACCAGAGAGCAATTCTTTGTACCTGCAGCACTGCTCAGTGAGAGAAGCAGCATGATGAAAGAAGAGCTGTGCTTCACTTAAAATCCTGGAAAGGTTTAAAGAGATCTTTCTCCCCTATGCATGTTTTATCCCAGGTATTTTCCAAAGCAAGAAGAATCACTTTGTAAACCATTCCTTGGTAACTGGCTGGGTATTATAAAACCTATATTAGTAAAATTTGCCAACCTTTTATTTGTTTTTCGGGGGGGTTGTGGAGGTTTTTTTCTCCTTTTCCCTTCACATTTCCTCCAACGCACCATGTGATTTACCATGACAAAGTTGCGGCTAAACTTTCTTTAGAAAGCTATTTCTTTGTAGAAAAGTGTGTAAATACCCAGTTATCCAAAGAAAATTCATCCCCACTGAGCCTTATATCTGACTCACCTGCTTGAAGCCCTGAAAATATGTGACAGTATGTACTTCTCAGTGTGCACACTCCCTGTATAAATCTACTGGTCAAATGAATAGAGGAACTAAAGTCAGAATTTGGTAAAACCAATACATCTGCTTGGGAATAAACTAAACTGAGACTGCAGCTAATTCTGTTTCTCATCACAAAGCTTCCTCAGCTTTGACAGGAGTCGGAGTCAGGAGTCAGTCTGTTCTTACTGTGCAGCAAGTAAGAGTTCAGATGGAAGAGATTGTCTTTTGGTAAAATGACGTGGGCTTTTTGCTTATCTCACAAATTCATGGATGAATCACACCAGACCTCTTGTGTCACTGGATACTTCCTACCATGGCATATATATAACAGTGATTTTTACAAGAGGGATTAATTAAGAGGAAAGAATATTTGTTTTAAAAAAAAGGAATGACAATAATTCACATCTGAACACTTCTGAACATCAGAAAAGCTGTGATCCAGCTCTAAAACTAAAGTGGTAGGTCAGCCCTATTTAAACGTAACTGTTCCTTCATAACTCACTGCCAATTGCTTGAGCAAACACTGCAGAACTATTGATGATTTAGTGTTCACTATTAAATATTCATCGCCAACAACTGATTTGTCCATTAAAACATTTTTGCTAAGTGCAAAATTATGTTTAAATCATGTTAACTGATAGCTCAGAAACCTAAATCATTTTTCTAGGCCCTATAAATCAGAATAATTTCATATGTCTGAATTAGATCCACTTACAAGCACCAAATCTTGTATAATGGTTAACTTTCTTCCTGCGAAAAAGTCGTAATGCTTTGTTCCACTAGAGCATCTAAGTTTAATGGTTTTCAAAGGCTTCACAACTCTTAAGTAATTTCCTTCATCATGTTTCACTGGGGCTAGCAAACATCATATTTGCAAAGGAGGATATTTAGAAACTTAAGGTAAAATTTTACATACTTTTTTCCCAGCAGTAAAGGCAGTCTAAAATATCCCTGCTGGTTACAGCCTGCTGTCCCAGCAATTACAACAGTACAAACATTTGTGGCCTGAAATCTAAACTGGGTCACAAGAATGATCTTGGTTTGATCTTTGTTCAAATGACCATTTCTAACCTAGATTGCTTCAGCCTCCAGCTCCCTGTAAGGAGCTGAGTCACCACAAATGAGATGTGGGTCCACAGTGGTGAATTCAGGAAGCAAGTGGCCAGAAAAAGAACCTCCGACTTGGACAAATCTCTGAGAAAAAGTGATGTGAAACTATACCCACATAAATGATCTGTCAGTGTCAGAAACCACATCTCTGGCACACTTAGATCTGAGGTTAAGAATCCACAGAATGCTGTTTCAACCTCCACGGTAAAGGCAGTTTCTGAGGTACAGCAAATCACTGGACTGACAAGATTTACTGGATCCAAAACTTTGACATAAACCTGCCTCCAGGCAGGAGAACTCATTCATATATATGGTGTAAAATGACTATATATTTCTGTATCCCCACCTTGGAAGTGTCCTTCTGACAGCTTCATTAAAACACAACTGCAGGATCATGAAGCAGGAATTATTACAATGCTTTTTATCTGATGATGTTCCCAGTAACAGGGTTAGCTTGTTTGGGGTCTACGTCATGATAGAAAATCCACTAAATAAAAAAAGTTATTGCTCTATTCCACCAGCAATGTGAGCCAGTATTGAACACATTTGTAATGCCCTCCCTCATTCTGGTTGACCCAACCAGTCAACAGTCAGAGACTGCAAAATATTCTGCCACTCTGCAAGGGCTTTTCCATCATTCTGGAAGTGTAAATGGATTCACACTTCCAATTACACCTATTTTGAAATGACATGGTTTGATTCCCAGGCCACTATCCATGGTAGCCCAAAGCAGAATTGAGGCAGGCCATCTCCCCAACCCAGCCACCACCCCAAAACAAATCTTTCAAGTCAATGTCTTGTACGAAATAACAAATTTAATTAGGCAACAGTAGTAACATGCAGAGTGCAAAACACAGCCCCAGGCACCAGTAAAACCAATGAAGTGTGAGCTTCCAAAGCAATCCAAACTCTTAATGCTTCTTTGCACACCAGTGGAACTTCCCATGGCAGAACCAGACCGAACATCTCTCAAGACCAGACTCACTTGCAGTCTCCAATATTTCAGAGAAATTAGTTCCTCTGAAATCTAAATTAAAGCTAAGATCAGAGGGGTGAGATGTCTGGTACCCAAAGATCATGCTTCTGTTCAGTGTAACAGGAATATCAGAACATGATCAAAATATACTGGAGACAGGTGGGGATGTTCCAACTGAAAAAAAAAAGAATGTGATACTTTTATAGTTTTTAAAAGTCAGCACGTTCTTGCAAAAAAAAAAAAAAAAAAAAAAGAAGAAACTGACTGACAAAAGATTTGGAGTAGATACCATTATTTCAAACCTCATAAAAAGAAATTTGAACCAGGCTTTGAATAGAAGTTTGGGCTAGTTTTAAGAAAAAATGGCGTAGGTCATGATAGCCCTGAACCACAACTGCTGGAAATCTCAGCTCTGATTCACGTGTTACAATGCAGGTGCTTTCATAATGAAAGCTCAGATCTTTCCCTCTCACTACAACAGTTCTGGGGCAATTTGGGGGTTGCAGCTTATACTTGGTTATTACAACAATACTATGTTACATTTACAGAGCTTACCATCTTTAAAGTGTCTTACAAACAACAACTAATTCAATTCTTACACTTTAGAAAGTATAAATAGGTACTTAGTACTTACAGGAATATCACAGGCAGAAATATAATGTAACTTATCCATGTCTAGCAGGAGGCAACATTATAAATGGGATTACCACTCTGACTTTATTGATATTCTTGCTTTCCTCTTAAAAGAGTGGAAAGACTGAATTTTGTACAACAGTAACCTTCATATATATAGAGTAAAAAGTGTGGTATTTCTGTTAGGAAATAGAAGTTACAGGAACAACGTTCTCTCTGCAAGCATTTTCTAAATATTGTGGGCGAAATTTCCTGTTGGCATAACTCTGCTGACCTGGGAACTTGATGATTCTTTATTGCTTTTAACCACATATTAACTTCCAACAGTCCATAGTCTGTGGGATGTCATAATTAAAGTATTTGTGCAATACATAATTACATACTAACTTGCAGAGATGCAAAGTTCTTTGAAGCCGAGGTAATTTAAAGGAGTTAAATTCAGCTAGTGTAAGCAATGACAAGTAATAAAATGGCAAAGGAATAGTTACTTTTCCTTTTAAAAATGTGAGATCTGTCCTTCCTGAAGACAAGTTAATGTGAAGCTGGGGAAATACTTATGAGCTTCTTTTGTTGGAAAAGCAAAAACTGTCTTTGCTTCCTGCTGGATATGGCAAAACCCTGTAATGCCACAGATGATCAGACTTTTAGACTGTGCTGGAATAGGGAGGGGAAGGAAGAATGAATCCACTAACTGAAAAGATGTATTACCCATGTGGCCCCTTACTAACCTGTGGGGGTCCGAGATGTGAATTCTGGATCAAAGTGAAAGGTGTCCTCTGGCCGCCCCACTGCGGGCTTGAACGGCGGCTTGATTTCTTTTCTGTACAGTTTCTACAAGGAGAAGAACAGATCACAATCAACATCAGTGTGCACACCCTCAGTGTCTGGAGGTAGACTCCCCTGCTTTCTTTAGGGTGTCCTCTCTCAACTCCATGCTATCCTTGCTGGACTGACAGGAAAGGATGATGTATCCATGGGTCTGGCTCCTGCTTGACAGGTTGGCTTAAAATATGGATGGTCCCTGCACATTTGGCTACTGGAATACTGCACATAACCACAAATGTTCCTGCAAAAATTTAACCATAGACTGGAACACTATTCCAGCTGGGGCATCTGGAAATTCACTGGTCTAAGGGCAGGACTGGAATGTGCACTGGTAAGACCAGGAAACAGGGTGACTTCAGCAGGGCAGCAATAGCAATCAGCACAAAGAACTGCTAGGAAGCCATGAGTGTTTTAGCATTTACTATTTGTCAAGAACCAGGAATATGTTTGACATGCTGCCAGACTGAGCTGAGCAACAGGCTTGGCTGCCTGGTCCTTACAACCTAAAAAGAGACTTGTTCTTTTAACATATCTGGTAAAGGGGAAGGGGGGGTTACAGCTGATGATTACATGAAATCCCATCGAAAGATGCTAGGGAGAAAGCACGGTGGATGGGTGGGGAATCACATTGAAGCTTTACATGTGGCTTGAACTGAGGAGCAAAACCAAGGTAAAACATAAGGAAGAGAGGAAGGTCTGTAACAGGTAGGTACTGCCAGGTGTGCGAGTTTCTGCTGGTGACTGAGGGGTCATGTAGGGGATCACCTAAGTGACAGGCACCGTAAGCTCATCCTAATGCATCCTGCCTTTAGTACGAGGGACTTCGTGGCCTGTTTACTCATTCTGAGATCTTCAAGAAATTTCTACACCATGTTCCTTTGCAAGCATTCATATACACACAGACACACACTAAGGTGCAAATGTCTGGATCTGATCCAAAGCCTGCAGAGGTTAACGGAAAGAGCCCTAATGATTTCAGCCATCTTTGCACCATCTCTCCTTGAAATGGCCAAAACTGAACATCGTGCTGACGGACGGCAGCATGGGGAGCAGAGCTCCAGTTTGACTCCCTGGCCCATGTTGCAGTCCCTAGGCTGCATTTCCTTTCTAGCAATGCTTTTGTTCTCAGGTTTCAAAGGGCTGAATTAGTTGGCACAGACAGCTCCCCATAATTAACATGTCTGAGCATAAATATAACATTTAATCCAAACTTTCAAGTCAAGATAAGAACCGGAGAGTCCAATTTTATGACTTTTGCAATATATATATATTAGGTTAGCTCTTAAAAAACTTCCTAATGAGCTGATTTTTCAAAATATTTAATGGAGATTACTAAATGCTTGTCCAGCTCCTTGCGTGCAGGAAGAGTCCTTTTAAATGTGCATTTTGTGGTGAATTAACTTCTGTAATACAAAGCATGTGGTCAAACCTAAGATATACACACATCATCATAATTTGAATTTGATTTTGCATTGATAAATAAAGGTTCTTGAAGCAGAAAATTCTGTAGCTTAGTATTAGCCTTAACATAAAGGGTATATCTGTGGTTGAATTATTATTCCTTGGGAAAGTGAAACAGGGAGGTTGGAAACGACTCTGTAATAATTAATGGCCATTTCACCATAAAAAGTTCCTGCTTGCGTAAAACTGCTCCATATCTTCAGAGAGGAAAGGAGATGAATAACTGCTGTGAGCCACAATGGAAAGCCAGTCTTCCAAATAATTAAAAGCCAATTGCAATCTTAAGCAGGAAGTGTCACTCATCAGAACAGTATCAACCTAGTAATTAACATGCATCTTTTTCTGTCTGCACAGAACTTTAAAAGAGAACTCAGCACCTACTGCAGCTTTTTCTGTTGCTAGCATTTCACCTTGAGAAAGGTATTTGCTTCCAGCTTCCCTTTACTTGTCTTATTTCAGAACTGCACTGCTTCTACTGCAGAAAGCAATATGGTCACATGCACGTGCTTCCTCCCAGAATCAACTGCACAGCTCGTCCTGTGAGGTCCAAAAATTGGAAAATGTTTCAGAGCTGTACATCATTCAGGAATTGCACTCTCTTTTCATTATCGTAACCATATTCTCTCTGGCCTCTTAATTCCTTCCCCCATCTGTAGTTTTTTAAGTGCTGCTGGAGCTACATTTGTATTTTGAATCCCTAACCCACATCCTCCACTACTAGGGAGGGATTTAAGATTCATCATGAGTCACACACCACCTAAAGATGTATAATCACAAATTCACTTTCTGGGAAGGGATGGAAACAAAGAAGTTGCTTGTGCGAGTGAAAGGCACTCCTTGAGCACAACTCCGGTAACTCCCCTTACCATTTCCTCACCCACTTGTGATAAAAATTAGACAACAGAACAGCAAAAGGCAAACTGCTGAAAACATTTTTTCCCCCAAGCTCTTGAATAGGGTTACTAAGTGAAACCATTGAGGACTAGGGAAAGCAGAGTAGTATCATCTGTGGACTTCTCCATCCCACACTGGCTCCAGTTCTCTGAGTGAACCACTACAACCAAAGCCAAATGACGAAACCACAGGGCAGCCCAACACAGTTAAACACAGAGGCCTGCTGCAGACAGAACGCATCTCCCTTTAGAAATCTGCATCCCATAGACTGCAAAACTCAGTGGGACACAAGCTGATCTAAGAAAATAATAAGAATCACAGCTATTGCTTTGTATAGATACAGAGAGGGAATCTCTTGGAGGATTTGAGATCCCTCTGGATTTTTCAAGAATATTTCTAATTTTAGGAAATGTATGGATGCTGAAAAAGCCTCAGCAGACAATTTCTTCAGCTCTCTGCAGTAGTTTGTGAGAGCTCTGTCTTTCCCATGCAGATTACTTTAAACAAGATTACAGTATTGTAAATTTCTTGTACCTGTGGGTTGTTTTGCAGTACTGTTATGGCCTTAACCAGACAAATATTTGGGAATGGGTCTCTTAGAACGTGACCAATCCCCTCAAGGGGTGGATGGCCAAAAGACCAATTACTTTATGCCATTTAACACGCTCTTGCGAACTAACATATAAAAGCCTTCGGAAAGATCATTAAATCGCTTCCATTTACCCCTGAGCCTGGATTTCGTGTTGTTTCTCTACTCGGCTGCGGTGAGAACAGCAACAGAAATGTATTAATATATTATCTCTTACCATGGTCCCCAGACTACTCAGGGATGGTGAATCTTGACTGTGACCTCTTCTGACAGAAACCAACCAGAGTGGGAAATGACAGCAAGTTAAATTTCAAATCTTGCCTTTGATCATTTCTGTCAGGCTGGCCATAACCTCTGGTAAAGTTTAAGCACGTATATATTTTCTAAGTCATGGTAGTCTTAGCACCACATGGAAAAGTTACTGTGAATTCCATCGTCTGCTCAAATGGGAACAGGGTCCCAGTTTTCCCAGTTTAAATTCCAGTTTTGATATCCAAATTTTTGTTTCGGGGCATCTTATTAGGCATTCAAAAGAGACTTTGGATATGTTAGTGCTAACTGGAGCAATTAAATATCAGGCTGGGTACTTAGGATCATTATGCTTGTTATTTTTCACAGGTATAAGAAGCTGAAGATTTTTTTTTCTTCCACACAACATGTTTCCACATCCATGAAGGAGAACTGCACTACTTAGCCCTTAATGTTTTATTGAGAATATTATTTATTTCTCTTTACCAGGAAAGAATAAGCTCCCACATCCCATCACCATTTTTTTAAACTGGCCACAGCACTGACTTAGCACAGAAAAATGTGACTGACAGGTACCAGGAACCACTGCATAGTGTTGTCAGATCCAGAGGCTGTGCTGAGGGAGTGCATAATCCACAGAACAAGGCAGATGGACTCCAAGGTGTGAAAACACTGATTTAGATATTCACACCTGGATACATATCCATGCCTCTGACTACTTATCAACCCCTCACATCCTCCTGAGGCTTTGATAATAAGTACCTATGAATTAACTAGAAACCATTTCTATTGCAGTTTGAGGAACTATGAGCTTCTATCGACTTTCTTTCTGATTTCAGACAAAAACATTTTTATTTGAAATCACTAATTTTCATCCATGTGCCACTGACCTTGTCTTAGAATATGTTGCCAGATCCCTAATATGACCTTCACATGAACACCTCCTCAGCTGGAACTTAAGTAACACACAGGAGAGACTAGTAATAAAATGCTGCAACATTGTGTTTCGTAATAAAATGCTGCAACATTGTGTTTCTTTCTCTGCTAATTTATAAGAACTAAATTTTTCATCATCTTTAAAAAAACACACTCCTAAAATCCCCAGAGATGTAAATGCTCTGTACTTGTGCCTGGCAAATATCAAGAAAAGGAAAATGATTTAATTTCATTAAAAACTATTTAGTCATTTCCTCAACTGAGTTTCTTTGATGAAGAATTGAATTATTCCTTAGACACCTTCTTGAAATAGAAAGATGCCACCCTCCACAGTGATGCACTTGTTGTGTGAGAATAAAGTCCCTTGATATATACACCTGTCATGGAAAATCCAATAAGCAGACAAAAGGATGAACTACATTCTAAAATGCTTGTCCTCTCCTAGATTAATGACTCAATGTTACTGCCTGCAAATGATAGAAAAGCTAGCAGAATTCCGACCCCAGGATTAATTTTTGCTGTTGGTAAAATCTGCAATTAAATAATTCACATTTTCAGTTTAGTTTGATCTCTGATTAATATTAAAGGAAAAAGAACTGGAATCCACTTTCTTCCCACTCCTTTCCTCAGCTGTATTTGACAGTTCATTTTCAAGCATGTCATTTGCTCTAGTTCCAATTTAGCCTGTCATCTAAACAAAAACTACTGTTTATAGCCCACTCCTCCGACAGCAGTCTGCAAAAAGGGATTTCATTTCTCATTTTCAATGAAAAGCCAGAAATTCATTATGCATGACCTGGGAAGAAGAAACAGTAGTAAAATATCAGGAACCAGACTGTGCTTTCTCAAAGCCAATGACTGAAATTATCTGAGGTCTACTCGTTTTGGGTCTGCTTGTCCTAAGAAGAAAAGGAGGTGCAAGGTTAATAAGCAGGTAAAACTGTCAAGGAGCTGGACATCTAATCTCTTTCCTGAGCATTCCAGCCTTGATCACAAAAGACAGTCCATCCATTTAACAACAGATCTACTGAATTTGCGTCATGGTGCCTAATAAATGCCTCAGAGCAGCAAGACTGATATTTTCAGAAGCCTCCAGCTATTTTTCACACTGGAAAGTGGGAACTTAGGGCTTTGTTACAGGGTAACAGCTGTGAAAATGAGACTCTTACAGAGCCTCATGCCACAATTTAAGTCTGGGCATAAAAAGCCCTGTGTCAGATTGTCCACAGTTCATGTGGTACAGGAGTTAGCCAGAAGTTAAACCTAAGGTGGCTGGAGATTTTGCTGAAGAATGGCAACCTGGAACATCAGAACGGCTTCTGGGAAAGGCCGAGAGGAGGAGGGTTCCCTGGCCACACTCATGTTTTCCAGGATTGCCCTCACTGCCCTGCATGCAGTGGTCACATGCTACCAGCATGCTGTGCTTGGCAGCAGCATCTGCAGCATGGTGCCAGGGCCATTCCTGCACTGTGTGTGCTGCTTCCACTGTGTTTGCTGTGTTCGTCCAAACTAGACATTATATCTGCTTGTGTCTGTTTGAAGACAGTAAAAGATGGGAAATAATGACCCCAACAGGTAAACACTTCAGTGAGAGAGAAAATAACCAGCTCCAATCCAAAACCCAAAATCCAAGGGAACAGCTCTGAAAATACAGTGAAATGAAAGCCCGAGTCACACAGTTCTGTCTGCAATTCTAATATCACTGCAGCATCAAGACTTCACACGTGACTTAGAAGGAAGAAGCGAACTAATTTGTTTTGAATCTCTCTTTAAAATTAGGTGATGCAACTTGGTGCTTTGTTCCTGGTTATCACGTCACTCTTGTAGGAAAAATCAAGCTGAAAATCAAATCTGTCTCGCACTGCATTTCTAGTAGACACTAACCCATTCTTACCCTTCATAAGGGGGCTTTTGATGGAGGATTGTTTCACTACAGTTGCTGAAATTTTCTGTGTTGTTAGTCACAGCAGTCCTTTCTATCATAGCTGCCAAGGTAGCACAGAAGTTCTCCAAAAGAGCTTGCCTCTTCCTCTCTGAGGTCTTGATATTACCAAGGCATAAAGTAAATCAACATTTCTGTCCCATCTCAGCAGTGCTGTTTGCTGACTGTCTGCAAACTGATGTGGGAGATTCTGTATACATGGTGGGAGAACAAAATGAGGGCACCAGGGAGTCCTTCCCTGCAACTGTACAGAGATCAGTGCTAAATATCTATGCCTGATCCATTTCTGTTCTCTGATCCTGTTCTGTTTCTGTCCATGGAGAACACGTTAATAACTGGTTGGACGATCACTGAGAGTCAAAGTCCTGGCTTCAGCTCAGGGCCAGGCTGGCTCACACTGCTCTGAAATGCATCCAATACTGAAGCTGCTGGAACGAGATAAGCCTCCCAAGATCTCCATGAGTGATTGCAAAATTAGGATAAAATGAGGAAATATATTACAAAGATGATAGCTGATCGGTGTAATAATGATCTGTCTCCAAGAGAGTGCAATAAGCACTAATTATGTTGGATTAAAATGGATTTTTACCGCTATATTTCACAGCAGTGTTAGAGGGCTGGATAACACATCATAGGGCAATTAAATCCACCTTCCTCTATAGCTTCAAGGCATGTTCAAGCATACCTATCTTCTTCATGGTAGATATTTCCCTGTCCATAAGAGCTTTTTCAAATGATGGAGGACTGTACAGTTTCCTTAGGACAGGCGTGAAATTGTTCCCTAAAGAACAGAGCTCGACACAATCACCAATTATCATGACAGAAGGTGGTCTTGAGTATTCTCTTGGGACAGAACTGACTTTTCTGAAAACCTTTCCAAGATGCAGAGCCTCATTTATTTATGATGAGTTAGTGAGCTGTTCCACTAGCAAACACAGAAGCAAGAAACCCTCTCACTGTTCCAGTGCTTCTTATTACATCAAGACCTGTATGTTGATTGCAAAGCTGAGGACTGTGGAAATATCATAGGAATACTGAAAATAATGTTATTTTTATTTTTATTAAAATTATTTTTAATAATCATCATCATAATCAACAACCCATGTCTTTTGGATTCTCTATTTTTTTTTTTCACTTATTGTTTTCATAAATATAAAGTCTTCATCCAGAATCTCATGGTTCATGAGAAGCAAAAGAGGAAAGAGACTCTGGACTCCAGAACATATGTAATGGGACTAAAAGTCAGCTTGACTATATAGGAAAGTCACAAAATCCACTTTCGTTGGTTATGTTTTAATATGTTTATGAGTTATGACAACTTTTCAACATGCAACTAAAATTAGATTTTTCAAATGAGTTTTTGCCTAAATAAATGGGTTTGTGGGCCTTTCAAAGGCTACCTGGGCACCACAAAATGTTCTCTCACAGAGGAATTAGCTTTACTGCAAAGTCCTGAGCAGCAGTTTGAGAATGGCTCTGTCACACAGGTTCATGCAGTTTTACCAGAATTTATTGTAAGACCTGCATCAATGCTACTGATTGTACTAGCATTCATGAGTGAATGCATTAAATACTGAAGAGACACAACAATATCATAACACAGGCTGGATAAAATTAAACTAGAAAATGCTACAGGATGTGGAAAACAGGAGCTGTGATGCACTGGCAGATGTCCAGATCAAGAATGAAAAATGTTTGCCTCCAGGTTTGTCTAAGAATAAGTCAATTTGAACAAATACAATGCTGAAAACGTGAGATGTAACTTCTTACGAGTCTAAATCAAATAGTCAGATAATCTGTACCACCACCTTTATGAGCTCTGGCTGTTAGCAATAAAATAAATCCTTGTTTACCATTCTGTTAATTACATCTGACATGTCTTACTTGAATCATGTTTAATTTGATCAACTGTTCCAATTCTGGGTACTGATGCAAACACGCATGCAAGAGAGACATAGGCACCCACTGAGAAGGCTCTACCTCCTCTGTGTTAGAGAAGTTAGGCTCTCAGTGTTAGGGAACGTAATCCTATTCCTAAGCATGGCAGTTTGCCTTCAAAAAACATAGCTAAGAAAAGAAGAATGCTGCTCCACTTACGTTCCAGTCTATAGTAACAAAGAAAGGGTGACGTTTAATTTCTTCCACTCCATCAAACCCAGCACCTGAGAAGAGAAGGAAAGAATCAAAATGAAGTCATGCTTATAAGAGAGCAGCATGACATCTCTTCACCAGTCTCCCTCTCCATCCCCACTTTTCTTCTGACAAAGTGAGAGTCCCCATCTAAACATTTCTTCTAGTCAAGAAATACTGCATGGTGCAACTGCCACTGCAGTATGAACTCCCATAAATAGACAAAGGCACTTCATTAATGACAATCTGATCCCAAGGGTCTTTTGCTTTTTTTCTAATTGAGGCTGCTGCCAAGGTTTTGGGTGAGACATGGGATTTTAGCCACAGCAGAGTGCATGCACCAGCAAGGTCAGGAAAGGCCCCAGGACATCCCGATACTCTGGCAAGGCTCCACCAGTGGCAGCTCTTCTATCCACACTGACTTTCAAACCTTGACTAGCTACTGTTCTCCACAGGCAGAGAAAGCTGCACTACAGGCAAGTATAGACTCAAAATACCAAAAGGCTCCAAATCGTTTGAGGGAAACCAGGGTTTTAGGTTCCCCCTCTTCCAATACTGCCTTCAAATTCCTGTGAGTACCAAAATCATCACTCTCTGTGTTATGTTATGCTCCCTTCACTATTAAATTTCTGTTACATTACTGTAGGAAATTTAGGGAAAGTCTTCTGAGATCTGGTAATGAATCTAATTCCTTCATTACTTTTGCCTTATGTTTTCACTGAAGGTTGACCTTTTTATTCCTTTAGCTCAATTTATTTGCTTCAGTGCTATCACAGAACCAAACAGGTACTCAGTAATAATTAAAGAACTGTCAGAGAGGATTTAGAATGCCATTTTTGGGGTTGATTTGACCTTATTAATACCACCTTTCATTTTCATTTCAAGGAGAATTAAAATCTGGAAGCAAAGGCTTTGCACTGCAATTCTGGAATCAGTTCCTGAAGGGTACCCATCCTACTTCTTCACAAGCATGCTGAGCATCCTTAATTCCCAAAAGGATTTGGGATTCCTAAGCACCTTCCAAGGGGCACTCAGGACCTCAGAGGACTAAGCTTTTTATGTATGCAGTATTTGTACTTTGGGAAGATCAACATTACAAGCAGCTTTACAAAGGCCTTGCCAACTGAAGCTTTTGTAAAATGTGATGTCTGCTCTCCTTGTGTACAAGACCATTATCGATGTTGGTCAAAATGCAATGATCAGGAACTGCTTCCTACAGCCTGCTTAACATTCACTGATGAACGGATACGGAAAGCAAACACTTTGTAAACATAACATGCAGGATTGTCTGTCAGGCCTGCTGGAAAACAGCAAAGAGGGATGATCTCCTGATTAATTCCCCATCCCATTAATCTTTCAGTATGGGCAAACACAAGCAATGCACATGAGGGTAAAGAATCCCAGCCTGCCATACAAAATTATGTGCTCAGAGATGATCAGCCCCACTGAGGAGTCTGTGAGTTATGACAGACAGACATTTCTAGGCAAACACAACATGGAATCAAACCTTGGAAAGAGGACAAAAGGGACAATATCATTGCACTGTCACCATGTAAATCTGTTGCATTCCTGCAACTGGAGTATGGATTGTAGCTGACACACCCCCCTGTGAAAGGGTATACTTATTAAAGTTAGGAAAAATCTATGACAATCAACAAGGAATGTTATGGAATGAATGAGGAATGTTATGGAATGACTGAGTAGGTCTGGGCTTTTCAGCCTGGAAACAGATGACCAAAGTATGCAATGACCAAAGAAGTATACAATAGATCACTAAACGATGCTAGCAGGAATCAGGTTCAGAAAAACCTGGAGATGTTTCCTCAGGAAACAGACAGTTGTGTGATGTGGAATTACTTGGAAAAGATGATGTAGTGTAAAATACTTATATGGGTTCATGGGGAGGCCAGGAAAGTCTGTTGAAAAGAAATCTGTTGAAGATTACTTCACTGACAAACCACAAGAGTTTCAGGAAACCCCTTGCTTGACCTTAAAGAAGGAATAGGAGAAAATCTGGGTGAAGCAACACATATGTTTATCCTGTTCTTACATGCCCTATGGCAGTAGTTTATGGCCCATGGGTACAGAATAAGAAAACAGTAAGTCTTAGAAAAAGACTTGTTCTATGACTTCCCTAGCATATTTTTGTTCAATGCACTGTCTGAAGTCTGCAAGATTCCCTTGGCAGATTCATTCTGACTTTAGCAACTCCAACAAAAACATAAAACCAACAGAGTTACTCTGAAGAGAATTACATTAAGCAAATCTTCAGAAAAGAAATATCTATGAAAAATGCTTTGAGTCAGTGGTGGTGACTGGAAACTGCAATGTGCAGTAAATGCTCTTTACCACATCAGGATGAAATCCAAGTGCCAGACTGATTTTTTCAGGACTGGGAGAAGTGCTCAGACACTGTAAGACACTAGTAGCATATCCTAGACTGAGGATAATTGCTAATGCATTCAGTTTTCTATGCTCCATCCCTTCCCCACTACTTCTCTTTCCCTCTTGCTTAGGCTAATGGATAGATCATTTTGTGTTGGGAATGACATGCTTTTTTTCAGACCATCTATTTGAAAGACACACTTTTTGCTACTGTTGTTGTTCCTTTTTCCACAAACCCACAGAAATAAGAACCAAGAAAGAAGTTCACCCACAGCTACTTCTTTTAGTGTGGGGCTGCATCCAGTGTCCAGTGTTGCAAGAAATGCAAGCATGTAGTTGAGGCAGGCATTTGTTTGAAAAATTTTCATTTCCCAGTTGCGGCCACCTCAGCTCCAACACAGAAGGAATATATTGTTCAGTGCAAAAGCTTAATATAGTAAAGAAGTTTAGGATGGAAATAGCCTAATTTTGCAAAGAGTGGATGACTTCCAATTCTTAGAAACTGATTTTATGCTATGGGGAAGGTTCAGCATTTCCTGCAGTTTTTATTCCCTGACCTTCCATGCCATGAGACCTGCTGGTGTAGCCCACAACTCCTTCTTGGATTGTGTGCTGTGGCTGCAGGCAGCAGTGTGTGGCCTGGTGCTCTCCTCAGCTGGAGGAGGGAAGTGGCCCAAGGGTGAATTCAGGAACAGCTCTGGGAGCCAGAAGGACACCCCTGACCCCGCTGTAAAATCCACGGGAGGCATTGGCATTCTGTGCTTATGCTGGAGTCTCCCTGGATTTGCTCAGCATGTTTCAGCCATTCATCTATCGTCTGCGAATCTGCAGGGGGACTGAAAAGAGATGTGCTTTCATGGAGAAAAGAAAAGCATTACAGAGGTCATAGCTGGAAAGGCCTCCTTCATGGGCATGGACATTTCTTGGCATAGAGAGGGGTATTCAGCAAACAGCACACTGCATGACCACAAACCTTTCACCTTCCCCTAGGTTTCTAGTGAGTTTGGGTTTTTAACTTCACTTCAACATCAATTTAGCAATAGGACCTATCAGTCAAGAATAATCAGCACAATCAAACCTATTGCCTGCAAATATTCTTATATGCCATCCAGTCCCATGAGGGTCTGAGAAGATAAATAATTCTTTCAGATCAAACTGACAGTTTAAACACATTATAGAGTGCAAGCATTTATATAAAAGCAGCCTCAGATTAGTAAGTGAGAACTTAATTATCTAAGTTTTATGCCTGTAATAAAAGTGCCTGCAAACAGGGTAGAATGTTTTATTTTTAATTGGTTTTGATTATTGAATTATTATGGACAACACGAGCCTTGAAATACTAAAGGGGAGAAAGGAGACCTATGAAATTTCAAAGTTAATTACTTGGATATTCAGAATCATCAGAAAGAGTTTCCAGAATTTTAGTTTCAGATAATAAAATTTTAGTGTCTCCACAGCTTCAGAATCTTTTTAGTGGGCTAGACATTTCGAAGTATTTTTCTAAGGTTTACAAGAAATCTTTACAGTTGCTCTGACAAAGGTGAAAGCTGTTTTTTGTTTAAACTCATCATCTTATAAAGTTAAACCCCAAAGTTTTCTATGTGAAAAAGCAGAATGTATCTTCCCTGAGAACATGGGATTAAGAAAACAGTAATGATTTCCTTGAATTTTACTCTGACCCTATTGGCATATGCTTTTATTTTAAACTTCCTTGGCAAGCTTCTCAATTATAAGGACACTGGACACTTTATACATCTCAGCAGCATAGGGAGTTTGTTAAATAATATGTTTTTTACATAAAATAATTTTTTAATATGTGCTTTTTAAATAATCACATTAAATAATAAATATTTTATTTACCTGAGCATATCCAGGCCTTAGGGCAAGTCCCATGCCTAAGTTCCTGGCAATGTAATCAACTAACACCTTGATTATAAAGCTTTACTTCTGAGTGCTTACTCCTTATTTGCCTGGGTATTCAGTTAGTTTAAGAATTTAAAATTATGCTTATCCATAATCTGAATTTTGTTGTACTTAGAGCAACGCTACCAAAGCAGTGTTATGCAGACTATTTGTACAGCAAATAGGCTCAGAAAAGAACAGACAGTGCCCAAAACCAGGGAGACCAAAGGAAGACCTTCCGTTCCTTAAATATTTGCTGGAATATTAATATGGGCATCAGACTTAAAAATAGAAGCAAGCAAACCAGATCACTAAATTTCTTCTCAGTCTCGTCAAACTTGCTTCAACCCTAATATTTCTTCCATTAACAAACCAAAGCTTCAAAACAAAATTTCAGAATATATAATCAATCTTTACTTCTGTTTGTTAAGACACCAAAATAAAACGGCAAAAAGCATCTTTTATCTTGTCAGTGTTTAAAACTGGATTTTGGACCTAAATTAACTTTCTAGATTTGCCAATTTATGAAACAATGGCGGAAAACAACTGTTTGATCCATAACATACTTCATTTATTTTACCATGCTTCATTAATTTTCCAAAGATATTTCAAAACTGGATGTCTAAGCCTACTTTTCTTTTAATATTATTATTCCTTTCCCAGAAAAAGCTAAAATCCACAAGGTTGAAGCAGTCCTTTTATCTACTGACTTCTGTTCAGTATTTAGGCCAACTATTCAAGCTTTTCTTCTTTTGTTATCAACAGGTCCCTTTCCATCTTCCTTTGTGCTGATTCTCAATCAGTTAAAACAGAAAGTGACTTCAGGAGCTTTCCGCTGTTATCCCTGAAATGTTAAGATCTCTTTCTTTATTACTCTTTTATATTTTATTTCCTTGGATATTTGTGTTATAAATAATTTCTTTCTTTCTTTTTCTTTTTTTTTCCCTCCAAGCGTACCCAGTATTTCAATAAACCTCAGGCTTTAAAACCTTGACCCCTAGCAATTCCTCATTATTAACATATGAGGGCTAGAATTGTTATCGCTCAAACTAAGTTTTAGTGAGTAGCTTTTTATTTACGGACTGGTATCCAGAGACTCCCACTGTCTTCACTGGACTTCCATTTTGGATGGATAGCAACTTGTGAGAAGGCACAAAATGAGCACAGCAGAATAAAACCAAGAGATGGAGGCAGGGGGGAAACAGTAGAAAGAAACAAGGGGTAGGGAGTGGGAAAAAGCTCGTATTTGGTGCAGCACCAAATTTTTTCTGAACAGAGATTAAACCTAGAAATCCCAATACTCTATTTTTTTCTAGTATCAAACAAATTGCTTGAGAGCGATTCAAACCTGGTAAGAAAATGTGTTTTTCTACTCTCATGTCTACAGTATATCAGACTACAAGAGTGACCATTTAGATCAAGAGGTAAAACCAATGGGAGGGCATTTCCTCTGGGGGTCATGTGGGATCCCCCTGGTAGGAGAGGGGCCAGAGTGGCATGCTGCAGGACTGGCTCCCCACTGCCACCCAGCACTGTGCTTGATGGAGCTGTCCTCTCATCCCTGTGGAGAACAACAACAAAATTTGCAGTGGAAATCATGCCATAGGCATTGTCCATGACCTCATCAAATGCAATTAATTTCTTAATAAAACCCATAAACAAAAGTACAGATACCATAAGATACATTATCCAATATATACTTTATCACAATCTAAACAGGATTATTAACAAAGGGTGGAGACACATCAGTAAAAATGAGATGTTGTATTTGGGTAATAAAGAATAAAGTCTACTGCAAGACTGCACCCAGCTAACAGAATGAGACAGGACTGAAATGCATGTGAGAATGGGAGAGATGAAACCTCAGATTTGCAGCTAAATTACACAGATACGTGTTTCTCAGTCCCCTATATTATCATACACAGCAGTTATATTAAATCATTCATAAAAGCTGGTGGTTTACGCACCCTCTTTACCAAAAAAATGAAATACAAGTTAATATCATGTTTTAGATTTCAATGCTTTGCCTGCGCTCCTTACAAATTTCTCTAGTGATGCTGAAGGCTCACTGTGCCCTGGGAAGAAATGCCAAATGCCACCTAATGAAGAGGAATACCATCAGAAAAGATGAGCTGAGAGAAACGACCACCACCCGACAAGGCTGGGAGCACATAACGAAGGCCCTGATCAAACGCACACGTACCTAATCTGTTGGAGGGGTTCCTTTTGAAGAGGGCTCGCAGCAGGCTCTGGGCTTCTATGCTCAAGAACTGCGGCATTCCCAGCTTGGCTCTGAAAGAACACAACACTTGAAAAGAAAATAGATTTTTCAAACTTTTTTTCCATCCCACTGCGGCTGAAACAGTGGAATCGTAGTAGTCAGGATGGGCAGACACATGAAATCGGTGACCAAAGGCTACCTAAGCACAGTGCAATACAGAGAACCTGATCTTATTCTACTGAATTTAAGGAAGGTTTTACAATGGACCTAGAGGCAGAGCAGATCTAATGAATCTCATAAAAATTTTGCAACCTAAATAGGTATTTTCCTAAAGAATTTTTTCACTTTTTTAGTTTGCTGGAATAAATTTGGGAATCAAGAGGAATTTAAACAATCAAACAATGAAAAAATGTATACTAAACAGCATACTATTTAAAGAGAATAAAACTTTTCTCTTGGCCATTTACTGCTACAGAAAAAACCCATAATACTGAGCAAGGCTAAGCTTCAAGTACTTTCGTCTGCATTTAACATTAAATAAATTGGACATTGAAAAGGAATATATTTGAAACTTGGCAACTACAAAATATAAGATGTCCTGCAGAAATCTGACTTCCCTGCATTTTTTGGATACTGACATTATCACAAAAAGTAAGACAAATTTCTTTTGTAAGGCCCTCTCAGTAATTCACTTCCTACTATTGATTCTGAAGGCAATTTTAGAGTTTAAACACAGGCATCAGCTATGCGTGCCTTACTAAATTCACACCTTGCATAGCTTTGTAAAGTTCATTATGCACATTATTATTGTCTTCCCTTCACATACGTGGCCCTATGACATCTCCAGAGGGTAGAGTTAACTCACAGTTAGAAGAACGAAAGCAGTTTTGATACTCACTTGAGAATGAGTGCCATTGTCTCCTTTCTGTCTTTTCCCTGGAAGGGTAATGATCCCGTCAGCATCTCAAACTGTGGAGTAGCAACAAAATGGTAAATCAAATGTGCACTGGGATGGTCTGCATGGCTGAAAGACACATCCATCTTCTATTTCCAGCACAACTGAAACCTTGAGGAAAAGAAATGATCCAACAAGCTGTGCTTCAGAAAAAAAATGGCACAGCAAGTCTGGATGACGGTTCCATTCCAGAGACATGTTACAAACTGTTTACTCTGATACTTGTTGTCAAGTCTTGGTATGTTTGGGAAGAAGTATCACACACGCTGTCTCCTCCAGCACCTGTTCTATGACCAATACTGGAAATGAGTTATTTGGCTGGAGGGACCCTTAGCCTACATGGGTATGGCTGTTCTTAGGTGTTGGGCATGGACTACCAGGCAAGGAAAATGGATTCAACAATGCCACTCCCTATCTTTTTAGGTTGAGTCAAACCACCTTTTTGATAGTGTATTTGCACCATTTAGAGACACCTCTACTACATGTTGCAGGAGAAATAAGCCTCAACCACACATTCTCAAGGCTTTTGAATGTGCCTTTTTTCTCTTGCTTTCATTCCTCTGGCTGTACTCAGTGATGAATCTCACAAGTGTCACATTTAACTGAACCCAAATCTCAAAGCAAATCCAACAATCACCATAATTATTTGCATAACTCGTGTTGAAACATCAATCAGTTATGGTTCCTTTGAGACAGATTAATGCTTTCAGTAAATTTGACAGGAATTTCACATCTGTAAGAAGGAAAAAAACCCAACAAAACCCCAGCCAAAGAAGCCTGTGTAACTGGGATTCAATGCCAGGTCTTTCACATAGTCCTTGCCATGGTGTTTCATGGAATGGCAGCTGCATTTTCTGACTAAGGGAGGTTGAAGGCTGTGCATCACCAGATATAGACACCAAGAACATAATTCAGCTTGGACACAGAGGAGAACAGCGTCCATTGAGGGTAAAGTGAACTGTTACTTTATGTTTATGTCTGTCACTCAGGCTTTGGATCTCTTTTACTATAATTATCTAATTAATTAGATTAATGAATCAATCTAATAATTAATACTCACTGCTATAATTAAATACCTGTTAAGGCAGGAAAGACTCTTCAAGCTTTATGTAGTTTTCGTACCTTATCCTACAAGAAACCACAATGCTCCCAGAAAGCTCTTTGTGCTAAGAAGGATCCTTTCATTACCAAAACTTGTGTCAGACTGCCCCACAGCCTGACTCTTCCTTTTGCCCAGATTAAATACAGCTAAACCGTAAGAAAAATACAGAAAAAAGAAGAAAACTGATGGTGAAACTGCTATGCTAATTTTGGGAGAAGGGCAGAGGAGATATTTACAAGCCAGATAACTAATTGAATACAGCTAATTGAAGGATTAATCTTCATTAGTAACAAATTAGCTCAAGGCACTAAAACCCATAGTAGAAACAGAAAAAAAAACCCCACTTAAAAAAAATGTATATGGCTGACAAATACAAACAAGATTTTGAAAAAACAAATGTATTAACTTCTGCTTGGGTTAGGAGAGGCAAGAAAAGAGCTGCCTGGTAGAGCTGGAGAAAGCAGCTTGTCTTTTACAAAGAAACATAATGGAGGATAATTTCTAAACCTGCATGGATGACACTGGAGCTTAAATACCATTTTCAAAGTAATTCTGACCTATTAGAGCCTTAGTCCTGATAAAAGTGTTCAGATACACTGGGAATGAGGGGCAGAGAACATTGCTTCCCAGGGTAGCAATAAAAATGGTACAGATTGTACCAAACCCTCCTCATGATTTCTAGAGCATTTATGCTCACGGTAAGTACCTAATGTTCACTTACACTTGCTCATGTTACTTTGTTGTTAAAATAAATCTAACTTAGCAGCACCACAGTGGCTGCTGTCTCATTTCTACTGGCATAAATGGGATTGACACTGCTGATGCAGATGCTACAGATATAAGCAACTGCTTGGTCAGTGACTACGTGGGAAGGGACTGTAGTTCCCACCCTACCCAATATCCCAGGAATACCTGCAAATGCACCATGGCTGCAAGGGACAGAAACCAGAAGGAAGGAATTTGGAAGAAATTTAAGTTGCAGGAGGGAGCAGGGAGAATGACTGTCCTGGAGGCTGCAGGGAATATTTACTGTGCTGCTGTAATGGCCAGCACTTTGTTACCACGTCTCCAGTTGCGCAGGCCTAATGTTGAGATTAATTCAGGTTCAGAAGAAATGCACTTAACATCAATATTTAAAGTGAAGGCAGCTGTGTAAGTTAAGTGTACCAGAGCTTTTTACTTCAATTAACTCAGCTAAGCAGCATCTGTAAGAAAGCATTAGTTTCTTGATTACAGCCCTGACTAAATGTGTTGAAGATTAAAAATGAAAGAACAAGACTGAAAAAAAAAATTAAATAGTTCATCTCATCAGTTAAAGCTATCACTTCCCTGCACAACCACTTGTCTTCAAATCAAAAATCTTTCTAAACCTGAATATGAAAACAGAAGTGAGAACATGCTGCTTACACTCTTGCACATAAATACAGAGCTGCATGGGTCACAGCAGTTTGACAAGAAGCTGAGCCTAGGCTCAGCAGTATTTTTATCTATTAAAGCAGTCCCTATAGTTTTGCTGGGAGACTCAATTTTCATTCTCTCCACTTCCCCATCTGTATAAACCATCTGTTTGCTCCTTCCTTCCCACTGATTCACTTCCTGGGTGTTTTGGAGGGCAATCTTCTGTTCACAGTACTTCAGAAGTCTGCACCTCCCTCCAACCTTGACTTCCTTTCTGCACCAAAGAAAGTGCAAGAAAGGCAAATATTCTTTGTTCCAGTTCAGTTGCCTATGAAGAAAACCACAGAATTAAGCTTAATGGAGTCACGTAGTCCAACCCCTGCTGAAGTCTCAATATACTTATGCAGTGCTTCCTTTCTCTAGTTTTCAGGGCAGTCTCCCATTTCAGTAGGCAAAACATGAGCACTTCCCAGAAGATACACATGGAGGAAGACCTTGGAAAAGAGTGCCACATTTCCTGAGGAAATGGATTCAGGAAGTGACTTTGGAAGATCATTGGGGAAGATAATGAATGAGAAAAACTCCTCAGCCTAGGTAACTACCATATGAATCTTCCTAACAGATCGAACAAGAGTAGGCTGTGCAAACAACTTCAGCCCAAGCCTGCTGACGTATTGTGAGCATAGGATAAAACTCAGAGCTACAAAGAAACTTTATTCCACTCAGTTTTCAAAGAGAGAAACACTCTCATCAGAATGGCGAGGCTCTCCTCTCAACACTTCCAGTCATTTTTCAGGTATCTGAGAACTGTTCGAGCACTCGGTTTAATAATTTGCAAAATGCATTAAATACTTTTCATTATGATCTGAGTGTGAAACATAATAAATTAGTGCTTGCAAAGGGTTGAATCCCTTAACATAGCAGCAAGCACAAACATTCAAAATTATGTTCATGAACACCATCTCCTGCACGGGGAATAAAACAAGTGTTATGATTGGATTTTATAAAAGAAAATTGTAATGCTTTGATGTCTTGTATTGACTTTTCCAATGCCACTGTATAGTTACTATAAAATTAGAACAGAACTGAATACTTTGGATACCAAAGGGACATTTTCTTTTCTTGTGAAGACTTCACTACTTGCTGACATATATGAACACATTTCTTCTTGTTTGGGACTGCCTACCAAGTCATCACAGCCATTTCTCTAATTATATTCCCCTCTCTGCTCACATGACTCTCAAAGGCATACAGTGGTTTTTTTCCTGAACTGAAAGAGATAAAAACTCCCTTAAGCTCTGTGACTTCGTAAATCAGCTGGTAGGATGAACTACAAAAGCACTTTGTGAGGCCTTCCAAGAGATTTGTACATGTTAGATCATGCAGACCAGTTTATCTCGGCTTCAGAAATGGTAGTGTAGGCATCAAGACTTGCAGTGCATCTGAAAAGGTATTATTTACATATCCAGCTGTTTAACAATTTAGGCCAAACACTTGTTCATGAAGATCTCTTGATGCAAAGTTTTTGCAGAGTATATCCTATCCAAAGTCTCCAAAGCAGTAAGATACAGAAAGGCAAAAAATGAAAACTGTCTGGTTATGACAAACCACATAAATTCACCAGCACAAATTACAGTTGGGTTTCAGCAGTCATCACCACAAATTTAATGAGAAGCAGGGGCTGTCTTCTGGAATGCTGGAAAGGGCAAATTTCAAGATTTGTATAACTATACTGATGCCTTAAGATTTAGCTTTTGTATTTCTCAGATCCTGTACTGCTTTAGTTTGTAACTCTAAAACTCCATAGCCTGTTAGCTACTGTTGTCTCATTCTGGTTACACATAACAAACCCTCTCTGGGCCTGGACTCAAGGGCACCTTTTTGTCCCAGGCCCCAAAATATGTAAACCAAGCCTCTGGGGAGGGGGAACAAACCTGGAGTAATGACTTCATTACCTGAAACGGTAATTGGAGAATTAACCCTGATAGGCAACTGGGCCAAACTGATAAAAGTGTGAAGAACCTGTGACCCAGCATCCATCTTGGGTGTAGCCCCTCGGAGGCTTTTTGACTGCCCACGGTGTACCTTTGAAGGCCCTTCAATAAATACCTGCTTTTATTCTCTTAATCTTGTCTAGCCTCTGTTTCCAGGTAGCCACTCCAAGACATCAATGCGTGTTGACATACAGTAAGCTACCATAAAACAATTCAAGTAAATGGAGCAGCAAACAAACAGAGCAGGTAACAGTTTCAGTTGTGTGGCCTGTGTCAAAGACCTAGGTGGTAGTAAATGAAATTTTTCTGTTGTTGACAGTGAAACTCCTGGTGAATAATAATTAATGAAATAATTAATAACATAATTAATAGATAAGACCAGAATTTAGTCATTTTCAGACAAGCTTGCTTTGCTGTTAATAATCACAACATGCCACCTTTAAGGAGTCTGCAAGGATCACTCAGTTTGATTCTAGCCTGTGCTCCAGTCAATGCGTGTTGGCAAGAAGCTGCCAGCACAACCTGACCCTTCATACAGAAGCATTAATCTCCCTTTACAGGACAGAAAAGAACAGAACAGAACAGACAAGTGAGTGTTTGGTTGCTCTGATGATGAGGAGGATAGAGGGCATGTTATAACTATTTGCCTAATATGGTCCCTTTTTTGATTAGAATTTTAGATATGAAAATTGCACTATCACATACAGTTCCTTTCAACCTATGCATATTTCTCCAACTGGTACATTTTCTTTGCTTATTTTACATCATACTGCAAAGTGCTTAGGAAGAAATGCTAATAAATCATTTTAATACCATTTAATTATTTTCAGATTGACAGACAAACAGCTTTCCTAATAGAACATACAAGTGACAGAAAAAGGAAAACAAGGAGAAAAGAGCAGAGTGAAAGACATTAGAAAATCCTCCCACGTGTTTAATGTGTGGAAATATACCTTTTTCTGTCCCAACCAGTTAAATGTTGAAAATGGAAAAAGGCTGAACTGATTGACATATTTTTCTCTAAGATGTCTGGTAACACTTAAAGGCTTAAAGCATTAGCTTGGAGTTTAAAGGGGTTTACTTTCTTTAATTCATCTCCTTTTATAAGAATTCTTATCTTTTCTAATTCTAATATGCTGAAGCCTTAGGGAAGGGTTGAAAAGAGCAAATGAAAGAAAAAAAGAAAGAAATGCTAGCATAACCCAGGAAGGAAGTAGTCTGGTTTATTAAGAGTTTATTAGGTGAAAAAAGAAAAGAAAAACAATCTATACACCAAATGCACCATCATTTAATGGGAGACAAAGAGTGAGCAGACATTGCTATCCTCCAAAACTAAATATATAATAAAAAAGTTAAAGGTAGATTTATTCTTTGAGACATAACCTATTGATTTTTGTGAATAAATGTATATAGTTCAGAAGTGCTGATCATCCATAAATGGATTTGTGGCCACAGGAGATAAGGATGTTCCACTCCTTTTATAATTCAGGCAATAAATTACAATATTTATGTAGATTAACTGCTGCCAACCTGCTAGATCAAGGATATAGGCCCTCCCCCACCCAAATTTTCACTGTTTTTCATATTGCTTCCTATACTTCCTCTCATGGCACCAGTTGTCTGCTTCGGGTAAACAAAATTTAAGCATATTCTGCGGATTTCGGTATGTAGTGTAATATACAGCTACCAAACAGCCTCCATACCACAGGAAATGGTGCCTTACTAGAAGAGCACATTGCTCATTTCTGCTTCTGCCCTGGTTCTGCAGGGAAGCTGTGACAACCACGGTACAATGCCCTGTGAGCCACAGCTGCCTGCTGGTGGCCATGCCCTGAGCACTTGGGCAAACCTGCAGCCTGCACACTTCAGGAGAGAGCAGCACCAACTCTGTTACCCAAACAAATCCCCGTGAGAGCAACAAATGCCTGGTGTCTGGGCTCAAGGGACAGCACTGTGCTTGATAAAACAACGCTGCGAATATCCACTTCCAAAAACCTACAGTGTTCATACAGCTTTTAAAAGAATCACAGCATCGCAAATCAACTTCTTGACCTTCATCTACATCAGCAACAACAGCACACAGGCTGAAGAGGCTGGAGGGGTGCAGGTCAGCGTCTGAACACGTAATTTTAGAAGGCTGGCTTGACCAATACCTCTCTGAAAAAACTTCCCTGATACTGCAATTTTTATCTGAGGGATCTGATCCCTCCTACAGCCACCCCTCCAACAAAGAAGCCCAATTTCTGCATTACCATGAGCACGCCAAAGGACCACCAGTCAGCACTCTGCGTGTGCCCTCGCCGGTTGACCACCTCTGGGGCCATGTACTCTATTGTCCCGCAGAATGAGTACGCTCTCTTGTCATGGTCGATGGCTTCTTTACTCAGACCAAAATCTACAGAAATGGAAGCAAAAAAGACTTGTCAGGTCTCTAAAAATTATTATTTATGCTTTTGCTCACTTAAATTGTTCGAACAAAACGCACCAAGCAGCGGGAGAAGCGCCCTTCTCTCCGTGTGCAGAAAGAGGCTGCAGGCACGTGTGTGCTGGAGCCCTGCCTATGTGGAGTACCTGTTTGGCACTTGCAATACACCCTGAAAGTAGGCATATCATTTTCTCTGTTCAGAATGAGGTTCAGGCCCAAGGCAGAAGGGAGTTTAAATAAGCAGAAATATACAATTCAGGTTTGGTGAAGGCAATCATAGTGAGGATTCTTGCACAGATAACCAAAGTATTAGGAACAATAAACCCAGATTACACCAGTGAAAAGGTTGGCTACACAGCACCTCTAGAGTGGCAAAGGGATGTCTTTCCAGCTATCCTCTGCCTGGATTAAATAGTCATATTGGAAAGCATCCTTCCATCCACAGTGGTGGGCAGCCAAACCTGCCTGCTTCACATCAGTCAAGAGCACAATTTTACCAAGAAAATGCTTTGTTCTTCACGTGCTGTGCAGCACGGGGATTTGACAAATCAACAGAGAAGCCCAACACTCAAACTCTTCTGGCTTCTAGTTTTTGTAAGCAAACTCCTTCCAACCAAAGATCAGGATGCATGGAATATACTGCATAAAAAAAAATCAGCTTATAGGCATGAAGTTTTCTGTTCCTCACATACCTGTTATCTTAATGTGACCCTCTTCATCAAGAAGAATGCTATAAAGCAGAAAAGAAGCATTAATTCATTAGCCAGGCACAGAGTGCAGTTAAAAAACACAAATAAAACATATTTAAGTCAGGTAAGGAGATATGCAAGATTCAAAAACTTGTGTAAACAAAACCTTAGTGGATTCTGTGGCTCCAGAAAGAAAAATGGACCTCAAAGGTTTGTCTAATCTCATGTCTGAAGCATGCACAGCCTGAGGCAGTTCCATGAGGAGCCACCTCCTTGCTCCACAGGATGTTCAAAGTGGGCATGCAAACAGAGCTCAGGAAGAACAGGGTGTTCAAAGCCAACAACTGCAGAGTATATGCTTCCAGCAGGAGAAGGAGATACAGGTCTCCTGTTCTTGTCATAATGAAGGGCAATCACACCAATAATCAGGGCTTGGACTCACTGGACCTAAAATTTAGTCCAAAGGTTCATGCTGAAGTAATAAAAATCATCACAGAGCACAGTGACTAGTCACAGCCTAACTGCATGGATTTCAGGCTCTGCTTATTTTTTCTGTCCAGAGCACAGAGGAAAATTCAGCCTGGAAGCCAAATTCAAGTGTTCTCACATTTGCCACCTGCCAACATATTTTTTCCTCACAAAGGCACTCCAACATTTCTGTAGCTCACGAAAAGCAGTGGTAGTTTTTGTGGAAAAAAAGAGGGGACATTGAATTTGAAAAAGAATGATTTCGGTAAATAAAAACTGACATAGTAATTAAGGTCCTAGTCCTAGTTAGACATAGTATATTTCTCTTTTCCAAATGATCTATCATGGTGCCAGCTATTTCTATACTACTCTTCTCTTAGAGAATTGCTTTAATTTAATTATTCAGGAAGAAAATAGGACAGAAGTGAACCAAATATAATGGGCTACACTTTTGTGAAACATTGTGTCTGAGCTGAAACATAATTGAAAAAAGATGCTCTTCTGTCATTCATTTATATCTTTAGAAAAAGCTGTTGTGCAATTCCCCAAAGGGCAGCAACTAAGTCAGTACTATGTGTCCAGTAATTAAAGCCTTTTCTTCTCTATAAAAGCATCTTACCTTTATTCTTTCTCCATGGTTTTCTTGAACACATAATTTTCAAGTACTAGTCTATAACAGGCACATTTAAATGTATTTTTGTGACTGCAACCCCTAAACCTGTGCTTCAGAAGAGAACAGAATAAAACACCTGCCAGTGTGGAAGTGAGCATGAATGTATGAACTCCACAGACCTGGATCTGGAAAAATAGCAGAGGAAATAGAGCTCACAGAAATCACCCAAAAATTTGCCCCACACCCAGGAAGCCCCTGTGAATAACAATGCAATTAAAAGGTTGTGGGAATTTCCCCAGAAACACTGATTTTATATTTAATGGATTTTATATTTCATAATTCCCTGTTAAAAATCCATGCTGCTTCTGTATGTATATGATGTATGTTTTCCATACCTTTTCCCTGATTAGAGGGTTCACACCTTACCCTCATTAAAGGGATGGAGGCAACACCAACACAGCTATCAGACTGAAAACACTGACTGAGGGTGAGTCAGAAACTTACAGCAACTCTCACACTGAATGTTTGAATGAACAGCAAAATTAATAGATCCTGGCTTCCAATGGATGTGTATCTTATATCCCCCAAAACGTGATCTACAGTTCTCTCCTCCATCTCATGTTCCCTAACCACCCTTCTACCATGCCCTCAGCTTCTGGCAGCCTCTGTGGCCCCTGGCAGCACCCTTTGGACATCCAGGTGTCTCTACATTTTCCATCTGGCAGCACAAATAACATTTGTTACTAACTGAAGATTATATTTCATGTGAAAAGAAAACAATATGCTAATAGAAAAAAAAAAAAGGCAACTGTTGCACTGAATTATCTTAGAGCGTAATTAAGAAGAAAAGAACAAAGTACCTGCTTCTAAGAATGCAAATTACAACAACAGACAAATAGTTTTCTCCAGTGTGACTGTAGAAGCAAACTTACTATCTGATCATACTCCATACTCTCTTTTTATCTTTATCACTTTACCAGTCCTTTTTATCCTACAATGTCCATAGTAGAATTTCTATTGTGACAATCACCATTACTTTAGCTATGGTTTGCAGGATACACTACTCTGCAATAAGATAGTTTTATTCTGTGGAAAAGAAAAAAGAATCAGAAGCTCTTAGTATGACACAGGCTTGAGAATAATCTTTCATTTAAATTAATGTTTTGAAATGATAAAAACCATAAAAAGTAGACTAATTTTAAATACTAAATTAGCATTATCACTCACTGAGTGATAACCTTCAGCTAGGAGTTTTTTTTTCATTCTATTTGTTCAGTCTAAGGCTTGAGTGCTTTTACAGGATACTGTCATTGTCAACCTTCTCCTCAAAGCAGCAATAACAGTTATTAGGTGAAAAATATACCAACACCACCAATAAGTGAACTACACATAGGCTTGGAACAAAAAATGCCACAAAATAAGGGTGTCTCTTAGAGAAGAGGAGACTGAGGGGAAACCTCACTGCAGTCTACAGCTTTCCGAAGAGGGGAAGAGGAGGGGCAGGCACTGATCTCTTCTCTGTGGGGACCAGTGACAGGACCTGAGGTATATGTTGGATATTAAGAAAAAGTTCTTCATCCAGAGCTTGGTTTAGCACTGGAACAGGCTCCCTAGGGCAGTGGTCACAGCACCAGCCTGGAAGAATTCAAGAAGTGTTTGGACAATGCTCTCAGACACATGGTGTGACTCTATGGGGTTGTCTTGGGCATATTCTATTATTGTATGACTGAACATTTTTTGCACCAGGATCATCCCACAAACATTCAAACTGCTTTCACTGACCTCAGTTTAAAAGTATGCCTTGAGAAAATAAAGGCTGGAAATCTTCATAATAGAGGCTGGAGCTAAATTAGTAGCAGTAGAATGACATACTCCAAGTTAGAGGAGAAGCCTCATAGTGCAGCTAGGACTGCAAACTCCGTATCAACTTTTCTGCTGCAACTTCATCACAGGGATGAAAAGCTTTCGTTATGGGTTGTTGGCATTGTTTTACATCATGTCTTAAGTCAAGGCCTGAACAAGTCTCTCCCATTTCTCTCTTCCTTTATTTTTGGTTTTTAGGGATGTCTTTTGGGCTTCACTTTGAGCTCCAACATTCCCAAATCAATGTGAAGTTCTGCCAAATCTAATACAGCTGGAACTCTGGGATTGGTTTGGGTTTTTTTTGGTGGTTTTTTTTTTTTTGGGTTTGTGGGTTGGTTTTGGTGTTTTTTTTTTTTTTTTTTTTTTTGGATGATCTAAGTTTCTTTCTAACTGAGAGCAGTTTCACAGAAGATTCAACCCACACTTTATGTTCTGTAGCCAAATTTTCAGGTTGGAAATAAAACCTGAGACTTTATGAAGTGTTTTATTTCATTGCACGTTTTGTTATGAAAGTACCAGATAGTTGTCAAATATCTACTAAAGAGATGAAGCTTCTCACAAATTGTCAGGGTTTTGTGACATTTCAGTGTTTGCATGACCCCATACCTTATCTCACATGACCCCGTGCTACCTCACCCTGCTGAATACAAATTCCTCTCTGCTGTAGCTTCGTTGACAACATGAAGTCAAAAAGGGACTGTTAACATCAATGGAAGCCTTCCACTATAACCCTTTGTCTTTTGCTGATTCTCAGATCTCCCCTCTCTACACAGGGTAGCTACATTCATAAATCAATTGTCATGGTTTGCAACACATTACATTAAAAAGTGCTGTGTTTTTTAGAGTACAGTTCAACATATCAGATGTTGTTATATGAGCTGTTATATATATGAGCTGTCCCTTGTATACACAACCAAGGCCCTTAATACCACTCCTTATGAACCTAAGCCCCTATGCCAACACTCAAGGTGCATCTAGGTTCCTGAAAAGAGAAATGGTAAAGATAAATGATAATATTAGTTTTTTCATTTTCAGATGGTAGAATTATTGCTAAGTCACTCATACCCTCAAACCACAGCATAAGAAATAACATATGCATCATATACTACTTTATAGTAAGTTCCCATTTTTCTGTTTTGGTGAATTTACCATATTTAATGGCTCGATTGTGCAGTTCTTAAGTGAAGTCATGCCTCACCATGTAAGGAACTCAGTGGCTCACAGTGTGACTGAACAATACCTTGTCCCACGAGGGATGCCACTGAAATCACCAAGACAACTCAATTGTCTGCAACAATTCAAGAGAAGCATCTGCTTGTTCTAAACAAGACTTTAACAGGAAAGCTCAATTACTTCTCTTTTTGAAATAAGTACAGCTGACTTGAGAACAACTCCCAGTTGCACTTGAAATTAACTCATAGTTTTGAGTTGTTAACATGGATTTTTGCTCAGGGAATCTTAAAAAAAAAAAAAAGATGAACCTTAAATTTTAATGTACTGAGGGATCTTCCAAGTTGTTTGAACAGTAATATTTTTTAACTTTTTTTTTTTTTTTTTTACATAAACAATTCTAATGAGTCTTATTTTAGCATACTTACAGAGCTGACATGCAAACTCAAACCTATCAGCAAATTACTTTTGGGAAGTTCTGAAGAACAGCAAAAGCATTGAACAATGAAAAGTGAAATGCAGCATCTATCTTTAGTAAAGGGGGGAGAGAGAGAGAGGGAGAATTGGGAAATTATAAACTAATTAATTTATCTCCAGTTCTGCAAATCTGACAGAGCAGATCTTGTGCTGTAATCATGCTGGCAATGCCTCTCCTGAAGATGTGTGTGTGATTCTGCACGTTGCATTTCAAAGACGAGAGGAATCAAGGGAAACCAAAGGGGAGCAATGAGAATGACTGAACACCTATAAAGACTGACCAGTGAAGAAGAGTTCAGTAGCTGCATTGTTTAGGGTACAGAAGAGGGTCTAAGCACAAGGATGTTCTCACTATTCCCTGAGGCTGTTGCTGAGAGCAGAAGAAGCAAGCTGGGGCATCTAGGAGGGCAGGCCAAAGAGCAGTGGCCTGCAGTGGCAGCAAAGAAATTTCAACCTAGCTATTAGGAGCAACATTCTAGATGAACAACTGATGGAGCACTGCTAAGAGGCCTCCTGTGCAGACCATGGGGTCTCCATCAGCTGTCATAAGCCTAGGTTAGCAACACATCTGTAATGCTCTTGATAAATTTGATCCAGCCAGGGGCAAGGGGAGGATGAGAACATCCTGGGATGGTCCTAATTTTCTTTTATTGTCTTATTTAGAAAGTTATTCTTTCCCAGATGTAATTCAAAAATGTAGCATTTTTTCCCCTTGAGAATAATATTTTTATTCTGCTGTGTCTGTTTCTTTAACGTAAACTTTAAGTTCCAGCGCAATCATAGGCTGTCATGCTCTGCTGTCCTAGGTATGACTACACATAGGCTTTGCACTTACAGAGCTGTTTTTAGAGGATATGGTTTTCAATCAAAGGCCTTGCTTTATCTCCAGGTATGAACTCCTGGGTCATTTCCTTTCCTATATAACAAGCATATTCATGTAAACTAATTTTATACTATGTCAACTGCATCCAAATGAAACTGTATTACAGTTAATCCATTTCACTGTATCTCAAAGACCACAAACCATATATACAAAAGTTAGAGAATGCAAGAGTGAGGGCTGCCACCTTAACTTTACACAGCGATCTCACTGTATGAAGGTCTTCAGTTACGTGATGACATTTTTTATTTTCTTCCAGAAAAATCTTGTCTCAGTTGGCAGACTGGTAACACTGAGGGAGGGATTTTAGCAGAGCAGTACAGTGAAAGGGATGGCTGGTCCCAGCTCAGACAAAAATACAGAGAAAACTGGATTCCATCTTTACCTTTTCAACATGCTTCTATGTGACAATGACAAATCAGTGACACCTTCCTTCCTTAGATGAGCTCTAATTTCTCAATTCACTGATCCCTGATTTGAAGCACTGCAGCTTGGTCTGCAGAAATATCAAGTGCTCTCACTTGCAACTGGAGTCATTGAGAGATGTTTTCTGAGATGCTAAGTGACACATCCTGCTGAGAACTCTGAAGAATCCAGTTCTCAGTATCTCAAATACAATGAACAGTTTTGACATATGCTTAATTTTCTCTTTGGTTTCTAACTTCTTCTAAAGCAAAAAATTACAGTATGTGCCTATAAATGTAGCAGCATTGTGACTTATATCTGAATATACAAGCTCATGTCTGCTACGTTCTAAGAGCAGATTCATATATCATGTGTTATCTCAAAAATCAGCCTCATCTAACATCAGAGAGAAAAGCAGTGTGCATGATTCATACTAATGCTCACTAAAATCAAAGTTTAAAACTGAAAACCCGTAATTGGAGTTATTCTATTGTACGTTTGTTGATGCTGAATGGATAAAACAGCAATTCAGAATGAAGCTGGAATCAAGGAGCTGCTGGCAGACGAGGCAAGAGCCCGTGGCTGTGGCAGCTGGGGTGTGACCACTGCCTACCTGCATTTCATATCAGGAACAAAACAGTACTTTTCTCCCTCCAGTCGTTCCATTTGCAGGATGACTTCCCATATTTGCCAAAGACTCTGGTTTCCAGGTTTGGTTGCGTAAATGGGCAACATTGGAAAATCTGGTCAACTGCAAAAAACCCTCTAGCCCAAAAGACTGAGATCTCTTGTTATGTATATCTGTTGAATTCCCACAGGACTACTACTACTACTATTATTTTTCTCACCAAAACATAAAATTGAATTTAAAATTTAAATCACATAGAACTGTAATGGAGATAAACAGTCTCCTCTCCCCAGCTTCTCACCTACAAAGTCCACATTCCATCACTTTTGGTCTCATGTTTTGTCCATGACAGTGAAAGCAATACACTCAATTTTAAAGGAAGAGCTGCTTATTTTTCAGTTTAATGTTGCAGGAGGAAAATGCTGCTGTGCTGTTAAGACTTTGAAAGTGTAAGCAACTGCCAAACAGACTGCCCTCAGTGGTTATCTTTTATAAAATGCTGGTGACCATTACATTAAAAAGGAACTTTGAAATGTTGCAGCCTAATTTATTCGAGTTATCACAGCAGATGCCAGCAAAGCACCAGGCAAAGGGCATAGAATAAAAACAGTATCATGTCATTCCCAGTGATAGCACTGATGGTGTCATTTGCTCTACTGATGTATTGCAAATAAAAAAGAGAAAGGAAAATTAGGACCACATTACAAGTGAAAAATAGCTGTAAATATAAGTGAGAACAAATAATTTGGAAAATATTTTGTACAGTTAATACAAGTATTTTGAAAATCCTGATTATCATGCCTCTCATGAGTTAATAGGCACACGAGTTTTCAGACATGCTCATTTACTTTGAGTAATGGCTACAGTAAAACTGAATGGTGCCACGACATATTCCATATGAGCTGGAAGTGGAGTTGCTTTGAGTGGTTTACACTGCATCAAGGGGAAGGCCAGATTAAATGCTGCAAACAGAGAACAGTGCCAGTGAAGTTCAAGGCACAGGCATCTGAATTCTTTACTGAAATAATTCACAAAACTGAAGGCCAGGCACACAGAGGTCCCATAATACTGGAGCACAGTCAAAATATTTGGCCTCACACTAAAATGGTATGATAGGAAAACCCCACTGCTCTTAGTGAAGGTTTTGTGTAGAGTCTCACAAACAAGAAGGAAGGCAGAGCCCCAGGCACCCTCTCATTTAGTAGTGTGACAAGGAGCAGAAGCAACCTAAAAGTTCATGTACTTATGTTTCAGTTCACTTTTCCTTGTTAACTTACTTTTCTGGTTTTAGATCCCTGTAAATAATTCCAAGACCATGGAGGTGGTCTAATGCCAAGGCCAGCTCAGCTAAGTAGAACTTGACATCCTCTTCTGTAAACATCACCTAGAGAGAAGGAAGAGAAGGAAGAGAAGACCACATCTATTTATTGGACAGTGAAGGGCCTGGCTTGCCTTAAACAGACATGGGGAAGGAACTGTCTAACCTGGGAATGCTGGAAGAACCATCATATCAGGTTCAATTTTCCATAATTTGTCTGAACTGACATTAACAATTCTTACCAGATTCTCCTTATAAAACAAATCTTGATCTGTTGAGTACCTCTGTTCCTTAAAATATGCTGCTCTCATTTGTCTGTTTGATCTGTTTAGATGACATTATGTCACAATAATAGGAATAAATTATAACTCCTTAGCCTTTGGAAATGAACAGCAAAATTAAACACATTCAGTGCAGCCCATATTGCTTTCATAGCCCTTAACTTGCTAAAATCTTGGCATTTGGTTACCAAATTCTCATGAAATGGAAACCTTTTTTGGGAAGAGAAATACTTCCAAATCTGAGCAGAATGCACAGAATGAAGAGACTCAGATGAATTTAAAACCTCCTGCCTTGGAGGTTCAAGGAATCTCAGTGCTGATGCCCTAAGCAGTGATGTCTTGTTTAACACCCAGGGCCTGATGAGGGGCCAGCTGAAGACAGTTTTTTCTGCAGCTGATATGATACTGCTAACACTGAAAGCTTTTAGGTGAAGAAACTTCTGAAATCAACAAACCACTAAGCTCTGAAAAACTCAGATGGCAGGAAACCCCTCTGGTTCTACTTCCATAGTATCTCAGATGTTCTCTTAATTAAATTTCAATATGCACAGAGATAATAATGCAGAAAAAGAAGCTGATCTATCAGATGCACAAGTGTGAATATTATGCATGACAGAAGTAAAATGAGTCAGCTCAACACAAATTTACTTGTCATATGTAAATGCAAATTCTACAGTAGAAGTTGCAGAGCTTGATTTTAAAATTAAGTCTCTGCTCTCAGAAAGGGGTAGCCAAAATATCTGAGTGCTTTGAGAAGTTCCAGACAGCTGAGAGAAAAAAAACCAGATGATTCAGAGATGTCACATATACAGATGTCACATAATTTAATTAAGAATTTTACTGCAAAAGGCTAGAAATAAAAACACAAGGAAAATAATAAATAAATACACAAGCAAAACCGCTAAAAATTTAATTGTATTGAATGTAAAAATTGCATTAATTTTCAAAACAAATTTAAATTATTTATGACGTTTAAAATAAATAATGTAGGTAAGAAATTAAATTAATAGAATCAAGGAAAAATCTAATCTATGTATATACACCTAGTTAATGTCAGATGTCTCAAAAAGACTGAGCAAGAAATAGGCAAGCTTTGCATGCATGCATGCAATGTATGTATATGGGATCTGACTGAAAGTTCACTGAAATCAAAACCTTTCAACCAAATCTATAATAACAAATTGTAAACAGTTCAAGTTTTCCCAGAACTCCTTGCCTTGCAATACCTGGCCCCTAAACAGCTGCAAAGCATAGGCAGACAAGGTGAGCTGCAAACACTGAAAAAAGAGAAGTATGTTTTTGCTGTCAGCTTAAGAGGACTCGTTCCTGACGGTATAGAGCAGAGAGGACAGTGAATTGCCCTGGAAAAGCTCTGGGGAAAACATGAAGCTTTAAAGAAGTACAAAGTCTGAGCTGTTCTCTTCCACTTTTGAGTACCCTGGCTGTGCAGAACAGGGACCTGCCCTCTTAGGCAAGAGCCACATTGTCTGTCTTCTTCCATGAAACTGGAGAGGCCCTTGCTGAAATGGCAGCGCTGCCTCGCTAATGAAGCTTGGTCTCATGACAATAGCAGAAGGATATTTTAAATTTAAATTTTTTAAATATTTTCCTTCATATTAAAAATAACTGCTACCAGGGACTGAATATTTATACAAGGATCATTACTCAACAGTGTAATTAACTTGTTACCAATGTCTTCTCACATTAGCAAGCAAGCCTCAAAAGCAAATACTTGGGGTCCCAAGCTACACTGCACACAGCAGCCTGCAGCACGTCACTGAATCAGGAACCGAATGGGGAGGGGAAAAAAAGCTAGGGAACTTCTGACTGAAAATACTGTTTTCACAGCTTTTTTAGTCCATCAGTAGCTCCCCAAACCCAAGAAGAGCAACAGGGCTTCCCCTCAAGATGGCATTTGAAAGGTCCCCATCTTTGAAGACTGTGTGATAAGTGGCTGCCCACACTCCCATCCCCACAACCTGGGAAGTACCAAGGGCTGGGGACGTCGTGTTGGTGACAGAGAAGACCAGGGCACAGCCAACTGCAGGACAGCCATCCTGCCTCACTGGAGCCTCCTGCACTTCTGCAGGGACATCTCTGGGACTGCTGGCTCACAGAGGTTTGGAGATACAGAACAGACCCAAATGAACCTGGAAAATCTATTGCGGCTGCTCTGTATGGGCACCAGTGAGACTCGGGTTTGGGATGTCCCCTGCCTGCAGCAGTCCCTCTCCAGGGACTTGGCATGCAGAGGACAGGAGAGGGATGAGAGCCTGGGGAGGGTATGGAAGCAGCAGCTGCTCCTGGCAGGCAGGAGGAGAGCAGGTGAGGGCTGTGATAGTAAATCTCCCATGCCCAGGGTGGCATGTGGCCCTTGACCTGCTCCCAGCAGGGAGCTGGCTCCCTACAGGGGCTGGCCCTGACCCACAGCCATCTCTTCCCTTTACTGGCAGTGTGTGTGTTTTTCCAGTGGTTCTCTGCTCATCCCGAGGGCAAAATGTATTGGGGATTGATTGCTCAGACTGTTTCTCATCACATCCAAGACTTATTTTGAAAGCAATGAGTCTGGGGCTGTTTTGCTACGGGAATGGCTTAGCAGTGGTGCAGTTTTCTCTGGCAGTGATGCCTACATGGTATCTGCTGCATTACCTATAGCATAATTCAAATACAATTATTAAGAACCCACTTAACCATGCAAAATGAGATAGCCCTATTACATATATATATGACTATTCCCAAGGCCATTTTTCATTCCCACCAACTCAATGTGAGTTCAGAAAATCCAAGACAGTATTTAATTTCTGAGTTGAAGATCTATCACCTTACCTCTTTGGAGAGTCTGGTGAAAAGGTCCCCTCCCCGTAGGAAATCTAGTATTAGATACAACTTTCCCTCTGTTTGAAATGCTGCATTAGAAAAGGAAGGAGATGTTGGAAGTCTGAATCAAGGTAAAGTCCCCAACAAGTAAGTCCTGTTGACTAGCAGTGTATCATTCATGCCATTGCTTCACTGTCATTTCAAAACTTCAAGAATAAAAAAAAAATTCTAGAAACTTAGCAGTTGAGCTTAGGCTGTGGGAAGAACAGTGTCAGTTGAGAGACAGCAGTGCATTACTAACACATTCATTTCTGTGCTAAGTACCTATGAATTAATAGTGTTTCCCACTCCACAAGGTATCTGGAGTCACCAAGAGCGAGGCACAGAGAGAGGTTCCCATGCTTGTGTGAGAGCAGAGCTCACACACCCAAATGTCCTCAACCTGTTACAGCAATAATGGGGCTGGCATGGCAGGAGGCAGCTCCAGCAAGACACTACATTCATGTACACACATACGCAAATTTACACTGGCACTGATTATTAAAACCAGCTTTTATTTAAACCCTCTGTCTTTCTAAATGACACCTGACAGTGGGTAAAGGGCTGGCATGTGTAAACTTACCAGCTACCCCACCAGCACTACCTACCACATCAGCCTTTATGACAAATTTCTTTTGATGGAGGAATGGATAAAACTTAAAAATACTGAATTTCTCCATTAGCATAAATGAAGAATTTCACACAGGTAGCCTCTATGACTTTGTTAGAAACAGAGTCATAAGTAGGCAGAGGGTATCTGTACAAAAATTTAACACATCTAGTCACAATTCCCCAACCAATTTAAGAACAAGCACGAATTACATTTTATTATAGTTACCATAATGAAGCTTGACTATGAAAGGATGGTTCACTTCTGCCAAAATATCTCTCTCCATTTTAGATCGCACCCGATCCCGAACTATAAAGAAAGAACAGTAAGAACGGTGACATATTAAGAGGCAGCATGGTCACTGGATACAGTACTGGAATAAGGTTCAGCAAACTGGATCCTGATTCTCACTCTGCTGATGGCTTGTATGGCTGTAAACAAATCAGACCACTCAAATGTCCTCAGTTTCTGACTGTCTGGTCTGTGTAGTAAATTCTCCAGGAAGGCCCTGAGTCTCTCTCTATGGAGAGCTGCCCTAACTAAAATGACTACAATATTACAAGCAACAAGAAGGTGATTACACTGCACAGAAGAGAATGTTAATGTGAAAATGAAAACTACACAAAATTCATAACTTTACTTCATTTAAGATGAAACAGAATGTACCAGTCCCAGAGCAAGTCAGATTAATCTCGCACAAATTAATTTATTGTATTTTGCTGATGCTAGCAGAGTTTATGACATATCACTGAATAGCACTTTCTTGAAGTGATCTATATATAAAATATTCAAAACTTCCAATAAGCCACCCAAACAATCAGTAATAAAGAAAAATTCCGAATAAAAATAGTAACTAATTCTTTTTATGTGTAGAGATAACTTTATTGTGTGATAGCAGTGAGAAAAATACTTTTTGTGGTTGAGATGAATAGAGAGTAAGGGAAATCATAATTTCAGAGGTGAGCTGAGTTCAAGCTAAACAAAATTAATGCTGAAGATTTCATACCAAAGCCATTCAGCAGAATATTCAGACACTGAGGAGGATTCAAGTCCCCATGTAATCAAATCTTGATCCTAAAGAATCCATTTTTCAGTCACTATTTTATTAAAAGTATTGACATTTTCTTCTGCCTTTTCACAATGCCAATACACTTTTCAGACAAAAGCATCTACAAGAGATATTATGAAACTATTTAGGTAGCAAAGCCTGAGATCTCTGTCAGATTCTGTCATTGCAGGCATGTGTTGTGGAGCTGCTCAGAAGCTGAGTATTCTCAGCACCCAAGTAAGGAACACATCAAAACAAAACCCCCGTCTATTGCTGTACTTCAAAAATTGATGCACAGAAATAGGTCCAAACCAGCTGATCTGAGAACCTTAAATAGCACTGGCGACATACTTGGATTTCTTGCTATTTTGATGCTTTAGTTAGGCCAATACTGACGTAAGCTTTGCCAGCTCATTCAACCTATGCTACCTTGTAGATAAATTGAAAACAAAGGGAATCGTGGAGTTGTAATCTCATCCCACAAGTAAAAATCACACATCACACACTCACAAAATCCTTAACCTATGACAGACGGTTTCTTGTGCTGTCCATCAGTGATGATCCCAGGTGGGAATTCCTGTTGGACAGGTGGGCATTGCTGGACACTCTACACAGGATATTTCCCGTTAAGCTTGGTTAGGTAGCCTAAGAAAGTGCTTACCTGCAACTGCATTGCAGAGGTGTGAGAAGAGGCTGTCAGAGCAGCAGCACACCCTCCTCCATCCATCATTTTAACCTCTCGACAGGGAAAGGCCCAGCTGTGCAGCCCAGTGCTTTGCCAAAGCCCCGTGCCCTGTGCCCTGCCTGCTGCTGTGGTGGTTTCAGGGTGTGGACCTGCCAGGGTGCCAAGCCACCCTTCTCCCCACGTGCACACAGGAGGCACACAAAAATTAAAGAGAAGGTGATATCACCACAGAAGATATCTCATTCTCCATGCATGGGCCTGTAACCACTCATAACCTGCACTATGGGGCTACACTTCCTTTTTTGAAAACCTGTCTTTTAGGAGCAGAAATGAGGCTCGTGAAGCTGGAGGCACAGCAGCACCTCAGACTGTCCCTGTCTGGGCACTGCTGTCCTCATATGGCCTGGGCCAGCCCAGGACCCCATAAGCAAAGTACTTGTGGGGTGCCTAATTACCTGAGACATGGAGGAATACAGGCTTTCTAAAAGCTGACCATAGTCTCGCTTCAATGGTTCTGCTTGGAAATACTATTTGCATTACTGTGGTTTTGTTCTACACAGTACAAAACTCAAATCCTCTAAAGAGCAGCCTTTCATGTTGCGCCTTCATCAGCAGAGCATTTATAACAACACAAAGAAAAAACAGAGAAGTGTCCTGTTGACACACTGAATGTAGAAGTATACCAATAATGTCACATGGGGACTTCATGTGCTTTTCTTTTGAAATGCATTTAATTTTGTGAAGGCTATTTTTCTGGAAGAAAGATCCTCTGTGGCCGGAAATAAGGAACCTTTAGAGATGGAGAAAGAGCCATTATACCAGAGTTTTACCACTCAGCCCTACGCTGCTGCAGCAAAGGTAAAAAAACAGACCTACAGAGCAGGAGACACTTCTTTGTAGAAAGGCACTTTGAAAAATCAGTAAGAATGTAGACTGGGTTTCAGGAGTCCAGGGTCTGGAGGAGGTTATTTTATCTCCACCCCCCACCCCGCTTTTTTTTTCCCCTTTTTACATGAAACAACGCGTCTGGCTTTAAAGAAATCAAAGAGTTCCCTTTGCTTGTTTGTATTTTAAAGTAGCCTTGATGCTCCGATGTTGAGATTTGAAATGACAGGTGTCCCTTAATCAATACTACACTTTAGTATTGAACTTCCATTTATAGTCTTTATCACCTATTCATTATTCTCTCTGTTTGTGAAAGTTAATTAAATTTTGCAATATCCCTCTGCACTACCTCTGCTCAATTTTCTAACAAAGAGAATTAAAGAACACAGTGATGAAATCTGATGCTATTTAAAAAAAAAAAAAATCACATGGGACTTGTCAGGAGCAAACATGGGTTCTAGGATATAAGAACTCAGCTGAAAATAAATCCTCAGAGCAGTAACCTGAGCTCTTCTCATGTTTTTCTCATACCCTTGCCCAGCAAGGAACAGCCTTGTGAGCTGAGGGTGCTTCACAGTCGCCTCCTTCCTACCCCATGGAGCCTCTGGCAGCTGCAACCTCCTGCTGTTTCCTCACTGGGAGACCAACTTGGATCTCTGTTCTTGACCAAAAAAATCCACAGACGCTGCAGGAGATTAAGTGTGTTTTAGATTTTTGGCTGAAATTGGCTGCTGGGCTCAACCCCATCATTAGAGAAGTACAGACTGACAGACCAGCCAGATAATCGCATAAATCTCATGTCCTTATGCAGAGATGAAATTTCAATTTTTGTGTATTTTAAGCAGAACTGGACCAACTGAACATCCACAGATGTGCTTATGCGTAGCTCCCAGGTGAAACCATTCCCCACCGAGGTCTGTGAGCTGAGGATGTGAAATGGCAGCCAGTAAGCCAAATCCTGTGGTGATGGACATCACCAGCAAAGTCAGAATTACACCCCTCACAATCGCACAAACCAGTTCTAACTAAATTCATTGAAACCAGACTCAATAAACAGCTTGATGAAGAGAAAAGAAAGCTGACATCTGCTAGATGGGAACTTCCTCTGAAAAACCAAAACCTACAGCTGGAAATACATCTGTTCACAACTTGTGCAAAACTGAAAGTCTTCAACACCTCTGCAGAGTTGCACCTGGAACTTTTTTCTTTTTATGCAAAGCATATGTTTAAATTTATTTACCTTAGTGGATGTGATATCCTGTGAAATCATCAATAAAGTATTTGTTTCTTGAATTTGAGTGTAACATGCTCCTATATTTCATTTGCTTCAGTTGAACAGTTATAACTATTTTTTATTACTATTGCTACTATTGCAGGCAATAACAACAATTTCAGTACTAACTCTTACTGACAGGCAGTAATTACCTATGCTCTAGGAACAGGCATAATTTCAAAATGACAAATGAATAAGAGGGCTGGCCTTAGAATTCAGAGGTCCCAGTAAACACTAGTCATCAGTAACTCTGCGAATTATGATGACCTGAAGGAAGAAACTGGTTTCATATAGTTTTGCAATAAAGAAAAGTTGTTTAAAACATTTATGGGACAGTGGGTTTTTTCTCCCCACACAAAATAGGTATTTCAAATTTAGTTCCAGCCTACAAGAAACCAATAAAGGAAAGATGAGCAGGACATACAGTTCTCAGTCCTACTCTTAAACACAGTCTAAAGAGGGATGAATTTGTTCCATCAAACTTCTCTCATATCTCCTGGGAGACTCTTTTTCCCTTGCAGCTCCTGCCCTGCTGCACTGCTGGCTAACTCACATGCAGCTGCAAAGAAGAGGCAGCACCAAGATTCGTATTTCCTATCCATGGGGCATTCCAGTATCAAATGAGTGTCTGGTTTGTGTTTTGCTACTGAGATGTTGCTAAGCCAACAGAAGCAATGAAGAAGTTATTTTTCTCTTGTCCTGCTTGAGATGGAGATGATCCAGACATCCAGGAACTGCTGGGTCTCTCAGGGTAACGATTTTCACTGCTTGTCTTTTAAGCTTGAAGCCCAGCATGGTTTAATCATCCACTGCTGCTCCTTGCTCTGAAAACACACCTGTTTTGGGGCTTTTTCAGGGAGGGTTGAATAAAGTTCATGCATCACTTTACTCCGGAAGTGTGAAAGCTGTCTATGCTTTGGTATTCATCACAAATACTTTCTACAGCATATCATCAAAGGCAAAAATACAGCTTTTATGATTGAAAAGTATGTGGAGTGAACACTGGCTCAGGGGTGAAAATGCAAATCTATTCCCTCTTATGTCAGCCTTGTACAGGAAAAAAAAATTGTTCCCTTTATTCAGTCTCTCCAGGTCTAAAATCCCAGTTGTACTGGAAGGGACATTTCCTCTCCTTCAGGATCTTTGAGCAACTACTGATTCACTTGCAAAGCCTGACAGAGGTGAAAGGGGATGAGGCTGGTGCAGGATCTCCCCAGAGAGTTTTTGGCACACCAACTCAGGGCAAATTGCCCCTGTGTGAGCGTGATTTAAAGCCCACCCAAGTCCCTTCTCTTTTGTTATATGAGCCCCTACTATTTTGTTTAATGGCATGGTATGAAACCTTCTGCCTGGTTCAGTTCAGATGTTTAAGGATGAGACCAATAATCTTTTATAAAATATTAAGTGAGAATTCCTGGAAGGAGAGGAAATGTGGTATTACCTCTCTGTGTAGGAATTACCTCTCTGTGTAGAATGTATGTTCTGGGATGGTGTCATTTGCCACCGCGGCCGTTTTAGTCATAGGCTGAAGTAATCCTAGTAAATGTTTTCTGTAGACCTGTTTGAAACTTATAATTTTGAATATTTTCAAAGATATTTCTGCTGTGGGTTTTTGTTCTCTAAACTGGAACAAAAAGCCTAAATTCGGCAAGCTTTGCCAAAATTAAACTGAGAAAAATTGTTTTGGCTGCATCAAAGTACTCTTTGTTAAGGATTTTATTTTATTTTTTTTAGATCCTCTTTCTTAACACTAATTATAATGTACAACTATAAAACATTTTTTAAAATGTACACAATCAAACCAAAGAATTCTGCTGAAATCCTTAATACTGATATTTTGTCAAGCAAAATTTCCCTCAGCAGTCTTGCTCCTGTGGATAGACACTCTTTCAGAAACTCAATCATTTCTTTATCAGTTGTAACATAAATTTAGAAGATGGAATAATAAAAAACCCCATCAGGAATTTTTAAAACAGAAGCCCTATTTCTTCCAGGTTTAGGGTAAATGTACAAAGTTATGAGGTAATGTTTTTGCGACTGTCATTATTGGAACTTACCAACTTATCTCTGATATGGGTAATGTGAGGCAGCGGCTGGACAGTGAGAGGAGCATTTCTCAGATGGGAGGGTTTGGATGGATTTGGTCAAAGGACAGGAGGCAAATGTTAACATTCTCCTTAAGCTGTCCTGACCACAACTGCACTATGCCGACTTCTCACTCTAAACACTCCTTCCATTAGGCTGCTTCGATGTGGTAAACACAGAACCAGTCCAAACTGACTTGTTCTAACAACATTTTTTGGATGAGCGTTTCAGATACTGAACTGCAAACATTTTGGTTTCTGAAACAAATAACTAGCATATTTAAGGCATCACTGAGGAAGCTGGCTTATCATCTAACACTGAGGACACACTTCATTTAGGAGATATAAAGCTCTGAGACAGTTTCTATTTGTAAACCACGTAGGACGAGGTTTATCAGGTTGTCCGTAACCCAGCCCTCCATGCTACCTGCCCACAAAACAGACAGGAATTCAAAATTTAAATAGTTCAGTAAAATTGGGGTGTTTACTGACAACATTCAGACAAAGCAAACCTCTGCTTTGCCCAGGACCTGACGTGATGCAGACATACTTAATATAGCTCTGCTGATGTGTTTGCCTCACAAAAGTGAAAAGCATCTGTGAGACGGCTGTCTGTCACTGAAGAAGCCTCCAGTCCCATCAGCAAGCAGGGTGTGAAGTCAAGGCAAGGTCATTTCCTAAATTAGAGCATAAGAAAACACCCAGTCTTTTGTCGTTATCAAGACGTTCATTAAAGCTTTGCAATCAGCAAGCCTTGGTCACACAGACAACAACAACAACAACAACAACAAAAAAAAGAGGCTGATTTATTGTCATCTCCTTTGACAAGAGAAACACAGTCCTCACTCAGTTGTAAATTGGTTTTCAGCCTGGACTGCACTACCGTATAGGGAGTGTTGTGGAAGATATGACTAAGTTCAGAGAATTTCTGGGTGAAATCATGGCCCTAAAACAGTCAATAGTAAAACCGCTGTTGACATTAATAGAATCTCACCATCTACATCTCAGTCCACATATACAGTTCTGAAAATATATGTAGCTGCTTGAGATCTAAAAGAATACCTAACCAAAAAGGAAATCTTGTTTTTTTTCCCTATGTTACTGAGTAACTGCCAAAAGCTAAACATAAACGGTACTGAGCAATGACTACAGGGAAACAGGAGAAGAGCAGATAAATATTTAAAGGATATAAACATGAAGGAAAAAGAAGACTTATTTATCAAAATAAAAGGAAAGAAATTAATATAAATAGAGGAGGTAAGTGAAACAGACAAAGAGGAAATGTAGGCTATGTTGGGCATGTACCCCGCATGAACCCCTACGGAGCACAGTAATGGATTGGGATTGAAACCTTCTTACTGACACATTTTAAAACAAAACTGAACAGAAAAAGTTAAATAGCTATTTAGTAAGAAACCAGCCTGCCCTGACTGCAGGGGAATGAGACTGCATTTTTCACTACATGCTACTTTGCTGCAGTGACTCCACCTCAATGAAGGACATCTTAAAAAAAAAAAAAAATCTAGATTTTATTATTACTCACAACTGTTTGGAAAGCTGTCTGAAACACAGCATTTGTAGCAGAATTAATGCCCATAGCATTATATCAGAACATTCCAGCAAAGTGAAAAAAAATCAGAAACCAAACATTCATACTGGGAGTGAACTTGAAAACCCTGTGAAGAATAACCATGAGCAGTTTAGTTTCCACACAGTGCTTTTAATTCTGTGGTCTCAGACAGCCTTATCAAGAACCTTTGATCTCAAAGACTATTACCCCATGGGTGAAAGCTGTGGGTAAGGCACAGGGGTAATGCAGCCCCTCTGGGGCCACCCAGCCCCGTGACCACCAGCCCTGTGACAGTCCTTCCAGTGCCTGCTAGCAAATCATACTCCTACACACGCAAGTGCAAACTGTCAGGCTTCCTCAAAACTTTGCTTTGGAAGTTGCTTGCTTTGTGCTGCTTGTGAAAAAGCTCTCCCAAAACCTCTCACATGGTAAACTCTATAGCAAGTTAACCACACATCTGTGATAACAGCATGGCAGGGCTCCTGCATATTTCTAATGAAGATGCACGTAAGGAGTCCTACGACAGGGGCAAATCTCATCCAGCATAGTCAAGTCTTACATCTTGAGCACCTTATTTTTGCTCCATCAGCCTCACACTTAGCCACACGTAAAATTCCCTCCACTCCCTGCACTGGCTGCAGGGCTGAACAGCCTCACTGCTGCCACTGCCCTTCTCTCCCAAGGGAAGGCACTGAGCACCCCCTCTGCCCACACTGGAGCTGAGCATCCCTACTCCCTCGCAGTCCCCTCTGCAGTCCCAAGCAGAAAGAGGCGGGAGGAGGGGGGATGCTCTGGAAGGACTGGCAGACAGCTATCACCTGCTTCCTCAAGTTGCAGAGAAGATTAGTTCTGGCCCTGTCTCCCATACGCCACTAAACTCAGGCATTCCCTCCAAATGACACCTGGAGCGATTGCTGCCCATGATTAGTGGCCCTCTCTCTTCCTGGACCTCCACTGAGGTTGTGCCTTTCCTATTGCCTTTCCCTTGGCTCCACACACACCAGGCCTGACGACTCAGGGGATGGTAGCTTTCCTCTGCCCTAGAAAGCTGCCCTTGGGAATCTGTGGGGCATCATCTCACCTGAGGACAGCTGGAGGGGTTTCTGGACGAGAGGGTGTCCAGATTTCAGTAGGTTGGAAAGGCACCTAAATGAAGGTTGTGCATTTAGTGGGATGGTCCAGGTAGAATGTCCCGGTTTCCTTGGTACCAAGGTCAAAAACTGTTGCTTAAGAAACTGTCTTCTGCACAGAGATCTCATCCTAGGGGCTCACTGGAGCTGTTGACCACTGGCTGTTCTCCTCAAAAAAAACCAAGAGAGGGGGCACAAGCTGGGGGCCCATTCTTTTCCCTTTATGAGGAAATTTTTTTAAGAGACAGAAATAGATGGTAAAGGTGACCCAAATGCAGGGAACACCATGTAAAAACAAAAATACAAACCAGTACTTCTAAACGTACACTTGAAAATATTTCTTTCTTATGATGATACACAAGGGTCAAGATAGCACCTAGCAGTATGACATTGGTATCTTACATTGAAGAGCTTATTATATACATAATGAAACCAAATTGGAAAAGATAAGCATTGACAAAACCTATACAGAAGATAAATATTTAAAGGATATCAAAATGTAGGGCAAATATTTATTTATCAAAATAAAAGAAAAGAAAGGAATATAAATAGAAGGAGATAAGCAAAACAGAAAAAGAGGAAATGTAGGCTCCCTTTCAGCAGAAAAGTTTATTCTGAGTTTACAGTGTTGATGAAGACAATTCCCACTCAAAGGCAACTATGTTGTAGCCCAAACAAAGACCAGGGACACAGTACAATTGTCTGAACAACTCAGGCTTTGCCCAAATTTACAAAAATAATCTACTGCTGCTGAGAAAATGTCAGTTAAACTACTGTGCCATGGAAACCTTTTGAGTGTTTCAATTACTATCACACGCAGATAGAAAATGTTGTAGAGAAAATGGAAAGGAGAGGCTGTCATTGATGCTGATTGCTGGTCTCTCTTCAAACATCATCAAAACCTCCATCTTGGAGCAAATGCCACAGCCATGAGGAAGCTGAAACTGACATGTGTGACCTACGTGAAGAGTGTGAAAACAGAGAATAATTTTGCTTCTGTTGAAACAGATCCCAGATGGTTGTCTCACACATTGTGCCATCTAACTTTTATGGAGAACCAGCTAAGTGCTAGCACACCTCCAGGAGCAGTTGTGAACAGAACGCCTGGCCAGCTGTTTGGTGAAGGTTTACAAGCAATCCAACAGCAGTGCTGTGAGGAAAACCATCAACAGTGCAACTGACCCCATCCTCTGCTGCCACTCTGACTTAAAATGGCATCAAGTGACAGCGTTGACCTCACTGTTAATCTGTCCTCATGCTTGAAAGGAAATAAGATTTTTCTGCTGTGTTATGGGAACCAATAAAAGCAGTTGGATGCAACTCCCAGAGGATGCTTACGAATTTGGTTTCCAACCAACTATAAATGCACCGCAGTTGCAGGCAGCTGAACTTGGTTAAATGGCAATTATGCTGGATGTTACAAATGATGCAACTTATTCTGTGAACAGAACAAACAAATGATTGTCATATAGATGATGGATTTGTACCACAGCCAAAGATTTGCAGAGTCCATCAGGGAGCTTAAAAATCCCAGGGATATTTAGCTATTTTATTTTCAGTTTACCTTTCCACTACTGCTATAAATTAATTCAAAAGCAGAATTGATTTATAGTTCTGATTATTTCAAATAATCAGTGCATTATAAAGAAGAAACATTTCCTAACAATTTCTTCATTTGGAATCTTTAGCCATTGCATTCCATAATGCAGTAGGTTGCATTTAAGTGGGAGGGATGTTAATAACATCTCCATTATTATCTGACTATTAGTCCTCCAAAGGGCAGTGAGCACTGCTGAAGAGCAGGCTGGCATAATTAGGTTAGCATTACAGATTTGGAGATTGAGCAGAGGAGCAGCAGTAAGGGTAGCTGGTTTGTGTTCATGCAGCAGGCTGGCAGCAGAAATGTGAGCACAGCCAAAGTCTTGTAATTCCTAAACTAAGGTACCAGCTCCTATGCTAGACATAGCCTGCCATGAAAGAACAGACTACATGACATAATTCAAAGGAGATGAAGACTAAAAGCATCTAAGCCTGTATTTGCCAAAAGAGCCATTTCTTTTCTTCCTGTAATTCGCAGCCTTGTGGTACCAACAGCAAGCTCTTGGACGTCAGGCAGGATCAAAAGACTCAGAGTTCACTCACGTGCTGCACAGCTGACTTGATGGGTCGCCAGCAACAGCTTCTCTCTTTTGGCAGTGAGTTTCTTAAAATTAGAAGCATTGAAAGCAAACACAAAGCCTACAAAGCTCCTTCAAGACAGCACAAGACAAACAAGACACAAAAAATTTCAAGCCTCAAGGCTAAGACAAAAGAAAATCAGAAAAGTAGATCTTCACATGAAGACTTCCATTTGGCTTATCGGACACCAGCCAGAGAGGCAGAAGAAAAAAGGCAGGAGGGAAGATAAAACAGTGACCAGTGTTTTGTTGTCACTGGTAAAGCACAAGACAAACAAGACACAAAAAATTTCAAGCCTCAAGGCTAAGACAAAAGAAAATCAGAAAAGTAGATCTTCACATGAAGACTTCCATTTGGCTTATCGGACACCAGCCAGAGAGGCAGAAGAAAAAAGGCAGGAGGGAAGATAAAACAGTGACCAGTGTTTTGTTGTCACTGGTAAAGCCTGACTGGCCTGGGTACATCCTGTCCACTGATAATATGCTTAATTCTTAAATGAAACACATGGGAGAAGAGGAGTGGAGGTTGACAGCTGCAGGCAGCCACTTTCCAGAAATCCTCACAGAATCACAGACTCTTAGAATATGCTGAGTTGGAAGGGACCCATCAGGGTCATCAAGACCAACTCCTGGCCTTGCACAGGACACCCCAAGAATCACACCATTTTACAAATCCATCTACCCAAGGGCTGGATTGCTTGAGGAACTTTTTCTGAATGGGATTCTCCAAAGCAACAGACATTCAACATCTCGACAATTTGACCACCCTGAGGTCTCTGCAGCAAGACATTTCTATCAGTTCAATTACACCTCCTGAATTTTCAATAATCTTCATGCTAGAGAAGGGGTAGCTCTACTAGTCTGTCATAACAAAGCACTCACAGAGGACCTGAGAGGCAGGACATGCAGCCAGAGCAGATAATGCCACCTGACTTAGCTGGCGTGTAACTACATCTTCTAAAATGAGTATCTAGGAAAAATGAACCCTGAAGAAGGAAAGCAACATAAAAGATTCTCAGCCTACAGAAGATGGAAGCTAAACATAACAAACTTCAAGATGTGGAAGAAAACTGCAAAGAAGAAACTGTTCTTGATGGAGCAGAGATGAATTAACAGCTTCAGCTGTGGCCAGGCAGATACTGCACAGATGCTAGGAAGCATTTTGTAACAACAGAGTGATAGACACAGTCTAAGAATGAGTTAGGCACTCCTCACTCTGTGAGGAATGGCACAAAAGCATCACTGTATCACCCTAGGTCAGAGGTGGGCCATGGGACTTCTTCAGGTGCCTTCCAGATGATGCCTCAGTAGCAGTGCCAGGCACAGGGTACCCTCCCAGAGTCCCACACCAGTGGCACACCTGGCACAGATCCAGGCAAGGACACAAGCTAGGCTTCCAAAGCAGAACCACTGAGCCTCTGTAACCGTCCTGAAGATCAGCTAGCCCTCACTCCCAGGTTTTTAGCCCAGGCGGAGCACTGTACACGGCTAGCAGTGACTGTCTCATTTTGGACTCATTCTTTTAGCTGAAGCTTCATGTCAGTCTTTATAGATCTGTTCCAATTAAACTAAGCTGTGTTTTTCTCTCTTCTCTCTGCTTTCCAGCTAGTGCTGAATAGGGGTGTGAGGGCTCACAAAGGCCATTGCACCTCCCACTCCTTTCCTGGTAAAAGGAGTCTTTCTACAGATAAAATGGAATTGCATCACATTTTCAAACAGGATAAACATTTCACTTGTGGCTTCAGAACAACTGTCCATGTAGTCTCTCCATTCCTGAATCGACAGCAAAAGCAGTTAACAGCAATCTGCGACTCGACAATAAAAAATATCAAATGTGGTCTTTTCTGTAAAACCATAACCAATTTGGGAGTAACTGCAAATATCTGTCATTAGATATACAATGCAATGAATATGATAAAAAGAAAAATCCAAGGGAAAGCAAGCCATAGTGAAACTCTAGATCAAGTCTATGACACATAGTTTGAAGGATGATTTTGGGTCTGAAAACCTTTTAATAGTGGTACCTACAGGAGCTGCAGTTTCAAGTGTCTCCATTGCTACTTATTCACCATGGCAAATACATAGGATCAATTGAAGCTTTAAAGAGGTAGATGGCAAACTGACTGAAAATTTTAAGATGATTTGAAAAATTGCTTTCTACTATCAGAAAAAACGTGAGTATGATGAACTACTCATTTCCAAAAAAAATCCCAAAAGACCCAGATACCATTCCTTTACTGGCTGTAAGAGCCAGGGGGCATTTCAAACGCAACCTGCATGAGCTGCTGGGGGGTTTTGTATTTAAAAAAGTCATTCTTTATGTATTTCACTGACTCAATAAACATTTAGAACAAGCTTATATAATTTGATCACAGGCAAAGAACCTACATTTTCTGCCAAAGAATTCAGCAGGTTTTTTCAGTGCTTTCTTTGACTTCAAGTTTGAATCACCTTTGTGCTCTCTAGAGAACCATCATGTGAAAACCTGAATAATGCAACACTCAGATGCTGCTAAGGCCCATGGAACTGCTCAAGGATTAGAAGTCAAGGACATGGGCACTTTAACCTAGCAAAAAAAAAAGGAAAAATTTAAGACAGTTCTGTGCTATACCTTGTGAAAAACATGAACACAGGTGCACTCAATGTCTTCATAGCAAAGTCTGAAACTTTGGCTTAAACCTGTGGGTGCACTAAAAAGCAGCAGGGTTCCAATCTGTGGCAAACAACAGTGGGTGCTGGGACCTGAGGTTGCCCCACACTTTATGTCACATTTTGGGGCCATGACCTGAATGGCCATGAGAGGCTGGAGGGCACTGGGTGGGCTCCTGAGTGAGTCTCATCAGGAGGGAACTTTGCCTGTGTGCTTGGCAAACCAAGGCACAGCAAAGGGAGATGACTGGAAGAGTTCCTTCAAAAGCTCCATCAAACCCAAGCACCAAGGCTGTTGGCTGTTGGATGCTAGGACTCCCACCACAGTTTCTGCTGCTGAGCTGCTCATGAAGAAAGCTAGAGTTTGCTTGTGAGTCCCGTCCTGTGTGCTCTTTGGGGAGAATAAAACAAAGCTATTTCAGGCAGCAGCATACTAAGTGGCTGAAGCTGCTTTCCAAATGAACATACAACTATGCAGGGAGCTATAAATTGATATTATTGTAACAGCGGAGTTACACTGGAAGAAATGAGTGGGCAGGAAAGAACTGGGCAATATTGCTGCATTTACCTACAGCAGAAATGACAAGCACAGAAGTGTGTGTTCCTATGCGAATCAGTCTGGATGACAGGGAGAGACGGAAGTTGATTTTTATTTTTTACCAATATTTAGGCAAAGACGACTTAATTCTGCCCTCCTTCAGACAACAGGAAGAGCCTGCTGTTCAGCAATGTGAGCAGCAGTTTTTACAGAACCACAGAATCAGTCAGGTTGGAAAACACCTCTGAGATCACAGAGTCCAACCTGTGACTGAACACCACCTTGTCAACTAGACCATGGCACTCAGTGCAACATCCAGTGTTTTTCTGTGAAGAAATTCTTCCTAATGTCCAACCTAAACCTCCCCAAGTGCAGATTAAGACTGTCCTCTCATCCTATCACTAGTTGCCTGGAAGAAGAGGCCAACTGTCGCAGTGTCGGACACGAACACGCAGACTCAAACAGCAGGTTAGCAGCAGGTCAGTCAGGACCACCGAGCAGAGCGAAAAGGGCCCTGCCCACCTTTATTATCACACTTTTATACCTCTTTTAAAACAATCATACATTGGTAGATGAGGTTAACACCTCTAGCATTTTATAGGATAGGAACACAGTCTATCACCTTTCTCCGCCTTGGAGAAAGGAATGATTAGCAATGTAAAAGTTCAGTAAACAATCTTAGCCGGTTAGAAAAACAAGAGCTATGTTTATAGAGAATGCATGAGAACTTCTACTACAAAAGTAAAAACGTGGAGCACTGTGAAAACCAGGGAGACAGCCAACCCCTCACTACCTTTCAGGAGGTTGTAGAGAGTGATAAGGTCACCCCTGAACCTCCTTTTCTCCAAGCTAAACAGCCCCAGCTCCTTCAGCCGCTCCTCACAGGAATTGTGCTCCAGACCCTTCACCAGCTTCACTGCCCTCTCTGGACCCTGGACAGAACTCAACAGCCAACATTTTCACAAAGAGAAAGCTGAATTTTCTTTGGCACTTAGGAAATCTCCAAAAGGAACAACAGGCTTTTGTGTAAAAACAACTGAGCCAAAATGTTCCCTTGCTACAAAATAGAGAACATTTTTAAAACCCAGTGTTCATTTCTTTAATGTCTTAGCAGTGGGAATTTTTTTGCCTCCTAACAGGATCTTCACAATGCACTTGGCATTGTGAAGATACTATAATTTAATCAGGACTTCATAGAATGCAAACTCCCACATGGTTTGAATAAAACAGATAATAAAATCTTTAAGTGATGCGTGTTCAGTTTATATTTATAGGCAAAAGTTTTCCCTTCTCATCCAAATCTGAATCCAAACACTGTACAGAATCACTAAAGAGTATTAAGTATCTAACCCAGAAGCTACAATCTCAATGAACACTTTAGCAAATGCTATAAAAACAAATTTCCAGAAATGTTTGTTGTTGTTTTTTGACCTGTCCAGTCTGCTGTAAATTCAGGCTAGGACTCTCTGTAATATTTACTGACACATAATGAGTTGCCTAAACACATTTCATTTTCCTTATAATACACAAACACGTTATTCTCCACAGCCCATTAGAATCAGTGTAAGTGAGCTCTCTCTTACATACTGCACCCTTTCCTCCTTCAGAAAGCAAGCCCTGACTTTTTAGGGGAGGAAGGAAGAAGTGGTCTGAAGCAAGTAATCTTGCAAAGGCACTGTAAAGCCACAGCCCAAAAGTGACCCCTAAGCACTGTTTGTTGAAGACCTTCTTCATTTCATTTTCAAAACTCCTACAGAGGAAAGAAAGCTCTGCTTTCTCAGATGAGAGCTACTAAATCCAATTTGCTCCTAAACTGTTAGGAAGGTCGCACTTCTTGACTCCTAGCCCAGACAAAATGTGCATGTGAATGGGCCAGGTCCAGATGGTGACCCAAGAGCATTGCTAGTCTGGTTCAGCACTAGGCTGATCTTTACATTTCAGAGCCACTGGGAAATATACAGAGGAATCAAATATTTTTGTGTTTGTGCACACAGAAGTTGCAATTTCCTTCCAAGACTAAAAAATTAGTGTATGGCTGTTGGTGGAGAGGGGTGAATCTATGTCTCAGCTGGATCTTTAAGGGCACTTCCAAGTCCAGCAATGTTGGTGTTTTTTTGAGCTCAGAGCCTGACATTTGGAGGGTTACAATTCTCAGACTAAAGAAGCCATGCATAAGCAGCAGTTCTAAGGATGCAGTGCACACAACCTTTCATCCAAACTGCAAGGCAAGGGTACCTCTGCTGTGGGGTCTGGACTGTCCTGTGGACGGGACTTCCCTGCTGAAATTTTCAGAAGCAGGTAATAAGAGGCCCAAGAAGAAACAAAAAATATAGCAGAATACTTTAAGAAAAGATAACAAACCAAAATTTAAATAGTGAACTTGGATGAGTACCAGGGCCTCTCACCAAACACAAGGACTGTACAAAATAGAAAAAAACACCTTGAAAACCTCAACACAACAGAGCTAGTTCTACCTGAGGTGAAGACTCTTTCTGAGTCCTGCTTTATAGGGTAATATTGTCTACAGTTTCTCATTTTGTTGGAGTTTTATTCCCTTCAAACCAGAGGGAAACCACTGGACTTCTGTATCTGATATCTAAACACCACTGTCGTTACAGGGAAACTGAGTCACACACAGAGGAAAATGGAAGAAGCCACTTTGGTTGGCATCCAGTCGGGGAAACCACTACTACAATTTTATCAGTGGTTTAGATAGAAATCACACTTCACCTCGTGACATCTAAGTTAGTTGTTCAGTTTAGGGTACATTCAATATCATCGATCCCTGAGAACACCCAAGCTCTCTGTGAGTCACTAAAGCTGCTCTCACGGCTTACTGCACCTATAACCATCACACATCAGCAAACCCCTGAGCCTGCTGGCTTCAACCGAGGGGATCATAAGCTGCAAAGCACTGCAGAGGTTTTGACAAAACAGGTAATCACTTCTAAACTCCATAAGCAGAAGAAGGTAGATTGCATTCTCAGGGTCAAGTGGCTTCCAGTGCCAAGAGTTATGCAGCCTATTCCCAACCAGATGGGCAGATGCAAACTGCATCTCCATGATCCATCACATAACCCTTGCTACATCAGCACTGTAATATTTATAAAGTTCATGAGCAGTATGTCAGTGAATTGCAGCTTCATGCCACTTTCTCTCAAATTGCACGTCTTCTGGAGGAATGGGTCTTTGATTTTCAAGCTCCCTTACATTGTGGCGCAGCAACCTGCTGGGGATTTATGGGCATTTCACGGGTGTTTAATGAGGCTTACACCGTAACCAATCCAAACTGCTCTTGATCATGGAATACTGAAGCACATTCAGTAAAGCTGATGGAGCCTGAAACACCTCGAGAGAAATACTGAATGAATCAAAACAATCAGCTTGCCATGTCCCTCTGTTCCAGCTTTGCTGGTGAATACCAGACACACATATACACAGAATAAACACTCCCTGGTTTATTTCTGGTTCCCTCAGATTTACAATGTATTCAGAATGGGCACTAGAGATTCACTGATATATCTCTGTGAGCTTTTAAACATAGAGATAAAATTTATTATCTTTCAACTTTCTCTCTAAAAATCTGATTTTAAAGAAAAAGTAGAGTATAACAAAGACATGAAAGCAACATTTTAAGATGATATTTTAAGTGTACTATTTAATGACATTCTGAAAGGCAAAAGTGTCACTCCTGGAAGGTATTTAAATGCCTAAATATCTTTGAGCACCTAGGGGCCCCCAAAAGGGTTTATATTTGCAAAGGAAGATGTTAAGGTACTGTAATTTAATGTACAGCATTTGAAAGAGAGATAAGTTAGAGTTACACATACACGCAGCCTTCAATCTGATGTATTCCGTATCTGGCACCTACCACACATAACATCCTTAAACATTTTTAACAAGTTTTCCTTAAAGTTAATAATTAGAATGAAACACTTATCTAGTTTCTTCAGAAAGCTTTCAGCTTTAAAATCAGATACCCACAAGCTCCCAAAAAAGGAAATGAGGCAGAAAGGAAAGAAACTTATGTGCGATGCTCTCATCTACAACAAAAAGTAACAGTGGCTTTTTCACTTTCAAGGATCCATGCTGTTACAGGTGCTTATTCAGATATCTCTCTGTTTAAAATAAACCTCCATGAGCTTACTTTCATTTTCACAAATATTCATGTGTACAGCATGTGCCTCTACAAACTTTTACAATCTAAACTGGAATATTCTGGAGCCTAATTTGCCCTTCACAGCAGGAGTGGTTCTGCTGATTAGCAGATCTTTTTCAAGCTGAAATCTACACATGTGATTGATCTACAAAGTCTCTTTTGTATCAAAAACCATTTTGTAAACGCTTGAAGAGTACTGCTGCTGCTTGCTGTACCCTTCCTACAACTAACCTTTGCTGTTGGTGAAGTTGGGATCATGCTAACAAGGGGCAACTACCCTGAAAAGGGGCAGGAGGCAGCAGGCTCACTGGAGAAAGCACCATTTCGTACTCCTAGCTCTTCCTGAACATTACCAGCCAGCCACAGCCACAGTCAGGCTCCCAGCATAGGAAACCCCTCAACAGGACCTACTATGGTTGTTCTTCAGAGCAAGTACCATCACTCCTGAAGGTCTCTTATTTATCCAGGTTTTATTTCTTCAGACTAATACAGAAAAGAAACCAGCTTTGCTGTCCCATCTTTTATTTTCTTTCTGATTTCTCCATTTACATGCCTTGCAAATTTGTTTCACTATAGAAAATAACTGCTATAACAATTTAGGGCTGTCTGGCCACGTCAACAGCATTGGCACGGAGAGCTCTGACTTTCCTGCTCCATTTTGTACTTGTGCAGAGTGCAGAAAGCAAAATCATTCAGAAATTTGTCTTGTAGCATGCCTTTTGTCAGCAAATGCTGAATGCAGCACTAACCTGTAGCCTTGCTCCCACTGCTTCATGTGCTAATAAATACTTCACACTGGAGTGACTTCCAGCCTTTTTGAGTGTAGGTAGTCAGCAACAATTCACCACTCTCACTTAAAAGATGAAATTAAGCTGTCATAAAAATCAACTCTGTGCCAAAAGTTACATGGAAGCTTACTGACAGCAATCCTCATTGCTGCTCGTCTCACCTGCCCTGTGCCAATGGGGTTCTGCCTTTACTTTTGTACTTTGAGTTAAACAGTTGCCAAGTTTATTTGTAGAAACTGGTGTGGACAAGTTAGTTCCTACTCCTGTGCTGGTTATCTTGAGATTAATGGGAAATCCAGTCAGAGGGGTAAGTAGTCTGAATGGGAAAGGGATGCAATCCAACAAAATCCCAAAGTAGCGTCAATTTTTGGATCTTGCAGCCTGTGCTTGAGAAAACAATAAACGACCTTTCTGTGCTATAAAGAACCACAGAACTGCAAAGAGATGCCTGTTGTTGACAGAATAGAAACTTGATGGAACACTTTGGGTACTTTAAAATCGCCATCTAAATTTTGAGATTTCCTGAAATACTGCCACAACACAGGTCTTTCACAGTGGAACTGAATGTTACATATCTCACCATCAAATATTAAGTAACAATATCCTGTTTGGGGAGGCAAAAGAAACCATCCCCCTCTCCAAAGCTCTTCCTGCTAAACACTGCTCAGAGCTCTACAGAAAAAGAGGGAATAACCAGTTTTTTTCTTTCAGTAAAACAATTCTGGGCTGTCAAAAGAAACAGAAGTATGTTTCTGGTTCATTCTGATGTCTGAGGTGTTACACAGACCTTGCTCAGACACCATCAGGACATGATTTTCTCTCGTGGGGAAGACTGGCATTTGAGTTCAGCTCAGTTTGGGCACTTCACAGTCCTGCTGTTGGCTGAGAAGTCAGAGAACCACTCTGTTCTACACGTTATGTACACAGGCCTGACATTACTTTGCATGTCTTATGCACAATACCATTTAAGTGTTTATTTACACTAGGCTGTTCTGCTAGAACAAACATTCTCATCTGGATTCCAAACAAAAAGAGAAGCACGCCAGCATTGCTTCAAGCTAATGTTTCCCTGAAAAGGCTTTCTTAGGGGAAAGGACTGTCTAAAATCCTGGTGTGCCCGTTCCCCATTTTGACCACTACTCAGAAGAGGTGCTGGCTCTGCTTGCCACCACCTGCAGTAGATGTACCTTGCAATTACTGGTAGCTTTATTCGTATTTTGGTTCCCCAAAAGCAAGACATGCTATAGAAACCTGGATTTTTAAGTGACCAGAACTATCTGGTCCCTTGATGATCACTCTTCACATTTTAACAAAAATTTAGACACTACACTGCATTGCACAAACCCACACCATCCGAAACAAAGCAAAACACCTGCTCCAGACAAAATGAATGGTCTCCACCTCATCTGCAAAAAGTGTCAGGGTTTGAGGGAAAGAACAGAACAGTGCTGGGTTAGGGAAACAAGAAGATGATTGCATCCTCCGTACTCTGTGGAGGAACAACCAGTAACGACTTCAGCTGAGACTGAACTTACTCTCTTTGCTTTTCAGTCCTGGGCTTCACTAGCAATTTCTTTTTTGTCTGTAGCAGGCTGTGGCCCCAGAAGAGAATGACCAGCTTTGAAAATCAGTCATTTGGGCCCCAGCCTCCTACAGCCCATGAGCTAGGAAACAGCATGACCACAACCATCTCAGAATGACTCCTCACACTTGAAAACAAGTTCCCATGGTTTTTCAGGCACATAGTGAGAAGCCCAGCTGGGAGGCCACTCTGCCCAGTAGGAGCCAGGTTTTACTTCAGCAATATCCTTATTTACTTCAGCAACAGAAAGGTAGAGACACTTCAATAGAAATTAATATATACCAAACAGAAGTCCTAAAAATAACACTAAGAAAAGAAAGAAAGCATGCAGCTGGGAAGCTGCAAACCTCTGTTTTCCTGCTCTCACCATTGTATAGGTAACATGTTTTGGTTAAATTCTTTTTAGAACATTCACTTACAGTGAGGCAGAATTTTGGAGGATGGCAGAGACACTTTTATGCATTCACCTACTGCAAGGCAGCAACAATGTAAAAAATAGCAAGAAAAATAAACTACTATGTAGCACAAAAATAGAGACCGCAGCCACTGTCCCAATCCTTACCTTTCAGAGTTGCCTTCTTAAGTACCTTCATGGCATAAAGCTGGCCTGCATCAGATCCTTTTATCTTCCTGACTAGAAATACCTGTAAAAAGCAAATGTTTTGTATAGATGAGTACTGAATTTCTACTTACAAGACTTACTGCATTTGACAGGAGAATAGATACTATAGTTCACAAATTCTAATGAAAATTACTAGCTGAAAGCATTTCATATCTATTTCACCTGCAATTGGTTGAGCTAGCTCTGGAGATTTTCAGTTTTAAGCCTTTACCCCCTCACAAAAAAGCCATTTTCAACATTATTAATTGACCTTATACATTCAGTTAAGATGGGTGAAAAGTTAGAATCAGTGTGCACATATCTCTTCCTATTCTGACCAGCTTTACACGAAGAAAAAATTATGTCTCATTTGTGTCTAGGAATGTGCAGTGTCTTAAAATTATTGCCATCAATTAAATTAAATAAAAAATAAATTTGGTGCCATTAATGCCATAAGTCATGATTAGCAACTTGCCTAAGATGCAGTTGCAGCATAAAGTTCATACAGCTGAAAATCTGTTGTTATTATAAAAAAGACAATTTTCCCTGTTACAATCTCCTATGCTTCATCTTCCGACAGTGTAAATTTTTAATTAAAGAAAAATAAAGTTTGTATCTAAAGTTGTACCCTCTTTGTTTCACTACATGCAAATATTTCTTATCTGCCCGAGTGCACCTGAGCACTGGAGGGGTAGTGAACAAAGGAATCAGCGGTTCAGTTTGGTCTTTAAAAGACTTTCAGTGTTTTAATAATTGAAAATAAAATAAACAAATCTTTTAGCTGGACACACTCCATCTGCTGAGGTCAGAAGTACCAGGCAACAATGTCTCTTCTATTTATTTCAGCACTTGTGTTACTGGACAGAAGCTCAAGCAAAGCCAAATGTGGAAATAAAAATATAGTCCCTACATATGTAGCATATACTTATTAATATATGAATTTAAAAAGAATAGGTGAAATTATGTAACTAATGAATGTCTAGTTGGATTAAAAATTCAATGGCAATTATTTTATTAATTGCCTATCCAGGAACCATGCAGCTTTGTTAACTGTCTCAACCTAAAATATAAAAAGCCAAAAAAAAAGGAAGGAGGAAGTATGTTCCTAGCACAATTTTTGCAAGTTGAAAGACTCTTCCTCCTAAAAAGACTCCAACCTGTAAACAGATTAGATTTTCTCAAATCCCTTTGAGGAAAGGTTTGTGGGAAGGGAGAACAACTTTTATCAAGCAGGTACAGAAGCCGGGGAAAAAAAAAAAAGGTAAATTCTCTCTGAACAACTTCATCAGGACTCTTACATCTGACAGCATCACAGCTGCAACACTTCTACGACATGATCTGATGGGTTTTGGTGAGACTTTCCTTCTCAAGATGTTTCCTGTGCACAGGAGATTTGCACAGCTCCTCAGCTGAGCTGCCCTGACCAGCTGAGCTTGGGCACAAGTTGCTTGCTCCCAGCTCCTGCTTCCTAGGCTGATGAATATGGATGCTGAAAAACTCCAGCAGATAATTTCTTCAGCTCTCTGCAGCATTTTTGTGAGAGTTCTGTCTTTCCCCTGCTGATTACTTTGAACAAGATTACAGTATTGTAAACTTCTTGCACCTGCGGGTTGTTTGGCAGAAGTGTTATGGTTCTAACTAGAAAAACATTCAGAGATGGGTGTCTTAGAACTTGACCAATCCCCTTAGGGGGTGGATAGCAGAAACCAATCACCTTATGCCACTCAATACACTTTGTGAACTAACATGTAAGTCTTCTGAGAATTCATTAAAGTGCTTTTCTTTTATCCCTGAGCCTGGACTTCGTGTCGTTTCTCTACTCGGCCACGGTGAGAACAGCGACAGATGAACATACAAATACCTCCAGTGCTCACAACTGTAGGAAACAATGATGAAATCTGGATGCAATAGGAAAACATTAAACTTTCTCAAGTGTTTTTTGTTATTATTCATGATAAATTAAGCTCAGCTGCTCCAGCATTAACAGAAAGTCAATTCATTTCGAAGTTTACAGAGGAAAGTTGGGATATTTTTCTATCCAGGTCAAGTGAAAGATTTAATTTTTGTATTGCATTGAAAAGGAGGAGAGTAAGCTTGTCCAGACACTAGATTTTCAGCTGTATTACTATTCTTTAAAAACATTAATGGACTCTTTACCCCAAAAAACCAAAAACCCAAACCCTTAAGATAATGGTTTTCAACAGCACTGCACACAGAACAGCACAGCATGCTGCACCTGCAGAAATATTAGGCTGCAGTTCTTGAAATATCTTGTCTGCCATATAATCTTGCAAAGTTTTTAATACCCATGTTGCTGTAATAAGCAGAATTATCAATTTACATTGCTAGTCACTAGTCAGCTGTTCACAGTAGCATGGGATAGGGCACTTGTCTGCATTCCCTCCAAAGGAGATGAGTCAAGAACACTATGTTCTTTTTCAGAGGACATCAAAATAACCACCAAGCCAGAAAGGAACAGAACAAATGAAAATGCATTGTAGTGCAAAATGATGTCATCTTTCTGACTGTTCTTAAAGGTTCTTAAAACCACCAAGTAGCCCTGAAGTGCTTACTTGACAGGTTATATTAGCTGAACTATACTAGTTTGCCAGAAGAGAATGTGCACGTGGCTGGGCATGACTTCCAATTTTCTAGTTTGCTATGTTTGCAAACACCTCAGGTTATTAACATCTGAACTAGCAAAACTCCCTTAGCTGGCACAATTGGTGCATCATCCAAAACGTGATCTAAAAAGCTAAGGAAGTGTTGGGGGTACTCACTCTGACACCAAAGACATCATCTCCAGTCCTGCAAGAAATTATTTAAGCTTTGCGTGAACAACTTGAAAACCTAATGGTCTGCATCCCCAGAAGCATGGACTTGAACCATTAGCTCAAATACCACAGAGATGAAAATGTAGGGAGTTGGGGACTGCATAAGAAACACAGAGAAGACCTCTCTCCCCTGTGTCTTTGCTGCTCTGGGGAGTTTACTGATCTTTCTCACATGAGATATGGGAAGTGATTTGTGATCACATGCAGCTCCAGACAGGCACACTATCCACACTCACACTCTAATGCCCCAGAAATCAGACCTCCTTTTGGGGAGTGGTTGCAGAGACAAGGCATTTTGCTTATAAAATGCTTAAGGCTAGAAGGCCAACTCAAACAGTACTGAAAATGCATCAACACAATCTAAGGTAGCCAGTGAACCATTTCTAAAATCTTCACTGCCTGAATATGAAAACTGACCATTCTGCCTCTGTTACTTTTGTGAAAGATGTTTCCTTCTCTTGTTCTTCTTCTTACACTGAGTCACACAGTAAACCTATTTTTGAGCTGTTTGTTTTTCACATTCATTTAATATTTAAAACTTAAATACACTGTGCTCTGAAGAAATCTTTGAGTTCAAGACTTGGTATTAAATGTTAATTTTCTTGATACCTCTCATCTCAGGGAACTTCTAATAGATTTAATATCAATATAATTCTAGAATAACCAGGAAGTTGATAAATACTCTTGATTGATAAATAGAGTTTATAGTTGATAAATACAGTTTCCTTTAGGAATAAACCTAAAGGTTCTGATTGGAAAATATTTTTTAAAACTCCACCGAATAATATAGCTATAAGGACTTCCATGCCTAGTTTCCACTAGGTTCACTGTTCCAAAGGTTTCAATGTCTTATTTAAACCATGGAAAGACTTAAAGGCTGAATTGACTCTTCCTTCTTTCTCTCCATCTTTCCTTCCTGTTTTTGTTTCCAATCAACACACCCTGCTAAAGAATCGTCCTTGGAATTAAGAAAATCCTTTGTCCTAAGATATGTGGAGAACGTTATTTCTCCACAAATTACCTTGTGGTCATACAGGCAGGAGATTTTTCCCCATGCTCATGCAATAATGATTACTGTATTTTGCACTGGGGTTTATCTCCAGGACCCTCTCAAGGCCTCTGAGTGTGAGCTAAACAGCACCCTGGGACTTGGAAATGTGCTGGAGGCTGCCCTCAGTGGGAATTGTGCCGCTAACTACTTTAAGCCTTTGAATGCTCCTGTTTACATCCTCCAACTAAGCAGCAGTGGCACACTCACCTCCCTGGTGGACAGGTGAGAAAGAGGGAGGAGGGCCTAATTTTGTAAACAGTGATGCTTATGAACAATCACTTGTACTCATTAGTCCAGGTCCAGAGCCAAGGGCACTATTTCCTAAACTGGTTCATATGCAGGAATCCAGCTAAAAGACAGATGTGTTCCTAAAATGAAGACAGAAGGGCTTTCCTTATCTGCCTTTACAACATAATTTATATATGCACAATGTCAGCAGTGTAAATGAAGTCAGAGAAAGGACACAATCTTTTCAGTGTTGCTCTGGGTGATTAGGTGACAATAAAAATTACCTTTCCATATGAACCTTGTCCTAATACTTTCAACAGTTCAAACTGAGAAGGATCTGCTTTTTCAAAACCTTCCTTGACATGATGACTGATGTCTATTTCCTTCACGATACCTTCTTCCTGCACAGGAAAAAACAAAAAAACAAAATCTCCAAATCAGAGCTGTTATCCTAAGGAAACATATTGTTTATTAAACTCTTGTGTTCTGTGATGCTACAATCATGTAGCAAATTTTGAAAATAGAAACAAATGCTTGTCTAAATATTCCACATGTCTGTTATTAGCTGGGGAGGGTAACTGTCAGGACATCCAGGCCTGGTGTTTCTGTTTATTGAGCCTCAAGATATGACTATATAAAGAAAGATTATACAAGCTGCAGTCAAAAATCCACTACAGAGCTTGGTGTGCCCATCAGAGACCTTGCTAGCAGAGTAGTATGTATGCAAATCCACACTACAGAGGCTCCATCACACTTCTCTCCACATACTTTCTCAGTTTCCCCTCAAATCATCATTTAAGACAATCTTAAAAAGCTTCCTTCATCTTAAGCAGCGGTTCTTCTAATGAGCAGGCAATAAAGAAAAGACATTGCTAAAACAGACTCTTCCTATTTATCTCAAAAATTGGAAAGTTACTGCTGGTAAGCATTTAAAATAGAAAACAAATTAATGGTTAGATGTAAAATGAGGTGGTGGTGGGAGAAGACTGACACAAACTTCGTTGCTTGCAAGAATTAGCTTTATATGCTTTGGATTTGTCCAGGTTCTTTTGTTAAAATATTTCCTCTGTCAATAGATGCACATTCCTCAAAGACACCAGTTGAACTGGGACCTTCATGGTGCAAGCTGTGATAGATGGCATTCGTTTCAGTTGTTTGTTCCATGTTACTTTGGCGTGTTCCTCTAAGAAGAGAGCAACTGGGTCATGTGGGACCCAGAGGGACTACACGGAGTTTGCAGCAACCCAGAAAGCCAATGAGCTGAAAAGAAACCTGGAAAAAAGGACCTACTTCTCAAGGACACAATGATAAGGAAAGATAACATTTACACACCCTTTTATTTCTGTCGTGTTTTGTACACCTACATTTGAGCTTTTTGGTTTGTTTGGTTTTGGGGTTTTTTCAAACCACTTGTTCTAACTTCTCTACAACAAAAATACGGATTTTTGAGTACAAACCTTTTTTTTTTCATCTCTCAAGTTTGAAGGGAATTACTCGTTTAGGAATAAGTTTGAATATTTCTGCACCCATTTTTCTGCACCCAATTAGAAATAATTGGAATCTTACAAACATTTTTAATGTGGAATTTTCCTGCAGTTTTCCTTTCTTCCCCCCAAAAATCCTTATAAGATACAGAAATGTAACATTAATTTCCCACACTTAGTAATTAATGTTGAGAAAATAATGTCCTAAAAATGAAAAGGCATACAAAAAACCCCAAACCAACAACATTTGGCCAAAACACATTCTGTGCTAAATGCGAACGAATTTGATTTCCTTGTCCTCCAGAAACATTGCTGTCACTTTCTACCAGCTTTAATTTGTCAAGATACATGGCTTGCATTACCCAGATTGCTTTCTATATTGTAGTTTCATCCCTCCTCTTCCCTACCCTGCCTCTTTACACTCACATGCTTTGGAACAGGGACTATTTCCTCTTCTTGGTTTGGAAAGTTTCCTCTAGTTCATTCGTGCTACCACAGTCATAGGAAAAGAATCATCATCTCAGAGCAATTCCTTTTTCTGATCCTAATTCCTATAGTTTAAGGTTTGCCGGAAAGGAAATGCTTGAAACCAAAGGATAGTTTTCACAGGGAGATTTAAAGGATTTCTAAGTACAGAACTGCCAAAACTGGCTTTAATTGCTGTGTGAGATAGCATAACTTTCTGATATTAAATATATGATTTTTTTCAATTTTTTTGTACTCCAGCCTGAACTATGAAGTCACTTTTAGCTACATTTGCAATTCAAATGATGAGTGAGTTTCAATTTGCCCATTCATATTACTCATCAAAGTAACAGACCTACAACCCTAAGCGTATTTCTCATTGTATGACTAAATTTAATATAACCTCTTTAGGTTCATGAAATGTGTTCAGTTACAGGAATATACTGAAAGTATTAAAAGGATGAAAATTCAGCTTGCTGGAAGAATGCTTAAAAATTTCTCGCACTCCCATAGAATAGCATAAATAATTTGTAACATGCAATGAAACCAGTACTTTAATTATATGCATCTTTAATTAAAAGCTCAGAAACAAAAGAAGAGTGTTTACAAAAAATGGAACCAAATACAAGGCCTAGAAATGTTTATAAGAGATGCATGGCTTTTAAAGACAGAAAAAACATGTTAGATTTTGTGATTATCAAAATATAAAAACGTTGGTTAGAAGAGGCTTCTAGGGGTCATCTAGTCTTAACAGTCCTGCCCAAAATATCACCGACACTTGATCAGACCAACCAGCTGGGGTTTTGTCCACTGTGGTTTTCAGTGTCTCATGAAGCTTGAGCCACTTCCTATGAATGAATATTCTCTTTCAATTTGCCCACAGCCCATTCAAGCTGGCTGATCCACATGTCCTTAGGAGGAAGCAGGATATTTTTCTAGGAAGGTAGGATTTCCTGTGGATTTCCTGTGGTCGCCTCGCTAGAAAGGGGCAGCAAAGCAGCACTGAAGAAAAGCATGCCAGACAGCTGTTTTTTCACCCATCATCACCACAGTGGTGTCACTTGTGAGCTGTCCAAGAGGTAGGCAGTATTTCAGATGGTATGACAAATCCACTTCCCACTGGGGCAGAAAGCCAAACTGGCAGTGCTTGAGACTGAAGATGGACACAATTCCTTAAAGGAAATACATGCTTAGAGTGTTTGCTCACATGCACCCATTTGCCATGAATGCATTTCTATACTCTTACTACTTAATGGCTGCAGAAGTTATGGGATAACTTCTGTTTTACCTTACTAGGAAAAAAACCCAACACAAACCAAACAGTGTTACATTATTTACATTCTTACTTACATGGGATTTTCTCATTTGAAGTCTCCCTGTATTACGCTAATATGGAATCTGGCATAATTTTTCTCAGGTATTGATGATCAGAGGGAAACCCAAACTGTCAAAGCACAAGTATTGTGAGCAGGTCTCCCAACTATTTTTGCTCTGTGTTGCATCCTAGAAACTTCTCTGATATATATTTATTTTTCACAGTTCCAGGAAGTGCACCATATTTTCATCAGGAATTTGCATAACAACAATAAATCTGAGTCAAAAGAACCATGATACAGATAAAGCCTGCACACTGAAGAAGCTGTTTTGATGGAAAGGATTTCACTCTGGAAAAAAAAACCCGGCCAACTTCAAAAATGGTTTTGATCAGTAAAGTCGGTGGAATCAAAAGGGAATGTTCCACAGTTTGATCTTGCAACAGCTGTGCACACCAGCCCAGGCTCTTGCTCCCTGCTGACTTGTCCCAACACTGCATTAGCAGGAATGCTTGACTGGATAAAGCTTAATCTTTTGTAAACTTCTCTAAATATTTATGTTTGCACAAAAAACATCATCCTGTGACAAAAGTGAGATGGATGTTCTTGGTGGCTTGAAGAAAGCACATGGTCAAGCAGGATAGACTAGAGGAGGGAGAGCAATAAACTGGAAGGATAAAAGAGGAATGAAGAGTGCTTCTCTATCTTAATACAAGAAAGACCTAGTCCGGGTCTGATTCTATACTGCATTATTCACTTATAGACTTCCCCCCAAAGCTAGCAGAAGATTTGGACATTAAAGTAACTCACTAATAGAACTGAAAGACCATTTTGATCCCTCTCCTCTGGGACATGGGAGAAGAGAGCCTCTGTTCTTGCCCTGTGACTGTGGATAGCACAGACACATCTGTTCTGGTGCTTCTGGAAGGCGACAGCTCCCTGTAGCACTGATCTCAGCTCAGTTCCAGGATTTCTTCATGCAGCCTTGGAGATACAGAGGCACTACTGCTCAGTGGCTGCTGGAGAGCAACCACAGAAAACTCTTCTAACTGCAGCAATACCTCCCGACCCACTGTCACATGTCAGAGTAGGATTAAGAAGTGTAGGGATATGGATTTGGCAGTGGAGTACAAAAAGTCATACAAAAGAGCAGGCCTGCCTGGAGAGCCACTCCTCAACTTACTATCTTGCCTGTTCCACAACTTCTCAGCAAACATTATGGAAAGAATACCTCCTAGCAAATGGACAGGTTTAGCCCCTTTTGGAGTCTTGTCTGGCTACTCCCCAACTAGTTTCTTAACAAGCAGAGCTAAGGTCATCAAACAAAGAGACCACCACTGCAGGTATATTTCACCCACACACAAAAAACTTTCCTCATCAAGACTTCCTGAGATATCAGTAGGGGGGGATTATTCAAGAGTCAGCTACTTTTACCAATGCAAAAATTTATGCTACCATATCACATGGGAAAAAGCCATGGTGCTAATGTAACATGATTATTGTTTTGAAAAATCAGTAAGAAAGGATTCCTAGTTTTATTCCTTGCCTGGCCATCTCCATTGCAGAGGATCAAGACTGACATACAGGTCTGGCTGTGAAGGGTAAGCTTCATTTTCCAATAAGAATATGTGCACTTCTGATGTGCAAGTTTTACAGCCTTTAGGCTTGTGTGACTTAGTGTCTGATGTCAATGAAGAAGTCAATGAAAATGTGGCAGGAAGAAATAAGAAATAATGGTAACTCAGAAAGTATTTTACTGTTGTTTGAGATAATCATTATTTGTCTACAGCATATGCTCAGGATACAGACTTCGTTTTGTTACCCATCTTCCCATTTGGCAGATTACCACCTAACATAAACCAAATCACAATTATTTAACTACCAAGTATCACAGGCAACACAACATTTCAAAATAATATGATTCATTAAGAAAGCATGTTTAGAACTGTGATATGGGAACAGTTAGGACAGGATGTGTCTGATAAAGATGAGGCCAGGTTTCTACCTCTGTTTCACAGTTTCTAATCTAGCTCAACCCATAGGAGAGTAATTTGTGTCATAGACGTAACAGGCTATTCAAATGCTGCCTGGGGCAGGAAGTGAATTGCTGGCCTGCATTCAGTTCTTTGAGGACAAGTATCTACATTAAAAAAAAAGTAGAGGAACATTTTCATTAGCCTCTTCCCAAGCCAGTCTCCAGCAGCTGGAGTAAAAGTTGAGAAAGAAATCTTCCATTTTAAATGGGTTATAATCCAAGTTCTGGCCTCTGCTGTCATCTGGAAAGATGTAAACTGAACAATAATACCATAACTGGGCCTGGTTGCTTTGTTCTCTGCTGTCAAATACACATTTGCCTTAACAACAATGAATTGGACTTACTGAGCCCTTAAAGAAGCACGTGGAACTCACAGTGAATTCGCTGGACATTGTGCCAGGTCTGTATTCGGCCTTCTAGCATAAGCTTACCTACCTTCTCAAAAGGTCATATAAACAGTACATTACAATTTCAAGAGAGACTGCAATTTCTTTCACAAATGTGAACAGAATTTGTTGTCTTGCACATGGAATTCCAACAAGTATGTCAAAACTTACTGGGAAACAAAAACCTTAAGAGCAATTTCTGTAGAAATCAGCTGTTAAATTCAGCAGACCTTTTTCTAGAGAGGGTAACAAACTCTCTTTAACACCTCTCTCCAGCTCCAATTTTTTATCCTATACTTTCAGTTTCTTCTCCCTAATACATGCTTGTACAGTTGGGGTTCAGCTGAAGTCCAACAAACTAAATGGGAAGAGATGAATCACAGAGAGCAAAGGCAGTGAATACAATCTGCTGGATGGCCTGGTGAAGTCCATGAGGTAGAGGTTTGAGTATTTGGGAGATTTGGGTAAAATCTTTTGTGCTACAAGGCATCCTGTGTATCTTTGATGAATCACTTAAGGCTGAATTCAGCTAAATAAATGCAAGCATTTATAGCACGGGAGAAAACATTTTGAGCTAGGTTTACTTTGAAGTCAATAGAGAGAAGCAGGGACTTCATGATTAAAAGAGATCGGATCCTTAAAATAAATCATATCCTAAAAAGTGCACATTTCTGTCTCATGACTATGAAGAAAGCCTAAGATAACTTGCTGAACTGAGGGCTTCTGCAGTTGCATTCACGAGATGAATTCATCTTTACTGTATGATTTTAAAAATCACTTAAATAGAGAAGTATTGTGGCCAGATTTTTAATGACATTACAAGAGAGATGTTTGCTGATAAATGCCATGAAACGTCTATTGAAATGGAGTATTTTTCAGAAGAACTTAGACACTTCAAACAGCTAGACGATTAAAAAATACTCCAAGGTGCTGGAATTAGTCCACTTATCTGGATTTTGCAGCTTGGTAAATCAGGCATTTTTTCTACTTCCTCCCCAGTTTGAAAAGTAGAGATAGTTGCTTTTTGCTATTGTGTGGGAATACAATGAGAATTAACACAGAAAAAATTTGAAATTCGCATACTGTAGTAACAGATAGACAAATTGTCTGAAATGTATCCAGTATACATGAGATATCAGGTGGCCTACAACTGAATTCTCCTTTAGGTCAGACTGAAACATTCAATCAGTCTTGAAGCCTGGTGCTCTTAATCTGATGACTGAACTGTCTTTATAAACTCAGTCCCTGACAAGGACAAATATGTACAACACTATGACTGCAAAGTTGCACGGGGAGAACAATTGTCCTATTCCAAGGGCAGATATGCATTAAGTACAGGGAGACACTAATTCCTGGTCTAACTTTCAACGCTGGACTCAAATCACTAGCCAAGGTAACTCTAATTTTTATGTTATTTCTAATGCAAACTGCAAGAGTTTATGAGGAGTGGTGTGTAGAAAGAATGCCTAAGAAAAGTATTAAAGCAAGGGGTTAAAAAGAGAAAGACAAATGCAGAACCATCTGGTCACAAAAAAAAAAATATACAAACAGTTGGCCAGCCTTACTCCTACAGCAGCTCTCTACAAATACTCAAATACATTCGTGAACTTTACCAAAAACAGTCTCAAAATGAGTCACACCATTAAAGGACAAAGAAGTCAGCCATACTGCTCTAAGCTACAACAAATAAGAGCAGGAACATTTTCACCAACATCCTACGTGGCACAGCTTATATGTGTGCCACTGGCCTTTACAACTCCGAACTGGTAGGGGCCAATACACATGACTGCATTGAAAAAAAAATTACAACATAGCTCAAGTCTGGTTCCCAGGCCAGTATTGTTCCCTGTGCACTCCGCTCCGAACCACTCACAAACCCTCTGTGAGTGGCTTGGGTGACTCCTGCCAGAGACCCTCCCAGGGATGCCCCCACCCACCACCACTGCAGCCACTCACCAGAGCTGCCTGGCGCCTGCTGCAGCACGTCAGCACTCACAGGAAAGCCCCAATGGGACAGTCCTGGTGTGATGGCAACCTGTGCTCCCTGCATTTCCAGAAAACAGGTAGCCCCCACATCCCCATGCCCCAGCTTCCCATCTGTGAAATGCAGGTAAGACCATCTTCCTCTTCAGCGTGCTTAGGCACTGGGTACTGGAAAGATACCTTGAAAAAGAAGGAAGACAGGAAAAAAAAGTCTACCTGTTAAGGTTACTATTCAAGAAATGTAAATACTTGCTAAATTACTCCAATTCCCTTATTGCTGTACTCAGCTGCTTCACAGACTAGAAAAAAAAAAGGTGCCTGAAGTTTTACTAGTGCATTTGAGTGTGAAATAAAAACTGCAGCTGCACTAGGAAGATAAAGTGCTTAAGCAAAACATATTTTGAACCATTTCCTCACTGTTTCGCGATCCAAATAAAACACTGCTCACCGCAGCAGTGTAAATGGCACCACAACACAGTAAGTAGAAAATACAAAGCCCTGGGGCATTTGCATGGTGATTTTAAAGAACTGAATCATCTTTAATATGCATACTAAAGGAAAAATACCAGGTTTCATCTTGAAATGTGAGGCAGAGTCCACAAAAGGCTGTAATAAGAGAAAATCATATTACTGAAGTGCTGGATTAGTCAGTTTAGGAAAAATACCCGTCTGCTGTTTACAAATCACTTGTAGGGTTTGGTAATTATCATTTTGTCTCCAAGAGGAATACTGGCTTGCTTGCACATTTTGCGTCCTCCCATTAATTAAATCAAGCATCCACTAAGGGTTCAACCAGCTTGTACTTCACAAACTGGAGTCCTGCTGGTGATGTTAGGGAAAAACGTGTTGTAATGAGGTTCATTATCTCAATGGCATTTTACAGGCAGAGTATTAATAGGGAAATAGACTAATGTGAGGTCATTACGGAATCAAAGCAAATACAAATTAGTTTTAATGCTACTGTTCACAACATAGAGCATCAGTGAAGGCATTGAAGGAGAGAGGCTGATGCAGCTGAATGAGGCAGAGAAAAGACGGCAAAAGGGAAATTCTGACACATGATATGACAAATTTAGCAACATGGACAGAGGAATAAAATGCGGAGGGCAGAGAGAAAAGGAGGTATCAAAAAGGACACAAGACAAGAGCAATTGGCTTGTGCCTATGCCAACAGAGAAGTAAACCAAGAGAAGAATTGCAATATTAAACAACTTGAAATGCCACTTTTGCCCCTTTTATGCAGCATCTTAATCCAATTTAAGTACCTAACCATCTTCCTGGGATGAGGAGAGAGTACAGGCATGCATGTATGTACTAGAGTGATCTGACCAGGAAGCTGGCAAGCAGTCCTGGCACACTCAGAACTGCTCCCAAAAGAAAGGGTGAGAGTGTTATGGGGACCAGGGCTGCTTTGCTGCACAGCTGGTTAATGGCCTTGGGTATCCAGCCTTCTCCAGTAACTCAAATGGGCCAGCAAAACACATTATGAACACAGTGGATCCAGACTCTGCTTATTTACATAGACTCCAGCTTCCATTTTTTAAGTTATACAAAAACACACAGATAAAATTTTTAAAAAAGTTACATGAAGTACCTGACAATACCTTATCTCATGCTCGCTCCAGTTTCATGGACAAATATTTAGCAAGGGATAGTAAAACTTATCTCTTCAGCTGTATACTTTTATTACAACCATGGCTAAGACCCAGGTCATTATTTGCAGACATTTTTATTTCAGTTCCTAAAGGACATGCACAAGTACCTGTTTAAACAGAGTTTCAGCAGTCTACTGAAAATCTGGCCCAGGAAAAGGCCCATTACATTTTGTGGGTTTTTTTAACTACTCAGAAGCCTCCAGTTTAGGTCAAGTCCCTCAAAGATTCACACAGCCCATCTCCAAGGAACAAGCTGCTAAATAATTATCACATATCCTCCTTTCTGTGAAGGGAATAATTGTTTACAATTACTGTACTAAACAGAAGCATATATTATGTAAACACACTGACTGAAAAGATGTGTATTTTGGGAATGAGAATAAACAAAACACAAAAAAATCCATCTGGATGCAAAGAACACCTTTCAACACTCTTGGAAGACACCAAAGAGGTCAAACTGCTGCACCAATCTGTTTTGCAGAGATTTACAATGGATAGTGTGGTAACAAAGTGGGGAGTGGTAAGTTAGTTGGTAATCAGCTGACCGGGATCTTGACAAACTTATCATGACAACTTCACAACAGCAAAACTTCAGTCAAAGCTGATCCACAGTCTACTGAAGTCTGAAATAATTTCCAGAGTAGGAGTCATCCAAATATACATCTCTGCCTGAGTTAGCTGTCTAAACTTCTGTACAGCTGACAAAAAAATGGCTGCTTTTAGGCTTTTCTTTCTTTTAGACAACAGTATGCCTCTAATAGTTTAAACCAGGACTTAGTAAGTTTGCCTCTTTTTGCTGACTGTAAAGGAAGTCTAGGCTGATTTGTTCAGATATATATTAATTCTTCCTTCCGTCATTCCTCAGTGGCTCCTTCAACATCAGATAGAGCATATGAGCTTTTCCAAAGACATACACTGCATTATACTAGGTATTTCCAGGCCAGCTTTTGATCAACCCACCTTTTTCACTATGGATTTTCTACTGTCTCCAGCAGACAATTTTTCTCCAGAAACTCTCATAGTTTCATTTTTCTGGCCTGATGTATACCTGTACAAACTATTGCAATATCCTTCTGCAGAGACATTCTTACCCTGTGTGGCTGCTGCCATGATCTGCCACCATAAGTCAGGGAAATCAGGGCTCTTGGCCATGAAACTGGAAGCAAACCCACAACCCTGTGCCAGATATCACGACAAACTTTTACACTGGGAGAAGCTTTAACAGATATGAGAAAAAAAACCAGCTTCTTCAGCCTCAGAATTCCAAGTACATTTTACTTATTTGCACAATCCTTGTAGTATTTGACCCATTAGATCACCTGGCATCAGTCAGAAAACTGCCAAGACAACTTAGAGCTGAGCCCAGCTGCAGCTCATCCCCATGTTCCTGCAGACTGAGACATGGCTTTCACCTGCCCTGCAGCTCTTTTACTCTGTCCCAGCTGTGTAAAGGGACATTTACATCAAGTGGTCCTGGTTCTAATCTTCAGCGATCTTATTCACAAAAACCCTTTTGAAAACAAAGGTACATGATGATGATGATGAAGGCAGGCAGTGGAAAGGAGCTCTTTCTGTTTAAGTAATTTCTGTGCAGAAGCTTCCGGGGTTTTAAAGTATTGAGTATACCAGTTTTAGAGCAAATTTACTGCTTTAGCCTCCATTCTACAAGTATTTTTTTTAACATATCCACAAGCAAGAAAAAGGTCAAACGGAGATTACCAAGTTCCTGCCAGGTAGTTTTCATTGACCTACAGCTATTCCAATATTTTTCTGTTCTGGCTCAAAACTGTTAAACAAATTCACATGGTATCTTAACAGGTAAAGGCTTTGTTGGTCTGGTTTTGTTTTTTTTAATAAAAGATAATCCAAACGGCTTTACTGAAAATCAGTTTTCTGCACACTGTAAAGGGACAAGGTGGAGAGAGAAGACGAACTTATATCTACTGTCTCACTGAAAGGACAGCTTTGCTCAGAATGGATTACAGAACTGTACCTACGAAAACACCAGAGCACAGATAAAGATCTTTGTAAGTGCAACATCACGACCTCTTTCTCAAGTTGATCCCCAGTGAGCTGGAGTTACCCTGTACAGTAAACTGTGAGATTGTTCCTATGCTCAGAGCAGGCACAGAGCTGTCTGGGGCTCCTGGAAGAGACTAACCTCCCATTCAGAGAAAAGTGAATGGACACAGATTAAACGAGTCCTTCCTAATCAACTTTTAACACTCATTTCAGACAGAGCTTCCATTACTAACCCGAACAAAGATAAATGAATGGCAAAATACAATGCCACACTTTACACAGGTGTACTCTTTAACATCAAGCTAATAAAATAAAAATTTTTTTTGATGTTCTATATGATGGATGCTATCCCACTGCTATGGATATCAAAATCACCAGCTGACTCCACTGGGCTGCAACGTCAGTGAAATCCCAAATGCAGCTGGGAGACAGCATTCTGAAGAAGAATCTGTTACAACATTATCATCACCAATAATTTTTTGTCGCATAAAAAATTTGAAAATCACTTGAATTCAGTAATCATGTATGAAACACAGGACACTAAACAACATCTTATCTTTCCTTTACAGATAAGGCATTTACTGTGCTTCTCAGGGAGTCCTAGGCAACTGTGCCCACAGTATATTATAGCCTTTAGAGTGAGTCTTATTTTATACCTCTAGCCAGCCAACCATATCTGTATCAGATGTAACTATAGTGATGTTTTATAAACAATAGCGAGAAGACAACTGAGTTGTAAGTGAAGTAATTCAATGAACCACTAACGACAGGAAGCTGAAATTAATATTATGGACAAAGGAAAAATAGAGAACACAACTAGAAGACGACAAGTGAAAGCCAAAGAGGAAAGCTGAAACCACAAAAAAGTGTTACTTTAAAGAAGTGTTTAATCAAATACACAAGTCCAGTGCTCATTCGTTTTCCCCATTTTGTCATAAACAAAGAGCAATTCCACAGTGTTTCCAAGACACCATGGGAGGTAAAGTTTCTGCAATTTAATACTTAATACTGTAAGGAAAAAACTCTTTAATGTAAAACACAGTGAAAAGCTGATTATGAATTTGCCACAAATTTGCTTTGTTTGTGTTCCTAAACTTATTTGCATTTAAAACCATTCTTTTTTATTGCTGACTACACAGCAGGGTCCTGCTATGCCAAAGCAGAGTTCCATTTTTCTTCGTTAAAAGCTCAGTTTTCCAAAAAACATTATTTTTGGACTGTGCTTTTTCTGATTTGTTTTCAATGTTCAAAATGTTTCTTGTTCACCCACAAAGGCTGAGTAAATTGTCATCTGCTATCCTTGAATTTTATCCAGAACTTACAACTGAAACTTTTTTGTACAGGTCAATACCCAAATCTTTTGTCTTCACAGAACTCCTTATGCTTGTGAGGATACACACGGATGTCATCAGTGAGTTTGCATTAAACTGTGTTACTGAAACAATCTGCATAGCTGCAGTATCTAAACTTCCAGTTCTGTGAAGTTGGGTGACATATAACACTGCTGTGTGAATAGCCTTCATTTGGAGGTTAAGGGTAAAGAGAAGCAAAAAATTCACATCAGCTTCTCATTTCTGTACCAACTTTTATGCCAACAAGCTGTAACTGTATGTTTTAAAGACACTGAGGGTTGATTAGGTGCAGTTATAACTAAATTTGCAGTTATAACTAAGATTCCTGGAACTGCAGAGAGCAGGAGAATCTAAGCCACTTTTCTCACACTTAAGGGTACTGAAAATAGAACCAGTCTTCTGTACACATGCTGCAAGTTGACCCAGAGTGACGTATACCTAGAAAACGCACAACATTATTCCCATTATTAACAAGGAAAAAGTATATGATGTATATCCACATGTATATGCTGGATTTTATCTGGAGCAAAATCAGAAGAAGTTTGTTCTGTGTTTTTTTTTTTTTTTTTACAGAAGTTCATCTAAAGACTTAAGGAGTCCATTACACACTAAACAGAGTCTGTCAGCCAAGTTAGCTACTGAATCTCTCTCCCTCAGAAGTCACCAATGAAAGGCACATAATCCCTTGCAGTATTTTCTTCATCAACAAGCAAGCAAACCAAGTTACTGCCCACCCTACCTGAAAACCTCCTGCCTGCCTTTCAGTCATCCTGTCACAAATATCTGGGTGGTAAACTGAGTCTGGGAGAGTGCCACAAGGAGTGTAGGGGTGGGCTGGGCAGGAACCCGGGTGGGATGCAGCTGCAGATTCCTGGGATCTACACCAGCATCATGAAGGGCATGATGGGGACATGAGCAGAGCTGCTGCCCCTCCGAACCTGGAGAGATATTACCTCAAAATGGTCTCCAGCTGTTTTGCTCTTGGGAAGTTGTAAGGTGTTTTAAATCCCAACTTGAAAGTGAGCCACAGGTGAGTGAGGTGGCAGCTCACACAAGGTGTAACACCCGGAGAAGTGGCAGTAATGAAAGGAGCCAGGTTGTTTTGTAGTTGTGAACAGCTCTGGGAGAGATGCAAGGCAAAACACACAGGGCATGTTCCAGCAGCAAGGCCTCGAGCCATGATGGAAGGGTTTGGGTGGTGACAAGTCGCAGTAAGCAAAGCTGACAATCTCCCAGCCCATCGCAGCCACACAACTGTTCAACACTGCAGGGTAACCCTCTGGCCATTACAAAAGCCACAGAAATTCTGAGCAGAGGCACAAAACAGCTCTGCAGCCCATGTGAACACTGCAGACAGGTTCAAGGGGGTGCTCTCAGGCTTGGTCTTGTAACTCCCTCCCAGGCCACTCGGAGACTTGGGAATAACACTGCTGGCCTAAACTAAAGTTGTTTTCCACCATCTAATGTGTGCATGGAAACACAAACCCTAAACTAAGCCTGTTATAATGTCTACCTGCAGTATCTTGTCAGTTATGCAAGACTAGAGACATATACCAAACCTAAATTATACTATGGATACAGTCAGGGGCAATAAACCTAATCACAGCATGAAAAATTCAGGTTAGACATCTGGAAAATCCTTCCCTGGGAAGGGCAGAGAAACATGAAAACAGATGCCACTTAATGAGTTACTAATTTGTATCCTATCACCCTTCAGCTACCTCTTTTTTGTTTTGCCCTATCTGGTATTACACTCTTTTGTTGGTTTTTTCAAGAACCCACAATGGTCTCTACATGGCTGTAAATACAATGAATACTATTAATGAATGGTGACCATTACAAGATTTATAACAGATATTCAGAATCCACCTCACAAATAAAAGCCCCAGCTCCTAAAACCCTCTCTCTTTATTAACAGGCATAAGTAATCACTAGCAACATAAGTAGATGTTGGATAACTAACTGTTCTTGTAATAGTTTTGCAGGATCAGGCCCTAAAAACAGAGGATACAGATGGTGAACACAAGATGCACACTGAGTGAAAACAATTCTCCTTTTCCACAGTGGCAGAATGCCAGTTAGTTAGAGTCTGCTAGTGATGGTACAAAAGGAAGAACTGTCATGCATATGTGCCAAATTTACACATATAAAAAGTGAATTTGACATCAATATCTGTTGCAGCTAATCAACAACATGAGATAAGTGGGGCAACAAATTATGCCCCTTCTAATCAGCTAGCACTGTCATCTCCTTTATAAACATGGAGAGTTTCCAAATTTGTTTTTCGTAAGTTTAAAGCAGTAAAAGAAGATGGAAACATCCTGTTAACAAAATACTGGCTGAACCATCAAAGGACTTCCTACAGGCTTTAGCACACCATCAAAACACATAAATAGCATCACTCCATGAAGGAAAGTCAGGGATGAGGAACAGATTCATCACTTGGTTTTTAAAAGCTATTTGAGAAATAGTAAATTATTAGGATCCTAATTGTGGATTTCCAACAGTGTGACTTCACTGCACTGATGAAGACATAAAAGTTTGAAGAGTTAGGCCTTTATTTTACTTAATGCTTGACTGCATCAGTCTAAACAACCAGATAATGTTGTGTTATTTCACCTCTTGTTGTAAAAGGGACCAGAATAAAAACCCAGGATTTTACCAGCTTATCTTCCTTCAGAACACAGATCTTCTCTGAAATAACATAAATGCCAACTCTTTTGGTATTCAGAAGGTGGAACCTTGCTTGGACCATGTATCCCTGATATGAAAATCTGCAAAGGGGAATTCCCAGTGCTCCTGATACACCAACCCACTCAGAAAAGCTCCAGCATCATACCCATTTATATTTTAGCACTCCTCAGTGTGAAAAAAGATCAGTTATAGAATATAATGCTATGCAAAGAACAACCATAAAAAAACTGGATTAAAAATGGCCTAGGTATTTAAAGAAACTTTTCCTAAAGGGATACAGGTCTGAACACATGATTACTTAATGCCAAGAAACCCAAACCCATATATTCATACAGCAAATGACTAAGACAATCTAGGTTTTCATCCAGATTTGAAACCTCTTTGCAAAGGATGCCAGTAGACATGACAATCTATACAAAAACCTTGCAATAATATAGAGCTGTATCAAATCCAGTAATTCAAAACTAATTCAACTGAAAGCCAAAAGAGAAGCTGCATGGTTCACCTGGTTTATGAAAGACTCAGAACCTTCAGTAATCCAGTGTAAAACGATTTGCCAAACAGAAGCACTTTGACTATGGAGGGTGAATATAAAACCTTTGTTTATATCAGGTAACTGCCTGAGGAACAGCCCAGCATTGCATTAGTCCTGCAATGTCCCCTCATTTTGCTTTCCCTCTCTGTGAAAGGGAAATTAAATTCCCTTCAGAGTTTCCGTTGCCATTGAAAAAACATTTCAACAATCCACATACAGGATTTACTCCACTGACCACTAATGCCAAAGGCCCCAAAACCACTTATACTGAAAGGAGTTTTGCAATTTGTAGCTGCATCTATGAAGCAATGAAAAATTGATGGTTTCCTTTTGACTGTCATAGAAAGGGCTGCTTTGTACTTTTCTTTCCTCAGGGAATCCATTGCTATAATTTTCCATTGGAAAGTTTCTGTATTGCTGCATTGCTAAAGTAACTGCAATGATGACCTAATCTGGGTCATCAAAAACCTAGGATTAATCACATGTCTAAAAACAAACAAACAAAAATTTTCTCTACAAATTTTCTTGCTTGATTATCTGAAATTATTTCTACAAAATCCTATGCAGCGTTCTTCAAAATGTTAAAACATTTTGGGCTGTGAGTTCTGCTTTTTTCACCTACAACAAAGTAATTTGGTTTTTTTTATGTTATTATCAACAGCATATGCACTGTGAACATCATCCATTGCAGGTTGCCAAAGAAACAACAGAAACATTAATCTAGCTTCAGAAAACCCTGCAAGTTGGGTAAGTATTAACCTCAGATGTTGTGAGGTTAAGCTGCTTGCCTATGGTCACAGAGCAAATTTGACAAGACCAGAAACAGAGTCCAAATTTCCTGATTCCCCAGCCCTATCATAAGGCAACACGGATGTAATCGCTAAATTTTAATTTAATGGTCTGTACAATTCATGTTTCTAAATCTCCAGAGCTTGCACCAGCAGGTATTAATGCTTTACTTCAGGTTCAAAAGTACAAACTGCACTAAAAGCTGTTTTTAGGTTAATGGAAATGAACTGGCCCATCTTGAAACACCATGCTGTTTAGAGCATGCTGCTGCTTACAGAACTGTATGGGAATGCTGGGCACACAGCTCTTGAGTTCCACCACCCCTGTCATCAGAGCTGGCAATGCAGTGCCCAGGCCAGTTTTGCACAGCCTGGGACATTTTCATACGGCTCCTCTCTATATAACCTTGACCCCACCCTTGCAGGCACAGCCTGAAATGCCACAAGAGAGGTCAGTCCCATTAGAGTCAGCACACGCTCACCAGGTGGGAGGGTCTCCAGTGTGTTTTGGGGGGTAGCCTGCACGCATAGGATATTTTGGTTCCAAAAGATCAAGCAGCAGCTCATTAGAACTGTTAGACAGCTCAATTCCCCAGTCCCATTTCTGCTGATGCAAGTGTGTGCCCAACATGTCTCTCTGGAAGAACTCCAAATTGTTTCTTTTCAGACGTCCCAAGAGCACCCAGATGTGGAGAGCCAAGACGAGCTGCAGGTAGCCGTCCTTTGGAAGCTCCTCACTTACACAGCTCACAGGAGAAGCATGGAGAAGCACACATGCCTCAGACCACCATACAAGGGGACAATTCCTTCTGTGTCCAGAAACTACCTCCAGTACTCACTCAAAACCAAAGTCTGCCATTCCAGAAAGTTTTTCACATGAAAAACACAATTTGAAAATTTCTTTTTACCTTCCCAGTCTTCATTGTGCCTTCATTTCTGTTGCTAACTGACTGCAACTTCCTCACATTTTTATTGCAAGTTTTCCCCTGACTTGCATGGTTTGTTGGTCTTAATGGTCCTAGCCATTTTGGGGGTTAAGCAACATCTGCTCAGATAATCAGAAGAGAAGAGATTAACAAGTCAGAGAACAGTCATTACCTGCAGACATTCTGAAAATAGCCATTTCCACAAATCCAAAGGACAGAGCCATCAATTACAGTAATCCTAGAGGAAGGCAGTATTTGCACAAAAAAAGTATTTTAATCTTATAAGTAGAACACAGAGTGAAATAGGTTCCTCTAGTTCCAAAAATGTAAACTCCAGTATTTCAGGAAACAAACAGTGAAATCAGTGCCTGCAATGCCACTAAATGTAAATTGTGTTATATTTCTAGGGATTAGGCAGGTCTAGAATAAGGGACTGCTTAGTATGACTGAAAGAAAACCAAAAGGATCTACACAGTAACAGCTTTTCCTCTTAATGACAATCATCTCTCCAAGAATGTCTGGGACTACCTGCATATCCAATAGCGTGCTTATGTTTAATACTTGAGCCAGAGGCATCCACTTAGCTCGGTAACTTGGATAATGCTAAAATAAAGACATTCTTTCTCGATGAACTCCAGCTCATCTTTAATGTTAGAGCATTTTTTAACATCAAGTAGACTTCATCCTGTTTCATTTTTGATTTGAAGCATCTACTTATTGGAAAGAATATTGTATTCAAGTAAGAATCTGTTGGAAATTTTATTTAACTATCTTGGATTTTATTGCAAAGGTTACTTGAGAGATAGATAGATAGATAGATAGATAGATAGATAGATAGATAGATAGATAAAACTAGAACTAGATTTTTTTTTTATCAAGTGTGTTTTGAAAACAGTTTTTGAGCTGTGGTTTTATAAAAAAAAATTTTAAAGATGCTGTAAAAACTCATTTTCCCCCTGTTTTAAAATTCTACTTTTATCTTAGTTTGAAGGTAAGTTTAAAAAGCTAGGATGTTGTTTTTCAAGAACATCCTAAGACAAAAATTGAAGAGTCATGTAAAAAAGGCATAATATAGTTTTGAATCAAAAATTCTGTTTGTAAAATTAAAGTAACTTTGAAAACTGCTAGAAACACTATGACTCGGTGACTTTAAAAACTTTAGTTTGGTGACTCCCCTAGTTAAATGAAAAACGTCTGAATGGAAAATCGTGTTGGTTAGGTAGTTGCAATTTAAATTTGGTATGGTAGCAGTAAAAATAAGGAGACATAGGTATGGCTGAGATGGAAGACATGCATACACAAATCTACCAAGCCTGTTGTTACCTCAAATGACATCGTTTCATAGCACCTCTCTGTACAAGGGAAACAGCACAGTACAGATCAATTCATTCCCAAATTAGAAAAATAAGGCTAGACGAAGCCACTTTCCCTGGCAGAGACCAGACTGGTCATGCTGCTGGAGACCCCTGGGATCGGACAGAGTGATTTGAATTGTGCCAGTTACTGAACAATTGTCCTGGGAAAGTGGGTGTTCACTTGGCAACCCTGCCAGCTGAGGGCAGGGGGACAGGCACCTGGCACGGACTTTAAAAGGGATAACCTTAAAGTCCTCTGTAAAATTCAAATTCTTGGAAAATCTTGTGACAGCAGCTTGGCTATGACAATGCACCTATTTAAAATAAATGAAACGCACTGCTCACAATGTGACATGCCTTTTACAAGAGTCATTGCACTCAGAAACTCATATACAGGGATTTTCCTACAGAGCTGATGTGGGTCAATAGCCACTGCAGAAAGCACAGGAGCTCTCTTTCCTGCTCAGGTCTGAACATGACTGTGGAGAAGACTCAGAGCCTCAGCCTTCAGCCTCATTCCCAGCTGAATGAACTGGTCAGAGCTGTGGGATGGCTGCCAGGACTGGTGGGACCGTGCTCCAGTGCCCTTTCTCCCATCCAGCAGACCATCCCTTTCTGAGCTGTTTGCCCTCTGCCCAGTGGGGGCAAGCCCTGCTAGCAGAGCAGAGAGGCAGAGCCCCGATCAGGGAAAGCTAAATGAGCTGTAAAGGGCAAATACATACAAGGGGTGCCATCTGGCAACAGTATAAGGAAAAAAAACATTAAGTGGGTTACATAAAGCAGTGCCCTAAAACCCATGTATAAAGGCAGCTAAGGACACTGTCTTGTCCAGCCTGAAGTACCACTGGCTGAGCACTGCAAAAAGAACAAAATTAAAGTTATGCAATGCCTCACACAGACCCAAAGTAAATAAAGTCCGGACACGCACTTTGACAGCAACGTGAACCAAACCAGCTTGTGTTGCTGGGTACAGCCCCTGAGCTCCTCCCCACTGCTGTGGCAAAGTGGGATGAGTGGGAGATGAGTGGGAGATGAGCAGGGCTTGCCTTGGCTGCAGGAGCCCCAGGCTGTGTCGGACACACACAGCCCTCCCATCCCCTCAGGCCAGGCCTCAAGAGGCAGGTCCACCATGGTCCAGCTTACAGCAGAAGTTCACCACAATTAGAAAAGTCCAGCACTGTCAGAGAATTAAGGTCTGAAGTTACACGAAGGAATCTGGCACAACACTGGTTTCTATGCAGTAGAGCTCCTGAAGAATCAATCAAATTTTTTATTTTTCCTATGAGTTTTATAGTATGCAGAAAATAATAAACAAGAAGAGAGCAAAGCATAACACACACCTGAAAAATACTGTTGTCTAAATTTTACAACAGGTATAGTTGCACAATGCTGTAATGCTTTGGCTTTATCTGTTTCAGTCAACCACCATCAAACTGATCCATCTTTAGCAGAATTAAATATTTTGGTAACTTCTTGGTAAAGTAACATTTAAATAACACACAAATGCCAATTTCATATTAGCTTTCTCTACAGGGAATTGAATTTAAGACCAAAATTATTAAAAAAGCTAATTAAAAACTTCTACTGAATTTTAAAAGCTCTGTGCAGTTACTTCAGATGATTGCTCATAAATTCAATAAAACCCTAAAGATTACTCATGTCTAGCAGTGTTATCATCAAGGGCAAAGTAACTTTCTTTTTACATAGAAAATGGACTTTTATTATGCTGATAATCACACCTACACACTCAGTACCCATCAGTGTTAGAAGCTGAAAGCTATGAGCAAGTTTTGTTTCTCATTTTTAGAGAATTATAATGTTTTTACATCACTCCCTCAGACTTTAAAACTGGGCGCTATGCTTTTCCTAACAGTATCTCTTAGTTCGTTATCAAGTGCCCTTAGCATCTTGGAAAGTCTCTTTTTATTTAATAATACATGCATACTCAAATATATATTGAGTAAGAATTTTTAATTGAAGCTGAAACAGAATCTGATAGAAAAAGCCACAGTGTTACATCTGTGAAACATTCATATGGGTCACTATCATTTTTAACATGAAATAAAAATTCACCATTGAAAATTTCTACTGCGCATTTCAGAAATGCTTTAAAGAAATTTAAAAATCTATAAGACTCCTCATAGTTTAAGAATAAATATTTTAACAGTTGAATCTGCAATTTTCATCAAGGTTCAAATTAAGGGAAAGGGATCTCTTTGCCTCTTAGACCTGTATGGTGCCTCTTAACCATTTAACAATCCTTGGACTCTCTTTTTCACCCACAAACATCGGCATAAAACATTCCACAGCAGGCAGCTACCCTTCCCAGAGGAAATCCCTCAAATATGCCAAAATTTCTTCTCAGTATTTACTACTGACATTCCTTACAGCTGTCATAAATGCTGTGCGACTTTCAAAAGTTGTCAAAACTGGAAGAGGATCACTTGTAATACAGAACAGTCCTCAAGCTCTTCTGCAACTGTGGCAGCCCTTAACAGCATCACACACGTTGTGAAATATTCAAGCAGGCCACTGATGAGAAAATGTTAGTGTGTGAAAACATTTGTTTGCCTATACTTGACCATCTACCCTTTCCTGAGAAAACTACTGAAACATGCCAGATGCCCTTTTTTACTGAGGTTTTCATCTTCTTATTCATATTCTTAAGGTCAAGTATGCAAGTTTTCCCCACGTCCAGACTAATATTTTCATTTTTCCATCATGTGCATTGTGTTCTGGCAAAGTGTAAAAATTTACTTAGTAGGAACTGACACAGAGGAAGATTTACTACCAGGATTAACATTTCACTAGTAAAAAAATAAGAAGCATCTCAAACACCTACTTTATGGTTAAAAAAAAGAAGACAATAAAAAAAAAAAGGAAGAAAGGAAATCAAAACTGTCCATCATTAGGGTTACTGGCAGCTGAGCGTGCTGCTTCCCAGTTTGCTCAGTTTTCTCTCATTCTTTCCTTTTACTCCCGCCTGCCACTGTGTCTGTCTGCCTTGCCTTGTTTTCCACTGTCTTGTGGGTGCCTGACAAGTTCCCTGGGCAGGGTCATCTTGTGTCCCCTGTGAGCACCAGAGTGGAGGACCATGGCTCGTGGCCAGGGATGCTGCTCATTCTGGCAACATGTGCAATAAGCAATAACAATGATGGAAAATTCCACTCCATTCAGTGTAGCCAGTGACCCTTCTGTGTTTATATTTGTCTTCTGTCCGCAGGCAAAATCCTGCCCAAACTCCCGTTCAGAGTACAGCTGAGAGGAGCAGGAAAGAAGAAGGTCCCTACAAGGAACCTGGCAGGTTGGACAACTTCTTGCTTTTTTCTGTCAAGTGTCCTGGGTAACATCTTTGTGTTTTGCCAGGCTCCAATCATAGGAATTTACCCCCATTATTGTGCTACATTATTTAGTTTGCTTAGGAGTTCACTGGGAGCTGATAATCTGCCTATCATGACCAATCTGAAACTGGAAAATGGTCAGGCACATTTTAAAAACAGTCTGTTTATCACATCATATATATTGATTATCTTTTGGAAACACTCCAAGAGACATCATTCTGGAAGTCAATCTAAAATAAATATGACCTGAATTTATCCAGTCCAGGTTGAATGAAGCCTTGTTACTAGGCACCTAGTTGGGTTTTTTCCCTATAAAAATTGCACACATTTTAACATTATGTAACTGTCTATATATTAATATCACAACCTCCTGGTAATTATGAATCATTAAACAGGATTTTATGTGTCAAGTTTCACAGATGTGCATTGATATTTGAAAAAGTATCCCATGCTCCAACTACTGAAATACCTTTCAAAATCCTAAAATTGTACCACTAAAGTGGCCTGCTCTATGCACTGAACTATCTCCAGCCATCTACCTGTGACTTCCCAAAAAGACAAACAAATGCTGTCATGCAGGAATAAACAGATGGCAGAAAGTTGAAGCATAAACAAAAGTATGACTGAAAACACTGAGAAGGAGAAGATGCAGATCTGCAGCTCTGCTGCTAAGAAAGAGCTGCCACTCAGCCTCAGTGTCTGGCAGCAAACCTGCTACAGAAAACTTTAGCTGGCTGAAGCTAGGACATGGAAGTTGTCTTTGGAACCAAGATTCAGATCATTCAGTGTTTGAGAAAGGCTGCTGACCTTTGATTTCCATATGTGATTTCCATATAAAGGAAAGTGATTACTAATTATTATAGGAATTAATTATTTCTCAGGGTTGATTGCTGCCACTGTTTACCGCTCCAGCCTGATGAAATCAGGTTCTTCTGTTTAATACACCTTCCAGAAGCAGAGAGAACAGGTTTAATTTTCAACAGTCCACCTCAATGCCTCTTCCTCACTGGAATGAGCTATGAATACTATAGGCAGGTTATTTCTTGTGCAAATAAAATTACATTATACACCTGCTTCATTAATGCTACTCAGGAATAAGGATGAACCATCAGGCAGAGAAAAGTGGATACTCTCTGAAAGGGGAAGAGAATACAACTCTGAGATAACTGATTTCTGCAATAAATAATTTATAACAATTTTTTACAGCTGTATGTTTTATGGAACATAAAACTAGTAGCATAAAATATTGTTACCTTCTAGCAACTTAAGATCCAAAAGCTGTTCTCAATTTCCTCTTTCCTGCCCAGAGTTCAGACTCCATGCAAAACTCAGTGCTTTAGACCTCCCTAAAGGGCACCTGAAGTGTGGGGCACTGAATGTGGTGAATTGAGCTGCCTCAAGTCTGCTGTGACTTCCCTGCAAAAGTGACAAAGATAAAAGTGTCATGTTCTATCCACTAGATCCAGGTAGCAATACTATACTTCAGGAGAGTAGGACTTTGCTGTGATGTGAGAAGCTCTAATGAAGTCGTGTTGGCAGCTGCAGCTCCATCATCTCTGCATGCCACTTTATGGCTAGAAAACATTCAAACCTTCTAAAATAGCTTGAAGTTAACAACACACTCAATTCTCCTCTCCCCAGCCTGCGCTCCAACTCAGCAAGAGGCAGACTCAGAAGCAGAAAGGTTTGCTTGCAGGTTCCTGAGCTCTAAGCATCACTTTTGGCAAAAATGGGAGCAGCACGAGTAGAGAAATCATATCCTTCTACCCAGTGTTCTGCCTCACCTCGTCTACTGCAAGAGGGGGAAAGAAGAGGATGTTCTGTAGAAAAGAGCCACTAGTAGGGAAGCTTTCCATAAGGATTTCCACTTGTCTTCCACATTCACTACACACCACGTTGTGTCATACAAAGAAACTTCTTGGAGCTCACTATATTCAAAAATGTTGCTAAATTAAAATGGATCATGCTACTTTTCTCCTCTTCTTCCTCCTCCTGTCCCCCCACACACCATGAATATATTTTGGAAGAAAAGAATACACCCACTGCTTAAACAGATTATAGGTATTTCACAGGCTATACATGCAAGGAGGAAATAATACATAAATTCAGCAAATCTGCAGTTCTCCCTGCCTACAGAAAAAAAAAAAAAAGGCAGGAATTCTCGCAATACAAACACATGGAAAGATAGTACCCTGTTAAATAGGGACCAAAGTGCTGCAATGACTGAGACCTGCTGTGAATAATTAATGACATTTTTTTAGACAGTGACTTATGCTTGAATTCCTAGGGGAAATAGTCTACTTAAACTGGTTTATTACAGCTATATCCTCAGGAAAATCTAAACTCAGTTTAACGAAGCATTCTGATCAATTTGTGATGCACTTTCCCCCTTAGTTCTTCATGTGCTATTCAAACTCATGCAGCAGAGAATTAAATCAAGGATGGCTAAAATATTTCACTGGCTAAATTACTGTACATTTGCCTAATTAAGCAATTACAACCCACTGTTGCCACAGACATTTGCTGAGTAATATCTGTTCCACTGTAGGCTTCAGCACAACTAGAGAAAGTAATAACACACAAAAATTGCTATAGTTAGAGCCTTAGCAGGCATGATGGATAAATCAAAAAGAGGTTTGTAACTTTAAAGGAACCAGAGCTTTAAATTACAGTGGAGAGATTAACAACACAATTAATGTGAATTATAACAAAACTGAAATCGTCTACCCATGCAGCTTTGGTAAAAGCAAACACAGTGAACAAACAAACCCCAAAACAAAGCCAAATATTGGTGCACTCTGCTTCTGGTCTGTGATCCACTCTCTGCCCTCCCTGCCAGCCTCCTGTTAAAGAGAAAGATTGATTTCACACCAATTCCACACTTGAGAACAAGATTTCCAGGGAGCTTTTCTTTTCCTACTATGTAGGCAACAAGCAATGACAGGATCAGATAAAAGCAAATAATGAGATTAAGTCTCACTAAAAAACTCCTCTTGTGCTTCAAAGGCACTTAACTCTATTAGAGGTAAAACTGAGAAGGGTACATATACCTACAAACACCACAGAATCACACGTGCAGAAGAGGCCCTATGCTGCAGAAACTGCATTTCTTGCCACAAAGCAACAGTCACATCAAATGACAAAACATTCTTCTGAAATGTGTGGATTTTATGCAATGAGCCAAGACAATACTAGACAAAGTACTTGATCTGCCTTGCGTTTATGGTGTTTTTCTACCTTTTAAATATCTTTATAGATAGGTTTGCAAAACTGTACAACTAATCACTTCATATCAACTTGTCAATACCAAATCTTTTTTTTTTCTTTTTGAATGATAAAATTACTGGTTCTATCAGCAAAATTCTTAAATTTCTGTAGAAACATAGGATACATAAAAGATACTTCAATTTTTGCTTCAAAGTTTCTACTACAAACTTCTTTAGCTAAAATAATTAATTAATCCTCTGATGGACAATGTTCATCCTGCTTTTGCAAAGAAAATTGATAATTTTTTTTATTAACAATGAATCCTAAAGTGTTCAGTGCCATCCAGGTCAAATTTAGCTAGAAACTGACCCTAATCCTAAATCAGATTTTCTACCCAGCCTCTATCTTGCCAGCACAGAAAAGCTAAAAATGGCAGAACAGAGGAACACAACAATTTGAAAATTTTCAAAGAAAACTTTTAAATAAATTTACCAACAGAATTATAACTAAATTTCCTGTTAGGCAGAAGAAATATAAAACACCACAAAACAAAAAGCTGCCTTGTGCGACATATTGCTGAAAATACAGTGTTTCCACTGAAGCAGTCTCTGAGACGAGACAGTCACAGACTGGAATGGAGATGATGCTGAGAGCAGTGCTGTAAGGCAAAGAGATTTTTTAAAATAAATTCTCCCTTTCCCAGTCTCAGCTTCTCAACTCCTCTACTACATTCAGTCGCCTTTTGTTTTATTTCTTTGAACTTATGGATATAAATGAAAATTAATGTCTATGATGAAGTTTTCACTTCAGTGTTGATAGCATTACACTGTTTTACCATGTTCCTCTGGAAATGTAAAAAGGCCTTGCAGCAGGAGAATATATATATATATATATTTTTTTTTTTTTTTTTCTCTCAGTATGAGTCCCAGCAACAAACTCAGACCCACCATCTAAACTACACCAATTTCCACACAATAACCTCTTCCCTGTTGTTAGAAGTTTTGTTCTTAATATCTGTCTTCACAATTTCATACAGAGTAAAGGAGGACAGCATAGAACTCATCACCTCTCATTCTAGAATTAACATAACACACCCATGGATTATGCAACAGTACTTTAATTCAGGCAGGTTTTTTTCAGAGCTTTGCTTGCAAGCAGTGATCCATGGATTTATCAATGCTGCTATTTTAACAGAGGTTTCATTCACAGGCAATACCTATTTCATGATTCATTTTTATGCAGTTAAATTTTTGATTCACCTGTGTGAAGAGGTCTGCCACCAAAGGTTTCTATAATGACAGAGAAATAGTCCAGACAGAAATGCTGTGGTCACTAGGTGTCACAAAAAATGCAGCCATGCTGTACAGTCAGAGCCCAAAAAGGTTCCCAGAACCTTTGTCCACCAAACCCCAGGGTACCAGTCACTATCCAACAATGCAGGAAATCTAAATCCTTCTTGCAACAGACCTAGAGAAAAAACAAACTTGAATGCCACCTTACTCCAAAATATGTACCCACCTCTAACAGCAGGTTTTATATTATAACAGTAATTCACATTACAACAGAATCAAGATCCAGTCATGTATAAAAATGAGACAATAACATGCCTTTTGTAAGGAACTCTCTTTTCCTCCACCTAGAAAAAAGCCTCTTTCCCTGACAAGATTTCCATGAATGGTTTTCCAGTTTCTCTGCTCTGAGGGTTGGACACTCAATCAGATCACCAAAAATACCCTCAGACCTAGATATTTAAACATGAAAAGACAAAGTTATTATGCTTTTTGCAAGCCTAGCAGCTTATCACCAGAGAAGGCAATGAAATCCATTCCTATGCACTTGGAGAGGCAAATTTATCTGGCCACTATTGGAAAAGAGGAACTGCTTGCAATGGGCAGTATTTTTTGCCATGTCTGGAGTAATTTTCTGCTAATACCAGCTGAATGGTGCCCACAAAACGATGACATTTGTAGTCATAATCAGGGAAAAAAAGCAAACCATTCTCTGTCTGTGCTCCAGTCATGAACAGCTGCTGTTTTCACTACTGGTGTAAAGAACAGCTAGGCAAAGTTTTCTTCAAGAGTCCTTTCCCTTAAAGACTTTAGGACTGTGTGGCTCTTATCCTGGCCTATCCCTATCTGAGGGACAATGAAGAGGAAGCAGAGCAAATGGAAAGCGAAGCAAACCTCTAGGTCGTCTGCTTTCTGTCTTGTATGATTTTGGTGGGTGCAGTTAGGCTTTCTACAGCCTCACAGCAGGAGACAGAGTTTTCTTCTGAAAGAGAAGCCCAGAATGGACGTGGCCAAGAGGGAGTTCACAGTGGCCACAGCAGTGCAGCAGTGGCCACCAAAAGCATAGCAGTAGCAGCAGCAAAGAGGCAGAAGGGTAAGATGGGTGTAGGACCTGAGGAACCTGGAGATGAGGATGGAGAGAAACGCAAGAGGAAGGTTGGCATCAGGAACATGGTGTAGGTGGACAGGGATTTGGGACTTCGGATTCTTACTTCCAGGAAGAGGAAATAGTGGATAGAAATACCTGGGAGGGACATACACTGGCTGAGGTCTGTGGCTCAAGGACCATGAATAGGTTTATGCTAGGATCAGTGGGGAACTCCAGAACAGGTGGAACTTTTGGGAAGCCCTGGGGCTGATGTGGGGGCCTTCACTGAACTGTGCAGGGGGGCTGGGCAGGGGAAGGAACAGAAAGGACTCTGTGAAAAGACATTTGGGAATCTCATCTGATCTTAACTGCAGCCAGTACTTCCTTCTGCTACTCCAGCCTGGGAACAAGGGTGCACCCAAGACTATTTTACTTCCTGCAGAACTGTTTACTTTGTGTTTAGGTTTTGTGGAGGGCTGATGCAATGGGCTCTGGGTCTGCGACCAAGGCAGTCTGGCAGAAGTGAGGAATATTTTTTTATTGCAGAAGTCCAGACAGGTGATTCAGACACCACTGTCACACCCACATCAAAACACTATCTGGCATTACCCTCCAATTAATATAATGCAGCTGAGCTGGGGATTGTACAAAGTTAAGTTGCTGGCCTTGTGATGACTTTGCTGCTTGTCTGTGGTCTCTCACCTTCCTACCCCTACTCTCTGGCAAAACAAATAATGAATAATATCACGTGCCCACAAGAAAAAGCTTGGGCTCAGCTTTCTGAGATGCTGAATACTTATGGATCCTGTTCAGTCAGATATGTGACAGACTACTGCTCTGAAAATTGACACCCCTCCGCATGAGAACCCCTAATCACAGCCCTTCAAAAACATTTATTCCACATCAGTCTTCAATAACTGACAGAGAGATTGTGGCCAGAGGACATCCACCAACCTAAGTTAAATTGTGATTAGAACTATTGTATGATAGAATTAGATTTAGAGAGAGAAAACACAAGTCATCAGGCATCAGTGAAAAAAACCACTTAAATAATGTGCTTTTTGCAGCACGCAAACAAAACATAATTTATCCTGCAACCTTAGCAGCTTGTGTTAAACTGAACCAGTGGCAGCTGACCTTCCTCAGTCACTCTGACAAGTCTATATTAGTTGCCCTTATTACATAAAGACAATCAATCAGAAACTGGAGAACAATGGCCTTATGAGGGTTCATAAAAATTGAATGCAAATCCTCTATGCCACTCAGGGACAAGTTATTCCCAGAGCTACAGACACACATCTGTGCCAAATAACAACATAATTTTTTCTCTGAGAAGGGTCTGGGCCCAAGAGGAGAGCTCACTGGCTGCCTCAAGAGGGCCAACCACTGGAAAGTTACTCATGTTTCCCTGTTTTGCTGCAACTCCTTTATCTCCTCTCATTACTTCAGCACTGAGTAAGAAGGGTATTTATACAAGTGGTTGCTGTAGTTACCTGCTTTAGGTATGCTGGTATTACTCTGCTGTACATGCTCTATGCTGAAAACTTAGCTAATGCATACACAAGTTCCAGTTCAGCAAGTTCTTCATCACTACTCGGGATTACTAAGGAGGAACTCTGAGCAAAGACCCCTCCACTTTCCGTCCCCTAGAACCTCCTCCTATGTGACAGGCCAGGCTGGCTTCACATCACTGATTTCTAATGCAGAGCGTAGAGTACCACTGTCACACATGATTGAAACAAGCTAATACCTTCAATTTCCAAGGGAGATATGGAGCAGAAAAACAATTATCAAGGAAGAAATGAGATCCTGGGTGCTTAAGTCATACAGGTCTCCTAGAGGTCACCAGAACTGCAGTTTCTCATATATCACCAGAAGAAGAAATATGAGGTCTTGTTCAAAATAGTAATGGGCTGCTGCATATCACGTTTGGAAGTCCAGATGCCTGTTAGAAAAGTCGATAGCTGATAGTCAGGGATCCTGTTTGGCATACATGAAAATCAGCTGTTACTAATATACTTAGTTAACCTGACACCATGAAGCTTATTTTCAGTCATTGCTGGGTCAACTACTATTTATTCCTCCTCCCACATCCCTATGCATCCCCTTTCTCAAATAAAAACCTCATGGTCCAATACCCAAATGGCCTTCATCAAACTTTACATTACTTACATATCTTTTTTTTGTTTGCTTTCTCCCAATCCCACATTAAATCAAGATCCAAGTACTGCTTTTGGTCCTGATTTAATGGGAAAAAACCCCTCAGTTTTGGACTAGAAAACCAGTGTCATTCTGCATCCCCTTCAGTGAGATTTTCTTCCCTTCTTTTAAAGGTGAAAGTAGTTCTCAGAGGCTAAAACACTATTTTTTTTTTTCCAGTGGTTAACAGAACTAAGAATAGCATTTAATCTTCTAGCTCTTTCTGCTGTGCTGATTTGAACCAGAAAAGCATTAAAAAAGGTGGACTCTATCTGGCAATCTTGTTTGCTTTAACTTCACAGCTTAACCAAGGTACTTCACTAGGTACTCCTGGAATCCACCTAAGCAATTAAAATACCACATGCAAAACACTTCCTAACTTTTGCCATTGCACTTGGCATCTGTTAGCTTCTAGATCCTTCTCCATAATCTCATATATATATATAAAAATATATATATATACACACATATCTATATATAGTAACACCTCAGTGCTTTGCATTACTCCAAGGTAATCCAGGAGCAAGTGCAATCAGTTGACAAAACATTGGTTTAATTTTCACTTCTGAATGATAATAAAGAAGATAATACATGAACCACTTTGCGCATATAAAAAGGTGGCAATATTGTACTTGGATCCGAAAGCCAGAAAAGCCCTATGGCATGTAAGAACTAACACCCAAGTAAAGCACTGTGTTTCACAGTGAGAGGAAAAAACCAAACAAACCCTCCCAACATACAAGGCCTTGGAAGTCTCCAGTGTGCACTCCTTTCGGCTTCCATGGAAGACAAGTGCTGCTGACCTCTTAAATTCTGCTTTAATTCCCTGTTGTAAAGAAATCCCATACAAACAAAACCTAATCTGTATCAGAGGGTCGTACAGAGCTCCTGAATGCACAAGCTCCCTCTCTGACTTAGTTCCAAGGTTTCCACCTTGAACTGGGGAACTATAGATTCATACAATGCTGTCAGGCAACTTTCATTTCACCCTGTGGCCGCAAATACAATGTTGATGTAGAGTGAATAAACCACTCAGATGCATGCTATCCACCAACACATTTCTACAGCATCAAAGAAAAGACAATCACATTATTCAGACCTAGCATTTCCTCAGCAGAGATATGCATATACTTCCTGTCCTGTACATTTGGAAGCAAAGGTGAGTAGGGTAACAACAGCAGGCTGGCTTGAATTATTAGGGAGAGATACGTACTTGCAAATGCATTTGGCAAGTGAATCCATACAAAGACACAGTATTTTGATGATAAAGAACTCAAATACTTTGTTTTGTGAAGCAGCAGCTTCATTCTATAAGCAAGCTCTTTTCACAAATATGTAGTAACTGTTTACAGCCTGACAGATAACTTAGCTTGGCACTTCCCATGAGTGTGGGGAGGTGGGGAAAGAGGAAGCAGTATGTAGTGCAATGCTGCACTTGTAGCCAAGCAAATATAAAATACATCTGTCAACTAACTACATGGAGATACTGCTGCTACTGTCAAAGCTATCTGTAAACATGTGCCTAAATAAGGGATTTAGTCTGTTTCAAGTGCTTGCTGAAGTTTGCAGGACTCTGCATTATTACTTGCTAGGAGTGCTCAAGCTCAGAAGAGCTAGAAGCAGGTACACTACACCCAGTTACAACACACCACTCTAAGCTGGTCCTTAACACACACCTGCTCACTGCACCAGCACCGTTTTCTGGAGAAATGCAAATCCCAGCAAAGTATGGATGACACACAAACTCATTCTCATAGTCTTCTTCATGAGGTCCAACAGGCAGTGTAGACTAAGGCAGTTCAAGCCTTGAATGTCATGACTTCCACAGTTCAATTGGTTTTAAATAACATGTGCTTTCCGTTATGTTGAAATTACTCACTGTATCTCAAAATGTGGCCAGGTGGAAACCTATATCTAGAAAGGTTAAAAGAAAAAAGAAAAAAGAAAAAGGAAGTGGGGATAGGTTTTGGAACTGTGGCTTCAGAAGTGATGTTGAAACTGACTGACTATGACTACTAGATTTCTGCTGCCCTGAAGATTTTCAGAAGACTGTGCACACTTTAATCCAGCAGAAATAATACTGCTTAAAAACTCCCCAAAACATAGTAGACCATACTTTAAATATAGCTATGTATTTGAGTTCCAAGTAGAGGGGTTTTTTTTTGACAGACTCTATATCTTAGGGAAAGGGGGAAAAGAGTGGCAATTATAAGATTTAATATATTTTATGACATACACACTAGTAATTTTAATTTGATATTGGAAAGATAGCCTTTGACAGAAGCTTCACAGCAGGAATAGAACTATTTTAATTTATAGTAGGTAACTTCAATTAAATTCTGCTTCAGCTTTTTAACTTGCAGACAAAGAAAAGGCCAACCCCTCAACTCCAAGTTGGCACACTAGGTAGTTTTCTCTAAGCCTCTTGCAGTAGCTGGACATCTGGTTAACTCCCTGCATTTGGCTGACAGTAATTTCTAATCCGGATTTTACTTCTTCATAAAGATTTAATTTAAGAAAGTCCTTCCAAGTAAAGTCAAAACATGAAAACAAAATATAAAAGCCATACATGTAACTGATAGACGTGTTATATTGCATGCTTTAAACCTCAAGATTGTGGTTCTATTACATGCCAGCAAATTAAATATCCTTCACAGTATCAGCAACAAAAAAACATAGGTTTTTTTATCCTTTGGTTTTCCCCTGTCCCTGTATGAGTTGAACTCATTCACTGGATATGTGATTCTGAAAACAGTTTTCATTCCTGTAACTTGCTTCTCTGCCCTTGTTTGCTTTCTCTCGCCTACTGCTTCTGCAGTTCATTAGAGTACAGCGGAATCTGGGCATGTTCTTCAGCAGTCTTTTGATAAATAAAATCACAAAACAGCCCAAGTTCTCTTTCTTTTTTCTGGCCACACACTCTTCCTTTAGATGGACTGATACCAGAAGTAAATATTGATTCGTCTGGCAATCTCCTATTGGCTAAACAAGTCAATTTTATTCTTTTAAATACCAAACCAGACATTTTTTCTATGTATGTTTTATCCAGGAGACATAACTTTTACTGTTCCCTGCAGCCAACCTCAGCTCTGCTCTCTTCTGCAGACAGATCTGTAAATTTGCATATTTTCCCCAAACCAACCCTGTATTGTGATTATCATCCTGCAGACCTGCAGGAAAAAAAAAATCTCTGTGATGTCTTTGCTGAATTACCACATGAGCTATTTGAAGTAAGATGAGTCATAGAAGACACACTGGAAAAAAAAAAAGCTGATATAATATACAATAGCTTATATAAATATAGTGGCCAGGATTTTCAACGGAGTTAGCTAATTCCTGGGGGTCCTCTGTAAATTCCAGGCAATGTGTTTACTTATTGTAACTCATACTTTTACTGCTTCAGATCTGCTGGTTTCCCTTATCTTTCATATCTTTGAAAAATGATTTGTAGGAAAATAAATCATGCTGTCAACTTCCTCCGTTTAAAACTTAATGTTTAAAACCTACTAAATTTTACAAATATTTTCCTGCTCACCAACCCACAAATGAAGTTTAGACTGTTTTATACATACATATTTGATTCAAGCCAGCAGAGTAAGTGAATCCCCATGATCAGTTCTGATACAAAGGCTTGAACTATGTCGATTTTCTCAACTTAACGCAGTATGATGAAAAACTGGTATGTTTATTTAATAACATACCTGTTGACCTCTTTCATCCAAGTAATGACCAATATTTATGACCACTTCTATTCAAAGAAGGCACGGAATTAGCTACTTACTTTATACAATTCTTCCTACAAACAAAGGCAGTCACAGAAGAGAAGAAATTATGACTTTGAACCCAGGGTACTCACTATCACAATGTTTGTCTTCCAGACCAACCACTACATGTACTGCAGCGCTGCTTCCAGGGAAGAGGTTGGACATTGCTTACTGATGGGAAATAGAGACTACATCTTCTGTTTTCCTTTGCTGTTACAAGCAGCTTTTGCTTTTATTAAACTGCCTCTAACTTGACCTGTAAGGCTTTTTCAATATATTTCCTCTCCACTGTCCAGCTGAGGAGGGAGTGATAGAGAGACTTTGGTGGGCACCCGGCATCCAGCCAGGGTCAGTCCACCACATTCACATATTTGTGATGTTCCAAATGGAATCTTTCAAAGCAATTTAGAATAATTTGAAGTTCAAGGGAGCATCTTGTGTGTCTGTATTTGCAAGTATTTATAGCTTTCATTTAGGAAGTCAAAAACTATATGCTGTAAACTCTTCTTACATGAAATGCACCTGAATTCTGACTTTGATTTGACCAAAATTATTATATTGGACAGTTTTGGTATCTCCACTTCTTATTTAGAACTATACAACGTTCATTGCTCTATTCTAGTTCCTTTGATACTGTAATAAATCTAAACTTTTTGTGCTACAAACAGATTTTTCAAGAAGCTATAAGGAAAAGGTATTAAAATTTTGTAATATGTCTATTGAATTAAGAAAAGGCAACAATTTAAAAGTTCCTCCTCTCTTTACAAATAGAAACCAAAGCACTATTCAAGTAAACATTTATGCACATGATTAAATACAAGCATGCCTACTCATCTGTTACATCTGCAGAAATATCTGCAGGATACAGGCCTAATTCCCAGTCTCCTTTCAATTCACTCATATTTCAAATCCATACTTTGGAACAAAAATAAATAACTCCAGTCACTCACAGTACACCAGAGTGCCAAATCACTCTATGAACAATTACATGACAATTAGGGACACAAGCACCTCACATAACAGGGAACTAAACGAAAGACACCAGCCTGGGACCTGAAAAGCATGGACCACGTTATTGCCAATGCTTTGCCAGAGTCATTAATCCTGTCTCTATACTGGATTGTGCAGGCCTATGCTGATGATTTATAGTGTTCTTGAGACTCCAGTTACTACGAGAACATGGTAACACACTGTGCTTTCTGCTATATATGCCTGAAAATATTTATCACAGTCTCGCAATAAAATGCCTAACTCCCAAACCCTCATCCGCAGCCTTAACAAGGGAGCAAAACAATTGTAAAATTTGCATCTTTGTTACAACAAAACAAAGGCCTTGGATTTAGTAAAAGACATGTTCAGAGGGTACTTTATGTTATTTCACCAAAAGCCTTTTTTCCTGTCCACTGAAGCACAGATGTATTATTTTTTAAATGTTACTTTCATGTGTATCCAAGTTAATTTTCCAGCCTCACAGAAAGAAAGCAATCAATTGAAAATCAATTGGTGGAAAAGAGTGTGATAGTATATTGTCCCATAAAAGGAAATGGCAGATACAGTCTTGAAGCAAGATTTTATAATACAAATTTGATAAAGGGAAAGAAAACGTACTGAGAAACAGTTCCACAATTCTGCCTAATATGGTATATTTGAGAGCCAGAAGTTTTTAGCACACCAAAATCTCATGGGAACCATGAGGGTGAGGAACAGCTCAGCAATCCTGACAGAAAATCCCTAGTCCCTGCGTGCTTCAAGTAAACTGCTAAAATCACCACTAAACCAACATTTTAAAAAATTAAGTAAATACAATGAGTCAAATTCAGTCATCAGTTCCAAGGGGGCACCTCCCATTCATCCTTCTCATCTATGGAACAGAGGAACAGAGAACTGAGATAGGTTTTTTTCCATGACCTTTTACTATTTTTCAGTGCCATGAAGCAGATAAAGAATTCCAATGACGCAAGAGGAAACTGAGGGCCCTTCTCTCTCCAGTTTTATGACTGTGCTTGTCCAATGGCTCACAATTGGCTTCTGTTGTTCCTTCATACTGCTCTTGCCCACATGAAAGATCTGTATTTCCACGTTTCTTTTTCTTTTCTTTCCTTTCCTTTTTTTTTTTTTTTTTTTTAAATAATTTGGCTCCTGATGCCAAATACAACCATCTTATTCACCATGTGGAATCCCTCTTGACTACTTCATTAAAGAGGCACTAACAAAGGATGAAAAACAAACCCAAATTTTGCACTCTGGCTGCTGTTGCTGTGTGATTGTGAGTAATTGCTGCCACCTTAGAAGCACTGCTAGCAGTGCAGAATAAACCTTCAAAGGCCTTATTTCATTAGCGAGCCCAGACAGTAGTCACAAAGAACAAAAGTGTTGTGACAGAGGTCACCAGCAGCATAGGACTTGCCTTCAAAAGAAGACTGTTAATGAGCTGCTATCAATCCTGGACCCTCTGAAATAAAATTATGGTACCTTCAAGCTGTCAGGAAGATTAAAAAAAAAATAAAAAAGAGGAAAAAAAAGACGGAAAATAAAAAATAACCCCTCCAGATGTTTATGGGCAGCTGCCTCCAGGCGTGAAGCATTCTGTTTGTAGTTTGCACACAGCTCACCATAAGCAGCTGGTTTTTCCCTGGACCCTGGTGAGGGGGGACAGTAACAACTTGTGAGAAGGGAAAAAGAAGAAAAGAAGAAATTGAGAAAAAAACCTCTGAAACAGTTTTAATACTTCAAATTTTTTCCTGCTGCAGCTGCCAACTATTTTTGAGGCTCAGAACAAACTCCCCCTCTCTGAATACAGAAATACATTCGTGGGGAAAAGCATGACTGCAACCTGAAGAGGCAAAGCCTACAAAACTGACTTGTGATATTAATTTTATCACTCATTAAAACACCGACAGATTGTAGTTATCAGAAACAAACTGAAGTGTGGAGATGACTTTTAAGCTCTGCAATGAATTCCCTATAAATTTGTGTCTGTCAAACACTATTACCACATGGCATACGATCAGCAGGAATATGACTGGGTATAAAAACTGAATTACTATCTTGTCTTGTTTCTATTAGAAGGCAATGGTAACATAGCAATGAGATGCTTGTTTTTGCTCTTCATAGACAAAATGATTTGTTGGTTTCCAAAGCTGTGATGCCATGAATTTTCCACCCCACACTAAATTCATACAAGAATTGACGGAAACATTTACGGTTGATAAGGCTTGGGTAAACCTCTGGGAACAGCTGATGTGAGCTAAGGCAACTTAAAGCAACTGAACATCCTCCTTGTCTTCCGCTGGACATTCATGTCAATTCAAAATGTCCTGATGTTCATCCATCACCTCCAGAAATGTGGGACAGCTTGAGTGGCAGCTCCACCTCATTGCTGTAGCTGGCAAAGTTCTTCGGTGCCCTTTGCACGCCAGATATTTTGCAAGGCAGAGAAAAAGCCCCCAACATCACAAGCTTGCTTTCTAAACCACACATTTACCTGTGGATTACAACAGCCCCTGTGCAGACAACTTCCACTGACTTGTGTGAGCTTTAACAGTGACACACAGGCGGCCTCCTCTCCACGTGTCACTTGGCCATGCTGGTTTTTTGGCCAGCACACAAAATTCAGCCTGCTAATCCGGGCACATGCAAGTCAGTCATTTTCACATTTGTACTAGGTCACCTGTGTCCTGGACTTACTGAAGATGCTGCTTTTGTGCACCCAATATCCGTGTACACAGCAATTGTTTGTTTGAGGTCACCATTTTAGTTGGGTTTTTTCCTAAACAGATGGCAATTCCAGTTGTAAAAGGCAGCACAAAGACAGAAGTGAGTGAAAACGCCAAGAAAGGGATGAGGAACGGAAAGGAAATTGCAAGAGTAAAAATCTCCTGCACTTTCCAACTTATTTGGATAGCTACATTCCCCACCCCAATTCCTTCCAAGAACAAAAGGCATGGTTGTTTAAAGGTCATTCTTTCTTTGAAACCTCAAGTTCTCTGATTGTCTGCTCCACAGACTGCTGCCCTTTTCACACTTCCCAAATGATGTCTTAAAATATGGCATTCTGTTATGGCAGCTTTGGACTGTGCTACTACTCATATGTCTGTTGGAACCAACATGCTATGAGGCAGTCAGATGTGACACTGAAAAAATTCAATTAAGATGTTTCTTCTTGCTAGCAGTTCTCCAAAAAGGACAAGAGGAAAAAAAGAAAAAAACACAGTAGAAAACAATGGGCCTTATTATTGATGAAAAGACTATAAATTCTTATTTGCCAAGCAAATCCCTGTATTCAATGATTCACGACAATTATTACTGAGGAAAGTTCTGTTTTCATTAACATGGAAAAAAGCTGAGGCTCGCAGATAATATCTGACCATTTCTCAATTCAGATGTTCCCAAACATATTTTTGAAGTTAGTTCATCTGATTTTTTAATAGTCACAGTTCTGTATACAACTTTAGATACAGTGGCGAATCATTTTATCTACCACAGGAACCTGTCAATAGGAGTTACTATCCTTCTTTTCATTGCATTTTTTGTCACTTGATCTAGGAATTGACTACTTTTCCTCGGGGTGGAAGGCATGAAGTAGCCCATGACTTGGATTCCTTCCTTATGATCCCTTAGAGGAACTCCACCACTGCACGTCCATACAGAGACCACAGCAAAGCACGTGAGAATCAGAGGTAAAGGATGGCTGAATGAAAAGCCTGAGCCGTATAAGGCATTGCCAGAGACAATGAGGTCAAGTGGAACGAGACCATCTCTAAGACACACTATAAGACTCTCTCAAGTCAGCTATTCATCACAATTTGTATCCACTCCCCAGAAACACCATTCTAGCTAAGGATAGGAGAAGAGTAAAACACTCCAGGCACACTTCACCATGAAGGAATAATTCACCAGCCAAGTGCCTAGAAGCACGTTTTTGACACATGCTGCAGAAAATCCCTTAAACAACTAGAGGAGGAGAGAGGGAACACTGGGATCCAGCATCAAGATGTAAATCCTTTCTTGTAAAATTTCCTTTTTCAGGCTGCTTCCAAAATTCAGCCTCATTTACATCCAGATTACTGTTTTATTGCTAAAATAAACTCTTCAGCTTTACTTTCCTACTATCTTGCCTGAAAAGAAAACCCAGGACGTTTAAGGTCAGCCTGTATGCCTACTGCATTGGGCAAGGAGGGTTCCTGAAATTTCCTGCCTCTGTCTTGGGACATGGCATCAAGCTGTGCATAGCCATGGCTAGAGGTAGGCTTTGGGGCACAGGGCAACACTGTCTCTCTTCAGCCTCATGACATAAATGAATTTGGGAGCAGAACTGGTAAGAGGAGGCTTCTGGTTTGCTACTGCTTGTGTGCCTTAAACAAACTCTCAGGTATCTTCCTCTCTTGCCCAACACCGGTATTCATGGGTATGGATGGTGAGAAGTTTGCGTGCCATATAGACAATCTCCTTGGCTTAACACTGTGTGCCTCCACGCAAGAGGGAAAACATTTTTGACCTACTAGAAATATAGAGAAATCAGCAGTGGTGAATTCAGCACAGGGGACCATTCGGAAGGTAACAAAGGAAAAAAGACAAAGCAGAAAAGACAGCCTAAGTTCAACAAAAAACAAACAAACAAAACCCCAAAACAAAGCCAAACCAACCAAAAAACACCAAAACAACAACAACAAAAAAACCACACCCACTCCAATAACAATAAAAAAACAACCCTTGGACAAAGTAGTGGGTGGCAGCGAGAAGAACTACAGGATGTGCAGACCAACAAATCCTTTTCCTTCTGAGAGTCAGCAAGCGTTATTTAAGAGGAAACTCATTCACTTGCCTGAACTAGTGAAAATTTTTGTAGAGAGACAGACACAACTAAGACACATAGTTCTGCATTATTCATAAAAATATTAGCAGTCTTTGCCTGGACTTGTCTAGGGATTATGATTTGTATGACAAATGCAGCGGTGTAAAATCTGCATTCTTTCCCTACTATGCAACAGGCTATGTCATTAATAATAAGCATGAAAATAGCACTACATGATCACAGACTGCTTTTCATAGTAAAACATGTTTCCTATCTCCCATTCACCATCACAAATACAGTTCAGATTGTACATTCCAGCATACATTATATCCACTTTTACAGTATGATGGGGAAAGAAACCAATTTGCCTCTCCCATAAACTGCTCAGTATGGGTTGCGTTCGGCCCATGGCCACAGATTGGTAACTCTGCCGTCCTACCTGGACTCCTCACGTCCTTCCAGCAGGTCACAGCTTCCATTCCCATGTGCCCCCCACTCCTTGTACACACTTCTTAATAATGGCTTGACATACCACAGCCACTGACCTGCAGTGGTGGGAAATGGACAAAGACTTCAGTTGTAGCCATTTCTGGGGCATTGGCATAGAGGTTGCAAGCCTTGATCATGCTCAGTGCAAGTAGTAGGAATAAAAGAAGTGGAATGAACTTCAACTTCTTCAACAGTCTGGTACAGGAAACATATTTAAGAAGCCAGAATCTCACTCTCTGCCTCGAGGTGAGCACAGGTATTCATCTCTATCTTACTTAATTTTAGAATATTAACCAGGAACAACTCACCTAATTCTAGGGTAAACTTATTCATACCCTTTAAGATTACAGCCTTTTAATCAGGCACCATAATTGGAAAGGCCATAGTTGTCCAAAGCATAACTTGAAACTCCATTAATTTCTGCATGCTGGAACTCAGCTATCCTTCAGATTTTCTAGACAAATCTAGGCTACCATGGAAATTTAAAACAAACGGCTCCACTGCTCAAGGGAAAAGTATATTTCTACCCTATCTCAACTATTCTCTGAAAACAAAATGAGGAAGACATTATATTCTAACCTCAGGAGACATCATTACTAAGCTACATCCACAGAAACCAGTTTTGCCTGCTGCTGCTGCTTAGTGTAAATAAATAGTTCGTGGCAACATCCCCACTCCCAAAATTGTATCAGTAGTTTCATTGTTTAGATACCTATAGACTAGAGGCTATTTTTAGCACATCCTGTCAACAATGAAGGGACAAAACTACCAGGAAGAGGATGCATTAGGCTTTTACATTAACTGGTGGTAAAACTAGTGCCCAGGACAGCCTAAGAACTGGGCAGTTGTTTGCTTACACAAGCATTCTGTGTGTTACAGATTTGTTTTTCCACATTAATTCTTAGTTCACATGACACTGTAGATCTCATGATCTTACAGACATAGAGCTCAAAGGAAGAGAATCATATTTTGCTAGAAGTACTGGGGAAGGTTAAGGAAAACCCAGCCCATGCTGCCCATGGCAGTGAACTCACATGTCAGCATCCCTGAATCTCTTCCCTGGGCAGTCAGTGAACAGCTGCACCTTAACCTGCCATCCCAACAGAAAACTGATCATCTGCACACACCTCATGCACACTGAAAATAACTCATTCTTCTGACTTGAAACTGGAAATGTTACTCAGTACATGGTTCAATTTACTATCAGCTGCTTACTGCCTTGCATCCCATGAAAACACAGGATTTGGAGCATGCATTTGTAAGTTGCTATTGCTGTTTTATACAGTTTGCACAAAAGTAGGAAAAAAGTTCCCTTCAGGTGAAAACTTGATCTCAAAGGCCATCATATTAGTCCAAACCTCAGTCAAGGCCTCTGAGTGAATTTGTAATATGTGAGCTTAAGCTTCAGCTTTCATTGTACTCTAAAATACTACTTTTATATTCAATGCTAAATGAAGCCTGGTCTCAGCAAGTAATTTTGGCTTAGATCTTCAAAATGCATGTTAAAATTTACACCTTGAATTAAAATTATATGTTGAAGGTCTTGCTTAAACATATCATAAACTGAAGTTATATTAAAATAGATTTTAAAGTCAGTAGAAGTGGCTTTGAAAGGAATAGCATTGCTTTTCAGAGCCTTGGTGGTAATTTTAATAAATGAAATAATTATTGAAGAGTTAAATGAGGGACTTTTTTTGTGTGCATATCTTTAATTCTTCGTAACAATGGAACTATGTAAATATTTTTTCTCTCTAGCCCTATATACTCTACAGAAATTAACTCAGCATCTCTTTAAAAACTGGCATGGAGCATATATTGACAAATGAGCCCTTCAGTGTGTGGGCCCATTTTTTTCCAAGAAAATTAACACAGGGAACTCTTGAATCTGAAGAAAAACAAAACAAAACAAAACCAAACCAACCCCAGATCTGTTGGCTTAGATTCATTATCCAAATTTTGGCAAATGCAAAGTACATAAACCACACGAAAAAACCAGTGCAAGTGAGATTTTAAGTATTATTAGCATTTTTCTGTTACAGAATGATAACAACATAGTCTAGAAAAACAGAGGTGGATAGTAACCTAGTGGTATCATGATTGTGATATTTTCCATACCATGACTGTAGTCCCATGCACATGCAGTGAATGCCATAAAGGACAGGTTATTCTTTCAGCAAAGCCCTTAAACATAATTTCAAATGGCAGATTGCCTGCGATGCTCTACTGAAGGTGTTACAGAACAGCAGTATCTAACTTGGAAAACGTGTCATTGAAAGTGGGAAATTGAGTTTGCTGGGCTTATGTCACTAGTATTTAAGGTCTGATCTGCAACATCAAGCTTTTGCTGGCCTAGCTTTGTTATTTGTGAACATGAAAAATAATAGTTGTCTGGTACAGAGATATAACTTTGACCAACCACAGTCCTCCTGTTGGGTTTGTTTTCCTCTTTCAGGGAGATTTTTGTTGCATTCCTCTGTAATACTGCAGGCACAAGCTGCAAGTTCTTTGCTGGACTTTGTTATGCTAGGAAAAGCAGGAGCCTGTAGATTGTCTATCATTCACAGGATTTCCAGCCAAAAGCTGGAAACACGGGAGGATATTAGCTTTCCTCTGCTCAAACTGCATCTACAGCTGGAGGAGTTACCAGCTGTGATTCACCACAGTGCACTTTGGGGAAGGCGCAGGGGGAGGGGGGACAAGGCTTGCAGAGTACAAAACCAGCTGGCAGGAACAGCTGCTGAAACAGTCAAGACAGGTTTTTGCTTTTTCCAGACATCCAGCACTCTGTAAACTTCTGACAAGTTTCTCAGCCTTGTGTTGCGTGTTCACTCCAATCATCTCCACACCCTTGTTTCTCTGTTGTCTATTTCAGTGTGCCCCCTTTCCTCCCTCTGCCATGTACCTCTCTCCTCCCTCCTCCTCTAATTTTAAATACAGCTCGAAAGGAGCCTTCCTCCCTTCTGAAGCACTGCATCTCTGGTCTGAGTTTTCCTGAGCTTCCTCTCTTTCTTTTATAGCCCTTCATTGCCAGCTCCCCCATCACATCCCTTACTTACCAAGTCCACAGGGCATTTTCTATCTTCACAATCAAAGCATCTGGCACAGCCATGTCCTGTTGGTGGCTACCAACAGAGAGCAGCCACAGTCACAGAAATGGCTCCTCAACTGAATTGAAAGGCCACTGATCCTCTTGCATCTCTGGTGCAGTGAAACATCCCAAACAGAAAGGCATCACAGCCTCTTCTCAGACATACCTAAGGCTCAGGGTACAGACCAAAGGGGTCAGGCTCTGGTGGTTGCTGGTCTCCAGGTGGGGACAAATCTGTGAAATGAGCTGTCTGGAGCATGGACAAGGTAGGACAGACACATGTGTGTATAGGTGTGCATCCAGAGACTGCAGCAGGACTGGCGAAAGGAGGCAGGGGCCATGGAGAATCTACAGCTCTCTGTACGTGCTGAATAAAGAAACTGAAGGCTTCAACTCATCACCATCAAACTGCCCATTTGAATTACAATTTCTCACAAATGTAGAACATTTAAAGTTGCACAATATACTATATACTTTTAGAATAACAGATAATATGCACAGCAACAAAAATGCAGACCTCCATTAGCCATAACTGACAATAGCCTTTATTTGTCATATAGAAAACCAGATTCTTAACCATTTACCTTATTGTTAATTCACAGTTACTTGTCTAACCAACATTAGGTTAGATGTATGTAGCAAGTATTGCCATTAAAGAGTTTTAACATGAGAAATAATGCCAGTTAATTCTAATTTAGAAAACAATCCCAAGGCTACCTCAGAGAACCTCCTTATCAAAAGAAAAAGAACAAAACTCACAGAACAATTTGGTGTCTGCAGCAGACCCCAGCTCTAAAGGACCAATGACATATTTCTAGTGGACACTGGATGAGTACAGCACTCCACAGCATTCTCTGCACTGGTTCTGCAGGGCCACCTTGGTCTTACTGGGGACAGAAGGGGCAAGATTTGACATCTTTTATTACTGTGCTATAATCAGCCTAATCTTTTCGAATGCTAAGGTACCTTTTCTGACAGTAGGAAAAAAAAAAACAAAATAAACCCAAAACCGTGCAGGTAACACAATAGATTTTGCCATGCAGGGCAATACAGAATGGAGTCAGTCTGCAGCATTTTGAAGACAACTGAATGACTGGTATACATTGATTTTACTCCCCTTAATTTTCTGCTGTAATATAAATGCAATTACTGGCTCTTTCTCCATAATAAGTAGTATTTCTCATCAAAATACTAGCAGTATAATCTCTTCAAAGATGACGCATCTTTCCACAAACAGATGAGCATCAGACTTAGCTCTCTGGTGCTTTAAATCCAACAATATTAATACAGATATATTTGGTTTGTAAAAAAAAAAAAATAAACTGTCAAATAATATTCTTCTAAAGAAATTGGTTAAATTAAAAAAAAAAAAACCACCAAGCAAAAACCAAAAAACCAAAGTGACTTATTCCCCATTTTGGAACATTATAAAATCTGCTCCTTGTTAAATTTCCTGAAAAATACACCCCTTAAAGCTTTTCTACAATGGTCTTATTTTTCCTCATTCTTGCTCAAACAAGAAAAAATTTCTTCAAATTAACATATGTCTCATTTCAAGAATAAAAGGTAGAATGAAAAATGGTTTCGACATGAAAATGCACTATTTTCTGTCACTATAATTTTTTTTTCCAAATGTGTTTCTAAACAAGAAATATGAGTAATTGCAGACTTATACATAGAACAGAAAACAAAACAGTATAAAATTGCTTGGCAATATAAAAAGCCCCACACGACCATCAATTCCAAAAAGGGGTCATCAGCGACTAACAGTCTGGCCTGTGCAGATCTGCTGGAAGGATGCTGGCGAAGAGAAAGACAGACAACATATTATTTGAAGAGAAGCTATTTGTGCACAGAAAGAAGCAGCAGAAGGTTTTGAATCCAGCCTTAATTTACACAGATCTCTGTGTTTCCTTCCAAAAATGAACCGAGGCTCCAACCATCAGGGTTTGGCAGACTTACTGATGGCAATCAAATTCGTTTCTGCTTCCCAATCAAATATGTTTCTCCATCTCCGTTGAAAATTACTGCTCCCATGTCAGAGGCAGCAGTGCAGATAAAGATCTGCCCATCACTGCCTTAGCCCACAGCCTGGGCTGTCAATGTCAGCCCTGCTTTTTCCATGATTTGAGCCAAGACACCAAGGCATTGTCTGCAGGCTGCCGAAGCACAGCCACCCATTCCCTCCTGCTGCCACTGCTGCAAAGTGGGCACTTTACCACAGCAGCACTTCATCTTCCCCAGCTTACAGGGGCACTCACAGCAACTCATGCTTGCTGAAACTGGGAATACAGATGGGTCCTGTGTTGGGACACAGCAATGTGCCATACTCACATCCTACCTGCTTGGGCCAGAGGGGTAAGGGCTGGATAAGGGCTGCAGTAAGAAGAAAGAAAGAGAGATGTAAGGTCCCTCTTCCTCATCTAAGCCAGTCTGTTGACCAGAGGCTGTTAGACTGCTCTGGGTCAGCAACTTGTGTTGATACATAAGAGAATAAAACTAAAAAATTTAAGAGATCAAGGCAGGGAGATGCCTGAAATAGCACCTCCCTAAATTTCTCATGGTGTGCCATTCAATGAAATTACGTTTATGTTCTGTTAATATGTAGAATATGACCTCCCCCACCTTCTGCTCCACCAAAGCAGGCTGCCTACAAGAAGGTGGCTGTAGTATTCAAGACTGTTCTGCTGACCAGCTTCTAACCAAGGCAGCAGACAATCATGAAGGAAACAAGATATCAAGTCTAGTTTGGCCTCTGTTCTCTGATCATGCTAACCCAGTACATTACCAACTGCTCCAGGCAACAGAGGGATGTTCTCTCTGCCTTCTTTCTCCCATAAACAGTTTATGCCACAGGTAGTTTTTTTCCCCATCTCTGTTGTTCATTCTCAAGCCTCTCTCTCCCTCCACATTTCCTCTAGGCCCTACACCATCTGTGCAAGCAGTCCTTCTCTTTATGCACACTGTTTCATTCTATTCCTTCTTTCTCTGTGATCTATATTTAGTTATTTTCCTGTTTATACACCCCTCCAGAGAGGGGTATTGTTGAATGTGACTAGTCAGGAAGAGAAACAATGTGGTCAGAGCACAAATCCTTTCAGAGGAGTATCTGGGATGGGAAGTTGTGCAGGACTTGGTAGGATAGAAAACTTTTAATCAGATACAGAGATCTGAATATAAATCCATAAATCCCCCTAGAGCACCCTGATCAAAGCCCAACAGTACCTAAATAGGGGAAGAAACAAAGGCAAGGAAACACATGAAAACTTTATTCTGACACTTCACTTTTTTTTTTTTTTTCTTCATAAGATAAAACCCTTTGGGTTTGGAAACCTTACAGCATTTGTGTCTCTTTGCTCAAACTACCAGGAACCCCTGAATATGAATCCACAGTGCATACATGAAGAAAGCTCTAGGAAAAGTATACTTAAAGACTGCTGAAGAGTTCAGTGTTGGTTGGTCCAGAAACAAAATGCTTTTAGTGCAGGAGTAGTAAGGATAAACCTGGTTCTCGAGAAGGTGGCTGCAGTACAACTGGAATCAGGACAGGTAACAGCACAAGAGCTCACCATGGTGGCACAGTGAAGAACACCAGTGCAGTATTCAGGGAGTGTCTGTCTGGTCTGAGGGACGCCTGCACAACAAATAAATGGAGTGTTTCCCATCTTCAAGTTTCTGACAAAAATAAGTAGCTTGTGAACGGACTGGTTGTGAAATAGAACAGAGGTGTACTAACCCTGGAGAAGCTTGATAGTGTGGGTATTCTCTGTAAGTGAGAGCTATTTATCATTATGAGATGGAGCCCAGTGGAGAACACAGAAATGTCTGGTTTTATTTTTTTTTTTTTCTTTGGCGTTTTACCATTATACTTGTGCAGACAGTTTTGATTATCATAGACTCTGATAGTCCTTAACATTATGCTAATAAATGCATTGGCAACCCAGGGAGAGTTTTGGGTGTAAATCATTCACTTCCCCAGCATGATGAACTATGAAAGGAAAAGCTGGAAGGCTTTGCAAAGCAGCACAGATATTTGAAAAACCAAAGAGGTATGCAACTGGTGATTTCATATTTAAGCCATGTGTGTCACTAGTAGATGGGGGACAGTGTGTATTAGAAAAATGTCAGTGCGAAGGCAAAAACATCTCTCTGTGGTTAGGACTTAAACATGAATGATGAGCTGCCCTCCATGACCAGCAGACGTTCCCTGGCCAAAGCAGGTCCACAGCCTTTGGTACAACACCAGAAGGGAGGACATGCAGTGACAGAACAAGGGATAATGACTCAAACTGAAAGAGGGCAGATTTTGGTAAGATATTATGAAGAAATTCTCTATTGCGAGGGTGGTGAGGCTCTGGAACAGCCTGCTCAGAAAAGTTGTGCATGCCCCATCCCTGGACATGTTAAATATCAGGTTGGATACAGCTTTGAGCAACCTGGTCTAGTGAAAGATGTTCCTGGCCATGGCAGGGAACATGGAACAAGATGATGTTTAAGGACCCTTCCAAGCCAAGCCATTCTACCACTCTATGAGAAAGAGAAGGGCTACAGAGAGGAAGTGAAGGCAGTAGGAAAAAATCAGAAGTTTCAAGGAAAGGACATTTGCAGCATGAAATGGTTTGCTGAGCTTGTTTGCTTCAGTTAGTGGCAAGAATGGTTGTTTATAAGATATTTAAACAAGGGGAGGTAAGTGGCTTCGTCTGCAGGACGGGCTTCAGCAGTGGAACAGAAGATGCATCTGAAGCAGCTGGGAAAAAGATGATTTCATTAGGAGCACTTTTCAGGGACAGGAAGAGCCTCTTACAGACCAAAAGGAAAAAACCTACACCTGTGGGGACAGGAGACGATATAGAAAAACGGCTCAACCCTGAGAACAAAAGGGAAGGAACAAGGTCAGAAATTGTTCATTTATAACCTGAAAATCATTTTAAGAGGAGTTTAAACCCTGAAATGGAGAAAACTTTTTAAATAAGTTGCACAGTATCAGTTTGGGGACAGATTCTCAGGAATTAAAAAAAAGTTATCTTTGTGGCAATTTCAGTTTAAACAGAATGTCAGCAGCAAAAACATAAGCTGCTGATCTGTTTGGTAACCGCCAGAACTAAACAATCCTCCACTCTGAGTCAATGAGAGGTTGTGTATGGTATTATAAGATCAAACTCAAATCCTCTTAGTAGCATTTTCCATGGAAAAACTACCATACTATATGTATTTACACCGTTAAATGCATTATTCATGTAAATGCCTCACATATACACACACAAAATATGGCTGTGATTACAACATATTCCTTATAAATTCTATCATCTGAATCCTGTTCAGAAACTGTCCTGAAAAGGAGCAGAATACCAGTAGGCATTATTTGCTTATGTTCCCTTTATTGCAAACAACAGAACAGACTGTCTGTGAAAAAGATGTTTATAATCTGGTTAGTGTAAAACATTTGCTGTAAGTGCCCACACAAGTCCCCTTCTCTCCGGTATGCACTGATGTCTCATTGCAGTTCAGAGGCTGAGTGCAAGGGGGCTGTGCAAAAGTGGCCAGTTTTAACTCCAGACTGCGGGGCACAGGTACGTAGTCAGGGCCTGCCTAAGGAACTTCACAGTGTCACCAAGCAGAAGTCTTGCTTTGCTATTTACACATCCTGCAAACATCAGACAATGTCAAAATTCTGTAGATTGACCCACTTGACTGTTTGGCCTGAAAATATGAGACACCAAAACAAGTAATTTGATAGTGTATAGTTATATGCATCAGAATTTTACAGCAATTATTACAATGTACTATTTCAAGGAAATCATCAATAAACACCAATATTCTTCCCAGACTTCCTTACTCCAAATATTCCTGCCTGAGGACTCCTCATTGCATCTGCAAAGCCTCTCTTACCAGTCTAACTATCCACTTTTATCCAAAGAAATTAATTATTCATGATATCAAAGCAACAATTTGCTAGCAAGAGTGTTTCAAGCAAACACTGATATTCTATCACAATTCTGTAACAAGGATTCTAAAACCTTGTGAGTTATTATACTATGATAGTTTTTCTGATTAATTCTTTCTTTGTCAGCTTCCACTTTCTACTAACTTCTGTAGGATTTTAAAAATAATTCTACTGATAAATAAGCCCTTTTTTCTTAAGTTCTGTGAGTTTTTTACTCCATAAGTCATAGTCAAATGCCTCTTTTTCCCCCCTTGGTACATCACATTTTAAGTGACTCCAAACAAATACCTTTAATACACTTCCACACAAAGATGATTACTGGATTCCAAAGAGAAAAACAACCAGGATTATACTGTGTTGCCTGCCCCTTACAGCAAAAGCTCCTCAGTAACCTTAATAAAATAGCACTGCTAGTTACTTCTTCTGCCTTGCCCATTACATTAGAAGCAGGAATTGCTAAAACAAAAGAGCTTGCTTACTTCATAGTAAGGGAAGAACATTAGTAAAAGACAGCAGTATTGGGACAAATTACATCATTGTTGGGGGCTACAGTATTTCAAAGCCCAAATATTTATGCAAGTAAATAAACAAATGCACTTGTTTCTGCAGCAAATCCAAATATATGTCTCACAAAAAAAATCCTATTTTGCTTCCTGGCATCAAAGTATAGTAATGTTCTGAAAAGAGTGGCATGAGGAATCCCTGCTTCTTATGAAGCTGTCCCATTCTTGTCCACCATCTCTCTCTGCTGGGTTTCTTTAGTGGCTAAGGAATATGCTCCCACTCCCTGTTCCTTCATTTTGTGGCAGCAGTGTTGTCTTTTCTCTAGGCCCCTATTTTCATGACTCTTACGGGAAACATTATGTCTTCAAGAGTACTATTTTTTTGCCCCCCTTTCTCTGTTAAATTTAACAATGCTTTCAAAGCCAAGAGAGAGAAGGCATGTCAGGGCATGTATAAAAGCCTCATTTTTTTAGGAACCTAGGCTAAAAATGAATCCAAATCAACAACTCAGTTTTTTGGTAAATTTCCTCTGTTCCCACAGATGACTACATGACAGACACACAGCACACTGACACATCACCATTTCAGAAAAGTAAAGGAAAACCAGTGTAATACCCTGACATTTGGGTTTGCATCCCAGGAGGGATGCAAGGAGTAACAGAACACCTTGTTCATCCACTACTAGGCTGGGAACATCAGCAGTTCAACATTCACTTTGCTGGTTTTATTTAATAAATATGCCTTGAAAACTTTTTAGTTTAGGAAGAAAGAGCAGGACACTCTTTAAGATCCAGTTAGGCAAGAGTTTGAATTCCACTGAGAAAAAGGGAGATTCCCGATTTGACAATCTCAATATATTTTAGAGGCCACATGGATAAAATACTGTGATTTCAGATCCAGATGTGTTGCCATGGGCACTTTACCCTCGAACACAATCAAATTTAGCATTCTAGGTTCACAGGCTTGGCCAGGGGATAACCGTCTTTTACACATTCAGTTATGAGGACACTAATTTTGTGCTAGCTCAAAAGTTGGTAATAATACAAGATGTGCTTAAATATTAAACTACAAGATTTTTTTTTTTTTTTTGCATAGTCCTTGTTTGCAACCTGAGGCCACCAGCCAGAAGACAGAGAAGCCAAGGAAGTTTACCTAGAGCAGGTTGTTAAAGCATTCTGCTACATCTCAAGTTTCGGAAATGAGGAAGATATGATGCTCTGTCAACAAGAGCAACACCAGGCTGATACTGTGTAAAGTATCCCAACAAAAGCAATACAAGTTTTCTTCTGATTCTGATCTCATTACAGTTCCAGGGAAGAAAAAAGAGCAATTTGATTTGCTTTTCATGTGCTTTGAATCATGCAGGTTTGTATTGGTTAAGGCTTTATGGCAATGTTAGTGTAACAGAAGTGGCCCTTAACTACAAGGGTAAGGTGCTTTGAATGGAAGATCTTTTTATCATAAATGCCTAAATTAATGCAGGTTAGTTTGTCATGGAAATCCCAAGATGAACAACTACATAAGTTTACTCCTTTCAGGAAACTGAAATGGATGATGACCGAGCAGAAACCATGAAACTTTGTGTGATTTCACATATCTGAAATTACAACGGTCATTTTCACTTTGAGTTTTTTCATCAAGATTCAAAAGAAAACATAGAGGGTGAAAACACAGAGGCAAACCAGGAACAAAAGTTGTCACGCAACACAAAATGTTAACACTGATATCATAATTTCACTATTTTCTAAGATATTGTAGACGCCATAGTAACTGTGGTTTAAAGTGAGTAGAGGTGCTGTGATAATGGTGCTATATAAAGCTAAAATCCCAGACAGACAGACGCTCGTGCTGAATTGGAAGCAGAGCTGAGTCATATGTATGAAACCCTCAGCAACACACTCGGGAGCCTGTGAGGCAAGGGGACTCCCTGAGAGTCTTTGCTGCTGCTTTCCCTGAAGGAGAAATGATCACAAGACATTTAAACTACAGAAAGCCAGAATGCAGAGACATTTGAAGAGAACTAGGCGAGGACTGTAGTATATGAGATGGGGACATTTCTGAGATAGGTAGTAAGTACTGCATTTGGGATTTGCTCCAGAGCTATTGCCCAGCCTCAGAGGTGAGTATCATCTCTGAATCAGCACCTCCTCAAACAAAGCTTTGTTTTTACTGATGACTGCCCAGTTACCTCAGTAAACTGAGGGTGGAAAGTACCAAAACAGAGGCAGTACAAGAAGACCAAAAACATGTGATTGCATTGTTTGAGTCTTAAGCATAAAACAAAAAAGCTGAATCAGATGAATGATAGGGTGAGGGAGAAGGAAAAAGCAGAACTGTTACCTTACAAGGGAAACATCTGAGAAGGCAAAGTGAGTTTCAGTATTCACCAGGAGGCAAGAGCCTGGTCTCAAGGGCACAGTTTCCATGAGCATGGAGCTCAGCATTTCCACAGTCCAGCTGTGTAATTCTAACCAGTGCACAGCACATTCAAATCCTCAACCTTTATTTACAAGGGGGAAGAAAAGCCTGCAGACAAGAGTAAAGAATCATATTCCAGGAGGGCAAAACAACTTAATTTCTTCTCTTCAGTAACTGAAAAATGGGGAATTGATGTGCTTCCCTGAAGAGATGACACAGAATCCCAGACAACAACAGCTCTCTGATCACCAGAAAGATAAATGAGTGCTTGTAGACCATAGTGGTACTCCATGGAGAGAGCTCTATTCTTATTTCTCTCTCAGTCCCACGAATTTCACACCAGCAAAAGGACTGTAAAAGCTAGGGTAAAAGGGCAAACTTTCTCTTGGCTGTGGTGCATCCAGCACATTAAATGTTTTGTAAGTCCTGCCTTCCCTGGGGATAGGTTATAATTACCATGGTTGTGCATGTGGTTAACAACAGGCAGAAAGAGATGAAGACAAAAGATGAGGCAAAAAGAAAACCCTAAACTGATCAATAGAAGAACAAATAGTCAAGAGTGGAAGCAAAGGACTGATCTGTTTTTCATAAATAAGGCTCTTCAAAAAAAGCTCTGTTTTTGAAATGACCCAGATCATCTGCATTAGAAAAGATTACAGTTTTAATTCACTCCTTTGACACATGTTATGAGAAAGACAGAAATACTAAGTCAAAACCTTAAAACTTTCCTTACAATTCCAAGGAAACAACTCCTCCCATAACATCACAAATGTCTACTTGTTATAGCATTTCTTTCAACACAAACATTGATCAAATTAATGTTATGGCTTCTTTTGCAACCTGTTAGAGAGAGAGAAAATGCTTTGAAACCAAGCAAGGGAACAACTGCAGTTGGCACCATTCACATAATTATCTTTGCTATGGGTAACTTAACACCATTTCATAGCAGAATACCCATCTCCAAGAGTAAACTGGTATGTAAACTTTATCTTGATGTGTGGAGAGAATATTTTCAAAAAGGCAATTGGGATAAAACATGTATCTTTTGGCAGATAATCACAAAAGGTAGTCTGTCCTTTGGAAGTGACAATCCTCAGAACCACTAACAACATTCCTTCTGATGTTATGGGTTTTCCTGTCTGGGAAAAATGAAAGATTTGTTTGCTAGAATACAAAATCCCTGTTGCAGAGAAGACTTTCAGAAATTCATTTCATACCAGCAGGCAAAAGACGCCATTAGGCTTTTTTTTTTCAGCACATGGTCTTTCAGAGAACAGCAAATACAGATGGAGTTTCTTTGATGTGCAAGAAGGGATGCTACAGCATCAGTGGCATTAACAGCCGTAGGAAGGGAAAAGAAGACATCTGGATGCTGCCATAATTGTACTGGTGAAGTAGAGGGAAGCAGGTGAATAAATATTATCTACACTTACTTTGCAGACAGAGTAAATTCTGTGGCCCACCATCCTTATCAGCATTGCCGCTTGGTGGGGCATTAATTTTCCCACTAAAGTATGAAAAGAAAAAGCAGGTGCACTTGAAGTATGCTTTTAGTATGGATTCTTCAATTCTGCAAACGCATAATTCCCCCCCTTGAAATCATGGGGGGGAAAACAAATCTCAGCAACTGACTTTGGGAACCGGTTTCTCTCCAGCTCTGCTAACATGGGTGATTCTTTTTTTGTCTCGTATCAGTTTGCAGTTAGCATGGAACGTGGAACCGTCCCTTTTTCAGACCAGAGCAAATGCCCCCGAAGTGCTCACCCCTGTGACATACTGGCTTGATTTAGCCACCAAACTAAAGGAAATGCTCATTAAAAAATTTTAAAGGAGAAAGCAAAGTCTCCCCCTCAATCCCCCTCAGCTTAATTTGATCCAACTTCTGCCTTATTAGCTTTATGTATTTTCTGATTTACAATTGCTAAAACTTCACCATGAACAAGAGAGGATTAAATAATGAAAATAAAACAGTATTATTACCTCTGACTGGCAGGCGTCATAAACCTGGACAACTTCACAATGCTGGAGAGACTGAGAGGAATTAATTGATGCCTACTTCAGTGGGGGCTTTCCTGCTTCTACACCACACAGCATTTTCCTGTGTGGATTCATATAACACACTTTCACCCATTTCTTGAGTAAGCCTAATCATGGGGTCCTTCTCTGGAAGTAGAAGTTGACAGAATGCAGAAGTAAGAGCTAAGATTAACTACCGCACTTTCCTTCCCTCCTTTTATGCCTATTTCACGGGTTGCCCCATACAAAGAAGGTAACTCTCACAGGTACAAGAATCTGAAAAACAAGAACAGATATATCAAATTCCCCACCTTTCAAATTTAGGCACTGCAATGTGTTTGAAATCAGCCATAAAACGCCAACACATGAAAATAATTTGCATTTTGAAAACATTTTGCTTTAGCTATCTTAATAGTGTTGATTTAATTAATGGAACATTAAGGAGTTTGTTTTGGAATAAAAATTAGTGATTTTATTGCCAGAAAAAAATGTTTAAGTTTTTACAACATAATGAAATGTTATAAAAAAACTTCTGAAATATGTACTATTTAACATCTGCACACACACTAAGTACTAAAAAAATTCAAATCTAGTGATATGGATTGGTCTTGAACTGTGTTCACAGAAATAATCTAACATAAAGCCTTGCTTTCAGATTGCTGTTTAGTAATAACTGCAATGCATTTATTGCAATGCATACAGGAATAAAGTAGCAACTCTGCAGGCTAGCAGCAGATCCAGCAGGGTTTCTGATATTTAGAGAGATGGCTTTGCAATTAATGCAATTACAATGTTTAATTGCTGTCCCAGACATTTTCTAGTCACAGAGGTTATATGATACAGGAAAGACTGGCATGGAGGTCTGCTGATGCAGAAGTTTAAGGCAAAGACATCTTTGAGAGTCACAGAACCTGTCCACTAGTTGCTAGCAATGAGAAAGTATAGAAAACAAAGTTGAACTGATGCAGGATTTTCTTTGTTATTCACTAGAAAAAAAACAACAAAAATTTCTTACTAAAAGCAAAGAAAGGTTAATTTTATAGATAAACCCTCACACTCAGCTCCCCCCCTTGCAAAGCCTTCAGTTTATTCACAACAACTCTGGAAAGCAGACCTATTTACTGCCTTCTGCCAGTCATACACAGGCTCAGTTTGGCCCTGGAGTAAAAAGGCCTGACACCCTTGAACTACACCTGGACTTTATATGAGCTCATGTGTTAAGGTTTAATGAGTTAGCTGGCATTTTGCCAACTATTATCATTACCACCCAAAGGCACGCTGGCAAACTGTATCTTCCCTTCTTGCCTGTGCACTGCTACAGAATGCCTAATAATATACTGCAATCTGAGGAAAAGATTTTCTTCATTGGAAACTTTGTGGTTTTGTCTTCTGTGCTCTAAAAGATTTGCACTTGCAATACCCTTGAACTCCTGGCTCTCAGCTAGAAGAAAGCTGTAAGTTTTCCCACATCTTACAGTAAAAGCAGCTCTGCTGAAATACTGATACATTTCAAAGCAGTGAGAGAGACTGAACAGCAAAGGATGAGTGCTCCCTTCAAAGTCTTCCAAAGCCATGCTGTGTCCACCCCATCTCCCTCCATGCACTCACGGAGGGAATGTGCACCCCAAACTTCCCTGCGTGCGAATTGATGTTGTCGTGCAAGGACCTTGAATAAATGTATCACTTGCTTCCTTACACATCCTCAGTCAGAAAGCTATTTTCAAGGCAGATTTGGTGATCCAATCATTCTTTTTCATTTCCTGTAACTTTTTTTCTCCAGGAAGCAAAACTGTGCTCTGTAAGAGCTGATGGTCACACACACACACACACACACACACACACACACACACACACACAGAGTGTGTCCTGTGTGCAGAACCGACTGCTGCTTCTCTCCAGTACTTGGAGTCTTCCTTAACAGCAAATAGTTTTATTGAATCCTTGCTGAACTGGGACAGTAAGTCTTGTTAAGTGAACAAAAGGAAATGACTAGCAAATATTTAGACGGAAAGTATTGGTACTTGTAACTGGTAAATCAACATAAGGAGGTGTTTTGTTCTGATTTCTGTCTTACTTGAGAAATACTTCCAGTTACCTATGACGGCACAAATGCAGAAAGGACACACAAAGGAGTCTTCTCCTGAGACTAGCAGAAAAATGCATGAATCAAATGCTATTGATAATAACAATAGATTCAGGAGAGCTAAACCCTCTGAGAACAGACTTTTTGTGCCACAGGGTCAGACAGGACATCATGCTATGAGCTAAAACTCAAAATAAAATTACACATTCTTCACTTGCATAAAACTACATTACTCCAAATAAATGCTAGGCAAGGGTTCAGCTGCCCACAGGTTTCAACAGTCCCTCAGGTTGAGCTCTTCATCTCCTGCACACCCATGCACAGATGCTCCAGGCACAGGGAACCAGGGCATTACCTGGCCCAGGGAGTGGAGGAGCGCTGCCCTCTCCCTTTCAGTCATTCCATCATTAGTTTGTAGGCATGTGCGTGTCCCATCTGCTGATCAGACAGGACCCATCCCACACCCAAATGAAGACCTCTTCTGTTAGATGATGATCCCGTGCCCCTGCTCCATGCCCAAACATTCGTGTACCCTGGCTATGTGACCAGAGCCTGTGTTTCATTGTGTGATGTATTTCAGAATTCATCTGACATTAGAGCCCATGGATCAGCTCTGTCAGCACTGGCTTGGATGCCAAATACCATCAGATCAAGGAATCATGCAGACATTTAGATGGTGGAAATGGAGCATAAAATGACAATTTGGATTGGTCTTTGGCAGGGTAGGGGCCTTTGAAATATAATTGATTTTTACAAGGGATGATTAGCATCCAAAAAAGGAAGAGATACTCCCTAACAAGGTTGCTGTAACTGGCCCAGGGTCTTGTTCCTGGAAGTCCCTAACTTTGAGAAAGGAGGAAAGACATTTTTCCCACCCTACCACAAAGACTGAGGAAAGCGACTTGAACAGCTTTGAAATGCATAAAAATCCTGCTGCAAAGAAAAGGAAACCATCTCCTTTTCACAGTTACAATGAAGAGGAAAAAAAGACACAGGCTTAAATCACCTTAAGAAAGCTTGTGTTAGATATCAGGAAAACCCTCAGATGCTAAGGATAATGATGCAAAATATACCATGTACAAAGTTTATGGGCATTTACCACTGAGGCTTTCAGTAAGAGGTTAGAAAAACATTATTGGTGGAATAATTTAGATATAGCTGATACTGCCTAAGGAGGAAGAGGAGTTTAGATTAAGGGTTTTTAGATGCCTCCCAGTCTTAATTTTCTGTGATTTTCCTGTGTACAAGTTATTCCTACATCTACCTGCTTAATTTTCCCTTTCTGTAGCTCAGCAGTCAATTTGAGGCTTGTGGGAAGGAGCACATATCAAGCCTGAGGCATATGAGACTTTATCTGGGATAAAGTCAGAAGCAGTTGGGGAATTGGGAGCAATTCCTTCATTATGAATGTGTACACATATGAGTACTGCCCCCAAACCCAATGTAAACAGGTAGAATAGTATCAAAGGACTTGAATATTTATCATAATTTTCCTTTTTTTCAAATGGGAAACTCAAAGCACAAAGGTCTGAACCATCTGTAATGGCACGGCAAGTTGTCAAAATAAGCCTGAGAAATGGATTTCCTGGCTCCTCAAGTGACCTATCTGAGGGACTACACACTCCTCCTGTTCTTGCTCTCTCTCCCCTCCCTGCCTCCTTTCCCCCCAGCAAGCTGTGCAAGACTACAAGAACTGCAGCACTTCCTCATAAAAGTCTTGCCTGCAGCTGGGGGAAGTCAGACACTACAATAGTGTCAGTAACTTCTGCTGTAACAAGAACACACATCACAAAGATGATCATAATCACGGGGGAAAAAAAACAACTAAAGCTGCCTCAGGACTTGCACCTTGCAGAGATGTTCCTGGGCTGATAATCCCCATCTCCTTTCTTTAACTTGCCTTTATTCTGGCTAACATTTGACAGAAAGACTCTATTCCTCTACCAAGCGAGTAACTATAAAAATAAAAAAAATAAAAAAAGAAGGACATACTGCTGATAAGGAACAGAACTGTTCTTTATACAAGTGCAGAAGAATTCTCAAGCATTTTCAAGTGAAGAGTTGCTCCAGCCCACTGTGGAAAAGGAGCAGTCTGGCTCAGCATTTTCTGGGCTCTTTCCTAAGGCTGCTGTAACTTTTTCTTGTAGGAAATCAGAATCAGAGCCTAAGATTAGAACCAAAAATCTCTCATAACAAAGTATCACAAAGCCAGTGCCAGCCCTTCTGCACTACACTGCTTACAAGCCTGCATAGGCTCGCTTCCATTTCCTACATGCCAGTGCTGGAACCAAAGGAGGATCCACACTTGAATCATCCACGGGAGATCCTGCCTCTCAAACTGACCATGCCGAGGCACACCAGGCTCCAAATTAATTCTGAATTAATTTGCCAGAACTGTGCTAGGCTCTAAGCCTCACATATAGATTAAGCATAATTTGGATTCATCATTACCAGTAAAACTAAAAACAAATTAGAAGAATTAAAGAGTAAGACTAATGAATTTAGAATATGTCAGGAATACAAAAGTCAGAAATATCTCCAAAAAGAATAAAAGGCAGTGTTTTAATTGGTCATTTTCTCACAAGAAAAGACAAAAAAAGGCTCCTGCATCATTGGAATAAATATTTCCAAATTCTTTACATGCTTAGGTATTTCCTAGCTTATTCAATGACCTATTTAAATATTGATTTATACATGAAGGGATATTGCTCACTGCCATAAGATGCATTCCATTGGGTCTCAAAGTCTTTAGCAGATCCACGCTGTGCGTACTTTATCCCGATGGTTTCACATTCATGTTCATCAACACGCAGCAAGAACCATAAACAAAGCCTTTTCTCAGATGCACACATGCAGTTCCCATTGACTTTGCTGGATTTTCAGCTGACTTCAATCAGAACTCTGTGCATGCAGAACAGCAAAACTTGGCTCTGCACATTCAATAAAATTACATCACTAGATACCTTTTAAATGAAGGGCAATGCAGGCCATACGGAAAAATAATATAAACTGAAACCCCTAAACTGTAGCCAAATAAATTCAAATTTCAGCCAGGTTTTTCCAGAATAATAAAAAGGGCATGCATTTTAGGCAAGATGAAATGAAACCCTAATACCATCTCATTTACCAGAGTGCACTCAGCCTCTTTTAGCAGGACAAAGTGTGAAACCCAGCTATTTACACAACAAGGTGATGATCTTGTTGTTTCAGCTATAGCAATGACATTGGAATCTGAAACAATTAAGTAAAGGTCAGGTTACTAGCTGTGATATGCTAAGTCCTTTTCTGCATCTGTATCCTGGCTCTGTAAGCTATGGATCTCATTACAAGTGAATTTAAAGTGGAGAATACCACAGTAGTAAAAGTAATTAATCATTATATTAATAACTAATATTGTATTATTTTTGAATCTACTCTAATAGTGGTATTTTAAATATATTAAATGCTTGATCCTAGGAGTATCTATCTTAAAGCCTTCAACCTTCCTTCCCAACTTGACAAAAGAACAACACAACAAAAATCCCACACAACCTAGTAAAAACAGTTCCCTTCCAAGTTTCAAATGACATCGTGCAACACAGTTGCTGCCAGGTACATTAGCTAATGCACAGTAAGCAAAGCAATGCCCCATGTGTTTTCTCCAAATTTCTTTCCTTTATTTTACTTTTACTCATTCCATGATGTAACAGCATGTACCTTTTTACTGCATCTTTAAAAATATCTACCTATTAGGATGAGAAATATTCTCACTTATAAAAAACCATCTACCAACAGGCTTCCTTACACCTTCTGTTTGTCTGACAAGCACTTGTTAGCCTGCAATGGCAAATTTATACACAGAAGTACTCGGGGATGAAAACCACAGAGGAGGCTTGATGTTCATGATGGGTTGTTTCTACCCCCCTCCCCCTCCCCACCCAGAAGAAACATCTCTGATGATTTTCACACTAAAATAGCAGAAGAGATTTTATGAATCATTTTTTCTTGATAGCTGGAATAGCCCCTGTTCTCCTCTCCATTATAATACTGAGTCACTTTGCATCAAGCTGGTCATTACTGACAAGCCAGGGGAGAAAGGAGGGAACTGGACAAAACGCTCTGAAGCCACACGTGCGACAGGATATGTATCAGGTGGCTTCTTGAAGCAAACTATTTAAAATCAGAAAATAATCATTACAATACAACTCACATAAGGGAAAACTATTTCATAATAAATCTAACACTGATGGTCAAAGGGACTGCAAGACCTTTTTTTTTTTTTTAATGAAGCAGGAGTCTAGCCTGATACGAATGCTGAGTCGTGCTGGTCATTCACACTACGTTATCCAATAAGTTAAATAATTAGTATGGTGGAATCTGTTTCTCCCAAACTACGGCACTGTCAAATGAACAGTTATGAGGTCAGGTGGAGCTCTGCTCACTCCAAATCAACTCCCCTCCTAACATCCCACTGTGACACTGGTAGCCTGTGAAGACACTCATTTGTCTCAGAACTCCTTCATGTAACTCCAGGTCTACTTCCTGTTGTCTCTGGTGGAGCATGAGCTTAGAGAATTTACAGTGTGTTACAAGGAACATTTATTCTAGCTTAAACCTTGTGATTGTGACTAAACAACCAGGAAAGGAAAGGTATCCCCATCTCTCACCTCAGTCCTACTGGGACAGGACTGCTGCAAGGAGGGGGTTATTAGTTTGTTATAAATGCATAACTTGTCTGTTTGATGATGAAAATAAAATTAGGTAATTTACATGATCATTTTTCAAGAAAGTTGATTTTAAATAGTTAGGAAAGAGAAACCAGTGAAACACACAGGTCAAAAACTAGGCTTTTCAGCATGTCCTGTTTAAGCAATGACACATGAAGAACTTTATGTTCAAACAATTACCTGGTGCTTTAAATAGGACACTAAGGGAATAACATTTCAAAATATATTCACACAGCATAAGACTAATCCTCCTCCTGGGAGTACCAGTGCAAATCAGAGTAACTCCTCAGAGGTCAGTTGAAGTACACCAGCACAAAATAAACGTAAGACAGAAGGGAATCAGGCCCCATCTACCTCTATTTTAATGCAGAGGTTGCAGATCATCTGCAATGATAAAGTGAACAACATAAATATAACTGACATCTATTCAATTGATCTCACATCCTGCCGACTATTCACAGCTCCAAATATAGGGCTGAAGAACAATGGTTTGAGGAAGGCAGGCAGAAATCCGGGTTCTAACCCATTCACACATTCCAATTTGCTAATACCTTCTACTTGAACTGCCTTCATCTCCCCACACTGCTAAATTGTTCAGGGTTTCATTTGACATTGTCCCCCCAGCTCCTAAAGAACAACTTCTCCTAAAAGAAAATAAATGAAAGAAGTACTAGGAGAGATGCATGGGAGAGAAGATAAATACAAAAAATATGTGCAAACATGAGAACCTATAGCTAAGTTAGCAAGAGAATCTCTGTCTAACATACCACATATATATGAAAAGCACTAGCAAATTGATTAATAATTTGGAAGTCTAGCACTAAGAAAGAATGGTATGTGTGCAGGGGAAGACTAAAATATGAGGCTATTTCAAACTATGGTGTCATTTGTGCTAATTTAAGTGGATCTGTAATTATTTCCTACAACTTCATGATGTCCTGAACCAGCTTCCTCCCCTGCAAGGCTGATAAAAGGACTCTTGGCAACACACTAAATATATTATGCAATGTATTGAATACTACCGAGAAAAAGCCCTGAATTGCAGTGAAACAAAGAACCTTAGGTGCGAGTATCACCACCTCCAGGGAAAGAGCACCTTTAACTACTTATCACATCAGTAAACGCAGGCATTCTCTTGTACCTCTGTTACCTGCACCTAACAGCATTTGCTACATGCAACGAAGTTAAGGCGAATTTTACCTCAAATCTACTTAGGCTCGAGCTCTTCGAACGAGACTTCTTGCGGAGATAGACCGAGAAGAAGCGACGCACTGTGAACTTCTTCATGTTCATGTCCATCGCCCTGTCCCAGCTGCGGCGCGGGGCACGGAGGAGCTGCGGCGCCGGCGGAGAAAGCTAGCGCATCCCGATTGCCCCCTATTTATATCCACAGGCAGGAGATCCCGCGAAGGGTCTGCCCAGCCAGCCGGGCACGGCGAGACCTGCCAGCGGGCGGCTGCCGGAGCCGCGGCAGCCCGGGGCCAGCTCCTGCCCTCCGGAGCATGCAGGCGGCAGCGGCTCCCGCTGGCTCCCCGCAGCTCACATCGGGGTGCGGCCAGCCCGAGTCCGGCGCGGCCGCCTCGCCCCAGGTCCCGCTACGCCCAATGAGCGCGGCCCCGGCTGCACGCAGAATCAGCGCCGGCGGATGGCAGCTCCTGCGTCCCGGGCGGAGCAGGTTCCAGACAAATATTGCATGTGTCTATTGCCTTGCACTCCCTCTCCTCTCAGTCAGGCTCTTTCAATTTCCTGCTTTCTGAATCACATGGGGAATAGGCACATGCTGTACTTCTGTTTTTAGCTCAGAATTCAGACGCTGCTATAATTACTGAGGGCTGTGGTGGTCAGATCCGAGAAGAAAGCAGCTCCCCTGTGAGAGTCGCTCCTGGAAGAAAGCTGAAAGATGTCGTGCCCCCCGTGCCAGAATAGAAGGGTTTGAACCTCCTTTTATTCTGGGGAGTATGCAAAATAACGCTGCCCTCCCCCCCCCCCCCGCCCCCGAAATTGAAAAGCTTACCCTCCTGTTCACAATCACCCGCCCGCTTTACATTAAAATACATAACACTGGCACAGCTCTGAAAATAGAAAGCACAATCTAAATGGTAAGTATTACTATTCTTATTGTACTACAGCAGGGAGCTACAGCCCTTCTAGGAGGTCCAGGATGTACATCTATTTACGGGCTGTAATTTTGAGCTGCATGGCAAGCATGCAGACTTACAGCTGCACCCCCCACCTCCCTGCAACAAAATCACATTTTTCAGCTTTTCTCCAAAAACTAATGAATCTCAGTGTAATCCAGAGACCAAAGAGCTTTCTCTGCCTATTGCACACAGTTAAGACTCCTTTTCCATGGTAGCCTTTCCTTTCTCACTACTAAGGAGCCCCCAGACATGCCTTTCTCCCATAACCTCACATGAAAAGGGAATTACTCTGATGACTTATTAATGACTTAGATAAATAAGCCCAGGGAGAGCAGACATCACTACAGCCTGAGAAGACTTGGAGGTTAAATGACAACACCTCTCAAGTCCATCTGCTCTAGAAGAGAGGTGCATTTTGCTTTAATCGCGTATCTGGGCTGTGCTGTGAACTACCTTGGCTAGCAATGCCCGTCACTATCTGCTTTGTTCTTAGGTTCTCTGTCCCATTCTTCTGTCTAAAGCCCACCATGGTCTATGTGTACCCAGAAAAGTATTAACAAGAAAAAAAAAATATTTTGGCAATTATGGTTTCATTAAAAAGGAGGCTAGATTGGAAAGGCTACCATTAGTGCTGGGCTCTATAATTTCATAGAGCCTGACTCTCCTGTGCCTGATCCCCAGTGCTACCCCAGACTAAGGTAACTGTTGCACAGTGACACTCTGCTTTTTCCTTTTCCCTTCTCAGCACACCTTCTGATTGCTTCTTTAATTTTATTGGTAGCAACAAAAGTAACTTAGGGGGTTGCTTCTACCCCGGTGCAAGCCATGCCAAGCCTAGGAGCCCTTTGCCATTACAGTTCTGTTGTCTCCCCAGCTAAAGATCCTGGAGCAGAGGCAAGTGTCCGAGAAGAAAACCTCAGGTATGTATAGGTACACCTATACACAGGCGAAACAATGAACAGGCTAAAAGGCAATTTAGTCGGTCAATACCAAAATTACTTGCTGATGCAGCCTCTCTAGTCAAGTTTTGTGTCTCCTCACAACCTCACTGCAGTAAAATCGGCAGTGTCACAAAGGCCTCACGCACTCAGCTGATTACCTGACCTCCCCTCACCTGTCCTGATGCACCACACAGCTGCTGCTGCTACTTCTTCTGTCCTGCCTTTTCCCTGGCAAAGAGGTGTCCTGACACAAGCTGGATCAGGCTTCGTGCTGGCAAAGGCTTTTGGCAGCCTCACACATTCCCACCTGTGTAAGCCACTTGAGCCTTAAATAGCAACCAGACAAGTTCAGAGTAAGGTTCCTGTACCCTTCCCGTCACAGATACATTCCTGGTCACTGACATCTGTATTAATGCAGAGGAGGTGATCATTTCCCAGCTTTGAGTACACCGGCTGTGTGTAATAATATGAAGTATATGAGTGCCTGTTACTATTTACACTGATAGATTTATCACAACCTTCCCTTCCCATTATGCCGGTGGTGATTTCACATATAGGGACGTGCAGTCATCATTAAATAAGCCTGTGCTGGAATAAACTTCCAATAAAACTACACAGGCTATGACTTAATACCTAACTATCAGGTATGCTTATTACATTCAGAATTCTGTTCTTTATCACAAAAAACAAATAAAATTTTTAAAACAATCCATCACAATGTACTGGCAATTTATCATGCAAATCAGAGCACAAACTAGCCTTGTATGCTAAAGGTTAGACTATAACACTGAACACAGTGCCCAAGGATAGGAAGTAACTCCCTTATATCCCTGACAAGACACTAAGGCATGGAAATAGGCATGCTCTTCTTGTTTTCTTACTCTGCTTTCAGACAGGTGATTAGGGATTAAATACAGAAGGACAACCAACCACCTTTGCTCTACTGGGCAGCAGAGATATTGCAGAATATATTCCAACTGCAAAAAAGCAAAAGCAACTGAGATGTAAAAATGTACATTGAAAAATACAAATGCAGAAATAAAACAAAATACATGTGCATGCAAAATTAAACCATAGGGATAGATATGTGAAAAGCAAATTCTACTACAGCTCCACATGGCATGCTTCAAGACATTGAACTTTGCTTCAGAAAAACAAATAAGAGACATCAAAAACATTAACTGAAACTTTCACATAAATCAGAAAATAACCACTTTTCACAGTGATTCTAATAAAAAGGCGCAAGCCAAAAAAAATTTATTAAATTGGAACATTCAGCATAACATTTATAAACATAGTACTGTCAGATCAATCTACAATGTGAAATATTAACTGCACTTAGAAATTCGTGTCTTTAAATTATTTATCTTCTCTTCTCTGAGCAATTTTAACTGCTGAGGAACTTGATGGAGAAAAAAATCCCCAAATGTCTCTGTTTAAGACAATAATAAACAACAAAAATGGTGGAGGAGACATATGACACATTGGCATCAACCAGTAATACTCATCTGTATTCTGAAATATGCTTTTTAAAACTAGAATCATATATGCTGTAAAACAAAATAAATAAATACAATATCATGTATTTATTTGGCCACCCCTCCTCCCAGTGAGCTTAGTAGCAAAATAAAGTTTGCTTCAGCTGGAAAAAAGGCTTTAAAAAACCGTAAACCAAAAAGCTCATAGCCAGGATTCAAGACAAACTCTCCAGCAGGAATCACTAAAATTAGATATTACATAGCCCAGGGTTTAATTTTTAAAAGATAAATGGAGAATTCCCAATTAATTTCTAAGGAAAGCCAAAGGTCCTTTCCTCATGTGTACAGACAGACCATATCAAGAGCAGTAACAGACTGAAGGACCCAGACTTAGAAAATTAACATGGGGCAGCAAAACAGCCTGAACAGCACCCAAGTGAGAGGATGCCAGTAGCCAATGCCAGATGAGTCATCAATTTCTAAATGACAGAACATGCAAGTCCAAGATATCTACCACAAACTGGATGATATAATTACCAAGAGAAATTTTGTATTTCTGTATTACCCAGAACATCAAGGCCTTATGTTGAAATCAGGCCTTCTATTTTTTTTATGTGAATCAACAATTTATGAGCAAACCTAGAATGACTCTGCTACTTGAGTAAATTTAGCGATCACTGCAAAAGTAAACACAATGAATTGATAGAATCTTCCTTGCAAATGCAATCAGTATTACCAATCCTTCCTCACTAAGTCCATTAGAAAGCCAGAAAAAATATCCAGAGAGAAATAAGACAGCATCAGAAGCAGAGACACCACAGACAGAACAAATAAGATTATCAGAACAAAACATGCAGAGAAAAGGAAAATGAGCCTCCCACAATACAGGCCCAAGAGACAATGCTACAGAAAAGGTGAATTACACAGTGCCATTTATGCTCTCATTAAAGAAACTCAAGAGCAAGAGCAGATGTTTCCAAGAGACACCAATCAGCTGAATAAGGAACAACACTTTCCCCCGGTGGTTAGATTGTATATGACTCTTCCAGTGATTGCTGTTTCCTCGTCTTCAATGCTGGACAAATTGCCATATGGCTTTTGTTTCCTCAGTGAATACGTGAGATGGATATTTTTCTTATTGATGTTTCTTTCAATAAGATAGGATGGGCTTTGCCCAAAGAAGTGCTTGGTCTTTGCTCTCATTACACCAATGTACCATTGTGGGTCTCAGCCTTTCCAGCTGCTGTACATAGTCAAGTGCCTTGTCCTATTTAGCATACACCTACTTCACTGGAGCTTTCTCTTTTAAAAAGGCACATTGCCCTGCCAGCACTGCAGAATACAGGCAGGGACTTGCCATCTCAGACATTCTTCTCACCAGCAGTGACAAGAGATCAACAATGTTGGCTGGATGGGGATATAAGGGAATAGGCAGGAAAGAAAATGCTTTTTCCCCTTCTCTCACCTCCTGGCTGCCTATCACAAGCTTCCGTAATTTTGATCCTTGTCATATATGTATTATTCCAGTGGAGGTGCTGGCCTCTTCAGCCATTTTGCAAAGTAAAATCACTGCTCAGAAGGAAGGAGAAAGCAAAGTCATACGTCTTGTCTAGCGGGGTCTGATGTACTGGCAGGACACAGGCTCCTCTAATCCCGAGAGAAACATAACAGGCCTATTATAGCTGTTTAATCTTGCACTTGTAACCTCAAGGCCTCTGGGCAAAAGTAGAGTACCTCTTCTACCCACATATAGGTAATTCCCTTGTTGCTAAAAGCATCATCCAACACACTGGCAATTATATGAAAAGTAATGAGTGTAAATAGAAGTGCAGCAACCATAGGAGAGAATGATTTTTAAAAGATCTGTTTTGCTCAATATGGTGATATTAGTGGATTCCATTCAACATCTTCAAATATTCCTAAAAATGGGCATCAAAATAAGTTCTTGATAGAACTGAAATCAGTATTTTGCAGGGATGCAAGTAGCTTAGATGGAGACAAAAGTTCTGAAGACTGTTCAATAGACGACATCAACAGTAAGATTAAAAGAAAAATACACAGTGGCACTAAGAGGGTGAATCACCTCTGTACCCTTCTGCTGGTGCAGAAGAATCATATAATATCCTGAGTTGAAAGGGATCCACAAGGATTATTGAGTCTAACTCCTAGCCCCGCATGTGACAGCTCCAAGAATTTGCCTGACAAAGTTGTCCAACTGCTTCTTGAACTCTGTCAGTCTGGTGCTGTGACCACTTTTCTGGGGAGCCTGTTCCAGTGCCTGACCACCCTCTGGGTGAAGAACCTTTTCCTAATATACAAGCTAAATCTCCCCTGACGCAGCTTCAGGCCATTGAGGTCTCCTTGGTTCAGCTGCCTAAAAATCTTCTTCAATCCCTCCTAAGCACCCACCAGTCACATGATTATAGTGTTACTTTCAGACAACCAAAAGAGCTGCACTATGAGGACATATGGCTTGTTCTTATTTGTGCAGGGAGACCCAGGAGGTGCTGCAGAAATAATAGTTCCAGAACAAGAGAACAATATTTGATTGAGTTTTCAGCAGATGACAGATATTTAAATTCTCACAAAATGTGTTAGTGCTTGAACATCAGATTGGCAAGTGTCACAGCTGCTGTATTGACTGCTCCCATATGTGCTTTGCTTCTTATAGACTCACAGGAATGTGCAGCAGCTTCACCGGCCACACGCACGTCAGCTCTGGACTACTTTTAGGATGGAGATTATGATCTCTAGCTGTCTGCATGGAAGAGTACCAGCCTCAATTTTCTTTTTTTGCTTTTTAATGATGTCACTGAGCATTTTACTTTCTTGGCTGATGCTATTCACCGGTCTTGCTGGATTTTGTTAGCTTAGATAGAAATATAAGACAAAGAACCCAAAAATCCAATCTCCTTTGTATTACATAAGCTTCTACTCCAACATGATGGAGATTACTGAAGATAGAATTTTTTCTTTCTTTCCTTTGGACAATCAGAAAATCATACTTTTCTCCTATAAAGGACTGGAAGTTTTCTGGAAGGAAGGATGCTACTTATTAACTGAAGTATGAACAGTCTTATCACATGAATATTTATGAATATCACTTTGAGCGAACATTATACAATAGAAAATTGGATGGAAGAATTTCATTATGCACAGCATATGTTTACTGTTTATTCAGACTAGCCGTGAACAATATTAAAAAGAGAGGCATTTGTTAGAAATCTGCTAATAGGCAATTTTCCTTTAATAGGCTCTGAAACATATCCTACACCTAACAGGAGAAATCGTGCATGTAACATTTGCTGGAGCCCCCATTTTGACTTCTAATAATCATCGGCAGAACAAGCTGACACTGCAGTAAGCAGAAAAGCCAGACCACTGTTTGCCATTGAAACCCTGAGAAACAGAAAAGTGGATAGTGGGGCTTGCAAATTTATTCAGGAAAGTTCCAATTTTAGGTAAGTTTTTTCCTTCAATTATTTAATAAAACCATACACATAAAGTACAAAAGTTAACTAGGTGTACAAAAAGCATCATATTAAGTTGAACTGAGTGACCTGAATTAATATCCTTCTTCCATATCTGAAACTATTTCTATGACCTTGAAGAACCTCAAACTCTCTAACTATGTCTAGCTCCAGGGCATGAACGAAATCCAGCCACATCCTGGATCCTCTATCAGAATAGGGGCACGGATTGCACTGTTTTTCTCTCATTCTTCCCAACTGGCATCTCCTGTCCCCAGTGACGAAAATGCCTCCTGGTATCTTTAGCCTGAAAGGAGACAGAGTGCACTCTGACAAGTGGGTATGTAAACTCAGGACCCTAAAAGGTTTGCACCTGCACTGCAATGCAGAGAAAAAAACTCTGCTTCAAATCTCCTTCCATAAAATGGGGCTGGAGTATTCTGCCACTGCATAAGAGCTCTTTCAGAGAAAACACAATGATTGATATCATGTGTTCACAGCCAAAATTTTAGTCGAAGGCTGTCACATATTTGCTAGATTTATTTACAGAAACAGATTAACTGTGAGTAATGTCAAAGAAAAAACCAATGGGACGTGCAAATTTACCTTGGTAGGCATTACATCTAGCAAGACAAATGACATATGGAATATTTTCAAAATATATTACACACCTAACACTCACTGATAATTGAGCTTAAGGTTATATGAACACCTACCCCATGTTAGACACAACAAAAATGAGATTCATAAATAAAAAAATCCCTAATCCCTCTTGAAATCCTTAGCATTAATTTCCTTCTTGTTGGACTTGTATGGCTTTTTTAGACAATTTTTGAAGCACTGCTTTAAATTAATGTAGTGACAGTACTTAACTCCAGATTACAGGCCCATCTATCCCTGCCTGTTTTTAAAATATAAGCTGAAGAAACAGTCAGAGGTCTAAATTCTGTGTCTAATGCAGCAACACGGAAGTGTGAAACTGAAAAAAAAATACAAAATCATTTTAGCCCTCAGAAAGTTAGTTAGATTCCATTTGGTATTCACAAAGACACACAATGATTTCTTAATTCATCCAGAACAATATAGTCCAAGGTCCTGTTTTACTGCTGACAAATTAAAATCAGTATTGAACTCATCTTCCATGCACTTTATATAGTAAAGCTAAAGAAATTTTCATCAGGATTTCACAATACCAGAAACTGAGAAGGATGTGGGAATAGTACTAGCCAAATACTATGTTAGTGTTTCCTCTAAAGTTTTTGGCATCATGAAGCAATAAAACCTGAGTTTTAGAGCTGCTTTGAGAAGACCCACATGCCCTGGGCTGCTTATCTGTGACCTCAGAGCAGCATTCAGCTGTAGAGGTGTGTGTGTAGGCAGCTCACTTGGGATCAGAGCAAAGTGGCCTCCATCCAACAGCTGTCCAAAGACACAGAGGTGAACAACAGTTACCACAAGGACCATGTGGGTCCAGAGACAGGCACCACACCTCAGTGAAAGCATCTTAAGTCAAGGCAAGAAAGACAACCCATAAAATATCTCGGTTTGGGACTGATTGTTGTCGCAAGACTGCACTATTGTTTGGATATATTTAGTACGTTGGGTGACCTTTTCCTTATTTAATTTCAGACACACAAAGTGTCACCTTCTCTTAAGTGTAGTGTCACTTCTCTCACCCAAGTCACCAGGCAGCAGGAAATGCATGAGGTTCTTTCTGCATAACTGAGCCTGCCCACACTGGAAGCAAGTCTTCCTGGCTGATGCTTCGACAGATATCTGCAAGAAATTTGAACATCTTGTGTATGTCTTCCTACTCATCTAACAAATGTGTGAAATTAGTTATAAAGAGCACATGTGGAATATTCACTGACCAAATACTTCATTAACATAATGGACAAAAAAAAAAAGGCAACTCATCGTATTAAGTCAATTTGACATCTTTCTCTGAATTTCATACATCTTTTCAAAACCTGAAATAACTCTAACATGAGATATACAGAGAAATAAGCAACACTATGTGTATAAGACAAATTAAACAAAAATCTAATTCCCCATATGCACAACAAACTGGCAGTTTTATCTGGTTTTTATCAACTAGAGATTAAAATGTGCAATTAATTCTATCATAAGGTAAGCCATTTAATAAAAGTTCAAATACTTATTCATACACTTCAATATACAGATTAAAATCCTACAGAACTTCTGCTGTCCTACTTAGTGTGCTATGGGGAAAATGTACAGTTATGGCCAAGATGTTATAAATCTCCTCTCAATTGATATTGTCTACCTTAATACAGTGACATTCTTCAAACAAAATGAAACATCTTTTAACATTCAACACAAATATTAAATTCATTATTTCAGCAGCAAAGCTGATATTTGACTCCAGTATTTTTTTTGAAACAATGAAAAATTCTGTAAGAACCACTTGCCTTTGAACCATAAACTTCTGTTAATGTCACAAAGCAGTCATCTCATATTCATAAAGCTTGCAGTGTACAGTGTGTGATTCACACCATATACATTCACTGAAATGGGACACTTTTGCCCTAATACACTACTGGAATCTGATTTCATATTCTGATACTTCCTGTGACATCTGATATGAACTCTTACCATGCATAGTGATGTGGGACAACATCTACAGATTTAGGAGACAGACAGGAGACCGAGATTTTTCTTTTGCTTCAGCTCCCAAAGGAGATAATGGATGTATGTGTCATATGTGAGGAACAAAGAATGCAGCTACTACACAGACTTGTAACAAGGCTCTCCCTCCCATCACCACAGACAAAAGAGAGTTTTTGCAGCCTCCAAAGAGCTCTTCAATGGCATCTTGCCCTAGTCAGGCTGCTTAGGATCTGCAAGCAAGGACATCAAGGAGCATTTCAAAAAGGCACAGCAGAGCCTTCCTATTGTATGCCTTGGGGACTGAAAAATGCTTTATTTATCACTGTGATTTTACTATGTTCTTAATATTTACATATTTAGTCCCTTCCTTCACTCCAGGGTCATCTCCTCATCTATTTGTACTTCCTCTTCCCCAGATCTTCTCTTCAAATGCATGACTCACTCCTCTTAAGTTAAGAAAGTTGAAATAATAAAAATAACAATTAGAAAAAAGTTGATTTTTAGGGACTGTTTTATGGCATGTCTCTGGGTTTCAGAAGATCCAAAAACATGCAAGAAGAAATATGAGAGAACAAATCATAAAGGCATATTTAGGGGGCTGTACCTATCATGTAGTAACACTTAGACTCGTAATATAAAGATAGACAAAAAAATGCTTTTAGCAGCATAACTGAGTTTTGAAGTATTACTGTGTGTCTTCTAGCACACAAAGCTTTAAAATCTGTTGGATTCTGGAGTCATAGTGATACATGGGAAACATCAGAGTTGAAATATCCAGCTGGTGCCTGGTCACCAGTGGTGCCTTCCACGGCTCAGTATTGGTCCTAATCCTGTTTATTATTATTTATTTATCTTTATTGATGATCTGGATGAGGGGATTGAGTGCATACCCATCAAATTTGCATCAAATGACAGCAACTCAAGTGGGAGTGTTGATCTATCACAGCGTTACAGGCTTTGGGACAAATGGCTGGAAAGTTGCCTGGTGGAAAAGGACCTGGGGGCGCTGCTGAACAGCCAGCTGGACATAAGCCAGCATGTGCCCAGGTGGCCAAGAAGAGCAATGGCAGCCTGGCTTGTATCAAGAATAGGGTGACCAGCAGGATGAGGACAGTGCTTTATACTCAGCCCTGGTGAGGCTGCACCTCAAAACCTGTGTTCAGTTTTGGGCAAGGACATTGAGGTGCTGGAGTGAGTCCAAAGAAGGGCAACAGAGCTGGAGAAGGGTCAGGAGCACAAGTCCTGTGAGGGATGGCTGAGGAAGCTGGGGATGTTTAGCCTGGAGAAAAGGAGGTTCAGGAGAGATTTACTGCTCTCTACAACTACCTGAAGAAAGGAGGTTGTATGGTCTCTTCTTCCGGGCAACTAGCAATAGGACAATAGGAAATTTCCACAGTCTCTGCCAGGGGAGGTTCACATTGGCTATTAGGAAAAATTTCTTCATAAAAATTGTTGTCAAACATGGGACCAGTTGCCAAGAGAAGTGATTGAGTCACCATCCCTCAAAGTATTTAGAAGATGTGTAAATGTGGCACTTAGGGACACGGTTTAGTAGTGGACTTGGCAGTACCAGGTTAATGATTAGGCTCAATGATCTTAGAGGTCTTTTCCAACCTAAATGACTCTATGATTTCACTGAAAAAGAAAATACAACTGCCCTGGCCCAGGTAACCTGCTGTAAGATGGATGCAGCTATAAGAGATGCTGGGAAACAAGAACTGAAACAAGTTCTCCATGGGAAGGAGGAGTGGCGCTAAAGCCACCTGCTTCTCACAGAGATAAGCATGAGTTTGGAGGCTGTGTAGAGGTTTGGTGTATTTTAGACAAAAAGATCTTGGCTCATTAGCCCTGGCATAAGCCCTCACTTGTGGCCTCACTCTGCCATCTCCAGGCCATCATTTTCTTCTTCCTCTCTGCTGGCACAAGTATTCCCATAGCCACAGAATGAACCAAACTGGAGAACTGGTCCAAATTCAAACTGGGCCAGAAACCACCCCAGAATGCTAATTTTAAACTAGTTCAGTTCCCTCATCTGATTCACCAAACAAATATCTGTGCCTACTCAATATTTTTACCAGTGGTGGGGTCAGGAATGTGTGTGCTTGTGAGGTGGCTCTGCCTCCTCTGTTGGCAGGGATGGGTTATGCCAACATAAACTCCTGGCTTCCCAGGTACAAAACTGGCACACTGCAGCTGCCTGGCCTGGCAGAACTGGAATCACTGAGCAGGCCATGTCAAGCTATCCTTTCGATCACAGTGAAGGTTAAGGTAACAGCTCTGGTATAGAAGGGACATTTAAAAATGTCCTAAAGTATTTTTCTTTATTATAAGACTAGGCAAAGTGAATTGACTAAAAAAATACAAAACTTGGAATTAATGCTTTGAGATTATGTGCTTTCCAAAAAGTTGAATCTATAAAAGGTTCTTGGATTGTTTAAAAGGAAAAAGATCCCAACACGTGTGAGAGAGTAACCTATAGCTGCACTGCAGAAATTCAGAGGGCTGTTTAAAGCCAAGAACTCTACCAGAACTGACTGGGCTCCCCTTTAGTGCAGAAGACCAACTCCCACACTGGGAGTGTAGTACAGCTAAGACTGCAGGTTCTGGTGGTGTTAACTGGCACCACTTTAATTGATTTTCTGAACAGTATTTTCTGGCACTTCCCTGATTTAATCTTCTGTGGCTGCTAATACTTTCTCTGTCGGGCAACTCCATGTTCTCCTAGAACTGTTTAACTGCACACACAAGCATGCACCTCTTACCTTGTAGGTTTGTAGTATTTATGCTAGCACATACACAGAATTTGAGTTCATTTGGGTGCTACAGGCCTGAGACACCTGTGTGAATGCAAATGAAGTGACCTGAACTGTACAGCTGGGATGTGTTTGATGCACATAGCTCAGTGAATTTGAGAACCACTATCAAATGCAACACAGATGTAACCACAGGCAGCCAGTCAACACACAGCATTCTTGAATTCTTATGAAGTTGTTTTAATGCCATCACAAAATCATCATATAGTTATTTAAGTTTTCACTACTTGCTGGTCTCATCAGGAGGCTGTCTAGAAACTCACCTTCCTATTCACTCTAGTGCCTACCTTAGTGGCACCACAGCTAAAATCTTTTGCTCTTATACTAGCACCTTTCCAAGCAGATTGGTTTTTAAAGGGTTATCATATCTCCTCCCAGTTTTGACTTAGCTATGCTAAATGAGAGAGGGATTTTGGCCTCCCCTCACTCACCCATCTCTCCCTGCTTGTGTCCCAATACACAGCCCTGTCCTAGACTTGATCACATCTATCTTCCTTGTAGACATCAGGAACAGAAGAGTTTTTATTGGAGCCTCGGTAGTAACATTAATTAGTAGTTTTTCATCACAAGAAATACTTCAGGATTTTCTTCAATTTTTCCATTACTATTTCAAATTTGTAGTTCACTCTTGCCCTGTAAATTAAACAGGAAACTTAGCCAGACTTCCTTGGTGGTATACTGTAACTGGGACTCCTAAACCTCTTGTGTACTCAATGGAATAGGACAGAAAGCTCTCTGACCCCCTCTTTGGATCCTCCAACATAAGAAGCAAATGGACTTCTTGGAGTAAATCCAGAGGAGGGCCACTAAGTGGATGAGAGGTCTGAAGCACGTGTCCTACAAAGGCTGAGAGAGCTGGGGTTGTTCAGCCTGGAGAAGACCCTGGGGAGACCTTACAGCAGCCTTCCAGTAACCAAAGAGGGCTGATGATAAAAGGAGTGACTTCTTACATAAGCAGATAGTGATAGGACAAAGGGAAATGGTTTTAAATTAAAAGAGGGGCTACTTCGGTTAGACGTTAGGAGGAAATTCTTTACTCAGAGAGTGATGAGACACAGAAAGAGCTTGCCCAGAGAAGTGGTGCCCTCATCCCTGCAAGTGTCCAATGCCAGGTTGGATGGGTCCTTGGGGTCCTGATCTAGTGGGTGGCACCCCTGCCCATGGCAGGAGGCTGGAACGATATGATTTTTATGGTGCTTTCCAACCCAAGCCATTCTGTGATCCTGTTTTCTTCCACTGATAAATAACCATATATTTTCAGCATACTGTTAACTTGGAATATAGTAATGCTTGTTTTGGTCACAAATCCAACATAGCTGTGAGAAACTTCCCCCGTTCAACCACTAATGCATAATCTGAATTTTCCCCTGATCCTGATTTGAGTTTTGTTTGGATACTTCCTGGGGATTTTTATTTGAAATAGAATGAAGCCAAGCAACAGCAGGATAAATAATACCATCTAATATTTCTTAGATAAATGTACAATTCTTAAATCGCTGTTAGAACTTTGAAGTTTCAAAGCCAGTGGCTCAGTAGAGCACTCTGAGTCAGAGCTGGTTAAAGTGGTATTTCTGAAAAATATGCACGACGTGGCAGTCAAAAGAGACATTTGCAAAATTTCCTGTAAAGTTTCAGAGAAACTCTGAGAACATTTGTGAACAATACCATGAGGATTTGGCAAGCATAATTTGGAAAATACAAGAATAACATATGTATGTACATACACCTGAAGCTGGCAGCTACCAAATGGGTCACAGTGGGTATGCAGCTGCCTTAAGCCTCCAGTGACCAAAGGGTCATTGCCTAAGCAGGTCAGAGCCTTTATCCTTCATAGTAAATATTTTTTTCACAAACACTTCCATAAGTATACTTCCCACTCTCTTATCCCCAAATCAGCAGGTACACATGAAATGTTGATTGTTAAATTCATGTTAAGCTGGGTTTGAATTTTTCAAATGATCTGAGACAGTTTGCTGCTAAAGACAATACACATTGGCTGTGTACACAACTTGCTATTAGCAGCTCAAATTTACTATTTAAAATTACTAGACGCAGAAAATACATACTTATTTTTCTTTCCTCCCCCGCCTATTATCAGATTGAGTAAGTTGACTTTTAGGGAATTTACAAAGTCACACTGAAAGTGGTATGTTGCACATCTTTGCTCTCAACTTGAAACATAGATTCTTTGCCTTTCTTCACTACTTGTACTTGCCTCTCAAACCCAGCCCACCTTTTAATGATACCACCTGAAAATAAACAGTGCGTCTATGGCTCTCAAATCAAGATTTCACAAAAACTTCATGTCAACTTTGATTTCTAGGTATTTAAAGGAATCTGCATAGCCTTCTTGGAGAATTGGGAGGCAAACTTCATGCCCTTATTTTCCAGTGGCAACTTTGCTTTTTGGCATTTTTCGTCAGGCAAACCCCACAAACAGTTTTTCCAGAATATTAAAAGTAATTGAGATAATGAAAAGCTAATAGGCTTTAGCTTAGAGGGTTGCAAAGAATAGCCTGCCATTATTCAAAAAGCCCTGTAATAGAGCACCTTGTTAATTAGAGATGATTCACAGATGACTTGCAATAGATTATGGTAGTTCTGAATAGCAATGATATTTTCATACTGAGCTCTTATGTACTCAGGAGTAATGAAGCTTTAATTTTAATTAAAAGAAAGCTCCCCTTTTTTTTTTTTAAGCCTGTAGGTCCAAGCAATACTGAAGTACAGAAAATTAGCATATTTTACTAATTTTCCATATTTAGAGTGCTGCACTTTATAGTTTTGCTTTCATAATCTTCCCTACCAGAGGGCGTCTAAGCACCTGAATAGCAGCTGTCGATAAGAAGGCAATATGATCTTCACTTTAATTGGAGAAACAGGCAATGAGGCGAGAAGCTGCTTGCTCAAGGCCTCTCAGCAAGCTTGTGATAGAGTTATGAACAGAACTAGGTTCAATTTAAATACAGGATTATCCCCTTACATCTCCATGCCTCGTCACAGAACACCATCTGCTACACTGGTGGGCATCCACTGCATTAGTTATGATCATTACAATGGTACAGTCTGACATTGAAATGACCCCTTGCTACTGAAAAAGGGGTTCCCATGCTCTGCCACCTTCCCTCTTCCTTTCCCTTAACGCTTTCTCTTGCCTTTTGCTGGGGAGTTTACAACAAATTGGTCCAAGCAACAGAGGAGATATTCTACATACACACATTTTCTGCTGGTTTAGCTCCTCTGAACTGACCCTCGAGGATCTGGATGAGCTTCAGTACCGGAGCAAAAGGAGATGCTAGGAGCATGCAGGGGCAGAATAGCATGTCTGTGCTCTTCCAGGACAGCTGGCCATGGGGTGGGCTTAACTGCTCTGCTAAACAGGACCTTTTTGGCATATGTTTTACTTGAAGCTAGGGCCCTTCTTTAAACTGAATTGAAAATAATTACTCTCATCACTGCCAAAAACCTCTGTCAGAGGTCTATCCCAAGCTTTCCACAGGCAAGGCAGGCCAGCCTGTGCAGCCAGCAGCACACAGGAGAGCCTCATGGATAATGCCAGTAATTCCGTGGCCCTGATGATGCCAGTGCTGACTTAGGGCAGGAAGGCTGGGGCTACCACACTTCTGTCTAGGATTTCCCATGGTAAATACGCACATGTGCCTATGCACTGTGTGTGCACACAGGAGCTCAAACCAGTCACAAAATTCACTGTAGGTGCACTGTGCTTAAGTGCAGTGGAGATCCAGAGCACGTGCAAGCACACAGATCAGCACTAACAGCAACCTCTTTTATCCATTCTGTCACCATGTCTCTTCCTGTGACCCCAGGTAGCTTCAAAACATTACTGAACTGCAGGGTTGCCAAGATGCGAAACATGACCTGAAGTGACAATAATTGCTGCATTCAAAACACTTGATGAGAAGCTATTAATTTACTAATTGATGTGCAATGACACAACACCTCTCCCCCTCTTTTGAAAAGAAGGAATGGAGAACGACAACTTGAATCCAACAATGGCATTATGCCTTCTGAAAGTTCAGCACAAAATTCCCTAAGATTTCCTGCCATTACATAGATTTGCAGGATTCAATGTTGTGAATTATTAGGGAAAAAGAAATGCACTAACTAATGAAAAACTGGAACAAGGAAACCCCCAAACCAAATCCGTCTCAGTCTCCACATCCAGTAGGGTATGCAAAAAAAACCAAACAAACAAAACCAAAAAACCAGCTCCAAACCAAACCAACCAACCAAAACCAAACAGCACAACACCCCCTCCCCCCGAAACACATGCAGATTTACATCTTGGATTAAATTAAGCAGACAGAAAAGAGAACACACATAACACAAATGCATACATTTAGCCATTTGACTTCTCATTTAGGACTCACAGCAAGACATATCAGCTTTTTTTAACTTAATTCAACAGAGTGAAATATACAACAAGTAGTGCTTTGGTCAGGAAGGGATTACTCATCTGCCAAAAGATACCTGCATCATTCTGTGTTCCCAGGATCAAGGCCTTTTTACAGTCAGCTCTTCAGAGAGGATGTGTGTTCTCTATATAAGCATTAAGCACATATTAGGTGCTTGAGTAATGCACAAATAACAGTGCAAAAATCAATAATTACTACAACCTAATTTGAGAAAAGACGACACCTCATAAAATATAGAAACAACTAATCAAAGACAATGTGGAAAAGCACAGATAAAGAAATTAGAACCTTTAATTATTTCAAATGTGGGAAAACAGTTACAAATTCTTTAATAACTGCATGTTTCAACAATTTGCATTTCATATAGCTGGTTTCATTGTATATCTAATAATAAAAATGTTATGTTTAACAGCATGAGCTTATCTGGTTTTTTTCACTCACAAGAATAGCAGTTGATTATGCTTTCAAATGCTTTTTTTGTCTTATTCATTGATCTGAGTTTTACCAGATCCCAAATTAAAGAAAACATCTCCTTAACATAAGGTAACAGCCAGCAGAATATAATTCAGGGAAGTCTTGGATAATGAAAGTATGCTTGTTTGAGTGTAAGCTATGCTCAGATTTCAAGCACACCTAATGCTCAATAACCAGCACAATTGTCACAGTATTTTTGATTTATCACTGGAAGTTTGTTATAGCTTCAACTGAAGACTTTCCTTTTCCAGTGAAAAGCTTAGGTGGCAAAAAAACCCTCAAATCTTAAAAATCATTGACTGCACCTTAAAAAATATTTTTTTCCAACAGATGCATTTTATATTAAAAAAAAAAAGTTTGTGTAAGCAAGTGATGATTCAGCTTCATTATAAACCATTTTCCAATATTTGTTTCAGGTGCAATAAGCTTTCATGCAAGAAAATGAGTGGTAGTAAGTACCTTACATTTCTGTCTATAAAAATTTCGAGTAAAGATGGAGTTCCAAAATAATATTTTTAATTTCCTGATCTCTTCATGAGACAAAAAAAGGATGAATGAAGAATACTAAATCTACCACGAGAGATCATTATACATGAGTACTCTATTGTTCATGGTATTATTATGGTATTTAAGATTTCCTATGTCACTGCTTCTGTCAGCTCACAGCAGTTTGTCAGGACATGCTAAAAAGACTCTTAACATGAATTCCTGAAAGAATTACCTTTTGCAGGACTGTTAATTTCTTGTCTTTTTAGCATATGACCTCTTCATGTAACAACATGCATACACATGACCTCCACCGTGTTGGCATCACTCTATAGCTGACATGCTAGACTCATGTCATCACAGCATTTGGCTCATGACAGTTCCTGTGGGACTTTCTTAACATTCCAGGCACTAAAGTTTCAATTCTCAGAAGGATTTAGGTTTGAAAAAGGTCAGAAAAAGCAAGAAAAAATCCTCTAAGTGATAAATAGTATCTCTCATACCGAGAGAACCAGATGGAATGGTAACACTTATTTTAAAGCTTACTTTGATTAGCCTGCTGTTTAGAATTCCTTTTTGAGAAACTCTATTTTACTTTTGTCCATATTATCTGTTCCATACTCTTCCCTGGGTGTAGGTAAGATGCCGCTCACTTACTTTGTAATGAGTCTTCCCACAGCAGTAATTAAACAACAGATAACATGACACACATACATTTACCAGTTATTACTTGCTTTGCCTCTAAGCACAATTTTTCAAACCATCAGCATCATCCTTTCCCCTTGTATAACTATATTTTTCCAAAGGGGAAGCTGGATTTCACTGGAGCCCTCATTCTCTGTCATATCAAAGACTTTACTGCTACTGCTTCCACAGAAGTCTCTGTTTTGTTGTGAAGTATCCATGAATTAAGGACTCCTCCTTTAACAGGAATTTCTGCCCAGTGATACAGATATGACAGACACTGAGTATATGCAGCCATATGTGATCCAATAGCAACAGCTGAATGTGTAAAATAGATGTGTCCAAATTAAACAAGGAGGAGATCAGACAGAATCCAGAATAAAGAAAGGTTACCCTTTAATTTCAGCCCACAGGACTGGTAAACACAAGATTAGAAGAAGATTTACCCATTAAAATATGTGAGCTTCTGATACTTTGTTTTCGCACACCTGGCCTGGCAAACTCTAATTAGACCAGTGTACAGCTGCCACACTTGCTCCTCGGGTGATACTGTTAAGCATTCACATAATGTCAACAATTTTTCAAAGACAAATTCCTAAGTTTTGAAGCTTTCACTTTTCACTAACGGTAATTGTCTCTATAAAGAGCTCGGAACACTACTGGAATCTATTAGGCTGAATGACTCAAAAGCATGCACAAGGCAGAATTAGCTTTATATTCTGCGCTCTGAGTACGCTGCCAGCTGGGCAGAGTAATGCTAAGTAGATAACTCTGTGAACAGTCCACTTGAAATTTAACTCAGCTAGTGCAGTGGAGGGCATTGTTCACGGAACATGAATCAACATACCAGCAAGGGGAGCAGAAATGTTACTCATTTTGTTCTGAATGACCAATACATGTTAATTTCATATTATTGTCACTACATGGAAAGCCATGCACAAGTGCACCTCTTTCCCCTGCAATCCCCAATCTGCAGCAGCCAGAAAGTGAGTAAAAGGGATGTCATTTCTGCTTCAGGTTTCCATTGTTCTCAAATTTAATGAAACTTTCAATTAAAGCAATGCTTTAATTCTATACCAAAGGCAGTGTCTTCTAAAAATTTCCTCCATTGGAATGACAATTTCCATTTGACGCATTTTTCCCTCTCCCTTATAAGCCACAGAAGTCTGACATGCTAATCCCTGGATTTAACTGACAAACAGCCATGGGGGAAGGCATATTCCCAGCTCAGAAAACAGGGCATAAACTTGCAGGGTCAGAAAAGGTATAACAGGCAGGGTGAATTATGCTTGTGTTCAGAAGACAAAGAGTCCTCCTGGAAGCCAGTACAACCAGCAAGTCTCTATGCAAAGGTTCAAGCTTCCTTACAGTTTTAAGCATTTTCATGGGAAAAAAAAGATCCAAACAGATCACAGAAAGAAAATAGCATAAGGATTTCCCATGTGATTTATGTACTTCTTGTCAGCGAGGTAATTGTAAGCAATACAGGCATCTTCAAATATTAGTTTCATTTTACTAGACTGCTAATCCCAACAAGTATTAGCACCCACCCACGAGGTCAAACTGATTTCTTCTCAATGCCACAGCTTTCCAGAGCTACCCAGCAGCAGATCCATTTGGACTTCCTGCTAGAGGAACATTCAGGAGAACAGATTTTCTATTAGCCCCTGAGAAAGTGTTGTTTTTTATTTTTCGTCAGGAATCTCAGAGAGGGAGCAGGAGAACAGGGAAGTTTAGGAAGGGTTGCAGGGAAGAATTAACTGGACAGGCAGATAACTTCTGGGTTGTTAAAATTTGGGCTACTGATTTCTGCTCCAGAATGAAACTGCAGGTTTTAGTTTTCATTTGGAAAAAAAAAAAAAAGAAAAAGAAAGAATAGAACAGAAAATCAAAAAATAGTGAGGAGTACCAATATGTTTACACAGAATATCAGAATATAAAACTTAGTTTCAGAATATAGTACTTAAGCCTGTTTTTCTAGGAAAAAAACTTGAGGATTGGTTATTAAGCATCTTTCACTATTGTTCCTGCAATCGTCTCCTAGTAAGGAAAACAAATGTAAATTTTTTTCCTACAGAATGACATAGATGACCCCATAATGAAAGAGAGCAAAATGTTCCACATAAATCTTTGCAGGACTGAGTCCTGTAATACTGTAATCTATTCCTAATTCCCTAAACCACTATGCAGATGACACAGCAGAATTATACACACATCATCTGAAAAGACAGCTATGCAATTATAGAGACATTCAGAAGCAAAACAGGGTTAGTGCTCACTCCCCTATCACCAGACCTCTCAGATTTATGTGCTTCCCTGCTTGCAGATTTAGGAAGTGATCCTGAATTGCACTTACTCCCCCTTGCACCTCAATTTTCATGCAGAAGAAATTTGCATGCAAAGGCAATGAGGTGTGTGATGTTCAGGGAAGTTGGTCAGTAAGTGCCTTTGTAAAATTGACTTGCCACATCCATCATAGAGGGCTTTTTAGCACCTTCCAAGTTTAGCCCCTTCCCTAATCAAAGCACTTTACACACCATGGTTATTCTTCAAGGAAGGGTGATATAGATGACATCCCCTACAGCTGAGCAAATTCACACTCCCACATGAAATTTCTCTTCATTGAAATAACACAGGGCAGAACATTATAATTAATGGAACCACTGCCCTTTAACTAAAACTTCCCTTGACCTGCCCCATCAGGAGAAAGATACCTTAAGGTGGATGGAGCTACAGTTAGCACCAACCTGTACCTCCTCCAAATCACCAGAAGGAAAGTAAAGGGCCAATTCAAATAGATGAAGTTCCAGCACTCACAAAGACATTTCTCTTTTTTACTTGACTCCTGGAAACAAAAACTGACTCATTTATAACATTTGATCAGTTTTCCTGCTACATTATTAGTTCCCACAGCTGTGACAGAACATTTGGTCCTAGGCTGGGCCAAGAAAGACTGAACTGCTTAGCTACCATCTGTGCCTTTGAAAGCACCTGTGTCTTTTTTGTTTTTGAGACACTCCCATATGTGTGCATATGAGCACACACCGCTTTGAAATGCAATAGCTGCTCAATACCAGCAGCAACGGTTTACAGTTTTAAGAGACAACTTGTCTTTGAAAAAATGTCTTAATTTTAATATCTTCCCTAATTATTCAGAAATCTAGTGGAGAAGCCTTTCTGAGGAGTATGAGAGACTGCATAATGTGTTTCTCAAAAGTTTCAATATATCAAAGAGGAAGTATAAAAAATGCAACAGAGCCAAATTTTAAGTTAATGAATAGCTGCAGACATGTAACAAAGATATGTGGACACTATGCATCAATAGCTTCAAATCTAAAACAGGCACACCATAAAGGCTGGATTATGAATTTGAGCACAACATTTTGAAGATACTCCCCCTATTTTGATTATGAATACCAGTAAAGAATGATAGCATCTCTAAAACACTACAATTACTTTACATATTCGTCCAACATATGTATAAAACCTGTATATATGAATTCAATATGATTTTATGTGCTCACCCTCATCTATTTTTTTTAAATCACAAGTGAAAGAGCTAGTGTGACCTTGAAAAATTATGTGAAATCAAATTCCCACCACTGAATGAGAATTGTTACTTTGGGCTATGTTCTACATTATGTCTAGTATCTATCACAGGGATATAAAAGAAATATAACTTGTTTTGCATATTACTTAGGGTTTTATTCAGTGTTAAGACATTATTATCTCATAGTAATCAAAACTCTTAAAACAAGGAGATAATCTAATACACTTGTATTATAATTTGTATAGGGAATGCAAGATCATTTACTCATCTTCATCCTAAATAATATATTAGTCACAAATAGTGTTAATATGAGCTCCTAATAATGCATTTTGTATTCAAACAGACTCATGGGCAAAAATCAAACTAAAGCGAGAAAAATAATACTTTGACCAGCTGTATGACTTAGCTCAAGCTTTCCAGAAAACACTGAATTTTGGGCTAAGGCAAAGCACAGAAAGCCTTGGCCTCACCTAAGCCTTTAGTACAAGGTCACCAGTGACTGGAAAACAAAGAGTTTTGTGGCATGGTGTCTGTGTTTGACTCTGCACATCTGCCTGTGGTTGCAGGTGATGAGATCAGGCCAGACCCCAACAGGGGCACCAGGACATGGAAGAGGCTTCTCTCTTTTTAACCGAGCTCACAGCTGCCCACACTGCTGACAGACATGTCCCCCTCTGCCAGCTTCTGCTTCCAGGTCCTGTCTTTGGTCACTTCAACTCCAGTAAACTGTGTTGAAGCAGAGACAGCCCCAGAGCACATGAGACAAAGAAAAAAAGACTTGGATCACTCCCACCCTTAGCATGACCTACCTGCATCACCTCAACTTCAAAAGCAAACCACACAGCCTACTCCCCCCTCTGAAGGGCTACAAGGGCAGGAAGCAGCAAGTACACAGGACAAGGGGCAGCACCACAATGGCCATGAACCCCCACAGGGCACTAAGTCCCACACAAGCTCTGTTCCCAAACATCAGCTCCAGGCAAGAGGATCTGCCCCTCCTTGCCCTGAAAATACCACCTGTTGTAATTTCATCCCCTATAAGACAAATAAAAAACTTAATTTTAGTTGATTTTCTTCCAAAGATGGATAGAGATTAATCTTCTCTGATGGCACAAAACAAATTGCTGGTACTCTGGATTTATTTTATTTTATTTTTTGGAGTCTTGTCATTTAATGACTAACTCAGAGGTGACAAGGCTAGGAGAACAGGGAGCTCATTAACATCCATCAACATGTGGTATACAATATGCTAACTTCAAATTTTTCATTTGTACCCCAACTCAGTCATGTTTATTTAGTACTAGTCAGTAAATTAAAAGTACAGCAGTTTGCATATTTTGTCAGATTAAAAAATGGAGCAGTGAATTGAATTGGCAGTGGCAGCATTGCAGAGCCACTAGACGAGGAGAAGGAGGAACATGTTTGTGGTGACCCCCACAGAAACAATGGTTACAAGTGAAAATAAATTGCCCAAACACCAGCAGTTTGGAAACACTTATGGCCTCATGGGGATGACAGCAGCGATCCTCTCTGCAAATCAGGAGGCAGAACCTGAAACTGGAGAAACTGCTTCAGAATTTGCTCTCTATCCCCTTTTTTCCTCAATGCAGCTTAAAGAGAATAATGCCTACCTAACTTAAAAGTTTTTACTGTTAGAAACAGTTATTGCAGAACATGGCTGGGTCAGGCACGATATATGACCTAATAACTTGTAAAAAACCAAATCTGCAGATGGTCAAAGTCTGGACAGCACCTATTACATATCTGGCAGAGCTCCAGCAATATTTTACAGGCTCCTTGGGACCCCACAACCTTGTTCATGATAGGACTAGCTACAGCTTGTAATGGGTCACAGGGAATCAGAGATTTGACATTACTTGATTTTTGTAATTTCTTCTCACCATGGGATTCAGCTTGTTCAGCAAAACCAGCACAGCAACAGTACTAATCAGCTGGCCTTATACTGTTATTAGAAATATTTTCAATCTGTATGAAGAAGTTCAGGGGCTGAAGACTACAAACTAAGAGTAGAGTGTGTAACAGGTAACCAAGGTGTTGTAAAATGCTGTAGTACATATTACACTAAAATGTAACACGCAGCCAGGAGCTATAATAAGGTCTTTTTAACTGGTCAAAATGGAAAAAGTGTGAGCCAGCAGACAGCATCCAATATCTTTAAATTTCATTTTGATACATAATCAAATCAGCTCCTATCCCAAGCAAGAGGAAATTTGAGAACAAACTATGATTTCACAATTTTAGACCTGTCCTTTCCTTATTGTTTCTAATATGACAAAAATAATAGCTTAAATCAGTATTTGCTTCAAGGACTCTGATCTCTTAGTCAAAAGTAAAACAATCAATGAAGGAATTAAGTTAAATACGTACTGAATTACTATTAAATACATACTGAAAAGGCATTTCAAAATCATCTATCTAGAGAGTTTCAAGTGAATTCCATATTGTGTATCGTGGCGTGCAGTGATTACTCCATGTTTTTTCTTCTCCGACTCTGAGTCAAATTACAGAACATAAAAATTCAGTCTGGAGGTCATGAACCACATTGTGAAGATTTTCTGCTTGGGAAGTGGGAAGAATAATTTTCTAAGTGGGTCATGCCGTGGTTCCCAGCAATGGCCGTGTCCGTGGCGAGCCGCAGATGAGAGCACAGCGTGCGCTGGAACAGGCACTAATGGAAGTGGCTGACCCAGCTGAGGACCATGAGAGCTCACTGGTCCAATGCACCATAATTGCAATTGACTGGCAGCGTCCCAGAACAATTTATGGAGCTTAGAAGTAAAAGCACAGCCTTGTGACTCAATACAAAAGAAAACATGGTGCCTGTGTTACAGACCTCTCGCTCTGCCAACTGGTTTATTCATGAAACTGTAAATGAAGACAGGCTCTCATATAATAAACACTCTACTAGATATGCACTATTTATAAACGTAGCAGCATTTTTAGGGTTATTTTTATTTTTGACACTGAACAATGACCTTTTTTTCAGACTGAAAAAGATTAAATCAATGTTCCCAAGACTTACTTTTCAATTTTAAGCAGTGCAAAAGGGATCTTGCATGGCTGGTAATCTAGATATAACATACAAGCATTTAACTATCTTCCCTCTAAACCCTCATGTATGTACCCAAAATCAATTTATAAATCTACTGTACAGATTGACTACATTTTAAATAATTCTTCCTGGCTTTAGTTAGAAAAATAATTTTCAACAATTTTTACTCTAAATATGGACATATGAGAACAAGAGCAATAATTTTCAGAACTAACCACCACGAAATTAATGGAGAAAAGGTGGGTTGCAAAGACAGTCAAGCTCCTATTCTCCAGCTGAGTAAGGTTTGGAAAGCTGGTGGGGGCATAAATTTTGACAATTTTCAGAAGAAAGTAGTTTTCTTCAAAAGAAACAAAGATAATATGAAATAATCCCATCTTAAACCAGCAAATCTTTGGTAACTTGGAGTCCCTGTATATCATAAAAACATATGTTTTCCTAATAGAATATTTGCTATTAAGTTATGCATCTTCCCATTAAAACAATAATACAAATTGTTAACTCTAGCAATCCAAATAATTAAAGCTTCTACTATTCATTTAAGTACAAAAGATGCCAACTAGAAAGTTATGGAATTAAAAACCAATCAATACCCTAGAACAAGGCAAGAGTATAAAATTATGGACACAGAATTTTGCTTGAACATAAATGTGCATTTGTGGCTACACATTTTATTCTAATAGGAATTTTTAAGCTGCATTTATAAATCCTTATTTGTTTCTGGAGCATGGAAAGAAACCTGTAAGAATGGCAAACAGAAATCTGCACCCTGTAAATACCACCTTGTTGGCTTCTCCTGCCTATAAACTGGCACAGAGCAAACCAGAGCTTTCCAGATGCCCCTTTATTCTCTGGCAAGTGCTTTGTCCAGGCTGGGCCAATTCAAGGTAGAGAGAAGCTCATAGTGGATGTTGCTCATTGCCAGCACAGGTGAGCAGGAAAAGGACCAGGACTGGCTGAATAGAAGGCTTGAAATGTTTTCCATAGCTTTCACAGAAAGAAAGAATCCTTTCTGGGAGCCTATCTACACTGTGGAAAAGAAAACAGTACACTTTTAAGTTCAGGTCAAAATTACCACTCCCTTGACTACTTCTGAAGGTGCAGGCTGCCTTTTCCCTTGGATAAAATGAGAATTTTCCAACCTAACTGCTGGCACACGTTTGTTGAGCACTACATCTGAGAAAGTACAGGCTTTCCTGAGGATGCAGCCTGTCCATCAGACCCTGTGCAACGCTTCTCATGCCTGGGGAAAAGCAACAAGAATACACCATGGAGGTCTCCAGGCCATTAGGGTGCAATCTTTAGGCTACCTTGCTACATCAGAGCACACTGCCAAAGTCATATACACTGCATCTGGTGGTACCGAGGAAAGCTAGGCAGGCATCCTAGGAAGGAGACCGGAGATAGTGGAAGACCATGTAAATACAAGACCATTTAAATAGGGGAAGATTGATATTGTTTTCCTTTTGCCTTTCTAAAAACCAAAACTGCCCAAGAAAAACCCCTGGAGCTACTAATTGAGCAGTGTCTCTTCCATAAACATGCTGAAATGACACTCCTGAAAAGAGACAGAAGCTGAAGGATCTCTGCCAGCTTGTCTTTTTCAAGTTGCTGCTCTTTTCTGCTCATTTTACTTACCTGCCTCAAGAACAGGGCTTAGGTCAGGTCATCCTGTGATGTCACCAGGAATGGGGTGACAGCTGATGTAATTAGGTGAGCCCAATCAACACAGGAGGAACAGGGATATGGGTCATAATCCTGGCAGATTAATGAATATGCATCCCTGCAAGGTCATTTGCCAGAAACTGAATCTCAGCAGTTCATTGCAATTTTACTGCTGTCCTGCTTTGCTCTAGAGCAGAGAAATGAAAACATGCAATGATATGAGTGTTACTGGGTGATTCAATCTGTCAATACATTTTAATATTTATGCTGTTTAATGAACATCTTGGAAAATGAAACTAATGTTCATGTTCCATTTGGTAGATGTGGTGAGAAAAGTAGCGTATCTCTAAAGATTTTCTTAGGACACAGCATGATACCTCTAAGACATGGAATTCTTCTAAGCAGGTATCCATTATGATGTTTTCTTGTGCCACCAGTAGGGTAATATAATGCCAGTTTAATGCATATTTTTACATTTCAGAAATAAAAGAGCAAATTGTTTGCATATATACTTCAGATTTTGCTAACACTCTTTTCCTCCATCACATTTTCAGATTAGAAAACCAAATGGCCAGATGAGTAATATAATAATTTTTCAACTTTATACAGGCTATACTAGCTTGAAAAGCCTCAAAACTGCTTTGCTTTACTAGGATTATGTGTCCTGGGAGAGGATATCCTGAAAACTACTAGGGAGTCACAGCTGTTATCACTGTTAAGGGCATATGACACCAAGAGCACAGAGCTGTGATCTGTAGATGCAGGAGAAAAAGACCCAAACATAACAGTTGGAATAGGATCCACAAAAGGGAGACAAAAAGCTAAGTGTTTTCAGACCACACTTGAGAACCAGATTGGCAAGTGAGGCACAGGGATGGTGGCCCAGCCAAGCAGATGGTGTTCTCCCAGCACAGCCTGCGAGGAGAGCCTTCCATCTGCTAGCACATTCCAAACAGACTAAGAAGGGAATCACGGGACTTTTATTATAAACAACGCTTTTAATACTCTCTGAAAAATATTTATTTGATTTCATGTTAACATTGATGAACTCAGGCTACATAGCCCCAGAATTACTCAGGAGAGGCTGAAAGGATTAGCAGGAGCAGCAGATTGCTTCTTTTGGTGTGCAAAGTCACAGCTATCACACAAGCTGCAGAAGGAATTTCAGCTGTTAAGAAGACATAATGGTTCTGCTGTTGCTGTTTTCTTCAAAAGAAATGCTGGGTACCTAGACACACACACATCTACCAGATATCGAGCTATTTACATTTTTAAATAGTTTTGGCAGGTATGGGGTGTTTTTAATAAGAGAGGTTTCTGCAGTTAGGATGGTATCAGAGAGAGTATGTAAAGAACCAACAATCTCCTGATCATTGCTTCCTCAGAAGCACGGTGGCTGAGGAAGTTTTCCACAGGGACAGTGGCACAGGCACAGCATGGCACATCTGTAATATTATTCTTTTGCTTTAACCGCAATTATTATTCTACGCTTGTGCAAACTAAATTGCGTAAAAAAATATCCAAGCCCCAGTAACAGTACTATTTAGTTCAGTACTTATTCTGCAACATTTTTATGATGCACTGCTGACATTGTAGGGCTGGGTCACCATCTCTTGGAGAGCATCTCCAGCTGTTACTGGAGAAACAGCTAAGCAGCCTCTTGGGAACATCTGAGGAGAAGAGCACACATCATCCTCTGCCAAGTCCTTGGAAAAACCATCTCTGACAAAACCATGAGCTGCTGCTGCTATGGATTAAATTCTCAGGGCAAAGCTATGAACCTCATCGCTTCTGACCATCCTCTGACTGTTGCTACCCACCAAAACTGCCACAGCCCTGCAGCTGCTGAGAAGCCCCAGGGAAATGCATAAGGTAGCAAGTCCCCAAACGCACCTTCTCTCTGGGCCAGGGCAGCCCTTACCTGCTGTTCCAAAAGCAAACGTTAATACAAAGAATTAAATGAGATTACACCAATTCTATTTTACCTTCCTCTTCATATGCAAACAACTAAGAGATAGCTGATGGAGAATTAAAATGTAAAAAAACACGGCTAAACTTATTGGTGTGGTAATAGAGAGATATTAGGGAAGAACATGTGTATCAGAACTGGTAAATATAGTTAAATTAATGGGGAGTACTTAGGCATATCAGAACAGACTTTTCAAGAGTAAGACTTTAAAATATTTTGCCAAATATGTCAATAACACGAGGTTGGAATATTTTACATCAAATTATAACTGCTTGGATCATTAAATGTTTAACAAATTCTGCTTCGACAATGGTACAAATCATATAAATAAAAGCCACTTTAAATTTCCAGTTGCTATGCATTTGTTTTTCTGGGTGAAAGAGCGCTTAATGTTGCTGGAAAGCCATTAAGCAACAGTAGTCATTTCCTAAACCTGGTTTACACTAGCACTGTTTACAATATAACATCTTAAGGGACTCTTTCAACTTGCATCTCAGAGTCAATGCAATATTCATGGACTGCAGTATTTGTTCATGGCTCTTCCTATAGTTAATTCTGTCATTCCACTATCTTCAGTATTCAGGAAGGCAAAACTTAAATCTGAATTTAAAAAAATATGTTGGGAAAGTCATCCATATTTATACAAGTGGTTTGTAAATTGAAGACTTTTTGTAAAAACTAGGAACATATTTTACAGTACTTGTTACAGCTCAAAATGAGTAACAGTTGAACTTTCCCCTTCCAAAACAATTTTCCAGCCCTTAGAGTCTGCAACAAAATGTGTGGAAGCGTATGAAATATATATGTAGGGAAGGAGAAAATAAAAAAGATACTCAGTGGTGAGAAAAAGCTGTCTGAGGAAGAGCAGAGAAACAGCAGCAGTCCTCACTGATGTCTAGATGTCCATTCAACAAGAACAGCTATTTTAAGAATAACTCTGGAGACAGTTCAGAATTTCAATTAAGCACCTGAAAGCATGGACACCTAAATAATTTTCAGGACAAGACAACATCACCCTAAGCTTAGTCTGCATAGCCCCTTTAATCACACCTAGAGCCACATGGATTATTCCCTGCACAGAAAAGTAATTCGTAGAAGAGCACACATGGAAGGACCAAGGGACAGAAAGAACCAGGTCTATAGTACCCTCAGGCTGGCAAAGTCTCTTTTTACAAATCCTCAAACAGGCTCCCTTTCTCCTCACAAACTGAGGGAAATTACCTGCAAGAGGGAAAACTGTAAGTGCAATGACCCAAAATGTTTCTGCACTTCACTGGTCTTGTAAGTACCAAACAGTGATGTCCCACCTGTGAATCGGTAACTACAATGGTGGGAAATGAATATTTCACTCCCAGAGAAAACAAAAAGTACCGGCCCAAATCAGTTTTACAGAACACACAGTAATTGCCAATAAGATGTCGGTCAGTATTCACAAAGTGGTGTCACAGAGATTTGCTCCCTTTTTGAGAAATCAAATAATTTGGTACCTCAGACTGTAACTGTCAGTGCTGTTAAGTGTCGAAGATGACAAATGACTACAATTCTAAATGTATGTCTTCCCAGAAAGGCTAGAAGCTCAGGTTTCACTCAATCCAGCATAGACATTACTTTTATTTTTGGCTTCAAATTCTCTACAAGATGAGTACGTGGTATCACAGGTAAATAAAAGGGAAGACAGGCAGTGGAAATCGCTGGGAACTAGGAAGAATGCTCTGATGAATGACAGGCATGCACAGCTACACATGATAGCAAGTTTCTGTGAGCTGCTGTCAGACACTGAAATGCAGTACAAAGCTCACTGCAGCAATGGCACTGTTCTCTCAATATACGAGTGGCTCAGAGGGGAAGCAATTTTCTCATGTAAATCGTGCTGACAGATGGTTTGCTTCGAGAGTGTAGTGGTAAAACTGTACAGATATCCTAACATTCATGCAACTTTAAATGAATTGGATTGGTCAATTCCTTCATAGAAAACTACCAAGAATAACAACTTCAAACTAAGGCACTACTATTTCAAACAAGTTTATAGACAACACATGAATTCCAGTGAATTTTAACCACAGATGTTTTAATGTTTTTGCATAATAAGTCAATGCTCAGAAGATTAAGTTGTGCCTAGACAATAGGAGGGCATTTAAAACTGGGCAAAACCTTCCCAGATGCTTTATTCTTTTGCTTAGCCTTAGGGGACACATCTGAAAGCACGAACCAGCCAGGACAGATGGCAGCCAACACATTCCTTGAGTCATACACCCTTGCTTATGCTAGGTCATGATGCATGCCTCAAGGCAGTGAATTCGAACTACCATCAAGTCATGTGAAATGTGCCCAGAAGGTACCATCCAATGTTCATTTAATGTAAATTTACCTGCCAAAAGGAATGTGAATGATTGCCTTACTCTTTTGTTCTATGCAGTTGTCAGCTCCTAAGGGGAGCCATAAAATGCTCACCAAGCTTGGTGACAGACTCAGTGGTCCCAGAACATTCAGCAAAAAGCTGTGGTTGAGGGTCAGCATTGATACACTTGGTTCTTCTAAAGAACATCCTGGAGAATGCTGGCATAAAATACTAAAGCCTAGTGATCATATTAACAGCAACTGAAAGCAGCTCATGAGTGGAGAAGTATGTAGGTGATCACGAATTCTACACAGCACAAAGGAATCTCATCTATTCTCTTCCCATCAGGCACTGGCTGCTCCCCATGCACTTTCAGTGCTCATTGCTCTAAATCATGAAATCTGCCTCTGCGAGCTACAAGGCCTCAGATGCCAACATCTCCTCCTCAGTACCATATTTCATAGCAATAATGGCCTCATTACTACCACTGCCTAGTACTTTAAGGAGACATAAGAGAGTCACAAATGAATATCTAGACTTCAAAGGGCATCACTGGAGCTATTTTAAAAAAAAATAGAAAGGAGGACCCCAGGAACTACCCACCCCACCTCTGTGCCTGGGAAGATCATGGAACAGAGCCTCCTAGAAGCTGTGCTAAGGCACATGGAGGACCAGGAGATGACACAAGACAGCCAACATGTCTTCACCAAGGTCAAGTCCTGACTGACCAACCTATGATGGAATGACTACATCAGTGGACAAGGGAAAAGCTATGGATGTTGTCTATCCCAGCTTCTGTAAGCTCTTTGACATGATCCCGCATCCCCCTCTCTAAATCGGAGAGATATGAATTTGATGTTAAGTGGATGAGGAATTTGTTGGATGATCACACACAGAGGGTAGTAGTCCACAACTACATATCCAGATGACAAATGGTGACAAGTGGTGTCCCCTCAGGAGTCTGTACTGGGACTGTTTGATATCTCCATCCACTACATAATGGCATCAAGTGCACCCTCAGCAAGTTTGCAGATGACAGACATGAAGCTGAGTGGTGGAGCTGACACGTCTGGGAAATCAGATGCCATCCAGAGAGACCTAGACAAGCTCAAGAGCTCATGGGAATCTCCAGAGGTTCAACAAGGCCAAGTGGAGAGTCCTGCATCTGGGTCAGGGCAACTCCCAGAATCAATACAGGGGAAGGAAGGGTTTGTTTGAGAGCAGCCCTGCTGAGAACTTCTGGGTACCAGTGAATGAAAAGCCGAACATGAGCTGGCATTGTGTGCTCGTGACTCAGAAAGCTGTGTCCTGGGCTGCATCAAAAGAAGCTTGACCAGCAGGTGGAGGGAACTGAGTCTCCCACTCTCCTTGGCTTTTGTGACACTCCACCTGGAGTACTGCAATCAGCTCTGGAGTCATCAGCCCAGGAACAACATGGACCTATTGGAGTGGGCCCAGAGGAGGGCCAGAAAAATGATGGATGGAACATTTTTCTTATGAAGACAGGCTAAGAGATCTAGAGGTGTTCAGCCTGGAGAGAGAAGGCTCCAGGAAGACCTTATTGTGGCCTTTCAATACCTAAAGGAGGCTCATAAAAAACATAAGGACAAACCTTCTATCAGGGCCTGTTGCAGTAGGACAAGGGGTAATTGTTTTAAACCAAAAGAGGGTAAATTCAGACTACATATAAGAAAGGATTTTTTTACAGTGATGGTGGGAAAACACTGGAACAGCTTTGCCCAGAGAGGTAGTGGATGCCCTGTCCCTGGAAACATTCAAGGTCAAATTGAATGTGGCTCTGAGCAACATGGTCTAGTTGAAGATGTCCCTTCTTTTTGCAGGGGTCTGGAACTAGATGACCTTTAAAGGTCTCTTCCAACCCAAACCATTCTATGATCTCTTGATAGAGAAAGAAATAATTGGTGATTTTTAGGTATAGACAGATAAAGGTTTTTGCAGACAAGTGATGTTTCCTCTGAAAGAGATTGATGCCAGCTCTTAGTACCTAGAATAAAAGTTTAGTCCTTATATACACCATGAAACCAATAGGTCTAGACCATCAACATTTGAGGTGCAGGAGTCAATCAGCATAAGATTAGAACAAATTGCAGAAGTAGAAAGTGCAACAGCAGATGATAAAGTGGAGAAACACACTTTAGACAAAGTGGAGGTACACAATATCCTAGGGCACCTTAGGCTGGTAATCAAAGACAAGGTAAAAATAAATACTGATTTCACATTGTTACTCATTCATCTTTACAGATATGTATTTCTGTATATACACATGCTATTGCAGAGAGATATTTTACTACAGAGACAAAAAAATCTGCTAGAAATATGAGAGATAAGAGTCATTAATTTCACATAACAGATAACAGCCCTTATACACAGTAGACTTGCCATGATGACTCTTGCCTGACAGGAAGTGTATCCACTTCAAAAGCAGACAAATTGCAAATTTAATGAAGAACAATGACAAGGATTTTGGAAGTAGAGACCATTTCCTATTTTTCTAATTGCGCAAACTAAAGGAAAGATATGACTTTCTGAAAAAAAGGAAATCATCTAACTGGCAATTGGCAAAAATCTCTGTGGAATCTACTCTTCTACTCACGGACAAGACTACAAGGATGAGAGTGGAATAGTGTAAAAATAAAAAAGCAAAAAAATTAATACAATTTAAATTTTTTTGTTTAGGAAACTGCTACTGCAATTCTTTTACTCTGTGTATTAAGACTTTCTGAAAAATTTTAATATTCAATTATTATAGTCTTGTGGTTTATTACAAAAACATTTTGTTCCTCTTGGTGTTTGTCCTCTGCTGTTTCACCTTGGTTTTAACTTGAAAATATGCTCGTATTTTCTCTTATATAATAGTAATTGAGATAATAATAAAGTGACACATAGAAGTACGTTCCCTCCCTGAAGGTTTCAATGTGCACTGTGTCAAGAGAGAAAATATTTTAATGGATTGCCACAGAATTCAAAATGAAGGTACTTTCAAGTAACAGAGGACAACTGAACACCAAAAATGGAATCTAAAAGGGCTTGAAATACAACAGGCTGAACACAGTCATCCATTGAAATTAAAGTCAGAAGGTAACTTATGGAGAGAAGTATGTAATTACCCAGGTTGAAATCTGGCCAGGATACTGAGTCAACACAGATTTGTAGAAACAAATGGGTCAGATGCTTGGTTAATGTTTGCACACAAAACGTAGGGAATTCAGCAGCAATGCAGTGTGTCACCAGTGAAGCACAGGGGAAGAATAAATACCAGCACCTTAAGTAATTTTCCACCTTAACCTGTCTGATCAGGCTTAGAAATACCCTGAGCAAAACTGACATTGATAGAAAAATGAAGGAAGGGATAAAAATGGAAGAGGATTAGACCACAAAAGAGTTGTACAGTGTTTCCAGTTTCAAGTCTGGTTGTAGATGGGAAAGACAGGAAAAGGCTTTCCAAGGAACAGTTCTGTGAAGTTTCCATATAAGCAAAAGTAAGTCTTTTGGGCATGATTAGGTTCTCCTTCCAGCAAATCAGGACTAACTCTAGAAAGAACAACCCGAATAGCTGTGCAACCAATCATGTACTCCCAGTCAGGGCTTTCAGCTACAGATATGCTGTGTGGCAATAGTTCAACTACATATGGCAGAACTGTTGAAAATTTGACTGGCCAGAACTGGTGAACTAGAAAAATGTTCTCTTTTTCTCCTTTGCTTGTAAACCCTGCAGTTTCTCTCTTTTGACTAGACTTCTACTTAGTCTATGCTTCAAACATTATGCTCAGATTTTCACAGTATAAGGAACAGTAGATGGAATAGTTACCATCAGGTAACCGAGCAATATAGAACAGGTAGATTTACTGCTTCAGGGATTTTCTACAGCTGTACTAAAGGGCATTGCTGTGAATGTAAACTGCCTAAAATGTAGCACCAGTCACTCCAATGATGAAGCACTGATGCAGGTGTTCACCCAACAGGGCAGAGAACAGAACTGCTGGCTACGTGGCACTGCTGCTCTGCTTCAGCTCCAGGACACCCTACAGGCACCTGTGGCAGTGTTACTATCTAGTTTACCTTTCTGCCCTTTATCAGGATACAAGTTGCTGGGCTTTACAAACTCCTGAAGAGGTGGCTGAATGTTTTCTGGTGAACTGAGCAGCCAAAGACATACTTTTTGGCCCCTAATACTTTCTCAGAAACATCTTAACTTTGCTAAGTTTTTGCTGCAGTCAAAATAGGAAGCCTTGGTAATCTGTCCTACGATGAATGGTATTAAATGCCCATGGTAAATAAATAGATGTAGAAAAGGATTAGGAGTTTTGGAGAGGCCGACTACATCTGGAGCAAGAGACACTGAAGATGGAAGCAAGGGACTTATCAGCCTTGGAAAAAAACATACTGGCTCAGACCAAAGACCCACAGAGATGAGTATTTCATCTCCAACAGCAGTCTGTAGCAGTAGTCAAAAAAGCAAAAGGACGTGGCATGAGTGTTCTGATATTTCCTGAATATCCTTCTTGTACTTTGCTATGGGTCAGGGAATTCTTGAGCAAAAATTAATTTAAATTTAACAGCCAGTTAGAATTTCTTGCACCATTAGTTTGTACAGCCCCATTTGAACCCACATACACTATTAGCTTCTGATAGCAAGGAGTTCCACAGTTTAACTACACTAGACAATAAACCAGTAGCTTATTTCACTGCTCTAAAGAAGCCCTCACTACTTTCATCCAGCAGCCCCATGCCCTTGCAGCAGGAGAGAAGCTGGCCAGCCTTTGTTAACCTTGTCCCAGCACCATGATTCTGTATGTTTCTGTCTCATTTCCCTCAGTTGTCTGCTTTTCAAGCCACGAGTTTTGGATTATTCAGTTGTTCCTCATAGGGAAGATCTTTGATTATCCTAATGGCCTGTCTTTGTGCTGTTCTCATTTCTGTACCATCCTTTTCTGAAATGTAGGAGGACCAGAGATCCACACCTGGAAGTGCTAACCATGGATCAGTCAGTGCAGTGAGCACTTTGTCTCAGACAACTCAGCCAAAATACTGTAACATTTGCTGTTCCATTCACCTAAAGTGAAGTGTAGGAAATGCTGCAAATGCTGACACTCATTTTATTGAATGTAAAACATTTCAACTGGCCATAGTAAGCAATTTTTTAATAGACAAATGGAAATACAACTGCCCTCTTTTATATGGGATTTTTAGATAAATCACGTTTCTGAATCCATTTATGAACTATTCTAATAACCAGAGAAATTCTTAAGTGTTTTTATGGTTTTTTTAATGTGAGCAAATTCAATCTTGACCTTGCTGGATTGTAACAATATTCACTCACAGATAAGGGGAAAGCTTTCATGTGGCTTGGATGCTCCAATTTGTCTCTGATAAAGAAATTCTTGTAACAGGAGTACCAACTGCATCAGAGGCTTTCAAAAGACAAAAAAGGACATTACTGCTGGAGTACACTGTATTACTATAGCCATTTACTAAGAATTTGCATTCATCATGTTGTGGATGCATACATAATGGGAAAATACAAAAGTTAAGTGGGCTAAGGATTATGTGTTTAGAGCTTGTAATAATAAAAGGAAAAATAAAACAGCAAATTTTCATGTTTTTCAATTGGCTCCCATCTATGTGTGTACTAAATTCATATGTGACCACCTCAACAGTCTGGACAGATAAAATCCACACTAAAATATTTACTACCAAATTTTGTTGGTTTTTTGCCTTTTTTTAAATTGATCATATTGCCAAGTAAGTGTGTTTTCTCTAAGCATGCAAACCCCAGTGTTGCAGTGACATTAATTTTTGCTTGTGAGTAGGATGAGGAAGGTAGAGTTTGCTGTAAAAAATATCTTTCACAAACAATGCCAAGACAAACTTTTATAATAAGAAATTTCTTTGCAAAAATCAGATTATTTTGCCCTCATGGTAGCTGAAGGGCAAATTGAAAGCCCTCAGTCTTAATTGGATTTTGAGTATTTGAAATTGACCCACATACAGCCTTATCTATAGAAAGGCATCCTCACCACAGCTAGCAGCAGCTCAGCACTCTATGTATCCAGACTGTCAGAATGAGCACTTGAGGCTTGTTAGCTCTGGCAGCTGTTTTCAGAATCCAGTGAATTGCTCTGAGCTGACTTAAGCTGATCTATCACTGCAAGCACCCATAGGAAGTGGAGGCCTGTGCATTTTCACTGCCACTGTGGGTGAATTGCTAGTAACAGTGGCACACCGTTTATATTTAAATATAAAAATTTTAAAAAATCATAATGCAGCAAGGCTCAGGTATAATGAAGATGCACATGTGAAAGGGTCAAACTACTATATTTTCCAGTAGAAACACCATGTTCTTTCTTACTATTTTTCTCTCAGGCAGTGAACTAGAGGGAGCATCGGTAGGTTGGTGAGTTAAGGCGACAGCAGTTGATTGATTTTCAAAATAGGTCTCTCTCTAAAATCACTAAGGATCCTTGCATGGACTTTAATTGGTGCTGGAGCATAAGAATTCTTCGACCTTGCCTTGTTATTAGAACAGGAGTGTCTATCATTGCAAATTCTTTGCAGAGAAATTGAATACTAGGTATCAGGGAGGAGCAGAAGTCGAGCTGCCTTAATGTGAAATTAAGCATCTTAAATCTCTAGTAGTATTGCCAGAAAAAGCAAGGAACCAACTGAATTTTATAATGGCATTTGAGAACTTCAACATGAACACACCCTGGCACAATATTTTAAAGTAACATTCAGTTACACAGCATGAACAAAACATTTCCAGCACACCACTGAAGAAAGAGATTTTGTTTCCAAATGCTTGTCACTGGAATACTTAAGGAAGTCATTTTACAAAAACTTTGAAATGCATTTCACCATCATCAACACTGAGGTCTATTTCCCTCATGACAACAGAGCTGGTACCTCCAAAGTGGTATGGATATTCTTAGTTCAAGCTGCCTTTAATTTGGTTATCAAAATATTTTTCTCACAGAAAACTATGTGGCTTCCACAAGGAAAATTCACAAGCCTATCCCTATTTTCTCACAGAAAAATAGAAAGCAATATTGTAATTCATGTACAAATATATATATATAAATTATTTCATTTAAAGTAAATTTTACAATCCTTCAGCAAATATTTACACACAAAAACAAGCAAATACAGGATGCAGCAATAACCATTATATGGCTGAAGTGAAAATGAAAGACAAGAATCTCAAAAAATTACTTCAAGTTTACAGTTCATAGCTGTAAGCCTGAAAGGTAAAAACTTCCTTGAAGATTTAGGCATCTTGTGATAACCACAATTATTCATAGTACAAGTAGAAAAGTAGAAAGACTTTTCCAAAGAGAATTAAATGAAGAAGGAAGGAACACATTTATTTTGTTAATTTATTAGCAGCAACAAAAAGAAATCCAAAGTCTAGATAATAAGAATATAGGAGGGGAAAAATAATAAAACCAAACCAAATGCAGGTGACAAAAACTCTGGAGATATAGATTGAAAAGGAAAATGATTCCAAACAAAGACTAAACAGCCAATGGGTGCTTTTTGAATCAGAACTCCTCTGCAACACATGAGCAGAAAAATTCTCAACAAATAACAAGTTCAAATGAAAATTAACAATCAGAATACACTTACATTGTCTTCAACTGATCAAGCCTAAATGATGGGCTAGATTTGGCAATATAGATCTTCTGGCAGAACAACATAGATTTAAAAACTTCAAAGTGTCAGAAATGATAAAACTGAGTAAATACAAAAAGAAAAAATTTAATAGAGAGCATTTCCTAAACAAGGGGCAACTAAACCTTCCGTCCTCTCATGCTTTTAAGAATATGGAAAGTATGAAAGACACCAATGGAACTGAAGAAAGGCTCAGAGCAGGCATTTCAGATGATGATAGCATTGTCAGCCTTAACATCTAGCAAAACCCTGTATTATTCTCCTCACCAGGGAGCAGGGGAAATAAAAATCAAGAGCAATTCCCTTCTACAACCTATTCAGAAGCAAGTATATTTCCAGGCCAGAAAGCACCAAGCAGATTTTAAGCCAAGTGTCAAGTGGCTGTTCTCATTTTATACAGCTACCATAAAGTGACAAGCACCATTCATGAAAAATATTAGAGATTTTCAAAAGGCTTGTGATAGCAATTGTGCTGTCAGAAAGTCCAGTTGTTTGTAATCATAACTGGAACAAGACCAGAATGTATAATATCCCTTTTATTGTTAATGCTGGTCATGATTGGGGTGCAACAAAATTAGCCCAGTGAGCAACTGAGAAGTTTCACAGACAAAAGGCACAATTGGGTGAATTTCATTTCATTCCCAAGGGGAAGACATAGACCAGTTATAAGCAGACACAGCAAAACATATTGGTCACTTAATTGACAGGGAAGCCAAAACCCATGCCTATAAATTATTTCAAACCATCTCCATAGCAGATAAAGGAATATAATTACATTTGTATCATCTTATCTTTAAGGAAGTAGACTATATGATGATGATCAAACTCTCCTGCAATTCAAGCAATGCAAACCAAGGTCAGAAAGAGGCTTTGATAAACTTCTAAAAGTTCAGGGAGGGGGATAAAAGCAGAAGCATGAATCAAAATTGATATTAAATAAAAAATGTTTAGTCACATTATTAGATCTGTTCTCCCTGTCCAATGCAAAGTCACAGAACTCTACAACTGGATTTGATAAACTTAAAAACCTCATGGGAGAACTCCAGAATCCTTTGGATAGAAAAAGTGTCAGGCATCATAGGCTGAGCATATGAACATAAAATATTAAAGCCTGACAAGGAGGAAGTGACAGATGACATTTGCACATGCTTTAAGAATGTCAAGTGATAGCCTGAAGTATGAAAGCAAGTGCCAAGGAGATCTAGAACAAAATAACACAGAATGAAAGGTGCCTCTTCAGTTAATTGACAAAGTTATGGGCCCATGGCACTGGAGAAACTGTTTGGTCTCCTGACTGGCCCACAGGCGTGAAAGTAGAAACAATTTTCATCCAAATCTTCAAAATATCTCAAAATGAGGACATTGACATGCAGGTATCAGACATCTCAGAGCTGCAATAAAAATAAGAGTTTACCTTACCACTGAACATCAATCTACCCACTGTAGTGGATCTAGGCTTCACTTTAGTGCTTCCCATTTCTGAACATCAGATAGAGCAGTTAAGCAGAACAAAGATTCTTCAGTAATGTTTACCTCTGGGTGCCAAAAAGAACTGCCAAGAAGTATTAAGCGGCTGTTGCAGAAGGAACCATCTACTATTTCTCTGTTGTAGTCAGAAGGCTGCTCCTGTCAAGTCTGGCACAGCATCACATCTTTGCTTACATGAGAGAAACAGAGCACATTTTGGGATGATTCACTGGCACCAGGTGACACAATGGAGTTTTCAATGAAAAAAATTAAAAAGAGGAGACCGCAGACCCAAGAGAGTTTGCAGTTAAGGACAGCAACCATTTGCAGATTTAATATGCAACACATTATAATATAAACTTAAATCAGACTCATCATAACCATTCCCTCATAAAAATTATGGAGCCAAACTACTCTCAGACAACCAAAGCAGGTAATAGAACAGATCATCTTTATAGACACATTCAGCAATTTAAATTATTGGACTACTAAAGTACAATTTTGCATAAGCAGGATTGTATTATCTACTAAATTCCCAAGCCAGCAATTAACTGCAGGAGCAGTCACCCTCTTATTTTGTAAGGCATGACAGATTGTTTGGTTGTGCAAATAGCGTGCCTTTAGAGAGGGCAAAAAGACTTTCTGTGAGGCTCTGTTCTGTCAAAGTACTGTAAGGAGCTAATATATTTTGGAGCTCGGGTTGCTACTGCATATGTTGTACACAGCCCCAGTCTGTTTTGGAGAGGAGTTTTCCTTTCATTCCAAGGAGCAAATACAGTCAAGAATTTGAGCAACACAAGCAACTCCACAATGTTTTGCCAACACTCTTCACTGATCCATCCTGGTGAGTAGAGAACATGTGGAAGGGAACAGCCCATATCAGAAGTGCCTGGGACCTGTCTGCAGGCAGTGCCAGCAGGACTGCAGGCAGACACCACGTACTGTGTGAGGAGGAAGTTTGTCACATCCTATGAAAGGCAAGATAGGTTGCAACATTTCCTAGGTATTTGAGTTTTGTTTTCCCAAAGGAACTGCTGTATGCAGAATCTATTATAAACACAGTGCTAAGGCTTTTCCATAACTCAGGAGAAAGAAAAACATGTAAACACTACAAGAAGTCCAGACACAAATACAAGCCAATGCAAATATCATGTTTCCCATTGTCTACTTTTCCTATCAGCATCAGGAGCCACTTTTATTATGTATTATCATAAACTATAATATTAACAAATGAATATTTCAGGACTCATAACTAATACTTTCCAAGTTTTTTAATTTCTTGTGCTGTTTATCTTAATAGAGCAACACAAGAAGGAACTCTTCTACTACAAAAAAATAAATTTAAGGATCTCTTTTTCTCTTCATCCAGAGAAACTCCAAACCATCTGAAAATTCTTGTGAAAATCTAGACAAGCATTCTCCCACAATTTAACCAGCTACAGCCTCACTGGACATCCTAGATGCCATATTTCAAATCCCAGCACAGGCTAAGTCATACCAGGAATGAGTGGGTCTCCTATAGACTAGGTAAGTGCACTAATTACCAGCTTCTCTGCTATTCTCAGGTGAGCTGCTCTCAATTATTCTACTGGAGTAACCTCATCTTGTATAACTAATTACACATTCACAGGGCTAACTAGGCTGTTTTTCTAAGCCCACTGGTTATGGAACTTATCTCAAGTTGTGAAAGATCCAGATTCAATTAGTATTTTAATTACTTACATAAAGCAGAACTGTTTTCACAAGAGAGATGGAAATTGTAACATCCCAAAAATTGCCTCAAGGTTAAGACATTCATATAGGACACAAGTGACAATTTCAAGTTCTCAGCCTGAACCAAATCCACAGGACTTAAATACGTGACATTGTGTGTGTGCTCTGCCAGGGTAGGTGCTCCCATGTGGATGCCAGAAACGTCCTCTGTTGAGAAGTGATAAGCTTTGATGTTAAGAAACAATCCTAGATGTAGATATAACTATAAAAATATACATATGGATATACACACATGTGTATGTGTATGAACAGTAGCATTCCCTAAATTCTTTTTCACTGTGGAATGAAGAACAAGAAGAATATTCATCTAAGTGGAAACAACAAACACCCCGTTGGAGTGCCTGATAATTATTTCAGGCACAAAGGCTTCATCTACAGTGAATATTTTCCAATTTGAATTATATAGGCCATGAAGACCATTCTTTCCATAAGATAATGGAAGAGGAATCTGGAACTCCTATTCCTTCTCTTCCTTGGTTTCTCAATAAATACTTGGTGTGTGGAAATTTAGGTAAATTAATTTACCTGAAATATATGCATATATATGAAGTATGTGCATAACTATTAGGTTAATAAATGCATATTATGTATGGTGTTCTCAGCTTGTGAAAGTGTGTTACACTACATGGTTATTCACAGCTTATACTCCACATATAGCACATGCATATACTTCAAGGTACCCTATTTTTCAATCTATGACCACCTTAAGAGATTAAATAACTGTAACTGAGCAACTTTTTAGCCTGGGAATTTTCAGAACGTCAATCTGATACAATTTGCTGTTAAAATTTTGGAATTTTCCCTTAGAAAAATAAGAATCAAACATTTTGTTTCAAGAAGTTTGCACTTCAAAATATTGATATTCTAAACTTCATATTTCATTGCTAATGTCTTGTATGAACATTTCTGATGGCTTGAGTGTTCTGGGGCTGAAAGCAATTATTGAAGCCTTGGCACTTCCCTAGAGGATGGGAGCTGTATTTGACAACTTCAGTAATTTCTCAAAGGGGAATTACTTTGGACATCTTGTGTTGATTTAATTAGTTCTGTGGAGCTCAACATTAATTCCAAACCTTCCTCTAAAAAATTGCCACTCAATAGCATTTATAGCTGCCTCTGTTCCTAAGGAATCTATAAATGGAAGTGGCATTGGTACTCATGACTCACTTACGTTGGCAGCACTGTGTGGGCAACTCAGCACAGAGTGTTCCCATCCCAAGACTGATCTACCTGGTTGGAACCTGTTCTCACTTCAACTCATCTCCTTCTCTATAAAACTAATATCTGCATCCTGCCTCATAACAAAATAAAGAAAGCAAAGTAAAAAGGATTCAAATAACTTGGATTTGATAGACACAAATTATTAATATCTTATCCTTACTGAAACTCTGTACACACAATAATGAATGTTTCCCTTACTCTGAGTCCATGAAGTTTTATGAGTTATCTGATGTAGTCTTGACTTTGCTGGATTAATAGCCATTATACAAACTCAGAAACTACTTGTCTGATCCTTTCAACAGCTCAAAGATTTACCCATTATTCTAATAGCATTTTTCAAATACTATTTTATTAAAAAATTATTTAATGTAGAATTTTATGTCCTCCTTTTTAATTTCATGTCTGGTTCTCCACTTCACTTCCTAATAACAGGTCAAGCAAGTAACTTCATAAATATTTTTGCTATTCTCCATTACCTGTCCCTTATTCATGGCAAGTAATCCTGGACAAGTGAGACACATTCAAAATTCCTCAGAAGGGAAGACAGCTGTTTTGAATTGCTTTTATCTGGTGTGCATTTTTAATTTTTTGGCTGAGTAGTTCCTCACTCTGCAGTTGAAGCTACAGATGTCTGTATTTATCCCAGAAAAAGAAAGAAACAAACAACCATCATTATTTGGGTTCCTGAAATATTGAAACTGGTAAACAGTTCTCAGACTTTTATCAGGTCCCTCCTTCCTCTCAAGTCCTCTCAGCAGCCACAGAGTAATTCCCATTCCTGCCTCTGTTTCTCTGTTGCCACAGATTTGCTGTCATTTGCAATCACATTAGCTCTGCACAGCTCCTCGGCGCTCACTCCTACATCCCCGTGAAGGACCACAAGGAAAACAGCTTTACTGGAACATCAGCAGCACCTTTGCAAAAGACTCTTTGGGGGAGGGAGCTGTGAAGACCTCTGCAGGGAAAAGCCTCTAAAACAGCCTGCCAATTAAAACATCTGCTCCCTGGCACACCAACGCAGACAAGTGGGCGAGTACGGAGGAGATATATGAGACTGATTTTGAAGAAAATGGGCAGACACTACCCACCTTGAAGAGCCTGGATTGGGTTGAGTAATGAACAGGGACTCCACACTGTGGCCATTTTGGGGTTTTTGGGCTAAAGAATTATGCTCCAAAAAAAAAAGTAATGTAATATAATCAAAACTTGATAAATGAAAAATAAATTGGAAAGACTGAACAAAAATATGAGAAATAAATCAGTATTTTTCTAGAGTATAGGAAAGGCCTAACAAGAATAGTGGAAAGAACACAAACCCACATTGTACTATTGACGGCTGCTGAGATGTGATACCAAGGGACAAAAATATCTTTCTTGCAGAAAGGATTTTCTCTAAGCAGTTCCAGGCCTGGAGCCTCTTTTGCTAACAATATTGTACTGTCCCTTTTCTGAGTAGAGGAGATCCAGTTGCTCATACAGGTTACTTTGATGCTAACTAAAACAGCAGGTGTGGGAATCTTCCCCACCTTTCATGCTACTGCACTCTGGATTTCTCTCTTTTTCCTCTCTATTACAATCCCAGTCAATGAATGAACTGGAACACAGGTAATTTGCAATGATTTTTAAATAATCAACCTTCCATCTTTATCCAGATAACTGCAAGCAAGTTAACACAGTCAAATTCAACAAGGAATACAGATAATTACAAAGGAAGGAAGAAAACAAAACAAAAGAAGCACTAACAAGTACAAAAAAAATCACCTCTCACCAATCAAAGGAATTTGAAAAAGAGAGGGGTTTTGGCTTAATTGATAATATAGAGCTCTCAGGCACATGGGTCTCTAGAAAAATAAGAGACATCTTTCTGAGTGATGTTCCAGCTGTTCCAGGAAAGCAAATTGATATTCATTTCCAACTCCGAAGACACAGACCCATCTTCAAGGGAGCAAAACCAGTGACACTGAAGTTCACTGTGAGCAAAAGCACAGAGTCTTTCTCTGCCCACTTCCACAGAGTCATGATGTGTGCAAGGCACCAGCTGTGGTTGCCAGGGTAAGTTGTTGAGACAGATAAGCTGGCTAGACAGGCTAAATGGTATATTCAGAACACACTGAGTGTCAAGGACTGCCAAAGGTGTTTGATCCTGCTGCTTAGCAATTCCCCAGCCTTTCCAGCAACCCTGTATTCCCTCATACTAATGGTTGCTAAATGATGGGTTTCCCGTGTTCCCTTCTGTGTCCATCAAATCCACAGATGGACTGCATGAAGAAACAAATCAATAAATATTTGTGGCCAAAAAGGAAGAATGGCCATTAACTAGTACCTCTTTTAAAGAGAGGAAAAATAGGTTATTGGCAGGAATGTGAGTGTCTGAGTGTTTGAAACACCTTGCCTTTTCATTACAGATTTGCAGATGTGGTCTGCTCTATGCTGACCAACTGCAAAAAATCACCTTTGCTCTCATACACACTCCAGCTTCCAAAGACCAATTATCTCACTTATTTTGTTTCACTGAAGCCTTTTGGTAAGAGGCTGAATTGGAGCAGATGGGGTAAGGGGAAAAGGAAAGTAAGACAAGAAATATCTTTAAGCCCCAGACTAAACTGTGATAAAGATTTCCATCCACGGTACAACAATATTTGCCTCAAGAAAGCAGTTTATTCAGCTGCTCAGGAAAAAGGCTCAGCTACTTTCTGATAACACGTTTTCCTAATGACATTGGCGAGTCAGAAATGGCACGTGCCATGGAGACACTGAATGCTTGAAGAGCTTCTCTTAAGGGGTGGGCTCTAATTTTTAGCATTTCTCTAATGCTAAAATCAAAAAGAAACACTAAGGAGGAGGTCTCCTCCAGTTCTCCAGATTAATCTAAATAAAACTAGGCTTTTTCTAGGGGCAGGACTCTAGACTTTTCCTCAGAAGGCCCAAATTCAACTTGCTGCTCTGCCACAGACTCCCCTGTAAACCATGACGAAGTTACTTGCACATGTTTATGTGGGCCAACTCCAACATCCTTCTTCCCATAGATCTTCATGAAACAAACCACTGCAAGTCTTTGTAAATTAAAAGAAAATGAACTGCAGTCCTAATGGTTCACCCAAAGTGGGCTTGACTGTGGCACCACTGTAAACAGCCTCTGCTCTTGGGGGGAAGAATGGAAGCATTTAGTCTTGAGTTCTGTTATTGGAAACACCTTTGAGAGTAACACATCCAGCAACATCTAAAAGTATTCTGGGACATGTGACAACACTAAGACATCTTCTTCAGTACCAACCCTCTTGCATTTCTTGTGAAAAGATTTGTCAGAGTTCAAGCAATGGGATCACAGACCAAATGGTATCTCCTTAGAGCCTTCACCATGTTAATCTCACCACCTTAAAAGACTAGAAGAATTAAATGTTTTGGTGTAGTTGCTAGGACTAGTTTAGTTCTTGTGCATATTACATGTTTAATTCAGCCAAATGAACCAATACCTTTTTGGTTCCCTTCTCTTCAAAGCTGAAAAAGCATAAAAAGCAGCACAGCAACAGGTCTGCTGTGATTCAAGGCAAAATACAACAGATACTATAAACAGCATAGCATAACCCTGTTATCAACTTGTGCCCCAGCTCCATGTTAAAAGCTTAGTACAACAGAGCTTACAACACTGGTCACTCACTCACTAGACCCCTGTTGTAAAGATGTGCTGTTAAAGAGGGCCTCAAAGCGTCTCCACTATGTACTACATAAGCTGACATATATGATTCATGAGCCATCACTGCCATACCCCCACACTGATATGTGGGGTTTGGTGTTTTTTGCCTAAATACAATTCCTATATTACTCAACTATTTCTTAGACAAAATATACGAACAAAATAAGGAACAAAATGCTGAATGAAAAACTATGTATGTTAAAAGCACCAACGAGCAGATCTGCTGCTGTTATAAGGCAGGGCAACAACATTTTCTAGTATCAGGAATGTTGCTTCCTCTATGTGAGTTTATTTCAGCCCATTTTAACTAGCAAACTCTGCCATGTAAAGATTCTCTCCAAACACTCATTTTCCTGCCACAGGACTTCTGTTGGTAAGTTTTAATTGAAATAGTTCAGCTCATTCATGATTTTTTTCCAGAGTACATTCATTTTCATATTTATGCCATAGTCTCCCTTTCTTCAAGCTGAAAAACCGCCCCATTTATCTCGTAAGTGTGTTTTAGCAAAAGCACTCCAGATTTTAACTGCACAATATAAAAATGCATGTGAAAGAAATGAACATGGTCTTCAGAGCAGATAACAGTAACATGTAGTATGTTCAACCCCTCAAATGTGTTGAAAGAGGATGAAAAAACCAACATACACCAATTAACTGAACACTCTAAATTCCATTCAATCAACGACACACTTCCAAAAGAAGTGCTTAGTGACTGTGTAATTAAATGCAGTATCAGACCACATAGTCACAAGTATTCAAAAAATCACAAGTTTGTCTTTTTAACCCCAACCTTTTGAAAGTTTTGGCTTAGAACAATAAAATTACTTCCTTCTGGTGCCTTTTTGTAATTCAAATGGAATTTGACAACATTTTATATTGTCTTTTTTTATCTCTGAGTTCATTCAAAGTTAATCACACTGCAGTTTGAAAGCTGGAGCAGAGTATCTCCAGTTTTTCTGGCAGCATTTAAACTGGGGACAATTTTACCAACTACCATTTTTGTAAGGTGAGTTCTTCCAGAACAGGTGGGAGGCTGTGACTCCTACTTACCTGGACTATGGGAGGAGCCAGGTTCTTACTTGATGCCTGCTCTGCATCAAGTGCTTCTCCATCCAAATGCTTTTGATAAACATTTCAGTATGTCTCTGCCTCCTTCCACTGTAGGTCAAAACAAGTTGCTAAAACACTCATGAACAGCATACTTGTTTCCTGATGAGACCTGTCTGCCTGTGCTCCCAGAGAACTGCCAGGTGGCCTCATGGAGAGGTGCCTATGGCATGCACAAGCTCTCTGTACACACTGCAAGTCACATCTGCTCAGGGCAGACCTACTCAAGACTTCATTCTCACTAAGTCTCTCAGTGTTGCTTTATCTCTTTATCATTTAATTAAATCACCAATAATTGGATTTTGTAGACAAAGCTGAACAAAAATTACGATGAAAGGCCAGAGTTAAAAGACACTGAAGATGTATTTCACAAACTGGGAGTCTGGCAATTAGTCTACCAGCTCTTTCCTGCCATGGCAGAGTTCTGTGAAGAAATATGTTACAAATGGCTTTTGGCTGCCTGCCGAAGCCTCAGTCATTCTGACATATGTACAGTGAGACAACTGCTGACTCAGTGTCAACACAACACATCCGTGATCTTCCAAGTCACTCAAATAGTAAGATTATTGGCCAGACAGTTCATTTTACAGACTAAAAGTAAAAGGAAGACAGAAACATATACTGGGTAAGTAAGCTCAGGCCACTAGAAACCCTTTAAGAGAAGGGTTCATAGGGGAAGCTCTCAGTGGGATGAAACGTCTCGTCTGTCTTCCCAGTACTCTTCTCAAAAAACAGAGGGATTTACTGAGCATTCCCAAAAAATTGACATTACCCAGATGTGTTGCTCTGGCTATAACTCAGGTGGGGTACACAAGTTTTGCCTGTCTCTGTGGTTGGGCATCTCAAACAATATAAAGATGTTACAGGAGCTTCCCTCACCTCAGCTGCTCTGCACTTCACAGAAATCAGCATCAAGATGCTGGAAACACAATTAACTGGTTAATCTCTCACCAGTTTACACACTTAAAAGGTACAAAATATGCTAATTATGATGTTGCAAAACTAATTCATAGAACAATTTTTGATGCATATATGAAACTCTTTTTAATTCATATCTGGATTAGCAGCTACTACTTTGAGATAATGCTTGAAGCTCCCAAACCTTAAAAACTAGAAAAAACAAAATCCATCTTTGTTTTGAGCAGATACACTGATCACTCCCAAAGGTTTTGACAGCACTTTCATCACTATGAAGAATGAATGCTGCACAGCTTAATTATGGCTTTTGAGACTTTTTGCCTTCCAAGAAATCACATAATGCCTAACTATCATTAGGACAAATACCACTAGACAAAGGAATAGAATAAAAAGCAGAAGAGAAAACAAAAGCAGTACACTTAAAATCCAGATTAGATTATAACACAAGTTCATTTTAAAAGAAAATATAAATATGTGTAACATAGAAGTGCTGTGGGAATTTGTTTTACATTGAGCTAGAAAGACTAAAACAAATTAAAATTTAGGAGCCAATTGAATTCTGAGTTTAAATCTACTAACTTCAATGGAGTTGCACCAGGGTAAGATTCGTCTCAGGACATTAACTGAAGCATTGAAAGGTTGAGATCACTTAGAAATTTAAAATGCATGTGAATATAATTCAAAATGAATAAACTTGAAAGTCTGACTTTGTGAGACTTTCTGGAGACTAGGGAAAACATTATGGTTTTCATTCTGCGGTCTGTGAAATGATTTTATTCTACATGAAGTTTCAGTTGTATAAACACTGTTTCTTGTTTCTCCATATGTAAGCAGAATCAGAATCAGGTTCCAGGTCTCCTGCCATCTGGTCCGAGACCTCCCAATCAGCTGGCTATTGCTCCCTGAAAAACTTGAAATGAATGCAGTAAAAAGGCCACTGGCATGCTAATTTGTGAACTGAAACAGACTGCAATGACAAAATCAAACTGAAACAAATGATAGCTAATGAGGCATTGTTATTCGCATCTTATGTGGCTTTGCTTCATCAAATACTTTCATACTCAGGACAGATGTGTATTCAGGGCTTTGGAAAAACTTCACTTCCTTCAGCTGCCCAAGTTAAGAAACAGCTGAGTATCTTTTCCCAATATAAGATGTATTAAGTTATGCTTCAGCTTACAAATCACGTGGACTAAAACGCAGCCATAATGACATAAAACTCCGCACTTAAATCCACAAGGTATATTTATTTCTGTACTCTTCAATTATTCACTTACAGGACAGTATATTGGTAAATGGTCATTGTTAGGAAGACCATTTTAAATTAAAAATACCAATATTTTCCTACTGATAGCTTTCCAATGACAACTGCATATACACTAAGGTAATCTACATCTAAATTCCTCCAATCTAAAGCAGGAGCTGTAAGGTTAAACAATTGCTAAAGAGCTGTTTTTCTTCTCTTCTTCACAGGGGGAAAAATCCCATAGTATTACAAATATATTTTCCTGAAAAGTACTTCAGTCAACTACCTAGCTCACTCATGGCAAGCACAACTGCTTTGTACACTCCTTAACACCAATTTTTCTGCTCACTGTGAAAATGAGTTACCCTCATTTTCTCTTCAGCATACCAAAAGATGATTGAAATATATACCAAAAGATGATTGAAATATATTTGCTCAGTCTTTACAGGTAAGGGATTAGAAAAGAACTTGAATTCTCACAAATGGAAATACTATTTCATGAGCACTCCTTTTTGGTGAAAATGGAGTTCCCCTACTTTTCCTGGTAAATAGGAATTAGGTAGGATTGCTAGGCAGAGCTGCTCCCCCAGCCAAACAGGTTCATTCAATGATCTCTAGTTTAAGCTACAGTTTTACTAGACTGATGGTGTAAAGTGAAAAATGCAACAACAATCCCTCCATCCCAACAGAATTACAGTTAAGGATTTATCAGGCAGGGAGACCTCCTTTCCCATTAATACTGCCCAGGATTTGTGCACCAGGCTAAAAGGAAAGACAGCAGCTATTCACCCAGATTGCTTGTCCTTGCCACCATCCACACCCAGCTGGTGGCAGCATCTAGCCCTGGCACTCTGCAATTATTATATAATTCATCTTGTAAAAGGACCTCACAGGCAAGAAGAACAGATGTGTCAAAGATATAAATAGAATTCTATTGAAGGAAACAAGTTACTCCCCTGAAGGAAATAAAAACATTATAGCTTGGAAAAAATAAGAGATTTTCTACATCTTGTCAGCTCTGTCTGCTGTCAGACTCATGCTGTATCATACACAATACAGGTACACTGTCAGGACTTAAAAGAAAGTGATGAATGTAAGAAGCCACATGTTTAAACTGCAGTTTGTTTCCCAGAGTGAAGATCTATCTTCCCTGTTGCTTGCTTTGAAAGGAAACAAACAGCATGAACTGTAGCACTTTCCTTGGGAGGTAATTGCATAAGTTGATAGGCATCACTTATAGAAATGTTTTCAATGTTTATTTTCAAATTTTCTTAGCTTAATTTCATTTGCATTTTCCTTTCTTACCCTTCCAAGGAAAAGCTGAGGTGCACTTTCTTTCTTTCCCGTGCACTAGAAAAGAGTCTAATAGGTGCTTTATACTAAGTCACACAAATGTGATTTCTATTATTAGTTATTAAAGCGGTTAATTTAAAGGGTTTTAACTAAGGACTAAAAATGTTTGAACAAATAAAGATTTGTTTCCTACAACTAGGAGGAAAATCACTGCCTACAATGCTTAAACACATTTATACAGATAAACCATTCAAAAATTCCTGGGTAACAAGAGCAAGGATGAGTTATTATAAAATGGTAATAGGAACATACTGCAAGAATCCACTTCTCTTGGATAAATCCAAATGCAAAATTCAGGATTTGCTCTTCTGAACTTGTCAGTGATCAGAGAGATAGGAAGGGGCAAAGGGGCAGAGGAGCTGCAGACCTGCTTCATTCCTCGTACCCAAGTCTCTCCGTGGCTTGTTCCAGTACTTGCCATGCACCACACATGCACACCAGCTTGCCTCAGGGTGACCCTTCCCAGAGACACGAGAGCCAATACCCAACACAGAGGATAATTCTGGCATAAGCAAAGGGAAAAAGTGACAGCAAGAACAAAGAAGGAACTGGGCCAATGTGCAGACATCCAAAGCACCCACTTGGGCATCAGTTCCACAGCATAAGCCACGGGCAGTGGCACACAGCTCACACAGAGAGGCTGGCTACAGGCAGGCAAGGCTGGCTGCAAATCCTTACAAGTCTTAAACAAACAAAACAACCTCTTGCTAAGGTTTTCTTAGAAGGAGAATACAATATAGGGAATAATTTACTACTTTAAGTACAACAACTTAGTTACCTGGATACTCAGCCTTTGCTTTTGGACAAAACTAATGAAGGAACTTATACTCTGTCACAAGAGTATAATTCTGAAATAAATCAACAGCTTTCTATGGAGTTAAGATTTACAGCAGAGTGAATGAAAGCAAAATCCAATGTTTTTTTAAGATGAAGATTAAGATCTTTGAACCAATATGGATCTCTGTCCTAATGCCAAGTCACAAATTTCTGAATTTTTCTCCACATGTTTAAAACAAGCATGTGCAAATCTTTTTGTGCTGCTTAGGCAAAGCCATGCCAAAAGTAGCAATGACAGGAATTTTACATGTTGACAGGCTCCAAATTCTTGCAAATCCTCACTCTTTGTTCTGGAACACTAGATTTATTTCAAATATTCTTAGGGAAAGAATGAAGAAAAAAAGGCTAAACAATATCATTCAATTCCCCCCAATATGTCTGGAAAGGGCCCAGCTCTGCTCAACAAGGGAAATGCCAAAAACAGACAAAACTCTGAAAGATTTCTTAAACTTCCCAACATTAGAGGAGAGCAGAACCCTGATGTTCTTTACATCTCTGAATTTTATATAAATAGAACAACACTTCCCTGTCTCTCTAGTCTTGGCAGAAATCTCCCTACCATGGCAGGAGGAATAGCATCAAGCTCAGACTTTGAGAAGCCTGGATTCAATTCCCTCTCAGCCACCAGCTCCTTGTGCAACACTGAGAAACCACCATTTGTCTGTGGATTACTGGTCTGTAAAAATAGGGTAGCATTGAGATAAGGATGGGATACCTGCCTAAGTCACAGGGGATTGAAGCATCTAAAATAATACGAATGTGCATAGCCTAATTCCACAATTATCACAGTCATTGTATGAAGTAACTTTTCTGTACTTTCTAAACACAAAGTATTTTTGGAAATGTACAGAGGGAAAGAGCAAAAATACTTAAGACGAGAAAAATGTTTAATATTAGCTGAATCTATTCCCTTAGCCTTCATAAATTTATTCTTTTGATAAATTTGAAACATGTAATATGTAAAGCTACAAGCTTTATAGTAAATGAGGCATCTTTTTTTCCCACTTCAAGATCGCATCTGGAAGTGCCTTCCTCAAAACTACAAAAATGTATCTCTTGGTAAGCAAAGGTACAGGACTTTTGCCAGCGAGCTTCTTATCACAAGACCTGTGAAAGAAGCAGCACCAAAAATCAAGCTTATTATGATCTTAGCTTGTGTCATTACAGCTTGCTCTATAAATTACCAAATTAAAATTGCATGCAAATACATCTTATTAGAGAATTGTAAACAATTTCTAAGGGATCAAAAAGAGCTACAGGGAGCATTGCTCTATACATCCCTAGTTCAGTGCTATTACTCATGCAACACCAAGTGCTAAATACTCTGCACAATTCTTATTTTGGCAATGGTTTCAAACAGCATATTCCATCCAAAGTCTCCTGCGTAATGAGTGGGAGAGATAGATAAATAGCAGCTGTTGTATTAATTATCCAAAAGAAAGAAATAGCTAACTGCTGAAACTTCTGCCAACTCAGCAGCAACAGGTAGCACGAGCAGGCTCTCTTCATTTAAGCTTTGCTGAAGCAGGACAGGCAGGGAACTGTTCCCTGCACATACACCTGTGCCTGGAGAGGGAGGTCAGGTGGCACCAATTCTGAGCTGGAGGGAGCAGTCAGGGTACCAGGGCTGTGGTGGGGTTAGGTTGAGCGCTGTGGTGAGCATTTCTGCATGTGATTCACTCTCTCTTTTGTACACTGTTGTTATTAATGTTGTCGCTGTTACTGTTCATTTTCTTGTCTCATTGCTGTTTGCAGTAAATTGTTCTCATCTCAGCCTGTGATCATCACCTTTTGTGCCTCTGATTCTCCTCTCCATGCCACCTCAGTGAGAAGAGAGAGCAAGCAAGTGGCACCATGGTTTGGAGAGTCTCAGTGGGAGCACTGAATTGGGGAGTACCATTCCGAAACCACACCACCACAGTACAAATAATGCTTTGATAGTTTAATTTATTTAATTTTAATGATTACAATATGGTACTTGCTTCCCTGGAGTACATTCTTTCCCCAGAAAACACCCACCACCAGTGTTCTTGAAGAGGCAGAGAGCAAGAAGGTTGTCATCTTGTTAATGTAATGTGCAAATATAAAAATTTTAAAGAAATATTATTCTTTTATTGATGATAAACACTCCCATCCTAGGCCAAATTCTGTATATCAAGCACTGTGATCTGATCTCAAGAAACATTAATGCTGAGGTAGTTACTCTTCAGTCTCTACTTTAAAGGGTTTACAACGTGTATGGAGCTGCTGGGTAGGATTTTCTGTCACTACAATTTTAAAGGCTTTCAGTTTTTTAATCTATCTGCCCACGTACCCTTCTCTGAACTTACACACACAGATCACTTCCATATATTTTCCACTTACATGGCCACAGAAGCTCTGCCACTGCCACCCATGGAACTGGGGTCAAATGCAGTTGTGATTTATTCATAAAAGAAAAAGCTTTACTGAAGGATGAATGTTACTCTAGCAGCATTAGGACTTACTGCTGAAACCAACAATTCAGATGTTTCATACAAAGAACTCTACACATGTGAAGTATAGGGTAGGATATAAACTGCAGTTAATCTTTTCTGAAATACACTCAGGCACACCACAGTGTCTAGAAGCCTTTCCAAACATACACACGCTTCTCAGCAACATCCACCAGAGGCAATTCAACTGTCTTTGGATGGAAATTATATATTATTAGGCATAAAATTTTTGCCTAAATGTTTTCAGACAACTTGGAAAACCATAATGCCTGTAACACTTGGCCAAACAACTCCTCCTGCCCTGAGTGCCATCTGGCTCAGCCCTGATTCAAGGGACCAGGTGACCACTGCTGGCACAGTACAGCCTTTGCCCCTCTGCCAGGGCCTCTGCTTTGGATCTCACCACATGCACCTGCTCTGTCATCCACACCCCCAGAAACACTTCCTTACCTTGACCCGAGGAAAGCTTCCTTCACAAAAAGATTGTGTAAAAAGCTTTGGTTATGAGAAAATTTTTCAGGGGAAACAACCAAAATAGAGATATTTCCCTCACAACAAACATGAAGAGTTGGAAATTTGGTAACAAACTCAAGTCCACTAAAAACAGTTATTCTAAAATTCAATAATAAATGTCAACTATGTTTTTAACCACGATGAGTCATGCCTTTTATCAATTCAGTCAAATGTTTAACCATTTTCTTTAGATTTTTTTTTGTTGTCATTGGAAATATTTTTTTCCTTCTTTATTCATTACTTTGCAGATCATTCTTTAAGCAATTAAATAATTCACACAAAACAGCTCAATAATGTCCAGAGTTCAAATAAAGAAAAAAGTAATCTGTTATTGTCAGAAATAAACAAATACAGGAGACATTCTCATAGGATTTCAAAGACCTTTAAAACTATTGTATAAAACATCTCAATACCCTTCTGAAGCAGATATGCATGTGATTGTAAGTAAACAGAAGACTTGAGACAGACAGTCCAGGTTCATACATCATAATAGTATTACTCTCCAAACCACAGTCCTTTTCACTACTAAGCATCATCTGCCCCTGATGAAGAGCTTTCACCCTTCAAACAAGGAGATTACACTTGATTAGGTATTTAAAGAAAACCTGGGGGGCTGAGCAGTTTAGGACTAAATGTTAGTGGAAAGCCTTTCAAGGTACTTAATAACTGCTAGATAAAAAACAATACACTTGGGTTACTACAAATACATCTCAAGAAACACAAAACTTCAAATCATCTGTGGAGAAGTTCAGGAGAAAATTTAGAGAATGGGAAGCACAAAAATCAAGTGGATAGAGTAGTACTATAGACAACAGATTACCAAAAGAATAGTCACCACTGCATAGTAAAAGATCATATGACTCAGAAGGAGATTTAAATAGCAGATTCAAAACACCATATTCTCACCACTGCTCTGCAGTGAGAATTTTACTTCTGCAAATGGGTCTGATCCAGGTCTGGTCTCCACAAGTCTAAAAGAATGTAAAGAAGTTGCAGAAGATATGAAAGAACAGTTAGAGTACATCTCAAGAACGATTTTTTCCCTTTTTGATAAACACAATAGAATGAGTTCTTCAAAGATGTTGTCTCATAACTGTAAGGACAAACTTGATCCTTGAATATACTCGTACCTGAAATGAGGAAGATACATTAAGAAACAACAGCAGAAGCCAAATCCCACCACTTTCATACTTCCAGCAAGGCAAAAAACCTTTTGAGCTAAAGTTCCTAGACAGAGAAACTGCTAAGACATGCAAAGAATGTGTCTGTCCCCTGAAGCCTTTCAGTGAAGCCCAGCGGCATTCTGGACATTTTCTTTTAAGTACAATTGCAAGCTATATCCAGGATAACCCAGGGAGAACCAGACACAGTGCAGTAGATGATTCCAGGCTTACACTCTGCAAATATGTGAAGTAGGAAGAAGCAGAATAACTTCAAGAAATGGGCCAATTATCAGAATATGCTGCGTTACAGGAAGTATAATTTGAGATAACTTGCTGTGGGCCTGTCCCCAATGACAATTGTGGAATTCAGTAGAATTATGTGGGTTTTCTGCTCCTTGCTTGTGATTTACTTACTGATGGCTCCTGGCACTTTATATGGTTTTCAGAGACATTTAGTGGTCAAATAATATACTGCAACTCAATGTTCTTTAAAAAACTGAGAATGGAATCATGTCAGATACCTCCTAGCATAGTGAAAGCTGTGAAGCATAAACATGGAACAAACAAAGGACTAAAAACAAAATTATGTCTCCCTTTTCTAACATGAGATTTTGTTTAGCAAAGGGTACTATCTTTCCCACAAATAAAGATACAAATTCGTTGAACTGTTGCAAAATAAGAATTGGCTATCAATTGCTTTGCAACAACACACACTGCCAGCATTATTTTTAAACTCCAGTCCTGGACCAATATTCTGTTGTGACAACATTTTATGGATGATGACAGCTACCTTATTTGAAATAATGCCATTTCATATTACTGAATCAATCAGAAAAAGAAGTGTCTCTTCTATAGCTATTTCTTCCTAGCATTTGGCTTGCACATGTAACAGGACTGGAGGGAGAATGTGATTGAGCCCCTGCACCTCTAAGGGACATGGGAAAGCCCTGTCCAGCTCCCCCCAGTCCCTCCCCACTTCCTGTGCCTTTAGCCTGTTCAGCTGCTTTATACTGAAATTCAAAAAGGGGAGGCTTGTCTTCCACAAATCATATGACTCACTCAAGAACAACCAAGTCTTCTGAAATTGATATTGTTTTTTTACTTGTCTTCCAGCTTTTCAGGCTACACCACACCCAATCACACTTTCAAAGCTTCTTCTAGAAGGACAAATAAATATTTTACTTTAAAAAGATAAAGTCACATTTCTAATGCATTAGCATAATTCTAGCTGCTGAGGTTTTAAAGATAACACAATAAAACTCATTAATTAGCAGTAAGTATTGAGGTAAAGAGCAAAACACCTCTGTTTCTGACTCAAAACTGTAAATGTTTTTCACCCACGATCTCTGGAAGCTGAATAGCAAAAATGAGTTTGTGAGCTCTGAACATCTGCCAAGCAAACCTGGGTAAGGTAAGATGCAGAACAGTGGTTCCTAGCACTGCTAAGCAAACATCACTCCACTTAAAATCACCATTTTACTAACACCATTACTGTTATACACATATCTGACAGGGATGCCACTTTAATAAAATAAAGGATACAAACTCACTCCTTAGCTTGTAATAGCAAAGTCACAGATAAAAGGTTAGAGACAGGGAAGAAACAATACAGGGAGAAAATACACAGATTCACACAACAGATTACAGGAACAAGGTGGTTTGGTTTTGGTTTAAAGGTTTGAAATTTCAAATCTCTCTGTTGAGAGATTTCAGAAACCCAGATACACATGTCTGGAATCATACTGGCTTTCATGTCTCCGTTAGATAAAATAGATACACTCTATAGCCCCAGGTATGCTGGCAGGCAGTAATTTCCATTTGTTCCTAGAACTTAAAAACTATTCTTCTCCATTTATTTCATTTTTTTTTTGAGTGCAAAATTAGCACCTGAAGTTGTAATCATTGTATTTAAATATTTACAATATGGTACTATTTTTTCAGGTTGTTTTGATTTTTTTAAATGGTAAATTCTTGTCAGACCACCCTTCAAATCTCTATAAAGTTTTTAACAGAGTGCTCTTTCCACTTCACAAGCAGTCAGAATTGGGGTATGTCTGCCTAAAATACACTTAATAAACGATAGAAGCCTAGCTGCCTGTTTGGTCACGTATTATGAACTTCCAGCCATCCCACCCCATTCCTCACACTACCACATGCTCACAGAGCAGAGATCCTGCTCTCACTGCACACAAACACATAGCTGGCAATGCAGGAATTGCAATTCCAGTCAGCTGCATGTCATCCTGCAGAAGGCTGGAAATACCAGCTGACATTTTGATTTCCCAGGAACCCAAGCAGGCCATCGGAAGGAGGCTGTCCAGGAGGACCAAGGCACTGCTGTGAGGACAGGTGGACGCATGGGTGATCTCAGCATGGGCTGAGGGAACACTGCCTGCCTGGATCATGGGCTTACAGGTGATGCTCTAAAAAATGCCAGCTGCCCCACAAGTGCTTCTGTGGGTGCAGTGTGAACACAGCCAAGAGACCTCTCCAAGCAAAAACTACTGCTGCTGCTGAACAGGGAGTTTGAACTCAGATCTTAAGTCAGAACAGAGAAATAGGAGCATGACTTCCACTGTTAAACATTTTGTGAAACTGCAGTGGGAATAAGGCAGAAAGATTTATGATCTGTTTTCTGAAGGACACTCTTTGCATGTGCTGATAGACTGCTTAACTTTGCCTAAACAATTCACATAGGGATACACATAAAACAATTTGAAAAGTTTCTGGTACAGAATAGCCTGCTGACCAACAGCACAGATTCACAATGGGTAAGGAGAACAGGTGATGAAAGCTGCCTTTTTTCTTTCTTTCTTTCTATAGCATCCTCAGACAGAAATTCTTTTTTAAATTGCTTGCCCAAAATAGAGTATCAAACAACATATGGTGCAAACGTCAATTACTTCTGATTCAAACTCACAAATGGTGCCAATCTAATTACACTGCAATAGTAGTCTGAAGGGCACCTATTACAGAGGAAATGGAAGGATTACAGTGGTAGTGAGAAGGGATTAATTTCTAGTTACCTTACAGCAGATAATACTAAACTGGAATTAATAATAGATATGGTTTTACAACTAATAAAAAGTCCTTCTTAAGGACTGTAGGATACAGACAGCTAAGGCTTCAAACACAGCTGCTACAGCAAACAAACAAACAAGTCTGCATAATGGCTACTGTTGAAATTAGGGGATGTAGACTTCTTGTGTGGGTGCATTTCTGTCACAGAAACAGAAGTCTGATGTTATTTTGAATCAGAAAAAAGCCACATCAGCCTGAGGAAAAGGTGGGGGCTGGGGGCAGGGCAGGCAGGGAGAGAAAGTACTTTGGTGCCCTTCAGGACAGAGTCAACTCTGAGGTAACAGAGCACTACAGCACACACTGAACAGAAGCCATGCCTAACAGCAATGAACTTAAATTGCAACAGCAGCGACCTTAATGAAAAGCTATTCAAAAAGGCTGCATTAGTTATATCTCCCTCAGGCTTGTGTTTAAAACTATCCCAGTGAAGCAGCCACATATGACTAGCAAATATGACACAGGCATAAAAGCAAGAGGATATCTTGGGTCAAAAAAATTATGCCGGCATCTCCCTCAGAGGCGATCATACAACCTGCTGGGAGAAGTAGTATGACAAACAGGGCAAATATGCAGGGATTTCTCTCTGCACCTTTCTGCCCCCCAGCCTCTCCAGAACTTCCCAGCTTCTAACAAGTGGTCAATTGACTGCCCAAAGCAGCAGGAGTGATAGCATACACTGATTTACTAAGGGCACTGCTAGGCATTCCTACAGAAGTACTTGCACACATTCATTTTAGGGACAGAACGTCCTATGTCACAAAATATATATGCAGCTCTCCTGGTGGGGAAGTTAGGGAAACCTGAAATCTTTCAACAGCAGGTGTGTGTGATGTCAATTAAGAGGTTTTTAAAGAGGGAAGTTGTAAAAAGTAACAATGAGACTAGATGCAGCAGTGTTCAAGAGCTGCTGTAGCACGGACTTAAGGAGGTGTTTGGTGAATGCTGCATTCCTACTTTGAAAACTCCACATTCATAGAAGACCTAACATCATCACATCTATCATCATAGGTGTGTGTCATTACTGGCACTCCGTTTAAAAATATCTATCACCACCAACAGGAAAATGGATCCAAGAGTTCAACAGTTCCTAATTTTCAAATAAAACCTGCTGGCAAGTGAGAAATACATATTACATTAAAATAAATAACCATACCCAAATTTTTAAAAAACAAGAAAAGAGAGGCCTCATTATCCTCAGTTTAACATAGACACTCTTTAGCTTTTTCAGGTACGTCAGCTGGTACAAAATTATTGTATTGTAGTGTACAATACTACTATTGCAGTACTAGTTATGATTTCTTGATAGGTCCTTTTTAGGTTTCCCAGGATATTATCATGTTTGTGGTTAATACTGAAAGAAATCCCTCTGACAATATACAGTACTGTTTATATACCTTTTTTTCCTGACAAAAAGGACATTATTATAAAGTTCTGAAAACACCAGTTACTTCAATAGGTGAAACATACAAAAGGAATGCTTTAATGGCCTGCCATGCAAATTCAAACAGCAATGCTCAAACAGCCTTCAAAGAGTAAGACATTAGCTTTGCTCAAAAAGTTTTGTAGTTGCATGGTTAAAGTATTCCATTAAATTATTCAAAAAAAGCACTACCACACAAGAAATCATTCAAAAAAAGCACTACCACACAAGTCATCTACCCAGTTAACACTACAGTACTCTATACTTCTACTGAGTTCCCCTCTTAAAAATTTTCTGATGTGTTCAATAGGTGTATGTTAGTTATAAAGGGTATGATATAGGCAACTTTTATGAAAAACCTGTTTTGGCTTACAGAAAATAAACATTGGATGAAGGTTTGTGATCAAGAAAGTCTGTAGGCAAAATTCATTTCAACAAAATGGCTATCTATTTAAACAGAGAAAAGTCCCAGTTTATTTATGAAGCAGCAATAAAATTGATGTAGTATAACTGAGAAAAGAAAATTAACTGTGAAACACTAAAGTCCAAAGAACCTGTTAAATATATTAGATACACTGTTGGTATCTCAACCATGTTGATACAGTATGTGTTCTGATGGAAGGTTAAAATACACTTATGCCAAGACAAATATTACACTATTTCAAGGAAATACATATAAAACCCTACCGAGTACCTATACAGTTTAAAACAGTGTTTAACAAAGTTATCCAAGACACAGTCTTACAAAGAAAGTGACTTTCAAATTGGTGCAAATTTCCAAGGAGAAAAGAGGGGATACAAACACAACCTGGCTGCAATTTTCTGTATTTTCCCTTATGAACTTTTGCTTTTTAATGAACTTAAAATATAATGTAATTCTGTGACCTTATGCAGTCCCTATTTTAGCAGTTCTATCAAAACATTCTTCTAGGATGGCAATAAAAATGGCAATTCTTATTTGCTATTTTAAATGATTTAAAAATGCAGAAGAAAAGCTTCAAAATTGGTAGTGATGGATAATTAATTACTACAGTCTGAGCATCTATAGTAATAGAAGACAGTTCAAATCAAGCAATCAATCCATGAATGAATCAACAACATCTCAGCACCTGTCAGTATAGAATTTTTTCCACTCATCAGGGAAAAGCTGTTTCTTCTGGTGACTGAACAGTTGAGTGAGCCAATGAAGGACATTTCAAATGCATGAGGCAGAAGAGAACATTTATATTAACAGAGTCACAGAATATTCTGAGATAGAAGGGACCCACAAAGATCACCAAGCCCAACTCCTAAGTGAATGGCCCACACAGGGATCAAACCCAGAACCTCAGTGTTATTAGCACCATGAGCTCATCTCAGTGGCATTACCTCATCACACAGGCTTGAAAGGTTTACTTAGCACAGAGCATTAGGCTGAAATGTATAAGATTAAAGAGAAAATCCAGAAAAAAAATCTACATATAGGTGTTTGGGTTATTTTAAATAAGTGCATGGGTGTTCATTTTCATGCACGCTCATTCCAATAACACAAATCAGAAAACCAAGAAATATCTACTTGTTCCTAGAATCTCTCTACTGTTGGCACTTCAAACCTACTTTTTCTCTCCAGAGCTGAAATACCTATGTTAGCCAAGTATTATATTCCTCACCATTAACACAGCACTCTGATAGCATAAAGTTTTTCAAGGAGGTTATTCCTTGAGAAAGGGTTTTCAAAATAACAAAAGCACCACTACTTTGTTCTAGGCGCATCCTAAGTAAGTAGGGACATAAAAGTGAATGTTCCACACAATACTCTGCTGTCAGAGATTGAGGAAAAAACCTGAAATAAAATCAAGGAAAACAAATATCAAAGTCAGACATGGAGGCTGTAATTTCCCAAAAGCAATGCACCTGGCTTCAAAGCACTTTTTCCTTCCAAAGGAAGAATATAGTCATTCCAGAAATGAAGCTTCCTCTACAAATGAAAGAAACTGGGGTGGGGTGGGGGCAGTGGAAAGAAAGCCATGCAAAGCTCTTAGCTAGTACTCAGTCCTATAAAACTGGCAAAAAGAACAGTTCTTCTGGAACTTCTCTCATCACTGCTATGAGAACTGACATCACATCCACAAAGCTCAGAAACAGAATTATGAACTGGTAAAAAATTCAATAACAAGCAAACAAAAAAAGAGACTCTTGAAAGAACATTTTCTTTTGCTAAAAATAAAAAAATCCCTAAAATTTGTACTTTACATTTGCTGCCTACTAACTCTGTTTAGAAAACAGTCCACCTAAGCAATACTTTCAGCTCTGCATGGTTATAGTATTATGTAAATAACACCTTTTCCACAAGTGAACCTTATAACACACTTCAATCAAATTTTGTTCACTGCACATTATCTCTCTAATGGCCTAGATCCCCAGAGGCAGAGAGCATCAGTGTCATGCTTTTGGTTTATGCAAACTGAAGACTGTACATACGTGAACATTTTCACTCCAGCTGCTGCACTGCCATTTCTGAAATGGAAAATTACAGCATTTTCGACCATCTCACAAACTACTCTGATCATTAACTGAGAAACTTATTTCAAAATGAGTCCATAAAGAGAATTCAGGGAATACAGACAATTCATATCATTATGTGCACGACCAAGCTGCACAGAGTAAATAAAAGCTTGTGTAGCTAAACTATAAAAAATCATCAATCCACATGCTCCTTTTTACACAGTACAAATTAGCTGCAAAGAAAAGAGAGCAAAGCATACAAGTTATGATGGGACAGTTCTTCCCATATTAGTATGTAGCAACCAAACAAAAATTTTCTTCCTAAGAAAAGCAGGGATGCACTAATTACAACATAGTGTTAATTCCCTGAGATTAGAAAACACCCATTCATCTGCTCCCATCACTATGCCTGCAGTTCTATTCAAGAGCAGTAATGGGGCCATGAAGTAAATCCTACTATCATCCACAAAAACTCATGCTGGTTGAGATCACCTAGCAATTTTGCTGCATGTATAGCATACTCCTTCAGAGGAAGCTGAACTGTAATCTGTTCTCCAGCTGTAAACAAAATATGTTTCAATCCCAAAGGGGAATGTAAGTATTTGAGTAAGTGTCTGGCCATTTGGACCACACTGAAGCTGCTGATTTCTTTAAATACTTGCCTTGAACTGCATAAAAATGGATATAAAACCAAAAGAGCCACCACTACAAGATTTGAACACAGTTACTTTCAAAGATTTAGCTGTAACGTCCATTATTAACGCTATCTGAGTAAGTGCCTAGAAATTAATCAGGTAGGAAGACAGTGTCTTTTACAATGGTATCTGACATTAAGCCCAAAACTAAGGGCTGGTAAACAGTGCAACAAGTAAAAGACCATTTATCGTGGCCATCCTCTTAAACTAATATGAATTAGGCTTCCTTGCACGCATTTCACCTGCTATCTGTAATAGCCGTTCAGATTCCTGGAAGTTTACTCAGCAAATATTTAATGTTATCAGTCATCATTAAGCAGATCAAACAGTTACATTAACCTCGTACAGCAGGTCAGCTTACTTAGAAAGCTTGTCATCATCTCTGACTGTTAATACCTCAAACCTTTAATAACATCTCTATACATCACAAGCCCGGGGTCAGGGAGTTAATGACATGTATTATCCACAGTCTCAACCACAATTTGGAGAGAACTAGGGTAAATGGAGAGCAGCAGAGGAAGATAGTGCTCTAATAAGCAAAATTAATGGTGTAATGGTGAAGCAGACTATGAGTGAAGCATAGAAGCTATTTAAGTGTGTGTTGTGGTTTAACCCCAGCCAGCAGCCAAGCCCCATGCAGACACTTACTCACTCCCACACTAACGGAAGACCCAAATGGACCAAAGCATCCCTTTGGTCAGTTTGGGTCACCTGTCCTGGCTGTCTCCTCCCAGCCTCCCATGCATCTCCAGCTCCCTCACCAGTGTGGCCGTAGGAAAAGCAGGAAAGGCCTTGGCTCTGTGCAAGCCCTGCTCAGCAATAACAAAAACTTCTCAGTATTATCAAGCCTGTGTTCAGCACAAATCCAAAGCACAGCCCAGTACTAGCACAGTGTCAGAACTATCATTGCTGAGATCGGTAAGACACTTTATGTGTATGAACCTCAACAGCAAAATAAAATAGGCAAGTTAGAGGTATGAGGAAGAGGGTGGAGAGGTGATCTTTGGAGTATATTGAAAATGCTGCAATCCTATGTGTTTGGAGCCATATGCTGACCCTCTGTTTTATCACCAGCTATTACTTTGAACATGAATATGTAAACTTATAGGAATATCTGGCCATATTTTTTCTGTTTCTGGAGCTCATATCCTTTAACAGTATCTCTGTAGGCCATTTTGTATTTTTCATATGCATTGCATTTTACCATCTGGTTTTTAAAGTCCTCCACCCTGCCTCACCATTAAAGGTATTAAGGATCATGGGAAAGTGATGGGAATTCTTCCATTAAAACTGAGGTTTAGTCATTTAATATAGAAAACCTAAGCACTTCCCACTGTCTTTCTTCCATATCATAACGCTTGCTTTTGATCTTTATTTTCACACATTGCCACCCATCAATAGGTCTCCAAAAATGTCTTATCTCAGAATGAATCATGAAACTTGAATATTTTGTGAACAAGAAAGTATGGATCATCTCAATAAAAATAAAAGAAAAAGCAGTTTTGAGAGCTACCAGACAGAAATAACTGATACACATGTAGATATAAGAAGCATATTCATTCTTAGTTTTTGAAAGATGAAACAATCCCATAAATCTGTTCAATGTGGTTTCTTGCTCTACATTCCACTGCTGCAAAACTCAGTGATCATTTATTAGAAAGAGAAACCTACATCACTAGCTTCATGTAAAAATATGACCAAGCTCTCAGACCATAAGAAATGTGTGCTGTGCAAACATTCCTCCCCATACCACTGAGCTCCAGCACAGCAAACAAAATGGAGCCCAAACAAAAGCCCTTCATCCCTGCTAATCAAAACTTGCAGTAGGGCTAGTTGCTTGCCAGGCGAATATCTACCACCACTTACAGAAGGGGAAAATCAGGAACTAATAAATATTCACCAAGTTAATATTACAGTTTTGATAAGAATAAATAGACTAATAATTTTGGGGGTTGGTTTTTTGTTCTTCATTTGTACATTTGCCTTAAGTTCCCTAGATAAGTCTAGAATGGACAGTGATTAATAGCTGTGGCCTCTTCTCATAGATCAGTTTTTGCCAGTAACAAAGTCCTTGAGTCAGGTTATTTGGTAACCTTCATGAGTCATTGCAAATTATTCATACACACAAGAACAATCCTTTTATTTTTTTTGTAAGTTCTGCTTTTAACCTTTTTAAGATATCATACAGAGCTTGATATCATATTTAGATAGCAATTCCTTTCATAAGAATAAAAGCTTTGGTCTTTAAGCACAAGGTTTATTTTCATCTAGTGTAACATATTCAAGGTGAAACAATCAAAGGTCCAGAATGAAACCAAGAGAAAAACAGTGAAGATAAAGGACCGCCTAAATGAAAAAAAAGAAAAATCTAGGCAAGACTTTCAAAAGTTCCCCTTATCACTTGTCAGGGTTGTCATAAACAATGCTGCATCTATTTGCTTTAATATCAATGCTGGATTTTTCTTCACTCTCGCTAAAAGCAGCTAAACCATCCCACTGTCCCTGTTGATGAGGCAGTCAGGTGGATTTAATAGCACACCATCTGTCTGTCTGAACAAGTTGCAGTGGCAGTGCTGCTAAAGCTCAGAAGGAGAAGTTTCCACAGAAATCAGTGCTGCACAGAGTAAATAAAACCTTGTGAAGCTTAACTGTAAAAAAACCTGACTTTCAAATAAATTATATTCCTAATGAAGCATGTGATATTTTAACTGTACAGACACTTTCCTCATATCTACACCCCTTCATTTCCTATGTCACACATCCAAGACTACTCTGAAGTACTTTTCCATCTTTTAAAAACAATACTCACTGTTCAACCTAGAGACTGGTGAAGGAAGAATGACATGCATGTAACAAGAGCAGTTTGTCTAGGCATAACTGATGCATTTTTAATTCCTTCCTCTAAGATGAGGGTCTCAAATTTTCAGCTTGCTTTTCTTGAGAAAGGCTGCCAAATGGCAGAGATGGAAAAGAAAACTGAAGGAATGAGAGGAAACCATGTTAGGTCAAGTGGTCTTTTGACTAGAGAGAGCATTCTTAGTCTTTGGTAGCTCTGGTAAAGAACATTAAGCCTGAAGTAAATAGCCCCAGAACACAACTTGTAAAGAGGTAAAATAAACATGCAGGTGTTAATTTGCTTTTTCCCCCAGCAAGTCAGGAACTTTGCTGCTTTCAATGTCTCCATGCCTGATTAAACACAACCTAAACAAACCTGTGCCTTTAGATTTAGAGAAACATGTTTATCTTCTTCACACCATCCAATCTAATCTTCTTGAAGAAACCTAGAGCAGAGGGCAAGAGGATGGTAGGAACACTTCTAAATTTGAAGACATTCCTATTTTGGTCAAATAGAAGTTATGTGCAATGTGGTTTCTTAAAAGCATTAGTGGGCTACAAGCAATGCTGCAAGTCTGAACATCATGCTTATGACTGCATTCCACATACTGATTTTGGAGCCATCCTGAAGGATTATCCACAATCACATAGATTAGTGAGGGCTTAAAAGGAATTAGCAAATTTTGTGTGTTTTTGTACTCATCCTTCATTCAATTCAGTTAATGTGAAATATTATCCCATTGCTGACCTCCAAGTAACTGTCTACCACTCTGGGTCACTTTCAGTTGACATTTCATTTATATATTTGTAAAGGTGAATAAACTTTCACTAGCAATAAAAGGTCAAAATTCGCTTTATTTGGAGAGTCTTGTCAAGCGGGCAGACTTGGTTATTTTATCTTATCACACATGAAGTTACAATAATAACACCAAATATACTTCTTACCAAAATTATGTGGTATTTCTAATTTTGTTAGTCTCGGTCTAATAGCACTTTGAAGCTTAGAAATTTCAGCACAAGCACTCTTCCTGCATTGATAATGTTACTTTGAGTTACAAGACAGAGAATCCTTTTTTTTTCCTGCCTTCATATGCTGTTCATTGAGAACGTAAGAGGAAAATTAAAGTCTCTCATCTGTAAATACTGGTTCTCAAATCGGCTTGTAGGATTCCAAACTGACGTTCTTAATTAAAAATATACAGATCCTTATACAGTGACGCAGGTTGGGAGCTTGTAAAGCAACAGCAAGCAAAACCATTAGCTTCCCTTCTCCATTCACATCCTGCCTGGTCATATGTCCCTGAGAAAGGAGAACTCCCTGTCAGAAGGCTGCAGGAATGGCCACCATCTGAGCCAGATCCTCCCAACAGCTTACAGAGGCTCCCTCCTAACCTTCCTCTTAATTTTCCCCAAAACAGATATCCATCCCCCTTGAGTCATCTTTTCCCAGCCTTCTTTTCCCAGCTCAGTCCTCTGAAGACTGTTGCTGAGGTCTTTCCACCTTTTCTTTTCACTCTTGTGTCTTTTTGAATGGACATTTAGTGCTGGGTCACCTGTGTCTGTGATGGCTCTTCTACCTTGTTTTCACTGTCTTCTCACACTCCTCCTCCCTAACAGCCCATAAATTAATTTCTGTAAACTCTAGCTTCTCTTTCTGTGAGAAGCACTGCTGCCAACAAGCCCGAGTGGGGAGGCTTCTCCCTTTCGCTCCCTGGCAAGTATGAAAGGTTAATTAGCCAGGTTTGAGGAGACCAGTTTGCTCAGCTGCATCAGGCCATGGTGCACCATGCTGCCATGGAAACAATGGACAAAACCAGGGGTTGGGCATATTTTATTCAGCAGGCTGTTTGCGTTTTGCACTTTTTTTGTCCACAAGACTGGTTGCTCATGCAGCCTTGCTAGCTTTGGAGCTGTTTGAGGGGAACATCTGTTATGCTCTTTCAACTTCTCTCCTAAAGATCAGCACCAAACCACAGGGCAGCTTCGATATTCCCATTCACACACAGCATAACAACCTACTACTCTTCATTACTGCTAATATTGAACAGGCATTTGGATCAGATGTTAACATGAAAATGAACAAGGGATTACTTTTTCCCCAGCATGCCAGAAACAGCACGCTGCTTGAGACCCAGGAACTCCATCTACCTTGATCAGAAGCTGAACCCAGCATGCTGGAGTCTAACAGGACAGCTGGTAAAACGCTCATGATGAGGCTGATGCTGCCAAGGCACCAAAGGAGCCTGAGTAAAGTTTTCATCAGGGACTATGACTATACATTTGCTTCCTACTTTCCTCCATAGTAGCTAGAAGTTGAGATTTTATTAAAACACTGAATCTATATTCTACTGCAGAAAACAATAACATCCAACAACTTTCTGACATATTTTCACATTTTATTTTCCTACCATCATGATCATGCAAAATTTTTGACCAATATTAAGGGAAAACTTTAAATTTTGAATTCTGAGCATGAAATAATGGAAGGACTTCACTTTCAACTTCTTCCTTACGAATTTGTGTACATAGCAGACTGAAAAAGAAAATATGGAAATGCTTTACTAATTTAACTATGGGTTTTTTGTTCTAACTCCATCAATACACACTAGCAGTATTCAATTCAGGAACCAACTTCTCAGGCAAGAGGAGAAAAAGGTACTAAAAGAGTCCGAACCTGTTTTCTTTCTTTACTTTCTTTTATATTAACTAACTACATAGCCTTAATAACAGGTTTGGTTCCCCTTGCCTTACACTCTCTGTCCTATATTACAGAATCACAGAATGGTTAGGATTGGAAGGGACCTTTGGAGACCATCTATTCCAACCCCTCTGCTAAAGCAGGTTCACTCAGAGCAGGTTGCAGAGTATGGCATTGAGGAGGGTTTTGAATATCTCCAGAGAAGGAGAGACCACAACTTCTCCGGGCAGCCTGTTCCAGTGCTGTCACCCTCATAGCAAAGTTTTTCCTCATATTCAGATGGAATACTCATTTTAGGTCCGTGCCCATGTTGTCACCTCTTCCACTGCTACTTGCCAAAGATTAAATTCTAAGATTTTCAACACAGAGACTGGACAAACACCAGTAATTGTCAGCAAGTTTTCAGTGCAACATTTGTACTAGAGGATTGAGACAGAGACCCATCTTGGGTAACCAACTTTATCACCTGCAACAGTTGACTATTTGCCTCCTCAGAAGGAGTAGGAGGACACCGGCAGTAAGTACTCTGCTTAGCAGCTAGGGAAAATAACAGGTTTTGTTAGCCTGAATTTACTTCATTGGGCAAATACAACTGGACAACCATCTGTAGGGCTTCTTTTTGAGTCAAGCAGGTAGTATGCTGCACTTGAGTTTGTCTTTCTCACTACAGTCTGATACGAAGAGGGAGAGCATAGCTGCAGCTTTTAGAAGGAAAAGGTTATTTTAAAAACTCTTTGATATAAAGTTAAATGTGATTAACCAGAAAGCATTCAAGGTGTGGAGAGTTTAACATTCTCTTCCAGCATCAAACAGAAATGCAAAGACAAAAACAGAAAAAAACATCTTGCTTAGGTTTATCACGGTTTCCTCTTCAATTTCTTTTCAATCAACAGGTCTCTTACTGCTATCTTCAGCTATTTTACAGAAGTTTTGTGTCACTAAATGAATAATGCAGTTTTATTATTACCCCAAAAGCTGAAATATTGAAGTGATGCCTTCTGGCACAATCTGAGGCATGAGAAAGTTGTTTGACTTCCACAGAAAATAGAGGAACTTCCAAAGTTCATTAAGTGAGTCTGGAGATTTTGTTGGTTTGGGGGTGAGGGGGACAGTTATTATTGTTTTGGTTTGGGGTTTTTTTGGAGAGGGGTGTTTTGTTGTTTGGGGGATTACTGTTTTTGTTTTGTTGGGTATTTGAGGGTGGGAGTGTGTGTTTGTTGTGTTGCCCCCCCAACCACTGCTACATGTTTTCCTCATCTATGGAAGGAAAGTTGTTTTCACAACTACCTATTATCCCCCCAGTGTACTTAAGTTGCTAATTCTTTCCCAAATAAATGAAGATGTTTACAATTCCATCTGTAAGGTAATTCAGGCAAATCAATACTAGAGGTTGAATCTTCAGCATACAATAAACATATCTGCAGTATTGCTTGTGAATACATACATAGGTACACAAGGCCACAGCATTTCACAGCTCTTCAAATTGATATGCACTTGTACTTTTTAAATTCCTCCATGAATAGCTCATTTAATCCTACACAGCCCTGTACCTTCAATTTTTTCCTGTTAAACAAAAACAACTGCTATTCCCTAAGCAAGAAGCATCAAAAAATTATTTTTAGATGTTTCTAGTCAAGTTCTTCTCTGCTTACAATAGTTATTAGTCTTGTACCAACATGACTTTGTCTACCATCAGTCTGAAATGAGATATAGTGGATGCCTTCCCATGTTAAGGAGTTGTTCTTTGACAAGGTGGCAACAAAAGACAAAGGGCAGACATGGCTGCAAGATCTCCTTGATTTTCAGAACTCAACAACACATTCTGCTAAAGACTCCAGAAAAAAATCCCCTTGAGATTAAATTTAAATATGCATTCATTTTCTTTTTTATGAAAAAGTTTAAGGAAACGTCAGTGTCTGTAGCAGTTGGCTTGGTCATTAATGACGTGTGTAAATGTACCTTTATTTTCCAGGTTTAGAGTGCTTATAATTTGAGCAAGCAGCTGGGAAGGTTATTTTTTGGATTTTTTCAACAAAGCTTCTTTCACTCTTGAGGAAGGAGAAAAACAATATGAATACTAAGAAGGGAGAATGGGAAGGGAGTATAAAAGGGAAAAAGATCCTATCAATATCCAGTCATAAAGAAGCAGAACTATTTGCTTGTTGCATCAGCCTTCCATGGCAATAAAGTACCAACACCTTACAGCTAATGACCTAAGAGCTCCATCAAATGAGTAACCTCATGCAAGAGCTTTGTTTTGAAATCTAGATTCATTTTCCATTTTGATAGCTTGAGTGACTCAAATATATTTATATATCTATAATGCAGAGAACATAAAATAGAATTTTAAAACAGTTTGGGATGAGAAAAAGTTTCATAGAGATGATTTTTATACAAGTCTATCACCTGGCTTGTAGAATCATTTCAAACAGCATCAAGCAATGGAGCAGCAGAGAAATTGTCACTTAGAAAAAACACATTTTAAGACATCTGTAAGGTTTTTTGTGCTGCAGTTTTTCAGAAGCAAGAAGTGTAGTGCAGCATAATGGAGGGGAATGAATAACGTAGCACAGAAAAAACAGGCAAGGCCAAATTCTAAACGAAGTAAAAAGCCATAGTACAGTCCATTCACTTCTCCTTTGTTATTTAACTACAACAGCCAGAAAAAGTGGGGAGGAAAAATCATGTTGTGTAATAGGGTAACTCCTACTAATTTACTTCTCTGAAAGCAGAGCTAAGGAATACCAGAATCCTGAGATCTGTGAGCAAAGCAAGAAACTGCAACATAAAACTTGACGGTAAAAGAAGAAAAAGCTAACGACAGTTCAAGCTAAAGACATGTATTGTAGTTCCTTGATAACTTTATACTAATATAATCTAATAGATTATACTAATATGTTCTATTGGATTCTAATATTGTCATACAGTCAAGTATTGCCAATCCATTTTAAGACTTACTGTCTTATTAGATGGCTATTAAAGACATACTAAAATTTGCTTTTCCTTCAACACTGCCTACTTCCCTTTATGTTTTCGAGATTAAATAAACATCTCTAATTTCAATGCAATCATAAAAATAAAGTAAAACCAACACTTGCAAACTTCCGACTCCTCATCGTAATGAGCTCCCCAGCCCACAGACTTTTCAGAGATCATTTTGAACATGACCTGGTGCCTACTTGAAAGGGGCTTCACTGCTTGCTTTGGGATTGGCACAACTTTGACCTGCCTGTGGGTAGAGCTGAAGGCAAATAATCTCCTTTGGAAAATAATTCCATTTCCATTTGCCCAGAAAGATATTTTTCTTGTAGGCACATGTCATGGGGCACTGACTTTACTCTAGTCAAAGGCTGAAACATTGTAATTAACTCCCAAATGTATTAAAAGGGGCAAGGAAAGTCACATAAAATAAAATACATGGTCTGTGCTGCAAATCTTATTTAACTATCATCACGAATTCAATTCAGAAAGGGTGCATCCTGGATTAGAGCCAGTAAAATAATCTTACTTTTCTTTCACACCACCCAGCCCAGCCTGGCCCTGTAGGGACTGTTTGTCTGACAGGTCTTCCCTAAGGTACCTACAGTGGGAGTTTGTGCCAAAGACCAATCCCACAGCTTCTGTACAGAGCATCACTGGAGATCTAAAGTTGACCTCACAGCTACATCTTATCATTCCTCACTGCTGAGAGTATCTTTTGGAAACTAGTATAGTCTTGCAAATACAGCATACAGTACTAAAAAGCCAGAAAAATTAGGAAATACTAAATCCTAGTTTATATGCAAAGTTACTAATGCAATGTCAATAATTTCTAGTGTTTTTGATGGAACAGTACTCTGCTTGGTGCAGGAGAGTAAATGCAGATAATACCCATGGGGGAGCTGTAAATGAAGATACAGCTCAGACTTACTTTTTAGGTTAAATTAGGCACTGCTGAGCTGACAACTGCTAGTAAAAAATAGGTAAGTTATCTCTACACCCACACAACTAGAGTGCAGATTTATTTCTTGCTAGAAAACATGGTATATATGCTTATATTCCCTCTAAGACTCACCCAGTTTGGTAGCCTGCATCAAGCTTAAGACAGGTGAGAAAAAACCCAAGTTATGCCTTCATGGAAATGTACAGGAACCTACCTTCATTGCATGACTCATACCTTCCTTTATATACTAGCACCAGAAGTCATTGAGAAGAGATTTCTGCCAAGATTGCTGCTTTTACTTCCTGAGAGTTTGAAAACCAAATACTTGCATGTTTCACCCTTTTAAATATAATTTCTGAAGGTCAGCAATGACTGCTGAAAAAAGACACTGCATCGCTCTGGAAAACTACAAAAAAAAAGGTGAAACACGTCAGTGCTAATACCTACTGGTCCCACTATGGAAAGGAAAAAATGCAGCTGCCTGTGTAGAAATATAAATGGATTATACTTGCTGCAGACACTTGATACCCATGTTCAAGGGAGTGCAATTAATTAACTGGAAGACCACCCTAATTAAAGCAAAAAGGCAAAGGCTGATCACACCAGCAAAAGTGTAAGAAAAATTAACTTGGCCTGAGTGGCATTCAGAATATTGAAACAGCTAATAAAAGGAAGGATGACTTGTGCTTGCAGCAGAAGGTGCACAGCGTGTGTGCTCTGCTGTTAGCAACAGTGCTGAATCCTGGATACAGAAAAACAAATGGGAAATCAATGCAAAGAATTCAGGGATCATGCCAGAGGACAATAAACAACCTGAATATTCTGCAAAGGAAGAAGCTAAAGCCTCATTTAGGTGAAGAGAAGGGAGTTCCATTTTTCAGAACAGCATCCCTTGGGTGTAATCCAAGGAGAAGGTGCAATAGAATTGACACAAAAATCTCCATGTACAGCCACTAGATTTCCTTAAGAAGAAATAAATGAAAATTGGTAGTTTGAAGTACCTTAGATTCATTCTGGGAGTGATGTTTCTTCTTAAAATCAGAGAAACAAGTTTTCCAAAATAGTCTATGTCTTAAGCAAAAAGGAGTCAAGTTTTACCTGTCTTTGTAGGAAGGCTTTAGTACTGAATGATTGCAAGAGAAAGTTGCTTGGACTTAGATAGAAACCTTTTGGCAAAACGAGAATACTACAAAATCTTTGTTTGTTACACATCAAAAGAGTAACTCTTCAGCAACCACAACACATGCGAGACTGAACCTTACAACATTCAGAGGACCTGACATTGAATGCATTTTGGAGGATGCTGCTTACATTGCATTCTCAAAGTTTAGCTAGGGAAGATACCTGAAAAAGTAAGTTCAGAAGAAGGGGAACACTTCAAAACAACAAGAACTATTCTTTAACAGTATTGTCCGTAAGTTTCATTTCATAAAAGCACAGCCACTACAAGATAAAAGTTAAGGATGTTGTGGCCCAGGAGGCAGAAACATTAAACCAAAATAGAACAAAGCTAGCAATGACATCAAAATATTCTCACTTGCAGCCCACTGTCTTGATCCTTGCCTTTCTTTTGGGTTTCCACAAATATTGTTAAAAAATAAACAAACAAAAGGTGAACTTAACATTACTGTTCATACATTTCAAAATTTCTGTATGAGTCCAGAGGCACCAATGGTATTTAATGCCCTAAGCCTTCATGCATGCTGCAAACTATTATGACCAGACATAGTTACTGTTAAAAATTTCAACAGAAGTTGCACTGGACTAGCAATTTGGTGCAAGCATCCAGCTGCACCACAACTACAAGTAATATTTAAATTAGTTTGCATATAATAGATGAAAGATGCCTGCAGGATTGATTTTTAAATTTCTGTATGTCCACATTGTTTTCCTCCTCACTTTATTTAGCTTACATCCTTAGTTATATGAATAATTAAATTTTAAGTGCAGGTGTTAAAAATTATTATGCTTGAATATCATGCAGCAGTTGAGGTCCCTTCTCTTCTTCCCTTCACAGACTGGCCCAGTTTATCCAACAAGTCCTGTAAATATCAGTATAGACCAAGGTACAAATTCAGTTAATCTCTAACAGATGTACAGAACTAGGTATAATCAAATAGATAGCTAAAGAAATGCATGAACATTAGAAGGAAAAAGCTGAAGCCTCCATTAGCATAGTTCCGTAGCTTGAAAAGTCTTCTCAGGTGCAACATAAGAGGGCTAAGGTGTTGGAATACACATATATTGTATCAAGTACCATCAAACTCATGAAGGACTTTCTGGCATGCCAAAAAGGAACAGGAAAGGACCTGGGTTGTTAAGACATAGCCAATGACAAGTGGAGTATTGTGGCTCTGAAGGTTTCGTGTAACGAAACTCATGATTTACAACCACCATTGAATTAGCAGAGATACTGTAACCCTAAAGTTAAAATTATCAGAGGATGCAGAACAAGTAAAAGGGCTCAAACACAACTGAGAACATTTATGTGGTCCTGGCACCAATGTAAGTTCACTTCACTGAACTCTGCTATTAGAAGTTTATTGTTTTCTAAAGCTGAAGAACATTTGCTAAGTAGATTGACATAAAGAAACATATGAAGTATAATAAACCAAAGCTTTGAAAAAAGTATGTCAAAAAGTCAGCCAAGAAATAGAGCAATAAATTACAGAGGATTGAAATAAATCAAAACCACATTACTAACTGCTCTTGAAGATACCTGCAAAGGAAATTGTTCTGGAAAGAAAACAACTTGCTCACACAAGGTAGTAATTAATTGTTTCTGAAGCTGCTAATTCCTTCTCTTCTCTAAAACACACCACAAGCTTTGCAGGTTAACAAAGGGTAAATAACCTGAATGACAGTAGTGCACAAAGGATTTACAGGTACATTCCCTGACAGACTTTTCCATGCAGGGAAAAGAACCTGTTTGAAGCCACAGATCATCAAGTCATTTGGGGGAGTGCTCTGATTTTCAGAACAAGAAACTGATATTTATCATCACAAGGTCTAGTTAAAACCAAGACTCTAGCAGACTACCTGTGCAGAAAATAAGAACTGACTAATGACAACACTATGAACAATGCTGCCACAACTTATGCAAAAATGTGCACTCCCCGAACCAAAAAAAAAAAAAATCTCTAATTCCTTAAAAGTTACAGCTTTGGAGAAGAGTTTCTATATTTCAAGTATCTTTCACACAAACATCACTTTCTGCCTCCGACTTCTCTTCCAGGGCCGTAAGATTTCTCAGTCATTTGAACACGACTTTTCTAATAAGAGTTTCAAAGCTACAATACATTTTGCTTTTCTGAAAGGCAGTATAAACACACTATACACATTAAGGTCAGATAACAGGCTACAGGAAAAAAAAAATACAGACAAAGTAGGAGGAAAGTACATAAATTATTTCATACTGACTTTGGCCCAAGAAAAGCTGCTGAGCTATTCTTTGCACACAAGTTCCACTCCTATATCATATTTTCATGGTAAACACAGAAGCCCCATGGAATATGGTGATTACTCCAGTCTGAGTCAGGTTCTTGAACACCAAACCTGTGCATGTCCTGACATGAAGTTCTGCTCCTTCACCATGCTCCTTTCAAATTCCTCTTCATCACGAGTCCTCACGAATTCTCAGTGAAGTGTTTTGGAAGTGGACAGCATAGGACTACTCAGCAATGGGAGAATTCAGGGGTGCATCAGAAGCTGGGGCATGTACAGTGCTCAGCCAAACTACAGAAGAGCCATGCTTAAAGGCTAGGGAATGCTATTACTGCTGGCCCTGGTATCCGTGGAAGCGACAGAGGAGAGCAGCCCTTTAAGGAATAGGGCTATTTTAAAAGGGCTATGAGAAGTGCAGAATTAGGCCCAACACACTGCAAAAGGTGCCAGCTATGCTGAATTCTGTTCAGCATTTTCTGCTATGAACTGGGTCTCAGAATCTTCTGCAACAAGCTGCAGCAACTGACCCGAGCATAACCACAATTAAGAGTCATTAACAGAAACGAACCAAAAAAGGCTTCTCTTCACAGAAAGCCATATATCTACTCACAAAAATTTTTAAAAGATAATGAAAAGTATGGAGAAAGTCAATTTATAGTGAAAGTATGTCAGCTGTTTTCCAGAGACACACCCAGTGACTACAGTACAGGTGGACTTGACAATGGCATTGTATCATGTGCACCAAGAAATCACATTTTCCCATTTTTCTAGTACACCAAAATCCAGTATACCAGGGAGAAGAACAGTTCTTATGCAGTACTTTCCTAAATTCTGTGCTTTCATCGGATATTTACACACAGGTATGTGGAAGATCCTTTCAGAAGGCAATTACAACCCACCACACTCAGAGGTAGCCGAGCAGACAGAGGCAGTAGCACTTTTCAGACTTCCAATTCCTGATCCCTTGCACATTTCTCTTACTTGAGATTCAAAGCATATTCATAGCAGTAAAAACGGTATTGATTTCACTTTAAAAAACAAATACACATCCATCTTTGTGTGTCTTTGCAGTAAAAGTTAACTAGTCAGTGCCCTTGGGGGTGTGCAGCAGGCAGCAGAGTGCAGCCAGGAGTCACCACACAGAGAGCTTCTTTCTGAAATTCAGAAAATATGTTTATTAAAATATGTTTATATTTAAAGGGTATACACTGCTCTAGCATTTGCCCCAACACAGAGTACAGGGACATATTGGAAGCCCTGAGGTATTTCCCAAATGCCAGTGGCAAGATCCTGGAGCTCGAAGCACCTGTGCTTGCCTCCAGCCAAAAGGAAGAGGTATTTAAGAGAAAACTTTAATGAACTAATATTGAATTAGTCATACAATCTCTTTAGGAGGCTGCACAATGCCAAGCATATTGATAAAGGACAGAGAAATATATTAGAAAATAAGGAGGAGAGAAAGCTGCAATACACTGTATATCTCCACCCAAATTTTAACTTTTGACTGGAGATTTCAAGAAATTGCTGTACAGTGCAAAAATCTGCACAATACTAGAAAGCTTCACGTAAGAGAAGTCGTGAATTTTCTGCACACTCAGCAGCAGGCCCTCAGGCAGTAGTTCTAGCAAATAGTCTCCAAGGATATTACTACAATTCTGTGCTCCAGGGCAGAATGTCACTACTGTGCAGGAAGGGTTTTGGGGGGAACATTTATTATCGTGATACACATCTATGTAAGGCAAAGTTTAGTGTATAAAAGTTTGTGATACTATGCATAAATGTCTTTTGTTGATTTTCTTGCATTTAATCTTACTGTGGTGTCTCAGGTAGTCTCTCTTTACCTACCAATATTTATTAGACATATTAGGCTAGCAACAGCAAGGAAATTCACATCAATTCTACAAAGGTTAATGTCAAAATCCCCATTCTGTTCTTCAGACCATCAGTGGTGCTTCTTCCCACCTTGGAGCCCCAGCTAGATTCCTGAGTCAGACCCTTTTCCACAGCCTTCCCAGTCCCACTCAAATTGTTGGTGAAACATAAACTTCAGAAGAGAGATGAAGCAGTCCTTCATCCTCAGCCAGGGAGGCAGCAGTGCTGCCCACTGGGAACACTCCCACACCCCCATGCATCGAGGTCCTGCTCTCCCCAGAATCTCTCCCAGCACTCCCAGGGGAGGCAGCAGTGTGTCATGGCCAGGGGAGATGCCCAGTGGAGCAGAGCAAGGCAGGAAACAGGCTGGCGACACAGCCCAAGCCATGCTGCACACAAGGACCACAGAGCAGTTACTGCAGGCTGAATGCAGAGATCACCTGGTAGCATTTAGCATCCCCAGGCTTTCCCCTGGCCCAAAGCAGTACATTCCTCAAAGCACTACCAAGGTCTGTCTCACACTAGATCACAAGCTTATTGAAGCGTTAAGAAAGTGTTAGGCTCCACATAAGCCATTTTATAGGAGGTCCACAGGTACATCTGAGAGATGGAAATTTGCTGGCATTTCCACAGGTCTTCCCTCTATCACTGTCATGTTTTAGGTTTGTTTTTATTATTATTATTAGTTTCACTTGTTTCTCTGTTTGTTTGGGTTTTTTTAAAGAGGGGGAAGAAAGAAGCCTGCAGTAAGTTATCATTAAGAACCATGGATCAGCCCCATATTTCCCACTGGAAAAGACAGCTAATATTTTACTTCCTTAATTCATATTAGAAATACAGAGGGTTTTTAATATTATTTATCAATCTGTTGAATATAAGTACTGCTATTCCATCCAAACCCCTCATTAGGGCCAGTGTGCCAGTTTAAAAGCAACTTATTTTTCCTCCACCTCAAGTACAAGAATAAAAAGTTGCTTGTGCACACCCTCCCCTATTGTTCTATTGTTTCTAGACCCTATAGAAATAATTGCTGCATCACGTGTAACAAACAACATGCCAAGCCAACTCCACCCAGGTTGCACAGATGCATACACATTCAACACATACAAATTCTCAAACTGGGCTTGATTTTCATTTGCAATGCAGTTACATAACCCATGGACAGCAGGAGCTGTCTCACCGGCATATTAGTGGTATGTGAAAGTAGGTATTTCTGAGCTGTGCTCACAGCCTTGGGCACGGCATTGCTCAAGACTTGCAGCCTGGGGGAGGAGGAAAGAGTGAAGGCAGTGCTCAAGAGCTGAATTTCATTCTCCCTCAGTGTTGTGGCTCCCAGAACGCCTCCACAAGCACCACCTCCTCTTGGATTTATTGACGGACCTCTATCAAAAATTATGCTTCAGTTGCTCCTATTTCTACCAACTCAAGTCTATTTAGACTGATGTTCTCCACATCAGAAGATTGCCTAGGGCTCAATTCTTTTGCAAACTTTCAAGCTTGACTAGTTCAGCTATTTCTGAGAATAAGGTGAGGAGAAGAAAAATACTTATGTTGCTTAGCTCAAAAACAACCCTTTCCTCGCTTCCTTCAAATGAAACACTCCTTTGGAACACAGGCAAGAGTACAAAGGGCAGAAATATGTGCAGGTTCTGTAACATGAGGAAAGGACAGAATAGAAGTATAAAGATTAGCTCCCATTGTAATTTTGAAAGTGATCAAACTATTTGAATTCAGAAGTCTTTTTTAGTCAATCTTATTATTCCTTTTATATAGGGATACAACGTTTTGGCTATAGCATGCAAAAGCATGTGTAGTGTTTATACATGGCTGAAGGCCATTTTCGCTTACTATTTGTCTTTATATTAGCTCTATGTAGGTATCTTATAATACACACTTGTAGCCATGCTAAACTCAGAATTTTATTGCTTTCCTTTTAAAACTCTTTGCCTTGACATGAATAGAAATTCCCTCTTCTTTTGTGAACGGCCTGCTTCTTTCTTTGTTTACACCAAGAACTGAACAAGTACTTCAGCTACAAGAACTACATGTTCAAAAGCATACTTGTCCTATTAGTGTCTTGTGAAGTTTACGAGACTTGTACACTTCAGAAAGCTTCTCCTGAATCTTTTCAAAACAAACTACCAGCAAAATAAAGTTGCATTTTCTGCCACTCAGTGCTGCAAAAACACATGAACCAAAAAACTCAGAGAGCCTTAATTTCTGCCAGTGCCACACAGCCAAGTCCAAGACTTGTACTCTGACAATGAAGTAGGCAAGTCTTCTTAAATGAGCAGGAGTGTCTCACCAAGAGTAAGAGAACTAAACTGTTCCTGCTTCCAGCTTTTCCTTTTAAAGCCCAACCAGAAATAACACCCAGTTGTTCCTTCTTTCCTCTCCTCGTAAAACAGATGCTTCAAGAGTTAGTTTGACAGCAATTTCTGTGTAATACTGTGATCTCTTGCTCCAAGTGATCATGCCTATCCATTACCTGTTCTGGGAATCAAGGAACTAGGTTATTTTAAATAATTACCCATTTCCTAGAGCAAAACTTTCAGCAAGGCTCCTCATAAAAACATTTATGAACTTACAGTTAATATTGTATGTTCAAAAGATTGCAGTTATTCCTTAACACCAGTTTACAGCTGGAAGACAATACAGCATTGGAGTCAACCAACTCTAAGCGTAACCAGGGCATGCAGCTGCCTACAGAAACAGGCCAGTGTATGCAGCAAAACAGTCTTCCCTCCTGCCCAGTCCTGCCTATAGCACGGTCCCAGAGAGAGACAGATGGATGTTCATGCAAAATGCAGGATAGGGATCACAGGGCAGCAGTTTGCTTCACACATGCAGAGCACTCTCCAACCTGTTCCATCCCTCAAGTCCTCCAGCAGCTCCAGCCACAACACAAGGCTGCTTTTCCCAGGCTCTGCCCCCATCCTGGTGTCCCAGCTACAACCTGTTCTTCTCCCTTTACCATGTGGGGTAAGATGCCTGGCTTGACTAGCCTCAGATCTTCATGCTCAAGAACAGCAGTCATCCTCAAAACCCACCCAGCAACCTTGCTAGCCCTGGACGACAACAGCTCTTGGCAGCTTACCAGTCTGAGGCATTGTAAGCTGAGTGTGACAGATGGACTCCTTTCCCATATCTGGCTTCAAAAGCATCCCTACAACTGCCAAGCTGAAGTAATTTTGCTTGGCTATCTTAGCCTTAACAGTAGTAAAATGAAGATTCATTAGCATGTACTCATAAGACAAAGTAATATCAACAGTGGTCATGATGTGCCAGCCTCATACACAAATCAAAGCCCTCAAGAATCAAACACCTAGGTCCTTGCAGCCTGAGCCAAGGAGGCTGCCTCCAGCTGACAACTGAGGCAACCTGCACCTTCTCTGGACAAGATATAGGAAACCCTCTACACACACACCCCTCTTAATGGGTTATTTATAAAACAAACCATAAGAGAAACCCCCCGCACTTGTTCAAAACAGCTCCCCAAGTTAATTCTCATGCCTTCTATGATCTCCAACATATTTGGAAAGTACTATCCCCATTTTTCTCTAACACTGTCCCAGTCATGACAGAAGCAAACTACTTGCCAGATCAGGCACATTTCACTGCCTCAATACAACGGTCCTGCAATAATCCCACAGTAATTAATATACAAGTCAGTTAAACACCACTAGAATTCCCTGCATTCCTGAGAGCTGACCCTGTACTGAACAATGTCATCACCGAGGACAGGAACTACGACACTGAATTATACAGGTGGTGTGAGTGCAGGAGGAGGGGAGAGTCTGAAAATCCTTCCACTTTGAAGGGTTCAAGCCCCCTACCCAAAATGGACAAGGCAGCATCACCACGATAGAGCAGCTCCCTCAACTCAAGCTCGCTAAGTCCTGGGGAACACAACAGATAAGCATGCATATGACAAACATCTAATTTTATAGACATGTATGAAATATTTTGTTTTACATAAAATATGAACAAGTACCAGAAACAAAAATCACAAAATACCTTGCCCACGTGTATGATGCTCCCATGTGAGAATGTACAGAAAGACATCTAACTGGTCCACACTGTCAGATTCTTTTGGTGCTAGGTATCTTTTCATTCTGCTGTCCTTTGCATCAGTGACTCAGTCATATATTCCTTAAGGAGAGAAACTTCTATTGGTGGCAATGGAGAAAAGGCAGAGGCATTTATCACAAGCTACAACAGAGCAATATTCTGCCAATACTGCAGTCATTACCAAACTGTTTTTCACAATGCTGAAAAAAACTAAAGATCCTCCTTTTTAATGCTACAAAGAACATACGCATGTCCATAAATCATGCAATCAGCATTTACAGCACCAGATCCCTGTAAAAGAATGCATCAGCTGAGGTCTTAATTTGTTTTCCTTAAGTGCTTCTCTCTTATTAGGTGATATTATATCTTAATCTTAAACACTGAAACTTTAAATTACCCATTTTTAATAAAACCTATTTTTCTCTGTCAGAATGCTATTCAAAATGTTTTCACTAGCTTTTTATTTTCACACTGACTCAATTACTGAATTATAGTTTTTTACAAGCAACTGTTTTCAGATCCATTCCTTAAATCAAACAGTTTATGTGATACTCTATTTCCTATGCATACCAATTTTGTAAAGCATAATAATTCAAGAATTAGTTAAAGCACTACAGGAGGAACACCTCTCTGCATTTACATGATTGTTTCAGACAAAGTTTTCAGAAGAAATTGAGTAGCATAGATAAGATTACATGGAAATGTAATTTACATTTACTCTCACATGTTAAGCAGCTGCCCTTTCTTTGGAAGGACAACAGCTCTTTCAAGGTTCAGCAGGCAAAGAAGCTGTTAAATGTTTTCTTAGCAACTAAATTTTCTGGTCCTGAAAATAATTCTTTTAGGAACCACTGTGTGATTCTGGGAGCTTGAAACACATGTCCTTTTTCAGTCACTGTCCAGGCCAAAGTCATGTTTTTCACCATAGCCATTGAAGACTCAACTCTGAAACCACCCCTCATGTACTCAAGAAGATTCATTCACTTGTCTAAGAGCTGCTGGTGCCTACACAAACAGCAAGCTGAGTAACATCTGATGAGGTGTTTGACTGCTGCTTTAGTATACAATATCAAAGAGTAAGCATCTGAGGATGGTCACTACCATAATCAAATGCAATGTCATTCTTCAGTAGATATTTTTTCCCAGAAAAAACAGGACCGTGCTTAGGTCCAATCCGTCAACTTGAGGCATTCTTTCAAAATTAAAAGCATATCCTTTTAGCTTAATTACACCAATATCTAAACAATATTCACGTTGGCTAGCCATCAGGTAGATGTAATATTCAGAAAAGGAAGAAGGAAGCTATGGGTCTATCTCAAAACTTGCTTCTAAAAAATATTGCAGTGAGAGTGGCCACAGTAAATAAAGAAAGAAATCATTAGCTGAACTCCATATTTATCACAACAACCCCCCTCAAAAAATATCTGTAGGTTCTGCCCAATGACCAGTCAAAGACTTAGTTCACCTAATTCACCTTCCAGTTATTGGAGATTACTGTTTTTTTAACCACAACATTACAACCTCATAAAAGAGGGAGGGAAACACAATTCTATATACTAACTAGCTGTGGTATATTCAGGCAATCTAGGATGACACAGGTTATTGATTCCTGTGATCCAAATGACAGCATCAGACAGAAACTTTACTCAGTCATAAGTTCATGCACTCACTTGAGTGCAAAGTATGCACACATAATGTAGGGCAGGATCTGGCCACTTGTTCTGGGGCGCCTCCCTTTCTTAGCAACTAGAAGAAGGCCTCTCTGGACTCAACCTGTACATTACTCTTGGAAAGGTTACGGATGTTTTCCACCATTTTCTTTTGCACATTATCACAAATAAAACCAGCTTGTTTAAAATACTCCATCTGCCTGCAGAGAAATACCAGGAGCCAGCAACACAGATGAGTACATGAACAATACATGATTTCTGTTGTGTGGCACCATACAGACATCATGTTGAGAGAACAAGTTGCTATGGGACTCCTGAGACTACTAATAACCTACTGCTAATTTCATGTTAATTTATGCTTATCACCATCCTGGTTGTGCCCACCTTCACTTTGTCACTTCAGACCAGTAGCTCGATTAATTAAATTTCTAACAACTTCATTTAAAATCCAGCATAAGTCTTCTCTCTTGCACTTTAATCCACTTTAAGTGATTGAGTGCTTTCAGTCCTATATTCAAGACTATAACAAAAAATCCACTGTTAATATATTCCAGTGGAATTATGACCAGGTATGCCAGCATTAAGGCATATATAAACTAGCAAATGGCAAAATTCTTCTCAGTCAACATAAAAAAACCGCTAAAAGGATAGTTCAACAGCACAATGGTGATATCAACATTTAAATACTGAAAATTTACTCTAGAGAACAAGGTACAACCAACCATCTGCATCTGTGAATGTGCCAAAAACCAGTGAACCATGTACCAGATCCAACTTGCGTTGAAATGCAACTGTCTTCTCTTGTGCCCTTTTAAAACTGCTTTAATTAGTATACAAAGAAGTTGAATATTTTATTTTGAAGAACCGTATTGCAGTTATCAGTATGAAATCTCATATATGTTAAATTATACCGCATGGTGAAGATACAAAATTCCAACTAAGATTGCAAATGCCCTGCATGAAAATTGAGATGCTTTACAGAATAAAGAGACTTCACTTCTAGTCAACTACTAAAACTCTGTATGAGTAGCCAAGCTGAGAAGGAGGGGAAGGGAAAAAACCCAGTATGTTTTCACAACCGATGGGATAAATGTTTACATATTGCCAACAAAGGATCCATATAATGCAGACATTAAAATTAAAGAATGGTATTTTGGATAGCTAATTACCACAGCATTCAATACCTAGCTAGGTAAAGTGCTTTACAGAAATATATGATCTAGGGATAGTCTTAAACCCAGTTCAAACTCAGTTTTAAATAGAGTTCTACCTGAAAGTATACAGTTTTCTATTACATGTATCTATACCTCCAGTGATTTCTGTGAATATATTTGAAAACAGAGTGCAAATATACAGCCTACACCTAACATATAACTATATCATCTAATACAAACTCTTTTTTTAAAAGAGAACCAGTCAATGAGCAGCATTCTGTCTTGTACACTGCAAAAACTTAGCACTAAATTGCTTGGCAGATTCAGAATATACAGTGCCACTAAGTCAAGGAGCATTGCTAAAAGCCAGCAAAACACAACAGGGTGACAGAACCTGTAAACTGCATCTGTAATCAAACTAACCCCTGTAGCATGCTGCTGAAGTCTCCTTTTGATGGATATTAATTGTGTCCCAGACCCCAAGCCAAGAATAACATTACACTGAGAGAACAATTTTAGGCATCTCAGTGCAAAGAAATCACAAGGCTGAGAGCACAAAAACAATGCAATTATCAAACTTTGTCACCAACCTAACTAAAGCAAGCAAACAAAGAAACCAGCACTTTACCTTTTTAAGGAAAAATTTCTGCAATTTCTTGTGAGGCAGCTTTATCATCTTTTTTTTCACCATCCAGGGTATAGGTCAGGCTTTGCAAGTACTTGAGCCATTCTGCAGGGGCTCAACACCTTTTGCCTTCTCTATTACTCGCTGCAGTCAGCTTAGCTCAATGCGTCACCAAACACCAGCCCAGCCCCGCAACAGATTAAAAGGCAAGAGCTAGGCTGGATCTCATTTTTGACTCAAACAAGGAAGCTGTAATACAGACACTCCATCTCCAGTCAAAGCCTTCAGCTGTGTTGTCAGCACAAGGAGGAGGAAGAGAACAGGTATGAGGTCTGCATTGCTCCCTAAAAAAAAAAAAACTGCAAAGTTAAAAAAGGTGCTTATACAGGGGCAAGAATTTACAAGAGGATGAAAGAGGCACAGAGATGCTCAGTATCTCACTGATCCTTTCAAATCCCGTGCTACAGAAGAAACTCAATGTCCAAGACTCTGAACACGACCCAGCACTGCCTGCTGAGTGCAACTTGTCACTGTGCACCTGTTAATTAAGCACATTGTATGTGATTCAGCCAAGCACAGGAAAGAGCCTGTCACTTACGTTCTCTTCAAGTCATTTGAAGACTTATTTCCTCTGAACAGTTTTTAGAAAAAACTCAACAGAGAGATTGCATGCAAAGATGTTATATACAGATACACACGGGGGTATTTACAGAGCACACCAATGCTGGGTTTGATTCAGTACCATAGGAACCAGCAATCATGGGCATCACTGCCTTCCCTCTGGGAGTCTGCAACCTCAGATCAGCTTCAGTAGGAAGGACAGGGCTCAGCAGCACACCAGTAATGCTACATCTCCTGGGCCACTGGTGTCCTAAAACAGTAAGTGCTGTAGGGTGATCTGATCTCAAACACTATGTTCACTCCCAGTTATGCCAATGGGACAATCCCTGTGTTTAAGAATGAAGCCCATGCTGAAGCAGCTAGCTTAACCAGCTTAAAAATCACTCCATGGTCAAGCTGCCTCCAGGATCAGTGTTTGAAGAGTCAGCATGTGTAACAATACTCAGAAATGTACTATGAGAGGAATTTCTTTCAAACACTATCAGTTGCTCCCAAATCTCCATCTCCTGTTTTTATGCTATAAATGTTATTTAAACACAAGCTGCAAATCTCTAATAGTCCCTCTCTACTTGTATCATTTTTCTGACATTTGCATAATTTTCTTACCACAAGGACTCCTGTTTGTTCCTCTGCCCTCTCGCTGCCCATTCTTCAGGAGCTTAAGTACCACAAGCCCCATCAAATGTCACTGCAAATTTCCACCTCTACAAAAGCACATGTGCTTAACCTCCAGCAAGTGGCAAGGTCTGAGGCAAGGCAAGGAGGTTAAGAGAGTTCAGCACACACTTATCTGCACAGGTTTGTATTTAAGGGAAGGCCAAACATGACAGGCAAAAGACAACTGCAGTAAAATGCAGAAGCAGACTCTGAGAACTAGTGCCACTGTGCACCCCAAGCCCAGCTGAAGAGGCAGCACACTGAAAATGCCACAGAACAGAAGTGAAAGGTATGTCAAAATATTGGTCAGGAGAAAGATACAGACCCAGGACAATCACTGTGATAAACCAAGAGCTGAAGATAAGCAGCAGACCTGGTAAAAGCATTTAGATTATTCTGGCCATCAGGCAATCAGACTGACAGTGGAGAACTGCAGACTAGTTTTCTGAGAAGCATCCTTCCCCATGAGGATATCTGCCACAACAACATGGAGACGATGATTCCAAGTCCCATTCCAAGAAACTGTTCCAAAACTGACAACTGGGGAACACAAGAAGCAAGACAGAGGGTAATTCTTTGGTGTTATATGATTGAAGCCTTTGGGTTCAATTTTGATAAAAGTCAGAAAAAAATTTCTTAGGAAAATCTCACTGTATACTGTGTAAGGTAGAAAAATATGCAGGATACCTGTAAAAACAGGATGGTGAACACACCATAAAACCCAACCTAGATACAGGTAACAGAAACATAAATTGCAGCCATAGTATCTTTCTCAACAGCTTCTGCTACAAATGGGCAAGTTTGGTTTTGAAACTTGAAGCCCTTCAAGCTATCCAGCTTTAAAAACCCTGCGATTTTAGGATATGCATTAACAAGAAACATACTACTTTTAAAACTAACAAGTCTTACCCCAGATCACCAGGATCGCCATCATTTCTCAGTATCTGAACTTCTGCCTAGGAGCTTCCTCAAACAGCATTGACTTAGAATTTCATTTTTCCTACTATAATTATTTGGCTGTATTTTCATTTCTGCACTTACATCCACAAAAGTCGCAAGGTTTTCCTCTATAAGAGCAAATAAAAATACTTCAAAGATATCTTAAATTCAAGACTTCTTTCCTAGATTTAAGCTGAAACGACCATGAAGACACTTCCATGATTTCTAATACCTAACCAGGTTTTGGAGAAAAGCTGCATTTCAGCAAAGGTCAAAGGGGTAGGCTTTAAGCTGTAACTCTGAATTTCTGTGGTTCTGTTGTTTGCGTTGTTTTATGTTTCTTTAAAATCAAGAAAAACACTGAGGACTGAAGACACCTTTAGCATTATTTTTAGGTATTTATCTATGTCTGTATGTCAGAATACATTCTGAATTCTGTCACGGTTACTATGGTAGATAATTGCTTTTTGTTAAATCTGACAGTGAACAGATGTAACACATAGAGTCCCTGCTTATTCACAATGCTCCCAGCTAAAAGCAACGTTTCACATATAAACAAGTCCCCCAAACTCCATGTGCATAAACACCTTTCCTTCCAGACACAGCTGTCTGCCCTTTTCAAGTCAGTGCACAGTTACATGCTATACAGGCTTTGCTTGGGCAATTTAAATGAAAGATGCTTCACATTCATTGATGAATGCTTATCTCGTCTTTCTGACCTAACCAATAGAAGGAACACCATTTTTTTAAATTGTTGTTGCTATTGTTGTTTATGAACTACACAGTTCTTAGCAGGCCTGCTCTGTCTAACACTAATTCTCATTAATATTAGGAAGACGGCATTAGCATCCCAAGAGAAGCTGGCCATAAGCAAATTCTGCAAGACTGAAGGAATAAAGCATCCTGTGGCTATATTTAGCTCTGCAAGTAGAGCATATATACAGTATTTTGTATAAAAGAAAAATATAGCTCATATTTTTCTTTCAACACAGTGCTACACTTGACTGGAACCAATATTAAAGAGTTCCATAAAAATGTAGGTGGTGTTACAGATACCCTTTTCTACACCTACTGAAGTTTCTACTTTCCTTGGTAACTCAAATCTGAAAAGATAAAATACCTTCCTGTTTTAACTCCCATGGGTAAAAAAAAAAAAGAAGCACAACTTGGAAAAAAAAAATTATCAGCAATTCTAACCAAGTGTTAGTCCTGTAGCTAACAGGTTTCTATTTTACCTCCTGTTTTGATTTAAAAATTCACAGACTCACAAAATATCAGGGGAATTGTTTAATACAAGCTAGTTTCTGCATACTCAAAGATCAAAACTGACATTTTTGTCAGCTTTTCCCCCTCAATTATTTGAAGTAATTGCATAGAAAAGTGAATTTTTTCCTTTTTGGCGCTGAAAGGTTTTCTCCAGACAACTGGCTAATGCAAATCTGTTTAAGTTTGCTGGGGCTGCACAGCAAATGACTGATCCAGCTCTCTTACAGATCATTAGTAACTTAGATCAAGAAAGATTCCAATATGATTACCTGTTTTCAGGCTTTTTCTCCCCAAACTTACTTAAAAATAACTAAGCGTATTTGATCAGGAAGTTTGGATTACAAAAAAACTTTTTTCTTTCCCCTCCCACTCCTCAAAAGCCTAAAGGTATGATTGTATCATATTTTCTGTCCTGGTATTCCAACTCCATCTCCTCAAGAGCCACCTCGAGGGATAAACAAGGAAGCAGAGGATAGCTAGAGCCTGTGGGCTGCAAAGCACTGAATACACGAGAGCAAGTCAAAAACACTGACCTTGGAAAACAGAACTCTACTCCCTTTTGAAAATAACTGGTGCCAAAATCCACAGCAGTTTGGGCTTGGAAGTGCCCACTTCAGGCAGCAGCAATAGCACGATTTTGCCCTCTTGTTCCAATTAGCAAACATCGCTGCTTGGCAGATCCTCCTCAAGCTTTTAAAACAACTCTTCTCTCACACCTTCCCAAACACCCAACACAAAGGCAGTTTCCTGAGGGACTGATAACAAGAAGCACTGCAATAAAAGCAAGGAATTCCTTTCTCCCCAGAATCCTCTTTGTCTCCTTGCTGCCCTAAGAATCCTTGAGCTACCCTTTGAGATGGTCTCAATGAAAAAAATGACTGCATCACCTTTATACCAGAAACAAACAAAACAGATCTCTGCAATTAAAAATAGAAAAAAGAAACATGACTACATCACAGCTGGTAAATACCTAGATGTAGAAATAATTTAATGGGAAAGGAAAACAACTTCTAAGAAAAGAGAGGTATATTTTATTTCCTGAAACATACTATATCGCAAAGCTTAAGGAGATTTATGGCCAAGGGTTTTAAGGGATTTGAGTTCTGCTGTGAATTTGGACACTGTGATCAAGGTTCAATCAAGATTTTCCTTTCTTTATTACACTTTCATGAGGGTAAAACAGCTCCATGTATTTTCTCTAAATCATTATTATAAATGCAAGCCACCTTCAAGTTGATTCCTATTCAAAAGCCTGTTTAAGCAGCATCAGTACTCAGCAGCTATTAAAGTTTAGCTTAGTCTTTTGCAAATCTTTCCAAGAATCAAGAGTTTTGTTGGTTTTGGGGTTTTTTTTTGGGTGGGGGGGTGATCTTTCACACAAACTACAATAATCCATGCTCTTTTTTTCCCCTCCTCATCAGACAGAAATCAGGTTATCCTCAAAAGTTACATTACAATTCATGGCTCTGCTGAGATTTCAATCTGCTTTTAACTAAGTTCAAGTTATTTAGGACTCTACACTGTGCATACTGGTTACAAAAATCTCACATTAGTTAAAATACGAGACAACCCTCCCTTATTTCTACTATTGTCAAGGCCTATACTCATGTTTGGAAGAAGACAGAGGGGTACACCTCTACATAAATAACAAGGTTAAGGAGTATAGCAGGGGAAAATACCTATATCCATAAACATGCAGCTCTCTGGCCACTTCTCAGTCTCCCTATAACTTCTCATATACACTACTAGAAACATCCCTTGCTGGAGGCAGAAGAAGGGGATGGAAGTTATGAACAGAGCAACAGGCCAATAAAAGGCTGTAAATTTGTAGGCTATAAATAAATCCTTAACACCATGCTTCTCTACATGCAGGCATAGTTTATCTGAATGCCAAAAGCCGCAAATGTTTGAAGATGATCACAGGGGGATTCCCAGGCACATTTTACTCTCAGGTTTCCACTGTGTTGATCAGTGAAAACAAAGAAATGAAATTACAAGTTCTGACAGTATTTTCACTATACTCTAATGCAGTAATTTGTTCTTATTTCATAAATGCCACTAAATGTTCAGTAGTGATCAAATGCCTCTGCTGATGAGGCAAGATTTGTAACACTGTAGAGTTGAAATTACTTACATTTGGAAACCTAATCCAGTGCCTCTAATAAAGCTGTTCTCATTACAGAGCCCTTTAGCAGAATTGTCAGAGACAGAGACTTGTTCCTCTGAATGAAGGTCTACTCTTTCAAATATGCCCAAATCAAGGAAATGTATCAAAATGTGTGATCACATCACAGCTCATGAAGCTCTGGTGTGATTTAGGCAGCACAACACCAACAGCCATGCTGTGAGAGCTCAGTCTTGACAGCACCCTAAAGTTTCAACCCTGAAATTGTAATCAGGGCTTCTTTGTAAAGGTCCACTGTAAGCCATGGGACATTTCAGAGAAGGACCCTCAGTGAAGTCACTCATGGACAAGATTACATGCCTATCAAGTTTTCAAAGAAATTTAATTTTTGAAATTTACAAGCCTTTCAAATATTTGCAATTAGGACCCTGACATTTAAAGAATTGCCTCTGAAGAGAAACAAATTGAATCTTTTCACATATAGGAAGAACATCAAGCAAGCAGCCAACACTTTTAAAGAAGTTTCACTCCTCACCTACAATGAGGAGTCTATAACAAAAGTCCAGTTGCCACATTGGCAGCAAAATGACCAGCTGTACATTCCAGAGGAGGTTGCACACAGATTGCTAAGCTCTGCCAGATTTAAAGCTCAGATGTACCCTTGATGAGCTCTGCTCTCCTGATGACCCAGCTCTAATGTACCACACACACTGTGGTTCTGCAATTACTGTCTTATCAAGCTTGTGATGCACCATGGCTGGCAGCTAAGTACCACACCCCAGTTAGCAGAATAGCTCTTAGCACTGGGAACATGAAAAGGGCACAGTGGTCCCTTGACAAGCAGGTTTTTGGTGGGTTTGGTGGGAGGTTGTTGGGGTTTTGACTCTTACCTTCATCTTTATTTTTCCTTTTTTTTTTAACTTTAAGATCACTATTCAGTATGATATAATCTCTCTCTAGATAGAAGTTTGTTTGACAGACAATGGAAACTGTAATTCAGCAACTTCAAGAGCAATTTAAAGCCTTATTTTTGTCTACAGATGACACTTAAATTACAATTTGGAGAACCTTGACAGGTAGTTTCCATCATAATCTTACAGGCAGAGATAACCTTCCAGCAACAAAAATGTTAAATCTGGCGCTTTCACCAGACAAACATGAATCACTACCATCATGATGAACAGGAAAATATGCCAACAGGTAATATGTTCAAGGAGACATAACACTGTATGCTCAAGCTCTGATCACAGAGAAAAAATTCTCTAACAACATTTGTGAGCAAGGACTGATTTGGACTTGCACTTTCAGCACCATATACTTTACTTCTGAGCCACTGCTTTTGTTGTGGCAGCCAGCTGCTAGGATTGTCTGGGAAAAGAGAACCTAATTTGCAAAATAAGTTGGACTTCAGTTATTTCAGTTTCTTTCACTGAGGTATAGAATTCAGCTTTTTTTAATTTGCTTAATTTCAATAAAAATACAGTCATTCCAAAACTCAAAGTGAGAACTGTGTTAGAAACACCTGGAACAAAAATAGACTCAGATGTACCAGGTTAAATCACTACCTTCCCACCAGGATGGTGGTTGGGACCTCTTACATGCAGATGCAGGTACATGGATCCACTGAAAGCAGGATTCTGGGGCAACACAGTGCTTGGCACATGCATCTACTCCCAGGTTCAAGGTGCAAGAAGAGCAAGGTGGGAAGAAAAAGAAAAGGAAGCATTCAAAATGTCTTCATGAACACAAAGTCACTGGACAAAAAAAAAAGCAAGACTGCTGCAGAAGGAGTAACTGATAATTCATCTGTGGCTACAACCTGAAATTGCCCAGGGTTTCTATTGGTTTTTCATGTCTTTATGGTAGATCTGTAATTTAGATATATACTGGAAATATGGCACATTAGTAAGTTATTTTGAACACAGATTCATATCTTCACCTGACCTTTCCAACAGACAGAGTAAATACAAGTGAATAACTTATGTAGATAAGTTGATACGAAAATGGAAAAGCTTTCATACCATATACAGTTCTTATTACAACAATCGCTGTAAAGATTAACTCACATTGAGGGCAATTCCTTAGCACAGTGAAGCAGGAAAGCCTATTGCCCAAAGTGACTGCCTCAGATTTAGACTAAGATCTCACTTTGTAATTAGAGTGCTCTAAAAAGCATGTGTCTTGGACATATTTTTTTTTTTAATATTTTAAATATTCTAAGTTTATAGATTATCTAAAAGCATGCACTTTCAGAATTAAAAAATATGTATTATATTGGTGACTCTTATGCCTTCTTCATAGCTATGAAGGATATAAAACCAGAAGTAATACATGACTTAAGCCAGAGAACTTGGAGAAAAACAGAAAAGTTCACAACTGGAAATACATCACATCTTTTCTTTAGGATGAAATACAAACTTAGTTCTATTCTCTTCCTTTATTAATTTTCATTTGAATCTAGCTGCATTTTAATGTTGTCATTCTTGCACATTTTAGACATACATATAAGGAAGAAAAACGTTGTAATTTAAGAAATATCTTAAATTAGTTGACCTTCATTTCCCCACACAAAAGCAAAACCCCACAAACCAAATGAACCATCTCCTATCTGTTTTACCTTTATTTAAAAGAGGTTTAATATTTTTCCCAGCTCCTCATACACATCTCTCCACTGCTCTAATAACTTCCCACCAACTCTTTGGTCTCAATAAGCACATTTCTCTATGCTTTTTCAAAGGTGAAATGGCTGGAACTGAAGAGAGGGTTCCAACTGAGAAAAATCAGCACAGTGGCACAGCTCTGCTGGTACTGCCAATTCACCTCCTCCTGCCTACAATACACCCCCCAACACTGCACAAACAGAAAGAGAATTGGTGCCCCAAAGTCTGTGTTCTGCACCCCCCACAGCGCCACAATACTTGGGACAACAATGCCATCCCTCATACTGTTAGCATTTTGAAAGAGATTTCTAGAAATAGCTACACTACTGACTTTTTGAAAAACAAAATAAAAGGAAAAAAACCACAAAACCTCTTCACCTTCAGTGCTTTTTCATGTGATTAAAGATGCTATTATTCTTCTATTAAGACACAAACCAAAAACATGAATGTAGAATATAATATCACAATGACAACATAAAAGTTCTTTGCTCATGGATTAAAAAAAAAAAAAAATCCATCTTCCCACTGACTTTGTTCTCTTATCTCATGTAAGGTAGCACAATAATACTCCTTTTAATAGTTCCAGTAATTTCTGCAGTTGATCATAACCTATTGTAAAACAAACTCTGCTAGATAAAGTCACCGCAAAACCATGTGCTAGGGGGTGAATGCTTGGAAAATGTAGAGATTCTCACAGGAGTTTTGTCTTTCAGGCAAGGCAGAGGATCCAGAATTTTAAAAGCAATAAAGCAGCAAAACTACTGTCAATACAGGGATGAGTCTAAAGTTATATTTGCAACATTCAGTTAAACAAACAAACAAACAAACAAAAAAAAAAAAAAAAAAAAAGAAAAAGAGCCAGGAAAAGAGCAACGAAAGTTGCAGCTTGATTTAGGCAACTGCAAGATCTGTTTAATTAAGGATTAGCTAATGCATGACTGTATTTTCAGCAAAAAACCTTCCACTAAATTAGAATTAGTATTTTCTGACTTAATTTTTGCAGAATTTTACACTGTGCTTACCTTTCAAAATTTCTATATGGACGAGTACCCAAATAACTACTACTAAGACTTAGAAAATTTGGTCTGTAATGCAAGAGAGCAGTTCACCAATTGCCTCTCAAATTATTATCTACAAAATTAAGACAGTATATGAAAACAGGATTTTGAAATTGATATTGATTAACAGCAAGCTTGCATTAAGCTTGGACACAGGGAACAAGAGGACCATCTGTATGTTGTGTACTCAGCCAAGCTGTAGGATGCTTTACAGGATGATTGGCAGAAATTATCATAGTTCTGACTCATAGATGGTAAATTAGGTATTTGGGCTGAAGTCATTCAACTTTAACAATATCAAATATAAGCTTCCAATAGCTCGATGAAAACAGCACCACAACCTAAAGGAAAATATCATTTCAGAACAGTACAAGCAAGGGGCTGAAGAGAAGATTTGCATACCTTAATAGAAAAATGATAAACTAGAGGTGGTGTGAGTTAAGTAACAGAAAACCCACACTAGAGACACGTGCTTTTAGGAGCTTGTGAAACCATTTCTGTACATAGACTGTACAGAATGTCTCCATTCACAGATGTAACAGGTAATTGGATATGGAGAATACTTAGAGGTGATTTGGGTTGAAAGACAAATTCTAGCAGAAGCTTTGCAGTTTTGTGAGTTAACATTAGAAGAAAAAAACTACACGCATCTGCTATAACAATTCCTGTCTAACATTAGCCATGAACTTTCATCCACTTGTGCCTATCTGAAGCCAAATAACTGGGGTTTGGATAAAGCCAAATTTCTAGAAAGGAATTCAGTTCTGACTTGAAAACTACAAGAGAAAGACAAGCTTCCTTCCCAGCGTCTAAAAAATCACTTCCACGCTTCCAAAAATCTGCCAGCAGTTTCTATGTCTCTTCTCAGTACTGGGTCCGGGGAGGGGCACAGGCTTCAGCTTCCAGTTACAGCTTCTCACACCAACTCAGTGATTGCCAGAGATCTCCAGCTACTGCAAATGTGATTCACTTAAGTGCACACTGCACATTCGGGCCAGCTCTTAGCATTAAAAAAACTTTAAATTGGTATACAAAGGAGCAAAAGGAAAACTCCACCGTAAAAACGACTGAAAAGCTACCCAAATTCTCATACAAGGATTCGTCCTTAACTGATAAAAACCCTTTTGCCAAACAAGACAGACCTCTACTGTTGAATGAAGTTATTGCAAGCTTAACAAGCTTCCTCACTACCCTGGAATAACCCCATTGGGCTGGTTATGGATTATAGCTTGCAGTCCAAAGCAAGGCTCTCGCTGCAGCATAGTGGCATCTGAGGTGGCGTGCTGGCAGAGGCAGCCACTCATAAGATGAGGTGGTAAGTCCCTCCTTCCTAATGCATTTCTTCCTACAGGGCCCCTTCTCATGGAAACAAACGTGCTCAGAATCTCGTAACAAGCCACTGCTGTGGCTCCTTCAAATAAGGTGTTAGGATCTCACAAGCTGCAAGATGGAATTGCCAAGACTACGAAATGCAAAGATTTAAAGTGAATGTATATACCATAAATGTCAAAATGCCTGACTGCAGGTCAGCTTTCCATTGACCTGAACTGAGCCCTATGACACTGGGACTAACACGTGTCAGCCAGCCACAGCATCCCAAATTGCATGCCAGCCCTGTCAAAGTTAAACTGCAGGCCAGTCTCCCTGCCAGATTCCCATGCTGCACCACAGTTACTGTGGACTGCAACATTGCTGTGATGGTGTTCCAAACACTGGAGTTGAAAATATGGTTACCTATTTGGTTAAGAAACAAGCAGCATATCCCCCTTGCACCTTCCACTGAAATAGCAGGCCATGATTTAAGAAACAGAATTATTCTTCCCCACTGTTCAAAGCAAGAACAGGGGGAAAACAGCATCTAAACCACCAATTCTTAAAATCCTTTAGGTTCAAAGCAATCACTAATAACTAGGCAACCTAGATGAAATACATGCTCAAAGAAGTCAGTCCAAAGTCAGATTTGACTTAGACTCTGTGGCAGAAATAAGATAATTATCAGCTGGGGTATGTTTCAAGGGCAGGATCTGGAAAAAGGGAGAGCTGTTTCTTTTGATACTTGGCTGAGGTGTGTCTATACATGTAATTAAGATAAAGTCTACAATAAAGTAAATAATTACAGCTATGATAGTTATTCTCTATGATGAACTCAGAGTTACCATCTGCAACAGACTTAGACCACATCCAGTTTATTAGAGTATAGTGATACTAGACATCACAGAATTTAAACACAGATATGAAAAATTTTATCTGGAAGCTCTGCAATAGCTTAAATTCAAGACTAGAAATATTTAGCTGCCATGGTTAAGTTTCACCCTGCTTTTTGGATTTGTTTCAACCTTCCAAGACCTGTCCTCTTTTCTTCAAGAGGGTAAGACAATCAAGAGTTACCACTAATTAAAAGGCATAGTACTGCGTTAGTCTCAGCAGTACAAGTACCATCTTCAATGCCTAAAGTATGACTGTACCATGAATGAGGCAGTTCCATCTGTAGAAAATACAGTGAATTACAGTCCTACATTAACACAGAAATGTGTCTGATGGCCTAAAATCAGCCAGCTGGGAAGTCAGGTAAAAAAGGGACCACATTTTCCAGCTGCCATAGTTGTTCACTACAGCAGCACCTTTCCAGCTAGCTTCTGGAAAGATGAGCAAGGGGACAAGCGAGCTGTCAGATGTCCAAACTGAAAACTTATATATCAAAAGCTCTGAGACATCCAAAGCTTCAAGTAAGTTTTACTGAGCTTTGCAGTAGCTTCATGAGCTGAATGTTCAGTTCCACCCAGCCCACACTAGGTGTCAGTCCTGCCCCGGTATGGCCGGGTTCAGGCACACACAGGGAACAGTTATTCCCAAAGTGCTCTGTTTTCCTTCCAGACTATTAAGGGTCACGCGTGCATAGCGGTCGAAGAACAAGAATAAAAACAGCTTTCTGTTCTCACGGACAAAAATAAAGAAACTACATGCATTGTCTTCAAAATGTGTTCTCTTAAAGCTGGGGTGGCCTTGTAACTAAGTCTAAGAGAAGTTAAAAATCAGGTCAACATGCAGCTGCAATAAATGCAATTTGGTTTCTGTAGGGAAATAAAGCAGCTAAGAGACTTCTGTACTTGTTTTTAGGAAGATGAAATTTCCAAGAAAAAAGGTAAGTCAAAATTTTTCTGCAAGAAGCAGAACTAATAGAGCCTGCTTCTCAACAGACCGATGGCTATTTCTTCTTGGACTTCTTTCCTCCTTCTGCCTTTCTGGACAGAGACACAGCACACAGATTTCCTAACCCACTTATTGTATTGAATAATACACGTTGACTTGTGGCCAGGTCCAGTTCTGCTTTTCCATCCCTTGGTGGGGAACTGCTTTGAATCTCTCTGCTCACTTGTGAACACTCACAAAATCTTTGAGAACAGTGCCTACTCCTCTTTCCAGCCTGACTGAAGCTGGCCACAGTATTCATACTGTTGGGATGTCTGATCAGTGTGATTGCTTCCTTGGGAACAGCCTAAAGAGCTAATCAAGTCAATCAACTTTGACATCCTTCAACAAGACTGCTGCACAACTGCTTGCTTACAGGTTATGCACTGCCAGGGTACAGCAGTTTTCAGTACAATTGTATAAAACGAGACTTATCTTTGTCCCCATGGCAACAGACTGCAGTCATGTCCACACCCCACTTAGGAGATGTGATTGCATTTTTTTTTTGCCAGCTTCAGTCTAGCTAGTTCAAGAAAATACTACAAAACATCCTAAGTAGTATGGGTAAGGGTCTCCATACAGAGTACACACTCATTAGCTAAAACTCATGCTGTCATCACATATCTACTCCTGAGGCTGAACCTCTCTGTCCCACAGCTGCAGAAATATCACAGCCTGCTGCTAGGAAGCAGCACCTGGTAGGAAATGTACATCATGTTATCTGAAATTATTTCAGTGTGCACTTTACAAGAATGTGATGTATTCAGATAAAAGACACAAAGTGCACACAGCGTGCCTGTGTCATTTCCACATCACCTCCGCAAAAAAAAACCCCAAACCCACAACCCAGTTACTTATGTTTGTGACTAATACAAGCACAGAACAGAAGAGGCAATATTTTCGATACCACAGATGAAGGTGCACTTTCCTTCATTTAGCCCTTTTGCCTATGAATGTTTCCAAGTATCATGTTATGCTAAAAAGGTCATTGACCTGAGTATGTCTGAATTCATGTCATCAGGGTAATATTCAGAAACCTTAATTAAATCTCTGCTTTGCTTAAACAAAAGTCACATCTACTCATAGCAACACTGAGTCTGGTAGGCCTGTGAAATTTCGTGTTGTGCCACAGCAACACAAAAATTGTTTAATCCCTTGTGTAGAGCTGGTACCATCTTCAGTCACTGGATATTTCTGCTGATTCTCACAGACCAAAGCAGCAAAGGGTGGTCAACCTCCTCAGGACACTCACCTGGGGAAGGAGTTATACACATTCCATGTCTTCAATCAATGAGGAAAGTTGATCCTGGTCTCACACATTGGCTTTATTGTAAGAATTGGTAAAGTCACACAACCAGAGCTTTTGCTTCGACTTTTCAGATTTCTAGTATTTATACTTCCATATAAGAAGCAAAAATGTTTCAGAAATAAGAAACCATTAGGTTACTCATTTCAGTCTTGAATCAAGCGTTTGGTTACAATAACTTGCTGTACACAATGTGCAGACAGATTTGGGTGCCCAGCTCAGCAGTTACCTGACTCCCCACAAACAGCACACCAAACTCCTTACTTTTTCCTAACCTCAGAAGGACAACACTTTTCCAGTGGGAGGAAGAAAAAAAATTCTTCTTGAAATCTCCATGTCAAACTTTGGGCCCCAAGGCAAGTCTCCTTTTTTCATAGAGCGGACAACTATCTCTCTCCTAAGAAGCTGCAGCACACAGTCTTCAGACAAGTTTCAGCAGAAAAATCTGCTACTCAGGCCCAGAAACAGTCCCTATATCAGAAACCCAAGGGCTAAGGGGAAGGTTGTTGTTGTTGATGAGACCATAAGCAAGTAGACTTGAGTACAAAACACTATACACTCCCAACCCCAATAAGCAAATCTTCCAGTATTTCTTATCTTTAAACTATATAGTCATGAGATCAGGTCAAACTCCACTTTTCGTTATATTTTCTGAAAATATTTATCTTGTTCATCTGTGAAAAGCCTAACAGAAAAAAATTATCAGTATTCTATTACATAATCTTAAATTTCCTTTACTTTTACCTTTTAGAAGTGAAAGACAGCTTTAACAATGCAAGTTAGTGGCCCTAAATTCAAGTGACCAACAGTATATCTGGACATTGCATGATGCCTAAGTATAACTCCCAAAGAAATAACAGCTAAAAGAAACAGTGCAGAAAGAGCTACCCCATTTTTTCCAAGACATCTCCAGATACTCTGGCAAAAAAATCAAAAGCAAAAATCTCAGAGGGTTTCTCCGTGCCCTGTGATAAAAACAAAATGTCCAGTTTCCCTGTCAGCTGCAGACAGAAGTTCAGACTGTAATCATCCTGAGCCACCAAAGGAAGGCATCCAGCACCTGTATTCTTTGCTGAAGAGGATTTGCAGATGCTCCCCATCCTCCAGGTTTTTTTTATTACTATGAAAGAAACACCCTAATTCAAGTTAGATTTCCTGTTCAGAATTGCACAAGCCATTATTTCCAGACAGCTGAAGACTTATTCTGCTTCTCGTGCTGTCAGCATCAGCCTCATATAGCACTTATTGTGCCATTAAATGCTTCCCCCAGCTGTCAGCAAGGAACCCAGAGCTGCTTCATTTCATAAAAAGCAGCTCTTCCAACTCTTCATGCAGGGTCCATCCACATTAGTTAAAGAACAAAAAACAGGCAGAAAGAATGAGCTAGGCAAAACCATATTTTAATGATCCACTTCTCTCCCAGGGCCTCACCTCATCTGAGCTGTACAGCTGAGAAACTGTAGGTGTTCTCGAGGGGAAGATTCTCTGCTCAAATCAGCCTCCTAAACACACTGGAAGCACTTGGTCTGCACACATGCTTTTTGTGCAGGTCAGTGACATTTCAGTAAGTGTACAGCTAGCTTTCTAGCAGTCAAACTGAAGTCTAAGACTTTCAGCAAGGGTAAGGAATACTACACCAGGCACAAATTATCAAATTTAAGAGGAGGCTCTGTAGATTGACATAGAACAACAAGTTTTCTCCTTTAATATCTGCAGCAAAGAAAAAGTTTCCAGAAGCACCTTTACCCAGCATTTGTAATTGAGTCAGAAGAAAAGCCAGTGGAAATGAAGGCTCACAAAATGTTCTCGGATAGTCACAGTTGTTTCAGTCACCAACGAGATGGTAACAGTTGTTTTGGCCACTTGTTGCCTGTAACTACGCTTGCAATGCACTTTTAAACACTACTAAGAAATACAGTGAAAGAGTTGTAATGCCTTGAAGGCAAAGACTGGTAGTAATATTTAGAGAACAGGTAACAGATACAGACTACTAAAAAAAAAAACCCACCAAACCCTCCCCCCCACCCCCAAAAAAACCCCAAAACTACACACACACACCCCCAGCCCCTGAAAATAAAACCCGACATAATCATAAAACCCAGACACAATAGCATAAAAGCAACATGGAAGGCATTTCTGGTTTTTAAGCCTGCTTCAACTCACTACTCTGCAATAGCCAGGAGACCTTCAACTCCAGGCACAGTGGGTGGGAGCTAAGGGTCAGACAGTCCAAAATGTGCTGTGCCCATATCCTTACACCACCTTGCAAGAACCAGCACAGTCACAGCACCAAACCTGGCAAACTGATGAAGTCATCACTTCAAACCTGCAGCAAGAATTTCCATAGCTCTAGATATTCCAGAAAGTGAGCTCTGGTTTAAAGATAAAGCATTTCATGGGCAAGAGTAGTTGCCCCACCAAACCACTTAGTACCTGCAATCAGAGCCCAGAGTATAGTTAATTAACATCTATACTATTAGAAAAGTTAAACATGAAAAACTCAGGTCCCCCCAGTATGCTGGCAGTCTACGGGATTTGGAACTACATGCATGTTTCAGGCTTTTTAAAGAAGCTTGGTCAAATTTTCTCCCAAAGCTGATAGTGCAACTTAGGAGAACAGTTAAGAAGAAAAAAAGTAGGACTGGGTAAAAACTGTAAGAACAAGACTAAAGAAGGATAATTTTGTACTGATCTAATCAGTCACAACAGTTAATCATCAAGTTAAGAGATAAACAGTTATTTCCATGCAGAAGCTGAACTTAAAATCATTTTTCTCCCAATTCAGGCATTCAAGAAAGTTTTTTATTCCTTGCCAGTTATATCTGAAAATATGCACATTATAAAACTACACTTACAAATGAGTTTACTGCAAAACCAAAGAGTTAGAGAAGTCAAAATGAGGATCCAGGTATAACACTATTAGAGACTTCTGGCTGATCTTCTAATGTGCATGAGAACTCGTGTGCTTACCTGTCTGGAAGGAAGATCAGTTTTTCAATTCCTGTTTCAAATCCAGGAAACCTGGAGGGCTCCAGGGACAAGAACTGGATTAAGCCAATCTTCTTCATCAATAGGATTGTATAAGCCTCACACAGACATCAAAACCTCTGGGGTTTTCAAATTTTATAACAAACACAAAGCAAACAAAAAAACCCCATGTTCTTCATTTTGCACCCTAAGTATACATCTGTTTGTCTTGAGCATTTTTAAGTTATTAAATATTCTTTTTACACAGATGCTTCAAGGTTGACAGTATGCACAGCAAATACTTCACCTCCTGCCCAAAGTCAATTATTAATTCAAAGCTGGCTCTGAGAACCGAAAAGGTGGGCAAGTCTGCCAACTACATGCAGCATATTTCAGGAAAATGACTCACTAAGTTCGAAATGTTTTACACATTTAATTAAGCCTTACGCTCACTCCAGTTGGCAAGCAGGAGTATGAATCATGGAAGCTAGATCACAGCAGCAAACTCAAAGCAACACAAAAACTTCACTGCTTACTTCTGGAGCTGAACAATTACTTACTGGAGCAGGGATCCAGGAGGATACTCATTGCTTCATGGGCCAGTGTAGCACAGACAGGAAGCAAGGGGGAGGGAGAAGAGCACTGCCATGGCTTGAAGCCCAGAGGCTGCACCAACCCGTCACTGCCGAGGCACTGACATCGAGCCCTCTGCTAATCCTCACTGTGCTGCCCACTGGCACTGCAACACTGATCTAGTGCTCTCCCCCTTCAGTGTCTTCTACAAAGAAAGAAGTCTTCTTCCAACAAAGGGTGGAACGTCAAGGACAAAGAGGTAGTGGTAATGATGTCATTAGCACAATTTTTACTGTTATCACTGTATGTACTCAGTGGTTACCATGCTGTTACTTGACATATTATGCACTGCACTATCCTGAGCTCCTTTACTGAGATAAACTACTAGTAAAAGAAATTAAACTTGCACAAAATAGTCCTGATGCAAAAATAAAAAGTCTTACGCACATATGTATGTGCATTATCCTGTTGTACACAGGTTGCCCACTCCCACTGCTGACAGCAACAAGCTAAAGTAATTAAGAACACAGAAGAGAGCTCTGAGGTTCCACAAGACCACAGAAAAATGTGCAACAGACACTTAGTTTAAAAGGATCCACAGAACATCCATAAGATGTGCTACAAATCAGCCCCCATCATGCTCTTAAAAAAAAAAGGAGAGCAGTAGCACATGAAAAAACTCCCATATACACCCCACTAACTGGCTGCAAAGAAACACAAGTGCAGTCATTGTCCTTTGCACCCTTATAAACTACTTCAGATATTTCATATTGTAACTAAATTCCCACACACCCACAGTGCTATTAGTGTATCCCTCTCTAGCCTCAACATCCTGACCTGCAGGAGGACTCGCGTACCATGTTAGACAAGGGGACACAGACAAACAATCTCCACACAGTCAGGATTCTCACTGTTACCATTTCAGCCAGCACAAAGTTGTACAACTGAGGCCATACATTCTGCAGAACAAAGGTACATGACCATCGGAGATCCCCCATTAGAGCAGTAGATGAGGTTTTTCACAGGCATGCTTGGATTTGCTTCCTTGGTCAAGTTAAACCCATTAAGAAACATCCTGCCAGATGCAGTTGCTGCCCTCCCCTTGTCCTAAAGGGGAGGCACTAGTCTTAAACACGTGGCTAAGAGAGATGTTTGTGGCAGAGGCTGTACTGACTTTTGAGACCTGTCCCACTAATGCACTGGAGGCTTCAGGTGGCCACGCCTACCCCGCAGGAGGAAAGATTAATCCTTCAACCATTCCCACACTGTTAATCTGAACAATACTGAACTCCTCACCATAGCTACCAACACTGAGCTATCAGACAGCAAAACTCTTCATGCAACCCTAAACCAAGCCTGAATCAAACAAGTAAGAAAGGAAAGGCTGTCACCTTCTTACACCTTTTCATTCACCTTTACATCCACAATAATATCATGTACAAGATATGCATCAGGCCTGGATATCAAGTCATATTTATTTAGCATTGTGCTTTACTGCTTAAATATTTGTTGGAGACTGGAATCAGATGTTTACAGGATTTGATTACTTATCTTGTCTGTTTACAGAAGTAAACAAACTACACACTACAAACTGGCAAATACTATTCAGGTCTCTGAGCTATGTTAATCTCCCTTTCAACAAGCCTGTCACCCACAGAAACACATTAATATCAGCAATAAGATTGCTTCTCATACACCATTTCCAGAAGAAATCTCTGTGAAACCAGACACATAATCCAAAGCTTCAGGGCTACCTTCCCCTCCCTGAGGTGTGCTTATACCAGGCTAGGAAAAGCTACACAAGGCAATTCAAGATAATAAACCGATCAGATATAGAAATAAATCCAGACACACAACACAAATCTCCTACTCCAACAGATCTTGTGACTCAAATCTTTGGGTCAGATGTGCCTTGTGCATCTAATCTACATCACCCCTAGCAAATTTCAAAGAAATGAGTAATCCTCCAGTTTTCTCCTGGAGAGAGAGAACATTATACAAACCAGGCTTAGGCATACAGATCTGTCATTTTCTTCAAGTGCTTCACTGCTAACAGTACAAGAGGCATCTGTGGACAACCTAGGCAGTTGTTTGAGAAGGAACTCCCAAGAACAGCTGTGTGAATCAAGCTACCTAGCACACAGTCCTGCTAGGATAGAGCCCTGACCTTGTTTGGCACCCACAGGGCCAAGGAACCAAGGCTCCTTCTGACAAGCAGGACAGCCCAAAGGATGCTGCCCTAGGAGAACTTCCCTCTGGGGAAAACCCCTCATCTCCACATCTGCAAACAGCTCCTCTGCAGTGCTGCTGCAGGACAGGCTCTAAACAGACCTCACCTCAGAGGCCAATTTACAGGTGCAGTCAGGAATACTGCACTTAGGAAGCTGGGAATCACTAAGTATCACCTTGCTCTAGCTTTGATTTTTGGAACAGAACATAGCCCTCCTTCTACTGCTACTCTCCCCCTTCTAAGGAGCCTCCCAAATGGCTTGAAAAGAGACGAAGGGAACAAGCATTTCGAAGACTTTTTTAACCAAAATCATAAATAAATAAATATAATACACCCCCCTCACCATGCCCTCCCTATTCAGCTCTGCAGAGTGCTCAGAGTAGCCTTCAAGACCACTGCTGCAGCATTTCAAGCAGGATTTCAGAAACAGTTTTCAGATGACAGACACTCAGAGGAGGCTCACTGACATAACCATAACACTACTTATGCAGTTTAATTCTGTTGTAACAGCTTCCTTTATAGGAAAGGGTGACTCACAACCCTTAGCTTTCTTAAAAAAGAAACAAAGCAAATCACATTAAAAGCTGCTGTAATATATACTGCACAAAAAGTCTCTCAAGACTGTTCATCATAATAGAAAACTTTTTATAGGGAAATGCAGGAGATTATATCAACTAAACATGCATGATTAATAGCACAAACCAGGAAGCAATCCACTCAAATAACAGCTCTCATGTGCAAGAGTGTATCAGCTTTAACAGTATCATGCTGCTCATTGTGCTCTTTGGAATGTTTGCTTCCATAAGAGCTATTGCTAAGCATATATTAGTATTACCTTTCCACCACAGTTGAAAACTGAGAACTGGACTGAAAAGATTAAGTTTTAGATTAGTAAATACTAAGGACCCCTCAGTTACTGATTACTGGAGGTGAGAACAGTGGTTGCTGGTGTACACAAGGATCAGACTACTTGAACAAGTGCTAAATATGGATAAATATACCTAATCTGCACACTTAAAACCCAGACCACCCCAAATAACAAAAGATACCCATGAAAGGGATAGACTGTACTTCAATCATCCATCATATATGTGAATATGTGCCAGTTAGTACCCATATGGTTTCCCTCTCTTTTTCTTTTGTTTGAAATTTGTTATCAGAAAGAATAATTCTAGACCAGACTAAACAAACCTAGTAATCACTCTAATTATTGACCTCACACAATTAAAAAGGGGAGAAAACACATACAAAATAAAGACTAACATAGCAATCAGGAAATCCACATCCACTTTTGATAAAACAGGTCTGAGCAAGGGTAGAATTTGTCATTTACTAAGCTCCTCACATCCAAAATTTAAATATTTAGCAGATCTCAGGTTTCTACCTTGCATAATTACAAAGAAGTCATTTGATCATGATACCTACATTTCAAGAAAGTTAGATATACCAGGAATTCTATGTAGATGCTGGATCAAAGTTTTGAACAACTGGGAACTTGCAGTTAACTTTACAGACACAGTATTGTAAAAACACCCACCTGCAACCCTAGACATCAGGCCTTTTTATTCAGCCCCACACTTCCCTGGTGTTGAAGCAAACCTCTTCCACAGAGGTGATACACAGCGTGACTTTTCTGGCCACCTCTCAGAAATAACTGGCTGGATGAGACAAAGCATCTGGTAGTTTTAAGCATGTGGGTGCTTAAGAAGAGACAATTTGCCTTCCCTCTTGACTTCTAAAACTTATGCAGTGTTGTTTTTGTTGCTGCTCTGAGTATTTCACGTGTCACTTGTAAATGTCAATATAATCTTTGTGAAACCCTGAGTGCAATAAACATGCCCATGTGCTCATCACACATTCTATAAACACAGAACTTCTGAAAGTATAATTCATTTGTTCCAAATGCAGCCAGACTTATTACCAAAAGCTCCCTTTCTAGTCAGCAGGGTAAACTAGTCAAGTCTTGGAAAAAAAATAAATTGCATCATGAAGCACATAACTACCTAGAAACAGAAGCTTTATACTTGACATCTCCAGTAACAACATAACTCTTCTGTGTCTAACCATGTCCATTTGAGAATATCCTTTATAATTTTTTAAGATTTAGAGCTACCTTCTGATTTTTCCTATCAAATTTTGAAAGAAAGCAGTCAGAGGAAAACCTTCTTCCAAAATAACAGTGGTCATCTTGCTTCTTTGTCACATTACTTTTCCTTTGGTGAAAGTTATTTATAAACCTTGGAAGCAGCAGGAAAGGAGAGAAGAAGATTCAAAGAAAGAGCTCTCATTTCAACACAAAAACACTATGTTCTAAGGAGAGAACTAACCACAATGTGAGCAAGAAAATTAGAGCAATCTGGTAGGAAAAAAGTAAAACAACTGATTTCCACTTCATTGTAATGAAGAAAAATGGATTTTCTCACCCTAGAGTTGTAACCATCTGTGTGTAAATTGTAGTTTGTTTCCACTTTAAATAACACAACTCTCTAGGAGGCACCATACTCATCAAAGAAACAATTTATCCTTGACTCTAGGGACTGCCAAGTGACTCATCTCTTCTGATGACACAATTTGCTCACAGCCAGCACACTCTTGGGTACCAGCTGCCATTGTGGTACAAGATTATTTTCATTAGGGAATGGTTTTCCCCAGATGAACTTTCATTTGTCTTAAGTAACAACCCTTGTTCAAAATCAGGGGACCTAATGCCATGAAGCATTTTACATCTTGCAAATACTGTCAGAATGTTTTTTCCCTGTTCAGCATGACATTTGCTCAGTTGTGACCACTTCAGTGCAGTCTGCAAAGTTTATTATAAAAGCTTCCAAACACAATATATTTGTTGTGCACCCAAGTGCCTGTCTAACTGATTAAATCAGAGTTGGTCATTTTAGTGTCCACTTAGGAAAAAACATTTGGTTGGTTGGCTGTTTGTTCTATTGCTAAACACTGCAAACTTAAAAATCCAACATACAACCAAACCCACACTCCCCCATGCATTGTCCCTGAACTCTGCAGGTAGCAGCACCCCACTGCACCAGTGCTTCCTGGAGTACCAGGAACAGAGGTGAAATCACCACCACACCAAGGTCCTGATTCAATAAAGGCTCAAGAAGATCAGGGCCAACACGAGTAAAAGTTACACTTCAGTAGGAGGGAGCATCAGCTATTATCTCAAGGGAAGCTCTGCTGCCAACCATAATTATTAGCAACTTTCTCTACAAGCTGAAAATCCATCACCTTCTCATTTAGGGTCTCAAGAGGTATGGACACAGAGTTCATTTTTGGTTCTGGGAGACTAAGATTTCTGAGAAACAGTGTCTGTCACCCTTTGGCCATGGAGAGAATAGCTTCAGTGCAGGCTGCCACTCACCACAGATAGCAGCATTTAGCAATGGCTGCAGAAAGCCAGAAGGGTTGAAAAATTCTGAAAAGCGTTCACAGACTTTTGAAGAAGTTTTTTTGAAGGGTTGTTATCTCCTCTCTAACGCACCTGAGCCACAACAGCACACTGTCTGAAGGCAGTAATTCAAAAAAGTAACAAGCAGCTGTGCAATAAAAACAGCTAGAAATGAAGGGTAACATGAATGGGATATCATATATAAATATGATGTTAAACTTATATGTGTAAGTTCAAATATCAAAAGTCTTTCAATTTATAAGTTTTCCTACACATTGCTTACCCCCAAAAATTTGAAGTTTTCTATGTCTCTATTTGCTGTATGAAATGTACAAGGGGAAGGGGAAAGAAAAAATAAAAGTGAAAAAAAATGTTTTCCTTTTATATTGTTATCTCCCCTATGTCTGTCTTAATTCAGTTGATGAGGACAGTGACAAGAAGAAATCAATTTACAAAGAATCAGAAGTAACAAAATTCTATTTCAGTAAGAGTAGCACAGCTGTTGTCCTGCCAGCTTCCCCTTCATTGATGGGATTCTGAACACAGGCTCTGTGGTGCAAGAGAAGGAGGAGACATTTCATTCATTCCATGACCCCAGCTATCCCCGCTCACATTTTAGCTACACAAAGTCAGTGACAAAAAAACTTTTCGTTGTTATCAAAGACACACATTTTTACACACTACATTTTGTGGAGTTAAATAGAAGCCAATATTCTGTTGGTTGCCTGATCAACTTCATTCCAAAACAAATCGCAGTTATTCACTCTTTTAAAAAGTGTAAGACAATAGGCACTGTAGATTAATATATTTTGGGAATTAAAATAGTTTCTAAAAATCCATTTACAAAGTTATTACATACCAAATCCTTCATAAGAGCTAAATAATAGAGATTTTTTTTTTCAAATGAAAATTTTAAATTTTAAGCTTACAGTGCCTACACCACTTGCTCAAAGAACTGTGGAAAGGAGAAATAATTTGTTTCTTAAATACACCACCAGCATGATTTTGTAAGAGTCTATGCAAGTTCATAATTTTCCAGTAAGGGCCTGCATTTGAGTTCACTCGGCATCTACTTCTATAGAGAGACAAAAGTCATCCCAGATAGATGCCTACAAATCTTTCTTTTTGAAAGATGTGTAGCACAATATCTGAACTTACAATTACTTCCATACTGTGATTACAAAGCATTACTTGATACAAAAAAAAAGATAATTCATTACTTAGAACCTGTTTCTTAAATAAGGTTCCTTACTTCTGAGTGTTTGGTTGTTGTTGGGTTTGGTTGCTTGGTGCTCTGGAGGAAGAAAAAAACCCAGTACATTCAAACATGTTGCTGTCATCTAGCAACTTGAACCAGGCTTCCCTCCTCAAAAGTTTTCACATCATGTTACAAAATTTTACCTCTTTACACTTTGTGCCATACCACTCATTTGATGATGAGCTTCCTATTTGTTTTTCCCTACAGCCCAAGTTTTTTAATAAGGTACAGACTTCTTGTGTGTGTGTATATGTGTAAACATATATACCAAGAAATTTCTTGTGTTCTGTGATCATTCCTGACAACTAAAACACACAACTCACAAAGCAGTAGAAAACGGAAGTTATTCTGTTTGAAGGACCTCAATACACATACCTACCTACCTACCTGTGATCTACAAGCTCAGCCACTGAGATGTGGGTATGTTCCTTCACTATGCAGTCATTTATTATTTCTATTAAAAATCACCCCCAATATACATCTAGTTTTATAATGCATTGAACACTCCATACCAGGTGTATTGAGACCTTTAATTGAAATGGGAGCCACAAGGGAAAGTTTACTAGACATTACTGGAAAAAAACAACCATGTCTCCAACTTTGCAACAAAAGCAACTCTTTTAATGGCAAATCAGAATGTTCTGACCTGCCCTAAGTTTACTGCTGGTTTTTTTGTGGGAGAAATAGATATACCAGCAACTTTAGTGTTTGTGTGCACTGGTTAAGCTGTTTTGACGTAATCCTAGTGAAAATCACAACAGCCCAGAAACATTCCCTATTGCCTCTGTAGTTGAATATGATTCCAGCCCCTTCAAAAGAGAGACTGCTACTGGTGTTTCAATATTACAGTAGGACAGATGTGCCTCAGCGCTGTGGCAGGCACCTACTACAGACAACCTGTCCAGGAAGAAGCAGAGGCCTCCTTCAGAAAATCTTATATACACAGACCCTAATCCTCAAAGAATCCACTTTATCCACTCTGGTATCTTCTGAAAGTCAAAAGCAATGCAAGAGATTGCTGCATTGATGAATTCCTGATAGAGGTGATCTACAAGCCAAAAAGGAAAGTTGTTCTGCTGGACCTGATCCCAACAAACAAAAAAGAACTGGTCAAGACTGAAGTCCAAGAGCAGTTTTCCTTGCAGTTATTATGAGAAGAAACTCAAGATCCTGAGACAAAAGAGCAAAGCAAAAGTCAAGATCACAACTACAGACTTCATCAGAGCGGATTTTGTTCTCTTCAGGCACCTGCTTGAATGAATCCCATGGGAGATGACCCTGGAAGAAAGAGGAGTCCAGGACAGCTGAATAATTTTCAAGGATCATCTCCTCCTAGCTCAGGATCTGGCCACCCTGACCAACAAACAAATCATACAAAGGCAGCCAAAGTCCTGCATGAATGAACAAGGAGGAAAAAACCTTAGACAGCAAAGAGAAGCATATGTAAATGGAGGAAACAAAGGTGCCCAGGAGGAGCATGAGGACTATTAAGCATGAAGTGATGGTGTCAGGAAAGCCAAAGCCCACATGCAATTGAAGCTGGTGACAGACAGTAACAAGAAGGACTGCCACAGTTCTAGCAGCAGCAAAAGGAACACCTTTGGTCCTGCTCCTGAGTGGGGAAGGAGAGGTGGTGACAAAGGCTATGAGAAAGCCAAGGCACCCAGTGCTTCCTTTGCCTTGGTCTTTACTGGTAATTCTGAGCCTTTAGGACTTCCAAGCCCCTGAAACAGGTGGGAAAGAAAGATTTGGCTTTGGTGGACGAGGGTCAGGTTAGGGGGCATTTAGACAAACACTGCAAAAAGAATGTGGGACTTGATAAGATATATCCATGAGTGCTGAGGGAACTGGCCAATATCATTGTGTGGTACACTCCCAGTACTCTGAAGACTCATGGCAATTGGGAAAGTTTCTTGAGAGGTGTGAGAAAGCATGTAGTTCCTCTCTTCAAGAAGAAAGATCCAGCAAGTTGCAAGCCAGTCAGCCTCACCTCCATACCTGGAAGGGTGATGAATCAAATCCCTCTGGAAGCAATTCACAAGCATTTGAACAAGAGAATTATTTGCCGTAGTCACCATAGATATGTGAAGAGGAAAACTGTGCTTAAACAACCTGCCAGCCTTCACCACTTCGGAGAATGAAGGTGCAGGCTTCAAGTAAGACTTCTGATTGTCTCCCACATCATCTCAGGCAAACAGATGAAGGACTGATTGAAGCAGGTAAGAGAACTGTGAGATGGATTAAAAACTGAACCACACTACCCAGAGGACTGTGATCAGCACAAAGTATCAGCAGGAGTTACATGTCTTTGGAAACTTCACAGGAGTTAACAGTAAGCCTAGGTACTGCCATTTTCAGTTTTGCCATGCAGTTCTGATTGTGCATCAGCATTTCCACTGCATATCTCCTCTACTTTCCCTGAGAGCCCCATGCAATGTTTGAACTAGAGCATACAAATTCCCTTGAAAGGGTAAAGCAGCTCAAAGCAATGTCACAAGACAGCATCTGAATGCTGTAATTTCAAAGTACTGCGAGCTGTTTTGCACATACTCTCATTATTTTAGAAAAATGTGACAAAAGTTTTTCTGCCAACTGCACCTTCAAGGATGTTTAGATGGAATGTCAACACTTGGACCTAGACTAGACCACAGGACACATCATCCTAAAGTATGTCAGGGCCTCTAACCAACACAGGTGATCAGACTTATCTATCAAGAAAAGGCCATTTTGTCAAAAAGAACCGCTTAAGGAAAAACTGCATTAGTCTAAACAAGAACTGCTGCAGGAGTATAAAAGCTTCTTAAGGAAATTTCCATCCACTCATCTACTTGCTTTTGTGGCAGGACAAACAGGGTATGTGGGATGTTCCTCCTAGCAAAAAGCCCTCATGATAGCAACCCTGAGTAATCTGGGTGACAATTCTAGAGCAGAGCTGACACAGTGCTCTAGGGCCAAGATGTGTCTCAGGAACACTTGTTGTATCCAACAATCCCATTAAGTTATGCCCCTAAGACATTTAAAGAATTTATTCATCAACAGGAAAATCAGATCTCAGAAAAATAAAATGAGAAGGGCAGTTTTTATAATGCATTTTACCACCATCTCATTTGTCCATACTAGACACAGCATGGGAGAAACAGCAGGAGGCCAGCAGAGCCTAAGGCAGGTTATTTACAAGAACATCCTTTAAGCAGGTATGAACCATTGCATTACATGATTTGAATTCACTCCTTAAGTCATGCTTCATTGTCTCAAAAAAAAAAAAAAATACTTTGGGGTTGGGCACAGTACAGCTACCAGCCACCTGAGGAGCAGACTCTTGTTTCTTAAAATACCACTACAGCAGGACACAAGCTTCATAGAAATGGAAGAGGCTTACAGACTGAGCCAGCAAAGGGCTGAAATAGCACAGCAGCAGCAGAGTAAGGGAGAAAAAAAATCAGATTTTCTTATTGTATTTTTCTGTAGTACTGCATAGTGAAGGCACATGGAAAGTTAAGTGAAAGGGTGGGGTGTACTTCTGCATTGGACAGTGGTATTTCACTGTCAATAATTTGTTAGTGGTCACTGTGTACATGTTTTATAAAGCAAAAATGCAGCAGGCTTTTCAACCAGACAAATACATGCTGCCACTTGTCATCCAGGCACTGCCACTGTCCTCCTGGGGCAGGAGCAGACATACAGAAAGAAACACCATTACAGATATTAAGTTGCACACTGCAATGCTTACATCAGAAAATGAGAACACAGGATTAAGGTTTCTAGCCAAGCAGTCATTACATGCATTTTTTTCTGACAAATTTAAAAGTTAAAAATTATAAGAAGCATCCCCAATGAAAATTAACTAGGTTTAAATTAATTTGGAAAATGAAGGCCATATTCACAAGAGTCCTCCCACAAACCAGAAATTTTTATCTTCAGCCATATCCTCAAAGAAAGTGATGAGCCAAGCTACCTGCACTTCATTTCTTCCCCAAGCTTTTAAAAGAGTAATTTACTGCTCTTTTTAAGAATTGTTAATGGAAGGGAAAAAAATCCATTTGGAAGTTGCACTCATTTCAGAGATCAAAGCAAAGATTTATTCCTCCTTCCTATGATTAGGGGTTTATACTATGCCTTTAACATAGTAAAAATCCGCAAAAACACATCCTTGCACAGAAAACCAGACATCAAAGGTCAATTTTATATTTCAAGGAATAAGAGATACCAGGAAGTTGATCTTCAAAAGATGGCTACTTAGACATGCATCTTTGCAGCCTGGAGGGATTCAGTCTACTTTGCTTTTTGGCATCAGCAAATGGCCAATGAGCCATCAAGCACACTTGGTTCACTCTACACAGCAGCACCTTGCACTGACACCTGGGACCAGTGTCAAGCTTTGCCCTCAACTCGTCATAATAGCGAATGATGATTTGATCTTACCTGCTTTATATCTTCATATCACTTATTTGACATCTAAACACTTCGAGGCAAGACTTACCTTTTCCTGTAGGTTTGGATTTGCCTTGTTTGTTTGTTTTTAATTAGCACAATAGTACAGTGCTAGAATAATATAAACAACAGATTAACTTGAAGCAAAGGGTTAGCTCAGTCTTGCCCTGGTGAAGAGCCAGCCAAGGGAACAAGCGGTAATGACTTCAGCTTAATAGTATGTGGAATTAACTTATGCACAATTTACAATACAGAAACCTTGTTAATATGACAGCTACTCTTTTTAAGGTCATTACAAAATCTTCTCCGCAGGAGAACTACATAGCTCAAGAAGTTGTGAGCTCTTTCTTGGAAAAACTGCACAGAAAATATATGTAAAATAAAATTCCCTAACCTCTAATTGAACACATCTTTTTATTCCTCACTTGACCTTGCAATAAGAGACAAAAAACGGGTTGGTTTTGTATTTTCACAGCTAGAAACGTGGAAAATATGTACCAGAGAAATTTTGTTTCATGAAGATAGAAGGTGGTATTATAATTTGTTAACATTTGTGTGATCCATGAATAAGCTGATTTACCTCTTTTACAGGTTCTTCATCCAGGGCAGCATCTTCCACCACACTCTAGTGAACAGAGAAGAAAAAAGAGGAGAAATCCTGTTAATATACATTACCAAGAAAGACAATTCTAAGCCAAGACCTAGCACAAAATACAGTCAATTTAGTTTTAGACAGCTAAGTTGCTCTCAATTTATACTACTATAGCAGGCTTGTTCAATTCTTCACACTTTGCACAGGTAAATTAACCTTTGAATCCATGGGGACCTGCTTTCTCCAAGATATATAAAATGTTAAGAGAAGAAAGCACAATTAAGGAACCATTGAAATTGCTGATGAAGACTTAAAGCCAAATTTGTCATAGAATGGATAAAGAGCAAAAAATTATTACTAAAAAAAAAATAGAGAAATGGAACAGCATTTCTTGCTGAGAAGAGAGAATATATGTGTATATATAGGACCAAATTTTCTAAACACTCAGCTTCCATTTAAATGTTGTGCTCACCTAAAATCCATTAAGTGATGAACCCTTTGGAAAACAGGTAGAAAAATTACATAGAGCTTGATCACACAACCCTTTCTCAGGAAAAATATTCCCAAGGCTATAATTTACTATCCTATCCATCCAGCTTGAGTGGGATCAATAACTTTGCCTACTCTCAAAGAAATTCTAGAACAGCAAATATCCCAATTTTTTTGCTTACTTGTCAAACACAATTAATGACCTCCTGAGTCAACAGGTGAAAGCAGCAGTATTTCACTCTAATCTTCCTTTACACAAACATAATATAGAACATGCCCTCGATGCACTCTTCCTTATCAAGCAATTGATTTACTATAAAAGCTGTCTTTAATATCTGCAAGTCATTCACCTGAGTCATGCACAGGCACTTATAAATGCTTCTGTTTTAAAAGGCTTTTTGGCATTAAGGAAGGGAAGGAGAAAGAGGTCCATACGCATCAAAGAATTAAACTGTCTCCCTCCTTGTCTACTATCTGTGAAAAGCTTCCGTGAAAAAGAACAACTTGCAGACAATCATGAAAACATTTTATCCCACACAGATTCAGAGACCATGACAGCTCCCTTTAATCAGTAAAACCACCAGTGTTTAAGCTGAATTCAGCTCATTAAAGAGTAAATGTTTCTGCTGTTTGAAAATGTCTTCATGGACAAGAGCCCACGAGAGATGAAATTAATTTCTATGTGCTTTTACTAGATTGACCAAACACTACATTAGTAATTCTATCTACAGCACGATCTACAATGGTCTGAAGTTATAGCATGTCTTTATTGTGCTTAGAGACAGCAATAAATAGAGCCAATAAATGTTGCTTTATCTGTTCTCATCTAAACTGCGTGAGTTTATGCCTGTAATTCTTTAACCCTCTAAACTATTTGTGAGCGAAATCTCAGCAAGTGATAGGAGAGTGTAGCTCAGCTATGCTGTTCTTTCAAACAGGAAATGAAAAAAAAGCACCACCAAATCCTACAAACCCACCCATCTGATTAACTATCATTGCAATGGGTCAGTCACACTTGGTAAGGAAATCCACATAATTTCTTCTGAAAGAGAGGTATAAATAGTCCTCTACCAGCAGAAGAGGTGACAATACAAAGACTTTTTCCCGGGCAATGTACACTGGGCTTTAGTGCAGGTTTTACCCTATGATCTAGGGGAGTTTTTTCCCAGAAAATGACAGCAGAAAAAGCAATGACTGAAGTGCTTTCTGTCTGGGCCAGAAAGATAAACACTGGGTACATACAAAAGAAACTGCTTTTAGGAAGAATGGAAGGAGGAAGAAAAAAACCAGGCATGTATATGCACTTTGAATACCAGTCAATGGAAAGGTAGACTTGGGAGGGGAGCACCATTTTTTATGATGTTCAGCAGAAAACTGTTCACCATAAATATAGTTATACAAGTCTTCTCATTGTGAAAGTGATTTAACAAGGTGTCAGCTGACTTCTCAAACAAAATCAGGAATGATACACAGTTTCCCAGCTACAACCCGTTCATTAGCACTCAGATTCCTTGCATCCCACAAAGTGGAACAAGTGGCAGTATTCAGAAGTGAATTACATTATTTAAACCTCTGCAAGCCCCTCACAGCCTGTTTTTAACCTAGGGACTCCAGAATGAGCTGTGCTGGTATATTCTATCACATTAATCACTTCTGCTGTATTGTTCACATGTACAAACTAACACCTTGCATGAAACCTTTCCTGCCGTTCAGCAACCCCTTTTGAGTCAAGTGTTCTGTGTTCTCCATAACCTGTCTGGCTCAATTACATTCCCCTCTGTCCCTCTCACCAAAGCGCTGTTACAGTACTTCAATCAAACAAGGGGATGGGGGCATTAAAAAATAAACACAAACCCCCCACACCTCACAAGTTTCACTCATCTGTTTCTACCACCTGTTTGTCACAAATGTGCATCCTGTGCTGCAAACAATTGACCTGAAATACTCTGGGTTTTTTGCACTACTCAACAGTCCCAGAAATACTCAGGAATCTACATTGTCCCATTACAGTACAAAAATCATAAAATCGTAGAATAACCCAAGCTGGAAGGTACCCACAAGGATGACAGAGTCCAACTCCTGCACAGGACAACCCCAAGAATCACACCATGTGACTGAGAGCACTGTCCAAATACCTCTTGAACTTGAATGATGCCTTTCTTGACACAAGATAACCTTGGATTGAAGGTAAAGAAAACACTACAAGACAAATGGCGAGCACGCACAACACAGCGCCCAGCTAATTATCACGGTATCGGGTTTCCAGTTTGATCCAGAAAGCACAGTCTAGAGCTAACAGGTAACGGGCAAACGGGTAATCAGAACCCAAGTGAGGTCCACGGACCTATTCGAGCCTCAAATTACAGATCACATATTTGATGTTTAAATGTGAGCCTGAGTCCGACTCAGCCCGCTTTGCGGGTTTCCATCTGTGATGCTCTTTCCTTTCCAGCCGCCCCAGTTCCCCCGGGGCACGGTTCCGACCCGCGCCCGGTGCCGCGCGGGCGGGAGCACAGGACAGGTCGGGACGGGACATCCCGCACGGCTCCGAGCCGCTCGACGTGCGAGGCAACAGGTTCCCTCCCGAGCCTCGCCTGGCTCCCCGCCCGCAGCAGCGAGCAGAGCGGGCGAGGGATGCTCAGCACATCCCATTCCGAGAGGGCTGGAGCACCACCGAGACGGCTCCCCCGCCGGGAAAGGGGAGCCGGCAGCACCGCCGCGGCCGCACGCCCCCGCTGCCGCTCACCTCCGTCTCCATGGGCTCCACCTCTATCCCCTTCCATAGCTCCAGCAAGTGGGCGATCGGCATTCTGGGCAACTCCTGCGTGCGGACGGGATCGGTAAGAAGGAGCGCGCCTCGGCGGCCGGCGGGAGAGGGAGCGGCGAAGGGAAGGTGTCAGCGGCGGCCGGGACACGGCGCCGGGAGGCAGCGGGGCCCTCCGCCCGCCCGCTCTCTCGGCAAAATGGCTCCGCGCTGCCCCGGGGGAGCCGCGGGCGGGGCGCGGGCGCTCCGCAGGCGCGGGGGCAGCACAAGGGCGCTCGGCAGGCGGGCACGGACCCCCGGCCAGCCCTGCCGTCCCTCCCGGCCGCCGGCCCTCGCTCTGAAGCCAGCCGCCGGGAAAGTTGCTGCGGAGGATGCGGCGGGCGCTGCCATGGCAACGGCGGCGCGGTTTGCCCCCCCCGCCCCGCCCCGCCCGTCCCGCAGCGCCCGGAGCGGAGACGGCGCCGCGAAAGAGGGAGGCAGCAGGGAAATCCACCCGGTTATAGCCGCGGTCCGGAATGCTGGCATCGTGATAGGAGTGCACCGAACAGAAGGGTATCCGAGGTTTGCAAAGCGTTTGGTATTATTCCAGTCTTAGAGAGAATTATCTATCACTTCCTTTACTATTTTCTCTCTGCACTATGAAGCCTGTAGTAAAGTCTGTTTATGCAGATGCCCTTTCCTCCTCCTGCAGATCTCAGAAGATACTACAGCCTTACTATAACAAGCATGAAAATACACCACATGCCCAGCTGCAGAGACCATGATTTATGCAGATGTTGATTGGAATTCTCCTCAAATTTAGGACAAAACATGCATTTTAACTTGTTCAGACAACATCATCCAGGTCCAAAAGGTTTTACTGTTAAATAAATCACTGCTCTTCAAAGAACCATTTTGAAATGAATAGTCAATATGCTGGGTGCGTTTTTCTTCTATTCTATGCTTGAAATGCCATAGTTTGCTTCCATATAAGCAGTCCTGTACAAATTCAGAACAAATGTTAGTTAACGGTAAAAATTCTTCTGGCAGTCTACAAAGGAACGCTTGAGAAGTGTTCCTCCTCCAGTCCCAGTTCAGGTCCCCCAAACTCTATTTAACATGAATAAACTGCCCTGTAAGTCCAAAAGCTAAACATGGTTAGGAAAACCAAATTCACTAAGCATAATAAAGAAAAAAACCCCGAAAGTCAGACCACTAACAGATTCAAAAACAGAGCCATGCATTCAGATATTGCTGCAAGAACTCAGTCTTTTAATTCTGTGTTAGAATATTAACACTTTTTTTGACATCTGTGACAACAGTTAAGTAACAACTTGTAACACCAATTATGCAGTTTCATCTGCTTTACAGATTGAGCAATTAAATATCTAGATTACTGCCTTTACTCACTGCTCACCCAGAAAGCATAGTGGGAGTGATGTCAATCACATAACAGACACATAATTGAGGTCAGAAGCTACAGTACTGTAGCTGTAACATAATTCCTGGCTCTGGTGTCCTCCCTCCACTTCTTCCCCAGGAGCACGAGAGGCAGAGTTACTACCTTTAACTTGACATGCAGGTGCTCCCAAACAGCCTCTTAGCACCAACAACTGTGAGGACAGAGCCAGGACCAAACACAACAAATTCAGAGCACAAACCACCCTTGTTTTACAAAACCCAGAGACCTTTATCAATCAGACACATGATCCCGGAGAAGATAGATGATGATTATATCACACATCATCTTGATTTTTAAAAACTCTGTTTAACTCCAATTTACAGGACTGTATTTTAACCTTTGAGATACAAATCTTGGATGCTACAGGCTGAGACCAAGAACAAAGTGTTTGTGACAACAGGGAACTGGGGAGATGGGACATGCTCCGATAATCCCAGGGGAGGAAACTCCAAGGCTTGGGGCCATTGCACCTGCAGTCAAGTTAAAAACATGTGCATTCAGATCTAATGTTTTTACTTCTTTTCCAAGAACTTTACTCAGTTCTTGAGACATACAGTTACATACTTCCCTAAGTATTAATCCATTATCAAACTGGGACATCAAAACCCACAAGTTCATTTCCAGATCTGTTTGGTCACTCGAAGCATGCATAAATTAAAACCTGGGGAAAACAAGCGACAAGATCTTGTTATCACTTTAGCATATACACTGTTACAAGCATGAGACGTGTATTGTGCAATGGACTCACTGTACTCATTCAGCACCAATGCATCAATTGGACCCAAATTAAATATTCAAGTTTACCGGACTAACCAAAGCACACATTCCATACATTTCTTATCCCTACCTAACGAAGAGCAGAAATTTTTGACCTCAGCTCAAAAGAAAACGTGTGTTTTGATAATTTTCCCCCGGTCTTTATTTTGCTGTATTTACTTGAAGTAATCCCACTGAAGTCTCCAGAATGATGCTTGACTAGAGGTTTTGTAAGAACAGGGTCTCCTTCATTAATATGTATACCTGATTTCATTCTTCATTAATTGAGTGTTCTGCCATAATCTTCATTTGTGAGAAAAAATGTTTTTGTGTGTCCACAAGCTTCAGATTCCTAAGTATTTTGCACACTAAATTCCTCATATAAGAAATGGGCATATTTGTAATTAAGAAGAATCTGAAACAAAATATTAATTATGTATTGCCAGAAATAATTGTGTTACTACAAAGGGACCAGTCATTTTCATTATGGTAACATCTAATGGACAACAAAGACTGACATTCTTTTGTGTGAATAGAGTAGCAGAAAAATCCATGCTTCACTCCCCAAGCCCCTTTATGATCCACTTAAAGATATTGGGTCAGAAAGACTGAATATCACAAAATCAGAAGTAGTCCACTTCCAAAAATACCTCATTAGGAGCAGAATAAAGAAATAGAAGGGAAGGGGGGATGGAACATTAAAGCAAAAAAAACCCACAAATGAACAGACAGAAGTCCAAAGCAATTGGTCTCTGAGGACACACAAGAAATATGATAAGAGCAAGAAGTAGTTACAGATTTTTTCCCTAGGAAAAAATATTAGTTAACCACATTCACAATTTAGCAGAAGTAATATTTGCAGATACCCTAGCTAGGCTGAGAATTGCAAGGAGATTGGTTCAACTTGCATCAAGAGAATGAAAGCATTTTTATCTCCTGTGTAAGGAAGCACCAGACTACTTGCATCATGATTTTTCATCTATTTTTTCCCTGTCTCCTGAGTGGTAGCTAATGGTTGCTGCCAGATGCAGAGTGGGGGATTAGACACATCAATATCCTGCTGGGTTACGGTAACTCCTACACTAGCAGGAGATACACAAGTACAGAAGAAAATTTCTTAAGAGCATTGTGTATAAATTACATTAAAACACTTTGATAACTTATATGTCCACTCCTTTGTGGAAAAGGAAAGTACTAATGCCCCATTTGATGCACAAAAGGGAAGAAGCACAGAGAAATATTATTTTCTGTCACTAGCTCTACACAGTGCTAGGTTCATGACTTCAGTGTTCAGTTGAATGTAATCATCCCAAAACACATGCATCGATTTGCACACAGCTTGAGCTCAGAGCTCTCTCAAAGCTTGAGCTAAATGACTTTCTGCCTGTCCAATAGCCAAGAGATACTACTGACATAGAAGTCTGCAAAAAATCCTCACCTTCAAAGGCATTCCCAAGGTCCCCCTCTGCATTTAAATGTCTCTTCCTGGTTGCCACAATACAAACACCACCTATTATCAGTCTGTCTACACTGCCAGACCAGCATCATCTGCCCAATTTTTTTTTTTCTTTTTTCCTTTTCTAAATTTCAGTCAAGTTTTCACTCAAGTGAAAACTCCTTCCCCTGCACATAACTTTTTAGGACAAGACTGACCACCTGCCTGTCTGTTCATCTGCAGCTTTATACAAGCAAGATTTAAGCTTCATGTTCACCAGCTCCCAGGCAAACAAGAGCTAACATTTTCGTAAAGGATGAAATACCCCAAACGCCAGCTGAGAAGACATCAGGTCTCTGGAGTGTCAGTAGCATTAGTAAAAGCAGGAAGAAAAAAATTGCTAAAAGCACTCCCCCATCCCTTTCACATGCTGCACTAGAGAGCATCCACTGAGTGCATTACTTGTCTGATGCCATTTTTGGCTGCTAAAAGACTCCTGGAAAGCCTTAAATATTCAACTACAAAAGACCCGACCACTGATCACCCCTTAATCGCCGAAGAAATCAGACTGTACAATATGTGCTGAAGTTCCCCCAAAGGTCACTTAAGAATAAAATCAGAGGAGAGCACTTGCAACATTCCCTGCAGATTAATTCAGTTTCCCAAGGCACAAAAAAGGAGTTTCTTTGGTCCTTTCCAATGGTTCCTGCTACATACTGCAGCCTAAAAGGATGGACCAGGGGCAAAAGGAACTCTGTCCTGCAGTACATAAACATTTCAAGCAAGCTTTTAAGCAATCTTTTAACCTTTTTATTCTGTTGAATATTTGTACCTATGGAATAAGCACATAGGGAGGGATGCTGAATTGCCCTTTCTGTGAAGAAATTCCTCCTAATGTCCAAAACAGTAAAAGAGCAAGGCACGTTGAAAGAACACATCAAAATACATCACCTGACAGTAAATGGTTGGCATAAACTGGATGAAATAACTATAGAAATCCTGCTGATAGAGACCCCTCAGCTAAAGGATTGGGCACCCCGTGATGAAAAAAACACTGCTGGCCATCCACAGTGGCAGAAGGTGACATACCCAGACCATGCACAAGCAGAATCTCAACAGCAAGAGGAGAGGTCTGAGCACATGCCAGTGACGGTGTGAGAGCCACACAGACCACTATCATCATGTACATCCATCATGAGGACACATCCATCAGCTGCTTCTGGTTTACCTTGAAGTGCAGCCTTATGGCAGGGAAGCAGAAAGCATGGTCCTTGAGGCTAATATGGGACATTCATGACACCATCCCAAATGTGAAAGAAACATGCTGTGCATGACTAGATTTCTATAATCTGTGCAGTCAATCTTGTGTTAGATGGATGAAATCTGTGGCAAATGGGTGTCAAATGCTAGAAGTAACTAGTAAAAGTAGGGCAGGTTTTAAACTACATAGGATCCATTCTTTGATGGAGGAAAGTCTAAGCTGCTTATACATTTTTGGTTTTATACTAAAGTTACCATAAGCTGCTCTTCCGGGTTGAAAGCAAATAAACAAAATCCCTCACACTACTTTGTATCCATGAGAGCAGCCACTGAAATGCATTAAGCTCAACAAAACAAGACGAATACATTTCTCCTCAGCTTCTTTGTTCAGTGCCTCAGCATTAAGTACATCAAGCTCAGCACTTGGATAGCTTGCCATCATTTGTGCAGAACCTGAGAGAAGCACAAAACAGTATCTACACACTGCTAATTGCACCAGGCACAGGGGAAATTTTGTTTACTCCAACAGGAGAGTCATCCCCAGAGCTGCTAAAACAATTTACTGTTTATTTGTGAAGTACATGCCTGAGAAATACAAGAGGAAACAGTGGCAAAACAGGCATTTAGTATCAAAGCAGTGTGCATCTGTCCCCTGCAAAGCTCATAACTTAACATTTTCAAATTAAAATCATGTCTACTGAGTCCCCTGCAATAAGAAATGCTCAAAACTGGAGAGAAAGTCAGCTTAATTTCTAACCTCTGCAATGTTCTGGCTTCACCATTTGTGTTTAATGAGAAGGTCTAGACTGAACATTAAAATCAATATGCTTAGAGAGCAGCAATGGTAATTAGACTACTTCAGTTTAAAGGGGGCAACAGACAGCTATTACAAGCTAGCCTGGTGCCTCTGCAAAACAGGGATGAAGGCTATTAGGAGCTGTAGAAAAACAAACACTTTTCACATCTGTTAGTTATCTGCATTAAGGCTGCAGGTACTTGGCACATTCTACATTAATCAGCTCTTAACGTTAGTGAATAGTTAAATACTGGAAGAATTAACTTGGAAAACAGAAAACCTAGTTCAGATATCTGCAGCAGACCAGCTTCCTTCCGTACCGTACGGACATGGCTTAGCTGATAATTGGCTAGAGCAGCAGAGACCCCAGCCTGTTCCTGCACTGACCCATCAGTTTAGCTGAGGAACAACGCTGGGTCTGGCTCCAACAGCCTGAGTGCCTTGGGGCTGGTGAGCCAGTGCAGAATACTGGAAGCAGCACCAAGTGGCACCGCACAGCATCAGCCAAGCTCCACAGAGTGCCACCTACACAGCCAGGTGGTGACTGGTTTTTCCACAAGCCATCTGGGTACCTGCATCATGTTTGCACTGCAAGCCTGCACAGCTAGAAAGCCTGAGCTGATTTGCTGACAGTTTGCCCAAAATCCAAAGCCTGTTAGTCTCCTTATTGTGCAAGGCATTAGCCACTCTCAGAGCTGAGCTGCCAAACAGAGGGTAGCCTTACCTGCTACATTCTGTACCTAATAAACAAAAAATGAAAGTACTCCTGTGGCAGAAATGCTGACCCTCAGAAGCATTTACTCAAGTAATCTCCTACACAGCCATTCCCTGTGCAAACTTCTGAGATATTCTTCATCAAAGCTGAAATTCCCCATTACAAACTGGTAAACAGTTAAAGATGTTCAATAAAGATAAACGGTCGCAAAAGCTTTCCTTCTACACAAGATTACACTAAGTTTTGTGATTTCATGTTTTCATCTTACAAGCACAGAAGATACTGTTTTCCCCAAGAGTATGCAGCTCTTCAAGGAGCAGCTCACAATGCCCTAGAGCAGAAATTTCCAAGGAAACATTCCCATCTCTGCCAGTTCCTGCTGCAGCAGCAGCACCTTGGCTGAACAAAGAGGCTTCCACTTGCCTGCTGCACACAGCCACTTCTGTCAGAGGTTGGGGAGCCAAACACAACAGCTCCAGTCAGGCTGGATCAAGGCTTCTCAGCAGCTGCAGCACGGCTTGAACACTTACCACAGCCAAAATGAGGGGATGGGAAGGGAAAAGGACAATCACATTGCCCTCAACTCAGGGCAAGGAAAACTGGTTTGGAGGCAATAAAGCAATTCAGGATGATGAGGGAGAGTGTTTGACTCTTCACTTACTCTATGTGCCACACTCACTGCATCCAGAGACAATACCACCCCAACATACCCTTGTTCCCTCCCCAAAAAACAAGGAAAAGCTCTTCCTTGTCACCTCAATGCCATAGGGGTGGGGCACACAGCAAAAAGATGGTAGCTGCAACCTAGTTTCTCTGGCTGCTTAAACATTTCCTTGCTGAGCAGAGCAGGAACAGCTTTGCTGCCTCAATTGGACCATGCAGAAGGGGCAGAAACACCAAAAGTAAAAGGTAACAGGGAGCCACAACTCTCACTAGGGAGGTTGTGGCTGCACTGTACAGGGTAAGGGCACCTGTGTTACTCCAGCATACACAGGAAGAATTGTCCCCAAGAGATAAATTTAATTCTTCATTAACTTTCTTTGATGACACAGACTACTTTCATACAGGTCACTGTTTCTGTCAGTAGTTATATTTAGAAGTCCAAGCAAATCATCAACCTAAGTACATAAAGAAATTATTATTTTAGATCTAGAACAGCATTCTGGTGACAGAATTCTCAGGAACTAATTTTTTCATACAAACTTTCTAAATTAAAAAAAATTAGAACTAAAAAGCTTATTTCCTTAATTTTCTTTCTGTAACAGACTAGGAAACATTGTGATAGCAGAGAAGTGAAGATTGCCTAAAAATACACAGAGAGGGCTGTAAGCAATATCTCAAGCATAATTCAGTAAGAGTAACATTAATGTGATGTAAGATTACACATCATAGAAATCTCACAGTAAGCTACCCAAAAGCTGTGACAGAGACACTTTAAGTGACTGAGGACAAAAGTACTGATTCATTTGTGGGCAGAATTTCAGTTTAAAGCCTGCTAGAGACACACTCTGCTTAAACACATGGAATAACTTCCTAAAAGAAGATCCATTTTTCATTCAGTGTTAGGGGAAAAAAGCATAGTGTCAAGAAAATTGACTTTATTACTTTCAGGATGTCTACTCAGACAAAAGACTCTCATCAAACCCATACACAGACATGAGATATTCAGCAATTGCAAAAATATTTGCAGAAACAATGGAGAAGCAAGACATTCAAAGGATGCACACAGAGCCTGAAAAGGCCACACCCTTGAACAGAGGAAAGGATCAGAATATTTGCAATTCATTTAGAAAGCTTGTGCATGCTGCTAGGTTTTCACAAAGTAAATCGTGATCTCATGCACTAAGAACAGGACTGAATGCAGCACTAACTGAACCTGACACACTTCAGCTCCCTAAGTTCTTCTTCAAAGGATCTAACTTACAGTCTGGAAACTAATAAAGTCAATTCAACATAAACAGTACCAATCCTCTTATTACAGGAGCTTCGCAATATCAAGTGTCTTTAACATCAAAGGGAATTATTACCTCTCAAACAGAACAAACAATCAATAAAGACCACAGAAATCACACACACAGATTAAATCAGAAATTGAGAACTTCTAATCCAAAACCAAATAGGCAGTATGATTTCTTCCCCTTCAATCAGTTCACATTTGTCTTTTTAAAGATGACTTTAGCTTGAAGATGAGAAAGAAAAATGGAGTTACTAAAGTCTGCAGGTGCTTTATATCCAATTCTGGTAAAAAAAAAAATCAGACCCCAAACTGAGTTAATTTCTCCAGTGTTTTGAATTTTAAGCAGACATAAGTAACAGGTTTTTATGTTTGGTATTTTAAGCATATGACATACTGTATTTTCACTACTTTTTCCAAATGAATACCACAGTAGCTGCTTATTTTTATAGACAAGTATGAGATAGCTGAGAGTCAGACTTGAACATCTGAGTTCAAGAAATGAAGTATATTATGGGTGATGATTAAAGGTTTTTTGATTGCAGCCCAGCCTGCACCTATCAACTGTGCAATTCCAGAAAGAATTCCACCTCATCGTGGCGGTTGCCATTAGCAAAGGCAAGGACAGAGAGGAGAGCTGGGGACAGAAAGCCATAGACCAGAGCTAAAATCCTCTCATGCTGTGAGACTCAACAGAGAGCCAGGCTACACAGCACAGCTGTACACCACTCCCACATAACTCACATTTCATATTCCTTTTGGGAAGGATTAAAAAAAGATGAAAAAAAGGAGCTTGATGGGCAAGTTAAAATCATGCTGCACAAGGGACCAAACCATTTAACACTTCCAGTGCCTGCTAGCAGAGAGTCACCAGTTGTAACATAGCAACTCTTTCCAAAATAGACATTAGAGGCCAAGCAGGTGCTTTCAACAGCAACATCACTGAGATGAGTTACCTGCACAAACCAGAATTCCCACCTGCTGGTGGGATAGGAACGCACAAGGCTGGGATGGGGCGTCCACATGTGAGCCTGTTATGCCACACAGTCAGGCTCCCACTCCACAAGGCACAGCAGGAAGGCCAAGAGAGAAACAACAAGCCTGCCTGTACACTTTCCATACCATTTACCACTTTCCAAGATGAATAAGTCAGGAAGTTCCATGCTACCAGCCTATCTCTAGGTGCCATTCTTCCCCCTCCTGAGAAGCAGTAAGGAAATGATGCTAGTCAAAGTTTCTCACCATCACAGGTCAAGGCGCAGCAGTACCACAGCCCCAGGAGCTCACAGGGATGGCACGCTTCCATATCCACCACCCAGGCAACGCTGGTCCTCCAGAGTACAGCACCACCAGCACAAACCACAGAGGACCCACAGCCACAAAGGCAGAGAAGGCTTCTATGTGCCCAGCCTGCACTAATTTATAGCCCCTCCTTTATATTACAAGGATCATCTGGGTGAGGACCACCTGGAGGAGAGCCACCTGCTCCTGGGTTCCAGAGTGGAAGAGCTGTCTGTACTCCTGGTGTTAGTGCTGGCAGCACTTTCCAGCAATGGCTTTCTGGCAGGAATGGAACAGTTGCTTCCCTTGGCCTCTTGTTGTGGGTCAGACACACATCCTGCCCTGAGCAAGGGCAGAGAGTGTTTGTAGTGGAGGAAATGCAGAGAGCCATGTAGTCTCATATCTGACCCACGGGGCTGTCAGTCAGTTTTGCACTGGCCGACTGATATTTTGATTCAGATGCATATTAAATTGTAGTAACTTACTGACAGAGGGATTTTTGTTGCCAGCAAGAATTATTGAGAGAAAGAGGTACAATAGAATAAATCCCAGCTAGTAAAAAGCCCTGATGTTTTAAGATATGGAGTTCCTGGGTTTTCTTTTATCCTCCATTTGCTATCTTTCCATCAAGAGAGTTTGAAAAGCTCTCGAACAAGTATAGTATATTATTTGTTCCAAAATTAATGTTTTTCTTGACTGTAAATAAAATTAAGCCTGCAGTAGAATTTTACATTTCCCTTATGTTTGACGTTCCCTTATAAATTATGATTTCTGTGTTCTGCTTCAAGAACCATTATATGTCCCTAACTTGCTCTTGTATTCCTGAAAAAAATGTAATGCACAATTTGTGAAGCAAGGCATGAAAAGCAAAAGCTTGCCAAACTTGGTGTATGAGTACTGATCAATAAAAGCTTATTTGTATTAGAAAATAAATGCAGTTGTTCTGCAAGAATAGCAGAACTTAATGTTATAAGTTACTTTTAAAGCAGCTTAAAAAAAAGTTTCAATGCCTCATACAGAGGTGACCAAATGAGCCTGAACACCAGCTGGCCAAAGACTTAAAAAAGAGAAAAAAACCGGAGCAGGGTTGCAGCTGTTATAGCAATACTCAACTAGAGAACACAGGGCAGTGGTGACCAGAGGCAAACCTGTATTAGATTATGCAAATGAGGCACAATTCTCCTTGGAAAGAGCAGAATTCTGCAAGAGCAGTCATGCTGCTAGATTTCAAAACAGTTTCCTTGGCCTCATTAGAGCCCTTCAAACAGACACACAAGGCTCTCAGCTGCTGTTACCCACTAGACCTGCAATTTGCTTTTCAAGCTTTAGCAATGAGGTAACAGCAGGAAGAATAAAAGCAAAACGTTGAAGTTTAGCTGGATTGCACAGTCTCTCAAGTCAATTCAAATCTGGAACAGGGTGGTAAAACTCCCTCACAGCATTTTCATCTATACTCAATAAGCAATAAAACAAAATGCAAGAGATAATTCCTCCTTCCTTTCCCAACTTCACTTAACTTATCCATACTCATGTTCATTCTCTCAGAGGTCTAGTATTTCCCCACTGTCTAGCTTCATTATGCCTGTCTGGGTCTTCAGGGTTCAATTAGCTACTACACAGAATGATTGCCTTCAGCTGGTTTTTGGAGGCTGAAGTTGGGAGTTAACCCTGAATGTTCAGCTGCTCAGCTAACCTGGACCATCCTATGAGTGCTGCTGGTAAGGACTTCAGGTCCTTTATAACGCTGATGGAAGTCCTACCCACCTTATCGCAGGAACTCCATGTTCAATCAACTCTTCCACAGGGAATATCCCCTTGGCCTTCTCCAAGAGCAGACTGTGCTGATCTCTTTGGGATACAGCCTTTGGCTAGAGTGAGCTCCGAGGTTCCCCCTCTGGGGGCTGTGCACATGGAAGTGGCATCTGAAAGGACACCACATCAACCTGCTGCCACCCTCGTGCTTCCCAGGCTGCTGCCGGGTGGGGGCTGTCTGATACCTCGTGTAACAGGGGCACAGTGCCCAGGCCATGCAGCCCCTGCTGTGGAAACGCTCTATAAGATGCACTCAATCTCTTTCCATCCTCTCAACTAGGAAGCATTTTTAAGTTTTTTTCTGGAGGCAATTACCAAGGTCAGTGGAGAGGAACTGGAGTCTAAATTATTTGCATTGCAGAACCACATCCCTTGTAAGATTAAAAAAACAAACCAACCAACAAACACACAGGAAGACAAAAAAATAGTGTTCACCTGTAACAAAATAATTACAAAATAATGAGTATCCAGATTAATTGACATGTACTTTTTACTGTATCTACAGAGCTTACCCCCACTACTTTTCTACCCCATGCTCTATTCTTTTATATTAAAATGTTTTCTAGGAAGCAAATGGACAGAAGGACATTGCAGGATTTGCATTTCCTTTTCAGTGCTGAAGATCCACTGCCACCTTTTTGCCCTGGAGACACTTTAACCCATACTTCACACTCTCCGCAGCACGTGTCCTTAATTGTTGTTTTCTGGATGGAGAATCACCTCAGTCTTGCTGAAAAAGCTGCCTAGCCTTTCATAAAGCATCTGAAATTTCACCAAGATGAAGAGAAGAGGCGATTCATGACTGTGTGTAGTGCCTCAAAAGTTCAGCAGATGGATAGGAGTCCAGTCCTGTCAGCAGAGTGCTGATTTGTGAAAAGAGAAAAATCAATACAAACAGTTGATGTAATCCAAACCAGACTGTTCTGTCAGGTGAGGGACTTTGATGAGTAGTGGGAAATGTGAATCCTCTTGGCCAAAAAAGGGAGCTAAATAAAGGATCCCTACATTCCAAGTGAGCATTTAACCCCTTAACTAAAACAAAGTGTCACCTCATAGGGGATTTTTTAGTATTTCTGTTGCTTTTTCCTCATCATTTCCTTATATCCATCTTTCTAAGGGTGTTTGTACTTTTTGAAGCCATTGGGATCCTATGCTTTCACTCAGCATTAGCTGGAGTATTTTTCCACCTCTCTGCATCAAAGGTGTTATTCTGTCTCACACGTCCTCACAGTTCTTACCAAAGTTGTCACACTTCAAGTAATCTGTTTAACTTCCCCAAGTAATCTCACAGAACAGTATCATGCAGGATTACATTACACTAAAAGCATGTTTAGATCCTATCTATCTTGGCTTTGAAAATGAGCCTTAAATCCAAGTAAGATCATTAGGATCAGAGTATGTTGCAACTGGAAGGTCATAAAATGAGGTTAACTGCCAGAAGTAAGCAGGAATTTCTGTCAAGTAAAGAAAGACTCTTCAATCCACTGTTCAATGCCAATCAAGTGAAACTGCTATGTAAATCATCTTTATCCGCTCTGAAATTGCTGTCAATGTACTTAGGATTGGGAATGGTTTTACTCATGCTCCACCTTTCCTAGACCTTTCCTGGTATCATAAAAATACGACAAAGGAAAATTATGCTTAGGGATCCTCAAAAGTTTTTAAATTTAATTACTTGCCCAAGGATTCTACAAACAGGATTTGAAAATGAGGGTCAGAAGTACTTTTATCACATGATTTGCATTTTCAGTGTCAGACTGAAATGCAGCAAGGAAAATGCATTTTGTTTTAATGACTTGCTTGACTTCATACAGACCCTAACACACTTCAATCAGAAATCTTTTTATATTTTGTTTCTATGTAGACAAGTCTACATCTTGCACAGATTTCCTCAAATGCTGCAATATATTAGCATAAATCAGACTTGTTAAAAGAATCTTTTTACACTTTATAAGTTTTCAAGATAGGAATAGAGACTTGTGTATGTGCTGGAGGGACTGTTCTGATGTATGAATCACTACTTCTAGAAATCCATTTAGGTACAGATTCATAATGTCTTAATGATCTTTCTTGAAAAAGAAGCTCTACTAATGCAATAAGAATCTCATGTTCTACTCCCTTCCTATTGAACCTGATATTTTGTGCCAACCATTATAAAAATAGGAAACCTTTGTTCTTGTTGAGATGCTTCAAGAATTATACTTTTGCCAAGATAATCATTAGCCCTTGTGGTAATCTCCTGCATATAATGGAGTCATGAAGTGACCTCAGGAGTCACCTGCACAGCCTGAGCTGGTTTCACTCCCCGCATTTGAGAGTAAAGAAATAGAAGTCAAAGCTTGCTAGTAAACCAGTCCTGTATGTAAATAATTGTAGCTTTGCAGCTGAACAGGACTGGTCAGACAAATAACTTTCAAATGTTTCAGCAGTTTTCTGGTTTTCCAGATTTGTTTTCTGGTTTTTCTGGTTTCCAGAAACCAAATCTGGAATTACATTGACAAAAACTTCATGCTAGCAACCAATACCTGCTACATATGCCATTTCTAGCCCATAAACCTGTAGGAGAAGACAGTTTCACAGGGACCAGAATTACTTTGCAGATGGCATAGACCCAATTATAAAATTCCTGGACGCATTTTGTTCTGCCTAGTTTAGTTAATTGCATTAATACACTGAAGAATGAAATCCAGCCTTTTTCCTTTCCCAAATAAGGGTACAACCAGTTTTTCAGAAATTGAGTTTGTGTCATTTCCCCAGAGCTCATTAAAAAGTATTCCACTTAATATTTTTATTGAGGGTGTTTGCTTGGGTTTTTTTTTATGACAGTTAACTATATGTGCATGTCATATTGCAGTGGTTTCCACAACAATTCTGCAATGCTTAGTATTGGGATATATGTTCTTAGGCACCTTGTTCAATAAAGTAGAAACACATGGCATTATTAAGTATCTGTAATTTATCCTTTGGTTTTAATACCATAACGATGGCTGATCTATGTGTTGTATGATGTGGAAAAATTATATTTGCTGTAGCTACTTTAATAGTGAAATTTCATAATCTCAGCTTTTAAGTTGTTCCAAAAAAATGTAGTTTTATCTTAGAATTTTACTGTTTTCCAAACCCCTAAGTTCTACCTCACGTTTAAAACCTGTTGTTTTAAATACTTCCTTTTACTGCTTCTACTGGAAATAATCATAAATATGTTTCTACTGCTTAAGTATCTGCTGGCTTAAATGTTCTAGAAATAATTACACATTTATCATTTCTATAGGTCACCAATAATACCCTGTACACTGCTCTGAATCATCATTCAGTTCCGTTAATTAGAGTTTGAGAAATGTTATTTTCTCATGTCAGGATATTCTGACCTGAGTAATTACTGGTACAATTTCCACTCTAATATCACAAACCCCATTATGAGCAATAATACAGCCCCACAATAGTCTGTTGAAAGAAAAAAAAATTATCCATGTTGAATAGTATATGAGGAAGTATTATTTTCAAACAGTGTCTTAATCACCTGTCTGTTATCACCAGAGAGGCAAAGGCTTACTTGAATAATTATGATTTCTCAGTACCATTAAAACCAGAAAAATGTTGTTTATGACATCCTAAGTAATTTGAAAAACATTCTTTCAAGCTTTGCTGCAATTTGCCTTGAGACATTACTGTGACATGGTTGACTAGAAGTTTCCTACATAAAGCAATTAAACCATTTCTGTGACTGCATTATCTTGCCATATAACATGACCAAGTGGCTAAGTCACACAGCTAAAAACAATCCCAGGCAAACAGCTGCCCCAACTTAGATGTGTATCTAATTACTAGACCTCTCAGACAGCACTCTCCAAACAGTTTTAACAGAGACCATTTTCCTCCTTTGTCTCCTGCTCTGCTTGGTTCCAGCCAGAGAAATCTGTTCCTGATCAAAAGATACAAATTCCACCATAGATCAGCAGGAGTCAATTAACTAATTTAGGTTTGGCCTAGCCTATTCGTTGCAATCATGCCTATTTCACAAAGTAAGCAAATAGCTATTAAAAATTTCTACAGTTCGTTTACTTCCTTCTCTGTGGGTATAATTGACTGGATAAATCCCTGTGAATCTGCCACCTGTTTTCAAGTCTAACTCTCAGAGACCTAGAATCAGGAGAATAACATCCACCAAGAAGACCAGTCCCTCCCAGTCTCAAAGTCCTGCCTCACAGTAGCTCTCAAAGTGCAGAATTTATTTCAAAGAAAATCTCAGACCTCTAGCAAAGCTCTAGGGAAAAAGGCCCACATGTGCATCAGGCTTTGCAGACAGAGGCTGCAGGGAGGATCTCAGTCTTTGGGAGAACTTGAAGAAAGAGCTTATTTGCTTGCTAAGTAGGAAAACTTGTGAAGTTCAGGAAAGCTTTCTAAGGGGCCAGTGTCCTTAGCTGGTGGGTACTTCATAGAAAGAAGCCTTTTGGGATGACTGGCAGCACAGCTTTCCACCAGCTCCAGCATACAAGGTTCTCAAGGACAGCAATGATTCATCTCCACAGGGGCAATGCACATTGTCTGGGGGAACTGGAAGTCTTATAAGAAGTGTTTCAAAATGTATGCTGACTTGCCTTGATGTTATAAATTAATACATTTTGAAAGCAGATACATGGCACATTATTTTCAGACCCTGTTTCTCCTGCAGTCATTTTATTTGTAAAACAGCACCTGTAGGAACAAAACGTTGTTATTTATAACTCTGCTCTCTGTCAGATAAACAAATCCTCTGGCAAATCTCTTACAATATTGTGCAACAAAACAGAGCAAATAACGCTGCAAATCTTATTTAAGATAATACAGGCAGCACTAAATGAGGTTCTGGTCATGGCTGATTTTACTTCTCTGTAATCTGCAGCAAGTCACTTGGTCCTTTGGTTTCTTTCCCTCTCCTGTAAAACGCAGAATAGGAAGGCTAACGTAACCAAGGCGGATGTTCAGATTGGAAGTATAAGCAGTCTCAGAATTTCAGAAATGAATTGTCTGAAATGCCAGTGTTTTGATCCAGCTACAACAGAATAAAGCACAGCTCTGCACTGTGATATTCTTGGAACTGTAAATATCTTGGCTGCATTAGGGATGTTTTCTGGTGGTTGCTGAAGTCTAGACAAGGCTCACTGGGAAATAAAATTCAGACTTGTGGAAAATGGTTGGCTTGGAAAGTTGTTCTTCCAGGACAGAAATGCAGCCAATGACCACAGTGTGGACAACTGAGATTCAGAAATGTTCTGGATGAATCCCGAACAAATCAGCTGTTTGGCCAACCTGGACACATCCAATATGTTAGCTGGATTGATAGTCTTCTCTTCTAACCAAATCCCACTTTTCACTTGATGAACTGGAAAAGGTTTCTCAAAAGTAAAATGTTTCCCAAAAAGTCACAACTAGCAGAATCTGGAATTGCTTATTGTCTCATATAAATAACACCAACTGTACAATTTTCTCTATTTTATAGACTGCCCTGAAATGCTTCTGAGAGCAGGCCACATGGTAGCTAATTCCAGAAAACATTAAGTCCGGAATAAATTTGGTAATAAACTGCCTGGTGCAGTCAGGATGCATCATGGCACACTCACTATCTCAGAGATTTTACCTCTAATTCTCTGTGTGTAATAAAGAAAATGAAGACAAAACTTCTTCCTATGGAAATGTAACTACTTTTATAAGGAAAAACTACTTGACTAACATGGTTTTGTCTGCAAACCTTTCTGCTCTGTTACTTGAATGCAAATTCCAGCTGTCTTGTAATAGCAATGTCCTTTAATGAAACTGAAGTTGACTGTGACATTTCAGGAAATATTCATGTAAATTATGCCTTCACAAAGAGTGACTACAAAACTCAACCTCTCAGCCTAAACGTGAATGATGCCAAATAACCTAGAAGAGAAACATGCTGTTACTGAAAGCAGAGAGATAAAACAGGAGCTTTATTGTCAGTCATTTGTAATGATGCAAAGGTTAGGGATTAACAGAGTCTGACTGTGATTTGTTCAACTGATAATAAAAATTTGCCTTCATGCAATAGGACCCCCAAGTGGTATAGGTGAAGCCAATAGCATTGGGCTTCTGTGTTATAAAGAAATTGAGAGGGGGAAAAAAAGTTAAGCAAGTTTCTGAAAAGCAGATTCAGCCTGGTTTCTTTCTCTAAATCTAGCCATGATGCTACTTAATATTTCATCTGAAATCCTTGGCTAAATGGAAATAATTTTATTCCAATTGCTCTGCTACAAAGAATTAGTATTACCCCAATATTGGTAATTGGCTTTTGGCAGTTTTATTACAGCTTAATCAATCTTGTAAAAAAGATAAATATAGTACAAAGCCTACAAAGACGGGTGGTATTAAAATCATTAAAAATTGCAATAATAAATAATTGAATATCTGTGTTGTGTATTTAACTAAGTGGTGTTTAAATTACTTATGTTACTGAGCTCTAAAGTACTGGAAAATTCCCAACAGTTTCTAAGTTAAGCAAACATGATGAATTAAGCATATAAAATCTCACTATTTCTTTTTATGTGTTGTTGTTGTTTTGTTTGTTTATTTTGTTGTTTGGTTTTGTTCTGTCCAATGTGCTGGACAGTGGCTTCTGAATCAGGTCCTATTGCATTATCTAAAGTAAAGTTTTGTCTCCTTCTAGACATACCAAATGCAAAAGCGTAAAATAAATTGCTAAGAAATTGCCAGTGTGATATATTTGTCACACTCACTGTCTAATTTCACAATGACCTATGATGACATGGTGCAGTCAGATTACCATAAAACATTAGGATTGGAACAGGAGCTCATTAGAAGCTCTTTATAATGAAGGCAGTACTTTTACAGAATAACAAAGCAGCAGCTTTTTCTTTCAAAATAGCTAATAAAATTTTCTTCTGAGAAACTGTGATAAATATCTGCAATTTAAGTTTGTGTAATTCTCCCTGATTGACTGTAATGAGTCTCAATTTGTCTTGTAAACCGAATACTTAATTGCAGTGTTCAAATGACATCAGGTTATTAGAGTGTTCAGTATGTCTAAACCCAAAAGTTATTAACTGGCTGATTTGCAAGCCTAAAGGGACTTCAGCATCTCTATTAGGTAATACATTATTTATAATTTAGGGTTATGGAATTAGTTCTGTCTGGCTCTCTGTGGCTTGTAAAATAAGATGTCAGTAATTTAAATTTCCACCACTGACCACTAGCGGCTTCCAGCAGAATTCAGCTAGAGAAGGGGAAATGGACAGAACACTGCTTAGCCAATTTTAAGAGAAGGATGGGAAAAAGCACTTGTGCTTCTTGTGAAATTTGGGGGAATTTAGGCACGAAAAGCATGAAGTCTCATTTTATGAAACTCTGCTTCACCTGGCACCTCGTTCTGCAAGGTCCTCTCTCTCACCGTTTTATTCTGACATTCTCCAGGCACTTGGATATGTGCTGCTGTGGCTCATCCATGTGGGTGAGGATGAGGAGTTTCAGCACCCAGTGCACTCCTTCCTTGCCAGGCAGGTTATTTCCTTCACCTACCAGTTCTTGGAGCAGCTTCCTAAGGGTCCATGTCACTTATCCCAACAGGACAAAATTCATTGCAAAAGACAACACCCATTGTGTTTAACACACAGCTGAAACTGCTGGAGCTGTTTGTAGGAGTCAGCAAGTGAAGCAGTGGTCCCAGCCACAGGAAAGGAGGTTGCTTGTATTCTCCCCCCAGACAGGGACAGAGACTTCTTTTTCCCCTCTGAGCATCCACACCACCAGACTAGGGGCTCTTTTTATGCACAGGGCCTCCTCCAAGTCTCTCCCTGTGAAGCTGTGAAAAAAACTCGCTAGATTGCCTGAAGTGGGGAGAAGCCCTGGGCTCTCATCTCCGCCACAAGAACTGCTTCAGCAAATTCTCCAGAGGCCTTTTGTAGCAGCAGGAACCCCTTTGCGGATACTGGAAGAGCGTGACTGTGCCATATAACCAAGCAGTACTTATTTACATTAACCAGTGCTGTCTAGGCTCCTGCCAGGAATGCCATACCTGGTTTATCTCAAAAGGCTTAGGAAGGGGTGCTCCAGAACAGCAGGAGGTTCCTTCTTGCCACCCTGGGAAGAAGCTGGATTTAAGACTCGGTCCAACTATTGCATGAGGCATCTCTCTGCAGCACCACTTAGTTCACACCAGGTAAGCAAAAGGAGCTTAGCTGTTTAAACCAGGGGTTTGACCATTGTAGGGACCAGATGTTCTATTACCTCCAAAAGCCATGATATTTTTAAGCATTTAGACTTTAATTACTTATCCAGGGCTAGGGAGGATGAAATGGTCCTCTGCAGACAGCAGGTGCTTGGAAGTCTTATTTAACTTGTGAGACTTAAAATTGTCATGAGATTTCAAGCTGAATTTCACTTGCAGGGGGGAATAGCGGCAGAGCTAAGAAAACATACCCCAATTTACCTGTTCTCCCATCTGCCCAGGCTATCCATGCCATATTTCTGTTTAAGTAATTGTGGAGGCCCCAGACTGTTAACTGATTTAACAAATATCCATTTTTTCCCACCTTTTTAAATTCATTTTTTGAGATATTGTTCTTGGTCAGTGAGTATGCCAGCAAGTCTGTTAATCAGCCAGGCTGATTAACATAAATCATTTAGCACCATAAAACAGGTGCTAAACACACAACAAATAAAGGATTAAAAGCCATCCATCAATATGCCTACCTTCTTTCAGACCTGCAGGGTTCCTTGCAGTCAGAATCCTTCAAAGACATAGGGGGGGGAAATGGGGAGAGAAAATAGGTGTTTATTTTGAGAATATTTTGTCCCTGAGATTTAAGAGATTTTTCTCTCTTACAATATCTGTGCCTTCAATTACTCTGCGAGATCATAAGCATGGTCCATTCATCCCTCAAGTCACTGAGGATAATGAAGGGAATCAAAGAGAAAACAACATGAGGCATTGGAAATGAGAGGGTAGTTTCTGTCCCAGAGCCATTTTATTACAGTGATTATCCTGCAGTAGGCTTCAGAAATGACAAGCTGCTGACTAAATCTCACGGAATCTGTGAGACTGAAATCTCTGAAGATATCCAGGGGCTGAAGGATAAAAAATAAGTCAGGGCCAGCTGTTATGTATAAAACAACTGCCTCAGTAGGATATGAGTATTCTAAGCCTCAAACACCTGAGAGTCTGGGAGACAACAAAGTGGTTCCCACTTCACACATCAGTCAGCCAGCCTCCTGGCTAATAAATCCTTGACAAATGCATACCTCAGGCATTTAGCAAATCTGTGAATTAGGGTTTATAAGGAGGGGCAGTCCCTTCACAATGTTCTTTTGAACACAAGCCCACAACAGCTGGCACTGGGAATTGTTAGCACAAATCATCTGGGTATGCGTGGCCTTCATAACTTAACCTGTGAAATCTTGGTAAGGGAGATGGATCTGTGGAAGGCTGATGGGCTAAAATCACAGCAGTCAGGCAACATGACAGCTCTTCCAACCTCTGCTAGAAGCACACACAGCTTCTCCACCCTCAGCTGAGCACTTTGGAAAGGGAGAAGTCTCTCCAAGGCTGACAGCAGCAAGTTTTACTCAATACTAAGCAGAAGTAAGTGATCCAATTGCAGGTACCTGCTGGGATGCATAGTGCTTGTTTATAGAGACTGGAATTGCTACAAGGTAACTGCTGTGCTTTTAATTCTTGCTAATTTTGTTTAGCTTGTCTCTTCTAATTTGCATCCAGAGCACAGGTCTCTAACATGAACAATTGTATGAGTTACAGGAAAAAAACCTAAGCAAATAGCCTCTTTTCTGGAAAATGAGTCTGTGCTCAGAAAAGTATTTCTTTTCAAAACAAAACAGCTCTGTGGTATTCTCCAGCTTGCTCAAGAATTTTATAACACCTTAAAATTGTTATCAAGTATGGTCATTTTTGCTTCTTTTGTTTTAGAAAAGATTACCAAAGTATCAGTCCTTTAGACTGAGCATCGCAAATGAATGTCAGCACTGTGATTTTCATGCTGAATGAATTGATTAATTGATTTACACCACCAATCTGCGGGCATGGTGGGGTTTGGCTGCCCCTGAGGGCTTTTTAATCCTCCTCCAGTCTGTGATGCTCCATACTTTGGGGTAAGGAATAATGAAAATCACAGCACAAACACAAAATAATCTGCCTCTCTCCGACAACAGGTCTCACTTAGCTTGTATACTAAACCTCTTATTCTTCAAAGCACAAGAAATTTAAATACTTTCTAAAATTAATTATTTGTATCAGCTCTGGGTAATCTATGGCAACTTCGTGAAACAGGGAATATTTACAGGAACCAGAGGCATGCAGTGACCCTTGTGAAGGAAGCTGCCATATCAGCATGACAGTCTGAATTTACAGTAAGTACAACCTTGTTCATCGATTGCTCCATTCCTGGGAAAGCAACTTGCAAAGTCCTGACAGTTTCCCTTTGCATCACCAGGCATCAATAGCACCGTTAGCAGCACCATTAACCTTCTGTGGCCTTGGCTTAGCAGTGCTCAGTGCCAGATCCAGAGCACAGCTGACTGAAGCACAACCACTCCAGAAATGGGGTGCCCAAATTCAAGAACCCATTCCAGTCAAAATCCCCCTTCCCAACTTGCTGCTTTGCAGCTGTAGATACCCAGCCTGTCCCCCTCTGTGGGATTTAATGTGCAGCATTATTGACGTGCTGCGTGGACACTGCAGTCCTGCCACCACTCCCCTTTGCCAGTCCGCAGCAGCTGGGGCAGCAGCACAGCCCAGCACCCTCCAGCCACTGAGGGTGCAGAGCAGGGCCACAGCCAGAGGCCTGTGCCACCTCCATTCTGGCCTGCAGAGGAAGCTTTGCCTGTCCCTTGGGCAACAGCAACCAGCTGCTGCTCCCACTGAGGACAAGAGCAACGGAGAGAAGTCCCCTCTGCTTCTCCCATCTCCTGCTGCAGTTGGCGGTGGCAGATCAGCTGCCTGCTGGTGGGAGAGACAGATGTGCACAATACGCAGGCACATGGGTAGCTACCTCATGAAACTGAGCACAAGCTGCATTTTCCAGTCTCCTCTTCCACCACACCATAAACTTGGCCAAAGCTGGGCTGCTGTGCAGCTGAGAAAGGCTCAGGACATGAAGAGATCAAAACAGAGAGAAAATAACCTGCCCACACACCAGGAAGAGGGGCTGTCCTTGGAAAAGGGACACAACCCCATGCTCTAACCTACATACCAAGGGATGCTCAAGCATTTTGCATGAGAGAGCAGACAGACAAAGGGTATAAACAAGCTAAGTCCCTTTGTGGACTTGACTAGTGTTTTAAACTACTGAGACTGCACACACATCTCTGCTGGAATTTAGTAGAATTCAATGATGTAGAAAAGAATACAGGACTCAGCATCCCCAAGCTGTGCTTAATTTTCAAGGCTGACAGAATTTATATGGCATAACATTTCATACACATTTCAGAACTGAATTTTATGGCTCCCCATATACTTTGTTTACTTCTTGTATTTCAACTGCCTTAATCCAACACTTGAAATTATACACATTCTGATAGAAAGCAACTGATGAGGCTCACAACTGGCTGTGAGCCATTGCTAGAGAGAACACAAAGGGCTGGACATGATCTTTGGTCTAACGTGGTGATGGCATTCATTCATCTGCTCTCCTAGCTGCCCACATACAGACCTTAAAGCATCCCTTAAATATATCACTTAAAACTTCGTAATGTCTTGACACATCTCTGTATAAAAATCAGCCAGTAGCTTTTAAAAGACATTTGAATCTTCCTAGAAGTTAGGCACGTAGGTTTGCCAAAACCCATACAACAGTAGTCATATATATACGGTTTTATTGATACTACTGAAAAGTTCACTATAGAAAATTTAAATATTTAATGTGTAGTAAAAAGTACCTGGGTGTGTTTTTTTAAGGCAAACACAGTACTTCAGGTATGTCCCTTTAAATGGGACTTCAGAGTATGTGAGGTTACTTTAGCCAACCTTTACTTTTTCTCAGTCAATTTTCACTCAGTTGCAGCCTGCGTGTTGTCTCCCTCACTCATTTTGGATTATGCTATTTTCTTCTCAAAGTTTTAAAACCTATCAGCTCCTTCACATTTCTTTCATTTGAAAACAAGGTTGAAAAATGCATGGAAGCATTTCTACTGTGCTGCAGTTTGGTCATTTATGACTCTTGTGTGTATCTGCTGACTCTCTTTGGCAAGGGACAGCTTTACCTTGGAACTTCTCTCTGTGAAGGCTGCTAGTGTCTGTGTCACTTGCTTGTAAAGTTTGCATTTACAGTTACTGGCTTTTCTTAAATTAATGCATTACACTTCAACTGCAGAGAACTCACACTCATGTATATTTTATCTCCCTAGACATTATTTGGCATTATAAAATATATTTCCATATATTTTAATATATTTAATATAATTTATCCTGCAACTAAAAAAACCTAAGAGTATTGATTTGATCTTCCATTAAGGTTATCACACAGAACCATACAGGATCAACTAGGTTGGAAAAAACTTTGACATCATTCATTCCAACCTACAACCTAACACCACCTTGTCAACTAAACCATGGCACCAACTGCCACATCCAGACTTTTCTTAAATGCCTCCAGGGACAGTGACTCCACCACCTCCCTGGGCAGCCAGTGCCCAATCATCCTTTCTGTGAAGAACTTCTTGCTCATGTCCAGCCTAAACCTCCCCATGTGCAGCTTAAGCCTGCATCCTCTTGTGCTGTCGCTGGTTGCCAGGGAGAAGAGACCGACCCCACCTGGCTGCAACCTCCTTTCGGGCGGTTGTAGAGAGTGACAAGATCTCCCCTGACCCTCCTTGTATCCAGGCTAAACAACCCCAGCTCCCTCAGCCTCTCCTCACAGAACTTGTGTTCCAGGCCCTGTACAGCCTTGTTGCCCTTCTCTGAACTAACTCCAGCACCTCAATGTCCTTCCTAAACTGAAGGGCCCAGAACTGGACACAGCACTTGAGGTGTGGCCTCATCAGTGCTGAGTAGAGTGGGACAATCACTACTGCCCTGGTCCTGCTGGCCACACTACTGCTGATACAGGCCAGAATGCCATTGGCCTTCTTGGCCACCTGTGCACACACTGGCTCACGTTCAGCCTGGTGCCAATCAGTATCCCCAAGTCCCTTTCTGCCTGGCCACTGTCCAACCACTCTGTCCCCAACATGCTGTGCTGCAGGGGGTTGCTGTGACTGAAGTGCAGGACCTGGCACTTGATCCTGTTAAACCTCCTATCACTGGATTTGGCCCATCAATCCAGCCTGCCCAGGTCCCTCTGCAGAGCCCTCCTGTACCCCAGCAGAGTGACAGCCACCCTCTGCAACTTGGTGTCATCTGCAAATTTGCTGATGGTGGACTCCATCCCCTCACCCAGATCATCCATAAACAGGCCTGGACCCAACAGAGATTTCTGGGGGACACCACTGGAGACTGGCTGCCAACTGGAAGCAGCAACCATCATCACCACTCTCTGGGCCCAGCTGTCCAGCCAATTCTTAACCCAGTGAAGAGGGCACCTGTCCAAGCCATGGGTTACCAGCCTTTCCCTGGAGTATGCTGTGGGAGACGCTACCAAAGGCCTTGCTGAAGTCCCGGAAGACAACATCCCATCCGTCCCCACATCCACCAGATGGGTCACGTGGTCATAAAAGGAGATCAGGTTGGTCAGACCGGACCTGCCCCCCCTAAATCTGTGTTGGCCACGTGGTCATAAAAGGAGATCAAGTTGGTCAGACCGGACCTGCCCCCCCCTAAATCTGTGCTGGCTGGGTCTGATCCCTCATCTGTCTTGTAGATGCCATGTGATCACACTCAAAATGACAATGTACTATGTCTTTGCAAGGACCAGTGCTACCATTCATTGCTTCCAAGTTTGAGTTTTGAGTCTAACTGTCAACAGGACTGAGGAATTAAAGCAATTGCAGAAAAACATGCAAACCCAACAATCACTCATTTGGCAGACCATAATCAATTCTTAACTGTTAAAAAAAAAAAATAGCTGAGTTTCCAGAAAGGCGTAAAAAACTGACAGCATTCTGGAATGGAAAGGTAACAGAGCATTAAATGAAAGGCAGCAGAGAAACAGGGACAGTCAAAAATGAGAATGAATGTAAATTGTTTCTAACCCACTCAAAATAATGAATTTGTTTCCAATACTGCATTTCATGTTTTCACAGTAATATTATTCTAACAAACAGATAGGTCCTTGAGCCATAATTGTCTTTCTCTGAAACACAATTTGAGACACAGATCAACATAGGACTGTGGGGAAGATGTAATCAAAATTTGGTTCCCTTTGGAAACATCCAACTTCGTGGCATGTTACTAATCACTATGGGGTAGAGATGCACTATTGCCAACATCTGTACTTTTTACTGAAAATCCTGTAGTATTTATTGTTTCATCTACAAAAAGCTGTTTCTTGAAACAAAGTGATTACGTGACAATCTTGTTTTTATAAAAAGTGCAGATGCACATGTAGTAATGCTGAATGCTCAAATACAACTAAAAATTAGTAACAACATATTTCTAGGGCTTAACATTCTCCTATACTAACATGTAAGCTCTAGCATTGGTTGTTCCTCAAGACTGCAAGGAGCTACTGCCACAAAAATAATCAAAGAACAGGTAAGGCTACAAATACAGTCTCCCTGAGATCTTTTAGGTAGAAGACCTCAAACTTGAAGAACATTATTACTTCACTAAGAAGTTATGCAAAAGTTGTCTTTGGTCCACTGTGATCCCTCAGAGAGGAAAGGCTGAACACCTCAGAGGACATGATCTCTGTTCTGCACTTCTGGAGAGCAATTATGCAAGACAGTGGGTATTATATCTGGGAATGGACCTCCAGACAGGTCTCAAAGTTCTTTTTGTTTACAGTATTTTCTTCTCAAGAAACTGACATCTCATCTCAGAAAGACGATCATCCTTTCAATACAAAGAATTACTTGATTTCCCTGACTCACTGGTAAAAACCAAAAAGCAGCTGAAGTGGCAGACTTAACTGCATGTCAAACTGAAAAGTCACAGTTCTCTTTTGAACATTGATTAAAACCGTAAGCAAGCCAAAAAATCCAGACCAAGCTGATCAGATGCTGATCCCACCATGTGGACCACTCTTCTTTAATAGCAAAAGAACTTTGTTTTCCAGCAGAAATCTTCACTGTAGGCCTGTGACAGGCACAGGGGTTTGTGATATTACATGAGTTTGGGTTTTGCTGCTGTTAAAGAAGTTTTTCTCACTCTTATGGCTTCATTTGTGATCTTGGACCTCTGAAGGATAATAGGTTGGGAGAGTATCATTGCAGACCGACAGCTGTTCAGTTCCAAGCTTCAAGTGAGCCTGCATTGGGTTGGATTCACCCTTCGGCGCCATGCAGTTTACCAGCTGCAGCTCTTTGGTGAAGCAGAATTCAATCTGGCCAATTGTTTGTGCTTCTTCACCCTAGAAACAGGAAGGGTAAGATCAGCCTTGTGGGGAGAAGAACATCAATTCTTCAGCTACATTGCCCTATCTATAGAATACAGTCATGATTATCTGTGTACTTAGCAGATGAAAAATGGAAAGAAAAGTACAAGAGGCATCCACTCTGAACAGCTTATGGTACACCCTGTTACTCAGTACCAGTCTAACAGCCTCGTTATGAAATGCTGTGACACATGATCCTGGCCTTTGCTCATCTGCACAGTGCACAAAAGCTGTTCAACCTAATGATGAGCTCAGGCTCAACTCTATGAATACTGAAGGGCACATGTGACCAGAAAGACACTTTTCACCAACTCTTCATAGCTGGACAGGAGTTGAAGCAAATGAAGTTCTCCATAAATGAGAACAGAAACTAAATTTTATAATAGCTTTTACAGAAAAGAATACAGAACCAAGCTGTCAGAAGGAGAAATGTCATTTTTGGACTACAGGCTAGGAGGAAAAATACTGACCATGAAAAAAGCAGGCAGGCACGGAGGACTTCCATGTGGCAAAAAGATTACAGGAAAATCCCCCCAAATGCTCAGGTCTAACAAAATGTGGGAAAAAATTGGTTTTGAAGCAATTAAGCAGGACAAAAAGATACATACAAGGCACAAGTAACTGTGATGAGGGGTTTTTTGTTTGTTTGGAGTTTGTGTTGTTGGGGGGGTTGTTTGTTTTGGGGTTTTTTTTAAGAAATTTAAAAACAGACAGTGTGTCTAACACATTTCAAACATCAAAGTACCTCCATCATGCATTTCAGGCATGGACGAGGCTAGAACTATGAAAAAGTACAAATAACTGAGATGTACTTTTAAATTTCTATTACCCAATACCTTCAGCTGTTAAGTACAGGAGACCCAAGCTGTAAATTACTTTCACATAATTGGAGCAGTATCCCGAATGTACTAAAAGCAATGGCAGAACTACAGCGAGCAGAGCTAGAAACTGGGGTTTGTGTTAGTCTGTATTTCTTTAATGTCAAAAGGTGGGTCACTGTACAACCCACATTCAACCAATATTTCTTTGTTCCTTAAAGTAACTGATAAACACATTCTAAAAATATTGTAACCTATAGACTATTTTCATGTTAAAAAACATATGAGTACAAAAACCTCAGAGCATTACTAAAGCAAATGAGTTGACAACACACTCCAATAGCAACTGTATCTTAGCAAGTTTTCATAAATTTTTGTCTGTGTATGGGCAATAACTCTGCCAAGTGTTTTGTAGTAAATCACCTTTAACAAGCTGAGATAAAAAGGAACCACTTATAAGAGTGAAAGCTAACCTTGTGGGTTTTGTTTTTTACTTTATTTTCTGTAAGTGCAGAATAACCAAGGTGAAAAAAAGGAAAGAAAGAACTCTACAACCTACACATGTAATTGTTCAGAATATTATTTTGTTCCTTCAAAAGCACTTTTGGTTCAGATATGGCGACCTACACTTTACAACATTGTCTCTGTGTACCACCTTCTCAACTGCATCGTGATGCACAGCACAATCGTTGGAAAGGAAAAGTAAAAAGAAATGGAAATATGAGACATGATTGGCTCAAAAGGAAAGACTACAGTGACCCTGAACCACAGTGAGGCATAAAATGTCTTTTTGTACCTCTTTAGGTACGGGCTTTCTGGAATAATCTCACTGACAAACTTCTGAGCTGCTGTATTTCAGAAGGATTCTGTTCACTGAGTAAAGTCTTCACACAGAACACAAGAGCCATGCTCAGTGAAGGGAAGGCTGCTGCTGACAGCAACACCCTCACCAAGGCTGACAGTCACTGGCTCCATTCAGCTCGCTCTTGTTGGCTTTAGTAATTGCCATGCAGCAATTGAACTTCAGCAGGCACAGTGGAAAGTGCTCAGCTACAGTAATACCTCTGGCATGGTGGTTACAGCATTCATGCAAGAGATACAGCTTTAAATCTTTTAAGACAGAGACCTTTAAAACCCAAGTCCAAGAATCAAACAATAGCTAAATGCAAACAGCTGTATACACAAGGAACACCTAGACCTAAGTTTCACCATACTGAAGATTTTTCACTCTGTTTTTGCTTTATTTTTGATAAAAAGTGCAAAAAGTTGGTTTTTTTGTTTGGTTTTTTTTTTTCCATTTTGGGAAGTTAAGGGAGTTTTTACCTCTTCTGGAGGAAGGCATTGGATCTTTGGTGTTACACCATAAAAACTTGTAAGAACTTCCTTTATAGCAGTCATCTGAAAAAGTAAAAAGCTTACAGAGATTAATAGGTCACGAGTACATCTTCCAACAGCTGCCACACTGGTTAAGCTCTCAAAAACTTTTATAAAAAGCACAGCCTTAAAGAACTAAAAAAACCTTAAAAGGTCATTTGTTCTACAGAAATTAGTTGACTCCTACTGAAAAGAAGTGAATGCACATGATTTTGCTTTATAAAAGATTGCCTCTTACCTTGTAATATGAACTGCTTGGCTTTATCCCAGCTTTCAAGAGACAACTGAAATAAAGATAAAACATTTTTCCATGTTTCCTGTATGCAAACATACCTTCATAATCATTAGGTAAAACAGATAATCTTAAGAACCTGTTAAGCATTACTGTGACAGGAGCAAGGGCAACTTGTCTTCCACTCTTTGCCAGCCTAGGAAAGGCCCTTTTCTGAAAGGCCACTTCCCATCTAACCTGGCAGGGTCAGGAAGAACCCTTTCCTGCACCTTAATCTGAGGAGCTGGAATAGTTCAGTCTTCAGACACAGCTAGGGGAAAAGGAGTTTCAGAGTGCTCTCTTCACTGCCAGGTAGGGCATGAGTTTAATTGCTTCCTTTTCCCTGCCTTGAGACATTCCCCTGTGCTCCAGCCACTGCAGAGGGCACAGGGGCAGACTGGTGAGGGTGCTCTAGGCACCCTCATATTCAAACACTGGATGGGCTTCCTGTGGTGGGAGACACACAGCACATCAGGAGAGGGATACAGCGTGTCAGTCTGGATCAACATTACTGTCAGGGCTGAAACTTTTCCTAACAAATGTGTTTTTGAAGAGGAAAAGTTGGTCACATGAGAGAAATGAGGTAATGCTCAAGAACCTCTAGCCTGTGTACCCCTTCCTTTAGGTTCAGTCCTGAGAGGAGTCCACATGTCCACACTGACAAGACTCAGGACCAAACACGTGATGAGCCTGTGACTCCCAGCTTCTTCTGTAAGAAGTGGGAATAGTCAGTATGATTTAATCCATAAATGCTGGTAATGCTCAACCCTTCCCTTCCAAGGTCAGTTTTGGCACTGCAAGATTTTACCCAGCTGACTAAAGGACAAGCTATTCTTCACTGTCATTTTACACTGGCTATAAGGAGGCCAATAAAATAGATGATGTTCTGTTAATTCTTACAGAACTCTGCATGTCCTCTTTTTAATAATTTGCTTTTTGGAAAATTTTTTTAATCACTGTCATTATTTTTTCCCATTCAAGTATAAATAATATACAGTGAGAACACTGGCAGTCTTTTTTTTCAGTAAAGATAAAATTAATTATATTCATTTTCACAACAGAAAATAAGCTTTGTGTAATTAATTTCAACATGCTTCAGTCTCTATTCTTTTGCAGTGTTGCACATGCTGATACAGAGTCACATCATCGGTCACTGTGCCATCTGTAAATGTTTTAGTCACACCATCACAGCTACTTAGGCAATTGACTTAGACATTATTAATTTTAACATTGCATATGACATGCTCAAACACTGTGTGTAGAAAAATCTGCCGCAGTTTTAAAAGACATCTCCAAAACCGAGGTGGGAGGGAAGAAAGACTTATTTCCTTTGTGCATATGCAAAATAAATGAGATTTTGTCTAGGAGATTGCTTGGACGGGAAACTGGCAGAGCATAAAAGGATGAGCTGGTTTGGGGGTTCTTTGGGGTCGTTTTATAGCATTTGTTTAAATTTATGTTCCTTGGTACAAAACTATTTCCTCTCTTAGACACTGTCCTCTTTTACAGACAGACAATTTATGGTCAACAAATCTAAGTCAAACATCCTCTCACCCATACCAAGCACTGATCAGGAACGGACTCTAACCTTCTGGCTTTCACCTGCAGCCAGAAGCATGCATACAGTGCTTGGGAAAGCCACAACAGCCTAATCAAGATTTTGAATCTGGAATGGCCAGTGCTTTGGAACCATGAGGAGAAGTCAGCCCCTAGGACAAAGCAAGAGTGTCATATTGGAGTTGTTATAAAGAACAGCAGAGGACTGCCTGCAGTGACTGAACACCACCCTTCATAACCTCCTCTCTTGCTGTTGCCTCTCAGCCTTTTCCCAGGATGTTCTGCACGATTTTGCCTGCAGCTTGTCCTTTCCTCTGAGCAGAGCACTGTCTTAAAAACAAGTGTTAGGGGCTCAGTATGCCTCTGAAGTTTGGGGAGTTTTGTCCCTTGATTTAGAACGTTACCGGTACCATAGCTTTTGGTATCAAGATACAGCCTGTAAAGCTTCTCAAAAATGTACTGGCTCACGCTGTCTAAACGATGCTGTTAAAGGTGCTGCTGGCTCACCTGACTCTGAAGTGACCAGAGACTGCTTATCAGGGTAACAACTCTTCCTCTGAACTTCAGTACTAAAAATAATTTACGCTAATACTCACTTCCTCTCTACCACCAGATTTTTAGACTTCCATTTTAGGCTAAATTTGAAACTTTAAGAACCTGTTTGAAATAAAAGGCAGATCAAGTTTATTTACATACCCATTGAGATCAACATGCTGGTAGAGTTCTAAGGCTTTACCAAAGTACTTTTTCTGAGAATTAAGGACCTCAAGTGTGGCTGCACAAGTGCCATGTTTGTCCCACTCATGTTTCCTACAGGAGAAAAGCAAAATGCAAATTTTAGAACACATTATTTGGAAATATATGTGCCATACAAGCTAGCAATCATACTTAAATCAAGTATCTGAAAGGCTACACGTGTGGAGTAGGACACTGCACTCAAATTTATTGCTCATGTAAAAAGTAAACCCAATCAAGATCACTCCCACCATTGCAGTCACAGCAACATCTTCTAAACATTCATGAAGTAAACATACATCATCCTCTTATGATCTCTCAGTGTATTTACACAGAGATCAAAATGCAAAGAATTTGCCTAGAAAACTACCACCTCTGAGCTTTTTCTAAGTTTCAGTGGAACCTTTTGTGCTAAATGCACTTTCAAAGCACTAAATTTTTTTCTGACTTCAAAGGACTAAGCCTTATTTTGGGTGAAACAGTGAAATTGCACATGCTGCTAAGATTTTAGCATCAACTTTTATGCTGGCCTGTGGCAGAATTTTCACAGGCCTCCTCTTAAGTCTTACTTCTAATCTATCATTCATTCTCCTATGAACAAGGAACAGAGAGCCAAGAAAGAAAAAAAACTCAAACAGGACAAAAATTGGGAAAAAGACAAAAATGTTCCTATGAATTCTAAAGTCCATGGAAAGACTAAGCAGTATAATCTTTAGCGACACTGCCTGTGGATGCCTTATTTTTTTTAATTATTTTCAAATTTTCACAAGCCACTTGTACTATACAGGTATCAGTTCAGCAGATGTACATAAAGATCATCTAATCACAAACTCCTGCCATCACCACAGCATCCTGTGACCTTATGATGCTCTAAGTACATCATCAAATAGCAGAAAAGAAGGACAACTATTATTCACTTGAAAGCCTGCCTTGGAATTGTCCATTTGTATTAAAAACTTCAGATTTTTCTTAAGGAATGAAAACATCTTAAAAGGATATGTTTGGATCTAGAGAAATAGTACACTACTTCTGAATAGAGAATTAAAAAAGCAACTGTGGTGTCAGGAGATTTGAGGCAGGGGAGAAGATGCTTTACTGTAAGATTTTCACTGTATCTTCCCAAATTTAGCCTTGTAGAGAGTCCTCATCTTGGCTGTAACATTCAACACAACTGCATGTCAAATGGATTGTTTATTGCCTGGAAGAGACCAGTTTCCATGGGCAGATTTCTCCACAAGGGGTTTTAAATTACTAATGAGAAATGATACCACAGTTTTGAAGTAAATAGAAGCTCTTTTAGGGGTAAACTTAGCAAGAGATAGAGTTAGCTTGGATCAGAAGCAGACAATAGTCAAATCCAAAGGGCTACTGAAACAGCAGTAAGTTGGAGGCAAGGCTTTGCACATCGGATGACATTTTTAATTCAGAAAATGTATGCATGCATGTGTGTAAAACTAATGATGAAGTGCTTGTCTTTCAAAGGCTTTCAGTAGTACTTGTATTTAAGTGTCCTGCCCTTTCTAAAAAGGCAGCAGAAACAGAGGGCCAAAGACCTGCTGGCATCCAAGAAGCCTGGGATTGCTACCATGGAACTGCTACTGGAGTGGTTTGGTGCAGAATGCACTGACAGTGCCCATGCACCATCATCTGCAGCAAGCCAAGAATGCACCAGGCCCAAGTGTTCTAATCAGTCCTGCGAGCTTCCAGGATGGACAGAGACTTTAGTCTCCACGAAATACTTACTGAGACTTTAAGATGATACTCTTCACAGCGTTACTTTATTTTGCAGCACAGCTACGTAAAATAAATAAATAAATTTTAAAAAAGACACTGAAAAGAGCTACCAGTGGTCTTGAGGGTCTCCATCCTTCTGCACCTCTTGCACCCACGAGCTTGGTGGTAGCACAGAGCTGCTGTCAGTAACTTCACTGAACAGAGAAGTAGCTACCATGACAGAGCATTCCATTTCTCTATTTCCTCTTCTATGAGGAAGCCTAAAAGGAAAGCTCTCTCAAGGCCAGCAACACAGTGAAACTAGCTAGGGAAAGAGACCTGGGAGCTGTTCTTGCAGCTAGCTGTGACATCCCAGGAGTGCTACTGCTATTCAGAATTTACCTGTCAACAGCAGCTGTTTCTCCTCCCTGGGGACAAAGGGAAGAAACATTCTATCACTAAGTTTCATTTCTCTAAAACTTGTGCAATAGCCCTGTCTTCAACAGCCTTATTTTACAAGAGAACAGATTTATACTGTGAATGAGACTAGAAAGACACACTGCTTCAGTGGCCTCCTGGACACTTCTTCTCATGCACAACATCTCACCCAAAGAACTACTCAGAAGGACTTTTTATAAAATAATATCCAACATGCTTTTTAGAGTTTTTTTGCACTCACCAGAACTGGGTGCGATTCAGAGATGAATGAAGCACATCAGGCCAGTAGTGTCTCATGTCTGACATAAGATCCTAAAAATACCACAATTAATGCACCTACAGCACTGAAAATCTATTTCTTAGACAATCTACATATATTGATACATTTTCTACAACTGAAGCCTCATCTTCTACTGTCCATTTAGTTGAAGAAAAATAAAAGGTCTTTTTCCCCCACGTTCTGAAAATGCTGTTGTTGGAGGTAACAGGTACACCTACCTAAATATCTGAGCGTACTGATACTGACACACTGCCTCAAAGCAAAACTTTCCTTCAGCTGTCCCTGCAGAAGTTGTTCAATCATGCAGCTTTTCACATTTGTCGGCTCAAGTCTCTTATCCCTGGTTACAACACGTAAATGAATTCTGTTGAAATTAATACATGGGGTTTTTTTAAGCAGAAAAAGAACAGAGAAGGACTAATGCTCTTGTAGAAAACACACAGAAAACAGTACTCTGAACTCTTACTTTCTTTGTTCTGATTTTGCAGCAGAAAATGTGAAGAGAGAGCACAGACTGACTGTTTTTCTTTTCACAGGTATTTTTTGCCACTGCAGATCCAGCACTTATGTGGTGGTGGACCTCTAGATTTTTTTAAGGAGGATGTAGCTGAATGAGCCAAACTGCATGTTCACAAAATCAAGTAGGTACAGCTGCTAATGACCACAAGGACTGCACGTTCAAGTTGTACCAGAAGCACTTAAAGAATTCCTGGAGTCCTTAAAAAACCATCCCTCTCAGTAAACATTAAGAGTGGTATTATAAACTGCAGAGTTTTCATTTAGGATGTGCAAAAGTAGTTGCACTTAGGTCTGCTTGGTATGTCTGGTCTTGTTTTAAATACCTTGATCTCGGTGACATTGAAATGCCATGTCCTATTACAGTCTTCAGCTTTGTCAGGCCTAGGGAAGCAAAATAAAATTGAAACAAAGATGTCTCCTAACTCACTAATGGCAACTAACACTATAGCATTGGCCTGAATTTTAAATATGAAGGATTATAGCAGGAGATTTTACTTAAGAATGCAAGTAAACCATCAGAATCTACAGTGGTTTAGAAGCAAAACCTTCAAGATATTAATTATGGCCAAAAGATTCCTCATGAAGATTCAGAAGATGGCCAAAAGATTCTTTCATGATTTCTTTGGCCCTTTGGTCCCTTTCATTCTATGTAAAAGTCATATGGGTGTGTCAATGATTTAGAAGAGTGTTGCCCATGATGTCACTGGTGTCATCAATGGCACTGACCTCCTAAATTGCTGCACCATCTGATGTTTCTGCAAGTATCACCAGGACACTCACTGGGAATCTATACATAATGCTGTTCACTTTTCCAGGAGGCATAGCTTAAACTCCTGCACTGATTTTAACCTGTATTTGTCAGGAAAAATTCTGAATTGCTGCGGTTGGCACCACTTCTAGTGAGCTGATTCCTCTGAAGCAAATTAGTTTTTCCTACACTTTTGCAGTATTTGTGTGGAGATAAGATACTTAAAGCCACAAGCACTCACGAGATATTAACAAATTATTTTTACTCAGGCAAAAAAAAGGGAAAACTATAGTTCCCTTTCTGCTTAAGACTGTTACTAATCTTATGAGATGTATAAACAAAATGCTTATGTGGCCACAGGATTTTAAGAGTTCAACGAGACATGAGATACAGAAGCGTATTTCAGTTTTATGTCAAAACATACAGTTTTAATTTTGTTTAAAGGAATCATAAGGACAGATTAAGATCTCCAAAAAAAGCCACAAAAAAACAAAACAAACAAAAACACAAAAAACCCTCAAAAAAACCCAACCCAACCAACCAACCCCCACCCAACAAAACCAAATCACTAAAAATCCTGGTACAAAATTTGCTTTTTCCTTTCCAGGCTGAAATAAACCACCCTATGGTCATACCACAATCCATGGATTGTCCAGTACTTTGGTGGGTCATGACAATCATTAGCATTCATCTGTAGGAAACAAAAACACAGAGTACTTGTTGCATGTGTCCAGGAATAAAGGTTTAAAGGGAAAAGTAAAACCTCATTCGCTGTTGGCCCAAGGCTCTGCTGTGACATGCTAACCTTTACTTGCCAAATCAGGAGCTGGTGAACTCCAGTTACTTGAAGCTGTTGTGGATTATGCCACTTAGGGACCCACCAGCATTAAAATTTTGAAGCAGATCAAGTGAATAATGGGGCATTCTGAACAGACAGCATAAAAAGAAGATAAAAGGACAGGTTGTGAGGTAACAGGAAGTAGCCTGATCCATGCTAAATGAACAGAGCTTTATCTGCATTTATAATATTCCAGGTGGCAGCTGTCTGTTTTTTCTCATCACCACATCCTTTCAAGGAGTGCAGAGCCATTAAAATAAAAACATGCAAAACAAACTATAATATTAGACAACCCTCTTTAAGCATGGAGGAGTAGTTTCATCACTGTATTAAAAATGAAAAATACAAAGAAGAGATGAAATATATTGCCAATTCCAAGTAAAACTGACATATATTTTAAGGATTTTGACTTGAGGGACAAAAGAATGGAGAGAAAAAGGAAGACTAAACACCTTCCCACAAAAACAAAAAACCAGAGCTTTCAGTAAAAACTGCTGATAATACAGGAGAAATAGCCTACATATTATTATTGTTTAGAACAGAGACATATCCCTGAAAAGAACAAACTAAAAAAATCCATGTCACACATCACAGAATACCATTACTGTATTTTCCCTGATTATTCTTCTTAGCAATTAGAGCTCTTTCAAGTAAACACTTTTTGCCATTAACTAACAACCTCCTCAGACATTCTTTTCCCATAATAATAGCTTTCCTTTTTGGCTCTGCATTCTGTCTTAATTATGCCACAATACCTTTTATGTGATGCCAGAGCAAGACCAGAGTGTAGAGAAGAGCAGAGACAGGCCTGTAATCTCACTAATTGCCTTCCACATGCCACAGGCCAGTGGCAGCAAATCTGCAAGTTCTGCAAGACTTTCTTGTTCTGTGTCCATTTCCTTCCTCTTCTCTCTTGCCACCAACAATACAGGCAATTACACCCAGCAACAGCTTTTTTTCCTTAAAGGAGTGTTTTGAACAAACACACACTCCAAAGGCCTAAACAATATTGCTCCTGTCACGACACAAGCTTTGTGGAGCTGGAGGGCTTTGGCCATCTAGCTCAAAGCACAGCAAATTAATAGTCAACAGCTTGCTCAAGTGAGGTGGCAACAAAAACAGTGCAATTGTGCTCCTTATTCAATCTTTAACTGCAGCTCTCACACATGCTAATGCAACACCCAGAGCATTTTAAATTTGGAATCGGCTCTCCCCTATCACGGCACTGACCTTCCTAGCAGTTTCTTCTGTATGTTTCCTCAGACTCTTGGTGTTACCCTGCGTGCTGGCAGAACTGCAAGGTCAATGCAACCTACAACACATTAGTTCACACCCTGTGCGCTTTGGCCAGCTTCAGACAATCTCATTTCTAATTCTAGCCTTAGTATCTTTCCAATGTTCATTTTACATCAACATTATAAAAAATGCAAATGCTGGTCTGCAAAGCTGGGTACCCTTGCTTGCTTGTGCAAAAACACTTCTTCTCAGCCTTCCTGTTTATCACAGACTGATTGCTAAAGGATTAATTCAACCTCAGGCAACCACTACCTTGAAACAGACATACAAATATTTATTTTCAAGTGCACACTGGACCACAGAAAGCCCTGTATATCTAGATAATTTGAAAAAGAAGCATTGTCTTCTGTTTTAAAGCTATCTGATAATCAATCCAAATGAACCATATAAAACTGAGCAAAGTGCCATGAGGCTGTAGAGCACCCACCGTGCTGAGAGGGAACGCTACAGCAGAGGGATTAGCCTATTTGTAACAGCAAGACACTGCACAAACAGCATGTGCCAGAAGCATGGAAGCTTTTATCATCTCTGAAATGCCAAAAAGTGAAATATCATCAACCTGTCACAGAAGTGTTACCTGTAGATCTGCCCAAGTTACATATCCCTTGGTACAGCAGCTTGTCAATGCGAGAGATCCAGTACTGGATCACATATAGATACACCAAGATGAAATTAAAAAATCAGCTTCTGGAAAGTGAAATACTTAATCCTGCTCTTCCTTCCCAGCACCTTGCTTAAGTAGGCCATCTCTTTAATTCAGATAAATTGTAAGCTGTTTTGTAATGAAACATGGCAACTGCTAAGAAAAATCCTTGCTTTTCAAACTGTGGAGAGAGTTTATCTCTTCAACTTCTTCCCCTCAAACAGTGTGCAGTTACCCCCCTTCCTCCTTCTCCCCACCCCTTGGGTAAAACAAATGAATAAATGAACCAAATTTATAAGGTTGCTGAAAAAAACTGAGAGGCAAATAAAACATATTTCTTTCTTACTGAACACTTCTAGCAGGAGCTGACAAGCTAAAACCTTTCACAAGTTTATCCTTACAGAAGATAAAGACCCACAAAACCATCTAAACCAGACATTCACAGAAAACTTGTAGAAGTTGTAGACATGTCATCCTATGAGTTACACAGACATTTGGAAAAACATTTCTTTTGTTCGAGAACAGGCAAGAGTTGAAATTACTTTGACACACCTGGCTTAATACAGAAAAGAAACAGCAAAGAATCAAGCAAAGATCAAAGAACTTTTTGATCTAATGCTAGATCACAATAATGTACTGCCCTCACTTTAGTCACTTAAATTCTTTCTGTATTATGTGACTACTTCTATTTTTACCAAAAAAAGAAGGAAAAACAGTGTTTCTATTCATTTAAGCTTTTGCTACAAAATTATTGCCAAAGCCTGAACTTAGGAAAATTTTTTATCTCATATTAAAAATTAAAAAATGAAAAAAAAAATCATCTGTTGCTTAACAGAACATTCAAACTTGAATTCAGACTCTTCTGTTCATTACTCTATTCTGTTGTCCTTTTTTTGACTCTTTCCTTTGACCAGCACATATGTGCAGTAAAAGGCAGATGACAGCAGGTACCATTTCCTTATTGTCCTTCCAATTCCTAACAGAGAAGGAACTGAATAACTTATAAACTTCCACTGGATTTTCCACATTTCACACACACACACAAAACCAACCACACAGAAAGTTTTATCTTTTTGCAATCTCCAGGATGCAAAAGCTGAAATAATAGTTCTCCTTTTAAGTTGTGAATAAAAGATCTTCACAACTCCATAAACAGGGAGTAGGAAAGTCCCTCTTCTTGCCCTTGAGTTGCTCTTAAGTCACATTGATTTGTTATGGGGAAGTGTGGCACGAATTAGCCACAGGCACAATTTTTATGGGAACATGAAATTGATAGTCACTTGAGGTCTGTGAATTTAGCTTAGATATCCTTACATAAGACACAGTCACCTTAGGTCAATTATATGGTACTGGAATTTCTAATCACATTACGAGTAACTAGGTCCTGGGGTTATCACTGCTTCCATTCTACTACTTCATTCTAATGGGTTCGTTTGGAAGACAAGATTACAAAACACTTTCCAATTTAATTGTGCTGATTGCATTCAGCACCAGCTGAACACTTAGTGTTTAAAGCCCAGGAAGAGCTGGGAGAGATGTATGCTCACACTTCTGGCATGCTGATCTGTGCTCTCCAAATTTTAAAGCAGGCCTTTTGGGCTTTCAAAAGCCTGAAAAACTTTTCAAGCAGAGATATACAAAACAGGTAGGAATTCAGATGCAGCTCATACACACACCTATGAGGAACACTTTATGTACAAAAGAATCTATAATCAGATTCTTTTATACAGCAGGAATAAACTAAGAAGTACTTTCAGAAAAAAAAGGTATCTCAAAGCTTTTTTCCATAAATGATATCGTGACTTTTGCAGTTTCTTTCACACAGCTTTTTCCTTTCAACATCATGTCAACAGTTTTAAACTGAACAGTAACATTAAAAATATTTACACCCTAAAACAAAACAGTTATCATATATAAATACACCAAACATGCAAAAGAATCTAACTACTGAAAAATACTTAAATGAATTCCTGAGTTTAGGAACTCCTCTTACGTAAAACAAGAAAGCTGTTATAGGAGTACAGTTGAGATCTTCTTTCTTCATATGACTGAATGATGGGAAACTAGGAAAAAAGTCACTTTATATGATTTTAATTTCCCTTTTTCTTCACTTCTTTGAATGCTTCCGTCCACCTCTTACTACAGAAGATCAATAGAAATCAATAAAGTGTGAGGATGCCTATGTTTTCTGATGCTCAACAGCTTAAATTACTCATCACAACTTCACTAGAAGGTTACGAAAGTTATTTGTCAATTGCACTCCCTGGAATTCAGAGGAGGAACCAGCATAAATACACAGTGGGAAAACTGGTTTGTAGGGGTTTGTTTGGGTAACAGCAATAGTGCACCTCTGAGCTGTGCTTTGACAGACCTATGTCAGAAGGTTGGGCTCATTTTGGGTTCACATCCCTCAAATACAGCAAAAAATGCAGAAATACTCAGAGATTACTGCCACACCTTTAGAGCTCTCTTTCCTAACTGAATCAGTATTTGACAACATCATGGAAATACTGGAGCCAACATTACAAAGCTAAGATCTTACTGTGCAGCAGATAGGTCAGGTACTGATCTGTTGTTAGTCAAACAAAGCAGGTGAGTCTTCCTACAGAGTCTGATGGAAGTCTAGGATTAAGTTTACTTACTTAACTAGTTACTTGTTAGTTACTTAACTAACAAGATGTCATAAATTCTGTAACTAGCTTAGTGTACAGTACTACACTGACTATCTGTAACACACCACAATCTTGCCCTGTTATGGCTGCTCCGGAGTGTAGGGGAAGTAGCAAAAGTTGCATCAAGATCAGCAAAAGCCTTTCTAAAGGCAAAAACAACATTAAATACTTAATGGGCTTTATTCCATCTGTTTTCACATGTTTATTATCTTTATTATCCAATGCTACCTTTGTTAGGATAAAAGAGAAACACAAAAATCTCACCTTACATACAGTCACTGGCCAATGATGAGCAAAATACAGCTTTTTCCAGGAATGAGGGTGGTTGTCACTGGAGAGAGACAGACATTTATTTTTCCTCAAGCATTTTAAAAAGAGGAACACCTTCAGGCACACACTCCAAACACAAACTAACAAGTCACAGAGAAACAACATTTTTGGGAAACCTGCTAATACCCCCTGTTGTTAAACAAATTCTCCTTCCGGAACCCTATGTGCTTTCCATTTCTTAAGTATGGAAAAAAACACATCGTTCTGTATTATATTTAGGAGAGCACTTACTGGCACGCTTTTAAAACAGTAATTTTTTTTTGACATCTTTCAATTTTTTAAAAATTTCTTTGTTTAGGATGTTAAGAACCTTCTAATTCTTCTTGATAGGCACATTATCTGAAAAAAAAAAAGCATACAACCTTCTTGGAACTGTAACTACTTTTCTAAAAAAGAAAGACTACAACCACTCACAAACTACGTAGTTTCCACTGCAGGAGATGCAACTGGATCTTGCAAGTGTCTCCAAACTTTTTGATTAAAAAAAAAAATCAGAATAAAAAGTAAAGTACAAACTACAAATCTCAAAAATTCTGACTCTCTCAGTTTATAGGCATTTAATTCAAACAGTGCATTTTTAAATGCTTCCTAAAAATTAAGTAATTTTCAAACATTTAATAAGTGATCAAACTGTGACAAAGGCTTCAGGTTACCTACAGAAGAATTTAAGGAGTATTCCATAGTTGACAAGAACAAAGCCTCTAAGAATAAGAGATCTGTAACTGACAGACCCACCAGTACTATCTTATTCCTATGCAAAGGGGGAAAAAAAAAACCTCAAAAATCTGTTCAAGAAGTGTTGGAAGCCTGTATCACATCACTTCTATAGAGGCTTTTTCTAACAGTTTGGAGCAGACCTATTCTGGTTAAAGCAGAAGTAAATAAAAAAGCTGTTGCATCAGACACCACAGCAGATATATTTAACTATTTAACTATTAAGCAACCAGATAAATTAATTAAATAGAACAGCCAATGGGAAAAATGAAGAGATTTGTAAATCATTTAAACTGACAGCATTATGTGCAGAACTGTCAAAATAAATTGTTATTCTCTGGAAGCTAATAGCCACTTGTCAGTCATTAGTTCTTGCTAGAGGATTTGGTACCAAAAGAAGAAGAAAAAAAGTAATAAAGTACAAAGCTAATTCTTCTCAACCTGAGGACAACCTAGGGGTGCTTCTGTGTTATATCATGTCTCCATTTTTTCCTCTAGTCTTTCTACTTTGCAATGGCCACATTTTCTCTTAAGCATTTACATGTATCTGTGGTTTTCTATATAATTTAGGAGAATAGCTCTGGAACTTACCAGCATAACCACAATGAAAACTATTAACACTTTTATATGGGTCTTTACTGTTGCTGTAGAAACCTGAATAGAGGAATTACCCTATATTGCAGAGCAGTTAATTTCCTTGGTTTTAAAAAGTCCTTGCTTAGAAAAGATCTTTCATTAGATTTTTCATTAGATCTATAATCTGTACTTGAAATAGGAGCTGAACTTCTGCAATGTCAGTCATGCCAAAAGGAGTTCTAGAACACACTTTTTGGCTAAGGACAGGTCAGAAAACTGTACTTATTAAACAGAGCAAGCTAAGCTCAGAACTGGAATCCAAGGAAAGCCATTTTCAATCCCTATGCAGCTTCAGAGATACATCCCCTTCTTTGGGCCTGAGTTATCCTGCTCTGTGCAGCTCAGGAATGTGCCTCTAGAGCTGACTCTGTTGCCAAGATGGCCAAGCCAGAGCCTAAATCCTGGGGACTGAAGAAACGTCAGCAGTATCTGAGCTACCAACCAGTTGCAAAGTAGGCACTGAAAGAAGTTCAGCACTGAACTGAACCCCTAACCATTCTCTTGCCAAAGCACTGAAAGGAAGCAGAAAAGTTTATTTCCTCATACAATGCAGTAAGAATTTCAGCTTTGTCCACAGAAGGGTGTGATTTCAGGGGTGTGGTTTCTCCCATGGCCCATTGCTATTGAAGCCCTGATTTTGCCATGGTGTAACAACTGCCAAAAGGTTGTGCATCAATCTGATACAGCCTCAGTTGGGATGTCCTATGAAAATGATTTTTATATGGTCAGAACTGAGAAATTAGAAAGGAAAAATAAGATAAAAAAAGTAAACAACGCAGCAGTTGGTGCAGTTCATGCTACAGGGATGACTTCAGATTTATTGCTCTAAGTCTCAAAATAATTTTCAATTTTTGTCATTACTACATCACAACGCTAAATGATTTGTCTACAGCAAGATTAGTGAAGTTTTAAGTGGAATGGGATGGAACAAATGGAATTTAAGTTTCCCCTCTTTCTTCATGCTGATACATTAATAAACATAAAGGTTTTCTCAGGCATGATCCTTGCTCCCCCAGTTAATGTAGATGCCTTATAATAAGTCACCTAAGGGAAGAATAACACATCAAAAATAGTACATGATAACAAATTTACATTAGAAGTTAAACCACTCTGATCTGCACTTAATGAGTTGTCAGACGTTTCATTTTAAAGCACAACTTACCTTTGAGTAAATGTATCTGAAGTACACCAACAACATAGTGCCATGGAAAACCAACCCAGAATCCAATAGTGCAGCTTTGCAGGTTTCATTTTGCTATCCAAATAGCTGTAAAAAGGTGTTGAAATAAGAAATCTGTTACCTATCCAACACATTTAAATGTTAAAATGCAGAAGAACACTACTGTGTCAGAAATAGCAGGTAACGGTAACTCTAGATTAGATTTACAACATGGTTAAAATGAGGATCTCTTTCAGGGCTGTGCCTGATTCCCCAGACTGTATGGTAATTTCCATAAACTAATGGCATCAAGGATGAGATGATAATTTCCTATTTTTTCTTTACTTGCACACAGTCCCAACAGAGCCACCTTTTAATTAACAGAGATATATAAAACTTCTACACAACTATACTTCATGTAATTGAAGGCTCTACTTGTGGTCAGCTCAAATGCCCAAAGGGATTAATGAAAGAAACTTTGAACTTAACATTGAATATTTATGTTGGATGGGCCAGGGCTAACATTAGAAACTCACAGGAAGCCAAGTATGATGTCCAAAGATGAAATTCTGTCTAAATGCTAGTCAACTACTGAACTGGTATTTTAAAAAAAATGCTGCTAAAACCAGATGACTTTCTGTTCTTGTTATAAACCTGAGATAGCCTCTATGAAACCATGGACAATTTCCCTAACACCTCATGGACCTCAGAAGTCAGGGGATAAAAAACCAAATGATCTTAACCTTCACCAATAGAAGGACTTTCACTTGGCACAGGCCAAAAAACCCAACTGCCTCCTGTATCCACCAGCCACTTCACAGCATTTCAAATGCTACCTCCTGGAAACAGGTGTACATTCATGTATTTACATGCAAGTTATTAAAGCCTCACCAAACCTACTTCCCAACTTTCTCAGAATGAGAACCCTACACTGCAAGACTCTGCGTGGAACCTAGGTGACCTTTCTAAGATTGCTCACTACACAAGTCGTAACCCTTTTTTCTGTGAAGGTTTTTTTAATGCATAAATACAGCCTGCTTTGACACCAGTAAAGACATGGCTGATTCAGTCATTAAAGCTAACTTAAGTAAACTCAGTGTAATTCTGATTCACAGCTCATTATAAAGAAGAGCCCATTTTCCCACAGTTATTGTGTGGCTCTGGACTCAGTGTGTAGAATCCCACAGTTCCGCAAATGCTGTGCCAGAGCTGAACCACAAAGGAGGGAGCCTCCCCGCTTGCAAAATGTGTGGGGATTTCAAAACTCGTGAGGGACTTGGGCAACAACAGTAACCATCAACCAGCTGAGTTTATCACAAGGTCTTGCTAAATCATGAGGAAGCTAACACCTGTAAGACATTTTTCTATTTCGTACATTAATGACTCTCTAATTTGTAATGGACACATTATCAAGGTATATCTAACAGAAGATATAGTAAGATAAATATTAGTTGCCAACTGTCAATTTCCTGATCTAGTTGCCTAAAGAACGCCTGAAGGAATTTCACTCACAAGGCAAAATTAAAAAAAAAAAAAAAAATCATTTGGACTGTGCTACTTGTATAGAAAAGCAAACAATAATGTAGAACTAATCTTTAGCAAAAGATAGCTAAAGCAAGACATATGCTGTATTAAAGAAATTGATATAGTCTAATATTTAAATTGTATATTAAATTGATATTACAGTGTATAAAAAAAAGTCACAAGTAATTAACTGCTGGATATTCAATTTCCCCACAAGTTCTGCACCTTAAGTGATCTCAAGCCTCATCATTTGAATGACAGGAATTAATGATGTGAGATTCTGCCTTACAGACCTGCTTAATTATTTCACCTTCTATTATTTTCAACTGAAAACTAACCAAGCAAGACTACTTTTTTGCATGAAAGACTATCTACCCAAGACAAAACATTAAGAGATGTAGGGAGTGTAAGATTAATGAAAAATTCTGCCCAACCTATAAAAAGCAGGAAGTACCACCTAAAAGATAGTAATGTCCAAATTACCAAATCACCAAAAAAAAGCTGCACTCTACAAAGGTGCGCAAGAAACACCTTAAGGAAGTAGATTATGAAAGAAAAGTAACCCAGCAAGCATTATGGCACTTCTTTTGATGCAAGTTGGTAGGCAGAAAGAAACTTTTTTTTAAAGGAACAAGTTGCAAAAAAAAGCATAAAGGCAATTATCTCCTTTCTCACTGGACTCTTACATTTGGTCAAGGAACGACCAGGAACAGAGGGAGCTTCAAAAAATGCTGCCATCAGAACAGAAGAAGGTACTCATTTACTGTACATATTGTTTGTTCTGAACCCTGGAACCAGAACAAAGGGACAACAAAGACACTGAGCAGATTTGAAAGTCCCCAGTCTGTAACTTATACTTTTTCCCACTAATAAACAATACATAAACTCTCTCTAAGGTATTAGCTCAGAAGATGACATTGCACCTATCACAGCACTATCATGACAGAGGGAATTTATTCAAGCTGACCTTTTATTTGTCTGTGACATTGATGGTGGAGGGTGAAAAGGGCATCAATCTCACCTTAAAGGCACTTAAATGATGCAGATTTGAGGAAATACACACCCAAATGAAAACTGTATTAACAATGAAGATGTATAAAGCACATTAATTTTTAATAAAAACTGCTTCAGTTTACTAAAAATTACAGTAGATTACTAATTCCACAAATACAACAAAGAATAGATTTAACAAATCTTACACCAACTCTTCTGTAATAAGAAACAGGGATTTCATATTATGAAAGTTAGTTATAAAAAAAGTCATGATGTTCCAAAAGACTTCATAATGTAAAAAACTTACAACTTCAAAATTAAACCTGCACACATGCATAAAATTATTATTTGAAACTAGGCTATCAATTCATTTTCATTATAGATAAAATTCCAAAGCGTAAGAACAGCTTTGGGTTGACTCTTCATTTACTATATCTAGAAAAGGAATGCAAAACACGTCTCTGTGTGCGTTTCTGTGTGTGTTAGGAACACGGTCAGGACAAGGTCACTTTCAGTTTATGTTAGCATTGTTCCCTGCTGTTTTCGAAATCACCTGCTCAGGCTTATCAAAGACTAGGGAGAAATAGTAATAAATACTGAGGAAATCCTCCTTTAACACATTCACTATGGTTTGAATTCTAATATACCATCTTGAGGGCACTGCTGATGTAGCATATGTTTCTTCGGGACACTAGCAATTAATCACTTCTATTTTGTACCCTTATTTTCTTTATTTTGCTTTTAACAATTAGCTTGACTACCAAATCCCTCATTAATATTAAATTTCCTGCTCTACAGTTAAGTTCAGCATGCAGAATCAGAAGAGAAGATGCTGCAGAAGAGCACTCAAGCATCAGCAGGAAATACCCATGGTTATGACACAACGTGAACGCAGCTAAATGCTGGCAGCAATGCCCAGAGACAAGATTTAGGACTGTTAGCCTGGCATCTAAAGCCACAAAAATGGAACACCCAAGGCTTTGGTAGCATCCCAAACAAGTCAGCACGCACTGCCTCTGCCACAAGGAGTTAGACAAGCCAAATCACAACTCTGTATGCCAGAAGCTCTTAGCTCCGGCAACTTTTACCTCCGCAGTTCGCTCCCAGCTGAACATTCATCCCAAGCCCGAGTAACTGCAAGCAGGTCTCAGAAGCCTTTTCACAGGCAGTATCAGGCCCACCGCCACAGGGCGATTTAGGCAGTACCTCTCTCAGAGCGCTCAATGCGGCGCAGAACTCGCCGCCGAGGCTGAGCGGGGTCGGGCTGGGCCCGGCGGGAGCAGGTGCCGCGCTCAGCTCCGCGGACTCCCGGGGAAGAACCGAGCACGGCGGCCCCTCGCACACCAACCAACACACGGCTCTGCTCTGAGCTCCGATGGAACTCCCTGGCACCAGAAAGCCCTTGCTCCAGATAAACAATCATTACAGAGGCGTCTCCACAAGCTGTAAAGACTGCAAATCGCCCAAGCACCGGAAGCGGGAGGCCTCCAAGCGACAAGAGGATGCCAAAGCTCATGTGAAGTGTAAAACAAAACAACTATTAACAGTTCTCCTGCCTCTAGAAAATGCTGCCATTTATTTGCGTGACTTTCGATTTGCTACGCATGGAATTTAAGGCATAAAGAAGTGAAAGCTAACATGGTTTGAGCCCGTCCCAGGCCTGCAAGTCGCACTTTTGCACTTCGCGCAGCTGAGACTCTCGGCGGCAGAGAGCCACCCTCCCAGGCAGAGAAGGCTACTCAGGAACGCGTCGGGCGGGCCGAACCGCAGCTCCCTCCTGCCCCGCTGCCACCGCGGGAGCGCAGCCCCACGGCGGGCAGGGGGCAGGAAGAGGGAATAGAGGGAGGCCGGAGCAGGGAAAGTCTCAAATCCGCCCTCGACTGCCCCAGGTTCACACCTCACCGCACCTCAGCGCGCTGCACATACCCGCGTCACCTTCCTCCCTCCTCTTCGGCGCTGTCCGCAGCAGCTGCCCCACGCCCGCCCCTCTCTCCCGGGCCGCGCACGGCCCCGCCTCGGAGGGCGGGCGGCGGGGCCGGCACCGCCTCTCACCGCAGCGGCTGCCCGGGGCCTGCCGGGGTGCTGGCGGCTGCTGCCGACCCACGGGCTGGGGCTCGGGGGGTAGCGGTGCCCCACGGCATCCCCGCTGCCTCCCTGGAGCATCCCCGCACCATCCCCGCAGCATCCCCGCGGCCAGCCGGGCACCCCGGGAGCAAGCCCTTGTGAGCGCGGGCAAGAAAGGGACGCCGGGTGGCAGCGGGCTGTGGAGGAAGTCATTTATGTGGATGGTTTTGCTCGTCCTGCTGTTTTGGTTGGTTCTTCGTTAGCATATTTAAGGGTTTAGTTATGATGATTTCATACTGAGCATTTGCGCGGCACAGAGGTCTTCGAGAGTGCGATGGGGACTTTAAATAGGAGACTACTGACTAATGGAAGCCTAGGAGCTGACACAGGCGTCTGTGGCTTGCTTCTCCAAATAGAGAAGTTTGAAATGGTAACAACTCGTGTTTGGGAGAAGTAGGAAGTTTCTGAGGAAGGGGACCCAAGGAATGAGTCAGGACTTGGTTCAATATTTTCTCAGCGGTATGTTAAACTATGAAACATATTCTGACCCCTCTTTCTCTGCCGGTGCATGAGTCATAAATACAAAGTATGATTATTAATTATTATTATATAGTTTTGAACTACAGGGGGTATGTTACAACCATCCTACGTTAATGCACTTAAGAAATACGTGGGCAGATCTGCTTCCACAAGCAAAACAACATTTGTTATAAACAGATTAATTACAGTCTTTGTAATAAGGTCTTTGTTCAAAGTCTCAGTTTTATTAACTGGTAAAAATTTTAATTATGTTTATGCATTTAATGGTAAGAAGGAGGATGAGGCAAAACTAATCTCTTTGCCTACCTTTCTGTGGAAACATGGAAATGCGCTGGATGGAATGAGTGATCCGTCTGTTGTTGTCTAAGAGGTATCAAAAGTTTCAGAAAATTTTTTGAAGAGTTAAAAATAGAGAAGCTCTCCAGATCCTTGTAATCAGTGCGGCTCGTCCTGCCTGCATCAGGGCTCCATCTGCCCATTGTCAGTGCCCATTGAGTCACTAGATAAGCACACCGAGTTGCTGTCTCAGAGCGATTCCATCTTTGCAGACTGGGGGTGAAAAGAGTGGGCTGTACTGCACACACTCTCCAGCCCGCAGGGTCATGTGCTCCAGTGCTAATCCTGTTTGAGGTGCCGTAGGAATTTGCTCTCCGAGGCTGCCAAATTACCGCTTTGCACTTTGTGAAAACTAAGCCCAATGACAAGTTTCCCATTAGAGTGGTTACAAAGAGAGATCCAAAGCTACTCTGAAACAGTGTAGGCCTTTAAAATATTAGGACAAAGAAGCCACATTTTTATGTTACAATATCACAAAATAGTTCATGTTAATGGAGGCTGTTATTAAAAAGAATGTTTTTGTGAAATGCGGAAAGGTAAACAATGGATAGCTACATTGAATAACCATCTCCTTATAACTTTCTATTTAATATTTATGTCTACTATGATCTTTTGTTTCTCTATTGCTTTTATCTCCTGATCGCTGCCTATTAGCACTCATGATGCTATGAAAAAATGAGGAAATGTCAGAATATTTGAAAAGTTTCTTTTAAATTTCATTAAAATTACATTCTCAGAAAATTCTGAACAAATGTGGTAGTATCCTAGATTTCTATATGTTTATATGTTGAAATGTGTGGCCTGAAAAAAAAAAAAAAAACACAAAATGAGCTGAAACACTTCAAAAGAATATATTTTCCAGCTTTCAGCAGTTTACGTTAGGATTTAAGAATCAAGATAGAGACTTTCAAGTTTTGTGTCCCTGACACAATGCATTGTTTTGCTTTGCTTGTTCCCATTGCACAAATAAAACAAACAAATCCAGCTACACTTTATTCTTAAAAGTGTGATAAGGAAACATTTACAATACTCTGAGCAGATACACACATTTCAGAACATGTATATTCTCATGTCCTAATTTTAAGTCAATAGACTTGGTCCATGGATGATTTTGAATGCTTAATTTTGATTTAAATTGTGTTAAGAGCCTGTAGCTATGTGTTTCTATGATTTCCGCAGAGTTAGACTTGGGAATAATGGCAACATTTGCTTCAAATGTGAGACAGTTTGAGTACGTTGCAATAGGACACTGGACTGTGCTTTGCTGCCCTCAAGCTGATGGATATTTAGCTGTATAATAGTCTGGTATTTTGCAGAGCTCAGAAAGGGTTATCTATAGAATGGATTCAAAATATTATCTATGTATTTGAAAGCCAGAAGGCACTGTTAGTGAAATGCTGAAACATTGTTGAATCTTACAAATTATAAACTACCTGCTATGTCTACTGATTTTTCTTCCTCTGCTCCATCTTTCCTTTAACTCAATCAAATAGTTTGTCAAGTGGGTTTTGTCTTTCTATTAAGTTTGGAAATCTAGTGGGCAAATAAAAATAACTGTAATACCACACATTACGTTTCTCCTTTACTATTTGTTTCTGTTTCTGACACGGTTTTGAAAAATTAGATGGAAAGAATTGTTGTCTTAAGTGCTAAAGTACAGTGTTGTGGGTTTACTTTAACACAGTTTCATACTGAAGTGAAAGACTACTCATGTTTCCAAGCTTCAGGGCTTCAGAATGCAACACTATATTCTTTGGGCAGCTGTGGGAATGGGCATGGGGCTCCAGCAGTATCTGCCATGTGTTCAGCAGCAGTGTCCTCACAGGCTTGGCCGAGTCTTTAGAGCATCTCTGAACAGTCAGTGCACATGTTTTAAAATCAGCCTCCAGAACGCCCTGCCTTGCTCCAGAGCTGTACATGCTCCCTTGGAGCATTCCTAACTTACGAAATTATTTGTCATACATTGGACTTCACGAAAAATAATAAGCAGTTCAGCGTGGAAAAAATGCCACATGTAGTGCTGCAGAGTAAGCATTACAATTTACAAAGATTTATACTTTTTGTTTTAAGGAGCAACAAAGAGCATGCTTGTTATGAAGCAAGGGCTCCAGTCGCCCCTTTAGTGCTGTGCAGCGCCAGGTGCCCTTGTGGGCAGCAGAGCAGGCGAGTGAGACCTTGCCCGGAGCTCACTGCTGCCCTGGGGTAGCTGCCCACCTCCAAAGCTGCTGGAACGAGCTTGGCCCCGGGTCGGGGGCTGTTCACGCCTTCAGCCCGAATACAGATCAGCTGCGGCGGCCAGCTGTGGGACAGGGGGGCTTCAGAGTGTTGTCCAAGCGCTTCTTGAACTTTGACGGGCTTGGTGCTGTGACCACTTCCCTGGGGAGCACTAGGATGCTTCTTCCAGTGTCCAGCCACTCTCTGGATGAAAACATTTTCCTAATAGTTAACCTAAACCGCCCGTGACTCAGCTTCGTGCCATTCCTTTGGGTTCTGTCACTGATCACCACAGAGAGATCGCTGCGCGCCCTTTTGCTTCCCTCACGAGGAAGTTGTAGACTGTGATGAGATCTCCCCTCAGTCTCCTCCAGGCAGAACAGATCAAATGAGCTCAGCCGCTCCTCGAATGGTTCCTTGGGTTCGAGCGTGGCGGGAGAAAGGGAGGGACGGGGAGGATCTGAGGGACAGGGAGGATCTGAGGGACAGGGAGGATCTGAGGGAGCGCTTGCGGGCGCGGGCGGCCGCGCAGCTCAGCCGTTACCGCCGCCCCCACTTTGAACTTCCCGCCCGCCGCCCGCGCTGCCCGTTCGCCGCCGCAGTTTCCAGGCTCGGCGGGCGGCAAAAGCGCCGGGTGGCCGCGGCCTCTCTGCGTCCCTTCTCGGGGCGGTGCTGAGGGCGGCCACCGGCCCGGTCCGCCCCGTTCCCTCGGGCCCGCCCTAGGCTGGTGCCTCCGGCGGCGGCGAATCTGCCGGGCCGGTCCCGCCGCTAGCGCGGTTTGGGCGGTTGTCAGGGAGAAGCAAGATGGCGGCCGCGGCGGCGGAGGAGGACACGGAGCTGCGGGACCTGCTGGTGCAGACGCTGGAGAGCAGCGGGGTGCTCAATAAGATTAAGGTGGGCGAAGAAGAGCCTCCCGCCGGCGGCGAGCGTTAGCTGGCGCTGACGGCGGCTCGCGGCCCTCCGGAGTGTGGGAGGACTGAGGCTTCCCGAGCTTCGTCCCCTCTCACTCCCGCTTCCAGCCGGTGTTCCCGGCTGGGGCGCTCCCTCGGCGTCGCGGCCTGGCGGTGGCGCCTGCTTTCCCCGTGGTGTTCCCCGGCCGCTCTGGTGGAGCTGTACGAGGGCCCGGGGCCTGAGCGTGGCACGGCGCTGCCCCGCGGCCGCGGGAATTGGGGCTCCCCGGGCGGGCAGCGGGAGGGGGGCGCGGGGCCGCCGCAGGGAGCCCTCGCTGGTACCGGGGGGCCGCAGGAGCTCCCTTGCTGCCGCCGAGCTGGCTGGAAGCGATGGGCAGCCGGGTGGTGTGGGACGGGGTGGGTAAAGTTAATCCCTGCTTCGATACGGAAAGCCCTTACTGCAAATTTCAAGCGGGAGTTACTGTGGGTCGCTGTTTAAGCACTTGTTCTTCTTGAGTGTGGGTTGCTTCAGCTGTGCCTTGAAGGCTTGCTCAGTCTGGAAACTGTCTGGTGATGCTGCCTGCTTACAGGGAGCAAATAACGCTATGTTAAGAAAATAAACGGAAGACAGTGGAATGCACATTACTTCTGAGTGTGTGGTGCAGCCTGAGCTTGTACCAGAAAGAGTAGGAAAATTGGTTCCATGGATTCTTGTTTCCAGTAATAATTATTGTGTGTAAGAGACCAACACAGGTACGGAAGCCTAAAAATAAATGGGTTTCCTTCAAGGCTAAAGGAGAAATGAAGCGTGGCCTGGTCAAGGGTTGGGGGTGTTTATCCACAGTGCTCTAAGTCTCCACAGGTGGATGGATGGTCGTTGCTGATGTTTCAGGAACAGTTCAACAACTGAAGTGGTTTATGGAAGTGAGAGCATCTTTGTGTGCGTGCTTTCAAGTCTACTGCATTTTGAACTAGTCAAGCTTTTCAGCAAAATAATATTAAAAACCATCTTGTTCATCCCTTTCAAATGGATGATCCTTATATAAGTCCTGTAAGTGAATGAAGATTCTAGCTCACATAACTGTGAAATGAGTAGTGAGACCTTTTTGTAATAGATGTCAGATAGGCCTTTTGGGCCACCTGTTAACTGCTCACATACTGTTAAACAATGCAAGTATGGTGATAATAAAATTGTAATTAAAAAAAGAATGCCAAAGCAATTGGGTCACACTGAGCTCATGAACTGTAATTTCTTAATTCCTGCCTTTGTGTAGTATGTAAATTTTCATACTGTAGTTAGCAGTCCATTGAGTTTTGTGTAAATACATTTGTAGTTCACTATTCTATAATGCTTAAAGTGTGCAGTATCCAATATTGCGTAAGGGGTCATTAAGGCAAGCTAGCAAATGACTTGGAAAAATACAAACTGCAGCCTCCTTACCGGAGTATGTCTCTCTTTAATACAAGGCATTGCTGTTTAATAACTGATATGCTTATGGCTAAGGCTGTTGACCAGAGGAATCCATGGTGGGTTTTTTCTTAGCTGTAAACCTTAATTGGCATGTGAGTTTGATGACTGTTGATTGGTAGTGTTAATGGCTTACAGAATTTGTTCTACTATTACCTGACAAAAAGCCCATTGCTGAAAGAATTAAGGTTGAACAAGGCTTCTTAAACTGTCATCTTTTAATTGAAATTAGGTTATACCACCCATTAAAAGAGTTGCAGTCATCATTTTATTAAAATTAATTAAACATAATTTTGTTCAATAGTGTTTATCTATTATGTGTCAATATCTTTTTTATTGTGTGGTAGAACTGAACATTTACTTGTTATCAAAACCATTGCTTATTTTATACTCTAGAATGAGTACTGACCATTTTTCAAGATGGATGAGGCTAGAAAGCTATGGTAATGTATTTGTGATTTATTGAAGTAGCTACATTAAGGAGAAAAATATGAGGTCAATGTATGGCTGCCTTGGTATGAGGCACTATAGATAAAGACATCTCTGGAAGGATTAGAATTCAAGAACAATTATTTCAGTGAATGGAATGTATTGGAGTGTCACACATTGTGTAACATAATGAGAGTAATTTTTAGAAAGAAGCTTAGTGTCATAATTTAGTTCTCTAATAAAACATTTTATAATGGGTTGCAGTTTATTAGTTTATTCTTATTTGGAGATTAATTTCTTGGGTGCACTGTTGATGTAAATTACTTAGCTGAAAAAATGTTACTTATATGACATTCTAAAAATTTGTTCATGATTTTTGTATTTGTCTTAAAGTTTGAGTATTTGAGTAATTAATAAAGTAATATTGTGAAAACTGGAAGGTGTATAAATGGGTTTGCTGCTTGCAGTTGAGAATTTCCTGTATTCTCTAAGCTGCAATATGTGTGTGTATATATATATATATATATAAAAATCCATATATATAGTACAGATGTATACTGTATATAGTTTGTTAATCATTGGAATTAGTCTGATGAATAAGACAGCTTTCTAATGAATTCTGTAAACACGGAGAATATAATTGTAGATATTGGTACTTCAGTGAGAATTATCACTGTTTCTGTGTGTACAAATAGGGGTGTTCTGTCTTGAAGAGAATGTGATCTTTCTCCTAGGGAAGCTGTCGTCATCTGAGCAAGAGGGGCCATTATGCTTCTTGTGTGCTTGTTTGTTATCTTATTTTGTTTTGGTTTGTATCTTTTGATCTCTTCTTTTAGAATAATTTAGGTTTCTATTACCTGAATTTTGCATCTTCTCTAGAATTTGCTGTTGGTACAGTTGCGTGAGGGGGGTTAGCATCACTAGTGTCATATGCCTAGTAAAGCCTTTGGCCAGCTAGTACTGCTAATTTCTTACTAATTTGCTTCAAAACCTGGACAGCTGAGGTACAGGCAAATGGTGTGATGTTAAAGAGGATAAAAGTACTAGTTTTTAATACGAGCTGTTAACTGCATGTGCACAGGTCAGTTAAAATTGTCCTGTTTGCTTTTGCATCTTCAATCCGTGTACTAGAATGAACAATGCTTTTAAATGTCTTAGAATTATTAACTGTCACAATGAGCACGCTGGGCACTACAGTGGAAGCTCCCGTTTTCTGCGTTGTGATGTGTTATTTGTTTTAAAGCAGTTCATACCAGAAAATCAACTTATTTCTTGGATTCAAGCAGAAGCATTATTTTTTTATGTAACACTTAATTTCTTTTTGGTTTTGTAAGTCAAGTTAAATATAACTGTTTTTAGTTATTTCAAATCAACTGAAACTCAATATTTAAATGTCAATATGGTCCTCATAATATTCTCAGAGAGGAGTCTAAGTGTGACTGGTTCCACTCCTAGTCCCAGACTGTTTATGTCTAAAGGATTGTATGTGCACAATCAACCCTTTATGTCACTTAGCCAGGATTTCCAAGTTCAGCAGTGGTGGGGAAGAGTATACCCACCAAATGCTCAAGGATGAGAACCTCTACAGCTTTTGCAGATGGAGATGACAGGGAGGGTACTAGTGAGTAATATTGGTAGGGAAAATGCTGGTTATGGTTTGGCACCAGCCTTGGATTTGTGATGCATATAGACTGGTAGAGGTTTTTTCCTGGTGCACACAGAGGTTCAGCCTGGGCTGGTCACCAGCAGTTAAACAGCTCAATGCTCTGCCATTTCTCTTTCCAGAGAAAGGAATCTGCTCTGTATCCACCAAGGTGGATGACAGTTCTTTTGGCGTTAGGAAGTGGAGATGCTGAGAGTTGTGCAGAAAGGTGCCCGTGTGCCACTGAATCTTACATATGCAAGAGATTGTTTATGCTTGGGCACCCATGGGGCTGTTTCACAGCATTGCTCAGATGGCAATTATATATTCCTGTGCTTTGCCTGGAAGATCTCTGAGCATTACCCTGCAAAATCTTATGCATTACTTCAGTTGTTTCACTGCCCTAAGCAGACATTCAACCACACCATCCACTGATGCACATCTTGATAATGATTTGTGAGTGCAAGCTTGCAGGAGATTTTGCACCTCCAGCTGGCCCATTGCAGGTGTCTGAAGTAAGCATCTCCCATGTTGACACTTGCTGAACTTGCCTGCCCCTTGTTTCTTAGGGAATAGACAAAGTAGCCTGTATGTCTTCAAAGCAATGTGTTCAGCTGCTGAAGTGGATTGGGAAGGGTAGTACCATATGCATTTGGCAGGCTGAAATTTATATTATGGTTTCTGCTAATGGGAAATGCTAAATGTTATACATTTTGGAATCTGCAAGTGGGAGGTAGTTACAGGTCATCTTTCAGTCCTGAATGGTCTCTATCTTACCCTTTCACTTTTCATCCTGTATCTGCTATGTGAGATGCTGTGGATGGCTTTATAAGCATACTTCTAAATCAGATCAATAACCTTGTTAATGTAGGTGCTTGTTGTCTTCCTAGTAAGAGCATATTTCCAAATTAGATGGTCATTTTTTGAGATGTCACCTAAAAAGTGTGTTTGGGGAGCTCTTGAGATAGTAAGAACTGTTACCCCTTTTCCAGGGAACTGCAGATTGAGGGAGCTGTTTTCCTGGACAGGACTTAGGAGATGTGCAAAAGGGTCTCTCTAGGGTAAACTTACCCTGGTTCTAAAGAGGAATACTATAGTTCAGTGCAGAAAAGATGCTTTTTTCAGAGACTGCAGTTTCTGATTTGTAGTACTACAACAACAATCAGTAATAAACAGTGTTGTCTGATAAGCTGTAAATGTCTGGAAGGAGAAGGGGAAATGAACTTTTGTTTCAAAGCACTGACCCATACATTTCTCTAACACAGACGGTATTTGTCGTATACAATGTTAGCCTTACTTGTTTTAGCTAAGTTTAGTGAAACCAAATTGCTATTTCATTGACATGAGCTCTTGCCTGATAAAACTACTTAGGGATAGAAGAGAATGGGTATCTTTCACAGTATGAGAAAGAAGTCTGTAGGCTTGATGGATGTGAAAGTGATAGACACTTACTCATCAACATCTGTCTCTGTTGACATAATCCTGTTTTATTGAAGACTTAGAAAGAATATGGGTGGGGAATTCAAATATCAAGCTTTGCTCTGGTTTACTATTAGATGGTGTATAAAATTCTCCAGAGTGTATTTGGATTATGTTGAGAACTGCTAGCAGAATGAGGCAGTCTGGAACAGGGAAATGTGGAAAATGGCAAGAGCAGATTGCAACAATGTATGAAACACAGATTGGGCTGGTGCCAAAGGGTACTAGGGCGAAGACAAATGCAAACCATTCTTACTCATTAAAAACAAAAGAAGTGTGTGAAGAACCCTGTAAATGGATTAATCTGTGTAGTTGTATAAACCTTCAAATCTGCTGGTGGGAGCAAATTGCTGTGGCCATACCGGATGATGGTGATCTCAATCTCTGGTGTTCAAATTCTCTGTGACTGGCCTCAGCTCCTGAAAAGCCTACATGACACTGTCCATCCTACTGGTGTAGTGTGATTCATCCTGTAGGCTGATTACTCCTTTGGCCTCAGCTTTGTTAGTGTTGATTTTTATGTTCTTCTGCATGAAGTTGAGAATTACTGCTTTAACCTCACACAAATTCTAGTGTGAGGTTCTTTGTCTAAATTTATTGAGATGATATTTTGAGAATATTTTGCTATGATCTGAACAGTACCCACCTCAAAGTACGATGGTCAGTGTGTTGTTGTAGTAGTGTAAACTTTCCTTGAGGATCCGGATAGTACAGGAAAGTGTAAATTTAAACATTGGGGTGCTTGCAGGATTGGAGGGTCGATTGTGGGGCTGTCTATCTGTGGAAGGGCTTTAGGGTGTTATTGTAGATAATGCAGGTAGGCTAAAGGGAGGTGTAAATACCAGTGGTATTTTCTTCTGGTGATCAGCTCCTGACCTTAAGTTTATTAATTGGGTACTAAAATAAATAAAGGTGAACCAGCTATTCAGGGGAATGGCAACATCTGGGAGAAATTGACCATGTGTCATTAAATAAATATTAGAAAAGGAAGAAAAGCACCTCTGTTAGTAATTAAAAGCCATTGGATTGAACTTAGAGGAGTGGAGGAGACAAACAATCCCAATTCAGTGAAAAAAAAAAAGGCAGTTGTGATATTGTTCCAGAATCTCAAAACAGGTCAGACTCTGGATTAGCTGATGTACTGGCAGCTACTTTCAGACAACCTTATTCTCCAGTCCCATGATCCAGACCCCTAGGGGGATTTGCCACTACCCACATGAATTGACTGGTGTGTTTTATTTTGACCAGTTGTAATAGCCAGTCAGGAATGCTTTGGTATTTTTATTATCCTCTTATGTAAATATATTTGGTTTCCATGGTCTAAGTGACAAAGAAAGCCTTGCAACCGTTTCAGGTTTATCTTAGTGACATAAGACTAAATAAACAAGTTATTAGCTGTTGGGTGCAAAGTTAAATGAAAACTGATTTTGTAAGAATAATATTTAGGTTAATGGAGTGTGTGAAAGGTCTTACCGATTGACAACTGTACCCCAACACCTGAAAAAAGGTAAGAATAATAAATAATAAATTGCTTATAAGAGGATTTTCTGATTGAATGCTGTATCCCAGCAACCGAAAAAATGTGATTGCAGTGTCTGTATGACCATTGCATATAATTATTGTAAGCATTTTACTCTTCTTTTAGTGAGAAATCCTTTTAGCTTTTTTGCATTATTTTTTGTCCTTTAGGAAAGTGTACAAAGAAGGGGTTTCCTTTAAAAGAAAGTGTTTATTTTTCCCGTGAAAGATGTTTGGGTTTGGTTTTTTTGGTTGGTTGTTTTTTGAGTGGGTTTTTTTGTTTGGTTGGTTTGGTTTTGATGTTTGGGTTTTTTTTTGTTTGGTTTTTTGTTTGGTTGGGTTTGGGTTTTTTTGCTTTGTTGGGGTTGTTTTGGGTGGGCATTTGCTTTTGGTTTTATTTTTTTGATGGGAGGGAACAGTTACTTCATGTTTAGTACCTCTTGTAATAGGTGTGAGAAAGTCCAGACATTCTTTATATTGGTCTTATTCTTAGTTACGAAAATAAATCTTTTAAATGCTGCTTTTTTTTTTTCTGTTGAGAAAACTTTAGTATACTGTCTGTTACAGTTTATTACTGCAGTGTTATCTACTGACATTTCAAAATGTCAGATTAAGAGTTGATTAAAGTGGCAAACTACTTCATCAGATTCCATTTGATGCGTTCAATGGAAAAAGTAGAAAAACTGTAGTGCTCACAAAAATTTTTTAAAAGTAGGCAAGGTTTAAGCTTCAATCTTCAAAGTAGTCCTTAGAAGAATTCTGATTCTTTATAATAATATATTTAGAATCAGGTAGGTAAAACATTACTACCAGGCATATTTGAATAACTGTGATCATGTTCTTTTCCTTGAGAAATTCTGGGGTTTTGAGTGTAATCTGACAAGAAATCATAGGAATTTGTATATCTTAATGTTCCATTTTTTAATGGGTTATTACAACTTATTTGTTCGCATTTCCTGAATGAATTGTAAATGAAGGGTAGGTGTTTTGAAGCTGCCTGAGAGAGATGGATGTTTAACTCTTGGCAGAAACTAATAACAGATAATGTAGATACTTTGGAATCTTTTTATGTACAAAGAAAAGGAGATAATGTGGGTACTTTGGAATCTTTTTATGTACAAAGAAATAATTTTGGAAGTCTTGTATCAAATTATGCTGCCCCCTGCCTTGTTATCAGACTGGAAACTATTATTTCTCTGCCTGAAGTCACATTGCCTGTAATCTTAAGTGTTTAATTGCACTGATATAGCTTACAGTCCATGCCAAGTTGCTTGAGGAGAAACAAATAGCTGTAAAGCTACGTGCTAGCTCTTTGCATCCTATGTGCATAGGAAAAACGATGCTTGTAGAAATGCTATGTTTTGTTTTTTATTTGGCAGGCAGAGTTACGAGCAGCTGTGTTTTTGGCATTAGAAGAACAAGAGAAAGTAGAGGTAAGAGAACCTTAACATATAAATCAGAAAGAAAAATCATCCTTTGTGTGGAATTAAATATAATAGCTTTAGTACTTTCTATTTGTGAAATGCAGCAAGATAAAAAGATGTATTTCTGCATAAGAACATGATGCATTAAGATCACAAAACAGGACTATCAGGGTGTTTCCGGATGTTTAAAAACAGGAACTATTAAATAGCCTTCTGATATTATAATTTTAAGTGTCTGTCTGTGCTGGGTTAATATGGCTTCTGTCCAGTTGACCGGAATAACTAAATATTTTCTCCATCAAATACGTCTTCTAAAAAAGATATCTACTTGATTGGTTGAGATTTTATCAAATCAGAATCTTTTGAAATTGAAAATACTATACTGGGGTTTTTTGACAAGTGCATTGTGAAAGCAGTTTAATGCAGTAAAATGCCAAGTATGCTAATGCTTATGGTATTTCCCATAAGGATGTTGTAGACTTGCTTCAGGATAATTTGCTTTAACACTTAAGGATGAACTCTTAATTAAGAGATGGACTATGTACTGGTCCTTTGGCAATATAATAATATTAAGGGAATGAGATACTATCACGATTGCATAACAGTACTGCTGTGGAATACAGATACCAGTTTTGTGACCTCTCCTACTGCCACCTTTGCTCTGTCATTCCATTTTCTAGAACTGGGGAGTAGAGAGTGCTCTATGTCCAGCCTCTCTGCTTCAAAAGGAAAGGAATGAAAAACTGTTTTATTCCTCTACTGGTTCAGTGGTTGTGCTCTTTCTGGAAAAATGCTTAACTGAAACAGACAATATTGGGATGTTAGTAAGGAGGGGAAGTTATTCTATGATATGAGATTCCATATTCCAGAAATTTAACATAAGATAGTTGAAGATGTGATGGAAGGGTGATATAGAAGAACAGTACCATCTCTTTATGGGAAGCTTCAGCATATTGTAGAGCACCCAGAGAACAACCTCCCACACTACCTGGGGAGTAATAGCAGTAGTTCAAGTAACCTGAAGGGAGATTTGCTACAGTACATTTCAGCTCACCATTTCTCAAAAAGCTTACATGTATCATGATACTTTAAATTTATACTGTAGACACTGGTGATACCAGTTAAGTTAATACTTACCCCTACTCTCAATTCTTAAATATTAAGCAAGATTTCCTTTTTTCAGGTAGCACTTTCTTGTGCGTTAGCATTTGCAACTGTCGTGATAAATACCTATAATTGATCCTTTTCTTGCCCAGGATATCAATTCCATCTTACAAATGGCATTTAGAATTTTTTTTGAAAAATCCTAGAACGATTTTGACAAACCCTGACACAGCATATTGATTTATTTCTGCTTAAAAATTGAAGAGGGCAAATCTAACAAGGGAGAAAAAAACATTTTCGTAATATCTTTTAAGGTCTTTTAATTAATAGAAGATAAGTATTGAGTTGTGCACTAGTAATTAGTGTGGTCCACACTTCAACTGGAAGATTTGTAAATTTCCATTTTTTAAAAGGTTGGACTGAATTGCCTTAAACTTTGCACTATGTTAGAGGAGCAGCTTGGGAAGTTAGCTGCTTAGCTTACCTCTTCAGTCATTAGATAAAAAAAAATCAGTATGCTGTTAAGAATTTTGGTGAAATTACTTTAGCTCCAAGACAAATTTAATTTGCCTAAATAAATTTATTGCTACATAGCTTTTACTTGTAGTTGTAGAATTAATACAAAGGTAGATTTTTAAGAAGTGAATTACACAGGCAGGGCATCATTGTGGAGCAGAGTACACCAAAACAGTATCTTGCTGTGGTTTTCAGTTTCTTGCTAGCATGTAGATGACATTAATTACTGTTTGGTTTTTGCTTTTTGACAGAACAAAGCACCTCTGGTAAATGAAAGCTTGAAAAGTTTTTTAGGTACAAAGGATGGTAAGTTCTTTGTTTAGTATATACTTCTCAAGATAGTAAAAAGAGGAGACAAAGGATTAAATCTTTGAATCTTATTAACAGTACAGTCTCCATGACATTAAGCATGCTTTTGTTTCTTTCAGGTGTCCTAATTACTACTCATTCAGAATATAACTAAGTCTATAATTTTTAGAGTTAATACCGCTGAAGTTGCAATAAAAACCTTAGTTTTTGACTAAGGTGTTTAATGCATTGAAAGGAACATTTCATGATGACTTACAGTTGTGCTGACTCGGAGACATTCTAGACCAATGGAAACAGTAACCAGTGAAAACTAAGAGTAGAGGTACAGGAGTGAATGCACATAGACGACAAATGTCAAAGTGATGTTTCTAAAACAGCTGAATAGTTTAAAAAATACTCTGCACATGAATTTTATAAGCAATCTGTATGCTCTTGCAGTATTACTGGCTTAAATGATTTTGATGCGACATCCGAGTTCGAAATCAGAGAGTTGCTATACAAACTTGCTGTGAGGTGGCAGTTTGCTGAATGTCTCAGCCATGTCCATACTGAGGCCATGTGTGCTGGTGTTAATGTTAAATCTTTGATATAAGATATTTTTATATCTGGTGTATTTTAATTCTTCTCATTTTCTTTTTAGGTCGCTTGGTAGCAGGTCTTGTTGCAGAATTTCTGCGGTTTTTCAATCTTGATTTTACTTTAGCTGTTTTTCAGCCTGAATCAAGCACAGTAAGATATACTGGTTTTGTTTGTATCTATGCTCACTGTTTGAAGTGCATGGCAATGAATGCAGAAGCTATGGCAGATTTGTTTAAACCATTTACCTTTTTCTATTAAAAATAATTTTTTTTATGCTTTGTCTGTAAAAGGTACCTGGTGTCATAAAGACACATTTTTCAGGAAAGTGGGCTAGTATGACTAATTCTCTTTATCGAAATCAATGCTAGATAATAATTTAATTTTCAATTAACAAGTTGATAATTTTTGTGGGATCATATAATAGTATACAAATCCTGCATACTCCTGCAACATTTTGCCACTAACTTTACTCTGTCATAATACTAAGTTAGTATTGTTACATGAAAATTAAAATAATGTCAGTCATCTACTCTGAGAGAAATTTTAGTGACACAAAGGACTTAGTGCAGATATACTTGTCAAAAAGTGTTTGAATAGAGTAGTTTAGCGGGGAGGGACATACAATGATCACATGGCCCAACTGATTGCTTTAAGGCTTTAGATACTGATTTAGAGGGTTTTCATCATGTTTGTCCCTTTTTATGATATAAAGGTTTTAATAACAATTTTGGGTTTGAAGCAGTTTCATTTCACTGCAGAATTTTTCATTTAATCTCAAGTACTTTTTTTTTCTTGAAGTCAGTTTAAATATTTAATATTATAAAAATCCAATTTTTTCAAATCGATCAATTAGTTGACTTCTATTTCTCAGAACTTCATGTTTCTTTTTAGGGGCTTATTCAAAGAAAATCCCATACAACTGTGTTCTCTGCCGAATATCCTTAGCTAAACTAGTTGCTAATTTATTACTAGAACACATCTGTACAAAGATTCATGTTCATGCTACCAAATAGAAACAAAAATAGCCACGCTTTGTGTTGTGTCGCCACTCACTCTTGGGAGCAATTCTTCATTTGCATAGTAAAGGCACCTCATGCTCTTTGAAACACCCCCTTCTGTTTTCCAATAAGTGTGTCCATTTCACCTATTGCAGTGCGTAAAGGAAATTTGGCCAAGACTGCTGTGTATAGTGCTGAGAGATTTGACACTTTGTCTTTCTCTACTAGCCCCTGCCTCTGAGCAGTTTCTTGTTCTGTCTGTTCAGTCACCGTTTCAGCGTGTTCCACTAGTGGTGGCTCACTTCAGTATTTGCTTGACCAGTGTTCTGATAGGAAGTGTCACTATATGATCATAACAGACCAAGGTAAACTGGTGCCCTTTGTGGTGTTGCCATCTGGGGTTGTGCTAACCACCCTGGGTTTGCTATAGCATTCTGCTTCTCCTATAGTGTGAAGTTCAGTTTGAGAAAGTGTTGTTGGGGCTTTTTGGTGGGGTTTTTTGGATGATGCCCAATTGCTTTCATCCCTTTTTCTGTCCAACCCCCTGTTGTTTTTAAAGTGGAACAGAGACCAAAAGGAAGTGTTTTCCTATGCAAGTGTAGTTCCATATTCACAGAAATGGCAACTCCCCATCATCCATGAATTTGCTGGAACCAGTGGCTGGATGTCCTTGGATTCACTTTTAAGTGTGATAGGCTAAAGTAACTTGGCCATATAAATTCTTAAATCCTGGAGTGTGCTAATGAGGGCTTCTTGCATATTTGAAACAACTTTGCATGATCTGTGACAAGTTCAGGTACAGATCAGAAGTAAATAATGTAATAGATGGTATCTAAAAGAGGTGCAGATGTGGCTCTTATGGACATGGTGTAGTGGTGGACTTCATGATCTTAAGGGTCTTTTCCAGCCTGAGTGGTTCTATGATTTTGTTACTTTAGTCCACAAGCAACAAGAAGTCATAAATAATCACTGTTTAGTCAAAATAGAGCCGTGTTAAATAAGACTCTTTTATATTACAAGATATATATTTTGTTTTCTGACAGTTATTTCTATGTTGTGATTCTTTTTTTCTGTTGTCCCACAGCTAAATGGCCTTGATGGTCGAGAAAACTTAGCTCGAGATTTGGGAATTACAGAAGCAGAAAGTACTGTGGGTGGTCCCCTGTTGTTGGAGGTTGTTAGGAAGTGTCAGCAGAAAAAGATTTCAGGTGGTGGAGAAGTAAGTAACATTAACTTGGAATTTCTTTCTTTATAATTCTTTATTCATTTTTTAATGATGAAAAATAAACTGAAATTACAAACACTTGGCTATTGTTGTACTATTATAGTGTTACAGGTCTTTATTATCTTATGCCTTCAACTTATCAGAGAGATAAGAGAAACTTAGATTATTGCTTTTAATACCACCCTAAGGCTCTTTATTAATATTCTGCTACATGTGACCTGCACACTTAGCATGTGCTTAGGGATGCAGGCTGCCTGGTGTGTGGAATCATCATGAAATATATTTCATGCATGCCAACTACATTCCATCCAGGAAGTAGCAGCTGCATTTCATCCTCTGATTTCCATACTGTGTGGCTATAACTTCCCAGTTGTCTCTAGTTCTGCCCTCAGTTGTCTTCCCACACATGGTGTCAGGGTTTGCATACTGTGCGAGTGTGACTGGTAGCTTTGTTTCTTGTGGGATGCAATTATCATAGGATCAGAGAATCACTGAGATTGAAAGAGACCTTGAAGATCCTCCAGTCCAAGCATCAGCATAGCACCATCACTGTAACCCCTAACCCACAGCACCCAGCACCAGATCCAGATGTCTCTTGAACACCTCCAAGGAAGTGACTCTGCTACCCCTCTGGGCAGCCTATTCCAGTGCCTGACCACCGTAACAGTGAAACGTTTTTTTTTCTAATATTTAATCTGATACTCCCCTGTCTCATCTTAAGGCCATTTCCTCTAGACCTCTCACTGTGGGCATGGTAGAAGAGACTGGTCCCCACCTCACTAGAACCCTCCTGAGCCTCCTCTTGTTTAGACCAGCTCCCTCAACCGTTCCCCTTAGGACATGTTTTCTGTCTCCTTCAGGAGCCTTGTTGCCCTTCTCTGGACATGTTCCAGCACCTCAGTGTCTTTTCTAGTGTGAGGGGCCCAAAACTGAATGCAGTAGTTGAGATGCGACCTCACCAGTGCCAGTTATTACAAAATTAAATTTATTTTTTAATAAGTGCTTGTTTGAAACTTCCTAGGTGGCTCCAGTTCTAAGTGACAGCCAGTGCCCCACATCAAAATCATCTGATGGACGGTCAAGTGCACACTCTATACCAAATAAGGTAAGATTATATATAATGAAAAGCTTCATAACATACATGAGATGAGTAAAAGAGAGAGCTCCTATGAAACTGCAGATATGACAGCATTCGCTTAAATGATCTGCAATTTGGAAGTATTTGTTCCACTTGAGCAAAACTTCCCTATGTGTGATTTCAAGCAAAGACAAACTGTTGTGCTTATACTTTGACATAGCAGCAGTTTCTTCCCTCAGGGCCCAGAACAGAAAAGTAGCTGTAGCTTCCCTTTTATTGTAGTCAGGCTATCATTAAGCTCTTAATTTTCAAAAATAATTCTGTTCCTCTAGGTTAGGAAATTAAAATATTTTTATTACTACTACTTATGGGTTTAAGTACTTTTTCCTGCCCTAGAAAAACTGAGCTACTGCCAGCAATTGACTGTTACTCTGTGACTGAGATAAAATAACCTCGGTATTAAAAAGACCTACCAAGGTAATTTTAACTTTCTTGGCCTTTAGTTTGAAAATTTTGCTTCAGCCTTCCAAATGAAAGTTAATGATTGATAAAAAAAATACTTCGGACAATACAACCTGCATACGTATTGGCTATCTGGATTAAATAATACTTTTTGTTTTGTTTCAAATCTGTGCTGCTATTAGTTTGTAGAAAGGAAGCTAATGTAATAAATCTTTTACTGGCTTAATTTTAATAAGTCTAGGAGAAAGTAAAAATAGCAATACTCCTTGCTAGGTACTAATATAGAAACATTTTTCTTTCACAGCACCTTGATTATCTAGGTAAATTAGAATATTGTTCTGTGGGCCACAAGCCATGCTAGGTTACAGCTTGAGTTGTATGACTTAATGTTACAGGTTGCACATGGAATTGTCCTTACATTCTATACTGTAGGTCTGAGCCCTAAGGATTAGAAAAAGACTGAAAGTTATGTACTTTTAAAGTCTCGCTATTGTCAGTTTTGTTTTTAGTATTTGAAGAGAGAATATGTCAGTAACTGCAGTTTTCTTATGCTTATTACTTTAAAACCTGGTGCTGTATTGCAGAGATTACCATTTAATATGGAACTTAGAGTACATGGGTTTAAATTGATTTCTTTTGAAGGCCATGGCTATAACTAAGAACCTTTGTAGTGACATACATATGTATGTTGTGACATAACATGAATAAAGCATAAGAATCTGTCTGTCTGTGGATTTCTTTATTTGATAACCAAGGTATTTTTAAAGGGTTTGCTTTTATAATAGAAGTAGAATAGCAGTGCACAGGATGGAACAAAAGATTTTAATGGCAGTAACAATAAAGAACACCTTCTAAACTGATAAAACAACTTTTTTCTGGTGTGATTCTTGATGATACTAATAAACTTGTTAGTACTTCTCAGGAATTTGAGATGGTGTTTTAAAAAGTGATGCTAGGTGTATGTTATGTGTTGTGCATTTATATATACACTTAGAGTATTACATGACGTGAATACTTACTCCATTCTTTATCTTTCAAGGCTGCTGAAAACACTCAGAGTGATACAAGTGTCTCATCAGGGGAAGCAAGCAAAAGAAGTATTCATTTTCTGCCTAATGAAACAAAACTAGATCCTCAACTAGAAAACAAAGACTTGAATACCAAAGAAAAAAGTGATCCGGTTGTGGATGAAGATGATGTAGAGGGAGATTCTTTCTTTGATGACCCTATACCCAAACCAGAAAGAACTTATGGCTGGTAGGTAACATGGATGTTCTACTTAATATGTGGTTTATTTTATCTTTGGTATGCTTGGAGACCTTTGAGAGCTGTTTGTTATTTGATTATTTGCATTTGTGTTTAGATCTGTAACATTTTGTTTCTGAAATACTCATTTCTCTGATTCTGTTCTATTCCATGATTCTGTTCTATTCTATGTGCAGTGTCCTCTGGGATCTCTTGGATGTACTATGAGTAGAGAAACCTGGGTCACTTTAAGGTGCATCAGTTAGGGTATCTGATGTCCTCAGCCTGTTTCTTGGGTGGAGTGAACATGTACGAGGCACAGATATCAGCATTTCTTCTTGCAGCAGAGCTGCAGTGGTGATCTGTACTAAAGGAAGTGGACAGTGACAGGGAGAGTGCATTAAATACCTGTACGGCTTTGTAAGGAATACAAAAACCACTTTAAACTGGCTCCGTAGACTGTAATAATAAGGAAAGTTTTCTTACAGATGAGGGTTTCCTCTTCACATTGCAGCACCTTTTGTGTGCAGTTCTGTGTTTTCAGTGACTTCTGGGTATGTCAATTTTGCAGATGCATCCAAAGCATGTTTTTTATTGTTCATCTGTGGAGTCTGATGGCTGAAAAATGCTATTTGAAACAAGAACTAGTGTCTGAACTATGCTTTATAACAAAGCAGCAGCTTTTTTATAAAACTGAAAAACCTATTTTTGTGTTATCATGTTGAGTTATCTTGAAGCTTAGCTTAGATACCACTATATTGAGAAATGCTGCAGGATCACTTCATAGTGTTCTTTTGCTGTGCTCAAGTAATTAGAGAATTGCTCCAACTTAGCAGACATTAAGAAGAGGTTGCAGAATCATTTGTAAGTCAGTTTGACAATTGGCTTTTCCCCCCCAGCTACTCAGTGAGCAGAGCAGCATAAGCCTTTTTTGTATTATCGCTACAGTAGATGCTTAGTCTTAGAACAGGATCTTTCTGGTAGAGCACGAAGTAATCATGCCAGGTAAACCAGGTCTCTCTTTAGTAAATTTATGGACTCTTTGGGAAAGATTATTTATAATACAGCTTTTGTTGGATGTTTTTAGTTGGAGTAGTTGGATGTTTTTAGTAGTAGGGTTTTTTTTCCTCGAAGACCAGTGATTGTTCTCTGGAAAATATTGTGTGTTACAAATAACCCTACTATAGTGTTTCTTTTCTCCTTTTCTTATTGTATCTTATTAATATCAATATTAAAACTGCATCTGAGTGCATTTACTCCTTACTCAAGAGCTCATTTAAATAGCCTTTAACCAAAGTAACCATTGTAGCAGGTAGTCTGAATGAAAAGTTGGGAAAATTAGAGGAGTCTGTAAAAACTTCTGCATAATAATAATATTTACTAATTTCTTATTGTTTGAGCATTTTTGTATGACAAGAAGGGACATTTACTTTGAAATTGGGTTAACTAGATTTCTTTTAAAAGACCATCCAAGAAAGACACTCTTTAATTATTTAGTAAAGTAAGGATTTTTTTTTCCTAGTAGATAAACTCCTTACAGAATAAAATACTTCCAGATTACGTGTCTGTAGTAGAGTCACAGTGCACCAATTAGTATTTTGTAGCACATAATGTTATTGTGATGCAGCTATTACTGTAATATCCCATAATAAGGTTTGCTGACTATGTTAACAACAAATGAGCTAGAATCTATTTGTAGCTGAGCTGTGTGTGCTGAATAGTTCATTTTTACCTTCCTGGCAAATCTTCTAGAGGGCAAAAAACCCCACATTCTTCAGGTGGAATCCCCTTTGTGGTATGTTGTGCTGGTGTACTCAAGTCCCAAGGGGTAAGTAAATAGGACAGCTGCCAGCACTGCTTTCTTTGCAAAAAGGTAATTTCCTTATGGAAATCTTGCCCGTTCCTTTAAGATTGTTTCAGTGGAGAAAAAAGGAGCAAGCAGTTGCTAATGACAGTGTAGAGATGATCCAGGCACTCATTATCTCTAGGTCTCTGACCCATTGTTCAAAATTTTGAAGTTTTAATGTGTGATGTTACACTTGATATTTTGGTGGTCTAGATATAAGGAATGATTCTAATGATGTCCATTATTAATAGGAATGGAATCAAAATAGTAGAACAGTTCTGGCAATACTAAATGTGAAAATCTTGGTCTCTTTTAATTTGTGTTTCTTCATCCTCTACTTGCAAGTGGAATTTGAACTAGATGGTAGCCAAAGGAACTTGAACATGCAATGAGTTCTGTGTTCCTATAACCAAGAGGTTTTCATTCTGTGAACTGACTGCTCTTAGAATTAATAGCTTCATCAAATGTAATCTCTTTTAGATGTAAAACAAACTAAAGTACTGATTTATATCTGAATCTTTATTCTTTTGGCTGCATTTACATGTGGGGATGATGAAAGGTCCCTGGACATAAATAGTGATGCTGATGAAGGTGCTCTGTCTGTGAGAGAAGACAGACAGAAGTCTTTGCATGGGTGAGAAAGTGGCTTTCTCAGTGGATGTTGTGGTTGACACTTGTGCCAGTGAACTGCCTACTGCTTTTAAGGTTGCAGAGTGAATAGTCCTTTCCCCTTGCTCTTTTTTGCTGTAATACTGCTTTTATAGTTTTATGACAATTTAATAACAGAAAAAAAAATTTATGCGTATTTTACAGCTCTATGGAGTACTTATTTATTTGGTTTTTTACAGGAAAACTGAGGCTAATAAAGCAGGAGGTCTAGCATCCCTTTCTGATGCACCACCTCTGAAAAGTGGGTTAAGCTCCCTGACGGGTGCACCTTTGCTAAAGGAGTCTGATAGTAAGTTTTCATATGGTTTTGTGTTTTGATGACTGTAGAAGGTATTTCTGTAATGCAATGAATGAGCTACATGTTCAGGTGGAAAAATGATAGAGTATGTGGCCCCCTTCTGGTTATAATATGCTTTTCAGTAGTGCTTTCTTAGTGAGTGATGGCACTGGTTTGGATATATTCTGCTGCCACTGGGGCGTTTTATGCTTTGGAGCATGAAATACTTATCTACATCTTTTTTTTGTGTGGATATAGAGGAGTGTATAATTCTACTGCTCAGTTTTAAACTGAAATTGGCTTACTCCTTTGTATTATCTTAAATTATTTGTACCACTTCTTTAGAGGTATTTGCTTTCATGTTGTGAATCCCTGAATAGTGGGAGATGATCCCTGTTTACTACCTCAAGTTTTTTAATTTTATCGGAGTTCAGCTCTGAAAAATTAATATGATATTGCTATACTGTACTATAAAAGTACATAAGGTTGTTATAAAAGAATAATTGTTATAAAATTTTGGTTGGTGTGTGTAAGTGGGATCTTATTGAAGAGTCACAAGTCCAGTTTCTGATATGAGTGCTTCTGTTTACAGATTTGGATAGAAATTCTGTTTTGAAAGACCTGCGATTAGTGAATGCAAAGCTGGGATCACTAGAATTAGGCAAGTAACTGCTAAACATGAGGCAGCTCTGATATTTTTGGTTGGCCAGAACTGATAAATTCTGGCCCAGCTTCTTAAAGGAATCTGAGAAACTCAAATACACATACTGAACTAAAATCTTCAGCTTTTACTTATGTCATTCTAGTTAACATAGATTGTGAAGATTAATGTAGTTAAGAGCAAGATGTGATCTAAAGAAATACAGAAAAGTGAAAACTGGTGTCTTATGGATTAACATTTTACACATGGAGCAAAAAATTAATTCATTCTGTTCATGCATGTACTAATATCAAGTGATGAATTTTGTTCTTGAAGTTTCTACAAAAAGAACACGTTTGTATTTTTGGTAAAAGATAGCCTGATAAGTATTACTGCTTTTCAGTGGCATATTTATTTTCCTTCCGTACCTTTGAAAGTTGCCTTGCTTTGGTGCAATATGAAGAGGGTGTGATAGAAGAATTCTCTCAAAACATAGCTGCCAAGTATTTAAGTTTTGTATTCAGCAATGCAGCTAATGTCCTGAAAATGTATGTTCAGTTTTGAAACCGTTTATGTTAATAATACTGAGATTAATTAATGACAAAGATAACTCGTCCTTCTAATCTGTGTAAGTAATTTAATCTACTCCCACTTTTTCTGATTATCAAACCATGTATTTTGGTGCAGGAATATATAGGACTTTTTGTGTTTCCTGAAGAGAAAACTTGTTTGATTAATAGCTTTTTAAACCTTATTTAGGAAATGGAGATGATGATGAATATGCTGATGACTTCAACAGGTAAGAGAAGGATGATCCCTCAGTAGGATAGTATTTTATGTGCTATAAGCATATCCACTAGCATATTTGAATCATTTCATAATATGTCAGACAGTCACTACCACTGGAATCTGTCAGTATTTCTGAACTCCTTTAAGCTTCAGTTTGCTATTTTAATAGATTTACTTAAAAGTTAGAAAAACAACCAAGCCAGTTCCCTTTTTGTATAGGGATAATGAGTTCCTGTAAAACCTACTGCTGACTCTAGGATGATACTGTGTTTTTGTGGAAGAGGTTTGAGGTTTGGGTTTTTTTTCTGAACCATGCACTTAATGATGTTTTAGCAATTAATGCAATTGTAATAAAAACTGGAAAATACAGCATCATGAGTAGTCAGTAATAAATACTTAACAATCTCATGCTTATGATGTGGAGGTGTTGGTGTTGTAAACTGTATGATCAAGGCCTAAGTATTTCTCAGTATTTATTATGGCTTCATACAGGCAGAAAGCCTTTAGTTGTTGTGAGGTTTTAAGTAACTTCACATCTAACTTGCTAGGAAGTGAAATTCCAATCAAATGTCAGGTATAAATGTCATACCTGGATGTTTGATAAGGAAGTCTTATTTCTGCGCTTATGGTTTTCTTTCTTCTTAGTACAAGTCATCGCTCAGAAAAAAGCGACATCAGTATTGGTGAAGAAATAGACAAACTTTCTGTGGGAACAGAAGAGTCAAATGCCAGTGATAAAGTATGATTATTTTAAAATTATTGTTCTTTATACTCTTCTGATCTTGTCTTGACTTTGTTTCCAGCCTTCTGTGAAGTAATGTGCTTTTATCCTAAGTCCCTAGGTTATCTGTTAAGGTTGTATTATTTGTTATGTTCTGTGCTTTACACTTAGTATCCTTGCAAAATTAGATGCTATACTGATTTAAAAAATCCCAACAAAACAAAAACCCTGCAACAGTTGTTCAGTAGTACGATTCACTGTGCCTTTCTAGGTGTGTAAAAAGTATTTGAAACTGGTTCAGTGACCAACAGACAAAGGTTTACCCCAGTATCTCAAGATCTGTCTGAATACCTCCTAAAGGATTGTGTAATCTCACTGAAAGCTTGAGGCCAAAAGGTATATGAAAGCATATGAAGGAATACATGACATAATACTTACTGGTTTTGTGATTTCTGAGTTTACAATTTTGTTTGTTTTCTAGCTCGAAAGCATCACACAAGACCTTACCATTTCTCAGTTAAGTGACGTTGCAGATTATCTAGAAGACGTGGCATAGAGTTGGACAACAAAAATCTTTCATTGTGCTGGACTAGAAGACTGCTGTGGACTACTAATTTCAGACAATCACCTTTTGCTGGAATGTCCACTCCCTATTTGTGCCTTGTGTTTCAAAAAGACTGTAGGTGAAGGTTTTTAAATATTCTTAGCAAGAACTAAATGAAATAGTGTGTTCCCATTTGAGTCTGATATCAGAATTACTTTCTTCATTTGGTTCAGCCAAACCTTTCACAGCAGGAGGTGGATTTTCCAAGCAGAATGTCCATTGCTGGCAGTGGACATAATAAAAAGCAATTGATAAGAGAACATCGAGAAAGAGGCATGTGACTTTATAGTGAACTTGCACTGTTATTTTAACAGTCAGATTTTTTTTTTTTTTAAGATAACCAAAGCAAGAACCTTCAAAGGTAGTGGTTCAACTCACACTTCTTTTAACACAGTTTTGTCAAGTCAGCATGTAGTACATATTTATGGTAACTCTAGCCACAATACCTAATTCCTCCAGACTTACTTGAAACGGCTGTTTTACAGACTCTTCTGAAAGTTGGACTTTACCTTTTTTTAAAGGCATATTAAACTGAGAGTATCTAAACTCTTAAATCTAAATTTAGCTATATTTAGGAGCTAAATTTAGCACTAGTCTTAACTCAGAATATTCTTGTTTAAATATGTTTGTCAGACCATTGATGTTAAGACCTAAGCTGTTTTTATATATGATAATTTCATCAATGTTACCTGTTGTTAAATCACGAAAAGTAATTTTGTAAGGATTCACAAATCAGTATCTAAATTTTATGGGGTTAGGTTTTTAACAGTGTGTAATGCTTAGTGGAGCTTTTATTTTTGAGGGCTCTTCATGTGCTGTAAGATCACTTTCATTCTTGAAAATATTTTAAGAAAAAATGAGCGCCAAAAAGTGAAACTACTAAACTGCTTTTCAGATTCTGACTGCTGTACAAAGTTAAATGCAAATATTTTAAAATACCATACTGAAGACATTATGGACACTAAGTTCTAGCTAAGAGCAAATTCTTGTATTTTCATGATACTCTTGCAGAAGAGGGTCAGTCATGGGAAGGTTGACAGTTCTTTAATGATACTGTTGCAAGTGGCACTGCTATAATGTGTAGGTCATGGACATTTGTAATACTGAAACGACTTCAAAATGTGCACTTTCTGAACATTGTGAACACATCTGGAAAATAGACATGTAAGTGAATATAAATAATTTAACTCTTTTTTCTTTTTTTAGGCTTTGTAATTTTCTTGTTCAGGAACACTGTTGGCCTGTTGTCAGTAGTCACCACAGTGGAAGTAGCATGCTAAACTAAAGCCATTGGTTAAGCATATAAAGCTGCTACTAGCACTGAAAGCTGACTTAATTATTTTTTTGCACTGGGCCAGCAGGCCTGGAGCAGTGCTGGGAAGTTAGGCTTGTACATTACATAAGTGATTTGAGAGGAGACAGAAAAAGTGTGCCTTTTATTTACGTGCACCCCAAAAATAGCCAGCAAAAAAGCATCAGAGTATTTAGTCGTGGTGGTAACTTTTAACTTTGTGCCATATTGTAGCAGCTGAACACAGAGGAGAACTTTTTTCATCCCAAAAATCAATGTGCCATAACTTCAAATAGAAACAATGTTGTAACATATGATATAGCCTGTGTAAAAATTTCATTTAAGGGTAGGGGAACCTGTGCCTCAGGATACTGTGTATGGAAAAGTTTGGATTGGACTTTTTTCCCTTTCTTTTTTCTTTTTCTTTTTTTTTTTTTTTTTTTTACCAAAAGCATCAGCATGTTTAAAGGAAATAAAATTCCACATGAACAGTTGTTTCCTGGCATTCATTTTTAAGGTGTATGGAATAATGCAGAGGCAGTGTTGTTTGCCTTCTTACATGTCTTGGGAAAACATGATGTTCCATTACCATGTTAGCTGTAGGATATGTAGCAATTATCATACCAAAAGAAACCAAAAGTTTATTAAAATATTTCTAATTGCATTTGAAGATGTGGCCTTTTCAATAACTAATTAGATATATTAAGTGTTCACATGACTTGTGTTAACAGCCAAGTATTGTTCTCTTACCTTCTGAGTTAATTGGAGACCTTGCACTTTGATTTTAATTGAAGGAAATACCAAAAAGTGTTAAGTCTCCATGCTGTTCCTCCTGTGAGCTTTTACTGAATTGTGTATAATAATTCAAATTGTAAAATAAAGCTATTGTGCTGGCTAAATCGTGTTTTGAGACTTGTTGAACCAGAAATCTTAACATTTAGGTAAATTAGGGAAGCTGTGTGGGATTTGAGGTGTTCTCATGAAAATTTTTTATAGTCTTTTGCTTTTTTTATAGTCTGGTCTGCAACTGAGAATTCTTTTAAGCCCAAAGGATCTTGCAGTTCCTGATGATGAATCTGATTAAGGCTTGACAGAATTACATTAGTGGTATCAGCCCAAGTTGCCAGATGGCTTATGATTCAACAAAGGGAAAAAAACAATCTTGATTGGCAAAATTTTGTCTTTTTTACCATTGTTAGAGGTATTTAAACATAAGTGACAAGCTCTCTTGAATGCTTGCTTCACTGTATATTTCAAACCATATTGTTTAGTATTTCACATTAGGCTTCTCCCTGAAGGACCAATGTAGTTGAGTACCCCACCTCAGATGTATTAGAATTAACAGCCAGAGCCCTGTCATAGAAGATGGGAACATTTCTGTAAGCAGAGAAGCATCTGAGGGGGGCACCAGTGACTGCTCTGTGCGGTTCTGTATCAATTAGGTCTGGTTAGAAATACCCCGTTTTGCTGTATTTTTTTTAACATATTCTGTGATTTTTCAGAAGTACAAATTTAAGGACTAGACTATGGCTGACAGTTTCATAGCATTAATATGGCTCTTGTAATGATTGGATTATAAAAATGGTACCTTTTTTTAGTGAAATTACTGCATTCCACCTTTTTCTAAGTGGGAAACTGTCACAGCCGCTGGCCGGAGAGTAAAGAAAGACTCAGAGACAGGAATGCAGTCCAGCGAATAGATGGAATTATTTAATTAATAAAGAACGGGTTTTTATGTGTTTAGTTCTCTTAGTGTTTACCTAGATGGCAAGAGGTTATTGGACCTCTTGCTACTAACTACCAGAGTGATTGGTCAGTTCTCACATCGTTCATTCTCCTAGTCGAGATCATAACAATTCTAATTATATCTGCAGGTGCAAGATAGCAAACTCGGTTTACAGAAACCTTATCATGTTTTGCATAGTTCAGCGTGAGAAAGACAGAGCTTTCACGAACTACTGCAGAAAGCTGAAGAACTCCTCTGCTGAGGCTTTTTCAGCATCCATAGGAAACCACAGCATATCTCATAAAATATTTCCTTGTAAGTGATGCTTTCCCCAAATATAATACAATCACTGCCAGCTTTAGACAGTTTTGACAAATATAGACACTACACCTAGCTCTTGAGAAAACTGAAACACTTGATGAGGTGATGATGGTAAAGATGGGGTTTACTGCTTTGTTTTGTTTTTAGTATAGTCATTTTCACTGATTAAATACTATTGACAAGTTTAGTATAAAGGCCAGCCATCTCTTCAGGAAAAAAAATGAATCCATGGGTACTTGTAAATAAAAAGCTAACAAACTTCTGCTTTTAGTATTGTGTAGGCAGCAAGAATTAAATCTTGTCAAGATGACTGCAGAACTTTGTGGTGCCAGATACATCTCTTTTGGCTGGTCCTTTGGTTTGATGTTTTCCTTGTAAGGCAGAGCCAAGAGAAATTGAACTGACTTGCAAGAGGTGCAATTTTGGTAGATTTGTAAGTGACCTCATTTATACTGAAGCTAAATCCTCTACAGGCTAGATGCCACAATCTCCAGAAGCATATCTGTAGCCAAATTGTGGACAGTTAGGCTGGATAAGAAGCAGCTTTGCAGAAAGAGCTTGGGGACAGGTGTGAAGAGTGAAAGCCTGGAAGCATGGGTCAGTGCAGACTGAGGGAAGTGATTATTTCTTTTCTGCCCCCTTCCTTGTGAGAACAATACCTGGAGTGTTGTGCTCAGCTTGGCTCCCCCAGTACAAGAGCTGCCAGCAAAATAGAGCTCTGTAGAGGGGCTTAGAGGATAGTGGTGGAACTGGGGTGTGTGGTCTATGAAGAGCTGGCACTGTTCTGCCTGTAGAAGAGAAGGTAAAGGGGTGTGGCTGAACTGAACTTCCATGCTTACAGTGGACCATGTGGAAAAGAGACCCGTACTCTTCCTAGAGGTGCCCAGTAAAAGGACAACAAACTGCAGTGAGAGAAATTCCAGTTGCATACATGAAATAAAATCTAAAGAATCACCATGAAAATGGTCCAGGACTTGGAGCAGACACCCAGAGAGATTGTGAAACCTCCATCACTGGAAATTTTCAAAACTCAAATAGACAGAGCCACTTGATCTAGCTTTGAAGTTAGGTCTGCTTTGAGTAGCAGCCTGGACCTCCACCAAACCCTTTCAATTTAGATTATTCCATGATTCTGCTGGAACAGACCTCTATATGGAAAACTGGTTATTATGGGGATAGACAGACTCTATGTGGCTGCCTCTGTGCATGCAAACTACCCTGTTTGCAGGTAGATATAGTTTTGCTGCAGTTTATTAATGCAGGTGTTTATGTTCATGCTAACTGTCCCATGGAGAAAGGCCAACGTTTGCAAATACAGTCATTTAACATTTACTCTACTGTAAGGATTTAAATCTCATGTCATTGAAGATATCTATTAGGAAACGTGGACTTGGAACATATTTGAATAGTGTGCTGTGTGAATAACTGCAGCCGATCCTTACACTTGGATCTAAGTTTAAAAACAAGACGTAAGGTTTCTAAAAGTTGTTTTTCAGTTTCTTAACAGCTTTAAGTGTTTTGTTTCAGTTGCTCTATGCTATGGGGAAACCACAACAGATACAAGGTAGTAAAATCAGGTCATTTGCAGCGTTCCCCTCTAAAAGTATCACATGCACTTTCACAGCAAGAAACCGCTTCACCTTTTTTTTTCCTCTGAAATGGAAAAGTTTCCACCTTGTGCTCACAACATGGTCTGTTTTGGCTGACAGTTGTCCTTCAGGGCGTGCTACAAGGGGAGCTATTGGGAAAAGGCTGGCACGTGCCACAACTGTGCTTCCAGATGCATTTTTGGCTTAGGTGATTGTGGCAGACTTGCTTCTAAACTGATGTTCCCATTATGTTTCAGACGCGTAATTCTGGTAGTTTGTGTTACGTGATTAAAAGTTCAGCTCCACAATGGAAAACAGGCCAGAGGAACGAGGTAATTTGTACAGGTGCAGCTGTCACTGCTGGGGCTGCTGTGATCTGGGGCTCCTGAGGTGTGGGGCTGTGAGGCTCAGCAGGCTGCAGCCACCCAGATCAGCAAGCCCCTCAGAACCTGCAGTGGCAACAAGCCTCCTGCTCGGGGAGTGCTGCCCACCCAGGAGCTGAGCTGTGGCTGGGAAATGTGTCTGTGTGAGGAGAGGTGACGGTGCAGCCCACCTTTTTACATTGGTGAATGTTGGGTTATGGGATTAAGGCTCAGCTCTTACAAGCACAGAGGAGCAAGGGTAAGGGGGAGCCCACTACTGAACTGGAGCTCTTGAAGCTGAAACCCCTTGCCCTGTCTCTTTCCTGGGCCATCTCGGGAGAGGTGCCCCCAGGGAAGCCCTTGGGTCACTTTGTGGGCTGAGTGACCTACAGACACATGGGCTGATGGTGGGATGTTGGAGAAGACTATTTGGAGGGTGCATAAGTCCTGTTCTGGGATATTTAGAGCCAGAACCAAAAGGGGAGAAAGGGGGAATCCGTGGTTTGGAGGAACAAGCATGGGCAGAGAGGGAAAGGGGGGCAGTTGTGGGCAAACAGGCTCAGGGCTCAGCAGTGTGCCTACCCCCTACAGCAGTGCCTGCTCTCCCTGAAAACTCTTTCCAGCTCTTTCTAAACATGAATAAAATGCTTAAAACTTTCTAAGTAATACTGGTCTGTGGATAAATTAGGGATGAATTTAGGGAAAATCTAGAAGCAACCATTTCCTTGAAGTCAATGTGATATTTGGCTACCTAGAAATGTTTGACAGAACTTGGGTTTTACAAAATTTTTCTGGCAACCTTTATAAGAAGAGCACATTTATGGTGTTAAGTGGCTGACGTCTTGACTGATGTTTTCTTCATCTCCTTTGAACTGCAAAGTAAGAGGTCTGTGCTCTGTTCATTAAAAGGAAACTGATAAAATTGAAAAGATAAGTAGTTCAAAGCATTCCAAGCAAGCGAAGATGAAACTACAAAATGTAAATTCTGGGTTTCAGAGACTAAAGCAATCCTGGAGGTGAGAATTATGTACACTTAAACTTCATAATTTAACCCATTCATGGGAGAAATATGAAATTTAAAATAATTCTTAAGGAATAACATGTAGACTTAAGTAATAGACCCTGTCATTAAAAAGCAACACACACAAACCCCAGCTGTTGTTAACTGTAGCACTGTGAACCTGTGTTTGCCAGTTACATTCACTCAGTAGACTAAGTTAATTAAGCCCTAGAGAATTTTGAACTTAGGCACCTGAACAGAAACTGTTAACAGTACAAGAAAGTTTGAATTTTGGGAAGCTTTGGGCAGTGCAGGTCCCTTTAAGATGCAGTCACAGATGTGGGGAGGTGCTGATGATCTCAGAGAAAAAGAAAACAAATTCTCATGGTCTTCTTCCATGAAAGAGAAATTAAAATTAATGAATACTTTCATGAGTTTCTGGTTTCAATAAATGTGTGCTAATTTGATGGTACTTAATTTGAAGGAGTTGGAAGTTCCAGTCAGAGGAATGAAGGCATTGGAACTACAGGTCTTATCTAGCCTGGGAAGTGAAATTAGGATATGCTAGTGTGATGTTAATGCATAGGTGCTCTTCTGCACTGATTCCTTGCATGCATGTTTTTGCATTACATATCAAAATGTATTAAGATAAACTGTGGAAGAATGCAAAGGAACCCAGAGAAGTGCAAAAATAGATGCAGAAATCAGTGCAAAGTACCACTCTGTAAGAACCCAAGTCACTCCAGTTTATACAAAGAAAATTAAATCAAGCACATACGCATGAATTGAGACTAGCCCGAAGAACAATGAAGCTGAGAAAGCAATGGGTGGTAGCAGAGAGCAAGTTATGTAAAATCGATTGATACAGTAAGAGTGGCGGCAGCCTCACAAGAGCTGTGGCTTGGTGCAGGAAATTCCCTTTGCACTGACAGGGGATGACTGGGGCTGTGCTCCTTCCCTGGGGCATGTGGATGTGTTCTTGATAGTGAAGCAGATACCAAGCTGGGCAGGGAGAAGCGGATTCAAGGATTAATTTGAGTAATTAAAATGATAAAATTCTGAAGAAATAACTGCATCACGCTAGAGATTAACCGTGAGGGGCACTCTGGTTTTGAACCAGGAAGTCATAATCCCATTTGTAAACAAAAATTCAGCAGGTGGACCTTAGTTTTGGCTGGTGTTGTAGGGAATGAGCTAGAAAATCTGTTTGTTGTGAAAAGATTAAGAGATTGGCCATAGCAGCTCACACAGACTGCGTGATTTCACTGCTCTGCCCCACTGTTCCTTGTGTCACAGAAATACCTCGTAACGCTACAGCTGTAGCAGTACGAGCCGTGTAAAGAGCCTGTGAAACGCTTGTTTTTAGGGATTTTGGGGGGCAGCGGCTCCCCTCTCCCGTGCTGGTGGTGGAGCAGAGCAGCAGAGGTTCTGTTGTGTTCTGTTCCTGCGGCACAGCGCGTTCTCCACAGCCCCACCCCGCCCGGGGCTCCGGCTGGAGAGCCATCCACAGCGGTGCCGGGAGGAGGCTGCTCGTCTCTTTCTATCTCTTCCTTTGCTGAGGAGCAGCATGTCAGCTCTGGTCCGGGCTTAGAGCCATGTGGAAGCTAGAAAGTGTGCGGGTTAGCGAGCCGGGCACCTCATTCAGCACTTAGTCTGTACCCAGCATTGACCATTCCCACTCCTTCAGACCTCGAATCAAAGGATCGAGTCTGTGCAGCACAGCTACAGACCTGAAAGAAAAATGGGGTCACAAATATAGGCCAATTGCCCATGCATCACGGAACAGGAAATCTTGCAGAACAGCCTTTTTCTTTTTTTCATTTGCTCATCTCTCAATGTAGTTAGAATTAAAAAAAAAAAAAAAAAAAAATGGATGCATCCTGACTCGTGCTGTTGTATAATAAAAGGATCTGTTCGTCATGGAAGCAAGCTGAACACTGTCCAGTCGTGTGGTCTTTTATAATAAATAACATCTATACATTTTCTTGTCACTAATGGTTTTTTGCACAGATTACCTGTTTTTTTATTTTTCTGTATGGTAGAGTCAAATTCTGCTAATGAATCATTTTATACTTACTTGATCCTCTCATCCTTGAGAGGTTAGGGAAGGGAATTGAAACAAACTTTCAACAGGCAGCAAGATAAAAGAGATCATTCAAATCAAGCAAACCTAATTGCTTGCAGCTTATTTTCTCCCTCCTTGGTTCCAGCAATATAGAAGAGCAGAAGTTGAGCTGTGACGAGCTAATCACATAGCTAAAGACAGTCTTTTCTCTTGAGAATGGCTGCCCTTTTTCTCTCCTGGTTTTTGTCCTGAACCTGATGGTTTAATCTAAAAGTACAGCAGTCTGCGGCACACGGTTACTTGGAATGATTGTTAGTGAACTCTGTGTTTATTTTTAGTAAACATGATATTTAATAAAATTTAAGGCTTCATCTCAAGATGTGGTAGTGCAGAAAAGTCTCATGGAGTGTAGAATTTGCCAAGACTTTGGGGAAAACAGAAATTTTGTCACTTTGGCACAGGTATTGCCCATCAGTGCAAGGTGCTGAGAAGATGGTCCCCACTGACCATTTTTCTGGGAAGGGGCAGTGTCTTCTCTGTGCACAGGGTTGCACTGGGGAGTAGAATTTAATATTGTTATGTTAAACCTACTGAAGTGATTAAGTGCAGGGACACTGATGTCTCTTACAGCCTCTACCTGCACAAAACTGCACATATAGGTAAAACTACACCAGCACAAATTAGATTTAGTCTCAGTTAGGCACAGAAAGGAGAAGGATGAAGGACAGTGGAGGATCCTCTGCTATATATTTGGGATTGGAACCGTAAGTGATGTGGCAGTGTGGGACCGGTACTGAAGTCCTACTGGAGCATGATGAAACACACTCCAGCTGTGTGGTGCAGAACATTCCTCGCACCCAGATTTGCACAGTGATGTTAGCAAGAAGTTGGGCTATTCTCCCTTCCCATTAGTTTGATGGTTTGTGAAAAGGTAGAAATCTCTGATCTCAGAAAAGCCCTCTGCTTTCATTAGTCCGGAAGCCGCTCAGACTGGGAACTCTGCCACTCTAAGCACAGCACAGGTAACCACAAGATGGTTACTTTAAAAATCCCGTGACTGATTGGGGTCTGAGGACATGGCAACGCTATTGCTCAGAAGGAAACAAAACCCACTCTGGTTTTGATCTGAGCCGTTAGAGCAAGTTGGAGGGGAGAAAGAGACAACAGGCCCTCAATGGGAGTAAAGACAGTTCAACATACTTCTGCATGTGGGTGGGAGGTCTCACCAATATATTTGCTGGTCTTCCAGGGACCTGGAAGAAACCCCTTTGATTGCCTTCAAATCAAGCAGATTTGGTTTTATCCTTAGGAGCACTGTATAGTTCCTGAAGAGTTCAACAATGGAAGTCTACACTTGTGGTGGTACATTAAAGCTTTTGTGCAGTGGGAAGAGATGCTGGAACCAGGCAGACTGAGAGCTTAAGCTTTTGGGAGGGGCTGTGAGGCAGAGTTGGGCACCCCAGAGACGTGTTTAAGTGTCCTAGAGGTTGTGTGCTTCAAACTCTAGTCTGAGGTTCAGAGCACTGGAGTGGTATAGGGACAGAAGAGTTCCCTCTTGAGGGAGCAGGCTGGCAACTGGCCCATGAAGAAGCTGCTGTCAACAGCAGCTTCAAAGGCTCACTGTGAGCTGGATGCTGCTGTACTCTGACACAGACTGAAAACCACCCTGGGCCTTGCAGGAGTGCAGAAAGAGAGAAGATGAAAGACTATTAGAGTAGGATGTTGTCACCTCAGATACAACAAGATAAAGTTGTAAGCAGTCAGAAAGCTCTGTATATATGACTATTAACAGACACAAGTCTAGTATTTTCTAGTGATTCTAGTATTTTCCAATTATTAGAATAATAACAATTTAACTTCATTAAAAATTCTCTTAAGCCCTCTCCAAAAAAACCACCCTTAGTTCATGGGTTATAGCAAATTGAACTCTAGCAGTTTCTTTCTTCTTTATTGAAACAGCAGCTTTTTAATTAACTTATAATCAGAGGGGAGCTTTTAAGAATAAAATCTTGTTCTACCATCAGTAAGGAGGCATCTTCCTCAGCAGAAGCTCAAAATAAATTTTAACCACAAATCTCCTGTTGCTTCTAAAAATCTTTCAGTCAGACGTTCCATCTTGCCTTTTACAGTCTTTGCACGCAGCAGTGATGGAAAAGGAAAATTAGTGTAAAGAAAAGTTACTTCTAAGTCATAAAAAGGCCTTCAGGGAGATCTGCAAAATACTGACTCTTCCCACACACCTTTTGTCTCACACTGACCAGTCTCACATTCACCTTCCATTTCACTCAACCAGGCAAAATGGCTACATTTAAGAGCTTCATTTTGTGCTCAAGGGCTTCTCTCCAGCTGCTGGCATGGCCTCTCTCTCACCCTCTTGCAGTCTTACCAGCCTCTTGCACTGAGAGATGTCTACCTAAGTACTGAAACTTTGCAGCTGTTTCAGATGATGAGAAAATTACAAATTACTGTTGCAAAACCATACCTTACCAAGAATTTGGGTTTTGAGCCATTAATCCTGCCTTTGGTTCCACCTCTGTAGGGCCGAGGTAACTTCAGAATTCTGAGGTGTAGCTCATGGTTGTCAGGCAACAGCATCTGAGCATCAGAGGACACAAATCTAGTAATTACAGTGTAGCTGCTTTTGTAGTTTCTCTTCAGTAATACAATTAAGTGAGGCATCATAGTGCAAGCTTTTTGTTGTATTTGTTTGTGTTAAATTCTTTAAGAAACCACAAAATCATCACTCAAGGCTGTCCAGGAACCTTCTGGCTGAGCTCCACAGGTAGGAGTCCATCCCTTTCTCTAGCACAGCTGAGGCATGGTGTTCATCACATAAAATCCCTGGGGAAAGTGCAGCAAAAATCCCATATTAATAAAAGCTGCTTGCCTGTTTTAGCCCCACTGAAGTATTAACAGCAAAGATCCTTTGACAAGGGTACAAGCCAGCCTAAGCCAGAGGTGGTGTGGATCAGGTTGGTCAGACAGGTCTGGCAGCATCTGAAACAGAACAAACACCTCAAGTCCTGCTGTCTACATTTGCTGTGGGAAGTGGCATGACATCTTTCTCTTCTCCAGCCATGAAGGCTGAAACCCTGATGACAGGGAAGGAGATTTTCCCTGCATCCTCACAAAAGACAGTAAATAAAGTTTGCATCATGTAACACCTTTATATGTCAAAATGGAAAAAGGAAAACAACCCCCTTGACACACCCTGGCTAACAGTAGGTTGCTGTGTGAACTTGGACCCGAGGAACACACCCCACAGTGAACCTGGGTGATGAAGATATCCTCAGAGACCTGGCTTGGCAGTGAATGCCAGTCTTGATGTCAGCATAACCAAATTCTCTTTCTGTTGGACAGGCTGAAAGGCATTCCTGAAGGATGGGCTGCTCTGTGCCAGCTACAACAGGGTGACTCAGGCATGACTGGTACACGATACGTCATGTCCTGCCAGGAAGACATAATTTTCCCTCTGCAATCAGTGTGAGGATTAGGGGATCCTTTCCAGGCTTTACATGTCACTGTGGGTTAGCGTGGACAAACTTCACCTTCCCTCTTGGTTGCAGATGGGGGTGACAATTCTCACCAAGAAGAACCCTTGTTCCACAAGCACAAGGAGGAGAGTTAAGCTAGACCCAACTGTATTTAGGATCAGGGTCTGGACTCTTCTTGTTGGCTTTTGCCAAGCTAAGACAGTCACCAGGAGAGAAAGGCAGGAGAAGGTGTCTGTGGCAGCTGACATATTGGCCCAACTGTCCCTTAAAACCAGACTGAAAAATAGCTTTGAGATTATCCACACATTTGGAAGTAGGCACAGGTGTAAACACCTCACTATTTGAGGCCTTCCCTGGTTCAGGAGGGGCTGAAGAGTCCATGCTGTGGTGTAAAATGCTGTGCAGTGGTTAGCCGTGGGCGTGTTGACCCTGTGCCTGCACACTAATGTTGAGAAGTCAAGGAACAGATTACACAAACCTCATGTGACCAACACTGCTTTGAGAAGCCAATTACCCTTTTGGATTCTGGTTTTGTGTATTTGATACTAAGGTCATCTGGTAAATGGTTCTTGTGGTGTGTGCCTTGAGAGTCAGGACACGTAGTCCTGGCACTCTGGATTGAACAGGGAGCAACTATGCTTGAGACAAATGGACAAAAGGTGTAGAGGAAAAGCACCTCTGCAAGTGGCTGCAGGTAGAAGGAAATAACTAGCTGGGCCAGGTCTCACTTCAGCATTTCAGGTAACAATAGTCAGACGTGTTTTGGGAGAAGCTGAGCTTGGTAATCGCAGAAGGAATATTGTGTCTGTGAAGTAACGAAAGAACAAGACTGCTGTCCCAAATATTGCCAGATGAGTTGTGATGCTGACTCCAAACACAGACTGGTGAGGTCAGTTGAACATGGACAGAAAGAATACTTTGAGGGCGAGAGAAAGAAACATATCTGTCAGATGGTCATATTTGTAGGAGGAAGCAGATAGAACCAAGACTTTGCATGAGACCACAGAGTGCAGCAGCAGATCCTGGTGAGGGTGTCCCAGTCAGCATTTGGGTGGTGACTCCTGGAACAGGCACTAAAGCATCAGTGTAGTGAGAGCCCACCAGGGGTGAGTGACAGACCAGTGCAAATTTAGATGCCTGTCAAGCCTAGCCAAGAAAGTGGGAGGGAGATGCAGTGAAGCAGGACGTGGTTAATACTAGTTCACTTTTCAAAATTTCAGCAGTGGAGGCAACCAAAACATCCTGGGGAGAAAGGGCCGTGGGTAGCTATCAGTTGCCAGCTTTCTCAAGTGTGTCCTCACAGACACATACGCCTTTCCCCCTCAGTAAAGAATGTGTTTGTGCTGCTCAGCACAACCATATAATTATAGAATCATGGAATAGTTTCATTTGGAAGGGGCCTTCAAAGGTCATGTTGTCCAATCCCCCTGCAACAAGCAGGGACAATGCCATGAAGAGATGAGCAAGGTGCCTGGGCAGGCATCAAAAATAGTCTAACTTGGAGCAAGATGAATAGATCCTTTTGGGGGCTCTACTGCATCTGCGGCCTGAGCTATCTGGCATAGCTTTGCACTGGGTAAGGAGCATACACCGAGAGACCTGTTAAAGAGTCTTGCTGCAGATGAAGGAGTTTCCTTGACAAGGCTAAGAGCCATAAACAAGTTTCTGGTTTCCCAAATTATATTGGGTTTTTGTGACAATGTTTTGGTAGAGGTGGGTGGGAGATGCTACATCTTCCCCAGTGTCCAACAAAACCAATGCCAGAAGCTCCAAGACAGATGCACCGCTGATCAAGGCCAAGTCTATCAGTGATGGTGGCAGAGCCTCTGGGATAACATAGCTAAGAAGGGGAGAGAAAAACCTTCACAAGACCAATGACAGACAAAGAAGGGAAGAATAAGAATATATGAGAGAATATAACAGCTCTAGAGATGCCCAGGTTAAGCGAACAGTGAGTGATCTCTCCCTGCCCTTAACTCATGAACCTTTCATTATATTTTCACTGCCCTGTCCATTAGAGGAGGGGAGTGATGGAACAGCTTTGGTGGGCACCTGGCAACTAGCCAGGGTCAACCCACCACCCAGTGCTGAAGTTCAGATCAGTGCCAGAATGCCTACATAACTGACCTGTCCCTCTGTCTCCCGGTGTCACCAGGACAGTTATACCTGGGTAACTGGGATAACCATCTACCGTTCTTCACTCTCCAGGCTGTCGCCCTATTGTATCATTTCAGTAGATTTCGCTGTGCTGCTTGATTCTCTAACATACCTGCCCCACAGCATTAGCAAGTTCCTGTCTTTGTGCAGGCTAGATGGTATTTATGGAAACAAACCCATCATCCCTTAGGAATGGATGCAAGCACATGCTTGCATTCTCTGTGTAGCACAAAATGAATCAACTGCAGTTGCCAACTAGTTGCTCCTGCGAGGAAACATTCAGTAATGTGCCTCCTGTTACTTCTTTGGTTTCTTTTTCTTACTTCTTTTTTTGCTTTTTTTATTTTAACCACCTCTGAAATCACAGTGGAAAAATCAATGTTATCAAAGCCCTAACCACCAGTGACTGTATGCATAAAGACCTAGAGATCAAATGATAACAGCAGCTGCCCACTCTTAGAAGGGAAGTGAAAGGTTACCTCTCTGCTGCAGTATGAATCCAGACAGATGTGTCTGCTGTGCACAGCAGAGGACCCTGGGTCAGCGACTACTCTCCCTGTCATCTGCTTGGCACAGCACAGCACAGCACTGTGCATTTCCTTTCCTTCCTAATCCACAGAGAAATTAATGGTTATGCTCTACGCTCTAAAGGGATTATGGTGCAACTCTTCTGCTGTGGAAGTTAAGTGCCCAAAACATTTAAAACTTATTAAAAGCAAAATGATTTGAATGTGCTTGACTATCTCACTCATTAATATCTGACCATAGAGAGGATATGTCAGTAGGACACAACTTCTTTCCTACACCAGCCTGAAGAAGTGGCATCTCAGTGGTGACTGTATAGGAGCAGTAACTCCTCCTGTCCAGAAGCCCTGGAAGGAGATTTTCCTCCTTGCTGAGCAATCTCTTGTGGCAGTTTCTCTCTGGGTAGCCTCAGATCATTGGTGTGGTTAGCGGTTACAGCCTGCACTACAGTACAGATGTAAAATGAGGGAGTCCGTGTCTCATTGAAGTGGCCAGCCAACACCTCCAGTTTGTCTTTGCTGTCAGCAAAGTTCATGTGCTGAAAGGCACGTGCTATCACTTGGTCCACATAGGAGAAAAGAAATCCTCTCTGATCCAGCCAACACAGGGAGTGCATATTGTGCAGACACAAGTCCAAATTTCATTCTTCCATTTCATCATCTGTGGTTTTAGGTGGGAGCTGGGATCACAGATGCCTTAAAACTTCCATACTGCACATCCAAGTGCACCATTAGGTATATAAACAACTTTTAATCTATCTTTAGCTCTTACTCAGGCAATGAAACCCACTGCTGGCGAGATGGGATTGGGGCATTCCATGGTTTGGGTCTCTTGTGGTAAACAGTCATATGAAGAAAGTACAAGTCTAAAAAGAAATCAGGTCACTGAATTCTACATTTTCAGGTTAAAATGTAAATGCTTGGGAGTACAGAGTGATGACAGGCTCTGAGAAACTACTTTGGTAATTATTTCAATGAGACATGAAACAGAGAGTGAGTGACTGAGTCAAGCAATACAAAAACATTACCACAATGGATATGGTCTGATTACAGGATCAAGAACATAGAGATTATGTCAGCAACTGCCTACTTAACTCTGCTTGTATCTTTGTCTCATGTGTATAACATTTCTGACGTGGAAATTCACTTGTCTTCTACTGCCTAATGTAAATTATTCAAACACTGACAGACAATTCAGCAGAACTTTCTTGCAGTAGACCATTGACTTCAGAAAGCAGCAGTTATTTGGAAATATTTTGCAATATTTTGTCTTCTTTGAGGTGATATACTTAATTTTAAAAAAAATCAGATCCATTTTAGCAAGAATATGAACCTAAGCCCTTGAATAAGGGACTGTGACTTGTGTTACACATTCTTTCTTGGGATTTCAGGAACAAACATATATTTCCTGGTCTATAAAACAGTTTCTTGTGGGTTGAGAAGGTAGATAAGTGAGATTACAAATGCCTGGCATCTTCACTCAGTTGGCCCTTGGCAGTAGAAGGATCGTATTATTCTGTTCATCACTGTAAGGGTTCATTACTTCTGGCGTAATGCAGGGAGAAGCCTTCACCAGAAATGGTTCCTAAACCTTTCTAAGATAAGCAGTCAAAAGGGAATAGTAAGAAACAGGCCACATACAGCATAATCTAGAAAAAGTTTTTTTCTTAAAGTAAAAAACCCAGAATTTCAATAAACCAGATTTTTTCTTCAGAATGCCTTTAGGTGTCCCAGAAACATTTTGATGAAAAATTGAATTGTGTCAATTGGAGAAGGCTGGTCTTACATCTTATGGGAGTTGTTGTTCCCTATGATTTCTATTCCTTTTTCTGTCTAAATTTCTGTGAGATCTTAGACCTTGGAATGACATTACTGACTGCCTACTTTCTCTAAAAAGCTAGGAAACGTAGCCTGACTGATAAACAGAGACTACAAAAGAGAATAAAAATATAAACAAGCATATAATAACTCAGTCTTGGTGCATTTTATAAGCTAACATTTTTGCTATAAAAATTTTCATCAAAAATCTGATTTTTTTTATTTACAACTTTGGTTTATCGACATTCTCTCCAATGGAATAAAATCTGTTTAACCAGCTTCTCTGAAGTCAGTGATTATCAGCAGGAGGATACACTTACTGCTCTTCGTGCTTCTTTCTGGAACTCAGGCCCTCTATGAGCTCAGCTGGTTCTAAGAAGTGATGCTGCAGTGAAGCAGAGGAGTGCTCTGAGTATGACTGTGCTCCTCCTTCAGAAATTCCATGTTTAGTCTGACAAGAAATCACATCTGAATCTTTACCATGACCAGAAGACTGTTTCCCATCAGGCTTTTTTTTTCAGTCTCACTTCATTTTCAAGAGAAATATCAAGTGCACTGGTGGAAGAAGAGTGATGGATTGAGATGCCTTACAAACACAATCATACCTCGGGCTAGAGGCAACACCTAAGCATTGACTGTGCAGGTTCTCTCCTTCCCAAGTGCTCTGTGTACAGCTGCTACCCATTTAAGCCCTGAGCCCTACTTGCTCCTGTGGAAAAATAAACCCTGTAGAAGATCTTCAGGAGGGCTCTGTCTTCCCTGAATGGTTTGACAGAGGTGATCAAGTGGTAAAAGCATTGATGGATGCCAGTCGGTGTGGGATGGATCCCAGTCACCCACACCTTGTAATGTGAGAAGAGAGCTGCATCTGACAAGGGAATAATGGAAGCAGATGGGAATGAGGTTGAGAATAGGAACAAAAATGATCAAAGGGGAAGGAAGTGAGTGCTACGACAAAATGTAATGCTGAAGAGACATTATAAAGACAACAAGAGATAGGAATACGAGAAATCTAGAAAAGTTGAACAAAGAAAGAGGAAGAAATAGGGAGAACCAAAAACTAAAGACAGAAATACTGAAACCAGCAAAAATGTTTGACAAGGAGTGAAAAGCCAGATGCAAACAAAAGCAGGAAATTTTGATAGAATCAGTGGAAAAATATACGTATTAACAATGTAGGATGGTCATGATGAAAACATTAAATAGATAACGTTAACAGCTTGAATGTAAATATGTCATTTACATTTTATAGTCCAAAAGAATGATGAAGAGACTAGAACCTCAGCTGATGGCCAGATTTTTGAATGAGATTAGACTGATCTAAATTTAACTGAAGGAACATGAAAGAAGAATGGAAGAGCATAGGGGTGCATGCTGCCTTTCTTTTAGAATTAAAAAAGGCAGCATACTGGTCATTCCAGAGGAAACGTGGATTCTGGAACAACTCAGACAATAGCTTTGTTTTCCTTATCTTTACATATTTTCTTCCTTAATTAATGGTGGCAGAAAACTAACATGTGGTGAGATTTGAGAAACCACAATGACCATATTAGTTAAGCAAGCACAGATTTCCTTTCCGAGCTCTGACATATGAAACAGAACGGTCTCACATGCAGATTATCAAATAGTTGTGTGAAAAGAACAAACTCTTCCCACTCGCCACGGCGTGAAGGTGAAGCACAAAGCATCTGTAAAGAAGGCTGACTGGTTGAAAGAAGCTGTGTTGAAAAGGTAAGTTGGACTAGTTACCTTGTGTCAGCTTTGGAATTCACCAAATGGAGAATCCTTCACCTTCTGAAAGACTGTTATTTATGCTGGGTATTGGATATATTACAGACTAAAAGCACAAGATACATTTAAATTAGAAAGCACTTGATTATGGAACAAGGTGAGCAATAGTTTTTGTAAAGGATCAGCTAAAACTCTGACTTATCTTTTAATTAGCCATTAAAAATCTGATCTGTATTTTGATGACTCTCATTCCATGAAACTATGCTGAAAATATTCAGTTTCTTCACAGGCTAATCTTGGTATTCCAAAGGTAAGTTGCTGTCTGAGAGAGATGTTGGAAGCTGTTACTGGCAGTGCTTGTCCAAATATGCATGACAATCATAATGGGCTTGGTGATTTGAAGTCACAGATGCTTTTGTAATAGAGAGGGATTTTCTACTTCAGTTACTCATTATCTGCCCGTTACATGACTGCCATGTGTTAGGTCTGCCTCTTTGTAGTGAAGTTTGCTTTGCAAGACACTGGTCCGTCCACCACTCCCAAAGTTATGAGAAAGAAGCGCTAGAAATGCTTCAGTGAAATATCCCAAAATGACATATCAGCAAATTCCATTACCAAAGGAATGTGTTCCTACTCTGAATTTGCTGTTTTTAACAGAGTTTGAGCCCTTGTTTCAAACTGTCAGGGACTGTGAGCAGGAATCAGTGGTTTTCTTCAGACAGTGTTTACAGAAAGGGAGTTCTCTGTAAACAGGATAAAGGCTGTTACATATAGCTGTGTTACTACAAAGAGTATATGCACCTTGGTTTATCAAGAATAAATGTACTATGCCTTGCAGCACTTGAGGGACAGGAGATTTCAAAATGAAGCTTGTGCTTTCTTTCTAAGAAAATCCAGGAAAGACCTTACAAGCCTCATCTCAAGTTAGTTAGATGATTTGCATTACTACAATTTGACATGCAAATGACAAGTCAGCAAAACAGCACAAAAATGTAGTCAAAAAAAAGTCAAAGCCCCTTTTAGCAAAGGTTCAAAGCATGGCCTGAAAACCTGCGAAGTTTTGATGATGGAAATTTTTATGAATTATAAATAACAGAGTGAAAAGTACTTCACTATTGTGATTAAGGATGTCTTGAAAGATTCACAAGGACTTCTGTCTTCACCTCCTCATCTTTCCACTGAAACTCACACATCTTCTTTCCTCCATGTTACTGGACTTTTATTGAAATAAAACCATTTTCAAGTACTTAACTATGTTATGCATTTAATCATAACCTGCTCCAGATCTGTGAGGACAGGGAGTGGCTTTGTCCAAAGGGCAGTAAGGAGGCCAAATTAATCTTCTAGTGACCCTTTTTGAAGTTATTTGAGTCATAGATAGATTTCACACTTTTTTGCTTTGTATACATCAAAGAGTGAAGATTGCTGTTCAGCAATAACAATCAAAACATGTGTGCACATTTAGGTAAAACAAGGCTCATTTCAGGGCTTTTGGGGATCTCTGCGCTGTTCCATGCAAATGGATTTGGTTATAGCCGAAGTCTTGGATCCTATGAAAATGAGCCATTGAGAAAATGACACGTGCCTGCTTAGATGATTATGAACTGTTAGGACAGGGTGCTTTAAATGTACCAGTTCTCCTTTTTACACCAGGCAGCATTTTATTTTTCATTCACTGGGTGTGGTCAGTGGAAAAAAGCACCGAGGTTAAGCTGTTAGGGAGCCACTGCTACTGTGATGTGCTCAGTTTAGAAAAAAAGATGAGTGAGCAGGACATCTATCATCCTGCATTTCTTTACACCAAGTGTTCCATTAATTTAATAATGTCTTAGAATCTTACAAGACTGTCTGTATTTATGCCATATGGTGTCTCTAATGAGACAACAAATACAATTTCTAAAATAAATCAGGAGTTCAGAGAGGGGCTTTACCTTTTTTTTTGTTTTTTCTTCCCCTTCCTGCTAATGCAAACATCTAAGTTGTGTTCAGATTAAAGGCCTGGAAAAGAAACATTTCTAGGTTTCAAAATTCAGGAATCATGAAAGGAAATGTTTTCATATCTAGTTCCAACTAACTTTAGCAACAGACCTGAGCAGCATGAACATGGATAACAAATCTTTGTGCCAAACAGGCAAATGCAACCACATTTTACTTATTTACCTGCATTTACATATTTTATGTTAGCAGATCAGAACAAACATTTGGGTTAAGTGCACCTTGACATATAACAGATTGCTATTTTTTTTCTTCTAAAATAGCTACTAATCAGTTTGGTAATTATTACTTTTCTCATTTCACAGTTTTACTCTAAGCAGTCTTTTTGATTTAAATGATTGATGTTGAAACTACTCATCTGTGTGACATTAAATGCACCCTTTGCAAAACCAGGTCATCATTTAGGATATGTTCTGAGCACAATGGCAATTACCACCTTGCTTTTTATGATTCTAATTCCATCTTGATTATTATAAAAATAATATCATTACACAGGTAGACTAAGAAGTAAATTAATAAAATGTTTGCCTCCACCCTGCATGTTTTCAGCACAGAAACATTTTCCTTTACATAAAAAACCAGATTATTTCTGTTGCTTGTGAGGAGGAAGTGGTGGTTACTTCAATTTAACTCTGTACCTTTAACTAGTGCTGTTATTTCTTGTTTTCTAAATTAGAGTGTCCTCCTGTTGAGGCTGGTGGCAAATGTGCTTGAGGCAGCCAAAATAGACCTTAAAAGAATCACACACCCTCTTTTACCTGGCCTTCAGATGATTTTCAAATTGGGTAAGTACTAAAATAAAACTGGTAATCTATAATCCATGTATATGTGTGGCAAATGTATTAAACTGAACATGTAAGTGGGATTGTACTTATAAGGATGGACTATTCTTAAAATTACTTGATGACTGAATTTTTTCTTCAAAGAATTCTGTCTTTTTCCTCAGGTCTGTCTTTATTCATTGTCTTTTGTTTGTGTAATTCAAATAGTATATTTGTTCTTAAGATTGTGGTTTAGCCTTATTTTTGAGTACTTACACACTGCTATCATAGTGAAAAGAAATGTAATGATGTGGATAAAGTGGATAAATACTAAGCTCAAAAATTCAAGGCTTATGTGTTTCATATTCAGAACATAAGTGTTTTTGAGTACATGTGCACAGATGTGCCCATGTGTAGTACATAACCAATGTTATGTGTGTTAGCACACACCATCTTACATATATATATATGGAAATTTATTTTTAAATTGACTTAATACATTAATGTTAAATAAAGACATAAATATGCAGATTATAAAGGTGCCTACTGAAACATTGTTAGAAAGATTTAAATCAAAAAGGAAATTGTGTTTATAAGAATTTTGATTCAACTTCCTCAGCAGCCAGTGCATGTTTTTAATAACTTCAGCGAATGCCATTTCAAATTCAGAGAAGGAAGTCAGCTCAAGAGATTTAAATCAGGTCTAAACCTGATCTCTGCAATTCTGACTTCAGTTTGAGTCATTTGCTGCAACTCTCATACTAACCATCTTCAGGAAGCTTCTGCTGGACAGTGGAAGTAATTTTGTGAATAAGTGTGTGGCTGGTGGTGCCTTTTGTATTCGTGTAGAATCAGGGAGAATATGCATCTCTCCTGTGATGACTAGTTATTGTTCCTGATATGATCTCTGCTGAGCTATTCTGTGAAATAAAGAGCCTTTTCTCAGTGATGATCTGAAAAGATGTCCCTTCTTAGCCCTCCTTTCAGGCTGTAGGAAACACCTGTGCTCCCTTTCTTCTAAGTGCCTTCACCCAGTCATCTTCTTTCTGTGTGTTATGTTCATGTTCCAGAGTGGCTTGGTCTAAGTGGAATGACATCTTCTCTTTTATAGAGAAGATGTACTCTCAGACTCTCTTTGTATATTTTAACCATGTAGATCTTAAACAGGCGTGAATGGCAGTTGCCTAGAATGGTGTTTTGCTTGCAATAATAAAATAACAGTTTCTAAAATAATAACCTTGACAGGTGCCCCTTTAATTCTGTCCGACTGAAGAGTTACTGTAGCTGCAGCCAAGTGTGAAGGGTAACAGAAACACCAAGCAAGGTCCTGAGTGCCCGGCTGGATGATATCAGGAAGTGTAAAGCAGTAGACAGGGACTAAAATTGTCCAAGGATGGGCTAGGGGACCACAGCCCCAGGTTAATTGCATAACTTGCCTGCTTGCCTTATGCATCTCTGCACTTCTGGGAGACACTTTTAAGTTTCTTGAAATTTTCTTCAGAAGGTGTTCAAGCACTTTCATATTGATCTGTCATATTCCTGCAGCTTTTAAAAATCAGTTTTGAAAAGCCAGCAGAGGAAGCTGGAGAGATGGTTAAATATTTGTTTAAAGGGCAGGAAATCCAGATAAGTTGTGATGCCTTAGCAACTTTGTATAGTTCAGGTCTTTACCAGCTGCAGCCCTCTGTCATGAGCCAGCATCCCCACGTGAGTCATCCTCATTATGTTTTTGGAGAGTATTCTGTCCTTTCCCCACCACAATTTCCCTGTAATATCTGGACTTCATCTGCTCCACTTTTACAATTTCTCTCCCTCTCTCTTTCGTTTTCAACATTAGGTAATTCCCACACGAGAAGGTTTTGTTTTTGTAGACTTAAAGCTGACCCATGTGCTCTTCCCAATTAGTAGCATGACTAGCAAAAAGCAGACAAACTCTAGACAAAACTGTCCTTTATAGCCTTAACAAATATGGGACCTTGTGTCATCCAGTCCCTGAAATTACTGCCTTGCTAATAGGGGCAGCTCTCAGAGAGCAGCTAATGGAAAGAAGGGAAGGACTGAATTCATGCAAGAGAATGCTGAGGAATTAAATCTCCTGCCCATGAGTTCCTGTGTGAGGTGGAACAAGTTATTTAAGCCCAGCTTTCCACAAGTGGCCACCAATGGCCTGTTCCCCATTTTATTTTTCTGTGACTTTAGACTCTGCGATCTGATTTGCAGAAGTCTGATCCTGGATGCAAACAGTCAGTGGATTTAATCCTTTATGTAGCTGAAGTCCTTCATCATTTTAAGTACTCTTAGAAGTGATGTTGAGGGGGATACATGTCTCAAACTGAGTATCTCAAGGGGATACTTAACTCTAATGAGTCAGGTTCTCCCTTGTAAATAAAGGTGGTAATACCTCCTCACCACAGGGTGTTGTGCAAATTAAGTGAGCACCATTTGTAAAACAGGTATCACAATGATAAAAGAAAACAAATTGTTTCATAGGGTGCTGTCTGAACTGCACACTGAGCACCACACTGTAGATCTGAACAAAAACAAAACACCAGTGCTCGGTCTGTTCATGCATTGTGTACTGTCCTTTACACTATAAGAAGCTATTACTCTGTTGCTCTTCAATTACTTCACTAGTGTAATAAAAAAGGACAAATAATGTGATGGTGAAAGTGCTGAGACACACCGATAAAATGTCAGAGTGGAAAAAAAATGGTTAAGTGTTGCATTACTGTTATGAAATATACTAAGGGAGTGCTGTTTATTTTTTCCATATTCCCTTCAATACACAGGTTGCCATTGTCATACAGAAGTTCTCAAAGTAAAATTTAATTTATTCTAATTTTTTGTGGTGCAAATTCAGTGTGAAGTAAGAGTCACATATTCTCATATATCACTTATTAGCCTATGAGTAAACATTCAATACATAAGACTGCGCTCTTAATGATGCTGATAAAAACCATTCACTTTCTACAACTGCACATTCTGTAGAGATGTGTGATTTGCTGACATGCTCCAGTGATGAGACTCTGTTTTGAGAAGTTTTATTTCCAATTTTGTTTTTCTACTTGTTCACAATTCTTGTGCTGGTTTCCTTATCCAACCTTCATTCTTTTCTTTTCAGAAATACTTGGGAAAGTGTTTTGAAGTCCTTCTGAACATATTTTTTTGAGAAGTGTACTGCCAAAATGAATTTTGTAAGTACCTAACTGATAAACTGTATTAGTACATCAATAAAGCAATGACTGTCTAAGACCCAGTTCTTTGAGGCTGCAGATCCAAACACCACAATTTCAGGAATGATAATCTGATGAGATGTTTCTGACAGCAGAGTTCACTGTCAAGGCACACTCTATTGGATTTGCCCTACAGGTTTGATGTTTGTGGTGCAGGTAGATGTGTCTCAGGCTAGCTATCATGGATTGCCTGTCTAGCTGAGCAGAGAGAAATAATCATTTTTGAGCTTGATTTAGTCAAGCTACATTAGTATGAAATGCATAGCATGCTATAGCGAAAGGCCTGTTTGCCTTCTCTGGTGTTAAAGGAAGACTAGACATCTAATTCAAATTCAGATTTTTACACTGTAGAGTCTTCTGTGACAGCAGACTAGTCCTTTCTTCATAATGTATTTAAATATGGAGACCTTTGGGCCACGCAAAAGGATTATTTCCATGTTTGCATTTTAAGTATGATTTTATGAAATTTTCTAGATAGTTCTTACAAGTCTCATCTGTAGTGTTAATGTATTTGTAATTGGAATGTGTGGTCTGCTATCTGCCATGCTGCTACTCTACAGGCACTAAAGATTAACATCCGTGTGTTAACTGCTGTTCTTTTTTACAGACAGACGCTCGTTCCACAGATTACCCCTATTATTCAGACTATGCTTCTCTAATCACTCAACCGTGCTCTAAGCTGGAAGTCAGGAACTTCACAAAAGCATTTCTGCCAGTTGCATATTCACTGATTTGTATCATCGGCCTCTTTGGAAACATCTTTGTAGTGATGACCTTTGCTTTATACGAAAAAACCAAGTCCATGACGGATGTGTACCTCTTCAACATGGCCATAGCAGACATACTGTTTGTTCTCACTCTTCCCCTCTGGGCAGTGAATTACGCTGCTGATGAATGGATTTTTGGTGATTTCATTTGCAAAATGACTAGAGGCATCTATGCAATCAACTTCAGCTGTGGCATGCTGCTTTTGGCCTTCATCAGCGTGGACCGGTACATTGCTATCGTACAGGCAACAAAGTCTTTTAAACTCAGGGCAAGGACTCTCGCACACAGCAAACTCATTTGTTTGGCTGTGTGGATATCCTCAATTTTAATCTCTAGTTCCTCTTTTCTGTACAGTGAAAGTTACAGCTTTTCCAATGAAACCAAAGAGATTTGTGATCACAGATTTGACAGAATGTCTGAAAGCACAATGCTGAAATCACTGCTGCTGTGGCTACAAGTTGCATTTGGATTTTTTATACCTTTCATATTCATGATTTTTTGCTATGCCTTCATTGTCAAATCCTTGCAACAAGCTCAGAATTCCAAAAGAAACAAAGCAATCCGTATGATTGTATTAATTGTAGCTGTTTTCATAGTTTGCCAGGTACCTTATAACATTGTTCTTCTCATGATAGCTGTCAACATGGGCAAGATCGACAAATCTTGTGACAGTGAAAAGATAATGGCTTATGCAAAATACACCACTGAAGCCATAGCATTTTTGCACTGTTGTGTGAACCCTGTGCTCTATGCATTTATTGGAGTGAAGTTCAGAAGTTACTTTGTGAAGCTAATGAAGGACCTATGGTGCAAGAGGTACAAGAAAGAAAATAAACGTAGTTCAAGGACAAACTCTGATACTTATCATTCAAGACAGACTAGTGAAATTCTGACTGACAATGGATCATCTTTTACTATATAATACAATTTGAACAACATTATTACTGAAGGACTCTTCTCGCCAAGCAACCCAAACCAGTATCACTGTGCATGTGACAGCAAGTCACCTGAGCTTCTCTGCACCTCTAAGGGAGCTCCAATGATCTACAACTCCTTTCAGGAAATTAATTAAGATAAAGGAATAATACTGTCCTGTGTAAAACTAAAACCTTATTCACTTAATGCTCTTCAAAAGTATATTATCTTGAAATTATAGAGAAAGAGAAGTTTACAGAGAAACCCTCCTCATTTTGTAAGGAAAAATTGCATCTCATCTGTCCTACGACACTGAAATACACCCAAACTAATAAGTAGATGAATAAGATTATTGTCTAGGCTCATTCTTACATTCATATTGTTTCTGTTAATTACTTCCACCTGGAAATCCTACTGAAGTGTAGGTCTCCACTGTGCTAATATTGCAGACAAGTCACGCTGTGACAATACTGACCCAAAGAGATGGCATTTTGAGCAAAGTGCGACAAGGAATGCAAACCGAGATATGAGGAAACAGATTCAGGACTGCTGACAGAGCAGGGCTGACATTCTTGGTCTTGTAAATCTTCACCCAGTGCTATTCTCAACAGAGTGAAGCTTTGCTTGAGAGTTTCTTTTCTTTGTTTGGTGCAGGATTCAGGTGCTGGAATCCAACAAAGCTGATAATCTGATTAATGTCTCTTTGTGAAAATTGTCTCTTTCTAGCTGAAATTCACACTCCACTTTTTAAAAGGCAACTAACTCTCTGAAACTGCAATTATTCCAACACTTTTTGTTGGAACTTGATTGGTGACAAAATATGAAGCATTTCTTTGTGTTTAGCTACTGCTAGAAAAGATTCCTTAGAAATGGATTTGCTAGCTCAAATATGCATATACATAGTTTCAGAAATTAGTTAGAAATTATTATCTAAAAAAAGAGCAGAATCTGACTTAATTCAGCCAGAATTTTTACTGAGCCAGTATTTGACTCACTATGAATATAGGAATATTTATAATAAATGCAATTAATTTTACCCAGCCTTGACTCTTCAGCATATCCTCAGTGGATTTGCTCATTGAGTGAGCTTCCCCACTGTACCAGTCACTGTGGGACAGTGAGATAGACAGAAGCAGGAGCTGAAGGACACGGGCAGGATGGAGGAGAGAAGAGGAGCCCATTGTTTGCAGTATGCTGAAGTACCTACCAGCCCTCTGCAGTTCTGCTGTGATGGAAGCATATGCCATGACAGTGTCTGGATTTGTTGTGTGGGAAGTTACACCCCTTCGGCTGTGAAAATTACTGCAATTTGCAGCTTGCTGTTTAAACTTGGTTGTTTTTTTTTTTTTAAAGTTCATAATTGAAGAGACTGGGGAGCTTGTATTACTAACTACCCTATATAGTGGCAATGCAAAGGTCCAAGAAGGACAGTGCTGGAGCGGAAGATCCCTTGAGGAAAGACATTCATGTGGCACATGAAACAAGTACTGCCTCAGCTGGGGCAATCCATCCTTGTTTCCACTGCAGTATGAGGTTTTTAAATATCAGTGCCAGATATGATAAAGATTGCATATATTTATCATAACTGAATAGCAATTTTGCAAGAATATGGTAGAAAATAATGTAAATAGGAATGCATGCATTTTCTGTACATAGTAATGATGATTTTCTGGAAGAGAATTCAGCAAATAAAAAATGTAACTGAAAAGGAAAAAATCCTCTCAGATCCAAGAGTTCCTCGCCACATATATTGCCAGGAAACATTCTCTTTTTCAGTGCAAAATCTCTCGTTTGTGAGCAGTCTATCCATCGGAGCTTCCCTGAGGGAGCGTGCCCCAGGGCAGGAAGTTCACAGCTGAAGCAGCTGCAGCGGCTCTTGGGAAGAACGTCCCAAAGTTCCAAAGTGTATCCCCCACCTCCTGGCACCCCATGCCATGCTTGCATTGGCCTTCAGCCACTGAACAACCCAAACACTGCCCCAACGGGGTTCAGGGGCAAGAGAGCAGCCAAGGGGCAGTCACTGACCTGGCACGGTCACTGCCCCACCAGAGGTGACTTGCTGACAGACCCCGGGAGAGGGCAGGGAAAGGGTGCCACAGCCTTTCGGAAGTGGTTCCTGGCTGAAGGAGTGTCCTCCCTCAGGCGTGAGGGCAGAGAAAGAGAACAAAGCAGGGTCCTGCAGTCCAGGGCCTTCCCCAGATAGAGGGGTCAGCCTGGGGGCTCACAGGTCGCCAGCTCCTTACAACTGTGAGGGACCCAGGCAAGCTGGAAGCGGTGGTATGGGACAGCTGCCTCAGGCAATCCAGCACAGCTTCTTGGCTGCTGGATTTTGTGAGGGTAAGATGCTCACTGGAAATGACATTGAAGTGTAGAAAATGTACCTAGCTGCTCCCTAGTAATGTAACTCCAAATGTAACTGGCTGCATATGGGAGACAAGTCCTGCTGAGGGAAGAGGAATATGGTACACATGTGGGACTAAAACAGCACTTGGATTATGAATTGTGTTGGTGCCAAGGCCTTGCCAAAAGTCCTGCTTGAGGTGCAGCCAAAATCCTGATTGCCACTAATGAGTGCTCTGTCCCTAGGAAAAATGGGGGTGAAGGACAGGGTGGATTCCTGTGATGGTTTAATATGTCTGGCTGCCAAGGGTCCACCAAAGCCCCTCTATCACTCCCCTCCTCAACTGAACAGGGGAGAGAAAATATAATGAAAGTCTCATGAGTGAATATAAGGGCAGGGGGAGATCACTCACCTATTGCTATCATGGTACTTGAGGAAGTTAATTGAATTTATTACCATTTAAAATCAGAGTAGGATAATAAAAAGTATTACAGATCCTAAAAATACCTTCCCCCCTACCCATCCCTGCTTCCCGGACATAACTGTTCCTGATTCTTTACCTCCTTCACCACAGCTAGCATGGAGACAGGAGTGGGGGTTACAGTCAGTTCATCACGTGCTGTTTCTGCCACCTCTTCCTCCTCAGGAAGAGGAGTCCTTCCCGTGGCCTAGCCTGGAGGCCCTCACACAGAAGACAGTCTTCCATGAATATCTTCAGCATGAGTTCTTTCCATTGGCTGCAGTTCTTCACAAACTGCTCCAGCATGGGTCCTGTTCTATGGCTTACAGTTCTTCAAGAAAAGGCTGCTCCAGCATGGGTTCCCTGTGAGGTCACAAGGCCTGCCAAGAAACCTGGTAGCATGGGCTCCACGGGGCCACAGGTCCTGCCAGGAGCTCCAGTGTGGGCTTCCCACAGAGTCACAAAATCACAATCTTCTTTCAGGCCTCCACCTGCTCCCATATGGGGCTCCTCCAGGGGCTGAAGGTGGATCTCTGCACCCCTGTGGACCTCAGGCTGCAGGGGGACAGCCTGCCCACCATGGTCTTCATCATGAGCTGCAAATATATCTCTGGTGCCTGGAGCACCTTCTCCCCTCCTTCTTTGCTGGCTGTGGTGTCTGCAGTGTTGGCTCTCTCATGTATTCTCACTCCTGTCTTCTCTGTCTGCAGTTACTTCTGTACAATAACATTTTTTTTATCTATTTAGCATCATTATCATGGCTAATTATTGGCTCAGCCTTGGCCAGAAGTGAGTCCATCTTGGAGGAGCTGAGTGATGTTGGCTCTGTTGATGTGGGAGAAACTTCCAGCAGTTCCTCAGAGAAGCCCCACTACCAAAACCTGACCACACAAACCTGATACAACTCCCAAGGGGCTGCTGTGCAGGGAGAACTGCAGCTCCAGCCAGTGGGATGCCAGCTTTCTTTTGCACATTTTGAGGATAATTACAGGATGAAAGGGTGGGTAGATAGAGATTTAATTTAGCTGTAATACATTCTGGACATTTTTTGTGAAATTTACCATAAGGTAAAAGTGAAAGACCAGCTCGGAGCAAAAGCAGTGGAAGAGAAGGATTACTCTGCTCAGTGTCCATAAATACAATGGCAGGCTGGCCAGTGGGTGTGTCTGATGGGCCCCTAGATATTCTGTCATTCCTTTGGTGGCCATGCCAGCAGAACCAACTCATGAGCTCGGGCTGATGTTGGTAGCTCAGGGCATGAAAAGAGCACAGCGTTAAAGGATCTTGGCAACTTGGTGTTCCTTTTAATGTTTATAGAGCAACATTTCAAAGCTTACTACGCATACTGCATTTTATTATGACTTTTGCCTTGTTGTGGTAGCTGTGTATGACAAACATATGGTAGGATTTTCTTTTTTTGTTGCTTGTATTCCATCTGGGATATTTGGAAACACAAGACTCGGTTTTGCACAGGTTCTTGTTTCCCACCATATTTAAAGAAAGAAGGACATATGCAGTGTTGCATCGTGTCTTACACAGAGAAGATGTGGCTGATAAGCTTTGAGAAGTCGATTCGTATCTTCCTCCAGCTGAGGACTGGAGCAGGGTTGCGGTATTGGCTGCATACAAGGTCTCTCTTGTTAGCAGGTTCCACTCTGCTTTTGGTGGGTCCACGGTGGCCCTGCTTGATGCTTCCTGTTCCAGCAGTTCAGAAGGACGTAGGTCATCAGTGCACACTGTTAAATAAAGGCATAATACCTCAGTGCACACAGTCTAAAGCTAAGTCTGTTTTCTGACATGAAAGTGATCATGAAAATGCACCTGATTTATTATTCATCTCCCCACAATAAATTTTCTTCACACGGTGATATTTAAATCTCATGTTGTGTCCCTTTTATTTATATATATTAAATTTCTTAGAAGAGTAAACACTATAAACTGCTGAGCCTGCCAGAGAGTCAAAGTGGACAGATAAGATCAAAGTAATCTGTGCCTTGCTTCAAGCAAGGAAAGGCAAAGGAAGGAAAATGAAAATTATATGCCAAGGTAGATAACATTTGGAGATGAAGAATGGAAACTGAAGGGAAACTTGAGAAAACAGTCTAGAGAAGAATATCTTGTTATGGAAGGTTATTAATAATGGTTAAATTCATAACAGATATAGCTCTGCTTTGGATCTTTGTAGGGCAATCTTGTTATTTATGATTGTGGAAATTCTGGGGAAATTTTCTTGCTACAGAAGTAGCAAGAGATGGTACTTGAAGCCCTAAAAATTTGGACACAATTGGAAAAAGAGTTTCAGATTAAGTGAAAATGATAACAGTTTCAAAATGTCAAAACAGTTTGTCTCACAAAGCATCTAAAATATTTTGACATTTCTGGTTAGTTTTCAGATACTATAATAAAAGCCAAGGAAATGATTTCACAAAACCTCTGAAAGTGGTTCCTAATCTACTTTTTTATGCTGCTGCCAAGTAATCAGGGTATTCCCACCAACCACCTCCTATGGCAGGATGTACCAATCCTCTGTCACCCCTTGTGAGTTAAGAGCTCATACCCTCTTTGAAACAATCTATGCAAAGTCCAGCTAAAAAGAAAGGTGATAATTTTTCCCTCAAATTTTCCTACACCAGTAGATTTTACTTCTCTTCTGCAGTTCTTCAGGCTGAAGAGGAAATTAAATGACACCTCCTCTACTGTGGATGAATGACACAAGACTGGTGGTAATGATGTGACCACTAAGCAGTGTTGTTCTCTTGGCCACTTGGAGCATAGTTCAGTTCCTTTTATGATGAGTTCCTTAAAACAATTTCTTCATTTTTGGTCGAATGAACTCTATTGCCTAACCTGAGTTGAAAAGTTTTATTTACTCTAGAAAACAAAACCTAGTGATTAAAAAGCTATTTTGAAGGTAAAAATTCTTATCTGCCAAGTCAGGGTCACTTTCCCCACAAATTGAAAAACTCATTGCTTGTACAAATTTTTAGCTGATATCCATAGTCAGTTTTCTTTGAATTGATGGTGTCATGAAACCCAACTGTAATTCCTGATGCACCATTCATATTTCTAATGAAATCTTCATATTTCATTTATTTTTACTGCCTTTTTGTTGGAAATATATATTGAATTATTGTATTTGGTCTGTATATATTGGGCTGAGCTAAACAAGTCAAATTAATATTCTTCTAACAAAAGTTTTTGAAGCTCTAATTTATTTCATTTGTGTAGCTTTATCATTCCCAGACATTTATTTTAGTTAATAAAAAATTGATGTAATAATATGTCTAATACATATTTAATGTATTTAGTCTGTAACAACTGTAATTAATTTATAAATTTATGATTCACTGAGGATTAGGGGAAGTAGAGAGCACACAACTTCTTCCATAGGAAGCAGTGGCTGAACACTGAAGTAAAAGTTTTTCAAAATAGAAAATATGTGATCTGGATTTCTGCCAACCACATACAGCCATGATGCTTCAGTACAAAACATGGCAGTATTTTTTCCAAAGAATTTGTGCTTAGTCCTATCTAGTGGATAGGAATTATAGTGCAAAAAGCCATCTAATTGCCAGAAAATTGGTAGGATTTTTGTTTCTTTCTTATTCTGGATTAGATCATCCAGCTATTGTTTTTATTGTGATTTGTGGTCCCATTTCTGAAAATATTTTACAGAAATATGGAGCCACTGAAGTAGTTACTACTGGAACTCTAACTGCTGTCCTTGATTTTCTTTGCTCATCTTTTTACTAGTCAGATTTAAACCTATGAATTTCTTTAGAAGTTTTGCTTCCAGTCCATGCAATTTGTTATTATTTTTTCTAGTATCAAGAATGTTTTTATAAAAAAAATTCTAGGTACTGTATTCAATTACAGAAATACTGAATGGATGAGAAAAAATAATACTAAGATACAGAAAATGTACTGTTGGGTAGAATACATGAAGGATGAGTATTTATGGTAGACGGTTTGATTTCTAAGAGAGACATTTATGAAAGTTGAAAGAGCCTTATTAATGTATTTCAGGTGAATTATGATGTATTTTAATGATCTGTCTCATAAGATTATAATAGAAAATTGTAACAGCTTTGTATTTATTTTTCTGATTCAGATTCAAACCAGATTCAGCTCATAACAACAGTGGTAAAAATAGTACTGTGTTCAGAAGCTTTTTGCAGTCTATGGTATTTTCAGACCAGTGGACATGTATGTTGAGTTTACATTTCAAAAGCAGCTGCTTATAAGAAAGAACAGCATCAGCAGACATACTAATAGTGAAAACAGAGATGGAAGAACATGGTGTACTTTTTATGTTGGAGTTAGTTTGGCATGAACACAGTTTGCTACTGAAAGTATTGTGTACTCTGAGATTTTCATAAAAACAGGGTTGGTTTTTTTTAACAGACTTGTCAATGCAGGAAACATTTTCTACCTTGTTTTCATTAACCTCTTGTTCTTGTCTTAGGCTGCATGAGGTGGGATTCATTAAAAATTATTTCTAATTGCTGCTGTGCTGTCAAAAATGTTCATCCCTCTCAAGTTTTCTATAAATACCTGTTGATTTGTAATTTGACTATAAAATATGTTACTGAAGAAAGCCATGGAAATAATGGTTTTAAGGCGGCTTTTTTGCTTAGTCTAGAGGATTTAATTCCTGTTCACTTTTTCTGTTCTTATAAAGATTCAAATTATTTTTGTAGTAATGATACAACTCTGCAGAAACACATTAGGCTTATGCAGATGAATTGTGCACAAAAGTACGTTACAGTGAGTTCCTAAAATATCTTTACCTAATTAAGAACCAAAGGTCCAGCTGTCAAATAATACTGGTCATGGAAATCCATTTTGCAAAGGAAGTAGGGGTTAATGGTAAGAGGCAGAAAGCCAGTTTTTTTGGTGTGAGCTGCACCCACATTACTGCTGTTATTGTCTGTCATGGCCAGTGTAGCTGCACTAGCAAAGCATTCTTCTTGGGAACTTCACTCAAGGTGAGCTTCACTCAAGATGGAAAAGTAGATGCCATGGTATAAAACAGACCTAGTCGATTATGTGGCATCACCTAGTTCAGAAAAAGAAAAGTGCTCCAATTTAAAAACTGTCAGCAAATCTTTATTGCTGTCTTCTTGATGCAAGTGTGGAGGCTTCGATGTATTTGGAAACTGTTTGGGCTTTTTAGCCCCAAACTCAGGATTCATTTTGAGTTTAGTAGCCAGTAGATACACAAAAGTACCACTGTTCATTAAGTACAAACTTTTGAAATTTCACGTCTAATATCATGACTTGTTGTGGGACTGACACTTTCCTAAGAATCCCTTAAGATTTCTTCAGACAGCACACGTTTCTTTTAGGCCTAAAGTTATTTTCATCTTTGCATTTTTAAAAATCATCAGCGTGCTTCGCTTTTAGTTCATTTGTACACTCAGACTGGCGCAAGACTTCCCTCTAGTGGTTACAACACATACAAAGTGTCTGAAAGTGTAATGTCATATCTGTACTAGCTTAGGGTTTGTCATTTTACATCGAAAGTATGCACAGGTATTTCAGACCTTAGATGTTATTTGTAGATGTAATCAAAGTTTCTTTACAGCTTGAATGAAGAGAATCATATCACAGAGCACAACGTAGTCACGTTTTACTTTTTCCCCAAGTCAGATCTTTTTTCCTTGTGGGCTGGAGTTGTCTTTGCGTAACAGAGAATCTGTACCCAGTTATATCAGCACGCATTGCCAGTTGCTTGAGCTTTCTCCACCAGATTGTCCAGTTAGCAGAAATAATTTTTTTTCTTCATAGTAGTGTCACTAGAGAATTAAATCTGCATCCCTTTTTCATTTTACCTATAAATTTCTGTTCTTCTAAGACACAGCAACCTATAATAAAAGGGACAGAACATCACAGGTCCATTTCAGTCTCACTTGCTTGAGCTGTTTGGTGAATTCCTCTTCTGTTTAGGATTAATTTATAGAAATGAACAATAGAGGAGGAAGTTGGAAATCCATTCTCAAGCTGCTTTTAATCACTCTTCTCTTTTGGGGTTAAATTATTACAGACTCACAGAATGGGTAAGGATGGAAAGGACCTCAGTGGATCGCCTGCTTCAGCCTCCCTGCTTGTACTCAGTTAACAATGCTCACTTGTTTTGTCTCAGGGAGTTACTGCTTTTGCTGCACTGGCCAATAGGTAAATGGATCCTAGTTCCACCCAGAAAATTCCATATACTTTATTGCCAGGGATTTAGCAGGACTACTGAAAAGAATTTCACTGACCTTGTGACAGTCCACTGCAGAGGCAAATGTCTCTATATGTAGAGCACTCTCTCTAGATTTGTTTGTACATGGTACTGATAGCTTCTTCATAAAGAAGCTGTGTAACCAAGAAGTATATTTTTGTGTATATTTGTGTAGAGGTATTTATTATTTGTATATATATTTAGATATTATGTATATATTTATAGACTTTTTTAGAGCTTCCTAAAGTTTGTGAAATTCCAGGTCTCTTTTTCGTCCAGCTTTTATCATTCTTAAATTTCTTGTTAGAGATCTTTGTCAGAGGTCCTAAGTATCTTGCTGTTCCATATTTATTTGCTTTTCAGATCTCATTAGGATCACTTCCTTTGCTAGATGACTCCTGACTAACTGCACAGCAGGGTAGACTTCAGGTGATTTGGGACTGAGCAGTGCTCCCATGATATTAGTACTCAATATATTTTCTTCTCGAATATGAAATGTATTTGGACACCAGAGGATTGTTGCCACCTCACCATGTTAGTCTCATGGATACTGAGGATGTGGCAGCTCAGCCACTTCTCCACTCTGGGACAAAGGGTTGGTATCAGAAGCCTGGGTAAGAAATGGGCAGTGAGAGAAATATAGCATATATCTATAACAGGAAGTCATAGGAAAAAAATGTAGGGTGCTTTTTCATTTCCAGAGAAACCTTAACTAGGACATGCTGACTGATCTTGTTTAACTTCATGTAATTTGGGACCCCCTTCCGCATTTGCTTTCAATTCTAGCCTAGTTTTTTGTTGCAGGTGAAAGGCACTGAGGGAGAGAAGACTGCTTTCAGTTTAGTTTTCAGAATATCGATCATATTTACCTTTAACAGGTGGCTAAATCATCCTACATTTAATGGAGGCATGATGTAGAAATGAGAAAAAAAGAAGTTCCAAACCAAAGTGATTTGGAAGTTTGCCACTGTCACAATAACTCTGCTGGGGTGAAACTTGAATGGGCAACATGCAAGGCAACAGAAATCTCTCCCAGGGAGCTTTTACAGAGGCCAAGATAAATTATATGTAATTCAAGCACCCTGGAGTATTCTAAATAGTAGACAGTAAATGAGCAGTGCTTGACTGAGAATGGCTTATCTCAACTAAATTATTATAGTGATTTGTGGATACTGCCACTAAGTTGTTAGCAGTGTACACTCAAAACTAGTAAACAAATCACAGTAACAAGTTACTAATTCAGGAAGAGCAAGCCCTCAAGCTGTGCTGCTGCAGCTAGAGGAAGTCATGAGCTCAGTCTGAAACTGCTTATCCAAAAAGCCAGAAGGAAGTGCCATAAAGCTGAGCTTGGAGGTCACACCACTGTTATGTTTTTCCACGATGCAGGGCAGGCTGTCTGGGGCAGACAGCTGTCCATGCTGCCAACACTTGAGTGAAAAGGAAGGATTTAAAAAAGTAAAGAGAAAAATGAGTCTATGCTCTACATTGTGGATGCTCCTAAAGACTCCAGCTTGCTAGTTAAGCAGCTGGCAGCATCCTGCCAAGAGGAGACCTGCCACCCACTTGGAGAAAGAATAAAAAATGTCAAGAACACCAATGTTAAGCTGCTCACACTTTGCAGAGAAATGTTGCAGCAGACCAAGTTAAACCAAGCTGCTCTCAGCTGGGAGTAAGGAGCAGCATCACTCCACTGCACAGGAAGGGCTCCAGTGCTGCTCCTCTTGACTTCAGTGGCACGATGGATGTTCCACTAGTGAATATTGAGACAAATAACACATGCAGAACTGGCCATAGATTAGAAATATTTTGCCACTCTTTGATGTCAGTGATCACAGTAGCACAGCAGTGAATTTTATCAGTCATCAAATAGTAGCTTTCAAATGCACTGGCCACTGTGGTCACAATGAGCAGGTAACAACTTTATACAAATAAATGGCTGTGTTCCTCACCTCAATAAATATGTGATTTCCTAGTATGTCATCAAACAATTACATATTGTATAATAAACTGTCAGGGCTTTCAATTAGATTTATGCTTTGTTTTTCAGGGGAATTTGTGAGGTTTTAGCAGGGTTAAAAGATCAGGCATACATAGACATACTGACATTGTTAACATACTGAGTTAACACAGCAAGTGTTTTAAAATTACCTGGGTGGAAGGCCTGTGAAAGTGTAAAGTATTTTACTTATTTACATTGTCTAATATTTATTAGGCAACTGCCTGAGATAAAACATGTTGCTCCTTGTGATAGTTTTAAAATGAAAAAAAATTCTGTAAAAGCAGGGACCCCCCACAGTCCTTCACAAGGCAATCATCAGCTTGTGCCACTATTCTTTGTCTGCTCCTGCTGCCAAAGGTACTTCTGCCTCACAGGGAGCAGTTCTGACTTATTTGGCCATATTTACTGAGGAACTACTGTGTTGCCAGGAGAAGGAGTGGCTTCATGCAGTTTTGACTGAGAGGTGCAGACCAGGAAGAACTGCAGGGGTCAGGGCTTTAGGTGAGAACTTCTGTTTATTCACTAACTCCGTGGCAACTAACAACCACAAGAAAGCAAACATTGAAAAGGTTCACAGTAGAGCAAGCTTTAGTGTTCAGTTTCTTAGACAAATTAAATTCAGCTACCAGCCTAGGCAGGTACCAGCCTAAACAATATCTTAGGTATGAAACCTCATGCGTTAGGAATACATCCCCTGCTTTCCTGAACTTAAAATGTGTTAAATGGATGAAGAAGGTAAATGATGATGGACAGTTACTGGAATTCCTTTTATTTTTGCTGGGATAAAAGCTGACACTGTCACATTTGCCACTCAGACACCTCCTTATCAATGCCAAGGTTGGAGTATCTTTTCCTTGATGATGTCAAAAAAGTTGCCTCACAAAATCCAGTTCTTCGTAATGCCTTACCCGAGGTGCCTAAAGCAGAGTATTTGTTGAGAGACACTCTTGGCAAATGTTCCCTCTTTCCAGATCCCACCATTCCTAGTCTTGAGGTTGTATTTCCTTCATTTATATTTTGGAGAAAGCATGACCAGGACGTGGAGTGTCCATGCACCTGGTACAAAATGTGATGTCAGTGGGACAAGCGACCAACAGGCTTTGTATTTGCACCTTATTACAGACCATGACCTTTATGCTGGCAGCTGACAACTGCTCAGCATTTGAACTTGTAATATATGAACAGTTCAGTGTTTTTTTCTGTGGATGTGTGTTGTTCCCTATATTAAAAAAAAAAAGTAAAAACACCCAAAAGAAAACAAACACCAAAATTCCCCCCCAAAATTGCAACGAACTTGCATACAGTGTTACATTCAGAGAAATCACCATCCTGTTTGAACTTTTAGCTCCAGTTGAGTTTGACCTGAAGTGGGGACCTGTAGAAGCAAATTGTCATATCCTGGCAATACTAGGACACAACCAATGCTCCTGCTGACAGCAGAGGAACGGGAAAACTTGGGAATTTGGTGTTTCTTCTTAACCTTTGGAGGGAATTGCAGTATAGGGTCATGGGCTTTACTTCTTGAAATGTGTTTTTTTAGCCCATTCTTTCTGTCCTGTCCCTGTCCATTCTTTTGTCTTCACTATACCTGCTTCAATTTTATTTGTCACTCTTATTTCAGATTCATTCTGTAGAGTTCTTATTTTAGTGTACAAGCATCTGCCCAGACAATCTTGATTTCCATTGGTTTAGATTTTTAGATTTCCAGAGTGTTTCCAGTGGAACTGTAGATGACTCTAAAGGGATTTTAAGATTGCAAACAACATGGTGTTTCCTAGCTACACATGATAGATTTGTCAAAGCAGGTATCGAAGCTGGTAGGGTGTGTAAACATCTTATGCAAACCAGTTACATTAAGGTAGGAAGAAGGCTTTAAATTGTTTCTTGTGAGTGAATGAAGTTCTTGGAGACTCCACGTTTCTCAAAGAATGGAAATAAAGTACCTTTGAATCAAGATGGGGGTGCTCACCGGCTTCACCTGCTGAAATAGATACCCCCACCCCAATTTTTTGAGGTAAGTAACAAAAGCCTGGCCACTGCCCTGAAAGGGCTGGAGCCAAGTACCAAAAGAGGGGAAGCAGACTGTGTTTTCCCAGCTGTCTCAGACTTACCAAACCCAGGGAGAAAGGGTGCAAGCTAGTACTGTAGCAGTGTTATTCTATCTTTTTGAAATAAACATTCGTTTGAGTTACTTAAACATCAGTCAGTTTTCTATTGATGTTTTTGTTTGGGTTTGTTTTTTTCCATGTAACATTTGTTTCCTCTTTTTTCCTTCTGTTATCTTAATTACCTGCTTTCTGCACTCATCTTTGATCATGAAACACTTTCTCTGAATGCAAAGGATCTTATAGGGGTTTTGTATTGCATGTATCCTAACAGCATTGTATATGTATATGTATATGTATATGTATATGTATATGTATATGTATATGTATATGTATATGTATATGTATATGTATATGTATATGTATATGTATATGTATATGTATATGTATATGTATATGTATATGTGTATGTGTATGTATATTTATATATTCTTTTACAATAATAATAATATATTAATGTATATATGCATGTTTTACAGTTTCTGAAGTTTGAAGATACTCTGCATTCAGACTGTGCTGAAAAAAAATCTCTCTTGGATGAAAAAAAGAAAAGAAAAGGAAGAAAATAAACCACAGGATTTGCTACATCAGTATGACACATTTGTTCATGGTGGTTTTTGTCACTCTTCCCTAACGTGGATTCCAGAAAGGAGGGCATGGAAACAGACACTTATAAGGAGGAAGACCATCCATCTCAGCAGACTGTCAGTGACCTGACAAGCATGGTACCATCTTCCAGTACAACCGAGAAGGTCGTACCTTCTTTATACCCAGGTTGGGTTGACAATATCAGTGAGTCCTCCAGCAAGAGCTGTTCACTTGCGTTTAGTTCAGAAGCCAGTGGTCTGATAAGCAACAGTAATGTCTCAACTGATAACCTGAGCCACAACCAAGCTTTTCAGCATCCAAAGCAATTATATTATTCAACCAACTCTGATATTTTTCCTCAGAAGTTGACTTGCAGTGTAAACCAGGCTGGAAATCATGATGCGAGTGAGACCTCGGAAATGTTCACTCCTCCTTTGCTCCCTGCCTCAGAGATGAACCATTGTGCTACCACATACAAAGCCATGGAGCAGGTTGGTTTGCTTTAAATAATCACTGAATTTTTAACTGCAGACTGTGTATTCCTGATAGTGGCCCAGCCTGTCCAGAAAGAACGGGTCAGTAACTTTCATGTCTGTATATACGTAGGAAGCTTTACTGTCAAGACTGGGAAGTGCATCATAACCCCGTGTCTGATGCTGTTGCTCTAAGGCATCCATGCAATAAAATGCTTTTCACAAGAGACAATTAAACAATCTTGTTTAATAGTGAGGAATCTCTTATTCCTCTTTTTTGATAGTTATTGCTATCTCTCTCCCTCTAGTGGAAAGGTTTGCATGTTCTGGCTCCATATTCTTGTGTCTGTAATGGTTGTGGGGCATGTTCATGTTCGTTTTCCATATGTCTTTTTATCAGTCCTCTTCTCATGCTCCATGTTCTTTTTGCACATTTTTTTCCATTTCTGACTTTTTCCTCTTCTTAGTTTTGACAAAGTGGTGCACAGAAGTAAGTCCACAGTATCTCTTCCACTGAATGATCACTCTGCTTCTCATAAGACAGTAAAAAATACAAGTGTCTTAGTTGTATATTTTAAAGAAACTCTTATGTTTCCAAAACAGTTGAATTTGTTACTTAGCATGTATCTATGCTGGCAGTTCTCAATCCTCTCTCCACCAGAGGTCTATCAACATTTTAACATTTTTTTATTCTAAGGAAGAGTGTAGTACTTTACATACAGGGGCAGAAAATTTGTTATTCCTTGGTTGTTGGGAAAGTAATAGTGTAAGTAAGGCTGCAGCTGAAGATAACTTCTTGTGAGTCCCAGGAGTTTGCTACTTCTGTTCTTGGATGACGTCTCGGGTCATTAAGTTTAATGACCAGAATGTATCCTGTGATATTGTAAACTATCAACAGCTGGTCATAAAACCTGATACTGGGTCTTAGGCATTCTTTGTTCTTTGGTGCCTTCTGCCATTTGATTATGTGAATTACTTGAGCTCTTCTTAAAGAGCCTGGTGAAGAAAAAGTGACCTTGGTCTTTGCTTTGTTACATGATGCTCTCGAATAATACCAGAGAGAGAGAGACAGTAGAGGAAAATTGTGCTTACAGGTAGACTGCTGGGAAGTCCTCCTCCAGCAGCAATATGACACTGTCTTTATGTTGTAAGTTTTAGCTCTGGGACAGATCTGGTAATTCACAATATATAAATAAAAGAGAAAAAAAGACCTATCACTTGTACTACTGATCTCTGGTAGTTTTTCTCAGTGGACAGGACAGAAGAAACAGATGATTTAAAGAAGGAGTCAAATAGAAACAAACTGGGAAACTCAGAAAATCAAGGCAAGTTGTACAGGTGTGTACCTGTGGGGAGTACCTGGCCTGCAGAAGGGCTGTGGAAATAGTGACAGCAATTTAGTCAGAGAATCATTCTTCTACCCTTTCATCCCTAGTTTCAGACCATGCCTGTATTTCATACTACTTGCATCTCTGGCCTGTGGATATTGACTTTTGAAAGCTCATTTTCATCAATGCCAGTTGATGAGTTCTAACATGCAAAAAGAGTTTTAAATATAAATGTTAAAATTCTTTATTCAAAGTAATACACGCTTTAAGAAACGCCTACCCCCAAAGCTCAGCTACGGTGATTCTTTCTGATTAAAAACCATGTAGAAGTGTAGTTTGATACTATATTTTCCTGATATTTTCAGGTTCCAGGGCAGCAGGACCAGCTGATGAAGCAGCAGATGGAGCAGCTGCTAAGGCTGGTGGCTAAACAGCAGAAAATCATCGCACTTTACAACCCAGGTACTCAGGGAATCTCTCTTCACACTGTGGAACATGCACCTGCTGCTGCTTGCACTCCAGCAGTTCTTTAAAGAAAGAGAAGGTTCAATAGTTGTTTTCAGTGGCTGGAGGTTCCTTCTTTGGCAGTTGGGCTAAAATATGCACTTCTTCACAAATATTTCATCCAAGCGGTAAACTTCTGAAAACACTTCTTTCCTCTTCTCTATACTAACATTTCAGGGGAACCTTTATGTTTAATAAAAGACCTCCTACTTCTATTGAAGTAGTCTTGAGTGGCAGTACAGAAAATTATAGTGTAGTGGCAAAAATTACAGAGAAGCTGAAATACCCTTTCTCTTCTGTACCTATATATGAAAATTCCAGCTTTACATGGATAAAAGGAGAGGAAGAAAGTCAACACGCCATGCTTCTGTTAATAGATACTTACCTTTAATAGTGCAGCCTGTTCCTAACAGCATGATACAACTCCTTGAAGAGTTTCATTTGACAGCAGGATTGCTGGAAAACACCATCTGCTTAGCAAGGAGAAAAAGAGGAGCCCCCACCCCTTCCCATCCTGTCCACAGCCGTAGCACATTCTCCTCAGTGTGTGACCCCAAGGTGAAAGAAGAATTTAGGGAAATCATGTGGACTTGTGAGAGTACTGGCCTGGCTTTAGCAGGGCTGCTTGTGCATAACATCAGACAGGGAGTATCCATAATTGCATGGGAAGGCCAGGGTTGATGCTGCTTCTCAGGTAACCTCCTGGGGAGGGAGCTTCACCTAACCCATGAGCTAAGGCCCTAAGCAGCCTAAGGCATCCCCTGCCTGCATGTGTACCTTGGCATTATTTTTTTTCAGTCTCATGTCAAGCTTCTTGGTCCAGTTGAGGATCTGTGCAAGAGTCTCATTATGTCTCATTATTAACCTCAGAGGCGAGTTAGGAGAACCAGGTGATGGCACCTTTCCTGCTAGAGTTCAGTGTATCTTGATGAGCTCTTAAGAAAAACTTTTTGGATTTGAAAATCTACTTTTTTTTTTTAAGTTTTTTTCCCATGTTCTAATCATGCACGGTGAGACTAAGTCCTCTGAGACAGCCATGTCTTTAGTTGTTCCTCTACGCACATATAAAAACACTTCATAGGACATCTAGTTTGATCAGCTTGGACATAGTCCTTTACAATCAAAATTCTGTTTATTTCAGTCGCCATATGAGGAACATCTACTTGCAAAAGTTCTTTCAAGACAATAGGCATTACTTTAGATTAGGCTTAGATTACTTAGATTAAATTAGGCCCATTTAGAAATAATAATAAAAAATAAGAGTTTATGGCCATCCCCTTACGCCCTATCCTGGAAACCATTGGAGTTGGCACTATTTTATGGAAATACAACCTTACATTATTGCATTCATAAAAGAAAATGAAATTTTAGCAAGTTTTGTCTACCTCATCAATGAGCATAATACCTGCTGTTAGCTAACAAAATAAAAGGGGCTTTGCTTCATTCCCTCTCAGCCTCATGGGTTGACAGAACCTTCTGCAGGAATAACAAAATGTTGGGCCGGATAAGCAATGGACAAGCAGACCCATTGCACCAGTGGGGTGCAGCAGGTGCTGTCATTGAACCTGATCACAGCAGCTTGAAAAGCTGTGGGGCTGTCAGAGCACGTATGAAGGCAGGAGGTGTATGCTGGGGTAGAGGCACCCGGTGGGAGGCAAGGGCCAGCCACCACCCCAGAGAGACCACTGAAAGCCAGGCTTTCTGCAGCTTAGGTTGTCTGCTTGTGTTGTGGGGCCCTCTCTGAGCTTCCCGATGATGCCAGCAGTGCAAAGAAATATGAGACTGAAGGGAACAAGAAACTTGAGAAAGAACACAGTGTCAGATCTGTTTGAAGGTCTTGATGGTGTGTAGCATTCAGGGTTTTTTTGGCAGGGGATAAGGAGGATTTCCACCATTGACCCTGCAGCCAGAAGCTAAGCCACAGCAGCAGTGGTATGAGAAGGCTTGGCTGCCATTGTACCAGGTTTCCTGATGGAGCTATGCCACTGTGAATTAGCTGTCAAGAGCCACTGCTGTATACTAGGCAGACAGCCTGAGAAAGAGAGAGGATGGAGACTATGGCTGAGTAAATGAAGTCTTCACCGTCCTGTTCTTTTTGCCTCAGAGAAAAGGTTGGAATGGCAGGCAAAAGCCATCAAGCTGTCTGCAGTGACCAGGTGGAACAAGTATACAGTCTGTGGCTTCCAAGTTTTCTAATCAAAGCAGAACCTCCACAGAGCAATTATGTTGCTCATTAATCTCTGCCCAAATGCCGCAATTAGCAAAGTGTTTTTTGTTACTACCAGCAGTACATTGAGAGCAGAACTGTTCTGTGGCTGCACCACTTTTTTCGGGTTCTCAGGAAGGGCTGAAGCATGAGAGGGAAAGTGTCTTGAGTCTGCTATGCTTCATCACACAAATTTCTCTCCCCCCTGCCCCAGTGCTGTGAACCCTTAAATACATTTCTGAAGAAAGCAAGTGCAGTTAGTACCATGAACTCAAGACCAAGCTCATACAGAAAGAAATATATTTATAGGATTCTCTTTGGGTGCATTTACATATCCAGCTACATTTAGCTAACACATAAGGCCACAGACAAAATGCCTACTCGAATTAAGAGGAAGCAAATCCTGCACTCAAAGTCCTCCTTTGTTACTGGAGGCAGTGTAAGTTTAGGATAGCAAAGGACAATGCATTAGTTTGGTACCACTGAGCTTCAAAGAAAATATGAAGAACTAGTAGGGCTATGATTTATCTTATTATGGTAAAGGTAGTTGCTTTAATATTGCCATGCATTTAAAGAAGCAACACAGCATTCAAGAGCAAGATCAAAACCTCATTGAACTACAGGTTGTCATTTTAATGCCTCATGGAACACGCACACAAGTGGCTCTGACCACCTGCTGGCTGCATGGTTAAAGCATCTGCCCAGAAGTAGCGAGTTGGGATATTCCTGAATCTGTGCCAGACCAGTTTCAAATCCACAGGTCAGCCTTCTTCCAAATAATGCCTTAACTGTGGGGTGAGGCATTTTCAGTCTCAGCCATTCTCTTTCTGCTTGTTGAAGTTAGGTCACAGGACAGAGAGGGTTCGTGGTAAAAAGAAAGAAAGTAAAAAGCAAGACTAATTTATAGAGGTTTATTTTTCCTGGAGGTAGGGAACCTGGACTCTGGTCACTATGCAGAACTGCTTATGTTTTTTCCACCGGTAAGTGTTCTAATATAATGTGTAACCAGCCATCCAGAGCTAAAAGGAAAACCTTTCCCACTTTTGCATTGAGGTATGCCTCAGAGATATTTTGAGATACATAACTTTTACCTGCCAATTGACTTAAGGGGTCCTAGGGTAAATGGGGATTTTTTGCTTGCTCAGTACTTTGTAAATTCTCTTTAATTCAACATCCCTGTAGCATATAATAATTTTGGTTACAACTGATGATTGCAGCAAGCAGGTTTTACAATTTAATAAAATAACAAAAGCAGAATTTAATTATTTCATTCTGAACATGCAACCACCAGGAAACATTAAAGCAATATTGTTTTCATGTCATACCAGTTTAGCAAGAGATTTCTAGTTTGATCAGTAGCAAAAATGCTTGTCTTAAGTTTCTCTAATTTTTCTTCTCTGGTGATTATTTTTAGGCTTTTCTGTTTCTCCTGGGATACCTTCTCACCTAGCAGCCACGATACCACCCCTTCCATGCTTTCCAGCTACTTTCATTCCTGTACAGCTCTCATCACAAAATTCTTCCCAAGCTGAGAGCCTGGAATTCTCACAGACATCTCCCTTGGCAATGCCCTCTGCTTGGCAAGGCAGATCCCCGGAGCTCATACCAAACGAGAGCAGCTCAGAAATCTCAGGAGAGCATGTGCAGCTTTCAGATTCAGGTGGGCAAAAAATGCTGGAAATCCAGACCTAACTCTATTGTGCAGCTCCTGTGAATCTTTGCCTTTACTAGTGATTCTAACTGATTTTATTGCAGGTCAGGGGAAGGTGCTTTGTTTTTATGGTGGCTTGTAATAAAGGCTTTTATAGTGTTGTAAACTTGATTTTTTTTTACTTCTCGAATCACAGTTGCCTTGCCTCATAGTGAGAGAAGTTGCAGCTTGTAGATATAAATGGAGAAGGAAATCATTAAATTGAGACAGCTAAATTATATGAAGTAGGAAATCTGTTACATTTAGGGGAAGAAGCATAAGACATTGGATGTGGCTATAGCTTCCAAAGGTGAGAGCACATTTCTGTAGCTAAGAAGGCCTGCTCTCTGTCAGCAATCTTGGTTTTTCTCACACTGATCTAGAGTTGCATCACTGAGAGCTAAAACAATGTAAGCTGCTACTTGGCATCTTCTCTTGGCTGCACTTTGCCAGCCTTGTCTTCTGTGGGAAGATACTAAAGGGCAAGAAAAAATACAAGAGCAATTTGCAAGAAACCAAATGTTGATTTCAAAATGGGAGGAAGAGGAGCAAAACAAAAAAAAAGTAGGAATAAATACTTAAAAGGGAAAAGAATGTAAATGTAATCCAGACATGCATCCTGGATTCCTTTGAACTTCTGTAGTGAGACCTGACTGTGAGCCACTCCCATCGTACAACTGAAATTTTAATTTCATATTCTTCAAGCTAGCTCGGACAGCGACTCTCACTGAAAGAGCCTGGTCTCCTTCTTGTCTCTGGAACTACTGTTTTCTTGCTGGTTTACATGGAACTTGGATCCATTGCCCAGTGAAGTTTACAGCAGAACGTCAGAAATACTTCTGACAGTATAAATGAGAGTGATTGAGGGATAGTCTGTGGGTGGATGAATCGCTGAATCACAGAACCACAGAACAGTTAGGGTTCAAAGGGACCTTTGGAGATCGTCTAGTTCAACCCCTCTGCCAAGGCAGGGTCACCTCAAGCAGCTCACACAGGAACATGTCCAGGTGGCTTTTGAATGTCTCCAGAGAAGAAGACCCCACAACCTCCCTGGGCAGCCTGTTCCAGTGCCCTGCCACCCTCAGTCTAAAGAAGTGTCAAGGTGGAACTTCTTGTGTTTATGCCCATTATTCCCAGTCCTGACTCTGGGCAACACAGAAGAGTCTGGCACCATCCTCTTGGCACCTGCCTTTGAGATACTTGGATGTACTGATGAGGTTCCTTCTCAGTCTTCTCCAGACTGAACAGGCCCAGCTCCTGCAGTCTCTCCTGATAAGAGAGATGCTCCAGATTCCTCATCGCCTTGGTGGTCCTCCATTGGACCCTCTCCAGCAGGTTTTTGTCTTTCTGAAACTGTGGAGACCAGAATTGAGCACAATTCCCCAGATGTGGCCTCACTAGGGCTGAGTACAGAGGGAGGATCACATCCGTCAACCTCCTGGCCACACTCTTCCCAGAGCACCCCGGGATCCCATTGGCTCTCCTGGCCACAAGAGCACTGCTGGCTCATGGTCAGCTGGTCATCCACCAGTACTCCCAGTCCTCCTCAGCAGAACTGCTCTCTAGGTGGTCAGCCCCCAGTCTGTGCTGCTACTCGGAGTTATTCCTCCCCATGTGCAGGACCCTGCACTTGTCCTTGTTAGATTTCATTAGATTTCTCTCTGTCCAGTTCTCCAGCCTATCAAGGTCCCATGGAAAGGCAGCAGATCCTTCAGGTGCAGCAGCCAGTCCCCCTGGTTTTGTATCATCAGCAAACTTGCTTAGGGTGCTCCTCATTGTTTATTAGCATCCAGGTTGCTGATAAATAAGTTGAATAAGACTGGACAGCAGGAATCTGACAGAAGGAACACACTAGGACAGGGGGAGGTATGACTGCTTTTTATTGAAAGCAGTGCTGACTTCAACCTGCCTCTTCAACCCAAGGCTTGAAAGTGCAGAGGCCTCATAACATCAGGGTAACTTCTGACTGGATCTGGTCAGTGCAGCTGTCTTTGAAATATGCTTCAGTTGAATTAGCACTTGAGGACTGGGCTAGCTGACACTTTTCTGACTGTTATGATGAGTCTGGGTTTTTATTGCTGGACACATAAATTTGAGCATATCAACAGTTTGCTTAACATTTCACATTCTTATTTAAAGGGATAAGCACCGAGCCATTGCTTCAGCCTACAGAGAGCCCAGCAAAAAACCTTTCCAGACAAGATTCTCAAGAAGAGAACAGAAAAGAAAGGAAAGGTGAATTACACAGCTGCTTGGGCACATTGTTCTTGCCTTGCACTGGGAAGCACTAGTTGAAAATCAAAGAGCTTGGGCACCTCTCCTCTTAAAGCATTCTGAGGCAGCATAGCCCCACATGTGAGACCTGTGAGAAGGGACACGCAGCTTCTGCATCTCTTGCTGCTGTCAACCTACTGTGCCACCTCTGCCTCCTCAGACATATTCTGATGCAAGGCAGGTGGGAAGGTTGCAGAAACAGCAATGCTTGTCTGCTATGGGACTGGAGATTCTAGAGATATTTGGTGTGTAGCTGGGAAAGACTGAGGGATGAATATGAACTTTTGTATTCCTGTTGTTGGACCAGAAAGTCCTTCCAGTATGTTGCAGAGGACTTTGATAGCACTGGCTGTATTTACATAATGAAGTGAGCTATACAAATCCTGCTACAGCAGCAGTGTGTAGTATGAATGAGCAAGTAAAGGCTTTTTGCTCCAGTTGTCAGCCCTAACTTGACCTAAAAGAGCAACTCACCACAAGTTGACACCGAGAAGAAAAATTAGTTGAAGTAGAAGCTGCTTTCTTTTGGTGAAAAAGCCAGTAAGCTTCAATAGGAAGATGCACACATTTGCAATTTTGTGAAATAGAATAGAAAATGCCTGGTTAGAAACTCTCATGTGCACAAATATTTCTTACTGAACTGGTAAATGAACTGGCTTGCAAGTCACATGATTATAGACACACAATATATTTCAGTATTGTCTAGCACTACCTTCACTGCCATGTTCTGTGGTGAGCACATTAAGCAAGCACTGCAAATCTCTAGAGGCAGGGAACATGCATCTTACCTTTTGTCCTTTCCATGATTCCAGCACTAGATTTGAGGATCAGAAGCCTGTTTTTTTCCACAGGTTGCATCCTTCCACCTGCTTAATTCAACTGTATTCTGTAAAGTGCTTTCAAAAATCAAAGCCTTGTGTATGTTGTTAAAAATACAGACACTTCTAATTATTTTAGGATATTTATTTTTCATTTATTCATTCTGTAAAGGCTTTGTTTACATTGACCTTTTTCCTGCTGCTTAGAGAGCAGTCAATTAAAAGAAAGGAGTTTCTCTGAAACTTTTTCTGCTGCTAAAGAAGAACAAATGGAACAACTAAAGGAGGAGATTTCTTCATCTCACTTTGGCATAGAGGGGAAGATGAAGACTGGAAATATAGAAGCCAGGTGAGAAATTATCTTAGTCAGTCAGTCTAGCTGCAAACACCTTGATTGTGTACACACTGTTTGTGTCATATATGCAAGACCATTGCTCTTTCCTTTGCCTGAAAGTGGCAGGAGTGGGTGGGCAGAAATTGGGCAGGTCTGTGGCCTGGTAGTGGATCTACTTCTGTATAAGGGGATGCTGGTCTAGCCAATATAACTGAACTGGGTTTGTAACCGTGATCTCCGAAGGATAGCAAGGCAAAAGTTGGCAGGGAGATGGCACATCTATTGATAAGCGATCACTTCTGCAGCAATCAGCTTGAGATGGTAGCTCATTCATTCCTGTCCTTGCTCTGCCTCTTCAGCTGTGCCAGGACCAATTTTTATATGCCTATATTTTGAACAGGGCAGAGAAGTAATCCTTGTTAAAATTATCTGGAGAGAGGAGAAAAGTGACATTTAACTTGCATCACTTTTCTGATCTGGTTCATCACTGCACTGCAAAACGAACTGTACCAGGACACTGTGGGGGTGCTCACAACAGGCAGGAATGGGTGGGCTGGCACTGGTGATGGAAGAAATGCTCTTAGAGTTGTTACCTTTCCTCAACCGATGCAGATAGAAGCAGCAGGTGTTTGGCAAACTGAGCCTTCCATCAAGTAAAAAAAGAAGCAGCAAACTTCTAGGAAAGCACAGACTGAGAGCAAATGTCATGAAAATTTTAATGTGTTAAGCATGTGGGAAGTTGGACAGAGAAGGAAGACAGGGATCTCCAGAGCAGAAGACTGGGAAGATGTGGCAGCATCATCTGAATGTCTGGGCAAGTGGCCCTATCCATTTATGCATTTTTGGATCAGCTGTGAGCTTCTGAAGTCTGTCTCCCAGTCACCCCTACCTGTGATTTGGTTCACATTGTGGTCTTATCGTGAGCTGGATGAAACTAAAGCACAGAATGTTCTCCAGCTCTTCATGACATTTTCACTGTAGCACCAGGCTGTACTTGGATTGAAGCAAGTTTTGCTGACATGAGTATTGTCTGACGTTGAGTCCTCTTCAGCAAGAGTTTTCCCTCCAAATCTCATAGGATTACGTCATGGTGTGATAGCAGAGACAGACAGACAAATTAAAAGATTATCCATGGTACAGTGGTGCTGGGTAGAGAAAGAGTGTAGGAAGGACGGTGATGTGCTGCACTACCAGCACTTCTATTAATGCTAGAAATTTTTAATATTTAGTAGAAATTATTAATAAGTGACTAAATTAAGGCTCAAGTACATTTCCTTTGAAATAAGATATGCTCATGTATGCTGTATCATGCTTCATTTTGAGCCAGCTTTCAGTTTGGCCCTCTACAGCACTATCAACATTATTTTTTCCTACTCTTATCACTCTTCACCATCCAATTCAAGCCACTCTATCAGAGAAATAGCGAGCTCTTTGTGAATGTCATCAACTCTAGTCTGCAGAAAATGACTGAAATACTTTTCCTTTTGACTATTTTCTGTTTCTAAGGACAGACTGATACCAGCTAATAAATGTTGTTTGCTGAAAGTATAATTAATGCTTGGTCTAGACAGGATGTTTTAAAGTGAGAGTTGGATTCACACAATAGGGAGATTTTACTAACATTCTTCACATTTTAAAAGTATTGCAGAGACCATTTACAGTTCTAAACTCCATGTCCACTTCATACAAATTATCAAAAGAAAACTAACTAGAGAATGTTACAAATAAATACCTTCTTGTTCCTTGCCTAGGCAAATCACACCAGCAATTGGTATTAGAAAGAAGACTTCTGAAAAATTTGTTGAAGAGCAGCTTAAAGCAGACGATCATCTCATAGAAAAACAGCAGAAGGAGCAGCAGGTACTGTTGCCATATGTGCACTCACTTTCTTTTTGATAAATTCTCATGGACGTAGACACTGCACAGGCTCTGTTTGGTCTCATTGCATGGTAGCATATTTTTCCAATGTTCTTTCATGTGATATTGGAAGATTTTTCTCCAAAGTGGAAAAAAAGGGCTGTATTACTCAGTCACAATCCTATTCCCCCACTATTTCCCACTGGATTCTTCGGTTTCCACTGACTTTCTGGGCCATATTTTGTGCCCAGGTCTCAAAACATTTAGTTAAAATGGACATTAAGGTCCTCTCTGTTTGTTCCATAATAAAGGGTCTCTCATGTGCCACCACTATGAGAATGGGGGCATTTCCAAATACAGGTTTTGTACAAGGGCCAAGTACAGTGAGAGTCTTCTGCTTTTTGCCGTGGGTACAGTTTGAGATGAGCTTATGCCTGACACCTCTAGGTGTCAGACTCAGCATTTGCTTCGGCTTGGTGACTTGGAAGATGCATGTTTCATCACTCAGGAATTTTCTCTATATCTCCTTGGAAAAATAACATCTCAAACTGATGCAGTTATATATTTCTGTGTCACATTGTAAAAACTACTTGAATTTCCCCTGAAAACAAAGAAGGATAGAACTTTCCTCATTTTCTATCATACAGGCATTTAGCACCATCTTAACCCTTTGATTCTACGAATGAATGAATGAATGGGGGCATCACATAGCGACTGCTTCTAAAAATTCTTGCACCTTCCCTGTAATCTCAGGGCTGTTTCTTATGTACTCACTTATCCATACCCAGCATCTTTAAGACTTCTGGTGTCTCAATTTTTTCAGGTATTGTAAATAGCTTCCTTTCTGCAGAACGGTTCTCAGGCTGTGATTGTCAGGATTTAATTTTTATTTTTTCCAGGGCAAGCCAAAAATAACACCTCGAAAGGTTTTCCTGAAACGAAGAGAGGGCATGGCAAGGCTCAAAAAAATTAAACAGAGGCCTTTAAAAGAGGACAGCAAGCATGCCAGAAGAGCTGGTTTGAATTTCTGGAGTCATTTCTCCCAGCCTGGCCAAGTGAACAGAGGCATACTACAGCCAGGGAAATGCTCTCAGCTGAATCTGCAGGTCAGTAATTCCATGCAGATGGATACACATGAAAAAAAGGCAGACTGTGCTTTAGCTGAGAGGGAGATGAGGTTTAAGACTGACTGTGAAGCAAAAGTAATTGAGCAAAGTGCAGACAAAAAAGAAGTGATTGGGGGAGATGAAGACTCAAAGGAAAATCTTGGTGACACACCACAGAGAAGATGGCCTGAAATCCTACAACCATGTCCCAAAACAGTTACAGACACAAACCTACAAGTAGGAGAGGAAATGGAGACTCATCACATGGATCCTTTAGAACAAGTGGGCAAAACTCCTGGAAGAGCTGCGGAGGGTATTCTGCAAAAGGATGAAGGTAGGGTGGATCAGACTCTGAAAGGACATCTCATAGAGAGAGCAAAAACCCCCTTGGAAGTCCTACAAAGGCATTATCCACTCCAGGGTTTAGATACAGATCACATCAAGGAGGCAGAGTGGAGTGCAGGTCCTGCACAGGGCCAGAATTGGGTTCAGGTATGCCCACGGGAAGTTGTTGTGGAGAGCCAGAACTTGGAAAGCAAGAGGCAAAGCCATACTGGGTTTAAGATTGTCAATGATAAGATAATAAAAATTCCATGTAGCTCACCTGAGGCTGTGGAGAAGGGAAGCTCATCCTCAGCCTTGCAGGAAGAGTGGCAAAGGAGGGGAACAATTGCCTCGACATGGCAAGTTGCATCTTTCTCCTGTGAGTCAAGCTGCTTACCCCCAAAAAGTGATGATGACCCCAAATCTCACCATGCTCAGTATCCCTCCCAGCATGTGCCTCAGGGAGCGGATCACACTGACAGACATTTGGATCTTTCTGATGGTGATTATGCTAGCGATGAACCCAGTGGAACAGAAAAAACCTTTCTTAGGAAATACAGCAGATCACCACCAAGAAAACAAGATGTTCAAGCAATTTTAGGTCAACAGGATCTCTCCTGTAGCACAAGCAGCAGTGATTCTAGTATTGGAGCTGTCAGTCTGAAAGGGAGCAAGGCTCGCTCCTCTTTTCAGCAGTCCCTATTTCAACGCACAAGATTGAAAAGGAGAGAGTATGAGCCTGAGTCAAAGAGTGGCAACAGCAATGTTAAAAGCCTACATCTGCCATCTTCAAGAGAGGCTCATGAGATTCCTGCTTTCAAGATTAAAGAAAGCCCTGAAGTGGAGGGACTACAGAAAAAACTGTTTGCAGCCACATCAGGTAAGAGCTACCCAAGTGTTGATTTATGTTGATTTTTCACTGGGGAAAAATTTTTGTCTTGGATTTATGACTCATTCTGCCTGCCCTCCCTAGCTATATGCCCACCTCTGTCAGCATTTCTCCAATCTAAAGTGGAAAAAACAGAGAAGAGGGAAGAGATACATCTGCAAGCCCTTTGTTTTTCTTGGTTCTCCATCAGCACTAGTCATTCTTCCTAAGTCTGTTGTTCGAGGTGCACTTTCAGGTGCAGACTTTTGATCCCATGAGATGGCTGTGATATTCAATGAATCTCTGAAGTCAGGGATAGAATTCCCTTGTAGCTTAGGTATGACTCATCCCTTGACAGTGACATGTTCACATTTTCTATTTGAATTCTGCAGAGATAACATATGTGACTTTTTAAAAAGTGGGCAAATTAGTCTCTCACATTTGAATGTTTTTCTCCTAAGACACAGATAACCTCAGTTCAGTGGCAAATTAAAATTTCCTAAGAGTATCTTCACTCAGTTTTTCCTTATTTCTTGTCTTTTGGCTCAGTGATCTTACTTCTGGTAATGAAATGGTATCCTGCTTCACCAGGCTTTAGTCCTTTTAATTAAGCAGGTTCTTGACTTTTCTTGATTTCCACTGAAGGACTTCCCACACATTGACTCCTCATCCCAAACCATTGGCTTTCTCTTTATGTGAGATCAGTGAAAAGAAGTTTTCCTGTCTGCAGTAATCACCAGGGCAGAAATATTCACTTCTGATAGCTCTCAACTGCTCTGTCACAACCTACTAAGCACACCCTAGTCCGTGTCTGACTGCTGTTAAAAAAGAGTTCCTGAGGCCTCTTTGAAAGTTATGTTCATGCTAAGGTTGAGCCATCACATGTTATTCACATTCTTAAAAAGGAATTCAGCTACTGACACTAATATATCCCCAAATCTCTTTCACTTACTTGATTTGTAGGGCTTGGGTTGCACTACTCAGACCTATGCTGGGAATTGAATACTTGCATAATTAGGCAAAATACATTAATTAATTTTGATAGATTAAGCAATAAATGCACTTATGCAGTCTGTGGTTTTAAATACATAGCGAGGGTTCATAAATATTCACCCAGCTCTGTGTATTATCACAGACACCTGTCCAGAAGAAACCCAGAACATCCTTAGCAGAGGATTAGAGATTGACGTAAACCACAGAAGAACCCCTTCACTGACCGTGGTGAAACAAGAACAGGAGGAAGCAATGCAGTTTTGCAGGTAAATCTGCATACAGAGGAAACTGATTTGTGTGTGCAGTGAGGAAAATATTTATTTTAGAATCCTTAAAATCAGGCTGCTAAATTCTTACTTACCAGCTAACTTCTTTCCAGTGGCATTTCTTTTGTTTCTGAATTGAAACACTTATTTAGCCATCTAGATTCAAAGTAAAGCACCTCACTGAAGTAGGACAGCTCTCAAAACACTGATGCAGTCTGGGTCTAAAGCTGAGTAGCACCAAATGCTTCTCATAATTTGCTGAATATCTTTGGATTACAGTGAAAGCAGTAGGAACTCAGGCTGATTTTTTTTAAAATATGATCAGGCCACTGATAGAGTAAAGGATTAACTTCTCTCATTCACATCAGGGTAGCACATATTTCTGAGGTTAATAAAAAGGGTAGACCATACATCAATGCCAACAACATTCTTATTTCTTTAAACCAGATTGCGAATGTATTTGTTACCATATAAATTAAGAAGTTAAAAATTCAAGACAGTTACTTTTGTAATTTGCAATTATTAAATGCTGTAGAAGTTTTAGGTGTTTTTTTTTTTGTTGTTGTTGTTGTTTGGTTTTTTTTTTATATCTTCATAGAAAAAAAACTTTCTTAACACAAAATCCTTGCAATGAATAATTTTGGAACTATGGGATTTCTAATGGAAGTGCCTTCACAACTATAATTAATTTTAGGCTATGAAAATGCCTCTAATAAAAATTGAGCTTGCTTACAATCAAATCAAATAGGAATTTTTAATGTGATAAAGTCTGTTAGAAATTAGTAGGTGTTATCTACTGTGAACATAGGAGAGATTCTTTCCCTCTTTGCATTTCAAACCTAGCTCTTAACCGGTGCAAAATTGACAAAGTTTATTGATTTTGATTTTTTGATATATAATGCAAAGTAAGAAATTATTTTTCAGATCTATTTGTCCATTCCTCTTCATTTCGAAGACCGTGGGAATAGTGCAAAAGGCTATTTTGCACTTATTGGTTTGTATAATTTTCTCCTATAGCTGACTTTCAGCAAAATGTTTTCACCATCTTAAAAATAAATGGTTTTGTTAAAGATCCTTCTTGGATCTCTGATCTCTGGCTGACCGTAACAGGTGTTCCAGATGAGAGTATTTGGGGGATTTGGCAGTTCACAAAACTACTAATGAAATTAGGTGCTGCTTTTACTTTTATTGGTGTAAATTTTGACTGTGGAGTGATGTACTGGTGCAGAATTACTGCAGTGCCAAATTCTGCCAGCAATGTATTCACTGCCTGCTGACAATGCTGCTTTACAGACGCAATTACTTTGACTTTTTCATAATAATGCATATTTTTTAAAGAGCTTGCCATGGATTTATTCATGTCATTAGCCATAGTAGCCCCTAGCAATTCCACACAGATGTTTACCCAAAAGTGCCCAGTATAATGTGTACATCTTTTCACTCACTTTTTCTAACTTATGAGCTAAAACTAATTGCAAAAGGCAGCTTATCCTCCCCGGCTGTGTTGGCCCTGTGCTGATTTATGCAATCCGAGAATCTGCTTTGCATTTTTAAATCAGTAACATCTTGTTAGGAACACAAGATGACCGCCCATTGATAGCAGTTCACTTGTGCCATGTGACAACTTCTGCTTGCTGGAAACAATGAAAGTCCTTTTCTGAGCAGCGTGACGTGCCCAAACCTGCCCAAATCTGTTCATTCTTTTGCTTCCGAGAACTTGGTTTTCGGACCTTTCCGGGCACAAATAATACAAGCGAGAAGGTAAAGCCAGTTGGGATGTAGTGTGCTGTGTGCATCTGGTGCCCAACAGAGCCTGGACAGCGTTCAAGGCCTCAGCCTGTGCCTCCACCCCTGCGGCACCGAGGTAGTTCTGCTGGCACTTGGCACGAGCCAGAGGATTCTCTGATGGTTATTTGCTTGCTCCTTCAACAAGGGCAGCTTGTTTGCCATTTTTAATGCACAATTTCCTTTTAGTGTGGAATCTCCACACTTTATGAACCAACAGCAGCAGCCGCCGTGTTGATGGTTGGTTTATCTTTTTTTCCTGCCTGCATCTTGCTGAAAACCCTTTTCTTGGAGAAAAATATTTTGCTTCATGTATGTTTTTGCCTCACAGACAAGCCCTGCCTCAATTTGCCTCATGCAGGTGTGTGCCTGGCATGCAAGCAAGAATTTCCATTTGTGCAAAGTGCTAAGCCTCTTTTAATGCATTTTCTATCTGCAATCTGCACTTAGCTCCTATTTGTAATTTATGGCTGGGTTATGAACTGTTTGCCAGCGGTTCCAAAGGAGTATTGTAAGTGCTCCTGGCATCCTTGGTTATTGCATTTCCTCAGGGCAGGGTTTGTTTTCTAGCCTTGACTTAACACAGTACTGTTCAATCGTCAGTGGAAAATGTTACACACAGACCTTGCTTTTGTTGTAGGGCAGTGTATTTCAGAGTCTGGATAACTGGTCTGGATATGGAGGAATGGTAGGCTGGACATAATCACACAGGGGCTCTATTTGCTCATTCAATTTGATTATTTTGAGGAGAATTAATACTTATATTGACTGTTGCTAAGGCTTTCTCCAGCATGCTTTTAACCAGAATATTAGCCAAAGTTTTTTAGAATAGAAAACAACAACTATAAAATTAGGTAATGAATTATAAAGAACAGAAGGATATAGGGAGTTTATTTTTCTCTTAGTCTCTGTGAGAACTTCCACATTTTGCTCCTGAGGTGCTAAACTCCATTACTGAGAGGGAAACATGAGGTCATGGCTGCCTCCGGTAGTTCATGTTGCTTCTCGAGTAATAGTGAAGGACAGATGGTGGCTGTAGGTCATAAAGGGAGCTGGAAGCTCACTTTTTATTTGTTAGCAGGAAACTAACAAATAATTTCATGTCAGATTAAAAATAAATAAAGAAGTGAGATCCTAGTCATATTAATAAACACTGAGGATATGTAAAGATTTGTACTCTTCTGAGTGTTAAGTGCATTTCCAGACCAGTCACGTCTTGAGACATTGAGTTCAAAGGCAAAATCCCTTCTGAACACCCACATTTAACTCTTGGAGCGTATTTACCTGTGGAAAGTAAATGCTTTATCCTATTTCATTCAGGTCCATGGGTAATCTGATTTGTAGTAATGACTGGGGTGATGAAAACACAGCTCAGTCCCCAGCCTTGCATGATTGCAGGGCTTCACAGATACACTGACAGGTAACAAGCTGTGCCTTCTGCAGGTCTGCCCTAATTTGGCTATCTGAATATACAACATGCTTAAAAGCCTCTAAGTTCACGGTCATTATATCATAAAAAATTTCTATTAGAATTGTTTCCAGCTGCTAAATAGAACAATTTTTGCAGCTGAATGCCTACATGAGTGTTCCCAGTGAGGAAGTGCCTTAATTTTAACAGGTGTTGATAACTGGCTGCCACTCCCAGCAGTATCAGCATATGAGGTACATGCCCAAGCCCTCCAAAGATCATGCCCAAAGAAAGTACATCTGAAGACAGTCCTTCATTACAGTCTCGTATGCCAATTTCAAACTCTTTGTTTACCTTATGAACAGAACACGAATAAACCAGCTCGAGACTGTCAGGAGACAGGAGCTGACTCACCCTTTGGAATACAGTGGAGATCAAGCTCACTCACTGCAGAAAGAAAAAATTGCCCAGAGCAAGTTCAAAGGAGCAGCTAGAGTCACTGGAGAACATGTGAAATCAGAAGAATTGCAAGTAAGCTGTCTTCTCTAGAATAAATATGCAGTTCTCATCAATCAATGTCCTTCCCTACAGACATCCTATGTTTTCACCTGAATTTTCCCATTTGCCACACATGGCAAATTATTCATGCCACTTCTTTAGGACAGTTAGATATACATGAAGATTTTTATTTTAATAAGATACTGCTTTGGTCTGTATTTTAAAAGTATTTTAAATTTTAAATCCCTTTTTTTTTTTTTGTATAAGAAAAAAATTATGTTTTCCCTACCTTTTTTTAAGGAAGTTAAAATGTTTCCATGTTCCTCATACTTCCTTGTACTGATTTGCTCAGCTGAGCTGACTCCTGAAAAATTTCCCACTCCTGCATAGTGAACTTTCCAACTTGTTAATATTAGGACTCATTGTGCCTAGTGCAACACAGTCAATGGCCACCATTCTCTATTCTCATCCCTGTGCTGGGTGTGTTATTATTTTTTTCTTTGAACTATCCTGATCTTTGGCTTTGAGGCATTTTGATGATATCTAGCTCTAACACCCTAACCTGCCTAATAACATTTCCGAGTTGCTTATTATGGTTTCTTCTGAGTTCCTTTAGGGGATTCTATCAGTTTGGATCCTCTGTTTCAGACTTGTTAAAGTCATCTCTCATTATCTGTGACCATTATCCCTATCAAAAACAGCTAGACATAATATGACTTAAGGGGCAATTTTCTAAAAGAATCACTGATAAACAGACAAAAGAATGGCAAACCATGTGAAACCAATAACAGAGATGGGGCAGCTAAAAGCTGTATTTTTATAGAATAGAAGAATAGACAATGCTAAAGCTCAGAAATGTCTGGAACAATGTTCTGCTGCAAAAGGATGTCCAAACCAAACTGATATATTTGACAGCAAACTGACAATTTAAATTAATTTCATGGTCAGAAAAGTTTCAGAACAATTAAAACTGGCAACATAGTACTTTGTTCAAAATTCCTGTACTTTATTTTTCATCTGTACATTTTTGAGATACATATTTTTGGACCATACACATAATGAATATTTTCTGTCTTTATGTTTCATATTTCTCTGGAGGTAATATTTACAGCAGGAAATGTTTCAGTGAGGCTATTCTAGTATTTTGATTAAAAATATTTTGAAGGTATTCTCTGAACAATATTTTACAATATCAGATTTCTTTCCACCTGGGAATAAAAAAAAATAATAATTACAATTTATGCCAAGGAACAATTGTGTTTCTTGACTATGCCTAGCTCTAGAGATGAAATTTGATAGAACTGTTTTAATCTTTTTTTCCCACCTGAAAAACATGAGTGCAGGTTCAAAAATATAGTTTTCCACAAAACAAAACCAAAAGACTTTTGGAGTTATTTATCTCTGTAGCTCCCAACTTCTGAAGCCTGCTGCTTCTTGAAAATGGCTGGAGGATGCGCCAAATTCAGAGCAGGCACAGCTCTGGAATGTGATCAGGAAACAAGTGGGCAGGCACACAGGTGAAGGGAAAGTGAGAAAGGGTTGCATGTGGCCGTTGGTTAACTACAGAGCAAACTGCACATTTCCAGCTCAACTCCCCCAGTATCTGTTTGCATGAGGGCCCTGAAGGAACAGGACTCAGTGTTTGCATCAGCATGGGTGAAAGAAGAAGGGAGAAGGCAAAAATAATGCAGATGGTTGCATATGAAAATGTCCTCTCCAAATTTCATGACTTTCATTTTCAATTCAGCTGAAAATTATGTCTTTGCAATCCCCTGCAGTTTGTAAGAAGGATCTAACTATTCTTGTGCCCTTTTCACCACATGAAGATCTGATTAACTGACATTCTTGTCATTAAAATATACCTTGTATGCTAGCCTTTTCTTAAAAACTGTTACATTTATTGCTAATTATTTGTGTGATTAGTTTGAATTTCCTGATTTTCTTCAGCACAGACTTCTCTCTGCTCATTTTGTAACAATTGGTTTGTTTTAAATATAGGAGTTTGCAAGGCATTATTTTTTTATTGGGGGGGGGTTCTTTCATGGTTGAAATAATTTCAGAGGTTTTCAAATGGCATAACATAAAACTGTAAACGTTTAAGCAGAACAGAAGGCTCCATGCTTGCTTCTGGATATGCAAGGTGGGCATGCCTAGCTCAGAGCAGGCAGTGACACGGCACACTTTCTTTTTTTTACTGATAGATATTAAAACAGCAGATTGCTGGACTGCAGGAGGAGTTCAAGAGAACTGAGTCCTACTGGCGTGCTGCCTACAGCAAACTGAGAGACCAGGTTGAGCTGCTGACCAGGCAGAACATGGAGCTTCGAGATGAGCTCAGAGTTTCAGAACATCAGAGATGGAAAGCAGAAAAAAACCCCAAAGCTATGAATTTCATGGACAGAAAATCAGAGACCCCGGTAGTGGAAGATATTTTCTGCTTAACACAGTTTGAAAAATTCAGTAGTTTTTCTTTGGAGCTGTCATGTGTGAATATTGTTCCTCCACTCCTGCCATGCTTAGCCTGAAGGGGGGAAAGTCAGCTCACAGTAAGCCATGTTAAAATGCACTCTGTGTGTGGTCCTCTTCCACCCAGCCTTACTTATCCATGAGGTGGCAGCTTTACCAGGCGATATAATCAGCACATCTCAGATGCTTGTGTCAGGTCAGATGTCTCCCTCCACTAACTAGGAAGGGAGTTTAGATGAGTAATTGACTTTCAGCAAATTTACTTTACTTTCAGTGGCCTAAATTAGCCTCCCTAAAGCCTCCTGAAAGGAATTCTACTCTTTATATATAAAGTGCCATTTACCTTTTTAATAAAACATCTCTTCAGCCTGGAAAAAATATAGTTGGATCTTCTATTAAATCTTATTTCAGTTCTTACTTTATGCTGTAAACTTTCTAGAAGGAAACACTGTCAGTGGCCTGCCTTACAGAGGCACAAGTTGGATTCTTGGATAGGAGTTACATTGGGATGGAGCACGAGGGATAATCAGGGTGGAAAATATAGCTGACTAATGTAAATGTCTTTGCTGGTCTCTGGAAATCAAAATGGTTTAATGGTAGGTTTACAGAGTGTCTTGTAATTTTTTTATTCAGTATTCCACTTGTTTAATGTACTTGTAGGGTTTTACTTGTTCCCTTAGTGTATAACTGAGTAACTTCTTGTAAGGGAGTTAAAGGAAATTAAAGTTACCCACTTATTACACAGGAGACAGCAAGTCTTGGTGAAATTAAATGGTTCAGACTAGAACTCAAAAAGAAATTTGTGTTGAGTGGATCATTTCATTTCCCTGCATGTGTTCAAAGGAGAAAAATACATGCTTTGAGGGATCAGTTTCATCCTATGTGTGTCAAGGAAACTAGAAAAAATAATTGTCTCCTAGATGGTACAGTCTGATGAGATGAATCCCACACTTCCACAGAATGGCTGAACCTAGAACAAAATAAAATTGGGCCATTTACTCTTAGGCATTTCCCCAATTTTCAAACCAAATTTCTAGTAAAGTATTTTTGTTAGAACCACAAACGAACCTATCCTTCTCTTTATTTTAGTGAAGAAGTTTTGTGTCTCTTTTTTTAATTTGATTGTAATGTACTTGTTAATGAATTTTTTTACCTAACACTTAAGTTTCATTGGAAATGTAATTTGAAGTTAAATTTCACTTTATTTTTTACTTTCCTAAACCTACCTGCTCATATGACTCATCCTTTTATAGATTGTGAAGGTCAGAAAGAAAAGGGATTAGTCACAGGTACAGAATTAAAATACATAAAAATTCCAATAAAAGCAAGGATAAGAAAAAGCTAAATGATTTCTGCTGTTGACCAGATTTCTGTTTTATTTCTACTGCTTTGCTGATGTAGAACTACTACTCAAAACACTGAATATTTTTGTTGTGTGAGAGTAAATACTGTATATGAAGATGATAGGATGGTGCCTACAAAGTTTTTTGTCTGACAGTGGGGACTTTCAATCCCTAGCAGAACAACATGTGGAATTTCATTCATTGTGTTTAAATATCATCATTTTTATGAAAAGAAAATGGCTTTAAGTTTGAACCAGATGGCTTTGAAGGCTGTTTGATTATACTAGCTGTGACTCAAACTTAAAATTACACATTTATAACTATTTCTCTGCTAGGTTGCAGAAGCTATTCTGCGAGGGACAGCATCTTCACCCAAACCAGAAGAAAGCTCATGGAGAGATAATCACAAGAGCCACAGCATCTCTCACGTGAGGTTGAAGACATCTGTGCAAAAACACTTCCTTAGAGATGTGAATAGTAAAGTATGCATCCCTATTGCCAGTAGTCACTCTTCCACGGTTTCAAATGCATCCCTATTGCCAGTAGTCACTCTTCCACGGTTTCAAATATGTATTTAAGAGAATGTTCTTTGAAATCAAAATTTCTGCAGATGAAATTGTGTATAGGCATGGTCATGTTTTCCTGCTTGTTCTCTCATTCTAAATAAATTTCCTTGTAGATTTTTTTCTGGTTTTGCAGTAGCAAGAGGTCCCCTTAATCTAGACCTAACTGAATTGTCTGTTATTTTCAGGTTTGCTCTGAGATCATTGCACCTGCTACTCCACAGGCTGATTTTACAGGGAATCCCCTTGCCTTGGCAAACCATAAATCTAGTATTTTGCCATTCAAGGCTTTGCTTGCCAATATGTAACAGCATCCTTCCCCTGGTTCAACTCAGTGGGAAAACCACTCAGAGTTTTACAAGTTGTGACAACTCAGTATGTCAAGTGAGATTCTTGTTTCTGGCTGGTGTGTCCATGACTTCTCCTCCACAGCCAGCTTACCACATTTCTAGCACATCTCACTGTTTAGAATATAGATTTCTAAATACCTCTTTATGCTTTTCCTTCTCTTGGCTTTCTATTTCTTGCTTCACATTGTGGGCACCTTGGATATTACAAGTCCCTTTTCTTACTTTTGCTCAGATTTTGTTGAAATCTGTGCTTTGTTCAGGTGTACTATCTCTCTGAAATTTATCCTTGCTACTGAAATTTGTCTGCTCTCTGCCTCCATAGGGACTGAAATATGTAAAAGGTATCAGGTGAGAAGGGAGGCAACTGTTCCACTACAGTGAGCATGACAGCATGTGCTTTGAGAGTCACTAGACAGTAACTTTAGAGAATTCTATATGGCGCCAGATATGAAAAGAGATATGGATAATTTCCTCCTATGGCACACAGCCAGGTGCAATAAAAATTGTGACTTCAGCAACAGTTTTGAGAAGGGGGAAGTTGAGGACAGCAGACTCTTGGGCTTGCTGCTATCTGGGCTTTCACCATCTAGCCAGCATTGGATCCAGTCCAACTGGAATCCAGCACAAGCATGAGCTAGACTGGTGGGCACAGTTCCCAGATGTCCTGAGTGAACTCTAAAATGTTTGACAGTGCCACATGCTCTTTATCCGATCTGACAGCACAAAAAGGCTTTACAGTGAACAGAGTGGCTGTCAATTATTTGGTTCTAGAATTGAAGTCTCAGGTAAATGGAACATTAAACAGAAACCCCAAATCTGTGTCATAGTAATAGATCTGAACATGGTGACTCATTTGTGTTTTCTTTGCATTTGAGCTCTTTTGATAGCAGGTGGATGCTTTCCCTCACAGATCCTGTGAATCTGGTTAATTCTGAATTTTGGATATAGATAAAACAAACTATCACACTATTTCTCTTCAAAATTGAGAAACTGAGCATAGGAACACATCAAAGTGAATGGGATAACTGAGCAACAGAAGGGTTGTCAGGCATTGGAATGTGCTGCACAGGGAAGTGGTGGAATCACCATCCTTGGCACTGTTGAAAAAAGTGCGGATATGGCCCTTTGGGACATGGTTTAGTGGTGGACTTGACAGCTCTGCATCAATGGTTGGAACTGACGATCTAAGAGGCTTTTGCAACCTAAAATATTCTATGGTTCTAGGATTCAAAGGAGATATGCATGTATAACATATATAAGTTAAAGCTAGCTTGGAGTGGGGAGTTTAATCAGCTGTAACCAAGAAGGCAAACCAGTAATTATCATCTGACTTATTTCTGTCAAAGCTAATAGAACTTGAGGATATGTACAAAAACAATTGGCGAGCAAGTCTGAATAATGATCAGTACAGGTTAAAGATACAGATTTTTTTTGAAGACATGATTTTATATGGTAAAAAAAACCCCATATCCAAGAGATGTTCTGCATCTCTGAAAAAGATGTATTTTAGTTGCCTATAATACTTTTAAGGATGATCTCTCTCTGTACTGTAACATGACCTAGCTGGTGGGGAACTGTCCAGTTCAAGTTGTGCTTTAGTGAGACAAGAAAAATATCCATTTTAACTGCACATCATTAGCGATTCTTTCAAAATATGAAAGAATGAAGAGATGGGCTGAAATTGTTAATATTTATTAATTATTAATATTTACTAATATGGATCCTTTGAAAACAACCCATTTTCTGAATACAGCTCATTAGCAAGAACAAGTTGCCCGTTTCCTGCCCAACATGCAGCTCTGGATAGATTTTCATGATTTCTGTGAAAAAAGGTGAATTCATTTGCATGGCAGGGGCAGAAGTGGGAGGAGTGGAAGGGAATTCTGCTGAAAGGTGTACTGATAGCATTTCTTAATATTTCAGCCAAGGTCAAATGTGCTTACTTCCAGTTTTCTTAGATGGATTTTGCTGCCTAATCTTGCAAGGGATTTTGATGATCTTTGAGCATGTTATTTCCTTGCCTATGAGTGTTCTTACTGACAAATTATTAACTCTGAAGCAGGGAAGGTCTGTGAATATGTGGACAAACTTTCATGGCATTTGAATTTCACTGCTTTATCCATGAGTACTTGTTGCTTTTTCTCAGGTTTTTCATCTCTGTGGGGGAATGCAAACTCTGCATGACACAATCTGTGATATTTGAAGATAATAAGAGATCCTTATTTAGGGCAATTGGCGAGTGAGAGATTTCTGGGACAATTTGATGAAGAACTGTAGGTATTAACAGCTGGGAGGCAAAAGCTTATTAGAAAATGTAATTGATTATTGTTGAGCATGAAGATCCAGGAAAACATCATATTTCTGTTCTCCTGTTCTCCATTGCCTTCCTGATGGCATAGATCTGTAGGACTAGAGGAATGTCAAGATATCCCTGCTTTTTCCAAGAGCAGGATCAGTGTCACAGATGGCAATTCAAACTGTGCTTCACTAGCTCCGGTGACAAAGATCCAGAATGAGCTTCCTACACTCTCTTTTATGAAGTCAAGCTTCATAACTAAAATACACCTCTTTTGTTGTCACCAGCTAATCAGGTGATTAGGGTTTTTTTTTGTTTTCAGTGAAGACTGGAAAAAATTGTCTACCTTGTGCATTTTGGGAGGCTATTTCTTCCTCCAATCCTGCAACCACTTTGTATCAAGGGTCTGCATTTACTGGTCATCCACATATTTCCAATGAACAAAACTGAGATAATTTGATGGCTTTGGTTATGAAAGTGATGGAATTGAGACAATCTTTATCAAGAACCTAGTCATGCGTGATTAGTCCAAATGCTTAGTATTTGAGTTTCTTAAAAAGTGCAGAGCAAAGTTTCAGTGGTTGTCTGGGATGCAGTGTTGGTTCTGATTTTTTAAACGATCTCTTAGAATGACATTCCTCTGAACAAAAACAGAGACTACATGTGATTCACGTAAGCCTATCTTGATTCCTTTGACATTGTTGCTTTAAAAATAGGTATGCTAGTGTATGCAATGCATAAAAAATGAAATCAGGAGATTTTACAATGGCATGTGTAACCCACTGGAGTACTAACACTGTTCTGCATGGATGCTCCCTCAACTGAATTGTCTGATACATCTCATCGTGTTTATGGAAACACTTCTGCTTTCTCTCTGGCTCTATCTTCCCATGAAGCATCTTCTTATTAAAAGTCTTATGTAAATTTTTTAAAAGCCTGAATTGCAACATTCTTTCTATAATAAACCACAAGGAAAACAACTGCTGCCACATGTTAGTGTCTCTCTCACTAAAGCTGATGAATATTTGAGCTGCTGTGGCCCTATTGGCACTTTCTGAAGATGGTGAGCCACCTGGCCCAAAGCTAACCAGGCAGCAAAAAAATGGTTCATTTCTGCCTGATTCTACTCAATGAACCAGATCAATTCCCCTCTGTGGCTGCTGATGCCTCATAAAGGGGGGACAGGAAACACGTGGCTGGGGAAAGAAGAAAAGGAGAAAAGCAATCTGGGCAGAAATTGGTTCGAGCTGCTGTGAAACTGCTCCAATGGCTTTTCAAGTACTTTTAAATCATTTGGCAGTCTCGCTCTTGAGATATTTAGCAATGAAATGATGGATTCGGAGCTCTTTCCTTTTATCATTCTGCAGTTTCTGAGCTAATATCTCTCCATCAGAAATAGTCTTAAAGGTCCTTAGTTCTATACCATTTGTCTCAAGCTGAAGTCCCAGGCATATTTTGACAGTTCACCCACTCACTTGTGTTTGAAAACCTGATTAGGTTTGGAGAACTCAGGCATATCCAGAGAACTTGCCTGCAGAAAATATCACCAAATGTAAAATATAAATGATTATTCTTTTTAACAATAAATTTCATTAATTTATGTACATTCTAGCAACCTTGTCTGAAAAAGCTAATCAGTTGCCTCTCTCCTGATGAGAACTGTTTTACGCTTGGAGGACTGTAAAATCCTACAATTTTCTGGTGTTGCAATAGGATTTCTTTTTTGTCTCCTTCTTCATAAGCATACATTAAATTGTAATGTCATTTATTAATACAGATAAGACATCACCATCCACAGCAACAGAAGATCCCCTAAATTTCATTGATCACATGGAAAAAGTTTTACAGCTGTCAAACTGTATCTGACCATAGTTATCAGAGAAGGAGCAGTGCAGTCTTCCCATTTGTGCTTTGCTAGTCCCACGTCCCTTGAGCAATAACCCATGGACTTGAGTAAATTAAGCTGATGGCAAATATATTCTTTGCATGAATAGTTTACATGCATCTTCTCAAACAGCCACTCTTCAGTGTGTGAGACATTTCAAAATCAGAGTTATTGATGCCATTTCCAACTTTTTTTTGCCTGTTTCTTTGTTTCTTACCATCCTATACTCACTCCTAGTCATTCATCAGCTCAATGCTTTAGAGATTCTTCTGCTATCAATTCTGATAGACAGAAACACAATCCCTTACCATTTCTGGGACAATTTAGCAACGTGGGCAGTGAGACTATGCCTTTGTCTCACATTGTCAGGCAATTCTACCTCAGGTACTGTACCTTCAAAGTTTTGGTTAGGCAGGAGTACAGCCTCAGTTTTCCTGTCATACCAACGTAATATTTTCTTGGCAACTGCAAATGCCTGAGAGCCATTGTGTAAATCCTGTAAACCCCGTGTATCTCATGGCGATCCCGCAGGAATATTTCACGTTTCCTCTGTGCTCTTCTCCAAAGTCTCCATGAAGAATTGGAGAAGTGCTATTGAGTGTCCATGATCTTTCCAGTCTAAATAACTCCTGTAGTTTGTTTGATACGTTTTGCCTCTCATTTCTACTCTGTGGCTCACACCTCTCGTAGGGTGCTATAAGTCTTGTGTCAGCCTAGATTGATGGAGATGTATAAGATCAAAACGTAGAAAGGGTGGTCATCCAGCAAGTAAAAATGAATTGTTGTGCAATATATTTTACTAGGCTCATCTCAGTTGTGATAACCTAGAGAGAGTTACCTTTCCTGCTGTTGGCACGCTGGCGGACTGAGGCATGAGAGCCTGGCAGCAGCTGCTGGCCTCACACTGTGCCCCTTGGATTATCCTTGACTTGCACCATTGTCCAGGCACAGAGGAATGTGGGAAGCAAAACAAGGTCCCAAATACAGAGTTTTGTATAAAATGTGTGTGTGTGCTTGTGCGTCTCTGTGGATACACCCACAGACACAGTTAAATATTTTCCAAAAGTTTTAACCCTTTAATGATGCACCCTTTTTAGGAGGATTTTTAATATTATTTGAAGACATTTATATTAACTTAATACAAATGTATTTACACATTTTAGGGCATAAATAGCTCTGTGCAAAAAGCTGATCCTTTGAAATCAGTGACAAAGGAACATCAAGAAAAGAAACCCTCTAACTGCTCCATTGGTAGAAGCACAACACCAGCTGGCAGGAGGACCCCTCATCAGGGAAGACTGACACCTTTTGAACCAGACAAAGTAAGTCAGTAGCAAGGTCTATGTAAATTGACTTTATTTTCATTCTATGATATCATTCAGAATCTGCATTGGGATCCTGATCCACACATGGCTGCTGCTTGGTCTTCTTTCCCTGGAACTGCAGATTTTTTGTCAGAAATTATCTCAGAGACGGTTCATACATTGAGCTATTTATACACTTGCAGGCCCGAGTGTGGGTGTATGCTTTGAAACCTGCCCCCATTGCCTCAGAAAGAGTTCAGGGGTGATCCCATGCACCAAGCTTTGGGGCACTGCAGGGGCCAGTGGTTCCCAGGGAGGCCAGGGGCTTGGAGCACCAGAGGCAGCTCATGGAGTCCAGCAGGGCAGTGCCTATCCCACAGCCCCAGCCAGGGAGCAGGGCAGGCTGGGGATGGAAAGGGGGGCCAGACCACAATCCCAATTGTCAAAGCCCATAGTGATAAGACAGACCTGGGGTCATGACAGGAAGTCACCCCATGGGTCAGGGCTGGGATTTGGATCAGTGAGATGCATGGCCAGGCACAGACATTATGGCAGAGCAATCCACCATGGAGCAAATGAAGTGAAGTTCCCAAAAGAAGAGATGGGGGAAGTGGGGGGACTTGGCCCTGTCTGAGGCTTCTTCCAGCTCTTCCACCCTCCTTTCTTACTGCACAACATTCTCAACCAACCTTAGACACCCGTACAAAACCCACACACAGACAGTTAAACTCCTAGGAAGGAGTTTGGCATGCTCTTGCCATATCACTGATAGCTCCCATGTTGAAGTGAAGCACAACTGTAGGCCAGGGCCTCTCCATTTTTCTTCAGGTTGTACATCAGCCCTCTCCTACTGGAGGAAGATATAATGGTAGGAAATCACCTGGAGGTGTCTCACATCTGAGTGGTTGTTTTAAGGAGCCCAGCTCATCTTCCTGTGTAAAAGGTAAGATATATGGAAACTTCCTGCCTGCTTAAAGTGGTCTGCAAATGACTTGGAGACACTGGTCCCCAACTCTTGGGGACTCTGACTCTCAGAGAATGCCAGTCACTAAAACACTCCTATGATTCTTAGAAGTATTCCCAAATTTATATTTTACAAGACAGGAAGAGCAGACTGTGCTGTTGTCTACTTCCTCACTGAGTTTGTTGTCCCAGAGGTTCAGGAGGTGGGAGAAGGGGTGTGGACTGCATTTCATTTTGGTCCAGGACAAAGCACATTTGGGAAGATGGACAAGCTGTTAGCAAACATTATCAGTGTAAGAAGCAACATATTGCAAGACTCTGAGAGTCAGCATCTTTACAAAGCCTGAGATAAGTATGGAAATGTGATTCAGCAATTTTCATATGCTTTCAATGACCCTTTTTTCTCTGATTTTTCTTACAGGGACACCTTTGCCGATTTCATATAGCTCAGAAGACACATCCCTCTCACATAACCACAGCAATGACACTTGCAGCTTTGCACTCTGCAAGAACAATGAAGAAACAGAGGTATTTTGCTATGTAACTCTATAAAATAAAGTTACAGTGAGTCTGTGGTCTTAGTTTTCATATACAGCATGCTGACTCACATTCATTTGGGAACAATACGCTCCTGGCTTTATTTTTTTGCCTTTATTCATTATATAAGTAATGCTTATGCAGTGGCTTTCAAATTATAGGCTAGATGTCTTTATCAATATATTTCTGCACAACTGCTGAGCAAGAATAGGTCTATGTTGTTAGTTAATATTTTAATTTTGCCTCAGGAAGAAGAAGCTCTTAAAAAACCAGGAAAATTGCTAAGAGCTCATAATAAAGTGGCTTTTGTGACCACACACAGGAGAAGTGGCATAACTGCATATGAAAACAAAGTGTCTACAGACAGTTCTCCTGCTTCTCTGGATGCTGAAGCAAAGGTTTGAGCTACTTAGGATTCTGGTTCTTACATGAGCAGCAACGGTGTTCTTTCCATTTGTGAGCAGAAATAAAACACACAGAGAAAAAGAAAGTATTCTGTTCCCACTTCCTACGCTATGCAGCAGACACAGCTTTAGGGATGGATCTGGCCACTTTGAGCATGGTGTTTATAGCTATTTGCTGAAGCACATCATTGCCCTGTGGGGAGCAGTTCTCTCTGTTCCTTTGGATCCCATAATTCAAAATTCACCACATCTTCAAACTGTAATTAACATTAGCTTGTAACTGCCCTGGATGCTGTGTGCCAGATGTCACATAACTTAAGGCTCTTTTATGCTGGCAGACTGAAGAGAGCACTCATGGTACTGGTAAGCTGGAATTGTAACATCCAGAATAGCCCTTAGTTATATGGAGAACACTACCTAGCAGATAAGAACCATGTAATTTGTTTTGGAAGAGTGACTGTAGCTAATACAAGTACCTTTCCTCGTAAATCAGTAACCCAATACTCAGACATAGTTCTGCTCTCTGTTCCTGTGTTTATTCTCTCCATTTTTTACAGCATAACTTTGCCAGAATGCACTTTTATCATCTCATTTTTGGACTTCCATTTTGCTACTTTTGCTTTGAAAACTGAAGAAAACTGAAGTTAATATGCAACATTTCTAGTTACAAATAAAATATGAAAATTAATTGCGAATACAAGGCAATACCAGAAAGAAGGGAATCTTTCCTCTGTGCGGGAAAGTAAATAAGTTTTTTGCACAGTTGTTTTATGTTAACGAACATATTTTTAAAACATTTCTGTTTATATAACATTGACTTTGATGTTTTCATAATATAGCCTCCAAAATCAATATTATCTAGAAGGTCAATGTTACATCAAGAAAGAAGAAAGCATGAGGAAGAGGTGCAGGAAAAAATAGAGCATAATGATGGAAAGGTGAGAGAAAATAGCTTTTGTTTTTGGGGTGGGGGGGAGATATTCCCTTTTGTGGGAATTCTGATAAAACTGGAACCATATGACAAAGCTGTAATGCATCTTCTGGTTGTCTACTTCTTTGGACTTCATCAAATGAATTAAATTATGGGATTTGATATATGATGAACAGAACCAACTGCTATAGTAACACCAGGAAAACTGATTAACCAGGGGCTATGCTGGGTATGAAGTCATCTCTGACTATTTTTTGTAGAAGAGCATACTAATGGTATTATTGCCTGCTGTTGATAAAAAGTCTCAAGCAAATTTTCAGGCCTGTGCATGCAGCCAAAATTAATTCTGTAGTACTGAACATCCATACAGGTTTACTTGGAAAGAAATGGTTCTTAAACTACTGTGTCAGCCATCTGTGTTAATATATCAAGTTCAATCATTTTGGTTCACACAATCCAGAACCAGGTATCTCTCAAGTGACCTGTGTGGAAGATGTACAACCATATGTGAAATGAGTCTGGATAATAATTAACTAAGGTTGGTCAGGAAAAAACCCAGCTGTCTTCCCTATTGCCACAGGGCTGTGCACCTTATTTTGCTTAATATTAAAACAAAGGGGCGGGGTGAGAACCTGAAACATGTGCTACAAGTAAGTTAATCTTGTGAAAAGAAAATGTCTTTCAGCCTCTTACACACAAATGAGGCAAAATTCATGCCTGTTCTGCAGAGATAACTTTTGAAATACAAAGATATAGCATGACTTCCTTCAAGCTCCAATTTAATTGGAAGCCAATGCAATGCTGCTCATTTCCTTTGACTTAATTTACATCAGATGCTCTGTGTGTTTGAAGGTAGAAGAGGTGCTTTCTGATGGACGCCGAATCCTCACTTTCCGCGATGGTACTAAAAAGGAAATTAGTGCTGATAAAAGGATGACAACGATTAGTTTTTCCAATGGAGATGTAAAGAAGATCATGCCAGATCAGAGGGTGGTGTGTAACTATTCATTTTCTTCAAGGAAAATAAAATTATTAACTGATTTTCCAGCAAGGTTGTATAATTTATCTTGATCTATCAGTTCTGAGAGAAATTGATGAGGAAGGGTTGGTTTAACAACCCTGAGCATTGAAACTGCTTCATCTACAAAGACAAAAGTGGAAAGGCATGAAGGTAACAGTCAAAGAAGGAACAAATGTATAGCTGGCCAAGCAGGAGACTGAATGAAGGCAAGGGGCATGGGCAGCCACCTGAAGCATGGACTGGTTTTTATACATTTGTGGAGTAGGTAGCACAGGGGGTTCTTCCATGTCAGCATTATGTAAATATAAATAGCTAATGTGAGCTAAAGTGGAAATAAGTGAGGCCTTGGCAGCATTGGGATTATTTTAAATTAATAATTAATTAATAGGAGGAGAGCCAGAGCAAAGAGGTGGGAGGATGATTTTCCTGTTTGCACTGTTCTCCTGCATGCTACAGAGATGAAAGTAGCATCACCTAGACACAGCCATGAGTGTGAATGAGAGGAAGGAACAGCAATGTGAGCATAGCTACTTTTATGGATGGCAGATGCAGAAAATGACCTTCAAATGACTTTTTAAAGATGGTTTACTTTTGAGCACATTGTTGTGGTTGAATCTGCTTATGCAAATATTGTGAACATGCTGCTATCATCTCACTCTCCTTCCAGATTTATTATTATGCAGATGCACAGACAACTCACACTGCTTATCCAGATGGCCTGGAGGTGCTGCAGTTCCCTAATAATCAGATAGGTATGCAAGAGCTCATAAATGTGAGCTCTTTGTGCAGATTTATTTCTATTTTGAAAGTGTAATCTGAATTCTGACTCCAGCAGATTGGGTATTTTCTTGCCATTTCACATTGTCTTTGCATTTCACTTTCAGTATATTCCATCACTTCACTGCTCAGTTTTCTCCTACAACGCAAACATAATAATGGAATGTAAATGTAGCTCTTCCAATTCTGATTATATGATTCTTTCATTTCTTTTACCACTATTGTGGATATAATTTCTATCCTACACTACAATGTCCAAAAAAAATCTTGACCTAGCTTTGTGTAAAGCAACCTGAAAGAACACTAGACAGTCTTTTTACATCTTCTTTCCACAGAAAAGCATTATCCTGATGGCACACAAGAAATTGTATTCCCAGATCACACAGTGAAGCGCCTCTATAGCGATGGACTGAAGGAAACTTTTTTCCCAGATGGCACAGTAGTAAAAGTAGAAAAGTAAGTCCTGTGTAAACAACTGGAACCAGGCATTGGACACAGGTACAACGATAATGACATTTAGAAATGTGGCTGGATTTGGCATAGCTGGGAAGTTTCCAGATGAAGGGAAAAAGAATTTGTAAGATAATTTAATTTTCTTTCTTTTTGCAAGACTATGGCACTGAAAAATCACTTCCACCTTGAATAATTGGTGACCACTCACCACAGGCAAAATGACTGTGAAATATTCCTCATTTAGTTCCACATAAATTTACACAGGCCAGAGCTGTTGGGAGATCACAAGTGTAAATTTACACAGGCCAGAGCTGTTGGGAGATCACAAGTTGTCAGTGTTAGCAATGTGGGTACTAAAGCACACAGGATGAGGGCTCCTGAGCTCTATTCCCAGGTGCTTGGCTCCCCCTCTAATATTGGGCAAGGACTGAGATTAGGTCAGTCAGTTAGAGCATGGTGCTAATAACACCAAGGTTGTGGGTTTGACCCCTGAATGGCCTATTCACTTAAGGGCTGGACTTGATAATCCTTGTGGATGTCTTCCACATCACATTCTGTCAATCTGTATTGTCTCTCTATTCCTCCATGCAAGATCAGAAAAACAGCAACAGGACTCGCTTACATGTCTCTTCTGGCAGAGAGGAAGGATCTGGTGGTAAAATGGATTTTCTGCCTTCAAAATGCCTTGAGATCCCTGCATTAAGTCACGTAAAATTCAGATCTCACCATCCAGTAGCTGTTATACTATGTATTGAAGTCTTTCTGTGAGACCAAATCTCTAATGCCATGCCATGTAAATCCTGAGGTTTTCCACTTGACATTATTTTCCAATTTGATTGAGTTACATTAGACAGCTCTGTGAGACAGGTTAATAACAGACAGTGCTTTCCCATCACTTCATTCATTGCTGCTTGTTTCAGGAATGGAGATAAAATCGTGGTATTCAGTGATGGCCAAAGGGAGATTCACACTGCGCAGTTCAGGAGGAGGGAGTATCGGGATGGCACTGTGAAAACTGTGTTCTGCAACGGCAGACAGGAAACCAAGTACTCCACTGGACGAGTTCAAATCAGAGATGAGGAGGGTAATCTCATCCTAGATAAGAAGTGATTCCTCCCTGCAGAGGGCCACACTGTGCATATGTGGCTCAAGCCGTTTTCTTGGTGGGTCAGAACTCTTAGGAACATTTAACTTGTGAAAATGAATGGATGGATCTGTAGGGTTGAAATTACTTTGGCTCAGCAACTGGTGTTTAGACTGGAATAACCTTACCTGAATGAAGTGTCTCTTGAGTGAGACTGAAGGAGATGCAGTCACGAGTATTCAACATTAAAATAAATACCTACAGTATTTCTCATCAAAGTGTTTGTTTCATGGTACTGATCACATTTTCCCTATTTCTTCTGCTACTTGTTGTGAAAGTGACCACAATTAAGAACTATGGCGTAAGAACCCCAAATAAAAACCAACAGTTCCATGCTGCCTTATGCTGACTAAAATAAATCTACATAGGGTTTTTTTTCCTCAGTTAATTATCACAAAAGGTCTGGAAGTGATTAAGGTTTTCGGTTTGTTTGGATTTTTTGGAGCATAATTTCCTAGCATGTATCGGGGCTTATCCTGAGCTGGACATTAGACCAAAACCTGAGCAGGAATGCAGTGAACAGTCACAGCTCTGGATGTCCCTTCCAACCAAAGTTATTCAATAATTATACGATCGAAATCTAAAAACTCTGCCTTGTGCATTTGAAAATAAAATGTAATGTTTGTTCCATTCTAGTTATTATTCTGGATCAAAGATCTGGATCTTCTGGATCTTTCTTCTTCCTCCAGCAGTCTTCCCTCTGTGTTGCTTTGTCTTTGAAATAACCTTTCTCACTACTGCTTTTATTCTTCCAGTAGTGCAAAAATATTTCTGGTCAGTGAATCTCTCAATGTGTAAGGTTCTCTGGATGGCACTTGATACTTAGAGGGATTAAAAATTTATCAGATGCTGCTTTCAACTGCCTTCCCCACAGACTGCCTGTCAGAAAACCATAGAAGAAAATCATAGAAGAGTTTGGATTGGAAAGGACCTTAAAGACCATCTAGTTCCAACTCCCTCTGCCATGGGCAGACACTTTCCACTAGACCAGATTGCTCAAAGCCCCATCCAACCTGGCCTTCAATACTTCCAGTGAAGTGAATTTTTCCAAATCACTGAAACTCTTCTCTTGTAGAGCTCAGCTCATTACCTGCCCACTGACAGAGATACCAAATTATCTCCTCATGCCCTTCAAATTCCTGTAGTAACAAATACCCTCCCACAGCATACTGCTTTGGCCTTTTCTCACACCTAAGTGCAAAAATTGCAACATTATAGAATTAGTCACTCTTCTCTTCTGTTTCCAGGGGCTTAGACAATCAACAAATCACCGCTCAAATTGGAGAGCAACTTTCAGAGAAAGAGCAAGAAGCATTCCTGATATTTATCATACACATACTTCATCAATTTAATCATGAAGCTGTGAGCATCTGTGCAGTTTGATACCTGCTTGTGTAATGACCAAATTACATTGTTTTCCCTTAACTGCTTCATAAATTCCTACTTTCCACTACTGAAATACTTAATACATTTTATTTGTTTTGTAAAAGAAAACTCTAACCAAAATGAATTCAAGACATCATTCTTTTCCATGTGTTTCACTAAGAATTTCAGTTAGTGCTACCTTATGCTGACCAAAATAAATCTATGTTGATTTTTTTTCTCAATTAAGCATCATAAAAAATTGAATGTGGCTAGTGTTTCCAGTTTGGCTGGGAAACTAGGTATGATACCAATGTTTTATAAAGGACCATTGTTTTTATTCCCAAGAATTCCTTTAACAAAAGATCCCTGTTCTCCACTTAAAATGCTGACATTCTTTTTGTTTCTGTAGTAAATCCAAAAACAGGTTTTGCTCGGAGCTTTTAACCTTAAATCACTGTTTGCTATTCAATAACCTGTCACTGAATCACAGAATTCGGTGGATAAGTAATCCCTCCTAATTGTACACTAAACAAGGAACAACTTTGTTGTCACGCTTCCTGCTCCTCGCTCCATTAAGCACTCTTGACTCTACTTACAGGAAGCATTTTGACTGTGAAATAATTTGGCCCACGGCCCTGCCCATGTGTGACACATGGGGGATGTGGAAGGCAGTCCCCAGAGCTGTGCACGCAGAGATGCCCCAGTGCAAACACCTTGCTGTGTGTGTATATTCACCTCGTTAGCCCCAGCTTACAGCAAGGCTGTAGCGATGCATAGGCACGGGCCTGGTGCTGCTCTCTGGCAAAATCAGTGGCAAACCTCCCTCTGGGGAAAGCAAGGGTGAGGTTACTAAAGATTTCACCAGCCCATCATTTTATCAAGACACGTTCTTCAGGTGATATTCTATAATGTAATAGTAAATGGATTTTTGGCATGAAGGGCACACATTGGATTTGAAAATGAAAAGGCAGAAAAACACCTGCATGAATGACAAGCTCTGTCAGGTATGTTATAACTGAGAGTCCTTCACAGATGAGTTCTGACACATCCCACTTTGTTTTTCACAGGCTGATTCTCACACCCGCTCTCCTCCACCTTCTGCTTGCTTTAGTTAACCAGAAGCATTGGCTCTACCATTTATAGTTCATAACTCTAGGAACAAAAATAACTCAAGGATAATCCAAATTAAGTGTCACTGCATATTGTGCTCAAATATAGCAACACACATATCTACTTCTCAATGTTTTTTGTTATACAAAAAACAAAAATATACATTCATATACAATGAAATTTTCATGAATCCTTCTGGGAGATGGAACACATTTGGGAAATCCCACTTTTGTCTTTTCACAGGTTTTTCTGGCATTAGCAAAAACATGCTACAGCCAGTATTTGGCCTTAATTTTTGTTCAAATTTAGAATATGTTGTGACTTCTGAACAGAGTTCTGTTCAGACAGCCAGGGGTGTGGGCCTCTGGTCTTTGTCAGAGGAAACACATACGTGGTTAGCTCATAGTTGCAAAAGTCAGGTATGGGTAACCAGCAACTGAGTAGGGCAGACTTGTGTGGACAATGCCCAGCCTCCTGGTATTTGTTTATTTTTAGCTTCACCTTTTGCTCAGAAGGGTAATTTTGGCATGGTATTTTTCCCTACAGCTGGGAAGTCAGTGTTTTTCTTGGAAGTGCTCTGGCAGTTTTCTTCTTTAGGACAGTGACCTTAGGAATTGATCCTCTTGCAGCCTGCAGGGCAGGTTGTAGAGAAGAAGCAGAAGTACATTTAGCCACTTTTTCATAAGTGAGTAAGCCAGGCACTCTCGCCATCTGTGCTCTAGGGCACACGTCTTCTGCCAGCCTTCATCCCAGCCACTTGGTCTGGCCTGAAAGTGTCAATCTGCTTGCAGTTCAGCAGTTCAGCAATACTATGAAAAAGTTGTCCTCTCACAGTGTCATCCATGGAACAACCTAAACACAAGGCTGGATTTTAGCTGAGTTCTAAAAGCCACAGCTCAAATTTAAGTCATAAACACTCTCATGGAGATGAAACTCCAACAGCTTCAAGATACCTCTTGTATCATAGTCATCTGCCTTCACTTCCATCTTACTTTAAGGTGACTTTCTTTGCACTGCTGCATTACTGGCTCATCATATTCACTTAATATGTTTCCCTGCTCTGAGCAAACTCTCTTGGTTAAGATGATAAAGCCCAATGCAAAACTGACAGTAGAGAGTAGGAAAATGCCTACTGATTCGAATGCTCTTTTCCTCCTCTGACATATGCTGATTTAACTCACTGAAAATCTTCCACTATTCCACTGAGGAGCTCCTCTCCAATTCCTGAGGAGCAGGGCACCTTCTTGTCTCATCACTTCCCTCTCAAGAAAATAATGTTCCATAGAAACATACATGGATTCCGAATGAAATACCATTTCCCATTGTCTATAATGGAAGTGAGTGATGGACCCCATCTTTTTGTGAGTAGGAAATGCATTCTGAGTTACATTCTGCACATAGCAATTCTCACATAGACAGTTCATTAAGTGAGCTGTTCCCTACCCAGATAGTTCAACATACACAAGATTCAAATTAAGACCTGTCCAGCTGGCTGTTGGCACAGAGGAAAAAGACCCATGGATCTGTAGATTTGAAAGTGTTGCTGTTCCTCTCAGTTGTATTTTTCTGGAAACCTGCAGTGCTGAAACCCTACAGTCTAGTTGTCCCTGAGGATTAGATTCCATATTTGGTGCAGAGAGTGTCTTGGATGAGAGAAGAGTGTTTGAGCTGAGGATCATTCTGACAAAACATTAACATACCAAACCCCACCTTCTCTCACAAAGTAGCAAGGTAAAAAAATACAAAGTGAATAGTCTGTATGCTAGACAAGACTCCTTCACATCCTGTTACTGTAGGGGTCTTCTTGCTTTTTCTTTTCAGGTTGAGTTTTAGACTCTAGAATGAGTAACCTCTGCCTTCCAAACAGCTAGAGAAACAAAGGGAAAAAGTCACACCTGGAAGTACCGCTTTGAGCAATGTGCAGTTGTCTTGGTGAGGGACACTTTTCTGTGGAAAAAATACCTTTTATTGAAACGGAAAACATTTTTTCCCAGAGAACAAATGTAATATTTTGATAGCTCTTATTTAATTTTAATTTTCTTGTTTTGAAATTGTCAGAAAATCCTCTTTTCATTTTTTCAGAGACAATGGTGCAGGAAGACTTTTTTAAAATGCCAATTTAGATTTAAAACTAAAAGCCCAAATGTGAAATGAAATGCCTTACTATTATCAAAATGTAAATTAGCATAATTCAAAAGTTTCACAAGTCACAGAATAGCTCAGGATTCTCATCACTTTATTTGAATGTGAAAAAAAAAAATTAAATATCTTCCAGGAAGAAAAAAACATATTTCTCTCTCCGCTCTCACATTTGTGGATCTTTCATATGATATACCCATGTCATGTCTGTCCAATGCATAGAGAAGTGCCCAGGAGGTTTTTTAGGAAGGCTGAGAAGCAGGGCAGTGGGGTTGGAAGCATATGATTAACTTACCATAGGACTTTCTGTCATGGGAATTCTTTGCCCTGTAGTGTGTGGGTTAAAAATAGTCCTGGGCCATCTTACATCATGTAGTGAGGGAATTGTTGCCTAAAAAAGAAGGGATTTGAAGAAAGCTTTGGTCCAGGGTGTGAGGAACAAGGCTCCTATTGGAAAGAGAGTTTAGACATCATTAATGTCTGAGACTGTGGCCAAAATTCGAACTTCTGTATGCAATGACTTTCCATATTGCAAAGTAAAATGCAATTTTATATTCCAATATTAATATGTATATTAATATATTTAGTGATGTTTTACAGTTAGACCTGCAGCAACCTTCCATCTCAGGTTTAAACTGGTGTTGGAAGGGAGGGAACAAGATCTAAACTGCACTGGGATTATTTCTGAGAATCCCCTTAGAGATCAGAGACAGACTGCAGTTGAATTATCCTTAGTGAGAGCTTTCCTTGAGTGAGGGGTTTATAAGGAACAGGAGAGAAACAGGGCAAGTAGTTACTGAAGTATGGTCCTGATGTAATAGGACTTACATAAAACACCATGAAGGGGAAAGCAGCCTTGTTGTGTCTCTTGCCGTCAGTCATTCTTTTCGGCTGCAGAAATCTGGGGGCTAACTGCTGAGCTTGCACACAAACCTAATGTGGTGATCCCAGAAAATTATGCTTTTTAAGCTTTTATGCTTTGCTTCCACTTTCTTTCCTGGGAATTCTTTTCTCTGTCTGCTTATTGAACAGCACTATGTCACATGCTAAGAAAAAATGAATAACAACAAGCAAACAGCAACCAACCAACCAAAAAACCAAAAAGACAAACACACCGAAAAACCCAACCATACAAAACTAAACAAGATTTACAGCAGCTGGTTCAAATCCTGGGGCAAATATTATTAAATTAAGAAGAAAATGATGTAATTGGATACAGCCATGGCAAGCATTTCACCTTACAGACTGTAGCTAGCTTTGTCTTTTCTGCACTGCAGGACAATGCTATTAGCAGTGTTTCTGCTGTTGAACATGCACCCAATGTGTGGTAAACTGTGCCATCACAGTCTCACTAGGTAATCATAAATTAAGCTGTTAATAATGTCTGAACAATGAAGCTTTCTTTGGTGGTTTGTTCATATCAGCTTGTATTAATGAACATCTTTCATACCTCTGGCATTCAGGGAATGCTTAAACTTCTGGCATTCAGGGAATGCCAGTTTACAGGAAATTGGCTCACCAAACCTAGATATAACAAATATCTACTTCAATTTCCCAGATAATTAAATGCAAAGAAAAGAAAACAAACCATTTGAACTAACAAAGAACACCTATCCACTTTTAAGAAAGTCATATTGCACATAAGCAGAAGCTCTTGAAGTGCAGTTATGAAGCACTAACTCCAGGATTAGGCACTGGTCTAAATGAAGGAAGATAAATTTCACTCACTATGTATAAATGTGTGCCCAGATGAACCCCCATCTTTTCACCAGCCTTCATTCCCAAGGGGTTTTATGTTCAGCCCCTAATAACCTGTAAACCCACCTGTGAGTTTGCAAACATCCTTCCACAATGCAAAACCTGCCACAGCTGTCTCTGACCACGCTGGAGTTTAACACCCATGTGCTGTTGTTGCCAACCAGCACCCAGAAGCAGAGACCTTAGAATCATAGAACCAGAATGGCTTGGGTGGGAAGGGACCTTAAAGAACATCTGGTTCCAACCCCTCTGCCATGGGTAGGGACACCTCCCACTAGCCCGAGTTGCTCAATGTCCCATCCAACCTGGCCTTGCCCCCAAGGAGAGCAGGTTGTCATCCTCTATGACACCAGGGAACACAGGGCATTCAGTAGATAAGCATCAACAGGCTTATTGCCTGTTGCCTGGCTTAGAGCTCTTGAAGGTTTCAGGCACATGACTGGGGGAGCATTAATCTGGCTACCACTTCAAACCCCAAAGCTAGTGTCCATTGAGATGGCTATACCTGCTCTTGTTAACCTCACACACTCAGAGTCAGACAGATAAAAGCTATTGTCTCACTGCAAAATGAACACTGTTGTTGTGGGTGAGGTAAGAGCTTGTCTGGTAGTGACACATGGGGTGAAGAAGGGTGAATCTACCCACACCCTACTGCTGGCTGAGGCCTCAGCACAGACAGACCTGTGCTGCTTCCTGCCTGCTAGACTGAAGCAGGGCTTGTGGAGTCTTCCTTGGCCATGGAATAGCAGATGTCTCATGTCACAGCAACCTCAACTATCATTTTTTTTCTTACATTTCAGTGAATATATGTTCCTAGCTGAACTTCTGCCTAAATTTTTTTATATCTACTATGCAGCAAAATCCCTATAGCCTTTACAATAAACAAAACCATATAAGTTTTATAACTGTGTATTGTCCATGCATAATAATGTTGTAAATGGCAATTTTCATTTAAGTCATGTCCAAGACTGATGGGCACCTTTATATTCATCCCATCCCAGGCAAAAGTATGTTCATTGCAGTGCCTCCTGTAGCTGCAACTTTCATTCCCAAGGTAACAGAGCTTTTCCTCATGGTCCCTGTGCAATGGAAGAGTTGTCATTCAGGAAATGACTACATAAATGACTGGGAAAAAACAAGAGTGAAAAACAGCTCCCCAAACCACAGGCCACAATGTCCTATCTTGTGTGATGATTCAGTATCAGTGATAGTGAGGTCCTCAACAAAGTCAAAACACCTTTCTCCTGCTCCTTTGCCCCAAACTCTTATTGCTGACCATGGCTTCATGTGGCATGGGATATCCCTTTCGTCACTCTGTCTCAGCCATCCTGTCTGTACCACCTTCCAATTTCTTGGGCACCTGCAACCTACTCACTGAGGGGGAAGAGTGGAGAAAAAGAGAAAACCTGGATACTCTGCAAACACTACTCAGCAGTAGCCAAAACACTGGTGTGTTATCAACACTGTTTTAGTTATAAAAATTTGAAACACAGCACCATATGGACTGCTTTGAAGAAAATTAACTCTGTCCCAGCCAGGCCCAGTATAGGAGTAAAAACAGAAACTACATATTTTAAAAAGCTGTATAGTGTCTAGGTACGGGTCATCTTTTTGTTCTGAGGTTATAGAGCATCTCATGTACCAGGATCCTGACTTCTCTGTTGGGTTGTTACAAATAAAAAATTATCACATTCACACAGATGAGGTTTTCAACATGATGTTGACCTCAAAAATCCTGTTTGCTTCACTTGACATTGAACATCACTTTGTAAAAGAGAATCAGAGGAGGATTCAGAGACGTGTTGAAACATGATGCTGGTTTCTCTATGAAATGGAAGCAGGGCAAGGTGAAAATTAGCAACAGCCTAGAATATCCATTTGTGCATGCTGGGTAGATATGAGGCTGTCAGGATTCTGCAGCCACAATAGTTTTGCCATTTGTATTTCCAACAGAGATCAACAGCCTGCCTTTGAGCTGACAGGGCAAAGGTGCAAGAGAAAGCTGCATCTGTGAGGGAGCTCGCCTGTCACCTTCTTTTCTGCAGGACATAATGAATTTTACTTGAATGTACGAGACCTGACAAAAAGCTCATCATTTGAAAAGCAAAGAATCAACACAAGTGAAGTCTGAAGGGGAGTCCAGATGCTTGGGAACAAGAAATATAAGAAAGTCAGCAAAGTAGCATGAAGTTTGCTGCTGTTTAAAAAAACTAGCAATTTGTGGATTTTTGTCACACAAATTGTGTCATTGTTGTCACACCGTGTGGTGCCTCATCCTCCTGCTGTGGTTAGTAACAGAGAGGAAGCAATTTCAAGTGTTATCTCCATGGCAGGCAACAACTTAACTAGCTATATGGAGTTTATTTCCAGAGGCAGCACTAATCTTGGACATGAAGACCACTTGTCTGCAATTCCTTTGATCTCTCTGCCTCACACACATAATCTGAATAGTGTCATTACCAGTAATGAACATGATGTCTGTACATTGCTTTCTCATTAAAATGCAGGGACACTGCACAGTAACTGTACTTCAACGCTCTTCTCTTTGCAGTAAAAACACAAAAATCCATATCTAGAAACAATGTGGGTAAAACAAAAGAGAAGTTGAAATGAGGTGAGCCACTGCAGGATACATACAGATCTCAAGGACTTATTACAGTGTAGGCCCATCCTCCTTTTCTCCCTATCTCTCTGTGACTTGCACTGTCACCTGCACTCTCCTCGTGGCTATGTTCCCCATGGCCTGGCTGCTCACCTAGAAAACAGCTCTGTCCCTGGATGGGAAAGTGGGGGGAGGTCATCATCACTGAAGTACTTTGTCTTGTGGAAGGCATCTCTTTTAGAATGAAGTTGCTGTAAGTGGTGATAGAAAAATTGGAGACAGGAAAATCAAAAGAAAAAGGGGGCTGGGATAGAGAGATGACATGGGCATATTCACAGCTGTCTGCTGACCTAAGACAAGTTGGTGGGCTCAGTGGTTAGCTGATTCTGTGGTGTGCAGATACAAACTGCAGATATAGCCAGTTTATAGGCTGATGTTATTTAAAGCAGGTGTAAAAGAATGCAGCATAAAAACAACATAAATCTTTATAATTAATGGTTCCATTAAATGAGGTGTGTTGTCTGCAATCAACAGAGCAACCCCCACTGCTCCTCTCATTCCGCATGTGGTTTGATTGTAAAGCTATACCAGATCTTATCCACAGAAACAAAAGGGTGAGGACTTTAGGAATCTTATTTACATTTATTAAGACTTTATTAATTAAAATAAAAAGAGAAAACATTCTGTTGGTCATCTGCATGAAAGGGTGAAGTCAGATAATCTTCCCTTGTAAAGGTGAGATGTCAAAGGAGATTTTTACCCCTAAGACATTTGCAGTATAATGGCCTTGAAATCTGTTCCTTTACCATCTTTCTGGATACAGTCCACACTGGAACACCCTCAGAGACATGCCTGTAAGGAGCTGGCCAGTTTGCTTTGCCTCCATCACTCTGAGCCTTTGGATTACATGTGTGTTTCCTGGGAGAAGGATCTTCCATCTTCCTTCTTTGTAGCAGTAGGTGTCCCAGGGGAGCTCTTAGCCTCGAGGTATTCCACTGCTCCGTACGTCACCATGGACAGCACAAGCACAGACAATAAAATGTACAGTTTGATGTAGGCTTGCAATTTGGTGCTGTAACCGAAGGCGATGACAAATCCAAGTGATTCCCAGAGACGGTAATTTGCAAAGGCAGCCTCCTTGTTCTTCTCAAACAAAATGCCATAGAGTCCTGGAAGGAAGGAAGAAAGGAAGGGAAAACATGTCTTGTGAAGATTAAGTCTGCAACCATGGATTTTCTGCAAAGGGAATAAATGGAGCACAATGGGAAAGACAGACCCTCCCTCATAAATGTCAAAGAAAGGAAAATACAAGCTTTGTCTTAAAAAATTGTTGTGCTTCTGTGAATTGTAACATGTGAAATAACAGAGCAAACATGACAAAACAGAGAATACCAGAGAAAAAGGGAACAAAAATGTGAGAAACATAGAAAGGATGGGGTCTATAGAAGTAAGATGGCAGGAAATTTATTTTTCAAACTATTAGCTACAAAAATCCACATTCTTGCACAGATGAACAAGTAAATAAGGAAAAAGAGATGTCCAAATATGGCCTTGACATTGTAGAATCTCCATGTATAGCTGTTGAGAAGCTCATACCAAGTCCTTACTGGCTATCACACAACAGATGTTTTTGACTAGGGACAACATGGGCCCAGATTTAGTAGGCAGAGAAGATACGTCTCTCTGAACCAACCAGGTTTTCAAATTTTCAGCTCCTGGATGGGTTGGCAAATAGAATATCCTTGATGCATACTGAACTTCCAGGCAACAACTGGAAAACTTGACACAGACACTCAGTTCAGCTGATCCTGCTAATGCAGTTCTGTTCACTGGGAAGGTCTCACTGAGTTCAATCAGTTGCACACCCACAACTGGGATCCTGGGAGGGATTCCCAGCCTCCAGGTCTGACTAGTGAAGCACACAGGGAAGGGGAGAGAGAGCTTGCTTTCCTCTGGGTGCTGAGCTAGCACCAGCAGTGATAAAGAACGGGGCATTTCCCCTGACTCAGATGCGGTGTGCATGGCGGGAAGGAGAAGAATATAATGAACTTTGACTCTTTTCATCCACTTGCCTAACACCATGTCTGTTTGACATATGTACATTCAGCCAAAAGGCAAAGAGGAATGCAAAGTTCTCTGGAAATCTGAGCAGACTCAACTATCCCTTCAGTTTTTTTGAGTAGGAGGAGACTTCATCTGTATGCAAAAGCTTACTGTATCCTGATGACTGCAAGAGGACATTTACTGAACTGTTTCAATTTAGACAGGATGGAAAATCTGGCCAAGTGCATCACAAGATGTACTTAGTTCATTAAACTGGCTGAGTGGAGTGTAGATATGATAGTCCTTCATAGTTTTGCCTAATAAATGAACAAGTACAAGTTGTTCATACTAATTTCCTGACATGCTCAGTGTTATCTTCTGGAAAGATATTAGTGACGCAATATAGGAAGTTTAATATAGGAAGTTTAAAATAGGAAGGTTGCTGATGCCATGACAGTTCTATGTGTAAAAATTCTGGTTTTCAGCTGGTATATGTTTGCTATTTTGAAGCAAATTGCCTGGATGAGCTTCCGCGGGACCTTCTGGGCTGAATGAGTGGAGAAGCTGCTAGTTCTGACATTTTACAGTTCACTTCCATGGAAATTATCCTGCTTTTTTACAACTACCTTGTATTAGTAGGCACAGGTATATAAAAGGACTGCTGGAAATTATTTAAGTCCAGGTTTATAAACTCTTTAGATTCATTCATATCCTTTCTAAACACACAAATCAGCCTGGAAAGAACTTGGTTTTACTGTAGTCCACCTGATAGCTCTGTGCTACACAATTGTTATGCCCCAGTTGTTACGCCCCAAGTGCAATTTCTGTCAGTGGGTAATATCAGCGCCTGTGCTCAAGTTAGGTAAGAAAGGGCACTACATGCTCTGAAATGAAGTAGCTTTCATTGGAAATAAGTGAGAGTGTCCACACATGAACACAAACATGTCAGGAAATCTTTATGAGATGAAGTGACTCACCCACCGTGAGCCTACACATCCTCTAGGGGGTACTCGAGTATTAAATATCCACAGCAGCACAAAGAATGCTTTAAGTATGTGGCACAATGCCATTTATGTATTCACTGGTTAATCTACTGAGGCCCAAGCAGCACTCATGGGAGCTTAGCAAAGGAAGGACCTCAGACCTTCGTCCCCAGTGTTATTTTGGAGGTCTTATCTCACCTTATAGTCTTTGTTGCTGGGAATTTTTCATGTTATGCATATCTGTATAAAACTTGAAGGGGAGAAGAGATTTAGTCCTACGTGGGTATGTCAAACTGATGAGCCTATTCTGGGAGGCAGCATTGTGAGGTAATGTCACTGCACATCTCTGTCAAGGTTTCATGTCATCACTTGATGTTTCACTGTGACAATGTGACAAAGCAAACTTTGTACAATTTTATAAATGAGAGCAGTGAAACAGCTGAGTAAGGTACAGACCAAAAAAAGACACTATGCAAGGAAAAAGAATATTTGGGTGTTTTCCAAGCTAACATAAATGTGAAATTTTCACAAGTATCTTGCAGGAATATGAGAATGGAGATGACCTGATGCTGTGCTGTAAATAGAGATTCATTCTGTCACATAGCTGCAGAGTTCACTCACCCTCAAGTAAACATGAAGCATTGTCCACTGCCTTTGCCTCATCTGGGGGTTTGGAAACTACAGCCACTTCCCAGTCACCTCCTCTAATACTTAGGTCCTCTGTACTTACCCCTTTTCTCCCTAATGTGGGCCTCAGATCCATTTTTGTCAGTCGTGCAGGGACCTTACAGAGGAAACATCCTACTCAAGGACATCTCAAATGTATGTAAATCCTAGAAGAGAGGGTACAAAGCCCAACTCTTCTCAGTGGTGTCCAAGAAAAGTGGATAAGATGTGACGGGCACAAAATGAAGTACAGGAAGTTTCCTCTGAACATCAGGAAATTTCTTTTTTTACTGTGAGGGTGACTGAGCACTGGCACAGGTTGCCCAGAGAGGGTATGGAGTCTCCTTCTCTGGAAAAAGTCAAAAGCTCCCTGGACATGGTCCTGAGTAAGTGGCTGTGCTTGGGTGGCCCTGCTTGAGCAAGGGGCTTGAACCATCTGAAGTACAGAGGTTCCTTCCCACCCTAACCCTTCTGTGATTCTGAAAGAAGCACAATATCTGAGGAAAAGGCTTTCTGGACAAGACAGAAGCAGGACAAAGGAGAGGTCCTTTATCCCAGTGGAAGACTAAGATATGGTTCTGAAGACTGTTAGGAAGAAGCTTGCGGGGCAGTCAGACTGTGGCTGAAGAAGCAGGAAATGAATAAACAGCTTTACTTGAGAGAGAGCAAATCCTCACTGGTGTTGTCCTTTCATGACCCTGAGTATCAAGAGCACTGACTTAAAATTTTTACCTAAGGCACAAGGCTCTGGGTTAGGATGTGAGACGATGAGAGGGTGTCCCTTGATGTATGTACTAGCTCTCCTCTAGGGGATATGAGCTGGAGCTGCTGGAGGGGCAGAGAAGGATGCTAGCTGGTCGCTCCCTTATGTGCAGAGGCAGGGACTCTACATGTGCTTGAAAGGAGATCACTGTCAGTGCCAGGCAATGGACTGCCGTGTTTTCCCTCTGGCTTTCCAGGAGGAACATGACATTTTATCTAGTGGGTGAAATCTTCTAAGCCCCTGAAACAACCAAAGGGATCAGAGGAAGGAAGGCCAAGACACATAACCTGATGTCTGCCCAGAGGAGCTAGTCCTGCCACATGCATATTCCTATGGCATCTGCCAAGTATGAACTTGGGATAGAGGAAAACAGTATTCATGAAATAAGAGGTAAAATACAGGAACGGGTGGGAGATCATTTAACTGCCTTACTGACCCAGGCTATAGAATTTATTTTAAAAGATTCTGACTGACGGTCATGAGTAGATTTTGCTTCAAGTCATAGCAGACTATAGCTCTTTCTTGCCCTCTCAAGCACTTGAGAGTCAGGCTTTAGCCTCCATAAAAGAATTTCCTCTAGTTTTCATTAAGAGATAGGTTTAAACAATCCCTTACAGAAGTCTGTTTGTATCAGCTCATTATCTGAACTGTCAGTACATAATAATAATTTGCACTGTGTTGCAAAGCAGAACATAAAAGACTGTTAGAATAAACCTCATGCATCAGATTAAGAGTCCAATGGTATCCTTTCAGCAACAGACTCCTGGGATAAGAGTGTAAGAAATAAGGCAAGTATACAGTGATATTTCCCTGCAAAGTCCTCCTGACTCTGGCAATCAAAGGATGTTCTGAGTTGGAGATTTCCACTGGATCACCACCCTTTAGTAGTCCCAAAATCCACTTTCCCCTGAAGTCATGTAATTCCAGCTTAAATTTTTGGCAACAAATTCCATACTTTGATTATGCATTGTGTAAGAAATACTATTTATTTTGATTTCTATAAAGGCTTCTTCCTGACAACTTTATCTGATGCCACTAGTTCTCTTATCAAGAGAAATAGTGAATTTCAAGTCACCTTCTCCATATAATTAATTACCTTACTGATTGCCTTCCATACTTACTACTTGTCCAGGATAGAGAGTTCTAGTTTGTTATCTTCCTTCAAGCAGAAGTCTCCCATGACCTTGCTCCTTTTTATTGCCTTCCTATGCCTTATCACATTGGATTATAAATTTTGAAATTGAGTAAATCAGAGTTATATGAAGCTACTTGGCTGCATAATGTTGCTTTCTCCGGTTTTCTCCTACAATTTTTTTTCCAATAACTCCTAACAGACAATTTCCTTCTTCTTTTGTTGCTGAGCTTTGAGCTAATTTTGATCCAGAGTGCTCTCCTTTATTGCAAAAGACAGACTAAATGTACAATTCTTCTTAGTTTCTAAATTTCTTTTAAATAATTATACTCCTCCAGAATATTTTTTCTGAATACTCGTTATCATGTTCTGCAGTTTTCTTCTCTCTTCATCTTGGAAAAATTGGTATAATGAGTATTTTGCTTTCTTACTCCCAACTTGTTCTATTTCTTCTGCTTTCCAATGAGTTAACATACATCTTTTAGAAACTACCTTAAAGCCACTACCATTTTTATGCAGCATTGTTTCATAGATGCAAACATGCAGACTTTTATATCTCAAGAGAATACATTTCATTGTCACCAGGACTTACCATTAGTTTGTGTTTGCCAAACAGCATCAGATAGGCCCCAAAGAGCAGGGAATACAAAAAACACAGCAAGCTGCTTGGGATGAGGCTTCCACAGCAGTAGTGCTATTATACAGGCTATGTTTGTAACTGTGGCTGTTGATTTAGAGAGAAAAACAGAAGAGAAATATAGATGCAATTATAATCAGGACAGATAGTGGTAGGTAATGCTTTTTCATTCTACCCCCAATGAGAGCACAAGGCAATCTTAAAATCTTTCTGATTCATTGGGCTTTGCACTGACGGAGTTGGTATCACATGAAATACAAGACAGTGCAGGCCTTTGACAGTCTCTAATTCATAATTCTGAGCAGTGTCCTGAGCTGAGAGATCCTCAGCACTGATATGGTTGCTAGCCCAAAGGGCATGAACCACTGAGTAGGAGAAGGAGCTCCTGCAAGGCTTGCAGTCACCATGTGAGGCATGTGGGAAGGGGGAGCAAACACCCTTCTGCTCTCCCTGCCTTGTCCTTAAATGAGGGCCAGAGGGGACAATTAAGGATTTCTAGAGGATCTGGTGGCTTTGGGTCTTTCTTTTAAAAAGTGGTTTGTAAATGAGTCACAGATTCCTCCCCCCACAAGTGCACCTTCACAGGCTGAGTTCAAAGACCACTAAACAGAAATAAGAGATTCAGAGGTCCTCCATTTCTAGCACTACAGTTTGGGGGGAGATTTAATTGTTTATTGTCATTATTAGGTGGTTTTTGTTTTGTTTTTTTTTGTTTTTAATCTGATTTCATAGACTGAGGCACACACCTAGAACAGAATCTTAATAAGAACATAAGAATCTTTTAGCTAGTGAATGTAGCAGAAAGAGCTGTAAATTTCTTCTTCCTTGTCCAGGTTTAAATTTTCCTGTAGAGAAAATGCCTAGAATGTCTTGATGCATATTGTTCCATTCAGTGGTGTTTCTAATAATACAAATTATTGCATAGTGGAAATAAGGTTTTAGTCCATTTCAGTATGCATAGTGCATACAGAGGCACAAAAGAAATATTTCTTGGGGTTTTTTTTATACCTCTGTTACTCTGTTACTCACTGGAATAATGATCTCTGGAGGGGGAGGTGCTCTTAAATATGCAAATCTCTTCTCAAGGCAACATGAAAATTATTGTCCCATACACAAGCCCTTAAGTTATTCTAGCCTGACACATGACTTTCTTCTATTTTGCCCCCTATAGAACAAGTATTAAAAAGGACAACAGGCCAACCTTTAAAAATTTTCCTGAAATTTTGCTCGAATTTCCAAGTTTGTCATTCCCTGAAACTCAGGTCAATAGCGATTTGCTTTCTCTCCATGAGGGTTTCACTGCAGTGGAGAAATCCATCTTTTTGCAGCTCAAGTCTCAACATCTGCATTGTAAGATCATTTGCCACTGGCTGCGTTAGATCTATAAAGCGTCAGAGCTATAGGGCCCTTTCTGCATAGATAGTGCCCCAAAAGCAGGCTGAACTTACATCACCAGCAAAGTGATGTAAGGTAAGGACAGCAATACAATACAGTGCTTAACTGTGAGCTGGGCCGCCTCTCTTCCCATGAATGAATTTTGTGAAGTTTGCCTCCAGACTGACTTTGGTTTTAATCGACAGCTGGCAGCAAGCTATCCCTTTGTACATGCAAAGGGAGGAGTAGTGGCTCTGATTACATATGGTGATCAGTCATTCAAGTAACCTTTACATACCTAATGCAAATAGAAGTTTTCTACCCGTGAACTGGGAGATCTTTCCAAAGAGCAGAGAGCAGAGGGAGTTTACAGCAGCAAAGCAGATCATCACATAGCCAACGTACTGTATCCCCAGGGCACAGGTCACATATACCTGAAAGAGAAGGGACAGCAGTGTCACATTTTCTTTGATGAAAGTATACAGCTAAAGTTCAAGGATCTTAGCCTGAGTATTTGGTAAATAGCCAGCATGGACAAGATCAAAAGAGCACAGCTAGAGTTTGCCAACAAGTGTATTGACATAGCTGGCCTTCAGCAGCAACATTCCTAACCCAGTTCCCAATCAGACTGATGCCATGCAAACAGAGGAATAACAAGCAGAACAAATCTGAGCACTGCTTGCTATACAAATAAAACTCCTGGAAGTAGCATTAGGAATTTTCTGCCCTTCCCGTCATAGCCCAAGAGATGTCCATTTTCATCGGACAGCTGACATTATGTTCATTACAGAGCAGCTCCCAAAAAATGAAGAGGACCCCATCTCTAAGAGCACATGACCAGTGGAGGTGGCCGTGGAGTGCCCCTTTCAATCCATTCCAACACAGAAGCAAGTGCACTCTTCCATCTGATTTACATGCAAGGTTTGAAAGCCTTAAGCATGAAAGAAGCAGCTCAGAAAGGTTCCCCTCTTCGTTTGGAGGCTTTCTCAACAAATGCCTGGAGAGCACACCTGCTGTGTCTCTAGGTTTGTCGAGAAACTGGAGGAGCAGAGGTAGTTTTAATAATTTCAATCCATCAGGGCCTGGACCTGTTGCACTAGTGACTGGTGAGGGCTTTCAGCCAGCCATGTTGAGGACTTGCCCTCTTACCGTAAAGGTTGTCAAAATAAAATACGTGGAATGTGTGCTGACTTGCACTTATACAAACTCTAGGGAAACCAGAAGGAAGGAAGATATAAAAGCTTTGCTGGCTTCTGGCTTTTCTCCCAGTTTGTTATTTACAACAAGGTGAAGAGTTTGAACCTGCAGCTCTCTGCTGTGGCCTCCACTGGTGAGTTAAGCTCTCTACTGCACTCTTTTTGAGGCTGTTCCAAGGGACATATCTACTGCTGGCCTCTCCTGTTTGAAGATGTCACTCAGAGTTCATTCAAGTAGAAGTAAGCAGTAATTTTGCAATCCACAAATCACCATTAAAAACATCTTCTTTTGACAAGTAAATATAGATCAGATGCAATAGCAAGACACAACGGCACAAAAAAATCAGACAGAAATAGATTTTCATTTACATCCACACCTTTGTGTAGTCACCAGAAAGAAATCCCTGTTCAAACCCACTGTACATTGTCAGAGGGATTAGAAGACACTGTCTTTTATCTTTAAGATGCCGGAAAGTTGCTAGGAACGTAGACCAAAAGGACGGTGCCTCTAGTTTGTCTTTCTCAGTCTCTGCTCGGTCAGATTTGATCTGGTCCAGAAATATAATAACCAGCAACACAGCTAGCACACCACTAGCTGCAAAAAAAAAAAAAAACAAAACAAAACGAAAAGTTCATGAAAAACTGAGGAATGCTGGAAGAATGATGGGAAGTCGCTCGCTGCTGTTATTGTTCTGACTTGGTGCTTAGCTCTCTGTGGGATATTTTGGCAGATGCCTCTGATTCCGCTTCAGTGTAAAGGCCACTTCTGTATAAACAAGAAGGCCGGATCTACATTCACATCTTCTGCATACAGCTGTGCACTCGCAAATCCCCTCAGCCGAGCCGTGGCTGGCCTGTTGTGACAGCCGCCGGGCCAGCTGCACGGCCACAGAGGGTGATGGCTCACCCTTCCAGGGCAATCCAGGGGCGCGGGGATGGGAGCTGGCCAGAAACAGCTCCCTCGGGAGCTATCAGAAGGTTTTAAATCAGCAAGAGAGAGGAGTATTCACTTCCAGTGCCAAGGTTTTCGTGGCTAGCGGGGATCTTCTTTCAAATACATGGAAAGAAAAATAAATGCTGTCTTGAAACCCAGTATATGTTGTGTCTTTTTTTTCTTTTTTCAGCTCAAAACCATGCTTTGAGTATGGAATATGTGCTGTTTTGAAGATCATAGTGAGCGGCTCTAGCTAACTTGAAAAATATGGGAGTTACATCTTTAAACCCATAATTTCCTAGCAGAAGCAGCATATAAAAGAATATAGAGAGTAGTTAATCAGAAAATGATCATGCATGTATCAGTCCAGATTTGTTACTTGTATAGTGAATCAAAACAAGTTTTTTTCATGTTTCAAGAAGATAACCATGTCTCATAATACAGATGAGCCAGCCGTAGATTAACAACTGATTGCTTCATTACGGATGCAGGGCATGATAATGTTTCCTCACTTATACTGACTAGAATTCCATCCACGGAAACAACTACAGTTCAGAGTAAGATGAGAACTGGGCATCTCTTTCCATCCACTTTGCTTGTTTAATGTGCTCCTGTGTTATGTGTATGGATATTGTCTCTTCTGTGAACTTTTAATATTCAAATACATCAGCAGATTTACAATAAATGGCCTCATTTTTTTATTGCTCATTATTTTTCATCCGTGTCTCCTAGAATGAAATTGTATTCTCCAGTGTCCTGGTTCCCCACTGTGGCTGAGCTGTAAACCCTTCGTGATTCAAGTCACTATTGGTTCTGCCAGTGTGTTTATTAGTACTTATGGGCTAATTGCTGAACTTCAATGGATGAGAGCAGAACATCCACATTTCAGCAAAAATATATCTAATAAATATGTTAAATGAATCAAGAGCAATTATAGGAGACAATGGCATGGCTTAATAGTGGTTGGTATGAACATAAATAGAAATATTCACAGTCCTTGAGAAAACTAAGCAGCAGAAGACTCATTCATTATTGTCTCCACCCAAGCTGGGCAAAATATGTATTCAGCCACCAAATAGAGGACACATTTTAAAAATGTCTGTGAATGAAATATTCAGCTATTTACTTTCCCTTGAGGTAGGAAAAGACATATCTTTTATTAAGAGCTTAAAAGAAAAATGAAACCCCACTGACGCGGGGTCAGTAGACAGCAGGGTTGCATTCATTTTGCATGCACAAAGCCTAAGGGAGTGCTGTATATGTTAGTCATCAAATTTAAATTTAAACTTTACGGACAAACATGCCTTTAGGCAAAAGTAATCAGCTCTAGTACACTCTGGGAGGAGAGTGGGGGGATACTCTTTCCATTTTCCCACCAATTAGGAATGGAGGCCGGGGACAGAGGAAGTGTTTGCTGCAATGCCCTTGTGCACTGAGAGCTGCCTGGATCACTCTGTTGGAGTGTATGGAAAATTCTATACTTTGTTCTCAGCACACAGAGTACATCTATGTCCAGAGATTGCACATATATTTTGACAGAGCTAAGGTCCATATTGCCAGATAAATTCTTTTATCCAGAGAATAACTTTTGAGCAGGATAGTTTTTGGAACTTCCCTCACTCAGTGAATCCTTGGACATCTGCTTTTGTCTTTTAATGGCATCAGCTTCCCTGTCTTTAATTCTTTTCTAGCCTCGTACAAGGAAGGTCTACAGCAGCTGTGGTTACCAAATGGGAGGTATGACAATTTGCCTGGCTGAATTTGGGTCATCACAGTGGGCTTCAGCTTTATTCCAGGTGAAAAATGTAAAGAATATTTTTCTCCTTCTGATAAAAATGATACAGCTCTGGCCTAAAGCATTACAACTATTTAGGAAGGAGTTGTTTACAGCTCTCACATCTTATTTTCCTTTAGCAAATTGGATTGAAGGAGAAAGTCAGAAACTTAATCTGCAAAGCCATGCTAGACTCCACAAGTACTAGGCTCTCCATCAGTGATACTGATTAAAGATTGCATGGATTACTCACCAGTGTAGATGCCTAGCAGTGTGTAGATTAAGGAGTTGGAGGGTTTTGCTGACCCAGTGGTGTTAGTGGTATCAGTCAGGCAGTTGTATGCTCCACAGCATTCCAGGTCTTCTTCTGAGATCTCCACTAAATAAGAACCAAAAGAAAGGCAGGTCACTGAAGAGATCAGATAAGCCTGCATTATGTGTAAGGATTTAAGGAGAAAGCAATCCAGTGCTCAGTGATAGGTCCTGCTTTCAAATCTTTCCTGCTTAGAGGTCTCAAACTTCAGAATCCCAGTTTAACATACAGAAATTTGGTTTAACAGAAACAAAAGAAAGACTGAACACTGAATTAATGGTTACATGGGGACAGGGACTAAAGTTAGAGGCTGAAATCTGAATCCAAGCTCAATTTGCAGTATTCAAAGTTTTGGTATATATTTTTACCCCTTAATCACAATACCCCATGAAATAGGTCCCTTATTTTACACTAGCAATGCACTGCTGGACTTCAGTTCTCACAGCTATCCCACATTTTCCCTCTCCAGATAATTTCTGTATATGTTATAGGAGCAGAAACCACCTCAAGACATCTTTTTTTTTTTTAGAAATTCAAATTATGATTGCCCAGTATTGCAGTCCTCCGAGTAGCGTGCTTTTCCTGACTTTATTATTTTACTATTGCCTTTATAACTTTCTGAGAACCCACCTGAAACTAGAACAGTTCATCAGGGTTTGGAGTAAGACCTTTGCTTTGTTCAGTCCTATCGTAGTTGGGTAGGGCATAAGTCAAAGCCACACACATGCACATACTCACTCACGCTGCATCACCACAACACGGCGCCCACTTCCTCCAGCACCCTCTTGGTAAAGACTAAATGCTAACCCAAAGTGTAAGCCTGAGTAAGAAGTCTACTGGAGGAGGATGATCCAAACCCCACACAATTATTTTAGTGCTTTAACTGCAGAATTTGTCTCTGGTTCAAGCACAATAAAGGGCAATACAGCTGTACCTTGGCTGATTCCTTAAATAAGAGTTGATCTGCAATTTTTCAATCAAGGTTACTGTGTAACTACTTTTAGTGTGTTTTTCCTCATTGCTTCCTATCAAAGCTGCTGTGATGTGAATCAGCTGTCTAACCAGCTTCATAAACAACTTTAGGTTCAACATAAGACAAATTTAGTAACTTACAGAAAATCATCAGACCTTCAGCAAAATGACCATATGCAAAAGGTGAGTCACATGAGTGAAGTGTGGAAGAGTGTAAAACAAGTTTTATCAGTTCCTGCACTATCTGAAGATGAAGATGCACATGCAATTAGTCATATGCAAGCTACAAGGCAGGGTTTACACTGTTTCTCTTGAATTACAATTGTAATATTGATGAGTGAGAAAGGACAACTCTTGTAATTTACCCTGATTACTGTCTTCAGTTGGGGTATTACCATATGGGGTAATTTTGCCTTGCTGTGTCTGGATGCAGTGATGCAGGCAATACGTCAAGAGTAGGAACATCTGAGTTTTATGCATTTTGATTCTCCACATACATGCAATATCTCTCCTACTTCTCAAAGAAATTATACATTTACATGTACATAAGTACATGAAAATATGAATGGATGCCTTTGCACAATTCTCAGAGGAGAGAAAAATAATTTTGTGACTGGAGATTTTTAACCCCTCTCCCCAGAAAAGAAGTTCCCTTTAGATTAAAGCTGTGTCTCACTGAGAAGGCACAGTACAGAAACTTATGGTATAACTGCTCATGGCTGTTGTGAAGATGTTCAAGGCCTTTGGCTTTGAGAACTGCTCATAGCATTTTTTGAAATTCTATGTAATAGATAAAAAATAAAGAGTGTCTTTAAAATTTGGAGGAACATCCTTGGATGTAAACTAGGAAGGGACTTACAGGACTGAAAAAATAGTGTTTTATTCCTCTTGTTAAAATGATGTGTGCTGTGAGGCAGAGGAGAGTCAAATGGCTGCAGTCTGTACAGACCCCACAGCTGCACCACTGCCTCTGCCCCACAAGTGAAATCAGGACAGTCCCTCCTGAGATATCATGTGGCTCTGTGATCAGGTCAGCAGGGCTCCACTGCACTTGAAAAGGTCTGCCAGCATTTTGCTTTAATGGTGCTTCCCCTATAGTAACTTGGGTTTAAAGGAAGCATGATTCTACCTAAGTATCACACCTTGTGACAACTACTTTGCCATAAACGCAAAGCTTCAAAGATTAAAACCTGATGCCAACTTCCTGACATTTAGTTTTAACCTAGTAGCTATTTGAAAACTCTTCAGAGGACATACTGCTTAACTGAGCCAGGGAAGAGAGGTAACTTCTTGCTACTCATAGTAGCAGGGTATATGGAAAACTCTCTCCATGTCAACCCTGTTCTGACTTTGACAGGATGAGGAATGTACAGGAGACTGCAATGATAAGACACCACAGCATTTTGAATCTCTAAGGTGGCATCCAAATATTAATTTATCTTTGCAACTGCCCTTTTAAAATTGACACCAATTACATGCATGGGGAAATGAGGGCACCACTGCTGAGTGATTTCTTCAAGCTGCATCGGCATCTGCTGTCTGAGCCTGAAATACAGCAGAGGAGCCCTGGCATGCAGACTCCTGCCAACAGCTACTGCTATTTCTTCTTGACAGTTCTGTAAGGCACTCATTTTCAGCAAGCACCAGCACCAGTCTGACCAATCTTGAATGCTTAACAGCAAACTAACTCAATACTACAAGCTTTGTAAAAAGGTTGCTTCAGTATTTTGCCTTTTGTTTTAATCCCCTTTTAATAGAAGTCAGATGTGAAGGACTATCACTTCCTGCAGCCTATCTATGCCTTGCAACACGGGGTTAGAATTCAAACAGAATTCAATAGACTTCTCTTTTTTAGCTATTTGTCTGAACTCTCTTTATGGCTGATTTTTGATAGAAAATAGACACTTACAAAGAGCAATTTATCTCATCTAATTCAGACATCTATCCTCAGATGGGATAACTCTCATCTGAAGTGCCTGTTTCCACTGTCTATGAAAGCTCAGCTGCAGAAATTTACCTCTTATCTATCTAGAACTAGCTGATGTTTATAGAAAGAAGTGCCAAAAATTTAAATACATTTTACCTTTGGTGGAAGATTGGCTAAATATCAAGGATGAGATAAGATTTCCCCAGATGCCGGAAGACTGAAACACCAGAAAGAAGACCCCAAAGTATTGGTTGATAATGTCTTTTGCATTTTTTCCTGCTTTCTCAGCATATGAGGTGCCAGCAATGGTGAGGTAAGTGCATTTGGCAGACCAGAGTGGTGCTCCTCCTAAGCCCAGGATCACAGAGGTTGGGATTAGTGTGTACCTGCCAAAGAACACTTTATTTAGCATAGTTGTTATCCATTAGCATAATAATCATTTCCCCAAAGATCCAGAGGCAAAAATAGACATCAAAGAAATAGATTTATCCTTCGTATGATACAATAAATCTGTTACATGGAATCAAGAAAAGGCCAGTCTTGGGAAGTTTGGGGTGTACAAGCATATCCAGCTCTGTGCAGGGACTAGGCCTAGGCCAGGCTGGCTAGGTCTGTGCTCATGTGCCTTAACTTCTTATAACTGAGAATTAAATTGCACATGCACTTCAGAAGATGGATAATGACAACTTTCCTCCACAGAGTTGCAATCCCTGTCACTGGAGAGCAGAAGTTGTTCATCCACCTTTTGAAAGAACAAGGCACGAGCCTCCTCCTCTGGTCCTCTTCTCCCAGACCTGCTGGCTGGAAGATAGTCTTCTCTTCAACCTTTTCAAAATCAGCCCTGAAAGTCTTCTGACTTTTACATGAAACTTCTAATTTTTTTTCCCCAAACGGGAATCTCTGCTACAAACACGAGTTAAAAAAGCAGCTTTAGGTAGGTGGGTGGATGCATTCATTCTGATTCTTTGCACATTTTCACCTCTCAGGTCCACCTACTACTGGACTTATTTATCCCTATTTGTTGCAAGTAGCATCTTTTGCATCCAACTTTCTAATCTGCAACACAGAGTCAAGAGTAGGAATGGGGAAGAAAAAGAAGAAGGAACTTTGCCCTCACTTATTTTGTTTGAACCCAACAGAGAGGGTTAAAGCATTTAAGTCGTACCAGCTAGCATAGAAGTTGCCTAAGGAGAATGCAATGTAGCAGCACATGGAGATTGCAATGGTCCACTTGCAGCCCAGCTTCTTGATAACGATGGGCGGGAGGAACATGGACGATAAGATGAGCGCAGCATAGAGAACACTTAGGGAAGCAACACCCAGGCCTTCTTCTGAGTTGAGACTGCTCTGCATGGACAAAAAGTGATTGAGACAAATTTTATCACAGGTACATATTACTATGGTGTACAGAGAGTGGTTTCGGGCACAAGTAGAGAGACACAGCACCTGGGGCTGGCTATTACTCTCTCATTTCCCCAAAACAGCCTCGTTATGGACTTAGAGTTTTCCTCAGAATGATAGACCATTTAAGAAACTAGATATAAAACCAGGTGAGGATTGCTCAGATTCAAAGCTTTGGTAAGTAATTATTTAGATTATTTGATGTCATTTGTTTGAGTTTCTCTTTGAAAGCGAGTTGAATGAAGGATAACCTCTTTTCTTGGCCTCCATTTGTTGCCCCATGCATGAATGTCCTCAGATCTGCATTGCAAGGGCTGGCATAGCAACAGGGGAAGATTCTTTGCTTTAAACTACAGGTCTTATAATTTCTAAGTTTTTCAGAGGCCAAGGTCCAAATATCCTAATAGGCTCACAGCAGCCCTTTGTAGTTGGAAGTAATTGATTCACCTACATTTTCACAAAGAAGGAATAGCTTTTTACTGATCTAACCAGGTTTTATAGTTTTATGCTCAAAATAGTTCTCCTCTTGTCTTGATGCTCTGAAAGTTGAAATGACAAGATCAAGTTGGGAGACCTGGACAAGTTGGAAAAATGAGTCCATGTGAACCTAATGAGGTTCAACAAGTCCAAATTCAAGGTGCTGCACCTGGGTCAGGGCAATCCCAGCCATGAGCACAGACTGGGAGAAGAACTCATTGAGAGTAGCCCCACCAGGGAGGACTTGGGAATTCTGTGGATGAAAAGCTGGGCTAGAGCAACAGTGTGTGCTCACAGCCCAGAAGGTCAGCTGCATCTGGGGCTACATCAAAATAAGTGTGACCAGCAGGTCAAGGGAAGGGATTCTCCCCCTCTGCTCTTGTGAGTCCCCATCTGAAGCACTGCATCTGGTTCTGGGGTCCCCAGCACAGGAAGGACACGGACCTGTTGGAGAGGAGGGCCGTGAAGATGATCAGAGGGATGGAGCACCTCTCCTATACAGACTGAGAGAGTTGGGTTTGTTCAGCCAGAAGAGAAGACTCCAAAAAGACCTCATTGCAGCCTTACAGTACTCAAAAGGGACATTAAAAACTGGGGAGGTGACTTTTCACAAGGGCAGATAGTGATAGCACTAGAAAGGGCAACAGTTTTAAACTAAAAGAGAGATTTAGGACATATTTTAGAAAGAAAATCTTTACTGTGAGGTTGGTGAGGCACTAGAACAGGTTGTCCAGAGAATTTGTGGATACTGCATCCCTGGAGATGTTCAAGGCCAGGTTGGATGGGGCATTGAGCAACCTGGTCTAGTGGAAGGTGTCCTTGCCCATGGCAGGAGGGTTGGAACGAGATGTTCTTTAAGGTCCTTTCCAACCCAAACCATTCTACATTTCTGTGATGCTTATCAATGTTTTCCTGATTATTTTGATTAGTAGCTGATATGATCCAGTATGATTTTGGAAGGGAGTGGCACTGGAGAGTGCTGTAGGAGAATGAAGCTGTTGGTGGCTTCATGGAGCACTTTCAAAGCCTGCAGTGGCTGTGCAGTCTGGCCATGCAGGACCATGGTGGCAGTCATGCAGCACCCTTGGTGAGGATCAGGCACCAGGACAGTGAGGTGAGGACATTCTCTGTTAGAGCAGTGTCAAGGTGTTTGAGAATTGGAATGGCTGTTTTGCAAACAGGCAAAGAGGCTTCCTGATCTCAGAGGTCTTATTTTTGAAATGTCACATGCCTGGTTTTGTCAACTACAACTTCCAAAAATTAGAAGCCAGGCTTCCAAAATCGTATGATTTTTACTCTCTGGGTATTTTTGAGGGGGTCTGGGTAGTAGAATATTGAAATGAATTATGAAAAATTTTAACAGTCCAGTACTTACAGGTTCACAGATTCACAGAATATTCTGAGTTGGAAGGGACCCACAGGATCATCAAGTCCAACTCTTAAGTAAATGGCCTGTATGGGAATTAAACCCACAACCTTGGTGTTGTTACACCATGCTCTAACCACCCATTTCAGACGGTGGGACTGACTTGCAGCTTCTAGGGTTTATCTTCTCCTGCCTCATTAGTCTCCCCAACTCATAATATCTCCATCCAGTTTTGGGACTGTTTTTGCAGAACAGCCCTGAGTTCAGAATCTGACAATGTCAGCAAAGAAGCGCTGTTCAAGGAGAGGAGAAGAGAGATGTACAAAACTAGGAGGCACCTCTTCCTGAAATGAGGTCAACCCCTTGCTATTGCAAACAAGTTCATCGTGTTATGTATCAAGTTCCACCTTTAAGGCACACAGATTCCCACTCCAGTGGGAAAATCCAATCCAGTTAATCATGATTGTATGTTAATATCCTGCCTAAAGTTGCTTATGAATGTCTTCTATTCATTTATCAGCCATTAGACCAGCAGAGCCTTCTAGTCTGAGAAGTTTCTCCTTCTGTTTATCTACCCAGAAGCATTCATAGACAGCAACAGTAACCTTCAGTCTTTTATTTGGGATAAACAGTTGAGCTCTAATGGCATTGAGTGTTCAAGTCATTCTAGGAACCCATCTCTCCTACCATATTTTAGGATGTTAATGCCAATACAAGCCACAACTGCCTTTGATTTAAAATAATATTTTTTACTATTATGCTATATCACGAGCCTAGAAATTATACTATTACCATATTATTTTATACTTAAATTACTTAATGGCTTTGGCATAATTTTCTATTATTTTACATTTCTGTTCAATAATAATTATTATAAAATCATAGCAATTTAGAAATATTCAAAACAAACCCTTCCCAGAAATTGAATTTTTTTTCCATTTTGCAGCATCTTCTTTTGAGAAAAGTCATCTCAGGTTAATTTTGTTTTCTGTTTCCATTCAAAAAAATTTTATGGATCTAAAGTAGTAGCATGACACAAGTATTCAAACTATTTGAGAAATACTAGAATAAAATACTTAGTAAATGCTGTGGATCTGGGTGAGGAATATTAACCTGTAGCAAGTTAATGTCCTAACCCACCTCACAAAAAATACTGTGCATGCCTTCCTCACAGAGACCATGGAAACAGTGATGTGTTTCACACCACCAGCTGGCCTGATGCCCTTCCAGACTAACTGTCCTGATAACCAGTGGGAGATGCCCCACTCACCTGTAGACTCTGGAGTCCTCCGTAGGCAGTAAAGAGAAGTAAAAATCCAAAAGAAATGACCAAAACATTCTTAAGATTCCTTTCCATGTTGATTCATAGAAGACAAAAGGTCTGCCGGTGGGCAAAGCTGATCCAATTATTCCAGGTGATGATTTGAGTTGGAGAAAAACAGCTTATGCCTTGTTGGAAAAGGTCACTTTTTTCTGTGTTTGTAGAGAAGAGAGTTAATCATTTGAAGACTGGCCAGTGAACTTTACTTCTAGTAGTACTGAAAACTTCTTATGGAGTTGTTACTCATTCACCTGTTGTGACTCACGCAATAGCCAGCGGACCCAAGGGCATCTCTCAGGTTTTATTGGAGGGGTATGTAAGCCTTTTGCAACATTTGCACCTATTTAAGTGTTCAAGTCAAACATTATATGGCTCTCCACTATGATCAGCACAGAAGGAAAAAATTGCAAGCTGTGAAATCACTTTCTGTCATAAAGATACACAAATCCATAAAGGGCAAAGATTAAACATTGCACTGAAATCTGTATTAGGCCTATTGCTTAACTGAGGTTACAAAAGCGTGCTAGGAAATGAAATTGTGCCACAGCTCAGTCTGCATACACCAGCTCCACAACTGTGCAGCACAGAATCCCAAGGCTGCTGGCTGCTTGGTAACTGGGAGAGTCTTCATTCATGGGGAACCTCGGGGCTTTGGTCTTTCAAGTTTACCAAGTCATACTCGTGAAAATTATTTTCCCCCATCTTTCTCGTCAATGCAGAAACCAAGAAGAGAAGTGGATTGAGCAGACAAATGAAAAAGCAACTTCCCCTCCCCTCCTCTGGCACTAAGCCTGGCAGGATGAATGGACCCTTCCTGCAGCTGTGGCAGAGGAGGGATTTGAACTTGGGAGCAAAGTGGAATCGAAAAATGTCCATGCTATAATGTAAACAGATCCAAGTGGACATAGATGGTCTATGGGGTATACATACTGTCCATTGGGAATGCACAGCTAAGACTTGGTCTAAAGCCCACTAGATGGCACAATTTGGCTTCCCACGGGGACATTCGAGGGTGAGGGGAGGAAGGTTTAATGCATAAACTCATTTAATACATTTAAGAGGTCACAGCTAGGTTCTGCTTTGGAGAAAATTGCAGTATGTGCCTTTTCATTTTCTTCTTTTGTCTTATAATCTTCTTGAATGACATAATGCAGAAAACATAATCTTTTAATTCTCTATTGTTACTGGTACTTCTATGTTGCAAGTCTAGATAGTGGCTTTTTATTTTACAGGCTACTATGCTCAGCATGTGAACACTGAATGAGATCACAATGCTGCTCTTGTTTGGCAGTGCTTGTAAGCCTCTCCAAGGAGCTTAGACCAAACTGGTGCTACTTTACCCCATCTTTTCAGGTTTATGGATCCTTGTAAGTTTCATGTGACAATATTTCAGAAGAAATTTACCCCTGGTGATAACACGCTTGTTTCTGGTTTGGACCCCTTAGAAAAAGTCTGCAAAATTCTAGGGATTTGCAGTCACAGGTCTAAAACAACTGGAAAAAATTATTGAGAATATGTAAGAAGAATGCTTATCCTAAGCAAAATCAGAATTTTCACCCACTCCAGCACAGGCAAGAACCAGGAATAGTGCAAAGAGCACTATTTATTTTAGTTCTCTTTCTTGACATTAATAGTCATAACAAGAAAGCTTAAAAAAAAATATCAGCATTAACTGGACACTATTTTTAAATGCAGTGTTGGACAGGTTATCTGATCGGCACTTCTGCTCTGGAGGAATTCCTAACTCCTAATTCAGTCACATCTTCTCAGCAGCATAATATTGGAGAGCATATGGGGGATAGAGGTAATTCGTGTGTGTGGGATTTTTTTCTCTTCTTTCCACTGATCAAAGGCATTTCAGCCTGTTCCACCTCCCTTGCCCAGAGCTTTGGGTTATCCAACTGACTGGTCCCAAGCCCCTCCTTAGGAATGTGCAGAGTCTTTACCAAAGAGATCTGATAAGGCCAAGGATCTTTTCCTTTGGTACCAGGCAGCTAAAGCTCCAGCAGGCCTGCTGTGTATCACCCTTGACACTTCTTTCATTCTTTCTGCCAGCCCAAGATTAAGTGAGCCTCAGGAGCTGTGTGCTGTATTTGGGGATTAGGTTTCACACAGAAGACCGCAGCCACCAAATGAAAACTACTTGCAGAGCACAGTCATAAACACAGGAGATGGAAGAGGCTGGTTAAATTCATTACTCTATCCCACAGGTGATTACATTTGTTTTCACCTGTTTATTTTGTCAGTGTAAATGAAAACAGTATTTGCTCAAAAGATTGTCGCACCAGAGGCTAATCTTTGGGGGCTTTTGTGCTTCATAATTATAATTTCCCTATTTATTCTAGTCAAATATATTGTTTAGGCAGTAATTTTAACAATAACAGAAGAAAGCCCCACAACACCCAGGATACTCATCTTGGGATTCTCTGTCTTAGAAGGCTTTTAATTGGTTAGTTCCTTGGTGGAACACAGTATCCCTTGAATCTATCTGTAGAGAGGATGACTGCCTACACAGCATTTCCTCTCTGGCTGTGAAAGCCTGGCCATGCTACGTTCTTCTTCTCCTCCTCCTTCACCTATGTTTGTCCCCTCCTCATTTTGGATTTGGAGCAGGAGCGACTAAATGTGGCGTGTCTTGCAAAGCCCAGCCATTTCTGACAGGGGCATTGGAAAATACCACCTGTTACACATTGAGAGAAGCTCACAACTCGAATGTGAGGTAACAGTGAACCGAACAGATCAGGCAGGAAAAGCTGTTTTCTTCCAGGAAGGGGGTTGTGAGGGAGTTGCCAGTCAATGAACTCATTTTGCCCACAAAGTTGGAGGAAAATAATTTTCGTTGTGTCAAAGGCTCAAGAATTGAAGTTGCACCTGTTTGTCTGTAAAGGTTTGAACATTTCACCCTTCTTCAGTATTTCAGGTCTCATTTTCAAATTTCCTGTATATCCCATCTTCCCTTTCAAATACTTCTCCTCTCCCACCATGCAAATCATCCAGATACTGTCCTTTCATGTCTTCTCCTAGGATTCCCTCTTCATGCATAGCTGCATTGACATCAGTGTGCCGCTTCTGTCTGAATCCTATCTGCTGATGTCCTCTCTCTCCAGAGAAACCAAACTGTCTATCTCAATCTTCCTTTATGTCCTTGATGTATGCCATCCTTCCTTCATTCCTGCTTTGCTGTTCCCTAGCCATCACCCTGCCTTTGTCTCTGCTTCTCCCTTATTACCTCATCTCCTAAGTGCCAGCAGACTTTTTGATTCTTAAGGGAGTGGCCTGAAAGCTGCGGGTTGTGTTCCTGTTTCACAGGTTGTTACACTGCTCTTAGCCTCACTGGCTTTTAGGTCTCTCTCTCTCCTCACTGCTCTTAATTTCTCACGAGGTCCATTTCCTCCAGCTCCACTCCCTATTCCTTCAGGAAGAGGAGAAGAGACACCTTTTCTTCTGGGTTGGGAAACGGTAGAAAGGGAACCAAATGGAAAAAGATCATAAAGGATACAGGCTTGAATGAGATTGTGACTTTTTTTCTTTAGGGCCATGTAGGAGATTTTCCCTGCAGGACACTTGTCTGCTCTGCTGAAAGCAGCTGTCCAAATAACCAATATTGTCTTTAAAATAAAGACAGGACTCAATTTAGGAAAGGATAATGTGATGCCAGTCCAGACTCACTCATAAATTTTGATGATCTGGAGAAACAGTTCCTTTAAGTGTTGAACTTCTTATAGCTGTTACTCACCTCCTAAGATTTGCATCGCTTTTGGCTGGAGTTTTCAATGCATGAACACGTCTATGAGAGTGTTCACAGACACTAATTCTAGCCTAGGGAGAAATTCAAGAATTTTGGAGGTAAGCCACTGCCCTGTAGAGCAGCCAACCTCTCTGCAGAGGACAGCCAAGGAAGTCAGACTTTCCAGGCTGACAGCTGCCTGCAAACAAGCCCGTTTCTCCATGGAGTTGTCTTGCATTCATTCTCTTATAATAAAATGCTTTTATCTGGTTCAAACTCAGCCCAGTAACATTCTACCTTGTTGAAATTGTTGCCTGAGCACAGACATTGTACGTGTGCCTTGTCCAGCATTTTAGGTGTTTTGGAGTAGCTGCAGTAATCCCATTTCCAAGCCTAAACCAGTGACTGTGACTCAGTTGGTTTTAACACCCTGCTAAGATAAACATGCCACTGTTGTGATCTGTGCTTTTATAATGAGTGGACAGGGAGGCAGATCCTGCATATGAACAATGCAGGACCTTTGTATGGCAGTGACTCTGAAGCTTTAAGAGCCATTTACTGGAAACTGCCTGACAGCATACTGGTTGTTCGTGTGAGCATGCATGATAAATTCCTTGCACACACCCATGATGTGGGCTGGGAGGATGGGATTCCATCAGCAACCCAAATGATACACATTTTCACCTTTCCTCTTTTGTTCAGAGGTGGCAGCTGATGGTATTAATGTCCACTATCAAGCTAGCACAAAAAAATGTCTATAGTGATCAGTCAAGATGCTCCTGCTGTTGAAAGGCTATCACTAAGATTTGTGATGAATTTATCATCCTGTGGAAATAAAAAGAAGAGGACGGGGCTTTATCCCAGAGAGCAGAGCTGCTGAAAGGCGTATTGGTGTATATGTTCTGGAATGTGGAGGTTCTCACCTCCAATGCCTTCCATCTTTCTTTTGTCTATTGGTTGCACCTGTGACTGGACACTGACATAAGGGGAATATTTACAGCCTATTTACCATCGATGGTATATAAATATCTATATAAATATCTTCAATAAAAGGGAAAATAGCCTGAGTCTCTTCCTCTGTAAGCCTTTCTTCCACTTACATTTGCTTTCTTTCTCTGAATATACTACAATGGCATGTAAGAGTAAGACCTACCAAGCAGAAGTGCAAGCAGGTGCTCTAGAGAGCAAAACATTAAAAAAAGGGGCTGTACAGGCTGGTATGAGAGAAAGGTATTATGGGCAAAATAGAAGATCTATTAGAATTAATCAGAATACGCAATCTGCAGAAAATTTTGATGATTAAATTTCTTCCTTATTCCAGTACACATGATCAGGTTCTTGGGACAGGTGCTTACCCGTTTTACATGGCCTTTTCTGTAATACAAAATACGGGGAAGCTACATAACTTTCCCCTAGGGTGATAGAGAGTCTCTCCCAGGTCTGAACAGCAGACACTTTCCCTTGCCAGTGTCTGCGAATCACGCAGCCATCCAGGACATTGTTTCTCTACCAGCTGTCCCTGACCCCATTCCCCCCAGCTGCAGCCCTGCCTTCTCCCTCCGATCATTGGCCCATTAGTCTGCATATCCTTGCATTCAAACAAATCAAATTACCTTTTCCAGTGGCTTCCTGCACTTTGAAATTATGAAGCTATGATAGACCGCTCTGGAAACAGGTACCGGAGTCCAGCTGGAAATATCTCGATGGTCGCTGCTCTGAACAAGCTGTGTGCTTCTAAACTTGCACTGATCTTTACAGAAACTGCCCCAATATGCTCAAGAGAGTTGCAAAACTCCTATTCCATCCTCGTTTCGAAATTCTTCATCGTTTTGGTCAGTCCTTATGTGAAACTTGAACCAAGACGCTAACAGTATGTAGGAAATCAGGTCATATACAACTCCACCTCTTGTTTGTCATCTGAAAAAAGAGTAATTGCTATTTTATTTTCACTCTTGCTTGCATAATCCCTCACTGTGAAATGTTTTTGTTCCACAGAACTGCTCCCACTTTCAGAGAAGTACGAAGATCAGAGTCGCTCCTTCCATTTCACAGAAGCTGTTCCATAACTTCAGGACAGTGGGGACTATCAGTCACCCACACCACAGTATGATGGGCTCATAGTGAGGGCTTAAAAGTGAAAAGTGACGGCCTACTACCACCAGCTCCTTTGTCATATAGCAGTACCACAGGAATCGTCACTGCATACAGAGAGTTTCAGCCTGCATTGTATCTGGAAAGTCATTCTTGGGTTTTTTCCTATTAAAAGTCACTCACAGAGCATGTTCCAGGATCCACTGCAATCACTGGAAGACTGCCTACTTTGGCAACATTTCTTCAGCCCTTCATACTCCTGTGGATGGATGCCCTTGGCTTTCCCACATGAGAGAGTAAAAGTTTGGTGAAGTCAGCTTAAGCAGGAGGCTAAAGAGTTCCGAGCATTGTAGGACAGCTCTGAAGAAATGTGGAGGAAAAACTTCCAGAGCAGTAGGCAGGAAATCTAGAAGCAATATCTAGCTCCTAACAGACTACTGACTTCAATAGGCTCTTTGTGAGAAAAGACATTTCTGTTCTGTTTGCTGAATTCCCTAAGCCCAACAAACCAATCAGAGTGGACTGAATATGTCTGTAGCTACTTAAAAAAAAAAAAATCAATATGATTGATTGTCAGAAATTACAAAAATTATGCTAAACATAGATTTCTCCATGCCAGACCTCTGGAGGTATGGTAGTTTTAATTATTCAGCATTAAAGATGGGCTTATTTAAGTTTTATCTTAAACATTCTCTTCCAGAGGTAGCTTTTTAAGTGACTATAAGTGTTTTTCTTAAACAGACAAATAGAAAGAAATCCAGAGTATACTACAGAAAAGTTCAGTGTCTTTTTCTTGAGAGATCTCTTCTCTGCAAGGAAGGAGGAGATTAGGGAGTAAAACTGTACATATGGAGAAGGAGCACCAGGGAGTTTACTGGAGAAGTTAGAGAAAGGCAAACAAACTAGTGGCCTGCTTTTCTGGTTACCCAATGCTTAAACCATCAAAATCTTCATATCCTCTTTAAATCTTCTAAGGAAGATACACTTTCACACCTCTCTATTAAAAGAGCAGAACTTGCATGGAGAGGCTTTCAGTAAACATACAAAATCCATGCTACAAAAATGTGCAATGAATGGCAATTAATTTTGACTTTCATAATGAATTACTCTTGCTTTGTTTGTAAATATGCCCAATTCCATCACCTACTGTCACTTTCTTGAAGCTGAACATTTGTTGAGCCTTGAGTCTACTTTAAGCTATTGTCCCTGGGAGCAGCTATGGCGCCTTTGATCATCATGGAATTCAGGCGGTGCAGGGTGCACGGGCCATTTCTCCAGAAGACATTCCTACAATGGAGAGGAATGGTAAAAACAAGTGGCACTTCAGTATGAATCCAGCTGTTCATGGTAGCTTTTGCAGGATCTGGAGCTGTAATGAGACATGGTTTGGTATGTAATGGTGCAGGCTATAACCCAGCTCTCTGTTGTGCAGAATCCCTCTGCAGAGATGAAAACCCAGCCAGGAGAAGTCATCTGTTTCTTGTCCTTGGCATTGCTGTTGGAGAATCACCAGGACCTTAATCCCAGGGGCTTGGTTTTGCAACAAGAAGAGCTCAAACCTGTCTTTTGGTTGCAAGCATTCTTTTACCCTTTAGAAGTCAAGGTCCTGATATAGGCTTTTGATTAATTATACTTTAAAATCTTTCTCCTTTCTATTTACATTTTGAGTGTAGGTGCAGAATTCCAATGGAGATTGGCTTCTGCTAAGAGTTCTTTGGCAGCATGAGTAATGCAAACCTCAGAGAAATAGATTAAATATTGCAGCCTAAAGAGTTTGCTGAAATTACAATTCAAAATAAGTAAAAGTCCTTTCATTCCAGCTTTTAAACAGAAGTAGGGCTCTCCTAAAGATGTAATCTATGAGGCATGTCAAAGGTTTTTGACTTTTGAAATTATAGCTGCAGTACAGAAAAGAGGCTGTCGGTTTGTAGCTTTGTGCTTTTCCTCCCTGCAAATGTGAGTAATTTCTTTTATCCCTCAGTACATCACCAGCATATTGTTGTTTGTGGAGCTTCTTGGATTTAGTATCAAGAGAATCAATAAAAGAACCATTTACTGACTGTGAAATTGACTTTTATAATTGAGAGACTGCTGGAAATATATGTATATCTGAGGGAAGCAAAAACCAAACTGCATTGTATCATTTGTTCACAGCAGATCCAAAAGCAGTTCTTTTGGATAAAAGTTACAGAATCACATGAATCTTGGAGGAATGCACCACTGGCCATCAGCTAGTCCTGCCTCCCACTCCAAGCTGTGTTGCCAACAGCACTCAGATCAGCCATGAGGCCTGGAATAACACAACCTGGACTGAAGCTGCTGTTCCTGTACCAAGGACTACTGCAGCACTTCTCTCCAATGAAATAACACTGGACAGTGGGAGTTTTCTGTGGACAGTTCTGCTGATGAATCTTTTTCCTAAGGCAGGAAGCCCTGCTGCTGAGACATTTCCTAGAGACACAAGTGACAGTCATATTCACACTCTAGATGCTTACAGAGAAAGGCTGCACTTTCACAGACTGCTTGGGTACCCTTTGTAGCCTCACACAGTAAGTAGTGCAGAGTGGCCTCTACTTGGTAGAATTGACTGTAGTGCAAGGTTAGGCTTATAGTCACCAGTTGTGCCTTAGTCTTCATTTTCAGTTCATACCTTCAATCATTTTGCAAGTAATGGGCTAGTGCAAATTACTGTGTTAAAACAGCTTGTTCTTTGGAGGACTGAGAATTCTGGTCTAGAGAGAGATTTAGAAAACCTATTGTTAGTTTTTGTGGGGTTTATATACTTTTTTTATGCAGCTGACAACAGACCCTTTTCTCTTAAGTGGAGCATTCTGATGCTCCAAACGCTACAGGATTTTATGACTTCTTTAAGAATTCAGAGGCACTGTTTGACTTTCTACTCAGGTGCACTCCTTCTGTCTGGTTGAACTCCTTCCACCAGATCAAATCTCAGGTATTGAACTTATTTGACACCTTGTCTCAGTAACTTCCCTGGACTTTCTCAGTGTACTAATTTTTCTCAGTGATTGTTTCCATATTTATTCAGAGGTTTCCAGTCTCACCTTTGCCATGGCTGATCTCTCTTTTACCCTGATTATTTTACCATCTTTGCCCCTCCAGTCTCTGAGCCATGAGTTGATAAAGAGAAAAGCTGAACATAGCAATGCAGTTGACCTGTCAGCCTGAACCTGGAAATCTGCTTCTTCAGCATCTGACTCTGTTTAACAAAAATCAGGCATTGCAAATTACCAAAGGGAGCTCTGCCTCTGACTTTCTGCTTTCGCTAAGATCTTTCTATGAAGATCTATGACTATCACACAGCCTATAAAATGGAAAAAAAAAAAAGCTATCTTCCAAAGGCTCAAAGGCCCCCTTAGAAGTTCATTGGCAGATCCTGTATGAAAAAGGAAGTCAGACATCGTGTTAAAAACTGCAAAGTCAGCAGGAAGATCCATAAGGGCCAATGCAGCTTTCAAAGGATGGGGGTTTGTGGGTGGCTAATGTGTAGGTACTGTGTCACAACATTCTGAGTTTGTATGCATAAAACCATATATAAACCAGGGCCAGACCAATCAAGTGACCTAATTTTAATGTAATAATCATAAGCTGCTGAGTTTAAAAACCAAGGCAGATATTTGGCTGTTTGGTAACATGAAATACTCCTTTATTTGTGTATGGATACTAAAATCACACTACGTTTAGAAAAGAGGGAATCAAATAACATTTTTTGATTCTGTTGTTCCTCAGGAAAGAGAATGTGGGTACCAAGGAGAAAAATTGAAAGAGAAAAGGAAATGTGAGCTGTGAATTCAAGAGCTCCTTTAGTTCACCTGTCTGTCCCATGGCAGGAACATTTATACTAAGAACGTTTTTTAAACATTTGTCTAATCTCTCCCTAAAGATGTTCAAGTAAGGAGTTGATATGGACCTCCCTTGGCTGTCTATTTCAGACCTTTTATTCTTACAACCTTCTTTTAATATATAACCTTAGTCATTCTTCCTTCTGTAGAAAATACTGTGGCCTCACAAATGCCAGGCAGAACAGAGAGGTAATTTTGTATGACCTGCAGATGACACTCCTGTCTATAAAGTCTTGAATGACACTTGTAAAATCATCTGGAATTCTAATCCTTTCTTACTTGTGGTCTCTTCCAGTGTCTTCTGAAGATGTAGTCAGTTCCTTCTGTGTTCAGGCCTCCAGATGTTGTGTGAAATCAGTATGCAGGAGGAGGTCCAGGATAGATGCTAACAAAACCTCATTCAGTTTGTCTTTCACTCCAGTCGTGATCCAGGGTATGTGGTCACTGAGTGAAGCTGTGAGCTTGCACACAACCTGCACTAGTTTCATCAATACTCTACCTGGCTTATGGAAATGTCATGTGAACCAGGGACAGGAACATAACAAAATAAAGACAAGTGATCCCAACTGCTTCTCCTCTAGGACTGTTACCCATTATAAGAAGGAAATTCTACTGGTGGGACATAGTGTTTTGTTCTTAACAAATCCATTCTGGCTGTTGGTCATTTCCATTTTCCCTTCAACAAATATTTTGTAATAAATAAATCTACTCTTTCTTTTTTTTTTTCCCCTGGAAATTGAGGTTTTGGTGACAGACAACTGTGCAAATTTTCCTTAATTTTTCCCCATCAATTTCTGAAGACAAATGTGATCTTTATTCTACCCCTGTCTCTAGGAAAAACTGGAAAGACAGATGGTAATATGCAAAATTTAAGGACAGATAACTAAATGTACAGGTGGAAAGAACTGTCTTAGGAGAACAAACCATATGCAATAATGGTTATTGGAAAATCACTTAACAGATCTGCATATTGTAACATGAAAAGAAGTACTAACAGCACTTCTTGTCATGAAATGTCAGTACTAAATTAGGAATATAGAAGTCACTGTTCTTGATGTTGTATAAAAGTTACTACTATTGATGTTGGCAAACACAACTTCATCTAGAAAAACAGGTTTTATTTTTGCTTGTTTAAACATAATTTCTCACTTCTTATCAGGACAGCCAAATTTCAGAATAAAAACATTCAGAAAATGCAGTTTTGTCTGCCAGTTTTCAGACAAACCTTTGAAAAGCAGTTTAGTCTGCATTGAAAAGATGCACAAGATCCCCACAATCCAACCTTCAACAAGATCCATGTGTTTGTTCTGTAAGCAAATCCTCTTCCCCTCCTTGGCAGGTCGACTTCTTCCGTTTGTTTCCTAGTTTTCTGCACCATATAGCCTCCCATGTGTTACCATGTATTTGCACCACACAGCCACTCTCCAGGAGAGCTGCAGGGAGCAGGTACAGAGGAACTCCCAAGACTCAGTGCTGGGTGGAAAGGAGCTGCAATGCTGCCCTGTTCTGAGTACTGACCATTTCCAGGCAGAGGGCCCAGCTTCCCTCTGCAGAGAAGGGCACTTTGGGCCAGAGTGAACCTGATGGGGTCTGAACCCTGAAGCCAGGCAGCAATGGCTTGGCACAGGACAATCAATACTGTCCGGAATACATCCTCACACAAACTTGTCCTCTCTAAGGACAGTTATTTAGCCATGTACCTATTGCATCAGGCAGTCCTGCCTGCCTAGACAGCATTGGGCCTTTACTGCTTCACAAGAAAGTCACCACTCAACAAAGTGAGAGTAATAAATAAATTTTTAATAAATTTTAATAAAGAAATTTTTTAAATAAATAAATGTTTGTTTTCTCCAAATGGAGAACTTCAACAACGAAAGGAGTGTTTAACACCCAGTGCTAAGGGTAGAAATTGTTATATGACTTTTGCTTAGCCTTGGTTTCCCACAAAACAATGGTGAAGGCTCTACAAGTAATTGTGTTCATCAATACCCCAGATCTACTTTACCCAAATTTCCTACTCAAGCAGACATCTATGGTTGCTTTATAAGCAAATAAAATACAAATGATTTCTTCATCCCACATATATTAAATCCTTCTGGGAATTACACTCTGTAATCTTTCTCATATGCTTGCTCAGATGCTCCCCAATGTCAGTTTTTACTGATGGCCCAGAACATCCCTTTGCACAGACCTGCACACACATTTTGGGTGTTTGCACTATGCAACCCAGTAGATCCGGCAAGTTTGAATTAAGTGAGTTGTATATCACCAAATGCACAAGGTCACACGTGGGGCTTCCTCACTGTTCCTCTTGAAAGCTAATGGATGGATGGGAAGCTGTATTGCTGGCTGATGAGCTGTTACTGTCTGTGGAGAGGCACTGTTTCCAGAGTGCAATCTAGGAGATTCCAGTAAGGCTGTAATAAGAGGAAAGTAATCTAGGACTATTTCAGTCTCAAAGTTCACATCTGTACCCATGTGAACTCGTGTACTTTCACTGAAGTCTATGAGTCTAGGCTGATTTACAATAGCTGAGCACTGTCTGGATGCAATTAATCTGGGGGGTTTGGGTTTTTTTTCTGCCTAATCTGGCATCCATTGCACACCAAAGCACATTAACGAGGCTGTATAACTTGCCTGTAAAAGGAGGCATATCTTGCCTTGCTGGTGAGTGCAGAGGAGTGCTGTATTCCTAGTCTATCCAAAATGATTCAAAGGGTAATCTGTTCTCTCCTTTTATATTTGACAGGAAAACATAGGACAGGGGAAATAGCATATTACGAACCCTTTTTTTAATTTCTAGTGAGTTAGAAGCAGATCCACAGAAGAACATAAAGTTTTGCTGGAATCACTCTTAAAGTGCTTAGGAGGGAATACATAGAGCTGGTCCCTATTCCATGTTTTGCTTTTTCAAATTAACCACCACACAGGATAAAACACAGGATCCAATATCCAGTCTGCCCCAAGAGGTGAATATCAGCATCACTGGTTTACAAAACCATTCACATTTACTGCTTTACCCCCGTGTAATGCATGGCAGGGGTGGGTCACAGGGCCCTTAAACTGGTGGGCTAGGCACCCTTCTAGCAGGAGGTGAGTGATACAGGCTTGAGCCTGCAGAAAGAAGAGCAAATTGAATTTGTTTCTCACAGCCAGTCCTACAGAGGTGTATTAGGCACATCTCAGCATACGTGGGTAAAGTCTCCCTGAGGAGACAGGCCCTACACGAAGCATTCCCTAGCCTCTTACTGCTAATTATAGGTGTAATCTACTAAATGCAGCCATCTGGGAAGTGAGACTATTTAAAGTACCCTAAGACTCTCTAGCTCTGTAAGGTACTGTGTAAAATCAGGTGCTATCCTGGTTTACAAAGACTGTGCTACCTCATCCATAAATTTCGTTGACTGTTGGGTGGGACTTAGGTTTTAAAGATTCCTGGTGTCCTTTTACAGATGGATGATTTGGAATCTGAAATGATAGTTTCTTCTCTTTTACTTCACTTGACAACATTGCTGAACTATCAAATATCTGAGTGTTGTGGATTGAGATTACTTTTTTTTCCCCCATCCCAAAAACCCCCAGAACTTCAATGTGCTGAATTTGAAGAATACTGATTGTCAACACAGGAAAAAAAACCAAACCCCTCCTTTGGAGACATCACATGCAATCCCAGCCAACCATGCTGAAGAAAAACACAAGATGATGAGGTGGGGAGGGAAGAGAGGGTTACATTGGAAGAGACAAAGACAGCAAAATAAAAAAAGGAAAAAAAAAAAGGCTGAGGAGCCATGTGCTTGCTATCTACAAATAATCACACTGCAGAAAAAGATTTATGTAGATTAAAGGACAAAGATGGTGCAAGATCAAATAACTATGAAGTAGCCACAGTTAAAAAGAGGCTGCATATAAGCAAGCTGTCAAATCATCTGAGGAAAAACATTCTGGGGTGTTTTTTCAGAGAAAGTGACTAGGGAGAAACCCAGATAATTTAAAAAATAATGGTATCAATTTACCAAAGTGACAAATGGCACCTGTCAGACTGAATTCAGTAACCCAAGATGTCCTGCTTAGTCCTGTATCAGCTTTTCAGTAAAAGTGTTGTGAGGTTTATTTTCTCTAGGGACAAAATATGCATTCTGATTGTTGTTCAAGGTGCAAACTAAAATATTCAGGTTCAGTGTATGTTATTCATTCAGGAATGCACATTCATGCAGGAAGATACTGTTCTAGCAGCTGGTAAGCTGGAGGAGAGGCTGTATTGCTCTGAGCCCCAGGCTGTTTGAAATTATTTTTAAGTGTCCTCCATTCTCAGTGCTCATGAAGTCACAAAGGCAGCACTCCTGATTCTGTTTATTAAAAATTATAACCAGAATCCTTGCTGTAACTGCTAATATCAGCATTTTGCCTTCAAGGCACAAAGATTTCAAGAATCAGAGGATGTAATTTGACACCTAGTTTTGGAGATAAATGCTTCACTTTTTATAGGTATGAGGGTAACAGCTCACTGTGTTTTTCAAAATGAGAGCTGAGATCCTTGTACATAATTCTAGAAACTGGGACTTCACAAAAATACCAAATAGCATGACAGAAGAAGAGAGAGAGAGAGTAAAAAAAGCCTCTATCAGCATGCCACTTCTTTTTCCAGACAAACACATAAACCAAACCAATCTCTCCAGGAAGTATTCTGGTATCATGGGTATTTTTACCACCCATCCTTGCTTGCAGTGGGTATGGAGTAAAAAGCAGGAACATGGAGGTGAAATGTCAGAGGAGTACTGGTTTGTTGTGCAAGCAGGGCTCAGGAAGGATAAAGAGGGTGAGAGGTTTCCACATTCAGTCTCCATTCCTGGAGGCACCCAGGTCTGATTTTGCCCAAAGAAGAGAATGGACTATCCTTTAAGAAACAAGGAAAGCTTGGCCCCTGGAGAAAGTATAAGAAAGAACACAAGTTTTTTGGAACCACCTATGGCTTTAAATATTTGTTTTTAGGAAACCAGACTCAACTGCCACCAGTGCAGTCTGGAAACAAAGGCATTCCTATTTCAGAGTAGCCTGGCCAGACTGACACTCCTCAGCTACTTGGAGAGCTAAAAGTAGCAATGCTGGAAGCTCTCCAGTTCTGGACATCATGTTCCAGTTAACAAAAATCAGCCCAACACTCCTGGCCCTGCCCAAAGAATTGGGGGGCCTGAACACAAAGTTAAGTGGTCAATTAGTGAAACATAACGTTGCATGGCTTCTTGACCCTTCAGAACTGGAATGAATTTGCCAAACAGGAAAGGGTAGGAATGAAACAGAACAAGTAATTCAGAAGCCCTCTGGGTATCATCTGCTGATGCCTTGCACCTCCAGGCCCATTTCAGGTCTCTTGGCAGAGGAATTCATGAGTGTCAGCACATTTCCAGGGGTGAGAGCAGAATCCTGTATAACCTGCCCCACCACTTCTGCCTGTGTGAATCTAAAGAATGTGGTGTTTTATCCCCAGTTTACACTGACAGAAATGTAGGTCCCTATGTACCTCTGGCAAGTGCCTGGCCTGGCTGGGTTATTAATCAAAAGCCATTGTTTGTGAGTGATGCACGAAGTAAGGACAACAGAACAGCAGTATTGGTTCACGCCTTGGGTCCCTCTGCCCCATGATTTGTTTTCTGAGTGTGCCATAGTCAGTGACAGGTGGAGAAATAAGGTTGGAGAAAGAGCATTCGATGCTCCTTTCTTCCAGTATTGAGTGTTTTTTAGATTATTTTCAAGACTGACACAGTACTTTTTAGTAATCCCCCTCAGCTGATCTCAAGTACTGATCTCTTTTAGCCCCCAAAAAGTACAAAATAGTACTTTGGGCTCCCAAAACTGTGTCAACACAATGATGGTTGGAGGGGTTTTTTCTGTTTTATTCTCTATGTTTTTCCCAATAGTTCCTAATATTGGATTTACTTTTGTTTATAAAGCACTGAGTTTATAAAATACGCCTGGATCACCTGTCCCAGCCATGCTCCCTCCCACTTCTTGTACTCCTGCTGGCAAACACGGGAAACTGAAAAGTCCTTGACTTAGAGGAGGCAGTACTCAACAACTACTAAAACATCAGTGTGTTACTAACATTTTTCTCATTCTGAACCAAAACCACAGAACTGTATCAGCTACTAGAAATAAAATTGACACTATCCCAGATGAAACTGGGACAGGAGGAAAACTCATGGCTGGGTGGCACAGATTTTACCCTCATGTTCTTTGAATTCACCTGATCCCCTTCAAACTTTCCCCTAGCAAGGAATACTTGCAAGGCTGAATTAAAGGAGAGATGCAAGGCCTGGGGAAGCCATGGGAAAAAAGGGAGAAGAAACTGTGCCTGGAGGTTGGAAGGCAGCTATTGCTGTGCAAGCTGGAGGGCAGCATCCAGTTTTCCTTCCAGCTGCCTGTCCTGTGACTGCCAACTGGGGTTAAACCATGACACTGCCTCAGAAGGCTCTTGAGGAAATACGGGCAGCGAAATGTAGAGAATGAGGTGCATGAATGGTACATGAGGTAATCTGGTGGTTGCTGAGGGCAGCATGACTTTTCCCAGTACATCCTGGAAGCTGCTGCCATTGCACCTTCCCCCTGGCCTGGGCACAGCACCCTGCACAGTACTCGCACAAAGCTGCCAGCAGATCTGTCCCTCGGGAGCAGACACGGTCAGTGAAGCCTATGCCAGTGAGACAGCAGCTGTCTGGATCTGTTCTCTCTTTTTTTCTCACTGTGATTTGCATGTTCTTCCTTGAGAGCTGTTACCTTCTGATCTTGAAATAGCTATTGCAGTGTATTTCCTTTTTTGTTATACTTCGAGAGCATTTTCAGGGATGTTTCCAGAGCTGCCTGCCCTGGCCCCAGAGCCTCATCCCTCCTTTGTACCCCTAGCTCCCAGCCATATCCCCTTGGCAGCCCTGCTGCTGGGACCTGCGGGCATCCCCAGGTACAGAGAAAAGATTTGCAATAAGGAAAAAAGCAGAAGTATCTCATGAATAAAGAGAGCTGGATCCACTTTAATCTGACAGCCATACAACTGCTTTCCCTGGCATCGGACCAAGCTCCAAATTATTTTTGCCAGCCTGCCTGTGGGCCAAGGCTGCACACAGAGTCAGTGAGGGCACCCTGAGCACTGAAACTAACTCCCCATGCCAGATCAGATCAGTGACTCAGTAGGAAGAGCTTTGCTTGGTGGGTTACCAGCAGTGGTATGAATGACACCATGACCAGGCAGGGAATTTCCTAGGGAGGATTTCTCCCTCACACTGTCATTATGTCAGACCTCCTCTGAATGCCCCAAACTTAGGAAGCTTGTCTATACAATGTGTGGTAATGGGGGATTACATTTGCACTTCTCCCAGGGAAAAATAAAAAATAAAATAAATTTTAAAAATAGTGCAAAACTGGAGAGAGGTTTATATTGAAAAAACAGGCCTGGACACTAATTTCAGAAGATTTGAACTGGATGCTCAGACTGTCCTTTACCTTAAATGAGAACAATGAACATTAGATCAAAACTCAGTCAAAATCTACCTGTTAATGCTCAGTGATATGGGCCCTTCTGCGTAATTATTTACTATACCCTTGCTCATCCTGAAAGCTCATCATTGGCACTGCATCTTTTGGGCTGTGGAGAGGTGTGTGCAAGTGGAGCATCCAACACTGGGACCAGCAGTGTGACTGGAATACGCCCAGCTTTTCCAGACCTGCCACTGTTCACACACTGCTCTGACACTGTGCAGCTCCTAATATTTTGCTGCTCTAGGCAACCACCCACTATGCTTCTTTGTTGCAAAGCCAGTCTGCCATGGAAACACTTCCAGTTCACCAGCAATTGCCACGCATTAGGTCATTGCAGAGATGTTAAAACGTGGATTGCAGATGCCTGTGTTGGAATCCGAAACAGGAAGAACTGTATTGCTTTGGGATTAGACTGCCTTTACTCTTGCTCACGACAACAGAGCCTGATGCAAGATCCTCTACATCACCTGAGCTTCTGTTTATGCTGTGGCAGGTAGAATCATGCACCCAAACCCTGACTTTAATAATTACTGTTGTCTTTCACCAAAAACTGTACAAACCAGCAGAGAGACCAGCCCCATGCCAGCAGCAGCTGCCCAGGAGCCCAGGATGAGCAGGCTGCATGAGCTGCGGTCCTCAGGATGGCCAGGAGTGGGGAGTGAAGTGTGTGAGCTGTCACTGCAAGGTGGACACTGACACAGTGGCATTGTTTCACAGGACTGCAAGCCTTGTTCATGAGCAGCAGCGGAAGGATGACAAGGATTTGTCCCACTCGTTCTGCACACACACAACTTGTGGCCCTTTAAAGCCATCCTGTCTGAGCTCAGTGACTCGTCAAGAGGGACACTGGAGAAGCAGAAAGGAAATACCACAGCAGCACACAATTGTTTCCAAGCGAGAGGGCTCCTGGTAGAGAGCCAGGTGCTGATGCCCTGCCTGCGTAGCAGTCGGAGTTGTGTGGGGCCGGCTGCTTCTTGCTGTATGGGTGTAAGAAGGGTGCCTGCCCTCAAGCAAACCAAAATAGGCTGTACTTATCTGTAAGTGGAGGTCTGCTATTCCACTTGCGTGCAGGATATGCAATACATCTGGAATAATTAATTTCTTAGCCTATTGTTACTTTCTTGTGTATCAGATGTTTGCTGCTTCTGGAGCCTGTTGGCTGTATTCAATATCTCTTCCTGTTTAAATTCGTTATTCCGGTCTTAAAACTTTTTTTATTTTAGGGCACGTCTTTTTATTTTCCCCTGAACTAGAGAATTTGCCTGAAGCATGGATGAGTCACAAATACCATATTTCCTCTTCTCTGAAGCACATTTACATTTTTGAAGAATTACAACTGACAACGATCAGCCATACTTCCAAAATATCCTTTCAGGGAGGAGGAAGGAGGAACAATGATGCTGAAATCAGCCTGAAAGGTAAAAGGCAGAAAGAGGGGGAGAGAGAGAAAACACAGAGCCTTAGAAGGGCAGCCGGATGCAGGCAATCACTGCGCAGCGTTTGATGGTGGTGCCTCAACTGATAACTCTGTCATTCCTGTCAGCAGCCATTCAAGCATATCACCAGCAGCTCTAAATACAAATATCAGAAGCAAAAGGGATACATATTCAGAAAGTCAATTCATTTCCTTCGCTCCTAGACCAGTATTTTCTGAAGTCAGGGAAGGTTAGTTTATAATGGGGTGTAAAAGGTGCTGCCAACCCCACATTACCCCATCAAAGACATTGCACTGGTTTCAGCTGAAAGAGAGTTCTAATTCTGTTCATCACAGCTGCTGCTTTGGATCTGTCATGAAGACAATGCTGATAACACAGGAATATTTCAGTTATTGCTAAGCACTGCTCAGCGTCAAGGCCTTTTCTGCTTCTCACCTGTTCTGCCAGCAAGAGGACTGGGGGTACACAAGAAGCTGGGAGGAGACAGCTGGGACAGCTGACCTCAGCTGGCCAAAGGGATATTCTGTACCATATGGTGCTATGCCCAGCAATCAAAGTTAGAGGGAAAAGCTCACCAGGGCTGCTGTTGCTCAGGCAGGCTAGGCATCAGTTGGCTGGTGGCAAGCAGTTATGGAGTATTTTTTTTGCTTCACTTATTTTTTCCTGGGTTTTGCTTTTCCTTGTTTCCTTGTTTGACTTTTTAAACTGTTGTTATCTCAGCCCATGAGTTTTCTAGCTTTTGCCCTTCCCATTCTCTTCCCATTCCTGCTATCAGGAGGAATTAAATGAGTGGCTGGGTCGTGCTTAGCTGCCTGACAGTGCTAACTCACAACAGCCACATAGCTCCAGAGCTGCTCCATATTGTGGCTCTCATCCAAAGTATTGCAGTAAAGTAATTTTAAAGTCTTTCATTTTTGTCTGAAAGACCACCTGAAAATGGAAGTTCCCAGCTTGTCTTGTGTCTTAAGCTGTTTCCTAAATCAGGTCTTGTGGGTTTGTTTCTGACATTTCTATGGGATTTTTTTGTTGAAGTTTGTTTGGTTTGGTTTGGATTTTTTTGCATAAAGCTGTATCAAGTATTTGCCTCATAAAGAAATCTGCAATTGAGGTCATTAAGGGCTAAAGTTTAAAGGGCTGCTATTGTCTCTGTCTTTTCATTCCCAAATTGTAAGGCTGTAAGGAGTTCAATAATGGAAATCCTTTCTGTGAGTATCAGAGTGAAAATCAGGCCTCTCATGTGCAGTCATTGACAAGACAGGCTAATTCCAGCTTGTCTCTTTCCGTGTATCAGAGTAGTTACATAAAAGCCCATCAAGCACTCACCCCTATTAGCGAGTCCTTGTGTAGTGATTGGTGATGGCACATTGCAGTCGGCTGGAGCCCCACAAAGGGTCCCCCTGACCTTCACTCACGACTGGAAGATCATGTTACAATCTCACTGCACTGAACCAGTTATTCCAGCAAATCTTTTGTATCATACTTCAGGACAGGGCAGGCTGTGTAGCTGCTCTTGTGAAGAGTCATAGGTTGGGAGGGGCCTGCTCTTTGCTGCTGCTTCTGTAAGACTTCACTGCACAGCTGAAAGATGCTGCTAGGAAAATGCTGTGCACATAACCATCCTGCTTCCTGGTTATCTCCTCATTCCATGTCCTGCCTTGCCCCAGCACAAGTAACCAAAACATTATTAGTTGTTCTTATTACCTACAAGGAGCGCACAGGACTGATAGGACAGGAAAGTGCGAGCACCCAGACGCTGTGTTGTGGCAGGCTGGGTCCCTGGGGGTTTGCTTGGTGGGGCATAGTCTGGGATAGAAAGGACAGGACAGCAGAAGAGAGTGAGATACTCATTATCCACAAAAAAATGTCTCTGTGTACTTGCTTACTTGGCTGAAGATCTAATAAATTCTGATACATTTCAGAATATTGAGAAAAACAGTGATGGAATGGGAAATACTGACTAATTAATTTTCCTTTTGTCGGAAGTTATCAGTGACCATTCATGGGCCCTGGTGGCACTGGTAGTTTTTTCCCCAGGACTTACCCATCTAAAGCACATCTAACCTCTGTTCAAAAGCCAGGAGTAGTGGAAGTGCAAGTGAGCACCAGGTATCAGCTGTCCAACCACCTCTGACCACACGCTTGCTCAAAGTGGCACATGGCTGTAAAGTGGCAGCCAGTGTCTTATCTACGCTACATTTCCCTCTTGACAATGCTGGAGTTATAATGTGGGAAGTTTGAAGAAGATAAAACTAAAATAGACAAGGGAAATCAGTTTTTCTCCTGGGATTTAAACCAAGAGGACCTTCTACTGCCGATTACGGTTGTCATGCCAGAGGAACTTGAAGTAAAGCAGCAGGGTAACAGAGAGTGCAAACAGATAGTTAAACATAGGAGGAGAGAGGAGAGAGGCCCAGGACTCTCCTGTTCACAAAGCCTTTGCCATAACCACTTGTCCATTGTCATCTCACTTGCATTAGTGTTGTGAATGCTAGTAAGGTGCTGCGACACAAAGGATGGGACCCTGATAGTATGAGATGAGAGAGGTGGAGCTGGAACAAAGGCTCCTGCAATGCAGTACAGCAAGACTCGAGGCAGAGGTGGTCACGTCAGCACACAGGAACACCAAACTCCCAGGAGTGACAGCTGAGCTGCTCGACAGGGTTCACTCCCAGGTACTGAGGAGGTCAAGATAAAAACAGGCTTCAATGTACTCTCAACATGCTTCATTGCTACTCTCAACCTCCTTGATTTTGATATTTCTGTGTCCTTTACCTCTAGCTTCTCCTGCCTTGGTTCCTTGGAGAACACCATGCCTCCTCCAAGAAGACACACCAGGTAGCTTAGCAGCCAGGATAAGCTTTTGTGCCTGCGGTTACTTTGGATGATACCCTGTCAAGGGGTGGTATTTACCATTGTATCCCCACTGGCCTTGTAAAAATTGTCACCATGACAGCTGATTTTCCTGAGTCTGCAGTACCTTTTGGAACACTGACTGCCCTGAGGGGTCAGCTTGCAATCCAGTCAGTTCTTTCTTTTACAGCAGTGCTTACCCGTGGCCCACTGATGTTCTGCAGTTGTTGGCCAGATGCATAATAGGATTCTCTACAAAGTATAATGAGGCATGTGCTCCATTTGGCTCCTTTAATTAGGCCTGCCATTTCTGACACACACATACGAGTGTGTCTGCGTGTATATACAATCCTGAATGGATTCCTGGTTATAATATGCATCACAGGTGTCCTTTTTCACTAGGGGACAGCCTCCAATCAAGACCTCAGTTCTCTGGAACAATTTTTGAAGTGTTAAATTCTGCTTCCAATTCTGCTTTGGAACAAATTCAAAGCTTTTCAAAGGAAAAGATGAGGTTTTCAGTTCATGCTGTCTCTGAAAAAAAATGGCTAGAATCCACCTTAAAGCTTCAAGACTTTCTGTTACAATCTTTATCAAAATGGGTATATTTTGATGAAATATTTTTGCTTTGACTTAATCAGCATTTTAATAGAATGGCCGAAAACTGGAAATGTTCTTATTAGTTGTGCACATCAATCAAAGTATCTTTTGGATGTCTGTTTACATTCTGTATTTGTTATGAGTTTAAATATCACAAAGATGGTCAAGTGTTTTAACACTTCAGATCGAGAGATTTTTTGAACTTCCTGCTCCGCACAAATCCTATTCTTCACAATCAAGTGGAAAGATTAACGCAGTGGTTAACAAAGGTACCTCTGAAATTGGGATATCTCCCTACAGACTGCAAAGGTTGCAGGAAGTGTTGCTTCCAGTAATTGAATATGGTGATATAATTTATAACTGCTCAGCCACAACTTTGCAAAATCACACAAAATGCTCCTGATTACTTAGATTATCTGTTTATCACAACATCACAATCTTCTGACCAAAGATGGTATTTCCCCTTTTATTTACAGCCTTCCAGGAGGCAAAAGGTTTCCGAGAACTGGAATTGCTCGGCTTCTTACATCACTGCCAGTCAGATGGGCTGCCCTTCACGCTGCAGCATTTGCAGCAACACATCCCACTGCTAAATTAGCTGTCCTGTGATGCTGGGACACATGCAATTTTTACAGGTACATGCACATGAGTATGTGCCCACACATACAAGACAATTATTTGATGATGTTCTCTGTTTGAAAGAGGTATTTTCTTGTTTGTTTGGGTTTGTGCTTTTTTTAATCTGAATTGAGAAAGCAATTCCTATAAAATAAGAGCAGGGTTTTTGTAAATTACTTGAAAATTGGTTTGTGGTATGGTGGTTTGGGGATTGGTTTTTGGGGTTTTTTTTGCCAGCATTTAATATCCTTGGGTAATATAATCCCCATGCAAAATTATACTGCTTGTTCTTAAAAGGTCTGATTAGCTCCAGTGAAGCAGAACATTGGTATGATAGTCTATTACTGCTACTTTCTGTGTTTTAAAGCACTAGCATTGTGTTTAGCATTGACTGAAACACAGGAGATAATGGGCAGCCCATTGACTGTCTCAGAGCGAGCTTGGGATGGAGAAGGGGATCTGTTCATTCCTCACATAACACTGCAGCAGCTCTGCTGCTGAGCGCTGTAGCTCCTTTCCTACACTATAGGTGCAGATGTCAAGACCATCCCTGCATTTGTCAAGTCCTTTGTCATTTGGGTTCTGGGGAAGGGAAAAAATTACCTGAAATGTGAGAGCTCTGGGATTTTTCCTTTAGTAAAGCAAGTAACATTGTGTGAAGTGCCCTGATAGATGGCTTTGTAGTCCTAAAATGCAAAACATTGTTAAAAACCTAAACAGAAGTCTTGATTTTCATACAAAATCAAAGTAACACAAAATCCATGCAGAGGTTTAGGAGCAAGTGAGCTGCCTTCCCAGGAGCAAGGCTGCCGTCCAGCTTAACAAGAGACAAAACATTTCTATGCAGGTGAAGCAGGTGAAGTGGCTAGTGTGGAGTGGCAGGAGCACACCTTTGTCACTGTGCAGCTTGGTAGCCTGGTCCTTCCCACTCCATGGCTGTCCTGCAAGTTCCTGGAAGAGGGGAGTGTTCTCTGCTTTGCTTTGTGGGAGCAAGTGCCAATCACAATTAAGCTGCAGCACTGAAAAATAACCAGGTGATATCAGCCTTTTTTCAAAGCAGGGAGGCAAAAGATAAGGAAGGGAAAAAAAACCGTGGCTGTGTGGGAAAGTCTACCAGCATGTGTAGAAAAGGCGGAACTCGATTCCATAAAGGAAGTAAACTAAGATGTACAGCACTCTCTGTAACATTTCACTTTGCCATTCAGGCAGGGCCTTTTTGAAGTCAGTGGGAGTCCTTCCACTGCTTTCAGGAGGTTTTGGAACAGGACCATCCAATTGTTTGGGTTGCTGACACCTAACTGGCCCTTTGCCTGTTGCTTTAAATGAATACTGCAAGGGAAAAGTATGGGATTGTCCTCTGCTCAGAAGGCACCTAATGTGTTGTAGCTGCACCCTAATGTGCTGAAGCAAACAGGCAGGCCCAGCAGCTGAGTGTTTATTTACCTATACTGGTGCTGAGTTTACATCAGCACAGGAGTTTGTCCAGAGGACGTGGCTATGGAAACTGGACAGCAGGAAGGAATGACCTACCCTGCTGAGTGAGGGCTAATTTGGAGCAAGCTATTCCACTGGGAACAGAGGCATTCCTTAACCCTGCCCCTTCCAATACAGGTTCCTTTTTAACAGCTGCAGCTTCGGCAGAAGGTTCTATTCTGTGATGAGCAGAGGGTTAGAGAGGGCTAGGGGTATTTGCATGGTTTGGGGTGGGGCTGAAGTTGTGCTAATCTTTAGCTTAGATGTCACAGCTCTTCAGAAAAAAAAGTTGCTCAGATGCTCTACAAACTCAGGGAAATGCCTTCCTTTTCTCTGTCCATCTACAGAGGTGAGAGGGGAAAAGAAGAAAGGAGATGCTCCCAGAGTAGGTTAACAGCAAGGTCAAGCCTGCAGATTTCTATCACACTGCCTGTTTGCAGTTTTCCAGATAGAGCTTTATGAGTCTGAGTATCCTGAGGGGAAAAAACCAAACCAAACCAAAACAACCCAGTATTGGAATTCTATTAATTCTTTTTAAAATAAAAAGAAATAACGGAGGTTTTATTCCTAGTGTTTAAGTGAAAAGTGAGAGGTCCAATGTCTATATAAATGTAGAATGATTCAGTGTGCCCAAAGTTAGAAGTGAACTTTTGTTTTTCCTTAAGATAAAATAAGCCTCAGAATGTGCCAGTTGGGTGTTACAGGCCTGCTGCCTCAGACTATCCAGTGCTGAAGTTCTCTGCTGTAGTGCTCTGCTACACACTGATGGTTCTGTCTTTGCAAGGCACCCGGTTTGGGGCTTTTCATGCTGACATTTTAGTGTGTCCTTTCTGAAATGCTATTACTTGGGGTTTTACTAGATGCTACTGAGTTCAGGCCAGCCCAGCTGCCACTAAAATGAAGACCACCACTCTTTTGGGTCCACTGTTCTGACAAAACACAGTGAACTGGTGTCATGGCCGAGGAAAACTGTTACGACTTCTTAGGACTTACAGGTAATAAGTATGGAACTGTTTTTGATAAAGTGCTTAGCTGTGCAGCGAGTCAAGCAGAATACCCCTTCTTCTCACTACGTATGAGATGAAAAAAACAAACAGAAGCTTTTAGGACTAATGGCTGTGCTGTGAGTGGGACAGGCTGAGAACATAAGACAGGTAGGATGAGAAGAGAAGCCTTTGTCTCCAAAGAGGAGTGGCTCAGTTCCCTTAGAAGAGACTCCAGGAAAAGTTGTATGTAGGAGGACTGAATTGCTTAAAAGGTACGAGATGTACCTCAATGAACCAAAGATGACTGACAATGGCATACAGTCATGCTTACTTTGAATGACTGTGAGGGCCACAAGCAGGCTAAGCACAGGTCTCTGCTCCAGGATGGCTCATACACATCCAGCTAAAGAAGGATGCCAGAAGTGAAGGACAACACTGTTACAGCAGCCTCCACTTGGTCTGACAAGAAATGTGCTGAATGTCCAGCAAGGGATTACCACAGGCGTGGTCACAGCTCCGCTGGGAGCATGATGTAGAGCGGTGGATGTGCATTAGGGCCCAGCACCCCTATAGCTGAATTAAGGAGCAGAGTTTCACTCAATACTTGTATGTCACCTAATACAGGTTTGTAGCCAGGCAAGCTCCTCTTTTAGCTACCATGCTGCTTGGCTTGTGAGCCAAAATGTTGTGGTAGAAAGGGAAAAATTGCCTTCTGATGTGATACCTATCTAGGAGTTTTAATGTATTCATCTCTCTATTATCTGAGCACGCCTTTTCCAATCATGGCCCTATGAATTGTTTTCTCTCACAAGGTGTGGTTGTGTTTTACAAGTAACCTTGTGCTGGCTGGCTGAAATATGAGCCCACAGCCTTTTGACCAATAATACCATACAAGTTTTAATGTTTTCCTCAGACTCTGGGGTATTGGTTAGCTGCAAAGCTGCCAAAGGACATTCCACAGTCAGAGGAAATTGAGTGTAGGTGGGCAGCCCAGAGCCCAAGTGCATACTTTATAAACTCTCCATTATTATACTTAAAGGGGTGAGTCACACAATAATCATTCTGCAATAAAATTCACTGTTGAGTGTATTGTTTTTTTCCTTTTAACTCAAATGTCATGTAAAAGTTGCCAATGCTTCCCAGAAGTTTAATTTCTGAAAGTGGGAGAAAATTAAGCAAAGCTAGCTAGCTGACACATTTACATGTGTGCAAATGCTACCTTAGCTGTGCACGGCTTGGTATTTTTAAGTGCCAAAAATAAAATATTCTTTTGTTGTCTGAGGCTGAGGGACTCTGGCAGAAAAAAGGGGCTTGGATCTCTACTGCCTGATGCTAATCAGACATCTCCAGTACTAAGCAAGCCTTCAGTGCTGAGGAAGCATATATAATATGCTTACAACTGGCCAGCATCACCCATGGGGTAAGTAGGCAGTCACTCACAGGAGGCATAGATAAAATATCGATGTATTGTGTATATACTAAATATTTTTGCCCTAAGGATTAATCTAGTCTGGTGTAAGATAGAAGCTGTTGAGGTTTTGTTATGCCTAATTTAAAGTAGAGAGCTTTTTCCAAGGGACCTCCTAAGACAGTGTCTGGTGCAACCAGCACTGGTTATGACAAACTCCAAGTGAGTGGCCTGTGGTGGCTGCCTCTGATCAGCTAGTGCTGATGATCAGCTACCCCTCTGCTGTTTTGGTGGCATATGATGATGCTACAAGTGAGTGGACATGGGAAGAGCTCCTCAGAGTTTGGGAAGGACCTGTGTGAGCCTTGAGCATCACCGTCTGCCCAATACTCATGCCAGTCCTTTTCCAGAGCTTGCTATCCATATTGCACACAAGAAAGCCCCATCCCCTACAATGAACAGTCCTGAGGAGGGTCTTCTGCCCAGGGATGCTCAGGGTTTCTCTTTCTCCTGGGTTTGTCTCCTGTGATATTTCAGGCAGGGGAAGGGCAGAGCAGTGCTTTGGTCGGGAATGTCTTCCAGCTCTTTTCTTCTCCTGTAATGGAAGAATTTTAACTTAGTGAAGCCACTGAGGTCTTGCCCAGCCCATTGCATTCCCCATGAGTCACAGGCCAGCACCAGCTGGCACATCTCCTTCAGCTTTCAGGAAACAGCTTGTAGTCACAGGGGCAGAAACAGGAGAATACAAGGAGTATTCAGCAATGAAAATCCTCTCTTTTTACTTGGTTACTTCTTGGATTAACCTGTTTAAGAAGCCATTAATATCCTGACAACATAAATGGGGAGAAGCTTGTTTCATTTAGGTGATGTTAGGAATTCATCCTCTACTTTGAAGCCATTTTTCCTGCTCTCTGCTTTGTCCTTCACAAATAACCTAGAAAAGCCAAACCTCTTCACTCCTTTGCATGGTCTCCACGTTGTCCTGCTTCATCTTCTGTCCTAAGCTACACCCCAAGGGAACAGTAAGGCTATAGAAATGCTACCTAGCCCTGAGACAAGCCAGAAAACAAGTGCCCGTCTCAGCCAAGTGCCATTCTCCATTCATCCAGGGGGCACTCAGTAATGTTATTGTTGGAACCAAGTGCCTTGCTGGCAACATGAATGCTGAGGTGTGGGGAGCTAATGGCTCTTTTGCTGAAGATAAAAATAATTTCTGATAAGTGTAATGTGCTAATTACTAAGAAAGAGACAATCACTGCCTTTGTATTGCGCACATAAGCAGCACAGCAGGCCTTGACTACACACTGGAGTCCCTTGGGAGCTACCAATACTGGTTTGGCAATCCCAAATTCTGTAACTGGATTCTACTTAAATCTTTCCCTCCTTCATTTCCTTCTAGTGTTTAGGGGCTATATCAGCAGGAAGGAACTGTTTTCAGAAGAAAATACTCATTTTTGTGATTCAACCCCCCTTCTCCACAGGGAGGCTGAGGCCAGAGTTGTACTGCACAGGTGTCTTCTGGATGCTGCCTTAGGTGGAGGGGGCCTCCCAGTCCTGTGCAGTCACAGGGCATTTCCTGACATTGTTCATTGGATCAGCTATTTGTATCATCATCTTTTCACCAAACCCACTTTTTCCCTCTGCCACTTCAAACAATATTATTCTTGCGGAGGCTGCATTTCAGTGGTTCAGTGACCGCTGTATAAATTTCCCTTTGTACCAAAATGTTTAAATTACTGCTTTTAATTTGAAATGAGCAGTGCCACAAAAACTCCAAACATTATCGGTTGCTGTTTTTACTTCCTTCCTTTGGAACAGGAATGAATGGAACAGTTGGGATAAATAAGACTATATTACTCATGCCGTGTGTTCTTAACTAATCTGAATCTCAGATGAATGTTTTTCCCCTGCAGGACAGATATTGCTCTCTCTCTGGCCAATCTGCAGCTTGAGTATCACATTCTGTTTGTTGCTCCTCCCCAGGGATTCAAATTGATATGCTGTTTCCCTTTGCTTGCCTCTGCAGCCCCAGCACAATGCCTTGTCTTATATGCTGCACCCAGGCAGTGCTTTAAGTCATTACCTTTTGGGTTCACCTGTCTCAGAGCACCTAGCAAAGCTGGCTCAGCCAGGACTCTGTCCATACTACTGAAGATAATAAAAGCTTTTCCATTAACATTAATAGAAGTTCAGTCTTCTTTTGATATGCTGCTGCATATCCTGAAATCCTAGAAGCTAGTGCATCTTCCAGCCACCTGGGCTGTAGTGGCTAGTAATAGTTCCCTAGTGCAGTGAAACTTACAGATGTACATATCTTTTCATATTCTCTCATCACTTTTGAGAACTAATAATTCTGGTGCCAGTTGTTCTTGTTTGTTGTGTCAGTGGCCAATTTTTTTGCCTTGGCAATGTTTGTGATGCCATTAAGTTGTGCCACTCAAATGTGTCCCAGAAAAAAAACCAACACTCACTGTTGGCACAAAGCACAAATGTCCTTCTCTGATCTCAAAGTGATCCCTGCTGTCACAGCCCAACAGACAAAGCGAGGGTTGTTAAATGGTGAGCAAGAGGGTTTTTAGGGAGCTGTGTTTCAATTTCAATCTTCCATGAGGTGACTTGTAAAAACAGTAAAGAGAGACGGTTATTGCAAGAATTTTGAAAAACTTCCTGTCTGCATCCCTTTAGATAAATGCTGTTTGTTTCCCGCTCTCATGTAATAATCATGGGCAACTTCTGCTGTGCTTGCTAAGCCTGTTCCCTCTTCCCAGGTGATGTTTACCTATTAGCTTGCACTAGAGGTTATTCAGTGCAGCTGAATTCCAGGTTTTGCTCATTTTGTGGCACAAAGCTCATTAGTCAAGGTGAATGACGATGTCTCTGTGTAGAGGAACAGGTCAGTGCTGTCTCATTTTCAGATGCCCAGTTTCTGTGGTCACTGAGTTGCCCCTGTTGTTTGTTACCTTTTCTCTTAGTGTTATCTCATCTTCTGTCGAGGGTGTGATAGTGATCCCTGCAGGGCAAGGGATCTCAGTAGGTAGATTGTTTTGCTGAGGGAAAAGCACAGGCACAACGTAGCATATAGTGAACAGACTCTGAAGAGGTGCTTTCACATCAGTATTTAGTGCTGAAGGTGTACGGAGGAAGAAAGAATATTGTCACTAGTGAAAAAAGAAGTTATATGAAATAAGGATAGAAGGATACACTTGTAATCACAGAGCTAAAATGCTTAGGTTTTCCATAGGTCAGGTTTACGAAATACAAGGTGAGCTTTTGTAGCCCTAATGTTGGATGCAGGTGTGATAGAGAGCTGTGACAGGGTATGACTGTTCCCTCTGTATGTAACGGACATGTGAGGCTGTGTTGGGTGGGGAAATATTTTCCAGAGGATAATGGGATGAGAAAAGCACTGCAGCTACAGCCTGCTTATAGTCATGCATGGAACAGTTGATGACTAGGATTTGTTGTTGCTTCTTCTCACTGTGGTATCTTAGTCTCTTTGCCAACAGCCATTTCCCTCCTAATAAATGTCCATGGTTCCTTCCTGTGCCATATCCGACCTGCACCCTGCTCTTTAACCCCTTGAAAATCCTATTTATAGAAGCTGCACTGCCTATCCTGAAGTTGCATGTTCTTTTAGGCATGAGGAGCTTCTTTTCTATATCAAAATTTACCATTTTCCTTCTGAATTGAAGAAGTCGTGGCCAATTCTACCTCAAGGAGGCAGTTGAGGCTGTAGTGGTGCAATTTATCTTCGTTTATGTGAGAAGGTCAAACCCACTATGATGTTGCTTGCCTTTCTACAGCACCCCTGACCATCAGGAGCTGAGAGCTCATGCATTTCAGGAAAGCAGGTTCCATCAAGATACAGTAGGTCATCCTCAAAGCGATGTACTCCAAATTGTTAGGCATGTATTTTGCCCCTCCATAAACAGACTTCACTGCTTCCCATCACTCTTTATTTGCTCCCTCACCTTCTTTTGCAGAGTCTTTTTCTCCTTCCATATGGCTGTCCTTGCTCATGCAAACTAGATGTCTGCGTATCATCCTCCTTCCCCTGAGCATTATTTTCTCATGACAGCTTATATATATTTTGACTCTCTTGGCCTGGGTGACTTAGTTCTTATCTCACCACTTTGCCAAAAAAATATTTCTCTTTTTCCTCTAGATGTTCCCCTCTTGGTTGTGACTGACAGTATATCAATTCTGGTTTCTGCAGGAGGCGTTATTTCCTCTCCTCCTCCCACAGAAGTGACAGTTTTTGCAATTCCTCAAAATTAAAGTTTTAAATACCTGTAGATGATCCAGGGATCAGACTCTGTTACCATCAGGTCTTATTCGCAGTATTCCCCTGTAGGAGGAATCACTACTGAACATAAAGAGTTTAACTCAAACACAGGCCCAAATCAAGGGTCATACTGGCACATCAATACAGGTCGAGTGGCAGTCGATTTCTGAGCTGATCAGGGTGTTGTGCATAGGTCCATCTCTGTCATGAGCTGGTCAGATCTCCTGGTTTAAAAACCTACAATGACTGAGATGCATCAAAATCAGGATCCTATTCCAAATTTTAGAGGCTAGGTGTGTTCTTTTCCAGACTGCTGGAAGCAAAGAAAATTTCAGATGATCCCACTTTGCAATGTACTTTTATTCTTCTCCACTCTTCCTGCAGCATGGAGAAACCAGTTTCCCTTCTGGACTCAGGAATAAGGATCAAGGTAAGTAGTAACCTAACAGGCAGGAAGAGAGACTTGACTGTTTATTCCCCACCTGCCATCTTTCAGGTGACTTTTTATAACCCCCTCTAACTCAGACAGGCTAAACCATCCTTCAATTAGCACATGGCTGTTCCTGCAGGGATAACACAAATGTGAAGCAGAGTTCTTTTACAGAACAGGACCCCCAGGAGTGGATGGACAAGTATTTTCACCAATGTTCAGCCTTGCAATTTAGGTATCAGTGAACACTTTGAAGAGCATCTTTGTCACAGCTCTGCACACTCATACTGTGTTGCTTAGTGCAGAGGAGGTAAGTTGTACTGCCAACAGTAATGCTACATTCATGTTGGAAAACAAATGCAGTGGAGATAAGTGAGGAAATCTGTACAAAATGCCTTTTCTATTGTGTGAGGAGAAAGGGAAGAGGCAAAGGAGGAACCCTTGTGCAATGAAAATACATCTTTTACCAAGCTGACTACAGATGGAAAGAAGACAGACATTTAAAAGCCTACTGTAATGTGCATTTTATATAAATCGAAGAACAGTTCAAATACATTTTTCAAGGTTAATTGAGCACAGTAGTGTTTGGTTTTTTTTTTTGGTTTGTTTGTTTTTGTTTTTTTTTTTTTTACAAAAGCTGTTCAATCTCTTGTATTTGAATCTTCTTAAAATGTGCTGTGCAAAGCCAGTGCATTTCCTGCCTTTAAGGAGAAAGGCTATTGGACTCAACACTTGGGGTGGGTTTTCCTTAAGTTCATGTTCATTCCATTCTTTTCGCTGGACTTTTATCCGTGTATCTGGCTGTGCTGAAGCACATGTGCTGCGAATAAGGAACATGTTCCCACTTCTTTGATTCCTCCTGATCACACTGGAGCTGAAAGCTGTGTAAAGTGGCAGCAGATTTTGATTTCCCACTGCCCTTGTCAGACTGGATGTACAGTAAAATAACAGCCAAGCTGTGTATCTCTGGTCCCCCACTGTAACTCCCGCTGAGATAAAGAAAAGGCGCTACTTCAGCAATTACACTGGAAGTCATCTCAAAAATGAGTAACATCTCCATGGCTTCCAGCCCCAGAGGCTCCATATGGACTCATCCAGCTGAGCATCTGTGGAGTTTTGGCTCTAGGTCAAGAGGCAGAACTGCTATTCACATGTGTGTTTCTGGATCTCCATTTCTGCCCCCTCCCCCCATGCCCATGAGCTATCCCAGTATCCATGTCCATGAAGTTTTAACATGGGCTTGCTGCAGATGAAAGATGGATGTCAGCCCCAGCAGGTCAATATAATGTCCAAAAAAACATCCACCGGTATTGGCAAGAAAGCCCCTAGGGAATATATCTTCTGGAACGACAACAATTAAAAGAGATGGTTGGGGTAATTGCACTTGATTGAAGGGAGAAAATACTTTTTCTAGCAGAAAAATGAGCACTTAAAAATGTTCGACCAGACAAGGACAATTTATCCAGTTGGTGATGTGCAAGTACAGAGGGCAGTTAATTAATTTTAAATCACTCTTGCAGTCAGGAGAGTGATGGGAAAATGCCACCAGGATGGCTCTCGCTCTGGGTACAGTCAGGGGAACTTGGGTGATGGTTGGGATCAGGCTTGTCGGGCACAACCCCTCCTTTCCTTGTCCTGACTTCTCACCAAATGTATTCAGTTGGCAACAAGGTGTTGTCTTCCACTCTTACAAGCCTGCAGAGGTAGCCTGGGGCCTGAGTGTGAAGAGGGGAATTACTGCCTTCCTCCCAAAATGTTGTCTGTAATTCGCAATCTGCTTCCAAGGTTTAGCTGACAGCGCGCTGCTGTTTCGGGAGCGGAGCCCACCCCATACACCAACTGCGTATGGTGGCAGCACTGGCCTCAACAGGAGGAGCTGTTCCTCCTGTCAAAGGCAATCCACAGGCGTGACTGAAATGCGTGCAGAATACACCGGCTGAGGAAAACAAAGCTCTTTCCGTGGTCTTTCCCCCACTGATGTGTTTTAAATATCGAGTCACAATTTTTTTTTTTTTTTTTTTTGCCTTGGTTCCATTAGGATGATGAAAGGAGAGTGAACTAATTTGTGAGTGATATAAAAATTGCAGTTTCCTAAATTTACTCAGAAGCCTTCGGAACCAATCCATCCTGGGATTTGTCTATAGCAGGAATCAAACCTCCGGCTTAGATTTTGTTTAACTTGCATGAGTAAAACACTTCAAACTCGGTTATGTGTTGCAAAAGATGGAAGAGAAGCAAAGATTGAGCACTGGCACACTTCCCCACTGCCCCTCTTTCCCTGTAACTGTAAAGATCTGAATCAAATGCTCATTTGCACGAGCAGAACAGAGGGAGAAGCCTCACAGTTTTGTCTCCTTTAAGGAGAATTACAAACCACCGAAGCGCTGCCTAGAGCACGGAATGCAAGCATTACCTCATCACCACGCAGCGTTATTGGCTGGAGATAACGGGAGGTGGGGTGTTGGTGCATACCCGCCCGGCGAGAGCTGGGCTTTCTCATTATCTCTTTCTCTTTATTTCAAAACAACTGACCCTTTTAATGGGTGTCACCTACAGGGACATCCTGGTCTTTATGGAAGCCTTCTATAAAACCAGGAAGGACCAGCCCAAGTGCGATCATAAAGAGATTGAACGAGATCAATAGAAACAATTTTAAAATAAATACCCCTTAAATCCAATGAGCAATTGTGTATTCAATACAGCAGTTTTAACCATCCTTTTAAAATTACTATTAAATCCCACAGAGCAACTCTAAAAATTATGTAGTCATTAGAATCCATAGGGTTTCTTGATTTTTATTTTTTAATCAAGTCTCTGTATGTTTCCTAATGCTAAATTATGTCATTTTTATTCAGGACCACCTCTGTCATTGGTTTTCAGAAAAGTCATCATTGATTGCAGAGAGCATGAAAAGTCTGGTGATGATATTACTTACCTCTTGTGAGGACGTGGCCTTTCAGTCATTGAGAACATATTGCCCTGCTGGGACACACCAGGAAATTAGAATTTCAGTGCTAAGGTAAATCCCAAAATACTTTTTGAGGGACAAAGTTACCACTCCTTTTACAAACAAGGAGAGCAAGAGCAGTTAAAGTCACCTGCAAACATGATAGCTGCATGAAAGTGGCAGAATCAGGACTAAAAGCATTGTCTGAGTTCAAGCAATGCTCTTGCCACTGGCCTTGGTTTTCACTTAGATCTTACTGCTGTGAAATTCCTTTTGGCATTACAGCAATCCAGTGTAAATTAAGCAAGGATCTCAAGGTTTATCTCTTGATGAATAACATGGCCAGGTGCAGACACAGTTCCAAGAACCTCTTCAACATCTGTGCCATACAAAGCTGTATGCCATGTGTGCTGCAAAAGGTCTTTAATCCTTTATTTCCTTTATGGTGGTTATTAATAGGGGACTGAGTTCTGTCTTTGTCTCTCTGATGTCGTTTCCTTTGTTTCCTTTTAGGAGCAGCACAAGAGGATAGAGAGCAGACGAAGTGCAATATCCTGGTAATTAACTACCTCAGCAATATAGTGGCACCACGGCAATGGTAACGATTTGCATACATTAGCTTTCATGTTCCAGGAAAGCAATTTCTGTAGCATTTGAGAGAAAAATAAGGAGGAAAAAAGGGAGAGAGGAAAGGTTGAGCTGGGGTCAATATAGGACTGTAATTGAGATTGTTTTCCAAGACAGAATGAGTGAAGCTCTGAAAGTGCTTGGAGCCTTGTTAACTGGGTGTAATTCTACCTGAAGCAGTTAGTTGACAGTGCTGATCCAGTTTGGAGAGATACTTAAGCACCTTTAGGACCCACAGATTTCAACCAGTGCTGTAGGTGCAGACTGCCTCAGCTATACCCAACATCATGGGCCTGCATTTGCAGGACTTGTGATGCTGCACAGGCACTGCAACCTTCATGCAGTGATACCTTGCTTGTGAGTTCAATTCCTGACCAGAAGAGGAGACCCCCAAAACCTGTCACCATATCAGATGATCATGTACTAGCAGTGTTTTCAATGGAGAAACAGAACAGTGAAAATGTATCTGTCTCTGCCAAGCTCCTTTGTATCCTGTGTTACACTTCAGGGCTGTTAGAAGAGGCAGCAGTAGACTCCTGGACATTAAGAGGAGATAGAATCATAGAATCATAGACTGGTTTGGAGTGGAAGGGGCATTAAAGACCATCTAGTTTCAACTCCTCCAGGGGCAGGGATGCCATCCACTACATCAGGTTGCTCAAAGCCCCATCCAGCCTGTTCTTGAACACTTCCAGGAATGGGGCATCCACAGATTTTCTAGGTGCTCTTGGATCTGGGGTACAATGAAATAATCCATTGCCAGGGCAGGCTGTAGGTAGGGAGAGAGGCTCTAGCTGCAGCTGGTGTGCTGCTTCAGCCGTCGAGTCTCCTGCTCCTGTACTCCAGCTCATCATGGAGATGAACTTCATCAGAGAAAGAAAAGTAAAGCTCCTGCATAGACAAACCCAAAAGCTCTGTTTTCTTTTAATCTAAACTGCTGTGTGGGGGCAGTGATGCTACCCTATGGTAGTCATAGCAGTCTGGTTGAAACACTTGGATCAAGAAGACAAGTCTGTGCTCTGGTAGGCAGTATGGGAAGGGGTGCCTCAAGCTGGTTTCAGACCAGTGGGAACCTGCAAGCTCTGTGTTATCTATGAAGGTATTTCTGAACATTCATATTTGTACGACCTCGAAGCATGTGTCCTTTAAATTGTCTTTTTGTTCTTTTTTGTTGATTTACTCTGTGACTTTGGGAAAATTACTTCATATCTGTGTGCCTGAATTTGTGTATCCATAATAAGGGTGTATTATTAAACAGCTTTCTCAGAGAGACATTGTGAGCTTTAATGAATTCATGCTTGCAAAGTAATTTAAGATTTCAGATTAAAATTGTTAGAGAAGTGCAAAGTGCATTATAATTAAAACAGAGAGGATATAAAATAATAATAATCAAAAGGCCCTGAAGCTGCTGATAACTCTAAAGGGGGAATATGTATACTTGAAGTTACTAATAAAACCATCAACCACTGTGTTACAAAGTAAGATTTTTCAGCTGTATAACATTAGTTAATATTATGCTATTTATTATTCTGCTTACCCTTCCCATTGCATAGAAAGAAAATCTGTTAAACTGATCTCTCCTGGATTTACATCAAAAGGAGATCAGTGTTTGCCCAAAATATGTCAGAAGACCGCAAAGCCATGGAATGTTTGTTTGTATGGCTACCTTTACTCACAGCAGAAATCTCTGGGATGACTTACCTGAGTGACTCCAGAAACCTTTGTTGAATCAGGGCCTTGGTGTGCAGGAACAAGGGGTTGAAAAATTTTCTTCTTGCCACAAACAATAAATTCCACAAAGCATAAAGTCCCCACAGAGTACCAAATCCTTGGAAAGAAATTGTGTGGCACGTGCCAAAGCCTTTTCAGCAACAGAGATTTCATTCTGTAACACAAAAAACAGGGATTAGTGTGACCTTCCACACCTCCATAAAACAAAGGTTGCCTCTGCACATGCCCAGGCAAAAGCTGTGGAGAGGAAGGCAATAACTCTAGAGAGGTGTTTCAAAGAAAGCTGTTGGAGAAGAGGCAGTGCAAAACCACAGAAGAACAGGAAAGAATAGATTTTCCATTCTGTCCATCAGGATTATCCCTTTCACAAAAATTATCCTTTTGTGTATGTAAACATTTGGGGTTTGGTCAAGATACAATCCTTTTTCGTCTTGAGCCAAAATCCCAAAACTTTTGGATCCCAAAAGCAAGACCAAGACTACTTAAGGTCTGCACCAACTTGTTCCATTGTAAGCCCTATAAAAAACAACCTTTACTGTGCAGCCTGCAAGACCTGTGCCCCCTTCAGGTAGCTGATCCCTAGGCAGGGAGGGTGCCTGCTGGTAGGTCAGTGCAAGCTGGGTAGGAGATGTAAACTCACCTACCTTACAGATGGGGACAAATCCTCAGGCAATTTAAGTGGTCATTGGTTTCTGTGCTTCATGTACAGCTAATATCAAATGAAAGGCTGTGCAATCTTTTAAATAAAGGTGGCTTTCCTGTTACAGGATGAATTATGAATGATTTGCCTTCAGAGGTCAATGCTGAACTGGGGGAGAAGAGACAAGAGTGTATTTTGACTATTTGGAAATGTAAGGCCTTAGGTTGGACTTTGAATTTCAGTTTTCTCGACATATCTATGATGACTCTCATGTGGGAAGGAAAAAAAAAAACAAGAAGAACTATTTTTACTGTACTTTAGAAACTGAGTTTGTTTTCATGGAGCTGTACTTGATCCCTGTTGAGATGAATCTCAGAAGCTGCCTGATCTGAGCATGGCAAGCCTGAAATGCCTCTGGGTGACCATTAAGATTCTGGCTGACACCAGCCTCTGAGTTTTGAGAGCACTCTGGCCTCAGCTTCCCATTTTGCAACAGGGGAACTCAAGCAGTGCTGGTCTTGGGACAACAAAGATCCAAAGCCTTGTTCCTGTAAGCCGATTCCTGGTTCATCCTCACATGACGATGAGCTCCAGAAAAGCAGATTACACAGACTGTCCAATTTAGGGAGGACTGTAGATGCTGTATAGCTCTTAACATCCTTGGACATTGTGTTTTGATGAAGTGTACATTTTAGAGACTTAAAAGGGAATGAGAAAGAAAGGGATAATCCGTCTTTATTGAAAAGACAAAAGGGGAAATGTGGGAAGTATTCCAGCCCTCTGCCACAAAAATACCTTAATGTATTAGTCATCTGAGTGACTGCAACATGTTCTGACAATTCTAATGCCAAATATGTGACTGAAATACCGAGGAAAACCAGGTGTCCATAGTCTTTTCAGCAATAAGTAACACCTCAGATACATTCTTTGAAAAAGCCCATTTTGTGTTAGATAGTTTGGGGTTCAAATGTTTACAAACCCAAACTATCTGCAGTCTGGGCAGCATTTGTGGGTCTTAATAGTGGCTGCATTTCTGGAGTGGTACAGAAAGCCTCAGCCTCAGTGCTGTGAAAGCAAATGTGTGGGTGCTTTCACTCAGAGCAACTTCACAAAATAAGAGGTTTTCCTAGTGCTGTGGGCAGGTCTGATCCAGCTGTGAAGTTGGGACTCTGTAACATGAAGTAGTTCATGCTTTCAAACAAATGGTCTGATCTGAGGAAAAGAAGGAATAATCTTCCCGTTAAATCTGTTCCTGCATAGGGCATTTCAGCTATTTAGCACTCAGATTTCTTTTTTTCCTGTGGTATGAACAGATACAGAAAAAAAAAAAAAAAAGTGTGTGGCAACTGGATATCATTCTTCACTTAAATTATGCAAAGTATATTGCAAAGGTGAGAAAATGCTCCTTTTCCCCATTCTCAAAAATGTAGAAGGTATAAAGACAAAAATCCTGCAGGTGGCTGAAGAGAGAGGTGGAAGAGATGGGAATGTAGTTCCTACGTTCTGTGTCTCAGTGTTCTCCTCTGGTAAGTGTTGGAGTCTTGTTCTGTGCCAAAGGAGGGAACTTTGGAAAAGACACCAAAGTATATAGCATTATGAGAAGTGATCATAAATATCTTTGTAGTGTTAGATGTAGTACTTGCTTGGAGACATCTGATTTATCAGAGGAGTCAGTGCTCACTACATTGGATATTTACTTCTTTTTAGCATTTCAAGTTGTCAATAAAAACACTTAAGTATATATACATATGCTGGCTGTGGGGAACTACAGATATTAAACCAAAAAGGACCGTGAAATATTCTGGATTTGGCTTCTTTCCTATAAACGGGCCCTAAACTTCATCCAGTTACTTGTATACTGATTTCAGTAACTTCTGTTTGGTTAATGGAAGTTTGATCCCCATCTGAGGATGTCAAATATGCAGGAGTTGCTATTTCCCTTGGTAGTTTATTCCACGCATTTGTGTCCCTTACTGGAGAGACTAGGGATGAACCTGGTAAGAGGAAAGACTGAAAATAAGGTTTATTTATAGCTAACTGCATAAAATTTTAGTGTTTGTCCATTTGCTCTAGAGTTTTTCTAGCTTCTCATTTATCCCAGGAAAATCATTTCTGTATACTTTTTCAAGTAAGTTCTTGATGTTTGTCACTTTATCTGGACTTCCTTGTTCTAAGCAAGCTGATCTTTATTTTCCCAGTGTAACACATTTTCCCTGGCCAAAACTCTTCTGTCTTCTTTCTGCCTTTTTCAATTTTCAAGTATCTTTTTTTAAAACTTAGATAAAAGATTTGACTACACTATTCTAGTATTGGTCTTGCCAGTCTCATATGCTCAAAAACACTGTTTGTCTGCTCACTCCAGTCTTCTTGTACAGGGTGAAGAACAAATGAAATTAAAGTGAAAATTTCTGATTCTAAATACAGCTGACTCTGGAATTATGTAGTGTGGATTTTTTAAAGTAGAAAATGAAAATATAGTCGGTAAGTAAAGGAAACAAGACAAGAGCCTGAAAATAGCCAACTGTTCCAGAATAGCTCCGAGAATAGATTTTTTCCCGTATCTCTTAAGCTATTCTTAGGCCAGTCATTTACTGCATGAACTCTTAGTGTACTCCTCTAGACAATGTCTCAGCTAAGGAGGTCTAAGTGAAGTTTGGATAAAGCAGAGTCTGCCCCTGTTGTAGCTCTGTGCTTTCTGTGTCTGCATCTCCATTGGGATTTATACTCATGTGCATGTCATGGCACAACTGCTGGTTGTTCCAGTTACCCAATCTTTCATCTTCCCACCGATCTGTGAAGTACATGGGTGGAGCTTTCCTTTTCATTTGGAGGAGATGTTGAGCCATGAATGTGTCTTACTAATTTTACGACAGCATCACATAAAACTAAACATTATTATTTCATCTCACTTACAGTGATCCACCTCTATTACTCTTCTAAGAGTGAATAATAAAGAACTCAACTCTAGGATTAGAAACAATAGCTACAGCAGATGTTTGAAGGCATATTTTAAAAAGTTGGATTTCTTCTGTCTGAAAATAAGAGTGGCCAAACTGATATTGATCAGCTAAATTTCCAGCACAAATTTTGGAGAACCGTTGAGATTCTGGTAACTTCACTGAGACGCTTAAAGGGAAGCAGAGATCTTCTGAGACAATCAACCTCAGAGACAATGAAGAGAATATTTTATTACTTAATTAAAAGTGGGGTAAATAAAGCTGATTTATGAAAAGACATCAGAATGTGAAAAAATTCTAAAGTCTAAAAGAAACAAAAGTCTAGATTCTGAAATTGAGTACATACCCAAGTATAAATTCTTAGTTTTATAAATTAGAGCAGATTTTTATAATCACCTGCTGGACCATCCCTGAGCACTCTGGTCAATAGAAAAGACTTCAGGGAAAATTAAAACTGCAGTCATTTTAATTGCTCCACAGTTTATATATATACATACTTTTTTTTTTTTTTTTTTTTTTTTTTTTTTTTAAGATGGTTTTCAAGGCTGGGCAAAACACAGTTCCAATAAAGTCAAATCAATCACAAAGTTCTAGCCATCTTTTCTTGTCTCTCAATTTTACTGATTCTTTCAATTCTAATTCTTTATTAGCTTGATTCCCAAGCTAATTTTCCTCTAGAGCAGGAGGATGAGGGCTATTAGCCAAATGGGCTATTGTTTATTACAATCTGTAGTGGGAGTGATGGCAGCTGTGGATGGTAGTTTTTCATTAACAGTTAAGTAAAGCCAATAAGTGGTGTAATACCCCGTGCAATGGCAGATGGTGAGCTGCAGAAAGACTTTCTACCTCAACCAGTGCTCATCTTCACTTTGAAATACCATTTAAAAAGAAAAGAGTTTTAAAAAGGACCACCTCTTCAGCTACCTTATTCCCACATAACTTTTATGTGTCTGGAAATGTAGACCAAATACAAACTGCTAAGATAAAACAGGCTGCTTGCAATAAAAAGGAGGAGAAAATATCCCTTTCCATTTACAATTTGACTCCTACCTACAGTGCAGTTTCCAGCCTATTTTATGCTCTTTTCCTTTGCAGAACTGAGTGGGTGCCTATGCCTGGAATAAAGCATCAGACCATGCTGAACCTCAAACTTTTACAGCTTTCTATTTCAGAATCAGCAGTGTAGGTAGGTTAGGGTAGAAATGCTCTTCACATCCCTCCTGGCAACTCTCCTGAAAACTTGCTCATGTTCCTGGTGAGTTATCTTTATGTTCTGGTTACACCAGAGCAAAAGGGTGACCTCACACAGAGAAGCCGAATCCTGGCTGTTTGAAGTGAAATATCTGAAGAATACAAGCAATATTTTGTTCTTGAATCTAAGAAAATGTCTCTTTTTTGTACCAGCATTGGTTTCTACCAGGTCTATGATTTCTGGCAGAAACTTCTTCCTGATATCAACAACTGCACTGTTTTGGATACTGTCATCATGGATATTGTACAGCATCTAGAGAGGTGTTCTAAATGGTTTCCTAGGCATTCTATAGTGTCTTCCATATCTCATAATGCTTATGCTCTTCTAGCATTGTAGTTTCATATTGAAGAAAAAAGAATATAAATAATGGATTGGACCAGAGTACTAAACCTTTAAGTAGTTCCTGAGTCTGCTAGAGATCCCCGCTGTATTCTGAGTCAGGAGCTAGAGAAAACAGCCGTGCAAGTTTAGGCCCTCCCTGCCAGCAAATAGGTTATCTGATGCCTGAAGCATCAGTGCAGTTTCTGTACGTTATTGCTGTTAGAGAGTGAGAGTGATGCAGCACCGTATTTCCAAGTGAATGCACGAACTTTGTGAGTCATAGCTCTGCTCTGAAGGGAGGGACAGAAACTTCTTTTTGGTTTATCTGTTCTGCTGTGACTAGAAAGTTAAAGCAAAACAATAAAAATATAAAGTTAAGGCCTGGTAAATCAATATATCTGGTAAATAATAAACTCTTCTTATTTATTATTTTCTGTGAGGGAAGTTAATGAGAAATCCAAAGGGAGTCTTCCACAGGGGATACTGCAATGCATATTTTCCATTCCAAGTGGTTGCAGCTTCAGTGAGAGCAGAACGGTGCCCGCCTTTGCATGTAATTGCAAACAAAATATCTGCAATCCCAAATCAAAACGCACGTCACACAGACACTTAAAACACCTCTTTGGGAGCTGCCTGTGCTTCATGGGCAAGAGGTTACCAGTATCTGCATTCAATCATCAGGAGATCTGTGACTGCAGCCCAGGGTGCTGTAGAGGTGGCTCTGAAATATAGCACTTGGACCTAGGCTGGAGAACAGCCCTGGCTGTAGGAAGTTCCTGTCTTTGATTCAGATCTAGACTTCTCACTCTTTTTAAATTGAAGAAACATTGACAGTTCTGTCATTTCCAATAAAATTACGTGTGGCCCTCCTATGTGAAGAGCTCCTTACAACTGACATTGGTGGAATGGATCTCAATGAATGATTCCTCTCCTCAGTGGTGGCATTGTTTCCTTCTCCTGTGGAGCTTGTGCTCTCCTCCTCATGGGGAACTTCTCAGTTAAACCTAGGAAACAGCACCAAACACCCTCAGCTGGTGCAGCAGCTCTCCCAGCCTCTTCTGAGTGTCCAGCCCCTCACAAGAGGAACAGCTCACATCTGACCAGGCGTGTGGAGCCAGAGGATGCTCTGGCCCCTGCCAAGTGCAGGCAGCCACTCACAGCTCACCGGCATGTGGAAGGAGGTGTGCTGCTCTGAGCCCATGCAGAGCTCTGGGCTTCATAAAGTGCCTCGGCACGATTCCTCTTCCATGGCTTTGGCTGGGAGTGATGGGGGGAAGGGGCTGCCCCTTCTTTTGTTTCCTCAACTGGGGACTTCCAGCGTGTCATTTTCGTCTCTGCATCTTAAGTCTCCAATCAGGATCAATTATGATAGCACACTATGTAAATATTAAAGACAATTGCAGAGCTTTAATTAAAGCCAACTCTGTTTCTTTTTCCCCCTCCCTCCCTCACTCCTCTCGACTTAGTCAGGAACACAATAAACTTAATCAGCTGCCCCAAATTATGCATGCATTAGCCCGTGAGATTCAGCAGGGCCAGGCTTCTCAAGGACAAAGAAATATACTGAGCTCCAGCACCTCACTTTGTTTTCTCCAGCCATCTTTTGTGGTGTGTCATGGGAAAAATTCTAATGAGTCTCTCCGTGCTGCTGGAGAAATTCCTGTCAGGCACAAGCCAGTCGCTCTCTTTCTACTCTTTATTTTCCAGATACAAATTTTCTGTCACCCTGCCCTCTCATGAAGAGGGAAAGTTGCATCAGGATAGACTAAACTAGCACTGACTGATGACAATCTGTAACCATTTTGTTTTTCTGGAGTTGGTTTTCCTCCCTTCTCACACAACTTGAAGCTTTTTGGCACTGCAGCACAGTGAAGAGTACATGTTTGCATCTACAAAACAGTTTCTCTGCATCTAGTGTCACTGTGCATGGATTTGATTGTGTTTGTCACATAATATTTTTTAAAATATGTTATCAAGCTGAGGATGTGGTACAAAGTCTTCTGCTTCTAGGGAAATTTCTGGCACAGTGGAGATGCAGAATTTGCTAACTCTCCCTCTCTCCAAATCTTCCAGCTAGCAAAACTGCACAAATTAGCAAAGCTTCAGGAGGGAGATGCACACTGTCCCTCTGACTTACCTTTAGGACAGGAGGCTGAACACTGACACAGGCTTTTTTCTAATTATTATTTTTTTTTTAATCTCGATGCTGAGGATTTGAACAAAGGAATTGTTTCCTGACGCCAGGTCCGGAGCTCGCTGAGTGCCCGCTGCATGTACCTGCAGCGAGAGGAGGGACAAGGAGGGGTGGAGGAGAGGGGGCAGCTGGGGAGTGTGGCCATGGTGTCCTGCTGGGCAGCGGCTGCGCTGCCACAGCCCCCTGGAAGCAGGAGCTGGTGCTCTGGGCTCTGGGCGTACATCCTCAAGCTCGGCTGTCGCTTTGAGCATGTGCTGCATGGTTGTGGCAGGAAGCTGCTCTGAACAAATGGCTGTGGGGGTTCTTGTTTGCTCATGGGCAGAATAATAACTTGCTGCTCTTTGTATTAGGGGGGGAAAGCCCTGAAAATGCAGCTTTCTGGAAATATTTGTGCTTATTTATGTTAGTGTGTCAGTCTCGATTTAAGAAGGCAAAACAAAAATAGAAATTTCGCCTGATCTCTGGCTGGCTTGCTCACCAGTCACATGGAGCTTAACAATAGTCAGACTCAGTGTGTGCCCGGTCTGGGAAAGCACCAACAGGAAACGAGGACGTAATCTGAAGCATGACATCATCCCAGCAAGGGAACCAGCACCCCTGCTTTATTTCTCCAGATCAAAGACAGATATTTACATATCTAAATTGGAGCTGTTTGCCATGATAAGAATTAAATCTACACCATCTAACACTCTATCTAAGACACTCTCCACTATTTTTATAAAAAATAAATAACTTGGCTTTGTTTTGACCTTTGTGTGATTCTATGAGGAAGCTGTTCCTCCAGCACAGCCCTGCCCATGGATGATGAAGGTAGGAATGCTCCTCCTCTGAGTGCAGGGAACCACCCAAGGGCTGTACCTTTGCAAGAGATCACATCAGGAAGGGAGTCCAGCGCTGGAGTTGCTCAAGGAAGAAAGGAAAAAAACATCTTTGTTTGCCATCTAGGCAAATCAGCTTGAGCCCACCAAGGTGCATTCAGAGGGGCTCCCCATGCAAAGCTGAGAATTTGATATCCTCTTTCCATTGTGTCCTACTCAGGGTTTTGTTTTCACTGCCAGCACGGTGTTAATTTTAGTGTAGATTAGCTCACTTCAGTTTCCCAAGGTCAGTTAGGTGTCAGGTGTGTCCCGCTAGTTTGGGACACAATACTTACTTTATTTACCTATCTAACAACAAAATCAAAAGGTGCCTAGGCCCTATGTGGATTTTAATTAATGTAGATGTGGTTTACTAACTATTTCCTGCTAACATGACTGGTTTTTTCTAGTGAAGGCACAATCCTTGGGTTTTTACTGCCTCAACCACACAACAATATACTATGAATATACCAATTGCTGACAGCCAATGGATTTATTATTTTAGTTGCACGTTAAGTCCCAGTTTTCAGACTCCATAAAATCTGTGTTCAGTAGGATACACATTGCCCTTCCTTTGCCACAATATACCAAGGTATATTACATTCCTCAGCAGAAAATACTGGCAAATGAGAACAAAAGAAGAAATGAATTTTCAATCAGAAATGAATTGAATCCTTAAAATTAGGGAGATTAAAATGATTTTAAACATAACATGAGTAGGAAATTTTGTATTAATTTACCCGATAAGTGACCTTCTTCCTCTTAAGCCCAGAACAAATAAAAATACAATAGCTATTAAGTCTTCTGACCATCTCATCTCCATATTTTAAGGATCTGCCATTCAGCACTTACATTTAATATTCTGTTTCAGAGGAAAGGTACCCTTTGGTCTGGCTGGGTCCCTTTGTTTATAGAGAAGTCTTCAGAATTCAGTGATAAATAAGAGAAAGAAAGTCTCAATAATAAAGTTGCAAACATTCTGCATTTTAAACCCTGGCAATGCCTGCTTGCCTGTTTTGTAATGTATTAAACTGTTATTTGTTTGGGGGTTTAATGCTCAGCTTTCCCTAGCAGGACTAATGCAATGAAAACCCGAAGGATTTGACTTTGTTGTGATAAACCAAAATCTCCAGTGAAGGAAATGAAATGAATTTCCTGAATCTCTGGACAAAAGTTACCACAAAAGCTTTAGTACAGTTTTGTTAAAGAGGCTTATTGAAAAAAGGCAATGGAGAATTGTCCCGTGTACTACTGCACCACTAGAAGGGAACAGTCCTCTGCATGCTACTACATATCCATTCTTGTGGATCAGGTCTTCAGTATTCCAGGTGAAGCTAATGGGAAGCAGCTTCCTCACAGGGAGGCTGCAATAGCACTGCAGGTGTGAAGGGAGACCAGAGGCTGAGGACTAGGGCTATAGAGAAGGAAAAAAGTGTTCTCATATGTGCCCATGAATGGAATAAAGACAACAAGCTGGTGTGTGACAGGTGAAATCCTCAAAACAGTTTAGTGGAAGGACAAAGATTGTTTAGAAGAAGGCAAGGTAAATGCCACATCTGCATTTAACAGCCCGTGTCATACAGTCACTGAATAGTAAACAATGATGCACCAGATAGAAGTAAAATATTGTGTATATACAGTTAATATTAATTCTGATATATGGTTAACAAAACAACTATCACATGACATTGTAATTTGCAGAAAAGCCCTCCAGAGTGGAAGAAATAGGGTAGCAGAAGGAGTGCAGGAGAGGTGTAATTTTATTACTGTGATCACAAGGCGTAGGCTAGAAGGTGAGGGAAGGAAGAGAGAAAGGAAAAGTCTCTGAAGCGTTCAAGTAGTTCTTGTTAGGTCCTAACATCAAACCACTATAAAACTAGGGCCCATTTATTCATCAAAGCACTTCCCCTTCCTGCTCCACACTGCTGAGAAAACTATGTAACATTAGTGGCACTGTCAGAGAGATGAGGAACTGTTCTGTTTCTGCATTTCCATAAAAAAGAAGGCAGGAGACATATCATTAACAGCTTATCTACTATTAGTCCTAGTGTACTATTTCTGCTGGGGGGAAAAATTAAGAAAAAAGGGCAAAGGAAGGAAAGGAAAATGATTCTGCTTCAGAGAGCAAAGAAGAGTGGGTTGGAGGTTACATCAGCTGCTGGGCTGTCTGACTTCCAGACAATAGAAGAGATGGTCTGGCTATGAGCCAGGTGAGAGACTTCAAACAAAAGGCACATTTCAATTGAACTTAAAGTTGAATTTTGCCAAAACTTCATGAAAAAGGAGGCTATTTCTGCAGAATGTAATGGTTTTGGAGAATTAGCAAATTTTAACTGCTCCGTTTTTCTCATCTCCGCACTCCCATGGCTGTAGTTCAGTTTTAAACCAAAATCACTTCCTGAATTATCTGGTACTACATCTCAACTTTTCCTCTACTCAGCTGGAGCTGGTAATACAACTCCAGCACCTACACTTTTAAGCTGATAGGATTGCAAATAGTGTCATGCCACCAGCCATGGTGAAGCACAGCTTGAAGAGTCTTCAGTCACCACAAACTTGCAGCTCCAGATATGGTCTGCCTTTAAGTTAAGATTTTCTGGTCCTATTGGACTGTTCACATACACATGGTCAAAGAAAATTACCAATGACCTGATGCGGCGTTTCGACTTCTTACTACTTAGAGTTTCTCTATCACGGTGATATAAATGCAAATCATAATGGTCTCTCAGACTCCCGTGGAGGAGGTGTAATACTTACAGGTTGTGAATTAGTTTTCCTAAGGTTCTGTTGCAGTTTTACCTTATGGAAAGAAAATTTTAGCTCTTCCCTAGGCCACAAACCACCTTTCTTTTTTTCTCTGTTCTTTCAATGTTTCAGCTCTGACTTGCTTCTGTATGATTTTTGTGGATGGCATACAAAGGTACAAACCAGTGGACTGTAGTTCACTTGCAGCTGGACCTTGGAGAAGAACATAAGAACTGATGGCTTTCAGACTCAAAAACTGAAATGACAATAGGGAGACATCAAGATTTTTAGGAGAAAGTAACCAAATTGAGCACTCTCTATGTTTATATTTTTCAAATGCAAATGATCTTCGTAAAGGTCTGACACAGAGTTGTAGGAAACAAAGAATTGGTCATAGAGATTACTCTGGACGCTGATACTGCTCCTATTGGGGAATTGCAGCTACAGGCCTGCAGGCCACAAAGGGTGTCTTTTCTCATCCAGCTATTTTCATTGTTGGCTAAGATTTTTAGGCTTCTGGTTCACAAATACACTACATGTATGCTGAATAACATAGCTGAACAGTTGGCTCATCAATATTTACATGGGAGACCTTTATAAATAACACATCAGATTTACACACAGAGGTTTGTTAAACTTACAATTATGACTTCCACCACCAGCCCCAAGAGCTTGCCTCTGCCTTGGAGATGGCTGATGGAGGCAAGTTTGTACACTGGTTGGAGGAAAATAAGAATAAATAAGCTTTATTGGTTTTTACATCTGTAAAATCTGCCTTCAGAATTACTCGGCTGTGTCACTGCTGTGCTGCATGGTCTTCTGTTGCCATTTGGCTGTTTGGAACAAATGAAAATGAGCTAGTCAATGAAAAGGCTCCCTGGGTTTTAATGGTGTCAGTAAAATGAGATAATTATCTTCTGTTACCATAGAATATGCCCAGCCAGTACCCCACTTACTTATTCATAGAGAATAAATAACATATATTTCATAACATTTATTTCAATTTATTTCAATAACATTTATTTCATGATTTTATTCAAGTTGATAAGAGCTCTTCTTTTCCAAATGATTTGCAGGTGATTGTGATCTGTTAATGTAATTTTTTTTTTTTTTAATGGGAATTGTTAATCCCAGGCTGAAATTCTTCCTTTGGAAGAAGAGATGAAAAGAGCAGCATGGGTATAAATATGGAGTGGTTGATTTGAAGGCAGCATCATTGTGCCACCTGCAATGGAGCCCTGCTTCTTGGAGTCTTTTCTGTGATACTGAATTGCAATTTATGTCTGTGGTATATCATCTTCGCTGTCTCTCTGCCCCTGGTTTGAAACTGATGTGTTAATTCTCGATGACTCCTGCTGTGTGCAAAGCTGATCAACCTTGCCTGCCCTTCCTGCTGATTTCTATTTAAAAATAAGTAAGTGTCTGAGAAACTCAGACACTTGCTGTGGAAATGGGGTGGAGGGAAACTCCCTAAGAGTGGCTCTACCATAGGGAGCCCTGTCTCACTGGGCTATCTTCACTGATAAAGGGAAGGGGGTATTTTTTTCTAAAAGCTACTCTGAAAGGTTCAGGCACTGGGGAGCATGCACTGAAGGAGGCTGTTGGGAGGACAGAGTGCCTTATGGAGTCAGTGATTTGATGAGCACTTAGCTCGACTTGCTGAACCTTCTCCTTGACTGTGTTGTGAGTTGAGCTTCATAAGCATCACCGCAAGACAGGGTTTTAAAGAGGGATTAAAACTCTGTAGATGTTCACAGGGAACTCCTCATGGGTAGCAATCTGAAGTGGAAAGAGAAATGTTATCTCAGGATACCGCCTTCCTCTCATCGGGTCCCTGTAGCTTTCAGAACAGAGGCACATCACATGTGCCATGTGAAGCTGAGGCAGACTCATGTCCTGCCATGAAAAGGGATCTGCGGTTTGGGAGACAGAGGAATTAAACCTCCTGACAAACAGAATCACCAGGAGGGGGTGAATGTCACCACAGTTTGTCTCAATGAGATCTTTGATGAACTGAGAGTAATGATAACTTTGACATTTTAAGGAAATTTGCCTGCCCCTGGCAGCATTTCCACTGATGATGGAGCCACTTCTCAGAGCAGATATTATAAACAACAAGCACAGTTAGCTTGTTCAGTGCCATGTGTCTCACTGAGAACTTATCCCTCTGGAGCAAATGGTCCTACACAGCCGATGTGCATCGCGGCAAATATTTGGTATCATGGGCAAAAAATGAACTTTCAGCTGGAGTAGGTTTGATCATTGCTGATTGCTGTGCTGTTAAATGTGCTTGCTCCAGATCAGAAGCAGCCAACCTTCCAGAGCCTGACAGGCAAGAAAATAAAATGTGTAAAGTCAGAGAATCATGGGTTTTATAAGTGACTCAATTTAGCATTTGGCAGGTATTTTTACATAAAAACTAATACACACCTACTATGCAGCACCCAGTATATCTGACTTGCTCTTTCACAATTTCAATTAGAGTCCAAACATACATTTTAGTATATTCTACCTGCTAATCTTAGTAGCATGGCTATGGCTTGTTATTAAAAATAGTTGCAATAATAATTCTAAAATTTTACCCAGAAACAGACCAGTTCTGGCCTCACTGGTTGTATCTCTACGAGCAAATAAACCAGGCCAGGGCTCCCTTCTGCAGTCCTGACAGTAAGTGGCACAGCCTGCAATCATATAGGTAAGCTGTATTCCCCCAAAAAGGAAGGGACCTCGTCAACAGTGCCTCTTGTGGAAAATCCTCAGCACCAAAACATGCCTTGGCATTGCCTGGAACTGTTGGCACAGGTCAAACCTATGCCAATAAACACATCAGCAGTGAAACAGTGCAGATGCTCTGATGCCGGTGATGGGATCCATGCCTTTGTCCATTTCAGCTTGCTACTGCAGTTGTAGCCACTGTGATGTAGAGGGCTGTTTATGTCCTGGGGTGATTTTCCCAAGAGGTGGCTCGTGTTCTGCTGTGCACACATAAAGATACGCAAAATGCAGCACCTTTTTGTAGGTGGACTATGATAAATTAAAGAGTCACAGTAAAGTTGTGCTCCCTTGGCTAGCCATGGAAAAATAGAGCTGCCTCTTCTCTTGCCTTTGCCAACTGGTCCCCAGTTCCTGTGGAGAGCCAGGCACCATCCATTCCCTGCTCATCTGGTTGGCAAGTCCCTGCACAGCATGGTAACTAGAAGTCCCTGCCTTCCCTTCTCTGCCTCATGGAGGCCATTAGCATCTTCTGAGAGACACAGCATCTCCCTGGTGCTTCAGTTGCTTCCCTCTGGCCAAGCTTCCCCACTGCCAGGCAGTGGGTGCTATGTTCCAGCAGCACACAGAGGGATGGGGGGCTGCTGCCCTGAAAAGCCCAGTCACCCCATGAGCTGGTCCAGCATGGACTGGTGGGCTGGACAGGCAGACACAAAAAAGGATGCCTGATATACCAAAGAACTGCAGGAAGCTTGGGAAATACATTTTAGCAAAGCCCTGTTTCAGCCCGATTCCCATCTGCTCCCTACAACATGCCATATCATGTGAAGTGGGGCCTAGAAAGCCAAAAAGCAGCAAGATCTTGCTGTGCTTATCTAACCTGACCATTGCTTCCATTCAAATTACTTTTTTCATGTTTTATAGAAACTGCCTAGTGAGGCCTAAGGAGCAGCCCAGGGATTTTCTGAGGGATTGATTAAGCACAATTCACGTCAGGCTTCAGCAGGTTTAGCTGTTCACTCCAGTCATGCCCATTGCAGGGGGCGAGACCCCTTGGCAGGTGCCTCTGGATAGCATTGCAGCACAAGCTGTCCGAGTACCTCCTTTTGCAAAAGGGCTTCGAGAGGCTGAAGGATGAGTTTAGTAACTTCTGAAAAACAAACTGCTTTTATAGAAGCTGCAGTCTGACTCCACTGCTTTGAGCCACGAGGATGTGATTTAGAGGGCTGTTTGAGCAGGTACAGAGTAGGTTCTCTGCCAGTTGAAATCTGTATCTCTTTAATGGGCTGGGGAGAGAAGGTACTTCTGCTTTCGATCAAGTTAATGAACTCTCATACTGTGCTGGCTGGAGCAGACAAGGGGATACAAATATAGCCCTGTGTTTGTCTTTTCTGAGCACTCTACAAATGTTGCAGCACGTTGTATGAGAAATCTGCAACTCTGAGACCAGGATATGGGATTCTTAATTTAATTTCTTTTCAAAGGACTATTAATAGTAAATCAAGCATCAATTTAACATAACCAGAGCGTGGGTGCCAGCTCTCCCTTTATAGCACAGCATATGCATGTCTTCAGTCAGCTTAGTTATTGCAATGGTAGTATTGAAGCTTGAAAGAAAGCTTCCACCAGCACTGTGAAGGTGGATGATCCTGTAGAAACTTACTTTTTGCTGAGCTATTTGGAGTTCACAGCAGACTTAAATTCAGTAGAAAACCAGAAACCTTTCTGTTGCTCCCTGAGACTTGATTGTTTAATGGCAAAAGAAAATCTGGTAAAGAACCATGGACATGGGAAACACCAGTTAAAGACCTTGGGTTGGTTTGTGCCTTTTTTTTCCCCCTTTTTCAAGAAACAAAAGACAGTGTTCTTGTCAGACAACATCAATGCATCTTAGGGCTGATTAAAAAGTTTTGCATGTGCTCCTGCGAGACTTCCCCTAACCTGTCATGGTTTAGGAATGGTGCTCCCCAATTTAGTGTTCTCATTGCAACACCCCACACCATGTGCCACTCGCTCACTCCCTCCTTCTCCTGCAGCAGACTGGAGAGGAGAATTGGAGGCACAAAAGGTAGAGATCACAAGCTGAGATAAGAACAATTTACTGGCAACAGCAATGAAATAAGAAACGAATGGTCACAGCAACAAAATTAATAAAAGGGTGTACAAGAAAGGCGAACAATTCCCACATGAGTACCTACCACACAGAAGAGCCCCAACAATACCCAACCATGCCATGCTATCCTGACTGGAACCACCAGTAAAGAGAGCATATTGCTTTTCATTTTCTGGTAGCTGATTACATGGTGGAACCTCCACAGCATGTGTCACCTTTCCTCCTCCTCTGATGATGATAGTCCGAAATTTTTGCCTTAATGATGAGCTACAAGATCCCTGTGCAATTGGGTTTTCCTATTTGAGCTTTCTGTGTGGTCAGCACGACACACTTACTCCACATGGCATCAGTGGCATGATGTGTGGAAGGGACTTTCCCTTTGAACATCCAGCCCAGCACTGGTAGTCAGGGTGCCAGAAGAAGCTGTGCTTTGGTGCCAATTACGTCTGAGGCAGCTCAAACCCCTTCATAAACTGCCAGTGTCTCTTTCTCAGCTGGGGTGCAGCTGGCTGCAGATCCTCTGTGTCCCCGAATCCAGAATCCCAGAGGCTGTTCTTGAGTCTCTCCAGGTACTTTTTGCCAGAGACTCCAGGAAGATCCATTCTCCCTGGCTGCAGTGTAGTGCACATTTTTGACATATTGTCCTCTCCTTACTGGCCCATGGGCTACTGCATGGACAATCTCCTGTTTAATTTGATCAAAATATTCTTGTTATTCAGGATCCCACTTAAAATTGTTCTTCTTCTGGGTCACTTGATAGAGAGGGTTTACAATTTGACTGTAATCTGGAATATGCTGCCAAAAAGCCATAGCACTATGAAAGCTTGTTTCCTTTTTAGTGGTTGGTGGGGACATAGCTGCTGTTTTGTCAACCACATCTGTTGGAATCTGATGACATCCATTTTGCCATTTACTCAAAAAAACAGGATTTCCTGGGCAGGTCCCTTGACCTTACTTTGCTTTATGTCAAAACCAGCCTTCAGAAGAATTCGAATTATCTTCTCTGCTTTCTCAAAAACTTTCTCAGCTCTGGTGTCCCACACAATGATGTCATCAATGTACTGCAGATGTTCTGGAGCCTCACCCTTTTCCAGTGCAGCCTGGACCAGTCCATGGCAGATGGTGGGACTGTGCTTCCACCCCTGGGGCAGTCTGTTCCAGGTGTACTGCACGCCCCTCCAGGTGAAGGCAAACTGAGGCCTGCACTCTGCTGCCAGAGGGATGTAGAAAAATGCATTAGCCATGTTGACAGTGGCACCACTTGGCTGTACTGGGCTCCAGTTTGTACTGAAGTTGCAGCATGTCCAGCACAGCAGTGGTCAGTGATGGTGTGACTTCTTTCTGGCCACAATAGTCTGCTGTCTGTCTCCACCCTCCAGTGGACTTACACACAGGCCATATGGGACCGCTGAAGGGTGAGAGAGTCTTGCTGACCATTCCCTGTCTCTCCAGTTCACAGATCATCTCATGGATGGGGATCACGGAGTCCTGGTTGGTGCAGTAGTGTCAGTAATGCACTGCTGTGGTAGCAATTGGTACCTGCTGATCTTCCACCCTCAGCAGTCCCACAGCAGAAGGGTCCTGTGAGAGATCAGGCAAGGTATTCAGCTGTCTCATTTTCTCTGTCTACACAGCAGCTATCCCAAAAGCCCAACAATGATTTTGGCTCTTGGCTCTTTAAGGAGTTTTATTTTAATAAGAAATTCTTCAAATGAGAGTGGCAGGAAATAAGGAAATGTGGTCTAATATCAAGATATATAGAGGGTAAGCAGTTGGTGGGAGGGAATGGCCAAAGCTGAAGAAGGTATTGGTTCAGTGTTTGCACAGAAAAAATAGAAGGGAAAATAATTTTGACTGGAATAAAACATTTGTCATTTGGGGCATATTTTGGAGTATTTTCACAGAATACTTCACACTATTTTTATTTCTAAATTCACTTCAGCATCACCAGAGATGCCTGTTGAGCCTTGTGGAGGCATCAAAGGGAGACAATAATAGAAAACACGTCTCTCCAGCCATTTTTGATAGAAAAAAAAGGAGAAGTACAGATGACTAAGTGTAAATATAGAATAGGGTAGAAGAATAAAAGAAACCACATGCAGCAGGGAAGAGAACAGAATGGACTTTCAAAAAGATCTGACCTATGCCTATGCACTAGCTCAGAGTCATGAGAAGCCTAGAGAAGGAGACAGCACGAGGTTGCATTATTGTTCTGGTCTGAAACTTGTTTATGGCAATATCACCTAAAATTCTCCAAATTTGTGTTAGAGACCTTTGCAAGGACTGTGTGTTATGTGCTTCCACCTAATGTGTGAGCTTTGACAAGATAATTGAAAATGGTTTCCCTGTCTCACAGAGCTCAGCTATACATCCATTCCCTGTGGACACGCACAGCAACTGTTTGTGTGGCCACCCGCAGAGCAAATCCACCTAAAGACTAACCTCGGCAGAAAATCTTTCAGCCAGATCCATTTCTCCATCTCTCAGTGGCTGGGCTGGGTTCAGTGCACTCATCACTGCATGTAATACCATGATAATACTCCATGATTATACACCCCACACCCAGCAAGGGAGGGAACCCTGGCAGTGAGTAGGCATCTGCTGCTGGGGTGGTACATGCAGCACAAGTGCTGGGCAGAGAGCTGAACGTGGCATTGTCTCCAGATTGTCTTTTGTGCCAAGATTTTCCACGGGAAAGAAGCCCTGATATATAGGGTACAGAGTAAGATACAAGCAAAGAAACATTAAAAATTGTGAAAAATATTAGACTGACAAGTGTAGAAATGCTAGCAAGGATTCATATTCACATGATATTTTAAGTAACTTCTTTATTCTTTCAGATTTACTCTAAAAGTTGTGGTTTTCCTCTCTGTACTGGGGATGGTGTTGCTTTGGTTTCATATTATATATGATATATTTTTAATCTCCAGATCGAGAAGAACACAGTCTTTTTCCCTAGATCAATTGTGGTTTTCTCCTTGCTAGATGGATTGATTCCATTCAGCTAATGTTATATATATACTTCACTGGATTTTGTTCTCCTTTAAAATTTGTGGGACTGAGATTGGTTTGTTACTCACATATAATAAAAACTGACAGGAGCCATAATACAGGCGTATGATTACAGAGAATAATTCATAATTTTTTTCTTCTAGGCAAACAGATGCAGTTGGAAAGGATGTCTGTTTGCAAGCATGGCTGTCTTTGTTCAGTCCACAGAAAGCCTGAACCATTAAAGAGTTTTAGCATGTTAGAGGGCTCGGGCAGCTGCTCCGGTCATTTTCACACTCTCTTTTCTTCCTGCTGAATATATTAACAATAATACCTTGTTAGAGGGGAGAGCTGCATGCAAGAAATAGGAAAATATTAAAGGAATGAACAAAGGAAAGGGATGCTGTTTTTAAACCCTAGTGGTCTCCTTTCTTTTTCTCTCCAAAATCAAGGATAAAAATATCTGTATTCTCAGAAGGGATTGGAAGCATCGAATATTTTATAAAGCATATTTAAAATTAGTCTAGGCAAAAAAACCCTACAAATGTAATCCAAGAAACAGAAAAATAATTTTAACTTCTTGGACAGAAAACCAGCCAGATTCAGTGTGACTAAAACTAGTTATTAAACATGTTAAATGATGATGGCCATTTTAGGGTCACTGGGGGAAGAGAGATACTTTTTAAATGAAGTCTAAATACTTTTTTTTTTTTTTTGTGGTCCTAACCAGGCATCTGAAAAAAAAATGGTTATATTCACGTCTCTGTTTGAAATGATGAGATACAAATGCTTTCTTCCCTGTAGGGGCTTGTGTGCTCAGGATCCTTACACTCTTCTGCAGAGCTCTTCCTACATCAGTAAAACAATGGCCGGGTTAGGCACAAAGAAAACCCTTTCAGAGCTGGGAATTAACACTGAAGATGTGGACGGGCGAGAGAGGATCCAGAGAAGGGCCACAAAGATGACCAAAGGACTGGGAAGCTTGCCATGTGAGGAAAAGCTGAGAGAACTGGGTTTGTTCAGCCTGGAGAAAAGAAGGCTTAGAGGACACCTAATCACCACGTTCCATTGTTTAAAGGGTGGCTACAAGATCGAGACTCTGTTTTTACAAGGAGTCCCATGAAAAAGACAAGGGGTAATAGGTAAAAGTTCCTCCTGGAAATATTCTGATTGGACACAAGAGGAAAATTTTTCACAACAAGAAAAATCAGCCATTGGAAAAAGCTCCCCAGGGAAGTGGTGGTTTCCCCAACATTGGAAAACTTTAAAATTCAGCTGGACAAGGTGCTGGGCTATCTTGTCTAGGCCGTGCTTTTGCCTACAAAGGTTGGACCAGAGGATTCTTGAGCTCCCTTCCAACCTGGCATACTATGATTCTCTAATTCTGTGATTCTATGACTCTGTGGTCATGAGTGCTGGGGGAGCACTGGAATTTGCTGGTTGCATGTGGTACAAGGGCACTGTCTACAGAAATTCAGTATGGATTTCCCATATCACTGGAAATCACAATCTAACCTGCAGCTTCTCTAATAGTTATTTTTGTCTACTCAGTGACCTCAACTCTTCATTGCTGCCAAATAAAAACCAAAAAGTGTCTGAACTTTTGCTTGTAAAAAACAAGGATGATGAGTTTTACATCCAGACTTGGTAGATGCTCATTCCCTCAGCAACAGTCACTTCAGAAGCTCATAGTTATTGCTGAAAAGGAAATTTGTGAAGCACTTTAAAAATATTCTTGTCAGTCAAACAACACTTTTCTTTTAAACGGTGTCTCCACATATCTCTCTTAGCTAGGCCCAGGTTTGTGTGAGGCACTTGAAGCTGAATTTATCCCAATGCATTTGGATGGACTCTGACATAGGTTCTGCTGGCTTTCTCAGAGGTTACAGCAATCCAGAATATTCTTTTTTTTTTCTTAGCTTTTTTTCCCCTTCCAAAAAATGGATGCTGATGCCATGCCTCCTTTACAGCTTTTGGGACTGTGGATGAAGTTGCAGTTGATAGTGTGTGCTCATCAGCTTGTATTCTCCCTGCAAAGTGCTAAGAACAGTTGGAAATGACCCCTCAGGGGAGAGGGATGGGACGGAGGGAACAGGAGGAAGACTTATCTCCTTGGACAGGGTCAAAGGCACTCTGCTGCCAAATAGTCCCTACCAATGCCATGGATTGCCTTCCTCTCAGCACCCAGACTTGGACTGCAGCTCTTCTTGGTTTTCCTCTTTGGAGGACTTGCTTAGGAAAAAAGCATCCCTTAAGAAAAGCTGTCTGCAGGGCACTGGGAAAGGAGACCTTCCTGATGGACCACTAAAAAGGAAGCCCCACTCACGACATGAGATGGCAATACAGGCTTCATGTCAGGAAGGCCTACGTGTCAGCTGTATTATGCCACTTATCCCAGTCACTGGTGCTTGTTTGTATAATTAACTTCCACAGATCCAAGAAGAGATAGAAAGAAATTGCATATTGCGAAGCCTCAGCTAGGGATAAGGATTAAGTGAAGGTTCAGTAAACGACTTAGTTTACTGAATGCTATGTAACTTCTTGGGGAGCAAAATATGGGTGGAACAGGCAAGGGCTGGGCATGTTATCGTTTCTGGCATTAGGTTAATTGCCTTGCTGATACTCTGCAAACTGCTGACAGAATGCCTTCTTGCTGGACTCTGCCCTTGTTGATGCCAGAGGGGAAAGTCTGACTCCCAACTCTAAAAGCCTTGCTGAGAGTAGGAAATCACTGGCAAATGATTGGGAAGATGTATGCGGGCGAGGCTTCTAAGTATATATGAGGGGAGATCCTTCAGCAGATGAATGGTAGAGACAGTGTCAGGAGTTAAGTGGGGTATTTAAGAGCATGTGTGAAAGAGAAGGAAGGAAAACAGTGCTATGCAGGGAAGTGTCCTCTAGATGCACACACTCCAATGTACTGGGCTCAGCTGCAGCACCATGCTGGACTAGAAGTTTGGTGATTCCTATTTTGCCAGGTCTACCCCTGCGTGCAGTGTGGGATGTTTACCTACAGCAGCTGCCGAGCGTAAGGTAAAGTGCGTGCCAAAGCTATGAATCCAAAGGTGGGGCATTTCTAAAGCTGATTAGGAGAATGTGGTACCTTATTCCTTCATCATGACAGCTCAGTCTGCTCTCTCAAATCAGCCATCAGGGATTTTCAGGGTAGTCAGGCCTCTGCGGAGAAACACATGGGCTAAAGAGAGTTGCTTTACCCTATCTTGTCACTCACCCAGAGAATCAGAAAGCAGCTTTGCTTTCCCTGTTGCTCAGCCATGGATTGGCATCATTTTATTTCAGATAACACAGCCTGACTTTGTTATCATGCCAAGTAAATGAAATATGACCACCTCTGGGCAGTGGAGAGAATAACAAAAGTTCTTAGTGTAGAAAGCATGATAATGATTTGAATTAAACAGTTATAGAACCTGGGATTTGAACTCTACCACTGTTTTCAATAGTAGCCTGACCCAGACCCCTCTGCAGACAGTTTGCAGATGGTAATGAAACATCACTGCAACAAGCTATGGTGGGAAAAATATCGTGGACAATCCGACTGTTAGGGCTGAAGACCATCTGTGAAGACCCCGGTGAAAAAGGCATGGATTACTTGCAAATTTCAGGTGGAGGAAGTACCCTTCAGTTGTTTGTGAACATGTGCTAAATGCTCAGAGGAGGGGCCAGTCTATGGGAGCCTGAGCCACCCACACCAAGGCAAAGGGGGAAATGAGTGACAGGGAAATTTGGAAGGATTTGAGTTTGGACCAAAACCAAGTGCCAAGCTGAACTTTGGACTGTGCAGGTTCCAACTTGGATCTAAATTAATCAGCTCAAGCCCTTTTCTGACAAAGAGATCTGTATTGTATCCCACATAAAATTGTGTTCCCCCAATTCAATGCCTAAGAATACAGATCTCCATGAAAGCATGTTTTATGGAGGTAATTTTATGGGCTGATGTATATGGAAATCATGTTACAAAATGCACGTATAGAAATGCCCCAAAGGGTATTAAAATTTTGTTCTAGACGCATTTTAATGATGACAAGAATCAGATCTAACACCAGCTCTGCTGAACACAGAAGTGGAGCCTGTTTACTGTCAAGAGAAAAGTGTTTTGGCAGAAGGGTTTTACAAAGGTCACCTCAGACCAGCTATAAAGTGGCAGGTGATAGCCCCATCAGTGAACTGAGTATATCCTTCCTCTCTCCATAAAACACAAAATTACCTGCTTTGAAATACACTCATGCACAGACAAGAACGGAATCAATTTGATCAGTCAGGTGACAAGGTGATTGTTTTGCATTCCTTTTCAGTTTAAAATTATAGGTAGTGTTTAAAGCAAATTCACATGTTCTCCACTATCTGCAAGTAACTCTGAAAGGTAGGAATTAAGAAGGCTGGTGCTATTTATCCAGCTAATTATGTACTAATTGGGTAGAGTACAACAGATTTACAGTTTTGGAAGGTAAAGTCTAGAAAAGGGCTGAGATCCACCCTTAGGAAAGTCTTGTTGAAATATACATGCAGGCCTTGAATAACATTTCTCTTTTTTTCTTTTTTTTTTTCGTTTGAACATGTGAGGAAGTTGAGTTATTGAAGAACTGTTGATGCCATGAGATCTCGAGCATAAGCAATTGAACCTGAACGAGATCAAAACATCATTGTGTCCATACAGAAGGTGAAAAATGTCCTTTATTCAGCACCTCTAAGTGCCATTTGTAACAGGACAAAATGAGCCTGAAGTACTGCAGAGGTAATGATCTGGGTATTTTTCACCACCTCAAAAGGAGTCTCTGTAGAAAATGGCAAGCACTGCAGAGGGAGGCCTGGGCATCTCACGTAGCTTGTGACACAGCAGTCACTGCACTGGGGACAGAATTTGCAACCATGAAACACCATGGTTTACTGCTTAAAAATTTTATTGGTGTCTTCCCATGGTGAGGAAGATGGGGAGATTAGAGAGGGAGAGGGATGGTTTCCAGGACAGGGGGCTGCATGCGTGACTGCCTGTGGAGCCTGGTGAGGCTGCAGGGGATCTGGCAGCCAGCAGATTCTTGCTACACCAAGATGCACAGGCAATAAAAGTAGGTTTGTTAATTTGGCAGGGGCCAGAAAGGTCATGACAGGCTCCAGTGCTCACAAGGTCTCTGCAGGAATTTGAGATGGTTCAGATTTAGCAAGGCAGGGACCTTGCTAAATCCCCATGTAAAGGAGCACTTTAACTCAGAAAGATGAATCCTGTTGCCTAAATTTTGATTAATTTTAGGCTTAAATCTGCTTTTATTGCTCACACTCTTCCTCTTGAAAACCGTTGCCCATCTATACATGTTGAAAGAGAGCATTTATTTGATTGTAACGATTTTCCTCTCCAACAACAATTTATTGACTTACCTTGAATTACAGAATTAGAAAACAGCTGACTGTGAGGCTATGGAAGTAAATACTGCATTGCACAATGAGGTGAAAAGTAACTGGAATGAAAAAATCCACCCTGAGCCTTTGCCGAATGGTGCTTAGGAACTAGAATTTGTTTCTGCACAGCACAGCTGGTGTTTGACATGTCATGTGGAAGGTCAGCATGCACTTTCAGCTAATGTACAGGTGCCATATTTTCCTTTGCTTGACCTTTCCTGGGTTTCAAATCTGGCTTAATCCCTCCCTCGAGGGAGCAGCATAGCAGCAATAATCACTTAATTTATGCCCACCCACAAGTGACCACAGGGGAAGTACACAAGAAAAACTTTTATTGCTTTCATTGGGGAATAGGAGAGATTGTGTTAGACAAGGAAAAAGAGGGAGAGAATGAGAGAAAAACTTGCATATGTTTTTTCCATGTCAGGATTGCTGTATCCTCTAGGCAATTCTCACAATAGCTAAGGGTATTTGGGCATGTCTGGCTGTCAGGGAAAAACAGGGACTTTGCAGACTGCACAGTAGAGAAGAAAAAATGTTTGTCTCACATTTCTGAAGACATGTGGCATTTGAAATGCACCTTGCATGTGGTTTGCACTAGCTGAAGGCAGAAACAGCAACATTTCACCTGATAAGTCTCTTGTAGCAGGAGTAAGGACCCCAAACTTTTGGCAATTTCCTTTGTTTCAATTTGCTCTGACCCACAAAGATGCCAAACAGTAATTTCTGAAAAGGTATTTTTTCATTTGGAGCCTTTGTCAGAATGAAATCTTCCAAGTAGCTCTAAAAGCACAGATGACGTTTACCTGTATACTGCATTGTTCATCTAATGGATTGCTATGTAAGTAAGGGGAAAGATATTCTAAAACATTGGTCATTTTCTAATTTACAAGCAAAGTGCATTAGCTATTACTCACTATATCTCCCAACTACTGGTTTCTTTTTCCTTTTTATTTTTCTTTTTCTTAAAAATAGCTGCTTTTAAAAAGCTATTTGCAGATTTTTTTTTGTCAGTCTTGGTCTGGCCAATTTGGAAAGCAACTGCAGACTAAAAAGCAATACTTTGAATGTCACTGGGACATTCACAGAATTTAAAATTATGATTTTAGTAGAGGTTACTACATTTAAAAAAATTAAAACCAAAACATTGAAGAAAAAAGACCCTTACCTTTTAAAGTTTCAAAACAAATGTGTCCTTGACAAATGCATGGAGGGCAGCTACAAAAGAAAAGGCTGCCTTATACAGGAAGAACTAGTGTGCTAAAAACAAGAGATGCAGACACTGCAGTGCAGGCTCTTGCAAGAGAGGTGGAGGAATGGTGTTTAGGACCACCTGCTTCCATTGGCAAGCTGTCCTAGAGGTTGCCCATGGAGTTAGGACCTTCAAAGAAGTGGAAAAGCACCTAGGAAGATGTGCTATCCCAATAACCACATCTGGGGCAAAAAACTGATCATTGCTCCCTGCCAGAGCAGCCTTTTGGGGCTGAATGGGGTTTCCAAGGCCAGAAGGACACTACTACTTTTCGTGTATGAATGTGGGGTTTTGTGAAGATACGCCTTGGCTACAGATAATTTCTGAAAGAGAGACCATATTTGGGAAAACCTGTTTCATACAATGTCAAGTGATCACCCAAGAGGTGGTGGTAGTGGGGGGACATGGAATGAGGAGAAGACAGACAGACAGACAGACAGAAAGAAAGAAAAAGAAAGAAAGGAAGAAAGGAAGAAAGGAAGAAAGGAAAGGAAAGGAAAGGAAAGGAAAGGAAAGGAAAGGAAAGGAAAGGAAAGGAAAGGAAAGGAAAGGAAAGGAAAGGAAAGGAAAGGAAAGGCAAGGAAAGGAAAGGAAAGGAAAGGAAAGGAAAGGAAAGGAAAGGAAAGGAAAGGAAAGGAAAGGAAAGGAAAGGAAAGGAAAGGAAAGGAAAGGAAAGGAAAGGAAAGGAAAGGAAAGGAAAGGAAAGGAAAGGAAAGTAAAGGAAAGGAAAGGAAAGGAAAGGAAAGGAAAGGAAAGGAAAGGAAAGGAAAGGAAAGGAAAGGAAAGGGAAAGGAAAGGAAAGGAAAGGAAAGGAAAGGAAGAAAGGCAAACTGTGTCCTGCTTCTCTTGCTTGGAAGAAAGCTAAAAGAGGATGTTGTGGGTATTCCTCTTCCATGAAGTCAGGAGCAGGACTGTGGTCCACACCTTTTTTACCAAGCAAACTAGCTATATTATTCTTCTCCACCTCCAAATATTTGAGACTTACCAGGGAGCAGCTGAAAGTCAGAGATCACAAGAAGGCTATCAGAGATTTCTCAGTCCAGCCCCTTTTCTTTCCTTCTCTCAAACCTTGCCTATTCCTGTTTTATTTTAGACTAAGGTTCACAGAGTTGGCTCAAGAAAGCAATCAGCTAGCAGAGCACAGCATGAAAACTATCCCAAAGGGCCTCCAAGGGCCAACTCTGCATCCAGGAAAGTGCCAAAAACCTTGGAACAATGGCCACAAGCAGCTGCAGTGGATTTCTGCCACCTCAACATTTCTCTGTAGATGAAGAGAAGCTGAAAAAGGAGTAACTGTTACTGTGACCTTGCTTATGGCTCAAATGTCATGGAATCCTAATTTTTCTTTAAAAGGGGCCAATTTCACTGAGATTTTAATTGGAAAGGACTGTGATGCAACAGAGCAGAAATTAACCCACAGAATGCATAATTCATCTCATTTACAAAGGTTTTTATTGCTCGTCCCTTAGGCCCTAAGCACATCCCAGACTGTGTTTGGGATAAGAAATACCTGATTTCTCTTGTCTCTCACCAAATTAGGCTAGCACAGCCAGTACTTAGAAGGTTGCCACTCCCCTGAAAACTCCATGTGTGGTCCTTGTTTCTGCTCAGCAGAAAATCCAAATAGTTTCAGGCAAAAACACCTAAGGTTATCCAATCCCAGGGTATTATCCCAGGCTCTATCTTCTTAAAGTAGAAGAGCACCCCATTGTGATGATGGAATTACAAAAAAACTGTATAAAAATATAGTCCACTGCCTATCCATAGAAGCCCCACATCACCTAGGAGAAAATGATCTATTGCTTCCATAGTAAAGTAGTAACTTCCATCTTTCCTCTTGGAAAGAGTTCTTTCTCTGGGAGTGTCTTGCCAAGAATGTCTTTCCAAGGCTGTCACCTTTTTCTATGGACCTGTTACCACCATGAAAATATGTGGTATTGTGCAGCATGAGAGTCTTTCCTTGCCTTTATAATGTGAGCAAAACAGGCTTGTCCAGGGGGCAAATGAGCTAAAAGCTCCCTTCTCTTCAGTCCTCAGCATATTCATTCATATCGTTGTCCTTGTTTTCTTTCAATTCTTTAAAAACCTATTTATGAAGTGGCTTTATCCAAGCCTGATATGTATCCACCCTGCTCAACTCTTTTTTCTTGATCTAGAGCTGCTGTTAACTCCATCCTTTGCATGGAGGTTGAGATGCTGGAGCAGGCCATCCCTGCTCCTGTAGTGCCACAATCTGGTGTGTCCTTGCTGCTCATGGGATCTGTCTGTGTCTGCCATTCATCTATGAAATGGCTGCAATAATCTTTGACCCCCACGTAGGATAAACTACCCTGTTTGATCAAGGCCTCATGGACATGACCCTGGCTTGCAACAGTCCAGCCGTAGCAGCAAAGCAGCTGAAACACCCAATGCTGCAGAATGTGAGGGCAGCAGGGGGAGTGCAGAGTGCTTGGCTACTGGCATTTGGGGCATGGGTTGCTCCTGAGGCCCAGATGGCCATAATGGTGCTAGGGAAATCCTTCCAGGAGAATTTTGATTGACAGAAACACGTGACACATCAGCATTGTAGGGCACAGGTGGAACACCTCAGGCACAGCCTCTCGACCCATTTAAGCAGTGTTTCTGCTGCTTTGTGAGGCTTCAGTCCACAAGCATGGAGAGCACAGCTGGGCTTTTCAAAGATTTGGTTCTGTGTACTAGTCTGCAGCCTGCTCTTACTTACCAAGCTTTAGTTTGAAACACAGAGTCAAACTGCTAAAGCTCAAAGAAGGGCTAAAGCTGGAAAAAGAAGTCAAAGTTCTAATTAGCAGTCCACAGCCTACAGCAAAGTAATAACCTGGCCACACACCTTCCTATTCCATCCACCTCTCTAGCTGCAGAGCTCTTGCACCCAGTCAGCCCACCCCAAGTCATCCCATAATTTTTCTTGTCCCAAATTCACTGTCTCTCTGTTTCTTCCCAGCTCTTCATTCACCTCTGTTGATCAGTCAATTAGGCGTTCAGCAAAGACACCCCCCCAGTCATTTCACTTCACACTCTTAAATGCAGTGCTCTTGCTTGTAAAAATTGCTAACCAGCCCAAGCTGATATTTAAGACAGCCAGTAAACATGTCCTCACCAGTGACTGATGAGGGGTGTTTCTGCACACACTAATGAATACATATATTGAGATAGATGCATTTTATTACATCAGGCTTTACACCACTTCCTCTGGGATGAATTTTATAGACACAGTAAGGTTTTTACAGCATTTGAAAAGACTCAAGAACTGAAAGGTAGATTTATACACCCTCTAGTTTTACAAATATTGTGTACAATCAGTGGTCAGTGGATTTCTAAATGACCTCGCTAAGGTTTGTGCCCTTTTAACTGCAGAAATGTAAGTCCTGAAGAGTGCAGAAATCGAATACCTCACATGGTAGGAATTTAAAAAGGGGAACATTTAGGTATTTTATAGTCATTCCTATAAACTTAATTCAGCTCTTCATTCAAAAGTCTGTAGATATAATCAAAGATTGTGGTTTTAATTCATATCATATTCATTGTGTTATGTGGTGTTATTTTTATAGTGATCACAGATAGTTGACTATTAACTTAAATTACTAGTGGAAGTTCATCTTTGAAGTTATTCCTAGCTTCCTTTTGTTGGTCTCTAAGTAATGAAAATTTCTTGAGCCTGACTTATTTGCCATCTAGAAAGGACGGACCCTGAGATGGGTTGCCACTTAAGCTATGGCCATCTAAATTACATGGAAGTATAATTAATTACTAGCTTTAATGACCTTTGAACTGGGCAATGAAAACTTAGTTTTTATAGAATAAAACTAGCCATATGTGCTCTACTTTTTCTGTACATGGGAGCTGAAGTACATGAGAGGTAAATTTCTGAAACTGATAGCAAAATTTAGTCCAAGACCTGGGCAGTCACTGACTTATCCAGAAGAAACAGCAAGCTGTTGACAATTGAATGCCTGATTTCCCTTTTGTGCTGGTGTAATGTTTTGCCTTTAATAGATTAATTTCTGATTTGTACTAATGTAACTAAGAGAAAAGTCTATTTCCAAGGTGGAAGGGGAGTTGACGATGACAAATAATGAGGGAAGTTTTCAGAATTCTGTAAGCAATTAATTAACTCAGAACTTCAAAACATAGACGTTCCCCACACTGTTTTTTAGGACTTACTCCAATATTATTTTAAAAGTCTCCAACAGACAGCCTTTTCCTGGGTCTGTGAGCAACTGCTGTGCCATCTTAAAGATGGAATTGTCTACAAGGTACCCCGGCTGCTTCCTCTAATCTCATCATGTTTGGAGCCCCCATGGAATGGAGGTCATTCCTCAGCTGCTGTGCTCAGCTCCGAGGAGGGAAGTGGTGGATGAGGGCTGTCCTGAGTGTCACAGCCCCAGGCTACCTGGCTGCAGCAGTGTGTCACCCTGCCACACAGAAGGTTCTCTAGATGACCCTGCTGCCCCTGGGTGGGAAAGGGGATTTTGGAAGCCCTAACCAGAAGACAGAAATGACTTGCGAAGCAAGTCAGACCCATTGTAGGTCAGGAGGAAAAAGAATCCACTGCTAAAACTCCAGAAAGAAAACAGTAGGGCATGGGCTGCTCATACACAGGAAACATATGCAGCAGGTTTTTGCCTGGGATGAGGCAGAACCAAGCATCTCAGAACCCAGGAGCTGGCATGGTGAACTGTGTTGCCCAGAAACAAGGTGTCCCCTGTCCTCTGACTGGAAGCTCCTTTTGTACCTGAGAAGCAGCATCTCCCACTGGGTTCCTACATCCCACTCAGCCTTTACATTGGAAAAGAAATGTAACTGTTGGATGCACACGCATGGAAGATTCCTGCCTCCAGCACATGTGATGGTCTGACAACATCAGTAATTCTGCTAATGTTTTGCCAGAAGTTTGGGTCTAATGTGTGCTTCAAGTCCAACATGTCTTATACAGCAGCATTAAAAGTCTGTCTTTCATCTGCCTACTGCTATTCTATCAGTTTATTACAGGCAAACCCTCACTTGCTCTTTGACTTAAGAGCCCCTGAGGCATCCTCTTGTCTGTGTCACCACCCTTTGTGAGGAGTCTTTCCCTTCATTAATTACTGTTCTTGGATCTCCCCAAGGAGCTGAGTCTGGGGAAAGAAGAAGGAGACCCCTTGCAGGAGTAACCCACGGTTTTCATTTATGTGCCATTAAGAGACATGTCCACCCTGTTGAGTTTTAATGGCTGTAACTGTTCTTTCTGTAGACCCCCATACTAAGACAGAGCACTTCAAATGATGTAAAAGTCTTTGGTCATGTCCAGTCTATTTCTACAAACATGCAGGATAAAAGATCCTCAGCTGAAACTATCCAAGAGCTTCACACAGTCCAGACACTTCTTCCACACAGATGTGCTTTTCATCCCACTCACGAAAACTCTCATTCATCAGGGCTTAAATTCTGACCCTGTAAGAGCCAATTAAGCACTTTGTTGCTGAATTCAGCAGGAGCCAGATCTCTGCCCAGATGTTCCTCCTTTGCTTTAACATCTTCCTGCACTCCTGGGCTCCTATTGCCACTTTGTTGTGCTTCCCTTCACACACTTCATTCCTTTTCTTCTCCCTGATTGACAAACAACTATTTCTGGCAAGCAGCGGAAGCAGCAGAGGATGCTCGCTGGTATCGTTGCCAGATGATGTTTCCATACAACTGGGTCAGTGTTGTGACTAGTGCAATCATTCTGGGGGATACTGTGCCCTCATTCATGACAACAATTGGGCTCTCAAAACCCCTCACATAAAATAGCTGGCAAGAGCATCCTGTTATCTCTCTTTTTTGACTGTGTGTGGCTGGTACAAGCTACTCTGCCTCATGCATGCTGTGCACTGGATACAGCTATGTGAAGATTTCACTTTAGTTCTTCAATTGCTTTTTCTGCTGGGTCTGATCTAATTGCTGTCAGGATGCATAGCTGGCACTTCAAGTGGTAATGGGAAGACCTAGGGAATGCTTTTGAGCTTTAAAATCTCCTTAGTACAGCTTCTTCCCCTTTCAGAAAATTTGCTAAGCTTCTAAAACTTGTAAAAATAATTGGTCAGTGTGGAAGAGAACTTGGACTGTAATACTAATATGCTAAAATTCAATCACTGCACACACCATGGCATCACTTCAACAGATACAGCTTAGCAAGCATTAGATTTACAGCCTTTTTTTTCCAGCTTGGTCTGCTGAGATAAATTCTTCAGCAGTTTTCAGGACTTTCCTGGATTATTCTCAGCCAGACAGATCTCATATGTCTCCTTTTCCAATCCTAATAGCTTTTCACATACAGTTCCATTCTCTGGATGTATTCACCTCCTTTGGTGTTTGGATCTTAGCCTTCATTTTCCCTGAAAATTTTGGCAATTTTCAGGGAATTGTCCTGAAAATTAATAGGTGGATGAATAGTTAATTCAAGACCAAGCATTGCACACATGGGATTGTTTCTTTGAGAATGGACATCTCCTGATTAACACCTTGGGATAATAGGACTAGCTGTTACTTAGGATGTTTGATTCCTTGGTGTCTCCAAATTGGTCAGCCAAACACTCTGTCTGCTGGCTCTGATTCAGTTTCTGTTGTTGTTTCTGTTCTGTTCTTGTTTTGGCAATATATTACAAGGCAAACTCCAGACTGGGTAGGACTTAGATAATTGTTGTCATTCCCAGTTTCTCTTTTCTGGATGGGTGTGGCAAGTTGATAATTTATTTTGGTACAAAGAGCAATTAATGGAGATTCTGTGAACTCCTAGTTGGACCACTTAAGTGTTTCCCTGGGACCAGCTATAACTGTTTCAGGTAATTGGAGTGTGTAATGGGTGTAATTAAACACGAAGCTCTTAGCAGCTAATTCCTACACCTGGTAGGTCTTTGAACTGTGCCGATTTAGGGGCCATAATATATGCTGTACCTCTGGCAGGACTTAGCAATAAATGTCCAAGGAAACCCCTCGGACACACAGAGCATGAAAATCTCAGTCTGGTCGAGGGCTATTGACACACTCAAAGGTACGATACCGATGTGATGACCTTGAGTTGAGACTCGATGTGATGAAACCAAAAACGTGAAATTTAAAAAGAAGATAGCAATTTCCACTACGTAAGCATGGAAGGATGCCTTAAAGAGTGATTAATGTGGTATCCCATTAGCTTTAAATACTACAGAACATCTGGCATATTTCCCCCTTGACTACAAATTTCTGAGCACTGGTGTTATGTCATCTCACAGTACTCATTTTCTCCCCATCTCTATAATTCATCTCAGCAATTGTTGTTCGTATGAAAGTAATTATATAAATGCACTTGATTAAATTAGCTTTCATCTAGTACTGTTTTGGGTTTTTAAAGTATGGGCATTTCCCCTCCAAAAATAACTCAGAGGAGCTGATGTACATGTTGTGCCACATGATGGAGATTAGAGTCCCTCAGCACTTCTAAGCCAGTATATTTCAGCACACCTAGGGCCCAAATCCTGTACCTGGGGTCAATCCACTGGGGTCCTCTCACAGAGGTACCTGGGCAAAATTTAGTTCATGGAAGCAGCCAACTTATTTAATGAAATTCTGGAAGCTGGCATTACTTGTTCAAGTTTTGCTGATTTGCAGCCCTTGGAGGTTTCATCTCTCTCAAAAGTCAGTCAGTGATAAAGACCAGAGTGCACGGCACAGTGACCTTGGGCTCTCTCTTCTGTTACCACGTCTTGGGTGCTTTAACACTGAGCAGATTGGGTCCAAGTGTAAGAGGATAAAGTCAGAGTGATTAGGGATTTGTCCTATGACTTCAGCACTGTTGGATCCTCTTGAACGCCTTAAAAGCCCTCATGAATTATGGACGTAACTGTGCATGCCAACACACACTTTTGAAATGTTAATTTTTTTGATGTCTTGGAGTTGATTAAAAAAACCCCAAAATAACCCACCACCTCAAGGAAGCAGTATGTGTAGCAATATGAATTACAGTTTTTATGACTTTCCCTGGCTTCTGCCTTATAAGTGTGGATGAGAACTGTATCTGGTGGGAACTACAGTGGGGGCAAAGAGTGGCTCCCAACCCTCTCAGTCCCTTTCTGACTGTGCTCAGCATTCAGCCCTCCGTGTTGCGCTCAAGTCATTCACTTTGGAACATTACAGAATGAATATCCCCCACTTGGAACATGTCCCTCTTTCTCCCCCTACCTTTATTTTGAAGAGCAAAGAAAGGAAGCACCTTCTGTACTGGGCTGATCACATGTCACTCCTAATCACCCACTCTCCTCTCCTCAGCATAGCGGTTCTGCTGTGGCAGGCTGACCTCACTTCACTTGGGTGCTAGACAAATCTCAGTGTGCAAGTGCCGCCTGAGGGAACATGAGGTGGGAGGAGGAGAGGAGATGAACACACCAAACCTAGGATGTGTTACCACCAGCCCCTCACTGCTGCGCTCACTAAAGCAGGAGTGACAGAAGGCAGGAGCACAGGCAAAGGGAGAGGGGCTCCTTTGCTCCACAGGCACTTGAATTAACTTGTGCTTTGTTGCAGTCACAGAGTGGCAATGGTCATGCCGTTGCACTAAGCAGGAAACAGTCCCACACTGCGTATTTTGAAGGGAATTTTTTGTTTCTTTGAGTGCTACTGGCTGTCTTTCACCATCTCATCACAAGTATACTTCTAAATAGGAACTGTCCCAAGTGTACTTCTAAATAGGACCTGTTCCTGGAATGCATGAGTTGCAGGTTGTATCCCGTGTCTTGAGAGGAGTTTTCTTATTATCTAAGTCATTTAATACAAATCTAGATCTACTATCAATGATACAATTAAGCCCTGTTAGGGGAGATAAAGTTTGAGATGAATTATGTGTTTGGAATTCTCCATTAACCTTTTGATCCCTAGGTCATCCAGAGCTGGCCACCCGCATCCAGCCAAAATACAGCACTAGTCACCACAAAAGTCACAAGAAATCCTACTAATAGGATATAAGATTAATAGTAGGGAGAGAATACTGTAAGAGGTTTGGGTTTGGATAAGCATGCACAAGGCTGGCTGCTTATCTGAAATGCATCCAAATGACTGTTGCCTAAAAACGGTGAGCTTTGTAAGAATGAGCTTTGTAAGTTGACTTGTCCTAGCTTTTTGTTTTAGTTGGTCAAAAAGGAAAAAAATGTGAAATGCTTCCATATTAGGAAAAGGCTCAGCAAGGATGTTGTTCTTTAGAAGAGACAAGCTGCTAACAAAGCTGGCTAAAGGCAAGGATTTTCACCTACTCTGCACTGTGTTTAGTGCACACAAACCCTTTCTATTACAATATGTTTTCAAGGCTGCAAATTCATGCACTTGTATTAGGAAATGCCCAGATTAAAATCATCCACACACCTTTAGTTCACCCCATTCGGAGTCTAGATTCCGTGGTGGTTCATAGTTTCCCACAACACAACCTGTGTTGTGCTCACCCTGCCTCAGCCCCTGGACATAATAGATGATGTTTGCTTAGGGAGAAGCTGTGCAGCACATTCCTGCCTCTGTGTTCGTCCTGTGCAGTCCCACACCTTATTTACCGCCCACCAGTAAGAATCACTTGTGTCTTCGTGAGCCCTCCTGCACAACGTACAGCCAGCAGTGAGTTCTTCACAGGTGTTTAGAAATAGCCTCTCTCAATAACTCTTACAAATGAAAAGCAATTCAGCACCTTTCTACATATAAGGAATATGAGGCAAAAAGAGATGGAGGTGAAAGCAAGTTTCCCATGTACTACAATTGCAGCTTTAAGTGTTCAGCACTTCTGCCAGTCAGACTGAAGAGTTTTTAGACAGAAATCAGAAAATGGAAAATAAACAATCCCTAACCATGTCAGAATAAGGGTTTGGGGGCATGAAGGAGGGTGTTTATTCCATTTTTCTCTGTGAAAAACGCGGATTTGAAACAGCAATGTTTTTTGCGTAGTGTTTGCTGTGCTGTTGCTTTGAATGTAAAAATCACCTTGTTATTTTATTATATTAAAAAGCAATTTTTTATTTTGATCTGTAATCGTGCTTTAAAATTATTTTTAAAACCACTAAGCAGATGTTAAACCTAAAAAAAAAAAATTATTAGCCACTATGCCAGTTGACAAGCCTGTGTGAGAAGTCTGGTTGAAGGGACTAGCTTAGCATTGTACCAAGGTCCCGGACTTGGGGGCAGCTGAAATTTATCACAGCAGTATTCAGTTGTCTTCAGCTTGTATTTTACAGTTTCTTCCAGTCCCCTACCTCACTGGCAACAGCTTTTCCAGCCTTCTCAGCCAACAAGGACATTCAGCCAGGTTAACAAGCATGCTGCTGGCTCACCCAGGATCGTTCTCATGCAGAACATGGTGGATGAATCCTCCTGAAACTCAGTTCAGTCTCCTTGCTGGCCCTCACACTAAGTTTTGGTCCCCTGAAAGCCAAAGCAGATGAGTAATAGGGACAGGTGCAGAGCAGCATCTCCCTGAGATCCAGCACTGGGTCTCACACACCCATATCCCTTCAGCCAGGTGAACATCTGTTGCCCCTAATTTATGCCCGTGCCATAAGTTGTGTGGGCTCAGTGCAGGTGTGAGGAGGGGTGTCTGTTCCCCACTCCTCTGCCAATATTCTGATTATGGCATTTACCTTGGCAGAGACTATGCTTGCATAAAACTGGGCTCTTTAACTTTCAAATCTGTTCAAAGAAGTTGGGCAAAGCTTTGTTACTCCCTACAGCAGACAACATGTTGTTTGCAAGACTGACTCAGTAGCAGTATTTCACACAGTAAATGATGAGACTAGGAAATAAATATTGGAGAGAAAGGGAAAGTTGCCAAGATGAGGCATTTCCTTGAGACATTGAAGGCTCAGTTTACACATTTTGGAGTGTTTCTGTCCCTTTGTTCCCAGACAAGAAAAATTCCAGGAGGATAGTTACTCTTCCTTTGGCAAACCCTCCTCCTCTCCAGACCCTCTTTCCCAGGTCCCTCTGCAGAGGTCTCAACTGTGTTAAAATAAGTGAAGTATGTTGACACTTACTGCAGGAGGTTAATATTTGGAAACAAAGCCAGGCAGACTTTGTTCCCAGGAATCAGTGCTGTTGGCAGCATGCATGCTCATTCATGGCAGCTGCAAAACAAACCCTGTTCCCGGTAGCTGTTGTTACTATAAGAATGTAAAAGCTGTTCATCCACCACAGACAGGAACTAAAAACCAGCATGTGCTCACTGTGGCTGCATTAACAACACTGCCCGCACAGGGCTATTGCTAAATGTAGTTTAGTTTTCCAGGATGAGCTCCGATTCATTACGTGAATGTAAAGCCCCATGATTAATAAAACAAATCAAACCAAAACGTCATCCTTTTACTTTAAACATGTGATATGCCCTCACAGAGTTTTCTAAGTCAGGAAGCTCTGCAGTGCCATGAAGGTGTGAAGAACTCCAGCTGCTCGCTGAGCTGTGTTGCAGCGTAACAGCAAGGAAAACATGGCACATCCACCCCTGGTGTCACTCTGTGGTCTGGCAGGCAGCACTCCTGGGTTGAGCTTGCCCTAGTTGGTTTAAACAGACTCTTGACTGTGAGTAAGAATAGGAATGGATGCAGAGGTGTCCCCAGACTGTGCACACTGCTATCCAGGAAACCACCAAATCACAACACAGTGTTGTCATGTGCAACTGCCAAATACTGCACCTGAAAGAGGAGAATAACATACATGAAGTATGCTTGTTTCCGTATGCAAGGTGCTGGATATTGCCCTCCTTGATGTACATACAGAGGATGTAACACTTGGCGATAGAGTTTGGTGTTATGCAGGATGATTTACGCTTAGGAAGTGCTGTAACTATGTTTCCTCTTTCTTGTGTCGTTTTGCATCAGGTCATTTCACTGCAGCAATTGAACAGGTCCGCGAGCTGAGCGGGCAGGGGGAGCAGAAAAGCGAACACACATTAATAATGCTGGTAATGCCCCCATTAATGCCTGTCACTACCAATTTCTAGCTCAGTGCAATTATCAAACATCTGATGGGAAGAGTGATAGGCTCGTGCCATGCAGCATGCAGCTTTTGAAAAGCAGTGAGGCAAACCCAGTACATCTGAAGGGAATTAATGGCAAATTGATGGCAGCCAGGCAATATTGAAGCAGCAGCCGGAACAGCTGTTGCTGGTGTTCTCCTGTTCTGTCATCCTGCCTAAGCCAAGCAGAGGCTGCCAACACATCCTGCACATGCAGAAAAACTGACCACTTTGCCCTGGCTGGCTTATTCGTGGTAGCTTCTTTGGCATGAGCCATCACCTCATTTTATTCTGAAGCTTGATTGATTAAGCTGGCAGTTGGCTTTAACAGCAGCCTTCCCCTGTTGCCCTTTCTTTTCTCTTCTCATTTCAGGGTACAGTAAAAATTATACATAATCCTCTGCCATGACAGAGCTTAATTTTAATCCCTGCCCCCCTCTGTTTCATGTCTCTAAAGCAATCCTGAAACAGAAAGAGTAGCAAGGGTTAGCTGAGCCATGCCAAAGCTTTCTGTTCCTTGCTCCACATCAAGACAGTTCTTGGGGAAAAAAGCAGGTGTCTAATCCTAGCAGCAGAGCTATACTAAATGACCCCTGGGAAAAAAAGGAGAAAAAATTGTTGAGAGCAGATTAAAAGGTTTAATGAGTTACACAGGGACAATGTTTTATCAGAAGAGAAGAGGGGTAGCTCCAGCCATCCACCCACATGTTCCTTCGTGCTTTCTCTATCCAGTGAATTGAGTGGTTGTGCAGAAATCAATTTCATGAGCTCTTTTCACCAGGCTGAAAAGAATTGACCTCCTCATTGCTTTCCTCAAAAGAGCAGGACTAGTGCTTTCCTCTCACACCCAGACTGTGTAAATCCAAAATTACTCCACAGAAGGTAATGGAGTTCTATGAATAAAGGGAAACAGGCTAAAGTAGCTCAACACTGAGGATCACATCATCCTGGAAAGAGATTCAGAGCAAGCCTGACTACAGAAATCTAATTGTAAAGTGCAATGGATGTGATGATGTACAACAGATACGAAAATGTCAGTAGCTTAATGTACAATAGTCATTTTATAGCAGAGCACAGATTTTTGCATCCTACTGAAACCTCAGGTGACATATAGGAGACTTCATGACAGGTCTTATGGGAAATTTTATAGAGAGTTGAAAGTGGATTTTAGTTCTCTGTAAAGCAGTGCCCTGATTTTGGAAGTTAGTCTAATTATCCAGGGCTCCATTGTTTTATGCAGCAACATAATGTCACATTATACCTCTGGGAGCAGTGCTAATAACACAAAAACTTTTCCATTAGATTTGTTAATATTGTTTGCATTATGATGTTCCTAGAGAGACAAAGGCTGGGTCAGGGCCCCTCTGTCTTAGGAAATATGGAAATGTGTAGTAAATTACCATTCTTGCTCTCAAAATTTTAAATCCAAAACGATAATGTATTTTCAATCCATATTTCATGACAGTGTATTGATATTATATTTTTCATTTCAAAGACTCTATAATCACATCTCATTGTATAAGGTAGCCACAGTGCAAAGTTCAAGTGCTAAATATTCACTATGCAATCCAACAGTGAGGAAACTTTAGCTCAAGACAGATGAATAAAGGTTTTAGTTACAGGGCAAGTGCTAAGGGAGGATCAGTGTTCATACAATCCAAACAAGAGCAGAGTGTTTAATGCCTGGCTCAAAAGATTCATGGGTAATAAACTCCACAGTTTCTGGCTTCATCCTACAAATATGGAAATTATCCTACTTGGTTATGAACATTGGCTGCTGCAGTCATGCATCCCATCAGCCAGCACAGCCAAGGAATATCCCATTCACCCATTTCTCCCTGTCTCTGTCCAACCTTATCATTTTCCTGCTAGCACTGCTGAAGTTAAACAATTTTCAGTATTACCAGTTCAAATCCCTTTCCAGTGGTTTACATAACCGTGCTTGCAAAAATTGGCTTAAAATGCTTTGTAAGCTGAATCTTTCAAGGTCTATTACCTAGCACACTGGTAACGTTGGTGTTACAGCAAAAGAGTTCTCCTTGCAACAGAAGCTGTCAGAGCTTTGTTGTTCTTATTTCCTGTGTCTTGAAGCCTGGGATGAAAAAGCCCCAACAGTCATTGTAGGTACCACACACAACTGGTATGACAAAGCAGCACTGACACCAGTGGCATCATTTCCTCAGCTCAGAAGAAAGCAAGGGCTCTGAGCTGAAATGCATTTGAACTGAGTAGGCTGTTTCATTAGTCCTGTGCTGCCCGTGGAATCTGCACTATTGCTTACTGTCATCTTCAGCATGAGGTGGAGTTTGGCTTTCATGTTCCCTTTGTCACGGTGCGGAGCAGGAAAAAAACAGCCTGGATTCGGTATTTCCTTGGAATATTTCTGGGGGACAAATAGGTAGAGTTCTTGTGAGCTGCTGTGAGGCATTCTACTTCAGACATGAAGTATCTGATGCTTATGAGAGATGTGAAGATACATGGCAATGTGCATTAAGATTTCCACAACCCTACTCCCTTCTGCCACCTGTCCATCTTGTTTATTGATGACAGCATTTCCTCTAGAAGTGCTGACAATGTTAATCTCATCCAGACAGATGTAAAATGGTTACAAAAGGTCCATGAATTTGCAAGGACAAAAGACATGTATTGCGAGCAGTTTTCACCCACCTGATATATGCCTTGTCCACATGTGGATTAAACGTCAATTCATTTCTACAGGGTCAGCAGAGGAAAGTGGGGACAGTTTAAAAGCAATACCCTCCCCTATCCTCTCCCTGCCACCATAAGCAGGTGTGTACACTGGATGCCTCTGAACTTCCCTTATAGAATCAGAAAATTTTGTTTCAACACAAGAACTCTGTGTGTATGGGCACACAGAATCATGGAGTCATTTAGGTTGGGAAAAACCTCTAAAATCACTGAGTCTAACCATTAACCCAGCACTGCCAAGTCCAACACTAAACTATGTCCCTAAGTGCCATGTTACATTCTAGACCAGCAACTGACCTTGAGCATGAAGCCTGCATGCCATGGTCAGAAAACCTCCCTGTTTGGTTGACTCACAGACCTTCAACGGAAATATGGAGTTTGAATAATTGTACAGCCTATGAGGAACAGTGCATTCTCAAATAACAATGGCACCTCACTCTTTGATCATTTGCCTGATCTCCTCTGTGAAAAAACAGCATGTCAGATCCCTCATGGTGCTTTTGAATGCAATAACACAATGTATTGCCCCTTAAAGTGTTATATTTCTTCATTAACCATCACAACCACATAATGCTCTATCACACATGGCAAAGGACGGCTGGTTTCAAAGAGTTTAAAGACTCAGTGGTGGGAGTAGATCAAACTGGTGAAAAAACTGGAAAGATTGTTGTACTTAGTTTAATTTTTTTCTTGTTTGTTTCTATGCCTCTCTTTGATACATTTGGTATTCTGTTGTGACTGAAGTGCATTTTTGAGTGACCAGGAATAGTGATGGTCTTCTGCAAAGTAAAGCATCATGAGGGGAGGGAATTTATGCTCTCTGTGTGCAGAGCTACCAGAAATCCCAAAGCAGCAGGCTCGTATTTCCCAGTCATCCTTCATAAGGGTCAAGTTTATGGAGAAGGTCCATTGACAGGGCTTGGAGGAGGCATAGGAGGAGAAGGGTGTGCTGAAGCTTGATCTGACAGTGCAAGGCAGATAATACAATTTCTTTTCATCTCAAATCTTTCCTTTTGTCTCTGTTCTGTATCCCACTAATGATCTTTCTGTTCCTTTTCTTGACTTTGTTGCTACAAAAACATTTAGATGCAATTCATTACTCCCTGTTTGTTTGAAATATGGGTCACTCTACATTCAGGGCCCGTGCAAGTGTGCAACTCCAGGACTCCATTTACAACACCAGGATTTTTAAACCATGCTGGTGATCACCTGTTATTTGAGGGCCTGCTGGAATCAGCTCTGTCTTGCAGCAGGAGGCTGGGTCACACCATGCTCTCAGCACACCTGGGCAAGAAATGTTTTACCTCTCCCACAACAAATTTCAAAAGTCTGCATTTTTCTCCTGCTGTGTGTCAGACCAAAATTTTCATTTCTGATAAGAGACAGGCTCCTTCCATGACATTCCCAAGTCTGAGGCATTTATCTCGGATAGTGAGGCTCCAGGTTTAAAGGGCCCATGTACTCACAGAGATTGTGCTGATTACGACTAAAGCTGATTTTTGATTCTATCCTAAATCAGGTGCTGTGTTATTGACTACCCTGGCTGAGAATGCCCTAAGTTCCTTTCTTGATGAAAATGTCAGAATCAGTGAACTTCTGCAGCAATGAGCACAGGGGTCAGTGAGCTAACCAACTAATAGGAACATTTCATAAAAAAATTTCTTGAAAACATAAAAGCACCACATTCTTTCAAGTAGCTGCATATTAAAAGATTCTAAATGGCAGTATTGCAAGTTCTATTATCCCTTTAAAAAGCTCAATTTGACTAGATGAGTTTGGATCTGCTTTTACAGTGATCCAATTAAAGTAAAATATTCTATTGTATCAGCAGCAACTGGAGATAGGAAACCCCATTTTCTTCATCAGATCTGAAGTGTTAAAATAGTGCCCATTCTACACGTGGCAAATGTTTTACGTGCAAAAGGTGAGTCCACATACTCTTCTAAGCCAGCCTGCCCTCTGTATAATGCCAGTTCACTCCTGATCTCATCCCTGCATTCCCAATTCCTTACAAAAACCTTGAGCTAAACCTTTCCTCCTTTGGAGGAGTAATTAGCTCCCGATAAGGAGGAAGTCCATCCTGTAACACATTGTTGGGGTTTTCCTATTTTATTCAGCAGGTACAGCTGGTTTTCAGTCTGACCAGGCTGTGAATGGCCCTTCACTCAAGTCAGAGAACTTTCTCAGCAGGAGGTCAGGCAGCCAAGCATTTGACTGTTTGCTTTGTTAAAAAAAAAAAAACACCTTAAATCCTTTTGCCTGACTGTGGTTAATTGTTTTTGAGTCCTTGGCAATTGTCTTTGTTTCTGTGTAACTTACAGTTAATGTTGATCCAGCAGTTTCCCAGCTGGCCACATCCTAACACCAAGAAAACCCAACTGACCAGTGAGAGGAGCTACGGGGACACTCCTACTTCAAAGGCAGCCCATTACAACTTTCAGTAGAAGTCAGAGTTCGGACTCTATTTTGCTACTTTCCTTTTAGACAACTGACCTTAATTCAGTGCATAGAGAGCATGAGTAAAAACCACTAACATTTGGAAGCTTCTCAAGGATCTGCGAGGTCTTGATGTCAAGAAACAACCAGTTTTTTAAAACTGCTGCTGTAATTTCCACCCTTTGTCAATAAAATCAGAGGAATGTTCAACACTGAATGAATGCGAAGACCAAACTGATTCCACTGGACCATGGTGGATGGATGCTGGTACAGTGACTGAGTCCTTCTCATGCACTTTCGATGTTGGAGCTCTGTTCTCGGTAACTGGGAGACTGCTGAATTCATCTTCATGATTCTTGAAATCATGTCAATAATTTCATTGAGTTGTTTAATGTGCACTTCAGAGATGAAGGCCCAGTTTTCCTTTTGCTTATTTCCATGAAGGACTAAAATACAAGTGGTTCATGGTCAGGCTGGCAGATCTGTTCCTGTGTGGAGAATGGCCCTCTCCAAAGAAACCAGACAAGAGGGAATGAACTGGAACAAAATGCAGGACACACTCCTATCTGCTGCACAGGCACAGCCATTAGATGAACCTGTTCATGCTACCTTTAATTAAGATTTAATAGTCATTATCAGGTGTAAGAAAAAAATCCAGGTACAAGGGTGTTTGTCAAAGACCATAGAGGTCTTTCCTGTTCTGTCCCAGTTGAGAATATCATGCCTTACACAGCACGCACTGCAATACCAATGTGTGTCTCCCAGGACTGGTATTTAAAAGGGTTTTCACTTCATACTCAGACTCACAATGGAGTTGTGGTAGTTCCAAAAATTTCTGTACACTGGCCTTTAAGTTCCTTGCCTACTCCAAATGCATGTCATAGTAATTTAGCTGGAATGTCTCTCTGCAATTACCATAGCTCAGTTGATGTCTCCATTTGGTAATTTGCTGCATTTTGTCTTCATGTCAGAGTCTTCAAGAGCATAAAACTGCATCAAATACTTACATGGCTCCCTTTGGAGAGTTTATGGCTTTATTATATTTTGTTTATCAAAAATACCTAGATATTAGAGGCGGCTGCAAGATAAAGTTTTATGCAGAGAAATAGGTAAGGCATCAGGGCAAAATTTCCCTTCAATGTACTGTTAGCAGTGTCAGAAGCCAAGAGTATGCATTCAGGGATAAATAGGCTCTGTACCTGATACCTCTGATAAATAGGGTGAGGCCGGCTTTTTGTGTGTCCCTGGTAATCAGGAGACCTGTACATGATTTTAAATCCAATGAATTATAGGAGAAGATTAAAAACACAATTGTTATCCATACGTTGCCACAAGGATAGGTAGCAGGACACTTTTTCACTCTGCAAACCTTTTTCACTCTGTAAAGTATTATATCTTGTTACAATCTGGTTGATGGTCTTGCCTCTAAAGGCTGGTCATGAAACCAATGACATTACAGACTGTGACACTATTTAGCACTCAGCTCAGGCTGAGATGTCCAACTTAACGATTAGAGCACTATACACTGTATTTTGTTAATTATCTTTCATTTCTCTCCCTCTGCATTGCAAGCCAACAGCTGAGGAATTATAGGAACAAGAACAGCATACAGTTCTATTACTTATTACCACTAGTTGTATTATATTTCCGGAAATTATCTTTGTTCTGTTCTACATTCACCAAGTAGAATTGCAAACTGAAGCACTATAGCTGAGACATTTAGGCCCCAGCTTTTATTTTTAAGGGTTTTTACAAATCTTGATGTAGCTACTGATAACTTTATGGGGAGTGTCAGTGCCACAATGGTAAAAGCAGCAGTGACTGGACTTTGTGACTTGCTGACTCCAGCAGGATAACTCTCTAAAAGCCCCAGTGTACTGTATTTCCATACATAAAGTCTGCATGCACCTAATGATGGGGCCTCATGCATGGATCTCCAAACAGTGGGGGTTGAGTAAATATAAGGCCTGTATGGTCATTTATGAAAGAAAACTGGGAGGAGGACGGAAAGAGGTTGCTCTATAAGCAAACACACCACGTGCAGGACCAGTGGCTCTGGAATCACAGCCCATAGAGACCACACTTTTGTCTACCTCGCCTCCCCCTCAGGAGGCTCTGGTGCTCCTGGGTGTGCTCCTGCACAACAGCTGCAGCTCTCTTTGGAGTGAGGGGCTCCTCGGGTTTTATTCCTGTGTGGTAGTTGCTGCTGGGCAAGCACTTTACCTGCAGTGGTGGTATCTAGAGGAAACTCTCAGGAAACAAGACGAGAGTGCAATGTTTCTTTTGCCCCAGAACAAGCACAATAGGGGCAGTCACCTGAAGGCATGAGAGGACAGAGCAGATTCCGCACGGATCACCCGGCAAATCCATTAAAACCCTGCTGGTGTTTGGCTGAAAAAGGCAACATTCACCATGATTTTTCAAACCCTCCAAAGAAGCATTTCCTTCTGCAGAGCTGTTCTAAGTTGCCCAGAGGCCCATTTAAAGCACTCAATATCTGCCCCCTGCCAAAAATAATGCCAGGTGGTGGTGGCAAGGTGTGCGTGCTATACTCTCTTCAAGAGAAGCTTGCCCACTGACTTTGTTTTGCTGCTATCCCTGTCACATGTCATAGGTACCAAAAAACCCAAATACTGACCCTGCTGGAGAAGGCTAATAAACCCCGTCCAGTCCTGCTCATGGTTACATTGATGACACATTCATCAGCCCCTGTGAGCAGATTTAGAAGAACAAGAAACAACTTTGGACACCAATATGTGCCATCATTTTGCTATAGAAAGAAGCCTTCTGTAAAAAAAATGAAATAATGGAGCCATATCAATGTAATGGAAAATCTGAGTGGAAAAAGGGGAAGGAGTTATGCTGTAGATACTGGAAAATATAAAGCACTATTCTTTTTGCAGGCTGATGATGTCAGAGAAATGCTCTGTGACCTGGGGACTAAATAAAATGTCACCAGGCTTCCAAATCCAGTGAGGCAAATCAGTAAAAACAAAGTAGTTTTTCATGTGATTAAATGCATTTTCTCAAAAGTCTTTCCTTTTTTTTTTTTTTTTGTGCAGCAAATCAGCATTGACACAAAAGCCAGCTAGCACATTAATAAATCAAAAAACCTTACCAGATTGTGTCTGTGTACATAAATTCACCTTGTCTGATAAGATTAAATGAGTGAAGAGTAAATCTTCTAAAAACCCAAAATGCTGAATAGTTATTTTTAGAATTACTTCTTTTATAGCCTGATTTTAAAAATTACTCCTTCTATACTTTTCTTGGATTAGCAAATGGGAAAGGGTCAAGTCTGAATTGCTCTGTTGATTGCTCTAACATGACTGACAGCATGGATCCAAATTTATATATTTATACTAAAACATTTAAACATTACAATTTCAAATACTACCTATAATCATATTCAAAACTTCAGAATGCTTTCCAATAAAACACGAACATGTTACATAAGTTGAATTCCTGAAGCTATAAGCCATCATAAATACCAACCCCTCCTCCCCACCCCAAAAAACCCACTCAAATATGCTACATTAAAAAAATGTACTGTATTCTGGGAACCAAATTTTAATTCTGGATTGATGCCAATCCCAGAGCTGTTAGCCTGCCTGTGAGCGCTGAATTTGCAGTGAGATGTTTCGATGATAACATGATTCTAACTGATATATTCTGAACTACTGTCTTGATGTTATTAATGTGAGGGAAATGACTTGGACTTGGACCAAAATCAGTCTTGTCTTTAAAAGCAGCTAATACAGGTCCATTTTTGGGTACTTTTCATAATCTAAAACAACAGAGGAATCAAGTCTTGAGTAGGTCAGGGGGCTATGGTCCAGAGTACTCACAGGATGCAGGCGCTGTGCACCAGCAGCAGTAATGGAGAGACAGTGACCCATGGTCAGACTGTCCAGACAAAGGGAATACTCACAATTGTCTCTTCTGCTGGAGGCAGGAGATACTGGTGGCATTTGATATTTTGTGCTGATAGAAGCTGCTTTCAAAAGAGCAGGGAATCCATTTGGCCTGTTTTCAAAACCCACTTGAATATGCTCTCGTGGTTAGATTTGATAAGTCATAAGAACCTTGTCACCTTCAGGACACTGCCAGAAAAACAAACTACTGCAAAGAAATCAAGTGAGAAAATGCAGTTAGCAGAAAAATAATTTCCGAGTAGCTGTGAAATGGAAGTAAAGAAGGGAAGGAAAAACAAATGGAAGTGCATGTACAGCCCTTGTACTGCCAAGAGCACCTGCCTGCCTAAATTGAGAGCTAATGTTCTACCCCTGTGCATAGCATCATACTCTTCTTAACTAAAAGCATATTTTTATTAACCCCACCTCAAAGGAGAATGTATGGCTTTAAATTACAAATGGGAATAAGTTCATGAACTCAGGCAGGTTTTACAAAGAGGCCACGAGGTTAACAAAACTCCATGGGATTCAAACATCCCTTGTACAAACATTAGCTAATTGACAGTGACATGTTTCTTTCACTCCTTATCCTGCTTCCAGAACAAGACTCAGAGCAAGACGCCTTCCCTTGTCAGCTCAGCTGCTCAGGGTCACATCACCACATCCCTCAAGTAACACATGGGGTTGGTTGGCCATGGTAAGGTGGAATGGAGTAGAAACAGAGAGATGATGAGTTCAACTTCTGTTGAACTATTAGGGCTATGCTTTCAGTGAGCAAAAGGCATCTCAGTCCACAGTCAGCTAGGGAGGGGCAGTTTGGTAGAGTAGGGCACGGGCGCTGTTCTGGTGTCACCTGCACCTGAAGGAGCCCCCAAAACTGCTTTTGTCCCATGGACTCTGCTCACTAGCCCTCCCACGGGGCCCACAGAGCCCCACAGCTCTGCTCTCTGAGCCCTCCCTGGTTTGCCTGGACCTGCTCACCATCAGGGACAGGCGGCAGGCACTGAAGCAGCCCATATGCTCATTTAGAAATGCTCGCTGGGCATTTGGTCTCAAAGATAACATCAGACCTCATTAAGCCTACACTCCGAGGAAATGTTTTCCTTCAGCCCACTTGTCAGTTTTAGGATGACAGAAGCACATCTTTCGAGTTTCTTGGTAATCCCAGTGAGATAACATATGCTGGAGCAGGGGTGGCAGGGGATTTGCAACCCAACACCAGCATGCTCGCTGCTCTTTGAAGAGCAAGATGTTTTGCTGCAGTGTTTAAAAACTGAGAAACATGTCCTTGCAACTAGCGACAACCTCTGACACCACTGGACTCCCTAGTCAGCTGGCTTTCTCTTTTCCAGATGTTGCAAGGTTATCTCAGTCACCCAGACAAACATCTGCAACTTCTGTATCCCTGCTTTCTCCCAGAGACACTCTGATGGAGCTGGAAAGCACCACATTGTGCAGTTGGTTAATTTGGTTAAACACTTAACAAGTTCTCTCTTCATTATTGCAGCTGTTCCTTGCTGGTCAAATCCCACAGGGCTTTTGCAGGCAAATTTCACTCAGTACTCAGTCTGCATTTGAAATACAGGTCTGAACCCATTATTTACAGGCAAGCTTCTAAGTGTCTAGTAGCTCATGACAAAGACAGATGCCATTTGACCTTTACCAGCTCACTGATGTGAGCAAAAAGTATCATCCAGAAAAGCAAGAGTATATCCTTCTCTTGAGATTTTAATTTTTTTTCTTAAAAAATAAAAAGGAAATGAAATCTTCTAAGAGCCTGGAAGTGAAATGCAGAAGCATGTCTTCTTTGCAGAAGAGACCATGGGGCTCTAATGTGGCTTTTGCAAAATGGCTAAGCTGTGCAGAGTGCTAACTGGAAGTACTTCAAAGAAAGCTCGATCTACAGAATTCCCCCCCAAACTGCCCTTTGAAAGATTAGACCTCCTGAAAGTATTCTGCCTGGGTCACACACACAGTGAGTCCAAAGCCTCTGCTTGCTCTTGGCTTACAGAAACAGAACGTCAGCAAATTCTTGATCCTCAGCCTATATTTTCCTTTTTTCCTTTACCTCTTGTGCTCCTAATTGAGGCCTCAAGCATCATAATAAATACTTCTAAATCAGGATTCATTGCCTCTGAAAGATATTTAGGCTGTTATATGCTTCATTTAAGAAGCATGTAGCAGAGCTAGAAGTACTTTTTCTTATTCTTCTATTTATATTACATTTAGGAAACATATAGCTGAGCCATACACATTTATTCTTATTTTATTCCCATGAGGGATCTGGTTTTGTGAGATAACAGAGCACCTGCCTAACATTAGTCAGGCCAGTATTTTATTCAAAACCAATTGGAATCCTGAGCTTAAGTGCTCTGCTAATCAATGCATCAATAGCCACTTCCAGTCTCAAATCTTTGTATCCTGGGATTGCCAGATCTTTTTCCATTCAGCATTGTGCTTTTCTTTTGTCCAGGAACCAAATGCAGAGAATGCCAAGGGCAGACACACAGTAAAAGCAGCCTCTCTTGCTAGGAACCTGAGATTTTCACTAACATATGTGCAATCACAACAGACTTTTCTGAAGATTTTTTTCTTGTAAGCTTGTAAACAACAGAATATAATTCAGGATTTCCTAAATAGGTTGCTTTAGCTTTATTGCTGCTGATACTTCTCCCAGGCATTGAGAGTGCTTTATTTTTCCTGAAATAAATTAATACCAAAAACCAGCAATTGTGACTTCAATGCAAGACTGCATTGTCCAGGAAACACAGAGGTAAAAATGTGTATGGTAAGCTGGCAAGTAATGAGTGTTGATGGTGTCATAAACCGGAAAAACATGAGAAATAAAGGATAAAATGAGCTTGCTTTGGTAAAGTCATTTGGAGAAAGAACAGCAGTAGAGACTTTGCATATTAGTCTTCTACATCCACATCAGATCTCGAAGCTCTGTGCTGGAATATGAATAGACATCTCTGCACTATTAAAGTGAGAGCTATTAACCAAGCACAGCACCATTATAGAAATGTTATCTTTCCAGCTACAGACTGCAGCACTAATCATTCAATGTCCAGTTATTCCTAGAATGACAGCCAAAAACTTTCATCACTAAAAATGTAATCAGGAGAAAATTATGACATTTTATATGTAGTTTTGATAACTGGTGAAGATATTACAGACAGGCCTCTCTTGAAAGTAATTGTGGAGTTAGTGAACTAATCATGGCATATTCATTATGTTATGAAAGAAAGAAAAATTAAAACACACTGAGGTGGGTTTTTTTTCCCCAGTGCAAACTCCGAGAAACATGTAGGAATGAGCTAGCAAAGCTGTGCCCTGGACAGCCCAGTGGTTTAAATGTAAAATTTTATTGTGTCTTTAAGCCAGGACTTCAAAACCCTTAATAATTTGCAGCCTCAGCAGAGTAAAACAAACACTTGGAAAGAGGTCTGAACTTACCTGGACTAACAGCTTCTTAAAAGAAAGTGTTAGGAAAGTGTTAGACATGATTGTGCAAAGAGTAGAAAAACAGATGGAAGTAGTTAATTTCCCACTTTACAATTCTATGGAAGTGAACTGCTCTGACTTCATATGTTTATGGATGATATTGGTTCAAAATGAATTAGTACAAAACAGAGCATGTACTGATAAAATTTTCAGGTGACCCAAAACTAAGGGCACTGCAAGATTAATGTAGGATCCAGATATCACCCTGAGTGCTGTAGATGCCTTTCAGAATAATGATAGCAAAAGGGGCTGAATTTCATTTGTACAAAGTACTGTTGATTATTAACATGAATTTTCATCCGGGCACAGGAGTTCACCACTTGAGAATGGTACCTGGAGAAGCCTGCATAATGAAAAAGTAAAAATGTTTTATTTTATTTTATATGTTTCTAATTAAGATATTTCCAGTAGAGTTAGGAAAATCTTAATGCTGGACTCTTAGATGCTGCAGTATTCTGGAAGTCCGGCTTGAGAGACCACAGATTCAAGCTGAAACACATGGAGACAAGGATTACTAGGATGCACAGAGAAGTTAAAGTCCCATCTTACAGAAAGAGAACTAAAAGAACTCTTCTTGTTTGCTTTGCTAAATTAAGCCTGAGAATGATATGATTGCTTTCCATAAGCCAGTAAACAGAAAAGATCTGGGAGCTGAACAATACTGGCACAAGAATAAATGTGTATAAATTATCTATGAATAAATTGAGGAGGAAAATCAGAAGATTACTATTCATCATAAGGATGAGGTTCTGTATCTGTCTTCTGGTAGAAATAATTAGAATAAAGAATCTCAACAGCTTTCAAACTCCATGAATGGCAATAGAGTGCTGGTCATTCTACCAGCAGAATGAAGTCTATTACCCATATTCTAACTTCTGCTCACACAGAAGAGAGCAGAGGTGCTCTTGAAAAATTTTCAAAACATTATTATAGATAAGGAACCAAATATGAAGGAGTGCTAAGGTGAAAACTAAACTCAAGTGTGTTTACCTGTATTGAGCATTACTTGTCTGCAAAGAAAATTACTGACTCACTTCAATGCAGTTATTTATTGTTCCATTTCATTTGCTGTGAGCAATCTTTACCATAGGCTCAAGGGGACAGTGGGCAAACAGTCTTGCTCCATCACACCAGAATTTCAGTGCCAGACAGGCAGCATAAACCAGGTTGCTGAAATAATACCAAGTTATCTGCTTTTTAATAGCCACTAAATTGGAGAGAAAAATCTGTTTGGTTCAAAAAACAGATTTCATTCAGGAAATCTTTGAGTATTTTCTACAATGAAGGAAACTGGGAAATAAACCATTGCCTTTCCAGGGGACATGACGAGTGAGTGAGTGAGTGAGTGAGTGAGTGAGTGAGTGAGTGAGTGAGTGAGTGAGTGAGTGAGTGAGTGAGTGAGTGAGTGAGTGAGTGAAGCAGTGAGGTAGAATTAGGCAGAAGGATTATTTGAACTAAATGCTTGCTCTGTGATCCTGGACACAGACTTTCAGTATCCCATCCAAGCTCTCTGAGCCATGAACAGAGGCACAGGAGTTCTAAATGAGTGTTCCTCGTTTAGAAATAGATATTCCCTGCAAAACTTTTAAACACTTTAGAAAAAAAGGAAAGCTTGAGTGATTTGGGAGTCTGATGGCTGAATTAGGGGGAACATCTGGACACTGGCCTTCACTCCAATTTGTGCTCACCCACAAACACAAGTCACATATTTTTACAAGGAGATGCTGGAAAGGCCTGTTTGTTAGACCTCTCTATGGCTCACTTTGGTAGGGCATTTTACTGAAAAATAGGGGTTGGGAAGCCTAAGTTCAGCCTCTTTCTACTTCCTGCCAGAAAAGGGGTTTGAACCATGTCCCCCTCTACCCTTCCTGGGTCTACTGACACCCAAGAATCCAGAGGAAAGCCACCTCTGCCTTGTCAGTTTTGCAAATCCACCCTTGAATCTAGCTTCTAAATCAAGCAGTTCCTTCCAGAAGTGCCAAAGCAATGAAGTTTGCAGGTCTGCCTGTTCCTTATTTTGATACAAACCAATGAACACAAACTGAATTCACAGATACTTTTAACTGTTCCATTTGCTGGTTTGAGGGATTTTGTTTTGGCCAAATAATGCACTTAACCACAAACATTTGCCAAGCTCCAGCCTGGGGGTTATTTGGATGAAATACCTCTTCCCAGTCAAGCCTGCCCTGGCTCTAAGCTTGGATGCCCTTCTCCCCTGTTCTGTGTTACATGGGCAGCCTTTGCTTGCACAAAGCCTTTTTTTTGTTATCTGCCTGTGGATCCAGAGCTGATGTTCTTTTTCTTTCCATCTCAAAAGCACGTTGTGCAAAGACAGCACTGTGCTGACAAATTAACACAGGAAAATAGCATTATTTAAGCACAAACATCTCAAACTTTTGTCATGGTGCTCTATAAATACAACACAACAGCATCCAGTGTCTGCTCAGATCAAATGTTTGCAATGAAAGGATGTCTGTGAATCTGTTTAAGAGGGATTAAGATTCTAGCTGGCTAGATTCTGGGTCATTGGTTTAATGTCTATATTATTCCGTACTGTAGTATCTGTCTGCTAGACAGCTTTAGCATCTATCCTACGGCACACTGTGCTAATTAAGCTTCCCATCCTCGGCAAGGCATTCTCAGTTCCGAGGGCAGAAGGTGCCGTGTGAGTGGCTGCTCTGCCCGTGACACTTTTTTAGCTGCCTGGCCCTTCCCTCCCACAGCCCCTCACCTCCCGACTGCCACGCACACATCCTGGCACTGTGCTCCTTTGTGGAGTCCTTGTAGGCACACCCCTCGAACAAGCCCTGGTTTTGTCTGCCACACTCAGCCACCAGAGGATTCCTTAGCAGTCAGCAGCAGCAGCACTATGGGGTGTTATTAAAGCAGCAGGAGCACAAACACACCTAGAACCGGCCCAGTAATTTTATTTTGTTTTAAGGGTCAATGAGAAAATCAAAGGGGAGAGGATGTGTAGGAACATTTCAATGTGTGTGTCAGAACACTTCAGTCAGCCAAATGTTTTTTGACCTGAAACTGTTTTGAGATTTTTGCATGTTCAGAATATTTATTTCCTTAATTTCTCCTTTCAGCTGTGGGTTGATATAACGGAGGGAAAAAAAAAAAAAAAAGGAAAAGAAAAAAAAAGAAGACAGTTTAGCACAGAAAACACAAGAACATATTTGCTGGTAGAGGTTGCCCTTCTCACAGGAGGTTTGGGGGGCAAGCTGTGTTTGTCAGACGCAAACTAATTTCCCACTAATAAATAACTCCCCCATACATACACCTCACAAAGGCTTCGTTTTCCAGCAAATTTGCTGCTCACGGAAGACGCCTTGACTCTTCCTCTGCCAGCCCTTTTGCTTTTCCCAGCCCTGCTGTATGAAGATCAGAGGCAGAGGTGCCTACAACGCACACCCAGGAGCTTTGTCTGCCACTGCAGAAGCCTCTCCTGTGCTCCTGCCCTCACTGAGATTTCTCTGACAGAAAGGTGTGTTCTGTTGTCCTCAAAGCACAGGAACAACAGACTTGCCGTGATGGAAGTGTGATAAATAGAGAATAATGTGTCCTGCTAGACAGAATAATGAGATTACATATGAGCTGCCATATCATATCAATTAAACCATTGGCCCTTTTAGTCCAGCAAATCCATCCTGCCACAGTGATCAGTGCTTCAGGGAGAATGGGGAGAGAGAGGGAGGGCAGGACTGACATAACCTGCTTAAAATAACCCAGACGTTCCTGCTGCTGAGTGCCCAGGCAGGACGGGTCCGGGTCTGGCCCAGGGCACAGGGGTGCCTGCTGGGGCAGCCTGGCAGCGAGCAAGGCTTCCAGGGAACCAGGGCACTCAGCACTGCTGGCTTTGGGTCTCTGCCCCAAAAGGAGAGTCAGGGGGTAGATTGCCCTCATCAGCTGCGGATTGTACATCCTGGAGCTGTACGTGCCAGCAGCCCGGGTGGCATGGTCTTGTCCTTCTGCCAGGATCTCCTGGTTCCAGATGAGTGGAGTATTTATCACTCCTAGGTGACAGCTGACAATGTCCTGAGTGCTCACGAGGCCCCATCTTGCTGTGACAACTTAAGTGCATGCAACATGTGCTTGTCTGGCCCTCTCTCCACCATGACCCAGCTGTTTCCAAGGGAAAATACAAGTGCCTCCCTTGGCCAAACGTGTCACAGGAAGACCCAAGGGGCAGAGCGAAGTACTCAGCAGAAAAGGCCCCATTGGAGCTCTCCAGTCACCCTCAGCTGCTAATGCAAGGAGAGGAGTATCCCATGGCATGGGGTGATCGTACCCTCAGACCTGTGTCCTTCTCACAGAGCAACTGTGAGTTTGATTAGGTGGGTTTTGGCTATTTACTCAAGCATCTAAGTAATACTCTGCCTTTCAGACACTGTTGTGGTCACGAGCTAGCCATGTACATGGTCTGAGAAAGGGTTTCAGTATAGGCCACTGAAATTAGTGTTGCTTACAGGGCAGTATAAATCTCCATGTAGTCAGGACTGGTTGTTGTCTGTCTGGCCTGTGTTGGATGAACATGCCTGGATGTCAAACCTTCCTGCCCTTTCTCCAGCTGCTTTCAGCGCATCTCTAGTTTAGAAATATTTAGCAGATTTTACCAAAAGCATTTAAAAAGCAAAGCCTGTTTCCCTACTCTATTCAGTCTTGTGGCTGAATTAACTGATATCTAACAAGACACAACCACCCATTATGCTTTCTCTGGGGTCCAAATGCTCTTAGTGTCTCTTTCCCATGTGAGTCCACTGCTGACTATGGAATAAGCTGCCACATCAAGTATCTCCAAAAAACTCAGCTTCTCCCACCTGCTGTGGAATTCTACAGATGAAGTGCCTGGGAAGAAGTGAACAAAAAGAAAAAAATAGAGTTGCCAGCAGTACTGGTAAAAGCCTTCCTCACCTTTGGTGGGATGTCTCCAGACAGGCCACGTGAGACTGAGCTCTACATCACACCTGGATGCACCATGATGTGCAATTCTCCATGCCTTGCAGGTAGCCATGACTGGCTCCTCTGCTGTGATAATGGGTAAACTGGCCACCAAAGTCCTCTTTCCACATGAGATACAGGGCCTGCCCCTGTGCCCACACTTTTGGGCAGACGCAGGTGTCCGGCAGTCAGAGGCAGAGGAGCAGAAAGCAGAGGGAAGTGAGGAGTATGCAGAAGATTAAGTAGAAGAAAAAGAGTTGGAATATAAGCTGATTGGAAGCAACCTTCAGCAAAGAGCAAGAGAAGAAAGATGAAGGGAATCAAAGATAATTCCTAAAGGAAACAGAAGATGAAAAGATGAGCTCTTCCAAAGAGAGAAAAACACCATTTCTCAGGTGGGTTAGCTGGTGCCAGGGACAAAGCTCTCACTCCCTGATGTAAGGTGTAACTGAACAAAGGTTACAGCTACATGGCAAAGATGCAGAAATGACATTGATTTCTAAGCCAAGGTTTTTTGCTATCTGAAATGGCAGCATTACTTTAAAAAATCAGTACTCTTTTCTGCATTGTTTTTTAAACACAGTTCATACACAGTTTAAAACACTACCACCAACTACAACAAAGTTGCAGTAATTCATCTTTTACCTAGTGAGGAACAGTACAATAGAGGGAATTAAAAAATGCACTAATTGCTGCCTGGAAAGTGGCAATGCCTGCTAGTTTTGGGCATCCCAGTTCGTGGAAAGATACCCCGTTAATATCAGAAGGTTAAAAAGGCTATTTGGGTTAGAGCAAAAGTTTGCCTGCTTACTCTGCCTCTGACAGCAGCCCAGAGCAAATGCTGTGGGAAACAGTGCCAGAGTGGTGCCAGGTAACAGCCATCGCTCCCTGGCATGGCTCTTTGGCAAATACATGTACTTCTGCTGGGGCAGCTCGTGATATTGTTGGGTTTGTATTGTTGCATAACTCAACAAAAGTGGAGTTACAGGCTGTGGAGTGGTGACTGTGCTTCAATAGAGCCTGGGAGTGGAAATTTGGGAAGACCCTGGCCCTTCCCCACATGGGCCAGGGGCTCAGCCCCTACAAAGGGCATCTCAGACCATCAAATCAATTTACTTCTGAGCAGTGCTATTAGCATGGAGAAAGATGGTTTTTCCAGCACATTTCATTTGGTGGGGGAAAAGCTGTTTAGGTTAGGGGATTGCTGGTGTACAAAAGACTGATAGGTAAATCTTCGTCTTAGAAGATAACGGTTTTACACTAAGCTGGTTGTAACTTTAGTGTTATGAAAATTATTATTGAAAAAAAAGTTCAGAACTATCAAAATAAAAAAAATAAATAAAAGACGTCTTAATGTGCTGTTATTCTGACCTGCTGTTAATATAAACAGTGGTGTTTAGAGGAGAGGCAGAGCTGGTGAGCAGCAGTAATGGGCATTGAATGTGAGCTCCTGGGCAGGTGCAGCATCCAGGACTGGGGGCCTCCTCAAGGCTCAGATGAGCTAGTGAATTATTTTCTTCCCCTTTGGCAACCAGAGGAACTCTGCAATATTTAAGAACTCGGCAGGAGCCGCCGTGAAGGGCTGAGTCACATTCCAGGCCCTGTGCGCAGGCATCTGAGAAGACGCCTTCAGTGCTCATTGCAACAGCCTTCAAAAGGACTCGGCTCCCCTGAAGCTGATAATGTCTGTGCAGTTTCAAAACAGACCACCAGTAAGGCAATGAAGGAAGCCAGTGGAAAAATACTGGCAAGAGATAACAGATTCATCTGAAAAACCTTGCCCCCCTCCAAAAAAATTGCTTAGAAGTGGGGAAGAAAAGGTCTTCAGTTGATTCAGTGTTGTGCGTCAAGTCAAAAACGCCTATGACATTTTGGAAATGCCGACAGCTTGGGGAAATGGAGTGACTTGCCATGACCTCAGTCCTGCTTGTCCCAGCAGGGATGAAAGGCAAAGTCCCATAACATTTCTGGAATTGTTAATATCGCTGCTCTGCAAAGAATTGCGCATGCTGGTCTGCAGTGTGTGCTGAGGCACTGGCTGGACAGGAGGATCGGGCCTGGGGGCACATGAAGGTGATCCCTCATATGGTTAAAGCTCATATCCCAGCAGAATCCCATCCTGGAAGAAAGGGGACTGGAAGGCATCTCTATCATAGCTCTGCCAGATGTGGGAGCTCATACCTGGCTGCCCTACACAGGAAAGAAAAGAGCTGACAATGAGCAAGAGGCTGAAAAGCATGTTTACTTTTGCTCCAAGGCTTAGTCCTTAGAGGACAAGATATGAACTGTTATTTTATGAAATGATTGTGTGGATGAGTATGTCTGCATCAGTACTCTGCCTTGCTTGACTCTGAGTCATACTGCAGCAGGGTTGAATAAAGATGAGCCCAGGCTGTATTGTTCAGACATAGACAAAGGCTCATGGCTCTCCACTGTGAATGTCTTGAGATTAGCAAGTAACTCCGTAAGCAGTGAGTTGTGGTGTTTGAAGGGCCCTGCCAGCAGCAAAGGAGCAGGCTCTGAGCCCTGACTGGCCGAGGCATTCACCCGAGTGGGAGTCCTCAGCTGGGATGGGAGAGTTGCAGCTTCAAGCTCCTCACCTGCCTGGTGCTGATCTGGCACCTGGGTCTGCTACATTCAGAGCAAGTCTACATTTCATTTATCTGAGCAGATCTACAGCAAGGATTTGTGTCAAAAGCAAGTCTTCTAATGAACAAAAAAGTATTTCAGCAGAAACCTGAAACCAGATATTCTGCTGGCTCACCCAGGAGAGAATGGGACATGCTCAGCACCCCGGCTGGCTCTGCAGCTCTAGATGCTATAATAAACAAGCCCCTCAACCCAGCCTTTCCTTTGCTTTATCCCTGTGACAGCTCTGCGTGCTCTGCAGGCCAAGGGGGTTGGCAGAGACTGGGGGTATTCCCACCCCGTGCAGTCTGGAGGCAGCAGTGGCCCCAGATGCACGCAGCCAGCATCCAAACCCAGAGCCCTCAGGGAGAGGGGAAGGTGCAGTTGGCAGGGCTGATTTATTTTGGGGGAGGTTTTCTCCTTGGAGCCAGAGACATGCAGTACCTTGAATGATGCAGAATAATGGCATTGCAGCCATCGGAGCAAATTCCTTCCTTGATGTAAGAAAGGAGTTGTGAAATTCTGTTTCTAAAATTAGGGAGAAATTTCTACGTCAGCCAGAGTCTTTCGGTGAGCACGTTACAAATGATTGCCCAAGTTGTGAGCAGAATAAGCAGTGACATTACAGAAGTCAAGACTGCTGTGCTGTCTGTCCCCACCTGACCTCCTTAAAATCTGAGAAATACAAAAAGTTGGGGAACTAATCTAGGCCATCAAAGAAATGCTGCTCTGAGTTGTGACCAGCAGGACCTTGCTTTACTGGAGGAAAGAGTGGAAAAACTTGCTGGTACCTGTGTGACCCCAGCAAAGCTGCCCAGAACTAGGAAGCATCCTTTGCCAAGGCTTCAGCTGCAGCGATGGCTGCTGCAAAGGGGCCAGGAATTACCCAGGAAGTTGTTTAACTATCTGTTACTTTTATTTGCTTGTGTGATTTGATGGAGCAGTCAAGATAGGCTAGGCACATCTACAAGCCACAGGCAGTTTATATTAACAGCAGGTCAGAATAACAGCACATTAAGACTTCTTTTAATTTTTTTTTTAATTTGATAGTTCTGAAGTTATTTTTTTCAATAATAATTTTTATAACCCTGACGTTACAATCAGCTCAATGTGAAACTTCTAAGACCAAGATTTACCTATCAGTCTTTTTTTATATCATGTGGATTTTAAATTGGTCTGCTATATTTCCCTTTCGGAGCAGTTAGTATTTTAATATCATTAGCCTAATATTTAGTCAGAATATATATTTAATGATCCTAATAAAAATTATTTACAGTGAGGCACTCACCTCATAAGTCATGATGTGTCAGTCCTTCGAGACATTACACATTATTACCCAGCTTGAGGAAACAAGACATTATAAGATGTAGCGCTGCATCAAATCTCAGAATAGGTAAAACCTGCACCTCACACTCAAATGAGAGGTATTTTAATGACTGGGCATTGAAGCTTTTGCATACATTGGGAAGAGGATGCTATACAGTCCACAATTTAATATTGCTTTGTGCTTAGGGAACAATTTAAGACTTGGTCCAGGAGAGAATAAGATTTTCCATTTCCTACCTTTGTTTCTCACCTCTCCTCCTCTCACACCCTGTCTCAGGTTCCCTGCTCCCATCCCTTTCCTAGCCCTAAACACTGGCTGACCTCTCTCCTCCGGGAGGGAAGATTTGGAGCTGGATGGCTTCCATGTGAGGGTCCAGCCTTGCCCCATGCACTGTTGCTGAAGAGAAGTAACCTCATGCAGTGCTTCTCTCTAGATTTTATTGTGACTGCATTATAAGACAAAAGAAATGATAATTGCCTTTCATCCTAGAAGCAGACGGCCTCGGAAATTACCCCAAAAGGCCTTGAATCAGTAAACAGCAATTATGTGAGCTGTCTCTAGGAGGGAGAAGGTGATGTCATGGTAATTTTGAATAAATAAAAGCACTTGAAAATTTTAAGAGCCAAAGCAATTTTACACTGTCATCCTTTCAGATTTGACTATTCATATGTTGCATTTCAGCTCATTAAAGCTGTTTCAGACTGCATCAATTTGTGTCTTTTGCCTTATCCCTGGCCGTCCCCTGGGCTCTTAGGTCCAATCCACCATGCATGACCCAGACTTCCCCCCAGGCATTTTGCTTGGCCTGCACCCTCTGCCACTTGAACCCTTCCATGACATCCCTGGTTTCCAGGCTTTGCCTTTTCTGGCAGGCTTTCCCCTCTCCAAAAAGTAGGCAACCCATGGACAGTGGATACCTCTTTCGGCTGCCACATGGACCTCCTCTGCACGCCTCCTTCTTCCCCCCCGACCATGACTCTCACCCTGCCCATGATGCTCCCTCACCCCACAGCACAGTGTCTGAGTTTCGCCCACCTTGGTGTCTCCTGACCCCCACAGATGACTAACCCAGATATTCACTTAGGCAATCACTCTCTACTCTTCTAAACTCCTTCTGGTTTCCATCACAACTGCCCATTTGCCTCCTCTGCATATCTGCCTCCTGCTGAAGGGGACACATCCATGTGGGCCTCCTCAGTAATCCATTTCTCTGTTACCAGATCGCTAGCCTTTGACCACAGCAGCTAAATTTCTTGATTGCTCATAGATTATGTGGTTGGATGTGATTGCTGTGACCATCTGCTCTGATCTCCAGCATAATTTAAACCACAGGTCTTCTCTGAGTTATTTCCTGCTGTCTTTTCTATAAATAGACATTCAAAAATGCCAACTCTTAGCTCGTTCTTTCCGATGATGGAGCAGCCACCACAAGTGTTAGCTGTTTGTTGCTCTGCTTGCTGCTTACTATTAAAAATACATGCTTTATTTCTAGACTGAATTTGTCAGCTTCAACTTCCAGCTGTTAGATCCAGTTACATCTTTATCTGAAGAGTCCTCTTTCCAATTTCTGTTCCTTAAATAGATTCTATGATTAATTCGTCTCTTAAACTTTGCATTGTTAAAATTAACCGTCTGAGCTCCTCTGTACTTCTGCTGTGTTTTCCCACCTCTGGCTTCTTTGTAGTACCTTTGGTTTGTATTATTCTTGCACTGATTGCACCATAGAAGGGTGTATTAACATAACTATCTAGTCCTAATTGATATTCTGTATATTGAGAGACAATGTTTACTATTCTTTGTGTCAGCAATGGCTTGGGATAGATGTCCCCCCCTCCTCAGGGAGCATATGCTACAATATTTAAGAGGGATCCAGCAATCACAGAGAAAGGAAACCTTTTATCTTTGCCCTTGCAAGATGTAAATCACCTTGAAGACTTCAGATATATATCAGTGATGTATCCTGCTTCCCTTCTTGTTCCCACACTATCACCTAAGCTACAGCTCAAAAAAGGCTTTCAATGCTATCTTCTACATTCGTTCCATACACCATGAGTCCCAGCTCATTTTTAAATAAACTATTATTCTATAAACACAACTTGTGCTCTTTTTCCCTATATGTAGGACTTTACAGCTGGTAATATTTTGGCAGGTGCTTTGTCCTTGCATCCAGCTTACAAGTGATACAAATCAGTCTCTAGTTACCACATTTTGAGGTTTTTACTGTTTCATTAATGTTGTGAGAGATTATTCTACATTTTCTTCCAGATCAGTGGCAATTGTCTGGCATAATATACGTACAAAAACTGAGTTTCATGGAACATCTGCAGATCCAGGCCTCTCTGTAAATGTTTTCCCATCTACAACTGCATTTTCAGATCTCCAAATTAACTAGTTTCTCACGTCTTTCATCTATCATGAGGATTTTGTGCCTTTCTAGTGTCTTACTCAAAATGTTAAGAGGTACCACGCAAACATCTTTCAGAACACTGTTATTTCAATCTTATTCTTTTAAAGAATAAAATCACATTCTTTAATTTTTTTAAACCTGTATGGGTTTGTACTAATTGTACCATCTTTCTTTCTCTCTTTCTTTCTTTTTCTTTCTTTCCTTAGGAAATGAAATTCACTATCACCTATTCGATTATTCTGCAAAAGATCAGTTCAATTTCACAGGACTGATACCATGGGATCATCTCATTCGCCTTTTTTAATATTTCCATATTTTTGGCTTCCCAGCAGTGCCCCGGATCTTCCCCAGTGTTTCAAGATGCATTGAAAATTGACATTACTGATGCAGAGAGCCATTCATTAGCTCTTCTGAAGCTGTTGATTACAAGTTTTCTGGATTTTAGAAGCCTTGGGAGAATAACTGCTGTTTAACATTTTCCTTGGTTACTTTGGGAATAAAAGGTATTCTACGCAGCTTAAAAAATCACTGTGGTGTCTGTCTTTTTCTAAATACAGAAGAGATACAGCTATTAAATGCCCTTTTTTGCATTCCTTCTGCTGCTGGGCCAGGACAGTGGTTAAGATTCCTTAAAATCTCTGTGTTGTTTCCATTGTTACCCACTTTCTGGAGAGGCCAGCCTGCTGAAATTGCAGAGTTAATTTGGCTAGAAATCTGGCATGTACACACTAGCTCTCAGGGGACGGTGGTACCTACATCTCATGTGAATGAGCTCACTGATCAGCTTAGCTCTAAAGTTCACATCAGTCCAATTTAAATCAAGAAACCTCCACAGACTGATTTTTGGGAAGTGATTTCTGGTGGTTAAAAAAAAAAAAAGGGAAGCAAAAATAGTATTTATTTTACCAAAGGAATTTTTCTGAAATAGTTCTTTTTGAAAACTATGTTGTTGGCCTGACGCTCAACCTTCATTCATCTATATTGCATGTTCTGCACGTGCCTACAGTACAATGGAGGCAAGCATTAAATATTCATCTTCTCTCCTAAGGAAGGCTGTCTGAAAAGAGTTTGCTTAAATCTTTGCTTTGCTTATAGCTTGCAATGACTCTAAATGAAAAGTAAAGTTAAGACTATATATGTTTTGTAGCCTTGTAGCACCACTGTCATTCTCAGGGACTAAAGACAAAAAATACAACTCTCTCTTTTAAATGGTTTCTGAATCATTTTGAAGTACTGCATCATATGTTCCCATCAGGAGCACCATAAATCGCAGAACAGTCTTTGCTTATGGAAGGTTCACATCTGAATTGCTAGGCCATTTGGATTAAATAGCATTTAACTGCTTAGCAGAGCCAATGAAGGTGCTAAGGGAGTTGCTAAAAATCTTTACGGCAGTAGGAGTTTGCTCCACTGTGTCTAAATTGCTAGCATCAAAATCCTCACACCACTCATGGAAACATGCCTGGTTAAAAGGAGCTATGGATAATGGATTTTATGAACAACCACTCCAACTGAGAACAGCTATCTTGTTGCCTAATAGCCATCACACATTTGTTAAACTAGACCTGCAAGCTATAAGGAGTTTCTTCTCTGTGACGAGTGACAGGAATCAGCAATATAAAGATATTGCTGGGGAAAAAAACCCAAACAACCTCCTGGAGTTTTTTGGTGTTTTGTGGGTTTTTTTATATGGGTGAGGATTTTTTACTCAGCTTTCAAATATAACAGTCATGGTAAAACATGCAATAGAACTGGAAATTTCACAAGCTGAGCGGTACTGGCAAAAGAGCAGATTGTAATGGAAGATCTGTGCAGCCTGACACGCAGCTCTAATGACAGCCGGAGCACTTGTGTGGCAGAACTGTGTGCCTGCACACCTATGCTTTATTAGCATTTTATTTTTATTCTGTTTTCATGTTGAAGCCCCACACTGAAGTCCCAGCTGTAACCAGTTTGTATGCTACGCTCACACATGTACAATCAGACAGATATTCTGCCGTGATGCTGGTTAAAATAAACAGCAGAGGAGGGAGAGGGGATACCTCCTTACAAAGGAGAGGAGAGAAGCTGCTGGATTGGTTCACCTCCCTAGACAGCACAGACAATGCTGGAAGCTGAGCAGCACTGAATGGAACAGGCCATTACCTGCCAGGATTTCGTGAGAAAAGTGGTCTCAGGATACAAAAAGAACAGAACAGAATTTGTACCTTTTTGTTTAAGCAGAGTCCAGCACAGTGAGTCTCCCCTCCTTAATTATTGTGCCCCATGACAACTGGAATGTTTACTGCTATTGCTGGTCGCCGTAACTCTGGCCAAGGCAGTTTGCAGCAGCTGAGAACGTACAGTGGCCACTCCATAGAGCAATCAGAGTTTTACAGTCTCTAAAGTGCATTTGATGCTTACGGGAACGTGAAGTACTGCACCTTGGTGCCTTTATGGGAAGCCCAGACTGAAGTTCCTCATCCTGCACTGACAGGCAGTGGCCTGAGATCAAAAAAATAAATTCAAATTGAGTCAAAATGCCTTTCAGAGAGCAAAGGCTTAGCCAAGGCATCCTCCTGGATGATGGGGCTCCCTTTGGACCTGGTGTTGTGGAACTGTATTTGACAAGAGCAGACCCAGACACACAAGGCAGCAGAAGGAATGGAGGCATCAAGCTTTCAAGCTTGGACTTTGTGCAGGTCACCTGATACAGCAGACCTCATTTCTGTAGTAGCAGCAAAACTGGTGTGGCCCTCCCAGACCCAGGACCAGGCAGGGGCACTCCTATGGGCACACTCCTGGGTGTAAGAGCTAGAGGGGTAAGGTCACTGAGAAACCAAATGATGGAGAAACGCCATATGAGAGATAAAAAGGTGTATGGTGAGAGTTGAAACATCAGAACGAGCAGCAGCTTAGAGGCGTGATGATGGGTCTTGTGAATTAACTTTTCATTCACTTGCAAGGGTGGTGAGGAAGTACAACAAATAAATCGTTATCTTCAAAGCTAAATAGTAATTTCTTGGTATGAGAGAACCTTTCACTCAGTCTTGTGCTCCAGACTTCTCAGGTTGAATTTTTCTGTGGAATGTGTACTGCTCTCCAGAATTCAACCCGTCTTCCTGCAGCCTGTTATACCTTCTTGACTTTCCACGGAGTGTTTCTGAAGGCAACATTTTCTCACACAGACAACTAATTTTAAGAATTCAATCACCAACTTTGTACTGTCTGTAGAAACTCACAGTTGAAAATTTTGGCCTTTGTGATTTGTGTTCTCTCTAAGAGTAAAATACTATTTAATCTGTCATATATTTGTGGGGTTGAATATCTGCAAACATCCTCTATGTTTGAAAATCTGCAGTTCACAATATTGCCAATATCCCAGATGTTAAAGAGATGAGATGGTTACATTATTATTTAAAACACTGAAGCATATAGGGCTGCATGTGATCCTACAGTCTTATTCAGAAGCCTCGGTGTTCTGCATCCAGATCTGTTGCAAATCAAATATGAAGGGCTATGAATGTGAGTGTGTTAAGCCATCATGAATTGCCGCTGTGGAGATAGCTGCTATTTATCATTGCCTCCTGCTGTGAGATGGGATAGCAGTCTGAATGTCACATATACTGTACTTATAATGCTGTTTTAAGGTCATCTCCGCGTGCAGATGCTCCAGACAGAGGAACAAGTACGGATGTGTCTGTTGCTAGGCGCTAAATAGATTTGAGATTATTATTTTGTAAAAGCAATATTTTAGCCACAAACACTGCTGCAGTCTCTCTGTCCCTGGCAACTTTCCAGTCACCTACAGCTGGCAATTAGCACTTACACAAAGATGCCTAAACATTGTCCAGCCAAAGGCTTCAGTGGCGACTTGCCTGGAGCCTGAGGGCTGCACCTATTTTACATAAAATGGAGCAGATTGTGGCTGATTTAATCTTTCCAATGGAGCTATGGCCCACAAAAGCTTCTGCTTCTGGCATGCTTTGCTGTACCCTGATCAAACCACTGCCCCATTGTGGAATTCAATGGGCCACATTTAGCCTCAAGGTTGTGTTCTGGTTTTCTGTGAATTATGTTAACTACTGACAAAGCCCACAAAGCCTTTCAATCCAAGTGTGGAAAGGCAGCAGTTAATCACACCTCTTTGTACTCGAAGAGGGGAAAAGCCTTTGCCAAGACATAATAGAAGTTCCGATGATATAATTTTAACAGTAACTATGAACAGACTGCTCATCATTTGTGCTGAACATTATGCAAGAGAGAAAGTTTCTGACCCGAAAATGTACAAACTCATTATAAGGCAAGGAAAGAGTTTTATGAGTCTAATTTGACTCATAAAACTCCTGAAGAAAAAATGCCAGTCACTGTGAAAGACAGATGGTGATTTCGATCCCCACCTGGAAGAATAAGAGATGATCTTTTCTTGGACTGCGCTTGATGGTGGTGATCGTGGGGCTGGGTTCACCCTCCCAGGCTGGAGATGGACTGAATCCATGGCTCCTGCTGACTGCATGGGTGGTGTATTGCTCTTCCCCTATTGGAATTGAGGTGTGGGCGCTCTGGCCCAGCCACATTTTTGCAGAAAAGACTGGCACTCCTCCTCCATCCCTCCCCCAGCTGTCCTGTTGGAAGGGTTGCTTAGCTATCTAACGCAAACGAGAATTACAGACTGTGAATCCGGGTCTGACAGATTGACTTCCCTGCAGTCTGGAAATAGATGTCTGAACTCCTAAGAGAGGCATGATTTAAGAAGCAGCCTTTTCCTCAGTGTGTCCCAATGGTTAGCTCCGACACCTCCTGGTCACAGTGCGGGCTGCTGGGATGTGCCTCAGGGACTGCTGGCTCTGCACATGGTCCTAATTCCTGGCATAAGAAGTTCATGCAGGGCGGGAGCCTGAGCTTGGCAACCCCAGGCTCTGTGTTTTTACAAAATCTGTCACCATGCAGAAGGGTAAGCCCAGATACGTGGCTGTGATCTTTAAAGCAGGCTGGATGTTCAGGAATACTCACCTGACTTTTGCTTGGTTTGGCAGATGTGCTTTTTTACACAGCCACTTCTTCCTTTACAGTGCTGAAATACATACAGACACCATATTCAGTGCTGATAAATGTAAATTAGTGCATAAGGGAGAGTGCACAAGCTTAATTCCATGTGCCTTACAATTGACTCCCGACTATTTCTACCTTTCAGGCGTGAGATCTCGAGGGCAGGGAGACAGCACTCCTGAAATGGCAGCTCAATATTTGGAGAGGTCAAGGAAGTAACTAGAGCATAAAGAGCTAGGAAGAAAGATAAGAAATCACGATCCATTATTATTCTCCTGAATAAATACAGGGTGTACTCGCATTTTTTAAACTGAGTGTACATCTGATGACCCCATCAGCCGTGGCAGAAAAGGGAAGATTGCAGTAAGAGAAGCTGAGACGAATAAGTGTCTGAAAAGGATGTGTGAAGACATGTTAAGTACAAGGCGACTCCTAGCCTAGAAAAGGGGCGGCTTCAGGAGGAAAGTACAGTAGTCCATAAAATCATCAGGTCACTCAAATGAGTCATTTGTGGAACTCATCACTTCAGTCACTTCATAATGTCCTTGACAACAAAAAAATTAGACAAACTCATGGAAGGTGAGTCTATTGTGGCTTATCAAATGCAAGGATAGCATTTGTCACTCCTGAAGTATTGACAGTGCAGGTCACTGGGGATGGGAATGAAAAATCAAGGCTCTAGCTCTGCACATCTGTCCTGTTCCTGCACTCTTTCTCTAAGCATTCCTTGCTAGGAGTTGTGACACTAACAACAACGGACACAGAGCTGAATCCAATTTATAATAAGCCTCCAATTCTCTTTTGCCTTTCTTGAAAAGGCTTCAAAGGGGAGAAAAATATCAGCTGAGACAGCTGCTAGCATCTCTTCCTACATAAAAGAAGAGGTTATTCTCTAGCCATGTTCACCTTGGCTCGAATATGTTGGTCTTGTGCATTGTTTTCTAAGGCAGATGCTTTGGAAAACACTTCTACATGCAAAGATGTCACATGATTTTCTTTCTTCCCTGCTTGCAAGAATGAAATAGGTAAAAATGATCCCACAAAAGCTTACCAAAACCAGATCCCCCTGTGCCCTGAGGGACAGAGGTTTAGGATAGGGAGATAAATAAGGCGACAGGGAGAGTCAAGTACTTGCCCGACCTTATGATAGTCTGTAGCAAAGCAGGACCTCCAGAAACCCTAACAGTCTTTGCTAATGTCACCGCTGCCCAGCCACCGCATGCAACCCACTTATCTTCTATCCCTCTGGTTGGAATAGACGGACATTTATTTCGTTACCAAATGGGAGCACACGTTCAGACTGTCAGTGCCTCAGACGGGTCCTTGCTGCAGCGCAGGCGGCAATTGCAGGAGGGTTCCCTCCACACATCCCCTGCATTCCAGAGAGAGGAGCAGCCGCTGCTGCCACTGTGCCCAGGGCACTCTCACCAGCGAAAGCCCAAACCAGAGCACACACAGCCGCTGGCATTAAAACCTCACCTCCCAGCTGTCAGCAGGACGCCCAAATTACCCCTGCAGCTGGAAGAGGTAAGAACCTTTTGTGATCGGCGCTAATTTAACTCTTGGAGGCTGAGGAGAAGCTCAGAGTCAAGTAGAAGGAGATTTTTATCTCATGTGAATCAGTGTGTTGGTGGGAGGAAAAGGAATATTTAAATGAATTATTCACAACCCCTCTCCCCCCTGGAATGGGCTAAGGAGTGGAGATAGGCTTCCTGCTGAACAGGTTGAAAAGAACTCTGTTTTTCAGAAGGACTGAGCTACCTTTCTGCTGAGCACAAGTAATTCAATGCTGGGATGTGCATTAAAAGCATAGTGGTAAAAGGCAGGGGAGAAAAGTTAGTGCACATCTTAAAGAAAAATAGCAACCAGATAATGATGCAGAGTGTAAAAAATATGTGGATAGAAATCCTCACAGCCTCACATGCTGAGATTATTTCATCAATAATTGGATGAAAATGCCCTGCCTTGTCCTGATGAAGGGCTAAAAATCTTGCAGGAACTCCATTCTTCCAGGAAAACTGATTTTCAGAGTCCTGCTTGCACCCTGACCTCTCAGGGACAAACTGAGGGCAGTGCTGTGGGATGGGAAGGGTGTCACAGGGGGACTCTGGAAGCTGAATTCCTGGAGTCGAAACAGGCTGCACAGGCTCAGCCTCTTGTACAAAAGTGTCACAGTGATCTAATTACTGGGAGTGAAGTGTGTGACATCTGGAGAAGTGCCCGAGCTTCAAAGTGACTCAGGCAGCCAGTGAACCATGCCTTGCACCAGCTCACCACTGCTGCACACACCTACCCACTCGGCAGCTGCAAACACAAGTTTGGTCACCAGCCCTCAGCTTTCGGCTGAAAATGCAGTGTATCATGCTTGTAATAAAAAACAACTTCTCTGCAGGATTTTCCCATCCACTCCAGCAGGGAGGCATTAATTAATGAAGGGCACAAGCTCTGGTATGACGAGGCTGCTGACACCTTCTGTGCAGCCAGGAGCAAGACATGATTAGGATTTCTCAAAATTACAGGAGACGATTTCCACACATCTCAGGAAAGGTATTGCAGTCACCATTAGATAACCCTCTCCTGGATCTCATTAGGATGGGTGAAGATGAATTAATCCCTTGGCTGGAAGCACTGGTTGCCTAGGGATCAGTGATCATGACCTGACTACATTCACTGAGGGCAGACAAAAGATGGTTGCAGTTTGGTTCTTCAAAGGGGCTAATTTCCCAAAGTTAAAGAAAATTACCAGTGAAATTAATTGGGAGGAAAGGTGTAGAGAGAGAAATGGGAATCCTTTAAGAGAACTAATTAGCTGGTCAGAAAGCCACATTTTTGCACTCCAGAGATAGGAGAGCTCTGGCTAACAGGCCTACTTGGTTCCTCTGCAAAGAAAATGCAATTTGAAATAACAAAACAATATATCATACACAGAAAATAGATAGCAAGGAGTACAAATAAGTGGCTATTTAAAGCACAAGGCAAGGAACAATGGGAAGAACTAGAAATATAATAGAAACAAACGTGTAGACTAGAATAAGGCCACTTGCTAGATAGGGATGATAAAATTGTTCGCAATAATGTGGAAGAGGCAAAAAGGGGAATAAACTGTCTGCAGGGAAAAAAGCAGAAAATGGATACATATTACATGAAGCTGAGTCATTTAACAGAGTTGTCAGGTGTTGTGTCAACATTTTTTTTGGCAGATTTAATATTAAAACTTCACAGAGTATGAGAGAAGGAGCCACAGGAACAATTTCAAGGCTTAGCTACAAGGGCTATTTTATTACAAAATATTTCCTTCTTTTGCTGCCATAAAAATGATATTTATTTGGCAGAAAAACATGAACCAATGGCTAGAAACTGAGCACAAAGTGCATATTTTTAACAGTGAGTGTAAGTAACTATTAAGAGAACTAGAGAAAATCAGTGACCCTCTGGAAAACAGGTTTTGGCCCCAGCCATGTTTCCTTTTCTGCACCTGGCCAATACTCATGAGAGGCTGGTGAGCAAAGGAAGACTGCTGGGTTCCATCAAAGTATCATGGAGAAAATAGCTTTCTCCAGCAGCAGAGGGAGAGTGGGTTGTGGTTTTTGGGTGTGTGAAGTGTCTCCTTGTGACCACAAGCAGAGGTCCTGAAACTAGAAGGTCTGTGAGAACGAAGGAAGGAACAGCTCTCCCTGAGAAAACCAGGAGTTCAAAGCTGGAGGTAATTTGGGAGGGCATGAATAATTGTTTAAAAAGTGCATTTTTTTTCAGTGGCACCTAGTGTACTAGGCACTGAAAAAGAAAATGTTCATTTAAGGAGAAATAAAGAAAAGCCACAGCTGTGATTTGGTTAATTGCAAAATGAAGCAGGGAGCTGGCTGGGGACAGGCCAATGCCACCGGTCTCCTTGCAGCCTCTGAAATCTCAGCCTTCCTCATCAAAGGTTTGATGATGCCAACACATTTCTGGGTGTTCCTAGCTTGCTGGAACCAGGTCTTAAATATTTGGGCTTGGTTGCAACCCAGTCTGGTACAGTACAAAGAGCACATCTACTCCCAGTGCAAAACAAACCTGGCAGTAAAAGCATTTGCTTCTCCTTGATGAGGCAACAGGGCACAAATGAACTCCAGTCTTTATCATCTTCAACAAACATCCATATTGAATAGGAGCATTATATGCTTACCATGAGCCATTATGAAACGTGGGGTTTTTATACCCCTGGCATATAAGCAGGCTATGACTACTGGTCGTAGTCCTGCTCATGAGTTGGGAGGGGACAGGATCAGCTTCTCTCTGGGCAGTGCTGTCAGCAATCTGCACAATCCATAGGCCATGGTTTTACAACAGCCATATCAAAATTAGGAAAACATCACACCATCTATTTGCATTTTAGGAGAAGAAGAGGAGACGGAGTCTGATTTAAATTACATTGATGTTTCTAAGAGCTTTTCTAGTCAATTAAGTTGGAAACAGATAGGGCACAAGCACAGGCACAGAATGCAAAACAAGAAGTGTTCAGCTGAATGAAAGGGGAAACCTGATAAGGAAAGGCAGAGGGTGAATCATATTAAGTACTCTTCAGGGTGGAAAAAATAGGCTGCTAGTTAGCCAATGGGAGCATGAGAAATTTTTGTTTTGTAATGGTATTTTGTCATTTTATATTGAAGTGTGTTTTCTCATGATAGAGCCATCATATGGCAATGTACAAATATACAAATATAAAAAAATAGAGTGCCTACCACTTCTAAAACAGGAATCCAGTCTAGCAAGGCAATCTCACAAATGAGCCAGGAGAAGTAACTGCCTGTTTTTAGAATGGGTCCAGTGTGAGTGAGGGCTTTGGACAAAGAAATGTGAAAGCACATCATTAGAAAACATGCAGAACAGAATTCTAACCTTTCGTCTCCTAATCTCTGCAATGCTTAGGGAAGGCATATGAAAACCTGTCATCAGTTTTGCATGTTTACAAAGACAGGCTTCTACTCAGGGTATTATTTGCTACAGCCTCTAGCTCTGGTTTCTACAGCACGAAAAAATTTAGTGACCTGACATTGAAAGCATTGCACAGGTTACAGCTCAGCAGTGGATCAGAATGCTGCAGAGATTCCAAATGCAAAATGTCAACACAATTCATAATATTTTCTAGACTGTCTTCAACTGAAAAGTGCTTTGCAAACCTATATGGCCTGATTGTTATTAACAACTTATTAAATAAATTAAAACTGCTTTATGGATGGGTGAGTGACCCATGGAAGACCACATGTACAGAAATTCATATTCTGATGATGACTTGCAATCCCTTGTTCTAATTGCTGGATCACACTTCCTATGATGGATGCAGTACGGTGGCTCGGTGCAATCAGTGATCCTGTAATTAGGAAGACATGCAATATTCTGGAAAATAACCACACCTTTTCTGAAGAGATTTCTCTCATGGGTGTCACTGAGTTTAATTCACATCATCTGAAATCACCCTGAACCCAGCCCGAATTTGATCCCATGGATATCTTCATCTGCAGAGCTTCAGCAGTTACTTTCATCAGTCGTTGCAGGAGGAGGTACATTCATGCAAGGATGTCAGCACTTGGTTCGTGATAAGATGCAGCAAGGAAGTAAAATGTGGTGCAGTTATTGGCTGATAATAGCACACTTGACAATATATAACTGTGGTGTGGCCAAATGAAATATGTCCTGTGAAAATGGGCTACTGTCCAGCACTTAGAGTAAATGTTTCTGAAGTGCTAGTAGATCTGCTCTATAAAATACTCCAAGTCTGTGCAAGGAATGCTAATCCATACTGGCCATCAGGCCAAAAACCTTTAAAGACCATGAACATTTTATGGATGTGGGAGGAAAAGCTGTTTGTTTTGCAACAATATTGTTTCCTGGGTTGAGAGTGATCTGTGTTGCGCACATAGTTTTCCTCAAGTTTCAGAACCAACTGCTCCTTAGCATTGAATCTGTCAGTTCAATTACACATCCATCTTATCATGCTAAGCCAGATTTAAAAGGGCTCACCAGGGTGTGCTGATGAATTTTTTTTTTTTTTTGCAGGGCAGTAATGCCTGCAGTAACTTCCCTGTTTTGTCAGTGTGACTTCCTACAGTACATGTATCCTGACACATATTAATAATGGTTCAGGTTTAAACAAGTCACACTGGACCCCTAAAAAGTGTGTAGTTGCATTTTCTGCACCAGGTTAAGCCCACATAGAGCCAGAGATCACAGAGGCCATGAACCGCTTGAAAATAGACACATTTGCTCTGTCAGGAGAAGGCTTTTCCCTGAGGACCAGTGATCACATCCAAGAGTGTTTCTTCCAGACCTTTCCAAATTAAATTAGTAAATATGGAGTCACGCTAGACAACAGTGCCACTGCACTCAGAGAGCTGATTTCTCTAGCATGGGAGCCACTATCAGTGGAAAGAATTCAAGGGAAGTTTCATTTTTAGAATGTAAGATTTTGTTTCATAAAAAATTAATTTAAAAATGCAAAATTATTCCAACTATTGCAATTATGTCACAAAACCTGTGTTTCTGAAAATGCATAGAGTCTGCAATACTGTCAGTAATAGTAAGCTGGAGAGACTTGGAGAGCTGTGCTCTTCTTTCACAGGCATAGCTTCATTGACTGCTGCAATTATTTCTGATTGACACCTAAGTGAATTAGAAACATGTGCTGCACATCTTAAGTGCACATGAATTAGTGCATTGTGCTAAGAAAAAACTTGGAAAACCCTATTTTTCACCTTATAGGCCTTTTTATTGTTCCTCGAGGCCATGAACTGAATTTATAAATCCATATATGATGCCACATCAGCTGTTTTAACATGTGACATCTCATCTTATTTTGCAAGACAGTGTCATCTAAGCAGATTTTGGCTATTTTTTAAAGTGAGTTTTTTAGTTTTGTTGGGGGTTTCTTGTTGTTGGGGGTTTTTTTGGGTTGGTTTGTTTGTTTGTTCTTTGTTTTGCTTGTTTTTGGGGTTTTGGGGTTGGGTTTTTTTGTTGTTTTTTTAGGTTTGGGGGGTTTTTGGGTGGGATTTTTTGGTTTTGTTTTTTTTACTTTCTGGATTTGTGCAACCTCTGAAAATATCTGAAAATGGACGCTGTGGGCAGACAGTCACGATGTCACTTGTGAGTACCACATACTGTGAGTTTTGTGATTTCAGACACATAGAGATTTTTACCTCGGGAACTGAGCACCGACTCACACATCAGCCCAACTTCATGCCCGTAAGCCACGTGTCCCTGTGTCTTCACAAGAGGCCAGTGCCTGGCACAAAGTATGAGAACACCACCTAAGGAAGCCATGGGGTGTTTACAGCCTCTGGCGGCAGCAGGAATCAGCTGCAGAGCAGAGTCAGTCTAAGGTCAGGGGAGCTCTCCTACACCGCAGAGTTAACTCAATATTAGCTGGAATGGCGGCCCCTCTGGGGTCCATCCCCATACACAGGATTGACTCTTTGGGCTGGGAGGGAGCTGCAGGCTTCAGCCAAGTGGCTGGTGGAGCTCCACCTCTGGCAGGAGTCCCAGCATCCAGCCATGGGACACTAATCCCTTCCTTCATCCTGGCTGGTAACGCTTCCCATCACCCCACACTGTTGGATAGGTAAATACAAGGCTAAGTCTCCAGGAGAAACCTTGTGCCATCCTGGGAAAGTCCTGCACCCAGGAAGCATGGGCAGAGTGAAAAGTCCTCACTGCTGGGCTGTGACAAGGGAGCTTGAGGTGGCTTCTGTCCTACCGCAGGTGCAGCACCAGGTGGTGCCAAGCTCCTCTGCCATCCCCAGCATGCCCCTGCCTGCCGGTGCTGCTCCTTGCAGGTGGGGAAAATGCTGTGCAGGTGCCGGTGCAGGTGTCCCACTTCCACCCCCGAGCACTTTTGGGAGGCCCTGCTAGCTTCTGCTGCCCTGGGTCCCTCAGCTCCAATCTGCCATCACCTCATGTGTGGAGGTCCTGCTCAGCAGGGACCTCCCTGTCTGGGATCGGAGCTTTGCTCCTCTATAGGATGTATTCTGTATTTCTCTTCTTGGTGAAATAAAAGGTATATGTTATCTTGCCCTTTTTCATCTGACCCATAATTTAAAACAGACTACAAACAGTTCAGCTGGGCCCTTAGGATGTCTGAAACCTTTATGGTAAAAAAAATAAATCAAACAAATCTGACTGCCCGGTGAGGACACTTAAAATTAGTCACAACAATCTGATGAAATGCATTCAAACAACCAAAGAAAATTTAGCCTATGGGATTTTATTTAACATCCATTCACCAAAAATATCTTTCAATTATTGTGAATTTGGGGAGGGGGAAAAACCAACAAAAAACAGCAACAACAACAACAACATAAAAAAAAAAAAAACAAGCCAGTTTATTTTAAATAGAAAATTAGGGGGGAAAATGGATGCATTTCCTTCTGGTATTTTTTAATTAAAGATTCTGATGTTCACTCTGGAGTACAGTTTTAATTTAAAAACTAATTCCATTTTAATGACTGTATTTTTAAAGGATTAAATCAAACGAGGTTTATATAGGCCCATAACATACCTTTTGCCCATAGCAAAAGTAAACAAATTCTCAGTGTAAATAAAGTAATTTTTAAAATTTTACTTGACAAAAATCCCTGGACATTTTCCAATGTGCTATAGGTTGAATTAATTTTCTCCTCTTCTTTTTGGTTTTTTTTTCAATTATGAATCTGGAAAAAACAATTATTTGCTGAACTGTGCTGAACAGGGCAACATATACCTTGTTTTTTTTCCCACATGTGTACCTAGGTCTTTTTCTCTAATTTTACATAATCCGCACTCATGCCCAATCCTCATTGTTTCTATAGGATGTTAGTCTGCATTAGGAAAGTAGGAGTCTGCACAGCAAGACCAATGGCTGAAGGAAGCTTCTGAAACCAAAAATGTTGATAGTGTTCTGGACCATTTTCAGACCTTCTTTCACAATATGTCTGTGTAGCCATCATCTCACAAAGAGCTTTTTGTGGTTTATGCCTAGAGGTGCCACTCGAATCAGTGATGCTACCCAGGGGGAAGTTGAGATGTTTTCAATATGATGTAGATGTGTGTTTTAATATGACCTACATATAAAAGAGGAACTAAACTATAGAAGTGTCATGCTGAGAGGCCTCATTTCAATGGATTTTTCTCTCTTTGGGGAGAAACATTTAACGTATTTATTTCTTTAAGGTCATACCACAGGGAGTTCAGTTTGGGGAAATGTGAAAACTAACTTCGGGTTTTAAATCAAATTTCAGTCCTCGTGACTTCAGTTCTGCAGATCTGTGTCTGAATAACAGGACCCAACACTCTGTACAGCCCAAATGGAAATATATTCAAAGCTGACAGTTCCTGATAGTTTACAGCCACAGGCTTGTCAGATTGAACTTGAAATCTGACCCGAGCGTACTCAAAATTCATCCCAAGTTCTCCTAATGCTGCCTGATGAATTTTGCCTGGCAGCAGTTTTTATTACAAGGGGATTTCTTGAAGTATGAGAAGTAGCTCCAAGCCATTTCAAAAACAGTAATTATTTCAATGTTTCCTGGTTGCTAGATAGAATCCCAGATCCTTGGAACTGTGCAAAAAAATTAGCAATTTTGTGTCAAGTCAGCATGAAAATGCTTTAGATTTGTCACAGAAAGGGGCCTTGTGTAAAATGTGTTTGAGATTCAATGAAACACTTTGTCCAGCCCAAAACAAAATGTTTTCTGTCATGCAGGGCAGTTTTTATTCTTGCAAAATGAATGTGGGTCAGTGGTATTTAGCAAATCTTGTTTCATAAGATAACAGAATAATTTCCTTTAGTTTCCCAAAGCTTTCCAAGGGAGGGAAAACTGGGAGGTGTGTGTGAAACTTCAACAAATTTGACTTCATTTGTAAACAGTTTCCTTTCATCTGAAACTGTTTATTTTTTAGGTGAATAAACATTTCTACCGAACAGTTTCAGTCAGCTCTATTTGGAGTCAATATGCTGTGTAAGCATTCATCACTCTGCCAATTGCAATGAAGTCCCGTGACTGGTTGCCCTGTGGGGTTAACCTGGGCTATCGACAATGTGTATGTGGCAGAGGTGCCAGAGGACTGCTAATTGCCTGATTAAAGCTCTTTTCCTGATTCTTGGGTCGAACTGAATGATCAGGTCTGAAAGGCTTGTGGTGTAAGGAAAGAAGAGCAAGTTTTCTCAGGGCTTCCTCATACCCAGCTCATGTCCTCATGGAATCATTCCTACACAGCCTGATAGGGGAATGAGTATCTAAGGAATGAAGAATGGATTCAGGCTTTGCTATTTTTCTTTTGCTTGCAATGGACTAGGCTTTACTTCAGGCTAAAAAGTTGGCTATAAGGAGCTCACTGCGTCAAGGTCAGAAGTACACAGCCACATGAGATTCCTCTGGCAAGTTTAGAAAGCATTAGTTGCATTTTTTGGATTTTATTTAAACAGTTACCTGGCTAGCAGATTGATTTAGCAAAGCACCTCCCATGTGGAAGAACTGCGAAAGAAAACACAAATCTGTCCTCCTTTCAAGTTGAAGGGGCTTTTGAATCCATTTCAGCTCATTTCAGCTGCATTTTGGTGGAGAATGAGGACAGGGTGTTGAGGACCATACCTCTCCTTGGGGCAGGATGACCGGAGGCAGCTGTCAGGGAGCCAGTTCATAGCTGGTGAGCAAGTTCCCAGCACAGCCACACCAAGTAAAAACCTCCTCTCTCTCAGACACATCACTGAGGATATCCAGTTTCACCCCATTGTATTGAGATGAGCAGCTGGTGCAAAGCAACACGTGTTTGGCTTTGTTTTCTGATTTTGCTGACAGTAACATGCCAACAACGTAAACAGCAAATTTATTTACATACAAAAATAATACTGATGTTCAGGAGAATCAGATAAAACTCTCTCAAAGCTTCATAGTAAACAACATTTATACCTTTTCTTCAGAGGATTCATTAAGCACAGTTTCTGTAGTTTTTTAAGCATCCTGCAAGCCTCTGAGGCTGACAAGTGAAAGGGATGAAAAACAATTCTAACAGAATCTATTCTTGTCTTTCTCTAATGGCTTATAGATCCTGCTATTTCCATAAATGCTCTTTGAAGGGAAACTGTGTGGGATTTTAATGGCTTTTCGAGTTCATGTGGGTGTCACTTGCTTTGATGTATGCCAGATACAAAACAACAGTATCTCTGAAAGCAACAATCAGTGGGGTTTAAGGTGAATGGCAACTACTCTGTTTAGGAATACACTTACCTTGGGGTTATTGCACCCTAATCACAGGAGTAGCATTGAGTTACCAGTGTTTCGTGTGTAAGGAAGAGTCTCTTTACTGCATTTTTGACAGCATACTAAAGATGTATTATGCTTTTACAAGCAAGATATTTTTTCCCATTGGTGACATGTTGCTTATTACCTCAAGTTTAAAAGAAGTGCTTTGGGACAATGATTGTAGTCAAATCTAACTTAGAGCCAGATTTTCACAAGCCTTTTGGCAGGAAAAAGTCATCTGGAGTTATCTGGCTAAGGGACAGAAAGGTTCTAGAAAAGTGTTTTACAGTTGCAATATTCAAAATAAACCTGAGTTGTAACACCTGTGGGAGAGGCACTAAGATAAAATGATATTGGGAATGATTCTTGAATAATATTCTGTGAGGAAATAATTAGGGTAAGGTTTCTCTTTCAGTCTACTTTCTGGTTGGGAGGGACTTCAGCTCTTATTGTCCTTCACAATATGTCACCAGTGACTCTCCTACCCCCAGCCCAGCTGTGCCATAGCCCCGCTGGGCACCACTGCACCATGTACTCACTTCTTCCAGACCAGCTTTGCCCATGAGTATTTACCTCCCTGTGTAAAATGTATCTCTTATTTAAACCTAGGCCCATTATTTCATTTTTGTTATCACAATTGTGGGCCAGGACTTTGAGGACTGTGCAAAAAAAGCAGTGGAAAAACAGACAGTGCCTATGGTCTACAGAGAGCTGGATGTTTCAGCTACTTGACACAGAAGGTGAAACTTTGGGAAAAGTACTGTCTTGCTAAAGCTACTATTTTTGTTGAAACATATCCTCCCCTATTATGTTTCCATGTATCAGGAACATCCAGACTCTGGTTGACAGCCTCAGTACTTTCAAAGTGTCCTGCAGCAGTTTTGTCTTTAGAAAGGGGTTAGATGTAACTAGATCAGGGGATATGTGTCCCTTATAGGACAAATGGGAGCAAGCAGAAGAGTACTGTTTTCAGCTGAATGTGCTTAACCAGGATAGATTTTAAAGGTGGGCCCAAGTAGCCACCAAGAAAGCAATTGTGGTCACAAACAGCAAATTTTCAAGTTCATTGTAATGATTATCTACTAAATATAATTGCTTTAGAAATGTAACAATGGAGAAATCTATACAAACTGATAAGCAGAAGTGTAAAATGCCAACTCAGATTAAATCACTCAGCGAAAAGGAGATTTTGCTACCTTTGTTGGAAGGGAAATGTGCCTTATTGCTCTTGGATAAGAATCAATAAACATTTTTTACATGAGTTTTCTGGTTGTAAGGGGTATATTGAGAAGAGCAATCTCTGTATTTGGGTTGGGGCTGCTGACAGAGACATTGTTGAAATTCACCTTGACTAGCAAATTATTTGCATATTTAATCTTCACGGACTCTTGTTAAAAACAAAACATTGATCTTTTTGTGTAGAGGAGAAAAGGTATTTTGACACATCTTGTGCAGATAGCTCAGCTGTTACTACGTCCATTGAAGGACAGGAAAATGCTGTTAACTGGGAGAATTAACTACATTTGGACTGTGATTTATGACTTCTGACAACAGCCCTAAACAAAGCTGACGTGGCATATGATCAACCTGGACTGACTGATCCATTAGTAACAAAGAACTCTTGACCCAGGGAAAAATGTTGATTACATGAAGAGGACACTAAAAGGTAGCCCAGTACATCAGCACTGACATCCATTCCAGCAGATCCTGAGAAAAGGTGAACTTTGCCATCTTTTCTGGACAGTTTTTTATGCAGCTGGTACTCAATGCATCTTCCTCTTGTTGTCATAGATGCTGCTAGATTCCTGATTCTCACAAGGCTCTGTATTGCCCATCTGAATTTCAGTAGCTGAAAATATTATTGCTCCTTGCTCTCTGCCAGAGCTGAGAATTGAATACTGCCAGGAAAAATCAGCTTCATTTCCATTATTTTTAACATCCCTTCCATTCAGGCCATTCATAGTTTTATCACACCACCGTGCTATGGGCTCGAAGGGAAGAGAGGAGTGAAGAGCAGTCCAGTTGTGAATAGGTGATGGGCAGAAGATCCTTACAGGAAATAAATGCCCTGCTTTTAATTGGTCTGTATTTTGTGGCAGCTGTGCTGCTTCTGAGCTGGAGTATGTGGGTTGCTTTTTCCAAGCACACAGCAGCAGATGTCCAAAGACTCTGCAAGTGCTGGGCTTTGGGTGAGCTGCCTCAGTAGCTTGGCTTGCTGGAGCACTGGAGGAAAGCTGTAGGGTGAGGCCAGGCACGACAAGGCCTGTTCTCATGTGGTATGACACAAATTCACTGCACAGGCCCAAACCTGTGTGGCTTGGACACACAGCTTCAGCTGGGAGCCAGTGGAAGGCCTGTGAAGAGGCTTGAGAGAAAAAGGAGCTAGCACTGCCTGCCCTGCTAAGAAGAGCATTGATGTGGCATTAAGAGTGTCCTCCTGCTTACTAAAGGAAAATTCCCAGGAGTCAGTGCTGGGACAGTGGTGGGCTGGGACAGAGTTTGGAAAGAGGGAGGCCAGTCATGACACTGCGGCAAGGTGCTCCCAGCCAGCACCTGTCTCTGAAGGGTGCTGTTTACTGGGACAGCAGAGTTCCTAAGCTGGAACTGGCAAGTCAACATGGTACCAAACAACTCCAGGTGACTTTTGTCCCTGTATCCTCACGGCTGCAGGGAATAAGGGAATTGAAGCTTCTGTCCTCCCTCAGCATCTGCAATACCTGCTTGAGGATGACACCCAAGCTGGAAGAGGGCTGAGCAAAGCTGAGCAGCTGCTGCGGAGAGCACATTACATTTCCTGGTGATATGTGTACTTTAGAGAAGTACATTGGCTTGGACAACATCATTACCAAGGAAGAGTCCTTTTTGGTCCTAACTTATACCTTGTCCATAAGCAGCAGTTTGGTCTCCTGCTTGGAAAGTTTCCACCTTCTAATTTCTATGAAGTCCCACCCACACTTGGGAACTTGCAAGGAGACTCTGGGGCAAATGATGCCAATATCCAGAAGGACCTGTACCCAAGAAGGGAGATGCTGGTTGAGCCGTACTGCCAGTTATTGTCCCTGTCTCCAGCTGTCTCTGCAGCAGCACCTGGCTGCAGCAGCAAGATCTGTACCTGTGTTCTTCCACCACAAACATATCCAATTTGTGTTAGAGACAAAAAGTCCATCGGAGTATAAAAGTATGTTGCCACTGTCGGTCACTGTAGCAAAGTTTAACTGATGAGCTGAGAGGGGAAGGGCTTCATCTTTGGCACTTGCAGGTGGGCTCAGTGCAGGTCATGGGCAGGTCTGTGTTAGCTGCTGCAATGATAGTTCTTGTTGCAGTGGGTCTGAAGAAGGTCTGACAAAGATCCTGCAGATTAACAGCTCCTGTGCAGGTGTTTACTGCCACAGACCCATATGCAGCATCAATCCCAGGTGCCAGCTGCCCTGTGAAAGCACAGATTTGTGAGAAGCTCTAAGGTGCATGAAATCAGCAGGAACTACAGACATGCTCCACAAACTGACATGGAGATGGGGGTATTTATTGGAAGCCCTAGCATAGAGACCAGAGTGATTCCCTAATGCAGAAGTTTCCCAGACTTTAGTTTAGGCAGGCCTCAGCTATTCTGTTGTCACCTCCTCTTGTTCCCTGCTCCACTCCCCACCCCTGGGGGCCCTGGAAGCAACCTGAAGCCTCCAAAGCCCTGCAATGGGGTGAAGAGAATGGAAGAGATGGGGTGTCACCCACATGGTGATACTACATCTTTTCTTTCCTTACTCTTATACCTGCCTTCCACACTATAGTTTGAACCCCTCAGCATGTCTTTAATGAGAGGCAGCCCCCTTGAGCCAGGCTGGAAGAATAAGAAATTGTGACAAACAGAGAGGCATCCCACTTACTGCAGTTCTCCCCTCAGGAGGAGTGAGGTGTGGAGGAGACAGAAGCACTGCTGCCATAGGAAAGCCTTTTCCCCAGCCACATTCAGCAAGGATCCACATCACCTCTGCGCCCCTCATCCAAGGGACAAGTGCAAGTTTTCAGGGTGCTCTGACATTATAGGAACGTAGACAATCACATGGGATGGCTCTGCAGCTAGTGACTTTATGTTAGATAAATAAGATGTGTCATTGCAGGTGTTGGAAGTGATCCACACTCAGAGGGATCTAGGACATGAAACTGGGGCAGGAGGACTTGTTTCAAACATTTCAGAAATGGTCCTGCTGCTTCTGTGGTGGTACTGCTGAGGAGTGCTGGATCTCCTGGCAAAAGCTGGAGCTGGGACCATTTGGAGGGTAAGAGAAATGGGGCTTTGTTGCAGGAGATGGATTTGCTCCTGCCCAGGGGTGGAAAGTCAGCAGCGGTTCATTCTTTCCTTCCTCTCTTGTTGCCAAAGGCAGACACTAAGCTCCTCTGGGGAGCTGTAAATGAGTATAATTCAATACAGGGCCCTAAGTGAGCAGCAGCACACTTGGCTTAAAGCTATTCCTGCTATGGCCAGAGGCAGACATCTGGGATGGGCGGACAGATGATCTGATCTGGTGTGGAAATCTCATTGTGCCCCAGCCACCATGCTCCACTTCGCTATAATAAAAAGTAATTTGATCAAATATTTTTACACATTATTCTTCTGTTAGAATAATTATTCAATGTGTGCCAGCTGCAGGAGTTCTTTCACCTTTTCCTATGCAGTGGCTGGGACTGGCTTCTCACACTTCTTCATCTGGATACTGGAGAGGCTCCTGCACTGGCAACTGCTGTGGCTGTGCAACAGGTAATAGAAGAGAGAAACACTCTTCTTTTTCAAGGTGCACAGGAGTTAATTTACTCCCAAAATGTTAAACAGAGGATATGCAACTACAGGAAACCCCAAAATGTTTTTTCCACCTGTTCTTGCTTACTCTGGGGAACAGAATTCTCTCTGCTCATTTTATATTTAACGTCTGGGTTAAATTAAACATAAGCAAACTAACTAATGAGGTGCAGTTACTGCACCATATTATTCCCCAGTGGTTTCATGAGGGGAAGACAAATCTCTGCCTCATTTTAGATCACCGTAAACTCTTGTAATATTGCAGATGGATCAGAATTGTTTTTATTATTAATAGTACATTACAACATGTCCATTTTGTGAAGGTGTACAGTTTGGGCTTGCTGCCTTAGCATGCTTCTTAAATTGAGGTTTAGGTTTTTGCCCCCAGCCTTTCCTCCACCCACCCACAGAAGGGTGGCCTATGGTGCAGAATGATTGTTCCTAATTGCATGTTGATAGGCAAGGAGCACAAAATGTACTGCGTTCCTGCTCCTGCAGCTGGTCTCTATGAAACAAAAACCCTGAGTTGCTTATCTTGGAGAAGCTTGCTCTTTTTCCCAGAGAGAAAATAATTTATGGTCTAACTGGTCTGAGCACTAAATCCGAGTAACAAGGATCCAGCCAGAGATTTCTATTAAAGGGTTAGTATCCATCATAATTGGCTGATGGGGTGTTTTGAAACTCATTAATCACTGTGCTGGCAGCAAGCAAATTAGAAACTCTGGGTTCTGCCGCTGACTTCCCATTTCACTGAGTGAGTTAAATGCAAAGCATGTGTTACTGGCATCAGCGATTTCAAAAGTGGGTGTTTCTCTGGATGTAAATGGTACTTAATAATGTTCCACCTTCGACTGAAACTAGGGCACGCCCTGCCATGAGGTTCTCATCATCTAATTACACTTACTCAATCTGAGTTCAGATCGTGCAATTCAAGCTGGGTCTACCTGCCCGATTAACTCTTCAGCTTGTTTTGACAGAAAAGCCATACCCCAGGATCTCAGAGTGGCAGGGTGCTGGGAGGGGATGGGGAGCTCTATGGCTGCTGCCCTCTCAGCCAGGACTCTGTTTTCCCACCCATGACAGTTTTTGTGAAGAAAGAGCGGTCAGTTTCTTGCAGGAGCCCCGTGTTTTATGCAGATCTTATGGGAGCAGTGCCACGGGGTGGACACTTGAAACCAAAGGCTACAGTGACAGCCCTTGATCATCATATCTTGGGCTTATCCACAGAAGGGAAAGCAAAATGAGATTAAAGCCTCCTTCCTGCTCTAGCAGAATATTTTGTATAGATAAGAGACTTGTCTGTGCTCCAGGCCTGTTCTGGCCACAGTCTCTGTGCTCAGGCTCCCAGCAGCTCTCTATACAAATAAATAACACTCCCCAGAGACCATTTCTGAACTCTGAGGCCAATTGATGTATTACAATTTGTTGCTTGTGCTGCTGAATCTTCTCAGTCCTCAAAACAGGGTTACATGCTCTGCATCTTATGTTGTTCCCAGCTGCTGCCTGGTGGGGACTAGCTGTCACAGGCCAAAATCATGCCAGTCAGCATGCTCAAACATGGTGGTGTGGGCACTCAGAGGTTAGAGTCAGTGCTCATGCCCTACCCTGCTTCATTTCCTGGTGCAGATGCAGTCACTGGTGCCAGATGTGGCTGGGTTCTTCACCATCCTCAGTATTCACACAGCTGTGGTGATGCTTCCCTCGGGAGGAATATGTAAAGGAGCTGGCAGCAGAAGGCAGTGTCTCCTGTACCAATACTCAGCTCCACTTTGCTTTGCTTTTGTAACTGTAACCTAAAATCTTTCCAGGGTGAAGTTATGGAGAGGTATAGACTGTTCCACCCCCAAATATTCAAGAGGTGCCTTGGGCATACTGCTCTGAGCTGCATTCCCACCCTCAGACAAGGAAAAAATGCTCTTAACCTGCCTACCCCAACACACTTTGCTAACGGTCCCTCGAGCAAGTCCTGCTATTGCTCTCAAGGATGCCAGAGAGAAGAGAGAAGCCCAAATGAGAATAGCGTGTGTCTCGTAACCATGGATGACACTTTAACTGATAAGGCTCTGCTCTGGTCTTCATCTTGTATTTCAGCTGTTACTTATGAAGCTAATGAAAACCATGGTTCACACAGGGAGCAGGCAGGTTCTCCAGAGATTTCCTTCCCTCTTAATGGTTCTTGGTGAGTAAATGCCTTGTCACTGAACGTCCTCATGTCTTGGAACACAGAAGGAGATGGTCCCACTTGCCATGTGCAGTAGTGCAGCTGGCCACATAAGGAATAAGGCAGCATACATCAAGCTTAGCCCCTCAGCTTCTCAGTTCCTAATCCCTAAGGAGAGAAAGGTCTTGACAGAAAGGTGTGAGGCTGGAGAGCTGTTTCTCTTGGATCACTTCAGTTTTAGCCACACTATCACCATAATAATGCTCCATAATTACATCTTGCATTTTCATCTCTATATTTCAGCTGAAGTTATGAATGTTTAATTATACAAGTCTCATAAATACCTTTCAGAGCAGGTCAGCATTCAGATGATATCTGTTTTAAGGAGGTGGTTGCAGGGACATACAATCTCAGGGAGAATCATCTCTGCAGGGTGTTGCAGGAGTAGCCCCAGTTAAGCCATGGTGGTCTGGTCTGTGCCCAGCCTCATTGCCCTGGGAAGCCTGAAATGGTGTAACCTCTTTGTGGGGTGTTGCCTGCACCTCTCCAAGTGTCACCCTCACAGCAGGGGCCAAACTCTGCCTCCCTCACGACACACCTCCTCTGCCACCCCCAGCATGTACCAAATACTGTCTGGAGCTGGCGGGATTCCCAAGCACGTAGGGAGAGGAGTGTCAGGGACTGCAAAGCCATGCAAGAGATCTGCCAAGCCCTCTGTGTCTCTGAGGCTCACCGGGGTGTGTGTGTTGGCCAAGTATAACAAAGAAGATGCCTCAGGATCCTGCAGGATTAAGTGCCCCATGTTAAACAGCAAACCATCCATCAGCCTTCAATTTTTCACTCATTCTTTGCTTGCAGCAATTTTCAGGACCTTATGACAGAGGGCTGTCACTGCTGTCACTTTTATGTCTCTTTTGTTTTTCACCTTGAATAGTTGAAAAAGAGTTATTGCTATCCTCATTTCCACTACTGAGAAGGATACCATATCTTTGCCCAAGAAAAATCCTTTGGCTGGCATACACTGCAGCCACACTGGAGCAGATGGGGCATCAGACAGCAGGTCTGTATTAAGATGGCTAAGGAATATAGACAGGCTGTGGGTTTTTTTAATATATTTTTTCCTGCAAGCTCATATGTATTGTGAGAAAGGATGGTTCATGTCAAATATTTGCTGGCATTTTTAATGTGAAAGAGCTAATGAGCCCATCTTGTCATCTGCTCTGTAGTGCGCAGAGAGTGAAGAGAGACTCAGCTTGCTCATTACACTGATCACTAGGGTGGAAAGGGCTCAAAGGAGCTGGCAGGGCTGCCTTGCCTTCCTGGGCACAAGCAGAACTGTATTGGTGTGCACTGCAGAAGTGCCCAGGGCTTTATTTAAACCAGGACTGTCTTGCATTCATTTCAGCAGAGGCTCAGCTGCAGCAGGTAGGCACTCGGCCAAAGAAGGCGCTTTTATTACCATATGACGAAAGTTAAGCTCTGATGCCTCTTGACCCCTAGCCATGGGCTGGCAACTGTGACGCTGGGAGAAACCCGCTGCAAGGAAGCTGGGAACTTGCAGTGGAAGAGAAGAATTTTACTTATACTGGTAAACACGGAATGCAATGATCACAGAGCAATGAAACAGAGCTAATGGCATGCAGAAATCATGGGCAACAGTAACACAGAAGTCAATAATTGTGTGATTATGTGGATAACAAGCTAGAGAGACAAAACATTCAGTTTCAAACTGAAGATCTGTGATACAGGATATGTGTAGGTGGGCAGCCTCCTAGGAGAGAAATCCTACCCAACAAATTTTAGAGGTTGTTTCAGAGAAGATCTCGGGGCATCTGCAGGTATAAGTTTCAATACGGATGGACACTCATTCGTACAACCTCAGTGTGAGCCAAAGCCTCTCCTATAATCTTCTTTCTGCCTATCTTGTCGCTAATACAAAATCATTTTAATGTCTCTGGAAAGTTCAGCTGCTTTTAATTTCAAATACTCTACAGTTGTTACTGTTCATATTAAGTAACTTTGAACTATACACAGTTATAGTATCATGTATGAGGTGACAAATTAATCTACTGGCCATTTGTGATAAATGCTGCTTACAGAAATCCCAGAGTTTACTTCTTAATCTTCCCATCTCCAATGCTTTTCTGGTTCCCTTATTTCCTATATCATACCTGAATCTAAGGTGGGAAAAAATTGCCTATATATTTATTCCAGTCTTGCTAAACCACAGTTTACATAGAACTTCTAAAGCCATCGTTAATCATCTTTAGTAAACAAGTATCTCAACAGGCTGAATCTGCCTTGTGTGTTTAGCAAACTTCAGCCTACTGGAACAGTTAAGATTAAATCACATTTTCACAAAGGGTCAGAAAACGTGTCCTTGCTGGAGTTTAAACCACTCGCAGGAGAGGAGTCAGAGGCGGGCTCCTGGCAGCAGCCCCACAGTGCAGACTGTCTGGAAGGTACGGGCTGTGCTCGGCACTGGAGGCAGTCTCAAGCTGCCCCTTCAACAACAAGAGGCCTCGGAGGCAGCTGCCTGACTGCCCCGGGGGACACGCCTGAGGGTGCTTGCTCTGGGAGCCAGGCGCTTATGGCAAGGGTCCCCTGGGCTCCCAGGGGCCTCCTGCAGACCACGCCAACATTTTTACCGCTGTACTGACAGTTTTGAGATCTGCCACCGCACCCGGAGCTTTGCGCTTTCCAAACCCACCTCTGCTTGTGTTATTTTTCACACAAACACACTGTCGTAATCAAGCCCAGGAAATGCAGCGGGAAGCATTTGTGCTGACATCCTGCTCTCTGTTTTACCAGAGCAGGAAACAACATTTCTAATACTCCCTTTATTGTCTGAACCAAGATTGCACTGAGCAATGGCCATGGTCTCTACTCATGACAGCAATGCTTGTTTCCTTCTCTTTCAATATGAGCACACACTTCTTTTAAGGACTGTAAACCCCATGCAACATGCTTTGTACCTAGTGTCTGCTCAGATATTTCTATGCTAGGGCATCTATGTCATGTCTCTCTTAGACTGTAGTGCAGGGCCTTGAGTGGGTCTGCTGGCCTGAACCACTGGTGCTGAGGATCCTGTGATCACATTAGACATCCTGATGCCTCTGCTTCACATTAGGCAGGGTCCTGTAGTCCTTGACAGTGGGGATGCATCCTGCTGCCTACTTCCATCTGAGAGGGGTCTCATGTGCCCTGAGACCTCTCTGCAACATATACCAAAGAACAGGCAGTAGTCAGGATCAGGAGATTTGCTTCAAAAGCATGTCTGACCTGGATTACAATATTCAGGAGGATGCATCTGTAGATTTAGGCCAAAGCTAACCTGTAAACCAGATCTGGATCTAAACCCAGACTTGGGCCCATCTCGGATTTTAGTGTTGAGAAGACAGGAGGAAGAAGAAGGCATCAGAAACTGTCTCACTGGTGTTTATAGAGTGCTCATGAAATTTACTGAGATGTACTGAAAAATTATTATCAGGACCTTTCAATAATTTTAGCAACACACTCTACCTCTAACAGCATGAAACTGTGTCAGAGCAGGTTTAGGTCACATATCAGGAAAAGGTTTTTGCACCCAAAGGGTGTCTGAGCACTGGAACAGCTGCCCAGGGAAGTGGTCACAGCACCAGCCTGACAGAGCTTAAGAAGCATTTGGACACTGTTCTCAGGCACATGGTGTGATTCTTGTGCAGGACCAGGAGTTGGACTTGATGATCCTGATGGATACCGTCTAACTCAGCATATTCTATAGTTCTATGATACTTATCTGTGGGCCTAGTAGATAGACTTGTTACCTGTTCCCTTCAGTATGAACAGCTGGGTTCTGAGTTCAGTTCAGCTACCTCATGGAGTTAGCCCAGACCCGTGTTTAGTGGGCAGAGAGGTTCAGTCAGAACTGCCTGTATGACTGCCATGTGCACTTTTAGAACTTTTTGCTTGCCATTAGAATATGGTGTAATGACAGACTTTATGGATCCCCAGTATTTCTGTTACTGCCCTTTTAGTAGATTCCAGTTATTAATTTGAAATTGAACCTGCCTCATCTTACCTCCACTTCTGTGCATTTTAAGTATACTTCAAAGTTCATTAATGAGTAGCCTTAATAAACCCAGGCTGTGCCATAATTACAAATGCCTAAATCACCCACTCTGAGTAGCTCAGATCTTTGCATTCAAGTGCAGATGCTCAAAGGTGCACTGCTGTGTATAGATGCAACCACACACGTTCATACTCATTTCTAGGGCTGCTTTCACAGTACTTATGGATTAGAATGAACTCTGAGCTATGAAGTTGTTTCAGTGGAAACACAGATGAAATCATCTTTCACCTCTAGGTCACCAGTGTGATTCCATCAGAAAACAGCACTGCTGACTGAAAGTTTTCAGTCGGACACTGAGAGCTTAAGAAACCTCATGATCTCAGCACAGCTGTTAATAGAAAGCAAACCTAGCACTAACTCATGTCACTTTTGGCAGCCACAGCAGAAAGGCCAAACTCCCAAATCAGCATGGGGGCTGCACGGCTCTTTTAGCCCAGAGGTAGCTTCACAGTGGGCAGTACATTATCCTGGCAGGGTGGAGATTGGAAAAACTTGTATGGCAATGCTTTGGACTATTCCTGTCCCTGGGTTAAGAGGTGGTCACTTTTCATCTTATTCTGTAGGTTCCCTATTTATAGAAAAGGAAAAATATAGGAAAGTGTCCAAAAGAGTCACTTGCAACTTCTATTGCATGTACTAGAACAAACCAAATTCTGAAATAAGGGTTTGAATCTCCTGGGGCTGTATCTGAAACCTATTCATGTCATTCCATCTGTGCTCACGTAGAAGTTCTCAGTGACCTGACTAGAAACCGTGTTTCTGAAAGAGCTAAGGACTTACAAAATCTTAAAGAGTGTGGACACTACAACAGAATTTGCCTTCACATTTCACTGACAACGTGTCTTCTCTCATTTATTTTGCTAATGTTCAAAGAATATTCCTCTTCTTTGAACTAATCCATCCACATTCTTTGCTTGAAAATCAGGGCAAAAATTAAATGACCATTCCTCTGCTTACCAGACTTTTGCAGAAGGAGACAAGAGATCCACTGTTTCTGTTGCTCACAGAAGGGTAAAGATGTAAAGCTACCAACTTGTAATGATGATAAAAGCATAAGGAGCATGAATTTGCAATTCTGGCCTCTCCAAGAGTCTGCACAAGTTGTAGATGCCAGCAGTTTTCTTCAGCTGGCTGAATGTAAAGGTGAAAACAAATGTGACAACCTTTCACTGTCAAGGGAGGGAAGGTAAGAGTTAGAGAGATGCATTATTCATCAGGGAATTTATTTTCATGACACATTCAGATCCATCCGGGCACCTAGTTATCACAGAGTTGACAAAACAAATGGCATTGGAACACGGAGGAAGGAAGTCAGTGAGAAGGACTGGAAGAGCTGAGTTTGGGAGTGAGATGGGAGTCAAGGTCTGTAAGAACTCAAACAAGAACTTTTTGAGCACCAGAATGAAGGACTGATCTCTTACAGATGTTCAGCTCAAGGCTGGCCATACCCCTGAGTAGCTAATATGCAAGTCCCTGAATTACTGTATTTCCACAACATCTGAAAGAAGTTTCTCAGCACTTCTAAGGGCCCTTTCTAAAGTGTAGTCACTGATAAGTAATAGGGAATAATAGGGAGTAATAGGATCTCACACTGCAGCTGACTCAGGTCTCTAGCCTTTTTCTCAGAAGTTAAGTTTCCACAAAACCTGTGAAAACTTTATATTTTAATCTGTTAAATGTTGCTGAAACTGGCCAATAAGTTGAAAAGTCTTTAGGGACATGCACACATACACATAAAACAAGGCACAGCCTAAACCTTTTTTCCAAAGAAAATGAGGTTTAAAAAACTTCAGTGAAAGTGAAAATTCTAACTCATGAAGCACAATGGTATTTGGTTTCCCTGTTGGGACAGAGGATTTGAGACATCTTGACCATGCCCTGAGCCATGCCAGCTCTTTTTTTGCGTCATTCCTTGGCCCAGAACAACCCTCACTCAGACAGCAGTTCTCATCATGTGTCTAATAACACGTGCAGCTGAGTTTATTTAGGCTTCCTACCTTAAAAGAAGGTCTTTCACATCTTAAGAGAGGAAAGGACTTTGTGTGTAAGGCTTGACAGTGAAGAGGTTGCTTAATGGCTAACCTGTCTGATCAATGTGAGTTGTACTATGAGCACATTGTTTGGAGAACTCTCGTGGAGGGAATGCTGCAAACAACTCCCAAAAGACTGGGCTTTCATGTAGGCTAAGTCCTCTGGATGAGGGAGGGGCTGTTATTCATGGGTGAGCCTGTAATGAATATGCCTCTCTGAAGCTGGCCTTGTTGAAGGCCAATTCAGACGCTGAATAACTTTTGTTAAAGTGAATGGCAATGTAATTGCTTCCTGAGGAAAGGTGTCTGTGTAGGTGGTGGGAAGGGTGGAGGTGACAATCTCAAATAGGGCAAGTAAATGGTAGCTCTGCTCCGTTGTCCAATCTGACAAGTTCACAGTAAAATTAAGGGAGTGATTGAGCTGGTTCCCATTCTGAAGCTTCCCAACAGGCAGAGACAATACATTAAACTAAGCAGGTTATCTTCAGATGCGATGGTTAGTCTCCAGTGCTCAGGCCCCTGCAGCTGCAGAAAGGTTGGGAGGTGGCAAGGTGAGGGGAAGAAGTGTGTGACATCTTAGGGCGACTGCTTTTGTAGGATTTATGCGGCTTTGCCTGTTCATCAACCCAGCAGGTCCTCAGTGTTGACTGACTCATCTGAGAGAAGTAATATGTGGCAGGCAAAGCAATAACACTGTGCTGCAGCTGGGTGCCTTTTTGTCCAAGTAGTCCCTTGGTGACTCCAGGCAACAGGAACAAGTCACTAGGATGCTTGCATTATGGAGTTTTGGTGTTGACTCATACTGGAGAAGTTAAAGTTATATAGTAGCAGCTGCACACCTCAATGTGCCTTCTTTTCTTATTAGTGCAGGATGAACGAGACAAAAGTTCTATAGGATTATTCTTGGCTGCTTTTCTCAGCAAACTTGCTCTTCCAGCCCAGTATTACTTCCTCCTGCACCTCCTTCTCACCATTTTTTGTTCTCTCTACACCATCTTGACAATTTTAAAGCCATATTCAAGCCCTACCAAGATGAAGGAAGGGAGTCAAAGTGGCCATCCTTGGGAAGGGTGCTGTACTTTAGGGAAGAGTCACCTTAGGCAATGCTGGGTTTGGGGATTTTTTTTCTTCACCCATGAGTGACTATCAAGGGCAAAGGGAAGATACTTTCCCTGCAATGAGATGTTCCTCTGCTCCACCACTCTCAGAGGGTTTTAGTCATCTCCTTTGCTGTCAGTTAGTTCTGGGCTTGTGTGTTCTTTGCTGTCTGCCAGGAAATCCTTCAAATACTGTGACAAGGGCATTGATGTTGCACAAACTACCTCCAAACGATTTGGAGAGGGGGAAACTCACACAGCAAAAGAAAAATAGGTGGTGACTGAGCCTTTACTGGGGTCTTTTCTCTCCTGCAGTTGAAGAAATTGGATCTGAACGAGTGACCTTTGCCTAAGAATTCAGGAGAAGCTGAAGGTGAATGCAAGGATCCTGTATGTTCTGCTGATGATTTTTGTATAAATCACTTGACCAGCCTCTGTAAAAGTGTTATGTTTCCCTCTGGCTCCTCAGACATCATGCCTTAGGGCTGCATTGCCAGGAGAGCATGCACCTTCTTCATGCCAGCAGAGCTCTGGCCTTAACTTCCAAACATACAGGGATATATATTGTCCTTTCAGATAGGGAAACACTCCTGGCCTCAGGCATCCGCAAGTGCCAAATTGCTGACTCAGCCCAGACAGTTCTAGACCAGAAAGCCCAGCTGGGCCCAGCACATATCATCAAGTGTGCAAGATTCCAGCCTGTTGCGACAGTATTTCTTTCGGACTGTTTTCTTCACTGCCAGCTGGGAAAAAATTGTGAGTGTAAAGGCCTTGAGCAGAGTCCAGCTCATACAAGGGCTGGCAACTCTGATACCCATGTTCATTCTTGCAATTCCCATGCAGAAAACCTGTTCCTACATGTCATACAGTCATTTCCACTGCAGCCATGGGAAAATAAAGTCTCTGCTGTGTTAGCCTGCTGGTGTTTGACAGACACCATGCACTGTAGTATATGTTAGACATGTGACTGCGACGGCAGTACTGGTGATAGGACTAAGAAAGTTGGAAGATATTGTCAGGAGACTGCATAGGAAATAAAGGGTAAAGGTGTTGCTGCAGCTCCTGGGAATGCACTGGAGTGGAAAACTCTCTGGGCACAGCAGGGAAGTTATGTCTGCCCCATGCACTGCTGCTCCAGAGCTGCAAGCAGAAGTGCCGTCCATGGTGGTGCTTCACCCGTGCTGCTCAGGTCTGTGAAACACGGCTGCATTGTTCTGCCGTCTGCATCCAGCACCTCGCACTTAGGTATACTATGGAAAGGGTAGTATCAAGGCTCAGTCAGTTCTGGCGTCCTCAGAAGCTTCGAGTCATCAGAATGAAAACAAAAGATGGTGGACTGTTCATCCCGTTAGTGTTCCTCTGTAGTGATAAGCTCTTTCAAAATATGCATGAAGCTCCAGGCTGTATCTGTTTTTTCTCTCCTTCACTCTTTAGTTTTTAACTTTGCCCACTTGTGAGGTTACTCTAGATGAATACCCTGTGACAATGGCTCCTTGGCAGCTCGTTAACCAGTGCAACTCTGCAGTAATCCACAGTATAGTGGTGTTTGGACAGGGGCGGAAACATGGTTGGCAAAAAAGTCTCTAAGTAGTCTCCCCCAGCAAGATGTTTTGGGAGGCTCAGAAGAAGCAAGAAGAGGGTCTGCTTCATGCGGTGCCTTGGTAAATTGCATACGACTACCACATGTTGTAAACCTCTAGCATCTCGTATATGACTCAAAAAAACCAGCTGGGGAAACACAGGAGGAAGGGATGATGTGGGGAACCCAAATACAAAGAGTTTACTTTGGGCTCTGGAAATACCAGAGCCCAAAGCTGAGTTTGACAGAATAAGCTCAGAAAGTATCTCTGCTTGTCCTCTCCCTATCTAGGTACCTGCAACTGCTGTATGAGATACTGGCTGGATGAACATTTGGCTATTCTCGTGTTAACATTTTTATGCAAAATGCTGCCTTTCAATGACAAAATCCACAAAATGAGAGTGATAGCCTCTGTACAGTGGGTTGTTTCTATTTTCCCAAAGTATTCAGAATTTGAGCCAGAGGAGAGAGAAAACTGAGCTTTCCATTACCCTGCATATGTAATTGGTGGGTATAGTAACCTAATGAAAAGAACCAGTGCAGGAGTTTAAAAGGATTAGCAACCTTAAATGCCACTTACAGTGACCCACGAAATGCTGAGAACTCTGCACACAGTATCACCAGAACAGCAGTCTCTGGGTCTCCTGGAGGAAACCTCCTGGTCTGTCTGAGAGCAAATCCTGGAAATTCCTGTGTGCTTAATAAACAGGTCTGCTCACAACGTGCCATCCTGCTTGTTCATGGGGTGTTGGAGATAGGGAGTGGTAGATACTGAAGTCATTGGGATAAAATAACATACCTGGCATTTTCGGGGGGGTGGGTGGGGTAGGGTGGGGTGGGGGGGGTGATGGTGCAGCAACTCCCCTTTCCCCAAGCATCCAGGTGAGGGGTGAGCCATGGTCCGGTCCAAATACACCATGCAATTGGTCTGGTAGCCTGTGTTGATGGACTTTTGTGACCCTGACAAGCACAGGACAGGGCTGCCAGCCTTGCACTCAGGGTCCTTGGAAAGCCACCATCACATGGCTGAAGCAGTTTTGGACCCTTCTCTCATAAATACCAAAGCAGCATGTGTAGAGAGATCAGGACATGGATAATCTGTGTGACAGGCAAAGCTTCAAATTGGCCTTAGTTTGGACATGAGAGGAAAGGCCAAATCCAGAAAAGTAGGTTTAGTAATGTAACTGTACAATTTTTTTCAAAGTTGTAATCTGCTGATTTCAGAGTGGAGTGGTGCACAAAGATACTCAACTTTCTGAGCAGAGGGATAGTGTTAGACTGAGCTTAGAGTGTCAGGCTGACACATCCCTCCCCCTCTCCTGAGCCCTCTGCTGCCTTTGAGGGGTGGATAGAGAAAGTGGCAAAAGTCCTCCATACTGAAAGAAAGAGGAATTCAAAATGAAGAGAGCAAGAAGCTGCTTTATTTGTGTTGTGTTTGCAATCTCTAGGTAATCCCATCACTGCTTGCACAAAAGCAGCAGGCTGATGTACCATTTTACTGCTGCAGAAGTGTGTGCAGCATCAGCTGTCACAGCAGAATTATTTTGTGGTTTTTTTGAGATCACAGGCTCTTTAGTTCTCCCTCTGGTTGGTTGTGGGACCAGAATCAGTAGTCCAATACACCCTCATGTGAAGTGAGGCGATGGAGGACAGCAGGCGATATGATGGGAAGGGCAAAGATCAAAGACAGCTCTGAAACCTGCCCCCTGCCTCAAAGAGACCACCTACCCAAGCTGAGTGGGGCAGATCCTCAGCATCCATGAGGAGAGGTCACAGCAGTTCACAGCTGGAGCCTGAGTAATCTCAGAAGCAATTCCTTCATCTGTTAGTTGCACTATCTGTAGGTGAAGTATCTTGTACAAGGCTTGTACAACACGTCAGGGTTTGTGGTAATCTGCTATGGGGCACTTGCTGCATTTAAAGACTAATTTTAACAATAATGCATCTCATTAAAGCAGTTGGCATATTCTGTGTTTTGTAGGACATGTTTGCTGCCATATAGCTATAATATGTTTATCAGAAGCAAGCATATTGTTTCTGTAGCTTTTCTTCTACGCTATGGTACTGTTCCTGACAGTTAGTGCCTAAATCCATTTTGTATTTCCAGCATTTAATTTCTCTGCAGACTGAGAAGAGTCAGGATATAAAGCACCAGGCTGCGGAGGCTGCAAAGACCTGCGTGAGAAGAGCTCCTGCAGTGGGGGTCCTTCAGGGCTTTTACTTGGACATCATAACCGGAGGAAGATGGGTTGAATGCTTTCGTTGTGCTCTGCAGAATATGTATTCTGAAGTCTAGTCCCATCTCAGGGGCCAGCTTGAAGACCAGCTTCTCAATCTTTGAAAGGAGATTTATAAAATTATTGAGGCCTTTTGACTAAAGACCCTGGAGGTATAAGGTAGTATTATGATGCTATGCAGTCATAGAGATTTAATTGAAGGTATTTAACTGCAGTGGCTGTAAAACAATTGAAATTATATTTGACCTCCTCTTTGGAGCAATGCTTTTGGACAGATTAATAAGGTAAGTAATGCTTAAATTCTTTGTGTCTTTCCTGAGGTTTTCTCCAATACACTTAATGGAGTTTTCACAATGCAGCCAGACTGGCAGGTATAAGAAATTCTAGTAATTATGTCCGCTAAATTCCTTGTACTTCTTTCCAACTGAGTATCTCTAGGATCAAAGTAAACATGATAACAACTGTCTTTAAACGACATTCTCTGGAATGACGTACAGAGAATCTGACCTGAAAAAAAAATCAAAGAATAAGCGGTTTTCCCAGTAAATCAGGGCCAAGACAGAGTCCCAATAGATGCTTACTGAAAAACCCCTACATATGCATGTTTACAGGTTACTTATTCAGTCACAGGTGTAGAAATTCATGTGGTCTCCCATCTTAAGAAGTAATAACAGGCCAAAAAAAAGGCTTGTTAATTTAGTCTAGATGCTAATCTGAACTTCAACTGAACCTACTTGCTCAAGCAATCTACCCAGCAATCTCCAGGAGAGATTTTTTCTCATGTAGAGCCAGCCTAACAAAAATGTAAGCTAACTTCTAACTGAGATGGTTATGGAGAAGATGTGTTCCCTCTGGGCAATTTGTGTGGGCATGTGTGGAGGAGCAAGCAGGCACCTAACCAGTGTCTTTTTTTTAGGGGAGTTCCTTGCCCAGTGTTGTGAATGAGGGTTTTAATATTGCGATTGCTTAAAGAATCACTGGCAAAGGTATCCGTAAAAACAGGTTTAATATAAAAGTGACAGCACAACAAATTTCAGCCATTTGCAAGGTTCACTCTACTACTTACTAGATGGTTAAGGAACACAGAGGAAAAGCAAACAAAACTCCAGAGTCAATCAAACCACACTGAAATAAACCCAAAACGTGGGGCTGGGCGGTGTGGAAATGGTAGAAAAGCTAAGGATAAAAGGGAGTAGGCCTGAAGGCCCAACAGCACTTAACAGTTAACACTTAAACTGAACAGCACCTTAACTTCACAGCATTTAACTTAAATTATAATTTTAGTTAAACAATTTAGCAAAGGATTAATATAGGATTTACTATTCCACAATGCTAACTTACTAACAGGCCTAACTTACACACCAAGGAGAGCAGCATTTCTCCCACATTTGCTATAGCGTATGTACCCTTGCATGCACACAGGCCTAAAGAGTCTATACAAGATAACCTGTGAAAAATTCCCCTCAAAAGTACTGAAACACTCCAGATGTTTTTGCATCTTCTCAGAGGATGAAGGGTGAAGCCTCGAGGAGTGGGATCTGTCATAGCTCAGTGATCCCCCAGGTATAGCAAACCTGAGAGTTCACTGGCTCTGGGAGGTGTCCCACTCAGAGAGAGATTGCTGGTCACAGCCTGCTGCGGTCCAGGATTGCCCAAAGGGTCTCATTTTGGATCACTGTTTATAGGGCGGCAAGAGAGTGGGCTTTAGTCATAACAATGTTTCATCCTGGCCACACTTTGGGTGGGGAACTTTCTTTGAAAGTTTGAGAACAGAAATATTATCTCACTTGGGTCATTATTCAGGCCAAAAAAATGTTTCCAATGCTGTTCAGTAAAAAAAAAAAAAAAGGCTCATTAGACAGCACAGGTTCCTGAAAGCAGACAGTGTTTCTGATAAGTTCAAGAGGAGCTGAGCCCAGGTGCTGTTCCTCAAGGCCTAGCAAGCATTTCTCAGATCACAGTGCAGCCTGGGGAGGTAGGGGGAGAATGCACCACCACACCCAGTCCCCTGTGTTGTGGGACAGGCAGCTGGAAGCACCCAGTCACAGGAATGTCCCACCGCAAATGGGGGTGCTGAGGTGCCTCCTTTCTCCTGCTCAGTGTGCCCCTGTTGTGCACTTTAGCTTCTCTTAGCTTAGAAAGGAACTGAGTGGGGATTTATGCTCAGACCACTTGTGCCTGGCTCAGTCTCACTGAGGTATATTTTAAAGGACCTGAGATCCCCAAAGTGATCCAGAGACACCTCCCTGACTGATGACAAATTGTACTGTGGATGTACTGGGGTGGCTGAGGTCAAGAGCTAGTCCTTGTACCCAAAACCTTCCTTCCCTGGTGGTCGCAGTGCTCCTCTTGAGCAGCAGGTAAAGCTAGGAAAGGTCCTAGAAAGCTAGGAAGGGCCTCTGGGGCTTGCTGGGTGTCATGCAGGATCTAGGACCAAAGCCCATGTCAGATCAGATTCACAGTCCCAAGGGTCTCCCACAGGAACATTATTCCTGTGCTGTACAAATATTAATCTGAGCTCTTGCAGTGTAGGTTAGAGGCAAAGCTGCCATGGATGGCAGTAAGGCAGGGCAGGGCCAGAACCACCTACTGAACTTTGAGAACTCATCACAGACAACATGACAGGTGTCACCTCTCCCTGGTCTTAAGGGTGGTGGAATAATTTGCTGGTGCTTTCTTGGTATAATTTTGATGAATTTTTCAAAGACCTGTTTAAATAAAACATTAGATACACTTTTTCTTAAGGTTTGAAGAGGGGTTGTGATTTTACTCTCAGTCACACATCTAAGAATAATCCCTTACTCAGTCATCCTTGGCAGGAAGGGAAGCAATATACTGTCTTTAGAGGCTAAAGAATTACCTGTTTATTTTGAAATAAATGTTTCTCTGTGCTATTCCTGACAGAGCATCAGCAACAGGAGTTCCACCCTTACCATTTAATGTAGGAGGGTCATGCACTTTTGTCCTAGTTAATTCAAGTCCTGCAACTGTGTAAGTTTGTGACATAGTTCATATTTTTTTAGGTCAGACCAGCCTTATGTGACTGTTTATGTAAATAAGCAGTTGACCAAAAGCCACTCATCTTCATGTACAGTAGGCATGTGAGGCGATGGGAGGTGTTCAGCTATTTGCCCAGTATTTCTTGTGAAGTCATTATTGCTTCTCTCCTGCCACCCATACTTGGGGCCAAACATTGCCTTGTTCCTGACTTGCAAAATGAAAGGAAACAGAGGACACTAGGGGCAGTGAAATTAGTCTTTGCTCATTCCTCTGGCACAGATCCACAGCACAGGCTTTCTGCTGTATCACGGTTATGCGCAAGGAAGACAGGAATTGGGTCTGTTCCTGGCCCTGTCACAGGCTCTGGGGACCCATTTCCTGGTAACCTGGAAACTCACGGGTTCACCTTTCTCTAGAGGAGGTAACAAATGTGCCATTCACTGCGTGGTCTATGAGAGTGATATTCCCATGAAATGAAGGCACCCAGATCCGCTGTCTGGCACCACGTGCTACCAGAGAGAAGCTTCAGGCTGCACTGCCATGTTTACTGTGCAGCTTCCAAGTCTTCCTGTATCCTCTCCTGAAGAGCTTTGATTTTCTCATAAAACTAAGGACAGAGCTTGTACAAAGGCTTGTAGTTTAAAAGTACATGCTTGAACAGGTGGCAGACTGTCAGGGAAGGAGCAGGCGCTTGGTTAGATTCAATTTGATGACTTGTAAATTTTGCTGCCTTTACGACTGGTAACAGCAATGGTCTAAATGTTTCTTCCTTCCTCTCTCTCCTCTACCTTTTCCCACCTGAGGCTCTTTCTCCCTCTGCTGTAGCAACTCACTGCTAAACTCAGTGCCACTTTCTAGGCATGAAGCAGTCAGTGAGTATTTCTCCAGCACGGCAGCGTTTCTGCCTCAGCCCTACCCTGCTGCTGTGTCTGCTTGCTGACGCCTCAGCATGTGAGCAACAGTCATGTTCTCCTGTCTGCTAAGAGAGCAGTGCTGAGCTGTTTTGTGGGATCATGTGCAAGCACAAGGCCGTGCCCAATGTAATTTCACACCACACCAGAGTCAGAAGAGGAACACAACCTTCTTCTTCTGGCAAAAAAAGCAAGCGTTCAGAAGTGTTCCCGGCTTCTGCTTGGGATGAAATGAAAAGCTTTCCAGGTATCTTGCCTTCCTGGAATGAGGCAGAAGCCTGCTGGCTGGGGTACTCACTGGGAAAGCAGGAGACACACGCACGGATCATCTGTGTACATGATTCAGTTGCAGGCTGGAGCTTGGCTTTCCCACATCTAAGACAAATGCTCTAAACAGTGATTCTCTTCTGCAATGGCTAAATTTTGTTTTGACCTTCTTGGATCCTTGGTGAATACCGGCATGATCAGAGATCTCTTGTTTTGATGACTCCTATTAAATAAACTATTTTCCTGATGGGTGTTCCGTGCTCTCTCTCGGTTCTGCACCAATATGATTGCTCAACTGGATAGTTTCTTCCCATTACCAGCACCTACGTGGTTACTTGGAGCACAAGTATTTGTCAGACTCCACCCAAAGCATAAGACATGCAGGTAAAGTTCAGGTATTTCAGCTTTCCACCACTAAATTTGCAGTAGGCTTTCATGCTAGCACCCGCACGGCATCCAGCTCCCAATGGTGGCTTAGCACACGGGAGTTTGCTCTCACCTGGCACACAAGCAACAGGGATCATGGTCCCACAATGGCCCCTGTGCTGTCATCTACCACACCTTTTGTCATCTTTGCTCTTTAGCTCTCTTGACCAAAAGGCAGCAAGAAGTAGCCTCTTTCTCAAAAGTTGTGTTCATAGAGCAGTAAGAAGTGTCAAACCTGCTGATGTTTAGCTAATTGGGGAGCACAGTTTTCTTTGTTTTTTTCTAATAAAAAGAACTTTAACAAATCTCTGCTCCAGATGAATTTCAAGTGCATGCAGTAGATCAATGGCTTTTCTAGAAACAATTACCCATATCAGTTAGTGTCCATACTAGCTTTAACTGAATTGCCTGAAATAGCCTTCCTATCATCTAAATTTAGACTTTAAAATGCAACTAAAGAATGCATGGTGTCCTAATGAATAGCTAGCCAGTCTTTCACAGGGTTCTGCCTCTGAAAATTAAATTGCACGTGAGCATTAATACTACATCTCAAAAACTCATTCAGCTGCAGCCCTGGTCAGCATACATTGGTTTTGGCTATTTCTTTTCTCAGAGCCTATTTGTCTCTGAGACCTTTTTTATGCTGTAAAATATGACAAGATATTTTATTGTGAAGTGATTTTTAGTTTTGGCATAGGTAATGACAGCTATATATCCTGAGAGATGGCAGTATTATGTAAAAATGAACATGTACATTATTTCACAAGGAGAAAAAATTGACCATCTTTCTATCTCTTCCTTCACAACTTAAATTCTAATAGATGTCATCCATTTAAATTCCTTTATAGCAATAAAGAATGAGCTACAGAAAAGAAAGGCATATGTTATATATGGTAAGATTTCTTTTTTTCCCTGATGACTGGGAATACACATGGAGTACAAAGCAGAGGTCTATATGGGAAGCAACATGACACTTGCCTCTGCAGAAATTCAACAGCTAAAACAAAAATGAAAGGGAATAGACCTACCAGCTGCTTAGATTCAGCAGTTCCACTACTCACATGCTGTTCAGTAAGTTTCCAAAGAAACATAGGCTTGGATTCCTGTGAAATTTATCTTTCTAAGGTTGTGAGGGAGGTTGGGAAGGAAGGATGAAAATCAGAATTGCCTGCAAAAAAACTCCTTCTCCTCTCCCCCGCCCCGTCCCAGCAACATGAGATATCAGTGGCAGAAGGTCATGCAGATAATTCCAACATTATCTTCTGTGCCTTGAGGACTTGGGTCCTCTCAGTGGGAGGGTGATAAATAAGAACTTGTCAAAATTCCATTCATGGAAAACTCCAACATTGCTGAATCTAGAGCAGGGGCAGTAAACTCCAGAACTTCACGGAGAAAATAAGTTTTGGAAGTTTAAGTTTTTCCAAAGTGAAATGTTTATCCCTGGCTGAATTTCACATGTTGGTTGTTTGGGTTTTTTTCCACTTTAAAAAAATCAACCTGAACAACAGCAGTTCGTGCCCAGTTCCTACAGTTCTGGGAACCTGAAACTCTGAAATGCCTGGCCTGAGCTGGCTCTGCAAGTTTCAAGGCACCCTGAAGTGCAGCTGTGAAACTCCTGTGTGAGACTTTCCTGTGGTGGGGTCTCTGTGAAACCAGGTACTCTGGAAGCATGGCTTCCCCGTCAGCCTGCCCCAGGAACTAGGAAGAAATCTAACTAAATGGAATTTTGTCAACAGAACCTTCTCAAAACTGAACAACTACTACAAAACCTTTTTAGTTTTGAGTGTTCAGATTGGGAATTTCTGAGCAGATGTAGTTCAGATATTCCTGTGACTTCTCTTCAGTCTGTTGCATGCAATTCACATGGCCAGGTCTTAGATCTGTCTTTGGGTTCTTGATGTCCTCCTGAGTGTGTTTTGCCTCTTTAATGTGTTAAGTCCTACTTCACACATTTCACAAACTATGTACCTATTCTCCAACTAAATGAATGCTGGTTTTCAATGGTAAAAGACAGATAAACATATTTATCATCAAAGCATAAGACTGGAATTGCATAGAAGTTCCTTACTGGGGTGTAGATGGTCCTATTGGTATTACCTGAGAAGTTGAGGCTTGCAATGTGTGAGAGAGGGATAATGTGTTATTTCAGTGGATGTTTGGGAGAGCTTAAAACCCGTTAGTGATTTTGATTTGGTGAAGGGTAAATGTTGGTAGCACTGGCAATTCCCACTTTGATCAAACATATATATATTCCTCCTCCATTAACTCTCAGATCACCATAATGGAAAAACGATGCAGCACTTGGGCTAGGGGTCAGATGCTTTCTGTGATGGTAAATCAATTGAAATGCATCAATGCTGAAATTAGAATGGGAAACATCTCTATAATCTTTGTGTGTTACTGAAGCACATTCCAGTAAATTAGCCCCACTGGCAGTCATTTTACCAATTCAGTTTTAAATGTCAGAATCAAAATGTTGCCCTAGATGGTGATATTTGGAAGGCAGGATCCTCAAAAGCAGGATTTTTAGATATATTCAGCAAGTTGGTAGGCAATGGTTTCTAGATCCATATGAAAATAGAGGTGACTTTTCTTGTACATAAGCATTCCTGTTTCAATGGTGACATGAAATGTAATGACTTAAATTAGTTGTCCCAGACAGCTTTCATTAATAATCTAAATATAACTTTTCACCACATGAAGTATGACTTTATACTTGTCTCATGTCCATAAACCACTATAAAGTTTTCTTAAAATCTCATGACCTTCACAAGAATATTGGCCAGGTCAAGAAATGGCAGAAGAAGAAAGAAAAAGGGGGTTTCAATTCTGCCAGCCAAGAAGCAGCAGCCTGAGTACAAGTGGCATCCAGGCCGGAATGGGCAAGGCCCAGGAACAAGGGTGCAGGGAGAGGGGTGGTGCTAGGCTATGTGGCACCACCATGGAGAGCCTTGCAGGGAGACCTGGAGACACCACGGTGGCCCCCCATTCCTTGACAGATGATGGGGTGCTCAGGTGCTGACTCTCTGCAGAAGGTGTGAGCTCTTCAGCTCAGGGCAGGTCTCCCTGAGGCTGCTCTCTGCCTGTGGCTGCCCTGCCAAGACAAAACCCCCAGGAGCAGTCACACTCTCCTCCTGCTTACTGCAGCTTTGCAGTGAGCCCTCTCCCTCTTCCTTCAACAAAAGGCTGTATTTACCCATACCCACTCCCATCTGGCCTTCAGCAATTAATGTCTGTGCCTCAAACTGCAACACTTGGTGTGATAATGCGTTATGTTAATCCCGTGTGTCAGCGGGCCACTCAGAGACTGCCCTGCTTATCTTTTGGAATAAACCTGGGTTTTCCAGCCATGCATATAAAGAAACAACCATGTTCTCTGTCCTTCACATATGCAAGGCTAAAGTTTGAATGCTTCTGTGCCTGCGGTACTGTGTTCTTACGTGGTGACAGAATTTTTGAGAAATATGATTAGGGGGACCTAGCTATACATTTCAATCTGCAAACTCCCTTCTTCTTTTAGATGCAAATTTCTAGGGCAGAAGCAGTAAGGTATTAAACATATTTACACTATTATAAGCCACTCTGTCAACAGCAGAGCTAATGATGCTTGTTTTTGTCCTGACTAGACCCAGCTGCTGGTGCTACTGAATCTTTCACTAGCACCTTTGAGACCATTGTTGCCTTGGGTGGTGTTTAAGATCACCCAGCCAACTAAAATGTTGCTGAGGGAGCATGTGAATGACAGACAGACAAAAGGGGAGGTAGTGAAATTAATAACACACATTTTCTCATAGAAGTAAGTTGGAACCCCTCTCACTAGGTGCAGCAAATTCAGTCCTAATCCACCTTGCTTTATAAAACCTGGATTCAGCTCCTCTTCCCGTTCCTTTCCCATTTAATGGAGTTGTAGTGAGTGTGGGGGCAGTTTTTAAGATGGTCTGTTCTGGTTGTGGGCGTCAAAGAGATTTAGGACAGATAAACCAGTACAGTGTGAAATAGGGCTGTGTTTTCCTGGCACTGATGGGAAGACCTTGTTGCTGCTCTTGGCAGGCTTCCCACAGGCAACGCCTTGGTCTCCTGCAGGTAAAAAGAGCACGGTGGTGCTGACCCACCTCATGAGCACACATTTAAAGGAGGGAGGAGGGAAGGGGATCCTGAACATGTACAGAGAACAGTTTGTACTCGGTCCCTCCAGCCAGACCATCAAAATACAGAGCTGCAGATACAAAGCCTGAGAGGGAAACAGCTTGAGCTGCCGCTGACTCTGGTGTCCTAAGGCCACCGAGGACTGAGGCCACTGAGATCCTGAGGCACTTTTTCCAAGCATTTGGTCCCTCAAAAGCTCTTAAATTTGGCTTCAACGGCCCACAATTGTCTGATTACCTCTGAGGATCTGGAGTGAAATGCACACAGTGTCTCTCTGAGAGCTAAAACCTCTCAGGCTTCAGGCTCTCCTGAAGCCCACAGCAAGCCATGGATGTCCTTCAGCTGGGTCACATCAGCTTTAGATCACAACTAACAATTGTTTTCTTCTGGTTCTCCATGTAGCTGAATGCCACCCTTCTTAGGTCTGTGACCAAATGAAAAAAAAAAAAAAAGGAGGAAAATACGAAGTTAATACAGGTTATTTTATTTCCTTTTAAAAAAGATTTTCCTCTTTCTGCTTTCAAATTTCAATTTAGCTACAATTCATTCTAAAATAAATTGGGCATGTTTGAATGCTGAAATGATGGTTCGATTTTTCTCCTTTTCTTTCCAGCTAGATTAGTTGAGCCACGTTCTGCCTGAACTGAAAAAATATTTTCAAGTGTCCCAAACTTGGCCTTTTCCTTCTTTTCAGCTGAGTGAAATATTTCTCTGGCATAGTGCTAACCAAATACAGTTAGGCAATACAACAGCACATTTCATTTATTTCAGGTAGCCATTGGCATCAAGACACAGTTAAGGATTTCTGTGCAACCACCTCTGTGTTTTTGTTTTTAAATTAAGGCTTTCTCCTTAGGGCTGTTGCATCATTGGTGTTTCTCAGACTGGAAAGAATTGAATGGAGGACTATGAAAACCTGAGAAATTGCAGGAGGAGCCGTGGGCTGAATATGTTCCAAATATGCTCTGTAATATCATAAGAGTAGCAGCTTTTTGACTGCTGGAGAATGAGGAATGGATTTGCCAAAAGCACTAAGCTTGGGCCCAAAAGCTGAACTCCAGACACAATTAAAATAACAAGTCTCCAAGCTTTCCTGCCATCAGCCAGCAACTTCAACTCTTGCTGCTTTTAGTTTAATGTCAAACTTCCCTACCAAGTGTTTACATGTCACTCTCCTAACCAGGCAAACACAGAAGCTGCAAATCAAAGAGCAGCATCCCTGCTATCAGTGTCTAGCACTATAAATCCAGTCTGTCCACTTCAAATGGCTCTAGGTCTGCTTTCCCAGCCTCCTCCTTGTCTCCTCCTCAGGGCTTCTCAATCTCAATGCAAAAGCAATAAGGGCCTACTCCTTAAGGCATGTTTCCTTAGCATATCCTCCCTCCCAACCAAAGCACTGCTTCCCTGCTTTGTTTTTCAACCAGCAATAACCTAGTGAACAGAAGGGCTCATTAATACGGGAGAGGCTGCATGCCCAGCAGGGACACAGAGCAGGCTGGGTGGCTCCCTGGCCAGCCTCATGGAGGCCTCAAAGACCAAGAGTCCACTGACCTAAGCAGGGGTCCCTTTGTGCCCGGGGCTCAGCTGGAAGCCTTGCTGGCTGAGAGGGTTCAGCTGCCTACAACAGCAGATGGGGAAAGAACTTGAGACAGAGGCTTGCTCAGGGCCACTGAAGCATGAGGTGCAAGCATGTAAGGTGCAAGGTTTTGTGAAACATCATTCTCCCTCAGAATTCCTCAGCCTTAAACTAAGGCAGCTGATGAAGCTGAAGAGGAGGCAAAGGGGACTGACAGCACTCATCTGTGCTTCTCTGAGCATGCCTAAATGCTCTGGTAAGCACAGCTTTGTGTCTAGTCCTGGCTAGAGCTCTTTCCCCTCCTAGGGCAGCACTAAGGCTGGCACTGGTGCCGATGCAGTACTGGGCACTCCTCAGGCTATTTCAGAGGGAAAGAGCAGGGATGGGGCTCAGCCTGCTGCCACCTAGATTTGGAGCACCCACCCATCCTAAGGCAGGTTTTGTACCTCTGCTCCCAATGACTGTGGTGGTGTGCACCTTGCTGGGAGAGTGATGCTGACTTCTGCCAAGGGACAGCAATGCACAGAGGGTGAATGCAAACCATCAGCACCATACTCACATCTGTGCCTGACCCACCAGGAAAGGATGGGCAAAAAGATTGGTTAGATAGGCTTAATAGTCATTAATGAAGACTTGTGCTTGTTAACGACCTGAAAAGAGAGTTTTCTCCCATTTTTAGCAAGAAACAAAAGTCAGCAAGATATTTCAACACGGGTTGTAAAAAGTCCGGCACATGCTGGGTGTGGGTTTCTTGGTGTCCAGCCTTTGTAAACACTGCTGACACTGCATCATCTGATATATGAAGAAAGCCAACATCAGATGCTTTTTGGCATTCTGAATGCTATCTAGACTTTTCTGGCTTTCATGCATGAGAAATTGAAGGTTTAGATTGCAACTTCAAGAGGTTGGCAAAAAGCCATAAACCTACACACACCAATAGACAGGAATGAAGTCATAACTTGTAATGATGCTGAGTATTGCAAGATCTTCCAATCAACAGCCAAAAGAGCATGCTAGAAGGAAGAGATGGTACAGGAACGAATCCTGAGATGGGAACACAAACAAAACTCTGATTTCTAGGAGCATAATAATGTTTGTCTGCTGAGGACTCAGTCCTGACTGACCTTTCTTGTTTGTTTTTTCATGACTTTATTGCTTTTATAGAGCAGATTTCAGAGAAGTCTGACACTGCTTCCTTGGGAAAGTGGGAAGATTTGTGCTGAGATTATTGCAGGCAGCGATTATGATTTCATTACACAATACTAAGATTGTAATTTTGTGTGCTTACACAGAATGTTTAATGAGCACATTAAGCTAGATGCGTTTTATTTCAGTTTGTATAGCAGCCTAAATGGCAAAACAGTATGATACACTTGTTTATTTGGCATTAAAGCTCAGATTCAGTGCTTAAGCATCTTGCTGAATTGGGGGACCATACTGTGATTTAATGGTTCAAGTAAGAGTCTTGTTAGTGATCAAAACTCAGGGATCTGTAAACTCAGAAAATTTTTTGACTGGTGGGAAATAATGCTGCACCAGCATGGTGAACTTGCAGACCTTTCCAAAACAAAAGGAGGTAATTTTATTGAGGCCTGTATATACTATCACATGTTTCACATTTGGTCAGTCTACGTTCAGATAATGTGAAGGTTATAGGGTGAATTGTACAATTTTTAGGGTGAGGTTTACTGTCACAAGCATAAAATGCTTCGGAAAATTTAGATTTCCCCTTGGGAACAATTTTTATTTCTTTTCATATTATTTGAAGATGGATTCATCCCCATTTAAAACTGACTTGCTGCAAAAAGTAGATGTTGAAACCAGGTTATTTTGATCCCACAGATTAGTAAATATCTGAGCTGATGGGGGTTTGCAAACAGTAGGACTGTATTGCTCTAGTTGCTAATAACACAGCTACTATTTGGGCTCAGTAAAAAACAGTGGTTTAAGAACACAGAAGAGATTCAGCTTTTGATAGCTTGTATTTTCATAACTCATTAGTACAAAATGTGATGTGTTGTACTTCATAATGTTGTGTTTGTATCTAAAATAGATCCTTAGATTAGGAAGATCTGTTTTAAGAAAATTAATTAATTTAGTATTATGGGAAAAAGCACATAACAGGCAAAGCAGATCCTTGCTGTGCACTGGCTGTGTGTTTGAACACCAAGGTTACTGCAATCCCTCAGCTGACAGCTCAACTCTCTTCCCTTCCCCCTAGCTATGCAGTGGTAAAGGACAGTACTGACTGCAATAAATGAAAATTAAAAAGGCTGGACAAGGGATCCCTCTACTCTTTCTCATTCAGACTGGCTGCCCTGAAGCATCAGTAGAAAATTCAGCATCTGAGGCTTACAGAAGTTTAACTATGCAATGGAAAGAGCTATTTGAATGTGACGACCCCAGCAGGATCAAAATTATTTAACAGAATAGAAAAATATGAGTTCTAACAAAAGACAAAGTTTATTTTTTCCCCTGTGTCAGTTACATTATGAACAATTGTGGACAACTGGTTCTCCCTGGACTGCTTCTCCTCAGGACTCAGTGGAGGTGTCTCTTCTAGCTCCAAGGCCCTCAGTTTAGCTAAGACTTAACTGTTCTTTCAGCTGCTTCAGAAAGGCGTGTTTCCTTATTTAAATCACAATGTTGCTGGTATTTAAATATCTTGCCTGTGTATTTTTCCCTTACCTTTAGGCTGATTTCGACATCACTGAAAACCTTGCTGACTGCTGCTCAGGAGCCACCTGTAAGATGCAGTTACCCACTTACCAGGGACCTTGTGGTTTGATTTAAAGCCTAGGTACCAGTTATTTAGGCTGTGAGACACTTCCAGATCTGTAAAACCATACCTGATAGCTCTCCTGAGGCTACTCATACTTCATGTCCAGCCTATGCTCACCTCACAGGACATCCTTGTGTCTACAGAGGGCTGTTGTCAGCAGAGTTGCTCCTGCCTTGCTGTGAGCTATGATAGCCCCATCCAGACCTATTTTTTAGGTGACATGAAACTTGAAGGAATGGTTGTCTGTTGCCCTCAACAGCAGTAAGGGTGCTGGGAAAACACTCAAGAATCCCAAAGCATGCTTCCCTATTGAACCCTGTTCTGCATGGGGAGGAAAGAGAGGTGCAACCTGTTCTGCAGGACATTCCTACTCTGCTGTCAGGAGATGCCTGCCAGCTTTTCCCCTCTGGACATGATCAGGATAGAATTACTTAGATGACATTACTGATATGATAATGACTTTCCTTACTTCCCTGACACCCCCTTTTCCCTTTTGTGTGAAGACTTCTGTTCAGCCCTTCTGACTCTACGTAGCAACCTAATTCCCAGAGCAAATACCTTGCACGGGTATTTGCTTGTCAACTTGGAGGCTGGTTGCAACACAAAGGACTTCCAGCCTACCTGTCCCCACTCCTTCACTTGCCCCTGGGCCCTCAGCTGGGCAGCTCAGGAAACTGAGGCTGCACATATGAAGATGGTAGACAGCACCCAAGGGCATGCATGTAATTCAATTTAGGAGGATGTCAGGATGGCATCTGTGCCCAGAGATCAGTTTCCCAGCCTGCTCCTAAGCCTGGACATGACAGCAATGTGGGGTTTCTCCTGTGATTCCAACTATGACTTACAGCTTCTTGGTGGTTTCAGCTCCCTAAGCTCCTATTATATTATGCAGCATATACAGTTCTTAATTCAATGTAATGAAGTTACTGGGTAACTATTTATTTTTGTGATTAGCTTTTACACCTCCTGACAAGCTTTTAATTAGTGAATTCTCCACATAGTTCTTTAATTCAATTTGTTTTGACCTTTGAGTTAGTGGAAAAATAAAAGAAAGGTGAGATCTGTGCTATGCCACTATATTCTGTCATTCAAACCTAGAGAAGAGGCCTTGGCAGCAGTGAGCAGGGACACATGGGCTGTGCTGGGAGAATATGGCAGGACAAGAGCATTGGTTCCCATGAAGAAAATGGAGTATTTTATCTCCTTAGAAGAGATGGTTTTGACACTCCTTCTGTTCACCCAGTGATATGTATTTCTTAGCCCTGGATACATTTTGTTCACATTTTTTCCCCAGAAAGTAGAGGACTGACTTTGAAGTTTTTGCCATCCCTGCCACCACAGGCAACTCTAGCTATGCTCCAACTGTGAGCACATGCCACATAAGCAGGGCCCTGTGCAAACCTACCATACCAGTCAGAGCTGTGGGGCAAGGGACCACAGAAAAAATAAGCCCCTGAGACATAGAGAACAGGGGGAGGGTGCAGATGTTATACAACAACCATCCCCAACTCTTTGGGGAGCTAATAGTTGGCTTACCCTTGAGGACAACCAGTGTGCCAGGTCCAGCAATGCCAGTGCCAAGCAGATGTTTGGGATTCCACAAGGAATATTTGATCCATTTCCAGCCAACCCAGAGGGCTTTGCATCCCCTTGGAGTATTTGCACTGCAAGGTGCCAGATTAATGATTAGAGAGATTAACGTCTACAGGTGCAGCCTGGGTTGTGCCAATGAAATCTCCTCTTGGCTCTGTCAGCAGACCTGAACATGAGTCCAAAGGGCCAAAAGGGTGAAGCGAATCCAGAGGACCATGTTTAAGGATTGAAATTCTGGCTGCTCTGTGGGTTGTTCAGCACTTGGCTTTTCTGCTGAGAATACCACCGAGGTAACACTCAGTGCAGGCTGGATGACTGACCCTGGGATCTGTCCTAAACCTGGCTGGTTATGCAGGTTTAACTTTCATAGACTCTTGATGCAGGGGGGCAGAAAAGCCCAGGGGAGGACAGCAGCAGCAACAAGAGGAGAATTTGGATTTTTGTGCAGGTCTTTCAACTGGATGTATAGTTAGTCAGACTACTCAGGGAGGTGAGGATCCTTTGCTGGGTGGTTCTGCTTCGATCTTCTTTGCTTTGCAGTGGTGAATCACCAGAAAGCAATTGCAACAAGTCTGATAATGAGGCCAACAGGCAGGCAACTGATAGGAGCAGAGGAGCTATTATGATTTCTAAGGGGATTTTCTGAAATCAGTTGTTTAAACAGGCATGGGCAGCATTCACATGGGTACATACTCTCCATATCACATCAGCAGAGACTGACATGAATTCCTTCTTTGTCATACAAGGACCCCCTATTATTAACAAGCTTTTGTATATTATTTCTTTCCCAAGAAATTAAAACCCGGTAAGTTGCTTTAATGGGTTTGGGACTGGTGATGTCAGATGTATTTTAAATCAGTTGGTCTGGACCATAAAGTTTGAGTAAAAATCTATCTTTAAACAGGATCCTTCTGTTTTCCAGATTGTACTATCAGGATCTAAGCTTATTTCAGTTTTTTTCTTACTATACTTATTAATTCTGAACATCTGAAGTAGTTTCAATATATACAATAACTTAATTCTTTTTATACAGGCATACGAAGTTTGAATAATGAATTGAAAGAATTGGAAAGAAAGAGCCTTAAAATTAATAGTAACTCTGGTTTCTCAAATATTGTCCTAAGTCCCCCCCTAAGGAATAGAGGAAATATTCCAACTCCACATGACGGAAAAGCTTTAATGCAGAGAACTCTCCACAGGACTGTTTTCATTTTGCAGTGTATTTTAAACATATGGACAGGGCGGACTGTTAATTATTTCTTCTCCTTTTGGCTCAGTTCCACGTACAACTCAGCAAAAGCAGAGCTCTACAGACTATTCAGTGGACAATCAATGGCTCTGCATTTGCTGAGTGCTGAACAAAATCGATGAAAGGGTGTTGTGACTAGCTCTTGAGGCACTTGTTGGCCCACAAAAATAACCCCATCCTTGCCCCTTTTGTCCCCAGCTGCTGCATCTTGCTCCTTTCCTGTTAGTTCAGAGGGGAAACACTTTGAGAAGAGATAGTTTAGCGATCCTACACGTGATGTCAGAAAAGGTTATTCAGTGGGGTGAGGGGAAAGACTTTGCAGCTAATGAGTTCCATGTTGTTAAACGCTGCTAGACGCAACTTGAGCGAAACGTGATGTGAGCAGAGGGCACCCATGGCTCCCGAGTGACACACGTAGGAAGATGTGGTTGCCGGAGCTGGAGAGGCTGCAGCCCATGGCGTGTGCAGGGCTCTGGGCTGCGCACTGTCGGCTCTCGGGCGGTGGCAGCAGCAGAGGACCCGTGCCGCTGTCTCTGCTGCCTCTGGCTGCGCCTGGGCAGGCAGCAATGGCACTGCCATGGGCACGTGTGAGCCAGGAGGCTGCAGAAGCAGCTCCTATACCCAGCTGCTGCCTCAGTTAAGCTACTTTGCACCACGTCTGCAGTCACTGGGTGATAATACCAAATAATGATAATAACAACAATGACGAAATCAACCACAAAAATACTGTCATATGTAGAGAGGGTGACAATATCAAGAAACACCAAAGGTGAACTCTGGGGATGCCTTTGCCCATGGGGTCAGTTCCTCCCACAAAGGAGCAGTTTGTGCTGGTCTTTCCCAGTTTCTTCTCCCTGTGATATTTCTCTGACAATCACTTCAACACTCTCTGTTTTTCATGGCCCATCAGGGCATTGTGTGTGCTGCAGCAGGCTGGTGCTTATCCTTGTAGTATCGGGGGACCAAGTAATGCATCTACTCTTACCACTGGGTCCTAAAATTTAATGAATGCTTAATTACTACAGTGTTTGTTCTGTTAGCTGTATTTTTATTCCGTTGCAAATATTTTTCATAGATAGTGGGAGTAAGCTCTCTGTCTGATATAGTTGGTAGTCTGAACATGTAGCTATAATCTGGAGAAAAAGAATGAACAGAACAAAGTGTTGGATTAATGGTTTTAAGATGACATAAAGGAACGCTTGAGGGTTTCTGTGCTTTGTGGCTGGAAAGAGAACACATCAAGAAGGGAGGGAGAGCCACAGATTATGGAGCTATTACTCATTATTAATTATATATTTTGCACTATTACAAGCACCCTGAGATCTAAGCATACCTTGCAACCAATAACAAATTAAGTTACATGCTGGCCCTTTGATAGTAATCATGGAAGACGGAGGATTATGTACCCCTGGCCAGGATAGACTTTGGTTTGCTTTCAAAGAACTGTGGGGAAGGTTAACATCGAGTTTAACGTAATTGTCCAAATTAGGTGCATTAGTGGGATGGTGATAAGCATGACTCACCGTGCTCAGATCTGCCTCACAGATACCATCCCTTCTCTCTCCTGTGTTTCAAGTCAGAAAGAAGTGGTAGCCATGTCAGATTCAAATCTTTCAGAGTAGCTGGGTCTCCAAAAAATATCCTCTGTGGCTTTCCTTGCCAAGAAACTAAATGTGACTTTAAATAAAGCAGATTAAATCCCTTCCCCTGTCCTCCTTTCATCTGCTCTAGTAATTGTTTTCTAGACGGAGCCCTTGACAATGTGCCTGTACTCACTTCTGCTGCCTGACATGTACCCTGGCATAACAACAGCAGGTTTCCAAGGAACTCCTCATACCCAGGGAGGCAGGATCATGTTCGATAGCCACGGATACCCCAAGCCCCTCCTGCCACCTCTCCAGACTGCATTAGCCATGATGAGCTGACACCATGATCCACAGGGACCAAAGAGACAAACACCTGGATGATCTCCATCCTGCAGAGAAGGGCAACGCCACTTCTCTGTAGCAATGCCAGTCCCAGCCCTGGGGCCCTCTCTCAATGAATCTTACTGGCTGCTGACAAAATGGCATGGGAAAGACACTGAAAATTTGATGTGCAAAGGCCTCAGTCTTGCTGATGCATCAAGGAGTCTCCTGCACTCCACCTCAGCAGCAACCCGCTCACCTCAGTGGGACTACTGACACAGATCACCTCATGCATACCTGCAAATGCCCAGTATTTCCATGACTAACTGACTGGAAAATTTCTACAATGAGACTTTGAGAGACTACTACCTACTTTCTACTATGAGAAAGGTCCACGTGCTTATTCTGCTTGGCCTTTGAGTCAGACATAACTCCTGAATTCACAAGAGGTGGATCCTGTTCAGGTGATGTGTCAGGCTGTTCCCCCCAGCACCAAGCAGAAAGAGCGGGCTGGCTTCAGCTGCACTGGATCACCTACTTTCCCTTTAGAAAAAAACTCCCTCACAAGTCCAGGGATCTTGGAGAGCACACAAACTGGGACTGCAGCAATGCTAATGGGATTTAGTGAACATGTCGATCTTTCCTCCCTTGCCTTTTCTTGCAGGATTTCAGTGTGAAGCAGCAAATGAGCAGGGTTTAGGACTGGGTTCTCCTTCCCCTCCCTGGCAGAGCTGGCTGCAAGGCAGGCTGTGGCCTCCCTGTGCTGGGCAGGTCACGGCACAGCAGGGCATGGCACAGCTGGGGTGCCTGCCAGAGGGGGATGCAGATGGGGGAGCACTTGCAACATAACATCATGCCCTCAAATCATTACAGCCAGACAAGCCGGTGATTTGCAGTCCTGTTCTTCACTGCACTTTAGCATCTCACCCCTCGAGAGATTTCAAGAGAAAATAAAAATCCAAAGCCTGAGTGCTGGCAGGCAACTCTGGCAGTGCTGAGCAGCTGCCCAGCAGTCTGCAGCACTGTCCCTTCCCCCAGCCGCCGTGAGCTGATGTGCCAGTCTCATTTTGATGCTGCCTGTGTTCAGATTTCACCTTTGTTTTTCCCCCATTTTTTTACCCTCAGGCAAAATTTAGCTCTTTCATTCGCGTGATGCTGAGCTCTCCCCAGCCCCAGCAGCTGGAGGGTGCAGCCGTCAGCCCCAGGACAGCTGTCACCATCCCTGCTGAGGGGCAATGAGCAAAGGGGCTTCCAAATATGCAGAGCAAGAGGTTTGGATCAGCAACAAAAACGTTTAAAGCAAGCTTGAATGCATATTAGTTTGGAACACTGATTAGATCCAGAAATAAAGGGATCGATTGGCCAAATGTTTTGGGGAGCCAGCATTTTGTATCATTTATTATTCCTCAGCTAGCTTGAGTTGGAATAGGAACTGATTGAATAATTGAGTATCACTTTGTCGCATACCGGTCCTGTTTGTGTCAGAGGCTTTGGCTTAGGATCTGCAAACCATTTGGCAAGTAACTCAGGTAGATAAATATGGCCTTTTTCTAAAAGATGGCCAGGGAGTACCACTAAGGGGATCATAGTATGTGTGAGGGAAGCTGTTCCTGTTTCTCTACAGTGCTTTGGCTGCATGGTCCTGACTGAGTGTTGGCCCCAGACCGTGAAAAAGCATCAGTGAAAAAAGAGCACTGAGAGACCTCCATGAAATTCTTCTCTAAGTTTAAAATGGGGAGACTCAAACAGGAAACTCTAGTCCAGTGAAGGGAATACCCAGGTAAAGGAGACCCCATAAACTCATGGGGAGGGAGGAATCATTGAAGAGAGGGTGTGTCTCATGCTGATAGGGGAGCAAGAGCTCCAGTGGAAGAGAGAGAGGCTGGAAATGCAGGAGAGCAGTAACAGCACACGCAAAGCACTACCCCGAGCCAGCTTCAAGCAGAGAAACCTCTCCTTTCCTGTAGAAATCTGAACTCAAAAGACTCACCTGCCTACATAGAACGTTGTGTTGGGAAAACATGTTGAGGTCTACAGAGGAAGTTCACTACAGAATGATTTCTCTGATGCAGAAATGTAGATGTAAAAGCAATGCAAGAAAAGGCCTGGTTTCAATGCAAGGTTGCTGCAGGGCTGCCCTCTCCCTGGGCTTTGCCTGCCCCCTCCCTCCTTGCACAGCCCCTGCACACATGCTGCTTCCTGGATCTTTCTGAGGATTATCTTTTATCCACCAGCTTCTGCAGAGCCCACCCAGAGCAAGGCTGCCACACCAGTTATTATTATCACACTGGAAACAAGGGATGTGGGTGACTTTCCTCTTTATATCCAGAGTTTCTCACTTTGAAAACATCTTTCTCACCTCTCATTAAAGTGTCATTGGATGAGCACCAGTACTGCTGTGACACTGGGCTGTCTCAGCCTGTCAGTCCTAAACTATCAAGACATCCTGGTGAGAAAAAAGGGTGAGTGCAGCTGAGCTTTGCTTAGTTTGTGGTCCTATGCTGTAAATCACTGAAGGCAAAAGTACTCTTGGTTTCAACCTCAATTTCTTCTGTCTAAAAAAGGAAGGATGTTGGTGAACAGCAAAAGCTAACTGTTCACAGACTAAAGAAAAGGAAGGTGATGGATAATGCACTCTAGGATGTAATTATTCATGTTATAGTAACTTGAGTAGTTTCTGTCCTCTGTAAGACTCATTTTCCAGTAAACTGGAAGAAAAGTGATTGAAGTCCATCCAAATAAATCAGTGGATTTATTCAATAAATTCACAATAAATTCATGTGTTACGATGTATGTGCACTGCAGTATGCCTATGGGAGCCAGCACCCCAGTCTGTACTTCACTAGACACTCAGGTAACTAAGTCATCACCTGTACTTCAGAAGGTTTCACATGTAAGGTTCCTGTCTTGGAAACTGTCAGATGGCAATTTTCCAGTCAAGGCTGGGACAAGGGGCAGTGGGGCCCATCAGAATTCCATCCTGAGCACAGAACCTACGCTGTGACAGTTAAATGATTCCACTAGCATCCCATCCTGCTGCATCTCTACTTCTCCCAACCAAAAGAATAGCTGTTCAGTGGAGCAAAATGAAGGAGACACCTGAGTAGGAGGGAAAGATGGCAGGCAAAGAAAGCAGCAGAGCCCGTGGCTGAGTATGAAGGCAAGGCAAGAAATTAATTCTGCCACCTGTGTTATGGTCATTATAACAACATATACGGTTCATTTATTGTGTTAGAACAATTTGACATTTTGCTCTGATCCAGTTAGCCATAACAATATTGTACAGGTGCATAAGACAAGTCAGAAGATTGCAGTGAAGAAGAGAATAAATGCCTCTCCTGGCATTCTTGACAAGTACTGGGTTTAGCAGAGAAGGCAGACTGCCATGGAAGAGATTCCGGCATCATTCTCCACCTAAAGTCTTTCAGCAGCACATGAAAGTTGTTCCACTGGTCTTCAGCTTATGCTAATGTGGTCCCAATATTTACCATCACAGATGATTTATTCCTTTCTGCATAAAAGAAGATTTGCTTCTGATAGCACACATTAGGCAAAAGGGTGTAAAATCAATCTTAAAAAAGAAATTTTTATCAGCATATTCTAAAGGATACAGAATACACTTAATGATACACTTGCAGATGGCGTGTTTAAAGCATCATATGCCGGCATCTTGCATTACAAAACTCTGGCAAAGGGATGGAGTCGAGCGGGATGCATAGATACATCTTCTTTGGATTCCTTTGCCAGGCAGCTGGACCAGCTTAGAGCAGGACTTTCAAACTCTGCAATCATATCTACATCTTTCATTCCTGCAGAAGCCTGTCAGATTAAGGGATGTGATATAGACCCTTCTGTCATAATAGAAAAGGGTTTATATGGGTTTTGCATTGAAGATATGATAAAGCTTTAAGGGGTTTGTACAATTGTATGCTAATCCTTGGCAAACAGATCAATATCAAATTAAAAGGCATAATGTTTTTGCAGAAGGATGGATCAAGATGGATGTACTCAGATGAGAGGCAAGGCTTCAAACAAGGTGCCAGGTGATGCTTGTAGTATAAAATCAAATAAGGAAAGATTTCTTTTTGCAGCCGTGATAAAATTGTTTCTGTTCATCAGGAACCATGTTAAACCTGGAACAGTCACATTTGATCAACTGACCTATCTGAATTGTTTAGCACATCAGGTTTCTGAGTAGCTTATTGCTCAGTGTTGCTTCATGGAAATTTATATTCCCCAGGAGAACACTCATATACACTTATGAACATCATTAAAAAATTAAATAACATTTAATCATGTATGTCATGCAGAATTTATCAGTGGTGGTGGATATTTCACTGAGTAGGTTTTCCTCTGCTGTAAATCAGTACACAGAAGTAGAATAAAATATAATAAGATGAGAATGATTATCTAGTGTGGAGGGAGCACAGCAATCAAAAATGATGGTTCTTCAACTAAAAGCAATTGGATTTTGCAGACATGCCCAGAATCTGCTATATACTTGTGTCCTTGAAAAATATATTGATGGGATTACTGACCAGCCACAGCTTGCAAATTAAGACTATTTCTAATCTATTCCATGGGGAAAAGGAAGGGGAAGGAAGAGGCCCTACAGGAAGGACCTGATGTGGCTAAGGCAGTTAATGAGTTAGGTGATTGCATAGTGTAGCTTGACAAACATAGTGATGAGAAGAGTAGGGGCTTAGCTTAACACTGGCCTTGACACAACAGAATACTTTTGTAGGCACAGTAGATTATCTTTCTGTAGCCCTGGGCTACTCTCTGCCTCCCTCCTTCCCTCCAAGAAGCCTTGCCTGGGCTGCCTGCAGCCACCGACCTGCATGTGAGAAATTGCCAAGGGAAGCACAGGTAGCAGAGGGCACGGAGCAGCTGGTCAGACTGGGAGTTGCTGGAGGAGGATGAGGAGGAGTGGGACGAGCAGGTGGGCTGGGTGAGGGAAGGCAGCAGCAGGATCTGGGAGCTGGGCCTCGGGCAGGAAGGAAGGGCAGCTGTGGCCACCTCTGCCCCTGGGGTAGGCAGGGCTGGTGCTCACTGTCTGCCCTGCATTCCCACATCAACCCTGCTTGCTTGGCAGGCCCAAAGTCACCTCTTAAAATCTCCCCAAACTGTCACAGCCCTGAAAACCCTGCAAGGTTGCTGAATGCAAAGCAGGTAATGCAGCCACCTCCATCACTGTCAGGGCTGGGACAAGTCTGGAGCTCTGGCTTTCTCAAGCTCTCCCTGCAAAACTGTGTCAGCCAAAGGGGAGTGGACTGGGCGCTGCTCCTTTTGTTCTTGAGCAAACACTTCCAAGATCCTGTCAGATACACATCTGCAAACACAATTACACATCCATCACCAGCAACTTAATTTGAACAGAGCAGCACAGGTGTGTAAGAAACACCTGTAGCCTGAACAATTTCTTCACTAGCTTCAGCAAATACAGTTCTCCCTTTTCCATGGGAGCAACTGAGTCAAGTACTAAAATGTCTTCCCACCCATACAAGCACTTTCAGGAGAGTAAAATACCTTGAGTTTAGGGTCCAGTAAGTCTAGGGTTATGTGAGCATGCCCTCTTTTTCAGCACAAAATTTTGTTTAAATGAGGAAACTAAAAAGGAATTTGGACTTTTTCCAGATTTTGCAGGTGTCAAATACATTTTGTCTCTGCAGACAGCTTCACACTGACTCCAGAGTCATTGTACACACACACACACACACACACACACACACACACTCTCTCTCTTACACCAGCTATGCACAAGGGAGACCATCTGTGTCTGTGCTGCCAAAGTGACATCCGTGTCCTCAGCAAGTCCCACATGTGGCGGACACCTTCGATTTACCACATGTAGCTGTACAGCACACATGATACAGGCTCAGTTTGTTCCAAACTCTTCAGATATATTATATTTTTGTGTGGGATAAGTGTTAGAGGTCTGAGATACCTAGCACACCCAGCATATGTCTTCTGCACACCCATTTCCATCCAGGATTCCCTACCCAGAGGTATAGGAGCCATTGTGAATAGACTGAGTAAATTCCAAGCATAACTGGCACTCTATACAGCCACTCTATACCCAGCCCACACCATGCCCCGGGTACCACAGGGGACTCTGGGCAAAGACATGGCCTGGGTTGCCAGTTATCACCAAGCAACCATTTCCCGAGATCTGGGAACTGGAGGTGGTAACTCCTAATAAGCAAAGTGCTTACTTAGTTTCCTCCACCCTTTTGAGTCAAAAAGGAAAGGCAAAAGCAGAACAAGCAGTGGTAGGTGTATGATGATGGGGTTAGCTAATTGAGCTCTTTGGCAATTTCAGAGGTACGCAACTGCACAGCCTTGGTGGTGGCATGTAATCGCATATTTGCACAATGGCGTGAGGCAGCAGAAAGCTACCCAGATCAGGATTCAGTCATGGGTCTCATTCTGACAGTGAGAAACTTATTTGGTAATCCCTCGTAACTCCAGGATTTTAAATATTGCTTTCCAAAGTCATTCTTCTTTCCAGGGGGGCCTTCCTGTCACAACCAATATGCTTTACAGGGAGGCTTTGCCCCCAAAAGTCCTTGTATAGTTGTTGCATTCACAAACTAAAAAAAACCCTGGGATGCACTGTGCCTGACACTGAGTAATGACTGGACTGAATACCTGAGTTGGTTACTGCCCCAGTAGAGCTGGACCCCTGAGACTCTGTAAGAACCCCAGCATGCTTCTTTCCCCACAGGATCATTGGCATGAGTTGGGCTTCCAAATCCAACAACTCGCCAACTAACCTGATCCAAAAAAAATCCAAATCCTAAAGAAAATTCAAATCCGCTGATTAAAGAAAAAGGTGCTTTACGTATTCCTTGTTCTAGCAACTTGAAAAGCAGCTGGATGAAATTCTGTTAAAGTTATATCCCAGTCCTGCCCTGCTGGCTGCAAATTTCCATGCTCAGATTTTAGATGAAGGACACATTATTACCCCAGATTGTAATGGGTGAGCAAAACCAAGATGCTTATGTGGAAGTGCATGTTGCCATTTAAAATAGAAGAGCTAATGTGGGGAAAGTTTTCATTTAGATTTACACTATAAACAAAGGTTGTACAGGCAGAAGATGCCAAATTCCATGACTCCACAAGAAAAGCCTCTCACTGTAGGGGAAACCAGCATATCCCCTGGTGAAGCTCTGTTCAAAATCTGAGCTCATTGAAGGTAGTCACTGTTTGCATCATCTGCTGAAGAACTTGACTCTCAACAACAATGAACACTATAAAGTTTAAACATCAGGGTTAACATCAAGATTTCTATTACTCTGAAGTCTTCAGGTGTCACCATTTTCAAGCTCCTTGAGCAGCCTGAGAACTGCCATGGCCTTGCTGATCTTTAGCCATTGAGTCTGTTTTGGGAAAACAACAGTAATAACTGGGTTTCAGAACCACTTTTCCCCTAAGCATTCAATATGCCTTTGCCCTTCAAACAGGGTGGATAGGACACATGTTGTTTTGTTATTGTTATTTCCAAACTAGGCCTTCTAGGTGTGTCTCCTGTATTTTGTAAATGGGAGTGTTATGTCATGCAGCTGAGCAGCTATCTAGATTTAAAAATTTTTTTCTGGCTGCTCATGCCCATGGCACCTCAGCCTTAGCATGAGGCTTAGCCAGAGAGAATGACCTCCTTTTTGTGCATTCTCCTGCAATGCCTGCAGTAGGTCTGAAGATAGTGAGAAAACAGTAAATGTAGGTTGAATATGTGGGGAATTGATAAAACTGAAACTGAGGAGCAGAAGATAAAGGAGAACATGCTCAGAAAAGGTCATGCTCACCTCTGAGTCTGTGAGGGACTGGGCTTTTTAGTCTGTTTCCCAGCCTCTGAAAGATAAATGGCTTTTCATCAGTGTGGGCAGGATCCGCCATGAGGAGAGCCCATCCTAGCTGCCCTCTGGGGATGCTGCTGCTCTCCTGGCCAGGACAGGATAGACAACATCCCAGCAGGTCCTGTAGCTCTCAGCCTATTGTCATCCATCTGGATGCCGAGAGACTCGCTGAGCAAGTCTGGCAGCTCACACAGCTTCTCATAAGATACTAGATAATTGCTCCTGGATTGTTGTGCGATGAGTAGGTAAGATAACAGAACTATTAAGCACTGTTTCATCACCATCTCCAAACCAGTATACCAGATACTTCCTCTAAAAATACTGTTTCATCCCAAATCTAATAAACATATCTATTCTAAACTCCATCTGTTGTTACAGTGTTTAATTAATAGGAAAAATGGCCAGTGTTAGATTTGACAGCTCAAGTGTTAATTATCATGTACTAGGATCTGTTAATTACCTGAAAAAAAGTAAGAGGTAAACACTTTGTGTGTTCAGTCTGGGCAAATACAGTAATGATTTTTCCAAGCCTTCAAGCCAATTTCCTTAATGTTTTCCCCATAATGCATTAAGACTCCCGTTCGGCAGGAACCATAAACACATGCATAATCCCAGTGTGACACTGGGTAGCTGCTTGCATTAACTGTGAGATTAATACCTTGCTGAAAGAGGACCTGAGAGACCCAGGAGCAGCAAAGCTCTGTAGACCTGTCTTGGCAAGGGGAAGCAGTGGCTGGTCCCTCCTCACAGCTGCTTCGGACTGCAGGTGAAATCCCACCTGCCAAGGGCAGTGGGCAGCATTAGGGTATGTTGCTTGGCCTGGAAGGTCTGTTTCCCCTCTGAACCTCCAGTTCATCCCTGTCATCATCCCCATGCTACTGAGGATAACAGAAGCTGGAAATCACCATTTTAAAGCCCTTTTTTTGCTACAATCCCCAGCCTTCTGTGGCTGTTGGAAGGTCAAACTGTATCCTGCCTCAGAGGAAGCAAGAGGGATGTGCAGTGAGGTCACGTCAGTGGCAGTGAAGGGATCAGCCGGCATCTCCCAGCCGCTCGCTCTGGCCCTGGGCCAGCAGCTCCACGGTTTCCCTTGCTCTGCCACTGTGCAGCACCCAGGGCAGGCCTTAGCAGGAGTGATCATGAGGCTTCAGTCCTCCCATTCCACAAACAGGTCTTGTACAGGATGAGGGTTGAGTTAGGCAGTGCCAAAAAGGCTGTGCTGCTGTCAGGTACCCACCTTGCCACAGTGATTGCACCCCTGTGCAGTATCTGGGCACAAGGCATTTTGCAGGAGACTCTGCCACTATCTGTTGCCTCCCAAACTGCTGGTAAAGTGATGAAGGGATTATTATGGGTTTAGGTACAATACATTGGCCACCAAGATCATTGTCTTTGATTAGATAACACACTCTGCCAAAACTCATAGCACAGCTAGCCAAAAGACTGGAAAGCCATAGTTTCACTTGTGGAAAACGTTCAGAAGCTTCTGGGACCTGGTCCATCTTTGAGCTTTGCCAGTAGTGTGGAAAGTCTGCACAACAAACTGCTGCAACTCTGTTAGCTGATGCCCTGTGGCACATTGCTAGTGGGAAAGTGCTTTTGTTGATATGGTTTGTTTCATTTTAGGACTTGCAAGAGAGCTTTTTTGCTGCTGTCCCTAGGTTAGACTGTACAAAAAAGCCAGTATCCACCTTTCAAGGACAAAAATGATTCTGTGAGACATTTCAATCTCAGTATAAGTCTGCATGATTATTATCATGTATAATTAATTCCCTACATGCTGCGACATTCCCTGCTGGCAGCCTCTTTTTCATCTGTAAAAATACTGAAGAGTTGTAGGCAGCAGGAAGGCTTGCCAAGACATCTGTATCAAGGTTGTTAGTATAGACAAGGAATATGTGTGCCACACGGGAGGTCTACTGTGTTTAAAACAGACCTATTCTATCCACACTGTAGCCTCTCCAGGGGCAGGCTGTGGCAGTAGTATGGTATTCTGTTTTCAGCACAAGCTTTAACTCTTTATTGTTTGTACAATAATATATATTTTGAACCCTAATGCATTTTTCACCGCGAGTTGGTTAAAAAAATTAACTACCAGAGAAAAAGTGCTTTGAATTTGATCCTGTGAGTAATTTCCATTTTTAATGGTTTGCTCAGCTTCTCTTTATACACATCTAAACAGCCTCTGAGTCTGGACCAGTTTGTTGCTTCCTGTGTCCTTACACCCAGCACATCAGTTATACAGAGCATTTTGTACCAGCTGAGCTTAACAGCAAACATATGCACCACGCTGAACCAGCTGAATTCAAATGTTGTGATAAACAAGCTGCCATAGGAATGACACCATTTGCTAAATATCCCACTAGCCTGGGTGCTGGGCTGCAAAAGAGGAGAGCAGAATCTGAGAGCTATTTAAATTCCTGCACTATTCTTCACTCCCATCACTGACTTACACCACACTTACCCTTGACCCATAGGACATCCTGAGAAGAACACGCTCTTTACTTTAGCAGTGGTCTTGGTGGTAGCAAGGCCACTTGCTTGCCCTGAGGCACAGAAGCTGCCAGGCCCACATGCTAACTTGCAGATATGCACAAGCATTTAATGGGCTCACTGATACAGCTTTGCAGTAGGAAACAGACTTGCAGAATTTAAGGGTGAGCTCTGATTTTTGTTGTCTGGTGGAGAAGAGTGCACATCCACAATGCTGGAAGGTGGAGGGGGATCTTGCCCTTCACTATTTCTTCACATCCTTCCATGAGTTTGGATGGGCAGAGTATGATCTGTCTCACACCTAGCTGCCATGACCTGTTAGTTATGTTGTGTATTTGTTATGTATGTCTAAGACAGAAATTAAGCCAAACTAATATTAGCCACCTCTTTTCTGTTAATTTAAATAGCAGCCCACCTCTTTATGGTGCAGATTATGTTTTTTTCCCTCTGAAGGCAGTGGTCATGTTCTACCTCCACACTGGTTCTGCTGCTACCAGGATCAGTCTGGACCTACTGAATATCCTTACATATTTCTAATGGTGTATTCATGAAACTTGTCCCCTTTTATTCAGACTTATGCAGAAAAGCACATTTTTTAATGGCAGAGGGAATTCTCCAGTGCATTTAATGTCAAGAAAGGTCAGTCAGACTAATATTAACTCTAATTGCCACTCTAACTGTTCTTATGTTCTTTACCTGCATCCCCTTTCTTGCCTGAGGCAATAATAATAATAAAAGTATTTTCTATCTCATCACATCGATTCATTGTGTAGCATAAGGGGATACATTCAGCAGCAGCAGCAATTTGTGGACTTGGAGTGGGCTTGATCCAGGTATCATTCACCGAGTCTGTGATTCGACATTCATTAATACCAGCTCTGTATCTACCAGATCATCTGGCAGTTCAAGTCTAATCCAGATCAGGAACAAGCCCTCAGCTGCATTTCTATCAGGTTAGTAATTGTGTACTTTAGGGAGTCTGTGCCAGCTTGCACCATCATCATGACCTGGCAGCCCAGGCATTGTGTTCTTCCTCTTTTTTTCAGTGCGGCTTCACGTGACTGAAGAATGTTGTCCCAGTTGCATTGAGAGGATGTTTGGTGGTGGCACCCCAAGGGACCAGCCCTCCAGTTCCAAGGACAGGTCATGTGTATTTCCAATGCAGTCCTGCAAAAAGGTGTTCAGGGGAAGCTCAGCACTACTGCCGGCAAAATATTTCCAAATCACTGTAAGTCACAGGATTAATCCACACCTAACTGCATCCTTACATTTGGTATAACTGATTCACTTAGATCCTGCTGTTTAAGCTAAATTTCCTGATCCCTTGCCTGTTGGTGAATACAGCCTAAGTATTAGGCATTGCCTCTCTGCTTTGGTGCAGAAATTGGACCACTAGTAACATAGCTTTGGAGCCCAGAAGAGTCTCTGTTCACATTCTTTGCAGGGGATGAGTACAGATGGACAGTATGCCTGGGCTTGTTTATATGGGTGTCTCCAGGGCTGGGACCCTTTGGAGGAGGCTGATGCCTACCCTGTGTCAGGATCTTGTGGATCACCTTAGACAGCAATTGAGAGTTTGGTCTGCTGGCCTGGTAAGCTGCACGACACCTTGGTTTCCGTAACTCTTGACTGGTTAAGCATGCAAAACCAGCACGTGTGCTCCTGTTTCTGAGAGCAGTGAGGTAAATGGAGATGGTGTTTGCACTGTTGGTCATCATTCATGCTCATGCCTCCCCTTCCTTTTCAGAAGAGATCAACTGCCTCTAAACAAACAGGGTAAGACATGCTCCCACAAAGCATTGTCGTGCTCAAGGGCTGTGCTTGGATCCCAGCTTGAAAAGCAGTCCAACTCCTTTGCCCCAAGAGGAGCAAAACACTTGGTACCACACATCATTGCTGTTGGCTTTTCATAGGGTCGTCTGAGGGGGTTAATCCAAAAGGGTTTATAGAAGGTGCTGAAATAATCGTGTGGGATGATATTGCAGACTGCACTATTCTATAGGTTTCAAGTGATGGCCAATTGCATGGACTTGTGTCCTGATATGTCCATGCCAGGACCTGTACTTGGGTTTAGCTAGGATGCAGTTCAGATGTGGAAGATTCTGCCTCCGCAGGTGCAAGCAGAGCATGGAGCCACACTGCTCATGCTGTCCGTGAGTGAGTCCAGGCACTAACACAATTGGAAATTGAGGCGTGTTGGCAGCAGGCAAGGAGAAGTAAGGTCACAGTTCGTGCCTCAGGAGTGTGCAAATAGAAGAGGAAGTCCCTTGGTCCAAACCTGCTTACGGAGCAGAGCAGGAATATCCAGAAACCACAACACTGGTGTGTAAATGGCAAGAAAAGGCTATGAGAGGTCCAGTCAAAGACCTACAGACAAAAAGCTTGCAGGTCTGCTGAGAAAGTGTTATAAAATGTGAGCACTCCAAACAGTAGAGTCTCTTCAGGCTGATGAATGGATTAATATAATACATATTTTAATTTAATACATACTTTTGACTCAGTGCCAGGTACTCAAAATTTCATTTCTGGACAGACAGAAGCATGGCCTGGGGGAAATCCAAAGCAACTGATTTGGAGCCATTGCATATAAGACAACTTCTGTTTTAGAAGCAGAGATCAGACACTCCAAAAAAATCCAAAACATAAGCAAAATACAGTAACATAAATGTTAACTGTGAAATACATAATTAGTCTAAATGCTAAGAGTAGGGAATTTATTAATGTAGAAGCTTAGAAAAGGCTAGGGGGGAAAAAATTGCTACAGCTGAGTAGTAGAAAGAACCAAGTGTCTTCTCATCATTCTTTTTATTTTGGGTGTTTTTCAGAAATAACTCATCAGACCATGTATTTAAATGTCAGAAGAAGGCTTCACATCATTCCTCCCACCTCATAAAAAGGAAGAAAATGGCCAAGGAAGGGAGGCTCTGGTAGGATTTGTAAGTTTGTCCCTGAGCTGCCACAGAACAGTTTTGCCACTGTGCTGATTACTGGAGGCTGAATCATTGGTAAGTAAATGGCCCTTGCCAAGAACTGCAAATGTTCCAACCACTGCAAGAACAAAACTGCAGCAGAAGCTCATGTCCAACCCTCTGGATAATGGTGTACCTTGACTGGGGGGAAGGGGGCTTAAGAAGTGATTTTTCTTCCACAGACTTTCCACTGAGAATTAAATACAGATGCACCTTCTCTTTCTTATGGAAGCCCAGAAATCATTGGAAGCTGGGAAATTATTAAAAAAAAATAATCCCTGTATGCAAGCCCCTAGGCACCTGGACTTCTTGTCCAAGGCAATGCAATGGGCTATGGTGATCCCTGGTCTGATCCACAGTCACTTCCGTTCTCTTCTTGAAGCAAGGAAAACCAACTACTTTCAATTTGAGGCATTTTTCATTACCATTTTCCTATTAGGCAGTCCTAGCCTCATTTATTGTCTCTGAAACAATCTTTAAAGATTATTCTTCCTGCATATGGCCAAAAACCTGGCAGAAATTAGGAATATTTGGTCTATTTGAAAGCATGTGGGGTATTCCAACTTAGTCCAGAATAAATCAGTCTTTATGGGATTTCACAATGGCATTCACCCATACATTTCTGGATATTCTTGGCTGGTTTGTTTATCATCAAATATTTAGGTTATCTTTACTTTGCTCTGAACCCTCCATTGATCATAGCCCTTCCATTTGACCCCACTCACTGCATATTTGCACAAAGATGGAGTGAGGCTGCTGCTGGGAGACTGTTCATTTCCCAGCTGCAGAAAGTTTTAGGAGCAGAAGATCAACTGGCACACCTGGCACGGATTTATCAGGAACTTGTGCAGCATTAACTAAAACAGATGGACTAGAAGCATGCCCTTAAAAAAATCCTAAAAAAATACCCTAACCAATCAAAACCCCAAAACTACTAAGCAAACTTTGCAGTCTGGTATTGAATAACAAAACCAAACCATCCTCCAGAAAACCAAGTGTTCAGAAATCTAAGTGATTATTCCATTCAGGGAACAAAGACATGAAACTGACAAAACCATACCACTTTCAAGAAATACTTCAAAAGATGCCTTAGTGGTCAGCTCAACTGCACTATGACGTCCCCTGGAAAGTCTATCATGTTTCCATGCAAAGCCTGGTTTTGAAGTCACTTTTATTTATGTAAATAAATAAAATATTTTTTATGCATAATGTGTGTTTCTATGTAAAAGCATACATTTAAAAAAAGGTTTGTATTTCATCATCCTTTTTTCTGCCTACAAAATGTCATCGCTGACAAATTTTGCAGTGTGGCTCTGCAAAACTTCTGCCTGTTCAGAGAGAACAGGGGCTGAGAGAATTTAAAAATGCAGAATGTCCTCAGGGGCTCACTCCCGGTCATAATTCATGCAGTTTGCTGCAAGTAGAGATGTGAGTAACATCTCCCATCTTGGCTCCACCCCAAAGAGTAATGACTTTCACTTTTCATTCTGTTCTGACCTAAGTTTCTGACACTGGGAAAGCTGAGAGGAAGGTTTAGTTTAACTGGTTCCCAGTTGATGTAATGATTTTGGAAAATAGCCTCTTCACCAAAAAAATAAGTTTTGTAGTTTGTTTTTTTCTTCCTAAGCTGAATAGCCCAGACTTCAGTACTACACTGAGTCACTTCACATCCTTTCTTAGAGCATGTATTTTTATCTTCATTTAACAACTTAAAAGTTCATACATATTCTGAGGGAGAGTAGACCACACTGACACTGTCCTGTGCATTTACTCTTGTATTTAAATACACATGCACATCTCTCTCCACTATGTGTGTGTGTATATATATAGGCATACATATGCACAAAAATGGGTAAGAAATAATAAGTGTTGCAGGATATATAAAAGTATGCACAACCTTACCTCTTACAGTGGAAATTTAATATATAAGAATGCCAAGTTCACATAATAATTAGTATGAAGAATGCAATTAAAATTTGTATTTGCTTCCTATCTTTTTTAAGAGATGTTTGTTAGCAAAAAGAATTAAACACAGTATTTCACTGCCCACACCTGAATTTTTATCTATTTCTTAGCCATAAGGCAATATTGGCACAAAAAAACGAAACCAAAAGGCATATCTTCTGAAGAAGACTCAAAGGTGAACACAATTCTGCAGTCAAGCAAAATTGCCAGCACACGCTTTCCCTGTTGTTCCCAAAATAAGTGAGTTGTCAGTAAAATTCCAGTTCACACAAGGTCATAAGGAGTTCTCTCTCCAGAAATTAAACCATGGTTTGAAAAGAGGGAAAAGAATCCATGCCCTCTTCTTGATTGTGCTGGCAATACTGAGAGGGTGCCACAGGTGACGGTCCCCCAGAACACAGACCACCACAGACACTAGAGTAGGTTTTCCCTGCTTCATTTGAACAGTTGGAGTTCATGTAACAGAAAGTCAAACAGAGGATTATAGGATGACCTAAGGAAAATAACCAGCTAGCCTGTCTAAAATTGACCCTGCAGCCTGGATAATTGTAGTGCTATAATAAATAGGCTGCTTTGTTTTCTCATCCATACTTGTAGTCTACTGCAAGCTTTGTTGAGCTTTCCATTATTACAGGCTTACAAGATTTTCTATCCCACTGTCCCCCATTTGCTTTTTTCCCTTGTATGCAGAAAAATGCCCATAAAATATTAATACATTTTCTGTAAAATATGGGCAAAATCCAAGTAGGTGCAGGTGAGACCACCTTGATGATTGCTTATCATAGTAAAGACCCAGTATAATTTCATTTAATGTGATAAGTACATAAGTCCCAATTTTTCCGACAATTGCTTATCTAGTGCTTCAGTTTTGTTTTTCTTTTAATATTCTTTTAGGTTAAAAAGTTATTTCTGTCAGATCCACAGTGGGTGGATAAGATCAATAAAATATTCATACCATTCACAAAAGTGCCAGGCTTTACTTTTATTGAGAAATGTAGTAGTGATGTGTAATAAGCATTCTCCCTTTCTGGAGGTGGAGAACAGCTAGTAACATTCCAGAAGGCCTCATTTTTCTGTACTCCGTCTGCATTTTAAAGAAGAGATTGCGTCCATTCTCACTTGCTTTTCAGTTTTGATTGAAGCCAACAGACACAAGCAAGAAATTAAACCTCCATAAATCTGACTCTGCATTGCAAGACTTGTTTATGTCCCCTGCTTCTCACTTAGGTTTGGAAGCTGTCCGTGAATACAAAGCTGGTCTGTGTAGTAGTCGCTGTCAATATAGCTGGTTTGCACAAATTAATTATTTATTTTATTTACTGCATCATCTTTAATGTGATTGCCTAGTGGGGTTTTTTTTTTAATGCTATAAAATATGCTAGGCATACAGCATTATCTTATAAACATTCCCAAAATGATCTTGCCTTTTAGAAGATCCTAATTCTGCAGTGCTGTCTCCATTAAGTTAGTACTCTTTTTCTTTTCACCAACCTTTTCCATCTTCACTAAACCATCAGTGGCAGCTCCTGGAACCAGCCTCTCTCAAGTGTCTCCACATCAGGCAGCACAACAGGTTTCCATACCTAATAACCTGCAGCTAAAATAAGAATGTCTTTCACGTGCTAATGAACATTTATCCCTATCCACCCCTGTGGCATGGGAGTGTGTCAGGGGGCTGCAGTGATGTTTGATTTGATTTCCAGTGCATCCCATCTGGCCACACACAGGTTGCACTAACAGGTGTCAAAACCCCTCTCTCAGCACCTCCAGGGGATCTCTGCAACCACTCCCAACCAAATACCTCTGAATTGGCAGACTTCTTACAGGTACATCCAAGAGTCCTTAACTTTAACCCAAAAAGCACTGATGAAACAAGGAAATTAAGAAGACAAGAGCATGAAATGAATGGCCTGTACAACCACACTTGGCCCCTGCCCTTTCCCAGCCTCGGTGCAGGCATGCCTACACATTTTATTTGCATAGACAGTCAGGGGTCAGCACAAAGCCTATAGATCATTTAAGAGCTTGGGCTGGCCTTCTGGGCAGGGCTGAATTTTGCTCAGCCAACATCTTTATTATCTTAAAGTCATCTCCAGTCTCTTGGGTTCAGTGCCACATGGAAAATTCTCTGCTGGGAGAAAAAAACCCTCCCTGATTATTCGAAGACTGGATGGAATGTTCTTTTCCCCTAAAATTATCTACATGATATGTATTTCATTGTAATTTTGATCTGTATCTGTTAAGGTTATAATTCTGCTCCCACCACAGTCTGTGGCTAACACTCCCTTGATTGTAGGAAAAGCAAACCATCAACCTGGAGGGATTAAGACCTTTGTGGAAAGAAAAGCAATTGTAAGAAAATTCTCATTTCATATCTGTGGTAATAAAAAAAGAACAGATCAGATAAAAATGAATTAAAGGAATGCAAAAGCTTCAGGTCTGTAGGTTATTGTGAGATTATTGGGTCTTTAACACTCTCTGTCTTAAATGTTAGACTAGGAAATCAAAGTTTGATCCAACAATAAATCATCTGGTTAGCACAAAATCAGATGCATTTAAAATCTGGCTTCATAAAAATGTCATTTATTGATGCAGTATAGAGAGACTGCCTGGTATGTCAAACACCTTCAAGTAGGTCATCTTTTAGGGATTAGTCTAAGTTGCTATCTGTTGACATTTCACATGTGACATCATAAGCTTCTTAAAATGAATGAAATTCTGTTTCTTTTCTTCGCTTCCTTTTTTTTTTTTTTTTTTAAGGCAAATGATGGCTGAAAGGCAGAAAGATTTGCAAACCAGATTAGTAGTGATTTTTGGCTGCCTCCTATTTGAAGTATCCACTTTAACAGAATCTAAAAAGTCTGTTTGTCAGCAAGCAAGTTTATTCTTTTCTGAAAGACAGACCTTTCGTCTCAAACTGGAACTCAAAATGAAACATTACAGTAATGAATAGTGTACTCTGAAAATGCCTAGCCATCACCTTCCAATTAATGATATATTGCCCAATTATTCACCAGAAAAAGACCAGTTAGGAAGATGGATGTGACTTTGATGCTCTAACTTTCAAAATCAGTTCTGCTACTGGTTTCTTGTGTGCCCTTGAGCAAGTTGCCTGTGTTAGGTGTTTCAGAGGTGCTCTGCTGGCCTGTCCCTTGGGCATTATAGCCCACTTTGAAAGGGTTTGCAAAGCTTCCTCCTAGTGCACAAGGAGTGTGAGTTTGGTACCATCCATATGTAAAATTGACCAGTGAGACCTACACAGGTCTACAGGGCATTATAGCGCACAGATTTTTTTTTTTCCAGATTTTATTTCAACAACCAGATAAAAAACCCAAGAATGTCTCTGAGTTGGGCTTTCTAACAGAGTGGCTGAAAAGTACAGAGGGGCTGCAGCTTATTTTGGTTGCTCCTTTCATGTTTGCCCCCACAGTAACCACAGGCTCTGGTGCTGAGGGCAGTGAGTGAACTACACTGGGAACTGAGGTTGCTTCCTGCTACTAGCAAGAGGAAAACAGGACAAACTACTGTTTTATGGTGAACAAGACTAATAACTTCTCTGAATGCATTAAATTAAAATGAGAGACATTATATTGGAATGTTTCTTTTTACTGTAGGGAAGCAGCATCTTTTTATTGTGTGTTCTAATGATTTCAAGCCATCCTGTTGGCCATCTTGAATACAGTTAAGAAAAATATGCTCATGGAACAATTTTCTTTTAAACAGCAACTGGAGAAGAAAGCTAGTATGAATACTGGTACACAAGTATACTATTTATAAATGTCATTTATTTATATATCCTTTGTATATTTGTGTATTCATTGAGACCTTAATTTCTCAAGAAACTTATCTCTGTATCTTATTTACTCGTCTGGAGTGGCTTCCCCTTTCAAACCAGTCAACTAAACATATAATTGTTTAGAAACTCTACAGACTTGCCAAAATATGAACTCATGCGCATGGAAGGGGCAGAAGTTCAGATTTCAATCTGGCCATGTAGGGCGGCACGTGCTGTCCTAAGCTGCTCTAGTGAAGTTGCTCATTTTAGTTGCTCTCCAGAGGCTCTTTTATTGGGAGAGAAAGAAGATCTGACTGCCAAGAAGGAGGACGATGCTGTCTGCAGAGATGTATCAAGGCTCTGATAGGGAAAACAGAATATTTATTTTTTCTCCTTTCTCTCCCTGTTCTGAGGGTCAGCGGGAGAAAGTATAATCCAAAAAATGGTAACTCTGCAAGGCCATACTTTTCACTCTGGGCCATGCTCTGGCCTTTCAACTCACTGTTCTGGGCCACTGACGGCCCCTTTCTGTTATATTTCTTTGCCGCTAGAAAGGAGCCCCTAATTCCTGGGTCACAGCCTCCACCTTTTCTTCTGTGCTCCTGCAGTCTGTTATCCATCAGGCAGCTGTAACCAGGATGGCAGTCTGCTTTACTGACACACAAGGATTTTCTTGCACCTTAGACACTCATAAGCAATATGCCATCATACAGCTCCACACTGTAACAAGCCACAAAACACCACTTTTTTTCCTTGGAAACGCATTGAAAGGGCTACACCAAGAGAAAAACTATGGATTCCAGGAAAATTTGAGTTTTTCGCCTTTCCCCAAAAGCAAGAAAAATGTTTGTTATCAGCTGTATGGAGCAGGTAAAAAGAATCCACTGCTTTTGATCTTAATTACAAACTGTGGGAAATACAGATTACTAAAGAGTACCCTGTAGGTCTCACATGTTGTTTAGTGCTTGGCAGGATCAGGTTTACAGAAGTGGAGACCACATCTAGCTTGCTCTCACAGCTTCTAGGGTCATTCTTACAGGATGCTGAATGGTACCTGTGCTGGGAGCCTTCAAGTCTGCCATGAAATGTGGGACCAATGTCCTTCCAGGTGAACTTTACCCTGTGGTGTAGAGGCAAACAAAAAGGTGGCTGCATTTTTCCTGCGAGGTACACCTAGCATCATTTCAGCTGGCTCTTGTGGAGAGCAGCAGCCATGCTGCCGACTTGCACAGCATCATTCCAGGCTTTCTGTTTCGTTTAAGTTGCTCAGTATAAAATGCCAAAGCACGCTGCTGACCCAGAGTCAGCCAGAGCAGGTGGTGAAGCAGAAATGCTGTGACTCCTGTGAGCTGAAGCCTTGAGAAGCTGTTCAGCAGCAGCTGTTTTGTGCAGCTTCAAGGACATGTCATGATAAAGAGCATTAAGGCATCTTAGAGCCTGACGGTGCAGCTTCTTTCCCACTGACAGCTCAGTATTCAGACAGCATTTCTCAGCACTTTAGAAGTCAACAAACTAAAGACAAGCACTCCTGTGAGCATGCACAAGATGCAAAGGAGCCATGCAACATGAATGGCACGCAAGAAAACTGAAGCTAGCCTTCACTCACCCCATCATTTAGATGAGCTGGAATAGGTCATTGCAAGGAAACCACACTGTGAGAAGATGACTGCTGCTCCCTTCTGCAGAGGTTTGCCATGTGTTATGGCTCATATGGCAAATTGTTCATTGGATTGAGCTCTCTTTGCCTCCTTGGATAATATATCCCATCCCTTCTTCATTCGTTATTGGGCATGGCACATATGGCAAGGCTTGGTGCACAGAGGGGTGGGAGGAGGTGAGGGTGCTGTGCTCAGGTGCCTCCTGCAGGCAAACCCCACAGCTTGAAAGCACTGGCTGGGAGGAGGACAGGATGGCATAGGATGTCGGGTTGCTATTGGCATGTTCTATAAAATATGTGTCTTTCTGACACATTTTGGGAGATAGTGCAACAGACATGCATATGCCATGCAGCACAATTCTGGAAGCATGGCAGCAATCCAGTGGAGTTAAAGATTAAAGCTAAAATGAGATAAGATGTCTTTCAAAGAGTGTATCAGGCACTCAGGTCAGTAAAATTTGTAACTAAAAAAAAATTCTGCAGATGTTTTGTGGTTTCTCTTGTATTAATAATGACCTGTATATTATCTTGATCAGCAGATACTTCTCAGATTAATTATTTCCTCCCTGTGTTCTATGAGGAACTCTTAGATCCAAACTCCTGGAGGATGCATACCAGCAGTTTTAGGGAACAGGTGGGAGAATGATGCAGTTATAGGGACATCTAGGCTATGCTTTCTTGCCTGCTGTCAGTTAGATTGATTTTATGTGCAACATCTGAACATTATTTTGTGGGCAAGATTAGTAAAAAAGGTAGATGCAATTCTCTGCATATATATATTGGGGGGTGGGGGGGGAGGTGGAGGAGAGTCTTGAAATCCCAGCCACAATCCAGTAATTTATCAGAGTTGACCTTTCTCCACTAAGTGCTCCAGTGTTACCTGCCAGTATCTGCCAGAGAGAGAAAACTGTATGGACAGCTCTCTGTATTCTTCCTCAAGGTGTGGCATGAATTCAAAGCACATCTGAAATCTGATAGAGAATCTGTATGAGTATCCTGACAGCCATTCCAGCTTGACACCTCTTTGATATGCAAGAGTACTCTGTCAGCATGCTCCTTCTCCTCACACCTCTGATTTCCAGACATGCAAGTCTACAGTCCTAGGAGCATCCCACCAAAGGGGGAAATGTATGTGTTACCTGTCAGCTATTAGAATTTTTTCCCATCCTCCAACTCTGCATTGCTATTGATTGATTGTGTGCTGGCTGGCTGACTCTAATACACAGCTTATTCACCACCTCTAATTGATTGCAAGTTCATCATCCTTTGCCCAGTACTCCGAGCAGATTGCTATTGACATTTACTTATTTCATAATACCATTTATTGCTATTTGTCTTCTCATCAGCTTTTCTCTTTCCCTCTTCTGTCCCTTTTGCTCCCCCTTCACCCCTGCTTCCAAATCTCTCTGTTTGCCTGTGTCTCTTCTTTTCCTCCTGTTACTTCCCTACTCTACTGCATCATGAACCTGTTTTTTTGCTGTGGTCTTGGTGAAACTTGTGCTTGCCACAGTCTCCTTTCTCACTGACACCTGTCTGCACCACAGACTCTCTGTCCTCTGTTCTGGGCCTCTCCTCATCCCCTGCTGCTCATGCCCTCAGCAGCTCCCAGGAGGAAACACAGATGGGCTGGCACTGAGCACAGCCCATGGGAATGCAGGGACCTGAGCCCACACCTGAGCAATACGCAGTCCTGAGCCCTTCCTCATGGGCTGCTCAGGTGTACAAGTCATGGTGCACCAGATGAATCAGATGAGAGAACAGGCAAGAGTTAAAAGCAGGCTTTCCTACAGTGTAAGGATAAGATAGCCAGTGCTTTGGAGTGGGAGTATTTTTGACAACCCCTTTGCTGACCTGCACCGTGGCTGCCAGCATAGGGGGACAAATCCTGGTGGAAAAAAAGCCCTAAAAATGAGCAGACATCATCTGTTGGGTAGTGAGCCTTTTGCTGGTGTGTGTGAACAGTCTTCTCTGTGGCAATGGTGCACGTGTGTGACCTCAGGAGGCGACAGCCAGTGGGACTGTGGGCAGCAGCATGCTGGGGGATGCACACAGAGCTGTAAGCCTCCAGTATGCCCCGCTGCACTCGACACGAGCCCAGCCGGAATGCAGCCCAAAAACAAGCACACCTGTCTTCAGCACTGCTCATCAGCATGCAGAAAGAGCTACCTCTGCACAGCAGGGTACAGCTACTGAGAGCAGAAGCCCAAGAGAGGGATGCTGGGGACAGCATGTTCAGACATGACCCACAGCCTTATGCATTTCATGGATCAGCACCAGGGAGGTTTGTGCATCTCCTCACCTGCCTTCCCACTCCCACATGTGCTTGGTAGACACTGTGTCCCCTTCCCAGGCAGTGGCTGTCACTGCAGCAGTGTGCTGTGTGAATATTACTTCACAGTCAGGAGGAAAGGGCGCAGGCAAAACTGGCCCCCAGCGCTCCCCTTTGGCTCGTGCCCAGTCCCAGTGACACTACAGAAATAAAAGGAAGGCTACCAGGGACACTCAGAATGCTCAGAAAAAAACAAAACAAAATAGAAAAAAGGGGCTCATTTTAATAACTCCAAGCCCTGCCCTCCTGTATGTCTTAGAAGGAGTTATATTACTCCCCAGTCTTTAAAAATAGTCTTGGGTTTGGAAACCATCATAGTGCAGATCCTCCTTTACAGGAAGGTTGATAGCAAGATGTGAAAAAAAGTAAAAAGAGCAGACAAGGATCTGGAATCAAAGGCAGGGAAGCACTTAGAGACGTGTCGACAAGAAGTGCTATATAGATGCCACATTGAACGGACTGACAGATTTCTGTCTAAGCTGTTCCTGCTCCTGGTTGCATTCATCTCCCAGCAGAGCGCTTCTTCATCCATACCACCCCTGTGACTGTGAGGGCACTTTCGGGGAAGACTGTGTTTTGAGCAGAAGTGCACAGTCCTATCCACCTTCCGTGTTCATAGGGCCCTACCCAAAGCAGCAAGGCCAAATCTTTGGTCCCTAACCTGTGCAGGGCAGCAAAGGGGCAGACAGTAGGTGGGGTGCCCCTAGCTCAAGTCCACGCATGTTTTACTCCTCCTTTTGACCCATGATGACTTGGTCAAGCTTCACTTCTCACACAGAAGCTTAAAGGTATGAGTTCATAGGCCTCAAGCAAATACCTGTGGGTGACCAACAAGACAGCTGAGAGTTTTCCTCTTGTGGTGGGAGCTGCACAAGCGAGGCAGCACTTCAGTCATGAAAAAATTGAAGCTGTTCCTCCTGCCCAGCACATGCCAGAAAAAGCACAAATGAACAGTGCTACTTTCAGTTCATTTGCTGGACAAATTATGTCTAATGAAGAAATGGCACAGGTGGGGCTGTTGAAATGAAGGGTGTGCAGAAGGGAAAACTGTGAGAGACCCCTGGGCAGGTCACCTCACACCTGTGAGCAGCAGGGGAAGAGCAAAGCCTCCCCACACCAACCCTCACATCTGCCCAGTGCTGGGGACTCCCAGTAGAGGAAGGGATAGTGTGGTGCCTGATGTGTTGCTCAGGCCAGGCAGGTCACCCTGATTCCAGTGGAGGGGCCACAGCAAGTGGCTGCTGGCTGGGGACCACTGTGGCTGGTGGGCACAGTGGACCCAGCAGGCACCAGTGCTCTGCTGAGGAATTTGGCAGTCACCCCTCTGCAAGCAACTGGCAAAGGGTCAAAAAGAAACCAAAAACTCATCTTTTAAATTGATCTCAGAAGACATAGCAACACAAATGTTGAAAGCAAAATCATAGTTCTGACAAATTAAAAATTATCAAAATTTGATTCATCATTCTTATTATTTGACTTTAGGTGGGGGAAGCAAAATTTTCCAGAGAGGTAAGATATATGGTTGAGTTCAGGTGTGATGCAACAGCAGTTTAAATTACCCCTCTTTTATCTTCATTCTTATCTTCTTTTAATTGAAAAAGAGCATTACTTTTCCTTTTTAGTTTTTTAAATCAAGTTGGTAGAATTTAGGCTTTGAGCAGGAGAGAAGACATCTTCACCATAAACAAAAGATGGTGTGTGTAAGTTTGTATTTGATAGCTGTCTTCCAGCAGGTAATTAGACTAAATAAATGCACCAGATACTCACTGAGAGTTAACAGCAAGAGAGCCAACAAACATACAGGAAGATGTGACACAGTCGGTTTTGATGGTTTCCCCTGTGGTTTTTACTTCTCCTTTTGGTGAAAGTGAAGAAACTGTGATTTCTCTCATTTCCACTCTCTGCAGAAATTGTGAAAGTATCTGTCTTTCTTGTTATATCAGCATCTTCACTTTGCTGTTGATTCAGAAGCAAATCCAGTTGTACAAACAGATTAAGGCTAGAATGAAACATAGCTAGAAAACAGCATTTTTCTCAAACCAGTAGTTTATGCATAAAATCACCAAGTCACAGAATCACAGAACAGCTGAGGCTGCAAGGAACCTCTGTGCACCTCCCAGTTCCCTCCTCTGCTGCTCAAGGCAGATGACATATGGGGACCAAAAATATAGCAGTGTGCTCTGCTTGGCACTTCAATGAAATGAATGCAAAAATTTCTGTAAAATACTAGCACTTTCTTATTGCAGCTAATGAACAGTCATTGTTTAGATACTTTGGAATACAGATGGCATTCAGAATTCATAAAGTGGGCCAGAAGCACTGATCTTCATCCCAGAAATTAGCAACACAGATATAAAATCAAATGAATACTTGTATACTCATGCCCCAAATTATAAGTTTTTTGACATAACAGCAGGCCAATGAAAAAGTACTGAGCAACTTTCCTTTCAGCAGAATGCAGAACATTGTTTTTGTGCCTGCAAGCCCCTGGGTGTGTGAAGCCTTCTGTATTTTCATAGTTTCCTTAGCCACCAATTTATTTTACACGTAGGAGATGTACACTCTTCATCAACATTAGCTACAAGCAGCAATCACGGCGATGTTTTTGAAAGAATATGGAAAGGCAGCTGCATCCAGTGTTTCTACACAGGGACACTTGGCAGCAGCACACTTACATTGGCTGATCTGTGTCCTGTTCTGAGCCACTGACCCTTTCCTGTGCTCCCTCTAGGCAACCAAGCCCCTAAACATTGGTTTAGATGCAAGATTTTATATGCTGTGGTTTTAGACACCTGAACTCTCTTGGATCTAGCTCTTCGTGTCTATTCCGAACTACATCACGCTGTGGGAGCCACCAAACTTCTGTGTTTGTACCCACACACGGCTCTGCCTGAGCAAGTAAGGGGCAGCTGTCCAAGATCATATGCTTTGGGGATAAACAGGCTGCCACAAGGCTCTCCCTCCTTACAGGTCTTTCTCACTTAATCCAGCAGCTCCAGATTTATTTGCAGACTCTATCTTCAGGTTAAGATGCTCTGAGGTTTTTGGTTCATGTTTTTCTCACAACTCAGTGGGAGATTTTCTTACCCTCTGTTTCTTGTCACCCCTCTGCCAGCTGTCACCATCCCCAGAGCAGAATCAGGACAACAGCCTCAGCCTCTGTTTTAAGGGTGGACTGTCCTGGGGAATGATGCCTGAGACAATAATGCTCTAGATGTCTTCCCCATGCCTTCTGTACCTGGCCCTGTGCTGCTCATTATTCAGGTCTAAGGTTCTGTGATTTCCAGTCAAGCAGTGGAAAGTAAAGCCTTGCAGATTTTGGTTTGCTCAAGACATCTCTTTGTGAATGGCAGCAGTGGAGGGACTGTTGCATGAGCAGTTCCAGCATCTGCATGACAAACAGGACAGCAGAAGCAGTGAGGAAGAAAACTGTAAGTCACACCAAGGCAAATGGCTAAACCAACCCCAAACATCTACGCAGTGACTTCACTGCCATGTCAGTGGGCACATGGACAGCCAGAGACACTGACTTCAAACACTGGCAGGTTTGGTTCTAATATAATTAATTTAGAAGTAATTACAACTGCCATACCAAAGTGAGATGAGCCTCAATATTATATAGAAATTTAGTCAAATTCAAAAATAATCAGATCTTACCTTATGCATTTGAAAAGGAATCAAAGAAGAGGGATGTCCTCTGTTTAGAAAGTGGGAGATTTTTGCTGAAACCTCTAAAGTTGTGATTGAAAATGTTAACCTTCTGTGTGCTGAAATAAAACTACCATCTGACAATTTGATTGTCTCAGGGACAATGATTAAAGCTTTCTTCTTAGAATTGTTGCTGAATGGTTGAGTACTTAAACAGACAGCCTTCTCTGTGCTTTTGAAAATCATATTGGCAACCTTGAAAATCTAGTTGCTGCTTTTCCCTGCCTCTACCCTCAGAGATGTTTATAAATTGGTCAGAAGTTCGAAAATTTTATTTACCAAGAATTGTTGATAACTGATTCTTTTCAGACTTTTAAACATACAATAGACTGTAAAACCCAACTTTATAAAATATTATTTGAACAGCAAAGCCTTCCCTAGATTGACCCGCCATGTGCTCATATGCATCCATTTGATATGCCTATTTTCTCGCATCAGATTAGGGAACAGAAAAAGACCATGGCATTTCACAGCATAGAAGAATAGATGGAGGAGGGGAGCGAGGAGCAGGAATAATACATTTCTGAAGATAGCCAAAGTCTGAGAACATATCAACTCTTTCAGGCTTCTGGAGTCGTACAAAGTAAAACCTAGGATTGCAGCCAATAAGGCAGATGGTGATCTGCTGGTCACCACATCTCTTGAACAGACTTTAGCTCCATTCAAGATGCCTAGTCACAGGCTGCTGGGGGTACTTTTTGGTGCTGTGACTTTTCTATACTCAAGGTAGATGGCCACAGTGATTTTGGATTTTCTTATTCCTTTTTGGGCCGGCTCTTCTTGCTTTCCAGAGTATCTGTCCAAAGTATTTTGACACAGCTGATATGAGGCCTAACTTGAAGTCATGTCAGTTACCAAAAACTTTCAGGCCAACTCCCTAACTAACATCAACTTTTAAGAATTCTGCTTTAAAAAGTAATTTAAATATAGTCAGTGTTCTGCTTCCCACAGTGCCTCCCTACTTCAATTATGTACAAAATCCATAGACAGAAGACCATTTTTGAGGAAACTGGCATGGTCTTATCTGGCTGAAAGGTCTTGAGATAACATTGTGTCACCAGTGTAGAGAAAGTTCAGCATAAAAATAGAAGTCACTGCTTAAAAAGGAACTATGATAAACATTCATCACCAAGCATCTGCCCATCAGAGATATTTAACATGTTTATTCTAAAGGTAAGTTTCACTATGGTGATTTTTTTCCCAGAAACAGCTGATATACAACGTTTTACTAGCACTCAAATGGGCTCCAAGTCAAGCTGTTTGTCAACTGGAAATTTCGTCTTGCAAAGGAAAAGTATTTTAAAGCTGCTCAAGGGTGAAATTCACATAAAGCAATAAACTGTATATAGCAGATTTGCATTCCTTAAGCTCATCTTCCTGTGCTGGAAATCTGGACTTCACAGCTCTGTGTTATTCAGAACAGAGAATGGTTGAAAAATACAGCAAATACTGTAGAAGTTTCTTCCATTATGTTATTTTCACTGGGAGCTGCATTCATGGGAATGTTACCATCTCACAATACCAGCAGCAGTAGAAAATATTATTTACATGAATCCACACAGACATTTACATCATTCTTTCCTTGAATCCCATAGCAAGCCACCTTTTGTCTGAAGTCAGAGCAAACAGAAGAAAATAAACATTGTGCTGGTGAATGTGATTAACAAGGCATAAAACATTACAGCCATGGTGACTCTTAGATGGGAATAGAAGCATAAATGCCAACTAATTCTTTGTCTGTCCTGAAAACCAAAGCTAAATCATCCTGTTGGCAGAACTACTAGTGCTATAAGTACTCCTACAGGGAAACTGTCCCATGATGGAGTCTCTACAAGGCAGATTTCGTCATTTACCCACAATAAGAAGAGAAGAACAAACAGAAAACTGCTCAGAAACCGCCAGTGCTGAGAAGGAATGACTCTGCAGGCTGCAGATGTAGATTAACAGAGAGGGACCATCAGGAGCTATGACTCAGAGACAGTTTCAAAGCTGTGGTTCTTAGATTTGGGCGGAAGCCTTCCCCCAGAGCTGCTTAAAAACTATTCTTATTTCTTTAGTCTCTGCCCTTACACAGTTTGTCATCTTTATCTCTGCCCATGCCTCCTTGTTCTACATGCTTTACTTTGCATCTTTTGCCTGGAGTAATTCTTGTCCTCCTGTCCCTCATTTTTAAGTCTTTACTCTTTATGTTTCTTCTTCCTCCACCTGAAGGCTTGGGGGTGGGGTATTTGATATGTCAGGAGCTCCTGACTAGGGCTGTTATAACAGTCAGAACAGAGGGAAGCCTGGGCTGATGGACAACTGCTGGAGCTGATGGTCATAGCTTTGTGAGTTTCTACACCTGCCTGAGCTAAAATTCCCACAACAATACAGAGGGAACATGAGTACTGTCTAAGGACCCGCCTTCATCTACAGATAAAGCGGCACCAGAAGTGTCACTCGTAAGGAACGGTCGGACTTTGGGTCACTCAGCTGTACTCCCTTACATTAAACCTGTGACAAACACTGGGGAGTAAAATAAATATTCATACATTTTTAGTTACATAGCTACATACATATGTGTTATAGCCAAGTATTAAAATTCTTATGCATCCATGATTTCACACTGAATTTGCACTGTATTTATATCACTACAAAGAGGCTTTAAAAATTCACCAGATTTTCAGCAAGCGTAAATCAGTTTAGCTTCACTGCAATGCATTGCCTTGACTTTGGTGAATTTAATTCAGACCTGAATCATTGAAAGTGCAGTGACTTGTACCAGCTAAAATCTAAATTTAAGACACTCCTGAAACAACTAATGCATTTATCTCTTTGTATCAAAACAAGCTTGGGTGAAAGCAACCCAATGAGTCTATCTGTATACATACTACTTTCCACAGGACTGCCAAAAATCTTTTGTTTAGAAAATGTGGCTGACATATGAAATTCTCCATGGGAATCAAAACACAAAACTGTTAAAATTGCCTCTCCGCTGCTAATTACCTCCTCCAGTTCTCATCCATATGACTAAGGTTTTGCTTATCTGATGGCTAGAGTCAGAGTACTATTATGTATTGGTAAAGAAATTATTTATATTGAACTCAGTAATGAAATAACTGGCTGATTTCTTCCTGTCTAAAAGACAGGTCAATTTGTATTTATTTTGCATTTCTTTTTCTTTGAAGCTCTGCAAGAAAATGAATTCATTTTTCAGGGAGCTACAAAGTAGAATTAAGCTGATACTCACTGCCACTATGTAGAAGGCAAATTGCCAGCACTGCTGACATAAATGAGTACATAATCTGAGTAACCCTTAAAACTCTGCTATCTATTCTGGCTTCCACGTTGGCATTGTGGACTTTGCTGCTAGGTCCTCTACCAGACATTTTCCAGCAAGACCTCTCAGGCACAGTCTGAACTTCTAGGATCTCATCTCTGCTTGGTGCTTAAATCTGAGGTTTTTTACTTCGATTGTAACACAAGTTTTACAGTGTAAGTCACAGCAGTGCTGTGGAGTGGAGTCCTGCCTTCAAATGTGGAGCTTTTGCTGCTGAGATTCAAACACACTTTCTCTGACCTCCCTCTGTAACAAAACTCTTCACCTGCAAATAGTACACCACAGAAACAGATTGTGAGTGGGCAGGTCCTCAAGCAGTCCTTTTTGGGAGAATTTGACAAGGCAAGTGGTATGCTGGGGCTGCCGCTGCTGCTGAATATGGAAAAGGCACTTGCACTTCCCCTCTACCCTCTCCACAGGCATGGAAACTATTTGGATCAGCACTTGCCTAGGTCCCTGGACATATCTAGGGTACTTGACAGGTATTTAGCCCAGGGTGGCGTCCATGGGCTCTGCCCAGAGACAGCTAAGAATAGCTGTGTTTACTAACACCTCTCACAAACGACAGCCAAGAGCAGCAAGACAGGTAGTAAGGGATGAGTGGATAGGAGGAGTCGGGAGCTTGCTTCCTCTTTCTGCTTCATTGAGTCACTCAGCATCTGCTTCCTTCACTGTACAATGGGAGTTTCTAAGTTCACTCCCAGTTTTGATAGCTGGATGAAAAGAGGTGATGCACATTATGATTAATTTTCATAAGCAGCTATTAGGCTTGCTCATGGTCTTGAAATACTCTGTCAAAGAGAAAATCAGACTGAGATCATGATCTGACTCCTTCCCCAGTTCTGCCAAGACTCGGTAGTCAGTGGGCACTGAACCTTCTCATGTGGCAGGTTTATACCCCACTCTGAGATATGGCAGTTTCAACAGTGCAGTCAAACTCACCGGTTGGGCATGTCAGAGGAGAGTAGCATTCCCACACGGGAACTTGTTTGCCTGACTTGGATATTCAAATTTTATCAGACAGGATCAGGATCTCCCTCTGCAGTAGGTGAATTTCCTTCTGTTCTGTATAAGGAGTAGCACAGGCATTTGTTCAGGAACATGACATCATTAGGTACTTCAGGGCAGGAACAAGATGAGTGCCAAAGCAGGGTAGATTGGGGCACAGTGGTGAAAATGGAGAATCCACCACATCATGACATGAGACTCTGGAACATGCATCTGTGTCTTCTCCTCTTCCTCATGGTTCACATATGTGTGTGCCGTGTTCATCCTCTAAGAAAACATGGTATAATAAATGTGGTGGATTGATCAACCTTAGTTTTTACCCAGCATTCTCTCCCCAGGAAGGGCCAAAGAAAGGATATTTGCTGTGGCTGACATTACTCCGAGGCACTGGGCGTCTCTCAGCTCCCAGGGATGCAGTAACAATGAGCCTGAAGCACATCATCTGCCCCCCTCCCCTGCACCAGACTCTGCCCACTGCAGCCCCATGGGGGCCAGAGACAGGCACACCATGAACAGCAGAAACAGTGACCGAAATACCTTGCTCCAGGGTGTGGTACTTTCCACACATACAGTGTGGGGTCTGGCATGGGATGAGACTTGAGATGTGTGATATGGAAAGGATTTCCTACTGCCGCTTCTAAATTAAGGAAGAGAATAATTTCCAGAGGTTGATTCTGAACAGCAAGGAGAGGATCTTGTCCTGAAGTGCCCTCTGTGAGTGAGAGCCTCTCTTTAACAACAGAGAAGTTGAAGGGAGTGTGGCTTTCCCTTAGTAAAGACAGCCTCTGTGAGCATCTTGTTATCAGTTGGAGAAGTCTTTGAACATTTTAATTAAGGTCTGGCTTCATCTAAATGTCTGTAGTCAGGAAAGATATGTAAGCATAGGCATAACTGGCCATGAGCTGAGTTATAATCGTCATAAAGAGGAACTCAGCAAATATATAACTGTCTTCTAGAAGGGCAAGGCTAGGCAAAGAAATGCAAGTAAAAGAAAATAAGAAGGAAGGAAGGAGGAAAACAGAACAGAAAAAATGGAAAAAGTAGAGTGGGAAGAGGAACTTTCTTCTAAAATGGACACGTTTTTCTTTTATTCTACCCTCATCCCTTCTCTGTGTATCTATTACAGGTTCAGTGTTGCTTTTGTTTTATCACTGAGCATTAAGTATGCCACATCCCTTTGCAGAGAGTCTTGAACCACAAATGAGCCTCAGTTTTGGTTTTGCTACAGTCACTAGCAAATCCATTTATAACAAGGGCTAAAGATCATGGTGGCTTTGCTTGAAAAACATTACATCAGTAGCAAGAAGGTGATTATAACGTGTTAGGCTCGGTTCTTAACTATTTAATTCAGTTTGGGTCTGGTGTAATTTTATTTTTCCACCACTGGTGTGGAACCTAGAATAACCCTTTCAAATCTCCTGTACAGTTAATCCAATAGGCTGCTGTAAGAATATCAGAGCAAGGCTGGGCAGTTGCAGTCACTTGAAGATGTTTCTTAAGGGAAATAATTATATTTAAAAGGAATAACACTTTCTGAAGACTTTTTTTTCTCTGCTCAGTCTAATGGAGCTCCTTGAGCTCAAGATGTTATTTGTATATGACAGTATGAAGTGGCTATTTTCTTTTAAATCTGTTTCAATTTCTTACCCTTGCTGAAATGCTAAAGGCTGTAACACTGATATATCTGCTTTCCAGGGACAAACGCAAGCAAGCAGGCCTTAAGAACATTTTGTAAATATTTCTGAAAGCATATTTAATATCCCTACATAGTTTTCTCCTTCTTGAAGTGTATGTGCTGTAGCTTGTTCTGAGACAGGAACCACCAAACTGGCCACTGAGCAATGCTGTGGATTACAGGAATTTTTAACAACGTCCTCTCTGACCTGCACTATTGTGTTTAACAATAACAGAACAGCCTATAATCCTTAACAATAGAAGAGTTATCATATATATACACACAGTCTTCAGAACCATTGCAAACAGTATGTGAGTCACTGCAAACAACCACCACTGCTTTCCTTAAGGATGTTTTAACATTTCCTCCATAAGCAACCCACCAGATCATTAGGACTGAACTTTAGACCATCCCTGATATACACATCATTTCTTGTCCTAAAAGCTTGACATGGGAAAAAACCCCAACCCATTATATATATTTATTTCCATTTAGGGAGATTTGTGAGTGATTAGAAGCTTCTTTGCACTTTCAGACATCAAAAGCCTGGTTTTAAGGAATGAAATTAGTTGTATTACTGCAGACAGTATGTATTTCAACTTAAGATATTTTATGTTTTTTAAAAAGACATATGGCTAGAAAGAATGCTACTGTGCACATGAAGGAATGTTGTCTTAATACGCACTTCTTAAAATGAATTTGGTAATGCTTTGTACTCTCAAATGAAACAATACAATACTGGAAGTTCAGGAAGAACTTGATACGAGAAGTACAGCCTGATACATGCAGAGTTAACCTTCGTGCCAGGAGGCCCTGGAAAACTCGGTCTGTGCTCCAACTCCTACAGCCAAAAATACAAACTGTTGTTCTGCTGGATATCTCCTTTCTGAAAAGTCAAGATATGCTTGCAAGCACAGTGAACAGCCTTAGTGCTTACTTTCAAGCTAGAAAAAGTGTGTTACCCTTTTTAGAGAGAGGGTTGTCTGTTTAGCTTGTTAAAAAGAAGATAAATTGATATCTCTTTAAACCAGCAGGTAAGATATGAGTGTCTTAAAATAGAGAAAATAGAATGTACCAAAGGGCTATTCAACAAAACAGAGAAGCGTGACAAGTACTAGTGCCTGAAAGCTGGATTTGGGCACATTGGATATGACACATCTCTCAGCAGCAAGGATGATTAATGGCTGGAACAAACCCCATGAGGTTCTTTATCCTCTGTCTCTTGCCATCTTCAGTTCAAGGCGTTATGAAAGATGGGACTTCACCAAATGTAAGTCACTGAATTACTCTAAAGACCAGCTGAATTAAATTCTCCAGTTTGCATTAAACAAGCCAGAACAAATCTGCTGCTCATTCTCCCTCATATAGATGAGTTTTTCCATTGCTCCTTCTGCACAGTGGCACTTGTGCCACAGTCCATGCCTGCAGCAGAGCATTTTATATTATGTCTCCTTTGCAGATGAAGTTTACTTTAGTCCATTGTAAATCAAAAGTTGTAGTGAGAAGGAGCTGTAATCTCATCATACTGCCTTCTCACAAGATGGTGTCAGATTAAGGTCAATAACTGCATGGAAATCCAGCATAGGCCTGGAGCTTCAAAACACCCTACTCATGCTGAACTGCCCATGTCTTGGGATGACTACACTGCCCTAGCTGTAAAATGCAGCACACCCTGGCAGCAGAGGGGTCTACCAGACAGACCCCTTGGCTCAGCATCATGCTAAGTGAGGTTTGCAGAGCTCCCTGCTGCCACAGCATCCTTGCTAGCAACAGACAAAGTGGCCAGTGCAGCCCCATGGGGACACATGGCAGTGAGCACAGCACCACTGGGCCCAGAGCAGCTGCTCACTATGCTCTGGGGCCAGGGCTGAGCAGGGAGAGCCCCTGAAAGGGAAAACCCACAGCCTGGCAGCATGCCTCAGCTTCGGAGCAGCGCCTCCAGACACCGGTGATTTGTCACACTGAGCAGTTTACATCAATCTGCCATAAGCATTGCAGGTGAGGCATTTTTGCAGAGCCTTTCTGTTGAATTCCCATGTTTGGATAGGTGCTATTGGAAGGCAAAGGACATATTTTTCAAGCCTTGTGGTCTAAATTTGTAAATGAAGACTCAAAGGTGCCTTTGATGACTGGGAATTTATGGCATTTTGAAAAATAGGTCATTAATCTAGGTGCCTATTTCTGTGCATGTGTTTCTAACTTTAGTCAGAAAGTGAGAAAGTAGTGATCTTCCCATCTTGAAATGTAGAAGCAATGTAATTCAGGAGATCCTTCACTTACAGAGCTGTACTCCTCCATAACCTTTGCCTACAATCATCTTTGAATACTTGGTTTCTCATTTGATTGGCCTGCAGGGTTGGATCTGAATAAACTTCCTTGGGATACATGCCTTGGAAACGGTACTTTGTTTATATCATATCTGCTTCAAACTATTTATGGTTTGGTTTTCTTTTTTTGTCTGGTAACATCTAAATGCACTTTTACAACATGAAAACAATGTAGGGACAAATTTTGCACTTAGAAAAACTGCATTTGGGAAAGTTTGCCTGGGAGGTGTTGACCCTGAAGGTGCTTACAAGGTAGAGTATGCTGCCTTTAGGATTTGCTTAAGCGAATAGATTTCACAACACCTTGCTGGATAACATTAAGTAAGGACACTCTTACACATTCCTTAACTGACCTACAAAGGTCATTAACAGCAAGGTGTAGCTGCTATTGTGTCAGCCTGACTGTACCGGCCAGGACATGGTCTGCTTTTTCCATTCCCTGTTATTGTACAAAATTGCACTCACGGGAGAGAGAGCCAGGGATACAAAATGCTGATGATTATTGTACCAGGGTCTGGTAGTCCCACTTGCTTTCCAGCAAGCTTTAATATTTATCACATGATGATCCAACCTTCCCCTGCTGTTTTGAGCTGGGCTAACTGCTGTACACGTGCACAAAAAATTCGTCCCTGCCTCAAACCAATATGCAAATCCCAGCACATACCGAAACACAGTAAGGAGTAAAGGAATATGACTAAACAGAAAGGGGAAAGATGTGGAAAACAGGATAAAAAATGTGAGGTTTGTGGTTAACATAGCAAACAGAGGTCACAACATACCAAGTGCCTTATCCATATGCTAGTACTTGACAAGCTTCACAACTGTAGTGAATTTAGAAAGGTCTGAAGGAAGTGCCTTTGTGATTTTGGTTAGGTGTCTTCCCACAATAAAGAAGTGGCATGGAATAAAGGTGAGGCTGTCTGACCAAAAAAACACAATGAAAAAAAGCACAACCTGGTATTAAAGGTTGACCTCATAGAGAAGAGTTAGGGCTTCATTATTTCAAAGTGTAATTATTGAATATTCCTGCTCTGGCAAATGCAGTATTGAGCACAGATATCACAGAGAGCTGTCAAGGAGGTGATACAGAGAAGAATTTCCCATAGAAAAGTTTAGCCACCTGAAAAGGACACACTTTAAAATGCAGCTCTATTTCTGTGATGTAAATCTACTTCCGAATCAGCCCATGGCTATTTCCTTTTTTACCCAGTTGGGCACGGCTGAGCTGTGACATCTGTAAATTGAAACCCAGCTCCTTCAATTAAATTGAGACATTTGGTTTAACACAGATGGAGAGACTCATCTTTGTGAAAATGAGATGACCAATACAGTTGTACCATACCTGATAGAAAAATGGCATCATTGGCTAAAGCAATGGAGGACTTGGAGCCTGTGCCAAATCAACAGGCTAAAGCTCTGAGGAAGGTGAGGGATGGCAGCATTACCCTCAAGGGAGGATTCATCTCACTTCTCTGTAGCCTTCTAAAATTATGGTTTAATCCCGTCATGAGATGTGTCGATTGCTCTCTCCATTACCTATAGAGGAGGCTATACTTACCCTCTTGTTGTAACTTTTAGGCAATTTAGGTTAGCTAATATAAATCTGACTGCAGGTTTCTACAGAGGAGTTCCCTGGTGCTTTCTGTTAATTTTCCTTTGTACATACAAACTCCACTTCTATTCCATGCTTCTTCAGGATGAAGACCTCAAAAATGCAGAAGCATTACTAACGAAAACTTGCAGAGGGAAAGATTGAGCTTTTTTCTTTTTCTGAGCAGGCACTTTCATTTCACAGATTTACATCAATGTTTTCACTTCCATGCTTTCTGGAGTATTTGTTTTAAGGCTGAAGCTCTCCACATACAGAACTCATGCATGTTAGATGAGTTAAAAGAACAGCAATTGCTGCACCAAAGAAATTAATATCCATTACATTTTCAGCTCACTGGATATTTCTACATGAAAATCCTTTTGGTGCTTTTGGACTGGTTCTAAAAAAGTGAAATAAAAACAAAAAAGCCAACAGCATGCTGACCCAGTTTGCTCCTAAATCAAACTTTTCTAACAAGAACTGCTCAGATGGGGCCAAATGACTGCTGCTAATAAGTGAAATGTACATAAGAGTTACAGTCATCGTGCCAGTGTGAAGGAAGACTAAAAATAATGCTCTTTTAATTTTCTGTACAATGTATGCTTTGAAAGGTGTTATTTTTTCAGTCAAGTAATTACAGGGTAGAGAGAATGTGTGGCCAATGGCAAGAGGTTAATTACATGACCAAACACCCACTACATCTTGCTCAAAGAGCCCTGAAATGATTACACACTGTTGTAACTAATAGGCTAGTTTGGACTACTGGTTGGAGGGCTACCCTCAGCTTAAAAGAAAAGCATAACTTCTACCTAAGAATCTTCACAATTTTTAAAAATAATTCTGTACACCACAGAGAGATTAGCTAAATTTCTGGAGACAGGAGATGTCAGTTTATTTACACGGTCCACCTGAGAATTTTACATAGACTCTATTTCTTCCTCTCCCTTCTTACAGTCAGGCAATTTGTCATCTTCTTTCACAATACAGCAGTTGGCAAAAAAATACTTTAAAGTAGAGATCTGTAATTAAAAATGAAAACTATCAGAAAGCTTTTTTAATACCTGCAGCAGCTCTGAAGTTCACTTTAACTGATTTCAATTTAGATGATATTGGATAAGGCCAGGAGAGATGATCTGATAATCTAATGTGTATACCAGTCATTAAATTTCTCCTCAATACTTCTGCTTTGAGAAAAGCACTCTCTGGATGTAAAGGGTTTTCAAGAAAAATATTCAGTATTTATCTGAAAATGAATCCAGCAGATATTGAAGTATTAGGATAACACTGAGTGCTATCCTCTTACTGGGACCCAACTCTGTTCCCATGTGCTTTTGATTTGCAGGAGCTGTTCACCTGAGGACAAACACACAACTTGCTGAAGTCAACCTGAATGCTCATTTGCTTCAAGACAGTCAAGACAGTCTAACTTTCATCCACCTTGTTGAACACGGATCACAGCACAGTTCAGTAAAGAGAGGACAAAGGCTGGCTGTGCTCTGAACCTGCAAACACAGGTTTGCCGGGGCACCCCACCCAGGCAGAGGACCCTGCCTTGAAGCCAGACGCACAAGAAGAGCTTTTAGGCTCTTTCTCTACTGCTAAACGGTCCCCTGTGCCATTTCAGCATCCAGATCCACTCCTTCATGCACAACTATCTATAAGTTAAATGGTTAGCAAAGTCTGGCTGTGAAATCGACAGCTCATAGACAACTCCCAGGCATGGACTAGGAAAGAGCATGTGCTGGCGACCACTCCAGCAGGCAATTTGCATGCAGCCACTCTGTTTTAGAGCTAAATCAATTTTAAACCATGGAGGTGGTCAGGCTAGTTCAGTTGACTGTAGGGCTAGAGAAAGGTCCTTACATCGCCTATTTTATTAGTACAAATATAACTCTAGAGGTTTTGACCCAAGAAGTGTTTACTAATAAATTACTTTGAAAGATCTATACATAATAAAAATGAAGCATCTTCCTTAAGGGAAGTTTCTTGAAAGTTTTTGTAATTCATCCATATATAAATCAAAAAGACACATTTATTAAGATAGCTGCCATTTCATACAGTTCTCTGCTTCCCCCTCCCTAAAAATAGAGCGAGGATAATTGTACTGAAAAACCTAAAGGTTTCCAAAACCCAATTACATAACTTGCCACACTTCCTCTGTTTTCCCCTCTTACTTGTATTTCAAAGAGGTCAAGGTTATTAAATATAGGCTTCTGCCTTCATACAGTAAGAAAAGCAGGAACTAAACACATAGTAAAGATTTTTCATGTTACGTGAATTTGCTCATGTAGCTTATATATACTACATTCACCAATTCAGCAATGAAATTGATACTTCGATGTACACAGTGTGTGCAATTCCTGCAGGTGAGATAACGGTGCATTAAAAAATTTCTTTTCTCTCCCTGATTTGTGTGTGCTTATAGTGTCCAAAGCTGCAATCCTTATTCTGAATAATTTATTTTCCTCAGTGGGTGTGTCATCTATGTAGAGACTGAAGTTTGATGACCCAGGTTTGTTAATATTACTCTAACATAATGTTTTGCACTGCATTATGCAAAATTACACCTCTGGTACCTCTGCTCTCAAAACACATGCACACTTGGGAAGCCATGAGAAGGGTTACTTTAATAATTTTAGTCTTACATATGGATTTATAACTTTCAGTAGTGTGCTGACTTACACAGCGTGGCACTATACATCAGATGCACGCTGCCTCAGAAAATTAATGCTGCTTTCTGGCAACCATATGGGCAGCTGGCGAGCAGCCAGGAGACCAGCAGAGCATGACCCTACCTTCATGAAAACCTTCCCAATGCAAGAGAACTGTTTGCATGGACTGTGCTAGCCAAGGATCAGAAATAAAGGGATCCTGTACGTGGTTGTTGCTATAACCATCAGATCCCACAGGGACCGAGGTATGCCAATGTGATTAATGAGAGGAGCTGCACAGACAGCAGACAGAGCCTTGTGGCAGGTAATCACATGGACACTTGTGACTTCTTGATGTCCAGGGAATGAAGAGGATTATAAAGACTTCCTTGTGTATCTATGTTTCTTCTTTATGGTTCTCTCTTCTAGGTGGTGCTCTCACCTGTGACAAAAATTTAGCTTGCAAGCTCTACAGGGAAGGGCATTTATCTTATTTGTTCTGTAAAATGCATATTATACATTGAGTGCTGAACAAACTATCAGAATAATGGCTTAGAGTAGCTTAGTTATCTTTAGCACCTTTAAAAAGAACACTGTTCAGCAAGAAAAACTAAAAAAAAAAATTACCATCACTTGCAAGGAAAGCAGTTTTTGTTTCCCGTTCTTTTGCTTCACCCTATTATTTCTCATCAAGCGTGTGATCTTCTAAAGACTTAAATCTAACTCTGCCACCAGCTTCAGTGGGAATACCTGCAGGAATGATAGCCTGAATAGGCTCAAATAGGATTGTCTTCTCACTGTGTAAATGATAAAAATCTCTCAAAGAATACAGAGGAAAATTTAATTTAATGGTTTCAAGTAACTTTATGCATTACCTTAAAAGGAAGATGCCTTGATGATAGTCAAACACAATCCTGTTTATAATGCATTTTATGTGTATAATGCTTTCCATTTATAAATATCTCTAATATTTTTACACCTGTTCACAGGAATCATGTCACTCTCCAGGCTTTACAGCAGCTCTTCTACTTCTCATTGCAATGGCCCTATGAAAATAAAGAGGGATTGCAAGTGAAACAGCACATATTTTCCACTGTAAACTAGCTGGTACACTGTAATTTCATGCTTTAGTTCCCTGCACACTAGCTTTTTCAAGGAAATCAGGGCTTATGTTTTACCTTTCACAGTACAATCTCTATATGCTGGTCTGGCTGGTTCACTCTGACATCTAAATTCTTGTCTACACTAGTGTTTTTCTTAAATCCTGATTCTGTACTAAAGATGCTGTCATTTGACTGTTGATGGCAACAACTTGTCCAGCAGGTACAAGCAGGCCTGGCTTCTTTCAGCGCTGCTTCAGCACTGTCCAGCTCATGGCAGAATTAAACAGCAACATAGTTGCTGCTGCTACCTGACCATCGGCAGCATTTCCATTGCTCCTGCCACACAGAAATACATTGTAGCCTCTGGGGATTTCTGAGAAGTGACATCTACACACTATTAGCCTGCTCCAATTCTGCTCCTTTTGAGCAATTCGTTTGTATCCAGGGTGGAGTCTAGCTACAGTTTAGAAACCCTGCCTAGACACAGTTAAAGTAGAGATAAATAAATTCTCAGCTGATTATACACACCATGTGGGTCCAGCACAGTGATAATTTTATTCCTGGTGCTCCCTGGCATTTGAAAACCCAGACATGCCAGCAATGCTAAATCAACTACTTTCAGTAGCCAGTTTTCCCAGAGCCAGCAAAAAGTTAATCTATGCACACCCTGTACCTAAGTCTCCTTTCTAATCCTGAAGTACTACAGCCACTCTTTCTCACCCTGTGAATTGAACCAACCCGTTTCACCAATATCCAGAGAGAACCAAGCACACAAAGCAGTACATTCTGCAAATGTCATCTGTGACAGAGAATGTAGATATCTGCCTTGGGTAGTGAGCTATCACATCACAGATTTTACATGGTTTCTGGCAGGCACTGCAAAACATCCAATGGTATCACACTCTGGATTTGGAAAAAAAATCAGGCAGTTTCCCCCCCTCCTTGTATGTAAGAAGAGTGATGTTTGATTTTTCCTTTTCTCTACACTTTACATGTGAAAGGAATATAGCATACCTTTAGTATGATGGCACTACAAGAACTCGAGGTTTTATGCCCCCCCCCTCCCCCCCCCCGCCCCTCTCAGCTAAGTTCTCCAAGGGCTCTCAGAAAGGCTTTCAACACCTCCCAAAGTTTGGGACTCGAGAAATAGGATCCCTTCTGTCCTTGGAGCTGTAAAGCCTGAATATGGCACAGTTACATATGTAGGGCAAAAGTATAACTGACCTTCACCTGTAAAACCAGACCTTCTGGTAGTTATACAGGTGCTGTACTACTGGATAAAAACAATAATTTAATTGCTTAATGTAGACAAGGCCTCTAAGGAATCTCTTTCTTTAAATAACCCAGCCAAACCAAAACTTCATCAGCAGAACTCACTCCTCTGAATACCCTCACCAAAGAGGAACTTGAAATACTTTCCCAGGTATGCTAAAAGGAAACAGTATTTCCCCCTTTTTAACCACCTGAAGACTTCAAACCAAAAAAGACACACACTTGGGCAGTCGAGTTCAAAGAGGATTGTTCAAGTGCTAAGTTTCAGAGGATGCCCAGTGCACAACAGCTATGACCGCTGAAGTATCAGGATGTATTACTTACTTCTGCGGGTTAAGAAACAAAGCCAAATCCCCAGAGCTGGACTGAATTCCAACGTCTACACAATGGGCGATGCCTCTTAGGGCCAACTGACACGTTTTGTGAGAAACCACAGAAAAATGACGTGTCTAAAATCCATTAAAACGTATCTGATGCTTTAACTTCTTATCAGGTTCATCTCAAGCTGTGGAAGTTTCTGTCAATACAGCCTTTTTAGACAATTCCTTTCACGCGGCGCTCACAATAACCATTATCAGACGCAGCAGCGCCCGGGGAAGCAGCGGAGCGTCGCTCCCGTGGCTGTGCCGGGAAGCGCCGAGGCACCGCGGCGACCTGGGGGCCGCAGGGCGAGGGGGCCGCCTTGACCTGGAGCCGCCCCCCGGGCCGTGCGCCCTGACCTCGGCCCGCGGGCAGGGAGGGCTGGGAAGCGGCGGCATTCCCGCCTTAGCGCGGGGCAGCCACGGCGGGGCCGCGCCGGGATCCGCCCGCAGGCTCTTTGTTCCCGCGGCCGCGGCGCCTCTTTGTTGGTGCCGGAGCCCGACCGCGGGCCCCGCGCGGCGGCACCGGGCGCTCCCGCCGCTCCTCCCGCAGGGCCTCTCGCCGGCATCGCGCTCCCCGCCGGGCCGCGCTGCCCCCGCCTGTGCCCCCGGGCGGTGCGGGGACTCCCGCTGCACCTGGCCGCGCCCCGCCCCGCCCCGCCCGCCCCGGCCACCGCGGGGCCCCGGCCGCCTCCCCCGCCGGCGGCGGGCACAGGGCACGGGGGCACTCTCCGGCGGCGGGAGGCGGCGGCCGGCGGGAGCGCGCGCAGGCGCGCACACGCCCCGGGAGGGGGAGGAGGAGGGCGGGCGGCCGGGCGGGGGCGCGCACGGCCGGTGTGTGCGAGAGAGAGCGAGGGGAGGGCGATCCCGGGGCGGAGAAAGGCGGCGGCGGCGGCGGCGGCGGCGGCGGCGGCGGCGGCGGCGGCGGCAGCGGCAGCGGCAGCGGCGGCTTCGCTAGGCTCGGGGCAGGCGAGCGGCCACAGGCGCTGCCGAGCCGGGAGATACGGCGGCCGCTGCCGACTCGGGGCATCCTTCCTCTTCCTCCCCGCCCCCTGCCCGCCCTTCCCCCTTCTCTTTCTCTCCTTCCCCACTGCCCGCCGGGGCCGATCGCTGTCGGCGGCACAATCTCGGGGCGTTTCCGCGGCGCCCGAGCCGGCAGCGGCTGCGGGGAGAGCCGGTCCCCTCCCCTCCCGTCCCCGGCTGGGATTGAGGGACCCCCCGCTCCGTCCGGGGCTCAGCTGAGAGGGCCTGGCCCCGGCCCCGGCTCGGCTCCCCGGCGGCGGCGGGCTCGGCGAGGATGTCGGGCGGCGGCGGCAGCCGGGAGGAGGAGCGGCGCAAACTCGCCGACATCATCAACCACTGGAACGCGAACCGGCTGGACCTGTTCGAGATCAGCGACCCCACCGAGGTGAGCGACCCCGGCGGGGGCCTCCCTCCCGCCCGGCCGGCCCGGTGAGACGCCGCGCCCGGGCCAGGCCGCGCCCCGCGGCAGCCGGGCCCCCGCGCCGCACCCCGCCCGGCCGGGGCTCGGGCACGGGCTGCCCTGCGCTGGCCGCGGCCGAGGCTCCGCTCCTCGGTGGCGAGCGAGGGTCGGGCCCCTCGGCGTGCCCGGGTGAAGGCAGGTTGCAGCGGCCGGGGAGAGGAAAGGAGCGCAGGGCCGGAGCCCTCCCCTCCTCCTTCTCTCCCCTCCCGCGGGCACATGCCGGCCCGACCCTGCGGGACAGGCGGCTCCGAGGTTGGGGAGAAGCCCGCTGGGACATGGAGGTGGCGAAAGGGGGCGGGCAAGGGCGGGAATACAGGAGGTGCCCCCTCCCGAGCCCGACACCGAGCACCTCCGTGGGCTTTTTTTTGTCTGTGACTTTAACAGTACCGACAGGCGGCCGGTGGAGGAGGAGGAGGATTGAGAATCCCGGTGCTGGGCGCTTTTTTTGTTGCTAGCTTGTTTGTTTCTTTAAATATTCGTCTTTGTGTAGAAGGCGCCTCTTACAAAGCAACCTGCCGCTTGTAGTCCGGCGGCTCTCCGGGCTCCTGGTGCAATCCCCGGGGTGGCTTTCCCAGGGCGTGACGGACGGAGCGCGTTGGCTCTCCGAGCTGCAGGCTGCCAGCCCGCCGCCTAAAGTAAATACCAGGAGCAGGTTCGCAGTCCTGAGTTCACATGTTGTACTGGAAAAACACAGCGGGTAATTTCTGCCTAATGAAATGGGTGTTCCTGATGGCCGAGCGAGGCTGCGTTTTTGTCCTTTAAAAAAAAAAAAAAGAAAAAAAAAAAAGTAATAGTCAAACCACACCCTCCCGCTGCCCCTTGTCATGTTCCCTTTGGCTGGTTCGTGCTGCGCGTCTGGTTTGAAAGCGGCGAGGGGGGGTAGGGGCAGGGCTGGGGACGCAGGTTACAGCCCTGTTTGTGTGTGACAGCGGGCTCCCTGCTCACAGGGTGGAGGCTGATCATGTACGTGTTCCCGGGGAAAAGGAGGAAATTCACACTTGCTCTTGGCCTGGCCCTGGTTGTTTATTAACAGAAGCCTCTGAGAAATCACGTTGGCTTGGTCTTGGAGCTGGCTCCTGTTTCTGCACCCAGGTGCTGACTGCTAGCAGAGCCACGAAAAAGTGTTGAAAACCATTCTAAGATTAGGAACTAGAACAGCTTCGGGTATTTTCAGTTCTGCTCATTGCAGACAGTTTCTTGAACACAAAGATGACGGTTTTCTGTGCTTATTTCCTACATCTTGCAAGATTTATCATAATTAGAGTTCCTTGCTTGCATTGCTTAGGTTTTAACAATATCACTGTTGGCTGACAGTCACTTCTTCAAAAAAGTGGGCTGAAGGCAGCGTCAAGAAGCCTTCATGATTGTGTTTGAGAACATGGCAGTCTTTTTGGAATTGCAGTTTGACTGCTAACTGCCTGTGGCTGAACTTTTTGTCTTATTAATGTGTTTGTCCGTTCCCAGTACATTCTAACTCCAGCCTGTCTTTGTGTTTATGGCAGACTGTGCTTCTGTGGTTTTGTTAGTAAGTAGTTTAACAAATCATACTTTCTTTAGGTCATCCATGCATATTTATTATCATAGTTAAGTAGAGTTTGCACAAAAGCTACCAGCTTCATTATAGTTATTATTGAAAGCAAAAATATTTTTACTTGCATTCACTTCACACTTCTACAGTTAAGCCTCTGAAGCTGTATGGGAGCATACTCACCACTGTCAGTGATGATATTTCAGTTGAACTACTGAGAGTAAAAAATGAAGTGCATGCATAATATCCTTGAGTGTATGAGCTCTTTAGCCTACTAGTTCTAAAAGTCTTTGATAAGACTGCAGGTGCGTTTACATCAAACTGGCAGCAGGTAACAATTTTATAGATAAAGTATATTTTCTTTCCAGATAATTACACTTACAAATGTTCGCATTTATTTTCACTCCAACCTTGAGCTGACACGAATTTGGCAATATTTTCAACTCAGATGATGGTGTGATTCACATTTGTACTGTTTGTCAGCTTAAATGAAAGCCCTTTTACTAGACTGCTTGGGAACTGACAATCCTCTGTTGTTTCCCTGTTTTTCCAGGCTCAGCTTGACCATAAGGCACATCTTGCTTTTTGTAGGGACTGCAGCAAGTGTGGCATCTGTGAAGATGCAGTAACCTGGATATGACTTTTGGCTGTGTGTGCCTTAGCTGGGTCAAACTGAACCATGTTAAACTGTCCAGAGGTGGTTGTTGGCATGCTATGTTAACTTTGTAGCCCAGACTGCAGACTGTCATCCAGGAGCTGCTGGTTGGATCTATCAGCGGGCTTGATGCCTTGTAGTGATTCTTCAGGCATTTCCTCAGTGAAAACAACTTGGTTTAAGTGACTTGTCTTGTAACTTTCCTATATAAGAGAGAGGAGGGTTTTCCAGAGGGGGTAATCACAACCTTAATAGTAGGGTTCAGGGAGATTTATGTTTTTGCTAAAGCAAAGGAAAAGTGAAATCTAATGTAAATTGACTGGAGTTCTGACAGTGTAGCTTAAGCAGTGACAGTGAAAGGAATTCTCATGTGACCGACTGATGTACCTCAATATTAGTTTGAAAGGACTAATTCTTTGGTGAGATACAATTGTTTCAACTCCATTAGATCCTCTTCACTTTATTGCAGTATGTAAAACGTGACTTTGTTTTGAAGGTCGGGCAGTATTTTGAAAGTAGTTCAGATGTGTGGGGTTTTTTTCAGAGAAGTGGTTCATGATAAGAATCTTTGAATTCCTGTTAATACTTTGTTGAGTAGACTAGTCCTAAGGGATTAGAGATCTATTTGTCTACTTGCCTCTTGTGAGACCTAGGAACAAATTATTTGTTAAGGTATGTAAGACATTGAAAAGCAAAAGCCTTGGATAGGACATGTTGTTGAGTTCTGTTACTAACTTTTTCTTAACTTCTCTTTGACTCTAATAGTTAACTAAGTCATTCAGAGCGGCTTTAGCCCAGCGGAACAGAAATTAAAACTTTCTGTTGCATGCTCCAAGTTGAGTATTCCTCTCCCTGTATCTCGTGTAAGGAATGCTGAAGACTTCTTGGGAGTGAGGGTTTCATATCTTCACTTGCTTTCACTGAAGTAATTTGTGGACTCATGCTCCTTGAGCGCAAAGTGGTAATTTTAAATTTATTAGGTGTTCACCTATTCTAACCGTTGTTGCAGAACAGCAACAGAAATTAACAGAAATCTGTTAATTTGCATTGTTTTATTCTGAAATTTTCAGTTATTTTATTCAGAAAATAGCTGAGAGAAGCTCTGTAGCTTGAGAAGCTTATAGATGAACAAAACCAAAACTCTGCATTTACTAGCAGTAGTTTAAATGATAATGTTTTAGGAGTGCTGCAAGGTGCAGACATTTGCTAAAGATGTCTGTAATACTGGTCATCATTTAAACTTGATTAAGCTTTACTGTGTCTACTTTAACTTATGAGGCAGCTACTCACTTCAGCAAGTCTGAAAAAAATACTGCAGTTTTTGGGGAAAGGTGGGGTGAATCAGGTTTTTGTTTGTAGGTAAATTAACAGTCAGATTCAAAATGAAGCAAAATGTTAACCCTTTTCTTGAAATGCTTCCGCTTGCCCTTGTTCCAAGTATTACCAAGCTTTGTGGATGCTTTTTCTTTTTTTGTTTTATTTTTTTAAAATCAAGAATAGAAACACAGTAAAAAGACTTAGGCCTTTTGCAGTAGGAGATAAAATGATGTTTTGATCTTGATTTAAGTCTTGGGGTGCTTATAGCACCCAAAGTTTTCAAAAAGGAACACATTTGAATGAATGATTTTGTAATAACTGCATAGAGTTGTTCGGAAACTTGTAGATAAGAAATGACTTGCATTTATACAGTTTAGCTTTTTTTAACTTCCTCCTTTAATAAAAGTGCTAACTGGAATTGATTATTATTTAAAATAACTGCACATGGATGTTCTGGGTGAGAGGAAGGAATGAAGGGGTACTGTAGACGAGTGCATTTATCACTCATTGTTTGAATGCATCTAAGACTTACTGCTTTAAGATGCCATGTCTGAACTAAGTGTTACAATTACTGGTGATGAAAAAATAAGGTTTCATCTTTAATGTGTGCTTTCATAGCTGTATATGAGAGGAAGAGAAGTGTGTTTTTTCTAAACATGGTTTGTGGGCTAGGAATGTGAATTGCATTTAATTCTTTTGAGACAGTAACTTTTTAGAACAAGTGGGTTTTTTTTATAACAATTGCCCGAGGGTTGGGGCATTGTTGTCAGAAACATTGATCTGTTGTAGTTTTGTTTTCTGATGGAGAATGTTGTTCGAGACTAAAATACCTCTGTGTTAGCAAAAGTAGAAAGGTCTAATCAAAAAGCTTAGAGAAGTAACATGCTTTGCATCAAGAATAACTTCTGAGAGTTTGACTTTTAAATGGCCATCATTTAAGAAAGAGAAGGAATTTCAAAAGTCTTCATGGCTATTTGATTTTTTTTTTTCTGAAAAAACTTATGTAGGCTTAGCAACAAGGTATTAGAAATAACCCTTCAGAATGTGGGTGGGGCTTTTCTTCAGTGTTACTTTGTTTTGGTATTTTTTTTAATATTGACTTCCCATGTGTTGTGCTATACATGTTTGGTGTATTCATTATGTTTTAAATTGTTTTCTTTGGTTTTAAATGCAAGTAAGCAATCTATTAACAGAAAATGTTGCACAGTACACTGGATGGCAGGATATTTTAGGGTTGATGGAATTTTTGTCTTTACATTTTGGGTTCAGATCTGATTCTGGTTCATTAAGTGTCACAGGGAAGACTGGTATATGACATAAGCTTATAGCCTTTTCATGGTAGTTATGCAAGCTTGTTATTTAAATCTAGTTAAAGCAATAAGAAATGGGAATTTTAAGGTTTTAACCTCCTTGCAGTTTATCTGCATGGTTGCTCACCCATAACCTTTAAAAAATCTGGCTCTGAGGCTTTTTAAAGACCTATTTTTAAAATTAGTAACCTGTTGTGTTATGGGTGGTACTAGTAGTGGGAGTGCAAGTCCAGAGCTAAGGAAACACCATCTAAGTGGTAGAAATGCTTGTGCCTTCTCCACTAGTTGGATTCTACCACTTTGAGTAGTTTTAGCAAGTGCAACTCTTCATACTGTATAGACCTCAAAAAGCTGGTAATATACCGGAAAATATTGTCCTTTTAAGCTTGCCAGACCTATGGTATGGAAAGTAAACTCTGTTTGCAACAAATGCTTAAACTAATATTTAGTCAGTCTGGAAAGGTGATTAGAATCCTGAAGACTGATGCCTGTGCTTTTTAGTGACTAGAATAGTTTTCAATAATTGCTACCACTAAGCAGGCACAGTTGAAGAGGACATAAAAACACTGAGGCATTAGTTAGAGGTTCGGGATTACTAATTGCACTTTACTGAGTCTGTTGAGCTCTAGTTCTGCATTGAAATGGTTGGAGAAAATAAGTCAGGCATGCAGGTCTGCTCATTTGCATCAAAAGGACTATTTGGAGACCAGTTTTCCTTTAACTGAGTCAAAGTGAATAGTCTTTACAAATGACGTCTTAGTGCTCTCTGGATAGTGCTAATTATAAGTTTGAGTTAAGATACTGACCACAGTCTACAGACAACATAATGTAATGAAAATAATTCTAGGAAGAAGTTTTAGGCTGTGTTTTTAATATTCCTTATATAAGTTATGTCTTGAGCTAGTGGCTAATTAGTTCCATACAATTCAGACATACTGGCTTTAAGAATTCCCTCCTGATGTGTGAATCTCTTCCCTGCCTAAAATGCCATTGACAAGCATTACTTTTCAGCTGAAAACCCCCTAGTCCTCTGGACATGTGAGGGATTTGCTTTGATTGTGCAAGTGTGTTTTTTCTGTCAAAACTATTTCTCTTTCAGAGAGGTTAAACCAAGTTGAATGGAACACACTTTTAGGACTTTTGAGGGAAACCTAGCTTTATGATGAATGAAATTCTGCTTTTGTGTCTAAATGCTTTTGTGATCTAATGGGGGTTACAAAAACTAAAACTTTGCTGGAAAGTGATAAAAGTTGAAATGAAGTGGTGTTTGTGGTAAGGCTGTAGATAATAAGAAACCACTCTTGAATTTATCTTTGTGTTAATATCTGTTGGAGTAGTTGCTTTGTTATAAATGAAGTGACATGCTATGCAAAATTCAGAGCATGTATCAAGAAAATATTTCTTGCTTTGACCAGTGGTTCTGATGAAGGTGGAATTGAAAATCACAGTGTGAAGTAGTAAACTAAACATTGTGGTAAACTTAAGAGAAGTCTAATTTAGCAGATAGAGCAAACACTCCATGACTTACCTGTACTATCTTCCGAAGTAAACTTCATGTTAATGGAAGGCTCTTCTGAATTGTGTTTGAGTAAAGCACTATTTAGGTAATTCTGGATTTTTCAAGATTTTTGCCTAGGAAGAATATTTGCATGTAGTATAGATATTGAGTGATGCTCATTTCATCTGGTGAAAAGGCTAAAGCCTGTTAATTTCTGCTGTTAAGGTTGTTAGCTTGATAAACCAATGAGGTAATTGATAGTTTTCTGGATGCATGCATGACTTAGCTCATAATTGTAGTTAAACTTTTTGCAGGGATTCCCCCTTCCCCTCAGGTCTTTCATTACAAGTAAAAGTTATTGTTTTTCTGTAACTGTCCTTGTCTGGAAGCTTGATAATCTAAGATGAAAATGTGAGTCAACAGAGGTAAAACTCTGTAGTAGTTCAGACTTAGCAGTAGCAGTCAGACTGTCTTCCTGGACTGTTTTGTGCCTCATGAGCTTCTGCATAATGAGGATGCATAAGGTTGTAACATAACTTTTTTCAGCTACTAGGGATAAGTTTTCCTTGTGATTGGTTTCCTTCAGTCATTGAATTGCAATTCTGCCTTTTGCTACTGTCTAGTTTAGTTCTCTAATAAGACTAAAAAAATCTGCTTTGACATGAAGTCCAATGTTCATAGCTTCTTTTTTTTTCAGCAATCACCTATTTTTCTCATACCTTCTTCTTCTATGTGACTTTAATGTTTTCTTGTGTTAAGTACACGTAACTTGGTAAAATCATTTTGTGTAATGCTTCAGGATAATGGTCATCTTCTGTTACAGGCATTGCCCTCAAGATTATCAACTGATTGTTATTATCTATTGTATTTAATTATGTTTTCTAGATCTGCTTTCTTCCCTTGTGTCCTCACCCCTAAGTTAGACAGCTCCTCTTTAGGTCATCTTCTAGCACAGATATTCTTATCAGGGGCACCATTCCTCTGATTTCATGTTCATTCTTGTGTCCTATGAAGATGCCCTCTGTCTAGATACTGCTTCCTTCATTTCTCTACACACTGTGTAGAACAGGGCTCTTTATTGCCCTGGTCTCTCCTGCAGAATTTTGTTGTAGATTACTCATTACTTTGGGAAATTTCTTTAGAGTTTGAATCCTGGAAGAACTGGAGAAAGTCCTAGGACTAGGGTTGTCATCCAGAAGATCAGTATGGGGTGTTAGTTTTAAGTGCAGATTTGCACTTAAATGTAAATTTTACTTGGTTACACATATTTGTAATCAGTCTTTGAATTTCGTCATATTAATAGAAGAGTCTGTCAGAGTTTATGATTGTACTGATGAAATTGTGCACGTTCCTGTAAGTTTGTTCATGTTACCTCTTCCAGCGAAGAGCAGAAATTAAAAATTTCAAAACTGATGATATGTAAGCGTTTATTAAATGATGCTTGGTATATCTTAAGAATAATTATAAATGGATTTCTAATTTTACTTATGTATTCCAAGAGTATAAAATAGATTTGACTTCAAAAAACAAGAGTGAGTTACTATAGTGATTCTTTTCAAGGACATTAGAAAACTTACTGGTTTGTTATGGAACTGGAAACTGAGTATCTGTTTGGCTATGACTCCCAATACCAGGCCAACTCTTGGGTAAATATTTTGGAATGGGTTTTATGTAGTCCAGTACTAGTTGCTATAGAATGGTGGCAGACTGAAACAATGGCTGCAGGGTGGGGTTTTTTGTTTTATTTGGTCAGTGTTTTCTTGCTACTTTGATAATTTGCACTCTTGTAATTACAACTCAGGAATATGAAAGCTCTCACAAAAACTCACTACCTAGTGATAGGTGATAGTTTCTTGATGACTTGGTTTAAGGCTTCCCCTTGGTGAATTGTGTCCCAGAACATGGCTCAATATCTGGCTCTACTGTGCAGAGCACCTTTATAGTGTGAAGAAGTGAAAAAGAATGAGTTGTTTGGCAACAGTATTTATTTGGCCAACAAAGTATGTTGCCCAGAGCAGTATCTATGAACTAAGGTTTCAGTGCATAGATATTTCAAGCATTCCATTATCTATTTAGTAGAGCTTTGTCTTTGTTAGATGATTTCATTTGTCAGTCCACACTCCTGTATTTTCTTATAGGCAAGATACACAATTTGATGGCAGTGTCATTCTTTTACATGTATTTACATTTTGCTCTTACATATATTGTCTTGCTTACAAAACCCAATGAAGATCAGAATCTCCCTTCTTAATGAAAATTAGTGGCTGTTGGATAGCCTGTGGCTGGGCAAGAGTTCAAAGGGCAATGAAACCCTCCCCCAATGTCTAAAACAAGAAAAGGTCTCCTTCCTGCTGCCCTCCAGAAGGTGCTCTACTTTGAGCAGTACATCGGCTTGAAATTGAAAAGGGCCCTTTAAACATTTTGTTGTTGTTCTCAATTTTAGTAAAAAACAATTATGCCATGTTCTTAATTTAAAAAGCATTGGGACAACGCAGTCTGTGATATAGTGTCCTACTGGATGGGAAAATGTCTACGTGGAAACAAATAAAATTGAACCAGGCTGTGTTTTAGAAAGCTTTGCATTGTTAAAATGGTTTTCATAATATCACTTCTTTTGTGTTTTTGTTTTGTGTTGAGATATCTGGTTTGTGTTCACCTTCCATGTACAGTTTGGTAATATTTTCTGTGTTCAGGTCATATCCAAGCAATGAATGCTTCTTGAAGAATGCTGGGCCTTTCATTGGGAAACATGTAAGTTGTTTCCACTTAAAGTGATAGGCTTACTGAACATGATTGCTACTTACTTTCAGTGTAGACAGAACAAAAGTTTTAAGACTTCTTTAACACTTACTGTACATATCCTGGCTGTTGAAAGACTGGGATAGTTTCTTTCTGTATCTGTAAAAGAAAAATAATCTGAAAATTGTTGTGGAAAGACAATGTTTACTAGTGAAAACATTGCTCAATTCTGCTAATTGATTTTGATGGATTTCCCTGTTAGGTTTAGTGTTCCCTGTATAGTGAAGAAGGTAAAAACGGGAATTACTTAAGATTACTGCACAAATTAGATTTTGTGATCTAATTCTTCAGCTTTTTTGAAGCCTTTTAAAAAAATAAAAGGCCAAATAACTGTTTCCTTCTTTAAAAATCAGTGAAATGTTCTAACAAGGCCCTTCTTTGTTTTGTGTGAGACGTATTGTAATAATTTTGATAAAGTCTGCAGCAATACTGAAACTGTATCTAGTATTACAGGAGAGTTTTTCTTGTTGCCATAGCACAGCAAGGACTATTTCAATAAATTCAGTTGTTATGCCTATAGCAAACTGTTTTCAGACAGATAAGGATTGATATGTAGGCTGGAAAAAAAAAAGAGAGAACAATGAAGTAATTTTATGCACTGACTGCTGGTATATTCACTGAAGCCATCTACCAGCATCCAAAGACCTAACCAGCCCAAAGTGGTGGAATTTTTGTAGTTCTGGGAAGTTTTCAATATATGAGCTGGGTTTGCAGTCTGTCTCAGGTGTTCTAGCCATTTAATAGGAAAAAAAGAAAAGTGAAAGGAGAGGGTTTGTCTCTCTCTCCTAGAGCCTTTGTCAGGATTTACAGTAAAACATCTAGTTTTCTATTACCTTCTCATTTCTGACTGTCTGTAGCTTTTGGTGAAAGTTGGCCTGTAAGGTAGGATCTGTGATGAAATTAGTGTTTGAATTTTACAGTGTTCAAATTCTAGTATAATTTTCTGAAGCAATAATCAACAATATCTCCTAAAATTCTGATACTGGCTCAGTATCTTGAGTATTAGTAGTTCTGAAGGAGTTACAAATTCTTATTGTTGAAAATAAATTGTTTGTGGACTACTACAAGCTCCAGAATACTTTTGTTTCATGATTTGCTTTCTCACCTGCTTTAAGTTTAAGCTTGAACTCAAAAAACTGGTGCGTCAATTTTTTGAAAGATTAGATGAATTTGAAAACTTTGCCTTCTCAGAGTAGTCTTCATTCATTTTCAGTGATGTCAAGTCACAGCACAAAAATTGTTAGCATTGTGCCAATGTGAGACAGTCATGTACTGAAGCTCAAATACTGTACAATGTTCTGATACTGATGGTTTGTAAAAACCTATTGAAACTCAGCACTTACCTTAAGTGCCTGTCTTATTTTCAGTGTTCCACATTTGTCTCCATGTCTTTGAACATTCTTGTGTGTAGGGATGCTCATAAATATCCATGTATATAAATATAAATGCACTGATTTAGCTCTCTTAGTAAACCCACCTGTGTTGAAACCTTTTCTCCCTCATTTCCCCCCACAAGCACTCTGCACCGAAAATCTCACATCCACAGCCTTAAACCAGACACCCCAATCTTCTACTTTCAGGGGAAAATGCCAATTACATCAGTGTTCAAATGTGTTCATCCTGCTACACTGGCTTCAGAGAGCAGCCTTATGATTATCTGGCCCTGTTAGTTTCCCGTGAGGTTACAGATCAGCCATTAAATCCTCAGCACCTGCCATGTGGACTTTGTAGTTTGAAGTGGCCTTGCAGTTGGACCTGTTTATAACCAGCTGGTCTGTGTGCTGACAGTGACACCTTGGTTTTCTTCTAAGGGAGTGCTTTTTTGCTTGCTATGCTCTTATAACAGTAGATACTTTCCCCTTATTTTGGACAGCTTTCCTTTTAATAGGCTTTTGGCTTGTGTCATCTCTTCTGGGTACCTGCTAAGTAGAGACAGACTGAGTTTTCTGGATTAACTTCACACCGAATTCCTTAGCTGCTGAGAAGGAAGTCTTGCACCAAGGGGAAAAATTCCTTCCTAACCACCTCAGAGGTAATAAGGATGGTACTCAAGAGTGGGCAGAGCTTAATTTATCCAAATCCTGAGGATAAACGGGGTGTTTCTTTATGTTGCAAAAGGGTCAGGACAGTTTCTCTCATCCTTGATAGACTTGCCTTTTTCCATGTCAGCTGTCTCCTTCTATGGCAATATCATGATGTTATCATCAGTAATAGAAACCTGCAAGCAGAGTGAGATACCAACATATTTCTGATACCTTTATATGCTTAATTTATGAAGTGAAATGTTGAATAGCAGTGTTTGTCATGGCTGATAGATGTGTGAGTAATCTGAAGCTGTTTCCACCTCAGCAGCTGTAAAAGAGGATGAATACTTTCACAGGTACACACATACTGTGTTCTGCAGCCACTTCTTCACCCACCTCAGCACTTCTAAGGCACAGAAAGGAAGAAGTGGGCAGTGTTGACCCTCTTCCTGCCATCACTGCCGTCTGATTGCTGTCATGGGGTTCTGTCTTCTGCCACGAAGAACTGTCTAGCTTTGATTCTCTTCCAGCTCTGTGGTGTTGATGATACTGACTTTTACAGCAACCACAAGTACATGGTAGCAGTTAAATTTGTATGCTGCTTTTTCCTGTGGCTTTCAGGAGCTTTGGCCAGCCCTTTGTCTGCCTTATTCTCCACCCCCCCCAATGTCCATCTGACTTAAATGCCATTAAACATTGACTACATTTTAAAATTGGTGCTTAGTTTATTTCAAAAATGTCTTTTTATAGTTACATATTTGAAGTCGAGGTCAAATTAAAAAAAAACCCTTTTTTTTTTGATCTAAAAAACCCCCTTTTTTTAGTTGTTGGGAAAAGCTGCTTCCTTGCTGTATGCAAGGAGACCTTTTTCTTTAATTACTGAGTTTTTCTGTTGGTATATGCCAGTACAAAATAATATGGTAGTCTGACTTTTCCTTAGGTTGACTGTCTATCTAAACCAGTTTTGTAGGTAGAATATTTATGATACGTTTTGTTTATGTAATGGGCAGTTTTGAGTCTCATTCTTGAAAGTGAGCAATGGTCAGTCAAATATGTTTGGAACTGAGTTATATTACTTTATTTCATTTTTTTTCCCCCTTAGAATGCTCTCCAAGTTGTTGTTAATAAGCAAAATTGGGGGTTGGGACTAGATGATCTTTAAGGTCCCTTCCAACTCAAGCCATTCTGTTATTCGAAGACGACATTTATTTAGATCATACTTAGCTTGTACTTGTGCGTAGTTGTGTCATCTTCTTAAACTGTCTTGGTTTGTATGAAAGACATCTAACATTCTCACTTGGTTATAATGCCTCCAGGACAGTGGGATGGGAAAAGTGATGCAGATACATGAAGTAATGTGTTGAAAAATGTGTTGTAAATTTAGTTACTACAGAGCCAGAAAGAGAAGCCAGATTTTTATAAACATATGCAGTTTGCTAGGTTGTCCTAATTTGAGATTTCACCTTATAAAACATAGGAGGAAGGGAGTTAATCCCATTTAGAATGTCACATACCAGCACCATCACATCATCTCTGGTTTAAATCTTAAGTGAGTTGTATGGGATTGCTTAAGAATGCCCCTTTTCTCTGTTGGGTAGCTACCTACAGTAGGAAGAGGGTTATGTATCTTCATAGAAAACTTGAATAATTTTCATATTTGGGGCTTTTGTTTGTTTCAGAAATACTTCTATATCAACTGTACACGAGACTGCCTCATTTCAATACTTACTCATTTCAGTAAATAGGTAACTTAAGTTCCAAATTTGATGAATCAAACTGCTAAGGAGTCGGAATGGACCTTAAAGATCCCCAGTTACAATCCCCCTGCCATAGGTGGGGACACCTCCAACTAGACCGGGTTGCTCAAGGCCTTATCCAATCTGGCTTTGAACACTTTCAGGGTTGGGGCATCCACGACCTCCCTTGAAAACCTGTTCTGGTGTCTCACCACCCTCACAATAAAGAATTTCCTCCTAATACCTAATCTTTCCTTCTTTCAATCTGTACCCATTACTCCTTGTCCCATCACTGGAGCTCCTGATAGACTCCTTTTCCAGCTTCCCCGTAGGCCCCCTTCAGATACTAGGAGGCTGCTTGAGATTTCCACACAGCTTTCTCTTCTCCAGGCTGAATAGCCCTAGCTTTTCCCCCAATAATTTATTTTTTCCACATGTGTGTAACTTTCTGGTATTCTAAGGTCTTGTAAGCTGTTGATGAAGGCAAGCATATATGTTTTTAAAATACTTTCGAAGTGACTACTGAATACAAAGAAATTAAAAATCTCCAAATGCTTTGCAATAATGATTAAAAAAATCAAGTCTTCTTGAATGAGTTACTCCAAGTACCTAGTCATAAGGAAAGTTTGTGTCTCACTGTGGAGAGTAATAAAAAACGCACAGAACAAATGATATGGTGTTAACTAAGAGTATATAAAATGTGCATGTGTTTTTGTTTGGGGTTTGGGTTTTTGTTTCGTTTGTTTTTATTTCTATACAAATAAAATGTATTTGTAGGACTAAGTCTGGAGAAGTTTACTGTCCTCAGCAGTAGAGAAACAGATGCTGTAGTCAGCATACATACTACACTGGGAGACATTACTGGTTGTTAATTAAAAGGAAAAGAAGCTAGAGACTCCTTAGATTTTTAAATTCCTTTCCACTTCTGCATGCTTGTGTCTTCCTGACAGAATTTTAGTTTTGGGTCATCTTCTCATATTCTTCTGTTGTACTCCCTCATTAATGAGAGGATAGACCTCTGGTGTAACTTCTCAACACGGTTAATTCTGATTTGCTACAAAGATTTTTTTGGCTAATATGAGCGGTTAGTAAAAGCCTAAATTGTTTCACTGTGAGTCAGAGTATACTTGAAATCTTGTATGGTAGTATCACTTATGCCTTCATTGACTATGTTTTAATATCTGAGTAAGCCAAACCAAGTTTCTGAATGCTTTTGTAATCTGAGCCTGTTTAAACTCGAAATAGTCCTGTTCACGGTTAATCATCTGCGTTAATGTTTGTATTGTAACTTGTCCTTGCTCTGTGTGCCACTGAAATGACAGCCCCTTGATAAGGATAAAATTAAGGATATTTGATAGATTTGTGTTTTAGAGAAAGAAAATGCCTGAAAGTAAGCAACCATTTAATTTTCTGATAGTTTCTTGCAATGTAGAGATGACAAATGAAAGGTGGGAATTTTTTAAGTGGAGTTAACTGAACATACAAACCATGTCACTGGCTGCAACACTACTGGGCAGAAGAGCAGGGCTTCTTGAAAATAAGAGTTCATGCACAGTACGCTGGTAAACACATTCTTTTGGCAACTCCTGATTGACAGAGCTGTAGAAACCAGTGCTACATGATAAAACCAGTAATTTTTTCTCTTCTAGAAGAAATCCTTAAAATAGAGCTGGTAGCACTTTTTAAAACAGCTCTTTGGTAACCAAATGTGCTATTTGAAGGTGAAATGAGCATTTTTATGAGTAGATTCCCCCTGAGCAAAATTACTTTCCTGACTTGGGAAATACTTCTCACTTTCTTATTCTATATGAAAAAAAAAAAAAGTGTATAATAATAATATTCTATGCAAATAAAAAGGTGTATTTTCTGTATATCTGAGGCATATTACAAAAAACTTTGGTTGCAAATATAAAATTGCAGTAGAAAATTTACTTCAATATATTGAAAGCATTAGATTGTATTTTCAAAGTGAAAAGCATTCCAAGCATTTTTTTCATAAAGCTGGAGACTATTTCAGAGGATTGGAATTTAAATAGTGAACAAATTTTACTTAGGCAAAAATAAAGGATTGCATTGCCTTAATAAAAATGCATCTGATCTGGGCTTGATTTTTGTCAAAATGTGCTCCTTGAGGTGACTTACTTCTTGAAACAAGCACGAAAATTTTCGCTGCTTATTTCTGTAAACCTTGCTGATGATGAAGAACATGTAGCATGTGGGACAGGGAGTAAATGGCATATCTAAGTTCAGTAGTTCTTGATCACGGCTTAAAAATGAATGGATACTGGAACTACCATTTCTGACTTTGATGTTGCAAATGAATCCATCTAAGTTTATTAGTATGGATCTGTCCAAACAGAACAGCTTATAAAATGGACACCTATATCCTTACAGAGAGAATTATACTTTCTCTTCTTTGGTGTTCAGTAGAACCTCTGAAAAATCTGGCTTTGGGGTAAAGATGTTGTATTTGCTGACCTTGAACTCTTCCAGCGGTGGGACATCCACCACCTAGCTGGGCAACCTCACAGTCAAGAATTTCTTCATAATATCTAATATAAATCCACTCTTTTTCAGTTTAAAACCCTTCCCCTTAGTGCTGTCCAGTACATGCCCTTGTATTAAGTCCCTGTTCACTTTTCTTGTAGCCCCCTTTAGGTACTGTAAGGCTGCTATAAAACTGTTTCCCCAAAGTCTTCAGTTCTCCAGGCTGAACAACCCCAACTGTCTCAGCTGTGGCCATAGGAAAGGTGTTCCAGCCCTCTGATAATTCCTCTCTTGGTCTCTCTTTCCTCTTGGTCTACCCCACTTTCCTTTTGTTCCTGCTTTCTGAGTTTGTTTTCTTCTGATGTTCTGTTGCTTTGTGGTGTTCTCAAAATCAAGCTGTATTGCTGTGGTTAGTTTGTGATTATTATTATTAATAATAATTCCACTCACTCCTGCCTTCCTGTGTCCCACATACCCTTATAGCAACTATAGGATAACAGCAAATACGTATTGATGGTAGTGAATCACTTTCCTTGTTCCACTCAGATGCTTGTCTGGAGCTTCAGAACTGAACTGTGTTCAAAAGTAACATATACAACCTATGGAAATCTCACTGGTTTGAGGATGTAGGGAGGGTGGAGGATAGTGAATGTTTTTTTTTTCAAAGCCACTTCTTCTGAGTCTTTGCCTTAAATTTCTGTGTTTCTCCTGAGTTTTCTGATCTTTCATTGTTTTTTGGTTATATAATCTTTCTTGAAGAATGAACTTCTATGTTAAAAGAATTATTATTCCAGGCTTACGGTTCATTTTATCTATATTAAAAGTGAAATCATTATGCAGTTCACTAACTACAAAAGTGTTCTGCAAAAGAAATCATCTTAGATGCCAGTGAATATTCAAGTAGTGGAACGGGTTGCACAGGGAGGTTGTGCAGTTCTGTCCACAGAGATTTCTAAGAGCAGGCTGGATAAAGCTGCAAAAAAGCCTGGTAAGACCTCAGAGATGACCTTTCTTTCACCAGGAGGTTGGATTGGAAGCTCCTGAAGTTCCTTTCTGCCTGATTTATCCTGTAATCTTAGATGGCTTCATGGTGTATGTACCCATTCCAGTTTATTTCCTATTGTGATGGATTGCATTGCATTATTAATGACTCTTCCCATGTATAGTAGAACGACTTATATAGGCTTTACTGTCTCTAATGTCTACCAGTTGGACTTGTACCTGAAGAGAAATTTGCAAATGTTATGCTGCCACTTAAACTACTTTATTTAGCTTTTTTCATCCCTTCATTTGTCATGGTCCTTCTTAAGAAATACATGTTGGGACGTCCCAGTATTGGGAGCTCTCCTGTTGGTTGGAGGTCATCTTGTCTAAATTAAGAATATGTGCCTGCCTGGCTGCTGTAACAATTAATGTTTTCTGTAGGTGAACAGGGAAAATTAGCCTGTCCTCCAAAGATGTTTAAATATGATCCTAGGATACTTTGATTTGGAATAGACCTCAGGACATTTCTAGTCCAACCTCCTGCTTAAAGCGAGGTCAGTCCTGGTGCCCCTGAGGGTTTTTCCCATAAGGTGTTGAAAACCCCCTAAGGACCAGTTACTGCAGTAACTCTGGCCACCCTCCTTCACTGCTGTGACTGTCCTAATGGTGAAAAAGGTTTTTTGTATCGTCAGTTTAAAGGCCGCTTTTGTTTTAACTTATGTCCAGTGTTTCTTGTCCTCCCACCCTGCCTTGTTGGTCACTGCTGCACTGTCTTCTTGGCCTCTTTGCAGATCCTGTGAGCTGCTTTGTAGTTCTCCCCTCCAAAGCCAGCTCTTCTCCAGGAGGAAGAAACCCAGTTCCTTCTGTCTTGCCTCCTAAGATGGTTCTTCAGTCTCCTGATCATTCTGTAGCTCTCTGCTGGACTTCAGCTTATTTCAGTCCTTCCTGTACTGACAGCCCAAAACCCTGGGTAGAGCAGTATGATTGTTTTACTTGATCTAAAGCCTGTATTCCTCCTGTTAATGCAACTGAGCATGATGTTGACTTTGGTGCCAAGGCATGCATCTGAATCATCTTCAGCCTGCTGTTCACCAAGATCCCCAAGTTTTATTTAGCAGAGCTTCTTCCCGGCCAGTTGTTCTTAAGCCTGTGTTGTTGCAAGACATTTTTCCTTTCAGTGTCAGGACTTTGCTTTTGCTCTTGTTGAATTTTGTTGAAGTAAAACGCTGCTCAAATTCCTAACGAAAAACCAAAGCAAGAAAATCCCACCTAAACCCCCACCTTGAAGCACTTCCTTTGGCAAAACATTTAGGCATGTACTTGAGTGCTTTGAACTTTGAAATGCTTAGATTCTTCTTGAAGTCGAGCACAGCATTCTTCTAGCCATCCTACACAGCCTTCATGACTGGGAAAACCTTCATGTTTCAGGATCACTTTATGTATCCTTTGGCTTAAGGAAACCGTGTTCTGCCGATGTATGCTGTGTGATAGATTGCCCAGGGGAGATAGGGTGAGGTCCTAGTGCTGCAGGACAAGAAGTGTTCATAAGTTGTGTAAATTGCACATGGTTTTGCTCCCATTTTCTGTTCCTGTGCTTCCTCCGTCTCCAGATCACATGCCCGAATCAGTTACTGGAATAGGTACTTGCAGTGAATGAGTTATGCTGGATTATTTTTGTTAATTTGTGTTTATTTGAAATAATATTTTCTTTCACTCCTGATTATTGTTAGTTTTATAAAACTGTATTTGTACAGTATGGTGTGTTGATTAATTCAATTACTTGTACTCGACCTCACGTTCTTTGTTTTGAATTCTGCTGTTGTGGTATGGGTCTCTGTGTGATGCTGAAAAATAGGCTTTGCTGATAGTGTACCATTTTTGATGGAAGAAATACTGAAGTACTAATATGAAAGTAGACTATAATCTTGTCTGGCCACAGATGTTTGTAACTACTTTGTTACTGCAATGGAGCTTTTTTACTGTTAAAATTTAAGTTGCTATTTTGAAACTTGGTTAGCATTAATCTGTTAATTTTGCAAATGTTCTTAGGCCAGTATTAATATAATAGGAATTTTAAACTGAAATAAACCAAGTAAGAAAAATCTCAGAAACTCAGCATTAAATTTTATATGTTGATATTAAGTTTAAAGGAGCTTTAAGTCACCTTTTCTGCATGTTATTTTTGAATCTATTTTGATGCAAACCTGCTAGCCATTCTTCAGTAGCTGAACTACTACTTTGGGTGATAATCCCAGGTCCAGATGCTTGCTCTTGGATTTCCTTCTGAAAAAACATGGTTAAAAAGCTTTATTGTGCACCCTGGGAAGTCATTAGGTCATGACTGGTTTGTCCCAGAAGTTCAGAGATCAGAACTGTGAGTTCCTCAAGGAGAATATCTTTCTGATCATCTCCTTTCATAAGTAGAATTTGCTCAGCTGAAGACAGTCGTAGAGTGGGGAGAGACTGCCTAGGTTATGACAATATGAAGTCTTAATGTTGGGTGAACAAACTGGAAGGGAGCTGTTGAGTTGTATTCTGTAAGATCTGTAATCATCTGCTCTCTGTTCTAGGAATGAAGCTGCTGCCTAGTCTAAGCAATAGACTATTTCTGTACAAATACAGAAATGCATTATTTATTTTTAAGTGCATTATTCCAGACTAGGGGTGGATAGAAAGGGTGAGGAAGAAAGTAGTAATGTGAAGGATGCCTATGTGATGATTAAGTACCCAGCTTTTCAGTTGTCTTTATGTTGTTCCCATCTCCTCCCAACTCCACACACCCAGTCTTGTAACTGGTGCCTGCCCTCTGAAACTTCCTCACTCTTCCGTAAGCAGGCGGTGGCAGCCCTTTGTGAAACAGAGTAAGGCCCTACAAAATGAGGGGGCAGTATTAGTTTGGTTGCTGATCTGGACTAATTACTGGACTAATTTGTTCTGATGCAAAACTGAGAACTGAGCAAGTGATTCTTGACTACTTCAGATTTTGAGCACTTGATCAACTGAATCAATCCCATACATGTCCTTCAACCCCACATCATGTCTAAAAGTGAAGCCAGATTTCTATATTACCTTATATTGCAACAAAATGATCATTTAAGATGTCTTATATAATTTTAAAGAAGTAATGATATATTAGTGTTTACGACTGGGGAAGGAGCTGCCTTGGTACTGTTTGAGAATCATAATTTTTCATAAAACATGAGTAGTCTTGCACAGAACACTTAATGAGAGACTCAACCCCCAAATATTTGAGAGGTTATGATAAACAATTATAAAATAGTCAAACTTTTTTTTGAACTGGGGCGTGTATATCTTGAATATTGTTTGCAAAACTAATGGTGGTTTCTGACTGAATTCCTTCTGACAAAAAGTCGCTGCAATTGGTCTTTATGCTAGTACCACATGATACCTTTCTCTAGATTATTTCTGCTATTATGAAGAGAACTGCAAAGGAAATGAGGAGCTTCCTATGTAATCAACTGGTCCACTGCTGTTTCCTCTATCAGGAATAGTGTTGGCGATTACTCACAGTCGCTGCATTTGCATTGTTGTCCTGAGCATGGAATAAGAGACTGTGAAGCAGTAGGAGGGAAAAAGAAAATACAGTGGCCATGGCTGAAATACCGCAGTTACAGAAAGAAAGTAGCTTTTTATTCCCATAGTTAAGCTTTTGAGTGCTTCTCTGGTTTAATGATTGTTTGGTGGCACAATGAAATGTTACCTTTAAAAGATTTCATTGAGCATTTTAAACGTGTGGCCCACCCTGTCCCTGGACTGACTTTGTTAATTGACTCCTTCTTCCAATGTCATTATCTCTTAATAATTTTGTTTACTCTCCTGCTCTGGCTTTGTTGGAATGGTGCTAGTGTGGTCTCTGCAGGGCTTCAGAGACTCTCAGGGCTGTAACACTCTCTCAGTGTTTATGTGTGGACAGCATCTGAGGCAACATCTGATGCAGTGTTCTGCGGAAGGTCTCTTGGCATTGCTGAGTGATTCCTCCATCATATGTGTCATCCTGCTTGAGCTGAACCCTTGCCTTTTTATGCTCAGGACATTTAAAAATGTTTTGAGGCTAGAGTTAGAAGCTGGTGTTTGGAGCTCTAATGTACTCTGCACTCAGTGGCTCCTGATGTTTTGGAGCAAACTATTTACAGTAGAAAATAACATCACCTTGGTATTTAATAACTTTAGTTATGTACTTTGTTACTTTTAGTTGAAGCAATAGCAAACTTGTTTGTTTGTGTGCAATGCTACTCAGAGGCATGGGTTGCTATGTCCTCTAGTACTAAAACAAAAATATGACTGAAGTTCTCCTCAGTTAAATGATTTAGTAATTGAATTATAGTCTGATTTTGTTTTACTAGCCTTTTTTAGGTCTACTATACTGAGTTTCAAATACTGTATTACTTTCATAATGTTTTGTTTGTTCGTCCTTAGGCAAGTGAAATGGATGTTTAGACAGGGATGATGAAATTCCTGCATTCCCACAGATAACCAGCTTATTTCCACTGTAGAAGCCAGCCTCTAGTATACTGCCAGTTGGTTGCATTTCTGGATCTGCAGAAGCCTTCCTTGCCTCTGTAAACTACTGCTATTGGTTTTATTTTGGGTGTCAAGGGCTACCCAAGGGAAAAGTATGTGAATGAGATTTCATATTTATATTTTAAGCCGGTAAAATGGCTTTTAGCAGCAAGAGAGTGCTCTCTTCACTCCTTCAATTGAACAGGTGTGTTTGGGTTTTTTTAATCCCTCCTTTATGCTGGCATCGGGTTTTATGTGACTCCATGGTGAAGTTCTTAGGAAAGATGGGAGACTAGGATTAATTCTTGTTGGGATTTCCTCTCTGAACTAGCTCATTAGAATTCACCTAAATGTTTGTGTTTAAACAACTGAAATGATGCAGCTGGAGTGGGGGTAGATACACTGGAAGGGGATTTCCCTTTCCCCAACTGTTATTGGATTGGTTTAATGTCGTATTTCCCTCTCTGCCTCAAACAGGACATACGGAGTAATTTTTCTCTTGAAAATTCTCTCTCATCAAAAATTTTCTCTCATCCAGCAATCGACAGTTAGGGACTTTTTGGGGAATTTATTTCTAGGTCTATGTGACTAGTACATTCCATGTTCTATAATAACAATAAAAACAATGAAGATGCATAAAAGAAGAAAGTATTCAGGTATAGAGATTTTCTTGTTAGATAAGCCTGTTTAGAGAGCAGGGGCCTTTCAACCAATGAATTTGCTTCCAGTCTGGCAAAACAGACACTATTGTAGATTGGGAGCAAGTGTGGAATCCCATTGGAGAAAAGGAAGTTGGTAGGTAATTGAAATGTAAAACGGTTTTTCGTGAGAAGGGCGCCAGCTTAAGTAGAAAACATTAAAGTGTATTGTTATGTTGATAGCTACATGGTATCTTCTCTTTCAAATCTAAAAGTAAACAGAGTAGTGAGGGAGTAAAATCAGAAGCACTGTAGTGTTTTGGTTGTGCAGGTGCCTTAGGAAGAAACCTTTTTATATGCTTGGGACTGCTCTGAGCTAGCTTTTGTGTTAGAATGGAGGATTTTGTAGTATGAGAACAGTTAAAAGGAACATCACAAAACAGGGAATGCAAAACCACTGTCAGTATGAAGATCCTGTATATGGTGTTACTGCAGAGAAAGCCTTTTTAGCTGTCAGCAGTTGTTTTTAAATGCAACTAACTGAGGCTGAATGTCATTCACCAAGCACAGTGCTTGATGAAATTGTTGCCAAAGATTAAACAACAGGATTAAGTAGGATTTGCAGAGTGAAGGCTATCAACGGATGAATTTTACCAAACTATTAGAATTACTATATAGATTTTTTACAAGCTACCTGTGGCCTTGGTAGTCCTGTCAACCAACATTAAGATAACTAATGGCATTAATAAACTGCTTTATAAATTTTAAGAAGTGATCCGATTCCTTTAAATATAAAAATAAAGAAGTCATTCAAAATGAAACTTCCTGGAGGACTTTTTGAGTGACAGAATTTAAAAAAAGCCAAACAAACAAAAGCACAATTGTTTTTGGGACATGCTCCTGTTTGGAAGTTGTAATGTCAACACTGTATTTCTTCTTAATTGTTCAACTTACTGTGTCTAATACCGAAAACTGTGTGGCAATTTCCTGTGTAAATTTGACTGTGTTTGGTTGTATTTGTAGTGAATGAATATCCTGTTTTCTGAATGTGCTGTAGAAGTAACCATAAGGATGTCTTAGCTTGTGTGTGTGTGTGTGTGTGTGTTTACTCTAGACGAAGCTGCATATAAAAGCAGCGTGGTTGTGTGTCTTTGGCTATGACACAGATCATCTCACGAAATTTCATTCAACAGTGCAGATTTTCAGTTTGGGGTTTTTTAAGAACTATTTTTGTAGATGCTGATTATTCCACAGCCTGAGTGAGGTATGGCTCTTTTTGCCCTTACAAAGGAAAGGGGAAAGTAGGTATTTCAGGTAGGGAAGAAAAATAATAATAGTTCAAAAAGAGGTCCTTTGCCCCATTTCCCTAGAGTTTGTTACAATAAATAGTGGTACATTTTGACATTATGTTATTACTTCAAACCTGCTTGATGAACCTAACTTACGTGGGGAATAACTTTTTGAAATCCAGTCAAAGGTTGCATTTAAATCAGAATGTTTAGTTTTGAGGTTTGGGATTTTTTTTTTTTTTTCCTGTTAAATCTTCAGGTTTTTTTTTCATGTAGACTCCGGGCTGCAGTTTCTCTACTTCAGGAGAATCAGGTGCTTGTTTTTCTATTAGGCTTGTTAGCATTCCTACTTCAAACTCCTGACTAATTAGCCTGGTTGCCAAAGCTCCTGCATGCAGAGTATCAGATAGCACCAGCATTTTTCTAGTTCAGTCAGCGGAGCCTGATGTCTTAACCCTGTATGGTGCCGATTCCAGCTCATCCCACAGGAGTGAGGAACTAGGGTAACACAATCAAGTTTATCATTACAGAATAGAAGTTGGCTCAAACTTTACTGGCTGTGTCAGCATAAATATATGACATGACCCTTGTTGCATTATGTAAAAATGACTGTTTTTTATGGTTTCTTTTGATACCCTGTTGCATCATACTGAAGCCTGATACTAAAATAGTAAAAATGCAGTGTTAATTACAAGAAATAACTCCAGACAGCTGTTCATTTAAAGGATTGTTGGTGTCATTTTTTTTGTCATGTAGTGAGAGTTTATTTCCTGTATTTCCAGTATAGAGGTTATACTGAAAGCATGTATGTAGTGTATGTGCTTCTGGACATTGGAGAATCCGTATGGGGGGGGAAATGTTAAGAATTATTTTATTTATGCCATCTGTAAGAAAACCGTGATCAGCTTTGGGAAGTCAGCCACAAGAAACCAGGCTTCATGAGTTTGATTGCTGGTTGAAATGCTTTTTTCGGTAATGCAGCTTTCTGCTGTTAAGTAGGTTGACATTTCTGTTGGAGATACCAAGTTTTCACTCAAAAAGAAATATCTTTTCAGCTTTTAGGAGTTTCACAGATGAATTTGAAAACTACTGGTATTGTCATTTTTAATGGATTTAAGACTATTTCTAAGATGTTCCTCTATCAGGGTTTTATTGTAGAGGAAAAAACTGTAATCTTTTTAAGTTGTAGAGAAATTATCATGTAACTCTGGAATCTAACAATTTGTATGCCAGTTATAGAAATAGCCTTGAGATTACAGTATTCTAAAGTTTAGTTTGTGACTGTAGAAAATTAATTTATCTAAATGCCATGTGTTTGTGGAATAAGTCTTTAAAATATTTGAGAGATTTGTCATTCCTTAACAAGCTACAATATCCACTTAGCTCATCAGGACTGCCAGTCTCTGCTAGGCTGCTGCATTTCTGCTGCTTTCTTTGGTCTGCTGTTGTCTGACCTGTGTAATGACTCCTCAGCCAAGCCAGCCTAGCCTGAGACAAAAAACAGTAAGTGCCTGCTGGCTTATGGTGCTGGAGTCAGGTATGTGCTGATGCATAAAGGTCAGGTATGGGGCAGCATAAAGTGTCCAGCTTGGCAGAGGTTGCTCTTTCATGGCTCCTTCGAGTTAATGCAAGGTGCCGGCAGAAGGACAGTTTCCTCCGACTGCTAGCACTGACAATTTCCTCCACACTGGATGAAGGGAAGGGAAATACCTTCCGAGTTAACCGGATTCATGTTGCTGTACAGCTGCAGGATGCTGGTGCCTGTCATAAGGGAGGAGGTGGGAATGAGCGTGTCAGTATGAGGAAGTGCTTTCTGCAGCGCTAGAGTTTCTATTGCTGACTGTGTGTCTACACTTTTCGTGTTAAAGTGAATAAGGGCAGTCTTTTTTGTGACCTGATTGATGCCTGAAGATGCTTTAAATACAGGGATTGCAGCTCTGCAAGTAGCCATGCCAATGAAAAATCAGACTTCCAGCGCCTGAACTTTCCTTCTCCCCCTTCAATTTTCCTGTTGTGTTTCGGTTTGAGGTGGATGTAATAACCTGTTTCTCTTTCTCTAAATGTGACTGTTCAAAAGGAACAGTCTCTAACACAGTAAATAGTATGGAGAGCTCTGATTTATTTCAGTGAGTTTTTAAGATGCATCTGAAAAATGTTATAGGGAATTGTCTGTACTTCTAATACTTCTCCTCTAAGGTTTGTGGGGCTGCTCCTTAGCATTTGTCTCTTAGTTGCACAGCAGTGACAGGTTGTAAATAAATAGTAGAAAGATCAGCAGTATTTTATTGAGGCCCATTGCTATTTGTTATTTTTCCTCTTTTAAATATGGCATGATTAATTCAAAGGAGGCTTTGCTGGTTTTGACTGGCTTTTTACCTGGTTTCAAGTATGATTGAACTCTGCCTCTTCTGTTGTCGGAGACTTTCAGGGTATTTTGATACACCAAATGTGTGTCAATTAATTTCCATTTCGTTTCTGTCATGTAACCTCCTTCAAACAATTTTCCTAATCATTGTAGTAACAACTTTGTTAGCAAGCTTTTTTGAGGTATATTTTTTTTCAGAGTATGTGTTGACAGTCGCTGCAAGGTCCTCAGTATAAGGGTATTGGGAGAGTCTCTATATGATACCAGCATCAATATAGTTCATAAAGGGTGGTATGTTTTAACTTGGGGATATGATTTAATCTCCTGTAGCTTTATTTTTATTTTGAATTTAGTAAGTCTAATGAATGATTGAATAGTTACCAAACTGTTGGTAGTGCTTATTGTTGAAAACATTTATTGTTTGATTTCTTTAGTTAACTGCAGTAGGTTTCATTTTGTACAAAGAACAGATCTGTGTGTTCTCTGGTCGATTGTGTAAATGCTGTCCACCGCAGCTTAACAAAGCACACCCTGCAGGGGGCAGGCAGCAGCTGTGTTGCAAGTGCTGTGCTGATTTTGCTGATCACTTACTGTAGGTTTGAAAATTACGAGTTGGAAGGTAATGTGTGTCATGCTTTTGAGGAGTGCCCTTGGCAAATTTTTTTTCAGTTTTGATGGTAGCTGCTTTTCAAGTCATAAATCTCATGTGAAGACACTTCATGTTGCTTGTGTAATAATGTCTTTTGTAAAAGGTTATGAAAACGTCAGTGTATTCGGAATGAGTATGGTTGATGGCTGCATACAGAATGTGGTGGCTCTGGTAAAAGACTATTCTGAAAACAACCTTGTTTTGTTTTGAAGTTGGTAGGAAATGCTCTGCTTCATCTACCTGGTTTAGATGGGTCTCTTTTGAAACTTAATTTTGATCTGTGTCGTGTAAGGTATTTTTTGAGGTGTAAGTTAGCAGGAAAGTATTGAAGATTATGGTAATGTTTGTTTCATCCCAAGAGTTTTTGTGTTAATTAGTCTTGCTGTTGGGGACAGATAGGCGACAGGAAGCAGGGACAATGCATATAAAGTGTACAGTAAAATATTTACATCTATGATAATTCGAGGTTCACATGGGCATTCAAGCTGCATTTATGAAAGTTAATACTTTTTTAGTGGATGTGATAGTTATAGACTTGAATTTTGGCTTTAGTTTAAGATGGTACCATTTGTCATATACTGCATTGGGTTTTGCATTGACTTCATTGCATTACATTTATATTGTGAAAATGTTTGTAGTACCTCTTGTTTTTTGGGCTTGAGGTTTTGTTTCATACTGTAGTGGGGCTGGTTCCTAAGATGTAATTTTCCTCAGGAAAATAAAGAGGAAGTTTCATTTAGTTATGATCTTCATGTTGTGGGTTATTGGTAATTCCCTCTGACAGAAAGATCAGATGTTGGTCCTGCTTCTGTGAACATTACAGTGTCTAAACTGTTGTGGCAGAATGAGTCATTCTGTAGTGGAAAGTCTTTGTTGATCCAGGTGTCAAAGGTTTGGAAGAGGAAATAAAGCTGATGAATATTATTTTTTTATAGGAGCTGTTTTTTCATCTGTATTGTTCTTCCTTTCTTCTGTTAGATTAAAGGTAGTCTTTCTTTAATCATGAAGCTGCACTTTTTGAAGTTAACTCAAAAACTGTAGCTTAACAAGAACACTTTTCTTTGCTACATGGAAATCAGTTTATAACAGTTACCAGGATTTGTTAACTATTTGGAATTCCTTTTTAATAGTGTTGTCTGTCCTCACGTTTCAAGTTGAGCAGTCATTACTGAAATTGAGTGCTAAAACTGGGAATGAGTGCTAGAAACCTCACCCTCATGTAATTTCACAGTGCTTACTCCCTTACTAAGTGGGTTTTAAAATATTGTAAGAAATATTTAAAAAAAATATTCTTGTATTTATTAGAATTCCACAGACTTGTTGCATTCATATGGCTTTTGGAGAGGCAAAGGAAGCAATTCCATTTTACCATGTAGACTGACAACAAGTCAGATACAAAGGCATTTTATGAATGTTTCAGAATATCCTGCAGTGATAATACTGTTGCTGTAATGACCTGTTATAGCAATATTGTGAATTCATTTGAAAGCGACTTGTATGTGCTTTAGTTGTAATTTTTGCACTGTGGTTTGGTTTTATTGTTATTTATATTCTATTAGTGAAACCCCTGAGCAACAAGCACATGTACCTGAATAGTAATTGCAGCATAGTTCTGTCGATTTTTGCCTGCAGAATTTGAATGGGGCACGAAGAAAGATGGGATGTTCTTAGTGCTGGATTTCGGTATTTTGGAAATGCAGTCATGCAGAATGTGCTTGCAAGGCAAACAGTGTTATCAATGCAGCTGAAAGAGATCAAAGATAGCCTCTTGGAGGGGGTGCAGATGAGGATTTCTGAAGGGAAACTTGTATATTCTCTGCTGCTCCAGAGACTGAATAGTTTACAGAATGGGTAGTGTGTAATATGCTTAAGTATTGAAGGATGTAGTGCTTTGTGATGGATACAGGTGGGGTAGGAGTTTAAAACCTTGTGGATACTCTTTGCTGGCTTGTGGGAATAGTAGTCTTGATTTCATTCATTGCTGTGCCCTACATATTGTGATAAATACTCTCTCATTATCTCTGACACTTTAAAGGAGGGGTTTCCTTTCTCATACGTGAGCATGGCTGTAGATGATGGCTCCTGGATATTACTGCTTTGTTTGCAGAAGCCTCTCGGATTCTTCAGGAAGTCCAGGTTTCCCTGCTGCAAATCCCATTGTGTCATGTTGCAGGCTTTTTCCAAGCTTCATGTACGGTGCAGTCTTTTTATCTATTTGCAGTCTTTTTATCTATTTCTACTTGTTTTTCATATTCCTTCTTGACTGTGATACTCTTGTGTAACAAGAATGAGGTGATTGGCAGAAAGAGAGGTTTGGAGAAGATTTTTTTCATGGGGATTTTTTTTGTTTTGGATAGCCAAAGTATTAAACACCTTTGCCTTCCATAATTATTAACACTTTCCGTATGTGGATATAACCACTCTTCAGTACTGGAGAGGGGAGCTTGAGATGCTCTTCACTGCATCTTTTACTTACTTGCATTTCTCTATAGTTTAACTTCAAATGAGTGATCTTGATTATTACTGATTACTGCTTTATAGCACAAATCCCCCCTTGACAGTGAGTAACTGGGAACTAGATTTAAGGATCAAACTCTTTTGAGAAACACTTTTGTGAAGCCTCATGGAAAACACTGGTGATGATTGATGTGATAACTTGTACATCATATCTTCAGTTTCAAGTATGACTTGAGGGTTCTGTGTGACTTTGTTAGGTATTAAAGTTTGTTCGCTTCCTGCTTTTGTATTCCTCTTTTTCGTTTAATGATGGTCTGAGGTCGTTGAGGAGAATGTCAGAGGAGAGTGACAGCACTGAGGATGCAGATGTTTTCTAAGAATGTTTAGTCAAAGCTTTTCACAAGATTTGTAGAATTTTGAAGTCTTTTCACTTTGTAAAAGTGTTGTTTCAGGTGTCTCATTCTGATGCTTTTGTGTGTTTTTGTTTTCTAAAGACACACTTTTGGAACATTTAACCCATTGGTTTTGAAGCAGTTACTGCCTGTCATTGACTTTATGCAAAAAGTCATAACTAGGTATTTGAAATGCTTTTATAAACTCTTTTCTTTGTGCCTAATGACGAGGTGGTGCAGCTTACTTTTGTTTATAAAACCAAGAAACGATGGTTAACTGGCAGTTATTATGTAAGTTGAAACCTTTGAGTACAATATGCTTTTGGAAAGTACCATAACTTCATTTGGTAGTGATAAAAAGGAATAATTATGCTTTGTATTTGAGGGAAATGGCCTGTATTATTTGAAAGAGCTAAAAAGATGACTTTTGCTATGTGCTCTTTAAAATACGTTTTGCTGTCTAGATGATCAGAATTAAAATTTTGTGAAAATTGACTGTACTTGTGTGGCTGAAGACTGGTCTATATCCTTGCATTCCTACATGAGCCATGAACTTGGACAGCAGATACATAAAATATCTAACGTGATCGGATGATAGAACTAAAATTGCTCATGATGCATATCAACTCCTGAGAGGAATTTAGGAGGGTTCATACACTTAAGTAATTAGTCACTCTTGAAATCCAGAAAACATTTTAATTTATTCTTGTTAACTGATAAATGGCAGTTCTCATCTTTAGAGAAAGATGGTTTCAAGAGACTTGTGTTTTGGGGAAATTCCTTTGCTTACAAGAATATATCCGGGAATAATAGATACTTCTGTATCTATCTGGTTTAGGACAAGTGATTTTTATTCTTTAGCCTCTTTTTTTGACACAAGTTCGTATTACAAACTGCAGTGAACATGCCTAGTAGTCTTAACAGAGAAATTCAGAAGTGAATGGGTTTGAGGATGAAACTCAAAACTCTGAAAAATAAACACCTAAATGCAGAGTTAGAGTGGAGGGTGGAAATTTAAGTGCAGTGCCTACCTTGTCTGAGCGTTGGCATGTGTCTCTGTGTAGTTGGGATTTATCGGCTGAGCACATGGCAGGAAAGTTAAATATGGCTTGAACTGGAGCTATACACACACGCAAACACACGTGATATCAAAAAAATAATGAAGACTGATTTTTTAAAATGTGAAACCTATTACTTCCATGTCATCAAATACTTTTATTTAAATCTGTAATAGTCTAGCAATGCCCCAAGGTACAGTTTGGAATATAATGGAAATGAAACATTAAAAGGAGTTTTATATGGGGAAGTGATAGGAGACTGTGATGTTGTTGTGCAGTCTTTTTTTTTCAACAGGAAACTTTGGAAAAAGTGGGGGGTGGGGACTAGGGCATGGACTGTGCAGACACAGCTGGAGAACGTGCCGTAGAAGAGGATGGGGGAAATGGACAGTCAGTGGTCAGTGCATTCAGCTGGTTTTATATCCAGGTTGTCAAATGGCAATACTTTAGAAAAACACATTACTTCTTTTAGAAAATGAAAACAAAACTTGCTTATATGGACATTGTATCTTGAGAATTCAGAATGCAGTTTTGTCTTGTCTGCTTTGTTAGTGTCTGGAAGTAGAAATAAGTTGTAACAGTAAAACATAAAATATTAATATTACTAGTATTAACAACAACAAACATGTAGAAGGCTTCTTGAATTGTTTTTTACATCTTCTCTGAATGGACCTATATTCCATTCCCTTGCTCTTCAATCTCTGCTGTATTGTTAAAAAATCTGCAGATTGGAAAAAGCTACTAGAATCTTCTCTCTATATGGGAACTCACACAGTACATATGCGTGGAAAAGATTAGCAATGTGTTCATTTTTCTCTTTTAATTCTTGCTTCAGCAGTACCTTGAGATGGTGGTGGGAAAAACCTTGTGTAAAGGGAAATAAATGTTCTAAATGAGATATGATTGTGCTTCATGGTACTTCTGCAGAAAGCTCATGGGTTGTCTTTTGCAACAATCAAACAAGTGGGTTGAAACTTTAAGTTTATTATAAAAATACTGTGGCTGTTTTGTGAAGCATCACAGTTAAGGAGTATTAGCAGATGAGGCAACCATTTAAATCAAATCCACACAAAAGAGTGTGTGGAACATGACTCAGAGTATTACCTGCGGGAGTGCTGTCCTAAAGATCATGACATGCTTAGATTCATTTTTCTTGCAAGAAGTACAGAACTTTCCAACCCAGTTGGAAATGCAGCATACCCTCCCTGGGAAAGCTTGGTAAAGCTGAAAGGGGCAGGTGGTAATGCCTGCTGAGAGTTAAAGATGCTGTGCTGGAAGTACAGACCAAAAGCATGCCAGCTATCAAGGGAAGTGTGAAAGGAAGCTGGCATGACTGAACATCAGGCAAAGATAGTTACTAGAGAGCTGAAGTAGTATCCAAATAAGGAAAATTGTGAGGATATAAAACAAGCAGAATATGAAAGTATAAGAAAAAAATTGAGGAATGCTTTCAAATCAGCATTTGTTAAGAGAGAAGAAAGCAAGTTACTAGAATCAGAAAATATTCATCCCATAACTACAGTAAGTGAGGGATGAAGTAATTTTACTAAGAGGTCTGTAATGGCTCTGTTAGGTGGACACCTTCAGGTCGTTGGATGCAAATGCAATTTGAAGCCAGTGTTACAAAGGACGTTCATTGGTGATGTTATCTGTGTGAGTAGAAACTGCATTACCCTGCAGAATTCATGGACACGTGGTGTCTATTATAATAGACTGTGGAGAGGTCAACAGAATTTAGAAAAGAAGTTGTGCTTCAGATCTTTTGGAACTCGTTGAAGGAGTTAACAAGAACACATATAAGGGAGCTCCAATTTACTGTGGTAGGTAGGATTTCCAGAAGTCATTTGGTAGCCATCTGCATGAGAGGGGTAAGTCCTTGTATAGATAATTAGTTAATAATTTAGTACATATAATTAAAGACAAGAAAGTGAATGGTCAGGATGCTTTACAGAGGTGAATGTTCACAGCTGAAGCATTGAGAACCTTTGTATAATTGCAGCTAAATTCAGGGTGTATGCAGAGGTGGGAGTTAGTTGGAGTGAGGAATGTGGAAACTGTAACTCCTTGCAGGAAGGAATGCTGGTTTGGAAGTACAATAGATAGTTCTGTGGGAACAACAGAAGCTCAGAAGGATTAATTCTGTAAATTGTTAGGATAACAAAAGGGAGTAAAACACAATCGGCCATTGTCTAGGTCCATGGTGCATTTCACTGGACTGCTGTATTGGTGTAGCCTTGGGAGTATCCTGGGAGGAACAGTGCTTACTTCTGCATGTATCTACGTGACACAGATGTTTGTCTAAGTGTAGGTTATTTAATTTTTAAATTCTTTTTTAAATACTCTTCTTTTTTCTTTTCTTTTCACAAAGATCTTCTCAGTGGTAGAGTATCTTCAATAAATATCTTGATTTTTTGCTGTTAAAAGAAATATTTTGATATGTCCTGTGTTCAGATGTAGTACTGGAAAGGGCTGTGCTTAGCATAAAATCTATCACGGTGCTCAACACCTAAGGATTTGCCTATTTCAAAGCCTTTGGAGAGTGAAGACATGAGCAATGATTATTAAACTGTAGAGTAAACTTGGCAAGGTCAACTGGAGGCTTGAATATCTGTAATTCCCCTTGAGTGCAGGGCCCCATGATTGCTGAGATTTATGCAAGGGGCAAAAGTTGGCCAGGTGGAGATCACTGGGGAAGTGGAGCAGTAGTGGAGTAGCGTGAGCAGACAGTATCCTTCTGAAGTTTTGTGTGCTGCAGTAGAGCAGAGGCTCCAATGGCTAAGGCAAACACCTGAGGATGTGAATTTACAATAGTTTGAGCAGATTGCCATTGCAGTTGTAGTGTAGCCACCTGGCTGACAGCTGAAGTCCCTTTCTTCAGCTTGTGTTGGTGCTGGAACTTTCCTTCCCTCACAGTGTCTTGAGGGAACTGTACCAAACTAACTTTTAGTAGCTGTACTACTAACCTTTCTTAAAATATAAAATACAAACAAGTAAAAAGGTTTAACTTCTTTAACAGGCTGTTTCTGGGACAAACAGATGCCACAGTGAGAGAGGAGTGCATGGAGGGGTGGAAAGAGGGGAGGAGAGAAAAGATGATTCTGTGACTTCTGTGACTGGAAGCTGTTCCCTTTGGGACACACTGCTGTTCTTTGAGCATACACTTTTACAGACATTGGCTGCAGGGGCCTGTTCTCAATTAGTCTTCAAGACTAATTTCTGGGTTTTAGAAAAGAGGTTTTCTAGGTTTCTAGGTTTTAGAAAAGAGGCTTTGTTAATTCTCCTGACAAGAGTTGTAAATTGGAATACTTAAAGATTCGAGTTCAGTATTTTCTGTAATAGATAGTCCTTAATTTCTTTTTGCAGGATAGCTTTTTTTTTTTTTTCAAGTTTATAGTCCTGGTTTTTAATTCTGCTCTCATGAAAATTTTGAAAACCAGTGTAATATTTGAAGGTCTGATATTTTCATTATAAATTTGTAACTAATAAATAATAGAAGAACTCTGAACCTTATAACTGTTAGCCAGCACTCAGATATGCATTTTTATTTTCTTACAGGATCTCGAGTTTCATGGAGTAATGAGATTCTACTTTCAAGACAAAGCAGCTGGAAATTTTGCAACAAAATGTATCCGTGTCTCTAGTACTGCCACAACTCAAGATGTGATAGAAACTCTTGCAGAGAAATTTCGACCAGACATGCGAATGTTGTCATCCCCTAAATACTCACTTTATGAAGTGCATGTCAGTGGAGGTTTGTATTTATTCATTTCATCCTTCCTGCATCCACACAACCATCAAATCTACTCCCAGCCAAAGTATCTTTATGTTTGCCCCCAGCTTCTGAACTACTTGAGACTTGGGTTTTTTATTCCTAAATATGTCGCTACTAATTATTTTTTGGGAGTGGTTTTCAAAACTTAATTACGTATACCAGGCCTGCAGTTTGTGTAAGATTTGATTGTGATTTATTAAATGCTGTAATTGACATCATGTTAATTTGTTGACATTTGTGAGAGAGTTGCTATTTTTAGAACTAGTAGGTAAAGACTAAATTTATAGTGGGAGACTAGGATTGTTAAACTGAAGCAGTTAAGAGTACATCTTCTGTTCTTTGAAGTTGTGGGCATTTGATAGGTAGCCTTATAACTCATGTTCTTTTACTGCTGAACTGGGGGAAGTTCAGCTTAATATTGTTTGAAGCCCCTATGTTTCTTAAACAGATCCTAATGTTACCTGTGAAGAACTTGGATGTCTAAATAGCCTTTGGTACTCCTAACATTTGTCTGTTTCAGATTAGAAGGTGATAGTGTGTGTGGTGGTAGTGGAGACAGATAACAGGAGAAACTAGCTTTTGGTTGTGCTTTTTATTTTTGGTACTTCAGAAGTTCACGCAAGTGCTTGAACGATCTTAAATTCTGTATTTGAAAGACTGAAAATAATTTAACTTTTTCTACTTTAGCTTTCTTTAAAAATCTGTTAGCACTATAACTGTAGTCAAAATGAAATTTTCTTTGCAGAGCAAGTTTCTGATTTTTAACAGATGATTGTGGCATTCAAGGTGCCTCAATCAATAGGAGTGTTTCTTACTAAATAAAGGTGACTATGAAGACGTCATCGTTTTCCTGTGCTTATGACTGTCTCCTACTTCTCAAAGGGAAAATCAAGTGCAAGACTTACTTAAGTTTTTTAACCACTCTGCCAATTGGTTTTTCATATACATAAAATAGATGTAATACACTAAATGAAATTTTGTCACAGATCTGCATAATGTTGTGGGGGTTTTTGATTTGTTTTATTTTTAAAATTTTGTAATCTTGTTTATTTTTTTGCAGTCTTTGTAGAATAGTATTTCTGGGGCTGCGGTCAGACTGTGGTCTACTTTAAAGTAAATTTAAAATGAGAAAAATTAGTATTTGGAAATCCCAGGATGTTACAAAGTTCTAAACATTTTAACTCTAAATCTAAGTTCTCCAGAGTGGTAATGTTGTGTTCCCAGACTTGGTTCTGATGAAAGAGTTATGCAGGTCTTACCTTATGGGCACCTTTAGCTCATGTAGATGCATGGAATACACTTAGGCTCATTGCTGGAAAGGGGACATGTCATGCTACATTCCCAAGCTTGCCTTCTGTCCCTGTACTTAATAGGAAAACATCAATTGATATGTTCTGTTAGGCAAACTTTTTGGATTTTTTAAGAGCTTAACTTATTTCTAAATATCTTTGCTCTTGAGATGCCAAGTAACTGTTACTGCTTTTCATTGTTTTGAAGAAGAAAGAAGATTAGATGTAGATGAGAAGCCTCTTGTTGTACAGTTAAACTGGAACAAAGATGATCGAGAGGGAAGGTTTGTCCTCAAGAATGAAAATGATGCAATTCCTCCAAAGGTGAGTCTTTACAGAGCATGCTAGTGGTAACAGCAGTTTTGAAATGTGTAGGCATTGCTTATAGAGGAAAACATAATTTCTACTTTTTTAATTCTTGAAAACAACTGCTGTTCATGACCTTCAATATCTGGAGCAATTATTTTTAAATACATAATGTGCATCTTTGCAGCACAGCATTTCTGTTATCTTTCAGATGGCTGATGATGCTGTGATCCAGGTAGCTGTCTAGTACTGGAACATGTAATGCTTGGAGAACTTAAAGCTTGCTTTGTTCTATTATGATGACTTTACAATTTCCTCAGATAGTGTATGGTGCCAGATACCAGGAGGTAATCCTGCCCCGTGCAAAGCTTTTAAAAGGAGCTGCCAGGGGGAATTAAATAGCTAAACATTATTACCTCCCTAGGTAACATTCTGTTTCTTGAAAAAAATGATGGAAGACTCTTTCCTTTTGTGCAAGTTTTTTTGGTTTGGTTTGGTTTGGTTTTTTTGGTTGTTGGTTTTTTTTTTCTCTTACAAATTCAAAATGAAGGAGCTGCCAGCATCAGCCATACAAAAGTTTGCTTTAATATTAGCAATTTAAACATTAAATTAGATTAGACTTTGGCTCCTGAATTCATACAATTACATATATTATATGTAGCTTGGTTGCTTATAGCTATGGAAAACATGCTGTTCAGTGTGGGCTATCTTAAAGCAAGATCTTGTGCTGAGCATTAAATTTCCTTTGCTCTTGGAATCAGAGCTTGTTTATTTTAGAGGTGCTTTGGGTATAGGTGCATGAGCTTCTACTGCGCTTTTGACTACAGGATACATCCATGCTACAGGGCAGAAGGGAAAGTTGATGATGTCTTGCACTACACGTACCAACCTTGCTATTCCTATTCATTGAATTAAGTGGTCTTCAATCTTCCTTCTCCTGTTCTTCACTTCCTGATAGAAGCGAGAAAATCTGCATCTTCTTTCTCTCATGCTCTGTAATCTTCTCTACAGAAGGCAAATGAGCCTAGGATTACAGGTATCTTGTATATGCAAGGAGCAGGAATTGAAGAAGAGAACACTGGAAGGACAACTTGGAAAAATACACCATGAGGGAGAAGTCCTCTGTAATGTTTTTCCTTCTGCAGTTTATTCTTATCGGGTGCTCCAACACAGTTGCCTTGAAAGCAGATTAAGCACAGTGTTGTTACAGAGTATTTTTACTCGGAAGCAAAAATTTGTTTTTCAGCCTTCAGTTAATCTTTTGGGGCCAAGTAGATAGCAGGCATTACTCAAGTAAAATTCTGCAGTTTCTTCACTTTCTTTAGTAGAATCAGTTCATACCTTCTTTGAAACATGACATTATATTTGCCTTCTCTGTGTTTTTCTCAAGAGCATTAGTCCTATCACTGTGTAACTATAGCTGGAGTGTTGTTTTTTGGGCTAGTGATACCGTGTCTTAAACAGATCAAGCTGCAAAGTTAAAACCAATGCTAACTTTTCTTTGTACTGAAATTGATGGAAGCTGTTTTAAACTCATTTATTTCAGAAAGCTCAGAGTAATGGGCCTGAAAAACAAGAAAAAGAGGGAGTAATTCAGAATTTCAAGCGAACTCTCTCAAAAAAGGAAAAAAAAGAGAAAAAGAGACGTGAAAAGGAGGCATTGCGACAAGCATCAGACAAAGATGATAGACTTCTTCATGGGGATGATATGTAAGTGGTTTAAACTTGTTTTTTAAAAATTAAATGGTAGCTGTTTTCAAGTGCATTAGGAAAAGAAAAAGCATGACTTGCAAGCACATGCTGACTCAGCTTTCCCATGCTTTGCAGTATTGGAAATTATTATAAAGTTAGGGGTATAATGTAAGGTTTCTTTAATGCCCCCATCTTTAAGAGGTAGAAGACCTCTTCGTTTCTTTGAAAACTAGCAACTAGCACTCCTTAAACTGGTTGTTTATTTCAGGTGAGCGTGGGTATATGAGCAGCATTAACCTTAGCAAAAGTGAAATGCATGTAGAAACCATCTTACAATAACTTAAGCGAGCTCCTGTGTCTGTGAATCCTACTGCTCTTTTATCCTTTGTGAAGTAATGAGGATATATGTATTTTAAGCTCTTAATGACATTCTTTTTATTTAAACTAACTTGGCAGTGAGAATTTTCGCCTTGCAGCTGAGGTTTACAAAGATATGCCTGAGACCAGCTTCACTCGCACAATATCCAATCCTGAGGTGGTTATGAAACGGCGGCGACAGCAAAAACTGGAGAAGAGAATGCAGGAATTTCGCAGTTCTGATGGCAGACCAGACTCAGGTACCTGAAGTTCTTCTGGTTAAGTTATAAACAGTAAACATTTTACTGGGAGAATATTCTTAAAGCCAGCAGCTCCTGTAGATTTGACTTAACTTTTGGTTTTTCCAACATTTTTTGCACGAGGCTAGTTTATCTGTGGTGATCTGTGTTGGTAACTGAAGAAAGGATTTGTAATGGTAGGATTCCAATGAGTGTGAGGCAAAGCTTTCAGTGGTGGGCAGACTTAAGAGAGTGAGTGTGCTCCTTGAGCTTGCTAACGGTGCTAAACTGGGAAAGAAGGAAGGATGGACTTCGACTGGCAAACTGAGGAGGCCAGCTGAAATAACTGACATTCATTGTACTAAGAACAAGCTGAATGACCTGAAAGAGAAAATTCAATCAGTAGCGTCAATAAAGGATGTAAAGGACTGATTGTTCTGCACAAAGGATTCTCCTAGATCTTGTGAATAACAATGATTAAGTATTTCTCATTCATGGGGTGGGGATATAACAACAGTGATTGTATAAACACCATTAGAAAAGAACAAGTGAAGCAATGTTAGAACTGATAAAATCTTAAATGATGTATTCTATTCATGGAAGAGTAGTGAAAAAAGAGTTAGAGGTGTAGAAAACATTGTCTTGAGGGAAATCTTAAATGGGCTTGTTAAAGAGAGGGGAAATTCTTGAAGGTCAGCACAGACTTCCTGTCAAGATGGGAAAGATCTGTTCTTCAACCAGTCATTGCCACTATTTCATTTTAACTTAATGTACTGCTAAGCATGGTGAAACACTGGGAAAAAGACTTCATTAGATAAACTATGGAAATACCACTGGAGATTTTTACCAATGGCAGAGATAAATCTATTTTGGGATGTTACGTAATTTTTCTTCTATTAGTAGAGTAATGGAAATATTTCTTAAGGGGTGTTCTGTTAGAAATATAATAAATGACTTCATGTCTCATAGTTCTCTGGTTGCATTGTTAATTCCATTTTGTTTCCAAGGTGGGACGCTGAGGATTTATGCAGACAGTTTAAAACCAAATATACCGTACAAGACAATCCTGCTGTCCACTACAGATACTGCAGACTTTGCAGTTATTGAAGCACTGGAAAAATATGGTCTGGAAAAAGAAAATCCCAAGGATTATTGTATTGCTCGTGTAAGTTACTAAAACACAATCTTCTCACGTTTCATATTTGGTTGGTTTTTGTTTCTAGCAGTAGCTTCCAAACTGAATAGAATGACTTGATTAGTTCCATGACTAACTTTTTTTCCCCCGTCCCCTAAATAAATCTACCAATCCGTACTAAATTACTGCTTGCTGTATAGAAAAATGTTAATACCGAAAATGGCATATTTCTTCATTTGGCACTGTGGCTTTATACCACTAAGTGTGCTGATGATTCACAGATGTATAAACTAATAGTTCATCCTGTGGATACCGAAATTTGTGCACAAAACTGTTTCCCTGAACTAAGAGTGTCCACTCAGAAGTGGAAGTGCTGAGGTGAGATCCATTGCAAAAGGTGTATGTTGTGTACTGTTTCCTTAAACCTTGCAGTGATAGCTGACCCTCATTATGAATTAGAAAAGATTGAAGTGACACTCTTCTTTTCAGAATTTAATTATTTCAGGAGTTCTAAATGATTTGCATAGAGTTGTTGTTTCTTAGAGGTGTGGCTTTAATCAAAAAGTCCCATGGGCAGTACTGATTAACGATTACAAACTTCTGTCCGTGTTGTCTTGTCAGAGAGAACAGTGAGGCTTGAAAATACTGATCCTTGTTTGAGTCCAGTGTTTGATTACATTTTTTACTGTGACTTGTCTAATAAACGTGCATTTTTTGCTCCTTGAAGTATTGAAAAAATGGGCAAAAAGTTTGTTTCCCATGATACTGTGTTGGTTTGAGAGAATCGTGGCCTACAGCAGAGACGTTGAGGCTGAATTTGGAAGACAGTTTTACTTCAGTCCGGTTAGGTCAGACTTATTATGAGGTATTAGAAAATCTTTGAATATTAGGGAATTTATTAAGGACTGATTGCACCTTTACCCAGGAAACTCTTGCAAGTTACTCTTTTTGTAGTGGTGGTGTTTCCTCTTACCTCCTATTTTCTGATCTTGTGTGGGGATGTTTAATGTAGAAAATAGTCTGGTGAATGTTGCTTTGATCTTGGGAAAGGTCAATGAATTCTTTGCTGCAAAAGAAATTGTTTTATATTAGTTTTTTGGGAAGCACTTCTGGAAAATATTTTGAATTTTCTGAGTAACACATCTTCATACAGTATGTTTCTGAACTGATGTAAGTTGTGTGCTTATGTTTACATTTGTTATACATGAATGGTCTTCACTGACTAATAGCAGATCTGTTTTTATAACTCTTAAGTGTAGCAGACCTTATTTGCTGATAGTAAGTTGTTGCAGTTGGCTAAAATCTGCTTGGCCATCCTCTGCCGATACAGTGCTTGGCTTTTAATATTTTAATTTTTCTTTTATTATGAATTTGAGTATTTTAAATACAGATTTTAAAATGTGCTTTTTTTCCAGATATTTTATGGAGTTGGTTTCCTTGCTTAAAACATGAAAATACCCAAGAATTAGCCTGATGTGTCTTTAATCACTGTTCTCTTTTTTTGGAAACTCACAAATGCACCACTAAATTGGTTCAATGGCACTTCTTTTTATTGAAGTCTCATAGCTGTTCTCTGCCCCGGTATGCCTTTTGCCCCTGTTCTTCTGACACTTTACAGTATTCTTTGTGAGTCAGTTCCTGCACATGTTCCTATTCTTTACATTTTGTTGAGTTCAGCTATTATCAGTGGAACATATAACTTCAGTTTCTTACTGGTTGGGATTTTGAAATGTTGCTCTCTTTGAGTGGCAGGTGAGTGTCTTCTTTGAGTTGAATTTACTTAACTATTAAGATGAATTTTAAGTTACAGGACAAAACATTTATAAGGCTGTGTAAGTACCTGTAATAAAGATGACTCCTGAAGTTTCAGCTGAAAGATAAACATTGCAAGACCTTTTCATAACATTTTTGACAATTTTTATTGTAAATGGCACTTTCCTATTGGTTATTTGTTTTCATACATTGGTTTGCAGTGTATAAGGCTACTTTTGCCTTTATGCCTACTTATAAAGTGCTTTGCTGTGTAAGCAAGGAGACACCAGTTTGCTCCGATGCGTGTTTTGTTTGTTTCAGTTTGCTTGGTTTGAGTTTCCCTGAATAATATGGGGTTCACTGCACATCTCTGAAGATGTCAAATTAATTAGACAGTCTTCCAAGCTACCTGTGCATATTCACTCAGGGCATTAGACTTCAGGCATGCAGCAAACCAGTTAACTCTTGAAAGTAGAATCTTGATTAGACTTTTGTCTTTAGCATGCACGTATTTTTTACTTGAGGGTAAGGCATAAATAACTTTTTGTAATGTCAAGCAAAAATATGCATGTCATGGTGAATAGTTTTATTGGTGAGTAATTTTTTTAAGAAATAGTTGTTACAGACATAAGGCATTAAGTATTTTAACAAGATCCATTGTGGGGGTTTTGTGGATTTTTTGTGTTGTCGCTGCTGTTGTATTGTTGGGGTTTTTTTTTGTTTGTTTGTTTTAGTGGGGCATGTGCAGAGCCTGTGTTCCCAGTTTGTATGGAAAATTGTAGATTAATTAATTACAATAAGCAGATGTACTCAAATACACAGTAGATATGAGGGTTTTTACTTAAAAAACATTAAAATGACGGAAGAGCTTATTGAAGACTTGTTACAGCATGGGGTTTTCTTGTTTGAGACTTTTGCTACAGACAGATCTGGTCGCTTGATCTCTATATATTACTTATCACAGGGGGCTTAATACTCAAATTAAAAGTACTTCTGTTACTTGTTTATTCCAACAAATGCTTTGGAAGTTAAGTCTGAAGTTGCTATGGTCTTCATTTAAATTTCCTTAGCTTGTATTTTCTGCGTGTTTCACTACATTTTAAATTAATAAATATAGAATGGGATGACTTTATGATAATTTATATATATTTATGAATACACTCATGATGAAGCAGAGTGTATTTTTTTTCTAATTCTCAGTTTTGTGTTTGGTTCCGTTTATAGACTGCTTCCAAAACTTGTGATATTAGGCTGGTTTGACCCATCTCCATTTCCTGTGCTGTTGCAGAAGTCATGGAAATGTCTGTGCTTGATCTCAGCAGTCTGTATAGATGAAAATTCACAAAAGCATATTTTAGTGCATGTTTTGAAAAATGCAAGCAAATCTCTACCCATAAGCCAAAACCCAATCATTATACACTCTTACTACCACACTTACGCCTTTTCCATTATTCTACAATGTAGGAATTTCAGTTTTGCCTGTGGCTCTGAGGCAGCGTTTGCCTAAACCAGAGGTGTTTTCTAAAATGACATCATAACAATTAGAAGCCTCCTGGCCTGCAGGAGCTCACATGCGTGGTGTTTTGTATCTTCCTACAGGTTAGGTCACGGATCTTTTTAAAGTGAGGTATGTCTGAGTTACCAGCTCATGCTTCCTGAGAGATGAGGGGAATGGTGACTGGCAGGGAGGATGAGGGGAGCAGTGCTTTCGTGACCCCTCTTCTCTAGCTTGTCTAGTTCACCACTGCTGCCCTTAAACCCAACGCCGAGTACGGGTGCTTATCCAAGTTCCATGGTAGAAGTAGTACCAGGTTCAAGTAGCCCCTGTGCAGTTGTATCTCATCTGTTCTCTGGCTTCACTGCATTTGCTTTTTCTTTGGTTTCCTCCCCAGTCCAGTGTTGATCAGCTCCTGGTGTGCATGTATTTCTTGCATTGTAACTCGTTACCTTCTGTCTCAAGGGCTTTGGAATTTTAAGACTGTTGCTTGTTGAATATAGCTTGAAACACGGTGTTACCCTAATTATACCTTAGTATACCCTAATTATTTACCCTAGTAGGTATAATTGATTTTAAAATCTGAGAAATTGGGTGGCTTGGCAAGATAAGAGTGTAGATGTGTTTGTTTCCCTCTGGTTTATACAATTTAATGTTTTCCTTATTTTATAATATCTTGTCTATTTGAAAATCTAATTAAAGATAATTTAATTAGTCCTATGTTTAGCCCAGTTTTACATAGAAAATGGTTCAGGGATTACATACTTTTGATCTTAAATGTACTTGTTTCCTGCTTGGAAGAAGATGAAAGGATGTTTGAGGTGGATCTGTGGGAACTTGGTTAACACAGAAGAGGGTGTGGAAAGGAGGGAGCAAATCAGAGTGGAAAGTCTCTAGAGGGCTGAAGCATAGAAGGGTGCTGTAGCCAATGGCTGCATCACTTCAGAAGGTCTTACCTTGGTTATAGTTCAGAGATGGAAATAATTTGGAGTAGTTTGTTTGAAATAGAACTATGAATTTATATAACGTTAGGATTACAGATGTGGGAGTACAATGTATTTTATTTTATTTTTTCATTCAGCTTTGAGAGATCTGTCTTTAACTGTAATACTGCCTGCCATTGTTATGTGTTCTTGATTGCTGTGGGGAGCTGTATTGCATGAAATTACAGGCTGTGTCTCCTTTAAGATGAGATTTCATGAATCACGGTCTCCCCCTTCCTCTGCCTTGTGAGGATATAGCTGTAAAATCTAGGAACAGTCTGTAGTTCTGTTCCAGAAGGGTTTTATTTCTTCCTCAGAGCTAGGCAGCATGAGGCAATTGTGTGAAATGCTCCAGTTGTGCCTTTAGTCCCTTGTGTAGACCAGGTAAATTTTGTGTAAGACAAGGATGCAGGAGGTGTGACATAGTCTTTGCCAGCTTGTTGTGTCTTTTCTAAAGATACATATATGGTGTGTTAGCAGAATGGCATTAGCAAAATGAAAGGCTGATTCCAGTGTGTGAAATAATAATGGAAAGTTCAGTTTTGGTTTTTGACTATCATCTCCACAGATTTTTTTTTTTCTTTTTTTGTCTTAGCTGATGGGAAATTGGAATAATTTTTTTTTACTGAAAGGAGATCTTGTCTACTTTAAGTATAACTTGCCTTTCTTTGTTTTTTTGACTTATTTGGTGTTCTGGGAAGTGTGATTTAACTGTAACAAGAGGCAAGAGAGGAGAGTTAGAAAATCTTGGAAAACAAAATTCCAAGTTACTGAATTCTTTGGCCACAACAACATGTGCAAAGAAAGTAATCAGAGGATATAACCCAGAATGTTCTAATTGTCCAGCTCTGAAAACTGGTAATTCTTTTTTAGGTCGTGCTGCCTCCTGGTGCTCAGCACTCTGATGATAAAGGTGCTAAAGAAACTATTCTTGATGATGATGAGTGTCCACTGCAGATATTCAGGGAGTGGCCTAGTGATAAAGGTATGTCTGAAAACGTTTAAGATTTTTTTGTGTCTTGAGTTGTAAGCCACGTGGTGGACCCTCTGTAAAGGAAGAAATTCTAACATATATTTTAGTTTGTTTTGGTTTCGGGCACTTAAAATGCTAGGGAGTATTAGAGTTATTTACTGTTTCATTATGCACTGTTTGTAGTACTACATCATTAGGTAGTAGAAAGGTTTTGCATTTTATCCTAAAGTTTCTAAATTATTCACTATACTAAAATATCATTTTAATCGGTGTGTAGTTCTTTTTAAGTTAAAACTATTCAGAAGAAGTGAGAGGAACTTAGTAAGCTGAAAGTAAACCTATGGGACACTTGCAGATTAATAGGTGCTGGTTTTGTGCTTATTCACTGATAGTGTGACTCGAACGATGTGTAATACTGTGTTTTAGGAGTACTGGTCTTCCAGTTGAAAAGGCGGCCTCCTGATTATGTCCCAAAGAAAACCAGGAAGATAACTGATGGAAAGCCATTAAAGGGGAAGGAAAGAGTTGAGGGGTCTGGCTATGGCTCTTGTCTTCCTCCTGAGAAACTACCATACCTGGTAGAATTGAGCCCAGGTAAGAATTCTGGTTATTTAATAATCTAAATTACATTATTATATAGTCATTTGGATTTTTCAAAAATAAGGCTTTCTTTGTAAGCACAAGGAAGTTGATGTGGCAGGAAGTCTGTGCCACATGAGTTGTTCTTCTGATGTCAGATTCTGAATTGGAGCTGACTAAGGGTAGAGCTGTATATTGCTGTAATATCAAAATCTTAACAGCAAATATTCGGAGTGAAAAATGGGAGAAATTATTTACTAACCTTAAATCTGATTTGCATTACGTTCACAAGTACACTGTAGCATATCTGGTATTTGACAGTGCCATACATGGAAAATCACATTTTTGAACAGGACAAGAATATGAATTTTTAAATCAAACTTAGATGTTAAGCATTTTTCAGCCTATATGGAACTTTCAAATCACTGGCAAGGCTGAGTTTTATTTTGTCATAATTGGAACTCGCTGGGCTTTGTGGTAATTTGCAATTAATTCTATGACCTAGGTCAGCCAGGAGGGATTGATTGTGTATGGCACAACTACTGATGAAACATACACAACTTATGCTCTCAATATCTATCATCCTTATGTTTATTGATTTGGATATGGACTTTCATTTTTGGTGATTGAGTTGTATACAGCTCATTTTCCTGTTAAGTGTAACTTGAGTACACTCAGGTGTTCAAGTAAGTGTTACAGTTTGAAGTCTGCTGGTGTTCCTTTTGGAAAGCAAGGTTGGCAATTGGTGCTGAAACCTTTGCTTGATCAGAACTCCAAAAAAAAAAAGTTGAATTTATGGTCAAATAGTGTGGGGGTTTTGTTTGTTTATTTTAAATCCAGATGAAATGATCAGTACACAGAATATATGAAATGTACTATCATGTTCTACAGGTTGAGGTTTGGTTTGCATGTTAATATTTTGGGTTAATAGTACTGTTGATTTCTTGTCTTGTTCTCTTACTCTTTGTGGAACGTGGTGCTTTAGCATTAAAATGTTGTGCTCTGGCAGTGGCGAGAGACGCCCATTAACGGAGAGTAAACCCAGCCTGAAGTGCCGCAGGTGTCAGCGCTGTGTGCTCAGCTTCACACATTGCCTGTGGGACTGACCTATTGTTCGTGTTTCTCTGCTAACAGCTTGTTGTCACTTCTCTAAACAATAAGGATTGTTCCATTCAGTAGCTTTGTAGTACTGATGTCTTTATAGTCTACACAGTTTCTAAAATTGAAAGAGTTTAATGAGCTTCATCCTTATAAATTGAATAGGTGTTGTCTGGCTACGGTTTCACCCTTTCCTGTCTTTTCTTTTCTTGCCCTCCTCCGCATGTTCTGCATGGTATCTGTCCTGCTGGTGCTGCCTTCACCTGGGTCCTCTGCATGTGTTTCTAACCCCAGGGAGAAGGAATCACTTTGCCTACTACAACTATCACGCTTACGAAGGTAACGCTGTATTTGATACTGTTCTCTCATTAGTCACTAAAAACTTCTCTGACTGTAAATCTTGTGTTTCTTTATGACAAATGAAGGACTGTCTTACTTATCTTAAGGGTTTTTTTTCCAAGGGACTGCTTCTGTGAAGTAGTTTTGTTTTGTCAGCTGCCGTGTAATTATTTGATCTGTGAACAAATATCAAATCATGAATGTGCTGTTACCCAAAGAGTTCAACCTTGGAGCTATAGTTAACAGCTAAATTTCAGAGGATGGTGTAGTAGAACTCAAAAGTTCTTTGGTCCATCTGTTTGCAGAATTCATAGTTAAAACATGTGTTGGGTAAATGGCATGGAACTTAACTGTGCTTTTCAATGTTTGACTGTGTTGATGCAGTGGATGAAATCTGTGATGATTTTTATGTGAAATAGTGTTTAGACCCCTGGGAAAATGACCTCACTTTCTACTCTGTGGTGTTCCATAGCATCCTTTGGTATTTCTGCTGCCCAGTTCGTAGTGTATGTCAAAGATTTAGAGACTTGTTCAGTTTTTTTTGTAGTGTTTGAAATTGATAGCCTAATGTACAAATCGTTATGGATCTTTAATTGTCCTTAGAGTGTGGAGTAATGTGCAGATGTGTTCTGGTTTGACCAAATAGACAAGAATACAAAGCCACTTTCTTTTCATTGTGAAATGCCTACCAAAATATTTTTTTCTTTTCTTACATTTTTTTCCTGTTTCCTCACTTTATTTTCTGGACTGCTGTAGAAGAGCTGCATGTGGTTGTCAGTGTTGCTCACCCTTTCCTTTGTGATTGTGGAGTGCAATACTGGGGTTTAAAGAACTGTATTCAAACTTGCGCCCAGTGCTCAATTACGTGTATTGAATTCAGACTTCCATTTCATGAACATTGTTATTCCAGAGAGCAGAAAGATTTCATTGAGTGTGCTGAACTAAAAAGCATGGATGGGCTCTGCAGGAACACTTTACCATTAACTAGGAAGACTGAAATTTGGTTACCTGTCACTGGGGGAAAAAAAAAAAAATTAAATCTTTATCTCAGTGTGTGAAAAAGAGGTCTTCATACTCTGGAGTTACACTGTGTCTTTGGAAATAAAGCACTTTAGGATACTTGTATTTATGATAGAAGTAACTCCAGTAGAAATGTCCTCCTGTCAAAACAATGTTTATATTTTTGCAGAAGAACCTAGCAGACTCACTTTCATGCCCTGTGCAATTGCACAAATTTAGTAAGTTTGCTAGTGAAGTATGTCCAGTTTTTCCACTTCTCCACAGCTGCTGATGTTGCTGTTTGTATGATTGTTTCATTGACTGAAGATTAGATTCTGCATGGTAGAGGATGCACTTCAGTAGCTTGTGGTTGTAAATGTGGAAGTCAGCAATTGTCTCTGTACCCAGGTCATGTGAATGAACCATAGAAATAGACTGGATAGACTGAAGTGACTTTCAGCAGCACTTTGAATAGCTGATTCTGTCTGTATTATCTGTGGATATGGCTTTTGATGAGTTCAGGGGTGTTAATAACTTCAGTTGTTAAATCATAATATTTAAAGGCTGAGAAAAACGGCAAACCCCCATTTTTTTAGATGTGAGCCTCAGAGCCTACAAGCCTGAAATAAAAATTACAAAGCATAAATAAAAAATAAAAAGGCAAACCAATAAGGCTTTCTCGCTGCTTCAGCACAAAAAAGAGCAACCTTAAGCTGTAGAACAGATAGCAGTGGGGGATGTGGAGGACATGTAGGTATAATGACTTGGAAAGAAGAATTACAGGAGGTTGGAGAAGTTGGAAAGCTTTAGCCAGGGTGTTTCTCTGGCCAACCTTCTTTCTGGGAACAGAACTGCAGTATGGCATGTGTAACACTTTTGTACATTAGCTTTGTTGTCTGTTACAATAAAAAAGCGTTTGCAATTGGCTCTTTCTGCTGGAAGTGCACATCTTGCCTGAACTTTAATAGCAGAATTATCTCCTGAATTCAGAATGGTATTTCAGATCTGCCCAACCATCTCCTAAGCTTATTAGTTTTTAAACTCTTAGTAGTCAGCCGCTTGTACAGGAAATATGCTTTGCAAATGTAGATTTAAATAATTTTAACTCAATAAGTAAAGTCCATTGTGTGACCATTTTTGTTAAACTTTGGGCTTACTTGTTTCCTCTGAGCTGATCTTTGTCATTTGGTTCAGTCTGGTGCTAAGTCAATACTATTTCCCAGCACCATTTCAAGTACTGGACTAGTGAAATCAGTTGAAGTTATAATTTTCAAAGTGGTGTATGATTCACCTTTTAGTGGTGAAGTAACACATTTAAAATATATATGAAGGGTGGCCTGTCTTGGTTTTTTCTATTGTTTAAAAAATAGACATTTGTGTTACAAACCACTGACTTGATGTGCTTACAGTAACTATTCACTCCTGTTCACTACAGAGTTTTTTATAACATTACTGTTTGTAGTGTAAATGGTCTCTCTTAAGTGCATAAACCAAGTCATGAAATCTGTTTGTATTGCATCCTTTGCTAAGTTCAGCCTTCATGGACTGTCATGGCTTGGGGAGTAGGGAGTAGGGCCTTTGCCACAGGTATGGCACAATGCGTATCCTGCTGTAGTGAGTTAGGAGGAATACATTCCAAATACCATTTAGGTGAGATTCCAACTGTTGAAAAACAGGAAATACAGTTGTCCTGGGGTTACTGTATGATACTGTATTTCCTGTCGTTTACACTGTAGTATAATACAACCTTCCTTCCCTCCTGCATCCCTCTCCTAGATCAAAAAGGCCTTTCATTCTTCTTAGGATTTGTTGTAATGATCTTCAAGATTAAGATAGCTTTTACTGTAGAAATTGGCTTTTATTACTGATGGAGAATAAAAGATAACTTTGAGTAACTCCTTAACATTTTCTCCTTTTTGTGGGAAGAAAAAATTGCATTTGTATCTAGTACTGTGGTTTTAATACAAGGTGTTTTGCTAGTTGCAATGGACACTGCAGAGAAACAAAGGTCTCAATTTGCTTCAGCAGAAGCACTGTGATACTAAAATGTTTCTTGAGTGAGAGCACACACAGGTGGGTGCCACTTTTACCAAACTAGGATGTGGGTAGGAGGAGAAAATAATTGACTTTTGGATTCCTAAATAAATAAATGAAGGAGCTACTCTAGGTTTTGATGTGTAAATTGTGGGGAGACATGATAAAAATTCATGGAATTTGGTGTAAGCAGCCAAATGCATTCAGTAATCTATTACATGTCTGCATTTAGTGATACTGAAGATGCAGCCATGTGATTTCTGATTTAGCATTGTTAAGTATTTAAAATTGCACACAATTCAAATTGCTGAAGACATAGTACTAGCATTATCTCTTCTGGGTTACAGTTATATTAAATATATGCCTCTCTAAGACTCAAGTACAGAGATTTAATAAAAGGTTTATGCCTCTACCTGAAGGATGTTTAGAGGGGTGTGTGGTCTTATGATTAATGCTTCTTTTGTGGTGGATGACACACTAATGCTATGATAGTGTTTCTGTGTTAATAACTGCATATTACTATAGTATCAGCACTTAACTTTAATATTTACAGTAGCAGTCTATGGACTAACTGTGCCTGGTGTCTTTATGTCCCAATAACATCCCATCCCATCCAAGAGAAGCTTATTACTACCACTTTATGGTTAAGTGGTTTGCATTCTGATTTTAATAAACAGATACGGGTAGTAATGCTGGGAGTTTACAACTAGATTTATGGAGCTTCTGTTTATATTGACTTTCACTTAAAAATTTGAAGATGACTAGTAGCCTACTGCAAACAGTATCAATGTATGTGCCATGGCTTTAATAATATTCTCTCACACTTTTTTGGAGATTATTCAAAGTTATTGTTAATTTCCATAGGTTGTCTTGCAGCTTCTCTTTTTACGACTTTGCTTTGGAGAAGAGATTGGAGAGAAGTCAGAAATGACAGTATTCCAGAACTGAACAGAAATTCAGTTTCCACTAGTATTTAAAGTTGTAGGATTTTTTTTGGAAAGTGGGGAGGATTTATATGTATGCCAAAACCCATTTGTGTTAGCCCATGAAGGCACCAGCTAAATTGTGTACGCTTTGTATGTCCAGTGGATTTTGTGAAATTTTACTCTATTTGAACAGTATGTATTTATGAGGAGAGTAGGAAGTTGGACTTTATTTTTTACCTCATTTTCTGTGCATTGAAAATATAGGTCAATGGAACTATAAAGATAAGTGCTGAAGTCCTATATATTAAGACTAAAGCTGTTATAGGTGAACATTTTGTAAGATTATCTTTTAATATTGCTCTAGTTCAGTATCTGATGAATTAGAAACAGGTTTTTTTTGTGGACCACTTGACAGTAGATAATGCTGATAATGTGTACTTTAGTAAGATCCGTAGGTATTATTAACGTAGGGATCTGAAGGTGTTTCATTTTTTTAATCTTCTAAACCCATACTGGTATACTTATATAAAATCTTAGGGATTCACAAAAACTGTTGTATTGCTTAAAATACTAAGGAAATAGAGAAGGTTTTTCAGACTATGTTCAGAACAGTAGTTCTTGATTACTTTGTTCTTTGCATTTGTAGAAAAGAGCTGCTCCAAGTAGGCTTTCTCTACTTTCACTGTTCTTACATTACGAGGAACAACCAAGTTCCCAACAATCTTGAAAGAATGTCACTCTGGTTTTCCTTTTTTTTGAACATCACTATTCTGAACTAAGTTGAAGTAATGTAGAAATACTGTGTGAATATTTGACCTTTATTAACTTGCAAATTAATGTTTGTTGCTTGCTGTACAGATGGTTCTGACTCCAGAGATAAGCCAAAGCTTTATCGTCTACAATTAAGTGTCACTGAAGTTGGAACTGAAAAATTTGATGACAATTCCATTCAGGTATGGAAAAAAGCAGACTCATATTACAGTACTGATCTGATCTCTGGTGTGTTATGTGTAATTCTGGAAGCTAATAAAATATGCTGTAAATGCCTGTCAAATCTCGAAGGGTAAAATATTGCTGCAATTTTGTATTAATGGTCATAACTATCTGTTTTAATTTACTTCCACTCTTGATTTAAGAGAAGGGTTTTATTATTTTAAGTAAAGTTTTTATTAGTTAAGGGGTTTATTATTTGAAATGGGGTTTTCTTTTTGTAACTGGATCAAATGTTGCATATCAGTGTTTTTGTAATTGCTTAATGGCTTTCAAGTCCTAGTCTTAATCTCTTTGAGGCAAAATTTTTTAAGACTATGAAACAAGCATATTTGTATGAAGCTCGTGCCAGGGAGTCCCTTACAGCAACCTAGGTCCATGTCAGTGCAGTTAGTTGATTCATGATTACTTGCATTGTGAGATTTCATATAAAACAACAAGAGGAAGAAAACAGTATATGACCAAAACAGTGAAAAATTATTCATCAAGGGATGTCTGCTGCACATGTTAGTTAGTGTGTTTTATTCTTTTTGTTGCATTGAAAAATAAAGTGAAACTCACTGATTTTAGTACCACTCATCTTTGTTAAATTCATAATCAAAATTAAATTACTAGTCTGTAAATAGGGTAAGCTACATCTTAGTCTTTGTTTTTTTATTTCTGCTGCAGTATAATTTAATTTATTCTGTGCTAATTAATTTTATTCCCAGTTATTTGGTCCAGGAATTCAGCCTCATCACTGTGACCTCACTAATATGGATGGAGTTGTTACTGTAACCCCGAGAAGCATTGATGCTGAAACCTATGTGGAAGGTCAGCGTATTTCAGAAACCACCATGCTGCAAAGTGGAATGAAGGTTCAGTTTGGGTCTTCTCATGTGTTTAAGTTTGTGGATCCTACTCAGGACCACATTATTTCCAAAAGACCTACTGATGCAAGTCTTATGGTCAAAGGTCCAAGACACAAAACTGGGTGAGTGAAATTTACTTTCTTCCTTCTGAGATTAGAAGGGGAGCCTTGGGAAAAAATAGAGAATGAGAGCATTATAAATGGCCAGTGACTAAAGTGTGAACTCATTTAAAGTGTTAAGTATATCATTTTAATACTTGAGCTCCACCTTGTGATTTTATGTAGGATTAGCAAGTGTCTTGTTTGAATACTTCATAATGAAAAAGTTTTCCTCATGCTCACTTCTGTGTGAAAAACTCTATAATGCCTTATTTTCATGTATTTCACAATTCATCCAAGCTCCAGGAAAAGTCAAGAATTGCTGAATGTTTTCAGAGAGTCTGGTTTTTGTTTTTTCTCAGATTATAACTTTCAAAATTCCACTAAAAGGAATTGGAAATGAAGTAATCATGAGATGAGACTGTGAAGATAGGGAAATATATAACAATATAACAACCACTTCTTGTAGTGTGATTACTTACCCTCTAGTTTCTGTGTTGCAAGGACTAACATTCTGGAAGTCCACCCTGTTGTTTCTCATTCATGTTTGTGATAGGTGCATAATAAAAGTACTGATCACAGATACAGTGACTCATAGGAGTTCAAGTGTTTGTTCAGTGGCTATAGAAATATTCAGAAGAAGCAATCTTAAAATCAGTTTGTGTAGCAGGGGAAAAAACAACATTCTGTCTTCTCTGGGCCCAAATGAGGCTATTATTGTTAATATACACATTGTTGTATAATGTCATTTAGAAAAGTAACAAATTGGCTTGGAGATGAGGGAAGGATGCCTAGGAAAAGAAGCTTATCTGCTGAGTTAATATAGATGCATGCTTTAACCATTTTCACTTTCCCCCCACTTTATTTTCGTATGGAAGGACACTGTGCTTTTTGTAGGCCCTGTCTGCAGGAAGAGTTCCAGCCATGTGGCTGTCATGTAATATTCTTGCTGAAATCTTGAGTTCATTCTGCATTTAGCCTGCAGATCAATAAATAAGTGCTCTTGCGAGTTTACAGTCAACTGGAAAGCACTATATTACTGCAGAGCTTTATCTGGACAGTAAAATCTATGGCAAAGGGCTGTTGCAGCTTGAACAATCAAATATTTTTTTAAAATCTTTAGAATAAGGAGATAGTAATATGTATTACTAGGATTTATGAAGTATTTACATTATGTTGTACATTTAATACTAAAGAGCTGAGAAAAAAATTGTAGCTAGTCTACTGTAGTGAATAAAATGCCATAGACATTTTATGTGTATTATGTTTATGTGTATTTATATTTTCTCACTTGGAAGAAATTAGCTAAGAATCTGTTTTTGCAAATGAAATCATCTGTATAAATATTTTTAGGTTTTATTAGTATAAAGAACTATTACAGTACTAAAAAAAGTATTAACTGGACTCATGGTATAACCCTTGAATTTTAATTTATTAGTTTAGTTACTTTGTTCCTTGTTTGTTAAATGTTTAATGATACAATTTCTAAAACATACTGGAAATGTTATCTTGCTTATAGAGCTGTCCAGGAAACCACATTTGATCTGGAGGGAGATATTCACAGTGGAACAGCATTACCAGCAAGCAAGGTACTGTATTATGACTAAGTTAGCAATAAATAAGAGCATGTGTAAGTTAAATCAAAATTAGAACATCAGTAGTGTTTGGGGAAGTGTGGCCAATTCATCAGTCTCCCCAGCCATTTTTCCTTGTGGATGGGCTCAGATATCATGTGCCTTATTATTTTAGATTTGGGGGGTTTTTTCGCCAAAACACTTTTGTTTCAATTTGTATTGGCATTGGGCATGCATCTCATGTCAAGAATAGCAACATTTTTTAGAAAGGGAAACTCTCGAAACCTGAAGTAGTTTCTCTCCAAATTGACTTTTGGAAAGCAGATTACATTCAGGTAGAGATTCTTGTTAGAACTGGTACATTGTTACCTCGTGTGTCTAGCATATGGCTGTTGTCATGTGTGATGGGGTAAATAAATGTTTTATATAAAATGTGAAAGGGTGTTCAATTTTATTTTAACTAGGCTTTTAAAATTTAATGGATGTGACTGTAGACTTCAATAGAGCTCCTGTACACACATTGACTGAGCAAACTGTCTCTGCAGTCATAATTATAAACATTTTATGAGGTGATAATCTTTTCTTGCCTTCTTTCTGCACTTTCTGTTAATAGATTTTGTGTCAGAATTGCATTTTCCAAGAGCAAACAAATAGAGTAAATGACACAATGGTTAATGCCTTACTTGGTATAATCACATGCCTCAGATGAAATGAGAGAATGAATTATTTCAGCAATGAGATGTAGTAATCTTCCCGGAATTGCATTCTCTTTCATGTTTTATTTCTACTATTACAAACTGAAACACTTGTAAATATTTAGTGGCACTAATGCAGCAGTGTAGGTATTAATAACTCTGATAGCTTTTGAATGTATTTTTAGTCTTACTTGTTTTCTTACCAGTCTTTTGATTCAGTTTCTCTACTTTGTAGCTTTGTGATAGTGCTTTCTTTTATCTCGTATGTGTTCTTTACCTACTTCTGATAGGAATTTATGTAGTGATATTTTAGAAGGAGGAACAGAAACTTTGTAAACTAATAAAATGGCTTAAAATTTTTCAGAATAAGAGTTTCCGGATTTATTATATACCATACTTCATATCCTAGTCACAGTCACTAGAAAAATATTTCTAGTGGACCTAGGGATTAATGGAAAAAGTTTAGTTTCTTTTTTAGTTGAACTGTTTGTGAATGTGCACGACATCTTGTTAAAACACTGATGTATCACTCATTTTCTAACATTTGCTCTTTTCTAAGTTTGCTTTTCTGTTTGGAAAAGGGGTAACAGTAAGTTTAATGAAAGTTCTCTGAGACGTGGTGGTGAAAAGTGATTTAGTTCAAACTCTTGCTTTGATATGCACTTGTCAGGTTTTCCTAGGTTGAAGCAAATTATTTAGTCCTAGAAATTTCTTATGAAATGTTGAAACACTTCCTACTTTACTGATGTCTTGTTTTCAACTCCTTATGCTGAAAATAATTTCTATTTATTTTGCTGCTTAAAGCAGCATGTTTGCCCCATTCCTGATAGGATTTGATTGAATTAGAAATCATAAATTAAAAGCTTCCTATTAAAGGAGCATGGGACACCAAAAGAGAACAAATTAAATGGTACAAAAAAAAAATAACACAGTTTGAATTGCCCATTCTTGTCTTGGAAATTTTGTACTGTCTGGCAGATCAGACTTTCCTTAAAATCAGGATAAGTTATGTTATAGATCAGTAGTGTAAGCACTTGGAACTATTGCAGGAGCAGAGCAGGGGAGCATGGCCAGTTTTAAATTTGTAAATACATTTAGCTTTGTCTCTCACCTAAACTTTTGATTTCCAACTCATTATTACTCTGTGATAGCTATGCAACTCTTTATTAAAGATGTTTGAGAGCTGCATTATAAATGCTAGCAGTGCACTAACAAAGAGCTGCTCCTAGCTGGCCATTGTTGGCTGTTGAATTGGCTGCAGGCTCTTCAGTGCTTCACTGTGGCGAGAACGCCTGCTGAGCTGTCGCTCCCTGTGCCATACTCCCCTCTTCTGTGTCCCCATCTCTTTTCAAGCCTCAGACTGACGCTTCATTGTAGTGGTGCTAGGCACAGCTCCTGGCTGATGCAGTGCCTGCCTGCTAAGCACCTGTCCTGCTGTTTTGAATTAGAGCACCAGCAGGCTGGACGGGGACAGGACATCATCTGCATCCAGCACGGCCGAGCGAGGAATGGTGAAGCCGATGATTAGAATAGACCAGCAGGATTACCGCAGACAGGACAGCAGGTAGGAAACGTGGCATCCAGTACTTCTCAGAATCCAAAAAACAGATTTGTTTTTCCCGTAGATCAAGCACTGCATTAAAGTATTTTAAATGATCTGGTTTTCCCTATGGAGAATGAGAGCTCCTTTGAGATCTCACCCCAAATAAACCCTAGGATTAACAAGCAAAGCAAAAAACTTCACAATACTTCCAAAAATCAAAAAAACTAATCCTTTGCTTCAGTATTCTGTTATTTGTGGTTCTCTTTTTGTATTCGTGTCACGTTGATTTGTGGTTAGTCATGTCATATGAAATGTCTTCAATAAAAAAAGTACAATTACTTAAAATTTTCATTTGTCAGTGGCAAGTTGATGTGATTCACTCTGGAGAGTGAACCAGGTCATTGCTATGTCTACTGTGCTGTTGTCAGCAAGTGTGGAGTCTCTGTCCTTGAAGATACTTAAAACCTGAGTGGACAGGGTAGTGAGCAACTTGCTCTTGTTGACCCTGTTTTGAGCAGGGAAGTTGGATCAGATGAGTCTCCTATCACACCTCAGCAAACTGGTGATTATTTGAATAGAATTTTTTTCAAATCTTTCAAAAAATACAGATTGTATTGCTGTCTACATAAATCAACTTTTAAATTTAGGTGAACAGCTATGATAAATGGATGAAAGGTAAGGTAAATGTGCTGCAGGGTTAAAAAGTGCAGTGATCCAATTTGTAAAGCTTGCAGTATGAAGCTTTTTGTACCTTTAAATTGATTTACTATTCACTAGACAGAAAAGAGAATTCAGAGATGTGAGTGGCAGGAAAAAAAATACAACCAAAAAAGGGCAGAAAATTGTGCTTCCGCTTGAACTTGAGTCTTCAAGTGTTCTACAGCAGAGACATCTTTTAAATACTTTCAGTGAACTTAGACTAGAATACAACTCAGTTCTACTCTGCACTCTCTCATTAGAGTGCCTCGTCATCTTCAGATTCCTTTGTAGAATTTTATTAAGGTTGTGAAGATTTAACTCCTTCTTCTTGAATTACTAGTATTTTAACTGTAATTTTCCTGATAAAAGATGAACAAAACTTCTTTCTGAACTTTTTATAGCCTGTCAAAAGTTCTTGAGGCTTCTGCTGTTAATATTTCTTGATTTGTGCATCTGTATCTGTATGAAGATTATTAAATTTCTATGAAGAGGATTATCTTGTGCCGTAGTTCTGTATTTCAAAAATGCAGAACCGTCTGTGAGCTGTATCTTGGCTTCATTTTGTGGGGGATTTTTAACTTCTTAAATTCTTTCTAAAGAGAGTACTCATTGCTAGTCTTTACAAAGGTTGTTTCACCAGGGTTCCTGTGTGCAGAAAATATTTTTAGAGGCATCTAGATCACACTCAAATTTGTGATAACTAAAACCTCAGAGATCTTCATTGCCAGCCCTGACATTGACATTTTATTTCTGTATATTTCTTACATGTTTGTAATATGTGTTGTGTAATTAGTCTTATTTATCTAAATACAGCACTTCTATCATGTGCTGTTTCTCAGATACATTCACTGTGTTTATGAGATCGACAAATTTAGCAAAGTCAGGATGTCAGATTAGGACTGACAAACTGGGCAATGAGTTGGCTGGCTACATGGAATTCTTCTCTTTTGTGGATGTATTTTGTGGACCTTTAATTAGGTTTCTTATGGGATACTCTGGTCTCATTTTGTGGACTGTAAGGATAGTAATTGTGAACTGCTTCGTTAGTATGAAAAACCAAAAATTCTTCACTGGCAAGTTCCAGGTTCTTGTTACTGCACAACTTCAGCCCACACTAAATGTTGTTGTGGGTAGTCTTTGTATGTTCATCACTGCTCTCTAAACGTAAATAATAAAATAAGACTTTCTTTCTTAATTTATTATTATTAAATAAGACTCACTGAATGGGTTGAAGACCAAAGATTGGAACTTGGCTGCCATGTTTTTTCATTTCTAGAAAGAAAAATAATTGAGATCTGAGAGCATAACTCCACTTTACTTACTGGGTATGGTTGTTCTGATTGAAATATGATTCTTGGAAATGAAACACAATGACTATTTAGTTAAGGACTGTGGTCATACATGCTCATTAGATAACTGACTACAATTAGCACGAGCAAGCATATAATAAAAATGAGAAAAGATAAGATAATTTTTTGCCTTGGATACCTTTCAGGAGTTCTTCAAGGTGTGTTTGGTTGGAAATAAGTATGATGATATGTAAGTGGTACTAACTGACTGCAGACACTTACCTGATTCCTGGCTTTAACATACCTTAAAAAACTTACACGTAGCTAGTATGCTGACTAAAACAATCACACGAGGGTGTTTCATTTTTTTGTGCAGTTTATCAGAGACAGTCTAGGAGAATACATAAATATCAGGAAAACGTATTACTGCTTTGAATGCAATTTTAAAGTGTAATATTACCTGACACTATACTAAGAGAGAAGGCAACCCTTAATCAATATTTTATGGCCCTCCTAAACCTAGCTAGACTTTCAGACTGGTTTAGCTCAGAGAATTTCATTGGCACACAGAAGCTATATAAGAACAACAGCACAAAGACGATATATCCTTAAAATGTATCCAATAAAATGTGCTATCATATTGGAAGCACAGAGAATTACTTCAGCTTAGATTTCTAATGTGCATAGCGTAATTAGAGAGTATTTATTTTGCATGTTCTTTGGGGAAGGTGGAAGATGGTACAGGGGTTGGAACTAGGTGATCTTCAAGGACCCCTTCCAACCCAAACCATCCTATGACTCCATGATTTGTTGAAGGGAACTCCTATTAGGGTAGTTAAATAATTGATTTACTGCATCTGTACCTAGACAACTAATTTACAAGTAAAATTTAATTAACAATTTTTAAAGAATACTTTGTATTAATTTGTCTCTTATGGCCAATTTCCAGAAGTCTGTAAGCAATCTTGCATTAATATCAGGTCTCATCACTCCTGACACATTGTCTCTGATTGGCTGGGAATCCAGTTCCTCCGTTTGTGCTGAAACTGATGGATATCATTTTGTTCTAAGGAAAATAAAAAAAAAAAATCTGTAATCTGTCACTGGTTTACTAGCCAGTTCGTTAAAATATTTCTATGTCTTATTACCATTCCTATAATGAAAGATTAAAAATTTCTCTGGAGTTGTCACTATAGTTCTGTTTTATAATGCTGTATATTAGTAAGTATTCTATGGAAGTAATTAAGTTCTCCGTGAAGATGGTGCACTTTTGACAGTGTGGAGGTGGTGACAAATTAGTTCATTTTAAATTTATAGTAATAAAAAAACCACAAAATACTACAATTTACACACCAGCTGGGTGCTGTTCATAAAGAGAGCATGCTGTCATGTTTGAAATGTAACTGAAATGGCAGAAATTTGTGTACATACTGCCATGCTGTGCCTGCTATTCCTAAACTTTCAACTCCTCAGAAACTGGATTTGCTGAGCACTTCTTATAATAAGGCATTGTATGGATGGCATAATTTCAGTTCTCTGCTGGTTTAAGATTTTGCAAGTTTTTAAAAAAGCAAGCAACCAAACAAATCCCCACCAAAACCCACTAATTTTGGATTCAATATGCTAAAATTTAATTTTAGATCTTTTGACATCAGCCGTCGAAGTTATATTGTGGGTTTTTACTACAGGAGATAGCTGAATACAGGCTTTCAGTGTCCTGTCTCTGCCTTATTGCATAACTAATGATCTTCAGGAGAATGAGGCTTATATAATTATATTACATTCCTTTCTTTTATCAAAGTGGTTGGGGAAACTAAAAAGCTGCCTATTGTGTTACATATGGTTAAAATGGTTATCACATGCAGAAGATGTTAAGCTTTTACTTGTTTCCTAAAAATAGGGGCCCAACTGCAGAGAACAGCTCAGGTAATGCTTTTGCCTAAGGCAGTAATGATAGGATGGAAATTAGGAAAAGGTTTTTCACCCAGAGGGTGGTTGGGCACTGGAACAGGCTCCCCAGGGCAGTGGTCACAGCACCAGCCTGACAGAGCTCAAGAAGCATTTGGACAGTGCTCTCAGGCACATGGTGTGACTCTTGGGGCATTGTGTGCAGGGCCAGGAGTTGGGACTTGGTGATTCTGATGAGTCCCTTCCTACTCAGGATATTCCATGGTTTTGTGAAATACATACTTAACCTTTTGCAAGCACCAGAAAAATCAAGTGTCCTACTCTGTGATTTTTTTGATGGGTAGTGGTAAGAAATAGCACTGCAGTCGGTTTCAGTGAGGACAATTCTGGGGCTGACTGCTGTTTCTCAACATAGTGTAGCAACAGCCAGGTGGGAGTAGGGACTGGATTTGACCTCCTTTCCCTCCTTACCAGAAAAAAGGACAAATAGGTTGACCAAGTCTTCATAAATTTTGAGGGCTTGAAAGGCAGCAAAGTATGTTTGTTGTAACCAAGCTGATGTTTCAGGCAGAGCTTCATTCACTTTCTTTCATGTGTCCATGAATAATTTGTTATTTGAATCCTGTCAATGGCAGAGGGCAAAGTGATCCTGTCAGTCTGCCATGCAGCACAGAAGAGGGTGTTCATTAATATTGCAGACTCCACAGTTCAAGTCTGTATTTTTGTCTGTTGTGTTGCTGGCAAATACAGCTTGAATGATTGTGGAGGACAGGTGAAAAAATGATGCTTCTGTGGAAGGTTGTTGTGTCAATATTTGGAAACAGTGTATTTGGAGAAATATGTGATTTTACAGCAATTAATATCACCTCTGTGGATTATTTGTTTCAATTTTCTTCCTCTTTCTTTAGATCTCAGGATACCCATGGACCAGAACTGATACTGCCTGCCAGTATTGAATTCAGGGAAAGCTGTGAGTAAATTGTGAAGTTACTAAGCTCACTAACCTGCTAATGCATTCTTCTATACTGTAATATTTCAGTCAGTTTAAAAACTTCAGGGAAATTTAAGTGAGCACTGAAAAAAATAGTGACTATACAGATGCTAGACAGTCTAGTAGTATAACTTGTTTTGTTGGGAGAGTGAACAGATACTTTAGATATTGAGGCATGTTCATGCATATCTTAATTCTGATTGCATTTCAACTCTTCATCTTCAGATATTCAAATTAAATGTGAAAAAAAATTTAGTCTCATCTCAACAGTACATTGAATTCACGGTCTTCTATGTAGTTCTCTATGCTTGTATGATAGATTTCATCTTGGTCAAAATCCATTTGATATAAAATCTGATTAGATTTACATTGTCATTTAGAGTTTAATTTTTTATTATCTTGGTCCCCAGGTTTTTAAGGACTCAGATCTGGTAGAAAAATAACATCATAGAGACTGTCCATACTTCAAATATTTGAAACTAAATAGATCTGTGAGCAAGCAAAGACTGATTTTTTTTTTTTTTTTTTTTGTATGGGAGCTCTGTTGGAATCAAATGTACAAGAGAAATCTTGCATTTTCCTGTTCCCTTGAAAATGCAAATTTTCAGCAAAGAGATAGGAAATAGAACAGAAATGTTTTCCAATGATCGGATTTTCTGGCTTTATATAGAAGTGTGTTGTTAGTGTATCTAACTAAATAGTACATAACAGACAATGTAGGAGCTCAAATTCCTGTAAGGTGCTCCCCATTCCTCTCCTTCTCCCAAAGAAAATCCTTTATGCCTGAAGTTAGGAAATGGTTTTATTTCATTTTCTTTCTGTCTGTGGCTTTATGACATACTGTTTTTTTTCCTCTTTGTCTACAGCTGAAGATGCCTTCTTATCTGCCATTATAAATTACACAAATAGCTCGACAGTTCATTTTAAGCTGTCACCAACGTATGTTCTGTATATGACATGTCGGTATGTATTGTCCAGCCAATACAGACCTGACATCACTCCTGCTGAGCGTACTCACAAAGTCATTGCAATAGTCAACAAGATGGTGAACATGATGGAAGGAGTGATACAGGTGAGTTACTCTGCCAAAATATGTCAAGGGAATTACCTACATGTTGTTAATCTAGCAAACTTCTTGGCCTTTTTCTTAGTGTGACCCTTAACAGTAGTTTATTATACAGTAATGCCTGCATTGGCTGCCCTTTATGTCAGTGAATAATGTCAGTGGTATGAAACTCTCTCCCGAGAAATGTGGGAAGTTAGGGAGTGGCTGTTGCTCTGAAGATTATGTTCTCTGACAAGAGGTGACTCTTTTCTAGAAGGTAAGATCTTTGCAAACATTTCTGGCTGTGAACCCTTGTAAAACAAGTTGGATGGGCTTATTAACGAATACTGTATAGGTAGCATTTGTTTGCACTGACTTATGCTTGAAATGAACTTACTAAAAAAAATCATGACTTTTAAATTTTGATCCTGTTACTTTTGCAACTTTTGTATCCACAAAAATGGTAATAAAACCTGGACATCTTGAAACAATCTGACACAACTGCTTTGGAAAGAGAAACAGAAGTTCTCAAATGTTTCAATATTTTATATGTAGTCTAATGCTCTTGCTACTATACGTGCAAGACTTCTACAGAAGCACAGGGGGAATTCTGTGTAGAAATGCAGTAGGATAAGATCCACTGGATTGTCTGTAATATTAGACAATACCTAGCATTGTGTAACTGTTGATAAAACAGACTGGTCATTTTCTCAAAAAGGAGTGCTAGTTCATGCATCCTCAGTAATTAATTATTTAAACTTCTTTGTCTGCAGGTTTTTCTCAGAAGAAAAATTGAAATATGTTTTTATATTTATTAAAACAGGTGTGTTTGTTGCAAACAGTGCTGCCAGAGTAGCAGCAAGGACCCTGCTGCACTAAGTACTGTACAGGCATAACAAATGTGTCAGTCCTGTCTTAGAGAATTTACAATGCAAGTGTTACTCAACAACTTGATTAAGGGAGAGTAGGAAAGTAAACAACAGGAGTGGCATGAAACTCACAGCAAGTCAAGATTGTTCAGCTTTTGTTCAGGTTTTGGAAAGATTTAGTGGAGTTTTGAGCAGGGGAATGTTAGTATTAGACTTCCGTGTAACCTTATACCCTTAACAGGCTCCCACCTTTCACAAGAAAGATTGGGAGGAAATGCTGATGTTGAGGACACTTTGCAATAAGAAAGTAAGATTTGCCTTCTGTGTATATTCCAAAGCTCATCAGAGACTGAAGAGCAGTTTGATTCTGAAGTGAACTAGTACATTGCTTTGAGTCTTGATGTCACAGTCAATGGATATTTGATAAAATTGAATCACATAAGCAATTAAGCTGCTAGAATGGAAAGTAAACAGAGAAAGGGTATGCTTCAAATATAAACTGGAAGTTACAGGTCTGAATCAAAGAAAGTCACTCAGTTTATATAGCTAATGTATACTAGTTACAATGAACCTAGAAAGACTTGTAGTGACAGAGGTGGGTACAGTGGGAAAGCAGAAATAAAGTTTTCTATTCTTAGTATTGGATGGCTAACGAGGTAGTTGCTAGAAGATACTAGTGGGTTGGACTCAAACATCTGTTTTATTTGAAAACAAATCAAAGCTAGGAAGTAGATTTTCCTGTGAAAATGTTCATTTACTGCGCTGAGGAGGGCTTCCCAAGTCACATGCAGCCTTGTGGTTGTAAGCAAATGTATTTTCTGTAATCCTGCTAATACTATTACAAAACTGTTAAACTCAACTGCTTGTCTGGACTGTCCTTTGTGAAAGGCCACTCCTACAACCTTGTAACTCCAGCTGCAATCTAATCTCCAACCTAAATTTTAAGGAACACTTTAGCAAGGAAGCAGTATTTGTGGTTTATAAAAGATGTTGCCTAATTACAAGAAATAAACCAAAAGGAGTCAGAGGATGCATAAAAATTGGGAGGAGGTTCATTCAAATGCCATGCTGAAGGAGCCAGAGGCAAGGGGGGAAATGACACCTGGGACAAAAGAGTAAAACTTAAGTGAATTTCAAGGTTAATAGGCTGAAGGCAAAGAAATACATTGATTCTAATCATCACTAAAATGTCTTTAACCTGGACCTGTCTTGGTGGAGTATAAATAGTACAAGCTAAGCTAAGTCAAATTACTTCATCTAAGATGTAATGTAAATGGTTGTATTTATGGCTGTCGCAGTCAAATTGCCATGTAATAAGTGGTATCACCATAGCTTTTTTGTGTCTGAGCTGTAAAGCATTCCTGCACTGAAGGGGATCTGAAGGTGTGAGAGACAGAGAAAACAAATGAGAGGCAAGGGGAGAGAGGCACCCAAAACAGAAGTAGTGAGAAGGTGCACAAACTCCTGTGCCTGTACTGTGGGAGTAAATTAATAACTGAGATCCTAATTTTGCCTGCCTAGATCAGAAAGCTATCAAGTCTCTTTCTGAAGTTACTCAAGAAGTACTTGCTAACAAATTGAATCTGTGACTTCATATATCATATTTGTATCCAAATATGATAAATGACTTTGTATGAGATAGGGATAAAATAGGAGAGATCTGTGAGGAGGATCAGTGCTTTCAATAAAAAATCAGAATTAGAAATTTGGTTCATATTAAAAAGCCTTTTTTTTTTTCCTTTTATTTTTTTTTTCCCAAAACATTCTGTGGCATTTTTCATTCTTTTTAAATTTTAACATTTGTTTGTAGAAGGAGCATTTCCTTTTGTTCTGTGCCAACACATATTCAGTCAGTTAAGAGTGCTTTAGTTGGAAGTGGGGAGGAAACAAAAAGCAGCGATTTGGTGTTTTGAGCTCTAACTAAAATTAAAATAGTAGCACCTCAAATACTTGCATCTAAGCTCACCGTGTTGTGGGTGGGGGAGAGTGATCTGATAAGAAAGCAAATAATTAAGAGCTCAGTTCTAAATAATCAGACAAACATCTGGTGGGTTCTTTTTTTTCGGTTAACTCAGTGTAGCTTTATATTTACCAACATTTAAGAAACTTAGTGTGGTATTTCATTTGACTCTTCTGTTTTTTCAAACAGTCTTTTTGTTCTTTAATTGAAAAGCCATGTATTAAATCTGTCCTAGGTGTTCTGTGTATTTTGTTTGCTTTTGAATGTGATTGTTTGGTTGTTTTTTTTTTCTTTTTGGATGGGGAGTTTCTGTTCCCTCTGTGTGTGTTTGTATATTGTCTCCATTGCAGCAGTGTGGGCAAACAGCTCCCAGGATCTGTTGTTTTTGTTGGCTAGTTACCCCGTTGCCTGCAAAAATTTCTGCCTGGTTTCTATGGCACACTGAGCACAGAATGATCAGTCTGGGATGACAACTAGTTTAAAGCATTAATTCCTTGAATTAATTGTGATATGTGGGCACTTCAGTTCGTAGCTGTTGTGCTACTGGTCCTATTAAAATAATCAATTTTTTAGAAGGAGCTCAGTTGCATTGTAGATAGTGATTAATGCATCTGTGTATAACTGTGAACATGTGTTGTACCTTCATATTTAGTGTTTGATTTCTAAAGCTTTCATGATTGTTCACAAGTTTCTTTCTTCTATTCTGTTTGATTTCCTTCGTCCGTTTTTCTCCAGGAGGTAGACCAGGTTGATCAGGTAGGATATGTTGCTGGGAACTGATCCTAGCTATGTTGGCTTAGCTCAGTTTCTCATGCTGCTTCCATATCAAAATACAATACTCAAACAGCTGGACTTGAACAGTTCATAACACTCATTCAGCAACTGGAACATGCAGTACTAAAATCCTTTTTTGACTTTGCAACTTTTACGGCATTCCATAATTTCTGCTTAACGCACTTCAATGTGGATATGAAATGACCAAAGTTCTTTTTCTTCCCTTTATTTTCTTTTTTTGTTGTTTGTGGTTCCTATTCTTTGGATTTCATCTGAGGTTGCCTGGCCTGGCATTTGTGGTCGGGAGATGGTGAGATAGATCAGTACTTGATACTGAATCACATGGTATCAAAGCCAGTGAGCGCAGTATCAGCGTGGCAGTGGGCAGTAGTGAATATGCGCTTAAAAGTGCACAGATTACCAGATACTGCATCTGCTAAGCTCGTAGCACTGTGTAATTAGATGCTTACACTGTGGCTTTCATTGATATGGCTATTGGCAATTTATTAGCATTTCATGTGTTCAGTGAACATGTTAAAATTGAATTTGGTAGTTACAGTAATTGCGGTATTACGTACAAACATTTTGCAAATATCTGGTATCTGAGAGATGTTTGGTGAAACGGGAAGAGGTACTGGTCTATCTTTGGAGCCTTTTTAAGCTGCCATGCTTTATCAGAAAATTATTTCCCTGTATTATTTCTTGCTTCTTTCCACTTACAGAAGCAGAAGAATATTGCCGGGGCCCTTGCCTTTTGGATGGCAAATGCATCTGAACTACTCAATTTTATAAAGCAAGACAGAGATCTTAGCCGAATTACTGTGGATGCTCAAGATGTTTTGGCACACTTGGTTCAAATGGCATTCAAGTAAGGCTATCAAACTTCTGTTTTATTTACCATTTTCTCTGTTTCTGTGGTTCATAGAAAAACTTCACATTTCTGCCAAATTTTAGGTATAGCAATAATGTCTTTTGTGTATTGTTAAATACCTGAGAGAAAAACTTACAAGAAAGACTAGACTTAATCCTTTAGACAGATGCCTTGTTTTGTGAATATGGATCCCTGAGTAGTGCACGAGTTTCATCTGTTAGATGATCTTGTGGTAGTTGAGGCTGCCAATGAAAATTTCAGGGAAATTTAGTTTGTGTTGATTGCTTTCTCTTAATTTAATGTGAAATTGTGAGGAAAGGTTAGTTTTGCTCTTAGTGTGTAAAATACATAGGATGAAATATTCCTGGGTCTTTAAAGTAATGAATCTTGTGCTCTTCAAGAGCTTCTAAATATAATCTAATTCCATAATTCTCATAAATAGCAATTTGCACAGTGGTTTTTTTGCGCAGATTTTTCTTAAAAGAGGAAGGACAGGTTTTGGCTTGGAGTAAAAATCAAGCTATGCTTGTCAGCTCAGGCAATTACAATACTGATTAAAGAAAAAATTGAATGAAATATCCAAATGGGAAGGGAAACCCTCAGAGGAAAACTGTCCTTGAATAAAGATAACAACATTGGCTGAGCACAGCATTTACCAGAAAGAAAGGCTTAATTTTTGTTTGTATTCAGGTTATCTTCTCCTCGAGCCACTACTGAACAAGTATTTCTCAGCAAATTTTCATATCCAAAACTAATGTTTAGAGAAGTCCCAGTGTACCTTGGGTGACTTAGACCCAGCCTATTCCCACTTGTAGGATGAGTATTTTAAATACAGTACTTTCATTTTTCTGCAATATAAAATACTGTGTCCTGGGACAGGATTGGGAAACCTAACCATGGTTGAACTGTTTAGCTTTGAGAAGCTGTGCTTCTCAGAAGAACAATATGTGTAGTTTGTGAAACCTTATCATTGCCTTCTGAACTTTCAAAAGGTTTTAGGGGAGCACCAAACCCCTTTGCATGGATTCCCACAGATGTATTCTTTTTTCCTGTTGGTAAATTTTGGGGAAATAGGGTAGGTATAGCAAGTAGCTATTTTGACAAAGTCTTTCCATTTTTACAGCATCTCTAATCACTCATTGTTAATGAAGCTGTGCCTTTTGCCGTAGCTCAGTGTCTTGAATTGGTGTCTTAAAATAACTTCCTGCTACTTTAATTGGCCAGGTAGTCATGAAAGACAGAATATTGCTGTGGCTAGGAAGGAATGGTGCTGTGTTTTTCTCTCTGCATTATAAGCAGTCTGGATCCAAAAGTATTCTTGAATTTTAGCTGTGTGAAATTCCCCTTAGTGTAACATGGCAGAGTCCAAATGCATGTGTTAAACTTTTGGAGGTCCCATAAATATATACTTAGAAGGCAAATAAAAAAGCACAACTGAAGCATGAACAGAAAGAAGCCTGTTGTGAAAATGTCACTTGATGGTAACTGGCATACTCCAGGGCTGGTTGAAATTGCCATGGATTTAAATCGTGTGTATTTCATTAAAAATGTTACCAGTGAAACGAAGGGGCAGTTTTAGAAAGCCATGAAATATTTTCTTGTATACTTACTTGTGTTTACAATTTGAATTACTTTTAGTTTCAGTTTTTAACAGAAAATATATAAATGAATTAACAAAAGCAGAGTTAAAGAAAACATTCAGTTATTTGAAAAGAAAGGATACTAAAACAGATTTTCATTTCAGGGTAGTTACAGGTAAGAGAAATAAAAGAATCAAAAAATTTCTCACACAAAGCCCTAGGGCCACTTCAGGATTTTGTGTGTTGGGTCAGAACACGATTTTTTTTTTTTTTTAAGTATTACTCTTGCTAGATTTTAAAATAAAAAAAATGTATTTCTGTTTGGAAAAAATTATTTTTACAAACTTACGGAACCCAAGGTTGGCCTGACAGCATCTCTTCGAACCGCATATGACCAGTGTGGTTGCAATAGTGCATGGAAAAGTCTGTGCTTGTTCCCAGACAACTTAATTCTTTTTCCAATGTTTCTAGGAAAGGTATAGGAGAATTAGTCTCTCAGGCCTTTTAAAAAGTATTGTTGGGTCTCCTGTAATCATATTCATAACACAGAAATTTCAGGAGTCTTGTCATTTGATAGAACTCTTTTCTTTAATGTTTGTAATGAACACACGGAGGATTTAAAATTTACTTTTTTTCTCCATTCCCTTCCAGATACCTGGTTCATTGTCTGCAGTCAGAGCTTAATAACTACATGCCAGCATTCCTTGATGATCCAGAGGAAAATAATCCTCAGAGGCCCAAAATAGGTTAGACTACTTGATCTTTGTGTCTTCCAAGCCATACTATTAATTGTTAAGAAAAAAATCTATTTATTACTAGTGGTACTACATTTACAAGTTACCTTAACTCCTGAGAATTATTTGGATCAATTTTGTATGGATGATTCAGCCCTCTGCTGAATTTGGTCCCTTAGATCTGTATCCTCCTTGTGCTAGGGATGCTGAGCTCCAGATGCAGTCTCTCAATGCTGAATGCATAGGAAGGATTGCTTCCTTCTCTCCCTCCTGCTAGCTGCACTGCTGCTGACTTAACAGCTTAGTATGCAACTGGATACACTGTTTAATCACATTCAACTTGATGTTACCAGGATTTCTCCATAATTTTCATCAGGGTTGCTTTCTGTCCAGGTGGCACCTGTCCTGTGCTGTTGCACAGACATACTCTGTCCCAGGTGCAGGACTTGGCAGTTGCCTTTGACATTCCTGAAGTCCCTGTCAGCCCATTTCTCCAGCCTACTGAGGCCCTTCCAAAAAATACTGGTGCTCTTTAGTGTATCAGTATTTTGCCCCCTTTTGGTATCATCTGTGAACTTGCAGAGAATGTACTCCCATCAAGTCATTAATTAAGGTCATTAAACAGCATCAGCCTCACCTCAAAACATGAGGGATGCCACTAATACCTGGTGGCCAACTGGACATTGTATCTGCAAATCCACCAAGTGCTATGGTCCAAACAGCTGTCTCCGTGCATTGCCATCAGCTTATCCAGTCCTCACCTCAGCAGTTTCACTGTAGAGATGTTATGGGAGAGCCTCATCAAGCTACTCCCAGCTACTAAGGTCAGGCTGACTGGCCTTGTAGATTCCTACCAGGGTTCTCTGCCATGATACTTGAAACATGATGCTTGAAACCTTTCTGGGCTGCTCCTGTCCATGAGAGCACCCTGCCCAATGTGTGCTATCACCCTGAGTCTGTAATCCTGGCTCCGTGACTGTGCTCAGACTTTCGATGCTTCAATAATTGAAAGGAAGGTGATCTGCAGAACAATTAAATACTGTTGAACTGCAAAGAGTATTTATACAAATTTCATAGATGTTTTCTGGTACTTTAGGTATTAAGCTTTCTGTTCTTGCTTTTTTCCTTTGAACCTTTAAGGAAGACTGAAGATGCACTGCTGTGGTTTGTAGTGCCCTGTACTGTGAGAGTACTTTTGGGGATACAAACCCAGAAAATGTAGCAAACTGATACCGGAATAAAGGCAGATGCTGTTCTTATTTCAGTTGTTTTTGAGCTGCCTTATAGATTTCTTATAACCTACAGATAATTTTTTCAGACACAATCCTGAGTTTCAATTCTAAAAAAACTAATTTAATGATCTCTTCAAAAGAGATTTCAGATTAAAAGTATTGCTTTAAAGAAGACCTGGACATAAATGTGTTGCTTCCACTAGGATGCAAATGAGGATGTTTGCTCTTGGTGATGCTAACAGAAGTCCCTATTGCTTGTTAGTTAATATTGCAATGCAGTAATTGGAAAATGGGATTTTGAATAATGTTTTAAAAATCCAATGTGTAAACAGAAGGTGCATTCTATAGTTTAAGTGCATCATACAATGCAAATAACTTCTGCTGAAATTTCTGAGTACAATTTGATACTTAACTTCAAGAAGCTATGGAATAATTGGAATATGTATTTGAAACAATAGAATATGAAGGTTTTAACTTGTTATAAAAACTAATAGAAAAATCAGTTTACTAAAGTGAGGATGTGATTTAAACGTTGGGTATAGCCAGTTATTGTATGATAAATGTTTTCCCCCGAGAATTTATTTTCCTTTCGGGGCTTACATTCCACCTAACATTTTAATGTTGCTCTTGAAAACCATGGAAGCAGTACATGTATTTCTGAAAGCCTGTGTAACTTAAATACCTGTAGGTTCCACCTAGCATTCACCAGCCTGACTTGAGTGTCTCTGTGTTAGTGCCTAAGCCAGGTGCACACAGCAGTATGTGACCATGACTGACTCTGTTTTATCTCTGTAGATGATGTGCTGCATACCTTGACTGGAGCCATGTCCCTGTTGCGACGATGTAGAGTGAATGCTGCTCTGACTATACAGCTCTTCTCCCAGCTGTTTCATTTTATCAACATGTGGCTTTTTAACAGATTAGTTACAGCCCCAGATTCAGGGTTATGTTCACATTATTGGGGAGCTATCGTTCGCCAGCAGCTGGGCCACATTGAAGCCTGGGCAGAAAAACAAGGTTTAGAATTGGCTGCTGATTGCCACCTGAGCAGAATAGTACAGGTGAGTGTATTTGTGATGAACACTTCTCACATATTTGTATATTCTAAGGGAATATTGGCCTATGCTGTGTTACTATAAAATAGTAAGTGGACTAGAATAGCTTGTGTGAATCAATCCTGGAACACTGAGGTAGCATTGAGGTAAAGACAGAAAATGTGTTTTCAACATCATTAATGTTTAAGTTACAAGTGAAATGAATAGTGAACATGGCTGTTCAATTTCCATTTATAAGACTGAGCTGTAACTATGTTGAACAGAGTCAGGAAGAGTAGCTGAAAAATTGATATACTTAATTTATTATAGCTGTAGTATTATTTCATCTTTTGGTACAGGAGATATATTTAGTATTTGTTTTGGGGGATATTTATGTTGCTTCTGTTACAAATCTGGCTTCTTGCTTTTTCTTTTCCTATCTCGTATCTAGAGAACATGGCTTAAGGTTTCATTCTGCTTTGAATTTGTCATCTGTGACTCTTTTCTCCCCTCTAGGCAACCACATTGCTTACCATGGACAAATACTCACATGCAGATGTTCCAAATATTAACAGTACTTGCTTTAAGCTGAATTCTCTGCAGCTACAAGCTTTGTTGCAGAATTATCACTGTGCTCCAGATGAACCACTCATCCCAACAGTAAGTCTCCTGTATCATTCATTGTGCAGTTTTAGCATACCTGAGATAAAAGACACTGGCTGTAAATAGCTATCTTATCTTTGGTGGAGGTACTTCACTGACTCAAGCAGGGTATTAACAAGAATCTCTTACACTGAGTTGGAAAGGAAGGTACCACTCCATGTCACATATTCAGAGAGGTGTCGCTGCATCTTACAGCATTTGTCATGAAATACAGAAAGGTGCTAGAAAGAGAACAGAGCACCCCTAAAATCTGGTTCTTTGTGTAACCAGAAGGAACAAAGATTGATAATTTGTAGAAATCAAAGGAAAGCATCAAGAACACTATGCTTTTTCACATGTAGGATGTAAAAATCCATGGATCTTTAATCCCTTCATACAAACAGTGGACAGATTGTCTTTTGATTAACATATTGATACCTGGAATTTGTTTGTATATATATGTATAATGTTGCTTTTGGAACTGGTTTTTTATCTTGATATTTAAGATGACTGACTATTCTAAGTTTTATCCATGGCAAAAGTCAAAAGACAGTGTGTTCCTTGCAGAATTGTAAAAATCACTCTTTAGGTAAACTCTGATAGTTCACTGATCTCAAAAAAAAAAAAAAAAGGCAGAGGAAGGCTAGTATTTATACAGCTGAATGCATTGTCTACAAAGTCCATGTTTTATTACCTTTAGATACATTTGTTTATTGAATCAGAGACAATAATACAACAGTTCTAAAGGTGTTGGGGAAGGGGGAGGAGGGACTTGTAGTCTGGAGATGTTTATTTGTTGGCTACCAAACAGTCTTTTGCTGAAGAACATAATTTATATTACCTGTTTACACATAGGTAGAATTCCATACTTGCTTGGTTTATTATTATTATTATTATATTAAAAACATGCACCACAAGCTTGGAAAATACAGAAGTAAAAATAAGAGTTTCTGTCACATTTGCTAATACAATTATCTATGAGGTATCATAAAATAAATCAATGCAGTGTGCTGACTATACATAGTGAAGCCAAAGAGTTTTATATCTGGTAATTTATTTTCCAGTTTGATTTTTCTTTCAATCTTAGCGTCTTCTTAATGTTAGGTTTTTTAGCTTAATGAAATTATCCCTTTGTAGTAACAATGCCTTTCTGCCTTCTGTCCAGGAATTGATAGAGAATGTAGTAACTGTTGCAGAAAATACGGCTGATGAACTTGCTCGCAGTGATGGCCGAGAAGTCCAGCTGGAAGAGGATCCTGACTTACAGCTGCCTTTTCTTTTACCAGAAGATGGCTATTCCTGTGATGTTGTCAGAAATGTTCCAAGTGGTTTACAAGAATTTTTAGATCCACTCTGTCAAAGAGGTTAGTTCTTTTGTTGTTTTACAATGCTCTGTGTAGCAAACACATAATGCAAAATACATTTTAGTTAAGTGTAAGCCACTTTTTCTTTGTGTATGTTTCAATCTTTCTATACTATGTTCTTCAAGTATTTACTTTTGCAGCCCATTAAAATTATTAAGGCATTTTTAATCCTTACCCTTTCTCCCTGTCCCTTTCACTCAGTTTCTAGGTTCTAAGTAAGCAGTGCTGAGTTTCTAGTGCCTGCTGAAACACTGTTTTGCCTTCGCTCCAAAACTTTTTTTGATTTTTAAAATTAATGTGAATTGAATAGTTAAATAATTTTTTTTTTTTACTCATCAGCTGCTTCTGTGTAACATTAAAAAACCCCCATGAACTTAAAATACTTCTTTCACTGTTGAAAAGTGTAAAAACTTAAGGTCTGGGCATTTGTAGTCCAACAGAATTTCAGATGACAAGTAGATGATAGATCTTGTGTTTGCATGAAAGTGACTTAAACTTGAGAAAGTAAAGCAGGGGGTCTGTCGGAGCATTTACAGTAAATGAACAAGTTATAATCTTTATTTGGTGCTACTCAATTTTATTAGAATTTTTACATTTTCTGCTTACAAGCAGTTGTTTAAAAAATCTGTACAGTAATGTCAAGGTAAATCAAGAGGCTGTAGCGAAGAAGGCTGTTGAAAAAGCAGCCTCACTCTATACTACACTGAAGCTTTGCAATTGTTGCTTCCAACTTAGTTAATAGAAAAGCTATATTCTTGCATTTAAAAGAAAAGTAGGAAACTGATTGTTTTAGAAGTCCAGTGAGTAATAGAGGATGTAGTCTTAAGACTAAAGAAGACTTGTAGAATAAACTATTTAATTAGTAAGTATAATTCAGTTGCCATACAAATGGCTGTATATTCATTTTAAGTAAGGCTTTTTTAATGCATACATTCATAATTTTACTTTTTGGGTATTCCTTAAATTATGCTGAGGGATTTTTTGCAGTGAAACAGTGTAAACCCAATTCTTGAAAAACGGTCTTTATGAGGAGGAGAATATCATACATTTGGATGGAGTGATTCATAATTTCTGTGTGATGTGGATTCTCAATGTCCCTGATCTAGGAAACAATGTTGGATATTTCTGAACTGCTGTGGCTTCTTTTTCAGAATTCTAGAAATTTTTCAATTAACAAAAAGTAAATCAAACAAAATGCCTGTTAATTTCGGTGTTACATTTAAAAACATGAGTGCTCTGCTAAGTCCATGTTGAGATTGGTTAGCTAGACCCTCTGCAAAGTAGATTTCTGTAGCACTGTCTTAATCAGAGTTCTGGTAGTTTGTATTCTAAAAGACGATTTGGTGTTTCATGTCTCTTTTGAATCTGGTTGGTAAAAACAATATTTTACAGCCCTGGAGTTTTCTATGAGCTTGCAGCATTTTTAAATCAGTATGGTTCTCAGAAGCAGCTGCTATAGAACTACAGGATTTTGTAGGTAATAGCATAAAATTGCAGTAAAGCTCATAATGGCATCTGAGATACAAGATTTGACACATTAATGAATATAGAAAGATGAATACTATTTTATTTTAATTAATCCCCTGAGAAAAGACTGACTATATTGATGTTACTTTTTCTTTTAGGTTTTTGTAGGCTAACACCTCATCCACGGTCACCAGGCACGTGGACAATATACTTTGAAGGTGCAGATTATGAAAGTCACCTGTCACATGAGAATGCTGAGCTGGTAAGTATTGATTCAGTGAATAATTATTGATTGAAATCTTGGCAAGCCATTGAGTTTTATGTGATCAGTTTTAGTCCTTATTAGGAATAATAGGCTTCATTGTTAAACATGTAGTTCATCAGTGAATTGGTGCATTTAAGGAACTGTTTGCAGATTTTTTTAAGTCAGTGTTTTTCTAGGCTGTAGCAAGATTATAATTTTCACATAAGCAAACTTCGTCCTACTCCCCCAATCTGAGAATAAACAGTGAAGATATTTCTTCTAAACACAGTCAAAATGTATATGCACATGGGTCTGTAAATAACTTGTGAATGGAAGTGCAGGCTGCTTTTATTTATAAACTAGCAGTTACCAACCAAATATTTAATATTAATTTCTAGTCTGGTGCTTTTTCCTGAAGAAAAAATAATTTAGTTTTCCTTTACATTATACTTAGTAAAAAATGGCCTCACTTCAGTGCAAGGCAGGCTTTTTTTTTCTTTTCTGTTGTAAGGGTTTGTTTGGTTTTTTTGTGGTGGATTTTTTCTGCTTGTCTGTTTGAATATCAAAGTTATAAAACAGCTTGGTTTTGGAAAGATGGTGGCTTTATGTGAAATAATTTTTAGAGCAGCTAAACAGAAATAGCTTCATATTTTAAATTAGTATTTTCAGCTTAAAAATGACTTGCTTTTCTAATACTTGAACTCAATCAGAAAGTTTTTTTTTTAATTACTTTCCTTGTCTTATATTTTTACTTGTCATGGGTCTTGTGGAACTTGCGGTTACGTTTGAATATGAATACAAGCTAAGGTGCTCCAACTGACAGGCTTCAGCTGATGAAGATTGTGATTACAACTTTTTGAGTTGAGGAACTGGCAATGTTGAAAGATATTAAAAAAAAATTACTGAACATGTTTGGGGGCTCAGGCTGTATTCGAGAGTACTCAGAAGTGAATTTTTTGAAATTTATTTCAAAGCTTTAACTGTGCCTTTGAAATTAATTGGCTTCATAATAATTCTGCAAAGATAATATCTTCTAGACACAGCACTAAAAGTTGAGCTCTCTATGTAGATCACTCTCACCTTTGTAATAGGAGCCTATGGAATCTGAACTTCAGTTTTCGTTAAAAGTTACTACAATTTTACAGAACTGTTACATTTCAATTTGTGATTCATTAATAATCTCTTTACTGAATTAAAGAAGGAGAAACAATGAGTAGACCTCAAAGTTTCAGCAGCGTAGTACAACACAGGTGTAGTACTTAATATGAATCCATATTAATGAAATGTTAGCTACTGTACCTGTAAAATAGTTACCAGATATGTTATTTAGGATTTGAGACCTGCTGCTCTAACAAAGTAGTTTTGTTTGTAATGAACTATTTTGCTTAGTTACTTTCCTAGCCTGGCAGTGAACATGAACTTCTGAATTTTTTCTTCTTTCCCCTTTGCTGTTTGATAGGCTCAGCCTTTGAGAAAAGAACCTGAAATTATCACTGTAACACTAAAAAAACAAAATGGAATGGGACTGAGCATCGTTGCTGCCAAGGTATGGAAGTCGGTTTGTTTAAGTGTTATTGAAAAAAGCTTCTGTTTTTATCAGCCTACTGTGGAAAATGTTAATGGAAAACGTCTGTTTCCCTTAAGTTGGTTGTGCACATTGTGTTGATCATGCTTTTATTCTGATTGGTAATGTTTCTTTAAAATACACAGATGTGGACAATACAAATGGAAACATAATATGGATGTAATTACTATGACATTTAAATTCAAACCTCTACTACTAATTTATTTAGTTTTTTCAGAGCGAGAAATTAGCAATGTTATTAAACTTAAAATTAATAAACAGGTGTATTTAGCACTTCTGCTGAAAGTAAAGATTAAATACAAAGAATGTGTGTGGGGATTAATTGATGAATGAACAAAACAATTCAAATGTATACATTAACGTTTGAATACTTTCTCCTATGAAGAAACCATATCTTTTGCACAGTGCAAGGATGCAAGGTGCAAGAATGGCTTCAGTTTTGTTTCTTTACAGTAGAGACCTACAGCATAATAGCCAAAATTGCGGGTGTATGCTGTACCTAGTAGCACTACATAGTAATGTATAGAATGCACATACAGCTCCAGCCACCAGATGGAAGACTCCACTAGTTGGTTGGTTTTGCTTTATTAACTGGATCAAGTAGCAGACAATCTTTTGAGTTTAAAATTTGTTATAAATTATGCAACAGTGATACTCAAAAGTCTGTGTTGTAATCACGTGGTGTACAACAGATGGAACAAGTCTTTCCTAATGTCTCTTCACTGTGTAGTACGTGAAATTTCAGAATACTGTGCTCCTCCTTGGCACTCAGTGCACGAGCTGAGAACATGATTGTTTTACTTTTAAGTTACCTTACATAGTTAATTGCTTCTAAACAGCACTGTTTGGTTTTTTGGGTTTTTTTACAACTTTCACTCATTTCATAGTCTGTTCTTGAAATGGTAACCTTGCATGGTATCAGCTTTTAAGAGTTAATTGTGACATCTGTAAAGGAATGCCTGGTGTCAGGTGTATAGTGCTAAACAATCTGCAGTTATTGAGGAAACAATGCAGGATCTGAAAAATGTAACTCAGTATTCTGCTCTGATTTTAGTGGAGCGGGTTAATAATTTGAGAAGCAAATACTTGATCTTTACACTGAATTAAATATGTATAATTTCTGTTGAATGTTTCAAAATGTGCCATGGAAGTAATTTTTTTTCCACTTTGTAAAATCTGCTTTCTCATCTAGAGTGAAGCACCATGTTACAGGGAGAAAAGTTTCCTTTTTCATTGGAGCTGGCAGGCTTCTAGATGTTGTTTTAACAACTGACATTTAACTTCCATTAGCAGTATGTAACAGTGCTACTGGTCAGTGTGTAAGCTTGATCAGAAAGTTTATTACAAGTTATTTAATGCCTTTCATGATTTCTTTATCATGATTGGTCATGGAAACAACAGTTTTCATCTCTGCGTAGTTGCAGAAACACTGGTTCAGGCAGTCATTGCATTTCATCTTACTGCTGTGTGCTGCACTAATACTGGAATTTGGATATAAGAACAGTTGTTTTAAATCTTGGTCTGAAGTAAGCAAGAAACAGATTGTTTTTGTTTTGGTGTATGTACAATAGAAACTTCTGCTTAATATGAAGTCATCAGAATGCTCATTGGATAGAAATGATCATATGCATTAAGTTTGAGAGAAGTTGCTGTAGTAGTTAAGTAGGATTATTTTCAAGAGGTTCAAAGTTGCTTATTGTGAGTCATTATTAGCATGTTTTTCCTGTAATAGGCTTCATTTAAAAAAAAGAGTAAAGAAGAATACAAAAAGTACACAAGCTCTATTTTTCTCAATCTGGTCAGAGCAGAACAGCTTAGAGAATTGAGTGAGTGTGACTGAAAAGCTAGCAAGGGTTGGTGCATTTTTTCTTTCTATTCCTTATCTTGTTGATATTTAATAGTAATTCTTTTTGTACATGTCTCAAGTAGTATATCTTTTACCAGCATAAAAGTTAAAATTCTCATTTTTAACTTTGAAAATGGAGGAAGAAGTCCAGTAGACCATTTGTTAACATTTTCTAAACATTAACTGGATGGAATACCTGAAAGGAGAGGGAGAGGCATATATGAGAACAGATTCAGATTTTTCTAAACTTTTTCGTAGTAAAAGGTAGGCTATTAATTGCTCATAAAGTTGAAGAAATGAAAGCTCACGCTTTCAGAAATACATAGTTGCTGCTGCCCTGCACAGGAGCCCAGTTTGATTGCTGACCCAGTTGTGTTTATTGAAGTATTGGTTTCTACAGTGCTTCAAAAGGGCTGTAGCAGTAGAAAATGCAGTGACTGGTCAACAGGTCCTGCTCCAACAAGTGAAAGACAACCCTGAATCTGTTTAGGTTTTGTTAGGAAAACAGTTCTTTTCCTGTGATGTGACAATAGTTGCTTTCAGTAACGTGTTGTGAGAATACCTTTGCATGTCAGTGCTGACCTGCCTTTCTTGTTACGGGCTTCTCATACTTGTCATGGGCTTTGGATGAAGCTTGTTAAAAATGCAGCGTGATGATATTCTAGAGGTGGACAAAATGGGCAGATTTTCAAGAGATCATAAAGAAAAATAATACCAATGGGTTACTTTTCTTCCTTCTACCCATTGCAAAAAAATGCATGCTTTCCTAGTAAATCTGTGCTCATCTCTGAGGAAACATCTAAAAAATTTCTAATAATTCTTTGAGTTTTTATTAGTTTTGAGGTTTTATTAGCTTAAAGTCTGTGTCAGTTAAGAGTTTCTAATGAGGAAATTGGAAATCATACTTTACATAATACCTTTACACAAAATGTTCTTAATTATTGAGTGATTGTCACTCCTTCTCTGCTGCAATCAAAAAAGGAGGATTGAAGCTGAAGCAAGGGTTGTATAAGCAGAGAAGGGATGCAACTTGGATTGAAATGCTGTGCACCTGCTTATTCTTATGATAGAAGTATCACCTTGGGATTCCAGGTGATTGCAAACATATGTACATTAATGTAAAAACAAACCAAAATCTGAAGAGGTGAGTCAAGGTGTATATGAAAGTATTAGGTCTCTGGGGAACCTTGTATTGGATCCTCTTCCCCCCTACTGACAAGTAAAATGTTTAAGTACATTATTTCTTTCATGTTCTAGTCACAGCTACTCATCTTTTAGTTAATTAGAAGTTTTAAAGGCCTGCCAGGAGTGCCAGAAAGAGCAGAAATTCAGTGCATCACCTAATTCACCTCACTTTGGTGTTTTCTGAGGCAGGACAGCCCCTCTGAGCAAACATGTAGTAAGTGCATATGCTATATGCAAACATAGCAAAGAAAACAAGTTTAGTTATGAAACAGCTGTTAGCTGCCAGAACAGTGTAAACAGTGTTGGGCTTGTTTGGGTTTTGTTTTTTTATAAATTGGGAAAATACCTAAAAGCATTTCTTAAACTGAATGCTTTAAACCAATTTTTATTTAAAATTCAACTGTATAGTTTCATGTGTGATCCAAAAAAATAACTTCTTGTTCTGCCCTTCGGTAGATTTGCGTGTTTTCTTACAGTAATACTCTGTAGCTTTATTAGCAATAGCTTTTGTAATAGGTATATGGAAATGTAGTTGGTAGGAGTGGTCGGGCACAGGGAACGGGGAACAGTGTTGCTTTTTGAGGCTGTGTGCAGACTTTGGTTGCTCTAACCCTGAAAGATGTTTTGATGTTAAAAGCTGCCAGACTCCAAACCACATTGTGGTTAAGTTTTTATGAAATCCAGATGATTTGGAAGCTGCGTGTGCATGCAGTTTACTTTAAAAATATATCACTTTTTTGGGGGCTTTCGCATGTGACTTCTTGGCCATCTGTGGGCCAGCACATTACTTCCTGTTTAATTTGGAGGTTTTTGTTTTTAGTACAAAAGGGCTCCCTTTTTGTTTTTTCTAGCAGTTTTCAGAGTTTAATAAAGCCTCTAAAGTAAATGGAAGTCAGAACAGCATAACTGATTACGTAAGGGTCTGAATATTGTATTGGTTATAGCTGGTGTTGATAAATGCTACACTGTGTCATAGCATCGAGCTCCGAGTTATCTTGATGGGTATCTTGGAAAATCCAGCAGACTAGAGCTGGTGGTTGCTGTTGAGGGCTGGAAGAGAAGTGGAGAATTGTTTTTTTTCTTTCAAGGATCTGTAGTCCCGGAGATCAAAATGTGGTTTTCTGTTGTTGGAAGAACAGAATCCATGGTAAGTCCGTTCAGGTTTCTGTTGGGACTGTTTTTCTCTGAAGTTTTACTATCCCTGTACTTTTTCCTGCTCTCTTGCCTGTTTAAACCTGCCAGTAGTTATTTGTTCATGTAGCAACTATGTAATACAGCATGCAGTTAAATATAGTCAGATGTTAGTAGCTAACTTTCTAAAATCTAGAAAGAAAAAACTAATTTTTAGCTTGTTCTTCATATGCACTTCTGAAACTTGTGGAAGTGACTATTAATATTTAAAGTTTCAGGTGTGATAACTACTGTTTTACTGTGCCAGAGCATGAATAGCATGACCTGTGATCTGTTTACTTGTCATATTAGTTGGCTTTAATCCAGGTTCCTCTAAAAGTCTGTTTTCCTCTTATAAAATCTTAGTAGAATAATTAAAATTGATGTCCCAAATAGTGTAAGATTTTTAATACTCTCTAGACCCTTCTGAAAAGACCAGAACATGCAAATTCATTGCTCTTAGGGTGTCTTATTCAACACGTTCGCAGAGGAGAGGCATTTAAATTCTGTTTAGGTTACTATTGCACAAAAGAAAGGATTCCCATGTTCTGCAGGAACAATAGAGCAAGTTTTGTTGATTAATCTTTGCATGCTGGTTATACTTATTAGTGTATTGTGATTTAGTTCTTTAAAGTATGGCATACTTCTTGTCCTGTTATCTTCTAGTAGTATAACAGAAAAAGTTACCTTAAAATATATACAAGCACCTTAAAATACATATGTATATGCCCCTACTGGCACATAAATCAGAGTGTATTTTCTAGGATTCTTTAGCAGGTAGTCAGATTAAGTAGTGCTTACTAAAATAGTATCAGATGTGAAAAGGTCTTTCTTTTTTAATAGAAGCATTTTAAACATGAATATTACAGTTCAGCAGTAAATACTCCGGGGAAGAGACTTACTGTTCTAAAAACAAGTATGTGACATCTTACCCATAAATAATTTGCATTATTTGGCAACGTTGTTTGTTCTTAAAGGTAAATTAAATTAAGTTGCTTTAATTGCTAAACCATTGCTTGTCATTTTATATTTAGCACTCAATTCAAGGTGTTAAATTTAAGGAGGGTTTGAGACTACAGGAATATCAATTTTGATTTAAATTTTTTTCCAAGGTTTTTTGCTACTAGTATCTTGTAGGAGATCCATGTAGAAGGAACAACTTTAAACATTCATTTAATTATTTCTTCCCAAAATTGAAAATTAGGCTTATAGTTAATAATACTGGTAACAGTAGACATATTTGGATTGCTCTAACCTGTATTTGCAAATATAGACAGGTGGCAGGATTTTTTTTTAACTGTTTATTAATGCTTTATGTGTGTTCTAGGTCTTAAGATTTCAGATAGCTCAGTATTTGAAGTCTTCTTGTGTCTGTGTTTTCTAAGTATTTAAGGAAATTATCTGGCCTTTCCTCCCAGCATGAATTAATTGAAATGTTTCAGTAATAAGATTTAAAATTCTTTTGTGGGGGTGGTTTTTTTTTGTTGCTGTTGTTTTTGTTTTTGGGGTTTTTTTTTGAGCGTTCAATACTAATTCACCTCAGTGGTCTAAACTACTGGTGTTGCCTTAACAGGCTTCTTTGGAGGACCTTAGTGAAAATACAGTATATAATTCCCATTTCCAGAACAGATTTCTCAGTCTTACAGAAATAAAACAGTATGTAGGTTGCCTGTTTTAGTCTTTATCATGAACAAGTAGCTGTGTGTTAGCAATTTGCCTGGGTTTTGTTTTTGTTTAAATTTTGGTGCCCTGTAGATGTTGTACAAAATCTTGTTAATGCTTTTATATGCTGTGTAAAATCTGAAGGTTTTGATCTGAACCATCACAGTGTGATTGTTCTTCTCAGCAGCTGTGAGACCTCAGTTCTGCTCAAGTGGAATGGGTTTTGTCTTATTTATTTGCATGTATTTAGATTGTTACTGCAAATAGGTGACCCAGAAATGTATTTTAGGCCTTCTGAAAGAAAGTGAGTTTTAAAATTCATGTACCATCTCCTCATTGCACTAATACCCTGTGTATGCAGGTACTTCTTAGCATGCCTGCTAAAAATGTGCACCTATACTGTAGCTAGAATTCCTGTACCAGACTTCATTAAATTCTGGAATTCTAATAACTTTGAAAATTCTGTTTTGATACATGTTAATACAGCATTTTAATTTTAAATTTTTTTACTTCTATTAATGAAAAAGACTTTCAGAACTTCATGTGTCGACATTTTCCTGTATGAGTAGTACTCTCAAGTTGGAGTACAAATTTAGGTTCTTCATGTGTTAGTGTACACACTGATCCTGGATTACATTGTATCCATCTGAAACTGCAGAGCCTGCATTCCGTGGAAGTTAGTGCTCTGGGGTTTTTGGGTTTTAATTTATCCTTAGCTATAGAGGCAAGTGCTATTTCTCTGAAAAGGTGCAGAGATACAGGGTGAGTTTTTTTCCAAAATAAATTGCCCAGTATGTCTTGCCTGTGAAGCCCAGTGCAGACATCATTAGATCAGAATTGTCTTACCAAGAAAGAGCATCACAGAACCTGCAGTACAGCTTGTAGATTTGTATATAACTCTGACTCAGCCCTTAGTGTGGCAGTGATCATGGAGTATTTACAGCAAATGTACATTAAAAAGTTAACCCTTGTCTGGTGAAATAGAGCTCAAGCAATAAATTATCCTTGAGCTCAGTGAAAGGTTTTTGCTTTGAAGCAAAAGAGAAGTGGAATCAAAAGCTCATGTATTTAATTTCTTTCGTTGAAAATTAGGAGTGCCTTTAATGCATTTGTAGAATATCATATTAAGTTGCAGCATTTATAATAATAAAGTAGACTTCTTTTTCAGAAAGTTTAAGAAAGACTAATGAATAAAATTTGCTTAGTCTTTTACAAACATTGTATATGAAGCATTTTGCCTTTACTTCCCACTTACCTGTGTCACGAGAGTAAGAGTAAAGTAAAATAAGTTAGGAACTGTTGAATACTTGATCCCAATCTTAGAATGAAATGTTAGGCCAGTTTCTTTAGCTAGCTCTTTCAGTTGATTTGATTTTCATCAAGAAAGATTTATCTTTTTGAAGTACTCAATTCCTGGGGTGTGAGAGAAACCATGCTGTTGCAAATTTTTATATATTTTTGTCTAACACAGAAGATTCTACAGCTCTTTGTGTCAGTGTACATGGTTTCCATGCTGAACAATATTAAAATCCCCAAACAACTATATATGCACCAGAGTACAGTACAGTATAATTTATTAACACCATTTCAGGAGGTCCACAGAACATCCTGGCTTTTAAAGCACATTTAGAAGATAAGAGGGTGTATTCGCTTGCTTGCTTTGTGTGCAAGTCAATCTTGATTGCAAACATTCTTTTATTATAAAGTAACACCTAACACTTACTCCATTAAAAAGAACAACAAAACTCTTCAGTCTTTTTTCTGTACTCCTTTAGTGGTTTCTTGTAAATAGAGCATCGGGATACACCAGACAGAAAGTTTCTAGGTTGTTGGATGTACTGCTGCCAATCTACTTTTTTTTTTCCTCTGACTAGTAAGACACTTATTTTTCATCTGTTTTTCCCACTCAGTGCATTCTAAAGCTGCTGTGGAATTGGTCATAGCAGTTAAATGCTTAATGTTGCTTTGCCTGTTGAGCGATGTTGATTATCACCAAAGTTTGAATTTATAGTGCTTGTTTTGTTTAATTGGAAATATTTTGCCCACTTGTGACTGTACTTTGTCTACCTCCAGAAACATTTGTGTTTTAGTCCCCAACATGGAGTATGTGAGAGGGGAAAGCTGAAGTGTGTCGTATGTAGAGCATAGGTCAGTTTTAAAATTCTTTTTAAGTCAGGGTACAACATGACTCAGTGCAGCTGTAGCCACAGCTAACAGATCAGTTTTAGATACAGTAGGCTGGTTCACCTCATTTATATTTGAAAAGTATTTTCTCTAATGATGACAGATTTCCAAAGTGTCTGCATTGGTCTTAAGGCAGCGTAGGCCTTAGCTTTCTCTGACAAAGTGGAGTTTTTCTGATTTTCTAAGTCCAGAAAAGTCTGCCCTTGCTGGAGGTGGGACCAATAGCTAAAAAGCTGGCCTTTCTCCTGCCTCTGGGCCCACAGCAAGTAGTTCAATGGGTCTTGGGCTTAGTACATTTGGAGGAGGAGATAAAATATATACTTGTCCAGATACAACCTAAAGAATGCATGCAGCTTTATGGAATGTGAGTTTTTGGGTGGTGAAAAACCTTCACTTTTGCCTCCTAGAGAATAAATTTGTAAATTGGCTGCATAGTTTAGTAAACTGTTATTTTTTAAAATGCTTACAAGCTTGAGTTATTTAATTGCTTGTAGACTAATTACTTGCCAGGGCAGACAGAGTGAGACTTGATTCTGTTCCATAAACTTGCTTTTAAGGATGTTTATTACAACTTGCAGAGATCTTCTGTGTAAGCCTAAGAATATGGAATCAGAGAATTAGCCTTGATAAAAATCAGTGAAATCTACTCTGGGTGTAGGCAGATAAAAGATTTCGGGCCTGATGGCTGGTATCAGGCTTGATAAACTACATTTCTATGCTGTTTTCTTTAAGGACATTTTAGTTGCAGTTGATTCATACTGTATTAAACTGTTTCATTTTTACAAAATACCACAAAAGCTTATGTGACTTGGGAAAGCATTATGAGACATCTGAGATACCTTTAGTATTTGTTTATGTAAGCACACATTTATGTGAACCTACATTATTAAAATAAAAGTTAGTGTTTGCATAATTATGAAAAATCCAAGAAAATCTTGAAAATTACTTATTTAAAAAGATCTACGGTTATGTGAACTACTGGAGTGTTTTGACATATAGTCTTGGTATCTGAAACCACTTAAATTGGAGTATTACTTTGAAAAGGTTGGTGACTGTATGACACTTTTGTGGATTCAAAGTATGATTGGAGAGTGAAGATACTTTCAGTTCAGGACTACTTTTTTATTTTACTGTTTATGTGAAGTGTGAAATCATTTATGTGTGTATGTACTTAAGACAGAAATTTACATTTCTATATTGAAAGACCATTAGGAAGACTATCTGGCATATTATGGAAATGAAAGTAGGCTTTTAATACATCTAACATTTTCCAAAAAATTGTTATTGAAGGGTATTTTTTTAAATCATGTGTGATTTTGCCAGTGTTTGGAAGCTATTCGTTGCTCCAGTTTTATCAGAGTGATAAACAAAGTATATGAAACTCAACGGGTGTGGGTAAATGAGGCTTCAGAACAAGTGATGACAAGACCTTGCTGTTAATTGTCTGGAGTAGCACCGGTTTGGTTAGGTGCTGTACTGCAGATCTGCTCTGCAGATGCATAATTTTTCCTTAATTACTTAATACAATTCTACTGTTATTTCTAACAACTGTAAAACTGTTTTTATAATAGTTCTTGTAGTTCTCATTACAGGTATAGAAATAACTAGGTCATTTTACAGGTCTATTAAAACTGCAAGAATATTGCTAACCTCCCAGAAAGTACAGTGGTTTGTGATCCACCTACGTTAGGTGGGCACGGTGTGTGCGGACGGGAGTAGTTCAGCTGTTAAGAGGTTAGCACCTGGTCAAGAGATGGATGTTCACTTGGGCTCATTCTTTAGCCTGGGGTACTGGTGGGGCTGTGCGGTGTCTCAGCACCTCCAGGCCACCATTCTGCAGGTGGCAGGTCCCCATGAGCAGGGCACAGCATGGGTGGCTCACCTGGGAATGAAGCTGCCTGTTGACTCTCACTGGAAGGATCTGGCTGTTGTTTTCACCATGCCATTATGGCTGCTTGTCCTGGCAGATACCAGATGGGAAGGAGGAGTCTGCCTGCTTTTAATGCTTTTATGGTGACTCACCAGCTCATGGATAGCTGTGATGCTGCCATTAAAAAGTCTGTCTGATATTCCTGTTTTTCAAACTGTGACTTTTCTATACAGTTGCACTATATGGTGTGTTCTGATTCTATGACTTATGGAATGTATGTGAGCAGAGTTTCCTGTGTCTGTTACTGACAAGGAAATTTTATAAAACTCATCTTGTGCCATAGCAACACTAGCAATAAAAGTCTGTTCTCCTTAACTGCTCTCATTAAATCTGTCATGTTTATTAATTCATTACTATGGTACTTTTGTACATCCTTAATTTTACATCCTCCTGATGTAGGAGTAGTAGGGTTTTTTTTAGATCACTGTAGTTTATCTTGTTCTTTTCTTCATTGGTCTGACTACTCTGTAGAAGTAGCTGTGATGGTTTGTTTTGGTTGGGTGTTTTTTAATGCTGCCTCTTTTATTTCTACAGTTTTCACAGTGATATTTTTAAGCAAATGCAATATTTTGTGCACAATCCTTTTAGAGCAAAGAGGGGCTTGCAAAATAATGCTGATTTTGCAAACAATTATGGGCTACTGTGTGCTGATATATTATAAGTGGATGTGATGGAAAATGACTTGTTTTCTTTTTAGACTATGTCAAAAACTGAGGTTAGATTACATTATCCAGCTTGATCCTTTGGCTTCTTTAACATGACAAAATTTTTGTAGTTAAGCAGAAAATTGTACCAGGCTTAAAAGGGGCAAATACCTTTTTGGACAACAAGTATGAAATCTTTGCATAGCATTGTCTCAGCTGAGCTTGCTTTTTTTTTAATGCATTGAATTGACTTGGCTCTGTTGTATCAACTTTGTTTTCCTTCCATCCTCCTGGTCCCAGTGAATTTGTAGGTGTTTTTTTTTTTTGAGATTGACGTCTGTGTGACTTGAAGAATGAAATCGTAGAAACACACATAATATTGGGGGGAGGTTGTTTATTTTCTTCAGCTTTCAGGTTCTCTTTTAGTGAGGTACTGTAGTGGTTAGTTGTTTGCTCCCCTGCCCTGTGTCAGTGCCATCTTAAATATAATGTATCAGCATTCTAGAGGCTGAAGTTATGCTGACCAGAGGTGCCAAAATTAGAGAGTGCCAAAAAAGAGGTGCTCTTTAACTGCTAGGGATTGCTGTAGTTGCATGAGTTCTCAGAACTCTTCCAGTCTTTCAGGCCCTACAGGAAAGTAATTCAGTCAATTTATTTGTTTCTTTATTCAATAAATTCTTTACTGAATTCCTTCATGAAAGGTGATATGTCCTGGGATCTAGCTCAGGTTTTCCAGTTGTCCTGTTGCTATTTAGAAGACAATTATAAGTGAAAGTTTACAGAGTCTTTTGTTACTTCTTAGTTTTCCAAATATGAGTACTTAGCAAGCAGTTTTCCTGAATTAGTTGAGAAGAATATGTGTGTCTATGTATAAGAGCACATTTGTCAGTATATACCAATGTTATGTATGTTTAAAAAAAAAAAAAGTTGTCTCTCAGGTGAGATTTTAATGTTGGCTTTAATTGTTGGATTTTAATGGGTTTTTTGTTGGCTCCAGTCTGTCTGAATTCATTAATCACCAAGATAAACAGTAGTGTTTTTTAAAAAAAAAAAAACCTGAAAGCTTTTGCTGAAGTTCCAGCTGGTTAACTGTTCTCTGCTCCACAGTCTTTGGTCATATTTTAGGTGATGTTAGATTTGCATGGACTCTGCAACTCATGGCCTGTGAACAGTACTGATGTGAAACTCAACAATCATCGTCATCCAAATGCCTAATAAACCCTCTCTGTGTTTTATTTCCTTGTTTTTTATTTTCCTTTGGGTTTTTTTTAATTTATAGCCTTAGGTTGTAATTTTAGACTCCATCTTGTAAGATTTTTCTAAACATGTTTTTGTTCTGTGAGAAGAACTATTGCAAGCTAGCCTGTCTTGTAAAAAATAAAGCTACTCCTCTTTTCTAAAAGCTTCCCTTTCTTCCTTCAGTCCCACTTTAAATATTGTCAAACCCTGTATGGGGACACAGATATGAAATAAAGGTAGATCCAAGGAAAGTAGAACTGCTGAGTTTTAATCTCTCGGTTTATTGATAGTGTTTCATTTATCCTCTTGACTTGTAGCTCCTTTTATTCTAGCTCTCATTGAGGGAGGGCTCCTTGTTTATTTAGTTTTTACAGGGTAGTTTAGTCACTTAAACATTTTCCCCTATGTTCTTTTCTTCATTTAGATTTAGAATAAAGACCCAAGTTACCATTCTAAACAGACTTCTGTATGCAGAAGTGTCCTGTGTTTATTTTTACCTCCCAAGTAGGATTAGAAAATCTATTAAAATTCCAGTTACTAAAATTCCAGTTAAATGTAAAAGTTGTCCTTTATCATAGAATTCTGACCTGTAAATCACAGCAAATTTAGGATTAGTTATTCTCATACTCTGACTAAACTCCCAGTGCATGACAAACTTGCAAGTGCAGTATGTTAACATCTTTCAACTTGTGCTGTTTTAAAACATTTAATTACTTAAGAGAAGTGTGGGATTATAAGAAAATCTTTATACAGGTATTGTACCTCACACAAATGTGTGGCTGCTGGATCTAATAGTTTTCCTCAGTTTCCCCCATATGTTGGCATTGTGTATCTTACAGATGAATAAGCCCGAGCATGGAGAAGATTATTTTCAAGAATCTTTTCATGTTTTGATTCAGAGACCTATTAAAGCTTTCTGGAAAAAAAGGGGGGGAGAACATTTTTATCCCATTGTCCAATTACATGAATCAAAGTGCATTGTGTTTTTTAGGAGGATGCATTTTCATCAGTTCTACATGTCATTTATCTCCATCCCTTGCTAAAGTTAGAAATTTTTTTTACATTTTGAAGGGGAATGGGTGGGACTTGGCAAAGTTGGGAAGTGTCTCTTCAGTGTGTTTGCCATGCAGGCATTAAAAAGCTTAAAAGGAAGACATTTTTCCACTGTAGTTTAGTTCTCTGTGTAGGAGCCTGAATGTGTGTAGGTGTTTGTTTTGCAATTGTTTTGGGGCTCAGCTCTCACTAGAATACAGTTGGTTTTGCAGTTGTTACTCAGAGCTGCTTGAAAAGTTAATAGGTGAGCTATAGTAGGATTTAGGAATTTCAAACAGTTTAAGTCGTTGGGTTGAAAATAACATTATTCACCAAATAGTGGAATCAACCCCCCTTAATGATCCAGGCCCCTCCTAGCAACCCCCTTTCCTGCACTGTTAGGAACAGTCATGCTGTGCTGTAAACAATTTAAGGAAGCTGATTTAGTTGAAAACAAAGCTTGTATTTGGGAGGAGGGGAACTGGAGCCGGGGATCAGCTGAGCCTCCAGCCAGGTCTGTCATGGGACCTGCTGGGACACAGTAGTGCCTGCACAGCTCCAAGTGTGAGACAACATGGGAGCAGACAGGTGGGTTTCTTCTTACACTCTGTATGAGTGCCCTACTAGTGTCATTGTAATTAATTTATTAGATAATATTTTAAAAATCCTGAAATGTGTAAATAGTGCTTCACTGCTGGTCTCCAAATTGGTTCTCTCTGCTTTATGCGCTTTATTTGTGCATAAAGGTTTTTGTGTACTGATTATTTAACTGGATTGTACAAGCACAGAATGGAGGTGTTTCTCATATTGAAGCTTAGGTCTGATGTACTTCAGGTATCAGCATTTTTAGATACCATGTTCCATTCCGCAGTCCCCAATTCACTGTTACTTGAGTTCTGTTCAGCTAATACCTTCCTTATAGAACTTTTTTCCCCCTAGGGTTCTGTTTTGGCTATGCATTGTAAAAGTAGTATCATTTAAAGGTCTTCAGAGTAGTGTTATACTCAGTTCAGTACAGAAATGTTGTCACCCAGGTGAACTGAAGCAGCAGTAGTAGTTTAGTGGATTTTTTTCCTTAAATTATTACTTACAGTGAAGTACTTCCCAAATTTTTCCTCAAAAGGGTATATTTTACTTTCTGCAAGGATTGTGGGGAAAAAGTTGCATTGAGTGTGAAAGAAAATGGGTAGATTGGTAGCACTAGAGATTATGGAGGCTTTTTAAAATTTAGAATATCTTACATTATTTTTTGAAAAACACCTAAAAGGGTTTTGGGGATTTTGTATTTGGTTATGTATAGTGGAGAAAATATGCTGTAGGTTTCAGTATGTTAATCTCAGGGAGAGAGAATAAGCCATCTCTTTATGCTTACTGCATTCTTGCTTTCCACAGTCCTTTACAGTTGTGTTCTTCTGTTTGGACTAAAAGCCACATGGATACACATGCTTCTGGCATTAAGGACTGGAGAAAATGAAGTGAAAAGAAGGTTTATCATATTTTTTTACAGATACACCATATTACTGCTCCATTTTATTTGTGGGGGAATAGTTTTAATTATGTTGACCTTCACATTCCTTTGAAAGAAAAGCAGTTTATTAAGTAGTTCACAAAGAAATCTGGTTTTTTTTTTTATTCTACTGTAATGTCAGTAAATAGTAACAGGAAAATTCATGTGGTGTGTATGAGAATTTTGTTCACTTTGGAGTTCCGTATGTGCGGCTATATATTAAGAAGCTTTTTGTGTTGCTAATAATTGTATATTTCCTTCTAATGCAGACTTTTGGAAAGTAGAACTAAAGCAAAATGAAGTCTGTTTCAACAGAAATTAGGAATTTAGATTCAAGTTACTGTAAAGCTTAGGGTAAAAGTTGAAGGGAAGGTGAGGAGTTGATTTTAAGGATATTTAGTAAGACGTCTTCCCAAGCTTGTGAAGGCACATGCATGTTGTTAGAAACATGTTAAATGACATGTGAATTAGAGGAGAAGCTCATTGGTCCTGATAATACATGAGTAGATGTGGTGGCTGATAATGTTGGGGTTTTTTTGAAGTAATCTGAATAGAGATTTGTTTTTAAATAATTTTTATGCTTTCAAAATTCATTAGTTTTGTATTTAAGTGAGACAACTTGGAGCTAACACATCTGCTCAAAACTTCCTTTAAAAGAACAGTTAAGAGATTGAGAAACTGTATAGGCATCATAAAAACATGAGAAAAGAAGGAATGAGGAGTAAAATGTCAGCTCCTTTGAATCATAATGAAGAATTACTGTCAGGGTTAGAGTATAGGTGCAGTTAGAGCAAAAATCTGAGTGATATGGTATCTTCCAGCTGTGGTACCTTTAGCCAAAGAACATAACAAAAACAACTGTAAGATGTTTCACTCCTATGAGGAAAGGCTGGGAGAATTGGGATTGTTCAGCCAGAAGAGAAAGCCCCAGAGTAACCTAATTGTGGCCTTCCCAATATGGGGTTGCCAGATGGCTGCAGGGGGACTCGTTAGAAGGGCAAGACAAGGGGAAATGCCTTTAAACTGAAAAAAGTAAGTTTAGATTAGATGGTCAAAAGAAATCTTTATTGTGAGGGTGGTGAGGGATTGGAGCTGGTTACTCAGGTAAGTGGTGGATGCCCCAGCCCTGGAAGTGTTCAAGGCCAAGCTGAATGGGGCTCTGAGCAACCTGGTCTAGTGGAAGGTGTGTTTCCCTGTCTGTGGCAAGGGCTTGGAGCTAGATGGTCTTTAGGGCCCCTTCCAACCCAAACCATTCTATGGTTCATCCCGGTTTCTAGCTTTCTTTAATTTCAGAATGTGTTATATCTGTTCTGGGGGGTGTATGTTGTTTGTTTGTTTGGATTTTTTTCTCTGAAGCCTCAAAGAGCCCTACCAAGAATCTCAGATTCTGTTTACACATTGGCATCTTTCAGCAGTCTTGTTCCTGGCTGTTTCCCAATTTAATTATGAAATCCTATGGAAAATGTCTTGCAGGGCAGAGGTTTGTTGCATTTTGTTTGGGTTGTGTTTGTGTTTTACTATTTAAAACATGCTAGATGTGATAGCAGAAGTAAGAAAGTTTTTTGTATTGGCTGATAAGAGAGATAAATAATTCTATCAGTGCAACTCATAATCCCATTGGTCTTCAGTTCCTTGATCATTGCTGAGCTGAGGAGCCCATGTCTGCTTAGTTGGTTCTGTCAAGAAAGGTATTCTGTGTTTCTGATGATTCTTGTTATCTCCTGAACCTCATGGTTCTGTTGGTGTCATTTTGTAAGGGAGTAATCAGAATTCTGAACAGTTTTATAAATGTGACCCTTTTAGATTTTTAGTGACCCTGGTGGTTTCTGCTTTGTTCTTTTCCGTTCTGCTGGCTTCCAGATTTCTGAGCTGCTATAAGATGGCTCTGAAAACAGTGACTAAACTTTAGGAGTTCAAGTCAGTTTAGAAACCACTCTTTGGTATTAGTGCAACAGAAAATGTTTATTTCATCGTTTTCTGCAAACCAATATAAGCCACATATCATGGGCTTATACAGAAGGTTTCAACTTCATTTAATGTGCGCTAAGAGTCAGAATGAAGCATGAGAAAGGTGATGTGTATGGATGAATATAGTGTCTGATGCAATACACGAGTACCAAAGTTGCTTGATTAACATGTGCTCTGTTTTAAGTGGCAGTGCTCTTCCAAAGGTTTGCTTGTTTTTACCTAATCTTTGTATTGGACAGATCTTCGTCTGAATTTCTGTACCTAAGGGGAAGAGATTCCTGCTAGCATCCTTTGAAGTTAGGACTGAATAAAAATGCTGTCAGTTCCAGGTGGCTTCAGAGGAATCTGGTTATCCTTGGTCAGTTTGGCCCCCAAGAAAAGCTTGGTCCATGTTTGGTCCTTGCAATGACTGATGTGATGCATGAGGCTATAACTGCGAGGGTGGGTGGGTGAGTTGCTGTTGATTCTTTCGCCCTTTGGAATTCAAGGAGCTTGCCTTCAGGTATATTTAGTAGTGGCTGGAGGCAGAGCAAGGGACATAATTTAATTTTCAGTTCCCAACAAGGGAAGGTGGTAACTGGTTCTGCCAACGGTGCCCTGATGGGAACTGGCACCTTAGAAGGTTGGAGCATTACTACACATTTGGACCAGTGAAGTACATCATCACCCCATTATTGCTCCAGTGTTCAGCATCATGTGATCCTTCTCCAACTCTTGGTTTTGACTTACTTGATGAATCTTCTATTTGGTACATTTAGTTACATTATTGTTTGCCTTTTTTTCGGAACGCTTATGAGCATGGTGAACAGCACATTCATTTAGGGCACCTCTGCAAGCTTCCATTCCTTGTGAAAACTAACAACTTTTGATCCATTATGGAACCCATTATTAATACACAAGGACAAGTTCTTTCTCACTGCATGTCACCTTGAAGTCTTGAAGAACTCCTGCTAAAAGATCTTGCAATGTCCATCTTGGAAGTCTAGGTATTCAGCTAGATCATCCTTCCTCATGTACATCTTGGTTGCTTGAGGAAAAAAAAAAGGGATTTATGAAGTATGATTTTATTTTCCATTACATTTATCTAGCTGTCTTGTGACTTGTGTTTCTCATAACTTTAGACAATTTTTCTGGTATAAAGTTAAAGTTATTCTGCAGTTACTGCAATGTTTCTTTAGAGCTCTTTAAAAAAAAACCAGAAAGCAACTAAATTCTTTTAACTGTCTTTATATTCTTTCTAGACAAAGTATCCATATTTCAGTTATTTTCTGTATTTTTTTCCTTTTTATCCATAAGTATGGCTTAAGCAATTATTATGAAAAATTTGGACACGTAGAATGTTAATCTGGAATCATAAGACTTGAAGGAATTCTTTTTCTGTGGCTTTTGTGTAAACATTTGGGATTAACCTAAGATTTAATGAAAATAGTTCTTTCACTTGCTTCGAAGAGCCTATCTGTATAACACTAGCTTTGAATAATCTTCACCTTGATTCTTATTCTACTTTATTGTAACAATGGGAGCAATGCATGCTTTTGCTGCCAAAAGAAAAGAGTTGAAAAGGAGGCGGGGAGGGAAAGGAGGAAGCTGGATGTTCAATATCACAGCAGCTTGGGGGATTATTTTAGAAAAATGATACAATTAAGACTGTGCTCTGTTGAAAACATACTTAGCACTCTCCTAAGTGACTTGCAAAGTAAAACAACACCGTTTGCTGTAGTAGATAAATGACAGGTAATAGTCTTACCTTATAAGAGACAATTTAAAGGTTTGTGATACTAACATTTGGACTGATTCGTGTGGTGTCTTGTACATTGGAGCATGTGGATGACACAACAGCATGGCTTGAATAGATGCTTTCATTCTTGTATCTTGGTATCTGTTGGTTGTCTTGCAATAAGTTCACTGTTAACAGTCCTTTCAAAATATAGCAGAACACTTTTGAGAAAGATGTTTTATGAACAAAATTGCATGGTTTTGCAGTAGACTTAAATATTGACTCTGTCAATTCTGAAATACTTATGTCTGCTTTACTTGTTTATGTAAAGCTAGAGGCATTCTTTGTTCCTTTACACTGGCTCCTTTACAGTCCTAATGAATGTAAAAACATTTCTATTCCTTTTTCCTGTAATCTGCAATTTACCTTGTTTCATTGGGGTACAGTGCACTCTTTTGAAACATAATACAAAGAGGTATAAATAACAACATGCGTGTAAAAATGCAAATAAGCATTTCTTCTTAGAAGGGGACTAGAACACAATTCTAAAGTATAAGTTTTAGTTAATATATTTTCTTTCTTATTCAAATTTGCATTAAGACCAAATATTCTTTGCTTCTAACAAAGCTTGTAGTTTTGATAGGCCTAATATTAAATTTTTCATATGACTTTAATTGAACGTAACTCTTCACTGTATAATTGGTTTTTCTCCAGTTTGAAAATAAATAAAAGTAATGAGAAAGTAGAGGTTTACTTAGCCATGTAAAATTCAGATTAAAGTTTGTGGAGTGCTTAAGAGATCAAATACAAATTAACTAAATGAGTGCCTCTTTCTCTGTAGGGTGCTGGTCAAGACAAACTTGGAATATATGTCAAGTCTGTTGTGAAAGGAGGTGCTGCGGATGTGGTTAGTAATATTCTTAAATATCAGATTTCAAAGGTAGAAAGAGCCTTTGGAAATGCTTTAAAATCCTTTGTTGACTATTTTGTGTGAATGATTGTTTTGAGATCATGTTAACATCAGTGTATGATTTTTCTTCTCTTGAATACGTATTTAGGATGGTCGTCTGGCTGCAGGGGATCAGTTGCTTAGTGTGGATGGTCGAAGTTTGGTGGGCCTGTCCCAGGAAAGGTACGAAATGCTTTCCTTGGTTGGTTTTATGTGAAGAAAATGTTAGCTTAATAACGTACTGAAAGGGACAGAAGCCAATTTTTTTTACACTTTAGGGTTTGTCTTGTCTTTTGACAACTGCCTGTGAATAACCTTAGTAACAAATTCAACTGTTTGTGTACTGTTTTTCCCTTCTTTTAATGCAAAATGGGTTATCTATATAGAAGAGATTGTATTATACATTTGGGTTTTGGTTTTGAACAATCTTTATTTAGCTCTAATTTTAAATATTTTGGCTTCTGACCTCTAAAGCAGAAACTGGGAATAAATAGTACTTGCCAGTAGGTATTGTCTGTATGCATAAGCCTATCTTCTTGTCATCATCTTGTAATTTTTTTCAAAGTGGTTTTAAGTATTAATCAGAAAAAGAGTGCTTTGTCAAGCAACAGATTACTGATAATAAGGGTAACTAAGTAATACAGTTCCTAATTTAATTTTGTTTTATTTGCTTCACCTTTTATTGCAGGGCAGCAGAACTTATGACTAGGACGGGTTCTGTAGTAACACTAGAAGTAGCAAAACAAGGAGCAATTTACCATGGTCTGGCAACCCTGCTTAATCAGCCATCCCCAATGATGCAAAGAGGTAAAGATACTAATATTATTGATGTTAATAACAGCTTTGTACGTTTGTTTTCTGCATTTATAAGAATGCAGAAAATAAAATGATTTACAGTATCTTACCAAGTATTACCATAATATTAAATCAGAAAAGAAATATAATTGCACAGAAAAACAGAAATTTCTTTTCTTACCAGAAGTTCATCTGGTTTAAGGTACTGCTTGAAATTTCCCTAGTCTAATAATTAATAAATCTTTTGCACATGAACCTTTCAAAACTTAATTATGTGTTTAAACACAATTCTGATTTAAATTAATACTTTTTGTAAGTAAAGCTCTTTCATAAGAGCTTCTCTCTTCTCAGAATGTTTTCTGTGTAATCACAGAGTGCAGTGTAATTAGTAGGAGAGAAAGAAATGGAAACAGAAACCCTGGATTATATTTTGCCATTGAATTTTAATTTTTTTTTTAAACTAGACATGTTGAAATGTATCTCCTTAAGTTTCTGTGTCTGATCATAAGAAGTTCTTGGATGTTTCTCCAGTGTTATATTTTATCATCCTACTTCAGTAGGGTACTGACAAAAGACATTAAAGTTCAATATAAAATAATATTTTATAGGAAATAATTTTGTCAATGAAGACATTTTCTACATACAAGGTAGTACCACAGACAACAAGTATAGACAAGAATGGGTTAAAAGAACAAATCCTAATTATCCCAGTTCACAACACCATCCCAGATGCCATATGCTTCAGTCATCCAGAGACCTTTCAGTATAACACATTTGGCTTTTCCAAATAATGTGGTACCTTGTCAGAAGTTCTTTTGCAGAATACAGATTGAAGGAATTCTGTATATTTGATACAGGATTGGGATTGCATATTTGAAGAAGTAAAGATTTTTAAATCAAGTATTTGCTTTACTGGGAACTTAATTTTTATATATAAGCTCAGGGTAGCTCTGGTTTGAAAAAGAATACGCTAGACAGTAGTTAAGTGAAAGGGAGAAACTGCGTATCCAACTGTTACAGTTTCTGACCGCCGTGGCTCAGGTAAACCCCGACCAAAGAGTGAAGGTTTTGAGCTGTATAACAACTCCACGCAAAATGGATCACCTGAGAGTCCTCAGCTGCCGTGGACGGAGTACAGTGAACCAAAGAAGCTGCCAGGGGATGACAGATTGATGAAGAACAGAGCCGATCATCGTTCCAGTCCCAATGTAGCAAGTACGAAAAAATCCTTCTTTTGGGGATAGATGTTTCCTCCGGTAGTTTTAGAGCCTGTTGTATTCAAAAGGGGGTGATTGCTTTTAAAAATGCATTATGTTTAAAATACCAGTGTAGTGGTAACATTTGGAGCAAGCCTCTTGCTAGAGCTACTTAAAGAAAAAATCATAGTTATTTTATGAATATTGTTACTTTATTAAGTCTTTATTAAGTTTTGTAAATTATTATTAACAGTTTTGTTAATTTGTGCTTCCCTTAACTTTCCAACAGATCAGCCTCCAAGCCCTGGGGGAAAGAATGCTTATGCATCTGGAACTACCACCAAAATAACCTCAGTCTCTACTGGAAATCTTTGTACAGAGGTCAGAAGTGGCAAGCAAAATGCTGGCTATTAAACTTTATCTATCAATTAGTGTCAGTGTGCTTGACTCAAACCAGTGTCTTACTGAACTGACCACAGTGCTGGTGCTTGTGACTGGGTGGGGTTTTGCTTATTACAGCTAATGAAAGGTTGAGACAGTTTTCAATGATTTCATTAAATTTTGTTCATGAAGTTGTCCTTGCGATTTCTTAGGTTTGTACAATATTGCATACTCGCTTTGAGACCATAAAACCATGAGTCATAGTGACAGTTACATTTGATACTAGGCAACCTCATTATCTCCTGTCCCAGATGAGTAATGCTCTTATGGGCCAAAAGAAAGTATTTGGAAAATGAATGTTTAGAACAATCTTCCATACAGATCTGTGTGATTAGAGAATTCAACCTTACTTTCTTTCTCCCTTTTTCAGGAACAGATTCTGCCACCACGACCTGAAGCTTATCCCATCCCAACACAGACCTATACTAGAGAATATTTCACATTCCCAGCTTCAAAGTCCCAGGATCGAATGGGTCCAGCTCAGAGTCAGTGGCCAAATTATGAAGAAAAGCCACAGATCCAGGCAGAAAGTAATCATTCTATCAATACTACCATGCAGGTGAGAAGTAATTTTTTGCAGCATAAGGAAACAAACCAGAAAGAAACTGCTTGCTTTTCAGTCCCAGTCTGCTAGAGACTTTTTGCAGAATAGTCAGCTCTCTGTAACTATATCATAGATGGGAACAACTATACTCCTGCCAAGATGGGCTTGGGTTCAGGATCCCTATGCTTTTTTTTTTCTTTTTCCTTTCTCATTTCACATTTTTTTCCCCCCTTTCTTTCACACAATTTATGTTATCATGTTCTGCAGACCTGTTATCTGGGATATTTTAATGCCCTGTTAGAGGTAATGGGGTGTAAGTGGTAGTAGGGTTTGTCTTGTAAAATATTTTGTGGTTTTCTGAAAAGCAAACTAAATCTTCTATTCTTCCAAGGTTTATGTGGAAAAATGTTTGCCTGAAGGGTGTGTTAAGTGATAAAGTAAAGTATTAAAATTGAAATAAAACAGTACTTTGAGAGCTATCCAGGGTCTTCACTGAAACACATTCCCTGCTCCCAGTTAAAAAAATAAATATGTAATTTCAAGTTGCATCAGATGCATCTTGACATGAAATGAATTTACAATCATTGTACTTTTAGAAATTCACAAATAGTGTTGTTTTGCTCCTGTTAATGAGAACTTCACTCAAATCCATACAGGAAATTAAACCTAGATCTACTAAATCTAGTTACTGGATGATCTTTTTCTCTAATCCACCAGACTTAAAAATACAGAGAGCTTTTTTTTTTTTTGCAATTTCTTAATTAGTGATAAGAGCAGAGCCTTACACCAGGCTTACATTTTACTTTTGGAAAAAGTGTCATGTAAATTATCTTGAGATTCTATCCAAGTAAGCAAAGTAAGAATTGTTTATTGGTTACTCACTCATATATGGGCAAGTGAATTCAGTAAAAGGTTGCGTTTTTTTTTTTTTTTAATTTTTTTTAATATTATAGAGATTAAATCCTAATTATTTGGGCTGTTAAAAAAAAAAGATGTTTTGAAGGGGAGTGCTGTAAGTTGAATGACTGTGGCAAATAGATACGGAAGTATTTTGCTGATTTCCATGCTTAACTCTTTCACATTTCGTGATTTCATCTCACTTCATCTTAGCTGCATAGTTAAAACCTAGGTGCTCTCTGTCAATGGTGGAAGAAGGGGAGATGAGTGCCTCCAGAGAATGTTCCTACCCATTTGTCTTAACTGAATTCTCTGATAATTGCTGCCTGGACATGCATCTCTCCCTGCTTAAGACAAGCTTAAGTGAGTGTGTTAGATGAGGTGGTTAAAACTGGTAAAGATGAAGCCCATCTATTAAAGTTGTTGACAGACACTGATTTTGAGCTATAAGCCTTAAGGCTGAAGGCAGTGCAGAAAAGCATTTTGCTAAAGCAAAAAAAAGCTTTAACTCCTTACAGGCATTGAAAGCGTTGACAGTTTTTCCCTGCCATACAATAGTTCTTTTAAGTTGAAAATTAGAGGAAAACAGACTTTTTACAAAAAATTAAGAAATACACTTTTATCTTTGCAGTGAGAGCTGGGCTTGTAAAAAAAGCTGCTAAAATGCCTGTCTTCTGTTCTGAAGTCATTAGCAAACTGTTTGGCTAGGTGCATCTTTACAGCAAATCTAACACAAATAACTGTGTGTTCAGCTCTGTTGGACTAACAGAGCATAAAAAATGCACTTGTTCTTCTCAAAGAAGGCATTCTTTAGAGGTCATGGTTAAGGTCATTGATTGAGGAAAATAAAAGGAGTTTGCTTTGTTAGTCTTCTCTCAGTTGTTGATAATTGGTGCATTATGTGTTCAGTGCTTAGCAGTTCCTAACATTTAAAGTATGAATATTTGCTTCAAGAAAATCATTAACAGATTTAATAATCCTGGTTTATGGTCCAGTGTTCCTTTTCAGGTGGTTGTTCAGTGCCATGAGATCCTGAGGTTGTATAGAAAAAGGCTTGGTGTTTGATGCACTTAAGTGACAAAAATCTCAGACCATTATACTCATGCTCCAGCAGCAGGTAGAATTAGACTGCCTGCCTGGATTCTGTACCCTGAATGGCATTAGTAATGGGAGCTTCCTGTGGGGCATCTTGCCTGTTAATGGAGGAGGGTGGGCAGAGGCACTCTTTTCTTTGTATCTCTCTCTCTCTCTCTCTGTCTCTCTCTCTCTCTTTCTCTGCAGCCGTTCTGTTTGCTTTCCCAATAGGAAAGATGTTCAGTGAAGCCAGTTGAAGCCTGAATGGCAGAGCTGGTACGACTGAGCCACTGCTCAGAGCTGCCAGGACTCTCATACTCACATGGGGGGGAGGGGGTGTCAGGGATAGTCCTGAGAAACTGTGCGAGCTGGGGAGCTTTTCAGCTTGAACTCCCTTTTGCATTCATTCTTCCTCCCAATCCACTTACCAGGCAGTTCCCAGGAGCTTGCTAAGCCTTCCATCACTTGAATGAGTTAAGAAGACTGAGAAGAATATTTTATTGTTGGCTTTGGAAAACCTACTGGGCATGGAAATGCTGAAATTCGTTAAAAGTAATTACCTTCAGTAATAAGAATGTGTTTTGTAAGCCATTTTCAAATCTGTTTTAATGTAGATGGACTCTAATACACATGCCTTGTTGAACTTTTTTTCAGCGTGTGGCTCGTTCCCAGGAAGAGCTCAGAGATAAAGTTTTCCAGCCAGAGAGGAATCGTTTGGAAGTTGTGATACGGAAGGATGTGGAGTACATCGATCGGAAGTCGGACAGCGATCAGTGGATGAATTCATCGGTGGATTCTAGCACATCTAGCCAGGAACACCTGAACCATTCCTCCAAACCGGTCTCGCCTGGCTCTTGTTTAACTAAAAGTGGACCTGGCCGTTGGAAAACTCCAGCCACTAGCCAGCCGACTCCAGTGGCCATTTCCCAGCCCATCAGAACAGATCTTCCCCCTCCACCACCACCTCCCCCTGTGCATTATGCTGCCGAATTCGATGAACTACAAATGGATTTGCCTCTGCCTCCCCCTCCTCCTCCAAATCAGATAGGAGCACAAGCATCCTCCCAGGTAGCTGCTGCTGAGCGTAAAAAAAGAGAAGAGCATCAGAGGTGGTATGAAAAGGAAAAGGCACGCTTGGAAGAAGAACGAGAAAGGAAACGTCGTGAGCAGGAGAGAAAACTGGGTCAAATGCGTTCTCAGCCACTAATTCCTGCTCAGCCTGTGGTTCCTCCTGTCTCCCTTCAACAAGTGAAATCAGAAAAACCCTCAACTTTGCAGAGGTCTCAAGAAACAGTTATTCGAGAGCTGCAGCCCCAACAGCAGCCACGGACTATTGAGCGGAGAGATCTGCAGTACATTACTATCAGCAAGGAAGAGCTGTCCTCTGGTGATAGCCTCTCTCCAGATCCTTGGAAACGGGATGCTAAGGAGAAACTGGAGAAGCAGCAACAGATGCACATAGTGGACATGCTGAGCAAAGAGATTCAGGAACTTCAGAACAAGCCTGATCGTACAGCGGAAGAAAACGACCGCCTCCGCAAGCTCATGCTTGAGTGGCAGTTCCAAAAGCGACTGCAAGAATCAAAGCAAAAGGATGAAGATGACGATGAAGAGGAGGATGATGAGGTGGATACTATGCTCATCATGCAGCGACTGGAGGCAGAAAGAAGAGCAAGGGTAAAAGGGGATAATCTTTTCTAGAAAAAAAATACTGTAATTTCTAGCTTGGTGGGTTTTCATGCTTTGAGTATTTTGATGTTCTTAGAGGGTAAAGGAGGATGATGCTTTCTTCAATGTCTCGAATTTTAATATTAATAACTTAGAGTGGCTTCACCAGTTAAGTAATGTGTTACTAAAGTATCAAAGCTACCTTTTATAGCATACGATTTAGGAATTGAATTTACTTTTCTGGTTTTGGGGAGAGAAAAGTTCCCCTTGGATAAAGTATTTTTGCCATGTACCTAGAGTATGGTTAGAAGGTAAAATATGGCAGAAATTTGCAGAAAGGTAAGAAAAAATATTTGAAATTAGCAAGTCTGTAGGAGAATTGGGAATAAAAATAGTGTGACTTCTTCCTCCCCTCCCCAGTGTATTTACCTTTAAAAGTTTTTATTTATAGTCTTGGGACGTGAACACAGACACTGAATGCATACTGTTCCCAGGGAACAGTGAGCTGAACAGACATTCCAGCTTGTTGGTCTGATCCAGCTGCTACCTCTACCTTTACCATCACCTGAGAGCTAACCCCAGCAGTGGGGGGGAGCATTGGCTGAGCCATGTGGTTTTGGGTGGTGTAATAGCTAATACACCCTGTCTAGGGCTGCAGCTCATGTGTGCCTGGATTTTTCATGGTGTCCAGTTTAATTAGCATCTGACAAGGTTTTGTTAGATTCAGTTGTGAAAGCTCATGATATATGTAATAAGATAATACAACTGAATAGTATGATGAAATTTTTAATCCCTCTGCTGGTGGCTGTTGTCTCCCAAGACTCTGCTAAATCTACTGTTATTGAGAAAAAGTTTCTATAGGAAAATCTGTTCTTTTCTGAATAACAGCATGGATTCCCAAGTTACATACCAATAGCTATGCTTTTCCAGGCTTAAAAGCTAGCTCTGTAATATGTTCAGTGTCTTCTGTGTGTTTGTCTTGAAAAGTTGACTTAATTCTGTGATAAGCAATGTTTAATTCCTGAGAAATGTTTGGACATGCTTGTTTTGACATTCAGAAATAGCTAGTGCCTTGAGTAGGATGTAAATTCAGGATTGTTTTGGCAGCTTCATTTCCTAACTTACTCTTCTCATATTTGCTGCAGTCTGCATTGCTTTCCTTTTTTTCTTGTGCCTAACTTTATTACTGTGTAAAGCCACAGATGCCTCAAACTTGGAAACTGAAGAAAGGAAAAGCTAAATAGATATTTGACAAACAGGTTGCCCTGAAGTCCAGCATTGCTAATAGGCAATATGTAGCATGTAGACTGTTACCTATGGACATAAAAAATTCATGTAGAACTGCCATTTTAACATTGTCTTTAAAATTTTACTGTAGCAAGGCTAAGAAAGCCATGTGTCATTAAAAAAAAAGCCAGTCGTATTGCATAACAATATTAGTCTTCTCTGCAAGTGCTGGCTTTAAAACACTATTTGTGCATAAAGTTCTTCCAGCTTTTTGAAACATTTTGAAACTAAAAAATAACAGTTGTCTTGAACTGAATTCACGTTTGCATTTTGGTTACATTTCACTTCTAGAGATGCAGTTAAGTAGCATCTCTGCAGAACTACTGAGGTGTTGAATGAGTCAATACTGATAAAAATTTTGGATTATTTGTTTTCATTTCTGTATTTCAGGTTTATATCCATTCAGTTCCTTGTTCTAAAGCAGCCAACTAAACAAATAAAAGAAAATGCTTTTGAAATAGCGCAAGTCTAACCTATCTTTATTTACACTGTGCATCTTTCTTTTTTTTCCCCTTTCTTACTACCTGCAGCAGACTGCTGTGCCAGCAATCTCTGTTCTAGATTTGGTATGTTTGTTTCTTTCTCTTCAATATCTCTTTCCCATTTCAATTCCTTATTATTAATAACAACCCTATGTGCTTTGGATGATGACTTGGCATCTTTGGGTGTTCAAAGATCATTATGATACAGTAAGCAGTAAGTTAACTGCAAGCATGCATTTGAATGTTTTCAGATGTGGTGATTCCTTTCCCTGTGTTTCCTTCTTCTTAGATGTTGTGTTCTGCTTGCAGACTTGGTTTGTTTGTTGCAGCAGTGGTCTAATATAAAACTGTGTGTCTGCTGTTTTGTGCAATATTGTTTATAAAAATCTTACTAATAACTTGGAATGAACAGGCTGTGAGGTAAGATTGCTTCCTTTCCTTTTCCCACCCGTGCAGGTTTTAGAAGAGCTCTAAGAGCATTATTCCTTTCCAGTTTGAAGTGAAGTTGTACTGAGAGCCTAATAATACAGCATACTTTTTTCAGCACATACTGAAAAATACATACCCTGTTGTTTGCAGGTGTTACATCTGTTATCTGTTGTCATTAACATAAAAATGGATTGTAAACTCAGAAATTACTTCTGAACTGATATTTCCAAGTTAGTTGCATAAACATGCAGTCATTAAGTTACAATATAATTTCAGTTTCAAGTGTCTAATACTATTCTCTTGCATCTAAAACATGACAGGCTTTCAAACTGGAGCAGTAATTGCTATGACTCCAGCTAATCCTGTATGTTATTGCACTGTTATTGGACATGGGGATGTGGAAAAGGAGTTTTGTAGTCTTCTAGAGCAGAAATACATCCCCTTCAAAGTCAATTTCTGTGTAATTAGTGTACCAGTTTGAAAGACAGGTGATGCTTGCAAGTCCTGTTAGTAAAATTTAATTTGGGCTGCATGAAAAAACTGTAAATGTGTTGATTCAAAATATGGATTTGGATATTCAGCAGTGCCTTATGAAAAAAAATCACCTTTTAAAATGCATACTTCAAGTAACTTATAAAATCCAAGGTGTTAAATTTTGTATCTGTGTGTTATGTGAGCATTAAGCAGTTTACAGCAGTGGAACAGGTAAATCATTTCACCATTCTGAATTAATGGACAAGCCAGGACTCATGGAGTTTTCAGACTTAGTATCTTATCAATATTTTCATATTAGTGTGCCTATAGTTTTTGCTCAAACCTTGATCCCTGGTGCTGCAGCTAGATAGATAAAGTACTTTTCCAAGCAGACTGCAAACACCTGGATCTCTCTGCGACAGGAGGTTGGTGAAGGCAGATGGTATCATCAGCTTGAAAAAGGGATTAGACAAATGCACAGACATCACGCCTGCAAACAGCTACTCAGAGGATTACACAGGGCTGTACCAGCTGACATCTCTGGTAGTGAGCTAAATGCTGGGGGAATACTAGAAGAAAAGGCCAGGCTCATGTGCAGCTCTTCTTGCCGTGGTCGGAGACAGCAGAATACTGGGCTAGTTGGGTGTATGGCCTAAATCAGTTGATTTATGACATTTATAAATGTAGCTTTAAGAAAAGACAGCAAGCTAAAGCTGAAATAGTTGAACACTACACCCAGCAAATACTGCTTTTTCATAATTTCATAATTTTTATACCATTCACATGACTTTCCAGACATAAACTCCTCTTAACAATGCCACTTCATATACCCAAGTAATTGCTACTTTGTTTCTTAGAAAAAAAAACAAACAAACCACACAACAAAACTTTCTCATGTTTGATGCTTTTTTTGTATGATTAGGGTGAGCATTGGTGATAGCTGTTCTGCTAATTACAAGGCTGAGGGAAGGTGATGAACAGTTAATGCGTGAATTGACAGCTTAGCTACTGTTTGTTTTTTAAATTCCCCAGGCCACTATGAGATCTGACCCAGCTTTTTAGCTGTCATTAAATAAATAGGTATAAATTTAAAGTTCTCCTGGAACATCTTTGAGAGTGTTCTGAGCAGTGCTTGGAGAAATGAACTTGGTCTGAAATCTGAGACTTCCTGGGTGCCTGCCAGTCCTGTGAATATCTTAACATTCCTGACAGGATGAGCCCACTGGCCCCTTTCCAAGGAGCAATAGCTTGAAAGGGAGGTGGGCTGCTTTGCCCTCCTAGGTGTAGGAGAAGGGCTGTGAGTACATGTTGGCCATAGGGAGGCAAAGTTGCCTGGCTGAGCAAACGGTTGGCACTTTGCAATAGAGCTGGGTCAAAGCAGGGGAAAAAATTCGGTGCTTTGTGCTCAGCTGTTTTGCTCAGTTACAGCTGGGAGAATGCTCCTCTCCATCACTCTGGCTGTACAAATTAGTTGTTCTTCCCTGTTACAGTAGAAACACACGGCTTTGGAGATGTGGAAGTAGAGTAAATCAGGTGAAAATGTGACTTTTAAAGACAAGAACTGATTGGGATAGAGAAGCATCCAATCAAAATACTCAACCTGGGGATTTTATAGGCCTCTTACTAGAAATGGGACACAAATCTGATTTTCCTTTGCATCTTGAAAATTTGGGATGAAGTTAGAATTGGATACTGTTGTACACACAGAATTACAGACACAAATGCCTGCCAAGTGCTCTGGCATGCCTCATCATTCCACAGCTCCCTGCCTTGGTCTGGGAATGCCCCGAAGTAAAACTAGTTACTGATCATAAAGAAATGAAATGTCATCTCTTAATAGTTGCTGTATTCTCACTTCTGCCTTCCATATAATTTTTAGCCATTTTCCTGTAGGTATTATTTTTACCTTAGCCTCTGACCTGGATACAGTTGTATTTGCAATTCTTGTGATTCAGATGTTAACAACAGTTCCCAGGTGGACAGCTGGGTCACTTTTGCCTTCTTTAATTAAGGTCAGAAGACAGCTAAACAAACCAGTCCTACTTTTTCTTTGATTTAGTTGGAAATTCTTTCTTGTTTAAATGCTTTTGAATAGGAGTATTTGCTGCTAAGCAGTAAGGCATCCATGCCATAACCTGGGAGCAGTAACTGCCATGTTCAGGGTGTTTTTCTAAATGTAGTTGGGACAGGAATTTTCCTCTATTTTCTCACCATGCAGTTTTTGCTTGCCTTTTTTTCTTTTTTTTTTTAAGAGGAAATGACTTCTTATGTATAAACTCTTGTGAATTACTAGCTGTCATTCCTTTTGACAGCAATATTATCTTCTTTGCTAAAATAATGTCTTTCTAATAACTAAGACAAGAAGTCTTAATCCAAGCAGGAAGTTGGTTAACTACCCTGTCCCCTGCTCTACAGTGAAAACTGAGTTTCATCTTTATCTTTGTCATTTTTGGTTGGAATGACAAAGTTTTAGCCCTAAATAAGGGGAATTTACTCAGAGGTAGCATCCTCTACAATACGTTCACCAAATTTGTGCCAAATTAAATGAATTAATTTTGTTTTTTAGCTTTCATGCTCAAAAATAAACAATGTGGGGAAGTAATTGTAAGAAAATCTGCCAAAAATGTTTAGACCTTTTATTATTAATTAGTTGGGGAAGAAGATACTGACATGAAGGTTGTCCTCACAAAGTCTATTAAAACTTAATTTCTCTTTCTCTCTTGTACTGCTTTGTGTCTTAAGGGTCTTTTTCTGTAAGTGAAATTGGATTGTAAAATCAAATCCAGGAGTAGAAAAGTATCCCTGTTACATGCAGTTTTTCACAAGATCAAATAATTTACTGATTTATACCAATAAGGATAAAAAATCATGTGGAGGGAAAAAAATTGCTTTAAAACATGTGCTACCATAAGAAATAATACAGCATGTAGTCCAGTTAGTTTCAACTTCTGTTATTGTGCCAGTGAATATTCCTGTCCATCAAGGGCTTATATAATGTTAGCTTTAAAAAATCATGCAGATTTTGGATTGTGCTCAGTTTTGCTATCTGTGCACTATCATACACATATATAAACCAGTACTGTTTGTTGGATGAGTTGTTCTTGTGAGCTGTTTAATCCCAGTAGTCAAAAGTTTTCTTTCCTTCACTCTCTGCTATTTCCAAAACACATCTGCTGCAGATACAGTGGGAGACTTTATTTATCTCCTGAGACTATTTGCAGACTTGCTGAGTGAGCCTGTTACTTTAAATGGATTGACCCTTTGACTAATGAGTCATAATTTTCCGGTGCTTAAATTCTAATCCAGAATGAAAAAAACAGTTGACTGCTGGAGCTGTGGACTGTTGGTTCCAAGTATTTAATTTCACTTTACTGTACCATGAGACTATGGCTGTTGAAGCTCTTTGGAACGTGAGTCACCTCAGTCTTCTGCTAAAGGTTCAGCTATGACTGCTAAAAATGTCTCCCTGTGTACTTTGTGCTTTTATGTATGTAGTTCTGTGCACCTCTCTTTTGCTTTTTTTTTTCCCCTTAGGGATTTGAGGCAAGCCAGTGTAACAAAGCATACTTTTCTTAATGGCTGGAAATTATATTGATGTATCTGTAGCACAACATTTTCTACTGAATGAGTTATTTTCAGATGCCAGTATTTGGTTCCATTTTTCTGCCCCATCTTGCCCATGTGAGTGACCAATTAAAATTGTGTCTGTGTTAGTTACAGGATGAAGAACGCAGGCGGCAGCAACAATTGGAAGAAATGAGGAAGCGAGAAGCAGAAGACAGGGCCAGGCAGGAAGAAGAGCGCCGACAGCAAGAGGAGGAGCGGACCAGGAGAGAGGCTGAAGAAAAGGTTGTGGTTTTCTGAGTGCCACAGGGGTTCTTGCAGGCCTTTCCTCTTCAGCCTGGCCACTACCAGCTCAGTGTTGGGTCAGCAGGGTTTAAACACAGTAGTTCTGGTGATAAGGGTCATGGCCCAAGGCTTCAGTTTGTCCAATCTAAACCAAAAAGTAATTAAACACGCAGCCCATTCCTTCTGGCTGGAGTTGAGGCATTGCAGAAATAGTACTGTGAAACTGGCTGAAGGTTTTTATCAGTGGCAGGGCTTTTACCTTCAGAGCCTTTCTGAAAATTATGGAAGAAATCAGTTACCTCCTGTTTCCCTTCAGCTCCCAACATAACTTGCATACCTTCTTTATTATCATGGCTCAGTTAGTGGTGCTGGGTTTTCCTATGTCCCAGAGATGGCACTTGAATATTTCTGTAGTATTTTTTAATATAGATACAGAGAGAAGTATGAAATACAGCAAAGTAGTGATGAGTATTCCATATTGTTTTTTATGTTCAGACTGTGGGAAGGAAGAGAAGTAGTTTCTAGAAAGCAAGTAAATAATTTCAGCAGATAGGTGTGCAGTCAAATTATAAAAATTCAGGGTTGTAGGTTCCTTTGAAACATTATACATGAATTTGAGAAGCGTCATTGATAAATCTAGAAGACAAAGCAACTTACTTGACTCAGCATTTTTCTTAAGACCTTTTTGTTCCTAGAGAAAGTAGTCACTTTTGTTCAGTTTGCCTGTTAGTAACACCGACTTCAGAAAGAAGAAAGAAGGCTAGCTTCTAAAGTTGTTCATCTTGGAAGGTTGAGCAAATACATTTTATAAACCCCTAAACCATAAATATAATCACTGTGTTCATTTATTTTTGTTAGATTGTTTTCAAGCTTAGTTAACTAATTGTTTCCCATAAACAGTATGAGTTGGTGAGTGGAAGAGGTGGTAATAAGAGACAAGTGAGGAAGATGTATCTGCAGTGAGGGGAATATTTAAAAGTATACTTTATGGAGCTTAAAAAAATGGAACCGAGAGAAAACAACCATGGTTTTCTTAACTTCTGACAATGATTCAGCCAAATGACATTTGGATCATAGACCTGAAAGAGTTTCCACTGGCAGATGTTGACTGAGATACTTCTACCAACTCAGTACCATCAGTAAAATGGTTTTAGAGAGTAGTACAAGGAGATGAGTTTGACATCTTTGCTGTAGATGAACAAGATCAAATTTATTTATTATTTTTTTCAGGATAACTGAAAAGTCAGTGTTGGACAGATAAGCAGATAAGGTGGATTTTTTTAAACATATGGATTAAAACCAGAAATGATGGTTGTTCAGAATGCCATATATTCCCAGCAGAAGTTATACTATGCTTATACCCAAAGGGTTTTGTAACATACATACAGTTCCCAAATAACACCTTCTCATTTGTTATCAAACTACTCAATAAATCCTTATATTAATGTACAATGTGTCTGAGACAAGACCTGAACGGAATTAAAGGCTATTTAGTTTAAAAACAGAACAGTCTTTTAAAGTGGAAAAATACATAGAAGATGTTTCATGACTTTTTAAATGGTCATTAACTTCATATAAATATCATTAGCATAGTTTCTGTTTTAAATGCTTTTTAACAGCATTTATTTGATGTCTGTTTTGGAAAATTCTTTGTAATCGATTTTTGTATGAAAGTAGTTTTCCTGGTGTTTATACTAGAAACTTTGTTAGGAGTCATCTATTCCAAAGCTCAGTTGACTAATTCACATTGTATAAGCATGAAACAAAATTACAAAGTTCCTTTTTTAAGGTGGTAGTTAATTTTAGTTATTCTCCTCTCCCACAGATTCTTTACAGCTTTAGTAAATCTGCCCCTTATTAACTGTAGTTACATTTTGTGTAATAAATGTTGGAATGCCCTTCGTTTACACAGGCAGTTGCCTTAGTGACCACAGGTAGTGGTAAATCTGTAAATAACAGCTACATTGTGTTACTGGATGACTGCTGCTTTTCTGCATAGTAGTAAATAATTCTTTGTATCAGTCCATATAGATGCTCTGCTTATTGCCAGAAAAGGAGACAAAAAAGATTTATGGAAGATGTTTGTAGCTCAGTGATGGAAAGCTTAAATCTCATAGATTGCAATGTCTGACCACTGTTTGTGTTTGCTCTGGGCTTTCAGAGGCGCCAGGAAGAGGAGTATTACAGTCGCCTAGAGGCTGAAAGGCGCAGGCAGCACGACGAAGCTGAGCGAAGATTGCTGGAGCCTGACGAGCCTGGTCTGTACAGACCTCCGCTTCCACGGGAATATGAACTCCCATCCCCAACCCCTTCATCTAACGCTCCTCCTCCCCCACCTCAGCGAAACACCTCTTACCTCAAAACACAGGTCCTCTCCCCTGACACGATTTATACTGCCAAGTTTGTTGCATACAATGATGATGATGATGATGAGGAGGAGGATTCCAATCTAGCAGGTCAGGATAAGTACTCCAGCACAAGAAAATCTTATGGTGACTTTCCTCCTGCCACCCTTAAGCCACAGCAGCCTTCCCGCCAGCCTCGCCCAGTTTCAGATGGCATCTTTCTTTCCAACTCATTCCAGTCATCTCCTGTCAATGCCAACAGTACTACTGTCAAAAAAAGCCAGCCCCCACCCCCGTCAAACAAACCAAGTTTCATCCATGCCAGCAGCTCTAAAGGTAGAAACAATGAAATCAGTCATCTCTACAAAACTATCCTCGTATTTTCAACTCTGGTGCTCTAGATTGAATCACTTATTTTGTGATTTCCCCCTCCCTTAATCACTGTTTTCACTCTAGTGATCTAACTTAAATTCTGATATTAATATGAATCCTTCAATTTTTAACTATTTTGATCTCTCAAATTTTCTTGCTCTTTACCCAAACTTTTCAAAAGCAAAAATTCCATCTTTCACGTACGAATCAGAAATGATTTTAACTGCTACTCAATCAATTTGAAGTACTGTTGGTTTTGGCTTTCACTCTGTATCTTTAAGTGATTTGTTTTGTATGATTGACTGCTGTTTACTCAGGGCATCTGGAAGTGCACCTTTCTTGAGCACAGGAAACCTCTCCTAATGGGTTCATGGACAGAACTTATCTTCTGCTTTGTTATTGGTACCAGGGTTCTCTCTCTTTTAATAGTGTGTGCAAATGGCTTTAAAAATTACATTTGTAGATGTAGTTCTTAAATACACAAGCACCAAGAGAAATACAGGTCTTGCAGTTAGTTTCATGTATTAGGCACCATTCCTGAAGTTCTGGTTTGTACAGTGCAGTTTCCTTGCAGAGAGACAAAAATCTAAATTTCATCTTGGCACTGTTTGCTTTGCTCCTTCCCTTCCCTTCCACACCTGTGTTTCTTTGACTCCTCATCTTCTTGTATTAATTCCAAGAGGCCAACCATAATGGAGTTTAATTTCAGTTAGAGCTCTAGCTGCCAGTAACTTCAGCACCATATTTTACATGCAGAGTACTAGTTGAGCTGTACTCCTGAATTCAAAGCTAATTCAATCCAGAGTTTTGGGATTTTTTTTTTTAATTGCTGCTGTGTAGGAGAGATCTTGTATACTTGACTCTGTCTCACTCGGATAAGTTTGCTCTTTATTGATACAATACTTTGTCTTTAAACAGTGGCATCTGCTGGTACTTCTACATTTGTTTTCTTCTTTTGAAGGAAACTGTGGCCATGACATTCTCCTAGTTTATCCTTTTTGCTTATGCTGGAGGTTAACAAGTGCTTGACAACCAACTCCAGGTGATCAAATCATCCTTCTAAAATGAAAAGGGTAGCAAGTCACCTGAGATCCCAAGGGAAAGTGTTTATGCTGGCTTCTAGCTGAATGGCTAACTTGTCTGCTGGATTCAAGTCTCAGTGGCACAGGTGGAATCCTACAATATGTTATATCCCACATCCCTTTTTTGGCCACCTAACAAATTAGGAAAATCGCTCACTTGCTTTATTCAGCAGTGTGCCCTCGGGATAGGGAGGATATGAGCCTCCAAATAGGTTCCATCTATTAAAAGCACTTCTGATCCAGCTACAATAGTATGTGAATCTGATTTAGGACATATATGAGGCCACTGAGCTTCTTGTCCACATCCTTTTCAGCTGAGGCTCAAGTCATCATTTTCCAGCAAGGCATCCTTTCCTTTGCCGGGCAAATTAGCTTCTGCTACAGTTGGACTGCTTCCAGTGCTGAAGAGAAGCTCTAGTACTGCGTGGTTTTTAATACTGCTGAAGGGACAGTTTAGCTGAGTTATAATTACTGTCCCACTGGTGCAGTTGATGATACTGTTGAGTCCACTGTTCAGGGTCAGCACAACACCCAAGTTGCCTAAAAAAATTGTCCACACTGATTATCATGTAAAGGTGGGGGAAGCCTGGTCATTTATGCTGCTGTGTTGCCTGTGAGATCTCAGGATGCAGTAGCCTCTGTGGTAATATCCTCTCTCGTGCAAGCCCACTTGTCACTCCTGTCTGGCTCTGTAATAGGTTCTGAATCTTAAAGGAAGGTGAGGGAAGGTTTTTAGCTTTTCATTGTGCTTTCATTTGACTGGAGTGTAAGCAGACATTCTGGATGCTGCCTGCTCTGTGCTACCATTATGCCCATCCACCGTGCACGTGAAGCCACTGATAAACCCACAGCCAGTTTTCTATCAGAAAGACTTCAGCATTTGAACACTGGTTATCACAAAGAACTAAGAATATTCTGAAATGGCAGGCTTTGACATGAAACTTTGGTACTGTATGTCTGTACTGATGTTTTTTCTTTCAAAGCACTTTCTTTTTCTAGAGATTGTTATTTGAAACTAACTGTAATAAAGAGTAAAATGTGCCTTCCATCACAGCACGTAGGCTTCCAAAAGCCCTTGCTTCCCTTCCTTATTTGGTACTTCGAAGGCTGTACACATAATGAATTAAGCACCCCTAGAGCCATCAGTCACTAGTTGTCACCACCACTCTCCCTGCCTCCCATCATCCACAACCCAGAATGCTATTTCATATATAATTGCATTTCTAATCCTGCTTTCTGTTAATTTTAATTGAAAAATGAATCTCAGGAAAGTGAAACATTCAGTGGTATTGTGTGTGCACATTTGTTTTTCCTGGAAAACAATCAAAAGGACAATTTACAAAGATTTGGTCAGGGTTTTGGTAACAATTAAGGAATATTGTAGTATGATGCTTCGCCTTTAATAGCCTAATTCATAAACCATACAACTAATTCTGAATACTCTTATTTCATAATTTTTAAAGTAGCCATGAGAACAGGTTAACTTCACTTGATTGCTCAAGCTTCTCTGAAGACTGCCTGCGTAACGTACAAAGCCGTTTGCACAAAATGCAGAATTCACTGTGCAGTTTGACCATCTCCCATCTCGCTGACTCTGTTACATTCCTGTCCTTTACAGCTCTTTCCTGTTCTGAGTGTTAACTCTAGTAAACCACGCTTCTGCAAATTTTGCTCTCGTGCCTTCTTCCACTGGGTCTCTTAAGACCGTTGGGTCTGTCAGCTCACTAAAGAAAAAGTCAACACCCAAATGAAAACCACTGTCCTAATGCAAATTAAACTATGAACCACAGCTTGTGGATCCAGCCTTTTCAAAGTAGGGAAGGCAGTACTTACAGGAATGTAAGACTCACAACTGAGAAGAAAAAAAATCTTCATATGCCTGGCATACCTAGCATGATTTGGTTTGCTGCAAATTTTTGGTGTAAAATATCTGGCCTACAGCACATCAGCTAAATTGGCTTTTGTGTTCCAGCCTCTTTTGCATATTACTGAATATTTCTGAGAAGTTAGATGTACCAGTGGAAGAAGCAAACATCTCCTTTTGTACCAAAGAAGGTTCACAAGACATAACATGTACGATATTGAGACCAGAACTGACTGAAGACAAATCTGAGTAGTGTGATGACACTTCTTTACTCTTTTCCTGACAATTATTAAGAGAATATGGTCTTAAATATAAATTAAATTATTAAACTTCTGATTGGAAATAAAAGGTTTTGTCTTGTGGCCTTTAGAAAAAATTAATATAATGTGTAAAACCTGTGTGTTATATCAACTTAAAGGTGCAGTGCTGCAAGAGTTGCTTGAAATTTAAATTTAGGGACAGGAGGAAAGGGGCATCTTCTGAGTGATACAGTTTGCTTACTCAGACTTAACAGAGACTAAAATTCTAATTCTGCTGAATTGCAAAGATGTTATATACTAATCTTTGCTTACTTTTAGCCTCAAAAAAAGAGGAGCCGCAGCTAACTTAGTTTCTGTGGAGTTATCACAGGATAATGAAGAGTGTTGCTCTTTCTGTTCATCTCCTTGAACAGCTTCTAATATCTGTCTTACAATAAGCCATAATAAGATAAAGACCATGATTTGGCATGTGCTGGATAATCTAAACAAAATGGGTTCTGACTCAAAATTAGGAATCAAAAAAATTAAGCTGTTTAAAGAAGGTTGGAATTAAATAGTACTGGGTTTAAATATTCTAGAGATCAGATGACCTCTGATTATTTATGATTCTTATTTGAGATTGTTTCTTGAAAGAAGCACTGCACCTTTCTGAAAGAATACAGTATAAAACTTTAGTGTTGTAACTGCAGTCCTTACACTTACTTCTTTCTTTTACATAAGGAATAAATTCATACACTGGATCTACAGGAGCAGCTGCTGGAGAAGTTTATCGGGATCCAAGAGACAAAAGGTCTAAAAGGTGATATACAGGAGTCCATTAACTTTTATTCAACTGACTTGGCTAACTTCTGCAGTGTTTTCTGTTGTCATCGTTGTATCTCTGGGGGCTGCTCAAGAGTTCTGCAGTTGGCTCTGTTATGGGTTACTATAAAACATAACTAAGTTCTCTCCACAAGTCCTTAGATGATCTGAAGCACTGCTGAACAGCAACAAATTTTGGCACTACAACTAAGTAAACCAAATGATTACTGTAAATGAACAACTTCAGCTGGTTTAGGTGTATTTATAAATCTGAACAGTACCTCTCCAGTGGGATTCTTACCAAACTTGTAATAAGCATAAATAATACAGGCTTTATATATATATTTCACACAGGCTTTACCGTGTAGCATACTGAGGGTGGGACAAAAAAAGCTTTGTCTTCCAGTGCTTTTTCTTAGAAATGTGCCACCATAGAAAAGCTTGCTAGTTTAGTCAAAGCAGTAATGCTGTGCTAATACAGGGAGAGCCTTAGTTTATACCTGCCATTCATGTTGAAAATTGGCCAGCATTTCCATTTATTTTGACATGCAATAAATGGTCAAGTCATAAATTTCTCTTAAGTGATAGCACAGTGTCAGAATTAAAGGTATGTGTGAGGAACAAAACCTTTCAGAACAGAAACAAAGACTTGCTGTAGTCAAAGAAGCTGTCATTACATGTCATCAAGAATTACTATGTTTAAGGATCTTGTAGATGAGAATTACAAAAAAATACTTTTTGTTTCCTTTGCAGTCAAGATGCAGATTTACCTGGAGCACCAGAAAACTTGACGTTCAGGGAACGCCAGCGACTTTTTTCACAGGGTCAGGATGTATCCAATAAAGTAAAAGCTTCTAGGAAACTAATGGAACTGGAAAATGAATTGAACACAAAATAAGATTAAAGCACCTTATCAGATGTAATGGATGATCTCCAAATTGAGGGATTGAGATTGGGGGCACACTACTAAGTATGAACAGAAAATGAATGTTTTCTGAAAGGACTGACTTTGATTCCTCTATATCTAAGACTGTTAATTAAGACTTAGAGATGTTGCAATAGCAAGAAAACTGATTACTTTGCCAGGAGCTTGTGGTTTATACAATGAAAGCACTGTAAAATTTTAAAGATATGAATCACGTGAAGGTAACTTTTTTTCTGTTTTGGGGGTTAAGTTCTTTTGCACCAGACCAAGTAGCACTTGTCAAAGATAAGTTCTGTTTCCTGGTGTTTTACAGACACACTTTTGTTTTAGCTGCTGAGCAGAGAGAGTGAGAATAGCTTGAACTGCCTAAACTAAACTGTGCACTAGAAATTAGTATTTTAGGTTGTTTGACAAGAAGCCAATGTCTGGCCACCTTAAATAAGATTTCATATGCAAGTTTTACATCCTGTATGGTGTTCATAGAAGGATCAGCATATCAATACAGATCTTACCATTACTCAGTACTGGCATAACACACATTCTCTAGATAGAATCTTGGAATAAAAATGTTTCTATTCCTACGTATTTGTTGGGTCTAAAATGGATGCCTAAGATTTTATCTGTAGTTATGCAAAAGTCTATGTCGATGCATCCCCACTATATGTGCTTCAGACTTTGAAAAATGTGAAGATAAAAATCTTTGGATAACTGTTTCATTAAAAATTACATGAGCAATAGATCGTGGGCTACACTTAGTGGCCCTTCATCAGCTAGGACCAAAATGTAGTAGTGTGTTAAAGGCAAGGTTTCCAGTTACAAGGTGAGCAGAACAGATGGGAATGTTTTCTGAGAAATTCAGATTAGACATTATTGGGCAATTAGGCATGGAACAGTATTGATAAGTCTGTTATCAGTTCAGCAATAGATTTTTTTTTTCCTATGGAGATAATGAATTGGCATTAGAGAAGAAGACTGAAGTGTAAAGCATCAAATACAATGCTGCAGTCTGGAAGTGGAAATGTTCGTAATGTCACTAACAGGGCTGGTGTGCTGGCAAGGAACCATCTCTGCTCACACTGAGAAGCAGTGCTAGCAAGCTCTTCTTCAGTCTAGCTGGCTTTACTGACATCCTGTTACTGTTGTACTGAAAGCCTTTTTGGCAGTTCAAGCTATTTTTTCACACTGTTATAGCCTTATTTAATTTTAAATTGTTAATCTTTTTCCTCCCACTATTTCTTCAGCTATGCTTATGTGGCTGATGATGTTGGGAATAAGGACCTCATCAGAGTCTTTCTCATTGTGTGATGTTAAGACAATATATATTGTGATTCCAAACAAATTTTCTATTTGACAAAGCCCTTTACTGGCTTTAGATGATTTTTTTTTCCTGTATCATATTGTTCTCTTATAAATATATATTTAGGGATTTGTGCACACTTCCAAATACAAAGGGGTAGACTTTCACTGCCTTAGGAAAGAAATCACTTTTAATAAGAGTTGTATGATAAATAAATGCAAGTTAATGAAAATTGGAGTGTAAATATTTTTTACGTATTTCAGGTTTCTTATTTGAAAGTGTGCTTTTACCGTTTCACCTGTTAAATATGAAGTAGAAGATTAAACTGGTTCAAAGTGTTAATGAAGGATCTGCATGCTTGCTATGTCTGTTCATCAGGAAAAGCAAGCCTCTCCCAATTTATCTTGAGAACACTAGCAGCCTTACAGTGACAAATTTTTCTTGAGGAAAAAAACTTATGCTGTGGCTGAATTACTGTTGCTGCTAGACTCTGAAAAAGGCTTAGCAAAAAATACCTATAACCTTCAGTTGAGTGGATTTGGCCGCTATTGGGCATTCGGGTCAAGTGTGAATATGTGTAAAAGTGCTTTTCATATTTGTCTGTGCATTATTTGAAAGAACATCAAAACTGCTGTAGTTTCCCATTTCTACTGTATTTCACTTGCAACCTATTTTTAATAAAGTTTGTATTGTATTTAACTTTGCATTAAATGTTTTTTGTACTCTTATTTAATTCTGCATTCCTAACAACATCATCATAAACCAGAGGGGCTCTTAATATGTTTTGCCTTGCCCGTCCTCTTAAATTATATTTACAAGCAAAGTCAGTGTATCTCATAATAAGTAGATGAAAACCTCAAATTAATTTTACATGGAAAATCAACAAAGGAGGCTGACCTTCACTAACCAGAGAGGAGAATTTCTTAGCCTAATGTTGTTTGATACCTATAGTGCTGACTTGAAAGAAGTGATTTTTACAGTTTACCAACAACTTATGAAGTAGTAAATATCAGCGGGGTTGATTATATGGACTAGTCATACTGTATTTGTATCCTTCTCAAGTGAAAAGTTCTTTTTCTAACAGCGAAAAGGAACCTAGAACATGGCATCTTTTGGAAAAGTAAATAGTATATGGGGTTGCTGTGGTTAATGGGAGTCAGCAGTTCAAGCTGTGCTTGGGGAGGGAGCCAGGCCCCAATGAAGTGCTGTAGATGCCTTCTGCTGTAGCTGTACATCGGCTGAAGATGTGATTGAGAGCCACCTATAATCTCAAAAGAGCTTAACTTTTAATTTTGAATGTAGAATGTCTAGCCTAGAAGAAAATGGAAACAATCCATTGCCCTTCCGTATGAGTCCCTCAGTCTAAACAAGAGAAAAGAGCCAGCACCAGCAAGAAGTGGTGTATTTGATGAGTCTGTGGTTACTGCAGCTACGAACTCTGTCATAGAACCTTTTATTTCCAGACCAAAGTATTCCAGGGGTTTTGAGAGGAACTGTGTGTGATGTGCAGAAGTGGTAATGGCATTTTCAGTGGGTAAAAGCTTTGGGCTATGCCTTCAGGTCAGGTTTGCTGAGTGAGCACACCAGTGTGATGCTGCTGGGCAGCACCTGCTGTGCTTTAGGGCTGTGAGTTGGCAGCCTCGGCAGCACAGCTCTTGGTGTTTCTGCTGATGATGGCCCTCATGGTGATAACTGTGAAGTTACATTTACATATGCAGTCAGCTCTCTACAAAACTAATTATTTTAAACCTGTGTTAAATTCTCCCTTCTGCACCTATCATCCATATACGCTGTTTTTCAGCTCCTTTAGGTACTGTCTGTACTACAATCTTGCTGGTTTTTGAGGAAAAGGCAGGGAAATAAAGATGTTGACGAAGTCCATAGTATGCATCCTGTTCCCTGAAATAATAAGCAATATATTTGATCACACAAATTGCTGTTTGTACATCAAGCAATGAGTACACAAGTAGCAGAATAAACAAGACTGTTCTTTACCTCCTAATTCCATTAGATAACACAGAACATAGTGCTGTAAAAATGAGCTTCAGTAATAACAGTCTTAAAACACACGCAGTGACTCCCATGTGTTATGGTAAGAATTGGCTCTTCCTCCTGTTTATCAAAGGATACTCGGGGTCAGTTACTGGTTGTGTGACCCAGAAGGCAAAGCCTCACAGGTTAAATTTTGGAGTTGGATCACTTCTTTCCCAGCTGTAATGGCAGCTAAACTTAAAGAGATCACAGTGCAATACACCTGCCCAGAGAATCTCAGTTTATTGTTACTGACAATACTGTTACTGGGGCTCAGAACTGAACTACAGTTACCAAAAATTGTGGAATGAAATATTTACAGCTTCACCAAATAATGTTTACAGGCTCTGTGCAGTACAGAAGTCTCAATCTGCTGAGTGTGGAGAATGCCACCTCATACAGGCAGTAGAAAACACAGAGACATACAGCAGAATCTCTCCATGTTTAGCAGAAGAGGGATAATGGCCTTCTCCCCTGGTCTTTTTCCCAAATGCTCTTCTACCCACTGTGTTTCTTGTTACTGCATTTAGGAATGCTGTAATGGACAACTCATCAGAAGTTGCCAAAACTGGAACCTCTTAGGTCTTGGTTCCACTGCTGGGGTTAAAGGGAAATGCATCAGAAGTATGCAAGACAATGCTTACTTAACAGTATTCCAAGATTTATAATCCACTGACAGATTTTATAATCCACATATGGTATTTCACTGATGCTAAAATTAATAGAGTTAAATGTGGATTTAGACAATTTCATTAAATTTCTGGCCCTGAAGTTCCACAGAAGGATCTGTAATATGGCAGGGCCCTGCATTTGCAGGGGGAATATGAGATCAAGTTGGTAAAAGTTTGGGGGAAAAAGATTATTCAAAGCAGACAATCAGTATAGAAGGGTGTGCTGGAGTACAGTCTGGCAGCATTTCCAGAAGATAGCTGGATTTTATACTTGTTTCTTGCTTAGGTCTCACCAACAGGCTGTTTTGTTGCCTGCCCATCAAGCAACCTCTCCTAAGCTTTGGAAATAGAAGAAAGATCCCTAAGGAGATTTGTTGCTGTTATGATGAGTCACATATCCTACTGTGATTTTTTTTATACTGATGGGACAATTTTCAGTACTATTTTACCTTCAGAAGTGCTCAGAGAAATGACTAAATAAGAGTACTGGATGCTCAGTTTTAGGTTACTACTTAAAAGAGTGATAGTAGATTAAGTATTGTTACAACCTACAGAAACAAGATCCTTAATCTTATTAATAGTGGGTAAAATCCACAGTAAGGGAGAGATTAACCACTACACTTAAGTGATCCTTCTGAGATGAAGTTGAGTTTTGCTGGAAAATAACATTGTTCTGACTTGATTGCTGCTGCAGGACAAGCATTACATATAAAATCACAGCTCATTGTCAAGAAATGTGAGTCACACCCTGCAAGCAACTAAATCATCCTCCCCAAAATAGCTGATGTTGATTAAAATCCTGTCTGCCTTACTTAGTGCCAACATCTTGTAACATCCACAGCATTGAAGCACTCTTTTGTGAACTCTTTTTAGCCTGTATCCATTTGTCAGTTCTCATTTTTCCATCAAAGCAGAACTAGTTGCAAGGAGGAACTGCTGAGTTACACTTTTGTGTGCCAAACCCAACTGCAAGCAGTCAGATGGGTATTTTTTTTTTTTAAACGGAGGCTACAGATTGTAGCAACTTGTTGAAGATGCAGGATCCCAGAAGATGGTGGATAGAGCTGCACGGGGTGTTTGGTTTGGTCTGTGAGAGATGGGCTGTGTGTGGATTCCTCTGCAGAGCAGCACTGTCCCTTTTGTGCCACACATGGAGGGATTCCCTGCTGTGTGCCTTTGGATTTTCTACTGCCTGCATGAAAGCACGTCTGCCATGTTCAATAGAGAGTAACTTGAGACTGCTATTTTGCAGAACTGGATTCCTCTGTAATTATCATGTTGGTTTTGGTTTTAAAAAAACCTCAAACAACTGTAGTGCAAAAATAGTGCTGTTTCCCACTTCCAAGAAGCTGGCATGTCTGTATCTGGTATACTTACATATTTTATAGCCAGATAGTTTAATGACTGCTTTCAAGACCATGTAAATCTTTCACTGCAATACAGTAGAGCCCTAAATAATATTGCTAATGTATGTCACATTTTCACCTTGGAAACCTCAGTGTGAGACCCCTAGCCATAGTCTGGATGAACAGCTCCTGTTCTGGGCAGCCTCTCAGGACTCCCACACCACCTGAACCCACAGGCTTTGTGCTTCTAACACCGGCTGTGCTCACAGCTACTAAACAGACTGCGCTGCATCGTCCAGCCCAGCGTCAAAGCAAGGTCAGCTCCAGCTGCTTGCCCAGGGCTGGGGCTAACTGGAGCTTGATTCGCTCCAAGGGTGGGGACTCCATCATCTCTCTGGGCAGCCTTACGCCAGTGTTTGACTACCCTCACACTCCTGCTTCTTGTCCTGCCCACTGGGCAGCACAGAGCACCGTCTGTCCTGTTCATACTCTCCCCTCAGGTATTTGCACGTGTGGACCGGATGCCCCTCAGCCTTCCCTTCCTCCGGGCTGCACATCCCCCAGCACACTCCATCCAGCAGATGTTCCTATCCCTTAATCTTCTTTGTGGCCCTTACAGCCTTGCCCCAAAGCGCACATCCCCAGCTGCTCGGGGGGAAGTTCTGTAGCCAATATCGGAGCTCTGGGCTCTGTCCTTCTCCTCCTCTCCCTTTGTGCTGGAGTGACATTTGTGTCCCGGGTCCCCGGAACCGGGTAGCCGTATACCAGCCTTGGGAACTCCAGGCTTTCCTTCTATCCCTGCACTCCCTGCCCTAATCCTTGGCCTTGGTCTCTGAGATCACGCATCCCACGGGATGCCGCAGGCAGAGGGATCCCCCAGCCCTATGGATAATGGCTATGGACCTCTGAGGTCGCTTTTCCCAAGGGACGCTGCGGACAGAGGGATCCCCAGCCCTACGAACAGCACGCCCGTTCCCGGCTCAGCCGCCCTGCTGGGGGCGCTCTCCGCCACAGGCGCGCCGTGGCCCCGCCCCGTCCCCGCTCCCTGCCCGCCGATTGGTCAGCGGCCCTGCCACTCAGGGGCGGGCGCGGCCGGCAGGAGGCGGCACACGGCCAGCCAATCGTAGCGCCGGGCGGGGAAGAGGCGGGCCCGTCGCCATGGCAGCCGCGCTGCCGCCCCAGACGCGTCCCGGGCTAAATCCCCGCTGGAGCCGCAGCCGGAGCCGGGGGAATTCTTGCTTCGCCTCGGCGCGGGACCGGGGAGGATGATGCGGTCCTGCCGCGGGCTCGACGCGGGTTCCGTGTGGGCGCAGCGCCTGCGGCAGCTGGAGCAGCGGTTGCGCGTGAGGGGGCGGGAAGGGGCGGGGCCTGCGGGCGGGCACGTGCTGCGGGCCGCGCCTCGGCCCCGCGGGGGGGGGACTGAGGGGCGCTCCCGGATCCTGCGGGAATCCCGAACCCCGCAGCCGGTGGGGCATGTTAGCCATCCCCGTGCTGGGGGAAGCTGCTCCAGCTGGGGCTGGGATAGAAGGAGAGAGCAGCGAGCGGCTCTCCTTCCCTCCGGCCCCGCCGCCGGCCGCGCGGGCGCTCGGCGCTCTCGGGAGCCGCCCCTGTGCTGAGGGAGCGTCCGGCCGAAGGCCTCTAAAGAGCTGCCGTGGAAATGGAAACTTAGGTGCTTATGCATTAATAAATAAAACAGTGCTGTTCTAAGGACCACGGTTCTGGAAACTGCCATGAGGAGGTGGTTTCGCAAAGCAAAAGCGGTTTAAAATGGGTACCTATGCGTTCCCGCTCAAGCAAGCAGCATAACAGAAAGGATAGAACTAAAGGAATGCTAAGAGTTTATCCTAATTGTTGCATGCTTGTATACAAATATTGTGATTAGGAGATGGGGATAGGTAGTCCATTGATCTCAATTTGAGAAGCACTGGAATATGATAATGAAGGCTATCATAATGAAACTATGTTAATCAGATTTGTGGTTTTTTAATTTTAATTTTTGTGTATTTGGGTGGGTTTTCTTCCTTAGACCAAAGAAGAAAGAATAGTTGTCCTGGAAACTGAAAATGCTGTTCTTCATCTAAAACTTGCAGAGGTGACAGTTGTTGATTTTTTCAATAAGAATTCATGTGGAAATAGAAAAAAAAGACACCAAAATCTGCCTTCCGCTTTTCAGGTTTTGCCCTCTTTACCAGTTGGGAAAAATCTATGAAAGGATTAAGCCTCAGCGTTTCTTTCTTTCCAAAATCGTGAATGGTAGCAGTAATGATAGGCTGATTAAGTAATCAGAAATTAGCTTAAATTTAAGTATTTGCTCTTGTTTTATAAAACTGAACTGAGGGAATGACTCTGGACACATTAAATAGGGAATATTTCTTTCTTCTTACAGGAAACATGTTTGTCTAAAAGACAATGGCAGATTTTTCAGGAATACTTTTTAGACACAATTACTATGGTGCTTTAAAAAGAGCTATTCACAGAGTGCAGGAGAGACATTTCATTATGAGTACTTACCAGGGATGCCCTGCTGCGTGTTTTCGTAGCACTGGTGTTACACTTGTCTACAAAAGAAGAGATATTGTTGCACATGTACCTTGTCACAGAGCACACTGCAACAACGAGATCCCTTCATTTCCTTATATCCTTCTGCGGAAGCATAGGTTGTTACCTAGATCCTCACTGAAATAAGGAGCAGCCTGTGATAGCATTTAGGGCCTTCAAAGGGGGCATTCCAGAGATTTAAAGAAGTTTGAGTATAGATCTAGGCAGCCAGAGCAGAGCCAGCAGTGAGTATTAGTGGTGATACAAACTGTTGGCAAAGAGTTTCTAATCTGGGCTGAAACATTAACTGCTTGGGTGACCTCAGGGAAGTCATTTGCCCTCCCTGTGGGTTTGTTAACACCCGTGGATAAAAGTGGGTTTAACATTTTTCAAAGTCTAACTGGAAACAGGTGGTATATCTGAAATGGGTATACACAAGAACGTTAATTTATTCTGAGGAAATGTTTTCATTGTCTTTGTTCTGCTTTACTGTATTCACTGGAAGCCTTAAGTATTTCAGCTGATTATTTTTTATCCTTGCAAGCACAAGAAATAAATTATTCTAGTCAGTAAGGTGTGTCTGATGTAGGAAGGAGTTGCCTGTGTATTAGAGAATGAAGCCTTGTTTTTGAAATAGAGCACTGCTTCATTTTATTGAAAAATGTGCTGGAACAAATGGGCACCTATGGACACACGAGGAGTGCAGGCAGTGTTGCCACCAAGAGTCAGAAACAATGTCAAGTGAAATCCTTTGCAGTTAACCTTGCACTGATGTTTCTATGCAGGCAGGTATTTAAATACGCTTTAAAAACTTGCCTCTTCTTAGTTAATTTGCCCCAGCAATCTGAAAATATGAGCTGAACTGAGATCTGTGAAATAATTTTACCTTAAGTGAAGACTCTCTATTAAAAACAATACTAATGGAAATTAGTATTATTTAAGGTTGTGCAATATTGCACCATATGTCCTAATATTCTACCAACTGTGCTGGTGAGAAAAGCTGCTGCCCTTGTCTGTCTTTCCCTGATCCTTCAGATCTGCTGGTGGAGCTGCCTGAGTGATTGAGCTGTAACAAGTTCAGTCACAGGGACCAGGGTTAACAGAGGTCTCATTCTTAACTTGTAAAAGCTAATTGGATTTGTTTTGGCTGGAGTGAGTTGGGAAGCTTTGGAGACAAACTTATGAGGATTGCCATAAATTAGGATTTGCAGTGTAAATGTTTATCTATAGGTTGCATCAGTCTAATTAAAATGTTATCTCCTGCTATAGACCTTCCCTTACATCCTCGAGACAGTGATGAATTTCAGCATTCCTGCTGTGTTCTGCAGCCTGGTATATTGTTATCCCAGCAGTATGCTGGAAGGGTTGTTACTGAGCATAGGAAGTCAGATTCTCTCTTGGTAGACCTCCTTTTGTCCTGGTTTTTTTCCTATTTGGAAATCTGTTTATCTACCTTCACAGCCCTTGATTTTATTAGTAATCTTGAGGTCCTGACCCTGCAGCCTTCTTTACATAAAGCCAAGTCTGCCAGAAGGGATCTGATTGCAAAACTGAGATTTCACTTTGGAGAACACTATTGAGTAGTTCAATTTCACTTCTGCTTGTAATACAGCTGACTATAAAAATGTTTTAGTCCATTTTTTGCTTCTGTGCACAAGCACAGGTTTGCGAGTTCTGGCCTATGGACAACTCTGATGAATATTAAAACTATTTTAGTGGAGAAAACCCCAAAATCAAGGCAACATTTGCAATAAAGATGAATTTGATAGTGGAAGTGATGAGGGGGTGACTGCAATAACAGTAGCATTGACCTTTCTGCTTTCATCGACAGTGTTGAGAAATGTGGAGGGTCAAGGGGACTCTGTGCAGATGGTGCAGATTAGGTGCTGAAAGGAGGTTTTAACTACCCTAAGCTTACTTAACAACAAGGCTTGAGTACTGCAATTGCTTATATACATATGCTTAACTTTTCACGTGTAATTAGAGATACTAATTCTCCACTGCTCGTGTGCATTTTTGTGAAGCTGTTTGTAAATATTGTATCTGAGTAACGTGAGTCTTGAAAATCCTTAGATTTTCAGAGCAGCTAAACACTGTGTAGAATCAGTCTCAATATCTTAAAGCCTGTAAAAATTTAAAAAAAAAGTCTTCCTGCTCTTTCTCGTAAGAACTTTATATATTAGTGCTAAGGTGGTACATTGTTGTACAGAGCTTCTGGTTGCATGTGTAAATAGGAGATTCATGCTTTGTGAAGGTGCAAAAGCCACATGAAAATACTGGTTTCGATGAGTGAAGTACTTTTTTTTTTGGAAATACAGTCTTTCTTTATCCTAACAGCTCTAGGATGTTGTACTGTTTTTGCTGATGTCGTCTGTAGTTAAACTGCAATTAAACATTTGCATTTTACCTATTGTTATCAGATGATTGGAATTAAGTCAAACCCATTGTGTGAGCAGATTTAGCTCTTTCATGTCTTTTGTTGCACTCTTCTGTGCTTTGCTAATTTAAATAACAGGGAACTGCAATCACGGAATGTGTGGTGTGAATAAAGCAGGATCTGTGCAAGAGACAAGTGCATTTCAAAAACAAAGGAGGAGGCAATTAGTACTGGTTAAGGAATGATGTATGTCAACAGGTGGCAGGGGAAAGTAGATGAAGAAGTTGCAGCTCATTTTAAGCACCAGGACTGTCAGAAAATTACAAAATTACATTTTTAGTGTGATACAGATTCTTTCATATTGCAGAATTTCACAAGAAATCTCTACAGAGATGCCTTTTTTGCATTCATGCATGTAAATATTTAAAGTTGTATTATTTATATTTTCCTTTTGATTTCAATGTCTCAAAAAATTCTCAAGTTGGCCATAAAAGTTGCTTTTGCATAATAGGTAAGTTTAGACTCTTAGAAGGTATTCCTCTCCACATCCTTTGAAAATTGCTTTGGTTGCTGTGATCTCTGAAGACCCAGAGTAGGTTTTATTGACACAACTTGGCACCATTGCAGCCCTACTGATTGTAATGGAGTTGGTGTTGTCGGGGGTACAAAGCTGGGGGATGTGTGTTACCAACTACCTCAGGACTTCAGCAGTTAACACATGTATGTTGTGTTTCATGTCCTTCCAGAGTGCTTTCTGCATTAAATCTTGTTTCCAGGAGACACTTAATCCAGCTGTGGAGCCAGCCCTTTTCCCTAAGTGAAGGCACAATTTTAACCCTTTAGATCCACCTCAAGCACAAGTAGGAGGGTTTAGGTACTGCAAAAGCATTTTAGTAATCTGATGCTCACATTTATGACCCTAAGAAAGTAGAATTTTGTGATGCTGGACAGTTACCATGAGGTGATTCTTCACATGACTCAGAAAAGTAAAAGCAAAGAAATTATGTATTGGCAACATCCTATGTAATCAGATTTATTGTAATCAGAATTACAAGTATTTACAGAGGAAAAGGGGACAGAGGGCAAGAGAAAACATAAGTGTTTTAAGTGATTTTTTTTGTGATTTTGTTTTAAATTTTAAATAGTATCAAGGGTTGGCTGGAAGAAGCACTAAAGAAGTATTGCAGCTCTATGCTGCTCATGGCCAGCAGATGAAATTGCAGAAGAGTTCTGTTGTAACCCAGCTGCATGGAGCAATAAAGGTAAAGACATTTAGTAATAACATAGGCATAATTACATGCTTATAAAGTATAGTAAGCTCCCGAAAATGGTGTGATATGAACCTGAACTGTGGCTTTATTGTAATCACAACAGAGCTCAGAGTGAGGTGTAACAATGATTTCATAGTGGTTTCGCTGTAATAGGCTGCGCAGTCACTTGAGAGGCTGGTAAAAGTGGATGCTCCTGAGCCCCAGGATCTTACATACAGGGTGCTATTAATACCTGAGCTAGGTATTTTTGTAATCAAAACTTCACAATTCCCCATTTGACTGTCATACAGACATCCCCTGAAAAACAATAATTGTTGTATACTTTAACTAGATAGGCTAATCCTTTAAAAAAAGCATTTGAGAGCTCCACTGATCACTAAGAGTTCTCTGGCAGATCTCACAAGAGGAGTCTCATCAGAGAGACTGAAACTGTTCTCCCAGTGCCAGTACCATAATATTTTCCTTTGTTGAAATACTTACTTGTGAAGTTACTCTATAGAATAGTGAGTTCCTTTTAGGGACACTACCAAATACCAGCTTTTCTCAGGGCAGCACTGAATGCCTCCATAAAATGACTGACAAGTATCTCAGGAAAAAATCTGATTCTTAACAGGTAGAAGGATGCAGCTTAACTTTACCATTCTTGGACTAGATTATGGTTGTAGGTCCCTTCCAAGAAAACTATTCTGCTTTATTCTAATCACAGTGGTTCTGCTTTGTAGATTTTGTGGTGGTAGTTTACATTTTTGTTTAGCTAGAATGGCAGAACTGCTTGTGATGCAATACCAGTGGACTGAGATAGCAAACTATCAGATGTCAATGAATACTAAGAGAGAGCAAAGCTCTCCAAATAAAAGTCTAGATGAACAGTCTTCCTATACCCATAATAACAAAAATAAAATACTTCTTCCCCCTTACATTGTGTGGCTTTCAAGAGTGAGAAATGCAGTGATTTTGTCCCTTTGGTTTAGATTGCTTTTTATCACTGAAACAAATTAATTCGTTCAACTAATTAGTACCACAGTACTAGTCAGTACCACAGTTAGAAAAATAAATTGTCACAAGAATATGTTAACACTTTGTACCAGGCTGACAATGAAACATCACAGTGCTTCTGTGAGATAAGATATTGTTAAGTTCACCTTAAAGATGGCTTTACATGTCCATTTCAGGACTTGGATGTCAGGAAGTTTACTAATCCTAAAATCGGGTCAATTTGTTTTTATTTAGGTGGACTTCTAAGGGAATATAGGCTGATCTTACAAACATTTAAAAGACTCATCAGATATGTTACACTGAGTTATATCTATAATACAAATACTTTTCTGAACAATAGCAGTTTCTGATCTTTTCAAAATACATCTGTTCTCATAGGAAGACATAGTACTAGCCTATATAAGAAATGACTTAAAAGTGAATCCTAGCAAATACCTTCTGATCAAATTGTGGAAAATGAAAGCAGTAAGGGATATATGGATCACAGTTTTTCATTGCTGCTTCTGGATGTGACTTAAAAGTGGACAGAGTCCACACATGCTTACACACACTTATTTTTGTCTGATGAAATAACAAAGAGACTTGGTTATACCTGAAGCTGTGTTACGGTCAAAATAGGTATGATAAAATAAAAATGATCCATAAAGTCTTGCTGAAAGTTTTAGGAAATTACATTGCTAAATGCGCAGGATCCTTCTCTAAGCATGCTGAAAGATAGACTCCTGAAGGCCTCCTTCCATCAAGCAGAAGGTTCTTCCTGCCTGTGATATCTTACCATAATAATTTGGGTTGTTATATTGAGTATTCTTAACTGCTGGTTTTGTGTCTTTATAACATATTTTTCTTCTTGCTGAGAAGAGGCTTAAGCAAGACCTGAAGAGCCTTCATTCATTTGCTCTTGAGCTTTCAAAGGACTTCCAACGTCAAAGCAAGACTTGTCTTTACCAAATTCTGGCAGCAGTCCATGGGATACAGCTGCAAAATGAAGGAATGCGAAGTAAGGTTCATTACACTTACATTTTGAACATGTGACATCAACAATTAATTGTTCAATGTTACTAACATTAAAAGGTTGAGTTTGATTTTTGGGAAATGTGTCACTGAAATTGTAGCACTTGTTTGACCTTAAATCATCAAGGAGTTCTGAAGCATTAGAAGAAGTACAAATAACTCTGCAGAGGTTATGAATGATAATTTGGATTTGTCTTTTGTGTGGATTACAGCTGCTGTTAGGCTGCTGCTGAGTTGGCTCAGCTGTAACATTTTTAAACTGAAGTTCTCAAGCTTGTTATCTTGCCTATTTTAGAAGAGCCGAATAAGGAATGTGTTGCATTATAAAGCTAAAATTTGTCTGCTTTTGACTGTACCAGAAAAGGACTTGGCTGATTTCAGAAGTTTCTGAAAATACTGCCTGAAATTAGGATAGACTTGATTTTTAATATTTCTGTGTATTTATTAAAAAAACCCCAACTTTTAAATCAAAAACTAGTTGCACTTGCTGGGCTGTAGATACTAACAGCACATGGACTGCTGTTTTGGAATTCAGGTGCTTCCTTGTTCATGTATATGTAGGAAGGAGAGCCAGTGCACTGGTACGCTCTGCCCTCATCACTGAGGACTAAGTGCATTGATCCTGCACCTGGATCTCATGGTATGGATCTCTGCACCTGCTTTCAATATACTTGATTCTGGTGAAGCTCCTACCAGGCTTGACCAGCACATGAGACATGCACTGCTTAAATTGTTGGAAGTGTAGCAGCCTGATGGACTACAACAAATACACAAATTTACAGTCAGAGACCCTTTGTGATGCTCTGATATCCATGTGTTGCCATTTAAAAGGTACATTTTCTTTCCTTGAATTATTTCATTTTGGGACTGATTTGATTCCAATGGGACTCCTCATGTCAACAGCAACAAACAGCACTCTTGGTGATGGGTGTTTTTAGAGAACTTATTCCTGTATGTTATGTACTAAGTTATGATTAAAATGTGTTTGATTACTCTATTATCCTTGTAGACAAAATGTTCCATCAAGGTGTCTTTAAAACAGAAAAAAAAACCAAAGTGGAAAATTAACTTTAAAAAGTGAATTTTTCTCTTGTTGAAGCAGGGGGCTAAATGAACAGATAGGAGATTGGATTTGGCACTTGAGCTATTGTGGTGTAAATAAATAAAAAGTATTCCTTTGGAGGCCTGGCAAAATTCTGTTGACTGTTCTCAGTTTGCACCTCCTGGTGCATTGTTCTTTGAAATCATAAGCAGGAGAAGCTTCCCTGACTATAACGAAATAGCATGTTGGAACTTTGGTGGATGACTTTTGTTTTGATTTTGGCTGGTTTTCAGGTTTTTGTCAAATGTTTTGGATGGTGATTCTATTGTTAAGGCTAAATATGACCATTGGAATTGCCATCCTTAAATTACATGTAATCTTTTGTAGACAGAAAGCCCTAAGTACATATTCTGGAGACAGTATATATTACCAGTTTAATCTTAAAATAGAGATTGAAAACAAGGGAGAAAATTACAGAAGAAGCATCTCAGTAGGTAAATTTCAAGGTTGCAGTTGACATGCAACAAACTATAAAACTTTCCTATAATATTGGAGCTGTCCTTTGCCTAGAAGTATTTATTCACAGTCTGAAAACCAGGCTACTGCCACCTTTCCCACTGGAATTTAAGTAGTAGCAATTCATAAGAGAGAGAAGTGCCTGTTATTCTGTTATTATAGGCCTGTTTCCCTCATGAATAAGGCTGCTATCATTTTTGCTAAAAATATTGGCCACCGAACTGCAAATGATACTACTGAGAGAGATGCAGTGATTCAGCAGATTTTTGGAAGGGTGGGAATTTTTAAAAATTTAAGATTACTTTTTAGATTGCTTCACCGTGCAGATATTATCAGAAAGAGGAAATTATGGTGACTTATAAACCTAGTGACTTACATATGCTTTGCAATTCCGAGACACTTTCTCTCTGGGCTGGAGAAGATTAAAAAAGGAGCCTATTTCCCATTTTGTCCATATGCTAGCACCTATGTGCTTTGCTCCTGTTGGAGAAAGCTGTGCTCTGCACTGGGCGAATGACTTGTATGTGTGGAATGTGAGCTATCATCATCTTTTACCCTCAACTCCACAGGTGATTTTCACCAGCTCAGCTGACTTTTGAAAGCATTTCCCTTAGTGTGGAGTAGGGAAGTAGGAGAGGAACCTTGGATCCAGCAACAAAAATATTGTAGCAGCCCAAAGAATAATCCCAGAGCCACAGAATGGTTTGGAAAGAGTCTGGAAAGGTCATCTATTTTCATTCCCCCTGCAGTGAGTAGGGACATCTTCAACTACATCAGCTTCTCAGAGGCCCATCCAATCTGACCTTGGATGTTTCCAGGGATGGGGAAGCCACCACTGCTTTGCACAACCTCTTCCAGTGTTTCACCACCCACATCATGAAAACCACCTTTCTTATAGCTGATCTAAATTGACCCTCTTTTAGTTTAAAACCATTACCCTTTGAGCTATCACAACAGGCCATGCTAAAAATAATGTTACAGTGTGGAATATAAAACACAGCTAAACTCAAAAGAAGTTTTGGTATTAAGTCTATCACATCATAGCTGCTAGAAGACATGATCAGATTGATCTCCTTTTTAAAATGGACTCCAGACTGGCAAGAAACATTAAAAACCCCAGGGAACTCTGGGGACAACTACACATCCATATCTCAGATATGCTGTGGCTGTGCTAGGTTGTGCTGCTCCTGTTTTTCATGTCCCTGTTACAGACCTTTCTGTTATGTTTGTGTAACTCTTTGTGAAACCACACACAGAACAGAACTGGGAGCCGATCCAGGGCAGCATTTGCTCAGAAGGAAGGATTGCATTTAGACCTCTGCGTGACCGAGGGAACACTCGTGCAAGCACAGCAGAAGGTCCAGTGCAGCACAGGAGGGGAGGGAATGAAAAGCTCCTTAACCAGGACTGTCAATTAAAGGAAAGGGACTGTAAAGTCCTGAATATGCTTGCAAGACATCACAACTGTTAGACTGATGTTACTGTGATCAGTAACATTTCAACAGAAAAAGCTGGCATTCCCAGCTCCCAGAGAATTTCCATATAGAGCAATGAAATGGGAAAAGCGATGTCTATAATGGCTGCATTCATGTAGTGACTACTTCTCTTGCATAATGAAGTGTTACTAGTATTTTAAAACAGATGTACCCAATGTCTACCCCTAGGTTAAGGATGAAAATGTAACTCCTGTATAGCTTGCATCTGATGCCAAGCAGAAGACTAGAAGAATGTTAAATGAGCGTTTATAGTTGTTACTGTATAACCCTACTTTCAGGAAAAAAAATTCAGGAATAATTTATGCATTAGGAAACTTTTTTTCTTTCAAGACTGGGATAATGGAAGAGTACCCTCAGCATCTATTGCTTTGCCTTACTGCTTGTTTAAGAGACTTAGTGAACTCAAACTGTGTACATGAATTTGTAAATGAAGATACTTCTTATGAAGATTGTTTGAATAATGGACTCTAGCCTTGTGTTTTAAAAAGTACAGTATGATTAGGGGTCAGTGACTGTAATTGGCCCTTTTGACAATTTATGGTGACATATTCGCATGGGATTCTCCCAACCAAAGCATGCTCATGTTACTCCACATGCAGGATGCAAGAGGATTTTTCATAGTGTAACTCCTAGACTTTGATTCCTCTGGTATTAACATCATGTTTCTCCTGCGTGCATGCACTTGAAGAGGAACACTCTTATGAACTGGAGATGAACGGCATGGGTATTAGGAAAAAAAGATCTGAGAAATCTCTGGTGTAGACAAATGTCCCATGAAGTTATCTGATTTTTAGTCTATGCCAGAGAGAATAAATCATATGTGTGACCCTGCTGAGATGCTGAGCCTGATCTTTGCTCTGTAAGGTAGCACACTAAGGCTGGTGGCCATCCACTAACTCAGCTGTCAGACCTTGGTTTTGACTGCCTGATACCCTCCATCTCCAAACTGCTCACACATTGCTGGGACATTGGTTTCCCACTGGGGTTCCTCAAAGCTTGCTTTTTTGCACAAGCTTACAGTCACACAATATATCTTCTGGTCTGTATGTTTGTTTTAGGCCTGCTCAGTGTTAATGTAATTGGGCTGAAATAAAACCATTTGTGAAGTGAGAAGGCTTTTATAATGATTCATATAACTTTTCTCAGTTTTGTGAAAGAGACTCCTTAGGGTTCAAATGATCAATCTTTCCTATAAATTCCTCATGGAGTGATGGACCTATCTTAAAGGGGAACCTTACAACTGTTGTGAAGGATTAGTAGCACTGTAAGTGAGGCTGATGATAAATGACAGGTTAAATTCCTGTAAAGTTAGCCCACATGAGTCTGATAACTGCTGATGTGGTATGAGCCTTGCCAGTGACAGCCCCATCTAGCAGCAGGCTGCTTCAAGTTTAGGTTTCAGGCTTCACTGGCAGGTAACATCACTCTAGCTAAACTGACACATTTGAACTGCCTTTAAATATCTTAAAATCTTGATTGCTTTTCAAGACCTCACATGTATACTTGTGGTAATTATTTGTAGCTTCACATAGCAAGAACTATGATGGGATTTTTTCATAGGTGTCTAGTAAATCAGAAACTAACCCTCCTAACTGAAATTTGGTAGAAGTTGAGAAGGTTTATGCTTATATTTCATGAGGTGCTACTGGACAATTCCTTTTGTAAAGTCATGGAGTTTATTTCTCTGCTTTCTTCTAGTGTTTCAGATAAAAGTTTTTGATCTTGAGCAGTCTCTACAAGAGGTGACAGAGAGATACGAGAAAGAAAAGCAGAAGAGGAAGGCTCTACATAACAGCTTAGTTGTAAGTATGTTTAATAACAGAACATTGGCTTATTTTGTTGAAATTATTCCCATGATTTCCTCACCAATAAAAGTAAAGAATATGCTTCACATGGATATATCACCTCCCCCAGCTGTCTATATATGATGTGTTTATTTGCTGAGGCACATTTGTCTTATAATAAACCCCACTCATTTCTTTTTACTCAAGGTTCCAAATGCACTCATGTGACCTATTGCCCTAAGGAGTATCATCCATTTTGAATAGTGAACAAAAGTTGAGTTTCTTCATCCTCTTCTCTAAATTTGCAGCTTCTGAAATTGTTTTAAAATTCTTAAAATTTTTAACTTGATATTGCAAAGTAATCATCTTTTATTTTTCCAAATATCTCTAGCTGTATCCTGCTCAGCCATTACAGATGGGTCATTTGGAATTAATTTTTTTCCTATTTGTACTTTAAATTTACTCTTCCTCCCATCTTTGCAAAAGACTAGTTTTGGGTTTCCTGATTTAGGACCTGATTTTTAGAAACACAAGCCTCCTTCAAATAAAATTTTTATAAGTTTTTCTACGTGGGACAATGAAGCTCTTCATTAAAAAGTACTTACCTTCTAAACTTTGCCTTGTGTTGCAGTTTACTGAAAGGATATTCCCCAGAGCAGTGGGGTGTTAATGCCAGTGGTCAATAGTCCTCACAGGCAAGCTGTGTTTAGTCACACAAAATGAGAAGAACTGATCACCAACAAAAAGAAAGAGATAAACTGAGGTCTAAAATGGCCTACAGCGAAAAATCAGCTACTTTTTAATCATATAGGAACACAGTAGAGAGGAAAATATACAACATATTTTATATTCCACATTTTCCTCAGGACTGGTGGAAGAGAAATTGAGTGTGTAATGTTGTCTGTTGAGTTAATACAGGTATCTGAAGAAGCTCAGGTAAGGAGGAAGGAGAAAAAAGAAGGGAAGGGAAAGATGGCTCAGAGGGGGTTTTTTGTCCATATGAACTGGAGAGGGCTATACAATTCCAGTGGTCTGAAGAGCTCATACTTCCTTAAGTACTTTCTCCTACTTTACTCAGGCAAATTATATTGATTCTATTTTGCTCCCCACAGAGTCTAGGGCTATGACATGGTAAATACCTGCTTTCTTAAACATGTTCACGTCTGTTTGATAAATTTCAGTGTATTTATCCTCTCCAGTAACTTGTGTTAAATACAGCTTAATATTCTTATCCCAGGAACTGAGAGGAAATATCAGAGTCCACTGCAGGATTCGACCATTGCTACCTTTTGATGATGCTGCTGGACATTCAGTATCACAAGACAGGTAATCTGTTCTGGTTGTGTTAGGTCCTACCTGACTCTAAATACAGAGAGAACAATAGTTATATTTATATGGGAACAACAGTGTCCTTGATTTTTTCTGGTTTTATGTGTGTGGGGAGACAGTGATGGTATCATAAAAACTAATTGCTGTTTTCTTTCTCCTGCTAAATTGGCTCTAGCCAATCTCATCCCCCTGTCTCAAAGTATGTCGACCTCAATAGAAAGCTGTAGCTGTTCTGCCAAGCCAGGATTATCCTTGGCTTGGCAGAAGTAACACAGCTGCAATCAGTTTAGAGTGTATTCACTATCCTATACAAATTCTGGGATACAGTAATGTAAGAGCTGCCAGAAGTCGTGGGTAGAGAAACACACTCAGCACTACAATTGTTTTGTGATGCTATAGAACACACTGGCTGTCTGCACAAACATTGGTAATTCTATTTCAGTCTAAGCTGGCTCTGCATACCTTATTTATAATACACTTACTGTAACTGATGTGTCAAAACATTCCAAGATCCAAAAGGAAAGAGGGATTAGATGCAAGTATCTGCTTAAACAGCTGAATTCCCCATAGATGACTAACATGAAAGTAAGTAGGGATTGAAGTGTATACAAAGAAAGAAAGAAGGGGGAAACTAGGTGGGTGGCTAGAAAACAGTAACATTATCATTTGCTTTATCAGTAAGTAGCTGATTTGGGGCTTTATTTTACTTCTACTGCCTAGTAATTTTAAAAGAGTACATTCAGTGTTTTAAAGTTTATTAATTTTTGGCAAATCTTACCAAAAAAAAATTGTTTTAATTAAAACTACGTCAAAAATAACAGACAAGATATTTCAAGAAGCCTGAAGTTGACACTTGCATTAACCTGTGCTTGGGATACCTGGGGAGGAACCCATTCCCTTTTCTGTTGCAGTATGAAATAGTGCAATCAGGTGCTGACTTGCAGTGTAAAACAGGATGGACTGGGCTGAACAAACAGTTGTCAAGAGTAACTTTTCTTAAGGTATCAGAAGGTAATTTAAATAAAATTTATCTGTAAAACTATGAACTGATTCTCCAAAAACTCTCACACATAAATAGATTTATACACCTCAGAAATCCCAGTCAGCGTTTGGACTAATTATGGATTCAAGATCAGGGATCTTGAAAAAGAGGGTATTTTTCACTTTAATGTTCTAAAGTGAAACCCTCTTGTTACAAGCTCATGCAATAGTCTCAAAATAATAGAATGGCTTGCATGTGAATTCTTCTTGATTTGGGTTGTTCTAAATGTCCTTTCTAAAGCAGATTATTTTGCTTGATTGCACTTTAATTTTTTTTATTCACAATTAACTGTGGTGTTAGTATATACATAGGGTACAATAATAGTGGCAATTCTGAAAGGTACTCTTCAGACCGTGTGTAGTTCACCGACACTTTAAGCATTGGTTTTCCTCAGCTAAGTGGAACACTTATGGCTTGAAAGGTACCTATTTTTTCCCTACTGGTGCTTTTTTCTTCCCTTACAGGCAAAGAAACTTTTCAGAAAAAGTGGCCTATGCAGCTGATGATGTGAGTATTTGATGGTGGAATTCAAAAGCACATTGATAGATACTAGAAGAAGAAACAAGAGGGGTATGTGAATCATGAGTTTAAAAAAAAAAGCAAACTAGAAGAAGAAACAAGAGGGGTATGTGAATCATGAGTTTGAAAAAAAAGCAAACTACAAGGTCAGGTGGTGCTCAGATTTGATTACCTATGGGTGCAGTAGCAGGTGGTTTGTGCTGTTTTCATCCTGACTCTTTGTAGTGCTAATAGCTTGGAGCTTCTGCTGGTGCAGCCGTCCTTTGACTGGAGGTTGAATGTTTGCAACAGTCAAACTGCTGCTGACTTCCTGCAGTCAGTCCCTTTGAGCCCCTTGTATGTGCTGCAGCTATTTCTAAAGTTATGTCAGGCTTTTTGCAAATTTTACTATTGCAGCACAGCCAATGCACGAGGACAGAAATTGGATACCTCATGAAGCTCAGCAGCCTATGTGGTGCTGCAGTCAAGCTTGTTAAAGTGTCCTGGCTTAGATCCATCAGAGGAAGAATGGTCATTGAGGCTGCAAATCCAAGCGACGTTCCAGCATTAATTGAGGCCATTACCAAGATATAAAATTTAAAAAGGCACAGTAGTGTAAGCTAAGGTCAAAGTATTAACTTGGGTTTTAATTCTCTTAGCTGCCATAGTTCTTAGTTGGCTGCTCACTGTTACTTACATGGTGAGGAGCCAAATTCTCTTTTATAGTGTGGTGCTTAAAATATTGCTGAAGTGACTGGCAGTATGTTATGCATTTAAATCTCCCAAATTATGGTTTCATTAGGCAGATATCACTTGCATAATGTGGATAATTATATATATCTATATCTATATATATGTGCAATTAGGTAACTAATGGAGCACATGAAGAGATGAAGAAAGAGTAAATATGTCAGGAGATAAAAAACAGGGATCTGTAATGGTAGACATTGTATTCTGGATACCCTGACACATTTATTGTACTATAAAATACTGCAGCCTTTTCTGACCTGTTAAATTTTATTGCATAAGGATGAAATTAGCCAATATTTAGGTTCTAGATTATTTCATATAGATACCTGATGTATTACTGTATCTACATGTTTACAGGCAAGGCTTGTCTGCTTGTTTATGCCAATTTATGAATTTTGCTTTGTATGAAAGAGTGACCTTCAATATGCTAATCTTTTGAAATATCTCAGGAATATAAATATAAGCTCATGCTTGATTGAGAAATAAAATTTGCAAAATACTGACTTCTTGGTTTTAGAAAACACAACATAGACTTCAAATATTTTATTGGTTTGCCTTGACATTTATTTAGTTAAAATACTTTCCAGTTATGATCAAACACCTGAAGTCTTTATGTTAGATTCTTAATATGAATTTATCTTTCTTTAACAAAAAATATTGTTGTAAGAATCCTTCTTACAAAAAACAGTCAATTTAGACTAATCTTACAAAAGTAAATGAAAATTATGTTTATTGCCTGTTTACTTTGCTATTAACAATTGAAGCTGTTATGCTTGTGGCTAGGATAGATGTTCAATTTTCAGTTTAAAATATGGGGCTTGACTCGTTATTGAGCTTTTAGTTGCAACACAGTCAAAGATTATATTTCTGGAAACAAGTTAACCATTTCCCAGACAATGATTTAAAGGAAATTTTAGATCAAGGTGAAGGAAGACTGTGGTAAAGGTGCTTAGTTTATTAGTTTTGATTTTTAGACCATGGCTGTCTCTCAAGATTTTTTTCCTGAAAATACTTTGTGTGTAACATAACCAGGCAGTTATTTGCCATGATTGTGTTAGAAAGCAGAGCCACATTTGAGAACCAGATCCAGGGAGACAAAATGACTTCCGTTTAGTCTCTGAGTGTTTTTTCTTTTGTTTGTTTAGAGATTCATATAATTCTTAAGACACGTGGTCTTTTTTCTGATCTTGCTCATCTCGTCTAGAAAATCATTATTCTGATTTTAAGTCTAAAAAAGGTTTAAAGTTTTACTAGATACATGGAGGGGTATTTCATTTCAGTTTTTGAGGTACTTGGAGATTTTTGAAGTTTTCTTTTTGCTGTCCTGTGCATGCCCAGCTCCTCACTGTAACATTAGCCACTGTCTGAGTCTTTCTTCTGAAGCTTGTTGTGCAATAACTGTGGAGAGTGAGTACCCACCACACATCAGGTTGAACCACTCCACACAGACTAGGACACTGAGCAGTGCTGGTATTGTCACTATCAGAGAAAATGAGCAGGTGAGGAGGTACTGAATGCACAGACTCCTCCTGGTGATGACAGCCCAAGGGGGAGTGAGTACAGTCTGAAATACAGGAAATTCAGCCTAAACACGAGAAGAAGCTGTGAGGGTAGTCAAACACTGACACAGGTTGCCCAGAGAGGGTTTGGTTCTCCTTCTTTAGAGATATTAAAAACCTGACTGGACTGTGGTCATTACAAATGCTTATGTGAAACTTCTGCCTATTAACAGTCAATTCTTTTGTTCCTGTGTTATGCAAGTAGAGGTTTTTTCTGTCTCATCTCACCTTAGAGAAGGCTGGTTTGCAATCAAATTTGATATCTGAATCAGAAATATGTTCCATCATTCTATATCCTTTTCAGTTTTTTTTTCCTTTTCCCTTCCCCCAGAGCCTGTTGGTTACTGATCCTATTAGAATTTTGTATCAGGCCATTTTGTAGCAGTGTTGTACTGGCATCTGTACTCAGCTAAATTTGCCAGTACTGGGGTGGGTAACATAGCTCATTCTGTAGAGTAGGTGTTTTGTTATTAGTTTGGTAATGATTTCTTTTCTCCAGAAGTAGAAATACTCATAAACTTAAAGGATGAAATTTGGTGTTTATTAGCCTTTTGCATGCTGGACATACTGTTATGTGATTATTATTTGCTCAGCACTTTATAACTTCAGTCTGTGGCAATACTTATTTGAAGGCCACTAGTTCAGCACTCCAAGCTACTTGTCTGAAGCACATTAGGAATTTCAGCACTCCCATCAAATGCAGTAATGTAACCACAGGTTAGTAAGCTAGAAAATCTCCTTGAATTGATGAAGTACTCTGTGTGCTGGAGAGCTTCCACCCAAATTGTTCAGCCCCTCCATCTTTTTTCTTTGCTTTTCTCGGCAATTAAGCAACATTTGCCATGAGGAGCAGAAGAGCACAGAATTTGCTACATAATCCACGTCAGACTGCTGTGATTGTCCTCTGGTGATAGTTTACAGAGCTGCTTACATATTTGTCAGACTTACAAAGTTACTGTATAACTCATCTGGAAAGAGGATTCCACTCAAACCTCATGGAATTCTATGGATTGTGGAAGTGCAGCTCTTTTTCTTAGTTGTGGACTAGCATGTTATTTAATGAAATGTGCATCTTCTGCTTAGTTCTAGACATATCTATGTATGAAATCAATCTGAAAAGGCACTTTTCAGTGCACTTTTACAGTGAAAATTTTCCTGACAATAAAAAAAAGAACTCTTCTTGGCAATTTTTTTGTGCCAGTGGTGGCAGTTGGGGAGCTTGCCTTTACTTGCCTATGACTTTCTAGGTACAAAAACAGTTCAGGTAAGGGTTTGGATCTTTCTCTTGAACTTAAGTGCATGTTTTGTGTTGGTTGTTATTTAATAACCTGAATGGGTTTTGAGAGCCTTTCTTATGGTTTTGCAAGTTCACTGCATTCTACAGGCTCTAAAGCCTTGTGTATTGGCAACTGCTGGAGAAGTGCCTTGGACTTCCTGATCCTTGAAGCTGTCACCTGATACAGAATTGATGAATATTTGCTTTTCTGTCTGTGCCTGTGATACTAACTATTGATAATTTGCTTTTTTCTCTTAGGAAACTGTCCTTGTCAAATGTAGCCGTCCTGGTCATGCCTCAGTGAACAAGACTTTCCAGTTTGAGAGGTGGGTAGTCCTGTGTAGCAATCTGGAAATCTGAATTGCTGGAGGATTTGTATAGTGAAGACTAATTTTTTTAGTAGGCATTAACTAGAGGGTAATGCTCCTTTTGGTTGGGTTTTTTGAGTGGTGGAGGTGGGGGGAGGGGGTGAAATTCTTGAGGTTTTTTTAATGTGATAATTAAAATTTTTCTTCCCAGGACAGAATAATCCGTTTCAGGCAATAGATATCAGTCTTCCCTCTCAGTAAAGACTACTGATATGGCTAAGTTTAAACCCTTATAGAGACTTATTTGACCCTTTTCACAATCTGAGTAGCTGTCGTGATCCTCACAACATGTTGCAAGGTAGCAGAATGTTTTGAAGGTAAGGAAGTGTTGTTTGCCTTTGAGTACTTAAAGGGAGCTCATAAGAAAATGGGGCCAAACTTTTTAGTAGGGCCTGTTGCAGTAGGAACGAAGGTAATGGTTTAAACTAAAAGAGGGTCAATTGGGACTAGATATAAGGAAGAATATTTTCACAATGAATGTGGTGAAATACTAGAATCCTTTTCCCAGAGGGGGACTAGATATCAGCTTCCTGGAAACATCTGAGGTCAGGTGGGGTGGGACTCTGAGTAACCTGATCTAGTTGATGTCCTGGCTTGTTGCAGGGGGATTAGACTAGGTGACCTTTAAAGGTTCCTTAAAACCCAGACAATTCAATGATTCTATAAATTGAGGTGGATTGCATGATTTCAGCATTAGACATAGAGCATGACTGTGGCAGAAACTGGACTGAGCACTAGAATGAGTTGATGTTCAACAGCCTGACCATAGGAGGCAAGGCAGAGGAGTGGTATGGGAACCAGTGCTCCCCAAGGGAAGGGCTACAGTGTGACTACTTTCCATATTAGATGCTCAAAAATCCACAGAGATGAATCGGATTTTGAAAGCACCATAAGGGCTTTAATGGGACACCAGAGTCACTGACAGTTTCTGTCAGTGAGACAGAAAACTGCTGGGAGTCAGGCTGAAGGGTGCCTTCTGTTCTTTCAAAATGGTGCTGACTGGGACCTCTGAAAAAAGGAATCTTCATTCCTTTTTAATAGTACAGTGAGAAATCTGTAAACAAAGAAATACAAAATTTTACCCTAATGCAAACTTTGCATCTATATATTGCAATGACTCAGGAGAATGTCTGCTCTGCACCGTGTTCCAAAACCCTCTGGAAACGGAATACAAGAGGACAATTTCATGGTTCCATGCTTGAAGGCAAAACTTGATTTAAAGTCAGATGTACCCAGCATGAATTATCTGTCCTGGTTTAAACTTATTGTCTGAGCCTGTTCAGCCAAAATTCCTGTAGGTTTGCTAAACATTGTTAATCATTGACCCTTTCCTCAAGGAGTCCTTCTAAAATGCTGCAGTTTTCTACTCACAGGAGAATAGGGATTGCTGTCATGTAGGCCATCAATCACCTGAAAAATCCTGAGATAATGCAGATCTTGGGGAGGCTTTACTGATCCCATAGGTTATATGACTCCTTTGATTTGAGGCATATGAGATCTCGTAGGGTACATGGCCCCCTCACATGTCTTTTAAGCTACTCAAACGAATTCCTCAAACAAAAACTCTTCAGCTGTACCTAACCCAGCCATACCAGTTGAAGTAAACACAGACTAATGCTGGAATTCAACTCTGTAGAACAGCACAGTTAATGGTATTGACACAGAACTCCAGAGGTGGTGTGATTCTGGAAATGTGGTGTAGATCCTGGTAATCAGGAAAAGGGTTAAAAAAATGTAAATCCCCTAAAGAATGCAGTTCTCCAGGAATGTTTTTTTAGTGTCCCAGTACAGCTATTTTTTTTATAAACAGAAAAGCATATGGTTCTTATGAACTCTAAAATGTTTATTTTTTTAGCAATGTTTTATGGAACTAATAAATGTCAAAATATTTGATTTCAGCTCAGGAAGAAAATTCCAGCTTTCAGCATGTTATGCTTTTATAATTTTATTGGCAAATCAGTGAGCAAAATAAAAAGGAAGCTCAGAATTTTCAGTGTGAAATTCACATTAATCAGTACACAGGGACAAATCTATCATTCTGGTAAAAATACACAGGGTTTTAGAAAGAGACTCTTTCGATTTGCAGCATCTTTCATGGTTTCAGATAGCTAATGAAGTGGGTGTCCATGCTTCAGCCAAGGCTGTGGTTACAGTGTAGCATAAACTAGTTCAAGACTACTTTAAACCACTTTATTTCAGTATGGATAGCATTTGAACCACAGCAGCTAAGTAGTGGCAGTAAAACCCCTTTAGGAAGCTGAGTAAATATTTGAGTAGTTACTGTAACATGGAACCTGGTGCCTTTCCTCGGATCAGCTACTGGAGCCTGACCCTGACATGGCTGCACTGACCCAGCTGTGGCTGTTCTTGGGAGAAATGGCCTCGAGCTGCACTAGGGCTTAGGTGTGTGCCCAGCCTGTGTTTGGGTTGGATGTCAGGAAGATTTTCCTCACAGGAAGGGTGCTTAAGCACTGGAAGGGGCTGCCCAGGGAGATGGTGGAGTCACCATCCCTGGAAGTGTTCAAGAAATGACTGGATGTGACACCTACTGCTACGGGTTAGTTGACAAGGTGGTGTTCAGTCAAAGGTTGGACTTGATGGCCCTGGTGGTCTTTCCCAAGCTAATTGATTCTGTGATTCTACTTTGCTGTGTAAATTAACTAAGACTGATTGATTTTAGCCTGGGTTGTGTTTGCTTTCTTAGGCAACAAAAATCATCAGCTGTGAATGTTTTAATCTTTAAAATGCCTTTCTAAGTATTTTCTTCTTTTTGCTTTTTTAAAATTTATGTAGTAGCTCTGAGATGTTTTGATGTGTGAAGAAAAAAATATTTCAACACATACTGAGTTAGAGACCTAGTTGATTAAGATGGAGGACTGGGTGCTAATGAATATTTCATCAATTGCACATGATAGATGAAGCAGAGAAGAGTGTTTGGAAGTGCTTTTGCTTTTTTATATTGACCTTGCAGATTTGATGTGCAAAGTTTACTGAAGCATATGCTCATGTGCATGCAAAGCAGGGACAGAGTATTCAGTGCCTGTGTCCTCCCGCTCCGAACTGTGCCACATCCCTGCATATTTGTTGGTTTCTCAGTGCACTATGATGGCACTTCAGTGGAATGGCAATAAAAGTAGTATTTGTCCATCAAGCCAGGCAAGTGCTCCATTTCTGATTAAAGAGAGTACATTTTCATGCAGCTTACAATTAGTCTGTGGAACACGTTGCCACAGGATGTTGCTCCGGGCCAAGAATTCAGCAAGATGCAAAAAAACCCTGAATGCTAATTCTAATAATATTTTTTTTGAAACAGAGATTCAACTCATATTTCAGTTTTGAGGCCAGTATACAACTTTTAAGGATTAGGATGAGGCACAGAGATGAATTATTGTGTCTCTGGCTACCATATTGTTTCTTGCTCCTTCCTCTGGCTGTTGTCAGGAAAAATGCTGAATTCAGTGCATTGGCTCCAATTCTGTATCCGTTTATCAGTGATCCCTTTGTACAATCTTATTTATGGAGAGCATGAATACAAAAACTCTATTCGTGCAGTCTATAGACTGTAGCAGACAGATCATGGTCAGATATACAAAAAGGCTTGAGTAAATGCTGAAGAGCATGCTTTGTCTTCGTTCAGTTAACCTTGTAGGATCCTGTACAGTCTCTGGGATGCTGTTAAGTGAAGTGCTCTGGTGTATTTATACACAGAGAAGTGACTATGCTTTGTAGTGGTTGCTGCTACCAAAGTTCCTGTTTCTGATTAGCCCTTTTGCTGTGAGCTATAAAGAACACACATCACCTTTTGGAAAACAGAGCTGGACCAAAAAAAAAAAGTCACCACAGAAAGATACCAGAAAAGGAAACCTTTTCAAAAGATAAACATTCATACCTCAAGTATTTAACTGTGGGTAATGACATTCATGTTTTAGATTCTCTTCATCTTGTATAAACAATGGGTGCTGCAGGCTGTAATCTTGGGGGGGATACATTTTTGGTGTGCTGCAGAAGAAATGAATGAGTTAGGATATCCATGTTTTATGATCAGAACTTCTTCTCCCTGATGATTTCCTATTTTCAGGTCTTGATTTTATGTTGTACAAACCTGAAAGGGTTGGAGGAAAGATTTCCTTGAAGATAACTGTTGGGTTTTTTTTTTTTTCTCCTTGCATTCAAAAAACATATGGAGTTGTTTCAGACATCGTTTTGGCCCATGTGTTGAACTGTCATTCCTCTTTTCTAAGAGGTGGAATAACTCATGCAATGTAATTGTCTTCTGTTCTGTTTAAAAATAGGCCTGCATTCCACATCATTACGTAAAAGAAAGTCTTCCCTTGAGTGAGAAGTGTTGATTTCAGAGTAGGTAGTTCATCAGGGATGGGGATGGAAATACCTTAGTTTGATAGTGCATCCTTAAACATGACCTTCATGATTTCTGCTGTGCCACTGAGTCTTCTGAGACAAGTCCTCAGCAAGTCTGCAGCCTCTGTGCCTCTGTTTTTTCCCCCAAACTTTACCCACATCTAAAGGGCAGTACGACCTCACTGACCACTGTCTTCTATAACGTGGTACAAAGGAGGCCCAGGCAGCAGGGCTATTTCACATTCTAGTAGGTGGGAAAAAGTAACAGGGATCCAGTACAGCCTAAAAAAGGGCTCTGTGTGCCAGAGAGGGAGGCAGGAGGTTTAAGATGAGGTCAGAAATCCACAAGTGTACACCTATGGGTCGTTCGCTCCAAAACGCACAACAGCTGCTCCCAAAATGTGAGTGAGAACTTTGGAGTTCCAATTTTCAGTTCTCTGACACAGAAGTGTCAGCAGGTCCCACATTTTCTGTCACTGGCCTACAGTTTCTATAGTCTGTGTTCTTGTGACAACATTTTTATTTTTTCTTTGGTTAATCATTGCACTTTGCTCCTCAGAGTTTACAATGATTTGGAATCTCAAGATGCAGTATTTGCAGATGTGGCCCCTTTGCTAACATCTCTCCTGGATGGGTAAGTTAAAATGTTGCAGTAAGAAAGCTAAAGCACAATAACCTACTAAAATTTATCAATTAAAAAGAAATACTTAATAGTGGTCATCTAGTCAAGTTTTATGGCTTTGCAGTTCCATTTTCCTGTTCTTTCTGCTCAGCCCCAAGTGAATGTTGTTCCCCTGTATAAACAGTGAAGATACGGTTTGCAAAATTTAGCAGAGGAGACAAATTTGTAAAACTAAAAAAACCCCAGTTTTTTCCTCTCATCTCTTCTGTCAAACTGATGCTTCTAATGGAGGATGTTGTCTTTTTTCTTCGTGTTCTTGTAGGTTATGTTTTGTAACTTTTCCATTATGACATTGTATGATACATCTTTTCCAGCAGTGTATTCACTGTGCACACTGTGTTTAATGCGAAAGGCTGTCCTGGTTTTGTGTCCAGCACAGGCCATAGGAGGTGGTGCAATCAATTCCTGGTTGAACATTCTGTCATTCTACTGCTCCTTCAGGCACTGGGGTAAAACTGAATTCTGGTTTGAATACAAAACTGATCAGTAACAAGCACTAACAAATACATGAAATTACTTCTAGCTACTGAAGCTCATAAAGTGTGATTTTTCATAAGTCCTGAGCCAACTTAAGCTACTCTTGCAAAGAAGCTTTGAAGTGCATATTGTTGTAATCCTTGAGGCTTGAACTGAGATTTATACATAACTCCTTTTCTGCTCCTTTTTCATCCCTGTTCCAATACCGCTTAATTATGTGGTAGGGCTGTCATGGACCTTTCCCTCCCCATAGAGGAAAAGACAGTCCCTTTCCATCCACAGTGGCATAGTTGAACAGTGGCAATCCTTGTTCCCAGCAGCCTGTGCACTGAAGTTTCCAAGGCTCCTTTTCTTAAAAGTGTCCTGGAAGAGGTATCTAAAGATTCTGTGAATATTGGAAATTCCCCCCACAGAGGGGCCCCTAAGGGCTTCCTGGCAGAGAGAAGTCACAGATTGCATTATTCTTGTTTACCAGTGATGGGTAACCACAGTTTCTTTAGCTGAGCAGCCTATGGACCACTAGGTTGCAGGATTTTAAAGAAGTCTTAAAACTACTTCTTTCTCTCCCTGCTTTTCCTTTTGCAATGATCATAATTTTGCCTTGGTTCTATAAGTCTTTAAGTGTCTTCAGACCTGTCTGATCTGTACCCTGATCTGCTGTACTTCCCACTCCTAATTTTTACATGGGGAGAATCCTGTCCTAAAATCTAAGATTTTTGTATTCAGTTAGGAAATGTTCTGTTATTGAAAACAAAAGACCTGTCTTGTTCTTCCAGAAGTGCTGTTTAAACAGAAGCAGATTCTCAGGAAAGGCGAGTCTGTGCATATGAGCACAGCAGCCTTCCCACTGTAAATGGGAAATAGACATGCTTAGTCTGAACCTTGAACCTCTTAGCTGCTCCTGATTGTTTTAGTCTGGGTTCCAAAGTGGTCTGTAACAACTTCTAGCTGGAGTAGAAGGGAGTGTTCTCTCCTTTTCCGTATTTTTTTCTATGTTTTTCTTTCTTAATGGATTGTTTCATTTTTCAGTATAAATATGCAGGAAGAAAAGATTGTTCCATGTGTAAAACAGACAAAGTATAGCAGGCTTCAAAGTTTACCATGAGCCATACAGGGCCAACAAGGGAGTAAGATAATTTTTCTTTTCTTTACAGCATTGAAGAATCCAACTTGTTTGTTTATTTTAAAGAATAAATTTCTGCTCCTTTCATTTCCTTTAACAGTGTTCTCTCCTAGGGGTAACTTTACTGGAGTGAACACCCACACTCCTCTGGAGAGAAGTGCTACAAAACTATTGGTATTTTAGCTAGACAATGAGAACTTTTCTAAACAAGAATATAACTGTTACATATAATAACAAACAAAGTGGAGAAGGAAAAATATCAGGGCACATAGGTGAATCATAGTCCAAAATCTTCAGACTTCTCTATTTGAAATCTTTATGCTGGGACTAGAACACCAATGAAGTAAACTATAATAAATAACTGTTATTATATAGGTAAATATAAAGTAATCTGCTGCTTGTCTTCTTGTTGAATCCCTCAACAATTCTTTATCTCCTGTCCCTACTTAAATATGATACTGCTTTGGCCAGTTTTAGCTCATTTGGGCTGACTGCAACACTGTTTTGGCTTTGGCAGAGAAGTTACCACTGATTGATACCTGATTTGCATCTCTGTCTTCAATGTTACAATCCTCTGCCCACTTAACTTCTAATGATATCATCTGTATCTTGTCAGAACTATTTTGTCCGTGATTCTTACTGTCTTATAACAAGCAGCAATTAAGGAAAATTTGAATAGCTGGACTATAGGAAAGTCTTTTAGGAGAGACTTTTAAGAAGACTAATTCTGCTTTTCCTAAGGAAAATGACCACTTGCAAACATCTGGCTCCCTTTTTGGTTCCAAAGATCTGTTTAAATTTGAAATAGGGCTAAAAGTCTCAATAAGGTACAGGCTGGCCAGGCAGTGTGAGTGAGGGGTGGAACTGTGAAAATTAATCATTGTTAGTCTAGCTAAAAACTACCAAAATTAGCCTGAGCTTTTCTACTGAGTTATGTCAGCAGTGAATACTTCAAGAAATTTCAGATTTACAGCCCTAATTTCTATCGCATTTAATTTTACTGTAGTGCTCTTTGTTTTCAATTACAGTTATCTCCTTTACTTTATCAAATCTATGACTAGACTCCTATTTTATACTCTGCAGTGCATGCTAAAATCTGGAGGGACCTTACTATAGATTCATTGACTGCAACTTTGACTTCACGTTCCCAGAAAGGGTACCCAGGTATTTTCCATGTGACTTATCAGCCCACATTTCTTTATAACAAGGAAAGCTTTCAAAATAATCCTCCTGAAATAATTGCTTCTAGGCATGTTTAATATGCAAAAAATTACTGAAGTAGCCACGTAAGTATTTCATTGTTTGAAACCATACATTTAAAACAATTAGATGAGGAGTGTTCATTGAAATATGCTGGCGTGGGATTGAAACTACATTTTTGATACGAGGAAAAGTATCAGATAATCAAAAGCAGCTTTTTCAGGTCTGCCCACAGAGGAGGTAGCTTAGGCAGTGAAATTTTATTCCCTGGAAAAAGAGGAGCAAGCCCATTCTTGCAGCTGTCTAGTAGAGCAGAAGTTTCTGCAAACTGTGAAGTACTCCTCGTGCATGAAGGTTCTGCTAATGTCATATCTCGGAACAAACAAGATAGGACTGCTCTCTGCCTGGACTATCAGCATAACTGCATGTCTTCCAAGGGTTTTGCTGGCACAGTGCTGTGGTCAACATCAAGGTGCTGGCAAGGGCAGCAGAGCAGGCACAGCCAAGAAGGGGCAAAACTTCAGCTGCACAACACAGTGTTGGTCCTTCATACAAAGCACTACTGTGGCTGGATGCATCTGTGTCCAGCCACTTATTTTGCTTCAGATGTTGACTTTGATCTGATTGTGTTAGTAACACATTTTCTAGATATGATTCATATGTCTCAGTTCACATCCCTGTGGCACAGTGCTCACAGCTGTGAACAATTCTTTTTCTATTATTATTTTCAGTGCAGCGAAAGAGGCTTTTTCAGAGTTGTGTTCATATTTACTTGTCTGCTTCAGAAGATGGTGTTTCATAGATGCCTGTTCCTCTGCACTGACATTGTACATTTTCATTTTCTACTTGTCCTGATCAGAGCAGTTCCTGCCACCTTTGTCCCAGAGTAGCTGTTGTGTGCATGCTCATTCTGAACTGGTGCTCTTGGTTCAAAATTTGTGCCTCCTATTCTTAGGGGGCTGTCTTCTCTGACTGAAGGCTCTGACTGATGAGCCTGCCTGAAAAAGGCTATGAGAGATGAAGAGTTCCCAGCTGTTAAGATACAGGTGCAGTGGGGTTTGCAGCACAGCACTGTAACACAAATCAAGCCCATCAATGGTTTACTTTAAAATGCTGTACTGTAAACTGCGGTGTTTCAGGGGCTGATTAACAAGCAGCTCGGTAGTTGGAAGTTGGGCAGGTAAGGAGGTCTAACAGCATCAGTCATTCCAAGCTAAGGATCCCTTAAACTTCTTAAAAGCATCCCTTCAATTCTGCTTAAAAAATAAAATCTGTTTAGGTGATGTTATGAACAGTAATTACTGTCAGACTTTGAGACCTGCAGAAAGAAATCAGGGACAGTGTATTTATATTTTCTTGTTTGTGTTCCTAAATTGTTTGGAGTTTGACTTGCCACCTAACAGACACATTTGGTAGTGGTAAAATAAATTACAGCACTTCTATTTTTCAGGTACAATGTGTGTATCATGGCTTATGGGCAAACTGGAAGTGGGAAGACATACACAATGCTGGGACCACAGTTAGAGGGGAATTTAGCATTCTCCATAGAAGAGGAATCAGAACTTGGAATTATTCCACGAGCTACCCAAGAAGTGTTCAGGTAAAAATAAAGTAAAGGTTTGCTGCCAGTGGCAGTCAACTGTATAGAAAGGGTGAAATGATGTTTGTAATCTATTTATCATTATAGATTTCAGATTCAACATGGTTAATATTTATTGCTTCTCTGACCACCATTTGATATTTGAGGCTTTATATAGATTTCTAGTCTCTCTTGTGCTTAATCTGATTTTCTAAGACACTAAGATTATGCAGTTTTACTGTGTGTTATCTGTCTGTCTGGCTTTCAGAGTCTTAATTCAACTTTTGAAAATATTTTAACTGTAGTAGTGGGAGTCCAAAAGATTATTAAGTTCCTAGAAGTTTTGTGAGAATTGACAATTGGAATATATGAAGAAGATTTAGATTAGAACCCAGTCCCAAGGAAGAAAGATAGTAGAATTTTTAACTACAATCTGTTCCTGTTTTAAGAGTTCTTAGATTTTTCTAGTTGAACCCAACAGAGGATTTAACTGATATGCTTCTATGTTATAGTAGAAGAGCCATTAGAAGTTTTTCCAGCTAAGCCTGTTTCTTTTGGAGAAGGGTATGAGATAAATCAAAGAACCAATTTTGTATGAGAATAACTGTCTAACTATAAATACTCTCCTGAATAGAGAAGCCCTTAATTTATGGATTTTCTGAGTCTGTGAACAGATAAATTCTTACAGATATAGTCTGCCATCTCTGTGTGTTCATTGCTTGCACTCTGCCAGATTTTATACTCTGAGTTCTGAGTGCAATAACTGCCAGCAGAGAAATGGTATAAAAAAAATCATGAGGTGGGAAGCTAGTGGAAAAAAACCAAGCTGGCACAGCTGTTTGGAAAATTAAATTCTATTTACTTCTTCACATATAAATAAACTGTATATTCTGATTCTTCAAGTTAACATTAGCATATGGATGAGGCAAATCCATGGCTGCAGATACTTAGTAAACACTTCTATCAGATTGTAATTATATTACAATTAAAGAATAGATCTCTATTTACAGATTGTTCATTGGGGTTTGACTTCAACATTTTTGGGCTTTTTTCTTCAATTTTTTTTCTTTTTCTTTTGTTTGCCAGGCTTATTTCAGAAAAGCCACCAGGAAGTTACTGGGTTGAGGTTTCTGTTGTAGAAGTGTATAATAATGAAATTTTTGATCTTCTGGCCAAAGACAGTTATGGAAAAGTGTCTGGCGTCAAACGTGAGGTTGTCACAACCAGAGAAGGGAAGAGCGATGTGCCACTGCTGACGCACGAGTAAGTGCATGGCTTGTTCCTGCCATCCAAACATGACTCGGTGTTAGTGCCACGAAGAGCTGTCACAAAGCTGCATTACAGGCACCCGATTGTTCTAAATAATGAGTCCTTACCACATGTAAAGGAACAGTTCTGTTTCTGTTAGCTCAGTCTGTTAGATTGCTGTTGGCTGAAAATGTCAAAATACTCCGGAAATAACCGTACGATTACTTTCCATTATATTCCTGCTTTAAGTGCCTTCCACTCAGAATGCCTGAAGATTGCTGCATATTTTGTTGTTGCTGGATCTAGGGCATCTTGTCAGCTGTAGAAAAAGAAGGGATAATCCAGTCACAAAGTACTTTCAATTCAGTCTTACTGAATTGTAAAATTTACAGATTATAATAGAAATTTATATACTAGTTGCAAATTTTTAAGCTGCTGTAGGGTTTTAGCTCTCCCTTTATGGGTTAGAGTTAAAAAAAATTATAATAAGATTTTAAGTGATCTTTTAATACAAATACCCATCGTAATATTGCTTAATGTTCTGTTTTCATAGCTAGAATTGTTACAGCTGGAATTGTTGTGTTGGCATTTGAACTGGTAGGTCTTGAAAATCGAGGTTCTTCAAACTAAAAGCTAGGAAGCAGCAAAGCTTCTCACCATTCCCTTTTAAGATGTACCTTCCCATCATTGGTGTATGCCAGGTTTGATCCTTATTTACACAACTTGACAGTGTAGGGTGAGGTAGGGTATTTAAGGCTACAGCTATACTTACTTTAATGCCTTCTTTCACTTACTAAGCATTACAAAGACTTGCTCTAGTACTCATGGGAATGATTCTTGGCATTACGTAAGTGTGGCATACAAAGCAGATGTACAGTGCTTTCTTGTTATATATAAAAAACTTACCTTGGGTAATAAGGTGTTAAAAATCATGTGTTCATAAAATTTCATCCATTAACACAAGAGAATTTGTTTCAGATGCTTCATTTTATTAATGATTATGTTGTTTATCACAGAATGTCCTGAGTGGGAAGGGACCCACAAGATCCTAGAGTCCAACTCATGGCCCTGCACAGAATAGCCCCAAGAATCACATTCCAGTACCTGGCCACCCTCTGCGTGAAGAACCTTTTCCTAATATCCAATGTAAACCTCCCCTGATACAACTCAAGGCTGTTCCCTCAGGTCACCAGAGGGAAGAGATTGGTTCCTGCCCCTCTGCTTCCCCTCATGAGGAAGTTGTAGCTGCAGTGAGGTCTCCCCTCAGTCTCCTCCAGGCTGAATAACCCAAGCGACCTCAACTTCTGCTCACGTGGCTTCCCCTCTAGGCCCTTCACCATTTTTGTGGCCTTTCTTCAGGCCTTACACTAGTAGTATCAACATTAGCTAGAAAAAAAAAAATAGGACAAGCAGTACAAGTGGTATCAGAATCATGATGGTACCCAGTGGAATGAAACTGGACATCTCGCTGTGATGATGCTTCTGGAATCTGATGGACAGATTCCAGAAGGGAGCATGTGCATTATCGAGATGTCTAAAAACATAAAAAAGTGTCCTGCACCTTGAGTAAATAATGTTTATGAAAAGGAACATCTTGCTCTATTGAAATATTTATAAGAGCATTAGTGTTTTCTATGTTTCTGGGGAAACATGATGTTTTTCTTCACTTCTCTATAATAATTCTTGTCATGGTCTAATCTCTACTTTTCCAAGGGGAATTAGAAGTCAGATATGAAATGCATCCCATGCCAATTAAAATAAAATGCACCCTCAGTGGAAATAATTTTGTCCTGTGGGACTTAGTCACATAAGCAGACCAGTAGTTTGTTTATGTGGGTTTAATGCTATTCCCTGCAAGCCTTGATAAAAATACAAGAATGTATTGGAGGATTGTGCAAACATAATTTTATTCTACCGAGTGATATGCATTTATTGATTTGTACTTTCTAGCAATTTAATTGCTCATAGAAAAGTGAGAGCCCAGAGAAACTGGCAAGTGGTTTTCTTCGCTGTGAGAGCTAAAGAACTTCTTTCTTTCTATGAAATAATAAGCACTGCAATATTCTTGTAAGGATTAACATTTGTATCTGGGGTATGCCTGCTCTTTGGTCTTGAGGTTAAATACAATTTCCATGGAAATTCTGCAAGCTTGATTGCATGCTCCATAAGAACATGGAATGTTTGAAAAGTGACTGGAGCTTAAAGTGGTGAATCCTCTTGCCCTTTCTGTTTGTATTATGCTGACTGGTGGGTTTCTCTCTGTCTCTATTCTTCTATTTCCCCAACTGTGACTCCACCCCAACTTTTAGTATCTAGTTAAGGCTCTGCTGTCAAGGGAATGAAAAACTCCTGAAAAGGCTGGGAGCAGAACTTAACCTGAGTGTGCTGAATCTTTATTGTAGGAGCTAATCTTTTTCCTTTGACTAGGAAAGGAGCCACACGACTTAGAAAATGAAGACGGGTGCATGTAGTGCAGGCATGATGGGAGTTGAACTTCCCCTGTTTCATCAGAACCTCCAAGTAGTTTTTAATTATGGTATTTCTGTAACTAAGATGCTGGCCTGGCATAATTTTATTCCTGAAAAATGCCTGTTCCACTTCCCAAGGGAGCTTTGGATAATTAATGGGTGACCCATCTCTTTTCATAGGTTTTGGGGAAGGGAGAGGTGAGAAGCAGCGGGACTTGTGCCTAGAGACAAAAAAATAAAGGGCTGCAATAAAGTTTCATTTCTCCTTCTAGTTAATAAAATGGCTGCTCTGTTTATTTCTGTAAATTTTAATTTATGGCAAAGGACCCTGGCACCTTGAACTAAAACTCTTAAAAGCCACTTATCTCAATTGGTTAATACTAAATTCTAATGCAAATATAAATAAAAATATGGACTTGTATCTCAATTACAATGCAAGCAGCAAAAAAAGCCCAATTCATAAACAGGTTATATTAATAATTACACAGAAAGGTTAATAAGAAAAAACAAACCCAAACAAAGTAAGGGAACCATTGAATGAGGCCACCCAGCTGCCCAAAATCTAAAGTAAACAGCTGGTGCTTTGAATAAAAACACATCCTCATTTATGATAATATTTCATCTAGAATATATTGGCCTGCTGGGTCTCATTGGCTTCTCCATATATCCATTAAAGTACAGTAGTCTCTTTCCTTTCCTAACATGTTCATCTTACAGAATCACAAAAACCTCAGTCTCTTTCTTCTTTTATAGCTCGGTTGACTTTGGAGAACTTTCAGCATCAAATTTTTAATGTAACCACAACAGGGCTTCTCTTGTAGAATCTGGTCCTGGAACGTGCAGCACACAGAGCACGATGAAGTCGTAGAGATTATACAAAAATATTATTTCTGTCAGTTCTGCTGAGGAGCTACTGTGCCAAGGTCGCCACACTGGGCTGGGGATGTTGCTTGTCTTCAAAGCCAGCTGCAGCTTCCCAGCAGTAGGTGACCAGCTCTGGCAGCACACCCTGAGCCCTGTCTTACTTGGCAAATGCAGGGATGGGGCAGCAGCTTGGAGCACTGACCCTTTGCCAGCTCCCAGCAGCAGTTTGGAAAAGCTGACAGCCTGGTGCTGCATCCTGGCCAAGGCTGCTTCCCTGTCAGGCCTTCCAAACCTGGCTGACTAGCCACTGGAAGATGCAGTTCCAGACTTTGGAAGACAGGATGTGCCTCCTTGGATGTGAGGCACCAGTCAGATCACCCCAGTGTGAGGCTCTGACTGTAGGAACTAGAGCCACTGGTTCTCTGCTGGCACCAGGTCAGACCGGCAGGAGACATCCCCAGTGGGTGCCCAGAGGCAGAGGTGTCACAGTGGAGGCCGGCATGTGCAGCTCAGGATTGATAGGGGAAGTCTGTAGGGATTGTTTACCTCCTGCAGCCCTCGATACACAGGGAACTGCACTGAGGTGGCTGCTTCTCCTAAGTGCCTAAAGATATGGTGTGGCCAAATGCTTTTATGTTCTTCAGATGCCCTTGCTTTGTTTTTCAAGGAAATTGTTTTAGTTGAGTATAGTTTGTTTTCTTTTGTTCTTCTGTCTCTAAACTCTTCAAGTATGGCTCTTAGCATAAAATAAGTTTTTGCCCAGTGTGACTTTTACTGAAATCAGCCAAATCTAAGTCATAAAGACCTTGCCTAAAGACATGCTTGCTTTTGCTGATTGCAGTGCTGTGGAACCAAGCCTGAGGCCTGTCGTGGGAGTTACTAATGGTTGTGCTGTTGCAGAGTATTCAGTGACCAGGCTATGATACGCGGTCATAATTTATAGCCCCACCTAAAAACAATTGTGTAGGTGTTCTGCCTTCAATGACTATTGAAGAAGGCAATACTGAAAGAAAAGGGTAGGCACTCTTATCTCATTTGTTTTGAACACTGCAAACCTAGGGATAATCATAGTGGTTTTTTCCTTTACCTAACCAGTTTATTTCATTTTCTGTGTTTAGTTCACTGTGTGTGTTAGGTCTTTGCCCTTTGATTGATCATATTTGCAGTACTTCCTTTAACAGGAAAACAGATAGTATGACATTAAATGGTCTATAGAAACTTATGTCTATCTATTCTGACATTGTGCTGATTGAACAGTGGAACTGAACTTTTTTTCCAGGGATTCTGGATTTAATTCTAAATATGAAATATGACTTCCAGAGGCCCAGAGAAATTTTGGGGATTTTGCCTAATTCTGTACCTAAGAAAATGAGCTACCTTAGCATAAATTGGACAAACCCACTTCTGTCAGACCAGAGATTCCAGCAATGTCTTAACCTGTGTCTTTTCTTCCAAAGTGTGGAGATTCAGAAATTTCCATTGCTTCAAGAGCTGAGCTACAGTACCTCTGGACCTGCAAGGCTGGCAGGCCACTTCTGCAGCAGTTTCAGAATGATTTTTCCTGCAAGTCAGTTAAATATCCTTTCTGTTTCTTTACTTCTTAGGACTGTTGAAAATGCATCTGAATTTTTGCATCTGGTCAACAAAGGCCTACAGCTGAGAGTCACACACCCAACACTGGTGCATGCTCATTCCTCTCGTTCTCATCTGGTAGTGACATTGACCATAACCACAGTTGTTTTTGGAGATAACTTTGGTAAGTAGGATTTTACTAAAATACATCTAGAGCCAGTTGTTTTGAGAAAAACAGTCTGTGGACTGGGAGATTTTCATATTGCTTTTTCTTCCTTTTTCCAATGTTTGATATATTCCCTCAGTTCTTTTCCATTTTTCTGACTTCTATATATCTCCTTAAATAACAGACCATTTTTCATGTTCGAATGCTACTTTCAGTTTCCTAAAATCTTAGCACTTTTCTTTACATGCCTTGACTTTGAGTTGTTGAAATTTTACTGCATGAGGCAGCTAATGAATAAATGTTATCAGAAAGTCATAAGGTATAAGATAGTAAAGATCTTGATAAGATAGATACTCAAATAAAATAGTTAAATTACTTAGAATTACTAGTTACATGTCATACAAAGTTTGTGGTTAAGCTAACCATAAATTTTAGAGATCATCATATGATTTTGGGTGAGAAAGAATTAAGTCTCTTTACCCCTCTGCCTTGCAAAAATGTCTGTCAAGTTCAGAATCCTTTTGAACTCTTAGTAATAGGCCACTGTATGAAAGGACAAAACACTTGTCGAATTTACTATGGAGACATTGATATTTCTACTTTTCACTACTACACCAAGACTTACCAGTTTATTGGTTGAGAAACAACTTCCTTTTGGGACTTTGGGGGGAACTTTGTTTTCTTTTGCTCATGCTATAATTTTAGGCTCTCTGCTTTCACTGCTGTGGTCCATCTCCTTCATACTCTGTAGCAACAATATGATTTTAGAAAGTGGGAAATATTTTAACATTTTTTTACCTTAGATTGCGATCAGAAATTAAACCAACAGTATCAGTAAAGCAGAACAAACAGTGCCCTCACTTACCTATGGGCCTTGCCAAAAGACACAGTTACTTCACAAGTTGCAGCTCCAGCATTCCCAATGTAAACCCTAGCCAGCTCCAGATTCTTGTCAATTAGACTGATGGTACTTTTCTAAACTCAAGAGTTTGCACCATTAGCACAGCAGCCATCTGTCTAGTCCAGAATTCCCTTTGCCACTTCTAATTGCAGCCCACCCCACCATGCCATGTTGCCTGGCAGCAAAGCTCTGCAGAAATATCTAATTGTTGTTGAATGCAGACTCCAGCTTTGGACTCCCAGCACATGGTTGAAGATGTGCACTGTAAGGGAACGGAGCAGCACTGCAGTTGGGACCTCACTGCAGCAGTGTGTGACAGCGCAGCCTGCCATGTTTAAAAGAAAAAGATCCTGATTTACACCTGATAAAGCCAAGTGCCATTGTCAAATATCTCAACATCAGATATCTAAGTTACTAAATAAAAAGTTCTAAAGTCTGTGATCAGTTCTGCACCTAAAGCCAGGGTTGACAAGCCAGCACTTTTTCAGGTTTGATTAAGGTAGCATTTTGATCAGTATTATCTCTTGTTTAAGGAGAGCTGTTTCTTAATTTCATTGTCTAAAACTCAAGAGGAGTGAGAACACTTGGTTTAACACTTTATGGCTTGAAGCCATTTATTCTGTGTAAACCAACACAGCAGCTCTGCCTACACTGCGAAGATCTGGCTCATGGTTTAGCTGCAGCCTACTTGGAGAAGTGCAGAGCTCTGCAACACTAGTCAGTCTTCTTCTTAGTCAAGTTTCGTAGTTGGGAACTTGCTACTATTCCAACTAGAACTCTTTAAGCACTGAAGGAAGTCTGCTGTCTCTATGACCTGTAGCAGAATATGTGCCTTTTATTCTTTCATGTCTTTCAGAGAGAGAAAGAAAGAGATAGATGAAAACCAAAACACTAAGAAAAAAACAAATGCTTTGGGAAATCCATTTTGCATGAATTCCTGCTAAGCTACTGTGAAAGCAGCTTTCCCAGAGAATCTTTATCTTCCTTCCCAGCAAAGAGAGAAAGCCAGATGCTTCTGCTGAGGAAGAGGAAGGATGTTAGTAGGTAACCAACCTGAACAAGTGGGAATAATACTATTGAGGCTAATAGCTCATCACGTGGAGATCTTGCAGTGGGATATGAGAGCTGAAGGAAGTCGAAGGGGAACAGCAGCAAAGGACAAAATAGAAGAGGCAGGATGGATTTTTTTTTTTTTCTAGAGCACCAGCAGGTGATGTTTCAAATACATAGAACCAGTTTTCAGAGCCTACTGCTCCCAACCATCTGAAATCTCACTTTGGTTGCAATCAGTCTAAAACTTTTTAAAAAGCCTCTTTAAAGTGCTTACTGGACTCTTGTTTTCCACATGGATATGTGAACAACGGGGATATTGGATACAACACAATCTACACCAAAACATGTTACCAACTGGTACAATAAGTTTGATGAGTAAAACCTTAGATAAATAGAAAAAGTCATTTAGCCTGCCTGTGGCATGGATTCTGACTTGTATACTGCTTTTGTTAGAACAGCCTGAAGCAGCAGACACTGTACATCCCCTATTGATGCCCCATTTTTTTCCCATCTCAATTATCAGTGTCAGTGAGAAGTTCTTGTTTTTTTCCATTAACCAGGTACTTTATGGGAAGATGAACAAACCAGTCAGAGACTAAATAAAGAGGCTTCCTGCACTTTTCCACAAAAAATGAGAGACAATAAATCCACCTCTTCTTCCAGACCCTCTTCTCCAGTGCAACTTGAAGCAACTGAGAAAATGAAGCAAGTCAAAACGAGACTGCAGCTGGTGGATCTGGCTGGGAGCGAGTGTGTTGGTAAGAGACGTATCTGTTCATGAGCATGGATCCTCGGGGATCTAGGTTACAGTAGTTGCCTTAGTTCTTTATGGAGGGATACATGCTACCCTGCTCTCACACTGGGGTGGCTTGAACCCACAGATCCTGGCATAAACAAAATTTTGAGGGCTGACTGATCTGGTTTTACACTGGTATAGTTTAACTCAAAGTATGACTGTATAAGCTTGAAATAAGCCCAGGACGGTTACCCATATCACAGATATACTGTTTGTTCAGACTGCTTTTATTAGGCCTGTTTTTCTACTCTGAAAATTAGCATGTCTTTGGTACAGAAATGTTTAAAGGGCATAAATTATTTAAATATTACAAATATCTGTAATAATTGAAATCACCATGTGTGGATTTTTCTGCTTTATTATGGAAAAAGTCTTGGAGGAAATTAGTGTTGAAAAGATAATATTGTTTTCATTGTTTCTTCAAAGCATTTTCCTCCTGCCTCCTCTATGCACACAATAATTTCAAAAACTTGATTATTTCCTAAAGGACAAGCTTTTTTACCAAGAAAAACCATGCAGCCAAATGTATCATTCCAGAAATAATGTTTTGAAAAGTGAACCAGTATTATGAAAGAGTCTTTTACTTTACTGCCAAGAATTCTTGCTGTTGCTCACTGTTAAACTTTTGTTCTACAGAGAAACCTAATATAATACATTATTTTTTCATTTGCTCTAAATGCTGAAAACATGTAATTGAGCAACAGGGTGTGTGTTTGTTCTCTCAGTTAAACCAGGACAAACATCCTTGGTTTGGGGCTCGGCAGACCAGATCCTCCAGTGAAGCCAGAAGAGCTGTGCTCACATCAGAGTTAGATGTGGCCCAGCACAATCAGCAGCCTGACCTCTGCCATCAGCTGAGCTGGTGGACACGTTCTGCTGAAAGTGAGGGCAGTGTTAACTCGTAATTGTTTTAAAATGTGGGCAAATCTAAGTGAGCAGCAGTGCCTCAGGCTTCTCACACACATCAGCACCCCAGCCCTGTTGGCTCTACAGCCAGCCTGGGTCATTTGCAGCATTTACAAGCCAAGTGGTCCCTTTTTAGCAAACTATGTTTCACTTTGAAAACTCAGCTAAATGCTTTGTCGAAGTTATCTAACCAAATATAGATAAACAGCAGTTTAAACACATACCCCCTCCCCTATTTGCAGTTTTCTGCTTTAGGGGGATAGCTGTCCACTTTCCTTGATTTACAAGAAGCCTGGGAACGGCTGTATACATAATGACCCCAGTAAAGTTAGCCTGAGATTCATCCTATCTTGGATTGTTATCAACCCTTTGGCAGGGTCTTCCAAACTGTTTTGCTCTCTCTCTTGCTGACAAGAGACTCTACCACTCCAACCTCATCCTCTCCCACAGTCACAGTTCTCCAGCCCTCCCTGTCCAGGCTCCTGGGGTTTTTGCTCTTACTGTACCTTTTCACATTTCCCTCTTGAACTCCTCATTTGCTCTCCCAGTTTGGAAAATGCTGGCCTAAGGGGAAATCAAGATCCCTAGCCATTCCCTGTACCTGTCTAGAGATGGGAGAGTAGGGAGTAGAGGAAGTTGTTGGCCCCATCTGATCATCCCATGGCCATCAGCTCTGCCTGACATGGATCACGTGCTCTGGGTGAGGAGAAGTGACTGTGGGTGCATCTGTACCTCATCCACTATCCTGAAGAAAGCTTGAATTTGAATAACGTGATGCTAAATGCTAATAGCAAATTTCTCTTCCCCAACTGGCAGAGGTAAGGACAGCAAGAATTAATTACTCTTAACTGCAACCTCATCCAGACTGATCAAAGAGTTGAGCTTGCAGCACCTCATTGAATTGGTGCAATGTGTTGCATAGACCAAACCTTTACAGTGTTGCTCAGGGGCAGCATAGCTACATACAGCTGTGCTGGGTGGGTGGTAGAAGGGCATCATTTTCCTTTATCCATTTTCTTACAGCAAACCATGCCATAAGGCACCACCTCATAGGCTTAGGTGAACACAAATACTTCACACTTGTGGCTGTTGTACAGTTTTGTTTCTGCAGCTTGTGCCATCAGTGCCTCTCCTCTTTTTCCTAAGGGATACAGATGGGGCAGCTAACTCCTATAAAAAATGATGGAACAAAACAGGCTTCTCTTTGGGGCCATTGTGGACTCATGTTTTCAAAAGCAGTGTTGTTTTGTCTGATCGTGAGGTGTTCCTACTTTCTTGGTTCCTTGTTCTTAATACATATGGAGCCAAAATGCATTGTACATCTGGAGAGCTCAACTTTATCATGAGATGCTTTGGACCATCTGTAGACAATGAATCTTTTTTACCCTTTCCTCCACATTACAGTTTCGAAGCAGCTTTGCTTAGTGTTACCACTGCATTTTTCTGTACTGTACCAGGTATGTCTGGAGTGACAGGGGCAGCACTGAGAGAGACCTCCTTCATTAACCGCAGCCTGTCCGCCCTGGCCGACGTTCTGGGAGCCATAGCAGAGCAGCGAGCTCATGTCCCCTATCGGAACAGCAAACTTACACATCTGCTTCAGGACTCTGTCGGTGAGGGATTATTCTCACTCCTGTTTAATAATACAGATTTCCTCTCTTATTTCTCCCCCCACTTTGCTGTGTAAAACTAGAAGATGATCTTCTGCTCCTTGCTTGAATGTGGCCTCTATTTCAAAGGCTCTGGCTCTGGAGTGTGTGAGTACACAGTGACAGTTCTGAACTCCTGAATTTAGCTAAACCTTACAGTTTCGAAAGCTCAGTTGAAGAACAACATCTCAATAGGATCATATAAAGGGTAAAAATTGCATTTCACTGGTGTTTCATGTCAGGTACAGTTTAAAAGTTAAACTTCAATCTTTATTACTACAGGATATAATCACATACTTGCACATTCCTTACCATTGTGCCCTATAGCAGTGAGGCAAAGGAGGAAGACAGGACATGGCATTGTGCTACAATTTCTTTTTGTGCTTGGGTCACTTCCTTTTCTTTAGCTCCTCATCTACGCAGAAGCAATTTTGAAGCAAGTGTTATTCCTGCACTACTGTCAGGTTTGTGTCCATTTTTCTTCAGCCAGCAAATATTAGCCCTTATGCTTTTAATCTCCAGTTCAAGGCATTGACAGTGAATGAGGTAACAATTCTTCAGAGTTTCTGAAATACTATGAATTTTTGCTTAAGCTTTGATTTTCACTTAGTACTGAAGTCCCTACTGTGAAAAGGGAAAGCCAAAAAGAGAAGTGTTGTATGGGCATTGAGCCTGATTGTAACCAAGTTGTATGACTTCGGTGCAGTGTTGAAAATGGCAGTTTCCTCCTTTCTTTAATCATTGTCTGTAAACTTCAAGTCTGTTTTGTTTTATTGTCACACAAGATATTTTGCTATTGCCCCAAATTTACAAACATTTGACAAAACTTAAATTAAGTGCCCGGACCCATAACATACAAGCTGATTAACTGATGAAGCTAGAAGGGGAAAGAAATCTACATTACAAATTGTGAAACGTTTGGGGGCAAATATCATATTGTTAGATATAGACTCTCCATGAAGGAGCTGTCTGTTTCAACAGCCCTCTTCAGGGGCAGTCTTCTGCTTCATGAAAGCAGTGGTGAGCTGTGCTCACTGTTGTGTAGATCAGTATGCTACCAGTGTATAACATGCTGAAAATAATGAGGTAAATAAGTATGTTTTGTCTTTTCCCTGCTTTTAGGAGGCGATGCTAAACTGTTGGTGATGCTGTGCATCTCTCCTGGCCAGAAGTACTTAACAGAATCAATGCAGTCTCTGGGATTTGGAACTCGTGCTCGACAAGTTCAGAGAGGACAAGTCAAGAAAAAAAATTTCCCATTGCCGGGTAAAGCAAAATAAAACTTAAGACTCCTGTGGATTAAAGTATCATTAATGAGTTCCTCAGACCAAAATGTATATTGTTGTCCTTAAGCCATTCTTTTAGGTATCAACTGCCAGATAAAATAAACAATCCTCAACATGGCATTAGTAACCAATAAACCTGCTAATGATGTTCTTGCTCCAAAGATAATATCAAGTATTGACAACAGCTACCAGCCCTGGTGGAATGGCAGAGAAATAAACTGGGCTTTAAGACTTAGCTTTGGTGATGTTTCCTTAGTTCTACTTGCCCTAAGGCAATAGGGCCCTGATTTAGGGTGGTTCTCTTCTGGAAGGCCAAGGGTGCATTCTGTTTTCTCAGTAGAAGTCAGGAGTCTAAATTATCATTCCAGTGCTTCAAAACAAAGTGAAATACTTCCTCCCATCTTGGATTAAAATGAGACATGTAATTTTGGATTACTCTTCTATCTAGCATGGATGGGGTCATTCCTAATGCACTAGCAACAGGTAGGAGTGTAAAGGAACCCATCAACTGTACTGAATGGAGTTTTGTTCTCTGGGTTTAGGTAGGAAATAATGGCATTAGTGAGATGGAGAAAAATGAGTAAGGCTACATATCTGTTATCCCTCTGGAATGTAGCTTAGAAAGCAAATGAGGGATTACACAACTTTTTGAAAACACACTTAGGTTAAATGGTTGGAATGAATCCCAGCTCTGCTGATTTCATTAAACCCACAGCTCTGCCTGTTTGGGGGGTATTTTTGCTCCATGAATGCTGAGAGGCCCTGAACTACACATCCTAATGGGACCCAACTTGTACAACTGTTGCAGTAATCTGGCCTATTGTTTCACTTGCATTTCTGAAGTAAGTTAAACACATCACAACCTTGAAGTAGAGCCTTCAGATTAAAAAGGATAACCACACAAATAAAACACCAAACAGCAGCTTGTGATATGCTGTTTGTCACCTGCAAGAGGCTTTCACCCTTTTACACCAATGGTGAGACAACATCATGCAGGGTTTGTGAATGAAGTGATACTGGGAGAAGTTTAAGCAATGTTAGAGGTAAGACGTAGTTCCAAGATGAGCAATTGGGTTCAAGCAACATCTGATGTGTTCTCTGCACTAAATTATTGTTCAGCAGAGACCTCAAGATCCACTCCTAATATTTTTCCACCAGCAATTACTCTGCCCCTAGACTGGGAGAGAGGTCATTGTTAGGTCAGTGCAAGAAGGCTTAAATTGCAGTGGCCTGCCCCAAAAGCTGGAGTTTATAGTACTCCAAGTCACTTAACCTTCACAAGCACAAATATTTATCCAGAGATTATGTAGCGTACTATTATTGGAATTTCACCCTTGAATATATAACAGCTGCTGTGTTGCTTGCAGTGTTCTGGTGCTCAGAACAGAAGCATCCAACCAGCGAGCTCTTGCTTTCCTAAATAATGTCGTGAGGGTAAAAAATGCCTTAACTTTACCCAATTCCAGCCATAACAGAGGGGTAGAAAAAAAAAATCTGGCCATGGGGACTTAGGAAGCTGAGTGGTCAGTAAAGCAATCTCAGGTGAGAAAGTGTCAGAGTGAGGAATGTCAGCCTGGTAAACGAAATGTAGGAGCAGCTTCAAGCTCACCTTAGTCTCTGGACAGCTGGGCTACTAAAGCTGCCTGGATTACAGCTCAAAGAGAGGTTAAGTAACAAGGGCTGATTGCACCAGCAGTTATAAGTAAGTTTCTCAAGTATTTTAAAGATTTGACATTTTTAAGTGTTACAGAGAAATGCAACTTGCCATGAACTGTTCTTCTTTCCTTTTTCTGAAAAACTGCCCTTCAAAACTGTCCTTCAAAACTGGCACAAAAACTTTGGATTTATTTATAATCTGTGTTGTAGGAGAAAAGCAGCAATACTTATTATTGAAACAGAGAAATAAACCCCTCAAATATGAGCAAATACCAAAAGGTTGTTTCTACATTAACATTAACTCTGCCAAACAGAGTATTCAGCATTCCCTATTCCTGTTTTCCTTGTCAGCATAGCATATCACTCACTGTTTGACCTGCACAACGGAGTGTACAGGATATGCAGGGCAACAAGGTTAACATTTTGTTCTAACAACTTTCAGGTTTGGAATGTCCTGGGTTATAGAGATGTGATTGCTCAATCCCCGTGTCAGAAGGGAAGAAGGGTAAAAGTTGTAAGGGTGAAATGGCTTTACTCCCGCATCTAAGCTGAATTGTCTTCTGTCCCAAGAGTCACTCAGGCCTGCCAAAGGAGGATATTCAGACATGAAACTGAGGTCTTGGGGAGCAAGCAAAACAGCATGTGCAAGGCCCTATACTTCTTTGCTGTAATTTTTCAGTGTTTAGATCTTTCATGCTTTGAAATTACATCTATTTTAGGAAAGCAGACATGACAGATATTGACAGAGCTGACCTCAAGGTTTCCCTCATTGACTAAAGCCTATCCTGATAAACCAGTCCTCACTATCTTGGCACTGTAAAGCTGAAACACACATACCAACACACTGGGAGAAAGAATAAAATGTGATATTCGAAAGCATTCTAAAATATTGCAAAGAAGGGCATAAGCACAAGGGAACAGGTGGCTGTTCTTAAGAGTGCCCATGTAGTCGATATGCTAAAACAGCTTTCCTCTCTGCTAGGGCAGGGGCACAAGCAAATGAGAGTAAAAACTACATAAATCAGGAGCAGATCCTTTCAGTGAAGTCCACGAGTACATAGTGCAGCATTCAGCTGGTGTGTTGGTGCACTGAAGCGAGAGCACTCTCAACCCTGCTTTGGACAAGTCACTGGGTCACTGTCTCAGAGTGCTGCTCGTTATAGAGGGGTGCTCTTTCCAGTCCATGATCCACATGCCTTGGTGGCAGTCAACACATTAACCTTCCACTGCTGGGCTCTCATTCTCCTCCCCTGGGCCCTGACTTTCTCCTGTGACAGTTCAGTCAGTGCTCACCTGTGTCACACTCCCACTGTCCCCTGGCTAGCCCTAGGAAATAGGCACACATCCACATAATGCTGCAAGGCACCACAAACCCTGGATACCCATGGAACTGGCCTTCAGGAGCTCCTCTTTAATTTATGCTGCTGCCTTCATCACCCTGCAGAGGAGCTGAGCAAATAATTTCAGCAACAGTAGCCAGAAGCCTCCAGCTCCTCCTCAAAGAGCCTTGCCTACTACAGAAACCACAGCAAACACAAGAGAATTTGCTCTTGTGAATACTTTTGGTACTCAGCATCCTGGTTTAGTGTCCAGGTGGCCAAGGAGCCAATGGTGTGAAGCCTGACCAGCACAGCACCTGCCTGGGAGGCCCAGGGTCTCACAGTCATGCAGATGTACCCCAGAGCACCTTACTTAAAAGTGGAAGCAGCTTCCATACCCCTAACCCATAGGCCAAGCACCCTTCCAGAAAGCACAAACTTTGGATCCAGTTCAAAGACAAATGTTTGAGCTCCTGTCTCTCCCAGTACATGTGAATGCTCTGGCTTGAAGGTCATTCAGCAGATCTGGAGATGGGGCAGGGAAAATGGGACTCTGAGAGACCAATCCCCAAGGCCTAATAGCTGCAAGTGCTTGTCTAAGGTAATATACACAGATACCTGTGTAAATAGACCTACACAAAGTTAGCAGAAATCTAGACTTATCTAGAATCACACAATGACCTTTAAAGTACAAGTCCAAGATTTGGCCCAAAAGTACAGTTTGGTGCCCACATTTCTCTGTGGATTTATCATGACAGATGGAATTTATCAGCTGTGGTTGGTGGTTTGCCTTGCAGCCAAAGGAAAGGGATTAACAGGATAGATCCACTTTCTTCAATACCTCTGCCTCCCTAGTCTAGCAAGGGACTCCAGGCAAAGGGTTTAGAGCCCCAGCTCTCAAGTTTACCACAGCCAGAGAAACTGATTGCTCAAGGACCTAATCTTGAAGACCATACAACTGCTGTGGAGGGATTTCACTTATGTTTTTCAGCCTTGAATCCTACCATGCCTGCCCAGCTCTGCCGTGCTCGTCCAACATGTGGCTTTCAGCCTCTGCAAATCTGTCCCCAGTCCCCTTGCAGCACTCAGCTTTCTGAACAGGGCAAGGCAGCATGAAATGAGGCAGAGCAGACCACACAGCACAGGAGCAGGTCCCCATCAGTTCTCTCTGAAGATATTTTACTTGGCACTTGCAAGTAACACATCTTTGTGCAGGGCAAGACCAGACTTCAGCTTTGAGTGCTAAACTCACATTGTAGTTCACAGCACTCTGCACCCCCTCCAGACAAGCCCTTAATCTTCCTCATCACCTAGGAACACTCTTCTCAGCAGAGCCCCAGAAAGCACTGTGATCCACAATTGCTTAAGAGAGCTGCATATCATCACAGGGTTAAAGAGAACTGCTAATTAAACCAGCCAGTGCCTTTTGCCCACTCTTAAACAAAATCTTGACCTATGTTTGAAAATTATATATTTAATTTCCACGTGTGGCTTCATGGCTTGGCAGCAGCCACACCACAAAGAGAGCTTGCTTTTAGCCAGGCTAGAAAAACCATAATCAGCATTGGAAAGTTCACAAAAATGTTTAATTTGTTATTAAATTGCTGATTCCATTTTATGAAGCACTTTTCCAAACCCTTGCAAAACACGAGGAACAGGCAGCATGAAGCGGTTCTTGGAAAAGGCTTTTGGCTCTTGCTATAAATAGGCAGTCGCAAGCTGATGGGCTTGCAAGAGCCTTCCAGCCAGAAGAAGCAGCAGCAGCATCTGGTCATGGAGGAGCAAACAGGCCCAGAGTGCAGGGATGCCAAAAGGTTCTGCAGCCTTTCACAAAACCAACTTGGCATTTGAACAAGGACATTAACCATAGCCTCAGCCAGATCAAAATGCCACACATTGTATAATGGAGGGCACAAGGGGAGCTAATTGAAGGGCATGAGTGAGGGGAAACACTGCCTGTAACTGTTTGCCTTCTCTTACATCCACTTTTATCAAACCAGGTTTTATCTTGCAATGCATCTTCCCCTTTTTATTTTTATTTTTTTATTTTAAAAAATTCTAAGATTAAATTTGAGCCTTCTTGAATTCGTGCGAGTTTAGCACGTCTTATTCACAGACTTGCAGGCCTAAAGTTGCACCTCTGCTCATTTCCCTGAGGAACCTCAGTTAAGTCAAATTATCACCCCCTTCTTCTCCCAGCTCCCCTGGCTTCATGTTTGCAAGTATCTCCTCCAACATGTATCCCCCACTCTTACTCTTTTTATGTTACATGGAATTGCTATCCTGGCTGGGATGAGTCAGTGCCCAGCAGTTCACTTAAAGGCAGCACCAGGAGTGGTTTTCCTTTTCATTTTCCTCTGGACTTTACTAATTACTTGTGTCCCTCTTCTACATAAAACAAGACAAAACAAATAAACCCAAAGCACCACCAACAAAAAAACCCCACCACACTACTATAAAAAGTTTGGAAGCTGCACCAGAGGCTTTGAAGTTCCGAGACAGAAGATGGTAGCTCCTCCCTCACTTCAGCTGTCTGGGTTTTTTGTAGCATGAGCCTCCTCCACCTCCTTCTGAGCATGCACATACACAGAGACTTTGTCCACTACGTTTTCTGAGCTGTCGTTTTGAGTTATACAAGCTCCAGGAGAAACACACAACTCAGTTCAGAAATGGGAGTATTTTGCAGGGCAGCCAATATGCTACTGAGCACTTCTTCTTTGGGCTTTATTCCTGGGCCTCCAATAATTCCAGTCTTTTGGCCAAGCAGCACCAATGTTCCTGTCACAAAGTGCATTACACATGCTCTGATAAGTTTTGTTTGCATTTGAGATCCAGGTGTCTGCAGTCCTTTTCTCCTGACCCATGTCTCACACCCTCCCCAAGGCAGGTGGCTCAGTGTGGGTGGATGCGCAGTCATCCATGGGCTACCTAGAAAGGAGGTAGATGAGAAACCCATGCTGCTCTGGCAGGCTCTACTGCCAAGGCTGAATCCATGGATAATGGTTAGCAGGCATTAACCATGCCGATGTTCAGTGTCTCCTAATGCAATCAAGCATAGGCAGTCAGATCTGACAAGTTATTTCACAGTGTCTGACTTGTGGGAAGCAATTCCCAGCAGAGACAGGACAAAGTTCACAAAAGGCACTTCAATATTGCAGTATCTAAGCAGTGCCACCCCATGGAAATGGCACAGGGCTCCGAAGGGACAACAACCCGGGTGTTGGAAAGGTGCCAGGCAAGGCAACAGCCACTGTCTGGGCTATCTCCAGCAAAGGCAAGGGGCCATAAAGGGCATTGTACCTCTGGACAGCCCCACAGTTGCTGCCTTATGGGGAGACATTCCCAGTGCACTGCCCTCCCAGTCTCCATCCAGAAGAAAGGCTGACTTCTGCTTCCTTACAAGAATCTGGTTTACCTGCTAGATTTGGTATAACACTTGCAACAGCGAGTGGTAGGATGTAACAGTGATGCCTGAACACAAGAAGCTGTAGCTGCACATTCAGCAGCATCAGCTCTTTTGTTTGCCCAAGGAGAGAACAAGGAGAGAGGACTTCTGATGGACACATTGCTGTGGGCACCACCTGGCTGTAAGCAACTCACAACAGCCACTTTCAGGACATAGGATGCAAGCAATAGGCTTACAGTTTTTAGCACAAGTACGTCAATGTTAAACCCTTCTTAGGACCTTAGTCCCATAAATCCAGACACATCAAAATGTCACAACCTTTGCAGTCCCAGCTGCATGCCATGAGCTCAGCTCCTGTGGCATACAGGCAAAAGGCAGGAGAGTTGGTGAATAACAAAAATCTTAAAACGTGCAGTTGCATGGGGACATGGAGCAGAGGACAATAAGCAAGCTACCTACACAGTCCCATGAAGGGTCCTGAAGTCCTGGTAAAGAAACCTTCCCTGGCCAAGTTCCATAGCAGGGAAATGCAACACCTGGGGAAGCTGAGCACACAGGTACTGCTCCTGATCCTCACATCACCAGGACTGCACCCAGCCTGGTTGTGGAGCTTGTATGAGCTTAGAAGTAGCTACAGGGATTACCTCGGGCCACATTCAGGCCAACAGAGCAGCTGCTCTCTCCACTCACATTTCTCCATCCACTTCCTCTTTTGGAGGGGAGTACCCATGCTCACTCCTGCTGTGTCTCTCCTGAAGTGAGCCCTGCACTTCCATGGGATGATGAGGCGGTCCCGCTGCAGAACAGGCCTGCCAAGCCGAGGACACCTCTTCCTGTTTGCAGGCAAGTCTGGTGCTGCACAAGGCAGGACCAACTGCCTTCAGCCAGGACAACTTTTTGGAGAGACCAGCCAAGCACGGTCCCAGCACCCCCAAATGCTCTGGGAGAGCTAGAGAGGGTTACACACCACAAGGCCAGGCATGGACAGGCAAGGCCAGGCATGGACAACACAGGAGTCCTGCAGCCAGCTGTGCTCTGGGCCACACACAATGTCACAGTTACAGCGTGGTGTGGTGATGAAGCTTGAAGGCAAGGAGACACCTCACCACAGACACAAGAAAACAAAAGTATCCGGGCTCAAAAAAGGCCAGGGACTTTCGGACACCATCTACTTCCCAAAAGGAGTGGAAAGGGAAAAAGAGAAAAGGGCAGAGAGTCTTGAGGGAGCTCTGATAAAGTAACGGCAGGCAGGAGATACTGGAGATGTTGTGACACTGACTCACACAAATGCTGACTCACTGAAGACCTGAAAAACAGCCCTAGCAGATCAGATTTCATTGGCACTTTGCACCAGGCAGCTGAGGTCCCATCCTCATTGCTGAGATTTTGCCAGATCCTGGCCAGAGTCTCAGCTTAGGTACCTGCTTTTGACAGAGCAAAAGAGTCCCCTGGAGAAATGCCCTGGTGTCTCCCACCCACTCTCCCCAAGTGACACTGCCACCAGGTCAGTCCCTGCAGGTGTCCCACAGATACATCCTGCTGTCCCCTTCATCCAGCTGCTCATGCTGCCAGCCATTTGAGGCCCACAGCTGGGCAGGGCTGCTCCCAGTTTGGACTCAGCAATCACAACACATGTGCCCTGGGAGAGAACACTGTTGGACAACTGACATGTGTGAGGTCAAGGTCCTCTGCAGCTTGAGAGACCAGGACTGCAGAGCTGTTCTCCCAAGAGAATCCCAAGCTCCAGACAACATGAGAGCCATAGACGTGATAAAATAAGGGCAATCAGGGGTAAGATAAGCCCTGGCCTAATGATGCAGTGAGCGCAGAAGACTTATCAAGGTCCTGCCAAGTTACTGCTGCCCTCACCTATGCCATTGCTGCCTGTAGTCCTTGCAACTTACCTTGGTGTAAGTTATTCCTCACACCAGCACACCCCAGGGAAGAGCCAGCAGTTTCACCATTAAGACATACCAGACAGGAAGAAGGTACAAGCAGCATCTGATATAGCTCTTAGAATGAACATTTGGAAAAGCCTAGGAAGCAAGCAAGCCCTACCACATCACCCCAGCAAGGCTCTCCTTACTTCTCTCCTGGGCAGCTCATCCACAGGACCACAACACGGGAACCTTCTCATTACTTCTCCCAGAGCTTCTGCTGAGACCTTCTCTCTTGCCTGGTTCTTTACCTCTGAAGGCAGCTGATTTCCTGTGCCTTGATTGCCTTCCTCTGGAGCACCCTTCTCCTGGACCTGCTACCAGCTGCAGCAAGTTCAACACCTGAGCCACTAGGAACCCTTTGTGGTCCCTGCTGTCAGGCAGAGGAGAGTGGCTTAGGAACACCAGAAACCACTTCATGCTCCTTCACACCTGGGATGTCACCACTTCACCATCCCTGCCGTCCCCATGTATTGTGGGGCTCTCTGTTTTAACCATTCATCCTGAAATGGGAAGAAATTGTACTTGGAGTTTTGTGGGCACCTGCCTGGAGTTAGGGAGGCAGCTCTGAGCTCAGGACAGCCTCACTGAAGCAGGGCCAAGGTGGTGGCAGTAGCAGTCTGGGGCAGCAGCTTTGAGGAGTCTTTAAAGTTTGTCAACCTTAAAGATACTTGTGCTTGGGAAAAAGAAGCCTTTAAGAGCCCCTATCCGCCTGTTTATTCTGAAAACAGGATAAAATCTGCATTATGGCTGTGGACCTGTCCCTAATTTTGCCTAAGCTGACCTATCTTTTTCAGTAGTAATGATGCAAATTTTGGAGCTCAAATGGGCTCATGCTGAAGCAGATTGGAAAGCAGTGGTTTGTGCCCTCTATATTATTTGCAGAGCACATGTTAAGCAAAATCATACCCAGCTACTCCCACAGCAAACCCTGCTGTTCATCCTGCTGCAGGATGTGGCTAGCTGAATGCCAGTGCAGCCAGCCAGCCTGGGCTGGGACTGGCCGGGGGCTCAGCCACTCTGGGGGAGCTGTCCACACTCCCAGCCTCAAGGCATTGTGTAAGTGTGGGCTTGGATCTAGATGTTCCAGAACACACCTGTGCTTGAGGCTCTCTATTGCCCTTCTGGCATGGGCCCCTTGAGCACTCCTATTGCCAAATTTTCTCTTCAGCCAGGTATGCTGGGAAACATTCCTTGTTTTCCTTCTGACAAGCTGTAAGCCTTATGCAAAAGCATGATTCAGGGAGCTGGGTTTCCAAAGAAAACCTAGAGCACTGCAACACCTGCACACGCATGTGGGCAAAGTTGGCAATACTAAAACTGTCCCCTGCTCCCAGGTGCCTCACCGGCCTTAATGCACCCAGTCTGGTGACTGGCATGTCCTTCCTGGCCATCCCAAGAACAGGAACTCCCAAAAATGCATCACATAACCCATTAGCACTTTAACATAGGAGTTATGGGAGCCCTCTCTTTGTGCCTGACTAAAAAGACAGTAGGCAGAAAGTTTGCATTAGCCACAGAAAAATCACATGGGCAGAAAACCCTCCCTGATATCAGTAGTGGTGCACTGTGTGTGCCAGAGGGGAGGACGGGGACGCTGCTGGTGTCACTGGCTCTGCAAACACAGAGTTTAAGGATCCACTTCAGGGGACGATACAGATAAAATCCAGGCTGGCTTCCTGTGCCTCCTCCGTGCACCTGGAGAGCCATTTAACCGTAGAGATAGGAGTGCAGCTCATAAGCCAGACAGGAAAGATTTCAATACCACTGCCAGGAACAGCAATAAACTGCACCACAGACCGTATTTCCAGCAGTGGGTACCTCAGAACAGGGCAAGAAGTCTCCTCCCTCTCATCCCTGGAAGTTATGCATGGAGGAGAGAAAAATACCTGGCTTCCTGCAGTGCAAGTTTTTGCTCAGGAATCTCCATCCCAATAGCCAGAGCTCTTTTGAAGGTGTTGGAGTTTGAGAGGGTGCTGAGGGGAGGGTAAGCCCAAAGCCTGCACCCAGCAGAAGACCAGGGAGGGGCTGCCTTGATGCAACTCCTCCAGTCTGAAAGCCCTTGATTTGACAGAGACCCGTAGTCAAGGCTTTCTTTTTTACTAGGGTGGAGAACATGGATGTGGGAATTGGTCTCCATAGCCATGATTGTCAAACAGCTCAGGCTGTTTGTCATCTGGTTGTAGCAAAGGGGCTGAGCGCTTTCCATGGCTAATGCAAAATAATTTTTCCTACAATGAACGCTCTGCTGTTACTAAAGTGGTGTTTTCCACGTGGTGGCTTGAGACTTAAGGCTGCTAGCACATGCCATATCCAATTATCTTATTGCATATTGAGAACAGCATCGATTGGAGAAAGAAAAACAAAGTTTTGTATAAATGAATTTTTGAGATGTAAAATAAAAATGTGATGTTTATATTTCCAGGAATAAAAACAAAGCAGAACTTTAAAGTACCACAGCTGTGCTCTTCAATAGCCCATACTCAGCTGCCCTGCCAGAAAGGATAAATATGATTTTTCATCATTACATCTCTGCAGTAGAACAACAGACTTCCCATGCAAGGCTTGCTATCTGGATCTTATTCTATCAACTACAGTCTCTTCCTTGCAGAGACAAACTCAGGGTTCAGAGGTATAGATACAGCCAGTACCTGGCTGACTGGCAGCATGAAAATGCAGCATGGCCATGGGCTGGAGTGTGCCCCCCAAAAATGAGCTTCAGGGCCAGCAAAGGAGGAATGGGAACTACTTGGAGCTGGGTTTACTTTATAAAATGCTGTTTGGATGAGAGAAGTGAAACAAGATCCTTTCTGTACATTTCTCCATCTCAATGCTGCCTCCAGCCCATTCCTGCTGACCAAAGGCATTCTTGCCAACACCAGATTCATCCTCTCCTGTGTTCCCCTCCTGCTGGAGCCCTGCCCCAGTCAGGGCTATCACAGAGTGGGCCATGCCAGGAGGGTGTTGTGCAAGAGGCACCCCATACCTGTGCACTGTCTTGCCAAGCCATGGGCTCAGCCACTGTGCCAGGTGCCCCTGCTCCAGCTGGGCTGAAGGCAAGGGCAGGAAGGGCCCAGCTGTGAACAGACAGCAGCCCAACGCTAATATTCAGCTACCAAAGGGGGTCATGGAGGTGGAACTGGATGGTGGGCAAGTGATTGCAATGGCACTCAGATGTCATTAAAGATTCAGTGTGGAATTAAAAATTCAGTACATCTGATTTCCTGGGTGCACCTAAGGGAAACACCCAGTGGTGCTGCTCTGACACTGCACGGCTTCTGCAGAAAGCAAGCTCGCCCCAAGATGAGGCAGCTCAGCACGGAGACAAAAGCTGCTCACTCAGTGGTGCTTGGGGCTCCCCTACCCCCGTCCTGTCTACAGCCACGGCCCGAGCGGGACACTGAAGGCACTCCAGGCACGGAGCTGGCTCAGCACACACACACAGCCGTGCTGTCCCAGCTACAGCATCTCAGGGTACAGCTGTCCGGGCCCCGGGACTGCTCATCCCATCGAACAGCTCTGCCTTTCTTAAACCAGCTTGTCAGAGGGGGGAAGGTGCTGAACTTGTATCAGCGCTCACGGCTAAATCATCCCGTGCCAAGGATGACCAGAAGCTAAGGGGCAAAGCTTTCTGCCCAGTGCAGTTTGAGTACACATCCCTCCTTGCAGGAGCTGGACCCCCGAGACCTGGAACCGCTCCGTACACTTTTTGTGTGGGATTCAGTGCAAACCCGACAACCACCCCCGGCTTTGGGCTCTGCTCACTCAAGTACCGATCACCCCGGGCTGCCCCGTCCCAGGGGCGACGGTCAGTCTGGACCCCGCAGGGTGCTGACAGAAGCTGCCCGAGGTGCATCGGCCCCACTTGGCCACCCGGCCCCGGCCCTGAGGCGGTAGCGACCACTGCGCTCCTCGGGCGCCCCCGCGCGGCCCGGCCCGGCCCGGCCGTCACACCCCCGGCCCGGCCGTCACACCCCCGGCCCGTCCGTCACACCCCCGGCCCGGCCGTCACACCCCCGGCCCGGCCGTCACACCCCCGGCCCGGCCGTCACACCCCGGGCCCGGCCGTCACACCCCCGGCCCGGCCGTCACACCCCGGGCCCGGCCGTCACACCCCCGGCCCGGCCGCCGCACCCGGGCTGCGCCCTTGGTGCCCCATCGCATCCCGCTGCCGCCACGGGCCGGGGAGAGCCGCCAGGGGACACGCTGGGTCCCTTCCTCCTCCCCACGCCCCAGCTGGTGGGTGTCCAGGAGGGGCATGAAGGCAGGAGCCAGCCCTTGGGCACCACGAGCCCGGGAAGGCACTCCAAGAAGGGGAAGCGTCATAACAGGGTTCCGAGGTAGAGGCAGAAGAGAGGAGGGTAGGGATGAGGGAACAGAGCTGCCACGAGAAGCCTGAGCAAAGTAACCAGGAGACAGCCGACCCAAGCAGAGAAAGTACAGTTGCTGGTGGGCAAGGAGATAAAGCTTTCCACCGAGAGGCTTTAGGACCAGTTCTCACTCAAAAGTGTTCTAACCCTTAAAACACTCTATCAGCCTTCCGTGTCTCAGGTTTTGCTGCCAAGAAATCCATTGAAGAGCTGCTCTCACCTCACCCAAAATACCTGGGTTGTTTTACCCATCAGCTTTAGCACACAGCTGCAGGCCTTACCTCCCACACCTGGCATGCCTCAAAACAGATGCAGTGTAGTAACCACATTGTCCCCACCCCACACTGCAGCACTTGACTGAACCCACACAGGATTTGCTGGTACCAGGAGAAGCCCTGTCTTCTGAGACAGACTCATTCTATGCTATGTTTTGGTCAGCAGCAGTCCACCCCAGAGGGCAAGAAAGTGCTATTACTTGCCAAGCAAAGAAACAAAGAGAAGTGACAAAGCCCTTTGAATTTGGGTGACTTAATATTGATTTAGTTTCACCTCCATACTCATGCCTTGAAGTGGCTACCTGAAAACAGAGGCTAGACAAGAAGAGAATAAAAGCAGGTATTTACTTGAAGGGCCTTCAAAGGTACACCTTGGGAGTGTAAAGCCTATGAGGGGCTCCACCCAGGATGGACACTGGGTCATGGGATCTTCACACTTTTATGAGTTTGGTCCATTTGCATATCAGGGTTAATTCTCCAATTATAACTTCAGTTAAGGATGTAATTACCCTAAGTTTGCTCCTCCTGTCAAGGGTTTAGTTTACACATTTTGGGGCCTGGGACAATCATGGTGTCCTTGAAGAGCAGACCTAGAGAGGCTTGTTATGTCTAACCAGCATGAGTGAACAGTAGTTAACAGGCCACACAAAACTTCAGAGAGGTACACACTAGGCAGTACAGGATTTGAAAAATATTTGAAAAAGTTAAAACCTAAGGCATTATACAAAGCTCCATGTGTAATCAAACCAACCTCTTCCAGCATCCCCAAACCAAAGTTTGATGAGCTTGTAAAGTCCTTGAAAATTTATATACTGGAAACATAGCAGGTACTGGACAAAATTATGAAGTACAAGAAAGGAAATGATAAGAAATAGGGACAGCTACAGTATCAAAGTACCTAAAAAGTAAATTTCTTCCACAGAAAATGAAAAAAAAAAAAAAATTTACAAGAGACTCCCAAGTGAGCAAGCTTTTTCAAGAAGAAATCCAAATAGTCATACTGTGGCACTCCTTCATAGATTTAAGACCCAAGAAAAGAAAACTTTCTTTTATCCACGCCAGACTCCAGGCTAGCAGGTTAGGTGACTTTGGCAGAGTGCTCTTCAGCAGCACTTTGCATCACAGGGGCTGGCGGCTGTCCTTGGATGCAGCCGCTGGGAGGATGCTGACAGGATCTCTCCACACCCGCGGGAGTTCACACGCTTGGTTTCTTGACTAACCACCAGGAGCAGCTTAACTTGTCTCTTCAGTCAGCTTCAGCTCCCTCTAGTGTCCCGCTGACTCCAACCTGCTCAGCTGCGTTCTCAATACCTGACAAAGGCCTCTTTGGCACTGAGCTACTGAGAATGGCAAGGAGGAACAGGAGTTTTTCCAGTGACTACAGTGCCTCTGGGTTTGTCATCACAAGCTGAGCTCATATGGATTACAGTCTGGCAGGAAATTAATTTCTACAACCCCGCTAAAATGGAAGACATCACTGGACACAGTCCTCCTCGGACACACAAAAAAAGCCACACAATTACCTTTTTCTATCCATACTTTATTGCAGGTGTACATATAATTATTTATATTTTATTTTAAACAAGAAATTCCTTTCATGGAAAGGAGAAACTTTTACCATTAAAATAGAGTGATTATAACATGAATATTTTACAAATATGTACAAATATTGGCAGCTAGTTTCTAACATCAGCTGATAAATGCTTACACACTAACATCTCCTAAAACTATCAAACCCAAAAATAAGAGACCTTCTAAATCCAAACAAAAAATAAATCTATTACTAGCAGAAATAGGTGTTTTTGTTTTTTTAATATGAATATAAAAGTTGCATAATAGATATTCACAGTGCTTGTAAGACATTGATTCATTCTCAGTTCATACACTAAAGTGTCTGGTCTCCCCTTCATATGCATATGTCACTTAACAGTACTGGAGGGAGCTGCACAGACCACTGAGAGAAGATGGTCAGACTTGTAGAGTTTGCCTTCCCTACCAGCCACGAATAAATACAAGGATCCCCCAGGTACGTACAAGGCAGTGGATGCTCATGCAAGGGTCAGTTGCACTGTTTTCAGGCATTGGTGTATTTTGTAACCAGCGGCAGCAGCATTACAGCGCTTCACCAAATCCTCTGGACACCTGGTAAGTGCATCCAGAATAGTGAGCTGCCTGCTGGCAATAAACACTTCTGTGATGTGGTTAGGCTGAAGCAGATATGGATGTGATTGTCTTTGAAAGAAGTGTGCACACAGTGCACATGCATTTTATGACACTTTTCCAAACAAATATACCCACTGCATTTTGACCTTTTTTTCCCTGTTAACGACCATTCCCAGAACCATGAGTAACTGTACATATCCATGGGTGGGAGAGCAACAGCTTAGCGGGGCCCTCACTCCAGGCCTCCCCCCTCACCTTTTTCATGGGCAGGCATTGCTGCAGTAAGAGCCACCCCTCCAGCTCCGTGGTGGCTGCAAGAGCAAGGCTCCTGCATTGCTGCAAGGCTGCTCCCTGCAGTGCAGCCAGTGGCCTCCTGGATCCTGGCCATGCCCATCTCCCGTGGCTTACAGCCAGACAGGGCCCAGGCAACGGGGAGTGGCTGACAGTGAAAGGCTTGACTGGACTGCTCAAGAGCAACCAGCCAGATTTCCTTTATCCATTTAGATCCATTTAGGAAAATTCATTTTGGATGCAGTAAACATACCTCAAGTACTTTGCAAAGGCATTTTGGCTTTGTTTGGAAGAAAGGAAAAGAGGCTACAGTGAACACACAGCTCCTAATTGTTCATTACAAAAAGAAAGAACAGTGTGATCAAAGAGGGTACAGTCACTCAAGACGTGGCTACAGTGAGCCTGCGCCCATCATTCATTCCTCAAACACACAGCTTGGGTTTGGTGCTGGATTCATCTCAGAGGATGTAGAGCTGCTGGTCCCACTTCTGTAAATGCAGATGCACCTGCACAGCCTGTCTCTGCATCACACTCGCACAGAAGTAGCAGGATGATGGACTTCATGGATTTGCTACTTTAATGACTTACAGGAATCAATTTAGCAGACAACTACTGAGCTCACAAGCCCATCATCAAAACAGCAGCTCAAACATTCCTTGTCATGGTCTGGCTTTCCTTCCCTTCCTCAATTAGGCTATTTTCAGCTTTTGATGACCAACACTACACAACACACACTTCTTCCCAACCAGCAGAACAGTATTCCTCTGCTTCTAGAATTTGCCAAAACACACCTAGAAGGCTGTCAAAAGCTGGGCCTTCAAGTACAAGCTTCCCAATGCTGGGAATTGATGAGGGGAGGAAATCAAACATATATTTATTTGCATGTAACAAGGTAGTAGGATGTTTTCCACACCAAATGCTTGAATCAAACAGCATAATCATGATTATTTTCCCTAGCGAGAGCCAGCACAGCCAGCTCCACCACTCTCAAGATGACCAAACAAGTGCCCTTGGTCTGGCACACAAATGCCCTACATCAGCCCTGCAGCACCACACACGTGTATTCGCATGACCTATCCATGACTAAGTAGGACACAGTCACTCTGTCTGTCCTTATAAAGTGACTTTCTCCAGTCCTTACTTGCCCCCTAAGCAGAGGGAAAAAAAATCTAAGGAACAGATTTATTAAAAAGAAAGAAAAGAATAACATTACAGTATGAATCAGAGTAAGGGGTGATCATGCCTGGACAAATTCTCCAGTCACACTCCTCTCTTCAAAAACCAGTCAACGAATGCTCTTGCCCTCTGTACTCTCAGAAGCAGCCAAGTCATTTGCTTTATCTCCTCCCTGTCTCCCTAAGGATATAATGCCAATCTGCATCACAGCAGTAGTAGACAGATGACAGTCAGTTCCATTTGTTGCAATGAAGAAAAAAAAACCACCACACATTGAATTTGGCTGGATGCTTACAACAAAATAACAACAACAAAAGAAGAAACTCCTGGCAGAACAGTGCAGCAAATAAGCAACTTGTGTTCATTACAACTGAAACAGGCCAGACACTTTCATGCACAGCCCTCCAACAGCTGTTGGCAATGTTGCAGCAGCACAAACTGAAGGCATCCACACTATCTATACACTAGCATTAAGAGACATGGACAAGAGAAAAGCAGGAACATGACAAAGACTTTAAATTTCTTTCTGATTAATCCATTTAGACACAGTTTGCTTTACTAGCCCAGCGTCAGTTTTGGTCCACTGTTTTTTGGTTTTTATGTTGTTGGTTGTGTCACTGTCAAGGGTGCAGGCCACTTCCATTTCCTGCTCAGACAGACATTTCCAATGCCAGTGTTAAGTGCTACACTCCAGTTGATTTGCCCTGTAGCCAGGTCTGCAGAAGTGATGCCACTCACTGATAAGGAGCATAATAACAAAGCCACTCACCAGCTCCTGCAAGAACCAGAGTGACATCACATGTGTTAATGAGGTATATATTTCCATGATGAGCTGTTTCCTGGTACGGAAGAGCTCCAATCTCATTACACCACAAACTCCTCTGGGACCTGGTCCTCTCCCAGAAGATCCAAGGAGAGGCAGTTCATGGATCGCTTCCCGTAAAGCGCAGACTTGGTTTTGCAGTCCGCTGTGGAATACACACAGCCATAGATAGACAGCTTATCCTCGAGGCTGCAGCCGAAGGTGTAGCTGTGGGACGTGTCTGAGGACAGCGTGGCACTCAGAGATGGGTGCCGGCGCTTGTACAGGCGGATGTCATCCAAACTCTGGCTGTGCTGCTCCGTGCAGCTCCTGCTTTTGGGCGATGTGACCTGCCAGTTCAGCAAGACACACGAATAAAAACAATGAGCTCAGATACAGCCTAAGGATGCTGGCTATGCTGTGCTAAAGGTTTCCCAAAAATGTTCTTCTGCTCTTTCAAAAGAGCCCCACCAGCCTCCTGAAGGATGTTGGCTTAAAGAAGGAGCTGTGAACAATTCAGAAATTACAAATGCATTAAGCTGTCCTGCCACGTTGAGCCAGATCCTGATCTGTCTGCACTGTGTCCTCAGTGTCCAGTACAACGGATGAAACACTTGACAGATACTGACACCTCAATGACCTCACACTTCTTGGCAGATCCATGCAGTTGTCCTCAAAGGACAACATGCACTTAACAAAAAACTACCCCAAGTGCTTGAACACACTGACTTAAGTCTAATGAGCTGAAAGGAAGGTTCAGAAGGCAACCATGCAAACTAATGGGTTACAGTGTCCAGTAATCGCAACAAACAGTTTCATCTACATAACATTGCTCCATTAAGAGCAGCAACAAATCAGCAGTAATTCCCAGAGGCACCATCTTGCTACTCAAGCCTCTGTGAAGGAATTATTGGCCATTTGAGAGTATTTCCAGCTTCACCACCTGTATTTTTTTCTTTCTCTGCCTCTTTAATAATCACCTCTTAAATGCTATTATTAAGGCTAATTTCAGGAATATCATTTTGAAACCAAGACACTTCTGTTGGCATCACAGAAAACTTCCTCCTAATATCATGTCTCTCACTGCCATGGGAGGGGAATTAAAAAACTGCCCTGAGGAAATCCTGAGCTGGCTCAGCTGTACTCCCAGAAACAGGGATATGTTGCACTGTCTGGGCAACGCTAAGGAAACCCTGCAGCATTTAGTTACACAGCCTTGTAAGGAAAGTTTTGCTAGTTTTCTAAGGAGGCACCAAGTATGTGATGCACTAAAGTGACAGCCAGGTCTTTGCAATCATATAGGCAGTCCTGTGTTGAGCAGAACCATTTTTATAAAACAGATGCCTCATGATCATTTAACAGCATAAGCATGATAACAGCAGTAATATCAAAAACATTACAGCTTTAAGCAAGATGCCCACTTCCAGCCAAGAGCTCTAAAGTCTTCCACTCAAATAGAGGAATAAATTCATTAGGATTTGTACTGTATGGTCTTTAGCTTTGGAAAAAATAACCAAGATTTTATTCAAATCTCCTACAGCCCTTAATGGGCTATTTTGCTGAATAAATGAAAATTTCTTATCATTTTTTGACTGGGTCCAGAAAGAAACTTGAAAAATTTTTAAAAAAAGGCCTAAGTGACTGAAATCCTTGTTTAGTGTTCTAGAATTCTCTCAGCCAATAATAATCAATAATTTGGGTTAAGAGAGGGAAGAAACGATAGAGGTGCTTTTTTTGTGGCTTTTGTTTTGTTTTTTTTTTTTTTCCAAAAAACCACAACCAATACCAGTGGGTACAGCTATAGTCTGAAAAGAGATCTGAAAAAAGACATTTTAATAATCTTCTTCCAAGTATAACTTCTTCTATGACATACTTTACCATATAGTTTTCCCTTTCTCAAGTGTTTGATGAAAAGAAAACCTTGACAACAAAGACTTCAGTACAGAGTATAATCACACAAATGATACAACAACTAGAGCTTGAGCATCTGGTTTTGCTCTGATGTAAGTTACTTCTGGCTTCAGGAGCAAGAAGATGATCAAGTTTGCAACTCACATCCAAACTGCATAGATGGTCTTTGCTCTGTATTGCACTGAAAATCTGGAAGTGGCTGGTTTTCCATATCCCATCCAGAAGACTAAGACAGACAATAACTGGCTTTCAAGATCTCCCTGCTGACTGCTCCAAACCTTTCTATATTATTCTGAACCCAAATGCTGCTCTTATCCTATTCCTGAGAGCAGTAGCTGGCCAGCAGCTGGTTTTGATTACACCATGTAAAAATCAGTCAAATTCAAACTAATCCAGGTGTCCTGATTTACAGCTGTCTCCATTACACTAGACCGTAGTTCAATGCCCACACAGACCCTCCTGCTGAGCAACCTCTCCCTTACCTGGTGAAGGGATTCCACACTTTGGCCCCTCATTTTGATTAGTGTGACTTGCACCACAGACAGAGATTCCTGATTTATAGCTGCAAAGGAGAAGCAGAAAGTGAAAAGCATTGCAAGTTTGAGGTTTTGTGGGCTGTGGAAAAGAGAAGTTGTTCTCACAGGCCACACTCAAACAGTGCTATCCTCTAAAGATAAATATACATCATTAAGCACCCTCAGTGCTCCAGGAGTTTTGCCCATGAGTACTCATTTTTGCCCCTAAAGATCAATGTTTGAAAACTTTCAAGAAAACAGTTTCTTGCCAACTTGTCCCATTTTCACCCTTTTTGCTTTGCTATAAAGGCTGTATGTAGCAAGGCCAGACAGCTCCTGCATAATCCTGTTGCCTACCATTCCCTGTATCACAAGCCACAAAACTTTACCTAGGAATTCCTGTGATCATCCCATTATTCTGTGGTTGAACCCCTTGGCTGTTTTGTGGCATACAAAATTTTAAAGCATATTCCTCCCCTACAAAAGGTTTACCTCAATTATCTTTTTGTCATTAACTGAATATAAGCTTGGCACATCTAGAGAAGGGAGACTTTGAGAAGCACAGAGGAGAGCAGCACTGTACAATAGAGAATGGTGGCCTTTAAACTCTAGATCAGCTGCCTGCCAATCTTGTTGCAGTAGGGCAGTAAATGGCACTGGCAGCTGTTTGGAAGGAGATAAGTTTTCTTAGATCCCTCAAATTATGCCTGTTGCTAGAGCCTTAAAGAACAGCATTGAGAGCAGCAGAAAGCCATCTCACCTTGGCAGCTAGCAGCATCTAGAGGCAGGGATTCAACAGATTCTCCCACAGTGGCCTCCTCTAACTGGTCTCCCTCTAAAGGCTCATCTACAGGCATCTCCTCTGGCTCATCTACTGCCAGCTCAAGCTCTAGGAGGAAGAGAGCAGCAGGAGAATGGTTAGCATTACACTTGTGCTCCAAGCTGCTGTACAGTCTCTTACTCCCTGTTCTCCTGCAGAAGACAAAAGTGGGCTTAGAAGTTGCTCCACCTGTCCACATTCTTTACCATCGTCCTGAGCGTCATCTTCAGCCCGCCCTTTGCTGCCACTGTCGATGCCAGAGCTACCGTAGCTGATGGTTGAGCTGCAGGATTTCTCTTTCTTGTGCACCCGGTCAATGCCGAAGGGCTCATCCACCGACATCTCCACGGAGACGCGATGCCGGGAGTCGGCCTCAATGCCCGAGGTGTGGGAGCTGCCGTGGCTCCCCGTGGACTGGCGCGACAGGCGGTTGTCCCTGCGGCTGCCGCCGCTGCTCCCGCTGCCACGGGAGTTCTTGTCGCACGGGTCCAGGTCCATGTCTAGGGTGTCACTGATGTAGGACTCCCGGTAGCGCTTCTTCTCTGAGGAAGGAAGAAGGGAGAAACCAGTGAGAGCTATAAGGAAGGGTAGTAAATATATTCAAGGAAGTTCAACAACTAAGTAACAACTGCTGCAGCTACTGAACGAATACAGGGACAGCTTTGTATTTTGTTTGCTCAACAGATGGATGCTCAGGTGGTTGTAAAAGAATTAGTCATACCTGCCGTAAACTCAGCATCTCCTAAATTAGAGCAGGCAGGTAGAGGCAGTTATGATACAGAAACAAGCAGTATTCAGAGTGAAGGTCAGTAACAACAAAGCAAAACAAAAGCAAACATAAAAAGGGAATTCCTTAGTTAACTTCAGTGCTCTGTCTTTAAAACCAGATGCACTTATTGGTTCTTGAAATACCCACCACTGTGTGAAGTCAGCTAAGAACAAGAGACCTGTGGCTGGTATTTATTAATGATTTATTATTTCTCCCACGGCTTGTATGTGCTGAGGGTGGTCGAGAAATCCAGGAGACACTAATGGACACAAAACGACCCAGGGCCTTTAGCCCACAGGCACTTGATCAGTGACTCACTGATCTACAGGGGACTGGCACGTGCCACTGGTTGTATCCACACAGCTCAAGGCCACTGCTGTAACCCCACTGAAGGGAAAGACAGAAACCATTTAAAAGGAGATATTACCCCTCTACTGCTCTCACATACACTTCTACAATGTGGGAGCCAGAAACACTCCTTAGGAATGGACTTGAAAGGTATCTTACACCTCTGTTTCTATTACCGACTCCCTGATAAGGCAGAAACACCATTAATTAGATGGGAGCACCCACCATAAAACAACAGGAGAGACTAACACAATGTACTCTTCCCCTTTCCAAACTCACTTGGGTGTTCCCTAACATACCTTCAGCTTCCTCCAGTTTTTGGATCTGCTTCAAAACTGGCTGAATATTCAAAAAGAGCCGGTGGCTGTTGCTGAGTAGCTGCAGCAAATGCCGTGACCTGAAGGGGCAACCCGTGTAGTAAACCAGTTTCCGTGCAGAGGGCAAACCGTCTGGCTGGATTTCAAATTTTTTCCCCTGCACAAAGAGGAGACATGCCAAAGAAATGAGCAAGAGCACATTTTCAGCCACACAGCTACCTGAGATAGCCGTGGTCTTCTGTGTGCAGGTGACAGGACCTGACGTGGCAGTGCGGGCAGGCCGACAGCCTTGCCACGTCCCAGGCTGACAGGCACTGGCAGATGGCCTCCATTCCGTCACACTCACCAGAAAGGCCAGCTTCCCGATGTGCGACCAGGGAAAGTCGTAGAGGAGCTGGCGAACGTGATTCACCTCCTGCAACACATCAAACTCACAGTGACACAGGGACTGGCAGGTACAGGGTGGAGCCAGCGATGTGCAAAGAATTTGCAAACAACCAAGAATTTGAGATATGTGGAGTCTGGTGTTTGAAGAGGAGGCAGAGAAGCCGTGGTGAGGGGGGAGGACAGGGGAACTGGGCAGAGTTAATGCTACACCAGAAGGCTTTCACAGCAGTCTGTTACCTGATAGATGTGCATTCCTCTCAGGGTCAGGCCCAGGATAACTGTCGGTCGATCCTCCTTCTTATCCTAAAAGAACAGAAGAGTCAAAGGTTAATCTACAAAGACCACGCTCTTGTTCTGGCATCTACTGCAGGAGAGGTAGCAGGACTCCTCATCGGGCAGATGCCATCAGCTCATTTGGTTTTTATTATGTTTGTAAAGTGCACCTTGCCTTGTTGACCCCTGAAATATCTAAAATCTCCTCGTGCTGGGAGGCTCACGCATTTCACCAGCATATGTCCTAGCTGCCCTGGTCAGGGAATCCCGTAGCTTTAGTGATTTGAGAGTATGGACAATTACTGCTCTCAGAGGTACCTTGTAACCTCTCTTGCAACCACTTGCTGTCTCTGCTGTCCCCATGAACATGCACCACTCCTGCTCTCCAGGTGACAGAGAGCCCAAAACAGAAGAGAAACCCATCCCTCTCTCCTTGCCACAGCACTGCTATTCCCATCCAGGGGTTTGCTAGATCTTAGGTGTCCCTTGGCTGGGGGAAGCTAACCAATGCCCACTTACAGGGACTTTCTTTCTAACACTCGATCTTGGTGTTGGGAGCAGGTGGTTTTACATGTTTATTACATGGGTTGAAATACTGTCTGGCTTTTAACTCATGTTGCATCTTGGTATGACATACTTGGTCTCTAATCAGATACTTTTGCTTGAAGACCAAAAAATATCATTAACTAATTATTTTAGCCTCTCCTAACACAGCAGAGTTAGGGAGGTGAATACATGCTTTTTTTGCTAGGAGGAAAAGGAGAAAGAAAATTTTGGGGTAAAAATGTATGGGTTCACAGAGGTCAAACTTTACATCATAACTTTCTCTCCTCATCTGCCTTGCAAGATACAAGCCTTGTGCCATCACATTACCTCACCCTTTGCCCCTCGTACTATCCCTGTCTTCAGTTTAAAGTCACTAAGAAATATTTTCTGCTACCTAAGGGCAAAGAGCTTCGTAAATCAGTACTGGTCTGACTGAGAGATCTGGGGTGCGTTGTGTTTTCTTTTGCAGCTCCCAGCTTCAGTAGAAGCTGAAGTTGGTGTTGGGTGTTAAGACAAAAGTGACTGCTTTTGAAATCTCAGGGCAGCCAGCACACCAACACTTTTACCTGGCACCTCTCTGTGCTTGATCAGGCGATTTGTGACCCAAGCATCACCTAGAAGGTGAACTCTCACCACAAAATGTGGTAACAATGTCACTCAGCAGGAATAACAGCATATTATGGATCAAACAACACATGGAGGAGTACACGATGCCTAAGTTCAAGTCAGACAGGAATCTGGATATTAAGAGCAACCAATTTCCCAGCCTTGATGTTTTCTGATATAAAATGTATCATGTCCTGACAGCTGGATTTCTTATGGCAGTCAAGTGTAACTAACTCTCTTGTGACTGCATCATTAACAGCATTAAGAATCAAAACAGAGGCCAGAAGAGAGGTAGGTGAGCATCTATGGTTTGCAAGCATTGTTCCCAGACATAATTCCCACTGAGCACAAAAACCCAAAAAGTTTAATTATGAGTCTGACAGAGTAGAATATCTCCATTTGGAAAAAAGGCCCAGGCCATTCCTAATTGCACAGGCAGGTTTCACTCACCTATGTGGAACACAAAACCTCTCATTAGTCCTCTTTCTAGACCTAAACACTCAGCATGTGAAAATTAAGGACGTTCTGTTTAAGCAGGCTTAGGTAAGGAGTCTAACAAGCAACAATGCAGAAATCCAAAACTGCTGAAAAAAGCATACAGCTGAAAAAATGCCAACCACTCTGGTAGGGTTGGAGAAGGAAGGGGATAGGAAAGTTGGAATGACTCAGTGTCACTTTCAGTTATTACGTGACATTTGTGTGAAAGCTGGCTGACCTCTTGTCATTTCAATGAACTACAACAAGAAAAAAAAAGAGGCTTCACTGATTTCCCTGGTGCAATTCTACTGACAGGCAGGAACAAATATGAAGTTTTGTCGTTCCTGTGGCCAGTCTTTTGGCCGAGGAGCAAAACTAAATTCCAGCTGTATCTGTATATTGGCAACGGATTTGTTTGTGGGGACAGGCCTCATTGGCTGAGCATTTTAGATTTGTTTGGCCTCTCTGAATCAGAGGCAACCGTCCCTCAAACAAACAGAAAGAGAAAAATGCAATGGTGCACTCAATTAATGATGGGAGAGAAGTTCAAAATAAGAAGCTCTTTGTTTAACCTTCTGCAGCCTGTAGAAGTGGACGGGCACATCTTCCAGCAGGCAGGACTCCTTAATGAACTTCAGCACCGCTTCCTTAGCGCTCAGCCCTTGCTGCTCCCGGTGCATCTCTGGGGCATGTTTCAAGATGTAGTCGCTCCCCCTCTTCGCAATTATCTAAACCGCAAAGAAAACAAACAGGTCAGCAACTCTTCAGCAATCCCCACGAGGGGCAGCTGTGATCAACAGCAAAGCAGTGGCTGGAGGTGGAGTAGGTTCATATATTCCCTCAAGATGTTAGTCCATGTTTGCCTCTACCTCCCTGCAGGATAAGCATTTAAAGCAGCCCAGATGACACCGATGTCTCCAAACAGATCACAGTGGCAAAACTGTAACAGACCAAGACTATAGAGGTCATGTCAGCTCTTTTCACTTTTAAGTATTACAATTAGTTTTCCTAAGTCTTGGCATCCATAAATGTTTATGGGCAGATAACAAATACTGCTCTGCATGCCAGCACAATCAGCAGCAACATCTCCAAACAGGCAGAAATGCTAGGCTTTTCTTTTAAGACCAGAAACCACACATTAGGCTTATATAGCATTTCCATCCTCAAAGGGGTGGATAACACTATCTCAAGGTATTTTTTTATCTATTGGGAGTGGTTGGCAGGCACGTGGCTTCACTAAACAGTAGAAAAACCTGCACTGGGCCTTTTGCTCCTGCCCTGCATGTGCCCAGTTCCCATGTTTGCCCACATGCCCTCTCTGTACAACGCTACTGGGCAGCTCAGCCCCCTCCCATGCCCAACTGGTTCTTTTCAGGGTGTAAGTGGCAGTGACAGGTGAGAGGGATGATTGGCTGAATTCACTTCACAACATCCCTCACGACCCGGGGCATTTGAAACTGGATTGCACCAGGCACCTGAGAACATCCTGCCAGGAACAACCTGTCCTGGCTCAAACCAACCAGACCCCATCACCACCCAGTTCCCACTTACACTGTATTTTAAACCCCTTGTTTACTCTGTTTGCTAACACCTCTGCATGCCTTGCCAGATTAGTTAACCTCCCACAAGGGAGGCTGGCCTTGGTGGAGGACAACATGGATGCCATCAGCTGTGCAATGTCAGCAGAAAGAGATGTGCCAGCTCCATGGTTCAAAGCTGGGTGGGTCAGCCCAGGGCAGCACTGCCTCTCCTCACTGGCACGAGACTTAGGGCAGCCCTTGGCTGAATAAGCAGCACGTGTTGAAGGAAGTGATTGTGTTGGGGGGGGAGATTGCTCACTATCTCCCCATGGGAGCCCAGGGGCAGGGAGAGAAGCGTCCCCATGCCTGCCAGATTTTGCTGTTTGTAATGATGTAATAAATCACCCACATACTTGCTTGGGGTTGTGGCTCAGCACAGGTGAGCAACAGTCTGTGACAAGCCCTTTAACTGCCTCAGAAACAGCACACAAGACCCACCTTTTCCAGCCCTTTTTTAGCTACCTCCTAACTGGCACCCATAACAAGGAATGGCATGGGATGAGGGCCTGTTGTCTGGGAGAAAGGCACACTGCTGCACAGCAAGGTAGGCAGACTAGGATTTGTGCATAGAAGAGACTTCAGTCTTCATGACAAGTCCTGTCACTGCTCTGAACCTTCTCCCCAAAGTAGGGGACAGTGCTATCTTACAGGGGAGATGCAACTTGCTTGGGACAAGCAGCCAACTAAGAGAGTCTTAGCTAATTTGCCTTCATTTGACAATTAAATCAATTCTTGGTTGTAAGTCTTGAAGGGCACGAGTCACATGCACATGCTTATAAACAAACATGCAAACCCTTTCTCTTTCCTCTTACGGAACTTGAGGCAGAGATTAATGACAAGGCAAGCACAGAGGCACTGCACAGCAGTACTACCCCGTAGGGTTTGGATCTATACGTCCCTGAGGCAAGCATTACAGAGATGGGAACAAAGGGCAATGGACTTGGCTTCGCAGCCCTGAGGTTTTCTGGAGAGCTTGGGTTGTGCAGATCTTACTGATGTACCACTGGAAGCACACAACCCTTTAAGCCATAGAAGAATTAAACAAAGACAGCCACACTGTCAGAGTTATTCATGTGACACCAACACATTCCATCACCAAGGAAGGATGTACCACCCACCTCACTGATGAGTGAGCCCAGGAACATGCACCTTCATCCAGTGAAAAGACAAGAGATGTCTCCTGAGGGAGCTTCAGGGTGACACTCTACCCATCTGCCAGATTATTGCAGTGGGAGATGGGGAAGTGGCATGGCTGCAGTTAGGTATCACCTCGGCATAGCTCCTGCTGCATGCATAATCTGTTGACAGAAAGATTCCCCCCCAAACTTACCCATTGTGGGAAATAAGCCTGAGGTTCAAAATATTTGCCAGTGTGGACCTTCTCTCTGTAGTTGCCCAAGTCTGCCTGTAAGCTGTAGGCAGCCAGCAAGAAGTAGATTTCTTCTTTGTGGTTGCAATGAGACATAAGTACTTGCTCTTTGAGATGGCAGTAGTAGAGCTGCCGTGCCACCTTATCGCTGCAAGACAAAGGCAAATTTACTTCAAGAACAAAGTTCAGATAAGGCCCCTCAAAAACATCATCCTGTTGAGAAGAGGGATTAAACTTTGACATGTGATGTGTGCCAATGCCACCCTGATACAGTTGTGTCTATAAGGAGCACCAAACCGAGATCAAGGTCTTCTCCCACTAAGTGTTGTACAAACAAGAGAAATGGTAGCTTCTACCTTGAGGAGCATGAGATCTAAGAAGTTAGGGCAGAAGGTAGATGAAAGAAAAATCACATCACACCTGTTTTGGAGACTGACTACAATCAAGCACTTCTGTTTCCCTGGAAAGCCTGTAGCAGCCAGGAGAGTCAACTCCCTTGGACTCCCAGTCCTGTTTTTTTACACACCTGTCCTCCTTTTCCCTCTAAACTTGGCACTGCTTTTTTGTTTCACCTTGCCTTAGGCTCATGATACTTTTCAACAGCCAACTCCCTGCAAGGCAGATCAAAAGACATGGGAGCCCTAGGCTTGTTTTTGTCTTCTTCCTCAAGCTGCTAAACAAGGATTGTCTGATAAGGCATAACTATGGCGTAGCCTTGATAACCCACACACCCCCTGCCCTCAGAGATCATGGGAAGCAGGCTGCTGACAAGTACATATAGGTGAGGTGCTGGACACTACAGTCTGCTTGTAAAAGTGTGCATGTGTAGTTTCAAGGGGCCAGATAACTATCTCTGCATGGCTCCACAAACCTCTCCAATTAAACTACTCGTGCGAGAGAAATCTGCCTGTGATGGTGAAGGATATGTACCTTGGGAGTGGCAGAATTATATGTAATCTCCCTTAGTACAAAAAAAGCAAAATGAAATAAAAAACACTTATCAGCCAAACAGACTCCATAAGAAAGAGTCCCTTGTATCCAAAAATGAAAGACTGTGGAGAGAGAAACATAGGAAACCACAAGCTTTGTTCAAGACAAGAACAAATGCCAAAAATTTGGTAAAGATTTTAATCCACCTAAATGATCCCAGCTCCTGGCTTGCCCTGGGGACAGAGCCACACCAGAAGTGCTGATGTAAATTAACTCTGTCAGTTGTTCATTTTTAACTACCTCATCCTTTGTTCTGTACCATGGGTGAGGGTGGTGCTGTTTTGAGTGCAGCCCATATTCCATGTGAATGGACTACAAATGCAAAACTCTAACTTGTGAAGTAATTTCTTTTGTCCATGTAAGAAAGTCCATTTCCAGAAGTAAACTGCACAGAGCACTGCTCAAATAAAAAACACCAGATCCAAAGTATATGCTTTGGAGTATAACTAACTATTTTTGGTATATTCAACTGGTGCTTTTCATACAACCAAAAGACACAAGCAAAAGAGTGCTAATCATGTTTTGATAATGTCGTCATTCAACCTGCTCTTTCAACACAGATGGAAAAGCAGTCACAATTTTCCTAGGGATATGGAGTATGATTCAGGCAGAAAACATTCATAGTTGAGTGAGGAAGTCTGTGAAGGTCTTAAAAAAAAATTCAAGCAGTTTTTTTAAGCTTATTTCAGTGAGATCACAGAAATGAGCTTAACAAAGAAACATTATTTTTCTTTCATTTTAAGAACACACTGAATAATTCAAAACACAGCAATTACCACAGAAGGGAACTTACCCTATTACTCTTCCATTTTCTACATAGTATTGTACTCTAAAGAATGCAACAAATGGAGGGCTGAATTTCTCTGTCCCCTAGAGCAAAGACAGAAGACAAGTTAAATTATGATCAGCACCCAAAATTCCTGTTACCCTATCTGGTAATGCTCTCTTCTCCCAAGTTCACTCCCCATACCGCTTTTCATTTTCTACTCTTAGCTCTTGGCAAGTTTTAGGGGCGAGTCTGACTGTCTTGGAGGCTCATGACAATGAGGCCTCACAAAACATTCAAACAGGTTGAACAACAAAATATCCTAGGAAGAGCGGAAGATTTTTGGATAGGAGGGATGAGCTGGTGTAAGAGTCCCAGCGTAGCCTGGGGACACCCAGCCTGGCCCAGAGTTACCTAGCTCAGCACCTGGCAGCACCACAAACACATTCGTGCTGAGCACAGCAAGTTTACCCCAGCCACCCTCCAAGCGCCAGGCAAGGCGGCAGGGCAGCTTGCCATGCTGGCACAGCCCTGGCGTTTCCAGGGCACTCCTGGGAGCAGGCATCCATCCCGGCACCACAGCACATCACTCAGCACGGACACACGGCTGCCACGTTCAGCAGTCGCTGCCTGGGGCCGAGGCGCACCGGGCTGGTATCAGCTCCAGGCCGGTTGTCTGGCAGGGCTCCTGGTTAGTTATTCACACGTTCCTGCAGCCACAGACCAAAAGGCAGTGCTGGTGTCTGCTTCTCACTGAGGAGTGCTGTTAGAAGAAAGCCAGCATGACCCCTATTGTTTTAACTACAGCCTATGTCTCCGACTTACAGGCTTGTTTAAACAGGAGGAAAAAAAAAAGAAAAGAAGGGGAAAAAGAAGAAAGGAACATCTTATTAGTTCATTCTCTCATCTTTCCTACTTTGCCACTTTAATGTTCACACAAATAACTTTGCTCCCACAGGCACTTCCAAGGTTTTTCTGGTCAGGCTCATTTCAATGGGAAAGGTACACGCATGCTCTCCACATCTGACACAGACAGCTTCTTGATTATGTAAAGATCTCCATTTTATTTCTGGAACTTGTTCACAGTCACCCTATTTTATCAGCTGGACTGGGCTTTCCACCTGAAACCTCTTCATAGGAATTAAACCCTTGTCAATTAACCCAGTCCAATAGGCTAATTCATCTCAGACTCTAGTACTGCCAATGGCAACTCATTCAGTCTTTTACGATTTGCATCACACCAGAGGTTCCACACTTACCCTGACCAGAAAAGTGTTGCAAGAATCCAATCACAAAGCAACCTCAAAGCCTACCCCATCCTGAGGCAACTAGAAACACCTGCTTTGGGAAGCTCTCACTGGCTCAACAGACAGCCCTCTGAATGACTCTGGCTGTCTTTGAAGTAACTCTCACTCATTTGGGAAAAGCAGAGCACATGCTTGCAGATAAGAGAGATCCCCAAACCTCCCTAATCATCTACAAACTTCTCTAAGCAGCAGAAATGGCAAGTGTGCCTACTCTGCAAAAAAAAAAACCCTTAAGCAAGGTGGAAAAAGTCATAACGACCCAATTAAGATATCTGAAGGCAATTGCATGCTATACTTCGTTCTAGACTATGGCTCCTCTATTAATGACACACACCAACAGGCATTATCATGTCTGAATGAACAGCATTAAACAATTACATAGGCTTGTCTTTATTTCATGTAGCTTTTCCCTTCCTTGTCAGGGCTAGCTAGCCTTAAAGAACTAGGACTCTTCTCAAACAAATTATCCTTTCTCTCTCTCCTCTGTCCTTTAGCACTTACTCTGGGAAGAGTCACAGTTATTTCCTTTGTATCAAATTCAAGTCACAAAAGGTTATTTTAGGCTGTTTTGCTTAAGGATAAAAAAATGAGGTCTCCAGACTAAGATCCAGATTAAGTTCAAATGGAAAACTGACCAACTGACCTTCTCCACTTCTGCAGCAGCCAAGCAGCAACCATGTGGTTACTATTGCTCAGGTAAAGTTGTGTAAGGGGCTGTTTTAGCTCTTTTAATTAATTGTACAGCTGTGTACAAGTCACTGCATCTTGCTACTGAAAAGTATTCTGCAGACCATCTTCAAGAAATGCTCTATGGACCTCAGTTTAAGAGTTTTCATTTCACTGTGTAGTCCAATAAAAAAGCAGCAGCTTCCAAAATTAAACACTTCTCTTACTTTGGTGGTCTCTTTCTTCCATTCCTTTGAAAAGTATTTGCTAAGCTTCTGCTCCAGGTCCATAAAAACATATTCATTATCTGAAAGATAAGAAAAAAGGAATTTAATGTTAAATAATTAGAACTTTTTGGTCATTAAACATTTAGTTGACTCTACAAGTTATTTCCAAGCAATACATTTTAAAACAAAGCTGACGAGGGAATAGACAGGGCATGGAGGGAAAAAAAAAAAAGAGTACTCTTAAGTACATGTGCTACTCCAGACAGTATGGAAGGAAAGTCAGTCACAAGAGATCCTGAGCTAAAGGCTCCCAAACACCCTAGCCAGAAATGTAGAATTCATGCTTTAAAAATCAAGAAGCCATTTACAAAAGGGAAACATCATCTTACCGAGCTAATTGTACTGTCAGCTTACTGGATTCAGTTTTTTATTCTTATTAAACAAGCAAGCCCAAGCTTGTATTCTGCCATCATGTAGCAATGGCACAAGTAAGTAAACAGCTGGGTATTTGACAGGTTTCATCCTCTGCATGTGAAGGGGCTCCCTCTGAAAGGGTGAGAAACAAGAGGACCAAACACAAACGCATCCCTCAGAAGGTCTGGTGTCGCCTGCTCACACCCAACTTCTTTCATATAGAAAAAAGATGAATGAAATGAAGGGAAACCTGGCCTGCCTCAAAAGACTGAAGGACCAGGACTTGCTCTCCACCCTAGTGAGAGTGAACAAGACACAGCCTGAATGGCACATCTTGAAAGAGCTTTGTGCTGCTTTCAAAGCTGATGTTTCATAACACTGCTTACCAATTATCAAATACAAACAACTCAGCCAGTGAAAGATTTTTTTCCTGAGTCTTCAAGTCTCTCAAGAAAAAAAAAAAAAAGACAAGACCTGACAGGTGTTTCAGGCTGCAGCAGCAATGCCAGCTGAACACATTCACCTGACCAGTCCCTCTACTCTTTGATCTTGCTTAGGACAGTGTTTTGACAGGTGACACAAGTGCCAAGATGAAGAGCTTGCTCCTCAGACATGAAAGAAGCAAGAGAAAAAAGGGGAGGGGGGAAAAAAAAGAAAAAAGAACCCTTCACAAAACAAACTTCTTCCCCTTAAGACCAGCCCAGACTTCCAAATGAGAGCCTGCACTTGTGTTTGTATGGCAGATGCAGGCCTGGCATGGTCAGTGTTACAGCAGGTGTTGAAGGGGCTCTGAGCTACCTTGCAGTCACCTTTCCAAAGCATTCCAGATCCTTAGAGGGGCAGATAACAGCAAATATTTTCTTTGTTAGCTTTCAAAAAACAAGCAAGCAAAACAACCCTCTATTGTCATCTCCTTCACCGCCCACCTCAAGTTAAAGAAACCACACCTGGTGCTATCCAGAACTGGCCCACACATCACCCTACTAGGAAACCTTCTGTAAAATATCAGTAACACTGGAAACAAAAAGGACAATGTCCAAAAAAGTCCTGTTTCCATCTCCATGCTCTTTCCTGCATTGTACTGATTGCAGCTGTACTTTTAATATACTTACATCTCTGTTTATCACTTTACTTGACATATCACATACAGAAAACAAAACAGTATTTAACAGCACCATTGAAAGGGCTGTACGGAATTACTGAAAGCATTGGTGATGGGAATTTAAGTGCTGTAACACACAAGATGGTATAGAAGCTATTTTTGATGTTTTGACAAGAAGAGGAAGAGTTTTTATCATCACAGAGATTGTATCTTGTACCTGCCTCTTCAATTCTGCCTGTAAGACAGGGCAGCTGGGGGGCTACACTGGCTCTAGCCCTTCCTTTTCTAGGTCCATTAAGATCAGATAATACTGCCTTGAAGAGGCTGATAGAAGTCCTAGTCAGTGAGGGAGAGAAGAGTTTGTTCAGGTTAGACTTGTCTCTGTCCCTTGTCAGCTGCCAAGCTGGTAAGCATCACTCTGTAAAGCTTTTATTACAAAAGAAGTAAAAGCTCGTTTAGGAATTATCAGTTCACAGCAAGTGACAGGAGTGGGATAACATGAGCATGGCACCCAGCCCCTCCCTGGGCTTTTATAGCCCTGGAGCAGGGCAAGCACTCCACTACTGGCTCCCCACGTGGTACAGGGCTAGTCCTGATGGCACAGCAGTGCTGGGTAAAGCCTGTATTGGCTCTGTCAGCACTGTGGTCTTTAGCTGACACCTTGTTAAGAGGGTATAACAAGTTGAAGGGTGAGTTTTCCTTTCTAGCTCAAGAATGATCCCATGCCCAGAGGCATTTAGAGAAACATATTAATTATTCCTCAATCAGGAGGGAAAAACTGCAACAGCAAGCACAGTGACATACCCTGAACCATCGCATCACACCTGAATACTAAGTCAGAAGGGGAAAAAGCGTGACAGAACAGTTACACTACAGCAAAGCCATTTGTTACCCACAGCCCCTATTTATCTGTCATGTCAATTAGGTTAGAGATGATTTTGTGAGGGCCCAGACGTCATATCTGAGGACTCCAGGTTATTATCAGGCCTATTGAGAAGTGCACATAAACCACAAGAAAAAGCCAGGCTACAGGAGGACACCCCAATGTATCATCTCTCCCTGGGGGTCCCACTCCTCCCCAGCCCAGTTCAGCATCCTCCCTCCTGTGTGAGAATGCAGCACTGCATTCCTGCCTTAATGAAGTTAATATTGCTGGAATGTCAACCTGCAATGTAAGCCTCCATCTACAAAAACAAGGAGGTATTTCCCTCCGCAGCCCTACTGGTTTCTGGATGGCTGTGGGTGAGGCTGTTTTTTTTCCTTACACTGGATTAGTGATGAAACCTAAGAGATCTTTTGCCAGATGCTAAAACTGTCTGCTTTGAAAATAAGCATCTCTAACAGCTATGAGGGCACCAAACTGCAGCACCCCTGAGCAGTGCTGTAAAGGACAATATAGAAATGCACAGATGGCCACCTTTCCAGGGAAGAATAAATTTGATCTGTGGATCCAAACGGGGCTGGATACTCAGCAGGTACAAACTGTCATTGCTTCACTGGCCTCAGCTGAAGGACAAGTGAAAGGTACTAAGAAGCTGACGGAGAAGCATGCACACATAGAAACACACTCTCATCCACCTGCAGCTACTGACACCGAGTTCATGAATCTCATCTCAGCACTGTAGGTGATCTTAAAAATACATCAACTTCTCTTGAAAAGTTCTCCCATGAATGTGCATACAAATACCAGACCTGGAACAACTCACCAGTGCACTGCAGTGCAATCCCATGAAATGCATCTGGATAGCCCCTTGCAGTAAGGCAAGCTACACATTTCTCCCAATTTCACCTTTAAGAATTCTCAAATGAGATTGAAAGTTTATGCTGTAAAAATCACATTTCAAAATAAGCAGTTACCAGAAATGAAAAATGCTTCCACTCTGCAATATCAGCTTAGCACATTTTATGTATTTAAAAAAAAAATATAGGACACGCATTGTTGCAAAAAAATAATGGGTCAGGTCCCCAGTTAGAAAAAAGTGACACAGTTCCAGTGAGTGATGCCGACTTACAATAGGCATTATTTACACTGCAGGAAAAAAGGGAATAGAAAATTATGGCTGTAGTACAGGGCCAAACCAGTTTCAAGTCACAGTTAACCTAAAGGCCATTATTTTGCATTAACCACTTCCTCCTCATCTCATTTTTTATGAAAAGTGAATTCTCTGCATAAAAGCTAAGTAATGGTGAATGCCAAAAACCTGTTCTCCTCCTGTGCCCATTTTGGCCTAGGAGCAGCAAGAAATTCCATAAAGATGTCCTACCAGGAGTCAGAGCATAGGCCCCAAAGGCAGCCAGGAAGATCCCACTAACAAATTTGGCTGAGTCAAGTATATTTTAGTAATGCAACTAGACAGTCCAGAAGAATAGGATTCAAATAAAATATGAATTAGTGCAAAGCCAAATTTCCACATAGCAAGCATTTTCTGCCTAAAAGAGAAGGGAAAAAATTATCCATGGCTATTGCACTTAACTTTTCCCAGACGCTTTAAGCAGCTTCATGGCAACACCACTATGTCCCTTGAGATGCAACAGGAAAGAATAAGAGCAGGACAGAGGGATTGCTAGGGTTAGGGGAGAGCTGAAGCTTAAAAAAACCCAAAAAACAACAAAACTCCCCCGCTAAAAAATACCTCACAACACATGCTGTAGACCTCACATAACCTGAGCACCAGCATGGATTTTTTTGTTTGTTTATTGAAGAAACGCTGATTACACACTCCTTTTGCATGTGAAGCTCCCCAAGCTTCCAAGCCTCAGTGATCTGGAAAAATCACCATCCACATGGCATCTACTCCTACCACCTCTACATAACTTCTCAGTGCTCCTGGTGTTACCTTTCAAGCCAATAGAAAGAAATGCTGTCCACTTTCTGATACCTGGTTGATTAGTTTACTAAAGGGTCTAAAAGAACGTGGTTCAGGATAACCTTGTGTTTTTAGCTTTAGCTGGAAAGTACATGTATCCCAAGTGAAGGGGAGAATCACAACAGAAAGCTCCAGAGGCTGGGAGTAAAGGAAGGGAGGTTGTGGCTGAGGTCACTTTAGCTGGGATGGACACAAGGCCTATGGAGGGTAGCATGAAAGGAGAAAATATCAAGAAGCCTGAGATCATGTGGCTGTTAGGAACTGTTGAGGTCTGAACACTGAGCTCCTTCATTCCTGGTAATGGATAGGCACTGCAAGAATTTTATGTTGGCATCTTACATTTAGCAACAAGGCATGCCCAGGCAAAGATCTCCAGACTTCAGCAGTGTCACAGCAGAACAAGAAGAAGCATAAGAAGAGCTGCAAAACCATTTCCAGCACTGCTTATCCAGGGGCAAACAAACCCCTTGCAATTCTCAGGCAGGAGAGCACTTGGCTGGGTGTTGTACTGGTACCAAAGGAGAAACAATTGACAGTGGGTATAGGCAGAGAACTGCCTCCATAGGAGGAGACCACGTAAAGTCCTTTCAAGGAGTACTTTATACTCTCTGGACATCTGAACCCCTGCAATTCCCTCTAGGTGGTACATTTCTGCACATGTTTTTCTTATATTGCATTTAACTCATTTGAGGTGCCAAAGTCACTGTAATAGTTATACCTTAGGTTAGCATACAGGAGAAATTCATAAAGGAGACTCAACTATGCAAGCAGATTTAAGAGAAGACAGGTAAGAAGCAGGGATAATGAGGAAGGACTGATGTGTAGAAATCATCATAAGGTATTTCAGATAACTTTTGTTATTTGTCTCCTAAGAGACCCTCTGTTGTAAGAGATACCCATGTAATGTAAAGGTAACACGGTAGCCATGAACTTCAGTACTGGGGGATACACAGATGCAGAAGAGTTAACTGGAGGCAGAGTGGTTTTTGGCGGAGTTAATCACTGAGCTCCTTGCTAAGCATGTGCTGGGAAGCATGGGCCTGGCAAGGTGAACAGCCATAGCTGTAAAAACCAAAGTATCATCCTTGAGGCAGGGGATTTCATTTTGCAAGAAAGCCAACCTGACAAATTCACAAGAGGACACAGAGACAGTTGCAGGGTGTAGGAGCTGCAGTCTTGCTCCTTCCCAGTTGAAGGCTTCCATCTGCTTAGGTCAAGCAAGGTTTGCTCCTAGAAAGGCATCACCCAAAACTCAGGATTGAAGGGATCTGGGTTATAAAGACAAAGGAAGGCTGGCTGTTCTTTGTCTGCTGACAATCAGTTTTGTTTTAGAAGACTGAATGTGTTGCTGCACACACTTTCTGATAACAAGAGGGAAACCTCCTGCAGGGCACTAGATAAGGTTGACCCCTCAGGAGGATTTGCCATATAAGACCCAGCTGCTGAAGCCTATGGAACCAGATTGAACCTGGCAGGGTTGCAGGATCTTTCACTGAGCAAACTACAAGGGGGAAAAAAAAGGCACTTCAGCAGCAGGAGCACACAAGGTATAGCCTGCGTGATGATCCATGACAACTAGAAGAGCAATATGACCCAAGGTTTGTGGGACCTCCCATTAATGCACATTCCTGAACTTGATTTTCAAAGTGATCAACTTCTTACAGAAACAACATTTTTTCTCCCCAAATATATTGGGGTGAAGTGGTTTTCCTCTTAAGAATAAAAAAACAGTTCAAGAGCAGAAGGGATGAAAAATTCTGTCCTGACACTGTTACTGTTACCTTTAATTCTGAAGTTTGCCCTCATCTACAGCAGCCACAAGAGAAGGCAACATATTTAGGCATCAAAGGCTGGGAAACAGGCTCCACAGCCTACACCTGAGGTCTTACAGCATTCATGGTTTGCATTTTGCATGGTGCTCTGCAGTGCCATTTTCCTTTTTGCCACACGTAGGGGTTAAACTTCTGTTTATGATTAAGGACCCCAACCTCTCCCCCTCACACACATACTTACTATGAGACCAACTGAGCATTAGTGTATCTGTACAACGTCTGCAGGTCAAATGGGCTCCTAATCCAGATAATCCATGTAGTGTGATTGGCTACAGTTCTGTAGAAATCCTTTAATTTTCATTCTCTTGCTGCTGCTGACAGTCAGGGTTTTGTTGACAAATTAGCAGCAAAGTAATGGATGCAGGTGGATTAGAATACCTTGTTTTGCATGTGGCAGTATCAGACTGCCAAAAATGAACACACATTAAGAAACCAGAAAAAATATCATTATTAAAACAGGGTGACTATTTTTTAAAAAATATCTTCTTGGAGCTGCAGCACAGAGGTGAAAGCACAATGCAGGAGAGGATTGCCTTGTCTAAAAATGTTGATGCTTCCTCTCAATTTTTTGGATCCCTAACTCAGCCTTTCCTCACAGACCAGGTCCAGGCCTCCCCTCTGCAGGATGTACACTGACTTGCTGCTCAGCCAAGGCAGACTTAAGCACCCACAAGGCAATCCTGGGAATGCAAAACTTACCCAGGCCTCCCCCAGCCTGACCTGAGAGCTCCCCTTTCTTGAGGTGATAGCTTGTTGTGAAGTCAAAAATTCCTGAGAAGCAGGCAATGCCTTAAAGGCAACTTCCAAATGCCAGAGTCAGAGTGCTACATTTGCTTTAGAAGCAAGACCTCAGCTACCACAGGCAGCAAGGGAGATGATCACCAGTCTGTTGACCAAAACAAGGCAGAGAAGAAATCAAGTTGTGGAACAGAAAAAATATTTCCTTTCAGGAAAGTGAACAACCAACCCCCCAAACAAACAAAAAAGAGATGTTAATTCAGGCTACTGGACTCCTGTAACTCTTTTCCTTGACTTTTTAAGAGCTTTCTGGAAGAATTAGCTGCTCTAAAAAAGAAGAATACTTCTGTGAAGTGAGAAGACTGTTTCCACTTAAAGCTGTGGACAATATATTCTACAGTCAGAACAGCTTCATTATGCTCTTTGGGATGCAGTGGTTACAATGCATTTCCAACAGGTTGAAAGGCATCTGCCACAATAGGTATTTTGGGAACAGAACCCCTGTGCTTGACAGGGTAAAGGAAACTGAAGGAAAAGGTGTGAAGGAAGGAAAAAGCAGGGTATGGAAAATACCTGTGAAGGGAGAGGAAAGGGAAAGAAGTATGGGAAGAACAGGAGAAGAATTCAAAGAAAACAGGAATGAAATTGCCCTGTCTTCCAGGAGAGGACAGGGGCTCCAGTTTCAGCCGAGGTATCCTGCAAGTGCAATAGGCAAAACCTGATGTTAAAAAATGTCACAAAGGGAAGGACTCAGAAACAGAAATGATTTGTGAAAAAGTTAAGAGCATTCGGGTCTTCCTCACATTAAAAAAAACTGTGCTGGTTTAAAGCACAGGTATATCACGTTTAAGGAATCTCACTTATGGAGATAAAAAGCTTATGTTCCTCTCAGTTTGAATGCTGCACTCAGAAAAAGCAGTTCTTACAGAATGAGAGAATAAAGGAAATGAGACAAACTTAGAAAAAGACCCTTATTTTATCCCACATATTTATTAAGAGGAAAAATAAATCTTCTTTAGAAGGACTTACAAAGGACTACTGTAATTTCAATGAACTTTCTAGAATTGCAGCAGTAAATAACACACTTGAGAAAGTTTTTGGAGAAAAGTCTTTCAGTGCTTTTGGAAATGTGGGGAGGCAAGATAAACAAGACAACAGATCCATTTCTAATTACTAGGAGTTGGGGTGTGGGAGGGAATGCCAATGCTCACACCATACCAGAAATGTGATCTCTCATATCAATTTGCTTCTTTCAGGCATCATCTTAACACCATTTCCTGGCCAATACTAAGCCACAGGACCAAGCAAACTGGACTTTAATTCATGGACTAAGAAGTTTTGTATTTCCCATATAATATTTCAAAACCCAATGTGTCCCACACATGCATTCAGTCCCTTACACCTCCCCACTGCCACATTATTCATGTGTGACTTCAGAAGATAAGTAACACTTTCAGCTCCAAGGTCCTCTTAAAATCCACCTCCTGTTCAATACCTGTAGTTTTGAATATAGTAACAAATATGTTGACTAGCAACTCCCACTGCAGGAGAGAAAGAGGTGGAATCCCACCCCACAAAGAGGTGGAATCTAAGAACAAAGGTGGAGAACAAAAGCCCCCCCTTTACTCAATTTGTCTGCCCACATACCAAAGATCAAAAGAGCTCTGGGAAGGCTCTGCATATCTACATACTTTGTGACCTTATTACAATCAAATTCCCCCCGCAGGCACAGCCACTGTGTATATATGCACACACTGTAAATACACAAGCGGGTCTGTGGATGTTTGCCAAGTCACTTGCTCGTGCACTGAGTTTGCTTACTTTTAACAATGCTGAGGCCAAAGAAGTGAGGCTCTTTAATCTTCACTAAATCACAAACTTGCTGAAAGAGCTCCTGTCCAGTGGCTTTGACCTGAAAGACACAACCAATCCAACGTTACAGATGGCTCACACACCTGGGTGGAGCAACTCTTTTTTATGTAGGCCAATACATTTTTGGTTACTAAAGCAAAATACCCAAACACAACCACACCAGAGAACATGCTTTGTTTTCAGCATTATTGCTATTATCACAATATAATAATCATTACTAATTACAGAAATGAAAATACTGCCTTCTTGCAGATTTTTTTTGAGAGGTTAAGAGAAAAAAAACCCCACCAAACCCAAAGTTTTCATTCAGAAGAACCAGGAACAAAAGTACCCAAACAAATGCAAGACTCTGAGGAGCTCACAGGTTAGAGATGTGGTTGCTCTGTACCCCACACAGAAGATCTTGTGTTCTCTCTTCTGCTGACTTCTAGTTACACAGCCATTAACATCTTCATCTTTAGCAGCTGTCACCAAGAGCCTGTAAGCCCTTGCCTGTTTCCCTGCACACTGAGACCTTCCAATACCCCTGCCTCCTGTAAAGCACAGACTCTCCCAGAAGGAGCATGGTTCTGGGTAACTGCATGTGCAGACCTGGATGTGCACTGTGATTGGAAGGTTCCCCCACTAAGCGTCCCCCCATTCCTAGCCTCATTCCCCCTGTCCCACTGCACCATCCCAGGAGTACTGACAGACAAACCGCAGGCACAAAGGGAACCCCTTCAGCCAACAGAGGCACAGGGGAAGCAGTTCAGAGAGAGAGCAGATGGGGAGAGCAGAATGGCACTGACACAGACAACCTCAGCTCAGGCCAGGGTGCAGCCAACTGCAGCTGCAAAATGGGCCAGGACCTTGGAATTTCATTACCCCACTGCTGGATGATGTGGATTAGCAGTGCCTGGAGGGGTACAGACCAGTGCTACCTACTGAGCAACAAAGATGACAGGGCAGAAGTCAACTGCTTAACTCTCCTACAAACCAACCACCATCCTAATTTTTCAAGGTCTTTTAGTGTAGGCATGCCACACACCCCAGAAACTGGCTTGCACTCCCCTCCCTGCCCCAGGATGTACCATGTCACTAGACATGGACAATGGAAAACAGGAGGTCATTTAAGTACTCATTTTCTTCTACTTGACAAGGCTCCACTAGCCAGATACTCCGTACTGTTTTATCAGGAGCTTTGAAGCCTGCACTACACCAATGCAAACATGTGTAAGCTTTGAGCAGGGAGGTGGTGGTGCACAGTTCTGATAAGACCCAAGCCCACATATGGATCATATTATGAGTCTCCGTGTGAGACTGCACCTGTCTCACACCTAAATGCAGTGTTTGTTCAGACACCAAGAACACACATTTGGAAGGTAAAGTTTGGCACAGAGGAGTCCCCTTTGCCAAAGATGCAAGCTCTGAGCGTGTCCTCCTACCTGGGAAGGATTTGCTAAGAAAGATGTGACCTACCTCTAGCCATAATGGTTACGGGCATACAAGAGTCACTGGCAGCACAGTGACTGTGCATTTACAGCCTCTGTAAATGCTACACAATCAGACGAATTTTCTAAGTGGCAAGCTTTCCTACCTAAGGGAAGAAAAACCTGCTTTAAGATGCTTAATTCTAGGGAACTGAGCACTTCAAGTGGCAGTTTTGTGGCAGTCAGCTCTAAACAGTGATTTAAGCAGATTTCTTGCATAGCAGGTATGTGACTACCACCTTGTCCATTCTCCTCTTGGCACTTCCCTTCTGTACCAAGTTCTACTCCCAGCCTTAAAGGCTATGCAATACCAATTACATTTGCAATTGCTGTTACCTCCTCCTACTTTCCCCTCTGCTCAAAGCAACCAATACTTCCCTTTGCATTTTTCATCTGAGCGCTTCTCCTTGGACTTTCCTCCCTATGCATATGGTTCCTGTGCCAAGATTGATCCCAGAAATGCCGTGACTCATTCCTTCCACTGATACTCAGCTTTGCCCCATGTCAGCCTCAGAGCTTCTTTACACGTGAAATTTAGTCCAAAGTGAAATCAAGTGCAAGTTTACAGAAGGTAACTGCTACTCCAAGGTCATTCTGTGCACAGATACTCAAGTGCCTTAGTTACCTATGTCTATTTTTCTTGGCACATACGCTTTGAAACATCGGCTCTCCTGTTCACAGAACAACTGAAAGACTTCAGACTTATGCTTGCCATTCACCAACACACAGGACCTCACCAGACTTCCTTCACTCCAAAAATTTCTCCCACTTTGCCTTGCCCTCCTCAGGGCAGCTGGTGAGCTGCAGCACCCACTAGTTCCCCCCACTGCTCTGCTTCTCCTCACGTTCACAGTTGGTCCCGAGAAGGCAGTTTTACTCCTCACCATCCCCCCAAATTCATTGTACATTCAGAAAGGTAGACACCAAAGTTAATTAAGAGATACTCGATTGTGGGGGAAGAGAATTTAAAATGGCTCCTGCTCTTCTCTCTTCAACAGCACTATTTGTGAAGGGCGTAAGACAAATCCATCTTAAAGAGCAGGCTTCAAATCTATATGTGACCACATAAAACACATATAGGTAAACTCTTATCTGGAAGGGTGGAATTTATATGGGAGGGGGGAGGGAGGAATTACCTGCATAAACACTGTGCTTATCATGGGAAGGATCTATAATTTATTCTGCTGGAAAGATAACCATCCCTACCTACCTCACTGAGCTGCAAGCTTGTTTAGTATTTGCATTCCACACTGAAGAGGTTAAAAGGCTTTGGAAATCTTTAGTAGTGGCATTATTATCCTAATAAATGCACAAAGTATCGTCTGTGGTTGTGCTAATTACATTTGGGTTCTACCAACATCACTAGAAAATTGCCTTGATGTTTCTTTAAAAAAGAAGGATCTCTCCAGCTATGAAATCTTAATTTTTGTTGCTATTTTGAATGAATGTTGTGGTAAAGTCAAAAGCCAAATGAAAAGCTGTTTCTGGTGACTTGCCCAGCTGTAACAGGTCATGTTTCACTCTCTATGCAATTAGGACACAACTGTGTGTTGAGGTCTCATGTTTTGGCCCAGGCAGCTATTCCCTTTCACACGCAGGCATCTCCAAGTACATACTTTCCCAACATCCCAGACACAAAAGAAAGGGGCATCAGAAACAACAAGGGCGAACGTCTTTAAAAGGTATACAAAGGGGTGTTGTGGAGGATTCCTCTGCAGCACAACATGGTGATGCACAAGGTATCCCAGCTCTTTGGAGGGGCAGCAGGTTGGGACAGGACAGGGGAACAGGAGGGGACACAGCACTTCTCCTCTGTCCCTGTCAGGGCTCAATGCAAAAGACCATTTCTTATGCTTATTAAATATTTTGGAGGTATTAAAAAAGACATGCAGACGTAGCATTTAGAAACCTGGTTCAGTGGTGGACTTGGCAGTGTCATGTTTATGGCTGGACTCAATCTTAAGGGTCTTTCTCACCCCTATGTTACGATAAACTGCAGGTTTTTGTGATCTACCAGAGCATGAACCATTGGTGAAGGAGCACTGCGTGCTCTGTTCAGGCACAGGCAGCGAGGAGCAGTGACAGTGTCAGCCCTGCTGGCGCACTGCCCTCCTGCCTGCCAGCCTGCACCTTCCCCATGGCCGGCAGCTCCGCTATCTCCCATCTTTAGCCTCCCTGATAAGACCTATAAGAAGGTGAGAGTTAGGGTCAGCTGCAACAGACCATTACCCAGGCCTGTACACCTGCTGCCAAGAACTTAATTAAATCATAGTTTTCTGCCTCGCACAAAAGCCAGCAGATTGCAGAAGCCTTCTGGGGCAGTGGATGGGCTGGGTTTGAACCAGTAACCTAGAAGCAGAGTGTCCCAGATTTTGCTGTTAAAGCTTTATTCCATCCAGCCCTTGGGGCTGTTTCAGTTAAGGACACTACACTTACACACAGCAGGTAGGAAAACTCTGGCATGGATTTTGAAGATTAGCATGCATAGTTTCAAAAGCCACCATTTCAATCAAGTACTTAAAATAACAGCTCACCTCAACTGTCTTCTCCCCCTCCTCATGCCAAAGCAGGGGAAAAAAACCTACCCAAAACAAAGCCCAATCTCCCCAGCCCACACATGAGCACATGCACACGCTCACAAGAGAGCACTTATCTTTGAGACTTGCTTGTCCTCTGAAGGCCAAGTGCCTCTTGTCAGCTCCCTTTCTCACAAGTTCAAGGAGCAGCCGGCATTGCACAAAGAGGCACCGTGCTGTGCAGACACCGTGCCACCCTGGGCTGCCAGCTGAGCCGGCCCTGCTGTCACTCCTGCACACTATGAGACATTCAATGCAGCAATCAAAGAAATGAAGTGACTTACCTCGATTTTTTTGTGTGTATGAGTACCCAAGAGGAGGGAAAAAACCCCACCCTCAATGGCTGTTTGCCTTAGACTCTTTGAAGGGATCTGCAGGCTATCAAAACCAGGGATAGCTGGACTCTTTACAAGAGTCATGTGTTGGGTACAGTTGCTAAGTACTCAAGGTGTTATTTCAGGTTCAATTTTTTAAAAATTGCTGGATTATTAACAGCAGCAAAACCACTCAGAGTTAATAAAAAGTAAATAACAACAGAAAAAGAGCAGAGGAGACCCCCATCCTACAACACAGCCATGACTTTTAATGAACTCTGTGAATGAGTTGAAGCTGCCCAATTAGAAAATGGAGCACCAATTACCCTAAGCTGGCTAATAGCCTTTCGGTCAGCAGACCAGCACCAGGCTTTTGGGAGAACAATGGGAACTAACAAAACTGAACTGTGGCTGCGATGCAGCGACCTCCCGGCCTCCCTCCCGGCCACTCACCCCGACGGCCAGGCTGAGCTGCTCTCGGGTGGGCAGGAAGACGCAGACGCTCCGGATCTCCGGCTGCATCCTGCCTGCCAGCAGTGCCCTGCTCATGGTGGGCAGCTCCACAGGGGCTGGGGTCTCCTCTCCAGACGGGTGTCAGGCTCCCTTCATCCCATGTACCTGTTGAAAAGGCAAGAGCATCACTGCCGTGCTTCTGTTGGCACTGGGAGCAGCTCACAGCACGCATGTGATGAGATGTTTAAAAACAAAAACACTCCCAACAGTCATCCACTTTCCAGGGACAGTCAGTGTTTCCACCAGCATCACAGCACAAGCCAGGCAGCGTGAAGCTTTTAAAACAGCTTGAAAGTCCCAGGAGAGTGCCATAAAGCAATGAAGGCTCCCTGGAATAACAAACCAGACTCAAGGTTTCCAGACTCATACAAGTGATAAGGCAGGTGGCACCTTGGGCCACTGCCTGAAAACACCCATGACACGGGGGAGTGCCCCATCCTTCAGCCAGGGACCTCGCTCTCTCCCACAGCAGAGATTTCAATGGGCTGTCAGCAGGCACGCATCAGGGCAGAGGACTTCATCTATGCTGTCCTCCCCCTCACTCCATCCCTGCTCCCTGGGAAATCACTGCCTGAAATTCTCTACACCTCAACTCAAAGGAGGAGGTGGAACACAAACTCACAAGGCTGAGCCACTGTGTAACACCTTTTGTGAGGTAAGCACTGCCAACCTTCCCTCAAGGACTGAGCCCAGGCTGCACTAGCACCTTACAGGTGAAGTTCAGATATTAATAGAAATAAGAGATGAGTTTTCTTTGCAGCCAAACACACAGTAGCCAACATCATCTTCACTTTACAGCTAGGTTAGACAGTTTCCTCAGCAACTTGTTCCATTTTGTGTACAGCCCTCTCCTCTCCCATGCTCTCAGCATTCCTCTCAAGGAAGTATCCTGTGGCACCTGATGAATCCTTCAGGAAGGGGAGAGGCTCCTCGAGGGTGGGTTAGGCATCAATGCCTCCAGAGACCCAAACAAGCAAGATGCCAGCCACGGGGTCCACTCCATCCCCATACAAGATTTCATGCAAATCAACCCCCAGCTGCCCTGCACAAAGGAGCTGACTCCCTTCCCCCAGCAACACCTGGGCACTCACCCCCAGCACAGCAACAGAGGTGCTGCTGGCTGATGCCTGCCCCCAAAGTCCCCACACGCCCCAGGAGAGGTGCAGACCCCAGCAAAGGCAGCCCCACATGCTGGCTCTGGCAGTGCCACCCTCTCCACCACCCACAGCCCAGCCCACTTTCAGAGGACAGGCTGTGAAGGGAGCCATGGGCTTTTCCTTCACCCTCCACAACGGATAAAAGATGAGGGATCATAAGCAGCAGAGGAGCAGGCCTGTTAGCATGCTAACACACAACACACAGACACGTATATGCATGTACATGTGTGCATGTAAGTTTAAGAAGCATTTTATGTTTAAAGTCATGTTTGCCCTGGTTCAGGAGAAAATTATGGCAGAATCAAATTCTTATGTGGGAAATGGGAAAAGCAACCCATCACACAGAGTATAGCAAGTAAAACATGGATTTATCCCTCTCCCTTCAGCTCTGTACTCAAGTTAGCAATTATTTTTTAAACTATTTTTTAAGCAAATACAAGATAGATCCAGGAGTGTTTGCAAATATAAAAGCTGTTCCATGCACTTCCTTCCTTCAACCAGCACATACAATTCTCCTTAATAAAGCAATTTTTTATTCAAATTATGTAGAGCATTCCTTATAAGATAGAAGTACACAAAAAATGTAGACAAGGAGGTTATTAAAGCATTTTTTTTCAGAACAAGTATTTAGTTTAACAAGACCTAGGAGTTTTAAAAAGATTGCTCTAAATTAAAAGCAAGTGATAAAAACACATTTGACTTTCTGGACAGGTGAAAGCTGCTATTAACTGAAATATTCTGATTTATCTTCTCTTTTTGATATAATTATACTGGCATGCTCTCTTAGGCTCTGGACTACACACTATTAACAGCTGTATATAAATTACAGATGTCTGCAGAATGACTTGAGGGCAACAGGTCACCACTATTATAGCCAGCTGATGTAATTCGTGCCATAAACTTTATCAGAAGCATAAAGACCTCGGAGTATGAACTTTTCAACATAAGGAGGTTTATCTTAATTGTCAAACGGCTGCACTGGCCAGCACACGTTCTCTCTCACAACAGGTACCACAGCCAGTGAAGACATTCATGGGGCTCAAAACAGAACTGAAAGCAGGACAAAAAAGTGACCATAAAAAAAAACCCCAAACACATGCACACAGATTCCTTTGGACAGCTGAAGAAACTGACTCCCACTTCCTCACAGCCTCTATAATAAAAAGCTTCTGGAAAGTTTTTTCCCACAGCTGCTTTTTCCATTGGAATTTTTAAGAGAACAGCTGTGGACCCTCAGAACAGAGAAGTGAGAAAGGCAGGAGAGAAGGTGTTTTTCTTCTTATGATTCAAAACAAATTAGGTTGGGGACCCTCCCACGACAGGTAAGGGGTTAAAGAAAAAATGTCCTTAGTCTGAATGGGGGGGTCAAACACAAGCCCAGCTCAACCTTCTCGTCTTCAGAGGTATGCTAGGATGTGATAAAACATAATGAATCATTAACTTGCTGGCAATGCATGTTTACACCTTTTTTTAAAAAAGTTGTGAGTCAAGAGTAACTGCCCAATGAAAACAAGTGACCAGAAGGAATGCTCGTTCTTAAACATACACAATTTCAGACTGCCCATATGCCATCCTTTTGTTTACCACAGATTCCAACCTCTTAACCTCAATTAAACCATAAAAGCTCCAGCAAATGCACTGCAGATGAATTAATAAAAGCTGAAGTCAAAAATCAGCCTCTGGGACACCCTACATGTTGTTTGTTTTTATTGTGTTGCTTTTTTAAACTAACATCACTTCATGTTTTAGCTCCGGCAGAAGTGCATTTTGAGATGTAATTGCTTGGTCAAAGGCCCAGCAAGTCTATCAATTAAAACAGTCAAAGGTACTATTTATTTGTATTCTTCTGGTATCAGACAGGAGGCTTATTAGTGCCCAGAGTGGTGGCACAGCTTATTTAGCAGTGTTTATTTTACCCAAACACACATGCAGAGGGTCTTTGGAAAACATGCCTGTCATTAACTTCAAGCCTTCTCTCATTCAGCAGCTCAAACATGGTCATAAAAACTCAATTAAGTCTTCCCCTCCTCTCTCCACAGACCTTCAAGTTGCCTCCCAGCACAGGGCCAGAACCTCAGCACCTGCTGGGTCAAAGCAGGAATGGATGAGGTTTGCCCCAGCAAGGCAGATAAGAGCAGCAGAGTCCTATACAGGAGGAAGAAGAGGAGTTGAAAGAGAAGAAAGGAGCCTGTTTGCTTCAGGTATCAGCAGGATGGCTCACTAAAACACCTCACACCCCCCATATACCCAACAACACAAGGATGTCCTGCCACCACTGTATTTGGGGCCATGCCATCGCCAGCCTGTCTGGAAGAAGGTCTCATCCAGAAAACATGTGGGTTCACATAATGAATGCCACTGTATTTTACACACTAGTTCATAGCACCACAGCGAATTGGGTCCTAATTCTCATTTCAGCCTCTAGGTACAGCCACAATCACATCTCAAAGGGATAAAGGGAATAGATGAATGAGCCGTAACTTACCAACTCAGAGAAGCAAAGCAGAACAAAGTTCTCATCTATCAAGGAAAAAGCACAGGTAATCCTGTGCTTCTCTCACAAACATCTGGAAACAGGCTTTTTAAGGTTTATTACAGTAAAACATCTGCCTTTGCTAGATCTGATAGAGAATGAGCATCTTCCTGATGAAACCTTACCACAGTGGCCCTATGGGCTCTCAGCAAAAATTGTCTAGAAACATTAAGACTCTTCTTAATATTTTCCAGACATCATCCAGAGATGTCTTAGGCTTCTAAGAACATCAGACTCTTAGGCTGCAGTTTCACAAACAGCTTAAGCAGCTTTAATCAAGGCAGTCCTGCAGCAAGACAGACAGACAACTGCCTGGAAACAAATCTGCCTCTGGCAGCAACCCACACTTGGGCTGCCTTGTACTCATGATGAAACACAGTCGTAAAACTGAAAACCCCCCTCACCTTCCAGATATTTTGTCCCCTCAGATGCACGCTGTAGGGCACCAGTACTACCTACAAAAGAGAGTAATAAAGAGCCTGAGCAAGTAAAAGATGTCATGATGACATGCAAAAGCCTTCCTCAGCAATTTTAAGAAAACTCCACCCACCTCCTTTGACTAACCCCTGCGATGATGAATGTTTCTCTGAGAAGATGCATCAACCAGGAAGGAGCGGAAACAAAGTTACTTGTCAGGGCAGAAAACAAGACTGAAGCTAAATAGCTTCATGTCACGGCTGTAAGATGATGTCAAAAGTGCCACCTGTGACCAGCAGTCAGGAAAACTAGGTCACATCCTGCAGCAAATTCCCAGAAGCACATTGACTTTTCAAATGTGTCTACCTCAGCACTATTACAGGACTAGCACAACACAACCAAAGGCAAAGATGCCACAAGGAGGTAAGGTACCAAATTTGGTATCCACACACTGCTTTTGGGGTAAAATACACACCTGCCTCCAAAAACTGAGCACTACTTCGCAGGAAACCCCTATTCAAAGCCATTGAACAAGGAACACCAAGACACCTCCCAGTCACTTGGGTGCTCTGAAGAACTGGATTCCAGAACCAGTGCAGCTTGGCTGTGGACAGTGCAACACTGACAGCAGAGACAGCTGGCTTCAGCCCACAGGAGTGGGAGATGCCACTGCAGCAGGCCTTCAGCATCTGGTCACCTCTGACCACAGTCGTCTCACAGGGGAGGCACGTGGGCCTGGCTCCCACCTTTCCTCCAGGATTCTCAAAAGGTGCAATGCGAGATGCCTTCAAAAACTCCAAGGCTGTGAACCCAAGCAGATGGGGAAATCACTGAGCATTGGTCTTAGATACGAAGATCCTTTTTTCTTTCTTTCTGTACAAGCAGCACTCCTTGGTGACACTGAGCTTTAACAATAACAAGGAAAATGCTTTCTCGCTGGTCTTCATTGCAGGATTAGACGCAGCTCTTAGTTAGGCATGACTGCTCACACCCCCCACCTTTGTGCTACAGAGTCTTCCTGCCCCACATCAAGCAGCACAAGCGAGCTCTAGAACAGGAACCGTGCTCTAGTGCTTGTAACTCTTCTGCTCTGCACCCCCCACAACATGGCTGCTGTGCTTAGGAAGAAGGGACCTCCCAAAATTCCATGGACACCCGTCCCCAGCCTGGGACCATGCTGCTATGCTACTCTGTCTGTAGGCTGCCCTGGCCCTTAAGCTCAAAAATAGGCTCTCCTAACCCAGGGATGGTGGTGGCATTCTCTTGCAGCCAAATAAAAGTGACTCATGTTTTTGGGTGCATTATGTAGTCCTCAAGGAGAGGAAAAAATGCTTCTCAAAGGACAGAGCACCAAAGGAGGTGCTCCTGCAGCACATAGAAGTACAAGGGCAGGGCAGTGGCTGCAGGACCATGCAGGGTAGCTGCCACGCTTCCATCCACCTCTCCCATGGGATGAAAAAAGCTCCTCAACAGTTTGCTCCCTTTGAGGACAGCACAACATGAATCACTTTATGAACTTAATATTTACCTGAAACCAAAACTGAGTCCAGGAGCTCTTTGAAAGAAATAGACAATGAGTATTAAAGGCTTCAGGCAAAAAGGGACAAATTAGGATCTCACAGGGATTATGTTTTTCCATCTCTTCCAAGTGATGGAAAGCGGCTTTGAATTTTTGTACACACAAACACGCAGACTTTTAAAATACATTATTTTATTGGAAGCACATGAAAAATGCAGTAATGTACATGTTTTAAAGAACACCCAAACAGTAAAGTCTGCATCTAGAGCATGCAATTTCTTCCCAGCATGCTTTTTGTCCTGGAAAATCAAACAATCTTGTTGTAGCACGATCAATGGATCAACTGATCTTTCCTTTTCATTGACTGGTAAAAGTAGTAGTATCTACCCTATTGCATCCCTCTACCAACATGTAGTTTCTCATTGTAATGAATTTCTTTACTCCTGCATCATCTACTAATGGACTTGTTTATTCAACACCAATCACTTATAAGTATTCCTCATACTTCAAAAATCAAGCACATTAATTAAATAGTAAGTGGCAATTTAAGGAATCAATTGGCCTAGGCAACTGAAGAAGCACAGGAAAGAACCAGCAAAACATGGGATTGGGCATGAGCCAGCCTCAGTATCCATTACACCTCACCAAGAGCAGCTGCAAAGGAAGCCTGCTCAGAAATGCCAAGCTCCATTTTCACAGCTGGATCCCCAAGACACATCACATGACATCTTGCAAAAGTTAAGAGAAGGGAATTTCTGGAATAGACATTCAGCAACAGCAACCTTGCCACCCCTCAAACACACAGACATGTCTCTTTTGAGATGGACCCTTAGGAAATCTCATTTATGGGCATACATACACACAGCCAGGAGAGCAGGAAAGACAATGCTGGTCCAGGACCTCGCTGTGAAGAACAACAACAGAGATATTTCAATTTAGCACTCCAGTGCCTGGCAATTCTGCCATGTAATGCAATCTTTACTAAAGACCATTTGTCTTTTCTATCTATGGGAAACAGGAGAGGCAAAGTACAGGCAGCAATTTCTTTACAGTAAGCGAAAGTGAGGCTTCCTTCACAGCCATTGCAATTGTCAGGAAGAACAGGGAGAGCAGCAGAAAGACCTGGCTTCTCTACTGGCAAAGGAGAAGCACCTTCCTACAACGTACAGATTGCAAACACACAACACCTCCTGACCCAAAAGCCTATCAGTTAATGCTCCAACTGGGAATGTATTCCATTTTTAGTCTACCAAGGCTATAAACAGGATTTCTCCCAAGGGGATCTATTATACTGTTGCCTCAAGCACAACAGATGAGAGATACTCTTTTACAAGCCTGTCTTTGCACAAGTTGTTTTACAGGGATAGTCTTTTTTCACTTGACCTAGGCTGGACTGATTTGGTATGTATCCCTAAGACTCCAGAAGTACTTTGCAGAGCTGTCCAAAAATTTCTTCATTTCTATTCTCACCAAGATCTTGTAACAGTTATAGAAGCAGCAGACTACGAAGTCTTTATTAAATAAATAGAGCAAAGCATAATTATAACTTCACAAACAATACCTTGCGCTGCAGGACAAATAAGGAAACATGCTTTTTTTAAACAATGTAACAAATTCTTCTGAGTAGGAATAGCTTTGCTACCAGCAACAACCAGGTAAAAAAAAAATAAATTGGCTTGCTTCCCCTGAGGAAGGGGAAAGTCCACTGCTGACCTCATTGCATCTGAATCACTATCTAAATAATCAGACCAACTAGGCACCTTCCCATCAGTTTGCTTCTAACTTCTTCCCCCTCAAGTGTACAGCTAGTGTTGAACATACTCAGAGCAGAGAGGAATGCTGATTTATGTGAAGTGGACAAAAAGAATAGATAAAACTCCACCTGGAACACAGCTTGCCTCTTTACAAGTGTGAAAATGCCAATCTGCCAATACCTTGATAAAATTAACACAAACAGCAGGGTCTTTATGACCAGATGCAGTTCCAGAGACTGCACACAGCAGTCAGACATCAACTTCAGCAAAGCAATGGGGAAATGGGAAGACACAGACAAAAACAGAAACAGAACAAAAAAAAAAAATCACAGCCTTACAGAATGGTGCATTTTCAAGGCAATGCAGAATTGTGCAAAAAGAGGAAATAGAGGGGAAAAAAAGAAAAAGCAAACGTAAGAAATGGTTAAAGAACAAGCAAATCATCTTCTGCAATTCTCCAGGGAGCAGCTCCTCCTTGTCAGAGGATTTCGTTTGGGCCAAGCCTACCGTTTGTCTGTGCTCAGTTACTAACCACACACTACGAATTAAGGTACCACTGCTCAACACCACTGAGATAATCAAGCAGCAGCGCAGTAACACGGGACTTTCTGCAAGAAAAGAAGTGTAACCCTGGAGCACAGTAAGCATGCAAGTCATTTACATTGTCCCACACTGGAGGAACAGTGGGGCAACGACTTTACTACAAAAGCCAACTGATAGAGAGCTAATCACTGGATTCATATGCTTTTTACCTACAGTGTTGGGAACAGAAAAATGCTGTAGCTTGAAAGTGCTATCAGCCTTGATTTAAAAACAAAACAACCCAAACTCTAACAAAAAAAAAACCACCCAAAAACCCACAAAAATTCACCCATAAAAAACCTAAACAACACAGCCCTCACCTGCTGTCTAAAAACGTCTATCAAAAAAATTTGTAAGAGAAAACCACAGGTATATCCAAATATTTTTGGTGTCACAGGTGTTTATCCCATTATACCAAGTTTGTTTAAAAATCCAGCTAACAACAACAAAAATTCCAAGAGGAAAACAAACTGTCCAAAAAGCACAGACCATATTTTTTTGGTAAACCACTGCAAAGAATCACTACAATTCATGTTCTTCAATAGCATGGTGTAGACTTATTTTTGTCTTACTCTTTTTTGTTTCCTCCCCCTCTTTTCTTCCTTAAGGTGATCTCTACAAGGAACACAACCCCTGCCTTCCTTTTGGATTCCATTTTTTTCTGATTTGGCACTTCTCATCTGAAGCCAAAACACAGGCTACTACACAGACTCCCATCATCACCAGTGCTGAAACCAGAACACTTTGATTAAGAGTGTTCAATTGTACAACAATTAAATTGGAGGGATAAACAACAGTGAGGCGAAGGCATTCTGTTGTCATTCCAAGTTTTCCAGGAACAAAATAAAAATTAAAAAAGCTAAACAAATTTATGGGTCACCAATGCCCAAACAGTTGTGGTTTCTTGGTTTGGGTTTTTAAAAACATTTCTGAAATATTTATTGTCAGAGCCCAGGCATCACAGCAGTACTCTGAAGAAGGGACAAGGTTCAGACAGTGTGCTAGTTTTCTGGTGTGGTGGAAAAACACAGATGTGCATTTTAAATGCCACGGGGGAGTTAGCCTGAGAGCCTGTCACTGCCGAACAGCAGGAGAAACATCTCTCGATGAAGACGATGACGACTTCTCAGCAAAGGAAACCCAAAGCCTTTCTCTGTGAATCATTACCAAAAAAGAATCCCAAGAGGTGGAGAAACAATGAGGTATGGAGACTTCTTCCTCTCTGACGCCCACCCCTTCTCCTGCGCGCACACACCTGCTGGGACACTCTCCTCCTTCCCCGTCCCCCTGCCCGCACGGGAGCATCCAAGTCCCTCCCGGCTGCCAGACCACCCAGACCAGCCCCACGGGATGCCTCCAGCCCCGAGGCTGCCCCACGCAGGAGGCTGCCCAGGTACAGCACAGCGGGGCCGTGTCCCTGTCACCCTCCCTCGGCACCTGCGAGGCCGGTGGCTGCCAGCCGAGCAGCAGCCGGGACGCGTCCCGCACCCGTGCCACCGTGCGGCCCCGCGGGAGCTCCCTGGGACACGGCCAGCCGCCTCGGGTGTCTCCCGTGGCGCAGCCGGTGCGCTGCTGACCCCGCCCCAGCACCATCCCACCTGCCAGCGAGACCCACCGGCAGCGCCCGGTTCATGACACCGAGGGACGGATAAGTTACCACCTCTCCAGGCTCCTCCAGAGCCCCGCTCGCTCCCGTCCCCCAGCCTGTGCCTGCCCGCTCCCGCTGCCTCGGGCCGGGAGCAGCAGCGGCCACGGGCGCGCAGGGACACCCGCGGCGGCGGCTCCGACGGGAAAACCCCCTGAGAGCGTGACACAGCCGGGGATCGCTCCGGCCGAAGCTCGCACTGCCCATCCAGACACAAAGTTGTAAACAGACTTTCGCAGCGGCTGCCGTGCGGTGGGACCGACCGCCGCAGCACGGAGCCTCTCCCGGCTCGGCGGGCAGCGCACCCCGGTCCCAGCGTCCCCGCCCCACCATTCCCGGCCCCGGGCGGCGGGAGCAGCCGGGAGCCCCGCGGGCTCTCCGCTCGCAGCACCGCCCGCAGCCGCACCGCGCCCAGGGCTCCCCTCCCGGGACCCGTCCCCCTCCTCTTTGTCCCCCGGCAGCTCACCGGGACCGCGCTCGCCGCCCCCACCGCTGCCGCGGGGTCCCGGGGGGACGCGGGAGCCCTGGGACACCCCCTGGCCGCTATCCCGACAGCAGAGCCCGCGGACTCACCGAGGGATGGCCCCGGCCGCGGAGCTCCGCCGTCCTCCCCGGTGCAGCATCCAGCGCCCACCGAGGCAGCGGGGCAGGCGGCGGGCGCACGCCGGAGCCTGGGAGGAGGACGGGCGCTGGGGCGGGGCCAGGCGGGGCGGCACACGGGGAGGGGAGGGGAGGCTGCGGGGGCGGGACGGACCGACCGACGGACGGACGGATGGACGGACGGACGGGCGGTGTGTGCAGGGGAGGCTGAGGGGCAGCCGCTTTGCGTGCAGTGGCGAGGGGTTGCTGGAGGGCAGCGGGGCGATTTTGTTCTCGGAGGGAGCTCAGTGCACCGTACTGGCAGCAGTGAAGTTTGCGTAGGGGAAAGTGCAGCTAAGAGTGACCACAGCAAGTGACTGTAACTGGGTCCGGGTGTCTGGGCGGTGCTGTCAGGGGAGACGGCACAAATCGTGAAGAGGTGCAGTGTAAGAGTCGGGATCCGGTCTGGGAACTCCGCGCCTGGAGTTGCGGGCGCTGGGAGCCACAGTGCTCGGGAAGGAGGTGCTGTGCTGCACGCATGGCATAAACCTTGTTTCCCTTCCTCTTCTGTATATAATCTGCTATAAATCTATAATCTGCTTTCTAATGTAGTAATTTTCTGAAAGAAGACTGACATAATTTCAAATTCTGTTTTGTTGCTCCCTCACGAGTAGGTTGTTGCTCAATTTCCCCACATATTCAGTTGCATGTGAAGATGCAGCCGGCATGGGAGCTGGGCTGGCAGCAGGAGAGCAGGTGGGAAGGCTTTTGCACAGTGTTGCACAACTCCATAGCAAAAAAATTTGAGATTTGCCTGGGAGGAACCACGAGAGTGAGCCTGACTTGCTGGTCTGACATGGACACCTGACAGGGTGAGGGAAGCACTGCACCAGGTCAAGCTTGCGTTTGAGACTGGACATGAGACTGGCTAAAATCTCAGCCTTGCTGGCATGGATAATAAAGAGGATAGCTTACTTTTGCCTCTTCCCAGCTGGACTGTAACAGTGAGGCTGCTCTGTGAGCACAGGGCACATCTTATCCCACAGCAGTCTTCTGACAGAAAATATTGGTGTCTTACTCATTATCTGAGCAAATGGGCAGGCACTTCATTTCAGGGATGGCTCCAGGGATGGCTCCAGGGCTGTGTGTCCTAGATGAACAGAGGCAACTGCCAATGGCCAAGGTGAAGTTTTTCGTGGCTTGTCCTTTTGTTAAGCCAAGGCTGATCTCTGTAGTTGCCCTCTCGGCACACCAGCCATTTCTAATGCTATTCTGAAGTGCCTAATGAGTGGTTTCACGGGCAGCTGAGTTGGCATGACATCTTCCTTCTGTCCATAGAAACATGTCACACTGTGCATTTTTATTCCTTCACTCCCTTTGCTCATGTCTGTAGTAACTTCCTTAAACCAGCACTGGAGCATTTCAGATTGCTAAACTCGTCAATCTCACTAAATGGACAGAAAATCCCATATGTTTTTTTTTTTGCTTGAAGAGTGGTCTGTTGTGTTGGTGGATTAGATTGTCTCATGGAGTGGTCCAGCCGGTGCTGGAGTCAGCATCTTGTAACATAACCTACACTTCCTCACTTATTTTCTGGCATAGGTTGCAGGATTGAATGCAAGGGCACAGAATCGAAGTGTAGGCTCTGTTGTTGAACCTGTTCTTAGTTAACCTGCCTTGTACCATGCATAAAGCCTGCAGTGGAGCCAGCACAGTAGTCTGGTCACAGTAGGACTTTCTGTCATGTTCTGACAGATAGTGGAGAACTTGAAATGTTAGCAAACAGCTCTGAACAGTGCTGCATGCTTCTGGGTTTTGATCATTTGAAAAAGAAAATGTTACAATAGCTTACAAACCCATGGCTCCAGTTTTGGTGAGAGGGTGCTTTACCTATCACAAGAGGGAAGCACCATGTCTAGGCTGTTGTGACAGGGTTGTACTCCGTGGCACACCACCTTAACCTGGTCTCCTCATCATTTGCACTAGAAACCTTAGGGCTCTGTGTTTCCTTCACACAGAAGGAGAGTAGGGGAGTAAGAAAAGTGTGGGTCATGTGCAGGTGATGTTCCCAATGTAGCCGTGATCATAATGGAATATAGTACAGAATGTCAGGTACGATTACCTTAATTGGAAGTATAGTAATTATCTCACATAGCTGGTCTTCTAGGATTGTGTGTCACCCTAGAGAAAACAAGCTGCATTTTGAGAAACATCAGAACTGCAGGAAAATTGAGATAGTGTCAGCCTGTTTGTTTTTGAAGGAGACATCAAAGTGTTGGAGACTGAAGATATCTGTGTTCCAAGGAAATACCGCTGCAAGTTTTCAAAGCATCAACTCCAGCTCTCCTTCTTGCAGTCCTGATAAGCAGTTTCATCCAGCTTGCTCTGTAAAGTGGAAGCTAGAGAGGGGGATTTGTGGATTGGTTCTTAAAAGCCGGTGTCTTCAGAAAAAAGAGCGGCTTTTGTAAGCCGATGTCTCATGCAGAGTCATGCTGGAGTCAGAGGGACCCCATGCAAAAATAAAAGTTTGCATAAGCAGATGTCTTTACTCATGGTCTTGTCTGCATTGCATGTAGACAAAGAGATCTTCTAGTGCAAAAGGGAAAGCTGTGGCTTGCCTTCCCTCTCTCGGAAAAAGTATCCCTTTCCTTTTCTTACAATAATTACTGCAATATGTGTAGGAGATAATTTTGTTGCTACTACTTATTGTCTAGTTCACAAGCAGCACCTCAGCTTGGAGAGAAATGGGTTGCTTGTAGAGTTTAAAAACAAAAGGAGTTTTCACTAATGATGTCGGGGAGCTGAAGCTGGCTTCAAGCTGTTCAAGTCATGAGAGGATGACTCAGAAGTCAGAAATTTGAGGCATTCCTATGTCTAGCGTTTAATCAACAGGCAAAGCGTTGGGAGGTAAGCAGAGGAAATCAATGGCAAATCAAAGAAGAATAGGTCAGCTATTCATTAGAGAAAGGATTGATCTCAGGGATATTAACAGAAAGGAGGGCATGAAATGAATCCTAAAGAAAAGTTTGAACTGTGTCTGCAGCAAGCTGGCAGTCAGGGAGCCTTAAAAAATTACTTGACTGTCTTGCATGAAAGGCTATTGGCAGAACTGCATTCTCAGAGTCAGATTTAATCAGCTGCACACAGAGGCTTTCCAGCCATAGTGCAGCTCTTGCAGAAATAATAACTATTTGTGTATTTTTCATTGCATATACAGTCATCATAAGTATTACACATGAAATTATAACAATCTGCTTTCTGTTAGCATACATGCTGAAGCAAAATCATATTTGATGATGTTTTCAGTGCATGTTAGAGCTTGATTTTGCTGGCTCTTGCCTTATTCCTCAAAAATCATCAATAGCTTCAGTGGGACTATTCATCACGCTGTGGCTTTCATGATTAACATGTTGCAAAATCAGGCTTAATTTTGAGCTCTGGGGTAGGGAATTTTTTTTTTTTTTTACATGTGAAATATCAAACTTATCTAAAATAGCACGTAAATAGTAAAAATAAAGTTGCATTGTGGCTTATCTGCTAGTAACAGTATTGGTTACATTATTGATAATAATTAGTCATTATACAAAAAGCCATGTACAAGGTATAGATATAACTGGTGAGGTTTAAGACACCAGTTTACAACAAATAAAAGTCAAATGCTGTTGTGCTGATCATTGACCACATTATGCTTCAAGTGAGGCCAAGGTACAGGTCTGGAGCCATAAACTGCTTGTGGGCACTTGAAGGATGGCTCCTGTGCCAGCCATGTGCTGCTGAGGACACGGGAGATTTTACTTTATAGCCTGTTGTCTCTGGAGCCATATATGTCACTGTGTACTGTATCTTTCATCCCAGAGGATCCTGATGTACTTCTTCAATAAGTTTTTCATTTGACATTTCAATAGAGACACCTTCAGGTAGTAAGGGAACAGCTGCATAATGTTGCTCCGTCAGCAACCTTTGGAAACCAGGTGGGGAATCTGGGTAGGGAGAATGGGTTCATAAATCAAATTTGGCCCTAGAGCACAGAGGCTGTAACTCTTACCCTTGGCAGCATCTCTGTGGGACTGTATTTACTAAAACGGTCACAAGCCACATTTTATTCTAAAGAGAAACAGAGTCTTTCAGTAACACTAAATCATTTAACATCATTATAGGCTTATGAATTTATTCTAACTCTGACCAAATTCCCAGGGCCCTTGGTTTCAAGATTTCCTAACCCAAGCTCTAATCAAGCCCAAACCTGCGTTCATTACACAGCCTCCTGAGAACCCAGCTGGTGGTGGCACGGCCACTGGCCATGGCAAGTTTGTCACATTCTCTCTGACAGGACCCAACTGATGTATTATTGCCTATACAGGTGCTCTGGCAAGTTGGTATCTGCAGCTAAATACACATGAATGGCATAAGCTGCTGGTACAAATTCCTTTCTGGGGACAGGAGTTGTCTACTGATTTCACCATACACTGAAATTCAAACTGTGAAGTTTTGGTTACTTTCAGACAACTTTGAAACCATGCCAGAGCTGTTAAATCCCTGCCCAGGGTTTCACAGTGCTTATCATGTCTCTGCTAGGCTTCCATCACAACGCTAAAATAATTCCATGTCCTCAGCATGGCAAATATATACACACATTGTCATTCACTGTTTAATAAAGAATTCTTTCCGGCTGTCTGTTCCATGCAAGTTTTCCTCTCTCAGCCCCTAAAGACAGCAATCCTGCCAATGCCATACCTTGCAAAGGAATAAATGGCTTCTGCCATCTCTGAACGTGGGTTTCACAAAGGCTTTTCTCTTCCTTTTACTTCCTTTCAACTCTGTGTTTGGATTTTTGTTTTGATTAGAATTACTGTCTGTAATATTGTTTTCCTATTTTTAACTTTTTCTCTTTAGCTAACTTACATATTCTTGGTCCAAAAGTAAGAATAACACCACTAGATGATGGGGAAGGGTGGATTGTTTTTACATAAACTATTCAACTTTGGAAATATTTGGAAGAATATTCCATGGTTATGCTTTTTTCTAGTATCAAATTGAGATTTTCTTCTTTTTTTTAATCTGTATTTCTCTGTTCCTCCCTAGATCTAATAATAGTAATGTCTGAAATTATAAAGTGTTAGAGTATTAACAAAAAGCAGTAGAGTCAGGAAAGATCCATCTAGAAAGGCAGTGGAGCCAGGAAACAGTTTTCTACGAAACCACAGATTTTTTTCATGCCCAAAGCATCGCCCTTTCCTCCTTTTTGAAAATCCTGTATGTGTTCTCTCTGATCCCCACCCCCCAGCAAACTGGGAAGTGGAAGAAATGTAATCTTGGCTGCTGGGGTCCTGCCTGCAGCCTCCTGCCTGGGGAGCACCTTGCACCGCCACACAAAGGAGAGCTGGTGTTTCTGGAGGGGGAGTGGGGAGGGGGCTGGAGTGCTTGGGGAGGGAAACGTGCCTGGGAGCAGCTCCACCAGCTCCGAAATCCTACGTGCAGGAAACAATTGGCTGAACAGAGGCCACCGCTTGCAAACGCCCCGGCGGCCCTCTCTCTACCTTCTGCTACCAGGCAGTGCTGCAGATTTCCCTGCCTTGGGAAATCTTGTGCCTAGATAAGAAAATACTGAGGGGAAAATGGAGAGAAAGCCAAAAATAAGCATACAATCCTGCAAGTTCAAGGGAAGCAAAGGGATGCCCTTATGTGCTGTGTCATCCTGCTTAAATGAGAAATGGGGGATGAAAGGAGAAAAGAAAGGGGACACATTTAGGCTGAACATTTCCATGAAGTAATGGCACTAAGATGATTTGAATTACCCACAGGATGAATTTAGCCTGACGTGTAAAATCTATTTCTACCATTATCACTGCTAACCTAAGCCTATTCACAGATAATTACAGTCAAGTGCTTACCGTGCTCTTGCTCATCTGTTTTTCCCTCCTGCCCATTTAGTAAATGCATCAGTTATGTATTAACACTGGTATGCTGTGTCAAAGCAGCAAGAGCTTTGAAATTAGGCAGCAGGAGCAGAATATACTATGACAGGAAAGAACCAGTGAAATCTGTAAGCAAAGGGTTGTAAAAATGGTCATTAGAAGTCAGTTATGTTCTAGCAAATTAAGATCCTAGAATGAAATAATTTGAATTTACAACAACATCTATGCAAATGGAGGTCAAATGTGGTTAGTTTGGCTAAAGTGTGTTTCCAATTTTTGCATTACTTGGGGCAAAACAGATCCAAACATGAAGAAAAGTCATTGCCTGTACCGACTAAAATGCTGCTGAAATTCATGAGAAGTTATCTTCTGCTGTGCAGTGTGAATCCTCCTGCACAAATACATTCCATAAATACTTTTCTCTCCACTGTGTTCTGGATAAAATTACTAATGGGTAGGTCCTGTCCACTTTCTTCCTCATCACCTGGTGCTGAGTAAGGGCTATGAATGAATTCCCAGCTCCTGTGCAAAGCCAAGAGATGACTGGGAAGAGTGCTATGATATCTCTCCATACAGGAGGTGACATTAGGAAAAGGGCCTGAAGTATGGGATTTATTCCACCCAGAAAGTATACTTTAAAGTATATTAGTAAAAGAGGCATCTAGATCTCCCCTAGTGCCTGATAAATTCCTTCTGAGTGATTGGGTGGGCGCCCAAGGGTGGAGTTAGTCAGGATTTGCTCTCGCCTCTGAAAATGGGAGTCAGGTTTAAAGGTGCTCCACAAGCTCCATGCAGCCCCCCTTTTTTCTTACAGCCCCTACCCTTCACAGCAGCACCACTCTGGTCAGAGCCTTGCCTACCTGTCATAAGAGCTCCTGCCTATTCTAGTATTTTTCTTGTCTCTGGAGGGGGTGGTGGTTCCTTCAGTGCCTGAACAAAACTATTTTCCTGTAACTGAACATTTCAGCCTGTCATTCTTCAGGAACAAGAAGTGTCTTCTTCCTGAAAATAAACAGAGCTGATACAAAAGCTTGTATCAGAAACAATAACCATATTTCACCAAACTTCAGTTTTAGAGGATGCCTGGAGGTGTTAAAAAGTCTGCTGCAATTCACCTCATTAAAGTATTTCTGTATTGAAAGCTATTTCATCACATTATAAACATTTAATCAAGTTACAAAAACAACTTAAGTATCTTATAAGTATAAAAAGTCTTGAGCACTGAAACCCCCTTGTAAATAAAGAATGTGGCTGTGAAATATAATCCCTGATGGGATTGGTTTCTGTCCTCTAGAAAGGACATTACTTTGAGACAGGCAAAAAAAAAGTAAAAGCTGGAGATGATGGTTGGTAAGTAGAGAAAAGGCGAAAGTAATAAAAAATGTACACACAAGGGCTGCTAATCTGCAGTGACTGTAAGCATGTCTCACTGACTTCAGTTCTGAATAAATCATGCTATCTATACCAAGGTTATCTCCTTTTGTCATCATACATCAAGTAAAGATGAGAAACTCAAGTCAGCCTGGTTCACCTAAAGTTACTTCCAAAATGTATTCAAAATCCATAAAAGGTAGGAAGTGTTCTCTAATTCTTTGTATGCATCAGTTATGTCCCATAAAAACTGTTACCATTATTGATTTTTTCAATGTTTTATTTCAAGGTTGAGGACTGAGATTTGGGGGTTTGTATGATTGTTTGTTTTTTCCATGGGGAAGATATTCACAGCCTCTTGGAAATGATCCCATAAAGGAGTCCTACTTTTTAAAAATAGCCGATTCTATTCCTTCCATTAAAATGACAGAAGAAATACTCATCTCAGTAACAGTAAAAGCAACTTTTAGAGTTTCCCCTTGCCATCCCCAGTGGTAAAGCTGAGCTCTAGCAGAGGGAAGTCCTGCTCATACTGAAGAGAGTTCCTTGGGGGTGGGTCTAATTCTCAGGGGGTACAGTGGGCTCTGGACACTGCCCCAAACATAGCACTTGGTCATGTAGATTTGAGCAAGCTGCTGAAGGAGGCCTTTCCTGCAGAGGTCAAAGCACTGCAACCAGGCATCTTATGCTGTAGTATCTTCCTTTTCAGGCCACTGAGAAATTTCATATTAAGGTACAAAGCACTTTATAATGCCCATCCCATATTTCTTTCAGTTGTTCCACTTCTTTTTAGGTGACAAATACACTTTTTCATCAGTTTTTGTTTTGAAAAGAATTATAAGAAAATTGGAAATAGGTAGGTAATTTCCAATCACCATGCATGTGCCAGTTACATGGCCACCAGTGCTCATCAGCTTTTTTGGTCTTTACTTACTTTACTGCGACTCTGCAGGGGTAAAAATAAGTAGGGTAAGTACTTTTAAGTAAATAGAGATACCTTTGTCATGCTTTCAGTCCTGTGTCAGGTGTAGAAAGCCAGTCCAGAGTCCCTGGACTGACAGGTGTAAGGTCATTTCAGATATCTACACCATTTTTGCTATCTAGCTCTCTCTCCCCTGCAAGTTCACCTCTCTGAAATAGAAAATAGTATTCCCAAAAGTATTTGAACTTTATCACCTCATTTTACTTTATCCATAAACATCCATGTGTGTGCATCCAGACCTGTCCTCCATTTCAAAGGAGGGGAGCATCATTGGCACTGATGCACTGATGCATTGGCACTTTGGATGCCCAAAGATTGGTCTTCTGAGTGCCCACACAGAACCTGAAAGCAGATGTCATGACCTGCTGAGGAGGCAAACAGAGCGTGGCTCATGGCTGACTCTGTCACTACCTTGTGGGATAAGCTCCTGGGTGGCAAGGGGCAAATTCCTGCTCTCTGTGTTTAAGGCACCTAATTTATGATAGGGTTTCAGGTTACAGCTAAACTGGTCCAGCCAAAAGGAATGTTCTGCTCCTCTTGCTCTCTCTGCCTTCTTCTGCTGCTTCTTTGGAGTGCACCCTAGTGATGGTACAGCTGCAGGGTGAATTGGTCCATTTGGCCTACCCTACAAAAACTGACCTATTTTTATAACTGTGCTGAACTGAAGAACCTTGCTCCAACAAGATACAGGGAGGGGTGGCAGGGATTGCAGTTGGAGTTGCTGCAGGGACAAACAGCCTTTTCAGCAGAAACCCACTGCTTAAAAAGGTTTACTGAAATGTCAAGTGGCACCTAACTCACAGAAAGAAAAGACCTAAATCTTAAAATTTCATACTTTCTAGATCTGATGTGAAGCAGAAGAATGGGAGTGGATAGCTGGGGTAGCTGCAACTGGGAGATGGTCTATCCATGTTTCTAACATAGAAGCTACTTAGCAGAGGGAATTCTCCAACTTTTCATACCATGCCTCTTCTCTTTTGGAAGAGTTTTGGGGCTTCATATATACCTGCTTTTCCCAGTGTACATTCTCTTCCCCTCATCCTGGACGGGGCACATCAGCCAGTTTGAGAAAAACCCCTATCTCTGACTGGCCGTGGGGGGCCCCTCTCTCTTCTGTGAGTGTACAGATAATCTCACCTAAAATTAGGCAGCATAAATAGCTCTCAATAGCCCAGGTCTGCATAGGCATCTGACAATGATTTGAATGAATTTGGGCACATAAATAAGACCTCAGTTGTCTGGACTTTTAAGTATTTGATTGCACTGCTAGCAAAGAGAATTTGGAATTTCTTGGTTAACTGTAGAGATGAGAGAGAGGTTTGGATAGGAAACACTGTGACACCTTCAATTTTGGGGACTAGAAGCTTGCCCATGTCCAAGGAGATATGATGGGCATGTATACATATGGGTCGAACTTGGGTCTGTAAATAACACTTGCAGATGTTTGCAAGGACTTGATCTACAGAATTCCCCCTAAGTGGGACACAAGTCTTCATGAGGACAGGTGTGTTCCCTTACTGAAATTGTCAGTAACTGGTTGTTCATGCTAATTTACTAAAGGCAAATGTACTGCCAATGCTGGTGCTCAAGCAAAGTGCAACCTCTTCTTTGTTAGGACATAAGCTAAATAACATCATCCATCCTGTATTAACTTACCCTTAGCCTTACATGGGATAAACTGGTGAATGAAGCCAAATACAACGAGATAGTGAACAAAAAACAATGTCAAAATTTATTTGCGTTTAGTCAGTAGCCCAGGAATGAGAGCCGGGGTGGTTGTGGTGATGAGCCGGAGGAATGCTGCTGGTATTAAGAGCTCTTTGCTGTGTCACACATTCCTGTATTTTGCAGGATCTGAAGGAATTAGCCTCAGGAAAGCTCAGAGTTTATTTCAGGTGGGTAACCTCTGTTTTCTGGCCTTTTGGTCGGTGGTGGGAAACATTCATAGCAATTGAAGGAAAGATCAACCAGCTAGATAAGAATTTCTTATCTTCCAGATGGCAGGTTATGAAAGCAGAGAAGAGGGCTGCGTCTGTCAGGTGTAGGCTAGGAATGACAAAGAAATTTAACTCCATTCCAAAAATGTTAACCATATTGTTCACGCTCAGCAGTGAGGGGGCCTGTGGCTGCTGTGAGATTAACCTTGTGACCCCGACAAGAGTTTAGACCAGCCTGTCAAAAGCATTATGCTTGAAGGCAGTAATCGTTCTTTATTAGAAGAACAGTTACTTTGCCTGGTTTCTACTTCCCACCTATGGATTGCATTTTGGCTGCAGCACCACCTTTAGGAAATGGTGTGTAGTTTAATTATTAACAACAGCAGATTCCTAAAGGCTGTGGACAGCCTCTTCAGTGTGGTTTAATTTGCCCTTAAAAAGTAGCTCGATGTAAAAATCTACTTATCTGGTATAACAGTGATTTTCCACAGGGCTGTTGTGGGGCTGGTAGCAGACTGTAAATTGTTTCAGAGCATGTAAATATTTTTATTAAAGGAAATTGGGAAAGTCTGTGCTTGTTACTTTCAAGCAGACTTGAGAGCCAAGTTTTTAGAATGGCTGTGCCTATTTATGGCCATCAATTTCAGATCATCCTGTGAAAGACACCTGTTTGAAGAGCTGCAGCATTGAAACCACTGCAGCCTCGGTGGTCCAGAGGCTATTATGTGGCATTAAGAGCTCATGCAGTTGTAAAAAGTAAGTGAGCTTTTGGGCCCAGAGGCTCTTTAGCAGGTTTGCAGAGAGTCAACTGCTCCTGAGTGCTCAGCTTCCATGGCTTGGTGGAGCTGTGACTGCTCTGCCAAGTCCTCAAAAAAAATTACAGTTGTAATAGTTTCCCACAGTTGTGGGATTTTTTCACATTCTCTGTTGACAAGTTCTTTCAAAGATAAAGTGTGAAGTGATTTAGTATTTTGTTCAGTAGGCTGATTCACTCAGTTTCACTCTGTAGTGGTTCAGGCATTGTGTCACCACTGTATTACAGCATGTGCTTGTAATAAATATGCACTGAACAAGAAAATAACTAATTTAGGCCACAGGATATATTAATTGTGGTCATAAAAAACAGTTTCAAAGTACATGAAAAGCATTTTTAAGGAAGAAATACTCATTTAATAATATCATTTTATATGGAAACTGCTGCAGAAACCTTATAGCTACATCAGACTGCTTACAGGGTTTCCTGCAAATATCTGGATCCTTATTGCACCCACTTGCCTAACTTTTCATCTTTCTGACCCCTCAGGCTCTGTGGATGCTGGGAGTTACATTTGGGAACATCTTCACTGAACACACCTCCTGCTTCTTTTTCTTACCTTTAAAACATAAAGGAGATAGACAAAGGATGTAATTTCTACTTTTCAGGAGCACTGTGGCTGATCATACTAGTAAAGCAGTCTGGAAGTACAAAGTCCTACTGCCGTGGACTACTTATACCTAAAAGAAGCTAAAACAGTGGTATTCCTCTAAGTTCTCCTTTCCCAGTTTCCATGCTGCCCACTTGGAGGTGTTTGATTTATCCCTGTGTTTATTTTGGTGGGGATGCTGGCACCTGCTTTTTGCGATCAATAGATGCTGCCAGTGTGATCGTAATAGGGCACAGTTCAGCTGCAATCTCCCTTGGGACTGGGAGTATCTCTCTCCTAGCCTTTCAGGACAAAAAGCTGCAGCAAAGCCATTCATCTCAGGGTACGGGCATCACACCACAGGGGGAGGTGCGGAGTTTTTAATGCATGAAGTCACTGCCATTCGCGGCGCACTAATGAAAACACTGTCTTTAGCTATGTTTAAAATCCCTTGAATGCCTGTGTGTGTGCGTGCGCACTGAGAAACAGATAATTGATACTGTGAGGTCTTTGATACCTTTTTTCAATGAGGCTAATTGTCTCTGCATAATTTTTGGACAAGCCTGCAATAGTGATGTTTGGTTGCTGCCCGGGATTAGCATGTTTAGCTATAGGAAAAGGAGAAAAAGAGAGAGATGGCATCCAGTACCTAGGTGATGGGCCTGGCTCAGTGACATGCATCTGAATAAGACATGCCTATTTAACCCTAGAATCATTTTTCTAGCTAATCATGGAATGTGCATGACATTTGTTATTACTGACATTATAATGCATCCATTCACACTACTAGAACTGCTAAGCTGTTCCCACTGAAAGTAATGGAAGCTTTGTATAAGCTGAAGAGAAGCAGAATTGGGTCCCACTAGAGCAGGTCAGGAAGTTTCTCTACTCAGCTTTATTTTTAGGGGACTGGATAATTGAAGCAGCAGCCCTCCTGCTGCAGTTTTGGTAGGAACATGTTGGACAGTGATATGCTTTATAGTAATCTCTGTTTCTACATTTTAAGATTGCTTTTAGAGTATCTTTGAATTTCTTGTTTTTCAATAATGTAGTTTTATTTGATTTTGCTTTATCTTTATCACAGAGAACATTGTAATTCCGTTTTCATTCCTATCAGAAGAACTGTGTGATCATGAAATCACTTCAATGCATGGCAGGTGAGCTAGAAAGCTGAGGGAGCAACATTGGCCCCCACCTTCCTGGAATCAAGAGGATTTCTTGTCCCAGTTTTGTCACTGACAGTGACCGAAGTGCTAGCCATTTTTCTTGCTGATTTTGCACTGGGTAAAAAACATCACTGGTGCACTTGACTTGCCTACCTCTCAGAAGTGCTAGAGAAATGGCTGAGATAATGTGACAAAGTCACAGTAGTGAAAGACACAAATAGGAAGACACATGGTCCAAAACATTAGACACTTAACTCACTGATCCGTATGTGCATGTTCTGGCACCCTATGTATATTTGAAAAACTGGGACAAAATGTACTAGGACAAGATGTCCGTATTAAAGCACTCTGCAGTCTGCAAATAGGTGTGGAACTGGGATGCCTTTGGTTCCCAGGCAGGAGTTTTCTCAGTCCTAGTTGTAGTTACATATTGGTTTGCTGTTGCACAACCGAAGAATACCATAAAGATTGTTTTGTTCACTGCATATTTTCCACTTGCTGGTTTTTTTAATACCCTTTGAAATACCTCCTCCACTTTCTTGTTGAGAACAGAAACTAGGCTCACAGAACAGGCAGATTTCTGTTGTTTCTCAATTAATCTGGCAAGTGAATGGTCTGATGCCAACATTTTCGTTAAACTCAAGGCGGTGTAAAGGAACTGATTTGTCCCTGTAATGCCCTGATGTTCTGTTTCTGCACATAATTTAGACAGCTGTCTAATAAAAGGGCTTTAAATGTAACAATAACATTGCTCTCTCTTTTTGTGTCTGGTGGCAAACCTCCAATTCCCCTCTCAATATTCATTACCTGTAGAATGCAGCAAAGCTTTGGGGACAAGAATAATGTTTAACATTTACACACCATTAGATCTACATCAAGTCACGACTCCCTGAAGCCTAAGCCTCTAGTCAATATGAAGCCATATCTCTTGAGGATATGGTGTAGTAGAATTAGTTGAATTATTGAAGGCAGTGGGTAAGAATTCAGCTGTGTCCATAGCTGAGATATGGATCTGAGAGGACAGTTCTTTCTTACTGTGCAGCACTCTTTTCAGTCCCATACTGAAAGGGACTCCAGCATCAAGAAATAAAAATATTCTGAGAAAAGCCTTCTGAGTGTATGCTAGAGGTCCATGTGGGGAGACACAGGTGAGCAAGTTAGGCTGACAAACTGATAGCAACACCTGAGTCCTGTCCACTGCAGAGCTCCTGCCACACTTCTGACAGGGCTGTCGTAGAATAGAATAGTTTGGGTTGGAAAGGTTTAAAGCTCATCTAGTCCAACAACCCTGCAATGACTAGGGACATATTCAACTACATCAGGTTGCACAGAGCTGACTTTGAATGTTTCCAGGGATGGGGCATCTGCGACATCTCTGGATAACCTGTTCCAATGTTTTACCACCTGCATTGTAAAAAAAAGGTCTTTCTTAGATCTCTAATATACCCTCTTTCAGTTTGATGACATTCCCCCTTGGCCTATCACTACATGCCCTTGTAAAAAGTCCCTCTCCACAATTCATGTACCCTTTAGGTACTGGAAGGCTGCCATAAAGTCCCCCCAGAGCCTTCTCTTCTCCATGCTCAACAACTCCATCTCTCTGAGCCTCATAGGAGAGATGTTTCAGCCCTGTGATCAATTTAGTAGCCCAGTGTGCCGGTTTCAGCTGCAGAAGTGTTAGTTTGCTTCACAATGGTTAGTACAGCTTGGTTGATGGCTGGGGTTAAACCATGACAGCCCTTCTCTGGGCTCGCTCCAACTGGTCCATGTCCTTCTTATGTTTGGGGGCCCCAGAGGTGGATGCAGTACTCCAGATGGGCTCTCACCAGAGTGGAGAAGACACCACTCCCTTGACCTGTTGATTGCGCTTCTTTTCACAGAATCATAGAATCATTAAGGGTAGAAAAGACATCCAAGATCATCAAGCCCAACACCTGACCAAACACCACCGTGCCCACTAAACCACATCACAAAGGTTTGTGCAAGTGATGCAGCCCAGGATACTGATGCTGTGACAGCAGCAGCGGGGTGGGAGAGGAGGTGAAATTCAGCAGTGGAGGTGCAGGCTGGAGTGAGGCAGCCTTCCTGGGGGCCAGGCAGCCCGCCCTTTGAAGTCATGGAACAGTTTCCAAGTGCCATTTGTGCCCCTGGCTTGGTTTGCATACACACGGCATTACCTCACCCAACAAAGCCGCGTCAGCCAGGGCTGCACAATGGTGGGGGCTGGCTGTGCCCCATGGGGGGCTCCCAGTTGCCCTGGGAACGCCGCATTCCAGCATCAGCTGCTAATGTGCAAAGCATGCTGCTGGGGGCTGGCCCGGGCAGAGCATGGGAACATTCTTGCATACTTTATGAGACAGAAACAAACCGACTTTCAACAGAACAACAGCCAGGCATAATCCCCCCCACTCCTCGCCCCACCGCCTTCGCCCACCCCTCTGAAACCAAAGCACTCTGGATGTTTGTGTGAGAGCTAGGAGGTTCATTTCCAGGGTATTTTGCCAATAAAATGAACCAAGGGTATGTTCTGATCCAGGAGTGAATTTTCCACGTCTTGGGAGAAGAATGGCCTTAGTGTTGAATGCCTATAGTGTAATTTCCTACAGCCTTTTAGGCCAGGGCTCCCAGGCATCCTTGGCCAGGCCCTCCTGTGTCAGGCTAACACCTGGGATAGCTGGGACACCGACTGACTGACCACCATGAGCAGCCATCTGCCTTTCTGAAGCCTCCTTTTTATTTTTTCTACACGGACAGATTGCCGCCTCCAGTAAGAGCACCAAAGCATGGCTTGGCTGCTCCCAGAGCCCCTATCCACAGTGAAGCAGCCTGATTATTTACCACAAGGTAGTAGCTCTGGATATCACCTCAAGGCTTTTGTGGGGAAAAAAAAAGTGAGACCAAGGAAGGCAAAATGGCACTGAGGATAATTTCCTACTACAGGATTCACTAAGTGTGAGTGCACTGGTACGTGATTGTGTGGGGTTCTCACCTTAGCCCCCACTTACCAGCAGAGCTGACTTCAGCAAAGACAAACCTAGTTCATCTTTGTTTAAGAATAAGCCAAACAGGAACTCTATTGAGTAAGTAATTCAAGGCACAGCCTCTGTGTCTCTGTAGCACATTGCTATAACAGAAGGAACAGTGATGCGGAGATCCTCTTAGCAGGATGCATTAGCGAGCCCAGTTTTTATGCTGCTCATGGACCTCTAGATGTCCATGTGCAGCAGTTAATTGTGGGTTTTTTCTTCTACATGCAGAAAAACATGCAACATCCCCTCTGTAAGGCAAGCTGCAGTTGCACAAGGCAGCTCTCATGCTTTTGCACTGAAGTAATCCAAATCCCCTCCGTGATTGCTTCAAAAAGCACCTTTAGGAGAAGTGATGGGCAGGGTTTGTGTAGCTGGTTTGCAGTTGAGGCCATCGCAGATGCCGGTTCAGCCTGCCACTGACAACAGCTCTCAGATCCTGCAACTCAGTGCCCATTGATGCCTCTGCTGGAAATAAATTTGGTGACAGGCCTTTGCTTGGTGGTAATCCAGTAAACAGTGTCTGTTCCTAAACCAGGATTTTAAGAGACAGTTAATGCGGCAGCACCACATGGCAAGCTCTTTAAAGGAACGTCAGTTTCAAATCTCTGTCTCATCTGTGCTGTGCTGGTGCTAATAGCTGCATGCTGTACACAAGGCTCTTTTAACTGAAGATTTGAGAGGAGGTTTGCTTTTGTCTTCCCAGTTTGTTTACTTTGTAAACATGATGTTATGCACTGTTGGTTCAGCTATTTCCCCCCCCGCCCCGCAGTCTTCTTCTGGAGATTCTTTATATCTTGCTTTTGCACAGCATCTGAGGAGAGGAACTGCTGTGCCATGTGTCTGTAAAACTGTTACACTTAATAAGTAGACTGGATACTAGATACAGTGCTTACTTCTATTTCTTTTTTAAAATAACTTTTTTTGGCATGAGGATGCAGCATTTTTGATCTAATCAGACCGCTAAAGCTGCATTTATGACATTATCAAGCTATGGCCTGGATTCTTCTTGGGGCCCAAAGAATGCCGGGACACATCTGTAGCCAGTCCCTTACATCTCTAGTTCTGTGCTTTCAAACCATGTTGGTCATGACTGAATATTGCTATTTTTCCCTGGCTTCTGACACATCTCTTCATCCAGTTGATCCTCAGATGAGTGGCTGCACTTCTTTGCAGGCTGCCTTCCCCATGACAGAAGGACTCCTGAGCAGTGAGAGACTGAGCCTGGCTGTGTGCAGCAGTACACAGATGTCCTACAACAAGTCTGGAAGCAGTCCAGCGATGTTTACACTGTACTGAATTTGAGTTAACAGTTTCAGATGTCCCCATATCGTGTTCCCCACAGTGTCTGATTCTGTTCCCACGGGTGAAGGTGGACCCAAAATGTATCTTGCAGTATTCACGGCACTCCCCAAAACAAAAGGGCAAGCAACATGCAAGGCGAGCCTGTCCCCCAGATTGTCTGCCCCCAAGCACCTACAGCCTCAATAATTTATCCTGTTCCAAGTGCAGGCAGAGACCAAAGTGCCCACCTGACAGTCCCACACCGTGTGTCCACAGGGATGTCTCCACACTACCACCTAAGACACAATCAGCAAAAACAGGGTGTCTTTCAAAGACACAGAGTATCTTTGCATTAAGAAAAAGGAATGCCTGAAGACATCTGCCCGAATGCTACCATCAGACAAGATCTAATCCTAGGCCAAACGAGAAGCAAACATACTGAAGAACACATTTTCTACACAAAGTACCTTTCTGATGAGCAATCTTCCCTGGTGACTGGGAAAACACACTGGGGTTTTCAGCTCGAGGCTCTTCTGCTCACCATGGCCTTTTTGCCTATGCATTGCTGCAAAAACAGCTACTACTGCTCAGAGCTGATCCAAATGTGCAGCCCACCCCAGAGTGGGAGCTGCTGGCTGCTGCAGCTCTTGCATTTCTGAAGTCCAGCTTTGACTGCAGTTCTGCAGGGAGTAGGGACAGCCCAGAGAAAGCCCATCAAAATTTAGAAACAAAATTTAATGCAAAATTTAGAAGCTGCTTTGCTTAACTGTATGTGTAAATGTCACAGCAATTCTGTGCATGGAGAGACTGGGCTGGGCCATAGCTGAGCTGTTTGCTTTATGGCCAAGGTATTACTACGGGATTCAGCACTGGGCTGCAGGGCTGAGTAAAGGAGGCAATCCCACCAGTTCTGGGAAGAGCACTACTCTATTGGTGAGGGTAAATGCACCGTGGCTGAGAACATTGCACAAGCACATCGCCTCTTGCCAATGAAAGTCCATCTTTATCGCCCTCTCTGGAATTTTGTAATATTTAAATATCCAGTTCATGTAGCAGGGTCTCTGATATTCCTGAGTTGATGACTAAAGTAAATCCAAAACAGAGTTTGTTTGGCTTTCCCATGGCTCAGTAGTCCCCAAAAGGTGTTTTTATTATTTTAAGTATTAGGCATGTGCATGGGAAAGAATTTTGTTAGTTTAGCTCGACCACTCCCTAGGAGTTTTCTTGTCTCTCTCAGCGTCTCCTTACCCTCAGGCTGCTCATATCTTTCAACAGATCTCACTACTGGACTCAGCAGCTCTGCTCCTCGTTCCTTGTTGTTCCATGAAGATCCCAGCAGGGCTGGGCACCCACCACCCTCACCAGGCAGGGGGAACCCGTGGCCTTTCACAAGGAAGGGGTCACTCTTTTCAAGGGCACAGACTGTAAGGGTGAAACTCATGGTCCAGTGTAAAAGCCAATACAAAGCTGTATGCTACCTGGATCCCAAACAGATTTCAGACTCTTTCTCAACCCGCATATAATTAATACGTAAGACTTGTGCTGGCCTTCTGCATATTAGTGAAATCCATTGATTGTCCTTTATTCCAATCCACTGCTTCTTGCTTGTTCTGTTTCTTGTCTGAATAACAACAGTGCAGTGTAGTGCTTTTCTCTGACTAAACAACAAACAGATAGTGCTGCATTTTGCACCATGTGAAATTTTTTCCCTGAACAGAGTAGTAAGTGAGCTGCAATGGAAGAGGCAGGCAGATAAATTCAAATGGGAAATAAAGAGCATGTTTGAACATGCAAGCACATTCAGAGTAAAGCTATCAAATACTCCTGGAGCAAAAGGGCCAGAATTGTTCAAGAGTTTCTTAAGGTCAGCAGGAGTCTAATATACTGAAATTGTTTGTGAAAAACATAAGAAGAGATGCTGTAGGCAAACAGAATAGTGCAAACCATTTCCTTCCTATTTGTATTTAATACCATTTGTATTACTTGAATGTTATGCCTCAGTTCAGAAGAAAGCATTGTGCTGATTTTCTCCTGGGCTCCTCTAGCTTGTCAGTCATCACACAGGAAGCCACAAGCTGCCCTCAGTCCCACTGTCCTTTGTTGGAGCGGGCCGGGTTCACAACATGGGCACAGAGATGAAGCTACCCTCTTTTGTTGAGCGTGTCCAGGTGCTCTTAGCTCACCAGGCTCCTGCTGTGACTTTGTCTTTTGTTAGCTGGAAGCCCAGGCTCTCACAACGCCAAGCTGATCAGGCCAGGCAGAACAAAGAGTAAATGTGGATGAAGTGATGAGATGCATGAGAGGGTAGAAAAGAGAGTGATCTGTGGAAAAATCGGTCCTCTGGTGTCACCAGGGCAGTGTGTGCAAGATTATTTGCAAAAGGTGAAAGAGACAAAGGAAGAAAATGCCGAGTGTGTGGTGTTACTGGCAAAACAGGCTCAACTCAGGGAATTTTTACTTACTTTAGTTTATTGCCAATTAACAGAAGCTTCGAATCACTGATTTGGGTGTTGAGAAAAAGAAACCAGGGACAATTAAGCAAAGACTTGGGTAAGCAGTGTTCTTGACTCTTCCCCAGGCACAATTTCAGCAAAACACCTTTCCTCCCTCCTTCCTAGTCTCACCTCCCCGTTTTTGATGTGGGTTACGCTGAGTAATACCAGAGGTTGGGGCCATATACACACTGGGTTTAGTCTGCTGCTTTCCCATCCTTCGTACTGGTTTTCCTTTGGTCATCTATCATTCTTACTGGTTTTTCCTTTTCTTCATGCCCCTTACAGTTTTGCCTGTTGGCCACAGTCCCTAAGAGTTGTCCTTTCCCTAGTGTTGATCACGCATTGCCAGTCCCGCAGGGTTATCCCTGCCCACTCTGGGTTGCCCAAAAGCCACAGGCTGCTTCCTTTTAACATGGAGCTCTTTCTTCCAGGAGTGTGTCCTCATTTCCACGTCCCCACAATTATCTCTGTCTTCATTTGTGACACTGTTGGGGCTGCCCAAGGCTGCACAGCATCCAGCTGCAGATGTCCTTGGTGTCAGCTGCAGCTTGTAGGGAACGCTGGCTCCTTCGCAAGGAGCGAGCCCCAAACAAAAATGATGTAAAAGTGTCAGCAGAGGCAAGGGATGAGAGAGGGGTCTTAGTTCCAGCTGGTTTATTGCAGGTAGAGGGTCCAGGGACAAAGACCAGCAAGTGCTACAGAATGCAGTATTTTATATCGGGGTGGAACAAAGGGAAACAACCAATGGGGATCGACTGAGGAGGAGGAGTCAACAGAGGAATGTCCAATAGGGATAACTTAATGGAGGGAATTACATGAGTAGACCAGTGCGGCGTCGAAGAAGGGAGAACTTTCTGGAACTAATACATAAGCAGCTAGGGGAAATACATAAACATGAACTTATACATAAAACTGGGTGGAGAACTCCTGAACCAATAAACTTAAAACATGTAAACTAAGAACCACTAGGAGCATGGGAACTTGCCATAACCGTGGGGTGAGGGTTTGACCTTGGTGTTCTGGAGGCCTGTCACCTAGTTCTCTGAATGTTCTGCTGCTGTGGCCACTGCCATGTGCAGCACCACACATTTGCCTTCCTAAGAGTCTTCCCTGTATAGCTTCTGCCAGCAGTGGCTGCTAGTCTTCTGGAAATATGCCTGAGCTGGGATGCTGTGGGATCATCTGTCTGCCTGGCTGCAGCTCTGGTGTGTTGTAGTCACCCAGACTGTTTCCAGAAATGGCCGGACCCAGCTGTGACTGGCACATGGGTCCCCACCACACAGGTCCCTACCACAGCCCCTGCTGCTGAAACAGCCATGCATGGGGAAACATATCTTAAGGGAGACTGAGAGATAAAGAAACTAATTTTTTTTTTCCCAGGGAATGGCCATACAGTGGAAAAGGAATGCAGCACGCAAGGAAGGCATGCGAAGAGTGAAGGTACAGCTGAAATTCCTCTCTCCTTGTACAGATAAGCATTTACTCCTCCTTGTATGATATAGGAATAGTCAGTAAAATGGCAAAGCACCACTTTTGAAGAAGTTACTTCAGAATTTCTACTGTAGAGTAAAAAGCTTATGTGGTACAGTAAAGAGAGCAGGAAAGAGATCTCCTCCTGCCAGTGGTGGACCCTCTTTCTCTTGCCAGTTTTTATTTTCTGTGAATTTGCTATACTGATTCAAGCACCAAGGATCCTAGTGCAAATGATTCTACTGTCATAATAATTCTACTGTCGTGTCCCATTTATTTTTGTCTCCTGTAGGGGATGAAAAGGCAAAGAATACTTTGTCTCTGCTGCAGGAATTCCAGGCATCCCTTCCCCAGTTCCCAAATTTTGTGGAGATATTGCCAAGGGCTCTCATGGCCCTGAGGAGAAGGAGAGTGGGAATCCATCACAGGCTTGCTTCAGAGTTTAATTCCTCACCCGAGTGAACATGCTTGACCTGTCCTCCTAGCAAATGTACTTCATGAATGGTAGATATTGTGAGTATTGCCAAAATCCTTATTCTGCAGTGCAGAATTTCTCTCTAGGACTGCACAGCCTGTAGGGTTTGTTCTGGCACAGGATCATTGTTGGCACAGGATCATTGCCCTCCTGGAGTAGGAGCATCTAACCAGATTCCTCAACAATGCTCTAGAAAGCAAATTTTGTTCTTACACATCCTCATCCATGCATGAGAAGCCACCATCACCAAAGCCAGGATATGGACAATGCAGTGGCTGCAGCAATCCCAGCTGAGGTGGTAGAGGGCTCTTGCAGTAAGACTTTCAGGAATCTCTGTCCTGCTTCTCCTATTTCACTGCTGTCATACCATCTTGTGATGGGTAGTCTGTGCCAGTTTAAAAGCCTTTCCTACATCACAGAATTGCTTTTCCATTTTTTTTTTAAATGATTAATGTAAGAAGTTGTCTATGATTGCCATAAAAATGATGGAGTGAGAGAAAGCTCTTGTTACCTTGGCTGTAAATCATCCCAGAGATCCTGATGTAATCACCTACCTCTCAGACTTCCCTTCCAGGGTTTGTGATACAATCACAAGGCCTGGACTTGCTCAATTCCCACTTAGTACAACCTAGCTATGCCTGCTTGTGATTTGGTTGGTCCGCCACTGGCATCAAAAGGATTTATCTTTGCAATTTTGCTTTTCTTATACCTCTGAGTTTTAATCTGTCCTTCTTTATAGGGAGTCTTCTCTGCTTCTTCCTTCAAGTAGGAAAATATGTGATTGGGGATAAGATCTACTTAGCTTTTGTCCTCTAAAAGTTAAGCACTTAGTCTGTGCTACTTGTCTTTCTTTTTAATCAATGAAGACAAAAACTTCCTCCAGAGGGCAACTGATCCTGTTAAAATAGATGTCTAGCATATATGGGAAGAACTGTCCTTGTAAGGTGCTTTTAATGTTATCTCCACTGACTGTAGATGAAACTCAGATAACTAGATTAACACCCCAATTTAGAAAGCTAAAGAACTGTTGATGCCTAGAGGATGGCAAAATCTGCTTTTTTAAACTGTGATTTAGGAAGCAGCCAGACTGTTCTTCAGCCATTTTGTACATGACACTTTCCTGGGCTTTTGTGAGGATGGAAGGAAGGTCACAGAGGAGGTGGAAGGCGTTCCAGGAGCCTGACCAGTACCACAGTCCAGTGTTGGGCATTTTCAGGCTCAGTCAGTGGCTGGGTCTCTCCTAACACAGGGATGGTACTACAGTCTGAGTATTCCATCATATGCCACACTGGAGGGTTGAATGAATATGAAAAATGAGGTGCAAGAGGATGACAGGTCAGCTTGCAGCTGGCTCTGCTCCACACAATCTGGCCAGAGATGCTGCTGTGCTGTAGTCCAGGAAGGAAATGCATGGAGAGTAAGATGTGCGGAGCAATTGTTACTGGCCTGGAGCTGAAGGATGTTTGGGCATATGGCAGCATTTTAAACCAAGGATTTCACCTCATATAAAATATTTCTTCTGTGCCTTGTTCTTAGTATTTTTGAAAGCTTTATCAAGTTGTATTCTAAAATTATTATGAAATTTTAAAAGCTGGTGTCACTCAGGTGCTTTTTAACGATTTTCTTACAAAGTTTAGATTCTGCAGAGGTGGAAGTAAACTTTTCTTTTTATTGTCACAAACCTGAAAAACAGCAAGGTAGGTATTTTGTGCTGCTTCATTATGATTCATACTTTATCGGTGGAGCTGAAGAGAATCACAACTGGTTTTGGCTCTGCTGGAAAGAATATCTGTTTTGCTAAGCCCAGGCTATGGTCTGCATATTATTTATATATTCACATACTTAAATAGAGTTGTAATATGTTCTAATGAATTAAAGAAATACCTGTGGTTTGACCACTGGGAACGTGGCAAATGTCTGTACACAACACTCCTGTCCCAAACCCTCTTTGCATTCAACCCAGAAGTCAACTTCTTGCCTCACAACAAAAGATAAGTCTTAAGCTATGGATCCTATTTAATGGAGATGTTTCACAGCTTTCTGTTCTCCTGTCTTTTGTTTGTTCTTCAAAGCCTAAGATGAAAGCCTCCAGCATAAGTTTCCTGCTGTGCTCAGCCCCAGTACCTGTTTGGTGAGGTCAGGGCTACATGTGGTTGGGAGCAGGATTGTTGGCACTGACATCTTGCCAGCGGAAAACCGATGCATCTCAAGTGACCCGAGTGTGAGAACCTTTGGCGCAGCTGTGGGGTATCCCCTGAGAGAAATCCTGCCTTGCTCAGCCTGTGGAAAATCTCACTGATGGCAGATGGGCCAAGGAAGGCTCAAGGGCTGTAGCTTTTCTTGTGAATTAAAGATGCCCAGGGATGTTTTCTGCCCGGGAACTGACTGGCACAGTCTGGACATACCCAAACTGCTCAACTCCATGCATGCCGGGCTCAGAATTTGTCTGGGAGAGTGCTCGAAGGCTGCTGAGCTGCAGCTCTGAGCTCTGCACCAGTGCTCATGTAGCCCAGCTGAAGCTGAAATTTAATAACAAAGCAGACAAAACCACATGTAATAAAAAGATCCCAAGAACTTTCCAAATTTCCTTGGAGATGACTAATTTGTGATACTGAAACTTTGGTTCCCATTGCCTGGAGCTGAACTCTTGTAATCTCTGATGCTTCCAAGAGTCTTCCAAACCATAAACCTAACCCCTTTTTTTGTTCGGGCAGCGCCGGCCACGCACCCCATGTTTGGGGAGCTGCGGCTGCTCTGTGTATTGAAGCACACAATTATCAATCGTCTGAGTATTTAAATCTAAATCCTTTGAGCCTCATTGAATTAATATATTTATTAAAGTGGCAATTGTTTGGATTGGGTTTTTCTCAGCTGTTTGTCACCTGAGAGGTGTGGAAGCTCCTGTTAGCCACATTGTGATAACTTTCAGAGACAAAACTGTAAAAAAATAATGAGGCTGCAGTCAGAGCAGCTTCTGAGCCAGTTAGGTCCCAGGGCTGGTGCACCTCATGCTGTGAATCCAGCACTCGAGGTGGTGCAGATGCTCAGTCGGGAGCAGGAGGAGGAAGAGAGCAGAATCTGAATGTGCTTGTCAGGCGGAGCCAAATGAGGTGTGAAACTCGGCTTTGAGTTCTAACTGTCCTGTTACATCTAGGGATGGGCTGAGGTCCATGGCCAGGCAGGCAGGACTGAGGGGAACTGGAGACCAGTCCCGCTGCAGGGGCTTGCAGGGACCGGCATGGGGTCCTGTGCCATGGGCAGAGTGGGGAGGCTGAGGTGAAATCTGACTGGCACAGGTACAACTGGCAGTGCTACCTACGGCTCTACATCCCTGAAACCAGCACCTCCTCAGTCCCTCTTGACAGATGGTGAAGAAAACACTGAAAAGCCATCGCAATGGTCATTGCAGGGGCTCCAAGTTACACCTTATAGCAGCCCCTCAGCATACACAGTGCTCCCACCTGTGTACGCTGTACAGGTGTAAATGAATTCTCTCTATATATTTATATTCCCTATTAATTCTCTCCTTGGTTACACATGGCCTCTTCCCAAAAGCAGCTGCAGGACATAACTGACATAAAAGTAACTTAAAAATATTATGTTTGAAGGTGATATGAAAGTCACACTATTTAGAAGCAAGAGATAGGGCTCTAATTTTTGGCTGCTGAGGTAACTATACTACTAAATCCATCTGGGAGTCTTACATGTGTAGGATATGTTCACTCACAGACTTCAGCTAGAGTCTAAGGAGTTCAGAAAGACTTGTGAGAAGAAGCTCAGACATGAATTTTGTCATAATTATAGTCTTCTTTGTTTTCCTCTCTTTTTACGTCACAGCTAAAGATACAAATATTTTTCCAGTGCCTTCACTGAAAGCTTTTCTGTTCCACTCCTCTCCACAGATGTCTGGGATTTGTGCCTGGCACAGGGCTGATGCATTTCATGCTGAACAACACTCTCTGGGGCTGCAGTGGAAGACAAGGAGAGAAAAAAAGTAGCTTCTGTGGGATGAAGAGACATTGCTGGCAGCTGGTGAGATCTGTGTGAGTGAGGACTTGGCTTTGTAAACCCATGAGCCAGACAGCCCGATGTGAGTGTGTGGCCCCACACATGTGCCTGTGCACTCTGTCAAGGAGGAGGATGTACAGACTCAGAAGCACACCCTGTTTTTGGTGCCATCCTGGTTTCTCACACAGGTCTCATCTGTCTTCACTCCCACAAATGTTTACACAGGACAGGCACAAATGCTTTCTCTCCAAAGACTCAAAGAGAGAAGTAGGGGAGCTGAAGACCCCACCTTCCACCCAAGTCCATTCCCAGGCCTGGTGTAGGAGTCAACAGCCTCATGCTCTGGTGGCACTACACTGGGGTGACAGCTTCCCAAGCAGTCCTGGTAAATCTGGTCCTAAGACCAGTGCTTTAAAGCAGTAATACACATCAAATTTGGTCAGAAGCTCTGTGGTTCAAATCAGAGAAAGTGCAGATTTGTTGATAGAGCCATACCTGTGTAGGAGCTCTTGACCAGCACAGTTGTGTCTGTCAGGGAACATTGTTCTTCACACCTTTGGCAGATGTATCATTGCCAAGCAGAAGTCTCTGCTGTAGACCTGGCTTAATGTTTGTGCTCTGAGAACCACGGGTATTTTTCACACAAGATAAGAAAGCAGAGGAGGAGGCTGAAACAATGTCCAATTGTTTTCCACTCAGGACGGTATTGTTCAGTGGGTTTATCTTATTAGTATTTTTATCACAGCACCTCTCAAATGTATCTGTACTACCTGCAATATCTCAGGAAAAAGAGAAGAGGAAAACTTAAAAAAAAGGAAGGTTTGGAGTCACTTAACCCATTCATCTATGGGACTGGACAGTCCAGCTCCTGCTGCAGCACCTCTGTTCACAACAAATTTCCCAGCTTTGAATGAGCACTGTCCAGATGGGCCCTGCTGCGGTGCTGGGGTTGGCAGAGAGTCCTGAAGCTGTGATCCATCCTTGGCAATGACCATTGCACAACTGGGGTCCGTGAGGACGAGCGCTGGAGCAAACATGCCTCTCAGTGGCACTCAACACTGTTCCACGTTGAAATAACTGGTGGACTGACAAGAGGAGATAGAAATCCCAGAAATCCCAGTTACACTGCATTGGCTTTGCTGTTCCTGATATCCATTTCAGTTATTGGAGATGGAGTAAAGGAAGAAGATAATAAGGAATAAAGAAGTGTAATAAAATGCCAGACAGGCATAGCACATAAAGAGAACAAGGGAAGCATAGCTGCCTTGGGTACAGTAAATCTTATCTTTAAATATTTTAAGCAGCTTTCTCACAATGATGGATCCCTTGGAGAGACTTAAACTGAAATAGTTAGTTAGGAAACTCAAGTCCTAATTTGAAACCAGCCCTTAAAAGCAGAACTAAAGCCCTATCTGTATTAAAACTCAAACTGTACCTGGTTAGGCAATAATATATGTCTCTAGGGTGACTTTGTAGCCACATATTTCCAGCAATACTATAAACAGCAGGAAGTTAGAATGAAGGATTCTCTGATGGCGTTGGCATGCTGGCAATGGATGAAGTTATAGGCAATCTGAGACCAATGCTTGTCAGCCTTTGAGAGCAAAACATATGTATGTACTTAAAGACAAAGAAAAAAAATACAAAAAGGAGACATTTAATAGACACCGTCCCAGACTTCCCCGAGATGAATTCTGATGCAGAATACATTCTCTAGCTTACATATAAACACTCAAGTCCTGTCTGTGTCTGATAATACATTGTGACCTTTCCTGTTCCAGTAGTAAACTTAAAGAAAAACAATGGAAAAGATTAGACAGGAGAGCCAGCAGACTGCTATGCCAAGAGAAACACTCTGCTGCAATCATAGAGCCAGCAGTCCCCTCTGTGATACCTGGGCTGGGTCTGACCTTGGGAGCCCAAATTCATCACTCCCATGAGCACAAGCAATGTCACCTGTTGAAGCCAGCCCTAGCTTCAGCTGCCTGCTCTCAGTTTTGCTATGGAGCATCCCTCCCTCCAGGGCAGTGGCAGGACAGATGCTGTGCTTGCTCCTCAGCTAGACTTGCTCAGCCTATTTCAATAATGATTGACTGAACTTTGAGTGGTGAATGGGGCAGTTCAGCAGAGTGCAGGCTACCTGTTGTGCCAGCTCTCCTTCTGTGGGAACACTGGTCACTAAGAGATTGGGACAGGCTCCCACAGTTTGTATCATCATATCCAGTCACAGCTTTCTGGAGCAGAGGTCTGACTCTCTGATCAAGCCACTATGAACAGCATTGGTCCTTCTTTGTGAGCACAGCAGTGGGGCAGGGAAACAACTACAGGTGGTTACATTCTTGAACTATAGAAGCTTTATCTGACAATGACTGCAAATCTGAGCTGTAATTCCCACTACAGGTAATGTTTTTTTTGCCATAGGCGTTACCTGAGATAAGGGTAAGACTCAAGAGGTGTGACTTCTGGATGTTTCAAAAGACTTTCTTTCTCAAAAGATACTAAAATAATATTTGAGGCTCAGGAAAATGTATCGCCACAATGTGGGCAACTTGTGGGCTTTTTCAGCACTCGTCCCTTCACACCTGTGTGGGCATTACCAGTAATCTGAAGAGCAGTTCTATCCTCAACAAGGGCACACAGTGACAGACAAGGGAAAATTGTTTCAATTCAAAGAGAGCAGGTTTAGATTATTTATGCAGAAATATTCTTTGCTGTGAGGTTGGTGAGGCACTGGAGCAGGTTGCCCAGAAAAGTTGTAGATGCCTCATCCCTGGAAGTATTCAAGGCCAAGTTGGATAGAGCTCTGAGCAAAATGGTCTAGAGAAGATTGTCCTTGCCTGGGGCAGGCAAGTTGGGAACTAGATGATCTTTAAGGTCCTTTCCAACCCAGGCAATTCTGTGATTAGATGATCTATGTGGAAATTCTCCCTATCTAATGTAATGTACCCAGAGTTTAATGAACTGCAGCAGCACATGCTTTGAGGCACAGAACACCTGCTGAAACAATACTTGCACTCATGTCCCTTGTTCACCTACCTGATAATTTTTGTACAACCTGGCAACGTGACATATACATGTGCAGCTACTGTGGGAGCACGTTCTGCAAATGACATGTCTGGTTTGGTAAAACAAATAAGGCAGCTCTTTTCTATATCTTAGTGTAGTTATATTTTACTAATATTTTTTATGTCTTAAGAAAAATATCTCTGATTCATTATGGAGTAGGGTTGACCAGGAACATTAAAACATTGCCTCCCATCCCCATGACTAAATATAAGTATGATGAAAGAGAAATTTCCTGGGAGACAAAGAGGGTTGTTATTAACCTCCAGAATTCAAAAGCAAATGCTCTTCACTTTGTTGCAATGGCAAAATTTGTTTGGTGTGCCTTCCAGAGCCATGTGGCTACTGCCCAGAGGGCTCTGCTCATGGGTTCCAGCTGCCTGGTGTGAAAAGCAGCTCACCTGGAACTAAAACCATCAGATTTGTTCAAAGATTACATCTTTACACACAGAATGGTGGGAGGCATTTTTCCCAAAGATGGCTGGAACTCAAAGTTTGAAACAAGGGCAAATTGAAAAATGTGCAAGGGTAGCTTGATTCAAGCATGTTTGATCTGTTTTTTGCCCTTCCTTAGGCAAGATGAGTTAATTCAGAAGCAAACTTCATTATTATCGCAAGTTGGCAGCCAAATACGCTAGAGGTATACTTATTTGTTAGATAAATACAGGGAGTATGCTTCACTGATTCACCACACCCACACGAAGCTCTGAATAATTACAGGCTTGTTGCCAAACAATCTAGGCTTGTTGGTTTTTTGGGATTTTTTTTGCAAACAGAGGTCTTATTCATAAGTCATAAATAACTGGCTTTGATGGAGGAGATAATTTCTCACAGAAATGCTAAATGATTGTTCTAAGTGCACTTCTACAACCAAAAGGGGGGGGTTGTATTTAGTTATTGCTAATATTAATTCACTGCTGAAGCTCAAAAGATAAGTTTTCTACTGGGTGTAAACCCAAATGAGATAGCAGAGCATTATGTAGCGTAGAGATGCTCTCTCCAAGCACCTCTGCATGTTAAGAGAACTTGGCTTCAGTCATTTTAAAATGACTGTTAACTTATATACCCTTCAGTGTGTCTAGCTCCTGTCTCAGAAATATCTCTGCAGCTTTCCACTTGGCATATTTTACCACATTTCCACAAAAACTAAAATAGTGGTAGGGATTACTTGCTCTGGATGTCATTTCCTGGTTAATGTTCTTAGCTATATCTTAAGCTGTCCATAATGGGTGGTCAGCAGTAAGAGCCTCAGCTGCTGGCAGAGCTCCAAGCCTCACGTGGCCGTGCTGCTGCAGTATTTACAACACAGCTAGAGGCCAAGAAAGTGGTTAAAGGGTATTGACACCTTCAGCTTGCCTACCTCCTACTTCCAACAAATCTGAAGGAATAAGGCCTTGTTGCAAGAAAGGGAGAATGTAGTACACTGCTTGGGAGGACACACGGTGGGCACCCACTGCTGATCAGGTACCCTCTGTGCTGTGGGACTGCAGCTGAGAACTGCAGCCATATCCACCCAGCTCTGCTGTCTCATGCTCTTTTTTTACCTTTCATTGCTCTTGTTTAGAATTCAGCCAACTAACAAAGTCTCAGCAATTCTCCATCAATGCCATGTGGTCTGTGCATGTCTGCCCATGCATTGGTACTGCTGGTGGGAATAGCTAAGGCTAACAGGACTGGACTATAAAAGCAGCTGATAAGCAGTGTGGCGCAGAGTACTGCTCTCTCAGATTTTGTCCCTGTGATAATTGCCTCCATGGGAATCAAAGGGGTAATTTACTGTCTCTGAATCCTTTTTCCTCTTCCATACCTCTTTTGCTTGTTCCCGTATTAATATTTTTCCCATGTTGATAATAAAGGCACATAAAATAAGTCAAAACATTCCAAAGCATTAACACACTTTCTGCACAAATCGTCACTTTTTCCTACAATGCTGCTAATGATGGATGCACTGTGCTGTGAGTCTGAGTCCCATAAACACGCACTTCTGCCTCCATGTCTGGATTCTCTTGTTTTAGAAGCTTTCCAGGCTTTTTGATTTGGACTTATTCCTCCCGTAGTTTCATTATTTTCGGTTTACTCTCTCTGACATTTCATTATGGTAAATAAGAAAAACCTGTCACTACTGTACAATGATTATTGTTTCAATCACCCTTTATCTCTGGCTGATTTTTATTTCTAAAAGTTGGGCCAAGGAATAATAGTTGCAACAATGTGTGAGGAACAATGGCATCCTGTGTCTTACAGAGAGAGGCCGGATCACAGTCAAGAGACTTGGAGGTAAGCCACTCACTAGATTAGAGTTGCAAAGTCTACAGTAGGTTGAATGGGAGAGGTGGAGGGGAAGCTGTGAAGAAATCTTTTTCAAAACCTTTACTGCTTGGCATTTTTGTGGCTTTCCCTCTCCAGGAGCTGATATTGCTAATCCCTTTCTAAATGGTGTTTGAACACCGCTGTCCTCAGGGGTCCACCCATCTCCCAGCTCCACCTTCTTGTTCCCTGCTCCTTTGTTTATGCATCCTGGTCTAAATCCTTATGGGATCGATAAGGAAAAGAACTGCCTTGGCATTGCACACTGCAGCACCAGAATGCTTGCTGAAGTTGATTAACACTGGTCAAAGAATATTTCAGACTGACTAGTTGCCAAGCTCTGGAAGTAAGCCTGGCAAGTAAGCTCCCCCTTCCTTCCAGGGAAGCTTTACAGAGAGAGACATTGGAAGAGAAGTCACAGCAATGCTGTAAACTATTCCCAGATTAGTGAGGGCAGTTCATTTTGGAGGAATAATTGGGGAAGACTGACCATACCCCATGGTGATATCTAGCAGTGGGAGATTAGAGATTTGCAGGCTGATATAACCATACTGTTGCTGAAAGTGATCTTTTGTCCAAGGGGACAGAGGTTCCTCCTTTCATGTGGACTATTGCATCTTTGCTCAAGTTAGTGGAGCTGACCCCTGCTGAAGTTGTGGTTTAGAGGCTGTAGTCTCACAATCTACCCTGATTTTTAACCTGTTGCTTCTTATTTACTAGCAGAAAATGAATCCTCAATAGTATGTAAACACTGTGCCGATATAAATCACCCTGAAATTCCAGCAGGAAAGTGATGTTCCCACTCACTTTCTTGTTATCTGTTCTATTGCGAACCCTAGTTACATCTGAGAGATTATTAACCAAATACACATTGTCCACCCTCAGCAGAGTATAGTGACAAATAAATAGATTACTAATTATTGGCTTTTTATTTTCATTTTACTGCTCCTACAAGTTTTGTTTACTAAGTGGAAATATGCTAAGTATGTTAATATTAGCAAGACACATAAGCGTGATGGAAATCAGGCAAGTCAGATTATAAATATGTTTGTTTTATGATAGCCAGTGGTAGCATATTGTGTAGGCAAAAAGAGTTCTCTTCAAAACAGGATATGGGCATCTCTGGAGATTTACTGAAGGAGTGTCCAGGTGCTGGACCACTCTTCTTAACTGTAAAGACAGTTAAGGCATACATTCATTATAGTTTCTTTTTATTTTATAGCCTCACTCCACCAAGTGATAAGATAGCAAATAGCACTGTCTGCATTCAGCTCGCTGGCAAACGACATGGGGTAAAGTCAGTCAATAAAGCTAATTGTACCTGGACAGCCTGGTTAAAAGCGTCATTAGCCAGTTGTCAGACTCCTGCTTCAGTCAACACACTCAACCACTAGATTTGTAACACTTGGACATCTCTGAGGTTTAGGATTAGGTCTGTCTCTGCAAACAAAAGCTGCAGATGTCTTTCAGATGAACAAAAGCAGGCTGGCTTGCGCTGTCTGCAGACGTGTGCTCTGCAAGGATATGCACCCTCATTCAAACTAATGACAGTAGCAATAGTGATGTTAGTAATAATAGTGATGCCAACATACTGAAATATGAAAGAACAGACCCTTAAGCCGAAAGTTACTCTACTTAGGTAAGTGTGTAATGCATATGGATTTATTTGCTGGGTCCAGACATTTCTGAACACTTTTGAAATAGTCCTCATTGGACATAAGCTGCCATTTTTGTCTCGTTAATGCCTCTGTGAAACTGAGGGGCTGATGATGGGTAATAAGATTATCGAGGGTAATAGTTATTGATAATGCTTCTGTGAGGGAGACACTGGAACAAGTTGTAACACAGTGTGGATGCCACATCACTGGAAGTGTTCAAGACCAGGTTGGATGAGGCTTTGTGCAGCCTGGAGTAGTGGAGGGTGTCCCTGCCCATGGCAGAGGGGTTAGAACTAGAAGACCTTTTAAGTTCCCTCTCAAATCATTCTGTGAATCTGTGTTTCTCTGATTCGCTGATAATGATAATAATGAAATATAATGATTGGAAAAGATAAGGCAAAAGAGATATATCTTCTTCAGCACATGCCAATTTTTCAGCCAGAGGTTGGGTCGGGAAGAGAAGGCAGTGTGTTTGTCTGCTGAGGTCTCCCACAGGCTCCTTTGGGATGTTCTCTTCTGCATCCTCTCTGAGACACCACTGAGTGCTGCATCTGCAGCCTGACACAGTCAGTCAGTCCCTACACAGCAGTACTTTATTACTAGTAAATTGCTGAAGCTGTTTCCTTCAGGCTTGGCTTCAACCCCATAATCTGTTTAAAGAGTTGAAGAGGAGGGATGACACAGAGAAGTAGAGCAGCACTAAACCACAGATGTTATCAACAGCCCCAGAAAAAGTCATTGCCTGCTCTGGGAGGCAGCACAACTGCATAGTTTAATACTCAGGCTGGTCTGGGGATCTTCTCTTGCCACATTCTCTTTGCAGGCAAATCCTGGCCCCTTTGCTTTCTGAGGTCTACCAAAGTACTCCAGCTGTGCGATACTGTAATGAGGGCTGCTGTCCTGGCTGTGCCAGCTCTCGTAGCTGGGGACACAGGAGAGAAACGTGGTCTGCTGGCATGCAGCCAGGCAGCTGGGACTGCTACTAGTCTTGTCTTGAAGGCCAGAGGAAATTTTAAATAAATATTCTCTTCAGGAGTGCAAATGCAAAGGCTCAGATTTAATGGAAATATTAATCCCAGAGGGAAGTGTGCATGATGTGGGGCTCTCACAACGAGACACAGGCTTCTGAAGATATTTCTTAATGACATTATTTATGTTTACTTTTCAGTGCTGTGGTAGCTCCCAGGAGCTATGAACCAAGTGCCTCTTAACCTTGAGACTCTATAAACACAGGCTGAAAGGGTGATCTTGTTCCGGAAAGCTTTCTCTCTTTGGCAAGCTGACATCTGAGCTGATGCTGTTTTACTTAAATTGAGCTAGTAAAATATACAGTGAGTGCCTGTTTTTCCAGCTGGGTGCTTACCTGTCTCTCTCTCACTCTCTGTCCTACGCTTGGTCACATGTCTCTCACCTTTATGCACTGTGGCATTCCTTGTGGGGCTTCATCATTCCCATTTTCAAGTATGTGCTCTGACTCAGTCATAACTGATAGTCACTTGGGATAATGTAAATAATTTAAAAAAGGGAAGAAAATGCATTTTTTCCCCAGTTTTCCTGACTTCATTTCATCCTGTTAGGAACTTTCTGATAGGGAGAATGATGGTCTGTGAAGGAAGATATTAAACATTACTCTGAGCCCTGCCTCAGCACAGTCCCTGCCCTAACTTGAAATGGGGCAAAAATGAGTAGCTTATAAGAGCATCTTTTCTGGCTGGATACATCTTCCTTTGTGTGATGGGCATCTGGCAGGTTTTTGTCTTTCCATGTTGTTTATCACACATTTTCCCTGGTATACACAGTAAAAGATAGGAACACGTAAGAGGCAACTTCTGCTTTGGTCAAAGTTACATCCAAGTGTAACTTAAAATTCCTTAGGGAAATGAAAAATCACATAATTTTGGTGAAATTACGTTCCTAGTCTGTATAAATTAGGTCCAAACTACTAGTTATGGTGGCTGGAAGCACCATTGTCACTAATAGAAACATCTCATGGAGAAAAGGTATTTTAATTTCTCTCAGTTTATTATGTATGTCATTGCTGTAGCCTGGTTTGGCTTGTTACAGTTAACCTGGAATTAGTAATTTAGAGGTTAGGCTTTAAATTAGTGGTTTGAGACAGCTGTTCCATGAGTGTCTGGGCAGTGCTTGTTGCCCAGCCGATGATTTTGAAAGCAGAGCTGGGGTCAAGTATTAAAGGCAGGAACTGTTTCAGACATTCTAAGCAGGCCAGACCCTCCTGGTGGTATGGGGGACTCCCAGCAGCAGGTCTGTGAGCACCACTGCGGTCCTGCCCCTCCACCTCCGTGCATCCCTGCCCTCCCGACTCAGCTTCTCTGCCCCTTGTGGCTGAGCCTGGAAACCCAAACAGGCTGAAAAATAACTCCACAAATAAAGCAAATAGTCTGCCGTTGGTTAAGATCCCTGAGCAGATGGCAACAGACGGTGTGGCCTCATGGTGAGGGAACAGCAGAAGAAAGCCAGTGACAGAGAGAGGGATTACATCAGGGCAGATTTGGATCAGCCACAGGTGCTGTGGAACAGCACCCTTAGAGACCCAGGGCAGGGATGAGAAATATGGAGAAGAAAGACTCTATTGCACCCAGCATGAGTTGGAAATGTGAATCACAATTTAACTACATGTGGAATTGGAATTCACCAGAGTGTTGGCCACGCTAACTCAGTAAAACTGCTGATGCATTCAGCTCTTCAGGAATCTCATGGGCTGTTAAAAAAAGGTGATCGAGAAGGAAATACAAGCAAACCATAAAGCACCATGGGAGGTATGGAAAAGAGAACAATTTTGTACCTACTAATTACAGACTAAGGGGCACGCACTGAAATTATCAGGTAGTGAATTAAAAGGAAATGGAAGGACTATGCAGAACTAAACTGGTTGGAAAGGGGCCATGGAACTCTGATGTCCAGGGTCCCACAGAGTTTTTCCACACACCAAGCAATGCTGGTCAAGCAAAAATTATAAGAAAAACCTTTATGTATCATAACATACTTTGGCTTGGAGAGGGTCCCAAAGGTCACCTGGTCCAAGCCCTGCAAAGTAGGACCGACTGTGATGTTAAGTTACATTTTTATGTGACCAAATGTAATCAAAATGTCCATGTTGTGTTGATCTACATGCGTATGGACTACTTTTGATCTCACCTTTCCTAACTTTTGAGTGCTTGAGTTGCTAACAATGCTCTTGCAGTGTGCTGGAGTATTTCCTGGCACTAGGCTTGCAGAGGCAGTTGGGTATTTTGCTCTGCAAGAGTTGCAACTTGTCCCAGCAATTATAAACCCCACCTGCAATTATTTTTAGGCATAAAAGAGTAAGCTAGCTTTAAAAAGCATATCTTAAGAGCTGTATGAATCTAGCAAAATTGCAACATTGCCATGAAGAAATGTGCTGAGGCATGTGAGCCTTTGGCAGATTCAGTCTGCTGACAGGCTGGATCTTGAGTGGCACCATCTTAGTAAACCAATTAAATAACGGGTGCTAGTTTCCTAAGGGTATGGCCCAAGGGAATTTTGAATTGTTCAGCTGAAAGTTGGAATTAGTGAGTCAAACTCTTCTCTGAAATAGACTAATTAAATTGTGACCTCAGCTTTGTTATCCCAGATTTCCATTCAACAAATACAAGGCCTTATACTGCAAATGTACAGCAGAAGACATTCAGTTTCCATCCAGTTTTGAAATGAAATCTTTCTCATTTTCTCTAGCTACAATGTGTTTCCAGAATATGATAAGAAAAAAAGTTTGGTTTAATTGGGAATAAAAAGGGAAAATTATGGAAGAGAATGACCTACATGAAGGAATGCTCCATGCAGGGCATGAAGTTAAAAACTTAGAACTAAGTTTGAAGCCATGGATTCATGGACAAGCAGGAAATTACATTCGGGTGTAAACTTAGAGCTGAATCTCTGATCTAGGTTCAGCTATACAGGACAAGGGATGGGGGGGCATGTGAAAGGCTACACCCCACCTGTCAGTGGTACTGACTGGAATGGTGGGTGACACATTCATGGACACATGACAGATAGCCTGCACTCACCTGGGAGCTCCAGAGCTCTGAGAGGGGCAGAGAACTTCTGTCTTGACTGTCTGTGTATGCACTGTGACCCTGAGGTCTTTGCAAGGCAGCGTCCTGCAGCACAAAAGCAGGATAGCTTGGGGAAGGACTGCAGTGAGCACATCCAAGTAGTGCAGAACTAATAAATGGGACCAAACTAAAGGAACCAGGAGGCAGAAGAGAGCAGAGTTGACAGAAATGGCCTGTGGAAAACAATGTTTGCATATACTTTCTCTGCTGCCTACTGCAGCCTTCAGGGGAATAATATCCCACAGGACACAGAATCCAAGAGACTATCAATTCTTGGCCAGGAAGCTAATGGGTGAATGGGAGCAAAGAAGACTAAGAACAGAGTCTGCAGATCTGTGAGGAGGTGAGAGTTCCTCTGGCTAACACTCCAGTGAGGGAACAACAAAGGCAGGAGCCGCGAGTAAAGTACAGGTCATGGGAGATGGCAAGGGACTGGGAACAATGGTGATGACAGGATCAGTAACCCAGTGGTGTCTGCTAACCAGAAACTTGGAAACAGTCCAGAATCTGCTGGTGGAGAAGAACCACAAGCAAGGTAGATGGGCAACCAAAAGGGACAGCCACACCCTGCCCTGTGAAGGAGAGCAGCATAAAGATGAAACACCAAAACATGAATGGGGTTTAATAGGCATCCCAGGGCTTTGAGGTGCATCTTTCTGCAGTGGGAGTTCACTGAAAGACATGTCCTCAGGAAGAGTTACATATCAGGAAAATCTTGCCACAATGAGTCAGAAAACTTTTAAGTAGTGTGCAGAAAATAAGAGTTCGAGAAAGTCTTCCAGAGGCTGGAGGAGGAGGAATTTGGATGTAGCAGCACAATGCTTGTTTCTGCACATCAGCTCACAGACTTCAAGAATAAAATGTCTGTAGGGAGTCACTGAGCCGCTCAGGTTTCGCTCCCTGGAAACCTTTGCTAGCGGTGGCCAGCATCCAGCAGGTCACACAGCAGCACCCTGTTACTGAAGCTGGTGCTGGTTTTGGAGCTGGTGCTGACCTGATCAATGACCTGCTGGATTCCTGCTTTTGGCACAAGTAGGGAAAAAGCGCCTTATTCCTCTAAATTATTCACCCAAAACTTTGGGTCTTTGCTGGGGAAAACAAACAAACAAACAAACGACCAAACCCAACCAGACAGTGTCATCATTTTGCAGTGCGGTTCATTGTCTGTGACACTAGCAGGGACAGGACTGCCTGGGCGCAGGCTGCCCGGGAATGCCAGGGCGCGGCGGGGCGATGCTCCCGCTGCCCGGGAATGCCGGAGCGCGGCGGGGCGATGCTGCCGGTGCCCGGGAACGCTGGAGCGCGGCGGGGCGATGCTGCCGGTGCCCGGGAATGCCGGAGCGCGGCGGGGCGATGCTGCCGGTGCCCGGGAATGCCGGAGCGCGGCGGGGCGATGCTCCCGTGCCCGGAGCGGCTGCGGGCGGGCGGAGCCGCAGCGCCACCTCCCGGCCTCGTCCCCCGCGGGCTCCGGCACATCCCCCCCGGGGCGGCCGCGGGAGTTCGTTCTCTTCCCAGCAGCTGGCACACGGCTGTGGTTTGGATTCGGTGTGAGAATAATGTTGATAACACACTGATGTTTTGAGTTGTTTCTCGGTAGTGTTTATCCCAAGTGAAGGACTTCTCAGTTTCCCATGAAATGCCAGACAGCAGGTGCGCAAGAAGCTGGGGGTGAGAATGTCCAGGACAGCAAACATATTATTGTTATTGTTACATTAAATTTTGTTTCAGTTATTAAACTAATCTTATCTCAACGCGTGAGTTTTGCTTTTTTTTTTCTGATTCTCGTCCACGCCAGGGGATGGGGTGGGAATGAACAAGCAGCTGTGTGGTACTTAGCTGCTCTCTGGGGCTAAACCATGACATGATACCAGTGACTACATTTTCCCCCTCGAAATACTGTTGCTGTTTTACTTTCACTAGCACACCTCTTAGGAGGAAATGTATTTTGATTTCTCTGCTAGAGATCACATAAATGCCGTGTAAATTTGGTTTAGACGTTAAGAAGAGATGGGGTTTATGACAGATTTCTCCAAGTTCTACCTTTTGGCTGAGGAATTTCATTCAGCTGTGGCAGTTTCTTGTTGAGCCTGGGCTTGAACATAGTTGTTTTTCTGCTTTTCAGGTCCAATCAGGTCCTACTAAGAAAGAATAAGTTTATCAGCCATAAGTTAGTAATTTCATAATCCTAATGATCCAGCATGCTTCATGAATTATGTTAATGTGCTGGAACTGGATTTCTTTTTAAAAAATCCTGCTTGAATAATTGCCCCATTTCATTGTTTATAGACCTAGATGTCAGTCCACCTGGGAAAGACCTTCAGGGCACTACCACATTCCCTGCTCAGACACATTCATTCCAGCCTTGCTTGTCACTGTGACAGGCCTTGTGTTGTTACAAGTCTGATCTCCTGCAGCAGCAGGCAACCGTGACCATGTAATTGCTCTCCTTTGCCCATGTGGTCAGAGAAGTCTGGAAAATCAGTGGTTAGGGTGAATTCGCCAGAGAAAGCAATATTTCAAAGCCTAAGCAAACCAGTGAGTTGGGGAATTTATTTGCCCAGAGTCATTAGTTTTGATTTATTTGCCTCTGCTGAAGCTACTGACCATCAATGAATGGTTTTGGTCAAATGATTTCAACAGTGCTAGATAGTGGTTGAACAAAATCATACACACCCTCTCCCAGCTGGTGCAAGGAATACATGATTTGAAGTCTGACCTGTCCTCAGGACTTGCTCTGAATTGTTCAGATTTTGCCACACCAGATGATACGGACAGCTTTATTATTTAGGGTCATAGATTTATATGCTCTGAATTGACACGTTGCCTGCTCTTTTTTCCTTAAGGTGAAAAAGTGAAAGAACACGGAGTGCTAGTATTTCCCTCATCACTGGCTCTTTCTAGGAAGCTCAAGCTGGATCTTTTGGGCCTCGGGTGTGATTGCCACCTGCAGGCATGTATGCTGCAATGCCTCCTGCAGGAGGACGTTTTGACATCTATCCCCAGCTAGGCTGAGAATTCAAACCCAAAATCTTTCAATAGTTTCTGTATAAATCTTCAAAAAGGGAGGTATTCAATATGGAATCAGTTTAGACCATAACTTTTCTTAGAATAACTCAGACTTTGAACTAGATTTGCAGATGTTTGACTTTCTGCAAGCCTCTTGGTGGGACCTGAGCCAGACTTTACATTTTTCTGACTGCAGGTTTTAGTGACTAATATCTCTTTAATGTCACTTTTATGCATACTGTAATGTACTTGCCATAGATAGCTCTTACTGAAGCCAAATAAAAATTCCAAGTGCTACATGGAGTCCAAATTCTGAATTATTCACAGAAATATTGACAATTGCTGCTCCCTTTTCGTGCAACTGCCCACACAAAACCCTTTTCTGTGTCAGTGTTATTAGCAAGTCTAATCAGAATCCCTGAAAGTTATTTGAATGCAATAACTATATCCATGTGTATAAAAAGTATATGTACATGCATATATGCACACAGACACTCACACACATGTACCTGCCAGTCAAGAGGTACGTGTGTGTGAGTGTCTGTGTGCATTTATAGAGGAAGGGACAAGTGGCATGTGCCTTGAAGACCAGCTTTTCTGATCACCAGACCCTCACCATGTCAGTATTTTGAATCCATAAAATCCAGTCTCAGGGAAGTTTCCAGCCACTGCATTTTCCAACCCTGAGACTTGATTCACATCTCAGGGCTTGACTAGTAGAACTATTTTGATTACAGGTCTCATTGCTCAAATAAAGCTCAAATGTGTAGATAAGTAAAAGCCCAAGACTTGATACAGTTTGACAAAGATGTATGTGATACATGCCTAGCATTTTATTAGCAGGGAATAAGAAATTATTATGTGGATTTTTGTGTGCTGGAACATGAATGTGTTCTGACCAATCTCACAGGTCAAAAAAGGCAAGTGGTGATGAAGTGTGTACATTTTACTGATGTTCACATATAAGGACTCATGTTGCTCAGCTGAGATTTCTGTAGTTGTGAGTCATGTAGACCTTTGGAGCAATTATTTCTAAAGCTTCGACACTTCACAGTGATATTGGTAGGCCTGGAACAACCATGAACAATGGACTGAAGAAGAGAAAAATTATGGTTTGTGTAAAAAGGGAAGAAAGAGATCCAGAGAAATTAAAAGGATTAAGGGATAAGGTGGGTGGACTTTAGTGGAGGTGGGGGGAAATGGAAGAAGCAATATTTGTATTGAGATGGAAAATAAAATGGAACTAGAAAGCTCTTAGCAAATGGCTGATGTTGATTTAATCCAGTGGGACACACTGATCCATGTATTCATGTAGCAGTTTTATTTAAAAAAAAAAAAGCCCTAGAGATTAAATAATATGTATTTGGTAATGAGCTTCTCTATTATATGACTGATTTAGGCAAACACATTACAATTCCTTTAATGGCAATTTTATAATGTCAGTTAACTGGCTGCACTGAAGTCTTCTAAACTGCAACTGCTTGGCTGACCTGACCACTCAGAGCCTATAAAGCTCAGGGTTCCTAATCTGAGTCATGGCTTGAAGTTGCTATCGAGTCACCCCCATCACCCAGACTCCTTCAGGTTATTTGCCCTAGACCCATGCACATACAAATGATCATTTGTATGCAGTGGGACAGATGCACCAAGGCTCCTGTAGAAAAAGGGAGCTTAACTCATCCTGCATTCACAGGTCTTCCTTCTTTGCTCAGGAGGAAACTCTGTGGTTCCCATTAAGATTTGTCTTTGGCTCTGAGTCAATTCCTCAAGCATTTCCTAGGGAAATGTCGCCATGTGAAGCAGAGACAGAAGTGTCAGCTGAGCCTTTGCTGACAGAAGGTGGCTGACTCCGTGTGTAGTTATCCCTCCTCAAAGGACACACTGCACAGAAAGCAAATTGTCTGTCCAGTTAAGTCTTTCCCAGACTTATCTTGCAGAAGGGCAGCAGAAAAATAAACCTAGAAAGATGTAAAGATGGAAAGAATATGACTCTGACACAGCCCACCTACAGTACTACTCTTCTAGTTAGAGAGGCCTTCAGGTGCAGGTAGAGCTGGGAAGTTGCTGACTAGTTGCTGTAATGCTCAGTGCTGGGGACAGACATTCTTACAAATCTCGTGGAACTCAAAAGAATCCACACAGGCTGAATGGAGGCTACAGCAGCTGATCTTGTGCTGTTTTTATACTGCATCACAGATGGAGTGAAGGCAGTAAAGCAATTCTACCGCATGGGTATGCCCATGGTAGGCAGGAAACACCAAGAGAATAGGGAAGAGATGTTCCAGTTCACCAGTCTGTGGAGGTTTCTGATCTGCTTTTTGGCACTTTCAGGGATTGAACTGGTTCAGCAGGCAGGATGTCATCTGAGTTCAGAGAATCTAATAAAAGAAGTCATACCTGTCAAGGTCTTTTTTTTCCAAAAGCCTGCTCTGAGTCAATACACTGGAGATAACAGCCTTGAACAAGACTAGCTGGAGCAAGGGTTGTTTTGATAGTTATGAATTCATGACCTTCTTCCTCAGCAACACTGTGACTTGAAGCTGAAATATTCTTGGTGACTGGAACAGTAAATCTCATAGATGGGGAGGGAGGGAGTCATGAGGGGAGGGAGCAGATGAAAGGCCACGGGTCATAGCAGGGAGTGCACAGTGCCAGCAGGATTAAATTTCCCTCGACCTGTTGTAGCCACTTTTCATGATCCTATGGGATCCTTTGTGGATCACAGAGAAAAGCACAGCTGTTATTTTTTACTGTGGCCAAGCAAACCCCAGATGTCTGTCCCTACCAGAATGGGCCACCACATTTTTTTTTCCCAGCTTTTCTTCTCTTCTTATCATGTGTGTTACAGTCTGAGAACACCACTGCGTAAAAATATAAAAAAGTCATCAGGAGTGAGATTATTTTCTAAGCATGGTAAGAGGAGGATGGAATTGTCTTAAAATAGCATGTCTTGACTAGATTTTCCTTGTGAATTATTGAACTTATTATTCAGGACACTGGGCTGTTTCTAACTGAGAAGGATTTCACTACAAAGAGAACTACAGATGATATAACAGGTTATCAAGACCTCAGTGGCTGAGAACACAGGTAACAGGCTGGGCAACCTTTCCAACCCCAGCATTGCTGGTTCCAATCCAGATATTGGCATAGGTGAGTCTCCCAAATGTAAACCAGCATGGATTTCTCATGACTTTTCATTTGCCTCTATTAAGTGATATGAGGGTTTCACTTCAGCCTCTGGATGACCTCTTGGACATGGAATAAAGGCTTTTTCTGTGTCTGAGTCAGTGCAGAAAATGGTAGCAGGGAAAATCAGTGACTTTACATTTCCCACAAGTCAACATAGCAGCTGAGACAGAAGTTGTCAGTACCATTTCAAGTGCTTTGGAAAGAGATGTGCGTATTTATTTGGAACCTTCTGTAAGTCCTAAAGAAATAAAAAGGCAGGAAAGTATAGAGGCAGCTGGTGCTTATAGGAAAGACATTATTCTGCTATAACAAGAGTTTGGGTAGAGTTGTTCTTCAGACAAACATGGGGGAAAGAAGGAAGTGCATGCAACTGATGGCCTTTTCGCTGGCTGAAATATGCCCTATGAGTTAATCCTGAGAGTTCTTGACAGCATCCTTGTTTTCACTGTGACATTTACTCAGACAAGGAGGAAAAATTTGATAAAGAGCCTAAATCAGTTCAAAATACACAAGAGCATTTCATGCTAGCAGGAGATCAATCTAACTTTTCCTTTCTGCAAAAGCTTTCTGGAAGACATCCAGCAGCATTTAATTCCAGCAGTTATATATATGCATTTTCAGGCATTTGTATTCTAATGGTTCTTTAGTGTTCTTTTTTTTTTCTTTCTTTTTTTAAACTAATGATATTGCTGGGTATATATTTAATTGACCCTTCAGGGTATTAAACTAACTGTCTGAACATTTAGGAAAAGCAGCCAAGTCTGACCTTGTGTCATAAAATGAGGGAGCTTGCCAGAGCCTGGACACAGAAGCCTTGTGCATGAGAGCTTGACCAAAACACAAGCAGAAATCTGATAGCTGAAGAAATGCCCCGTAGTTAACGGCATGTAAACCAAGGACCCACTGTGAGATCAAGTATCAGGTACTATTACACTCTGCTGCACTAGGACATCTTTTTGGCTCAAAGACACATTTATCCTAGAGCCCTTTACCAGGCCTGAGCTGAGTGTAAATGCAGACCCTCTCTACGCATAAGGAGGCCTTTATTTTCTTGTAGGGAAACAGAGGTCCAGCTGTGACCCTTGCTGGCCCTGGTTCCCACCTCTTCCCAGGGCTCTCCTCAAGCAACTGACTGACTGTTTGAAGTTCGGCAGACCAGCAACAAGGGGAATTTGTATTTGGTTCCGCTGAGTCTTAATGAGACCTTTATTACTGCTTGTCCCTGCCTCTACTGATGCTGGAGCTCAGGGAGTTTTTTAAACACATCAAGACACATTTTAAACTCTTACCCCTAGGCAAATTGGCCACTTTGTCTGATCACAGCCTCTGTGCTGATATAAAGGTCCATCTGTGAGATTGCACAGACAGCTCTTGTAAAAGCCCCACTGACCTCGGTATGTGCTTTAAATGTTATGTACTTAGCACCAGTCAATAGCTTCTCAGCTGCTGGAGTTTTCTTAGGGCTCTGTGTTTGTGTGTGTCTTTACCACCACAAGGGCAATATGTATTCTTTGAAACAGCTAAGTAGCTTTTAGCAAGATATTGGAAAGGTGAGGTGGTAATAATAGCCACAGAGTGACCTTCCTTGTTAGCCAAAGTGCTATTGAAAGGATCTTGGCATTTTACACCACACTAGTGCTGTTTAGAATAGGAGGGCTTAGAAACCTTGAGGTGCTAAGTCTGCAGTAAAACTATACAAATAATGTGATTTGCAGTTTACTGTCTGTTGTAAAAAAAACATCCAAACCAAAAAAACAAATAGCTTAAATTCACCTGAGTTGAAAAAAAAATTTGAAAGTGAACAAATATTATATGTGTAGTTTTAAAGATTGTTTTTAACTTTATCAAGCAAGAAAGCAGTTGAGATACATTGTGTAATAAAATTGGCTTGGAAGAAAAAGCAAAATAGTGGCTTGAAAAGTCCATTCACAATTACAGGAGATAAGATTATTGGCATTTGCATAATAATAAATGCAATATCACGTGCTATTGAATACCACTTCTCATCTTCCAGTGGGTAGATTAGTATTTGCTAGAATCTTGTTTAATAACACTAAAAAATGTATTGGTCATGGCACGTTGTTTTGGGAGAAATGCTTTTGATCTTCCATTTTAAATTTTTTTCACTCTGATGTGTTTAAAAATTTTAAAAAGTCCTTAGTACACTGAGGTTGCATGTTTTTGCAGACCTAGGCTCATCACTTGCTTATTCCTCAACTTGTGGTATTTAACTAAGGTTTTAAATCATATGTTCAAACCATAGCATCTAGGAGCCTATATTTTGAATCAAATTAAGTCTCCAAGTCATTCAGAAACTTTGATTTTTTCCCCAACACATCTTTTTCCAAATAATAATAATAATAAAAAATAATCTTATAATAAAAATAATCTTTGCTCTTCAAAAACTGAAATAAAAGTATGAACATTCAAATCACATGAAATACCAAAAAACATTCAGTACACACAGTGATTTAGAAAGATAGTAGGGATCAGTTCTTATACACATCTGCTGTTTATTTTGATATCTTTTCTTGATGTTTCAATTGCTTTTCTGACAATAATTTCCCACATTTTTAAAATGCTTTGAGCTTTAGCTATTAGCATATAAAATAGGGCTATGATATCCTGTTGCCATTCCCAGCACTGTTACTGTAAGTGACACATACTGCTGCTGCTTCAGAGCCTAAACACCCTGTATCACTTGTCTTCACTGAGTATGGAAAGTCACTTCTTCCTCCTGGAAAGACTTTGCTGTGAGGACAGCTGAAGCTTGTGCATTGCAGGCACACCACAAATTCTAACTTCTGGTAGCTGTTGGCACTGAGCTGCCCCACGGAGCAAAGTGTGTGCACCAAGGTATATAACAACAAAAGGGGCAGCTGCTTTCTGTTCTTAGCCTGAGTGAGTCCTGAGCTTTAAAAACTGCTGTAGTGTTTTAGTGTTGTAAATAAAAGCAAATCACAGTCCACGCTGCTGCGTCTTAGAGTTCAATCTCCAGTTTGTTGTTGTGGCTTTTTTTTCTCATGAGAGGGCTCCCATTACAGTAGGACATCTGTCCAGTCGGAGAGCCTGGTGCCCTTAACAGCCTGAAACATTTTGGAGTTTGGACCTTTACAGATGGGGTAAATTAAAACTGGATTGTGGATCAAAACCAATTTCCGTGGTGTCCTGTGATCTCAGTGACCCTTGGCTGGGATCTTACATCCGCAGGAAGGGGCACCCCTATCGCTGCCATTTGGTGGAATCATCTATTTTGTTTGTACCAAGAAGCCTGATTTCAGATGCAAAACAACACAACAAAAAGATGAAAAGTGAGTAAATCAATGAAAAATGTTCACACCTTATTTCTATTTTAAAACAAACATTTTCTTCCATCTGTCTGTGGTCTAAGCAATGCTGAGTGTTTGTACACAGCACAGCAACTGTACTCATCAGGAAGCAATTTCCCCTCTGAGGGCAAGGTCTCCCCCAGCCCTCCTGGGGTGATGAGCAGTCAGTGAAGGAGAGTGAATTGTTCCCTCTTTGCCAAACAGGGCTAATGAATGTTGTATATCTATATAAATGATAATATAAAAATATAGTTAAAAATATAAAAATAATACATATAATGGCTAGAATTTCAGCTGCTGCGCTTCAAAGGTCTTCAAAGGTGTGTAAGTGTTAGAAGGTGTGGGATTTGTATGAGATTGTAAAGCAGATTTGGTTCTTAACTTCCACTGCCTGTTTTGAGATTTTGAAAGTCTTGATAGCCATCTCTTGCAGCTTTCAGCAAGCTGAATAACTTTGAAAACCTTCCCCTGATGACTGGAAGAAGCTGAGACCATGTGGAAGACTGGCAGTGAATTGTAGCCTTCACCTATTTCTCCAAAATGTCTGCCAGCTCAGTGGGGCTGGCAGGCTGCTGTCAAGAGAAGAAGCTTTTTATGCACTTTCCACACCATGCAGGCTGAGCACTCACTTGAACCTATCTTGTATCAGCCCCTTTGTGAGGCAAATCTGGCATGAGAATTCAGAGTTGATGAGAATACCAGCTTATTAGTTTTACCCTGAAAGCCTCCTGCTAAGGGATTGATGTTCTGGTCTGACTCATGGGGTGCTGCTCCCGCTGGCAGGGTGTTTGCAGTTTTTTCTGGGGAACAGCTGGCTTTTCAGCATAAATGAGAACAACAGAATTAGGCCTTACATTTTTCCTCAGTCCTATCACAAGCTAAGCTAATAGCCCTCTTCCTAATTAGGGTGGTAAGGACTTCATAGTTTGGCCTATAATTAGCTCTGCTGCAGGTCAGAGGGTGACAGAGCAGATGGTTTTGTTCCCCCACAGTGGCTGATAGAAGAAGATGGTCCAGGGTGTTGTAGTTGTGAGTGGGGAGCTCCTTTGCTAGGGCTGTCTCAACGAGACATGGCAATCCCCACAACTCACTTCCCTCCATATTTGCCTGGTTTTCCTGTCACTACTTGTTTTATTTTTCCAAGTAGAGGGGTGTTCCATCGAGTTGCAGACACTGAATACATGAACATCTCTCAGGTTATCAGAAATCTGGATGAGTTAGGCTGGGTAGTGGAGACAGGGAAAAGACATTTGCTTTCCAATGAGGAGTGGTGCCATGGCTCATCCTGACAGTGTCTGGGTCTCTGATGCAGAGGGACTTGCTGCAGCTGCTGCAAGGGAACATCTCTTGGCAAGATGTGTGCTGCTGTTGAAGTACAACACCTCTCTTCTGTGCTGGGGCACACGGAGTTTCATCTGCACTAGCACATGGGTGCTGCAGCGGGGCAGGCACTGATGCTGCTCTGCAAAGGCAGGGGAGAGCTGCAGGGAGTCAGCAAGAAGAGAAGAGACTAACTCAGGGTCTTGCACTCAGAGCTGACCTGGCAGACATAGATTTCCCCATGAGAAGGTAATTGAGATCTCTGCAGCTTGGGGATGGTATTGGGATACTTTCTCAGCAGCCTCGCTAGTCACAGCTGGTAGCTGAGGATAGCAACACGTGAGAGTGACAGGTCCATTTCCCCTTTGCAGCACAGTTCCTGGCAAGGGAATCTCTAGTCGTGGCTGAAATGGGATTTCGTTAAACAATCAAAAAGTCTCAGTGGTAGTTTTATGGGTAATTTCAACAGTAACTAATGAGCACTTAGGTGGCTCAGGTGAACTTAGATGCCCCAGCTAAAAATCTGATTGAAAGCTGAAATAACCATTAAGTTATTCTTTTATTTCTGTTCATGGTGAGGCAGCAAATAGATCTGGAGTTCTTCCAGTCTATTTGTGGTTCAGAATTATTAATTGGATTTCTTCAAGTAATTGACTTTGCAAATCTTCGCATGTTCACAATAGCACAGTTGCATATCACAATTCATGCTGGGATAGTTAATAGATAGAAAGCTCTGATCCTGCTGAGTATGAAATCCTGGCATTAGTGAAAGCAAACAGGAGTTTTGACATTAAATTGAGACTAGGACTGAATCCTAATACAGTCCTACCAAAGCCTTCTTTACACTCCCTTATTCATGGTGGAGATGAAGTTTAAATAAAATATGTTGACTGGGAACTACGTGCTGCCAGGTCTGTTTGAAAGAGAAGTCAAACATCTGCGCCACATCAGTTGATTAGTGAATTTTAAGAACTCACACATGAATCAGTAAATTGGAAGATTAAGCCTCCTTCCCTGCTACTGGATCACTGCAGGCATTTTCCCTGAACTGCACGTTGCTGACAAGGTTTGGCAGATGGTGAATTATTTTGCTCTTCATGAATATTTTTCAGTGTCTGATTGACAGCTGATAGGCACTTTTTCTTTAGACAAGAATAAGCCATATTTTTCCCATTGCTGTATTTATGCAGGCACTGCTTTTCTCCTTTCCAAATGTGACACGGGTTTGTATGGTCTGGACCCTCCCCAAAAGCACGGTACTGGAAGCTCACAATCACACACTTACTCTTGAGGCTTTGCAGGGCTGGGGCGCCGTGCCCGGCATCCCGAACTTCGGGGCTATCGGGAGCTGCCGCAACAGGAATAGCCAGCAAGGAAACTGGAGGTAGCTCTTGGCAGTTTTCCTGTTCACACAGGCCAGGACTGATGTATTTGGGCTTCGCACCAGGAGATGGCAGGGTCGTGCTGTCCATGCAGCCTTTACCAGCATTAGTTACTGATCCCCTGCCTTTCTAGGATGGGATTTTAAAGCTCAAGATATTGAGCCTCTGACTGGCATCTGTGAAAAATACACTGTATGTGCTCAGCAGCATAATTAAAGAGCTATCACTCTTGGGACCGACCTGAGTTAAATGCACCAGATTCAGACAACCTTTGCTTTATGCGAGTGCAGACGAAGGACAAAAAATTCAATTTAGGCTATTTTTGCAGAAACTTCTGTTCCGCTTGTTGTTCTTCACACACCTAGAAAACTGTGCAATAGGTGATGTCAACCCAACTTTTCTCTTGACCCTTTCTGCTGCCTTCTCCCCCTCGTGAGTTTTCTTTTATTAACAATACTCTGAAAACGGATTTGGTTTTGGTGTTAGTTTTTTTCTCTTTTTTTTCCCTGTTACAGTTATTTTCAGCATAGCTTTTCTTTCAAGTTCTGAAAGATAGAGGGATGATGGTTTCATGCATGCCATATGGAAAGAACCCTTAATTTGTTCTGGCTTCTCATTCAACAGTCCCAAAATCATACAGATAAAGACAATATTGCTGCCTGTTGCCATTAAAAGAAAATTCTACTTTGTCTCAGAGAAAAAACCAAAACTAGGTAATTTATGATGATCTCTGAGTTAATATAATGGCTTTCCACTGCTAAATTTTATGGGCACAGACTATAAAATTTAAAGTGTGAGGTTTGATGGTAGGGAATTTTTGGACTTGTTTTATGTAGTAACTAAGGCCTTGAAAAGTACCTGGAAAGCTGCATTTTTGCTTTTCTGTTATGTATGGATAAGAGGATTGCCATAAAAATGGAATTGTATTTTGCAGTAAATCATTAATCATAGTACTAGCAGTGGCGGTCATTAACTGGCCAGGCAGAAAGCATGTGCCTGATCCATGACAGTCACTGGAAATGTCTGACTTTTTAGCCAGTGGCAACTTGTTGCTTTAAAACTGGGAGGCCACAGTCTCTGCCACCTCTATGGACAGTGCCCAGACCAGCACAGGTGGCTGCAGAGCCCATTCTTCTTTCAGTGCTAACTCATTCCTGCCTGCTCCAGCTGTGTTCATGGGGTATTTCAGAATGAGAAAACACTGTTTTACCAGCTAACCAACTCATGCCAGCACTGGCTCCTGCTTCCATAGGTGCTCCCATTGGCTCCCTGCACTGTTTCAGGCAGCCTGCGGGAAAAGATGAGCAACATCTATGCTGAATCAAAATATGCCTGGGCATTGCTTGGAGAGAGCCAAACTAGGCTGACTCTTTCATGTTACAAGGGGCCAGGGCCAGGGTACGGAGCCATGATCGGGGCGTGTTGTGCAGGGCGAGGTGAGGAATGCCAAGTGCCTGTGACTGATGAGCTGGTAGGACATGGCAAGGCTGCAGGATCTGCTGTGTGACTCGTTGAGGACTGGGGGAGATTTGGCTAGAGGCTGCTGTGCCCCCATCGTGCCTGGCCAGCTTGGAAGGGTGCAAGGTCAACCCAAGCCAGTTGTTGCTGTGTGCAGAACAGCCAGCCAGACTTGCACCAGACATGAGCCCTTGCTAAACCCACCTCATAGGCAGGACAGCTGGCTCACCACTCACTGACCAATGCCCAGCCCACTCCTGAGCAGAGATCAGCTCCTCCCAGCCAACTCTATCCAGTTTATATACTGGGCATGCCATTCCATAGTAGGGAATATCCCTTTGGCCAATTTGGATCAGCCGTTCTAGCTGTGCTCCCTCCCAGCTTCTCGTGCACGTGCATGTTGGCAGAGCATGGAAAACTAAAAAGTTCTTGACTTGAGGTAAGCACTACTGAGCAAGAGCTAAACCACCAGGGTGTTATCCTTATTCCCATAGTGACTCCAAAACACAGCACTGTACCAGCCACTGGGAAGAAAATTAACTCTATGCTAACTGAAACCAGGACACCGGACAGACTTTCATCCCTCTCCCTCCTCCTTGGTGCCAGAGGGCTTTACTGGTGATAGCTGTCACATAGATTGGCTGGGTGGACAACATAACAGCATCAGGACAGGAACAACAAGTAGGCAGCGTTAAGTCTCTCTTTGTCAAGAGCCCTGGGTTGTTTTTACAGTACATGCGCTGACTCTGGCATGGTTCATCAGGCACAAGAAGGACTTTAGTCCTGAGCAGCATGCATGATTTACAGCTGTCACCTTTCTATTATCCTGCCTCAGTACCCAGTGGTGTTCCATGCTGTGTCAGAATAAAAGCAGGGCACAGCTGAACTTCTCTGCAGTATGACAGAACCAGGGAAGGAGATCTGTGTCAATGCTGAAAGCAAATGGCCTCCCTAGTTTGAAGGCTAGTTTTAAACAACCTGCCCAAACAGGTTTAGCCTGGTACCACCAGAGCTATCAGCCAAGGGAGCCAATTTACAGCTTGGAAAACAAAATTTAATCAGATTTTCCCCTCTCAAAGATCCTCACTGAAATCTTCCATGTAAAATAGTGATTAGGTACCATGAGCCACAGACAAACCAGCCATAGCTGTGACCATCTTGCTTCCAAGTTACTGTATGAAATGTTTTGAAAACCCCATAATTCATTGTTTCTTGTGCCCAGACCACTGCAAGAAAGGGACAAGGCTGGTGTCCACTGTTTGAGCTGTTTGTGCTGACACACAAAGAAGGGGACCATATTCCACAACAAGCCTCAAAATCAGTTCATTAACATTATCTCTGACTCTTTTCTCAGCTGCCCTTTCTTTTGTTCCAGCATAGATCCCTTTTTGTCAGCTTGTTTCCATCTAATTCAGAGTACCAGCTGGTCTCTGCATGTTTGAAAAGGGCCTTGCAGTGTTCTCCAGTAATTGCTTTTCACACCCTTGCACACAGCTGGGGGAAGGCATTGCTCTGGTCATTTGTAAGATGCACTTGTGTTTTTTACAAACTTAAAGGATGTTTAGGACAGTCTGCACTCTGCAGAGGCAGCCTGCTTTGGTTTGGTTTCCTGATAATTTTATAAATGCTTCCAGCCAAATGAAAAGGAGCAGAAAGTCTTTGCTTGTGGAGGTTTGAATGAGCAAAGACAGGTAAACAGGAGACTGCACTTTAGGTGCACTGGGTGCATTTAGCAGCCACCACTCCTGCAGCCCGGGGATGTTCACAGCAGGGGTTTACCAGAGCAGGCTCTCCAGGCAATGCTCTGGGTCAGGCACAGCATCCAGCACTCCATGTGTGGGAAGGACTGTTACAGAAGTGTCTCTAGTCTTGTTTAAGCATCATAAACTTATTTTTTCAAGCAACTTCTCAAGTCTTCTTAGTCTGTTTCCTCCTCTTAAAACCTTAATTTTTCCTTTTTGTTTTTCCCCTGAGATTTCAAAGGCTAGGTCTTCACTGTCCCATATAGTTTGAAATCTGGAGGGACTGTTCTAGAGAAAATACCACATATGCTGGCTATGTTGTTTAAATAGAAGACAGACGGTCAGAAAGGCCAGGTGAGCTTGGGGACTGGCAGTAACAAGCACAGAGAAACACTGAGCATCATGAGCACTACAGAGAGCATCCTTTTGGTAAGGGACTGGCAGTGGTGGATAAGCTGGTGGCATCAGGAGTAAAAGCAACCTGTCATAGGTCTATAAGGTCATGTTCAAGTGCTTCTTAAATCTTGCAGGCTTTAAAAGGACATTTATTACAGTGTGAATGTGGGGAAAGGGTTTTTGGAGCAATTTCAGGTAAAGACTGTCTTGGGGGGATTTTATGATAATACTGTATTCCCCTATCATCTGCTTATGCCCAGAAATTGGTCCTGCAGCTTTAAGCTGGGTCCAGGAGACAGGGGAGAGAAGCCATGGTTTGTATTCAAGGACTCACACACTCCCTCATATATTAGCAAATATTGCTAATTTGGCAATATTCTTGCCAAGGGAGCACCTTCCTGCTTTTTAGCTAGCCTGTTGGCGGAGGCAAGAAATTTTTCCCAGGACTGTGGCTCCTTCTCCTTCTCCTTCTCCTTCTCCTTCTCCTTCTCCTTCTCCTTCTCCTTCTCCTTCTCCTTCTCCTTCTCCTTCTCCTTCTCCTTCTCCTTCTCCTTCTCCTTCTCCTTCTCCTTCTCCTTCTCCTCCTCCTCCTCCTCCTCCTTCCCCTTCCTCTTCTTCTGGAACTGTTCAGCTTTGCTGTGGTCCGAAACACCAGAACATCACCAGACGCCCCACGCCATGGCCCGGAGAGGAGGCCCTGGGGCGCTGCACCCCAACTCTGGAGGACCTCAGGAGAAGCCGAGCAGGACTCTAAAAATATCCACCATCTTTCTCCACGACGAGAAGGTTTATTGTCTAACATTTTTCTTTTCTTTTTTTTTTTTTCTCCTCATGCCTGCATGCACCCTGCTTGTTAAATAAACAGGTTTTTTTTTCACTTTCCTCCAAGAAATTACTTTTGAACCTGTGGGGGAAGGGCTACCTTCTATTAGAGGACACATTTATCTCAGGATGTTTCCTCCTAATTTGTCTCAAACCGAGACAGGACTGTCCCTTTGCCCCTGTTGAATCTCCTGGACACTGAAATACCTAAAAAATCCAAACCTAATTCTCTTTCAAAGCACAAAGCTTATTCCAAGACCTTTGAATTTCTGGTGACTGACCTAAGCAAATCTTGGTGTGACGACTGCTGTGAGTTGAATTAGATGTCTACTCTGTCCCTGAGGCTAAATCAAAAACTTGCCACTTGGTTTCCTTTGTTCATCTCACCCTAAGTATTACACCCAGCCACTGCCAGGCTATCTGCAGAGCTGCTGACAATGAGGTGTTTGCTCAAAGCCTGCACCCTTGTTCCTCAGGTCCAGGGCTCAGGAGAGATCCAGAGAGGAAAAAAGTGACTGTGTTCAACAAACACTTTCAGTGCTGTCATGTTCAGGTCTTGTCTTCCTTTTGGAATACAGCTGGGATGTCTGAAGTCCCCTGTGTGCAGGGGTGAAACTCTGGCATTTGGCTGCTTGCTGGGTGATTGCACCAGGCTTGCAGATCCTAGGGATCTCAGGGAGCAGGGACACCACATGCCATCGGGCCATGGCGGGAGCAGGGATGTGAGCCTGGAATGGGGCATGTCCACAGGGGGCTGAGAGAGCGTGGCCCAGAGAGGCTCTGCCAGTGTGGGACTGTCTACATGAAACCACTCTGCTTCAGTGTCTTTCCTGGTGTCCTGGTAAAGCAAGAAGAGATAATTTTGGACTACATCTGTAAGGCAGGTCTGGGAAGCTGCTGAAATCCTTCTGGCTGCACAAGGGAACCTTAGTGCTAATTTGGCAATATTCCATTTCTAGAGGCTTCTCTCTCATAAACATCTGTCCTCCATGCCTTCCTTGGCTAATTTCCTCTGTTCTGCACTGCAGCCAAAACTTCATTTACTTTTCAAAGATTAGGAGCTGCCACTTCCAAGCAATGTCTGGAAGAAATTACTTCAGCAGCAAAAGATCCTCTCACAAAGTTGCTGGAAACATTACTTCCCAGCAACCTCAAGAACAACATGACGTAACAGAAGTGCCCACAGTGCAGCCTAAAGATGTAACCTGTACTGCCTTGCAGCATGGACCAGGGCTGCTTATCTACTGACTGGAATCAGGGAACACAGGTCTGGTGGTGCTGCAGGGTTTCCATGGAAGGTGGGAGCAAGTGAAACTATCTGCTGGCTGGGAAGAGTGAAGGTACTGTGCCTGCCTCTATTTAAAGGAAACTACTTTTGAAGTTATTAGAAAGTGGTTGCTGCCTTTGAACACTTCACTGTAAAATGAAGCAGGTAGAAACACAGAGAAGATGGTGCCAAGATTCTCAAATTTTTTTACTTAGAAATCTTCTTTCTTTTGGCCAAATAACTAACCCTTCTAAACCAGATCTTTACGTTTCCTGAAATGGGACCAAAACTTGACCCATTTGCTTCACATCTTAATTTAAGTGTAGTTGTGTCCCTGGGCCACTATATGGATTTCAATTTTGGAAACTGCTGTTCATGAAAATATTTGAACGTGTGGAGTGAGCTTTATCAGACCACCTTCAGGACACAGGAACATGGGGATCTGCAGTCATGCCTCAATTAGCATTTTTCTCTCCTGTTTCCCATTAAACACATTTTGAAGTCTCCTCCTACCTGCATGATGAGAGCAGAGAAATGACCAATACTATGGCTAATCTCTGCCAGATTCAAAAGGAGGTGCTGAGTCTACTTCTGTGACAGATGTTAAGCCAGTAATCCCAAAATGAAGCATCAAGAAGTCGACAGGTGTGAAGGACCAAGGGTACTGAGGAGACTTTCTTGACAGACAGTACAACAGAGTTACTCTTCCTAGAAGAACAGATGGACCCATAAGGAAAAGACAGAGGAGTGGAAAGGAGAAACAAAGTTAGACTGTGAAAGGTTGTGTGAAGTCCCACACAAGCAAAGAAGAGAAAACACATGCTTTAGTGCTACCTTGGATGGGGTCCAAAATGTCTTACAAACATGCAGCTAACATAGAATAGTCAAGATCAGTTCTGGTTTAATTTTGGTATATCATGTTTAAATTAGTGCGCTAGCTCACGTCAAGTACATGCTTTGTAATTAAATTTTGAAAGAACATTTTCTTTTCTGAGAAAGACTTTAAAAATGAATTGGTTATATTTCAGCTTTGTTGACAAAGATGGTTTCAGTTAATGAAAGACTAAACTGGATGCATTAAGAATGAAGGGAATATAAACCATATGGTGTTATGTTTGGTGCACTCAAAAGGGTTCTTCTTTCTACTGGATTCCCCGGGGCTGTTTTCAGACTGAAGGTGATATATGTATTTGTTTTTGTGCTTTAATATGAGATAACACAAATAGGTACAAGTTGGAAAGTTGAATGTTCTTGATACATTTGGAAGTGTCTTTCTGCTGAAACAACTGAGGGGACTAGGCCTGAATGTCTTATTCTTCACAAGTCAAATTCTAAAATTAGAATAGTTTATTTTTACGATTGAAACTTGCACTGTCTTGCTGCTGTTCTGTATTTTCACTGAAATTTATGGAATTTATCAAGCCCAGAGTGCATCCTTTTTGAATAAAGAACATCTCGTACTTTACACTGGACACTTTAGTATTCTTTTCTCAGAAGACTGCAAACCAATCTTTGGAAGGAGAGTTTATGTTGTTTTCAACAGTTGCCTATTAATAAGACGTTGAAGACATTCAAAAAACTGCATGAGCATGTCTCTCAGAAGCAATTTAAATACTTTCATTTTAGGATATTTCATTTTTACAACAAATGTTGGCCTTGGCTTCAAGAACCACCAGTTCTTGAACATTAAATTATCAGCTGCAGGGAGTACATGTGGTTCCAATAAAAAGAAACATGCACAAAGTTTATTGTAAGGAAAAGAATATCATCCAGTCTGATGTTATTCTTATTCTGATTTTATGAGAGTTTGGACAAGGGATGGGTAGTTGTGAATGTGTTTATGAATCCCAAACAGCTCTTGTATTTTGTTAGAAAAGATGTCTTTATGCTCCTTGTATTCAAAATGAGTTATATGTCCCCTAGTTCTTGAAAGGCATTGAGAAATTGCACCAGGAAGATTGCTGTCTCCAATATAATACATTCTTGACTGGCTCTATTAAAATCAACATTTCATTTCTTGTAAAACTTGCAGTATGTACAATCCTGTTACTGTTTGAGATAGTGGAAGTATTTTAATCAACCTCAGTGAGAATTTTTATGTATGTTAATAGAACAGATGAATTCCCTTTGTCACATAACTATCATGTGCCCTTTCTCCCACTGAAATCCCTTATTTATCTTCTCAGCATCCAAGCTGTCCTGGTGAGGTTTGCAGGATCAGTCTTGCATGTCTCTAAATAAAATAGGGAAATTAATAACCTCACGCTTATGAGAAAGCATAACTACCTATATAAGAAGTTGTTAGAATCTGTTGCCCAGAACTGGAACAGAGAAAGCTGTTCACCTGCAGCTGTACCACTGCCTTTGTATGAATTTCTTCTGCTTTGTAAAACATTACTTGAGAGACAAAAAGGTTTGCATAGTTCCAGGCAGTCACAAATGCCCTTGCATTTAGATGTAGATCTTCTGTATAGATCTTATCCAAATCTATTCTCCCACATCTGGTGCATCTGTAGAGAGAACACATCATAGTGTGTTGACAGGGACATCATGAGTCTTGGATATTCTGAAATTAACTTTGCTATCCCTACTGCTGTGTTTGTCTGCTAGCCTTTACTGCTGATGTACTTGATGATCCCTGGGATTTTTGTTGTTGTGTGATACTTTTCACTCTCCTGATTTGAAGATCACTGGTTGCATCTGCGATGGGGACTTCACAAGCCCATCATATGGACATGAGTACTGGTTTCTGATGACTCTCCCAAGCAACTGCAAGCTTCTTCAGGGAGGTGTCATGTGTCTTTTTCAGTGGGAAACTGAGGCACAAGGAACACTACAGAAGACCTCTTGTAGATTAGTCTTTTGTCTGCACTTTAAACAGAGGTATGACTTACCATTTCTCTTTGTTGAAAATTTGATCTCCCTTTTCTGAGTCAGTGTGAGCTGCTTCTTAGCTGGGTAATTTTTGGCTTCTCTGCTAATCTTTCAAATATATTTGTTAGTGCTGCAGTTTAGTGTTGTCAGCTCAGGTTTCAGGCTTTTGGCTCTACTCAGGACTCCTTTGTGAATCAGGGTGTTATACCTGCTTGTACCATCATCTCATCAATGTCTTTAATCCTCTGAAATTAACTCATTATGAAGGCACACTGTACAAATGGAGAGTGCCTTTTGTACTCCTTAAACAAAACAAAAGCCCAATAACATCAAATAAGTAGAGCTTGTGCTGCTTCTGTTGTGGTGTCCACGAATCCATTTTCTAAACTGATTTGGCTTATACAAATAGGTGCAACAATTGTCTACATTTATATACGTTGGTCTTATTCCACCTAGAGCCTTTGTGAAATTTTACAAAAAGGATAGAACACTTTTCTTCCATCCTACCCTGCTTTCTAACTTTCTCCCCGTCTTTCTAGGCAGTGACATATATCTAAGGAATGTTACCCCAGAGCTTGTTGTATTAGAAAATACAGTCTTCATAGAAGTGAGCTGAGAACTGAGCATAAGTCTAGAATTTCCACAGAAAACCTTTTTGTCAGCTAGGAGAAACCAGTTTTGTCAGCTAAAACTGTTTCACTCCATCACTGGCATGATGTCAACAACTGAACAAGGTATTTACACTTGCCCACATCCATGTATATATATGTGTACACCATGTATATTTACACCTGTGAATGGTATATGTGTACACCACAAAGCCTGAAGTAAACCCAGCAGATGTTGCTATTAGAGAGAAATGGAGGTTTACACTTTCCCCTGCCTTCACAAAGATGTTTTCTTATAAGCCACAGTCATGAAGACACAGTTCTGCTGAAGAGGCAAGTATATTAAACATTATCCACTGTTTAAAAATAATTATTGTTATTGAAAGCACTGCACTATTAAACATATAAACCCATAAGAAAAAATCTGTGTATGCAAAGACATTTTCTGAGTTGCTAACCTATCTCAGTAAAATCAGAAAGAAGCAAATTGTCATTAGATAGTGCCTTCATTCAGCTGAGTAATTGAGTCAGATGGTATATGAGTAGTGGCAGTGATACCAGCTCCCAAAATGCACAGTGTAACAAGCACCCTTCCAACTGCAAGCAGCTTCTAGATTGGTTAGTACTTGCATTTTTGCTCATTTTCTAGTTGTTTTGAGTGCAGAACAGCAACTTGGAAGAAAGGGAGAATTTTGTCATTTAGCAGGCTTTCAAACAGCACTAGTTGTTTGACCAAATTCCATTTCAGCCTAAGCTTGTCTTCAGGTGCTAGCAGTAAGCTATTTTCCACTACTAAGAGTGATGTTTAGTATCACCCAGAGCCAACATAAAGAAATTGTACAACTGAAGAAAAGTATCAAGCAGGCATACTGTTGAAATTTTTTATTTATATTTCACAACAACTGATCCTAGCCTGATTAAATAACAGATGTCTCAAATGGTAAATCTGATTAGATTTTTATTAAATGGGATAATGCCTAGTCCCCTTTGGCAGCATCCCTTTCGCCTTTGGTAGTCTCTGGGTTTGAATAAAATTCTGAATCACATGATGATAATTTGACTTTGCTACATTTATGTATAGATGACCATATAACTCCTTTTATATAATTAACATCTTTTAGTGGAAACCGCAGAATTACTTATGCTTTCTTGTCTGAATTTTTCTGCTTTAAAACTTAACTGCTTTCCCTGCTTTAGTAACTGTGTTTTGGTTTCGGTGGGGTTTTTTGTTTTGTTTTGTTTTGTTTGTTTGGAGTTTTTGTTTGTTTGGTTTTGTTTGTTTGTTTTGGGGGCGGTTTTGTTTGGTTTTTGAGTTTTTTTTAATATTTGGGTCTTTTTAGTGGCACAGTCTTATAACAGAAAACAAAATATGGTAAATGATGGGTTTGAATTGAACAAATGAAACAGCTCCTGGAACTGGAATTGACATTCTGTCATCCAGACTAACTATCAAACTAACTTCTCTTAAAGGAGGAGGTTGTATACTGCTTTATAATTTCTAGCAAAAAATTCTAATAATGTTCCCAGGATGTCATATTTTGGAGCATTTAAAGAAAACATGCTTACATGAGGAAAGCAGAAAAGCAGTCATTCTAGGTTTTTCCAGGTATAAGGGTTTTTCATTTGAGATGCTTTACTAAAGGTCAGTTTCTGTTTTATTTCCCATTATAGACCTAAGCCAGAACTTGCTACCACTTGAAAAGGCAGCATCTACAGTCACAGGTATATTTTGAGGCCTCCTGCAATCTTTACAAGGAGCTGCAATCTGTGATGTCTTTTGTGGCCCCTGCCACAGCCTGTTTGGAGAGCTGGTAAGGTGCTTGAGGTGATTCCTGATGCAGTCACTCCTCCCAGCACCACTGTTGTTCCACCATCCCCAGATCCTTAGTGATGCCCTGGAGCAAGTTGTTTGCTTGGCAGTAGATGAAGCTCAACATATTCTTCCAACATATGTTTAACTACAGATTCTAAATCGCTTTTCCTCTGTATGGGTGTGATTAGCTTAGAAAGCAACAAGGGTTGGTCTAAAAGTATATATGGGAAAATACTGCCATATAGAAGTACAAGGTGAAGATCACATCTCTTTAAAAAGAACTTGGGAGTATTCTCAAGCCCAATGACTTTTGATTCTCATGGGGTTTGAAAAGAAAAACCCAGCACTCTCCAAATCATTCCCTTAGCCAGTCTCTCCTCCCACCCCATCTGAAAACATAGCTAATGATTTGAAATGTAATAATATGTATATATAAAGATGAACTTGGAATTATAAACATGTAGGTATTGACCATTTAACTGTGTCATTTTTTCTTTCTGGTGTCCTTTGAGGTTGTCCTTTGAAATTCAAAGGAACTGACAAATGTGGGAATTGTGGGTTCATTTCAGGAAAATCTATCTCTGACATATGTGCACTTGTACACTTCTTTATTTTAACACAACGTAGGAAGATGAAAGCAAGGGTAACAGTAGATGAAGCACCTTTCCTTCTTCAGCTGTAGACTATGTAGTTTCACAAGAGTTGTTTCTAAATATTGCAGAAACCCCATGGGGTCATGCTAAAAATCTCACAGAGAAGCAGACTGCTCACGTAACAAACAAAACACATTGGATACTGAGACAGGGGAGTTTGGTGCCTGTGCTGCATACTTGGTGATGCCCTCACTCTCCAGTGGTAAGTTGGGGTTTTACAAAATCAGCAGCTGTATCTCTAGGAATCATCAATTTTGCTTTTAGCAAATCTAATGGATTAGTGATTACCCAGTGGTTGCATGTTGCAGTGGTATGAACCTATTAAATGTTTCCTTCCAGAAACACTCAAAAACACAGCTAGAAGGGACCCTCAGGATTAGAATATCTCCAAGCAGCAGTCCTTGCCTCCCAAGACATATGGAAGGCAGCACCCTTCTCAGAGGTACCATGGAAGAACAGCTGATACACAAGTGAGTAAGAACCCATGAATCTGGGATGTTGAGAAGTGAGAAAGGAGCAAACTACCCAGCTCCTTGTTTGGGGTGAAATGGAGGGATAAGATAGAAATACTGACGGTATTACTGGGTTATAATTTTTATTTTCTCCAGTGGCAGATCATCAGGGTTAGAGGAGAAGTTCAGTAGGAGATCTCCTGAGATACCCCACAAATGTATGTGTAAAAGGAAGCAAAATAAGTCTTGGAGAGCCATACCCGAGGTTGATTAGTACATACAACCACAGAGTGACTTTTATCCTCCTTTTTCAAGCCAGCAGTATTTTCAATTTTTTTTTGCCAATTTTTTTTAGTGGCAGAGACTTCAGCCTGAAAAGATTTTCTGCACAAAAATAGTGATTTTTCTTTTCTTTACTCTAAATTTAATTTAAAGACCTCCATCTGATCTAACTTGCTTATGTACAGAAGCCCAGATCTCTTCCCTCAGTGCTTCCTTTGCAGACCTCTTTCGTGCTATGTTTCCCCATCTTGTAAGAAATACAGGAAATTTTGGGATTTCTGCTATTTGTTGTTTTAGGTACGATCCATAATCGTTAAAAGGTGCTTTTACATGATTTGTACAGCGTCAAAATCTAGAGACATGCCATGAACACTAAACCCTTTTGGACAAACTATGTTATTCTCCTCAATAGAGTCCTTGAATTAGCGACAAAATCAGCTTCTTGCTATGCACATTCACAGGAATACCTCTTCATTTCCCTGCAAAAATTTCATCATATAAGCAGCATTTGTGATGTGCCAGCAAGGTCAAAACCTCTGGGATAGTCTGGAGAGGCATAAAGTGCATGGCTCCCTGCTGGGACTCTTCTTTATCCCTTTCAGTGCAGGGAACACCCATCTTGAAGATTCACTCACCAAAGCTATGGCCATCTGTCTGAAAGGGTGCATGCCTTTCTTGCTGCTGCTGTCCTTACTCTTCCCACTCTTCTTTCCATATTTACTTACAAACACTTCCCTGACTTCTTTTTTGCTCTTCATGTGGCTGGCATTTATAGCTAGTCTCTATTACTGTTAAGTATCTTTCTTTTTCAGCTTTGGATCCTGTCTCTTTCTTGGACATCTTGGACAATTTCCCCACATCTCATGGCAATAATTCTGATGTCTGATCCTGACTTACTCCAGGAACTTGTGCTACAGGTCAGTCCAGAGAGGCACAGGGGTGAAATCTGTTGAGAGGACAGGGTTTGGTGGTGCTGTTACCCCTGATAGCAGAGAAAGCTGAGGGAATTATGGTATATGACACAAACCCTGGAATGCGAGTTGAAGGCATAAGGACCAAAATACAGATAGAAAAGTCGGAGACTGAATGGACCCTGGAGACATCCCCTCACACACAACAGCACCCTGTTTACACAAAATCTGTCAGCACATTACTGCACCTGGAACATTAGCAGAAGGGATTCTTATTAGCATCTGGTTTTGAGCTGTGTAGTAATTGACTTTTTTGTTTGTCTGACCTGGCTAAACAAAAACAAAAAAAAAGTTGTTGTATTTACCTGAAACAAAATGTGTTTATTTTTCTTGGTGAAATTAAATGGCAAAAAGAAACTACCCAGAAATTACCAACACATTTCTTTCACCCCTAAATAATATCTTTTGTGTGGTGGTTGGACTTGGAGGTTAAAGGTTAAAAAAGAAAATACTTTGTATAATCTGTACAAAATACTACATGTTTTTGTGCTCTTGAAATTGAAATGTCAAGATAAAATTTTCAATTTTTTTGTTTTGCTTACATTATATATGGCTATTACTGAAACAGTATTTTTCAGGAAACTGTGCTCTGCAAAAGAAATCCTCACCTAACTCTTTCATAGAACATAACAGCATTGTGTCCTCACAACTTGCTCCCCAGTTAGAGCCTGACTCATGACCAGCGCCATAGCCTTCAATGGGACTGTGTGCTTGAGAGGGGGGTTGCTGATTTCAATCAGGCAATTTAATGTTTCCAATTATAGGAAATGTATCTGGAAGGATGCCAAAATGCTAAATAGCTTGATAAAAAAGAAAGGTTCCTTGTTTCAATTATTTCTTATTCCACTACACGCTTCCCCTGCCACCACTTAATTAGAGACGAGAACTCCACAGGAGATCCTGTTCTTTATTAATTCATTTTAAAGTTATTAACTGTACTTGCAACAGCAACACCAAAGCCTGAATTTAATGCAAGCTCTGGGTAAGGAAAGGGAGTCCAGTGGATATGTCATTAGCTTGGCACTGGAGTGGCCATATTTCCTGCTTCTGACAAGGCCTCCTTGTGCAATCAAATCACTTGGACACAGATGACTAGAGGTGTTTCATTTTACTCCTGTGGAAAATCATGAAAGTCAGGAACCTCTAGTGATCAGATGCTTTGTCTCTCTCTCTGTGACAGTTCCTGTTTTTGGAAGGGTCTGTGAGGATAGCTATGTGTGGAATTGCTCTGTGATTATTTAAGAAGTCCTGAAAGCAATGTAACACATGTATTTTTGGGCTTCATGATCACATTTTCTTTCACTTTGCAGCAACTTTTGGGAATGGGGCTAACTGCACCATGTCAGATATTTATATTAGGCCAAATGTCAAGTAAACACTTTCTTCCTGCAGGAAGAAGGAGTGGGTTGTATTGTTTTCTGTAGCACCTATGTCCTTCCTAATACAGGAATCAATGGGAATGGTAGCTGAAAGCTGAGACTGTGATTTTTACACCATTCATTACAATTCTAATTTTTAAAAAGTGGCCTCTGAGCTAATGCAGCAGAAGAGTTTGCTATTCCCCTGAGGATTATGGCGTTTAAAGGGCCAGAGCTTCTTGTAGCAACTAGTTGATAGCATTAGGAGCTTAATGCTTGTTTGGATTTTGCTAGCAAAATGTAGGTAATATAAGAAAAAGAACCCGCAGCAAAATTTACAAACCAATTAGTCAGCATTACAACAAGTCATTTCACAAATGAAGCCACCAATGGAAATGTTTATATTGGGGATTTATCTAGCCCTTTGAGCTATCTTGTTTCTGATTTAAAATACTTGGGTTAGCTCCCTGAAATATTCTGCTTGCAACAGCATTGGCTTAAATACAATAGAACAACACGTTAAATTGTTTGTTTGTATAATGACTTGTGGGACAGGTCCTCACTCCTCACTTGGTGCAATTTGACAGGGATTACAGGCTCAAGAGCTGTCGCTACATAATTAGTTGTCAACTAATTTGTTCTAAGGCAGGATAACCTGAGGAACATTTTCACTAGTGATAGTTACTGAAATGTGTATTTTACTGGATGCATTATCCCATTGCTGACATTCACATTTTTCCTTAGAGCACATGCTTGGGAGCTTTACAGACCACAGCACCCTTATTACTCTGTGGTTTGGATGTTTATTTTTCTGTCTAGGACATCTGTGATGCAGCTGTCTCTCTATCCCCCACTGCTTTACTGCATAACATACCAAATTCCTCTAGCCTGTGTTGGCCATATCACAGCATTGCAGTGAACAGTGGGATGAAAGTTGATGGAGCTGGGTGGAGCAAACCTGGCCACACCTGCACCTTGACAACATGTTGGACTGTCTCAGAGCTCACAGGCAGTCCTGAATTAATGTCTGAAGTAATCCTACTCAGATTTAGGATTTCTTCCTTACTGTGCTCCAGAATTTACTGAAATTTTTTTTTGGAGTACTGGGTCTTAAGCACGTTTGGTCTTGCCAGAAGGCCAGGAGCTACTTCTACATGGCAGTGCAGATTTAGTCCTTTTTAGAGATGCTAAGAAACTACAGAGCCCACAGTTTCTGTGGGTGCCTCTGGGCTCATGTCATCTAAGCAAGATGCTTATGTTGAGGAGCCAAGACTGGGCTTCTCAAGGTAACTCATGGTCTAGGTGTATTCAGTTTGTGTACCTGGGCTTGAATGTAGCACAGAATTCCTTGGGAATGTGGAAAAACAGGGAACTGGCTTTCAAAGGCCATTTGCTACAAAGACGGTGATGTTGTCAGAAATCCAAAATTACTGGACCTAAATTCCAATTAAATAGTCATCATTATAAAATATTACACTGCTCAGTTGTATTTACATGCAACAATTGCATTTCATTATTTTTATTAACCATTCAGTAGATACAAAGTCTCATTTATGACCACTTAACAGCCAGGCTCTTAATATTTGTAGTGCAATTAGCCTGAAACAGTCTTGAATAATGTCCTGTTTACAACTGAAGTAATAAAACAAGAGCACCAGGGGACAGAAAGGCTAATTAAAGGGGACAATTGGAGAAACAATCCAGAGCTGGATGGCTGGAAACACGCTGTTACTACTCCTGTATGGGGTAGATTTATGCTAAAGGTGATTAAACCTTAAAAGTATTTGGTTTCTTTTTGCATTTCTGTTTGGACTGGCTGGACCTGATTCTCATTTACAGCCAGACTTCTTTGCACTTCCAGGGGCAGTATGAAAAGCCTTTAGGAGGATATTTACTGCCAACGTGTTCTAAAAAGGCAATAAAAATCAGACTGGACAAAAAAATTAATAGAAACAGTATTCCTACCCCTAAGTTCTTGATATTTTATAAAGGCTGTGGGATCTTAAGGAATTAATATCACTCCTGTATAATGAATACAGACTGACTGAATCCAGGTATGTTGTGTAATTAGTGCTAACATCCAAACCCTCCCAGAGTCTGCTGGGCTTGGCCAAACTGCTTGGCCACCACTCATAAACTGAATGGGGTAGCAGTGATTAGGGGACTCTTGCTACACTTCCAAATTCAGCTTTTTATTGGGAAAACTGTTCACAGAGTGCATTTCACATGCATATTCTTTAGGAACATAGTTTTGCAGTTTTGTGTGTGGACCCTTAATGAGACAAAGCTAAAAATCAAGACACCTGAGGAATAGGATGTTTTATGGTTGTTGTCAACCAGTTCAGAGTCTTACCCTTTCAAACTTTCTTCTGCAAGCTGGAGAGCCAAGATTATGTTTCTGTTTAATCTTTTAAACAAAAGCTGATCTTCTCCTCTATATATATATGTCTAAGAGGTTTATCTTTCTTTCCTAAGTATACTGAGATTTGCAACAGAGATGCAAGATTTGATAATGCTGGAAGTTTGAGACCTGCAGTGTAGCTTTACTCGTGGGCCACATGATTACACTGTGCTTCCAGATGAAATCAGTAGGAGTTTTGCTACTGTTAGGTTCAGTGATGAAAGAAATCTGAACCGAGGAACATTACGGTATCCATTACTGAAGAACTATCAGATAAGAAAATGTTGTAAGGTTTGTAATAATTTGATAATTAACATATTGTTCCTTGGTTGTCTTATATATGATATATTTGTCCTATACTTGACATATGTAAAGTTGCTTTAAAGATTTTATGGGTAGTATGAGAGATTATGTTTTTATACCCCATATTAGAGGTTATTTTTTCTCCCAGATCAGTGGTTATGTGCACACATAGGAACTCAGGAGGACCCTGGAGATGTTCCTAATTTATATTATCTAGATGCGATGTAGAAGGTGGGCAGCACCAGCTGCACTCTTGTGCAGGTGAACCTCACACCACGCTGGTGCTGTGCACCAACCATGTGAATGCCTGCCAGTTCATTTCCGCTCTAACTCCATCAAAGCTGGAAAATCCAGCTGCAGACTTTCCAAGATTTCTTTCCGTCCTTTTCAACTCAGTAACCATCTGGGGAACCAATGTGACAAATGTTGCTTTTTCTGCATTTCAGACAGTATCAATCAGGATGTTTTGAGAGGATGAAGATAATATGTCTGAAGAAAATGTCTTTGGAAGCTTGGAAGCTTCTAGTTACCAAAAGACAGCAGTTCAGGTGAGCTGGGAGGTTTGAAGGGGAATGGGGATGAGTCTGCAGATGTGTAAAAGGACACTTGGCCTTCAGTAAACTTTATTCAACATACTGGTTAGGGACTAGACACACTGATAGTAAAAAATTGAGAGGTATGGCAAAAAGGAAGAAGAAAACTGAAAAGTTGGATCTGAAAACTGAAGTAGCCTTATCAGCCAGGCTACTTGAAACCTTGGCTGAACTGCTGGGACTATTTTACATAGGAAACAGTCATGTCCAAAGATATTTATAGGTAATGATCAGGCTCAAATTGACTATAAATTGTCAGTACATTTTTCTTCCATAATAAGTCAATGCACTTTTAATCAAATTATATACAGGGAAAAGATTTCTTAGAGGGCAGAAGAAGTCATATTATTTGTTCATGATTTGACAGTAAGAACTCTGTTATTTTTAAAAGGATTTTTGAATGACAGGAAATTGAAATGAGCAAGGCAAGCTGGGAAGTAGCCTGTCTTCTAAGGAAACTGGAGTGCAGAATTTATACATTGTGTGTGATGGATCTCATTCCCAGTCTGTCCTGCCCAAGATCTTTGGATCTTGGAACTATCTTACAATATTTATTGGTCTCCTGGTTCAGAATCCAGGCTTGTCAGTAGTGCAGGTGCTGAAGAATTGTGGGTTTGAGTCAAAGTCACTGGTAAGGGCAGCTTGTTAAAAATTATTCCCATCATACATCCTTCTGTTTGCTGTCAATATCAAGGTGATAAAGAGGCTGGTTAAATAGGAGAGGTTGTTATGTGAAATGCCTCTCTTTAGAGGCTGGCAAGTTGCCTTTACATTAGTAGCACTAAATGCCCTTTATTTTTTTTTTTAATGAAACCCTGTGGAAGCTGTGCCTGAGGAAGGCTCATGAAAAAACACCAGAGGCACAACACTTTAAAACTCATTTAGGAGTGGAGCAATCCACAAGAAGTGGTGTGAAACACTCACAGTACCAGGCTTACCTGGAGAGTTGGCAAAACTTCACAGGCAATGGTTTCTTCTGGGGACCCAGTCCTATAAATTAGGAGAGGATTTTATCACAGGCTAGATTTATGAATGTAATATTTATGTCAGGGAGGGACTAGAGAGAAGAAAGATAAATTTTTAAAACTGTTTAAAATATTACTTGTAAAAAAAAGTTTCATTAATTTTATCTTTATGAGCCAGCTGGATGAATCAATAGAGAGCAAACTTAACTATTTTAAGATTTTTGGAAGGACACTTGCATCTTCTTTTCTTTCAGTGATTGCAATCATTTCCCTGTTTCTGAAAACCTCTGGTGTTGGAATTTTTAGCAACTCTTCTCTACACATAAATGTCTGGGCTTATGAAGGTCTATGCTGTTCTTTGCATGCCAGGCTTTACTGGTCATTCACATGAGGGAATCACAGTGTCTCTAAAGAGGTATTGGATGTTCAGGGAATAAGTAATAGGCCCCAGTTATTTTCACCTTGAAATCACTGTGGAGAATTCAGACTTTGGCAGAGAAAAGTGTTGGCATTTGTAACCTGCAGTCTCCTGAAATATCGATATTTTCACGCAATCAGGCCTCAAATCTGGCCTTCAAACACCCTGTCTCTGGATCTGGAAACATGAGCCCCTGGCAGCTGCTGTAGGCTGGTTGGCTTCCTCCACCCCCTTAAAGTAAACAAGAGATCCTGTTTCTAAGCCATGTGCCTGTAGGTCTAGCTGCTCAGGAAGGATGAGGAGCAGCACTGTCTTCAGACCCTTAGCCCACAGTGGAGCCACTGAGCTCTTTTGGCCCTTTGAGGGAGAAGGTTTGAGTCTCAGAAGACTGAAGTACCTGTCAGCATTTCTCTGCATGACAAGGCCTCTGCTACAAGGAGAGGGAAAGTGTATGGTGGCCATCCTAGCCATCCTCACAGTCAGCAGGGTCAAGCTCCTACCCTCCATGGTCATTTATACCCCTGCCTTGCTTCAGTGAAGGCAGAGGCAGGGCCTAGCACCATTTATGATCCAGAGCTGGTGTTTACTGCTCCTGTGTACAGGAAACCTGTTATGTTCTCTGCACTGGTGGTTGCATGTCCCTTGTATATCCTCCAGGGACAACCAGCTGGGAGCAGTCTCAGTCCCACTGTGGCTGTACATCTGCTTCCTCAAGGCATCTAAGGCCTTTGCTACTTTTTTACATCCAGAAGAGATGGTCTTTGCTTTCTATTTGAGACCCCTTGGGAGACACAGAAGCCATATGCAGGCATGTGGGCTCTTCCCAGCTCCTGGAGTGTGAATAGCTACTGGTCACAGGTTAACCATGCTGGCGTTTGCCAATGAGCAGTTGTAGTTTCCTTAAGAGTCTTAAAGGATTGCACTCCTGCTCAGGACCTTGAGGTTCCTTCCAACCTGGTATCCAATGGTTCTATGATGAAATGCCACAGGGCTGAAATCTGATCTCTAACAACTTCAAACCCTATTGAATTTTCAGGATAAAATCCATCCTGCAGGAAGGGACAGGACACAGCCATCCAAATGGCCTCTCCCCACACAGCATGCAATCAACAACAGTGCAATTGCTTTCTCGCCATCCCTCACTGCAGCAGAGCTGGGATGACACATTCTGCTTTCTCTGCTAGCAGCAGGAGCCACCAGCACTGTTCACCAGGGAAAATCTGGCCCAAGAGGAGCAGTCTCTGTGCAATTATGCAGTACGTCAGCATGTCTACCCATAAAGTGATTTATGACTCATGTCAGTGCAGTGCATAGCAAGGTAGGTACAACTGTGCCAGTAAGAGAAGATTCACCTGGGGTGTGGAGGATTGTCTAAAGCTGCCAGTTCCAAAGGGTTGTGATGATGTACTAGTCCAGGCCCAGACATGCTTTAATCAGCTCCATCTTTATTATATAGCAAACAAACTCTTATGCTAAAGCAGAGAAAAAACACGCTAATAGGTAAGCCCTGTGGCCTGCAGCTCCTGAGGAGTGATCACCCTGTCCCATCTGCAGAAATACAGGTAAGGACCAAGGAGATGTGCTTATAGATGCTCTCCTGAATTCTTGTCACAATGCACATGGAGCCAACTGAAACTGTTCCCTCAGTGCTGAAGTGACTGACCAACAATGATCAGTGGTGAGAAAAAGGGTCTCAAGTAAGAGAGAAGGTGTCGCTACTGGGTTCAAGCTGTTTCCTGGAACATTTCTTTGTTCCACTTCCCTCCCTTACCCAAAGCCCATATCTGTGGGAGAGGTATAACATCTCTGCTGTCATGTCAGACTGTGGCTCGTGACTGTACTCCCTGGTTACCCATTTCAGTTCTCGCTCAGGCTTTTCCCAGTGGTGCCTTGCCAAGCCCATATGTTTGGCTGTAAAAGGTTACAAAGCCCATAGATGAGCTTAGCCATCATGGCCAGGATGGTTGCAGCCAGAGCAAGGCACTTGTCTGAGCAGATATCACCTCAGCCATGGCTTTGAATGCTGATATAGACAAGAACCTTGGGCACAAGTGGAGCCTGCAGAATGGCACAGCTTAGCAGCAGTGATGAATGAGCTCTTGCCAGCCCTTTCCTACTGATGTCACCCATGATGCTGAAGTATCTACAGATGAATTAAGTGGTGGAGTTGAAGACTAGGACCCGAGTCCTCTCCAGAGACTGAGCAAAGCCCTGCCAAAGTGCCCCTCAGGGTCTGGGAAAGAGCTACCCACTGATGACAAACTGTGGAAAGATGCAGTAGATAGGGAAGGTTATGTGATAGAAGCATATTTGTCTGTGTGAGGTGCTTGTGCTGGTGGGCTGGAGGGAGCCTTTAAATGTAGTGGCTGCAGCTGCAGAGGAAGGGGAAGTGAAAAAAACCATTTTGTTAGTTCCTGCAGCAAGTAGGTCATTGCTCTGATTTTTCCAAATGATCATGAACTACACATGTTTTCTAAAGATCTCCCTGTGCTTCCCTTCCTTTGTGATCTGAGGAGCATTGCTGTTAGTGGTCCCAGGCTGGGAAGCTCCTCACCAAATATTTCAAATGGGGAAGCAAGAGGTGCAAGTTGAGTAATGTTGGTTAGTCTTTAATCATTATTAAATTATTGCTTTGCACTGGTCCCTGGCAGTTACTGACAACAACTGCATTTCACACAGCCTGGTGTGGCATAATGGTAGGGCTGTGCTATACCTCATTGAGAACCTCTAGGCTGGGCCCTGTTCAGGTTAAAAACTACAAAAATAACCAGTCCCTCTTGGAAGTTCTGGATGCAGTAGCTAAGAGCTTACAATCTGAACAAACAAACTGGAGGTAAGGTGCGAGAACAGGGACATAACATAAAAGAAATGCCATTTATTATGATAAATTGCTTAGCAGTTGTTTAAGGTATTGAAGTATTATCATACAAATAAATACTTGATGAAAGCAGAAAGAGAAGTGCCTGAGGTAATAAAGATTTATGAATTCCTGGTTGAACCCCAGTGATTTAGACCAGGATGGGAGTGAAAAAAAAGAAGCTTGTTGAAGGGAAGATCACTTTTGAAAGAAATGAAAAGAACTAACCCCTGCCTAAGCAGCTGCTGGGGGTGGGAACACTTTTATACTTATAGCCATTATATTTCTAGCAAGAATATGTTACTCCTTGAAAAAAGACTGTCCCCCCAATTGATCTGTTGATATCAGGATGGTGCTGGTAGTGAGAGTGGTCATGAAAGAAACACCAAACTCAGAAATGGAACTGATGTATCAAGTTGTCACTGAAGGAGTCTAGAGAGCAGCTGCTCTCAGGTGTATAGGACTACCTGTTCATAAGTGAAAATTGTAGCTTAGATTGATGTCATGCGAATATTTTATTTTTTTCACACTGATACTAAGACACATATAGAGAGAGAAAAAAAGAATGAAAAGGCAAATATCAAGCACACAGTGAAAACTAGACAAGTAAGTGCCATCACACTAATCAAAGTATGTCTATATAGGGAAGAACAAGATCACAAAAGACATACTCCAGTAATACTAACAAATCTAGTGCAAAAATGAGGACTTTTCTGGCTTACTAAGCAACTGAATTTCAAATACATAAAACAAAACTGATATTTAAAATAACTGAAAACATGTGTAAAACTCCTATCTATATTCATTAGATAAAGCATGCTGCATTCATATTTAGGATAAATTGATTAATTTAATAAACTGCATAAATGACAGTAGATAATTTTTTTTGGGTGACAATTTTTACTTTACTGTGTTACTACCCAAATTTCAGGCACCACTCAAATTCCCCATTATTCCTGAAACAGGATTAAAGAGTATGTCAGTGGTTCACTGAAAAGGCCCTCATCCATGCAGAATTATCTGAATGTATACACATGGAGACCACCGAGGTGAGAAAACACAAGGCCCTCTTTAAGGACATTTGTTTGAGAAAAATGTAATAAAGTGTCACAGATGTATTTCTCAGCAAAGAAATCTGTGTGGAAAGGGCCAATATATAGTGCACACCTGTACAGAGCTCAGTAAAGGAACCTGTGGTCATGATTGGCTCCTCTGGGCATGACCTAAATGATCACACCAGTGTTACGTGGAGGCAGATACATGACTGTTCACTGTCTGTACTAACTGCAAGGGTTGCTCAAGCCTGGCTGCAGCCCCAGAAATGGAGAACCTCTCCTTCAAACACTGTCAGTGAGGGGACTAGCATGCCTGTAGGGCTTCCTGCTTGACAATGCACAATTCATTATAGCACAATTTGGCCTGGTGCTGTGAACTTTAAATGCGTGTAAAAACTTTTTTGGCAGATGCCATATCCGTGGTAATATTAAACATTTGCACTATTATCTATCAACATTTTCAGTGGAGACTGTTGTGGCTGAGTCAAGTTTTTTCTTTGCTTAATCCCACAGTCCTAAGGTTTCATGGGTGAGGAAATGCCTTGGTGGTTTCACCTTCCTGACATGCAGATCTAATCATGACTGATCTGTAGAAATACACTCTGATAGATGGGCCTAGGACCAGATACTTCAACTCAGCTTCTTTCTTTCTCTTTCAGAGGCAACTTAAAATGAGTAACAAATTGAGGAGGACATGGTAGGACCAGGAGACTTGAGATGATTCCTGGATCCATCAATCCATTAGTATGTCTCACCTTCCCACGGTGCTGTGGCTGCTACCCCGTGTTCAGCTTGGGGTTTGAACAATGCAGAGGCTGTGGCAGGGAAGAGGGGGATGGAAAGTGGCACAATAGATAAACCTACATGTGCATCTCCCCCACAGCTCCAGTGCCCACTCTGGTGTCCCTGCCAGGTCTGTGAGGCAAGCAGGGGACTCTGCTACCCCAGGGTGGTGTGAGCACCAGCCCAAGTGCACAGTCCATGCATAAGGGAGGGTTCCATTCAATTGCTTGTTAGGGTAAATGAATTAACTAGATAATTCCTGACACAGAGTGGGAAGCATCCAGGAATCTTTTTGTAAACGTCTTCAGCCCAGTCTGGGAGAAAGAGGTTCGACATTCCTGAAGCAACCAAATAGGTTTTCTGCAGCTGTTTCTGCATAGTAAACCTACTGATTTTCTTAAACGAACCAAAAAATGCATCAGCTTTTAAGCCAATCTTTTTCAAACTCAGATGCCTACAGTTATGCTCCTCAGTGTGAAATGAGGTATGTAAAAATAAGTCAGCTATTTCAGTCATATGTGTGCTAATCAGAAGTGAAGACAAGCCCAGAATTGGAAGAATCCTCCAAGGGAATACAATGGAAACAAGTCTGGACAATTGATTAATGTGGAAAAGCTGACATAGAAATGAGAACCAGACTTTCATAACACCCACTGCTTAAATTTTTATTTTTCAAGCTTCATAAATAGCAGAAGTTTCATCTGAAGAGAAATTTGAGTGGAATTATGCTCTAAATATCAGTTACATTTGTTTTCAACGTGGTCATACATTCTATTCATAATATGTTCAAATATATGTGATTTTTTTACATTACACTGTTAGTTTATGACAGGTACATATTTTGTGCATTGTCCCAGGATGTAACTTCATAACTTATGAATTCTTTAGCTTTATTTAAAGAAAGATCTTAAAAACTAGATGAGTTTTCAGCATAGTGGAGAAGATTCAGTAAGAACTGTCTGGAGTATGAGGATAACTCTGAGCTCACAAACCTTTCACTTTGTACTCATGTGATCCTCAGGGCAGTCAGACATTGTGATTATATTCTTTTTTTATAGGTGAAAAGTTGAGGCTGCCTTTTGAAAAGTCCATATTACAAAAATGGTACAATAATTGGCTTCCTTACATATATCCTTCCTGAATTCTTTCGCTGTTGCATGAGTCTAATGTAGACAAGACCCATATGTGGTTAATGAAGTGGAGTCTGGTTCACTGTCTAAAGTCTGCTGGGGTAAACGTGTGGTTTCTTCATCTGTAGAATCAGGATCAGGATCACTATACTTGACAGACAAGGATGCTATGAAAATTTGTTCATGTCTTCATCCCAGTGGCAATATGCAAAATACCATCATACATGCTGAGAGTTAATTATGTTTATTATGACCAAAATTCATTTGCCAAGAGCAGCAAAATAGCACTGGAGTTGGTAGTACTTACTCATCCTCACCCATGCCTGTGAAAAATAGCTTGCAAGGAGTAGGATAACATCCTGAGAGTTCGTTGAAGTTTATCTTTTAACCTGCACCTTCAATCAACTAAGAAATGAAACTTCTTCCCATGTATATGCAGCATTGGCCTGTTGATGACAATCAAGTCATGTTCCTTTGAGCCTGGATCACAACGTCACCATGAGCTGTGGGTGACATCCTCTGAACTGCTTGACAGTAGTAAAAGAAAGGGCCTGACTCTGACCTGTTTCCTGCTGCTCCTGGCTGAGCTCTCTGGCTGGACCCTGGACTGGCTCATCCTCTCACCATGCCGGGGGCTGCCCATGGGCTCTGTTAACAGCCTGGGCTCTGCCTTTGTTCAGTCCCGGGGAGCAGCTCACGTGGGTGAGGACATGGTCCATGCTAGGCTTACATCTGCTCCCGACTCACCGTTCCTGCAGGAGCAGCTACTGCAACCTGACAGACATGAGAAGGACAACCAGCACCATGGCAGGATTTTGGATCGGCCAGTATGGGAGGCATGCAGTCTGCCTGGGTGTTCATCCCTGTCAGTCTAGCTAATCCTTCAAGGAAAGTCATCTTCTCTCTGGTGTGTTGGACCCCTCCCAAAGAGTGGAGAGGATTAGAGGGGTGGATGCTCAGAATCCCTAAAAATCATTCCCTGTTTTAGGAGGCTACATGTGGGTGATGCACTCATAATACAGCCTTTCTGGTCACTTTGCAAAAGGGCTGATCTGCCTTATTCTGCACCCAGATGGATTATTATTTTGATGTAATGAAGAAACACCCTGCTGGGGAAGTCCAGCCAAAAATAAAGTCACTCATCTGTGACCTTTATTTTAATTCCCAGCCAGCCTTCATTGTTTTCTGACCTAATCATGCCCACTGGCTCCTTAAATTAGCTTTGTGGATCTAAAAGACGCTGTACTTGTTTCAAGAGCGTTTTTAATTGAGCGAAGTTGTAATTACCTGACGTAAAGCTCTCTCAGGTAGAAAGAGATTATGTATTCATTCTTGTGTACGTATCTGAAAGCATGCAAAATGTACTCAGGAATTTGTCAACTACAAGAAGAATCATGTTGCTTATACTGTTGATTACATATAATTAGAATTTAAAAGATACATGATGGAAAGGCAAACAAGCTAGGAACTCAGCTTGGATTGAAATTACCCATAGCTTTCAGTCATTTTCACAGCAAGCATGAACTGTCAAGGACTGCTCTGTGTTTTTATTTAAATGCTCACTCAGACCTGAGAATTATTTTGATTAGATTATATTATGGCAACATCACTTCCTCTGTGTGGTCTTGTCCATGCAGACCCAATTAGTGCATCATTTCACCACAGCTAGGGAGACCAGGAGACGGGTGTGGATGTGTGGAGAGAGAGTGAAAAGGGAAAGCAGATGTGGTTCAAAGATTTTTTCCATCTGATTTTCAAAACAACTTCCCACCACCCTAATTCTATTCCTGCTGGCGTCAATTGGAGTTCTGCCATAGATTGCAGTGGGAGTAGGGCTAGGTCAGTGCATGAAACCTATTGAAACCACATCCTCATTTGATACGTAATTGAAAGCTTCACAAATAATTTTTGTTCACTCTTACAGTTTTTGAAATTGAAAACTATCAGGGATGGGGGGACACCATGGATTTTGAAGTATATTCTCAACACAAGTGTGTTGAGGTGGCCCTTCACATCCTGGGATTTGTTGCTCCATGGAGAGACTTGTGGTGCTCATGCCACATCATCAGAGTCCTTCTCTCAGAGGTCTGAGACACCACAGGTGGCCACCATTCTGTGACATAGTGAGGTCAGAAGACCGTGTGAAACTGTAGGAAAGTGGGAATATGTGCTGGTGGTTTGCTAGATAAAAGCAGCAAGCAATCCTTTGTGCCAGAACTCTCTACTGAGCCATGCCAGGCCATGATTGGGAATGGGTGAGCTTTCTTTTTTCCCAGCTAGCATAGGCTTCCTCCTTGGATGTCAGGGAGGGAGATTTTTCATTCCTTTTGCTGTGGTTTTGTTCTGTGTGAGGGGAGCATGGTGCTCCAGGAGGATGAAGGAGGATGAGTCAAGTGGGTAAGAGAGCCAGGTAGCGTTCTTGCTTTCTCTGAGACAAAGGTATTTGGCCAGGGAGAAAAGGGCTGATCAGAACCCTCCTGGATGAGTTTTTTGTACCCAATGGCTATATGACATCTTTCCCAAGTCCACAGTGCTGAACAGTAAGTGCCACTGTGGGTTCTGTAATAATGCAGCTTCCTAAGGATGTGCTCAGGGCACACCTTGAATTAAGGCTTGACTCAGAAAAGCAGCCCTTGCACGTTCCTTTGGCTTGTTATGTACAAGTGCAGGCAGATGTGAACATCAAGTGACTAACATTCCTGATTGCTTCTTAGTTAAAGAGGTGGTTTTATAAGTATATATATAAAACATAAATATATACATATGTGTTCTGTGGCCACTGGTGAACCTTTTTGGATTGTTGCCCTGAATTCCTGTACTTTATGCAACACTGTTTTAATCTATGAAAATTCTGAACATTTGGGGGGGTTCGCTGTACTATAGTTTGCTCAATGTGATACAGCTTCTTGCACTGATAAGGACTTTTATCTGTGAGTAATTTCTGAGAAGGAATTCTTTAAATAAATTAAAAAATAAAAAATTCAGAGGAAAGAGATAAAATGCCTTATATCACAGCAATTATAGAGAAATACCTTTATTAAAGGGGAGAAACCCCTCAAGCCATGTTTTCTGTGAGCAAAATACCTAAAGAGAATGTTTGCTAGCACAAACTTCAAGCTTGAAAACTTCAAGCACAATGTCTAGACAGCAGGTATAATCCATGCTGAAATGCCCAATCAGTTTTAGAGCCTAACCCAGGACCCACTGACATCAATGAAATTGTTATCTTGGTCTTCAGCCCAGACTCTCACTATGGCAGTAGACCCTTTAAAACAAATGTAAAGAGTACGGGTAGTGGAGGTGTTGGGATGGGATTCACAGTTTTGGCCTCTCTGTCAGCCCTGACCCCACTCTCAAGGAGGTAGTGGAAATCACTTAGTCCCACCACAGCCTTGTTCTCGTATCTGTACTACTGTGCCACTAAAAACATAATTCCTTGACATTAATCAATAATCACTGTGTGATCCTCAAGAAGATGTTGTAGAAATACAGAGTATAATTTTATTTCAAGACATAAGAGAATTTATAGAATAAAAGGTGGAAGGATTTAGCAGTCTTCCCACAGTTGTGTCCTTGGAAATAGGACTTCAGAATTTCTAGGAGAAATATTAAACTAAATGCTCTGTGGCCATTTCACAGTGTTGGTATTGAAAAGAAGAGTTCAAGAAGTCAGAGTTCTGCCCAAAGAGAAATAGGTTATTTTCACAGGGGCTTGAAAACTAATAGATTGCAATAATTTGTCCTCTTTATTGGGGGCTCCTTATGATAATGCATCAATTATAGGACACTATACATAGTTTGAATTAGGCAATGTTGTGTTTGCTCCCACAGTCCATTTGTCTGAACATCCCAGAATCCTATTTTTGAAGAAGAAACCTCAAGTTAAGTGATTAAGTGATTGCTCTGTCCATTTTGTGATACACAGGAACGTGACACATGGAAAGACATTTCAGTCTGCGAATTTCCTCCAGTATGTCTAGGTGATATGCTAATACACTGCCTTTGCCTGAGAGTTAATTTTCTTCACAGTAGGTAGTATGGTGCTCTGTTCTGGATTTGTGCTGGAAACAGTGTTGATAACACAAGGATGTTTTCACTCTTGCTGAGCACTGCTTACACAGCATCAAGGCTTTTTTTCCTTCTCATCCCACCTCACCCGTGAGTGGGCTGGGGGTGCACAAGGAGCTGGGAGGGAGCACAGGCAGAACAGCTGACCCCAGCTGATCTCAGGGGTATTCCATAGTGTATGGCATCATGGTTGGCATATACATCTGGGAGAGGAAAAAGGAGGAGGGGGACATTGAGAGATATGGCATCTGTCTTCTGAAGTATGAGTTATAGATGATAAATCCCTTCTTATCTGGAGGTGGCTGAACACCTGCCTGCCCATAGGAAGTGGTGAATGGATTCCTCGTTTTGCTTTCCTTATGCACATAGCTTTTGCTTGTCCTATTAAATTGTCCTTAGCTCACATTTTCTCACTTTTACTCTTCTGATTCTCTCCCCCATCCCACCAGAAGGATGAACAAGTGGCCTGGTGGGGCTCAGTCCTATCTGGGGTTAGACCATGACAGCTAATTTTCTTGCCCAGTTAATATACGATAGCCTCGGAGTAATGGCTTTAATAATAAATGGCCTCAGGAGCTGGTAAGATTGTGCAATTCTACAAGGTCCATATGGTAATTGGCAGGTTCTTTCCCTCAGCTTTTAAGGACATGGGTGAAGTTTCTGTGAAGTAGAATCAAGAGGTTGCAAAACAATATTCCTGAAATAACATTGCCATATGTTAAAAACCAGACAGTGTTTGCTGGTACTTACCACTTTCTGTTGTGAATTATGGATATCAGACAGAAATTACCTTGCGTATTGTCAGCTCCCTTTCCCTGCTGGCATGACTCCTATTGCCAAGGTTTAATGATGTTCCTCTAGATCTTTGTTCAGTCTAGTGCCTGGATAAAGACAATGGGGGTTTTAAAGCTGAGAATTACTATTAATTATTCCAAAAATTAATTTTTCATGGTGTTACTTTGCACCCCTTCATTAAATGAAAAATCTTAATCTTAAATGATTAAATCTTAATCTTATCTAGAGGTGCATATTAGACTCCTTAGGTGGTTTGTTTCTACCCTGCTGTAATTTCTACCTCAAATGACAGCTCTTGCTCTGTGGGTGTGCACACACTGGAAATTACGAGAGAAACTGTAGGACTGAATAGTGCAAAAGGGGTTTTCTCTCCCATATGGCCATCTAACAGTCTACTGTAAGCTTAGGGGAGGTAAGTCCCTGGAGTTGGCCAGGTGATGCTTCTGGAAGCCACTGGACAGGCAGGGTGAGGATCTCAGCTCTGGCAGAGGGGCAACTTCACTGACAACCATGGGCTGTCAAGAGCTTAATGAAGATGTATCAGAGAAACAAATCAGGCCATCACATTCTGTTTTGTATTGATCCATTTTCAAGCCCTGACAACAAGGACATGCCAGAGATGGGCAGGGCTGTGTTCATGATGTTCTCAGCTTTGGGAGTCTCTGATGCTGCTGTTTTTACAGATAATCTGCAAGCAAGATCTGCGGTGTTTGGATGGGGTGGGTTATTCCCTGTTCATGTCATACTCTGGAGATGTCCCAAATCCATGAGACATGATGGCAGACGAAAACCACTGTTTCTCCCCTCTTTCAGGGTGGTTACATTTGTGTTTCTGGGAGCACAGCAGAAGGCTTCACGCAGATGACCAAATACTTATGTAATTAAAAAAGTATTTTGAACACTTCCTCAAATTTTTTTCCTAGCAAGGAACAACATCTTGAAGAGGAGTCATAGAAATAATTTCTTACAAAAAGAGTACAAATGGAATAAAGATGAAAGGTAAAAGCTATTGGTAAAGAGAAGCAACAGTGCATAAGCATACTCTGGCCTTCCCATGGAGCCATTTAATTAATTACAATTTAGTCTTACCAGTTAATTTCTACTCAAAGACTTTCCTTTGTTAGCTCTAGGCAGGAAATGCACCCGAGCGGAAATTGGTGTGAAAGAGACAATCTGTAAACAGTGTTTCCACTGGGAGCACACACATTATTATAAAGCAATTTTAATTAGAGGCAACTTAGAAAAGATACCATCACTCCAAGAGCAACTGTTGTGTACTGAACAAGATGAAACTCAATCCCTTGGAACCAAAACAAACAGGCCATCACAAGACACTACGGTTTTGAAACATGGTGTCTTAACTTTGGAAGGAAATGCCAGAAAATATGATACCGTGAAAGCATTTTCTAGGTTACTCACCAAACCCAGAGGTTTTTAAAAGGTCTGGGGCCTAATAAATCCCTAGTTTACTATATTAATACTATTAATCTATTCAAAAGATGGAGGTGTTTTATGTTTTTCCCTTAGTTCACAGGCCAAAGAGTCTTATCTCAAAGCTTTAATAGTAGAAATCACAGAATCACAGGAAAAATGGGGTCCAGTTGCACTTTTCATCTGTTATTTATTACCCTCTGTTGTGAAAGTGCTGACTTGGCCTGGTGACAGACCACATCCCATGCTGCATCAAGTGCAGCAGAAGAAATCTTTTTCAAGACTATGGATTTACAGTGTCATTTGGAATAGGAGGCAATGGTCAAGATCCTCAAAACAGGAAGAAAAAGGAGAAATAAAACAAATGAGCCATGCTACGATCATGTGGGCAACTAATTAGGCAGATGTGTGCACAGGAAGTTCATATACATACCACAAGTGTAATGAGCATGGACAGCTTCAATCAAAACTGGGAGTCAGTACTCATGCTTGGAAATCAATGGGAAGAACCACAGCACAAATTCAGTTTGCCCTGGCTCACTTGTTTCACCAAAGATGCCACCACATTGTGCTTGTGCTTCTGAGAATGATGGCATGCACAGACATGAAGTGAACAGGAATCCAGCTAGACCCCTACTTTGTCAGCTTTCTTACAGCCCTAATGCTGTCTGTAGGGGCAGAACCCCCACGAGATGTTTAGGGTTGCTGTTGCTGTGAACAGGGGCAAGTCCAGATTTTTTTCCTTTGCTGGAGGGCAACATTTGCCCTTGAATGTAAGGCAAAGCAACAGGAAAATTGAATCATCAGGCACAGTTTTAAATGGCTTTGCCAGTGTTACACCAAACTTACCTTTGTCCCTTAAAGCCTGCTAATCTATTAAAATAACTCCACCAACTGCATTGCAACATGTTTTTGATTTGGGTAACTGAACATTGAGATTTAAAAAGCACCAGGGAAATGTGTGATGCTTGCAAGACTCAGGAAGATATTTCTGGGATTTTTGCACTGCTCCATTCAGTTGTCTACATGTTTGTCAGGGAACTGAGAGCTGAGAACTGGTGTCAGGAATATTTTGGGTATTGGGAATATTTTGTAGTAACAGAGGGTGATAAATACATAATGAATAGTGGCCAGTAAGCAAAGCACTTCTAAGATGAAAGCCTGTGTAATATCTTTAATAATGGGTCCAAATCTAGTATTTTTACTAGAAGGAATTGAGTGTTCTGTAAAGGCATGGACAAAATGTGATGATGCTGGCATGTGGTTGTTTTCCTAATGCTCAAAGCAAGATGCACAGACTTTTTGCCTTAGAAATTACAAATCTGGAGGCCAGGATTTGTCCAGGATCAGTAGGGGCCAGTTCCCACAGGAACTGTCAGGGCAGGACTTGCCAGACAAGACTTGTTCCACTGCCCCAGCAGCTGGGGGCCCGTGGTCCTGGACATCAGCTTAATTGTGATGATGATGGGGAAGGGCTGGGGTGAAGGTGGGAAGTCAGTTTGTGGGTCAGGGTGAGTGCAGTACATAGCCAGTTATAAGCATGTTTGCAGTGTAGCTCAGGAAGCTTCACCAAAGGTGTAGTGAGATAAAATCAACTCTGCAGCAAAGTGGGAAAAAGCCTGACAAGCCTCCTCACAGCTCTCTGTCACACAGCTCTTCTCCAAGCAGTTTGATCTGAGGTCCCAGAGCTGTACTGTTCCAGGGCCAGGCAGGAGCACAGGAGGGCAGAAAAATGTTCTCAGGTCTGTGATAGGATTTTTAGGAAGAGAATGAGCATATTAGTTTAGCTGAAATAAAATATCAGCGTGAAAGCATCTCTCATTTTAAAACCTCATTTTAACCTCCAAACACAGTCATTTACTGTCACATAATGTTTTATAGGCCACATCTATTTTAAAGGCAGTTCCCTCACACCATTGTACTAGGAATTAATGTAACACTTTATATCTATCTCGCTTAATTTCCTTCAGCTTTGCTTAAACAATTCAATAAATATGTTCCAGTAAAATTGGTGTCTCTAAAGGCACTGCAATTTCTGTTAACTGGTGGGCTTATAGACCCTGCTGTGGTCAGTACTGGTGAGCTGGAACCCTTCCTCCCTCTCAAGTGGGCTTGTGACAAACCCCTGTGAGAGCTAAGCAGTACGGGTCTGGTGTGTCTGGTGCCCAGGGATGGCAGGCTGCAGTACAAGACTCAGAAGAAAGCAGGCTGTCAGGAAGTTTGACCTTGATGGACTGGGACAAGGCCATTGCAGAGCAGTGGGATGAACTGTGGAAATCCTGTTTGGTAGGGCCCACAAACCTGCAGGATCTTTGGATCCATCTTCTGCCTCTTCTTCTTTCTCTTCCTCTTCTTTTTTTTGTTCTGTAAAGTAAACCACCTCTGATTTTGATTAGAGGAAGATATCAGTTGTGCACACTTTGCAATGGCTGTGAGGTTCAAGACAAGATAAATAAACAACCAAGGGAATGGTGTGATGCTGTGAAATACACTTGCTCTCTGAAGCAGTGCCACCACAGATTAATTTTACTTTCATATCAAATAACCTACATTTTGGTTTTATGCCTTTGTGTGCAGGTGCAAGTATGTGCATGCTGTGACACACAGGTCAAATTAATCACTGGATTCAATCCATTTCTCAGTGTCATTATCCTGAGAATGAGCTTTGCTCACAGTATGTAGCACAAACACCAGCTACATGTCTATGTTTCAATAACAGCTGAAACAAACAAGCCCAGATACCAGTCACTCTAGATTTTACTGATTCTAGTCTTCATGCTGTGTGACTGTGCACTTAATTGTGGGATTATTGATCTGAAGATAATCCAGATGATTTTTCCAAATATTAAAAGTGAAACCATTCTAGGATACATTTCCTTTATTTACCTTCTCTGGTTTGGATTCAATTTTCAGCCACCTCTGCTGATTACATACCAGTCATGGTTGCTTTAATAAGGTGTGGGGAAAGGAACTCTAAATATACTATTTATCAAGTTGATATTTTTCCTTTAATAAGTTTTCCTGGTATCCTGCAAGTCTTACACAGCTCACTGGATTTACCCTTCTTCAATTAGCAACCAAAACTCTCCATATGCATGAGTGTTGCAGATCAATACCCATCGAGCCAATTGTTCTTTATAGTGATAAGAATAAAATAACCAGAGGAGCAAGAAATAGCTGTAGGAGTTCATTTTAAGAGATTCATATGCAAGTGGAAGAGGCACATGACTGAAAATTAGCTATCAGTTCATGTAGTGATAAAACTTATTGTAGAGCACTGAAGGGCTTGGGTGCTGAACCAGACCACTGCATGTCCCAGAAGAGCACACTGGGACACACTGGGAGCACACTGAAGGGGGCTCCATCCGGTTGCAGCAAGACTTGTTGCTGCCCTCAATTCTTTCTGTGGTCCTGCTGCCACTGTCACTGCACCTCTTCTATGGACAAAACCCAGCAAGGCTTTCATCTCTGAAATGTGTCTCTCTTGAAGCTCATGTGTGCTGAACAAATTCTTTCATTTGTAAAACCCACATATCTATTTCAGGGTCTTGTTTTGCAGATGATAGATAACACACTGCCAGAATTTCTGTCTTTTATAGTCAAAGTCTGCATTCTTCAGTCCCATTTGTCTAGCTAAGAAGTGTCCTATCTCTTTCAGCCCACTCATCAGAGAGCAGCAATCCATTTCCCTGAAAGATTTGACTCTTGTCCTGTCTATTGCCTTGGTCTTGCTTATATTAAATGATTCAGTATATTTGATTAACATTCTCTATTTTAAGTGATGGCAAAGCAGAGTGATCACCTACCTGCCTTTCAGAGTGGGAATATAATGGATGACCCCTGGAATTAAGGAAACAGCTATGCCTGATCCCAACTGGTCAAGCAGGCCAATATATTTTACTCTCCTTGCACTTTTGTCACACAGAATAAGATAAATCATGTAAGGCTTGTGAATTTCTTGGCCAGGTCTGTTGATGATTTAGCTCTTGCCAGTGAACTCCCTAACTTTCTCTGGATTCAGAGCTATTAAAGAGAAGTAAACACACGGGTGTTCAAAGGCTTTCTCTTCCCTGTGCAGCTCTTCCCATGTTGTTCCTAACTGGAGATGAAAAGGAAAGGGCAAAAATTGCTCTGTCCCAACATGCATTCCAACTAATGAAATAATTATCTTACAATGTGGTTTAGTATGGGGTAATTGTAGAAGAAAGCTGCTTGGCAGCGTGTCTTGGGGCGAGCAGCTTCCGTGATGTTTCCAATCCTTCACCCAGGGAGAAGCTCAGCAGGAGGGGTGGGATTATGAAACACAGCATGTTTTGGAAGTCCCACCCTGGGCTTTGCACAGGGTGGTGCTAGTGTGTGCTTTTCAAGCCTGTAGTTCCTTATCCAAGACTGTGAAAACTTGAGGAGCAGCCAGTGCTCCATATTCTTCTGCTCAGCCTGTCTCTTACATAACATCTCCCAGTCCAGTAACATTTTGACAGTCTCTCGATCGATGCCTGGGACAGAGACTGAGCTGTTCCCTTGTATGCTTTAAAAATGAGTTGCTCCAGAGCAATGTAGAGTGAGCATTGATGGTGAGGGTGCACAGGGAAGCCTATGCTAGCTCTGGCAGCACAGGACATGTATATATATATATGCATATATATGTCACCTGACTGTTCATCAGACCAATGTGCTTGTACCCTCTTTGGTGTAATCAGTGGTCATCTTTGGGTCAGATTTCTGAGTTTTAGGCAACAGGAGTGATTTAGTGGGGAGAGAGTGTCCTGATCTTCGTGAAGGCTCATTTATAATGATGGAGAGTGAACTGAGTAGAGACGAGTTTGCCGTCATTTTATAATCCTGAAAGGCTCATAAATCACAGCACCACAGCCAGACAAACTGTTTATTAGACATGCAAACCCCTTAAACAATGCTATAAAAGTGTACCATACTTGAGCAAATGCTGTCCTGAAGAAACTTGAGGCTATGAGAAAAACGTTTTGCAACTCCAGGGAAAGAATTGTTCCTTAAAAGTAGAAGACTCTAATTGCAGAGGGAGGAAATATTAATCCATCAGGAACTCAGGCTCCCAGATTTACTCATGTATTTGAAAAATAAGAGTGGTGTTGAAGCAAAATTTAACAAGTCTGCAAGAATCTTGACCCTGATTAGTCTGTCTGTTGAGCTCTACCTCAATGCACTGCTTTGTAAGATGCAAAACAAAAGTAAAAAATCAGTTGTGTAGCATTCATGGTGGAGAAGGTCCAGAGCTTTTCTTGACAGAAACTAATGTAGTTTAATTGTTCAGACAGTTTTTCAAGCACACTCCAAATACAATCATTCTTAACCCAGTGCTTTTAAGTAGTTGAAAGTGCAGTGGTTTCAAAAGGGAACAAAATTATTTATATTGCTGGACTTGTCCAGTTTTCATGACACTTGCCTGCTTGCCCACTTGGCCCATCTGTCCAAAGGTCTGTCAGACCTCTGTGCCATGGCAACATTTGAATTTACTCTCCAGTTCTAAAGAAAGTCTCCAAGATGCCTCATTCCTACAGGTATTATTAAAAACAGAGGCTTTTTGAAACAGTGCGCCAGCCAAGACTAAGTTTGTCTGCACAGGGCTTTGTCAACATTATGAGTCTCACATTCTCTACCACATCTTTGTAGAAGCAGCTTTGTCAGGGAGCCCCAGATATCTGCAGCTGCAGTGGGGTCAAGGTGCTACACCTTGCCCCCAGCCCCAGCCTGTGGCTGGTCCCACAGTGCTGCTGCCATGGTGGGACCCCTGAGATTCCAGGGGCAGCTGAGGGCACCTGGATAACGGGCTTTGGCTGCTTGGGTGCTTGCAGGTAGAGCAATTGGCTGCTGGATGTGGGTCCTTCACAACCCTACCAACTGCTCATTTTTGGCACAAACAGTTCTAGTGGATGTCACTATCATATCGTCCAATCCAAAACACCCATTAAAAAAAGCCCCAAAGGGAATGACATATCTATAATAGCAAAAAATTCAGCTTGTAAGATACAATTGACTTGTGTGGGATAGGGGAAAAGGGAGCCTGTGTCTGGTCTCCAGCCCTATGGCATCAGTCAGAACCAGGATGCTTTGTTCCATGAAGAAATCCCTCAAACCTGTGGGTGCAGTTTCCTATTAGGAGATTCTATATCTCTGTAGCACCTGATATGTTTACTCTGAAAGCAAAATACATCACTAGATGGGTGTGCTGTTTCTGTCTGGGGTAGAGTTAACTGTCTTCACAGTGGCAAGTATGGCTGTGTTTTGGATTTGTGCTGAGCACAGGGTTTGTAATACTGAGATGGTTTCATTGTTGCGGGACTTCCACAGAACTGAGGACTTTCCTGCTTTTTGTTCCGCCACACTGGTGAAGAAGTTGGGGGAGAATGGGAGTCTGGGAGGAGACACATCCAGGATGGGTGACCCCAGCTGACCAAAGGGATATTCCAGGCCATATGGCATCATGCTCAACATATGAAGTGGGGGGAAGAAGAAGAAGGGGGGAATGTTTGGATTGATGGGGTATGTCTCCTCAAGTAGCCACTACATGTGTTGGGGCTCTGATGTCCTGGAGATGGCTGAGCACCTGCCTGCCCACGGGAAGCAGTGAATTAATTCTTTATTTATCTTTGCTTCTGTGCATGCTGTTGCTTTCCCTATTAAACTGTCTTTACCTCAAGCCACAATTTTTCCAGCTTTTAACCTTCTGATTCTGCTGGTGAGGGAGTGAATGAGTGGCTGCGTGAGGCTTGGCTGCTGGCTGGGGTTAAAACCATGACAATGGACCATTAAACTTATGCAGTGTGACTGTTCCTGTCCTTCAGCTTCCTGTTTATCTTCTTCATTAATGGATTTCAAATCTTATGGATATACCTGCAGGGAGCACTGCACTAGGTTTAGTGAAGCAAATTCTCCGAACTTGAAAGTGTACTTTTTTAAACAAAGAATCTATTCTTTAACCTTCCGTTGGTTTGGGGTTTTTTATAAGTTACAAAATCTTTTTTATAAAGACCTGGAGCTATTCTGAGATGAGAAAGTTGGCTGGTACATGTAAAAAAAATACCAGTCACAGTTTCCTTCTTCATGTATATTTTTCTACAAAGAAAAATGATCCACCACTAATCAGTAATGAAAGATGAACCTGAAATAAATCAGCGCATTTCTACTGAAAATCCAGATGGGCCGGAAGATCTGTTTAAGATCTGTACCCAGCAATGAAAGTGCCCATTGTCTGTACACTACAATATTGACATAATATAATTTCCTTTAGTGTTTCAGCTCTTGGAAATGGCAGCATAAAAGTCAATATTTAACTCTGAGTTTATATAGGAGTTCCCTGTCTTGACCAGGTTCTGCTTCCTTCTCTTTCTCTGGACTTTATAAGGGTTACTCAGACACCTTGGACCTTATTGGAGAGCCCCCAAGGAAATGCTAGCCCCCGTGTCATTTCAGTCATCTCTTCAACCAGTGTAAAGCACAGTGAAAGAGCTACAGCACTTATTTAGTCTTCTAAATATGAACTCAGTTCTAGATGCTGATTAATTACACCCATAATGCCACTGTATCCTTCCAGTCCCAGCAGCACACCAGCTGAGGGGCTGTATACGATGGTCTAGCTCAGGAGAGAGCCAAGAGAGCTGAGCTGGCCAGTGGGTTCAGAGCTGTGGTCAGACCCTCAGTGCTTCATCTGCTGTCAGCAGCCACGACATTCAGCAGAACTGGTGGATTTTTACAGCAAGAGCATGTAAAAGCCCTGAATTGTTGTTCACACAGGGAAGTTGGCCAATTTATCAGGTAAACCTGGTGCTCAGGCACAGTGCTGAAGAAAACAGTGAGACAAACCGAGATAGACATCTCTCCCATGCAGTTCCTCTGGTAGTAAGGGACTGGCAAAAGGCGTCCCAACATGAGGAGTTCATGCTTGTTTTTCCTTTTCTTTCCAAATGGATGCTGAGAAAATTATGCCCTGGCCAACGGTAATCCCATACACTGTTCAAAACATTTGGATTGCTCATACAAATCTTTACTGAAAATATATTTTAGGATCTCAAAACAAGTTTGTTTAAATTCTACAAATCTTTTCTTTCAAAAAGAAGGAATTGAACCCAAGGTATTAGAATTGTTTATGTAAACCAGAGCTTAAATTTTCTTCTCCTGAAACTAAAAATGTGTAGCATTAAGTGAACCAGCAGACACATAAGGGAGTGAATTTTGACTATCTAGTGCTGAAAGGAATATATACAGAAAATAATTTGTGAGCAAATGGAGCATTCAAATTTTGCAAGACATTGAACCAATTTGTAAAGATGAATACTTCTCATTACAGTTTGATCTAAGCATTCACAAAAAGAAGAAAAAAGCTAAATTAATCAATTGTGTGATTGTATTTTTGGCTAATATTCTATTGCTCCTGGTGTACTAGGACATTGAATCTCCAGCTGTGAGTTGGTATCCATTTTATGAGGGACTGTTCAAGAAAGGAGAATCAGTCCTTGTCCAGAGTACTTGGAAGTCTATATTTCTGAAAGCTGATATTACAAAGGACTAAGCAGAGAGCTGGCACTACAGGACTGAGAATGAGGGTTAAGAAGACAGGGAAACAACAAAAGAACTATATCTCTTTAAAGCAAGACTTTAGAAAGAGGCATAACTGGAGGAGCTACAGTGTTACATGGAGTTACATGTTAACCCATATGCATATATTAACCCAAAGACTGGCTGTCACAGGTTCTGAGGATGTTAAAAACACAGAGAAATGTGTGAGATTGGGCTCATGTGACCAGGTGGAACCAAGAGGTAATGCAAGTCGTCCCCTGGACAGGTTGAACCTGGGAAGAGTGTGGAGCAGTTTTGTGTCTGTCTTGTGCTTCCTAGACACATTTAATGTACTAACATAGACAAGAAAACATTATTAAAATACTTTGGTTACTCATGTAAAAAAAAAAGCATTTCTACACTCAATTAGTGAACAGGTTTTTTGCCAGTCAACCAGTTCTGTTTTTTCAAGGTGTTTAGTATAGCAGTGGTGACTGAAATCACCCCCCTCCTCAATCTTGGAGTGGGCATGAACACAAGTGGGGAGCAAAAAGAATAGAAAGGGTGGTAGGAAGGAGTGGTGACATCTCAAACAGTCCCATGATTAAAGCAGAGACAGCTGGGAGAGCAAGAGGTGACATGATACAAAGACACAGGGAGACCTCAGGGAAAAGGGTACAGAAGATAAAAGTTGTATCTGGAAGAAACATAACGATGATTCATATTGATGAGGTCACACAGAGATCCAAATGGGTGCCAAATGCAGTCTGGGGATACTCACATGAGGCCTGGATAGAGACAATGAAGGACCTGGCCTCAGCAGGTGAGGGATGAAGGTGAAATGCACACAGGGATCAAAGAGGGTTAAAAGCATATCTGGGGAGTAGGAGGGAGATGCAGTTGTTGGAGGAGCTCTCAAAATGGTAAATAGTAATGGGATGAGAAAAACTGGCTAACAACTGATTGGTATTTTTCTTTAATCATTGCTGGAGGAAAATAACTGACAATTGCTTTTTTCATCTAGTACACTCTATATCTTCTACAAATTTTTAGCTCTGGCAGGAAAACATTGGAGTTGGGCAAACAATTTTTGCATTGAAACTTGGTACAGTTTTGACTGTTATTTTAATGAAATATCTTGGAGTGTGTGTTGATTGCTCCCTTGAGTGTATTCATTATTTGCTCAATACATTTGCATGGATTAATTATCTGTAGTCAATATTCATACTCCAGTGCCACCAATGCTAAGCTGTTATTGATAACCTTGTTATTAAGTGATTTGCATGGCCCTTCAGCTAAGGAAATCTTATGATTTTAAGATCTTTACCTTGTAGTAAAAACCTGCAGTTCTCCCATCTGCAATGGAGAAAATTTTTAAAAATACATGTCAAGAGTTAGAAACAGAAATAAATTAGAGCTCCAAATACATAGCTTGAAATATTTTGGGATTTGGAAGTCATTATTCAAAATTTAATCCAACATATAATATCTAAAACAATACAGATTTTAAAATCTGCTTTTGCACATATTTACATAGCGGGTTTTGCACTTTGCAGTCAGTGAATGTTAGTAGAAATAAAATTTAGAGAAATAATCTTTATCTGAAAGGTAACTGAAGATGGCAAAACGAATTTGAGAAAAGGTCAGAATAATGTTCATCTGTTTGATCAAAATTCTTTAAAGTGTTTAAAAGATATTTGAGCTAAAATGTCAAATACAGCAAAGAGGACTGCAATTGATTTAGGCTGGTCACTCAGAAGTGAGAAACTCAGCTTGATATTAAAATACAGTCAACCAGATAGTGAAATGGAGGGACAGGATGGATGACGAACATGACAGCTGGGGAGAACAGTTCTATAGAAACGAGATACTGAAAAATAAGACTGAATTTGAATCCTCGGTTTGAGCTCCACTGACATTTACAAACGTAATCTCAACTGTCAATTTGAAACAGGAATGGATGAGTACAATAATCCAGGGAAAAGGGGATCCATCAAGCACACTCAGCCCAGCCATGTGAACCTGGCTTTGCTGCTCTCCCAGTCCAGCTGGCTTTCTGTCTGCACGCACAGACTCACTAATCTGCCGCCTGACTGGGCTGCTGCTGCTTGTTAAGCCAATTCTTAAAATAATGGCTGACCTAATTATATAGCATGGATCTTTACCTTAAATATATATGATGACTGTTTACATGAAATGCATACTGGATATTTTGTAATAATTACTTCTCACATCTCATCACTTCTTCCTTCACTGAGCACAACTAAAGTGATGTGTATTTATGCGTTAAACTTTACAGCACAGTTTAAAAAGCAGAAAGTGTTAAACTGATTGCTTTTCCCTAGCAGGCACTGAGGAGGTGGATAAAGGGGATGAATAGTGATAGTGTCATTATCTGTCTTTAATAACTTCTCTGACATACGTTGAAAGCTATACATGTAAAATTATCTAGACATGGTAAATTGTTAGTGCAGTAGTACTACCAACGAGGTACAAGTTTTGATTGCTGAGTTCATTATGTAGCCTGCTAGATTTTAGATCAGAGTCATTAATTACTGTGAAAGTGTCAGACATTGCAGGGATTCTCTTGATGTAGAGTCTATTTAGCATCTTCTCCACTACAATGAAAAAGTAGCATATTTTACAGGTGAAATCAATGGAGATTAATTATCCACCACCTATAGATTAATAGGTTTTGAGGCAAAATTATGATCAGTTCTAGAAGTGGATTTGCAAATGGGCACTACCCACTTCCTCTGTACAAAAAGCTGGTTTGTAGGCTATAAGCAGTAACTGAATGCCTTTGTTGTAAAAGGTTTCTGCAGCTCCTCTTCTCTGCTCTCATTATTGGAGCCACCTTGGATGTTTCTAGAAAAGCTGCAGTCACGGCTTCAAATGCACTGTAGACATGGTTAAATCAAGGTTTAGACTTCCCCCTAATTGTCCCTTATTCTGGGTTTTTATGAGACCAGGTGTTGCCAAATTGGTTTTAAATGCTGCAGACAAAGCAAAGAATTTTCTTTAACATGTCAACATCTTTTTTGGGGTATTTGAATTTAAGGACACTTAAACAGGTTGCATCAGTATTTTAACACTAAAAATTCAGATTTTAATTTCAAAATGATAATTTTCAACAAAACTTGAGCAACTGTTATTAAAAATAAAATAAATTTAATATTACAAGGTGATTCAATAGGCTGTAAGTTTAGTAAAACAGAATGTCCTAGATTTGCCCAAACAATTTTTTCTTCTAAAAATCCTCTCAAAGTTTTGTATTGCATTACTATAAGACATTCCCCTCACAAATTTATTTCAGCTCTCAATTAGAAGACCAAAGACTCTATTTATCCAAGATAGTCTACCTCTGATATTTCCTAGGCTTTCTACCCTCACTGACCTTACGTACTTTGATAAATCTGAAAAGATAACAAGCTGAGAATGAAAAAATGGTAGAGCTGGAAGCTACAGTTAGCTGTGAGTATTAGAGACATTGTGATAGGTGACTAAGGTATGTGGGGATCTGTGAGTAAAAGAAACATAAGCAAAGTCTCTTGAGTATCACAGGCTCTCAGGTTTTGTCCTTCCTCTATGTGACAAATGACAAGACCAGTGCAGGGTATTTGTGTAATGTGCAAAAAAAATTGAGGATAAATGCAGTTCCATAAGTAAAAAGATGCAAACAAAAGCCAGGAGTTCCACAGAGTTTTGGAAGGGAGTGAAGTCAGCAGTGAATCCCTGTGGGGGAGCCATCAGTGCTGCTCATCTGCAGCTCCAGTGATTGCTGTGCCTGTGAATATGGTGGGATTAGGTATTTCCTGTGAGCTTCACAGGTAATAAATTCTCTGCTGAGACCCTCGGGAGTAATAAATTTGGTCCTGTGGTTTGATAGCAGGTAACAGAAATGGCCTAAAATCAGGTCACTCCCTGTGGTAGGAAATGGGGTCTCCTTCCTCAGTTGATGGTTGAGTTGCGTCCACATTGGACAATTTGGAAAAGTTCAGCAAGCCACTCTGTATCACTTAGAAGTGGACTAGGTTAGACAAAACCACTACAAATGAAGAGATGTTAGAAAGGGTTTTGGGTTTGGGGGTATTTTTGCTTTTCTTTGTGGGCACTTTCTACTGAGACAAGTCTTTTTTTCCCCCAAGTGTGCCCTTTTCATCACATTGTCCATATTATTTAAAATGAACAGCCAATAGACTTCCCATATTTCCGTCAGGAGGCTATTCCGCCATCTAATTAATCTGATTCTTCCATTTTTATCTAGCTGAGCTAATGTTTTCTTTTTGCTACTTCAACCCAGTGCTGCTAGCCATGCCCCACACTGAATAGTCTCTTGGTTGTTTTGTGCTCTGAAAAGAATTAGTTTTATTATCCTCTTTCTTTCTCAGTTAGTCATGTTAAAAATATTCAACCACTATCATAACTTCCTATGAATTGTCTTCAATCCTGTCAGATGCTTTCATTTCACTTCACTGAATTTCCTCCTGAACACTGTTTTTAAAGTCATTCCCTGTTTCTGAACTTCCTCTTACCATAAGTGCTGCTAACATCTAGAACAGAGTATATGAGCTGTGCCATAGCCCATGGCCACTGCTTAAATAGGTGTCCTCACTCTGCTGCCTGTTCCTGTGTTGTGATAAAGAAAGGCACTGTGACACATGGAGCCCGATGTACAGTTGCTTAGACAGGATCCTGAATTGCTGTTCCTAGCATAGGCTGTTATTAACATTTCACACATTACAAAGACATTTTTATCTCTCTCTTCCTTTTTGCACCACGCCCTGGAGTCACAAAGAAGCACATTCTTTTCCTTTACTTTGACATAGGCATTTAAATGTCTTCGTTATCTGCCTTTCCTCACAGACACTGGTGCTAGACAGCTTTTCTTCTGTACAACTGTAAGCAGAGCTACACCTGAGAATTGCTGGCACGCTTCTAAGGGGAAGAGTTGAACGGCCCAGGCCTGAAGGTTCACCTCACCAGGAAGACAGTCTCTGAGGGTGGCCCAAGGTGTCCTAATTTCCACTCTCCTGAAGTGCTGTTCTGTAGGTGCCTGCCCACCATGGACCCTACAGTACTCTGGGTTAGGGAATAATCCCAAAAATTAACAAACGCTTCAACTTCATGTAGTTCTGAGAGATCTGCTCTACTTTATGCTTGTAATTGCATTCATCAAGCCATAGGACAAAAAATACTTGTTTGCAACTTCAATAAACCTATAGTCCATCAAAGGGGGCCATATCTGGAGAAACAGAAGTCCTGATTCCAAGCAAAAATTTCTATGCTTTCTAAAAACATCCAGGCTAAATCCACTGACAAATTAGCCTGGCACACAGTGATCTCAGAGCCTTTCAGATTTACTCTGCAGCTGAGCAGAGCTGTTGAAGGCCAACATTTTGGCCATAAGCTGTTCCCATTCCCTGCTGAATATGGTACAAAGCTGCACAAATAGTTGTGCTAGGATGGTGCAGGGAGTTCAGAGTAAGAAATCTGCAGCTGGAGATGAATGGCCTCTGGAGGGTTGACAGATGCCATCTAAGCCTGATTAGTGTAGACACTGAAAAGTGGCAGCTTGTGGATGGGGTTTCATAGACCTTCAGTTCAGCTCTCTCATTTCATCCTCCCTTTTTCTGTTCATGGCAGCACTTAAAGGGCTCTTGGCATTTTTCATGAGCAAAAAAAAGAGATCACTTCTACAGTAATCTAAACCCTGACTCTGAAGGCACTGCAGTGTTCCGCAGTTTGGATGCCTTCAAGGCAGAGCCAGATCTGGCAGCCAGAGGTGCAGCAGCATAACCTACCTCCCTGTACAGCAGGAGAGGGTTGGAATGTACCTGCCAGGATCAATGAAGCTGATTTTAGGGCAACGTAATAATGGTGGTGTTTTGGTGCAACAGGATCCTGTATGTAAAGGAGGAAGGAGGGCAGCATTACTTAATGATAACAAAATTTTACTATAAGACACCAACATTTAAATGAGCCTAAAATCTAAACCTTGGGTATGGTCTGTGGAGGTGTGGTGGAGAGGCGAGAAAGGGGAAGCTTGAACTGTTGGTAACTGTACTGCATTACCCCATTTTTACAATTTCCCAGAGAGAGAGTGTTGTTAAGGCTTTGTGTTTGTGGGTGCTCTTGTAGCTGGGACACATCCCTTTCACCAGGGCTTCATAGCAGGAGTGACTCTGCACAGGCACAGTCCTGCTGCTGCTTTCCTCCAGACTGCTGTGTTAGCCATCCTTCTAATGCCCCGATCCTACTTTTTTCAAGCCTCCTGAAAACAGATATCCTGGAAGGCTGAAACAGTTCAGCAGGTCAATACAATAACAGGGAAAAGACAGACCCTCATGGGTGCCCAGAGCCCCTGACATGTGGCAATGCAATTACCAGCTGCTCAAACAGCTGTATATTATCACTGGGGGCAAGGAGCAAGGGAAGGCAGCAGGCATCTTGTCACCAGTATCTTGCTGCAGCTTTTGGACCGAGCCTCCCCATGACAGAGCTGGAGTTAGGGAGGCTGGGGAGCTGGGAAGGTGTGAGGGTGCCTGCCTTGACTGGACATTTAGCCTTGCCCTTCCCAATTTGCACTGAAACCAGCTTTTGACTTTTCCCTTTGTGGAAGTGTCCAAGGGGCAGACTGAGTGGTAAATGAAACGGGAGGAGAGGAGGAGCAGCCTCCCATGACCTCTGTTGCTGCTTGGGATGGGGGTCTCCTGTGGAAGAGAGGGTCAGAGGGCATCTGTCAAAACAGGACAGGCTGTGGGGAGTCTCTGGGACAAAGGCAATGGCATCGGGGGTCACTGTTCAGTGCTATAAAACATGACGTGCTGGAAGACACAGGGAGACCTGTCATGCACTGTGTTTGTGTCCTTGCCAACCAGTGTCCTCTGGAAGGAGCAGCTTGTCTGAATTAGCCATGGTCTTCACTGACAATGCTTGGAATGGCCGGGCACTGCGACGGACCTGCGCTCATCTCAAAACACTTGGCAGGGAGAGTGCAGGTCTGCTCCTGCTGGGGAGGGAAATACCTTGCTGATGGCTGGACAGGGAGGTGAGAGGAGGGATGGGACAGCAGCCAAGGTCAGGGCTGGGGTCCCCAGTGCTTACACCAACCCACTCCTCACCGCACAGGTAGGGAACAACTCATCCTCCAGGCTGTGAGGGATAAGGGAAAGGGTAAAAGGATTTAGGGGAGATAGGGGACAAAACACCTGTGGGAGCAGGAAAAGCTGTTTGATTGTGAAAGTGGTGTGAGGTTGAAGCAGTTCTGCTGGAGTAGCAATTGTAGCCCTACAATTGTACCCTGCTGGAGTAGCCCTATCTTTAGAGGGAAGCGTCTAGAGGAAGCGACTGAAGCACAGTGGTGTTTTTCATGCATTTGAACCTAGGATAAAAAGACAGAGTTTCCTTGTTACCTTCAGTATGCCCTTGTTCAGCACTTCCTTGTATTTACTGTAGGAAATACCTTCAATATCTCAAACAGTGAGGTTATCTGACTGCAAACACTTATTTAGTCATCTAAGTAACTTGTGCCAGGGAAGAAAATAGGTAGTTTAAGTAATGTGGGTCACTCATTTCCCCAGAGACTGCTTTAAATTTGCTGACAGACTCAGTCCTGTGCACTTCTGCATCACTTCCCCCTTTGCCCATGATCCTGAGCACCGCTGGGATTCACTGAAATCTGTTCTACTCCCTTTTTGTGCTGTGAAGTTTTAATCTGCATTTAGGAGAAACGTAACCAACATTGTTTTTGAGTGGCTTCCACCATCAGCCTTATCACACAACCTTTGAAATATTGCCTTTTTTTCCCAAACCTCTTTACTGCTGGGGCAAAAGGGCATTAGAAGTGCAGTAGCACCCCAGTGGCTCAGAAAATCACATTTTCACCAAAGCGTTTTGGGAGACACGGATGGCTTTAACCTGTAGCTATCTGCTGGACACACAGGCATGGAGTGTAAAATCCCTGCAAGCTGGAGACATCAGTCGGAGGAAGGCACACGGGTGGCAACTTTGCACAGTGCACCTCTCCCAGGCAAACAGCTCACCACGGTGCCTGGGATGGCTGCTGCAGCCGTGGCCAAAGACTCCGGTGTAAAGCCTCTGTGAGGGATAAGTGCATCGTTGACAGAAGCTATTGTGGCAGGAATGTCTCCACTTGTGCCTCAGACTGGGGTTGAAAATTCCTCTTTCTTTTCTTCAAACATGAGTGAAAAGAGCAACCAGATTTTGGGAGACAGCTACTTTATTCTGAGAAGTGTCACCCCAGCATGGTGCTGATTGTAACATTAGAAGATCTAATGATTGTAAGAGCAGCATGGTTTAATTTGCACTTTTTCATAAGTAGGAAAAACTGTCCTGCACAGAGTTCTCTGCAGCAAGACAAGTTGTAAAGTCTATTTATTACAAATGTGTAATGTCAATAGTGCGCAATATCTAGCAGAAAAAAGGAGGTGAATCTCTCTGGTCTTACAGACAAACTGAGCACAAAGTTTTGATCAAAAAATTAATGATTGAACAGCACTGTTAAATTTCTGCCTTTTATTTCATAAACAAACTGCACAGAGCAGTAACAGTTTACAGTTCAGGAAGGACATAGCTATTCCCCGTGCTGACAACCACTTATGCTCTATTTAACACATGGAATTTAAGTGGTGCAGAAAGTACACTTGGCCAGGAATTGCTGTCTGAAAGCCTCTGCAAAGAAAAATGCATTTACTGCCAAAAAATTAGTTTTCAGTAAGAAATTTCTTAGTATTGTGCAGAGTAATAGACTTTCCTCCTGTTTTGTAATTAGACATCAAAAGAAAGCCTGTCATTTAAATTAAAATATATCACTTGAGAGCCTTTGAAACAAGCAGCGTGTTGAATATAAATAATTAGTCATATTTCTGTTTATTTTAATCTCACGAATCTACTATTGAAAGCCATTGTTAAGCATGCAGTCTGACATTAGAAAGACTCCTCTTAACTTTTACAGGCTCTGGGATAGGCTCCAGTGCTTAACAGGTTGTGTAGATGAAATAGCTCTCATAATTACACACATTTGTCCACAGCTAGATTGGACAGGTTATGTTTATTTTGCTTTATATATGGTGACTAGGTAAAAATGAATGGCCTTTACTACGTGGGAGGTCAGAGTAGATATCTTAATTATGCCTCTCAGACTTGTGCTCTGTGCATTTGCAGGTTAGTGAGGGTACACACGTGGGCTGGAGAATGGGGAATGGGGATGGGGAGTTTAGGTGACCCTTGTCTGCAAGAGATACTAGTGAAAGCTAGAGGCACACAAAACAGTCAGTTCTCTCCTGTTTTCTTCCCCAGCTTTGCAATAGGAAATCCTGAACCAGGGACGCATAATGATCGGCTGGGTAATTTATATAGCCTGAGGCATACTTGCTTGTGTAGGAGAGAGTTTGCACAAAGAAAATGTCGCTTCAGATTGAGCAGTAACAGACTGTTTCAGAAAGGAGAGACACGGCTTTAGGAGTGACACATTCAAGGATGAACCCATGGGCATCCTGGCAGAGGCTGTCTCAGTGCCTACCTGTCCATGTTTCCTACTCTTGAGGAAGAAATAAGCTCAGGACAGTGGTAAAGGCAGAGATGTCACTTCAGGACCTTTATAGCCTAACCATTCCTATTTTGGGGTTCATTTGCTTAACCTTTACTAGTACAAAATCAACAGCAAAAATGGTTGACAACAAAATAAACCAGAAAAAGGAACAGTGCTTAACCAGTAATCAGGGGTGAGGTAACTGGATACAAATGCAGTAAAAAGCAACAGGAAAAGTCCTAAGTATTGTTATCCAGTCTGTTTTCCTTTCGAAAAGATTGTCTAACAAAGATACAGCTTAAAGAATAATAACCTACTTTGCTGTGACTGAATATATCAGTTAAAAGAATCCCACCTGCATTACTGAAACCCTTCAGACACCCTTTTTTTCTGTTATTAGTATTTGGCATTGAATTGATGTGAATTGCTCACACAAGTTCAGTCCTGGGTGTTTGATGTGGTAAAACAAAGAAAACTATAGAATAGTCTGTTTGGTACTGACACTCCTACTCAAAGATGATAACAGAGGCTCTTTTCTAATACTTTGCCTTTCTTTCACCTTGTCACCTAACCAAGATCAACAGAACAAAGTAAAAATAAAGGTAGTAAAAGGAAAATTTCCGTTATACTTGATTTTTATCTAGTAAGATGATCTTAAACTCTCATGAAAAAAATAAAACAGTACAAATATCACTGTGTTTGCTCAGTCACTCACAATTGGAGAAAGTGGGTCCTAAACACCCTTTGATATTTCTTGATGTTTCTTTGTATTACAGTAGCAGTGAGAGACCAGAGCCCTGTTTATTCCCAGCCCTGAAAAAAACCCAATATAAACCCCACCCCACCAAAAAAAACCCCATCAGGGCAAAGTCTGTTTCTGCTGAATTTGTTTCTAATACCAACCCCATCAATGAGGCAACAGATGAATGCAGCAGCAAACTGCAGGGTATCAAAGCAACTTTTCTGTAGAAATCACAACCTCTTTTAAGACAACATCCATACTCCTTACAGCTATATTGACTTATCAATTCCCAGCTGGATTCTCCAGAATGTTTGCTCATTTAGGGGTTTCTTCATTTACCAGCACCTTAAAAATAAAGGATCTCAAAAGTGCACTCATTGTCCTATCTTTTAGACACAATCTTCTACTCCAAAAAAACCACAACCAAGTTCCCTTGCACCACCAGAGCAATGCAAACTGTCTATATCAACACCAGAGTCAGGTTCTCTTGGAGTGTTTTTGAATGTAAAATTCATCAGTGAATGTGCTTTAAAATGAAATACTACTCCAGGCAGTTTCGTACCAATCTCACAGTAGAAATCTTTGGAAAACAAATGCTGCATGTAATGCTTTGCACTGAGGTGGATATTCTGCATTGAGCTGTACTCAGCACATGCTCAGATAACCCAGGTAATTGCAAACCAGACCACTCTGTGATGCTGCCCTGCCCTTGGCTATATATATAACCAGTGCGTGCAATCTCTGGGTGTCTTATCAGCTGGATTTTCCCCACAGAACCTGTATTTCAAGGTTGTGACTTTTACAGGCATGAAATCTGGATGAAGTTGCTGCTTCTGAAAAGCCAAGATCTTTCTTGTGCTTGATGGCATGAGGCACTTGGGTAAGTGTAAAGGGAAATAGTTTTAAATAACGTCTTTGGCATTGAGTTATTGTAGGAGAACTTCATTTACCCCTTCTGTCTCCCCATGTGGCTTCAATAACATATTGGCACCTCAGGCACCTAATGCTGATTGCTCTGGTATAAAACCCAGAAGAAGGCTGCCAAGAGCAAGGGATGTGCTGATTGCAACCTGGTTTCAATGGACAATGAGAGTATAATGAATCCTTAACAGCAGGGCAAAGCAGTGCTTGAAGGTGCTGCTGGGCCATGATTAACCATCTTGCACTTTGTGCTCAGAGGTAGGAGGTAATGCACTGTTATTCCACCTCTTGCCTCCTTTTTTCATGTCAAGCTGTCAGATAGGCTGCCAGTTTTTCCCCTTTGGTAGCTTAAGCTCTGCAGAGCCAGGATATGTTCACTCCTGTGATGGGTTCCTTATTCTGAGAGGGCCTTTAGGCACTGCTGTAGTAAAGGGAGTTTTACTCTTTTCTATGCAGCAGTGAGAGTAAGGCGGGTGTGGGGGGAAATGCAGCAGCTCCTTACTGAAGGAGAGGAGATGATGATTAGCAGAGACAGTCACTCCACAAACACACGCAAGGCACCAAGGGACTGATGCCTCCCCCCCACCCGGATGAACTTCTCTACACACATGTGTACATATACCTCATGTTAATTTTAGTATGAATTGAAAGAAGAGGGTCAAAACCCAATAATTATACAAGTACACTTTGAGATATGAATTGTGCTTATGCCTTCAAATGCCTATTTAACCCTAGGCTTAGCTTACCAGCTGCTTACCAACCTGCAGTTCAGGTTCCCATTTGGTGCCAGGGTACCTCTGCAAGAGCTTTTAAATGATGGTCTCTGCACAAAGAGAAGTCAAAAGGCACAGCACAGTTGCCCAAAAACTAAGAAGGTCTTTTGTACTTTCAGAGGGAGTGGAAGTCGAAATGATTTACAAGAGGTGACTCAATGGGATTGTCAGAGCTGGTCCACATGGATGGGTGCAAACAGGTCCAAGTTCCTTTGCTCTGACTAAACCTGGTTCAGGAACTCTGGAGCTGTGCTACTGCTGTGCTCAAGTTGACTTGCCTTGTTGAGAAGCTAATAGAGTTGTGTGGCTTTCAAACCAAAGCTGGCTCCTGGCCAACCAGCCTGGAGCACAAGCAGAGTGAGCTCATGTCTGCCTGCCCCCACCCATGGAGACGGGGCCATAGAGGTGATGTTTAACATAACTGCCAGGATATTGTTCTTACCCATTCCAGGCCTCAGCGAGCACCACACTTAGGAACCAGGGCTTTGGGTTTGCCTTGACCAGAAAGAACAACTGATGCAGAGGGTGTTCCAGGGAGCCTGAGCTGAGGGCTGTGGAGAAAAAGAAGACACTTGAATTTCTGAATCACTTTGAAAACCTTGGGTAAACTCCTTTCTAACTACAGCTTATTGTATGACAGAGCCAACTCAGCAGAGGATATAATCTTTCTGAAGTTTTAGGTGTTCTGAATTTTTCCAAAATTAACTCTAAATTAGTTTCAAATTGTTTTGTTTTCTTCCAGTGTCTTCTGTATTTGTTTATCTTACATCAATCTTCAAGTTCTACCTGAAGTTTCAAACAATTCAAAATATATCACTCAAGACTTTGTAAAATCAATCTGCTTAGACAGAGTCTATTTATATATGCTCAGGCAGAAATTGTAGCTTGCAGTAGTTCTAACATCCCAAAAAAGAAATTCAAAGGAATAATTGCTTTCTGTATTATGTTAGCTTAAATAAAGCAGCCAAAGAAAAAATTGGCATCTGTTTCCTGGCATTTTTTTCCATTACTTAGCCATAATCTTTTTGAAATCATGAAGTTCCTCTCAAAATACTTAAGTATGATTAGGTTGTGAAATCTGAATCCAATAAAAGAAGATCCTGTGCTTGAAGGATGCATTGCTGTCATGAAGCCATGAATTAAAATTCAAAAAAACCCCCAGTGTTTAAAAAGCAGTGTCAATTTACTGCCACATTTTCATGTAATTAGTCTTTCACATATGTAGATATGTAAAATAGCTGTTTAAATAGGTAGATACTTCTTAAAACCTTTCTTAAGTGGGAAAATGAAGTTGATTTCAAAACAGAAAATCAGTAAGGCTATAATTCATAATTATTTCTTCTTTAAAGTTCCCAAGCATTAATAAAGAAATAGCATTGCCTCAGTTTGGACACAGGTACCTAAAAAATTGTCCTCTTATCAGGACTCCTGTGGAGAGTGACACAAAGATGGAAAGTTGGCTTACGAGTGCAGTGCTGCTGCCTGCATGAAAGTTCTAAAACTCAGAGCAAACTGAAAAGTGGTGAGTCCTGGTTTTCAAGGATTTCTGAGACATCCTGTCCCAGATTGAATGAATGAGTCAATGAATTTTTATCTCAAAGGCTTCCCAAGACTTTCCATGTTTTGGGATAGCTTTTCACCCTGGCTGTCACAGCTTCTTCTCCTAGTTGCTCAAATGTTAATATTCTTTCCTGAACCCTTCTGAATCTTTGGACACACAATAAAACCTTGAAGTAGCGAGTATCTCTAGTAAGTGTTTTCTAAAGAGTCCAGTCTTTGCACTTTTTTAAAAAGTCCTTTCAGCCTTGATTTATACATGAAGGACAAGCACATGTAGCAATGCTTCTGAACCATTAATTTTTTGTTGCCACTACACTGTCCACTCTCTGTCTCTTAAAGGTAAAGACTTTTATACTTCTCAAACTCAGATCTTGGCCAGGCTATATTAATTTCTTCCCCTCAAAAAAACTCCCGAGTTTTTTTTGAGATGCTGAACAGAACAGGATGTTCACAGTGAGCGATTATGTTCTCACAATAGTAGCATATTTTTAGCATTGTATTATGTCAACACAGTATTTTATTAATTTACCATATTGCAATTGAGGACTGATCAGAGACACTGTTCCTATGAGCACTGGAAGAGGTTTCCAATCTCTCTATCCTCCCACATTAACTAGATTTCATCAGAGCTAGTTGTGATTCCACCATGAAGTTAGTATTAAAATGAATATTTTATTCATATATATAAAAAGAATGCAATCTGTTAGAGGAATACTTTTACATCGAGGGATTCTAATGACTTTTTGAAGTCAATGTCATGACTTTCAAAGGCTGAACTTGCCTATGTTTGCAAGGCTTGTCTGAACAATGGTTAGCAAATGTATACAAACATACCTCAATACCTCTCTCAGGCAGCGATGATGATTGTTAAAGGTCATAACAAGCACCTCACATTTGAGATCAGACATAAGGTTTCACAGTAATAATAACAGGTCCCCATTGTCTTTTTCTGGGTTAAGCCAGGATTTGGTCCTGGATGTTGCAACAGGGCGAGAGGTTGCCAGATCAGCAGCCTTACAGTGGGCAGTTGGAGTTGCCTAAAAATGTATAGCTCACTTGCAGAGTATTCCAGGTTGTGCACTGGAGAACTGAATTTATTCCATTACATGGATAACCCCATTAGCATGGAAGAAGAGCAAACAGGCACAAATATAGATGAAACATCTCCTAGGTCCATTATTTCCTTAAGTCTTGTCAGTGAGAGGGAGAGCATCCACTCACTGCGACTAAGGAAACCCATGCTTTTATGGGTTGCTGTAGCAGTCGAGCTCCCCTCAGGCACCATGAACAACTAAGATCTCAGGGCTGACAATGTACTCCAGGCCAGCCTTTGAAGATTAAGGTTAGGTGGTGGCTGCCTTGCGTGGAAGACAAACAGTGGAGAGTGACTCTGGAAGGGGACATCTGCTCTGTGCCCAGACAGCTCCTGGGATGGTACCAGGGAGTCCCCTCAGAGGCTGGCCCCTCCAGGAGCCAACAGAAACACAGGCAGATGGCACAGTGCTTCACAGAGCCATAAAATCACTTAGGTTGAAAGAGACCTCTAAAACCATTGAGTTCAATCATTAACCCAGCACTGCCATGTTCACCAGGTCCCTAAGTGGCACATCTACACTTCTTTTAAATACCTCCAAGGATAGTGACTCAACCACTTCCCTGTATATCTTGTTTCAGTGCTTGACAACCCTTTCAGTGAATAAATGTTTCCTAATATCCAACCTCAGCCTCCTCTGAAACAACCTGGGGCCATTTCTTCATGTCCACTTGGCTCAGGTCTGCTCAAGGGTGCTGCTTGGGTGTTGAGGGCTCACTCTCTCATCAAGATGGTGGACCCTGTTGGAAAGCACCCTGACAGAGGTATGAAGCTCTCTCTCCCCTCATGAGTTTTATTGCCCAGACATGTTCTTTGCTCTTCTTATGCCTCTTGCATTTATTGTGCAGACCCCTGGCCAGCCTAACCATGAGTTAAGCCTCTGCATCCCTCAGAGTGGCTCTGTTGCTGGCCTGAGGATCTCCTGGAAAATCTGGCAGAAACTTTATACTCTGCCATACTCTCCAGCCACTCTGAAAATATTTGAGAAGACCAAGAAAAGATAATCAACAACTTCATTTTACCCAATGAGATAAGTTGGTCTAATTTAAGATTTCTAGACTGCCTCTAGAGAATTTGTCCTTGTAATGTTTGTTTTAGCTGCAGAGGAGATGTGCCTGTGCTGCTATAGTTGCTAGCACTGTACCTGGGAAACAGCAAAGTCTCAGTTTAGCCATGGGGTAATGTCATATAGGACCCTGAAAAAAGGGCATTTAAATGCTGAAAACATTTCTAGAAGGTCATCTGCATGTGTCAGGCCTTTTCTTCTTACTTCAAATCATAATTCATGCATTAGTTGAACAGGATGAGCCAAATTAATGTGTATTTGGGCTGGTGATTTTAAAAGGTGTATGGTTACAGGGGGCTGACAGGATGTACTCAAGGATTTTATGAGTAACTTTATTTTCCTCCATGCTGCTGAAGAAAACACTGGAACTGCACTTTCGAATAGCAAAGAGCTACGTGGAAAATTACATGTCCCTCTTGTTTTTTTTCCTAGATGAATAAATCAGCTGTTAATTTGTAACTGTCACCTGTCCAACCAAATATCAATATTACACGGTAACACTTACAGAAAGGCTGTTAGGGCTGAAGTGAGCAGAAATGTCAAAATAGAATAGGCAACAGCCAATCTCTAGCCTCACAAAAATTGAATTTTGTGCCTAATTTCTTGTTGAAAAAAACACGTGGCATGACTGGTGACAACGTGGGGAGCAACCACGTTACTTGTCATATGATTAAGCGCCTGAGCTTCCAAAGTTGTTTTCAGTAGGAAATCTGGAATTAAAAATGCTGAAATGAAGGATGCATCTTAGCAACCATTGGAGAGCTACAGAATATATAAGATCATCTTAGTCCTAAGTTCCCATACATGACTTTATGAAGAGAGATCAAAAGTGACAGTGGACAAGGAGTGGACAGCAGGGGAAGATGCCTGATGTTGAAAGGAATGGGCAGAGCAGTTCAGCGGACACTCAAAGGGAATGAGTGCTTTAAGTCATGCTGTAGGGAAGGTACAATAAAATCACATAAAAATCAGTATTGGGCCAGATCAGATCTCTGTATCTCCTATGTGGCCAGCAGGAGCCATGAACACAGGCAAGCAGATAAAAAGCTTCTGCAGTTTCCCCTCAGATATTCCTCAGCCTCCAACAATTTTCATCTCAAGGACTTACCAAGTTCAATTCCTCTCACCTTCCCAAGTTGTTCATCCACAGACTCCCCTAAACCAGGGCACCTGCTCCACTACAGAGGCCTGCTCTCCTTAATTCTTCCTTAGCAGTTGCTTTCCTGTCTCCAGTTATTATCGCACTGAAATTTAAAGTCAGGTTTAATTGATAATGTCATATTTTGCTCTGGGTTTTTTGTGTGTACACAATGTCTACACCGACAACTAGTTAGATCTAGATATTGATATGCATATACACTTATGGATATAAAGATATGTATGAAGTAACTAATTTAAAAATGCCATTAACTGAAGTTTCTTGAACAGCCTATTACTGAGTTTAAAAAAAAAAAAAACAAAGCAGAAGAACAAAACCAAATAATATTCAAGTAAAGTGTCAAACTAAACAGAGCCAAAGATGTCAGAATTTGAAATCTTATCTTGAACATACACTTCTTTGAGAGAATACAGTTTGGGAGACTCAGAGAATGCCAATTAAAATTATTGCTGCGTGTGTAATGCAATATTGAATAAATTTACTTTACAGATGATTACTATTGTTACAGAATGCACATAATCATGCTAAGTTCAATAACACCCAGTACCACAGTCCTGTATAAGAGAGGATTTTAATTCCTTAGGAGGGTGAATCCATCGATTTTCCAGGTTTCTTTGCCACTATTAAGAAATTGAAATTTTATAAGACTCTCAGCATATCCTTTTTCTTGCATTGATTTGCTCTTTTCACTAAGCCAGGAGGATGTGAAACATTTTAAACCCCTTTCTTTCCACAATCCCATTAGTGAATAAAAAAATCGGCTTTGTGGCTGAAATTTACAGGCATGAGGCAAAGGAACGTAGCACATCTCCTTTCAGAGGGCGGGTACTTCAGTTCACAGCATCTTCTTTCTGAGTGGATTCAACAAGTTTACCAAGCAATGAAGCATTTGTATTCTAAGTCTCTTCTCTTAGGAATATCTTGTCGGTGGTGTTTGGAAGAAGCCTAATTTCAATAAGCTAAATTTCCACAAAGTGAATTGGCAGAAAGAGGTCATAGTGGGTTTGCATATGAAATGGCCAGAAAATGTCACCAGGAGACAAAACCAGAATAGTACCCGTGGGTTCTTATATACTGATGCATCAGAAAAACTCTATAACAGTGTAAAATACCTATGAATTATATGTAGTGCCCCTTTCCAGAAAATGTGCTAAGGCAAATGAAAACAATTAGAAGATATATTAAAAGATACATGTCTTTCTGGGCAAGAAGATCACATTTTTTTACACACAGGGTGTAATAGGATGCAGCAAGCTAAAAATCTGTGACATCTCCGGTCACTGATTAAATTCTCATCTGAAGGGTGTTGGGTAAGCAGTAAATGGGATCATTTTCAACCCTGGGAGAATCAATGCCAACCTCACATTAAAGAAGAAGAGTGGGTGAAGAAACAGTTGCAGAGATGAGCTGAGGAGGGCTTACTAGGACTAAAGAAAGTATGTCTCATTTATAATGCATGAAGCCCCTTGGCCTTCATTAAAGGATAAGCATGCTGTCTTGGATAGTGCCTTACCCCAGCATCTTTATGTCCTTGTTTTGGGAAAATGTCCAGATGAAGGCCATAAGGATATGTAAGAGTAAAGCAGAATGTGATAATAGCTTTGAGGTTGTAACTTGCTCAGCCTATGGGATGTGTAAAAGGAATCCAGCTGGGATATACAGGCCCCCATGAGAGAAGTGAGAACTAAATTGTCATGAAAGTTACATCAGGTGCCTCCACCACAAAGCCCACGGTGGGTGTGTGTGTGCAGTCAGCAGTGAAGGTGACCGAGGATGGAGGAATCTGCTCTGACAGGAAAACAATATCAGGAAAAGAGATGGTCTTCAGACAGACTCTCTGCTCAGGGCTGTGCAGTGGGGCTGTGTGTTGAAAAGCAACTGTAGGCTGCTACGTGCCCCTGCAGAAGCGCTGTGAGGTGCAAACCTCTGGGGAACAGCAGCCTAGCCAGTGGGGTTTGCTGCCTGACTGGCTGTCGCAAGAGAGAAGGTAGGGAAAAATGGGGGGAGTAAAGCTGAATTAGAGAAAAAGACACAATGTGTACCTGCCAGACAGTTAGAGACAAAGCCTGCAAATAAAGTAGAAGATGTTCAACAGGTTATTCAGACTAATTTTTCAGCTGTGCATGAACATTGCACTGAATGCATAGAATTGGGTGGGAATTTCCATGCATCATATTTCCATGGCTAAAGGGCATCATGAAGGACAGGAGTTTAGTTCTTATACTGACAAGCTGAAACTAATGCAACTAGAAATATAACCCTCTGTGGATGCAGAGGACATTGTAGAAGAAGTTGTTAAGCTTCTTTAAAAAAGCAAGCCTTAAAATCAATTGCTAAACTACAGGCCTAAAGAGCAGTGAATTTGAAATTGAAATTTGTGGGGTAGTTGGAGCAATAATAGAGTGATGAGTCTTCAGTGGGTGGCATGCTATTTTAAATAGCTCTTATGAAACCGCCTAGATGAAAATTAGATGATTACAGTAATGGTGCTGATTTATGCCAAAGGAAAACCTTCCTTCCAACTATAAGGATTCATTAAAGTGTCAACAAATTAGTGATTAAAGAAGCACTTGCATATATAATTATTCAGATTTTTCTTAAAGTCCCTCAGTGAGACTATTAAAGAAAACCAGGCACCTAGATGGTAAAAGGTAATGTTCTGCTGTGCTTTGGAAGTGGGCTAGGTGACAGCAAAATTCAAAGGATAAAGAGTGAGATTTCATCTAGAAATGAGATTAATAGTGAAGTGTTTGCAATGCATCTGCTGTAACTGAGTCTGTTTATTAATGATCTCACAGCAGGGCATTGCAGCAAAATTTGCAGATGAGGCTAAGTGATTCAGATCAGTCAGGGATTCAGATATGGAGACATGACAAAATGAAGCCACCAGGCAATGTATGTGAGTTTGATTCTTGTTCTGGTTTTCTTTTTTTTAAATCCAAATCAAAGTCATAAGCACTGAAGTAACCTGTGAAGTTCCTTGCAGCACAGGACTGTATTCTAAATGAAGAGATAAGAGTTTCAGTGCAAGACTTGCAAGTTATTACAGATGGTCCAGAAGAAACCTTTGCTTAATACTAATGAAAGAGAAAGGGTTTTGATTAAAAAAGGGGCAATAAGAACAGGGCAGAATTCTTTATGACTGTCATATCTCAGTCCTTATCATCCCCTCACTGTTAATAATCTTTGCAGTTGTAATCTGCCAGTCCTCATCAAAGTGCAGCCAGTGAAGGAAACCAGTTCCACGTAAAGAACAGTAGATATGATCTCCAACAAGGAAATATTTCCAGAGACTAAGAAAGATCAATGAAGACATTAATAAGAGGGAACAGAAGCTGAGCGGCTTATGAGAAATAAAGGAATGCTCATCAGTTTTAAGTAAAACAGCTTTAATACAAGAACGAGAAGAAACTGGTGATGACTAACAGTTTTGAAATAGAAAACTAGTTATTCATGCACAGTATGTAATGAACTTGCATAATTTTCTGCAGAAAATATTAAAGAAAATAGTTCATGAAGACTGTCACACTGAAAACTAAGCATGCCATCATAATTCAGTATAATACTCAGTGGATAAAAGTTTGGAAAGAATTGCATTTTTACAACAGTGCTGACTCAGAGATATGAGTTAACCTCCATATATGGTTAGGAAAGTAAGTTTCACTGTAAACATTTTTCATGTCCTTGCAAAATAACAGTTACATCTACAGTGGGGGACACATTTTATCACAGAACTTTATTGTGCTTTTACTCTCCTCCGTTGAAAGACTCAGGCCAGTGGTATCCTCTAGCCTTGGAGATCTATATTTTTATTTAATTATTTCAGAAATAATTCCAGGCAGCAATTGACCCTCTTCAATGTTCAAAAGCTTTGCATTAAATATGCCATCTGAATGGCACTCAAGCTGTCGTCTGCTTCCTTGGCAAAGGTAATATGAGAAAGACTGGATGGGACTCAATATGGAAACATTATTTCTACTGTGTTATTAGCATCCATAACTTAAAATTAAATGAGAAGGAAAAGAAATATAGAGAAGTTCCAAAGAGAAAAACATGAGTGTAACTGTTCTGAAGATACAAAATTACTTTAAAGTTCAACAGGATGAAGATGAGACGATTGGAAATGAAGAAATGCCTTGTATTAATGTATTATCACAATTCCCATTGACAATCCAGTAAGTTGTCCTTGCTGCCTCCCTTCTCTCCCCAAATTATTTAAAAACAGCCACCTACCTCTCTGTAATTTCACTACCCAACTGGTCCAGGCAAGCTCCGCCTTGCACAGAATGTATCAGCACCAGCTGCTTTTGAAGGTCGTGTAATCCCACTGCAGAAGCAGGGTCAGATGCTCTGTATTTCACTAGCACCATCCACTCTCATTTATGGATGTGCAGGCTCCATGCAGAGATGTAATTTCCATTTTGCAGGCAGAGACCTGGCAGTGAGGTTACTTTCCCAAAGGGGTACAGCCTATGGAAGCCAAGGCTACAAAACAGACACTGGATGCCTTGGGTCAGGCTCAGCTGTTGCAAGTCTGGGAGCTACCTAGGCCCAGGTGGGAGAGAGGGGCTCCTCCTGCTGAGCCAGAGTTGTGTTGTCCTACCCTTCCCTCAACATTTGGAGCAGAGGAATAAGTTCCTGAATGCCAGTTACAGCATGGCTAGAGCTTACTGAGCTCACTGAAATGGAGGAATTTCCAGCTCATGAAGATTTGTTTTATGTTTTTTCTCATGGATTTTAATTCATGCCATGCAGTACCATTTTAAGGTGTTTGTAAACTGGAGTGAGCATTTATAAACTGATTTGGGGGGATTTACAAACTGAGGTGCATAGTAAGCACACTGCTCTGAACATACACTGATGGGGTTGCGGGAGAAGATAAAGATTTTTATACTAAGACAAAAAGCTCTGACTAAATAACCTGGTAAATAAGGAAATGTTCCTAGTGCCAAGGTGCAGGCAGTCACACATGGCCAAGTTCTCTCCCTTCCTAGGGTAGGTCAGGGCACATCTCAACTCTCCTCTCCTTTCCCTTCTCCCCAGCACATCTTCCCCATGCTGAGGATCCTACTTGTGACAGGAATGCAAGGGGACAGAGACACCAACTACAATACAATAGAACCCCAAATAGGCACAATGCACTTGTTTTCCCTTTATTAGGGCTATTCCCCAGCTTTCTGAAGACTAAACAGAGAGCAGACTACAGAAATCCTAAGTGAAACACAGATTTGAGAGGTTTTGCTGGGTGTCCTTTTTCTCTTCCCATGCCTGAGTTTTCCACTGGATATCTCACCAAATGCTTTGCTTTGCACAAAGATTGCTCTGAAGCTGCTTAACCAGCACAATGTGCCCAGAGATGTACCACCAGGACCTGGGGAGGCTGTGTCAGAGGCAGTGTCCTCAAGGCCTCAGCAGGGGAATGTGAGGTGTTTCCCTTCACAAGTCCTCATGCTCCTGGGGCTGCCTTGCACACTCCAGAGAAATGTGAGCTCTGCTCTCAGGGAGCAGGGTACGAATACAGCTCTGAGTGCCTTCCTAATGCAGTTTTGATTTATCTGCTGAGCAGCCATCAGAATCCAGCTCTATGTTTATTTGTAAGCAGGCTTTTAAAAACAAAAGGTTTTCCTGTAAAAGGCTACTACTGAACATTAAAATCTGTAAGGCCCTTTGAAGCTACCAAATGGCACAGGATAATATCATCATCCAGTAATACTCACCTGCAGACTCACTATGTTTTTCAAGTCTGCTCATTCCTCATTACACTTATTGAGATGCAAGAGAACCAGCCAGGTTCAGATGTCGCTGTCTGAGGCATCACTAGGGAATGTGGTGTGATGAGGAGGAGCAGGATTCCTGTTCCAGACTTCAATAAGGTTTTAAAGGTTTAATGACCATTATAGGAAGTAGGTTCATATTCTGAACTGTGATAAATTAGGATAGTTCTGCATATTTCCAAACAGTTAGGAACATTTATACCACCTCCCTGGTTCTGCACTAGCTGAATGTGTAAGGCAGGGCTGTAATTCAATAATAACAGCATTAATTTTGCTGTTAAGGTCAATGGGATCCCACCACCACAACTTTAAAATAGCAAAACAGCACATGATTGAGTTCAATGTACTGTTCTCTTCTTCCTAAGGACACTTTTTTTCTTTGATGTTATATTTGAAGAGTTTGTAGAAAGCTGCAGGTAGCAGAAAAAAAAATTGAAGTTTGGAGTTCGGTTTATTTTGACCTCGTCTTGTTGACAGGAACGTCACAGTGGGAAATATCAGTAGTATTCTGTAACCCAAATGAATAAATCGATTTTCCGAGTTAAAGGCACCAGGCATAAAGGGTCTTGCTCTTCTGCAGCACTTCCAGGGAAAACACTCCTGACTAGACTGCCACCACAGAGAATTAGAGTTCTTTCCTAAAATACCAGAGATTATCATTTCCTTTTGTGTTAGAAACTGGCTAGCACTGAGGCTCTGACGAGAATTAAACCGAATTTAGCTGATCAATACACAAAGCTTATGCAACCACGTTTTCTTCCGGGCGGGGGAAATTCTTCGATCCATCATTGTTCAGCTTCATTCTTCAGTGAATTAACATCTCAAATGACTGTTCAGGTCACATAGGTTCAAGTCGCTAAGGCAGAAGCAGCTTTGCCCCTTGAGGACGACTATCAGGCAGCAGGGAAGGTAAATAAAGGGGTTTGTTTAATGTTTAAAAGAGCGTACTAATGGACAATTAGGCAGAGGATTTGAGAATAGTTTTTAAATCCACAAAGAAGCAAAGCTTCAAACACTCAGCAAACTCTGAGCTGTGTTTTGGGCTAACACCACAGTACACATCACAGAACCACGGCTTTGATGGTGGCGGGAACCCGTGATTGCCGCAGCTTCTGCCGGGAAGTGGTGACAAAAAGTCGCAGGTGTCTTGAAGAGAGTAGTAGATAAGCGAAGTAAGTCTGCAGGGCGAGGAAACGTCTGTGCTAAAGTATTTACCCCAAGCTTCTGACTTTGACTGACTCGCATCTCTGCCCTATCACGGCTGCGGTGCCACTGTTTATAATATAGATGTGGGAAGCAACACCGAGTCATCTGGTTCAGTGGAACCAACACAGTCATGCAGTCCTTCAAGTTCTCTTAAACTCAGAGTGAGTAGATCACATTTTAAAGAACATGGCTAGAAGTTATTTCTTACTTAGAGTGGGCTGAAAACCAGTCCACACTGTTATGCTGCATGTTGCTCACAGCATCCCTGCTGTGAATGAGCACATTGAAAAGAAGGAAATGTAATTCCAGAGAAACAGCTTATTTTTGAGGTGTTTCAGTTCAATTCTGCCTCTGAAAATAAGGTGAGGTAGCACAATAGGACTGGCTTTTCACGGTGTCCAAAGTTATATGGTATCCTCACTAGAACTGAAAAGTAGAAGTGAAAAAAAGGGAAAAGATGGCACATGTGCTTGAAAAGAAAGGGGAAAAAAAGAGCTATATTCTAAGGTTGTTTTTTTTTTTTTACTTTTAAGCTACTTTTAGAGGTCAGGCTGTTGGAGTTTGTAGTTCTGTTGCAGAAACATACCCTGTTTCTGAAATAAAATTAAGTAACCAGCAATAAACTAAATTATAGATTTTGTGTCATATGTACCAGATCACTTCTCAGTTTTCTGATCTCTAAGTGGTTTACATGACCCCTAATGAAATTGGGTGACAAGATTAAAAAACCCCCAAAAAACAACCAAAAAAGAAAACACCAACCAACCAAGAAAAGCCCCCAAAACCCCAAACCAAACCAAAAGAACCAAAACGATAAATATATTTTTTTTCAGCTGTGAGACTGTATTCAAACAGTCCAGATTACTGTTGTGAACCTGCCAGTGAAACATATGATAAAAATAAATTCAATAAAGGACTAAATTAGCTGATCCGAGACAAAAACTCCTTCCAAATTAAGTTCGACAGATATGAGACATTCATTTGACCATCATTCTGTTACAAGAAATCTGAAAAAAAGTCTTAATGATCTTCTGCTGATACTATCATCCCAATGAATTATTCGGCTGCTGTGAAAAGCAGGTCATTCAGTATTGCCTGTTTGTGATAGTAGCTGCTAATTAGGAATTTTACTTCCTCCCAGGTTGCCATTATCTACGTCATACTCATCATCTTTTGAGATGCAGACCCTTGCTAAAGTGTAGAGTGCAGTAACAAGCTAACATTTTCCAGACATGGGTAGATTCTTGCTTTCTGTACATGAAGAGACCCAACTGAATCCTTAGTCCACATCAGACCAGGACAAGGATGTCAATAACACAAAGTCTTCTCAGCCAGCTACAGAAATGCAATGAACTGACATTTCCTGAGAAGTTCAAATTTCTCAAAATGAGTAAATAAGTCAGTTTCCAGGCAAGGCTTACACTATGCATGGACAAAGCTTGGAGTTGTGGGTGCATTTGTATTTCTGTACAAAAATTGGGGTGCATGTTTCCGCTATAAACATGTCAAACCTGAATAAATAACTTATTATGCCAAGCTAAAGCCCTTACTAACCTTCTAAATTTTTTACTATCAGAGAGGAAAGGCTATAGTACATGTTGAGGACTTTATTTGAGCACATCTTATTACATTATTTTCTTCCATATTTACTAATAAAAGAAGATTATTATTATTATTATTATTATTATTATTATTGCACTTTCTACAGTATAGATATTACAGTAGAAACATGATGTATTTACTCCTTCCCAGACACAGCACACATGATCTGTGAATGTGCAAGTGTTTCCTCCCTGTGAACATCTTTGAGATCCAAAAGAGACCTAAAAAAGAGAGAATCTGAAATGAAATAATTTTGTTGCTGAAAGGTATTAAATTCTTAGTGAAAATATTATTAAAATATTATTCAGCACTTTAAAACATCTGAAACTGCTTCATCTAAAACCCTCTGCAAATATCTGTATTTTTATTGGCTAGGCGTGTGATGCTGGAAGCAACTTTGGTTTGTCAAAATCCTGTGAAATTACATTCTTTCTTGAATCTGCAGCGAGGTTTTCAAAGTAACAAGGTTTTTAAAAAATGTTCCTTCTGCAAGTATTTCGGTAGTGGTACCAGTTGTGAATTGTGCTGAATTTGTGAGGAGGTTCTGGCTGCAGTGGCATCTGTGCTTAGGGGGCTGCATCCCACCTGACAGTAACACCACAGCCATGGCCAGTCCTGCAGTGGCTTCTGGCAGCCCACACATTGGACAAAGAGCAAAATGCAGCTCTGAGGTGTTTATGGGTACACGGGACTGACTGGCTTCTGACAGATCCGTACCTTGGGACAGACACCAGTAGTGATTACAGCCTCAGTGATTCCATCCCCCACCTCCCTTCCTCACCTCATGCCAGGTCGATGTCCCTTCCAGTAAGGAGTGCTCTAGTCCCTGGGGCTATACATCGTTGAAAGGGTTCCGGGGAGGTTTTGAGCTCTGGCAATCAACACTTGTTCCCAGGCTCCGTTCAGGCACTGGCTTGGGGCTGGGGCTGGTGCCATCCATGCAGAGCTGCAGCAACCCCTGTGTTGAGAGGGTTCAGTGACACATACCCAGACTGCTCTGTGCTTGCTGGCTGAGGACAGGGGACAGCAGTAGCTGAACCCCAGAAGAAGCCCTTAGTCCAGTTCAGGTGAAAACCTGAGAGTAGTCTGTTAGCAGCAGGAGGAGGGTGCAGATAATGTAATGCTGTGGCCCATGAGAGCACAGTAAGTGCCAGGAATGTGTGCCACCCCTGATTTTTTCCACTTCATCTTTCTTTGGTGGGAGGAGTGATGGGCTGACCACAGCTGTCATGAACTTCTCAGCTGCTACCACACTTACAGGATGCAATGCATCCTCTCTTGTCTGACACCTAATTTTTTATAATCCATTCTAACTGCCACTTAATCAGAACAAAACTGTGATTGTAACGTAGGCATGAGCAGAACAGATGTTTGGAAACAGGTTTTTCTCCTTAGGAGCTGTGGCTGTGCTTCAGACAGTCTCAACACATAATTTTTTATACTCCCTGGATTTTTGTATGATGGCAGCCAGGTGTAAATATTTGCTTCAAATCTGTAGAGCTTCTAACCCACTTTCATGGTCCATAAGAGACTTTTCTAAGCTGAAAACTCATTTTTGTTCCAAGGGTGACTTGAAGCTCCTGAGGGAGACCAGAACAACCCTGTGCTTATGGCTGTGGCCTGGAGACAGAGTCAGCATCTTGTGGGAAGAGTAGTCAACCTAACTTAAAGCCAGTAGGTAACAACAGGGCAGCAAACCTAAGTAATTTCTGGTGAATTGCATAAACAAATGAGCAAACCAGAGGCTAAATTATTGCTGAGGTTTATGTAGACTTTTCAGAAAGTTAATCCAGCCTCTGATGCTCAAAGCACGGCAAAAGACAATTTAGAGTAAGGTTCTTTTCAAGGAACTAATGTTTAAATAATAGTTAAAATTATGTAGCAGAAGGTTCAGTGCCTTTGTAGCCTTGGAAAACTAATTTCTCACCTGGAATGTTATGGGAAATAAATACTGTTCAGACAGAAAGGAATTAAAACTAAGGTGACAACTGGAGTTATAAACTGGAAGTGAGGGTTTCCAGCATACATGCCTTGGACCAAGGGCTTAATTGGCCTGTAGGTATGCAACTCAATTAATAGCTTTATCACTCTTTTACACCTGATAATTTGCCTTTTTATGTAGCTATGTACTTTACACATTCAAAGAGTACTTGAGAGTGAAGGAAGTTTGCCAGTTTGGAGGATTTTCAATTCCACCATTATCTTGCTTAGTTTACACTTCCTCCCTTTATTCCTGAGCTGATCCAAGTGTCTGCTTTCTATCTTGCAGATGTACTTTCTCCAAACACATCACTAACTTCAGGTTAGTGTAACCTGTGAGCCAATATTATCCCTATTGCATGCATGCAGGGCAAGGGAGAAACACATCAAAATAATCTGCCTGGGTCTTGGAAACTTGGCTCAGACCCAGCAGCAAACTTGAAGCCCCAGGCACACGGATGAGCCAGAGAGGTTTAGCATTTGTAAAGCATTTTAAGAGCCTCCAGCCATAGGCTCTGAGAAAGAGGAAGGATCTAGGCTAAACCTTTTCACTAAGGGGACATCAGACAGCTCTCTGCTCTGCCTCATTCCTGAAGGGATGCCTGGCCAACTGGTTATATCCTCTGCAGCCATCTCTTGTATAGGATGTGCAGGAGATGGCTGTGCTGGTCTGTGGCTATTCCCCTCCCATAACTGCTGCAACACCAAATGGGTATGAAATGGCCCGAGGGTGACTGTAATCTTTGCAAGCTCTCCAGCTGCTCTGCCACAGCCTACCCTCTGTCTCCAGGATCAGCTCTCACAGAACAAGGCTGCATTGTACCAGTAACTGACTTGCAAGACCACAGTTCATTTGAGTCCTCACCACTCCCATAGCAAGACAGAAAAAAAACTTTGTAGGGATACCAGTCTAGAATCTCTCATAAGAAAAACTCTCTACACATCCTACCCCAACCAAATCTTGAGGCTGAGCTTTTTTTTACTGAATTGTTTAAAAATTAATCAAAACTGAGAAGACTATGCAACTTAGAAACCCTCTGTACCTGTAATTCACAGATGATGGGTTAATATTTCAGTACTCAGCATCAAGAAGAACTGTGGAGTTATGTCTAAAACAGGCAAACCCTCATTTTTCCAAAGGCAGAGCTGCTGACTAGCATGAGAGAACCAGGCTTATCCTCTGATGTTTAGATTTGTGTCAAAAAGAGGTGATCAGTAAAATCACAATTTCAGATTATTAAACTGCCTTACACTATTGGATTTTACAGAAGTTTTGTTCTTCTTTTCTCTTATTGAAGAAGCACATCTACCCAGAGACAGCTAGGAATGAAGCTGTGGTCTGAAAAAGTAGAGTTGTGCCATCTGGATGAGGTGATGTGGGCAGGGATGAGCCATGTGTTCCTGACTGCAGGCTGGTGTCTCTACCAGGTTGGGACTGGGCTGGGTACACCTGTCCCACAGGCTGGATTTTACTTACTGTCAGTAGTACTGGGCAGGACTTGCACTGTTAGTGAGGGGGCCTTAGGGAAGTATGTTACTTGCTATGAACCTTTGCCTTTTGCCAAATATGTTTGTTTAATCCTGGGGGATGCAGCCTGTCACTGAAAAATCTAATATATGAGATTTGACTTTGAAAATACAGCACCATGCTCTGTAAATTTCAGCCAGGTGTATTTGGCTGCATTTCATTCATTGTTCCCTATGAGAATTCTCTTTCATATTTTCCACAGGCAAAAACATGAGGGATAGTTTACTGTATTGCTCTAACATACAACGCTGGGAAAGCTTGAATGACTTTGATCATAAACCAGGAAATATTTCTCAGACCTCAGACAGACTTCACTGCAAGAAAAATGTTATGGAAAGAAAAACACCCAACCCCCCACGCAATGCAGGCTTTAAATCTGCAGCTAGCCTCATGGAAGAAAGTTATTGATACATGCCTTGAACACTCTTTTCCATGTGCACTGGGCATCAGCTGATAATGCTTAATTGTTCCTTTTACTACTACAGTGTTTATTTTCTGGATGACTATCACACATTTTTTTATGTTTTACATCTATTTGCCTTCACAGTCTGCTGACAAAATGCTAGAAAATAGTATGCCTGTTCCTTTTGATTCAAAGGTGTATTGATTTCTAAACAATGTCAATTTCTTTGATAGCTGACAGCTTTTTCCCAGTGCTTGATTTGGATGGTGTATGAAGAATCAACTGCTGACTGCTAGACTGGCATTTATTTTATTGACTACCACACAAATGTGTCTATGATTCACAATTAGTGTAAAAGCAAGACTTTTCATTATGAAAAACAAGGTGAGTCAGATGTTGATGGGAGAAAACTCATTAAAACATAGTCAGGATAAGAAAACAAAATGGGCAAACCGCGTCAATTTGATAGCTGGTCTGTTGCAAGACTGAACTGCTATTACTCAGCTATCACCTGTGCAAACACATGGTTTGCTCCCCTTATTTATATCAGAGATTTTAATCTTGCATGAAGGAACTTCAGGTTATGTGCCTCTGCATAAAGATGGCAACAAGAATATGGTCGAGCTCTTGTACTCAGGTGAATACCTGCAGTCCCATTCCATGCTGTCAGCAAAGAACAGATTACAATACAGACAGGGAGGGATAAATCCTGCACCTCTTGATCCTGGTCCACACAGACTATCCAGACAGAGTTTTCCCTTGGTTTTGCTACAGATATGCACTAAAACCACATGAAGAACAACCAGGGGTTTATGTGAAGGGACTCAACTTCCCGAGTGCACAGACATGGATCTGTTCTGTACAGGGTGTTACAGAAGAAAGTAACCCCTGTGGCCATTTGTGACTGCAACTGAACAATTTGAGTAGCAACACTCAGAGAAGAAAGCAGCAAGCAGCTCTTTGTCACCGGACTTTCATTGTCAGAAATGGAGGTACCCCAGTAAAGGGCTGGCATGAAGCACTGCTTCCGTTGCTCATTCTAGGGTACCTTCTGAGGCAGAAACTATAATGAGGGGGAATTAAGCCTACACACGGCTCACAGTGACCCAGTTTCATCTTATGCCTCTAATGAGGATTCTTCACAAGCTCGTTTTTGAACAAAGTGCTAAAATCAGTACTTACATATCACACTTTTTAATCCTGGGAGATTCAATGTACTTAGAAGACAAGTAAATCATTTATCTTTATACTATCTAAGCACCTGGCCTGTTGAGAGTGCACATGAAGTGTTTTAGCATTCATCGCTAACCCTTTGAAACATCAAAATGATGCCAGTCCTGCAGAGTGTCACTGCTGACAGAGAAAGGTGTCCTCTTCATGTGCATTAGCAGTTCTTGCCCGGAGAAAGGAGAAAACAGAAGACTTGTAGCACTGAATGAACAGCCAAACTGGCCAGGTGGTTTTTGCCTATCTGCTGTCCACATTGAACACTGGGTAGCCTCCCTGCTTTGTTCTAAGAAACACTGAAAATAGAGTCCTACTGCTCTTTTCATTTCACACAAAGCCCTGAGGACTGTTCTAACAATTTAACACTGAACTGTTGAATTACATTGCTCAGGAATGTTCCTTGGCACTGTTTAATTTACTAGTAGAGGCATAGCCCAAGTCCCCCTAAGAAAACAGACCTTGAAAGATCACGTAGCTGTAAGTAGTAAAGTCTGAGCAGAATGGAGAGCTGCAGTACATGTGGGTGGAGGGGGTGCCTTTACCACTCCTGAGTTGATTTCCTGAGCATTGTAAGTGGTCACTGGTTGCTTCAGCTGCAGAAAAGGAATGGGTAAAGTTTTCAACACACACACAAGATGCCATCTCTTCTCCTTTCATTTTCACCCTTGCAAATGAAAGCCTTTCTTGCAGCTTTTAGCTCTGCCTGAAAAGACTCAAAGGGATGACAGGAGAGAAATGTGTCTGAGAATCCTTTTTTCTAGTTCCTGATAATGGCAAAATTCCCACTGATGCGAATGAACGTCTACTGCTGTAGATTTGCTGTACATTCTTAATCCCAACTGCCCTGAGGCAAGAACATCCTCAAATAGTTGCATGTTCTCCATTTCCTAACAAGCAATACTTTTTCTGATTTAAAAGCAAAAATCTGTAAGGTATGACTTTTTGAACCAACTGAGCTGAAGAGAATGGTTTTCCCAGCTTTCATGCAGATCCAAGTTCTGGAAGTACTGCACTAGTTTTTTATTAACTTTCTGCTCTTGCTTTATCAATCTCCTCTCCAGCACAAAAACTCATCTGCAAACTGTTAGTGTCCCACCTTTGGAGCTCAGATCGGAACATCTGTTGCTTGTGAGTGGGGTTTGATACCAGTGAGAGATGACTGCATCCTCTATCAGATTTATCATTTGAAGGGGGAGAAAACCTGCCCAGCTGAATATGCTGCTAGAAAGCATACCTGTCTCTTAAGTAAATAGACCTCTGTTTGAATTTCCTATCAGTCTGGAGACAAACAAAAATCACAGGCTTTAATTGCTACCAACAAATCACCATGCATGGCTGTTGTCAAGGTGGGCAGGCAATGTAATTTCAATATTTCCAAAAAGGGTATACTGGAAAAAAACCCACTTTTTCTTTCATCTTTTCAGTCATTATTTGGATCTGTTATTTGATTCATTATTAAAACATGTTACAATATGTTTTACAGTTCATTTCACATTTAAGAATACATAGGTGTTATTTCTGGGTAAAGTATTTATGCATTTTCTTCTGCTGTATGCTGCATTATACCATTTGTTTGCTGTAGAATTGGTTTTGGTGAGAATACTTGGTGTTCAGAAGCCAAAATCTGCCCATTGGAGAATATTTTTTAAAGTAAGTGAATCGGTATTGATGGTACTTGCAACAACTTTCCCTTTTCACTTACAGGAATAGATTATGTTTGCTGCAACAGCCATCAAGAAAAATCCAATACCAAGGACTTCTTCATGTGTCTAGTGCCAAGACTTCATTCAAGAAAGCAAGCAGAAGCCCGTTTCACAGTACTACAAGTCTTGATAACAGACAGACAAGGACATAGCTGCCACAAAAAGGACCACATCCTCCCAGACCTCCCAAGACTGTTAGAAGGGTTGCAAACACTTGTGTAGGCACACTTGACAGAATTAGACTAGCTGGAATCTTTAATTTATGAAACTGCTTGGTATTTTGTCCCCCAAATGTCAGCCTGCTCCATGCAGGCTTCATGGCATGTTAGCTGGGTCTGGCTAGAGATGCTCAGTCCCACAGCAAGGCTTGGCAGTCCTGGCTCACCGTGGTACCTGAATTTGAAGGCTTTTGCTCAGCTGGGAGCACTGGCAGCCCTTACTTGCTCCTGGCTGCAAATTTTTGGCAGCAAAATTTACTCATCTTCAATTACAGAGCAGCACTGGATGCTGGACAACAGCAAAAATCACTTGCTTTTTCTTGCAAAAATCAGAGTCTTTCCTGCAAAATTATTGACCGAACTTGCTCTGCATGGAACACTACTCAAGTAATGTTTTATGGATTTCCACACACGCAAGCAATAGAAGTCGTTTTCAGACAATTTGTTACAGGAAGAAGCTACATTTATTAAAGCAGTTATTGCAAATGCAGCATTAGCAGTACAATAAAGCTTCCTTAGTTCTTTAAGAACTGATCAATAGAATGTCAAGAGAAATGGAGGCAAAAATAGGAAATTACCTCATTCAGGGGTATGGTAAAGATGTATGGCTTTTTTATAGTCAAAATCTCCCTCCATTTTAGGGAAGGATTACTCCTTCAGGTAGTAATCCTAGAGGTACAGGAATACACGGGTTATAGCTTGTACATGCACCCATGAACCCTCAAACCTCAATTTCTTCTCTGATTTGGTGATTACAAGGCAGATAAAATGGACACCCATATCCAGACTTCAGTGATGTCTATTCCAGAGACTGACTGACTAGAGACCAAAGAAAGTCTGTGGAAACATTTCTCTCATCTGCTTGCTCTGATGTGCACAAGTGTGCACTCAAGAGTTCTCTATTGGGTCTAGTATGTTAAACAGCTTAAGAAAAATATGATTTGCCCTTGCCAACCTTGCTTTGCTTATGAACAAAGGTAAAGAGAGGGAGGGGAAAAAAAAGGTAAGAATTACAACAAGTATAACTATTGAGGATGTTGTAGCATAAGTACCCAGTAGAGACCTATCATGCCCTTGTGCAAGCTGAGTTAGCACAAAGTCTTCTTTCATTCATGAAAAGAAATAAACTTGGGTACCTCAGTTATTGCTGTTCAGTAACTGATTAGTTTGCAGTATAAAATAAGTGCATCTCCTGGGATGCTTTGTTCTGGCTGCTCCCATCATGCTTTCACTTTACTTCTATTTTCACAAAGTGATATGTTCCTTTGCTTGCCCTTACGGATGAATGAAAGCTCAGTTACCAGCACAGGAGTTACCTCTGGTGAGGAAACGTTTACTCAGAATAGAAGTATTGTGCCACCAGCTGTGTTAAATTGCTGCCTCTAAGCTATTGCGGGACAATTCAAGCCTGTTGTAAAATAGATAGCAGGAAGGCATGTGTGTTGCTAAGGAAACCCTTGGCTGCAAGTTTATTGTATAAATAACACCGGGGTGGGGAAAATGTGGCCAGCGGAAGAGTGGGGGAAAAAAAATGGAGTGCCTGGCATGTCTCAGTGTCTGGGGGAGGGTCGTAAGCAGAAGCAGTGAAACAGATTTACCAGTACAGAGGTTGATCTTTCTTCAGCTGGGAAAAGTGGGTCCTTCACACAGAAGTGACCAGGGAAGAAAGTAGAGGTTGTCAGTAGGAATATGACCATGATGGGCAAGAACATGCACCGAGGGGTGGAGAAGCAAGGGTGGGCCCTGCACCTTCTCATACTCACTAGAGGAAAAGAAGCTGGTGTAAACCACTGCTGGATTTGCTCAGAGATACACAAGAGAAGAGACAGATGAAGGTTGTAGTGGCAAGTAGAAAAGTGAGGGAAATATGAAAGAGGGGAACCATCATAATAATATATCTAAGCATTGGGACAGATTCAAAACCAACAGCAGAACATTTATGTACTCCAAAGATTATCCATATAGAACTTCTTTAAGGTTTGTAGACAAGGATGATACTAGAATTCAAAGAAAAGCAGCAAGCAATGAATCCAACTCACTGCATGTCACACACATGCCAAGACAACAGGAGGGTGTGCCTAAAGCTTGTCTCTTCTTCTAGACCTTACAGACAGTGTCTGTAATTCATCAGCAATTTCAACAGTCATTAGTGAAGTAGTCATATTAGCTTTCATTCATTTTATTGTGTTTATGCTTCATACAGGGAACCTGAGCACTGCAGTGCTGTGCTAAGTACAGCTCAGGTAGTGGGGTCTGTCAGAGAAAGCAAAGGGCTTTACAGCTCGGGAGAAGGGCTGATATCCTTCCCGCCAGTGATGGGAACAGGTCCTTTCAGCGCCTCATACCTTACATGACTCCTTCAGTAAAATGGGATAACACGGCTGTACCTGTAAAGCAGTTTGAGCTATGGGGCACAAGAGTACTCTGAGTTGACAGCATCATTCATTTCAGTGCAAATCAGGTGCCCAAGTACTTCAGGGCAGATGAGCAGCAAAAGTACTCATTGGGTTACGGTGCCTGGGGTGCTCCAGCACGTGCTGTCACAGTGACCAGAAAGATCTTGCTGATCTGGACTCCTTTCAGACTGCAGATGGTTAAAGCAAAGACAGACTGCATGGAGGCAGCAAGCACTTGGCACTTGGGATCATTGCTGCTCACCTTAGGCAGCTGGCTTTGGTCACTGATGGAGCATGGTGTTCCTAAACTGTACCAGCTGCCCCATCTGCCAGCTACCACCAGTGATCAGTGAAAACCCACTGCTCTTCCAGTGGGATGATCTGGCAGATTCCTTGACATCTGGCCATCATGGCTAGCAGACACCCAACAGCCTGGACTGGTGAGCACAGTCTGTGTGATGTGGTGCTGCTCTGCACGCATGTTCCAGGCTCTTCTGGTTGGGCAGGTACCGCTCAGCTCCTGGCCTTGCCAGTGGTGATGCTTGTGAGAGGGAGACAAAGAGGTGGCTGAAGGCATAAAAGCACACTTGGCTGATCTCCTCTGGTGTATCCTCTTGCCATGAACAGAAAAGCTCAGGATAAGGGAAGAAGCCATTTCAGTTTGAAGCCTCTAACAGGAATCCAAAAGGAATACAGCCATGAACTCTGATCACATTTCAAGCCCCAAGGAATTTGTACTCACTGAAATTCAGATTATTTTATATTAAATAATATACATGTATTTTTTTAACTCAGCCAATGCTTCCCATTTTCTTCTCCTGTAATTTTTTCTGCATCATAAGATCTCACAATTTTAATTGCCTATTTAGCACCCTTGTGTGAAAATTGTTGGTCCCTTTGGAAGCATTGCAGAGCAGAATCTTAGCATGGGAAAACCTCTTCTGAGTGTGGAAGAACTACTAAGATCTGCTCTGTAAAATTTGCAGGACTGAACCCACAATGCCCAGAAATATTGTGAAACTAAGTCCAGGCATTTGGAAACATCTTCCAAGTGCTTCAAACCGAGTTAGGAAGCATCTGGTTTAACAAAAGTTGTCCAAAATACAGTGTCCCTTTCAGGAACTTCATCAGGTCTCCCCAGACACCAGGGCAAACGGATGAACCCCTAAGGTATTCTGCCTTTCGAAGCTGACATGCACCATTCAGCACCATCATATTTAGTGCTTACACAACAGCATTTCCTCGAAGTGGAAGCCACAGTTGCTGGATTTATGATATAATTTCATGAACTGGGTAACCTTCAGAACATACTGTAAAGTGACTTGGGGAGAAAAATAATCTCTCATACTTAATTTATAACAAGAGTGAATGAGAAATGAACCTATTATGTTTCTGCAATAAGTTGTTTTATTTTTCAATTAAGCTGGAAATTATTCACTCAATTTTACCTTAATGAATGAATGCCTCAAGTCATCATCCATTTAAAAAAAAGATTTCAGAGCAAGTTATTTTTGCTAAAAGCGATTGTGGCTTTTTTCCTGTTTCAGACTTGCCATTGCTCTCAGAGGTATAAGATGGAGAATCTAGGATAAAATAGATACTGCAATTAAAAGCGTATGTCACTGCCAGAAGATCTTGGGGGATTCCTGCCTTTCCAGACTATCTGCCCCTATTTTAACAAAATACTTATGTCTAGGTGATGCTATACTATTCCATCCACATCTCTGGAATTTTAATAAATACATACTTTGTTCCATTTCATTTCAGTCCTCAATACTGTCAGAATTTGTAAAATGTTAAGTTGAACTGTAGCTAGAAATCCTATATTGTTTAATGTTAGTCTGAGCCATTCATTTAATTCAGTTTCATTTCACTTGTCTCTATACATGTAATAAATATTAGTTTTACAGGAAGAGTTCTTTCATGTAGTAATTTATAGACATGTGTGATTTTAAGCTTTGGTGAGTTCAAGATTCCTCAGATGAAAAAATATTAGAATAATTCTCAATGGAGAAGCTGGTGGGTCTCATATATTTGCTGGGCACTGAAAAATCAAGGGTTTTTTTCATTTTTATTTATTGAGAAGAAGCAAGCCATTTATGTGGATTCCTGCTTCATGGAAATTCTAGTATTTCAGACAAATCACCACCCTTTATTTGTCTATAAAGCACATTCCAACTTTTAGTATGAATTTTGATAAGGTTTCAGATATTCAATTCCAAACAATAGGAAAGCCAGAGATTTTCACTTGTTTTCTCCTCTAAATGAGTGATTCACATTTATTTCCCTTAACATTAGCAAACCTGTTAAATACTGAGGTTTCAAAATCTGTTACAAATTTTGTCCTTGCTCTGGTGATTGTTCTGAGTGGTAAAGTGCAACCTAATATATGATACAGGACTGGCAATCAGGGAAGTGGGATGTTGAGTGAAATCCAGGTCATGCTCTACCCTGTTTTGCTGTGGACTTGAGTGGGACCAAGACTTTACTTCTGTTCTCAACCTTGAGTTACATCTGAATTCAAGAAAAGGGTTCTGATGAATTAAAATGGCTGAGGCTGAATTTGAATACCTGGACTGAAGAGACTTACAGCCAAGACTGCCACTCAATCCCAGAATACTTTTGCTGAAGAAATGGTGATGGTGCAGCGTGCTTAAGTGCTTGGTGCTGTGGAATTTTCCTGCTGTACAAATCATCTGATGTATGCTGTGTATCTCTGTTGTTGGATGGGTTAAGAGCAGTAGGAAGAGCAGCAATTGGCCCTGGTCCCTGCTCCCAGGGTGTTAAATGTTGACTGTGGTACACATGAAAAGTGATCCAGGTGAAGAGAGTAACAGAAACATCTATATATGAAGAGGACAATTGTTTCAGGTTGGCTTTGTCTTGTCTTTAGTTGTTTTTAGAGGCTATATGTTCTGATAGGCCACATATCAAATATAACGCTGCTAGCGGGCTTCATGGAGTGACATCTGTTATTCATGATATTTTCGTTTCCTCTTGACATTTTGCTTGCTGAAAAACACCTTTCTGAATTTAAAAAAAGTCAAATAATCCTTGTGGAAAGGCAGAAATAGAGAAAAGAGAATGATTATATATGCAAACATATGCAAACAAAGCCCTAACAAATTCTTAGACTCTCATTATCAAAGTGCATTACACAACACAAGCAGATCAGTGCTGTGGTGTGCGACTGCCAGAGCTCTCCTCCACTAAAGAGGCACAGTCAAATTCCTCTTTCCTTTGCCCAGTCAATCTTTGTATCATTTCTGAAAAGCATTCTCAAGTGCATCTCTCAAAATCATTTCAGGCAGCTGCCCCAACTTTCCCTTGCCTATCAGGAGTTGTGCCGGCACATTAGCCTCCTTGCCTTCAGAAGAATTGAAAGGCCAAAAGTCCACAGAATAAACTGCAGATGAGGCAGACTAATTGGTCTCAAAATCGAAACATATGGCTTCTTTCAGGATCTTGACTTTTTAAATACTTGTTTAAAGTAAACATTTGCAATTCCTCATGAAAGGCACTTTCCTCCCCGAATCCTCTTGACCCTCAGTGACCTTTCTTACCAATTGCACACTGCTTTACCCTTGGGGATGATTAAATCTTGAGAGGCTTTTTTTCTTTTCTTCTTTTATTCCCCACATTTGTCTCTGAGGACTAACTGAAGAACTGGCTTGAAGAAAGCTAACCTGGGTCAGAAGGACAGAAACACACCAGCTGCCCACCTGAGCACCCCACATGGGTATCTGAGGATGAGGCCAGAAGGGAAGGTTCACACATCATCACAGAATTTTGTATTTTAAAAGATGGACTATGAAAAATAATCACCAAACACTGATTCGCAAAGCTAAGTTTTTGAGCTAATCTTTGAACTGAAAGCCTGCTTTTGTGTCCAGTGGGCAGAGGGGGAGCACGATGGGAGGGAAAGATGGCCTGAGGCAATGTCATCACTGAGACAAGACATTTTAAAAATATGGCCTATGGCTGTTGTCTCCTCTGACAAAAAAAAAAAAGGCTGACAAAAGTGATTGACTCCAGGCTACAATCACTGGTGAAGGCAGGCAAACCCTCTCAGTTTGTCTCCAGGGTGTCAGTATATGAAAGTTGATCGAAGGCTCTCTGAAGTCACTTTATTTATAATTTGTGTTCCAGGCTTACAGTCATTCCCAAGCCCTTGTACAATTGTTAGGCAGTGTCAGAGCTTGTGTGAGGCCAAACATTGCACAGCTGCTCACGCCCTGGTACAGAGGGTCTGATACTTGCTAGCAGGACCAGGAGGAGTTGTTGTCCGAGTCTAGGCAACAATTGTTCCAGCCTTTCTATACATTCTTCTTGTCAAGAAGTTAGGCAGATTAAGTCTGGTAAAGAACTTCATTTTTAAAAGCCCTTCTGCCTAACACTTCTGTCAAGTTAAATGCCAGCCTGCTCTTCCCATCCCCAGTGCATAAATAGAAATGTTGTGGTGGGGCTGCAGCATGTGACAGGCAGCACTCACTGTCCAGAGCCATGCAGAGGCAGCAGCAGCATCCCCACGCTCCTGTCAGCAGATGAGTGAGAGCCATGAAGGCAACAAAATGTAGTGCTGCCAGATAGCCACATGCAGAAGAAGGCTGGTAAATCAGCTGGACCCGGAGAGATCTGCACTTGCAGCCAGATCACACAGCCTTGTGTGACATTGAGGTGCTTCATGCCTGACACTCTGGGAAATTCCTAGCCCTGTACCTCCCCATATGCTGTGCAGGCAGAGCTGGACTGTCTACAGTGCACACATACATTTGCCTAAGCTTGCTTCAAGCTATCTGCTGAGCAGGTTTGTTTTATGCAGGCTGGACAGGTATCTTGTCTAAACAGAGAGCACTTTGCTGGGCTTCGTTCTCTGGTGAGTGCTGCAGCTTGACTGTTTTGCTCCCCCATGGTCTGTCAGAGAATTCTGCACCAGAGCAGGAAGTCCTACTCTGAGACCCCAGCAAGTAACCTGCAAAGCTAGCTAGAAGTATTTGTCAAGAAGATAGTGGGTGCCTAGGTATGGGCACACGCTGTATGTGCAAGGCACCTCTTTTCACCAGCCATTCCTCAACCCACAGCTCCAATAAAGGATTCAAAGGGAAAAGAGACATCTCTCCTACAGAGGGAGGGCTCTACTTCACTAAGACCTGAGCTGTGCAGGAATTCCCAATTCCACTGACTTTGAATCAGAACCTTGATTCCAGATTTCACGTTGACAGGAAGTACTCTCATTTCTGCATGCTGGATACTCTGTCCTCTTGGTTGAATCTGTTTGCAGTTTGTGCAGCTCAGGATAAGATACTTGGTTTGTCATGTTGCATGTCTGTCAAGTGCTGTAACCATCGTGCTATAAAGTTTTCTGATCTGATTAATGTTTATTGCTCTTGAAGGGTGGACTTACTTCAAAGGAAAAGCTCATGCCTGATTCTGGTAACCTAAATGCTACATCTCCTACCAGATCTGCATTCTGGTCCCTTTCTGACCAAGGTTATATGGGGTCTTCTGGGCTGCAGAAGAATGACTTAAGTTAGGAGGGAAAACAATGACAGGAGCTGCTTGTTGTCAGGGAGATATCTGAGAAGATGAAATAGAGAGCGTCCTTCAAGCAACTGACTGGGAAAAGCAGAGTCTGATGCTCCCTCCGGACCTTAGACATTTGTCTGGTCTCTGCACAGCTTGTCAGTGTCAGAATGCAACTTGTCCATGTTGATGGAGAAAATATTGGGAGTTTAGGGACATTCAGGAGTCGATTGATCACACAGGATCTGAGCAAATGTCTAAAGCTGGATCCAAGAAAATATAGATTTAAGGCATCAGAGTGACCTCTTTTGCGGACCTGGTCTTTCATATCTGTGAGCAGGTGTGCTTTTCTGCTAGAAACACATTCTCCTTTCTGTTTTCTCTCACTCTCAAGTATTCCTGTTTCTCAGTCCTTGATTAAAAAGAGACTCTTAACATTAAAAATCACATTTGTACATGAAGGATAGTCTTATAAAAGACACTGGACGGGTTTGCTGACGCTGTGAGACTGTTACTTGAAATGGTTTCAGTCTTCAGGAAAAACAGTATTTGGATGCCCATTTATTTAATAAAGGAATAATTAGGAGATAGTTCAATGAGTAATGTATTATCATAGGATTTAGAGCTAAAAAGTGAGCCCTTCTTTAGCAGACTCCCTCTGGACATGCTCTGGTGCCTCATTACTTCTCCATCTGCAAAATAAGGGATTCTCTCTCAGCTGTGCCCTAGGTATAACTGTAGCAGAGGCCTAGAAGTGATCTGGCTAAACTGATAGGAAGCAGGGGTTTAGCTGATCGTAAAAGTAAGAACCAATGTACAAGCATGACCTAATGCGTGGGCTTGCTTGGACTTGACTGAATATATTTATAAGCTTATTTGTCAGTTTCTTTCATAGGCAAGGTCTCTTATCTGATGCATCCAGCCATACAAGCTAGCAAATGTATTAAAAAAATGTTCAACATCACATGCCAGAGAGCTGTACAGCCATTTTTTAGGGAATGTTTCTTCACAGAGCTGAATGCACACATGCCTATGTTTACTAATTACCTTTTCTGATGAAGTTTTGCCTTCAATTTTCTTTTTCCCTGAAAGGATGGAACATTTTATCTCACATTAGCTTAAGTCCTGGAACTAGGTGGGGAGAATTCTCTCCTGCTTGCTGATAATGAGGCTCCACTATCTCATTTTCAGTGCAGGTGATATGGAGATACACATAAAATTGTCTCTGACTACATCTAGTGTGTGAGTCTGTCTTAGTCTTTTATCTATATCTTGGTATGAATGGAGTGTGTTCTAACTGCTTGCAGGCTGCATGCCTGGGTTCTTTGCTCAGACTTGGGAAAATTGTGTATGCCCAAGACCTCCAAGTCAGGCTCCAAGTCAGGAGCTTGGGTGAGGCCAGAGCATCCTCTCCTGCATAGTCCTGCAGAGGATTCAGACAGGAAGTTCATGAAGGGCTACACAGCAGGAAGAGCATCCTAAAGCTCTACAGGGCAGTACAAGAGTAAGTTGTTATTCAAAGATTTTATAGAAAATACTACAGTTTCAATCTGAATTGAGGTTCCATTATAATTTCAAATATTGAGACTGCCACTGTATCTGTTGGATGAAGAAGTTGTAAAAATAAATTATAAACTAACTTGGAAACAGCTTACTGAAAATGTGCAAAGCAGTTTCTTCATCTAAGTTATCTCTTTAGGTGCAGATAAGAAATTCTTTCTTCTCTACTCCCACCCAAAACCTCATCATGAACCCTCATGAAAACAACTCTCCCAGTCTCCAGAGAGGTGAGGCAACTCCTTGCACTCTGCTGTCTAGCAGTGACATTAACATATCTGTACATGGATTCTCAAATCAGTGTGGTTCAGTTAGTGTTGAGTGAGGAGAGCATCCATCTCTGGGGCTGTCCCTGAGCCTCCAGGCTTCCCTGTTGTCGTACTCCTGACCTTTAAAAGAATTCCTTTAATCGCAGAGGACCAGGCTGGGAGGAGGCTGTCCCGATCAGTGTCAGACACACATACACACAATTTCTCTGACTAATTTGGCAATACAATATAAACAAAAGCACACTTCATGGCAAAGGCATGAGGCACACCCTGACCCAGTTGCTCTGCACACTCGCCACCCTGCATACGAAAAGGCTGCATAGCTAGACTATTTCCATTAGCTGAAGTAAACACCACTTGAGTGAAAATAGGAGGGAGACATGCCTCCCATTGAAATATTTGAGTCCTTTCTGAAATGGAGATCTTTCAAATGTTTACTGTCTTTTTCCTAAGACTCTGCTTATAGCTACTATTAGTACCACACTGTAGTGGTGCCACCCAGCACCCCTCTATTTGTTCACGAACGAGATTTTGAATGGACTGGTTCAGATTCTCTCGCTGGGGAAATATACCTCATGGAAAAGACAAACCGAAGTTTTGTTTATAACCTGAGACTTTAATTTTAGTGGTAATAAAACTTCTTCACTTTTAAAATTGATCCTGTTATAGTTTTCCTTTGTCTCAGCTTTTTCATCTCCCTTAAAACTGAAACATATTTTGGCTATTCTTATAATCAGAGAATCAATATGAAGAAGATGGCTGCTGCTCCAAATTGTGTATCAGCCATAGCTCAAGGGCTGATTCCTGGTTTGACAAAGAGATGTCTAGGAGGAGCCTTCTCACCTTTCATTGCCCTTTGAAATTCCAGTCCCTGCTGTTATCTGCACCATTGACTGCAGCCCGTAAACCTCTTTGCAGAATGGGATTAGCAGGAATACTCATCACTTCTCACATTTTTTTTTTTAATCAAGGTGGGTAGAGCATGCATAGGGTCCCAAGCCCATGCCGTGCTAAGCAATGCAGAGTCATTGATCTTGCTGCCTTCCCCAGAAGCAGCATTAACTGGGGCTCTTCTTTTAAACTGCCGTAAAGTACATTCTCCTCACCAGAAATTACGAGCTTTTACTCTGATTTTCTCACTGGTAGTCTGTGAATGGATTGCATATGTAGAAGCTTTCCCAGAAGTCAGTGATGACCATTACTACAGCTGTGCTTTTGACTCTGAATCGTGCAGTGTGGCTGAGCTGGTAGAAATTGAGTAATGCTGCAGGCAATTCACAGGGAGAATTTCTTGGTATGGAAATTCAACCGTGAACAGTCTTGAGTATAAAATCTATATTTATATATATCTGCCTGAAAATTGCAGTTAAACAAACCATACTCATTTTACTGACTGACTTTTAGATGGTCATTAAGTACTTGGGGTCCTTGACATTTTACTGGCAAAGAAAGAGACACAGGGGAGCCTGGATTTCTGCACCAGCCCTCTGTGAAGCTGTGCTTTGCTCTGTGTTTCACAGGGCACTGGGTCAGGCAGGAAGGACAAGGAGCTGAGGTAAAGGGACAGTGAAGAGCAGGACCTTCAGGTGTTTCCCAGCCTCTGAGCTGTTCTCTGTTGCCAGCAAGCTGAGTGGTTGTCACAAGTTTCTGAACTAAGCAATGGGACAACTTCATTCCTGGCAGCTTTTTTTTCAGCCAACACTGCTCTGTTGTCATCTTAACTCAAAGGTCTGCTCCATGATACTCACATGCTTTCCACTTTGATGACAAGTAGGAGAACAGTTTGCGGATGACTGAATATACCAAGCTCTGCTTTGATATTCTGGCCACCTGCAGCCAGCCTTATCCCTAGTTATGCACAAACGGAGTAGCTGCCTCCTGCCACGGCCTGAGCTGACCCTCGCATCCCTTTCCATGTCTTGTTACCCTCAGTCCATAACAACAGCCCTGATCTTAAAGGAACACAAAAGGTGTATTTATAAGGGATTTTTCTGGGAGATGGAAGTCTCCCTAACCCTGAAGCTGCAGAGGTCCAGTTAGGATGCTGCTGAAGGCAGCCCAAATAATTCACATCCCACTTGAATTACAGATTATTGAACCTGGGCCTGGAGCTATATTAATGCATCTCTGCAGCATCAATCTATTTTGCAGTGTGGACAAAGTGAAACTTCTGCCATCCAAACACCGTGAACATGCCCCAGGGCATTTTCTTTCTAAAACGGGAGGGATAATACCTCCTCAGCTGAGATGTTGCACAGAAACACTTGCAAGGCTTTCAGATGCAGCTCTGATTTGAAGCAGACCACCAATAAAATTTCAGATAGGTAGATTACATGGTGAGTTTGTGAGCTGCTAGCTTGCCTTGACTACTCTCTAAATGTGAAGTACTAAAGAACTTTGCTGTTGAAAGTTTTCAAAAAGATTCATCTCTCAAATAAAGATCTATCTTGTTGCAGCTAAGGGAAAACAGTTGAAATGTTAGAATGACTGATTTCACTAGAACAAGGACAAGTTATTTCTGTGTGCAACTAACAGCAAAGTTCAGCAGTGTGAAGAGATCAATGGGAGAAGATGAGAATATAAAGCAGCTAAAATCTATACCACTATGGCTGTATACTGAAGATTCATGTGCATGAATTATGTGATGTAATGAACATCCAGCTGAGGATTTCAGCCATAATTTTATAAGGTTTGAGTGGTTCTAAATAAAGTGGAACAGAAGAACAGAGCCAACAAATTGCAGTCATATTTTAGATGAGTTTCTCTTAGTATATACCTGTACTTTAGAACAGCAAGAGTGCTGTTGTGTAGAAAGAGAATGAGGAGTGATTTTATGCTGTTTTCAGCAATGTGAAGAAAAATTTTGACTTAGAATGTTAACAAATCACTGTTGTTTTAAATTTGCCTCTGACCTATCTACTCTCTGCTGCACCCTCAGCACCGTAACATGGCCTGCTTTGGTTTTTTTTCAGGTTTATGTAGCAAGAGAAGGCGGCACACTCCAGACTGACCCCTGCAAACAGCTTTGCAAATCGGTGTTTCACATCTGCGCCTGCAATTAGACACTGGGAACCACAAATTAACCTTTCAGGGCAGTTTCATGTTTTCCAAAACTCAGATGGCTGCAAAAGTGATGTGTCCAAGCACTAAATACATTGCTGGCATTCACAGGTGCAGCTGTGGAATCAGCTGTTTTCAAAACTTTGGCCATAAATGAGAAAAGAATTATTTTTTTAGCTGATGGAACAAATGTTGACTTAGTTGAATGTAGTAGCTATAGTTCAAAGGTGAATTAGACCAGGAAAAGGGCACATGGCTTGGGGCCATATGGCTAAACTCTTCAATCTTTAAAAGGTTTTTCAGGTCTAAATTTTCTACTTGGAACAGACTCTGGCCCATTCTGCCTTCCCAAAATGTGCCCATCCCTTTTCTGAGAGTGGCTGACCAGCACAAAGCCAGCCTAGCTGGGAAGCCTGATGTGCAATACCACTGCCTGAGCCAGTGCCCTGGCCCTGCTTGGCTCACTGATGTAAATGCAGACACCGGTGACCAGGGATGATGCAACAGCAAATCGTGGCTGCATCACACAGCCCCAACAACACAAGGCTTCCATTTGGTGGTGTCAGGAAACCTGAGCCTGTCCTGTAAACTTTCTGCTATAGAGCAGCATGGGGCATAAAAAGAAAATGTCTTAAAGCCCTTCCTCCTCTCCTTGTTATTGACTTGCTTTGAAAGGGAGGAAGAGAAAAAAGAAGAGGAAGAGAAAAAAAGGCACGCATCATGTAACAGCTGAAATATTGACCTTGCACAGATTTTTATAAAATATTAACTTAGTATACAGGGTATAATCTGACCTGACCACAAATGGGATCTTAAAAACACTTTAGCAGCCATGTAAGAGTTTATCATTGATTCAGGAAAGTCTCCTTCCGTGTGTGCTTTAAAAGATAATCACACGATTGATCCAGGCTATTTTTAATAAGACTTTCACAGTTGTCTTTTTTTTCAAAGAAAACTGAGAGACTGACCAAATCTTAGATATAATCCCTCTAAGCCTTTAAACAAAAGGGTAATATTGACACAAGGACATGTATGTACAAACCAGGTAACTAGTGATAAGGAGGTACCCAGGGAGAACAGCTTTGTGTGGAAGTAGGAGGGGAAACATTGCACAGCACTAGGGGATGATTTGGTGATATGGTTGCAATAGCCTGGGACTGGACTTTGAATCCAGGGAATATTGCCCCACTCCTGTGCTACTGTGAGATCACTCTGTAAATAACTTCAAATTACACACACGCACATTTTTACCGTCATGAGGCCTTACACTGCCCAGTCTTTGCTCCTCTGCCTCTTCTCTGTACAGAGAGGGAAAAATACAAGAAAGAATATTCTTTCTTTAAAAACTGCAGCGTTATTATAGGAAAGATATATCCAGTTTATACATTCAGTCTCACACTGGTCAGGTAGGTTGATTTGAGATGTAAAGGACTAATATCACAGTTGTTTAAATGAAGGGTAGAAGGAGGCAACTTCAATTTCCACTCACTAAACATTAGTAGCAGAAAGAAAAAAAAAAACCCAGGAAAATAAGTAAATATTAAACACATAAATTCCCCAGAATAAAGAAGTGTCTCCACAGATCATAGCTGCTGTGGTCCCTCCCAGCAAGCTCTCTGGGTGCAGTTCGCAGACTTTTCAAGGTCTGAGACCATTATTGAAGGTAGTCTGAATATATCAAGAACATTTCTCATCTTTATAATATCTTAATAACAGGCTACAGTCTCATAGGGTATGCCAGGGACATTATCTTATGCTATAAATTGCAAGAATTGCTTTATTGTTTTCTTGTTCCCTGAGCCTCCAAATACTCCCAAGGAGGAAGATGAGAGCCATCCATGGTCAGTGATGGCTGAAGCACTTGCATGTATCTGGGTCATCTTAGAAAGCATTATTAAAAATAAGCACACAATTGGACATTTTAATTGTAGGTGTTCCTGAGGGTAAAAGCCCTTTAAAAATGCACAGACAACTCCATTAATGAGACAGGATGCAAGGGAAGCACAGTACTGTTGGGAACTATTTTGCACACTTCTTCCGAGTGACCAACCCATCTGAAAAGCAACTGAGTCTACTCAATTTAAGTACAGTCAAAAGAATCATCTGTCCAAAGACAATTACTGCCTTAAGCAAGAAAACTATGTTCAAATCAGAGAAGAGTTTCTGTGGATCCCAGCACACCCACAATTCTGCAGTCAGGATAAAGGGACAGTACAAATGCTAAAGAAGAGCAGAGAAATGAAGTTATCTTGTGCACTACCACAGTCGTTTGGCCTATACTTGCATTTAGCAGGTTCTCTTCTCACCATAAGTGACAGTGGCACTTTTTTTTTTAGTGGAAAATGCCAGCTTACCAAAACAGAGTTTCTGTTGCAATGCACTCACTTTAGCTAAATTTCCTTGGGACATCAATGACAGAGAAGTACTTTCAGCTCAGAGAAGGGAGGAGAAACTCTCCAGAAGAGCCAAGCACCCAGGAGTGACAGTGTGCTCACCTTGGCCAAGAACAGAGTGGTTCAGGTAAATTAACTAAAACAAATAATGATTGGCCTTTGGCTTGGGATTGAGTACCCTCTGGAGCAGAATGTGCTGGACAGGAGGAGCCGATAGGAGAGGGAACACAGAAACAACATGGCACATGTTTGATCAAGCACACCTCATAGCTTAATTTATTTCAGGACTGGATTGAAAAAAGGGCAGTCCATTCCATGAGTAGGTAGAAGGTTGCAGGGAAGGGCTGAGACCCAGCCATCCCACTGCTTCTACACATTTCTCAGACAACATTTCTTCACAGTGAGCATTGCACTGGCAAATGAGAGCAGCTTTGTGTGGCTTTCTCCAAAACTCTGGCTTCAGGGCTAACCTTAGACAGTAGAATTTCAGAAGGAGGACTACAGCCAGGAAATGGAAAATAAGTGAGGTTATTTGTTTACAGAAGAAAAACATCTTATTGATCTGGGAGAGGAATTTCTGAAAGATAAAACTTAGACAATAGTCTCTTGTGACCCTCAGAACAACACAGCACAGATGTGCTGCTGCACTACATTAAAAGAACAAAATAAGAAAGAAGAAAAAAAGAGAGGACTGTGAATTTAATATCATATTAATAAATTGAAGTAGTTGATTTTAAATTCAGGAGTCCTATGTAGTTTAACAAGCACAAAGATTTCTTAATAGGCTAAGTCAAAGCCAAAAATCTGCTTTTCTGGTCCTTACCTATTTCCTTTCAATTGCCTAATGGCTTCCCCTCAAAAGTGTGACAACATCATCCCTTTCTACTTCAAAAACTGCTTTTCATTTATGAGTTAATAATTTACTACAAGCCTCAGGTAGTTCTTCTTTGTAGAAAATGCATGGGCAATCCCAGCTGCAAAGTCAGCCCTGGCGCAGTTACTCTTCCACATCATCATGAAATCACCCTAAAGCTGCTCGATACAAGGTAAAGAGCCCGGCCATTGCATCTCTGCTTCATCAGCACTTGTTATCAATATAATCCACCTCTATTTGCAGGCATCCCACAGGGCCTGAAACACTCACTCAACTTTTGTACCAAGACATGGAAAGCAAGCCCAAAATTGCTGACAGCCTCTCTGCTATTGCAGATTCTGCTCAGAAGATCCACTCTGTTTGTAGCAAAAGTAGACCTTGGTGTATTTCCTGTCAAAGCACACGGAAATGCAAGTGGATGTGCCCTTGCCAGCCCACGTGAGTGAAAAGTGGGACTGCAGTGTTGTATCATATACCCGCGAAAGGGAGGTCTTGGGGGTCTTCAGTGTGGGGAGTAAAAGAGGCCAATTTGCAGAGCAGGCTCCCAGCCACGCTTAGCTGGCAGCACTGGCATACCCCAAGGTGCTTAAGGCACACTTGCAACACACAAAAGTAGTTTCCCACATCAAAAAGCATGTCAGTGATGGGCCAAGGAGGGGGAATGTGAATCTTGGACAGACGAAAAGAAATACGTAAGGATAGGTAAGTACTGATGAGGAAACAGCCGAAGGTGGTCATAGGTACGGATTCCATATGTCAGGTCTGTTTTCATGTGAGAGCTGAGGATTTGCTGCTGCCCTTTAACCATTAACTCTCAGAGGTCAGGTCCTCTGCTCCCCGAAATTGGCATACAGATACTGAGTTAGTTGGGGTTTTTTTGCATGTCTTTTCCTGAGGCAGATCAAGTGTTTTCTTTTCAAGCTGGAAATTAATTTAATGTTAGAATTCTTGGCTTGGGTAAGTTTTACTGAAATGTAATTACAAAGGATATTCTTCAGGGAGTACATTTTATAGGAAACTTGACTATTAATATCACATACAATGCTTGACTGAAAGTTACTAGACACTATGTAGGAAAAATCTTATTTACGTTACTTACATATTCAAATAGTAGAGGCAAAACGTAATAAATTAAACCAAATTCAGATGCAGCTTCACTGAGACAAAGGTTTTGTTATGTACAGTTTGAATGCTCTAAACATTCTATTTTTCTTCAGAATTATATCAAATGCTTCCTGCCCTGTGTCCACTACATGAGAAGAACAAACTTTGTGTAAATAAACAAAATTTAGTTTGTGTCTATGAACCTGCCTTACATATACAAATACTTTGAAAACTATGAATAGTCCTGTACAAAGTTTGGGGGAGTCATTGAATAGTAAGTGTTGAACTGCAGAACTCATATACACATGTGCATATATATGTACATATAATTGTTCTGAGCTAAAAATGAGTGATGGCTCTGGCCCAGAACGGACAATATATTATCTAGAGGAGACTTCCTGTGTTTAGTAAAAGCTGTTTTCTTGTCAAGCTGTTTAAAAACTGCAGCTGCTGCATTTGTTGGAAACTCATTATAATCCCAACAGAGTGTTTTATATTTGAATAACTGCAGTGCATTCTAATACTTTTTTTGCTCACTTGAATTTCTATTACTAGTATACAGAATAAAACAGATTTTTCTTAGAATTTGGAATGCATTAAAAGGGACAGATGTCTCAAAGAACTTTGCAGGTTGTATGTAGAAGATTTTTAAAATTCCTCAGTAAGCTATATTTATGTGCAATACTCCCATGAAAGCCAGATTTTTTAATGGTCGCAGTCAGTAGAGTTTAGATGAGTACACCAGTCTCCTAGATAATGTGTAAACTGGAACCAGATTTACAATGATTGTTTTATGTAAATTACATTTTCTTGGTAGCTATTCCTTTTGGAGGTGATTATGAACGTAAAAAATAAAAGGTGTGACTGTTTTTTTATTTTCACAAGTTCTACTATATAATATTCTCTAAATTAAGCTGTGCCTTTCCTCTTCTACACTTTCCCACCTTCCTACCACATATCCTTTTTACCTGGTGTAATATACTATTAATATCTTCATGATATTTTCCTGTTACTTCTCCTCAGTCTTGTTGTTTGTAAATTTCCCCATTATTTATGCCCCCCATACACACGCTCTACTCACGCTTTTTTCATGGCAAAAATACAATACATTGAGAGGACAAGAAAATGAAGTCTATTACTCTGTCAAATCCCTCCTCAGCCCCAGGCATCTAATACAAATTTAAGCCTTCACAAAATAAGAGCCTCTTTAAAGACAGAATTACAGTCTGCATAACCTATATTTTGACATATACAAGATCCTGAGACCACAGCTGATAGAAACGAGAAGGCTTAATGCTGCACATGAACTAGTAATGTACCTAGAACTGTCCTGACAGATGTAGCCTTAAATAGCATTTTTAATGTGCTCAAATAAGCTATACATAATTAGGATTAACATTGCTATCCCCTGACTGATTCATGATTAGTATGTGTGGGCTTTAATATTAGGAGAAGGATCAAGTGACCCTAATTGTATCCAGCTTGTCTATTTAAGTGCTTGATTTTTTTCTGAAAGAGTTGTTTATATAAATAACACAGCAAAGGGAAGCTGATCTTGCTCTGGTTAAGCTTCTTTTAAACATGGTGTAAATTTAAGTTTCAGTTATTCATGTATCTTGTAGAAGTGTACTTCAAAACATTTCACATTAAATTTAATAGAGATGATGAGGCAATACACAAAAATGTAGGAAATTAGAAACCTTATTCATATGCGTCAGTATAATTACTCTAGCATGTAGAAGTGTTTCTTAATTTTTGAGCTAAATATTTTCTTTTCCAGCTCACTGTTAAAGCAAACAGAATATGTATGCTTTTTATTTTATTGTTGATTAAGAAAACCCTCCTAAAACCCTGCGCCAGGGCTCAGAAGAATCATTGTGCAGCGACAAAAGCTTTTTATTGCTAATTGTAAAAGCAGGGCAGTCTCCAGCAGAGAGTTGCTGGGCTGCTGACTGATGCCTTGACAGATAACAGACAATCAGTGCAACACTCCAAGATTCCCGGTGGAAAAACAAAAGATGCTTAATTTACGAACAACAACCAGGCATCCACTTAGGGATACCATTATGCACTGGAAAAGACTCCGTGCCACGCAGACATACAATGAGCTCGCTACAAAGTTGAGAAAGCGTTGGGTTTTCCCGTGAAGGAATGGTCATGACACTCATTAAAAGCCCCAAACCCTTCTTTCCCAGCTCGGGTGGGGCCGTCTAGTGTTTACACAGCAGGTCCTGGCAACAGTGCAGAGGTAGACTGTGCTCACTTGGAGATTTAGACCTATTTTAAGGGATTTTCTATCTCTCAGTTTGTCAAAACGGGACTATTGGATATTTCAGTCCTCTACCTCACTGTAGTGGGAAGGTGAGAGAAGTGAAGATACCATAGGTGAGGCACTAGTCATCAGGACACTGGGGACATGGAACAAAGGTCCAGTGATTAATGGGGTTTCTGAGGCTTTCAGTAGCTTATTACAAACAGGCTGTGGCTGGATCCTTTTTCTTTTCAATATAAATCTCACACCAAATGCAGTGCAGGAGTGTGAGTATGAAACACAGAATTGTTACGCTGGCAAAGGGCAAGTTTCACTGAAGAAGCAAGGCAGATCTAAGGTTGTTAAGTTTGCTTACTCCAACAACAACCCCTTTTCATCTTTCATCAAAGCCCTGTTGTTGTTATTATTTTTATTACACAGATGCTGACCGTGATGGCAGGAACATGCCAGCCACAAGCAAAACCACGCAGACAGAGGTAGGTGCAGGCAAAGAGGAAGACGGGGTCTCTGCCCCACAGCACCAACCACATGTCACAGGAGAGCTTGGGCAGATGCCAGGGAAATGCATGAGAAAAGTAGAGGATGCCAAAAACTTAGCAAGCATCTGAGGGAGGCTGAGATCTGTAGATCTTTTAGAGCAGGAGCTGGCTCATTCAGAGCACATGAGAAATTCTGGGTAAGGCAGAGCTATCAAAGCAGCTCTGAAAATACACGGTTTCTGTGCACAGCAGTTTGGCTACTGTCATTTGTTTTATTAGGTCTTTTGATTTTAACTTCAATTCAGCCTTTCCAAACTCTGTTGTGTCATTGAGCACTGAGCTGGGTGTGAAGACTATTACCTTGTGGAATTATTTGTAGCTGCAGAACATGGGAAGAGGAAGTGAGGGATAAAACACATCCAAACCCTGATTGGTTACAGGAAAGACTTGCTCCCACACCTGCTGACTATGCAATTAAAGCCACACAGAGACTACCAGTGCCTCATGGAGCGCTGCGATAGAGGCTGGGCTTGTAATTAAACCAGAGGTAGGTTTGTCCAGACACAGGAAAGGGGGTGTGTGGGGAAACAAATCTGTCAGACCCTCAGCATGAAATCACACCAGCTGAGACATTTCTGGAGAAGAGCAGGGGCTTTGTCAACAGATAGCCAAAAAATCCATCTGAGGATAATTATAATGTGACAATAAATTACTGACTGGGCTCAGGTCGGGTTATTCCAGGCACTCTGCATCTGGTGCAATGGCAACACTGATTGGAAAACTGCTCCTCCCCAGTATTCCCATGCAAGCATGTGCAGCTTCCTTACTATGACATAGATGCTCTGCAGCACACTTGAGAGAAAAGGTAGTTTTCAAGCAGTCTGTAGAGTGGAACACAAGCTATGTTGAGACACAAGAGTGACCTTTTGACCATGTTTGGTGGTTTTTAAAACTGCGCTGGAATGTACACTGAACAAAGAGAGCAGTTTCTATGAAAACAGGTGCATTTGAACTGGTCAACCAAATACTGCTGAACAAAACAGAAATGCTACTGAGATTCCTGCCAGACCCCCTGGGTGGGAGCTTTCAGTTTAGACCAGAGGAAGCTATCTCTTGCATAAGATACAGTTAATTCCTGTGGCACCCTATAGCTGAATGACCTGCCATCAAAAGCTGCCCTTCTCCTCTGGCATGCAGGAAAATTGTTCCTTCCCATTCATATGTACACTAGGAGCTCATGGAGCTTGCAGGAACTTGCTCTGAAGTTTGTTGTTATTTTTTCTTAAACTCTCGAACAATATCCGAATTACATTCCAGAGCTGAAACAAACACAGCAGTGCAACACTCAAAACTATTCAGCAATTTCCCTTACAAGTTACGAAAGTGCATCTCTTACTAAAGGAAAAAGAATGCCTGTTACCTTTATTCAGCCCAACCCAAAAGAGTATCCTGCTGGTAAAATCCCTGTCTCTGGGCCCATAAGATTTTCCCATTTAAACTTCTTTTCTTCAAAGTTTGCTTTTTTGTTTTTACTTTAAATTACATCAAGGGCTGCAAAAGCTGAGTACGTGTGCATGCCAGAGTAAACTTTATGGTAAATTTAGTTACTTACACATTTAGTGTCAGAGAATGAAATGAGAGATGCAGTACTTCATGCTTAGAGTCCACTTTTCACGTGGATGTTTGTGACAGGAGATCTGAGTTCATTGCATGAAACTGTGTGTTTGGGTAAATCTACAGAGGCTTGATGGTAATTCAGACTACTCCAAACAGTATGAAAACACATCAGTTATGTGAAAGAATTAGAATTGTCATATTTGTGGGGAGGTCCCTGTAAAATAGGTACTTTTCCTGTTGATAGAGTATATGTGGGACTAGTAGACATCCAGGCTACCAAAGACAGACTCTCTTTCCACTGAACAGTTTTATGTAAGTGGAGAATGGAGCATGGGTCATGCATTGGATTTGGGACAACAACAAATTCTGAGAATTTTTTTTCTTTTAGTTTTTGCTTCTTTTTCCCTGAATTAAAGGATGTTTGGTATTTAACTGTCATTCATAGAGAATGTCTGTGTTATCTTTTTTTTTTTCTTCTTTTTTCTGCTACGAAAAAAATGTAATTTTTCATTCCTTTTCTTTTGGAACAGTGTAAAGTCATGTGAGAAACATCCATTTTAAAAATCAGCTGAGCTTTTCAAAGCCTTTGAAAACCAATTATGTGCAAATTCCCTTTGATTTTATTTAAGTGTCTACATAAGGTGGACAGGAATGGTAATCTGGCCTATTTGATTTTTAAACAGATTATTAAGCAGTAACTAAAGGCCCAAAGAAAGAAGGACACAGCACTATGTGCTAAAGTCTAAAAAGGTAGATGCTGCAACTTTCCTGACACTATTAGGTATTACTGAGTTTTTGCAAGTCTGTTCAAGCTTTAGTGTCTTCTGGAGTAAAAAGTAATTCCTCATCTCTGCAAAAGTAGAAGAAGAAATAAAAGCACAGGTCCAAGGGACTTTTGAATGTAACAATTTTTGATTGATAGATTCCTGTTTTATTTCTTTATTCTTAGATTAATCTAGGGTTTGGACATAATTTACAACAATGTCACAGCTCCATACTGTGCATGTGCTATGGCTTGCCCTTACTTGTATCATCTGTACATTTATGTGCCGTGTCTATCCTGAAACCTACTACCAGCATTGCCAGCACTCTCTAAAGTAACCTCTTTATAAAAATCCCCCCCAAACATATTAATCCTCTTCCATTTCTTCTAACAATTCCTTAGATAGCTCAGTGACAGCCGTATACAATCAAGAGAAACTACCCACACCCTCAGAAATCACATTGGTCTAATCTGATGTTACTTATTCAAAAGTCAGGTATTGCTGAACTGAGTCATTTTGGCTTCTCACAGTCAGTTCTTCCCGAAAACGATTCAGCCCACCTATCTGGGAGACCTTGTTTGGAATGAGGTAATTTCCTTGCTGGCGTCGGGTGCTATTCACTCTCTGCAGGCAATACGAGGTGCCTAGAAGACTGGTTTAGCCCAGATTCCTTAATTTTAGATGCCTTTAGACAGATGTAACTAATTCCTTCCTAAATCCATTGCTATTTTCCTTTAAGGCATTAGAAGAGAGTTTTTCCCCTAGCTTGCTGGGAAATTTTAAAACTGCTTTGTGATGTAAGCATTGCTCTTCCCTTAAAATGGAAATACTTTATAGGAAACAGAATAAAAAATAAAAGAGTTCACGGACTAAAGCTCAAAAGGATTATAGAAGGATTTAGTCTGACCTCCTGCACATTACAAGCCACAGACTACAGATGAGACAATAAAGATTTTTTTTTCTGAATGACAATGTGGAAAGTGTTATTTTTAGAGTAAAAGGTCTTTTAACAAAATAATGGAGTAATTTCCATTGAAGGCAAATTCCTGACAACATACAACTTCACTTTATAGTCTTCTCCCAGGAAAAAGCAGTATATTCTTCTAGATATTTGGTTTGATCTGGCTTGAATTCACAAATGCTTACTGAAATGCTAGAGGCGAGTATAAAACGTAGAGATAATTTTGGCTCTGAGTCTCTTTAAAAATCAGGTTTGTTTCGGGGAAGAGTTAATGATCTGTTTGCTTTTTTAAATATAGTTTTCTAACTTCTCGGATGAATATTCAAAGGAAAGTGCAATCATTATCCACAGCTTTTTAGTGACGGAAGCCCAGTAAATCACGGATAGGAGACTTTGTATCTCAAAGACAAACCTTCAGCTTTACAAGAACAAGATGCTTTTGCTACCGGCGTCTGAGTAAGCGAGAGCAATTAAAACTGACGTGGCATTGTGCAGCTACTCAGGCCAAACATACAATGCCTGTATTATATATTACAATAGACACTTTATTTGTTGTATTCCTGCTGTGGATTTCTCTTCGCAATATACATCTAGTGAAGACAGTAATTGTCCTAGCTGCCTTCCCTTAAGTCCTGTATAAGTCTGTATACTTACAGTATACACAGTATATACTTCTATATATATATGTATTTATATATATACATATAAAATAGCCTTTTTAGTCTGCATACAGACTTGGCCTTCTTATACGCGGAAAGCTGATGTGATCTGAATCCACAGGGAAATACCAACAGTGGCCCGTTGTTGCAAACCACATTATCACATTGAATTTTATTATAAAATAATTATTTTATTCAGTGCAATTTGGGCTCAAATTGGTCTTGGAATATGCAAAAAATAGCATTCTGCATCAGAGAATCAGGCAGTGTCAGCTTCATATTTAGAGAGAGGCCACTCAGGGAGCAAAGTCTGCTCTCACAAAGGAAACTGCAGGCCATGTCTCTGCATCTTAGCACATGTTGGGACAGACAGACACCAGAAGGCACACAGCCTGGCTCCCCAGGGCACACTCTTACCTCTGAGCCTACGGTGGCCATCTCAGAAAAGTCAGGGAAAGCATCATGGAAAGGGGAAAGTAGGTGAAATTAGCTCCTGAATTATAGTATGTAATTATAGGCAATGGTATAGAGAACAGTTTGTATAAAATAGATGTATTTTGTTTTTATTCTTTCTCCTGGCTGTCTGTGGAGCTTTCAGCTTATACCAACCACAAAGGGTTTGATATTCCTCCAGTTAGTAAAGGTGAAGATCATGTATACCTGTGTCGAGGAGCTGAACTGATGTGGTGAGTGAGGACACTGAGGGATGGTGTGTTAAGTGGGGTCATTCTCCCCTGCATGACACGGTTCCAAATATGCGACCCAAGGTGTGAGGCAGCTGCCTTGCATGAAGTATTTGGTTGGACCTGAAAAAGGGGACTGTGGAGGATCTGTTTGCTGCCTTTTAGGTTTTGATTTCTAGTCCCAGCTGCATCCGTCTCTGCAGTACCTTCCCTTGCTTTCTAGGGAGTTAACATCCAGTGTCCCCAAATTACATACCCCAGAGACATCCATAACAATGAACATGAGCCATAACAGTACATTTCTGCAGGGCTGGTTGTGGTGAGATGGCCAAATATTTTCTCATTAAAAGTTCTCTGCATGCTTTTGAGGTTAAATTTTATGACCTGATGATTCTCCTGAAAAAAAAAATAAAAAGAGGAATTCCTCTGGAGGAAGGTTCTTGGCTGCAGGCACAGGATATGGTGGCCAGGGAAGTGACGAAGGCTGGGTGGAGGGGTTGGGGTGCAGGAGCAGCCCAGAGGGAAGGTGACCCCCAGGCAGCTGACACCACAGGCTGGGCTTGGGAGTGTGCCTTTGGCTGCAGATGATGCAAACACATTTGGGATACTTGGCTCCTAACCCTGGCCCGTTTCCGTGGCGCACACACCTCCCTGACAACCACACGCTGTTGCTTAATGTGGGAGGCTGCTGTGATTATATACTAACCACGGTGCTAGAAAATGATTAACCCTCCTATATTAACAGAGCTTTAAAGTGTCCCTTTTTATCACCCTCCCTGCCTATCTTGCAGCCTCTGTCAGTCCTCTGTACTTATTTAACACCATCTGTGGAGAGCTTTTCCCCTTGATTTGTAGTAACTTATCATCAGACTGTGAAATTGTTTTCCTCTCGTCTCAGTTCTCCTGGAAATCTTCCTATTTCTGGTTTTGTAGATTTGTTCTGAAGTCCTCTTCATCTCAGGCACCTAGGAGACAACATGTGGGTTTTCAGCCTTTTTTGATTTGTGAGCTCCTAAAAATTTGTAATGTAAGTTCATACTGTGGTACAGTGTAGTCAGGCCTGCTGGCATTAGGCTCACTATTCATAGTTACCTTTCTTTGACCTTCTAGAAGCAGGCTGTGCACTATAAATACTGGTTATAAAGCTGGGGTTGTAGGCATACCAGTATTATATCAATTTCAGTGCCCCAGTGACAACAAAGGAGACCCAGGATGAAACGTAATCAAAGTCAGAGAATCTGAATGTGGCGTGAAGAGCTAGAAAAGCTATAATACAATCATACCCATTTTATTAGAGAGAGTTTGTACATGTGCAACATAAGCCCACTTTTTTGATAGAGGAAGTGAAAGGGTCAGAAATTTCTAACAGATAGTCAAAAGTACATTTTGGATGATTCAGATTTCAGGTATACATAAGTAAAGCACAGAGGAAGCTTTCCTGAACATCTTGGTTTAACAAAAAAATCACCAAATTATTTTCAAGAATTTCAGCCCACTCCAAAGTCATATTTAATAGAACCATCCCCAAACTCATTAGCTTCAGCAGATGTGATTAAAACAGAAAAAGGGAATGGTCACAGTATTAATTTTAATCACCAGCATCTCATTCTTAGTACCTCTTCAGTTTGTGACCTTGTTTCTTTGGAAAATACAATCAGAGTCAGTGACAACACAGAGAGTAGTCCAAAACCATTTCTGCTTTGATTCCATTTGTGGACATAATCACATCCACCCATTCCATGAGCTGCCTCTTCCCAAATATCTGTATATACATCTAATTCTAGGAAGATGTACGGCAAATTTCCATTTCAAGCAATAACTTCGTAAACCTTAGTACTTGTGAAGAACAGAGACACATATGCCAAGGTGAAATTCTCAGCAGTCAGAGGTCACAGTGGTTGATAAGCACCTTGTGCTTCCACTAATGCACAGTAGAATAGAAATACTGGGGAGACAACAGATACTGATTTGGTTATGCATAGAAGAATGCTGAGCAACACAGTTAGTGAGCACACTGAGTATAGAACCAGGAAAATCTTCCCTTTGGGAATGATTTTTCTTCATGTAGCCCTTCAAGTAGCCACAAATTGCATCTGAGATAAGGAATTTTTTTAACTCCAATGATCTCAGCATAGGAAGCTTTGGGTATGCCCTAGACATTAACTTTTTCCACTTTCTTGTCATTGAATAGGTTAAAAATTGGCTTTCCACATTGCATTTCTAAGATACAACCAATTTTCATCCTGACTGCAACTGTCTCTGCTCTTGCCCTTCTGTGTGTCAAGTCAGATGACCTTTCTAATGAAGAGCATGACAATGAACTTCTGTTTCTCTTCATTGTATTCTTTAGGGAAAGTTAAGTAGAAAACAGGAGAAAATGCATAGAAAACCATTCTACTGGCATTTTCTGCCAAATTCTGTACACCCAGACAGTGGTTAAACTCTTTTCATAATTGAATTATTTGGTTTTCACTACTGAATGAGCCAATAATCTTAGAAGATGTAAGATTTTATTTGTGTTTTGGCATTACAGTGGTCAACAGTCTTGAAGGAAAGCTTCATTGTTGATGCTATAGCTTTTCTTATAGGGTTCAAGTTTAGTTTCTGGATTCCTGATGCAGCATAGTTCTTGCTGTCTAGAGAGTCAGTGTATCCATATAATTCCATCTTGCAAATTGTAGAAGAATTTGGTGGAGTCTTAAACATAATAACGCATTGATTGAGTAAGAACCTTTAGCTTTTTAGAGTCACTCTTGGGACACTGGGAATGGAGAGAAAATGCAGCATGTAAATGTAGGAGTGAAAGTTTGCAGTAATGCATATTTCCTCAGAGCAACTTGCTAGCCCGACATATCCATCTCCGGCTGAAGAGTAGTCATCCAGAGCAATCTGACAGAGCTTTTGAGCACATCCAGTTGCCCAAGTCTGCTGGAATTAAGATTCTTCATTTGGGGCTTCTAAGACTACAGTTTGGGTTCAACATTGCCTGATTAACCCTACCTGGTCAGTTTGATCTGTGGCCTTTCTCCTCTTGATTTGTAGCCTTACAGGGTCAGCAGACTGCTGATACTCTTTCAGTTTGTGTTTTGAAAACCAGAACAAACATGAAATTCTATCACTGTGCAAAGCCCTAACCATCTCCCTGATCCATGACCAACACAGATGTGACATGGCACCAACATTCTCCCCAGCCATGACAGCCATCAACACAGTTACTTCCACAGACTGCAGCACCATCAAGAATGAGTGAGGTCTGAAATCCTCCTTATTTTCCATCTGTCATGCCAGTCATCCCATTAGCTGAGAACAATATGAGGAGGATAAATGAATCTGTGGGGCAGCTCTAGGGACTCCCCAGGAATTGTGTCATGCATGAATTTGATATCCTCCACCTCTACAGGAACACTAGACAGGAAAACACTAGAATTCTTGGGGGGGGGAAAAAAATCAGTATGAGCTAACAATAGTCTCCAGGCTTTATTATCATGACAACACATGAAATTAACAGAATTGATGGAGGCTGGACTTCTGCTCATTTCAACTGTTATTCTGCTGATGTTCTGCATTGCAACATAAGCAGGCATACTGTGATGGCTTCAAACATAATACCAAAAAATGAGCCTTAGCTGAGCATTTTACTGTTGATCACTCTTCACCAGAGTAACTGGTGTAACTGATGTATAACAGCAGTTGTCTGTACAGAGTAGCAGCTAATGGTGGAATTCCAGGTCTACTGAATGTCCATATAAGATACAGGAAAACTGCCTAGATTCTGAATTTGGTGTCATTGTATGTTTGCATTTCTCACAAGCAAGTTTCAGACACAGGACTCCTTGTTTTCCAGATTAATGACGTTCTTCCCTTCACATGGTCATTCCAGCTGCTCATGTCAGGGCGACTTCATGGGAGCATGTTCAGTGAGGAGGATTGAGTTCATGGTCAGGCAGCAATAGATACTACTGCTCTCTGCAGGAGCCAGATGCTCTGCTGTGGTGTGGAGGGCAGAGGCGGGATGTACTTAAAAGCTGAGCTACTGTCTTCCACTGAGCACAGCTGGAGGGAATCCTTCAGCCTCAGTGGGGTTGATGAGGGCCCAAAAGGGGCAGGAAAATGAAAGCCACTGCTTCAGAATAGCAGCTGTCAGATAGTCCTTCCCTGGCATGCTGTTGTCTCATTCCCTGTCAGAGACAGCAGTCACAGATGCCTTACTTTGCTGCACACTTCTTTCAAACAATCTTTGCCAAAGTGGGGATTTTGTACTTGGTAGTCTGAAAGGATTCTGGATTGGGATGCTCCCTCATCTTGTAGCCCATGAGTGATGGGCCTGTGGTGGGCTTTGGGTGCTGCTGGCCCGTATTTCAAGTGCAGCATCGAAATCGCAGCACTGCCACATGAGCAGTGGTGGGGCTGGGTTACAGATCTAAGAGGACTGTAAAGAACCTAGCAAAAGCTGGTGGGGCTAGAGCCATCAGAGCCCTTTGGTGCCATGCTCAGCCTGCCTCATCCTGCTGGCAACAACTCATTCCATAAAGAGCTGCTGCTACCACCTGCCTTTCAGCAGCTCCTGGAGCACCTCTCCCCTTCAGCTCTCACCTTCAGAGCTTCAGACTAGGATGGGGAAGAAAACACAAAACAGACTCCAGCATAGCCTTATGTCCACTGGGCTCAAGATCATCAGCATGAGAATCATCCCCAGCTCATTTTGAGACTTACCACTGCCTTTCTTTTATCCAGTGTCCTGCCTGACCAGAAGTCACTTCAAATGAAGGTCTGAGGGCTGGTGTCTGACAAAACACCAGTTCTTTGACTCTATCCCATGATTTGGTTAATGCATGTGGACTTGAAAATCTAAGATTGTGTCAAGGCCAAGAAAACTGGTAATTACCCAGTTCCAAAATTGTTTGAGCAATAAAAGGATTAACAAAGTTTTTTAAATCATAATTATGATCTATTCTGCAAATTGCTCCTCAAGTTTCCTGAATTCCCTTTCTATTCTCTTTTTTTACTTTCTTTTCTTTCCTTTGTGGTTTAGGAGCAATTGGCTCCTACACTGAAGTGTAAATTCCTAGGACAGAAGGAAACTGCTGATCTGGCACATGGATTTCAGCAGTAGATGATTTTGTTTCACTAGCGCTTGGAGTGATGATGACAGATGTTAGCTCCTGCAACAGAGACTCTGCATAAACTGCTCTGAAGCAGCCATCAGATCCATCCACTTGCTAATCAAGTCACAGTAAAAGTGCTAAACTTCTCACTCCTGAGGTCTATCAGGTTTGGTGCTAGACTTCTAATTGTATCACCAATTGACATTTTTTGCATTCTCTTGGGCCTTTATAGTACAAGAGGCTGTGAGGTAAAAAGGCTGTGTAGATTTCTTCTGAAAATGGAAACAAATAGTGAATACTTCTATTTTGTATGGCCATGATCCCATGGTTGGGTATCCCTTATTTTCACAATGAGGCTGAAAGATATATTTACGATAGTTTTATGGTGTCTAGTACACATGTATATATACTAAGAATAGTGCATCCTTTGTTGATTTTAAGTGTTTCAGCTCTGTTTGCTTAGGTGGCAGGTCCTGTCAGCAGAGCTAGCCCAGTCTCCAATGAACAGAGGCATCACACTTGTACCCAGTGGTTATCAAAATTCTCAGTGTACTTACCAACAAAACACACTACAGTACACTGAACTATCATATTTTTGGTGTCAGTATACCTGAACTATTGGCCACCCAAGTCTCTACCCTGTTTTGCATTGTCCTACTTCTCCCCTCCAGAGCTCTGGTCCCAATGCAGTTTCCGCTCCAGCAGACAAAAGCAGTGTTTCCAAAGGGCAGTGCTAGGGAGAACATCCAATGTCCTGGAGTACAGAGGGGAAGCACCACCTGTTCTGCCCTTGCCAAAAAGTCACAGCTCAGTAGCATCACTGCACATAGCAATGCCTCTTGTCAACATCTAACAGCAGGTTCTCTGCGTTGCTGGGGCTCTCCAGCACCACAGGTTTCCCCTGGATCAAGTGTGGGCACATAATCGTATTTCTGTCAAATTAGCCAAGGTAAAGGAGGATATTTGGGCCAGCTTTATGCTTTTATGTTGAGTTTATGCTGGCTCTGGGAGGAGAGACAGTATCTGACCTGGCAGAAAGCGTGAGTCGTAGAGGCAGTGATACCTCATCTGGCATCAAACCTGTCAGTACAAAATTAAGTCATCATTTTTCTTTATTTGAATTGGCACCCTGAGTTCACTCTGGATCAGCACTTTCATCATGTGTCTGGCAACATTTCTGACAAAGTATTAACAGCCCTAAAGCGGGATTTACTGAGTTGTGGGACCAATTTATTGTTTCAGCTTACTCTGATAAAAAGGCAGGGAGCTACTGGGTGGCAGTTTTTACCAGGTTTCAGAACACTCCTACCCAGAGCAGTTTTCTACTTAAGAAAAATTTCCTCCTTCATGAAAAAAAATACCCTCAAAATTCCTATTTAACCAATAAACCCCACCCCAACACAGAAAATCCCTGGATTAAAGGATCATATGTAACTTTTGACACACTCTCCCAAATGAAACCTTTTGTGTAAATGGAAAAAAGAATCCTTTCATGGTGTAGAAAGTCAACAAAGCATAAATCACTATTTTGTTTGTTCTGTTGCTAGACATGCTGAACAAGAAACCACCACCAGACCTGTGAAATTCTCCCATTAATCCTATCAAAGTGATTATGTCCAATACTCTAGGAACAATGAAAAAATGTTTAAACATATTCCACTGACTAAAATATAATATTTTCCTAGTTACAGTAAGGATGATGATATAAGCTAGTTAGAATACTTGAATCAAATGACTTTACATACCTTTTACTTTTCTCCTCATTTTCCAAAAATTATTTGAAAACAGAGTGGTTTAAAAACAACATAGCTTCCAAAGAATAGAAGGCGTTGGGTAAAAGTTTAGTCTTTCAATATTTCTGTTTTCTACTGAACCCTTGGAGTAAACAAGCACTCTTTTACCCAGTTTCTGCAAAGCACTTGCCTTTTGTTTCAGATCCAGTACAGGCAGCTGAATGAGGTAATGCCTACATCTCCTAGGCCAGGAATGTACTCAGATTGAGAAGTGAAATAGGGTAGGGAAGATAATACCTGCTCTTTTGTAAATTCAGGTGAACTTCAGCTCAGCTTCCAGATTGCTGTGCTCAGAGGAAAAAATTAGGTCTGCTTGTCTGAACACAAAAAAATGACTTCTTCAGTTTAGGCACTGATACAAAGCTTCACATCAGTGGCCTCATGCATTCAAAACACATTACGTATACATAAATATATGTTTTAAATTAAGAGTGTCTTGCGACAAAATTGCATCAGTTTAAGTGAGTCAGTTAAACCCTTCTCTGTCCTCAATAAAAATACCATTTTCAAATTCTTTCATTTAGCAGCAGGTGCTGAAACAGCTTTCCTGAGGTAGAAGGTGAGCAGACCCTGGTTCTGACTGAGCTACAGCGATCCTCTGAAAATATAAAAAGAACCTTTCTGCACAGTGATCATAAAAACACAGATCTGTTTCACCATTAGAGACCAAAATAATTTTCTTTAGACATCAAAGTCAGACAAGCATAATTTTCAGAAGTACATTAAATAGTATTTATTGAGTTTACAATTTCAGGGGCAAAGCTATAATCTCAGTCCCAGCTAATCACATACTGTGGCATGTCGCCCTTCTGTTCTTTCATCCATTCAACAAATGAACAATAACATGGAACATCATAAAGAGGCAGGTTGAAAAAACAACCCTATACTGTTTTGAAAAATGGAAGCAAACTGAAGTCTTGTTCTCATTCACAAATACACTTGCCTTCTTGATTAAACACACTATGTTTTTATGGAGAACAGACTCAACCTCCTGACGTTTGACAGAAGGTATGGGATGGTTGATCTGAAAGAAAGTAACTATGTAGAATACAGAGGTTTTCCATATGACCACAATAACAGCTAGATGGTTAATATAGACTTCAGACTGCAAAGAATTCCTCACCAGAGGGAAGTACACTTTCTTCTTAGCAAGTCTATGTGTCTGGACTGATTCTGTGGGTGCATATGGTTAAAAAACCACCAAGGGCCTGCCTGTAAAATCTTATGGCAGAGGCTGTTTTAATTTTCACCATGGTGACCCTTCTGGGTTATTAAAAAAGTCATCATATAATATACAGAGATTCATATTTACAGAATAAATGGCAAAAGAGGGAATTAGATACAGTGACATATATGTCCAGGCATTAACAAACAAGATCCCTTGTGTAGACTCAGGGATTATTTACAGCTCCTTTAAGAAAGTCCTTTTCTCTGCACGAGTCCTCTCGTTTTGCAAATGAGAGCCAGCAGGATGTCTTGCTGTAAGAAATAGATGCTTGCTCTCCCTTAAACCATGGTCATCACTTTCAGAGAGGCAGGTTGGAACCTCCTTATCTTCTTCTTTAGTGCCTTTGAAGCTTTGATGCGACAGATTTTGGGCACTGGAGGAAGAGGCTTGGAAGAGGCCTGGACAGTCACAGATTGTCTGACTGAACCTTCAGGCCAAATCAGCTCACTTTCATCCCCCTCATCATAGTCAAGGGCAAGGCTGCTACTGTTACTGCTGCCATCGGAATCGCTTTCACTGGACTCACTGTCCCCAAACCGGTTGGCTGTGAAATCACTGACCTCCCCTTCGCTGGTCTCTGCGATGGTGGAGTGGAAGAGGGAGGCGCACTCTGCAGAGTACTCGGAGTGGTCTGACTCGCTTTTGGCATAATCTCCGTGGCGCTGACCCTTGGGGCGAGCCCTCGTGCTGACAGTGCGCAGGACGCTGGCTCTCCTTGCCAGCTGCCTTGGTGCTCCCAGGCCAAAGCTGTGGGACAGGCTGGCCGGGTGTGCCTTGGCAGAGATCTCCACTGTGGACTGCCACTTGCGCTGCTTCTTCTTGTTGGCTGTGTCTCCGCAAGCTGCTTCAAGGGAATACAGTGCATTGGCAGAGGCTCCGTAGAGCTCTGGCCTGGATGGCACAGTGGGAAGCCTGACCGGCACCAGGAACAGACTCGACTCCGAGCACGACCTGCCAGCCATGTCACCAGAGTACGAAGGTCTCCGCACAAGGCTCTTCATTCCTTGTGGTCTTTGGAGCTGATTCCACTCAGCAGGCAGCTTGGTGGCTCCATAAGACCCTCTTACCTTCTCCATGCAGAAGCCTTGCTTCCCTGGTCGAAGTACTTTTTCGCTGTTCCTCCTCTTTATCTTCACTGCCTTTGTTTTGGAGCTGGCAAACTTTACCCGGACTTGGTGGGATTCTGCAGGGACAAATTGAGCATGAACAAACTCAGCTCGTGCCACTCGTTCATGACCCCCAGCGTAAGCCAATTTGGCATTGCCACACCTTTTGATGGGCAGTTTTTTGGGTGGGACAGCTTTAGCATTCCAGGTGTCTGGGCTGGAGTCCTCCTGACACAGCTGTGAGTAGGACAAACTGCGCTCCACGCTGCTCTCTGTTGCTTCTGCCAGAGAAGAGCCCCTTGCTGCTGACTTGGCAGGATAACAACTATTCACAGCTGATGGCTCAGTGTCAGGCCGAGTGGATGACTGCTCTTCATTCATACAGCTCATGGTCTCCTGCTGCTTGGCACATTCCCCCTCTGGCACCTCTCTTGACAGCTTCCCTTCAGCTTTGTTACTTTCCAGAGAACTCGTCTGTTTTTCCAGCTGGCTACTGCTGCTGCTAATTTTCACTCCACCGGTGCTGGGGGTTATAATGAGTCTCTGGTGCATTGCGGCTGGCTGGCTCTTTGGTGAAACCCACTCACTGGCCTCAGCCCGGCTGCTCCCTTTGCACCTCGTCAGCTGCAGTAATTTATTGATGTAACCCCCTGGCTTGGCCTCAGTGGTTGGCCTAGTCTTAATCAAGCTGGGACCTGTCGTACTAGGCATGGGTTTGCTGGGAGGGGCTTGGAAGTCTGATTCTGGGGATGTTCCCACCAGGGAGAAAAGGGGACTTTGTAAAGCCACTGCATGGAGGGGGCTTGGGTAAGGATACACATCAATGCCATTCTTGGAGACCAAGTCGTTCTGGAATTTGGGGTCCACGCTGAGCAAGTGCATGTCTCCGCTATGGCACAGAGGCAACATGGACTTGGGATCCATTTCTTTTTGAAATCTAGCGTCTGCTGGAATGAGTCTTTCCAAGTCACCTATATGGTGGATGAAAATAAACAACCTAATTAAATCACAGACAATTACATTCAACCTGATTCATGCTAGAAGTGCTATTTCAGAGAGATGTGATAGCTTTTACTAAAATCAGTAGCATGGATAAAGAATGTCATTTCAGCCTTCCAAGGTCATTGAATTGCTTTAAAGCTTTTATCACCTAAGCACAACAGAGTTTAGAATGCCTTTTAATGCCAATAATAAAACTCTTACCTTTGCATGAAATTTAAACTTTGCTACTTGGATGAAAGTAAATCTGTGCACATATAAAAGTGTTCTAAAATGTCACAGACCAGCAGGACCCCAACTAGGCAAAAAAAGGGGATTATTTTTATTTCTTAGCAGAGAAGCCATAGAAGAATGAAGAACCTTTATTTTCACAGAGGAAAAAAATCTGAGGCTAACTACTCAGGCAAGTGGGAAGTGTAGTCCCTGAAGATGACATTCACAGACACCAAATCAGATCTCTTCAATTTTGGAGCACTGTCAAGGTTGCTGCAATTTACTCTTAACTGCAGCATCCTCCTCCCAGAAGCATCTCCTATACACAGAGAGGAGAGGCTGTGTTCTTGTGTGAAGAAAGGTTGTTCCATCCAGACATGTCATTCAATAGAGCACTGTGGTGCTGTGTTACCCCTGGGAATACTGGAACCAGTTAGCTAGGATTCCTCTGTACTACAATGCAGACTTCGGTGCCAACAAATCCTCAGCTAACCAATTTCCTGGCTACTTCATGCTATCATGAAGCCCAACCATCACATTCAACCACACCATTCACAAACGATGTGAGAATAGTCACGTGATGACTATCTATGTCCTGTGACAGGAAGCTTTTAAAAGACTCCAAATTTTTGGGGCAGTCTGCAGTGTCCCACCTATGCACAGACCTGCCACAGCAAAGGTTAGGATGATGATTTCTCTAACACCTTAATTTCATAATGAAAATTCTTTATGAATTTGTTGGCAGTGGGTAACAGTGAGCTCTTGTGCAAACAAACCAGGAAGGAATCAAAAGCATGCTGTGCTTGCAGTGTCTCAGCAAGCTTTCTGCTTGCCATTAAAAGAAAAGGCAATTAGTCTGTACTTGCAGTTTCCTCTAAGAAGAGGAAAAGAGAAATTTCTTCCCCTCTCCAAATGATGATTTTCTGAAGAAAAATCTTGCTTCACTGCCTGCAATGTGGTCAACTTTGTAAGAATTATTTCTTCAAGACTATACCCACTACTACCCCACTACGTTTATTTCTCACTGTGAAGGAAGTAAGAGGCTGTAGCAAGGAGGAAAGGCTGAAGGAGGTCTGTAGTCTCTCTCCCACACCCCTGCTCAGTATCAAAGGAAAGTTGGACAGTTAACAGTTTGGCTATGTGGCTTAGATCCCTTCTCACTTTCTGTATTGAAAATGAGTACTATATATTGATTAAACATGGTAGTAACCAGGCATCTGCCCTTCTCTTGAATGAAGTATCCAGTTTTGCCGTCAATTACCTGTGGAAACTGGCCTTGGTCTGGACCTGGCAGGAGTCCCAGAAACATCTCTGCTAGCTGCAATCCGACATCCATCGCTGACATAGGCTCCCTGCTGTTGGAAGCTGGTGGTGTGCACAGTAGTTTCATCTGCAGACTTGGGTCGGTAATCAAACACACTGAGCCTCGCTTTAGGGTACTGAGAGCTGGGCAAGAGACTGGTGTGGGAGGAGGAGATGGACTCACTGTACACAGAGGTGCAAGAATTGGAGAGTGAGCAAGACCCACCGTCACTCAGGTCATAGAATCCTGCAGAGTTAAAATAAATAGGACATTTCATATTCACAGCAACTAAACATGCTCTGTAGAAGAAAAGTGCAGAAAATAAAATACGTCTTAATTTGTTATGTACCACAAGCTTAAATTTATGCTCATTTATTTAGGTAACATTAGCAGAGGTATACTCTAATTCAACCAGCCTTTATTGGGCTTCTGCATATTTACTTAGGCCCCGAGCCAGCTTGGCACGCATACGCCTGCTTAGTTCTGAGGGTGGGATGGGATGAAGCGCAGCACCATCATGCCCAGGTCTTCCCTGGAGAATGTCTTTGGGGACTATGATGCAACTGGTGTAAGACAGGGACCTCTGACACTCTTGTGACTTGTGCTAGGTGCATACAAGCATGGATTGGATGGGCAAATACAGTAAAACTAGCATGTGATCAGACCTGCCAAGTCTATGATAGCTGGAATGTCTAAGGGCAGAGAATGGAGACTATTTTCTCTCTCCAGGTCTTGAGATAAAAGGCTGTGTATAAATTCAAGGTAGGAAGTTTTATTATTCCTCTCTATAACAGAGAAGGAATATCTTCTTTTGAACGATGTGCATGTGCCTAAGCACACAACTCCTGAACATAAACACAACAGAAACTTGCACTTTTTATATGCACTCTAAGTACCAGGCTGCAAATCCACATGCTGTATAAAAAAAAAAAAATTAAAGAAATATTTCCTTGTCTCACTGAAGACTTGAGGCTTTGCAAAAATTCTGTTTAAAAGAACCACTTTCATTGTCTCTGACTAGATAACAGAAACCGGTTTTAACAGACATCCTAGCTATAAAAGTCTGCAGTACAGCTCTCTGTGAATCAGACCAGAAACCTGATACCCAGTATCTTTCTGTCCATGAGAGCTTTACTCTGTTGGGGTAGTTTTTCTCAGTGTCCCTTAATAGTGCTCTTTTTGCCTCTACATAAATTCATCTGGCTGGAGCACTGCAACAGTGTTTTCCAAAGCCCTAGTGAGGTTCAAAACTCTTCCTGGATTCAAGCAGAGCATTGATATTGATGTTGGTCTCCTTCACTTCTTTTAAGTACTCTTGCCATTTTGCCAATGGTCCTTCTACACTGCACGAGGTAATTAATAAGTAAATCTGTCTCCTTCTCCTTCCATGTGTGGCTACAAGGTTCATGAAAAAAATAATTAAAATCCAGAAAGAATACTGTTTGAGTGTGTGAGCACTTTCCAACTAAATCAACTTTGCAGGAGAATTCCTAGCAGCTCTGTGAGCCCACTCTGTGCCAGATGACTATTATCCACCATGGGGCACTGTCTCTGACCAAACAATACAGAGAGTTTTGCTTAGCAGTTGACACTCTTCAGTCCTCCTAGCACCCTGTCCCTGGGAATAAACAGCCAAGTGCACATTACCTGAGCTGGGCCGGCTGTCACTATCCAAGTATTCACTGGAGGTCTTACTGACGTCCAATTTCAGCTCACTTATTCGCTGGTCTAGCTGATCCAGGTGGCTTTTTAAGCCGACGTCCTGTCTCCTCAAACGACACTAAATGAAGGGAAGAAGGAGGAAATGAAGAATAATCACAGTTAGAATCTCAGCAGCAAAGCATGGAGTCAGGCCACCTGTGCCAGCAAGATCCTATTCTCATGAAGTGTTTTCCTTAGCTAGGGACTGTTGCTCTGTAACAGGACTGACCTAATGGACAAGGACAAAAGTTCATTTCTTAGTATATATTGTCTTCTGCCCAGCTGAAAGTGTTCTCAAGACTCGGAAGATACTTATTTTAACTTTTGGCTTTTTTGTTACACCCATAGCAGGAACTGTATCTCTAAATAGGACAGAAGTCTTTTAACTAATTACCATATTCTTATTGCAGCACACTTTGCCATACACTGCCTCTGAGCAGAGGAGGAGATAAACACTACGGGTAGTCTGCATGAACTCTTATGATCTGCCGGATGAAAGGAAACCGCTGTGGTTGAGCTATCTCATTGCCATACCAAGCATAAGCAGCATACCCATTCCAGCAAAACCCTTGGCTTTGATGATGTCTTTATAGTTGAAAGGATGAACTGCAAGAATTGTGATATCTATTTCACTGCAAGTTTTCCTTGCTTGTCTTGTGGCCAGTTACTTCCATGCATTTCCTGCAAGGAGAAGGTGGAATTTGAATACAGTGGGAAAACCACTGTATTTAAAATAAATGGTGTCTCAAGACTGTGAATAAATCCTTCAGAAGTCAGCAACTAGATCTGTTGCCTGCTGCAGTCACTGACCAGGCTGATCTGAGGTAACAGCTCCCGCAGTTGCTCCCTCAGTATTTATGCCGTCAGCTTGGCGAGGCAGATAGCCAGGCATTAGGTACCGGCCAAAGAACCACAGTCGGTTTCTGTCACAAACTTCTCACATGGCACTTGGCAAATTATCTAAAGCCCAGTCACTATTTAGGCAGCTTCTAATTATATCCCACCTCACCATCCATCCCACAGTACTTCACAGAAAGGCGATCTCTTGAAGTTGGTTGTAAAGTTGTGCTCAAAGCCCTCAAGGGGATGGGTTTCCATGCAGTAATAGTAAGAAAATCATTAAGAGTCTTTTTTATGTGTACCTTTCATATTTAAAAAGACAAGTGGTAGTTCTGGCAGCACTTCCAAACTCAAATATATATATATATATATAAAAATCTAGTTCCCTTGAACCAATTAAAGTATCTTTAAAATTAAATGGCATGCAGAAAATCAAGATCACATCTTTGCCTCTGCTTTCCTTTTGTATGCATTATTCAGCTTTTAACATTTGCATAGCTTTCTCCATAGCTATAAATACAAAAAGAAAAGAAAGGTAAGATCCTAAGGTAATCAGGAAATTATTAGAAAATGTAAGACAAAAAATACAGGTGCCCTGGGTTTCACAAGGAAACTCTTGGGGCTGGTGATGCTGCTGAGAAAAAAAAAAAAAAGATATTTTTAGCATGCTTTTACAGAGAACTGGAGGAACATGTAAGACACAAGAAATAAAACCCCTTTTTGTTAGTCACACATCTAGAAAAGTCTAAACTCAAGAGGCTCATTACTGCTTCCTAGGAAAATCCATAGTGATTTTCCCTCTTCCTGTTTCACATAAACAAAAAAGAAGGGAAGAACTGGATAATAAAGGAGATTTTCCATTCCATCTTAATGATGAATGTATGGCCTCCTCAGTAGTTCTTTATTTCGTGGTAAAAAAGCAAAACCATGCCGTGCCTTCTTCAATCCCACCTACACAGGAAATCACAAAGTTTTGTTTTCATGGCTGGAATTAATTGCTTAATGATTAATGTTTTGCCAGCCAATCCCTCAGTCTGTGGTTTCTGATTAATGACAGAGAGGCCACAAGGCTCTCAGGTATTCAAACATTATTTATTATACCTCCAGGTTCTGTCTGCGCTTTCACAGCATTTTAACCAACACACATGATTTACATCATCATTTTTAACCCTTTTATGGTGCCTCACACCATTGGGTTTTCAGGTTTCCAGCCACTGCCATAGCTTTGATCTTTCAGTTAACTACTTCTGCACTCTAAGAAGAGAGGCATTCCTCAAACCATTTGGATAAGAATGACTTTTCCGGTGTGTTTGTTTCAAGCTGTTATTGCTCCAATACCCACACTAGGCAGTACTCAAAACAGTAAACCCTAAACACACTCTTTCTCAATCCACAACATGAATTTTGCATGTCATAAAACCTTGCAGGTAAAACCATCTGTTTGCTTTGGGCAATGCAGCTGTGAAGACTTCTGGACACTGCACAGTGAGACCAAACTTTCCCAATCAACTTGTACTATCAATGGACTACAGTTCTGGGGAGCCAAATCTGGTATATCATCACACCACCCATTTCTTAGAAGGAAGAACACTGTCTGAAAAGCAAGTTCATTTACACCAACACAAGCTGGCATGCCAAATCAAAGCACCAAAACCCACTGGTCATACTTGACTATTCTCAACTATTAATCTCTTCAGTCAAAGCGGGGGTTGTAGATTCTTGGCTGTAGATTAGCATCCTATAATTCTATTAATCTGACTTCATTCTGGAATGCACAAAACATAGCATTCTTTTCTAATTTTGCCCTGCTAGAAGTTAGTCACCACCCAGTCTTTTTGTAACTGGTGGTGCAAAGCAGCTAGTTTCAGAGGAAAATTACTATCATCTATCCCAGACACTTGTAACAGACCAAGGTGAATTCCTTTTGTAAAGACCTCTTTCAGCTGACAAAATTTTAAGTTTGTTTATTTAAAAAAATATAAAATCCTTGGTTTAAAAGATGTTTTCTTCTATTCAAAATTATCTAAAGGGAAAAAAAAAACCCTGTGTAAAATGCAGAGTACCAAATGTTTGCTTTTTCTCTTCAGTATAATGTGTCCCTTCCCACATTTTTATAACATCGTAAACCACCTGAAAGCTTGCAAAACAAAATCATCAGATTCAAATCAAATCAAATCAAATCAGGTTTATAAATACATCCTCTGAGGAAAGAGCTGAAAAAATACGGAATGTTGCAGCCTTTGATATCCACCTACACTGACAGCGATCATAGATTTCTTTCTTTACTCTAGCCTGAATTTGCATCTCTTCTTTTTCCTCTGTGCCACCACACCGTTTGGCTAAGAGAGGTTTAGCACCTTCAGGATCTCTGATAGTGGGTGGCATCACTTAACTCTGCTCCTCTTCTGCTACAGAGCTGACCCCGCCTGTGCCATTGTAATTCACAGTTGCCAGAAAAGACCCTGGCCACCAAAAAGAGCCACTGGTTAAGGCAAAAAAGGGCATGACTGTTAGGGGCAGCAGACTGCCTCTGGCAGAGTGCTAGGAAGGCCAGCTGATCACTGTCTCTGGTAAATGTTGTTGGGGGGGACTGAGATTCTGGAATGGCATCCACACGTGGTGCCTACGGCATTTGATGGCTCTGCTCTATTATTCCCACTTGTCAGACTTGAATCCTTAAGGGTTCTGCCACTGCTCCTCTGTTACTCACCCTACCATTACAGGAAAAGCCTGGCTTTACTTTTTATCTGCCTTGTTTCCATTGCTAAGATGCCTTGAGCCACCTTCACCTGACACAGCTTTTTCATTTTATGTTGTGAGGACCAAACTTTTTATGAATTAAATTGTGGCCATGCTAAAACTCAGGGCTACAGTCCTCCTTGAAATTTGGATCAAGGTGCACTGCAAGGCAAAGTTACATTTACTCTGTTAATGAGTTTCTCAATCTGAAAGCTTTTAGAGCAGCAATCACATTCTCTACCATCCACGGGCCAACAACAATAGTGATGAAGACATAACACTCCTTGAGCAATGCTGTGCTTTTCATTTTCTGTTGTTTTCAGCTTTAACTTCATTTCCTGAGATCATGAGCAAAATTTTCATGGGTTTTGAGTGCAATACACTGCTCATGAGTCACTGGGAAAGTTTTCAGCCTGCGGTCACTGAGATCCTAGATCCATGAACTACTTCTAAGAGGACTGTGAAAAGCCTGTTTTCAGCTGGGTTTACCTTGCCATTAAGGAGCTTTGAGGTATGCACCTCTACTCAGGTATTACATCTGCAATTTGCAGGGGGAAAAAACCAATAAAGGTACCAGGGGACCTGAAAAGTACAGTCTGAAAAGCCTTCAGCAGCCATTGGTCAATCAGAAGAGCTTTGTATCACTATTTTAAGTATTCACACACTGTATTTTTGCTGAAGAACCTGTCCCTAGATGAATTATGTAGTTCTGAGTCATCCCTCTCAAACTTTATGAACACTTCCCTCCCAGGCATCCCAAGAGACACGTTTCCCATAATTGCACTGGCACCTACTGGCGAAATCTGTCCCTCTCAGGAGGTGTGCAGTTATTCTTAAGTCCACTCCACTCCTACATTTCTAAAGGGCAGCAATTAAAGGCCTTTTTTTCCTTCCATTTTAATAGCTAGTTTCTCCCACGTCCTTGAAAAGCCTTGTAAGGTGCAAGTAAAGTCCTGACAAGTTAATCTTCTATTTGAATATTTTATTTGAAAAATATTAAGACAAATAAGCAATTAAAGCACAACAGCTAACATGAAAAAGAGTACAGTCACTATGATGAGAGCTCATTGTGTGATTCTGTTATCCTACTGGCCCCAAACAGGCAATAAATGCCTTCAATTCTTTTGTTTAATTAAAAAAAAAAAAAAAAAAAAGTAGAGCCATTACTTAAGGTTATCAATGATGGGTAATCAAGTGGCTGGCTGTCCACTTGTCTTGTATTTTCTTAATTTAATCAAGATATGCCTGCTGCTATATTTTCTCACAGTGGTGGCTAGGTTTCCCTGAAGGTTAAAGCCCATTTTGTCCTGAGATGCTGCCTGATAAAGCTGCCTACGGGGAGCGAATAACCGTGCTGTTTTCACACCTGATTGATGGCCAAGACTTGTACCAGTACAGAGAGGGAAAGGATTCTGAATTAAGTCTGAGTTTACTGAAGTGTGTAATTGGCTATACTAGAGATTAAAGCCCTTTACCCTTTGATTGTTGTCTCATCTATGAAACTCGTTTCAGCTACAATTCAGAATTGTTTTTTTTTTTTAGTTTCAAAAAAACACCCGTGTGGAAGTGGCCGGTGTAGCACTTCAAATACAAGGTCTGGCATTCAGTTATCCTTCCCTTTTGATCACGCAATCCGTGGAAAGAACAAAGTACTCCGGTCGCAGGAAGCGTTTCCCGGCAGACGGACTCCCACGGGCGCACAGCCGCGCGGGCCCGCAGCGGTGCGCGCTCACAGGTGAAGGCGCAGAGGTGTGCGCGCACACGCCCACCCAAACCCCGGAGCGCTTGTGCAGGTGCATCTCACCCCGCGTGTCCCTTGATCTCCTATGCAAACGCCTGCTGCCACTGAGAGCCGAGCGCTGCACTACCGAAGTTAATCATCGCCCACTCCTCGGCTCCGATGAATGAGCGCTGCCGGGTTAACAACTTCTCGCCGGCGCTCCCGCTGGCGCAGCTCCGCCACCAGCGCTGCCCGGTCCGGGCCGCCCAGGTGAGCCCCGCCCGCCACAGCGGCTGTGGCGGGGCTCGCCCCGACCGCCCCCGGCCCGGCTGCAGCGCCCTGCCCGCCCCCGGTGCCGGCTCGGCGCCGGCAGCTCCCGGGGGAAGCGGGTTTCTGGCAGCGAGGGGCGCTTCCCTCCGCCCGCGCTCGGCACCGCGGCGGGGCTCACGGAGCCGGGAAGCGGGGCAGCGTCCCGTCCCGTCCCGTCCCGTCCCTTACCAGCTGCTCCTTCAGGGCGGAAAGGGTGGCCTCCAGACGGTGCTCCTTGCTGTGCGCGGACAGGGGCTGCTGCTCTCCGCCCGCCGCCGGCCGCTGCGGCATGGCCAGGGCGGCCCGCACCAGCTCCCGCTGCTTCTCCCGCAGCACCTGGAGCTCCTGGAGGCCGGCGAGGGCCGCCTGCAGCCTCTCGCCCACCCGGCTGCGATCCCAGCCGCCCGGCCGCGGGGCGCCCAGCAGCATCGTCAGCGCTGGGCCGCGACTCCGGCCATGGCAGGGGGGCGGCGGGGAAGATGCGGGGCTGCTCCCGCCCCGGGCCGTGCCTGCGCTCAGCTCCGCTCGCCCCGCTCCGCCGCTGGCACCGGAGCGAGTGAAGCGGGGCCGCAGCGGCTCCTGCGGTTTTGGAGGAGAGGTGGGGACGGGGGAGGGAGAGAGGGAGGGCGGGAGCGAAGGGAAGAGGCTGCGGCTCCAGGCAGTGTCGGGGCCACCTCTCGGGTGGATATGCGGGGAGAGGAGCCAGTGCCCAGCGCTCCCTCCGCCCCGCGCGGGGGCGGCTCCCGCCTGCCCCATCCCAGTCCCTGCCTCTGCCCGGGGGCTGCCCTCGCCTCGGCCCCCACCCCAGCAGCGGAGAGGGATGGGGGGCCCGCCCTCTCCCGGCAGAGACAGGGGCCGGCGAAGCAGCACACAGAGCCGGGGTGAGAGCGCCCGTCTCAGCCGGGAGCGAGCCCCGGGGATGCTGCGGAGAGCGGAGCCGAGCCGGCAGTCCTGCCGCAGCCGCGTGCAAATTACGGTGATGCGAGGGTATGGTGCGGTGAGCGCCCGCGGGTGTAACAACGCTTCCCTCGCAAGAATGGGGCGTTTGTGACTCTGTCCTTCCTCTCCTGGCTGGCGGTGCTTCCTGCCAGGCACAGGCACGGCACTGGCACTCCTCATCTTGCTCTCCAGAAACCGATCCAACTGGGATCTCGCTACACAACTTCGCTGTGTTGTACTGAATGTAGAGTCTCACTTTGGAAGCAAGGCAGAGCCCTGTTTTGTGAGGTCAAGGTGTAGCTCACGCCCCCCTAAAATCGTTTGAAGGGCTCAGGATGTGCTTTGAATGGCACATGAAAACACAGTTGGTCATGGAAATTCAAGACACTGGTGCTGTTGATACCCAGAAATGCCAGCGTTTAAAGCTCCCAGGACAGGCAGCTGCAGCTTCTTCAGAGGTGGTTAACAGGCAGCAAAGCCAGAATGCATAGTCTGTAGTGATGCAGTAGGGAAGAAAAAGTGCTGATACGAAGAGTCTGATGAACACAGTAGAGACTATGCTACAGGAGACATAATTTTTCTGCTGCCTACATAGAAATAGGAAGCATCTATGGATCCCAAGGTCACTATGTGCTCAAGATCACTCTTGATTGACATGTCAGGAAAGGTGTATTATTCTCCACGAAGCAGAGATCACATGCAAAGCCCATCTGTCCATGGTTATCCTCTGTTCACTCTGTGGCATATCTTTAAAAGCCAGCACGCTTTAATTTGAATGCTACTTGTCTTTGTGCTGGGGTACGAGTTGGGTGAGTGGGAAACAGTCATTTGTTCTTCAAGTAGTCTCTTCTCAACACCACATGTGGGTGGCTGTGTCCACCACTGGGACTGCAGCCAGCTTATATTTTCTTGTCCCAGTCTCTAGCTTTAGGAACGTTAGAAGTACTAGAGCAACGTCAAATCCACCTCCTGCTGGGAGGGAAAGTTATTCATGTGTTTGTTCACGGAGTCCTGTGCAACACATTATTTGATAGTCTTGGTAAGACCCAAGCCTTGCTTTCACCATCTCACTGTCAAATGTTTTCCTATAGCTTGAAGATTTGAGAACAATATTTACCTTGTGAAGTTGAACTGTGTCCAAAGGGGTCCTGAGAGGTCCTACTCTGACAAATTGTGTAGAATATTCACAAATGTCTCCAGCTGCAGATGGAACAAGAATGACTGGTGTTAGTGTACAGTGCTCAGTTAAAGTGTGTATGTGGTATGACTTGTATGACATCACCTTAGTCGTGTTTTTTGTTGTTGGTTTCATTTTTCCTCTTTAATGAATACCTTTGCTTCTCTTCCTAAACGATTCATCTCATGGAACTCGCCTGTGCAGAACAATGCCTCAGTGCCATGATGACTGAACTATTCATCTACAAGGTGGAAAGAAAAACTGAGTTCAACACTGAGATGCTCTTGAAGGTGCTGAGAAAAGACAGCATGAAATTCTGCCACCTCTCAGATGGAGGGGGGCAAAGAACCAAACAACCATCACTGTGCAGCGTGTGGCAAGAATCTTGCAAAATGCCATTGCAGGTATGAGGAGTGAAGCATTTTTGTAAATCACTTGGCTTGGCACTTGTTAAAACAGACATACAGCGCAGTTCCTTATTTTATTCAAGCCGTGTTCTAACATGACCAAATACGAGTCACCGACACAACTACCATTTAGTACATTCTTGCTAGGGGAATTAGATATTATAAGGTCATATATTTTTCTTTTCTTTCCTTCTTTCCCTTGCAAGGAACTATTATCCCTTGCTCTTTGTTCTTCCTCTTCTTTCATATTTTTATCTTTTCATACATTAAATCCCAAATGGGCTGTATCACATCTTCATTCTAATCAGCTTCCTTATTATCTCCTCTGTTATACTGATTACTTTCTTCTGTAGAACCGTAGAACCCTTATAATGTCACTTAATCTTTTCAGAATACTCAACAAATACCTTGTGTTATCTAATTTCTGGGGGAAAGAATAAAAGGTGTGAATCGCCCCCAGATCTAAAACCATGTGATTATGTGAGGGAAGGGTAGTGGTAAAAGTGAAAGTTTAATAGCAGGGAGTTAGAAAATTTCTGCTATTCTTAATTACTTACAGAGAAGAATGTTCAATATTGATATTCTGTAAAGTTTCACTAGACTTTACGAATTACTTGAAAAAAGTTAGCAGTCTATATGTAACACCTTATTTTGCAGCCTAGCTTTAGCACACTGAATCCAAATGCTTAAATGTTGCTTGCACTTCAGGAACCAAAAGGTCTGACTTTTCATTTAGGTTACTTTAATGCCATTAATTTCAGAAACATTCCTCTTGATTTATGTAAGACTTAGAATAAGATTTCTGTTTTCCACCTACAGATCCTGAGGTAAAAGAAATTTCATGAAAAAAGCTGTAGTGAAGGAATGCTATATTTACAAAATCAGACACCAAAACAGTAGGAAATAAAGCAAATTCTGATTTGTATGAGCCTATTACACAGTGTTGTTTCATGGGTCTATTCCTCAATAAGTGTATAGAATGAAAGATACTTCTCAATGTTCTCTGTCCTCATGCTCCAGCCTCTGCCTTACTTACTGCAGATCATTTATGCTGTGCTTTGCCCATAGAACATTTTGTGTTTTAAAAGTATACTTAGCATTCTAGCTATTAAGTGACTGACAGTATGAATGAATGAATGGTGTCTTTACAACATCCCAAAAGGTATAAAGCTGCGTTTGTTTAATAACGGAGGACCTGAGGCACTGAGTTTCATTACAAAAATGCTCATTCATTTTGGGTGCCACTGGAGATGCCTTTGGCCTTAATTTTCAGCATACTTACCATTATACAGCTAACATATATCCATTTTATTGTTCCAAACGGAGTTCCCTTTAACTTCATTTCCAGTTCTGAGCACTCAGCACTTTGGTTAATTGAATACTGGGAATGCTAATTTGAATCTCTACAAAAACGAGGAATAGAATTAGTATCCTTGTATGGAGACTGCTTGGGTGTGCCTGCACCTGCGGTAGAGACATGCCCTCAGAGACTCACAAACTACCAGAAAGGAGGCAGGTGTTATTTACCCTCTTTGGCAGATGGAGATGTACAAAGAGGTTAACCCTTGTACACAGGATCAAACAGGGAATCTATAGTAGGAATTGAAATTTAAGACAGATAATTCATGTGACCACAGAAATTACTTTACTCCCTATTTTGTGGATGCATATTAGCCAGTTTGTGTGGGACTAATGTTAGGGAAAGGACAATATTTATTGACCTCCAGATGTGTTTAAAAGAAAAGTAGTTGAATGTTTGCTTTGGGTGAAGTCCAAAGTACACAAAATACTTTGGTGTACCACACAACTTCAAGAGCTAAATTGCAGTTTGCTTCCTATATTTGCTTATGTTTTGTTGTGCAAAATAATTCAGAGGGTGTTTTTAGTAACATTTCCTTATGTAGGGATATAAAGTCTCCCTGCATAGGCTTAATTCCCTGTATTTCAGTTGTGCTTTTACACTGTATTGATATTGGCGTGTGTGGCAGTAGGTGAGGATGAATCTATTTGTTTAGGACTGTCTCTTGACATGACAGAAACTCAATGCATGCACCAGCATCCTAACCTTGCTAGCCAGTCTCTCTGTCCTCTTGTTCTGTTGTTTTACTCTACTAGCCTTTTGCTATCTATCCTGCAAGGGTCTCATGCAGAGACACTATTTAAGGGGGTCTTCTGAGCTGTTGACATCTGGTGGATATTTAGGTTAGTTGGAGGATGGAGAACAGTCACATGTGGATTGAGGCAAGTGTAACACAAGCCATTATCTTACTCAAGATAAGGCAAAGTGCATTTTTTGTACCTGTCACTCTTGTTCACTGTATGCCCAAGACGTGTACTGAGCATATCCTTTTATGTAAAAAGACTCAGGCACTGCTTAGCAGTACACAGTTCTGTTAAAATGTGGGTTGGAGCCTTCTGCCAGTTTTTGGAAATGTTAAATTCGATCATTAAGAATATCCTGAAAGTGTAGTAAACCCTTATGTTGCCTACACAGGGTAGAGTTAGTTCTGTGCCTGAGAATACATCGTAGTGTGTGTGTCCCTCTGTGAGGTGACTCTAAGTAAATTGCCATCATCCAGGCATTTTGTCTAATTAGCAGAACAGCTGCCTTTGAAAACATTCTTCTTAAGGTCTGATGTCTTGAGGATTATTTAATTAGAAAGAAGCAAATCACTGGTGTAAATGGCTCTTTGTTGAATTCAGAGAATTTGTTTTGAATTGAAAAAATTACTTTTTGAACTATAGCTTATATGGTAATGGATAGGGAAAAGGAAGTGAGAGGGTAGCTCTCACGGATACAGCTTCTACGACAAAACCAGATTTGAGTTGATGGAAGTCTTTAGAAGGAGGAATCCTCTAAAAACATGAGTAAAATCCTGTCTTCAGCTACCAGGGATTAAGAGATGTCCATCTGTTTTTGTGCTTATTTCTGTTTATTTTTCATGGGGTTGCAGATTGATTCTCTTGTGACACTCCCAGCAAAGTGGTGGGGGTTGCAGGGAAGGGAGGAGAGAGGAGGCGTTGCTAAGGTCTGTCACAAGCTTAGCATGAAAGTGCTTATTCTTGTCTCCAGTTTATGCCCTCCAACTGAAATCTTTGTAGCTAGAAGTCAGTATTTTGGCTCATGTAAAAAATTGTGCTTATCCATAAATTTGTGGATGGATAGGCAAACTGGGGAGGGATGAGCAAGTGTTGTACGGATGGGGCCCTCAAGAAACACGATATATGCAGGAGAATGGAAGGGATCAGAAATTCTGGTAGGCAGAAAGAGTGGCACGCAGTAGCCAGAATGAGTCTGGAGACAGAAGTCCAAGAGTTAAGGCAGAAAACAGGGTCAAGGGTATCAGTATTTAGAAAGAAAGGGGGATGTGGAAGCCTAATAGAAAATGGGGGGGGTGGAAAAAGTCATACAGTTTGGTGTGACTGTAAAGGCTTGACATCCTAATTAGCAGGGAAGAAGGTGAAGCATTAGAAAATAACTTGAACTGCAAAAGGTCAAAAGCCCTTCTCAGTTCTGAAGGAAGGAGCCAGGCTGGCTGCTTGCGCTGGGGTTCAGGCAAAGAGGAAACAGAGGCATGACCATTCTGATGCCCCTGTAGCCTCGGCTTGCTTTGTCCAGCCCTCCTCTGATGTGGCTTGTAGCCTTGCACTGGGTTGTGCTCACTTGGTGCTGATTGCCCTTTTTCACCTCAGCTCCTGCTAAGAACAGTTGGCAGGTGAATGCTTGCCAGAAATTAGGCACACAAAGCCAGGACACAGTCTGCCTCATGCTGTTACGTCAGAAGCCAAGGAGAATAATGATGATTGTTTCTCCACATCGAGTGATACCTTCTTTAACACCCATGGGTCTCACTCATTGGCATCCTGAGGAAAATTCAGAACTGCCTACTAGTCAATCCTGATACTAGCACCTAATTCTCTCTCACAGCCTCCCTACTCTCCATGTTTCTTCCCACCAATTTCAGCTTGCATTTTTTCCCCAGAAAACCTCACTTTCTTCCAGTCTTCCTGATTTCATGTTGGCTCTGCAGCAATATTTTTCTGCCCTCATTATAATTCATAATGCTTAGCAAGTTCACATCACGAGGAGATTTAATTATAATCTTGTTTAAAACCCTCTTCTTGATTGTTAATATTAAATGTGAATTCCATCTCTGTTGCAGTACGGTTGCAGATGCTCCTCCCAGTTTGGTTCTTCGTCTTCATTATTGGTTTTCTTTTACTTCATTCCCTTCAACAGCTTTTTAATATAGGTGATCATGTTTGCATATCCAAGCAGCCACCTTTTCTCTTTGTATGCCAGGTTATACCAAGTGATTTGTAACCCTTCATTCCAGGGTCTGCTCTCATTCATATATATGCAGTTTATTTTTACTTGTGGCCTTTTCTGCTATTATTGGACATATTTTTGGATTGCACAGCTGACTTCTAAAGATATTTTGAATCACAGTGCTCTTTGGTTGATTTAACCATTTATCATTTTTATTTTCCTCTAGTCCAAGGGATCATAATTTTCTTCTTTTACTTGCCGAGCATTAGTAAGAAATTAATCCATCAAAGCCCTAGTTACACCAATTAGATAATTGTTGTTCCATTGCTTTTTTTCACACTGTACATTTCACATCAGATTCTTAACCAGCATTTACAAGTGGATTTGTCTTTTCACCATTCATGTGTGTGTGTGTATGTGTAATACTCTATGATATTTCTGTTTTCAAAATTCCATACTTCTCTGAAAAATAAAGCAAATCCTGATGCGTGTGAGATCTGAGTGTACTTCTTCAAAAAAGGAGTATGTTTTCAACAGAAGCAGTTACATGCCGGTGTGCAGTTCCAGAGTATAAAGTATTCCTCCTGCCCTACTGCAGGATTCCACTGATTAACTCTGAGGCCTTATAAAGGAAGGGCACTATCTTTTTTTCTGGACAGATGTAACTTAAAGTTTAGTTAGTGCAAAAAACCCCCAAAGTGTCTTTTTGCATTAAGAACAAAACACAATGTCAGAAAAAAGAGGAAGAAAAAAGGGTCCTTTCATTGTGCTGTAACAAGATTAATTTGGATGGCAAAAGTTTTCAGGACATAAGGTTAGAAGGCCCCAAGGCACCTATTCAGCAAGATGTGTAAACACTCACCTAACTCTAAATAGGTGAGTGGTCCCACTGAAGTCAAAAGCACTATTTCTATGCTTAAACTTTGACACAGGCTTTAATATCTCGCTAAAGTGAAGCCTAAAGACCCACTAATTTTAATCTTGCCAAATATACCTCTAATTTCTGGGTCAACAGGGCATTCAGAACTAAACATCTGATAAAAAGAGTAAGCTTAGGGATATCCAGGAGAAAAAAGAAAGAAAGAGGAATTCCTCTTATGGTTTCACAGCATGCTGATTTAGCTGGTGTTCATCTTTATTTGCATTGGAGATCTGTGCAGGTAGTGGGGGTTAGACTGCAATGCAGAGGATGGCATGGTAATGCACTTCTATTGACTAACAGGCATTGAATGCATTCAGATACTGCACCCTTAACTTGCTGGATGTTCACAGACATGCTCCTTTTGCATTCTTTCACTAAAAAGCACTAAAAAGCAAGCCAAAACCATGCTGGCTTGCAAAGACCGTGATTTTATTGGGCATGCTTTAAAATGCATTCTCTTTTCTAGGAAAGATAAAATGAGGTTGATCCAGTTTTGACCACTGACCTGAATGGTTAAGGGGAATATTTTTGTGAGCTAAGAATATTTATATGATGGTGTATAAAAATCACACAGCACTGTGGTGACTGGGAAATGCTTTCACTTAAATGACCTGTTTTAGAAAGTGCAGATGTGTGTTTCCCCACAGAAGCACATCAGTGTCAGCAACATCTGAGATGGGAGAAGAAACCTTATCAAATTCTTGTGTCATTCTGATAATGTTAAATCCTTTTCCTTTCACTCGGATGGATGTATAGGAAAACCCATATACACTATCCTGTGTTCCAGTTGTAGCTTTGCTCCTGTTTACAAGAAGGAGCAGATACATGGCAAACATGCCTTGAGAGCCTGCTTTCCTGCTGAGTCTACCCTGAAAGAATTAATCACAGAGCTACAGTTATGTCTCCATTTCCTAAAGCTGGGGCCTATCTTGGCCCTATAGCTAGGTCAGTGAGAAAACCATAGCAGAGATTGCTTCAGTATTATAAAACAGTGAAATTTACTGGTGTACATCACAGCACTGCAGTATTGCTAAATGCATCTGTGGAGCAATGTGATATCAAACTTCTCTCATCAGTAAAGCCTTTGCTTCATGTTGTCATGTCTAAAAAGAGCAGTGGCAAACTAAAATAGTGATATTTATTTCTTTTTCACTTCCTTCTTTCCTATAAAGGTTAATTAATCTAGCTACTGAATAAAATGGAATTACTTTACCATGCTTCTTTGCTCTTAGGCATATTGCAGAAGAGCTGTGCTGGCAGGAAGATGGTGCTTATTTTCTGAGACTATATTTTCAGCATGTTACGCAACACCAGCAGGTTTGCAAAACTCCAGTTGCATATCAGTACCAGCAGTTACTGTTTTCCATGTTTTTCAATTTGCGTGTTGGGTCTGCTGAATTCATCATGACCTTTGCAGCAGGGTGGTGATAGGGCAGTTACAAGTCATTAGCAAGCTGTGGAAAAACAAATGGAAAACATACAAGCACGCTGAGACGCTGGCTGTGTGCTCAGCAGTGGGATGGGCTAAAGCACATATTGCACATTCCAGGATGGGCAAGATGAATGGGAGATGCATAGCTGATCTCTAATTCCTCAGCCACTGAGGCTGTGGAGTTCGTGCTTTGTTTAACATTTCTGTTCACTTTTTTTTTTTTAATGTGAATAGGCTATGAACAAACACAAGCAAACACACATATACATTATGTATGGCCTGACTTTGCCATGTCACCATCTTTAAAACTTACTTCTCTTCAGCAAATCTGCCAGGTGCCTATGAAGATTCCTTGGTTACATTCTTAATTGCATTTTTTATTAAACTAGTTTGATTGCAAAGTATGTTGCCATGTGAACACCTGGGAAAGACAGGGGCCAGGAAATTGTAACTAGAATTTTTTATCAAATACTGGGCTCTTAAAATCACTGTAAGTATAATAAATTAATAAAGCATCCCATGCCCAAGTAAGCCTTAATCATAATTTGATTACAAAAAGACATATAACAGAATTAACTGGGCATGAGAGGTTTTGGTATTGTGCAAAATATGTACTGCTATGTTCTCTACATACTACCACATGTAACATCTCATCCCTCACCACAAGAAGCTCACATGGCCTCATTCTTTTTCCATATGGTTTTCGATGTAAGAATGTGAACATACTAGGCCTCTCTTACTTGTCTTCCTGGTTTTTTGGCTGCAGTGATACAAGGTATTCTTCCCACCTGTGTCAGCTATAAAATAAGCATCTTGAGTCTCACCTCCTGATGAATATTCATATACTCACGCTCAGAGGTTATTGTGGAGAGTTTGCTTCAATGGACAGGAGTAGAGGAGCTTACGGAATTGATAGGGGCCCATGACAGGAGTGCTGGGTTAAAGCTGCATCAAGACTGAGACAGCAGAGAAATTCTCCCTGGAGAAGCACAAGTTATACTGGAATGCAGTTATAGCACCGCTAGAAAATTTCACATGGCAATGACTCTTTACTCCCTGCATAGAAATTATCTGTCCATTGAAGTTACTGGGACAGATCCACTTTGAGCATACCTGAATCCAGTGTGAAAAATTAAGTTTGGTCTGAGCTTGACCTATAGCTTGTAAAACAGTCTCCTGCTGTGGAGGTTTGACCCTATCTGGATGCCAGGTGCCCACTAAAGCCTCTCTCCCCTCTTCAGATGGACAGGGGAGAGAAAATATAATGGAAGGCTCTTGAGTTGGGATAAGGACAGGTAGAGATCACTCACCACTTACTGTTGAAACAGACTCGAATTGAGGAAATTAATTTATTACCAATCAAAATCAGATTAGGATAATCAGAAGTGCAACAAATCTTAAAAATACCTTCCCCCCATCTCCTCTCCTTCCCAGGCTTAACTTTATTCCTGATTCTCCTCCCCTCCAGCAGCTCAGGGAGATGGGAACAGGAGTTGCAGTCAGTTCATCACATAGTGTTTCTGCCACCGCTTCCTCCTCAGGAAGAGTCTTTCCCCTGCTTCAGCGTGGAGTCCCTCCCATGGGAGACAGTCCTCTATGAATGTCTCCAAAGTATGTTCTTCCTACAGGCTGCAGATCTTCACAAACTGCTCCAGTGTGCTCCAGAACCTTTACAAAGGATGTGGTCCTTCAGACACAGGCTCCTCTAGCATGGGCCCCCATGGTGTCACAAGTCCTAGCAGGACCCTGCACCATTGTGGGATTCCCACAGGGTCCACAGCCCTCTTTTGGGCTCCTTCATTTCTACAAGTAGGTCTCTGCTGCCCTTTGGACCTCCATGGGCTGCAGGGGCACAGCTGCCCCATCATGGTCTGCACCACAGGCTGCATGAGAATCTACTTCTGCGCCTGAAGTACCTCCTCTCCCTCCTTCTGCACTGACCTTGATGTCTGCAGAGTTGTTTCACATATTTTCACTCCTCTCTTCTCTGGCTGCAGATACATTTTTCCCCCCTTCTTAAATACGTTATTACAGAGGCATTAATTACCATTTCTGGTTGCCTCAGCCTTTGGCAGCGGTGCATCCATCTTGGATCAGGTCGGCATTGCCTATGTCAGATATAGGGGAAGATTGCATCTCCTCAGAGAAGCCCCTACTATAGCCCCCCTCCCCAACCTCCAAAAGGTTGCCATGTAAATCCAATACACTTGGTAATAAGTTCTCTGGATAACAGACAGGCTGCCATTGGGAGTGGGTGCAGCACAACTGTGGGAATTCCTAATGCTCTTTTTTCCACTGGCTGTGGCAAGCGTGCTTTGGTGTTGTGGGCATATGTGCTCCCTCAAATACCAGCGTCAAAGAGTTGGCAAAGGAATTTCAGAGAAGCATTTACCCCTCACAAGGGGTTTTTTTTGTTATTGCTATGTTTATAAAACACTGTAGGCCATGGTGCACTGGTACACAGTTACTGCCGAATATATTGGTGTGAGAACCAGAAAAGTATAGCACTGCTACGAGGCGAGCACAACTTTTAGATCAGCAAGGGACAGGCATTTCTAGAGCTCACTCAAAGCTTTGACTGCCTGCCCCACTACGTTAATTTAACCCGGATCTTGGAGAAGAGGTTTGCAGTTGCAGTGTCTATTTGAAAGCGTTTTCAGAGCTAGATATTTATGAATGATTATAGAAAAAATATCAGTAATGCTGTCAGGAATCCTGAATGACATGGAGAGAAAGAAAGGAAATCTGAGGTCACTTAAGTGATTAATTGAACCTCTGAAAATGATTCAGCTCAAGTTTGGATTTGGTGGCTTGTCCTTCTCCTATTTGCGCTTTTGCTCTTCACCTCTCAGACCTGACATTCTTCACTCTGAGGAGACTGCTGCTGTTTCTGTTCTCACTAATCATAGGAGCACTGTGCAGTTTTGGAGATCTGGAATGATCTCCTACATTAGTGTAGTGTGTGTCCAGAGGGGCTCTTTCAGGTCCTAGCAGGGCTGTCCTCCTGTTGGAGTCCTTGAGCTCCTGTGTGCCCCAGCACTGCTCTGGCACAGCCAGTTTGTGATTGCAGTGCTAGCTCATGGCCCCATGCCATGGCTTGAGCGTCCCCTGGGAATGTTGTGCAAGCCTGCCTGAGAGACACCAGAGCTCTCTCACATCCATGCCTTCTGCAGCAGTATGAGTAAAGTAGAATCAAGTAGCACAAAGTCTTGTCTTGCCTTTTACTGAGCTGAAATTATCCATCAGGTTGTTTGCACTCCTGCTTCCCAGACTCCTCTTCCCTGCTGCGCTGATAAATATCCACTCTCTTTTGTGTGCATGTAGTTCTTCAATAGCTGTTTCTCGACAGAGTATAGACACATGGCAGAAATCCATACCCAGAATTTTCCTTGCAAAAGTGCAGAAGCTGGTGCCCAGACCCATACTAGCAGCAAGGTAGATATTTTTTTCCCATCTTCTTCTGACCTTAAGTGAGACACTAGTGTTTTTTTAAACCTTGCTAGGTATGCCCTAAGATCAGCTCTCTTCAAACACTAGTGTGGATCAAGTTCTTCATTCTCTCTCCTGAAACAGGGGCAGCTGCTATCCTCATTGCTATAGTGAAGAACATCTGCCATCTGTTATCTAGAGCCTGAAACCTTAGCTAACAGCTACCCTGCTGAATGCTGTTAATACCTGTAAAATAACACTGATGCACCAGCTGTAGTACAGATTAAGGACGAACACTTGCAAAAACCCAAAGAATCTCCACATGTGTGGGCACCCAAAGAAATATTTCATTTTCACAGAACAGGATGTTTAAAATTAGATACTCGAATCTCCTTTCCTGCAAGTGAATTCTTGTGCAAATACTGTAAAGCTTTTCCTAGAGAGAATTCAGAAATCTCGATTTGCTTTGTGTAAATTTTCTGTTTGCTAATCAGCATATTCTGTTGTCAATCTACCCTAGCTAGAAGACCCTCTCAGGACATCAGATTAAGGTAGCAACAAAAGTCTTTGTACTTTTAGTCCTTTGGAAGCAATGTTGAAATCAATGACATCTCTCCACCACCTAAGGTGAAATGCAGAGGAGATGGCAGGCTTTGTTGTCCTATGACAAGGTTTGGGATATGTTTCTGATTATCCCTATATGAGTGTGGAAAATGAGAAAAGAAGTTGAGACTCAAGAAGGTGTAATGAGGGAGAAAATGCTCACTTCCCTTTCTCATGTTTCCAAAGAGAATGAAGGTGGGACAAAAAGACACTCTTTGCTGTCTTGCAGGTTGAGAAGCAACTGTCTTAGACAAACCCTCTGAGCCTTCAAGAACACCATGTGAACTATACAGGAGGTTTCCTGGAGAACAGTTGCTTTACAAATTTAGCAGTTCCTTTTTCCACATTGAGAGCAGCAGTTTGTCCCCTGTAATGGCAAAGGTGATGGTGACAGTCAGAAAGTAAAAGGTATTGGTTTCCTGCCACCTCAGTTTGAGATGCTTTACTCCTACCCAAGAACACTCCCCACCTGATGCTGGTACCAATATTTACACACCAGGTTGGACTTGGAACACTCCGGTAATTTTTGCAGCATTCCTGAATCCTTGGTGTTTCCTTTCAGGCTTGCCACTTTGTCTGTCGTAGTCACACTGGGGACCCCCTCAAACAGCACAGCCATGTGGGATGACCCCAGGGGCTCATGCTCTGGGTCCTCATCTCTGGAGCAGGGATAGGAGTTTCTTCTCTTTGTAACTGGTTTCTGGGCTAAGTTCTCCAATGAGGGCTGTAATTTCTGGTATGCGAGCCTGACAGTGCTATGCTTGTTACTTGGTTCAAAGTTAATTTTACTTGCATGACTATCAGATCTTATAACCACAACCTCTGTTCCTTTGGCTTTCCACCACAACCCCTGTTCCTTTGGCTTTCCACCTGTTTTTGGTTTTGTGTGTGTATGCAGTGTGGCTTCTAAGAGGGAATAATGCCTTTGCCATTAGAAAGAAGAAACTTTAATAACCTCTACAGTTTTATAATCCTTTCTTTCATTTCCTTTTAAATTAATCCAACCCCATCTTGCTGCGACATATGAGGTGCTCTGCCTAAAAAGACAGAAATATGATTAGATTACAAGGTACTTCAAAGATGCCCCACCTTTGGCTGTTTGTGAGCTGCTTAGAATTAGTGGAACTATGTGGCAATGGGCAAAATCTTATCCCAAGCAGTACTTTCCCTTTGGCTGAAATTCTGGGATGTGCCCAAAACTCCACAGCTAGTGTGTGCAATACAGTCATGTCAGCAGGAAAACTGGATACCTTAAAATTTTGTCCTGTTTTGACATGGCAGCTCTACTCCTTGCAGTTCATGCATAAAATACCACAATATCCAAGCCTGGAAGGCTGGGAATGTACCAAACACCCTAAGTGCAGTTGGACTGTGATCCTGCTGCCACAAGAAGTCAATAAGTGGGTTTTTCCTCTCCCAGGATTTCAGCATTAGCAGAATCCACCTGACAGATATGGGAACACCTCACCTTGCCACTGCTATCGCTTCCCCACAGATCAAGGTAACCATCACTCCCCACTTCCCCTGGGGTAGTTGCAATAAACTGATGAAATGCTTCACTGGGAACAACTCAGTCAGGAAAAAACTGCAAACCAACCAAACAATGAAAAAGACTAAAGGAGGCCATAAAAAACCAGTGCAGCAATAGAATGTTCGTCAGTTGGCTTCAGATCCAATGCAGCACACATCTCATTTGGTGGCTTGCTCTAAACTCAAACACCATGCTCATCATGGCCCTTTGGCCCTCCAAGAGGCACCCCACAGCTGTGTTTTTCATGGTACTGCGGACCCTGGAAATTGTTCCTTCATGAAATGAAAGGAGGAGAGGAGCAGGTTTTTGCTGCATGGTGCCTGACCTGCTCTCCACTGTGTGCTGTTGTGTCAGCACAGCAGCTGCAGAGGAACGTGGTGGTGGAGGCCAAGGTGTACAAACTGGAGAGGCACAAGGGCAAGGTGCAGTCTTCGAAGATGCATCCCTGTTTTGAAACGGGGGTTATTGTCTGCAGATGGGAAGATGCTAGTTCATGCTTTGGTCTTCTTTTGTATGGTCCAGAGCGACATCTAATGGCACAACACCAGACTGCACCACGTCTGGGGAGAGCTAAGTGGACAAAAAGCTGGGGTTGCCAAGCATTTATCATTTGACAGGGCAAGGTAAATTCTGTCAGGGGTGAAAACCCATATATACTGTATTAAACTAAACACTATTTGTAGCCATACTTTGATATATATTACCTGAATAAAGCTGGGAAACAGTCTAAACGTAGGAAGTGGTAGAGTTAAGGTGCTTCTGAAAATGTAAAATATTTCACATACTATATTAGGCTAATGAACTATCAGTAAGTCTAAACAGTATTAAAGAAGGAAATCAGAGCAATGTTCCAGAAAGGATTCAATCCAAAATATTCTATTTCAAGTTTGATGAGATGAACCACTTTCATATACAACTCCCTCTATTAAAAAAACTACAAGATTCAACATAATTGTTTTGCCAGAAATACCATATTCTAATAAAATATGCTACATAAAATATTTTCAACCACTAGAGTGTTGTGGCATCTTTTTCTACACTGTGTAAATTTCAGATCAGAAATCTGTCCAGTCCCTTTTAGGCACCAGTAAAGGCATCATTAATTAATGCTGCAAAAAATACTTTTTGTGTTGTGTTCAAGTGTTAAGAGGCCAACATTTAAAATACGTAATCCCAAATAATAGAAAACAAGAAAGAAAACCTTCAAAATTATTGAATACAACTTTTTAGGAAAATAACAGTTTCCCTGTTTACCTTAAATTGATGGTGTTTCATTTGCAGTAATGAACATTGAATGACATTCCATTTAAATTAGTTTCAGAACTGCCAAACTAAAAGGAAAAATCCAGCTGCATTCTGTGTACTTATACGTGTGTGTGTTGGTGTATAAAATGCAGTTCGTAGGTTGTGCGTAGTACACTTAAAGAGTGTCAGTGCCTAAAAAACAGGCACACACAGTTATAAGGTAAGTTTTTCATCCCTGGTATGAATTAATAAAGCAAAACAATGCTTACTTGCACTTATGACACGTGAATAACTGTTGGTTCTGACTTTAAGGCTGAGCAGCATATGGTGAATCCAGGGAGAAAGTGGTTTTCCTACTATGGTCCTTTAGACTTGCAAATTCATGAAAAATATAATTTATCAAGGAAAAATGAATTAATTTTTCTCTTTAAAAAAAGGTTTCTAAAAGGCATATGTATGCTTTTTCAAAGGATTATTTTCTTTGCGGGTTTTACATTAGGAAATAGAGTTTCTAGTTACCTTTTTGTCTAAAAATCTTTATAGGGTGATATATATTATCATTATGATTATAGGGGCAAATATTTTCATGCTTACGATAGGCGAGAAACAGTACAAGAAAAATCCTTTTTGCACAACACTGAACTCAGTTGTGGAACTTGTTGCCGCAGGATTCTGTGGAAACTAAAGTTCTCATAGCTAGACAAAATAAGGTTTGAAAAAATCATGAAGGATTGGTCCACTGGTGACTGTTAAATGTAGTTGGAGTACATCCATCAGCTCAAGAACTCACAGGTGCTGATTGTTAAAGAATGGGTGTATAAACAGGAGAAAGGAATACTCTCTGTGCCATTACATAAAATATTTCCCTTACCATACAGTATTAGTTACTCTCAGAAATGTGTTTCTCTAGCTGCACTTTTGCTCTTTCCCCTATGGCTGTGCTAATGGCTGATTTTTGTTACATGAAACCCCAGGTATTTGTTTTGTTTTGCTTTGTTCTTTATTCCATCAGAAGCAACAAGCTGAATATAAGCCAGCTGTTTTTTTTTCTTAAAGTATCAAGTGTGTGAACTCAGACTGGGGAAACATTTCCTTATCCTAATTAAAGTATAAGTGGGCTGTAATTTTAAAGGTAAATTAGTTAACTATTGTGATCATGTCACCTTAACTTAATACCCAGTATCTTAGATAGCTATTAAATTGGCATATCTGGAAAAGTAATGTTTTGGGCACCCTCAAGCTCCCTTTTACAGGTTATTGATTGCTGTCTGAAGAAGCTTTCAGCTGAACATCTTTAGCCCTCAGGCAAGGAGCCTTTCTCTCACAATGAATTTGGTATCCAGCTGCTGTAGGTGACATTTTTATACCCTAGTTCTTTCTTTGTCTCTGAGGAAGGTGTTTAATTATATATAGTTTCACATCCAGGAAGTAGCCTGGGAATTCACAAACTGCTCTGCAGGCTCTCTTTGTGGAAAGACAAAGAATATTATCTTTCTGTTGTGCTGGCTTCTTAAAAGACCCCTTTTCATCTCAGAGGAAAAAACTACATTTGGGGATAAAAGTCATCAGAAACAAGACATACTTTTTTGAAGCTGCGGTAATTAAGTATTGGACCATTTTTAAACCTAAAGGAGGTGATTTATTAAAGGGTTTAGAGAAATCCTGAATAAGCTCTTGGAGGTCAGTCTGGCTGTGATAATAGTAGGGAGAAAAAAAGGAAAAGTGAATCGGGACTTTCATTACTTCTCAGGAACAAGGCAACACAATTACAATCGATCTTTCTATGAAAACATCTAATCGGTGCTCTGTGCAAGAAAAAAAGATGCGAGTTGTCTGCTAAGATCTGTGGAAGACAGTAGATGGCGCAAAGACGTCAGATAATCTCCCGTGTTTTCAGGTCCGGGATAGGGATCAAATTCCAGAAGATTTTAGGGTAAGCATGCCAAGAAGAAAAGGATCCTAATGTGTGAGAGGAAATTAAAGAAATGCAACCTATATGGGTGCCACTTATAGCACTTATAGCACTTATAGCAGCTTTAAAGTGAATTGTCTGCAAACGCTATCTACTAAAATACTTTTGTAACAGTGTTTTACGAACATTACAAACATTACAACCCCACGTTTGTAGCTTTTTCCACCGTGTTTATTCTTAGCTGTTGTATCCTTCAGGTTTGAACCTTGCCCCTCTGCCTTGAGAGGAAACAAAGCCTTGAGAGTTTTCCAAAATAGTTAATACGTTGCCATGCAGTGCTCCCCCACACCCAGGTTATAGGAAAGACATGTTTAATTCCTTTCTTTCTGATCTCCCCTAAATCCTTATTCCATATCCTTTCTATACATATTCTATATTCTCCTCTGTACTTTGAATGCCCTAGGTATTATTCTGTTTGGGGTGGGCTAGTCTGTTTTTGTCTCTTCCCATTCTGGAGCTGAGAAACTTCACCTAAAAAAAAAAAAAATAGGTGTGAGTGTTTTGGTGGATCAAGTGAATCCCTATGAGGAGTGATGATGACCAAGTACTTCCTGACAAAACCACCTGTGACAGCTTTCAGAGCAATGTGTATTCCCCTCCTTTTTTGGGACATGGGAGTCAGCACTCCAGCCCTGCTCCAGCCCCTGTCTCTAGATTGTGAACTTGGGGGTAAGCAGAAGTCACACAGGGTCTACTCATTGTCTCAAGTACATGGAACTGGTGAGTTAGCCAGTTATTTTTGGCATATCTATAACTCTCTGCACAGCTACTGCTATCTCACAGCCTTACACATAGGTCAGTCTGAAGGACTCACCAGCCTCCCCAAATGATCTCACCACTGTGTGCCTGGGAGAGGAAAACAGCTCAAATGAAGAGAACTAAAAATTTTCTGCCCTAGATGAAAACACTCTCCCCAAATCAATCCTAGCACTTCTTCATGCTCTGAAATCACTTATCATCCTCCCCTCTGAGGAGCTGGCCAGAGCTGCTTATGTTACTGCTCTGAGGTAGGAGACTTCCAGTGAGCTGCAGGGGAGTAGCAGTTGTACGATGTAAAGGGCTTTTCTGCGGGGCAGGAAGGAAGAAAGGAAAGGGCAGATATGGTGATGGTGACTGGTGGAAATCAGGAGCAAAGCCATACCTATATATGAGGCTAGCTTGTTTGGGCAAGGTGGAGAGAAAAACCTTGGAAGTTGCCTACTATGGAAAGCTAAAAGTAGGCACTGCCTCAGGGATAGATGGAAGTGCTTCCAGAAAAGGCACCTGCAGAGATTTTGGAGTGTTCAAAATTGAGCCAAGGTAGGGATCAGATGTGAGTATGGCTGTGAAGACCTGTAAAGACAGGTTCCTTGCAGAGGAAGGTGGGATCTTGGCAGTTAATAGTAGTTATGGAAGGATGACTAGGCATGCTAGGGATGTTGCTTGCATGCTGAACACCGGGTGCATTTTAAGGAGGTGGCATCTTAAAAAGGAGAGAACCAAGAAGAGACCAGGCATTGTAAAGACTGTGTCTGTGCATCAGGAACAAGCTGTGAGTGAGAAAATGACCTTTAAGGATAGTGAATACCCAGAGCTACATGGGAAGGAGAGAGGCTTGAAGGTGTCTGCCCAGTGCATTGACAGAGGAGCTGGGTAAGTCAGGAGCTCATATCTGTCAGAAGCAATCAGAGATTATTGAAATAAATTTTATTTGAAAACCAACACATTTTCCAATGAAAACATTTTATAATAATGTGTTTGTTTCAACAAGCTTCTGGTAAAATGCATGTGTTTTCTTTCTAGCCCACTGGGAGGAAAATTAAAGCTTCCAGAATTTGTGGCTGTTGGACAGCCCTGCTATCTAGAAACCAGCTAGTTCTAACCCAAGCTAGTGCATCCACCTGATAGTGTGGTGCTGTGCAGAGATAAGACTGTAGCCAACATCATTAGTGCAGGATCATATCTGAGGTGATACATTTTTTATTCTCCTGCCTATACAGATGGTCAGGGAACCACTGCACCCTGCTCAGTTTAGAGAGATAGATGTATGTGTTGCTCAGCATTTGCTGACAGCTGCTTGCATGGCCACATGCAAACACTACAAGGATAGGAGTTGTGCAATTGCCAGCACTCCTGATAAAGGGGTCAGAATCACATTAATTTGTTGCAAGTCATCAAAACTATCCATAATTTATTAGTGTTGTCTTTATAAACATGCAAGTTTTACTTAATTGCCAAGAAACAAATAACCCAGGTGCCCTTTATATCACAGCTTGCACAGGTTTACATAAAAAAAGGCCAACCAGAAGTTCATTGACATGTAGACAAGGTTGTAAGTGCCCCTGCTAATCTGTTCCCCAGAGAAGCTGATGTTATCCTTCCAGGGAGTTTTGTACCCTGTTGTGATAAGCAGACAGAAATTTTTAAAGCTCTTTAAACCTTCGAAGTCAGGAACGATGATGAGTTATTAGCAGGAGATGCTAAATCTGGTGAATAGTTTTTCTCAGCTTCAAGTGAAAGTACTATAAAGTGATCAGGAAGTATCTGAAATGCAGTTGAATGGAAAGGAGTGGAATAAGAAATGAAATTTTTAAAAAATCTTAATCTACTACTAAGTGAATGCTAATAAGTTAGTGCATTGAAATTATGTATGTGAGTTTGGATATATGTTCTTTAATACTTAATAAAGGTAGCACAAATTTGAAAATAAGCGATAAAAAGTTGATGTGTCCAAAACAGACTTGCACTGGCCTTCCCATCATGTGCCAGGGCCATGTCAGGAAGCGTTTTCTCTGACTGTTGGCTGGACCTGTTCATCTTTCCTTCATATCAGTTTCTTGGGCAGGGAGAGCAGGGACAGTAATGGATGGGTCAGGTGGCATTGCTGTGGACTGCAAATGGAAGACATTGAGATGTTGTCTTGGTTTAAAAGACAGATGTCTGCCAAGGAAGGTGGGAACCTTCCTGGAAAGTGACCCCTTCCCTCCAAATTATTATAACTTCAAAATTACGCAGCTTCCAGGCAAAAATATGGGAGAAGTAATAACAGTTCTTTACTAGAAAATGTATCTATCACAAGACAGAACCATCACCACCAAAACAGTACCAGGAGTTCCCCGCCTGTGCAGGAGTTTCCCCTTTGGTGTAGGTATGACCACAGCTGGCAGGGGTGGTGGTGGCTCAGGCGAGGCAGAGAGGCTGCGATGATTCCCCCACGGCTGCAGGGGCTCCTTGATGTGACCCAGGAACCTCCTCAGGTGGTGGTGGGGGCTCGGCAAAGGTGGGGACAGGAGATTTCTGCGTTTGTAAAACCCTCAGGTAGCAGCTGGCCTTGGTACCACCACTGGCAGCAAGCCACAACAGAGCAGTGTCCCGGGAACAGGCACACGGCCTCCGCAGCAGCGGGCAGAAAGGGTGAAGGCGGGCAGAGCCAGGCAGAGAGACAGAACGCAGCAATGTGCCAGGAACACTGTAACATGCAACTGCTCTCTTCGATCGCCGAAGGGAAAAAGGCAGGAAGCTGGCCCCCACTCCCCAGCCAAGCTGGGTTAGCCCCAACTCCTCTCACAGCATTACACTGCAATTCCCATAAACCCCCCTCAGTGGGAGAGCCCACCCCCTCAGGCAAAATTCCCAAACCCCAAAACTTGCCAAAATGATACTCTATGAAATCTCCGTATCAGGGAACAAAGACAAATAAAGAGACAGAAGAAAGTGATGAAATTAAATGCTAAAAAAACCCCAGAGTAAATTCTGAAACAAAGTGAAAACACCGAAATGGCAAGAGATGAGATGAAATGCAGGGAAACAGATCAAACCTTGCCGATTTAATACTCATAAAAATCTCAAGATTTCATTATCGAAATGAAATCTTGTGATTTCAATGAGGATCAACTGGGCAAACTTCAGTCCATTTCCCTGCACTTCATGTCATCCCATTCACTTTTAGTGTTTTCACTTTGTTTCAGAATTTCCCCTTTTTTTTGTTTTTTTAGAATTTCATTGCTTCAATTTCTTCTCCTGTCCCTTTTTTACATTACCTCCCTGATTTCAGGATTTCAATGTGAAAAGGAGGTGTGGAGGGAGCAATGCTGGGGCAGTGCTATGCTCCCCTTTGTTTGTCTTTTGTAGTTGCTGTATCCTTGGAAATTCTTTGTTTTATGCATGGAAGTAAAATCTTGAAATCTGAGAAAGAAGTAAAAGAAACTGGACAGACATATGATGAAACAAAATATAACTGAAAAAAAAGAAAATTCATAAATTGAATGGATCATATTAAATGGAATCAAATGACATGAGTTTAGTTAAAAAGACCGAATTTAGCCCAAATGTTATTCATTGATAACTTGAAATCAGGAAATGAATTGAAACAAAGACACAGCAGAGGACATATGATGAAATTAATTCAATTGAAAGTACAAAAGAAAATTCTGAAATAGAATGAATACAATGAAATGGAATAGGATGAGATGATGTGCAGTGAAAAGAACCGAATATTGCATAGATTTTATTCAATTAAATTGCGAGATTTCATTTCAAATTTCACAATCATGAAAGGAAATGAAATCTCACTATTTCAATGAGTATTATTTACTGAAATTTCTGCTCATTTCACTGCACATCATTTCATTCCATCCCACTACATTGTTTTCACTTATTTTCAGAATTTTCGGTTTTTTTTCAATTTCATTTCCTCTCCTTATATTTCCTTTCTCATGTTTTCATTTCACTTCATTCCTTAATTTCTCATTTCATTTCTTTTAATAAAACCTAAGTTTTTCATTTCATGAAAGGAAATGAAATCTCTTGATTTCCATGATTATAATTTCTTAAAATTTCGGCTCATTTCACTGCACTTTGTTCCGTTCCTTTCCATTCCATTCCATTCCATTCCATTCCATTCCATTCCATTCCATTCCATTCCATTCCATTCCATTATTTTCTCTTCATTTCATAATTTTGGGGTTTGTTTCAGTTTCATTTCTTTCCCATATATTTACTTTCCCATCTTTTCATTTCACTTCATTCCTTGATTTCTCATTTCACTTCCTGTCATGGAAATGAAATTTCTTCATTTTCATGACAGGAAATGAAATCTTGCGATTCCGATGAGTGTCATTTCACGAAATTTTGGCTCGTTTCACTGCACTTCATGTCATTACATTCCATTTCAATAATTTACCTTCTGCTTAGAATTTCAATTTTTTTCAATTTCATTTCCCTATATTTTCTTTCTTGCCTTTTCATTTCACTTCATTCCTTGATTTCTCATTTCATTTCAAGTACACTTAAGTGCAGAAGATGGCAATTTCATTTCAAAGTGGTTGTCTGACTGAAAAGCATTTTTCACCCCTTCAAGTACTTGTATAACTGGAATCTCCTTGAGATTTCTTGGTAGAAAGGAAAGTTTTCAAATGTTACTGCTCACTTAATGTAAATTTAAAATTAATATTAAACACTAACTTGCACAGATTTTTAGGTGACAGCACAAAAATTACTGATCCTTTTCTCCTTAAGGAAACAAAGACAAGATGTCAGGTGTTAACAATTGTCAAAATACAGATAAATACGACATAAAACAGGAAGAACAATGAGTTATAAAACAAAACACAGAGGACAGTGGTATAATGCTGTGGTTAAGAACCTGCACACCTAAGGGGTTTAAGAAAGGAACAGTTGAATCCAGTAATAAAAGTAATATCGAGTAACTTTCATTATACAATATTTGCATAAGTGGGGAAGATTACATTTTCCATAAAATGGGAGATTCATGTTTCTCTGACTTCTTATAGGAGTTTTTCACACTATTTCGTTGGGCTTTTCAAAAACTTTTCTTTTGGATTTTGGCATCTAAAAAGTTGTCAGCAAGAGAAGAGTGGCTGTTCTTTGGATCTTATGCTATGCCTCTTGGTATGATAACTGATTGTCTCAAAATTAGCAATAAATTAGGTAACTAAGAACACTTGGTTTAGGGTTTTTTCCATTACCCTATGGAGAGGAAATGTTGGGTGTGTGCTGAATATAAAGAAAATGCATCTGCTAAACAGCACAATGTGCATCTGAACATCAATATAACAGCACCCAGATATTTGGTTGGTGTCCATACATGAAGTTAAAAAAACAATCTAGCTTTGTATTCCAGACTTAAATGAGAGCTCCAAAATATAAAGGATGGGAGTGGAGGGCTGATGGAATTTTAGCAGTCAGCCTTAGATCTCTTAAAGGCATTTTCTGTGTCACAGCTTGTACCATAGTTCCTGCGTGAGCCCATGGGGCATTTGAACATGTCAGTGTGTTCATTTTTGATTTGATTGTTTTGAAAATCTTGCATTTAAAGATCCTACTGATTAAGATTTTCAAAACACTGCATCTGAACCTGCTTCAGCAAGATGTGTCGTTAGAGGGAAAAACTAGAAACAGTTCTTCACTGGAGCCAGCAGCCAATACAGAAATGTAATTTTAGCCAGAGCACTGTGTCATAGCATTGCAAGAAATCCAGAAAGAATGAGATGGGGGGGCACTAATTAGAAATAATAATGCAAAAATTGAATGACATTGTCTTTGAAGACATTCTACTTTTGACAAAACAGCCAGCTTATATTTGAAAGCATCTGCAGTGTCATGTCCTACTCTATTACACAGAGCCATCACTTAATAATGCAAAATTCAGCCTCCCTTTGAGTTTAGTACAAAGTGAAAAGTTCACTGATAGGAGGATCATTATTTCCAAGGAAGGGCAAGTGTTCTCATGACCTTACTTACATTTCTGCACTACAGGAAGAAGCTTCTCAGCAGATGAAAGCATTATTGCCAAGACTTAAAATCTGTTGCAGTGTTGTCCACATTTGGTTTTCCTTCTTTTATTTTTTCCTCCCTATTCCATCTTTCAAACTTTGCAACATCTACTTTTGAGACAGATTGGAATTATAGTCTCCAAGTGGCAACTGCCAAGATAATTCTTCTTTCTATGATTTTTATACTTCTTTCATAATTTCTATTTTCTCCATGTTTTTTAACAACCCATTTATATAGAGAAATTCCATGCCAGATATTTCTCTTTTCCCTATATGGACTATTTCAAAAATTTAGCACAAGGTGGTGTAGTTGCTTAATGGTCTATTTTTAAAGCTATTTCTTACCTGTCTCATTGCACTTTCCAAATATTGTAGTACATAGCTGCAACAGATGTGAAGAAAAATGAAGAGTTGACAGGTGAAAAATTAAATACGATGAAGAAAAGATGGAGTATTTCTATCTTGAACTGGGAAATTTGGGGAAGTCCCGTGTTATTACAAGCACTCTGCCTTTCTTTGGACCTCCCTATTCACTACCCCACCAAGACTGAGAGCCAGTTTTGCATTTTTTGAGCACAAATGACAGCCCTGAGACAGGCTGATGATGGTGGCTCTTCAGGTGGAGAGATGCTCCTGAGTGGTTAATGGCTGTTTTGTTTCATAAGTGTGCCAAGAGACATTGGTACCTCAGGGAGGCAATTCATAGGACTCATTGTAGTTGTCTGTTTAGGATGAGAAGAATGATGTCTTGGAAATGATTACAGCTCTCTGCTGACTGTAATGGAGTCCTTGGGGAAATAACTCACATACAGAGCCGAGGCTGGGCTATGGCAGTTCATGAGGACATCAGCTGTAATGAATCCCAGTGCCTGCTTTTTAAAGCCAGAATAAATAGCATCTTGTATTGTACAGAGAAAGCCTGAGTTTAATGAGTCGAATTGAGTATAGAGGGAAAAGTTGCACTTGTGTGGCAGCTCTGGCCTACCACAGGTCTCACAGCTTGAAGGAGCTATGGTCATGTGTTTGTAGATTGCCAGATACAACAGTATTAATGAATTGCTAATTCTCACAGATCAACATAGCCTTTTTTGTTGACAGCAAAATCTTATTAATAAGTTGTTTCACTGCTCCTGTTCTATTTCTTCTTTTCAGCAGTCACCAGCCAAGGTGTTTGTTCCGTAGTGTTAGGGTTTTCCCAGACTGATCTTGAAAACTCACCATCTCTGTCTGCTAGTGTCACCTATCCTCTTCCTGACCTTGATTCTTGAGTTCAGTTTCACAGATGAAGTTATTCCCTGCACCCCCCCAACTCTGAGACCAACCCAGGCTACCACAGAGGGATTCTCTTTTTCCACTTCCAATTTAGTGATACCAGAAAATTAGAAAAAAGCAAGGCAGCTATTCATTTAATTATTGGAAGAAAGAAGAGACCAAAGTTTCCCTGGATGTCCAATGTGCATTTTCTTCTGTGCTTTCTCTGCTGGTGGAAAACCTTGGGTTTTTTTCCTGAAGAGGTTGGGGTAAAATGGGACAAGATTTGAAAGTTCCTGAAAGACATGTGAGAAAGTTTGTGAGAACTGTGCTGGCACTTTGTGATTTCCAGTGAAGCGAACAAACTCTGAGAGCTCCACACTGCTGAGTTGAAGTCTGGTTAATATTTTTGAGCCTCTGCACAGTTATAAGATCAGGAATATCAAATAAGATGATTCAAACTACTGGAAAATGTTTTGGAAAATCTAACTGAATTTCCCATAACTCTGTTAAACTCATTTCTGGCATCTAGCTTGTCCAAAGACCAAGAAAAAGATCTTCAATGTCAGTAACTTGCAATATATCACCTATTACTTTTCAGAACCAGATTCTGGGGATCAAAAAAAAATTTGATTTTCTTTTTCAGATCCTAGTAACAGTGAAGGGTGTTCAAATCATTGTTGAAAACAGTAAATTCTGTTTTTTGGAAAAAATGCCAGGAAAAGCCATGGAGAATGAGAATATTCTCCCTTCTGCAAAGAGAAATTACCACAGATACAACTGTCCACACATGCCAGTAAAACAGTGAACTGTGATGTAAACTGTGAAGATGCTATTGAAATTTTTGGGATGGCATGTACTAATAGATGTAGAATTTTGAGAAGACTGGTAGTAGTCTTCTTATTATGGCCTTCTACACATATCATATATAGATAAGGAATATTTGTCAGGAGAAGGTGTTGTATTGGATTACCATATAAACTGGACTAATCTCTGGCCTCAGGGCAAAAATGATTAAAAAAAGAGAAAGCACAGAAGCTAAAATCATTTATTTACTTAATGCTGAAACAGTTATATTTTTCATAAATATTTTGCCCTTGTGTCTTTGTTTTTCCTCAATATCAGCTTCAGAGTGATAACGGGGTCCAACAGAATCATTTAACTAGTTTGGTTTCCAGTAAGTGCAGTAAGTGAAAAGAATCTAAGCCTGATTGTATCAGCAGTGTCTCATAAAATTATTCAATTCCCATAAAAATACATTCATTAGAATTTTATCTTTGGGACCAGGCAGTATTCTCGGTCCAATTCTATTTCAACTACTTTTTAAAATCAAAGTGCCTGAATCTTTCTCAAACCTCACAGTCTTCAGTACGAAGGACAGCAGGTGGATCTGCCCTCTCAGAATACAAGATTCATGTCATGTGTCATTTGTAATCTGATTTTTCCTTTTAGGTGTCAGCAATACAGCTGGTGAGAACTTTTCTGATGAAAAAAATTTTGATCAGAAGGTACTCTGAAAGTCTCCAGAGCTCCAGAGTTATATAATAATATTATTTGCTCTGTACCTTTACATAAAAATTCACGGAAACCATGCTTAATTCCAATTTTTTCTACATTCCAGGCTAGGTTCTCATAAGTGAAATGGGTACACATTGAGTGTATGTATATTCCACCATGTATTTGCATTCTGTATTGTAAAAACATGGAGTAATTTTGCTGTCATTCATGCCAGTAAGTTTACATAAGCATGAAGGTAGAGTTCATCTTATGATATTTCAGGTACGCTCTATATTCATCAAATGGCGAAGATCTGATATAGGAAATCTCTGTCCTTGGTCAGATTCCAAAGCCATCTGGGTACAGTCCTGCTCAGTCTCATGCTAAAGTCACCAAAAGAGGTAACTGCTTTGGCAATGAAGTTGGACTAAATGATCTCCTGGGCCTTTTCCAACTGCAGGCACGTTGTGTTTCTGTGATACAAGGTGGTCAAAGGTGGCTAAAATCTCCTCTATGGAAGTGGCTCCAATATCTGTCATTAAAAAATGGCTGAGTCCCTGCTCCCATGTTGCTGCTACCTGGCTATTTCAGCAGTTGAACTGTTGAGCAAAGGTCTCCCTTTTGATGCTAAGAACCAAGTATGCGACTGGAGATGTTACTTCTGGTTGGATTGCAACTCTGCCCAACATTATCAGGAGTCAGGGCTCAGCTTTTCTGCTCCTTTCTGCTCCCATACCTTGTAGTGAGCTGGGCTTTCATGCAGGGCCCTGTGTTGAATGACAAATAACGAGGTCAAATTTCTGCTCCTTACCCCAGTGATGAACTTCAGCTCAGGTACCTATGAAAGTAAGGCAACAGCAGGCTGGTGGTAGCTGTTGTTTCCATTCTGCTAAATTTGTATAATTTAGATAATAAATAATGAAAACATTTCCTGTAGAGGAAAATTTTTATGTTATTTTACTCTTTTAAGCATGGGGAAGAAAATAAACCTGGATAAAACTCATGAGCTTTATACTGTGCTCATTAAAGTTCTAACTAGAGTAAGGCTTAAAAATTTTTGTTATCTTACTCTTTTGAGTATGCAGAAGAAAATACAACTGGATAAAACTTATATGAATTATGTCATGGCTATTAAAGCTCTAAGTAAGTCAAGGCTTCAGTCATGACTTCAGTAATTAAGTACTAATCATAATGGCTATAAAAAGGAGGGGAGAAACTATTTTCCCAACCATTTTTTCACGTAGTTGAAAGTGGCAAGATAATTTTCACTCAAATTCTCATAAAAATATAGCCTCTGGCAACAAGTCAAATTCTTAGCCTGAAAGGCTTTGGAATGATTGACAGAATTGACATGATCTATTCTTCATAAAATAATATGAAACAGTACTCACAGGCCCTATAAGTACATCCACGTAGAGCAGGCTAAACTTCTCTATTTTTAAGTATAACTGTCAGCTAAGCAAACAGAACAGTGAAATAAAAGCCTGAAAATTGATCCTTTCACCAACTGTAACCTGAGAATGAGCTTAACTGCGTACTTTAAACAAACATTGCATAATAAAGTATATATTTAAGCTTAAGCAATATTTTAGATTAGTTATTTTATTTATGCATTACAGGATAAATATTGATTCTGGCTAGACTCCTGTGACAAGAGACCAAGTTAAAATGAAGTCTTTAAAGAATATGGATCATAGAACAGACCAAAGTAGCATTTAGCCATGTGTCCTAGGTACAAGTGTGGACAACAGAATATCCAGCATATAGTGGTAATTCCTCAAAACTGTTTCCTAGTCTCCAACAATGTGTCACCTAAAGAATTGAATCTGGAAGTTCTTGTATTTCACAGCCCTCTGAGCATTTATCTTCCATGAGGCTGTTGCTGCCCTTTGAAAGCTTCTTAGCTTTCTTTAAGGCAGCGTCCTGCAGCAAGGTTTTCCTTGAACTGGTTACATACTTTTAGGATGTATTAAGAGCCATGGCTCCTCTTGCTTCTAGCATGGCAGCTCTTCATTTATATAATGCTTCTAGCGATAAAATACCAGTCCAGATTGTTAGTTTGCCATTTAAAACACTTATGTATGGATCATTGTTTACAGAATATAAACATTTTCGTTTACCTCTGAGAACGAAGTACTGCTTCGTTCTTGCGTTCACTTGCCCATCTTTGTATATGGGATCTGCTATCACCTTTCCATGTCAACCAGGAATATTTTATTTGCCTAAAAGGACATTAAAATGTTAACTAGTTCAGAGGATGGTTTGGGTTGGAAGGGGACTTTAATGCTCATCTAGTCCAACTCCCAAGTTATTCCATCTAATCATACTTTTTAGGGAAAGGCAGATGTCTGAAAAAGCACGAGGAGCACTTACCGTCTGTTAATCTGCTGCCTTTATCACAGTGATCCATAGATCTGACCCTCAGTGGCACTGCGTTGAGTGTCCATTTATCAGTCAGCAAATCTCTTTTCAGGACCCTGCCAGCATGCTGATATTCCTGCTGCCTTCCCCCTTCTCCTGAACCCTCTGTTTATTGATCTGTGTACCCAGGCCAAAGCTCTGGTGTTGCTGAAGTAAACTGAGACCATCATGGAGAGTCTTGCGCTGTTTGTCAAATATGGGTATTCTGAATCTTCTCCCTCAGAGTATATGAAAAACACCCACATTCTTCCAAAGTCAGCCAGCCATGTTATCATATACATTTATAGGCAAAGTAGGAAACCTAATTTCTCTTAATTATCTCATGTCCAATGACCATATGCCAGAGGCCATGTTAACAGTGATGAAATTGGAATAAACACCTGATGATACATGGTGCATGTTAGCTGTCCTTTGAGCTATCATTAAAAACAGATTCCTTTGTATTTCCTCTGCAGTCCATGGACTTCTCAGTGGAGTGGAGTCAGTGAGACCATTTTAAGTGACTCAGCAGCAGCTCATTTAGCATCTTTTTCTGCAAAGGGCTGAGAAGGGCTGCCCTTTCCCTTACTTGAGAGTCCCCTTCAAGTTAAAAACACTCACTACTAGAAATAACCCATAAATAGGTAACCTCTGCCTTCCTCCGCTGCCCATGGTTGTTACATATCAATGGGGAATTTTGGAAAGCAAAAGGGAAGAGAAAGGAATAGAAAAGTCTGAAGCAGCTTTAGCTGGTGTGTTGAAAAAATCACCGATTGCTGCTGACAGACCTGGTCTTTACCTACAAGGGGATTCCTTACCCCACAATGCTTTGCATGTCTGAAGTGTTCAAAGGTATGAGGTCCTCTGAAGCTATAACAGGTGATGTTATCCCAGCAAGCTTTCCTAAATCAGGTGTGTTTTCTTGATGCACAAACGGAGTCATCATAATAATGCTGATAATCAGATCAGGCATAACAGTAGCAATAATAGTAACAACAGTAAGAAAACAATTCATAATAATAGTAATTACTACTAATAATGTAATTATGATGTCGCATTTACAACAATTAAATATTTGTTTTATGTTTTATTTAGATGAATGAGAAAGGACAGTGATATTCTTACTTGCAAATGAAAAAAATTCCACCATAAAGTTCGGTGTAAAGCTGTCTAATTTATTTTCTTGTGTATTAGTGTATGTTGTAGACTTTTCCCTGTCTATAAAATATATCCTACATAGAGGGATGTGAATAATGCTTCCTGAGAAAATAAAAAAAAACACCTTTTTGCACCAAATGTTACAGTGTCAATAAGTGTTCTTTGTAAGTGGTGTTAGTGACTGGAGGAAGATTTTTGAGGAAAAACATAGTTTGGAAATGGAGGAAGTGTATGAGGAGCACATAGTAGCAAACATTCCATGTTAAAATATGATGCATGTTGTAAAACCTGAGAGATAAACCAGAGCTGTTAAAGCAATTGTGTCCTGAACTCTAACCATGATACACAGGACAAAAGTCGATGTTCCAGATAAGTGTTGCAGTGTTTGGACTACAGCTGCATTTATAGTACCTAATGTGTATATCAGATGTTAATGCTAAATATAAGACCTTTGGCAAACTGAGAAGTTATTAATTTGTTGAACAGCATTATAATTAATCACACACAGAGGAATCTAACAGCACTGCTTCACTTTATGCTTCCTAATGGAATATTCAGTTTCCCCTTTTATTAATGAATTCCTCAGTCTTTTTAGAGTAGTGAAGTGTATTTTACACCTAGAGACCTCTCTAAAAACTACCAATTCAGATTACTTCTTGGCAAAAAGATTTCTACCAGAGTCAAGCTTTCATAGAATTATGCTTCAAATAAATGGACATTTTGTATTGACTTAATTGAACTCTGAATTAAATCTGCATTAAACACGGCTAAAAAAGAAGCTCATAACACATGCTCAATCTGTTTAAAGTATAGTTATCTTCTTAAAGGCAGAATATCAACCTCTGGCTTCATAGCTTTGGGTAGTATTGATGCATATCTAGGAGCAAGAGTTGCTCTGTAAATTCTCTGCCAGGCCACGTGCTTCTTTGCAAGTCTGCATCAGCAGAAATCTGAATCTTATTCAGGTATCATGCATAGCATGCCAGCTTGAGCCTCCTAGTTTATTTTTTTTAGCCTAAAAGAAATGGTTGTCAGAAACTAAACAGATGATGTTTGTGCATGTCATTTGTAGATGCTGCTTTTGTTGTTGGTTTTGTCACTACACAATAAAGATACAGTTTACTGTAGCTTTGCCTTTGTTTCATGGATTTCTAACATACCCCAGACCTGCCTTGCTACAAGGTTTGCCTTGCTCCTAGAAGCAGGAGGTGGACCCTTAGACATAATTTTGATGTTTACATCACTGAGTGGTATCATTTAGTCACCTACAGGTAACAGCTTTTTTGGATAACGTTGGGAATGTTTTGTAATCACCAGTGTTTGCTTTACGCATTCAGACACTACTGTAAGGAACAGACTGGGCAGATACTTACTTGACTGGCATGAATGTGAAAGAGTGATGGGTAGATGTTCCTGCCCTGGACTTTGGTCTTGGCTACTTTTTCCCTCCACTCAGGTCTGCTCTGAAGTCAAAAATGAAGCACTGGCCCCAGATTTCTGAGGCTTTCACTTGAGCAGTGCTGGGAGTTCAAGGCAACTTGCTATGCCATGTGTGTGGTTGGTAGAGATTTTCTGTGGGAGGGATGTGTCATTGTCCAGACTGTGGAAGTCTGCTGAGGTCTTCTCAGGGTGTTGGCCTCTGGGGCTTTCATAGAAGCTCAGAAGGAATTTCTCAGATAACCTTCAGCTCTTCTTCCACAAGCACACCCTGTTCAAGCACAGAAAGGCTTGTAACAGCCGCTGATGCTATGAGGTTGGTGTGATGGTCTAAAGGATACCTCTGTCTTTCCTGGGACTGAAGGACACCTCTGCAGCCTTAGGCACCTGACAGAACTTGGCATCAACAATGCTCATGCAGTGACTGAGCAGCATCATTTTCCTCCAGACCAGGATTAAAGATTCTGAGGAAGACTTTTTCCTTGCTACTGGCTGCTGCAGACAAAGATAGGACATGGTTCTGAGGCTTATTATAGGAACTCTGTCTTACCTGTGGTCCCAGGAATTCTTTTGTCCTGCTGGCTCCCTCCAGACAAGGAGAGAGTGCTTCCAAGAAACCTGCCATGCATTTATGCAAGAATTCTTCTGCAATAGTTAGTTCCCCACGTAACAGATGACAGGTTTTGCCACCTGCTCTTTGCAGTGTTGTATCAATATTTCTGAGGAGTAAATTAAGGTCACAAATCAATTAATTAAAAATTCAATACTCATAAAAACAAGTATGCTTTTTAATACAAGAGTGCTTTGTTATATAATATCTATTGCCTCCCCCATGAGGGCATTTCTTCAGAGCAGCTCTTAATCCCTCTCTTCAAAGTTCCATTTTTCATTTCTCCCTCACCCTGCAATTCTCTAACCTGACAGTATTCAAGTTTGGGGAAAAGGATACTTTTTGCATTTCTTCCACTTCCACAGTGTGCTTTTACATGATATGTGTCAGCCTAGCTGGAGATCACTCAACTTTTGCCCAAGTCAACAGCTTCTAAAAGTTAGTGAGAACTCAGCTGGGAAGTGTGGCAGTTAAGACCTAGTTAGTGAAGTATTATCCCATGATACAATCTGGTCTGCGTATAATAAGGCCTTCATTAAGGAGTTGTGCTATTTAACCTGAAGCTCTTTGTATGATATAGTAATTATTCTTATCTGTGTTTCTTTCAGGTAAAATCCATTCATAACCTTAAACTTTAAGTATGTCATAAGTTCATTGAAGAAAAGGGTGATCCAGCAAAGCTAGTCTTGATGGCCTCTGGTCAGTGGCCTTTCTCCTTCCTGAGGCATTGAAGGATCCCAGTCACCAAGTAGCTTCTGCTGCTGGTCATGAGACAGAGACTAAGTGTGGGAAACAGCACTGGAAATAATGAGGACTGAAAAATAATATACTAACTTGGCACTCTACACTAGCAGAAGCATTTTTGTTGTCTTGTTGCACTGACTTTTAGATCTCAGCAATTCTGATGCAGTCTGCACCTACAGCTGTTATAAAACTCCTATATAAAATGGGAAACACAGGTTTCAAGCCATATGGTGAGACAGATTTGAAACTGGTGTCTATGCTGTCTTACCGTCATAGAGAACTCCTCCATTACTGGCTGGAAGAGAAAGGCCTGGAGGACTGAGCTTCAAAAGCAGTTCCTCAATGCTATGCCTGTACATCAAGGAGAATATAATCAGTTTAAGAAGACTGTATAACAGGATGGTAAAATCTTTTTAAAAAGGAGTTTTCTCATTAAATATCTGTATTCACTCTTCAAAGACAGCAACTCTGGGGTTACCATGAAGCAGAACAGTCATAAATATTGCCAGAAAATTACTTAAATGAGATAAATTGCTCACTTAAAAAGAGACAGAAATCTTGTCTTTTCCAAACGATATGCGGAAATTTATTTCATTAACAGATTAATGAGTCTGATGAGCTGTGCCACTGCTGACTATTTTTGTCTTGTTTTGGATGTAAAATCCCTTCAATTTTATACAGTGAAGCAAATCTCAATACAGGGAATGGACTTGACTTAGGGAATATGGAAAGAAAGATTAAAGATCTTGTCAGGATCAAAAAGGTGAACGGTGAAGATGACGGAGTTTTGAAACTAAGAAAGAAGTAATGTGAAATAGAAAGGGAGAAAGTTTCATTGGTTTGTGTCTGTGTTTTTCCTGAGATCAAAGGGTACTGTGTATTTTGAATAAATATAAGCTATAAAAGTTCCTCAGATTGGAGATTTGAAGAAACAGTTGTCCAGTATCAGGTGCATCAAGTGGAATACGAACACCCCTTTCCCCTCTAGGAATTAATCTGGGGGTATTGAATGGAATCTAATTAGAAAAGGTGAGAAGCCAAGCAATCCTGCTGGAGCTCAAATTAATTAATTAATTGAAGAAATGAATCAAACCTACTGACCATATGAAAAAAGAAGAGAAAATAATGAGGGGATATTAAAAAAAGTGGGTTTTAAAGTTCTTTTAAACTTTATGGTGAGCACTTGACATTTGGCCCATGATGAACACACCTGAGCAGAGTCCTTTGGCAGAGCACTCCTGGGAAGCAGGCCAAGAGCCAATCAGGCACACAAATGGACTCACTGCTTGGCGCTGGGGATTGCCCGGGCACTGCAGAGGAATTTCAGATAGTCTGACATGTATATCTTTACAGAAATACTCTTCTGTATTCATTAGCAATAGATTGCCTCAGGAAGAAAATAAAGTTCAGGAATTTTGCATTTGTTAATGATGAGATGCTGCATGAAACTGAGGAGGACAGGTGGACAGTTGTGAGATACCTGTATTCAGACTTGCAAAATCTGATTGTATGGCTACCAGAAGACATACTGGGAAGCCAGATACTGATACAGTGGCTTTGCTAGCCTGTGTCTTGCAGGGCTTGAATTGCCTGTTTGCCATCAGCTTCGTCCCTGAGGAAGTGGTTAGATGTCTTTGTATTGGGGTCTCCGTGTGGTCCTTCTAGAAAAAATTGTTTGCTAAGGCTCAGTGCAGCACAAAAGCTGGAACGAGCTTGGGTTTGTTAGAGGTGATGCTACCAAAAGAGCTGTGCTGCTAAGTTTACCCTGAAGGCATCAGAAAAGCAGTTATCACACAGTGGTGATACCAGAGAGTGGTTAACCAAGTATTTCAAAGGAAGAGATGCTCAAAGTCTTGTTTCCCTCTCTGTTCCTTTACATCAACTCAGGTGTCCTGTTCCCTCCTCTCCATACCCTGTAAGGGTCGGAGGGAATGGAAGCAAATCTCTATGTTCTCCTCCCAGCTTTGCTTCCAGCCCTTGTCCTTCTCCACAACACACCATGTGGAGCTCAGTCAGATCCCTTGGTGCTTCAGAGGGCAGCAAGGTGAGGGCAGGAGGTGAAGGAATTGGCCAAGATCATAGGTTGTTATCAGTCATGCCCATGTTGGCCTGGTAGCTAGGCAATTAGCATTTGAATTAGCCCACAAGCCATTAGCTGTCAATTCTTCTTTAAACTTTTTAAAGGATTAATTAACAGTGCCATGACTGGAACTCAACAAAAGCCACTGAGAAACATGTTTTAAGAAAAATCAGAGAAAAACACTTTGTAGTTCTTTTTGCATGATTTTCTGGTCATAATACCATGACATTTGAAAAAAAAACTAAATGTCTTTGATAATTCAAGTGGAAAAAAATCCAATTCAAATAATGGCTTCAGAAGAGGAATTAAATTATCTTCTCTCTGTGAAAATACTTAATTTTCACCTTATGCTTAAGACCCAAGATGCAAGAATATACCCACTGCTGTCTCATGTGCTCTACTGAGCAAGTTGCATTGATAATCCTGATTTCTGCATTCAAATTCATATACTGAAAATTGAAATGCCTTTTTTAGTTTGCAAAGAATGTGACAAGACTAATTATTTTAATGCATCTGGTGTTTCAAATGCCTCTTTAATCAGCTTTATTTAGTATATTTCACATTTGCATTTTATATTCAGCCTCATTTGTATTGCCTCATTACACTTTGAATGACATAATTATTTCTGTACTAAAGGCTCCAGAGCTTTGATTTTTTGAGGGGCATAGACCAAAATGGGATTAATGACAGGTTCGAAGGGAACAGGACATTAGTGCATTAGCAAGAAATCAGAAAGTCCTCCACAACAACAGTGAATGTTTTTTGACATTCTTCTTTGCTCCTTCCTTCCTGTTTCTTCCCTTTCCTCTTTTAATGTCAAGTTGTATAGATATACGAGACAACAGATGACTTTTTGAGATCACTGGTTTGGTTCCTCACATTTATTTAGTAATTAATTTCTTGCTAGAGACTTCCAACTTTTAAAATCTATGTCACCAATAGAGCTGGGAAAGATCAGATAAAACAAACAAGCAAGGAAATAAATTTCTTTTGGTGTGTCATGGTTTAACCTCAGCCAGCAACTAAGAACCACACAAATTCTATCTCAGTTCCTCACCCTCCCCTGCTACTGGTGGGATAGGGAGAAAAATCAGTTAGAGCTTAAAGCTGTGGGTTGAGATAAGAGCAGTTTAATAATTGCAATAAATAATAATAAAAACAAAATATAATTATCAATAATAACTAACAATTGTTCAAAAAAGAAAAAGATAATAAAGCCCAAGAGAAACAAATGCTGCACAACACAATTTCTCACCACCTGCTGACCAATGCTCATCCCATTCATGAGCAGTTATCATCCCTTCCCGGCCAAATCCCACCAGGTCGTTTACCAGACGTGACACTTTATGGGGTATGGAATATCCCTTTTGGCCAGTTTGGGTCAGCTGTCCTGCCTGTGCTTCCTCATAGCTTTTTGTGCACCTGCTGGCTGGCACAGCATGGGAAACTGAAAAGTCCTTCTCTTGGGATAAGCATTAATAGCAACAACTAAAACATCAGAGTGTTATCAACACTCTTCTCATCCAAAACACAGCACTATGCCAGCTGTTGGGAAGAAAATTAACTCTGTACCCACTGTGACCTGATGTTGGTTTGGGGAGTTTGTTAACATACATCTGACATCTTTAGGTTAGTATAAGATTATGTCTCCAGCATTGTGTGTCATGACATTCTCTGTATTTACTGGCTGGTTTTTTCATATTAGCTCGTGTGGTGGTAACAGGAGGGAGAGGGTAGTTAGCCATTGCAACTTTGGCAGGTAGCCAACACATTCGTAGACATGATGAAAGCTGTGGAAAATTGCTGACTTCCTACCTTGTTCCAGAGAGGGGATTACAAGAATGGAAACTCTCCAGAGACAGCAAAGCTGAGCCCAAAAAGAGCTGTGAGAAGAGCTGTGGGAAATGTTGGGTAGCAGAAAGAGCAGGGGTATGCTTCTGTAGACAATCTGTAGTGGTGTCATCTGGTGTTGTGATGAGCTTTGATGTGGTCAGGAAAGGTGACCATCACAAAAAACACTCTACAGCTCATGGGGAAAAGAAAAGATGAAGGAGGATCCTAGAAAATTTTACAACAGATTAGTTCTCTGGGTAAAGAGTTTTTTAGAGAAGTCAAGAAAATCAACCCTGATCTTGTACTGAGGATTAGTTATTGTTCATCTCTGTTTCAGTACTTCCTACATTGTAAAGTCAACATTAGTCATTTCATGCAGGCTGGTAAATAATTTGTTTAGTGGCAGTTGTTTCATACCTGTCATGTAATCCTGACATAGTAAGTCAAGTGCAATCATGGAAGGCTGTTCCCCTGCATTTCTTAATGTGCCTATACCCCCAGACAGCAGCCCCTGCCAGTCTTCAAAAGGTTCTGCACTGATCACTTTGATGGGCCATCTTCACACCAGAACACTGGGTCTGAAGCTCTCCTGGAACAGCCACAGAAGGGTCCTGGACAGGGTTCAGTCCCTTTTTAAGAGTCCTTAACTTGTGCTCCTCTCTGCCTGAGCTCCTCTGAGCTTGTGGAGACAGGCCTTTGATGATGATGATGACAGGCCTTTGGGGATGACAGGCCTTTGACCTCACTCCCAGGCAGGGCACCATTTTGATTCCCCCTTCATTGTCTTGCTGTGCTCCTTTGTGGATGTGCAGACGAGATTTTATCACATAACCTAAGGCATCCTACCACCCTGGGCTCTGTTTGGAGGCTTTGATTCTCCTCTGATCAGACACACACTGAATTAATTAAAGGGGAAGCTGCCATATATGACATTTCCATTATAGAACCAATTCTGCTTTAAGCCCAGCTTTTCATGGGGTCATTCATAGAGACCCAGGAAATATCCCTATCCCTGAAGGCTTTGCTGCTTTTGTTGTTGTTGTTGTTGGTTTTGGTTGCAGATGAATGATCAGGGGAGTTTTAAGGTGCCTTCTTGAATGGATCAATCTTAATGGAGCTATCTTAAAAGTGAGTAGGTTATTTTAGAGGACTAATTTATGGAAGCCTCTTCCCGAGTTTTACTGAGATCAATGCAGATCACAGAAACAATTATAAAAACCTACCTCTTCTTATTCAGCACTTGGGAGCACACGTTTTGGGGCTTTCATTTTTTGAGGTTGTTTCTTTTAACAGGGAATGGATCTGCATAAGCAGATCAGTCCACAATGTAAGGGCCAGCTGACAGTGTCCTGTAGCTATCACAGAAAAGTCACCAGCCTCCTTCCACAGAGCTCCACAATCAGGAGAGACCAGGTCTGGTAAGCATGGGAAGTCAGAAACCTTCAGAGGAACTCTGGTGTCTTGAACAACAACTACCATTAATCTGGAGATAATCAAATCCTTTAATCTGTTCTTAATCTCCCTATTTTTAAAGCTGCTTCTTAGGAATTTTAAATCAAGTGATGTTTTCTGTCAGTCTCTGGGTTCAGTATTTGGCAGGATCAGAGGGTCTTGTGCCACACGGATGGGGCGAGGTACTCTCCTCCCACTTCCCAGCTCAGGTGTCATGGCAGATGGCTGTAGCAAAGGCTCACATTACTAAATCTGGATCCTGCTTCTTTTTTTTCTCCAAGAAATTTAACTCCTCTCAAAATCCCTCCTCATGACTTATGTCTTCTAATTATTTTACAGACAAAAGAGAGATGAAGGGGAAACAGAAGATTTTGTATGGCCTGAAAAAAGTTGATGTAAAAATGTAGGGCTAGATCATCCCATGAGCACTGCATTATGCCTCAGTGTCCAGGCTTGAATCCCGCGGAAGCAAATGGAGAAAGCATGCATGGTCCTCTTCCTTCAAGTTCCCAACAGGCAGCATTCAAAAGATGGAGATAAGAAAGGATGGCATGTAAATGCTTGGCATACATTTTTGGGGGGAATTATTTTCTTGTTTTTTGTGACCCATCCATCCTCTTGACAGAGACTTAAATATTGAACCTGAGCCTAAAGCCAGTTCTTTAACTGAGGTCAGTGCAGTCAGAAGCTCGTCATCTGAAGTGCATGACAAACACCGATCACTGTGAACACTGCAGCTGAGGTTATATTATTACCAACTCCCTAATCACTGATCAGTTGTTAAACAATGATTGAGCTCATTAAAATAATGTATAAATGAGTAATTTTCATGTAACCACCAGAAAAACAGATCTCTGTTGTCGCTAGCTGAGCGCTGCGGCTTTGCGGCAGTGCCAGAGCGCGAGATTCCACGACCTTCCTAAAAGCATCTCCAAAGCAAAGCCGCTCGGCAGGACCACCACACACTCATACATGGTGTGCACGCACAAACACACGGATAGCTCCAGTAATATGAGTCGATGGCAAAGAGGCAGGAAGAGTCCCCATATGGGGTTCCACAGAAGAGGTTTATTGCAGCCACGGCCATGAAGGGTTCCAGGGATGAAGACAGGGAACAATGGTGAGTTCAGGTTTAAGTACGGACTGGATCAAGCATCAGAGACCAATGACTGAGGGCATGCAGGCAGTACACAGGTGGAAGTAGGAAATGGGAGCCAATGGGGAAGCTCTGAGGGAGTGGCAAGGGGCAAGGGCCAATGGGGGCAACCTGGAGTGGAGAACCTTCTACGGCATGGGACATATGAGGTAACAAAGGGGCAGAGAGGCCAATGGGAAGCAGAACTGGGGTATATTAGCATACCAGAACAATGCATCCTGGAAGAAGGCTTTTCTGTTCACCCTAACCTGGGGTGGATCTTTTGGTACTTGTGGGAGTTTGTACTCCGCACAAATGCTGGTTCTTATCTTCACCTCTGGGAAGCTTTTACCTCGAGCCCGAACAGATGAGAAACGCCTGCAGATGTGGTTTTAAGTTGTTTATTTCTTATCTCTAGCTAGCTCTCAGCTCCGGCCGTAAACATGGTGCCAGCCGAGTCCGAGCGGGAACTGCCCCATCTTGGGCTGTCCCGTCCTTTTTGTACCCTTTCTATGATCCAACCAGTCTTCACAATGTATTTATTATTTACTATTTTATACCAATTAATTTGCACCTATTCTAGACATGTAATTTCTACCTCTTTTTTATTCTAGCAATCATTTTGTGTCACCACCACCAGAGAAGATGGAGGAGAAGAAGAACAGGGCTATGCCCAAAATCCTCCATCTTAAGTCCTCCGTCCTCATTTTAAAAATCCTAAAATCTATTTTTTTTGCCTTGTAAAATACTAAACTACTATTCATTTCAAACTCTTCTGGCTTGCAATGTTTCTCGCAGTGTTGGTAACTTTTCCCATGGGCTGAGGTCAAAGACGGTGTTATTCTGGGCTTTTTGCCAGGGTCTGGGACCCCCTTGCTGGGGCTTCTAACCTCCCAGGGCAGCCAGGGCATGCCCTGGATTCCAACAGGTACTAAGGACTGTCCCACCAGCAGACTCTCTTTCTCCCTTGATACCACTGGCTCACTGGCCACCACACTCTGTAGTGCAGTCTGAAGAGTGGCCAAGGAGTGCACGTGCCCCAGTGCCCTCCTGGCACCAGCTGGAGGGAGCAGTCGGCCACACACACAGGACTGTCCACAGCTCAATCTCTAGTGCACTGAACATTTTCTCTCCCAATCCCAACACATTTGACCTTGCTTTGGTGAGAATGATGAGTGAGTTAACTAAAAAAAGAAAATCCCAGCAGACTGAGTACTGGAAAGAGAACTACCTTGGGGATTTTGATTATGACATTTAAATTCCAGTCTCCAATTCATGTCATTCTGTTATATACTGTTCATGAGCTGTGTTTTGTAATCACAGACTTTTTGGCGTGATGTTTTGAAATTATCTAAGACCTTTATCCTAGAATGCAATTGCATTTGGCAGCTTATCTTGTTGGTTTATGTTCAACTTTTATTGATTTCAAAAGGTTCAAATTACTTAAGGTCTTTGACTGGAGCTGCATCTTTCTTTACAGGCTCATGAAGAGTGGGAAATTATTGTTCATAGGATCAAGAAAAAACCCCAAACTGCAAACCAAGCACCTATTAAAGGGAAGTCTGGGGGTTTCTCCTTCTACACAGCATTTCACACTGTGACAGAGTTTGTGGGGGTGAGAGAGAAGAAGAATGGAGAAGCCCAGGAAAAAATTTACTGATCTCGTAGATAAGGCAATAGCAGCTGCTAACTCAATGAATCGTGATGAACTGCTTTTTTCTTACAAGGGAATTCTCTACCCTACCACTGTTTGCAGTCCTGAAACATTCAAAGCCTTGGAGTCTTTTGAAGCCAGAAGTGATGATGTAATTTTGGCAGGATACCCTAAATCTGGTGAATATATTTTATTTTTTTTCATAAATAAGATTCTGTAATAGCAAGTAACGAGGTTTATACTAAATATATGCAATACATAATATGTAATACATTATATTATATGAAATAATATATATTTATAATATACCATTTAGAATGTACACAAAATTTTGTAAAAGCTATTCCATTCTCAAAAAGCACAACAAATGAATCTTGAATATTTTATATGTGAAATTTTCCAGAAGACTGAGAAAGACAATCTGTTTTTCTTTTCTATAGCATATAAAGGCTTTTGTTATCTTTACTTTTAATAGTTACAGAGTTAAATGCACTAACTGGAGAGAATTAAAATACAGTTTTTTACACCAAAGATAACTAGATCTCTTGATATTACAGGATCTGCTCTCACATTTCTATTTGTAAAATTAGGAGCTTTATGTTTGTACACAGAATGGAGCTTTTGGTACCTTCATATGCTGAATATTCTTTAGTTTATTTCACATAGGTGTCAGGAAATAGCTATCAAAAATATTTCTGTAGTCCTTGAAGTGATTACACTGTTCCTTAATTATTGGAAAATCAGAACGGGATTTCTGCTAGGGTTGCAAGTTTACCCTACATATCTGCTCCTTCTGCCTGAAAGCACTGGTCCATGTCAGAGCCACAGGTTTGGGTTAGACTTGCCTCATATCCACTTTAATCTTGATGTTTCTCTCTTCCATTAATTGGTTCACGCTGCCTTACAGTAGACAGTCACAGCTGACAAGATTGTAGAGTTTTTGCTTTTTTATAGTATTTTCTTTCTGAAGAAAGACTTTGCACTTGATTGCAGTAGTTTACCACCCCAGCCTCCTTTATATTTGTCACAATAAAATTTATTACATTAATGCAGGTCTTCCTAGTTGAATCTTAGTGGTTCTCCTTCATTAGTTGGTTTACAACGTACAAGTTAATTTATGGTATACCGAACCCTTCAAGTTGGAGAAATATGTGCTTATGAGGAGCAGAGGAGGACCCTGAGAGGTGATTGTCCAGGTAGTCAGCTGTGATTGTGTCACATGAAAGGAGGCCGAGTAACTCACCTGGTCATACGACCGCCTCTCAACTTCCCTGGCAAATCCATTTCTGGTCATTCTAAAAGTTTTACAAGCAGTTCTATATTTTTCTTCTTTCAGGCACAAACTGGCTAAGTCAGATCTTAACTGACCTGATAGCTGTATCTCAAAAGAAAACACTGGGTAGGGAAAGCAGTGTGAATGAGGAAGAACTAGAGGAATTCCCCTTCCTCGAAGCTGGCAATGCTGAGAAATATGAGGTAGGAACAGAACATATATGGAAGTTATCAAAATTATGTGCTTCAAATACAGGATAGATGATGTATGAACTATTCCATTGTTTGATAAGAACTTTACCACTTCTCTTCATGTGGCATCTGGTCAGGGTGAATCTCATCTGGACTGCCAAATACTGAGGGATAAATGAACACTTCAGTGGCAGTGAGAGGAGCACATACCCAAGAGATACACGAGAACTTCAGAAATTCAACATAGCATCTTTTTTATTTCAGAAGAGCTTCATGAAATGTCAAATAATGAAATAGTAGCTTTTGTCTCTTTTACTAGCTCTTCTGCCTCATCCATTCTCTCAGCCCTTGAGATGCTTCAGCTTTCACATAAAGCCAATCTGTACCTTACCTCTAGATTTGACACCTTGTCTAACAGAACTGAAGAGAATTATCACTGAAGAGAATTAACCATGGGTAGTCTTTTTCCCATTGCTCAGGGGCTTTGGAAGATTAGAGCTACTCAGAGCAGCCCGCAAATATCCCAGGGAAACACCCACCAAAAAAAAAAAAAGAAAAAGATGCACTTCTGTCAGACAAAAACTATTGATACGTTTATCAAGGCAATATTTTAGCATAGGTTAATGAAAAGAATATTTGTACTAACTGAACTGTCCACTTTCCTCCTTCCAATTCTTAAAGCGAATGACCAAATTGCCTTCTCCGAGATTTATGGCTACTCATCTCCGTCCTGAAAATCTTCCCAAGTCTATCTTCAAAAACAAAGTCAAGGTGAGTGCTGATTTTAGTGTATGAAAAGGAAGCACTTCAACAGATTTTTTTAAAAGCCTGTGTAGTACTTTTCTGCCAGTATCCAGAATCACTCTTATGCTTAAGTGTTCAGCCTGGCCATTTCTACATGCCCGTTTAAGTACTGCCATTCATCTCACTTAACTTCAGTTTGTCCTTATTGGCACCTTTGTGGCAGTTTTCACAAGACAGTTGCAGGGCTTGAGCAAATCCTCCAGAGGCAAAATGTATTTTGACATCATTTCCTGTGGGAGGAATTTTATGGCATTTTTACAAGTGAGGGCTTCAATGTGTCAAATTTCAGAGAGAATTTCTATTTTTGTGATTTTTCCCTGCTGCTTAAATGATGAACTATGCTTATATTATTGAGCAAAACATCTGTAGATTCTACATAATTAATTTGGTTCATCTGTAAAAGATACTTTAATAATTGCAGGCAACCATCTTCTCATGGTACCAAAGCACAGTTAAATATTGCAGCTTCTGAATTCAGAATGAAAAGGCTGCTTCTGCAAGTGGCTCATGAGGTATTAGAAATCCCCAACAGAAGTTATAATGTATATTATTTTTTTTTTAATGCTATAGTCTGCTATGTCTTTCTCTGCAAATAACTAACTGAATTTTTTTCTAGATATTGTTACTGATTCGTAATCCAAAAGATGTAGCTACATCTTTTTACCATTTTGCCAATGGCATGGCTACTCTTCCCTCCTATGAGACCTGGGATGAATTCTTCACAGATTTCATGGCAAAGAAAAGTACAGTACATTTTTCTGACTGTGTGAATCATCCAATGATTTGTCTTTGTCTAAAAACCCTTGTACTTCAGTAAATCAGCTTCACTAGGATTTTTTGGTTTAGAGTACCAAAGCAGAGCTTAAAGATGGAGAATTAGAAATCTGAACTGAAATTTACCGTACTTGTCTTACTGCTTGAGGATAAATATTTGTCAAAGCTGCACTTCCACAAACCTCTTTAACTTGTACAAACTGATATTTTTCCTGGAAGAAGCAGTTATTCCTTATCTCTGTCTTGGGTCCCCTTTACCCCTCTTCTCCCATGTCCATCATCTTGTGTCCATGGAGACATGTAATCACCTCCATGCCAAATTGGATGAAATGAATTATTTGGACAAAGTGTAATGCATTAAAAAAAGAGAGAAAATAATACCACTAGTTTAACGTCACAAGTTTGGCATAGCCCATGGCCAGCGGAAGGGAGGGTTCTCCAAGGTTTTAGACTGGGTTAAAGAAGTCTGCAAGATGGTCTGCAAGATGATTGCTTTTGGTGGAGTCACAGTTGTCTTGAAGTTCTAACAAGTTTTGCTATTCTGGAGCAAAAATCATTCCCACAGAAGGGTGTAAACCCTGCCATAGACATGATTAATAAAGCCCTTGGCTGAGACAACTTAATGAGTGAGACTTGGTTTATTTTCTAAGGAGCTTGCATTATCTTCATTTATGCTTCATCTTAGGATTCTTTTGTTTTATTTAGTGGCGTGGGGATGCTACTTTGAATACCTTTCTGAATGGAACAAATATGCTGATGAAGAAAATATTATGACAGTAACTTATGAAGAGCTAAAAGAGGTAAGGTTATCAATAGTTACAGATATTTTATATTTCAAGGGACATTTTTTCCTGATCCAATTCACCAGTATTTTCATGTATGGTATTCAAACTGCGTGAGACAGATTCTTTTTTTAAGGGAAGAAAAGGTGAAATTCCTACTTTAAAACCTTCTTAAAATTTTGTTTGTGGAAATGATTCTCATTTTTTATTTATCTGTGATATAAGTCCAAATAATTGTAAATCTAAATCCCCAGTAATTTTTTTTGGGAGGAGCTTTTATGTATTCAACAGTGTAGATTTTGCTCACCTCTAAATCATACGTAATGCTTTGTAACCTATAGGAAGACAGCTCATTTCTCCTCTGAAATAATTATGGAGAAGAGCAACACTATGGACCACTTTAGTCCTAGTGAAGTCTATGAATATCCTATATATGCAGCCAGCAGAGAGATACAGGGAAGTGTAAACACCTTGGAAAGCAGCGTAATTTGTTTGAAAGTCATGTCATATGTTACATTCCTCTTTCCAGAATCGTGCCCTGGGTGTGAAAAACATAGCTGCTTTCTTGGGAATTCCTCTGACTGGGGAAGAGCTTCAGCTTGTGGTAGAGAGGAGCAGCTTCCAGGCTATGAAGAAAAACTCAGAGAAGACTCATGGGGTGTTGGGCAATATTCTCTTTCGCAAAGGTAGGAAGTTGCAAGTGGCTGAGAGGTAGAAATGTCACTCTCAAGAACTTGAGCCATCCTTTGGTTCTTTATTTTGTACTCATATTAGCCTTGCAAGTTAATATCAAGCAGGTTATCACTGCTTTGCTTGAGAAGACTCTTCAAGGAGCACTGGTGAGGAAGATACCCAGCAAGGTTCTAACAGCAGAGCCACTTCTAGAGGCTCACAGATGGCTGGCAGGAAGGAGGAAGTGTCATGTGTCTGAACTCCTCTCCCCCTCTGTGCCTGGATCACCAATTCCCCAGCCCTTAGGGGCTTACACTGGGCCAAACTGAGCCTGAGTGGTGTGACCATGTTTTCTAGGAGACTATAGGAATCTCCTGAAAATAGCCACTGTCAAATGCCCGTTCACTCTTACACATTGGAAGTAAGCCAAGCAAGCAAGGATCTAGGTACACACACAGGAGAGGAAACAAAGGGGAACAACTTTTGCAGTGTCGTGTAGAGGACGCAGACATGAGAAGGGCAACCTGGTTGTCAGAATCAATTTCTGCATTTTACATTAAAGAAGTAACTGGGTAAAACCTCAAGCTGCCAAAGAAGCAGAAACCCAGCTCTGCCTCCTGACAGATGATTCTCAATCAATTTTTCATCATCTTCCATTTTGCCAGTCATAATTGACTGGAGGGGAGAGGTGTAGGGAGACGGGACTTTAGGCTGCCTCTTTGAACACAGTCCCCTAAAGAGCATTATGTTCTTTTGCATTATAACAAAAGATTATTCACATATATGTAGCTCCACTCATTTCACAAAATGATATTGGTGTAGAAAAATGTTTTATCTGGAAAGTGGATCAAGAGTATTTAGTGTACAATGCAATAAAAATGACAGCTCTACAGAATAAAAAACAGCATTTCTTGGTTTTCAAGAGTTTCTTTTCTTCTTTGAAGGTGGTGTAAGTGACTGGAAGAATCTTTTCAGTGAAGATCAGAATGAGAAGATGGACAAAGCATTTGAAGAACATGTAGCAGGAACTAAACTCGGAAAAAAGTTAAAGTATGGCTTGTACTGCAAAGCCTGAAGAGTAATGAAATGTGCTTAGAACAAGAGCTTTCCAAGGCAGACTCAGATCATCTGAATGCTATGTGCTAGAAAACTAGATCAAGTGATCCAAGAACCTTCGAATTACTGTAAGAATCACTGCAGCAGCCTTTACAGTGACAATGATGAGTAATGGCCTTCTGTTTTATGGCGAGCTCTTTGGCTACACCCACTTGCTGAAGAAGATGTCTACTAACCCTATTTAAAAAACTCAACAGCCCTGTTCCAATAGCTATCACATGGAAGGAAATGCCCTTTTTCTTTCAATCCAAATTCTATCTTCCTAGACTATTTATAATTATTTAGTATGTCGATTATTTTTTTCTTCCAAAATGTTTCAAATCAGGCAACACCTTCATAGAAAATATCACTAGCAAAAACACAGATGTGACAGAAGGCTAATGAGAAAAGATATCTTCCATGAATTCAGCACAAACTAAATCAAAGATTGAGGGAGGAGAAAGAAGGGAATAGGGATCAGCATTCTTAAGGCTATTCATTGCTCTGAATGCAAAATATCAAGATGGATTTCAGATTGTAGGCTGGTGTTAATAGGCAGGATTCACCCAGAGGCACTGCTTTTTTATAGGATCATAGAGCAGCCCAGGTTGGAAGAGACCTTAAAAAATCATCTGGTACAACCTTGCCTGAGAAAGGGAGCCGAGATGAGATTCTATCTAGATATCATATCTTGAAAACCTCCAGTGATGAGGATTCTGTCATGTCCCTGGAAGCATTGTGCCAGCAAATGATTGTTCTTGCTGTAAAGAATTTACTTCATGTGTCAAGATTAAACCTCTCGTGTTGCAACTTGAACCCACCGCCTGTTTTCTTTTCCACGTGGTGTCTCGTGAATAGAGAGCCTCTATCCTCTTTGTAGCTGCCCTTTAAGTACTGGAAACCGTGATGAGGTTGTCCTTGAGCCTTCTCAACTTTGTGGACCTCCCTTGGAACACCTCTGGTTTGTCCGTGTCTTTCTTGAAAACGGCTCTACTGAGATAGTGGGATTGTCAAGATTGATGGTGGGAGACATTACTATAGCCAGCTCTATTGCACTGCCATTGGTATTTGCCTCTCTGGACAGAGTGTTTCAGACTTGTCCAGGGACCAACAGCCACCTGCTCTGGAAAAAAAAAGGCAAAATAAGGTTCTTTAAGTATAGCTGAATTAAAAACAGGAAAAAAACTGTTTATAGACTCATCACCTAAGCAGATAAGACATAAAACTGAAAGATACACTTGCAAAGAATAAAGTATTTAAAGACTTTTTGCTTCATTCTTCTAAATCTGGTTGGTTCTGTCTGGACGTATGTGGGCGTGCAGAGTTTTGCAAAGAAATAGGAATGCTAGAAGTTGCTGTGTATGTCACTAGAAGTTTAGCTCTATGTGCTAAATACTTACAATATTTAGGAAAAAATGGATGGATTCAAAAGCAGAGCAGCAGAAAGTCCTGATGCAAGCCATCTTTGAACAATTCCAAGTTGTCTGTAAGAAACCAGAAAGGTGCCAGATGCCTGGAGGAGAACATACATGATAGCTGTGTTTAAAAACTTGAGAAGGAAGAATCAAAATAAATGGGAAGATTAGGGAACAGAAAGTTTAGTACAGGTAAGTATAAATCACTATATTTAGAAAAGGGAAGCCAAAGGCACACTTACTTGATGGGGGTAAATCAGTCAGGCAGGAGCTGGCATAAAAAGACCTGAGGAATCACACTCAGCAAGGACTAACAGGATGACAGTGCTAGAAAAAAAGGCTCAGATCATATTCTGGTCTTGCTGATCTGATGGAAAACCATACCATGACTTGTTTCTGCATTTTCTCCTCTCCTGTATCATCACAAGGCTCGAATTCAGTCCTTTTGTGCCCTTAATAATCTCACTCTGAAGGACAGAGTTATTCAGAGCATTAACACCTAATGTGCCTTTGCTCCATCAGAGATACTGTGTGGGCCCTTGTATTCAGTGGGGTAAGAAGGTGGAAGAAGAGAGGATGGAAAAGGCAAGCTGCCATGTCAAAAAATTAATGTAGGCAAGGAAATGTAATGGAAATCCCTCAGGATTCAGGCAGCTGGCTCCAAAGAAAATTTCTCAGGCAGCTGACCAGAGGGAAAAATGTTAATTCCTTGATGCCCTTACTCTCTAGTACTGGAAAACAGGAGGAAATTTTTCTTTGCAACTCAGAGTTAACACATGGACAAAAAGCTGAAAACAGTAACAAAAACAAAGCTCACAGAAAGCATAATATATGAACAGTGTCTTCAACTTTAAATAGCATGGTAGAGAAAATATTTCCAGTAAGATGGTCTATTTTGATGGTTCTGCATTTTGGGAGATCAGAAAAATAATTTTAAATTATTCTTTCAGCAATCTTCCAAGTCTTACAGCCATGACTTTGATTTGACACTTTCCCATGTTTAATTAAGCTTGTGTATAGGTTTACTGAGTGCTTCACGTCCATCTATGAACATTATGAAGGATGTGATACAAGGGTTTGAGAGATGGGTAGTGAACAAGACCCATACTGTGTTCAAGGGCATGAAAGAGAGTGAAAGGCTTCACAGGGTAATTTGCCTTCCTGTACCCCCTGTCTCTGTCAGCATGACCAGTGGAGATACCTATTTCACCATCTCAGCACTTCTTATCTTCTAAAAATACGTCACCCAGAATATAAGTAACAGTCCCATAAGAAACACGTTCACACAAAGATTAAATTATGGCCATGAGGAGAGAGAAATGAAAGAGAAGTAGTACAAGTAGAATTTGATTCACACTAATGCAGAACCTAAGTGTTAAAACTTCACCTTCAAGTGACCCTCCTGTAGGATCTGATGAGGTAAAATACTCAGAGGTGAGTATTTCATCAGGAGAAGTCTGGTTGAGTTGGCACCTGTCCTTAGCTCTGGACATTGCCTTACAGTGACTGGGTGCAGGAGAGAGCCACCACCTGTAAGGAACCTGTATTCTGGGATGTGTATCCATGAGTGGAGTCAATAGCAAGCCAGGTTGAGGTCCACTGTCCAGGTGTCCACTACATGCTCCTTGTCCAGTTGGCGAATTGCACTGCTTTGCTCCCCAGTTAAAAATATTTCAGGAAATATCCTTTACAGGTCTTTCTTTGGTTTAATTTAACATTTTAATACTATTAATTGTTGCCCCAGTAGTTCCTGTTCATAGCGTCAGTTGCAGCAAAGACCATATATCACTATTGTCACTCTCCATGGAGTTCTGTAATGTCAAAAGGGGTTAACAGACTACAGAGTTAATCAGTGACTTGCACCTTCATCCCTGAGTGAACGCCCTGTCCTATTTAACTCGTGTGTTGCATGGAGCTTTTCTGCACTGGGGAAAGACGGCCTGTATCTGTTTGCTTGAGAAGAGTTATAGAGGGATACAAGCATGACCAGAAATAGTGAAAGAGTCATTGAAATAGGGGACAAATGTTTTTCAGAGGGTTACAAGATGGCCCCAGAAGACATGCTGTTTTCCTACAGAGGTATTTTATACCCACTTACAATTAGCAGCCCGGACACTATGGAAGCTCTGAAATCCTTCGAAGCCAGGAGTGATGATGTGATCCTAGTAGGTTATCCAAAATCAGGTAAGTGTTTTCTTGACCACTAGTCAAGTGCACAGTGCATCCAGAAGATGATTACTTAATGCCGTCACTTAACACAGCAGTAATTCCTGAGAAAAGTTTATGACGACATCAGACTTCATAGAATTATGTAAGGCGTATCTGGAGTTCAAATAATACAACCCCCTGCTCAAAGCAGGGCAAAGACCTAACCTCTAAAGTTAGGTTTGGTTGCTCAACGCCTTGTCCAGAAGGATTTTGAAACTTTTGAGGATGGACGATTACTATACACTGAAATCTTTTGCAGTGTTTTCCTACAACTGTGGTTTTTTGGGGGTTGGGGTTTTGTTTGTATTTACATCAATGACGTCAGACATCCCCTTGTTGTCAGAGAGGTTCTGTCTTCATTATAACCTCCAGTAGATGAAGACTGCAGTGAGAGTCTCCCATGCCTTTTTTTCTTCTATCTCCAGCCTGAGCAAACCAAGCCTTTCTATTCAGTTCATTTGCTCCAGTTCCCAGTAATTTCATGGCAATTCTACAAGACTTTCTCCAGATTCTTAAAATCATTTGTGCTTCAGTCTGGGAGCTGCACACAGTATTTACATGGTGAACACACCAGTGCCAGCTAAAGCAGGACAATCACATCCCTTGATATTTTGACCACACTTGCTAATGCAAGAAAGTATGTTGTTACCTTACTCTCTGCAAGAGCAAGACAGCGAATATATGCTGCTAATGAGAGCAGAGCTGCTGTTTCCATATTTTTACTGCACTGCAGAATGCAGGTGATTCCTTTGTATCTAAATGGAGGGAAAGACATGAATGCCACAAGGATTTTTACATATTTTTCTCTCTCTTACACTGTGGGCATTTCAGACTCCTTAAGCATTTTTCCTATTGACATTACAGAAATATCTTAACATGTCATTTGCAGAAAAAGAGGAAGTTGATTCTTATCCCATCACCTTTGTGTGCAGCCTCTCGAGCTGAACATAGGTGGAAATGGTTTATATGTGTGAGGATCCACCTAAACACTGCAGGAGGTGTTAGTTGAAAACTGAGATTTGGCTCTCCAAGCCCAGTCCCTCACCCACCAGCTTTGCCAGCTTGCAGAGGCCAAGACAACTAAGCCTGGTGCAAAGATGGTGTCAGGACCGTGATGGTCTGGTGTCTTGGCTGATGACCCTTCCGCTGTCAGTTATAGAAGCCTATCTGGGAATTGGGAATGAGGCCAAACTGTGTCAATAATGAAGAGATCATAAGCTGAAGCTGGTTGGGAAGAGGGAACAGAGATTTCCCAAAGACAGCACTGTGGAAGGAGAGCAGAAACAGCCAAAAGATGACTCAGTTGACCCAGTGCTGGGAGCCACACAGCTCTTGAGTAATTTCCACAGGGAGTAGTCTGAGGTAACCAAGAAGTACCAGAGTTGAAAAGAGCAACAGAGGTCTGCTTCTGCATCTGCTGAAGGATGGGATGTGATTCTGAAGCAAGCAGGGTAGCACTTCACAGTATCTGCTTAACACCTTTGTCCCTGTTGCCCTTAAGCATACCCTTGTTGATTATTATCTAGGGCTGTGATTTAACCTCAGCTGGCAACTCACAGTTCAACTCAGTGGCCTCACTCCTTCAGCCCTGGCAGGGTGGGGGAAGGAAACAGAATGGTAAAAGTGAGAGGAATCATGGGTTGAAATGAAGACAGTTAAATAGGTAAAGCAAGAGCTATGTGCACAAGCAAAGCAAAGTAAGGAATTCATTCTATCCTAGCAGCAGTCAAACTTTCAGCCATCTCCAGGGCTCCGTCACCCATGACAGTGACATGGGAAGACAAGTGCCATAGCTCTCAGCATCTCTATTGCCTTCTTCTTCTCTCAAATTTTATTGTTGAGCATGACTCCATATGGATAGAATATTCTTTGGGCCCGTTGGGGTCAGCTGTCGCATCTATGTTCCCTTTTAATTTCTTGTGCACCTGCAACCTGCTCTCTGGCAGGTCACTGTGAGAAGCAGAAAAGGCCTTGACACTGTGTAAGCACTGCCTAGCAATAACTAAAACATCTCCGTGTTATCAACATTGTTTTCAGCGCAGATCCAAAGCATAGCTCCATATCAGCTACCATGGGGAAAACGAATTCCATTGCAGCCAAAACCAGCACACACACTTGTTGGAAGGTTAAAGTGCAACGTTGAGCCAAACTGGTTCACTTGAAACCAATCTGACAGGATGCCATCAGCCAGGTTTACACGAAAAAGTGAAGTTTAATGGATATATAATACTGGTGTCTTTATTCTTTCAGGAACCAATTGGCTGGAACACATGGTGAAGGAATTGGCAGACGCCAAGTATACAGAAGAGGAAATGAAAGAGAGAATAGATGCTGAAAAGAAGCTGGAGACATTTCAGCGCCTAGAATTTGGGGATCCCGGGATATATGAGGCAAGCTGAATATATTGTCACTGCTCTTCCTCCAGGTAGTAATAGCTGAAATACAATGGCTGATCTCAGAGGTAATGGAGTCTAGAGCCTTAACAACAGCTATGGGCTGCACAAGTAGCATGTGCTACTGCCCGTGGTGTCCCAACACAAGGGCCTCAGCAGGGAGCCAGGGCTGAGAAGCCACAGGGCCCTCTCCATAGACCCAGTGAGTTTGATTAGTAAGATCTTTTTCTTGGGTGTCCTGTCCTCTGGCCTGTGCTTGGGGGCAGAGGTTGGCGGAAGCCTACACTGCCTACAGTGCATCCCTGTGGGTTTCCCAAGGGATAAGATACTTCTCTGGTCTCACCTTTTCTTACAACCCTCAATTACTGAAAAGGCACAACTCACTGAATAAGCTATTTCTGTCTTGTCATATTTCTTCCCACTTTCTTTAAAGAGGTTGAAGCAGCTGCCTTCCAGAAGAATCATAGTAACGCATCTGAGACCTGATCTCCTGCCTCCATCCATTTTCCAGAGCAAGGCTAAGGTGAGTCTTCTCTTTGCATCACCCTGCAAAAGCTTTCCACCCTAAATCAGCTTTCCTCTAAGTGAGATGTCTTTTCTGCATTTTCACTTGAGCTGGTCAATACACAGCCACATTTCCAAGGCTGAAGATAAAGCTCTGTGTGCCAAGGCTGTGAACAAACATCCACTCCCAGCAGCAGCTTTGCCAGCTCAAGAGGTTACTATTGGTGGCCTTGTAGCTGAGTGTCACTGCCCCTTTAGGTCTCCTTCAGAAAGATGCTTCCATGTTTGTGGCAGAAAACTGAGCAAGGCAAGGAGTAATTCTGTCTGTTTTAACTTGCCTTCAAAGCCAGGGTACCTGTGGAAAGCCCACCACAGGCTGGGGCTAAGATAATCATAGATGGGAATTACTGCAGAGAGAAGCTAGGGTATATCTACAGAGTGTTTGTGGCTCTCCTGTCCAGTAGATCATGAACTAATTTCTCTGGATTGGAACAAGGCCAGAACTGTCTCAAGGGAATCACTGAAAAGCTTCTTCTTTTCAGCCTGAAGCTTACATTAGCAACAAGTGATCTGCCAAAGCTCTGATTTCTAGCTCAAGAAAAGGAACTAGACCAAATTTGTATGGTGTGGTGAATTTTAGTGGACAAATAAGCTTGCAGATGGCACCAAGTTGGGCAGGAGTGCTGCTTTGCTGGAGGGTAGGAAGGCTCTGCAGAGGGATTTGGACAGATAATGCACTGAGGCCAATTGAATGAGGTGAACTAAGGTAAATACAGGGTCCTACAAAGTGGGGGTCACAACAATCCCATGCACCACTAAAGGCTGGGGGCAATATGGCTGGAAAGCTGCCCAGTGGAAAAGGACCTAGGGGCACTGGTCGACTGTGGCTGGTTAACAGTGGCCAGGAGTGTGTCTGACTGGACAAGAAGGCCAGTGGTATCCTGGCTTGGATCAATAATAATGTGGTCAGCAGGACCAGGGCAGTGTCTGTCCCCCTGTACTTGGCACTGATGAGTGACACACCTTGAGCGCTGTGTCTAGTTTTGGGCCTCTCACTGCAAGAAGGACATCGAGGTGCTGGAGTATGTCCAGAGAAGGGCAATGGAGATGGTGAAAGGTTTGGAGCACAAGTCTTAGGAGAAGCAGCTGAGGGAGCGGGGGTTGTTTAGCCTGGATTAAAGGAGGCTCAGGGGAGACCTTACCACCCTCTACAACCACCTAAAGGGAGGTTGTAGCCAGGTGGTCTTGGTCTCTTCTCTGAGTAACATGTGACAGGACAAAAGGAAATGGCCTCAAGCTGCACCAGAGGAGGTTTAGATCTGGAGGTTTAGATTAGAAAAACTTTATTCATAGAAAGGGTTGTTGAGCATTAGAACTGGCTGCCAGGGAAATGGTCAAGTCACTGTTCCTGGAGGTATTTAAGAGACATGCAGAATCAGTACCTAGGGACATGGTCTAGTTCTGGTAGTTCTTGGTTAGTGCTTGGACTTGATGACCTAAATGATTCTGTGATTCAAGGATTCTATGTGATGTGTTGACAAGATGGCATTTTGGTCAGTCAAATGACGTGTTTTCTTCCTCTAGATCCTTGTGCTAGTTCGGAACCCCAAGGACACGGCTGTCTCCTATTACCACTTCTGCAACAACCTACCAGCGCTGCCATCGTTCGCCTCTTGGGATGAGTTCTTTGCCGACTTCATGAATGGAAAATGTACTTTGCCCTACATCCTCTGGCATTTCTCCTAACATGAGGGGCATACCCAGGGCCCTGGGCATGGGAATCCTACTGTGACGTACCTTACCAAGGCACTCCCAGAGCAGGCGGACTGGCTCCTGTTATGGCAGAAACAGGGAGTAGCAGAGGACCAGAGTTTTGTCTCACTGAGAATGGAGAAATCATGGGAAAGCTTTAGCCTGACTTTGCCATTCCCACAAGAGAGCTTGTGGTTTGCGGTGGCAAGTGGCCAGACCTGGGGCATTCTGCACTGACCTCAGGAGAAAGAACAGATGTGTTGAGAAGGTCACCCTTCACCATTCTAATGCCCCACTTAGAAAGCTGTCTGGGCTGACTCCTCTGATTTGGTTAGGGGCCTGTAATGGGGAGTACTCTAGACAGCTGCCTCTTCTTTGTCTGCAGTGGCCTGGGGATCCTACTTTGACCACCTAGTGGAATGGAACAAATACATTGACAACGAGAGGATCATGACAATGAGCTACGAGGAACTGAAAGAGGTGTGGCATTTCACCCAGCTCTTCCTTGATGAGTGTGCTGTGCATCCCTCCCGATATGTATGAGTGTGGGGAAGAGGAAACTCTTGGGGCAAGTCTGTCTGTCCCTGTAGAAGGCTGTGTCTTTCTGAGCTACTCATTTATGTTTGGGGGAAGCCCATGGAGGTTAGGAGGAGGATAGCCTTGTCTATTTGTGAAAGGGGTTCTATCTGGAAGAGGCACAGATTTTGGGAAAGAAGAAAAGGCCTTGAAACTGAGCCTAGCACGTTTAGGTTTCCTGGCCTGAAGGGTTTTCTCTTAGAGCTCTTGGAATTCCTTGGTGACACTGTGGGAGACAGCTTCCTCTGCTGGGCTTCCCACAGGATACTGGCTCCATGCCACAGCCACAGTATCAAATCTTTTGGTCTCACCTCTGTGCTATGTTGCTTTGGGCAGGACCCGATAGTGGGGATGAAAAAGATTGCTTCCTTCTTTGGATTTTCCCTTTGTGAGGAAGATTTTTCCAGAATTGCCAAGAAGACCAGTTTCAAAGCTATGAAAGAGAAATCCAATGAAACCCATGGGAAGTTTGGGGACGTCCTCTTCCGGAAAGGTAAGTCTCTGCAAATGGAGATGTCCCTTCCAAAGCAGAACTCTAGAAGCAGTTTGGAGTATATTTCTCTGCTTAGCCATGAGCTCCTTGGACTGTCTGGGTGAGTTCTCTCCTGTGGTGCCACCTGGACAAAAAGCTTCTGGTGTTGGCAGGATTTGGGGGCTGTTTGTGAGAAACTTATCAGAGTGCCAGTCTTAATGTCCTCAGTCATTGCTTCCACGTTGCTGTCCTTTTCTGTGGCAGCCCTGGTTAGTTGGGTAAGTGGGGTCCAAAGGTGGGGGCCAACAATGGTGAGGTTATGCCAACAATGGTGAGGTTATGCCAACAATTACACACCAAATGTGCCTGGGCTCTATGGTTACTCATTGCACAGGGGTTGTGGTGAGGCCGTTTCCCATTGTGCAGATGATGAGGCTGCACGTGTCACTTACTCACTCACCCCTTGGAGGAGGTGTGCTAATGGCACAAGAGTCTCTGGAACCTCAAGGGAATGCATTGCTCACTGCTCTGCTGGCCTCACAGGCATCATCCTGTTACCTACTCAACAAGAGCTTTGTTTGTCTCCTCTCAATGGACATGTCAGTGGTGACCCACCCCAGAGATGGTCTCTCACAGACCTGGGGCCGGGGTCAGAGCTCTGGCAGCCCACCTGCTCCCCATGACCTCAAGAGTCTTTGGTTTCTGAATACTGTAGGCATGAGCCTTTTAAAATCCATTTCCTCCTCCACTCCTTGGAGGAAGAGGGATTTAGCCTCTCTCCTCTCTTCCACCTACTACAAAAAAAATTCCCTCTTCAGAGGAAGTAATTCACAAATGAGCTTTCCTTTGTGGCAAAACCAGATTCCTCTCTTTTCTGTGTAAAAGCTTCACAAAGTCACCTTGGAAATCCCCCTCTGGGGAGGGAGGGCTTGCAGGCAGCCCACCAGCAATGCTCCCTGTTTTCTGGCTACAGCCCTTGCTTCTGATTTTTGCTACCTTTACTCTCTGAGGCAATCAGGCCTCTCAGGACAATAAAGATGATCCTTCCTGCCTTGTGTAGTCAATGACTCTGCCCCATTGCCGCCTGGGTATTATTTTCTCTCAGGAGCATCTTCCTTCAGTTTTTGGCACTTGTTGTACACAGGGGTTGTTGGAAGCTGGAGAGACCTCTTCTCTCAAGCTCAGAATGAAGAAATGTACCGGAAATTTCAAGAGTCCCTAGGAGGAACAAAGATGGCAGCAAAGATAAAATATGATGTGTACTGCAAGGCCTGAAACTAAGCAAATGAATGGCATTACAGCAAGTCATGTTCCAAAGGTGTTTCTCCAAAGGTGCATAGTCCCCATTTTTCCTTCCATAAGAGAAGAGAGAAACCCTCTGAGAATTGCCTGCAACTTCCAAGAATTTGGATGGTAATTCTTAGGCGTGCCTGTGGTCTAGAGCTTGTGCTTTGATTGATGTAACCAAATAAAATGTGTGTGTACCTCAAGTGAAGGCCTGGCATCCTTTCAGGCAGGAGATGGTGCACAGACATCATAGCACCAGTCTGGTGCCATCCCTGTGTCTGCTTCATGGCCTGAAATGGTGAATGAGACCCCTGCAGGTCTTGGTGGTGAGGCAGTGGGACCAACACAGAGCCTCTCCTCTGGCACAGAGAGGACTTGGCATGGATGGATGGTGTGGGTCTGAACCACCAAATGTCTGTCTACAGGTAGAATATGTTAGTTTGGCTTTAGATCCATCATGGCTGCCACAGTGTTGGCAGGTCAGAAAGGCCTTTGACACTTTGGCAAACTCCACACATTGGTATGGCAAAGGGTGGAACTTCTCAAGCTCAAAGAGCCATGAACTCTTGAGTAATGAAGATCTTTCTGGAGTGTTTTGCTCCTGTCGGGCTCTCTGGGAAGGTAAGTGGCAAGTAGGAAGAACCGTGACATTCAAATGGGAGGACTGAAGGAAAGAAGCCCCTTGATGACCCTAAGCTAATCAAGCTGAACTATGAGAGTGGCATCTATTTGACAATAAACACACTTACGCTGCATTGGGTGTTTTCCACACCCTCCTTGCTGATGTCCATGTCCTTGCTACATCTATGCAGAATGTGTTGCTTGACCCCTTGTCACAACCAGTCTTTTGGGAAACAAGAGAAGCCAAGGAAGTGTCTGTCTGGCAAACGGAATTCAGTTCCTTGGAAGAGGGATTCCTCTGCTGTGTTCCTAGAAAAATTTACCAGCAGGACTCTTACACTGAACTAAGATTAAATACTGAGCAGCCAGCAACCACAAATGTAATTAACAATACTGGGGAATTGTTAAGTTCCTGTCAAAGTGCTGCCTGTACCTGCACAGCTCCTCGGGAATGCCCCTCCCCTGCCCACGGCCCAGGACCCCATGTCAACCCCTGCTCCAGGCTCTCAGGCCCTGCTCCAGTGATGCTGCAGCAGGGTCAGGCTTCAGCTCCTCACAGTCTGCCCTGCCTGGCCACCGGCCCTGCCAAGCTGGACCCATCCACAGACCCACATCCTGGCTGATCTGCAGCCCATCACCTTCCCCAGGAGAGTGTCCAGTGCCTGGGCTGGGGCTGCCCGAGTGCTCCCAGCTGCTGTGCACCTGGCTGGACAGTGGGATGGGCTCTGACTGCCCTGCCCTGCCTCCCCTGTCTCTGTGACAGGGATAATGGGGAGTGCTACAGATTCAGCTCTGAAGGGCCACTCAAAGCCTGCGGAATTCCCAGGCAGATTTTCTAAATGTCTGTGCAAGAGCTGCCCATGTGAAATTGCCCTGTTTAGAGAGGTATGTTTGTTTGATCCTGATGATTCTGCATTTGTAAGTTTTCATTTCCAGAAGAGCAGGGCTTGTTCTTATTCTGGGCTTCCATGGATGAAAAGAGGCAACCCATCATGACCCATAATTTTTGGAATTTGCAACATTTTTACCTATTACTTAGTACAGACTCTATAGTGTTTGCTTTATGGGGATATCAAAAGCTATCTAGCTAACAGAAGACAGTGTGTAATTATTACTATCTCTTCCCGGCTCTGTGGGGTCCTGTGCCAGAGTGTGATGTGCAGCAATCTCTAAACAGCATCTCTACAGCAAGGCTGCTCAGCAGGATCTGCTGAATATGCTCACACCCGCATGCACGCACAAACACATGGATAGCTTTAGTACAAAGTCGACAACAAGGAGATGGGAAGGGTCTTTGCATGGGTTCCCACAGGAGCATTTATTGCTTCCACACTGTGAAACGTTCAGAGGCAAAAGACCAAGAACAGGGGAAAACTCAGGCTTTTATTGGGGAGGGGCCGGAGGGGGGGGGGCGGGGAAAAGGCAGGACTAGGGAACAGGGACCAATGGGGGTGCGCCGTGGCAGTGGCAAGGGGCAGAGGCCAATAGCCAACCAGGGAAGTCGAACTGGGGTAGATTAACATAACAGAACAATACATGCTGGGAGAAGCCTTTCTGCTCACCCTATGCTAAGGAGGCCCCTGTGGTACTAGGGACTGGTCCCACTGAAAGCAGTCTGTTCCTTGTAATGTAGGCTCAGTAGTCACCACATGTAATGTCAGTGTCTGCAGGTTGAGCAAGGGTTAAGAAAGGGAGCAGGCCTGACCAGAAATGGGAAACAATCACTGAAATATTCAAAAGGTTTTTGTTGAGATAAAGAAGTGACATCTTAAGGTCTGCTGGTTTGGCTTTTTCTTCTGCAAAGTTTTTTTGCAGCCTAAAGTCTCTTACCAGCCCAGAAACTTTGGAAACTCTGAATTCCCTGTAAACCAAAGGTGATGATGTGATTCTCACCAGCTTTCCTAAAATGGGTGCGTCTTTCTTGCTTGATGAATTGTCCACTGCTGCAGTGCAGAATTGTATGCCTGCACATAACACAGCAATAATGCCCATGACAGGTTAATGATGACTTTAGACTTCTGTGGAGGCACAGGAGCGGGGGTTGTTCTATGGAGGAAGGCAGAGGGTGCTTCCACAGGCTTTCTTCATTGCAGGATGTAGGTAATTTCTTGGTGATGGGTGGAGGTACAGGCACATCTGTCACCCAGACTCCTGGACCCTTTTCCTCTCCCTTTCAGTCCCAGCATTTGGTTTTACTGGTTATCTTCATGTTTTCTTCAAATCACTTAGAGAAACAACAGGATATTTGATGGAAAAAGAAAACCAACAAAAACCAAGAAAAAAAAAGAGTTGATATTTGATCTGCATTACATCCCCTTAATGCTCCACCTGATTTTTTTTTCTCAGACAGGAAAGGTATAAAATCATCTTAAGCAAATATTATAGGTATTTTAGAGATAATTCAATGTCTGAGTTGTAACGTCTCAAATTTCCAACCAATCTTAAAAGAACTATGTTAGAAAATGCTTCATGTGACTTATTCTAAGTGAAATATCATCAAGGTTCAACTCACTTAGATGATGTGGTGGTGAATTATGAGTAAGCTGAGAGGGATGCTGTTGCAGTAGCTAAGTCCACATTACACCCCCCAAGTTACCCTAAAAGTGGTCTCTCCCTACAACACTGTGCTAGAAAATTCTCCCTTTGTCTAGATCCTGCTGGTCACTGGCCCTCTCCCCCCTCCCATCCCTTTTCCCATGTTATGTCACTCAACCTTGCCTCTGCCCCCTAGCCCTCAGACTATTGGTTTTGGACGCTCTGACTGCCTTTGGGAGCTCTCGGGACAAAACTGGCACGGGCTTTCAGTTTGGGGTCCTTCATGCCTCTGTTTCCCTTTGGGCGTGTTGCCATTAAACACCTCGGAATTACATGCAGAGAACCCCTCTCGCCTCTTCGTCTCCAGTTTGTGCGTAGACTGTGTGTGTGAGTGGCTGCTCGCATACATGTGCGAAGGTGAGATCGTGTGCACACATAGGTGCTATCAGAGTGCTGCCTAAGCGTGTCCATGGGGGACTCTGTGGAATATACGTGGCATCGATCCACCACCCACCATTGCCCTCATTCAATAGGATGCAGCCTAACTTTCAAGTCTACAGAGGGAAAAGACTTTCGGCTTCCAAACAACATTCTTCAGAGAAGTTATTGCAATATGACCTGGGGAGATGAGCTCAGACTCTCTCGATGGTTAAAAGGCTGAAACTGGGTTTGGTTATTAGGAGACAATGCAATGGTTGCACAGAAACACTTTAGAAAACTAGTAAAAGCCTTGGATGGAACCTAAATCCTTGTAGCCTTGAAGACTGTTATTTTTGACTGATACCTCCAATTTTTAAAAAAATTCTTTTCAGAAATTGGTCAGTTATATTTCCTTTTGACTAAGTTGTCATTCCAGGCTGTTTTGGATTTACTTCTAGAAATACAGTCATCAGTTTCAGCTGATGTTATGCTACTTAAAGGATTTCCTTCTTCTGACCTCTCCGTCTTTGTATGCTTATGGGTGTACAAGCTGGAAACCTTGACTATAATGAAAGTCCCTTCCTAAGGCATGCAGTTTTAAATATTTTTCCTTTGTTTTATTTAGTTTCATCTATAGTTCATGGAACTATCTTTTTCTAGTGAAATGCTTACTTTGTATTCACTTCAAGTCCCATTAAAGAGAATGAAAAAATTATCTTCCAGAAGATAATTCAGTCTCATGTCTTGCCCCATTTGTGCCTTTTCAAAGCAAGGATAAATCTTTTTGATTTAATCTGAAACTGTATAGCATTTTCATACAGATTAGTTTTTTAATTTCCTGTGTCAAATGTCTTTTCTGAGATTGCATGTGGGCTTTAAAGGGGTGATTATACATTTCTGAATGTGAAGTGATAAACTTCATTTACAAAGACTAAGGACACGCATTCTTTTTTAGTAGTGGCTCCATAGGCCACTGTTGCCTGCACTCATCCCTGCCAAAGAGCAAATGTTCCCTCAAATTTCTTTGGGGAGCTGCTCCGTGGCCTCTTTCACCCCATATAATCCAGACTAGGGCATCTTTAAACTAACTGTGAAAGGATCTGAAATCTTAGAGGTGAGCCTAACTACACCATTTTTTTACAGTGGACAGACCATAATCACTGAGAGGACTGTAAATTTCTAAAGGCTACATTTACATTTAGCCAGTCAATGTTTAAAATACAGAAACTTAGTTTCTTCTGAGTGAGAACATAATAATATAATAGACCTTTCTCCTCACATTCTTTGTCTCAGTCCAGCAAGTTTGTGGCATTTTGGGTTGCAGCAGGCCCCACGCAGGCTGAATATTCCTGCGAAATCTGAGCTCATGGCTGTCCCAAAGGCTAGGCTTACTTCCCTCTTCTGACTGGTGTCTGCTCCTTCTTTTGCATGAGCTCTTGTGTTTGTCAGACACCCCCAGCTTTCTGAAGCAGCACAAAACACTCACTTCTGGTGGCAGCAAGCTGTCAGATTGACCCAGCTGTCTTGCACAACCTCACCCTTGGTGCCTCTGGGTCACTAAGAAAGAATTTCTCTCTTGCTTCAAAGACTTGGCTCTGTCATTTTTTGCTTCTTTCAGGCATCTGCTAATATCTGCCCTCGCTGCAGGCTTCCTCCCCACTGGGTCATGCCCTCATGATCCAAAAAACTTTCCCAATTCAGGGCCCTCCTTCACCCCGAGCAGGGCAGGCACAGCAAGGCAAAGGGGCAACCTCCTGGCTGGCCACTGAAAGGGAGCCGGGAATACTGAAAGGACACAGCGCTCTATGCATGCACTGATAAATAGCATCCCTCTCCCTCAGACCTGGCCTGGGGCAGCAGTGGTTGCAGATATACTGGAAATCACAGTCTTTTGGGCTGGGGGCAAAAACTGGACTTTCCATACGGAGGGCTTTGGACTCCAGTTCAGTGGGGTTCATTTCTGGTTCATTGCATTCCCTCTGCTTGTTTTACCGAGAAACTCAATCATTATTTGAAAAAGACAGAATTTATATCTTTGCCATACAGAAACAGCTTACTTAAGAAAGGTGTGCATTCATTATTTTTTAAAACAACATTAACAATTTTAAAAAATGTTAAAGATACATATTTTCTGAGCATTTAACATCTTTCTCTTAGCCACTCAGTTGCATACTTATGGTTTTTTTTTGTATTAGGTCCAGAACATCAAAGATAAAGCCATTTACTTCAACTTGTGCTTGTCCTCCAGGATAAGTACTTCACAGCTTTATGAATGGGAAAGGTACTTCCCATTCTCTAGAAAGATGTTCTGATTATCAGTGTGTACACACAAAAATAGTTGTAGCCAAAGCCAGCCTAGCTTTTTGGCAATGAACAGAAAATCAGATGTTGAACTTGTGTTTGGCAGAAACTACATTTTCGGACACTCTCTTATATAGGTCTTTCCACCAGAAAAGTACTCAAAAACTTTATCCTTGAATTCCCCCACCCTTGAAATACTTCTCATGTATTGTTCCAAAGACACAGATGTAGTTCTGCGTTGAACCTCTCCTAGCAAGTGACTAGACCAGTGTTTAATGACAGGGGCTGGTTCTGTGCATTTGGCTTCTTCTCTCCAGCTAATGCACATTGGCTGCTGCAGCAGGAATGTGATGAGGGGAACTGTGGAGGGAGGCCACTGTACCCTCTTCACTGATTCCTGTGTGCTTTCCTACCTACTTCCAACTTTCTGATGTCTGTTAAGAAGCAGATCTGGGCTGCCTGAGCAATGTTCATTTGTAAGAGAACCGCTCTGTCTGGAATCCTAAGGAAAAGGGAAGGATAGACTGAAACATCAGGACAGGTTGTATATAGTCCTCAGACTTCTTGTTGGACAGTGTTTTCTAGGCCTTATTTTTTTGAAGACACGTAATTGTTTACAAACTGTGCGAAGGACAGCATCAGAGCAATCAGACTGGCGTTACTGCCTGAAGATTTGCTTGTATTAATAGAAACAAAAAAACATAAAAATGGGCTTGCTGTGTATGATTCAGTAAGAGTTTATTAAAGTCCTGGGATCAAAAGAAAAAAATTTTCACCAAGACTGTATGCATCAGTATGGGCAGTTTCATTCATTCTCCTTGCTTGCAAAAAAATATCAATTACATATTTTTGAGGCTTTGTTGTTGCTATTCGTAAATATTTCAAAGAAAAGACATGTTGAGTACTACAACCTGCATTAAATGGAGCAGTAAAATTTTTGAGTGGCAATTTTTTTGAGGGGAGAAGGGTGTGACATGACAATGAGAAATACTGTTGTCATGAAAAAACTCATGTTCAAAAATACAGGAATCAAATAGTCCTCTCGAATATAGACTTAGAGACATAGATGATGTTAATTATACCACAGACATGCATGCTAAAATATTTGAAGAATTCATTCAGAAGGTTCTTCCAGGACTGAAACCTAATAAAGCACCTCTGAGTATCCTTCTGCTAATATAGAAAATATTTTTTTCATCTTATTCCTCCATGGACAGTTTACTGTAAAGAAAATTAAATACAGCCTAGGAGCTAGGAACAAGTCAGAATTCAATCTGTTATTTATCCCAGCTAGTGCTTGGGTATTATGCTTCATTGCTCTTCTGTTTCTTAATCCTTGCTTCACAGTCCAGGTCCTAAAGCTGAATATAAATCTAAAGTTATGAAAGGAAGGTAGTGGTGAAGAAGAAGAAAGCCTTTCTTCTCTACCTAATGCATCTATGCTTTCACTGTTGCAGAATACTATTTTCTCTTCGACACTGGATTGGGAATTGACTTGCCTGTGCAGTTGAGTGAAACAGGCATTTCAGTGATGAATATCTAAAGTCAGTAAGCTATGAGGAATCAAAGGAGGTGGGGTTAATGTTATTTAAAGTAAAGCATATTTCAGCTTTTAATCAGGATGCTGCGAGAAGTGAGATCAGAGTATTACTGAAATCATGTACTGCAGGTCATAACGACCCATTAAGATCAGTTCAATGTTGCTTCAAAATAGAAACGGCCAGGAAATCGCTGTTCCTGCAAGTGACATTAAAATAATGCAATTTATGCAATACAGTTACTGGCTTTTATTGAAAATTGAAATATTAAAACACATTTTTGGGAAAAAATATAAAATTTTGCATAAAGTTTCTATTAGTTAAAAGCCTTTTTTCTTGGAAAACATTTTGGCAGGAGCTCTTAACGTATACATTGAAATGCATTTAGAAACACTAAAAATTTGGTTTGGATATGACATAATTCTAATTAAATCCTTTGGTGAAGGAGCAATTTTCCCAACTTCAAGCAAAGAGCATACTAAAGAAGATGGGCTTCGCCAATAAAAGCCCTTTGTATTGCAAACCACGTGTCCAGTGCTCTCTATAATGATTCTTGGCACCCAAAGTATGCACATCTATGCATAGATGTAAATCCCCAGTCTGTTAACAGAATCACGAAAAGCCTCAGAGGTTCACTTTCTTTCCTAAATTGTCTGGAACTTGTTGGCCATGTATGAATCACCATCACTGACCTAATTTTCAAAATTACAGAGCATTTATTTTCTATCTATTTTATAGGTATCAGTAGATGGTGATAGCATGAAGCAGCTCTTAAAATCAGACCAACTGATGTATCTTATGTAAAGTTACATAAGGTATTTTGTAAAGAATTTTCCCCAATATGGCATTTTTTTTTTTTTAATATCAAACACATTGTCACGGAATTTAAATTACAAGACTGAAATGAAGAGTTAACTATAAAATATGGATCCTATAGATGGAATTGAAAACTGCATTGCAGTAACATGAAATATTATGCATTTGGCAAAAGTGTTTAACTACTGCTTGCATGTGTTCTCTCCTATCAGCCTTACTACAGATTAAAAATGTCTTCTAAGTGTCTTCTTCAAAATTTGGGCATGTAGGGGATGCAACCCCACCATCAGACATCTTAATTCCTTAGTTTAGTCTCTCCCTGTCCACTGGGGTCAGTTCCCTGGGAAAAACGCTTTTGGCTCATAACCCTGTATCTTCCCGGAACACTTACTCTAACAAATACAGAATCATAAGCCGTGTCAGTGAATCTACCAGAGTTTCCTGAAAGTTGGTGGTAGTACAGTGTTTCCCACTGGCATTATTTTGTAATTACAAAATCGCCTTGCATGAGGAGAAAGCTCTGCCCACTGCTCCCTTTCCTATGTTGCCTCTTAGATTTTCTCAGTGGAGCTGGGACCCAAAGCCTGTTCACAGCAAGCCCACTCAGGGAAAATTGTGAAGGCTACAGTTACACTGCTGGAACTCTGCCAAAGGTACAGCCAAAATATAATTCTGTATAAATTCTGAATCATTATCAGATGCTGAGAATGAGAAGGCTAGCTGAATTCCCTGTGTCTCCTTGACTAGTGAAAATTAAAGCATCTGCCAAGAAAACCAGTTTCCAAGCTATGAAAGAGAAACCCTCAGAACTCCAAAAACATTTGGGAATATTTTTTCCGGAAAGGGTGAGCTGATAATTCTTTTGTAGGCAGCTGTAAAAAAATCTATTCTAGTTCTTAGTACTAATAATATCTCTCACAATTATACTTACATAGGTCCTGTTATGTAGAAAAATATGTGGATGCATTTACAGAATGATACCAAGTATCACTGAGCTTACCTAGGTTCAGTTACCTGAAAGTTGGGTATCTAAACTATTTATCCTGGTATTTTCCTAATGGAGACAGGTAAGTGCTTGCAGCAGAAAGTTCATTTATTGTTAGATGTCAGTCTTGGTTTACTGCCTTGTGGGGGTACTCTTCCCTGAGACTGCTTTGTCCTTTGAGGAAGTCTCATCCAAAATTACAATTTATTTACGGCATTTTCAGGAGTAATCTATTAAAGAGTTATGATACAGGAAAATGGGCCATATTTTAAAAAAATGTTGCGAATCATTGTTTATCAGCTGAGCAATACAAATTAGTTGCTGCACACTCCTCATGATATGAATTCTAGGTTTTCCACACCAAGGCTATGCAGAAGTGACCTGCTCTATGTGACCTTGGTGGAATGAGCTGGAATCTTAGAATTTTGTCTACTGGTTAATACAACACAAAGTTTCTGTGAAGAAAAAAAATCAGTTGGATTTTTGTGTCCTGTTGAGAAATTCCATTAACTCCATGAATGTTATGATTGCTTTTAGATTAGGCTGTGTGTGATTTATTGGATGAGAAGAAATATTTAATATCTTGAATTGTGTTTAAGCAAGAATTAAAGTACACAAATATAATATTTTTCCTCCTGTAAACCACAGCATAGGTGCTGCCTAACCCCAGAGGTGAGATAACTCCATTTATGTCTTAAAGGTCTCTATACACCCAGACTCTGCTTCAAGACATAACCCAAGAACTCTTCTGTCTTAACAGGCTCTGAACCCTGGGGTTTCTTGAAACCACGTACAGCCCATTTGAACTTCATCATTAGATCTCATCTTTCTGTCATGCTCAGCACTTTTGGAATATGAGGGATCTTTATGAGCCTCCATCTGGACCTCTCCAGATGGAAACAGCTGAAAATGCTAATAATTTTTACAAACCTTTTGCAAAGCATGTAGTGTTGATTCACCAGAACAGCATTCACTACAATAAAATGCTTGCTAATTCTGGTCTGCCTTCACAAGCCCAGAAGAGCAATCTTGGTTTTACTGAAATTGTTTATTTAGCCTGTCACTTTTAAAATGCTTTCTTCACCTCAGAATTACTTGGAGGCTGAAAGGCTCAAAACAGCTCTTCTGGTAATTGCAACCTGGCTCAAAACTCTTGGCACTGGGCTGAGGAGAAATGTGCCAGCCTGAGAAGCAGAGTCTTCTGGTGGCCTGAAGGGAAACATTGGCAGGAGGCTAGGACCCTGTGGAGAAGACATTTGAAAACTAAAGGCATATGAAATAGTGCGTATGTGTTGGTTAATATAGCACAGCATAATTATTGGGTTCCTCTGCATATTGAAAAATATTCAAGGATAAAAAAAAGGAATTCCCATCTCTAGTAGTTTCTTTTCTCTGAACTGAAGTTTACAGACTTCCCACAGAAACTTAATTTAAAGGCCGCTTATGAAAGCCAGACTATGTTTTGCACAGCATTGTGTCTGAGCACAGTTTTTCAGATATGCCTTATGCTGAGAAGAGCTGGGCAGTTCCAGTTTCATCCCATTTAAAGATGATCTGAGTAACATGTACTTGGGGCAGCATTATAAGCCCTCTCTATAGTTACTGGAAGTTAATAAATCCCCCTGAGTATAAAAGGGTGAGTCTGATTTTAGATGGGTTGAACCAACTTCTGGTCTCCACTGGCACTGCAGCAACTATGCTTTTGTTGGTGCTGTAACTGAGCTTACCAGATGAAAGTTTTCATGGTATTAATAAATCCACTTATTAGTAAGGATGGATGGAATATCTAGGCAATGCTGTTTTCGTTTTATCCCAGTTTTAAAACATGGTAGTACTCACTGAATATAGAAGGTGTTCCTAGAGTTATATAGAGATGGAACAAAAAGGATTCCATAAACTGAACAGGAGAATCATAGGAGTTATTGTAAAAAAAGAGGGAAATACATCATCTCTGGAGTCTTTGACTGTTTTTTAAAAAGTCAGCTCTATTGAATTCTGTAACAAGAACAGAATTTCCTATTAAATTTCCTATTAAATGCTTGCAGAAAATAATATTTAGGACATTCTTAAGTTAGAGAAAAAACAAAAAAGTAAAAGAGTTTTTAGCTGTGCTATGCACATACAATTTCCATCAGCACTGATGGTAAGGAGGGCACAAGCCCCCTGGGGATACAAGTCCACTGAAATGGCCAAGCTTCCAGCAAAGTGATAGTGGTTCTAGTGACTCTTGTTCTACCCTACCAACAGACAACACTCATTTCTGTCTTAGGGATTGGCATTACTTTCAAAAGGGAAAGACAGAGGCCTTTAGTGTTGCTTCCAGATTCTTTGTTAACCTGGTGGCATTTTCATTTCAGCAAGGGCTTGCCTTCTCTGTGCTCTGGCAGAAGCGATATAACCTGCACATCTGCCCATGCGTTTGCGGCAGTGTTTGGAGAAGCACACCAGAGGGCAGAAGCGATTGACTGCTTTCCGGAGCCAGGCTGGCGGGAGAGGGAATGCGGAGCCCTCCGTGCTCCTTCGCCACGTGTGAGCTGTGTTTGGGTGATGTGATGGGGCCGGTGGGGTGGTTTTGCGTGGACAGACCTCTTCTAGCGTGGCACTCTGAGTTGCTTCTCTACCAGTTCTCCTCCTCCTCGTGACTAAACTCAACCCAGATGGTACCTCCCAAAGTGAACAAACATTTATTTCCTCATTTAGTGCAAGAGTAACACAAACAAAATGTTAAAAATGCAAAATACAAAAAGTGGCATGATAAATGTGGTTCTGTGGCAAAGGAGTCACACAGCTGTGAAAAGACTTGTTAGATACATCTTGATAAACAATCAGGCAGCTTTAAATAGCCGTACCAGGAAAAATGAAATAAGGAGTACATTTTCCCTTTGAAGTTTTGACAAGGGTAGCAATCACAGATTGTACTATTTTTACTAACCTCACTAAGTATTTACATGCCTTTTTTTTCAAACTTTTCTTTTTTCTTTTCCAAGACAGCTGTGAGGAGACAGCATAGTTACTCACACTTTTGGGTACTCTGCAAAAAGAAATGTTGGAGAGGCTTTTGGATATATTCTCTCATTGTCTTCTGCATCATAGTGCAACATGTGGGCAGGATTTTCTGTGCCAAAAGAACTGAGAATATTCTTCTGTGCTATTATTGTCACCAAGAAAAAAACTGATTGTGCTGGCAATGGAAAATGTTAAATTTCAATCATGATGGATCTGATTTTTCAATCCCATACTGGAGGGCATGTTATGCCCATATCTGATTATCATATATAGCATTAGATAACAGAAAATACGGTGGTTTATAAATCTAAAATACCTAAACAAGGGTTTTTCTAGAGGTGAAACCAGATTTCTCCAAGTCACACTTGTATCCTTGGCAGCTAGTAGCTCTCACCCCATGGATAGAGCCTGCCATTTGTACAGCTCATTCAGACAAGAGCTGAAAAAGTACATCGTGGATGTTATTTCCTCTCCAGATGTTCTGTGTGACAAGTCCTTGCCACAGCTCAGTTGAAGCCCTTTGAGGCCAAAGCAGGACAATCTAAAAGAATGCTGCCAATTGAATGAAAAATATTCAATGTATTTTACACAGATTTGAACGTCTGTGGTGCTCAAGGAAGAGTTTAGGGAGTTCTGTAAATCACAGAATCATAAAATCATTAAGGCTGGAACATGTAATTAGCTTCACAATACTGATGAATTTTTTATCTGTGGTTTATGGCTAGGGAGTTTGGCACAGAAAAGATAAGCAGTTAGCCCTTGGGAAACAAAAATATTTTATGCCCTAGAGGGAAGCAGAACTCAAGCAAGTCAAGCAGTAAACCTGCCCATATCTTATTTTCCATAACACCATTTTGTGGAACTACTGTTTCTAATTTGGAGGAGATGGCAAACAACACTTCAAGGTTACAAAGAGGTGTTTTGCTTTATAGCAATAAAAAGAGAAGGGAAATGCATTTCTTCTCAGATCTCCTTCTTAAAGGTATCTAAGAAAATTGGCAGTTCCAATAACACAAAGCATAAATACGTGTAACTAATTATTCAATCTTCAAAAAGAAGGAGATTGTTTTATAATGTGTCCTTATTTTTAAAAAGGTATTTCTATCTTTTGCCTTCCAGTTTTTGATGCTGTATTATACACTTAAAATATGTTTTTAGCTTTCCTCCACAACCACTGGAATTAGAAGCATCGCTATTGTTGAGAATGAGAGCTTAAATCCCTTTCAGAAAGGAAATAGGATTTTCTGGGAAGCGCAATTTCTATGAGGCTCATCATAGCCACCTGGCTCACTGTCACTTTTTCTTCCCTTGGTTAGCAGAATAAAGTTTTAAAACATCCTTATCTCTTCGTGGGCAACATGAAAAGTAGACAGGATCACATAGCTGTTGATATGTTCCAGCTGGGATGTTCGATGCAGGTGTCTGGGTTCTGGTTTGCTGACTGGCCAGACTGGAAACGTCTTCCATGCACATGGCAGCTCCTCCTGGCCCTGGCAGACACTGCAATGCTCAGGGGACAGTAATGGCTGGAAGAAAAAGATTCCCTCTGATATGTCCTGGAGACCCCATTCAGAACACCCTAGGCTTAGCAGTACCACCATTTAGATGTATTTTACATGACTTAGGTGAAGCAGTTGGTGCTGCTCCTTGTTTGAAGTAGTGCCTTATCGCACCTCTGCAACCCTTGCTGTTGCCTGGAGATGCAGGGAGGAAATCAGGCACTGAGCAGCAGCGGTTAACACAAAAGGAGCAAGTACCCTGCCAAACATTTAAGAAGGGGAGTCCCAAGCCCAGGGGAATGCAGCTTGGCTTCCAGATCCTAGGCTGAGCTTTGAGGCTGTTAAAAAGAAACAGATTTTGTAGAAGTGTCATAGTAGTAAAAGGGCTTTCAAATTGGTTTTGAAACTTTTGACACCTGAAACAGTGTAAGGACAGATGTGTTGGTCTTCCTCCATGGGAAGGAGTGGTCCCACAGATGTATTGAGGTGGTTTATAAGTTGAAGGTGAGAGGTGAGGGGTATCTGTGTTTCACACAGGCGTGTTCAATTTTATGCATAAGCTAGGGGTGGGGCAGAGCAGTGGGTATTTCTGTCTGAATTGAGACACATCTCCACATTTGTGTGGTGTGGGAATGGGTAGTGGGGGTTAGAGGTCCTACAGTCAGGACCAGGAGGATCGTGGATACAGTGGCAGGGCCCCAGGGGCCTTCTGAGTTTCCAGAATTGCCATGATCAGCCAAGTCCTTCTGACCCACCAGCAGCAAAAGGCACCATCTCAAACCAGCTGAGAGGAGAAGGTGGTTACAAACCCAGAACAGCTTTCTGGAACCAATAGCCAAGGAGTGTGGGGAAAAAGAATCCCTCCTGAAAGGCTGAGCCCTGTTTTGGATGTGAGCCAGTGTGTGCCTTTCTCAGAATTTTAGGGGTGTGAGCAAATGGTCTGAGCACAGCTGAAGTTTACAAAAAATGTCTGTCAACAGGCAAGAATGGCTGTTCCTTTGATGTTTGGGCAGGTAATGCAAGAGCAGATACTAGGTTCACAGCCTACTTGAAGGCATACTACCCAGTTTCTAAATACTACTATATTATCAAAGATTACTAATGAAGTAACAATACTATGAGAGAATTTCATGGGAAGGAAGTGATTGTAATTCCAAACAACAGAATCAGAAGAAATGGCACCTGACCATGGGAGATAATATATTGCTCTGAGATTTGGTTTCTATAGAAGAGAAGAAGCAGGGCTTGGTTAGGTAAATTCCTGTCATGCCATTGAGAGAGTGCCCTGCAGTGTGACTTTCCTGCTCTGTCAGATGGAAGATGCTTTCTGTGGGATAGCTGTGATTATATGATTTTTTTATACAGGCTGCAGTTCTCCTGCCTTCCTCATCTTTAGGATACCAGCCACCTCTTAATAGCAGGAAACGAACGTGGCAAGGTAGAGGTCCTGATTTTGGTCGTGATGTTTTTTGGAAGAAGAGTAGAGACCCTGTTGGTTTTTGCCTGCTCTGGGCAGATTCCTGGTGACTTTCACAGCATTGCGTGGTGGAGACAGGCAGAAGGGAAATTATGGAAATGTATGCCCTCGGCTGGAGAGGGGGAAACATAGGTTTTACTGCACTGAGGGCTCTAGTTGCAAACTCAGCAGCTCTTGTGCATTATATAGATGTTAGATGGAAGAGACCAGCTGGTTAGTGGTGTCCTGCTTTTTCTGAGGATCCTTCTGACTAGCCAGTGTTTGACATATACAGTGGCAGAAAAATCATGACCAAGAACTTAGTGAATCCCACTGGGGCTACTACTTTGTAAACTACATGATAAACTAAACTAGAGGTACTCCAAATTCTTCCTTTTTTATCACTAAAGACAAGCCTTCCTAAGCCAGGAACCCAAATGTCGCTTTCATGTTGAGCTGAGATGTGGGAACATCCCAGCTATGAGGCAAAGCTGTTGTTGCCCCTGACCCGCTTCAGGAAGCGCTCCCTCAACAGAGACTGGCATACAAAAGTTCCCCTGGCAGGGATTCCCGCTGCCCGCCTCCTCTCCCGGCAGACCCAATCCGCTGAAAACACAGTGGTGCGACTGCATTGCCTAAGAACGAGAATATACTCGAAACCCGCGAGCCAAAAAGCACGGGCTTCTCTGGCCTTAAGGGTGTGAGCACTAGGTGTCACTGTAGCCCAAGGAAAAGGCAGCACCGCAAGGCTCCCAGAAATTGCCAGGGAAAAAGAAATTTTTTTACATTTCAGGAAAAGTTGATTCTACTGGTCGCAAAGAAATAAAAGGAAAAGACGACCATGTTATAAATACAGACTCAAGTACAAATATGTGAATTTTATGTGAATAGCATCTTTTATTCAGAAGGAAGACAGTAAATTGCTGCCTACTCTAGGATCACCTTTGTTAGCACAAAATGATAGAACTCTCATCTTGTTTCAGCTAAAGACTCCCATATTGAAAAAGGTCTGCTGTACTGAAACTGATAAATGTTTTTCCTTAATTAGCTGCAAACTTTACGAAACTGATATAACACCACTGATATACTTAAGACACAAGTGGATAAGAAACACAGTATGTAAGTACAGAGCACACCAGCAACAAACCTATGGAAAAACAGACATACCTCTCCAACACTTAACATCGTTCACTCATCTTTCTCTAAATTTTTAACCTTTCCCCGTTATTACTTTCCCCCTGCATCCTAGATATCCTTATTTCCTCTACTCTTCCAGTCTAAGTGTGTTCTGAAATAATTGCAGACATTGTGAATTGGAAAAATTAGAGTGACAAGTAAGAAACACAAATTTATATTCAGAGCAAATGAATCCTTGTATTTCTTTATGTCTGGATTTCATCATTTGCTGATTTGTTATGTAGAAGAGTAGTGTGAATAAGAAACAAAGTTCTGGCGATGGCTTTGGAGTTTTTTTCTGTCTTTTGACAAATGTTGGCTTCTGTCAAAATAACCCCCCATAAAACCTTACATAGCTCCCTTGTGAGTTCTTCCTATGCCAATTGAGTTCAAATGAAATGGAGTGGCTTTTTATTTACTTTTTTTTATTATTTATTAAATTTGTCCAGACAGCCGCTGGCTACCATTAGAAATTTGCAAATAAAACAAACAGCTTATTGATCTGTGTCAGCTCAGCTCAGAGTCCCCTCCAGGATAAACTAGACATGTTCACCACCATATCCTCAGGCAAGGGCCTGAGCAAACAGATGAACCATGCATCCTGCCCAAAAAATCAACATGCTGGGATACTGGCAGACCAACGGAGGAAATGATACCCACAGGCAGACAGATCTCCTGCTGGTGAGTAGGTAGGAGGCATTTCTATGATGAAATGTCCCTGCTAAGAATGACAGGTGAAAGACTATCCCTGCTGATCTTTTGCAAAGACAGAGAGGAGGACTGGGAGGTAGTTTGGTATCTGTCTTGCCTTCTCTCAGCAGTGGGCTCAAAGCTGGGCTCTGCATTCACCCACTGGTAGGAGCACTTTCCACTGAAATGGGTGGATAATTACAGATCCAAAAAGGTTTCTGGAGGAGGTGAGTCACAGGATTGGCTGTTCATTTTGCAGATGCAAGGAAAAGATAGATTCATGGTGCTAAGTGAGCTGCTCTTGACCCTGCTTTGAGAAGGGGGATGAACCAGAGATATCCAAAGCTCCCCTTCCCACCTCAGCTGCGTTGTGATCTAGAAAGTTTTTTCCATTTCTAGTTCCTAGGTTCATAGATTGTATTACAGAGAAATGATAGAGAAAATGAGATTCTGGTTTATACCTTTGCAGAGAAGGAAAAAACAGGGAGTTCAAAGTTGTCATAGTAGGATCAAAGCACTCTAAGAAAAGAATGTGACCTCGTGGTGGCCTACCAATTTTGCTCTAGTTTAGTTTAGGAACTGTCTTTTTTCACCTGGTTACTTCAAGTGTAAAATTATCCTGTTAAGAATGGGTGTTAGCAGGTTAAAGAGCTGCAGACTGATAAATGCAGGTCTCCTCAATCATGCTTGATGAGAGGCACTTACATGCCACATGGGCTGCCAACAGGACTATCTATCAACTCTGTAGGTGTCCAGACCATAACTGAGGTAAGCCAGCAGATGACATGACATTTTTCATAAGATGGGAATATCAAGATCTGTGACACAAAGCTAAGATCAGATGTTGTACTAAAAAAAAAAAAAAAAAAGATTTGAAGGTGAGCTGAGGTAAACTGGAAAGTTTTGGGTAGTTGGAATTTTTTAGGGTTTAATTACTAGTTAATTTATAATTAGGGAGAGATAAATTCATATAGTTAACATCAATTTAGCTTAAAACAGTGTTTTCCATAATAAATTTTGTTGTTTTATGTCAAAACCTACAATCAGAGTCCAGGTCTGTAAACAAGATGAATGTCTCATAGACCACTTGAAACGGCATTTTGCTTAAATCTCCTTCTGACATTTTTACTATAGAGTAGGAGTATGCTGCTTTCTTCTGACTATCTCAGTGACAGCAAGATCTAATGTTTCTTTGTCAGTCCTTGTGCTCTTGGTGTTTTTGGTGCCATTCCATCACTCTTCTTTCTTCTTCTGTCCTGTACTTCCTCTCTTCTCAGCTTATTTTCTTTCATCTGGTCCTGTTCATGTCTTTTCCATAAACTACTTGTTCTTTCCTCATTTTTCTTCCCTCCTTAAACACAAGCTCTCCTTCACCAGGGCCAATTCTGCAAATGTCTGAGTCTTGCTGAATCACTCATTAATATCATCCCCACAGACTTCTCTTGAACAATCATTTCCAACGGCACATCAGCACATCATGACTGCCAAAGAAGCCGCTTGAATGGAAACAAACTGCAACTCAACGTGCCCAGTGTGACACCAAACACATGTGATGTCATTCCACGACCACAAGACTTAGTGTTATTTTGTTTTGATTTTCCCCAGCCACTGGTACTGGACTAGCAGCTTCACAAAGAACAGTTATTTAATGGCAGCTGTATAAGCCAGAGAGTCTGAGCGAGTAGCTTGAGAAAGCTGTGATTTGATTTCATCCTGGCCAGCCTGAAAGTCTGAAGCATCTGACATTACACAGGCCCAGACAAACTGAAGACATAAGACAGTGATTTCATAAGAGGAATTGAGCTGTTATAATAAGCTTAGGGACCAAAAGGTGAACAGCAAAGGTTAAAGAGAGCATGTGGAAAGACAGTCTACTTTTCTTCCAGGATAAGAAGGAAAATATTTGTCTTCTTTCCTCTAGCTTGGAGCACAACAGAGCTCTCTCATTTCTTATTAAGTAGGAGGATCATATGATGAATCAAAATATGGAGCTTGCTTTTGGCTATAAAGTAGCAATCCAGACATAAAGTCTCTTTCTAGCCCTTGGCCAGCAGTCACTCGAGCACTATCATGTACTGTATGTGGCAGAGTATTTAACCTATCCCTTTTCAATGACATACAGCACAGCAGTTAAGAAGATCTAGATCAAGTGGAGTGAGACAGGCATGGTTTTGTCTTCTGATGGCTGCTTCTGTGAAAGGAGGATTGAACAGACCCTGCCTTGTTAACTAAGAAAAATAGACAGTGTCATCTGTATTAAGTCCTTGGGCTAAAACTAAGAGAAAATAAAATTGCAGTATCAGCAGATTCTTCTCTGTGGCTTTCCATAATGGAGAGGTGCTAAAGAACCCAAGGAGAGCAGGCACAAGCACATATATGTACCATCTTTCCACTGACTTCCTGTCAGGAGATGCCTCCTTCCAGGGGCATCCCTGTTCTTTTTTTCTTTACCCATCAGGTTACCAGACTTAAATATTTGTCTTGCTTATTTAGATCAATTTTAAATAATACATGGAAGGTTTCTTCCCAGGTGTTTGGTCAAAATCTAATGAAAATATGAGAGGAAGTGTTTAGATTCTCCTATTCATCAAATCCTAGCCTCCCTTAAGAAACACAAAAGCTTTATTTGTTGTAAATGCTGTGCTATAAGGCTTCCTCTGCTTTTAGTCACAGAGATTCTATCTGCTGACTTGTCCTGCTGTGCCAGCTCCATGCCTCTGCCATGGCCAAACATGACATTCCCAGTGTTTACGATAGATGGAAACTACAATGACAGTAAGTTCAGACATGTGCTCCAGGCATGCCTGTGCAAGCATCATGGAAAGGCTCTGAAAAACTTCCAGCTAAAATTTCCCTCTGTCATTCTGTGGTTTTAGACCCTTGCTAACAATTCAAGATATCAAGTATTAATTTTCTAGACATCTTTTCTGATTCTCAGACAACCCACAGAAATGCTGAAGTTTTCACACTGATACTTTCTCCTGAATGTACTTGCTTCAAAACTTGTTTTCCATAAATTGTCTATCTGCAAAAATTTGAGCCTGGTTGTGACAGGCTCATGGCATGGTATGATGTGATTGCTCTTATCTGAGTTTGATTAACAGGAAAGCGTTTCCTGCAAGAACTGTTGCACATGTATTTCTTTTAATAGTCTCATGGGAGAATATTCAATCAACTTTATTAATTAATTTTCTCTGGGCATTCATGCTAGTGAAATACAGTCAATTCAGTGTTTAAGGAAAGGCTGATATGTCAAAGGGAAATAGCAAATGGCATAAGCATATATATTTCATTGCAGTTATAGAAGATTCTTGGATTATTCTTTCAGTTCTGATTTTCTGGAATTTGAAATAGATTCATGAATTGGTACATTCCCACAAAGAATTAAATCTCAGTTTAGTTGCTCACAGAACTGTAATATATCCTCACAGATTGCATTGGAGCTTTGTATTTTAGCTCAGGTTATCAACACTAGGATCTGTAGGACAGAAATAGGAATGCCATGGGTTTTTTTACAGACTGATTTTCTGCTGAGCTCACTAAATGTACAAAGAAATATGCCAAACATCTCTCTATTTCAACCACAAATTTGCATTTTATCATTGCCTCATTCCAAGTTGCTTATTTCTCTTTCTTTCTAGGGTCGAATGACAATTTTCTCTTCTAAGGAAAACATATTTCTCATTACAACCTTTTAAAAACTATAAAAATAAAGCATTATAATGACAATTTAAAAATACCTGCTTTGGTTAGAAAATGGACATGTCAACAGGACATGCACTGACTTATGAACAAAAGTAAATAATTAATAAAAATATGTTTATAGGTTCATTTGAATTTGTCAGAAATTTTCTATCCAGGTCAACACATAAAACACTTTTAGTGTTGCCAGTTCACATAATTTAAGCTTCAAAGTTTCAAAAGTTGGTATTCTGCTGTGACACTTTAAATTGGCCCATTTGCAAGCCTTAAGCTGAATTATCACCAACATATTGAGAAGTGTCCACTGTGTGTGCAAGTGCAAATTATACAATTTATTCTGGGACAGAAATCATGCAATTGAGAATAAAAATAGTATCAGATGACTCAGTTTCAAACAAAAGTAACCCGACAGTGAGTATTTCCAACTCCTAAGTGGAGAACATGTGTATGTTAACATTGAAAGCAGAAGTGTTAAAATCACTGCCCCAAACAATATTAAAGTCTGGCGCATAAGAGAGTTAAAAAACCTCTCAGGAATGATTGCTTCAGAAAAGTGTGTGTGAACTACCTCTTTTTCCTCTGCAAGTCAGAGTGAAGGGAACAGAGAAGTTGTACTGGTGTATTATTATCCTTTAGCATAAAGACACCGATCACTCTGTCCTATGGAAAGTCCATTACTAGAGCACGACAACAGCTAATGCACCTATGCACTGGAAGTGGTATTATTAATGGCCCTGCTAATAGCTGGTGACAGTGAGAGAGTAAATTTCCACAGTTCACAGCCCTTTGTAAGTCTTCTTCTGGAACATTTCTCTCCACTATCATCACCCAGACTCCCCCTCTGACCTCTTTATCAGTCAGTGAGTGGTACCAGAGGCTTAAGACGTATAATCGCTGCAGTGTGCCATGTGTGCTCTGCAGGGCAACACAGCACAGGGAGAAACTAGAAAAAAACCCCAGTGCTTTAAAAAATATAAGTTCCTATTAATACTTTATGATGTGAAGATAATGTCATTTAGTTTCATTTTTCTTCTTTTGTGCTTACTTACTTCACATGAATTTTCATGTTTCATCTTCAAGTGAATCTTCTTATTTACAGCTATGCATCCTGATCTAAAATTCACCATGGGCAGTAGAAATGCTGCTGTTGATTTCAGTGGACTTTGGATCAAGCCCATAGCTACCTTAGAACTCTGTCTCCCCTGACTCCTAGACATGAAATCAAAAGCTGAACCTGGCTTATCTATGTATTTGAGGAATACAGAAGTAACATTAAAAGAAAACACTATTATGTTTGCTTCCACTTCTTCCTCCCTTTCAAGAGGAAGAGAAGTAGCTGCTCATTTCAGCAACTCTGCAATTAAAGGTTAAACACCAGCTATGTGTTACAGTTTATTTCAAGCATGCTTTGTGTTCAGCAAACCTCGGAAAACTGACTATTTTTGCTCCCACTTTTTCACTCAGTAGACCAAGTGGCTGAATGAATCCCCATGGTTTGGTACAGCTAATGTCACACAGATGTTGCTGAAGCACAGCACTGGCCCTTGGACTGTGCTTGGTGTCTGCAGGAGCACCTGGAGTCTTCCAGGGCCTTTGAAGCCTTGCACTTGGCCTTTCACAGAAACCTACCAAAACACAGTGATACTCCTGGTGCTTTTAACAGGAAGGGTTGGTGTAATGTCCTGCTCCATGTGAGACACCAAAGGCATCACCTGTCACTGCTCCAACTCTTGTAATTGCAAAAGCTTCTTTAGACCATTCATAAAGGTTACTGTACTTCCATGGAAACCTAAGTTATGAGGTTGGCAAAACCACCCTGGGTATCTTCTCTCTAAAAAGAGACAACATGAAAACAATATAAGTGCGTGACCATCAATTTCTCGTAATGTAGATTTTGAGTCTGCATTTCTTCAGCAGCATCAAGGAATTTGTATTGCATAGCATTTTCCATAATTAAAAGATCAGTGAACCTATTTTCAAGTTTGCTTTACAGTAGCAGTAACTTCAATCTTTCTGTTACTCTTCTTAGTGTTCTTCAGCCTCCTAGAAGAGCACTTGAATGAATCACTTAGTGTATGTTAAAATGTTTAAGTTCTTAAAGCAATCTTTTAGTTGGTTTGTTTCCTTAACACAAAATTTGCATATAATCCTTATTCAAATTCAGAAAAGCTGTTTGATTAGCATGATGCAGAGAACTACCCTGGTTTGCACAATATTGTTGAGTACTGGTCAAACAGGGACAATTTATACACTTTTCCCCCTTTTGTTTGGCTTTGATTATTAATACTGGTGGTACTTTTCAGCTTTATTAGTGACCCCAGGGAATTAAGGAGGTACCTTTTCTGATTTTTTTTTCCAGGAGTGCCAGCTCTAAGAGTCAGGTCAACATATAAAACACTCTGATTAAGGGCAAACAGGACCCAGAAGCTGTTAGGGAAGCACTGAGACTATGGCTTCCCAATGACTTGTCATATCATTGAAGATGATTCTGATATTTTGGCATCTGGACAATACCTTGACTCTCTCTGCCTTAGCATCTATTTCTGGCTGTCTACTTTAATGAAACTTGGAGGATCTTAACTTTCTCAGAGATCGTTATTCCTCTATCAAATCGCTGAATGGATTCATTGGGAGACGGGGCAGAAGGAGTGGTCAGACACAACCAGACGTACGCAGGTCATGATAAATGTCTCATTTCTCTAAGACACCAGAGGCAAAATCACCTATCATGTTATATTTTAAAAGAGTTTGTATTTCTGCAGATTTTGCACGGGTAGCATACAGCTCCTTGCACTGGGCAGGCAGCAAGACAACCAAGGTAAAAGGTGGTTTGCAAGCCTGCCTTCTCAGCAGCTTCATGAGGAGAGAGGGGCAGCTCCTCTGAGCCAGCCCCTCCTTTGCCCGGGACTAGACCTTTCCAGGTGCAGCACATGCTGGCCCCACTCCAGCAAAGCACTTAAGCACATGCTTAACTTTCAACACATCAATTACTCATGGAGAAGTCAAGCCCAGAGAAGCTGCTGCTGCAGAGATAGCGGTGAAAAGGAAATGGGGAGGTGGTGACCTTATTGCCTCTCTTTCCCAATGGACCTGTCTGCAGACATCATTCAGGGCCTGGGGTAAAATGATCACGGAGGCTAATAGGTCAATGACCTGCTACTCTGTCCTTAGCCCAGCCCCAACCTTTGCAAAAGAGAGGGGAAGGGAGCAGAGAAGATCTGTACAGTTTGTCAGATGTTATCACACTTGATAAGGCAAAGCTTTGCTTTCAGGAATTTCTTCTTCCCTAGTTTGCTATGAAGAAAGATGGCAACCCAGAGATCTGTAGTGGTAAAGAGGAAATTCACAGTCTTTTGTTCTTGCTCTGCCACTCACATCTGTGACAGGTTTCCTTTCTCCCTTAAGCTATTCCAATTTCTGGCTCTGCATGTGTCAAAATAAGTTTCCAAAGAAAACCACAAATGTTTGGAGTAATTAGGGCTGTCATTTTATTATCAGGTGAAGGCACACCCCTTCCCGAAGAAGAGTACACCTCCTTGTCAACAGCATATTGTAGTGATGATGAAGAATTTAACATTTGTCTCTTTGGTTAATGAGCATTTTCTGTCTTTTCACTTGAAGGATGGGATAAGGAAAAGGAGGAGGATTGCCTGATGTTGCTGCTATATGGGCCGTTGTCTGTTTAAAAAACGCTTGGAAAATGCTGTTAAGAGGTAGACAACTCAACAACAACAAATGCATAACCACTAAAACACACAAAAGTGACCTTAGAGTCACCTCTTCAGACATGTGGAGACATACCTGAATTTAAAAAAAAACTAAAAAAAAAAAAAGAAAAAAAAATCACAAATAACATTCAGAAAAATTGAAATGCAACAAATTGAAAGACAAGATCTGTTCCTTCAGATCTCCCGCAACATGAAAAATATTTTCTAAATGTTTGGAGGATATCTTTAGAAATACATGCAGCCCAGATCCTCAGTCTTCCAGAGAATACCTCAGGGGCACATCTGAATCTCCCTTCACAAGACACAGTAATGACAAGCATACCATGAACCTATTCTCAAATGTTCTAGTTAAAAGTAAGTCTCCTCTCACCAATATAGTTTCTTGACCATTCAGGTCAAGGTATAGATAAGGACAATTTGGTCCCATCAACAGATCCTAGCACAAGTGGTCTGTGAAACATAGCACAGGGGAGGAAACAAAGACTTTGGGTGATACTAAATTAGTTTAGCCATCATTTCATTTTGCTGTAGCCAGAACAAAACATTTTAGCCTGGAGAAGCATTAAGTGTTGTTAAATGAGTCTGTGCTCCAACTCCATTGTGAAATTTTGCCCTTCTGCAGGATTTCTGATCAAGCACCAGTAGCTCTTTGCAAACATTAAGTGCTGTGTCCCTACAACACACCTGGCAGGCAGATACAATATCCTCTTATCAGATGGGCAAAAGGAGCTGCACAGTGATCATGAGTGCCTCAGCCACGCAGCGCAAGCCGACAGGAGAGGCAGCAAAAAGCAGAAAGTCACAACTGCTGGACTGATGTTTTAACTACATGGCTTCTGCTGGAAACCAGTGGCCACTTGCAGTAACTGCCAGTACAGAGATGCTTCAAGCAGAAATAGGAATGGGGTGAGGAGTAACAATGATACGATTTGCAGATGGCTTTCATTAAACTGAGTTTATATTGGATTAAAGACACAATTTAGAGTCTACAGTAAAACTGCTTGAAATAGTTTAATCTAATCTTGAAGAGGCTTTTTGACCAAATCAAACATTTTGTTATGAATTTTGCAACTCCACTGAAATTTCCTGGGGGATTCCGTGCTTGAAAAAACCCAAAAAAACCCCCAACCCGCCTCCCAAAAAAAAAAGGAATTTCAAAACAGTCATGTTTGTGAGTTTTATCACTGAAAATGAGATATATTTTATAGAAAATGTGTTTGTACTTCTAAGAATAACTTTTATTTTTGCTAGCTCTTATCAGGAGAAGCTTTGTCATTGATTAACATAAGTGACTGACTGAGGTACAAAAAATGTAAAAAGCAAAATGGTTTTCTGTGTTACAGTAGTAACAAGAAAATACTTATTCCAGTGACAAAACTAGTGGTAATCAACTTTTCTCAAAAGAAAACTTGTTTCATGCCATATTTGGTGTCTGTCTTCAACCTTTAAAAATATTATTGTTTTCATAGCAAAATTGTTTTCACATGGCATTGTTTTTGTTCAGGGGTTTTGGTAGCCTAAAAAATAATAGCCTAGAAAATAATTGTATTATGCCAAAAGTCACCATTTTCACATACAGTCATAAAAAACTTAATCAAAGTTCAAATTAGCCTGAATCGCAATGCACAATCCAAATAAGGTTTCATACATGCTTAAAACTCCATTTCCTGCTGTATTCTTGGATGTTAATGTAAGTTTTCTGAAGCTTTTCTTTTTAGGGACAAGTCCACATGGGTAATCTCATGGCTAGACACTGAAGCTACAAGTGAACAAGGTGATTAAAAGTTTGCCTTCTTTGAACAGTCAAAAGAAGTAAAGGAATTGCCTTACTAGGTTTTGGAGCCTATATGTGATTGATTAAACACCCAAACCAACTGAAACTTTAGCTGCCCTTTCCTTCTAAGTTTCAGCTGCTCAGAACTGGCTGGGGACCTCAGGCTCCAGTAGAGGGACCCAAAACCCACCTAGGCTGGCTCCTTGAAGGATGGAGAAATCCCTTCTGATTTTGGGTCATAAAAAGAAAAATTGTTTATAAGCATGGAAAAGAATATTCATATTTGCATAAATGATAATAAAATGTTGTGAGGGAGATTAATGGAAGGGATGGAGCTTGCAATTCTAAAGCAAAGAACAAAAAGCAAAACCACCCCTCCCCCCCAAAAGATTCAGAAGTCCCATCAGACCAAAACCAAATGTTTTCAAAATCTGCAAAAACCGTCTGGTATAAAATAATTTCGAGTTTTGATGACAGTGCAGTTGGCAATAAACTATAAATCACTGCACACAGAGGTTTCTAACTGGCAAGTGGCAAACACATGAAGGCTGTTTCTCCATGCTTTTGGCTTATTTGAATACAATTTTTTGAAGTTATTCACAAAGAAATAAGATTTATACAGTACTGTGTTTCTCAGCCCTTTTAATCTCTCTGATCCCCTCTGGATAACTCCAGTTGAAGTTAACAGAGCACTAGAGGCTTGCAGTGGTTGTGGTCCTAAATGGCCTTTGGATGTCACTACCCAGGTACTGGAGAGAAGCTCAGAGGCACAGAAGAGCTGTGGTAGGAGATTAACTCCAACATCTGCCACCAGGAACACTGAAGAGGTGAGACCTGTGGTGCATGTACTGGCAGCAGGGAAAGACGTAGCCGCAGCTCACAATTTGCCAGATATGGGGTGTTTCAGCAGAATTGAGGCCAGAGGCAGAGTCTGCTGCTCACTGAACAGATTTGGTCTCTTATTTGGGAAAGGAATCTTTTCTCACTCTTCACTCTTCTTCTACATTGTTGGGGAGTTTTTTTGTTCTTTGTTTTTTTTTTTTCACTTTTCTCTCTAGCTTCATCTTAAAAGTTAAAGAACAGAAGCTGAACAAATGTGTGCACAAGGATGTGGGTAGATGGTTTTATAACAGCTGCTGTATTGCTGTCTCCTTCACCTTCCAGGAATTCCTTATTCCACAGTATTCCCACCAACAAAATAAAAAATTAAAACATATTCCCTGTTTCTGCAACAGTCATTGCTCAATAGTATCATGTAAGACCCTAGCAAGGCAGAACCCTCTCCAAGATTCCTCCTGGGGACAAGAAGGATCCTGGCAAAATGTTCTTCAACATCTCCCTCTCTCTTAACCTGCTGTGATAACATTTCAGTCAGAGGCAGGAAAAGACTTGTCTTCCAGCAGTGGATCCATACCTGACAGTGGCAGGAATGGAGAAAGGTGAATTAATGAAAGGCAGGAATTACCTGCATTACACTAGCATCTCAGGACTCTTCCATAAGGGCCCATGAAAGACAAAGTTCCTCCATCATACCTAGTGAATCAATTTTCAGACACAATCTGCACATCTATGTCACCAACACTCCAATATAAATCTACTTTTGTTGCCACCTGCTGTATGCTGCAGAAGCAGGTGCACACAGGACCATATTCAGCACTGGCAAGTCATCTGAGTATTTCATAGCTTCTCAGCAAGTTTTGAAAAATTCATACAGCTTCTGGTTCAGCCTGCAGCCAGTGATTTTCCTCCAAACTTCTGACTCCAGCAGGTCAGCAGTCAGGACCCCACTACAGTCTCACTGCTACATGCAATGGGTGTGATTATATGGTGGGGTGTGGCTTTGAGGTGCTGCTAGCCATAGGCAGGCATGACAAATCCCAGCAGCCTGAACCTTTCTTCAACCCATAGTGACCTTAGCAGGCTGTTCAGAAAGAGTATTCATTGGATTGGATTGGAGTGGGAATTATTACTGTGTATACTGACGCAGAGTTAAACACAGGCAGAGACAAACAAGAGAGAAGGGATACTCCCCAGGAGCATTCAAAATGAAGCTCTGTATTGGGGGACGAAAAGAAATTAGCCAGCTGAGATTGATGTTGGAGAACAAATGTGGTTCGTATTTTATTAATAAAAGAGGTCTCCCCACAAAGGAAATTCCCATCTTGGCCTGGCGATGTAGAACTAAGTGGTAATGGATACATGAAATGCCAAAACCCATAGATCTCTAGTTACACCAGAGCAGACACTCTTTGGGGCTTGTAATTACAGGGAGCTGGCAGACATTCAGATTTCATCTTTGAGAGAGAAAAGGACTTTCTGCTCTCCTGCCAACTGGGATGACTTAGCTCAGTGCCAAGTTGGACATACCTTCCAGAGTATTTGCAAAGTACCATTCAGCTCTATCTCAGATTCTTTCACTTTCCAGGTTTCTGAAAATGAGCAAATAAAATATTTGTAATGGCACCTGTAGCAGTGAAGCATCTCAGAGAGAAAAGCCAAGTCCTGCCTCCCAACCAGAGGAAAGCACAGTCGAGAAAAAGCAATAGCTCAGAGCTGTGTGGGATTGAAACAGAAAAAAAATCGTAATGGCTGGGGAACAAAAGATGTGTCAAGGACAGTAGATATTCCTGGACACAGGTTTGCTCTCTGGACCTATCTCAGTGGTGTGGATTAGGCACTGACATACCAAACCATGGGGCAAATGGTTTCTCAGGCTGAAGACAAACTGGCCAGGGGTCATCTGTATAGTCAAGACCTGTTGTAACAAAACCAGAAAATCCAGACCTGCCCTCTGTTGCTCTCTTCAGATTATCCCTGTAAATTTTCCCTCAATTTGTTGTACTAAGATCAATACTACCAAGTCTGCCCTGGGAGATTTATGCTGACTGCCAAGGTGGCAGATGATGAACTATCTGATATTAAGTTAGACCTCCTCATATGAAATATGTAAAACCTGTGGGCAAAAGAGCAGTCCCAGTACTTCTTAGCCAAATTCTGCTCTCAGTTACACCAGAGGAATGCAACTGAAGCCAATATGATTTACAGGAATAAATGACAGTACATGGCTTGGGTTTTTTTTGAAATGACATGTAGATTCCAGTTGTAGCTAATAGGACTGGCCACAGAAAAAACTCAAAGAAAAGTAACACTGTTGTTTGTTTTCTTTCCCTAACTCTAATGTCAGCCCCAGTCTAACAAAGCAGCCTTTTGCTTAAGCGCTGAATTTGTTAGCCTAACTTATTTTCACTGTCTATCCCAAATTTCTATAAAAATGTGTTAAAAAGAAATAATCTGTTAATGCCAAAAGTTCTCAAATACTCTACTTCACAGGCATAGTATACACTAGAAGGAGCTTGCAAGTATAGCTGTGCTGGAATTTTTATATCAATAAACCCCAGAGGGGTGGTGCAACTCCTGACACTGCAGTGGTTCCAAGGATGAAATAACACATCCTGGCAACCCAAGCGGTTTTTGCCAGCAGAGCTGCAATGCGTTTTTTTTTTTTTTTTTTTTTTGTTTTTTGTTTTTTTTTTTGAGACGGAATACCAACAAAAACTTCTCCTGAGAAACCAAGCAGGGACTCCACGTTAGCTGGCTGCTTGGGATGCTCATTTGGCACACAGGAGACAAAGGTGTGCATCCCTGCTTGGCTCAAACTCAAATCAGCTGCATCAAATCTTAACCCCTCTCCTAGTGAAAAGTCTCCCTGGCCCTGCTGACCGCCAAAAGATCCTTCTGTCCTCCTGAGCTCGTCTGTCAGAGCTGCTCCATAATAGTTTGATCAACGGGTGGTTAGGATGGGATGTGGGAGAGCTGGGTGTCATTTAGGCTCGAAGAAGGGTGTCCTATATCTCCGGACATCTCAAGCAGCAGCCTTTTGGCTGAGGGGAATAGTTCTGTCTGCTTGTCAGCAGAAGCACTTGCTGGAGGTCCAAGGAATCTTTCCTGACAAGTATATTATTTCAGTTGATGTGCCCTCGCTGTGAAAAGCATAGCTGGTTGTGGAGGGCTGTGAGCCTTTGACTCAGGAGTCCCCTGCCCTCCCTTGGGGGAGAGAAGCCTGAGGGCAAAAGGACTCCGAGATGAGAAATCTCTCTCTAGGTTATGGTTACAAAGTGAACCACCCCCAGCATGCCTTGTTTCTGTAGGGTAATACCTTGTATCCAGTTGGTAAATTGGGTCCTACCCCACCCCCTGCCTTTCCCATAAAAAGGCCCAGGATCTGCCCTGAATCAGGGAGCTGTTGTCCCTGGCCTCCCCTTCCCAGGGACTGCTGGACAATAAAGCTATCTCTGTGGCACTGCCACACACGGCTCCTGTCTCTCTGTCCCCGAGTTTGCCCTGGGTGATCTCACAAAGAGATGGAATCACAAGAGCTGGAATCACTTGGAGCTGGGAAATGGCTACGCTTGCTGAGGTCACCGCTGTGCAGGGAGGCTGCCTTGGCCCCTAGAAGAGCTGTTCTTTGCTGGACACTCTCTCTAGGAAGGTCCTGGCTTACTGGTGCTTGACCAGCATCAAACCTCTTTGTGACAGCTGGTATGTACTGGCACAAAGACATGCACATTTTGTTTCCCTGAAGAACTTCTGATTGACTCTTGTGAGCTCAGGAAAGGCCAAATGATCTAAGGGTTATAAGTTGCCAGTTACAGGTACTGTTTCACATTCTTTCTTAGAAAAATAGTTACGAAACTACTGGATTTTCTTTCCCTATTTTTTTTCTGTATCTCTTCCAAGGCAAAATACTTTGCTTTCCCAGTGGAAACCAATCATTTACTAAATATGTAGTGTAATTCCTATCACTGTCTCTCAAGTGGGTCAGTGTTTACACTTCATAAGCAAGAATCTTTTCTCTTATGCCATAGTCACTGCATAGAAATAAATACAAGCCACAGAACTGCACAAATCTTTGCTGAGACACAAAATTTTAAACACCTTATGGATTAGTGTTTATGAAGCCTGTCAGAGGTTTAAAACCACAATGAGAAAGATTTTCTTCAGGTCTGAGAAATGAACTTTTAGTCTAATGTCAGCCCTACGCTGAAAAAGCATTGGCAGGTTGTTTGTCTAAGCCAACAGATCCTTATTCAATTGTTCATGATGTCTCTCCACTTAATTCTTGCTATAAATTTGTCTCTTTGCCACGGTCTTTACACTGTACCTCAGCGTGCCCCAGAGACATGGTGAGCCAGCAACTCAACCACTAACTCAGCCTAAGGAGAAATGCTAGCAACAAAGACCAGCCTGCCAAAACTCATAAAACTTGCTGCTTTTTGCCTCACTTTAAAACAAAAAGATAATATTGTCTTTTCTCTAAAGTGGTAAAGCAACACATGCTCAAATGAGTTCTTGACTTTACTCTACAGGATTTTTAAGGGTTTTGAAGAAATCTGGCACTTATCAACACATTCTCCAAAATGTATGGTTGTTAATTAGTTTAGTAGTCAGCATAAGTAAAAAACAAACTGGTGGCAGGAGGTGCACCCAGTGGCTTTTGGAAGGCAATGGGAAGTACATGAAAATCACAGCTTCTGAAATACTGAATAAATTGTAAAGGAAAGAACTGATTAAAAGCTGAGAGGTAGTCATGTCCATTGCCATGTTAACCTGATGTTTTACTGTTACCACCGTGTCTATGAGAATGTACCTGTACTTAGCCGCTGGGCAAAAACAGCTCAGGAAAATCAAAAACATGAAGACAAATGAGCATTTTTCCCCAAATGCATTTTTTTCTTTTTTTTTCTCTTTAAGATTTAAATGAGATTTTTGCATTATTTGTCAATTTTTCACTCTTTCTGAAGAGAATTTGGTAAGAAAACATGACTCTCAGCAGACTAAAAGCCACTGCTACCCGATGAAAAGCAGAATTTGGCTAGGTCACGTGCAGCAATTTTTGCACAGACCACTGCATGCTGAGAATACCACTTTCCCACCAAAAGTGCCTGCTACTCTGCATATGTCCTCAGGAGCACTCAAAAACTGGCTGCGGGAATCTACTGCACATCTGCACCCTCTGTAAGGCCTGCTGGGTAGATATTCCTGCTCTCCCCCAATTTCAGGGTCCTCTCCATCCTTTTGTTTATATTTCCCATATTTCACCCCTGCAGATGAGGCTGTTGTTTGTAGTCATGAGTTATGTTTTCTCATCTAACACAGAAGATTTTTTCTGGCTTTCCTTGGACAGTCAAGGAGGGCAGAAAGGAGCAAATACACATTTCCTTGCTGCGTGCCCATTATAAGGAGGGTGTAGGAGTGAAGGGCAGAAGGGCTAAGGAACAACTAGCATATGCCTGTTTGTTTTCTACTTCCTAATGTCTTAAAAGGCAAGGTGCCCTGAAGAGGGAAGCCCTCTGTTTATGTACGAGGCAGGAACGATGTGGGAAGGGACAAGGATGGCTGCTCTGCATGCTCAGGCAGCTTTGCCTCTGTCCTGTCCTGGGCTGATCTCTGCCAGTGGTGACAGTGAGGTGCTGGAACTGGGCCCATTTCAGCCTGGGCATCTGGGCTGAGATGGCGAGGTGTGGTGAAGGCTTTGCAAACACCTCATGCCCACAGACGCTTGGCTTGGGACCATGGAGCTCCCTTTACACAGGGCTGAGGAAGAGCAGTGAGAATGTAATGGGTTTTGGGTTACAACAGGTTGACAAATCTGAAATAGCAAGCGGGTACACAATACAAATGTCAGTGCTGGGGACTGGAAATAAAAATATTCGCACACTACACCTAGCTTTTATTCCACATTTAGGACTGCATGAAATTTCCACTGGTAAAATACCACACTTTTCCTGTGAAAGCATTTCCATTTGACCTCTTAGGATCTGAAGAATGTGACCTCTTCCTATTCTTCTGAGAAGCAGTGCATATGGATGCTGAAGTAGTACATCTCCAAGATCTGCTCAGGATCTTCCCAGTAAGAAGATTTCCAGTATTTTTACATTTAAACTGCTTGTTCCTTCTTTTATTTGAAAATAAAAAGAATTTCCTCCATAAGGTGATGAGCCATACAGTAAACAGGTAATGATAGCAAAATAAGTCTGTCTAAGGAAAGGGAATAATAATAATAATAATAGATAAACACATATTACTTTTGTGCTCAATGATTTTGATGTCTTAGATCTTCTGGTGTTATTTTGTGTTCTTATTTTCTGCTGCATCCTATGTAACCGAAGTCAGCTTCTACCCTGGCTCTCAGAAAAGCATTTTACAGCCAGTATTTCACTTCATGCCATAGCTCTTTTCCTATATGATTTTAATGGTTGGTGCTTCTAGATGCAAGCATTAGGGGAGAATTTTTCCCCCCCCAACAGAGCTCCTCCTGCTGACGTTCTCCAAAGCATGGTTTGTGTCCAAGGCTCTAAGAATCATTCGGAATTCCATGGTTGTTTCCACACAGTCAAGCAGCAGACCAGATTTGTCAGCAACACTTCCAAAAGGCTGGTTTTATTCTCTTTTTCCTTCTTGCCTCTGTTGGTGCTTACATCCTTCTTGCCTACACAGGTGCTCCTTTAACTCAGCCACCAGATGGTTTTTCAGGGTTTGGTTCTTGTCCCAGCCATGCCATCCCAGGGTCTACACTTGAGTGAAAGAGGAACACCTCTGGCTTCTCATTAAACCTCTGGTTTAATGCAAGGTGAGTGAGTGAGTGAGTGAGTGAGTGAGTGAGTGAGTGAGTGAGTGAGTGAGTGAGTGAGTCAGTCAGTCAGTCAGTCAGTCAGTCAGTCAGTCAACAGCAATGCCTCTTTCTGCATTGGAATAAGCAATGTTCTGAGAAGCCTAAATCTTGCTGGCATTGGGTGATGGAAGAGCATAGAACTGTCTCTGGCAGATGGGAATGCTACTAGCACCTCATCTCAAGATGAAAGTGGGGTTTTTTTACTATTGTTTTTGCCCTGAAGAGGTTTAAGTCCTCTTCCCCATACTGACTACTCACTAAGATGTGATCAATCTCCATATAGTTAGCTCTAATAATGAAAAATGCAATGTGCTGAAACTCAAAAGTCTAACTGAAGGATGGTGATTTTTAAAGCTGTCTGTTTTCCTAAGGACAACCAGCCACACACACTGGTCTGTTCCTGTGCAGTTTTGATTTGACTTCTATATTCTGTCCCCTGAAAGGTTGGTTTGATGACTTTATTTTTAATGATCAATTAATGTGTAGGCCTTGGCATCTTGGAATGAGGGTTTGGCTCACCTGTGTAACTCTCAAAAAACAGGATTTCAGCCTCTGGCTCCCATAAACACCTAAAAACTCCAGGTTTCATGTGGCACAGAACACAGCTTAGTCATCAACTGCTTGCTCACAGCTGTGTGAAAACTTAAAGAAGTTTATAAAGACCATTTTCTACTTTAAAATTAATTAAAAGAATGAGCAATTTTTAGTTTTTTAAGAAGTCCCACAGACTCCTAGGTTTTTTTTTTTTTAATTCATCTTCCCTAATACACAGAGCAAACACAAAGTAAGACAGCAGACAATTTTATTGTTCCTTTAAATTGAACATGTTATATATGGGATATCACCCCTATCAAGTACGAGAACTCATCAATACAATTCAATGGTAGCACAAGCACACTAGAGCTGGAGTTTCTCAAGTTTCTATTTGTGAACTTTTAATTCATGCTCATTTTAAAGACATGGGAGACTTGTCATTGATGTCAGTTGGATGTGATTTAGTATCTTTATTTAAAAGAAGCTCAGAGATAATGCTGTACAAGTAAAAAAAAAAATAATGACTTCTATATTGTTATTATTTATTACAGGCACATTCAGTCTCTGTCACTGACTGGGACTCCATGATGCTCAGTAATGTACAAAGCCGGGAGAGAAAGGTATGTCCTAGCCACACAACATGGAAATAACTGTTCTATACTTGCTTACATGTCTGTAAGTGCCTGTGTGTTCTCTAGGTATTACAAGAATTGCTTGCTTGAGTTTTAGTATTATTTCCCATTTTTTTTTTTCAAATTATAAAAGTAAATCAAGTGTTTGGTATAGCTCAAGTGAAGTGAAGAATATATTTGCTTCTTGAGAAGCAGCAAACTTGAAAAGTGGGTGTGAGCAGAGAATGTGCTTGGTAATTCTTTGAATAGGGGTGCCAGAAATTCATAGGAGAAAAAGAATCTCTTTCTCAGAATTGCATTATCCTCTGCCAAACAACACCTGATCCTGATAAGCAGACTCCTGAATGCTTACATACCCACACCAAGTAACTCAGCTTGGATCTAGCAGTCCATCCCTGTCACTGTATTGTAAACTGAGAGGATTTACTTTCTGTAGTCTTGATAGTCAAGAGACAGATAAATCTTCCTTTATCACAATTAGATTTTTCAAGATCTCTATGGGAATAATCCTGTTGAATTTAATGCAGGGTGGTGAACCATCCACAGGATTTTAGAGCAGCCTGCACAATTCTATGGCAGAGGGATAATTCCCTTTTGCTTTCTCTGACCCAATTAGAAACATGAAATGAAAGCACTCATTACATTCTGCTGAGTCTTTCCTGTATGTTTGGATCCACTGCTGAACTATATAGGATGCTCCATGAGATTCCCTTTTTCTGCACAACACAAGTTACTTTCCTCAACAGCTCTAGAGAGGCTCAGGGGAAGAAAAGAATACATGGGTCTCATTACGTGAATGGAAGTGTAGGGCCTCAGGAGACTTGTGTACAAGCAGAGATCGAGTGTGGTCACGGTCGAGTGTGGTGTTAGGTGGCAACTGACTCCAACACATGACTCAGAACCTGTCTAGTTGTGGGGACTGAGGGCTGAGCTCAGGATAAACCCACCACTGACAAATTACAACAAGTAATGCAAAACAAATTTTTCCTCCAGTGGCATCTATGCAGAAGGGATGGCTCACTGTATATTGTTGTGAACGGACCTATGAGTCCTTCTGGAAGGCTGTCTCCTTTTTAAATGGGAGCTCAACATCTGTAAGGAATATTAATGTGACTCTCTCAAAATCCTTCCCTGGCTATAGCAAGGAAAAGCTTTTCTTTCCCTTTTTATAGTCGCTATCTAATCAGACTGGAAGTTCTTGGAGGCAGGTAGGCTTCTTGCCACATGGTGCTGGAAACTCTGCCTCCTAAAATCACTCTGTCTTTTACATTATACAGTGCTACATTCAGTTGCTTAAACCTTGCTAGCTTTTTATCACTTGCTCTCATATTTTCCTCTAAAAATACGTACTTCAGGCTGAGTTATCTTCTTGGATGGGGGGACAAAGAAAGGATAGAAATTTTAAATGGCATTGTCAATTTCTTTTGAGGAAAAAAAAAGCTGGGGAAATCAAAGTAGAGAAAATAGTAGTGTATATTTCACAAATCATCTTTATTTTAAAACCATAATATCAACATTTTCTGGACTCTAAACTTGCCTTTTTGAAGAATTTTGGCCTTTTGGCTATTGTCAAATTTGTGTAAATCCACTCACCTTCGACTATGTTATGAAACCCCAAAAACCCAGTTTGTTTTTATTAGATCTATTTCTCTTTCATTCTGAGGGTGTATTTTTTTCTGCAATATGAAATTCAAACTGCTGTGTCATTTAGCACGTCCTGAGAGACAAACCAAGTGCAAAGGGACTGTCAGCCATGAATTGCCTTTGCCCAGCTGCATGCCAGCAGTGCAGGGGACACTGAACTGAAGGTGGAGGAGCTGCGGGATTTGCAAGATACAAAGAGCATGGCAAAAGAGAAGGGAAAGCAAGCATGGGTTTGTGATGAAAGGGACATGGACCTAAACTAGGAAACAGACTGGGGTGGATTGGAGGACATGGAAGAGGACTGGAAAGATGAGGGAAATGGGACTTTGTACATGTGGTGAATAATTTTGAGGTATGAAAGAGCCTAGTCATGGTCACAAGAAAAAGTTCCTTCTCTCTCTGACAGAGACATTAACATTGCCAAGTTTCACCCAGCTGAGAGGAAAGGGCTATGAAGCCCAGGCTGGCAAAACATATTGCAGTGCCTACTGCAGCAACTGGCAACTTGCTGTCACTAGGAGAGTTGCTGCTGGTTTGAGAGAAACAGAGGTCTGGTGCAATGAAGGGCCTCAAACATGCTACAACCTAGGCAATAACATGTGATAGCTTTATTTTCTTTTCCCCATTTAAAAAGCACAGGAGATATTACAGGACATTCACACAGAGATGTGAGCAAATATTTTGTTGATAATTGCATCTTATAAAACAAAACCTTTTGAAAAGGGGGCTTTTCAAATTCTTGTGATTGTGGGTGCTCACTGAGACCTGGTGATGCTGTGATTACTTTGTTGGCTCCATCCATTGAACACTGTAGGATCTGGAAAAGTCAGCAGTAGGTGTCTCAAGTAGGGCACCCAAATCTATCTGTAATTAATACCTACTTCTCTCCACCTTGGTTCACCATGCATGCAGCTACTGCTCTAGAGAGCATGCTCTATCCTGAGCCCCGCACTGAGCCACGTGTGACAAGCCTGCAAGGATGTCAGACCTGAATGCTTGAAGAAATTATCACTTGTGTGCTGGGAGTGTGCCGCTTTGCAGCCTTCCTAAAGCTCTTTTGTGTCCTCTCCCACAAACACGCACTCACGGAGAAAAAAGCAAGCCCTGATAGCTTCAGCGTCCCTGGTAGTACTACTTAACTCTGGGGATCTCCTCAGGCTGGCAGCCAGCGGTGGGTCCCCGGGGAGGAGCTGGGAACTTCAGTGACAAAATTGTAGTGAAAGGGTTTCTTTCAGGCAGCAGGGACGAGGAGATCCTTCGCAGTAAGGAAACATTAACATACCTCTATTTGGCTCCAAAGAGATGAGCGAGTAAAGCGCAAAACTCTGGGGTGAAAAGTTTCACCTGGCAGTAACTGCACGCGTAGTGGGGCCGCGCAGCCTCCGCATCTCACCGGGGTATCCCCCATCCCCCGGGCCAGCAGGGCCCGCTCCCCGCCGTGCCGGAGCGCCTGGCAGCCCCCAGCGACGCCCGGCTGCCCCACGGGGAGCTGCCCCCTGGCTTTTGTCCCAGCCCAGAAACTTGGATGCCATGGGCTTGGATGCCACGGGCCTGGCTCCCGCCCCGTGCGGTGCCCGGCGGGAGGCGCGGCGGGGCCAGGGCAGGGGCGCTCCGGTCGGAGGTCGGGGCTCACCGGGACGGGGGTCGGGACCACTTCTCCCTCCTGCCAGGGGCTGCCGGTATTTGTACGTGTTGATTCAGCATGAGGCGGGGGGGCGGGGGAGGAATAAACCCTGCGGGGAAAGCAGGGCGTCCCCCCGGGAGCATCGGGGAGGGTTAATCGGCGAGGATCTGTGGGTCTGGGAGGAGAAAGCGGAGGCCGGGCTGGGGAGGGGGCAGGATAAGAGCAAAAGAGGCAGAGCGGCTCGGAGAGGTCGCACACCGCCAGCCTCCGTAGCCGCGGCAGTGCCTTCCCGCGGGCTCCCGGTGGTGGTGGTGGGTCCTCCCTTCCCGTCCCAGTCGTTTCCTCCCGCTTCCCCTGCCACAGAGGACTCAGGGCTAGAAGGGAGAGAAAGGGACCCCCAGGGCTAGGCAGCAGCCCGCCCGAGGCGGAGGCAGGCGCGGCGCCCCGGGGGAGGCGGCGGCGTCCGGCAGATTGCCCCGGCAGTGGGAGGGCTCCGGGAGGGGAGAGGCTGGGGAGCATCTCCTAGCCGGGGTTGAATCCCGAGGAGCGAGGGAGGAGGGACACAGAGAGAGGGAGAAAGTGCCGCCTCTCAGCTTTACGGGAGTCCCAAAATTGTAAGGACTGGGGTGGGGAAAAAGAAAACTGAGGACCTGAGCTGGGACCTCCCAGCCGGAGCGATTGAAAAGGAGCCAAAGCAGGCGTCGGGGGCGGCAGCGACATCCCAAGGAGAGTCCCCGTCCTCCGCTATCCGCAGCCGCTGCGTGCCCACCGCCGCCGCCTCAGGATGTGGGTGCCGCTGCTGCTGCTGCTGCCGGAGCTGCTCCCCGCCGTGCCGGCACAGAAGCTCTCCGCGCTCACGGTAAGGCCACCTCCGGGCCGGCCGCGGGCGCACCTGAGCGGGCGGTGAGGTCCCCGGGCGGTGAGGGGAGCCCGCGGGCGCCGGGCCGAGCTCCGCGCCCCGCTCCGGGCAGCGCTGCCAGCCCCGGGCCGGGAGCAGCCGGCACCGCCGCCCCCCGAGCGCCGCCGGGAGCAGCGCGGCCCGCGGCTGCCGAGCGCGAGTTTACTGCGGGCCCCCGCAGAGCTTAATGGCCAGCCTTAATGCCCGTGTTAATGCTTCTATTCGCCCGAAGAGGAGTAATGCTGCGGCGAGGTCTGCTGTCGGACCGACTCGGGCTGAGCGATTTTACTTTATTTTAATTATAAAGCGACGTGAAACAAGCCTTTCTGGCTGTTCCAGGCTCCATGATGCTATACATGGAACTCTGCATAGAGATGGGTGAGCCAATTCATTAGGCTTACTAAATAAGCCATAACCACTTTTCTAGCCAAGACCTGAGGTTTGCAGCTAATAGCTCGGTTCAGTCTTCTTGTAGAGCTTGCAGTGTTTGCAAAGCTATAATTAATGCAATCTGTAGAAATAAAAACATTTTCCTTAAATGTGTTTTTAAACAAGTGCTTGAGTAAACATAACGGGCAGCGAGTACCTCTTTCAAGCTGTTTTTAAGTGTTTTGGTGAAGGCTGTGAGCTTAGAGTTTATTATGGTAAAGTTACAGGCAGCTGCAAAGTGAAATAGACCCTATTTTGTTTAAGTCTTTCAGAAAAAAAATCTGTAAAATATTGAGAGTAGGGTTTTTTCCTTTTTTTTTTTTTTTCCTTTTTTCCCCGCTTATTGAGTAAGGTGCTATAGGGACAGCTCGAGGTGAAATGGCAGTGGGGGATGGCTGAGCTGTTCATACCTGAAAGTCTTCAGAAAAAGTTTTGCCTTCTTGTCTAAGTTTGGCTTTTATTTATTTTTTTTTTTCTTTTAAATGATTTGTAGATTGGAAGCTGCTAAATGAAAACCTTAAAGGAATGAGTTTGCTCCATGAATTTTATTGTGTGTAGCATTTTAAAGTGCAGGACAGATAAAGTCAAGTGATTCTCATATTTTACTTTTTAAGATCCTCATCTGAAGCACCCTTAGACTGTCAGGTGATATATGCTATTCTAGTTAACAGATTAACATTGGAATTTACTTTCTAGTTCACTTTCACAAATGTATAAATGTAATTTACAAGATAGTTCATGTAATATTATTTTTTTCTGTACATAAAAAGTTCTAAATATTAGTGTGGAAATAAACTAGAAATGCTACCAAACCTTAGTTTGTCCAAATGTAAAGTAACAGTGACTGTGACTGTTATAATGTCTTTAAATGATACATAACCCAAATGATGTCAAAGCCTTTTAAAATACATGTACAAATCACTGCAGAATATACTTTTCATTCAGTGAGGGGTTGTCTGCCTCACAAAAGGGAAGAAAAATCTGGCCAAGGGCACTTCGGCAAACTCTTTAAAAATTAAATATCATAGACTCATGCAAGTGTATTTGACTTCACTGTTATCTGAGTGATGTCTGAAGTCCCTCTGTTCCTTCTTTCACCAATTCAGAGTGTGCATTACTCATTTCTGTACCTTATAGTAATCTGCATCTTTATGAACCATGAGCAGAAAAGTGAATCCTGGTGGAATTCCTACCCTCTGCCTCTGCTACCAAAAAGGTAATGGTTTTGAAGACATCAAGTTTTCAGACTGCAATAAACTTGAACATTTTGGTAGGCGTAGCTAGCCTTGTTAGTAAAGGACTGTAGGTAGTGAGCTCATGCTAGTTTTTCCTCTGCCTGTGCTCTTCTTACAAGGGCTCGCCCATACAAATACAAGACTACATTGGAAATCCATCCCTAAAACAGGTAATGGACAGGCAGACACCCACAGGAATGGAAGAACACACACACACTGATGCACGTATACTTTCTACATCTTCCCACATAACTGAACTTTGAGTGAGGCAGGTTTATTTCTACTGTTACTGTACTTACCTATTTAAACAATAAAAAAGCAGTGCTATTACAGCAACAAATACCACAGCGCTTTATCACTCTTAACTTCTGTAGTCATTTTGCTTGTAGCTCACAGATTATACAACGCCTTTCCACAGGTACCTTTCTCAAACATGCATGGATAGTATTTGCGTAATTATAAGAAGAAATAACCCCAAGCTGTGTAGAAAGACCAAGAAAATCTATGGCTTTCTTTTCACCTGCTGCGCCCCTTTGTGATGACTGAGAATGGCCATTCTTTACTAAACATCTGATGCAGATTTTATTTTTATTTGTGCTTTGAAGAATAACAGATAAAGGCTGAAAGTTTCATAAATAACCAGAGGTCACGGGAACAGGGCATGTTTCACTGTGGATCTGAGTTTCATGAAAACTACAGGATGATTACAGAGAGGGAAGGCACATCCCTGATGACAATACCCGTGACAGTGCACACTATTGCAGGTATACCCATCTTGCCAGGTGGTGGCAATATCAGGGACACAGTGTCCTTTACTGCAGTGGTAAATCTGACATAAGATGAACCTTAGCAGAGACATGATAATAAAATCATAGTTCTCTCTAGCAAAAGCAACTCTGCAGTTTTCTAAAAGGTAACTACATGGATCAGAGATTTTTTTCTTGTGTGGGCTTTAAGCAACAAACTGGGTGATGGCTTGGCAGGGAGGGAGGATATCAGCATTGGTCTTTAAGTTTTTCATCTGTATAAACAGATGTCTGGGCTGTTTTAACTTTATGTCCTCACTAGCTCTAGGAACAGATCAAGTATTACTTTCAGAAAAGACTTTCAGTAGTTTGCAGAGCTGTTTCCCCATTTAATTAGGAATAATATTTTTGCATTTCACTTGGGCAGAAATACCCACAACAACCACCCATATCTATAGTCTGGGTGAATATGTGATTTTCAGATGTTGGAAGGTTTGCAATAGTCCAATAGCAATAAATTACAGAGTTTTTACATGAATAATACTATCAAGAGATTTCTGATTGTCTTATGTGAATGCAAGTTTTCAAGGAATGATGAGCATATGGCTTCCTACAATACAACGGCTGTTAGGAGGACTTCTGGCAGGCAGATGCATCAGAGTAGTCAGCAGGTAGTTGAAATGCACCAGTCTGTCTAGAGTCTAGTGCCCTGGACCTCATGGATACATGTAAAGTGAGTGTGGGTGTTATAATCTGTCCCTCTCTGCCCAAACCATGGACCCAGACAGAGCTTACTCGGCTCCCTGACTACGTGCCAGGATAGAGATGGAACCTGAGAGGTGGGCTGATGCACACCTGAGCCTTTTTTGGGAAGCCATGGTGTGCATCGGGGTCTAAGAGTTTCGCAATTTCTGCGCATTCACTGGGTTAGAGACAGCAAAAAGTTACTTTGGGTTTGTACCAGTCTTGGCTTCTTGTCATCAGAAATTACTCTTTGCTAAGGTTGCTCCTGGCCTCTGGTCTCCTGAGTAGGACCATACTGCAATAATAGATAAAGTGAGGGGAAACATAATATTCCAGTTATTAATTGCTAACTGAGCCTCAGGGATGCATGCAGGAGGAGAATGTTCTTTAGCGTTGTATTTATTGTTATTTCAAATGAACAAATATTGGCAACAGAACAATGGCTTTCATTATGGAAAGGTAGGCTGAGAGCTGTCTCGTAAGAACCCATGAGACGTGAGGGACTGTAGCCAGTTTGGCTGCTCCTGGTTTTTTCTCCCCTTGTGTCAAATACTAATGTAAAACATTCTCACATTCCACAAAGTATCTTAAGTAGCCTTGTCCTTTTACCTTGTTTATAGAAAACCAGGTAACACTCTGCAATTCTTGTAACACACTGTTGGAACATTGTTGCAATGCTGTATTTTTATTCAGCTCGGTGAGGTGCACCCATTCTTTCTGGATATGTGAAACTGAGGAGATCTGAGCCTTGCTGACTTCTTGTAATAGGGAAATAGGCATATCTTTATGATTTAGGTACTTTAGTTTTGAAACACAGTGCTTTGAAGAAAGCTTATTTTGTTCCCTGAATAAGTAAGTTTATGATCACTGGGCTTACCAACACACTTTGTCATTGTTTATACTTAACTGCATTTATGAAACCATCAACTTAACTTTTATCTCACTTGCAGTGTTGTGTGTGTGGATGTACTTCTACAAACAATAGGATACAAGTGTTTCTTGTTTTAAAATCTTGATGACTTGCAACTTACCACAAACTATTCTTTCAAAGCCTTGCTGAACCATGTGCTTTTCTCAATACAATCAATAGATTTTACAAAGGAAGAAAGTTTGCTTGAAATCACTTCTTGAAATGAACACCTCTGCCTGTTAATAGCTCCTTTCATCACCAGCTGAATATTTTGGGGAACAATTGTTTTCTTTTTCTCCCTTGGCACATACTTTGTGAATATTCAATAGCATTTAGTGAGCTGGATGGCTTCCACAACACTGACCAATATAAGATGGACAACTAAGGTAGCTCAGTAAAGGGAAGCTAAACACAATCAAAGCTTTCCAAGTTAAGGACCCATTTGGATGGCGCCTGCAAACCAAAACATTTGGAGAAGTTACTCTAATTGTGACTGAAAAACCAAGACCATAAATAAAACTGTAAGTGGCTCCAGATCCTAACAACATTGTTACTGCAAATGGGCATTGGTACAGCCAAGGGTACATCAGCCCTGAAAATAAAACACTTTCAACAATGCTTCCTAGCAATAAACTCTCAAGACACTTCTTATGAAAGAAATAACACCAAAACCTGCGGGAGTTGATATTGAAAACATCAGCAAACTTTTCGTCAAGGGTCCGAATTTTTGTGCATGCAGCCAACATAAACTGCACCTTATAATGTGAAAGACATTAATGAAGATGACTGGTTGACTGCATGCCCATAAGATTTTTAAAACTAGAATTGAAGAGTATAGATGAATCTGAGTGGGGAGGGAAGAGCAGGATAGAGGAAACAAAAAGAAGTAGATCTTGCAAAATGTGGCCAGTTTTGATGCTGTCATCAGTCCCCTGTTGCCTACCAAATACCTCGAGGAACAGCTGTATTTCTTGACAGTGGGCAAACCTCAAGGTTTAGTTCATTTTGAAAAGCCTCCAAAGTTTTAGCTGCTATCCAAAATCTATCTGAACCCTGTTGGTCTGGAAACCAGGCTACAGATCTTTTCAAGATCTGGCTTGCTCTGGACTGTGCTCATGTTTCCATTTCTTCAGCCAGACCAGCCTCACCACAGGCACAGCCATTTTCATGGTATTTTGGTACTTCATTTCCTGTCAGGCCTGAGACCAGGAAGTGCAGAGGCGCCTGGAAATTAAAAACTGAATAAGAAAGAGTTGGAATCAAAGACCTATTTTTGAACAGCAATGAAGGTCTGTGTTTGGTTCAGGAGTGACATTTTTTATCTGAACAAATTCAAACATTCTTGAGCAATCTGGAGAGTGAATGGAGGTTACATCCTGCAAAGGACTCAGGGATTTACAAAAATTTTGCGTTTTCTTTAGAATCAAAACCCTAATGCATCTTAATTTTCTGGTTGATTCAGCATTGTGTTGTGAGATAGGTTTTTAGAGAGTTGACATGATAGATTCATGATAAAGGCCATTTCACAATGAAAATTTGGAATGCTTTCTTCCAAATTAATATAGGTAAAGTAGTTTTTCACTGTGTGAGTACTGCCTCCTCTGGCCCTCTACTGTCTTCTACAACAAAATTCTGGTGATGTCCATAATTTGGTCTCAATGGTCCTGTGTATTTTCACGGGATATGCTTCTGTTGATATTTCTTTATTCACTTCTTAGAATTAATTGCTAATCAATGCCTTAATATTATCTACAGTGGCAGATAAAACGCTTTCCAGTGCAACACTGGAGGCAAACCTGAAAAGAGAAAATAGTTCAGAAAAAATTTACAGGATGCTAATCTCATACAGAATAATTTATGCCAAAAGAGAAGGAGGGATAATGAGGTGTAATAAGATATTGTCCATAAGCAAATAAACTAAGCAGAAGAGAGAAGGTATAGAATAAATATCTGCATTTTTTTCCTGCAGTTTTTCAGTCTTTGCTCAGCTGCCCCATGTACATCAGGTATTGGTCTGAATTAGAGCCAGTGCTGTAGTGCAGTGGCGTGCGCAGGATACAAGGATACAAACTTCGGTTATGGGGAAGTGAAAGCTACCTAGAAGTATATGGACTAGTTTTCAGATTGGTGTGATAACACTTGGTATCAGAGGGTTTCTTAATATGACCTTACCAAACTATCAGTGGTTGTCAAGCAGCAAAGCTAATGCAGTGTCACATCTTACCACAGAATCTGTGAAATAAGTTTGTGTGTCTGTCTCCCAAATGGAAGTTTTAGCTGGTCCTTGCAGAAGAAATCGCTTTGATGAGTTGGTAACTGCCCCTCAGTGAATTTTTTTCCCCGCTCTAATTTATTACCTTTTAAAAATGACCACTAAGTGTTTCATCAGCTGTTGGAAATCCAGGCTAATAGAGAATACAACTTAGAATTCTTGTTGGGACGGAAAGAGAAAACATTTCCTGAAGGAGATCCTTTCTAGCTCTCTCCCTGGCTTGCTCAGTGGGTTGCTAGAAAACTTGCTCAAGAATGTTTACATCATACCATCCAAAAGCTGGCTTTTTTCCTTCATTTACTTTAATCTGCTTATTCTGTCATCTTCTGAGTCACTGAGTAAAGACAATTTTTTTTCTTTTGTGTTGTGTTAAATTTGTTTTAAGGATGTAATAATATACTTTCTTGTCTTTTAGGTGTTCATTTTTAAACTGTATACAAATTAGCTGTCATACATATGCTATAAATCTTTGAATCTGTCCTAGAGCACCTAAAGAGTACTTACATGCAAACAAAGAAAAATTCCTTTGCTTTGGAATGCTTTTTAAGTCATGGCTGCATGCAGTATTTTGCAGAGTTTTAGAATAAAATTGCTGCCATAAAGTACTCACAGTCTTTTTACTTGGGCTGGATTTATCATGCAATTACCAGTATTCTGACCTTTTTTCAGAATTAAAGCAAGATACTGTCAGTGAGGAAACAGTGTAAAAGCTCAGGATAGTTCTGTACATTTTTTGAAATGCAACTAGTAACAGATAAAGAATAAATTTATTGATAATCAGGATGTACTCACTATGATCCATGTAGCAAGCTGCAGTACAGAGAAAACCTGCAGATTGCAGGCATTGTGGATGTCAGGGTGGGAAGGCAATGCCTCAGTTCCATTACCTTTCTCTTGCTTTTATCTGGAGTGAAATGGAAGAATGGTTGAGTTTAGTCAGAGTAAAATCTGCCATTGAGTCTTCTTACTACTTTAAAGGAGGGGCAGAAGAGAGTGACATTTTAGTGGACATGCAAACCATCTTAACCATATTTTAACTGTAACATGTCTACTTGTACAGAAGTGCTGCTAAATCAGACCATGTGTCTTGAAGGAAGTATCACAGAATATGATCTGCTGGGACCTAGATTGTGCCATCTAGAGAACTGCTTCCCAAACCTTTTTCTTTGCTAGATGGTGCCCTTCACAGTGGCATCTTTCTGCAAATGGTAGAATCTAGGGTTTGGGACCCCTATTCTGAGAATACAAGGCAGAAATACGGCATTGACAGCATATCAGAGAGATGGTGATACTAAAATGTGAGAATCTTTCTCAGTGAGGCTGATACATGCATGCCACGCTGGTTTCAGGGCACTTGTCTTCATCCTGATTTTCTATGGTCATCCAAGCACATTCAGTTCCTCTCTGGGACTGTGACGTGAATGAACGTAATGGTCTTAAAAGAAGAGTTACTATTATATGCAGGAGGACACATTGAACATAGCTTGCAAATGGTCCCTGGTTCAGTTGTCTCAGTTGATTTATTTGTCCTCATCTGGGCAGGTGAAGAATTATTTATTGCATTTAGTCAGAGTGTTTTAATCAGTTCTCATTCAGTGTAGCATCCATATTGATGCCTCTTAGTGCAGACAAAGGGGTGTCAGTGAAGCTGACCCAGGCTCTGTAAAGTTATATTTTTTAATGCTGTGGTCACTGTGCATCACCTTTTTTTACCCATAGTGCTGTATTACACTGCTCCACTCCAGAGAGCAGTTGACATGTGGGCTGATGGGCCTTCTAGAGTGAAAACTCACTGTGGCATACGTCACTTTTTAAAGTAAAAATTTCTACCAAAGAAATGAAATCAAGGAAGTGAAACCTGGTCCTGAAATAAGTATGCTACAATGTACTCGAGGATAGCACATATTGTAAAGATACCTTTGTCCCCACAAGAGGGTGCAGAAATGAAAAAGATTGTCAACATAGAAAGTAAATAAGGCTTTGAGTTAACCCTAGGTTTATTTGTTTAGTAAATTATCTCTGGTGTGTCAGATGGCTTATTTTTGGAAGAGAGCCATCAAAGATTTAAGTGACGCAAAATAAAAAGCAGAGGTGGGACGGTCTATACAGATATTTCTCCGTTTCTCCCGCTGCCCATTCCATTGCAAATACAGAGCGGGGGCATCACTTGCGCAGCGTCCTCGGGGGCAGGGAGGTCACCTCTTCTTCCATGGCACTTCAGGGAACCACCACTGGAGGGAGAGCAAGAGCAGCGCGGTCTGCCCCGTCTCCTCTGGGAAGGTCTGGAAGGAGGGGGAGCCGTTATTTCTCTCCCCAGCGGCTTTAATCCGGAGGGGAAGAGGTGAACGGCTGGGGACCTTGATTTTTCAGCACTTGCTACTCAGTTCCACATGACATCGGAACTCAAATGGGCAAAATCTCAAACGGAAAAAAGTCTTGACACAAATTATTGAAAGGTAGAAAAGTGTTCTGTAAAAAGCAAGTGTCTTTAATGGCATGGCGTGGCTTGACATTAATTAACCATTAGCATTCCTGAGAGCTCAGAGCAGACTGATGTGGACAAGAGGGAATATATGGCCTAACATATGAGATGCTCTTGGCCATGAGACAGGAGGAGGTGTTCAGTCTGCAGAGAGCAGAGGGCATATTAATTTCATTGCACGTATCCATACTCTTTCTTTTTGCAGCATTTATTACATAAATTCTAGTAAGTAAGACAAAACAAAGTGGACAACTTATTTTTCACACTGTATTTAATGGGATTGTATTTCAGATCATGTCCTCCCGGGAAGGCAGTTTCCAAGCATGCCAAATTTTTGATGGATTTCAGCCTAAGTGGATTTAGTTGCAAATCTGAACTTTGAACGGGAGGTTTTGTCTTTCCATCGTATTTTCTCCTTGAAAAGTTCCATAAATTACATTTCTGAGAGAAAGGAAAAGATTTTTTGCGAAAGAAGTGTTCATTTGGTAAATTACTCCTCTGTTCAAGTTTCCCTTTTCCAGGTGCTGAATGACTCCCAGAGCAAAAGTTCTGTCAGTGCTTGATGATGGACTTACATTAATTTGCAATAAAATTACAAGGCAATATTCATGCATGGATAATTGATTTCACTCTGAAATGGCAAAAAACAGAGCTCAAATGTCTGCTTGTCTGTAACTAGTGCAGCAATTTTCTCCACTGCAAAATTGATATCAAGCACCTCTCTTATGAAGTGTCAGTGTTTATGTCCATTAGGTGCAAGACCTGGAGAAATGTATGGCAATGAGAGAGTCTGAGTATTTCCTAATAGGATGGCAAAGCCAGGTCTGACATCGAGACTAAATGGCTGATAGAGATTAATTTTTGCATCTTTGTGGCTGGTGAGAGACTCTCTAAAGCTCAGTAGACACAGTACTGCTGGTTTGATAGTGACTGGTGAGATAGTCACAGGTTCACAATACGTGAAGTATTGAGCTGAAAGCAAAGAAAGGAGCTAGCTGAAACTCTGCTGCTAGGAGTGAGCCCAGAGGACCTGGAAACTGCCATCCTTTGGGACTCAAGAGTTGTGACTGGGCTCTCTCTGGCTGCTGTAGATTTTTCTCCAATATTCTCCTTCCCTTGGTTAATCTTCAGTGTTTACATGTCTTTTCTATATATAGCCTGTAAGCTCTTTGTGTTTGTACAATGTTTTGGGCAAAAGAGGCTCATGCCTGGTTGGCCTTTTTGGTCTGCCATCTTTTTGGGGTTCAGTAATAAATGAGAGTAAATCTTGAATGAAACCTTGAGGGTGAGACTGAACACAAATAATGGAGAATATACAAATAATAGAGTTCATCAGGCAGTTGTAGCCACAGTCTGGTTCTTTACACCCTCTGTAAATTATCCAAGCTGATTATTTGGTATAGACTTTCACATATATATATCTATAAATATACATACACACAAATGCATATATTTGAGCCTACTCTACCCTTTGTAAAGAATTGGAGTAATCAATTCAACACTACAGGAAGTGATCAGCAAAATTGTCTATTCTCTGGTCTTGTCATGCTGCTGGCCAAAGTGTTCTGCACAGTGCAGAGAGCCAGGTGTCATCTGCTTGGTATTTCCTGACTTGTGAGAGCTTAGTGTTTCAACCTTATCATTGCCCTAAAGCTGGGGTTCTCGGGCTGTGGTATGTGTTTCCTTTCATGGTGCAAAACTCTCCCTTAAAGAAAAGGAGCTCTGAATCAACGTAGCCTGGTCTTTCCTACAAAGAACAATGTGAATGTTTGGATGCCTCTTCCTATTTTTGCATGTAGGTCAGACGGAGCTGGAAGCTTCTCTACCCACTGCCCTTCCCTATCTTTCAAAGGAGAAAAGAAAGTGCATCTGGATGAGAGATGCTTCCATCCTGTGAGTGCAGACCAAATATCTGAGACCTGCTCTTGCTGCTACATTCACCACTTCTGAAGTACACTCTCTTTTTCCATAGCAGCAGCACCAAAAACTCTCTGGGAAACTTGGTCCAAAGGCTCTCTTGATAAACTCAGAGAGGTGTCAGGCATTGTTAAGAAGCACAGAACTTCTTCCTATAGGCTTCCTGGGGCTCCAAAATGTTGGATCCATTAGCTGTAATAAATTCCCTAGATTGCCATCTCCTATCTTAAGACTACCCATACCAGTCATATATGTGTATGCAGGGGTACACTATATGCATTCCCATGCAAAGCTTTTCTTCCTTTTGTTTTCCAGCAATGATTGGAAATCTCCCATAAAAGCTTAAAGTTCCCTTGGGGTTAATAACCAAAATGTCAGATACTTTTTCCTTGAAGTTTATGTAATTTGATCTGACTGCTTTGATCTGCTGTTTTTTGTTTGTGTGTTTTGGTCTAAGGGAATGATGCATAGGAGTCTAGTGTTAGTTTTCTTTTGACAAGATTTCTAAGTTGTTAGGTTTTGACTGCATTGGAAGAGCTACAGGGCAGCTGTGTTAGTTGATGAATTTGTGTTATCTAAAGACTGACAAGAACAAAAAGAATACCATCTCCCTTCAAATCTCAGATCAGGTCACTTCAGGAACTGCCTCAGGCAATATTTGGTTTTATTTTAGTAGCTCTCTTGGTTATCATCCTAAATAATGAGAGAATAGAGCTTTTACTGCCAGCATTGCTTATTATGACTGGAGAAATCAAAAGGTCACACAGTATCTTTCCTTGTTACAAAGTAAATTATTTCTTTGAAACTGCTATCCTGAGTCTTCTCAACACATCTGGGGGTGAGGAAGCTCCCAAGTGAGATTCATTTTACAACCATATCAGGAAATCACACTCATTTAATGCAAGTAAGAAGCAACCAGAAGTGTCCAATGAAATTAGGAGGTTACAAATAGGACTAATCACATGTATAAACTCACTGTTTCCACCTGACAGCAATTAAAGCAGTGTCAGACATGCAATGAAATTCCCTCCAGGGATCTTCATAAAATTTGAGTTAAACATTAGAAAGAGTGTGCATGATGGATGGAAGGGTTTGAAAGAAATGACAAGTCTATCAAAGCTGAAGGGGGTCACAGTTCATACTCTCCAGCTCTTTTGAGGTATGCAGGATGTCTCTCAGGAAGGGCCCTGCAGCAATCTGCTGTCAACAACAGCAAAGCAGGTGTGTGCCTGAGAGAGGCAGGACTATGTGCTTTCTCTTTCTCATACCTGATGTTTCTTGCTTGAATAAAAGTCAACATCTTTTAAAACTTTGTGATTATCTTTTTATTGCTTCTGGTTTTGCTAGAAAACTGTTCAGTGAAGTGAGATTTAGAAGCTGTTGTCAAAGTATAATTGGAGCTAATTACCTAATTTCCTTTCATTTGTCGTGACTGTGAAATGGCCTGAGGGCTACATTATGTCATATACACACATTCTGTGTCCTGTACTGATTAAAAAGTCGTGTGATGTGTGCCAGGTGTCTGCAAGGCAGTTCAAATGGTGAGGTAGCATGGGTGAGGGGAGGTGAGATAATTTGCCCTGCCAGCAAACTCTTCTAAAAGATCAGAAATTATTCTGCCCCACCATGCTTCAGTCCTTGCTGTTAAAGAGGGGAGTCACAACTGCAGCTTCTGTCCTGGCCCTCTGGAATATCAGTTTTCCTCTGCATAACCCTGTGTGACTTGGGGAGCAGAAATGCCTAATACAGGCACTCAGCTGAAATGGAGATCTCTGATCATGTCATACATTTTGTGGATACAGGAGCTGCAGGTTTAGCTGCACATGGGTCCCAGAGGAGGGTTTGCATACCAGCAATTCTAATATTCCATAGCCTTTATAATGGGTGTGTCCAGCCTTCTCCATAACATCCTGCTGTCCTCTTGAGTCTGGAACAAGGGGAACTGTGAGTCTCTATCTATAAGGGCAGGAGTGTGCAGAGGAGCTTGGAGACAATTGAAGTATCTGAAACTGATACTGTCAATGAGCATGTTTGGATATGAAGCCTTGGAGGTGTGATAAAATCTGTTAGTCTGTATGTACCTGGGTGGTGGTGCTGTTCATAACAGAAACATGTCTTGGCTTTTGGTATAAACGGGTAGAAGTTGACCAAAAAGATACCACAGGGCATATGCTGGGTGTAGAGTATAAAATCACCTCTTCTTGCTCTTTATTGCCACTGGATGGTGTTTACTTTCTTGAATCAACCCTGTGGTCATATTTGTCCTTCTTACATGTTGTTGACAAAGGCATGTGACCACAGAACCTAGAGGTCCACTGAAATAGCCACTAATTTGTGAAAATAAATGTGTTAAAATCCTGTTCTTCACTTTATAGGGCAAATATAGCTCACTTTCTTAATAGGAGGTTGATAAATCCCATATCCACCAAATTAAAAGACTATCTGTCCAAAGTTTATTTTTGGTTTTTTTTTCTGTGAAAATGATAGTTTTGATCTTTGTGGCAAAGGCACAATCTCTTCCAAGACACAGCCATTCTCAAACAACATGCTCAATGAGGGCTCCAAAGACTGTTCTGTGAACCAGAGATTGGCTGATAGATACCTGAGCATGGTGGAAGCACTGGCTCAATTGAAATAGAAGTGAGCAGAACCTGGAAGAGAGCAATTAAAGTCAACAGAATGGGGAGCTGTGCTCATGCCAAAAATGTGTGAAGAAAAATGCTCAGGCCTTGGGATTTTTTATGTTTCTTTTTTCCCCTCAAAACCAGTGTGTTTGTGTCAAAATAAAATGGGTTATAAATAAAATGGGCTATAAATAACATGCACACATTTTTTAAAGATTCTTTTCTTACAAGCAACCTGTAAGGCTTAATGATTCATACTACCTCAGTGACATTGACTGTCTGTGCATACAGCTCTGTTAAATTAGAGCTAAGTCTGTGTATGTGTATGGTTCATCAACACAATCATTAAGAAAAGCTCGTGAATTTAGCACTGGGAGTGCTAAAATACCTGTTATTCATTCTGACTGCATTATCTGGGCAAGCCCATTCAGTGCACGTTGGTCTCACAATGCACTCTTTTTCCAAGCTCATGCCTCTCAATCAGTCCTGCTGTCCCCCACGGCCTGGAATCCTGCCTGAGCTTGATTGAAGTATATCAGGTGAGGTTCCTGCTGCTTACCTGCTGCTTCCTTAGTTGACAGCCTTCCGTGTTGTCCAGAAATGCTTGCACATTGTGTTAAAACTCTTGCATATGAAAACATGGAACGTGGGAGTTTGTTTTCAACAGGCAGCCTCTGTCTTAGCAACTGTGTGAAAAAAGTCAGTGCTGTTATTTCAGTTAAGGAGGCCAAGATTCCCTTGTGTCCATTAACTTGAAGCTATGAGTGATGCTATGAAAAGAAGGGCTGGTCTTTCAGTGTTCAGGTCACTTGCATTGCGGTAGCACATTGATCAAGATTTTAAGCTTTTTCTAGCCCAGAGATCTCTGCTGCTCTCTGTTTTGCAATTTTAAAAAGCTGTTGACTGTCTGCTGTCTCTCAGATAGACCTTTTTCTTCATTGTATTTTTCATGTCAAAGGTGAACACCATTGCACTATTGCTATTTCATTTTCCATATTGCATTGGGATGTGTGCCATGGGAACCCATTTAACTGTTATGGTGTTGTTCAAATAAACTGAACTTGAATTGAACACTTGGCAGATTTAGCCTGATGCACTGTGAATCCAGATGTTACCATTCTTCTGCTCATCACCTAATAAAATACATACCCAAAACCCTGTTACCCTAGGGACAATTTATCAGCCACACTCAGCTTCATTATGGATACTTCCCTCATCCTGTGGAGAGTGGCTGCTCTGTCTGCTGATGTGCAGTCCCACTGTATGTAGTAGGTTGTTTGGGAATTTGTCTGGGAACCCCTTCCTCTTAGAAAATATGTATTAGGGATTGATAGGTAGTCCTGATGTTCTGGTAAAGGCCAGACTGGTGGCAGTGTGCCTGTAATGCCTCTCAGAACCACAGGAGACAACTAGGTTCAAAAAAATTTTGGCAAATATTTATGCTTTATTCATAGGTGACTGGCAAATCACTGCTGTGTTTCAGATTGATGTCTGAGTCTAAGAATAGCCTTACATGTGAGGCACAGTTGCAATTGCCCTGTTGTTGCTGTTTGTTTACCATCACCTCTATAGCTCTTCAGGAGCCAGAGGAATCTGGGTTGGTGAAAAGGATGGTTTCCTTGTCTACTCAAAGAGCATTTGTGAAAGGCCAAAAATTATATCAGCTACAACATGAGCTGAAAAATAGAGAGCGAAGTCACACATATCCAAAGAGAGGCACATATATTTCTGAAGGATCAAAAAAGAAAAGCACAAAAGAAGAAGAATGTGTTAATTGATATCAAATACGAGATAGCCATCTAGCTCCAGGCAGCCTAGAGCAAGTTCTCCCCTCTTGCCCCAATCATGTACATGCATGTAGTGACTCCTTTTTTTGGTCTTTTTGTTTGCTTTTAACTAATCTCCTACATTTATGGGTAGACGGCTTTTCATTATCTGAGATTTTAAAAAAAAATGTTACCAATAACAAAGCATGTGAGATCTCTGCTAGCTAATCTGATTAGGTGAATGGCTGAATGTTTTCTCTCCTGATGAGAATTATGTAATCAAAACTACAAGTGATTAAAACCTATATTAACATAAAGAGAGAAAGAACAAGAAATTAGGGCTTTTTAAAATAAGTTTTTTTAAAGGCAATTTGCCTATGAAATGTTGCATTTTTAGAAAAAATGCTTCTTAACAAATAGCTCTTCTGTTTGAAAGTTTTCTGTAAACTTGGTGGATTTTATTGAAATTCTATATTAAAAATGCTAATGTTCTTAAGGAGATGGAGAAGCACTCTTATTGTATTCCAGAGATGTGTAGTAATGCAAAAGAGCTTGGTTTCCAAAAAGAGCTGCAGGAAATCTAGCAATTTTTTGGTAGAAGGGTTTTAATTGGAAGGAACTTAAAGCAGCTATAGTAATTCATGTGCAGTGTAACGTGGATGCAATTGCAGGCTACTGTAATTATAGTTTTTTATCAGTGACAGGATACCTGCTAAACAGGAGTTAATACAGTTTTCAAAGTTTCATGAACTGATTCTACTTCCGTGCATCTTTTCTAACCTGAAAGGTATTCTGCAAAATTAGCAAATTCTGCAACTTCTCTGACTTAGCTTCTTGTTAGCAATCACACCACCTTATTTTAGTATTGAAGACAATATAGAAATATTCAATGTTGCCTTTTTTTTGCAAGTTTCTTCTTTTGAGAAGTTGCTCTACAATTGTTTATTTGAGAATATCTATTTCTGATGAAAGATTTGTTGCATATCATAAACATGGCTCATTTAAAAACCAGTATATCAAGCCTGAGGTTCAGAAAAACCATAGCTTTAATACAGAGTAGCTAAAATGTCCAAGGATTTTGTAGATCTTATTTTTCAGCCTTGAAATACCTTATAAAATCAGTCTCTATTCATGAAATACTTGCAGGCATAACAAATATTGGTTAATTGTCATGCCATGAAGGGGAGTCTTGTAGGTACATCTGAAGTATGGGACAAATTGACATTTGAATTTTGAATTATAATTAACAAGAGACTGAAATAAGACAGGTCAAGTTTTTGGTTGTTACTTTTGCTATTAAAATGTTCAGACAGCTGTAGATTTATTCCTGCAGAAACCGGGAAAAAAAGTCCTTATGTAACTGCAACCAAAGCCAAATGCTTATAAAATAAAACCGATTATTTTGTTATCACAGTTTCTTTTTCTGTTTCATACTCACACTCTTCTTTGCATGGCAGATATGATTTTCTATATAAAGATGTGATTTGGGAGATGTCTCCAAAGATCCATCTTTGAAAAATCCAGAGGTAATTAATTAGTGTATTTTTAAAGGTATTTTTGGTGTTATATAGAAAATTGCTTTTTTTCATTGTGCAAGTTCCTTTACCTTTATATCAGTTGCATGATCTTAGTGTCACAGTGACCTTATCCATATCAAAATCTTTAGTGTCAAAATAGTCCAGCTGTTTTCTCCAATTACCCTAATTACCCAATGTCAAAACATCCCTATAACCCAGTCTAAACACATTTGAGTCCAACAAATTAGCACATGTAAGGCTTTTTTCTCATATTATTCAATTAAAAATGAATTTCCCTTCCTCTGTCCAAAGAAAATCATTACACATTCGTCTCAGGAGACCAATTCTTTTTTACTTGAACTACTACAAACTGCCTCTTAATATGGTAAAAAATGTAGTGTAAAAGGCAAGAAGTCTACATTAGAGTGTCAGGTGCTGTGAGGACTGGGGAGTGGGAACAGTGGGGGCTCCCTGTGGGCAGGCAGAGTGTGTCCCGCCCCCCCAGCTGAGGCAGCCCCAGTCCCTGGCATTGGATGCCTCCCTAGATATGGGCTGCTGCTGAAGTGGAAAATCACCCATAGTTTGGGATATGGGCATGGATGAGCAGAGCCCATGGTGAAGATGGAATGTGGCAGGAGCAGTGGATCAGGCAGTAAAGTTTTAGCTGGAAAGTAGGTCCCATGGGTGGGGGCAAGCCCCAGTTGGGTTGTTGCCTCTCCATCATGGCATGGGAGCCTCTCTGCAGGGACACCAGGGAAGAGGGGCTGCCAGTGGGCTGTGCTGCCTCTCCATTGATCCTGAGCTCACACAGCCAAACCTTTATGAAGGGCGTTGTCTCAGGACCTGTACATGGACATCCAACATCATGTTTAAGTGCTAACAATCAGAATGTGCCCTAAAAAGTCTGTATAATCTGTAAAATAATTCTTCTGATGAAAAATCCTAGAGCCAGGTTTTTGATCTGGGCAAGGTGACACAAACCAACTTAAGGCAAGCACAGGCCAAGCTGTGGTTTCTAGTTTTACAAGACAGGAACTGGGTTGATTGGTGGCTGCATAAGCACCCCACTAAACTACCTCTGCATTCTAGTTGATGTTGTGTTACATTGTACTTCATATAATACAGATTTTATAGCTTTAATTGCTATGAAATACACAGGCAATAGAGGCAATTAACCTCTGATTTGATCACATATGCTGTGCTGAATTTGCTTTGCTGTTTGTGAGTGAAGACTTTTCCTTTGAAGAAGGAGATATAAAAGAAGCTAGCCCAGTACAAAACCTAAGGGTCTCATCATCCCCTAAGTCATGAAAAGACTGAATAGAGAATCTACAGAAAACTATAGAAAGATGCAATCCTCTGTGTAGAGGGCTGACTCAGACAGACAGTGGAAGTGATGTGTGTGCTGCAGTCTTACAGCTAATCACCCTCTGTGCCTAGGGAACATTAGGTTTTGTAGTTTCCCACATCATATTGACTTGTTTTTCAAGACAGCATTAACCAGACTGTTGACAGTTCATGTTCGTATATCTGACAGGACAGCAGCATGTGGGTAAAGGTTCCCCATCCACAACCTCCTCAGGTGTGAGCAGCAAGCTATTACAGGAAATGAACAACACTTTCCACATTGCTCTCCCTGCTTTCCACAACCTATAACCCAAGAAGTGCAAGTAAACCTTGTGGAAGCGTGGCTAGGCTGCCAGAGACAGAGGCTGCAGAGGGACATGTCCGTGTCTGTGTGCACACCTGTATGCCCAAGTGAAGGAAGCAGGACGGGTGCTTTCTATTTCCCCACTGCACAACCAAGTATTGATCAAACACTCCTGGTTGTAGGAGACCCCACAGCTCAGTGTAACTGTGTTACCGTGGCACAGTGCCCAAGCTGCTGTGGCTTTCAGAGTCGTGCAGCAGGGAGTGAACACATCCACCCACATCGATGCTAATGTGGTGGTACAGTTCCCCACCAGGCAGCACAGGGGTGCCAGAGGTTGCCATGCTTGTAATTGTCACATAAAACTTTTACTGTTTTCAAATTTCAGAAGACTAAACTGAATAAGCAAGTTGCAGGTAACTAACAGACGTGGCTTGCCTTCAAATGTTCAGACCAGAAATGCCTTAGTGAAATCAGTTTCTATTATATTGCAAGGTCTGGTCAGAAATAGTTCTGGACCACAAGAACTGATCTCATGTTGACAAAAGATCAGATTTCATGCCTTGTATTTGCAGTTATGAAATGAAAGGTGGTTGCCAGCACCAGCTTTCCTGGGACAACAAGAAAACTCTGGCGTTTTCTCCTCCCTGAAAAAAGAAAAAAGAGAAAAAAGTATCTATTTCTCTTTTCTTGCTGTAAGAGAAATGATATTTTTACTTTCACATTCTTGCTTTACCATATCAGGATTTTTTCCCAGACTTTATGAGAAACTGATGCACTGAAAGCACTTGCAAAGTAATTTCTGTTACTGTTATATCTGATCATAAGGTTGGACACTAAACCAAACTCATTTACAGGATTTGAAGATGATTTTCCATTCATAGTTAATATCATTTATCAACTTGAATAAATAAAATAATAGGAAGAATTTTAGAATCTTACAGTTGTCCTGGAAATTTTCATTGCTAACTGATTGTTTTTGCTGCAGAAGGCCTGTCTGACCTCTTTTGATGTTTTTTTTCATGATTGGCTGTAGCTCATTAAATGATTAAAGTTTTATACAGGTACTACTTATTAGGAGTTTATGTGGGGTAAAAATTTTATTGGTAAGCCTTATCTGCCTTCACAATAAATGTATTAACCTTGAACGGTCCATCCGGTTCCTCATTGAGATTTTCTTTAAGTACTAGAGATTTTGTCACCTCATTTCAATAGCCTTGTTTTTTTAACATAATGTTGTTAGAAATAGACTTCACCAATATAAACTTATGGGTAGCACGTCAAATGGAGTGATGATACGGATTTAATGGGGAAAGGAGAAATAAAACCTGTTTTCCATTTGCACCAGTTCAATGTGAAGGAGATCTGCTGCAGTTGTCCATTTAGCTAGCTCCCTCCCTGGCCTTTTTGTAGCTGGTGATGTCAGGGAGTCTGATTTTTTAGGCTGAGAAGGGTCTGAGTGAGCTTTTGGTGGAGCTGCAGTAGGGAAGGGGCAATGAATCAGTGCATATTTGCCCCAGTGCTATGTGGGGTATTGGCTCTTGGTGTTTTTCACGTTGATGTTGCTGGCAGGACTGAGTGGGATTTTTCAGGAGGGCTCTCCATGGGTTGCTTCTCTGTGACTGGCAGCTCAGATCTGCTAAGGGGACAGCTTGTTATGATGCCAACAACAGTGCGTAATGCTTGCTACCTAGATAATCAAGGCAATATTTGATACGTTCTGGTTTGAACTAAGCGTTTGGGCTAGAAACAAAATCTAGCAGAGAGACCATCCGTAATGAAATTTCTACTCGAGATGACTTTAAAATACTTATTTTCCTAGTGGGAAAGGAGCCTGTTCCCTCCCTCTGCTCACCAGAGCTGAACGCAACCTGTGTGCTGCAGATCTGAATAGCAGTAGTTGTTCCTGTTCCTTCTGTACTTTTTATGCCTTCTGTAGGTGCCATCTATAATCTGTGCCACAACACTAACAAACTGTAATTCATGAAACAGTTTAATTCATCAGCTCAAGGTACCAACAGGTCAAAAAAGCATTATGTTTTTATACTGCAGAAGCCTTGAAAATATAGATTAATAATCTGCTAATTAAACTCTTCTCATGATGTCAGCAAATGTATTTCAGTCCCTTTATTGTGCAGCCATCTCCCTGAGGAGAATGTCCATTTTCATGGGTTCAGTCCCTTTTCTTTTTGTGGCTATTACTGTATAAACATTGAGTGGCTCTTTGAGCAATGGTGTCTCAGAGGGGCAGACTCCTTTGCAGAACCCATGCAGCCATTTCCATGCCTTGTCCACTTCACATCTGATATATTCAGGGCAAAGATCTCTGGAACTATGGGTGAGGTAAGACTCTCAAGTGTGAGGTTGTGAACAGTGAAACTCCTAGAAGTGCTTTTGTGGGGTGGTTTATGTGCCGCTCTATGGCAGCAGCAGTGTCAAGGATCCTGCTAAACTGTGTTTGTTGGTCTTTTTAAACCTGGTGGAGGGAGCTGTTGGAATCCTGCTTGTGGCACATGGAGGAGACATAAATTCATTGGAAAGAATTGAGAAACATCCCATCTTACCAAGCACTTCCAAACTAAGTGCTTCTGTCAGGCTGTTTTGGCCTAGAGAAACCTGTAGCTGTTTGGCAGAAACAAATGAGAATTTCTCCAGAGGAAATGAGAAGTCTTCAACTTTGCCTTTTTGGTTTGAATAATCTGAGGATAAAGCTCTGCTGCCCATGTAGTCCTCCCTTAGGGAAAACAGTGCTGGAAGAGAGGATTGGTTAAGCAGGTTGTTGTGTCACTCAATTCGAGCAACCACCAGTAAAATCTTACATGGTGGTGAATTCCTACTTGAACTGAGCTTTAGGGTGGATTTAATGCCAGTTTGCATGTCATAACATAACCTTGGTGCTCAGAGCACTGTGGTTGCTCTCAGGAAACAGGATTTTCTGGCACTAGCTCTGTGTGTGATTCATTCCACAGTTCATGGTTGGGAGAACTAAATGTCACCCCCATTTCTGGGGGTGGTGGGAAGGGGAGGATGTGAAGAATATTGAAAAGATGTTCTCTAAACCACATAAGAGAAACAATGGCAAAAGGAAGAGTTACATCTCAAGCCTTTAATATCCCATGTGTATGTTTCTGTGAGTTCACTCAAAATTGCTGTGGACACAGTGCCAGTATTTTTAACTTAAGCTATTACTGTGTACTTAAGTCTTTGTTGAGTACTGGGGCATCCTGCATCAGTGAATTTGCAGCACATAGCCCAAAAGGGAGCTTTGGGGAATTCTGCTGAATATCAGCCCCCATACCCCTGTCAAGCCTTCCTTTGATTTCACTGCTGTGATAAAAACTCTTGGATATGTACATAAGATAAGAAGAAGAAAATTTTTCCTTGTTATAGCAGTGAATCCTTATTCAAATGGAAGTCATTGCACAGCTGCAACTTGCAAGATTCGGGCCTGTAGTATTTGCAGATGGGAACACAGTGGTGGATTACTGACATCTGCTATTTATTTTGTCTTCTGCGAGAAGCTGCTGTGTTTAGTGATGATAAACGGCATTTCTCAGTGATTCCTATGTGCCCATATTATTCAGCTAGTAGTCAAACTGTTCAGCTACAAGGATGAAACTAAAACAGTTAAACACACTAGGAGATCCTGTGTGGAATAGGGACTTTCACCATAGGAAAAAAATTACAATATTCCAAGGTGTCTGCAGCTGAAACTTGCACCTTTCCTGAAGGGAGAAGGCGGATAACACTTCCCAGTCTGTGCTCACTTTAACACTGAGAGAATAAATCCTGCTGAAGGTTGTATTACAAATGGGTCCTTGCAAGAGTTCATCAACCTCTTTGGTTTTCTTTTCTCTTAATAACAGAGGAGATTCACATCCAGCTGGCTCCTGAAACAATGAAGATCTTACCTATTTGAGAAGAAAAGAACTATAGTTAGCAACACTTTAGTGACTCCTGTAAACTGGATTGAGTTCACTAGTTCAGAGAAACTAAGATTGTAACCATGGAGCTTTTCTATTAATAGAATCTGAAAGGGATAAAACACAGGATAAAGTAGTAAATTGTTTCTTAGTCTGCTAGGGAAATTCCTGAAGCTGAGCATTTTCACCACAAAGTCTATTACCTGCACTAAAACACATCAACTGAAATGCTGCAATATAGTTTAAGTAATTTTAATTTTCTCTGTGTAGGCTTACAGTAATAAAAATCCCAGGTGCTGCCTGGATCTTAGAAGTAACAAATTAAAAAATAAAGGAACAGAGGATTTTATTATGTGTTTTTAGAAGTTCAGCCAAACATAGATGGGAATGCCTTTCTCTGCTGAATCTACACTTCAGGGAAGGTTTAAATCTCATAGGGAAATGATGCATAATTCATTGTGTTCAGGTCTGGTTTTCTGCAGGTACACTGTGTGTTGCTAGCGCTTGTCTCTATTAAATATAACAAGTGATTGTTGCATTGATTGGGCCAAAAACCCTTGAACACTGATCTCACCTGGAAGCTTTCAAGTCCTGGTCTCGAAATGAAACGTCCTTGAGTTACCAGTGCTGAAAAGGGACATTTGTTTAACTTTTGTTTGTCCCAGTTATATGGCCCATCAGTGTAGTGATCAATCTAGTTAATGATTTACTCTTCAGGGAGTCAAATGAGTTTAAAACATAACCTGCAAATCTCTCTAGCTGTAACCTGTAGGGAGGTATATTTCCACTGAGACAATAGCACAGTGTGGGGAAGGTTATCAACTTATTGGAGGAAAATAACCCTCTGCACCTGATCATTTTAGGTACTGCTAATCTAAATTGTGTAACATGCAAGAAAAAGACATACCTTGGTACATCGATGTAGTTTACAATGGCTTCTTACAGAGTCCAAAAACCAGAATTAAAAGACAAGCTGAAATTAATCAGTTGCTTGGAAAAATATTTTTCACTTTCACAAGTTGTCTTGTCTAGTGACAAATAGCCAAAAAGATGTTAAGATGGGGATGGGTCTTCCAATTATAACAGGCAGCTGCAGCATTTAAAACTCTTCTCCATGCAGGGTAACACAATTCCACTTCACATCTGTGTTTTTGCAGATGATACACTGACAGTTTTGGAAAATTTGCTTTACACCCATCAGAAACAGACATAGCTGGGACTCCATTTCCCTGGTTCTTTGAGCTGCAACAAAAGACCACAGAAATTTTCATTCAGCCAGTAACTGTTAGTGTGTGAATTCATCACTGTAGCTTTATTCACACAAAAGAAGTTGAGTCTCCTGTCTGTGCCAGAGTGAAGAATCATTGCAGACTTGCTTGGGTTTTCCTAATGAATGCTTATGACCCTTAAATGTAGAAAGAAAATTCCAAGCAGCCGGAGATCAGAGAAACCAAGATCAGCTACTTCCAGAAGCCTCTATTTTATCTGTGTGTGTTCTCTTAAGGTACCCCTGGGTTGACCAAATGTCGCCTGGCCTTCTTGGAAACAATTGACATTTTCCCTCTTATCTCAGTATCGACTTGAAGTTTCTAATTAAGCTATGGATGTTACTTGCAGCTGTGAATCAAATATAGGTGAATTTTCCCACTCCTGTCTAATGGAGAAGAAGTCGCTTCCTGCCTTCTAGCTACCTGATTGAAGAGAGATACCAGTGATTTAGTTTACTGAATGAATTCTGGGTGAAAGAGTAGTTCCCCTCCTTTCTCTCATAGTAAGCAGTATGTTCTTTACTTGGAACTGAACCACATACTGAGCATACTGAGTCAGTAAAATAATATAATTTGTTTCTATAAATCTGACTTCATATGTTTATCTTGTATTTGATATAAGAATCACAGTATGAGCAGTAGTAAGGCAAATTTCTCATGCTCTTCCTTGGCAATATGACCTTGACTCAGATACACTTTAACTGAAATAGTTCTATCCCCAAATCTTTCCAGGCTCAGAAATTTTTTACGTACTCAAAAAAGTGGTTGTAGCAGGTCACATTGCCTGTATAAAGAAAATAAACTATGCCTAAACATACAAAACCACCAACAAACTTATGATTTCACATGTAAGCTAGTAATGAATAGATAGATAAGAATGCAGATATACACATAAGGAGACTGATGAATCAAAATTCCCCATTTAACCAAAAAATACCAGGACAGTTTTCCCCTTTTGTTGAAAGCATTGAGTTTGCTCCTACAGAACAAACAAAAACATCTGGCTCTGACAGGTGTTGCAGTGTGGATTCTCTGTGAGGCATTGGAGTTAATTTATGGATGTTTGGAAACAATTACAGCTTTGGTAGTTTTCTTTTGATGAATGGTGTCACTGTTGATGTGGAGAGTCAAGAAACCATATTTCTGTTCACCCTCTGTGCTTTGTGCTCAGATGACAGATAGTACTACTTGTTTTTAACTAACATACATGGTTTTGTTATCTAAGACCATTCACATGGGCCTGACAAAATCAGCTCATATCCTTGTAAGTATTACTGCTTTTCTGGCTAGGATGAGGCTTGGGATCTGCTTTGAAGGTTGCTGTTGTACCCCAGAGACTTGTTCCTTTTGCTACCAGAGCAAAATCTATGGAAATGCTGAAAGCAACTGAATGGGAGAAAGTAGGCAGAATATTCTTTCATTGAGAAAAGATAAAATACTGATTAGTTGTGAAAATTTTGCATTGAGAAAAAGGTTGGCATCTAGTGACAGTAAGTACCAACATCCAGCATAGAGATTCAATTTTGTATTTTTGTTCTTCAGTACTGCCTGCTGAAGAAGAGGATTTGAAGCTGTCTGACTACACTACTGCAAAAACTTAAATTACTGGGTAGTCATAACTCAGAATGTAAGGGGAAATGAAGGCTTATCCTGCATATTCCCAATATTTCTAAATTGTCAACTTGGTTGGCAGCATATACCACCCCTGAGAGAAAACATCTGTGGCTGGAGTCTGTAGACCTTTAACTTAATCTGAAAGCACTTTCTCAACGTGGAATTACTGGCCTTGACTCTAGGAAAGAAACCTTTTTCCCACAGCTAACTGCATAGCTGACATATTTTGGTTTGGACACTGATTCTCAGGAGTGGGAAAATGATTTAATTTCATTTCTGGGTTAATTACTTCTTACACAACTGATTTCAGTATATACATTTAAAAAGATGATCACTTCCAAATTCAGAAAAAATTAGGCTATTTGGGAAGTAAGTATTAAGCACGTACATATTCCTGGATGGGCCACTCCTGTTCTCATTGATACTAAGGGTATGTAAATCCATCTGATTAATAAGATTCAGCTTTTAAAAATAAAATTAGCTTGTGTTTTGAATTTTTCTAACTTCAGCTTCAAGTTATTTGATCTTTGCCTTTGCTGGAAGTTAAAGCATATCGCTTGAATGAGAAAGGTATTTTGCCTGTTTATTACTTTCTGTCAAGCTTACTTACATTTCAAATGTTTTCATAATAGGTAAGTTCTGCTTTCTAATGAGTAAGCATTCCATGACTTGTCCTATGGAAGGAAATGGAATTGCTGCTGTTAATGGCATTAACAAGAGTTTAATGTCTTCCACAAATATTTGAGCAAGGAAACAGCTGAGGTTGATGGATAATCTGCATAGAAGCAGAGTTCTAACTATAAGAAAAACTGGTTTTGGAACCATGACAATTTTTTTCACACTGGAAATTGTTGAGTTCTGTCACAGGTGTCCCTACAGCTTAACTCTGGAATGAGTTCTTCTAATGATCATGTATTTGTTGATATAGCAGATTAGTGTTCACAACTGAGTTATGGACAATGGTTGGCACTTGCCTGTTAACATGTTTATTTTCCATGTTTCTTTTTTGTTCTAGACCAAGAAGTAGTTACTGCTTATGCTCCACAGCTTAATTTACCAGTTACCACAAAGCCTGTAAAATCCAAAGTAGGTGCCAGTGTATTCAGTGTGATACATTAGTTAAAATTACAGCAAATTTTGAGTTGCTACAATTTATATAGACAAAAGTCTGAATCAAAATCTTGGATCTAAAACACACCAAGCTTGAGGAAGATTTGGATTCAGATCTAAACTTTGTGGTTTGGGTTTTTCTTTAATCACATGGTGTTACAAACATCTATTTCATGTTTCTAAACTGTCCCAGCTGTGCAGAGTATTTCCTTGAGCACATTGGACTTATTTTTACACAGATGTAAATCAGGAGTAACTTTGCTAAAGTCAGTGCAACTGGCGCCAGTAGATGATGTGTAAGGAAAGGTCTGTGCTGTCCCTATTATGTGTCTCTATGCTAATGATAGAGAAATTACATGTATTCATTGCATCAGCTTTGGGAAGAAACTGTCTGCAAGTCTCTGCATGTATAAGATCACGATGCAGATGTGTTAGCAAACACAGAATATAAATGGGTTGGGATGGCTGCTCTGTACAATGGCCATTTGAGACTCTTTTTAAGGTAGTGCTCAGGGCCAATGCTGCATCCTCCTTCCTGTCTTTCTCCCACCTCACTGGTTTCCTCCAAGCTCTGCTACAACCAGTGAATTCTCTTAACAGGTTTTGTAGCCATGTCCTGTTTCACCCTGTCAGCTCACTGGATTTGCCATTGTGCTGTTTGCCTCTCACCTTTAAGGCTATCACTCATCAGCTCTTAGGAGCCAACATTATACAAGTATTTGAGGTAAAGAGAGTATAAGACCTGGATCAAGTGTTGATTTCCACTCCAGCTTTCCCTATTGAATTACATAAAGGTTTCAAACGAACTTGAGCTATAAAGAAACCCAAGCCTTTCTTTAGGTTGGACAGAGCTTGTAAAAGTCCTGTGTTTTTGTGTCTGTCATTCCCCATCCCTCCATCTTCATTATTCTTGCATGCATATCCAGTTTCGGGTTAAACTGTGGCTCTTCTTGTGGTATTTCTCGTCCTGGCCAGAAACAGGAACTCTGAGAAGCATTGCTGCAAAACCCTCTTGTTGAGTGTTCCTGTGTAGTTTTTCAGGCTTGCTGAATCTAATCTTTGTTTTTAGATTCTCACTGGATGAAAATAAATTACCATTCCTTTACCTGTAGCTTTATTTGGATGCAATTGCTATTCTTCTGTTTCATCAAAGGAGGGGACTTATCTCCACCAGTGAAAGTGGTCTGACTTGCAGCATATTATGCCAGCAAAGAGAAACTGCCTTACAGATTCGTATTTCCCAAAGATGATATGTGGTCTCTCCACAGCTGCAATTCCCCTGGAGGAAGATGGTCAGACTTCTCATTGGGGGTTGTTCATTGTTGCCTCTTTGAGCCAAGAGCAATATAAACCAGGGTCAGTCAAGGGTAAGATCCATGCAGTCACCAGCTCAGTAATGCTTAGCAAGAAAATATAATACACTAAGGGAGCAAGAGAGAAAACAGTGAGTCCCACAAAATGTCACATTGCATATTCTATCAGATGGAAGAAACTGGCACTTCAGATGGCTCTGGGCAAGTAATAAAATAGAGTGCAAGGAGATGATTAGATCTACAAGCTCTTCTTTAATGATGTACTACGTCTTGGCTAAGGAACATACAAATCCTGATACTTTCTTTTAAGTTGCCACTCAAATTTGCAACTTTGAGGCAGGCAAGGATGAGCAATCAGACTGTATCCCCTTGAGAAAAGCAGTATTTCAAAGATTGCAAACAGTGTGAATCCTGGAAGGAACAGTGGAGATTTTCTTTTTGTGTACAAAAATACATGGCTAGGTAAAGTGTTTTGAGAACACAGGTGAATTTTGTAAGATATCAGTTGTTCTTTCAAAATCTTAAGGGCAGCTTAAGCATGTAACATAGAAAAAGGAAGTCTGTTTTAGCACTAGTTTTTCATTATTTAGGCTACATCACATATTCATCAGAGGTAGATTGGCACCACAATATAAGAAAGATAAAGGTGTCAGAAAGGAGGACTACAAAGACATTGAAGGGTCTAGAGGGAAGCCGTATGAGGAGCAGCTGAGGTCACTTGGTCTGCTCAGCCTGGAGGAGACTGAGGGGATACCTCATTGCAGTTACAACTTCCTCAAGAGGGGAAGAGGAGGGGCAGGCACTGATCTCTTCACTCTTGTGACTTATGACAGGACCCAAGGGAATGGCCTCAAGTTGATTCAGGGAAAGTTTAGGTTGGATATTAGGTTTTTACCCAGAGGGTGGTTGGGCACTGGAACAGGCTCCCCAGGGAAGTGGTCACAGCATTGACTCTGATGGAGTTCATAAAGCATTTGAACAGCACTCTCAGGCACATGGTGTGACTCTTGTAGTGGTCCTGTGCAGGACCTCAATGATCCAACTGGGTCCCTTCCAACTCAGAAAATTCTAGGATTCTATGATATTCAAGGTGATAACCTGCTGTGCAAGAGCACAACTTTATATAGAAAGTGCTTGGCTTGCACATTACATGTAAACAAAAGAATAGAACTGGTAAAAACTCAAACATCAACCTACATGGCAATTGGGGGAACTTGTACAACCCCAAAAATTTAAAGATAGACACCTTTATAGCTGGGTAATGGTGCATATTCTCTCACACTGACAACAAAGGCAGTCCAAGTTAAGGCTTAAAGGTTTAAATCAGACTCTTCATTACTCAGAATCAAGTTTCATCCAGACTTACCATTCGCTCTCTCTCAACTGGGATTTTACGTATGCTTAAGAGTAGATAACTTTTGGACTCTATCTCCTATCTATTGTCTGAACCAGGTCACCTGCTCAATTACCTGGAGTTCAGGATTCAGCTTAAAACCTGACATTTGTCTGTACTACTTCTGCAGGAATTGTTAAATATAGTCTTAAAGTTCATTGGTTGAATTTATTCATACAATTTTTCTCTATTTTTAAATAGTTTTCTGTCATTTCCAGTGCTTGCTTTTGTATTTTCTGGATGTGATATTCCTGTAGCCAAAGAACGAGGTCTTAGTTGGATTCTTGTGTATTGCAAGGAGGTCTGATCCTGGTCAGGCACCAGAAGCCAGGACCTTCCTAGAAAGCGTGTCCAGCAAAGAACAGCTCCTCTAGGGGCCAAGGCAGCCTCCCTGCACAGCGGTGACCTCAGCAAGTGTAGCCATTTCTCAGCTCCAAGTGATTCCAGCTCTTGTGATCCAGCTCTGTGTGAGATCACCCGAGGCAAACTCGGGGACAGAGAGACAGGAGCCGTGTGTGGCAGTGCCACAGAGGCAGCTTTATTGTCCAGCAGTCCCTGGGAAGGGGAGGCCAGGGACAGCAGCTCCCTGATTCAGGGCAGATCCAGGGCCTTTTTATGGGAAAGGCAGGGGGTGGGGTAGGACCCAATCTACCAACTGGATACAAGGCATTACCACACAGAAACAAGGCATGCTGGGGGTGGTTCACTTCGTCATAGAACCCTAGAGAGGTTTCTTATCTCTGAGTCCTTTTGCCCTCAGGCTTCTCTCCTCCAAGGGAGAGCAGAGGACTCCTGAGTCAAAGGAGCCCACACTTGTGCAGGGTTATGTCAGCTGTGGTGAAAGATATTGGAGTATCTTTTGATTGACATGGTTTTTAGACTTGGAAATGGGAAAAAGAAAGAAGAATGTTTATGAAATTATGAAGCTGTGTACACCACACATCTACCATATGAACAAATACTGTATTTGTCTCTGGTTTCTTTAGGGGTTCTTGCACATGAAAACATGATACTATGTTTCACCTTCATCTGGACAAGAATATTATGCTTTTGAGCTAGGGAGAAAGGAGAGTTGTATGATAATTGGAGTGTGCTGTGGCCCCTTTTAAAGGTTACAGCTGGAATATTGTTGCAAGAAGCAAAGCTTTGACTGGACTGACTTAAGCAATAAGAGTGAGCTGTTCTTTATCATATTAATTACAGTTGACTCATGTCACTTCACCTCCCAAAACCAATGATGGTTGGTTGAGATTATATCCAAACCGGTCATAAGTTACCAATGAATCAGTTAGAGAATATTTTGGGCTGGTATACAAAAACATGTCTTGCTCCATATTTAGTTAGCTTGGATCTTCTTGTGGTTCAACAATATTTTACAGAAACAAAACATTTTCAGCTTCAAGTAGAGTCCAGTTTCCTTTATAAAACTCTAAGTGCAAGGAGGGAAAGAGTTTAGCTAATCTGCAGCTTCGTTCCTCTAAGAGCAGCAAACAGGCATACATCTTACCAACTCTGTGTTCAAGACTTCCTACTGTAATTTATTTTGACTATCTGAAAGCTGTTGTGATATTAAAAGCATGGTGTGCAGCAGATAAATTATGTTATCAGCTTCTTGTTATGCTAATCCTCTCTGCTTTTCCAACTGTGAGAAGAAAAGATTGAGGTGTTTGGGTATGGAAACCATGTTAAGGAACACATTCTTCTTGGTCAAAGTGTTTCCTATTTTTCTCAGATCAATTCACAATTTGGTTGAAGTCCTGTTGTGGAGAAGCACTGAGGTATAGCTTTTAAACAAATTAGTGGTAAGAAAAAATGTTTAGAAAAACCTTGAAAAATATACCTTTGCCTTAACAATGTCAGTTTGCTATAGAAACATTAATTTATCATATCTATTCTGTTTTGATGGATATATTAACAATGCTGTCATTGTTTCTCTATGTCTGACAGCTACATAAAGAAGTATCTGTAAACTGTGGTACTCCTAAAGCTAAAAACCATGTAACGAAATAAAACACTATGCTAAGCTGACATAGAAAATATAAGTAATTAACGCTTAGCCGTAAATAAGCCCTACAGAACTAAAACAAAAGTCAAGTCTGTGGCCTTGTTTAGAGCCTGATTTTGTGGCTTTGGCACTTGTTTAATGTTTGGTCTTACTGTATTTTTCAGTCATAGTTTATGAAAAGCTTTACAAAGACAAGTAATGATAGCCTGATTTTTGTTGGGTGAGGTCTAAAGAAGCGCTAAGAGATAAAATGTCTTGTCTGTGATTTAGTCAGTTCATTGTGGGGAGGAAGAATACAAATATTGCCTTGATTTTGAGGGAGTCATGGTTTTTTTAAGAAGCAAAATTGCAGTTATATGCCCCTTACAAACTAAATTATTACTATTCTCCTCTACTCTTTTAGACTCAGAAGTGGAGAAGTCTGTGAGACCTTGAATTCAGGACTTGCCCTGAAAGAACTAAAAAAACCAATCAGTACCACCCTGTCCAAAACTTGAGCGAGGTAATAGTATGCAGATTCCAAAGAGTTTAGTCTGTGCTTTATCCAGGGAACATCATCCTAGATTGCATTAAAAATGACATTCAGTGAAGGGTTGTTTTTCTTTTAAATTGAAACAAAAGTCATAAAATAGTTTACAAAATATCCTCAAATGTTTTTAACAAGAAAATCCATGTGCCAGTTTTGAAGGATTCATACTGTTTGTCTTGCCATGTCCTTGGTTTGTTAATGAACCGGGCTTATTTCAGCCATGACTAAATCTTATGTAGGAAAGACCATTTGGAAGGATGACACATGTGGTTAAAAAACAGGAAGGAGTTTCTGGAGTCCTGTATTTAATTCCCAGCATTGCCACAGACTTCCTCTTTGACTTTGAACAAGCCACCACATCTCTGTGACTAAATTAACTGTCTATAAACCGATGCTAGCAGAATTTTTCTCCTTTAATGGCAATATGTGGGGAGAATGTATATTTGGGTATCAACTGCAGCTGCGTAGGACTTAGATTTTTAACTTTCTAAAACGTGAATACAAGAGAATAATTTAAAGGTGTAGCCATTTTCTATGGGTTGTTTGATAATGGGAAAATACCACAAAGTATTTGGAGTTGTTTGCATCAGCAATCTGTGGTACTTTGGCACCTCTTCATATCCAACAGATTCATAGGACAACATCCTTTCTTACCTGTGAACCTGGGTCCAAGACAGTGATAATGACAGATGTTCTATGCCAGGTGTGTCAGTCAGCTAATGATGCTGCTCTGAATGATTTGTGGGTGGAGCTGTGGTGTAGATTGCAGAGGTGACAAACCTCAGGGAACGAAAATTAACAGAGGGGCCTGGTCCTCAGGTGCTGTAGAAGGTGGCTAGGGATGTAAGCTTAGCAGATGGCACCCAGCAGGTCAAGTGACAGACTGTGCAGTTGACAGGAGGATAACTTAGGCATCTAATGCAATCTGGTCTAGGTGATATGGGACAAATATTTTATGACCCCAAGCCTACAACTTAAAGAGAAAAAGGCCTCTCCAGTAGATGGGCATGCTGAATTCACATAAAACCTTTGCTCTCCTGAGCAAACTGCTCTTTCTGAACAGTTAAATGGTGATTTACATTTGCCAAGGTGCCTGAAAAATACCCTTGTTCCTCTAGTCAAAGCCATATTCATGGCTGAATATATTTACCCTGACATTTGTCATTTTTAACCTGATTACTTTAAATGTGGTTAAGCACTGTCCACAGAGACCATCAGTAGCCTGTGGTGGACAGCTCATAATTCTTCTTAGGTGGTTGGCCGAGCTCTCCCTACAGAGAGTGGTGGCAAATGAGCAATTGGCCTTAGTCCAGTGCCTAATGTTCCTTTTCCTCAGGTAAGAACATAAAGGGAGGTAAGAATGCCTTGGCATCTGCTGTGGAATATGCTCTTTTTTTCACTGTGAGGCAAATGACAGGGAACAAAAATCAAGTTTTTTTAAAATAGCATCACTATTTCTTTTCTTTCTTCCATGTGCATGAGATTTGGTCAAAATTAGGCATCTGACTGCTGGCTTTCCAGGCCACTACACACAACAGAGAAACAAAGCTGTGTCTGAGGCTTCTCTGCTTGACCTCACAAGCACTAAAAGACAAAATAAGATTTGTGAAAGCCAGGTTCCACACTCTAAGAAAGGCAACAACTTTGACATGGGAGAAAGAGGATGTGGAATTGGTGTGATGGGTCTGCCTGCTAGGAGGGGATGGGTTCTGTTAAATATTCTTCCAAATGCTATAATCTTTGCAAAACCATATCAGGGAGCTATTTTCCACAGTGAAATAGGAAAATATTTCATAGGTGCCACCCCTGTCTGTATTTTGTTAGTCAATTCCACTGCATATAAAAAATATCTGTAACATGGGGTAATTACAGGCTTCCAACGAAAATAATCTGAGAGGAAGAGATTCTCTGATCTTTCAAGTATGACTAGAAGCCACAAATATAAAAAATTGCATCAGAGACTTTGGTCTGCAGAAATCTTCACTCTTGAACTGTAAAAATATGTTGTTTATATAAGCTCTTGGTAGGAGCTGGAACTTGCTGGGCCTTAATTCTTTCACTTTGTGGGGTGAGAGAAAATATGATTAAAATGACATACCTGTTCTTTAGAGGTCTGAGGTTTTTTATCTGTTGTATCTTCAAGTACTTACAAGCATTTTCTTATCACACAGAGTGTGTAGTCTTCCTCAAGTGTGCAAAAATGGTTGCATACCACTAAAAAAATGCCCAAACTCTCCAAAATTGGTGATATGGGTGATTTTTATTACAAAATGATCTCAATTAATTGCTACAGTCTTAGTCTGTGTGTTCTCAGGTCCACTATGTTTAAAACCAGGATTTTTATTTTTACAGCAGAAATGCACTAGTCTCTTCTATTGTTGATTCTTCACCTCCAACAGTTTGTGTGACTGTCATTACAGCTCTGTGGGGATTCTTTTGGCACTGCACCAACAGTTGTGAGGTCTTTGCTCATTGCATTCAAATGTAAGTTCTTCAAATTCTCCTCCATTTGGTTTGTCATCCCTAAGAATTCCATTTGCTATCAAGAAATTTCACACATATGGGTCTGTGTTGGAAAGGGAATAATGGGTTGTACTGCTAGTATGACAATTTATCATCCCTAGGATTACTGGGTGATCTTTTAGGACAAATTTTACTGGCCAACTGGTGTGTAGAAGGCAAAGGGCTGCACAGAACATGAGCTCTGACAAAGAAAACAGAGGCCACTTAAAATGTGAAACAGAACTTGGAAAAATTCTTTTATGTCTGGTTTGGATCATGGTTTGTTGACCCCTTTTATCCACTGCTAGATGCACACAAAATTTTGTTTTTCATATTTAAGGGTTTTTTTTTTTAAAAAAAGTCCTCATACTAATTAAAAATAAATGGTTTCCTAATGACTTTTTTCCTTGGAAAACAATGGTTTAAATTAAAGGAAAAATGTTTTTGCCCAACATACAAACAAACATACAAGAGTTCCATAAAACCCCAAAGCTGAGAGGAAATAGAGCTGCCAGCGGTTTGAAGAAACCACTTACAGGTTCTTGTGTCCCTGTGGAAAGTGTTTTTTTTCTCATTAGACTGGCTTGTTAAACCCTTGTGTATTCCAAATGTATACTATTAAACCCTTTGCTTTTAGCATGATTCCTCTTTTTAAAGATGACGGTATTTAAACCTAGCAACATGTTATTTTAAGATCAACAGTTTAGCAGGAGCAAAATCTGCCTCCCAGACTCAGCTGCCTGCCTTCTTTCCCAAATACTTTGTTCTGAAGGAGCTGATGGCAGTGATAAATGTAAGAGAGTAAGAGCTCTGCAGTTATTGTCAGCAAGTTAGCTTTATGGCTTAGGGATTAGACCTTTGATGTCTTATCGAGTTTCTGCCCTGCGTGAATCAGTTGCTTACTTGATTTAAATTATAAAAAGAAATGCTCTGTTGTGATATTGTCTCATACTGTGTCTTCGTCATTTGAGATGCCTCTGTGTTCTTTAGTTCCCTAGGAAGAGAAGGCAACCAGCCATATGGAGAGTGGCCAGTTGCCTGCTGATCATGATAGGCACTAAATAGAGTTGCATAGAAAGTCAGATATAGAAAAGCCCTGTTTAGCTGAGCCTTTCTGTCCCCCACAAAGGGAGATTATTCCCTCCATGTCTGCAACCCAACATCCAGCACTGTTTCGCTTTTGCTTTTGAGGGGGTCCCTCTGTATCTTTAATAAACTATTTCCTTTTCACAGAGGTGACTGCTTCTTATGAAGTTTTCTTTTTGACATCCCTCAGTGTAATTGCAGCTGGACTGCTGCTTCAGCATGTGGTGGGGGAGAGCAAAGGTGAGCTGGAAAGGAAGTCTCCCTTTCGTGATTCCAGGAATAGCAATACCTTACACTGGAGATGAACAGCTAGAAGCTCATTTTCAGGGTTTTGCATGTCCTGTGTGCTGGAGATTTCTGGCATTTGTGACAGAGGCTTAATCTAATGCTTCTTATTTTGAATTATAGGTCTTTGCCTTTAGTTTTATTGTTTTAAGCTACCTCAGACACTTTAAAGGGTGTGTACTGATATTCTTTAATCCTAAAATAAACCCCTCAAATATAGAACTGTTGATCTGACTTGGATTTTATTTGCATTTTAAAATAACTTTTCAATATTTTGGAAGCCAAAGTATTTTTCAAACAAGCGGCCTTTAAACAACACTAAGAAGTAAAACATGTCTATTTTCCCAAGTTGTTGCTGAGGTTATGAAAGATACCAGCCAAACACATTAGCTGTGTCTCAGGAAACTGGCTAACAGGATGGTTGTGCTAGCCCACTTGTATTCTGAAAGCTGGGTCAGTACTTCTGAAAAGCTTAAGTAAACTAGAGGATAATTCAATACATAGACAATGCATCCTACTGTTTCTCTGTTTATTTTCTCCCTGTGTGACTTCTGGCAACTGAGAAGAAACACAGTAAATGACAGCAACCCGCCAAAGAAAAGATTATGAATAACAATACCACAAGAATGAAGGGCATGAAGTTACCAGTGACTTGGGACAAATGCAGAGCACTGGACATGACACAACCAGCAACTAGTGGGTTGTAGTACATGCAGAACAGAATATCTTCACATTAGAAACCCTTTCAATTTGAGTTTCAAGTTAAATTTATACTAGTTTGCCTTGTCTCTGGTAACCAAAGGTCTTTATACTTGTAGGGTTTTGACTATACTTTGCTGGTAATACTCTGAAACCAGGAGAAGTGATGCCACCGGACACTGACAAAAAAAGGCTGAGCTCTCTCTAACTAACAGTTATGCATACATACAGATGGTACCACCTTTTTGTTTTCAGCACTGTAGAAGTCTGTCATGCTTTCTATCCCAATCTACAGTTCAATTTTCAGGCAATGCATAGCATAAGTTTCGATACTGTGTTAACTTTTTGGATGTTGCAAAATGAAAAAAAAACCCCATCTGGTTATGTTAAATTGAAGTTAAAAATAACTATCATAAAAACCACAGGAAGATCTTTCTTACCCCTGAAAATTCAGGTAACCTGTGCTCTGGAAGAAAGGAAAAGATTGCAGACCATTTGCCCTTGCTGAGGTGCACTTTTACTACTTCTAAATATCTACAGTATTAAATGAGTTGGCTGTTGTCTTCTGAAGCGACTACACTAGGATCAGTTTGCAATAATAAGTGGTTTCATGAATTATGAGGGAGTTCTCATCTTGGAAATGAATGAATGTAATCAGAGGGTGTTTTAGAGTCACTGATAGTATTTATCATGTCTTGAAAATTAAGAGCATTATTTTATTTTTAATGTTGTTAATGTTAAGAGCATTATTTTATGTTTAACGTTGACATAGTTGTATGTCAATGTCAAAACACTGTTCATACAGTGTTTTCTGAACATTTCTGATGCTCAGATTTTGAAGCTTCTGGCTTGACTCATTTGAATTGAGTGCTTTGTTCTTGAAAAGACTGTACTGTAGAAGCATTCAAATGAAAGGCTGTTCTGAGAAGGTGATTCATCAGGGCTGAGTGCTACTCATTAGGAGCCCAAGCCTGCTCCTGTAGGTGTCTGTGTATTTACATTAGTAGGGATGGAACCAGATCCTAGAATTAAGCTATTGAAGAGAATAGCCCTGCAAGAGGTATGGTTGCACTACCTATAAGTTTCTTTTTAAGAAAAACAGAGGAAAAAAGAAAAGATTTGAACTCCTTGTTCTTGTAGCACTTTCTGGTATTCCTGTGTCCATTCTTTTTTCAAAGCAAGACTGTATGCCACAGTTCCCTTCAGTTTCAGCCTAGTCCTTCCTAGTTTACATGGTTGCACAACTGAGATGTTTTGCCTTTTTTAGTAATTTGTGAAGCAACAGTAAAAAGAAATGATGGATGTGCTGACATTCACCCTCCCCCCCCTCCATCCCCTCATCCCTCCATCAATACAGCAAAGTAGAGGTCACTTTATAAAAACACCTGTTAAAGCAATAAACATTTAAAAAATAACATGCCAAAGCAAAACATATCAATCAAAGCACAACCCTGTTTAATAATTTTCTGTGCTGGTCGTAACAAGAGGAGACTGTAGTTTTGGCAGTGAGGCTCTGCTGCACTCCAGGCACTGAAGGAGTAAAGCACAACTGTTCTAATTGATAGGTAGGTAACTTGGAGCTGACTTTGAGTACTAATCCTGGGTGATTAAAAAAATATAAAACAACAAACACCACCACAACACAAAAAACAAACCCCAACAAACCCAAACCCCAACTTCCCACTAAGTGAAATTGCATACTCTAGCTGTTTATTTCAACCATTCTGGCTAAATTTTATAGGGAAAGAAGCTACACTTAAGTTGCTTATGAAACATAATGAGGCAAAGGCAGTGGTGGTGAGGGGTGTCTGTGTGCAGAGGTTTAACACAGTCCTTTTCAATAAAACAGTGTCTCAGCAGGTGTTAGAGAGAGTTTTGCCTCCTGTGTGCCCCTGCAGATGCACAACCTATGGGAGACATTTGATAAAGTTATTCTTGAAACCTAGACCCCACCTCTGTTTCAGTTTTCTGAAACCTGGGACTTTGAGAGTTTGTTCCAGTTTTTTTTTTCCCTTTGACACTATGGGATAGGTTATTCTTATAGGAGTTGAAACAATTACAGGAGAGCTAGTTGATCAGACTCTCCAGATCATAAGGTAGAAGGGATGTTTCTAGGACATGATCTATCTTTTCCAAGGCAGGTGAGTCTTATCCTAAAGTTGCCAATTCTAGTTTTTCTAGTCTACACAATTAGTTGCACACTATGACACCATGATCATAGCTTGCTGCCCTGGAGAGTGCTGCACTCTCGTGGCTGGGACACTAATTTTTTGTGTGAATAGGGATAATGAACTCCAAAGATCAAATGTTCATTTTCAGATGTTTGAGATAACTTCATTGAAGTCAGTAATCTACTCACTTGTCTGGTAGGGGACTATAATGGGAAGATTCTGATACACCAAGAACCCTAACCACTGAGAAGAGACACAGATGTTTTGATGAGATTCTTTGTTTTATGTGTAAATGGCCTTGCCCACTGTAATAGCAAGCATGGGTATGTTCTAGCTTATCAGAATCATCTCTGATTAGTCACAGAATTGCAGAATGGGTCAGGTTGGAAGGGATCACAGGGGGTCATCTGGTCCAACCTTTCTGCTCAAGCAGGGTCATCCTAGAGCACCTGGCACAGGATTGCATCCAGATGCTTCTCAAATATCCCCAGTGAGGGAGACTCCGCAACCTCTCAGGACAATCTGTTCCAGTGCTCAGTCACCTGCAGAGTGAAGAAGTTCTTCCTCATATTCAGGTGGAGCTTTCTGTGCATCAGTTTCTGCCCATTGCCTATTGTCCTGTTGCTTGGCAGCACCAAGAAGAGCCTGGCTCCATCCTCATGACACCCTTCCTTTAGATACTTACACATATTAATGAGGTCTCCTCTCAGTCATTTTTTCTTAAGGCTGCACAGGCCCAGCGTGTGATGGCTTTTGTGTAAATTCCTCCATGCAAGCTTAACCTTAATGGTGATATCCTGTATGTTTGCAAATAAAAGGGGTTTACAATTTCAAGTACTCAGCTCTGGGTTTGTCATGGAACAGTCATTAAGGACGATTTTGCTTCAGTGGGACAGCTCAAGATGAACAAATCTGTTAAAGATAGGTTGAGTACAGCAGTTATACAGAGCAGGTATTTTGAAGTTATCTTCTGGTACTGTCCTAAATAACAAGGATAAGGAGAACTTTAAGTTTTCCATCCATATAAGTGCTAGGGCTGAATGCTTTCCCATGGCATTGGGATGAGAGTAGAGTTTGTTCTGTAAATATACTTTAGAATCATAGAATATGAGTTGGAAGGGACCCATGAGGATCATCTTCTGCTTCGTTCCTTGGGAGAAGAGTGAAGAAATAAACATTGAAAAAGTTAGTGGTTTCAATGAAGCAGATTAATTGAGACAGACTAGCTGATTGGCATGCTCTCTAAGGCAGAATGTAGCATGTGGATATTTAAACATCATTGCCTTTGTCTGAAATACACATGGGAATATGACTTTACAAATTATAACTTGCATGTGTGGATATATACACACACATACATAAATGCAGACACACACACACACACACACACACACACACACACATTATTGTTTTCTAACTCATTTTCCATTGTAGACAAGCCCAGAGGGAACAAAATATTCCTAGCTTGGAGATTTCTACATCTGCTTGTCAGGCAGCTATCAGACAGAAACAGCATGACTACATAAATCACAGTAAATCAGCACATTTTTCACCAGCACAAAGCCCTCAGCACAGAACCACTTTAGAGTGCACTGCTCCATAGTTTGTTTGCAGACCTCCCATGCCAGCAGCAGGGAAGTCAGACCATTCTATTCAACATCTCACAGTAACCAGATGCAGAATAAAGAAATTGCTTTTCAAGGCTGTAGTCTACACTAGGCTTTTCCAAGACAAGCAGTGATTTCTAGCATCCATCTTCTCTCTTCTGCTTGTTTTTCAGGCCCTTTTGGCCTTCAGCCTTCCAAGATGAGGTGTTAGTCTCCTGTTTTGCAAGCAGTCTTGAACTGTCTTTAGATTCTGGTACTTTTAGATTATGGAAGTAGTTTTCACTTGGTCAAAGGGAAAGTCTGTATATCAGTTATAGGGGATCCACAAAGGATAATAAAATAAAAACCTGTTGTCGCTGTGTTGAAATACCTAGTGTCAGTGGTGGGTGGGCATATAGGTCCAGTCAAAATTGAAGGAATCTGTACATTAAAGGGAGATTGGTAAAAAAAAACTCTGATGAACTATCCAAATCCATGAAATTAAATATCTGTCTTTTTTGTAGTTCACAGACTCCAAACTGGTGTCACAGAAAAGGATGGAGGTTCTATCCACAGAGAGAAAAAGTGGTTTCCTGGTCTTCAGCTTTAGTAAGAAAACTTATATTAGGGCAAATTAAAAATAGGTTTAGCATGGTTATGAGTTATGCTTTATGTACAGCGTGTTTGTGTTGAGGATGTCTCTACAGGGCTGCAAGTATTAGAAACAAGCTGGCCCAAATTAAAAAAAAAAAATGTTGGGGAAAACTGCCCTGCATTGCTCAGATTAATCAAACAGTGGCATCTGACTGAAGACAAAATCCACAGCTGTGCACTATATTATGAAATATAGAGTAGAGCATTTCCTATCAGTGTTTAACAGGCTTTGAGCCAGATTCAATAACTAATCTTTACACCTCAGCCTAAGTGCGTCTGTTGTCAGCTTTTCTTCCAATGCAGGGAGATGTAGGTGCTCCTTGTGGCCAGACTGTCACACTGGTCTTGACTCTTCTGCTTTCTTGGAGTGGCAGTTTGGCTTGCAGATATATCCAGCTGTTGGCTTTCTAGCCAAGCACCATTTTTCTCTCCTTATACTCTGTCATCTGCTTAGGCGAGAGTTTCTCTGCACTAAGAGGGTGGGTTCACAGATTTGTGCTTTGGAAATGCAAAGGTGTGCATGTAACTCAGTTTCATCTGAAGACCTTTCCTGCCCTAGCAATGATGTGGCTGCAGGATGCAGACCAGAGGGAATGACATTGAATCCCTGTGTAAGAGTGAGCAGTGTAAGGTAAAGAGAAGATACATGTTACACCACAGCAGTGAGCAAAATTATGTATACATGCTGTCTTGATAATTAGTTTAATAGCACAGTAAGGAAAACATCAAATTCCTACTCTTAAGATACTGGGAAAGCTTTCTCATTGACTGCAACACATAGCTTGTGGTTGACGAAATAAGCATCCTGTCTGTCCATAGCCCAGTTGTGGCACCAGTGACAGAAAAAAAGCAGAAAGATAAATCAGGGCAGAAAACAGAGGGAAAAACAGGACAGAAATATTTTTCCCCAGTTTAAGCAAGGTTTCAGGTATCCACTATTTCATACTCTGAACTTCAGTAACAGAGAGATGAAGAGAGATGAACGATCACTGGGACCATCTGTGATACATTTCATCCACTATTAAGATTCTTTGGTGTGTGAAAGTGAAGGAAAATACTGGAATTCCATGATGTCTGAAATATATGACAGTAAATAATATTTCAGCAATGTTTATACCTGTCAAGTGGGTACACATATCTAGTGACTTTAGTGATTAGGTTTTATTAATGCGGTAAACCTAAAATCAAATATTTTTCTGCCATAGCCCCATTATCGTTCTTTCTTCTCAGAAATACTACATGAGTATTTAAAGCAGTGACTAGCACAGAATCATAGGCCCCTTGGAAGCTGGGTGTTGTCAAGTATAGTGCTTCAGAATGGTTGAAATAAATGGTACTGAAATGTAAGGGAGAAGGTAAGTTACAGCAACTCCAGTTGAGTCGTGCCTTTTTAATCTGTGGCATAATTTTTAGTTGAAACCAATTTTTTGAAACATGACTAGGCTGGTTTCTGTGCCATTAGGGCAAGAAATCCTCTCTGTTAAAAGTGTTTTGCTTTTTAATAGGGTTTAACCATAATTGTCCAGTTTGTGCTGGTTGTTCAAAATAATTCCATCTCAGGTTGGTCAACAATTATTGGCCTAATTTCAGTCGTTACCAGCATTCAACAGAAATGCTGCTTTAAGCTTGTCTTTCAGTGAATCACATGTTTGTACAATAACATATTTGTTTGTTAAATGAATTCAAAGACACAAATGGATGAGCCAATATTGAGAGTGAGTCACTTTCTGGTCCATATTTAACTATTTTTTTCTCTCTCTAAACTGCTCTATTTTAATCAAAAGGGCTATCTTCTCTGGAAAGTAAAGCTCTAAGTTATGTACCAGTGTGATCCCAGCTTTTCTGTCAGTGGACTCTGCTTGCTCCTGTTTGAACAAATAGCAAACCTCATGAGAAATTCCATAGTCCTTTATTGTTTCAGCATTAGTTTTTGATGTGTTTATCAATTCCTTTGGCTATGTGAGCAAGTAATACTGATTTTGACTTGTATCATCTTATACTGCTGTAGTAAAGATGACAATGAAGTATTTTCCAGATGTCAATCACATACTTTCTACATTTGGTAGTCTCTCTTGCATGCTGTCTTTCCTTAAACTTGCTTGCCTTTTTGTCCTTCCGGCTCTTAAATCCCTCAGTTACATGAGGTTGGTGGAAATTGTTTAAATGTACAACCCAAATTCTCCAGTGAGGTTTGGCTAACCAATAAGCTATTCAAGTGGTTTTGTCTCCCGGGTATGTCTTCATTCTCTGCTTTTCCAGGTTGCTTGAATATCCTTGAACCCTTAATTTGCCCTAATCTCCTCTAAAGCTTTGAAATAATAAAATACTTAAATAAAACTCTTTGGATAAATGCCTTTTAAAATACAGCTTTATCTGTGAACTATCATGCTCTCAAGGGAGTGGATTTTGTTCCTCAGACAATTAAGGGGATTTTCTGTCCACAGTGTTACTGTCAGGCATACCCGTCTTAACTCCTGCAACAGCTCAAAACAGAAAAAATGAGGAAACTGAGAGAAAACTGGTACAGAGGCTAGACTGCTGCTGTGTGTGGTTTTGTTCTGGTGCCTGGGTTCAGTCTCCTGACCTGCTGCGTGATTTTCTGTGGGTCATGAAGCCTTCCTGTGCTTTTAAAAACTAATTCTGTTCTCAACGGGGATTTTGCTGAGGATAAATTAAGCCATTACAGAGGGATAGTCTTCCATGTACAGAAAGGCTGTACTCAGATCCTTACGTCACAAAATAGAAAGAGGGAGATCACTTGATTTCCCATCAACAAATCTACAGGGGAAGTCAGAGGCAAAGCAGAGGACTGGATACTTTTTTTTTTTTTTTGCCAGGGGCCCCATGTGGTCCATTTTTCATTGAGAAGTCCTTTTGATAGTCCTAGGCAGGCCTTATCTCAGAGTCCTGCAGATGCCTCCCAGGCAAGAAAGGGAAGCTTGGAAGACCTCGCAGGGCTCCCACAGTGCAGCTCATCAGGGCACCCAGGCAAGCTCTGGAGACCAACATGATCTGGGGGTTGTTCAGAGCCATGGATGCCTGTCTTCACTGTTGCTCATTGCGCAGGTAAAGGGAGATGACTTCAGCTTTTCTCCCTTCCCACTCAGCTCAGCTAATTATTAATTTCTGCTGGCAAGAAAGATCTGCAAAATAACACTGAAATGGGGAGAAAGGAACATCTGTCCTCCACTTCTGGAACCCTGGAACTAAATTTCTTGGAGAAAAATTTGGGGTTTGTGTGTAATTTGTGAGTAGTTTGCTTCTGAAGTTAATTATTCCTAAAAGCAAAAAATTTGTCCAAAAAAATGTTGGTAAAAGGAAGCTTTCATTTTTGTCTTAGTGTGCCACCAAAATATAAAAATTCTGGTGAAAGTCCAGCCATATGACTACTATTTTAAAGTGATACCTTTGAGATAATCTCTCTGTTTGCATATAGACTCTCCAGAAAGACATCTGTATTTCCTCATGTTAAGAGATAGGAAATGCAAATAGACCACAGTTTAAGTATGAAGATTATGGAGATTTATAACTTTCTTTATATATTTCTTATGTGTAATAAAATGCAGGGGAACTCTATGTAGCAATTTTTTTTTTTAATTCTTAATCCAAAATACTACTCTTTGTCCTCTTTTCTTTTTCTTGAAGTTTTCCTCCTCCTAATTTCAATTTCTCATCTGAAGTTCAAAATTTTCTCTACCTGACGTTTGAAATGATGAAGTAGCACCAATGAAAACAGGGCTTAGCTGGATGAAGCTCTGGTACCTCCTGATGCTTAGGAGAATGATTGTATGCCTTGCTTAATTTTGTGCTTGTTCAGAAGAAGCAGAAGGATAGAGAAATTCATCTGAGCACTTACTGAGTTCACCTCCTCCTAGTCTCAGTTTCTCAAGGGCTCAGAAGATAATGTAATATCTTTTCATCTGTCTTTGTTTTTGTCTGGCAAGTAGTGGCATCAGATACAATCAGGGTTTTTTTTGGCAGCATGTTTCAGGGTAAGGTCCTTCTTTTCACTGTGCCAAGGATGATGCCAAACTCATGAGCCTTGCAGTCTTGGCAGTGGAGGGATGAACAATTAGGTAGGGTTCAGCGTGGCTTTGTGTCAAAACTAGAAAGAGGCACATTGAAATCCACAATGAGAATAATTACATTAAAAATCCTACTTGGGTCTTAGAATAGACTTCTCAGCTTGTCATTGTAGAATAATTAGTACCTATGTAATAAAATAGACAATAATCCATTGCTGTCTCATTTTTGTTGTGAAGAATGTTTCTGCCATCACCATTTTCACTCCAAAAACTCCAAGTTGTTTCTTTGAGATTCATAATGATTGAAAGAGATTCCGAGGCTTCCTAACTGTGATACTGTATTTAGTGTATGTTACGGAGATATTGCAGTCACTGCCATTTCACAGAAGCAGCAGAATAATTGCAGATGTAATGAATTGACTGGGATTTGAATAGACTAAGAAGGCAGAACTTTATTTTCAGTTTTGGGTAATATTTGTATGTGTTTGCTGGGGAAGGGGACCACAGAGCAGTTTTCACATGGGAATAGCATTCCTACAGCATTATTTTTTTTTTTTTTCTAGTTTTTAAGAGTGGACCAAGACAAAGACAGAGAATGCAGCCTGGACTGTGCAGGATCCCCTCAGAAATCACTCTGTGCATCTGATGGAAGAACTTTTCTGTCCAGGTGTGAATTTCAACGAGCAAAATGCAAAGACCCTCAGCTGGAAATAGCCTATCGAGGCAACTGCAAAGGTGAGAAAATCAGTGTTTCTCTTGACCATAATGAAAAATAATAGACCCTAAAATAGTGTGTGAAATGTCTGTGAATTGAAAACCAGGACTGCTGAACTTGAAGAGCTTTCTAAAAGCAAGTGGATGGAAATCAATCCTATTATTTCTGTAACAATATGCTATCTAAAGATAAATTAATCTTGAGCCTTCATCAAAAGTATGACTCCCCCACACACTTATTTTACAGTAAGTCACTATTAAGGAAATTGCATGGCTAGGTTCTTGTTCTGAAGGACCATATCACTGGCAAGTTTAGAGAAGCACAATTTGTTATCTTGCAAGGTTTCTTGTCTACTACAATTTGGCATTTTGAATTTGAGATGGTCAAATTAAGTCTTGTATTTCCTAACTGCAATCACATAGTGTGATGGGGGTGGTGGTGGTAGGGTGGGTTGAGTGAATAAAAGCAAAAAACAAAAAAAAGCTTTGCAATGCATAGAAGCCTCACAGGCCATTCCCACCAATATCACCCACTCTTTTACTTCTCATCTATTTAGAGAAATTAGGTGACATGCAACCCCACAAAATAGCCGCAGTTAAATCTTTTAACTTCCAGACAAGCCTGGTACTAGACAATTAAGTTCCTTACTGAAGTGGAGGGTGATTCCCAACACAATGATCTTTCTAAAATGTAAGAATAGCAGTGGTCATAAAGATTTACTTTCCCTTTCTCTCTGTCCTAAAGAGAGTGGCAGGGAGTGGAGGTAGGGGGTGGGGGACCCCAGGGACCACACCAATTCAACCTCTAGGAGGCAATTTTCCACATCATCTCTCTCCATTAGCTCTTGCAAACCTCTGAAGCATCAAGACTGCTTCAAAGAGACATTCTGTCTCATCTTCTGCCTGGATGAAACAGTATCCTCATTCTTCATGCCTTTCATAGTAAACCATTGTATTACGTGATGGATCTATTTACTATGGTGAGCAAGGATAACATAATGAAGCTACCTGAGCCAAAGCTTTTGTTACACTCATGAACGACAGAGACAATAATTGTGCACTTGGTATTTGTTCATTTTATACATTAGAGCTTTATGGAAATTAGTTTTGAATGTTTTTCTTTATTGTTTTTTATACCATATTGAAAAGGTCATCTGCAAGAAATTTTCTTCATTAAGATGAGAATTTCTCTACTGAAGGTTTCCTCATTGGTGCTGTCAAATTTTTCTGCAGTCAACAGCTGCAATTTGGAGAACTGCTCATTTTCTGTGTATTTATTAATGGATAGAGTGTCAGTACAATTGTAGAAATGGAATTAGACACCATAGGCACCTTAAGTCTTGCTGATAGCAGGTACACATCATGTTCTCATCAATCAAATGTTTTTTTCCTTTGATTGGTAATAGGCAGATATTTGCCAATAATTTGCTTGGCCAATATCAGCAAGAAACCAGTGTTCTTGTAATTTTACATTTTCATAGTATTTCTTATTCAGTAAAGCAGTCAAATTTTGAAGTGACCAATGTCTTTATTCTTACTTATGGGTGCAATCATCAGAAATATTTCAAGCAGTAAAAACAAATTTTAAAGAAGGAAAAGATGATTCCTTGGCCTAGCTGAAGTTTCAGTTTTAGCATTGCTAGGGCTAATTCTGATAGTCACACCAAACATTCTGAAAGAGCTAAGGAAATCCTCTGATTAAGACCTTTTGAGCCAGTTGCATTGAGTGGTAAAATTTGTTATTGCAGGTGATGCTTGATCAAAAAGCAGAGGGTTGTTTTAATAGGGCTAACCGAAAAGTGATAATTTCATTAGAGAACAACTTTCAAGGTTTCAGAATTTACTTTCACTCCATGTAGGAATGAAAACAGATCCTATTGGAAGTGTTTGTCTGTACCCCCTGAAAAAACAGACACCTACCCTAACTCCCCATTAAAGCATTGGTTTTGAAACAAGTTTTGAGCTTGCAGGTAAAAGGGAAAGATACATGCATGCTTTCTTGTGGATATTCTGAAGGGAGATAAGAGATCCTTCCTGGTATAGACTTCACAACTTTAAATCTGTGCTGTGATAATCATCCACCATTGATAAAAAAAGGCTGTCTTAGGTCTATCTCCCCCTGTTGTCCGAAAAAATCCTTATTCACCCCACAAAAATCTTCTCTGAAAACTAAATATTTCCAGGTACCATTTTAATTAATTTAATGGTGATTAGCTCTTTGTTTGGTTCAGCCTGTCAGTAGAAATCTAAAGACCCTGACAGTTTATGTTGACATCCTTTTGGAATAATTTTTAGTCCATGATTTCTTGTTTATATATTGAGAACTGTGATTTCCTTTTTACATCCATAAGGAATTTTGAACAACTACCAGACTAATGTCTGCTTTCTTTGTTCCTTTTTTCTTGAGAAAGCCAAATTTAGATTGAGTCTTTTTTCTCTTTCTCACCTGTTCTCAACATTTTTCTCATCTATTTGGTTTTGAACACTTAAATACTAAAATGACAAAGGGATAGTTTGCTCTGCATGTGCTTGCTTTGCTTTTTAATTCAAGTTTCAGTCACAGCAAGAGTGCTCAGCCCAGGCAATTCTTTAGCACTGCAAAGGAAACCATTTTTAGATCCTAGATCTTAAAAGATCACAGTAAAATGGCAGCATTTAAACAATTTTTTCCTGGTACTTCTAGTTCCTGATGACAGCAGCAGAGAACAAAACAGTTTAAACAAACCTGAAAATGAATGAACCCTGAACCTTCCCCTCATTTCTTAAAGACCTGTAACAAAATCACCATCAAAATAGACTGTTCTGATAGCTTTTTTTTTTTTTCTGAAGACATTAATTGTATAACTTTTTTTAAGTCCACTTCCAGCCATTGCTGGAATCCATTGCTAAGCCTGGAAATGCTGTAAGAAATTAAGATCTTACAAAATTTCCAGCCTACCTTTGGAGATTCTAAGGTCTCAAATAATCTGTGTACACTGTAGATGAACATCCCCAGTTTTGGATACTTTTCCAAAGAAAATCTTAACTGTGAAGTTCTGGAGATTTGCCACTTGCTTGACACAGACGTTTACTGTGCAATGAGATTATGGGTCTAATAAACAAATGTGTGTTGACAGCTGAGAAATACTACTTGTGTTAGGAGGACTGTTAAAATATCACCTGTGATGGGGATCAACCACATGCACACAAAAGTGCTTCACAGTAAATCTGGCCCAGTAAAGCCAAAGGAACAAAACATGCAAGAAGTAGAAAAGCAAAATAATTACTTTTATACTGCTCAGAAAACACAGACGCTATGTCTGCACAAATTAATTAAGCAATGCAAGGAGACAGTATGAGCACCACTCAGGTAAGTGCTCCCTGCTGCACTTTGGGCACTGGCCAGCTGTGTGGCTCAGGGAAAAGATGGGCTAGGAACTGTTCCCAGCAGGCAGCATGCACAGAGGTGCCTTCTTTTACAGGTTTAAGGCTGTTTTTTTTTCTTTCTTCTATTTCTCTTGTTGCTTCTTAAATAGTGTTAAGAATACTCATTTCATTCCTCTGTTTTTAAGTACCTGGCCAATAACTGGGGATTTGGAGACTAATATTCTGAATGTATTAAGCAAGATGTTCAGAATATTTGGTATTCTGACATTGTGATCAATGGAAAAACAAATTCATATGTACCTTCTTGCCAGCATACCTTTGCCCTAACACAGAATTCTTAAAACATCCCAGCTGAGGTACTTGGATTTTGTGGCTTCTCTACCAGTGCTTCACTAAAATAAGACTTCTCTAACGGCTGGAGTTTTGATACAAATTGTCAGTCGCTATAAAATCTCCACTGCCAGCTTGCATCACATTTCCTAACTTCACCATCATCATGTAACAGCAACCTGGCTTTACAAGCAACTGCTAAACTGGGTTTGCATAAATCTCTGAGTGGTCCTTACCGAAAATGGTGACTTAGGAGCTTTACATAGTGATATTTAATTTCTGAGGGGTTTGGAATTTAATCTGGCTGACACTGTGTATGTATTCAGTATTTGCAGAGCTGGCCCCAGCAGTGACTTACTGCTTTGTGAGTACACCAAGGGGAGCCATCACACAGAGTAGAGTCATTGTTATTCTGTAGCTATGTAGATCCCCTTTCTCCATTGGAAACCCTAGGTAGATCATGTTTAGCTTAATTCATTTATGGTGTCTTAAAGAGCCTCACAGTTTAAAAATGCTGTTCTTTTTTGTGCTGTCTTAGATTTGACAGAAGGTAATATCTTCATTCTCACAAGCCACATAAAGAACCAAAGCACATCAAAATATGAGTGAAATTTCTCATAAAATAGGTATTTTACTATTTGCTTTCCTTAAAGAAAAAATGCTCAGCATTTGTTTCTTTAAAATAGGTCTTACGGGAATAGAGAAAAGTTTCACTCATTTAAACTATTAGTAAAATGAGTTAATGAATGGATTAAAAGCATTCTTAGATAAATTGAAATTTCTGCCTTTGGATAAATATGCTAATAGAATTTTCCCTTTGTGAAGAGAATGAAGGCATTGCTGGGCAGTAGTTGTTTTGAGACCACAAGTTAATCTTGGTCCCATAATTAATGAATCCAAGCATAATTTGGAGAAATATTACTGTTGCCCATTAGCTAAAGAACTGGGTTGTAAATGCTGGATGTGGTTTCTGAGTGCACACCTTTTCCAGAATTCCCATGGAGGCTGCCATCCAGCCCAGGTTTGCCTGTGAGCCAGGTGGGTGTGAGCTTGACGTGTGCCCGTGGCGCCTGAGCACGGCCCTTAGCTCAGAGTGTGGGCAGGGACCTTGCCTTGGCCAGTGCACCTGCTGCCTGGAAGGCAGCCCCATGGGATGTGTTTGGGAGGTAGAACATGCTCCCAAGGTGTTTTGTTAGGAGGGAGAAAAAGTAGTGTGTAGGTATGGTTCTTTTTCTAACTGACATGAGTGAAAGTGGGACTGGACCGAGGTGTCAGTCTTAAAAATAAACCTGAACAGAGTGAGACCTTGCACAGTCTGTACACTGAAAATAGGACAGTTTTCACATGTCCTCACCTCTACCTTTTCTCGTCTCCCTTTTCTTTTTTTTTTCTCATCTTTTATGAGGAAAAAAAAAAATAAGTGATGCAGGTTTTTTCAGTATTTTGAAAAATATATTAAAAAAAGAATATATTGAGAAGTGGTACGAGCTTTGGAATTTTTGAAAATTAACCTTACAGAGGGAAAATTTATTATAGGGCAGATATTTGTCTTAAAATACTTGTAGCTAGAAGCTGTCTCCTCCTTTTTCAGGCATATTTTCTCACTGTAGACACTGTGTTTAATCTGTAGGATGACTGCAAATTTCCAGACTGTGACACTGGCAGTCCTGATACAAACACTTGTCAGCCCCAACCTCATTGTAGTTTTGAGTCTTCATTTATATTATGTTTCAAGATGTTACACATCAGGGCACTGTAGCAGAAAAACAAAACATTCAACATCTTGATGAAAAAGGTATCTACATATAGAAGCTACAATTTGTGTTATCTCTGAAAGCACACAGAGCTGGCTTCTGATTGTACTTTCTAATAAGTATTTAATGGCAATGAATAAAGTTTTAAGTGCATTTGGAATACTTTTTTTTGAGGAATATCCTTTGCTCTTTTAAATGTGTCTAGTGGTACTTAGAACACAGGACAAGTATCACTGGAATAGTATCCACAGTCTTCTGTAGATGGAATTGATTGCTGTTTGAAATTCTCAATTATTATTGATAATATTTTTCCAAGCAGAATTTGCTGAAGCCAGACTGCACAGAAATAAGGCATTTAAGAGCATTCTTATGTACAAAAAAATTGGTCTTTATAAAATCAAATATGCACTACAGCAATTTGATTTGAAAGTAATCTTTTTTGGGGTCTTTTTTGTGGAGTTTTCATTTCTGCTAATGTATTTTCAGTTTAAGTTTCAGACCTCATATAAAAATGAACATTCTAAAAGAAGGGAAGCAGGGAGTGCTGAAACAATAATACTGCACTGAAGACTAGGAACCACAAACAGTTGCAAACCTTCTCAGATTTTCAGTGCAAGAATTAGTAAACTAGACTTCTTCAAACTATCAAATCTCTGCTCTTCTCAGAAAACTAGTGCAGCCTTTGGCATCTAAAAAATCAGAAAGCTGTTGCTTTAGTTTTTCTTGAAGTATTTGATTCAGTTCTAATCAGGCTGTATCTCTCCAAATGCGACTGTTAGCAAACTGAAATAGTGTGCCAAGAGGGAATCCAGCACAGCATTCCTTATTTTATCTTAGAGCTTAGATATCTAAATTGCTGTGTGGTTGCAAAATGTGGGGGGAAAAAAAGAAAAAGAAAAAAGAAAACAACCAAGAAACCCCACACTGCCTGGCTCTGTCTGTTAGATGCCAATAGAAGAGAGTTTAAGCTAAGATTGCTCTGCTGTTTTGTTTGAATCCAGAAAGCAGCTATAAAAATAAATAGTGAAAGAGTTGGCCAGCTCTTGTCACGAAGCAGCAAGTCATTATTTTATGGGTCTGTCAGGCTAAATGTCTGTGCCGACATCCTTTCCAACCCAAGAGGCTAATATCTCTGCATCCTTAAAACTGATACTTTCAGCATGTATAGCTGGCTACGTGTTTCCTATCACTAGAGGCTAGAGCTTTTTATCTGCTTTGCTGTTAGACATGATCAATCCTTTAGAATATACATTGACCTAGGTCAAATATAATGGGAAATTTTCATGGGTGGTTCATTCCATCTAAACCAAGTGGTGTCTTATGCTCTGAATAAAATTTTTGTGCTAAATTAACTACAAATTTATATCCTTTGGCTTTTATCATATCACTACCACTTACCGAAAGGGTATAGCAGTAGGAAAGAAGCACAGAAGCAGAAACAAATTATGGTTTGTTGCTAGGAAAGTTCAGTAAAGTGCTCAGGTAAATAGCTAACTAAACTGCTTGTTGCACTGCACGTTTGTAAGTTTAAGGACAAGTGCATACAAGTATTCTGGCGAAACCAAGGTGCAAAGGGAAACAGTGAAAGGTCTTTGGATTATGTGAGTCTATACTAGGTCTGCTTGTTCACATCTATGTGACTTTAGAAAAGTTTTCTCTTTAGTGTAACAACAGCTGACTATTTGTGGGAAGCTCTCAAGGAAACTTCTTCAAATGATTAAGTTAAACACTTTATATAAAGTTTTTACAAAGTATTAAATGTTTCTAATATGTTCAACAGAATATTCCCTATATAATAACATAATGAAGTAAAGGATGAAGTTTACTTTTTGCATAAATATGTAACAAGATTGTGTCAAACACAGTAATCTCTTGGGTAGCAAGCAAAGTTTGCTCCATGTATTGGGACTGAGAAAGGTATTTTTATTCTTACTGAGACATGTAGCAAACAGAGAAATACCAAATGAACTAAACTGAAATCTTTGCAAGAGATTTATCTATAGTTTTGGCACACTGTTTACTTTCCATGAGAGAATCTGGGTTAGAACTCCCTGTAGAGCCCCAAAATTCCTGTAAATCAATTGTACTGAATGTCACCTTAGAGATGGTGTTTACACCCTTGACAAGTTTGTGTCATTGTTATAATGATAAACTTCTACTTTGCAGTAATAAACGTCTCTCTGTTTGATATATTATTCAAGGATTAGCCAGCAGACTTGAAGTAGGTGCATGTTTTTTTTCCCTGAATCTCAGTGTTTTCGGAGTTGTACTGTTGGAAAAAAGGCATAAAATGAGATTAGTTCCAAGTCAGGCTGGTGCTGTTTGTGAGGTTAACTCTGTTTCCAGAATTTCCTGTTGACTTCAGTGCTATCTCAAGAAGATCCTGCAGCAATGTAGTGGCACCACTTCACTTCACAGGTGAAAATTTTCCCTATTGCACATAGAAACTTAGATCAGAACTAATTTGATTTTGTATTTTGCTTGTGCTTTCTGGTTACTGTTCTCCCCTGGAAGCCAGAATTGTCACCAGGGCAATTCAGAAAGAAAACCTGCCCAAACAGCTACAACTCCCTACTCTCTTCAGTTCTGGTTATTTCTGTCCACTCCCATACACCCATTTTTGTCTTCAGTTGTATGCCCCAAGATGTGCTTGTCTTATTAAACCTCTGGTTGCTTTTACAGTCCTGGTGCTGAGTCACAGAGGTACAATCAACATATTGTCCAACATGCTGTGCTAAAATGCAACAGACCTTGTACCAATCCAGTTTGACAGCTAACAGGGTCCCAGTGAGCTGATTTAAGGTAAACTAATGCATCTTCATGGTCAATTTCCACACCAGGAGATTTTTTTTTCCAATTCCCCACAAGGTTTTGGGGTGTAAAAGCCCATTTATCTGGAGTTGAGAGGATAAAGTCTCACTGAGTTAGTCATTGACCTAATTCCAAATTACAGCTGGACATGCATGGCTGCAAATTTAGTTCTTCTCATTGTATGACTATAGGCAAATTAGGCTGCATTTCAGCCAGATTTTAATGGGTCTTAGAGCCTAATGGTCTTTTTACCACATCATATACCAGATTCCAGTTTGAGCCTGCTGGCTTCCTTGTTAATACTTGAGTTAGGAAGAGAAATAAAGTATAGTGGGAATTCTAGTAAGAAACCAATAACAGTTTCAAGCCCTTTTTTTTCCACTAGAAAGTTCCAAAAGTTTAAACAAAAACAGATTAAAAAAAAAAAAACCAAAAAGAAAAAAACCAAAAAGTAAAGCTTTGCAGCATTACACAGTGCTTGTCATCCTTCCGAAACCTTGCAACCTCTGAGTCCCCTCTGCTCTAAGGTTTGACACCAGAGGGACACTGCTCACTTCATAAGAGTTTAGCCTGCTTTTGTCAGGGACAATGCTGACAAATCAAAAGCTGTGGGCTGATTAATCAGCACAAAGATACCTGGTAAGTCCTATCACCTTTCATTCTCAGTCTTCACACCAAAATAATCAGAGTCTATCCTGATCTGAATGATTCCTGTCCTAGACAAATAGCAAAGTTGAATCTGTGTGTGAGAGACTTTACTGGTATCCTTTTAGATGTATTTATTTATTGATTGATTTAATTATGTAAACAAAATTCCGGCAAACCACATAAGTCTAGACTCATCCTACTAATTTGAGATTCATGTGAGTCATTTTCATTACTTACACTACTGCAAGGTGCACAGAGGGGCCTGTAGAGAAGAATTTTCTGGGTGCAGTCAAAGGAGACTTTGTACAGTGAATCCCAGCACCACTTTGCTGAGTGGTCATGAGCAATGGCTATGTGGAAGGTTATTTTCCCTACGGATTAGGATGTCATCCATCACTTATTTATGCATGGCAGGAGCTCCAAGGTTTCCCTACAGATATCTCTAGGCTGGTATTTTGATGTGAACCCATGTTTCAGCCTTTCTCCCAGTCATGTCAGGAATTAATTTCTTTCATTCTTTCTTAGCTGTTATTTTGCATAAATGTATAGCTTTTAAATGTCTTGAATTCTTTTTCTTTGGAAAAATTGTTGGAAGTTATGCAACAGATTGTGAAGGTGTTGCAGCCAGGGTACAGAGGCAGATGATCAGATGGTATAACCTTACAAATTTATTGAAAATATTATAATTTCTTTTCTTTTCAGTGAATTCTTTCTTATTTGGAAGGAATTTAGCTCCTCTGAATTAATAATTTAATGGTCATTAATATTCAGAGTATGAATGTTTTTATACATCTTCTTTTTATCTTGATCACCCAATTGCATTTCTTCTATTAGGTTTGGACCTCATCTCTCTATCATAATTATTCTTCTGCAGTAATACCTTGGTAAAATAAAAATAAAACAGAGCTGGAAATAATATTTTGACTTTCCACAGATTCAGATGCTTAACTTGATAAGAGGTCTTCCTCGTGGTTTTATTTTGCATATACTGAAGCACAGTAATGCCCAACAGGTTTAAAATGTTTCCATGGTTATATAATAAAAAATAAGGCTTCAAATGTGAATTTTATATTCCAATAAATTTGGTGACTGTTGATTTTAAAGCATATTAGATCATCTACAAATGGGAGGCCTTTAGAGCACCAGGCTGTTTAGGAACAAGTGGTGGACAGTTTTGGAGAACTTCTCCTTCTTGGCATATTTTCATGATAATTCAACTATTGAAGATAATGTACAACCCTGCTGGTACTATACCAGAGACCTTATGTGATGGAATTTATATCACTTTTCCTTTTAGACGTTTAAACCACATGTCATTCTAGAAAAACGAGGACAGAGGTCCAACAAAGGAGTGATTTATTTTCAGTTAAAATACTAGCTACATTAAAACCACATGTTATTAAGTACTGCATAACCAAACCATGCTCAGAAGAATGCTTACGACACCAAAGTTTGCTTAAAATGTTTCTTTCTGTTTTTTTCCCCCCAAAAAACTTTGGCAGTGCACACATTAACAGATTTTACCTGAGCTGTACAGTACATTGGCTATACTCCTCCCTTGGAGAAATGAACTCTCAAAGTGCCATAGTACAAATTAATTCAGTTCCTTATTATTTTTATTTCTCACATTTCTGGATGCTTGAACTTTTCTGTCCCTTTCAGGTGTCATTGCATCTCTGTGTGAATCACTCCTGAAACATAATATGACTAATGGTGCTAAGACTGAAACACAGTTTTTCAAAGTGAAACTATTTGCATTTGGGGCATATTAGCAACATGAACTCCCAGAGTGCTCCTGTGAGAAGAGTAAAGTCGCACAGAGAAGTAGTGCACATGAATCCAAGACCAGGAGGGAGATGGGAAGATTAGAGTTAAGGGGCCCCAATTTTGTTTTCAGAATGCAGATGCTGAGGACCAGTTTCTGTCCTCAGTATGCTACACTTCCTCACCAGATTGCCTAGGACTTGAATGGATTTTTAATGCTAATGTTGCCATGTGAGTTGTCCAAAGCTCAGTGGAGGTGACAAGTTAATGATTTACCCTGTCAAAAGGAACTTCTGCCATCCACCACGTTTTCAGGATGGTTCTGTGCGTGTGTGTCTGGATCATACTGGCACAGAGAGAGTGCTTGGGGGACTAGGAATTTAGCTGGCTCACCTGTGTGCTCCTAGGAATGCAAAACTCGGTCAGGTGCTGTTGCCTCGCTGTTCAGATTCTGTTCAATGTGCAGCTTGCAAGGACTAGAAGGGCTGTCCCCACGCTTTCACAGGACTGCACAAGCAGTACTGAATCACTACAATACCCCAGTTTCACAGGTAATCACTGGACAGTTTTGGCCTTAAAATGGGATTAACCAGTTTCTGTCAAACAGTCTTTAAACCAAACAGAGATCAGAAGCAGCAAATTTCTCTGCTTGTATGTTTGAAGTAATTCTAATTTAGATGTTACAGTCACATCTTGAAGTCATTAATACTAACTTAAACTTGCCTGGTATTCTCATTTTCCCTGAAATTGCTTAGCTCAAGCAGATTCTGAAGTCCTGATTCTGCATGAGAAACATGCTAAAATTTGTAGTGTGAAAGGTAAAACAGCTTATATTATGTGTGTTTTTTCAGTCCTTGGGTGCCTAACTGAAACAAAGCATGTTTAGTAGACAATATAGTTTATTAGAAACTCCACTGAATTAAAGCTGGTTGGTTTGCTAACTTGTCTTGGATGGAGACTAGTGCCAAGTAACAAAGGAGATGGTGCAAGAAACCTCACAGTGGACAAAAAAGAACCATGTGGGCGACTTGATGTGCCATGCTTAAATCGTAAACTGTCATATTAAATTTTAGCATAATATGAATCATTCATGTCCAAAATTATTATTGGATCACCTTACAATAAGTCCCTGCACTGTACAGCATATTTCATTTTTTTTTTATCAGCCTGGTGGGGACATCTGTAGTCACAGCTGAAGTTGCTGCCTAACTGCATTAAGTAGGAAGTACAAAGCAGCTGTGCTCCTGCTGCATCCTTTGCCTTTCCTGAAGCACTAGAAAGCTGTTGCTGCCACCAGCTCTGAAAGAGTATCGCAGGGTGCAATGTGGCAGCTATTGCTGTGTTAAATTGAGAGGAAAAGCTGTGTTTGGGCTTCTGCTCTATGGTGGCATTTGGAACTGAAAGGTTATTTCTCCAGGCATCTCTCCATTTCATTTCCCAGTTATGGATTATTGTCCAGAAATTTTTGTCCTTCATTGGTTTTCTTCCCTGAAATAAATGCAAGTCGATAATACATTTTCACTTATTAAAATTCTGATTCTCTTTACATAAGTCTCACAGCTGTGTTTTTTGTAATATAGATGATCACCTATCTTTTCTTTGTATTGCATCATCCAACTGACTTATCTTTTCCCTTTCTCTAGATGTTTCCAGATGTGTGGCTGAGAGGAAGTACACCCAAGAACAAGCTCGCAAAGAATTTCAACAAGTGTTTATCCCAGAATGCAATGATGACGGCACATACAGTCAGGTTGAAAACTTTTCATTCAGTGTCTTGAATGACTGGAAAGTCAGAGTATGTGTGTTTGAAAAGGGTGAAGAAGAGACAAATGTAATGAAGGGAAATGTAACTTCAAAATTAAATGTAATATGTGCCAACACATCAAAAAAAATGGAAGGAAAATCTGTGTTATGTATGGAGTCCTTGTTCTCTTTTTCACAGCAAAGGAGCCAAACATTACCACGGTTGGTAAATTACACTCCCTGTTCTTCTAGGATGAGGCAGATGAGTCATTCTTGTAGCCCCTTGAATACTCATCAGATGGTAAAATGCTTGGAATTTGTGATCCGTTTGTGATTGGAACCAGAAATCTTGCAACTGGAGTCCATATCTTAAGTGCTAAAGCATGAATCATACAGAATCCTTCTGTATTCTCTGCTGAATTTCTTCACAAGCACATGGTCTGAGATGAATGAAGCTGAAAAAGAAAGTGGATCAGGGAATTTAACTGTCCTGATCTACTTCAATCAGACCACAAAATTCAGAAGGAACACAGTTAGAAGCTTATCCTGAGATATATATTCCAGTCATGATCACCTTCTACCACCTCTGTACTGCATTTCAGTTGTGGAGCTGTGCAGAAGACAATCTTTCTTTTTAAACATGACGAGGGAAGTGATATTGGCCCTCAGAAAATACAATGAAATTGATTTCCAAGTGGAATTCCAAGAGTTTCCTTTCTGACAACTTGGGATATGAATAATGCTGGCAGAAGCAGTCTGTCCTGCTCCTTCAGTGGGTGGAACAATATGTTCTCTATGTGGAAAAAAACTCAGGATTGCTTGTTTCGGGAACAGTTTATGTGTCCCTTGAGGAACTTCCATGTGAGGTTTTTGTAACACCTGCACCTCACTCATCTAAGACAGGGTGTAAACAACCACATATTTCAATAGTTTTCTTTTCCATTTGATTCTGAAGGACCTACCACACTTCGCTTGAAATACACTTCATGCTAAAAAATCATATGTAGGACTGAGATGGGTCCATTGCAGTTTATTGTTCTAGGTTTTGTCAATATTGTTGGCTGGATAAGTCTTTTGTGCTCATGTGTCCTGCTGTGGGATAACAGGCACATGTGACAAGCTGCCCATGGTTCTTGTTTCTGACAGGTTCAGTGCCACAGTTACACTGGATACTGCTGGTGTGTCACTCCCAATGGTCGTCCTATCAGTGGTACTGCTGTGGCCCACAAAACTCCCCGCTGCCCAGGTAAATCTTGTTTGGCTGGCCAGGTTGTATGACAGTGTGTCGTGAACAGCAGAGTTTATCTGTGGCATCTGATTAGACACAAGCAAAAGAAATTTTCACTGGAAGAGTGGTTCAGCCCAGAAACAGGTGGTGGTGGGAGCTGCGGATGCCCCATCCTTGGGGTTTGGTAAAATTCATCTGGATGAGGCTCTGAGAAAGTTGGTCTAGCTTTTCATGTAGCTGTGCATGAAGTCTGAGGTCACTGCTGCTTTAAGCCTTCCTGTGATTTTAGGATCTATCTACTTTATTTGTACGTTAATCTAGCTATTGAAGGTTTTCTGCAGTGGTTATTTATACCATATTTATGTGTCCGTATATGAAACCAGGTGGCTGAATTGCTGATATAGCACTTTATGTTGTAAACTCTCTTGCACATAAACTCATTGCAAAAATATTTCAGAGGGATTTGCCTTTTTTGATAATTGAAATATTTAGAGTACTGGAAAAAATGTAGTGGGAATGCCCATTTTTAACATAGCCCAATGAAAAAACTCCCACAGCACATTCCATGAATGACCAGATCCAGAGGAGAAATAAGAACAAAAAAAAACGTTAAGACAAAATGAAAAAATTGCCCCCAGAAATTAACTGGCAAATCAAACTCCCTGCCTTGCATGCTGCCTTTTGTCTTTCATTAGGACAATAAACAGGTTGTGGTTTTTAGGGATTTGCTTCTGACCCTATTTCATTAACACTGATGATAAGTATAAATCCCAAGTGTATGAACGGTTGTCAGAATTTCGGTTTACGCCCCTTGGGTTTGAGAGTATTGCACAGAAATAGCTGTACAAATATTTGCACACTCTATCTATTGCATAACTATTTGTGCTGCAGCACCATTCTCTGTCAGAAAGTGTAAGAAATAACTTTAAAACCCAATCCTGTAATGTGAATGAAGCTGAAAAAGAAAGTGGATCAGGGAATTTACCTGTCCTGATCTACTTCAACCATTCAAACACAACACTGACGTTTTTAATAAATAGATGGAGAAAGGAAGAGACCACTGAGAAAGTTTCAGAAAAGTTTATAGAAACTTATTTTTATTTTTAAGGTCTTTCTAGTTAAAATTACTTCCAGAATCTTTCAATCATCTTGCCTGCAGGTGAACTTTGTCCAGAAATAATACTCTTCAGAATATTCCTTTTAATCCAGTCAGAAAAGTCACTGTGAAATAAGACTCAATTGTGAAAAATAATACAAAATATTCAGAAACATTAAAATAGAGGAAAATGTGCATTCATTTTCACTTTAGTATAATTATCATTTATGACTGATTTGCATCTTCAGAAGACACATGGATGTGTCTTCTTTAATTGTGCATGCACCATCCCTGGAAATGCTCAAGGCGAGGGTGGATGGGACTCTGAGCAACCTGATCTAGTGGAAGGCATCCCTGCCCATGGCAGGGGGTTTGGAATGAGATGAACTTTTAAGTCCCTTGCAAACCATTCTGTGATTCTATGATGCTATGGGTAGGACAGCATTTTCATGCTTAAGTGTAATTTTGAGTAGAGATGTTTTTACATCCATAGCCAGGGCTTCTCTGAGACTGCATCTTTGTTTCTTTCTCTGCAAAATCCATTTTTAGCCTCCTCCCTGACTTTCACTGACATCAGTAAAAAAAGGGTTATGCTGATGCTGAAAGTTCAATAAATAATTGAACAGATTGTCAGATGTCTCATAACATATGGCACTATTTTGGTTCAAAATGTTTTTGAATTACTTGCTGTATTTTCACTTATTGTATTTGTACTGGTATTATTGAGGAGCAGCTGCAGTGTAGTTCCCAGATAATTAATCAATTAATATGAGAATTATTCTATACCTCTACAGGAAACTAACCCTAGTCCCTCTCAAAGGTATATTCATGTGCCTAGCAGATAAACTGCCAGGCTGCTTCAGCTCATTTTTGGAGGGGTGGGAAGTTATTTTCACAGAAATGCTAAGGTGAAGGTCATAGTAGCACTCAAATTGAATTTAGTAGCTCAGAGATAAATAAACTGCTCCGGGGCACAGGTGAGTATGCAGAGTCTGATTTTGATCCCTGGAAAGATTGTGGGTAATTTTTCAGTTTTTATGAGACCCTGTGGGATTATCTCTGCACATTTTGTCCCCTGTTTGTATCAGTGTTCTCATGTTTTACTGTTCACCACTTCTCCTTTGTCCCTCAGGAAAGAAGTCCAGCTACAGCAGACTTTGGAAGTAAGACTTGAAATGCTAGGGGTTTTTGCAGTGGTATTGGCTAAGGACTCAGTTTTGAGAGATCTGGAGAAAACTTCTCATTAAACAGAGAAGACAGCTACAGATTTTCTCAGAAAGTTGTGGGGTATAATAAGGCAAAAAATTAGTTCATATATTGCAAAATGAAAGTCTGATGCACAACTGCACTCTTCTCCCATTTCTCAGTGTATATTGGAAATCGCCATCTGTTTAGGATAATGGAATTGGTTGTGTGTTTTTTCCTTACAAGACTGTTGATGTTTTCCAGATCACTATTGATTCCCTTTTGTACTTTTTATTTGGTATGACTGTGCACATGAATTATAATCAAAACTTTACTGGGTCAACTGAAGCTGCGTTGATTACTCCTGTTTTAACTAGTATTACAGAGATGCCATTCCTGCCAATACTGTTGTCCCTTATCAGTCCAATACACTGTGTCTTCCTAGCCCTGGTGCAGGAACTGCCTTGCTGTTTTTGATATGCAGGCAGATCTCCTGCAATGGTGGCATCCTGACACATTTCATTATTTTCACTTGCTTCTGTGTATTCTGCAGGGTGGAGATATAGATATTTCAAAGATATTCATGCAAATTTCTTAGTTTTCCAGTACCATATTTTTTTCTCCCAAGATCACTTTTACAACATTTTTCCTTTAGAGGAAAATGTGTACAGACAATCAAGATGCTTTTGTAATGATTTTCTCATAGATAATTTGCTACCATGGAATGTATGAAAATTTCTTGTTTTAATGAAAATGTTCAGTTAATTTTCAGTTCTAGGTTATTTCTTCAGCAGCTTCAGATAAGGTTGCAATACATGTTTAATCAACTGTGCTATTTTGAAATTATGGGATAATTTCTTGCTTTTCATTTTCTCCCAGTGGAACTACCTTTGGTGAGTGCCCAGAAATACGAAAGAAGAACATGGCAGTCTGAAAGAGCTTGAAGTTTAATAGAGGAAATATGGAGCAGAATTTAGGATGGGCAGTTAGGAGTTTGGTTTATGAATTCCAGCCCTTATCCAGGCTTTCCATTTACTGTGTGATACTGGATATGCAAGACAACCTCTACATTTCCCTAACTGTTAATGTTGGTTAGCTGAATAATGTGGTGTTTCCTAAAGTTATCTCAGGTCCCATGTATAAGTGTAAAAGTGTTCCATGTATATTTTTTACACATCAACAATAGCTGCCTGAACAATTCTTTGCTTATTGAGTTGTTCTCGTTGCTCTTATTTAAGCTGCCTTTTGTTCTAGAGACAAATGCTGCTTATGACCTTCTAGATGTGGAAGTATGAAGTTCATGAGCAGCATTAAAAAATGTAGGGCTTTTCAACTGTTTTATGTAAACATTTGCTTTAATAACTATATCTTTACCTGAAAGAGGTTCTTCTTCCATCCTTTTCAGTTTTTCCCATGTCAACATTTGGTACTGCTAAGACACACATGATAAATCTCAAAATGCTGTTCCACTCCATGAAAATAGTCTTCACTATTTCAGGAGCAATGGTGAGAAGGGCAGTAAATCATACACATTCCCATGACGGCCTTAAAAAGAAAGCTTCTTAAAAATGATGAATGTCTCCCAGCACTTTCACTAAAGAACACCAGACATAAAAAAAAGACATTTTTACAACTCTCCATCTCTTTTATCAGCACTTCAGGGAACTACAGAAATTCCATAGGCAGGGAGTCCTGAGAAAATTCCATAGGCAGGGAGTCCAGGGCAGAAGTTGAGAAGCAGGTGTTAAATTATCATTGGAAAATACAGTGTTTACCTATTGTAGGGGGTTTATGCCCTATTAAACATGCTGGGCTCCTGCCAGTGAGACTGCAGAGATATGGAGACATGTTTTATTCTCCTCTGAAGTAGTTTTGCTACCTTCTGATTAAGATGCCGTGATCTTTTATGGCCAAAATACAAGTACCCTTAGAAATTCAGAACTCTTCCAGTATAGTATTATGATCAGATAATATGATGGAAAAAATATATTTGGGAAGGCAATGAAATTTTAAAATTTACATTAAATTGTTTTTGTTAGCTGGAGAAAAATATTCATCCTTGAATCATCAAGGTATTTTGTCCTCTTACATAGTACTCTGCCTATATATACATAGTCAGACACAACCACAGGGGAGACAGGAGTAGCAGGGGCAGCTTACCTTTCTTGATATCTGCATGCAGTGATTATGTATCAAATATTTTTTAGCAGGAGCTCAGAAATCACTATCTAAACTAGATAATAATATACTTTCACCTTCTCTTTTAAAGCCCACTCCCATATGATCATAACTATAGAAAATGGATGTGATCATATCACAAACCACAAAACTCACATGACATTCCCTTGGAAGATTTACTGTGCCTCAGATGCTGTTAGAGTGAAATTCAATGGAGTTGTGGGGTTTGCAATGAACTAAGGCATGAATATATCTGCCTTTAAAAAAAAAAAAGCTCCTCAGAATCATAAAGAGATAGATGGCCAAGCAAATGCACAAGCTTGAATGGTACTAAATTCTTCCTGTTAAAGTAATGCTGCAGAATCTAATAACCTTCCATCATTGCACAAGGATATTTATTTATGTGGTGATTTGGTTGCTTAAAATGTACTGAAAACTTGGAAGCCAATTGCATTGCCTAACTTTCAGATAAGTTATAAGTTGCTGGTTTTGTTTCTTGCCTAGCTGAAAATGTGGGGATTAATCTTGATATTGAAGACACAATTTCCTAAAAACTTGTAAATGCGACTTCCTATCACCATGCAAGCTAGAAGTGCTTCTACCTTAAATATACTCAGAAAAGGGTAGAAAAAAGATACTCCTTTCAATAACTCCTTCACTCGAATTTGGAGACGACAAGAAAAGTTTCTGCTGCATAAATTGCAAATTTCAGGTGGAACTATATGAAGGGCACAGGCTTTCCTTTATAGGAAATTCTGTGAATATTTTTTTGGCTTCCTAAGATTATTAAATAAATTAATGTCAGCTTAGTAAACCTAATTTTCATAGAATTCATCTAAATTCTTACTGAAATTAGATTCAGTATGACAAAGTTAGTTTTTAGTACTAGTAAATGTCACTTTCTTCCTCTGTCTATTAAGCTTCCATGAAAATTTAGGGTAAAAAAAATCTAATTCAATTCTCCCTGACTTTAGTCATTCCACCATTTCTCATGTAGATTAAGTAATGTGAATACAGCTGGAAAGATATTTCTGCTTTTAGATTAAGATTTGGAATATTATATAGATTTCAACAATGTATAAACTGAGTTCAATTTATAATAATGCTTTGAATGTACATAGAGAGACAATGCTGGTGCCAAACTGGAGCATAGTGGGTATCAGTGACAGTCCATCAGACAAATTCCCTGTGCTGAGACATAATTTCTACTCAAAAATTAAAAGATTGGCAAGAATATTATAATTATAAGCCTGTGCATCAAAATTAAATTCAGAAACTACAGAGTTAATTGTAACTGGATGAAATTTGAGGAAAGATTGGATCACTGGTATTTAGTGCAATTAGAAAAACCTGTAATTTTGTATTTAGTGCTTCCGAACACTGGAACATCTTATTTCAATTCAAGCTGAGCCTTTTATCAAATGCAAGCCAAGCACCAAAAACTCAGATTTTTTGGCTTCAGCATAAATACAAAATCTGCCTCCTCTTCAGACTGAACAACATGGATTAGTATTGGAGTCTATTTAGAGCAAGCTATCCCAAACACCCTTGGATATAATTCCTACAGTGAAAGCAACTTTATTTTTCCTGCCCGAATTAATACTGATGCATCACCAAGTTTATTGAATTTCTGGTGACTCAAACATAATGTAATAAAAATACACTAAAATACACTATTGCCATAAAAGGAAACAAGTCTAAACAAGAATATTTTTAATATGGATATATAAAGATGTAATATGGATATATAAAGCTGTATTAAGAGCTGAATCCATCAGTAGGTTACCAGCTTGGCTGCACTGCCATGTATTCTTTTATGGAGGCTTTAAAATCAGCAGGACTGATTTGTAATGTTAGGCATCTTCCCGGTGGCAGACTCCTTGTCTAAACTTCCTGCTGAGGTCACCATCACTTCAGTGTGGTAAGCAAGGCCTGTGATTTAGTGGGTTCTCTTATTTAAATTGTCCTTTTAGAACAGAATTATTGTGCTGCAAGTTTTGGATTTTCATTAGTATGTTTTAAATACAGTGAAAGTAGTTGTTCCAGGGGAATAAATTAAGAAAATCAAGGCAGCTAAATTATTTCACACACATATAAGCATCGGTCAGATGTGTGTTTTTGGTTGTTTTTTTAATTATAGCTGATGCATGTAAGAAGAGACTATGAATTAGTAAGAATTGAGACTTCATGCTTTTAAATTTTGATCACTCCATGTGGCTCTTCAGAGAGAAAAATACCACTTTAAAAGGTGATTTTTAATGCAGCAGAGACAGATAAATTGTTAAAAAGTGGCTAGTCATTAGAATCCTAAAAATTGATGTAATGATACATAAGCAAGAAACAAGGAAGGGTTTCTATTTTAAACCCTAAGGACAATTGCCTTCTTGAAAAACTACTAAGAAAGCTAGTGGATTCTCCACTAGTGGATTCTTGATGGCTTGAAAGCAAGGCTGGATTCTGGGTTGGGTTGGAATTCAGGCTTGAAGAATAAGCTGTTAAAACTCATCTCTTGTAATCTTCTTGACTCCCTTCTCACCTCTGCTGTCTCCTCTCCCAAGGGATACAGCTCTGGGGATGTGTCCTGAGCCCAGCTCAGGCTCAGAATAAGGTCCTGTGTTCCTGCCACCCCCAGCACACTTTCCCACACCAGCATAGGGTTTCCACAAGGCTTTGTGTGAAGCCTTTAAAGCAGAAAAGGGACTGTTTTTATTCTGGGCCAGGCCTGGGCTAGAGGCTGAAAAAGCCCCCCAGAGCTGCTGAGGTGTGAGGGCAAGACTGAGCAGAGGGAGGGAACTGCCCTGTACAAGGGACCACGAGGGAGTGATGCTCCTTCCTGATGAACCTGTCCTTGCTGGGACAGTGGGAAAGGGAAAGGGTGATCCTGCAGCACGTGAGCATGTTCTTGCACCTGTGTCTGTGTAGTGTTTAATGCCACCTCTTCCTCGGGTCCTGGATCCACTGTCAGTGGTGTCTGACAGTGTATGGATTGCACACAAATGCAGAAGTCAGCCAAAGCTAAAACCTTTGGTTTGCACAGGAAGAATTTGCTGATATTTATTGCTGTAATATAGAAAAATGAATAATTAAAGCTGAACTGTATTTCTTAGATAGCATATTAGAAGTGAAAATAATATTTTTCTGGTTAATTCCTTTTTCCAATTACAGGTTCAATGAGTGAGAAGCTGCCACAACGAGAAGGTGCAGGCAAAACAGGTAAATATCTTAGCTGGCCTTTAAATAGAAGCTAAAATAGCTGTGGGAGACACTATTGTGGTTTTCCGTATATTTAAATTATCAATATAAATTTGCATTGTATGATAGCTGCATATGTAATATATATGCATGCATACATGTTACTAATTTTATGTTTGCATTGTAGACATTTAGTAACCTTATAAGTATAAACATACATATATGTATGCATGTATTTATATATATGTATGTATGCAGAGACACTATATTTTTCTAGTCTCAGTCCTACAGATTTTGCAATTCAATGCTGTTTGGAAGAGAACTTTCCTTCCCAAATCTATCCTCTGTAATATTTTCCCATACTTTTTGCTTTTTCTGGAGGACAGATTGTTCTGTCTATTTGATAAAGACAGCATTCTGTAGTCCCAAAATCTTGGGAACTAGAGTTCTCACTTTATTTCCATAGCAATCAGTGCTTGAGTCATCTTGGACCCAGCACTTTGCTTTATATTGTGATTAATTTATCTGATGGCTTATATTTATGGCCAGAAGATTGTTGTTGTTTGATACGGATCATGATGTATATCTTTTTGGCAGGACAAAATCTGATGTGAATACAACATAGCTGGTTGATTTAAATGAGTGAGATGTCTGCTCTAAACAACACTAAAGCTTACAATCACCAAATACTTAGAAGAATTTTAGATTCAGCTGAAGAAAACATACCGAATATTTCTTTCAGTTACACTTAAAAATTAATTTTAAAGAAGTTACTAATTTTTGTTCTAATGTTAATGCCGATCTGTTTGGAGCACTGTAAATATAATTGAATTTTTTTACAGGACCTTTCGCAGTATCTCAATAAACTAACATTTAAACAAACTATAGTTCTGTTAGGCTAAAAGAATCAGTATTTCTTTAAGGCTAATAATTACAAAGTACTGAAAAATTGTTCCTTCATATATTTCCAGAAAAATTGTGGGTTCCACTAACCTTAGGTTGCCCATTTGCTTCAAGTCTGTACTTTCATTTTCAGCTTTGAACAGAACAAACTATCCCATATATGAAACTTGTCTGGAAGCCTTTATTTTTGTTTGTGGCTGTGGCAGCTGAGCTACTGAACCCTGAATGAGCAATCATAGAACAAGGAAATGAACACAGTTTATCAAATCTTCCTTCTTACCACATATATTTGTGTCTCAAGTGACATGATTGCATTTTACTCATTCCCTGTTTTTATTCTCCAGCACAAGCCTGCAGCATGAAAGGTTTCTGACCTGGTTCCCAGGTGGCCCCTGCTTCTTCTCAGATGCTGCTGTCTTCCTCTCCTCACCCTTCTTCCAGATGGTCACTGCCTTATGCTTTAAATAAAGTAATGTTGTCAGAGACATCCCAAATTCTTTATGGACTGTCACACAGTAGGGATGGGGATGATACGTCTATCTAAGGAGCTGGGCTTCAACTTCACAGTCAATGTAGTAAAACATATTTTGTACCTCAGCTTGCAAGGGCACAGCAGTATTTTTTGAAACAACCATGACACTCTCTGCTCCTCCCTCCTCTGCATGTTCCTGTGGACTAACCAGGAGCGTCTGCCCATATTGTAGCCCAGCAAGCTTAGGCTGGTTCACAGTGTTCTCAGTGCTCCAGAGGATGGGCTTCAGACCTTCAAGGTGTGGTCTTGAGGACTCCACTCAAGAGACAGCATAAACTTGAGACAGTCTCCCCTTCCAAGAGGTCTCATAGATATGGATCTGGTGAGCCATATCTGTTGTAGTTGTACAACTTTCTTCCTCTGGGTATTCCAATACTGAAAGAAAATTTCCAGCTGCAGATATTGGCCATCAGGAGCTTTGTTTGCATGTTTGTAAATTTAAACATTAAACTGAGCAGAAATGAAGCTTAAAAGATATTCCCCTAAGTATGTTCTCTGGCCCCACAGTTCTCTCCTCTATCAAGGAAAATATTTAGACTCTGAAAAGCACAGGTGTCAGAGTTGGGATCACATCCCTTTTTTCTGATTCTTAGCTGACTGCAGGACTGTGTTCTTGGTAAATGAACTCTGACAGCAAACAGAATTTAAACAGGTTTGTGTTTAAATATATACAAATATGGACTAGTATGTATGTGCCAGCCAGGAAGAATTGTGCAATTAGTCTGTGAGATATCTAATTCATATCAATCACTAAAAATATGTCATATTACAACAACAACAACACCACCACCAAATTTGTTCTAAATGCTGCTTGAACAAAGTTCAGGAGGCTAACTTTGATTGGGGTGATTATCGCTGAAGTTGCAGCATTATGATGAATTTCAGGTAATTACATAAGATTAACTGTGTCAGAAACCAAAATCGTGTCCCAAAAGATGATTAGAAAAGTGTCATTTAAATACAAACCCAAGTTTCTGGCTTGGTTTTTGGTAATATCTGCATACTGTAAGTTACCTCCTAAAAATCTGGGTTTTCTAAATCACATACTGATCAATAATTTAAATATGTGTCTTAATTTTCAGTACACTAGGATACTTGATGGCCTCTCTGAAATTAATCAATGGTCTTATTCCACCACCCAGAGGACACCACAGAAATGCCAGCAAAACTAATGAGGAGTGACAGTCTTTCATAGCATTGGAGCAAAGAATCCTGCTGTTGTATGGAAATGAAGAATGAGCACTCTTAAAAGAAATCTGCTTATGCCTTGGTTAGATAATTTTGCATTGAAAATATGCTCCCATTGCTGCTGCTTTGGCTTTGTGAAAAGCATAGAGGTCACTATTCTATGTCTGGAAATCTGGGTTTACCTGCTATCAGTATCTGCTTGGTGTTGGTATTTGCTGCGACCTAGACTGTGACCCTTAGAGGCAAAGGTCAGAGTGACCTCAAATCCTCTGCATGATTTAAAGACAACTCAGATTTAAAAAAAGCCCTGAACAGTGATGGTGACAGCAAAGAGAACAGGAGGCTCTTCTGAATTGCAGTAGCAAGAAGAAAAGGAAAGAGATAGTGTGTTAGACTAAAAGCTGCTGCTCACTGTGAGGCTACATGCCAGAAGCAGCTTCTCCGTTACCTTTGATTCTGTCTTCCATGAAAATGCCAGGAAAACAATCTGGAAACTATTTTGGTCCAAGATGCAATTGTGAAACTGCAAGAAATCGTAATAAAACCTTTGCATGGAAGATGCTGTTTACTGCAGTACACCTTGGTCTTGGGGTTAGCTCCATGCCACAGGAAAGAGCAATGACTGGAAAATATGTACTAGCATGGTCTCCTGAGTCATATTTACCCCACATCTGCAATAGTTTTAAATAAAAACCATAATAAAGTAAAGACCACTCTTTTTAGCAAAAGCTGATTTAAATAATTTTTTATGTTCAGTTTTTCTTTTCCAGCCCTATGTCCACTGTGTTTTACTGAACCTAAAATGACTCACATCTTCTTGTCATTTCTGTAATTTTCCCTCCCTCTTTTCTTGCAGTAATGGTTGGTAGTGGATGGATGGAGAATGCTGACCAGAGGATAACAGTTGTGGAAACTATATTCTGGTTATATAATCTGTGAATCTTATTTATAAAATCAACTTAATTCTTAAATAGATCCTGCAGTGTTGAAAAATACCTTTGATTTTAAGGTGTCTGCAGCCACACATTCTCTCCAGACTGTTTTTGCTTTCACAGGTCTCACTTCTTCCATACATTTATCTAATTGTTTCTTTAGAAATACTGATTTTTCAGTTATAATATCTAGGTATCAGTGTGCAGCATTAGAAGTGAAGAATTACACTCCAGAGACCAACTCGATCACTTCATGCATCACCAAAGACCGTGCAATAAATTCATCATCCATAACCTCAAACCCCATCCATTTATAAAACGTTGTCTCTGTATGTAATATATCTATGCTATGTAGTGCCTATAAAGAATGTTTGAATTGTTGTTTACTGGCCGGGGCTATGTGCAAATCATTATTTTCAATCATGTATGTACACTTATTTAGCTTACTCTCATAATTGTAGTCTCCTTGCAAATCTTTTCCATTCTGAATTCAGATGATGCCTCAGCTCCCGCGCTGGAGACTCAGCCTCAAGGTGATGAAGAAGGTGAGCAAATTTAACAGTGTGGTATTAAACTATGGAGTTATGGACTGTATTCCACAACATCAAAAGCTATCTTAAGAGTGTCTGCAAATGCTGGGGTGGTTGCAAGAAATTGCAAAAAAAAAAAAAGAAAAAAGCATCTGTACTTTTTTCGGGAACAGCGAAGACGATGAACACAATAGGCAGTGAATTTTGTGTGATAATCTTGAGATGAGACTGTACCTGTGGAGACCAGCAGGAACAATTTTAATTGTCACTACTGACAGCAGACACAGGTTTTAAACTTGAGCCAAAGTGCAGATTAAAACTCTTGTGTTCAAATAAACAAGTCAAAGGGTAAATTCTATCCTCAGCAGAATGACTAGCAATATCACTGTTAAGGCTGATGCTTTGTGAGGCTTATTTGCCTCTGGAGAAAGTCATTGCTCATTAAATAAGCAACAATAATCCTATGTTGTGGCTACCTTATCACTCGCCTCTCATCTTGCAGAATCTGATCTGCAGCCATTACAGATTTTGGGTCCAGATTAGGAGATTTTTATTCTAACTAAGCATAATTTTAGTCTAAAATTATTTCTTTCAACCTTCTGTACAAATAGGATAAGGGAAGGACTATTCCTGCCTTTGCATGGATAATGGTTTTAACTGCCCTAATATAAACCAGTGCGTCCTTTTTTTTTTAGATCCATGTTTCTTTAAAACTAGATGCTATTTCGTTGCTAATAACTTTTAAAAATGTTAACATTTATAAGGTATTTTCTGTTGCCTTTTTTTTTTTTTCCTAGATATAGCTTCTCGTTACCCTACCTTATGGACTGAGCAAGTAAAGAGTAGACAGAACAAAACCAATAAAAGCTCAGGTAAGAAAGTAACCTCCTGTGAAGATATGCATGAATCATTTTAATAACCATCATGCTTTTACTCTCGTTGTATGATAGTGCCTTAATGATTTGCATGGTAATGATTTACTAAGCTCATGCATCATGTGTTCCTTTTACAGAGAAGTGTTTTTGGCCTGGGTTTACCTGGCTAAAATGATACTAGTCCACTAAAGTCTCTGGCTCACATCTATTTGCATCTGTTAGTGGGTCAGATATTTATTTTTTACATTATTTTTAATTCTCTTCCTCTTTGTTACCTGAATTTTTTTGGGTGATATGTAGCAAGAAGGCGCTTGTAAAAAAAAAAACAGTGTCAGTTACATTCGTTTGGTGGTAAATTTTAGGAGGCAAACCTGAAAAGAAGCAAACTCCCACTGGAAGCCAGTTGTCAGCAGGACTTGCAAAGACAGTGTTACTTGCTTTTTGCCTCATCAGTCACCTGTTATTTACAAAGTGATCATCAGTTTGGTGTGAATTAACTATGTTGCTTTTCTAAAATAATTGTGGAATTCTGGCTTTACATATTCTCATCACTGCTTAGAATTGAGCTTTTCAAACCTGCACTGGAAATGTCAGGTGAATGTCCTAAGACTGAAATCTCTATAGTATTCAGATAAATTCAGTGCTTTGGTGGATTATACATTTTGATGCCTTTCTCCTTGTTCCTTCCTTTCAGTGGGATAAAATTTAGAGAGTCTTCCTGGCTTCTAGTTCTCTGGAAAAATGTTGAGTTTGAAAGGAAACATTAACGATGCAGGCTATGATTCACTTATTCACCCCAAACCACGCTTCAAATCCAGTAGAAATCGAGGTTATGCTTTACATTAAGTACTGTGCTTAAGTATTTTACTGAACTGAGGCCCAGAAGGATTTAGAAAAGACAAACAATCATCATAAGAAAGAAAGCAAGACACTAAAAGATTTAAAGATTCCTTTATACAAGCTATTTTTAACATCAATGCTATAGTTCTTACTACTTTTTTTCTCTCCTTGATTCTCCAGTAAGCACTTAAGGGAGGGAACTTAAACAGCGTAGACAAGAGTTTGAAGCAAATACTTTTCTTGCTGGAGATTTAATTTGTCATTCCTTTAGTAAATGTAGGCAAGGACAGAATTCATTTGGAACTTCTGTTGCCTGAAATATGTGTACAGAAATTTGTCACTTTTAGGAGTGTTTGTTCAATTTTTTCAATTTCGTGTTCAATTTTTACAGTGCTAGAGCCTAAAGCAAGGCTTGCTGAGCTTGCAGTGTAGCTGCTGGAAGCCAAAGTTCCAACAAACACACACACACACACACACACACACACAGACAAAACGAAAATGTGGGTTTATTTCTGGGAACTGGTAACCTTCAGTCTCTTTAATGACATATTTACTAGAAAAGAGGAACCGGAAGCATGGTTTACCTGTCTCGTGACTGCTAGCCCATCATCAAAAGCATGATTGTGTTAGATTTGCTAACAACAGGACTTGCTCACGACTGTGGTGCCATACCCAGGCTAGCAGAAGTATGTCAGGAGGCACTGTGTAGCAAACCTTGTTTTAAATTGTAGTTATATCTGAGGTGCCAGATTGGCATATTCCATCAAGGTGACTCCAGGTGCTAAAACCAGTGTCCTCACCAATTGCAGTAGGCAGGTTTTTAAGGTTTTGAAAAAAATAGGCAAGATTTTTCCCATATTACCTCTCGGATTGATGCCAAGGCCTTTGGGAGCATCCACAGAGAATTAACTCTGGATTGTGTACAGAGTGTGTACTATGTGTACAGAACAGGAAAGATCTTGCCACCAAATCCAGTGGATTGTAAACTAACCACCTTCCCACTTCCAGGCTTCAATGTAAAGGATAAATATATATGTCTTCTTTACTCATTTAGCTTAGTAAAATCTGATTCAGACTCGGTCATACAAACACCAGAAAGCTTATTGAAAAGTATTTGTCTGAGCAAAATGAGGAAAATTTATCTCTGGATAGGAACTGCGTTTATAAAACTAAACATGAGGCCAAATTTATTCATCATGGGCTAAATTTTCCTTTGTTTTTCCATAGTAATCCTAGCGCTCTGAAAAAAATTCTTGAGATGTAAATAATGCTATCATCTCGCCCTGCCTATAGAACATAACTAAAAAAAATAAAAAAACCCTAAAAATTTCAGGCAAAATACAAATATCCTATTTAAAAGCTTACTATTTTAGTCTGTAGTGCTTTTTTTCCCCTCTAGTTTTTACCTGCATATATGTCCTAATATATCATGATCAACATGCCATCCAGAAACTTGACTTGAGAAATCAAGCTCCTTAGGAGAAAGTTTTTGTGAGTTATGGCCACAAATGAATATATTAAGTTTGTTGTACCCATCATGAAGTGGTTTGCTTTTACTATTCTGCAAATGACCTGCCAGTTATTATTAGCCAGTAAAATCAGCATAAACTTTTAGGTTTTGGAAGATAGAAAATAATGGCTCAGGAAATTCTAGTTTATATTAGTTCTCCAGTGCATTCATTTGACTGAGTGAGCCTAAATTAATTTAACACGGAGTAATGTTATTTGCAAGACTCACAGATGCAAGGCATGAAATTAGTGGATTATATATCCGTGTTCTACAATGCCTTCTAGTGTAGATTCTTTTTGTTGGCTCAGAGAAATAGGCCTTTGCTGTTCACTTGAGGCATTTGTGGAGTGGTATTTCACCTATAAGTTTTTGAGGACAAAATTTTACTCCCAGCAAAAATGCCATCAACATTGGATCATGTTACAATAGCTCTATTTAGAGTGGTTGACTTGAGCAAAAACATCTCCAATTTAGCTCTTTCTGTGCATCGAAGATGATTTTCAAGATATTTTTTCTTTCCATACTTAGAATAAAGTATTCATCTCATTGCTAAAATAGTTTTTGCCAAGATGCCTTATACATATGTCATAGTGTGTTTGCAAATATTTTGTGAATACCCCCACACTCCTCATTTTTTTCTCCATTTCACAGAAAATGTTGGGGATTTGCCATATCAGATTGACAAAAATAAGAATTTTACCGACAGCTGTAGAAAATAAACAGAAAACATTGATCGAGGGACTGCGTGCGTTCAGATTAAGGCATCACAATGTAGCAGCCTACACTGCTGTGTGTCTGCTAACTCAGTGTCTGAATTCCTGCTGTAGTTTGTGGTGCTATAATCAGTGCAGTCAGTGGAGCCTGCAGAGCCACCCAGCTCATTGCACAGCCCCCAGCACTGTGAAGCTGACTGGGTTATTGGAGCTCCCTGGGCATGGGGACTAGTTTAGATCTGTAGCTGACACCAAGGTATCTGTGCTTTACATGAACTTAATCCCATGGCAGTATCAGTTGGAAATCCAGGTACTACTCTTTTAGAGCTTTAGTATTTTGTAAAGACCAGAGCACAGAAGGTTTTTTGCCTTGAAGAAACTGGATATTTTGGACTATATTCTTAGCAATTGCCAGTTACTGTCACTTCGGGGCTCAGTGCAACTTTAATGTGAGTGAAGACAATGCAGATACTTTCCCATCACCTAACAGGGAAAATGAAGTGCACTGAGGAGAGCTCAGGTTGGACTTTAAATCTCTTAGGTTCTCCTTGCAACATCCGCTCTATCAGCAGATTATATGCCTGTGGGGTTCTTGGGAACAAAGTGTGACATTTTTTAAGAGGTTGTATGCCATTTTTTGCATTTGAGTACAGACAAAGTGCAGTTTAATCCTTTTTATAATGCCCAGTGAAGCTTCAAATTCATTTTGTTAGCATGAATTTGAGAGCCATTATTTTCTTACCATCTATTTGTGAGAACTTTCATGAAAAATAAATAGGGTGAGTTTAACTGATAATATTTTTAATGTTCAAAAAGATTCTTAAACTAGTCAGTAATTTCTCAGTAGAATCTGTACATCACAGAATAAACCATACTTAGTGTAAAATTTCAATAATTTTGCAAATACAGGAAAGAAAAAGTCATGCATAACCTGTAATATACTTACATGGGTACTTAAGGACCTTGGAGATTCTGGTGATAACATAATCCAAGATAAAATAATGTTTGAATGTTGTTCTGGAGGCTGAAATACAGCACAGGTTCACCTATTTACTATTCAGGTCTATTCTCTTATTATACTACTGTATTCTGTTTCCTTAAATATGTAATAGTATGACATTCTTAGTGCTAATGATTTGTATGTTCGTTGATCATATATTTATTGATCGTGTATTTAATGAGCATGGTAAAGGGGTTGTAAAATTGGTGTTTGTTGTGTTGATAATCCACTATGACCAGCAAAACAGAAGAGAGGAAGAAATTGTTGCTTTTCTTTGTTGGCCCAATAGCTCACATTTCATCTGAATCACTCAGACATGTGATGCAGTTCGTTTGTTTGTGCCAGCTGCATGATTTCTGCCATCTTCATGCTCATATGCTTTAAGCAGGTGCTAGAGGACAAGCCATACATAATCCCTCACAAAATAGGGTCAACCCAGAGAAAACCCTGGTCTGCCATTAAGGCTTCTGAGGCAGGGTCAGGTTGTCAAAATTCTGAACACACCTATGCAAAAAGCAGTGGATCAAGTGATTATGAAATTTTTCCTCCAGAATGAAGAATCCTAAATCAGAAGTAATTGTCTCCTCAAACTATGATTTTAGTGATTTCACAAGTGTCCAAATTTCAACCACTGTATCTGGATATTCTGGTAATGTAGAATAATCATCATCATCATCATCATTTTTTACTTCACCTGTGGACCCATGAAAGGGACACATAATTTTTATTTAAGTTTCTGACACAATGGAATAGTGTTTTATTACTTCCTTTTTGCTACAGACTATCATTTTCAGGACTTTAAAAATCTGCTGCAAGATTTTATCAATTAATCCCAGAGAGTTCAATCCAACGGGAGTTCCATTCTCAAAATGCCATCTGGGAAAACACTGGCATGCACATACAGCAATGTATTATAGACTGGCTGCAAACGCAAATCATAACTGTTGGTATAATATCTCCTGAGAATACCTTCTTAATAGACTAAAATAATGAAATCTAATGTGATAATTATGTGTCTGTATCTATACAAAATTGCATTTATCTGTCTGTATAGCCTGAATCTGTTGGCAAATTCTGCCAGTGAGACTGATTAATAAGACAGAGTGATATTCTAAGAGCTGAATGCAGTTTTTATTGCCTCGTCATCTGACAGCTTCAAAGCATTTGTACATAAGAGTTTTTCTCACATGGAAACTATGTTGGTTGTCAATGAGGTTTCTGTCTTGTTAGCTTGCTTTGTTTTGTTTCTCAGAGGCAATTGCTCCAGTGGGATCCCTGTGCACTAATCATTCCCTGAAAGTCACCTTCCTATAAAGGACCAAGGCAAACCTTGTTCCATACTCCAATGCTCATGTTCATTCCAAACTGAACCTAACTAAGTTATTCCTGTTATGGCTATCCTGACAAAAGTCAGTCCTAAAGTTAAAAAAAAACCTGCAGGGAAAAAAAAAAAGCATTTTCTTTCAAAGGAAACAAATGTAAGAATTTGTGTGTCTGCCCAATTACATCAATTCTAAGAGCCATTCCTTTCTAAGCATAGGAAAGTTAATAACATAGAGACAGAAAACTGAGTAACAGCTCAGGGACTTTTTATTTATTTTCATTAATTGTTGCATTTTCCAGATGTTACTTTTAGTGTTCATTGAAGATAAATTACTTGCAGTTGAAGTTGTGTGAGCTAGCAAGAAAAAAATAAGATCCAGTTGCATGCTCCCACTTAACGCATTTATTACAAAATAGTTAGCAGTTTTCTAGAAGTATTTTGAATTAGGCTTATTTCACAATGTGGAGATTTGAGATATGAAACCAATTATAACAGAAGGAAATCAAAGTCTATGCCATAACGAAGTGAGGAAAGAACATAGGCAAGAGGGGGATGAAAGTATTTTAAAAGTTTGTTGCCTGTCTTTTTCAGCAGGGTTCGTAGGAAGTTGTGTGTTGGCCTACAAAACCCTGGCTAATCTTCCATTCTCAAATTTGCTTGTATTTAGAATTAACGGAAGGGCAGATGAGGATGACTTCTACTTGCTCTTAATACATTATGCCTATATTGGACACTCAGAAATGGACTTCAAATTAGTACATGAAGTAGAGTTGCACAGGGAAAGAGCCTGAGTAGAAATGGTCCATTAATTACAAACCACTGAATTACACAGAAAACCTGGAACTTTTTGCCTGTTACTAGCTCATTTTGGCCCTAAGAGTGTTTCTAGGAATTAATGAGGTATGAGCCACACTCAACCATGGGAATTGCACTCCCAAGCTTGTGTTGGAAATGCAGTAATTAGCTGTAGCTGGAGAAGTCAAAAGCATAGTAATAAGTTGTTGAAATATATCCATGTCATGCCTAGAGTATCTGATACTGTCATGGGCTAAAAGTTTCAACAACCTACTGGAAATCTGTAATGTTCTGGCACAGAGGTTTGATAATCCAGAGTATCTGAAATGAAATTAACTTGAGCCCTAAAAACCTCAATTCAAACCATGAAAGGAAAGTAGAAGGCACAACTATTGATTTTAAATGTCTTCAAACATCCCAACTGGCTATTAAGTCAACACATGGATTCTGTCAATGGGAACTCAGTCGATATCAGATGGATAATCTGTCTCTGCCAAATTTTAGACAAGTTCAAGTCCAAACATTTTTACTGCGAACTTTATACCTTGGGCTCATCTGCAGGTCAACTCCCTACACAAGAAAAAGCACGAACATTATTTCATGACATCTACAGCAAATCCAAATATTTTGTTAGCCATACATCTGGCTTTTGGGCCTCATAAAATCTGGGGGTGCTGAAAAAGATGAGCTGGTAGGACATTTTTTGTTTGGCCTGTTCTCTCAGCAAAGTAGTGCATGGAAGTTAAAGAGAAAAGGATTGCATGGAAGTTTAGTAAGAAAAACTCACGCAGATGAAGACTGGAAGCTTCCAAAACAGCAATCTTACTGCCTTCACAGACTAGGTTGTCTCTTGTAGAGGATTCACTAAATATTCCCTTTTGAGTTCAAGAAGGAACTTAATTATTTGGAGTGAACTATAATTTCTGATTTGTATTTTGCTATAATCTTAGCATAGTTAAGAAACTGCTGGGCAGGGAGATGCATGAGGCACTGCCACAACTTGTTATATCCACTACTGTTATGTTTTCAAATATTTTAAAGAGTAGGAGGTTGTTCTCTTTACTTCTCTTTCATTTGTTGTTGCTTTTCTGTCAAGAACCACAATAGTCTTAGAGTAGAATTCTTCCCGAATATTGTTTGCAAGATACCCTATGGCAACTGAAAACTCATGCCTTACAAACTACTGAATGTTCATACCACTAGGACCAATCAGTAAGTGGCTGACTTAGTTCCTAATAGAGAATTTTGTCTTTTAAGCAGCAATTTTTAAAGATATTATAGTCTTGATTTACCTGTTACAAAAGAGGGAACAGTAGTCCTCAATCTCTTCATGTTCTTCACCAGTGAACAAAATTACTCTACATATTCTGGTCCTCTTTCTTTTCTTTGCCTTTCTTTGCCTTGCTTTGCCTTGCCTGACCTAAATTGGTAAAGGAAAATTACTGTTTTCTTTCAGTTCTTTCAGAGTCGTCCAAGAAGATTAAACTTTCCAGACCTCCCCACACTGCTTGTATATTATGATTCATTCTTAATTCATAGGCTGCTGGATCATGCTTATTATAGAACTGTCCTATCTTTAATAATCCTTTTCACAATGATTTTCATTTATCTTCATTTTAATTTTACATATTAGTTCAAAACCTTAAAAAAGATCAAGCACTGACATTTCCAGCTTTTTCCTCCCACTAAAAGAGAAGATCCTCCCATCCTAAACCATTAAAAAAAGAGCTCTGTTTTACATCCTGTTGATGTTCTTTATGCTCAGGATGTTCCAGGGCTTTACTGGACCCCCGCTGTGGGGAGGAAAAAAAAAAATCTGTTTTATGCAAGGCTGATAATTTCTATTTTACTGCATGTGTTAAAATTTGATGCCAAAAGATAGTAATCTTTCCTGACCATTTTTAATTATATCACATTACTTTCTACAGAAAGTAAATGACACAACAGTCCTGCTTGAAGTTCTCCTTTAGTTTTCAGACATGCACTCCCCCACCTACCCAGAGCTTTCTAGGGTTTACCAGACATCAGATTGCATAATCATGAAAACATCAATAAGATCCATAAATCCTAAGAGGAATTTCAGGTTAATGGTCTCTATTTTAATGACAGATGCAAAAAATCATGTAAATCATGTTAATGCACAGAAACATATTAGACTGGATCATATCTAATGACATAATCTTTTTGGGAAATAGATAAAACTTTCAGTCAAGATGGTATGGATTTGCTATGGCTGTACTCTGATTGTTGGTGGTAAATAGAAGATAGGTCTTCCAAAAGGGTAAACAGTGAGAGCTGCCAGACCTTCCATCAACATCCAATGACCTGATGGTTAGGAGAAGATGTCCATGTTCTATGCTGAGATGCAGTTTTTTCTTCTATCAGGATAAGTCAAACAACCAGCTGTCTACCCTTCCAATAATTGAATAAGTTTTGTTTGAAAAAAGAATCCAAAACCAGTTATGTGAACTGTGGAATTCTACTGCTTGATCTGCACAAAAATTTCTGACCATTGTTAATGGAAATACAGACCATGGGAGTTTCCAGGGTGGAGTCTCCTTTCCATGCACAGCCACACCAAGGGTCATCAGAGCAAGGGAACTTGCTGTAGTCAAATTACGTTGCTAAAGTACATAAATCCAGTTTGAGATTTTCTCATCTATACCCCAACTATTGTATTATTACTGGTTTGCTTCACATTTCACTGCACTTTGTACATCATGCTCTGTCATCTCTAGTTCATCCCTTTAGCTAAACAGTCCAATATAATAGTAGCAAATGACTGTAGAAGGAGATGGTTTCATTTTAGCAGCATGAAGCCTCATTTTACTTAGAGCAGTGTAAATAGGAGTGACTCTGCTAGAGTTACAAGGATAATAGCACTGGAAGACTTGCAAGGAGAGATGTGAATCAGCCCTGGAGGGTTTCTTCTAATTTTTCTCTTTGTGGGTACATTAATAGTACAGGATGGGTGATGGTGTTATCACTTCTCTTAGAAACACAGTGCACACTCATTTCTTAAAGTAGCTAGTATGTAGTATATCAGTCTGCTGAATCAGTGACAATAGGACAGGCTACCCCAGTCCTGCTGCTATTGCATAGCTGGAATTCCTCTTGACTTTAGTGAATGTGCTGTCAGCACAAGGGCTCCTCTACTCCACTGATATTGTCAGCTGGAAAACTGAATAAAGTATTTTCTCTTTATTACCTTTATGTACAACTTGATTGTCTCCAAGATGATGTGTTTTGCACACTGAAGCATATTTATATTCAGAAACATTGAATATTCATGACTACCTTTGCACATCAGATAATATATCACATAAGTAACCATGATGCTAAGGACATCACGATGCACTTACCTTTTCAATATTCTAGTCAAAATGAGCCTGTGTGGTTTCTATATAGAGCACACCTATCCACAGCAACGCTAGATGAGAAATGCCTTGCTTCAGTTCTTTTTTTCCCCCATATGCTTTAGAAAGTTTGTGAATCAGAATACTATACTTAAGCTTAATTTATCTTTTATTTCATGCCTGTCAATAAAAATTGGAGCCTTCTGAAATGTTATTATAGTCTCTGTTATTCATCCTCAATGTTGCTTGCACACAGAGAATTCCCTGTCCTGTTCTGTTTCCAATCCTTTCTTTGCAGTCTTCTTTCTCTTCTGTCAATAGCTCATCTTCACTGCCTGTTTCTCAGTTTTTGCCTGGATGTCATTGTTCAATCCCAAATGCTGCTGAAAATTTCTTGTAACACTGATTTCTTGTCTCTCTTTTCTTCCATCTTCTCTTTAACTAATACAGCCAGAGGCTTAAATTGGAGGCTTTATGAGAAGAATAACCAAGGGATAAATGCTGTAGATCCTGCTATGAGTTTGCAGGCTGGGTTCTGAAAATACAGTGACTCCAAAACCAAGTTGAGAGTTCTTAGGAGCATCCAGTTGAGCAGTGACTGCAAAGAATAGGAGGGAGAGCCTGATTCACAGATTAAGTAAACTTGTAAAGGTGTCTTTGTAGGATGTCAGAGACTGTTTCAGAGATACCTTTTACAGCTGTGGTATCCATACTGCAGGATAATGACGGATGCCAAAATGCAGGAGCAACTAGATGTTTGATCCTAAAGCTAGTGAATTACAATTTCAGCTTAATTCAGTGCATTTCTAAGTAAGAATGCTTCCTTAGTAAGAATTCATCCTAAGTAAGAACACTTCCTCAGTAAGAATGCTTCCTTAGTCAAGGCTGTGAGCTGTCTTGTGGAAGTTCATTTGAGTTTTTCAAATAAAACTCAATACAAGTGTCATAATGTCAATGCTGTTGGTCTGACTGAATAGTGCTCAGAGTCTTGGACTATATTTTGTGCCAATATCACTTCCTCAGGATGTCATTGTGGAGACTTAAGGAGCCTACAAAGTATTGTATGCGAAAACATCTGACGTCAGCTAGTGGAGGGAGACAGCATGGTTTCATTGCTTACATTCAGGGCAGCTCGCCAGGAACTCCAGGGCTCCAACCCTGGCTCTGCTTCGGGGAGGGCTGTCGCAGTCTGGACAAATCAATGCAAGCAGAAAAAAAAAGTTTCATCAGAGAGGTGGTTGAGATAGTGTCTAGTACAGGACCATATAATACAGTACAGAGCTTTGCAGACATGCAGTATAGCAGGTAGAAGTGAAGAAAAAGATATTGTACTGACCAACTGACATAGTATTTCTCTAAAGGAAAAGGCACCTTTTTTTTCAATTTTGCATGTAGACAAACATGCCTTTTGTTTTGTTTGTTGATATCAGTGTTTAAGTCATGTAAATCATGACATTGGAATTTTCCTTGCAACTGCTTCAAAGATTCCACCACTTCATTCTGCGAGCTGTACCTGCCACTGTGTCATTGTAAAATATGTATGTACAACACAAGCAAAAGAGGATACCCATGACTGGTGCAAGGGAAAGCCTGTGTCTTCTCCTGCATGTTATCTTTATGAAAATATGCATACATGTATGAGGCAAAATTACTAGTGTTCAAGGGTACTTGCCATGGGGCTGTACTGTAGTTATTCCCAAATGAGACCCAAGGCAAGCAGGTTTGTAAATACACAGGCTTTTCCACTCTTCTTTAGACTGCATTAAAAAACATTTTTTTGTTTTTCATGATTGATGAAAACAAGTACCACTAAAGGCCCTTGTGGACTACATTAATTATGCCAGTGGTTGATTGGTTTTGCCCCAAATGCTTTGTAACAATAGGCAGATTTAATTAGCAACAGCTCTGATTGCAATAGCTTCACAACCTCCTGGGAGCATCAGCATGCACTGAGCTTCCTTTTGCATTATTGTCAAGCCGTTAAACAACGTTTAATTTTCCCAATTTAAAAAACACAAAGCACACAATGCATTATATGTAGAAACAATAACAGAACTGTCTTCACATAAGCGGTAATAAAAACGTTTCCTTATTAGGTGACTGAATGCCAACATTGCTCTTTCCTGTGATGCTCATTGTCTGTAAAAGTTAAATATTTAGAATCTGTTTTACTTGAGCAGTAATGCCAAAACCAGTTTTTTGGATTTTCTTTCTTCATTGTAGAGAGCTTCAAAATAAATACAGCTTGAGGTAGTTGTGCATATCTGTGTGGGGAGACAAGATCAGAACAGGTCTGAAACGACTGGAAATACCAAGCAAACACCTTGAAAAATAACACTTTGGGAAGCCTGCTCTTTACTCTCACTCACAATAGATTGTTGGGAAGTATTTATGCAAGGCCTGTACCATTTAAACAGGTGGTTTGTGTGGCATATTAAAATGATGATCTTCTGGGCATATAAAGTAATCATAGGTTGAAAAGGATTAAGGATCCTTAGACACACTTTAAACTCTCATTTTAACAGTTCAAAAGTCTTTGCTACTATGCATTATCTAAGAAGCCTTTAAAATTGTTCTGAATATTCTTGGGACTGACTTTTCTGCTGCTGATCCCTACTGTGTGCAATGGAATGGTTCCAGTTTACAGGAGCAGAAATTTTGGCCTGGAATTTTCAATATGATTGTAGATCTTCCATTCTTCAAAAGCATAGGGATGTTTCACTCTCAGACCATATTTAGCGTTATCTACTCTTCAGAGAACTATTTCTTTTTGAAAACAGGATAAAAGTGGGATGGAATTTTTATTTTTATTTTTAATTCAGATTGCCCTAGTTTGTTTTCCAAAGTTTGAAGGTAAAGCCAAGCCAAAGATTTGTCTTTGCTCTTGAAACCAAAGCACAGGCTGAGCTGTTTAACCATGGCCATATGACAAAAGACAAAAAGAAAAGAAAGAGCAACATAAAACTATATTAAAAGTCGTTGGAGCCGAAATAATTAGAATTAGAATATTCTTATTGGCTTTTACTCTCCTTTGGCTCATCCTCTTTATTGCACACAAAACTTTGCCAAAATCAGTAAACAGTCTTCTATCTGAATCCTGGAGCTCTCCTGTTATGAATACTGACATCCTACGTGCTATATAAATAGTGTGCTTCAGATATAATGTTCTTGCTGGGGCAAGAACCTGTACAGCCTTTAATCTAAGATGAGCCTTCGGCTTTATACAGGGTTAAAGCAGTGCAGTTACCTTTTGACCGGGCTTCATGTTCATGTTTTCAAATCTCATACTGAGGACAAGGGTTCTGGGAGCAGTATCATCAATAGATGATGCCACTTTACCGACTTTGTTTGTTGCTCTGCTAAAAGAGTTTTCATTGCATAACACAGCTCTTGTAATTAGAGACAGAAGCAGTAAAATGCACACTTATTTTCCACCTGCCTTCTCTTTGACAAGATGAAGAAGAAAAAAACAGTAGAAAAGTGGCCAATTTTTGATTCATCTGTCATACGTTAGCTTTTAAGGGTGTAATTATGTTCTCAGCATTACCACAATTTTTTAATTTGGGGATTTTTTAAACCGAGTAGGTTTTAAGGGTACTTATCTGAGAGGCAATGTCAATAATGGTAGCATAAACTTTTGCATTATGGCTGTCAAAGTTACTGCCTTAAACATTGAGGAAAAAATGGTGAATTTCTGTTTCAGCAGCCTGTTTAATCTCTGTATTCCTGCTCAGTGCCAGAGGGCCAAATTCTTACCATTCTGTAATGCCCATCCAGTCTGCTATGAATTAGACACTGGTGCAGACAGTATTGACCATTTTGTAAGATGCTCTGAGACACGTAAAGGAGTTCTACCAAAATGCAAAATAACATTCTCTTATTTTTTTTAACATATCTGCACATTTTTAAACTACACATCTCAGATCGCATTCCCATAAAACAGACAGAAATCCTCCTGGCTCCCGCTGGCTTCTGCAACAGCAGTCACGGTTCTGTCTGTAAGGTGGCTGGAAATGAGTTGATACTTAGAAAATTAAATGTAGGTAGAATGCAGTCACCTCAGGCAGGAGTTAAGCAATAAGGCTGGATAACACTGCATGGTGCCAACAGCATTAGCAGTGTGAACCAGTAGCAGGAACATGTAGCCAGGGATGCCACTGTACACCTTTGAAAGGAAAATAACTTGAGTGCCTAAGGTCAAGTATCCAGAGTTATATCCATGCACTGATATATCTGTTTCCCAAGTGGAGAAGAGAAACAACTTCTGTTTCATGGAGGGGAAGTGCTAGATGGATAAACATTCATGTAAGCTGGATGGGTTATTTAAGTGTCAAAATATGAATTTAGGCACCCCTGTTTGTCTGTTTTGTTTTTAACTTTCAGTAGAGCTATTCAAACAAATATGTACCCTCAGCTTACCTGGCAAAGAGTTTCATTTTCACAGCTCTATGGAAAAAGTGAACCAGCTTTATTTTCACTTCAAATCTCTCTTGAAAACTGAGAGATTTTTCCACTGGCAGGAGACTAACATTCGCTGGTGAATATAGTCATAAAGAAAGAATGATAGCTTTGCGCAACTTTGTTTAATGAATGAGCGTTCAGACTGCTATAGCAAGCTGGCCAGCCAGCCACTGTGTTGGGCAAAAGTCAGTGATTTTCATTTGCTGTAATTTTGGGTGGTGGCTTTTTTGTTTGGTTGCAGTTTGAACAGTGGGGCTGCTCTGCTCTGACAGGATGAGGCAGCCATATGTAGCAATATAGGCACCAGTATTTCCTCTTATGGTAAGAAAACCAGATTTCATCCCATTTGGCAAATAACTGTTTTCAGATGTATCCTTGCGGGATGGGGCAGTCATTTGCACATTATCCTCTCGTGTTAGGGAAGTCAAGCTTACAAAGGCTAGCAAAAACACCTGGAGATGATAATCCATGCTCTTTCCATTAATTGTGCAAAAGAGGGATGAGGGATCTCATCTCCTCAGAAGACCAGATTTTTCACTCTCCTTGTGAAGCCTGATGCTGTGTCATTGACCAGTTGACTTGAAATGATTTTTCATTTGTGTAAAGGTTCTTTTTAAAGATCCATTGCAAAAGGTAGGGTGTAAACAGTCCTTGGATCACACCTGGCCCTTTGCAAAGGCTTGCTATCACTTTCACACACTGCTGTTAAAGATTTAACAAAAATATGCTGCTTTTCGTTCACTGCTGTCTCACATTTCATAGATGGTACAGCAAAATATTTGACCTGGGAATTTCAATACAAAAATTTTGGCTCTAATGCAAAATGCATCTTTGAAATAACTCAGATCTATAATCTAATGTATACTCATTTCATGTTTCTCTCTTATTTATCTTCTGTAGGAGTAAATGCTAATATTTAAACATTTAGAATCAGTTTGTGTCATGTTTGTAAATGAAGACTAATTTCTGTGTGAGTTTTCCAGTCGGGACAGATCTCATGCTACCATTTTATTCCATCTGAGTAAGAATGGCAAAATAGAGAATTACATCTGGTTTAAAAGAGGTAGCTAGCTTGAGGCCTTAATCTACTCAATGGCAGTAGAGAGAAAAAGGATCAAAAATGAATAGCTGATTAATTTAAATTAGTTACAATTCTGTGAGAAGAGAAATTTGAATACTTGCATAATATTTCTCATCTTTTTAACCAAGAAGTTGGGCTAAAACAAGTAAGCAAAAGAACAACCAAATAGAATGCTAAAATAGCAGGCTTTTTGAGGCAAAACAGTTCTTTTTCTTTTACAGTGACTGTGGTTACAGTCTTTCTCAGTAACTGTGGTTACAGTATTTCAAATCTTAAGAAAATAAAGAATTGCAAAGGTATGTGCAAAAACTTCCCTAAACCAGAAACTTAAAAAAAAAAATTCCAGCAGACAAGTAGGTTTGGATTTTGATTAAAGAGGAAGTCACCCCATTACATTTCAGACCCCTGTCTTATGTCCCCCCAAACATTTGCTGGTTGATAAAACCAGAATTTGTGTATTACAGAAATCTTGGTTTGATATAGGGCTACTTGGCTGCTCAAACCCAGGGTAAAACTTGAGAAAATCTTGTTGTATGCCAGTAGATTATGTTGGTTATGATTATGTTCTTCTCAGGTAAAGCTAAATGGAGGCTGCTGACCTCTGTATCTTGAATTTTTTTTTCAAAGGGCTCAGTGCATTTTCAGATTATGTTCCTTGTGTATTGCAGTGTCTTTGCATGTGAAACCACACAGATAAATGAAGGCATCTGACTGTGATTTATCCTTCTTTGTTCAGTGGAATAAAGCACATAAATTAATCATTACAGCTGTGTTGAAACCATGAGCTTTTTGCTTTTTGAGCCACAATCATCGACCCAAGATCCAAAAGTGCAAAATAGTGATCAGCTGTACATTGAGAGCTCTCTGAAAACACACACAAGGGGCCTGCAATATTTGGTTCCCGCAAGTTTTTTCACAGATGAGGAAAAATATGGGTAGGAAAGTTGCCAGCTTCCTCCAGGCTTTGAGAACCCTCATGCTGATGCGTATCTGAACCTAACGTAAATCAAAACATGTGGCGCCAGATGAGTATTAATGCTGTAATTTAGTCCTAGGTTTTGGTTGCCATCTAGATGTTGGGTCTAAGGTTGAGTGTTTATTAATGTTACTTATTCCTTACAATCAGTACTTGGTCCATGAACAAATATTAGGCTTAACTGGAAACATACGTGCATATGAATATATTCAGCTGAGACCTGATGTATTGTCCATTGAATTTAGTAGGTATTTTTCCATGGATTTTTATTTTGGGAAGCCTGGCCCACGTAAATACTCTTTGTTTGATCCAGGTTAATGAGCAGCCTTTATAAGAAACTAGTAGCATGAGCAGATTAATTCTTGCAAGTTTTTGGTAGCGTTGAGCTACACTTGATTCCAGTTAGAATCGAGGTTACTTGAAAGTGTCAAGAGGTGGCAGGCAGACAAATTCTTATAAGAACAAGTCTTAAAAAACACTGGTGTGAGATGCCCATGCTCCACCCATGAGGGACAAGAAAACAACTTAATGTACACAAAGGCTAGGAAGTTGGCATTCAAAGTGCATTATACCACTTCATCAACCTCTTCAGAGAAGGAATCCGTCATGCTAGAGAATGTCTAGACAAAATCTGGAAACCCTGAAAAAATAGAAAGTTATGGAGTTACATCTCTCCTTTACTAGAATAAAGTAATTTGGGGAATTTTTGTGATTTGTATTAGCTGTGCTTATAGCAGGAACAGACTTAATGGGTTCTGGGAAACTGGTCAGCTACAGGTAAAGAACTCATTAGTTTACCTTGAAGGGGCGTGTTTGCTGGAGTTGGAATAATGAGGCCACTGGTGTAGTGGACCATTTTGCCAGTCAGTCAACTTAAACTCCTCTGCAGGAAGTGCATAGCTTGAATATAAATTATCCCACTTCCCACTTAACTTTCTAAAGTGGACATTTTGGTCATATGTGGAAATACAATTTGGTACAATGTAAGTGGAATTCCATTCAATGAAACTTGAAGACTACGAAAACTAGTTAAAAACATAAAAACATATTGTGATCAGTTTCCTTGGGGTGTATTAACTTCACTGGTTCAAAGAGGGTTCAGATGAAAATCACAGATGAAAATCTTTTCACAGATGAAAATCTTATTCCCATGAGACGTGAAATTTCTTGGAGGGTTGCATGGGTATCAATAGGATGACAATTTATCCATCCTAATGATGATGTAGTGAAACAAAACAGCTCAAATCTTCTGTAAGTCAGTATTTGAAGTGTGCTTAAATTAGGCTTAATTAACTAGGACAGGCAGATGATTTGAATAACAGTCCGATTAGCAGAAATTGTCATACAATTTAAATATACTAAAATTTGGACATGATTATATTCTGTCTGTATATCCTCCCAGAAAAAGGGTAGAACTGCAATATTAACTACCTGTAACGTTACACTGCAGTCTTCTAGAACATGCTTATCACTTTTTGAAGTATTTTTGTTCACAGGTTTCTTGTTACCTGCTTTCTATAGAGAACACTGAGCTTCAAGCCCTAATGAAAGATCCATTTACCCTGAAAACCAGGCTGTCTAAATTGTCCTTTCATGGCCCATTATGGTAATGAGAAAAGGAGGAAAAAGGAACCAACCAAAACCAGAATTTCTTGAAGTGGAATCTGTTTGTTATATACACATTGTGGGGTTAAGGAAATTGGAAGGAAATGTTTGTATAGTGGCAGGAAATGTTAAAGTAACATACAGATGCCTTTGTAATTTTATGCAGATTTGACAACTTTTTTCTACAGAACACACTGAAATTTACACATAAATACAGTTACTTACATTTATGCAAAAAGACCCAATTCAAATTATCAAATCATGAAATTCCACACGTTGGGAGAAGCTGTTATAAGACACAGCAGAAAAACTGTTTGAATTTCTGAAATAAGGGGCCTGTTACAAGACTAACAGGATGATTATCATAACATACCAAATACAGCACTCAGAGTTTTAGATGTGCAACAGAAAAATGCACAGTTAAATAGATTATTCAGGATGACTTTTCCAGAAAAGTCATTGCTATTCTCCTCTAGGACATTCCTTAGTAAACATTAATTAACATTTTAGGTAGCCCATCACAGATGAATAAATGGAGTCTTTAATAAATAATGATTTACAGCGTTACATCCTATTATTATTGAGGTATTTTTCTTTAAAATTAACTTAATTAATTTACATTTTCTTAATTAACTTAAATTTTCTTTAAAATTTTTCTCGTAAATTAACTTGATTCATTGAAATCCAGACTGTTTTCTTAGGGATGACTGGCAAAAAAATTGGCCAAAGATTTTATACAAGTCATGAAACTTATCCTCCGAGTCATTAGCTAAAGTGTGTTTCTTATTGACAGAAGATGCAGCATTTCAGCTGCTTGTTTGTAATGGATCTTAAACCAGAATATGAAAAATGTGTTTAGCAACTAATCTTTAAAATGAAATGGGAAGAAATGGAATAGCACCATGACATAGGAAGTGTGACATATATTACATCTAAAGCATTTTTTCAACTCACTCTTAGTGGTAAGCAAGAATTTTGCTTTGTCATTCAGAAATGGTCATTGGGTGGATGATACAATGGTTCTCGGTGTAAAACTGGATAAAAAGGTATATTTCCTTATATGATTGAAATGTCTCTGTTGAATCACTAATGCTTATAAGTGATACAAAATAAAATGTGGTTTGGGTAAAAAATGCAGAAAGGTTTATTTACCTGAAATAAATTATCACAACTAAGCTACAGTGTTGGCTAACATGGTACCCTATGCAGAAGGGATTTTTCTAGTCATGTTTAACTATTTTTTTTTTACTAAGATGTTTGGAAAGTATCTCTTTTTTTCTGGCAAGACAAAACTGAAAGAATTAAGTAAAATAACAACAGTGTAAGCACATTCCTTGAAAAGATGAAACTGGAGTATCAGTGCTTTTCTGTTCCTAAAAAGAATGTTATTGTAGTAACACATTCTGTAGAAGGTTTGATGCATTTTAATGAGTAAGGTATTTTATCATACTTTTATTGTGGCATAGATCCTTTTCCATATGAACTCTATGAACTTCTGGCATCCATCTGTTATGGTTCCAGTTCATAGTTGTTGTCAGATTGTTTGGACAAACTGTCAGGGACTTTCTAAGCTAATGACATTTATCACTGGTTCTCCTGGGAAATGAACGTTTGTTGACCATGACTCTTCTGACATTACAAAGGCAATTATTTTCAGCGGTATGGTAACTCTTGTGATAAGAGCTCTTAGCATCACAGGGCTACAGTTGCATCTTTCCACTACTCCTGTTGTAAATGATTGAAAGAAAAGTTTGAAAGGGGATGAATGGCTCCCTCAGAGGGGAAATCACACAGAGGATTAGTGTTCTGGTTCTGGCTGGCAGGATTATAGATAAGGACTTCAGACCAGTTTTCTTTTAAGTAGGAACAATGTTCTAGTGGGGAAAACAAACAGGGAAGTAGTAATGGTGACACAAACACTTTTGTCCAACGTGTTCAAAGACCATTGAACTTCAGAAATTACTCTCTTGAGCAGATTGCCTGATAGCTGACCTGAAACTTATTAGTCATTGTTTAAGGGAGAAAAATGATAAACTATTCTGCACTTTTGTTGCATAAAATTAATGAACTCTCTTCAGCAGATTTATAGTAAGACTCATCATTTGGCTCATAGAGAACTGACAGACGTAGTGTGTATCACATTCTTTTTTTTTCCTAATATGTTAGAAATAATCTAGATTTTATCTGACAAGTAATTTAAGCCCAATGATAAGTTCCTGTGCTTGTTAAAATTTCCCATCTGTAAGGGAAAGATAAGAAATTAAAAGTTTCAAGAAGGGGAAAGTCCTTCCTCTTTATCTTTAAACCTTCTTTTGATTACCGTCTGCTCTGTTTCCAGTCTCACTTGTGACGTTAAGTTCAAGCAGTCTTCTGACTGTCCATCCTAAAGCTATAAGCCACATTTTCAGCCCTCCTGTGACATCTTCCCCATAATTCTGCTTTTCTGAACCTCTGAGATTTAAAACCAGACATAAGGGAGAAAAAGGACCAGAAGAAACATGACCGGGTTCAAAAGATACAAATTTCTAGCTTGAGCAACAGCTTGTAGAAAATCTTGCCTCAGCAAATCAACCAGTAAAGGCCAGTTTTCTAGGTCTAACACTGTCTCCTAAACCACCTCAAGACAGGTGATTGCACTGGCCCATGAGTCAGCAATGAAGTCCTTCATGGGTTGTTTAAATCAGTAGAAATTAGAGCTTCACAGAAATTAGGGAGCGTAGCTTATGCCCAAAGCTTAAACAATCTATATCTGCTTCTGTGCTAGGAATTTTCCATCACATCCTCTTGGTTTGGACACATTTTGTCTGTCTGGATGACTGGACTATGTGGTCTTTATACACCAGTGTATTTTCTAAATAAAGCTAGGAGCATAAAAATGTATCGCTCCTCTGGGTTTCGGAGAGATCAGAATACCTGCCCCATGTTACGTTGCTAGTTACAAGGGTGTAAACCAAGAGAAGGTCACAGTAGCTAATGGCGTGGTCCCAAGGTTTACCAGTACGAAAGAGATATTAATCTAATGGAGTTTAAAGAGGAGTAATGATTTCCTCCCTCTCATGGCATCTGCTCCACTCCATTTGCTGTTCTTGATTATACATAAAACATAAAAAGTGAACAGCTATGCTAAGTGATGTGTTTTTAGGGTTGTCACACCTTGTTTCTTGATAATCATTGTAATCCAGATTCACTGATGGGAAGATTTATTTTGGCTACTCTAGGAGGATGTTGGTGACAGATTTCTACTTTGTCACATTGTAGTTGTTTCTGTGAAGGTTTCAACATGCAAATAATTCATATTTCCCTCTTTTAAAGACTGTTTCTGTCTCTACTACACCGATTCTTTAAGTACATTTTATTATCTAAACGCTGGCAATTTGAGAGGCATTCAGCCTCTGTTTATGTCAGTGGGTAGACGAAGACAAAAATATGCAAAATCATCGACTTATCTAGATACCCTGTTCAAATACTATATGAGTATATAAAGAGGAAAAAAGTCAGCTAAAGACCTCCATCTGTGCCCTGTGTAATCAAGCAAGTGAGTGATATCCTCTTTTTTAAACCTTTTACATGGACTGGAAAAAAACACTCTGTTTTGTAAACCAGGCCATTGTGTTGGTGGAATTGTGTGTCATTTAAAGTGTGAAAGTGTTTAGCTTCCTACCTCCAACAGAAGTCTTGCTGATTTTGGACATTTGCATTTGCAAAAGTTTGTCAAGGAGCAGTAGTATTCTGGACATGATTACTGAGTTTCTGTCAGTTTGTGCCTATAATTTGCAAAGCATTTTCTGAACTCTGCAGGTAAAAGGAAACAAGATTACCCTAAAGCTGAAATTTGTTAAAATGCACTAGAAAATTCAGTCAGGATTCAACTTGTTCTTTGTGGACTGAATTATTAAAAGTCAAAAAGTAAATCCTTTAACTGATTTAAAAGAAGAGCATATTTTACCCACATTTTTTTAAGTTGTAACATTATAATGACTGCTCTTTAACTGAAGAGAATCTCTTATTGATTGAAATTCTACTAGCTTGAAATTTTCCTGTCAGTAATTTGAACGTCTGTAGAGTGCTTAATAGTCTTGCTTTTCAAATATTTAATATTTTTTTTTTTCCTACTGGATAGTTTGGAAATTATACAGAAGCTGTATTATTTAACAATCTAAATTTCACATGACAGGAGAGTGATTTCAAAGTCCCTGGAAAAATAAGGGCTTGAGTAAATAGTCTCTCTCATTTACTGTCTCTGAAGTGCCACATGTACCAGTTTAGTAGCAACCAAAAATCCTCACCAGAGGTGTTATTTTACTGATTGGGGTAAACTGACAGACCTTCTCAGGCCCTGTGGTTTCTGCTCTTTCCCCCTTGCCTCATAGTTTCATATGAAGGCTGAGAATGTATAGATATGTAAGTTTTTCTCATGCTTAGAAAGTTTTTGGACATACTGATTACATGACATAAAAATGTATTACTTTTTCGCATGGATCTCTGCTCTCCAGAGCAAATGATACATTGCCAATACCAGAATCACTAGAAAAAGACATGGAATAATTCTCACTGTGTTAAGAGGCTGCTTCAAAACTGGAAAGAACGAGCAGAGTATAAACATCCAAATGAATAGCTAGATGAATAACTCATTTAAGGAATCTTGAGCAGTTGGATTTTTACTGTTCTCTCTGAAAACAATCAGTACTTTAGGGACTGTGGAGTGTATGAAGATTTTTTTAAGGTCACAAAGTTATTTGCTTACCCATAGATTATATCAAATAGAGGAAAGGGGGAATTCAAGATCTTATTAGGACTGTAAAATGAAGCAGCTTCATGAAAAGGAAATTATAGTTTCTAACAGTATATAGCCTAAACCAATGTAGTTGGTATTTGGGCTGTAGCAAGCCTTCTCAAAGAAAATACTTATATGCAATCGAAGAAAGGTATAAAATCTGTTTGATAAATTTAGTAGGCTCTTTCCATCTATCTTCTTCAATACTTTTTCTTTTCCATCCAAAAGCATCGTCATGTGATCAAGAACTTCAGTCAGCCCTGGAGGAAGCAAAACAGCCCCAGAAAGACAATGTGTTCATTCCCGAGTGTGCTCAGGGTGGCCTCTACAAACCAGTGCAGTGCCATCCTTCCACGGGCTACTGCTGGTGTGTTCTGGTGGATACAGGACGTCCCATCCCTGGAACATCAACAAGGTAAGGGAGGACATGTTCTGTTCTCAGAAGCTGTAGTGAGAGCATGCCCTAGTGTCCATGGACTATCATGTAGATTTCTGTTGCTGGTGGAATTATGTCACATAGGCTTTTTTTTTTCACTGCAAAGTGAAATGTTTTGAGAGACATCAAGAGTTTGGCCATGGATTCTTTCACTGCAATGACACAGGCAGTTTGCTGTCCTAGTCCTCTTCTTTACTCCTATTTTGTGCTGGGAATCCAAGGCTTGGAACATATAATGAATAATCCCAGAAGAAATCTCACACTCCTTATCCTGAATATAAAAGAACCAAGTAAGATGGTCTATGACAGAAACCATGTCCAACCTCAGAAATGCTTAGTTATTCTTCCAGCAACCTCCCCAACTGTTTCATATGACAGGCTTTGATGGAACAACTCCTCGCAAACCCATCGAGAGGAAATACCATTTTAGTGTGTTATTAATAGAAGGTTGGAGTTCAGTCATCTCAGCTGAGCCGGATACATGGTAAAGTGTTGTGAGCCACATTGTGCGGATGTAGGCAAAGCAGATATCAGGTTCCAAAGGATGCTATTTGGGTTGGTTATTGAGGTTTGGCCCTTGTAAGAATGCTACAGAAGCTCATATAGAGCTGGCAGGCAGCATGGGTATCTTGATGCAATCATAACTCTTTTCTAACTTAAGCAAAATCATTTTTTAATCATTTGCATAGGGTTTGTGAAATAAGCATGCATTATAAGCCACTTGCTGTAAAATAGTGTATTTTTGGAGAGGCTTTTTTCACATATTCTTCAAGTGCTGATTTATTGCTAGCTGTTTGTATCATGGCCTAGACTATGCCAATTACCATCTGAAGTGGACTTGATGATCTTAGAGGTCTTTTCCAACCTTAGCGATTCTATTCTTTTATGACTTAAAGTTGCTGTTGATCTACTGATTCTGGCAAGTTGAGGTCCATAAATGGTCAAAACAAAATAGTCTAAATTTGATCCTGAAACTGTAGGATCAGTATACATATTGTGTGAGGATCTAAAGATGACTTCTAGAGGTTCCAGATACTCCCTTTTATGCCCTTTCTCTGTTCTCTACCCCTAGGTTTGTTCACAGTTTCTTCTTTTTAGTGTTAATCCTCCTTTGAATTAATAGCTTAAATAATTTTATTTCCTATTCCCTAATTTGGGTCCAAATCACCTTCTTGTGCTCATCAAGCAATGGGGCTTCTGCTGTGTTGTTTTGGTTTTTTTTGGGTTTTTGGTTTTGGTGGGGTCTTTTTTTGGTTTGTTTTTTTTTTTTTTTTTTTTTTTTGGTTTGGTTTGGATTTTTTCTTGCATGTTTTTGGGTTGGGATTTTTTTGGAGGGGAGGGGTTTGTGGTGGGGTTTTCTGGGGTTTTTTGGTAGTTCTTACTGATATCATTTTATTACAGAGTCACAGAATATGGGTTTTTTTGGTAGTTCTTACTGATATAATTTTATTAGAGTCACAGAATACCTGAAATTGGTAGGGACCTCTGGAGATTGTCTGGTCCAATCCTTCTACTCAAAGCAAGATCATCTAGAGTAGATTACTCAGGCCTATGTCCAGTTCATTCTGAATATTTCTAAGGATGAGGAATCTATAAGCAAACTGTTTGATCACCATCATAGTTAAAAATAAGGGTTTTTTTACATTTGCATGAAATTTTCTGTATTTTATTTTGTGCCCACTGCCTTTTTTCCCACCACTGGATATCACCAAGAAGATTCTGACTCCTCTTTCATTATTTTCCTCCCTTTGGATACTTATAGACAACATTAAGATCCTCCCTGAGCCTTCTCTTCTCCAGGATGAACATTGTCAACACCCTTTCCTTACTATATCAAATGCTCCAGTCCCTTAATCATATTCATGTCCCTTTGCTCTACCCACTCCAGCATGTCCATGTCTCTCTTGTTCGGGGAGCTCAGAGCTGGACACAACATTGCAGATATGTCTCATTGTCCCATTGTGAATGAGAGAGAGAGGACCTCCTCCTTTGACCTGATGGGAGTACTTTTTCTAGTGCAGCTCTGGAGGCTGTTGGCCTTCTTTGCTGCCTCATACTCAGCATCCATCAGAAATCTCAGGTTCTTGCTTCAAAGTTGCTTTCCAGCTGGTTGGTCCCATCCTGTACTGGTGCAGGCAGGTAATCTTTGCCAGGTGCAAGAATTTTGTATTTTCCTTTTTTTGAACTTCATGAGATTCCTGCTATCCCATTTCTGCAGCTTGTTGAAGCTCCTCTGAATGGCAGCACAGCCCTCTTTTGTATCAGACACTTTTACCCAGTTTTGTATCATCTTCAAACTTACTAAAGTTGTTCCATGTCCCAGCGTCCTGGTCATCAAGGAAGAGGTTAAACAATATTGTCTCTATGAGCTTTGGGGCTTTCCACTGGTGACTGGTTTCCAGCTGAAATTTTGCTGATTGTCCCAACTATTTGACACTGGCTGTTCAGCCAGTTTTCAATACACCTCTCTATTCATTTATCTAGTACATACTTCATCAGTTTGTCCATGAGAATGTGAACAGAGACAGAGTCAAAGGCTTAGCTAAAATTAAGATAAATATCTGCCTGGCTTACTGTATCCACTGAGCTAGTTATAGACTCATAGAGAGCTGCAGCATTGGCCAAGTATGATTCTCTCTTCATAATTCCATCCTGACTACAGTCAATCACCTTCTTCTTCATATGTTTTGAAATAGCTTCTAGGAGGATTTACTTCATCACCTTCTCAGAAACTGAAGCTTTCTGGCTTATTTGGCTCTTCCTTGCCCTGCTTGAACACAGAAGTGACATTGGCTTTCTTCCAGTCCCCAGGAACCTTCCCCAGTCAGTACAACATTTCAGATATAATTAAGAGTGGGCCACAAATCAGCCAGCTTCCTCAGGACTCGTGGGTGCATCCCATCAGATTCCATGGAGTTGTATATATCCAATTTGTTCAAACAATCCCTCAATTGATCCTTCACTACCCACGATAAGTCTTCCTTGCTCTAGACTTTACTACTTCTCTCAAGGACCTGGGACTCCTGAAGACTGGTCTTACAAGTCAAGACCAAGGAGGAGGGGCCATCGAGTACTTCTGCCTTCTCTCTGTTCTTTGCCACAAGGTCTCTTGTCCCACCCAGCAGCAGGCTCACACTTCCCTTGTCTTCTTTTTGCTGCTGATATGAACGTAAGAAGTTCTTCTTGTTGCTTCCTTGCTCCTTACCAGATTTCTAACCCCATCCCTGCACACTTGAACAGGCTCTGTTTATTCCTCTTGTATCAGCTGACCCTTTCTATGCTTCCTTTTTAAGTGTGAATTTTTTTAGGTGATCTTTGTTCATCTGTGCAGGCTTCCTGCCACATCCTATATGTCAGGATGAACCATTTATGAAAATGGAGGTGATGATCCTTAAAAATCAACCAGCTTGCTTTCCTATTCATATGTATAGTGCAGTATGTGCCATTTTGGCTCCTACTCTCATACAGACTGGAATTCTAGGTCTTCCCAACCCCTTGATGAATCACCTATGGACCTAGAATCAGTCTCTGTCTCTTTTTTTTCCTGTTTGGTCTGCTGGGCTCTTGTTTTTGGCAACTACACAGTCACTCAGCTGTGGGAGAAGAGGCGGCAGGAAGACCTTTCACTGTGCTGCATGTCTCTAAGGCTGGAAGGCTGGAAAATTGGATTCAGTCTTTCCATGCATATGGTTTTGACACAAAAATGCTCTGCCTGATGACTGGTATTAAAAAGATCAGCTGCTGTGTTCTTGACCATTTCTAATTTTTCAACTTTGTTAGACTTAAGGTCAGTCCTCAGTGAAGCTCTGCGGAAGTAAAATTTAGTAATATTCCCAAAGAGGACATTTCTGAGCACAGATGGGTAAGGAGAGTACTTAGTTTTAGGAATTTCATACTAAATAAAGAATGACTGGTGTATTTAGGAATCTACAGTCTTGGTAAACAAGCAGGTGGGATTACTGCCTGGAGTTTAAGAGGAATGTCTAGACCTCATTTCTGAGAAATATTTAGGTGGGCTGGAATCCCATTAATTATTTCTCGATTTTAATTTTTTTTCTGTATTGATAAAATTAAATGTTTTTTTCTCAGGCAGAGGGAACTAAAGGGGGATCAGAATATTATGAGGAGTATACAGTTGTCTTTTTGTAATTCTTATAGAATGGAAAGAATGAATATGTGAGTCTTTCCTAGTTTAAACAACCAGGAGCTTTTGCAAAATTTTGTGTGCTATCTTTCCATTTTTCCACTGCAAAATACAAATTATAAGATGTTTATACTCTACTGTAGGAACTGATAACATCAGTACTCCTGGTAGAAAGATAGATGCATATAATACTGCAATCTCTGTTCTGCAAATAAGGATTGAATCACTAAGGGACCACAATGAAAGGATAGACAGATCTGGGAAGCTATTGCCAGAACAGCTCAATATTTTGCATTTTCTATATTTTGAATGAATTCATGAGGATGATATTTTTCATATTATAAGGTTCTGAACATCTCAATAAATGGTAGTCACATTAAATAAGATCCTCTAAATGAAGGGAAATTATTAATAATCATTTACCTTCCAATACACTGTCATCTGAAGAAAAGACAAATCAGTTGTCAGTGAAGGTATTTCAGAAAAAAATAATCTCATTCTATAGTTAAAATAAAGATATGTCAATGAAGAATCTCTCTAGGACATTTAAGACAGTAAGACTTAGAAGAAATAGATGAAGATGTGCACTAAATCTGGATTTAAAGGAGGTAATGCATTTAAAGGGTACAAACAACCATTCCCACAAAAGTCTATCAGTGTGTTCCTCACCAGCTGGCTCCCAATGCCTCTTGGAAGTCACAGCACGAAACTCAGCCTTTTTGCTCAGTGGGGGCCGTGGGGCTGTGTTCCCACATGTGACTTTTTAGCCACTAGGATCTTGTGCAGAGTAAACCCAACACTTGCACAAGATTCTCTAAACTTTAAAAAAACCCCATAAATAATCTGTTTCACGAAGTTGCCCACACTGTAGAATCCCTGTGGACACCTCTGTCTTCTACTGCTTTGTACACCTCAGTAAATCTCATCACTTCCCAGCAGACTGATCAGAGGTATAAAGCAGTCTTCATAAGCCCTTGCTAATTCTAGATATACATTTACTGCTAGGGATTCTTTCCCCTTTTAAATTCAAAAGAGTAACTTGGGATGTCTTTTAACTACACTATTTTTAACCTGACAGTGCTCCATTCTGACATGCTATCTTGTTCCCACTCTTTCTCCATGAAAACTGAGGCAAGTCTGTTTTTCTTATCAGTTTTAAGAATGGCTGTTCCTGTATGGTAAATTTTAAATTACTTGTTTTCTTTCTTCAGTTGCTTTAAAAACTTAAACATAGACTTTTCACACTGCAGCATTTTAATACCTATTGGGCTTTTACAGATTCAGTTTGTATATGATGAACTACATGTGTATTTAACAAAAATATCAGCCAGAAGGGTAGAGGAGTAGAGGCCAACATATAAAATGAAGGCACAGAGCAGCCACAGTAATGAAAGAGACGGAGGGGAATGCAGAGTCAGGTATCAGATTAATCAGGGGCCAGGCTGTTTGCCAGATACTGCATTAGTGAGTATTGCTCAGAGACTTCCTTTTCACTGTTTTCTTGGCTGATTGAAGTGGTCATCCATCAGGTGTCTGAATCCAACCCACGTTATCAAAGCACCTTCTATTTCTGCCATTCTTTAGGGCAAAAAAGAGTCTCTAGCTCTCCCACGTCCATGAAAACAACACTGTACCTTCTTGCAGCAGCCAAAATTTGATGAGCCAGTAGTCAGTTTCATCAGATGATGTGGAAATAAATTAAGCCCTCAAAGGAAAAATAATATTGTGTTTTTCTATGCTGCCTGATAATTAAGATCAAAATATTTAGGCATTGTTTTTGGAAGCAGTCTGGCCTGAATCCAGAACATTGCCACCATTCAATGTTTCTAGAAATATTGTGTTCCAAAAGAATTTGGATTAGTACATTTTAATGTGACATTTTATTATGCCACTCAGTAAATGTGATTTTGGTGAAGTTAGAGTAGGAGAACTTCAGTTATATAAACTATGAAAGAATTTAGATGAAAGAATCAGTGAACAAGTATGTGCACACACGTGTATGAAGACACAATTCATGTTAGTTTAACTGAGAATTGAAACTTTCTCTGAAATGCTACATGCTAAGTTCTGCAACTTCGACCTACGTTAGGATAATAAAGTAAAAATTTCTCAGACAGAGATTCTGTCGAGGTGAGTGAAAAACCACCATGCATTGATAGTGGGACATGGAAAAAGAGGTGAGATTCAGCAGCAGATGCTCCCATGCCTCCTGGTCTTGCATAAAAGATATTGCTGATGGTGTTGCATAAGTCAGTGTTTGTTGGAAGTACAAATAGCACAGTTTCTTGTTACCATCTGGACTAACAAAATGACTTTAAGTAAACTCAGTAAGCAGAGAAGAGCCAGAATATTCCAGTAGCAGGTGGAGATTCAATCTTTCTCACAATTCACTTCAAGCAGTTCCAGACCAACTACCTTCCTTCTGAAAATCCTATCAGTTCTTAACTCTTCTTCAAAGTATTCATGGTTAACCCTTCTTACTTAAACTATTTTTTTTTTTTTTAGAGAAGACACAGTAGCACACGAATTTAGAGCTGCAATAGTACCTAACTACAGTACCTGCCTTGCTGTGATTTTGAAATTGCTTCTCTGGTGTTTCCCAGCATGAATACTGTTTGCAATATTGTTTATGAGTTTCTGGTTTTGTAGGTAGGGGACAGAATTATTTTTTCTTGCTTCTGCGGGGTTTTCTTGGTATATTTTTCAAAATAATTTCTATTTTATATTATTTTATAGCAATTCTTTAGTTTTCCTCCCAGTAGAAAGGGCTTTAGAAGAGACAATACTTTTTTTAGTTTGGTATCAACTCCAGGAGCATAAAGATGGGGTGGTTTATTTGGGGCAAGTGAAAAATAGGCAGATGAGTTTGCACTGCCCTCTGAATAAAAATATGGGCTATTCCAAAAAAATTGGAAATAAAATTGGAAATAAATTAAGTCTTAATCAAATTAACCTTGACTGGTTTTATTCTCTCCCTGTGTGTTCTTCAGGTATGAACAACCTAAATGTGATAATGGTGCCAGAGCTCACCCAACAAAAACAAAGGATTTGTACAAAGGACGCCAACTTCAAGGTCAGTGAAACTGATAAATTTAAGTTTATGCATTTCAGTGCTTTGTTTATTCATTGCAATAAATTAGAAAGCAATTCCTTACACTATATCAAAACAATGTATCTTTTATAAATCACTACATTGATTTGCCACTAACTGAAGTCTTTGACTTTGGAACAGCTTATGTCAATTTGGGTCTTGGGATATTGTCAGAAAAAGTAAGGCTCATTTTAATCAGTAGTTTAATGGCAGTCACATTTACTTACCGGAATTATTCTTTGCTCCTGTCATATCAGGGAAATCGGCAAATATATCCAGGGTAACATCACCTATACTTCATAATCCTGGTTCTAGCAAAATCCATGGGAAATCGGCCTCCATCTTCAAATCAGTCTAAAAAATGTATCCATCTTATTTTTCTCCAAAAGTGTCTTTGTCAATTTACCTCAGAGTAATACTTTTTTTCATTATTCTCTGTTGCAGTAGAAAAACTTTGGTGTTTATTAAATTTTTCATTTTTTTCCCACTTTTTATAATCATGTGAGAGATCTTATCTATGGATAGCTGAGTTACACAGAATTCAGTAGACTTCCTTAGTTTTTGAAATGGCTCTTTAGTATGCTTGAATAACTTGAGGTGTAGCAGGTTTAGTGATATTGCACATTATGAGAGAATTAAAAGTCGCTGTCAGCCATTGTAAAGAACCAGAAAGAAGTAAATAATATGTGCAGACATTTCATGTCACGAAAAATATTCTAGTTTAGCCACCCAAAGAAACATTTAGACAATAATTCTCAACTAACATGCCCACCAGCGCTGAAATGCATATTGAATGAGCACACATTAATATTCTTTGTCATGAAATAAATTTAATTACAAGGTGTAATAAAAAAAATTCTAGCTATAACTCTATGTTGTGTTCTACATACAAGCTAATCAAAAGATCTGGTTGAAGATGCCCTGCTCATTGTAGGGGGACTGGACAAGATGACCTTCAAGGGTCTCTTCCAACCCAAATTATTTTGTGCTATTTTACAACTCCATGGAAACCAGTGGAAAGTTAGCCATCTTCAACAATTTATTCACACAGCACTTGCATAGTTACAGACTTGGACAATTACTTCATTTCATGTGGGGGTTTTTGTCTGAGTGAAAAGAACTTGACTCAGAAGATATTATAGTAGAGCAGAAGTTGAGGAAACAAGTTTTTCTGTTGAAGATATCACTTGCTGGTCACTCTTACCTTTTGCTAAATATTTTGCAAAGCATTTTCTAGATGGAATCTTAGAGGGAGAATGGGCAGGTGAAGGTTTTAAGATTTCATATATCTAGTTTTTATCTAAACTGCTAGTGCTTTCATAAAGTACAGTAATAAAGATTTATCCAAAATCAAGGTATTTTTCCAGTGAACTCCTTTACAATAATTTTCAATGCTGCAAGCTCCTACATGATAAATTAATTTTCATTAAGTTAGGCAATGATATTTTGATTTTTTTCCATTATGGTTTTTTGCATTACGTGTGCTTTAGTCCAAAAATCCAGTACAGCAATGCAAGCTTATAATTAACATAATTGGTATGTATGACATGGATTTGCTCTCTCTCATGTTAGGTTCCTTTAATCTTTGGCTTCCAAATGACTTGTGTTATTTTAAAATAAGGCAAACACCAAAATTTCTTAAAGACTTCTAGGTTTCCTAGAAGAATTGCCTTCTTCTACTCTGCAGCAGCACGGAATAAGTACATACCTGTAGAAGTAAATGGGGGAAGAGGCTAATTCCCTACTACAGTTGTGTTAAGATGTTTATTTTTCTTCTTTCTCTCTCTGTAAGGCTAAATGCACAGGTCTTCAAGTGGCAAATTTCCCTCTTATCATGCAAACACTACAACAAGTGAAATGAACTGAATTTACTTTAGACAGTTTTTTGAAAGAAAGGAGTTGAAAGATGATCTTGTACAGGTGTTTCTAGTTGCTAAAAAGTAACACAAAGTTGTGCAAATAGCTAATATGAATCAACTTTTTAATAGCAATGAATTACTGTTATTCAAAGTTTCTCTATTGTAAGCAGCCTTGCAAAGACATATTTGCATCTGTGTTGTCTAAATTTAAATATAGAATTTAATTTCTGAGTGGTGCCAGGACTGAATAAAGAAAAAGTACGTTAATTGGATACTTATTTTTAAGGAATAATACATTTTTGAAAGGATGGGTTTGCTTGATTTGCTGATTATAGCCACAAAAATGCAATAGCCTTGGGTGAAACCACTGTGACTGCCTACCGTGTAAAACCAGGAAGATTTTAAAATTAATTACTTTACTGCTATGAATGATATTAAATGGGATAAACCCCACTGGTGGATCCTCAAGTGGATTAAATTGGCATAGTTCTGCAACTGCATTGATTTATACCACCTGAAAATTTGAACCCATTATATGTTAAGTCAAATATTTTTAGCAATAATTTGAAAAGAAATCAAGATGCAGTTTTTGGCGAGCACTGATACCTCATTAAGGCAAAACTGTGGAAGGTAAGTGTCCCTTGGAGTCTACAGGAAAATTCCCACTCATTTAAAACTAGCTAAGAATAGTCATCACATCCCAAGGTAACCTAATGTAAAGCATCTGAAACTGAAGGCTAGTCTAATATTTGTAAGGACGATCCAAGCCACCTGTATCTCTTAGTTTGGGCTGGAAGTTATATAATAATAATAATTCTTCCCATTAGATTTCTAGTCCTTTTTTTAAAGCCAAAGCATTTTTCTGAGGTTACTTGCGGTTATGATCCTTCTCAGAAGCTGAGAAAAGGAGTCTAGAGAATGTCGCATACTATGGGAAACAAAAGGATTTTTTACTTTTCTCACAGTCAGGGTTTTCAAATATTTGTGTTTTGACCTTTTGTTCCCCTCTGTGTTATACAGTAAAATGGAAGCTCTGTGATGAACTGACATTCTGTAAAGCCTTGAATAGTTTTTCCATACTTTGGATTTCTGGTGTACTAAAGAGGAATTTGGTTTTCTGCATCAGCTGATCAAGGGCATTTAAAAGGGTATAGCATGAAGGCTAGTTAAGCAAAACATATAGTATGATGAAATGAGGTGTAGGTGCCCCTGTATTTTCCTAAAATCATTAGTCAAATTCAGCTAAGCTTAAGAATTATCAGTTCCTGAAACTGTAATTTTTCAGGCTGAGTCTATGGGTGAAGGTATTTTCAAGCATTATATGTATGCTCTACTTTTTAATAATCAGTAAACATTTTTAAGCACATATCTGTGATAGGTGTATATCTGTTTATAAATTTTGTAGATGTAGTACTCTAACAATAAATTAAGTATATTGTAAAACATATGCAAATATAGAAATTGAAAAAGGATGAAATAAAGTTGAAATAATCACGATTTATTTTTTAAAATTTCATCTATTAATAGCACAAAAAATATTTTCTTCCTGCACTCCAGTTGATTGTCATGTGTCTCCCCTGGGGTACATGCACCCTACCTTGGATGCAATGGATAATCTTCCTGTTCATAAACTAGTCTTGCCTCTGCTCTAAGCAACCTGGAAGAAAAGGACTTTGGTACATAGGAGAGCAAGACATGATAGCATACTGAGACAGTGCCAGACTACTCAGATAATTTGTCTCCTGGGCAAATCTTTTTCTTATTTGAAAAGTATGCATTGAAATCAAGAAGCCTCTGTTTCAGGCTCTGCTGTGTGTGAGGGCTGGATAAACTTTGGATAGTCCTTTATATGGTTTGAGATCTTTGTATTCTTACCTAACCTGGGAATTTATCTGTTTTTCCTGTAATATGATTTTCATTACCCAGACCTGAAATTTGAAAAGTAAGTGGAAAAATTTTTAAAGTATTCTGGGAAATGTAATTTTGTTCACATAATATTTTTTAATTAGAAGTACCCTTATCTTTTGTGCAGAAAAAACCCAACAAAACCAAACAAATTAGTAAATGGCATACAACTTTCAGTGAGGGATGCAATGTCAAGCTGGATTTTCAGGCTTTACTGGGTAGCTATGGTTTTGTTGATTTAAGTCAGACCACTAATTTTGTTTACATTTTACTTTGGTTTGTTTAAGTTTCTCCTTTTCTTAAACACAATATGGGTCTTTTTGAAGTTCCTACAGTTGCGATACTTCCTTTCATACAAAAGGATAATTTGAGAGGGGAAATTATAGCTTGGAAATGACAGTGCCTCTAACAGTAATACAATCTAGTGACTTGGTCAGTGTGAAGATGTAGTAAATCAATCTACTTAACATCTTGAAAGTCTCCCTTTTCTGTTTTCTCTAAATGGAATAGCTCTTCACTGTTGAATATCTTGTTTTCCTGAGATGCTGATCTCAGTTTACCTAGCTGGAATCCAGTAGAATGTGTCCATTGCATTCAGTTTACTGTAGGTATCTACTGGTAATGTAAGATCAGCATTTCACTCCTGTTTTTGTCCTTCCTAGCAATCCCTTCAGATGCTTATCATTACAATTTTTGGTTCTAGACCATTTCTCATAAAAAGGTGAGTATTTCAGGGTTTTGATAGCACTGAGTTAAGAAGCATCTGAAAGGTTTCAATTTTTATTGTCTAGGGTTTATTCGGTGCCACAAGAAGGAACCAAATTAGTTTTGCACAGCCCCTCTGAGACAGATTTTGAATTCTCTGTGCCCCCTCCTCCCCACAACACAATCTGAACCCCAGTGCTTTCCATCCAGGGCCGTAAACTCTGCTAGTCACTGTGGTGGTACTTTGATGGTCTACAGTTTAAGTCAAACTTAGAACTTTAAAACTATTACTCAATTGAAATGTCTTGATGCAGGGAATTTGTATAGGCAGTCAATGTACTTAATAACAAAACAAAAAAATAATCCCTTAAAACTCTTCCTTAAATATGAACTACGAGTTGTTTTCTAATTTCATAGCCTACTACTGACTCAGCTCGTTTTGACCTATGGGTGTTCTTAAGCCTAGTTTAACCTTGGCATTCAATCAGTTAATATTTTCCCCTGCAAATCATGCATGAGAGCAGTTTAACTCATTTGTTTATTTAATTTTTGTGTTACTTAAGAGAAACAAAAGTATTCTAACTACCCAATTTTCTTCCTATTGTACTGGCTTCATTTACTGTGTTTCTGATGGGATAATCCTACACTGACCCTGAACAGTTTATGTTTTGTGGAGCAAAACTCATGATTTAAGGTATGGGTGAATCACGTGTGGATAAGTAAAGTTTACTTTTGGTTGTTGGCAGTGTATCTTTTTTCCAAAGTTAAAGGGAAGTAGTCGGAAGCACTCAAACCACGGTGATGCAACCACCATAGCCAAACAGCCATCATATGAAGCGTCTCACTTCAAAGGCATCTTAAAAGAGAAGGAAAGTGATAGAGGCTTAACTGCTTTTCCTTTTGAGGTTCATTCTATTACACAGTGGTTCCACTTTTGGCCATGACTGCATCAGATTTCATAAGGTATCAGAGTATTTCTCAGCTAAAATGCTGAGGTACCACCACTGCTCTACCTCATCTAGCTTACTCTGTTTTCACATAGTCCTTAGTTTCCTCAGTGTAGTCTGACAGCAGCACCAAGTAGAAACTAATCTTACCTTACTTCACTTTCTTAAACATTTGAATTACTAAAACTTCTCTTGTTTCCAAAGGTATCAGATAAGGCATAATGCAAATTATATACACATGCCTGCCTTTCCATGAGCTTCAAATTGTTAGGTCAATTGGCATGTAACTGTCTCCACTGAGCTGTGATTTAAAAGGATTATATTTTTATGATGTAACCAGCTCTTTGGCTGCGTGAGCTAATACTCAAAACACTCCTTTCTCCTATCTCCTATCTATTAAAGCTCTGAGTTTTCAACCAACCATTTGAAATTGCCAGCTGTTTTAAATGAGCCTGTAATCATTGCCCTGAGCTCCGTGCTGTTCTGTTTACCAAGAGGTACTTGGCAAAAAGGCTCTGTATGGAGCTGAACTACCTAAAATTGATGATTCTGAGATTCCGTGCAGAGGGGTGCTGGAACACTCCTTGTCAGTCCCTTAGCGCTGGGGTAGGAAGGGGAATGGCTGCTTCCCTTCCCAAAGCAGTTGCTGTCTCCTCTAATGTGTGTAGGAGTGGCCTGGAGAGGGGGTTGGGCAGAGGCAGTAATCCTCACCACTCTGTAGCTCTGTGGGTCAAGGAAGTGCTGAGGCCACGCCTGTGGCTTCAGAGCAGCTGATCCTCCAAAGAGGACTCAGTGTCTTAAACCTACAATAGTTTCCTTGGGCTTTTGAATTTAGTAGCTTCAATATTATTACCCCATTGTCTGCTTACCTGAGCATATTTTAGTCTCCCAGTGGGCAGTTTTGCTCCAGAGGGAGGAAGCCTTGCAAGTTATTTCTCAAGGCTCTGAGGATCACATTTATTTCCTGCACACCCTCTTCTATTCATCTCCTAGTCTTGATTTAATTAATAATGATCTTGCCACAGTTCCCATACTGCTTTTTTTTGCCTCAATTTGTAGTAATTTCTTATCAAAATAAATCTTCACACAAACCTACAGTAGAAATATTAATATCTGAAAAAAAAATTCTCAAGCACATACCCTAAGAGCTTCTTAATGTGCAAATTGGTCTATAAAAATTACAGTGAAAGCATTTGTGTTGCTAGTAATATGCCAGTGAAAGACACAGCTGTTTCACAGCTAACACAAGAGAAAAGCTTGCTAATTAAAGGTGATGGTACTGGCTCAGCAATAGCATTTCATGCATTGCTCTAGTTCATATTAACCTATAATTTTATGTTTATTTTAAAGGGCTATATTAGGACTAATAAACACTGACTTCTTTTGCTTCTCAGCATTTGGCTATGCCAACGCATATAAATTCTGTTTCTCACCTCACTTGTTGCTGACCTCCTTTTCCAAACAAACTCATGTTTGACAGCAGTTTTGCCTGCTGTGCTGTTCTGTGCCATTGGGTCCTGCTGTCAGTGTGAGCAGTGGAACACCTCCAGGAGAACATGCCCAGAAGGGTATCAGGCTGGTTTCCCAGGAGGTTGTCTCACACCAGCTGCACAGTTACATTTAATCCATAATATTATGTTTGCTCTCCCTTTTTTTTTTTTTTTTTCTAATAGCAGAAAGACAAAGAAGGAAATGAATTTGTGTAAATATTTCAATGCAGAGATTGGCCTAATCAAGAAATCCAAAAGAAAGTGCAAAACAGTACATGTTAAACAGCTTTGTTTCTTTTAACAAGGGCTATTCAGAAAATACACGAGTATTAAGAAAATCAAGATACTTACCACCTTTTAAAGAAAGTCTAAAGTTTGCAGTGAAAATACCACAGACCCTTTAAAAACAGCCCCAAGTACATGACTGTAGATACTGAGATAGTGTCTGTGCCCAGATTTCACTCTAAAATGTGTGAAATTTTGATCACACTGGAACCTGAAAGGGATTATAAAATGTGCCTCATTCAACAAACTTAGATGCTGTTTTCTTAAAACTACAAGCTTCAAGAAATGCTTTTAAAAAATCTTGAAATAATCTCTGGGATAGTGAAGACATAGGAGAGGTATCTCAGAATAACGTGGGGCAACTGGATTGTAGCTCTTGGGTAAGCAGTCGGAAAAAAACAGCACAAGAGGGGAAGATTGATGTGGAATAACCTCAGTGTTTTCTGCCAGAATGCCTGCAATCATTATCATCTTGCAATCTGAAAGCTGTCAGGAACAACTCATATTAACTGAATGGAAAAGGTGAAAACCTTTTAGTGTGCCAGGGCTGTAATCATAATGAAAAATGACACCTGAATCTTATCATGACAGTGAGTGGGAGCCACATAAGACACAATTTCCTCAAAGGCACATTGGTATGGGGCTTCTCCTTTATAATCTGATAGAGTAAATTGAATAAAAACATGCCATGTATTTGTAGTTCTGTTCCCTTCAAAATGGATATCTTGTTTTGTTGTGTTTTCATAGTGGATACAAGTTCTCCTTGATTATGTGGCAGAAACAGCTCTCATATTTCATCACTGGACAGGGAAAAATAAATATTTTCATTTCAGATTGAATGTAAATCTGCAGCTATATTTTCAGGAGGGAACAGCAATGGTTAGGCATTTATTCCTTGTGTTCATTCACTTAGAGAAGTGTTCCAGTTTTCAAATAAAATGAGCAGTTCAATAACAGTGAGTTCAGTGGGGTTTTCAGTTTCCAGGAATTTTGAAAATATTCGGTACTTACAATAAACCACCCTAGAAATTTTGTTTTTCATCAAACAGTGACTTTTTGAAATGCAGACTTATGAGGCTGGGGCTTGTGAAAGACTAAGACAGTGCAAGACTTCCCACTTCCTAACATTTTGAATAACTTAATGTGTAATACAGTAATAATATCAGTCATTGCTCAGCTGAGTAATGACTGAAAGTGTCAAGCAATAAGTCTAGTCTACTTGTCCAGGAAAATGAACAAGATATAGTCAAAATTTTGATAGTGATCTCACATCAGTAATTATATTTTTCTGAAGAAAATATTTTTGTTTTAGCCTGCTGCAAAAGGGTAAAAATTTTCTCCTCAAGGGCTCTCAGTTGTGGAGGCCTAGAAGTTGTATTCAACCAAGGAATAACATCATGTATTTAAAACCACTGAGATAGTCTCGTTTACACTACCATGCAATATATTTAGCCTGCTGTAAAAAGAGATTACATTGTTCATTTCTTTTGAGAAAAAGGCTGTCTCTGACAATCAGAGTCCGTTCAATGCTCATGTTTTCTAAATACTAGCTTATCTGAGACTAGTGGAATTGATCACCAGTACAAGAGGCAAAGTCAGGTTTGCACATCTCACTGAGTCTGACTTTATTTTACAAAGTAAGATATCATTATTGAACATAGTTTATGACTGAGGCTCAAACATAATGCCAGGTTTTATCCTCCTAATCATATGGGATCAAAGACATGATTAATTTACATGCTATGTCTTGGTAAGGAAGTGCTGCAACCTTGGTGCAGCCACAGATAGAGGATGTCATAGCTGCTATTGTTAACACGGAGAACCTGCAACCAGAGATGGGCTTGGGAAGACTCTGTGCTTAGTATTGTTAATTGTTTGCATCACAGTAGTTCATAGTTGTACAGTCTGGGTTCCTGGTGTCCTGGGCACTGTGCAAACCCAGAATAAAAAGATGATGCCTGGAAAATTCGCAGTCTAGCTGACTGCAAAGCCACTTGGACAGTGGGTGGACAGATGCCATCAGCTGGAGAGGCAGTGAAAGTTCCTGCCAATTCTTCAAAGTGTTTCAGTCTGCCAGCATGTGCCACCTCCATTTCACACTGGCTGAGCTTAAGCCAGCTGGCTTTCCTCCAAGTCCTTCTTTGCATCAGGTATTTAGACTGCAGAGAATGCATTTCTCTGGGATCGGTGAAGGGATGTAGAATAAATGCTCTTATTCACAGGGATGACAGTGTATGTGAGACTATCTCGGTGTTTTTCAAATAGATGGTGTTTTTAAGTACAGATTAAAGGCCTCTACAACTGAGAGCCCTCAAGAAAGAAATTAAGTGACCCCATACAAATATCTGGGAATTCTTTCAAAGGGTTCCGAATGCTTCATGAGGTTCAGAAATTTGCTTCTCTCTAGCTCAGCAGGAGTGCTACTGTTCATAGATTCCTGATGTTAGCACATGGCAAAAATCCATATATAATTTTGGGAACTAAATTAGTCACAACTTTTGCCCTTTATATTTGTGAAGTTCTTGAATTTGTTTGCTATCTAGAAATGTTTTCTGGTAAAGCCTTTTTCTCTGTAAGCCATCCACAAGCAACTCATTGTAAATATTACTAAAGTGTAATTCATGACCTGCTGAACCCTGATCCTGCAAACACTTACTCACATTCTTCTTGTGATTAGTTCCATTAAAATCAAAGAAACTTTTACATGTGGTTGTAAAGTTAAGCCCAGGCATAAGTGTCTGTAGGACGAAGGTTTTGGTATTTCCATAACCCTTGATATTCTATGCGCTATGTAGCCTCTGATTGTTAAATGAGACACAGGCAGTCAGAACCAGTGTAAAGTCAGGGTTTTTCAGTCCCAGGGTATTACTCCTGTTCCCCAGCTGGAGAGCTATAGAATGTGTCCTTATGTGTCTGAGGTTTGGGTTCTTTGAGTACATAATCCAGATTTTCTGGTAATGATCCAATTTGAAATTAGCTTTGGAACACAGTTAAATGCAAAGTAAAGGTCATTGAATCTAATTAATTTAAGAAGCAGAGTGACTATTCACCAGCTTTTTTTTTAAGGCTTCTTAATCACTGCGGACCCTTCTGTGCTGTGAACTTTATAAAGGGGAAAAGTACTGATAAACAAATTCCCAGGCTTTGTAGCCAGCCACAGTTACAACAGAAAATGTCTACTAGAGCTGAGCAGATTTATTCGCAGAAAATAAACCCAGAGATTGAAAAAATTATCTGGCTCATTGAGGAGAAAAGCAGAATCTAGGAATAGCTTTTGACTGGCATACTCAACTATGTAGTTAGCTATATTTTGTCTACTGTACATCAGGTGGTGAAAAGAATAGACAGCTATGGAAAAGTATGGATTTAATACATAAATTGCAATTAGCATTTGGCTTTACAATCTCACTTGCTATTATTTCTGTGTTTCTCCCATTTTCAACAGGCAGGAAGGCATCATAAAGAACTCCACTGTTTGTGTACCTATGAGTACATGTGTGCATCTAAATACAATCATCAGTGACTCTTTCGTGTATACTGGAAATATCCATACCATAATTCCAGTTCAGAGAAGTAATACTTAAATGGTCACAAAACAATGTCTCTGAACCACTGAAAATAAGATTCCTGGTTTTTCATTAGGATATTTAGCACATATTTCTACCCTTGGAAAATTTTCAGTATATTTGGTACTTTTTCTTTAACCTTTCAGCACAGAAAGGTAATTTGGAGTTATTTAGAGAAGGATTTTATTAGAATTTTTGTCTCTCCCTGAGATCTGTATAGCTGAATTCACACTATCGAAGAAAGAGCTGGAAGGATACAAAAATATTCCTAATAAAATGTTCTTTAACTCTCTGAAATATTTATAAAAGAGAGCTTTGGATTCTTTTTCCCCCAAAATAACGTGTACTTGTAGGAAGGTGCTTGTAGAAATTTAGTAATTTCTACTGATGCTTCTTTGGGGTGATGTCTGCTAGTAATTTCATCACACAGGAATAATGTGTTTCTGATTTATGTAGATTAAAGGTGTTTGTATGATAGTTAACATAGCTCTAAATTTAAATCTGTTTTTGTATTAACATTCACATTTACACACAGAGATCCTCTTATGCCTCTCAGCTGACACTCCTAGGAAAGGATCATAAACCGATTCTACTTAAAAATATATTACACATATATCCTCAATAGTCTTATCTTGTTTTGAAATGAACCAAATCTACTCTGCGAGCTGTATCCTATCTCTGCTCTTTGTAATGAATTGCTGTGATGCACCTTAGAGAAAGAAATCACAGTTTTACTTAGCCTCACTCAAGCTGACTGTACTATGCCAGTATAAGAACAGTGATTTTGCTATGAGAAATTTAAAATTCATTGTGTCATTGTATTAAGAATTAAAAAAAAGGAAATACATATTCTGCCAATATTTTCAGTGGTTGATATCATCCACATGATTATATAGATAACTTCTTGAAAGTAGGTTTGTAATTGTATGCCTGGCAGTTACTTGCTCTAAAGAAGAATTTTATTTAATCTCTGAAACTGTCACTCAAATTCTGCTTCTAATTTATTGCTTTGAATTGAAAATAGTCTCACTTTAATGAGTTCTGTTGAGGTTTAAAATGGTACAAAGGAAACCAATAACTAGGACAGCATACCTACCAATTCCTACAAAGAGCTCACTAAAGAGAACTCTGATATTAGTATTTTTATTGCTTTTTATTTCACAGAAGGGAAGAATAAGTGAGATTCAGTAGCAAGTGCTGTTAGATTTCAAGCAGTGTCAGTGTTTCAATACAGGTGTCTCTCGTGAATACTGACATCCTGGGAAGGGATGCTGGGGCCTGGAGGAAATATGTCACGTCCTCTTCTCTCCAAACATTTAAGCAGGGATTCATTCTTCTGCCAAAGCTCTCCTGCTCCAGAGCAAGACAGTTCAAACCCCAGACTCTGGCGGGGCTGCAGGACATGAGGCTGGGCTGGCACCATCTGTGTGCACCACTGTGCCGAGATGAGTTGAGACTCTCAGCTCCTTGCACACATGGCAGAGGCCAGCTCACACAGGCATGAGTCTGAGCTGGGGGTGAGATGTGATGAATGAGCTCTTTTTATATTTTCCTGTCAGTGAGACTTAGCAGGGGTTTTGAACTACTCCCCTTCCAGAAGTGGGATGAACTGCTCTGAACAGCCCACTTTTTCTGTAAGCACATGTATGTGCCTGCATTTTTTTGCCTAGAGCTTGTTCTGTGACACATTCCTACGAGGGAGAGGAGTCATTTTATGCTGTGTCAGTGAGCTCAACTGCCTCAGGTGATGCTGGGTTCCCTGCACGTACAATGTGACTCCTTGAGCATATCCACACTCTCCACTTATCAATGATTTCTGTGTGTCTTAAAGCTACTGAGTGATACATTACCATGTACAGCACTAGAAATGGCCACATTTTTCAGCCCTTTGTCTCTGCTCTGCATACTTATCTTTCAGATTTCTCATGCAGACCTATTAAAAAATTGGAGTGTATCAAGCATAAGAAAAAAATTAATTTTACACGCCTTAAAACTGTGTCTCAACATCTTTTGTCTTAGAAAAGCTGGAAGATTTCTTCTGAAAAAAAGTGATTGATGCATCTTATGCTGTATATATATCAAAGGACTACTTTCTTTATACAATACGAGCTTTTTTACAGCCGGCAAGCCAGGACACTTAGTTAATTAGGAGCTCTTGGTAAATATCTCCCTTCCTCCTTAGTAGTTCAGCTGGATCCAAGCTTTCCTATCGGCTTTCTGCAAAGCATAGTTCAGCATAATTAGGACACCAGCTGGGCTGTAGAGGCTGGGGTCATCTAAACTTCATAAACAGCACCTACAGGGAGTTCATGCTTTAGGTGTCATTGACGTTATCATATCAATTTGAACCAAAGTCATGGATAAAAATAATTAATATTAGATATACAATCCTAAGGTCAAATTTTGAAAGAAAATATGATTCTCTGACTGAGCTTTGATTCCTACTGAATCAAAGGAAGCTGGTCTCTTTTATATAAAACTACTTTGTCCTCTGAATTCCTTGATGTTTTACTAATTTTTCCACGAAACTTTCCTATTGCAGGCAGGGATAAGTTTAATTTTTTTTTTTTTTTGCAAACACTAAAATGCTAATCTGTTATGAGCTGTTTGAAACTCTGTTTTCTGTTTCAACTGTCCACTTTCTTGGACACAATGCCGATTTAATTCTTTGTCTGCTGTGTTTCTTTTTCCCCTGTTCCTACTTCTTGTTTAAATAAAAATGAAGGTAAAGAGAGCCACAACATCTGTGTCTCACATGTTTACAAGTCCATTTCATTAATTCTATGAGCTGTCCAGGATTATACATAGCATTTTGTTCACTAGGTGCAATTGTCAACAGGAAAACTTTAATCCAATAGGAATTACCAAAAAAATTGCTAACTTGAAGCTCCAATAAAAAATTAATTTCTTTACACAGGTATTTTGACCCCTGTATAACAGAGTACACAGTTCTCTTGGAGCCAAGCTCGTGGTTCCAGGCATGCATCACACAGTGTTATTGCAAACTTGGCAACTGAATTGAGGAAAGAGATTAATGTGCAGTGCAGAGGCTGGACATGTAAGGTCCAGGAATTGGGCTTTAATTTAGAGTTCCCTGTATGGCTTGGTAAAAAAGAAGGCACACTGCTGTGGTGCTGGCATTTCCAATGTTTAGAAAAACAGAGCTTGCTCTTCATCGTATTTTTACTTTTGAAGTTCATTAATTTCCCTGACATAGGCAGGTGGCTTGGTTAAACTAGGGTTATTTGGGAAAGCAGGATTCTTCTGGGAGAGGGAAAACTGTATGGTTTACTCTACAGTGAAACCTTGTTTTGTCAAATTCCTCAGCTGCTTGAGATTTAAGCTTGGAGGCCTAGCTAAGCACTTGGGTGAATGCTTTGTTGTTGCTAGCTCTCATTCATATCAGTCTTCACTTGGTAGTCACTTCGTGTGGAAGGCAGAGAGGGAAGGAGGAACATGAACAGATATAAACTGGTCTCATTCTTTACAATCCACCCAAGGAAAGTTACTCTGGGAGGCAGGTCAGAAAACTCTGGTTTAATATGAAAGGAGAGGCATGCGTTTCTTGTCACAAAACTATTACCTGAATGAGTCTATTAAACCTGGACTCCTCATTCGAAATCAGATGTGGTGGTCCGGAGGGGGAGCAAAAAAAAGGCCAGATTAGACCTACAGGATATTACTCTAACTGTAATGATATAGGTAATATAAAAAAGGTGAGCTCATTGTGGGGTACAGTGAATGTCTTGATGCTGAAGTTTTTCTTTTTTCTACAATGAATTTCAGAGCATGTTCAATTGTGCAGAAAGAGAAGAGTATCTTGTATGCCTTATATCTTGGATGGAACTCAGAGCTTGGCTAATGTTATGACTATTTTCAGTCCTAACATTAAGGAAGGAATACATTTTTTTAAAAAGTATTTCTTTAGAAATGATTGTTATAATTTTTTATTAAAGTAAGGATTCATGTCATGTGCACAGGCTCAAGTCAAGTTTCCTCTCACAGATTTTTTTTCTCTCAGATGTTTAGCTTCGGTACTTCCCCTTAGTAACATTTGTAATTTGGAGACAAGTAGGAATTAAATGGGTTAATTTTCTTGTAACCAACCCAAAATTTGTACTTCAACAGCAAAAGACTATTTCCCCAAGCCCAAGTTTTCGTCTTAGTGATTTATCTCGGTTTATAGATAAAGCAGAACACTGTAATACAGGACAGATAAAGTGAGGACATTCTATGCTCATTATATTTTCAGTAGAGTCAACAGATAAATGTCTGTCATAAAAGAAAAGCAATTTATTCTTAAAACATGCTTTGATAGCTAGGCATTTATACTCTTTTTCATTGTTTCCTGGTAACCATTTCCAGACATATCAGCAACATTAATGGAATCTCTCAAATACTTGAGAGATTAAAAGTGATCATTTTCATGCAGAAAAACCAGAAAACAGATTAACTAAAGGTCAGTAAAAAATTATTGTAAAATTTGAATTTGAAACTTCCATCCTTTCCCTTGTTTGATAGATGTTTTTATTTTTAAAATGTTAAAATATTTTTAAAGATCCATGAAATTCACAGATTAAATTGATTCTGCTCCATCTGAACAACCCAGGATACACTTATTACAGACAAAGGGTGCTTTACTAAGTCGATTCATAAAGTTTGGTGATGTTTTTGAAGGTACTGTATTAGAAACTTGAGTTCCCTTTCTATTAAAAATTTAGACAATTGAATGAAACCTTTCTCATGAAAATGAAAAAAGTGACAGAAATTAAGGTTGTGCTCTGTGTTGTGAATTGAAATACATTGTCAGGTTGAGATAGAAACACTGAAGTACCCTATGCTTTTTGTTGCCCCTATAAATAATTATTCCCTATTTTTTTGTCTTTGCCATGACATCTGAATATTTGATTCCCTCCAGCTACCTTACTTTATTCCACTGTGCTCTGAATTCAACCTTATATCACTGCGAGCTGTATAGTCTACTCTTTTAATGTCTCCTAAGTGAAACACTTACATTGAATAATAGAGAAGCTTAAATGCTCAGTTTTAAGTTGAATGGATTGAAAGTTAGAAAATAAAATCCAACAGACTTAATGAGCTTCTATATCAAACAACATGCTTCTCTTTTGTATTTGCTGAAATAAGTTTTAAGCAGTGGTTTAGAGTATGGCAAAATGATAAAGTGCTGCTTTAAGCATCCGTTCCCATAATTCTGTTGTTTGGTGAGGCAAAAAGCCTCAAGACCAAAACATGCAAGGCAAAAAGCCTTTTTACTGAGAATTTGACTCTTCAGACTATGAAGGGCAATGCCTTTATCCAGAAAAGCACTGAAGACCATACTTTTCTTTAAGCTCATGAATTCATTTGACCTAGTGAGAGCACACTGTTGACACATTTGCCAGGCTTTTTGGAAGATGCTCATTGCATTTCTTTATGCCATGCAGGATTAAGCCCTGACAGAACATCCTGCCCAGTTGTGATGCTATTGTTATTCTGCTGAAGAAAATGTTTTAATGTAGCAATAGGAATAGTTTCTGATATTCTGTTTATCCTGAGGGTTTTCTCGTAGCAAAAGGAACCCTTCTGTGGACACACAATAGCTTGATGATTAGAGTACTCAGCCAAAGAGGAAAGAACTTAGGTTCAAATCCTTGATCCAAACCAGACAGAGAGGGAATTGAACCTAACTCTCTGGTGTCAGAGATTAGGGTATTCCACTAGGATAACAGCAAGCCAGGTTTCAACTCCCTGCTCTGTCTGGTTTGGATCAGGGAGCTGAACCTCAGTCTCCTCCATCTCAGCTGCGTGCCCTCATCACCAAGCTATTTGGCCAAGATGGGATAGGGTATTTTGCTCTTAAAAAAAAAAGGCATTAAAAAGCTCATTTTGCACTAGAGTAAAATATTAACTACCCACTCCTGACTATTTCCACATGATGGAATTGTTGTTTCCTGGCCAGGCCGAGAGAGAGCTACTTCGTGGTCACATACTGAGAGCGCCAGAAGCAATAGAAAGATATAAAACCCCTCTGTCCCTGCAAAAACAGCTAAAGATGCAGAGATTCAGCCATGTTACCCACATGGCTTTGGCAGAAGTAGAGAAAACAAAACCACCAGAAGCCAGTTCATGTGAATGCCAGAGCTATCTCAGTGAACCACAGTTTTGTTTGGAGGAGAATGGGGGAGGAAGATTAATATTCTGTCAGTGCTGTCGGAGGTGTCTGTGTCAGAGCACAGGCTGTGAGTTTGCTTGAAACTTCAAGCAGCTTTTTTCTCCACTGGTTTCCATGTCTCTCTTCTCTCCCTTGGTTTTCTACCTGTTTCTCTCCAATTTCCATGCTTTTCACCTCCTTTCACTGCCCTTACCATATATTCATGTCCTTTCCACAAAAATTGTTCTGGCTTAAGCTCTAGTCTTTGCAATGGCACACTTAATTGAACCTTGTTGTAAAATCCTCTGTGAATGTGCTTATATCAGTTGATAGAAATTGATGGGTTTTAACTCTTTGCCTTGTCCTTGTAATCCACACATACATGTTGAATTTCTTAATCTAATCCTAGGCATTTTTAAAGGTTTAATTGTTTGGGTTTTTTTCTGCTCATTACAGTCTCTTTTGCCTCTTGATTTTAACCAGCAGTAGAACACCAATTGATTATTGCTAATCTAGCATGTGAACTCTTTTATAGCCATCTGCATAGGGCTTGTTTACTTTAGTCATGTAAAGTTCATGGACTGAAAGTCTGTGTCTGTTGGAATTTACAGTATTGTTTATCTGCAGGTATGGGGCATGGACTTCTAGTTTTGAATAAGAGTGTTTTACATTCATTCACTTGTAATGTAAAATGACCACTGTTAACTAAATCAGCATTAGAGCATGCATATTTATACCAAAGAATTATTCCCAGTAGAGTTAGAATGGAAATGTGGGGTGTATGAATTTCAGAGTCATTATTTCAGTTCCATTCACCAACAGGCAAGCACTGTTGCAAAATGCATGGCTGAAGATCAGGTTAGTACACATGCCCAAGAAGGATTCACTTGTGCTGAGTGTGAGCATCTATGATGCTGCTGTTGTACACTCAGATTGTATTTTCCCCTATCCCCTGCAATACCCAGGGCACAAATATATAATGTGATGTCGTGTTTCCACATCTCTCCATTCACTCAGCAGCACACAGAAAGACACCTGAGAACCTTGCTCATGTGTTTCTGTTGCTGTGTTATCAACAAATGAGATTTCATGGCCTGCTCCAGAAACTGTACACACACTTTCCCGTAACTGTGTACACATGCTCAGTCTTGCAGCATGCCATGTCATGTCAGCCTGTGTGTAAAATGGGGTCATGTTTGTTTGCAGACCATGCCTGATTTCTGGAGGGGGATGATAGGGTATTTCTCTATCTCTTCGTTTCCTCTCAAGTCCCACAGTCAGTAAGCTTGACTGGTTTTCACATTTCAATAACCTCTCTCCTCAGCCCTTTAGAATATTACCTGTTAATACCAATAGCCAGTTGACTCTGAGGAACCTGGTTAGCATTAAACTTCATGACATCTGCTGAAGATGACAAGGTGGGCTTCTGCACAAGTGCGAGGAAATCCAGGCCTTGGTGTGGCTGCAGGATATTCTTAGCTGGGTACCTGACTGAATGCTGGACATGCACAAGGGAAACAGATCATGCTGTACACAATGAAACTTGCCTACAGCGTAGTGGTCCAGTGAGGAAACTGTTCTCACAATCCTTAATGGAGCATTATCATGGAATTGGATCCCTCTGCTGTAAAATGACCCAAAGTACTTTGTAATCAAACTGCACACTGTAAACTGTTTTACATGAAGTCAGATACATTGCATCCTTCCTGCCAGACACTTTAGAACCATAATTTACATTAATCTCCATCCTTAATTTGCTCCATTGTGCTTCTGTCATTGCAGGATCTCTGCTACCAGCTGGGATGTGTTCATTTCTTCAGTGCTTACTGTAAATTGCAAATTAAGGGTGGCATGGTTAACTCTCAATTGCCTGCTTTTTGTGTGATTAAATCAAGTTCATCATTACTTGAACATTTAGTTTACTGTTGTTTAATGAAGTACACTGTACTATATTTTACTTGGGGGATCTATTCCAAGTAGAGGCCTATTTGCAAAGACAGTTGGTTTGAGAACCTGCTTTAGCTACAGAGACCTCTATCAACCCTGGAGAAATGAGCTGGGTAATGGTGAATTAGGAGGGGACCATGATCTTTAATTTAAATAGTGTCTAATTATTAAAGCCTGGGCCTATTCGGTCTGTCATATTACACCCACCTCCTTCCGCAGGAACTAGGGGCATTTAGTTCTTGTGTAATTTCATACCTTGTAAAAGTTTCATATTGAGCAATTGTAAGACATATTTATGCTTTTTGTATTAGTCATCTTACAGTTTTTTATTTAGCAAATGATGAGCCAGTGAGATTTAAAATGATATTTGCAGAGGAAATCTATCATGTTTAATGGAAAGTGTCCAGAAAGGTAACACGACTGCAGATCCCAAATTATAAACTGCATAAAGAGAAAGGGAGATTTTTGTGATGCCAGGTTTCCAAGGGCTGTTTCATTCCATAGTGTTCAAGTAATGTTTTAGTGGTACTTGCTGACTCTTTTTCATTTGTTACTTCCGGGATTTACATTTTATAAACCTCTTTTAATCACTGCTGTAAAGATCCCTTCTGAGTTACAATTCAGTATGTAGTTAATGTTCCAAGAAATAGCTATGCCTGCCTGCCATTAATTCTAGCCTCCCACTGTATTGGATATCTGATCTCTAAATCTGTCACTTGCCAGTTATGGAAGGGAAGGAGAAAAAAATAATCAGATAAAACTGTTGAAAATTTCTCTCTAAATGCAAGTTCAGTACTCATAAGTATAGGTATAAGCAAAATAAAGCAAGGGTAAAGACTGATATTTTACATGACTGCTTGCAATATTGCTAGATCTTCTACCTCCTTTCTGCTTCCCCATCTTTTTTTCCATCTCATTCTTTACCATTCAACAATATGCTTTGGGCCCTGGTAGCGCTGACTTAGTTTTGTATTTAGTGGTTCTGTCACTGCTTTTATTTCCAGATTCAAGACATACCAAGTCACTGCATCTGTGAAGTGCTCCATTTAGGTGCCGCGGGTTGGCGTTGCTCTGTACCATCTATATTTGTTCTTTTTTCAAACCAAAACAAAACAATCCCCAAAACAACAAATGTGCAGGGTTTCAAAGGTGTGTTTGGAAAAATCCATCATGGATGTAATGGTCTTTGAGAGATTGAAAAGTATCTTTAAGGAATGCTGGCCTTCCAGCTCCATTCATCCCGTTTTATGATTGCATAAGAATCACACACAGGCATGAAGGTACCACTCTGTGCACAGGGACCCTTAGAAAATTTCTGTAACAAGAATATGTGCTGCTGGCCCAACAGCTCTGAATTTTCTTCGTCTGATTTAATGACCATTGGTTCTTAGGGTCTGGATAAAGACTTTTTTTGTGGCTTTAAAAGACAGTGGATGCTTTGGGGATTTTCAGTATATGCTTCCAATGGTAAAAGTCTCAGTAAGAGATAGCCAGAAAAGTTAAAATCAACATCAGTTTGTAGAAAAGGCTGTTTTTCATGAAGGTTTCCAAAGAGCAGGCTGCTTAGATTAATAAGTAATGTAAGAAACATCCCCACTAAGTCAAGTCCCCATAGTTCAATCTTTCCATCAGGAGACCAGAATTATGCACCTTATTTCTGAGGTCACTTCCATAATTACAACAACATACATTCTTCATAATAGCTTTTCCTTTTTAATGGATATTTAAATTGAGGTAATTAAATATGTTTTCTTTCATACCCATCTCCTGAGGGGAAACCTAACAACATGATGAAAATTCAAGTGAATGGGAAGTAATAAATGTCTACTAAAAATAACTGCATTTTTACTCTCTAAGCAGTATTGGTTGCTAATTGTTAAGTCTCTCAGAGTGATAATGGGGAGATTCAGATGCCTGTCATACTATATAAAACTGGATTCCAAAATATTTCAATATAATAAGCTATTGTTGCAAGTGTTACTTCAGTCAGGGGTACTTACATCTGCTTACCTTAGGTCCAGGCAGTAATGAAATATGGTATATAAAGCAGAATTATAACCTTTTGAAAATCAAATCTAGTTGCTTTTCTCTTTTACACATTTCTGGGCCCCTTTCTAGTTTTTAAACTCTTCCCTCTGTGTCCTAACCAGTGGGATGATTGACTTTTGCTGCTGTGCCAACACTTCAGTGAAATGCATTGTGTTTCTTCCACTGGAGCTGGACCCACATGGCTGCACTGCAGGTCATGCTCAACCTGAGGTGGTGAGCCTCTAGAGGCTACAAGTTTGCATGGGCACAGACTGCACCTCAGAATGTCAGGTCCTTCTCAACATACTGAGATGTCTTTGGCCTCCAAAAGTGAAGTAGATATTGTGTAGGCTTTGACTGCCAAATATCAGTTGTCATGTATCCAGTTGTAGAGCAAAGAGGCACAACTCCTCATGATCTGAATTTTTAGACATTTTTCCTATTCCCAGTCAAAACTAGAAAGGTAAAGGTCTTCAAGAGAATGTTTAAGAATGGCAAATAAGGTTCAAAGCCTTTCTCAAGTTCAGCTTTGATTTTTGGCTGAATGGCCTCTGAAAGGGTTGCAGTGTTTCAACTGGTTTGTCCCTTTCTGTTGTCACAGTGACATCTCAGAGCTGTCGGCAGGAAGAAATTCATTTCTCAAAAGCCTTTCAAACTCTTATGGGGGGAAAACCAAACTAAAACCTGGTAATCAGAAGTTAGCCATTTCACACTGACTGTCTTTTGCTTTGATGTTCTGATTCAATCCTCCTTTTCTTGTTTAGCAATAATATTACAGGAACTGAAATAAATGTAATGAACTGTTTTTCCTATCAACAAATACCATAGTCTTTGTTACTCAGTTGCCTGCAAAAGCTGCTTATAGCATCTTGTGTTTCTGCTATGAATATTATCCCTTCTTTCCTCCACATATACCCAAAGAATAACAGAGTAGTTTGAACATAGATTTATTTATAAAGCAGATACATATAAAATTAATCACAAGCTGTTTAACACCACCTGGGAATATAAGTTATCTGTCTGGGCTTCCTCAGTTAATAGGGAAGAAGAGAAACATTTTAAGGGAGATTCTCTTCTATTCTAATGAAAAAAATCTGAGGTAGTTAGGATGAATGCCTTCTGAATGGGTTCCTTTATACTGAGCTTAAATAACTATTATGGCTGAGACACCTCATTTCAGCAGGCTCAAGTTCAACAAATCCCCCTCAATGCACTTTGGTATGATATGAATGCCTAGGATTGAAGGGTAGGGCCTTGGGAGAGCACCCTTTGTTAACTCTTTAGTGTGTGTGTGTCCCTTGAAATTAGAACAGAAAGATAATTTTAAAATAGTAAGAAAAATAAAATTAAATACACGTTAAGAGCTGAAATCTGCTCCCTGCACTTGTCAAGAAACAATATTTCTTTCGTGTAAGACATAGAGATCTGAGACTACAAAGCAATGGATCTGCAGCTAATATCTATTCTACTTAATTATTTTTGTAATTTGGGTAAGGACATATGAAAGAAAATTTGGCTCTGAGCTGTACTTAATTCTTTTAAATGGTATGAATATTTAAGAGAAAAAATAAAATAAAACTATAAAAAAGATAATATCTGAGGGATGTTAATAAGGAGAGGTAATAATGTCCACAAGCCTTCTAGGATACAAAATAAGAGGTAGATAGTTTTTGTCTGTGAGAAGCTACCAGAAGCTGTAGTGAGGGAAAAACTGTGATGAGCCATAGAATCATGGAATCACAGAGTTCTTAAGACTAGAAAAGACCTCTGAGGTCACCAAGTCCATCTGTTAAATAAAACTATAAAGGCACTGACTCTGTCGGTGAGACATGATTTGAGACCATGATTTTTAGTAATCAGCAGAGTTACAAATTTCACTTCCCAGGCTCATAGTTTGAAGGGCTTTTTTTTTGGAAAGAGAGTCAGGACGAGCTCAGGAAGTCCTCCAAAAAATGAGGAGGCCCCTCAGCATGTCTAGCCAAACACAAACTTGTGGTTCACATGGATCAACAGAAGTAAACTCATGACAGTACATATATTTGTGTATAGAATAAATGTCCGAGAAAAAATATTTTTGTTGTATTGTCTGTTCTCCCAGGATAACCAGTAGCACTGAAAAATTTTGTTAAATTCTTTTCTTCTGTATAACACTGTTTATCAGTGAAGTCTAAGGTGCAAATGAAGTACAAATAGTTCCGATCATTCTGATTATTGGCAGATCAAAATCTTGCAATCTTTAGAGGTATTTCAGTGGTCATTGTATTTGAGTGCACTGCTAAGATTTATGTTCATATTAGCAAATGGAATAAAAAAGAAGCTTTAGATTTGCCGATTGGAAGTTGTCACGCCTTTAATAACTTGAGTGACTGACTCAAGACAGCTTTCTCTCTTGCAGGAAGATTAATGCAAAATCCCTTCTAAGGTGGTTAATCTTATCTATTGGATTCCCATTTTTACAGAAATTAACAAAATGCTCTTCTAGCCATGACTTCAGATGTGCTGTAAAAGATAATCTTCCAAGACTGACAGTGGTAGATTATTATCAACCAAGCAGGGAGCTCCAAGGCACTAGGGTGCATATTTAGAAGGTTTATGGAAAACCTACCCACAGATTTAACTTCAAAAATCCATTCTCAGTGCTAAAAGTAGATGGGTAGAGATATAAGGCATAATGATGATTCTTTGATTTCCTTTATATTATAGCTGAAATGAGGTGTTTGTGTACTCCTGTCACTTGTTGTATGTATTTGCTGGTCTAAGGTTTACTCTGGGTAACACTATCCTTAAAGCAAACACTCAAGTCTACATTTTTGAACCTGTATGTTAACTCTGTGTGGTTTCAACTTCCACCCTTTAACAACAAATTACTATTTATGTAAGCTGTTAAATCCACATAGGACAGGCAGCTGCAGGAGGAGAAACTGAAGCCTATAAGCCATAGCAAGAGGCATAAGGTGACTATAAGAGACTAGTCTTTCCCTTTCTGTATTTAGCCCAATAAGAGTGAATTATTCATTACAATCAAGCTAAAGCTCCTCCAGTCTTGCCAGTTCATCCACAAATTTGCTGAAAATTAAAGCTCAGCGTGAAGCCTCCAGAGAATTGCTCTGAGTTAGTAACACCTGCAAAGAACAGAGATTTCACTGTGGGGTAAATTGCTGTGTGATTGCCCACACGTCAGCAAAACTTATAATTGGGAGAAACTGAATATTTTCTCTGTATTTAACTGATGAGGATTTCTTGGGGTGTCATTTTACATTAAGTAGTAGAGTTACAATTTAGAATGTTTCACAGCAACCGACTGTGTTTGCTTTAACAGCAATTTTTCTTTTCTATGAGATTTCTATTGCTGTCAGCTGCTATTGCAACTTTATGAAATACACATTTAGAAACCTTTCTTATTCTTAGGGAAAATTGTCAGAGACAGGCTTTAAACTGTGGAATTTTCTTCCCGTGATTTCTTGTGAATTTAGAAGTTGATACTTTCCCCTGCTTAGCCATATCTCATAAATGGCAAGCGAAGTGAGGATTTTGATCTCTATATCTGTAGCATATGTACACTCAGCAGCTCCCTGGACAGCAGTGTAAACTACCTAAGGCAGATTTTTGTTTCTTCCAGATGTTTCAGAAATACACTCATAAATAATATGAGAAATTCAGGTGGAGCTCCTAAATCAAATTGGATATTAACATTATTATTTATCCAAAAAAAGGACAGAGAAAGAAAAAAGTCAAATTGCCTTTGCCCCATGTTGTACTGCATTGTTACATGCTGGAGTCTTATTTTCTGCATTTTCCACAAGTCCTGTATCAATTCACAACTTATGTTTGGAGCAGAATTCAGGCTTCTGGCTGATGATGGTAATACAGCTCCAACACAAAATGAGTAAAGCTCATATCATTCAAGATAGGCCCACATGGGGAGCCTCAGACAGACTTCTTTTCACCTGTCCTTCAAAGGGAGCCAGCTCTGGTCCACAGTGCTGTCCTCGCTAGCAAGAGGTAGCCCTGAGCTCAGTAGGTTGCTCAGAGATTTAGTTGCTTAATTCATGCAGGTTGGCATGCTGACACAACTGGATGTGCCTGCTGCACGGGAACTGCCTGGCCTCTGCCTTCTCACCTCTGGACAAATGTGCTTTTGTGGCTTGCAGAGTTATGTGACCTCATTTAAATCACAATGCACAATTTACTTTCATGGCTGGAGTGCCTGAACCTAACTTAACAGCAAACTCTTTGCACTAGAGAATATGCTTTTAAACCATGCACTGGATAGAATCTGTTGGCAGAGTTTTCTGTCCTTCCCTTATTAATCTCTTGCCACCCTTCTCACTTTTTGCTCCTTACAGGGAAAACTCAAGTGCTTGCCTCACTGAACTCAAAATTACAGTCATATGACGGACTGTTTGGTTTTGGTTTTTCGGTTTGGTTTTTTGGGGGCTTTTTTGGGTTATTTTGTTTTGGTTTTGTTTGTGGTTTTGTTTTTTCTCTTTTTGTTTTTTACTTTTTTCTCTTTTCTCCAGTTGTGACAGGAAAAAAACCACAATTAAGTTAAAGACTAAGGAGAAAGGGACATATCTAACAGAGTGACAACTGCTTTCATATGTGTACTTTTATTGCAGTGATACTTGCCCCAGTGAATTCCTGTTATACACCTTTTACAGTTACTGGAATAAAATGTCCCTGGTGCCAAAGGCAAGGAACTCATAACTACATTAATGTGTTAGACAATAATATGTAGTGGGTACTCCTGGTGTACATAACAGCTGAGCTATTCTTACTGCAACACAACTAAGAGTTAATATAACACAGGTTTATTTCCTTGGATCAACATGGGATGTATTAAAAAATAATTTGCTGGGCAAGATGAAGCTTTTCAGGCTCGTCCTACTGCCTGTTCCAGAGGCTGCTGAGAAGTGTAATAAAATACCAAATCCCTACTGACTGACTAATCTTTCTTTTCCACAACACTTTGAAGTATTTCCCTTTTTCTCTTTAAAACAGAACTGTGGTAAGTGGCTTCCAGCATAAAACTGTCTGTGAAAGTCCTGCCATGGGCTCCAGCTTCAAGCTTGTAATCTCCATGTCACCAATCATGGATCATCCTATACTTTAACTTGGCTATTAGAGGGTTAGAGGAAGACCTGGTGTTTGGTTCAGGGCTCCAGGGAAGAGGAGAGGAAGCAGGTGTATTGTATAAGCAAACCTCCATGTGTCAACATCCATGTGCTTGTCAGAGGAATTTATCTGCTCCAGCTGTGCTGCTTGAAGAGGGGATCTTTCAGTATATATTTATCTGACATATTATGTGTCTGAAACATGCTGTCAGTTTCTTTCAGAAAAGAACTTTGTAGCATAGGGAATGTAATTATGAGGATGATCTTGCATCACCACAGGATCTCACAGTATGAACCAAAGTACCAACTAACAGCAGCTGATTGGGCTAAGTGCCATGCAGTGCTAGTTAACCCCCATCCAAGAGGAAAGGGAAGGAGACGAGGAGTTGAATATCATTTTACAGAGATGAAAACAAATGCACTGAAAGAATGTGTGTTGAGAAAACCAATGGAAAATAAGAAGAACAAAAGTGGAAATCTGAAATAAGTATTGTGTTGTCAGCTTCTAGTCCATGTTTCGGTCTTGTGTCATGTACAAACTTCTATTGCTTCAAAGCTGTTCTTTTCAAAATGTGACACCCATGTTAAAGACATGTTAAAGAAGGAAAAATAATGGCCAAAACTGAAATAAAGTGACTCAAGGTATGCAAAACAGATTCCCACTTGCTTGAGTTCAAAGGGTTGTTTGTTTATTCCTGCCCTGTTACAGATACGTACCCGAATTTAGATGCTTGTTTTTGAATTAAGTTATGAACTTGTCCACAATATATGGAAATTTGTGCACAGGGAGTAATATCTATCTCAAAGTCTGAACTATTGTTGGAATATAAATGTAAAAACAGATAACAAGAAAAGAGAAACAATCTGATTTTTTAGGTTGTCCTGGGGCCAAGAAGAATGAGTTCTTGACGAGTGTTTTGGATGCGTTATCCACAGATATGGTGCACGCGGTCTCTGATCCATCACTGTCTTCTAGCCGGTGGGTTTCAGATCCTTTTTGTGTGTCTTTGAAAGGATTCCAGCAGTGGTGAATGGATTGTTGATGGCTTTGAGAAGCCTTCACAAAGGGTAAATTTCCAAGAACCTGTCTAGGGGAGTTTACTTCAAAGTTACTACTGTGGACTATGTTCACTAAACAGAGATACACTTGACAGTTGAATTGTCAGCAGCACAGCTCAGGGTTTATCTGTAGCTGCTGGCATAAATGTGTGTCAGTCTTTGTTCTCCTCTCAGGCTTTATTTCTTGAATGTGTGCTACCTTCCTGATTCGCATTCTTCCTAGTTGCTTGAAAAACAAACCAATGCTATCAACAATCACAGGTAGTGTTAAAAATGTGTAAATGCTGTCAAATTTTGGGCATCTGCAGGTCAGGTGCTTACCATCTGAAGAGGAGATAGCATTTATTTTTATAGCTTATCCTGTAATTCAATACATTTAGGCATTTTATCTCTAAGAGAATCCGTCATGTGTTTTACCTCTAAGAGAATCCATCATGGGTTGTAATTCACTTGGTTTTCAATTGGTGATGCTGATTGTTGATAAACTTCAGTTGGTTACTTTACACATTTAATGCTTCTGCTATCTGTGAAACAGTCCTTTTCTCTTTTACTTCTCTCTCCACTTTTCTCTGTTTCAGGAAATTTAAGGGAAAAGTGCTGTTTGCTGAGTATGATGCTGACCTCAGTAGGGTTTCAGAGAGTAAACTAAAAGCAGATTCTAGTGTAAAATTTGGGACATAGCGGGCCAAAGTGAAAAAAAGACGGATTCACTACAAGAAGCTAGGGTCCAAAAGCAGGGAGTTTATGTAACAATGGTGATGGTCATCCGATGGGGATGTAACTATTCTGAAATAAATGTATTAAATATCAGAATTAAGACTAAATTATCTTTTTTTCTTGTTTCAGGGTTTCAGAGCCTGATCCAAATCATACTCTGGAAGAGAGGGTAGTCCATTGGTATTTCAAACAGCTAGATAAAAATTCCAGTGGTGATATTGGCAAGAAGGAAATCAAGCCTTTTAAGAGATTCCTAAGAAAGAAATCAAAGCCCAAAAAATGTGTGAAGAAGTTCGTGGAATACTGCGATGTGAACAATGATAAGTCCTTGTCTGTTCAAGAATTAATGGGCTGCTTGGGAGTAGCAAAAGAGGAAGGTAAAGCAGAAACAAAGAAACACCATAGTAAGAACCTTTTCTCTCTGTCTTTTTCACTAAATTCTTCAAAGCTTACGAAGTCTGATATTTATATGTGCCAGAGTTAAACAAAATAAAAGAATACACCTGTCTGCAGCTAATGCAGCTGCTGCTTAGGGCAGATGGCAAGAAAGTTGCTTCTGATTCACTTTGCTCCAACAGAATCAAAAACTTCCTGTTGATTCTGACCATTAAATGTATTGTGGTAGGAAACCTAAGAGGATACAATAACAATCGTCAAAAAGCCAGTTTAGTGTTGTCACAGAACTGTGTTCTGAGTGAGTGGAAGTATCATACCTGCGCTTTTTGGATTCCTGGAAGGAAGCACATGGTTGAGCTTTCTAATGAATTCTCTTTTCTCAAATGTGGTTTAGAGATGCAGAGAGGAATGTGGTCATCTGCCAAACAGGTGAAATAATGGCTAATACATAGCCACCTTGCCTTGCTGACAAACTGGTAGAAAGGGGAACAACTAACTACGGAGTATAATAGTCCCTGCAGAATTCAATCACACAATTCCTGAAAATGGGAGATAATTTAAAAAAAAATTCTAAACATCAGCAGTAGATCCCCATACTTTAAGAAGTTGTAGAAGAATGAATACAGTTAAATTTTTTTTGTCTGGTACCTTGAAATGAAGTGAGGACAATAAAACAAAGGTCTTATTGGTTGTATTCAAGCCTAGAAAGGGAATATTGCAGGAAGACAGAAGAGGTCTACATTTTACTAATAAGGTAAATTGTCTATGGCTCCCAGTAACACATCTCTCAAAACAAATATCGGCCAGATCCAAGATTATTTTTCTGTGGCTTTTTTTTGTGGATCTCATAATGATACCTTGAAATTTCACTTAGATGATGGAGGTTAAAAAATGTACACAAAAGTGGATGACTATTGTTATCTTTAAGTTGTAAATGTGAAACACTTCTGTCCTGCTGCAGCAGGCACTTTTAGGACTTATTGTGGATGAAATTTGGGTCCAAATCACTGTGCAGGAGGTAAAGGAAAGCCATAGCAAGACTGAAAACAAACCCCAGTTTTTTGTCTTCATATTCCAGTGGAAAAAACCCCAAAGATTAGGATAAACTGCCCGTTTTGGAAATGGAAATTGTAAGAGGCATGAAATCATATGAAGATCACACACATCTGGCTAAAGTAAAAATTACATCCACCATAACTGAAGTTTTGTAACAGATCTCCAAAAAATCTATTCAATAATGAGAACATTCAACTTTGGAAGGAAAAAAATCTCAGAAATTTGGCATTGAAAAATTTATGGTATCCAGTTGGAAAAATGTTCTTAAACCAAATCATTGGGTTGCTTTACTAGAAGTACATAATTTTAAGGACAAGACAATAAAAATTACTTTTGCTGGAATGTCATTACTCTATTTTGTTTCTCTTGCTTGATAATTAAAATTTCCTTTCTGATACTCCTTTAACTTGCACAAATGAAGACAATTGGCACTTCGCTGCAGTTAGGGTTACATTTCTAGGGACGTATAAGACTTTTGTCACCTGAGGTGTGAGAGCTGAGCTGAGGATGTGGGTCTGTATCATTTTGTGTGAGTTCCAGGTGTCTTGTGTGAGAATAATTTGAAGCAATATAAAAGCCAGAGAGTTGCAAAGCATGCTTTCTGAGGGGTGTACTAGTTGCTGCAGCATTGTTCAAGGTCCAGTTTTTGTTCCGCTTTGTTCCAGTACAGCTTGTTTGACTCACAGACTGACATGGAAAACCAAGAGAGCAAGTTCCTCCCTAGCCTTACAAGTTTGCTTGGGAAGATTAATGGACTAGCAAATTCATTTAACGTTTTGGAGGTTTATTTTCCCCTATTTTGATCACAGTCTTTGACTTTGAGACGAAGAAATTAAAAAAAAATATAATCTTGTCATTTTACAGATTAAATGTGAACAATGTCTTTGGCTTGTAGAACTGTTTCCGTGCAATATCTTTAATCAAAGTGAATGCATTCCAGACAATCTGCTTGTCCACACTTCTTTACTGCCAGGGATAATAGACTATCTTTACTACTAAAGATTTAACAAATTTGAAATGCTCAGCCTTGACTAGATGCAATCTCCTAAGCAAATGGAACATGTTAATTGACAAGAGATGTTGTTGTTCAACTTTCATATAACTCCTTGAAATAAGCAACACCTGTATTGAGGAAAGAAAAAAGTGGATGTGTCAATGAAAGATTTGAAATATTTTATCTCATTTATTGAAAGCTGTGCATTTACCTGGTCTAAAAAATATCTTTTCAAGAATAAGGGCTTCAGTTCTTGAGGATAACTTGCAAACCATATTTATAATGTTTTCTTTCCCCTACTTTAGCGGTCCCTAGAACCAACACTGAGAGCACTTCATCCAGCAGGCAGGTGAGTACTGAGGAGAGCAAGGTCTCCATTTCTGCCTCTCCCAGGTGAATTTCTTGGAGCTTTAGCAGTTATCATTGCAGCTTCAAACTGCATTAGTCTGCTATTCTGCAGAGTTGCCAGAAAAATATAGAGCAACACCCCAATTAATGAATTTTGACTTAAGTTCTATCTATGGAAAGCTAAATCAGTCAATTATAGGTGCAGCGTAAATGTGCATAATTTGCAAAGTGGATTAGGCTTGCGTGTGGAAATCCCTAGGAAAGTGTAAGTTGACATATAGGACACAAGGATAATTTGATGAATGTAACTGAGCCCTTGTGAGTCTTCTGCATTCCTGAATGACACCATTCTCATCCACTTTTAAATGTGCACTGCTTCATCTTTATTTAACTTTTGCTTTAGCCGAGTTCTCTCAATTATTCTTTGTGTCACACTACAAACACAAACTTACATTCATTGAAATGAACAAAGTCATGCACTTCCCATGCCCTATGAAAATCTTACATTTCACAACCCCCACTGAATTATTATAGGTGGCTTTAAACAGCTTTTAAAATCTTTGTGCAATGAAAAGAGCTGTCACTTTCAAATGTCTTTGCTGGCTGAGGATAATGATGCTGAAGAACTAGGCTTTGCATCAGTCTGCTAATGTACGTTTAAACTAAAATTGCAGAATGATTAGAACAAATAAAATGTCAAGTACCCTGACAACATAATGCATCATATTTTTTAAATCAATTTTCTGCAAAGTCTTGATCCTGTTTTTCAAAGTAGCACCAGTGGATGTCATCTATGGATGTTTGGCTACCCAAGCCATTCAGAGCTGCAAAAGGCACAAAAGGAGAGTTTTTAAATGAAGGAAAGGTGCACTTTGAAAAGGAGGGACTCAAGTGAAAGGCCAGGAAAACAGGTTATAAAAAGTGGGTTTTAATTTGTGTGGGTCTATTTTTATAACCATGTATTCTGAAGAAAATTTTTCTGGGCAGTATTGACATACCTTCCTAGAACTTTTGCATGGTCTTGAAGGAGGGCTTTTGTGAGTCCAGTAATTTGAATGGTCTAGTAAAAGAGTCATCTTCACACTATTCTTACCCCACTATTGTATTAGTCAGAGGACTTAAATTATTAATGCCCACAAAAACATCAGTAAATGATGAACTAGTTTAAAAATTATTCATGTAAGCATATTATAAGGACAGCTCAGGTAATGCTGCACCTATGAAAAAAGGAATTTGGCTAAAAATATCCCAAAACCCCAGTGGTGGTAAATGTGTTCCCATTTATCATAAAGCTAGATTAATTTGTTAGAAGCTGAACTCCAGGTGAACCTACCCACAAGCCAAGAGAAATCTTTCTCTCAAAGTTGCTCATCAATTTGTTCCTTTTTTTATCTCTGTTTTGTTTGATGTTAGGTTTGCACTTCCTAAGGCAAGCTCAACAGTGGTTGTGGTTTCTGTTAGAGACCTCCTACATACCTTTGATGGAATATAGAATATTCTCATAACTACAATAATGTGATAAGTTTGTTTAAACAAGTGTTTGTGGTCTTAATTTTTCAGGTTTCCCCCACAAATCTCTTACACTTTAAACAAGACAGCCTGAAAACAATTATCCTTTCAGAACTCCAAAGCATTCAGAGGGGTTATTTTAATTATATAATGGCAATTACTGGCATACTTGCATTACACTTGAAGCATGACAAGCCCTCTCCCCTTTCTTGTAATCTGATATTGACTTGCAGAATTGGTAATAAAAGTGTCCTTAGTACATCTACATTTTTCAATTTTGTCTAATAATTTTGCTGACTCAGGATCAATTATTTTAAGAGCTGTTGCTGACAAACGATAGCCTTAAATTAAAGCTGGCTAAGAAAACCATCTGTTGGCAGTTTCATATTTGAACAATACATGCCTGCAAATGGAGAAGGTGGTTTTCATCGCAGAAGTTCTCACTTGGAAGGAAGCTACTGTAAAGAGTAGAAGCTGCTCAAAGGAAACCACCCATCCAAGAAAGCCTGATCAGATTTTCAGTACTCTGGAGATGCACACTCAAAAGCTCACTCTCTAGTAATTGGTTGCAGCAATTTAGTTATGTATATGCCTATGTGTGCTTAGGCACAGGTTCTTTCACATATGTGCAGATCTGTGTGTGAACGCACTCATACGAGCTTACTGAGAGAAAGCAGACATAGCAACATACTAATAACTAATAACTAATAACTAAACATAACGAATATGCTGACTGGGGCACAGCTGTGGTTGCTGTAAAAGAGGTCAAGTAGGGGGTGGGTCTGACAGCACTTGGGTAGTGCCAGGTGTATCCCCCTTGCTCAGCTCCACCCTGGCCAACAAACACGCTCACACACACTGTCAGTGAGACCTAGGGGGTTTTTTGCAGCCTAGCAGAAAGTTTATAAGAAAGCCATAGATTGTTTGTGAGACTTTGGCCAGCAGCCCATTCCTTATACATCACATGCCATAGGAGGTGTATTGCACCAGGGATTTGCTCAGGCAGATGCTAAAACTGTGTGTTTGACAGGTAGAGATTTAAAGGGGCCATAGATAAGTAGTGAAGATATTGCTCATACCCTTGTTCATAGATGCCATGAAGGATTACAGGGCAGGAAACTTTTTATTCCCTGTATATATTTGAGCAGAACTCTCCTGGTAGTGGCATGTGGGCACTGCTGAAAAATAGAGCTAGATGTTTATACTGGACTAATTGAAAGCATCATTAATAATGTAAATTTTCCCAACTTCCTTTCAGCAAGTTTCGAAGAAACAAGGGTGAACACCTTACTGATCCAAGGCAGATCTCTTTGACATGTGGGAGATTTCCTCACCAAAAGGCAATAAAAACAGCTGTAGTATTTGCACTTTGTACTAAAAAATGTAAATTCACTTTGTAGAAATGAAATATTTAAACAGACTTTTTTTTAATCTGTGAAAAAGTAATGGCTAGTTTTGAAATATTATCACATACAATGTATGTGTATTCTTTTGTTGTCTGAAATATGTAAAACATGTTGGAGATGTAAAAGTTTGCATTTAAACCATTTTTTAAAAAATAACTTTTTGGCAAACAGTAGCATAGAAACCCGATTCTATGTATTTTGGTTTCAATAGTATGCCTTATTTTTATTAATACTGTCATTTAAGTAGAGTTATGCTGAAAAATCTACTGTATTCTCAATTTTGTCCAAGCAGTGTTGGATGTTTCATGTTTGCAGGACTGAGAGAATTGTGAAAATTGCTGTTTACTTGGTTTTGCAGTTTTTTAATGAACAGATTTTGCATCGGTGGCAATATTTTATTTCACTTTTTTTTTTATTGTAATTACTAGGCTTTCCAAAGATCATGCAATGAGAATACAACCACTAATGGATTCAAAAAACAGTTATTCTTCTTGGGATGCTTATAGAAAAATGTATCCTTTTATCAATTTTTGAAGTGCCTTTTTTTATAAGTTTTGGTAGGATTTTTCTCCTGTTTATTTTCACTTGGGTTATTAGCACAGCAAACCAAAAAGGAGTCAGGTGCATTGTGATGTCACTTTGGTCTGGCTCAGCCTGGGCCTAAAAGCATGTTTCTATGGTCAGTGCAAAGCAGGAGCAGAGTTTATATGGGCCAGAATTGTAAGTCTTACTATAGTGACAGGGAAGGATAAGCCTTTTTTCCCCACACCTGGCTACCCCATCAACTCTTTGGCTTGCCTGGGGTTCCGCTAGAGGAGGGGCTATCACATCGCCCCTGCCTGAAGGTTTTTCTTTGCTGTCTGAAGAAAGTTCTCAAAATTTTTCATACTTTCTCCATTATTTTTTCCCCCCAATGCTTTTGTTATATGTGTGTCTGAGGGGAATAAGAACTTCTGGATGTGCATTTAGAGCAGGGGACTCAAATGAAAAAAAGTTCTGCTCCTGAACAGTTGTGAGTTCCAAGCAGCTGGGATGATCGATGCAGTGGTAGAGGGACTACTGGCATCTAGGAGCTGACATGAGAAGGCAGGAATGTAGCAGCAAGCAGTGATTTCATTATGGTTTGTTCAAATAATGTGTGGGATCTGACATGTGACTAGCTACTCATAATAGCATCCTGGCTTGAGCTTGTACCTGGAAAAGCTTTTTGTGAACCAAAAGGTTTCATTTCAATTCCAGCATATTCTGAAATGATAGGAAACACTGTCTGCAATGGAATTGTGCCCCAGAAATTGTGTACTCTAAGCTCTGGCGACAGGAGAAACAAAGATGCAACTGTGTGTTATCTTGTATTTTTGTTTTAAAAAGTATTTGTTATTCTTTTATAATGTTAAACTTTGAAATTAATCTCCTTTATAGATTAAAGATTACTATGTTATCAAACTATGGTGGTGATTTTTCTTTTGCAACACAGAGGGACATGTTTGGAAGTAGATACACACAGTGGTGACTTCACCACTGCTTTGAGTTTACAAGAAACCTCAAGACCTCAGATTGGGTCCATCTTCTTCCCTTGCATTTATTGAATTCTCTTTCAAGGTCATTCATGTCTTTGTCATGCCACTGCTTCCTCAAAATTCTCTATATAGCTTCAACTTGGGCTCTTGCTTCTACTGAACAAAGTGCAATGTGGCAGAGTTTTTCCTCAATGTGCGTGTGATCTGCTGGGCAGCTTTCAGCCTGATCGGAAACAATGAGGAGAGAGAAGCAAACTTTCAGAATTCACAATGCCTGGTTAGGCGGTCACAGTCTGGTTAATAGCAGCATTCTGTAAGAAGCATCTAATTCCATCACTATGGCCTTTGGAGACAATATAAACGTAGGCTACCAAATATTTTGCCATGTCCATGGTTTGAAAATGCACCCCATTTAAACTGAGAGGCTGTGTGGGGAGGCAGATTTGGACTAGCGATGTGATTATATAATGAGTAGCCTTATATAGAAATCTGATATTAGTGATCTGATTTTACCGATTATCTGATCTTACTGATTATCTGATCTTACTGATCAAAATGCAAGTAAACGCAAAAGGCACTTTTAGGCATCCAGAGACTTCTACAACATAGAGTCCTTTAATAACTCTACAATGACTGTACCATGAGGTGTTTCCTCTTTGTATACATTTCTGTGTCATCACTTTTATGATTTATTTCAATTACCAGTGATTACACCACTTGAATATATGTAGTACTGACTTTTCATACTTCCAGGTAGAATCCAGATCTCTAATGGAATCATGCTTGCAAGTTTGTTAAATTCTCCTTGGGTTCCTGTATCTCTCACATGTCCACAGGATACTGAAATTCAGATAATCTAGTTGTAACCAGGAATGGCCTTGATATCAAAAAAGAATACACATGGATAGGCCCTTAGGCTCACAGTACAGTACCAGTGTTTATTATTTACACAGTTATTAATTAGTTCTAGTTCTTATCCTATTCCATGTGTAACAATTTAATTTCAATTTTAATTCTGTTACTGAAAACACAACTTATATTCTGCTTCTCATTGACCAATATTTGTTCTAGTTCCAGCTATTGCTGAACATATTTGTTTAGAGCTCTTAAAAGGTTGTAAATAGCAGACTATAAAGTTTGAAAAATGTGTATGTATTCAGTGACTTGTCCAGCCTGTTGCAATGTCCATTAGTCCACAGGCCACACAGTGAGAAATGTTCCATATTTCATCAACACTTTGGAAAACTTTCTCATTTTGTTCCCATCCCTAAATATAGGCCCATTTCATAGTTCAAGTTTTACCAAAACCACTTAATTCTCAGTCTTCTCCCAGTCTAACAAAATACCTGTCTTTCAGGTGCTCTTTTTGTAGAATTGGGACCTAGATGAATGCTCTGAGTAACATTTTGGTTTTGCTAATGTCATTTCAGATATTGAAAGACTGAAACAGAGGAACTTTAACAATACTCACCACATATAAGTAAAGGAATGCACTGTACTTTTTTATTTAGACCAGGCTTCTGCCCTTCATAAGTACCATAAGCCAATGGAGAATTGGCATTCTTAGAAAGGCATTCTTAGAAAGCTGGGAGGAAAATAAAAATACAGATTGATTCATTAAATATATTCAAGTGTTTCCAAGATTTGACAGATGTAATTAATACTTTTTTACAATAGTAATAAAAGATGGATCAATGGAGGTTAAGAAATACTTCCTGACAAAGATAATGTAGTTGTCCCTTTTAAATATTTACACTGAGGTATTATATAGCTACATTATAGAAACTAATGTTTCTAAGTAAGAGTCTTTAATGCCAAAAGTGAAAGGTTTATTACTTTTATTTCCTTTAGGATGGCAAATTGATGTAATTTTGGAGTAATTACTTTGACATTAAATAGGAACCAACTAAGTTTATTGATGTCTGAAACATTAGAACGATTGTAGTAAATTATTGATACAAACTGTACTCTTTGTCCAATTTAATTGTTTCAGTTCAAGTTTTATAAGTGAAAACATGCCTTTTGTTTAAAAAGCATCAATAATTCATGTTATTTTTTTCTTTAAACAAAAACTCATGTGGAAAGCATTGAAAATAACACATTTCCCTAGAACATCCAATGAGGGGGATAACAGGGAGAAAGGTCTATTTTTATCTAGGTTAATTGTAGAAATATATGAGGGGTTTTGCCTCTACTACGTCTACCTTCCCTTTTTCATCACACACTTTGTCCTCTGACTCATGTCACCAATGGTACACAAAGCTTTTTTGGAAGGGAAGATAATGAATTGAGAGCATGTTCTGTGCATGTGAACAATCTTTTCAATAAAATAGAGTCATCTGAGTCGTCCTTTCCCAAGATACTCTCTTTTCTCAACATCAATTCAATGCACAGATTTTCTTGCTTCATTTCAAATACAGAATCCTGCTTTGCACAGGCATGGGATTCATTCTTGGCTGAATGGATACTTTAGGAAAAAAATCACCCATAAAAGATCAGCACAGTCTATGGATTGTAGGTGGACAGCTGCAATTTTTCATTAAGCCACTAATAACAGCTAATAAAGATTTATAAATCCCATTCAGTATGTGAAGTGCATTCATGAAGTAACCGATATTTGTTCTAAGTAGTCAGTCAGGAAAAAAAAAGAAAAAAGGAAAAAAAATGGTGAATTAAGCTTCTGATGAGAAACATTGTTTCACTAAACCATGACTGACTAATTTCATGTGATTGAGGTTTTCTATGAAACTTCACTTTTAAAAGTATTTTGGAATATCTTTTCCTTTATCTAACAAGCATGAAGTGTTAACATGGAAAACCATGTTAACATGGACATTTGGACACCTATTTTGTCACAAAATTGGATATTGCCAAAGATAGCAGCATTCTTGCTCTTCCACCAGCTTAAAAAACCCACCGTATTTATTTGAAAGACGTCAGGTTTCCAGACAATAATTTTTCATGCTTCATCAGAGTTTTTGAGTTCCTTGCTCTCCCTGTGTGAGACAAAGGAAAACAGGACTGGGGCTTGATGGACTGATGGATTTAACACTGAATGTACGTGAAATGTGAAGAAAACTGCAATATGGGTGAGGGTATTTATACTAGTTTGTATCTATGCAGAACAGTTGCAGCAGTGTGAATTATATGCAGAAATATAAGGGGCACTGTTCCAGCTTGCAAAACAAGCCTGCCATGGGACTGATTGCAAACATACTCAAAACCTAAAATATTCTAGCATATCTCTACTTTTACCAGTCATTTCACCCAAAGGCTGATGTAAACCACAATCCACTTTGACCGCTACCCAAGGAGCACCTCTAGCTCTGTTGGTTTGTAGCTTCCTCGTCTTCCTGAATCCACAGCTTGGGTGCATTCTTCTGAGACTCCCCAGCCTGCGATACCACTGGGACCAAGACTCAGAACAAACACAAGAAAAAACGTGGTGACAGATATTGCAAATTACAGGATATTACTCCATAGCTCAGATTTTTTACCCGGGTGGGCTGTGGTCAACTGAAAACTCCTGCCCTGTATCATCAACGACAAACCCTAACCTCCTGCCTCTTAATCCATCAAATTTATGCTCAGAGTGAGAGAACATCATGCTTCAACTGAGTGGGAGTCAGTGTGAATCTCAGTTAAACGGCATTTGAGAAATACTGACTTCTCTGTAGATGCATGTGCTCAATAACTCCCACCAGTTAATTCCTCTTTCTGCTCAGCACCATATGATGGAGCAGCGTCTGCACACATCAGTTCTTTAGTGCTCTGCAGAAAGGAGCTGTGCTTCTCAGCCTAGAGCACAGTTCTTTGTATTGAATTCGCAGCACTGAGGAAGGAAGGTTGTTCTCTAGCTGTCTCCTTCTGTTACCCCAGGTACCTGAATTGTATCACTGCTGCCTTATAGAGGTTTCAATAAATATTTTGCAACATAAAATATATGAAGGAAAAGGTGCTGAAGTGGTAGGGATAAAAAGACCATGCAGTTTAAAAATGGCTAATAAAAAAGAGAGAGAAGAAAAAATTAAGCAGAAGGAGAGAGAAGGGAAAAAAATCAAAATAAGATCATGGAGATACCCTGAGGAACTGAGGAAGGTGGTAAGAACTCTGTGCTAAAGCCACATGTGGGAATGAAGGAAGAGCAGACAAAGAGACAGAACAAGTAAGGAAGGAGAGATAGCAGGTAGAAATGGGAGGAGAGCTTAAAATGGGAGGAGAAGAAATGGTAAAGATAGAAAGAAATAGAATGACTAACTAGGCTCCCATGAGGAGAAACAGTCTGAGAGGCCCAGGGGAGAAAAAGAAGAGAAGGGACACAGGTGAAAAGGAGACTACAAATTTCATTTCCCTGGGCACAGCATCTCTCTCACATGGCATCAGTTTCTAACTGGTACAAGAGATTCATCCTGCCTTTGGATGTCTCCCTATCCATGCATAAGGTCTGACTTTGGTCCTTGGGATTAGTGGCTCCAGTGCTTTGTTCCAAAACACATTTGTTTTCATGGCAAATCTAAAGGCTTCCTTTAGATCTAGGAAGTCTGAGCAACATTTAATGAAAACGTGAAAGAAGAAACCAGCATATTTCTAAACTAAGAGCAGACTTGAGCAGGATGAGGAAATCGGAACCACAACAAAGATAAATTTCCTTTTGTATTTCTTATTCAGTAAAGATGCAAGCAAAATGTAATTAGATGTGTTTTTTGGTTCTTTTTTTCATTCATTTCACCAACAGATCCTCTACAGGCTTTGCTGATACCCTGCAGTTTAACATTTTCTTTAATCAACACATAGATGACAAAGGATTACAAGAGTGCTTAATTGTCATTGTCTATTTTTTTTTTTGTGGTTTCCTTTATGTTCACTCTTGGGGTGGCTAAAAACTAATTATTTAAATCCTTCTTAAAGTCTTTAATCTTTAAAGGTTTGTATCTCTGTGTGAGAGAGAAAAAGGCAGAGAAAGAGACTGCAAGAAAGATACCCAAGAAAACTTTGCAGCCCATGGAAAATATCACAGGTTCAGATTAGAATTACTTTCAAGGTACCAAATGTTTCCAAGACCTGATGATAAGGAGTCTGAATTCATTAGCTTTGAACAATCATCTGGGAAATTACTTAGAAAATAGCTAATGACAGGTAATGCCTCACACTTTTGATTTTCAGCAGAGCAGCTGAGAAGGTATAGGAACAAGTTCATCACATGCTGTCCTAATGCAAATAGCAAGTTGACAGGCTGGGACAGCTCTGGGGGGAGGCTGGGAAGGGGCTTCACATGGGTGCAGCTTGAAGAGAGGGAGAGAGCCATTTATATGCTCACAAACAGCTTGGAGGGGAATGGGATAGAAGGACCAGATGAAGAGGAGGAGGCTGCACCGAGAGTGGCCAGATAGCCTGTCTTACAACCAGCACCTACTTCACCACTTAAAGCCCAGAGACTGCACAATCCAGAATCTATGTACTGGCAGAGGGCAGGGTAGCCAGTCCATATCAGTTTTTACCTGGAAGGCTTTTGCCTTAAACCAGGCAGTGCAACTGAAAAATGGAAGACAATGACAACGGACACAGACTTGCCCATTGCTTTCAGTGCTCACAGGTGGGGAGGGGAGGGCATAGGAGAGGAGGAGAGGGGAGGGGAGACAGACAGTCATAGAAAGATTGTTTTAAACTCTGGAGCCTCTACTCCATTTTAACTTTTTAAAATAGCAAACTTCATTATCTTCTGGAATCTATGAGATGCAACTTCCCAGGACTAAATGTCCCCTTCACAGCAAGAAAGGGGGATCAAGGCACCATGATGAGACAGACGTCTCTGAAAAAAGATGGCCCCAAAGTCATGGCTGTTTAGCAAGAAACACTGAGCATGGCTTTAAACTAGAAGCTAAATGTATACATGAATATGAATTGTGCCACATCGAGACTCAATCATCATATTCCCGGTCCCCCCTCCCCTTTTTTTCTGATAATTTTCAGCATCAATTTGGTGAATTTTGCTTAAGAAATTGTTTATTATAGCCTGGGCCATAGAAATGAAACAGTAAGTTTCAGATAAATTTTCCTGTAAAAGTTTTGCTTTATTTGTATTGTTGGTGTACAGGCCTTGTTGTAGGGGGGCAGTCAGTAATGGGTACTTCAGCAGCTTTGGTCAATTGCAACTGTTAGTGTATCTTTTATTTTATTATCTTTTTTTTTCTTTTCCTGGGGGTTTGAAAAAGTCTTTCATACCATGAAAGACCACACTTTTACCAATTGCTCTCTCTGTTAAATAGTGCTGCTGATCTTCTGGACAACAGAAAACACATTTGAGAGAGAACTAAAATGCCAGATCATGCAGCATCTGTACATTGGTGACAGTGCATTACTGATGGTATTTTCATATTTTGCTCTTCATGCATTTATCATCTTTCATTATAATCCTATTAATCACTACTGTTAAATAACAAACAATGAAAACAGAAAATAATCTATTTTAAGAGAACAAAAATTAAATTCTATGAGGGAATTAATTGTATTTAAAGTTTATTAATGTTTAAAATCCTTTATGCACATTTCCATAAGCAAAATTCAGCTTATGCTGATCTATTACAGGCTTTCATCATGCTACAGGATTTCACAGAGGAGTTTCCCGTTGTTTGAGTGTCTGCCATAAATATAAGGGAGTTCATTATTTTTGTCCTAAACCCCCTATGTTTGTAGTCTATCACAAAACCGTGAAAAAATTTTGCATGGCTAACAGCTTTTGTTTCAAAGATAGTGAGGAGTGGAATACAAATGATTAAGGTGAAAGTGCAAAGCCACAGCTTCATGTGGAGACTTGTAAAATGCCTTTTTCACTATTTGTAATCTTACCTTTTAGTGAATCTCCAACTCAGTTTTTGAAGAACATTTAATAGATAGTGAAGTAGGATACATTTGCTACAGATGTTTCTGCATATAAATAAAATGCCCCCTGTCTAATAGCCTTTGTGAATTGCCTCCAATAAACACTCGGTGTTGTGGTTAAAAGCAGAACCTATGTTTATTCAGACAATGTAACATGCAGGCAGATTTCTGTTCCCATAAAAAGCTCCCTACCTTTCCCTAGCTGTGCAGACCAGCTGTGCTCTGGTTCCCTGGGAGCATTAAAGCAGTGTTTAAGACCAGAGCCCGGGACTCTAATGAGAACAGTGTGGATTTAAAGAGTCAGCCAGATTTGAGAGGGGAGTGGAAGCTTCACTTTATCACATCTCATTCCTGTGAAAGTCAACAGTGCTCTCACAGGTAGGAGTTAAGGTGCTCTGGACTAAAAGTATGCCCAGTTCCCTGGAACCAGGGGCTGCCAGAGAAGTGAGTGCAGGCTGTGAGCTAACCTGCTTGCAAAGTGCTGCTGCCATTTCCCCTTCCACCTCAGGCTGCAGTGCGGTAAGGGTGTTAATGCTGTGGTACTCCATTCACTCTGGAGTTTCTCATGGTCTTTGCCTTAAAAACCTGTCTGGAGGGTGCTGCAAGATGGGCTGAATGCACGTCTGGTTAGTTGCCAGGTTTAAATGTGGTGCTTGGGTCCATTTCAAAGCAGGGCTCCAGCACCATTGCTTCAGATCATGGCTTTGTGGGATCAGGCACAGAGCAAGACTCCAGACAAGCCCCGGCATGAGCCATCCCCACAAATTGTGCCTGGCTCAGAGCAGCCTCTCCATCAGGCTTAATAAGTATAGGCATGAATAAACAGATGAAACAGATGGGACCTACTCTGGATTGCAGAAGTGCTCAAGGACTGTCTTCCATGAGCAGGGAGGAGAAATGAATGTTTGCCAGCAGTAAGTTAGGGCAACAATTAGTTTGAATTTAACTCATGCTAACACCTCAGAGAAGGGCACAGTTAGCCCCAGATGGAAAGGAACATATCTGCACTTATTGGCTGACTTTCTGAGTAAAGAGGTGTCTGTGAATCCAAGATAGGGATTTCAAGAACATGGCAATGCTGCTTTTATAGACCAGATACACGTCTTTAAGTTAAATTTTATTTTTTCTCTTGGGTAAAGGTAGGATAAAAGTAGCTAATGTGTAATACAGACATCTGTACTGATGTAATGGTTTAGGCCATCATCAGGACAAAAAAAAAAGTTGATCCATATTTTCTGAAAAGTCAGCAAATTACAGTGAGGGATATAAAGAAAGTTGAGTAGGAGCAAGTGCATAATCTAAAATTTAGCAGTCAGTCAGGAAATTAGGTTTATGGGCACTGTTTCTAGTAGTGAATAAAATCTGTCCTGCTGAATGGAGTCACAGAAGTTATATGCAGTGTTTATATCCTAGCTGAGTTTCACCATCCTTGTACAAGTCTTCTGAGAACCTGTTTCCAGTAACAGAACAACGTTGGCAGTGCAGGCTACACACACATCTGTTTCCTGGAGCATGGCAAATCTGCAGTTTGCATCCACAAACTGGGTTGCACGTGTTCTAGAAAGCCTTGGGCTGATTCTGAAGAGGAAAAAAGTTAATATGGGTTATTTTAGAATGGTTTTCGGGTTTAATTTTGTTGGTTACTCTGAAAACAGAAACTTATATAAATTCTCAGCAAAAGTAGAGAGACTTTACTTACCATAAAGCTTTTTTGACTGCATAGAATGATGGTGAAGTTTGTGGTGAAGAGTTCTGTGTGTAAGCTCTGGTTTAACAAAGATTGTTGGCTACCAGAAGACAGAAAAAAATACCAGCAGAAAAGAAAAATGGACCATTAACTGAAGCCTCAGCAAACATTTTGTTTGCCTGCCTGACAAGCACATACATCACACAGAAGATTCATGTTTGGTTATATTTTCATTTTGTGGTCTGGTGACAACTAAAATACAAGATGTATAGCAGGAAGTTCTCAGTAACTTTCCAGGTCATGAACTAATGTGAAACCTGATGTGTTGTGCAAAACACTAGAAATTATTTCAAACAAGATTATGAGTGTAGTCAACACATGTAAAAAGAGAAGTGAAGCAGAGATATTTCAGAGAAAACGCATTTTCTTTGCAGATTTAGAAGATAGACCTGACAATTATATTGCTTTGGGAAACATACTGATGCCCTCAGTGTTAATCTATTGTCCTCCCAATATATTGCTATAATCTGTGTTTCCAAAACACGTAGAAACTCCCACCTACCATGGCCATGAGGGTCACCAAGCATAGCACAAAGTATAGTTAACTCCAACACTTTCAACATTACTCAGGGCATTCACTAGATTGGAGTCTAAAATCCTGGTGTCAGCAAGTGTCAAAGCATGTTATACACTCATGACCTTTTAGGAATTCCATATGTTCACCAGATTGGTAGTCAAATATGGATTCAGGCAATATGATTCTTCTTCATAAAAAAGATAGTGAATGAAGTCCAATTTTGTTGTAACAGTCTTAGGACAAATGCAATTTTTTCATAATACTTTTATGTGAGTGTTTTTTGAAATGTTATTTTTAGATCTACATCAATTTCTCTTCTGTTTTTCTCAGCTTCTGTCAGGGGTCAACTGTCCTATCAATTTTCTAATTCAAGGAACAGGGTAGCAAAGTCCCGTAATAATTGTTTCTAACATTTTTCAATTTGCAAATCTATTTTTTTTTCAAATGAGTTGCTTTCTCTTGTTGAGTTAATACAAGGTACTATCAGTAGACATTTCTTCACAATGTTTTGTGGATTTCTTAGAAACAGTCCATGGACCATCAACAAATACAGTTCACAGTTTGAGATTACCACTGTAGAAAGAATACGGATAGTATTGATAATACTACACATGAATCCACTACCACTCATTTTCATCTGCTAGTACTTGTTCTTGCACCTTGGAAAAAAAATCAGTTCTGCCATGAGGTCTATTGGAAAATCTGATTTCTCCCAGTTTTCAAATTAACTGATACTATGCCTTTGTATTTTGTAGTCTGTAGCAGTGTTACTGATTGCCTCAATTATACTGTGTTTGTTTATCCTTTTGTGTCTATCTCTGGTCTCATGCAATGAAATGAAGAATTCCTTCTTCATATTTGTTGAAGGTTTATCATAGACAAATGTTTAGGTCATAATTTTATAGGCAAGATGTGGGGAAAATTTTCCATGTGCTTCTGTGGGGACAGAATTTAGTTTCTTAAATCATGGCTGGTGCATCCCTGAAGATATTCCCAACTCAGACAGAATTCCGAGCCTGGAGCACTAGTGACTGAGCAAGGATCTATTTAGATTGATCCCTATGAACAGAAAGTCAGACTGGATTATGTGGTTCTTGGCTTTCACAGCTTGTGATTTTCAAAATAGATGTGCAATACAAAGGAAGAGAGTTAAAATAACCTTAATGCCACTCATTTAAAAGAGTTGTTCAACTTAAGGTTTAATTAGAGGTAAGATTAGTTTGTAGGATTTGGATCTGTAAAACTTACTTTTTTGTTTGTTTCATAGGAGGAAATACTAGCTCCAGCATTTAGCTTCAGGCATGCTACTTTAGATTCCAAGTTTGTTCTATCCTCTCTTTAAAATAAATAAGAAATTAAAAGTTTGCACAACATTGTGCCATTCTGTTGTTACCAAAGCTCCATAGCAATTTTTTCTTCTTGTTAGATGAAAGCTAAAAATGGGCAAAAAAACATACTAGCCATTCTTGTTTTGACTGATACTGTGAATCTTGGATTTTCTTCTTATCTGCCTCTACAATGAGATGTAACACTGTTGGGATGGGAGCTTTGAGAGACTGACCTGGGACCCACTGTCTGACAGAGACTGAGCTGGCCAATGAAACTTTGTTTGTTCCCCTGCTCCCTTTCCATAAGCAGGCAAACTTCCCCTTGACCCTGCTGAGAGCCACCCATTGCTGCAACTCAGCAAACCAAACAGAAATTTATGGAAGTGCTTTCTGAGTGAGACGCTCTTGGGAAGGGCTTGCACATTCAGTTGAGAGCCTACATCTGGACTCATCCATGTGTGTCTAGCTGGAAATCTCTCCCCACATCTTACATTAACTTGTTTAGGCATTTCCTAGGAATGCAAAGAGGTCCTGATATTCAATGGAGAAGTTTAGACAAGTTTCATGAAGCTAATTATACACATAGACATAGAACCAAGTACTGGAAAGAGCCTTATAAAAAAAAATAATATTTCTTTAAGTAGTGCATAGGGATTGATTTCTGATGGCTTGGCATGAGTGATTGAATTTACTGGTATATAATAAGATACAAGAGACATGTGGAAACAATAAATTGAAGATCCTCACTCCTTGTTCTGAAATTGTCAGAGGAATTCAAATTTTATTAGCAATAACATACACAACACATAAATGCATCACACTTGCTTAGGAGTCCTGAATAATAATTCAGAGGAAGGAACAAAAATTTCTGACTTAAATACTTTAAAACAACTATCCAAAACCATGCTCTGATGTTCTAACCATTTCTACAGAAGGCATGATTGAGTACTCTCTAAAAAATCAGATCTCCTCTTATGGTGCCTAGCACCATAAAGATGAAATCTTTGTCCCAAAGTATAACTCACATTCACTGATTGATTTTATAGCAAAATATCGAAGTTGGGCTTGCCAAAGAATGCTTATAATAGCATCTTTCAAAGTTTTCCTCCAGATGAAGCATCTGTCTCCCTGCTGCTGTGCCAGTGTCTATAAAATATACTATCACTAGCTCAAAAATTATTTTTATTGTATAAAATGAAACCAGAAGTCTGTTGTGGTTTAGATTATTGTTTCTTATATTAATATTAAGCACAATTTCTTGAACAGGGATTATAAATGAGAGTTGGCTTGTGCATTACATCCAAGCTTACTGTTAGTGCTGTAAGGGGACAGTAACAGAGCAGTTTTTCAAAACTGAGTCTCTGTTCAAACTGCTTAGGATATTATTACTTTAAAATATCAGAATTGCAGAAATGTTAGTAATGATTACTTAGTGATTCTGCTGGAAGAATATGTTGTACTAAAGAAAAACTGTATTTTTGGTCTTTTTCTAGGAGCAATCATATACTGATAAAATGTCTACATATTTTTCATAACCAATATTGACATAAAGTCACACAATTTAGTTGAAAGATAATTTTCAACTATAAAAAAACAACAAATGAAAAATCAAACAGTTTCTTTTCTGTTTTTTCTCTTCTCCTTCCCCATTGTCTAACAATGATGAAATTAGGCTGGTAAAATGTGCATTCCTGGTTTTGTTCAATGCACCATCTGCAAATTCATTGCAGAGTTATTTTGGAGTATTCATGTTTCTCTTTTTTACCCTTAAAATATAGAAACTGTCACTAGCATAGTTTCTTCAGTGTTAAAACTCCAAAAAAAAGAGTGTCCAAGAAGTACACTTTATATATAAATAACCTGAGGTGACAGCCTTATATCCAGCCATTTGATGGAATATCCCATTCCCTTCCCATGGCAGCAGTGGTGCCATGGCACAGGACTTTATTGTGAAGCTGTGAAGAACATTGTGAATAATTACATCAGGACCACAAAATGCTTAACTTTCCTAAATTTCAGGGAGCCGAGTCTTGTTCACATCTTGTTCACATCTACAAATTTGTTCTGTGTTACAACCAAGAGAGTCAGAATGATTGTCTGTCTGAGGCTTAAGGATTTCAGGACTGACAAGTGGCAAATTAATGACTTTGATCTCCTGAGAATCCATAAGAGTTTAATGAGGACTTAAATGCAACTTCCACCTGTTGCAGTAGAAAACTGAGTTTCAGCTTGTGTTTTAAGTGCCTTGATCTTGTGCTATTCATCTGGCTCAGCAGAGAAAAGGATCACTGGTTTCAGTGGGAGTGAGATCTAGTTTCTAATCCTGCTTGTGTTAATTATGAAATGAACTCATCAGGGAGTTGGCTGGATGTAGCATTTTTGTGCTTCCGCTGCAGCACCTCACAAGCAGCTTCCATGTTTACATCTGGTATACTAATCTGTAAACATTTCTAGAAGCAATCTCTTCTCACATCTCCTTAAGCTAGTGGAAATGACTGCTTTCCTACCGTCCCACAGACCTGAAAAATCAATGAATATTTAGACTATAACAGCATTTTCGGAATATCGTTGCCTCAGTTTCCTTTCCTTGTAGCTACAAGAAGTTTGTCAAACCAGAGTGAAGCAAATCTGCTCAGTTATGTTCTAAGAAATATTCACCCAATGCTGCTACTACTTTGGTTAAAAGTACTGAGCCAGTGACATGAGAATGTTTTCACTTGAAATGATCCATTGTCTTCTACTCTCTGGAATACAGCAGAACTCATCTATTCAGGTAAGCCTTACCTTAGGCCTAATTGGAATGTCTGATCATTCTTCTGTATCTCATTCAATTTGTGGAAAAGAAATTTCAACCGTCTATGCTAAGGATAGATCCTATGCCTGATATCCATTCTAGCAACATGCTTGTTCCAGTGAAGAGAAGACTGTCCGTACCAATTAGTAATTTCCTTTAAGTGACAGTGTCTGCACTTTATACTTGTCCCTTCAGCAAGAACTACCTGAGAAAATATTTGCTTGAGAAGGAAAGGAGGCTAGACTGAATTAGGAATTTCAAGTCAATTCGTGGCATGAAATTTATCACCTGGACAAACAAATTTCAATTTGGGCTCCAAAGCTGAGTATCTTATAGCACTTTGGAACAAACCCCTTCAGTGCTTGAGTTGTAAAATGACAGTTTCCTTACTACAAATAAATCATGCTTTTTACTCTCCTTTCCTGAGATTCATTCCATCACTGAACACAAAGAAAATCTTATTCCACAAAGCTGCCAGGTTTAAGAGTAGGAGAAGGACAACAAGCTTGATCCAGAGGAAAAGGAGAACGAGGTTTTAGTTCACAGCAAGACCTGTTTATCTGTGTTAGGTGGGTCTGGCCAGACCTCAAACAAAATTTGATGGCACAGCGCAGCATCCTATAATATGGAAAGGGTTGGTGTGCATTACAGACAAGGTGCTATTCTTATGATTTTGGAGCTGTTGACTCCCTCAGAGGAATGGAGGCTGTGCAGAGACCTTGACAAATTAGAAGGCTGGGTGATCACCAATGAAGTTCAAGAGGGGAAAGTGCCAGATTCTGCATCTGGAACAGGGCAACCCTGGATGTATGGACAGACTGGGGAATGGGATGCTGGAGAGCAGTGCCATGGAAGGGGACCTGTGAGTCCTGGTCAATGGCAAGTTGAACATGAGCCAGCAGTGCTTTGGCAGCCAGGAGGGCCAAACCTGTCCTGGGGGGCATCAGGCACAGCATTGCCACTGGACAATGGAGGGGATTGTCCTGCTCTGCTCTGCACTGGGGCAGCCTCACCTGCAGTCCTGTGTGCAGTTTTGAGCACCACAATACAAGAAAAATATTAAACTATTAGAGTGTCCCAAGGAGGGCCAGGAGGATGGTGAAGGGCCTTGAGGGGAAGCCGCATGAACAGCAGCTGAGGTCACTTGGTCTATTCAGTCTGGAGAAGAGGAGCCTGAAGGCAGACCTCACTGCAGTTACAACTTCCTCGTGAGGGAAAGAGCAGGGGCAGGCACTGATCTCTTCTCTGTGGCGGCCAGTGACAGGACCCAAAGGAATGGCCTAAAGCTGTGGCAGGGGAGATTTATGTTGGATATTAGGAAAGGTTTCTTCACCCAGAGGGTGGTTGGGCACTGGAACAGACTCCCCAGGGCAGTGGTCACAGCACCAGCCTGACAGAGTTCAAGAAGCATTTGGACAGTGCTCTCAGGCATGTGGTGTGATTCTTGGGGACGGTGCTGTGCAGAGCCAGGAACTGGACTCAATTATCCTTGTGGGTCACTTCCAACTCAGCATATTCTGTGATTCTGTGATTCTGTAATATAATTATAAAAGTGTGTCAAAGGTCTCTGCATATCTGACCACATTCTGACATAACAATATCTAGTAAAATTTTACCGGAGTCTGCCAAGAGATGGGTCTACCTCACTCCCAAATTTTGTTCAGTCTTAAGGCAGTTACGAAAATGTAAGCTGAGCATAGATATTTAAGTGCTCTTCCAAACCAAGTTTAATGCATGCCATTCCAAAGTACCATGAGCAGGTCTGAATGCATTTTTAAAGAAATTAAATTCTGGAGCACCTCAGCAGAATTCAGTGGAAATCACACCTGCATTCTGCACAGAAGCAAATAATAAGTAGTTATGGAGTTTGCCCAGTACTGTGAAATGGAAGCCTGGCTTTATTTTGTCCACTTTGACTTCCTCCCCACCTGCCTATATTTATTACATTTCAATAATTAAGTGGAGCTAGAAAACACCCCCTTTATTCTCGGACAAATTCTAATTTATAGATTTTGTATGTGGTTTTCTTAATTCCTGTAAATAGATTTGCTTAGGGAGCAGTAAACACATGAAAATTAATTTGAAACCATAATCAGTCTATGGAGTACAATTATTCTTTCCCAGACAAAACAAGCTTCAAGAAATTTAATGCTAGCCTTCTTCTGATGGGACAGACTGTTGTTGAACAAATTCTTTCTGACGTCTTCATACTTTCTTCCCATACCTTGTGTAGAACTGTTGCCCTAATTTTTCTATTGCTGTTCTATCTGGAATCTTCAAAGTCAAATTTTGGAAATACAATGAATTAACTGCTCAGGAGCCTGTTTGCATTTATACCCTGAAGAGCATGGTATTATCTCAAAGAAATTGTGCCAGCTGTGTTGGTATTATACTGCTGGTAATCTTTTCCTATTGTGTGTTTGCTCTTAACTACCAGACCCTCTCCCAGGACACATTCAGAGAGGTGTTCATGCACAGTGTGTTGGGTTTTTTTTCACTAACTTGCCAAGAATTGATATATTGTTATGGAGATACAATATACTTCTATGAGAAACAGAAATCCAGCCTAATCTGTGACCTATGGTTCAGATCTAGCACAAAACCTAGTGATTTTCACTACAGTCAGACTCAGGTTTAATACACAGAAATCAAATCTGTATGGACCCAAGTACAGGCTTTGGGTATGAAAGAAATATTGCTCCATGTTTTCTCTCAAAGGAGAAAAGCCTGTCACGTGCAAACACTGCTCTGCTGAAGTTATGGAGTTAGTTTAATTGGGACAACATTAAACTCCAGCTCCACAAACTTGTGTCAGAATAAGTAATTTCATACCTAAGCAGGAACAAAACTCCAGTGTAGTAATAAGGTTCTTTAATTATTTTCTTGTGTAACAATCAACACGTATTATTTTTTATTACAATAATTAGGACTAGAGAAATATGCTCTAGCCAAAATAAAAGCCAATTAGGTATTATTGTTATTAATACTATCTGATGATGTGATCTGCAAAAATAATGGATACATTCTAAATGCCTTAGATGAAAATATTGAAACTTGAAGGAATGAAGTTAGTGTCTAAATTAAAGGCCTGATTTATTTTTTTGTAGAATGCCAGGCTGTTAAACAAAGCCAAACCCAGTGGTGTGCCAGTAAGTTAACAACCTACCACCATGAGAAAAACTTCAGTTGGATTTATGGTCCCTCTGTCTGAACCTTTTCTCTTTGAAGATGCCTAACTTGAATCTGCACCATGGGTGGCAGGAGTGTGAGAGAGGGAAAAGGCTGCAGTCACTTTCCTGGTCCCTCTCGCAAAGCAGTGGTACAAGAGCACCAGTAGCCTATAGGGGCTTTCTTCATGTTAGGAAGAAGCAGACAAACTGTCTCCTCTTGTTCTAGTCACAGCATTGCTTTCTTAGGGAGTTGTTTTTTCTCAGCTTGAAATGTTACAACTAATAAAATGGAGCATTATTTTCTAATCTGAAGTTCTTTGGAAGTGAAGGTGCTGTAAAAATTCTTTCTGACTGGAAAGAATTATTTTCCCTTTTGCTGTTTTAACTATTGGAACACAAGAAAGAAGAAATCATGCTCAAGGAATAAATTAAGTAAAAGATGGGGAAAAACCCTCAAGCATTTTTACTGGGCAAGTAAATTATAAATAAAATCAACTCCATCAAACCCAAACAACTTTCACTTTTGGAGTCCTTTTGACTTAATTTGGTATTTTGTCTTTCTGTTGGAAACCTCAAAAAATATAACTAGGCAATTTCTCACGATAACTGTTGGACAAAATTCCCTTTACTAGCAGAAAGGTAACACTCAAACCTTTTGACTCATTCTGTTTCACATTTTGAAGATATAGTCAAACCCTCCTGCTTATATTTCATACCACAGCAACACAGGCGCTCGAGGGAGAGATATTCTTCAGTGTAGTCTTTCTCTGGAAGTAATTCAAAACTGGTAGGAGGAAAACAGGCATTCTGCCATGAGCAAGCATTGTTGTCTCTGCTTTCCACATCTGGCAGAAATCCCTGCTGTCACTCCCACCCCATCCTATTTTACCTCCCCCTAGAATCTAAGTGGAGGGTTGGTTTTTTATCATTATTGTAGTCATACAACTTCTTATTCTGCCCTAATTTCTCCTCCAAATACTTGCTTACTAGTCCGAAGTTGCCTTCTGTGTCCATCCTTGTATGCCATCAAGACAACTGCATTTATACTGTCTCATGGGGTGTCAGAAACACAATAGAGCCATGAATGTATATTGCATTGAGACCCTGAGAAAGAAATCAGTAATAAAAACATGCTTAACTAGCATGAGTATCGTAATTTATAACATTCCCAGAGAGTAAAATGCATTGGATGAATAAGAAATACTGTACTGAAACTATCTAAAGGGTGAAATTCTGGACTTTCTCATATTTAAAATAATTTTTTTTTTTTTTGCACAGCTGTTTTCTGGTATTTAGAAGTTTGTTTTAGCTAATTCAAACACAGCCTAGACAGAGTAGCTACAGATCTGCTTTAATTTACACCACCTGCCTTATTTCCCTTGCCTGCACCTAACTCCCCATAAACCTCTCAAAGCCTCATGTTTAAAAGTTTGGCTCTGGGTCATCACCTAGACAATCTCAGTTGTTCGGGATGTCCTTGAATCTGCACCTTGCCTCAGAAAGGTCAGGAAAGTTTTCGGGAACTATTTTTGTCCCCTCTTTTAGAAATCCCAGAGAAGAAACATAGGTTTCCTGCCAGCTGACATAGAGCATATATGATTTTCTCTGACTCTCCATCCCCAGCTATGGTCCTGGGAAATAGTCTGTACTAGTGCCAAAAGGGATTAATCAGGTGAGTAATCAACAATATTGATAACAAAAATAACAACATGGTCACATTAAACTCTGATCTCTGTGGAAGCTGAAAATCTTCCTTTTTCATAACATTAAAATAATTAAAAAGTATCCAAATAAAACTAAAAATGGTATGGAAAACAATTTTCATTTGTAGGAAAAAAAATGAAATTGTTCAAACTCTCTTATCCTTACTTGGGCCAACTGGGGGAATTTTCACTGAGAAGTGAAAAAGGAAAAAATATTCACCTTTAAGGCAGATTTTGTTTTTACTAAATAATTCCTTAAAGCTGAACTTAATTTCAGTGCAGAAGGAGACATCTACTCAGGAACACAAATTTTTGCTAATGAATGTTAGACTTTTTTGCATTTCCACTTTTTAAAGCGAAGAAATTGTCTCTTTTGAAAAATAATACCATTAGCTTCTACTTACCTCAGGACAGCCTGTTTTCTTTGTTTCATAAGGTGCTCAACTGTTTGCCAGATATTATAAATTTTTGCTTTTACTCCACAAATATTTCTCTAATTCTGTCTCTGATTATCAGAAAATCATAGCATCATGTCTAGCAAGCATCCCTTTCAAACATTTCAGCACCATAAGCTTAAGACTGTAGTATGTCCTAGTCCTAAATCCTTTGATTTCTGCCCTGTTCTACACTTCCTCTTATTTAGCTGAACTTCCTTAAGAGTCTTTGTAGCCACTGATTTATGGTTTTTTTTCCCTATTAAGTGTAAACTATCTATGATAAAAACTTCTCTGCCTCCTTGCTTTGTCATACCATTTCTGCTTTAATAGTTCTATAGCTTAGGAGGAAACCAAAGGTAAGTTAGGTCTATGACCTGAATCTTTTTGGATGCTGAAGCTAGCTCATAAATTCTGTTTATGTCAGATCAGGTGTATTTTTCATTCTAGAAAATGATTAATTACATATAATTTGTGTGATCTTCTGTAGCAGGGTGATACTGGATAGAATTTACATTTATACTAAACAGTAGTACTGAGTAGGTTTCAGAATCATGATGATTGTTTTATGTATAACTAGTACAGTCAAATAGAAACAATCAATTGTATCAGAATGGAAAAAACTGTTACAATTCTTTCATCATGTTTAGACAACAGGGACAGTTGTAAATGGTTTCATGGCTGTAGGTGAGGCAATTAATTGAATATCATTTTAATTTTGCTGCATGTGGCAGCAGACTGGAAAACATTTAACTTACATAACGTTTCATCAACGTTTAAATAAACTCTCGTTTCAATCAGGATATGCTTTGAACCTGAACTCACGATGCACTGATGAAAATGTTCCCACTTTCAGTTGTGCTTCGTCAGTTAATCGGGGCCATATAGGTAACCTTTCTCTATATCTTGCAGGTAGTGAGACTGGCAAATGAATGCACCTTTTTGTGCCACTCTTGGCTTAAAAATGAGATATTTATTCCTGAGGACATCACCTCTCACTGTACCCTTCAGTTTCAAGTAAATGCGTTTTGTTTGGAGCTATTATGAGAACACTGCTCCTTCTCACTCTTTCCAAATGAGAACCATATGCTGGTAGCTTGGGATCTCTTGGAGAACAGCAATGCAGTTTCTGATACATGATTTTGGCTGTTTGCATCGACAGCTATCTCAAGGGAAGTAATGAAAAGCTCAGAATGACAACTGTTCTATTATAAATATTATCATCTTGGGAAACAGGTTGGAGAAATACATAGTGAACAAAAGTAATATTACCTAGCCTTCTATAAAAGGACTCTTTTCATCATGAGAAACGAAAATATATTAAGCCAACATAAGCTGTGATAATAATTTATATTCCTATGTAGACAGAGTATGCAGCTAGAGGTGAGACTTAGATTTGTTTCATAAATAGAAAAGGGACAGGATGACTAAGATACATGTGTTTAATTTCCATTCTGACCTGCAGTCGGACTCAGGGTTTCACATTTTTACCTTTCTGAATTTAAATTTGCACACCTATTGCCAAAATTCTGTCTCCCAAAATTCCGTCTCCCAAAATTCCTTCCTCCTTCCCACCTTCCCCAAAGCCATGCAAAAATGCTAAGCATTGATATTATGTACAGATCACAAAAACCGGGAAATACTGTGGTTGAGGTTGGTATGTGACTTGTTACTCTGACATCCTCAAATGATGCTACCATTATAGCCTTGCTGAACAGGACTTTTGCGGGAGCGCCAGAAAGAGAACCCAATTGCCCTGAGTACCATAGCCATGCTTTAAAATTTAAATATTTAGACATTACATAAAAATATATATAATTCACATATATATTTTTAATAAATTCTCCTCTTTCCTATGTTTGTGCAGTGGATAATACTGGATTTCCAAGGAGCAACGTGTGTTGCCATGTAACTGTGTTTGTATGCACAGAAGGGCAGGTTTTGGTCTCAGAGTACAGGCATGATAGTAATTAATTCTGAGTGCATTGGGATTGACACTTGCAATATTCTTTGAGTACTTTTTTTTTTCCCCAAATGGGTATTCTGCTTTTTCTTTACTTAGTTAAAAAAAAAAAAAAACCAAGCTGAAAAGAGCATATCCACCTGGGAAAAATTGTTGAATCCTGCTTGTACAATATTAGAACGAAGAATATATGACCTTCCAACCTGTAATATAAACCTGAACCACTTGAAAAACCAAGAAGTTGATAGCAGTGGTGTGTTAATACTTATGGTGTGGACCAGTGCTGGACAGCACAACTTGTGGATTTTGTTAAGTGACAAAAGAATAAAAGGAAAAGAGTAGTGACAGTTTCTATTCTTGCATCTTAAAATGCCTTTCTAACTCACTCTGTTTTGTTTTGTTTTAGTAGTTTTCTTTTCATAAATGGGATTAATTTTTACCAAAATGAATCAAAATAAATTTTAGTAATAGTAATTCAACTACCCAAGATGTAAGATAACTGGAATAATTAACTGAGCTTAATGAATTCCTGTGAGATCCCCCACTGGTACCATCTTGTAAGTAGGAAGGCAGAACGGAAAAAAAAAGCACATAAATTATCAAAGACAAAAGGGAATGGGAAAAAAATTACCCAAAGTTTGGCTGTGTTTGCCAGAAAAGAATAAGATTAAGTATAAAGGTTTTTGCAATATGGGGGGACTATATGAAAATGTTCTTTTTGAATTAATTGGGAATAAAGAGAAAAGGTGACCTGGAGCAGAGGAAGGAATAGCTTTCTTTTTTTATGGAAAAATGAGCTCTCAATTAAAAAAAAAAAACAAAAAATTGCAAGATTAGGTTTGGAGTTGTTGCCACATAGGTGTTTTGGTTCAACTACCTTGGTCTTATCTGGCCAACATCATGGGCTGCAGCATGAGGGATGGGCCCTATATGAAGTATGCAACTTATGCTTTTAGAGACCTAATCTAGCCAGTAAAGATGAAAGCAAATTAAATACCAAAAATAATACATCAAGATGACACTTACCAAAAACCAATATTCTGGTTCATTATGACTTTTGACCCAAAATGAACATCAAAGTTTTGGGTAATATTTTTTCTGTCTCCTTCCACCTACAACATAACACTCGTCTCTAAAAGGCCCTAGAAATGAGCACAGGCTTGACAGACCCTTTGGATACTTTTTCAGTAAAAGCAGTGCCAGTGCTTTCAAATTTCTATCAGAGACTGGAAGACTATGGATGGGGTATTCAGGAAACTTGATACAGAGCAAGAGCATGTTCTTGAAATATCTCAAACCTACTTTACATGATGAGAAGGTCATGACCAAGAAAAAATGGCTCTGACTCTTCCTTTAAACATTACCTAGTACAGTTGGGATTGGATGCCTGTTTCCTGGCTATTTTAAACTGTTCCAGCAGTAAACCTCAGTCAACCCTGTTTGCAAGTAGAGCTGCAAGGTAAAGGCTTTGTTTTAATTGGCAGTGTTGTCCAGGACACAGAAAAGACAATGTGAATGGAACAGGAAGACACAACAGACCCACCACAGAGAAGGTTACAGTTGCCTTGGCATTCACTACACTGCTTGCTGCTACTGCTGGCATTCCAAATATTTCCCCCCATTTTTTTCATTCTCTTTTATTTTGGAAAGAATCCTTTGCAAATCTGAAATAGCTAATGAACAAGGACACCCACAAATATTTACTAGGGCTGATAAACAATGGAAAACTCAGTGAAAAATCTCAGCTTACTTTTATGAAGATGGAAAGCTGTTCATGTTTGCCAGGTCTAGAAGCCTCAGGCCATCACCATTAAAATAGTAAAGGCATCACCAGAATAAAAGGGACTTGAAAATAGAGTTCTGGACCTTGTCTCCACAGCAAAATGCACCTTTTAAAAGCAAAAATATTGCTTTCAAACCACATTACTCAAGCATATATGAATTTCACAGGGTGGAATTCTAGTGCATTTATCTAACAAGCAAATATAAGCTTCTGGTTGAAGTAGTTTCCAAAAGGACCTTTGGCTTCTTACCTGTGAAGATGAACAGAGAAGTAACACTATCACTCTTTCTGATATAGACACAGTTTGTAGCAAAGCAGGTCTGTGCACAATTATTCACAGCTTTGAAAAGATTTTCCAGAACCAGAGGAGGTACAAAAAATGTTTGAGATTAATTACCATGCAAGGAGAAAAGTAAGCCATACAATATGCTTAGATAACCAAACGGAAGACAGAGAAGCATTTTAACTGGCATGGGGTATCTTCCTAGAGAAAAAATGCCCAGTATTACTCTCCTGAATCTGCCAGGGCCAGGGCCCTGGAGGATGAGGGGAGCTGCCCATGGTGGTGTGCTGAGACAAAGCAGTGACAGCCAGGACCTGTGCTGCCACCCCAGCCAGGTGCAGGCAGCTGGGGGCACTGGGACAGCCCCATCTTTGGACATCAGGTGCCTTCCTGGGGATGGGGACAGGCTGAGGCCTGGACAAGATTTGGACCTGGCTTGGTAGGACTGAGGGGAACTGGGAGCTGCCCTGCTGTGGAGTCGCTGAGACAGGGGCTGATGGACCTGGGGGCTGACACAGGGTCCTGGGCTGTGGCCAGCATGGGGGGATCCCCACAATCTGGGCAGGGACATGGACAAGGTCAGTCAAGGTCATGACTCCACAGGACATGGACTTAATAATGAGAATGCTCATCCCAAGTACAACACAAGGAAGTAGAATATTCTTCCATTTTGTATTATTCAAATGAAACCTGTGTTACTTTTCCAGAAGATAGGATTTTGCTGGTGAAAACATGTAAGCCAAGTCAGCTAACATGGCCTTTTGGTGTTATATGGTCTCATAGTCTGTGGCTCTTCTCTCCAGTTGTTTAAACATGGTTTCCATTCAGCCTAAATCAGGCCTTCCCTGCAACAGAAACAAATAAAAAATAACTTCTCTTTGTATCAAGTCTGTGTGACAGTTACCTAAGTTCAGTTAAATCCAAGTAAATTTTTGTGCATCTGTTGGCTTATGTTTGCGCTTTAAGATGAATTTAAGATATGTTCAGATACAGTCCCACATCAGAAAATGCTAAATTAATGCATAGTAACTCCTAACACCATTTTTTCCTCAGGTGTCAAGTAAAGACGTTGTCTCCATTGTTTGTGTGCTTCATTTGAACAGTCTAATGAACGAAATCAAGCAACAGCACTTACCATCTGCCTGCAGCAGGTCTCAGAGGGGAATGGAACTTAGGGAGATAAACAGAGGAGCTTCCTCTTGACCACTTCGTTGCAAGTCCAGGGCATGGTACAGCAGAAAAGACTTTTTCCAAATGAACCCCTCTTCTACATCACGAAGAGCTCTAACTTGTCACGTGAGAGGACAGAGTTTGTGTGCATTTCTGCCCAAACTGAGATAGAGAAATTACAGGTACTTAGTGAAGCAGTTGTTTATGAAGCCAAGTATGTTTGAGAGCTGGTAAGCATAATTACTGTACTGTAGCAAAGGCGCTGGCACTTGCCAGAAGCTGCTCTTCAATTGTCTGTTGTGCTAGCAGACTGCCAACTGGGTTAATGGGACCAGGAGCTGGAAGTCTTGAGAGCATTTTGGCCAGTCTTTTTGCAGCAAACAGTAAAGTAGGAATTGCCACTGCCTTTCGCACCATGGTAAATTGCTGTGTTACTACAAAACTTCTACTACCTGTTACATGTCTTTCAAAATGCTGCAAAGGTTTCAGAATTTGTTTTGGGAGTTGTAAGGGTTTGCATTATCATTTGACAACTTGAAAAATGGTAGATAGATACTGGTGAATGGTAATAGGAGGAATAGGGAACGTTGTTTAGAGGTTGGACCAGATAATTTTTTGAGGTTCCTTCCTGCCTGGGTTGTTTAATGTTTGCTTCTAAGAGAAAGCAGAAAATTCTTTGCAAAAGCCTATCCATACCTGGGATTGATGATGCTTGAAACAGATATACAAAATAGTTTCAAAAGCCACAAACTTGCTCTGTAGTTCTGGTACATATGGACCCTGAGGGAGATAGCAGGTTTTGAAAAACAGATTCTTGAAGGCTTAAAATTGAGATTTTTGTAATTCATATGGTACCCAAGCAGACAGCTTAAATACCACAGTGGCAGCATGTTTTTCCCATGGCCCAAAGACTCTGCTTAGCTGCAAGTCTAAATTTCATGCTGCTGCCCTGGGCATTTCTAGCTTGCACTGTTGAAGTGGCACGAAAGGACACCATCATCTGCTGTGCCTGGCAGCAGCCAGGCTGCCCATTGCAACACAGGCAGGCTGGAAGGCAGCAGGGCTGCAGCTGTCCGGGCTTGTGCATGACAGACCTGGGAAGTCACTATTTGAAGCCCACTTGATACAATGTAATGATGTAAAAGGCTCTTAAAGAGTTTTCCTCCTTGCAACATCTCAACAGTACATAATGAGTCAGCTAAACTTTTTTTTGTTTTGTTGTTTGGTAAATAACCAGTTACTTAGTTGCTTCTTTTGTTTGTGTGGGTCTTTCAAACTACAAGATTAGGAGGGTTGTTATTCTTGTATTATTTTTCAATAAAGAAAATGTGAATGTAAAACAATCAGGAAAAAAACTGGCACAAATGTCAATGTAGTACCAGAAATTACTTATATCTCATTAAATGAAAGTGATTAGATTGCACACTGACAGCGAGGTTGAAAGAATTGTGTGTGTTTAATGTCTGCAAGACTAGAAAAAAAAAACCAAAGGGAGACCATGTAATGATGTTCACACACTGTGGAGAAAAATACTGTTTTTTGTCTTTCAAGGAAAGGAACAGAAACGATGAACTAGACCTGTAGCAGGAAAGATTCAGGTTTGACACCACAAAAGCTCCTCCATTAACAGATGCAGTGAAGTTCTACAGAAGAGGCTGATGTATCAGGTGTTAATGAACAGACTGAACATGTAGACAAGAATCAGACATGGCCAATTCTCTGCTGGGCAACGGGATGGAGCAAACACCATCTCATGTTCCCTTTTGGCATCTTTTTCTACCATTTTACGAACCTTTTTTCTTCAAACTTCCAGAAGGTTAGAGTTTAACTTTTGGGGACTGCTTAGATTTTTATTTCCCCATCCTATCCCCCAAACATGAATATCTAAATTCACTCCCTGTCTCCAGGTCCTGGAACTTGTAGCCTGTTGGTACATGGTCTGATTCCAGAATGGCATTACTGACTTTGTCTCCCAAAAAAACAAGTAAATGTCATCATTGCAGAACTCTCCAAGCATTTGTATAAACAAAGGGCTTTTCATGCCAATAATTTTTTATCTTACCCATGGTGCTTCCTTTATAGTGCTAGGGTAAATGCAGCACCAACTGGGTCTGGTACTTTCACATCTTTTATAGTTTTTTCCCATGAGTGTATCTAGATAATATTGCCTACAGTGTAATCTGGCATTTTATTCCTTTCAGAGCTCCTATCAGAAGAGCTGAACCATCTGTAGCAACAATATTTTTTTTTACAAGGGTATGTAGTAGTAGGACAAGGGGAATGGCCTTAACCTGAAGGAGGGTAGATTTAGTTTAGATATTAGAAAGAAACTCTTTACTGTGAGGGTATGAAGACATTGCCACAAGTTGCCCAGAGAATCTGGGGTACCCCATCCATGAGAGTGTTCAAGACTGTGTTGGATGGGACTTTAAGCAACCTGGTCTAGTGAAAAGTGTCCCTGTCTGTGGCAGAGGGAGTGGAGACAGGTGATCTTTAAGGTCCCCTTCCAGAACAAACCACTCTATGATTCTATGATGGGAAAATTTCAGGGAAGACTAAGTTCTTAATTCACCCAACAGCTGATATAATTAGGGTCATTTTACTTGAGTTGTAGTTGTCTTATCTGGTCGGACAAAATATTGTATTTTGTGTCCTCACCCCACCCCAAAACACCAAACCAAACTAAATTCCAAACTAAACCAACCAAACAAAAAAATCCCTAAACCACAAGCCTTCCCTGCCCCTCCCCTCAAAACCCCAACAAAAAACTATACACTAAATTAAACAAACAAAAAAACCATCCTACTCCCCCTCTACTCCAAAAAGCCACCCTTGAATACATTCAGGATAAAATGGGAATGTCTCATCTTTATTTTCCCTTCCTTTGCCCAATCTTAATTTCTCAGAGGGTAGTTTAATTTGTGTTTTTGGAACTTGTCCACATCAGTGAATTTTCCTGGGAAAATTTCATCCAAGATTAAAGCAAATGCACCAGCACTGTGACTTTAAACAAAATAGGTCTGTCTCTTCTAGCCAACGTGACTTTGATTGTGAGGCGGCTAGAGGCAGAATTCTCCTTGGTTTGGGAACTGTGGCACCTTCATTACAGCCATCTCTGTTATACCAAATATTATTGTGAATTAATCAGGTGCATTCATTTCAGTCCTCATCATTATCCCCAAGTCTGCCCTCCAGAGAGCATCTACATGTAAATATTGGTATTTATCATCTGTTAAAGAAACATGTGAAGATGAAAAGTTTGATGCCTGCAGATGACATAAATGTACTCCAATTTTAAAATTGGTGGGTTTTGCCACCATTTTTTATGTGGTTCATAAGAATTTCCACCCTCCTCCTCACCTTCTAATCTGAAGCCTGGATGACTGTTTATATGACAAATCTTGCTTCTGCTGTGGTGGTCTGAAAAATGACATTTTGGTATTTTTCTGCTCTGGTATAATGAAAGAAGTGCCATTGATAAATTAGCTTTAAACGAGACTACCAGACACTATAGGTGATGACTTCTAACACTTTAATTAATAGTTCACTTGAACAGACACTTAAAATTTCTGCTTCTGGTGACTACTTGGGTACAGCCAGCCACTTTTTTTCCACCATCATGAGCTGCTTATCTACTTCTGGTATTGTCATAAACCATAACTCAATAATCCTCTTCCTCCTTGTGTTTTCTTCTCCTTATTTGCCTCTAACTTGTGCTTCCTCAAAATTTGCTACCCATTTCCTCTCATCTTACCCACCTTCTATTTTCTGCAAGACTGTAAGTTTTGTAGTGATAAAAGACAGGCTACTAATTCAACATTCCTTGCATGCCCAAGTGATTTGCACATTAGCAGACATGGAAGAGAGCTTTGGAAGAAATGCAAGCCCATGGAAGACAATAAGTGTTTTGCTGTTGATTTTAATGTAGTCAAAATTAGTGCTGTTTATCCAAAACATGTTCACTTCTCTCTTATTTTTGTAAGTGGCATCTCTTCTTAGGGATGGATAATTTTAGGTTAACTATATTGGTGTCTGAATGTTCTTTTTATCATTATACACAGAAAAAGGCATAAGATAGGTCCCTCTCTCTCCTCCTTTCAGATTTTCCTTTTCTGGCTTCACGTGATAGATTTTCAGCACAATATATTCCAATCTTTTACTAGAATTATATTATTTAATTGCATTTCGTTGAATAGTTCTGGTCCCACTGCAAAAGATGTCAGGAGTCTTTTTGACTGTTAATTTTTATGACTTCAAAGACAGGTGAATTCTTGGGGTTCAAGGGTGGAGAAAATGTACTTTTGTTCTGAAACCTACATGCAAGATATTGCTCTTCATATACAGCCTAGAACTTCCAGTTTTAAATACAGACTCTTCTTCACACAACATCACTTATTTGATGAATTCAGCATGTACCCGTCTGTAAAATCTGTTCCTTGACATTTATACACAAAAATGAATGAATTAACAGAAAGGAATAAAACGATAGCGGAAGGATCACCTGATGGGTAAGGTCTGGGCATGTTCTTTTCCTTCTTTCCTCTCTAATTTCTGTGGTGGTTTGTATTATTCGGAAGCCACCTCTGTAAATACATCAATTACAGGAAACTGTGGGTAGAGGCGATGTGAACATGGGTCCCAGTGGTTCACATTGCAGAGACAAACATATACATGCCCAGTGTTGTATTATAAGGTTTTTTAGATCAGGTTAAATTCTTTTCCACCTCTTCTGCATTTTTATGGTCTGTTCTTTGACATGACTTGACCTACACTGCATGGTCTGCGCTTGGCTTTGTTTATTACTTTTTTACTGGCTCACAGCCACCTTTGTTTTGTTTCAAGGTAGCATTGAAACAGAAGTGATGAGATAAGCAGGACTAAGAAACACCTTGCTCCCTCCCAAAACCCCTGTGTCATAATAAGAAACAATTGCAGTGCTCTCAGGACATTTTTCTAGGCTGTTAGTAAGAGAAGATTTTATAATATGGACTACCATGTCCTACTGCAATATTTTCCCTGTAGAAACTTTAAACCACTTCCTATGTTTAAGCACATTGTTATGAAGGAGGAAGATTGAAATATGAAGTCCAAGACTGAAGAACAAATCAGCTGAAGTAGCAAGAGCAGGACAGGAACAGTTAGAACAGACCACATATTTCCTAACCCAGAAGGAACTGTTCTTATGCACAGCTTCAGAACTGGTTTATTTACTTTGGTGGCGTTGGTTTAAGCTCTTCCTTGTTATGGATGTGAATCTTTCTGATCTTGTCATAACCTTACATGTTTATGTTCAATATTAAAAACTGAGAAGTGTACATTTGTATCTCAGTATCAATTTCATGTAGTCACAGCTTAATAGCAATTCCAATAAATATACCATATATTAAATTATTTTGATACTTTTATAGACAATTAGTTGTTAAAAAACAAATAAAGAATGATGTTTGCAATCTGTCTTGGATTTTCATCAATAAACTACTTCTCTCCTTTCACATCTCTTGCACATTACAAAATAAGTCTTTAAGTGCTTTTTGTCACTGAGGAATGTGACCAGAGTGCTCCACTTCAACAGCATCCAACTGATTGTGGAATAAAGAGGCTTTTATTTCAGAACAACATTTCTAATGGAAATTATTCCAGAAGAGGTTATTGCACAGTATCTGTTTGATTCACTTTTGTCATACAAACTCTAGACTGATTTAGTTAAATTAGCATTCAGACTTTATGTAGGCCAACTCCCAGACTTCTATTTTCAAAATGTAAAGTACTCTGAAAAAAAAAAAAAAAATGGACTGACAAGATTAGATTGACCAGGAGATTTTAGTCTTTGGATTTTTTGCCTTTAATTTATTTTAACAGATTGCCTATTTGTAATGAAGACATCAATTAGCCAGTTCTGAAATTATTTTTAAATTTAAGAGTAAATACAAAAGCAGAAATGTATAACTACCCTTTTTCATGCTTGGTAGTTAGTTGTGCTTTTGCCTGGCTGGTTCAGGAATCCTGTGGGACAACCTTCTTTAAAAAACATGATCTGTGACTTCTCTTCCTTAGTGACTGTGTTAGCTCCAGAGGTGTGCTTAGGAGAATAAACAACTCAGCTTTTCCAGACCTCTGAATCTGACTTACTCTGTGCTTTGGGCAAATGGTCATGCAGGTGTTTATTTTATTAGACCTTGTTTATCTATTATTAACTGTTAGCTATAGATGAGCACAGGACTGTGGTTTTGGTCTGTTGCTTTGTTGTTTTTTAATATAAACAGCCTTTTGAACATCATGTTTCACCTTCCGTGGGCTGGGGATAGAGAGGAAAATTAAACAAAACAAAAATCAAAACAGAGAAACCACACCAATGAACAAATAAATAATGAAATGCATGACATTTTCTGTAGGGAACTAGCTGCAGTCATTCATTAATTAAATCACCCAACATGAAATTTACTGGATAGTAAAAATTAGGCGAGTGGTAATTTCATGCATTATTTTGCTTCTTTTACTTTTAGTATTTAAGCATTCTCAGGCTGTTTCTTTAAGACTAATGGTTTTTTGAATATAGCGTTCCAAATGACATTAAGTTGACTTTGGATAACAAGCCTGGATCAGCCCATGATCCAGCCATCCCTCTTAAATCTGAGTCTAAGGAGAATAAAGACTTCTGCTGGGTTGTTGCGGTTTGACGCTGGTTAGGTGCCAGCACCACAAAACCTATTTCATGATGAGCCTTCATCTACCAGAGCACAAACACAGGCATTTAATAGGGTCGAGAACATCAAGCACCTTACTGGAGCAAAGTTTATGTCAAATTAAGTATTACTGTCCCTCAGGTACCTCCATAGTACTTGCCACTGAGAGTTAAATACCAGTGGCAACGACAACCTGTCCTGGAGGTTTGCTCAGAAGCAGAGGGTGTGGAAGATTTCCACATCACTTGCCAACCAAAACATGATGGAAAAAAGTGTCCACTTGTATGGTTAAGAGAAGGGGAGAGTCTAAACCAGCCTGGAAAAAGAGCAAAGAGAAAATAATGTTAATCTGGAGGAACTGGGTGTTGTTACGGGCAAGTTGTGCTTACCAGATGCCTGAATGGCTGAAGGCAGTGGGAAGTTTGGATCAGTGTGCAGATGATTCAGGTTGAAAGCTATAGGTTTTTTATACCTTATCCCTAAGAATTTTTCCTTAAACCAATTGTAGCTACTCATGTTTGGAGGCATTTGATACATGCAAGGGATGCTGTTTTGTGAGAGAATATCATGTTACATGCAGACCTGTGAGAAATAAGAGTCCCCAAAACTTCAAAGAAAAAAAAATATGAGCTTTTCAGACCAGTGACACAGACACAAAAGCCTTAGATTCTTCAGAAGAGTTTCACATAAGTATACAATTCTTCAGATGAATACCCAATCATGTATTCTCATCCATGCAGGAGTTTTGACAGCCATCTTTCCTCATTTTCTCTGGGATCTGATATTTGCTCTTGCATGGAATAAGTCAGAAATTCTGGAGGAGATATTGCTGGACCTCAGAGGTCCATGAAGATAGACACCAGCTGCTGGGCTTCAATGGCTTGTGCCTGAGAAACACATTTTCCCCTTGAGCCTCTGTCCCTCTAGGAGATTCTCTCAGTGTTTCTGCATCCCTTTTGAACCTCTGTGTGGCCTCTCAGGGGAGTCTTTGCATTGCATACACACACACACAAATATATAGCAGGGATAGGTCAGCATCACCTTGGCCAGACTCATAGTCTGTGCAGGGAGAGGCTTAAACACACCCTCCAGCACATACAGGATCTTGCAGGCCTGAGCATGCTAATCAGGTTACTATGCCAGTAGGGGTGCTTGGCAAACTCTCTGCAGCCTTTCTGCAAGAAGAAGGGAGAACACCATGATAAAAGGAGCTCCTAATTTTTTTGCTAAATTACTGCTTTTTGCCCTCCTAACAGACCAGTTCCTCAGTGCTCACAGGGACTGAATTCAAATGCCTGTGGACAGATGTTTCAGCGTCCAGCTGGGCATGAGTTCAGTGAACTTGTAGGAACTTCCCCCATTATGCAAGGGATCCCTTTAAGCAGGCACTTTGAATATTGTCCGCCCTTCTTTCAAAGGGTCACTGCAAGGTGACACTGTTGTGAAGTCCCTCTAGCCACCTCCAACCTGCACAGAAGATATCTGTTCTTTGAATCTTCCTCAAATTCTCCCTGTAGTTGGTGATATTCATATAATTTAGGGAGTCAGGTTCAGTTATGTTTCTTTTGTAATAATGTGTGGAAAGACGGAACCCATGCTAAAACATTTCCAATTTTTAGTGGTTTTACATTTGAATTATTAGTGCAGAGGTTTACAAAAGAGCAGTTAGCCTGTCAGTTCGATTTGTGCCCTTATTCTTTCTGAGTCTTTAGACCCTTTCTTTTATTCTCTCTGTATTTTTCTTCTTAATGGTTTCTTCATGTTGTTGTTATTGTCACGTTGGCTCAAAGGTAATGTTTCCTGGCAGCACAACCTTTTATTTGAGGGATTATACTATTGTTGTCTTTTGAAAGGATTTTCCATTCTGCCTGGTGATTCGGATCTCTTTTAATTTTTTTTTGTTTGTTTCATCACGCAAAGGTCATTCTATTGTAGCTAACTTTCCAGATTGTTATACTGAAAAAAAATATTAAAATATGCATATATATATATATATATATATGTGTGTGTGTGCGTGTGTATGTATATCATATGTATAAGATACACATACAGGTATGTATGCAAAACAGATACATGTAACACACACACATATATGAAAACCACAGACAACCAACCAGGCCAGGGAAGTATCAAGGGAAAGGTGACCTGCAGCTGATTTTGTGCAGGCCATAAAAATTACTGCCTCTGGTCCATTATTCCATAGTTGTGTTGACAGCATGGCTGTAAATACCCTGTGCCTTGTTTCGGCCAGGGACTAGCAAAGAACAGCTGTGTACATCTCCTAAACCAGAACAGTCCATTTTCCCTGAAAAGGTCACTCCTTGTTGAAACAGCTCAGGGGAAGAGTAAGATGAAGCAGTAACCTCCAGCTGGAAATATGTGGTACGGGAAGCACTGCAGGAGGAGTGGGGTGAGTGGAGTGAACTGACAGCTGTGAGTGGGATAAGTTGACCCCTGTAGTTACACAGATGTAGTCAGATGTGGAAGGATGCACATCACCAAATTATCCTATCTGCAGTACTGGGCAGAGAAGAGACTTGGGATGACTAGAGACCACTGCAAAAGTGTGAGACAAAGCTGACTCTTCATCCAGTTTCACGGGAAAGGGGTCAGCGCTAATTTTTCAAGTCCTAAAAACGATTACAGTTTAAGTACTTTAATAGGAGCTTTGATTTTCCCTGGAGTCTGAGCCACCCAGCTCCCACTGAAAACCCTAACCAAGACTAAATGGATATTTTTTTGCCAGACTGAGCACTCAGACACTGCAAAGACAGTTGGAAGAAATCCTAATAACATTAGGGTGGGACAGAGGAGGGGAATGTATTTTTATGTTAGAAATCAGTATTTAGCACCTCTTTGAAAAAACAGACCATATCTACAGTACTCACCCAAACCAACATGAATCTAATCAATGATTCATGTTCATCCACCTTGTACTCAATCACGGGTGGCTTTTCCACACTCAAAAGTCAGAAAGGTGTTTATGAGGACAGCTTTCAAATTCCAGTAGATCTTCTACCTCTCACTTTCCGAGTCACTTCAGAAATACTTGAATGCAGTTGTAAGCAGAGTTATAAGAATAATACTCCTCATTTATACACTGGCTTAGCTTGAAGCATTGAACATCCTAATGAAGTCTTTATGACTTCTTATATATTAGCTTATTTATAAGTGGGGAGAATCAGAGCCTAAGAGTAAGGGAAGGCATAACTCATATCCCTCCACTTTTAATGTCTCTGTAACTGTTTTCTTTCACAGGTAAATTATGAAAAAAACCCCAAAATACATTCATGACTGCTGACTGAAAGCAATTCTGGTTACATAAATGAGTCTATAGTATGTACAGAATGAAATTATTATGAGTGCAATGGGTTTTGTGGTAGATTTGAAGGCAGAAGCAATGACTCCACACCTGACTAGCTCTTCGAAACTCCCCCAGTGCACTGGAGAAGAGCACATCAGGCTCAGGTTGCCTGGGATTTTTCCTGTCTAGACTACTGACTTTTCATTTTGTATTATTGCATCTTGGTGTACATTGGTTTCCCACATTGTAAAAAAGGGTGAAGATATGCGTCTCTCTTTTTAAAGCCACTCAGGATGTACTACTGGAATGCATCCTTTAAGAATGAGGCATCATTTCTGAGTTCCAGTCATGTGATGCTAATTGCCGGACCGGGATTACAGATTCTTTATTGGGTATTTAAATACCCATAAAAGCCTGAACTGGTCCTGACTGCTCCTGCCCTTATCTGCAAATAGATTCTGACTGTATTTGCAAGGATTAGTATTGCCTGTGTGGGATTGGACCCACTTTCAGCAAGGCCAGACACTATCCACAAAATAACTGATTATTAACCATATGCTGACTTGCTGTCTTGTGATATACTGTTAGAGGCTGGTGTTTAAGGGGTGGGTGCAGTGTACAAACAACACTTAACCGGCATTTCTGATATTGCCCTGTGTATCCCACAAGGCCAACAGGAATAGTTTCATCATGGGTCATAGCTTTTTTTTGTATTTCTTATAGCACTGGGCCATGCACTCTGTGATTGCAGTAAAATTATTGCTGTCAGCCTTCAAAACCAGTGAGTTCATTTGCCTTATTGCTTGTAAATAAAATCTTATTAATATGAATTTAAAAGGTCAGAAGCTGGAAACATTGATCATATCCCACTGCCTAGATTGTTCCATCTGGATTTAGAAAAGCTGGAATCTATTCCAAGCAGTCCCAGTAACTTGTGTGATTCCAAGCTCTTCACTCAGGTTTCAGAGATATGGAAGCACCTAACACCCACTGGAATCCAGCAAAGAATGAGATGTTTAATCCAGTTTGAAAATCTGGGCTTTGTTTCTGTGGTACAATTCTTTTTCTGCAAAGTGAGGGTTGCAGATCATTCATGTTTCACATAGCTTGGGAAGGGTTGAGGTATGAAGCCTAGCCATGCAAGAATCCTCTGGGAATAAAAATTAAATGAAATGAGTAGAAATCCAAAAGTTACTAACTTAATTGGCAAAAATGTGTTCAGCAGTATATGCTTGTAAATGTGAAGGTCGCTGTCAGTATATGCTAGTAAATGTGAGGGTCACTATCTCCAGGGTGAGGACCACTCACGTGAGGAGACAAAGATTCCATGTTTCCCCAAGCATGGCTTTTTTCTGCAAGCACTTCTGCATGAGAGGGAGTGGGAGAAGCCCCAGGTCTTGTGTTGCTGGAGGGCAAGCTGGGGTCAATTGGATCCAAATCTTGGCCAGATATGGCTCACAAGCATTCTTTCCCCTGACATTTTCATGTGTTTTTCTTTAGCAGTTGTATATTAGATATCAACCCTCTTTTTGCTGTTCTCATTTTATGGGCAGTGAAAGATATGGCTCCCCTCCATTTTTGATTCCACAAAACTGTAACCAAAACCAAGGACAAGTATGTCTTCCGCTGTAGTATGATGTATTGTGTATCATATCATTATCTTTTGGGTTTTTCTAGCTAGCAAAATAATAATAATACTTAGCACTGACATAGCAATTACCGCTCAGAGCCCTTTGTAACCATTGCCTAGTTCCGTGGTTCCCAAACCTCAGTGCATGCCCTGGGAGTGGTCTGCTGAGAGCTGTTGCCTCACGCTGGTGAACTCCCATGTTTACCACTGGTGCACTGCTCCAAAGACAGCTACAAATCTGTTCAGTTTGGTGATCTAGAGCAGCAGACAGGAACCCCAGTACACAAACCAGCTGGGGCCACCTGCCAAACTGCACAAAGTTGGAAACTTGACACCTGGACCTGGAATGGTTCGTTCTTATACACAGGATAAAGGCAAACTGGTTCCCACAGAGACAAGTGTTCTAGTGGCTTCAGGGATGTTGCGTGACCAGCAAAGTAAGGAGAAATGGTCTCTAAGACAGCATGTAGGAGGGCTTTAACTGCTGATTCTGTCTTCAGCAGAAACTAGGATACAAAAAATGTATTTAATCTAGGAAATAATTTCATGCAAATGCAACCTTTTTTGCATGGGATTACCAGTAATCAATTTTTAAAGGGCTTACAGCTGTAAAAATAACTATTTAGATTTCTGCATATCCATCTGGAACACAGACTCCAAACTGGGCCTTCACAACATCAGTCTATACAAACAACCAGAACACAGCTCCTCATAGACATCCCCACCTAAATATCTCAGTATTTTATCAAAGTGAAAGAGCTCCAACAGCCTGGGATAAAGGCTCTCTACTAGCACATCACAAACCTAAGTTGAAAAAAATACTGTGAGCACAGAACACAGAAAGTTGAACCTGAGTCTCCTTAACTGCAGCTGTATAAAGAAGGAAGGGAGAGCACAGCTATTCTGTCCCTCAGTTGTCCTACATCTTGTATCTTTGGCTTTCACTAAGTGTGCCCAGAAACAAAATCATTTTGGATTCAGAGAGAATAAACAATGTATGGGGTTAATCTTTTTATTTTGATTTTTCCAAGTAGTTAAAAAGCCCCAAAGAAACAAAGAAAAACATTATGCCCAAATATGTTTAATTTTTCATTTGGCTGCATCAAAGTTCTGTAGATATGTAACTACATCTAGGTAGCATATCATCTAGGGTTGGTAACATTTTGATTTCCATCAAATGTGCTTTCTGGTCTTCAGAAGGAACATACAAAGTTGATCAAACAGGCATAGGCAAGGATGGGCACAACCTATGAACCTTGATTATGTGTGCTGAGAAATCATTCGAACAGTTCCTGGGATGTAACTAGGCACCATCAGGAGCACACACAGAACAGAATCCATTAGCAATACTCAGGCTGGATGTGGCCAGCCTGTTTCAGGTAGTATAGGAGTGGATAGTGTAACCTACTTGCTCTCAGGGCCAAAGAATGGACCCTAGCTGGTTTTAAATTTTTAATACACATGTAATCACAAAGGTTTTGCAAGTCCAGGGAAGAGGAAGATCCTCAAATCTCTGTCATCTAGATGTGTCAAAACATCTCAAACCAGGCTCTGTCAAACCAGGCAGTGCTTTGGACAAAAAGGCTGAGTTATGCCCCCAAGTTCTGTAAACACAAAGCTAATCAAGAAATTGAAACCAGTAGAGTAAAAAAAGTGTATGAAAATTTAAAATTCAGTTCTGAATTCCAACATATCTTAGGAAGGGATGTACTCAGGAAAACTGTTATGCATGTGTCCTTGAAATTCATTTTTTTCCACACCATTCTTGATGGTTTTCAGCAATTGAATGCTCCATGGTACAGCTATGATCCAGAGATTAAAAGAAACATTGTATCAAATTAGTATTGTTCCAGAGAAAGAAATCTCAAACCTCTTCTAGTCTTGAGGATGCAAAATTTTTGCAGAGTTCATCTTTTTGTGGCTAGTCACTGAGGGCCTGTGAAACTTGATCGTCTTTTTGTAGTCCTGAATATTTTCCGCAGTTAAAGTTCTGAGATGTAACTTCTCAGAGCTCTGCCATATAACAGACACATTGCCCTTGGCACATATGAACACACACATTTGCATTGTTCTTGGGCTAAACTCTATTGCTTTAACTTGCAATATGAAGTAACCTTTCAATAGTCTTGTTTTATATCTTCAAGTTGAAAAGAGTATTGCAACATTAAACTACAAAATTAAGCTGGAATTCTCAAGAGAAAAAGGCTGTTTTGTGAGGTTATTAATCCTTCCTGTTTCCACTCTGTCCAAAAATACCACAATTTCAGTTTTGGTCACGGCATTTCAGCACTTCTTTCTCAGCCAAAATCTCAAACTACTCAAATGCAAGTAAAGGAAATAATCATGTGCGATCTCAAACTTGCATTTGCCCTTCTCCTCTACCCCCACTTCAACTTTTTATACTGAAACTACCCCTCTCCCATCCCCTTTTTATTTGATAAAAGGATAATATTTTATTTCCAAATTAAATCTGATCCAGTAGTTCTAAACTTGTATGCTTTTGAGGAGAGAAGATATTGAAAACTGTAATTATTTTTATGAAAAAAAATAAAGCCTGTCTTTAATGCATAAAAAGCATTCTGAAAAACAAAAATTTAAGAGAAGTATTTTGATAGCTAATATTTAAGTTCATTCCAGAAAATGCGCATATACATGATTAGCTCAAATCAGAAATACCATTCAAAGTATTCCTACAGTAGAAAATCATTCAGTAGAGGCATTTTCAGCAATCATTTTTAACAGATGTGAGATTGTAGTGGCTAAGAGCCATAAATGGGCATGAAGAAAGGTGTAAATGCAAGGCTGGAATGTGTAGTTGGGTGATTCTTTTTCTCTTCAGTTGGGCTTTAGCTTGTAGCAATTCAAAACTTTCCAACTTTAAACTATCTAATTAAAGTCTTTCAGCCTTGCAGTCTGGTACTTTTAAGTGGTGTTATTAGGGGCTCAGCAGCTTCCAGGAATGCACTTTACAATACCACGCTGACAAATTTACTCAGCTGTCTAGTGCTCTTGGTAGGTGTGAGATGACTTTTTGTAAAATCTGTTAATTGTTTGCTCTGGTTTAGAAAAAATCTTTTAGAAATAAAAAGGGTGAAATACAGCTAAAGGCAAATGTTTTCTTTCTTCATAAGGCAAAACTTCATCTTATTTTATTGCCATTTATGAGAGGGGATATTATACACCTGCTGCTGCAAAAACAGAAAGAGAGGAGAGGAGAGGAGAGGAGAGGAGAGGAGAGGAGAGGAGAGGAGAGGAGAGGAGAGGAGAGGAGAGGAGAGGAGAGGAGAGGAGAGGAGAGGAGAGGAGAGGAGAGGAGAGGAGAGGAGAGGAGAGGAGAGGAGAGGAGAGGAGAGGATAAGAGGAGAGGAGAGGAGAGGAGAGGAGAGGAGAGGAGAGGAGAGGAGAGGAGAGGAGAGGAGAGGAGAGGAGAGGAGAGGAGAGGATATAACTATGCAATCTAAAGTGGAACAAGGGAAACCAAACTGGGGTGCCATGGAAGTCAAATAAAGAGCAGGAATTAAAATGTTCTGCTTGCAGAAGAAGGAGGCAATGGCAGTAGAAGTGGGAGTCATCTGCCACCTGCATTGTCTATATGTTCTGTTTGTAAGTTTTTGTCCCTGGGGACAGCTCAGCAAAGCAGGAAGAGGCTGTTTGGTCCCCTTCTGTTTCCCCAGAATAAACACAGTTCTCTTTATTAAGAAAAAGTTTCTCATAAGAGTGAAAGGTCTTAAAGGGGTGGGTGTGGGTTATAAACTTATTGCACAGCTGGGTGACCTGCAGTCTGACACTAGTCAGGCTTGGAGTCTGATGGACATTGCACTTTCTGATCAGGTTAAGGTGGTGAGTTGTCTTCAAGACAGAAGTGCTCCGTGTCTCTCTGACTGCTGACATTTGTTAGCCTCCTTGTTGTTATGTATAAGACCAAACCTGATTTTTTTCTGACCACTTTCAGAGACAAAATACAGTAAAAGAATTGTGCTTTGCAAAAGTTTAAAGCAGCAGCAGCAAGAGAATGAGAATCCAAAAATACTGAATTGAATGGAAAGTAATAGAGGTTGTCCCAGTCTAAAAACAGCTGCAGGTGATATATCCATATGGCATAATGTGGAGGTGTGACCTGTGGCCCCAGGGACCAAAAGCAGCATGGACAGGTTAGTAGCATTACTGTGAACATACATGTTACCCATTGATTTTAATTACATGGCAACACATTTATGAATGTGAAGGAGATTAAGTCCCATAAATATATGTAAAGTTGCCTTTTCCCTGGCTTCCTGTAATTCAACTTTTCAAGCTAAGTCATGAGCTATTAGCAATATTTTTTAAAAAATCTAGTACATTTTGTGTCAGATGTCACAGCATAGGTTTATATATGTACTATTTCCCCAAACAACAAGCATATCACTTGTCATCTGCTAAAACAGTCTTTCAGGAGTAACCAAACAGGACATACCTGAACGTAAATCTAAGTTTAAATTATCTGGGTGCATGTCCATCCACATTAATTCAAAATATTTGGAACAGCTCAGATCTATCAAAGTCCAGACCAGTTTTTTAAGCAAATATTTAAGTGGTGAATTTTAGTTCCAGGATGGGGTAAAAATTAAGGGATTTTCTGTCAAATCCTCTGGCGTGTTCTGGGGTTTCTGTGCTGTTGGTTTTCAGTTTTTAAATGGATGATCAATTGTTAAGGATAGACTCCTCAAAGTAGCTTCAGCAGGCTTTGCCCAACTCAAGGTATGTATTTGGCACTCTGTTTTCATTTATGCTATGAACATATTGCTAGAGGCATATCTCAAGTTTGGCATTATAGCTATGACATGCTATTCAAGCAGCATAGGAAATACTGTCATCCTGTCAGTCAGTCCAACCCTGCATTTTCCTTTCATCTCCTTTGCAGCTGTCATGATTCAGAGGAATAGATTTTCTCTGTTGCAAAAAATGCATCATTGGTCTTTTGGATTAATCAGTAAATGATATCTCCTGTTCCCAAAGCTATAGAAAACTCAGCAGTCTTTGGAAGTTCTTAGAGAACCTGTGCTCCTTTTCTGTTGGTTTTAAGGTTCTCTGTAACTGAGAGGAATATCTTTTGGGTGTGTAAAATCTTATAAGAACACTGATGGAAGCCACAAAAATTGACCTCTAAATTGTCAAAAATCCCAAAAATCCTAGGCAAGTTGTAAGTGTTCATGAAAATACACCTTTCATAAGTAGAACATTATCCACATATCAATGTGGTTTTGTTTCAAGACTGGCAGTTTAAAAATTCCTCTATGCACATTTAGCTCATTTTAATGATGAAAACATACTGTACAAATATAATTAGGACAGATTACAGGAAAAACTCAGAAAGTGACTAATGTTTATGTCTGCAAAAGGTTAGAAAAAAACTGCAAGCTCACTTTTGTTTCCAAAGAAGGTACTTCGCTGCATGGCTTATTGTGGTGTATTTAAACAAATGAGCTGCACTATTTGTGGTTTCATTGGAGATGATGCTATTGTTCATTCTTGTCTGGAATATCTAACAGTTTGAGCACAAATACCATTATTATTCATCCCCACAGTTATTTTTTCACAGGTAGGTACGGAGTTAGTTTCTGAGGGGCCTCAGAAGTCAGCTTCAGATTGATTGCTCACTCTGTATGAGATTGTGCAAGATGTGTTAGTCACGTACCAATTATATGCTCAATAACTTGTGTCATGGCTGGCTTTATTCCCTTCTCTGCAAGCCCGTCCAATAAAAAAAAATCCATGTTAATTAATTTATGTGTAAAGTAAAAGAGAATACAAGAAAGCGGGTAAGAATCTGTAGCAGAACTAATTGAAAAAAGGGGAGAAAAAACAGTGGAAATAAAAGGTTATTTCCATTTACAGAGACTGAAATCCAGGCATTTCTTATTACACATTATATAACAAAATATGAAAGTTTAAGCAATAAAATGTACTTTAAAAAAAATTTCCTCACTTTATTTCCGTTTTTTAAGTGTATGAATATATTGGCCAGCTTCCCCTTAGTATGCAGACACACTGTTTACATATTTACATTTTAGATGCTTACACGTTTTCATTTCTCCTTCTGCTATTTGCAACCATTGAAATATGACAAAGCTGTCCAAAGATTAATAACAGTCTTAAAACACTCACTGTATGCAGGTGAGGACTTTATTTTTTTTAACATTTTCCTTCAGTCAAGTGACTTCTTAGCCAAGTTTTTGTAAAAACAAATGCTGAGAGTTCAAGAACAAGACATGTTTACCTGTGTTTTAACCAACCTTGTACTGACCAGAATAAGACACGTTATTTTTAGAACTGTGCCAAGTACAGGGATTCATTGAACAGAAACAATAAGCTCCTTATTTTGGCTCGGTACATTCTTATTCATACAGTTATAGAACGTGCCATTCTTTGCCCATAGTCTTGCAATGTGATTTGTACACCACCATGGTTTGCAACTGGTCAAAGTCAGGGGTTTATGAGACATTTGACATATATATAAGATTCTGGGAAGGATATTTTCACTCTTAAATATATGATTTTATAAGTGATATCTTTTAAATATTTTATGGTTTCTCTGTACCCACCTTATAGGAGATTTCTCTGTCTTATCAATATTCCCATTGACATTTTTTCACCTGAAAGTTTGTCAGAAATGACTTTACACACTTCCCCAGAAAAGCAATACAAATGGAAAACAATTTAGCATTAGATCATCATCTCTGGATATCCCTCTGAAACCTACCCACTCAGAGATGGCTTCCTGCGAACAATTACATTTCAGTTAATGCTCAATTAACTAGTTTACTATTATGGTTTTCTTGTTTTGTTGCTGTTGTTGTACATTTGTTAGTTGTGTTTTTTTGTTTGGTTTTATAAAGTGGAACCCAATAGCAGTATTTCACAAAATTTTGGTAATATTGCATGAACTCTTGAATTTTAATCAATGAAAATATTATTACATTTAAAATGCAAAGTCTTTTGTGAAAACACAATTTCCTGTAAAGGCCATCTTAATTGACTTCTATTACACCACTTTCTCCTAATCTTTATTAATGAACCCCTTCATCAATTGTTTAGATAACCAGACTAATGTTTAGGAAGGCAAGGATTATAATTGGTTCATTCTATTTATCTTTTATGAATATTGGCGTGACATTAGGATTCTTCTGTTCTATTGGAACTTCCCTACACTTTCCAAACTTACTGGAAAATTATATTCTCAATTTAAACAGACACTCAACAAGCTCTTTTAAAGTCTTGGATGCAAGTTAACCTTTATTCACTGGTTGAAATGTCAAGTTTTAGTAGTTTTTGTTTAGTATCTTCTGTCAAAGTGGAAACTATTTCATCAGACTAAGACCTAATAGAAACTTGCCAAGAACAAATCATGCCTCATTTATTTTGCTCACACAGTAAGTGAGCAGCTAATATACTGATGACATTGTATAGTCTCCTTTTAATGAAGTTTTTGATCATCTTCTGAGGATCCCAAGGAAATCTTGTGTGGACTTTAAAGTGGAAGAAAAAATCAAAAGGATAACATTTCCAGATTGTTGTTAGCAATATTCAGTGACAGGACATACCCAGTGTCATGCCACCCTGGATCTATGTGTGTTCAATACTATCATGACTTCAGGAGGGAAGAGAGATAATGCTGATGAAATTTTACAGCTGATCAGAGGCTAGAGGACTAGGAAGAGAAATCAAAATTATCTTAGCCAACTGAAGAAACGGTCTGAAAAAAAAAGACTGTGTGAAATCCAGTAGTTACAAGTTTAAGAAAATATCAGCCACACAGATACAGGATGGAAAAAAACCCCTCAGAACAGCCCAGGAGTGTAGTCAAGTTTTAGAAGCTCATCTTGGGATTTGATTATATCATTGTTGAACAGAAGTCAGAAATGTTCTGATGTTATGGAAAGGCTAACATTAGAGTAGGATGCATAACTAGACAAGACATAGGAAATAATCCTGCTCTTCTTAGTGCTGGCTGGAGTTCAGTTTTGAACAGCGCATTTCAAGAAAGATACAAACTTGTTGAAAGGAACCAAACATGATTGACAAAAATGCTCAGCAGTCTAGAAAACATGACCTAGGATGGGAGAAGAAATAACTGGATTTGCTCACCTAACAAAAAGTAGAATTAAGTAGGCATAATAACAGTGCTGAACTGTGAAAATTGTTTTGAAAGGATGACAGGATTAATTGCTCTCAGTGGCCAAGGTGGATTGAACAAGAAGCAGAGAGCTTAATCTGGAGCAGGAAGTAAAAGATATTGGGAACAGTTAGATGGAAAAGATGTGATACAGACAAGTCTAGTAGAACAGTGGAATGGAAAGCCAATGAGACTGCAACATTTTCAGTGCCGGAAGTCTGTAAAAACACAGTAGGCAAAATACTGTAATGGAAGACATAAGTTTTTTGAGAGTCATGAAATGTACTAGATGGCTTCTTAAAATGATATCCAGTTGTTTCTCTTTGATTTTTTCTATGATATGTGTAAAATATGAATAGAGTCCCTGTTTTCCCCTGTGTACTAAATACAGAAAAATCTTGACTTTTTCATGTTCTTTTCAAGATTTTTCTGATAGCATGTCCTAAACACTTTTATCTTCTTTATAATACAATTGACAATTCTACCACTGACAACTAGAATAAGACTCATTCTGCAAAAATTTTATTTGTTCATCACAGCCTTCAGTTTACACAATTGATTTTAAGTCCTAATTTCTGGTTTACAATAATTTCTTCCAATTTACCTCATTTTGCAATAGTTAGATAGGTTTGAAATAGCAGCTTTAATTTTCCCTCTTAAACAGGCCATTTTTCTAATCAATGAGGTCCTCCTTTTGGATTATGGGATTGCAGCTTCTTGACTAAAAACTGACAATATTCTTAATCAATTCTCAACTATTGTTCATATTTTTCTACTTAAAGTTATTCCTATAAATTGATCTTGTTCAAAATTCCTTTGAGATTTTTGAAATTGGTAATGTTAAAACCCCATGTGGCACTAATTTGGATATTATTTGGTTTTTGCCCATGAGATATTGTGTGCTTGGGTTAGCAGAACTTTTTAGTGTACTGTGACAATAATTTATTGCTATCTTTTTTTCCCAGCATTTTGATCTGAGAATTGTTATAGGTGTTGGTGGAGCATTCCAAAAACACTTTATTGATAGTTGCATGAGCAATTTCATGTGGATCAAACCAAAGATCTTCCAAAGATAATTCTTTTAATTATACTCCCATTTGAACTATAATCCCTTTTTCCTACACAGTACATACTTGTCCTTAAAGCATTGGCATCACCAGAAAAGACTCCTCCTTTGGGCGACAGTAGCTGTAAATGATTGAAGGAAGCTCCATTGCAGAGTAGACAACCAGAATCTGGGGACCCACTGTGGAAATGTCACTTGTGAATGTGTAGTGAGAGCAGCATGGAAACGACCCCCAGATTACACTACATTTTACTGAAGAATGCAAGAAAGCTGTGGCCAGACATGAAAGCAACAGGAATTAAGGTTGTCCCTCTCATCTAATCCATATGCAACTGCAGAGACTTCAGATGCAGAGTCTAGAAGTAGCTACCTGAATGCACTGATATTGCTTCTTGGAGAAATTATGTCTGTAGTTTGCAACTCACTAATATGTGAGTAATGTCGTGTGGATCAGAAATCAAAACCAACATGGAAAACCTGCAGTACTCCTGAAAACAGTTATATACAAATTAAGTGCAGGAGTGAGCAAAGTTACATACTTACTCCCCTGCATGCTTGAACATTTGTGCCAGTATAGACTGTTCCTACAGATGCTGTCATCTCCTTAGTAGTTATTGTAACACAGAATCATGCAGAGACTTTTAAGTCTACCCTTATAGTTGTTGTAACACCCCATTCATCCATCAAAGCAGACACAGTACTACAATTAATTGCCATGATACACATACAATACAGGTAGTTTTAAATTTTGTTGTTCAAGGGCTAAGAAACATCTCCATAGGTGCTAATTATTTATTTTTTGCACATTTTGGCCAGCTCTGTGGCTATGCAATGCTTGACTTAAATGCCAGGACTTAACACAGGGGGTATGACTCAGTCTGAGCCCTCATTCCAGAAAGGCTGTGGGGGGTTTGTGAACCTGAGGGAACCCCCATGCCTAGTGGTATGCTTCAGAGCCCAGGAGTTTCTCAAATATAGTACATTTCAAAGAACCAAAACCAGGCAAGGGAAGAAAAGGGAAGGGATTAATTTGTTTAAAATTCTCCCAGAAAGACAAAAAATTATAAACCAGAATGTCACTAAAGCCTGAGTGGTCTCATAAATGTATAGGTCTGATTGAATATCTAGTGTGATGGAGAAAGATAAACACAAGAGGTGGGCTTGAACTCTGGATTATGTCTTCTCAGCAAGATGCACAACTTTACCAAAATACTTTGCAACACAGGGGCCCCAAGAAGGTTAAGACCAATTTAAAGTCCAAAGATGAGAAAGAGAGAGATAGTGTGCAGGTCTTGTCTGCACGTATGTATAAGTACCAGGTTAAACCCTTCATTCCTCCATCAGGAAAAGACATCTGTAAAAAAACAGTGAGTGGTATACAACAGGATATATATCTACATCTGCTAATTTTGAGAAAAGAGACCAGCTTCTTTCCTAACTATGTAAGAGACACTCCAATAATTTTCTATATTTCAGTCTTTTGCAAGAAATCCCTCATAAATATCAGGTTTCATATCCTTATGTTTTCAAAACATAACTGAAGGTGTCCATTTCCTCCTTGTAATCACCCTGCAATGGGTTTTTACAGCTGACACGATTTATTTGCACTCAGTCAGAAAAAAACCAAAACAAACCAAAACAAACCAAAACAAACCACGAACAAAAAAGCCTTTCTTTTGGTAATGTATGGCTAATATCTGTAGAGGTGACTGACAATTCTAAGTGTTGAATTTATTACCTTGCCTTACAGCCTTGAGCACTGGGTTCTCAGCATTTTCTGAAAATTAGGTATGAGGAAATCGTCATAAATTAAAATCCCCCAAAAAAGTAGTTATTCGATAATGTACTGCTCAGCTGCTGAAAGCATGGGAATACATAAGTTCATACACACATTCATTGATATCAATGAAATATAGACAGATTATCATGATGTGGAAAAGTAAAAAAAATTTATGAACATTTATTTAGAGTGCTTTATAGAGAGCAACTGAGAACTGATATATATTAAATTAGGTACACCAAGCTAGAAATGTCCTAATTAAACTAATTTTTGAGAATGTGTGTATTTTCATAGAATAGAGCATCTTTGTGCTAAAACTATTGCCCTTAGTCTTTCTCTTAGACAGAAGAGAATAATGTAACTCAGCAATCTGGGATAAAGAACACTGGAGGTGATCCAGAGAAAGGAATGAAGCAATTAACTCTCTTTGCAGGAAAAGGAAATGGAGATAAATGCATATTTTATCAAACCCAAACATCAGATATGAAGGAGCTATCCACCCTTTCCTTAAAAAAATTAGTCCTGCTTACTAAGTACTCTGGTTGCTTGCATTCATTCATCTTATGGATCCTGGAGTAGGCTTGTGTGACTGTAGGTTCTTTCTGACTGTTAGGGGAGTCCATCCATGGGATATATCTAGAGCATCAGTGAATTTGAAACTGACACAATATTCCTCTGGGCTGATGGGACAGCATAATATTTCCTTTAGGTATTTCAAAAGCAAATTAAGCATAAGTTGAGTCATTGCTGTTCAAACCACTGACACAGGTTTGACACTAACAAAAAAAAAAACAAAAGAGAAAAATTGCATCTGACTAATAAACTGTGTTTTGTTATCTCATTTCAGAGAAAAACCTACTGAATCAACAGGATTTGACAAGCATATTTACCCAACGTAATCCTGTTAATGGCCCATCTCATGCTTCCTCAATTTCCCTTATGTCTTTCTGTACTGCACTGCAAGGAGCTTGCAGGCCAAGCCAGTGGAGTCAAAAATAACTTTAAATCTTCCTTGTGGTCTCTGGTTCCTGACCTCTCACCTAGGCTGACTGAGCTGCAGAAGCCTTCTGAGGATGTGTCATCCCTGACACTGCTGAGATCTGCTGTGAATGCCTGGATTTCCTGCTCCTCCAGATCATGCTTTCTCTCACCTCCCCAGGTTTGTCATCTAGAGACTCAATGCCTGGATCACAGCATCTTCGGTAAGGGCAAAACCAGAAATGCAGCATTTATACCAGCACAGCTCCTTTACAGCATGAAAGAGCTAAAATGCAGAATGTGTTTTTCTCACCACTGTGAACATTTTCAGTAAGGAACCAGCCTCCAGCTTTCCTGCTCTTTCTAGGGCTATCGCAGTTTTTGTAGCCTTTTCCTGACTTCTTTGTTTCATAAAATCTGATGTGTAGCTTCTTCCCTATTCTTTTCAGCTTTCCAGTCTACCTAAATTGCCTTGGCCATGCAGGTCTTTTTCCTTCACAGAGGAAAGTTTTTTGTAACAGAAAGATATTTTGAACATATTTCATAGCTTTGACAAAAACAAAATAATAGAACTCCTAACAAAAAAAGAGCTACTACAGTTATTATAATTGTTGTTGTTAATAAGAGTAATAGTAATAATAATAATAATAATAATAATAATAATAATAATAGTAATAATAGTAATAATAATAATAATAATAATAATAATAATAATAATAATAATAATAATAATAATAATAATAATAATAGTATCCCAGAAGGACACACACATTAATTTTATGAAAATTAATTATATGACATTATTTGAAAAATCAAGCCACGTTCATGTTTCCAAGCCATCAGTTTTAAGGATAACACATTATATGCAAACTCTTTTAGGGATGTCTTATTGAAGGCACTGACCTGAATCACAGAGAAAAAAAATGTTTTGAACTCACGTGAGACGCACACATGGAAGCAAATCTTGCACCTCTGTCTTCAGGAGATAGGAGTGCATTTGAAGCAGACCAACACTATTTCATTTGATTTTGCTTCTTGGTATTCTCTAATGGAATTGGAAGCAAATGAAGACAGGAATGACAAAGGAAGAAAGCAAACAAATGGTTTTCTGCTGAGGTTATAGTAGCTCTTTTCAATGAAAATATTTAGAAATAGAATTTATGAAACATTTCCTTAAAATAAAATCATAGATAAAAAAATTAAATCAGTTTCTCTATCCCATATACCCAGAAAGAAGAATTGCTCCCATTTGAATATTTTTGGCCATATACCCATTTTAGTTTTACAATCATAAATGATGGGAATTCCGTCACTTCTCAGAGTAGCCCATATTGCTGTCTAACAGATTTCCTTGTTACAATAATCATCTTATCCCCACACCACATACTCTACACTTTTTAAAAGAAATTGACACGACAAACACAAAGAGCCCTTATGGAGATATTCTCACTTGCCAATGCCACCATAGAAAAAACAGAGTCAGAAAACAGAGGAAAAAGAGGTGCTGCATTTTTGGCAGTGGACAGAAAGACATGATTTCTTCACTGAATTTTGCAAAAATAAGGAATTAATTTTTGCAAATAATTAAAAAAACAGCTTTCTATTCTGTTTCAAGGCTTTCTGATCCAAATTTTGCTTTGCCACAGCTTTTTGTGGCAGAAGAACAAAGGATGTTAAATACTTAATTAGCAGGATAGTACACGTGACTGGTGGATTGAGTTGGATAAATGAAGCTGCAATTATTTCACCACAGTTTGGCTGACTAAGATTGATACTTGGCCTTCTCTCAATGGTTTTCATCATTCCACCAGAAATAAACAGAGCACAGACTAATCACAATGTGTTTATGCATCAGTAACTTAAATTGCTTTTGGAAACGGTGAAATTTATGCCATTTGTTATAAAAGACAGTACAGTTTTGATTTTTTTCCTCACGTCCTGCAACTTAGAATCAATGTGTGCATAATTTTCATCCTCTTTACAATACATGGTATTCCTAAGAACTGAGACCAAAAAATAAATGAGCATACTTTTCTTCATCAAAATCCTATTCTCTTCTGCCCCTTTTGCAAAGATGAGAAATAGGACTCCCATAAAAATTAAAAATATGAGTCCAAGTTTCAGTTTCTTTCAAAAAATATATGGAGCCAAGAATTTGGTTAAGACCAAAGCAGGTTACTCTGCCACAAAGTTTGGATCTGTGTGCTAAACCTTCTACAAAGTCTAGAAATATGGGGTTATGTGCAACTTCCAGCCCCAGTGCTGTGAAAATGCCTGATTGAAGGATAGATCATGGTCTCCAGTTTGGAAAGGTTTATGTTCAGCTCAGAGGTCCAGCAAATGATAGGGCCCTTATACTTGAAAATCCTTATACCTGAACATCCCATTTTAGTTCTCTACCCAATTTAGAAATACAGCACTGCAGAAGCAATGGTAGGAATACTGGCAAGGACATGGATACTGTGATCTTTGTTCCTCCTTCCCACCATGCTACCCAGCTTTGTTCCAAAAAGGAAGAGATGAAGAGAAGACAAGTCTAGTTGCTTTTTATATACCAATGTCTCCACTGTTGTCTACCAGCACAGCAGCTGTAGAAGTGATGTTTCAATAACAGAATGGTTATAGAAAGTGCTCAGCATGTATCTCATGACTACAGAGATACAGAAAGCTGTGAAAGAAAGAGTAGAGTTCATTAAAACTGCCTTTACCTACTTTTTTCAGACTTGCACTATGTCTTTTGTAGAGAAGGATATACAGAAGAGTCAGAATTAATTGATTTTAGGCACTTTCCTCACAGTGGTTTACATGTTTTAATTCAAGCAAGGACAAGCATAAGTCTTCTGAAGTATATCTCTGACTTCTGACACAGGAAGTCAAATCATCTCTGTTGTGAAGACCCTACATTTTCTTAATTGATAGATTTTCTTTATGATTTTCTATAACCTACACAAGACCTAGCACAACTCTCACACCTATTAGCTACTCTAAACAAGGCTGTTGTTCAATGTCATGTGGCTAAATGATTTCCATATAGAGATTTTCTATTTATTTGCCATCTTCTAAAAGACATCTTGTTTATGTGTATCGGATTAGTTCTGAATCTGCTCTAAGTTAGCAATATCATGTGCTCCATATGTTTGTATGACATTTTTGTTCAGTTAAGGATTTTGCTTTTATTGTTAAGATTAATTCAAGAAGGGTTTCACATGCAGGAAGCAGAAGAATACCATCTGAACTCATAGATACCCTAGCTCTCAGTCATAAGAAGCCTGCTCAAACCATCCAAGTAGGTCTGAAGGCACAAGAGAGATGAGCTGTCTGGTTTTAGCAATGAGGCACTACTTCTTACCTACAGAATACAGATCATAGGGCTAAGGAGAGGGCAAACTATAGAGCAGGGAGAGGCAAGGTTAGAAGGACTGATCTAGAAAAAGAAGGAAAGTAGATGTGTACAGCCTGGGGTACATTGGAACTTGTATTTTAAATTTATTCATTAAATTCCTTCAAGGCATTTCCTACAAGGCCAGGTTGGATGGGGCTTTGAGCAGTGTGACATAGTGGAAAGTGTCCCTGCCCATGACAGGGCATTTGGAATTTGATGATGTTTATTAAGGTTATTTGGAATTCAAATCATTTCATGATTCTATCATTCTAAGACAGCTGTCTGGCTGTAGTACAGAACTAGTTCCAGTTCCTGAAGGAATGATTTTCAGGTACTAAAGCCAGATTAATTTTCCAGGTGAATGTGATTGACGTGGGTTACCATGGTCAAGCGTTACAATCTAAATGTGGAAGAATTACAAAGCTGAACCTTGGTAAAGATTCAGGTAAGAGCCAGTAATATATTACTGAACAAAGCCAAAAGGAGGAAGAAAAGAGGATGCTATTCCTATAGCTACAGGACTGCTTCCTCATAGTTAGAAAAGTACTTACCAGGCACTTATTTAAGTGTTGGACTCTATAAAGTTACATTTTCTGTACAAATGGCATAATTGTTTTTACCTGTTTATCCATTGCATTTAGTAATATTGAAAATAATTAGAACTGATTAAAAAACCCCTAGACCATCATTTCTGTTGCTCTTAATTTACTTTTTTTTTTCATTTTCTTTAAAAGTTAAATCAGAACATATTTTTGCACATATAGTGTATCTTTGATTTTATACAGGTATGTGCTTATTTGAGTTAGGAAATCTTCCAGTTAGCTTAAATAATGTGATGCAAGTAGTTAAAGTTATTAAGAATGGATTTAATAAGCTGGTCTTGGTCAGCTTGAGAAACTGGAACTCAAGCATTAGTATATCACTCTGTTTTGGGTTTCAAAATATTCCAAGAAATTGTTTCTTTCTGAAGTATCCTAAAAAGCCAGAGAACCTGTGTCAATGTCAAATTTCTAAATTTTCCTCCTTGAAAACTCCTGGCTTTTTGTATATGAACTGCTTAAGCATCCTTTCAACCCTAAAGTAAGTCTGCAACAGATAAATTAAACCAACTGATATCACTTAATGCAGAGAGTTCTTCATCTGAACTCAGTTTAACGACGAGGTGCCACTTAGTCTTACAAAGCAAAAACTTGTAATTAGAAAACACATGGAGGCAATAAAATATTCTTAGAACAAATCAAGAACTTTGGAGATTATGGAGGCTTGTGCAGTGCGGCGCTGCAGAGTCAGTGCAGGTAAATAATAAAGCTTTAGAAAAAATAAAATAAGTTCATGGGGTAGAGACGTAACTTTGCTTCTTTGAATTTCAATAAATTTCACTTTACTTGTTTTACTACTTTTTGTGGAAGATGGTGCAGATATTAAACAGCAAAACTTCATTTAGAATGAATTTCCAATGTCATAAATTTGCTCTTCCACATCTTCAAAAACCTCTTATCATTTCTGATTTATGATATGCCCACCTTTCACATCATGCCCTTCACAATGCCTTTATGTTTCTCAGTTACTTTCAATCTTCCTTTATCTCTCACAAGAACTGGTTAGAGAACATATTAAGAGATATCAATCTGATGTAGAACAGATGACATGAATACCAACAATGGTAAAAAAAAAAATGGGTAGTGGGAGACAGAAAGAATAATTATTATTGAATTTTCTTTCCCTTAGTTTTCCTTTCTCCCCCTTAATTTTCATTTCCTCGGATACACAGAAAAAATGGGGAAAATAAAGCTTAAACATTATTTTGTGTGGTTAGTATTTCTCTGTAGACTACTTGTTTTTAAATTGTAATTTACAGCATAAATATTTTTGTAATCCATATTACATGTCCTCTACAGGGTGTTTTAAAGCTTATTTACTAAAATTAAAATTTCAACATCTTTCCTCCAGTAATCAAATATTTAATTCTGAAAAACATAAACCTGGTAATGTGAAGAGTAGCATATAAATTAAGTCTCAATTTGCAGACTTTCAGAACAGCTTTCCTGGAAATACTCTGAATATAGTGGCTTATATAAATGTAAAGTGACTTGATTAATGACTAAACCATCTATGTTATTTGCAATATCTTTTGTTTCTTTGCTTCTATTTCTGTTCATTTTAACCATTCCAAAGAGATAGTCAAATACAAGGAAACTTTATAAATGCCTTTGAATTCATGTTGCTTCAGTTTGCCCTGGCCATCTATCACAGGAAGATTACTTGCAACTACTCAGAAACTCCTCAGTAAATAACTGTCTGTAGTATCAATTTTCTTTTTTGTTGTTGCTATGATAATAGGATGTACATTCAGAACAACTGTAGGCATTTTCTGAAGATTAAAATTCCCCTCTTCAGAAGGAGAAAAGTCATCCCCAGTGTTAATATACTGTAATATATTATTATATTATATGCATGCAAAAGAATAAATAGTTTCAGAAGTATTCTTCATTATTAGAAAAGTTCTATTATCTACACAGACTTGAATTTTACCCTTAAGAAGCAGAATCAAAGCCAAGCAACACTTGACTAAGGGACGGTAGAGACTAAAACTATCAACTTCAAAATATGCTAGATAATTACAGAGCTTTTCTCTGATTTCATTCAGGCTTTTTGTGCTTACACTGGACAGTGGCTGAGTTGGGTTGCTACCATACAGATGAGTCAAACAAGAAATCAGCTAAAGGAAATGTTCAATTGTGAGTGTGAAGTGGAACACAATTTAAAATTTTACCTATTCTGCTAGTGTTCAAAAAAAGTTGTAACTTCCTTGTCTTAATGAGAGTGTCAATATAAATCCTAAAACTTTGCATAATTTCCAAGACTGGAATTACTTGGGGGAGACTGGTTTTTTTTTTTTCCATTATTTTCTTGCATTATCAGCATCAATCAAATCATCAAGCACTTAATTTGCAGTTCTACCTCATACAACACTGTGTACTGAATTAGCTAAGCAATTGACATCATCAGGGTTTTCTTTTAAGAAGAGTGCAGTAGTGAGCCTCCATAATTGTTATATTTAAATTACTTATTTATTCTCTGAATTTCTCTTCCCATCATTTCCATTTGGTGGTTCATGGAAATCCTGCCAGGAGTAATCACAGAGACACAACTAGTCATTGTGAGCCACTGAAGTGATGCTAAAGATGTTGGAAAATTTTTCAAGATGAGTCTTCCTGATAGGGAGTATTTGCTAAAAGCGAGTACTGGTAAAAGTAAACACACTGATATGGAAGATGTTTATTTGTTGCATGGTCTCTTGCAGCTCCATTTCCTCATTTTGCTACTTGTTGGTTCAAGATGTAACCACAAACTCAACTGATATTAATTTCCAGGTTATCCAAAGCAGATGGAAAAAATGAGAATGAAGAAGCAGCCATTATTGCCTACATGATGCCTGAGAGAGCTTGGGATTTTTATGATGACTGTATCAGTATACAAACATAATAATTGCTGCAGAAGAAACCAGAGGACCATCTAATTTGACCTTCTGTCTTCAACTGAGCTGATGCTAGCCGTCTGAAATGTAGACATAAAACTCCCTAATACACAAAATTGTGCAATGGTCTGTCATAGAGGAAATTATTCCAGACTCCAGATGTTGCTCAATTATATCCTGAAGCATGAGGATTAATGGCTTTTGTGACTTCTGTCCCAGCATGAGTAATTGCAGATGCCATTATTTTTCAGATCGATGGATAATTCTGCTCTGAACCTTCCTCGGTGCTTTTCCTTCTGCTAATCTGTGGCCTTAAATGGCAGAAGATGTCACATCATTTTAAAAATACATCCCAGACATATCCTACCATGCACCAAAGTAGATTCTATCTTGGTGTGAAACAAAATTTTGCTGCTGAGAAATATTAACTGAGGTGACCAGTTATGCAATCATCTGGCTGCTGGAGGGTAGGAAGGCCCTGCAGAGGGATCTGGACAGGCTGGCTAGATGGACTGAGGCCAGCTGTATGAGGGTGAAGAAGGCAGAGTGTTGAGTCGTACACTTTGGCCATCAGGCAACCCCAGGCAGCACTACAGGCTGGGGAGAGAATGGCTGGAAAGCTGCCTGGCAGAAAAGGACCTGAGGGTGCTGATCAACAGCAGCTGAACAAGGGCCAGCGTGTGCCCAGGTGGCCAAGAAGGCCACTGGCATCCTGGTCTGTATTAGAAACAATGTGGCCAGCAGGACTGGGGCAGTGACTGTCCCTCTGTACTCAAGACTGATGAGGACATACCTTGAGTTCTGTGTCCAGGTCTGGGCCCTTCACTTCAGGAAGGACATTTTGGTGCTGAAGAATGTCCAGAGAAGGGCAATGAAGCTGGTGAACCTTCTACTGATTAAGCCCTTTGAGGAGCAGCTGAGGGAGCTTGTGGTTGTTTAGTCTGGAGCAAAGGAGGCTGGTGGGGGAACACCTTATCGCTCTTGACAACTCCCTGAAAGGAGGGTGTAGCCAGGTGGGGGTTGGTCTTTTCTCCCAGGCAACCAGTAACAGGATGAGAGGACATAGCCTAAAGCTGCAACAGGGGAGGTTCAGGTTGAATATACAGAAAAATTTCTTCATGGAAAGGACTATTATGCATTGGAATGGGCTGCCCGCTGAGGTCGTGGAGTAATCATCCCTGGAGGTATTCAAGAAATAAACGGACATGGCACTTAACGTCATGGTCTAGTCCACAAGGGGGTGATTGGTCAAAGAAAGGTTGGACCCGATGATGTTATAGGTCTTTTACCAACCTAAAGGATTCTGTGATTCTGTTATGAGCTACCCTTGTCACATTCCGTTAAGGCCAAGGAGTTGAGATCGGATAAGTGGGTGAGGAGATGTTGGCCCAGTTTAGCTGTTGGCTCCTGTCTGGAAGTTGCATTAGATAGCCATAGCCTGACAGATTGTATTGGGCAGGCTCAACCAGTCAGGTGAGCAGGCAGCTCATGAGTGCTGAGATGGTCTCCTATAGAACCTGCACCTTGGTTAGTAGGTCATTCCTAGTCAGGATAGACAGCCCTCCCCGGAAAAAAGCATTCTGCTGCATGTTGTGTTTTGGTTCCAAAACTAGTTCTGTGCAGAAAGGAGATAAAAGTGTGTTCATCTGATGATTTTATCTAAAGGTACACTCACTGAAAGGGAAGGGGAAAAAAAAGCCTAAAAATTCCAGGGTGTCTTTGAGTTACAAAGGAATCTTTCAGCAAAGTGTTTACTAGGCCAATTTTTACTAGGAGCCCATGACTCCTGCCTTGAATAAGATTATTTTGTTTTTAAATTGAAGCAAAATAAATAAGCAAACTTTGTCCAAGAGTCATTAAAACGATTGGAAGAATTAGCCAAGTAGGTGCACTAACTGGTGAGGGTAGAAAGACTGAGATGTTTTTTATGGCTAGACCAAAGAAATTAAGGAACTCTCTGTAAATGCAACATTTCTCACTACCCATGAAATTGCTGTTGCCACCAATTTTCCTACACATGATGCATCAGCAGGTTTCTGGCAGGTGCCTTAAGGAAACATTTTTGCACTCTCTATTCCCCTTAGGAGACTCTGTTTTTCAGACTGCCATTTGGGTTGTATTTGGCAGCCACAGTGATTCACTAGAAAATGAAACACATTTTTGATTGTATAGAATACACTCAGGTCTACACACAAGATGATTTGATCAGGAGAAAAATGGTGGAAAAGTGAGTCCAGATGCTCAGAGCCACTTCTGGAAGACCCAGGCTTGGGTCCTAAATCAAACCAACAAATGAAAATTCCATAGTACAAATGGCACATCAGAGAAAGAAGGAACTTGGGAAAAAAAGTTACGTGCACAGAAAAATCACAACTGGTTTGAAAGTATCATCACCTACCCCTATTAGGATACAAAGAAGGAACCAGCCATCTGAGAGCTAGTAGGCCAAACTGTCTTGTGTAAACCATGAAAATCTGCAGAACTTGTAAGATAAACCAGCTTGTTAATCATTCCCCGACAAATAGAGCTGTGACTTCTTCACTCAAAAGTGGCATTTTGCACAATCTTAATCCAATAATACAGAGAATAGGATGGATGTATGGAAGCTGCTAGCAAAAACCTGGGCATCCTTGAATTTAAATATAGATGAGTTTGGTCATAGAAATTGGATGGAGAAAGGGGTTTGTTGTTTGTTTTGGAATAAAAAACCAGTATTAGCTGTGTCTAGAAAACAAACAAACAAAAAAGTATAAATGGATTTTCAAAAAAGTTATTTATTTACTTATTGGTTAATTGATTTTCTGAGAATATTTAGGCTTACCTTCTCCCATGGTCAAAACCTGAGCATTTACTTTCTGTTCCTTCCAGCGCCCATTCTGAGCACATGCTGTTTGTGAGTGCTGTTTGCTACATGGGTTAAGAAAGACACCAGAGAAGGACAAATATAAAGATGCTTTTGCAAGCCACACTACTCTGATATGGGCTAAGCTAGTTTACAAGTGATTTTAAAATCTGTCAAAAGGCTTCTGCTTGCTTCCTTACAAAAAAGATAAAATGTTTGAGTAGGAGCCTGCTCACCTTTTTTCTATTGGTTCTCAGTCTGTTAAGTGTTCTCTCTTCTCTCATTTTATACCTTTTCAACACCTTTTGAATTTTTTGTTTTCAGAAGCACTCCTCAACTGCTTTTGCCACCTTACAAAACTTAACCATGCTAAGTGCTCCTGTCACTGCCTGCTCCCTACAATACCACAACCACAACCACAAACATTATCCTGTCTTCCCTCTTCCTCTTACCAAGAGTCTTTTGGCAATACTTTGAACAGAGGAAGTAGGATATAAAGTGTCACTTCATTTCCATTTTTAAGCAAACTTTAAAGAGATGGTACTCGGTTAGAATATCCCCATATGTTATATGGATGTGTAAGTTTCTTATAACCTGGGTTCTTTCTGATCTCATAAACTAAGGCTGCCTTCTGTCAGTGGAGTTTCAGAGAGTAATGATATTCACCGTCTGCTCAAGTGGGATACTTAAGTCTGGATTTGAAAATTCTTAGTACGGACTGAAGGGCTAGGTCAAATTTAAGAGCTACATCAAGAGGTGGTAATGGCATGGAAAGGTTTATTTGCTAGCAATAGCTCAAAAATAGCATAACAGCTGAATATAAATTGAAGATTTCAACTTCCTAAATGCTGTGTAAATCTAGTGACAGTGGAGAAGCTCCAGGTATAAATAAATGTATTTTATATAGAAAACTGTCTTAACCTGATTGTATCAATTCAATATGCATATAATGCAGTTATTGTCAGTGGAATTAGTTTTGAGCACTTCTAATTTTGCTCAAATAGTGCTTGGCTGTAGAAACCAGATACCACCTGGCTAAACTACAATTACAGGTAGTCTATAAAGAAGATTATACTTGAGAGAGAGAAGGGAGGAGATATAATTTACCACAAACTGAAACAGTTTTGTCCAAAAAAGGATTATTTTTTAAAAATAAAATTTAAGATTTTTAAACAGGAAAAATATTCTAATTAAAATGTTAGTTTACTTAAACCAACATGTAATTGTATAGTTTATACAATAGATATACCATATACTTCATTTTAGTAAAATGTGCAGCTAACTGTAAATAACGTTGAGGCAAACAAAAAGAGGTTAAAATTAAGGTTTATAAAACTAAATAAGAAAAATAGTATAAAGCGCTCTGAATTTACTTGCTTACAGTATTTGCTAACTGTGAAGAGTCATGTGAGGTGTCACCTCAATCTGAACGTATTGGCTTCTGTCTGCTCTCGCTGTTGTGATGGAATACTGTGGAGTCCTTGGCACAGCTGCCATCTAGCCAGCCACTTCAAGACTTTAATTCTTTCCTCTGGAAATCAGTAATGGTGGTCAGGAACACATGGTAAATCACAGTTTGGGGACACTCAAAATCGTAGATATTCACAAGATACTTTTCTGCCTGTTTACAAGGCAGAAACAAGGGCACTGAGATAATACTACAAGGAAAGAAACTCTGGCAAGATGATAAAATCTCCGTCACTTCCCAGAATATGCTATTTTGAAGGATTCTCAGCAGCAATAAATGCACCAAATAATTGTTCTGTGCCTAATCTACTTCATTTAAGGGTTAAACCTGAAAATACATGCTCAGCCTGTATTATTCTGTGTCTGAGAGAAATCATTCCAGAGATGACTGAATAAAAGACAATATCCACAAGTGTGTAACCCTTAATGAAATTCGTGCTGATCATTATGTCGGCGGCCAGCTGCAGTCACATGGGAAATTTTATTAGGAAGTTTCCTTTGCCTGCTGAAATCTCTCCATGCTCCATCCACTACTAGTATGATGTGGAAAAGAAGAGTAAGGAAAAATAACCCAGACATGTATCCGTCCTGGATATTCAGATGAAGGGATGCGTGAGAAAGCACAGCTTTGTGTTTATCAGAAAGATGGTTCTGCAAATCAAGGTTTTGGTTATGGGTATTCTTTTCAAAAGCTATTTATGAGAAAAAAAAATTAAAATCACTGCTCAACAAGTTATTGCTGAGGTTTACATGTGGGACAAGGAGGCCAATTATATGAATAGGCACAAAACATGCAGGAATTGCTCTGCAAGGCCACACAGTCAAAAACATAAATGTATGTGGGTAAACCAATGTCAAGCTTGTTTACACATGAATAAATCCTAATTAGAGAAATGGAAAAATGTCTGAATCTAAATTTAAAGTGGAGACTGTTCATGAGAGTCACGGGTGACTAAAAGTAATTAAGGCCATCACTTAACTAAACAGATGTAACAGATTAACCATGTGTTTCTATGTTTGATGTAAGTTTTTGTTTTGGATACACTGCAGTTTAAAGTCCTTTAATACTGCGCGAGCTACATCTGCCATTATTTTGATTTGGTGTATTTCTTGTTGCAAATGCATTTCGCACTGGCTGACATTTAGTTTGTCTAAACAATTGAAAGTGTTTACAACAAAAAATACTTGTTCAAGCAAGCTACAGTACAGAGAAATACATTCAAAATGTAAAACAAAAGATGCACAGGAATATAAAATACATTTTAATGCTTCCTTTTGCACAGATTTTTGCTAGAGATGGATTTCGATAAAAGCAGAAAAAGGAAGCACAGTTTCATCCAACACTACTCAACAAAACTAACTTTTCTTACAATATAATATTCTTTTTTTATTGTGTTGAGGACTTTTTTATTTCCAGCCTTGTAGAGCTCAGATGTGCTAAGTTCTTAAGAGTAATCGTAATCCACCAATACTTCTCCCCTACTACTTCCTCTATGGAAGAAGATAAAGTAGCTATTGTTTAACACAGCTTATTCTCCTGAGCTTTCCACCCAGACAACACAAAGTTGCACATAATAAACCTGCTCTGGTAATTACATTGCAGACGCAACACTATGAATAAGATTGCATTTCACGCATACATTAAAACTGGAGCATTTCTAACAAGGCTGAATTCTCCTCCTATTACAGGAGAGAGGAATTTTACCTATGTTTTATTCCATTTAATATTGTATTAATCAATTTGCATGCATGTGCATGTATGTGCCTTGTGTGTGTGTGGTTTCATACTTGCTGAGACAATGGCACACCTACCTTACACAGGGTTGGGAAAGAAGGAGCTAAAGACAAAGAGTGTCATTCAGAATTGCCCAGAGTCTCATTGTATGGTGATGAGACTTAAACGTTGTGTTGCAAATTCTCTGCATGAATCAAATGGAAGAAAAAAATGGGTGAACTCAATTAGTTTTAATAGAAAGTTATGACTGATGATGCTCTCTGTCTCCAGGTTGGCTAACCAAGTATATGATGTTCCTGATTGAAAACCTATGAGACTGGGGATGATCGTAATTCCCTTTCTCTCACAATATTGTGACAAAGATCCTTATTACCAACAACTGTGTTGAATTGTCACAGTGGGCCTCAAAATTTCTGATTTATGACCCTTTACCCCTGCTCCACCAGAAGCTGCATTTAGCAAGTCAGTCTCTGCATTAGCATGTTTAGTTTTTATTTCTTTTTTAAGAATGAACATAACTAACATTTTAAAAACTGAGTAAAATAAAATATCTTTTGCAGATATTTATGATGAATGCATTTCCTGCACACTGCTTTGGGAAGTTCCATTGGATTTATAGCATTTGTTTGCCAGAGAGCCACTCTCTAACCTCAGGTCACACAGGTTTCACCCATCTAGAGTCCTCAGCCAGCATTTTTTTGAAGGGAAGACACCTGTGGTTTTCTTTGGACTGAAATATTCCTGTGAATCAAAATAATTGAACACAACAGTTAGGGGAAAGTACCCATGAAGCCTAATATTAGCCATCAGAGTTGAACTCAATGTTCCTTTTGGGTCTCTTCTAGCCCAGGATATTCTGATTCTGTGATTCTAGCCCTGGGAACCTCATCTCCCACACTTCACTCTCCAAAGGCAGTAGCAGTTCCAGAGGTCAACTGTCTGCTTCAAACACCCCCCACAGGAGCCTTTCACCTTTTCCATGGACTACTAAGAGAGCTTAAGGAGGCCAGCCTCAGCCGCTGCTAGGTTTGTGTTTTGTGCACTCATTTGTCTCTCATATATACAGTCTGGAACTCAAAGAGTCATACCACGAGTGATGTCAGCTAGCACAGCTAGACGAAAAAGGCCTTGAAGTACTAGGTCATCTTGTCTATCCTCTACTTGCGTGGGGTCGTTTCCCACACAATGCATGAATATGCCACCCATAAAGGCAGCTGGTAAGAGCAGCAACTGAGTCTGAATCACACAAACAAGGGGGGAGGGAATTTGTGTAAACTTTGTAGTATAAGAAAAGGACATTTTCCCCAGGGTTTTAAGGACTTCAGTCTGACGGTTCCTAGGAGCTGTAAATCTTCCAAATGTTACCTCAGTAACTGAGAATTTTCCTGGTGACATTGTAGCTTTATGCTGCCTCCTTCTGTTTTTACAGAAGATGGAATATCTTCAAGAAAAATACAGATTAGGCATTCCTTATGCTTAAAATAAAGTGAGCATATTACACATTACACACATTATACACATTACACACATTATACACATAGCACATTACAGTGACAAAATCAACCAGCCTAGAGAGATGTTAGGTCTGGAATGACTTCTCTCCATTTTGCTGAGATCAAGAAGGCCTGTTTAAGCAGCCTTACACTGCTCAAATAAGAAGCAACAAACTCAAGGTATGATGCTGAGGGACAGGCATCAGTAAAGTCAGAGTTATGGAATCAAAGAAGTGACTATTTAAAGCCACATCTTGGCTTTCAACTTACCCATGATCGGACAAATGAAGCTCAGCAATTGTGGCATTCAAGCCATTCAACACCTATATATAATCTTGGGGACTGCTATCATTACTTTTTATCCACTATCTTTTCTCTCTCTTTTGGCTGTGTGAATGATCCCTCAAACATTTATGAAGACAGCCATTTTCATAGAATCCCTAGGATTGTATTTATCTCTGGACATTCTACAGCCTGACAAAACTGACTGAAATCAGCAAGCACATTTATAAGCTATAAAGCTATTCTCTGTGTTTAAAAGCTTTCGAGACTGACACATATGCATATACCCAACCATGAAATATTTTTTTTTCTGAAATGAATTTGGGTTAAAAAGAAGATAGGACGATTACATTTTGCCATGTATTAATATTTAATACTACACTTTACAAGTATCAGATAAAGTTCTCATTTCTTCTCATCGGAAATGTAAGGCCAAAATTAATTTACATGCAAAATTTTCTAGATAAAGGTTGCGGTATTTGAACCTTCTGTAAGAAAATAAATGATTGACAGCTGCCTTTCAAACTCAATTTGATAAATGAGTGATCAACATTTAGTATGATGCAGTGAAGGACACCTTTTGACCACATCTGAGTCAGGAAATGTAAATGTGAAGCCACTAAGAATGTCAGAACTACTACTTATTTTACATAGAAGATTCCCTATTACCAGGCTTGTCAAAAGAGTCAGGAATGTCTAAAGCAAGCATATCTACAAATTACAAAATGGTGATACAAATATTGAGTAAATATATTGGGTTAACAGCTTAAAAACAACTGAATTAATTGTTCATAATTTTATCCATCTTAGGTTTCCATATAGAAACCTAGTTGCATATTTTTTAAAAAAACTGTTATTTTAAAATAGATTGGTATTCACAAACTCCTTAAAGTTTCATAAACCCTCATGGTCTTGCTATTTCATTTCCAGTTATAGTGGGCTCTCTTTTGCAGGATGAGTGGACAATACTGGGACCAAGAAGAAAGAAGATATTTTTATAAAATGGTTTACTCTTGACAGGAAAACATTCCTTGTCCTGTTGCAGCTGACACTAGGGAGCAAATGTAGTTTTTCTGCATTCAGCCTTTTTTATCACTTAGATTTTGAATTCTCTGCAGCGTAATCTTTCTGTAGTGCTATGAGATCCTTTCTTCTCTACAAGAACACATCATAATATTAACAATGAGTACAATAGTCTTATCTTCTTTCCACATCTCACTTAAGAAGCAATTTACTTTTGATTGATGTCCCAGATCATCTTGTGTCCAGTTCCATTCATGTCTGTAAAAATATTTACTTGTCCTCTAGAAAAGAATGGCCCCTGATGTAAAAGAGTTGATTTCTGAGCCAAATCTGTGGTCAGCTGTCTCTTCCTCCTGAAATCCATGAGAATTGATCCCAACATTAGTCTCAGAGCACGAAGATGTGGAAAGTTTTCTACAAATGACTGTGTGTGCCATGCGGTTAGAGCTTTTCATGCAACACATTACAAATTCTGGCAAAGGCCCATGGCCAAAAAATTATAATATGCCTTACATTGATATGTTCAACAGCTCACCAACTTTTGGAAGGCTATATACCATATTGCTAGAACCATCCATTTCCAGGCTTTAATCCAGCATCTGAGATTGTTTCATTTCCCTGCTAAGAATGTAATTAAGATTGCCGAAGAGTCTTTACATATTTTGAAATTAAGCTATAAATCCAAATGCCATTAAGTTGCCAGGAAACAGTCCTGTCTGTTTTCTGACCTTCTGGTCATGGAACTTTCATGTTTGACTTCTACCCAAAAGCTGGAATTAAATGTACGATATTGTGTAATGTTTAGGAATTATGTCTTAGACACGAGTGGGAAAAAATCAGCTATAGACAAAGCTGCTTGCAGGGAGTCCTGCCTTGGGTGTTAACAAAAGGGAATCCAGGACTTATTATCATGTGGGAGAGGGAAATAGCAAAACATGACTTTGATTTTCTGGAAGAGAAGATTGGAACAGTAAACTGTCCTCTGAGATATCAAAGGACCTTGAAAATAAAGGAGCCCAAAATATAAGCTTCATTGACTTCAGTGCAGTTTGGCCAAAGAGTATTATGACTTAAAGTGGTTAAATCCTGGTATGTGCCTGATACCACTTTTGCCAACAAAAGTAGAAGAGAAACAATTTTAAACTTACATGGAAAGCACAGGCACATTACCTTCACAGTAAAAATAATTCTGCATATCCATTATATTTTTATGTAAAATGTATGGTTTATGCTTTGCAATGTGATTTAATTTAGGAAAAGTATAGAAAAAGAATACTGTTCTTGAAACACTTGTACATCATTGAAAGAGCAATGGAAGAATTTTTTTATTATTTGTTTCTTTTAGGCAACTTACTATGTATTAGAAAACTTCCTCCATGTTTAATTGTTTTGTGGGTCTCTGTACATTAATAGAACCAAGTGGAAAACATTCTTTTCAAACAGCAGTATACTGTCATCTGTTTCTAATTACTTCATCATGTGTTCATTTGTCTTTGCTTTTAACACATCTTTTTTACACATTTGTATTTGTGCATGAAAGCCATTTTATAATTGCATAGACATATATTTCACATCAGCTGAGGAGACTATGCTGAAAATCTCTGTGTAGTGGAGGCTGCTTGCTGTTAGCCAGTTCAGACTATTTATTCCTTGCTGAGCTATTGAGAAACCCTTCAGTGAAATAACTTTTCAGCATGGTAGGTTCACATTGGATGCAGATACCAGTGGTGGGCACCATTTCACCCAAAAGGGGCTTCTTGTTTCAGTTAGTTGAGTAAGATTCCCATAAAAATTAAGGGAAGACATATGCACCTTATAAGGGCCATGCATTTTAGCTGCCCAATTTATGGTGAAACAAACTGTTCTTTGGAAAAGGCAAAGTCGCTCCTTTGATGAGAGGACATAAGATTGATTTGTTTAGACCAGACACCCAAATTTTAGGCTGTCAGAATAAGGAGGGATGGATCCTGCCTCATCTGCTTACAATTAGTTGTGATTTTTTGTCCTAATTTCCTAACACGGTCAATGAGTGTCTCTGGATAAGGCCTTGTTAGTTGTGCTGTAGCTTAGCAACAAGAGACGTGAAATGGCTACCTCAAAAACAGTAAATAATAAAAAAAGAAAATACTATGTTCTAGTGTGGGTCAGTGAGTTCTATAAAAGCATGGAAAAGAAAACTTAGAAAAGTAATGAAAGTTTAAACTCATATGCTTAAATTACTGGCATACTGGAACGATGTTTTATCCCTGTAAGAAGCAAAGCTGCATGGGACAGACTCACATTGCTCTAAGGACAGGTGCCAAGAGCGAGTCTGTCCTCCTCAGTGAGCAGCTGACCCAGATAAACAATTACCAAACAGAAGGCTTACTTGTGCACATATTTTTTCCTTTATGGCACCTGCTATATTGGCCAAGCACTGCAGCAAATCCAGCTTCTGCCCCAGATTTGGATGGAGCAGCTGTGATTCCCAGCAGCCCACGATGGCGGTGAGCCCGGCCAGGCAGCCCGAGCCCTGCACCCCGTGCCGAAAATCTGCGCTGCCTCTGAGCTCTCTGAGCTCTCTGAGCTCTCTGAGCTCACTCTCCTCTGGCCCTGCAAGCACGCTGGGGCTGCGGGAGCATCCAGAGCTGCGTGCTTGGAGACATTTTGGAATGCTCCTCTTGGAAGGAGCTGGGAAACTTGAAGGCATTCACTGTGCTGCTGGGACGCTGTGAACAGCAGAATAAACTTTCCTGTAAAAGGGGCCATTTGGGTAAATTCATCTCGTTCTCAAATAATTTTTGGAAAGTCCTGTACACCTGCACCACAGTGGATTTTCTGAATATTAAGTAAAGGATTTCTATTTCATATAGACATATGAAAAATGTATAAATATATATTTTAGAAGTATTTCTTCTAAAAGCACTTGCACTTTGAATGTATAGATGGCCAGGCCTCAAAAAATGATTTAAGTGTTTTTTTTAAAAACAAGCCAAATATTTTCAAGGCATCTGTTTTTGGTGAGAGCACACTGATCGTTTTGTAGAATATTTATATATATCTTCATGCTTACAGATATTTTAAAAGAAAACATTTATATTGTGGTTTCTGAATCAAACAACATTAAGTATGTAAATAATGAAAGACTGGACACTTCTTTTTTAGTTGGTTTTTTTTAAGGTTAATTTTTTCGAGATCTGCACTTAAATGTAACTTGAATGGGTTCATATGTAGTTAGGTGCCTTCAGACATGAAAAAATAAAGACTCATTTGTTTGAGGGAGATTTCATACACTTTGATTGACATTGAATTATAGGCCAGAATTTCTTTAATGTAAGCATAACTTAGAAGTATTTCAGCTGAATGTGGGACAAATGGAACAGCTGAACTGTAAAAAGCATAAGAATAATTAAACCTTTTTCATCTGAATGAATTGTGTACATTTTTTTATGAAGTTCACAGCCATGTGAAATTCCCTTCTTTCTGTAGCAACTGGTTTGGAGGACAAAAGAGACACAGGAGGGATTACTTGCATTTGAGATGGGTATGTTTTGAGTTGTCTTCATAATCCTCAATTTGTCCCAGATTTGTCAAGAAGATTTTCCAAGTTTTACTGACCCTTGAAATGAGCTCAGGCTGAACTTCTAAAGTATAGATTGCCTGTCAAGCTAATCCTATCTCTGAGCTCCACAGAAAGTTTACAGTTTTTTCCAAGCCATGGAAAATTCATGATTATGGTTGAATATTGCTTTGAGTTTTAGGGTTTACATGAGCCCAGAAATGCAAAGTTAAACTCAGCAAGTGTGTGAACCCTCAGAAATGGGAACCACCCAAAAGAAAAGAAAAAAAAAGAAAGAAAATATAAAAAGGAAAAAAAAATATTGAACCCTGGGGATGAGAAACTGCCAAAGTTCTCAGAGATTCAGTATATGAAAAAGAATGTTATTACAGCATGAGAAACTCTCATGTCAGTAGAATAACACTATTTTTAAAAGTGTTGAACTGTCACACTGCTTTTGGAAAAGACGCCATGACTTCCTAGCTCTAATTTCTTATTCAAAAACCATTCAAATATTTAAACTCAGTTAAATATTTTCTTAATTTAAGAAGCTGCTTTATTCAATTTTATTATCCCTGAGAATGGAAACAGTAATAAAAATTTGCAATAGTGTAATTTCAAGAGAAAGCAGATGACCATCATGTCTGTAAGGGGGTGAAAAGAGTCCTCAAGGAAAAACTATGATCATCTTTCTGAAATGCTATTTCTTGCATTGAGATATGCACCATTCAGATGACTAGCAAAAACTTCTGCAAGAGACTGCACCTTCTTGTGAGGCGACTCAAATCCCATGGATTTTCGTTGCTTAGCAAGTTGCTTGTTGCATGGTTACAATTTGCAATATACAAAACCAAAGATAATAAACAAAATCAAGCCAGTGGGGAGGTGTTGGCAAATACTTTCGTCAGTAACAGATGCTTAAATTATTGTTACCTGCATCCAGATTTCTCAGTCTGTCCTCCACTCCAGCTGAATTCAATGGGATTTTTTGCATCATTCAAAATACTGTAGGATTTGGCTCTCTTAATTTTCCCAAGATACTCACTATGGAAAGACTTCCCAAATAACAACCCCAAAAATTTCTGGGCCATTAAAAAAGTCCTTGTATTTGATATAAGTGAATCCTCCTGCAGAACTGAACAGTATGCAGCAAATTTTGGGAGTAGTACTCCCTATATTTTCAGAAAAGAAATAAACCTTTAACACAGATTACCAACATCTCTTTTTGCTTTGAAAACATACTGTTTGCCATCCTTCAGGTAATACTCAGCATCTTTCCAGACAGCCACAGTGTTCTCACTCTTCGTTATGATACATGTACAGGACAAACATGAGTGATGATGAGATTCCGCTCTCCCATCTTACACTGACAACACAGGCTTCAAGTCTGAGCCACTTCTTTGCACTCCTAAGATGAAAGAGAGAGGTGGACAGCTGCCAAGGGTGACTTTTGAGCCTTCTCAAAAGTCTTTCTTTTTAAGGGCAGGTCCTGACAAAACACCTCTTTGTGTCTCCTCTGTCATAAAGAGAGCCTAGTTGACTACCTTAGGCTAAATATTTCCAATTCAGCTAATTAATCTCATCTTGTCAGCCTAAAAGTGTAAGAGGCTGAGACAACTTTCTCCCCTGTGCTGAGACACCTACTCGAAGACACCCCACTGTTGATTTGTGTGTTCCTCTTGCCAATGCTCTGAAGTATCTCAGATGCCTCAAAGCACTCAGGCAGAAGGAGCTACAACCATACCCACACCGTCTTGCTGTTAGCAGCCATCTGTACCCAAAGGGAACACTGAAGGTTTAGCCAATAGGCACCTATTCACAGACATTTCACGCATTTTATGTCTCCACAAATAAAGCCTGACTGAGATACCTCCAACAGCTTATGACAGCTCAGTTTTGATTTAGTGTATTGCTTGGTTTGCAGTTTGAAATTTCTTCTTCTGTTTCAGGGCAGAAGTATTCAGGCTTTCAGGTTTTCAAGTCAGAAATGTTGCTTTCTTACCCCCAAAACCAAACTCAATAATGACAGTAACAGTAATGGATCACCCCCCCTACTTCTCCTTTAAAATTTGCCCTGTGTCCTTTTGGCTCTCCTGACTGGAACAGAAACCCTGCCACCTACAACAGCAACAGTTCTGTTCTACTGTTCCCTTATTTGGGAGTAGGCAGTGGACAATGACTTTGACAATTTCCTGCTTGTGTGCCCATGCATCATTACAAGGCCAGGCATACAATATCATAGGTGTGCATTTTATGAATGTCATATGTGTAATGTCAATCAGTTTTGTCTTTCCAATTTATTTAGTGAATGAAAAATGCCTCCTCAGAAGCCAAGCACTGCCTCCTATCCTACTTCAGGCTGCACTGTCTTTTAAATGACAACCTGATAACTGCAGTCAAAGCAAAACGAGTTTTAACACCTCTCTCTTACATTTTCAGATCTAATTTATCTTCACATTTAACACATTATATATAATTCTATGTATTTCTCTGCAAAGTTTACATAGAGAGATTTATAAATTGTGCCATCTTTTATATTTCTGTCTCCTTTTCTCATGTATGTTTACTTTTCTGTAATTACAGAGATATTGCCTATAGAAACAAATTTTCATTCCCACCTGGTGAAAAATATCACAGCTAAACTTTGTATGAAATGTTAGGAATACACACCATGGGCTCTTTTTTCTTTTGTTTTTCTTTTTTTTTTCTTTTTCAGGGGTGGAAAGGGCTAAGACAGACCTTTCCAAAGATATAGAATATTAATATCATTCCTCAAAAGTCTCATTTTTCATAACAATGTTGCCCTTTAAATATATATTACATGACCAAAAGATGTTTACATTGCTAATGATATATTTATATATACATAGTAGGGAAAAAATACTTTTTTTCCTGGTATATCAAATAAATCTGTGGATAAGTTTATATGAAAAGGTTCATAAATGAGTTGAACAGGGCTCACTAAAGCAAAAAAGACAGAAAAAAAAGAGCAAAAACTCATTAAAAGTTGTCCCTTTTAATATTTTGGGGAAAAAAATTACATTTTTTTAATTGAGCAAAAGCAGTGTTTTGATTTTTCAGTAAACTTAACTTTCAAAAAATTAAAATAAGAGTGGCTGCATTACCAAAATACATCAAATTAATATACATGGGCAGTGTTAAGGCTGCCCTGAGTAAAGATATTTGATAATTGCAAGATGAACGAAGCTGAGAGGAACTTACGACTTCATTGCATATGGCGTTTTCAATTGTATACTGTTTCATTTTCCTCTTGAAGTAAATTATGCATTCAACAGTAAAATAATACTAAGGCTTTTTTGCCTTGAAGAAAAAAATCTATTTTATTGGAACATCTTTGTCATGAAGTTCAATTAACATCACTGAAAATCCCAAAGGATCATTTTCAAAATCAGAAAAATTGTTTCCATTTTTTAAAAATTTTGCTATTAATTTGGAATCTTGCGTGCTTTCCCAGTCAATATTATTTATTTAAAAAAATATGTCAACAGAGGTAGTGTTGCATGATGCTTACATGCTGTAACAAAACATAGCTGTTGAAATCTTTCATTTCAGTTTTACAGAATTGCTGCTTCATGCTGATTGAAACAGCTTTTTTTTCCCTATCACAGCACATTCTGTACTTTGATTATGTTTAAGCCATTTGCATTTTAACACAGGTGATATATGAGTGGAGAAGGTCTTGAAAAGAGCAAAACCTCCCACAGAGTGGGAAAGATTCCAGCTTTCATGAACTGTACAGCCAAAAGTTGGTTTGACACACCATGTTAACTCCAAATTAATTAAAAATTTGATGTAGGATATTTTAAAATTACTGGTCATAATTCTGTAGTCAAGGCTGAGTTTCATATTTATATATTCTTTAGACTCACAGTCTTAAACTCATTAAAATCTGAAAAGAAAACACTGGGGACAGGAAAATATATACATTATAAATACCTCTTAAATAAGTACAGACTGCTTAAGCTAATACAGGTAATAAGCTAATAACATTTTACAGTGTTAAGATCATTCTGTGACTGATGTAAGGAGAGGAGGTCTAGGGATGTTCTGTACTCTCTTGAGCTCTCCTGTAGACTCGAAGCCCTGCAGATCATGCCAGTGTGAGTACCAAGAGCTTATAAGAATGGATTTCAGCACACACTGTGGTGCTCCTGAGATTCCATACAGTGACAAAAGCACATAGGGAGACAATAGGGCCAGCAGGTGAACCCTCACTTGACTGAGACAGCTCCCTGCATTGCCCCACTGCAGTAGCAGGGCAAGAAAACAACTGTGCCTGAGGGAAGGATGCCCAAGACTACAGTATGCAGTAATCAAAACATCTCCCTTCAGTCAGGAGAGCTTTTTGGTGGCCTGCCCTTAGCCCACGCATGGACTCATCTGTGGGAACTGTTCCTTCCATGGTGGTTAACAAAATCATGATTACTGGTACTGACTGCTAGTAGTGACTTCATCCTCACGTGTGTTGAAAGCCATTCTGTACCCAAATCAAACAGAAAACCAGTCCCTAAACATTTAGTTTATAACATGGTACAAGAAGTAGGTTTGGAACATAAATAAATGTCAGGTTGAGATAACTGGGCAGTGGGTTGACTTTATGGAGTAAGTTCTGATGATAACTCTTCATTAGCTGGAAGGTAAATGTGGGCAAATGTGCTGTATACAGAATATAAATAAATAGATTATAAATATACATATTAATTAACTCTTCTATGCATATATACATTAAAGAATATAGAAAGAAACACAAACATACTTTTTATCCAATTTCCTACTCCTGTAAGGTTTTAATGTATTTTGCAGTCCTCTAATATTTTGTTGTTTGCTCAGATCCTTTCAGCAAGCAGATTTTTACCTTCCAGGTATAAATAACTACAGAGGGAAGGAGACAGGTGTTTAAAAGAATTCAGAGTTGAAACTCTTCAAACTAGACGGTGTCTCTGATGAGAAAGAAACTTTTGTTTGCTTTATGTCTTTATCCTGAAAGAGATCAGAAAGCTGTTGAGAGTTGTAAAGTATTGTATACATAAGGTTATTCCATTTGATTTAGCATTTGACAGGGTGTATAGACATTTTAAATCCCTCTATATACTTTGAACTTCTAACTGAAAGTCTTCTCTTTGTGATGCAGTTGCTGAGCTTACATTAAAAAGTCCATTGGATTCAGTAATGTGGAATAATGCGTTAACTTTTTTTAATCACAATGTGACTAGTCACTAGTCCTAACATGAAAAAAGGGAAATAGCTCAGAGTAAATGCAAGTTTGTGATGACTGGAAAAGAGGTCATATAAGGAACTTCCTGCCTGAGTTCTCTGGAATCTGATATGCTAAATCAAATGAAATATTTAAGCTCTGTCAAAAGTGAGACATCAAGTCTTTGTCACATACGTTAATATCAATACTTTAAGGTACAAGTTGGCAGAGTCCTTGTATGTGTTAATATCTCCATAAAAAAAATACTACTGATCTGAATGCTCTAGCCAGTTGAAGATTCAAGTCTGAATCAGAATTACATGACTTGGATAATAAAGTAATTTTGCCCCGTATCTCTGAGAAAGTAATTTGTTTTGACTTAGTAGATCAGTTCTCTGTTTGAAAGAAGCAACTTTTTCACAACCTTTTTTTTTTTTTCAAAAAATATTGAATAGTGTTTCACATGATTTGGCCAAGTAGCAGTGTATGCCTAGTAGGGCTTTACACTTTAAAAGAATTCTTCAAAAATTACTGGTATACACAGTCAAACACACTTCCTTTTCGCCATTGTAAATTCTTATTTTCATGCCTTGGTAGTTAGCTTCAATTTGTCCCATGAGTTTCTTCTGAGACTCCCTTCAGACAGGAGGAATTAGCTCACCCATGTCTGTCAGTAACAGACAGGACTTTCTGTATCTTGTTGAAATGGGAAACTGCATCCTGATCTTTTTTCTAAGATATTGTCCTTTTTTTGACCAGGACAGCACTTAGTAGATCAAAAACCCCAAAGAAAATGTGTATTATGAGGGCTGCTGTGTTATGAAGAAGATAGCACTGATCACAGCCTGCATGACCTTCTGTAGTGGTTTAAGGGTTAACTTGGGCAGTAGCCCCCGATGTCTCTTCTGTGAGATAAGCATTAGGAGGAAAAGCAAAGCAGGTACAAAAACTTAAAGAATATAAACAAGTTTATTAACAGAGTTAAAAGAGGGAAAAGAAAGTCAGACTAAACCTTCAGAACACCTCTCTCCCCCCACCTCTGCTCCCTTCTACCACCAACGTAAAAGAAAAACACAACCCTTGAGAATTCTAGTCAGTTCACCACCTATATAATAATTTCTGGTTTTCAGTTCACTTAGGGAGAGGAGTCTCTCCTGGTCAAAACCATGGAAACATCTCCACATGAAACAATCTCGTGCAGCTTCAGTGTCACAGCAAAAGCAGCCGCCCGGAATGGTTTTCTGCTGGCATGTGAAAGTCCCTTCCCCCGACTACAGCTTTCCCCACAGCTGCTTCGAGGGTTTCTTTAGCTAAGGGGGTACTATTTTTTAAGGATGAGCTGTTCAGAAACAGAAGTTTTCTTCACTTATCAAAGTGCCTGAAAGGCGTAAGGACCCTCTCTGGGAGTATCCACATGGTCTAGGAACAGAGCTCCCTTTTCTCTCGTAGGATCTCTGCTCAAGTTCCTCATCAAATCACAGCTACTTCAGCATGTACTTATTGCAGCACAGATACTGTTGCTCACAGCAAGTTACAGCTACTTCAGCGTTTGCTTGTTCTAGTACAAGCACTTTTGCTCATGGTTGCAGTTTGAACACTCCAACCGCCCCCAATGCTTTCAAGAAATTACTATGGGTAGTCTAATATATCATAGTCCATCACCATGGTTTTTTCCAACAGAATTTCAGCTTCTAGGATTAAAGCATTTCCTCAGTCTCCTTTCTCGAGCTCTCAGGTTTTTCTTCCTCACTAACTTGGGCATCTTTATAGTGTTTCCTTCACAAGCCTTCACTTTCCTCTCTCCATCTGATCGGGGAGATGATTAGTCTCTGCAGGCTTCATCTGGTCTGGAAAAAATCTTAACAGCACTAAAAGAGTTAATCTCCCCTGGGCTTTGTGGCTGGAGCTTGGAATTTGCTTATCTCTTGGCCACGTGATCCTGCCGGACGGCAGTGTCAGGGGAATTTCAGCTGCTCTGGGGGTGAGGTGAGGGCCATCCTGGACTCTGGGGGGGGGGGGCGTGTCTGGCGAGTTGAAGGGGCTGCAATCTCAGCCAAGCCACCCCTCGGCTGACCCGGGCCAGGCCCGGCTGGCAGAGCCCGGCCTGGCCCAGCCACCCCCTCCAAAGTTTCCTGTTCGGCCACCGGAAGCAAGAGAGGGCTTCCCGGGCTCTGTTCCTTCTTAAAATGTGGCTCACAGAGGCGTGTCAAGTTCTCTAAGTGGTTTAGAAAGTTGCCAATATTCAACCTGGCCAGTTGATTGGGTCTAGAGGAAGCTGAAAGCACCTTTTTGCAAGGAATCACTTCCTGGCAGATGCAGCCTTCTTCAACTACAATTCCCAGCTATCCTAAACCACAACACCTTCTGAGAAAGAAGTAGCACCCCAAAATAGGCAAGAGGTATGTGGCAGAACTGGGAAGGAATTGTCCATGAGGATTAGCCATCAGACAATGTTCTCCTTGACAGGTTAGTGGCACGGAAGAAGCATGGATGGGTGGATGGGCGGGCATGCAGGCATGCACATACCCATAAATCTGTAAGCCACAAAACAGCAGCCAGGGCTCAGGAGCTGTCACTGTCCTAATGGAAACATTTTTAATTGTGGTTTGTGAAATGATTACGTCCCTCCTGAGGATCAATGTCCTTTGCCGTAACCAGCTTGATGCTATGCAGGCACTGCATTTGACTCATCATTAAACTGAGAAAATACCTTCCCTTTGTAGCCTCCCTGCCTTTTCTGAAACTCTCAAATCCTTTCACACAGGATAAAACTAGCTCTCATTGCATCTGACAGGCTTCTCTTGTCCCTGGAAGCATGCATGCAGGCAAGAGCTCTTCTAAACAAGCAGCGAGTTTGTCTGTATCTCTGTCCTTTGCTGTGTGGGATTAGAGACAAACTAAACAGCACCTTTTACTCCTCTCTAGTATCAGGTTTTCAGGGTAAATGCCTCAGTTTTAAGTCAGTCTTGAAGACAGAGGGTCAGACCAAATCAGACAGATTCATTCCCTGAGTTCTTTAGCACTATTCAATGGTACTTTAAAGGGTATTTATGCAGACAGCTGCTGATTTTGCTGACTTGGCTATTAGGAACATCCTTTATTTTTCATGTCAGCCACCACTCAGGTATCAGTGTGACTTACCCACTGCCAGCCACCGGGAAAAATTATAAGTTATGAAATCTCTTCAAGTCACATCCTGACCGTATGCACTTGTTTACTGCATACAAGACAACTTTGACATTCTCCTGCTTACTTCTTCACTTTTCTGGGTAGTGGCAATCTATTCCTCCAGGGAGTTCAGGAGAAAAAAGAAAACAACCAGGAAGCAGGGTTTCAAGGGTCACAAGAAGTGGTTTGATGGGAATTGAGAAGGCGGTCTACATGCAAAGATGTGAACTCCAGAAATCCGAATAGGACAAAGAATTAGTAGTAGCACCATCTAGTCTACATTTTTCATGTCATTTGTTGTTTATCATCTGCGAGATAAAAACCAGATGGAAACAACAGGTTACAGAAGGATGTGTGCTGTGTGACTTAGTAGTCCTGACTAACCCTGTACTCTTTCCACTGACTGGCTAGTCCCGTTCAGCCATTGCCCATGTGCCACGGTGTCATCACATAGTTATGATGTATTTGCATAGCTCAAGAAATATGTATTTTGAAGAGTGGAAAAGAAGTAAAGAAGTAAAGTAGCAAAGAAGTAAAGAAATGAAGGAAGTTTGGTGGTAGCCTTCTGCTATGATGGAGATTTCTGAGATCTTGATGCAGATTTGATCAGTAGTGTTGATTTTTTTAATACCAGAATTATGAATGGAAAAAATAAGGAATATTGGAATTGCTCTTCATTCTTTGTCTTACTGTCTTTTCTTCCTCAAAGTCATTGAGGCAGGGGGTCTCTCCTGCTTTGTTTATAGAGTGGTTAGCCCAGGTTGGGCCCATGGTTGAGCTTAGTGTAAATAATTACAACTGTGCAAATGCTGACTGGAGTTATGCACAGGAGAGGTCATCTGCTCTGATTTTGGTCTCTGACTTTCACTAACTAAATGACTTTTCAGTTTTTTATTCCTACCCCACCAGAAGAGGAGTGAATAGAACATTTTTCCTCTCCCTGACAGATTCCAGGAACTTGATGTAAGTCTTTTCACAGTATAGTTGCATTTATAAGTATTGACAGTCATTTAACAGCCTTTATCCTGTGCCTAGTTTAATGCTGATTCAAGTCACTTAAAAGTGAATCTTTATTGCTTTTCACTTCTGTTGAGGAAAACTTAGAGAGCTATGCCGAGAAATACCAAGCACTTAAGTTTTTTCACGGCTGCAGTTTTAGTCTGCCAATTGTATGAATCTTCCTTCTAAAAGATGGGTTTAGGAGAAAATTCCTTGGCTATAAAGGACCTTCTATAGTCAATACAAAACTAATGTTATTTAAAATACCTGGGTTTTTCTTTGAGTCTTGTGCACTAAATGCACTGTGAAAGAATGGTAATTACGTGATCAAACAAATGCACAATACAACGGGCAACATTAGAATTAGGAGTAACAGAATATGTATGGTCTGCAGAAACTGATTCTCTGGGGTTTTTTTTCTCTGTTGTTGAGGCTTTCTTGGGAGGGGGAGAGTTGTTGGTTTGATAGTTTCTTTGTTTTTTGTTTTTTGGGTTGTTTGGTTTGGTTTAGTTTGGTTTGGTTTGGTTTGGTTTAGTTTGCTTGTTTTGTTTTGTTCAGTAAGGCCTCCAGGACCAACTTAGAACAAAAAATTCCAAAAGGCCCCCACGAAACAGCAAAAATTTAATTTTATTATTGGAAGCCAGGCCGCCATGTACCTCAGATAATCTGGGCCAGAGTTATTCTTGAGGTCAATTAGTAAAATGCCTGTATAGTTCAAAAGGTGATGTGCAGGGGATATAGCAGTATTTTACTATTCAGGAGGGATTATCTAGTAAAAATTGAAAGTCCCAGAGGGTTTCCATATATCACTGGAGGAATTCTGTCTGTGGTAAAGTAGAGTTGTTAATCATTAAATCAGTTTCTCTTAAAGATTATTTTTCTCTTAATAATACTTTCCTGTTTATTTTTTGGACTTGATAGTGCTTTCTCAACTAACCTGCTTTCTACAGGAATGCCATTAATTTTTCCAGAGACAAAAAAGTTTATTTTAAGTCTGGCCAGCAGGGACTACTGGAGTGACAGAAAGCAGAAAAGAAGTAACAGCTGAAATAAAATGTCAGCTTGAACTTGTAATCGATCCTTGTGTCCTAAGGATCTTGTTTTGCAAAACTGGGCTTCTGTTCAAGCATTTGTTCAACCTCAGATAATGAGGGACTGTCCTAGCTTACAGCAAGGTAAATATGGAGATCTTTTATGTTCATTGGATTTGGGAATTACGGCATCCTAACCACTCTCTATGGGCTCTCCAGTAGCTGCTGGTGAGACCTTTTCCCAAAGAGAAATGCAGTAGTGAAAGAAAGAGGCAAGTCAGCTCCTGCAGTGGTAGGCTGGTCTTATTTGGGTTCCAGGTACAAGAAACTAATTTTCAGACTCAAAAAGCCTAGGGCTCAGCATCTTACAAATTCAGGTCAGCCACTCCCCAGGGAGGGGAGTTATGCCTCAAATACCTTCCCTACGCCAAGATCTCTCTCCTTCTCTTTCTGACATTTCAATTTCACCATGTGAGCGAGACATGAGAATTTCAAGTGTCAGGGCTGAGGGATGTTCTTGATATAAGTACCCCGTTCCTTGCCTGAACCTTGCTAACAGTAAAGTGTCTGAGACAAACCCATTCCTCTGCCCTGAGACTGCACACCCGAGCAGGCATAGGGAAGCAATCACAGCAAAGGAAACATTCCTCACACAGAGGCTTTTCTGCTAATTTGAGTTCAAATGGGCTAGAACCAGTCCCAGCAGACTCATTGCTTCTCTCCTCTGTATTCTCTCTCAAAAGTAAAATGAGATGTACTATGGTCTGAGTCAAACTGTATGACAGCTTCCATATCAAAGTACTCTTGGATCCTTTTGCTTAGATAACATGTTTGTTGAAGGCTAGCAACTAGGAGTTTAACCTGCTGGAACATACCTGCTGAAGAACTGGAACCCTGGATAAAAGCATGGATTAGGCACGTAGAGTCTGCGGGTTGAACTCTCTGTGAGATCAAATTGTTTTTATCTTGGATCTATTATACTGGGATTAGAATTGACTAAAATATTGAAAGTTGATCCTGTTGTAATTACATTTTATCTCAGGTTATGAAGGGATTTTTGTTCTCTCACCTTTTTAACTTAGCTTGTTAAATACCAACTATAACAGAAACAACCAAGTTACTATTGCTTTAAATTGTGTTCTTTTGTTCTCCTTTCTCTTTCAAACAACTCCTATTCATGGACAATAAAAACATATTGAAAGAGAGGATGAGAATGACATGTTTTGATACACTGTAAATTTAAAAAACTAGAAGTGATGGAGATTATGAAAAAAAAAGTCTAAACAAAATGTACTCGTAAGGCATTTATGGAATTTTTTAAAAAAAAATGCAAAAGACCTAAGTATGTTTCAAAGTTAATTCTATTTAACACAGCCTCCATAAGAAGGAAAATTTCACCTTTGCGTACCACTTGCCACACAGATACCATCTCTCCTCTCCTCTCCTCTCCTCTCCTCTCCTCTCCTCTCCTCTCCTCTCCTCTCCTCTCCTCTTTTTCTGACGCAATAGAACAAAACATCCCTCTTTTGTATTAAAAATACATTGTTAACATTTATGCAGCTCAGGGAACCTTTCCAGCTTTTACTACCACAGAATTCAGATAGGAGGCCTCCAGCAATTCAGCCTGTATGGAAGGCAGAGGTTTGTTGTCACATTTCTTAAAGAAATTTTTTGAACTTCAGATAAGAGCTGTGGTGAGTCTGATCCCTCAAGACTAAGCAGTTTTGAGTAGGAGTTAACATAGAAGTATTTAGGAGCAATAGACAAAGGCAGAGGACAGATGAACATTACAAGTCCCTCAGAACGCAGGAAATGGATGTCAGGGAGTCAATCATCAGTTTAGTCCAAGCTGACTGATCCTTAATTAGGTTACGGGAGAAAGTCCTGCTCTACCTTGCTCTTGTGAGATTCCACCTGGAGTACTGTGTCCAGCTCTGGGCCCCCCAGAAACAAAAGAAAGACATTGACCTGTTGGAATGGGTCCAGTTCTAATTGGAGGAGGGTTACTAAGTTGATCACAAGGCTGGAATGCCTCTTCTATTCTCTATATTCTATGTCTCTTCTAAGACAGTCTGGGAGAGCTGGAGTTGTTCATCATGGAAAAGAAAATGCTCTGGGAAGAGCTTAATGCAGCCTGCCAATGCTAAAGGGTACAAGAAGTCTGCAGAGGGACTTTTCCCAAGGGCATGTAGTGCTCTTGGACAAGGACAAGGGGCAATGGGCTTAAGCTGAAGGAGAGTAGTTTAGGTAAGACATTAAGGAGAAATTCCTTACTGTGAGAGTGATGAAGTACTGGCATAGGTTGCCCAGAGAAGTTTTGTGGATGTCCTATCCCTGGAGATGTTGAAGACCAGGCTGGATGGGGCTCTGAGTAACCTGGCCTAGTGAAAGGTTCCCTGCCCATGCTAAGGGGTTTGGAACTAGAAGATTTTTAAGGTCTCTCCCAACCAAAACCATTCTATGATCTTATGAAGGTCAAGAAGACTGATTCTGATTTCAGTTAAAAAGAAGATGGTGTTTGGAGGAAGCTCAGAACCAGCAGGAAGGGAGGTCTTAATCAAAAAAAGACTTTGAAGACCTCAGGGAGCCTCACAGGAAGCATTAAAATGTACTGTATTTTTATATGCAAAAGTACTGGGTTTACATAACTGGATAGTGAAAAGTCTAAAAATGTTTAGTATCTATGTGTGTGTAAAGTCGGTCTGAGAAAAGAACACAACTTGGTCTGCAATTTTTGTGCAAGCCACTGAAGTAGTAATTTCTTGGAGAAAAAATTATAAAACAAGCTTGTAGGCTAAATTCTCCTCAGTTACATAGGCATGCTGTCAGTGCCTCAAAAACTCTGAATCAGTCAGCCTAACTTTTGGAAAGAGAATCATGAAGCAAGATTTTCACAGAATCCCAGCATCAGAGCCCAAGAGGATTTTCTTTAAATGGAATAACTCACAGTTGCTGAAATAAGTTTATTTTCTTATCTGACAAGCTGTGGCAAATTAGCCATGCCGCACACCAGCAAAGCTCGGGGTGCAGCTGCTACTGACATCAGAGAGTTGGAATGTGTCTGCAGCACATCCACTGGGAAGAGTAACCAGTCACTCTCTGAAAGCAGACGAGGTGTGAGAAACTATTGCACATCTAATGAGGCCACTTCTATCTTTGTTAAATATACTGTTTATGCTGAAGATGTTTTATGATCATTTAAAGTCAAACCAGAGTGTGAACTCACCTGACATGAGAAAGAACAGCTGGGAGCAAATACTTCCTTCTCAGCATTTTTTTCTCCTTAATAACTTCATTCTCGGAATTTTAAATGCATTTGTTTATTTGCCTTAGTCCAATTACCTTGTCTAAAGTTTGTTTTAAATTTTTAAGTCAATAACTTTATCTTGAATAAATACTGAAGTAGCTAGAGACATCAAGCCCCAAACACCTCTCCAGCTCTGAAGAGCTAAGAGGCATATCTAGCATCACTTCACACTCTTCTGACACCACTTATCAATAGCAAAACATTGCGACAAATTTCAGTCATCTTCACAACATCCCTTTTCCACTGAAGAGCTTAATGTATGTTCTGCAGAAGGAAGAATTGCAGCAAAGCCCAGCTGAAAATGTGCCACACTTACACAGCAAGAGAGCATAGGGTAGAGAATTAGAGACTGGCCACTCACTGTGAGCCAGCCCCTAGCTTGAGGATTGCTAAAATCATCCTTCTCCAGAGCAGTGGCTTCTGGATGCATTCAAGGCTTCACAAGTACCCAGTGAGCAGGTGAGGACTCTCTTTGAACACGTCACTTGTGGCATCACAAGTTCTCCATGGTCCTCCTGCATCAATGTTCTCTAATTCCTTCCCTTCTCAAATGCTAGTACTAATTTTCTCAGAGCTGTAGCTAGAGACATAGGTATAGCAACACAAAATTCATAAGCTGAAATTGTTCAGGGGTTTCATACTGATGCGTACTTACTTTTTCCAGAAAAGAAAGTAGCAAAGGTATCCACACAAATACATATATTTAAGTCCTGATCTGAACCTCACTTTGATGATCCTGCAAATATATCACAGTAAAACAGTACCATTTCATGGAACGTTATATCTAATAGCTGACATAGAGTAGTTTTTCAAACAGACTCTCAGGCCTAGTCGTAACTTTGTCTGAGACCTTATTCTTCATTCTTTTCACTTCAAAATGAAATAAGTCAGTTTATGTGCAGAGAAGGTCAAGCAAACCTCTTTGACTTGCTCTCAGGAATGTATAACTGCTGTTGAATACAGGTGAGAACAACCACTTAACTGATAATTTGAACACTCCTGTTATGTATCCAAGAAAATTGTTGGGTTTAATGTGTTGTTTAGATTTTTGAGTGTTGCAAAGAGCAGATACAGCCAAGGTAGCCTAGGAAGCTCCCAGCTCTGTAGGATACTTGTAGGTACAGCTGCAAGCTGTTAAGCAGCTTAGCTAAATTTGTAGGAAAGGCATAGCATCTCTGGTGACCTTTCAGTTATAAATCTCTGAACTTAGAGTGATGCTGCTCTTTCTACATCCATATGGTCTGTGCATCAGGATTTCTTTCAAGAGGTCCTTAACCCACTAGGAAGGCACCCATCCTCTGAATGCTCTCCTGAATGAATACTCAGACAGCTAAAGGCTTCATGCTGCAGTGATAGGACCATGCAGAACTGCTTGTGAGGTAGTTAATTATGTGAATGATGTTGGAAAATCATTTGTTCTGGAAGAGATGTGCAATATCTTCTGAAAAACCCAGAAGTTCAGATGCAGATTTCTCAAAAATTATTAATATCTGAACTGAATTGTGGACCCAGTGTGACTTTGGGGTCCAAACATTATGTAGGAAGTTATGAACTTTTTGACAGGGGATGTAATTTTGCTTTTTCTTCCTTTAGACCCCTCTGAAGACGGCATAAACCATTTTAATATAGAAAACCAAAGTTATGCAAAGTGTTTACAATGAAACCAAAACCATATTACAAATTTGGAATCCAGCATGGGGTTGGTCAACGCTTGCATGCCTTTTGTGAAAACTGCTTTGAGAGAAGTCAGGCTGATATATGGTTTTGAGCTGGAATTATGGAAAGCAGAATTCTTGGCTGAGTTTCATGTTGCATGCTCTGAGTTCATTTCAACCTGAGAATTATGCAAAATGGAAAGCATGAAAATTCTTATGGATCAATACTGGGAAATGCACTGAAGAACTGTTTCCATGGCTCCTTAGAGCTTCAGGGCAAGCATTTGGTGTTGTTTAGTGCACAGAAGCTGTTTGTGATTTTCATTACTAAGGACTTCAAGAAAACTCTACTTTGATGAATTGCTGCAGATCGCTCTACGATAGCTTCTCTATGTTTATTTTCTTCCAACTAACATATTAAAGAAATGAAAGGCTTACCATAAACATTGGCCTAAGTTTGTATAGCTGATTTATAGGAAATATAATATGTAGATGTATATTTCTTGAGTTGAGGTGCAAACTGGATTTTGAAGTACTTTTTGGATAGCCCCAGAAATCAAAAGTAAAAGTGAACCCTCTGCTATACAGTCATGTTCAGGATCAGTCATGAAAAAAACCCAAAATATTTAGACATGTCCACGGGGTGGGGGGGTGGGAAAAGACTAGTTAATTCTCTAGGAAATTCACACAGTCAGCGTAGTGTTGAGTTCTGAGGGGGAAGGGCAAGAGTAAAAAACTGATATTCTGTGAAGAAATGGAGAAGACCTGGAATAATTTGGGACCTGGAAACAAAAAGAAACAAAAAAGCATAGAGCATGTAAGAGGAATTAAAAAAAAAAAAAGAAAAGACAAGTCAATATAAAAACAAATTAAAGAACTATGTGTTTTGTGTATAAAAAGGTAGATCAGTGTCACCTCAAAAACCCTCCTTTCCATGTAAGCACTTCCCATGCAAGTTTATAATTTCCATTTATAGCTGGCATCAGTACTGCAGGAATCCAGTGAAACTTCCTTAAAATGCCAGAGGCTACAACTTCTTGAAGAATAAAAGCTCATTAGCAGAACCATATGCTGCTTACTGGAGAACTCTTCCTGGGAGGAAGAATAAAATGTACAGGACTAATGTGTAAACAACTCTCTCTGCCTTTTTATTCACTTGGAGGTCGACCTGCCAGTGTACATCAGGGAATGGAAAAAGAAGACCAGGAAAGAATGTGAATTTTTTATTCCTTGGAGATGGCAGGCAGGAGAAAGAGAGGAAGCCCAAGTCTTACCAGCATCTTCAAGTTCATAGCAAAAGAGGAACAGTTTCTGATGGCAGCAAGTCATCAGAAGCAGAAGTACGAAAAAGGCACAGTAGATAGTGGTACCATAATGCAAATAATGAGGGATTTACCTTAATGCAAATAGACAAAGAGAAACACTGGGCACTGAAAAACAATAAACATAAAATAGAGATTTTAATGTCTTTGGAATTACCTATCAGCCTGAGTAATTCTGAGTATCACTGAAGGCTCCTGTTTACTCATTTAACCTAATTTTTTATCTTATTTCACTTTCAGCTTCCAGATGCAAATATTTGGAAAGTCTGATCATATGCTTAGTGATGGAAAATAAATGCCTCCACAATCTCCATACAACCATAGCTCCATATCCCCGATTGTTTCCAAAGTAGTTTTGCAATACTCTTTTCATGTCTGCATCACTCAAGCCTGTTGGAGGCCATCTTATTGCTGATGAAGATTTAAGATATTTTATTTCCTATCCAGACACTAACTAGAAGTCTGTAGCAACTAACGAAGGACTCTTACCTTTCATTGATCAGATTTGATGTTTAATACATGGAAATTGCCGAGGAGCAATAGATAACTTACTGATTTCGCTTACGTTCCATCACTGTGGAGGATATAATTTCCATTATACAGATTGAATGAAGGAAGTTTGGGAATGCAGGCAGCTGTAAATATGAGTCTTAACATAAATTCCTACAGGCATAGTTTACAATACCTCTCCCTGTCAGTAAAAAAAGGAAGGGAGCCTTCACTAAGGGTGGGTACACCGAGAGCAGGTGTTCTGATGCAGGAATACTAGGAAAGAATATTTTGAAACAACTGTATCTCAGGATCCTCAGAAAAGAGTTTTACAGGGTGTAATGAGGATAAGCATTGTGGAAAATAAATTGATTTTTGCCCTTAAACAAAAAAACCCAAACAAGCTGGTCAATATTCTAGCAAATATAAGATTGATATCACAATGTGCATGTGTTTTAATTGAATTGATGAGCTATTATACTGGGAATCTGGAGGCAATATCAGAGGGAAATATTAGTAGACATTCATGGTTTGAGTTAAATACACTGAGAAGCTGGGAATCTTTTGGCTTGAAGTCATTCTTAGCTTTCCAGCCCAAGTAGTAATAACAAAAAAAAAAAAAAAAAAGGTCTTTCCTCTTATTAAAACCATCTATTGTAAATATCACCTAGCAGCTGTACTGCCCACTTTATCAGGAAGTGTGCTTGAGTTCAGATAAAGTTTGTTATCTCTACTGAAGTGACCACCCTGTTAGATAGCAGCAGCCCTGTGTGTTTGCATAACTCAGAAAATATCTTCTTCAACACATAATCCCTCTGACCTTTTCTCTACAACATTAAATCAGAAAATCTGTTTTCCAGTGAAACGACATCCCAAAAGTAACAGAACTTACAGTTCTGTTTGCAGCATCCCATACCCAGCAACAGTGAACTTGCCAGGCAACCTCGTTCACAGTCCCAAAGCAGCAGCAAGCTGTATCTCAGCCATCTGTCTTGCACTACTACTTCATATTTTCTGATAACAATATCCAGAGTGGAAAGCTTCTGCAAGAGTGTCAATCAAAACTAGATAAAGAGTGTTCTGTTCTGAGCAAGGTGACTGGCAAACTTGCTGGTCAGACTTGCAGTCTATCTCAATAGCAGAGGTTTCTAAAAACTGCAAAAATTCATAAAACTTTTTCAGGATATAGGGGAAGGAGACTGTAGATGCCTGATGACAAGGGCTGGGGAATGGAGAAATTCCTTAACGAGTCTGAGTTCTGGTCTGATCTCTTCCATGCTCTACTTCAGCACACAGATTTGTGAAGGTTGCAGCTCCTCATAATTAAGAACTGGTGGCTTGTGGTTTTCACAAGTCCTGTCTTTTTTGTAATATTTTTTGGAGTTAACTTTTGGTAAAGTTCATAATTTGACTCATATTTCTTATGCTTTATCTTATATTTCATCACTAAAAAGAAGTCTAAAACCCACCCCACCAAAAAACCCCAAAATAACCAACCAAAAAAAAACCCACCACAACAAAAAAAACCCAGGAAAAAAAAAGGCAGGTATGCCAATAAATTAAACTAGAAAAGAAAAGAGAAAGAAAAGCACCTCTACTAGTAGCTACTTAGAGTTGGCCAAAACACTCCACATAGTACCCCCTTCCTATCTGTCTTTGTGTTCATGTTATAGCTGAGGAGGAGTGGGGCCTTTAATCACCAAATTCTAATATCAGTTTAGATGAGAAAGAATTATGTATTCTTTCTCTTTTTTTAGTATGAGAACACAACATACAAATGGATGAATTCCCCAGTGACTGCATTAGTTCATGATGATGGGCATGTCTTTTTCAGAAACAATCTCTCCAAGTATATTTGAAAATAAGAGATGAAAATGAGTTATTTCACAAACTGGAAGTTTTTTTGTAGGCTGGTGTTCTAAAGTCCACAGTAAATTCTGTAATAAAATTTAGTGTCATAATATTTCTCAAAGCTGGGAGAGGACAGCCTAGCCTTAGGCATTTTAGGGTTAAAAAGGGCTGGCAGAATTAAAGTGAATCATAGACAAAGGGGCCAAATGTTTTTCAGACATGTCAGCACGTAACTGATGAACACTTAATCCTTCAGTAACAGGTTAACCTGCTGCTCTGTTCCAGCCATGAGAAATGTCACCATGAGGACTTCTCTCACTTGTCATTTGGACTGTGTCAACCTGCTCTAATGAATTTGCTTCAAAGCCTGAGCCAGTTTACATACTGAAGCACTAAACCAGCTAATTTTCACTCTCTGCTGCAAACATTTTATTGTCAAATCATTCTTCCCTTATCACCTCTCTTTCTTAAATTCTTTCCCAGAGACTGATGGCTAGTGGGAAGTGTTTGCATTGGGAAAACTGCTAAGGGGTGAAGGAGGGAGAAGAGTCAGATTTGAAAAAAAATTGAAGTTCTTTTGTAGTTTAATGTTTTGGATTTGGACACTTGTTACACGTGTTAAATTTACTGTTGCAATTTTTCATTAAACTGTAATGCACTTCAGATGGTTGTGTACTCTGCTTCATCTTCAAATGAGTGTTTTAACCTTTCAGATAGCATCACATAAAACAGTGGTTAAACTACTCATCTGAGAGGTGAGAAACCGAGAAGGTGTAGAAGCCCAGAAGATAAGGGGCTAATGTGTATGTCTCAAATGCCAATAGTCAGATAGCTGTGGAGCCAACCAAGGATTGCTGGGAGTAACAGCCAAAAAGTGCTGGTAATAAAGAACAGGATGTGGCTGGAGAAGGGAGCTATAGGGAGGTAGGGCAGCCCTTTTCTGCGAAAAGTGTCCTTGTTCTAGTTCCTGGAGCACAATGTAGTACAGTGTTGTACAGTACAGGAATGAGATTGAGAAGCAGACATGGACAGTAGGGGTGGGAATCAAGACCACCAAACACCCCCAAAGCCCCCTGAGTCATTTCCAGAAAGGTCTAGAAGAACTGACTACACAAAGCTAATTTGGATAGGAAGGAAGGAACTTTGCTCTACGGTGGGGAAAACTTATCTATAAAAAGGCAGGCCCATGAAGCCCAGGCATGCAGGCACCCCCAGCCAGAATGACACTGGAGCCAGGGCTGGTGATCTCTCTTTCTTCCTTTCTTTCCCTCTCTCTCTTTCCCCTGTTTTAATTAATCTCTCTTCTTCTGTCTTCCTTTCACCCTACCCTTCTGTGTAAATCCCACTGTTGCATGCTTGTACTAGAAGGTCAGGGACTAACATACCAATGTCCATGCCAAGTGCATAATTTACTAATAAAACTTTTCCAGCTATTGCGGACCATCTGACTTTTGTTGTTCTTTTTGACCACGAGTATCCACGAACCTTGAATGCTCCGTTTCCCTTAAGAGTAGGACATCACAGAAGGGAGGTATAGAGAAAAACCTCTAAATGGTTTGCCTGACTCCTGAAGGAATAGGATGGCCAAACTATAAGTTTGTACTTCCCCTAACTTTGAATGGACGAAGCATGTACTTGTTTGCCTTCAATTTTCTGGTGGGAAACATGAAGATGACAAAAAGAATTCCTCCAACTCTTTGGTTAATCATTGCTGTGTTGCAAATAACCCAGAGCTGACTTGAGATACCAACAATGATGAAGTACAACTGTCATATCAGTGGGATATAGCTTGTTTTTCCTTTCAAACCATAGACCGAAATGCTGGAGGAGGTATTTCTTTGAGAGCTTCCATCGCAGACTTCAGACCAGGCCCTCATGTTGGCATCCCTGGTAATTGGGTACTGTCAGAGAAGACGGGAGTGTGGTACAAAATTGTGTGCACTACACTGACAATACCTGTGAGTAAAACCAGATTCATAAACATCAATGTCCAGCCTTCTGAAGTACATGTTCATTGGTACTTTAACCTGGAAGGCATGGCTTTTTAACCTGGAAGGCACGGCTTATGTTTGGCTTATGGGTATTCCATGGTAACGTATTTTCACAGCCTAGCAGAATTTGGTATTTCATCTTTAAGTGGTGGATAATTAACTCCCAAGAAGGTTTCTATATGATCAAACTTTTTTTACAAGACCAGAATCTTCTGTTCTATGGGGAATTTAATGATTCCACAGTGTTGGTTTTCTGTGGGCTATTTTTTTTTCCAAAAGAGATGTTGTTTCCAAAGTCTATGAATTTTCAGCCAAAATTCCCCTTCCCCTGCTGATCTGCTCTTTGTCAACTGCATGCTTGGATCCCAGCCTCCAGCTGAGAGATGGAGGCATTTTAAGGATGGGCAGAGTAACTCTTTTATGGATATTATTTGTAAATTGCTCTAGGATGGCAGGAACTATATAAATATAAGATACCATTACTATTAAACTGTCATTCAACATCCTCTTCCATTTATTTCTCTTGGAAATAATATGGAAATAATATTCACCATAAAATCTGGTTGATAACATCTACTGAAACAGCTGGTATCCTGACTTGTTTGACAGAAGTGGCTTCTTATATGAAGCTCGACAAATGAAAATGACGGCGAACACTGCTTGAGTTTCTGAACATGTAATTCAGGCATCTTTTGCCAAAAGATTTTCTGAATCCCTGCCTCACATCTTCCTGGCCATCAAGAACTCTTGATTGTATTAAAGCACGTTTGTGGTAGTGCCTACACAGCTTAGGCAATATATTCAGTCCTACTCATGCAGTCGCATGAATGTTTAAACATTTGTGTAGAGACCTTGGGAGAGTGGATTGAGGGGAAAGAGGGTTTGACTGAACTAAGGGAGAAGCCATTATTTTGCCAGATGTTTCTTTCTGTGGGGAGTGAAGGAGGAGGTAATGTTGTGAGTAAGTACAGGGCAAGCCAGTGTTACACATATGTATCTCCAGAAGTTCAGTACAAACAGGGTAGGGAAGACAATGTACACAATGTGTTAAAGACATCTGTTTCTCTCATTAAAAAAATTAAATTGTTCAATGCATCCACCATTAACTAGGTTCTTTTTGGATAAGATAGCTATAGTACTCCTGAGAGTCTCCATTGGAAAGATTGTGTGTATGTGTTGGTTTTCCTGTAGGAAGACTGAGGCTTCCTATGGTAAAAAGCACAGCAAATAAAGCACTTATTTCCAGAAAATATCCCATCCCAGCAAAAATCTGAGCAGGGAGCTGCAGGTGAGCAAGGATGGAGGGAAGATTTCAATTTGGGCCTTGGTTGATCACAGTTCACCTGTTTTTATCCCAAAGAAGAACTGTCTATACAATTCAGCTGTTGCTGAACAGGGTCTGTTACGAATCCAGACTTGGCTAGTAAAATCTGTGCAATAAAAACATGTCTTTGATGTCCAGCCCAGTACATAAAAACCAAAAGTATGCTGTTACCAAGGTGAATGGGTGAATGGTTTGGGTTAACATCTGAGCAGTTACAAATGTCACAAGCTTGGAGAGATTTTAAAAACCAATTGAAGCATCCACTGAAGCCAGGTTTCTGGTTTAAATTTAAGAGAAATGAAAATATCTAATATATTTTATGGAGTTGTCAGGCATGAAATTGCATCTTTGAGAGTCTGAAAAACACTGAGAATTTAATACATGTATCTTAGGTAATGACATACAAATAAAAGAGATAGCAAATGATTCATGATGCAGTATACTAAACACCAGACTATGCAGCAGGGGAGAGGTATGTCTGAAGATAGCATGTGGCATGATTATGATACTGGTCTTCCTTCTGGTAAGTGCACACTAAGAGAAAAAGTACACATGGCAGATTGACCCTCATGTGAGAGAATAATTCCAAAAAAAATGATAATGGCAAACTTTAATCTAGAGAAAAAAGTGTGTGATCAAGGTTTTTATTTTATCAGATAAAAACCTTTCCTAGGAGAAATTACAGGCTCTTGCTTTTGTCCTTCTCTACTTATGAAGGAAAGCAAAACTTGGTTGGACGTGGCCACCTCCAGTATCTTCTAGAAGATCAGTATGCATCCTGTCTATATGCTGCATTGTTTTAAAGAAGAGGGCATGATAATTGGAGGGAGGCTGAACCCTGTACATCGAAGAGGGAGGTAGGAGGGGGAAACCGAAAGAAGAAAGAAAAGAAGTAGCAACAGCACACTCTTGAAGGGTGCAGCTCTGTTTCCACCAAATCTATATTCACAGGGACTATAAAACTGCAAGACATAAATTAATATATATACTTCATATTTTTCTGCATGAGGAGAAGAATGTTTTTCTTGACTTTTGAGATCAATAGAGTTTTCCAATAATAGTTTCTCCTTCTTGTAATGCCACAAGAAGATACTAATGGATTATCATATACTATTTGCTTCACAACCATAGTGGGCAGCCCAATGGCCTCAATTGCTCGACATGTTTCAGACATAATATCTTCTGCACAGAAATTCTGAATAAGGAAGAAGACCAACTTAATAATTCAATACTGTAAAATAAAGGTCAGACAAAGAAAAACTGTACCAGGAAAGTTCAGTAAATCTTAGGAAAATCTTTCTTTGGCAATATCTGAATTTTTCATGAAATGTCAGTGGCAGTAGCAGGAAGCCATGTGTGAGTTGTAAGACCACTTGGATAGCAATATTTCCATATAGAAAAAGCAAATCAAAAGGAATGTTCTGTGGCGTTAGTAGAAGGAACATGAGGAAACTTCCAATATCTTATCCCTTCATGCGTGTTTAATTTTGTTGTCTTTAGCAATTCTGAAATCTAGTACACATAAGTTCCATCATTTAAAAGAAGGATATAAAAAACCATAAAAGAAAAGAGAAATAAACTGCTTTGAGTACAAATGTGAGCCAGCATCTGAGAAGAGAGGGAAGTGAAGGGTTTGTAGATTGAAGCAAATTAGAGCATAATCAAGGTCACAGCATTATGAGTCTTTGTCCCCCTCTGGTGACTACAAAGCTGCAGAGGTCTGTGAAACATTTAGGCTGCAAAGGAAGGTGATGGTTGTTGTTGCTGTTCTGCCTGTTTTCTTCTAAATCCAGACAGGTGCAAGTAATCCTGGACTATTCTTGCTGCCTCAGTGCTAACAAGCCATCCAGGAATATCCTGTTTTACGAACTATACCCGATAAACCTAGTCACAGAGTATTTCTGGCTGTAAGTTGTCTTTTGCACCTAATGGGTCTTAATGGAGGTGGAGGCAGAATCCTTTCCATGTGGCTAAATTATTTGCTTCAAATGGCTTTTTCGTGGATTACGAGGGGAGTGGATATTGGGATTTCAGAGTCATGGAGGTGCTTTTTTTCAAAGACAGTTGTGTCTGTGTTCATGCTCACACCTGTGTGCTTGTGGGGTGCAGAGTGGAATGGCACTTTGTGCCTATTCACATAACAGTTCAAAAGGAGGATGATGAGGCTCAGTCCTTTTCCATGGTGTAACTTTATTGTATCATCTTGCTGAAACCCCAGTTATTCTTAGATGCTTATTAAAAGCTAACTAAAAGTGTAGGATATGAGTATGTTAATTCATGAAAGCACGATTCTGTCCAGCAGTCAGAGTAAGCATTTATAAGGGATAGCCACAGTGAAATGCAGGGCTGAAGTCACCAAAGCTGTGCCTAACTTCTAGGTATCTGTACACTATTGGCCAATGCACTGCTTTTAGCCACCCAGGTATTCTAAAAATTGCAGACAGAAAGTGCTTCAGAAAAAGAAACACCAAAAGAAAGCACAGCATTTGCCTAAAATGATAAGAAAAGCTGAGGACTGATGTGATTCTGAATATCTCTCTTCCCCTCCCTACAGTGCTTTTATTAGTAACATAAAAATGAAAGGCTGGACAAATCATTCCTGGTCAGAAGAGGTAATGATGATATCACTCCTTTCTTCCCAGTACCACCATCTAAACAGAGGCCTTGCTTGGGAATAATATAGATGTGGAGGGCACTTCCTTGGCCTTGTGAATTTTGGTACTTCAGAGTAAGGAAGGAGTTTTTTCGTTGGTGGAACTGTATGTTGGGCACATGCACCTGAATTGGCTATTAGGAACCTGTTTCCCCTGGGAATCTAAGCAGAAAAATCCATTGCAGATGGTACTCCAGCTGGCATCAACTGAATTAACAGGTGACTTTTCACCAGCTAGTGCTACACTAGGCACCAAATATTATCATCTGGACCTCAAACACAAACCACAGATACTGGTTGGAAACTTTATGAACATGCTTCTTTACTGCCTAAACTGAATCTCCAGAGTGATACAAAATTGCAAAATTTTATTACCCTTGTCTTCACTCTGTGAATATTTATATAAACTCATCCTTCAAAGAATCTGTCTTTGCATCTATTTGTTTCAGTGCAACCACTCTAAACCACTTTTAGGATCTGATGTTCCTTCAATATTTTGAATACACTGGGTCTAGTTAAAAGCCCATGATAGTCAGAATGAATCCATGAGGTTAGTGGACTCTGGAAAATATTTTTTTTCTTCACCACCCTAGAGTAAGAGTTGCTTTTCCCAAAATATATAAACATTTCTAGTGATGTTATGCTTATTTTATATATTATCCCACCACTACTGAGATCACCTATACTTCCAGAACTGTGTATGTCATGAGGACAGTGCAATTAGATAAATGGACCCCTGCCTGAAGCTAAAACTATCATTTTGGAAAATACTTGTAGATCCTGTCTTGTGTTGCAGAGAGAAACACAAAGTGCAAACCCCTAGAGCTTTTGTTATGTTCACTAAGTCACTGACTTGGAAAAAAGCTGCACCAGAGAAGGCTGCTGGATTATTGTTAATGTATCAAGAGGCATACTAGACTACCTATTTATCTTCTCATTGAGCCTAGTAGGAGGCAGAATCGTACTTTCTGCATAGCTCTGAAGTGCTGCTGCCTGTCTGTTTGCGTGTCTGTATGACAGCTGTAGCTTCTGAAATGACTGAAATACCCCCAAACACCTAATTTCAAAACATCTAAATATGAAGAAAAGTGAGAAGTGATAATGTCAAGATCCTTGTATCTAATTACGAAGTCCAGGAACATCTTTCAGATGTTCAATTTGTGAATGGTCAGGAAGGGTTAAATCTTCAGGAATGTTAGAATGATGTATCTTCACACACTCTTTTTGATGGCTTTCCTTTTATTTATGGTAATTGGGAACTAATGGCATTCTGTCAGGTCACCTGTGAAACATCTGGCTTCAGTTTTGGTAAAACAGTGCATCAAAGGAGTTAAAATTTATTTGACTATGTTTGGCACAGGTCAGAAAACATTTGTCAATACACCAGGTAGATTTATGGTTACATATGGACAGAGAGAAAGATTTGAGCAGATTTCAGAGAAATAACAATGTTCTTTTCTTTTGATAAATCTATTGGATTTTCATTTTTGTTCAAGTCAACTTGAACAAAACTTGGACTTCCAGCAACAGATGCAAAATGCACCTGGTTTTGATAGTGTGGTACAGAGTAATATGAACAGTGAAAAAAACCCCAAAAAGGCTGATTTTCTCTCTTGAAAGTGACAATTTTTGTTTTGATCACCCTCTATAGAGTAGATGAATCAAAAATATTTCATGTTGGTGTAGTGCCCGAGCTTCAAGTTATGTCTTAGCTAAACCTCTTTCTGAGTACTGTAACAACTTATTGTAACTTACTGTAATTGTAGACAGCAATTACAGAATCACAGAACAGTTGAAGTTGGAAGAGACCTGTGGAAGTTACCCGACCCAACTCTTCTGCTCAAGCAAGGTCACCTAGAGCAGGTTGCCCAGGACCACGACGAGGTGATTTTTTAGTATCTTCAAGGATGGAGACAACACAACCTCTTTGGGTAACCTGTTCCAACGCTGTCACCCTCCCAGTACAAAAGTGTTTTCTGATGTACAAATGAAGCCATCTATGTTTCAGTTTGTGCCCATTGCCACTGCTCCTTTCACTGGAAAGAACCTGGCTCCGTCTTTACCCTCCATTAGGATATCTAATTCATTCATGAGATATCTTTGAGCTGTCTCTTCTCCAGGCTAAACTCCCAGATATCCCAGCAGAGGTGCTGCAGCCACTTTTCCAGTTTAATGGTCCTTTGATGGACTTTCCCCAGTATGTCCATGTCTCTTTTGTACTGAAAACCCCAAAACTGCAGATGTGGCATCACCAGTGCTCAGAGAATGTTCGAGTGTCTGATAGCACCCTTGTTATGCAGCCCAGGATATCTTTGATTTAAGGACATGTTTCTGACTCATGTTCAACTTGATCATTTTTTCAGTAGGCATCAGGTCCCCTGCTTTGTCCAGTTTCCCACATTTTCTTTTATCCATCTGCTTTTTCCTGAAATATTCACAGCAAATTTAGGTAAGAACTCTTTAATGTGTTTATCTGAGTGTGTTTTTTCGAGGTGAATGATTTCCATTCTACTACACCAAATAATAGGGTATTCCTTCTACAGGAAATACACAAAATTTTTCTTTTTTTCCATTTCTACGGTATTCTCAGGGCTGCACAGTACTCCCTTTTCAGCAGTACCTTCACACTGACACAAATACCTGTGCTACAGACTGATCATGATACAGGTGCCAAATAGTGTTTCTATTCTGCCGCCTCATTAGTGCAGACAGTTTGGGGTGTTTGCAAGCAAGAATATATTAATGGGAAGTTATTGGGGTCAAATGAAGCTGGAAGGTCTTATTTGTCTCCTGACAAAAATAATTTAGCAAGTATTTCCCTTTAGCACATCTTCATCTCTAAACTCACAAATATGAGGAATCATAAAAGATATTTTCAATCTAGGAACCATACCATGCCATGACATTACCTGTGTTGTATCAGAAAGCAAGAAAGATGACAGTTCAGACCCTTCTTTACTTAAAAATTTGTTTACCAATGTAAGGGCAAGGCATGGCAGGCAAGGTTGCAGTTCTGTCCAGGTGTGGATGATGGAGTCTGTTTGGAGCAGATCTGTTGATCAGAGAGGGTGGAAGGACAGAGCTGGTGTAGAGAATGCTGGAGTCTGTGCTAGGTGTACTTGCCACTGGAGGACTATGACGCAGTGCTGGCAATTGGTGCCTGCTTCAGAGAGGACATCTCTGCACTCTGGTGCCTGGCTGGCAGCATCAATAGTCACCCTGGCTCTCTGGCAGCCTGAACATACACAAGATGAGCAGCAGTCCATGGCTAAGTAGAAGCACATGAAGAGGTTTTGCTCCCTCTGCAAGTGGGACCATCCAGAAGCAATGAAATCTTAACACTGCTCTAACAGCCATGAAACATGAGACATGAAGGAAGATTTCAGACTAAAATTACAAAAAAATGCTCTAAAATATTGAAAATCCTTCAGCTTTTTCAGTGCTTGTGAGGAATGAAATTTAAGCAAATCTTAGGCTTACTGGCAGTTTATCAGAGATTATTTTGGAACTCTTTACTTCAGTATTACCTGAAGACAGAATTCAGAATCTAAGACAAAATTGTCTTAATAGTAATTTCATTTGTGCCATCTCAAGCTCTAGGTTTGTGTTGAGGCTCAAAGTATGAATTTGGTACTTGGTGGGAACTGTTTCTCTCATTTCATCAAGTTCACTGACAAACTTGGCCCATGAAAACCAACTCAAACTTTCCTGGGGTTATTTGAACACTAGATTGAAGTCCAGTTGACAACAACAGAAAGCAGACAAAACTTCAAAGACTTTTGACAGAAATTTTAAAGTGGGGAACTTGGAAACAGGAAATAAATGGTACGAGACTACTGGAACTGCTAGTTTGCTCAAGGAATACATACCAGTAACATTTTCATCTGCTATTTTGACTTGTTTTTATTACAGTGTAAAGGATTAGGCAGAAGCCCCCCTTCTTGCACACTGTGAAGGCATATGCCACACAGGCAACTCCTACGAAGTTAGGCTGGAGAAAAAGTCAGGAAAAAAGAACAGTCTAATAAAAAATGGATTGATAAATGGAAGCCCAAAACCCAAGGTTATTAAATAGTTCAGGATGCTGATCTTCAGACTTATGACTTCAGAGAACTATGGATGTTCAGAGGCGTGAAACAGCTTTATGTTTACCAGGATAAACACAGAGAGGGTAGCTCTAGGCAAAGCAGAAAATACACTACGAATATTTTGTGGAGGCCAAACCCACAACTTTACAACCTGCAAAGGGAAGCATAAGACTTCCTAAACACCCTGGCTAGAAATAACTGTAGCTGGAAGCATAAGCTGACGAACAGGATTTTTGCATTAAATCTTAAGCTATTTGAAAGAGGGTGGTATGAGAATTAAGACTAGAAGAATTCCCCTAAGGGAGAAAACTGATGGAAGAAAAGACAATACTACAATTACTTGAAATAAGAGGAAAGTAACAGAATTCAAAAGTGGAATTCTTTCCTTGAAAGGAATCTCCTTTGGTCAGGGGGTGATGGAGAGGACTGTAGCTGGAGGGAAAGAGGTGATGGCAGGGTGTAAGGGGCTGAAAGAAGAGGGAAGCATCTGGACACCTGGGCAGTCTAATAGGAAATAGTGCCAGAAGGCACTATTTTCTCTGGTTTTAACTTCAGTGTATTCCATGTTGCAACAGATTTATATTCTGCCTGCCAGCCATTAGTTACCACCTGTACTATGTTTCTGGGTCGTTAGAAGAGAATTTAACACATTTTGTATCTGAAACGTGTCTTGTATCCACCCTTCCATAGGATGGACTGGACCAGGTGACCCTTAGCTCATCTCACAGCCAGTCCCTGTAGGATCATAGGTTGGAGGTCTGCTCTCAAGTCAGACCAGATTTCTTCAGATCTTGACAGCTTCCAGTCAGTTCTCGAAAATATCTAGGGACAGCATAACCTCCTCTGGCCAGGCTCCTTCACTTCTTGACAGTTGCCATGGTATAAAAGTTTTTTTCCTTAAATCCAGTCTGAATCTCTTCTTTTAGCTTACATCTGTTATTTCTCATCCTTCCACCATGCACTGGTGGCTACATCTTGTTGATGACCTCCTTATGGGTACTGGGATCCTGTTGTTATATCCCCCAAGCCACCAAAATCCAAAGATGAGATAACACTATCAATACCCTACCCTCACTGTGTTACAACACCTAAAGGCTAAAGGGTACTGTTATCTGCAGTGCAACTTTCTTTATTAGAGCAAAAACTTTCTGAAATGGAGTCACAGAGAAAGTGATGCAAAAAAGCCAGAGATTTGGTCTTGCTAAACTGGTTGCTTTTCCAGATTGTCATGGTTCTGAAAATAAAATATCCCTAGAACTTTTGAAATTTCTGCTACTTCGTTGTATTTTTTTTTATTTCCTTTGGAATCTCACCATTAACATAAAACCAGCTCTGTACATGAGGAATATATAATTTAATAAAATTTGATAAAAGTAATTTTTTAAGGCTTTGAGTGGATTTCTGAGCCTTAAATAAACTATTCGAAGTGGTGAATAGTACCCATTAAAGATGATCTGAAGAAGTGCATGAAACAGAGCAAGCACGAGGTTTAACAATTTTTCCTGCAAGAAGATTCTCAGAGAGACTGAGAGTTGTATCTTTACTTCTAGGCATTAAGCACCTACAGAAAATTTCAAAGTCACTTGTCAAGTTTATCAGTGCTTTGAACATTCTTTTAAACCAAAACCAGAAAACTTCTGTTAAATTTTATCAGGCATATGTTTTGCCAATAAAATCTGTACTAAAAAAGATAAAATATCAAGCTTCAAGTCTTGGGAAACCATATGAAGATGTTTACAGAAGGTTCAACACAGATTTATTCAAGCAAAGCAAAGGCTGAAGAAAATAACTCTTACATACAAACCTTTAACCAGAACTTCACACTTTGATAACATTTATAGAAAGGCAGAAACAGAAACTAAAGGCTAGGATTCCTAAAAGACTATCTAGAAAAGAGGGACCTGAAGGCTCACAAAAATTTGAATGCCTATCTCCTAGGCAAAAACTCCCACCTAATACAAATAGGAGGAAAATTCCAGCTAAAACCAGTGTGATCTGCAAGATGAAACAGGCCATGACCCAAGCCCCATCAGGCATTCAGTGTACTCTAAAAAAAAAAGAGGAGAGAGAAAAAACACACCCCCAAATGCCCAAACCTCCTCAACCTCTTTGTAGAAAAGGTATTTCAGCTCTTGCCAAAAATGCTTAAACTTTCCTAGATCCCATCTGTGAGACAAGGACAGAACACAAGGCAAGGACAGAACCTGGTCAGAATATCTAAAGCTATTCACTGCCTTGTAGCTCTATTTCACTGATAAATTCAAATGTAAGTTTCTGGCAAGCAGACTGGAAAAAGGATGTCCTAGGCTGATAAATACCTAAAATGCAGGGCCTATCTCAGACTGCACAGATGAACTGATTCCAACCATTCTTATGAAAGCAGAGAGGAAAACAATGTTTTCTAACCATAAAACAAAACAGGAAAAAAATATCTGATGTTGGAGAAAAACAAGGTCAGCTTTTCTAAAGAACAGCTTTCAGGGAAAAGGGTGTTTTTTTTACTCTTCACCTACTGAACTGACACATAATACAGGATACAAACAACTACTGTCAAGATCATACTCATGTTTAAATATTTGCAAGGTTGTTAGACATTTTGAAGTTCAAGGGAGTTCACTGAATGAAAGATAATCAAGGAATAATTCCTTAGAACAGTTAGAACAGGGGCTACAGACATATTTAATTATTATTATTACTACAGAAATATTAAGTAATATGCTCTTCAGATTTTATTCTAAGTCCAGTTGATAAAGCAAAAAGCTGAAATCACAAATAGTCTTTTTGTGAAATCTACAAGAATGTGAACTATATATATAGATGGATATAAATGCAGATTTGCTTATTTCTTTGGTAATTTAGCATTTTATAGGTATGTACATTTTTGTTAGAGATGGACATATATATTGAGCCTAAACCCATGGCCCAAATTCCAGCTGAAAGTTAAAAAAAAATCTCTGAATGAGAAACGCTAGTATTTTATCTGCTGGTCAGAATAAAATGCACAGGACCCTCTTGTAAGATGACAAGCCCTCACATTTGGTGTGCTTTTTACATTTTTATAATAATTACTTGAATATGCTTACTGACTGGCAGAAAATATAATGGTATCTCCTAGAAAAAGAGTGAGAATTCATAAACGTGGATAAATCTTATCAGAGATGAGAGGTTTTCCATTTATACTGTTTTTATTCTTTCTGAAATAACCCTAGCACTCTCTGGTGCAATTTAGATTGAGGAAATGATATTGTCAAAAGGAATTGCAATGTTTGAAACTAAACAGTGGATTGTTCAATTACCCACATAAATCATGCAAAGGAAATTCCAGAAGAATTTTCAAATTGTATTATCAGCTAGTGCTGTGGTCAAACATGATGTCTATTTAACTGTAGAAATCAAACATGAACATGGAGGTTATGAAAAATCTTAGCAGAAGATTTTGAGGGTATTTTGTCCCCCTTCATCACAAGTAAATGGCAAACATGTGTTCACATTAACCTGAACTTAATCTTTGTGATGCCACAACACACTCAGCAAGTCCCAGCAGCCAGTGCAATGAAGCCCACTGCCAGCTCTGGCCCTGCTCAGCTCAGCCATGTGCAGCAGGAGAAACGCCCCTGCTGTGTGGTGAGTACAGAGGCAGCACTGGGGCACCCCCATCTCCTTTATCCTCTGCTCTGCTCCAGCCCCGTCCCATGCAGCTGATCTGCATGGGAGTGCAGGGTGGATGTGCTGATGAAGTGTGGCAGGAGCAGCACCTTCCACTCGTGCAGAGCTCTGTATGCACGGGCAGGAGCTCCCTGACTGCAGAGACCCCATCTGCTGGGGCTGAGGGGTGTCGAGAAGCTCTGCTGGAGGCCATGCCACAGCCAGGTCTTTCCAAAGATCTGAGAAAGTGGTTTGAATCCCACGGAAATCACTGTCCTGGAGGCAAGAAAGAATGTGTACTAACAAAAACCCAAAAACCCTGAGTATGTTTAGTCCTGGTCCTGCTTTCAAGTCACTGTTGTTGTCTCATCCATCACAGACACCCCTTTCTTCTGGATCAAGTCTCTGCCTTCAGCTCTTTCAACTCATTAGTGAACCATTCAATGTGTCTTCCTATTATGATGCCAGTATTTATTACTCCAATATGGGAAAAAAAACATGCATGAGAGAAGGGAAAGAGCAAAGATTATAAATACATTTTCTTAGCTTTTTGCACTTAGACTGTCAAAAAGATTCATGACTGAGCAATATAACAGTAGGATAATTAAAAAGCCATTCTTTTGGAATGTCTTCAGAAGTCCCCGTTTTTGGCATACTGCTAAAATAAAAGTCAGCATGAAAGTTACAAAAGATTCTATTTTTATTTTCACTCGAGCAATTTTCCCCCCTGCTAACCTGACTCAGATTTCTTTCTTCTTTATGTGAAAAACTGAAATAAATGAAGCACACATCAAAACACTTCAGCTAAGAGAGGAATCATCGAAAGGATCATTGCTTTAACAAGGATCACTGACTTTCCTTCCATGTTTTCTACAATCACCTTCATTTTTCTTCTGAAGTCAGAGGTCCCCAGGCAAAACTTGACTAAAAAAAAATTTTAAAAGTCTCCATGTCCCTGCCACCTATATACGATTAAGCTTGCATTATTTCTCTACCATTTTGAACAAAATTTTGAATTATTTTTGTTTACATTTATGTTTTAATTAGACTTCCTGGATTCATCAGACAACTAATTTCTACTTTCATCCAACATATACCCAGCTCACCTCTTAGAACAGCCTGTGGTCTGGCCATTCTCAACTCCGACCTTTTATCACAAAAGCCAGATTGAGGAGTTAAAAAGTCTTATTGATTGCCACTTAAGCTGTCTGAACAAAACCTGCAAAATTAAAGCAGCTCAGGGCCTGGAAATTTCTTTTGGTTTAGGTAGGTGGCCGTGTTCAAATAGCCTCATGTTTCCCTTGAAATTCTACAGTTTCTCAGTTGAATTTCAAGGGAATGTGTTGCAATTATCTTCTTATCTGTTTACTACCCTTTCTGAGGAGCTGAGCTTTCCTCAGTGTTAGAAATCTAAAACAGGTCACTGAAATGAAATATATATTTTTTTTTAGTACTCAGATCAGCTCTGACTTTGACCTACATCTGAAAAATCATTAAAAGAATGTGGATGCAGATTCATGACATTTATAGGGCTGGATGTTATGGTATGCTCCCAGTTTACGGCCTCCATGTATGACGCTTCATAAAAATCTTTTGTGAAATCCTATCTTCACTCATGATAATGTCGAAATTCCCATGGATGTCAGTGGAGCCAGGCTGTCACTGCTCATCTTTTTCAGGGGCTTGTTGCTGGGTTTTCAGTCCTTCCCTGCAGTGCAGATTTTCTGTTATCATGGATGTGCTGGTAAAACCCCTTACTGCAACTACAATGCACAGGCAGTGTTTGCTGACTGGAAAACTGTTTTGTTGGTGTACATAAGCTTCCTCCTTGAAAGTCAAAACTAAAACCAACTAGAACTCCTGTTTGGCAACATAAAATGTTAATCACAACAACTTTGCTGGCATTGGATCATAAGTTTGAAGAGGATGCATGCAAGCTTTTCATGTAACGCAAATGTAGTCATGTCAGGGCAACGTTGTGGGATGGGTATGGCCCACTTGAGGGGGTTATGGAATGGCTGCTTTTTAAAATCGGCTGTTATGAAAACTTTATACATAGTTAAGAGAGGAAAGATCTTCATTACTTTGATTTGTGTTACTGGAGCACTCAAATGTTTTGGCCGTGTTCTAGGACCCTACTGGCAAAACCTCCTAGGACAGGACCTGCACAAAACACCAACAATGCATACATAAGGCAGGACAGAAGAGAAGGATGTAGATATTGTGGACATGCATACGGAGTATTGGCACAACATCAGCATTAAAGCATTTTTCAGTATTTTTTGGGAAAAAAAAAGAACTCTACGCAAAGACTCAAAAGGCAACTCGTAAGTGACTGTCACAGCTAAAACATCTTTTCCAGCTGCGAGGGGCCACTTGAAAGCAAGTGCTAAAATAGTCTTGCTTGAAAATGCAGCAAACAGCATAAAGGTGAGCACTATAGGTCAATCAGAGGTGGAAGTTGATGCTGTGATAATGAATAAGAAATAGGTGGAAGAAAGCCATGAATGGTCTTGGAAGTGAAATCACTTTTGTTTGAGAGGGCAATGAGGAGCCAATTGTGCACTAAGAGAAGGGGTATCACGATCAAAGCAACAGGCTGGGAAAATGATCATTAAAACAGCATTCTCGAAGGCTCTGACCAGACAAGACTGCATTTGTCAAGGTCAGGGGGAAGGATGTTTAAGATATGAGTGTCTGTGTGACTTGAACTGCCTGTTACAAATCTTGTTGAAAGATAAGATTCCTTGAAAATGTAGGATGTCAGGAAATGTCTGGTAAGAAGTGTAATGAATTGTGCACATTCATGTAGTCATACACAGAGCATTTCAGCTCTCACTCATTCATGACTGTGGCATTATGCAAAAGTGGTCATGAGTGGGAATAACTGCCTCAAATATAGTCCAAAACTGAATATAATTTAGTGACCATGAAGTCTTAGGTACCTGTAATCTAAATGATGTTTTTTATCTTGTTGTGGAAGCAGGATTTATTCACCTTCATAATAAAGCACACTTATGACTGTGGTCCTTAGCATGTAACAGAAGAAATCCCAGCAAAAGATGTAAAAATATCAATATTCATAAAGAAAGAGAAAATTCCAAAACCTATTTAGCTAGGCTTATGAAAAAAAGATAATGTTTATGAATCTGTGCTGCTGCTGAAATATTTGCTAGTGAAATGGGCATGCTGAGCAAGCCTTCCAGAAAACCTTTGAGGATATGCATGTCTAGAGAGATAAGTCTGGGTCTGGAAAAGGCCAGTAGCCTTCCAGATATGATGCTAATTATTAGTGCTGGGTTGCTCATAGACAGAGTTCTGAAATTCATCTTACCAACTGTGGAAAAAAAGAGAGCTCTGGCAACAAGCTAGCCGAAACACGTGTTTTTACAGGGAGTAGTGAGTAGGTACTTGTTTAGCTGAAGTTTTCCACTAAGCTTTTGTCAGCACCATATTTAGTTCAGCACTATCTACCTGAGCTACAACATTTCAAATTGTGTTTTTCACATACAGGTGGAAACATGGTTTTAGTACTGTGGCACAGACCTAGGTGAACCCTCCTCAGACATCAGTGCTCCAACAAAAGGTCACATTGTTATTGGGTCTCGCTTCTGACTGATGCAGTGGAAGACATCAGTGCAGAAGTCAAGGGGAAAGTGAAAAAAATGAGATCCAGACTTTAGTATGCCCCAAACCTTGCAGATTTTCATGCAAACATTGCCACATTAAAGAAGCAATTTCTCTTCAGAAAGACGCTCTAGTTGTGTCGTATAGAAACACAAGCAGCCCATACTGAATTTCCAGGCCTGACTAAATGTAGTGGTTTACCTATATGCCCAAATGTAAAGCAAGTAAAGAACAAAATCAGTCTGAAACTATTGCTCACAACAGAGCTGGCCTCCAGAGATGGCTTTTCTGAAATGTAAACAGTGAAGTGAGAGTGTTCCACTTTCTACTGCAGTGCTGTTTATTTAAACCCAAATCTGCAAATATGATTGAAGTTTGGCTTGGATTCAAAAATCTGATAAGGTATTTAAAGCTGCAGTACCATGCTTTGAATCACAGAAAATTTAACTTCTTTCAGACTTTTTGTTATGTTGTTAGGCAATTTCTCTTTCTCTGGCTTATTTTAAAATAATTTTAAAAAGATATTAAAAGTGGAACTGTGGGAAATTCTGCTATAAAACACAAAACCACATGCAAAGCTTGTCTGCTGAATAGAATCTGGGCCTCAGAGACCCTTGCTGAGTTTCAAAGATTTGCGAGAGTTTGCTCCAGGGTCATCTTGGAGCTTCTGGCTAATGTGAAAATATAACAACAAGAATTTTCAAAGAATTTTAGGCACTAGGAAACTATGAACAAAAAGTCGTCCTAAGATCTGTAAGCCCCAGAGGAGTAAACAGCATTTGGAACCTGATGCAGTTCAAAGTGAAAGGATTTTTTAAAATACATCAGCAGCATTTAATAATCCCTTACTTTTAGATGGTCTGATAAAACAGACTGAATTTAGAAGAACGCTTGCAGCTGAGGTCAACATTCCCTAGATTGCAGCCACATAGTATTCTTAATTGAAAAATGTTTAAAGGCTGAACAAAGAAAAGAAAATGTCATTATGTCCTATTTCCAAGCAGTATAATTAAAGCGCTGCAGAAATAACACAGCTTCTCTAAGGTCACACCAAAAGATCAGTAGCAATGTAGGAAGAGGTGTAAAAACTTCACATGGTGGATCTCCAGCTTTATCCTGAAAACAACGTTCCTCTAATTTGGAGAATCCTAACAATACGGAGTCTTAGATAGATATTGAATTCCTACTTCTTCTACTGCTGACTCAAAGGAGAAGGCTGTAGTTTCTCTAGGTACTTGGAAAGAGAAGATGCATAAATTATTTGCATTGATAGCAACAGAAGGCAATTTCTAAACTTCTGCTCTGTTCAGGAGCAGATGATTATATCTTGTTAATACAACTGCATCAAAAGCATTTTTGCAGCACCTGCCCTTAAAAATTAGTTGCCTAACTGGATCACATGACATGTTTAACATCGAAATTCAGCTGACCATTATTCAGTCTTTTAAAAAAAGAAAATATATATCTATTATGAATTTAAGCAAAACCAACACAAGTTATCCAGGTATGGAGCTCAGTAAACCACATCATCAAACATTTGAGAGACCTGAACAATAAGATTTAAGTACTGGCAAGACTACTGGACAAGTTTTCTGTTACATAGAAAGTTTCTTTCTTCTCCTCCCTTGATTATGACACTGTTTCCAAGACAGTAATTTGTAAGATATGCCCCTGGCATGATATTTCATTCTTACATGTTGGAAAGTTGCAGGCTAGCATCTGCATGGAGGCTTTTGCAAGGAATTGAAGGCATTTTTACCAAATGCCTAAGGTCTGTTATTCACCCAGAACATTCACTAGCAAATTTTTCCTTATTGGAAAACGGAAATGTGGCTTTCTCATGTGGCAGCCTCATGCCAAATAGAAATTTCCCCAGTTTGCCACATATCCAGAATGGTTCAAAGGATCTGCAATCAAGCATTGTGGTGTTGTCCTAAGTGGTGGGTCAAATGCAAGCTGTGGCTTTGCATGGGCTTCAGCACAGAAAGCTTAAGTCAGTGCTACACCATTTTCCCCAGCTGAGAATATGGACTTCAGTTCACATCTGGACATTTTGTGTCTTCACAAGACACTACTGTCTAGGAATTTGTGAAAATTATCTGTGTCTGGCACAAAACCGTCTATACAGAAAGCAGATTACAGCTGCCTCACAGAGTGCCAGAGCATCCAGCAGCTAGATGGGCCTCTGTTGATGGATTCATAGAAAATATTAACCTCAGAAAAATTAATATTAAGCCAGAACCATACATCAACAGTGTGACAGCAGGGGCTGGGAAACAAGAATTCCAATACATGTGCTTACACAATATAAATACACACAGGCACACCAAGTTTCAGCTTTTGTTTTCATTTTGTGCTAGGAAGAATCTGGGATATCTTGAAACTCTCCTTTTTTCCTCTGAAACTCAGTAAAACACAGAATGCTGGTAATGGGAAGTTACTACCCTCAGCTTCTGGAACTTTGCCACCACTAGCCTGAGAACTCCAAACCACTATGTAGCATGGGACACAGCTCTCTTCTTCCCTTGTGAGAAATTCCACTCTAAACCAGAGACTTCTCACAAAAACTTTTGTAAAAACTAGATTATATCCTGAAAAGCTACATTTTCAAGAAATCAACATTTTCAAGGGAAGAAGTGTTAAATTAAAAAAAAAATTCCTGACTAGCTTGTACGTGGAAAACTCCTTGAGAACACTTTGATTGGCACCTTGATGCTTGATGCATGCCTGCTTCACCAGACCATATCCTTAATATTACCCACACATAAAACTATCATGTCTTTCATCCTGAAAGAATGTGAAAGTAGTCCTAGGGCAGCACAGACATGGTGCAAATGACTCGGTCCTGTCTCTGGTAAATATCTGAATCCCATTTGCCCTTCAAACCAGGGTAATAGGGGCTTGTCATTTGTGGAACTGATTCACCAAATGAACTGCAAATTTTATGGATTGAGGTCAGCAAGACAGCAGTACATATGGTACAAAGACTATGGATGGAGATTTACCTTAGATTTGGACTTCAGTTGCTGGTGCCAGTAATTTAACCTTGTGCAGTTACATGATATTTGTCTTTTTTTTCTTTGGCATACGGCTGCATGCATATGCCAGTGAATATTATGATATTTCCTGCAAATATGTGCTAGATCCCTCCAGACCAAATGACTTTAAATAAACCTATGTTTATAAATGAGCACACCCATGTCAACACTGATACATAACATACACGTTGCAGTAAACTTCATCAGACTTAGAACCAGGGCTTAGTTGTACCAGTCTGGCAAATGTCTCATTGGAATACTTTACTCTAATAGTTAAGTATAGAAGTGACTATTCCAGGAACTCTGAGAGACACATGCTTGGCTCGTTTTTATTAGGTATGTCTGTAAATAGCAGTGCTGTTCTGGCTGGCACAAGAATAGGGCTTGGCCCTCAGCATTGCACAGGGAACATAAACTTGGCAAGTCTGCCTTACAAATCACGTATAAACCAGACCTGCCCAGAAAACTGGTCCCATTGCTAGAGTCCCTATTCCCACACACAGGATTAATCTTTGAAGCCAAGTGCCTTAAAGATGTTTTTGTTTAAACTGTGGTGATCTAAATATTAAGGTTTCAAGGAGTTTATTCCTTCAGCAAATATTTTTACAAGACAAATAACAGTTCTCCTATTTTTATATTGCTTCTTATTTTCTTTGTGGAACCATAAAATTTGATCCACAATAACCTGATGAGAAAAGAATTACATATCTGCATTAATTTTTTTTTTATTACAGCTACTGTTTCACAGCTTTTCTCATCCCACACAGTTGTGTATATATTTGTTTTGCTCTCTAACATATGCATATGCATATTATTCTACATATGATTTGAGATATGTGTATGGAAAGTTAAACTGAAATGCTAAATTTTTATCTTGTTGGGACAGAATATGAAGTATTGTAGAATTAATATATATTGGAACAATGACACATTTTGGTCTGTATCATATGCTATTTATTTCCAAGGAGCCTTGTTATTAATAAAGCAGGCTTAATTCTTCTGCTCCTATAGGTTTTTGAAATGGAGGACTTCGTGATTTATTCATTATGTTAACTTTGTGTTCATAATATTAACTTTATGTTCAAGTTTGAAGTAGACAGTGGTTCAAATAGGGCTTGATTTTCTTAGCTCCATAGTATTGGCTAAAGACTTAAGTATTTTAGCCCTTATCCTTGTGTATTACCCATGAAAAAGACAGACTGAAACCCAAGCAGAAACCACTTATTCTTGAAGTTGTGTATAAAATTGCCTCAAAAGATTTCTGGATTGCAGCCAAAATGAATTGATTTGCAGAAGAGAATGATGTTTAAACAAATATGTATGTATATATGTATATATCACATCATGTAGCTCGATGCTCAGAAGGCAAAGTAGTTCTTCTCCACAGAATATAATGTTTCATCTTTAGACTGGAGAGAATTTTATTGGCTTGAAAAGTAGATCTCTTAACGAAAGTATCTACAGAGAGAGAAGTTATGTTTGACAAGCATGTTCCAAAGTAATACTCATATCTCTAGTAACAGCTTTTATAATTAAAACAAACGGATCACATCAGTCAAATTCATTTGGGCTACAAAGGTTGTAGCTGCTGCCATTAACGATTACATTTTGCTACAAATGTGCGGGAGTAACTTGTACTGCTGAGTGTATCATGTAATTTAATTTCTCATGCAGACAGACTTTTGTTGTTAAATGAATCTAATATGATAAGTGATAAGGCTCTCAAATAGCTGTACAAGTTCACCAGTATACTTAATAGTGGTTATTTTCCCCAAAGTCTATAAATATAAAATGTACACATCTGATGCTGTGTGTTTTTGAAAGGTAAGGCATTAGTATTTATTCTTAGGATACTGCTACTAAAGGCAAAGGGTAAAAGAAGTGAATACTAAGCATTCACTGTATTTTCTCTGCAAGACACTCCACCTCAAAAAGCTTGTACATACAACTGCGGCAGTGAATTTTTCAGAAATCTTCCCAATCCTTGTGGAAAGGTGCTTGCCAAATTTCCGTCTCTATTTTCAACAAAGGATGTGCTTAAAAACTGGCAGAGTGCTTGCAAGGCAGAAGGTTGGAACATCCGTGGAACAAAGAAGGATCTGGGTGCTGTGGTCCCCAAGAAGGATGAAAAGAAATATTTATTATTCTTGTCATCTCACTAATGATTTTGGGGGCGTTTGTAATGATTCTGACTGCAGATTAGCCACATCAGTACCAAATACCGATTAACTGATAAAACAGGATTCCTGTACCAGAATACCCACTTCAAAGAAAGGGGATAAAATTTAAACTGAAGAAATGCAAGACAGAGATGAACAGAATTGAATGGTATCAAGCACTAAGCTTAAACATTAAAGTTGTCTAATTTCATGAGCAGTGACTTACGATATGGAGAAGCATGAGCTGTTCCAGTGGGAAAGAGCAAGCAGCATGTTAGAGAAAATGCTAGGGTAAAAAACCAGAAAAGGAGGTATATCAGCAAAGATTTAAGTGAAAGAACTGGGTAGTTTGCACAGTGGAAGAAGTATGACCCAAATTCCACATGCAAGGATAGGAAGGGAGGATACAGCAGTGAAACAGGAGGAGTAGGAAGGGAAAACAATCATGACAGGATTCAAGACACAAGGGTACAGCAGAAACAAAACTTCTGTCAGGGCTTTTGAACTGGATCTAGAAAGAGTGAGAGAAGAAAAAGGACTTATAGCAAGAAAGAAACGATTCAGCTGAGGAAGAAGAAATTATTTTAGCTGATGAGTATTAGGTAGGCTACATAGGGGAAGCTGGGTGCCAGGGAATGCACACTGAAGGAGGCTGGGATAGGCCATGAGAGCAAAATGATGAGTGACACAGAAGAAAAATAGGTAGGTTTAGAAGATTATAGAAGCAAAGAAGACAAAATTGAATGGGGACCCAAATATTAGGAAGTGAGGAGTGAAAAGGAGTTTCATGGTTGTAAATCTGAGTGTCTGGAAAGATGGAAGACTTGTCAACAGTGATGAAAGAAAAGGCATGGGGAATGGGTTTGGAGGAAAGACAAGAATTTCTCTTCTTTCTCATTAGTTAAACCAGGGGCAAAGGGAAGGGGGCAGAGAAAACGTCTGCACAAAGGAAGATCCTGAATTTGAAGAATTAGGTGTCAAAATTTCCGCATAGGCATTAGGCAGGACACCAAGGCAGTGAGCTCACCCAGGAGAACAGTACATACAAAAGCATGAGATGATTAAGGAGGAGCATTCAGATATCTGTGAGTCCACAGCAGCCAGCAAAAGATGCTTGGTTTCTAAACCTGCACCATGGCATCAAGCCAGCAAACTACAGCTGCCACATCAGCAAGACTGACAACATCTGCGGAAGATTTTGAGTTAGCAATTTCACTGAGGTCTGTGCTTGCCATAAATCCAACAAATACATGTTGAGCTACAAACTCTCCATATGTTAAAACTACTGATTCCCCAGAAAGCTGTGCACATCTCATGGAGGCCTGAAACTGTATCTTCTGAGATAATTTAGCCCTGGCACATAGAGCAACTTAACTGAGGGTAACCTTCCAAAAGTTCACTCTCTGCAGTAAAGGGAAGTGTTAGAACTGTTTGTGATCTGACAAGGGTTGTACTGTTAGAATAGAGCAGAATCTTCACAAAGAAGCAACATCTCTGTGTCATCTGCCCTGAAATAACTTACACAGAAACTTCTGTATTTCTGGTCCACAAACTTTAGAATGCAGTGCTGGTTTTATTTAAGAGAGAAAAAAAATCTGTGTAATGTAGATGAAGCAAGGATTTGTTTTAATCAACTTGAGCATTTACATGAATCATAAGAATAACTGGAATAAATAGAATCAAATTTAAAAAAAATATGGGAGAGATAGTAAACCCCACACTTCCAGGTTCAATCCACGTCATAACTATAGAGCAGCAAGAGAGCTTTCCATACCTTCCTTCTGATGCTGGTCACTATCAGAGACAGAATATTGGTATGCAATGCATTGTGGCAGGTTCCTGTGCTCTTGCCTGTGCCTGATGCAGGTAGCAGGGACTCAAACAGGCAGTTCCAAAAAGATCCAAAATAGAAACCCTTAGATTGCTCACTGACAGTGGCTCATTTTCCTCTCTTCTCATTGTTTTTTTTTTTTTTTTAATTAAATACTTAGAGAAATCTAAAGTTATATGAAAATTATAGTTTTAAAGTAGAGCTCTTTAGAGTCAAGTTGTAGAATCAGCTAGAATGACCCTAGTTGAATATGACAGGATTTTTGCTGAACCACACAGAGCAGACCATATGCTTGCCATGTGGAATCTTAACTCTTGTAACACATTTGAAGTAAGTATCCACTTCCAATTTTAAAAGGTCCATATCAGAAAAGTGAGTCTCAAATATACAGCACCAATCCTCTTCTCTCTTTATTCCAATGAAAAACGATTTACAGAATTTAACCAAACTGCCAATTCATTTCACACCCAATTCTCCTTCCCATTTATCTCCACTCATATAAAAAAGCTCCAGACTTCAGAAAGGAAGTTCATCACCAAATCCTCCCTGGGAAGGTGGATGAGGAAAGTATGAGATGGAAGAGAATGAGCTGTTAAACCCTGGTCTGTGTTACCATGTTTGATGGAGTGGAGGTGTAGGTGCTCTGCTGTTCCATCAGTGGAGGGGAGTGGAAAGCACTGGTCCTGCCTCGCACCTTTCCACTCTTGAGCAACACAGTCATAGTCCCACATCAAACAGACTATGTCAATTTAGCCCTGGACATCCCACTGCCATTGAGCTGGCTGGTGATGCACACCTTTAGCATCCCCTGAAGTAAAAAATGCCTGACTGGAGACTTTGCAGGGCACCTGAGTGCTGCAGCAATACAGCCCTAGTGGTAAGATTCAGTTGCCTCTTTTAACCTGACCATTTAACCTGAACAGGCATGATAAATCATCATGCAGTGATTCAAGAGTGTGCACATCCAGGTAATGATACTGTTGAGTGTCCCTTCTAGTTCACTCATTTCTAGCACTGCACCCTTAGGATCCCTATTGCCTTGCTCTGTATTAAACAAGATAATACCCTGACCCCTCATGACAGCAGCAGCCACCAGATGAAGGAAAATCACCTGAAATCTACATTAAAGAGCACAGGAGATGAAAAGCCCTCTTTTTATTTAGTGTTGAATATTAGGCCAGAAAATAGGAAAAACTAGAAAAATATTCCTTGAGAAATACAAAGTGGAGGAAGGCTTAGTGAAATCAGACCATTTTTCAGAGGTAAAGAGGCTAGAAAAATCATGAAGCCTGCACCAAAAAAAAAAAAAACAAACCCAAACCCAAAAAGGAAAAAGAAAAGTTTTCAGGAAGGAAGAGATTGAAGGAGAGTATTTAGGTTGCCTGTTTGGGGACAAGAAAGTGGACGTGACGTATTGAGGGGATCATGAATCATGCCCTGATATGAAAGGAAAGAACTTGTTACAGAAAGGAAAAATGAAGGAATAAAGGAAATTGACAGACACAGAGCTGATAGGAATCTGAAATGCTTTGGACTTTATGACTGACAGAGAGCAGGGAAAAAGGAATAAAGGACAGAGGGTTTTTCTAGAAAATGTCAGCCTGGCCTTTAAACAAACTGTCAAAATACTGTGCAGAGGGATACGAATGAACAGAAGAGAGAAGACTCAGTCAGATCATGACAGCAAAGGGTATGACTGTGAATGACAAAGAAAGAAAGAATCTTGTCTTTTTGGAAAAAAAACCTGCAAGTACATTAGAGGTTACAAAAGTCATGCTGCTTCCTCCAGAGGTTGCGCACAAGGTAAATTCAGGAGCCAAGATAGCCAGATGAGGAGAAAGCCAAGAAAATATACAGTACATCAGATGGACAGACAAATGATGGGAAGAGAGATAAAAAGTCTGCCAAGTATGAAACTGAATATAGAGCTGAGTTGGCAGGCAGTACAATCAAGAAATTCTCCCAGCTCTCTGTCTGACAACCTGGTTTATTAAAGTTTTATAAATGTTTGAAATTTGACTTAACATTTCTGAGGAAATACCTCCATAACTATGCTAGCAATCTGATTCCCTACCTTCTCTGTCTTTGAATTCTTCCATCCTGCAATGGTTGCACCACTCACTCTTGACTGGTAGTGGAGGTGTGGGGGGGTTACTGTAGGATTTTTATCTTAAAAGCAGCTGAGAAATAGATCTGTCCTGTCAGAAGATAAAAATCACTTTTTCAGACTGTTGCTGACACAACAGATCTTTCTTCAGAAAACAAACAAAAAGGATCATTTTCTCCATATTCTGTAACTTTTTTTCACTCTAATTTATGTAGTAAGTATCAGAATTGTCCCTTGGTAATCTAAATTAAGCTGAATAAGTTTTTCCCTTCATCTATGGGATTGACTTACTACACAGAGGGTAGAGTTAGTCTGCCGGCCTTTGGCATTGAAAATGCAAATTGAATCCTGGCGTTGACAAGAATGTTTGGATTTGGTATAAAAGAGACTTAGTCACGGTACATTTCCAGCTCCTGATTATGCCAAAGCAGGAGGGCTGAGTGAATGCCAAGAAACAGCGGTTGCCACTGCCCCCCTGAGGGAAGGAAAAATGGATAGCCCACTCCTGGCCCACACACACTTTTTGTATTTCACTCCTGTGAGCTGCCTGAAGAGACACTACAAAATAAGAAGATACATGGGATTTCAAATCATGTGTTTATTTTTGTTTCTGGTATTTGTTCAGTGGAGACTTGGAGAAGGAAAGTCCTCCACTACTGACTCAACAAGCACTTCACCAAATGGTACCAAATGGCTTCCAAAGTTTTTCAAAAAGAGTATTTCAAATAAACCCATTCAAGGGTCTTTCTGCATTTATGTACAGATACACTAGTCCTTTGCACACTGTAATATGCAGTGTAACACTATATAAATTTAGGTGCAGGAGTTCTCAGTTCTTACAGAAAACTCAGGTTGCTCTGACTCTTTGTAAGGACTTTGGCCTCATAAAGAGAAAGGATATGCAGCTGTGTCCTGAAAAGTTTCTCCTGTGTACTTTCTGGTTTATAAGGCAATAATGGGTGAGCCTTTGTAGGTCCTCAGATGAATGGACCAATAGTGACATTAACCATCCTTATATAAACGAAAACCTAGAAAATCCATTTGAAAACCCCCAATCTCAATTCATCTTAACAAAAAAATATTAATAGTGCATTTCTTCTCTGTTATTTTTACATTCTGGTTCACCAAAAATAAATTCTAAAACATGACTATTAAAACAGTCACAAATAACATAGATTTAATAATCCCTGCTATATCCTAGCTTCTAGTAGACAAAATTCCTAAGACAAATGAGTATCACATTCTCCAGTACACAATAACAGTATCTGAATAAATTCACTGTTTGTCAAATGAGGGAAGGGAACAGGAACTGCATATTACAACCCTCTCTTTCCAATTAATTAAGACTCATGGGAAATGTCTAGCTCAATTGTATTTAATGTTTGAAGGGATTACATGGTAGAAATAACACCATTGAAAAGAATAGGAACTTAGGAGTTGTATTTGCAAGAGGAGAGGGAAAACAAAAGACTATCCAGATTCTTGTGGATACCTGCTGTTTCAAAGTCAGAATTTCTTGCTTGCTGGCCAGTCCTGACCACATTTTAACCTTCCTTTCTATATATGTTATGTACCATAAAATCAGTAAAATAAGTTAAGGGAGTTAAGGTGGTGCAATTGTGCAAATGTGAATGACCTCTTTTGCAGCCTTCACATCACTGAAGGCTGGGCATTCCCTTTCCTTATCCACAAATCCTTACTTTTGAAGGGAAATACATTCCCCACCCAGATGGGAAGGCATTGCCTCCTTTAAGTAATCCTGAGATTACTAACAGAAGGAGGCAGCTTTTTGTCCTCCAAATGCATTTTTTCCTCAGTAAAGCTGACTTCAACTTCCTGGTTGGCTTTCATGGGTCTTTTATGTGAAGGACAGCTTGCTGCCCCTTCCAAACTGTTAAGGAAGGACTTTGCCTAAGGGGAGCACTCGTGGACTGACACTTTCTGCTCAGCCTGAGGAATGTTATTTTCAATTTTTTATACAGCTGACAGAGAACATTTTCATATCCACTCTTCTCTGAGTGTGTTTGCTTAGTGATCCACCATGAATACACACTAGCATTTGAAAAAGAGAATGCTCAATCTAATAGCAACACAGTGAGATGCAGTGGAGTATTCTGGATATTACCAGACAAATAACTGAAGCCCATTCGGTTTCGAATTTCAATTTCTAGAAGTATTTTTCCCAGGGTTGTGTAACATCACAAGAAATCCTTGGATATTCTGTTTCCTTCTCAGCTTACTGTTTCTGGAAAAGTGTAGGTGTCTTTGAAGGTAAGATTTTTGTGATTATTTTTTTCTTACTTTTAACTTTTTGGGAGTCTCTCTGTCTTATAGCTAAACTTGGATTCCTTGGGATTTAACAGCTGAAGATACTTACGTTTGGAAAGTGTATTCTTTGTGAAACATATGGATTTGTGAAGATAAAACAGCACAACAACTGGCGAAATCAGAATTGAATAGAGTGTTAAACTAAAGGATTTTGAAGTGTCATGCTGACAAACTTTGAAGCAACAGGCCAAATTCCAGTTTTAGTTGTGGGAACTGAATTAATGTGGGAACTCCCTGCCCCTCTCCATCCACAACAGAATTTGCCTTCTTATGGCAATAAAACTGGAGGTTCTGGTCTTCATTAGGTACATCTTTGTCACATGGGGAGACCTTGAAATTACAGCTTTCATTTTTCTTATCCTCCTCTCTTTCTTTTCTAGCCTTTTTATTTGACTTTTTGGGTGTAGCTCTTCTCTGAGTTAGTCACCCTCAATTCCCTTCCCACCTAATGGAAAGAAATGGGTATTTCAAGGGTGTGATTCATCAGGGACCTTTAAAATGTCTGACTGAGGTTTAGATGAATCAGGACTGAACTTAACTGGCCAGGACATTGTTGACTGTAGTGGGAATATGGAATTGCTGGTTGTGATGGAAGTGTCCAAATGCCAGACATCTCCATTTGACCCACTGAAATCCAGCCTTTGTATTTTTCTTCACTGGGGATTAAATGCTGATGTTAAAGAGACATTCCTCTGGCACTCTATGGAGTTTACTGAGGGTCTAATGACTTTGAGCCTTCTGTGATCCAGGCTACCTGTCAGCTCAGGAACTGCATATGAATTTGCCTGAGATCTGCAGGTGGAAGTGTTCAGCTTGTCTGAGAAGGTGAGACATTAACACTTTCTTGCTTTCAAAGGAGAGCTTAAGCTGGCTGTATTTTGCAAACTCCATAAATTCAGTTAGCAGAGTGCAGCAGGTGTGTCCCATTTCAGGCTCTCCAGCAGCTCTTTTTTCCTTTACTTTCTTCATCTGCTCCTCCCCCCATCAAGTTCACACAGACCTCCATCTCCTGTTTTCTTCTAAGAAAATTCCCATACCCTTGTTTCTTCCTGACCATGCCCATTAGGGACACAGAACTGGTCAAGCAGTCTCACACTGGCAGCTTGAAAATCCTTAGCCACAAACCCACTTCCCTTCTACAGACCCTTCATGGCATCTGAGCCAGCTCTCCTCTTGCCTGAGGAATGGCTCAGCAATTGGAGGAAGTCAAATCCAAAGCTTTTATATTTCTCCTCCATTGTTTTCTCATCCTCCAGTATCTCCCCAACTCTCTTATCCTTCTTGCTACTTCATAAGACCAACATTGCTTGTTTGATCTGCCTTCATTCACTTTCACCAGCCAGCACTCCAGTACTCTGTCATCCTGTAGTTAGTACAGCTTGTGAGAGGACTGTGAAGCATGGTCCATGACCCTTCTCCAGCTCTTCTTAACCATGGGTTAATGCTAGTGCACTTTTCCTGAAGCAGACCCATCTGTCTATGATTAGGATATGACAAGGTGGTTGACAGGATTATCTGGCTTCCCACTGTTCCCATCTGAGCTGAATTCCCTCTTGCTTTTGCTTTTTACAGGAAGAATTGGATGATTTTTGAATGCCCCACTCAATACCAGAACCATGAGTTTATGATCTTAAACTTGATGTCTGGAGATTGAGCCACACAAACTTCTTGATTCTTTATGTCTGCTACTTCTTTTCCTGCAAACACAGTTTCCAGAGTGCATCACACTGTTTTCTAAAGAAACGGAGTTAGAAACAAAAAGCAGGCTTTGGAGACTGCACAGACACTGGATCACTACCTTCCACAGCAGAAAGCAAATAATCTCATATTACTCCACACTAATAAATACATTATGATCAGCTAGAGAATTTTGTGGACACTCAAAACATACACAGTACAAGCCACTACAAATCAACTTCCACCACTAAAGGAAAACAATCTTCCAGTCAAAGACCCTGTGGGGAAATGTTCTTCTCACACATGGCATGTTTGCAGTGGTAATGTTTCGATCGAGAACAACATGCAATTATCTTGGGAAAAACACTATGCATTTTAGCATTATCTTTTACTTTGATTGACCCCAAAGTCTATGTAGATTATTAGGAGACTGTTTTGAGAAACAGGAGATGGGATCTTCTGGATCCAGCTTTTTTTTCTTTAAAAGAAAATAAACTTAGTTCTGCATTGTTATGTAGCTTCCTTCAGTCAATGACATCAGCAGAGAAGATGGCGCAACCTAATTTTTCAGTTGAAGACTTTTATTGCCATACCATCCTAGTTTAATTATTGGTGATTCAGAATAGCTCCACTGAAGGTAAGAGCATTAGTCCTGGTCAACACCAGGAGAGAGCATTGAATTTAGCTCCCTCTTTCTGATAGTGAGCATTTCACAAGTAGCATAGATTTGTGGTAGGTCCTTCTTGTTTATTTTGTGTGTGTGTCCATGTATGTTTTGGGAGCCTGCGGTAATCTTGCTACCATCTGAAGTCCCAAAATTCCACAAGAAAGGGTGTCTTACACTGTCTCCAGTCCAGCCAACAATAAATAATTCCTAGGAATACCACAAGGAAGTTGATTTATGGTTTGATTTCTTAAACAGAGAGCTCAGGACAAAGTTCAGATAAGCAAGTAATCTTATGGATGCTTATCTGGAATAAACTGGTATACCTCTGGGGTTTCACTCAAGACCAAAATGACCACAAAACAGAAAGCAGAGAAATTGAAAAAGGTATCTTGTATGAAAGTACTGAAAGGGTTTAGAAACTGGCATGTTTCTTTTCAGGTCACCAGCACATTTCAAAAAACCTAATTAATTTTAGTGTATTTAATTGTTGTCTGTTCCCCTCCCTCTGGTTTTTAATTTCCCCTTTATATAGCTTATGAACCAAAAGTTTTTTAAGACTGCTAGGTTAACCCTGAGTGCATGGAATATATAAACCAACTTTTCAGCAGTAGGATTTATATGAGGGGGAGAATGCAGGATTTGCCAGGTGCAGACAGATGTAGATGATGCCTGCAGAGCTTTAATACCCTGATGATGGTAACTGTAAACCTGAGAATTCAGACAGTGAGAAGGGGCAAAGCACAGAACCAATCTGAGCCTTGCAGCATTCCTGGGTTGCAGGTGACAGAATGACAATTCTCCTCATGTTGTGCTTTGTTATCCCCTAATTCTGACTAGGCATAAGAGGGAAATGGTTCTTGTTTGTCCATGCAGCTGAGCTCTGCTTAGTTCTGCCTCAGCTAACCCAGGTGCTGTCAACTATTTTTAAACTGATTTAATTTTGTAGCCAAGAACCACCCATTGCTTTCCAAGGATAACAATGACTTGTTTGATTCTGAGTAATCTTAGGGCACCTAGGGGCATGAATTAACTGGAGTGAATTTAGTTGTGTTTCGTTATTGTGCTGTAGAGCAAACCATGGGGAATGATGGGCGACTTACTGATCTGCTGCAGGGGATGAGGGGTTGAGGGAGCAGCTGGGCTGGAGATTGGGCAAAACCACTGTGATTCTTAAAGATGGCTAGCATGGGAATATCATGGCAACTTTTCCTAAAAACCCCTGCTTGAGAACCTGGTTGCTGAAAGTGGTAATCAGTATGTCTTTAAATGCTTGTTCCTAAGTCACTGTGTAAGGTATGTTATGATTTGCACGTACTAATCTGTACTAAGTGTGTAGTAAAGTAGAGAAAAAACAGAGAATATTTTGACTTACTGCAGGATAAGACATGCGGCATTTTAATCAAATTCCTAGCAACACATTTGGGTGTGTTCATCCCAGGGATACCTTTATAATTAAGGTGAAGCTCTGTATGCTCACATCCAGGCAACAGCCAGCTGGGTCATATTCCTGTTACCCATACTATTCTTCCACCTGCAACTACAGCACCTAAGGCTTAATATCTTACCAGACAAAACAGGAAAAAGTAATCCTGGTTTTGCAAGAAGGTATTGAAAAAGTTTCTCAGAAATTACCACATTAGTTCAAGAATTTAAAAATGGTCTATGCAGTGTGCTGTACAGGGAGTGAAGAGCGGTGAAGTGGAAAGTCTTTACTTCCGTTTATTTGATATGATCTATATAATTCACTTAGGATTGTGTTTCCTGTGATTAATCCCATGATTCAGTATGAAGACTGTAAAATTCTTTTGCTGTATGTCATAATCATGCACTTCATAGCACAAAAAACCTGAAGGTCATTTGATTGTGCTACAACAAGTAAGATGACGATAAATTAAATATAAAACTGAAAATTAAAAAAAGTAGGAGAAAAACATTTTCACTCAGTGTCCTTTAATATTTTTATTATAATTATTTTTTAAATTTTGTGACTGCATAGCCTTTTTTCCATCCAATGCAAAGAACAGGCAGTTCTTATTTACTTAGCTGTTATTTCAGTGGTGGTTTTATTTCCCACTGTGTCTATTATTTATGTTCTCTTAGGCTTTTCTGTGTGCTCATAACTATGAAACATGCAATTACTTTAGAAATGCTGTTTAGGATATCTTCAGAACTTCCCTGAGGCATGGTATACATTGTCCTTCTTTCATATGCAAGGATATGAAACTTGCACAGAGGAGGGTTAAACGTACTTGCTATTTTCAGATGCCAGTTGGGAGTTATCTAGAACCTAATTTTTTTAATGTATAATGAAGCATTCCCTGCACTTGAGAGTTCCAGTTGATACTGTTATTGGGAATGCACAGACCTTTCCTTTCAGAAATAGGTGTACTTGTATACAGCACCTAACACACGACCAACACTGATTATTTTGATTTAAGAGATTGTATTGGACACTTCCAGCTGAGGCAAGGATAAGAACTGGTCCCTACAACATCAGCTGCCTTGATTGGGTCCATCTTAGTGACAGCCAGCTTGCAATTCTGACCAGGAGAAGAAGGGTGATTTCCAAATTTTTTTTTCATTATGTGGCTATGTTGCATCACTGGTGCAAGTCCTTCCTGTGTCCCAATATATTTTGTTTTTTAAAAAAAATTAAAATAATCAGATCAAAAAAGTTGTTTCTATCTGAACTGACTTCCACATTAACTGTGAACAGAAGAAAATTTCAGAATTAATTTTCAGAGCGTTTTTGCTGTTTAAGCCATTGACAGAAAAGGCTGACAAAACTGTTAGCAAGGGGTAACAGCAATAACAAATGGTTTGCTGTTAGGTATCATGAGCATTTGGGCAGTAGGGAAATAGTAAGTCTTGGGGAAGGATTATGATCTCCTAACCACAGCGCTGTCCATCAGTGTTTAAGCCTTCACCCAGACCCCATTGCTAATGGTTTAACTCCATTGGGCAGCTAAACACCCAACAGCTTCTCATTCACACCTGCATCCCCTCCAGTGGGGTGGTGTAGAGAATCAGAAGGGTAAAAGTATAAAAACTCACCGGTTGAGATAAAAAAAAATTAATAATTTAAAAAAAAGGAGGAAAAAGCCAACAAAGGGGGGAGGGGAAGGGGGAATAAAAGTAAATGCAAGAAAAGCAAGTAGTGCAAAAGAGAGAAATTGCCCACCCACCAACCAAGCAATGCCCATATAGTCCCTGAGTACCAGCAGCCACTGCCAACTTCCACCCCCAAGCTTTATATGTTGAGCATGATGCCTTATGGAATATCCCCTTGGTCTGTATCCCCTCCCAACTCCTCGTGCACACCCAGCCCACTCACTGATGGGCTGGGTGAGGAACAGAAAAGGCCCTGATGCTGTGTAATCCCTGCTCAGTAATAATTAATAAATCCCTGTGTTATCAACACTGTTTCCAGCACAAATCCAAACCATACCAGCTACTTAGAAGAAAATTAACCCTCTCAACCAAAACTATTACACCTTCCTCCTATTCTGTCCCTTTCCTACCTTAAGTTCTTACTACCAGCTCTATTTGACTGTGTAATGCACCTTTCCTTCCTTCCATCTTCAAACAACTTCCAGTTCTCTGATGCATATGACATCATGCAATCTCTGATTTGTGACTGTGACATTTGCTTGCTATAATACTGGTTCCTGGATGTCACTCTGTCCCAAAACACCTGAAAGTAATGGTCTTAACATCATATGTTCATTTAAAGTAATTAGAAAATCTTAGGAAAAATTCTTTCTTTTCATCAAGCCTGAACCGGAAGACTGCGAAAAGAGCAGCCCATACAACTGGTAGAGAACAAGAAATGATAAATGAGACAGACACGTGGACAGAGGAAGGTATTACATTCATATCAATGTGATTTATTTCTATTTTTCCTTTCAGCTTTGACTGCCAAGGCAAATTATAAGGATGTTTCACAGCAATGAATAAACAGAGTGCAGTGTTTCTTTTCTTTTCCTTGTTTGGTGGACAAAAGTCTACTAATAGTAGTATTTTCAGGGTGAGAGAGAGTTACCAAATCTGATCATGATAACTGCCTAGAGAAAAAGACCCAAGCAATTGTGTATCAGAGTATTAAAGAAAGGAAGAACTAGGGAGTCACAATGTGGCCTTCTATTTCCGTATCTCAGAATATATACTAATGTATATACTCATGGGAATCTGATGCCATGTAACACACTCAGCAAAGTGGTGAGAGGCTGTATCTCAAATTTTCTGTCTCACCTGGAAACTGACTTAGTGGTAGGAACACCAGGCAGAGATTAGGAAACCCATTCTTTTGGTACCTCCTTTTTTGGAAACATCTGTGCCTTCTGCAAACTCCAGTGTGTTCCAACTCATTCCTACCTCTCCTGCCCATGAATGACTTGTTGTATGTCCCTCACCCATATGGATATGTTTGAGAATTAATGTTATTAAAGATTAGAAGGGATTATGCTGATACTGCAGCCATACAGATCTCACAAGACAGGCAGGTCTTTAGATTATGGGATTTCTCAAGGTTCCTTCCAACTTTACATCCACATGATTTCAACATTTGCAATACTCATATTACATGGTGGCTAAAATCTGATAGTAGATATCTGATAGTATACTTTTAACATGTAGAGACTTATAAAAAGCTATCTTTTGGTTTCAGTGGGAGGTGCGACTGGATTTAACTTACTTTTCCAGATGAAATAGTAAGTTCATTTCCTCCTTTATTTGACTTCCAGAACTTGGATTTGAGGGTGTACATTTCCTTGGGCACAAATAACATAATGACTGAAGTGAGAGGTTCTGGGATTCTCTTTGTACACTACTATAAAATATATAGCAATAGATGGAGTTTCAGTTGCTATAAGACAAAAGTAACAGAAGCCCTAACTCAGGTCTTGAAAGGAATTCACAATATTTTCAGGTCAATTTTATGTTTTGTGATTGCATATTTAATTAAGTTTTTGATAACTCCATCTGGAAAGGTTATGGCTTGATAAATGAGTGCAATAAAGACACAGAGGATTTCAGGCCAAAATTTGGCAGCTGTTTAATAACTGCAGGGATGATTGGAGATGGCCTCCTGTGAAAAAATGGTCTACATGAGAAATAAATGGATGAAGCAGAAAGAACAACAGAATCTGGGGCTTTTCAGTTCTTGGCACTGAAGGTGAATTGGATAGAATGAAAGATTTCTGAGCACCTTATCTGAACTTTGAGGAGCTTGCCCAATTTCCAAGTATTTTGAAAACATTTTTTTTCCATTTCCTAATTTTTCTTGACTTTTTATATCAGTACAATAAACAGTAAATGACTGATGATTGAAGTAATAACCATAACAATCTTACTACATGCAAAAAGAACAAAACTTATGCTTATATTAAGATATGGAACCAATAAAAAAAGTAACCATGAGAGTCAGATGGATATTAGATCTCGCCCACTATTCTGCTTCAGTATCTGATTTTCCCTATGTAAATATGAAGTCACTACCTTAACCTCAGAGAAAGATTTTATTGTTAACATACCTGGAAGCAATTCTTATCTTTCATGTACTGAGTTTCAGCATCAATACCAGTACAGCCACATGCTGGTCATTCTATCTAAAAAACAGAAATTTTCTCTTTTTAAGATCTATAGCAGTTGTGAAAACACAGGGCATGCAATGTAGCATAGGAAGAATGTGTGGGGCCTTTCTAAAGTAATTGACTTGGCTAAGCTGGAATAAGTATATTGTGTGGCACTGCACCCACCAAAATTTAGCTTCAAAAGAATTGAAAATCCAGATGTGACCATAGCAACTATTCTTTCACAAAAAAAATTTTAAAAATTAAAAATCCACCCCTCAGGGCAGAAATGAGCCCTGAACCACTTTGAAGTCAAATGTCTCAGGCAGATACTTGATTTTAGATTGGAACCAGAAAAAGGATACCACAGACAGTGATGCTACAGTGTTCCCTGAAGTTATAACAGACATACAGCATTGTGGTTACCTGCTTTTTGTATATAAAGCAATAATGATCTAAATGTGTTCTGAGGAACATTAATAGCTATAGTGGAGCAGGAGCTTTCAATCAGTCTGAAAGATCTATTATTAAAACTAGGTTCTACTGTAAAAAAATCTTATACTGAATGAAATGTGCCTCCTGTGCAAAGGACCAGTACAAAGTCTAAGCATCTTTTAAGTCTTTAAATCTCTACTGCAGAGCATGATTGTTTCTTAAGGATCCCACAGGCTTTCAGAACAAGGGTGAGCTTTATGAGAGGTGGACAGACCAGTCTTTAACAGTACTGCAGAGAGCAGCAAGTAGTGTGAGAGGCAGCGATCTGTTCTCAGACCAGTATTTCTAGAACATGAGCCTAATTTGCAGTGGAGTGCAGGAAATCTACTCTGTCCTGGCTTTTCAGCACAGTGAAATTAATATCTTTGCATTTTCTAAGGGAGCAGCCAAGAAAGTGAAAACCCTGTGCACAGCTATACTATCAATTTCAACAAGAAAAACAAAACACAGAATAGGAAGAGAATATTCTTTTTTGCTCATTGCTCTCATCACAGACCATATCTACAATGCAGAAAAATTTGGAGAAAGGACCACTCTCCACTCATACAGATAAGAGTGAAATACACTACCAGGAGAGCGTGTGGATACTAGAGTGAGGAAGCTTGAAATAGTGGCATGTCTAGTATAAACACTCTGAGAATAAGAAAGAACAAGACAGCATATTTTATGAGACATCAGCTTCTTCTACTTCATTTGATATTCTAGTGTCTTACAGGGTGAAGAAAATAAAGCAATATACAGCTTTACAAAACCACAGCCCTCACTGTGGATGATCATATTTGTCCAGGAGGTAATTTCTAAACTATATTTGAGCGTTCTATATTGTCTTGAATCCCTCCTTTCCTCTTCAGTAATGCCTAGTTTATGACAAAAAACAGAACACAGGAGACAATTTGTTGTTGGTGGGGTTTTTTTGTTTGGTTTTTTGTTTGTTTGTTTTGGCTTGTTTGGTTGGTTTTTTATTCCTGCATTGGCCAATATTCATAGTCGCCATTGATTTTATCTTGGATGCACAGAGAAGATTGCACAACTCAAGTGAAATAAAAAACTCTTAGCAGAGAGATCCTGACAGATCTTAGGAAAACTTACCGTAAAGAAAACAGGTAGGTCAGATTCAGGGTTGAACAGACTGGGTATCTACAAACCAATTTTGGGCTTTCAGTTGCAAAGCTCCAGTTTATTGGCAAAGGAGTTGAAAGTGTCCTGAGAGGACACAGAGAAATTCTTCAACGAAGGACTTCTAGAAACCTTTTGATATTATGTGACTTCTTACATACTTTGAGAAATTCATCTACCTGCTTTTCGTTTTTACTGTGTTTAGGGATATAGGGTCATGTATAACTTGTTTGTATATAAACATGATTATGATTTTTCCTAAACCTGCAAGATCCTGAACTTCAGCTAACCACTTGGTTCTGGATGAAACAAAAAAACTAACATCACAGGTAAAAGCAATGGACCACATGAAAATTAATACCAACAGAAGTAGTTAATTGGATTGTGGTAAATTGGGCTCCAACTGTATCACAAACGGGATTTTCTGCAGCTGAATAACCACAGATGAGACAATATAACTGTAAGGCCTCCTCGTCGTCTGTGTAGACTGAAAATATAACACTTCTTCAAATAGGCTGGTAGGTCACAATACAGGTAAAGGGAGGCTATTAAGGTTGCCCACACTATTAATCTACATTTGGAGGTCAAAAACTTATGCAGGCAGACAGACAGACTTCTGTGGACAGACTATGGAAAGGGCTAGGGTGCACATGGTCAATTAGGGCATGTGTGTCTTTTTAAGAACACAGCTAGATTGAGCCAGCATGCTCAATCACACATAAAACTCAGTGCAGTGTGGTGGCAACAGGCACACTTCTTCTAAACTAGAAACTTCTAAATCTGAAGTTAGAAGAGCAGACAGCATATTGGTCCTTCTCCTGCAAGACTCAACTGAAGAGACTCAGTGTGATATTTTTTAACAGCCTGAGCCCCGAAGCAGAGTCTGTTCAGTCCAGTTATTCTGAAAAACAAGATTTTTTCCCCCACTGTTCTGTTGATTCTATTTTAACTTTGGCCAAAAACAAAAAGTACAAGAGTTTGGGGCTTGTGCTTTCTTTTGTTGTGAAATGTTTATTTAAAACAAAAATAGTAGGTTTTATCTTTTCCCACCATCTATTTTCCCATTTGGGTTGGTTTGAGTTTTATAGGGTGATTGCGTTGGTGCATGTTCAGTCAAACTTGTTCACATCTCTAATTTTCTGTCAGACTTTGGAGACGTCAGTCTTGTGGCCTCAAGCTGAATCTATGCATTCATGGTAGCTGACCATGCAAAATGGGTAATTGTAATCCACAAACCTTGTTTGTGTATGCAATTATTCATTTTGTAGATGTAGATTTTGCCCGGCTCACCTCCAATACCAATACTAGAAATCTCAATTTTTTTCAGATTTTAATAATAATTATATTATTTTTTAAATCACAGTTAAAGGTTAATAAATTAATTTATTGATTTACTTTGAGTAGCTTATTTGGGTTATTCTGTATCTTGTTTTCTTGTAACCTGCATCCAAAACACAGTTACAGGGTTGTAAAAACTTTGTATATTTTCTTAGTTGTGTTCAAGAGGCCCTATCTATAAGGTCACTGTAAAATGAACAAAACACACTGCCATCAAAAGACACAATAGATATATGTGTTTTGTGCTTGTATCATGATAAACAGACTTATGACCAATAATAAGAGGCAAGCAATTTCCTAACAGGTCAATTCTCCCTAGAAAATGATGGTTCCTTGACTCAAACACCCCATCCTAGAGACTGTGCCATTTTACTCTTTGAATTCATCTGAAAAATAGAAGCCACAGTTAAGCCACAGTTACATGTGGTAACCCACCAGATACATGTGGTATCCAGAGTTCCTGATAATTTAAAGTCTTGTATTCCTGATCGACCTGTAAAAACTCCGTAAACAAAAACATTGCTATAAATGCATAGCTCCAGTATGTGCATATATGATGTTCTCAGTCTCACTGCCTTACCAGTAGCCTACAGTGAGATGTAAACAGGAACTAGTCATTTCTCAAATGCCTGCAAAGTGTGATGAATGGCCTGGACCTTCAGGTCCCAATCAAAGGCCTCTGAGATGCGAATGCAAGACATGCTTGAGTGCAAAGTTGCTCACTCGAGTTTTGCTTTTTTGCTTGACAAGAATTGCCGGACTGCTCCTAATGCTTAATCATACACATGCCACTAATTAGTGAGATGTTGGATTTCACACAGGGCAAAATAGCCATTTAATGTTATTGCTCTCTTAAAGTGGATAAGCTCTCTCTAATAATTCCCACTTTTGACTTTGCAACCAGGTTTTTCACAAAACGAAATAGTGCCCTCTGCTGTTCTTTTTCCCGTTTTCCCTCGGAGTAAAGGGATTTCCACAAAACAACAGTGGCTTTCATTTCGCTTCTGTAAGTCAAGCTTTCTTGCAGTGTTTAGAGTAACTTAGTCACATGCTCTCTGTAGCCCAGGTATCAGACATGCAAGATGTCTTCGTTTTTCTCCCTTAAAGCCCAGAGCTGTCTCCAAGGACCCACACTATTCATGTCATCTTCCTGAAGCTGAGACAGGGTCACCAACAGAAGGGGCAAGTACACCACGGCTTGATCAGTGCTGTTTGTTTGTATCTGCATCTCCCTGAATTCTCTCAGGGGAAGTATTCCTGGCAGGAAAACACTTCACTGTCACTATTTTTTGCAGAAGACCAGTGTTTTTACACTGCACTGCATATTTTCTTATTACTTTGCATATTACCTACCTTTATCTTCTAGTGCTGGCTATGTCAGCTGAATAACAAAGATATGAGTGACTGGAGTCATTACCAGAATTACCATTTTTGGAGGAAAATATCTCTAACTGTCAACAGAAAACCACAGTTAAAGCTGCCATTATTTATCGGTCACTCTGGAGTTGACCCCAAATGTGTGACTTATATTTCCATTAAATATCTGCCAGAACATAAGTACAGGCTCTGTATTAAGGTATCTATTGACATGTCATAAAGAACTAGTTATGGCCAGGGTGTCCCATTGCTACTGTGAGATACAGATTGACATTTTGTGGCTTGATCCACCTGGGTGACCACTTTCAAGATTAACCCCTTGATGGAAATTCTGACTGACTAATTCTGGAGCTAATTTACCTTCTCTTTTATTAGACCAGCTGTGTGGTATCAGACTGGATCTGTAAATAACCTGAAAGAATCCAGATTTTTGCTTTCTTACCTGTCAATGTGACATCATCTTGGCCATGACTTTTTCTCAGCCACGAGATACCACAAAAATAAACAGGCTGAGGGCTAAAAAACCTGAAAATGTCTGAAAATATTTCAGGAGTTGCCAGTCTGTCCTGTGCTGTGTCACAGAGATCCCAACAAGTTATCATGGCTTCTGGTTTGCCTCAAACCTGGCCGAAGTGAGCTGGTGCCCAGTGCAGCCCACCCTCAAGGGCACGCTGCCCAGCACCCACTGGCCTTGTGCTGGCTGAAGGCTTGGAGGGCCACAGCCCATTAGCCTGTGATATCCTCACTTATAAACAGTTGAACTGACTCAGGACTGAAAATGAGTAACTTTCAGACAAATTCATGGAAGGCTCTGCTGTACAGCTTCCCAAAGGTCTCCACCTATGCTTTCCCATTTGAACGAGCATTGCTGTCCTGCCACAGACACCTAGTGCCTCACCAGAGTTCCCTATCTCCCTGTTTCGCTCTCTGATCTCATCCTTTCAGGTTATCCCTGCTTTGCTTTAAGCTGATGCCACCTACTCCTATTGTTGACATCTGCTGCCATCCTGTCTGCAGGCTGCTGCCGGCCATCCTGTTGTGCTTCTTCCACAGCTGACGGTCCCAGCCCCTCGGGTGGGGGTCCAGGAAGCAGAAAGCAAACAAACAGGCCAACATCAAAGCAGCCCTCGGCAGTCTGCCCCCATCCCCAATTTCCCTTCCCATCTGCTGACAATGAAAGGAGCTTCCTCCAAGGAAAGAAAGGGCTTCTGAGTTTCACCCCCCATTGCTGAGTAGCTGCACCCTCTGAGCCCCTGTTTTGTCTTCCTTCCTTTCCTCTCAAGGAAAACTGAAGGAATAGGAAGGCCAGAGACATCTTGTTGGACAAGCAGGGCCAAGCCAAGGACAACCCTAGGACACTCTATCAAAAGTCATGGCAGTAAAAGTTAGTGCTCAGATGCTAATTGTGACAATGCACCAAAAATACAGCCTTTATGGAAGGTGACTGCCTGGCAGGAGAACAGGCAGCTCCAAGAGGCCCCTGCCTCAACTCATGGTCTGGCCTGGCTGAGAGCTAGGAAACATGTTCTGCCCTAGGCTAGGGAATTCAACACACTCAGGAACATTTCCAGACACTGTGGCAAACCAACACAACAACTCATGTTGAAGCTCATAAACTTTCCAGGATCCAAAGCCCCCTCGAAGGGAAGAAAGTGGCATGCTGCATATGGCCCCTCAAATACTCACATTCCTGAGCTATGTGGGGGGGTATTTCTAGGCACCACTAGTCTTCCCAGGCCACAGCTGTGGTAGGGATTGTTTTAACAATCTTAACTGTCCATGTAAACTGACTGGGAGCATTTCACAGCTTGTTTCATTTACTAATGCAGAGGTGGCAAATGCTTCTAGACCCCAGGTCTCTTGTTGGCCTTAACTTGGTATCCACCCAGGAACAGACTAAACAAAGCATTCAGTCACAGCAGATGTTCTTGTATTTGCTAATTGCTTTTTAATAGAGTAGTCTTTTTTCATGTCAGAATATTATGTGTAATCATAGTGTTGCATGAGTACATGTGCAGATACAAAGGAATTGGGACTCTGATTTCCCAACCTCTAGGACAAGTCCTTCTGGTTGAGAGACTGTTCCACCTGAAGAAGAGAAGGCTCCAGAGAGATCTTATAGCAGCCTTCCAGTATCTAAAGTGGGCCTACAAGAAAGCTGTAAAGTGACTTTTTACAAGGGCATATAGGATATGGGATGATGGCATTAAGCTAAAAGAGGGTAGGTTTAGATTAGGTATTGGGAAGAAATTCTTTACTATGAGGACGGTAAGGCACTGGACCAGGTTACCCAGAGTGGTTGTGGATGTCCCATCCCTGGAAGTGTTCAAGGCCAGGTTTGATGGGACTTTGAACACACTGGTCTAGTGAAATATGTCCCTGTCCATGGCAGGGGGGTTGTAACCAGATGATTTTTAAGGTCCCTTCCAATCCAATCCAATTCTATGATTCTCTGATTCTCCAGTTCTCCAGGTTAAGTGGGAATGATGGGAATTTCATTGTAAGGAAAGAAAATTATTCTCAATGCAATAGAAATAGTCAAGAGAGAAGAAAGCAGTAGAATATGACAGGTAAAATCCTTGTGTCCTCCTTCTTGCTGCCCATATAATTTCTGCATTTTGCTTTAAGCAACTGCTACTGTAAACACTGAGCTATTATGTAAAACAGAACAGCCTGACTACACCACACCATACTTTACAGGAAAAGGTGCAAAATGTGGCTAGGACTCTCAAGAGTGGAGCGGCATTCCTATGCAGCTTTCAGGATGATCCTGCTTATTGGGATTTATTATATTCCCTCTTAAGTGTCTGGTGGGCATGTGCCTGCCTACTTTGGATGGTAAATTAAATGCTGTCTGTTTTGAACCCACTGGGCATCATTGGAGTTTGTGTAAATTCTGTTGGAAGATAGGTTCGGGTTTAATTTCTATTATGTTGCTTTCGTCCTTATTAAGTTCTCAGTTATAAAGCATTACAACCAAGTAGATCCTCTGTGGATCTAGCCTGCAACAGAGGAGATGAAATGTTGATCTTGTTTAATATTGAAATGGCACCAATTTATTTTCATTTAATGAGATTATAATCTGTCCTCCTGTCTTCTCATGGTCCTAGTATATTGCATATTGCAAATTTCACTCATTAGGCTTAAATAAACATCAATTTAGTAAACTATTTCTACTTTAAAAGAATAGCACTGATTTGCAACCCAGCTCATGGCTTTAATCTTTATTTACTTGGCACTTCACCAAGCCTAGACACCTATAGTAAAGTAAATGTAAAGAAAGAAAAACAAAATTTCAAGAGCAACAAAATGAGAGGTCCTATAAAAAAGATTCTATAAAATATCCTATGTTTTAGTGGTAGCTTTTCTCTCTTGAATAAATAAATAAATGAATAAACCCACTCCTTTTTGGTACGATTATATACGGCACGCATGATTTAAGTCAGAATTTCTGGGGTTGCAAGCAAAAAGTTTGGCTCTCACTCCTTGAAACAGAAACATGCAACAGTGTTTAATGAGAACCTCAGAGATAAAAAGAGTGAGGACTTTTCTCTCCTTAGTTTTCCACTGTGAATGTTTTCATAAAGCAGCCTCAGCCAATGGTATAGCAAGCATCATTTGAGGTTTTCAAAACTCTAAGGGTTAATTTCAGACCTATACCAATTTCATTGATATTTTCAGCCAGTGATACTTCTTATAGACAGGCTGGAATCTCACATAGAAGCCCAAGACAAAGCACGACCAACTCATCTCAGCATGACTGAAGGCCAAGTATATCAGACAAAACAGGAAGTTGGGTTTGAACTTTCTATCCCACAGGCTGTGCTTCACCCCCAAGGCTAATATCCATTGGTGAGGGCTACTTCCTATCTTCCTTATTATTTAAATGATCTTGACAGCTTTCTAAAAGTTTTGATTTAATCCCATTGAAGAAGGAACAAAACCAGTGTCTCAAAAAATCAATAAATATTTCCTTTTGAAATAGTATCCTCGTTCCAGGGCAGCCTCCACAAATTGGCTTCCAAATGCGATACAAACTCATTCAATCAGTGTGTGCCAACAAGAGTTATGGCTAGAGGTAAGGCTGGAAGTCAGGCAAAATGGGATTTTCCTACAAATTTCCATTAAGTCTGCACATAATCAGTAATGTTCCCCCTTACATTTTTAAGTTCTTCTGAGACTGGTCTATTTGAAGAAAACAACAACAAACAAGCCCCAAACCGTGTATTTCTCATAGGGAAGAAGAGACATAAGTTATACAGGCACCAGAGGGTCTCTCTAGGATGTATGTCAGTACTTTATCTTTCAATAATTCAAAGGAAAAGATAAAAACTGCTATACAAATGGACACATAAGGTCAGCCGGAGGCAGATGGTGGACCATAGCCCAAATATATTTTTTCTCCATAGGGTTTTGATTCTCTAAATGAGCAGAGGTAGCTGGGCTCAGCCTAACAATAAATAAACACATTCTGCCATCTAGTGGTTTTTTTATATCAAGGTGGTGAAAATCTGGTTAATTATAAATGTGATAAAAATGAAGCAGAATATGCCTCAAAATAGTCACAAATTACATAGGAATGATCAATAAAAAGAAAACAAGCTACCCAGGATTTTTCTTGGTGTGTCAACATGTTTTGTTTTGCTATATCATTTACGAAATGATAATTCAATCTTATTTATTTCAGGTGTCACATGACATTTTTATTTAAGGTAAACTTGGGAAAAGAAATCAGTTTGGTTGTGTTAAAATATTTGGGTCTGAAAAAAAGGTTGTGGGTTTTTTTTCCTCTCTTACAATTTTATGTTACAACTACCAAACTTCTAACTCCTTTAATATTAAAACACTCTCCTCTCAATATTCCCTAGATTTTATCCCTGACTTCTAGTAATTTCTGATTCATTTTTCAGGTTACAAGCTATACTGTATTTTCTTTAACAGCAGTTTCTCTGCAAAACGTGGTAACATTTTCTTAGCTCACTGTCATGGACAATGATGCTCTTAGACTTACTTTTAAATAAAGAGTAACTTTCCTATTTAGGTTTTTATGGGTTCTTATACAAGATTAGTGTAGGTCAATACAAGAGTCAGACAGGGTCACTGATCTAATGTGGAGCAGTTCTAGCTATGCCTGTCCTCAGAGCCAGATTGCAGTCTTGTTTCCTTGACAGAAGTCTTTTACATTAGCCTGGAACAGTTTGGGAGATTTTTGGCAGTGTGTGGTAGTATTTCTGCTGATGCAAACCAGCAAAGATGGCTTTAGTCCATAGTAGCTCTCTTCTGTCAGACACACAAAACTTGTGGGTTGAAGGTCTGAGGTTTAATCTAACACTTACTGGTGAATGCTTACTGAAACCAAATCACTGATATACTGTAGCAATAATTTTAAGATGCTAAACATAAAGTTCCAAAAACTGCACGTATCAGTTCTGGATTCAAGATTGAACTGTGTTGGCTCTTTTAACAACAAAGAGACCTGCATAACCTACGTCTCTTCTTCCCTATGAGAAATACATGAGACCACCCATCTTTCTGGCAGTAATTTTACTCCAGAACCTGTGTAAGCACAACTGTCCATATAAGAGTAGTGAGTAGGAGATTTAGTAGGACTGACTTACCCTGGGTGGAATCCTGTGCACCAAGCTTTTGTCAGATCAGCAGAGGCTGTGCTCTGGATTAAACAGCAGCCACTTCCTCATAATGGGGGAGCTACAGGGGTGCTTTCTGAAAGAAACTGCTAGAAGCTTCCCCAAACTGTGATGCTGGCCAGGGCTGAGCCCATCACAGTGACAGTGATAACATCTCTTGGACAACATAGTTAAGAAGCTGGGGAGGGAGGGAAGACCCCTACACAAGAGCAATTGAAGACAGAGAACGGGGGAGTGAGAATATGAGGTAGAAAAACCTCTGCAGACACCCAGGTCAAGGAAGGAGGAGGAGAGGGTGCTCCAGGTGCTGGAGCAGAGATTCCCCTGCAGCCCATGGTGCAGACCATGGTGGGGCAGCTGTGCCCCTGGTGCCCAAGGAGGTTCACAGAGGAGCATCTCCACCTGCAGCCCCTGGGGGACTGAGGGGCCAGAGCACGTGGATGCCTGAAGGAGGCTGTGACTCTGTGGAAGCCTGTGTCGGAGCAGGACTTCTGGCAGGATTTGTGACCCCAAGGGGGATCCACACTGGAGCAGTTTGTTAAGATCTACAGCCCATGGAGAAGTTCATGGAAGACTGTCTGCCATGGGAGAGACCCCATGCTGGAGCACAGGAAGAGTGGGAGGAGTCCTTCTGAGGAGGAAGGAGTGGCAGAAACAAGCTATGATGAAGGAACCACAACCCCCTTTTCCCACTCCGTTGCGCTGTCGGGAGGAGGAAATCGAAAAAATTTGGAGTGGAGTTGAGCTTGAGATGAAGGGAAGGGTGGGGAAAGGTGCTTCTATGATTTATTTCCCATTGTTGTACTCTGATTTGATTTGTAAAAAAATATTTTTTTTTCTCGAGTCTGTTTTGCCCATGAAGGTATCTGGTGAGCTGTCTCTCCCTGTCCTTACCTTGATCTATGCTAGAGTGGCTTTGGTGGGCAGCTGGTACTTGCCAGGGTCAGCCCCCCCACAGTAGGGAACAAACTGAATAGGGAGGAAGAAATGTATTTGTCAGTATCCTGAAGCTGCAGGCAATGCAAAGATACACTGGGCTGGGACTACAGGCAAAGGTCCCTCCTCACATATCCCTGGTACACTGAAGGTCCTGGAGGACTTAAAGCAGATTGTTCTGGGACTTGTCACACATGATCTGACAAACACTTGGCCCTCAGAGGATGCAGTCTGAAAGACTTCCTCTTATCATGTATCTCACGTCTTCCCTCAACAGGGACCTCAGCACAGAATTCAACCACAAGGAAACAAACATGAACGTTCACCATAAAAAACAGTGAAGAGAAATTGCATGCATGTGTGGGGAAAAAAAAACCTTTAAAGAATTCCAGAAAAAGCTAACACTGAAATGTAAGGCCCCAAATTCCATTCCATTGAAGCTGGATTTACAATTTCTTTCTTAATCCCTAAAATAACACTAACCTTGGTGGTTGAGGATAATTCTACTCAAATACAGACATCAATCACACAATTCAGGCTGAAATTTTCCAGGGGAAAAAAACCCACCATTTCATCAGATCTGCATGTGATGTGAATGTCCTCTGCAAGAGAAGAATTGAATCTCTTTTTTCCATCTGTTAACTAAAATACACTAGACAATATCTGCCTACCATCACTATAATACCCACAAGCAGATCTTGATATGACCTCCTGGAGTATCTTATATATAAATAGCCTTAAATGTATCGTTCTAACTTTACAGTCTTATGAATTAAACAAATCTGGAAAAGATAGTTTCAGGACAACTGGCCTGTTTCAACCTATTTTATTTTACTTTACTATCAGGTCCTCAGCACAAAACTTTAATATATTGTCATTTTCCTCCCCTCTGAATAACATTTGTCTCAAAAAGAAAACATGAGATTATAAAAATTAGCAGTGAAAAAAACAAGCTTGTATCAACTCAGGCCAGTGGAGAGGGTTACTCTGACAAGAATATTCATATTCCTTTCACACGCAGAATTGAGTTGTAAGGTGACATCTATTTAGCCTGCTTCATTAGTACAAGGAAAGTCAAGACCTTTCCAATATGCTGAGTGCAGAGTGCCTTCACCCAACACTGTCAGCTCCTGGGGGGGATCCAGGCAACCTCCAGATGGAGTTGGATCAACTGGTGTTTTCAACCCTGAGCCTAGACAAAGAGAAGAGATGAAAGAGGAGACTACAGCAAGGGACAGAGAGATTGCAACTGCTTGCAACAGCTGGTCTGGGAGTAGGCTGTGCTGCTTCAATCAGTCTCCATCAAAGCTTTCTGGAATGGAGTAGAGAGTGACAGCAGCATACCAAGTCTGTCATCTGTGTTACTTTAATGTGTCACGTGTGATTTTGAGGAACACTAAAATGCAAACCAGGGTCGTTGGGCTTGATATGTGATACATTAACACAAGAATTTCTCCTATGACATGATTTGTACAATTCTAAAACAGCCTTGGGAATGGTGCAAAAGGCAAGCAGGGTAATTTAATCTGAAGAGAACATGATAAGCAATGAGCGTGCACTAAGGCTATAGAAAAGGGATAACCACAAAATCAGCCAAAAGAGAAAACTTCCATTTTAATTGCAGACTTACACATAACAGTGAACATACACTATTACACTGACTTTTGTAACCATTTTGAACTTGCTAACCAAAATTTTAACTTTGCCTTTACAGGAAGTAAATTTATTTCCTTTTTCAAATTGATTCCGTGTGAAATGTGAGTACAGGCAGCTCTAGAAAACACAATGTATATTTTTCAGTTTCAATATTGATAAGCAAGACAGCCAGAGCCCTTTCTATAGCAGAATTTGATTGTCTCCATGCTGCTAAATACTTCTAGTCTCTCTCCAAACAAGGCTGGATGCATGAAAATGGCAGCTGGAAATGGTCCATATCCACCATCAGCTCTCTGGGAATTGCTTCTTACTGTGACTCAGAGCCAAGACAGAGATTATCCTGGTAGTTCTGATAATCAAATTAACCAAGAACCTCCCTGACACTGCTGAATTAACTACAAGAGGCTGTGACCTCAGAATTCCCAAATCCACAATCAGTACTACTGTTCTGAAACTTTTTGAAGTCACCACTGTCAAGTAAAAGATTAGTAATCCCAAGAGTATGGTTTTATTTTCTACCAGTCTCCTATGTTCAGACTGGATAGAGGTAGATGCATCTCCTGATGGTTGTTATCTTCTGGCCTTCTTCCAGGTCACAGGAAGTGAAGGCAGCAACCAGCCAGCGCTTCAGGAATCTCCCTTTTGTCACCGTGTCCCTGTCTTTTAAACACTATGTTATTCAATCACTGATGTTGCTCCCACAAGACTATTTTTCACAGAAAGAACACCCATCATCATAAGCTTGAATGGAAACAGGCAAGGCCTACAGAATCTTATGAACCAGAGAAAACTGAGTGCAGAAGTCTTCTCAAGTATTAACCAATGAACATGAATAAGAAGCATCCCTGCTCTTAGAAATAAGATTCATTGTTTAGTCACAATGGAGTTACAAGACATTTCCTGTGATTAGTGTTTTTGTGTATAGAGAGCAGTAGCATTCCAGCCAAAGTGTCCATGTGAGTGGATCTGATGCCTAGGCTTATTTTCAGTCACCTCAAGCAATCAGCTTGTAAAAGCTACACAGCACACAAACAGTTAATAGGGACATAAGAGTTTGCTGACTGTGTGACTGGCTGGGGCAGATGGCTCAGCAGAGACCTCATGAAAATGAGATTGCATTATGTGTCAATGTCATCCACTTCAAAGACATATCTGGAGAACAATCCAAAACTTCAAGGGCTTCCTAGAAGAGAATTCAAACTTCTCAATTCACAATCTAATAACCACAGGCTGATGTCATATAGTCTTGAAAAAGTTTCCAAGTCCTAATGGATCATAAATTATTGGTATCAGATATAATGAGCTACTTCTTTTTAAAAGTTGAACTGAAATAAAAGGATAAAGAGAGGGAGAAAAACAATAAAGAAATTAATGGAATATTTTTAACTGCAGGGGAGGTTTAGTCTCAGTTTGAGGACATGGTTTCATTTAGCTTTAAAGAATTTTTTAGCCAAATCTAATGAGAAGAGAATTTATATTGTTGGCATTTGCACAGAAATCTTGCAGTATTTAACCATCAGACAATTGTTTTCTCATCTGGTTTACATTTGGGATTTGAGGAGGGACACATACAGCCTCTGCTGGTGGTGTTTTATATTGTAAAATCTTCCTCAGTCCCTATATTTAGAAGCAACTTCCATCAGCTTATTTAACTACTTTCTAGTATGCGCTGTTGTCAAGAAAAAGCTGGGGGACATTTGAGGGCTACTTCACCTGTGTACTAAACATAAGGAAGCACCTGTAGCAGTATACAGAAAGATGGATGTTGTAACACAAGCCATTTGAAAACCCACAGTAGTTTCTTTCACTGCTATGAAATGCCTAAAATAGGAATCCACTGACTCTGACCAGTTTACAAAATGAAGCAAGATTTTGGGGTTACTAAAGAGATAAAAAGCTGTTGCTCAAAAAAATCCCCTCATTTCATTTTAACCGGGAACAATTTTTGTACCTGCCTCAACTCACTAATGTCTGTACGAAAATTCTGAATTTTATATGTAACTAGATGACCAAAATATTTTGCATGGAAATTCACATTGTCCTCCTACACACTTCATAACCACTTTAAAGGTAGTAAGCGAGCACACATGCCATGTCTCTCTTCACTGCTGCCTGGTATAACACAACACATGTCTTGATATGGCACTTCAGCTTTGTATTTTGGAGATATAGAAGTTAATTATCAAACCGATCTAGAATCTAGCTTTTGCGTGTAAAGCTTCCACCAGATGGTGCCAGAAGTCCATGATAGTGGCCTCAACGGGCCCTACAGAGGTATTTAGGGTGATCAGCAGAGCCTCTCCTTATTGTGCAAGCTCAAGTATGCCTATTCCTTCAAAAACATGAACTTTTGAGAAAAAACGAACAGTATAAAAAATTGTACACATTAGAAGAACAAAGTTATCAAAATTAAAGACAGTGCCCTGAAACAGGCAGGATGAATGGGACATGCAGGACTGAGCCTCAATATGTGACATATTACTATGATATATGAGTGATATATCTGATACACAAATGCGGCGTAGAAGCTGATTTTAACCCTCTCAATTTGTATTTCAATTATTATGGTAATTTCAATATTTTCAAGTTAATACAGGAATAGGTTTTTCCTACTTTTTTTTTCTTTTTTTTTTTTTAATTTTTATGTCTACCTTTGTTTCAGGGCCTGATAATTTTGTTTTTAGTTCCTCTAGTGTAAAATTGAAATGATTCCATTCAGCTTAACAGAGCTGAAACTGATATGTCCCAGAATGAGATCAGATTAGGGACCAGGCTGCCAAATCTGTACACTGAAGATTGTTAGATAATGAAGATATTAAGAAAAAAATTTGGAGTTAACAGATTAGTCATTAAGAGGAAAAAGGAAAACTAAGCATGAACTACTGATATGTGTGGTTGCTCTCAAACTTTTCAGATTAAATCCTCCCCTCTGTACTGTCTCTTTTCTGTGAAGTGGATGAAACAGTTCAACAGGACTTCTGTCTCCTGCAGCCTCCTTTCATTTTTCAACCTTCCCTGTGCGTGAACTACAACACAACCCTAGGCATCCCTCTTGACTGCAAAGCACTTCTGTCCTGAACTCCCAGTCTCAGAAGCTGATACTTCACTTGCCAAGAAATTCAGACATTAAGAAAAATTAATTTTCACCATTATTCAACCAAAAAGAGACTGGACAACTGTTCAAATACATCACCCAAATTGTTGGTTTTTCTCAGACTTCAGAGTAAAAATAAAAAAGACACAAATAATTGCAAAGCATTCCTTACATCAGCTCATCCACTAATGCACTAGACACATGCACCCCTCCTGCTCCAGCTGGCTGAAGACATTATAATATTGTTACTAACCCAATGTCAGCTGCACAGCTTCACTTGGAATCACACCTCCAAATCTGCCCATCAAGCATCAAGGGTGATTACTCTCTGATCTGCTTCAGTCCAAATAAGCCAGCTGGCAGAGATTCTACATTGAAATAGCTTCAGCAATTCTGGCTTATCTTGACTGGAAAAAGCTAGTGAACACGTATAAGAGTGACTTTGTTTGAACAGCAGAAACCATGGCAGGGATCCTGATGAGAAGTTTTAAGTGGTCTGACAGTGTAGATTCAGAGTTGCAATTAGAAAAAGACATGAGAGAGATGGAACTTGCAAAGCTCATTGAACAAATACATGTTAATCTGAGGGAAAAAAAAAACAAGTCTCTTTTACAAAAAAGTAGTCCAACATTTAATGGTGAGGAAGAAAAATAGGTTTCACTCTTAGGCTGAGGTTTCAGAGTTCAGAGTAGATGCTTTCTTTCTGTGCCCTTTCCTGAACTCATGGCACAAGCAAAAGAGTCATGTTTCCCCTTTCTCAGGAACAGTCAAGGAGGATTTTCCAAAGACTTAACAAAACTGAAGTCACTTGGCCACCATATATCAGTCCAAAGTGCCAAGAAAAATAAGTATTTTTCAGTTAAAAAAAATAGTTTCAAAGTTTGGATTAAGTAGGAAGTAGATTTTCTTGAGTTTGAGAAGAAAAACCTCTAAGATAATTAGTGGTCACACAGAAATCAATAGCAGATCTTTCACGAGTAGTTTAATTTAGGGATTATAATTGATTGAAACTGGTTTATTATTATTTTTAAGGAACTAGATCACAGTGCTGTCTTCTATAGTTCTACCCCTGATCTTGGAGGTAGTTTTTCATTTCAGGGGTCTTTCAGGGTTACAAATAAACATACATTTAACACAAAATCAGGGCAATCTTGGTGAGTCCTTAAGGGATGAGGAAAGACAGTCATCACAACTTCTAGAGCTAGAGCTCAGTTCAAACTGAGTTCAAGAACACTTTTTAATAATAACTAATTGTTGAAACCCTGGGTATAGATAATTCCAATCTTTCAGTTCTGACAGACAATGAACTTCAAAACCTCACTACACTTTACCTGAGGCCTTGGGAAAAGCTTCCCAAATTATGGGATAACACTGAGATTGTTGCTGTGTAATTAAAGTTATAGTTATGTCACTGGGTGGAATATATAGAAATGTAGAGAATTTAGGTTTATGGAATACAGTAATATATGTATGTTACAATATGGAGGATTTTGGATGTGGGTTCTTACTTCTTCTTTATTCTTCACAAATCTGGGTGTTCTGTTATTAGGACAAAAATTCCGCAGTGCAGGTCACAAATAGTTAGTTATTGGGTTATAAGTAAAAACAATTTACTTGGCAATTCATAACTGGGCAGGTTAGAGTATAAATGTCCTTGAAAGTAAGAACTTGGAGCTATTTTTCACCTTGTTAACTAAGAGGCGCAGTCCTTACAGCTGTACCACAGATAAGAATATAATAAACAACAAAGAGTAGAAGAAAAGCCTGGTGTCTCCTGTGTCATAATCCAAACTCTGAGCAAAAGAACTCAAGAGAAAACATATTAGAGATGTTAATAACTAATAAGAAATTTTTTATGGAGGCAGTTGAGCTGCAACTAAATCTGGACAACAGGTAATCATATTATTCCAGATGACCAGTCCAGAATAGAGCACATGTGAGTGGAAATTATATTTTTCTTTATATTGATGCTGAATTTCAGAATCCCTAGTGATCAAAAGCTTTGTGAATTAGATGATTAAACAGGGACTCAGGTCCTTTGTGGAAAAAAGCTTTAATGAAAAAGGAGTAGGATACAGGCTGAGCACTAACTCATATTGGTCTAGAAAAACGTAATGGCTACAGAGGTTTCTCTTGCACAGTACTTAGAAAAAATTTGAGATACTGGACTTGGGAGTTGTTGAAGATGAATCAAGGAAAGGCTTTGAATTGAGAAGGGTAAATATTAAATCTATACTGAGATTACTGCCTGAAACAGTCTGAATGATAGTGCAACACCTATATGGACTTTCTGAATTCCCTTTCTTGTTTATGGGGAAGAAGGTGGATTTACAGAAAAACTCAATTTTAAGGAGCTTGTGAAATTAAAATTAATTTCCTGCAGATGAGAAACCATTGTAGTTCTCATACTGTAGAAGAAAAAGTGAAGTTGAGAGGAAAAGACAGGAAATCATGTCAAATTCCCTAAAATGACTGAGCAAAGCCAGGGAAAATCCATGCATGAGGTCAGAATTTTGATGTGGGTACTGAGAGCTGGATACAAAGAGTTTCAGAGCTCAGGGGCTGGATATTGTGTATCTTAGTTAGGGTCCTTGCTATCCCCCTGAAACACACAGGGACAGCTTGTCACCTAGTCCAGGGCAGTGTGTTTTTTGCTGGATGGATAGACACTGGAAAAGATAATTTTTAAAGTACTTTGTTTTTTCTTTGCACTATGGCCCTCTTTCCCTGAAACAGCCTCAGGAAATATCTCTCTCTGCATCTGGGCCATTTTTGCATAGTTGTGTAGAGAAGAATAATGTCAAGAAGCTCTTCCATGCATCCTTTCCTAACCCAAGTACTTTCTTAACTTTTATATGCTTGCCAAGTGGTTTCCATTCTGATTTTCAGTCCTATGTCCTCCAGTTAACCTCTCAGCTTGGACTTCAGTTTCAACCTAGCATATTTTATCTTTTTCTTTTATATTAACCATCCAAGAATCATTCATAGCAAATGATAGGAGACTAAATGGCTCCTTCTCAAAACAGTGTTCAATGAGGAATATAAATAATAAATGTTTATTTATGGAAAAACAGCTAAATGTGGGAAATTGAATTGCTCACAGAAATGTGCTATTGCTTCGTTATTCTATTTAATTTGTTCGCATTTTTAGGGAAATACTTCGGGTGTGAGTAATGATCAGCATATGCTACTAACAGATTAAAAATAATTAAAAGCTACTATATTTATGCGTCCTTTAAGACCTTGTAAGTGCAAGTGTATTGCAAGAAGAACAAAATATTATGGGACATAAATTCTGTGATTATTGGTAAAACATATTTTTCCTAAAGGCATCCTATGAAGAATGCACTACGTAAGTTTATATTTGATAATTATTTGATTTGACTGGTTGTAGCCCCTCCGAATATTGTGGTTTTGGTCAAATGTTTGAAATTTGACATGAAGGCAAGAAAGGAAGAAAACATGAGAGTCAGAAATTTTTGGCAGAGGAGGAAGAGCTATTTTTTTTTCCCCAAGTGTCTTTTTTTCCCAGTTTTTAGTCTGCTTCTATCTTAATTGGGGATTCCACTTACTTTAGGAACAAGGAAAGGGGAAGAAAAATTGTCTTTGCACAGGATTTTTTTTCCTTTGATGTTTTAGGAATGCAGCTGCAGCTAGTTGTTTCATAAAGCTAGGTTTAAGGCTTTAGTATATTGGCATCCAAAGTGTACCATAAGGGGCTCTTCTCCTTTTTGTAACTGACATTCATCTTCCCTCAAATTCCATTTATCTGATTTTTTTTTTAAATACAAGTCAACACCAACACTTAAGAAATTGTGTGATGATCCTCCATGCCTGTTACTGCATGCCTTATTTCCTGTGAGATGTTGACTGCAACCTCAGTAGCTCGGAATGATCTTTGACAGGAAGTCCTTTGGGGGTTTTTTGTGGGTTTCCTGTTTGTTTGTTTGTTCGTTTGTCCTGGTTAGTTTAGTTTAGTTTTGTTTTTCTTGAAATTCATGGAGAAACACATTGAGGTATTTACCAGCCAGTAGCAATGTACCAGGAGAGGAAGATTTTTACACTTTTGAGAAATCTATCTTTAATTGCATTTAGATTTCAAAGGCTGCCAGCAGTGGAAAAATCAAAGCCACACCACAATAATTCCTCAGTCTATTTTTCTGGAAGGGTTTTTGTTACTTTCTAAACATCTATCTTATACCAATGAATTTGCAAATAATTCATATTTTATGCTGGTTTTTAAGTTTAATTAGATACTAAGGGTATTCCAAGGGAATGATCCAAGTATTTAATAAACCATGTGGAAAATCAATATCCCTTATTCTGAGATAATTTTCTTTCTGCTGTTTCTAAAATTTAAAAATTGTTTTGACAGTAAGACTGTCTAAAAAAATAAATTTAATGATGACACGCTATTGGATATACAAAGAAGCATAGATTGAGTAAAAAAATTAGTGTTTTCCAACTGGAATTATTACATGACAAATATTCATATTACAGATTTTATTCTCTCCTAGAAAAGCAGACACCAACTAAACAAAGATATAGGTTTAAAACTCTAAAGAGTATCATGAGGTCTTTCTCTCCACAATTCCAACCCTCACATTCAAGCACGGACATTGAATTCAAACACTGTAAAAGGAGACATTAGGACCAAGGCTTCTCTTTAGAAGTATTAAATTATAAAGAATGGTAATTACCTTGATTGAATTTTAAATTGCTCAACTATGAAAGACTAATATAAACTAAGTCCTAAATAATTCTTATAAATTACTGTATTTGTTGAGTAGGAAAGGACTTAGATAAGGGCTTCTCACTTCTGAGTTCCATTACAAATTAATTATTTTTCAGACACAGACTAATTTTAAAATTTTTCAAGATGTAGAAGTCTTATTTTTCTTCTAGATATCTTTCCATTTTATCTTACTTTAGTCTTCCAATAGGAATTTTATGACCAGCTTTTGACACTGATATACCTACCCAATGGGCAATAAGTTTACCTATGAGCAGTGGCTCCAATTCAGCATTCTTTCCAAAGAGCTTCCAGTTTTAGAAAATGGGACCTGAATAGTCAACAGAATAGGCCACATTTTGGTGTTCATTATCTGCTGCACTCAACAGGAGACTGATCACCTTCTTGATCTCAGCCAAAACTGATAAAGAAACGTTTGCTGATAACAAAAATGCTAGGGTGTGATCTTAAAGATACACTAATTCTTTTAATCGCCATATAGATACACTGAATTATCTACGCAGGTGAGCAGCAACACAGTCAGTTTATTATGACAACTCAGATGATTTAAATATTCCTTTAAATACAGTTTTGTGTCCCCAAACTTTTTTTCTACAACAATATTAAAGGATGTTTTAAATCGATTCAGTAATAATTTAAATATGAAGATGAAGCAGTAGAAAAAGGAAAATAGACCTTCTGCCATTTTGTCAAAATTTGCAGATTACATTGTATAACCTTGTATATCACCTTACTCCTTGTTTAAGTAGGACAGTTTCGTTGAATAAGGTATTCTTTACTGTCCATGAGTGAATGTATAATGAATTTGAAAATCCAATTTTTTTGCTGTTTAAGCTTCCAGTTAATCCAGCTTTATCCTATAAATCATTTTAGGTTCTCAGATTTAAAATTTTAGTTCTCTGAAAAAAACTTCTATCAATATTGATCTCTTAAATGAAAAAATAAAATAGCATTCAATTTTTTGATGAAATAGCAAAAATAAAAACATCTCTAAAATAAAATGTTTCCTCTTTGACATATTTATATAGCCTGGGTTAAATCTGAGTCTAGATCCAAAGTTCTCAGAAATATATTGAACTATTTCAGTTGGTATCCTTGGGCTTTGGCTTGGGCACTGTGAAAGCGTGGAATGGTTTATTTGAAGACTGCCTAAAGTAGAAATGAAATAGATCTCCATTCTATCATTTTTCAAAAATCACACACATCTGAATAAATGCTGGTCTTTCATGGCATTACTTCACTTTTTGAATATACAGCCACTGCAGGTTCAGTGTTTTTGACAGTAGAGATACATAAGAGATTATACAAGACTGAATTAGTTTTGATCTTGATTAGTTTTTATCAAGATCCATTTCAAACCTAAGTAGCCAGTAGAGGTTGCTCCAAGCTATTTCAAAACACAAGGAACAATTATTTTAACTAAAGATTTGAAAAACAGATGTGAGGTTCTAAATAAATATATTGAGGTAAATGTGACAGTTTATTCTGACAACAATTGGATAAACAGCAAAAATCTGCAAACTGTTCACTACATAGACACATTTATATATATAATATATATATTAAATAGCTAGAGCTAGATCCCCTCAACAGATCTTAAAGTTCCCATTTGCTGCAGTGAATTACTCTGACTGGTTGTCACTCTCCTGCTGTGGGTAAGGGATCATCCAAATCACATTCCATAAGGAAAGTCATGGAAGAGATACATCAACAGCTTAAAAATTAGTTCTTCTGGCAGAAATTGGTATGTTTTTTGGCTTGTCAATTGGTAATGATTTTCCATGAGTAGCAATAAACACTCCTCACCACTGTCTCAGACAGTGAGGACTAGAAGTGCCTTTTCCATGTAGGCATTTTTGCTTTATATTCTACAGATGTGCCATTAAAGGAGTCTTAACAGTAGCTATAGATTTTGGCACTCATTCCTGCAGCCACATGATCTGTCATTTATTACTTTACTTTTTCACATTTACATTAATTTATTACATTACTTTTTCCACACATCTCTTGTCTGAATTCTTATGTTTTTTCAATGGCAGCATGCACAAATAGTACTTTGTCATATGGCCCCACAGTGAAAAAGAGCTGTTTTCTGTGAACAAGTATACATTTGCTTTATTTAAGAATGTGAAAGGATCTAGTGAACTAATGGAGCAATTCCTGTTCCTTGAATTAAGTAGTATATATCAGATGTGAGATCCAGGAACTTTGCTGGAAAATCAAAATGTAAATTCTATCATCGATTCACAGGAGATGGCAATTTTATACCTACTTCTATATAAATGCTCAAAGTCAAAGCACCAAGATGGGCGGACTAGGATGTCTACTTTTAAATGACAGAACAGATGCCTCAGAAATTTGATGGAAAGAAGACAATTTATAGAGCACTCTAATACCAGTGTATAAATGACAAAGCACTAACAACAAAAGTTGTGCCAGAGGAAGGAATAATGCTGTAGTTAAACATAGCTTAAAGTCATTAAAAAATTAGCACAAACAATAAATTTTCATCTAACATTTATGACAACTTTCAGAGACAAATATTCAAAGAACGCACAGTGGCAGAAGGAATTCTGGAAGCAGATGTGAGTACCAGCCAGGTCAACCAGACACTTGCAGACCTATCTGTAGGGTATTGCTATAAAGAATGTCTCTGTAGCAGCAGTTGTGGCATATAGATACTAAAAGTCTCCAGGAAAATTAAATTCCTCCACCCAGCAAGAAATCACTACAGTAACATCAGTTCTTAAAAGATCATCATAAATATGTGAAAGCGTTAAAAGAAAATTCAAAGGAGCAGTTGAACAAATGAAACAATTGAAACAAGATGGAGTTTGTTCATCTCAAGGTAAATGTGTATTCCTCATGAAAAATGTGGTAATGCAATAAAGAAGTTGCAGTAAGTTAAGCTTTAGAGTAAAGGAAACTCTAAGTACAAAAAAAAAAGAAATACAAAGAAAGTGAAAAACAAACCTTCAAAATTCTGAACTCTTTTCCAAATGAAGAAAATGAAAACAAAACCAGAAACCAGCAATGAACCAAAACTTTTGGCAATTTAAACATAAAACCTAAGTTAAGCCAAAAAATAATTTTGAGGAATATTTTACTAGAGGCAAAAAAGTTGGGGTAATGTTCTTTCTTAAACACAGAAGAAAAAAATCTTGCCATAGAGTCATTAGGAGTGGTAAATGACTGAGATGTAAATAGAAGATTCACAAGCAATAAGACCATTTGAGGAAAAAAAGAAATAGGTCATTGTTATTACATACAGTGAAGGAATGTAGAGACATTCCCACAATGAAGCCTTCTTTTAACAAAGTGACTGTGAGGAGCTACCTGAAATTACAGTGTCACTAGACATGCCTTTGGAAAAATGCAATTAGGTAAACATTATTAGCTCTTGAAAACTGGAATTTGAGAAATAACAGAATTAAGTATAAATTAATACATTCCACTTCAACATATTTTTTAACTGGGGGAATCAAAAGTGATGCCTGTTTTATAAATTATTTCGGAGAATAACTGCAGTAAACTGACTTCCATACAAAGAAGCAAATGCAAAATAAAGTTTACATTAATATATAGATAGCTAGCTATAATTTTGAAAGGAAACAATCAACATGCCTTATGTTTCAGTGTCTATTAGAGAACTCTGAATAATTATTATGAAGGATAACCAGTTTGATGAAATGCACCTGCAATTTTCAAACCCCTTTAGACATTCACAATGGCCTTAAAATCTGAGTCAAACTGTGTGGAGATGAATCCCAAAGACTTCACTGAGTTGCATTGGGCTTATTTCACATGTGTTCTCATCTAGTGGATGAGAAGAGGTGAGAAAAGGAAAGAAAGGAAGAAGTTCGTGTTCTAATCTGGAAAACATACTTTTCCTTGTAATTCATACCAGAAAGGCCAGAAAAGATACTATGGTGTGCAAAAAGCTCTGATTTTGAATTTATAATTAATAAATGAAGGAGCAAAAGGTACAGAGAAATTGTTAATTTTCCCAATGGTGATATTTTATATGTTGCTGTAGGGAATCAGTGAGACTTGTAGTGTTGAATCTGCTCGTAATCAATTAGGAAAAGGAGTTGAAGGGGAATATTTTTCTAATATTAATCAGTAATACTTTAGTGATGACACATAGGACCAAGAAGAGTCCAGATAAATATATGGAATTAAAATATGCCAAGGACTTACTGCACACAAGTTGCAGACACAAACTAGAGTTGAAGAAGTCCCTAAAAACCCGGACTACTACAATGCCACTATTTTAAACCTCTTGCTTAGCTTGCCTGTGGGTTTAGAAGAATTTATCATTTGACTGCCTTTTGACAGAGGATGCTGTATTAGGTGGGCAGCTGGTCTGCCCTAGAACCTTGGCTGTAATTCCTATGTTCTGCAGAAAGGACTGATTGAAAGAGGGGAAACACACACCAGCACCAAAGATCACAAAGTAAAATTCACCTGCATGGTCACCAAAGCCAGATGATGTTCCCAAAAGGTCACTGTATTGTTGAGAAAACAATTGTGGAGTCTTTCTGAAATTGCTTGCTCTTTAGGAATTGTGAATATATACACAGACTTTGTGGAACGCAGGATTAAAGTCTGATACCTTGCAAATGTTGATTTACTTGTGCTGCTAAAATGAGGAATCACTGTTCATGATATTTGTGGGTTTTAGAATCTCCATCCCTGTCTCAAGTGGACAATGGATAATTGCAAATCAGTTGTAATAGTGTATTTCTAAGATGTGCAAGAATCTCTGGGAAGTCTGTGCAGAAAGAAAATGTGAAGACAAAGTCCTGCTTGTGCTGAGGAATCTTCTGATGCTACAAAACCAAGAAAAAGTGTTGTTAACACCTTTAGAATTTGTGAAAAGTACCTTGTCTCATTTGATTTACTGGTGTCCACCATAACTTTAGCAGCTGCAGATGTTCTTATGTTTCATTATCCCTTTTTTATGACTCTTGAGATTTGAAAGACGGAATAGCAGCTTCAAGGATTTAATGTATTGTTACAAGTCCTGAGAAGAGCTGTTTATTTTAAAAGAATATAAATCAGAATCTCTATTAAATTATCACTCTGTTGACAAATTCTGTTTTAGGCAAAACTACCTAAATGTAATTGATCTTCACTGTTTTCTTCACTGTGAAGAATTCAGACCATTTGGACTGTCTGAGATTCTGGTACCAAGAAAATATCCTTTTGGAGACATTTGGAGGAAGGTAACTGTAAAGAATGTTCTTTCTCCTTCTGTCAATAGCTCTTGGGATAGAAACATTACAGAAATATAACTTCAAACTGGTTTTCAGACAACACCAAAGTTGAGAAGCTGGATTGTTGAGAAAATTAATTTTGAGGGGATAAAGAAATGGGATTAATTGAGATGTAAGGTCCAAACTATTTTCTTATTAGTCCAAGGGCAGACTTGCTGTTCTACTTTGTCTAAAATATCTAGACTCTGTTATTGACTTCTGTCTTAAGCCTCTTGTACTGCCTATAGCAGCAATCATCCATGTCTTCTGAGTCAAACATGATCTCTAAGAAGCCCTAAACAAATCTGTTTCCATTCCCACCTCTGTATGTCAAATACTGTATGACCTGATTTATTAGTAATAGTTGAGACTTTTGAAAAAACTTGGCTACTGAAGTGCAGATAGTATTGATTTTAAAGTCATCTGCATGACATAAAGAAGCCATGTGTATTGAACTAAATTTTCAAAAATCTCTAAAAATATATAGATTTTAAGTAGATAACTTATTATTAGAAAGTGTATTTAATTTCTATTTTTAAAATTCTCACTCACTGAAGAGATTTAGGTATTTACATTTTTAATAGCATGTGAAATTCAGTATTAAAGTATCAAATGATTCACATGGGAAAAATACATCATGAAGAGGGTGGTCTCACTACGGATAATCCTCTGGAAACATCATCCCCACCTTCAATGACTGTCAAAAATGCAAACTCAAATTGTTAGGAAACAGAGGAAAACAAAACAGAAAATATCATCCTGCCAGTAAACAAAGCTATAGCGTACCTATGTGTTGAGTAATGCACACTCAGTGTATATTTGTAGTAACAAAGGAGGGAAAATATTCATCTAGAACTTAGACTGCAGGTAAGTGCCAAGAACAGCCGGCGGTATGAATGCCTTCTGTAGATTTCACATATAGTTTGTTTTAGAAAATACATGACTCAAGAAGAATAATCATGAAGGCTGAAGAGAAAAGTAATGAGCAATACTTGTCTTAAAAGATTAGGAATCAAATTTAACTGAAATAGAAAGAGCACCTTTTCAAATGTCACTTAAATAACTGAGGTACTCCTGGCCACAGAATGTGGTGGAAGCCAAAAATATCAAGAAAGGGATTAGATAAATTTGTGAAGGTTAGGCCCGCTGAGAAATATTAAACCTGTTAGTTCAGATCCAATCTCTGCTTCAGGAAGTCTCTATATTGCTAATTGCCAGAAGCCGGGTGTACAGGGAAAAGATTACTCCCTTCTTGCCTTCTATATAGGAAATAATTTCTCTCTTCCAGACTAAAATTTCTGATTAAATTTAGAGAGAAGAGAAGACCAGCTTGCAGCTTGTGTGCCAACAGATTGGGCTGTAGATGGACTGTGTATTTTAAAGCATTTGTGTTGGTGAAGTATCAGAATTGCAACTTTCCTTTCACAAAAGCATTCATAAGATAAGAAAACATTTATTTCTGACTAGGTCTAGCCTGGATGCATAACTAGTGATCATAGCTTTGGGGTCAGTCACGTATGTTTGCCGATGAGCTATGGGGTAGCAAATACTTTCTCATCTCTAATTTATGGCTGCAAATTATTATGATTACTTTGCCATTTGTTTATGCTGTTTGGTATTTTGGGGGGGGGGGGTTTATGGCAAGAGTGGATATTTGTTCTTGATGCCATATTATTATTGGCAGAGATGATTCAGAATGCATGGTGTTCACAATAATGGTCTCATTCTGTGGTCTCAAAAACTGGTATCAGATTTTCTGGGTTTGTACTGTTATTTGTTTTATAAAATTTACTTTACTGTGTAAGGACCTTGTATTTCTCCATCTGCCCTGTTTCTCCAGCTGGTCTGGCCAAGTGCTGGAAGGCTATAAAAGTCTATCTTTTCTTTCAAATGATAAACTGTGCTATTAATCTCTCTCCATGCTGTTTAGTGATTTAGAAAACATTGTGGAGTCTTATTTATTCTGAAGTTTCCATCTGATCCTTTACACACAGTCACAACCACGCAACCATCAGACCAACTCCCTTTGTCTTCTCCAAAGCAGTAATTTCCTCTTATGACAGGAGGAGAGAGGAAGTTACAATATTTCCATCATTGTCACTTCAATGATGAGAAGTTTCATGAATGCCAGAATGCAGTTCTTTTTGTCCTGTGACTGGGAGAATCTCTGCCTGTAATTTGCATTTCTCAATGCTCTTCCCTTGCTGGGAAATTTACTTGAAGTGATTAAACTGAGCCCTGGATAGCCTCTTGGTAGCTTTTGTTTCCCATCCTTTCATTCATATTAGTCTCTCAGATGAAGGAGCTGGTCTGGGTGGATTGGCAGGATAGTCCAGCCTTCAGTGTCACCACTTCCCCTGCCATGGCAGAACAACATCCAGGGAGGTGGGTGAGACTGGGCAAGTGAACAGTCCTCTGGCATCTCTCTCTCCATAGCAACAGCAAGAATCTGGACCAAGTACAAAACCAACTCCAAAGTTTCTCTGGTCTTCAAGAGTGCTGAGTTAATTTAGTTAAAATCCCTCCTTCTCCCAAGCTTCTTTGTGGTCCCCATTGTGATTAGAATGAGTAGGACTTGCCTCACATGTCTCTGACTATGCAGAGGGCTACAGCTAGGAAATATACTCTCTGCTCTCCTTACAGTGAGTAGGGAGAAAGAGGCATCATTTGAACATGGATCACCTGCGCTGCTTTAGATCCATACTTTGAGACAAAGCAAACCTTGGAACTGCCTATCTCTTTGCTTCAGGTTGCCTGCAGAGACAAGCTGGGACATGGGCTGAGTCTCCCTGAGGGAACAGAGTTTCATGGCATAACTTAGTTTATCAGTGAGCTGCTGTCAAATGAGCAAGCCTCATTCCCTCTTCTTTAATGCTTCAGGTTTCCCCCACACTTTTCCTTTGGGTGGTGATTTTTCTGAACCACCAGTGGCCCGGTTTCTGGGCCATAAGTGACAGAAGAGCACATACCTCGTTCTTCAGGGCTGAATTCATAATAATTTGGTTTCTGGAACCAGCTACAAAGGTCCAAAAAGATCAAAGAAATTGGTGGGAGAACACTGAAGGGATAAAGAGGAGGACTCCATTTCAGCAACAGATGGTACTTAGACTTTTCTGTATCAACTTTTTTTCCATACATCATGGTTTCAATTACAGTGGTTGCTGTGGAATAGACTGCGCTTATCAGGCTTATAAATAAACACTTCACTGTAAACACCTTCCCAACTTCATGCACTGTTTAGCCCAAAAAACTTTGGTGCTGGAGAAAGGTTCTGAAGAGTGGCTACCTCCCAGGCTGAGCTGGTGAAGAGAGATGAGGAAATGAAGATTTAGATTTGGATGCCATCAGACTCACCATTCTCAAGGAAAGGAATTAGAAATGGATCTCCATGAAGTTCCCTCTTTATGAATCGGTGCAGCTCTCTGTTTAGCTTTGCCATTTAAGCAGGTGGTCTCAAATGTTGATTTCTCTTTTCTGTGAGAAACAGCACTTCACTGATATTTTTGTTTTTACAATTATTTTTGAGCTATTAAAAAGTCTAGTTTGGATAAAGGCACAAAGATTTGAAAAGAGATGGTTTTCCACTGAGAGTTGTACAAGAAACTGTGAAGACTATATGAAGTCACAATGTCATATGGATTTGCTTAGACTGGAGGAATAATAATTTACATGTACACTTTATAGTCTGTGTGCTAAAGCTCAGTACAGCCTTCCTTTAAATTCTGACGTGTTTTTTTTCCTAGCAGAACAGAACAGAACCTAAATACTTGGTAAGTGGTGTAATGCAGTGGTAAAATGATAAAACTCATATTCAGCTAAAATTGTTCTTTACTGCCCTCTTGTTTCTTTTGGCTCAAGCAAGAAGAACAAAGGAAAAAATGGAAAAGAAAATCTTAATGAAAATAGGGAATGGTGGTGCCAGACAGAGGATGTGACCTGTCAGAACACTGATCTCAGGAGATTACTCTAGGAATCTCAGCCAGGTTGGCAGCTACTGTTTGCAGCTTCTTGCTCCAACATCACACAGAGGTTCCTAAAGATGAGCAGTCAGGGATTTTCTTCACTGAGTTTTAACTGACAGGATCCTGGGTCCTTTCAAGCAGAGTGTGTTTTCCAGCAGATTCCAGGCACAATCTTATTTTCTTTTCTAGCACATGGTGTATCATTGATGAAGACTGAAAGCATTTTGGTTTAATTTAGCTTAAGCAACGCACATCTGTCTTGTGTGTATTATTGTACAGATGCCATAGCTATTTCAAACTGGATTGGGCAAAAGTTTTGAGGAAAGGTCTAAGGCCTGGCAGATGTATGTGGAATTAAAAACTGCTCTAAAACCTGAGGAAGTCATAGTGATTTTGTTAGGCTGACGTTCAGACATTAAATGAACTAACCTGGTCTTTTCCACCCTTAAGTGGAGGTGTATAAAAGAAGAGGGAGGCAGAGATGGTAACATAGTCTTATGTTACTTAACATAGTTAGCATGGCTTCACATTGCAAATAAGCCTCAGGGCTCAGGACACATTTGTAATTTTGTGAAGGCCTATTCACAGTGGACTGGCCTCTTCTCATCAGAGATTCCATCCTTGGTCTAACCCTGCAAAGCATATCTTCTCCCAGATATTGATAATACTTCCATAGGTAAAGGCTGTCACGAAGTGTGTGTGTGTTCTCCACTACTCTGAATGTCACTTCCAACAAAATCCAGTTTCAGTACAGCAGTTCTGTAAACCATTCAAGTACCCATTCAGAAGTTACCATTAAGGTCCTCAGCCCTTTATGAATCATCCAGCCACTTGAAGAGACTGGGAACAGAGATAATTTGAGGGAGATATTATCAATGAGGAAGTTTTAAAATAATCTGGAAAAGAGATTTTTCACATTCCTTTGTTAAGAATAATAATAGCTGCCTCCTGAGACTAAGTAATGAAAAAAAGACAATATTGTGCTGAATTTTGTAGAAAAATGCCCCGAGATGTCTGGTCTGGAAACTGAGCAGAAATCTCTTGAGAATGGAAGTCTTTCTCCCATGTCTTAATACAGACAGACTTAAATTGATGTTAGAGTGTTATGTCTTTATTTGTGCAGTGATTTTAGAGAAGAACCATTTCCTTACAGACTAGGGATTAATAAACTGAAAAACGCTGAATAGATATAATTAATTTTGAATCTCAGAAGTGGTAATATGACTCACTGAATAGTATATGCAACTTTAAATGGTTTTCATGTACGCCTTCTATTTTCTTTAGCCCTTCCTTCGCCATATACAAAATTTATTCATTGTATATATAGTAGCCTGAAATTAAGTTTGCTCATCTCTGAACCAATAAAAAAGATTGGATATTATCAGTAGTTTCAATAAATGGCATGTTTTGATGCATCTTTTTTCTTTGTTAAGTATTGAAACAGATAAGTGTTACCTCTGGCTGTGGGGAAAGCGATGAGACATGTCGGGATAAGCTATGTAGCAGCAACTCTGTGTAGGTCCAGATCAACATTTTAGCCTCTGTTTCGGCCCTCCTCAACGCTACTACAAGCTGCTAAGGTGTCCCTTTCCCACTGTAAAAGAAAACCACTTAGTACTGTTAGCTTTGGAGAGAAATCCTTTGACCAACCTTGTTCTTTTGATAGATTTCATCCTTTGGGGAAAGAAGAAAAAGAAAGTAATTAAATTAGCAAGTTGGCCAGCTGCAGTGGAAAGGAAATAATGATGGGCTGTGCCCAAGATAGAACAACACACCTATTTAATCTGTGCCTATTTTTGAACTGTCATTTACTTTGATTTATAACCATGGTTTTGAAATATTTTAATGACAAGAATGTAGCTTGCTCCAAGATTTGAAATAGCACAAATGTCAAAGCCAATAAATATCACGCTTTGAATTCAGACAATAAACCAAACACACCAAGAAAGAGCCTCACTTTTTTGATCAATTAGGTTTGTGCAGCAGCTAAACTGTTTCTGAAGAACTTAAAGAGAAGGGGCAGTCTTCACTAAAAGGCTGTCCTCTGGACCATGATGTCACTGCTTCATGGACCCTATCATAGAGATACCCTATTTGATTTTGACACGATACATTGTATTCAAGTGCACTGCAGTGTGTGTTTAAGTTCATACCAAAAACAATTCAATTGCCAGACTTCTTGACACATATGGTAAACTTACACACTGTATGCCAGAACCAGATCCACTATGCAAAGGTGTCCTAAAGAATCTTCATCTTTGATGACCTTTGAAGTCAGGAAAAGGAATAGACAGAGAATTTTTCATGTGTAGCTCACTGGATCAGATGTACCTAACTCAAATACGACATATAAGTCACAATTTTCTCCTGTTATTTAGAGAGCAGCTGCTATAAAATGCATTTAGGCGATGTCTATTTAACTGTTACTGGGCAAATAAGCATAGTTGTCAATAGACAGTGTCTTGGTAAAATCGCCAACCTATTGATAAAATAGACACTCTACAGGTAAAAAAGAGCAAGCCAAGTTAAGTTAAACAACAGCCCATAAACATCCTCCTTTCACTACCACTGTTGTTGAAGCAAACTTCTCTTTGTGTTACTGGAATGTTTGCATAAGTTTTATTACTTTCCCATTTCCAGACAGCACTCCAGCCTGAGCTGAAGAAATACCACAAGAAAATCTGCTCTTACTGAATTTCCACATGCTTGTATTAGGTTGGCCTGTGACTTGCAGTGTATCCCCCAGACCTATTCCCTCCTTTTCTCTTTACAACCCTCATGATCCTGGTAGATAACCAACTTGCAGATGTGTTAAGCAACACAGATATCATCTTCACACAGCTGCATTGTCTTTTTTCTATGACCCAGCAGGGGAGAGGGAGAGAAGACTCAAGGACTGTGTGGTAAAAAGATGGTAGATATTGATCTTCCTTTATCTTCCCCATTACACACACACACACACAGACACATGCACATAGACTCACAGAAGCTTCCAGATTTCAGACTAAGCAGAGAAATGTTGCTGGAAGGAGAAGAGCTTCCTGACATATTAGAGAGGAAAAATGTAGCTCCCAGAAGAGAAGTCAGAATAGATGATGGAAACCACGGCTCAAACATCAGGGCAGAGCAGCTTCTTATAAGCTGGTTAAAACAAGCTGTTTGGGAACTGGCTTTGGTTTCAACAACCATGCAACCTAGCTCCTCCATCTCAGCCTTCTCAGGAGGTATCTGGTTTAAATTTCTTGTTTCCCAGGGGAAAACTGTGAAATGGTAACAACTATCATGGACAGCAGGGTCAAGACTGCAGTTTATCCCCAGTGAGGCCAAGGACAGGAGATTATTAATCAGCTCCAAAGGAAAGGGATGTCATCCCTGCCGAGGCGGCCATACAGCACTGCTTGGACATTTTCTTTAAGGGTCACCATCTTGCTCTCTTGCTATTCACACGTGAGAGAAAGCAGGGTTCATGCATGCTGCAGCAAGAGGTGGCAAAATCGGCAGTGTTCTATGATGTGAGAGGGATGGTTCTACTGTTTCATAGTGTCCCAACTAATCCACTATTGCCAAGGACAGGTTCCAAGGCCAGCATTACCTGTGTTCTCTCTGCCAAGCATTTTAATTACAGTAAAAGTAGATTTTTGTCTGTCTGAAAGATGGTGAAGAAAAGACAATATTTCATTCTGCTGTAACCTCTCCAAAGAATGGGAAAATCTCCAGAGAGTGGGTGGGCAGAATTGTTCCCTGCTCTTCCTTTTTATACACTATAGTACTTTGCTTTACATTATTTCTGGAGATTTTGTAAATAGAAGGATTCTGCTCAGTTTCCCCTAGAAATGCACATAGTGCTCTAAGTGCCTAACAAGCAGAATATAAAGCATATGCAACCTATAGACTTACAGGTATTGTGTGGATGTGGATCATGTTTAAGTTAAAGCCGTGGCACACTGGTGAATAAGTGTTGGGCAGCCCTGATTCCAGTTGTACGAAGATTGCTTCACAGCAAGTGAATCCTCGAGTGGCACAAGTTGCTGCTCTCCAAAGGCTGTAGTGAAAATGCTTGGGATATGTCTGTTACCCTTCACAGCCCTCCCCCCTGCACTAAGTCACCACCATGATTCAGAACAGCTCTGGTAAAGTGCCCCAAAACCCTCCTTTGCCCACCTGCAAAGCTGGCTCAAGTTGTGCAAGCTTTAACTACCTGTCAACAAGTATTATTTAGAACTGTTGACAAATCACTAAAGGAATTGACTCCTCACTTTAAAAAAAAAAAAAAAAAAAAAAAAAGGGGTATTCATACAGAACTTGGCACTTGCTCTTGTGTTATTTCAGGAGTTCCACTTCTAGTTCCAACTTAAAACCAAGAAAAGCAGAAGTGGAAATATTTTTTTACTAGTTGATCAAGAATTTTCAGACCTTGACATGGCTTCAGATTCCATCTATCTTGCCAAATTTGGGATGAAGGCTTAAACCTGTTTAAAAGTTTCCCAGGAATGAAAGACATCAGAGTGCAGTAGTTGGAGCAGAAAATATGAAGCAAATTATCTGAATTATTTTTCAGACACCATCCTGGATAGTTGTGCACCCACAGAAAACTCTGAAACTCTGAATCTCTGTTTCTAAATAGGTGTACAGGAAATAATAGCTACAATTATTCCTTGTATAATAAATACAATATGTTAAAAAGATTATTTAATACTGCTCCTTGAATACTATTACTTAGTACTGCTCTGAAAGGCATTATAACAGTAGTCAAACAGCCAACAAAAGACAAGTCAAAGTTAAATTGCATCAAGTCCCAAATCCAGGTAAGCACTTAAACACGTGCATAACTTCTAGCAATAAGTATTAATGTCTCTCACATAAATAATGTTATGCATATGCTTAAGTGCTTAACTGGACTGGAGCCTAAATTCACAAAGGCAGCAAGAATGACAGTGCTTAATTTTGCACCTTTGTCTAACATTCACTTTCCTACTCTTTACATTCATAATTTTCTTCATAATTACAGGAAAAAAGGTGTTCTGTTTTAATACAGAGCTTGTGAGTATGTGCATGTGCACATGCAAGTGTGTGCACGTGTGTGTCTGTGTCTAGAGCCTACACACCCTTTTTAAAACTCCCTCAGTCCTTCTGGACGTAAATATTTTCCTATTGGTCAGATTGCCCACATGCTTCTGCACTTACTCAAACACCAAAACTTTTTATTACAATTTTCCCACCAGAAGGAGTGCACTGGCAGGTATCTCACCATTGCGTTTGCAAGACACTGTACAGCCCTACAGCTTCTAAGAGAGCAAAAGGACACAGGTTTGTTAGTGTGGCAATGTGTTTCCAGCAGAGCTGCTTGCACATATCACAGTGCTTAATGAAACAAATCACCCTTGAAATCACATTTGGATAGTATTCAGTGACCTGGAAGGGCACATGGAAGTAACAGAGGACTCTTGACCAGTAATCATGAAGGCATAGCAGCAACCTGACATCATTATCACTAGAAAACCTAAATATAAAGTTCTAAAATTCTTAAGCTGAGAGTTATATTTAGAGCTACTACATGTAAGTATGGCTTCATCCAAACAAATATTGTATGTTACTTAAAATATACTTAACCAAAACTGGATTTTTAATTTTTTGTTTTACCAAAATATGAAATTATTATTCACATGGCTTTTTATTTTGAGTTTTCAAAATATTTTCAGAGTAAAAAGTGAACATTCCAATAAAGATGGGGGTGTCTCAAATGTCTTAGAGATCCAGTTTAATTTCACTGAGGATCTAACTCTTTAGATGTTTGTCCAAATTCCTTAGAGTGAGTCAGATAGATCTTCAGGTGACAAGTTTGTAGATACTGTAAAGGAGTCTTTCTCATGGTCAGTTAGCTTCTCTTCTTTGGATGCCTTCCGGAACCTTTGTGTGCCTAAATCATATCTCCCACAGGAGAAGGCCTTCATCTGAAAGCATCAGCATCTGGAAAACTCACTCCATCTCTCTAAGTCATTCCATTTGCTATTTAACTTTATTAGAAAAGTTTTGCCTGTTTCCAAGTTGCATAACTGTAAATCATCATCACCTTATATTTTTTTCCCTTGACTTGAAAGCTTTGACAGTTAGTAAGCTGCACTTTCTCTGATGAAGATATGTAAACCATAGTTTCTCCATCAACCCATTCCGCACATTTTTTCAACCTTCTTTTATTGTCTCCTCCAAAACAAGAAGGAAAACACTTTACATTAAGGGTATTTTTCCCAATTAAAAAAAAAAATCTAATTTCTTTTTCTGTTGCGGGACAATCTAGGATCAGATCAAGAAAAATACGTACAATTCTTTGTCTTTACAATTCTTTATTGTTGCATTGGTATAAACCACATATTTTAGTATGATGATGTCTAGACATAGCTCTAAGTATAGGTCAGCTTTATTAAATATTTTGAAGCTGGATTTCAGTTTCAAGTGTTCCTTTAGCAGTGACCAGATTCACAGTGCTTTGTGAATCCAGGTCAGTTTAGGAGGTGCAGAGTAATTTTGAGACCTCACTGGACTCAGTATCTCCATTTCAAGTAATATGTCACTTTAACCTTATCCAAAGTTTGTGTGATTCACTATTGAGAAATTGGACCAAAATATTTAATGAAACAAGATTTTTCATCAGGTTTAGATACTCTGATTTGTTTTGGGTCCTGGCTGTAAAACTCAGTTGTCACGTTTTCTGTTAATTCTTTTAGTCCGGCTTAATTTTTTGTTGTTGTTGTTGTTTGACTGAAGTTTGATTATATTCTGATTTTTTTGTTCATTCCATTTATGATATTAGTCTATGCCTGTATCCAAAATCACCATTGAGAAAAATGAAGCATGTGTTAGATACTCAGTCTAAGATGAACTTGGAAGAGAAATGTCATAATAAATCTACTGCTGCAGACAGATCTTATTTGGGCTTCTTTGTCCTGAGGGTATGACAACAATAAGTCATGCTAACACTTGTAGAGGATGTTCTTGTTGAAATACACATATTTTAGCCAACTCCCACCCATGTTCTGTATCTAGATGTTGAGAAACACAAGTTTTTTTTCCATCACAGCTAGTTTCTGTCCCAAATGTCTGAAGAGCATGGGAATTTACAAGTGGCAAAATGCAGAAAACAAGAATTAAGAGAAGCCTCAGAGATACTGGAAAAAATATTAAAAGTTATTATTTCTACTAAATAAGTTAGCTGAGCAAATGGTTAGCACACATATAACACCAGTAAATAATGACTGTTCTACTGCTTCACTGCTCAGAAGTGCCCTGTTTTTCCCATGTAATTTCATATTTTTATGCCAAGGAAATAATAAAGGTCACAGATAATATATTATCACACCTGAACTCTGAAGAGGTTGAAATTCCTAAAAATTGATGTGTAAACAAAAGCAAATTTATAGCTTCTGAGAGGTTAAACAGGAAGCATTTCCATAAACCTTGAAAACATGACAGATATTTGGCATTTTTGGTATGAACCATTTTGCTCACCAGTTGCTGTGATAACAACACACTGCCACAAAATGGTATCCACATATTTATTTTGGGAGACAACAATACAAACTTATTCAAAGCAAATCACTAGCAAAATGCAAGAATGTCTGTCTTTGCAGTCTGACTAACATCAAATAAACAGGTAAATGGATCAACAAAGAAGAAAAATACTTTTCGGCAAAATAAAGTATTCTGATTTTTCAGTGTCCAAGAAAAATGGCCTTGCTAATTTAAAAATTCATTATTTCTAGAAGTTGCAACATTCAGCTCCTGAAAAACACAAAAGTCTTAAAACCTTTTAATATAATCACATCACAGAAGCATCTTTCTTGCTTGAGTTTTCAACTCATGAGGCCTCTTTTAAGATTATTTTTACTGCTGCATTAGAAACTTGGAAATATGTCAGTCTAGAAAGACCTTAGCCACAAGGATTTCCTAGCTTTTTGCCTCTGAGAGTAAATGCAGTAGCATTTGTAATTCACTTCGAAAGAGAATTTCTGTGAGTCCCTTCCAAAACTCTGAAATCTTCTTCTCCTTCACCATCCCCCAGAGTTCTGAAAATGTCATGTTTGTAAATCAGTGACCAAAAAATGAAAATGAGGCAAATTATTTTGGACTGCAAAGCAGTTATTTCATTTACATTAATGACTTTAAAATAATGTCCAAGGTAAGATTGTGAGTCTAGAGGTAGAGTTTCGTGGTGCCTTCAGGACTACAAAGCAGTGTATATTTATAAAAATGTTCCAGAGCCTTCACAGAAATTCTATGCACTATTATCTTCCCAATTATTTTTAGAATCTCCTCCATTTCCATTTGGAGCAACCCTCCTAACTGGCACTAGCAACCTTCATTGTTGTGTTTGCAACTGAGATCTTACATATAATTTGCTTTTGTTTACAATTCTGAAAATAGAATTAAACTTCTGGTAAAGGATCACAACAACATTGAAATGATAATATTTTGTAGTGTTGTAGGTTTAATAGAAATACGTGACTTCCAGCAATCAATTCTCTGACTCAGGCAGTCTTTTCCAGTCCTAAATTCCTGTATTAGAAATCTTTATACAGTAAAATCTGTGTGGATGTTGTGAATTTAATATTAGCATTATGATCAAAAATACTTCAAGCAGACAATCCGTAAAATATTACTGGTTAAAAAATGCTTTTCTGTCACAATTTTAAATCGAACTTGACATTTTTATATTTTTCAATAGTTTTCAATTGTTTTCACGGTTCAAAATATAAGGAAATTATATATATTTAAAAGTATTTAAAATAATATCCACTGAATTCCTCAAACATATCCATATCCATATCCATATCCATATCCATATCCATATCCATATCCATATCCATATCCATATCCATATCCATATCCATATCCATATCCATACCCATATCCATGCTCACATTTGCCTATGCAATTATCTCCACTGCAAGTAGGAAGTGCTTTATATGCACACTCTGAATTTAAATCCAGACCAAGCAACAGTTTTCTCAAACTGTAGAAAAAGGTTCAAAAGCCATTTCTCATGTGGAAAACTAATGTAATTTAATATCTTTTAGAGGCATTTGATTTTTAGAGGCAAAAGATTTTCTCCTGTATTTACTGTTATTCATTTGACTGAATTAAGATGGAAGCCAACATGACATGTCTTGTCATGGATGCTTTTATTTATCCATTCATTGGAACAGGATGAGAAGCAGCTGACAGTTTCCTCAGTTTTGCATCCCAACTCATCTTACAGCTTCTTTTGTCCTCTGGAAACTAAATAATATGGCTCTGATGGAGTTCTTATGTATTTTCCCTAAACAACTTGACAACTATTTTGCCCACTGCCGAGTCCCATTTAACTTAATATATCACAAACATGACATTCCCTAACTCTGATGATAAGAACTTGTACCCAGCTGATATCCTGCAAGAGAAGAGGAATAAAAATTCCCCTATAACTTTTATTTAGACTTAAAATAAATGAAAACATTTTTTAATAATTTAAATGTTGTGCCAACAGCAGGAAGAGCTGTGACAATGATGTTCTATTTCACCCTCTTTATAAACAAAACAGTAGTGACACCTGAAGTAAAAGAGGATTCACAGATAGATGAAAAATGAAACAATAAAAATGAACAATGAAAAGATAAATAAAATTAATGATACAGTGATAAATATTTAAATGTAATTGATCTGCAGATGATATCTCCAGGGATCAATTTACCAATTGCAATATTGCCAAGTTAATTCAAAATCAAAATGTAACACCCACCCTTAAAACCTTTCAATAGTTCAATCGATCTATAAATATATATTTTGTTGACATATATAAATTCAAGCAAATCAGATCAGAATTCAAGCAAAGCAAATCAGCAAATACCAGAACACAGAAAATTGTTATAACTTTGATTCAATTGTAAGGCAAAAAAAGAAACAAAAACAATCACTGGTAGTATTGAAGAGATGTTCGGTTTATACATAGTGACATGAAAAATTGCAGTTAACACTGAACAAGAAATGTCTTAAATTCAAATCATAATCTACTTTGGTTTTACATGCCAATAAGTTATCATTAAAATATTAAAATTTGAGTCTATGTTTGACATGCATATATGTTTGTATGCATTTGTGTATATAGCGCAGACATGACTTGTAAAATGATTTCAAGATTTCAGTAATATTTTGCATTGCAAATGTGTTACTGGGAAACAAACTAATTGCTTCCTTCTTTAGTAACTTTCAACAGATACTGATGAGCAATGGAACAAAGCTCTTACGAAAAATTTTCCTCAGACTTTCCTTGCATTTCATGAGAATTGTATCATCATGGCAAAAAGTTGGCTCCCGCATAAGATCATATTGAAGAAAAGGGTGGTGTGAGAAGGCAGGGTGAGGTTGGGACTTCTGGCAGAATTGAATTTCTTCTCCCTGGGCAGCTGTTCAGGGCATTTGTTCACCTGCTGCAAAAAAAAAATTGTTTAAAGAATGCAATTTGTTGAAAAGATGTAACCTCAGAGATTATATCTGAGCAACTGTCATGTGCCTTCAAGAGCAATGCAATCAACAAAGATTTATTTTAGAGACATGATAAGGGTGGGGCTGACTGCAGCTTTTGGCTTAAAATGGTCAGAAGATTGCTATGGCAGTGACTAGGGCAACAGCAAAAACAAGGGGCCAGCCAATATTGCATGTATGTATATTATATATACCACCTTTTTCACATTACCTGATATGGCAGAGCTTCAACTCCCCTAATAGGTTTTCCATTTGGTCCATGGAAACTTAGTCAACATTAATTTCAGATGGAGTCAACACCCATTTCAAGGGTTCAATTCAATTGCCACAAGCAGCCTACTGCAAATGAGATTTACAATATGTCCAAACTGCATAATATTTCTGCAAACTAAATCTAATGTCTTTAAGTAAAGGGGTAATATTTCAGATTTTTTTAGTGTGATTTTCAGTTCAACAGGTTGCCAAAATGTTAACACTTTCTTAAAAACAATAAACATAACAAGAAACCTACTGAAGTTCTGAAATATCTCTTTCCTCCATCCATATGTTTATTCTTTTCTTTCCTTATTTATCTATTTTTGGTGAAAAAAACACAACTATATATACATCCAGAAAAGTAATCCTACTGAATTTCATACAAAATTAACCTCCTTATCTGGCTTTTTAAAGACACCACATTTGACTACCAACTGACTGTGTTACCTGACAGAGAATTTTTGTTTCCTGTTGTTTAGAGTTCTGGAACCACAGCTCCCTAATTTATCTTTATCCAGTTCTAAAGAATCATTTCACCATCCATGGTTTTGGTAGAAAATAATGCTTTCTATTTACCGTCATTCAGAATGACTGACTATTTTTGAGCATTTATCAGAAGCCAATAAAAGAAAAGATCACACATAAGTTTTTAATGTTCAAGTACGCAAAACAAAAGGTGAGAAAAATGTGAAGATCTGGATTCACTGAGAACGACTATCTTTCAAGAGTATTTAATTTTGGTGTATTGGTGTGTTGGCTTATACACATTTACCAGAATGGAAGTCTCTTACCTGGTGAAGGGACACCTACAGGGGAAGGTTTGTGGTAGGTATCTATTCCAGTTTGTGTTGACACTGGCTTTCCACCTACAAAGCATCTTGCTATGAGAGGGCCAAGATTCCCAAACACGTTGAATTTTGTTTTACTGAAACTGTGAAGTTCAAAGCCACTCTGTATTACATTTCAGTAAGAAATACAAATATTTTCAGGCAGCTAACCTGGGTTTTTAATAGAAATTAATAAGTCTATAATTTGGAAACACTGCTTGCTTTCATCTTTCTCCCACTCTTAAATGTAACTTTAAACATTTGTGGAAATGGGTCACTGGCTGAAATGTAATAGCTTTGCCAAAGGTAGAAGTCAAACAAGGAAGACAGATTAGGTGTAAATTCTTGGGACCTGGCAGAATTAACTAGAATTCTGTTTAACAACTCAATTCTGAAATTATTAATGACTTGTCCTTGCCAACTTGAAAAAAAAAAAAAAAAGGTTTGTAGCTGTGGATTTCTTCGAAAGCCATATATCTTATTAATTTTAATACATTTTCAGCATAATCAGTCATAATACAATGGAAACCTCATTGAACATAAAATAATCCATAAGGTGTTATATGGATTTCACTTCTTGAGGGAGAAAATTCGTAAGAAGGCTGGTCTTTCAAATTAACTGTTCCATAAGGATGAAATAATCAATTTAGAATATGGACAAAAATCAAAGAATGTCTTATTTTGCAGACATGGTAATTTGGGATTAACCCTTACTCCCAGTAAAGTTGACAGTAGACTGCTACTGACATCAGTAAGAGCCTAATCAATCTCCTAATTATCCTTACAGACCAATACACCTGGATATGGAACATCACCTTGTATTTTCCCTGGACTGAGATCCTTTGGCTTTGAGAGACATTTAGCAACATGAATAATGCCAGATCCACGTGCTATATTAGAAACATCCTTAACATTTGTGCCACAAGTTTTGCACAGGTGTTGGCTGGTCTAGCAGCCTAGATTTTCACAAGCTTCTCACTGGCGTCTTCAGCAACCACATCTTTTCAAGGGAGTACTTGTGAGTAATTTTGTACCCATCATAGGTTACTTCAGTACTTTCAAGAGCTTCAGCTGGGAGCATGTTTGTCTCTACATTTCTAAGAAGCCAACTATATCACAGTCTGAAAATGCACATTAATCTGTAATACACAGATGTGTTTTCGTATAGAAATCTATCTTATACATAGATTCATATAAAATAATTTTAGGCATACATAATCACAGAAGAGTTTTGGTTGGGAGGGTTTTATAGGGGTCCCTACTGCAATGAGTAGGGACATCCTCAACTAGATCAGGTTGATCAGAACCCTGTCCAGTCTGACTATGAATGCTTCCAGGGCTGGGGCATCTATCGTGTTTCTGGACACCCTGGTCCAATGTTTTACTACCTTCATTGTAAAAAAATTGCTCCTTATGTCTAATCTGAGTCTACCCTCATTTAGTTTAAGACCATTATCCTTTGTCTTGTTGCAACAGGCCCTAGTAATAAGTTTTCCCCATCTTTGTTCTAAACCCCCTTTTGGTACTGGAAGGTTGCCATAAGATCTTGGAGACTTCTGTTCTCCAGACTGAACAGCCCCAACTCTCTAAACCATTTCCCATGGGAGAAGCATTCCATCTCTCCAATCATCTCTGTGGCCCTCATCTGGACCCACCCCAACAGTTCCATGTCTTTTCTGTGCTGAGGACCCCAGAGCAGGATGCAGCACTCCAGGTCAGGTCTCACCAGAAGAGGGACAGAATCACTTCCCTTGCCCTGCTAACCGGGGTGCTTTGGAAGCAGTCCAGGATAAGGTTTCTGGGCTACAAGTGCCCATTAACAGCTCATGTCCAGCTTCTTAATCACCAGCACCCCCAAGTTCTTCTTGTCAGGGCTTCCCTCAATCTCTTCATCCTCTATCCCATATTGATTCCAGCTATTGCGCTGCCCCAGGTGTTGGACCTTGCACATGGTCTTGTTGAACCTCTTCACAGTGAGAAGTCACATGAGTATATTCTAAAAATCTATAATCAGAAGTTCAAAGAAGAATAACTTTGAACATATATAAATCACACAGGTGTTTTCTTTAAAGTTTGTAAATATTATTGCATGTTTTGGCTGTGGGTTCATTTCTAATACTTTTTTGATTCACAGTTCAATTCTGCAGAGTTTCAGCACTGTTGCTTGAAATTTAAATTGCAACTTAAATAAAATTTGACTTTTAACAACAGATTATTATCCAAACCAATAAAGAACCTTAAATACTTCCTTAACTCAAAAATTGTTTTGTTAAATTAATAACTCAGTGTGACAAAACAGAATTCTGTTTTTTGACCTGAAAGAGAGTGCAAATGTCACCAGAATGTTTTGACATATTCTTCTCCAAAAGTTCTCTAAGGGAAAAAAAATCACACATGAAATTCACTACTCTTCCAAGGATTTAGAAAGCATTTCATTGCACCTTCTCTATGCTACTATATGTAATCCCTCATAAAATGGAAATTTTAGGATATTTTGTAATAATTCTTTCTAAAATTTACTTTTACTACAGTTATTAATGAAGTCTGGCCTTCTTGCTCTTTCCCTTTTTCAGCAATGTTCAGTGAAGACTCACTGTAAATGAAACATTTTTATTGTCATAAAATAATGGTACTGCTGCACTGAAAGATTTTTAACACCATTTAGTTTGTAACTGACAAGTCAGAATGGGTTCTGTTTTACAGTCATCAGTGTTTCAGATAACATGTAAAACTGAGATCCAACAATAATGGCAAACTAGGATAACGATCCAGAAAACATTTTCTCATAGGATTATTTCCTATTTGTCAAGTAATCTCTTAGAAGTGACGGCTAGTTGAAAGCTAGTTGAAAGAAAATCTAGTAGAAACCTAGCTTTTTAATTTCTCAGAAAACAAAACTGTCATTTTTATTCCTCATCAAAAAGTATAAGGACGACTTTATATATGAATAGATATAGTTTGGGTTAAAGAGCCCACCAATCCAATATTTTTATCTTTTTCTCTCTTCCCTTTTGTCTTCATCTTTCTATTTTATGAATTGAAATGAAATGGAGAAAAGGAAAGATAACTTTTTTTACTTCATTTTATACTTTGGGGCATCTGTAAAAGTATTTAGTAATTTGTATTGGAAATTCAAAAATCTTTAAGGTTTTTATTTTTTGCTAAAAAGGAAAATTTACTTGTCAACCTGATAGTTCATAAAAATTTTATAGAAAGCTTTACACAGGATCAAATTCTAAGCTTCCTTTAAAGAAGAAAAATTCAAGAAACTGAGGGCAGTCTTCCAGTTGAAGTTAACTTCTTATGCTGTGGTTCAGCAAAAGCAGCAGTCTAAGAAAATAACCAATAAACCCTTTCTCACGTGCATGAGACTCAGCAAGTTACAAATACAGGTTTCTGCAAAGCTGCAGTTTTTGTTATGCCACATAACCTTTTGAGAGCAGAAACGCTCCCCTTTGCTCTCTTTTAAGTCATGCAAGGAGTCTCAGGCCCAGGCAGCCTCACTGACAGCGTCTCATTCACTGCTCACCAGCTCCCAGCATCACAGGGGGCAGGGTGACTGGGCTACAGTGAGTGTTTGATGGAGCTTGCCTCCCAAGAACCCTGTGGCCTGGTCCTACCTGGCATTCCTAAGCAGCCCTTGTCCATCACTTCCTGGGGGTCACACTCTGAGGAGATCCCCAGCAGCTGAACACCACACTTGTACCCTTTGCAAGCACATCGCCATCCTGACTAACCACAGGCTGTCACCTCTACCCTGGGGGCTCTGGGGCACTATGGGGCACTCTAGGTTAGGATTTTAGACTGCTTCAAGCAGAAAACTAGGACACAAAATTGGTCCTAATTTTACATAACATGTAAATGGGTAAGGGAACAGAAGACTTTTTTTTTTTCAACCTGATTCAAATGATAAAATACTGCTTTTCTAAGGACACAGAGTCCAATGTACACCATAGAAGCTCACAGATACTTTCATTTGTGTGCACCACATTTAAGGAGAGAGTCCTATAGTCTCTCAATCATGTTTTCTGCTCACAACTGAATAGGCTGCACAGACCGCTTGGTTCAGAAGTAAAGGAATTTTCCCGAAACAAAGGAAATTGCTTTTATAGGGAGAAGTTAAATCATTTTGTGAAAAATTTTCTCCCTCATTTTTACTCTATAAAGCATAAATAATTTCTCTATTCACTAATCCATTGCACCCACCCAGAGAATCACAGAATAATTTGGCTTTAAGGGACCTCTTGGTCCCTTAAATTCCCTTTCTATTCCAAGCCTCTGCTATAGAATTTTAAGGTTTTGAAGTCAGATCAGGTTGATAAGTATTTAAAATCTTCAAGACAATTTGGAAATTTCTCAACCTGTTTCAGGTTCAAATTACTCTTACCGTGGGAAATGTTTACCTTAAATCATTTCTCTTCCTATAGCTTGGGACTGTTGCCCCTTATCCTTTCAATGCATACCTTTGGCAGGAGTCTGGCTCAGTCTTGTTTTACACTTTTCTTTAGGTGGGAACATCACACAACATCACAGCTTGCATGTTCATCCTATCATCCTATAAAACCATTTTTATATCATCCTGGTTTCTAACCCTGATGCAGAAACCCCAAAAGGAACATGCTCTAATTCTTCACATTGTTTTCACTCTTCAGAGTCATAGATTCCTTTTCTTCTCGTTGTTTTTTCATGCTTATCTCTTACCTCATTAATTACCTGCCTCTGTCTCATTTCAGTTCCAACATGCAGTACCAACGAAAACAGGGGAAACTTCAGGCTGACATAAAGTCAGCTAAAAGACTTTCTTTCTACTGATTTGTCATCTTGTAGCAATTTTGATAGATGATTCACTGAAGAGATAAATTCTGTTAATAATGGAAATAGAATTAATCACCCAAAGTATTACATTAAAAAGAATTTGTTAAGGGTGTGAAGAAACTTGGAAAAAAAAATCAATAAAACCCAAGGTAGTTAGAAGGAGAGAAAATACTATGCATTCACAAATGAAAAATTTACTTTCTTCATTCCCTTCTAAAAGCATAATGATTGAGTTAGAAATCAATTTTTCAAAGTTTGAAATATGAAAAAATGATCAATAAATTAATTTTTTTTTTTTTTTTTGAGAAATACACATCTCTTTCTTGTCTGGGAGCTGTCCATGAACACAATACTTTTTAGAATTATTTTAAAAATAATTTTTCTACAAACCAAACATTTTTAAAGATATTGGATTGCTTATGAACTTTGTATTTCTGCTTTTCCCTTTTCATTTACATAAAATTTAGTTGGATATCTCTGCCCAGGTTATACAACCTGCTTCCTGAGCAAATACTCTGGAAGACGACTTCGAGGTTGGTCAACCTAATAATAAGATCTTGTCTTTCGTAAATAAGGTTTTGCTAGAAATGAATGTCCTGAAAACTCATTTAAATAATTTTCACTTCACTTGTTTTTTTTCAAGGAATTTTCCCAATGTATTTCCATAACTCTGACAGAAGTTTCTAAAAGCAAAAATAGCTTTCTTATTTGTTAGCCTTTACAGGGACTTGGTCATAAGACAGTTTGATTTCTAAGGTAGGTATGCCTTATATGCCCAGAAAATAATTTTATAACAAAAAAACCACTATAAATTCCCACAAATTTCTCATTAATAAGATTGATCTTGTATAATTTAAATATTGACTTCCAAATAGTTCCACTTATCTATAAATTTTAAACTTTTAGAGAAAGGTTTCTTTGTCTTGCCTTGTTTTTCTCTATGAAATCTTGAAAATTGAGTTGATACAAATTATATAAATATTAGTTAAAAAAGATGCTACATTTAGTAATTGGGTAGCAATGAAAAGTACCTACGAAACACATTTCATAAATTGATCTTAAGCTCCTATCGCAAGATCAGCATTTAACTCACCAATACAGTGCAAATGAAAATACTGTGGTCCTCTATGCTGCCAGTGTGGATATATGTTGTCACGATTTTTCAGTTAAAAAAAATTAAGTACTTTCAAATGTTTCTGTTTCATCTCTGAGTTATTTACAAATTGGATGACATTCTGATACAAAACTGTTTACAGAAGAACTTTGAGCCAAGTCTTTGGTAGTTTTATAATTCCTCAAAATTATATTTTCAACTAATAAAAATATTACTTTTATCGGATACATTACAAATGAATTTTTCATCTGCACTTCTGGCAAAGGAATTTTTGAACTTTACGCATCTGTTGTCTAGTTCATCCAAAAACTGAAGAGGAATAGACCTGCTATCTGTCTATGTGGCAGGCATGTCTGTCTGTGTATCTAAAATTCCCCCAAAAATATGTTCAAAAATGTGTTTCAATGTTCATTCAAAGATTTGAGGTTAAAGTGGCCTTGTATCTAATAAAATGTTGAATCAGAAGGAGAGATATTTTAGTCCTAGTCTTTGTTTTTTCTCCTCAGTCTGGCAGGAATTGGGAGAACACACACTCACTTGTAGAAGAAAAACCCCACATTTGCGCTCCTGCTTGCAGCTCTGGTTTTGTCAAAGTATGCACTGTCAATTATTTTCTTCTCCTTGAGAGCTGCTGACAAAGCATGAGCCATATTTAACCCAGGATTGTGGGGCCACATTTTCTTTGGCTAGCTTTATGCCGTCCTGTCCTTGAGCCAACCAACTCAATTTGGGATGTGGAGAACAAGCAAAAATAAACTGTACCATCTGTAATTTTAAACAGCCTTTCACTATCTCATCAAAGAGAGGTCTTCCTGACTTCTTAAGCATAGTCTCTTTTAAGTGAGAAAAAGTTTCTCACTTTGATCTCTTTGCTTAAGACTGAATAGCTCTATTGAACAAGGGTTTGCAATTCTCCCTCTCACCCCTTTCAGTTCATTGTCTGGTTTCCTTTACCCACTGCCATATCATTGTTTTCCGTCCAGTCTCTAGCTCCATCCCAGTCTGCATCCTTTATTCCTAACCTTGTGCCAAGCCCCCAGCTGAGATGGGCTCAGCTCTTTGCACTGTGCTTCCTGGGGGTGGCAGCTGGAACTTTTGTTTTTCAGGTTCCCCAACATTGGCACGAGGTGCGCTGAGACAGCTGCAAGCATACCTGCTGCTCCAGAGCTTGCAGCAGGAGGCAGAAAACATGAGGGGATGTTTCCTAGCTAAGTTTCTTTCTTTCTTTCTCATCAGAAAGCCAGCAGATTCTTCTCCCCAGGACTGAAATCCAAGGAGAATCATCCTGAGCAGCCGTGAATTGTGTAAAGCACTGGGCCCAGATTCCAGCCCAGGATGTTACTAGGATTTATGAAGGGTCTGGAGGTGCCACAAAAGGCAGTATTATCCACTGGACATTCTGGCTAACAGCCAAAGAAAAAGGTTGTTATGGATCTGTGGTCTATGAAACTTACTAAGGGCTACCCAAACTGGATGTTGTTATTTACACAACCACTGTATCCTGCAGTCATTAACACGGGCCAGTGTGCTGAATGTTGTACAAGCACAGATCCAGAGGGCAAACCCTGCTTTAAGGATTTTCCTGCAGGGAAACCCATGGGGGAAGAGGGCCACTCATAAACTCCATACAATAAAGAAACAAGGAGTTGATATACCTCAGCATGGTGCACCAATACTCTCACCTGCTTACCTGCTGCCAGTTCTGGGAAGAGATGCAGCATAGAAAGGTTTGGTTCTCAAACAAGTTCAGCCATGATTTTTAATGGGAGGAAATGTTTTCTCCCCTTCTCCCCTGTAGCATGTGTTTATGCTGTGCCATAAGTTTAACTTAAAAGCTAAAGATCCCCGAATACCCTAATAAACAGGCCCCCCTTCCCTTTTACTGTCAATGATTATAGGTCATTTAAAAACATTAGTTACTAAAATAAAATGTTCTGTTTTGGTTGGCAGCACACACTGCATGCACTTAGACTCCTGTCCAAGCATGAGCGTGGCTCTGTACTCGGGCTCAGCACGCACCTGGACCCAGCACAGCCCAAATGCTTTTGTCTGCTTTTGATTCAGCATGGGGAGAGTCAGAGACTCACAGGCATACACCAGCTCCCAGCAGCACCTGCTCTAAGGCATGAAATCCAGCGGGAGGGAAGAACAGCAATGGCACCAGATTTGCCTCCTGTTTTTCTTTATTGCAACAGCAATGAAAATGAAACTGCAAAATTAAAGGGGTTTTGTCAATCTCAAATTTTGTTTAGCTATAATGCTCCAGTTAGATGCATTCTGTAATACATGTTTAAACTAGTTTTATAGTTTAATTTTATATACAATTCTTTAACAATAGACATTGCATATGAAACTAGCTGCAAAACAGGTGAACACCAAAAAATGAAAAACTTATGGAGGAGAAATAGTAAATGGAGTTCATGTTACTTTTTCCTTCTCCATTTATTTGTATCTTTTTATATGAAGATTTTGAAACACTTAACTAACTTGTCTGTTGAACATATTTATGTTTTTGGTAATTTATTCCACATGCTCAACACTGTATCCTCTAAAATCTTTGTGTGGACTCTGTCCTTGTTTTAAATTTCATCCTTTTAAAATTATTCTCTTTTTTCCTTGTTGGGATTAAGTTCGTCCTATTCAATTTTAGAACACTAAAACCTGTTTTTCTTTTCTTTTTTTCTTTCTTTTTTCTTTTCCTGTCAATCTCTACTCCATAGCAATATATTCTTTGTAATATATTGTCTTGAGTACCAGGTTTCTCTCTCTTCCCTCAAGTTTAAAAGAAAGGCTAATGCCATTTTCCTTAATTTAGCTTTCTGAAAATTCAAAGGCACACGAAAAAGGATCAGGAATTGCATGAGTCCCTTTCCTTCCACTTCAGTGTGCTCATGGGCACAGTGCTGGTAAAGCCTCCTGGCAAGAGGTGGCTTGTGTCCAGCCAAGGCAAGATCACACCTCTCTGTATTCAGGAAGCCAGGGTTGCTTGTAGTCCTGGTGACTGAAAAAGTAGAAATGTACTATAATGACATCCGCAAAGGGAGTCTGATACAACTGAGTCCAGTTTTTCCAGAAGGCATCTGGCAGTTCATATCTTCCCCAGCCAGTTTTCCCCATCTACTTCAACTTAGTATGTTCTTGCAACAAGAAAATTTGCAGGAGGGAGTCTAGGAGGAGCAAAGATCAAATTTGTACATTTGTCTGCTTAATTTTTCTCTTCAGCCTTCAGGACTGTTTTTATTTTTGACAATGTCAAATACCACCAAACTCAGATGGTGCTGCCTATAATTTTTTGGTTCACGTTTTACTTTTGGCACCTTTTCCAGAAGTTACGTTGAGATGTCATTCACAATTCCAGTAGAGAATAACAGACAAGTCAGGGGTCTGTTAAAGGCAAGTCTGACACTCAGGTGAGAAAATGGCTTATTGTCAGTCTGAAGAAAAATACCAGCACCTAAAATACTCCATGGTCTTTTCTGGAAGAGACAGTCATTCATTGGCTTCAAAAGTCACAGCCTAGTAGTATAATCCTGGATAAAAACCCAGCTGGATAGGTATTGCTCAGGTACATTAAATAATCAGGTCAGATAAGCAGCAAAAATGTAAAACAAAGTTAATTTAAGTTCAGTAGGACTTACTAGGATTTCTGTACTTCTAATAAGTATCTAAACTCTCACCTTCAGCTATCTTTTAAATAAGTGATTGTTCCTCTCCAGTAGAAAAATTTCATTGAAGGTCATCAGATGTCAGGTAACTACTCACTCTTGCTCCAGGTTAATTTATCAACGGATAGCTGCAAATTACATTGAAAGGGATAAAATTCTGGTATAAAACCTTTTTGTGTCTGAGCTCAACCATGCCAGAATTTTACCAGTAATCTCAGTTCAATTCCCAGCAGAACTAGAAAAATGTTCATTAAGACCTATCATGGCTGATTGGATGTGACACTCTAGTTGGCAGACTTGCCAAGAATTATGGAATCACAGAATCATAGAATGGTTTGGGTTGGAATGGACCTTAAAGATCACCTACTTTCAACCCCACTGCAGTGGACCAGGCACACCTTTTGCTAGAAAAGGTTGCTCAAAGCCCCGTCCAGCCTCGCCTTGTATTCATAAAAATACCTATGCCAGAGAGGATCAAATGCCATTAACACAACCAAAGCTACTCATACTCTGTCAAAATGAGGTCCGTGTAAGGGGTAAAAGGCAACTCTTGTCTAAGAATATTTAAGAAAGTTTGAGAAAAGCAAAAGAAAAAGAAAAAAAAAAAGAAGGCTATATGTACAATGATCAGTCTAAATGAATTTTTCTTTCTCTAGCTTCCTGTATCAGGATGGGAATAATTGGTGAAACAGTATCAAGATCATTATCTCCGGGATCCTACCACCATCTGTTATAAAACTATACTGCAGAACCAGATTTAGCCTTCTGAATGGCAAGTTAAAAAACCACATGCCACTTGAGAAGTCACACTGAACCTTCCAAAGCATAAATGAAAATTCATGTTATAAGGTGAACAGTACTTTTTATCTCCATAGATATCTTCCTTCCAGAAAAACTGTGAATTCTCACTCCTGTCATTCATGCAGTATGCTTTGGTACTTCTAAATGCGAGTTCTACAAATGAAATAAACCTCAGACACAGATTTCTTTGGATATCATATAATCATAGAAAGATCTCTGAGATCATCAAGTCCAACCATTGAAACAATCCTGTCTTTATTGTCCCACAAAGTAACACTAATTTCTCAATGTCAATGTGATTTCAAAAGTTTCGTAATTGTGCAGGAGGATGAATGAAGAAATAGAGCAATCTGACCCAGCTGTTGTTATCTGTATCTTTATATACACATATATGTAAAATAAATTAAAAATGCAATGTACGTTATTCACTAGATTCAAGCTCACAGCAATTTTGGTGAACTTGGAAATCTAGAAATATGTGAAATTAATTACTTCAGCTCTTCAGAAGTTTAACATTTGTGTCCAAATACCTAAAAATTTTGTCCAGACTTTGTGTTTGCTGCCACATTTCTTCAAAATTTTTTAAATTAGTTTATTTGCATAAGAAGACATCAACATAATAGCTGCAGATATAGAAACATTTCACTGGGGAATGCGAAGAAAAATTAATGTCTATAGTCTCATCTCTACAAAGAAATCCATCTTGTTTCAAAAGTAAAAAAAATAGAGTTTCTGTTCATTGATGTATTCATGTTAAAGATGAACTAAGATGGCTTGTGAAAAAAAAATAACTCATCTAGAGAGAAACATTGTCTAGAGCAATACGTAACTAACATCACCTACACGACACAGATAGCACCTAACAAAGGCACAGCAGCAGGGCATAATAAGTTGCAGAGCCATGCTCAAAGTTCACTCAGGGAAAATACAGGGGTAGGTTTTCTTCAGACCTGGAATGGAAGATTGAATCTTTTGTGTTTTTACTACATTTTTTCATTTCGAGGTTGTTCCCTGGTTGTTGATGAGGTGCATCTCTGAGCCTTTCCTGCCCATATTCTTACTCACTGGAGGAAACGGGGCCAGAGGAGAATCTGCAGGTCAAAAGGGATGATAGGACTCAATGTCAATGTAATCAGAAATTCTTCTTTTTGAAGAATAACATGACGATGGATAATGTGTCTTTGTTTCTGTTAAAAGTGTTACCTCCCTGCTGAGTGCCTGCTGCTTCTTCATGCTCTCATATTTTATCTGTGCTTGTTTCTTCCTGCTCAGTTGTTTTTTTTGGTACAGTGAAGATGGGTTTGCATACCTTCTGAACAAAATAAGTGATGATTTTTTTTTTTTCCAATGTCCGTGGCCACGGCATTCAACAGAGAGTGGTACACAACCTGCTGGGAAGTGCCAGTCTGAGCCAGATAGCCTTTCATGTGTCACCACTGAACCCTGCAGATATGGATGCTGGATCCTGGGAGGACGTTTTAGCATCAGACTAGCACCCAGCTGGCACAGCTACATGGCTTAGGGGTCGGCTCAGTTCTCAGCCTGAGCTTGATGTGTATGATACCACTCTGAGAATTTCTCTGACAATATTAGACAATTTACAAACTGAAGTGTCTCATAAAGGCAGAGGAAGAAGACTTAACTCCCAACATTTTAAAAGGAAGAGAACACTGAGACAGCATTTTCCTAAGAAGAACCTGCTGGAGACAGTGGCACATGGTCAGTCCACACACACAAATTGTCCTCCCGACCTAGAGAAGGCATACTGTAGCTGCATGGCACATTGTCATTCAAAGCTCATTTCACATAGTTTGATCAATAACATTTTCTGAGCTATTTTGTCTTTTATAAGATCACAGTACCTAAATTTTAACTAGAAATATTTTAAGTACATGATACAACAATGCAGCTTTTATTTTTAAAAAATAATTTATCACCCTAACCTTTCAATTATAATGGGGTTAAGACCTCTCTGTGTGTGTTTGAGTGTAAGAGAGCATCTACATCTATCTGTCTAGGAGCTGAATTACTGAAAATGGGCATTACTCTAAGAATTTATAATTGTGACAAGCATAATTTATAATTATAAGCATCATAATACAGAAGGGAGATACTGTTGATTTCTTGATGTAAAGAGGATGACTTATATTTTCAAAATGTGTTGCTGTTACTAGTTATTAAAATATATAGTTGTAATGTCATGTTCTTTACAATGTTTAAAAAAAAATTAAACAAAATCCAAATGAACCAAAGATAAGCCCAGTGAAACTGAGGTGAAAAGAAAATCAACTTGGTGTAATTTCAAAAAGCTCCAAGATCAAAGGAATCCAAGATAAAGGAGATACTGAACTACTAATTCACCTACTTTTTCCTAATCTTTCTGTCAGCTCAGCATTTGAGTTGGACAGAAGTATTAGCATTAACTCAGTGTTTATATTGGATTAGAACATTCCTGACTTTTGCAGAGTCCAAGGTAAATATTTCAAACAGGCACTTATCAGAATCAATTTTCTTGATGGCATTGCTATTTGCACTTTTTCCCTAACCAAAATGCATCTGATTACCCAATCCACACAGAAAGGAAGAAAAATCACATTCTTTATAATCTGTAGTGAGCTATCTTTTTACCTTTTTTGAGGTTATTTTAACCTGATTTCCTCGGACTGGGTGGCAGTGTAATTCAGAAGGAATCTCAGGCTTAACTGACAGACCATGAGGAAGAGTCAGACCTTTCTATTTTGTTTGATTGCACCTGTTAGAGTGAATAGCACTGTCATAAATTAATTTCATATGACTGCACTTTTGCAGAGAGTAATGAAGAGGACCAAACACATGTGCTAAACACATCTTAATACTGGACTGACCAGCATTAAGGTTGACTTTCAGTGTTCTATGTAACAAAGTGCAAAACCTAGAGGAAGCATTTTCTGAAAAAAATTTAGAGGTCTGATTTCCATTAATCTAACTGTTGTTGTTATCATTAGAGAGGGAATGACCTCATGGAGAGTTGTGACAGGAGAGCAGACTCATTCTGGTGTCCAGGAATTAAGCTTTATATCTTATCTGAGACACTGTGTTGTCTTCCTTTTCCATAGCATATGGAATATTTGGCAGGAGCTCTTTTTTGCTAATGTCCCAGAGGGCAAGCATTTAAAGGAACTCACAAACCTGCAGTTGATCTTCTTACCCGGAGCCTTTGAGAGAGTGAAAAATGTTATTTGGAAATGTTTCATAAAATAAAGGTAAGAATATTTCAGGATCACTAAGTCCACAAGTCATAGACTGTATGATGTAATGCAGTTGTAACTTAGGCTGGCGCTGCTGTATGGAAAATCTTCTCTTCCTATTGAGGGAAGGGGAAAATAGTTCCCAGAAAAATCTGATAATTATAACTTTTTTTTTTTTGCCAGTAACTACTCTGGAATGTATTGCACTTACAGAGTCAGGAAATCCAATTCTTTTGCTACAGAAGTGACCTCAGTAAAAAATGTTAATGAAGATTCACTCTTATTGGCATTCAGACAGAAGAACTGCACTGGGAGAAGACGGCAAGAAACACTTTCTCCCAATATACAACTCCACGTAAATTCTGAGAAAGCAGAGTTGTCTTTATTAAAGACACACTAGTGAATTTTCTCCCTTCATCGTTTAGGACCTGTGCTGGAGAATGTGTCTACTGTGCATACCAAATGCTTAACATCTGGAAAGAAAGCAAAGGCAATGCAAAATACATTTCCATTTTTTTTTAAATGCTGGAGGTTTTTAGCAAATATGATATTTATAGTGGAGAAACAAAACCATTTCACAATTTTCAGGAGTTTACATTTACCAGGATCTTCTCATACACCATAATGTATTATTTCTGTCCTCAAATACTACATCACAAGCATTTTAATTTAAACAATTTATAGGCACCATTGTATATGTGTATATATATAAAAAATGTATGTGTAGTTATTGCTCTAAATTCATTCACTACTGTTGTGATGCTGTTCTGAGGTCTCATTTATTACAGAGAGAGTAGGGCTATGCTTGAGCCAAAGAGTTTGCACAATCATCACGACACAAGATATCAACCTGCTGCATAACCAAAAAAAAGGATCTGGAAACAGAAGAAAGATAAAAGAAACCACAATGAAAATTAAGGTTAACTGTTTGATTCTGAGACAATACAGCAAAAATAAGTTAAATATTCTTAAAATTTACGTTACTGTTTAAGACCATATTCATACACTAATTTGGACAACTAACTCTTTTTATGTAACCTTGATTCAAATGTTAATTAAAGCAGATAGAATTTACCTACAGACTTAGGACTGAATCCTACACCATGAGCATACTGATGACCAGATCTGACTAATTTCAGTGGGAAATAGCATGTTTTCCTGTTCACTTATGTTTTCTTTTAAAAAGGAATTACAGATTGTATTGTCAGATAGAAAATAAAACTCTAGTTGACAACAGTGTACGTTTCCAGAAGGAGCAGATATAAATTTTGCCTTCATCTATGCTAGTACAGACCTAACAAAAGAATTATTCACAGGGATACAGCTTGGTTATGTTCCCATGATTGGTTTTTTCTCTCACCATGGAAGTACTTTTATTATCAGTTCTTCTGTCAAAGTCTGAAGAGTTTTCCATCAGCGGCCAGTGCAATGTGAATTTTTGTAGTCTTAGTTGATAGCTACATGAAAGGGATTAATGCCATAAAAAAGTCATCATACATTTGATGTTATAGGACAAACACAACAATGACAAATTTTATCTTGATAAATGGGAAAATACAGAAAAAATGAGCTCCAATTAATTTCCCTGGTTGCCTGCTTTGGGATTAAATATGTATTGGGAGAGAAATACGATCACACTTGCACAGCTGCTGGACTTCCTCAGTCTTTTCTGGGGCTAGATAGTGAACTTCATCTGTAAAGCTGGCACATTTCTTGAGCACTATTTTGACTTTTTAAAAATATCCTTCTGATCTAGTGAAGATTCAGTGGCAGCTTTGACCTCAGAATAGACTGAGGACTGCGTCAAGGCAAGGCTTATAGGTAGAGATAATATATAATTACTAGGAAGTTACTGTTGCTGGAAAATCTTGAAAAAATTCAAGCACACAAGGGTTTCTTAAGTCTTTTAGTTATTTTAGCAAATATATTTGTGGTAATGGAACTTAATTACACAATGAATTCAGCTTTTCCTCAGATTAGCTGCATTAAAGGAACTACAGTGACAAATTAATCTTTCATTACAAAGCAGAAAAAATTCTTTTATATTGAAAGCATTTTCTGCTTGCTTTCCAGAGGTTTGCATACTACTTCAAATATCCTTTCACAATACTTTGTGCAAGGTGCAAACTTGAATTTCAGTGACATTGTTCATGAGCAAATATGTTATTTTTTGGAAAAGTCTTCTAAATACTCAGCAACTAATACAAATACAACTATTTCTAACAAATAAAATATTTAATATCTATACATATAATAATTATTAATTATTTTAGAGACAGGAATTTGTTAACTCTGGGAGTACCCAGAGAGCACGTTAAATAGCATACTGTGTAAAAAAAACATTATTGAGGGAAATGTGTCAAACCACAACTGAGTCTGATCATATTCAACTTTCTAGCTTAAAAAAAACAAGAGCAAGAAAAATGACACATCTAAAAGGCATGTTTGTTTCAAGAGAAATGCAATAACTCCTTAAGGCCAAGAGAACAGCGAGATCAGAGTGAGATAAAACTGTGGAAAAGTCTGAAAACTACCTCAGAATGTTTTCAATGGGATTTCTGTCAACTTTTTATTTTAATGGATGATGGGAAAATGAAAGTTTGTTCCTTTCCTTGTTCCTATTACAGTTTAAATTTTGTCACCAGTGAAGTTTGGGAAAAAAAGATTGCCCAGGGAAAATTCATACGCTGAAGAGGCATATTCGGAACTACTGAGGTAGCATGGGACACATTGCTTTAAAACAATTAAGTATGATCTAATATGACAAAGACTCCTTAGATAGCTGCCAAGGTAAATTTCAGTGAAATTGTGGTCTAAGCTCTCCCAGCCTTCTAGTAATTGGGGTTCAGGTGAGAGGGTTTTCAAAAAAAATTTAGTTTCATTAGAGTCTATACAGTTAGTGTATTCGGAATTCTTTTGTTAGCCAGTTTTGACCCACATCAGAAAGCTGAAAAGTATCGTGCAAAGGTCTCACAGGAGAAGCATCTCATGGATGAACCACTCATAATGAACCACTTTACAACTCTCCACTTACCTTCATTTTTCAATAATTAAAAGAAAAGCCAATGAATGAAGGACAAGACTAAAAAAAGAATCCAAAATTTTTCTTTTGTCCAGCCTAACAGTGCCACATGTAATCATTTCTCTGTCTTCTCAAAGGGTTTACAATTAACTCATCTCATGAAAAGAACTTCTAACCAAGCACCAAGAGTACTTGAAGACTGCTTTGTTTTACTCCAAAAAAACGAGAAGCTATAAAAAGGAGAAGTTGAGAAAGCTATAACTTGGCTAAAGCCCTAAGTTTTCAGCTGGCCTTCCTTTTCTGTGGTGTTCCAGAACATCTAAGACATTACTGTACCAATTCCTTTCAAAGTTTTACATTCACATTTCCACTCTCCAGTATATTCCTTCTTTGTTCCTGAACTGTGGAATGTGAATTCTGAGATCCAGGCATGAAGTAACATTTGACATCTAAACTGCAGTTGTGAGACAGTCATGTGTAGATTAGGGCAAAGACAAAGATGTATAATTCTGCAGTGGATTTATCCAGTGCAGTAGATATCTCTGTCAAAATGTAATGTAAGTATCTTAATGTAAATATCTGCTTTTCTCCACTCATTGTAGAAGCAATCCCAAAAGCTGGCTGAGGTGTAAGCATCTATACTGAAAAAAATTAACCTTGAAGTTTATGAAAATCTGTGGTAGGTTTCTCAAAGGAACATAATCAGTCAGTGTGGTGAAAACAAAGCATCTGAGACACCCTGTTTGATAACAGCTGAGAAAGGGAACAAAGAAACCACAAGAATGGGAAAAAAAGTTTGTAGAGAAACTGCAAATAGATAAGTAACTTTTTCGTACATTTCTGAAATACCTGGAACTGAAGTGAAAGCGTACAAATTTGTGTGTGCTTTTGTGTATGGATATGGCACTGGAAAGAGTGGAACAAGTACAGCAAAATCACTAAATCACTGTCATTGATATCAGTCATTCCAGTGGATTCAGCAATATTGCTTGGAAATTTAAGCGGCACTTAGCTTTTTCTACTGGTATATTGACTCAGCTAACAAGAGCCATCTTATACCACTTTAATTGAAAAACAAATGCATCTCATACCAATATGGTTTACCAGTCTTCCAGTGGCAGTGCAGGGCAGAAGCTGCATGTGTTGAGAACTGCCTGTGCATGGATCACACAGAAGGAAAGATCTCCCTTCTCTGATCCCAAGACTCAGTACTTTCTAAGATCTCTCTGACAAGAAAGGAATATCAACAGAGATCTCTGAATGCCTTGAAGATTGGCTAAAAGGGAATAATGACAGGAGAGAAAGGAGTATCTTATGCTGTATCTTCCTTGGTGTAAGGTCATTCATGTTCTCAATCATTCTTTGCAACCCCTCTGCACTTCACATTGAGCTAGTTCTGAAATGAAGACCGAACAAAAGACTGACTGGGCAAAAGACAGGAAGGTTTTCATTTCACTGAGTCACAAAGAAAAGTTAAAAAAAAAAAAAAAGCTAGGAAAGAAGAGATAATTAATATAAAATTCCAGAGACATTTCAGCAGCTAAGTGACACCAATGTCAATTGAAACACAAAGCCATGTCTTTCTGAAGAAATGAATAAATCATATTAACATTAGGCTATAAGGCAAAATTAGTGGAAATAATAATTTAAAAATTCATTGGGAATTAAAAATACTTGAGTAATTAATTTAATAGAAAATGATTGAAAATATTCTGCAGTAAGAAACGTTTCAAGAGTGAACCTGAAAACTATTAAGAAATTATGAGGTTTGATGACCTCCTGAGAAATGGCAATTGCCTACATTCATTGATACCGGACCTGTCTGTATCTTACCAGAAAATTTCTCATCCTTTGCTGAGACTGTTAAAAGCAGAACGTTGTCTTGTAGCATTTTGAGTTCAAGATACCAAAGATATTGTCCAAAAAAATTAGTTTCAATTTAAGGTTTTCCATTCTATGACATAGATTACAGGTATTTTATGGGAAAGGACACTTATTTAGACATATCATATAAAAAAGTCAAATTAATATAGAAGCAATCTTATTGCCCTTTGACTTCTCAAGCCTATTCTTTTTTTTTGTTTTGTTTTTTTTTCTAATAATATCTGAATTTGAAGCTGAATTTTCAAATTGTGTCCTTTAAGCCTGACTGGAATTTAAACCACACATACTAACCAAAATGCTTTACAAATACTGTCTAGTGATGACTGAATTGTTAATAACATTTAGCTCAAATTTTTGCTATTCAAACAGTGAAATTTGGTTTCCTCATCATATTACCCCAGTGGAAATTTCTGTGAGAACAATCATCCCTGGCATCTTCTACGCAAATCTTATTCTGAATTTTTATTGCACCTGTTTTATAAAGACTACCCTTATAAGTAAATTACCCTCTGTTTTTATTTTTCAACTCAGTCAGTTAAGCATTTTAAATAGTTCTATATCAGGTAAAGTATAATTTAAAAAGTGAAATGGTCTGGAAAATGTATTTTTTTAACATTCACTAGCTCAGCTGTGACATGTCTACTGTTTCAAATATATTTTTAAAAACTTGCAAGTGGATCAGCTAGCCATACTCTCCCTGTGTTTGCAGCTACAGGTATATCTAATCTGAGGATCTAGAGACAGTCAGAAGTCTCAGTAAATCTTGTTCAGCCATGCACATGCATCATCACTCTATGCCATCAATCTTTTAAGCAGGGCTGAATAAAACAGCAGCAATGTTTAACAGACAACTTCTTCTGTCAGTAGAAAGAAATTAGGCTTTCTCAGGAAAACTGATCAAACCAGGCTCTTTTTCCTATTCCAGTATATGTTAGTAAATTTTGTGTGAAATAATGTATAATTAATAATGATGCCAAGCAATAGGACAAGAGGTAATGGGCAGAAACTGATGCACAGCAAGTTCCACCTGGATACGAGGAAGAACTTCACTGTGCAGGTGACCGAGCACTGGAACAGATTGTCCAGAGAGATTGTGGAGTCTCCCTCACTGGAGATGTTCAGGAACCATCTGGAAGCAAACCAGATGTGCAGTGTGCTCTAGGATGACAGTGACTGAGCAGGGAGGTTGGACTGGATGACCCAGTGTGGTCTTTTCCAACCTGACCCATTCTGTGGTTCTGTGGTTGTGTGAAACTGTGATTCTATGAATATGTAGGGGAATGCATGCATTTTGAGTGGATACAGTTTTTATGAGTTTCTTTTGGCTGGGGATTACATTTCCTCAGCTTTTTTAATAATAAAAAATAAGAGAATTTGAAGAAATACCCTTTCACCTCTACCACAATATTATAATTATCATTATTATTATTATTTCTGATGTCTGAGAGTAGCTTAATTTTTAAGTTACTAATATGAGCATGCACTCAAGATTTCTGGATACTGGACTTAACCTATGCTTAACAGTCATTTAGCATGATGTGGCCAAAAGCACTAATAGGCATTGGGATGCCTTATAGAAACGAAAAAAGCACAAGTTAAGTTCATTGTATTATCTTAATACATTCCAGATAGAAGCAGTGCATTTCACTTGGGACAGAAAGCAGAAAGGGTTTAGAGATGGGAAATATAAATACTCTTTGGTTTTATTTTGCCTATGACGGGAGATTCATTATTTGTTAGAACAAGGTATTCTCTTCAAAGCAAGTTATGTTGCTGTATATTACTCCAATGAAGGCTTTACTACCTCATAAATTTTGCCACACACATCTGTTTTGGCCACGGCTTTAGACACTTGTTGCCTGTTGCTGATGTCTCAAACAAGTCTGGACTGAGCTTTCAAACACAAATCTTCTATACAATATGAAGTCTGAGAGTTATTCTCACCCAGGCTCAGGGAAAGACCATTGTGAGCATGTAAGTTCAGCCCACACCAAGGCAAATCCTGCTTGGCTGAGTAAAATCCAGGTGGTAGCTCTGTCACTGCAGTTCTGCTGTCCTGTTATGGGTGGCTGGCAGCTGTATGGGATGTTCAGAGCTCCCACTGTGGGCAGAAGCTCAAACCCAGTCATTACAGGATCATCACTCTCACATAACCAGCAGTGAGGACTGCAATATCCTCTCTGCTCACACAGCTGCCTAAAGTGACAGTGGAGAAACTAGTGTCACACAGCAAGTATTAAACTGAGAAATGGATGATGCCTTTGGTGTCAGGGTAAGGCTGTTTAATTCCCCTTTTTGCAGCAGTGCCAGAAGAGGTCCCCAAGTTAGGGAAGCATGACAAACAAAAAGTAAAAATGGCATGGTGAGGATTTTTTTGTCATCATGTGGGAAGACATTGCTATTTTGATCTCACACAGGAGCATGTGTGTGCAGGGAAGCATAGGGAGTGAAACAGGTCACAAGTCCCCATTTTCCACAAAGTGCTTTCTTCACTACATGCAATGGCCATGGTCCTATCTTCTGTCCCTTGTGCTTTACTGATGATCCAGTTTAATTAAATAGGCAAGTAGACAGGCAGGGAAGAAGGTTAAGCTGTCCAGGAAAAACATTCTTTTAGAAAGAACAAAGAAAGCCAACAAATAATGAAGTCTACCTTTTTATGCAAGGATTTCGTGAAGCTCTTTCAGAAAAGGAATAAGCAATACACTCCGTTTCTTTGCAGGAATTATGAAGTTTTTGGCTATTTTCAAGTATTATTAAGGTGTCAGCAGCTGGGAGAAAAAGAAACAGAACCACATATAATAAACGGATATAATTTGTGTTGTTTACATCTTATTCTCAGAAAGCAGCTGTGCATTTGGGAGTTTTTCCATGAGAGACAATTAATTTCTTTGTCAAGGGCCAACATTTCCACCGACTATAACACAGGAGAGACCATGACATCACCATTTGAATATGTGGCTATTTTTATAGACTCAAAGTGTAATTTCATTGCTGAATATATATATGTATACGTATATATTAATCTTAGCTGAGTGATAAGCAGCTATTTTCCACCATAAAGGCTGATAAAATACCTACATTTCAGTATAAGTTTTCTTTTGAAATGTTGACTTTTGTTAAGAAAACTGAAAGAAGTCTGACTTCTGCGAAAAATACTCAGCTTGGCTGCAATCATAATTGAAAATTTGTTGCTGCTGTAGAAATCATTCCTCTAAATGCTTGGAGACATTTTCATCCTGTGAAGCTATAATGGTAACTACTCATCCAGTATATAACATGGAAAAATACCATAGTGATTCATATTATTGATGTTCTGCAGATATAATGCCTCCAGGTAATGCCTAACTTCCTGTTGTTTGAACAAGAAAAATGTTCCCCAATCCAAGAACAAAAGTTATTGTTTTCACTGTCATCTTGGAGGAAAGGAGACTGAAAAAAGGTCCTGAGAACAAGTATTGTTATTGCCATATCTGAATTTTTTGAGATTTGTGTTCAGAAGCTACAACAGTGATGAAATGCTTAGGGCACAGGCAATTGTTTGCTGATGCCCTAATTTTTCATTGAATATGAGATCTCTGTCTTCCACAAGCTAACAGAACAATACCAAGAGTAAAAATTATGGAACATTTAAAGAGAATAGGTTCTGCTAGTAAAATTTGTAACATAGCACTACTAACTTATTGCAGCTATCTGCTACAGAAAAATGGTCATTTACACGTAGTCCTCCTTCTACTGTTTTTAAGACTTTGAAGCACATGTGTTATACACTACCCAAGAGGAAAAGAAGCTGCCTTCTTTATGGTCACCCCATATTGTCCCTCATGCAGAGTCAGGTAAAGCAAAAACTGTGCACACAAGCAAAGCAAAACAAGGAATTCATTCACCACTTCCCATCAGCAGGCAGGTGTTCAGCTGCCGACCGGAAAGCTGGGCTCCCCCACCCAGAATGGTGGTTCAGGCACATGAAAACCATCACTCCAAACATCCCCTCTTTTCTCCTTCCTCAGGTTTATATACTGAGCATGAGGCCAGAGGGCATGAGACATCCCTTGGGTCACTTAGGGTCAACTGTCCCAGTTAGTCCTCTCCCAGTTTCCTGTGTACCCCCAGCCTGCTTGCTGCTGGGTTGGGATGAGAGGCAGAAAAGGCCTTGGTGTTCTGCAGGCACTGCTCAGCCAGAGTGCAAACATGCTATCAGTGCTGTTTCCAACACAAATACAAAGCAGACTCCCATGCCAGCTATTATGAAAATTAACTCTACCCCAGACAGAACTAGCACTGACCAGAAGCACTGTCTCTCCTCCCATCCTAAGCACTGGTAGAGTAATCCACATAAATCTCCAAACTTTCCTTTACCTCATCATGTTTGATGTGTTCAGAGACTGGTAAAAACAAAGGGAGTGTTTAGTTTCTCAAATGCATCTTCCCATGTAGAGCTCATGAAAAGCCCCACAACTGTATAAATTTTCATTTGACAATACATTTGACATTGAATTTAATGTTAAATTCCCATTGATTTCAATGAGATGAGAAATGAACCCTTGAGGCTCAAAAGAAAAAAGAAAAAGTAAGAAAAAACCCTTTATTGTCTCTCCTAGCTTGGAAGGCAAGATTTTTATAAGATTCTCCAAAGCACTGATCTAAGAGCACCACATCCCCTAGTAGAGCTTATATCATTCTGTGCAGCTGTTCAAAGACTACTTTAAGTTTGATGCCAAGAATTAGCTGGAAGTGAAGTGTCACTCAGCTAACCATGTCACTTGTTCAAGCCTGCAAGCCAAAAAAATATCCTGATGCTGTTCACAGAAGGGGAATGATATTTTGCATGCCGTTCACATTTTGTTCTCTTACTTGGCACAACAACTAAATCTGAATGGCATCTTGTTTAATTGTTCTACACAATTTCTGAACATATGAAACTCTTCAGCTTTTTTCCATATGCATCACTACTCCAAGTTTTAGAAAACAAACAAATGTTTGGGTGGGGTATGTACTGATGTAGCTAAATTTAATGTAAATAAAGTACATTTTCAACTAGAATCAATTCCTAACCATCCAGCTTAATTCAGCTGTTATCTGGGGTATGCTTTGATATGTTTAACAATCTGTCTCTGTCATAACCACAACACCTTGGAATACTACAACTTTTACATTTATCAGCACATTGAACCTAACTCATTTTTTTTTCCTGTAGGAGCAAAATAGGCCCGCTTTCTCCATCTAACACAAACAGCTGTGTGCTCTCAGAGCTTTATAACTGTTTGTTTTTTATTAAGGAAAATGTATATATAGGAATTGTAAAAAAGGAGCTTAAAGTTACATTTAATTCTTAACAGATGCAACATAAAACGATATATTTTCTCAAGCAGATAAGGAAGAGAAATTTTAAATCCATTCAACAATGCTAATTTTGTTAGTTACTTCATTAAATAGCTTTGATAATCCTTATAAGTACATAAAATTTGCCTAATATATCAAACATATTTTAGCCACACAGCTGCAATCCAGAATGAAATGCTTAAGCACTTCAGACACTTCAAAATATGGGGTTCTTGCTATCAGCTCTTTCCAAATGCAATAAATAGTTTTTTATTAAACTCTATTAATTTTTATTGGACCACACAACAGGTGATTCATGATGTTAATAAGAAACCACAGCCAAACCTCTGCAAGCTCAATATGTTCAATCCTTGCAGAAGGACATAACATCAACTAGCTTTTCCATTTGACTGATTAGTCACTCAAAATACTAACTTGAGCACTTGTCTTCTGTTTGTAGTGGTTCCTGAAAGACAAAAAAAACCCCACAGAAACCATAATTAAGTCTTCCCATTCCCTTTGCACCCTGGGGTAATTCACAGGGAGAAAAGGGGAAAGGGAATGGTTAACACATATTCCCTTATCAATTTGAGTTTCACCAGCTGGAATGAAATAAAAATAATCAGAGAATAAAATTTAAATATGAGCCAACTATATGATAATTAAGTGTGTTACAGAAAAAAAAACCCCATATACAAGAGAAAACACATCTACATGATACTATAGGTAAGAAAATAAAGAAAAAAATCCCCAGCTACAAAGGTTAATGATAGGGAAGGAAGAGAGACAACAAAGAGAAGGGATCTGAACTAATTTTAAAACTTTTCCACTCACGCAGTTATTCATAGACTGGCATTGCAGTTCACAAGACATCTGAGATTCATTCGTTAACAGGAAGGAAGGAAGGAAGGAAGGAAGGAAGGAAGGAAGGAAGGAAGGAAGGAAGGAAGGAAGGAAGGAAGGAAGGAAGGAAGGAAGGAAGGAAGGATATCACTAGCAATCCTAGTTTTTTGGTAATACATCAAGACTCCAGGACTCACAGCTTATATTTTAGTTTAAAACCTACACAACTCTTTTCATTTTTATTTAGAAATAGATGTGCAGCATGTATCAATGTAAAATATATGTAAGACATGACTTTAGCGGAAGCTTGGGAATGTTTGGCCTGATTTTTGCAAGTTGCAGCAGACCAACCATTTGTCACAGGACCTGGCAGAATTGAGGTTATGGGTGTAAAAATACTCAAGAGATTTCACTGTAAGATAATTTTGAGCACAAAGATGCCTTTGTGCCTATCTTCTAATTGCTTTAGTGAAATCTGGATGTGGCACGTTAAGCAGATCCCTTTGAGAATATTCCCCAATGCATCAGATTTCTAATTGTTATATTTCTCTTTGAATTATAAATTAACACCTTTCTCCATAGAACCTAGGAGCTGTCCAAGCTGTGGAACTTTATCACATGATTAAAAGCCCAAAACTAAAAAAATGTGGAAGTTTGTTTGTTCTGGTTTAGTTCGGTTTGGGTTTTTTACTAACTGCTGGGAGTTTTAGTTAACAGTTATATATTCTGCTTTTTGATTATGACCATACAACATATTTCCTCAAGTCCAGCATGAGACACACTTACCTGCCTTGGCAATATCTTCACGCCTTGCACCTGCTTTTCCAAGAATGTTTATCCCAGAAAAGACTACTTGTCTGTGAGCCCGCAGCCTTGTTTTATTTAATTTTTGATAAAATGTATATGGAGAAAATACTGTTTGACATTGCATAAGAGATTTTTTTCATGTCTCCTGGTTTTGAGTTTACAGTATGAGAAAGGTCCCTAATGTATTTCAGATTTATCAAAAACCCCTGCCTGTAAAAATTTGTATACAATTCTAACTGTAAATTAGCATCTCAGGGCTCAGTAAACTGGGACACCTCAAAATGGTTTTCAAACAACTTAAATAATCTGAGACTTGGTCTACTGGATAGTTATCTATTTTTGAACTAGAATAAAATGAGAGATGATCAGGAGAATCGAATTTATTTTTTCTCAGTCTAGTCTACTTCTCAATCTTCTGCATTTGCCAAAAGCAGATAAAGACATACTTCACTTTTTTCTTTCTCTGTCTACAACATACTTCAAAATAGTCATGCATATGCCTATTCAAACAATTTCTTTGAATAGATTTTTAGACCTATGCCTTTTTTGAAGAGGGAAATAGTAGACAGCTTGACAGAGGACTTGGTCCTCAAGTGACCAAGCTACACACATGCTTGGAAAATGTGCATTCTTGCTGTGTAGAAAGTAGGTAATATGAAAGGTGCAAGATGCTTCCTCTCAGCAAAAATCCTAATGTAACACTTATTATATTATTTTATTACTTGTGTTTTGCTTTATTTGTGTTCAGTTGTGTTCATGTTATGCTTTATATAATTACTGCTATGAAGCACTTACATTATAAAATACTATAAAATACATTAATATTCCCAATAATATTCAGTAAAAATATGCAAATGCTATTTCTTTTGTTCTGCCATGGAATCACTCTCTAGAAATAGCACATTGAGCAGGTAGTTCAGATAATGCTGACAGACTTGTGTCTGAATTAATTACTGTCTCACATTAATTAATTCAGGGGAATGGGACATTTGAACTAAAAATGGAATGTTTGTTTTAATAAAAGTTAAGCCAAAATTTTTTTGGCAGTGGCAGTACTTTTCTTTCAAAAATCAAAAGGTTTTTGAAAGGAACTTATTCTTTAAAAAGCCTCTATTTCATCAGCTTGCCATTTTCCAAAGGAAAGCATTTCATCCCAGAGTTCTCCAACAGCTCTAAACATTTCTCTAGTGTTAGGCCAGCACACATGGGAAGTGTTCATTTCCACTGGCTGCACGTAAAATTGGTTTCAGGACACAGATGTTTGCAGTACAACGAAACTACTAATTTGTATTTGAGTATTAACTTCTTTTCAGATCTTCCATTATGGAAAAGTATGATTTCTCCAATTTTCCATCTTCCCTCTCTATAACAGCACCAGTTTGCTTTTCATGCCAGAGTTGTAGGATCATTAAGAACCCAAGTTAAACAAATCCTAGGCTTTCCAGAAGTTTTATCAAATAGCCAACTTTTCTGTATAGCCAAACAGGAAGAATTCAGGATTCCATCCATTCAGAAAATTATATTCTACTTTATGACTACCTGTTTAGGAATAAACTGAAAGAAATAGAAGCTATATCATAGCACAAGTCAGTTCTGTATTCTGTGTTGTTCATAACACTCCTGGGCATTTCAGATTTCCTCTCATTAGTAGCCTGCATTGTCTATTAAATAAAAATCCCAACTCGAATAGTAGTTCCACTTTTCTCAAGGAAGATATTGCAACTCTTTTTTGTGTCTTGTACATGGCACAGGTCCTCAAGACCATGATTTAACATTTATTTCAATTAACTTTGAATGTATTTGAATTGAGATTCTTAGGTCATTCCATCTTGGCATTTAATGTTTGAAGATACCTTCTTATGGTAAAACTTTGGATACATAGGTGCCGCTGTATAATTTTCCATAGATTCACTGAAGTTGAGATGTCAGTTTCTGGCCAGGCAGACTCCCAGGTGGGAGTAAGGACTTCATCATTCTGCACATGGAAGACATCATTGGAAAACAGCTCTGCTGGGCTGAGCAGGGCTCTGAATGGAAGAAACCTTACTACTTGCCTTTGACAAAGAGGTCAAAAAAAGGGGCTCAACATATGGAAAAAGCTTTTCTGCATTTCTCTGCTTCTCTAGATGCGAGAATGGCAATTTATCACATGTTGAGGACTGGCATGAAAATGTATCAATGCAGAAAGTTTCATTTTCTTTACAACATTACCTTATGTCCTTCCTAAACTCTAACAGTTAATCTTCCACCTATAAATTCTCATGAAGTTAAGCAACTGCTTTTGAACATCTACTAGCTGGAGTTTTTTTCAGTATTTTCCAGGATCTTCTCACATAGAAATGTAATATTACTGAGAAGTTTTATTTCTGATACAGGGCGGAATCTCTGAGGTTCAAGTGAGTTCACAAATCATAAGTTTACTCAAGTCTCATGCTGAGGTGACACCTTCATCTGCTATCATTTCTGAAAAAGGTCAATGGTTAGACCAGGATGTCCTGTTTAGTTCTGTTGAGTTCTCTAGGACAATTTCAGACCTGTTTCTGCAGTGAGCAACAATAACTCTGATCTTCAGGATAAGTTTCAACACATGGAAGTACTTTTGGACTTTTTCCCAGAATCAGCAGTTTTTAGAAGATGCTTCTCTACACCATACTCATAAGACCCTCTTTACCTGTAAATTTGTCCAATGTCTGGTACAGACACTACATCAACACTCTCACAAGTGAACCCTTTCTAAGGCTTGCTAACTCTAAGAGTTACTGCAGCATTTATACCTTTTCCCATCAGATCAAGTCTCTAACCAAGTGCTTGGTTAATGTTTGGACTTGGTGATATCAAAAGTCTTGGTTCTATGATTGTATGATTCTAGATTACTCACATTTAAAATAGAAATCATTAGAACAAATCAGAAAATTTGTCTATGATTTGTAGTATAAGACAATGACTCTCCTTCTCACATCTTCTACATGCATACCGATACCATTGAAGGAGGCAATTTTCTCTTAGTTTTCAAGGACACAAAGAAATTCCAAACAGCAATAGGCTTATTGTGAATGAAATCCAAATATAAAACCAGTGGGAAAGTTGCAATCACAAAAAGCCAGACATGATTCCATTATGATCCTGCAGTGAATGCTGCACTGATTCATGGTATCCTGGCTAAAGATATTTCCACAGATGTTTTAAACAATGAGCAAAAAGCCCCACTGGGGCTCCAGAGGTGGGTGTCCAGGTTGGCACGTGGACGCCTCCAACCAATAGACAGTTCCTCAGAGGCTTTGCCCCCCTCCCTGTTACTTTGGCCACTTCATCCATTTTTTTGTGGATCTTCCTTCCTCTCTTGCTCCCTACAGTCTTACTATTGCTTTTACAAGCAGTAATTTCTGTTGACTGCATTACACATGAATTATAATCCCCAACTCTAATTTGGTTCCACATGATCATTGCAGATCTAAATTCTAGTGAAATGGTTCCTCCAGCTTTCCCAAACATTGACTTGGATGCACTTCTATTATTTTCCAGATCACACTATTTATGAATCATCTATTACTGTAAATAAAAAAAATAAAAAGCAATTGCAGAAAAGAATTTTTTTATAAACTCTTTTCCTGACCGAATTTACAGCAAGAAAATTTCTTGCCAAAAGTCTTTTTTACAGGACATCTATAACTGTGTTAGGAACCAATTTTATCTATATGTATGTATCTCCTATATAGTCTGCCAGATCTTACCATCACATCTCACATTAAATGGTCCTTTACCTATGCTATACTAAACCTAAAGGTTCACTACGAAATGTTCTGAAGCCTCAATTTATTTTAAATTGTGCGAACACCATTACAATAATTTACTCTTGCCCTCAGATCTGACCTGAATTTCTTAAACCTCATAATGTGTCATACTCTATATCACCTGTAATGTAGGACTCTAGTTTCAACAGCATTCCATTTGAGTGGAACATCTCCTTTTAATTCCTGATTTTGTATGGTGCATTTTACTGGGTTAAAATATTCATTTTTTCCAAGATCATTATGGGGTGAGAGCTAGAAGACTGTTTAAACATAAAGCCACAATAAGTGCTTTTATGCCATACAAAGTTTACTGAAGAAAAAAAAAAATTAATTATGATATTAATTATCTCAAAACAAACAAAAAATTACAGGAAAAGCAGTAGAGCACCACTAAAAGTTTCGGCAAATGCAGAAAAAAACCCCCAGCAGAACTCATAACGTTTTTGCTCGTTTGTTTGTTTCTAATTAGCAAAAGAACATTTTAAACTCTACGTGCATATGTAAGTAAAAGAGCTTCTAACTACATTACATCTCATCTGTGGTACATTTTTATTCTAATGTGGTAAGGTCTAGATTCAGAAAAGCAGCAGACACCTTGACTTCAATTTTAGTGAAAAAGGTATAAGATGTTAACTTGATGAATAAGAAACACCTTTCCTATGTAGCAGTTCATTATCCAGCAAAAGAGGTCTGTAATTACTTAGTAGAGATGTCCTTCAGTAATATAAATAAAAAAATAAGTAACGGTGCTGTACCAAATTTTAAATTCAGATAAGTAACAGTACTTCCCAACACAGGCAGAAAAATGAGGGCTACTTTCCAATTAGCTTTTATGTTTAGTTTCCAATTTTAAAAAAAATTGTCTCTCTACAACACCTTAATTAAACTTGTTTTTTTACTGAAAAGTATTTTTAAAAGCCCTAGACCTCCTCTCCAGCCCCATCTCCTCCCTAGCAGTTACAGCCAGTCAAATACGCATCCATTTTCCAGTTTGTTATCCATGGGCACTTTTTTGTTATTGGATACAAACCTCTAATAGAAAACAGACAGATATACTGCTAAAACTTTTCACATGCTAATAAACATAATTCAAGCTGCCATTTATGCCATTACATCACTTCCCAACAATATAAACATTTCTTATTTCAAGGAACAGGGGTCTGGCACTCTACTCACACTAAATCTTCTCCACTCTGCTAGCAGACTCATTCATGTGAAGCAGTAAGGCATAAATCAGGATTAGTAGTGTCCAAACCAGTAAGTGCATGACGTTGATTAAGGCTGATGATTGTTGTTCAAAGGGTAAACTATTCTACCACACCTTTTTGTCTAATAAACTTGTTTCTGGACAAGATCTAAGCAACAATTTTTATGATACTTGGAAACAATTCCCAAGTCTTTGCAGAAAAGATATATCAGGAAATGACCACCTGACAAGAGAGGAGGCTCTGCAGTCTTGAAACATACTGAAAACTAAGAGCATTGAGGGCTTGCCTGTGCATTACTTCAGATGGTCCACCTAAACATCGAGAGCAAAATGTGGATCACAATCACTCATCTAGAGTAGCTCTGACCCTCCAGTGTGGGAACAGCTACTGCAGGTTTGACAGAAGGCCAGCCCACACCAAGCCACCAGAGCAGGCTGCATACCCTAGCAGTCAGTATCATAAAAGGAACTGGGCAAATGCTTACTTTCCTCAAGCAGATTGTTCACTGAAATCAGCAATTTTGTGACCACTGAAACTCTTCACAAATTCATATCTAATTTGGCAAGAAAATCTGAATGAGTTTAAGAAAGGTTTATTGTTTGTTTCCAAGTGGTGTATTGAGACCACATGAAGTTATGTTTGATTTTTAAATATTTTTAGAAGCAAAAAATCCCCAAAAAACCCACGTAAGCAACTTTGATTCAGCCAAAGAGAACATTTTGTTAAGCTGGAGAAAAAGTGTTGAGGGTCTCCTTTTCACAAAGCAATTGGAAACTTTTTCATTCTGAAGCAGCAGAAATTACATGTTGAGTGTGTTTGCGTTCATAAACTTAACCGAAAAATCAGTTGTTTGCACAGCTGCATACTAGGAGGTCTAGAAGGGCTGCTGGCATATTCAAAGAACATTCTCTATACCTTCACCCTTTACCCTTTTTACATCTCAGCCAAACCTCCTCCACCACCCACAAGATATCACACTTTGCTCAGAATCTGTTCCTTGCTTCAGATTGATGCCTTTTCCTGGTCTTAAAATCAAGAATCAAATATGGTCAGAAGGGGAAAAGGGATTTTACCTCTGTATTTATTTTAAGGATCCTTAGGTGCACTACATCCAGGTGAATGTGCTGAAATGCACACCACAATGCACCCACCACATAAGATCTGGTATAACATTATAGATCTTACTAATTAGGATATCTATCAAAGATTCCCCATTGAGAGGCTCGAGTGAGTCCCCAAGGAACCTTCCCCAAAATGTGTTCTGGAGAGGACCTTGGTGTCTGGGGCATTCTGATCCTTAACTATGAGCTTCTAAGATGCTTAGTCTCCTAACTTAACAAATAAGTCTAAGAATGTAGGCTAAAAAACACTACGAATACAAAAGTTATAAAAAGGTATATAAAAGGGATATAAAAGAAAAGGCAAAAAATCATCATGGCATCAGATGATCCCATTTTAGCTGTATCTAAATGTTCCAAATCCTCTATTCCCAACATGCGACATTCAAATGGGGACTTCCTTATTAATGCAGAGAAGTAAAAATCTTTCAGACGCTCTTATCATCTTTCAGGCATTGTCTAAAATAATCTCAGCTATGGCAAGGCCGTTGCAGGTGTTAGCTTCTTCTTGGAGAGTTTACTCCCCTCCTGCTGAATACCCTGACCAAAGCATAAAATGCCCAGTGTTTGGCTGTATTTTGAAAACTGTTCAGAGGAACAAAACCTTTGTGACTTGTAACACCAGTCTTCGTTGTGTAACTGGTAGTGATTGCAGCAGCAAGCACTTTTGTGCTTATTGCCAGCGACCTATTCCATTGGAGACTACCTCCCCAGTAATGTCTAATTTCCTTAAAGGCTCTAAAATTTCCTTATACAGATATTTGTTATGGTTTAAAAAAAACCAACAGCAAAACCAACACCAATCCTGACAACCAGTAACATTGTCTGTGCAGTGATGTCTTTGCATTTTAATTATTTTGTGAGTTTTCTGATGTTCCCTTGAATTTACTGACTGTCTCTCATCTCTTGTCTAGGTTTCAGGGATCTGGACTTCTGTGTTTAATGAGCTTATGCACTGCAGTCTCTTAGGTATGCTGATGGCACTAATAGTGATTGTCATTATTACACATGAAATGTCTGTGTCCAGAGCCCCCCTGTTCTAGGTGCCGGTCCTTTACAAAAAGTCACCCACTTCTGTTCTTTCCTTGTCCTTCCCATCCTGTCTCCTTTACTCACTTCTCAACATCTTTATTCCACCACTGCAAAGTGTTAACAGTAATATGGCCTTTATGCATACATCTTTTTATGTGGAAAGTTGAAATTGAGAGTCAATCTGTATATGCTAAGCATGTAAACCCATGATATTGTTCACTCTGAACTGATTGAACCCTGAGTGCAATGTCTACTTCTAAAAAACATTTCTCAGATAAGATTTTCATGTCTTAAAGCAGTGATTTTTTCCCTGGAACAGAACAACTAAACTTTTCAGTAAAGATGCACTGCAGTTGGGAATCAACCCCCACCAAAAATAAAAAAAAATGTGGATTTTGAGACTCAGCAACTATCTCAAGGCAAATGCCAGCTCACCAGTGTACCTTTCTTGATACTCAAAAGACTGCTTGCTTTATTTTGCTGAGATTCAATATTCTAAAAAAAGGTGTCCTTAATGAAAAACTTTTCTCACTTTTACCCTTAAATCATAATAGTTTCATCAACACTAGTGTTCTAGCATACTTGGTGTTGACAAATCACAGTTAGACATAAGAATGTTTTGAATTTCTTTGAAACTAAGTAAATCACTCATTAGTATTCTTCCAGATCAAGACAAAGGAGCAGTATTTGAAAGGGGCAAGAAAATATAATGAAGACCAGAAACAAAAAATATTCAGCAATAAACAGGACAGAATGAGTTAATGTGCAATACTCTCATTATGATTACCACCCTGTGATTAATTTAGAAAATAAATCAGTTTTCACATCACCAACACATATTTTGAAGATAACACTTCACTGAATTGATCCAAAAAGCCATGCTTTTCATGAAGGATCAAATCATCAGAAGGGTTAATGTTAAACAAAAAGCCTTCAGGTGAAGCAAATCATTTTGCCACACTCCGGCAGGGTGAAGCCAGCAGCCCCACCACAGTGGTTGTGTAGTACTTTGCATGGTCTCACCAAACACCTACATGTCCTATGAAGACAGAAAATGACATTAGCCTCCAGTATGATTAGCAACATAAAATACAGATGGTTTGTGTCTTATTTGAAACTTGAGAATAGCAGAGATCAACCACAAATTTACCTCTTTCAAACTGAGTACTGAAAGCAAGATTAAGTTCTACTATTTCATTGACATAAATGGAAGTACACCAAAGCTTAACTTTGTCTCAGTAATTCCACAAAAATAAAACAAACAAAAAACAAGCAAAATTATTTTTAAAGCAAAAAAGTTAAGTACCTATATGCACATGTAATAAAAAATGTACTGTATGTATACATGCATAAAAAAAAAAAATTGATTGCACCATCTAATATCTCTTCTTTTTAGTCCGGTCTCAGGTCTTATTCCTACTGAATGTGCAAGCCTTCCGCAAGGAGAATAGATATTAATTATTTCCTTCTGTCTGCCTGCTGCTTGCTGTTACTCTTTCTCCTCTGAAACTTTTCATAGTGACCAGTTTCAGCCTTCCAGAACCCTTGCACAAGCCTGCTGGACAGTCACAGGCCTCTGTCAAAGTTCCCTTCAGCTGCAGTGCCACAGCATACAGGAGTATCCATCTGTTCCCAGCTTTTTTTGTCAGGTGCTTGCATATACCTGCCTGTTCTTATTCTTCCTGGTTTAAAATTATCCCAGCATCCTTTTTGTTTGGTTGGTTTGTATTGTTGGGTTTTAAAATTTATTCCATAGATTTTGTGTTTCATAAGTACTGGTCTGTAAATGCTGTTTGGAACCAGTGCTCACAGTACCCAAAAGAGCTTCCCCTTTTCCAGCTCGTAATTGCATCTCCCCAATAAAAAAAGGTATTCCACTGAGAGTATTCCATTCATGTAAATGAAATAATTTTTCATTACATTTAATCTAAAAAAATTAATAAATTCTTAGTGGGGCAGAAGGCAATAGAAAATTCAGAATTTCATGATGGAAGCTGCATTTCCTAAGGATTGTTCTGTCGTCAGCTTCTGAATGACCAAAACGCATCATTGCTCTTAAAGTGCTCTTCTGGGCACCTCAGACAGCCCCTGAAAGCTGCCTTCCAGCCTTCATAGCAGATCTTTTTTCTCACACTTTCCTTGCAAGACTGGAGCAAATTTTACCAAGTTGTTTTTACCTGGTGGGAATATCCAAATACACAAATGCCCAATAAGAGCTTGTGAACCTCTAAATGAGGTTTCTGTTGTTAAGATTAAGAAAAGTAAAATGCTAATATAAAGAATATAGAAGTTTTATGTTTGTATTAAAAAGAAAAAATATTTTACAAAAAGTTTTCTATACACAGAAATGCCCCTTCTGATATGCCCATTTTAGACTTGTGTAGTGATATATGATTTATGAAGCTGCATACCAGAATAATGACAAAACCAAACAACCAGACTCAGGTCTGACTGGAAATTTTTTTCAAGTTATTATTTCTTTCTTATAAACAGATTGATAGACAGAAGCTAAACCATTGATTTATCCCTGTAGAGTATCCAGTGATAATAAAAATAAGTGGATCAAACAATATTATCCTTACCACAGCAGACAAAAATTTATTATGAATCTGAATTCCATGTGGGACTAAATCCAGCCCAAGAAATAATAGTAACACGTAAGCTGCTCAAATTCCATTTTGCTAAAGATTCCGAGTACAAATTGTCCAATTCAAATACAGAAATGTAAAAATAAAGTCTAAAACCAGATTTATTTGAATTAATTTAACACTAACAGGAAAATAAAATTGATTAACTGTCTAACATAAATCTGCCAACCTTCAGGCCCTCAGGCAGTCATCAACACAAATTCCTGACACTTAAAGCATGCATTGACATCAGAATTTTATATATACACTAAATCAGAGAGGTATGAAATGCTTGGAATTTTTTATCCATGCCTATGTTGTCAAGTAAGTCCACCCTGTTTTGCTCATGCGTTATATATTTGAGCTCTATATGCAAGCAGGGAAACAGAAAAATCCAAATAACCATGAGGGTGATTAAATACTGTGAACTCACAGGGGCTTTTTTTAAGTAAAAATAAAAATACAAGGTTTTTCTCACTGGACGTCTCTAAAGTCACTGCTCAGAAGAATCAATATAAACAGTGATTCCATTATTGATTATAATTGCAATAGATAAGTAATTTGTAATACTTCTCTCTCAAAATACTTAAATCACTGAGAATGAATGAAAGGTACTTGATTTGAATGTCAGATTCCATTGATATCTAAAATTTCTATTATGGAGAAAAAAAGAGGCTTAATTACTATTGATAAGCCTTTACAAATGTATAGCCTGATTTTTATTAATTTAAAATTTAATTAAATACCCTCAAATATCTCTTACCATACCTGGTAGAGAAACACTCAAGGAAATTGTGAGACAGCTGTCATTCTCTGACAGCAAAAATATGTCAAAAAAGAGTTGATGTTAGATAAATTACCAGACTGTTACCTGAGCATGTATTCATGAAACAATATGTAACACCACTATCCATTGTCCTGTATTGTCCAAAAATTTAGGTGAATTTGGTCTAATTTTCATTGTCCTAAACACTGTATGGTAAATCTGGCTTAAATCGATCAAAATATGATCATATGCACATATGCAGATCATATGATGCAAAAACTTTCTGGAATAAGGGAAGCAAATGGCCTATTCACGGAACAAAGGCTGAGGGGTTTCCCACAGATAGTTTTCCAAAAGATACAGCAACTCTTAGCTGTGATGGAAGGATCTAGATGAGTCCCTAAACTGACTAGTAAAACTCTCCAAGCTTTGAAGCAATATGTCTTCCATACCCGGTATTTGGAACGTGTGTTCCAGTGCCTAGATCTGAAGTCTCTAAACTAAATACTGCTCCATGTGCTGGGAAATATAAAGTGGGAAAACATTAAGAATAATTGGATAAGTAAATTAATGTAGGATTCTGAGTGTGGAAGAGGAGACAATATGCATATAATTGTTTCAATGTACCATGTAATTAGCATACACTGAGTATCTGTAATTGCTTGTCAGTTCAAAGCAGAAACATTTTCTATAATGCTGGCTGCTTTTCAAAATGAAGAACATATTTCACCAAGAGCAAGTTTTCCAAAAAGAAAAATTTATGATTATTAAAAAAAAATTGGTTTGGATTACTACATTTTAATTGGACACCATTTGTCTTTTTTTTTTCCAAAATTAGCTATCTCAAAGCTAAGATCAAATAAACTTTTCAGTTTCACACTAAAACAGATATTCATTTCAGATATAATACTGACGTGTTTAATTTCAGATGAATAAAGGAAATGTTTCTAATTTTTGCACTTACCTTAAAAAATTGGCCTAGAGAAGTTACAATGACTTCTCACTAAGAACCACTAGATATCTATTTCTACTTGTAGAAAATATGTAAAATTTTTCTTGTGCTTAAAAAAAAAAATCTATATTCCTCAGTTAGAAACAAAGCAATATGAGAGTGAAAGAGACCCAACAGGACATTGAGCCTATCTGGAAACAATGACAGATTTTCCTCATAGGTCAATGAGCACAGAAAATGAGTAAAACAAAAATAATATTTTTCTTGCTAATATATTGGGCTTAAAGGACTGAAAATTCTTTTAACTTTGAAACAGAGGAACTTGATATTAGTCTTAAAGTTGAGAGAGAAAAAGTAAAAGAAAAGAAACTTCCTGAGATACTACGGAATCAGCTGAAAAAGAAGAAAACTGAAGAGGGGCATATTAAACCGAATATACACGAAACCTGGATTTTGGTAAGTTGTTCTTGCATAAATTGAGCCAAGAGATGGTTTTACATGGATCCTGAGAACCACAAAGTACAATTTCCAAACTAAAGAGTTACAAGATGAGACAAATGTTTGTAGTAGAGACTAGAAAGGAAGAGATGGCATTGGTGTTTTTGTAAACTAAGTTCAAGAACATCTGAATCTGACCTAAGAAAACTGACACACAAAGAACTCTGAAGAACCTAGTTGTCTAAGATTTGCCAATAAAGACTAAGACCAGTTAAAAAAAAGAGAAAAAAATTCTCTATCAATAATAGGCATTTCCAGAATACACAATGTACCCATGAGGGTAGCCTGTCCTGATTTGGAACTTTCATTCCAGAGCCCGGTTGTGGGATAGACTGATGTAATCAGGCATCAGCCTGAGGCCTTAGCTTGAAAGGAAATATATGATATGGAGACTCATTTCTGCCAAACTTTACAAAGGGAATCTTCTTAATTCAGGACTGAAGGACTATCCAATTCTAATAGCTAAAATAATTAGAATTTTCTTGCCAACATATTTTCTCTATCATCAATTTTATCTTTCTTGAGAAAGAATTCAGATCTTTGGAGGAAATGTATGAGCCTGAGAATATTGGGACTGTTTGTTTACATTACTTTGTTGGAAACTATTAGGATATATTTTGCCATTTTTTTATTACTTCAAGATGGGGTAGTATCATACAGTTCATAAGCAGCAAGCTTTGTGCACTGATTGAAAAGGCCTGTTTGCCTAAATATCCAAAGTATATCAGGTTTGGAGAAAAATATTCAAGAAATAAGTAAATATAAGGAGATGAAAATAGGGAAAAAACTATGACATGAGTTTATCAGAGGTAAAATACATAATACTAGTTGACATCTTTCTTTTGATGAAATAATTGATTGTCTAAGTAAAGACAGTAATATAGACCTCATTTATCTGAGCCACTAGCATCTGATATTGATTACTACTGGAAGTTATTAGTCAGACTGGAGATTAGTAAATTCTCTGATGAGAAATGGACTGATGAGAGGAACATGAGAAAAATAGTTCTAATCCAGCAGGAGGAGTTTACCAGGAAAGGTCCTTCCATGCATTGAGGATTATCATGAAACTTTTGTATTAATGATGTTGCCTCAAAGACAGCAGCAACAAGCTCATGATTTGCAAGAAGCATCACCAATCTGGAGGAGGCAAGGGATATCATGAGCTGGAAGGACCTGAGTAGAAGAGTGGTGGAAATGGGATGAAAACAACACTGGCTATGGCATCCTGGCCTATATCAAATAGAGTAGGGCCAGCAGGACAAGGGAAGGCATTGTCCTTCTGTGCTTGGTATTGGTGAGGCCTCACCTCGAATCCTGCGTCCAGTTCTGGGCCCCTCAATTCAGGAAAGATATTGAAGTTCTGGAGCGTGTCCAGAGAAGGAGCAGTGGACCTGATGAAGGGTATAGAAAGTGAGTTATATGAAGAGCAGCTGAAGGAGGTGGGGTGATTTAGCCTGGAGAAAAGGAGTCTCAAGGGTGACCTTACTGCCTTCTACAATCACTTAAAAGGAAGATGTAGTCAGATGGGGGTCGGTCCCTTCTCCCAGGCAGCAAGTGACAGTACCAGAGGACATAGCCTCAAGCGGAACCAAGGAAGGTTGAGGCTGGACATTAGGAAGAATTTCTTCACTGAAAGGGCTGTTAAGAATTGGAGCAGGCTGCCCAGGGAAGTCATGCAGTCCCAATCCCTGGAAGGGATAGTTCTATGGTTTAGTTGACAAGGTGCTGTTCAGTAAAAAGTTGGACTCAATGATCTTGGAAGTCTTTTCCAACCTTAACGATTCTATGATTCTATGTGTGCAAGTCAGGTTAATGCAAGACCAACAAATAAGAATTTATCCTGTAAACTGGATAATGATGAATTGAAAGTGACTATGGAGAATAAGGACCATGCAATACTGACTGACTGCAGAATGAGAGGAGTCTTCTATTCATGTTATAATGCTGCTGCAAGTGGGAAACCAGCACAAGCCATGATTCATTGCCACAGGAACAAACCCCAAAAGAGAGCTACTTTCTTATTTTACTGTGAACATACAGTTATCTTACTTCTGATAAAACAAGCAGACATTCCCAGCAACCTGTTCCCTAATCTGTACAAACAAAATGGCCAATTGTTAATATGGAACTCTTTCTCATTAAGGAAGATTAATATATATTGCTCAAAATCAAACTGTCTTTCTGAATTTTGCCTCCAAAGTGTCACCATTCTTCATTGTCAGTTATCCAATTGCCAAAAGCATGACAAAAATCAGGAGACCATTGTTTAAAGTTACTAGTGTTTTGATAAAGTATGTTACTTTTTTTATATTAAAGTTATGCCACTGATTGTAAAAAAGCAAAGTAAATACGTAAAAGCTTAGATCTATGATGCAAAATGAGATGAAATAGGGAAACTCCAAGATCATTAACTTACATAGCCAGTCAGAACAAAGGGTAAGGAAGTTATGATTCCTTCCTGCTTCCTTCCTGCACTTAAAATGCTAAAAAGATATTTGGACAAAGACAAGGATCGGAGACAGAAGGGAAAAGGTCTTCTGAGAACAGTAATTAAAACATGCAGGCAGATATTAGCAATGGATGCTTTTCCACTACAAATAAGGAAAATGTCATTTTTCATGTGCACAGTTCTGAAACAACATTCCTGTAACTGTAGCGGAGGATAGAAACTTAGTTAATTTTAAAGATTAATTTTACTAAATTTCTGAAAAGAATTACTGGAAATGTCAGTCTTCATATAGATAGAATGGGATTTAATATTATGATCTCTTGTAGTTCTGTATTCTTGTATTTCTCATTGAAGTGTTTAAAATTCCAGTCTTTTTCCTCTGTTTAGACTTATTGGTGACAGGATTTGCTAAAAATAATAGAGATCAGAGATCACATTAAAGAGAGCTTCAGTGAACAGCATGGTGTGAGTGGGTGTGTGTCCATGTGCACAGAATCATATATAGATCCACAAGTTCTATCCATATATATCCAAAAGTTATACCATAACTTGGCTTAAATAGCACATTACCAAACAGGTATTTATATGAACTTGGCAATTCAGAGGATAATTAGAACACATCTCATTCCTTCATTATGGCATTTCTGCTAAAAGTACTATTACTCATGATATAATATACGTCATGTTTCTGCTATTCACATAGGTATCATGCTTAAAGTCTTAAAGGTAATTTGCACATCAAATCCAGCTGCATGCTTGTCTTGTTACTAAACGATGGGAAACCATTGGGAACATAAACATGCAATTACAGATGAAAGAGCTCTTAGGTCATCTTGTCCTATCCTGGCCAATGTATGACTCTTCCCTTTAATATATGCCTGAACCCTTCAGATGGGTTTTTATATTTTTCATATTTGAAATAATTTAAGTGATAGGTCTTCCACCACTTGCCTTAAAATACTATTTTTCTATTCTCTATATTTTTATGTCCATGTGTATTTGAAATCATATATTTGAAAATAAATGCACATGGTCTGCTAGCACTGGAATGATGGCATTATTCTTATTTTGTGATGAATATCTCTGGATGCAAAGACTAAGTAATACTAAAAAATAAACAAAAGGAAAGAAAATCAGGAATAAATTCTCTGAAGAACCTTATTTTCTGACAGCAATCCTCTGTAATTAGAAGCAACCAGGCAATTCTTGAAAGGCATCCTACACCTCTTCCGCACCTTTCTCTATGCCTTAGATCTCAATGCGGATCTCAGGAGTTTGTAACAAACTTAAAGACTGCAATAAAAGATCAAATGGTACACCAGGAGACAGAAAAGTCAAGGATATCCTCAGTGTAAAAAGCCCTTGCAGTTAGGTAGAGTAAATAAAATTCACAGATCACAAGAACCAGACTTATTCCCATGCAACAAGCAAGACAATCTAAATTCCTCTTTCAAAACCTTCTATGAACATTTCCTCAAATTCTATGAACATTTCCTCAAAACTCTTTACATCTTCATTTTTTTCCTGCTGAGACTCAAGTCCTCATGTCTACCATTAGGTTTAGTCATCTGAATCTTCTCTTCCATTGAAGTGGTCACCTGACAGAGTTTAAGAAGGGTTTGGACAATAATGTCTCAGGCACAGGCTGTAATTCTTGGGGCTGTCCTGTGCACAACCAGGAGTTGGGCTTAATGATCCTTGTGGTTCCCTTCCAACTCAGGACCTTCTATGTTTCTGTGATACAATATAAATCTGTTGAGCCTAAGATCCATTTATGAATCTGTTTTCCAGAGTTTCTTACAGAACTGCTTCATACTCTCCTTACATCCTCAGTCAGGCAGATCTGATTCTTATGAGTGAGGATATACTTCCCAATGTTCTGTTTTCTAGGTTGTCTTCTGTCCGGTCATTGTCCTGATATATCTAAAGGACACGAACACTATTCCTCCTTTAACTCAAATATATTTCTTTGCATAGGTGGTCTTCCTCTTTTGGGGATTAACCATTATCTGATGCTGCTTGCTTTAACCTCTAACCCAGCCAAAATACATCACTGCTCATTACTTTCCCTGTTGTGCTCACCAGCCAACTGTCACAAAGACCTGTTTTCACAGATGTGATTTCCAGCTTTGTAATTTTATGCTCAGCCCCAGAGCTGTGTACTTCATCATCTCCCCAAAGACCCGTTCAAAGATCTTTGTTGATTTCAGCTGCATTGACAGTCCTCTGACATCCCTACATCCTATCATCTTCATTTCCTGCAACAAATCTTATATTCCATGTATTGTTGGCATGGCTTCCATTTCAGTCTTCTTGATTTTCACCATAAACAAAGCAAAACAACACGTAGGTCCATGTATGTGTCTCTACAGGTTCTCACCTCTCTGTGCTGTCATGTTAGCTAAATTCCCATTTCCTTCAGTTTTGCAGCTTCCTGCCTCAGGCAATGATTCACTGTTAACAATTGTTTTTTGGCAAACCCATATTAAGATTTTTTTAAACACGATTCATCTTTCTAATCAAATTGAAAACACAGATGAACAAAAAGCACCAGCAAAGCAAAAAAGCAGCTGAAGGGGTTTTTGAGGATTAGGGGATTTGAACAAGTTGTTCACCACTAGGAAAATTGCAACATTTTGCTAGAGCTTGCTTCTAGCACAAATCTGCAGGAAAATAGCCTATAACATAAGCAAGAACCCACTGAGCTCTTCTTTGAAGAATAGGCACCCAAAAGACTGACCAAGCCGAGTCTGGTTTATTATGCAGGAGTAGGGTTCCACTGTCAGGATGGAACTGAACTGCTTTTAGAGTTTAACCGTTAAGTTCACCAAATTTTGAAAATATAACAAATCTGGCAGAACAAAGGTATCCTCGCTGGTCTTTGGGGGAATTATTTCTTTGCTACTCATATCACTCTCCAGTAAGGATAGCTCACCATGGCCCAGGAAGCCTGTAGGAGACCCTGAGCTTTATATGTCTAAGGATTAGATAGACCCACTCCCATACATCTCATCCCCACAACAATATAACTCACTACCTATTTTGTTGTTCACCAGAGAGGAACCTGGAGTGTCTAGCTTAAGCTTCACTGTAAAATTAATTTATTTTTATATTTGTTGCTATTAATTTTTTTTTAGAAAATGAACTGGCATACAGCAATTTATTCATAAAAACAATGGCATTTCCTGGATATTAGGGTTACAGTATCTAGTTAACATGATACAAACATGTCCTTCACTGACATAGCTTTTATTATATTATATTATCTATAGTCTTCCTACCCAACACCTACAAATTCGCCTTTCAGATTTGAAAGAAACAACCAGTACACAGTATTTTCCAAAGTGTAACTTTCCAAACCCTGCAAATATTAGCCTACTCTCAGCCAAATCATGACCAGCTCAGCCTTTCACCCTTTCTGGCCTCACTCCCCACCAAGGCAACATCCCTTGATGATACTCAGGGACTCCTTCTCTCCCACATCTTGCAAATCATAGGTAATTGTGTGTCCATAACATACTGCTCTTCTCTAGTTTATTCCTTTATGAACAGTAAAAGAAAGAAGCAGCAACTTCATAAATTGAGTTAATACTCCATGAAATGAAAAGGGAGAGAGTTTATGCCTCAGACCTGTCAATTCAAGCTTTCTGCTCAACCAGGAAAACAATGTCACTGTAGCTTGCCTCTACCTATTTGCAGATTTTCTCTACAAACATGGCATCCACAGCCTAAGAGCCTATTTATCATTTATGCAGGGGTGGCTTTCTATCACTCTGGTAACTTAGCTCTACTTGTAAAAATCTTTCCTTTTATTTGTTTTTAGTGCAAAGAATTTCCTGTTTTGTTTTTTTTTTTTCCCAAATAAATAAATCCAGTGTCTTCCAGGAGCATTAGGAATCAGTCCACTTCAGCGTGGTCCAGCCCATTCGCATTGCAATTAATTTTTAAAAAAACAAATGTTAAGTCTGCATCATTTGAAATTATGCAATTATGCAATATCAGCAGAGTATACTATTTTTTAAATCACTGTTGCAAATAAAATTGTGTTAGTCTCATGGTGAGTGAAGGCTATAGATGTCACTTGTCTAAGTGCTGCATTTCAGTCATACTGCATCACCACCCTCTTGTCAGAAAAGGAAACAGAACGAGCTCTTTTAACCATGATTCCACCCCACAACCACATTATTGTTACAACAGTACTCAACTTGTGCTTGGTTGTTTTGTTGTTTGGGATTTTTTACATTTTCAAAATAATAAACATAAATTAGGCCTTAATCAGCAAGGAACTTAACCTCTCAACAACAGATCTATTCAACGTAAATCAAGGTTCTCTACTGGGAATATTTAACTAGTCCCTGAATACTTGTCTCTAACTTCAGATTGCTGTATTCAGAAATGGATTCATAATATGGATTCCTCAACCTCGATTTATGCTTTGGCAAAATAATTAATATAATTCTATGGTAATTTTACATAAAAGCTGGATTCCTAAAACCCCTGAAAAAAGTCAATTTCAATCACTTCATAACTTCAGAAAATATAATAAGAAATAGACTAGACTAGACTAGACTAGACTAGACTAGACTAGAATAGAATAGAATAGAATAGAATAGAATAGAATAGAATAGAATAGAATAGAATAGAATAGAATAGAATAGAAAAGAATAGAATAGAAAAAATAGTAAGGTGTCTTTTGCTAACTAATATTCTCTGCACAATTAACCATGACACTTAGGTACATTTAAAACAACCAATGCACAAAACCAAAAAAAATGTCTGAAAAGGGAGAGAAAGATAACCTATTAGAAAGAAGCCCCATCTGTACTTAATTACTTAAAGAGAAAACATAGAAAAAAGTGCAAATGTTTCAAGCTCTCAAAGAAAGATTCAGCAATACGTGGAGTTTAGCCATCTTTTTTTGGTATTTTTTTCATTTCACAGCCACACAGATACATCAATGTCTACATCTGATGGATTCCTTGTATTTTTTCTCTGTTTCCACCCCATTGAGACAGCATGTTTTGTTCAGGACTTCAGTCTGCAGAAGACATGTAAATAGACATCATGGTTTCAAAAATTCCAGGAAACTGAGTGTTAAAGAGGAGTAGGTTATACCAGCTCAAGGACAGCTGGACACATTAAACCATAGCATGGCTTACCAGTGTTTTTAATACATGCTCCAATCCAAGAACTACAAGCCATCAAAAGATATTATCTGGAGAAATACTCAAAATCAAATTTTAAAAAAAGGGTATTCTTTACTTAATGCACAGCTTAAATGTCTGGGGTTTTTTGCCACATGACACTTAAAATGCTAAAAAGATTACATGTTCAAAAAATAAATTAGTGGAAGAAAAACATACCACATTTAACACAACCTTTTCTAGCTTAGGAGTCCTACTGTCACAAATCATGAGAATAGGATGAAAAGTATGAGCCTGAATAAGACGACTGTTGTAGGGAAGAAGCAGAGATTTCAGAGGAATCAACTTTAAAAATTGTGCCTTGAAAGAAGAGTAAGCAGCATGCTCATAAACAACAATATCTGAACAGCGAAACAGACATATCAATAATTAGTATTTATTTCTTCACAATAACAATAGTAATTAATTTAGTGCAGGAGAAGAACTGTCAGCAGAAGCCAAGCCTGTTACAGTGCTCATGATCTTCAACAGAAGGGTTGCCAAACAGAAGGAAATTTCTGGGAAAAGTTCATTCTTAGCACATGAAGAAGTTGAAAATTATTCTCTTTTCTACAAAACAAAAAACAACAAAAAAAGAGAACTGTGTACAATGTAAACTATACCTTTTTCTGTGCAGTAAAATCCTATCTTGCCAAATAAGAAGGAGCAGGTTCTTGAACTGTATGCATTGTCTTTATCTAACAAAGTCTAGATTGTCTAATGAAGGACTGAGCACTGAGTGAGTAAACTTCTTGGTCTGAGCTGATACTGTACGTTTTTACCAGTACTAAAAAAAAAACTTTAATTTGCTAGCATTTTCCATTAAATTATTCCCCTGGTAATAAAATTTTACCTAAAAGTACACTCAGTTAGAAGTAAATGAGAAGACTACCAGAAGGTGAATGGTTGAGCCTTCAGAACTTAAGGTGTGTGTGTTTAAATTTTGAATGTATGAATTTGGTGCAGCTTCTAATCCACTAATAAAAAATATAGACACAAATGAAAGCATTAGCCATTCAACTTTTTTGGGGCTGTCTTGCCCCAGTCATCCTCTTTCATCACAGTAACAGCACCTTCCCCAGTATGGCTACACAGACTGTGATGCAACTTGCTTGTCATCATCTGCCAGCCTGCTGAGATAAAATATTCCTTTCTGCTGACTTGGCCAGACTTCAAAAGCAACTCAAAATTGAATTGTCATTCAAGGAGGAGGACTTCCCACCTCCAGCAAAGGAAAGGCAACTCTGTACTGGCCATTCTGTGGGACAGAAGAGCACATGTTAGCCAGTACACAGCACACAAAATTGGACATCATTTGTGGTGTAGTTAGCTAAGCTCCTGGGGATGTTCCAAACACAACGTGAACAGTAAATGATTTCCCAGAATATTTTGGTAAGAACTGAGTGCACTGGCAGAGCAGTTTATAGAGTCTTGTATTGTAATTATTATGCCTATAATTTCTAGTGTTTAAAAAAAATGCTGCTTGGGCACAGTTCTTAAACCCTACCAGCACATTAACTTTCAGAGGAAAGTCAGTACTTCAATAAAAACATTCTTCAGAGTTAATGATACTATTTTACACAGGGATAGTGATTCAATTTTATAGAGAAATTAATCCAGACTGAGAATTTGTTTTGTTATAGGACTATTTATTCTTATATTACATGACTCCAAAAGTGCCCCTCAGATTCCACTGCTTGAGCTACAAATTTAAAAAAAAAATCATTTTCTTATAATTTTGTGGACAAAACCATGTACTAATATATGTCTAAGGTGTTCATTTTGGGCTGAAGGTCAAACACTGTTGTATAGATATTCTAATAACCACATTTCCCAGGAAACCAAGAGACTTTAGTTTTCCCAAGGCAGATCCAAGCTGTAAAGTTCATTAAGACAGAGTTCAGTGGGGATGTGTGTGTATGTGTGTGTGCAATGGCCCTGGCAATTTTAGCCTGACCTGTTTCATACTGACAGAAGAGTCTCAAGCTAACACATTGGCTTCTGTGTTAATATAAAGTCAAATCCAAACTATTGCAGATTTTTTGAGAGAGATTCAAGCCTAGTAATCTACTGCAGGCTTCTCTGTAATCACTCACCCTGAAACTATAAATGGTCTCAACAAATTAAAATACAATTTTCATACCCCAAGTCATTGTGATCTACATATTACTGAACTACAGATGTCTGACCAGCTCCACACCATGATTAATGAGCTTCTGTAGCACCTTCTGTTTCAGAGGAAACCAGTGGGAAATGTGATGCTGATCCTCTCCCTTCTTCCATTCACTCACTCAGTAAGAGACTGCAAGGCCAAGGATCCTGCCCCCCAACTGAAGTGTGGGACTCTTGGAGGAAAACCCTATGTCATAAGATGCTACAAAATAAAGCAACCTTCAGCACATCACAGAGATATTTAAGGAAAAAAAAAACAAACACAAAATTAAATTAATGCCATTTATCATTAAATGCAGTGTATTAATTTGTAGCAATAATGCAATCGCTGAAAGAAATTTAGAGCAATTCTGAAGATGAAACAGCCACTGAGGTGAACATTTTATAACTATAAAGATGTGAAGTAACAGAGTTTCAAGCACAGTTTCCACACAAGAATCATATGGCATCTTTTTTATTTTTCCTCCACAATCCAAAAAGAACAATTTCCACTTTGGAACTTAGACCAACAAAGCAGAACCCAAAAAACAGTTTGAGTCCTTTCAGACAGCACATGATGTTCTAGGTCCAGTAGAGATAAGGACTGAAGGCACTGTTGTGTTAATCAGTGTATTATTACAGGGAGGATGCAGTGTGAAAACTATGGGTGGGCACTTAGAGTGTTCAGGAGTGTCCACAGCTACTCATGTTTAAAGTGTAGTGAATGTCTAAAATGAGGTTAGTTTCAGGCAGATCACTTAACTGCTAGGTGCTACCTCAGTGGTAGTACTGAGTGGGTTTAGAGTTGGATTGCAGTCATTTAACCAAGGGGTGGAATCTGGTGTTTGCTGCATAAGAGAGGATTGGAGATCTGGGGAAGGTCATTTAGCTTTAAGGGCCCAGATTAGGATATAATCTCTTTGGGTTCTTTATGGTCAATAAGATGTCACAAATGCAGTTTTCCAGTCAAGGAAATGAACTTTTATACATTGGACTCAATGATCTCAGAAGTCTTGTCCAACCTAAAAGATTCTGTGATTCTCTTATGCTATGACATGTCCTATGGAAAGTCTCCCTCACATACACATAAACTTCTCGAGTTTAGCTTCATACTTTTAGGCTGAAGTTAAGTAGTACAATCATTATAATGGCATTTTGAAAAGAAGTGTTTGGCCTACGGTTCATACCAGAAAAATTGTCATCCCCCAAGTGGATGCAGCAGCACAGATGACCTGGGATCCAGGAAATTTGGATTTGGAGAGGAGGAGGCTGTTTCATAACCCTGAACCTGAGGGGATGTCTACTGCAATCATCTGCTATCATCCTCTCTTTAGGACCATAGCTCAAGGATGTTAATGGATAGGCAAAATTTTAGAGAATTGCCGTAAGAATGATTAAATTACTGAATAATGTTTCTTCCAAGAAAAGGCTAAATGACTCAATATCATGCCTTTCAGTCAAGGATTATAGAAACTCTATTTATTTGTCTGGCCATGAAAAAATGAGGAATTGATACGACCACAGCCTGTAAATAAGCACCCACATGGAAGAAAAATTTCAGCAATGAGCTGCATCTTCAGCCTAGCAGATGAAGGCATAATCCAACACCTGGAAGCTCAAGTGTGACTAATTCAGGCAAGAAACAAGGCACAGGCTTTTAACAGTGATATTTTTTTTTCACTGGAAAAAATTACTTGCAGTGGACTACCACTCTCTATGTCAGTTTCAAAATAAAGATTGAATTTTGAGTAAGAGAAAGAGTATGAGAGACAGATATAATTTAATCCAAGCATGATTTAATTTAGGAAAGTACTATGGTGAGTTTTACAAAGGAAATCAGACAATATGAGTCAAACACTCCCTTGTAGGTTTGAGATCTACGGTTTTATGAAATAGTCTATTGTGCATTACTAGTACTCTTACTAGATTTATTTTTTAAATAATTTCACAAAAAATAGCATGACAGAAATTCCCCAGATCCTACTCAGCTACCAGGGCAGCAACCTCCTTCCCTTTTGCCTCAGCCTGCAGTGCAGGTACAATCGACATCCAGGTCACCCTCACCACCAGTGTTCACTGCTTTGCAGTTTTACTTCTTCTGTCTTGCAAAACAGCTCCACTGCAGGCAGGTTCTTTCCCTGAACGCTGACAGCCACTGCATGCTTGGTGCTAGCCCTGCAGCCCTGACAACCAAGTGTGAGGAGCAATCACCACGGTTTCTCTGCACCCTTTCTTTTCTTGGCTAATTTCATTTCGTCCCTCTCAAATCACCTCATCTTCTACTGAATGAGAGCCTCATACACAGATCTGTGGCATGCATCAACTACAGCACTACTACCAGGACCGTTTTGGTCATAGTCATACATAAAAATCCATTTTGGAAGCAAGGAACACCCTTTGGTTTATGGGTGCAGGGTTGTACTATAAGGAAAAGCCAACTGCTCTGAAAAAAAAAGAGAAGTTTAAAAAGAAAAGTCTTAAACATTTATCCTCCTTTTTCTTGTATTAAAGTAGAAAAACTATACCTTTTCCTTTTTTTTTTTTTTTCCCTAAATCTACTACAAAAAACTTCCTATTCTGGAGCATGGGATCATTTAGAGCCAGAAATACTAGGTCTGTTCCAGTGGATACCTTGATTCCCAGCTTTGCAGCAAGATGTGAAAATAGTTATCTCAGACAAATTGCAAACTAGTGGTGGTTAATATCACAAACGTAAATCCTGAATGTGCTAAAAAAGAAAACAAGAGTAAAGGTCACCAAAGTTTAGAGGTAGAAGGATATTGGAAAATAAAACCACACAAATTTAAAAACTAACAGTGTGTTCTGAAATATCTCTAAAAATGAACTGAATGTAAATATATGATAGGTTATGTCATAAAAATGTTTTATTTTTATTCATAACAAGGTACTGTCAAAGACATTCTTGGCACTCCATAAATAATAAATAGTGATGACAAAACACTCTTGTGACTTCACCACATATGAGCAATGCACTGTACAACCCAATGAATATAAAGTCTTTATATCTCCACCTGCCATCATGTATTTTCTCTACATGTTATGTTAACATTTTTAAACTGCTACCAAAACATTGATCTGATGACTATACACTGTATGTTTTAAAATCTCTGACAACTGGAAAATTTAATTTCCTAAGAATAGAAATTTTTTAAAGGCTCCAGAAAGTTACTGGGAACATGCTTATTGAAAAATCAGGCTGGAAAAGAATAAGCAGAAAGCAGAGAATGTCAGTGGAAAGTAAAATTATTTCATTGGTTTAATGTGAAAATCATAGAGAAAGCACTTAGGTTTCTTAAATGATGTGATCACAATAAAAAACTTTGCAAACAGTGAGCAAATGACAAAACCCACATGATTTTGATTTTGTAAATTATACAATGACTCAGTTATATAGTGTTCATTAGACTCGTAATAGCTTCTGTTCCTCCCTTACTTTCCCTCATCTTTTCTATGTTCTTGATTTTCAGGAAAAAAACTGAGATATTTTAGTCCATCCAAATCCATGAGCTCTTTAAAAAATGAAAGCTGTTGGCTCTTTGTAGCCCCTTCTTCTGAGCACAATATTACTGTTCCAGGTTTTAGATTTCAGGTCTTTCTGTCTGAAGCAGATACTTTCCATGGTCTGGATGAGATTGATCAAATGTTTTTTTTCTCCAGGTTTTGTCAGCTAAAACCTTTACTGTAAATCATGGCCCCCTCACTTCTCTCTAAATATATCTTAAAAGACAGCAGCACACTGGAGGTATTGCTAAAAAAACTGCAGCACTAGCTCCCTTGATTTCTGTTCTAGGTAACCTCCTTAACAGGTAAATGCATAGCATTTAACATTAAACATGTTTTTGTGAAAATAGATTGTTTGCTTGATCAACCTTCTTCTGACGGAAAAGAAAAAAAGAGAAATTAAATGCAACACGTAGGCTGAGGTGGAACAACACAACAGGATACATAAAATCCTCAAGAACTTTACTTAAGGGCATAAAGTTTATTAAAGTGAATCAGATTATGCTGTCATTATGTCTGGAGCCAGACTGCTGGCATTAGTTAATTATGCTGCTTAGGGGAATTGAAAAATTCTTATTATGTACCTCTTTCCTTCAGGCTCACATGGCATACTCTGCTATCTTTCAGACAAGCCTAGAGATTTTAGGACTTCCAAAGCATCTTTGCTAGCCAAGTGCCAGAGTTTTAAAGATTGGGTAAAAGTATTGCATAGTTATTGCAGCAAAGAATTAATAGTCCTTTTTCATTAGTTATGCACTGCTCTAACATCTTCCAGCCATGGAAATACCCAGCCATGTTTGAAATCCCTAGCACACTGTCAACTATTCATCTGATAAGCAAAAGAAATTAACCTTTCCACATCTAGCAGCTGGCATCTGATGCCTGATTTTGCTCAGAGAGTAAGAGTTTCCCTCTGGGGAGCCAACACTGAATTTTATTAGAAAGCTTACAGAAAATGCAGGACTTGAGGGCTGTGTCTATATAAATTAAACAGAGTTAGCATTATCAGAAAGTGAAACACAACCTTCGGAACCAGCAATTCATACTGGAACAGGCCCCAACATGGCTCTGACCTGGATTTCTCCCAGATCCATGAGAATGGTGCTGGGATTAGCATCAGCAGGGACCTATTACCCAGTCTGCACCTAGGTATGCAGTTTCGGACCTGCAGAGACATGGATGTGCCCAGACTGTGCCACTTGTCTGCAAGGGCAGAGAACAAGTGTTTCCATTTACTGTTCAATTTACTAGCAAGGATGTACCCACCAAAACAAGTTTTCAAATAAGTGTAAGGGCTAGTGATGCATTTGTAGAAGCAATTTGTCCAAGTACTAAACTGCCACAGGAATGTGGCAAACACCAGCATTTCAGGCACTCCATTCACTTACCCCATTCTCAAAAAATGATCAGTGAGTTTATTATCAGAGATTTATACATGAGATTTACACATCTGAGATTATTATACATGCGTCCTGTTGAAATGACTTGGAAATATTTAATAAATATGCTAAACTCAGAAATGCAGTGTTTGTTCTTGTTAATTTTCCTACCAGCCACAAGATTTTTATTTTTTTAATTTGTTTCTGATGTCCTGCCATAAATACAACTGTGCAACTGCCATGGTCAAGAAAGAAAAATCTTCTGGATAAAAGGGCTATTTATATGATCCCAGGGTTGAGACAGATTAGGAGAGGAGTGGAGGACTTGCAGAAGAGAAACAGAGATAGATATTGTTTGTGACGCTGATGAGCCAGAAAGAGCTACAACATCTATAGAAAACATTGATGTATTATCACTATCTTGTCTTAATGTTGTCTGTTTGGGTTTTTTTATTGCATGCTTATTTTTCCAGCAATGTGGATTACTCATTTGGATTATAAATGAAAACTCATTAACTTAAATGCTTCTTTAATGTCTCCAGAAAAATTCTGGATATAAAAGTGGATTAGTTCCTGTCTTACTGTATTGCAAGATAAAGAGCAAGGGAAGCTTCCTGATAGGGAATTAAGTGATTTTATACTGGGTATGACTTAATTTTTCATTTTTATGCTAATTTATTTCATTAGTATCAACAGAAAATTAACAATGACTTTTTTTCACTGGAAAAACTTTGATCTGAGGAGAAAGAGACATTTGCTGAGATGTCTATAGAAATTAGGTCAAATTTCTTAATACCTGCAGGATATATAAATTAGCAGATGATTTCTAAAACAGAAGATAATAAAGTTACATCCTGTAGAAAGTTTTACACAGAAATTTCAACTTATTATATGCCTTTCTTTGTTTTATTGATGATATGATAAAGAGGATAAGTTTTGTAGTCAAATTAATGAAAAAGTTATCACTTTTCTCATCCTCCAGGTAAAACCTTACATGTTGGAAAATTTATTTTAAAATTGTGTTTCCATTTAGTTAAGAGTAAATTTCAGATCTGGGCACTGCTCATGATTAGAAAACAGTTTTCACCTTAAGAAATCTAATGACACATCTGAAAAAAATCTCATAAGGACACTGGAGAAGTTCCTATTCAAGTTGGAGAAACCACATATCAAAATCTCATATGGATAAAAGCCATTAACCACAGCCCCTCAGAGAGCAAAGCAGGAAAAGGTGGGGAGATTCTGGGACTAGTACACAGGCAGAAGACTAAATATTGAAAACTTATATTAAGCAAATGTCTGAATTAATTATATCAGGTACTCTATTATTTTTGGCTACTTTTAAGAAATTTCCATTTGAATTTCACTCTTTCTAACTGCTTTTGGTGCACATTGTTTTATTAAAACATTTTGAGCTGGAAAATTAGAACATTTTGCTTATAAAAGGTCAAAATTTTCTGGCAACTTGAAATACAAGCTGACTGTCAAAATTAACTTTTCTGCATATCTCTGTTTCAACTAATTGGTATTTTCTCCAGTCAAAAAATCTTTAATCGAAATACATAAGACACACTTAAGGATTCCAAGCAATTTTTGCCCAGCTGGTGACATTCCTGTACTGGATAACAGAGAAAAACTGCATCCAAAATCTGATGTCACCAAATGTCTTGACAATGTAGCAAATGCACCTGCATGGGTGGTTCAGGCCATCAGTCCTTCAGTCACTTTCTCAGAGGACACTCCCTGGGGAAGGCGACAGGGGCTCCCCAGGCATCCCATGGCATCCCGTCTGCACTGAGCTTATCGCAGTGTGGTGAGATGCACCCGTGCCAGGTAAGACTAGGAAAAGGATGTTTCAAGTGTCTGAGGTTGTCAGGCCTGACAGCAGAGTGCAGCCCCCAGCAGGTGCACATCTCTCCCTGTTAGGGGGGAAAATCAGGCCCCTGACTCTCACCCCTGTGGTGGCTTGGGTGAATTGCCAGCCAGCTCATGACTGGACTACAGGACTTTCTTGTCACCAAATGGGCATATTTCACCAAGACTTTTATTGATTTATGCTACCTGCCTTCTTATCCTCTTAAAAAAGGTGCCACAAAATAGTAGGAAAAAGGTAATGCCCTTTGCTATTTGTGAGATATGGTATAACCAAGTTTACCTGTTCAGTGTGTCTATCATCCCACAAAATGTAAAATTACAAAATAATAAAATAGGCTTCCCCAGGATGTAGTACATCTTTGAAAACAGACAGCCCTGCAGATCTAGACAGAGATTAGGTGCATTTTTTGAGTCCATTGCAGAAAAAAATGGACCTTGCACTGTCTATATACGTGTATATAATGTGCTCCTAATTATTTTTGCATTTATGTGTATTTTATACACAAAACCCCACAAGCCTGAAAGAGATGAAACCTGACAAAAACACTAGGGGTCCCTCTTGGCAACGAAGCATTCAGCAGTGTTGAAAAGAACAGAGCCAATTCCTGAGACAAATTTAGCTTTTACTGGAAATGCCTTCTCTTGAGAAGGGGGAAAAGAATGGAAAAAAAGGGAAAGATTATTTATGGCTTTCTGTTCAAAACCTTCCTGGACCAACTTCACTTTTGCACTTTTTGTCACCTTCCAGCTCTGAAATGGAGACTGGCCTAAGCAGTGTAAAGGCTCATCTATCCTCTCTTGAACTTCCCTGCTGAATTTGAAGACATCAGCACAAAAGAACCCAAATACGGCTTGAACCTGGACCTCAGAGGGGGGTGGGGACCTGCCAAGACTGAACTCAGGGCTCGAGCTTCAACAGCCCTGCAAGAATGCAGTTGAGAAAGGGAAAGGAGATTCATTTCTAATGAATGCAGTTTGAAATACATACTTCAAGACTTAAATGAATAGGTTTTTAGTTACAGTGTGGTGCAGAGAAGAGTAGATGTGGAACAACTGCTTAGACAGACACAAAACAGTCTCTCATTCTCTCACACTCCCTGGGTCCCTTAGGATGCAATTGGACAGATGGATGCAAAAAACGCCTAGGAAGACAGACAAAGAAAAAAATCTTATGTAACATAAATGTAATTAAATCCTCTAGCAATGAGGCCAAGAGCTTGTCATTGTATATTTACTGGGCATGCTATTTACACCAATTGCAGGTTTCCTGCTTTAAAATTATTTATCAGTAACATCTTTCTAGCTGTATTCTTACAGGGATTAGTATTCACATCATCTTTATACAAAACTAGCTCGGAAAAAAATGTAAAGTTTTAAAATACATTTTAAATGCAGTAAATCTCATTAAGTTTGCAGCAGATTGTTTGCAATGAAAGCATCTGGCAGTAGATACTGTTGTGACAATTTTTTCCAATACCCTCACTATGGCACTGTGTCTGTTGTATCTTATGTTTCCCATAATTTTTTGTGACAAAAGAAACAACAAATAGCTCAGAAATCCAATACTGGATAGTTTTTATGGTCTCTACGTGTACCTATGCAGTTGAAATCATAGAGCATTTGCAAATATGACATGTATAGAAGACTATAAAAAGTTAAAAGACAGAATTTTCAAGAGTTCTTCACAGAATCATAGAATGGTTTGAGTTAGAAGGGACCTTAAAGATCCTCTAGATCCAACCTCCCTGTGATGGGCAGGGACAACTTCCACTAAATGAAGTTCCTCGAAGAACCATGCGACATGGCCTGGAACACTTCCAGGGATTTGGCATCCATGACTTCTTTAGGCAACCTGTTCTAGCTCTTCACCACCCTCACAGTTAAGAATTTCTTCAAAATATCTAATCTAAACTTGTCCTCTTGTCCTATCACTTGAGGTGAATTAGGTGTTTGTCATTCCTCACTGGATTTCAATGAAAATTGTGGACCTGGTTCGTTCCAGTATTTTAGAAAATCTCATTTATGAGATTAATTCCATTACTGTTACTTTGTATCTAATTAGGTTTCCTAATGAGCACAAGAAGGACCATATGTTTTGTTTAAGGTCTCTGAAATCTCAGTAAATCCCAACTAAAAGACCCAGACTGCCAACTGTCAGGATTATCTCAAGTCTCCTGGCCTGTCTTTCTTTTCTGCGACTGACAGAGTCATAGATCAAGAGTGAAGCAAAGACACCTGAACTCGGTGGTATCAAAAGCTTGCATTTAGCACATCTCTGTTTCTACCTAGAAAAGCTCCTCATGGGAAAAAAAGAAAAGTGAAATTGATAAATTTGGCCTTTCACCTGGGAATACTAAAGTCTGGCTGCCTGGGCTATAGCACTCATGCAGAGAATCTGTTTAGAGGACATCTCAAACCAGTCTCATGTGTGCTCTGTGTGGATACATCTTATTACACATATGCAGCTTATGTAACAAATTTGTCCCCTATGCATCTGCTCAGTGGATGCACACAGGCCCTGTGCCTCCTTGGTACATCTCATGCATAATCAGGAGGCATGCACACTAATTCATGGCTGGGTCCTGAACTGTGCCTGGGAGTTGTTGGGAAAGCATTATTTCCACTGAATTAAACCCATAACAAGGATTATTCTAATAACTTGCCAGTAGATAAGAATGAACTCCCATGTCCATATCTATTTCTTGGCTCTATTCAATTTATGGTGCAGACTACACGCACATACTTCTGTCCTGGAAATATCTAGAAATAATTTGACACGTAATAAAGATGAATTAACAGCAATAGCAAACCCCAATGATCTCTGAAGTTACAAGGTACAGCAGCAGCTAAATTAAGAAATACCAGCTGCAGGAGTAAGGTTCCAGGCTCTTTTTTAAATCAGCAGGTCATACAACTCTTCACCTTTCTCTGTTTCCTTAGATGAATGTGAAAATCACACAGATTAATTTCCATCTCTTGTTATTCAGAGGTACAGTAACTAAAAAGGAGACCAGATAACCCTGTAACCCTGTACAATATTGTGCCTGAACATAGTTTCTTAAATCCCTTTGACGTTAAAAAAAAAAAATTATATAGAAGAGCATGGCTATTCAGGAAAGTATTCCAAGAGTCCTGCCATTCAGCTTCAATGTAGCCCATTGTTGCAATGGGCTACAACAAAGGGAATGACACATCAATAAACACATTATTTTGGTAAATAGGAGTAAGCCACTAAATCTGCCCTTCTGAAAGTAGCTCTTGGAACCAGAAGTACAGGTAGATTAATGTCTTAAACTGAACTTCAAGTTCACTTCAAGTGAAAACCACTGAAAATGTCCTACAAGTGGATTTTGTGAAGTGAGGTGTACACATACAAACTGCTACCAACTACGAGAAACCTTGTGAACTGGGGTTCTCTGTGGTCCACTGAAATTGTTTACAAATAGCCTTAAAATCAGTAACATCTACACTGAAAATCCACTTGTTTATTAATATTTATTTAATTAAGATAAGGATTATTCACTGTCTGCCTGTACCTGTTGAATTTTTGTGTTAGTAGGCCTGAGTGAACATACTTGTATCCAGAAGTTGACTCATCAGTGAAGATGCAAGCTGTGGCCAAAATATGGAGGTGCCCAGCTGGATATCAGCTGCTCCATGGTCTGTTTGTCTTCCTTGGGACTGCCCCAAAAAGTGTTATGACTGGTGGGAGAAGTTTGGGATTAACATTTTTGGAGCACTTCAAAGGACCCAAGCCCATAAGAAACCAGATTTTATCAGCCCTGCTACTCATGGAGCAACATCTCAAGGTATAGTGTTTTCCTACAAGTAATTTCCAAGCACCAGACACCACACAGCTGACAGAGGGACTGATTTGCCGGTGTCATCAGGTGCTGCTAGATAACACGGACCACCACTGGCTGATACCCAGGCTGGAAGTTCATGGGGCACAAGAAACCTGTGGCCTGAGGCAGCCACTGAGTTGGTGTGTGGGCTGCAGCCTGACAGAAATGGCTGCAATCTGCCCCACTCAGGAAAGGAGCAGCACTTAGGCACAAGTGCTCTGACGGCTGAGTCTATACCCTGGCTTTTACTTGGAGAACAGTGTCAGGGCCTAGCAGGGGGAAATGTTGTCCCAGTATCTGTCTCAGGAGACTGAGCCTTAAACAACATGCTACACTTGAGCCCACCCTTTGCTTTACCCAAGCAGAACTTCAGTTCTCTCCCGTTTGGCACAGAGCAGAACTGCACAGCATGGGACATAACTTTATCCGGGAGATTTTGAGGCTGCAGTCATGATCATGAGATACCATTTATCAAATGAGTCAACATCCGGAGTTATCGCTTAGGCCCTGAGAAAACTAGCATTAAAAAGATTTATGCCAGAGAACATATGATTTGGTTTACCATATGCTGTTTTATCTGATAAAGATAAGTGAAGAGCAGTTGCCAAGAGAAGAGAAGCAAAGAGCAAAAACCATGCAACAAAACTGTTTTCATTTAGTTCACCTTTAAGAAGTTGGCTAAATATCCAGAAAGAATTCCCATATATATTTATCCCAAGTCTATAAAATCTTTCTCATCACTACAGAGCCTTTGTAGGAGTTGCCCAGGTTTTCTTAAGAGTGCCTTCCCTCCATGTAGTGTCAAGATTTTAAGTACTTCTAAACAGTTTCAAATTCCAAATTATTAACTGAATAATGAAGCAGTCTCTAATCTCATTTTGCAAGGTCTAACTCAGACAAAAAGAGAATAAAATGCAGTGAGATCTATAAACCAAGTGCTTTGTGGGATATCACAGAGAAAAATATCAGAAGATTTGGGAACGAAAACGCTAAAAATTAGATTTAGCTCAAGAAGACTTCCTAGAAAGATATAATTTATGAGACAAACAGTAGATTGCAACTTCATCTAATGAAAAAATATGCCTGTACTGCATGTGTTCTGGTCAAACACAACTGAAAGGAGAAGCAATGCTCTCTTAGGACAGAAAAGACAGCCTGGTTTCAGCAGAGGCTTTCCAAACCAAGAACAGCTGAACTGAGTCTGCCTAGCAAAAGCCAGGACTGTAGCAATTACTGAGTACTACAGATCATGTCAACAGCTAGCAGTGATAATGCTATTCAAAGATTTTATTTGTAATCCCTGCATCCAATATGGTCCAATGTTCTCTCAGAGGTTTTGTAAGCAGCCACACAGAAAAGGAAAGTTCTATTGCAATGGATTATTTTCATTGGTTTTTGTTTCTAGTCCATTTTCTAGAGTTTTATTTCACTTTATCTCACAGAAAAGTGAGATAATCCTTCTAAAAAGAAAAGCCTATAGAATGAGAAATTTTACTCGCTGTCAGTGATATGTCTACAGTTTACAAGGACATGTGAAAGCCTGACTCTTGAATGTGTTCTGCCAACAAAAAAATTAAGGCACTGGCATAAATGTAATCTGTCGGTCATTCCTAAAATTTTCTGTTAAATGTGAAATGGTTTTCCACATTTGCACAACACACAGTATGTGAGACTTAAATTTATGGTTCCTTTTCCTAGGAATGCATTATTTTATAGGGTTTTAACTGACTAAGATGTGAATCATATCCACTAATTGATGTGAGCTTTAAGATAATTCGCTAGAATTACTGATTATTGAAACCTTACATTACAATTAGAGATCACCAGATCTCATATAATAAAATGAGAAAGTATAATGGTACAGTCCTGGTTTATCTCACTGTAAAGAATCAATGAAGTTCAGATTTACTCTGGGTCTAAATTTCCATAATTATTAGGTTTCCAAATCTGGGTATCAGTTTGAGCTTTTCCACTTTTCAACATTGTAACTTACATCAGAAATTTTTCTGTTACATTTTCTAAGAGACCAGAAGCCATAACTTCTCGTTAACCTGTACTACTGTGATGAGGTGAAAATTTGTTTTGTTAAGTAACTGAATGACTTGTTTTAAAATGGTAATAATTGTAATATCAGAATATCAGAAAAGTGTCAATGAAGCTATTGCAATATGAGCGCAAAGAGAGACAAGAGACACATGAATGTAACTGTTTGAAACATGGACAGCAATGAGACAAACGAATAAGATCACACTAAAATACTGCAGAACTCCACAGATGACAAACTTTATGGTGAACATTCCAGTTTCTTAACCGCAGAGCCAACTATGAAATTTGGAAAATAGAACAGATAGTGAAACTGCACAATTGACACCGAAGCAAAAAAAATTACATTTGACTAAGCAATTTATCAAATTAACAAATGAGCATGTGTTTACACATGTTTGTTTTTATCATCACATAATTTTTAATTAGTAATGGTAGTGCTGGTTTTAACATAAGCAGGAAATTAAAGGCCAAATAAGCCACTCCCCTTCCCTGCCCCTCCCAGTAAGGGAGGGACAAACAAAGAAGACATTATGAGGAAAAAATGAGAGATTATGAGTTGGGATCACAATTTACTGAAAGCACAAAGCAGTGGAACAAGACATGCACAATAACAGCTGCAGTATTAATACCAAAAAAAGAGAGAAGGTGTCTTACCCACAGAAAGGTATTCACCATGAGCTAAAGCAAGATAACAGACATTCCCTGCAGGTCGGGTCTGGGTGGTTTTCCCAGACAAAAAGCAATACGGCAACCATTCCCACACCGTGCCACATGGTACTGGGAAAAGAAGGCAATATGCCTCATCTCATGTTTCCCACCCCCCAGCCCAAAATAATGAAAAGCAGAGATAAACAAACCCCCCCCCCCCCCCCAGAAGCTGGAGCATCCCAGCAGGGGTTGTGTCACTGTTCTACCAAGCTCAGTCCTGCACAGGTGCTCGCACTGCCACTGCTAACTTCCCACCATGCTGTGGGGTCACCCTTCAGGTCACTGCTGCTCTTCCTACTGCTCCACTCAGCTGTGCTCTGCTCGGCTCAGCTCGACTCAACTGGGTTGGGGTTGTCCTCACCACTGCCACCAGCTTCCCTGCTGGTGCTGTTGCTTGATCATGATTTTGCCTCTGTCCCTTTCAGCACTAAAGGTTTGCAGTCGCGCTCCAGACAGAATGGGATGGGGAACCAGCAGGACAGCAGAGGGATTGGATCTGCAGAGGTTGATGCTGACACCTTCTCAGAGTGAGGCAAAATGGCCAACTTCTAGGAAAAGGCATTGGGCTTTTCCTGACAAAACCACACTCCCAGAGATGAGGTAGGTGGTATAGAATAACAACATGGTGGCAACCCAACAGCACTCAACTCTGCCCCCTTTCTGCAACCAGGACCGTATCTCACCTGCATGATAATCAAAAAACGAATAATTAAAGCAACTTGAGTCTATATAATTATATTTGTTTCTAAATAATATTCGTAAAAACCTCTTCCCATTTTTTTGCTTCGTCCCCTCTGTTGCAATTGAACATTTTCTCTGGTGTTAACTGGTTCCTTCATACATCCAACAGATTTCAGATGAGTTCACAGTAGCCTAAAGTGCATTGTCCCTGGCACTGCTAGGGACCTTGACAATATGTACAGACTTTTTGAAAAAGTAATCCTCTTTAATCATATCATCCACTCTCTAATAATCACTCTGTCCATTCTTCCACATCCTCAATTTTGTTAATACTAGAGAGTAAATGAAGAAGAGGGGCCTAGCTCAGCTTCTGTACAAAGATATACCCGTACAAACATGTCAACCCTTTTGTCCTTTGTTCACTTTAATATAATCCCTGTAATTCCACAATGTAGTCAGGACTAAAGGAACTTTCTCTGATCTTTTTATCAGCTGTCACTACTTTGACACTAATACTATCCCAAAGCACTAGGAAAGGATTAATTTATGGAGGAACTGGGTGTGCTTGCCTAGAAGTGGCTCAGCATTGCCAGGATTGAGGAGTAATAAGGCTACTACAATAAAGTTCATAATAACTAGGAAGAATAAACATATTTTTGTGGAGCAGTGCAATGTATTCATAGTCCAATTATTGTTACAAACATTTTATATGTTTTTTGAAAATGTACTGCCTGTTTACTTCTCTCTGTGTTGTATTTGTCAGAATAAGGATTTCAGACACTGTAGGAACACCATTTAAATCTGAAACACATCTGTACATTTACTTTTGACTGTATCATACTCACAATTCACCACAGACAGAGGTTCTCTCAATTTAATCCTGTGTTGGATCTGTCTGGGATGGAGTTTATTTTCTTCATAGCAGCCTGTAATGTGCTGTGTTTTGAATTTGTGACTAAAACAGAGATGATAATACAGCAGCAATTTCTCAACTGCTCTTGCAGAACATTGAAGAGCTAGTGTTTCTGACTCTTCACCTCAGTAAATAAATTTCTGATGCACACGAAGTTGAGAGGTGATGCAACCGGGACAGATGATCCTAACTGACAAAAGGGATATTCTTTGCCATATAACATCATGCTCAGTAATAAAACAAAGTGGGGGGATTTTGGCATGGTAACCATTGCTTGGAGACTGGCTGGGCATCAATCTGCTCGGGGGAGGTGATGAATTATTTGCCTTTGCATAATTTGGTTTTTTTCTATCTTCTTCCTCTTTCCTTTGCTTATTTAACTACCTATCTCTATCTGAAACCATGAGTTTTCTTATTTTTGCTCTTCCTATAATTTCTCCTGTCCCACAGGGGAAGGAGAGAGGGAGTTCAAACTATGCTTAGTTGCCTACTAGAGTTAATCTATAGCAGATCCTGAAAATGTTCATCCCATCTGACTTCAGCTACCAACAGCTATGGTTCAGATACTAAAGCTAATCTAAACATTGCTTCTCACTTCCCCTATAATCTATTGTGAGGTATAGGTCGGGACAGCCAATAGCTGATTTGCTGTTTTTGTCAGTCTCTCTCCTCCCATTGACTGAAGAAGGAGCTTGAAATGTACCTCAGGTCCTGACAGTAGAGAACCCAGAGGACAAGCCTTGAGTTGGCATGGGCAAACTTAGGTATCTGCTTCACTACCTGGGCAGGTTTTGGATCCCTGGCTTTGGATTGCCTGCACAGAAATCTGCACACAGTAATGCTTGTGTGTCTTGATACATCATCTGTGTTTCTTGGACAATAATCTGAGTCCAAAACTTCATGGAGAACTGTTCCACTTTTCTTGTAGTGTTCAAAACTGCAGGATTAAATCGGGTTAAAATCGAACGTTTGAAAGCAAAGCCCTTTTCTAACCCAGAGTATTTTCTCACCATGAGTCCTTCTCTCCAGCATTGCTCTTCAGTCCAGGACTTTTCGTAGCCACAGCTTTTGCAGAAGCTCCCATGGGGGTCTGGGTGGGCTCCCTGATGCACACTGGCCCCGCAGGAGCCACAAGTCACCCTGTGGGCTCACTGCCTGAACTGCCTGCTGTACCAGGCACTGGCAGCTTGGGCTCCACATGTCCTCCCTTAGCTCTGTGTTTGCTGTCAGAAAAGAGGCAATTGTCCCATTTACCCAGTCAATTATGCCTGAGCCTCTGTCTTCTATGTTAGTCCAAAGCCACGTCATTTTAGGGAAGTATATTATCCTGTACACAGTAAAATGTGAGTGAACAAAGGGAACATCCCATCCATGAGAATCAGACCTGCTATGCATTTTTTCCTGAGCACAAGTAATAAATTTGACGTGCGCAGGAGGCATTTAACTTCCGCTGCATGTGCAGCCCACATGAGCAGGAGACGTTCAAGGGGTTCAGCCAGCACTTCCCAGAACCTGTGCAGTCACACAGTGCTGGGCTGGCAGCACATGGCAATCCACCGCAGCGTGCGGGAACAGCACTTCCAAACAAGGCACGCAGCAGTCTGGGATCTTGGGACATGTGACAGAGAGAATGCCTAGGGTCTGCAGATGAAAAGTCTGATAAAACCATCTGCCCTGCAAAGGCTACCAGTCAGCCTAGGCATGTGCTACATTTCCACTTCAAAAAAAGATTCAAGGTGAAAAATAAATATGCCCAGGGAATCCCGGACACTTGGTAGGCATTCCCAAGCTGGCGTCTGTGGTAGCACAGCTCTCTTGCCAGCACTGCCCATGTTATACTGTTGAAATCTTAGAGACGTTTGTCTACATAAGGCTCAAACACAGGAGTGACTGCAGTGCAAACAGTAATTTGATAAATGTTATGACAGGAACAATAGAGAGAGGTGTGTTGCCAAGCACAGTTCTGAGTTGCAAAGGGAAGTAATGGAAACATGAGGTAAAGTATTATTTTTGGATATTGGAAAGTGCATAGTATGGAATATTTTGGAATTCATTTCTATTTGTTTGGCGGCTTGTTTGATTGGGACAGATAGCATTTGGATTTTGTTTTGTGCTTTTTCTTTTTGCCACATTTTTTGGCTTTTAGACACGAAACATCATGAAAGGAAAATTAGTAGGAAAAATTATTTCCATACTCTCAGAGCTCTGTTTTGCCTCTTAATGCCCCTTTCTTTCCTCTTAAGGCTTTGTGACACACCTGTGTTAAAAGCTGAGTGCTGAGCATGGAAGATAAAACAGATAAACTCTGAAAGCACAAGAATGTCTCTTAGATACCACTGCTGGCTCTTTGGATTGAAAGTGTGTGAATAACAAGAAAGTAGGGGACATATTGAACTTAAAGAAAAACCTTGGACAAAATTGACTGATAAGTAAAAAAAAAAACCATTATTTGCCCTGGCGGTTGTTGCTTTGCCTCTGATGCTCATCAGTAACATTTCAGAGGGATAATCTCAAAACCATCCCTATAAGGGGTGCAAATGGAGCAGTAAAGTGAGCACAATGAATTAGTAGTGATAGCTGCATATCAGCTGCTAAACCTTGAAGTCAGGTTCTAAAATGGATCATCATCAAAAGGATCATCCTCCCTGCAAAATAAAAATCAAGTTGTTTGTATAAGTAGCTAACATTATGTGAAAAAATCATGCACTTTTAGCCCACTTTTCTATTTCAAATCCCCAGGAAAGTGACACCATGCACAGCTCACTGCTTTTTTCATACACAGGACATGGCTGAGCCTTTCAGATATTCTTCTTACCAGCAATAATGCTGGTAATAAAAGTGAATTAAAAAAAATTCTCCCCTCAGAATTACTGTATCTGGCACTGTAGAAGAATTTATTTTTTACTTAGAACATAGATTGTGACCATATGCAGTGCTGTTCTTTTAACTGTTCCTGCTGTTTTCTTTCCTTTAGATAGTTCCCATACTGGAGAGCTCCTGGAAATAATTTTGGAGTTAGAAATTCTTTCTGTGTAAAAAATTTGAGACTTCCTGCAGCTGTGGGATATGAGCCAGCAGACAGGAGATTTGGACTTGCTTGCCAGCTCCTGCACAGTGCATGGCAGAAAAAAAGTCCATAATATCGTCAAAGTTTGATGTGGAGGTTTTCCACTCAAGAAACAAGGCAACAATGAGTGTTAAACACTAGAACAGAAAGAGAAATAAAAGTATCATCTGGTTATTCAGGACAGTTATGTACGTAGCCTTTTCACACTGATTTTCATGAAGGGGAAAGAGTATCAGATGTGGCACCTGGCCCACTTTCTCTTCTGTCTGGCATGTCCAATACATAGCCTGGATCTGGACCACACATAAGGGCTTCATCAGACTGATGGTAGCACATGAGCATCCCGAGTCCTCATTCCAGACAGAAGGGAAAACAGTTCCCAGAATGGCTCCTCCCAGAACAAACTCAGGGGAACATGCTCTGCTCTGGAGATGGGAAAATATGCCAGTGGCTTCATAATGGGTTATTAATTTTATTAGCAAGATAGGAAAAAAGCATACTAGTTATGAGTGAAATTTGAGCTCTAGGGAAAGTCAAGAAGAGGTTGATGTTAGCTCCAGTGATGACAGGATTTAACTCTGTGTCTTTATTGTCAAATTTAAATGGTGTTTTTGGCAAATGCACTAAAAACATAAAAAACATAATTGAAGCACTTCAATCAAAATACCATTTCATAGGATTTTCAGACCACTTACTCACAAATTTTTGAACTATTATTTTAATGGGTGAGAAACCTTGATTTCTCTAGTAAAACTTCCATTAGCAGCCAACCACAAACTGGCAAATCGGCACCATGCTATTGTTTTTCATCTGGAAAACTTAGCTGAGGTTGTTATTAGTTCAGGAGTCTCTTTATGTCCTGTTGCTTTACACATTCTAGGTTTTCCTAAGACACATATTTTAGGTATCATTTAAAATGCAAATACAAACTGGACAAAAACAAGGCCAAGGGTAGTAGTATCCAAGCTGGGAATGTATTGCAAGTAAGTGTATGAGGAGAATTTCTTATTAAGGGTGCAAAAGTATGCAAGTAGAGGAAATCCAATCATTATTGGACTGGAGCAGTCATCTAACCTTTGGCAGGCATTGCACTTCCATCATGGACTTTTTATTATGGACCTCAAATGCAGGGCTTCAGTAAAGTAAATAAAGACCAAACTTCAGTGGCTGGCTTGATAGGACAGGAATCTGGACCTTTCCTTTCCTTTAATGAGACCTGCTCCAGCCATACTGCACCACAGTTCATTCTTACTGCTGCTGTGCCATGTCCCATGTCATCTGCCAAATGCTAGGACAACAACAAGAAGAAACAAACATAAATATTTAGTCTTGGTCTCATAACAAATTTACGGTGTTTGGCAAAGGTTAAAATGCCTGGACATATGCTTGTTCTGTGTTTGTTGTTGTAGCTTTGCTTTGTGCTAAGAAATATTTTTATCTATCTTGAAATTAACAAGTGGATTTAAGGGGAGGGAGGAGACGATCTAATGTGCCTAATAAAGGGACAAACTTCTCATTTCCTCAAGGAAGGAGAAAATATAGTGAAAATTTTAAAAATGTCTTTCATTAAAGTACAGAAGCTAATCTATTCAGGAAAGAATCTGCTGGGCCTCAGGAGCATGACTGAATCATAGTATTTAATATTTAGCTCTAACCTAATATTGTTCTAATATGCACTATTAGTGCAATGCTTTCTGAAGTGAGATAAAGGCAATCAAGCCATTCAGTGTCCAAACACAGAGTACCAAAGTGTTCCAGTCAGTAGCTGTCTAACAGCTGCTGCACCTACTTAAAAGCATCTTCTGCTCCTTTCTAGTGCTTAGCTATTATAGTCAACTGTGGTTTCGTCTATGCAGTCAAGAAGGCTTTATTCTGCTGCCCCCACGCAGGCTTCTTCATTGGAGATGTGCTGAGGGATACACTCATTGGAGATGTGGATCCAAGGCATCCACACAGAGCTGGCAAATATGTTTCAGGACCTGCAGAGGATTAATGCCTTCCTGGTGGGCAGGTGGGGTGCCTTGGGGTATTAAATCCTCATGTACAAGCAGCTGTATGGATGGTGATGAAGTCTGGAAAGTTATTCTATTAACTTTTGACAAGTATCTGCCATAGGGTCAAGTTAATTATTCAATATAGGTTCCATTAATTTTGTTGACTGAACTGTCAGTGAGTGATTCAAACAGAAGTTTGAATAAAGCCGCACCTGAATACCACCCTCAGTGAGCATAGCCCACAGTGGATTACTCAGATCTTTCTTGATCTTAACCCTGCTGTATTGCAATGGAGACATGGATCTTCTTTCCTACTTAGAGCAAGATCTCGGTTTTTCAGTTCTGTGCTTTTGATCACTTAAGTTTTGAGTATCTGAGTATTTGTTTTCACTTTAGAATGTCTAGAAGAAGCGCTAGCCTTAATTCCAAATGCCATATTAACTTGGGAATTTTCAGATCTCTAGATAGCCACATCTGCTTTGAGCACACATCCACAAATGGGTTTCAGCCTCTGTGCCCATGTGCCACAGGCTGGATTCTTCTGGCCAGGATATGTGCCCAGGCTATGCGTCCAAGCTCAGCACTTCCCAGCTGAGAGAACGCTGACTGCCATGACCAAACCTCTGCTCCATTCCCTCTTGCTGTCTGAGCTGTATCCTGACATCTCCTTGTATGTAATTAACTGTCTCAGCTACAGTGCTATCCAGCTGCAGGATTTTTACCCAATGACTCATTTACCCTCCTGCCAAAAAGGCATTGTTTTTTCCATCTTTGTTTGTTTTGCTTTGCTTTGTTTCTGTGTAACAGGCAGCCAAACACGTTAGCCTTTCTTTAGGGATTCCCGTATTCTGGGCAACCGTGCCATACGCAAATCTTTCTCACAAGGAATTCTCAGGACAAAGCAACCTTAATTACACACGTTCTTACTTCATGGCCATGCAAGATCAACTTCCCAGCTTCTGGTAGTCCTGACGGGGCTGTGGATCATGCAGCTCATTTAGAGAATCTCACCAATGTTTAAAACTTTCCTTAGCATAGACATTGATAATGCAAACAGTTAGGAATCAAACACATAGCTTTACACAGAAGCATCCAGACAGGTGATTCTGTTGGCAAACGTGTATTAGCAGTCTTGTTTTATTTAGATTTCAGGCTTTGGTTGCCTTGGAGGAACTAATTGTTTCTAAACCCCTCAAAGTGACCTGTATGCATGAATAAAGCAGCCTAAGGTACATCATTTTATTCTAGTTCTCTGAGTGCTGATAAACACAAGTGAGCAGGCAGACAGGCAGTGACTTGAAACTTGTGGTGAAAGGAGATCTGAATGATGAGGGACCCATGCCCATTGTCTTCTCCATGGCATCTTTCACACAGTACAAAACCCACAGATAAAATTTGTCCAGATTTGTTGTCTGACTCCAAACTTGTGAAATGCACAGTTATCTGAAGTAGAATATATTTCAGAGTAGTATATGAGTAGGTATTACACTTACTATAAAAACACTTGGTATAAACCTACACAGTGCAAGTAACATTTAAAATCACCCATGGCTTTAGCCATTGTCAGGGACTTGAATACATATTACAATCCAAGACAAATAGGGAGCTCAGAAAAAAAATTATAGTGGACATGACTGAAATTTGCAGTGCTGAGAGGACAGAACTTCTATTAGAAATAGCTTTTTTTTTTTAACCCACAAACCCAAACATTTTAAAAAACCACATTATGTGTCCTTGAATGCCTCTTGCATAGGAATTGGAAACAGCAAAAGGAACTACACAGCAAAATGTGGTGCAATTCTGAATGTGGAAAATGCTGTTGTGAATCAGAAGAAGGGTAGGTTCAGACACAGACTTCCTTAGTTCTTTCACATGGCTGGAAGTCATGAAATTGTTTTCATGACCAGTCATGAAACCTTTCTCTGTGGCTGAAATTATGAAAAGATTTTAGCTCTGAGCATTTTACACACATCAGGAAAGATGTTTTACAGAGTTGGGATTGGAGTTTTTTAAATTGTTTTTAAGGGCTGATGCAGAGATTCTGAAACAACAGATAAATTTCCACTTTCCAAGATTAAACATAATCAATTCCTTAAAGTCAGAAATTTTTTTTTCCCCTATCAAATAAAAGATGGCATAATAAAGCAGGGAACACATAGGCTCAATTATGCCCTGTATGATTTAACACAGCACATGAATGAGTGGATTTCTGGGCACTTTCTGTTTAAGCAGACTTGACTAATAAAACACTTCAATTTTTTCTCTGAATTCATTTTTTACTCTGATGTACAGCTATGCAAAAATAATACTGTTCTACTAAAGATACCTGCTTTATCTCTGTGTCAGTATCTGACCTTCTAAATTCAGTGCTTAAAAAAATAGTTTCTGTTCTCTATTGCAGGCCACAGTGTACAGTCTTTTCAGTAGAATTTTACATGAATTGTAATTCCAGAATCTTTATTACTAACCCTGGAGCCAGAAGGAGCTCAAACAGACTTTTAGATTTTGTGGTGAATTTTTCAAGGTTTTAACCAGTTAAGAGACAACCTTCTAGTTGTAATTTGAGCAGATTTTATATGAAAATTCTTAAAGACAATATATACATCCCCAAATTAAAGACAATCTTACACAGAATATTCAAACCATTCTTAAGTCCTGCTTCATAATAAAATTACTAAGCTTTCTGAAAGGACTCTTCTGGTCTTTCATCTTTAATGTCCATGCAGAGCGTTTGTCAGGACTTAAATTACAATATTTTTTTGTCAAATGAACATAAAATAGGCTGAAACCTGCAATGCACTTATCCTTCTCTTACTCAAAATGACACCTATTATTTTAGGAAGCTACAGAGCAGATTTTAATATTCATATAATTATCTCAGTAATGTTAGCAGCAGTCCAGAGAGACAGATAGAAAGTGGCAAAACGCTCCTCTTTGGAGTGTTGTTAGTGTCTGTACAAACATGGTCATCAAGACTATAGTTTAGTAGAACTAATGCAGTATATGTGAATATTTCCAAAATGGCTAGTCTCTATTAAGACCTCCCCAGGCTTGTCTTTCAACCAGTTCTAATGTTCAAGTCCAAAACATTTTAAAAATATTCTAATTATCTCCGTGAAATCTGATTTTTTTTCATTCCTTGGAAATCCTCATTTACTTGGGTTCCCTGCTACAGAATTGGTAATTCTCCATCTTAATGAACTGCAGAAATGCTTCTTACTGAGGAGGTAACATTCTGGTGATAGATCTCTACCCAATTCTTAATACTTTCCTTAGAGCACCAGTGAGCAGGTCATTTACTTCCTAATCTTCCTAAGGTGAAATCACTCCTGGTAGAAAGGGATATACATCAGGTCCACACTCTTATTTAGTCATGTTTAAGTCCCACTTGTGTTTAGGAACATAAGTGACTCTTAGTTTTTGCACAAGCCCTGTGCAGCCCACCAGAAGTAAGCAATGGTTAAGGATTGTAGATAATTACCTGTGTCTAATTGGCAAAAACTCCCGAAGCATATACTCAGGGGTTTTTTCCATCTCCTGATATTCATGGTTCCTCCTTATGCCTGACCCAAGTACATCACATTATTTCGCACTTCAGACAAGCCCTTTCTCCTTCCTCTCCCTTACTTACCTGCCTTACAGATTGGCCTGACTCCATATAAATGCAGTAAGGCATCCACTTTTGGTAAAATTCATTTGGCTAATATCAACCTTGAAAGCTGAAAGCGTACTTTAAAACTAATAGAATTGAGATTCTCTCACAGCTGATCTGATTTGATCACATAGCTTAGCAGCACAGACTGTATAACCAACGTAGAATATATTACTAGAGAATTTCCACTGGGTTGCTCACTTTGCAAATTCCCTTTTGTGTGGTCCACTAAAGGTGTCAATTAGCTTATTTTGATCAGCTTTTAAAAAGTGGAAATGACCTAATATTTTCATAGGCTTGACCTAAGCATAAACAGAAGTATTTCTGACAAACTTTAAGGAGTCCACCAAAACTATATAATATTTTTGAGGATAAGGTTCAATGGAAAACCAGAACATAAACCTACTAGAGAAAGAAAGGAGTTCAGAAAAATTTGAATATGTTGAATACTTCCCAGCTGAGCCTTGCTCCAGGAGTCAAGGCCAAATGCTTTTGGAGCAATAGGCTAAGGTAAAATCTATTTTGTTTTTGCTACTGTTTCGCTCATGGTTGTTTGGGGGTTTTTACAAAATCTGTTTATGCACATGAAAGAAATCACGTGGCTCCTTTATTAAATTGCATAATCATAGTGAAACAGATTGATCTACAGACTCATAGACAAGCAGAGATGATGGGTGATACTTTTTTTTTGTTTGTTTTTCACATATTTTTCAAAACTTGACTGGATTGTTTTGGTGCTGCCTTGTATGACTGAGCAAGCGTACATTTTCCCAAATAATTCGTAAGTTTTACTGTAAAAGAGAAAGAAAATGTCATTGCAGCAATCAAGACAGGAGAGGAGGAAAAAATATGCAAAATCTTGTCCCCATACAGCTCAAACTCTAGAGAGGAACTTTTTTTTTCAGTCATGTCAGCTCAAATTTAATAACAGCTTAAATTTTGAACTGTATTTCAGTGATAACTTACCCACAATTTGAAGTTTAAGTTTTTGTTTTGTTTTGTTTTTCAGCTTCACATTACAGCTGAAGCAGAAGGATGATGAGGGCACTACTTTATTGCCTTTGCACTCTTCCATATTTTTACTTTCACTCTCTTTAAGTATCAAACCCTTATATCGTCTTGGTGTGAGGCATGCAAACGTTTTAGCCGGTAGTACTTAGGAGTAACAATGGACTCATCTGGGCACTTCTGACCACCTGACTTGAAGCCCGAGGTGCCCAGGCGTTAGCTCACAGCATGAAACCAAAGCAAGATTTCCTTAGCCCCAGTGGGCCTTCAGAGAAATGGCACCTCTGTTTGGAAAGCTAAAGGCAGACAAAGAAGTGGAAGAAGGATAAATAGATCTGCCGTTTAGGGGAGGGACACATTGCTGCATTTGTTCAGAGGACACAGACAGGATGCTCTGGGTTTTGGCTGTCCTGTGGCCTGAAATCTCATTGTCAGCAGCAGGTCATGGGGAGGAGCAGTTCATTGCTTCTGGAGCACGTCTGCTGGTTTCACTTTATTCAAAGGGCATCAGGTTCACACACTCCAGGATGACTCTGCAGCAAGAACCACTGCATGGATAGTGAGAGACATCAGGAGATTCCCACTAAAAGTACACACATCTGAGGTCACCTAAGACATTAAAGTCAGTCTGAGTTCATTTGCTAGGGTTTTCAGTTACACCTTGGAAAATTCAGCAGATAGTCAGGAGGGAATAAAGTGATTTTTTAAAATAATCACCCTTCTCTTCTTCACTCACTGAAGGTATACAGACAAGGTTAACGATAGAACTAGGCATTATTCTACTCTTCCCCTGGAGGGACTTGTACGGTAGAGAGAAAAACTGGACTGAGATCTTGTCTCAGCACTAAACAGTTGCTGAGGCATCTTCAGGAACTGATACGGTTGTGAAAATATGCTCTTTCCCAAGTTAACTTTTTCCTTCTCTTTCTTAACAAGCTTACCTGTCTGGCTAGAGAGACATCAGTTCATCATCACCCACCCTACTTTCACCTGATTCTGCCTTTGCTTTATCTAATTTTTTTTTTTCCTTTTATATCCACCATTGCTCCAGCTCACATTTGATATACTAAGATACAGTAAATAAACTCTAGCCCAATCCACCAGTGGATAAAAACTGGAATGACTAAAAAAAATAATTTGAAACAACGGATCGTGTGTGTTATGCATTTCTACCCTTTCCCATGCCTGCTTGTTTCCATTACAGGACCTTTCAAGAGGAGACTCTTTCTCACCCTTTACTTACAGAATGGGCCCCAGTGACCACTGGAACCTCCAAGGACCACTGCATAGCAAGCAATAAGCAAAACAATAATAGAAAAAAGAGAAGAATTTGTCTATCGGACAGAAGGATTTAGTTCTTCTATCACTACTGCATAAATTTAATCAGATTTGACCAAAATTTTTCATTTGAGTTTTCATTGCCAAGGAAGCTTTTGTAGATCATATTGACCCAGACAAAACAATTACAGAATTGTCTGAACTATAAATATTCCTGTTTCTCTCTTTAATCTTGGCTTGCATTTCTTTTTCCTTGACTTAAGCAATACTGTTTCATTCTGAAAGGTTCAAGCAGATTGAATCAAAAAATTAGTAAATAAAACAAATATAAGATAGATAAGTAACAAACCCCACTATGGTTTATCTAACCCTCACTAGCCATGAGAAAAGAGTTCTGGGGTCTTACTAGGGTTATAGCCCCTGGATAGATGTCCAAAGAATATGAAGTTTGAGACTATAGACTTAAGAAGAATTAATAACTAGCATTGTGCAATCCCCTCACAGTCTGGTGTGTTTGTGTGTTTGTGAAGCAACTTGGGAGGTTAATGAGTAGAAGTGCATACTACAGATTCTCCACAAAATTTTAATATGTTTGAAAAATGAAGATAATGAAAAAAGTTCTTATCATGTCCTGATAAATGGTAGCAGAGAATTTTAAAGGTAGAGAACATACTTCTCCAGGGTCCCTCAGAAACCCCGACATGCCACTCTTTTTTACACAATGCTGAAGACTGGCTAAGTTATAAGATGTGTCTTCAGATGGTAGCCATTTGTCCCCTTTCCACAAAGTTTACTGAAGCACTTATGCAGTGCTTGCTCCAGCTGTCAGTTGTCAGGACATCTTTTTGCCAAAAACTCTCAATCTATGTAGCTATCCAAATCTCACTGTTCTTGGAAGCAAGTCTGATTTCATGACCAACCTCTCCAAGAGCTGACTTTTGCACTAGTGCACAAGGGGATACCTCAAGTCAAACACTGTCAAGGTAATTTTTCGTAAGCTAAGGAGACCTAAGCTAAAGAGTATGGTAAATCAGACTAAGGAGCTCTGGCAAAGAGAAACATTTTCCTGTCTGCATAGTACAGCTGAAACTCAGTTTGTGACCTCAAAAGTCACAAAAGAAACATTTTTTTTCTACCCTACATATTACCGATGTGTTATTACATGCCTTTTTAGAAACCAGATTAACCCACACAGAATGCAGAAAAACTATACTGGTTTCAATAGTTACGTATCACAAATATAGCCTACTCTCAAAAAAAAACCCAACAAAAACCTGTAGGAAATTTATGAGAACAAGCAATATGTAATGTCTGAAAGAAATAATCAAGCTGACAAATACGAGATGGAGAGCAACTACTAAAGAATGTGACTTGGGACTAACAGTAACCAGCTGAATCTGTCAGCATTGTTATACAGATGCAAAAAAACACCAGTCCAACAAACCCAAACAAAGTATGTCTGCATATTCAAATAAGAATCCAGCCTGCAGAATAAGTGAAGTTGTTCTTCTTCCTACTGCACTGTGCAGACATTGCTTAATTGAGTGCTATGTAAAGGGTAGGGCTCTGTATTTCAAGAAAGATGTGAACTAACTGGAGACAGCTGAAAACTGATCAGCTGCCTGGAAAACTTGAGTTAAAAGGAAAGATTAAACAAACTGAGATTGGCAGAAAACAGGGGAAGACATAAAAGTCCTAAATTGCTACTCAGAGTTTATTAAAAGAAAGTCTTTTACCCAGTTTCACAATGGTAAATATCTACTATCTAATGGTAAATATCTATGATAAAAACAGAGTTAGTTCTGCCTTGTGTATGACAAAACCTATTTTTCTACCCAAACATGGATTAGAAATGGCCACTTAATTCTTCTCCATTCACTCAATTATGATTTATGTGCCTATACAATAATGAGAAGAGCTATATAATGTTTCATTCTAATTGTAAAATCTTCTGTCCCTTTGTTTCTTTTCCAATGTCTGAACTTCAGTCCATATTATATTCATTTAAATAATATAAAATTGCACTAATTGTTTGTGACATTTTCTATGATAATATCAACATGTCCTGTCATGTCAAGTTTATGAATGTGTGAAACACCTGAAAATTCATCCATTGACGTGAAAATCATGTATGGTTGTGCATCTATGTCTTTTGCAAGCATGTATAGTTGATTCTACTTTCCATTCAAACTAGTTCTATTTTGAAAAATAAAAAATAGTGCCCTTTGTCTGCACCTTTGGTTTTGGGCATCTAATAAAATATGTAAAATGTTTCCAGGTTACTGTTTATCAACTTGTATCTAAATATCAAACAGCAGGTATTCAATGACACTTTTCACACAGGTTTCACTGTTACCCAATTCTTCAGTCCCTACAACCCCAATCCCACCCCTATCCTACAGAGCTCTTTGGTTGCAGGCTCATAATCTGAGGCCAGGCTGTTTATCAGCTGGTGCTCATATTAAGCACTGTTCTTGCCACATAGAAACTATAAATGATGCTGAAACACCTTGTTAAGCTGTAAGTATCATTGATAGGTAGGAACCATCTCACTGAAATCAGGCATGGAAGAACTGTCCTAAGCCACAAGTTCATAGAATCATATATTTAATATGTATTGATTTAACAGTATAAATATATATGGCTCCAAAATTAACTGTATTTTTCACTGGGAAGAGAATATTACAAAGACTTTTTGCACTCCTGAGAACTCCTGAGTGAAGCCACTGATCTGCAGCTGCACCTGGTTGCTGCAGAATCCTTGGTTCATACACAATGCTTTCACACCCTTTTAACAGGTGTGCTGGGATACAAAGTGGTTCCTCCATCTGCCCAAACATAACAGCAGGGCAGAGGTTTCATTTCTGAGAGATCACCAGTAAGAGCAGAAGTGAGTATCATGAAAATTGGGAAACTATTTCATACATTAAAAAAAAAACAAAAAACCCTGATGTTTTTCCATTACAGAACTCTTGACAGAAAAGGATGAAGCCTCCTCCACCAGCACAGCCTGTATCAATATCATAACTTGTCTGAGAAAGCCAAAGGTCATTTCCAGTGGGATGCCAGAAAAGCTGAAGTTGCATTGCAACACAGCATGTCCTATTTAATTCCCTAGTGAAGAAGCAGCAGAAGTTCATGCAGTGGCATGGCTGTTGTCCTGCTGAAAGGCAAAGCTTGGTACTGAAAGAGCAGAGTGGGGAAAATAGCTCTAAGGAACAGATACAAATTCTGGCTCCAATTCCTGTGTGGGATTGTGCATTTGATTTTCTGGTTTCTGAAAAAGTGAGCATGAATGCAACTGTAACTTGTCTGTACGGCTGTCAGAAACCTTTCACATGGTCTTTGCATCTCTCAACCACCTTGTTTGGCAGGCCTGCTTTTGTGCTTCACTAAAAGGCCACCAAACCTGGTATGAACCATAAATTACCTCAAGTTTTACAAAAGAGTCAGCCCTGCCAAGTCTTTCAGACCAGAGAAGTTAGAATAACATTTGAGTACATCTGAATAACAAATTTTTAGGGCCCTCTGTAGCCTGCCTCCCTCCTCACTTCCCTCTCTCCTAGGGGTTTAGCCAGAGGTAAGCTGGGCTGTTGTAACCTTTAAAATCACCACAGTGTCAGAAAGACTGTAGTCAAAGATTTGGACCACAAGCATTAGGACTATATGATAACCATAAATTTTGTAATCTGGGACTTAGTTTTCAGAGTCTCACTTTTCTGAATGAATCTAGTCTAAGAGATTTTGAGAAGAGTAACATTAAAAAAAAAAGTGTCCTTTCTATCAAGTTGCACAACACCTTAGCTGCCAGTAAAAATGAAAATAATATACTGTACACACTGTCATTGGTTACAGGATTTAAAACACTGACACTAATCCCATTATCATAGTCCTGGTATCAGTAAACATTTGTTGTGCATTAGAAAGAACCCAAAACAACTAATGTTCATTAACTAACTAATACACTCAGAAAGAATAACCACCTTAAAGAATTCTTGTAGGCAAAATTCCCTCATTACTTTTTTACAAGCTTCCGGACTAGGATTTCTGAAGCTGTTTTTTAGTCTGCTTTTTGAGTGAGAACATATCCCATCCTTCCTGCAGGGCTTCTCTGTTTTTCAAGACCTCATCACCTTATGTTTGTACATAATGGAACTGTTCAACTGTGGCAATAGGTGGTCTAATGAAATATTACCGTACCATTTCTTCAAGGACTCCTTTGGCTTCTTGTGTCATTTTATACTTCTCAGAATCATAGTGTTTACTTTGGACTCTTTTGCTGGAATTGCTCCTTGGTGCCTGATTGATTTGATGAATCACTGGGCTGCCACTGCCCCTTGACCCTGTTCAAGAACAGGAATGTTTCTCCAAGGCTGGCAGCCTCTGCTCACTCCAGGAGCTGCTCCAGGTCTCCGAGGAGGAGCAGCTCTTTCATGACACATAGTCTGCATGGAGGAGTCCTGTTGACATCACCAGAATTGCCTTCACTTGCACACTGGTGGTAGGAGATGCAATTCGAGGAGATGTGAAAGGCACAGGAGGATGGGGGAAAGAATGGTCTTCTGCAAGTCACAGATCAAATGTTTTGTTTCTTCACCAGAGCCAGAAACAGATCACTTCGAAGATACACTAGGGATTTGAGGCTGTCAGCCTGAGTGCAGCTGGGACTCCAGCTGAGCTGCTGTTCTTTGTTTAGGAACAACAATTGTTCTCAGTCAGGAACTTTAGAAAACAGCATGTGTTTGGAGAAGCAGGATGATGCTGCTGTTGCTGTGAAGTACTGAGTATCCTCATGTCCGCACTCTGCAGTGACAGCTGAGAGCTCTCAGCACTTTGTTGGTAGTGTTCATCACCTCATGATTAGGTCCATGGACAATTAAGGCTTTCAGATATTCCCACACAGAAGTGATGAAGAGTTGCAAACATGAGGTTCTGATTCTCACTACTGTTATGAAGTGTGGCTGCTGAAGCATTTATTTCCACTTATAGTATTGGTCCATATGTGCACTCCCCTATTGGTATGCACATGCAGTATGGGGTTGCAATCTGAAATCTTTGGCCTGCAGCATCTGCTGGGGACATTCCTTCTTCTTCTATGTCCACCTGCTGTGATGCCAAAACAGTAAAGGGCAGTTCATGTGTAATAGCAGAGTTTCTTCTCAGCATTCATGTTCTCCCAGGATAATCATTTGTACTACAGTCAATAGATGTAGTAGTGTTAGCTTAACAGTGCTAATTAGGTAGCTGTTCCCTGAAATTTCTTTAATCAGATTTAGTTTGTAGACAGAAATGAAATGACATTCCTTCTTTGGGATAAGCTGTTCCACACTGGGATTGCACGATTGAAACAATGCTCATATTTTAAGACAGAATTACTTCTTGCTTAAAGAAAACGCATTTTTACCAAGAAGGACCTCAGAAACTGCAAGAAGTATTTAAAGAGACCTACTCAGCATCTGTAGACATGTCCTTACCTAATTATCCATGTGGAGACTGGAATAACTTCTAAGCTTTTTTTACAGAGACCAGTGGCTTTGTGAAATTCATTAATAGAAAGGAAATCAACATTATATACTTTTGCTTCTTTACCCTCTGTCTGTGCTGGTTCAGAAAGGAACTCACAGAACTGAGTATCACAGAAGCAAAGGACATCCAGATTTTGAAAGAAAAATAAGTCCTGCTCTAAAAGGGGCCAGCCATTCCTCCAGCACATCCATAGCAGGGGACAACTGATACAGACAAGAGGAAAAGCAACCACTTCCTGTCCAAACAGAAAGTAGGTTGCACAAAATTTGGGCAATATTGTATATGAGAGGTGACCACAAAATAAACTTTTGAAAAAATTAAACTTCATACTGGGTATTTATAAACTGGAGAGTGGTTTTGCAAGACACATGATACAATGCTTCTGCTCTGCTTCTAACGAGATTTGGAGTGTTTTTTATCAGGTATATTGAAAATATAGGACACCTGAAGACACTACAGTGGAAAACAAGAAAGATGTTTTGGGCCCTATAATGTGTTACTTATGAGAATAAATTGATACTGGCTTGCATGGGAGGAAGTGATATAGACAGAAAAAGGTCTTCAAATACGTAAAAGGTTGCCACAGAGTTTGGCAGTGAAGTATTGTCTATGTTTGCTGTGGATAGGACAAGAAGTAATTGGTTCAAGGAGCAGCTAGAAATACTTAATGAATTAGGGAAATTCTTCTGTCTGTAGCTGTGGTTAAGCATAATATCTAGGGCAGTTCTGAAATTCCCTCTCTGAAGAACAGACAAAGAAAATCATCTGTCAGGAATGGGTTGGGTAGAGGTTGCCTTGTGGGTCTGGACCATGGATCTTCTCTGTTCCACAGCAAGGATTTGATATAGTATAAGACTATTTTTCATTTAAATAGAAGTAGCAGACCCTTGAATGGCATGATTTTTTTCCTCTTGATTATTTTCCAACCTTTCTCCCTGAATGCACACCTTTTACTTTTATCCAAATTGCCATAGGCAATGTCAGTGTCCAACAACATGAAGGAAGATAATTAGTCTAAAAGATCTTACCTGCTAGAAGACAAATTAAACTCATTCCTCTTGGCTTTTCGAATCCTGCCTAAGACTTCTCATTAGATACTAATGAGAAAGAACAAAACCTAGCATTTGGGAAAATTGTGTTTTGTTCCTCTATGATCTTCTGGGGAAATCTGGGGAAACCCCCTTGACCTGCCTATTACACCATTCTTCATCTGCCCTTCCCTCCACTCATGACTTCCACACAGGCTTGAACATGTGTACCTTTAGTCTATCTTGGGCACTTAACAGATTTTCCAACACAGCAAAATGTACCTCAAAGTGTGCTTGTGCAGTACGTAGCAAGTTGTCCATGAGGCTTGATTAGTACTAATAAAGAACAAAGAAACTAATGACTGGCTTCCAATCCAATTGTGTCTTTTAGCTGAATTTTCATTCCTCATGAGCTTTATAAGACATCAAGGAGAAAGAGATTAGAGATCTGCTAATTATGAGGAAAGATTTCAGTCTTTTAGTAACTTACTAGTAAAAAGAGAATCCACATGGAAGAGAAAACTTAATCAATCCTGTTGGCGCAAAAAACCATATGTACTTTATAATCTTCAAAATGTCTGTCAAATTCAGCTCTGTCAAGTCAATTTAAAAACTGTCCAATGAGCTTAAAACTTCTGTAAGTCATTTACTAGCAGATGATGGACAGATGGAGAGCATGGTCGTGCCAGCTTCATTTCTTTGAGAAACTAGGATGTTTAAAAAACCTATTTCAGTTACTAGTTAATTTTTCACTGTAAAATTGATACAAAGCATGTTCTGTATCCTTAATGGCTTACTTCTTTTGACTGTTTGGATTTATTTTTTTTCTGTTTAAAACTTTTCTTCTTTAGACTACTGTTAAGGCAAATGATTTTCAGTCAGAAGAATGAAGAGGTGGAAGTCCTTGCTAATATGCATCATCACGATGCCCTCCAAGTGTCTAATTTTCTGAGGGAAAGCAGGTGTCTTGTGACCACTCAGATTGTTCTGCTAGTGATTTAGGCCAGTTCCAGCTCTAGACATCTACTGGTCTAAGTAGGACTACACTCCCTTCCTGCATCTGTCTGATAGAATAGTCAGGACCCTGTCTTCCTTCAAGATCTGTGTAATGTGATAGTCTGCCTGTGGTACTAAAGACAGGTTAAAGATAACTGTACAGCCTCACACGTATCACTGTTTTAAAATCAGGTTTAAGTTCACCACTGATTACAGATTTTCTTGTTCAGTCTAATTTGCTGTTGAAGCTTTGCCATTAACAATGAAGCACCTGAATCCAGAGCTTCTAGCAGGCTGTGTAAGAGCTCCTTTATTTTTCCATCATTTTCTATAGGGTCATGGAGTGGCTGAAGTGGGAAGGGACTGCTGGAAAATGTCTAGCCCAACCCCCCTGCTCCAAGCAGAGCCAGCTGGAGCAGTTACTCAAAGCTGATTTTTGGTTTAGTAATGAGGTTTCTTACATCCAAGCAATGGCCTATGTATCACAGCAGCATTACTAAATTTTTAGGAGATGACTTATATCTGTTCCAATACTGTTAATATCTCTAAAATTAGCAATGTCAGGTGAATGCAGCTGCTAGGATCCAGAATCACAAGCATTTGGGTCTTTCTGTTTGTCCAGAGTTTTGTCGCTTAAGCTCAGAAATAAGTCATTAATGAGTCATTCTGTTTGAGTGCCTTAGTGCAGGGATGGGAGTTAAACACAAGGTCAGCTTCGATGAAGTCTGTCCAGTGAACACAGGCAGTGAATCCTCCTGAATCTACACAGTCAAACAAATACTTGTTCCCATTTGCCTGGATAAAATTGAGTGCCCCTTGAAAAGCCTTTATAGCATGATTTTATTTATATCCCACTAGGAGTTTGTAAGAGAAATGTTCTCACTTAAAGGCTGTACCAGAAAAATACGGAATAACTATTTTGTTATATTCACTTTTGAGTAGATCATAACAGGAGTGATATTTTCCTTCTGCATCCAAAAGAACAGTTTTGTAAGTGCATACTGCTTTTGGCTTGGACTTGAGTTTTTCAGCTTTGCATGTCCTATTTTATTAAAGAAAAGAAAAATTGCTCCAAGAAAGACTGTTTTCCTTCACTAACTGAAAAGGATGTATAAAAAGTTAAGCCAGGTGTAGATATCTACTCAGATGGTTAAATACCATTTCTTGTTGGGTTTGGTTGTTGGTTTTCTTGCCTCCCTCCCTCTTCTCCTCCCCCCCCCCCCACTATTTATTATAGTAAATAAAATAATTATTTACTATAATATCTTCTGTCTCACCTATCTGGAAATAGATTTTTGCTTACAGCTATATCTGCAAAAGGGGCATTGTGGTACACAGACCAAATGGAATGGCCAATCCTTTATGACCAGTATTCCTCTAGGAAATATTATTTAACAGTTGCCCTCAGCTCAACATTAACAATCTCAAATCATTTCTGGTTTCATCTTTAAGAACCCTCAGTATTTCCTAGCTATGAACATGGATCAGTGGCCTTCATACTGTTCTGGAAGTATTAAGAAAACAAAAAAAGAGAAAAATCTCCCGAGCAAAAGGAATGTAAATGAAAATTGCCACCTGTGTAAACTCACTCTGAGGAAGATAACGTCTGTATTTTATGCATACATCAAACTCTTCATCCTGCCTTTGCACAAGTGAAGTAGGAATTTGGCTTTCTGGTTTTATAGTTATTTAATAAAAAATGCACAGCAGCAAAGAAAGCCTAGCAGCTGGATTCTGATGCACACAGCACAGCAGCTCCCCTGTGTATCCTGCCAGGCATCTTAGGTGGTTCAGATACTGGCTGATAGTCTCTGCAGACTAGACCTTACATTTCTGCAAGTACTGAGTAGGACCTGAGCAGAGTATTTTTCTCCCTCTGCCCACCTCTTTTGTGTGGTTCGTCAGTCAATATAAAATTTCGTGAGATTTTATTGCTGCTGCTTTTCCTGTACTCATTCCTCTAAGCCCCATCTGGAATGTTACATGTCTCTGTCTGACAGATTTCTGCTGGCTTTTCAATATCTTCAGTAAAGTGATATTGGCATAAACACTGTAAAAAAAGTGGAGGCCCCTTTGCAGCACAAATCATCACAATATGTCTCCGTCTGCCACTGAACCTGAAAGTTTTCTACTGGTATTTTTTGTCTGTGACTATTTTGAGTCAGAAGCTATGCTGTTGTTAACAGGAACTGTGCAATAAGTGCATTCTTCATCGTGAATTGCGTGCAAAGCCCTGTGCAAGTGAACATTTACTTTGAATATGTTTAAATACACGTTTGTCTATTTGTGTAGACATAGTCACAAGTGCTTTGAGACTGACCCAGAGGGTGAGTAAAGTGAGTAAAGTTAATATCCTTGACTCAGTAATCAACAGAAAGCCTATGTTAATAGACTTTATCAATTGAATTTCCCAAGGTTTTGTGCCTCAGAGCTGAACCACACAAATTCAGATGCACTCCCCCGCTCCTCACCATGCGTTATCTCAGTCTCATCGCCAGGGTTGGATTTTTCCCTTCCTCCATGGCAGCATCTCTGGCACTCATGAAGTTCCGTAACACTTTCTAAATAGCAAAAAAAGCTCTCTCTGATGGTTAAACAATTCTTTTTATAGTATATAAAATGCATTTCATTTAGTATGAAAATAAGGAGGATTGATTTTTTGCAATTTACTCCCTGAAGTGAAGTGTCATCAATAGAAGAGAATGAAAACAAACTTAAGATAGATAAGGTAACAGTTATTTTGGCATTCTCAGTTCTGTATTAGACAAGTTTAAAAAAATATCTCCTTGGCTTAATATACCTCAGGAAATTAAACTGAAGAAAATTTAGAAATCCCTAAAAGCACCCATAAGGAACTGCTATTTGATGCTGTTGGACTTGGAAAATAGCAATACCGATTCCTTCCATTGGCCTTTTTGTCATCATTTTTTTTTTGTTTCCTTCTCAGAATCTGATGGTTTGTCATGCTGACTGACTCCCACCACCATGGCATTGCTATGCACTTCCAAGATTTGTGGCAGGTAAAAAGGGGAGGATTTTCTATTTTTGCTATAGGTTAACCCTGGGAGAAATGGAACAACTTCTCATGAAATAGGAACATCACAGACATAAATATGTGTCATAGTCCCAGATGATGAAATAGAAAATTATGGTTATAGCAGGAAATTAAAATGCTCTGAGATTGTTTCCTTTTGAATTAATAACTGTTTCACGGTTTCAGTTTTATTTTACATTTCAAATGCAAAACATTTGCAATGTAAGTGTCAATGTTTTAGCTAAAAAATGAAATGTATGTATCTCAAAATTTTGAACATGTCAATGGAAAACTGGCAGTCATAATAAGGCAAATTGCCAACATTGGCTTATCCCACAAGGACACATCTATGTAGACTATTGAATGAACAGTAGAAGAGGTAAAGATGTCTCAGATACTTCCATCTATTACCTTACTTATTAATCACGGTGAAATGTTTACAGTTTCTTGCAAAAGTTAATCTTTCCTCTTGAGAAATCCCAGTCCTATGTCTTGAATTGTTTAGATGTCACAGCCCAAAGGTTTTCCAAGCCATTCCTCAGTGTTAAAACTTTACTAGAATATTGCAGGAAGAGGGACAGAAATGTACATTGATAATGTCTTTTCCATATCCATATGGAAATGCAGCATCACAATTGGACAGAAAAGTGAACTTTCTCTTTATAAGAAGGCCATATGTGCAAACACACATTAATTTCTTTTGAAACTATAGAAATTAATGCACTGTTTTACAAATATTCTTTTATTTCTGAAAGTACTACAAAAACTACAGTGACTCCACTCTGTTTTGGGAATTGTGCATGACCTAAGAAGTTGATATGAAGTAATAGCTGACATGAAACAGGTTGTGATTTACCAACTGCATTGTTAAATCAAAGTATTTAATGCTCTGTCAGGAGAAAAAACAGAGGGAAGAAAGTATGTATATAAATTATGGAACTAAACAATGCACACTTTTTGAGAAATAGGACCCACCACATTATGAACTTTTCCTGGACAGGAATGAAAATGAGCGAGCAACGATCCTTCCAGTATTATAACACTGCAGTGTTTTGCACTGGAGTTTCTTTAAGACCTCTTCCCAAACATTTCAAGCTCTGGGACATACAGGAGCACTATGAAACCCCAGTTTGTAGAAGAAAAAAAGCAGCGCTGGCACAAATGTTTCAGAAATAAGCAAGTAAGACTGTTTAATTTTAGTCTGTATGCATCATTAAGAAAAGAAATAAATCTTAAGTGCAGTATTCAGGTGTTAAATCTGGAACTAGATTGTACACAGATGCATTGGCATAAGGATAGGGGAAAGATTTTGTAGCACAGGCAACACAGAAGCCATGGAGCTGATCTGCAAACCTCAGTGCTTGAAGTAACTATCCATGGCTTTGACATGTATTCCCCCCTTCTCTGTAGAAGACTGAACCCAGGATGCAGGATTACTTACCTTGGCTATTTCTTTGGCTGTCATGATAGGTCAAGTGGATTTTTGCCACAGATGCCAGGCTCTGATTCCAGTACCTCTGTTGCACTATCCCTCCCATCAGAAGGCTGTTAATGCCACCTGGAAGAGACCTGGAAGAGAAGAGTTCTTCCCCTCCATGAAAGAGTCAAATGGTTCTGGATAGAACATTCCTGTCCAGGGCCTGTGATTTCAGTAAAAACCAGACTTCATGTCTTCCATGCAGTTGAGAATGGTTGCTTCAAAAACCAAAAACGGCTTCTCATTTTTATGTTACTGTAGATGGAAACAGAAAAAAAACAACCCTAAGAACTGAAAAGATTACATGAAAGACCCTTTAATCACTGCAGAAAAGTGGATATTATCCACACGTCTTGAAATACAATATAGTAAATATTTTGCCCCCGCATTGAAAATATTCCATAAATATTATTTGTCTTACTAATAAACTTAGTATATTAAATACCAGTGTAATTTGTTAAATTAGGCATTAGCTCTGAAACAAATTTCTGTACTCAAAACTGCAGATATGTTTGAAAGTCTGGACCTTCCAGTGAATTGGTCTCAACCTGCCAAATCTAACGAGTTAGCAGGATTCTTTTGATCTACATCTCCAGCATAGTGCCCCATGGTGGAATGAATAATTAGAATTTTCAGAGGTAAAAAAAGGAATATGGAAGCCTTCAGTTAAGATTGCCTATCTTAATTTCTCTTAAAGGGAGGTTAATTCATTGTTAGAGGAAATTCTGAACAGGAAATAACAGGAGCTGATTTTTTCATGTCAAAATGACTTGTGCCTTCTTGCTTTAAAAGGGATAGTCTTGTTATAAAGTCATTGCCCTAGTGCTCAGAATCTCTCTGCTTCATTTCTGTTCAGCTACAGCTTCCCTTTCCCTTATGTTTAGGAGCAGGAGCATATTGTCTTCTCACACCACAGGGATGGATGATGCTAGATATGAAGAACAGTAGGTTTCTTGATTGTCCAGTGATGGACAGTACAGCTTCTATGCACAGTTGGGACATCTTCCTATCTATAACCATGAATGGCTTAATTTCTTTCCACTTAATGAATAATACTGATTTAAGGTGTATTTTGAGTGTGGACACCAGTCTTTGGTGGAGACATCAAGTAAGCTGATCCAAAAAAATAATTTATCATTGTTGACGATCTTAATATTGTTAAGTAAACAAAGAAAACTATAAAGTCTTCAACCAAAAGCAATGAATTAAATTCTATGGAGGGATTTGGAACTGTAGAAGAAATAATCATTAAAGTGTCCTCTGTGTAAAATTGAGTTTGCTTCCATCTCACGTAAGTGGGAGCTTTACATTGATATATTAATAACAAATCTGAAAGCAAAGTGACTCTTTATTTCTGCCTTTAAAAAGAAATACTTAAAAAGCAGAATTTCCAAGAAGAAAAAGAAACCAAAAAATAACATGGTCTCTTGCCATTTTACTGCCTGTGTATGCTCCATTTCTCTGAAAATTGTGCAAATCTTAGCCTGAGCATTTAACAATGTTCTGGTTTTCTTCCCTGTCCTTTGCAAACATTGGAACTTTCAAAATGAAAACTGCTGATCTCTAGAACAGTGATTGACAGCATCTTTGGAACTTAATCTCACTTGAGAAAGCAATTGATCTTCCAATAGTCTCTAGTTTCAATTGGAGACACTGTCCCTATTTCTTCAGCATCCAGGGTGAGCTGCTGCATATAGTTAAACCCACTGGATTACATCCACATCCAAATGGGTGGTCCTTTGCTTCTGGCTGCAAGAACCTAGACACTGCAGCTGAACCTTTAAAAACCAGGACAGAAAAATTTGCTTGGGCTCCAGCTCTAAAATACTCTAAAGTACTCCACTCTCACCAGCAAGGAGTGCCTTAACAATGTCTTTCCATTGGAGATTTTTGCTACTTGCAAGAAGGCAGTAGCAGCAACTCCAGGAAAACTGGATTGAATGATCAAAGACTGCCTTGCATGAAACTGAAACCATTTTTCTCCACATTTACAAAAAAAAAAGGATTGATCTAAAATTATCCATTGTAGCTGCTGAAAGTGCCTGCAGCTTGCTAGCCTCTGCTTTGTTTTTCTTTTCCATCAACATTATTTAAAGAGAGAAAATCAGCTTCTAAAGGGGGTGTCAAGACTATATCTGCCAGAAGTTACAGAATGACTGTGTAATCTCAATAACTAAAATCACTTTCTAAGTTACAAGCTACCTTATTACAGCTCTTGCTAAGATTCGAGGTCTGATTTCCAATGCAGCCCTCCAGCTTCCAGCGTGCATTTAGCAGTGCTGAAAAGAGTTCAGAAATAACAGCAGGTGTCTGAAAAGAAATTCGCTTGCTTCTAGAGGAGAACACCAAACACTTCTAGCTCTAAATATATCAAGAAGAATAGATAATGATCAATGATAATTGACAGGAGAAAAGGTTGTAAAAGATCTGTCCAACTCATTTGCCTGACTCCAGCTGTGGCCAGTAGCAGCTGGCTAGGGAAGGCATCAAGAACAAGCCAAGCACAGAATGATACTTAACCTTTGCAAAATACGTAGATTTTTCTCCCCATGTGTGCATGTTCATATATGATATATCTGTACAAGAGCTAGAATGATCGATTTGGAGGCCACAAACATGGGGAGCATCCTGTACCTAAAACAAAATTGCAACAACACAACAGCTGATCTTTTCAGCAAGCAGAGGAAATTCTTGTACCTTTGATGTACCACATGAACCCATTACAGACACATGCACACAAGCAGTAAAAGCAAAGCAGGATATTATTTTTCTAACACACAGTTTTATGATGAAATATATACTATCCATTCCTTTCCAAAGTCTGTGAGAAATCAAGCCTGTCAATGAAATTAAACAGCAACAAAAGTTAAAATTGGTAAAAGGAAATTTTTACTGTATAGAGTGTATAATCAATCTCCAGAGCTCTCAATAGGAGAAGTGGGATTAAAAATCTGGGATATTTAGATGAATAACAATAATATTTACAGTTATGTTAGTGCAAAATAAACCACACAGGCACAAAGGCAGACCCACCCATTAACTGCCTGGGGCTAAAAAATTATGTTTCCCTTCAAGGAGTGCTAATGTATGGTTTTTAATGATAAATATTTGACACCTTCCTTTGGTGAATTTGATACCAGCAGCTTTCAAGAAGCAGGATAATGAATTAGAAGACCCTTTGGTTTAATCAGCACCAGGTTTCTTTTCTTTCAGAGTCCCCCTTCCTGATCTACAAGGGTGGTCTTCTCCACAATGGAAACAATGCTGTGCCAAGTTATTACATAGTTACATTTTTTTTTTTTTCAAATGGCTTTAGAGAGCAGATGTTCCCATGCAAGGACTAGAGCTCTTCCTCTATGGATGTCTGGAGCACAAACCAAACACTGAATCTTATCCAGCTATCACTCAAGTCCGTAGCAAAACTCCCACTGAGCTGACCAAGATGAGGGTTTGGCCCACTGACTGTGATAGCCTGTTCAGCTCCTGCCCCACTGTGCAGCTGGTGAGGAGTACACACAGATGTTAGCAGTCATGGTGCTCTTATTTGGGCTGCCTGATGTGCAAAATCACAGGTATAATCCCTGGGTGGATTTATTTCCTTTCTTTCTGGAAGAAAACATAGCATATGTGTTTCTCTTATAATGGAAAAATCCTTAAATACTGTGAGTTCATCTTAGCTTTTCAGAATTCAGTGGCTTATCCAACGTTTACCCAAAACCCCCATGTTTTAAAAGAGGTCAAGAAGTCACATCAGAACTTAATTTTAGGTGGGTTTTGGGATTTCAGGATTTACTGGTTTTCTGGCTGGCCCAAAACCAGTAAGATACATACAAGATATAACAAGTATTTTAGAGGTGAGGAAATTTATCACTGAATTTTAGTAGGTGGGAGCCTGATGCCCAGGGAAGTGAACAGAATTTTGGCTAGTATTATTCCTGTGTTAGTGGCAGAATCCTCACTTGCTCTACTCAGCTTCCCCTTGTGAGAAAAAACAGGTCCTCCACAGGGATTTCAGACTTTCTTACTCCATATCCATTTCTTTTTGGGAACAAGAAGTGCAGACTCTAAAATTTTTATGTATTTTTACCAGATTATGCAAATACATCTGAGTATCTTCAAAAGCCTTTAAAAATGTAGTTAGAACAATGGACACAGGTCAGAGGATGCCACTGCTTTGGTGAACCTGCTCATTCACAGCAATTTTGCTTTCTTTGGTCCTTCCCTCCTGTTTTTCTGAGACCATGTACTAGTGCTAAAGTGCTGCTCTAATGTTTTCACACATTTCCAACCATTTTATTTCCCTGTGTTTAATTTTGTGGGGGTTTGTTTGGTGCCATGAAGAGATTTCTCCCTATAGAATCATAAATAAGTGCTCGTGTTCAAAACTCTCATGAAGATCCATACCAGAGTTTTACAAAACTCTTGAGAAAGCAGATAAAAAGTTCTTATCACTCTATTAGCTGAATAATGTCAATCACTGATGTCCTTGCAGCTGTCTACAAGACTGAACATTTGTGTTGTTTTAAAGGACTCATCAAAAAATGTAGTGAAGACTATACGGCTTTCTTGTGCAATGTTTCGAGTACTCTCATGGAAATCAAAAGCCAAGGAAACCAAATAGCTGGAATGTTTTTAAGGCAAAGAAAAGTTAGAACTTGTGTTCACACCTCAAAACTGGCATTTTGACATGCTGGGCATTCTTATTTTTCATAATCCAATTCAAATTCCCCTCCCTGTCAGTAGTTTATATTCACAGGAAAGATGTTGCATGATAAGAATTATTTTCTTGTATTTTATTCTGTTTGGTTTGTGATGACTCACTGGTTGCTGAAATTCTCCAGCAGGAAGGCAATCCCCACTCACACCAACGAATCCCAATGACTCAGATGGGACTCAGAGAAGCAGCAGTTGCAAAATAAGATATATTTGTTCAAACACATGGGCCAAGAGACAATACAGAGAAGCAGGACCAAAATTTCTCATTCACAACGCTATAAATAAAATTTGTCATTGTTTGCCAGATAAAGACTTCATTGGGAATGATGTCTTGTCAGAGATACTAGGAAACCTGCTGTTTACAACCTTAGGAGACAGTGATTTTTTGGCAAAGCAACAGATGTCCTGGTTTGCTTGAAATGAACTGGTTTACAGCAAGGCAAGAGGCTTAACTAAGGGCTTGGGGAAATGGAGTATTTTCTTTAAAGAAAAACTTTAACTATAAAAAAGGTAAAGAGATTTTGGATTATAAAACCTTTTTACAGTTTATTTCCTATTATTAATTTCTTAAAATATATATATAAAAATGAGGATCTGACTAAATGAATCAGGACGTCAATTGATAAAGGTCCGTCCTTGTAAACAAATAAATAATTATTTACAATCTTTGGCAAAACAAAATGAAATTTCATCAATCTCACTCTCTCACACACACTTGCAAGGGATAAAAGAAGAAAAAGAAATAAACCCATCATAAATAATTTACATAGAATAGGAAAATTATGATACAGTCCAAATATTAACATCTTCATCCCTAAACTGATGTCTCTCTCTGAAAAAACAAAAAACCCTACACAGCCATTACTCATTACATTTAATGACGTCATCCTCCCTTCTGCTTGGAACTTGGGGATGCCATTTGAAACACCAAAAGAAACTGAAATATTTAAAAGCCTCATGAAGAGGATTTGTAACAAAAAAAACCAAACAAAGCCAAAATAAAAGAAAAACCAGCAACAAAACAAACTGAAATAAAATTTTAAAAAAGATTTGATAATATGAATACTATGAAATGTGCAATAAAGCCAGCAACTGTTGGTTCCTTTCTAATTAATATAGCAACAAAATCTATTTCAAGGGAGAAAAAGTTGATTTGACATTTAGCTCACTGTGCCCCAGAAGAAGGCTGAGGTACTGTATTCTTCCATCAGGTATCCCATCTATGAATAAAATTACACCAGCGTGTGTTCTTTTTGTGAACAAAGCTCATACAATTTAAACAAAGCAAAAATGTTAAACATGTCTATACTATTGTTTATCTGAGTAACTGTTGTATCTGTTTAGAATAAACACTGGTACCCCTTCAGCATTATTTAAGTTCTATATACAGCAGACATAGGTAACAATACAAAAATATTAAAATTAGGGTAACTGGATATATATTAAGGTTCCATTTGTAAATTCCTTATTATTATTCATTTAAAGTATACATGACTATAACCCACGGGACTATACTTAAGTGTAGGCCATGCTTTGACAATATCTACATATTTTGATATGCTTTCAAAAATAGCTTTAAAATATTATTTTTGAATGTATTACTGATGCATTATATGCTTTAAAATCAATTATCAGAGAAGGCAGCTTGGTGTGATAATCACCATAAATACTACCAAAATATTTATAAATGGAACCTTAAATTCATATGTTACCGAATTAAGTAATGGTGGCATTGCCACCTTTTCAAAAACCCACATCAGGATTCAGGATGTCAAAGTGCTTTTTGCAGCAGAGGTGGAAAAGTGGTTCAGGTTCATTTCGCTCCACATGGTCATAGTATATTCTTTATTACAAGGCAATGCAGAATATGAAGACAACAGGGCAACTGGAAATAATTTTTTGTAAGTCTGACAATAGTGATAGGTTCAGATGTTTAAATGAATCACTCTTCCCTTTCACATGAGAGTTTCTAGTTCAATTCTGTTTGGCCTGAATAAAGCCCCTACTAAGGAATGCTTTAGGTTGCAAATTTGACAGTTCTCCCAATTATAATTTTAAAGAGCACACTAAGAGTATCCTTATCAACTAAGCACCTTTTTGAATCAAGAAACAGTAATAATTGATCTTTAATAGCCAAAGTAATTTTCACTGTTGGTGTGGCCCTCCATTACTTCGCTAAAATTAGACCCAGAAGCTTTGTGTTACTAAAGTCCAGTCTTGATCAGAGCAAGGAAGTGTCAACCATACACCCAAAACATTAAAACACATTTTTCCTCACTTAAACATAATGACTGATAATCATCATCCCCCCTCTTTTTCTCCATATATATAAATACATTAAGTAATTACATTTTTATATGTAAACGTCATTCTTTTAAAAAGACAAGTAAACAAACAAACACGTTTTGTTAAGTTTTCACTCTACAAAAGTGTTCTAATGTATCAATCTGCTTTTGCTTCAGTGGTGGGTCCGACGTTCACGTTTAGGTTTCATTAGTCCTGGCTGTGAGAAGGCACTTGGGTGGAAGGATGGCTGAAGCACTCCTGGCAGCTGGGAGGATCCTGGAGAGTGGAGCACGAGGACAGAGGGCAGGAGGTACACAAAAATAGAAACTGGGAGTACCAGGGTGTACTGAGGTGTCTGGGTTGCATAGCATCTACAGTACTTTGCTGGTAATGCAGCAACCATTGCTCAAGCATCTGAAAGAAATGGGAGAAAATATCTTAATTGTGGTTGGAATTTTTTTGGTTAGGAAGTCAATCACACAAGAACTCCACCATGATACACTAAAGAGATGCAGCACAATGCTTTGTGCTCTTCACCTTCCTACAAATGGGAGGACATTTGTATAAAAACACATGCCTACATATAGAAAGAGAGAGGCACGTGTACGTGCAGCTATGTATCTAAATGTAGATACAAAATCATATACAAGAAAGCCTGGAAAAGCATCTTCTGTATTTCAAAACATTTCAGACAAGGTATTACAGGCAGACATTCTCATTAAAGATATCTGCTGTCTTTTCCATGCCTCTTGAAAGAGAGATGATCCAGCAGTATCTCTCTGCCTGCAGGACATACTGAAATAGCCTACAGAGGACAGTGGATACACAGAGAGAATTCTAAGCAAGTCTCTCTCAGAAATTTCTACCTCATTTTTTACATGTGGATAGTATTAAATATCTGGGGCTTATCATTCAAATTGAGATTACTGTAGGAGCAAGGGGCATTCATGGCATTTCAGCAAATCAATAGGATGCAAATAACAAATAAAAGCTATGATACTACAGATTTCTTTTCATTTAGAGGATAATTTTCATTTAGACACTTTGTGCTTGCGCCACAAGTTTTCAAAGGCTTCAGTGTTTTCCAGATGCTTTCTGTAACTAACCTCTGCATTCATATTTGAGGTCAGAGAAATAGACCATCTCTTGAGAGAAGACAAAAAGACCTAATCGTCCACCAGCAAAAGTTGTATCATAGATTGGTCCAGAATCCACCATGACTTGTTTCCCTTCATAAACTAGAACTCTGTAAAGAAGAACATAAATTAAACAAGGAGGATAATACAGTGTCCAGTGTAAGAGCTGGTAACAGTCTCTAAAAACTGGAACAGAATTAATTTTAAAAAGGCACCAGAAAACCCAACCTCATTGTAGGGATCACTTCTCATCCCTATCTCACACCCACCTGGCTGGCAGCCATAACACATTAATCAGAAGCAGTGGGGCTGCTCCTTAAGTGATTTTATGTACACCATCTGCAAAAGATTTCCCAGTTCTTTATTTAGAACAGTCATGTCTCCTGGAATGAACTATGTCATGTACTAGCATTCACTGATAAGCCTCTGTCCCAGTGAACTCAGGGGTTAGCACACAACCTTGTCACATCACTGAGCAAAGCTGTCTTTGCAGCTGTGTGAACAGCTGATTTATTTATCTTTAGGTGCAAGGGCCAACATCAGAAATTGGAATAATCCCTTCAGAGTCAAACAAAACATTAATTGGAGACATGCTGAATCTCATTTTCAGACATTTTAAGAACTTAATGGAAGCTGGAAGGATTTGGACACAAACAGCTAGACTAATAATTTGGAGAAGGAGAACTTGGATTTTTTGGTTTTTGGAGAATTTTTTTTTAATGTTTCAGTCATCCACCCTGGAGACAAAAGACCTCGAAAGACAGCACTTCATTTTCTTTCTTTATCAGAAAGACTGCATTTCCTCAAACTTGGATCCTCCTCTTCTCCTGGAAGACCTTGAGATAGTCAAGATTTTTAGGCTCTCAGTCTCCTGGGCCAAATGAGAACTTACTCTATAGTTTGTTAATTAGACTAGTCTCTGGAGGCAGGGATTAGTGTCCTGCTTCAACTGACAGTACATTGGTTATACACAGAAATACAGATGGCTTCACATGAGAATGAAAACACTTGAGCAGCTTCCTAGAAGTGTTTTATTTCCTGAAAAGTGCACAAAGACAAGTATGAAACTGCTCCCTGAAATCAGTATTTAATGGCTGGTGAAAAGAACAGCAAAAAAAAAAGACAGATTTTCATGTTCATATAACCTTATTTAACATAATTCTCAAAATATCAAGAACCCAAAACATATGGGAAGAGTTTAATAGTTCATTCATCCCATCAAAAAAATTACATAGCTCTGATCATGTTCATATGGAGTTGATATTTCTGTACAAATAGAATTGTTTAATGACTACATGAGCAAAATAATTAATTTATTTTCTATCAGAACACCCTTAAGTATGAAGGAATTTAATACCCCAAACCACTGAATTTTTCATGCTAGATTAATCTAATGTGATACCAGTGGTAACATCTTTAGTCTGACCCTATGCAGATTCTGTAAAGGAATGAATGCACATGAATGAAAAAAACAAGCTTCCTGTTGACCTGTATCAGTGAATGCTTTGCACTGCAATACACCGATCCATAAAGAAACTCCTCTCTTTCCAAGAAACAAGTAACTTAGTCTATCCTAATTTGTCTACACTTTGTCTTTCACAGACAAATGAAAATCCCCTGCACATAAGCTCAAACAAGATCTTTAGAGGTAAGGTCTGACTCTACCCCATGAAAAATATCCTTGACAGTTCCAGTAGTTAGTGGAAGATAAAACCGACGTGGGCAGTTAATGCTCAGTCTTTGGAACATCAGCTAAACAGCTGGGCTCTACAGAAAGTCATATGCCACAGCTCCTTGTGTGCATTACAGATGTGCTCATGGCCACTTCTGCAGTGCCTTGTATAAGCCACTACGGGAGACAGGATGCTGAAGTAGACAGGCCCTTGGCCTACTTCCCTGAGGCAATGCTCATGTTTCTAATTAATTTCATTCACTGAAATTCCACAGGCTGGGGAGCAATCTCATGTTCTAATCTTGCTTTGAGTTTTGCTCAGGAATTTTTGGTCTCTTTACAGAAAAGCTATTGAGAAAGAATTATATTGTTTTTTCTTTTATTTAAGGGTATTTAGCTGATGTAAATATTGAACCATCCGGACTAAATTAAATACATCTGAAAAGGAAAATAACTTATTCTGAAGATAACAAAATGTTCCCAGAATATTGGACAAACTTTCACACAAGTAACATAATTATCAGAAACAAGAATGAAACTGATAACATAGCTTTTAAAACAACAGAGACAAAAGTATTGCTACTAGAAAATGTAGAGGTACAGAAATATATCTTACTTTATTAATCCTGTCTTAGGCCTATGAATCAAATGCCACCTGTAAGCAGTATAATCTTTCCAGCCAATGTTCTTGGGATCATGCCACAAAGTACGCACCTACAGTAGGAATACAAATGCCTTATTAGAAACACCATGCTCCAGTAACTGTACATCCACCATAGTAACTGCACGTACAGCCAAAGCTTATTTTCTGCAGAGCATGAAACTGAAAATAGTTTAACATTTGACTGTATGGTCAAAAGGCTTCTTTTATGGGGCAAGAGTAATGGAAGTTTCTGTCTTAAACTGTTAATCAGTTATTCATCTGCAGTTTCATAGCTACAGTCACTGAAGACCATTACAGCATCGAACCTTGACTTCCCTCAGGAAGTCACAGAATCAGCCAAATTGGAATAGACCCACAAGGATCATCAAGTCCAACTCCTGGCCATGCAAAGGACCATCCCCAAGAGTCCCATCATGTGCCCCAGAGTATTGCCCAAATGCTTCTGGAACTCTTCAGGTTTGCACACACACACACCCATGCTGACAGAGTTGATGCTGCACAAGTGCCTCCAGTGAGGGAGAGGGACTGCAGCTTGCACAGATGTTACTGCCTGTGGTTGCTCCTTGAAAATTCTCACTCAGTAATGGTCCTATCAATTCCTATCCACATCTGAAGCCCTACTAACCTAATTTCCAAAATGCACAATTTCCTTCCATGGTTGGATCCTATTTGGAACAGCAGCAGTTTTTCTCTCTTTTCTTTAATTTCTTTTCTCTTTTTCTGTCAGTGGTTACTGTACTCTAAACCATGTATAATTCAAACAAGCTGGAACACCAAAGAAGTAAGTGCCAGTACAAAAATAACAAAGGATTTCTGTATGACTGAGACCTCTCACTCTTCTCCTTTTGATCACACCTCATATTCCCTTTTATACACGTGATTTTCTTTGAAACACAATGCGAATGCTATTACTGACACTACTAACAAAGGAATTGAAGAAAAACTGCTAAACCTCTGCAAAAATTGAGATGTGAAAGGAAAGTCTTTTTGAGACACATCCCTTATTTTTAAAATATTAGTCATGTACTGTTGGCCTGAAGTTTTAAATCTCTCACCTGTCCAGGGGTGTTTCCTGTGTGCCAGAGAGCATTTCGTAAGTGCTCACCAGTACCAGTTGTTGAATTCACTACTTTGAGTGACACACCAGAATAGCCATAAGCCCTGGTGGGTTTGTCCTCCCAATAGGTCTGAGTGACCTGTTTCCACATGAGAACATAAAACCGACTGCTGGACTGGTAGCCAAACACAAAGCCGGCATAGTCATCGTCACGGTCTGTGTTAACATAGAATGTCCCGCTGAAGTCAACAGAGCTGAACTCATCGTAGCCTGGGAGAGGGCAAAAGAGACAAAACATTGGGTTACAATGCTGGTTCCAGTTGCATACACCCAAGAGTCCCACCAGCTACATCCTAAATTTTGGCAGGAGTTGTAAGTGGTCTTTCTCAGTTTTCTTACCTGTAGAAGAGGAGATAATTACAGGAGGTAATTACACTTGCCTGCATGGAGACTTCTGGAGAGAAAGAAGTTGCTTACAAGGTGCACTGATGACAGCAGGCACTATACTTATATAAATTTTTTCAGCTGTGTATTTTATATATGTTACAGTCAGTGATGAGATGAATGGAAAAAAAATGCAGGCAGCATTGAGCTGTTTTTACTTTGGGCATATATGCTGTCTCTGTGGTTAGTCCAAAGTTTGCAGCACCAAAAAGGTGCATTTATCTATCTTTTTTTCCCTTTCCTTATCACAGAACCACTGGTTACTTTTCCAAAGATGATGACTTACATCTGATACTCACCTACAGCTATTCCAGGATCTGAGTTGGCAGTCTGAACCAGTTCCTTGCCCTGGTGGCGAATAACCCAGTTGGGATCAATCTGAGCTGTTCCCTTGGGGTCCAGAGGGACCATCTGGAACTTTCTGAAATCAGTTTCACTGATGGCATTGTTTTCAGGGCACACATCATAAATATCTGGAACGTTGTCATTGTCAAAGTCATCTTTGCAAATATCACCTCTTCCATCACCTGTAAGCAATGTGAATAAGCAAAGGCAATTATTAGCAATTTATCCAGCCCCAGTCTATACACCACTTTGGAATCAGGGTGGGAAAAGTTGGACGTTTGCTATGTCAATGTAATTCACTAATGCTTCCATTACATTTTCAGTTTGATTTGTTCCAGATGTGGATACAACACCACATTTTAATATGAGCTGTGCAAATCAATTCAAACAATAGCATTAAAATCTTAATCCTCCACACATTACTAAACCTTTCTATATTGTTGATCATATTAAACTTTATTTCAGACTCTTATAACTTAAGATTAATTCTGCAACAATCCATCTGAGATGCTTCAGATTGCAGATGTGCCACCTCTATGTCAAAAAAAAGGAGGAAGAGTGTTGCAGTAAAATATGCATACATGCTTAGCCACTCTTTCATTTGTAGGTAGAACAATTTGACTCATTAAAAACAGTTCTTCAGAAAAATGCATGAGAAAGCCTCAAGAGGAATGAAAAAAATGAAGTTTTGTTATATGAATTACAATAAGGTTTTTAGAGAACAAAAAAAATACAGTTTATCAGAAGTTGTGCTTCTGCTCAACTACTTTTACAGTCATTATTTTAAAAAAACCTAAAAATTATTTCCTTTCTTAGTTTACCCATAATATTAATGGAAACCAGGAGATGTGATGCACCTCAAATAGCAAGAAGTGAAAGGAGGCATCTATATAAAAATCTCATTGCCAATGGCTCTATTTTTCCATTGCATACAATAGCACAAAGACCTGAAAATAAAGTAGAAAACCTTGGCTAGACAGCTACAGAAATTAATTCCCAAAAGGCTCCAACTTTACAACATATTTACAACAATACCACTGGGTATTACACTGGGTGCTAATGCAAAACCAGTGCTGCCTACTAATTTGTTACTATCCTCACATAGCAGAGCATCTGCTTTTTTTTTTCCCCAATGTTTATGACTGCCCTAAGAACATGGGAATTAACACAGTGGGAAATAGCAATGACCCAGCTCATTCAGTACTGACCTACTATTAGATTTTCACAGAAAAATGGAAAGCTACCTTACCCTGACTGACCAACATAGCATTACCCAAGCATGGAGATCTCAGAGAGAAGGCAGAATGAGTTTCAGGCAACAGCCAAAGAGAAAATAGTAATTAGAGAAAACTGAAACATCTAGTATCTCAGGGCTCTCTGCAGCTCAGATACATGGTAAAATGGTCCCGTTTTCCACCCTGGATATCTGCCATAGAGAACTCAAAATTCTGACCAGCTGTGTGCTCCTCCACCTGTTTGTCTTAGCACTGATTGGAGAAAAGGGAATGAATTTCCTATTTTGTTTCCTTTGCCAAATCAAAGAGATAATTCTCAAAAGAATCTAATTATTCACTGAAAGTCCAGCTGATGTCATTTGGTAGTGAGTTGCTGCTGACAACATTCATTCTTTGTCAAGGAAAGTTAGAAAGTGTTTGTTTATCCAGTCACATCCAACAGCTCTCTCCAGGGTGTCATCTTTATATGCTAAAACTCACATCTTCAATAGCATGCAAGCAATTTTTGGCTTTATTTACCCCTTTTCCAAGATTTCTGTTGGACCTGCTGCTAATGACAGTGATGAGCTGGCTAAACTGATTAAATATATACTTTTTCTGAATCATTAATCCATACATAAATGTAGTTTCCCTTACAAGATCCAGGTAATGGATGACTTAACAAACTGTCTCAGCTTGGGGTCATCCTTATTATGGATTTATGAAATTAAGGGGCTATTCCAGGGACTGGCAAGTACAAAGATATTCTGGACACATACTATAGGACTGAAAGGTTATATAAATTAAGAGCTACTACTGAATACCAACCAGAAACTTCCTACTGACAGCAGCTGTCTTATCAGGAAATCAGAAAAGGCTCAGCATTTTATCTTTTTAAATGTACATAAAAACATATTGTGTAGGTAATAAATTCTGCTTTCAATTTCTACAGCATAGCCATGGAATGACTCCAGCAAGTTGTATAACTTGGAACAGGAATTGCTTACCTGTATTTATTGCAAGGGTCATTACTGTAAACATATTTTGTGGTTTTCAAAGGATCATAAACACTTTCATAATTAAAATTACAATTGTGAAGCTATCACTGTTTCATTATTTAAATAATGCCAAGCATAGAGAAGGACTGTTTGAGGTCACCACCAACATTTCACCAAAAAAAGAGGAAAAAAGAGCAATTACATATCCCTTTTTTAAACTGTGACATGTATATCATCAAGACATATTTAAAGCAGCCTATAAAGAAAATTTAAGAAAATATGCTCAGAAGTAATTTTTTAAAAATAATTAAAAATTAACAATACTTTTAGACTTTAAAAATCCTGGAAAATAGTCTGTTTTTCAAAATAAAACAGAGTAGTAAACCATATTTTTTCCATTTTAATTTTCAGATGGCAACTTGTTTTGAAACATCTCCCTTTTCATATTTTAAGACAATTAAAATTCAAGCTATTTGAAATATTTTCCGAGACATTTAGCATTTCAATTAAATGTGAAAATAAGAATATTTTAAAAAATAATGGATTTTTTGAGTTTCTTTTTAAAATTTGTTAAAGTTTTTCTTCTATAATTAAGTATGGGTATGTTTGAGCTCCTGTCAAAGATGCTTCCTAATGCTCTAACCCTGGACCAAACTGAGCAGTTCAGGTCCATCTAAGTCCACGGTGTCTCAAATGTCAAAAGCAGCTCAGTTTGATGTGAAGTCTCCCCTCACCAGATGTTAATACCCCAAGACCAAAATCAGATACTAAGAACTAAATGAAATTCATATGACCTTGTTCTTACCATCTGAATCCTCCTGCCCAGGGTTGTATCTGAGGCGACAATTGTCCCTGTCATCTGGGACACCATCATTGTCATCATCAGAATCACAGGCATCTCCTTTACCATCCTGATCGTGGTCAGCCTGGTTAGCATTGGGGATGTAAGGGCAGTTATCCTGGTTGTTCTGGTGGCCATCTTCATCTATGTCCTCATTATTGTCACACTGGTCACCAACAAGGTCATTATCTGCATCAGTCTACCCCAAAAAAAAAAATTTACAGAGTAATTTTATTATTTTCACTCAATGCAAAAAAACAGCCTGGTACTTAACTGCTCAACACTTCTCTTAAAGGGTTTCTGTAGTGACAAATGATACCACAATGACAACTGTGCTTAAAGCACAAACATAACTTCATGCTAGTATAGCTACTTATTCTTCTACCAGTGGGTAAGATCTGGTCCCCAAGATATTGCAGGGCAGGGCTTTATTTGCAGGTGCATTAAAGGAGTCATCACTGTACTTCCCTTTCATCTGAGACAAAGAGATCTCACAACATGAGATTTGAAAGGGAGCAATACAGAGCCACCTCTTCAGCTGTCCAGTGCAGGGACTGATAGCAATTCCTGTGTTCTTTTCTCTTCCCTTGTTCTGATGTTACCATTAAGGAAATTGTTTTCGTCATTTACCTGGTCTGGATTATGCATCAGTGGACAATTATCACACTGATCACCAACTCCATCACCATCTGTATCACTCTGGTCTGTGTTGTAGACGTAAGGACAATTGTCTCGTTCATTAAAAATGTCTAGGGGAAAAAACAACAAAATATTGAAAAAAACAAAATGACACAACATCCAACACACACAGCCATAGACTGTAGGAGTCACCAGTAATGAAGCAAGGCTCTTAAGGGGTTCATAAGCTTTCTGGTTGCTACAATATCATTGCTACAAAATGAAATAGTTAAGACTAATTGAAAGAAAAATTATGGTATCAATTCCATTTCTCTTGCTTGATAAAGTTTGCTGTATGTATCTTTCTATGCAATTTTGCTAAAATAAGGGCTGATTATGTCCTAAGAATTTAGTCCTTTTTCATAGAATAACAGATAAAGGGGTGGGGTATTTTTCTTTTTAAATAATTTGTTTTGGATTTTCTTCCCCCACTCTAAGAAATGGCACAGAACACACAGCTATTTCAGGTTCAAACTTCTGAAGTTTGGTATATAAACAACTGTATTAATGCTGCCTCGGCATTTAATACCTTAATTTTACCAGAACATGTGCATCATTAATTGCATAGCATGACAAATTTTCAAAAGAAACTGTTCCTCCTCAGGAAGCTTTATTATAAACCCAACAATCTACTTCAAAATTATAATACGATGAAAAGAAGCAAACACATGTTGGCATATCTGTCTGGAAAAGATACAAGGACCCTTTCCTATATTACACGGTCCCTAGGTATTTGCATACTCTTTCAGCCAATAACACATGATTGGATTTTTCTTCAAATGCAGAACTACCGTGAGTACTAGTATGAACCTGATGATCAGAAGAAGGATGAGAGGACTTCAAAATGTTCAGAAGCTAAAGTCAGATACACATCCAAAAGTTTGAAATGTTATTGAGGAAAACACAAAGCTAGATTTCTTCAACTTTTAGTATTTCTGGATCTTCACACATTTGAAATGCTGCAGGGATATGATTTTTGAACGATATTTAAGTGTTTTTCCCCCTTCTTAATTCTCACCAAATTGGGATTATATAGGAATGTACCAGTGGATGAAATAAACATTTTTAACAATGTTTTAAGATATACAAAAAAATGTGTATTTGGATTACTGTGAGCTTTGCACCCATTCATGGAAAAGCAGATTATTTTACTATGGATATTGTCTTAGCTGCATGAATGTTCTGATGTTCTTTTCCCTCCCTAAAAGGAAAAGTCAACACAAGTGTCATATTAGACCCTGATTACTTTGGAACACAGATGAAGGAAAGATTTTTCTTTTTTAAGATTACACTGATAAATGCTTGCTATGATTTATTCTTTAATAATATTAATTGTAGTCATTTAGGGACTGTATGGGCAACTATACTACACAGGACGGATGACTTCAGCCTTCTGTCTTTGAGCTGCTAGACCAAATTTTATTCCACGTATAAAAGCAGGCAGCCCATCTAACTGGGCATAAAGCAAAGTGCACTGGTGGAACAGCACCTAATTCTCAAAAGTTAAATCATACCATCTCCATCAATGTCCACAGCACATGAGTCACCCTCCCCATTGTTGTCTGTGTCAATCTGAGCAGGGTTGTGCACATATGGGCAATTATCACAGCGGTCACCAACTTCATCCTTGTCATAATCAAACTGACGAGGGTTGAACAGAAGAGGACAATTGTCCTAGCAAAATAAAAATAGAAGATTTCACAATATAAATCAGAACTCATGAGAGCATATTATGAAGTGGTAACTCCTGTTCATCTTGGACAGAGTTCAAAAGTCAAGTATTAATCCATTACTTTTCCAGTGGAGAAGCTGTACCTATACTGAAGATCAGGATGGCATCTGGACAGCCTGGCTCAGTGTCTGTTTTGTACAGCACATGTGAATTGTGTTCCATATCTCACAAGGAGAGCAACAAGCATTTTAAACCAGATCTGTACTCAGATATATAAATAAAGGTGTATCACTGGTACTTGTACTTTAGGAAAAAAACCAGAACATGTTGCAAAATGAGACCAACTTCAGCTGCATTTTATAATTTTTGAAAAACAAAGGAAAAAACCAACTAGAATTGTTACTCTGACTTTTTTGGAACAAACTAGTGTCAGTATTTTCAAGTTTATATCACATATTTTGATTTTTCACTTTAAACAAGTATTGACTTTTTGTTGGTTGTGTTCTGTTGAACATGGTAATAACATGTAAAAAGTTTTCAAAAATGTTAAAACTAAAAACTTTCATTTATCAAAAATGTTTTTGCCTGAGACCATTCCTTTTAATGGACTCCTGAAAACTTCCTACCACTTTAATTTCAAAATTTGCCAGAAGAATTCTCATGTTTCACACATTCCCAAAATTACACATGGACTTTTGCACAGGCATGAGAAAGTACTGTGTGAAACACAAAGAAGAAAGAAATAAAATCAAAACAGTGGGAGTGAGGGCTACATCAGTGTCATGGAATCTGAAGGGAGACATAAGGAAAAAAATCTTTAAACTACTTTTTCTCTGCTAAAGAGAAAAAACTTGACACTTATTAGGAAATAATTTTTTAGAACAATATTTTAAATTCCCCAGAAATACATTTCATATAATCACGTGCAACATATAGAGGCCAGTCAAAATCATAAGCTGTTCATCAAACAACTTCAATTAAAAAAAATATACATACTAAATCATACTTTATCAAATGATTCTTTGGATTTTTTTTTTTTTTTAATTTTCCAAATAGAGACCAAATGAACACAGCTCTTACCCAGCTTTAACCATCTGAAGCTCTAGAGCATCTAGGTTCCCTCTGAAGGGAACAGAGAGGAACAGTAAAATTCTAATACCAACTCACTCATCCTAAACATGTTCAGAAAAGCCAGGGTGAAGCACACTCTGAAAGTGCCTCTGTCTTTTTGTTGAATGTACAAGGCAACAGTTTAATACTAAGTGTCTATCTTTTAGGCTCTGCAGGTAAATGAATTTGTCTTCTGGGCAGATCTGAAGGAAAGTACGAACCAGGCTAGGTATTTTCCTCCCCTTGATACTGGCTGTGTTTATAGTTGTTATAGAAACAAGTTAAAATGAATGAAAATAACATCATATATCTAACATTCACCAGCTTTTCATATACAGTAGACTTGTCATTCTCCCATTACAATATAAAAAATCCAATACCACCTTCCATTAAACTGTTTTCATGTACATAACTGAACTCAAAACTGATACAGAGAACATAGTTCCTGGGGCTCCCCAGGCTGCTTTGCTCTGCACAGTACTACTCTCCTTTGACTGAACACTGCTTTACTCTGCACTACACATCATTCAGGGAAGGACGTGCAGAATAACCCAGCTGAAGCTCTGAACAATAAAGTTCACATCTAATGTAATGTTTTTCCTTAAAATCAGATGTTTAGGTCAAATGTACTGCAGACAGAAACACCTCTTACTTTGTCATCTTCGACACCATCATTGTCATCGTCTTCATCACAGGCATCTCCTTTGCCATCTTTATCAAAGTCTTCTTGGCCAGAGTTAGGCAGAAGGGGGCAGTTATCCTGGCCAAAAGAAATAATCAATACATTATGTTTACATTATGTCAGAATAACTTGCCTGGGCAGAGGAGTAGATATGGTACACCAGAGACTATAAAACAAGAGCAATCAGCAAAGTACTTTTTAAAATGCCTGTTTGTTTGCTGCCAAAGATAGTATTCATTTGCTGCTTTCATATTGTAAAGTAAGTAAAATGCATCTGCAAACAATTCTATTTCCCAGCTGCCATTAAAGTGACATTTCTAGTAAATTTTAGAGGAAACTAGCAGAGGACAAACACACCAAACACACAGACATGCGTGATTACATCAACTTTTTATAGACAATTCATGAGTTATGTTTGAAGATTATATAAAAAATGGCCAGGTTTGGTTGCCAGAAAAATAAAGATACAAGCCAAGAGAAGGTCTTCAGAAGCAGTTGTTCATATGGAAAATTACTACACAGCAATGGAAAGTACTACACAGCAATGAAGGGGAACACTCTAAGAAAGTTTTGAAAAAAGTGTCTTTATACTGCTCTGTAAAACAGTACCTTTGCACTCCCATGTCTTTAAAAATAAAAGACAAATGGATCTCTTTATTTTGTATCACAGCTTTGTAAAGAATGATTATTTTAAATACGCAATTCTGAAGTTACACTGAAAAATAAGAAGTAAAATTGCTTGCCAAACTTTTAGCATACATTTTTTTAAAAATACTAAAACCAGCTAAAATGGATTGCAATTCTATCACTTGCTATGAATAAATACATCTCTGGAAACACACTCTGTTATTCTCATTTTTACTTACATTTCAGATCTACCTCACCCAAAACTGAATCTGTCAATAGAGTCCAAAAATATTTTTTTGTAACACATACTCTAAAAAATGAATATTATAGTAAGATGTTTTCAGTCTCAGTGGTTCTAATAGTACAGACAACTTAAGAAAACTGGAAATTTTGTGATAAGAATCAAACACCCAAAATTTTTACCAAATACCTGTGAAGAGTCTTGACTGTCAACCTCAACACTGGTTACCAGTGATACAAAAAAGTTTTGAAACAATGAAAGAATTTATTCACACAAGTAAGTTAATTTTCAAACATTATCAGCTCAAGGAAAGAAGCTTTTAAAAATCAAATTACTCAACTAGTATATCTTGTAAAGAATATAAGGGCCTGAAAATTTGTGATATTTTTAAGGGGGTTTTTTTGGCAGGTGGAGGGGTCCCCTTAAATGAAGTACTTGTGCCTATCAGATCAACACATTACACAAAACATGAAACAATCTTTGGAAACAAGTTTTTTCCTGAATGGGTTCAGCATGTTATGTTTAATCAAAACTAGTGCTTTGTGCTACATCATGAGTGAACACATTGCAAATTCTGATGACAGGCACTGAAGGAAGGCTATATGAGCTGCAACAGCTGAGTTGGCTGAATCCACAATGAGCAGACATCAATTACAGTGAGGAAGATCAACATCTGAGGCCCAAATTTCCATCCATATCTGAAACTCTTCAGATAATAGAGCCCAGATTCACACAAGTAACTTATTCTCTCAAACAACCTGATTTCAAACTTTCCTAGTCTCTTGGTCTGTACTTGTTTTAACCACTATAGTAGTCTAGAACTCAGTCATTTTGCCTTTCCTCGTTTTATTAAGCAGAAGTTTTTGTGCTAGAACTTCAAGAAGGTTTATAGGTAGATCACTTTAGCATGGAGAAGAAGAAACAAAAATGTTTCCGGTCTGGGAAAAGAAGCCCTCAAAAACCACAGCAGACAATGCTTGCCCTTACAGCCATGACTGATCAGCAAAATACTTGAGCATCTGCCTAGTGAACACAGGTAATCCAGTGCTGTCAGGGGTCCCATAGGTAGATGTTTAAAATTGAACACCTGCATATGCCTTCTTCTCAGACAAAATTCCTCCATCACAGTTGCTTAATTTGCTGCTGCAAACTGTATGCCCCTCTGCACTGTGCCTGTCATTCAACCATCAGCAAGGCCACCACTCAGAACAAGGATCCAGGGAATTGCCTGTCAGGAAGTGCCTTTGCCCCTCAGCTGTTTGGGCCATTGTTAAACTGGTGAACCTGGAACAACTTTCATCCTGGTTTCATACAGCAGTATAACTGCATCGGGATGGGACCTACAAGGAGGCTCACCATTTTTGAGCAATTCCCACTGGAAGGAACCTCAGTCCATGAAACCAAGAAGGACTCACTGTGTGCTTCAGATGAGCACCGAACCAGGTCCCAGGGAACATACCATGGTGGACACACCCTACTAAATCTACCACACACCATTTTCAGGCTCCCTGATGCTGATTTTCTCATTGGTCTGTTAATGTTTCATTGTTCACTACAACAGCACAGCTGCACAGCAAGATTGGACAAGTCCCAGTTTCCAGGTGTAGAGGCAATGGTGGCAGGCAGGTCATGCTTGGAAGGGTGAGAGCTGGGACTTCACATCTCTGAAGGGTGAGAGAGGCTGAATCTCTCATCCTGTCCCTGTGAGCTTTTGCAATAAGGAGGACTCCTCTAATTACTCACATTCATTCCTAAGGCTCCTATTGTCAAAAATTATCTCAGGCTCTGAATCCATTTTTCACAGCATGTGGTCTGCTTAACTCTTTGAAAGGAAGGGGTAGTTCAAGAAAGCATTTAGAAGTGTAACCCTTACATGGCTGTCAGTGTCTTTTTACAAGGCATGCACGTAGGATTTCACACTCACCTAGACCCCAAAATCCCTGTTTGGCTCTCTCTAGCTGTGTGCTTCACACCCATGCTTTAGCTAATTCCTGCTCAGTGTGCTAACTCCATTCACAAGCATCCCAATCATCCAACTCTGCATAGGAAGAAATCCAAAGCAGAGGACTCTGGATTTAATTTTGAGAATCCTTTACTATATTTTACCAGATTAAGTGAATACACATTCCACAGCATCTCCTAGAAAATAAGCATGCTATAACAGCCAAAAGCTTACTGAAAGCAACACCAGGAGCATGAATTAAAAGTATTACTCACAACTCTTTAGGAAAAAGAGAAAATTCTGTTAATGCATCGTATTTTTATCAACCTTTTTCACCTACCTTCACACAGTGGTACGTTGCATTGGCAGCACAGACCAAGTTATTGTTAGGCCAGCCATCCAAATCTGAATCCTCACCACAGATGCGTCCATCACCAGCATACCCTGTCCTACATTCACATTTGTACATTGGATCACTGAAATGGCCCAGATAGATGCACTCTGCAGACTTATGGCAGCTGTGTGTCTTGTCCTTGCATGGATTCTCAGGTTCACAGACCTATATAATGATAGAGCATTATATAAATGATGGAGCATATTCACTGAAACCTGATAATCACAGCCAGCTGTGTGTGCCTCAACTTTGTCAAAATCAGACCAGTTATTTAGAGGTCTGAAGACCAAACGTTGTTTTAATTGTGGTTAGTAAATCATACTGCTCTGTCAGTTCACAACTCCAACAAATATGTACAATGAAAATAATTAAAAGAAACCACAGGAAAAATTGGACATTATTTAAAACGCAATTAAAGTGGTTAACAATTTCAGCACTGCATCTGCCTTCTTCCACATGTCATTAAACCCCAGAAACTAACTGCAACAGAAAGTAGATTGTGCTCACCTCTTTTCTTTAGTGTTCTGCCTGACAGCATAAAAGGACTATCTTATTTTCTTAAATCAAAGACACCCTAAGGAATTCTTGTGTTCACCTCATGCAGGTTTTTGTTACCTCTTGCTTATCACTATATTTTTCATTTACAGTATTTGAGAATCCTACACAGATGGTTTACATGTGGAATTCACAAGCTGAGCTAACCACAGATTGATTCAACAGCAACAAAGAGAATGCATCCCATGACTTCCACTTTAACATTTTTGTCTTGTCTAGAAAACTGTAGTCTTCAACCTCACATCCACTTCCTGCTGTCCTTCACCACTGATAAGTTTTGGCCCAATGGAATTTAGGGACTAAGAACTTCAGACATGTCTGATAACACTGACATTAACAGCGTTATATTTATGAAAATACAATCCTAATTCTTCAGTTTCCACTCTCCAGAATAGGTATGTAAACCTTGGAGAAAGGAGTGCAAAGCAGGGAAATGTTTGCTCCTGGAATTTTAGGGTCATTTGGTACAACTGTGCAGATGCCTAAAGAAAATCAAACCCTTAAAAAAGCCAATCATAAATTCAGTGTTTTGTTACTCAAAACAAAAATATTCTGGAACAACAGTTATTTATTTTAGGCCATTTTTGTTTGCTACCCAAGTTTATTTCAGGCCATCATTAAAAGATATTTCAGATGATAATTACTCAAAGCCATCAAATTCCCTTCAACATCACTTACTTGCTTCTCTGTCTTGGCAACTTCCAGCCCTACTCCATAGGGCTGACTTCCTTTATAGCGTGGAGGACACGGCAAGCAGTGGAAACCCGGGTTTGTGTTCACACAGCGATGGACCTGATTCACTTTAAAGCAAACATCTGACACAGCTATACACTGCAGGTAAAGAAAGAAAGAAGAAACCAATTAGATGGCTGTGTAATTCCCAATTACGAATTTTTCATGGGGATTGCCTGATGTTAATGGAAACAAGTCAATACCTCATCAAGATCCTCACAGACGGTTCCATTGCCAAGGTACCCTGCTGGGCATGCCCCACATGACCAAGACCCATCTGGGTAACTGTTGCATTCTGCCCCAGGAAAGCAAGGATTTGACAAACACCCATCTGGCAAAGACACACAAAACTGTAAATTAAGTAAGGAGGATAAAAGTCATGTAAAACTTCATTTAAGAAACAGGTATTCCCTGATCATTAGCTAAAACCACACTTGATGCAACAGACTCTTATAAAACCCCTAAAATTAGAGTTATTAAGTGCATTTAAGACTAAGTACTATTGATTTAATATGAAAAGATTACAGATTGCTACATCCGGTTGAATGCATTACAGCATATTGAATTCCTATTTAAGAAAGGCATACTTGTTCAAGAAGTCAGTATTGAGAACGTAGATAAAATCCTATAAAACAGCACTCAAAATAGTTAAATGTCCTCTCCTGAAACAAAGGTATAATTAGCAGATTCCTGTAGTGTCACTTCATAAATTACCTGTTAAAGAGATAACAGCAATAGTAATTGCTCAGGCTGAATAAAGAATGAATACCAACCAATTGGGCAATCCTTCTTATTGCACATATCATGCTGCTTGGTATCTCCCACACATGGCTTTCCTCCATACTGTGGCTCTGGGCTGTTACAGAGGCGAGACCGCTCACGAATTCCTCCTCCACAGGTAACAGTGCAGGCAGACCACGGAGACCAAGGACCCCACTGGCCATTCACTAAGATATGCAGAAAAGCAGAGCATCACAGGCAGTAAAGTGGGGACATCTGGTGCCAATGACAACCCTTCATCAGATCCCTGGCTAGAGACAGTTTCTCACTTCGTACATAGAAAGATGTTGGCAGGTGTTTGCACTGAGATAGCAGTATTTCAGAAACAAACAAATGAAAAATACCCAACTGCTTCATGGGCATTTTTTGGCCAATAACTCAAAACAGCATGCCATGCCATCCGGATATGCAAAGAGAAAAAAGGGAGCAAAAATTATATGAAAGGAAAGTGTGTGGAATGAAAGGTCTCTAAAAATGGTTTAAAAGTGTAGATGAGTAAGAAAGAATTATAATAATAATTAATGAATTTGTAAAAAATACATGCACAATTTCAAAGAAATCTGACTATTGGGGGATTCTGTCTATTCCTAACAAGTACAGAGACAGCTTCCTTTTAGAAAGAAAGTGTTTATTTTTGATATGCAGAGATATATCGCTAAAATGGAAATTTCTCAAACTCTCAATATTTAAAGCCAAATTATAACTTGGAAGGTTTACAAAACCTCTGACTGCATTGTTGACTTCATTTTCAAAGCACCCTTGTGTGTTACTTCACTCGTAAGATAAAATTATATTTTCCATTATAGAAATTCACTGTCATTTTGATCTAAACAAAGAGAAGGAATTCAGCTGGAATATTATTGTGTTACTTTTGATTCAAGACCACAGACACACCTGGACATGGAACCTTCTCACACTTCTCCGTTTCACGCCCATTTCCCACACAGTTTTTCCCACCCATCTGGGGAATAGGAGAATTGCAGAGGCGGATGCGGGTGATATTTCCTACTCCACAGGTTACTGAACAGGAAGACCAGGGAGACCAATGACTCCAGCCACCATCTTGACGAACTGCCGAAGAAAAGAGCAAAACTCAAGCAAACGGCCCAACTGGAGCAGTAATACAAACTCACTTGTGAAGTCAGCCTTCTAATGAGCCTCTCACCACGTCTGATGAATGTCCCATCTCTTTCCCACCATTTCACTAACAAAACCCAGCTTGCCAGCTCAGGTACTCAAGAACAGCTTTCTTAGGAATTTCAGTAACCAGTGTACGACTAACAATGATTTTAGACATTTTAATTAAAAATAAACTTTTCCAATGAAACAAACACTTGCTCAAAATGCACATTTGGACATCTAGCAGTCTCAGCTGCTAGATACTGCCTAATGTACTATATTAGCCCGGACATCGCAGGTACCTGCAATAGTATTAACTACACTTCTGGAATATCGTACTTTTAAGTGCCTTAAATATAAAAGCAGTTTGATATTTTGCAAAAATCCTCCATGGTTATTGTATTCCTAAACACAACTAAGTTAATGGGATGGCCCGACAATCAATGAATGGCAGATGTAAACACAGCCCCGTATATCATGGTTAACTAACTGTTGTCTCCAAACTGAGATCAAACAAAAGACTCCAGTTCATGACGTTAAAGAAAGGATCATTCATCATCTCTTTTTTAACATAGCTGAGCCCAAAATGTACATACCTATTAAATTGTCAGGAAAGGGAGGAATATTTGAAAGGGGAAAAATGACAAAGAATCTAATGACAGCTACTTTAATTGTGCATATTGAATTTCTCAAGCACATACTGTCCTGACATAACTTTGTTTTGCTTTGAGATATCCAAAGAAAAATTTTTTTAAAAAAGACAAAATTTTATTACTTACTGCGATGGTCACATTTCTTAAAGCTGCACATCCTTGTTTGGATGTGTGGGCCTGTACAAGCACTCCTGGTGACATCACACGACCTTCCTCGCATCTGAGTCCCAGAGCCACAGGTAACTGAGCACTTTGTCCAGTCTGACCATGGTGACCAGCCCTCCTCACTGTCATCGGCTGCAGAGCAAAAGGCAAGAAAAAGCGCTTGGTTTTCAAAGTTGCTCTATTATCCTATTCAGAAGATACTCACTTCTCTTTCTCTGTAGGATAAGTACTTTAACATTTAGATCTCTAGCTTTTCTAATTTTGCTTTCCCAAGCTGCCGTTGAAGTAAGGTAATTATGGTATGATATAATGAGAGGTTACTTCAGATAAGAATCCTGGATCTTCACGAACTTATGTGCAGTGTGTTTGCATGAAGCACTGATCTTTGGAGGAAGAACATCTTATCTCTAGAATGGGCTGAGCCTAAAACTGAGTCCAAACTGCCCTTGGCTTCAGAATATCTCAGTATGATGAGATGTGGCCCCACCTTTAAAAGCTACATAATAGTGAACATGATCAAGTGTTTTAAGAATTTGCCCTATGCTCTGAATGGGCGACAAAAGGTGAAACATGACTGGTGAGAAGCATGCTTTCAGCAGTTTATGCCCAAGGTGGCTAGGCAGGTTATCATGTTAATTCTAAGCAACCAATATAATCAATGAAGACAGACCACGTCCTTCAGCGGGTAACTTCAGGCACCGAAGTTACTTCATATGATCTTTTTACACACACAAGTTTTATATTTGATCTTACCTGCCTTGACATCTTACTTGTTTTGAGCTTTCAAAAACACTAGTAGTGATTTTATATAATGCCAAAGACTATCTGTCTTTCTCCTCAGCTAAATACTCACAGTGAGAGCAGACTGGACAGCATTCACCTTCAACAAAAGCTGGATCAGCACAGGAGACTGCTGGGCAGGTGATCTGATTGCACACAATTTTGGAATCCTAAAGGCAAAGAAATCAACTTGCTGATTTATGCGCACAGACAGAGGTAAATGAAGGTGGGTATGTGGGGAAGTTTCATGTGTGGAAATGTTTTGATTTGTTCTAACTACCATGGACATGGGGACTACTTTTTATAAATGTCATGAAGCCCAGCCAAGCTCTAAGTAAATACAACCTGACCTGGACAGCTGAACTGAATTAAACCCACTATCCATTTCTGCAGAGAAAAAGGTTTCCAAAACCTTACCTGGCAAATGCACTTGGTGCAGCTATCTACAATCCAGCTTTCATTATCTGCAAAGACACGGCCATCCTGCCAGCAAACTGGTTGGTTCTTCAGTGTTTTGTTAGGCCCAATCAGTTCCCACATAATTTGGTTCTCTTCAGACTAGAAGAGAGTTAATGAAAAGAAATTGTGTATTTCATAAGCAAACTGTTTTAAATAGACAAAACTGAGACACCACTGGACTTAATTCTTCCATTAAAAAAAGTATTTTTACATATTTATGTACATAGGGAAGATGATCTCAAGTATTGCAGTCCTGCATAGCAATTCTTCTAGCAATGGTACAAATACAGTCACACAATACTAAGGGAAATCTGTTCTTAACTGTTTGGCTTTCCTCTAGCACAGCTCATCTTTAGATGAGGAGATTTTAGTCCTGAGACATACGGCATAGTAATAAAATTCCTTCAGAAATAATTAGCTGATTCAGAATAAGAAGAGGGGCAAAACATCACCGTCATACTTCAACTATGAAAATCCCATACATTTATTTACAGTTTAGGTACCCCATGTAGCCACTTGCTGATGCATTCATAAATGGTGTAAACATGGTAACAAGGTTTTAACAGTATGCAGGCAAGGTTGGGATTGCTAGCTTTCCATTTCCAAACTGTTAGGAGGATTTCCCCTGTGTATGAGTGCATGTGTGTGTTTTTTTAAACCCAGTCTGTGAAAACCAAGTCTTGATTAAAGTGTTATACTCAAGAAATACCAAACTAGTCACAATGAAAAGAGGACATCTTTACTTTATGTAGATATACTAACAAGTGTTCATATGGAATATAGAAATCTCTATTAACTGCCCCGGCACAAAATAAGTAATGAGAGAGCACTGCACAGCAGACCTCTGTCAGTTCTCCAGATTTACAGGTACCTACCACTTTTTGGAGGTTATCAGCCAAGTTGTTCACCACAATGCGCAGGCCCGTGAGCTCTGTGAACATTGATCCCAGCTCTTCACAGGAGCGGTCACAGAACTCGGCCTTCTCCGGTTTCTCACCCACGTACTCCGTTGTGACAGCAGGGCTCAAATGAAGGATCTCAGTGCTCTCGTTGATGGTGTTCACTTCAGCTGGTAGCAAGAGAATGAAAGAGAAGAGCAGCATATACAAAGCTCTTCCACAGATTACAGATTCCTGCTGAAATCACAGATTGGCACCCATGGGTAGGGTTTAAACACATCTATTTTGGCACAGCTTCATGCTTATTATACCCATGAATAAAAGAGGAGTTAGATGTCAGCTGGTTCCAATTATAGGCTTTCCCTTTTCAAAATTAAGAGCCAAGCTGTGTCTCACATGACCCTCACTTTAAAATTGTTGGCACTGCAACACATTCATTTATGAAGAAGGCTAACAAAAGAACACAGTATCGAAAAAGCAAACCCATTTTATCCCCTCAGACATAAAATGATTCAGATTTGTTCATCACCTATCAAACCTTCTCAAGGCAGAGAAAAAGGCAAGGAGAAAGAGTTTCCTTGCAGAAAGTCATTGTCCTTGTTCTGTCCATAAATTCCATGGTTGGACCAAATTTGGACCATTATGCAATGTATACCAGACTTTGGGCTGCTCTATTTTGCACTGCCCAGAGTTAAGCTCAAAGGAGCTGTTATAACAATACTTTCATTCTGAAGTGAAATGGAGGTCAAGCTAAGATCAGAGTGATTATTTGATTTGTCATTCCAAACCCTCCTCCAAAAGGCAGATTGTAACTAAAACAGAACTTTGCATGCATTCGACAGGGAGAACTGGACATGTTCTAAAATAATTTCAAAATACATCCCTATCTACAGCAAATTCCTGAAAAATAACATAATGGAAAGCTTGATTTGTAATTAATAAAAAAAAGCACATAGACTACTACATAGAACAGTCTGTTAAACATTTAAATCTCCATCAGGTAAATGTCTTATGGATTCCACAGAAGCTTTCTCTAAGGACTTCATGATACACTCAAATTTGGTATCAGCTATACAGAAATCCACACTACCCTATCTCTCAACAAAGACTTATTTAACAGATTTAGTGACGTTGGAATAGCGTAAGGTTACCAAAGAGAAAAGACAAGCAAAGGATATAGCAATTTAAAAAGAAGAAATCAGCACAGGGACATGTGCCATAAAACATATGCTTCAAAACCCCAACACCATTCAGTGTTCATAAATCACCAAAGGTGGCCAAGCTTCAGAGATGTTAAGGGCTTTGATTGATGCTTTACCATACAATGTAAAGTGTTACATTTAAACATAAAAGGACATGAAAACAGGAGCAAAGTATTCTTCATTCATTTGGAAAGCTAAAAATAAAACAACAAATAACCAACCCACAATATGACATTAAGTGATTACTTCTCAACCAAACTTAAAATTATTGGCTTGATGTGCTTTTAAATTAGCTATGAAACATCTGCCCCTAGCCAAGGTCTACAAAGAATTATTCGCAATTTTCCAAAGTTGAAGCAACTGTCCAGCCTCATTTACAGGATGGGAGAAAACCACATAGCAGACCAGAACTCTCTGTGTCATAACAGTCTATTTCAGCTGTTTTTTGATTCCCTGGAAAGAATGCAATTTTCCTACCACATTGAAATATTAGATTTCTCAGATCCCCCCATAGCACTTCTCAGATCATTAATTTCATATTTTTCAAGCCAACATGGAGTGTGCCTTGACCGGAACATTCTGAGGACATTAATAAAGTTGCAATCTCAGCAGGAAACATAAACCAAAACTATGTTAGAAGAACTAAATCCTCACTTCCTACTGGTACTTGGCAGTGACTGAAAGAAGATGCCTGGGGATCACTGGGAAATCAGTTCTCTGCTGCTGGCTTCCTGCTAATTTCCTAAGGACCACATGATTATCTTTAAAATGAGAAACCAGAAGAGCAAAATGTGCATCCTCTCACATATGCAAATGTCATTCTGTTGATATAACTCAAGAAGGGACTTCATGGATGTGCCTATTTAGGTGTGTTTTTGTTATCTTTCCTATCCAGTGCAGTGTATAAATCCTGCCTAAAGGATTTGCAGCCACTACATGACAGGCATACTTTCCTACCCTTAACCAAACAGCATTCCCAAGCCACCATTTCACCATATGTCACATTCCCATATTAGGCTTAAAGATACATTGGGAAAACACAGTCACGTCTCTTTTTGTGTCCTCAGGGCTGAGGGATCTTCATTGGTAACATCTGCCTAGCTGTTATGGGACATTAACACATAAATATGTCATCTCAATGCCTGTACCTCAGCTCAATGAGTGGGCCATCAAAATGGGAAAATATGTATCTTGTGGTCAGTAACATCACTCATGGCCTTTCACCTGTGGTAATTGTCATTAGCAGCATCCCCTCAAATTTCAATACTGGTCCCAGTATTGTTTAAACCATGCATTAATGTCTTGGATAAAAGGACAGATGCCTCCTCAGCAAGTTCACTTATGACACAAACCTGGGAGGAGTGACCACTACCCCAGAGGGCTGTAGAGACCTCCATAAGGACCTCGACAGGTTTGAGAGATGGGCAGAAAAGAACCATTCTGCCCCTCTCCTCATCCTCAGCCGCATTTGGAGTGCTGTGTCCAATTCTGGGCTCCTCAGTACAAGAAAGATATGGAGCTCCTGAATTGGGTCCAGCCAAGGACTACAAAGGCAATTAAGGGATTGGAGCCTCCCTCTTTTGAGGAAAGGCTGAGGGAGCCGGGCCTGTTCAGCCCCAAGGAGAGACAACTGAGAGGGGACCTCATCAATGGGTATAAATATCTAAAGGGAGGGTGCCAATAGGATGGACCCGGACTCTGTTTAGTGGTGCCAAGCAATAGGACAAGAAGGAACAGGCGGATATTGACACACAGGAAGTTCCACCTGAACATGAGGAACTTCTTTACTGTGTGGGTGACTAAGCACTGGAACAGTTGTCCAGAGAGGTTGTGGAGTCTCCCTCACTGGAGATATTCAAGAATCATCCAGATACAATCCTGTGCCAGGTGCTCTAGGATGACGCTACCTGAGCAGGGACGTTACACCAATGACACCCTGTGGTCCTTTTCAACCTGACCCATTCTGTGAGTATGTAATTAAGCTGGATAGGCAATGTCAGAACCAGACATGCACATAACAGACCTCTTAAGTAATTTTGATGGCCTTACTGTGCTATTAGTTGCCTTCTGTTACTGCACGCAAAATTTCCATCTTGTAGTGTTCTCTTCGTGTTGCAAAGTAAAAGTAACAATACTGTGAATTATTTGCTAAATATTATAATTTCTAATAATTGCACTGGGAAGTAAAACAGTCAGCACTTCTTATGTGCTTGAGTACAAAACCTTAGCACATGTTTGACAAATAATCCTAATTATTTTATGAGGAATCCACTCCTACACACAGAGTGCTCCCCCCCGGCGGGGTAAGCATGAACTGGACTAACAAGAACACATCAGCCCATAACACACACGCCTTCCCTACCTCTTCCTTTGATTTCTTATTTTCCTGAGGATGTTTTTATTAACAATATTTTGGGATTCAAACCCAAAGCCTCCTTCAGACAAAGATATTGGCAATGAATTCAGTGTCTTTAAGAATGGCAGACTAGTTTGTGGGCTCATTGACAGTCAGCAGCAGAATTCAGAACCAACATTACCTGTCTTGTGCTCAAAGAATCAAAGAAAACTCATGTAAGAAAATATATATTTTCATACATATGCATTTTTCCTTCCATTTCTACTAATTTCCTGCTCAACACTTTTTTTCCCAACCTAAAAACAGAGGCTCAGAGTTATAGACCTAAGCAACCAAACTAAAACAATAGGCTAAAGAGTAGAGATGACATCATATAAACATATAACATATAAGTTCCCATTACCACCAAAAAGCAAGTAATTCTCCTTTTCATTTCAAAGAGGTCTGTTGCACAGTTTTAGGATAATATGTCACCACTGATATTTCTAATTTTCACATTCAACTGAACAGTATTAACAAGGTAACAAAAGCCTTACTTGACTGGCTTCTCTGGCATCCTTTCTTACGCAGAACATCCTCTATTGAAGTATCAAAGATTAACTGAATATTTTGCAAAAGACCCTGTAATAATAATTTTAAATAGCAATTAAAAACAGTAAGATCAATTTTTGAGTAACTAATAACTGACCTGTCCCAATCCCATGCTACTGACAAGATTCAGACATAAGCAAATACATAAAAAACAATCTACAAGGCATTAAACCTGAGACACAGAAACAGAAGTGGTTATAGCTTTGTTACATACAATTTCAGTACTATAAGCCACAAAGCTAGGTATGTTCTGAAACATGTTATAATAAAAGATATTAATCTGATATGAGCTCAAATCTCCATTTTCATAGGGAATTTTAGATTGTAGTTCTACAAGACATTTGTCATAAGGTCAAAGCCAACTTTCCTGCACCATCACACTTCCATCCTTAGCCACTTATTCCCATGCACCATAGTTCACTGCTTTCTCAGTTGTGCTGATGCTACCCTGAGACAGCACTCTAAAACCAGACTAGAATCTATTTCACTTGGGAAAAAAAAAACTCAAAGAAGAAAAAAAAATAAGTAAAAACCAGATTGTTTTAGTGAGCCACTTAACAGTACAGCTTCAGAAACAGTTGTATAAGCACTACTGATGGAGTAACTTAGTCATGGAGGCAGGAATGGAGAGACTGTGGGCAAGAACTTCTGATGTCCCTGCCAAAACTGGTCAGCCCATGGAACCAGACTCCAGCATGTCAGGCTCTGCCTGAAAACTAGATGGCATGACACGAGGAGAAAGAAATGGCTTTTTGAAATTTTTGGAGCCATGAGTTCAAGTTTGATATCAGCTGCAAGAGAAAAGAAGCCATCCTTAACGCAGTTGGGCCAGATCATATCACTCACTATATGATATGAAGCAGGAGGTTGTTTTCATTTGATAGGAAAATCAGAAAGCTTGTACTTCATCTCAAATATTTTCCACAAAAAGAAAATTAATCTCATTTACAGGGCTGATCAAAACTTTTTATTCTATTTATTTTTTCAAATTTTTCCTCTTTTTTTGATTTAAATTGAAAAGAAATATTCAAAATGGCAAGCCAGGATGTTTTGTTACAGAATGGACCAATACCACATGCTTCAGCTCCATTAAAAATTCTTTTTTTCCTTCTTTCAAATAAAAAGTAAAAATATTGACATGTTCTCATTATTTCAATAGATATATTTCAGTGGAAAACCTGTTCTTCAAGAAATATTCAAAGAATTCTGCAAGTCACCACAAAAATCCAACATCTCTAGAAGCCTTACATCTGGAAAAGAAAAGGGATGGTTGTATAGGAAAGCCTAAAAATTGGTTTTGCACACTTTCCCTGGATTTAGACTTTGCTTTGCCAGGCCTTTGCTTTCAGGAACCCCAAAATGACACAACACAAATATAGCAATTAATAAAAACACACTCTGAAGAGTCTGCTTGGGAACACCTGTCACCCCATCAAATCCAAGAGGCATTGGGAGAACAAAACTGTGCCTACTGCATCTTCCCAAACTACTTGCAGTTACCTTCCTACCACACCAGAGACCCCAGCTTCTCCAGGTCACCTACCCTGAAATGATTCTCCCGAGTGGACCCTTTCGCCACGTACAGCCTGCTGCTCTCTGCTTTCAGCTGCTCATAGAAAGGCTCCTCCAGGATGAAGCTGTCAATAAGGTCACAGCCAACATAGAGGTTGTAGTTCTCCCCTGTTATCTGCACGGTGAGGTTCTTCCACTGTGAGTCAGCAAGGTCCACGTCTTCCAGGGAAATCACGTTCTGGAAGCCATCCACCCAATAGATAAGGTCCAGGGTGTTGGCCCGGCCATTGGAAATGATCTCAAACTGCCTCTCACTGATGCCAGGACCCTCTAAAGCAAGGATAGTGCCTCTAGATTGCCTGTCCTGCCTCAGGGTGGCTGAAAGGATAAAGCCCTCATTCTGCCGTATTAGTTTTACGATCTTTTTTAATTTCTCCGGTTTACATGGAGGTATATGGTCAAACCGAATGAAACGATATGCGGGCGTAGTGGGGTCTGGGCCCCGGAACACCTTTGCTCCAATTGTCTTTCGGTTTATGCTACTGACTTGAAGTAAATCAAAGGTAGTCTCCTCTTCCTTGTCACCATCTGAAAAAGTTAACAGTGTGTGACAATGCAGCTACGAAAAGTCTTACAACAACTTTGTACACTATACTTAGTAACTGCAATTACGTGACAGACATTAAGGAACAGCAGAGTAAACCCAGTACTTTCCCACTTCCACAAATGGAACTGTTCCTACTAGCAGGCAAATGAATCATATTTACTACCCAACATTTTCATTTCCATGGCAATTCTCTTCTTCTATGTGTACAAATACTTTTGATTATATATTTAAATGTATGGCTTCATATTTTGTAGCACTATACAGTACATACTTGTATATATATGCTATATGCCACATATATGCCTACACATGGACGCAAGCAGCAATTTATTCATTAAATATTTCAGAGTATACGAATGGATAAGGAATTTGAGGCAATTTCTATCTTTTGATTACCAGATAATGGAAATCACATTATGAGGATACACGTGCCTACATGACAACCAGAAAAAAAGAGATTTGCTTTTTAAAGACTGCAACCAAGAAGTGAGGTGTAAATGAGGGTCTGGCATTGTGCCAATTTTCATTCTACTTATATTTGGTCTGTAGATGTCTATTTCTCCACCTCTATCTTTTTTAAATGTTCATCCCACACAGTGATTCTGTGTATGCTACTTTCATCATACACTTCCACCATACAGAAAAGTATATCAGTTATTTCTGGCATTATACACATATTAATCAACAATTTCTAAAGAAAGCAATTTTCAGATATATTGAGAAATCTTCATTTAGCATTGGCAAGGTATATCTACCACAAATACCCCAGACACTTCTAAAAAATTCCTTTATTATTATTTTTCCCATTGTAGTTCAGGTAAGCCAACATTTTACAACGACTTTTAACTTTGGGAGTTACTCTGTATCCAGTTAAGAAGTGTATGAACTTACCGTGAGCATTTGAGGAAACCCACAGGTTTATCAATACAGCAAGCCACAACAACCCTCTCCTCTTCAGCATAACTCCTATGAATAAATCAAAAAGTAGTAAGTATTGGGAAAATAATATTTATCAACTATAAATAGTGCAATTTTCCTCATGAAATGCCATAAACAGCAACTATACATACAAAATCAGAATTTTTATTTTGACTGATTCTTGTAATACTTATTCTGGGTCTATTCTTGATGGCAGAAGTAAAATGTGACATCAGGCAAAGGGAAGAGAAATTATAAAAGTTAAAGATCCTTTTAATGGAAATGTCCTTATTAAAAAAAAAAAATGGAAAGACATACAGAAAATATATACATTCTTATTTTCTCCATTAAATTTCAGTAGTTGGCATAGAAACCATATCACACTACAGGATATACAGCTTATTGCTAGCACATCTTTACTTTGGAGCACAATATTCAGCCACAAATCCTTGTAGGATAAAGAGATCTAAACTAGATGATGGTTCTGAGTAACAGGGATACTTTTCAGTACCTTTTTCAGTGCCACGATACAAACTCCTGTCTCTTCCATATATATACAATCCTCTGTACCCAACCACAGCTGGATAAAGTGACTCTTAACGTGATGCTGGGTTTGCCCTGTAGCACTGTGCAGTTATAAACCACATAATTGCATCTCCACATGTGTCTCAACTCACAATGAATGGAGCAGAAGCATTCCTCGGAATGTGTAGAAATCCAGTTCTCTGAGTACAGCCAAATAACTTCAGCACTGCCAACTCCACACATTTTTTGCAAAGACGCGGGGATGTCGCCAGCGCTTTCTGTCTACATTTTCTTTGTCCTACAGGGAACTCCTATTACCTGGCATCCCCAGGGTACCACCGCTACAGCCAGCTACCGGCAGCCGCCAGGATGCCTCCTCTCACCACTCGAACCCGGCGGTTCCCGGCGGGACAGACCCTGCCCGGACGGCGGGCGCGGCGGCGGCAGGGCTGCTGCGGGCAGGTGCCGCTCACCCTCCCCTCGCACCCCGGAGTCCCCGCGGGGTCGGCAGCGGGACGGCTGCCCACAGCGAGCTCCGAGCGGCCGGCGGGGGACCGGGCTGACAGCCTCCTCCGCCCCCCGAGGGGGCTTCGCGGCGGGCACGGCACCTCCCCGCCTTGCGCCTCACCTGGCATCGGGGAGCCGACGGTGCGCTGGGGCTCTGCGGGGCGAGGTCGGTCGGGAGTGGAGCGCGATGCGATGCGATGCGATGCGATGCGATGCGATGCGATGCGATGCGATGCGATGCGATGCGATGCGATGCGATGCGATGCGATGCGATGCGATGCGATGCTGCTACCGACACCGTCGCAACTCCCTCCCCGGCCCCGCGCCCCGCGCCGACGCCTTTATGGGCTGCGGGCCGGGCCCCGCTGTCAATCAGCGGCGCCGGGGCGCGCCCCCGGCTCGCCCCTCCGCGGCGGTGACACAGCCCCCGCCGCCCCCTCCCCACCTCGCCTACCTGCGGGGCCATGGCGGCCCCGGCCCGCCCCCGGCAGGCGGTGCAGGGCGGTGCGGGAGGCGGGCAGGGCGGCAGCGGCTCCCCCCGGGGAGCGGAGCGGCGCGGAGGGGCGGGCGGGCAGCTCGCTGGCGGTGCGGCGGGGGCCGGGCGCGGCGGAGCCCCCGGGAGGCGGCGCCAGGACCCGCGGCGTCCCGAGCCCGGTTCCCGAGAGCGAGAAGAGAATCCTCGGCCCCTCCGGCGGCGCTTGTAGCCTGAGAGCTCGGTGCTCCTGCCGCCACCGCGGCAAAACCCGGCCTTCTCGAGGGCTCAGTTCTCTCATTTTTATCCTTTTTTATTTTTAAATTGTACAACAGACCAGACCCGAGACTTGCCCCGGTCATGTTCCCCGTCAGCTGGAAAAGTGCTCACTGTAGGGCAGACAGCAGCTCCTCAAGTGAGCCCAACACCTCTGTCCCGCTCTTCTGCGCAAGAAGCACCATCCCCTTTCACTCCATGGAAGGCGTTGAGGGCTTACTGAGGTGTGCACCTCATGGAGGGAGCCTTGCCTCGGGGCGAGTGAAAGCAGCACACAAGAAACCTCACTCTTAGGCTGATCCCTGTCACGTTAGGAGGACTGGGAAATACCTCCACAAGCAAGGACTCCAGTCACAACCATTGAATTTTAAAGGTCAATATGCTGACGAGCAGCCAGCGCATCTTCCAGCATCATGCTCCGCAGGGAGCAGTAGGAGGGATCCCTGTAGTAGGTCTACGCACAGAACCTGCCGTGACATGCGGATGCATTTCAGAAGTCAAAGAAGACCATGATCCCAGCTGCTGAGTCGTGAATTGGGGTTTCAGAATATCTGTGAAAGAATCCTGCAGCTCATGCGAAGAAGCATGGATTTATCTCAGTTGCAGAATCCAAGAAATGTAGCCTTGTCAAATGTAGAGGTAGACAAACTTCACAAATCTTAAAACAAACAAACAAAAAAATTCCCCTCCCTCCCCAAAAAAGTCATTAACTTTGCCCATCACAATTTGAAATTCCAGTAGAAAAAAGTGTTGATGTTTCAGAAGTTAGAAGACTTCAAAAGGCTCAATCTGTCACTACAGCAGAAAATGCCAATGCAAGCACTGCTCCCTTTCCTTTTGCCATGGAAGCTCCTTCCAACTTGGCTGGCCTTGGCCTTGCAGGGTAGCAGGAGCCAAGGAGCCTTCCCCTTTCTCACAGGGGCCAGAGGACCGAGCCAAGCTAGGAGGGAGAGGACTTTTTTGTCTTCCTAAGACATTTGGTTTTCAGTTTTGCAAAACCTCAAGAATTTTAAAAAAATGGCTAATGATGTTCACAAAACCTCAAATTCTACTGGGTTTACTCATTCCCCCTGCTATATTAAGACTTAGTCTTTATATCTATATATGTATCTGTATGGTGTGTTTTCCACAAGACTTTGAACTGCACTGGGATAACTCTCATCAGGAATCTGCTCTAGGATTACAGTTGGAGAAGAGAATGCAACAAAGTGTTTAAGAGACCAAGAAGGTATCTTTGAGATAGTTTTGTGAATTATTTGTACATTTATATTGAAAGCCTTTTTACAAGAGAAATTTTTATGTCAATAAAAGGACAATAAAGAGGCAAATTTTATTGTGACAGCTTTTAACCAGCTGCCTCATAACAAATCTTTCCATCTCTGTGAGTGTTATAGGAATGAAGGATCGATAGCATATTTTTTTGAGCTGAGTGGTTTATATATAGGATGATGACCTTTGAGAAGACAGTTTTGACTGCATTCTTTCCACAACCGTGAAAATGCTCACTGCTCACTTTCCGCTGGCCACCTTGGAAGAAGTAAACATCTTCTTTCCATGATTCCTGGTGGAAAGGGTCAAAGAAAAAAATATGCTCTCTGCTTTCTGCAGCGAGCCAATGTAACGTTCACGTGTCTCAATTTACCTGCTTTTTCAGTGCAAAGGGAAAGTGAACAGTGGTAATGAGAGAGATTATAAAGCCAGACTTGCTAACATATAGGAACAAAACTGAAGTAACAGTAGATCTTACACTAATGGTTTTCTGTAGTGTTTTACCTTTTATTGCATTTTGCTTCAGACCAGCACATCTGACATGAGCACAGGTCCTTAACTTCTCATTTCTTTATGCACCTCCCTTTGCTGTTTTCAGTCTACTGTTTTCCTTCTGGTACCAGCCCTAGGGACTTTCTGTTTTGAGTCATGTAAACATCATGCAAGGTAACATACATTATTAAAAATCACTGGGGAATGTCAGGATTCTAGTATGGCACTATCTCAGAAAGAGCTGTGATTTGATGGATCTCCACCAAATATTCCATGGTTTTGCCTAGGAGTTTATCACTGACATTCTGACTTAGCTTGACTTTGGGGAAGACTTGAATTCTCCTAAATTAGAAGAAGTCCCAATAAAGTGGAATATGCTATACATGCTATATATTTTTTTCTTCTACTGCTTTTCTGATAAATTTGAAACTTCATGCTTTGGCGTGATCCAAAAGACAAATTTTGTGACTTTTGCTGGGTGAAATTCTGATCATTTTTTTCCTTTTTCTGACAAAAGCATCCCCACTAGTTGAAATAGATCTAGTTGCGTGAGCATGGTAATGTCCTTCAGGTTTTATCCTGCAGTCCTGGATTTCACCTGATGCTGATAAACATTCTTACTGAAATGCTGTCAAAAAGCCATGAAGAATTTTTCTTTTATTTCTTCCTGTGGTGGAGTTTGATTTTCATAATTCACTATACTGAGGCTCCAATACTGAAACAGATGACTTCAGATTAGCATGTGATGCAGTCACGGAGTCTTTTGAATGAGCTTGTAGGGACAGAGAGAGAGAGCTGGGTGGTTCCTCTGACAACATGTTGTAAGTACTCCAGCTAAATGCAGATTTTGAGTCCTGGAAGAGAAGACACAAGGGAGAGTGAATTCATCTATGATGAAGGAGAAAGTTGCTTTTGACAAAGCTTTATGTATGCTTTAGTTTAAGTTCTGGTGCCAGATAAAAATGGGCATCATAATCAGGTACTTAGTCTTCTGCTCTTTGTATCAGAGGAAGAAGTGTTTTGGGCTTGTTTTAAACCTTCCTTAAGTAATTTCCAGGTATAAAATGTATCCAGATACAAATGTTAATGCATTCTGTCAGAACAAATGGCCATTGACTGCACAAGCCCCAGCTGCTATGCTTTTACAATAAACTTGTGAAAGAGGGAAATACTGCTACCACCTGTTTGCAAACTTCATTTTTACTCAAAAAAGGGCTGTACTCAAAAACTTGTGCAGTGCTTTCAGCAGGGCAACTGTGAGTTTAAAGCTAAGCCCATGTTTAAGTGCTCTGTACACTGTTTCCTGTATGATTTAACTGGTGTCACACGGTAAGTTATGGAAAGAGCAATACATAAATGGAACCCAAGGCTCCTAACTCATGGTTGGAAACTTGAATCTGGAAACTCTTTTTTTTTCCCTGTTCTTGCAGTACATGTGACAAAACAAATATCCATCTACAGTTAACAGTGTCCTTAACATTTTTACAGAATTTTTGTATTCTCTCCCCACATGTGAGCTGCTGAACATACTAAGACTGCCAAGTATTTTCAGCCTACAAAAAGGAACATTTCCCTAGCAAGTGCAGTGCAAATGAGCACTGAAAATGCTCTGTAAATCCCATGTTGCTGCTCTGGGTTAAAAAAACCCAAAACCTTTTACCAGATTCAGAACAGATTTATTACTCAAAGACCTGCTTTTATTAAACTTTGTTACATAATTTCACAGTCTATCACAGAAGTATTGATGTTTTCACTTATAACTGGAAAATAATAGGTCACTATAGCACTGACTATGAAACAACTAAGACTATCCTTTTTATCCAGGCTGTAATATTAAAGTTTTTATTTTATTTGCAATACTGTGCTTTCTGTATGTCAAATGGGATTTGGTCTGTTGTATCTACATATGTTCAAAACCAACCCAGTCTCAAAGCTTTTAGATTATTTGGGTTAAATCCTTATTTAGAAGTAAAACATACTGAAGTTGACAGTAGCCTTAGCTGAGAGGTAATTGAATACAACTAAAATTATAACTTCAGTGGTCCAGCTGGATTCTTAAAGTTGTTTGGGGGAACAGATGTCATTCATTTCAGGAGGAGGTAGAGCCAAACTACTTTTGAAGGCTTGGGCCTAGTTTCTTTTCATTTAGTTAGGTGAAACAAAATACGAAATTCTTACTGAGAACTTAATAAGTTATAACAAATGTTTGAATGATCTTAGTCTAAAAAGAATTTTTTCTTACAATGAGACCCACACTTTTGTTTCATCAGAACTATGATGGGTCCTTGCCTTACCTGCATGACTGCCCTGTGAAATGTGGGTTATTCCCACTGCTGCATATGTTGACTGCTGAGAGGGCCCATCCTGAGGGGACTTGAGGTGCAAACACAGGACAGGACCTATTTTCTTGGCAGACATGCAGTCCCATGTCCAAGGGTGCTGCCTCTGCTATGCTTTCTCCCTCCTTCCAGCAAGGGCCTGGGCATCTGAGCCCTTTTCCTTGGCCCCCATTTTTCTGTACGTCCAGGTTGGCTGGCTGACAGCAAAATATGGCCTCACCAGGTACAGTGTGTCCATGAAACATGGGATTCACGGAGTCTGGAGAGATTGGGATGCACAACTGGCTAGAGAAACTGAATGAAAGAGAGCTCCAACAGGGCAAGAAAAAAACGTACTCAAAAGAATTGAAATTGATTGCAAACAAAATTGAAAGGCCACAGAGAACAGTCTGGGGGTTTGATATCTCTCCATGTGTTCAGAACTCCCACAGATGGAGTCATGAGTCCCACAGGATGAAGTGAAAAGATGAAAGAAGGCAATTCATGAAACTACTACTGCTGGCTGTGTCTCTAACTAGGAGAAACAGTGTCATTAAGCTGTGGCCTGATAATGATTATGAAGATTAAAGCTGAACAAATAATTCCCATATATATTTTTTTACTCTGTGTTTTTCCTCTTTTTCCCCTCATAAGAACATCCACACTCAGACCACATTTTCCCCTAGCACATTAATTATTTGGGTGTGCTCATATAGCCATTACTTTCATTGTTGGTAAAAATTTGAAATCCAAATCATCTTGCTTAACTGTAAGTGATTAGAGGAGTCAGATGGCAGCATTTGCACTCCCCAGTTAGCACACCATCACTTCCCGAACAAATACTTGGCCATACATATTAAAAGTGGGACCTTTTACAGCACTCATGCTTACAAACATCCATTTTGCTCTGAAATAGCTCTGAATGAAAATAAGGAAAAGAGAGGAAATACGGTTGATGATTGTGGCACTTCTGCAACTGGATGAATGTTTTTGCAGGTGTTGGGATGATCCTGTGTCCGTGTTGCTGGTGGTGGAATCCTCACATGTTGATGAGGTTCACTTGGTGTTCTGTTAATGCACAAGGGTGTGACTGTTCAAAGATGCATCCTTCATTGCATTATTGTGTTACACTGTGATGAAGACACTGAAGTTCAGACTCAGCTTGGGTACAAATATGTAGCTTTACTTCTTTTTGTTTGGGTTAAATATATACTGCAAGCTAATCCTGTCATCAAACACCCCTCGTTCAAATACAGCAGAATGCCTTTCATTTGCTTTTAATTTTAATTTAATACATTTTTCTCAAAAAAAGAAAAAAGCAAAAAGCAAACAAGAAATTATTCACTTAATTTTAATTGTTCTTACTGTTATTTTGAATACAAGGGGGAAAAAGAAAAGAAAAAAAAAAGGAGGAAAATAAACTAATAAAGGGTATTGAAAAAGCATATACCCTCTGAGGTGGAAGAAAAGGCCAGGCTCCCAGAGTCAGAAATGCCCAAAATTTACATCACCAAATAATTTCTGTACCAGGACTGTGAAGGAAGTGGCACCAGAGGTTCCAAACCCAGAAGTTTACTTACGCAGTTCTTACTATTAGACATGTGCCCACTTATAGGTCTAATCTTTTGCATATTTATAAAACTCTGTCCAAAGACCATCTAGAAACCAGCTCAATGACTGCCTTCAGAAAAAGTCGTGCCTGAGGCAGTTTCCTGGCTACTTATCTACCAACCTGGATGACTCTTTATTAAAAAGTCCAGCTCTTGTAGCAGTTTTCATTTACTGCATTTTAACTAATAATTCTCCATTTGCCACTGGGCCTTAATGTTTTGCTATCAGCTGCAGAATTAGGTATTTTGCATTTTCCTTCTCTACAAGGTCTATCTTAGCATAAAAGCTACTATGAGCTTCCTTTGGTTAATACACCTTGCTTTTATCCAGTTTTTCTCCCTATCTTCATTTACTCCTTATTTCAGTATTTTTAAATTCATTGTGCTTTACTGAGATCTGATTCACTCTCTCTTCTCCTTTATGAACTATATATTAATTTTACCTATTTTCTGTGAGACTGTCCCAGATGAGACAGACTCAAATTACTTACTTCTGGGTTTGGAACCTCTGGTGCCAGTTCCTTCAAAGTCCTGCTGCAGAAATTATTTGGTGATATAAATTTTGGGCATGTCTGACTCTGGGAGTCTGGCCTTTTCTTGCACCTCAGATGTTATATTCTTTTTCAATACCCTTTATTCCTATTTTATTTTCTTTTTTTCTTTTCTTCCCTTTTTCTTTATTTTTCCCCTTTGTATTCAAAATCATTTTTCAAATATGAACACCAGAAATGGATGTAGCTTTCCAGTCAAATAAGTGACAAAAATATTTTCCCTGTTCTTCTTGGTATTTGCCTGTGTATGTGTGGCCAAGGTATAAGTGCTTTTTCATAATCCTGTTGTAGTGCTTGATGAATTGTTCAATTAATTATTGCATTATGACCCTTTACAAATCTTAATTAGAGTCACTGCTTCCTATGTTCTCATATTTCATTGAATTAAATTGTGTGTTCTTAGGGGACACCACCTCAAATATTTATGTAATCTGAAGACCTCGGCAGTTTTGGTATTTTATTTCAAGTATGTACAACTACTCAACATGGCTGCAATGGGAAAAGCCCCTTATTGGACCTGTCTGCAATACTCTGTTCAGCCACCCACAGTGAAGATCATTCACCTATAGCTATTACTGCAATCAAAACAGTTACTATGCTCTGTTTACAACTGCTTTTTATCTATGATGGATCTATGGTGAAAAGATTCTTGAGACAATAATGGGCAGACTCAATATACGTCAGCAGAAGAATTTAAATTTTGCTCAGAAAAGCCTTTAATTATTTTCTTGATCCTGCTCTCAAGGAAAACTAAATTTCTGTCTTTGAGAACATATTTTTGTACTAGCTTTCCTACTAAATTTCTTAACAAGTGCTCTCTTTGAATTGAGATAGAAAAAGTCAACAATATTTTTCTTCCAAAGTAAATAATGTAACTTTGATCAATTATTTTGTTAAATTATGCAAAGGTTTTTTTCTTCCTTTGGGCCCCAGAACTACTGTGGCACTTTGAATGTACTTGAGGGTGGCAGAGGTACCCAACTACTACCCTGTGCATCCCAGAAGTATTGAAGTGTTTTTTACATAAAGCTGGTTATATGTCTTTATTTATTGTTTCAGACATCCAAAATTATACTAAAATGCCTTTGGCTCCCACATTCAAAAGTAAGTAGCAACAGAACCTCTGTGTTTTAAGCAACTCAACACACCTTCAGAGGACTAGTTCCTCTAGTGTGTAAGTCTATGGAGATGTAATTCTATAGTTCATTAGAAACAGGCTTTTATGAGGGGCTGTTTTTCAATTTATTTATAAAACTTTGGAGGGAAAGTGATATTTCTGCCACTGAATTTTGGATCCTAAGTGAAAAACAACATGGCTGTTTGGAGTAGCTCTTCTTAAACACTTTTAGACCTTGCTTAAAACTTCGGTTTTCTGTATGGTTTGCAACATTTTACTTTGTTAAGAAGATGCTACAAGATAACCTATAATTCTGTTCAGGTTTGATCTTGAAGAAACATTCCTGGACAACTGTTATGCATTTCTCTTCAGACATAAAGTGTGCACTAAGGTGTATTCCCTGCATCAACCTATCAGTAAGAACTGTAGCTACAACCTTTAATAACTTATACCTGTGTGAGTCCCCTCGGGACCACATTCTTACATGTAATGGGGACCCATTTTCAATATAATAAAGTTTGTGTGTTCAAATTCAGTGAAAGTTTATAAGATATTTAAAAGCTGGTTGTTTTTCACACCATCAAAGATGGTTAACTAAGTCCTATTTTGTGTCCTTTATTAATTTCTCAGTGCTGTCTTTCTGTAATTTTCTCAGATTCACTTCCAGTATAAGTAAGTCAGTGGAATATTAGTTGTGTCTACATTTTTTGTGCCAAAATTAGATTAAGGTTCTTTGTTTGTTAAAAATCAAGTTTCTAGTAATTAATAAAAATCTGGCTGCCTGACCTGTGTTTAGAATTAGTATTCTAGGCTCTTGGGTTGAAAAGTAAAACTAGACACCACCTCTAAAACAATGCATTTCACTCTGTAAAAGGAAGTGGTGCAGTCTCTTTAGCCAGCCTGGGGTGCCTTGTATGGAGTAGGATATGTTCAGCCAAATACTGCTTCCAGTCTCTTAAACCACCTTCTGAAGGGAGCTGATGGATGACACATAACCAGAGGATGAGGTTATTTGTACCACATGTCCTAAGTGGCTTTCACAGGGTTGCTTTTTTTTATGCTGAAGTGTAAACTTGTCTTTCCACCCTTCTTTCTCCTCAGAGGTGTGCATCACTCCGATGTAAATAGGAGTGTAAATTTGAGTTATGCCTCTGTCTTTATTGTTATGTGTTGCTTAAAAGACTGCTGTGAGATGATCAGTACATTGACAGCTTCAAGACATCACAGAGAAACAGTAACAATTAAACTTAGAGGGTTGTAGTTCAAACAAGCCTGAAAGACAACTGGCTAATGATATGAGTAGTGCAGCCATAGGTGTACAAGTAGCTCATTGACCATTGCTACTATCACAGTTAAGAGGTTGTCTATTATCTGTTAAATATACAATAATGATTTCTGCTCCTGGTAGGGCACAGTCTGACTTTATGTTATAAATCTGCAGTGATTAGTTTTAACAGCAAAATCAGTAGCTTCCAACAGCCTTATATATATGGTCTCCAAAAGTCATCTATGGAAGAACGAAAAGAAAATTATCTCAAATTATTGTTGGAAAAAAGACAATGAAAGTTGTTTTCTGAGGCTTGGCTGGTTAGAATGCAGATTTTCTTAGAAATTCAGTCCCAGATATAATTAAAACGTCATTAGACTTCTGCATCACTGAAGTCTGTGTTAGGTTGAAAACACAGCCAAAAGGAAATGTGTTTTAGAACTTTCGTAACAGAAGGCCAGCCCAAGATCTTCTTTGATCTTTACTGGATTGCTTTATAGGCAACCTATTTCACAACTGCATTTAGTCATCTGTCTTCATGATAAAAAGCACATTTGGTGTACGTCTGTGCATTGTAAAAGCGGTAAGCAGGTCATGGCACAGCACCATGGAAGGAGAATTTTAAAACTAATGGGACTGTGCTTGCTGAGAAAGAAAAAAATGTCAAATAGGAGACTGAGACTTTGGAAAATTCCGATCGTGATGGTTTGAGAGCTGCCCTAACTATAAAAATACATATTTTTCTCACTTAACTCAGAAGCTGGTTATACAACTCTTAGCTATGCCACTCTTAGTCTTTCTGTGGTCAACAGAGAGACACAGGCATTTCCAGAGAATGACTTCCCCCCTCTTAAAAGCAAGTCTGAAATGAGCAAGATCCAAAATGCTTACCAAAGACCAAAATTAACAAAACATGACTTTAAAGATTGCAGTGATGGTAAATGACTGAGTTGTCAGAGTTCACACATTGTTCTGATAAGTCTGAACACAATTTTTTCCTTAATGCTGCTGTGTATCCAACCTTTTGAAGGCCCTTTGAGTCTTTCCTGCTTAATCTCCATGAGTTAATAATTTGTTCTTTGACTAGCAAGTTGTTACCTGCTCTCACAATTCAACATGTGGCCAAAAAAAAACAAACGTGAAAAATGCAGGTACTGAAGACTAACAGTGAAGAAAAAGAATGAATGCCTAAAATTCCAGAACAAATTAATGAGGACACTGAGCCCGTCACACGGAAGCAGAGAATGTGTTAAATTCAGGTATGGATTTGGATGTTTAAGTCATTGCTGGACTCAGATTCTGAAGGGGAGTTAATTTCCCATTGACCTTCTTAGCTCTGTAAGAGCAAGATAAACCCAGACAGTCAGGCTGGTAGGGTAAAAGGTGTAAATTATTCCAGCTCTTGTACCACACCTCATTATTTAGAGGTTCTAAGAGTGATACAAGACCCAATGAAAACACCCAGGAACTCCTTCATGTCAAACATTTGCCCACAGGTTGGATCATCAGTACAGACTTCTGCCAAAAATTGCAGATACTAAAGAGTAGGAAAAGCAGTGGCCGAGTAGCGATGCAGGCTTTGGACAAGGATGGTCTTACCCTTTCCTGCAGGTTTCACACATATCTCTTGGGAGCCATGAACTCAGACTCCTGAAAGTTCAATTCTGCAGTGAGGCTGCTAAAACGATTTTAAAAAAATCTCTATCAAGTCAGTGTCTCTCTTGGATGTAATTTCTTATTCTCTTGCTACTATACTCCAATGTCTTTCTCTTAAAGAAGTGCCATTATCTGTCCCCCATGTGTGACACCAATCACATGATGTCCTTCCTGACTTCATCTCTCTTGTCTAGTACCCAAATGTCCTTCTATCTCCTGACCAGCACTAGTTTCCTCCACTCCTGACTCCCCTGATCTGATCTTCAAATAACTCCCAAACTACTTTCTCAGCATTTCCAAGTAAGTCTACTTGCTCTTATAATTGAATTTTGATATTTTATTCCAAACGTGGGGATACAAAGCTGCTTCTAAATGATGGTTTTTGTGTGAGTTGAGGATATCAGATGTAAGATGTGCTCATTCCAGCTTTAGAAACAACCTTCCCAAGTATTTCTTTCCTGAACATTTCTAAAAAAATATCTCTGGGACAGACACGAAAACAGAAAATTTTAATTGAGAGTATCAGCATAGCAAATACTTAAAAGCTAATAAAAAGAGAATCAAATAACCTTAATGCTGAAATGTTGATATCTATGCTGCTTGTGACCTTTATATCCCATATGTAGCAGTTGTTACTGGATCCCTTGGGATAATCCAGAAGTATCAGATTATCTACACTACCAAATATTAAGCAAACAGAAGAGATTTATGTCAGTAGGAAATAGAAGTTGACCCTCACTGCGTAGGAATGTTCCTAGGAAGGGAGGATCAAGGAATTTTTCCTAGTCAGACCATGATCTGTTGAGTGATTATTCTAATAAGAAATTTATTTCTAAATCTCTGCCTAGTCCAAAAACCTGAAGTTAAGTACAGTTGGGGGGAAAAAAAACCTGACAAAACCAACCCAAAACCTGACAAAAACATCCTTGAATCCTGTACTAATTAAAAAATTATTTTGCTCTTATTTTATGGACAGACACAAACTGAACTGGCATCAGTACAGTTTCCTAAAGCTTAAAGCTTGAAAGAAAATACACACAGTTCATGTTTCAAGCAGGCAACATGAAGATAAAAAGTGATCCTCATTGTATAAACCTCCAGAAGCAGGAGGAGCCTTGCAGCAAAACTTAGATATCCCAGAAAAGTGGCATGCACTTCACACAAAGTCATAAAAAACTGCTCACAACGTGTAGCTGATCCTTTATATTTTTCAGGAAAATTTTGCATGCCTGACATTTTTTCTAGTCAATTCTGTGTATTCAGCTTACAAAAAAATGTTCAGCTAAAAGTAAACTCTACTGGTGAAATGTCTTATGCTTCGTGTGCCACAAACATATAAGATTTTGTTTTGTTGATTCTTTCACCCATGACACTTGGGAAGTCTCAAATGGTTACTACTAAATTGTATCCTGGAGACTGACATGAAAAGAACTTCTCAACTTAAATGGACGGCCATAAGTAACTCCTCATTATAGCTACATTTGGCAGGGAGTGGGAAGAGGTCACTAAACTATACATCAAACTGGGAAGTCGTGCCAGGAAAACATGCATTTCTGTAGTTGACACAGCAGTGTGCAGTGTCTCAGCATTCTAGTGTATGGACCAAAGTCTGATGTCCCTACTCAGTTTTTAATCATTCTTTAGTCAGAAGTGTCGCAGAATGAAACAGGAACAGTGCCAGAATAAAGACTGAGTTATAGTTGGGATTGACAGTGGTTTACTGTTTCAAAGATGACTATTCCAAGTACTCCAAAATTCGCAAAGAACCCTGGCTGTTTGGAAAATTGTTGGACTCCTGAGGCTGCAGGTAGGGTTAGTGTCCCAGGTCCAAGCTTATTTAAGCAATTGATTCCAAAGTGCCCCCCTCCTGTACCCATGGAACAGCACACAAAGCCACTTGATCCTTCATTTTCTATGTACAACTAAGCCTCAAACCTTGGCTCAACCTTTCTCAAAAATCAATCAAGACCTTTTGGATATGTCTCAAGCACATAATAGCCATGGCCTTTTAAGCAAAGAGGTAGTGGGAAGGGGTTCACATAAAATTTTTCTCAAGGTTTAAGTTAGAAGCTCAAAGACAGCCAGGAAAATGAGCCGAAAGAAGCAACACGTTAATGTTGAGGCTTTGTGTCTGTTGAGTAGCAAAGGAGCTCCACACATGGACTGACTCAGTATCTGTAAGGCTCAAAGAAACAGGTAACCTAAACTTATGTTTGGTGCCTCTGGAGAACCTGCAGTATTCCTGCCACTTACCAATGGGTGTGTTCTGGAAAGTTTCCCATGGTCATTTACAACTGTACGGAATGTGTGTACATCTGTGTCCTGAGCCATGGGTTGTCCAGTCTGGGCAATGACAGAAATGTGTTATGCCTACTTTCTGGCCTGCAGGCTGGATTTCTTTTCCAAGAAAATGAAAAAATGAGAATACATGAGGTCATAAGGAAGGGCCTAGAATTTGCATAGATCTCATCCTGATGTTGTTTGAAACATGAATTATATAGACACATGCAATATTTTGAGTTGGAAGGGACCCACTCAGATCATCAAAGTTCAACTCCAGGCCCTGCACAGGACAGCCCCAAGAATCACTCCATGTGTTTGAGAGCACTGTCCAAACGCTTCTTGAACTCTGTCAGGCTGGTGCTGTGACCACTTCCCTGGGGAACCTGTTCCAGTGCCCAACCATCCTCTGGGTGAAGAATCTTTTCCTAATATCCAACCTAAACCTTCCTGAAAAAAATTCAGGCCATTCCTTTGGGTACTGTCAATGGTCACCACAGAGAAGAGATCAGTGCCTGCCCCTCCTCTTTCCCTCATGAGGAAGTTGCAACTGCAATGAGGTCTTCAGCCTCCTCTTCTCCAGGCTGAACAGACCAAGTGATCTCAGATGCTCCTGATATGGCTTCACCTCAAGGCCCTTCACCATCTTCATTGCCCTCTTTGAGACACTCTCTAACAGTTTCATGTCTTTCTTACATTGTGGTGCCCAAAACTGCACAAAATATTCAAGCAGAGGCCACCCCAGTGCAGAGCAGAGTGGAACAATCCCTTCCCTCGTCCGGCTGGTGATGCTGTGCCTGATGCCCCCCAGGACAGGGTTGGCCTTCCTGGCTGCCGGGGCACTGCTGGCTCATGTTCAACTTGCCGTTGACCAGGTCACCGAGGATCCTGCAGGGCTGCTCTCCAACCTCTCATTTCCCAGTCTGCACGTACAGCCAGGATTGCCCCATTCCAGGTACAGAATCCTTCACTTCCCCTGTTGCATACGTCTGCTATGTACATGCAGAGCTGAAAGCTTGGACCATACCAAGATGTCATAATATAGCTATAGCCCAATGCATATAAAATCAGTTCTGTGTTTTTGGGCACAAAAGACTTTTTCAAAGTGTTTGAAGATCTATAGATAGATTCCAGTTTTAGAAATGCTTTTCAAGGAAATTAACACTGATGTACTAGCTAGGATTATCCCTGCATAGTTCCTGACAAACCAAGCTGAATGTAAACAAGGTACAAGTCACTAGGTTGTCTGCTCAAGGGATCCATCATACAGATCCTGTAGAAAAAGCTCTTCATAACTCTTCCAGATGCTTCTCAGCTGTTTTCTTGGGTTATGCAGTGCAAGAGGGTGCTCCAGAGACAGAAGTGAAGAGAGTGGGTACATTCATTTCATTTCTTTGTTTTCAGAAGTTGAAGTTTATATTAGATTGAGTAGCAGCTTTTGTGTCCTAAGCTCTGTAATAACAAAGTTCAGAGAATTTTCATTTAAACATAGTTAAGACCATAAAATTTTAACACTGTATCTCTTTCCAGGTTTTTTTAGAAGTCTCTTGAAGGAAATTTGATATTCTAAGAAATTTCAAGAAAATTGAAATAATTTGTCTCTGAGTATCATTTTTCTCTGAGTTCTAACCAGTCAGACAGGCACTGAGGAACTCCCATGGCTCTTTCAAGTCCATGTAATTTAAAAATTACAAACCATGGAAAGTTAAAAGTCTGCAAATAGTGTGAGTACATCAGTCCCCCAGTTGTTATGTAATGCATATTTTAATTGAGAAAAAATGTTATTGATATTTATCATAACTGTATGTTTATACATTGTGGTTAGCCAACTGTGAAAAATATCTCCATCAGCTATTTTCATTTCTCTGTCATGGTTTGCAAAAAGTCTTCTGGAATATTTTAGACAAGAAATATGAAACTACTTTTTTACATATTCCATTAGGACTATTTCCTCAGTCCAAGAAAGTGGTGGAGAATAAGTTGAGCAGGGATTAGTCTCATCTAGTCAAATATTCATTGGCTTGTGTCAGAAATCTTGGACAAAATCTTGACAACTCTGCAGAAAAAAAAAAAAAGAGATGCATATCTGAAAAAAAATTGACTGGGGAAGGAATTAAAGATGTGAAGAATTCTCCTTTGTGTATGGGGGTACTTTGACTGATGTAACAGAAAGTGCATAGTACAAGCAAGTTTTTTTCATTGATTAGCTTTTTGGATTTGGCACAAAGAAGTCTTTACTGACATGCAGTGATTGATGCTGTACATGACAACAGTAAAATTCCCTTCACTTTATCTTCTCTGTCTGCATGAGTGATGACTGTAATGACTCTCTCTCTTCTTTAGTTCCCTCCTTGAATTGCTCCTTGCAGTTGCCAAGGTGCTTTGCACCTGATTTGTCAAAAGAAAATCTTCTCTTTAGCACTCAAACCTAGAAAAAGAAATCATCTGAGGTCGGTTCAGTGGTTTCCAGAACAAACCAGAGTCCTCATATGCTGGGTGTTATTTCCTTGCCTTCTTCTCTTACTTGTTATATTTTTTTCGATTACTTCTGATTCCTTTTCTTCTCTCAGTTCTACACATCATGGTGGTAGATCCAATAAAAATTTTGAAATGAAATAAAATAATGCTTTTGGACCTGCATAGCATTTACTTCTCATTAAACACCTCTGAGAAGAGTCTGAGAAGTGGATTGTTTGATGCTAAGAGGAATTCCCTGCTGGGAAAATGACAATATGCAGAAAGGACACTTGCAGCTTCTTAGTTCTCCCCAGATGAGATCCTTCTCACAGTAACATGAGGGGCAGGGTTTCCAGATGTCACCATCTCCAAGGGAAATGAGAACTTCCGTTTACATGACCTGTAAAATATGTTTCACTTCAGAGCACACTACTATGCCAGGAGTGCAGTACGGCATCAGTTCTGTATCCCATAGCCTTAGGGGATGACAAAATATAGGACTACAAAGAAAATCTGTGGTGGGTGAAGTACAGTTCAGTGGTTCAATTCATGTTACATTGAATCTCAACATTTGAAATCAATTGAGGAGGGACTGATTATATTTAAACCCTGGATGCCCTTTCCAAGGAGAAAACAAAATAGTTCATTAGAAAAAAAAAACCTACAAACTAACACCTGTGCTCTCTGAATCTAGCAAATGAGCAAATGTCCCTTTATTTAGTAGATTCAGCCAATGCAAGATATGTGACTGCCATCTACTAGGTGACCTGAAGGCTGTAAAGAAAAAGCACAACTTGTGTTCTGGATAAGCTCAGCTAAAACTGTTTACACTAACTTACATTTCAAGTGGGGCAAATGCACATTCAAGTGCTCTATTTTGCTGAAAAAAATTATTGTAAATACAAGCCAGCATTTTTTGTTCTGGTCACTGAATTTGCAAACAGGAGAAGGAGAACTTTCCCATTTAAAACCTTCAGTACAACTTAATTTGGCTTTTCTCAAGTGACTGTGTCAAGGCTGGGTCGGTTTACTGCAATTGAGGAATGAACCTGATGTGCATTACAGAAAAAGTACAGATTTCTTTCTTACAAAGTAGTATACAGTTTCAATTGACACCATTGGATCTCCATATTCCACTTAGAATGATTTATTTACTCAGCACATCCCTCTGAGCCCATTTTGAGAATTAGCCCACAAACAGGGTCTTTAGAGGGCAGATTTTCTCTGCTTCCTGCCCAGATTCAGGAGTAGTTTGGTCACTTAACATAAGGCTTCCTGGCTTTTAAAAAGACTGGGGGTTTAGATGTGTCCAAAACTCATTTTGCTTTCTTTTTGGGTCAGACACTGAAATGAGATCGAAACCATGATGCTGGCATGCACTTGCGTAGTGAATTTTGAGGCCCCTCAGGGACACGAACAGGAACCAGCAGTTATTGATACATGAACCAGCATGCTGTAGGTGCAGGGCCCGGGGTAACTGTAGTGCTTTCTGGGATACTGGATACAGTTACCTCTGTATTTCCAGCTGTTTGTCCAAGTTTTGTGCACAGAACAATTTTAAAGGCTATACGGAGCTGTGGAAAGTACATTAAGAAAGTAGCAACTCCTTAAGTACCTTCCCTGCCTATGCACTAATGAACAGAGCATTCCAATACTTTCCTCCATTTTCCTTCCTCCTTTTGCTCTTAGTTCTTCTGTCTGTAGTTACCACACTGCCCCGCACATGACCAGCGCCCAAATTCTATCTTTTCTAAACATAACAAAGGAAAATGTCATGTGTTGTGGCTGTTATTTGAGGAATTATAGAAGCACGCTGAGAATTGTATCAATTTTCAGACGCTTGCAAAGGGGGAGGAAAATGCAGGAAAAAAGGAAGGATCAAAGTTATGAGTAGACTATACATGTGAGAAAGGTGCAGGATCTAGGTCATTCTTCACTAGCAACAGAAATTTTCCTGCTTTTTTCCTGAAGAAGCTGTTTTGTTTACTGCAGTCCTAGGGTTCAGCTGCTTGTGACCTAGGATCCTTTGCAGCCAGCTGGAAAGTCTGACATTGGGGTTCCTCAATAGTGATGATGGTGCCTGAAAAGAAAGGTGAGTTGCAAACTTCTCTTTATATAATTGTATGATTTGCAGTACAAAAGCCATGAGGTTATCTGTTCAGATTGAATTCAGCACAAAGAGCATGTGATGTTTCCTTAAAGTGATGATCTGCAGAAGAAATAAAACGAAAAAAAAAAAATAGGCAGAAAAGGAAAGGTTGAGGAGTTGGAGAGAGGAGAATGCAGAGAGGAGAAAAAAAAGTAAGCCAAGAGAAGTGAAAAAAAAAATTATTATAATAAGTGCTATAAAGAGATTTCTTTTGCTATGCATTACTCAAGAAATGTTTCTTTGGCCTACTGGAAAAGCAATGTAATTTTTGGAAGGCAGTGATGTTCTACCTGAGTCAACCTGGTATGTACCATAACCCCATCATTTGAGAAATGCCATGTCAGGAAGTAAAGACTTAATTTATGAAGACATGGAAAGGAAATCATAAACCCCATTCTTTCCAGTCATATTTTCGCTGAGTGGAATAAGGCTCCCTGTATCTTACCATCTCAGCCAGATAAACATTCAGCTGAAATCATGTTATTTCACAGACCTCAACAGAAACCAATCTCCTCATGGGCCATTTGCCATACAGTCTGACCATACAATCCAAATAAGCCAGAAATACCAAAGAGTGATAAAATAGAGAAAAGGGTTCAGTTGAAGACAGTGAAATAAGTAACTACATTGTATCAGCAGAGTTTCTCAGCATGGTGCTAGTGACATTATTATGCTACAAAAGATACATTTTTCCAGCTGAAGGACCTGCCTGGTGTTTTAATAATTACATGGTAGGAGCATTTTCTATAAATTTCAATGGAAAGACAGAGGAAAAACATAAATCAATCTTTCCACTTAGATCTAGAAAGGTGGATTTAACAGAGGTTTTCCAGTTCTAGGTATGACAACGACAGACAATCTTTTACTGCCATAAAATGTGACTAAGACTAAAAAAGTTTTTCAAGCCAATTAAATAGTCATTATACGCCAACTTAAATTTCCCCACAGATAAAAGTAACTTACTAGTTTGGTTTTTCCAGCTGAAAGAGATTCAGTTTCTGAGGCTCTGGGGAAGAGGGGAGAGAGACTCTTGTTTCTTTTTTTCCTGTTGTTCTTCGATGGTTTGTGAGGGAAGAGAAAATAGCAGCGTCAATGGGAGGAAAGGAGTAGAAGCTTTTTCTGAGAACATTTCTGTATTTTACATGATCAATAAATGAAGAAACTCAAGGGAAGAATTCAAAATGCTTAAAAGAAATGCAGAACTCTCCCCCACAGCTACTCTAGATTATACTGAGTGGCAGTTATGCATAGGGTAAGTGCATATCTTTATAAAGTGCTCATTCTTTTATAAAATATTTTTCTTTAAAATGTTAGCCCAGCCTGAAAATGAGATAGAGTGTGAGTGATAGAGTTTTTGTGTATGTATGCATGTATATAGAATGAAAAATAAAATAAATAAAAATTAATTGAGGCCTACCTGTGGAAGGAGTTGTTGGTAAAAAAAAAAAAAAAAAAAAAAAGTAGTAAAAAAAATACTCCTTATGCTTGAGGGAAAAAAATAATTTAATTGAGCTTTTCACAGCAATAGCCACCCAGATCGAATACCCACATAGATCAGGGGCACTACATATTGTTAAAATGGTCAAGTCAGAAGCACAGTGCCTGTGGCTTCCCTCATGTGTCTGCCAAGAAATAGGCAGGAACATGAATGGCGTCATAAGGTGTGTAAAGTGAAGAAATAAAAAAGAAGTCCTTCCAGTTTTGAAAACTAAGTTTTGGAGAGGAAAAAAAAAAGATTTCTTGCACAACTTTAATATGTCTTGGGGAAAAAATCCTCTTGAAACCACAGGTTTTTTCCTCTCAGAAACCTTTTACTAAAAGTAATAGTAATAAAAAAAAAAAGAACATTCCTAAGTCTGGAAAAAAAACATTTAACCTTTCTAAACATAAATCATCATCTCCCCCCAGTTTGTTTCTCTAGCACAGAGCACCTGCTTTTGCTTTGTCCGGCTCTGGCTGCATATTAAATGTCCTGGCTTTTCCTAGAGAAGGAATGTGTCTTCTGTGCAAACTGCCCTGCAGTCAGCACTTGGTGTGCAAGAGAAACCGAATCTCTGAGAATCTTCAGAGGGAAAACTAATTCCGTGCATCACATCGGTCTACACAGTGGAATTGCTTTAAAATCCAAGTTGGTTTTGGTGTTAGATTTGTTGGGTTTTTACTCTAAGTTCCACTGAGGACCCTCCTCACCCCCGCTCTGTGAGTTTGCTTTTAAATAAATTGCAAAATGGGAACATGCTGCCACCATCAATAACATATTTGTGCTGCCTATAAGTTTGATGAATCTTGTTATTCCTATAGCTCTGTGCTGTCTATAAAATCTGTCTGCATGCAGGTTAAAAGGTGCTTTTTTTGTGTTACTCTTCCAGAATAGCTGTTGTGCTTGAACATCACAAATGTTCTCACCTTCCATACCCTGAAGATAAGCCTTAGACCCCACACCTTTCCAGTCCATGTTTTCCAGAGAGGAAGATATGGCAACAAACACAGAGTCTGGGAAGTAGAATTTGCTCTTTTCTTTCTTGCTGTTCATGAAGATCTGCTCATGCATTTCGCAAGTACTTTTTATTTTTTAGTATTTAATTACAGAAGGGAGGCACACACCAGCTGTACTTGTGCACCCTTATGTACACACAATTTCATTATTCAAAGCAAGAGCAGACAGCACGACTGTCTCCATCCTCCTTCGGTTTTGTAATGGACATTTTTCTTTTGTTCTCTCCACTTCCTGAGCCACTCTTCAATATGACTGCAATGCTCCAAACCAGAGCTGCCTGCTAGCAATACATGGAGTGCAGATACCCCAATATGAACAGTATTTCATGATCTTGGGTATGAAGTTTGTATTAGTGACACAATAGACTACAGTAACTTTGAGTTATGAGTTTCTGTTAGTTTTTTTAATTATACTACATCTCTGTCTTTCACCCCTTTTTCTCCCACCTTATATTCCATTTCAGGAAAGCACATAAGCCAATAAAATAAAAACTTTATAGATTTATTGTTTTCAACAGGGTTACCCATGTACATGAAATTTAACGTGCCCAAGCACTTAGGTAAAGCTGCCTTAATGGCAAAATCATAATTACTATCAAAAACCCTATGTTTCACTTAGATGTGTGTAGTTTTAACTGTGATTCTTTTACTTGAGGATCAGCATTTCTACAAATTGTGTAGTTTCTAAACACATTTCATGTCTGTCCACCAACAAAAAACAGAGTTGGATTGGAGAAAATTGTGTTAAATTGGTGTTTCCTTGCCTCCAATCCCTCAAATTGCTGCTATATAAGGTAGGCAAGCCCTGACAGCTCAGGGCATTCACCCATCAACTTTTGTCCACGGCTTTGTAGTATTGTACATTGTCCTATCAGATGTGCATCTGCTGAGTCAGATACAGCATCCCAGTGCCAGCTGATACTGTCGCCAAGGGAAGATCTATAAAAATGTAGATTGATGAAAAAATACCAAGAACATATAGCGACTGATACCTCTGAGGAGGTACAGGGGCACACACTCCTGTGGATCATTACTGTTAACTTGAAATTAAAGTTCCAAAAAAGTCCCTTATTCTATGTGCCATTTTCTTTGTGACACTATTCAGTGTGTTGGTGCTCGTTTCCTTATGTGTATAAAGTGTGGAGAAACTGGCCCAGCTAAAGTTAATAAGAGAACTGCCAAACTGCCAAGCATTTTAGTACAGCTAGGAATGCAAGCAATGTTCATAATGTGAATGCAAAATAACTTCCAAAGTTGATAGGGCTCTTCTAACGTTACAAGTTAAAAGGTATAAGCCAAATCATGTGTTCTTTGCTGCTTTTAATCAGTAGTGTGAAAAAAGAAACGGCTAAAACCAAAAAGAAGCTTAAAGGCATCTGACTGAACTCTTTTGTCATTTGCTTTCAGTAATGTGTATGCTTTATCAAGCCTCAAGGTCAAGTGTGTTCATTTAGATCATACTGTATATTGTGTTTTATAGTGCCTGAACTTTAGTTCTCATATTCTGCAAGCTAATAGCAATGATATTATTACACATTTTCTTGTGCTTTTATGTACATATTGCATAAAAATTTCTGATATATTCCTCTATTTCAGTTGGTGGCATAATAATCTCATTCCATAGTCACTTTATATACCTAGTAATTGAAATAGCAGATTAAGATTTCTCATACTGTATGGTCTTCTCAGTCTTATTTACCATGGACATTTTCAAGAAAAGAAAGAAAGGGAAAATAAGCTCCTCTTTGATCTTTTCCCCAGACATATTTTTTTCCCAAATGGACTTGAAATGTTTTATGGCTATTGTGTCAGCCCATCACTTTGCTTTGTGGGTAATTAAGTCACTACAAGAGCACGCTATATTACTGTACACCAGGCAAAAACGCCTGCCTTCTGTCAGGAAACTGTAAGAGGCCAGATGTTTCTAAGAGTTCAAGCAGAATCACAGAGTTATCACTAATCACAGGGCTTCTTTTTGTAGGAGAAAGTGAACCCATGAAGTCAATGTTAAACTTCCTATACAGTTAATCCAAATCAATAAACTAAACTACAGCTTATCTTTTGAACCTAAAGTAACAGAACTTAAAGCTAGGCAGAGACCAGAAGTATCTGTGGCTTTCAAGTCACTCACATCCGATCTGTGTACTGCTATTTCACTGAGACGTATATATCCAATGAAAAATCAATCCTGGGTACACAATGTCAGCCCAAGTATTCAGGACACAGGATATAGATTGCATGCCAGCTTTATGCTTTTAAGTCAACAGTGTGCCAGCTGTGAGAGACAGATGATATTTGCTTTGGCATAAAGCTTGAATGATTTAGACAGGCAACAGTTGATTCAATGTTAAACTTGGAAGGACAAAGTTAACAGACTGAAAGTTTTTTGATTCATTTGAATCAGAAAAATGAACACATACCATGTTATTGCTTTGTATCCTGTGGTCTCAGCACTTCCTAATTAGGAACCCCAGAGGCAGCTTATTGCTGGCCAGAAAGCTTGTGAATTCTAAAGGGAACAAGGAATGGAACATCTGAGCTTTGGAGCAGTGGTTGCTCACCACCTAGGATTCCAATACTGATCTACCCTTTGTGCTCCTGTCTAACTAATTTCTCTTTTAAATGGTACATTCTGGTGTTGGACAAAGAGCATCAAAGACATGGTAGCATGAATTTTAAATATCTCAGTGAAAAATAAGTGGTTTCTATCTTGTTGTTAACAGATATGTGTATTTATCGTAGGAAAACAATTTACTCTAGATCCTCAAGTAGTTTGGTTTAAGTTCTGCAGAACTTAGAAAACAAACCAAAAAACTACACAGTGATAAGAAAATATCTTCAATACACATATTTACCAGGAGAAGAGGAGACAAGGGATGCTTTAAAAACAGCTGCTTCTCGAAAAGGTTCAAGCTCCAAAGACAGAGCTCCAAAATAGTTGCTCAGAAGCCATTTCTCTTCATATATGTTTATGTAGTTAGTAATGTACAGTATTTCCATATGACTAAAAAATATTTAGTACTTTGTTTTATGCAGTAAATAATTTCATGTGGACCAAAATACTAAATTTCCAAACATACAGTTGAGTCAATCAGCTGTAATTAATTAAACAGTACAGGATGTTAAAGTTATTTTTCTCAATTGTGCTTTCTGTTGATTAGTAGAAGGAAGAGATATTTCGCTTTCATTTGGATAATTTGAAAATTACAGTGACATCTGGATTGCAGTAACTTCTCCAATTTCAGGTAGAAGAGTGTTTTTCAGTATATCAATTGCTGGTCTTAGTTGAAAAGTAAGTTTTGATGGTAGGTAAGAGCTCTTGAATGACAGCTACCTTTGTGTATGAATGTAGCAGGAACTGGTAGTCAGTGCTACCCATATGCAAAATGTCTTTTCCCTACCAGCTGGATTGCTGTTTCTGATTTCTGACCAAATCATAGACTCCTGTAATCTAGTAGTAGGACCCATGGGGGAGCTCAGATTTTGTCTTCTTATGTGGTAGGATGTGCTATTTTCACAGACATTAGATAGGAGCAGGAGCTATGAATTCTGAGTGCTCCTAGGGAGCTCAGACCTTCACTTCTCTCCTTCACTTCTCTCCTTTTACCTACTATACTCTGGAAACAACAGCAAGGTAGTGAGTTTTGCTTTCTACTCTTGTTTCTTCATCTATGTTTTCATCTTCCCCTTAGTATCAGAAACCTTGTCCCAATGGGTCACTGATTCTGCAAGGCTTTTAGCAATGGCTGGAGCAGGAGGCTGAGGACCAAGCAGGCCCAGCACTGCACAGGGGCCAGAAGTTTTGGGCAGCAGCACTTAGGAAGAAAATTGAAAGGTCCGTGGGTTTGTTACCTCCAGCCTCCCCTGTCCATCAGAATGAGATGCCAGGTTTTCCTGCCTGCCCACATAGCCTGGCTGAAGATGGTGTCCTAACAGTAGGAAGACAAAGTCAGCAAATCAGTATCAGATTCAGAGGAGCCAGTAGCACAGGAACCTTATGTGGCTGGTGACCTTTTCCTTTCTATGCCCATTTGGTGGCTACTGTGGCAGGGTGCTACTTGGCTGGGCCTTGCAGATGGAGCTTGGCCACAGACCACTGTTTGAGGAACCCTGACCGCAGCACTCAGCTACGAGAAATGGCCTGCCTTGCACATTGCACTGAAATTTGTCTCACTCTTTGCCAAGAAAATGCCTTGCATACCTAAGGCATTTTTGAAGCAGTAACACTATACGTGTTCCTGTTGATAGAGACACTGCTAGTAGCTCTTCAAGGAGTCCTTATTGGGACTTGTCCTGAGCACACCCCTGCCCGGGGAGTTGTTCTGCTGCAAAGGAAGAGCTGGCAAACAACCCAGCCCAGGACTTGGCCCCCTTTCCAGGGGGCTGCCTCGGATGTGGCTGTCATCCTCATGCTGAGTTTTTCTGCAGCCATGTCTGTCTCTCGTTTCCTTCACTGAACCCAGATCTCAACCCTCACCTGCAGGCCCATGTCCTGGCTCATCCTCAGCCCATCACCATCCCCAGAGAGGCACCAATGCCCCTGACTGTCCTGTTCCTGGCTGGGGTGTAGAATGGGCTCTGCCTGCTGAGCCCTGCCCCAGAGGGTCCCCATGGGGACCCCCCACCTTGCCCAGGAAGCCCCTGGCCCTGACTGTCCTCTCACTCAGCTGTGCTTCTGCTTTGGCTCCAGCTCTTGCCTAGTCCCTTACTGGCAATTTCAGACCATTTTTCCCTGGCAACCAGTATCATTCTGCCAAGTAGTACATACCATTGTTCTAAAGAAAACAACAGCATTGTGTATTCATCTTTATATAGATATATCTGTAGGAAAGAAACACAAAACCAAAAATGATCACAGATCACATTGGCAGTGCCACAGATAACACTGGCTTTGTCAGAGAGTACTTTTGAGATGTGATTTGTAAAACACAAACAGCCAGCAGAAATCAGGAAGGGGAATGCCATGTTTCTCATCAGATAAATGAGAAGTGGATCTTGACTGGGCTCAGAAAATGAGAAGTGTTTACTGCTTAAAAAACACACTTCATTCACTGTGACTGATTACACTATGTCATCGTTTGAATTAGGTGAGCAGGAATACAAGACTGGCCTAGATTTTTAGTCATGTTGGAAAAAATGCACATAATGATGAATATTAACCACATGTATCTGGATCGTTTTTTCAGCATGCTCTGATTACTTGAATTGTAGGCTTTTGAGCAACTTGTGGTCCTCCCATGATCCTTCCAAAACATTCCAGGCAATGTTTGTGTTTATAATTTATTGTTAGATATAAAGGCAGCTACAGATTCAGGTCAACTATCTTGGAATCCTGTAACAGAACGGAAGAAGGACTTAGGAAAGCATAATTGATGTCCCAGGTCTCTGCAAACACCATCAGTATCATGAGTTTCAATGTTGTTCAAGGACTTTGCAGGCCTACCATGGGATTTAAATCCAAGATTGTATCCCTGAAAGTCTTTGCTCCTGCTGCTACACAAACTTGTGGGCAGTCAAACTACAGGAGCTGACTCTCTAAAACTTCCTAGGTGTGTCACATTCTCCTGAGGAAGTGTGGAAGAGTGTCAAGGTACATCAGTGCCTAAATCACTGTGACCAGAATTAAAGTAATAGGTGTTTCTTTGTCTAAATTCTTAAGAAACTTAAGAACCATAAGGGCTCAACTCTGTTGCACACATCACAAATGCCTAGAAGCTACTTGAAATAGATACAACAGTGGCTGTTGCTTTCTTTTAAAATCAGTCTCTTTTATATAATGCCATGGATATTAAGAAAAAAGGCAAACAAATGAAAAACAATTAAAAACCCACTCCCAAAAAGGCAAAGCATTGTATGTAGAAGGTGTGGTTTTACTGTCTTCCAGTATATATAAAGATGGGATCCTAACTACTGCTGTAGGACAGTAAGTGTGCAATAGGTGGAATATGCTGGCTGTGGAGGGAAGAAAAATCCTCTACTACCAATAACCTTTTTCCTCTTTCATTCAGAACCTGTTCTCCCAAGACTCTGCATGTTCATTCCAAAGCCAAAGTTTACAAAAGGGATATAGTTCTGTATGCCAGTGAGTGTTGAACTGATCTGTGAAAAAGGACTCATGGTCTGGTTCTTACTGCAGTAGCTGTTTATTAGGCATTTGAGAAGACAATTCTCAGATGGCATAAACAAGTAAATTACTCTCAGCAGAGCAGGACAAAGCATGTCAGGACATAAAAGGAGGCTGTGGACCTGTCATGCTGTGGAACAGTGTGTCATTTTGTCACTTCACTTCTGGGTGAGAGTCCCTCTTTAAGGCTTAGACATTTACCCTTTAAGTAAGAGCTACCAGAATACCAAAGTTTCTATTAATGTAACAAATGCTCAGGATCTCGACCATCTTCCAGTACAGTAGTATTGGCACAGTAGCAGCTGAAAGGATACCAAGCTGATTTGTTCTTAGGATGATACTGAGTAATGAAATGCTGGGATAAAAGTGAGCCCATTTCATCCATTTTCGTTGTTCAAACTATGAAAATTCCGCAGACTGAACAACTAACATTAATGGAGCAGTTATAAATGCTAAATGGAACAATAAAACTGACATCCATGCTCTTACCACAGGTTATGTATTCAACATCATCAGCAATGTTTGGCACTGTTATTTTCTGTGTGATAAAAAAGAACAAAAACAACAACAATAATAACAATAATAATTTGAAAATAAAATTAAATAACAGAAAGCAGAGATAAAAAAGCAAGGGAACTTTATGCCCTTTCTCACAGAGCATGCCACAAAGACAGGCGTAATGTGTCATGCAGCACCTAACAGGGAGCTGTATTTCAGAGTTCAAGAAAAAATGGGTAATGGTTTTCTTAGAATAAGATTCTTGCATAGAATGTATGTGAATAAAAACATTGTAAACTTTAATTCTTATTCTACTTGCTCAACTGGTCTGAAGATACTGTGGAAGTTCTTTCTAATGAAGCTTGTGGCTTCATTAGAAAGCTAAGTAATTTCCCAACATTGCTTTTGATTGCTGCTAATGAAGTATTCACAAAATAAAAGTTAAAATATATTGTATTTTCCCTGTGACTATAACAAATTCTGAACAGGTATTGACAACCACACAGATCTTTCAATTAGGAAAAGATGAGTGTTTTAATGCCAGTTAATGTAGACGGAGAAAGTGAAATTTATCTCCTGACTTAACTGCCTAAAAGTGAATGCTTACACTACTGATATTCAGGAGATAAAGAGTGACACCTCCAAATGGTAACTGATCTCACTTATCTTAGGCATCAAACTCAGGACAGGAGGAATCATACTCTGGAATTATTTGTCTGCTGCACTGACAGTATGGACAGCCTATACAAATAGCTTGGGGTAGATATTTATTTTCAAGTGGCTAAAGTTATATTCAACTAATCCCTTCCAGAATGTCTATCAATTGTATTTGGCATCAAATTGGGATCATGCAAGTATATCCGTAAAAACATGATCTATATAAAATTTCAATATATTTAGCACACACTTTTTTTTTTATCAAAATGAAGTGAAATACTTCTCAAAGTAGTTTAAGCAATTCAAATCACACCTCTTTCCTTGCAATTGCTACCATGACAAAGTCAAAGAACACAAGTCAGGAGAGGTCTTTGTTGATTTCAAAACAAAAATTTCAGTCAAATGTTACCTCAAGTTTTTAATGCTCTTCTGATTTTTTTTTCCCCTTGTAAATTTTTTTGTCTTAACTTTTTCTACCCTGAGTACCTTCATTTCATGTTTCATTCTAGGTCCTTTCTTGTTGAATCTTACTTGAATGTTTGCCCCCTCTTCAGCTTTTCCTTTCTTCAAGGATCTTAAATCATACTTAAAGTCAGTCCAGTAGCTTCTAGTTCAACAGCTCTGATCCCTATGTGTGTCCCATATTGTATTTGCTTACTTTACTGAAAAATACATGCTTTACCACTCTGGGAAAGATTACTGAAACATTTTATAGGTCTATAAGAGTAGCGAACCAATTTTCCAGTAGCAATCCATAGAGCTTCTATAAAAGAGAGTATGAAAGGAGTTCTTTTAAGATTTTTTTTCCTCCGGGAACTATGAAATAGAAATTAAGAGAAGCCAAACACAAATAAAAAATCCATAACATAGCAATTTGAAATGCATTTTTTCTCTTAGGATTAGCACAGGAAAAGGAGCAAACCAGGGTTCTCCAATATTTTACATACATCTTCTCTTATTCAGACATCAGTGAGTTTGAATGCCTTTAAAAACCTACAAACCCTCCTTGAGGTCAATAAACTATTCATGTTCCTGTGTTTAAATAGATGTGTACTGGATGCTTTTGTCTGTGTTTTTATTAATGCTCAGCACAAGTTACTCTGATTTCTTCAGAGATTGCCATGTGATTAATAATGTATCATTCAAAAATATTTTTTTGTTAGAAAGGGAAGAAATTTTGTCCCACAATAACTGGTTGATAGATTTGATTAGCATATTTGACTTGTGATCATTTTAGAAAACATTACAGATATATGAAGGATCCTGGTAGTTGCTACTTAGCTGGAAAGCCTTAGGCACAAGTGAGCTGGTGTCACAAAGAGCAGAAAAGACGTCTCAAATGGTGCTAGTCACAGATAACCAAATTTGTTTCTTGTAATTTTTCAATCTACTAATCTGTGACAGATGTCAGCTACAATGCTTCATTTTGCTGTCAGCCAAGATAAATATTTTTGGGATGAGCTTCACAGAACAGGGTAATGGAAAACTGTTTGGAAATATTATGAAACTAGAGAATAAAAGATGATTAAACAAATCTTGGGCCTTTGTAATGTGTTCAAGGATAAGATCCAAAAAAAGTATGTAAGCATGCAAGATATCATTGATGTTCTTAACTTCAAGATAAAGAAACAAACACCCTCTCTAGCTTCCTGAGGTGCCTAAAGGCCACAGATGCCTACATTTTTTTCAAAGATCTTCCTTAAGTACCTCAATTAGTGCTGCTTTCCCTGTGCAAAAGGGATGCCCTCTTTGCCCAGGCTGAGCATGGAAGCACCTCTCCCATGGCAGGGAGTATGGCACACTGGCAAAGTGACCTTATGCATCCAACACGCGAGGACCCAAATAAATCTAGAGAAACACATGGCAGACTGGGAGGGAGGGGCTGTACCCACGGACATTTTTGACCAAAACACATGACTGCACTTAATCCAGGTGATCATTTTCAAAGTGGAACAGCACAAACAAGTAAAATTAATGTAATCATAAAGTAACATCTCATGACTGCCAGTGAAAAATGGGAGGAAGCTGATAGTGTGTGGATCTACATTTAATACGTGCAGTGACGCAAAGCAAATACTTACTTGACATGTTACAAATAATGAATGCATTTTGCAGTACTGATCTGGCTTTGAAGAATTTTTCCTGAATATATTCTGGCCTAAGAGTATCAGCTGATATATCATTTATTTTCTTTGGCTCTCTAATGATGCTGTTAATTACACCATGGTGGAACTTGGACTATATTATGCTTATGAAGTTGAATATTAGGGCACTCAGGTGCATTGGCTTAGTATTTGATCTGCCCACAGATTCATCTGCTCTTTGGGAATGGTTATTAGGCATGACAGAAGTGCCAGCAGCAAATAAAAATAACTGTGATTTATCTGGCTCCTTTAGTGATAAGGAAACTGAAAAATTAAAACCATATGATTAAAATAAGGGTGTTCTCATAGCTGCCTAGAACTATTATTTTAATTTCATTATTAGTTTTTTGCACTTCTCCTGCTTCCATTCCATAAGACGTGGCACTGTTTGCACTTGCAAATGGAAATCATTTAAATTATAGCTTCACAAGCCTTCCTTTTCCAAGTCTGAAAAGCTGATATTTTTGGTGATATCCTCAGAATTGAAAGTTTCTCATGTCCTGTTCAAAACGAAATTTCAAAGACTTGTAGAAATGCTGATAATTCCTGTGTGAAAAAAACTTTCTGTTTACTTTTGAAATTTTGGTCTTGATCATAGCCAGTTAACCAGGACCAGAACAAGAAAAATGCTATGCCAAAGAAAGATAAGTAATATTTAACATTGCAAATAAAGATAAATTAGATATAAGAGAGCTTAAGAGAACAAAATTACATTAATCACTACATTGGCTGAAGAGGTTTCAGGTTTTCAGCAGATATTAGCACAAAGGAATTTCCCAAAGAGACACTTACAGGAAAGCGATGATTTGACTTTTAGGGATGCCCTTCCATTGAAAAGCACTAACATGAAAAAACAGGAAGAATTAACATACTGTTGGAAATAAACCTAACAGGTGATGAGGCCAGGGCTCATTAGAAGCAGGAATAGAACTTTCCAGCAATGAAAAAGTTTTTGAGGTAATTTTGACAGTGTCAAAAATTATGTCAAAAATGGAGATTGGCCATGAAGAGCCTGAAAAGGGAAGATGCACGAGCTACATCTGTTAGAATGTAGAAACAGAAACCAGTAAAGGGATTCAGAAAGACAGAGAACTTTTGGTGGTTTAAGAAAACGTGTATTTGCAATAGTTGTCTAGGAGCAGCATTAAGAAAAACTTACACTTGTCTAGATGGGAAAAAAAGGATATTGTATTAATTTAGGAGGGAAATATAGTTTCAATTTGGGGGGAGGAAATGTTATAAAAGAGCCACAACTTCGAAAATCAAAAGAAACTGCAGGGCTCAGATGCAGTGTGAGCACAAGGAACCCAGAAACAGTGTGAATAACAATAACAGACTGTCTGCATGCCCCAGTAACCAACAGTTTCCCCATGGTGTCCACAGGCTGTGCAAGAACCAGAGGGAGAGGTTAGAATGTCTATCTGGCTCACTGCTTCTGTAACAGTTTTATTCCCATCCACTCTTCTATTTTAAGAACTAGACAGAATTTAGTAGATTAAAATCTGATGTTTGGGAGACAGCAAGAAAGGTATAGCTTTTATAGGAATTATTTCAGTTAAATGGTTTTACTTCTGTTTTCTGAAAACCCAAAGGTATATGTTTAATGAAAGTTAGAAAATGTATTGTCCTGGAAATACTTTTATACTAAAACAATAAATGGCAAGGAAATAAAGGAGTTATTTTATAGCAATATTCATCAAAATAAAATGTTACATAATTTTGGTTTTATTGTCTGATCATTCCAAACCCATTAATCTCCTGTTCTGCTGCTAAATACAATTATTGTCTGACTAGAAGTAATTTGAACAAAATGTTCTGATAGATGTCTACTAATCATGCCCAGAAATCCCACAATGTTCCAAAGAGTTGTTTTCATAATGTAGGTGAAAATGTCATGTGCTCTTCAGTGTTCTTATCATCTTGTCTCACACAGTCACCTCCTGCAGATGTGGCCTACAGGAGAATTCTTTTGTGCCTGATCTCACCTACTTTCCTGTACAGGTGCTTTATAACTTACTAAGCCCATTGACAACGTTTGGATCATGAACATAAAGTGCTATATTTAAACCTTAAACTTTGTCTTATGATACAGGGCATTTCAGAACATGTGTTAAGCCTAATTATAAACCCAAATCTTCAAACTCCTGCAAAGGCTTTTGGGATTAATTCCAGTATTTTACCTGACTTTCTAAATCAGTGTAAGCAAAACATCACACATTTTTGCTTTCCTCTTTCAGTAACATCTTTTCAATAGTTTTTTAAGATACAACAAAATAGATTGATTTATTTGTCAATGAAAATAATTTTCCCTAAAGCTGCTTTGGAATGCCAGATAGCTGCAACCTTGAAGCTACATCCTAGCCCCAAATATTGCCCATGAAGAAAAACTGGCCTCCTGAATTAGCCTAAGCCTAAAACAAATTTATGCCAGGACAATCAACATAATATGCTTTACAATGCTCAGACTCACTTCTTTGTATACCAACTATTCTATCACTATATAAAAAAATAATAAAAAAGGAAAAAATGACACATCAGGGAAACCCACTAATTCAGGCATGGAATATTCAAAGGTATCCATGTGTCTTTTATGTCCAGCCAAACTGCAACTCTAGATAAGTATGAGGAATGCCCCTGGATAACTTAAAACTTAAGATATCCACAGTTGCTTCTTATACTGAATTATGAATTTGTTTGTGAACAATCTATTCTGAGACTGCTATTACTTTGGAAGGAATCTAGCAAAAAATTTATGTGGTTTCTATTTTTTAAGAGTGATACGGAGTGGCAGATCCTAAAGCTAAGGACAAAAATTAGAGTTATTTCGAGTTCTATATGTATTAATTATTTTCGACTTAAATATATATTATCTACTACAGAATTTTGGGGGTATATATACCCTTAAATATAAAAATTTACTATGGATTCCCATTTCAAATTAGCCAAGAGGTAGTTAATCTAAAAACCAACATATGTTTGAGTGCCAGTGCCAGCCATTATAACAAAAAGTCATTTTGCCAGGAAGGGCTAAAAATCGAGGACTCCTTACTGCTGGTCTAATATAATTTAAGAATGATAGTTTTGCTTTAAACCAAGGGTAGTTCAGCCCACAATCCTGTCTCTGACTGTGACCATCAGCAAGCAAGCAAGAGTAAGAGCAAGCCAGCCAGTTCCCTTTAATACCTCTCAGGCCTCCAATGAGGGCCAGATCATTGGCTTCTTTAACCAAATGTAATTATGCATATTTAGTAATTGTCAGTGGATATAGCTCTCAAATATGTTTTCTGTGTCTCCCTGAGCTAAGTTTTTGACAATCACTGTGTGATTTAGCAGAATTCTGCAGGTCTGTTGTCTTCTTCATGAAGAAGACCTCTCTTATGCTGTTCATTTTAGATTGGCAGCATGCACATAGTTTCAGATCTACCCCTTTTGAGTGGAAAAGGGAAACAGTTTTCCATTCATCCACCCTCTATAAAGCTATTAATGATTTTTAAAATGACAGTGTCTCCCAAATTTGCCAAAGTTGAAGAGTCTAAACTTGTCTTTTTTTGTCCTCATACATATGATATCCCTTACCTTTCATCATAGAATAATTCAAGTTGCAGGTGACTTTTAGATGTCTTTGGGTCCAAAATACTGCCCAAGAGAGTCACCTTCAGTGTTAGGCTCAAGTTGTCATTTTAGTACCTCCAGCAGGGGAGTTTCCACAGCTTGTCTGTGCAACCTTGTGACCCTGTAACAACATTCCCCACTCTATCATACCCACTTCGATGAGGACACTGAAACCCTCCACCAAGTTCAGGATGCAAAGGAATTGTAAACGTAGCATGTAGCCATGACGACATTCTTGTTCTCTTTCCCACTGCTGAATACTCACAACAGCTGATGCACTTCTCTCTTTGTTTGTGCTACTCCAGAGTACTGTTTTGATATTTCCATAAGACCATATTCTTGAGAAGGAAGTTCAGGTCTGTCAGAGCTTACCTGGGACTGCTGCAAGGGACAAGTTCTGACCTGATACCTGATAGGTAGGATTGACCTAAACAGCTGTGCCTGCCCGAAGTTGTGGTGACTTGTCAGAGGTAGTTCTCAAGCATCGCCCTGTAGTCAGGAGAGAGATTAGCACCTCAGGATGTGATTTATCCTGCCTACATTGTTGAGAGATCTCGTCACACATGTTAAAATTCTCTTTGTGCCTTCCTGTTGGTTTCTAGGGGAGCGTAGTCACATCATTTTTTACAAGAAAAGAGCAGGTGAAAATAAAACCAAACCAAAACAAAAAGAATTCCTCAACTATTTAGTTGTAGATAAATCAGAGGCAGTGTACAACTCTTGAAAAACCCACAGCAATCTCTTACTCGGAAACTTTATTTCCACCATGTTGAGTTTGGACCCACTGAAAAAGATGTACATGCACTGTGAAAGGAAGCTGTGAAAAAAATTGTGTAATGATGTGGTATGTCTAACATGAGGGAGGGAAAAATATGGCATAGGAAAATTTTAGAAGCCAGGGTCTCCAAGCACCTGGCCAGTTTGCTATTCTGCATTCTCTAAGAATGAGCTGAGTATTTTCCATTTTTAAAATGTTAAGACTACAAGTTAATTGAGTAAGTTACTTTCAAGTACTGTAAAACAAAATTAATAATTCCACTTTCATGTTCCAAGTCCCAGTAGAGATCAGGTTGTTAAATATCCATGTAAACTGAAAGTGTCATTCAGCTACTAAAAGTTTCAACCAACTTGCTTCCATTTACTTCACAAAAAATTTACAGTTAATAACAATGTTATATAGATTTATGATGTGATCATTTATCTAGGTCTCAACTCCTAAATAATTAGCAGCTATCGTGAACTGTGCACAAAGGAAAATTCTCCATGCAAGTATTTTTAATGCAACTTCACAGACTTAATCATCTTTTTTACAACCACAGCTCTCTATAGCTAGAAATCTGTTCTACAATCATCTTTTCCTAATTATTCTGTTGTTCAAAATGCTGAATCCTATATAATTGCATGTTCACTCACATGTGGATGCTTAGTAGGAAAATAGTGAGTAGCTCTGAATTGGATCTCAGTCTTGACTCACTGAGGTTGTTCCAGCTCTTGACAATCATTTTGCTTACATTGCACATGCAGGCTGAATCTGGTAGACCAAGGCTTTGGACAACAGTACTTTTTAACTGGAATGCATTTAGAGGCTTCACCAACCAAACAGAGCATATCTTGCAAACCACTCTGTGGACATTTATTAAGGGAATGACTTAATTTGTTAATAATTTGATGCTCTAAAGTCACTTTGTGTCTTCCCTAATGACTGCTTTCAACAAACTGCTGTTTTAGCAAAGCAGTGACAGAATGAAAAGGTCTGAGTTTCTGTGTTAGCAGTAGGAGAAAAAAAGGAATTGACTAATTTTACTAAAAGCACCAAGCTGGAGGCTCTGGGAAAGAATGCTGGAAGTATTGTGCTGCATTAATTAATGAAAATTCTTAATTAAGAATTTCTAGCCTTGGTTAGAAGTTGGTTATTTCTCATTTCCAAATCATTTGGGGTGCCAATTTTCAGATGATACTTTCATTAAATAGCTCTAGACCATATGTTATGTTTCCTAGTTTGTTTTTTTTCATTTGTCTGTTACGGAAATATTTTGGGAATAGTTATTTAAGTTTTTGTGGTACAGCTGAGAAACATTGGTGAGTTGCAGTAGTGCCACCTATGGAAAACCAGGAAAATATCAGAAAAAAAGCTATAGTGACTAACCTCAGGCATGTCCATTAAGGACAATGGTATTTTAGTCACCTTGAGAGACAGTATTTAGATTGGTGCAAGAAAAAAGAAAATAAAGCTCTACTCTATTCCAGTGGGGAAAAAAAAAAGAGGAGAGAATAGAGTCAAAAAGATTCAAAGCTAAGCACAAGCAAGAACTAATAATGCTCTTCATCTGAGATGTGAAAAAAATAGCAAATTGCACTCAATTAGTATTATGTACAGACTGTGCTTTTGAGAATGACACCTGTATCCTCTCTCTGAGCCTCAGTGACTTGATTGGGTGGATCTGTGCATTTGTGTAGAGAATGCACAAATTTCCTACATCACTTCAAAGTAAAAGGCCTTCCTCTAAAGTTGTTTTTTTTTTTTTTTTTTTTGACCAGTTAATTACAATTAACTATGAAAAACACTCCTTCATCAAGCTAACAGGATGAAGAATGCTGCAAACCAGTGGTGTCAGGTTATATGCACATGAGGCCCGGGGGAAGTCAGGCTCACAGAAATGAACATGAGCTCTCATAGCATTAAAATCTGGCACGCTCAGTCTGCTTTTGTTTTTAAAAACAGAGCCCAACTAATAAATGCCATGGGAAGTTGTTTTCTTTACAGCCACTAACTACATATTGGGGACTGAGCTTCATCCCTCAGAGAAGACAGCATTGCCTTGAAAAAAGGAGAAGGAACACCTAATCCTTAGTGGTCTAGACAACAGTATCTTTATACATATGCTGTGCTTTATTTGCAGCATTCCCTGGTATTCTTCCAAGAAATGTAATTTCATGAAGATTCATCTCAGAAGACTAGCTACTCCCTTCTCCCCATGCATTCCATATGGTATTTTCTGGGCTGCCTGGGATATGTGAGTGCAAACAAAACACACATACCAACCTCTGTGTGGCCTCCACCAGCATTTTTCTGGACTCTTAGTTGAAAGTGATGATAGGTACAGCTAGATGATCTAATTGCCTCACAAGATGAGCTTTTACTTTGGGGGAATGACAGTGAAATTGTGGCAAAAGTTAACTTGTTAATCTTTCAAATTAGAAGCTTTTCAAAAGAAAGTATGAAAAATCTCTGCTTACTCAAATATAGTCATAAAAGGAAGGTTGAAAGGGACCCCTAAGCATCATCTTGTCCAATACTCCCTGCTCAAACAAGGCTTCCTACAACCAGTTGCCCAGGACCAAGGATGAAGAATACACAACCTCTCTGGGCAACCTGTGTCAACACTCAGTCACACTGAAAGTGAAAATTTTTTTCCTGGTATTCTCCTTTTTCTTAATCTTCTTTTTTTTTTTTTTTTTTTTTTTTTTTTTTTTTTGATACTTAGCTAAGGTTAGTGAGCAAAAAAACAAACAAACCTGTAGAATCAAAGTTTTCACAGTAGGCTGAATTTAAAAGTGCTCATGAATTTCTAACAAATTTGAGATCAATAAAAGTCACAAGTTAAATATATCCTCTGGATCTTGAAGATATATTGTCTCTGACAGGGCAATTAATCATTTTTTCTTTACAGTATTAGTAAAGTGAAGTTGCTTCATTTGCATACATGGTGGAGAAAACCACCAACAAAGGGACTACAGAGAAAAAGCAGCTACAGGGAATCCCTTCCTGGATCACCATCTGAAGTCAAGAAAATTTTCTTACTGCATTTTTGTGTATTTGAATTTATGTGAAGTAAGTAAACTATTCTAGTAATTTTCTAATGTCAATAAATTTATCTCCAAATAGAATGTGAATTTGGGGGCATTTTTTAGGTGAGCTGGAACTTCAGAGTCCTAGAAAAAGATGGAAGTCAAGGCACACAGTCTACTGTAGTCCTTCAAGAAGTTTCTTACTTGAGAAGACTTTTATTATTAACAAAATGTGTTTGATGTGTGGACCTTGAGCAGATGCACACTTTTCAAAACTTAATAAATCATATAGACTCTGGTTTTCCAAAAATGCTGTTCCACCCACTGCTGTGCACAGAGAAGACTGCAACAAATGACATACCTTTCCTTTAAGGTTCCCTGATTCATGGTCTGTCAAAACAAAGGCTAATAAAATTCCACAGCTAAGGATCTTTTTTTGAGGCTGCTCAAGTCCCTCTGATTTTCCTTGAGAAGACTCAAACGTAGTAATGCAGGAAGAAAGAGGTGCGCATTCAGAAAGGAGTAGGTTCTATAGGCCAACATCAACTACTTGAATTGGAGGCAGAAATGAAGGAAATGGCACACAGCTAGCAAGGCAGTTGACTAAAAATTAACCAAAAGTTTAATGGAAGATCTTATTCTTTAGAGAAGCTGAAACCATTGAACATTTTCCTCATTAAATGAAAAGGTTATGCCTTTGCTTTAGCAAATATGCTACTTGTAGACGTGAAACTATGAGTATGTACAGGAACTATGGCAGAGGCATATGGCATAAAACATTTTCTATAACTAGTCATATACATATCCTGGACCATGGGCAAGGCTGCCCAGGGAGATGGTGTTCAAGTGTTCAAGAAACAATTGGACATGGCACTTAGTGCTATGGTTTAGTTGACAAGGTGGTCGTTGGTCAAAGGATTAACTCAGTGGTCTTGGAGTCTTTTCCAACTTAAATGATTCTATGATTCTGTGGAGTACAGTACATATGAAACAAATGTTTCACCACAGTTTTGAGCATCTTAGACTGCAGAAGACTGATTAGAGAAGGGTTCACCTGAGGGCTAAAGAAGGCTGTTAAAAACCTTCAAAGCCAATAGCTAGAGTTTATGATTCATCTGTGTCATTTGGTGGGGAAAATACTGCTGCTGCCTGTCCTGAGCATCACTCCCAGCTACATCCTGCCATAACTAATTTTTTGGGTTTTTGCTCCAGCCTTTCTAGACACATTAGAAGACAATAGTATTGCTGCTGGGTATGAACCCTGAATTCTCCAGGACCTCTGCTTCACAATCATTTAAAAATGCTAACTGGCAAGCAAGGAAAAAGAATCAGTGCTAAAGGTCAAAAAAAGCATTCGGAAAAGTATGGTGTGCAGTTCTAAAATGATTAGCATTAGCTTTGTCATTTTTGCTATGAAATGTTTGTACTAATATTGCCACTAACAACATCAACAAAGCTTTAGCCTTTTAAATCTGTTCTTCTTTAAATCTGTTGTTTTAAATTTGTGGAACAGAATCTTCCTCAGCCTTAGTGAATCATCCTGATATGTGGAGCAATTATGTCATTTTGGATTGGTAGCAATTTAACTCACACCAGAATATGGCACATAGTATAAAGACTTAACCCATTCCAAACCAAGACACCTTTAAACAGTCACAGAATCACAGAATGGGTTGGAAAAGAGGTTGGAAATCACAGAGGTTGGAAAAGACCTTTGAGATCATTGAGTCGAGCCTGTGACCTAGCATTACTTTATCAGCCAAACCATAGCACTGATGGCCTCATCAAGCCTTTTTTAAACACCTCCAGGGGCGGTGACTCAACCACCTCTCTGGGCAGCCCATTCCAAAACCGAACCACTCTTTCTGTGAAGAATTTTTTTTCTAATATCTAGCCTAAACTTCCCCTGGTGCATCTTGAGGCTGTGTCCTCTCGTCCTGTCACTGGTAACCTGGGAGAAGAGGCCGACCCCTGCCTGGTTACAACCACCTCTCAGGTGGTCACAGAGAGTGATAAGGTCCCCCCTGAGCCTCCTTTTCTCCAGGCTAAACAGCCCCAGCTCCCTCAGCTGCTCTTCATAGGGCTTTCCTGTAAATACTAAATAAAGTAAGTTTTTGGGGAAAAATAGTTCATAACTTACTTCAAGTGTCATTCCTTGCAGAAAATATTACTGGAAGAGGGCAAGGCCAGGACATCTGTGCACAGTGCACAGTCCTGGGCTGTCCTAATATAAGCACAGAGAGCACACTGGGTCACACTCCCTGCAATATCCCCAAAAGCAAGTGTCCTTTGAACAGTCAGTCACCCAGCCTTATCATGAAGAGATACCTAAATGTGTTTAAGACATAAGAGCCTAGCAAAGCAGATAATGAATGAGAGACTAGTGCAGGAACAGGTAAGGGCTGTTATCACAGGGAATGAGTCTCCTGGAAATGATGAGCCAGCAAGAAGTATTCTGCTTGAATCCAAATTTTAATAGAGGACATGGTTCAAGTACTAAAGGTTCTCAGTATGCAGGACTTGTTGTTACTAGGATCAGGGTCCCTGTGCTATTCCAATTTGGCTGCCTCAACACTGCCTTTGATTTTGTCTCAGGAAAGCAATTTCCCTCCCAATATTTTTTTCTCCAGCTGCAAACTAAGGCTGCTGATTTATTTTTTCCAGAGGTGGCATATCTTCTTAGTTAATCATATGAACTACTACTTCAACAGACATTTTTTGGGGACAAAATGCACCCTGAACTGCCTTTCTGTAGGAAAATGTCAAGATATCATGGAAAAATTAAAATCATACAGCTTATAAAATCAAAGTCCAAAGACTTATACAGGGGAAGTGGGTGGAGGGGGGAAGAGAAGGGGGAGACAAGGGAGTAGGGGAGTGAATTCACAGGATTTTTGTGTCTTCTCAGCTACAAAAGCAGAAAACATGAAAAGGAGTTTTAGCTTGCTGCACAAAATGGACAGTTCTTAAAGCAGTGTAAGATGAGAACAAAGGTAGCTGCAGCCTCATGGCCCAACACTTTAGGCAGAAGTGCAATGAAGTTTGGCAGGAAACTGAGGCACTTTCCATTTAATGACTAACAGAAGTTATCTCTGGCTACTTCCAGAATGCCTTCTGAGGGACTCTTAGTAGCTTCATGAAATGCATCAACAGCTTTCAATGTTGGACTGCATTGCAAGTCCAATTTATTTTTAGCTAGTAGTTACTTTCTTTGCCTTACATTCTTTTTATAAAGAAAATTATATGGAGGTACAGTCATTGACACCCTTTTGAATGTTAGAGCTACTAAGAAAAACAGGCTATATATTTCTAATCATATAACTACTTTACATTAAATGGATGTGTACTTGGCATCTTTTTACACCAGACCTCCATAACATCTAAAAAAATTAAATTTTATAATAACTAAAAAGAGACAAGGATAAAAAATTTCCTTGATTTATTCTTTTATTTTTAATCTTATTATTAGAATGAAACTAGAAAAAAATCTAAATTGCACCACATGAAGAAATGATCTGGATGTATTAATGCACAGGCAGGTATAGACACAACTGTGCAAGTTTTGTCTATAAACTTCTTTGCAAACGTGGAATTATTAATGTGCATATAAGCAAGTGACTGCATATTTCTCCATCTGTTTCCCAGCAAAATGAGTTCCTGCTAATGGTACATGCTGTGCTAGCTTTGCAACCTCTATACAGCTCTAATTTCCCTCACTTACACGCAGTAAACATAATTACTGTCAACACATGTGAATTTGCCAGTATATATTATGCACCTACCTGCAAATTCTCAGAAGAAAAATTTCCCTATAAATGTCTTGAATCTAAAAGCAAAAAAAAGAATAAAAGCTGGATACAAAAACAATTTAAAAAAAAATAAGTTTTTTCTGTTAAATAAGCAAATTGAACCAGTAAACTTTTAAAATGTAACAATCCTGTGATACGAAAATAACATATGCTTGATCTGTTAGACACTGATGGAGGCTGCTGACACGATACTTAGAGTATGGCTATGGACATTTTCTTTTTCCTTTCCTGTAGACTGTGCAATTATGGAGATATAAAATTTCAAAAATATTTGCTGTCATGAGAATGTCTCTCTCCCACTGTTCCTTTGGCAAACTAGAAGTGGCAGAAAGAAAACAGTTTGCTGGCTGTATAAGTGCAATCTTCATTTACAGAAGAATAATTTGGAACATTTGTCATATGTAAAAGGCTACACTTAAAGGCAAATCAGTGATGAGCTGAATTATGAGCTTAATTGAACTGATGTAAACCAGCAGAATTTCTGTTTGCTGTAATGAAGTTACTCTCTTTTTACAGCAGTATACTTGATTGCTGCAGTGGGTATTTAGGGTGAAAACTGTAGATAAAGTAGCAGTCAGTAGACTCTGTGTCAGCCCAACATTTCTCTTTGGGATAAGGCACATGGAAAGCTGGCTAGTTTTGATTATAAGACTTCATCGACCGAGTCATGGCAAAGGACTTAGAACATGGCTGTACCGTCTGGCAGCAGAGAAAAAAAAAAAAAAAAAGAAAAAAAAAAGAGTAACCATGTCAAAGTAAAGAGTAGTTAGTCACAACATTTAGTTTCTAATGCAAGGCTCAGCTTCTGCAACCGTCTCTTAAGCAGCCCTCTCTATTGTCAGAAAACCTGAATGAGCAAGTGAGACCAGCAGATTTTATCAGTTTCTACCATTTTAATAAGGATATGTTAAAAAACCAAATATACAATTAAAACGCCTCCAGAGGTTATATTCATCCAAAAGTTAATCTTAACTGGTTATAGTCAAGAAACTGCTGAAACCTAGATAAATAATGAAAGGACAGTACAGTAACTGTTCTGATTCAAGAAGAATTTTGCTTGTATTTTCTTTAGCCAGAAAAATCTCAATTTGAAAATTTATAACCCTCCTTCTCCCTTCCTTTCACGCCATTCACTGCATGTGGCCAGTCTTTTATCCCTCAGAAAATCCAGCAGACTGCAAGAGTGCTAAAACTAGGCCAGTGCTTACAGAGAGGCAAAACAATGATCAGCTAGCATGACAACAATCTTAGACACAAAAAAAGGAAGAATCTTGTAAAACACAATGAAGAGGACCTCAGGTAATCTATTCCCCTGCCTTGAGGCAAGATGAACAATTTAGCAATAAGGTTACTTAGTATAATACCAACTTTAATGCACAAGGCTCAATACATCAAAAGTGTGTGCAGAAGTCTGGGGTTTTGCTGATATTTTTCAAGTTTAAGACTAGGAAACCCAGTGAGCAGTTTTAAAAAGGTGTTTGATTGCACTACAATCCCAAAATACCCAAAGGACAGGAATTGAATCAATTCTGTGGTCAGAACTGAAAAGAGACAGTTCAGTTAAAAGTCACAGGAAAAGGTTAAGGGATAAAAAAGCTGATTATGAGAGATGAGAAGCATTCAATAAATTTGTCTTGCAGAAGGAAACTTGACAGATGCCTTGTTTGTAGCAGGTATAGAGTCTGTATGAGGAGAACATATGAAACAGAAGAATATAATATAGGAGAGAAGGCAATGACAGAAAAACAATGTCTGCTGACTGAGGTCAGCCAAGTGCAATTGAGAAAGAAGCTGTAGCTGCTCTGGTTTTAGCAACTGGAACAAAGCACCAAGAATTCTGAACTCTTCTTGCTTCCAGCTTCAAACTTTCCATCTTTATAAAAGCTGCTTTCACAAAAAATTAGACTCAGCTCAAGGCCAGCAGAAAGTGATACAATAAAATTTGATATAACGTGATCTTATGCTTAAGACCTAACTGTTCAATTTCCCTTAAATTCTGTGGCTCTCAAATATATATATGATATAAGGAATGGATAGTGTTTAGATTGAGTGCCTGCAAAGGAAACTAGATGCCATAGACAATAGTGCTGGTAATCCTTTCTGGTGATAAAACAACTCCTACTGCACACCCTGCTCTCCTGGGATGCGCTCTCCCTAAGACTGGAATTTTATAAAATAGAACTTTGATCTATGTTGTATCTGACATTATTCCAATTATCTTGCCAAATTCCAAGTGTGAGTAAACACAATCTTGACCTTTACCCTCACAGCTTCTGCTGGAATAGATTTCTTCACTTCTTGTCATATGAAGCATTCTATGAGGAAATGCATATGCAAAACAGTAGAAATGATAAGTTTTATATAGCATATATTTATCTAGAGCAGGAGAGATATAATTCTGACCTTCAACTATTTTTTGAATACAAATATGCCCTCTAAATAGAGAGTCAGATATTAAATTAAAAACAGTGGAAAGATTTCTACCAACTTTCCAGAGCACAGGATCAAATTTAAATACTGGCCATGTAGCAAATAACATGTTGAACATGCTATGTACTCACCATTTTAGATTTAATTAGATTTTAGTTTTCTATTCAACTATTATCTGGAAATTTCCTCCACAACTGAGTCATACTGATAAAAAGCTGCCGACTGGATTTAAGGGCAGTCATCCATTGCTGTTTATGCACACTGCTTTAACTTTATGTGGATGTTTTATGGATTACAGAAACACAAATAACACTTGATTAAACAAATTCAAATAATATGGAGGGTCAATGGATAAAGACAGAGTTGAAATCATATTCAACCTCAGCTGAGTAAGGATATGACAGTGAGAATCAGAAGCAGTTACTGAAACATGTATAATGTAAGGATCGACTTTGAGATCACTTGGAAATAGGCTTGTTCTCCACATCACACCAGTGAAATAATCCCCGGGAGGATGGAGTGCAGGAGGAGTGGAGGGAGAAGCAAATATATCAGCATTTCAGTTCACTCGGTTTCAAACACTACTACCGCTGCCACCCCATATGCTACAGTCCAAAATCAGACTGATTGTTGCTACTTTGTACTGGAAAACTACTGAGAGAAATGGGAACCCAGCGGGCACTGTGAAATTTATCACAACTCCCAGGTCTCACACAGTAGTGTCTTAACCATGTTCTTGATTGTTACTAACCCCGTTTACAAACTTTCAGCTCCCCCATCCTGCTCTACTCCCACTATCAGTATGGACACATTAAGGAAGGCCTTGAGCAACTTGTTCTAATGGGAGGTGCCCCTGCCCATCGCAGGAGGGGTCGGGACTAAATGACCTTTACAGTCCAGTCCAACCCCCTTAGCATTCTATGGTTCTATAACAAGACGTGGTGACTCCCTACTCACCTACAGTTGTAATACATGAGAGACATTTTTCTCCACATTAACACTGAGAGTTGCGCTGGCCATGAGGCTCCAGAGGCAGGAGCAACTCTGGTCACAGATGTAGTTATAGCCAGGTGCCACAGACATGCCCCCAGCAAGATGCTTACTGGGTTTGAATTTTTGGGATTCTTTCTTGTTAATATATATATATACAGTCTCCTATCCTGAGCCTCATCCCCGAGAGGAAATAATTTACATTCTCTTGCCAATGGTAGCCGATTTTCAAAAGCGAGAGAGAGGGTTTTGAAGCTGTCTTCAATTGTGGTGCTTGATCCAGTTGCTTCTGTTCAAAGAACTATAAAAAGCATAATATAACATGTTCCAGAATTTTTCCAGGCTAGACATTGCAATAAAAGGCAATTTCACAGGTAATAGAAATATCAACCAGGGGATTTCAGAGCTGTAGTACCCATATTTCCCTTCCCTTTCTGTTTAGCTGCATAGAATAAACCTTTTTTCTCTTGAAACTCAGGGATAAAGTATGAAAATGTTCATAACCACTGGTAACAATGGTTTACAGAGTTGCTTACATTAAAAAAAAAAAAGAGAAAAGGACCAAATTATTCATCAAACCCTTTGGGACAGCCTTGTATATTGCCTTCTTCAGATTTCAGGGCTGGTTGAACTTAAGAGACGTTCTTTTCTTCAAAGAAAGTGCCAGTGCTAGTGAAAACCTTTGCCTAAGGGTGGGGAAAAAGTTTTCACTTATTTTTACAATAGGGATTTAGAGGTGTTCCTGATGTGATGAAACTGCCTATTTTAGAAAGAAGTGCCCTTAATCTGGCAAGAATTGTGCAAAATTTCTCTTCATGTAGCAGAAACCTAACACCTCTCTCCTGACCTCTTCAACACCCCTCTGAACCTGCTCCCGAGGCATTCCTGAGGAGCCAGCCAGCCGTGATGTATTATGTGCCTTTGCAAAGGACCAGATTGATGTGACCACCAAAGAAATGTTTCCTTTGCTGCAAGAACTGTCTTTCACAAGAGATTTTCTGTTCTTTTCTGAGTCATTTTTCAGGCATTATTATCATCATTAGCATTTAATGAATGTTCTGTATGTTCAAGTATGCACCATATTTATTACTTTCTGGCTGAGGTTATTTTGAATTCTTTGAATTTCCTGTAATGTTTCATGTATTCATTATAGAAAGGCACATGCAGGTTTCTCATGTCTAGTATGTACAGGAAACTCCTAAAGTTATTTCCCCAGAGCAAAAGATTCTTCATTCATGGGATAAAACACAGGTAGAAAAGTGTTTGTACAGTCTGTCAAAAATTTGTAAAATATACTCACTATTCTTACATTAAGATACAAGCCATTGCCATTACTCTGGAGAAACCGAGTCATGAGACTCACTCAATTCCATTTCTTCACATAAACATCTAGAAATTTAAGTAATTATTTTTTTTAATTAGTCTTTAAACATAAGTTTTTGGGGTTCCTTTGTACAAAACAAAGTACCAAAAAAAATAGCACAAACTCAATTTTCATCTGTGTGTATACATTAAAGATTAGCACACGGCATACTCCACCCTTGTCTGGCTCACACACAAGTGCTTTGATTCTCAGTTTACATTAGATACAGCTAAAATTGAAGGTGGGGCTGCAAATCTGGCCCCAGCAGCATATATTTTTCTTCTTCTTGTGCTTTTCAAACTTTGAAATTTGAGCAACTGTATAAATTTCTCCTTTAATTTTGTGCTTAAAGGAACAAAAGAAGTTTGTGCAATTCAGGTGTGCTTGAAGGGAGCTGGATACTTGTCATCAGTACCAAAGATCAGGCTCATAAATATCATGGCAAAGATGGCATCCTTCAGCCAATTTATCAGTCATTGCAGCTGATTTGATTCAGAGTCCTCCAGAGGAAGACTCTAAAGACTCTTAGAAGGAGATTCTGGCTCCTTGTAAGAGGGGATGTGAACAAAGTGAAGGAACTGGAATACACTGACCTCCACTAATATGCATTTCAATTCAAGAACAACGAAAAAAGAAATTATGACAACCATTCTCTGAAGCTACCAACTGAGCATAAAAAATAATTAATTCTTGACTTTATTTTTTGACTAAGAATCTGTAAATCCCAAAGAGGAAGGGAAACACATAAGTATGAAAAGAAAGGTGTCCGCAGAGTAACCTTCCCACAATTGCCCTGTTGCTGGAGAAAAAAAATGCAAACTTAGATGTTAAACTAGGAAAAAAAGTAATAAAAGAAATTCTGAAGTGAATACTTGGAACCTGGATTTTTATCCACTTATTCATAACATTTTTTAAATTCTCCGTGTCTATCATTTGGTGTGCCAGGTGAAACATATGCATGTTAGCATTATATTTTCATGCACTCCATAAGATTTCTAGGTGCCATATAAACAAAGAACAGGCACAAATCCTTTCACTTTCCTCTGTTGCAGCTTTTTCCCCAACTCAACCAGATAAGTGACTAGAACCATAAGTAGAAATGGTCATAAATAGAAAGTGATAGCATATGAATATTTTACGGAAAGCTGATTGGAAAAGGACGTTTTCCTTATAACAATACTCATACCTCTGGGTAATTTGGAACAACACTTTTTTTTGGCATACCACATTAGACATTTTGTGTTTTATTATATTTTTCACTGAAACTAGAAACAGATGCTCTCTGATGTCAGCTGGTATATGTGGTAGTAGTGTGGGTGGAGAAAGAGATTTCTTTTCCCTCACAAGAAAGACACAACTATGGAAACTATGAGGTTATGGAAAAGTGTTAGCAGGTGATATAAAACGTTTACATAGAGAACTAAGATCCAAATTGCCTCTGAATGATTGCAGTTGTTGCATCTCTAAAGAACAAGGGTTAGATAACCACAACAGTGATTAGCAGAGCAAAAGAATCTATTTTCTTTGAAATTATAATCCCCAGGGAAGGATGCTTGGCAAACATTCTTTTGGGCTGTGACAACCAACACTTGCCCCTCTGATATATTCCAAAGCCACCGTGTGGAATAGGAGAATAAAAGCAGTAAGGGCCTAGCTGTCCATCACTGCCTTGTAATTATACCTCTGGCTTTTTCATTTCTTTTCTCAAACCAGGAATATTTTTGGAAGTGCCACTTAGTTATTTTGAAGTATTTTTGAGCACTGCACCACAACACAAGATTTCCTTGAGTTAGTTAATCCTATATAATATTTCTTCAGAACCTTCCTGAAATTCATAAATGGAAGTTTACCAATCTAAGCAGAAGCAGGCAACGATGCCTTCCAAACTCCTACCCCTCAGTTCCTATGTCTACACATTCAAGTGCATGGCCTCAGTGATTTAGGCTGAGGCTTTACAGTACCTGCAGAGTCAGGCACGAGCCATAGTGGCCAGTAAAGCCACGGCATGGGCAGAGAGCAACTGTTCACTCTTGCTCCTTCTACAAGGAATTCTTAGTTATGGTTCAGCAAGACCAGAGAAAGGGTGGTGTTTTTTCACACAATGTTTGATTATACTGTGGGACTGTTGCCAAGTTTACATGAGTTCAAAGTTGACCAAAATAATGAAAGAAAAAGATGTCAAGAATCATCAAATACAAAGGCTCCATCTACTAGGAGAATGTTTGTAAGGCACAAGCTGTCAGGGCCTATAAGAAGGATTTAGGGAAAACATAGGAAAAGTATGACTACATTTATTTTTTTCCACTCTTCACTGCACATTCATCTTTATGGTCTTATGTTATTTAACATAGACACAGGTTCTGAAAAGGTCTGTGTAGACCAGCACAGGAATAGGTGACTGGGACAGCTGTTCTAACAAGGTCTAAGAACCCAAATTTTGAAACTTTTTTTTAAAGAAGGGTATATGTTTGGGATAAGAGAGCTGTTGGATACTCTCTCTCTCTCTCTCTCTCCTTCTTTCTTTGCCTTTTGAAGGATAGGCTGCCTTGCCACTTCTCCATGTGCCTTGGCAGGCAGACCTCAGTCTTATTTTGCAAGGCAGCTTTGCAGGACAGACTAGTCTGTGGCCTTTTCATGCTAATTGGAATCAAATGTTACAAGGATGGAGACACAGGAAATTTACAGATCTTCTATGGAAGTGTCAGCATAGGTTTTCTTGATGTTGCCTGTCTTTTGCTGAGTCTGCCCAAGTGTTGAGGCAGACTAGTTCTAACCCCCAGTCTCAGGGCACCTGGTTTCACAGCATTGTAAATTGGTCAAAAGAGGTTCCCTTCAGTATGACTCCTGGATTCTTTACAAGACACGAGAGTGCTGCTCTCTGGGTTGGACATGAGGACCCATTCTTTTCACGAGAATGTAAAGCAAAAAAGTTGCTATTTCTCTGTTTTGAACAACAGTAGAAGTCCAAATCCTGCTGGTACTGGAGTCAAGCATTGCAGGCTGTTATACATCCCTATATGATCATTAACTCCTCTAAAGCACTTAGCCCTTAGGTATTTACACTATGGTCCCTCTCCACAGATATCCACAAGAGCCTTGAAATGGAATGGCATTATGCCCAGTGGGGGTAGCTGAGTTCAATCAGGATCACTCCAGGCTTGTGACCTCTCTCTGAGTGAGGGGTTTGTTGCTTCAGTGCCAGGAGATAATGTAAGGAGATCAGGGACACAGTGCTCTGTCCCAGCCTCCAGACAGGCATGCACCACCATGTGGGCTGTGAAATACAGGTTGTAGCCCAGACTGGCCTTGGGAAAACAGCATGAAGGACTGAATAAACCCAGCCCCTGAGCAGCCTTTCCTCCTGCATTTTGCCAAGAGCTGTGGAAATCATCAAGCGGGACATTTACTTTGTGTAGAGCTACCCAACATGGCTATGAAGTCTGTGGGAAGGAAGCAAATGGCATCTCCATGAGCCCTTTAGAAAATCTAGGTGATTGTACAACCTCAGTTCAACAGCTGTATATCTCACAAATATTTGTATATTTATTCTAGTTAGCTTTCCATTCAGGAAAAGCAATATTCCTTTAATCTGTAGCCTATAATTTCTCTTGTCAAGCTCTCCTGAAGTGAACATTCAACTGTATGCCAGTGACTAAAGACTAAGTAGAAACTAATTTCAGGGTTTGGCTCATGATGATTTTAAGAAGTCACACCTGGACTGGGACTTTGGGTGCCAAAATTTTATCCTGGAGAAAATTTTTACAGCCAAGTATGAAACCCCTGAAAATGAGAAGAGAGGGGAATGTTATAATGGAAATGCTGGCAAAACTCCAACTACTGTGGAGCAGCCCAAGAAGCTGATGAGGCTGAGAGTTAAAAGCAAATCTGCCAACTTTCACTCTATTCAAATAAGGTAAGTCATGCTAAAACGTTTGACTTCTTCAGAAAAAGAAAAAGTTGCTTTCACCTCTTCAGAAAACTACCAATTACAAAAAAACAGTCAAAAATTATGCAAATACACTTTCAATCAAACTATGATTTGTTTTCTCTGTGCCATGTGATTTTCCTGCTTGGTAAAATGCGATGTGGGAAGCTACCTTAAAAAATGAATTTGACTAATCCTGGCTTGACATTCGGGCTGTACCTATCCAGAAAAAGGCAGTATAGTCTGGACCATTCCCCAACAATAGAGTGGCGACGGGCTAAATATAACCACACTTACAGCCCCAGAACTGGCATCTAACACCAGGGGCTTACAATAACACTGAAGCTGCTGCTGCTCCAGCAACAGCAGAGGCAAAGGGAGGGAAAGCTCTGTTTGTTTTTCAGCCGGGACTTCATTCTTCACTCAGCTGTTTGCTATTAGGACTGGAGCAGTAGCAGTGAGAAATTCATTGCTGCTTGCTCTCTGAATCCTGACACAATAACAGCACAGATCTAACTAGCCAAATCCACAAAGGATCAAGGGAAGGGGAAAAAGGGAGCAACAAACTATTGCATGCTTGTTGTCTCATTTTTACTGCACCTTTCATCCCCAAGGAACCTATTTATTGAGGGCCAGACTCTGCCCCATTCCTGCAGAGATGCATATTAGTGAGTTCTGGAAGCAGGAGACAAGGAATTTCCTCTCACCCTTCACCTCCACAGGTTGAACCAGTGTGACAGAGAGGTGTTCCCACCAGCACGAGCGCTGCATTGTCCCTGCAGCTGTCCCCTGTGCTGTGCCTCTTGCCAGATCCTCTCCCCTGCCTGGCTGGACTTAAATGGTGGGGAAACAAGGGTGTTCCTTGTTGCATGTTCCTTGCATGGTGTTGCACCTCTCTGCTCCTTAGAAGGGCACAAAATCGAGCACTAACTTGGTTAAACTTACCCTGATGCTCTGAGCACTATCAGACAAAATTCTGCTTGTACTGAGAGAGGTGTAAATTGAGGTGAATATCGCTGTAGATATTTTTGATATCTTGTTTTTGAGGAATAAAAGAAGAATTCGATTCATCTTACCAGCACATCTCCATTTAAATCAGTGCAGCGATTAACACTGTGCCCGATGCTGTGGGTGAAGACTCTGCTCTGCTGGTATTTAGAGGAGAACACAGACTCCGAAAGAGTGACACAAGTTGGGTGAAAAACATAAATTCCTTCCCACACAACTATTCCAGAGTGTTTTCTACTGGGGAAAGCTGCAATTGCTGTCTGGGACTCTGCTTTGGTGCAGTAGGTAAGTGCTACCAAAGTGAATTGCTGTATTTCAGAGCTGGCTTTCTGGCAGCTGTGGAGAGCAGAGCTCTCAGCTTTCCACAGAGAGTTCTGGAGGAGGAGCCTTGACTTGGGGTCCCTGGGTACAAAGGGTGATTTCTGCTAGTCCTGCTCTGAAGCACTGCAGCTGAATGACGGCTGCTGGCTGCAGACAGCACGGGTGAGGGTTCGTGCATAGAAGCCAGTCACAGCAGTGGAGCTGATTGCTTTCATTCTTCTGCAGTCTATTTATGTTTGAAATGGTATGTAAGAACACAGGCTCTTTTCTGCCAGTATAGCTGCTTCCCCTTCTGGGGACTCCACGAGCTCTGGCTTGTGAGCTAAGTGATAAGATTCCCAGGACTGGGAATTTTGTTTTGCATTTCATTACCTCCTTGTCCTGTTGACATAGTGATCTCATATGCAACAACAAATCACTCCCTGACCTCAGCATAACAAATTGAATGCGGGACTTGACACATGGGTTCTGAGACTGTCTGCCTGCTTTCTCCTGCTGCCCTGAAGTAAAAAAGTCTGTTTCCTGTGCAGCCTGCAAACTCCAGTATCTATTGCCAGCTGTCACCTGTGAGCCCATCCCTCCCAGCCATGCTTTCTGATTACAGTGTGTGAGTCAAGCATGTCCCCAGACTGACAAACTAGACATGAAGGAATTCTTGAGTACCTTAAATAAAGAAAGCACAAAACCCAAACAGGTAGTAAATGATTGCCTGTATAAAGAGAAAATCCGTATTGCTCAGTAAGAAACAAAGTCTCACTAGATCTGTGTCACTATACACAACCAGGGCTTACTGTAAAGAGCACACATGCAGTGTAAGCAGTATGAACAGAACCATTTTGATATTCAACACACTTAGGAGAGAACTCCATGTGCTCTGCCCCACCACCTTAAAACATGTTTCGTGCTTACACTGAAACCTGAACTCCCTGCAAAGTCAAACTGTGCATGCTGCATGTTGGCTTGCATCATAGCCTAGATCTGAATGGATCTAGCTGGCGTAGCTGGTGAGGAAAATCAGGTGGGGACCAGCTTCAACTTGAGCCTTTCCCTAACAGGCAGGAGGGATTTTTCATTTATTCAGAAGAAGCAGGAAAAAAAGGATTCACAGCTGTGAAAGCATGAGTCAGGCACCTCTCAGGAGGTGGGGTGCTCCTCTTCGTTTCCAACCCACAGAACACCATGTTTACTTCTACTTCTTCTTCTTTGTGACTATCTGCTAACCATGTAGCTGTTCAGGGCTGGCTGTTCTCAGAAGCACACCCAGTACATAGAGGAAAATTACTAGACCCCACTAGACTAAGTGAAACTATTTGCAAGGAGTGTCTGGAAAGTAATTAAGAAAGGCATGGCTGTTCACAGGCTGACACTACATTGCACTGGCAGACAGGGATTCTACTTGCACCAGAAAACTCCAGCAGCACATCTGCTGAAGAGCCAGGGCTGCACCCCTGACCTGTAGGCAAACAAGCCATGAACTGTGTCTGATCCCTGAAGCTCCTTGGTGGAAAGGACTGGTGTCAGCCTGGGCTGTGATACCCTCATTTGCTGCAGAGAAAGAAACAACCTGAGCAGTGAGGACAGGGAATGGAAGAGAGCCCACACCTTGTGTCACACTCCATATATAGCCTTGCTACAATAATATAGTGAACAAGACCCCTAAGAAATTGGTTTTTCAATCACTATCAGAAGCAGTTCCATTTTAATTTCTGCTAGCAAGTCCACTGTGCATCTGCCAGTCATGTGGAGTTCAGATCATCTGACACTCTTTTAATGCTAACACCTGCCCCAAGCCCTGTGTGAATTTTTGGCAAGAAACCATGAAAACTCACAATGAATGATGGTCAGCTGATCCAGAACTTTCTGTGGAGTTACCTTTATTTTGCCTTGAACACCTGAATTTCTCAGTACTGAAGTAGCCTTTCAATAGACTTTTATTATCTTTTATTCCAAAAGTATCTATTTCACCCCTGAGAAATAACTGGAGGTTACTGTGCTAAGAAGGCACATCTGGCATGAACCTCATTAATCTTGAGGCAGTGTGGTATATGCCTAGCACAATTTTGGCACTGTGAAAGAAGGAAATAAAATCGTTTCTTCAGAAGCTGTGAGCACCTGGTGTTCTCTACAGGTTGCTATAGAAAGCACAGCCCACCTTTGCAGTACACTTAAAGACAGAGCGTCATATAAGTCATCTTGACTTTTTTGGGGGGAATAAAAAGAAAATACTTATCCATCTGCTGGCTGATATGTCTTCCCTGGTCCTCAGCTGGTTCTGTAGCGCACCTACAAGTGCACTGTCTTCCATGAAGGCTCTGCCTAGCTTAAAAATTACTTACCCCAAAAAATCTGCTGAAAACACTGAAGACAGAGTTATGCTTTGGCAATCAAGTAGTAGTGTTCTAGCTCAACCCCCCGAGCTAGGGAGGTTTATTTTCTTACTGCTCCTTCAAGAACAGGAGCACACAGCACAAGTAATGCTACCTATAGCAGTTAAAATGCTGCTAGACTGTTTTAGCCCTCAAGGGGAAGTCAAGCAGCAACACCCCAGAGCATGCTATTATGTAGTACAGACAACATTACCTCAAACAATGTTAGAAAATTTATGACCCATGAGGAAAATAAAGTAAAGCTGATAAATTAATGTGTATTTTGGACTAAGGTAATGAATTTCAACAAAACGAAAAGGAACAACTCTGGAGCATCACTCTGTGACTCTTTCAGTTGTTCCACACCTCAGGCACATACTCTATGGCCACGCTACAAAGGGTCAGCAGTGTTTTGACTCCCACAATAAACCAGCTGATGTATCCACAGCATAGAATGATTTCTTAACATCAAACAACCTACACAGCTTTGGGTATGCTTAGTCTGATCCTGCTGGGCACCAGGATCCTTGCTGCTGAATGAAAACAGCCACATGCTATTCTTGCTGTGAGAAGCAGACAGCTCTACCAGATCTTAGCCTTTTATTCTAAGTCAAGGATCTTTTCTTTCATGTCACAAATATTGGTGCTTATTTCAAGCCTTACAGACAGAGGGTGTGACTTTATTTTTCCCACAAAGTTTCTCACCCTAATAGCTGCAGAGAAAAGCCAAAGAATTTGCTGTAGTTAAAACTTAAATTCCAAAAGACAAAACTGCAATAAAGCAAACCCAAGGGGGTTTATTTGAATTTCAAGGTTTTTAGGCCAGTGATGTCATTTTGGGGAAGCTTAACTTGAACCAGGGAAAGGCAGGACATGTGCATGTCTGGGATTGGAGGTCATGAAGTGACAATCTACAGCAGAGCATCACACACAAGGTACTGCTCCCTCTGCCTGGGGCTCCCATGGCAGCACACCGACCACACACAGCCCAGGCAGGGCTTGTCAGGGCCAACAAACAGCCCAACAGCAGTACTCCACTCTGCTTCCAGCTGCTAGACCAGAGACAGGGCATAATATGGAACCACTTCCCACTACCACCTCCCCCTGAAGGAGGTGGCTGAAATGCCTGCAGAGATGGGAACAAGGTTTGGGGAACCAGTGCTCACTCCCCAAGTCAGGTAAGCTTCCCAGTAATGCTGCAATTGGGAAAGTCTTTACTAGCACAATGTCTTCATTCACAGCATTATAAGACTGAAGGCCAGACAAAGTCTCTAGTTCCTGGTGCTTTAGCATGACTACAGTTGAAGGGAAAAAAATCTGTCCTTTTCTTTCTGAAAAGAAGTGGATGTTAGCTTTACTGTAGCACTAGGGGAAGTTAATTTACTGTGTTCTTCCCTCCTGGGCACTGTCTGCAAGAGACGGCATCTGAGAGGCTCCCTAAGCAAAGCTGTTCCCCCACTCTGCTGCTAAATATGGTTCATTTTATGTAGTGCTGTGTGTGTTTAAACTGAGAATGGAAGTGGATTCACAGCCATGCAGCCAAAACATGACCTTGACCGTGGGAGAAGAAGAAATGCAGTTTTTTGTAGCAGCTTTGCAGCACAGTGATAGATGCACAAGATGATCAGGCTAACAAGGAGGGAGCTGATGCTCGTTCCTGGGTCTCCAACAGAAAACCAGTAAGAAAAAAAATTGACCTCTCTCCATTGTCTCCCTTGTTCCCTATCTGGATCCTGTGGAGGCACACAGGTTTTCTCACCTGCTAAGGACTCAAAGAGATGCTGCAAACCCAGAGCCTTCAGTTATATATTTGGAAATACTTTGTGCTCCCTTTTAGTCCCTGGGGACAGATGTTTCCTATTTGATGGCTCCATTTCAGTCTACACATATGCAATCTCTCCAGCTCTGTTCCTTCTAAGTTGAATTCATTCTCAGTTCCACAAAGAATATCTGGAAGAAGTCCTTGGCACACTGACTACTCGCCTGAAGAATTTGGAATTACAAGACATGTAAATAAGGGCTTGTAAGAGTCCATAATGCAGTATTTCCTTAGCCAGAATGCAGAGATTATTATCAATATTCTCAGCACCTTTCTGAGGCCACAAACACCCTCAGATGCTTCAGTTTGTCCCTTTTAGGATTGTTCCTCTTTCGGGGTTGTCAGATCTCGAAGCTGGAAAACTTTTTGGAAATTTCTCTTTCAAATTTCAGTTTGGTATAATAGAAACCTACTCCCTGCTCCCAGGCATACCTCAATCCCTGCAGAGAAAATGTTTAAGCTGACTCCACCCAGACCCTTTTGTGGATTCAACAGGATGCTGCCCCACCACAGGCAAAGCCTCCCTGGATTTTTCCCTCTGTCAGCCACCTGGGAGCCGCTGCCAGGCTGTTCTGCAGTGCCATCTAGTGAGGCAGGCACAGTTCCACAGAGCTTCTCATTGAGCCCAGGCACATCCATCATTCCTATGCTTTTTCATTTTTCTCTAAGGATTCTCCTTAGGCCATGATATAAGCTGAGGTCACAAAGAGGATGGATCTGAGGAGCAAGAGGACTGGAGGTGTGGCAGAAAAGGACATGGAAACATAGCTAAGAAAGGTGTGCAAACCATGTTATGAGTGTGTGCTCTGGGAGGGAGGATGAAGAGAAAGGGATTAAATTAGCAGAAGAGCTGAATGAAGGAAAGTAAGATTGGATACGGTAAAGATAGATGATGAAGCAATGGGAGACTAAAGCAGTGGAAACACCTAAATCTGCTGTGGCTACCCTGGGAAGCTATGATGGGAAAATGGAAATGACCAGGCCTGAACAGCAGCACTGAGAGGCTGGGAGAAGCTAGTATCAGACTAGGACAGGTGTTTGTGGAAATTTACTGAGGATGGAGCCTGTGGCAAGTGACAAAGGTAAGTGGCAAGTGATGACTATGCACGTGTCCATGTTCTGGTTTTCAATTTGATTATTTAAAGATTTAAGAAACTGAATGTATACATGCAAAATGCATTTATGCACAAACCTTACATTATTTTATTAATATATAATCTAAAACCTATTTTATACAGCGGATCCAGCTCCAAGCTCTCCAAAATTAGGAACTGTTGGGTAGGGTTACCTGTGCCTACTAATTCACCACATGCCTTTAAATGAACAGATATTCTCCTCTGAGAGAAGTCAAGAGGGTGCAGTAGGAGCACGGTCTGTAGGGGACCCTGCCTGCCTTTCTTTATAGTCAGGAGATGTCAGGAGAGAGTGAGCTCATGGCTAAGGCAGATGAATGATGCCACAGAGCCAGACTCTATCTCTTCCTGTCCCCAGTGTGCCCGGGGGAGACATCTAGACTTTTAAGCCAGACTTTTCTCAAGTGGTGCTCATTGTGGGATCTTTGCTCTGGGGTTCAAGACTGGAGATCTATGGATGTAGTTAGCAGAAGGGCAGGAACATAAAGCTATAAATAACGTAATGAAGAATTCCCACACTGAATCACTGCTCAAGACTATACCATAAAACCAACCTGTCTGGAGGGCATGTATATGCCAAGAAAACCATCAGCTTGCACAATGGCAGTTTCTGGCTTTTTTCTGTGTTGCCAAAAAATTTCCACATGCCCAAGCGTGGCTCTACTTTTTCAGAAGGTAGATGTGCCTGTGGTCTGACAGCCATGATTTTTCCTGTAGTTTTATGGGGCTAGGAGTCAAAGTACTAATAAATGTGGCAGCATGTAAACTGATCTTTTAATAAAACTGCAGTTATTGGGAGGGAAAAAAATCTTTTTCAGATTTCAGAATAGTCTGTGTTGCATTTTCCATTTTGCTTGGACAGAAATGTGAAGTGGTGGCTGCACTGAGGAAGAAGAAAACAGCCCCTTACAACCCTTAACTATATCTCCAAACACCTGAAAGAATACCACAACCACTCTCTGCTTTCAGTTTGGTAAGGAAAGGAACTTCATGTACTTCTAAGTAGCAAAAGGAAAAACAAATATGAAAGGGATAAAAGCCACAGTAAACTCATGGGGTACTTTCCATCCTGTGGGGCTGGCCTTTCAGTACTTACATTACATAATATACAGCTACTAGAATTACTGTGTCTTGATCCAGAGAAACTTCCGGAAACCAAATTATTTAGTGGCTAGGCATGCATTCTAACCCCATCATTTGAAACACAAGCTAATAACATAGAAGTTTATTCTACCCAAGGGTATGTGTATCCATCATACTTGAGATGTATTCTTCTGTATGATAGATTCGTCTTGATGGGCATGTTTAGAGAGGCTTTCTTCCTAGGATAATTGGGCAATTTTGGTTTGGGGGAATAGAGACATTTGAAAAGAATCCTAACATAGTGTAAAAACACTCCGGAGATCTGGCTACAAAGAGTTGAGGCCTGAGGAAATGAGCAAAACTCAGAAAGGAGGGATGAAATCATCAGTCTGCAGTGGGCGAGAGGCCAGCTTGTGTAGGCTGTGGCTGTCACTTAGAGAGCCATGGTCGACACAGCTGCCCCTTGCTGCCTACAACATACAAGCCTCAAGACCACTGGTCATTTGCAATGCTGGAGCTCACCACGCTTCACTCCGGTTTTCCCAGGACATTCTTCCCATGGAGCAGCAAAGACCTGCCAGTGAGACTTCTAGGTCTTGCAATGTCTTTACAGCTGACGTGGCATCCAGTGGTCTGAAGCACAGCACGAAACCCATGGCCAGTAGATTTTGTTATTGCAAACTGACATTTAACTCCTCAGCTTCAGCACATCACTCACCACCCACGCCTGAGGCCAAGTGGGACAGCGAGGGCACCTAGGGCAGCTAGGTTTACACAACAGTAGATATTCCCTGCTGCCTGCACATTCCTCTCTCCTGACTGCCTGTAATGACAGTCCAAGGCGATGTATTTATCAGTTCCCAAATATCCCACCAATTTGTCCACAATTTATAGCTATGAAAAGATGCATTCATTTACCCTATTTGGCCATGCAAATATACTTTTTTTTTTCTCAGAAATATCTTGAGGGCTTCTACTCACAAACTACCAGTAAACTGTTATATACTACAGGCCAAAACCGGAGGCATTATGTGGACAAATTTTACCAGAAATTCAGGAGTCAGGTTGAACTGAGTTACCAAGCTGTTACTTTGTTTTAAAAAACGTTTTTTAAAGTGTCCATTTTCAGAAGTCCATTTTCAGAAGAGGAGAGGAGTCCCAGATTGCAAGAGTTTCTTTTTATGCTAAGTCTTTTTCAGACTGACTCTTCGTGATAGCACAGGGAGTGTCAGAGTGCCTATTTACATACATCTCCTGCCTGATCCATAAAGGATCAGGTCCCCAAATCACAGTGATCAGAGCCAAACCACAAGGAAAAAAAAGCATCATTACAATGGGAGAAGACAGGGAGGAAGCAGGAAGAGACAGTGGACAGCTCAAGGTGGACTGTAACAAGGGTCACTCCTCCTTGTTTTGTGGAAACAATGGAGAGGGATATTAGAGCTCATTCTGTGCTGAAATGACAAGCCTCCTTACCCTGGTATAAGGTTCTGCAACAAAAGTGCTTCCCAGCTATTGATGTGTTATGGCTTTTGAGAATCTTGGTGTAAAAACTTTCAGTGACTCTCTGCCTTTTCTTGGAAAGTTCAAAGTAAAATTCATGTTTGCGAGATTTAAAATAGACAGTCTTTACACAAACATCTGTTTCTACTTAGGAAAAAATGACATCAGGGGAAAGGATAGTTTCTTTGCATACTCTTTAAATCTTACCCCCATTCCTCCTACACCAAAGCCCACATGGGCTGGTTCCATCCTTGCAAAGAGATTTCGTCACTGTCTCAGGAGCAGGCAGCTACTACAGGGCAACTGGCAAAGTGCATAACCAGTCAGGGTCAAGTTTGGGAATTTCATGTTCATGATGCCATCAGCCCAAAATATCACTGAAACTAGGTCACCTAGTCTCTATGTATCCAAGTAATGTCTTTCTTGAGGTCTTTGTTTACCAGGAAGAAATGTGACCTGGTCACTGATTTATGTTTCAAGCGCATCTAAGTTAGGTTCAGAGGCCAGCAGAATCACAAGAGGATGGCATTCAAACCTTTATCCACCACAAACTGCCCACAAGCAAAGTTAGAAACCATCAAGTGTCAAAACCTACAGCTGAAGAGTAACTTAGTCATCTTAGTCAAGCACTTATTTGGATTCAAAATTCCCAGAATCAGTTTGGCACTAAGAATAAAATTAGCGTTTTTGAATAAAACAAATAATCAGATCACAAAGTGTGATTTTATCAAGTGAGTCTCATATCAGTAAAAAGCTTTTTGCTAAGATCACCTGCCACATGAGGAGTCAAAAGCCTCAGAGTCTGAGAAGACAACATTAGCTGACAAAAGCAGTATCAGTGCTAGAATTTGATCAACTACATTGAAAAGAAAATTCCAGATGGATTGTAGTTTTATTACACGGTGAGCTGTGTGTTAGCAGCACATTACTATCTTCTGGATGATTTATGCTGTCCTAGGAAAACTCTGGTGTGCAAAATGTTCAATCAAAAGACACGAGTTCAGTCACTTCTCTGAGCCTGGCATAAACAAAGGTGTTCTATGCCAAATGGACGTAACCAGGCAAGATCTTTGAAATTCCTACTGAAACAAGTAATTATTATTCCAGCTTTAGATATGACAATAGCTGTCTTGTCTCATTACACAAGAAAAAACCATCATTTGCTTTGTTAGGTATGGAAGGGAGCACTTTGTCCTTCAGAGAAGAACAACTTATTAGAACTAGTTTTAGCACACATGCCTCAGAGTTTGGTCAGCACACTATGTTAATGTTTAACCCCATGATGAGAATGCATCCTCAATGCAATAAACTTGTTTTAAAGCAAAATTTTCAACTTACTGAAGCCTCACATTGGGTTTTGTTGCAGTTAAAAACTTTTCTGTTAGGACAAAAGCCACATGCTAAAAAGTGACCCCAGCCCATGTGAGATGCCCAAATAAACAAGGCAATGGAGAACAGTAGAAGAGAAAACATTCAGACTCATGAGACAGCCACAGCAGCTTGGAACAATAGTTTGTCTCATCCAAATCATTTGGCAGGTTACATATAAGTTGTGGTATCACTAGAGCAGAGCCTACTAATGGCCTATTTCGGTGCATGGGGAATGAATCCTTGACTGAACAGCTTTCATTGCACAGATGCTTGTAGCCTTTCTTCGTAGAGGCACCAACAATTGCACTGCCTAGACCAGACCACTGAAACAGTGATTGCCACTGAAACAGGTTTGCCTTTAACGTGATTTGGGGAGGACTTTTCACATCCGAGAGAAGGAAAGAAAAATTAAGAAATAAGGGATTTTTTAACTCCTTAAATCTATTGGTTCTCTCAAGCTGGACTGCTGGAACAAGGCTGCAGAAGGATTAACAGGCTTGGTGCTGAAGAGGTAACCACGCACTTGCAGCCTGACCTGCTCTTGGATCATTTTTTAGAACATCCCTGCTTGAGGAAGTAAAATTTACACATTTCTCCCATTGGAAATTACATTTTTCAGACTGTTTGATCTGTGAGCATCCAGAATTTCCTCTAGTAGATAATCCTACTGTCAGGGGAGTAAGAGGAAATTCCCCCTAACATCCTTTGAGCAGAAAAGCTATATTCATGTCCAAGAATCACTGTATGTTTTCCGGTGACAGAAAAGTTTACCACAGTTCATATTTTCCTGATCTGCAATCAGACATTCAGATGAGTCAGGAGAATTAATTAAAATTACTACCACAAATAAAAGGTAAAAGTTAAAAAATAAGTGGTTTAGGTCTTAGCCAGATTTTAAGTGCTGGCTAAGACATCTGTCTTCCCCAAAGCTATTTATGCCCTCTCTGGAGCATTTGGTGCTGGCCATGGACTGAAAATATATGGAAGGTGAGGATGGATAATATAAGGAAGGATTTTGGATGTAGTTCAATTAAGCGACTTTCACATTTCATTAGAAATGTCACTAGTTCCTTCAGCAGGTATTTGCTAATCAAAGAAGGAAAATTCCGCCCTCAAAAGAAATACTGAAATCTCCATTTCCTTACACCCATTTTTAACATTCCCCAGTTTAGAAAGCAGAGCATCACAACACTGGTGCTATTAAAAGAAGAAACATCAAGTCACCAAGTTATCTAAAAATCAGAGTCACTGAGAACTGCTCTTTGCTGAGAGACTCTGCATATCTGAATAACTGGTACTCTGATCCCAGCTTCAAAAAGCATCCACTGACAACAGCAGATCCTTAATGCATCCCATCTTTATGAAATGCAGAAGTTTGACCCTCAGCAAAGTAAAAAAAGCTAGTCTACAAAAAGTCTCTCTTGCAATTACAAGAAATAGGTAACACTTCTTGGGAATAAAATGTTACCTTTCAACAGATCTGGGCAAAACTGTCTAAGCATGTTCTACTGAAAATATAGTTTCCATCAGCCCAGTGTCATGGTAGTCTGCAATTTGCCAAACAAAAGCCTTTTCATCACAAAGAAACCATCTTCACCCTCCACATGCTAGGTATTCCACATATCTTGCAAACTTACATTTCTCTTTCTTTCCTCCTTTCAGGGGGAAAAAAAAGCAAAAAACAGAATCCCAGACCCAACAAGAAAATACGGCCAAAAGAAGCAGCCATGTGTGTAATGAAGAAGATCACCCTCTTCAAAGTGAGCATGAGCACATGCTGCTGTGGCTGCTTTGGCAGCTCACCTGCAGGGCTCATCAGTGTTCCTCTTCCCTCACAGCTTCCCTCCCAGTTCATGGGCTGGACACAGGACCTCTCCCAAAAAGAAGAGCTAAGGAGACGTGCAGGAGGGGAGGAGGCTGCTCCTTTGTTGAGGATAGAGAGGTTTGTCTGACAGCACTGCAGCCAAGCAGGTTCAGTGGGTCTGCAGGAAGCTCCCACATGGTCATTGTATGCCCAGGGAGGTGCAGGAAAGCCTCTGTCCTCCTGCCATGCAGAGAAGCAACCATTCTTATTTTATGAATGCCACCACTGCTATGAAGACAGGGTCTGCGCTGAAGTGCAGATTTATTCCTGTCTGTGAAGTTGCATGGCATGATTACAGTTTCTATACTAGTTATGTATTTAAATATTTTCCTATTACCATAGCTAAAGTATCAGTCTGGAGGATCTTCTTCACTTTTCCTCGCATATATGATCACTTGTCACAAATGTGAATGTGTCACAGGGACTTAAGCATGGAGAAGAAATGCAAAGCTGGAACACTTTGCATTCATACTCATCTTCCTCTAGCAAAACACAAACCCTAGTGAATACACATCTCCAAGTCCCTCATACTTAGTCCTGCACTGTTACACTCCAAAAAACCACACTTTTCACTGCAAATGTCATCTGTGAAGGGAATGCCACAAGTCAGCCTGCAGAATTGTGCAGGCTTTTTCCTACTTATCTCCTACAACTCACTATCCTGTGCAAGTCTGCCCAAGGTATAGACCCAGGCAGCTGCTCTGCATTTCCCTGGTAAGGACCAAGTTTGCTCTCACTTGTGCAGAGATGTGGTGCACAGAGGACCCACTGCCTCGTTGCCTGGTAATATTTTTTCATGAGATCGGCAACACAGCCATGGTGTGTGTTTATTTCTGTTTGAATCCTTTCAATTGGTGTTTCTTATATCACCCCCATGGGATGACAGCAAACATTCTTCTCACATGACTGGTGCGTTGTACTTTCTGCGGCTCTCTGGTGCAATATTTTTTTTAGGACTTTACCCCTTCCCCATCCTTTTCCATCTCATTACAAAGGGGAGTAAAGGTTCACTGGCTGGATTTCCAGAAGGGCGGACAAATTTATTACCTCTAATAATATTTTCAGCTACAAAAATTAAATCAGCTGAGCAGCCAAAGCTTCTGACTGAGGTAGGAGGATCCCACATTTGGGACTATGCTTTTGCTCTGTGTAACACATCAGCAGTCCCCAGTCAGAACTCAGTCTCCTCTGGCCAAGAACTCTAGAGGGGGGGTGTGCAGACAGCTCTGTAGCCTGGCTTCTCGCAGGCATTTAGGGGTCCCCTGACACCTGAGAGCCTAGAAGGGACAAGGAGGGCAAGGCAAGGGGGAAAGAACAGAGTGGGAGAAACAAATCTTAGTTCCCTTGACACCATGAGCAACAAGGAAAGCTCAACCATCTGAAAGGACAACCAGCTGCATTAGCTCAGGGTGCAAACAGGCTGACACTGGTGGCAGAAATGGTTTCCAGAGTGACACGTGGCTGTGCTGTCACAGCATGCTGTTGCCCTGGTTTGTTCATCATGTCTTTCTTTGCTTCCCCTGCAGCACTGAGTACTGGCAACTGCTGACAGATGCAATGGCAAAAATGTAAAAATGCCTTACGTTCCTCTTCCACTCTCCCTCATCCATCACACCCACTTGTCCTCAGGGTGCAGCTCACCAACACTCAAGTTTCCGTGGTCTCCATCTGCTCCCAAAACAGTGGGTTTTTTTTTTTTTGTTTGTTTCAAAGCATGTCAGTGGTCACAACCAGAAGGACATCCCATAGACCGCTCCAACTGTCAAGTTGTGGCACAGGAGGGATGGGGTAGTGCCAAGGGATCATCTTATGTTGTCTCTATACCAGAGGAAAATTTAACATGACAACACCTGAGAAGGAAATTTCTGGAAAAGCATGCCTTGTCTTGCCACACCACTGGCTCTGGCAGGATTTTAACCTTATGGAAAATGTTTTCATAAATGTCATTCACTGGATTTTTTAAAAATATATTTAAATATTTTTAAAATTACACTTATTCTATGGGTACACAATAGTTTTAAATAAAACTTCTGTGAGGTTAGGCAGGACCCGACTGGTCCATTAGAGAATGTGGTATATTATTACTATCTGCTAATGAAATGTACCCAGCAATGGTTCCTCACTTAGGTGAAAAAGAAGATTTAAGCCAAAGAACATTCGCTGTGAGATTCAGGGTTGTTTTCATTTCTTTCTTGCCAGAGTGTGAAAGTATTTCAAACCAGCTATAGATCAAGTTTTTTAATGGTAACATTATAGTTTTTTTAATGCTTCTGGAAGAAGATAGGAGTAATGCTAAATCCAGAGTATCGATAGCAATTTTGGATTAATTCCAACTTCTGCACATCTTGAGAGTCTATCTATTAGAGATGGGTAACATTCATAGCTTAATTGTAGACATTTGCTATTAATATTAGTCTGTTTCTGCTTTTGACTCAGGGTACTTTGCTGCCAGAACACACTGAAAAACCCCAAAAGGCAGTGACAATGACTGCATTTATTACATTGTGAAGGCAAGGAAGGGGAGGGAAATGGTAAACTCATTTTATGAAGCTATGGCTATTTATTAAGAGCCATTTTATTGTCTGTCTCACTGCATTACCTTGCTGGAATCTCTGCTGAGCTTCATGCTCAGAGATAGCCCATGACCTTGGGAGCCTTCCCACTACTTCATGCCTCTGGGGGAGGCATGAGAACCCTGAGAGGGGCTGCTCCTGTGCGGCTCAGCCAGGGCAGTGGGGTCTAGGCAGGAGCCCCAGCTCACTCCAAGAGCACACAGACAGTGCTCACCGGTGCCACAGGCTGCTTCAAAGGGGAAAGTGTCCCAGGGAGAGGAGTAGGAACTGCTCTCACCCAGGCTGGTACCTTTTAGAACCAAAAGAAGAGAAAAAGAATGGAGCCTCCTTCTCCTGCTATAAGCCTCATCACCCTCCCTCGAAGACTATTCCCTCATTTACTTTTTAGGGACAATTCCAGATCTGTGTCTGCAGTAAGCATGAATGAAAAATGAAAATAAAGCTGTTGGACATCAACAAGTAATGTCTCCTTCTTTTCTGGCCACACCTCATTTGAAGGAGCAGGATCTCTCTAGCAAGCTGCAAAACATTACAGATGTTGGGAGAAGCAAAGGAAACTCATTTCTACCTTTTAGCATCACTGTGGATTGCCTGAGACTCTGTTTCCCATTCTTCTGAGGCAGGATTTGTTTTATTCACCCCGAGGACACGGGCACAGCACGGCCACATGCAGCAAGAGAGCTATTGGATGTTGAGCTCTAGCAGGATTTCTACAGCGTGTGCAGTCTGTTTTCCCCATCACAAACAGTGATTTCTTCCTGCATGTCCTGAAATAAAAAATCTGCCCCCAAACCTATACAACTAAAGCTGCTTTCTGTGCCTTCTTTCTCATTTTCTTTCCACACTGGCCTTCATGGACTTGGAACGTTGATCTCTCCTTCAAGCCTCATGGAATGCCAGGTAGTACCTCACAGAAATTTTCTCAGATCAAGCAATTCTAATCTTAATAAATATATATATATAAAAGAAAGAAAAACAAAGAGGTCCAAACAAATGCCAAAATACAGCACAGACTCATTCAGATATTACTGAAATGCGAGCAAATAAAGCAAGTAAATGTGTCCAGTTGACTGGAATGGCTTGTTGGTTACACAACCTCCAAAGGACTGGGCTGAGGATTTCGACATGTTTGTTTCACTGAGTCATGAGTGTATCAGGCTCTCTGGGAAAGGCCAGCCAAAGGAGATCGCTGTCTGTCTTCCCTTCTTCTTCATTCCATTGATCATAAACAATTCCTGTCCATGTTGTTAAATGGTAAAAAACAACAGGAATTGGATCGGGTTCACAGGGAGAGCACCAGCATCCCATAATTCTCACTGCTGTCCTTCCTGTCAAGTTCATTATCTCAGTATGGCTGTTCTGCTGTCTTCTGTTTCTATTTATCAGACTTTTTTTTTTTCTTCACCCAAATCACTCCTTGCATTGATCCAGAGATTTGGTAAGTATAAATGAGGCCTCAGACACAGAAATAAACACACAGTATATTTTGATAGTTTACTTTTACTGCAGAATATTAAAAAAAAAAAAGTCCTCTTCAAGAGAGCATGAAATTTGCAAATACACCCTGTCCCCATCTTTTACCTGACTGATAGGGCTCTCAGAGTATACTATGAAAGGCATGGCTGGGTACTGTAACACTGTCGTTCTTGAAGTTAGACTTTGCACATGTCAGATCCTTATGATTGCTGGGACAGAGGGCACCTCGTGACCAAACTGTAGCTCATGGATTAACATTCCCTCACCAAAAACCTGCTGTTTTGATCACAAAGATAATCTGAACCTCTCTTTACTTCCAACTTCTAGATCTCACTGAGAGAAACTGTAAGTAACATTATTTATTAGATGTCTACATTATATTGATTATGTATAATAGCTGTATTTTGTGATTTTAATTAAAAAAAAGACTAAAAACATCCACATTACAATCTGCCTGCAGTTCAAAATTTAGGCCTGCAGGTGTATGCTGGAAATATGTGAGCATGGGACCATAATATTTGTGTGCATTTATTGGTAAAAAACTAAAGGCCAACATACAAACAGAGAGATAAGCAGTTGAGAACATCCTCTGCACGTTTTTAAATAGATGTGACACCAGTTCATAGGCTGCAAATTAATTTATTCTACAAAATGCACATGTACATGAGTTATTTTCTTAATGATGAGCATTGTTTTTAATTGGGAATTTACAGGATGAAGTTAGAGTGACTAAAAAGATCTCACAGCAATTTCTGTGGAGTAAGTCTTTCTTGATTAAAAACCTTTTCTATAGAAACTTCATTAACTGATCTCAGCCACTGACCCAACTTGGTCTTAACTCTCTGTCTGATACGTCTTAAATTTTGAAAGAAGCTGAAAAGAAGTCAATATAGCTGTTTTCTCCATTTCTACTCTGAAAGAAAATAAATAGCATGTAACATGCTTACACTGTATGATGCCAACAAAGTGCTGCACTTGTTAGGTCCTCTCGGAAGAGCACAGCCAGCCTTGTTTTGTGCCAAGGCTGTCAGCAGCAGCACAGAGTGTCTGGCTGTGCCCGTGCCTCCCACAGGGCTCAGGGCAAAGCTCACCTGTTGTCTCTGACAACTCAGGTGCTGGAACTCACACCTGGACAATGGTTTTCCTTCAGAAAATGAAATACGTGTTTCCCAAACATCCTGTTGCAAAGCCAACCAGGACAAGATTGAGCACTCAGTCCAGCCTAAGGAATGAGGAGTTCCTTTTGTTTTCAGCCCCAGTGCCAAGGTAAGGTAGGAGGCGACATCTAAAATAGATGACACCTCGCACTTTTAGGATGTGAGGCTGGAATTTTGAGGGCAATTGCATCTGTTGCCCACAATCATTGCAGGTCTTGCATGGCTGAGGTGTCTGTGCCTCTTGTGGGAGAATTTCTTAAGCCACTGCTGAGAGTGGAGATTGTTCACTCTATACAGCAAACAATGTAGGCTGTCCATGGTAACAGCACTGTTCAGTGTCCGAAAAATTTCTCTACACTAATTTGTTTGTTTCAACTCTCCTTGAGCTGCAGCAGCTGCATCTGCCTCATTAAAACATACTTTTTCACTTCCTGTGGTGAACCTTAAAATCTGCAGGGGCAGGATACACAGCATAAAGACACACACATCCATCTGCCCTGTATAAGTAATTCCCAATTCAGATGCAACTTCTGACTGTAGGGATCTTTGTTCTGAGTTCTATTTCCACTTCCACAGAGCATTTCCTCGTGGACGAAATTTATCACCCCAGACCCACTGGATTTAATTTTATTACAACTTATACAGAGCCACAGATCTGTCAGCCATCCCTCTCCTGAGGAAGGAATAGAGATGTCATGAGTCCATAGTTCTTACAGACCCTAAGCCCAAAAAATCTGGACTAGAAATAACTCTTGCTTTCTAGAAAGAGTCCCAGGGACAAGCACACAAGCAGAATGGTCAGTTTCCACTTTTCTTGCTATCTCCACAGCAAAAAGAAAAGTAGAGATCTTCATTGCACACATGTATGCAATGCGAGCAGAGGTCAGCTCTGGCACTTGATGTGGTTTCAGAACTGCAGAAGCAGTCCCTCAAGACCTCTTCTACTTGGCAGGCAATATGTTTTTCCTGCATGAAGTAAAACCAGATACAAACATGGGACTTGTAGCTGCTGCAAAAGAGAAGCCATGTACCACATCGTTCATTTTTTGGGGTTGATCAAGGTCCACTCACCCCGGGTTCTGACTAACCTTCAAATGGGCTTTTCCCATCTTAACTGGAAATATGACACATCATAAATCACTCCTGAAATGGTCTTCTCACAAGATTTCCGACCCATTCCTGCAAACTCCAGTAGTTTGGATGGTTCAAATAAAGGTAAGCTGAGCATTCAACTTTATACCTTCCAATCATGGAATCCTGCCCATCCAGCGCTGACTATTGTATGGTCACATTAAATTAACTACACTGCAGTGGTGGTATTTGCAGGTTGAACAGTAAAATATAGGTTATCAGTGGGAAACAATAGGAAAGTTCCCTCCAAGCAATATGCACATAAAACCTGATCATTTTGCACAAATTCTCTTGAAGGTTTTACAAGTGCTTTTCCACTTTCTATTTTAGAAAATATTTCTTCTACTCATTAAAAAAAAAAAAAAAACTTAATTAATTTATCAGTAAACTCTGAATTCAAAGATATTATTAGAATGGAATTAGGCAGTACGGAAAGAAAAAACTGTACTGTGCTCTTTTCAGAAATATAAAATGATAAAGAGAGAAAAAGGACAGTATTTTTTTAATGTGGAGCATTTGGACAATTAGCAAAAAGGAACTAGTATACTACTGCATTTGACAGAAGACACTAAACTTAAGTGCAACTTCTGTGTCTTCAAATGCTTTCTTTAGCTGCAGAACATTCTCCAAATATAGATTAAAGACGTTCATTTCCAATTAACTAAGAAGGAAAATATGAACAGTATATTCCTCATGAGACTGCCCCAACCTATTCAGCAATTTGTAGCACAGAAAGAAACTCATGCAGCTCTCTGAGCCTTTGTCATGTTCCCTAGCAGCTGTCTGTACCAGCTACTCTCACATTGCCAAGGTAGAAGAGTTTCAAGGGGCAGAAACTTCCAGCTTTACTACTTCTATTTGTACCTTTACAAAGATGAACAAACAAAAGTTGCATCCCACATTGAACTAAAAACAACCCATGGTTTCTTCCTGAATTTCTTTAGCTGCATCTGATTTGTGTCCTGATAATATTAGGCTTTTTGATTTTAGATGTCCAGGTTGCCTTTCATCCCATAACCTGTGGTTGTGTGCTCTGAAGGATCAGCCAACAGCAACAGCCATAACGCTTCACTCTTCAAGGAGCAGCACAAGCACATCCACCCCCTCCCCCCGAATTCTCCTTGCAGAAGTTGCAGCTGGACATTCCTGGTACATATGATTTGTCAGGGAGACTGAGGTATCTAGAGAACTAAGCCAAAGCTTGGCTATTTCGCAAATATAAAAAAAAAAAACCCAAAACTCTTTTGACATTATTTTGACTGATTTCATCATGTTTTGCAAATAGGAGGTTTGAGGATGGGGCAAACTTAAAATTTGCCTTTTGTTCTTCCAGCTCTTCCAAAACCAAAGCAAACAAATATAGGAAGGGCACTGTGACTCAGGAAGGGTGAAGACGTAAACATCCACGGGTTCTGAACTGTGAAGTATATTCTAGCTTGTTCATAGCCTGGAAAATAAACACATTTGACCACAGTAGTGCTCAGCAGCTGGTTGTTGGATTAGAGCTGCACAGCTGAAAGCCTACAGTTAAAAAAGAAGTGTTATCTATAACACAGTGGTAAACAGAAGGATTTGCTATAAATGTCTGAGTAGCTGAAAGGTTAAGAAGGAAATACAGCAAAAATGGAAGACAATAAAATTGTTAACTTAGTTATTTACTTTAAGTCAGATAGGAAAGTTTGAACCAGACATTTGGGTTATTTCTTGCTATAGGTCACATCCAAAGTGAATGAAGGAGTTCTCAGCTTTAGAAGCACAAAGGGTGTGAGTAAAATGCTTCTTAGATGCTGAGAAAAAGCAGAACTATTCTATAGAGAGTTCATCCTGAGGAATCCTCCAGAACTGGTGACCATGCCCAGTGCATTTTTGCCCGCTTAATGTGGGGTTCAGCCCACATAACATTGAACCTCCAAACCGTAGACACCCAAGCTAAGTTATTTAGTTATCTATACAACTCCCACAGGCAATGGAGATTGCTAGACATCTTCCCAGAATAATTCATTTCACTGGTCTTAGCCATCTATCTCTGTCCAAAAAACTCACAAGATGATTTTGAGAGCCATCAGTATAATCAGGTGCTCAACATCTATTTTAGAGCAAAGGACTGTTAAATACCCTCTAGACCCTGCCTGGATGCCCAGCACACTCCCTTTGAGCAGGGTGGAGGGAAATAGCAGAAGGCTTGGTGCAGATTGAGCATTAAGTCTAAGAAAACTAATATGACAGACTAATATGGGTGCTTGCAGAGGTTTTTCTGTAAGCTTAAATAGCATTTCTTATACAAAGTAACCTCTTGGCAATCTATACAAACTGATCATACTGTTTGTGTTGTCCCCATAAGAGAGTCAAAAATACTAACCTCCTCTCTCTAATAATACAAAACCAGAAAAAGCATCGATTTTTTTTTTTATATTATTATTATCTGATTTGCTGATTTGTTTGGCTTTTTCAAAATAAAAGATCCTGAAAATGTACTGCAAGAAAACGATACAAGAACTAACACATCAACATCATGGAAACATATAAAAGGAGTGCACACTGTAGTACCTGCAGACTTTTAAAGACCCTCTGTATTTGTAAAGCTCACTCAGAGGTATTTCAGTAGGTAGAGGTATCCAGCACACTATATTCAGCTTTATTCACTTATGGAAAAATCCTTTGGAATGTAATGAGTGAAGCCCAAAAAGTGCAATAGAAATTTTATCCAACATCCCTCCTATACAATTATACAAATCGACTTTTGAATTCTGTAGGAAGACTATCACTCTATTAAAATCTATCATATTTTTTTCCATAAGGGCTATGTGCCAAAGTCCTTATAGCTATTCCTGCCTTCTCCTGCAGCAAAAAAAAAAAAAAAAAAAACAAAAAAACACCTCTCCAGCAAAACCTGTGACCTTCTATACATCCATTTTCTAATAATTGATTGATACTAGAAAAGAGAGGACTTTCCTTTTCTTTGGACTTAGGGGTATTTGGAAAGAGACCCCCTGCAATCCATCCAACAGGGCTCAGTGAAGTGAGAAAGGAGACCACTAACACGTGTGCTCTGTAATTTTGGAAGGGAGACCCCCTTTTGCACTGAATTAACGCCTGGAAAATCTGCTCCCCTTATGCTTTTTCCATGTGATTTTCTGAAGCTCATTCTTTCTCCATTGCTGTGAAGGCCAGGACATATCCCCTGGCAGTTTTTAAAACTTTTATAAACTGGAAAGTATTTTGCTGGCTTGAACTTAGCTTGCCTAGAATCTGTGAAAGATGCTGCTGTTATTGTTGGGGTGTTAGTTGAGTTTAGTCATGTTATTCATTCCTGTTAAACGGTCTGGTTTGGTTTCCTTTAAAGCTTTGTTGTTTATCTCAGGATGTCAGTTAATTAATTTCCCAATTGCTTACTTTTAATTCATGCCTGTACTTCATTCCTGTATGTCCAGAAACTTATTGTGGGGAAAGGGGAAAAAATTTATTGTTCCAGCTTGGTTTCCAATTTGTTATTTCAGTCAAGGTGAGAAGGCAAGCCTATAGTGATTCAAATACCTGCAAGGTGAGAGGGAAATGGATCTTCTGGTGCCAAGAGAGCAAGACTTTTTGCTGAGCAGAGTCTGGTGTGTCTTAACAACCATTGCATTTTCAGCTTCCTTGAAATCTGAGGAAGCCATGGATGGGGATCTCCAATGTTTCAGGTGAAAAACACCTGTGGGTTTGTGATTAGAATTTTCATGTATTAAATATTAGTCCAGTGGCACATCACAGTGTTTTCCCCTAAGATGAAAAGCTGTGCCTCCTTGAAGTTTCATTGGCTGAAACATTGACTTGGAACCTTGAAATCCTGGAAATGTGTGTGTGTGTGTGTGTGTGTGTGTGTGTGTGTGTGTGTGTGTGTGTGTGTAAAAAGAGTATAGGTGAAAATGAGACATTCTAACCCTTCCAGTTTCCATAAAAATCATGTAAATATCTAAAAATGGGAATAAAATTGAGATCATTAACCATTCAATGCAGTCAAAAACTTGCTAGCAATTCATTCACTCACTTTCTTGGCTCCTTGCCTACAAAATTCACTGTGGAATGACTTAAACAAAGAATTCCACGGAAACAGGAGACCAAGTCAAGACTATATTCCTGTGCTGCTGAGGAAATATATCTTGAGTAAAGTGAACATAATATTTAGTGTGCCTGGAATCGAGTTTTAAGGTATAGTTTTAGACTGATGATTTGTGTACTTTGAACTATATACTGGAAATAATACCAGTTGATGGTTTGGGTAAGATTAAATCATGGGATGGCTTTTGTCTCCATGGTTCCTTCTCATAATAAAGGGAAAATTATCAACTCTGAAGGCAGTCACAGTGGAAAACCGTTTGGGGATCATAAGTAAGTCTCCTTAAACCAAACCCTGAATTCACTGAAGGCCAAAAAGCATTAGGAAAACATCTGTTTGGATATTTGTATTTATCTGTGTGCTTATATTGTTATCATAAATGCACCACTTCGCTGCAGATACACAGAATGTGTTATGAAAAACCATGGCTAGTTCATGCCATCAGCATTAATAAAGACTTGATTGTAGGAAAAATGCAAACAAATGTAACCCACACTTATCAGTGCTGATAATTAACTTTAAATCAGCTAAGGAAGGGTCCCTGGGACCTCATGAGGTCATTACACAGCAGAGCAAACAGAGGGGTGAGTGCAGTCCTGATCCCAGGGCACCCTTGGTCCCTGTCAGAGTGGAAATACCAATCTGCTCATGAGCAGCTCCAGTCTAATTGTCAGCTACCCCATGGGCTTCTGCTGCCCCTTCAAAGCACGCAGGAAGTGTTCCCAAGGCTTCATAGTGGCAAAGTGCTCTCCCACTGTCCTCCATCAGAAGGGTGCAATATGTGCGTGGTATCAGGGACATATAGAGAATGACACATGTAAGAAGTAGTTTTGGAAAGGTCATTTTAGTCTGTGTCAAAATAGAGGGCTTGAAAGAGCCATGGCTTAGACAAAAAGAGATTTCAACTGTGCTCTTCAAATGTGGCATTTCAAAGAGTCCTGGACCTGAGTTCCATGATTCTGATCTCTGATCTCATAAAAACACAGAAAAGGTAGAGTGAATCATGTGAAATATTTTCAGGCCTGGCCTGAAATAGCCCATATGATTGCCAGCTTAGCTGGAATCCATCTCAACAGGAGATTTTTTCCTCCTCAAAATAAGCATATGTACTCAGCTCTGCATATAGCACATGGATGGCAAACCCACAGGACATGGTCAGATAGGCAAGAATACTGGGATGTCTGTGAGGGGAGAAGGGACTCATTGAATCAGATGAATTTCTGTAGATGTAAACAGACCGTGCTAAGCAACATAAAGTAACTAATGAGCCATAGTTCGGTGAGAATCAATGGCAAAATGGCATTACCTGGCTTCATTTTTTTGTTATGAAATTACAGAAAGTAAATGAATTTGTGTACTTCAATTTCAGTACCTTTGCTCTGGGCAGAAATTAACTCTTCCTCTGCTGTACAGACTTTGCTCCCCCCTGATACTGCAATTCTCACTCGTTTTTCATCCTCTCTAAAACTGATATTACCTAATACAGTGCTCCTGGACAACTTTCTCACCACACTGAAAAGAGAGCAGAATTCCAGGTGGAGGTGGAGAACAAAGCTCAGTATTGCCCCCAAATATGTTGCCAATTTAGTGCAGTAGTTGTTTACTGTTGGTTTTTGGCACACAGTGCAGAACAGAGGGCCAGTGTTGAACTGTTCCTTTCATCAGGAACGACCCTGTGAATTGCAGGCACAGCACACTGCCTTAAAATGGTGTGTGCATCTTATTGGCAGTAAAATAATCTGTGCTTCACAATAAGTCTATTTATTTATTGCATGGAAAACTGCACAGTGTGCAGCATTTCCTGATGCTGGCACATGGGCTCTGGCAGACCACCCATGTGCTCTCTGTGCTATGTCATCCGCAGGACAGAAGCAAAGCCCTGCTGAGATCTGAGGTTATTGATACACATCTCAGAGATCGTTTTGCAGAGAATGACTAGGTTCTCAGCCAGAAAAAGGGTGAATCATGTCTTTGCTAGCATAATTCTGAGTAACAGAACAAATTCCTCAAAGACAAGCTTCATTTTTCACAGAAACAACTAAAACAGCAGCCAGTACCTAGTATTTAACAGTTTCTTAAAATAGCCCTGCCATTAAGAGGTGGCAAATACAGTCTGGTTCTCAGTGTTTATTCCCTGTTCTGACCAAAAATGCCCCTGTAGGCATGCTGTGCAGAGACCAAAACCCATGAAGAGCCTGAAAATTGTTACAACTGGAGAAAAAGTTCCAGCTAGCACAAAGAAATTTTTTTTTTAAATAACAGCACTTCATAAAAACATATTTTAAATGGCTTTTAAAACTCTGATCCTTTTCTGGTGTCAAGAAAGCTGTAAAAGTGAAATTTACTTTTCAGGTACCCAACATAAGAAAAGGATAAGCAGATGGCATTAGTGACTCATCCATGCTAGACAAAAGGAGCAGACACCATGAGCACAGGTCTGGTATCCCACAGTAATCCAATTAAATCCCAGTACGAAGACTATTCAAAAACTTACCAGCCTCCTATGATATGCTCTGCTCAAAAGAGGACCCCAAAGTAGGTATGATATCACCATATAATGTTCCCATGACATCATGGATTGCTATACCCAATTTAAGTTTGCATTTCCTCAACACCAGAGGGATATGTTTCTCAGCAACTCCAAAACACACAATTGAATATCCAAAGGTTCTTTGCACCAAGACAAAACTAACCCAGGCTCAGGGCTTCCCAGCAGGTCTGTAGCCTCACAGGCTCTCAGCACACTCACCTTCAAATCTGTGCACAATCTCCTCTGAAGGGCTTGAAACACTGGCCATCCCAAAGACACACCTTTTCTATCTTCCCCTGAGGTTCTGAACCCCTTTCTTCTGCGTTCACCCTTCCACATAACCACAACCTTAGTGATGAGAATGGACTCCTATTAGCATTCATCTCCCAAATCCAATTAACACTGCTTGTCCAGGTGAAAACCCCAGACCTGCAATTTCCCCATAAGTCTAAATTGGCTGTGAGGCACAACTTTGGCAACTGGGTCTCTATTTAAAAGAAACTAATAGCACTTATTCAGCAATTACCCAACACTCAATAAATACTCTCCTGCTTGATTTACTTTTAAGAATAAATTGAGGTGAGTTATGAGGCAATTAACTGCCAACTGCAAAATACCCATCCCAAGGGCACCTCCTGAGTTTGAAGCACTAGCTAGTACTCAATCCAACCAAAATTTTGTTATATTTCTGAGCCTCTAACTGATTACCACAACTCTGTCACTTTAGGAAACGATCACCTCTACACCTAAATCAACATTTTTAGACACACTAGCCAAGATGGGAATGCTGAATGGGAGCAAGGAAGGACGACCTGGAGCTTTTTCTGGTGTCATGCTGTCCTAGGTTCCAATATAAATGTATTCTATTACCATCAACTGTGGGCCATTAGCTGTTATCTCCTGCTATGACCCACCCCTGATAACAGACAATGGGCCAGCAAGGAACCACCGCATGACTCATGGACTTATCTCATCCTATTGTGAGATGCTCCGCCCAGGAGGGAGGAGCCAAGCATTCCCACCTGGATATAACCTGGCCTTGGAACTACCTAAGGAGCTTTGTCTGCTGGGCTCCCAGAGGACAAGAGCTTCCACTGGACCTTCAACTGGAGACCAGACCTTCCATAGGATCTCTGTTTCAACTGAACTACTTCATCTGGACTGCTACCACCACCCTAACAGGGTGTCAGGTTGTATCTGACTTTGTCTGTGGTTTTATTTTCTCTTTCCCTTTTATTATTTCACTAATTTTTAATTTTTTTTCCTATTAATTTTTAACCCTGACTTGGGATCTCCCTCTGGTTTGTTTTCAAACCAATACACATGCAGAGTTGCAGAAGATGCCAGTGGCCTTGTAACTTCTCCCAGATGACAAAAAGATTAAAGTAGCTGCAGGTGGCTCACAAGTCCATTGTCTGTCTTATCCCTTGTGGTGGATTATTCTGCAGACTAAATGGAGTTAAACATTGATGATGAATGTCACCAGCACCCAGGTCTTTGTCTTCTCAAATATAAAAGCATTCTGTTAATGAAAACCAAAAGCTAGAGAGCCAAGGATGTGGGAGCAGACATAAGGTTTCTTGCTTCAAACTTTGTTACTAATCTACCACTTTTACTATAATTTACAGAAAAATGAAGAACAACTTTAGGATCATTGTTTAAGGGTTTTTCCAGAGTTCACTAACTGCCTCCTAGAAAGGATCTGAGTGAAGCAATATGGCCAAGCACCTTTCCTATCAACACTGGGTTATGTTGGATTTAAAGGCATTCAGGTCCCATGGCTGTGTTGTGGAGGAGCTCCTTTTTCCCCCATTCTCGTCATCTCATTCATTCTCAGTACTGTCAAAGGCACCTCTGTTTGGTGGCTGCATGAGATGAGGAACTCACCACTTCCCTTGATCATTTTCGTTGAGCTCTGCTAAAAATATATGGCTACAGATTCCTGTTATCTTTTCTTGTATGGATTAAATAAAAATGTAGTATTTGCTTTGCTCCAGACGTGAAGGTGTTCAAATAAAGCAACCAAGACACATCCTTTTGATAATCTAAATGGATGAGGCAGCTTAAATGCTGCTGTATAAATCATTTCTCCATCTCTTCAATTGTTTCTGGTATTCTTTTTTACATGAGCTCTCTAATTTTTTTCATCTTTTTCTGGTTGACAGCAGCATTGAATCTTCAGTGTCTGATGAGTTCAAAGCAAAATCATTCTGCTACACTTCTAGGTCTCCTCAGATGTGTCCCAGTTTCATGTTGCAAGCTAATAATTAGCTGTGAGCCTTCTGTGACCCCTTCTCCAACTGCTGTGTTCTCATTTTTGCATAGGACCACCAGTTTTAATGCACTGGAAAATTTTATCGATTTTATATTTTCCCCTCCATGTTATGTATACATTGAAGATTGCCAGCCAAACAATGGCTCATTGGAGAGTGCCCTGTTAATTAATTTGATAATAATTCTTAAGTGATATTTTATGAGATTCATCTCACACACAATCCTTAAATCATTTAAAATGTGTCTCTACAGCTCAGTGCTTACTTCAAACACACATTGAGCAAATTGCTTTACAAAGTCTAAATACACTCCATTATGCAGATCTGTTGCATTGGTCATTAGAAACTGCATCAAAGATATATATATAACTACTGTTTAATTGCTGTTTGTGCATTATGCTATCAGAATTTATAGCTTTGTTTTTAACCATCATTTGATATTTGTAACAATTTTTATTATTTTACCTAAGACCTAATTCAGATCAAGTATTTTGTTTGTCTGAACACTGCATAGTACATTTCTTAAATATTGGCAGAACATTAGCACACTTCAGTTTTGTGAAATGTTCTCAGTTTTCAAATATTTATTTAAAATTAGTATCAGAAGACCAAAGATATTATCAGCTTCAGAATTTCAGGACAGAAGTTAGCTGTATCTGGTAGTTCAAGAATGCAACAAAAATATCTTGACTTCTTTCTGTTTTCTCCTCTTACAATTTCTGTTGATCATCTTTTCCCTCCTTACTTGGTTCTGTGAGTTTGCTACCATGGGTTTAAGCCAGTGACTTCCTTTCTTTTCTGACAGGGCAAGTGAGTCAGTGGTCAACATAAATCTCTTCAGGGACTACATTTCATTTCTAAAAGTACCCTCCTGCACAGCACCATTGAGTTAATCCCCTAGGGAAGCTGTGTACAGGACTTAACAACCTCACAGAGAAAGTTCCATTGTTTTCATGATGTTAAGGGTATATTTACCAGTTCAAAGTTAAGGGCTTCAGGCATTTTTACTTCTTGCTCTGTTAACATTGAACCTTTTTGTACATAAGTGTTAGTACAAGTCTTCATCATGGTCCAGATGAGATATATGTTTAATATGAGTTGTTCACTCACTGCAGTTCTGGTTGACCTATTTTTGTTGAGGGCTTTATAGAAAGGAGGATCAGTTCTTTCAAGCTCTGAAATGCTTAGTCTAATATTGATAGGAAAGAATGGCTCTGAGGACCAGAGTCCCAGTCTACTTATTTTATTTGTGTCTTCCTTTATGGTTTTAAATGCAATATAAGATTTTTAGCAACATCAGTCTGGCTTTTAAGCCTAATTTGCTGTTGGTTTATATAGTATGGCTCATGCAAGAGCATTCGTTAAATAGAACTTGATTCATAATTCAGACCTCTAAAAATCATAATTTTTATCAATATTATTTTGTTAACTTAAAAGATGCTGCTCCATACAGGACACACCCTGTGAGGTCTGCATATGCCTTCAGTCACTAAGGGAAAACAAAACCCAACCTCCTTCTGAAGGCAAACCAGCATTTTCAACTGACCCTCAACATAGGGAGAAAGATGTCTCAGAATGGAAACAAAATTTCCGAAGAGGAGGGAATCCTCTTAAATGTCTGTTATCGAGGCATCCACTAACCAGCACCAACTGTGTCCCTGTAAGGAAACAGCTAGCTGCTCCAAGGGAATACAACAGCATGTGTGCTGAGGGTGCTGGGCAACAAGCTTGTCTGGAAGCACTTTGAAATAGGCAGGAAGGAAACCAACAAAGACAAAATAATAACCATGATGAAAAAGTGATAAAAGATGGGGGGAAATTATTCACACTGTAAACTGCTCTAATTCAGAACATCATTTGCAAAGCAGAATGGTGAGGGCGGTGATTACCACAGTAAAGGACATATGTTGTACTGAAGGGGTCCCTGATGCCCTTTCCCTTGAGTATCTCCATTTGACCCTGGAATGGTCCCACTCAGCTGTGAAGAAAACTGATGCCATCTTCTTCTAGCCCCAAAACAAGCTGTCCTTAATGCAAATGCATATCTCTATGGGTAACTTGGGTGTACCAAAGACCTACAAAATTCAACCTCTGGATTAAGTAGCCAGTAACCAGTGCAGGTCTGCTTAATTTAATATAGTAGCCAAACAAAGCCCAAAGTGTGCCTTCACAGCTCTTATTTAGCTCTCTTGGGAATCATATGGACTCACAAGCCCTCCTCCACCAATGGCATCCTGTTCTATGCTTTCCAAAAGACCAATGTTTCTCTGTCTCCCTTGGCACTTTTGCCTCTCTTTGGGGCCCCTTGGATTTCTGCTCACAATTCCCACTCCTGTTCTTGCACATCCCCAGCAGAATCAGCCTTTCTTCTAGGAAAGCAGCACATGGAGACCAGTGGGGATGATACCTTCACCCTCTCCATCACCTCTGGTATCACTGCATGCCAGTGGCCCCTTCCCTTCTCTTGGGCTTGCCCTGGCTCTGAGCCTGTGCCAGGACTGTGGCTCTGGGAAGGACCTGGTAGTCACAGAGAGCAGCTTGGCAGGACGAAGACAGTCACCTCTAGCTTTTGGCTGTAGATGCTCTGCATGAGCAAAGACAGAGCTTCTTTGTTTCAGGAGCAAAGGACTTGGCAGACCAGATAAAACGTCTCAGATAAAGAACTTATGTCAGTCTCCATTTGGCTGTTTATGATACTTCTGAATGTTTTGGCAAACATAAACCCTCTCCTCAGGACCTGGAAAGCAGCTCCTTTACTTTGTAGTACAACCTGCTTTGTTTCCACAGGTTGCCAGTGACCTAATCATGGTGCAGGCTAGTATAAATCTCTGACCTGGCCAGCACATCACTGCAGCCTGCCAGTTAGATGTCTGCACTTCATATACAGCTTTCTGTCTTAGCAGTTGAGCATTTTACACTGAAATGAGATTTTACCCAGTGAGCTGGAAAGTTCTGGGCAAATTGATCTGCTGCGTCACCTGCAGCCTTGCTTTTACTGTCAGAGCCAAAACTCTGAGCTGGGTTTCTGTCTATCTGATAGTTCTTAATTCAGATGATAGCCCAGAAGACATATTGCAATGCTCCTGTGGGTCAGCATGACTGATTTCAACTGAGAGCAAAGCATACCTTTCAGTACTTTTCAAGCAATTAAATGTTTACATTTACTCAGTTTGATTAACAGCTGCAGCCACCTTCAGCCAAGCTCAGCTTAGAAAAATTACACAACGTGTCCTGTTTACAGCTTTAGCTGAACAGAGGCAGGAAAGATAAAAGATTTTCTTTATAAACTACTGATACATTGCCTAAATCTGGCTCAAGAAGCAAAATATCAACAGCTGTGGAGCATGGGATTTTTAATTCCTGGACAAACCATCGGGGTTGTTTTCCCAGCGACATGGCCAACTCACAGCCCTGCAGCTGAGATAGCACTGAAGTGAGGCAGCTCGTGAGGCGGCTGGAGGGAGGATAATGAATCCAAGACTCTCCCCCAGCCTCTACTACAGGTTTGCTGCGTAACTGAAATAGCTCTGCACCTCCACTTACACCTCTGTGGAGGAAGTTAACTGCTATAGTGAGGGGAAGTAAAGGACTTAATTAATTCTCCAGAGCATTCTGAAGGTCGGTAACTGAAAGCATCAGATTAGACAGATTAACAGGAACATACTTAGAGCATAAGAACAAGATTTGAAAAAAATAATGCCTTAATCAGAAAATATTGAGCATTAAAATAATATTTTTGTAAACATTAGGATTTTTATTTTATAACATCTATGTTTCTTCCTGTACAGTTAGCAACAGACTAACATGGAAACAGGTGTTCATTTAGTACTTATTTATTCCTGCTAAAACCCATATGTAAATCAGACAGGAAGACCTCTAAGACAGAACAAGTATTTACTGCTTGTCCTGAAAGAATTAAATTTACTGAAATTTAATTTTTTATCCAATCTAAGGATGAAATAGCTGCAGGTGGCTCAGTTTATAAGTCATCTGTACTATTCATATATTCAAACATACTGTTTATTTACACACACAAGTGGTGCAAAAAAGAAAAAACCTATTACAATGCCTATATTTTGATAAAAACACTTCAGAATGAACAGTTAACAAAACAGAGACAAGACGTGTACAAATTATTGTGCAAATCCTGCTAATCCAACTTCAATTTGAAAAAAATGCAGCTATGTTTTCACACTGTGCTTCAGGTGTTAAAGATGCCTGGAGAGATGGCAACCTGCTGTGGGAAGGAGAAAGGTGACTCCAGGTTTTGGGTGCAGTGCTCTGCAGCCAGGAATCTCATATAGCCATCCAGGCAGTGACTCCTGCCTCGAAGGAGGAGCTTGGCACACTGCTCCCTCTTGGGAGGAGATTTCAGTACCTTTGTGCACTCACTAACAGCATGTTTGTCAGACCCTTGCTGCCATTGCTCCCATGCAGGAGAGATGTTTCTCCTTCTCTGCCCCAAGGACCTCAGAGGACCTGCCCAGATACCTGTACCAGTCATATCCCTCCTATCTCTGAGCACCTCCCCTCTGGTGGAAAACAGCAGAGCTCACACATCTGCACCAGGGTCCAGACCCCTAAAGAGCTGCCAAAGGATGAGGAAGCACGGAAAGAGAACTGTGGGAACCATCAGCATCCTTCCACAGCTCAGCAAATTAAAGGTTTCCTAGTTGCCAAGCAGGTCTAACAGGAATTATAAAAAAGACATGCATGACATAAAACAAAGGTAGTAAGAAGAGAGGAGTGTCCAAGAAAAGTGAAATAAAAAAGTCCTTGAGAAGAAGCCAAAACAGTAAGAGGATGCAGGTTTGAAAAGTCTATGTCTCACACCAATAGTATTTCTGAGGATTTGTATAAATAAAGACAAGCTATTCTTTCCCCATCCTTTATTTATTATGTTATGAAGGAATTAAATATTAGAAGAAAAGCATCATGCAAAACAGGATGAAAAAAATTTCATTTTCAGAATTGCTGCAATATGTCATTATTTCATCCTTCTATCTGGCTTCTTAGATCATCAATGCAACATGGACTTCAAAGTTACCAATATGTGTAATTTTGTTAATAAAGATCCTACACACAGCTGGCAGTAATGACTTAAGCTGAAGTGGAAAAAAATCCCATTAGAGTCCTCATATTTATGTATGTGTCTCTCTGTTCTTGAAGAGATGCTGCCAGAGAACAAAACCGGGGCATCGTGAGTCAATAATCTTTTATATTCACATAATGTCCTTTGGGATTGTGTACGTTCTAGCACAAAGCCATATGTTATGTGATCATGGAGAATAAGCATTTAATCGTTAGTATTATATACGGCCACGATTTTGTTTTGATGGATCAACTGAGCATTGTTTGCATAGCAAGCACCATGGAGTCTACATTTCAAGCCAAGTGGCTAAACAGAGCAGTACTGTTTCCCATATGTTACGTGAACTTCATTATCACCCTTCGCATTTGGAACTGGAAGTTACATTCTTTTTTTTTTTTCCATGCATTGCTTTTTTGGCATTTCATATTTAAATCTTCACACAGAAAGTCATGGCAAAAAAATTTAGGAGGGTCTCTTCTCATCAGCCTTTGAGGACAGAGTCTTGAGAAACAAGATATTCTCCCAAGCAGAGGGAGCAGAGCCCCACTGTTCCAGCAAGGAGCAACACAAGAACTTCCAGAGAGCAACACCGATCCATTGTGTTTTGCCTGTACTTTGGGGCCAATCTCACGTGACATATCTGGACCTGGGACATCCAACAGACATCCCACAAATCTGTCATAGCCTTATCGCCACTAACATTGCAGGCAGAGGCCCTGCAGGCCACCAGGGCAATGTGTCAGTGCTATGGCTGACTTTTCCCAAAGAGTTTTTCCCTCCAGTGCATGGAGCATGGCAATGGGCTGAGCAAGCCCTGTGAATCCCCTGTGGTCTGCGATCTCCAGGGAGAAACCAGGGAGTGGATTCTGGAATAACATAAGTGACAGGTTTTGAATTGCAAGCAATTGACTTTAAAACTGCAGTTGGGCTCAAAAAAAGCCTCTCCCACTTCCTGCTTTGTTCAGCTAAACGAGGTCAATACAGTTTGAAGCTGTGGTTCTGCTACTGAATTTCTGCCACTTGAACATAAAGGGATCTGCCAGGTCTAGCAGCTGTCCAGGGGGTTTCACTGAGAAATTATACTTCTCATAGCCTGGAGATCCCATGCTGTTGCTGTGTATTAGGATGCATCCTGACTTTGCTACTTTCACTGGGATTTTGCCAGTTAGTCTAGTCATAACCTCATCCTCTAATTGAAATCTTCATCAAAATGATAAATGGCTTAACAGAAAATGATTTATGGGACAAAAATACAAAAACCACAATCTCTTGTTCTTCTGCAAATACACATTGGAAGTGAGAATGAGTTGATGAGTGTAGTTTATTCCCAGCCTGGAAATTCAGGATTCCAGACCATCTAAGAGAACACTGGTAGAAGGAAAAGCAATTAACTTTTTTTTTTTTAACTGCATATGGACCACCAGATTTTTATCCTCTGAAAGGGCGGAGTAGCAAGACATTTTTCTAGGCTGGATTTGTAAGCACATCCTGTCAGAGCAAATGAGCACTCTAGTTCCTAGCCCTTCAAATCCTGTACATTTCCGGAGTTTGCTGATACAGGATGGTTCACTAGCTCTGGCAGAAATTTTTCATGGAGACAATTTACCATGAGAAAAGGAAGAGGACTGGCTGCTTATTTGTCCTTTCAGCCCAGGTATACTTTGGACTCCTGATTTCTCTGTACACATCCTGGCAAAGGACCTGTTTGAGGTCTTCAGCTCTTTTTGCTCAGGCTTTCCAAGTAGATGCCAGGATTTGGAGGCCTTTGGTTTTTGCAGGTGTCAGAGGCTACTCCAAGGTGAGTAAGCAGCCTAACCAGGTCTCCAAGCTCTTCTCCCTGACCATAAGGGCCAGCCCCAGGGCTAAGCAGTGGACTCCATGGTGAGCTCCCTGCCCATCCAGTAATTTTGATTTTCAGAATTCCAGACTCTGCTGTTCCTTGCACTGCTTGGGAACAAGAGTAGCTATTCACTGTCTCCTAGACTTCACCTGGAACTTTAGGGGTCCCCTTCCCAGGGGTCTTGTCAACTATCCATCTGTCTTGTCAACTAACCATCTTCCTATGATCCCTCCTCTTATGAACGGCAAGAATATGGAGGCAGGCAGCCTGTCTGCCTGCAAATCAGACAGGAGGAGCAAGGAGAGTAGAACTTCATCTTTTCTTTCATGAAGTAGAATTTCCTGGAAATCCCCCCATGTTGGGAAATAAACCCCAATGTCTGCCCTTTGACATTTTGTCCTCATTTAGAACAAAACCCTTTTAATAATATAACAACATTTCCTGGGAAGAGATTCTCATTTTGTTAGCACCACAGATGGGGCTATTTGTTAATTCAGTTTCAGATGGGAGCCAGAGACACATTCCCTCTCCCTCTGAAGCATGAGCACAAAGGAAGGACAAGGGAAACAGGAGCTAAATGTGACTGGAGCTTTGAATTGCTGCAGAGCTCTATTCCTTAAGGAAAAAATTCCAAGGATAAGTTCTGGAGCCTCAGGCATTTCAGTTGAATCTTTTTTCACTCAAAATAAAAGACTCTAGAGGAGTCCTTTTTGCAGTTCATGGCAGATTGCAAAAGCAGAGGCAGACAAGCATCTAGCTTGTCAAGGGTCAAGAGACCAAAGAAAGCTCAGAATGTTTTTTTCTGACATTACATTTGAATCCAGACTTTTATGTTAGGAAGTTTTTCCAATTGAATATCAGTGAAGGAGTTAGGATAGGGAAGAAGAGGCTGTAACAACTAATTTTTTTTTTTTTTTTTAGATATCTCTTTTCTATCACATTGAAGGCCAGTTTTATGTGGAGAACTCTTCAGTAGGTTACCTGATGTCAGGGTGCTATGTGCCTGAAGTCAGTGTTATCAGCAAAAAATCCTTCCTGTTTTGGCTATAACTTTTGCTATCACATTTGGCCTGGGTAACACCATAGGTCAAAATATATAAAATTTGTCACTTAACCAGGTTTGTTTTCTGAATATCATTTCTTCTTCTCAGTTAGAGAAAATATAGGGAGTTTATTTCCTAGGGAATCTTAGAGAAGGTTGGGAATTGAAGCTCTTGTATCTTTCACATGATTCGGCAACCTACTGGAAAGGAATTTGGAAAAAGCACTACAGGAGGAAACCTCACCCTTCTTACAGGTTTTCCTTTGGGAGAAAGTTATTTCCCTTCCTAATTATATTTTACAGGTGTCTTCTTAAGTAATGTATTAACTACACAATAAATATGACATTCATAGGGATATTGCTAGGTGTTAGTTACCGTTGTCATTTATTAACTTTAAAATGTTTTTCCAGTCTGTCTGCCAAAAGACTGTGAAGGATGATGATGGTGTGCGTATATTATGACATATATAATGGGTGTGCAACTTCATTATCCTTAGTGGATGTCCACACTCGGAAGAAAAATGTCTTAAATCTCCAGTCTCCTCCACCCAAACTATGTTGCTTTCACATCATCCTTACAGTCTTTCATCACTGGATATTAGATAATTCTGCCCTTTCACAGCATGCAAACCATTTTAGTAGGTGCTTAAAAGTGAGATGATAAAGATTGTTTGTATTAAGGTATCAACTGGCGATCTGGAAAGTGCAAATACATAAATATTTCTAAAGAAGAATAATAAAAGCATATTGGTATGTCTCTTGAATGAAACTTGAAATTATTTTTTACTGCTATCTTGTTACACAATTTTGTTTCCTTTCAGTGCAGCTTACTATCCTGATATTAAAAAAACAAGCAAACAAACAATGCAGTGAGTGAAAAAGCCTTTGGAGGAGTGAACTAAGAAAGTAATTCCCATTTACTGAATACCATAGCTACACATCATGCTTCACTTGAATATATTCACTGTTATGACTTCATGGGTGGGAGCAAAAAGGAATAATGGGTAAAAGGAAATGTTCCACTATGTCAGACCACTGATCACAATGGTTTCAACTAGAAAAGGGAAAAAAAGCTCCTCGCAACTGTATTTTTCATAGCCCAGGATCACACAGGGTGGAAGGCATTTCATTCATTTTTTCAGCTTCTATTTCCTTTCCTCAAGATGTCTTTTTATCTGTGATTGTGGAGAGTGCATTTTATATTCATTAGGTCAAATTCACCCCTGGTGTAACCCTAGTCAAGAGTGTGGCGTTGGGCCAGGAACAACTCCAGCCTCTGGTCTCCTTCTTTCTGGGATCGTTGCTACCTGAAACCAGCATCCTCCCCCGAGGCCTGGCTTTGGGGTTGGCGTGCACAGACGTGAGGCAATGCTTCCTACTCGGGGACTGGCAGCCGCCTGTGAGCCCCAAACTGGTAAAACGAGACACCTCTGGGCATTGTGGGAGACTAAACTATACACAGACATCTCTCTCTTCCAAAGTGAGAGCTTAAATGGTAAATTTAGGGGCAGGTGTTGCCCTGGGAAAGTGAAAAGTGGTTCATCCAGGCATTTTGGCAGATGTCTGAGTAACAGCATGAAGGCAGAACCACAACTACATTACTATGTGTCATTACTCTTCACAGCTCACATTACAAGACGGCTGTAGGATAAGTTTGCCCTTACAGACCCCACAGACAAATGGGAAGTAATCAAACAATATTCCAGTGAACCCTTAATCTGAGCCTTTATTTAAGATGTAGCTGACTTTTATTATTTACTGTTTCCCTGTGGCTTAAAATAGTGGAATGCATCAGGAAGATCTGGCCATGAGCAAGCTTACTCCCTGTAATTGCCCACATCACAGGCCCCAAGCAGAAAGACGCTGGGTGATGCTGGTGGATGATTAGAAGTCTTCTTTCATGTAGAGACTAAAAAAATGTTGGATTAGAGCTTTAAGGCTAATGAGACTCAGAAGTTTGAATTCCTGTCCTGTTTTTAAATTAAAACAAGGCACAGAAAAATCAGGTTAACTTTTATCCTTTGCTTTTATTCCTATGAATTGTCACATGAAGAGCCTGAAACAATGGGGAAATTACTTATTACCTCACATAGTTTTCATTTTTCCTCTGGCTTCAAGAAAATTGCATAATTCTTTTTTTTTCTCTTAATTCAACTGCTCAGAGACATATTAAGCAATAATATCCAAGCTGCCTGTCCTTGACACAGCTAATGAGAGAAACAGCAGCCAGGAACCTCCAGTAGGTCCAGTAGGTTTCTGGAATGGCACAATGTAGCCTTTACATGAAAGCTGCATAAAACATCAGAAAATGATGTCTTTAAGATGAGAATAATAATAGTCGGGTTTGGCTTTTTTTTTTCCTATCCCTTCTGAAAGAAGATAATTCTCTGAGGCTGAAGCTACACAGCCAAGCAGAAGCATTTAGTGCTACCTCACCACAATGACTTTGGAGGGGAGTAAAGTCAGAGATTTAACTCACCTTAATTCTATCAGTGAAATTGATGAATCGCTCTTTGAAAATGACTGCAGAGATTCAGTGTAAAATAATCATCAAGTCATTGTGGCCAACACAGGTGGTCCAAGCACCAGTTGCCTTTCTCAGGGTAGGAACATTGGAACTGGTCACCTAGAGAGCTGATAAATGCCCCAACCCTGGAAACACCAAAGATTAGGCTGGTGGGGCTCTGGCCAGCCTGACATAGTTGAAGATGTTCTTGCTCATGGTAGGAGGGCTGGTCTAGGGGACCTTTAAAGTCCCCCTCAACACAAACTATTCTATGATTTGTATGAACCTCCTTGAATCTAAAAGGAGAATCAGACCAACAGTGTTTCAAAGCCCATGCCTTCAGATAAAACTAAAATGTGTGCACATAAATGCGTGCATGATTGTTTTTTACAGCAGAGGACTAATGCTTCTACACAAAGTCCAGACAACTGAAGGAACAGGAAATTTGCACCATGATGCAGTAAAGTAACAATGACAATGTTATTGACCTCAGCAACATTAGTAAAAGCTGAAGTGCCCTGCCTTCACTGGGGGCAGTAATTTCATGTAATTATCAGCTGAATGTCTTCTCCCATTAGCCCCATGTAAAGTAAATGAAATAAAAAGACCACCTTCTCAGGCAGTGAATATATAACTTAGGAGCCAAACCATCAGGCAATCCACTTTCTCTACCCTCTGGAATCATTACCTATCTGATTTACAGAAAATAATAATCACCATAATCATCATCATCATCATCATGAAAGGGGCTGGAGGCAGCTTGGAGACCAGGATCAGAATTCAGTATGATGGTGGCCAGTTGGAAAAATGAGCAAACCTAGGGGATGAACATGAGTCAGCAATGCCACATACCTGTAGAAGAACTCAATACCACAGTGGAATGCCAAATTGTGAGTGCCATATTTAAGAGGCACCAAGTGATGCCTTCAACCTACACAGCACTGGCACAGCCTGTAGGTGTGCAACCTTTGAGAGCACTGCACTGGCAGAAAGAGAAACATGGAACTGGAGGAAGTTCAGAAAACAGAAAACATTAACAGAGGTCTAGAAAACACGACATATGGAAACAGATTGAATTACTTGGCTTTGTTTAAAGTAGAAAAGAGAAGTCTGAGGGGAGACATGGTAACAACTGTCAAGTATGTAGAGGGTTGCTACAACAAGAAGGTAATGAATTATCCTCTGTACCTAATGGATTGAGACAGAGAATAGTGGGTGTAAATTGCACCAAGGGGATTTCCCACCAGGGAATCTCTGTCACCAGAGGTTTTGAGGAGCAGTTTAGACAAACATCAGTCAGGAATGATTTAGAAGTAAATGCTTTGGGCTGATCGGCTGGTCTTTGGAGATGGGTTCCCAAGGGTTCATCTGTGACTGGATGACAGAATCAAGCTAATTGGCACATTATTTTACAATACCTTTGTGCTTAGATTGTATTTTCATCCACCAAAACTAAACCCAAGAAATCACAAGCTCTCTCCAGTTTGGACAGAAGGAAAGGCATGAGTTCATTTGTTTACATTAAGTAAGACAGTGGGAATGTTTCATTGTGGTTCATTTCATTTCAGACACAACATAAAACTGATCTGGAAGGTCTTAATCTGGGAATGGAATGTATATTGTTTTGTTAAATCAAATTCATGATAGCTATAAATCTAATTTATGCCACATCATTTACTCTGTTTGGTCCAGTATCTTCCTCAAGCAACATTCAGTTTCCATGAAAATACATATAAAGCCTTCGGTTTAATACTAATTTTTGAATGAAGGTGGTTTTTTTAAAATTTAAGATACCATATTCACATCAAACATAAAGATTTAACATAAACCAGTAAATATTAGGACTAGCTTATCATCAGTGACTTCTGTAGACCTTCAAAAGTGTATCCAGCTTTCAGACTCTACACTGTTTTGTCACCAAAAATTTGTTATTGACACAAGTATACTGTTCCCCCTTCAAAGTTATTAAAATGTCTGAGACAGAGTCCACTCCTAGCAGCAGCTTGTTCACAAAAATAAACAGAATTACTCTGGCTTTAATTAAATGCAGAATTCTGAAGAGCATAATTTGGCTTAAGTGATCATGGGAATGCTGGTGGGTAGAAGCTCCATGTAGACAATGAAATAAAAAGCAGCATCTTCCAGAACAACATCTTACATTGTCCTTAAAAAAAGATTTCACTTTCAAACCTGCAAGGATTTCAGGGAAGATCCTATTTTAGTCTTTAATTTCTGTTGCTCCATGTTTTTGGACTGCCAATCATGCATTGAAGCAAGGCATCCTAAATTACATTTTAACAGAAATTCCCTACCACTTCATTTTTATTTATTAGGCATATTCCAATTTTTTTTAAAGAGTTTTATGTATTTTTATTGATATTATATCTCTGCAATATAATACCATGAGACAAATAGATCTATTCATTTTTAAAAGGGAAAATACAAGTCACAACACAGTTCTTAAAAGATAATTTGGTATGATTAAATGAAAAAGTAATGGAAGAAAGAAAAAAGTAAGTACTGCTGACTACCTCCGGATATTCCAGGATTATATAACTTTGTATCTAAATGCAATCGTGTATAATGGAAAGCAAAAGCTTTTTGGAGAATACATCCAAAAAGCACTTCTTTCATGGTGAATTAATAAAATAGAAAAGGCCAAGGGAAAGCAGAGTTCCTACGTGGGCTTGCTCTTCCCCTCCTCCTGACGGTGCAACCCAAGCTTGCCCATATATTTGATTCTATAAGGAAAAGTGGATAGTACCTGGTATTTTGCAAACCGCTTAATCCCAAACAGTTTTTTACAGCATCTGCTTCAGTACAGTGCTGGTCACCCTGCTGTGCTTTCTGACCTTTACAGCACCAGAAAAATCTGCTGTGTAAATCCATTTTAAGAATTCTGTGGCATTTGGTAGATGTTCAGCTGTGAAAGTCCCCCACATAACAGCACACAGAAAGTCATAAAAACACCACTCCTCTCCCCAGTATATCGGACATTCAAGGACAGAGGACACAGCAAATATTTAATGAAAAAAGACTATTCTTCTGCCAGATGTTCTGCTACATATTCCTTCAAAGCAAGGCTTTTACTTTTCTTAAGCTATTTGGGAGTTATATTATAATCACATTTTTTCCCGAGAAACAGTCTGAAAGCATACTCAAAATTCCTTGAAAAGACATATTAAATATTTACACTTGCAGCTGTTTATGTCAATTTTTTATAGATGAAACATGCTATCCACCTTAGCTAACCAGGAACATTTCCTACCTACTTTTGGGACTTTCTAATTTCAAATAGTCTTGTCTTTAGAAGAGAAACTGAACATATAAACTGTCTGGTTTGCCCATTAAAAACACAAAGGTATAGATGGTGCTTCTGTGGATACACTCTTCTGTTGAAGACTAATCTTTTATGACTTTAACTCTTTAGTAATTAAGTATGCCCTCCTGTGTCCTTCTATCAAAGAGATCTCAGAAGGAAAACCTAGTGATTATGAAAATTCTAAATATAATACTACAAGATGGTAACACCATCCACAACAGTTTTTTCCTCCTATTAGCCATTAGAAAATCTCTCAAGCACTTAACTTTGCCAAACTTGAAGTGTGTCAGCTAAAGTTTTCCATTCTCAAAACCACAAGCATTCAAGCATTTATGAGGAGTCCAGGGGGATATTTTTTTTCAAGATGGAAAAAAATTATAGTGAATTTCCATTTGAAAAGTTCTAGTGCTGTCTTGTAGGGCAGATTCTCTCTCTCCCTTGAGGAAAAAAGGGGTTAACAAATTCTTGGGCTATGGAAGAGCTGCACATCTGCGAGGGCTGAACAGATGAATGTCTCTATTCAGCATGGATTGATGATGCTGTGGTCACAGCCAAAATGCCCCAAAGGGCTTTTCTATCCAGAAAAAGTCCTTGATAAAAGTAACCAGAAAGCAGCATACAGCTGAGTCTCACTTTAAGGAAAGAGAGCTAACACATGAGGTTTGGAAGAAGAGTTCCTCCTTCAGAGATCAACTAGCTCAGGATTAAGAGGGGCTTGGGGGATACACACTGTCTGACTGGGTAATAACAGCAGTTAGTCCTAGAAGGTAGGACATCTAGAAAATGGAAGTGTTTCCCTTTTATTTCAGTCCAATGGAGATTGTGACAACGTCCCTGCTTGCAGCAAGAATTCATAGTTTTTCTAAGTGTGTCCTCTGCCTTAAGCCTGAGAATATTATTATTCTGTCTAAAATATGTGGTGCTTTAAAAAAATAAGTAATAATTACCCCTCTTCAGCAGATGATTCAACCTCCCTTAAGAATCAGTCACTACTAAGTTGCAAGCCATGGCTCAGAAACACTTTACTTGCTGATACAGCCACGGGCTATCTTTATTTGATAGTGACTCTTCATGTGTAGTTCAGAGCATGCAGATAAAAAAATTAGCTAAATTAAGCTTGAAGAAGACCATCCTGAGGATCCCAGTAGTGGAAATTAAAATTTAAATCTTGCTGATAATTTGTGAGTGTAGAGTACCAGCATGTAGCCTCACCATAGAAGATGATTTCTTGGTTAATCTGATTTTGAACTGTAAAAGTATCTTAAAATCATGAAATGGGTTATTCCCCATTCGCTTTGATCATACAAAACCTGATTCTGATATTCAGAGTTGTACTGAGTATGATCTGGCTGCACTACAGTTCTACAGTCATTGATTGATGAGACCACTGTGTTCTAGAGAATACCTGGACATGATACACTATATCCTACCAGTGTATGATTCTGCTCAGCAAAACACTGCTAAATCCTTTACAAAGGAATGTTTGTTATGGAAACTAAACATAATAAAAAAAAACTAAAAAAAAAGCCCACAAAAAGACGAAACACAAAAAAACCTAAACTTAAAAAAACCCCTAAATTATAGAACCAACTCGATCTACTTATACTAAATATTACGTGCATAAATTACGGGCATCTATTAAATATAATGTTCTTTACAGTACTGATAGTGATCTGGCTTTACTGATTGGTGTTAAAGTGGGGATAGTAACTCAAATTTTTCACTTTTTTTTTTTTAAGTATCTGATTAATAAATTCCGTTCTGGCAAATTTAACTGAAAAGGCAGCACAATTTTGCAAGGAAAAGAAACACTCCATCTCCTTTCACTTTTCCCATACATGCTCTCTACTCTTAGCTAAAGTCAATGAACGGTGAGAATGTCTAGTCTAAAAAACAAAACCAATTGCCTAGAAACTCTTTTCTAAGATCAAGTAAACTAAGAAGAATACAAGAGATGAACATTTTTTCTGATAATTTTATTTTCACATTGCTTTAACATTTTTGAAAATATTTAACAGTCATTTAAAAGACAGAAATAGTTTCTTCTAAAGAGAAGATATTCATCACATATTCCTTAAGAAATTTACAGAATGTAGTATAAATAGTAAACCAGTAAAATTCTGCCTTCAAATAACATCCATGCTGATTCCAGTAACCCCAAAGAAGTATAACGGAAGGACTCTCATGGCATTTCAGAAAGACATACAATCCTTCTTTCTTTCAGCATAATTTAAAAATTTGTCACAAACAGATATAGTTTAACAATGGAACACTTGTTATTCTGCTTGCATTTTCAGTTTAGACTAAAGTGGTCCCTGTCTAGAAAAGCACTACAGAATGCATCTAACTATAAGGACCCAAGAAGTCCTTTGAAAGACACTTCTGAGGTGATTTGCTAGAATGAAGTCAGAATGAGTAGTCTCCTTCTTTTCTTGATCTTTCACCCTTATTTTTGCAATAAAGGTAACAGATTGTACAACAGAGAAACTTTGAGAACAGATTGAGGAACTTCCAGAAAATAAACTCAGAAGAAAACTGTAGTTTAAAAGGGAATATTATGCCACTTGCTTATGGCTGGTTACCAGTCTCCTTTCTCTCAGCAAGTCGTTATTCTCAGAGTACCACGGCCAAAGCTCCACAGGTTGGCAAGTATCAGGGTAGGAACAATTGGAGTTTGCCATCCAAGGTGGCTGTGGTGAGCTGCAGTTCAAAAGAAAAGAACATATGGCTTTAATGAAGATCTTTCCAGTAAGCACAGTTTGCTTTAGAGCAACAAACCAAATGAAGATCATTAGGATGATATTTAAATTACTTCTATGTTAAGAGATCCAAGATTCATTTAAAAAAAAAAAAACCCATAGACTCCTCTCAACCAAGTTAATCTGAAAATTCCATTTCACTTAGACTTTTATTTTCCAACTATTTTCAAATTTGTGTCAACATCCGCTAACACATCAACAGTCTGTAAAACTGAAGCATATGTTAAAACCACATAGAAAGTCAAACAGACTTCAGTGTGTATGACTCAAGAAGGGAATATGGAAGAAATAAGAACGAGCTGGAATAAATGAAGATGGAAAATACTGTGAATTAAATCAGGCATACCAACAAATACAGTTTTCTGATTTTTATTGGTGTTAAGTGTAGAGTAAGAATTTCCTTTGTAAGAAAGTATGTTGAAAAATTTTACCAAGAGGCAAGTCTTGAAGACATGCATAAAAGCCTTCAGTTGCATTAGCTTTCTTTCACAGTCTCAGAAGATCTTAATTATAAAATAAGCGGCAATACTATTTTCCGCACTTACCCCTACAAACAAGCACTTGAAAACCTGCTGTATCTCAGAGAGGGACAATCTACAAATGACATCATTTATTAGTCATTAAAAATTCAAGGTGTTTACTCCTTGCATATTAGGATTTACAGTTATTTCACACCAGTGATAAAAATTCTGAAGGTCTCAAACCAAACAGGCATCTCATGTTCTAACCAGTTCATTTGGTTAACTTTTTGCATCCTCATTTTTCTTATCTGTCCTTTCTTTGACACATTGTCTCATTTGTTTTCCTCCTTTGGATAAAGGAACTCTGTGGTCAATGAATTATCTTCTTGGGTTTGTATTCCCTCCTCCAATATCTCCAATGATTTATTCTTCTAATTTCTCTTAAGTGTTATCTCTCAAGACAGTGACTTACATTCTCTTATTTTCTTTTTTCTTACTCTCACTTATGTAACCTGAAAGTATAGAATACCCAGAATCGTCCAATCTATTTCTCCAACTCTACTTTTTACAGCTATCCAAGATTATTATATACTCCCAAAGACTTCTAATATGTCTGTATCTACCTCTGCAATTTATTATTGTGCTGTTGTTTAATCCCAGACAGCAATTAAGCACCACACAGCTGCTCGCTTACTCACCTGCTCCACCCCCAGGGGGATGGGGCAGAGAATTAGAAGAATCAAAGTGAGAAAGTTTATGGGTTGAGAGACAGTTTAATGGGACACAAAAGGAAGAAAATAACAATAATGTTAATGATAACAATAATGATGAAAGATTTATAATATACAAAACAAGTGATGCATAATGCTCACCACTCGCTGATCGATGGCTAGACCACTTCACAAGCAGATGCACTAAGCCAGCTTTCCCCTCAGTTTATATACCCTGAGCATGACATCATATGGTATAGAATATCCCTTTGGCCAGTTTGAGTCATCTGCCCTGGCTGTGTCCCTCACAACTTCCTCTGCTCTTCCAGACTTCTTGTGGCAGAGCAGGAGAAGCTGAAAAATCCTTGACTTGGTATAAATGCTGCTTAGCAAAAACTAAAACATCAGTGTGTTATCAACATTATTCTCATACTAAATCCAAAACACATCTAACTAGGAAGAAAATTAACTCTCCCTGCATCCTGGGTTGCAGTATATTCTATTCCCATCTTCATGAGCTGCTGAGACCAGGTGTGGTGGTGTTCGCTGCCTCCTCCCTCCCGACTATCTTTTGTCAATGGGCCCATTAATGCTTTGTCCATGACTCATAGATAACTTGCTCCTGGACTATCTTCTGTTAATGGTCCCATCAGTGCCCTTCCTCGTGATCCCATTGTAAGATGCTCCGCCCAGGGGGAAGGAGCCAAGCTTTCCCACCTGGATAAATTATCTTCTGTTAATAGCCCATCAGTGCCCCACCTCATGACTCACCATCCTATTGTGAGATGTTCCGCCCAGGGGGAAGGAGCCAAGCTTTTCCACCTGGATAAAAGTCTGGGGTTTTGGAACAGATGGGTAGCCACTTACACTGGTTTTTCCCAGCAGAGCAGCTCTCTTTTCTACTGAAGTCCCAGTGGAGCAGCTTTCTTCTCTATTGGATTCCCAGAAGACAACTACACCCTTCTACAGGATCACTGCTTCGACAGAGCCACAACTGCCACTCCAGAAAGACTGCAACCACCATTGAATAGGACTGCTACCACCACCCTGCCAGAAAGGGTGCCAGGTTGTACCCTGACTCTGTCAGGTTAAACCAGTGTTTTCTGTATTGTTGCTTTATATATATATATTTTTATATATATATATATATATATACATATATATATATTTTTTTTTATATATATATATGTATATATATATATTTTTATATATATATATATATATGTGTGTATATATATATATATGGATATTAGTAAAAGAACTGTTATTCCTATCTCTTATATCTGTGCCTGAAAGCCCCTCAATTTCAAATTTATAATAATTCTTTGGGGGAGGGGGGTTACATTACCCATTCCAGAGGGGGCTTCTGCCTCCCTTTGATAGACACCTGTCTTTTAAACTAAGACACCCTGCTAGAACCAGGACATATTGGAAAGACGATGTATCTACAAAATGCCGAAGTAATGTGTCCTTTCTAAATTTCTGTAGCCATTTATCATGTTGGGGGGGAAAAAAAGAATTATTTTATTAATTTATTATTATTATTATTATTTCATGTTATCAAAAGAAAATTGACCTAACCTGAGAAATCAGAGATGAATTCTATTCTATTACAGGAGATAACATAAAAATCTTACTTAGCTTTCAATTTAAAATAAAATAATTTTAGACAAACTGAAGTTTTACAAGACCTAAGAAGGTCATTTTGTCCATCATCCTCCTCCAGGTGCAACTACAGAAAACATTAGATAAGCTTAGTTATGGCTTTTTCTGGCTAAATCTTGAAAAATTTCAAGCAAGTTTCACAACTCATTCCAGTGTCTAGCTGCCTTCTTAGTGTCTTTCTAGTTTTTTCCCTAATGTCCAACCTGAACCTCAAAAACTGCAATGTGTGGTCAATCCTCCTGTGATATCCTCTGACAGTACTGAAACACAGCTTGGCTTCCACCTGCTAAATGGATTCTCTACACTGCTACTACATTCTGCTTCCAGGGACCTTTTGTTTTCATTAACCATAAAAAATTATCTTTCTACTCCAACTAACCACCTCCACATTTTGGCAGTGCCAAACCAATCACTGAATTGTTGGCTGAATTCAAAACACCCACCTTCTGGCTTTAAGATCTCTCCTTGTTGGTCATGTGCTCTAAACTGCTGTCCCTCAAGTCCTTCTCCTTCCTTTTCCCTTTCTTTTACTTTTTCCACCTGTTTTCCTTGGCAGTTGATAAAATGAAGTTGGCCTTTGACTGCACCATTCTCCTGAGAAGTGTTACACTCAGTATCTTGCCATGAACAAAAGGAATATACCCTATATACAGAGCCAACCATTTTTATTTAGCCCAACCAATGTTTTAAAAGCCTAACAAAAATAAACCAATTGTTAGACAGTTAACACTCACAATACAAAAAATGCCTATTTATGAAAGAATATTTCATAAAAAATAGAGGGTTTGATGTGGTCAATTAGTCATTAGCATCCTGAGTTCTTTCAGCGTTAATGGTGATTTTCCTCCTCAGAATGAGGTTTTTTTGGGTTATATATTTAGACATCACATGGGTTAATGTAAACTAGCTCTGCTCTTCTTCAATGGATTGAAAGTCTGTTCGCACACTGAGTTCATTTTCTGGTTTGACCTTGTCAGAGACAAGCCCAAAATGCATCCTCACTAAGGATACAGCAAAGAGAAGTGAAGTGGGATAAGTAAGGACAACTGGGAGATTCAAAAGCAGATTTCTGATCCAAACTAAATTGCTAAAACACACTCACAGGGAGTCTAGTTTAGCCTTTAGATTTTAGAATAAATTCCTATGCCTGAGTGCTGAAAAAGCATATTCACTTATGTAAGTGGCATACTTCATTGCATCACAGAATATGTTGAGTTGAAAGGGTCCCACAAGGATAATTGAGCCCAGCTTCTGGTCCTGCACTATCCCAGGATAGTACACCATGTACCTGAGAGCATTGTCCAAATGCCTCTGGAACTCTGCCAGGCTGGTGCTGTGACCACTTCCCTGGGGAGCCTGTTCCAGAGCCCAGCCACGCTTTGGGGTGGAACCTTTAGGAACCTTTTCCTAATATCCAACCTAAACCTCCCCTGACACAGCTTCAGGCCATTCCCTCGGGTCCTCTCACTGCCACCACAGAGAGGTATCAGTGCCTGCCCCTCCCACTTCTGCTCATGAGGAAGTTGTAACTAAAATGTGGTCTCCCCTCAGTGTCCCCTTCTTTTATGAAGGGTCTCAAGATAAATTCACAACATCCATAACAATAGTTTTATACTGTTATATTTCAGGCAATATAGAAATTTTGGTTAATAGTGTAATAGCAATATAATAACAGTATAAAGCTAATTGAAATTTGCATTAAAATAGATAACAAGAGCTACTAAAAATCTAGCCTGTAGGACCCTTTAAATTACTGATTTATCTCACTTAAGAGCTATTAAAATTGATTAATAATGTCCTCAACTATATTGAGAATCTATAGATCTCAAAAATATTTTAAAATGTTTAACTTAAGACAATATTACATTTCAAAATAATGAAAGCATGTTCGTTCATTCAAACCCCACAGCTCCCAAGCATGCTACTCCAAAATTGTGTTTTACATTATATTTGAAATTTGTATAGTAGTTAGGTCAATATACTACTTAACATATAAAAATAAAAAAAAAAAAAACCCAAACAGACCAAACCCCCAAACTAATCATGTCTTACTATTACATATTCAAATCTTGACATCAGTTCTGTGTATAATTTGACACCTGTGTAAAGGTTTCCTATGGGACAAACAGTAGAACATTGTGGAATATTATGAAATTGTGGACTATTTTTTATATCAATGGATATATGAGCAAAGAAAAGACTTTCAAGGTGGGCAGAGAAGATTGAAGTTTTGTGCATTTTAGAACTTTTGACACAAAAAAAATCAAACTTTAAAAATTACCTATGACATTTGCCACCAGAATGGGGAGGAGAACAAGTTCTCGAACACGGCTCTCTAGTTCACGATCCGCACAACATATAAAATTTTATCAGATATTTAAGCTAAACCAGTGACATGCAGTGTTGGAAGGCTGTCAGTTAACTAACAGTATGATTTTCAAGACATTGTCTACTGCATTACTTTTTATATTAACATAGTATATATATTTTTCTAGAATTATCTTTGGTTGGAGGGAAGTATGTTTCTGTAGTGATATCACACCAAAGAAAACCCCAAAAACCATGATGCAAATTAGAGACCTGGATTTTTTTATGCTACAAACAGTTGAATTTGTATAGAAATGCATCAAACTAATATTCTGTTTTAATATTTCACACAGCACACATGTACATAAATATATATGTATACAGGGCAGGCCTCAAGACATACTGTACTTCAGGAAGTAACAAGAATCAAAGCCATTTCATCTGGTATCACATTACAGGTACACAATATGTTTTTGCTTTCTTTTAGTTAGCATAAGTATGTGTAATATGCAAGTAGAGACACAAATTTTGAAAAAGTCCACTAGCTGCACAGCAAAAAGTATCATCTTGCCAAAAGTCCAGTATCTAAGCAGAACAGATGGGAATATAGTTTTTAGCCGGTTGGTATTTTCAGCTTTCATTACTCAAATTGTTCTATGAAAATAAGAGGCCACAAGTAGAACCAATGCTCTTGAATTTTGCATTTGTTTCACAACTAGCAACAAGCAAGAGCAACAGGAAAAGGAGACATTATGGAAGTGGATTTTACTACATTTTTCCTGTTCAGAAAGTGGGGTCCAAAGCAATGCAGAATTCATCACCTTTAATCCTGAAGATCTACAGTGCATGAAGGCTTTACCAACTCTGATTTTGTGGTTTAAGCCAAGAACAGGAGACATGTAAGTAGCACTTTGGAAAGATTTGTTTTCTTGAAAGATGAGTGTTTAATTTGACATCTGCACTCTTAAGCATTCAATCAGTTAGATCAAAGCCACATGTTTGTTTTTTGCCAACAGAAGACAGAAGTTTTTATTAAGATAGCTCTCCTATTGCAGAAAAGAGAATTGAGGAGAAAATATAAAAAACTGGTTAAGAGCTTTTAATCATAATTCCTTGAGGTGTATCATACACACATAACCATATAGGGGTAAGTACATGAAGCATCACTCGAGCTGAGAACTTCAGTTTTTATAGTACCTGTATACTATAAACATGCTAAATGTCATCACATTTTTCCTCCCATTATGCATGGATAGGGTAGATCAATTTTAGTGTCTCTAATGCCTGTATTTGATATGCTTTGCATGTCAGAGATGGCTTGCCAATCCAGAGGGACTTAAGTTCAGAAGCCACCATGAATGAGACATTAAACAGCTGTTAAAGGACCCACTGATGATGTTTATATAGAGATGCTCTACATAGGCTTTTGGCCTTAAAGAAGAGGAAGCTTTTTCTAGAATGGATAGGAAGGATAATTGTATAGAAAGCCAAATTATTCAATAGATTGAAGTGGTAAGAGGCAAACAATGTCTCAAAGTTAGTAAGCTGGAGCTGTAGAGAGGCCAAGGATTAAAAACATTTTTCCAGACCACCTATATGTGCAGAACCCCATCAGAAAAATTATGAAAACATAACAGATCCACCATATCCAGTATTTTCACTAGTCACATAAAAAAATGAACAGATACATTTAAAGATAACTAGGTATAAAAATATTCTATTCTTCCCATACAGGACTGGAATTTCAGCCTCTTCAGGACTCTTTATTGTTGAGGTTTATTAATTTGCCTCTCTTCTATACTGTCTTTAGCCTAAAGCCTAAGTCCACTGCCAGCAAGGTGCAGTCTGTGTTCCCTATACACTTTGTAGCCTTGTACTGGAGTGACCCCACTGATTATCCTTCTTCCACCAAATTTTTGATAAGCCTAACAGATCACCCAGGGCCACCTTCTCTCAGTGCTGTCCACTCTGTTTTCCCATGTTATTTCTTCAGTTTTTAAATCTTTGACTTTCCTTATGACTCAGATTGAGTTCATCTCTTCTGGACAGATGTTCCTGGAACCACCTGGGAAGCTTCTCTAATGCATAATACTTTCAAATGCATTGCCTACTTCAGCACCTACATTTCTTTGCTGTCTGCCTTTAATATTATTTAAGTGTTCAATAAAAGCAGAATTTTCATCTGTTTCATTTAACATGACATTTTTATAGGCAAGTAAAACTAGTAACTCATAATAATTCTTTTGATGTGCTAAAATTACTTGATCAACTTTTTTTTGGACTCTTCATTATGTTTATGTAAGATCAATTTCAAATTATGTTCACAAACCTGGAAATACCGAGTTTGGCTGGGATTTTTTCATCTTCTGTCAATCCCTATACACTCTAGATTTCCTCCCTACTATTTTTTTCTCAACCTAAATAATTAGGAAGAAAAATTTACAGCACAGAATTTTTTCTTTCTAGTAGATAAACTGAGTTTCCTGCTGAACATTTGTTTAAAAAGCAATCATGGTAAATGTCTTACTGCATGTCTCAGGTCTAAAATGAAGAAACTACAGGTGTGAAAGTTCATGAGAAAGATCTGGGAGTGAAAAGATCAAAACCCAGTAACATGGAATAACTCATTTAATCTTTTCCTAGGCTAAGGAACAGAGAAGAGGAATAAAACACATTAATATTGATAAAAGTATTCAAGTCAAAAAGCGGAAGAAATTTCAAAACCAAACTGAGCCATTTATATCTAATTCCTGCTCACATCTGAGGTTCAGGCAAACTGTAACTACAATGCATACAGCTTTATTTAAATTAATAAACAGGCCCCCATATCTAAGGTAGGGATTTTATCCCTTGGCAAAACTCCAGTTGACTTCTTGGGGGCCAGGGCTGTAATTAAGATCTTTAATTTACACTATGTGTAGGTAAGCGACTTCATCAGTTGTTCTGACTTCCCCTGCCAGATTACAGATGTACAGAAAGCTGACCCTTACTTCAGATTACTTAATTATACTTCCACTAAGTTAATTTGCAAATTTCCTATCAGATTAAGAGTTTTGAGGTATTTTGACTTGTTTGAAAAACACAGCTGATGTGGGTTCAGAATACAAAGGGAAACACATCTCAGACACCAAAATCTTAGATCAAGGACATTTCCAGTTTCTGCATTAATCCAGCATTCCATACAGCCCCCACACCTTGGGAACCCAAACTCTCCTCAGTGAGATGGTGGGATACCCCATATTATGTCCAGTCCCAAATTACACAGTAATCCACGCTGTTTCTTATGTCAGAAGTCAAATGTCAATGTGTTTGACTGTAGCACAGCAACACAGCAATACTTCCTGCTGTGGGAATCCACACACAGCACATCTAATTCATGGACAAGGGGAAAACTTAGCCTAGAGTTAGGGCTTCTGAAGGGCCACAGAGAAAGTAGCATAGTACTACCAATGCTTGAGACACAGTTGCTTCAGACAACATAAGAATCAAAATTGTTTCCTTCATAGTGTAAGAAATGGTGAGTGATTTTGAGGTTTTACTCATATGCGATACAATTTGTGACATATTATTCTTCACGTATTATTCCTGAAATTGCCAAATATGGTTCTTGGTTGCCTTGTACACAGAAGTTTGTCTTTCCTTGGCAAAGGCTAAATTCTGCTTCCATCATTCCTACTGGAGTCAATAATAAATACCATTTTTTGAGGCCAGTAGAGCATTTCTTGAAATGCAATGTTCAAAACTTGCTACAGTGTCCCACATGGTGACTCAGCAGCACTGATGTAGATTGGATAAACTACAAAAATTGTTTGATGTCTCACATTCATATGTTGCCATCCCTCCTTCAATGCACTTAGTGCAAAACTTGGCAACCCACAGTATGATTTCATGTGCCAATTATGCCTCTATTCCAAGAAATGGGTTTAGAGGTACCATGCTAATCACCTGAAGCTATTTCAATTTTATTTCTGTCACAGATAAAATAATTACCATTCCTATGTCTCATTACCAATGCTAAGACTTCTTTGGCTTCCATTTTCTATTAAAACATCAATAAAAAATTAAGAACATACCATGAACATTTCCTCTTCTACTATAACCTTACTTTACTCCCCTTGTTGATAAAATGTCATAAATTAACAATGCATGTTTATATGGGCATTTATGCATGAGTTCATACCCATACACATACATAGAGTTTATTGTTACCTTCTTCAAACTTTAGAAGTTGGTTATGTATTGGTTGTGTTTCAGATAAAGAGTACCTCAGAGCCTTTCTTACTGAACCCAAAAGAGTGCTATGTTAATATTACTATGTCTTTATAAATACACATTAACATATAAAAACACCAAACAATTTAAAAAACAGCTGGCTAGCCTCAGGATATTACACTGAGGAAACTTAAAATGCCTCTTACTTCACTGGTTCATGTACATAAAAACAGTAGAAGGAATAAACCTATCCATTGTTAGATTAACCCAACCTAAACTTTTCCAGTTTGTTCTAAATTTACAGTATCTAAACAGTCTGTAAGCATTCGTATCTGGAATTTCCTTTGAGAGTTCATACTCAGAGTCAGCACTTCCTTGATTTCTGATAAAAAAGCTGAACAGTTTCCATGTTCCTAGATGAAGCCGTGCTCCCATTGGAATTGAGAGGAAAGTCACCAGCAACTACAAAGAGCTGGAAATAATTTCTAGGGTTTTGTGGTTTATACCACCAACAAAGATTACCACTTCTGCTTTAGGTATTCATAGTGGCTGCTTCATCTGTTTTGTTGTCATAAAAGAGACTCACAAATCTTGTGGAGATGGAGATGTAGAATAGGAACGCCACAAAAATATTTTCAACTGTAAGAATAAAGGAAGACCCAGAAGCAGATTCTCATTCCTGTCCAGATTTAAACTGGATAATTCTACTGGTTTTGATGTTGTAACTCCACTTTTTCATTGCTTTGACTCATGTCATAGTCAGTTACATCTCAGCTGCAAATGGTCCTTCTACCAAAAAATTTGACCATGGAATTCATTCTTTAGATGGTCACCTCAGCTCTCCACAAAACAGCGTAAGTAAGAACCTCAGAAAGGAATCTACAGCAGCACACAGCGTAGGAAGATGTTTGCCAGCAGAGACAACAGAGAAGCAATGAAGTCACACAATTGTCATAACTTCCATCCTTTCCCAGGGACGAGGAAGTGGGAAGCTCATTTCACTCAGGATTCATAGTCTAGAACATGTTCCTGAAAATGTTTTTTTATGACCTGCATAGCTGTAACTATTGGATGATTTCTGCAATTTATATGGGATTTATTTTCTTTAGCTTCTGAATGTTTTATTTAATATTCAATTTATACATACATATATATATATGTGTGTGTGTGTGTATGTTTATATACTGCAAACAGCTAACACTTTTAGACCAGGACCTGCATGGTTTTGGGTACTACCAAAGAACTGATGCTGCTCAAGAGGAGCTGACACTAGGAAAGGAACCTCCAGTATATGTTACAGCACGTGCCTGCAGTTATGTGCAGGAGTTGGCAGTGTCATTCATTGCCAGATGAACTAAATAATAGCCTGCACTGACATTTCACCATGAAGAAGTATAGGACATGGACTGAAAAGAATATTCTAGATCAAGGAACATTTATCTGTTTCATATATGATCAAGATCCATTCTGCAATTAAAAGTCTTTCTATCCCTACACTTCCAACTGGAAGTCTGTTTCAGGTCCTCACTCGTTTGATTACTAGGCAGGAAACTAGGAAAGAGATTTTAAGTTTTTCCATGATTTTTGTCTCTCAGAAATACTTTTTGAAAGTTTCATGGATGGAATGGAGAATTCTACTAAGAATTCCACATTATTTCAGTAATTCAGGCACTTTTCCCTTCTCCATAGTTCTCTATCTCAAGTTCCGTGCAGCAGACATCAATTTGCACTATCAGAAGACAGTTGCTAATCTGGCTGCTGATTTTTTCAGATACATACCCACTTTTAATGTGGGTCACTATAATAAAGGGGTCGCCATGATTGCAGCCCATTGAAGGCCATCTGGCAGTCAGATTGCTGTCCATTTGCCCAGAGAGATTGTGGAGCCTCCATTCTGGAAGATATCCAAAAGCTGACTGGACATGTGTCTGAACAACCCGCTGCAGGTAGCCCAGACTGAGCAGGGGTGTTGGACTGGATGACCTCCAGCAGTCTCTTCCAACCTCAACCTTTCTGTGACTGTGATATTCGTTTGGTGAAGCAGGAATCTGAAGATACTGCATGATGAAAAACAACAAAGAGCACAGTGCAGTTATTTGGCTCAATCATTATCATATGAGAAAGTGCCAAGACTAGTCAAACTTGCATAGAATAAAGCAAAATCCAATTAAATAAAAATATAAAATGTATATTTAGTGGCATTTGTAATACATTTTTAATGTAGAAAACACTTTTACTATATTCTTACAATAGTAATTTTTTCAAAGACTGCAAAGTACACTTGGAACTCACATGGCTGGACAAATGATCAGGAATGTTTTCCAGATCATTTGTTTTAATGATGGGTTTGAAACAACTTAAATGTAATCTCAGACATTCATCAAAAGCCTGCCATAATCTCTGAGGCTACTAATGTTTGCATGACATCATTGTCATTACAATCCTGTCTCTTCACTCAGTAACTAAATAAACTGAGGAAAACATGAAAAAGAGTTTTTACTAGCATCCTACTCAGGTGTATAATTTCAAATTCCACTTCAAAATCTGGACATTAGCTCACAGGAAAATACACTAAAAAACCAAAATTCTTTCATGCAAACCTAGCCACACAGGCGTAATCAGCCATTCCTCCTCAAATAAGTAGTTTTACACCCCTAATTATCCTTGAAACACCAGAGGAATGGATTTTTTTTTCTAAAACTGAAGCTTGTATCAGAATTTAATAGCCTCACATTTCTTCTTTTATTATTCCACACTCAAATGACTGAACATGTTTACTCAGAGTATAATGTGGGGTTTTTTTAGCAAAACCCAGATATTCTCATGCAATTTCCATATTTAAAATAACCACTTCATTATGAAATAGTGTATCACAAAAGACAGACAATTATCAAAAGAGTAAACCTTCTGTACGAAGGTATTTCTATTACTTCTTGCATTCAGCATTTTCAACACAAAAAGCAAAAGTAAAAGGAAATTCTCAATATGATTCATCCTGAATAGTGTTGTTTCTATCCTCATATGGTATTTACAAAATTTCTCCAAGTGGCCTAAAGTCTGTGTTACAAAAGTTTGAGAAAGAGCAACTTTTTTTCTATTTTTTTTTTAGTTAGGTGCTAAGCAGTGATCACAGGGGCCCAAAGCAGCATAATGAAGTCATTTGTGCCTGGAAGATCTAGACCCAAATGAAAGTAACTGCAGGTGGATGTATTTCTTCAGTGTACCTACATATACAGTTCAAATTGTCACCATAGTTTAAAAGATTTTGAAATAAAATGTATCGGATTAGCTGCCTAAAGAAAAGGGGTATAAAAGCAGACAGATCATTAAAACATTTTGCAATTACCATGGTGGCTGGAGGCATCCTAAATTGTGCTGGGTAAAAGTAAAAAGTAGTAGAAGTAAACTAAAACTTAGTTTATTTAAATTGTAGTATTTAATTTTATTTAATTTTAGCAAACGAAAATTTAGTTTAGTTCTGGGTTAACAATTTAAATAAAGAAAATAAACAACTATTAGTTACTAATCTTCTTATATGCTTATACCAAAAAATCTACTACTGAGATGTAGTGAGTTTATTTAAACCTTTTTTTTTAATACCAGCAACGTAATTTTTAAAGAACTTTAAATTAATGGAAATGCTAAAAACCCCTCAGTTCAGTCCTATCCTACAAAATGTGGTATGATCTTTCTATGTAAGTTAAATTTTCTAAAGCCCCTTAACATTTACTAATGGCCTTTAGGACACATATTCTGAAATTTATTAAAGCAAAAGTAAAACGTCTATTAATCTCAACTAAAATGGTAGAAAACAATTAAATTTATATTTGCATCATCCATGAACATATAGATGAAACAGACTTTAACCTGAGATTAAAATTCAACCTTACACATGAACTGCAACATTGTACCTTCCTAATCACAATAATAGAAATGTAATTTCATAAAAAAATCATTTCTATTCTATTCTATTCTATTCTATTCTATTCTATTCTATTCTATTCTATTCTATTCTATTCTATTCTATTCTATTCTATTCTATTCATTTCCCAAAGAATGAAACAGATTCCACTTTGTCAAAAATACTTCTGGAAGAAACTACTGAAAGTAATTCTTCAGATGAACTTTGAAGAAAAGGAGAAGCCAAATGTGTTTTCCATACATAATGAAGTACAGTGGTTGGCAGTCAAAAGCCATAAAACATAATGAGATGTCACCACCTGAAAAAAGTATCTTCCCACTCCTTAGTGGCACATTACAACTGTCTGTACATGAAAGAGTGCAGGTGACTCATTAGCAGCTGTGTGAGGGTGCCTTTATAGCCTCCACAGGCCATATTCTGAGAGCCATGGGCTATTGTCACTTGGAACCGAGCACACTAAAAAGCACGGATAAGTCCCAAATCTGAGTGCTTTCCTGCCTTAAAATGGGAAAGCTCTCTTGTCAAAAAGTAGAAGATGATTTTTTACAGTGCAGGCAGCTAAAAGGCATCTACAAGTGTGTACAGCAGGATCAGCTGCATGGCATGAATTTTCCATTCATGATCACCACAGTACGTAAAATCATCTTGAGGGAGAAGGCCATCATTCATTTCACTTTTGCCATTCAACAGATGGTTATTCTAAAATTTTTCAAATAGTCTTAATATTTTAATATTATAATTGTTGACATCAGTAATTACAAGAAATATGCCAAGATGCAAATTTTTAATAGCAAAATAGGGCACAACTGTGGACACATAAAAGCAGACGACTCTTGCTAAGTGGAACATCTCAAAGAGAATCAAAGACCTGGTATAACACTCAGGATATCACAAGAGAGAAAGAGGGAGAATTTACATGTGTTATACAGGTAAGATATTTCTAGAAGTATTGTTTTCTTGAACTTATAAATATATTCCATGTTACATAATATAATACAGAAGATGAAAAAAATCTCTAGTCCTGTTGTGATCATACTTAGTTTTATAAAGAAGTTTTTAAGAAGATTGAAGTCTTGTGCAGATTCACCTGTAAATCTTTTACATCCATATTCTAAGCCTTAATGATACTTAAATATGTCTCTTCAGTAGTTTCCTATTCCTGTGCAAATATTTGATGAGGGAGGGTGTACATATTTTTTTACTCGTAACCTTACACTTCTACAAAGAATAGGTCATCACATCTGGAATACTCTTCACTTCTCCACCCACGAAAGCAAGCAACAATGGAAAGAAAATGTGAACTGATTTAGCTTTTCACTTTCCACTTTAACTTCATTAAGTTAGGAAGTTCAGTCTTTCTGGTAGCTGAAATCTGAAATAAACTCATCAAAGGTGCAATATCAAGATTCCTCACCATTGCAATTTTATAATGCAACAGTGGGCTCTACATGTGGAATTATTTCTTTCATAATATGAAGATTGTTTATAAACAAATTATTTAATGTTGCTTGCTGCCACCTGGGAAATAAGGATGATATCTGAAGTTCCTACAAGTGATAAACTTTGCTGTTTGTCATTTCCTCATTAACTTGATATCCTTTGGACAGCATATATAATATAAATGTATTGCAATGGAAAGTTGAAATGAAAATATTTTTGTAAAAACGCAAAGTATTTTTTTTAAATCATGTTTTAATTTATTTTCTATTATGTCATTTGCAAGCATGCAGATTTCTATTTATGTTTTTGACTATAATCCTATAAAATATGAAAGGCTCTAAATATGCACCATTATAAATATTCCCTCTAGCTAGCAAGTCACACAGAGAACACACATTTTCAATAATCTAATTCTCAGAGCACTGAGTATTTACCAATTTCTGTTAGCTTTTCAAAATTGCAAATATGGAGAAATATTCTGCAGGAAAAAATGCACCACCACATTGCAATTTGGAACAATATACACTCACAAAACAGTCCGAACGCTAACAGAATTATAACCAGAATTAGTTTCCTGGAACTTCTTAGCTCACAAAGGAAGAACACAAGAGAAACTAGATTAATAGCTTTCTTAAAACGTGCTTTTCCTAAGTGCATGATTTGTACAGCCAAATGAGAACTTTAAATGTAGCAAGTCAAGTAACAAGCTCATTCATATTCACTCAAATACACATATAAAAACATTTGCATTGAGTAACTCAGGGGGTGGTTAGACTGCATCCATTAAATTCAACCCAAGTTTTAAAACAACTGCGAGTCTTATAAGAAGTCTGCTATTTATATCATCATAGAAACAAAAATGAAGAACTTGAAGGCATGAAATTTTGGGCATGCCTGTACTGTGAAATGGACCATGATGTGGTTACCCTTCAGCCAACAGAGAAATAAGTCTGTTATGTCCACACGCTTTAGCATAGAGCCACACAGTCTTACTTATGTGAGCTCCCAAGCAGTGTAGCCATGTTAGTTTGGTGTGACCTTCCAGGGAGTTAGTAAGGCTGGCAAGAGGCATTAGCTCATTTACAGTGCTGGAATAAAACAGTTTAACTGCCCCAGACCACAAACTGGCTCATTAGAACTCCACTGATGAGTTTAAGCCTGGTGTGACTAAAACAAGGCTAGATCCTTCATGCACACCTACATAAATATCACAGAACCACGGACTCCCAGAATGGGTCAGTTTGGAAGGGACCACTTGGGGTCATCTGGTCCAACCTCCCTGCTCAAGCAGGGTCATCCCAGAGTGCATGTATCAGTAATTTTAAAGTGGAGTAGTCTGCACAGACATTCACAGTCTGTGCACCCGCATGCAATCAAGCATCTAAGACTAAGGATATACATAAGGTTTCCCTGTCTCACTATCTGAACCTGAAAGAAAAGATGAAGAGAGGACCCCACCTTTTTGATTACAAACCCAACTTCTCCCTTTGAAAACGGCCAAAGAGAAGGAATGCAGCTGTGAATACAAAAACAATTTACTAAGAATTTCCCTCCCACCATCCCTCTGGTTTTTGAGGAAACCATCTTTTCTACCAGGTGATTATTGCTGCATACTCATCCTCTGGATGGCCACAGGCCATATAATTCCTAGCCTAATAAATTAGACAAATTCAGAGATACTAGAAGAACATATTCACTTCAGCAGTGGCATAATTTGCTGTAAAGTTACTGGTCAATTTTCAGACAGTAAGAATGCACACATCAGTACCTTAGACACAATTTTCTTGGGAGTCCCTTCAGATTGAGCTGACATCTTGCTGCTGAAAATTCTCTTCAGGACCTCCACCGCAGATATGCACAAAGCTGACACTACTTTGGAGAGGAACTTACTGAAAGCCTCAAGGGTAATCATACCAGGAAAAGTAAATAATATGCAGCAGTTCGTTTTAAAAAGACTGAATCTATATATTTTTCCAGGAAACACAGTGATTACCAAAAGGTCATTTTTATTAAAAGAAGATACCAGACTATAGACAGAAAGTTTCACAGAAAGTTGATACCCCTTTCTGTGATATGGTCTCTAGAGGGAGAAAATACCAGTTGGTCAAACTTACAGATGTCAGTGTATGAAAAAATTAAATAATCTTCCACAAGAGCACTGAACAGACGCTGATGCTAAGTGCATCTTCACACAGTTCACAGAATTCCTAACGTCAAACGGGGAAGAAATGGGTCTGCTGGGATTGAAACGCATCTGATTACGTTCAGCATTGGAATGCCAGTCCTCTTCACTATGTATTTTCAGTTTCCTTTACATTATTAATTATGTGCCAAGTAAAACTGCATTAACCCTCAGAGCCATACAATATTCCTTGGAGCAGATTTATGAAGTTTGTGTCAAAGATTCATTTCAATCCATTAAACAAGTCTGAACTGGTAAGCAGTCCTGAAATCATGACATCTCTACCATGCATGTGAGCTAATTTTCGTGAAAACATGCTTTTCTCTGTATTTATCAAAGGAGAACAGCTTGAAAAAGCAGAAAAGAGATCCAGCAGGGAACCCTAAACTGGTCCTGGAGAAGAAAAGGTGGCATCTTCCTATAGGTGGTCCTGTTGGCAGAAGAGATAGCAATAGAGGAAAAATGGGAAAAGGTTGATTATGGTTGAAGCTATGGCTAGCAGCAGAAGCTCCTGGCATCTGCTGTTCCAGAGGAAGAAGAGCTTTGTACTTTTTCTTTCCTTTATACTCCCCTGAATGATTAACACATAATATACATAAACACCAGGGTTCGATCCAAGTTATTAAGAGCTTCCTGAGCAGCCATGCAGAAGGTGAGAATGTCTGGACCAACTAATCCTTGAATTCTAAAACCAAATTCTCTACTAAAAACACCCACATTTTTCTCAGTAGCTAAATAAGAGTCCAAAAATGAACATACATTAGCTCCAAAAGAGACAATCAGTAGAGAGAATGTCAGTTTTTCCTGATACTTCTGCTTAATTCAGGGTTTGGATACTCAAATGCTTAGCTGTATGTGTTCCTTCTTTAACGGGTGGGACTGGGCTCCTAAACCAGAAGCACAGGTGAAGCTCAGTCCATTCATTTAGGAGACAACAGGATGTCAACAGTGAACTGTCAAGACAGGCAACATAATCAAGACCCAGCAATTAATGTGGAAGATGACCATGCAGAATATAAATAAAACACTAAATCAAAAGAGCCTTACCTCTGCTGGATAGTTAAGAAGAGAGGTGGTACATTCTCTAAGAGTTTCAAACAGTAAACAATGGAAAATTAGGAACATGTCCTGTGGTATTTCAGAGTCTAGAAAAGCCTGGAGTCTTGTTTGCTGTCAAAGTTTGCGGGTAAGTTCCTAATTTTATCCTTACACACCTAACCCTGTCAAGTTAATTGGCAGATACAGAGATGTGCATGAAAACTTAGGAAAATCAGTTCCATTCACCTCTGTGAAATATTTACACAGAAAATAACTACAAAAATCTTTCTTCAGACTTTCAAGATGTTAAAGTTTTCTTGAATAGGTTCTGAGAAAAACCCTATTGTACATGTACCTTTCCAGGAGAAGCTGTGTTAGTGTTTTTGGGTTCCCCATTTCTTATGTTATATAACATCCTGACTGTGGGTCTAGGTATTATTCCAGTAGGCTTTGCTACTACTTGTTATCATTTCATGACAGCCTCCAGACACGACACTGCTCCAAATAAAACAGATGGCTGTTTCCACTAATGTCAGTCAGAGCAAGGTCCACCGTTTTGATCCAGTACTCTGAGCACACAAAACACAAAAACACACTTGCTTATATTTTAAAATTGCTGTCAAATTAAGTACAACAACAATGACTAACCTTTAAACAAAGTTCTGTATTTAGAAATAGATCCTGTCTCCAAATATCAAGATTTTTCACCATACACACTGTATAATGTCCTAGTTAGGCCAATCAAACCCCAAGTTCTTGGCCTGAAAAGCAGACTCCACAGCCAAATAAAATAGCACTGGAGATCTGTTACAAACATTTCATGAAAAATTGTCAAACCCAGAGTTTTCATCCCTGTGACTATATTTTATATCATAAAGGACTGGGATTCTTTTTATAATTAATTAAGCTATTTTTCAGTTTTTCTCTAAGTTTTAACAGGTATTTGACAATGGTTCTGGTATAAATTAATAATATGCTGTATCTTTTAAAAATAAAATACTTACTAAAACAATTTCCTTCCCAGAACACTGGGACTTAAAAATATATTTTTATAAGTCTGGAAAACAGCATCTACTCACAAAAGCATGTGTGACATTAAAATTAATATTAGTCCACCCTTATGTGCAGCGATCAAGAAAATCCTTTGTATCTTACATGCAAAGAACAACATGAGAATCCACTGCTGCATAAAACAAATTTTCTCCCATACAGCTATCAGAGTAAATTCTTTTTCTTTTTAATTAATTTTGCTATTTATGTCATTATTGTTATCAAGTTAATATTTAATTTTTAATTAATTATTATTTCTAATTCTTGGTAAAAAGTATTACATTTCTAATGTCATTGTCTTGCAAATACAAAGCATATCTCTTTTTTATTCACCTTGTATTTACTAATGTTTTTTAGTATTTTTTCATTATCCTTTCTTGTTTTAAGAATTTTCCATCTTATAAAAATAAATGTTCTTTGTATCCTTTTCTGCAATTTTAAAGCTTTGCACTAAAATTGTGTGTAAATAGTCAATTTTTTTGTTTTGTTTTGTTTTTCTTTCCTTCTGGATTCTGTTCTACTTCTTTTTTGTTATGTTTGGTGAATTTAATTGTATACATCTATTTTACATAATGTTTTATTACTCTGGTGGGATAAACTGCCATTACTTCTTTCGAAGATTCATTTTTACTTTAGTCACTGTCAAATATATTCCAAAGAACAAGCTGTTGATCTTGGTATTTTTTTCTCTGTAGTTTTGCCTCAGTAAAATTTCTCCTTTAGGTCACAGACAGAGGAGAAACAGGGAGAAATCTTTTTACATCTTTACCTAGCAGATGTATTTCCTTCAGAACCAAGACTTTTAAAACAGAAACAAATAATCTTTTTTCCTCTTCTTTTTTCCAAGTGCCAGTACAAAGTCAAGAGCATTCAACTGCCAAGGTTTGACAGGCATGCTCAGTGCTAATGTGTCACCTTCCAAAGGTACCTTTTGAATAAACATAAGCAACCAGATTAATAACATGTTCCATATATAAACATAATGTAGGATGGTGCAATTAGCCTTCTGAGAATCTAGTACTGCATATGGGAGAACATAAAGTATAACTATTTTGGCATGTAAATACCTAGACACTAATGGTATAAGCTCACACAAGTAAGAATTGCATCCATAAAGCAAATCTTTTGCCTTGGTTCTTATTTCATTTGCAAAAGTCAGAACTTTAAGGAGTTGTAAGACTAATGGGTCACTTTGAAACAGCATATCCTTGAGCTGCCATCATTCCTATAAAATTTAGTCCAAAAGGAATATTATATTGCCCTACACAGCTAATAAAGAAACTTTTTTAAGAGACTCAGACTGATGTACATTAAAATTGAGAGGAAAGCACTCTAAAGACATTTTTAACTCATCCTTGTCCCCAAAAGCATGAGTTTCACAGCACTTTGCATGTTATACCCAAAAAGATTGAATAAAAAACATTTGTAAAGATCTATCTGCATTTTTCATGAAAGGTTATCTTTTACACATTTATGAGTACAGATCTCATTGACAAGTTCTACTGAAGATAAAATACAGGTTACCAGGAATGGCAATTGAAGTACCCAGCAAACCCTTGCCCTAATGACAGACTAGGTTTGTTTATTATGTACGTGGGTGAAGGAGTGACCTGGCTAACTGTGCTGCTTCACCTGAGCAGATGAACTGAAAAGGAATGGTCAGCAAGAGTTTCAATAAAGAATCTGAGATTCTTCTTTCTCTGCTTTTGGTGAGTTTACTGCCTTGGCTAAATAATGCTTCTTTTCTAGCAGGAAATTTCATGTCTGTAATCCCTACAGTTTCTTTCCTAATCACCTTTATTTCTCCACAGTATTTTCTACTTTTGTCTTCTTTTTCTTTTCACCTACTGCAGTGGTTCCTTGTCAGAAGATATTCCTCTTCTGTTCTCCTTCATTTTGCCTCAGAGGCCCAATCTCACACATTAACTTATTTGCTTTATTCTCTCCATTACTTATTAACATATCAATGTCATCTGACTCTTCCTCCTTCCAGTGTAAACAATCCTTAGTTTCTGTGTCCTTAAAAGGCCTGCTGTTGCCCACATTTCTTTCTCCAGTTACAGATCACCTCTCATTTACTTAATAACAAAGCATGCACTGTTTGCAGTCAGGTTTGGTAAAGTTTTTTTGCAGTCCTCTTGTCTATCACACATTTTGCCCCTGAATTTGCCCATGAAATGATTCCTGACATTCTTTCCAATGATCTGTTCCTAGACATAACTGACAATAAATGTTTCATCCGTACTTGCTTCCATCTATCAAGCCGCCTTCAATACAGCTGATAATGCTTTTCCTGGATTTTATCTCTCTCTTGGATTCCATGCTTCTTCTCTGTCCTGATTATCTTTTATAAGTCCCTCAGAAGAGCATTCTTATAACCCACTCAGCTCTCAACAACATTCCACAGAAGTCTTTTCATCTCCACAGTCCGTACTTTTCTCTTTCCCCCACTTAGATGTTAACTTTAGATAATGTCAAGCCACTATTTCTCTAAGCATGACTCACAGTTAAACCTCTCTTCCAGACCATACCAGGCTAGTGATTCACCATTATTTCAACTCCAATAAGATTAGAAAAAGGATCCTTATTTCTCTTTCACTGCAATTTATCCTCAAACCTGCTCCATCCTTGTAGTCAGTAACTTGTCACTGGGACAGGTAAATTGGAGATTATCTGCAACTTCAGTTTCCTTCTACATTGTCACCTCTAGGTTATGTGCTAGTCCTAAAAACTTTTTCTGCTTAAGATCTCAAGGATATGGTCTTCCACATTAATTTAAACGGCTAAAACATTTATCTAGGTCTAGGACTCATTGCAACCATGTCCTTTTACCTCAGCTGGTTAATTGCTTTTATCCTTCCTTGCTTTCACCACTGTCACCCCTTAATTCAAAACAAAACTGTGACTATGCACCACTTTCCCTTCCTTTTTTTCACTGCATCAGACCTAAGCTAATAATTTTTACTACCAAATTTCCAAAGTCTGTTCCTGCATCAAGCTTTGAGTATCTTGCTTACAGCAGCACAATTCCTCTGTGTCAGACATAAATGCAACAAATAATTCCTTAGCCTGCCCTTACATTCAAAAGAGCCAAATAGTTGTGGAATGCTGAGAAGTGTTAATTAGTACTACATCAATGTATTTTTACTTGCATGGATAGAAATCTGAAATTCAAAACTAAATTGATAGGTAGCATGGGAAAACCAAAAAGATAATGCTTGAGTGCCAAAAAAAAATTACTTCTAAGAAGTTTATAAACAAAATTGTAATAATCTTTGAGGTTTCCTGTCAGGGCAGTATAAAATAAGAGAATGTAAGGTATACTGTTAGTCTTCCAAAGTATTAAATCTTGAAGGTCATTAAGAGCAAATGTCCATGTTTGATAGTTTTTTCACAGAACAACCAAAGCCTTCATACAGACTTACAGATAGAGAAATTCTTACTCCTTTACTCTGAGCAACATAAAGAAGACTCACAGACAAGTGGAGAAAATAACTGTGATTTAAAAATTCAAAGAGACAGGTATTATTCTTTAATATCTCAATTCTTAAAATTGAAAAGACTTACTATTTTCAAAATATTTCATATATAGCTATACATCATGTATAGTCTTTATAAAACCTTGCAGTTAAAAAAAGGACCATATTACATCAGCAATAATAATATTACTTGCATGTCTTCAAAAAATAGCCCAAAATGGACATTCAATAAAAATTGCTAATACCAAACACAGATTTTTCATTGTAATATGAAAGATTTAGCTTTGGGCATGCTGAATGCGGGACTGATGTGAAATTCCACTACTCACAATTGCCCACACATTGACCATAGAATTTCTCCACAAGACAATCTATAACAAGTGAGGGTAAGCAATCTCTGAATGCTGTGACAAGCAAACACACAATGAATGCTCATTAAGTCATTTTTAAAAAACTGTATGTGTTCTTACCTTTTTGCAAACTCTCTGGCTCATCTGCTGGAGGTTTAGAAAATGCACTAGTGCTTGTCCAAAAGAAATGCATCCTTAACAAATGTCTAGAATTCAGTCAAAATAGGTAATTCTGTCCACTTTCTTTTCCCTGTGGATTCCTGTGTTTTCTTTCCCTCGCTACACCTTTCTTACCTACATTTAATTCACTGTTATCTTTCCATCCCGCTTCCAACCCACTCCACTTCTGACTCAGCACCCATGCAGTTTCCAAAGCAGTTCTATGCACACAGTTTCCTTGCAGATCCAAAGCTATGCAGAAATCTAGATGGTGACTGTACTTCTGGCAACACCACTGCCCTGTCAATAATTTTGACAAGCATGCAACACTTGACAAATAACAATTTCTTAAGAAAGCTGGCAATTTGAAATTTTTCCATTATCATAATTTCTGCATAAAACTCATTAAAAAACAAACCAGCAAAAATGGAAGTAACAGTTTGGTATTGCTGCAAGTACTTTTATGACTGATCTTGTTCTGTTACGTGATATAAGGCAAAGAACAAAATTAGACAATGTTGGTAACATCAGGCTACCACTCATTAGTCATCTTCGGCATCCACAGTCCATTAATATGAGACAGAGACACATAAGCTATTCTGAAAATGTTTCACTTTTGAAACATTCGTTTGCAGGACATCTTTTAAAAACCTACTACAGAGCTGGAAGGTTTCATTAGCAGTCCCTGAAGCAGTTACACTATTTCACCTTTGTATCACTGGCAAGGGATTTTCAACATGAGCAGTTATAATCAGGAGCTGTATTGTTAACTAAGCCGATATAGACTTTCTTTTCAAACTGTATGTGGGAGCACCTCCATTGACTTACAGAAGTAAGCCAGAAATGGCATATCATCATTGCTGAATTTCCAAAGCAAAGTAGTTAGGTGCTGTCCAGCTGAGCCACCTACCAGTAAAGATTCCTTGAAATTACAGTTGAGCAGCTTGGATAAGGACACATGGAAATCCAAATGTGCTGTCAACAGTTCCACAAGATTTAATTATCCACACATGGTATCAGATCTAGCTGTGCAAAAAATATTTTTTCAGCTGTACTGAGAGGAAAAGATTGCTGCTTAATTTTACTCGCATTTAGAAATATTCAAACGTAAAAGCACAAAAAGAACATTAATTTGCTTTCATTTACTTCAATCCCAAGAAAGACTTCTTTGTCATTGTCCATCAGAAAAAAGTTTTTTATTTTGCTCAAAGAATTAATTAACTTCTATAAAATATCTGCATTTCTTTAATAGTATGAGGGAATAAATGTTGTCAATGACAAGTGACAGTGTTTATAGCACAGTTATGAGCAGACTATAATGGCAGGCACAAATGGTTCAAGGTACTGAATACTAGTGAGACCTAAAGATTTCTTCAGAATAAATGGCAAATTATAGATTTTCTGATGAACTCTGCAAGCGTGTGTATATATAGAAAATCCTACTTATTCATGTACCACACAACAGTGATGTGAATTCAAAATCAAAAAGGGATAATTTACCCTCTCATCAACACTAATATACAGAGGAGTGACCATACCATCCAAGAAATCAATTGCAAAATCAACTTGCTGTAAGGTAATAGTTGGTTTCAGATTCACATCTTGAATTTTGGAAATAAATGAAACCAAGAGCTGATTTTTCTGAATTCTTTATCAAGCAAACTTGCAATAAAATCAAATATGCTGTCAAACTTTAGCTTGCAAATTCTATGATCAACATTGATCTAGAAACAACCCTTCTGTTTTGTAGCCTCATCAACTATGGTTTTCTAAACAGCAAATGCCAAAAAAAAAAAACAAAAAGAAAAAGAAAAGGAAAGAACCCTAATTTCAGCTAGAAGACTTCACTAGTGTATCTCTATTCTCATATTGTTCGTGATGTAGGGGTATAAGAAAAAATGAAGACATGTTCAAGATTTCAATAACTAAGTGGGCTGGTTTATATGCTTGCATAAATAACCATAAAATTACTAATAGCTCTCTCCTAACTGCCCTAAAGGCCACTTTGTGTGTCAGAATTAACCAATACTAATGCAGTATACTTCCTTGTTTCTTTCTTTGTGATGTCTTTCCCCTCCCTCCCCCCTAAAAAAAAAATTGAGCAGTGTAGACTCTTGTCAGGTTTACTGATTATATACAACATAATGCAGAGAACTGCAAAAGTGTTTTCTCATAAACCAATGAAAGATACTTCATGAAAACACTATATCCTTGCTATGGTTTTAGCAGCTATTTCATGATACTTTAGTGTTTTTCAAGAGAGACAAGAGCAAGCACACAAAAAGTACAAAGAATACTTTTTTTCACTTTTTACTTCAAAAATATGAAAACACTTTTTCTTGACAGCTGAGAAAACATGTGTTAATAATTTGTCCAAAAAGAAAAAAAAGTCAGAAATTAGTAAACAAATGACACTCTAAAATGAAAACATCCACAAAACTCCAGTATGATTCAACCCTAATAGCTGTTTATAGCAACATGCTTTTTCTGTTTTTCCTTCATTTGTTTCTAATTAAAACAATCTTTTTGCTATTGCAGGATTTGCATTTTATAAAAAGAAAGATATTAGATAGACTGCATTCAATGAAGAATAAACATATAGTACCCAGATTAATGAAAAGGAAAAAAAGGCTAATTTGCTGGTTTGTCATGGCTAAATTTCAATTTGCCACCTCTGACATAAATATATTAATATAAACCACTAAGAATTGATAAGTGCATTGGCATATGAGGAATACACGGAGCATTGAAATCACCAGCAATAGAAGAGATTTTTAAACAAAGGAGCTGTACTACTGGAAGTAGTATCATTCTTAAGAAAGAGACAACTAAAAGAAACTCTGCTCTATTAAGAAGGTAACTGAAGTGATTCACTTCCATACTAGGAAAACATAATTCAAATCAACATTACCCCACAGCATTTTGGCACACAAATTTCTTTCAACTTCAAAGTTTGGAAAAATCCTGTGGTTTGGCAATAGAGCAGCACAAGGGTGCAACTGTATACAGTATTGTGAAGTAAAATTGTGTTCTTTCAGAAGAATGCAACTATACCAATTAATGTAAAGAGTTTATTTATTTTTAAAGATATTGCAAGATGAGCAATGAAATATTCTGATCTTTCACTACTTCACCACAATCCAGGAGGCATACCTGCCTCCATAATTATAAACTGCATTGTGAATTCTGATTTCCTTCACTGAAACAGAGTAAGCCAGTTTACCAAAGTGTGCCTAAAAATGAGACTGTTTCATGTGGAGTTATTATGTATGCAGTATCACCTTTTTCTATAATGTCTCCTTCCCCTATGAGTGGCTGTCACAAGCTTAGCCATGCTTAGCAGAGTTAAACAAAGAACACATCTATAAACAGAGAACATTACTCTCCTTCAAGCCACAGTGTCTCCCTGAAACCCCCTCCCAGGAAACTCTTGGGCCACCCATGACACATCCTGTTTAGGAGCTGTTTGGTAGTGGTGGACTGTCCCAGACTGCCAACGTACTATGACCACCCATTGTGGGTTTGCTTGAGGAATGCAACTCAGGCCATTCGACAGCAACAGCAAGAGTCTCCATGAGTTGAGTTAAATGACTAAAAGCTCAAATATTTAATAAAAGATCTAACAAATGAATAAATGGTAACTAAATAACTGACTTAAGAGCAGCTTCCAATTCCATCTTCAAAAAGGACCTGTAAGCTAGAAGCCTAAATCACTTGAGTGTTTTTATATCCTGCCATTTAGTCCATAAGCCAACATCTGTAGCAGATACCTTACACTCGTATGTATAAAAGCCTGGAAAAGTACGAAAACTTCTGATTCATTAATATGGGCTGCCTGTTTCTGCAATCTACTTATATTTCCAGACTCCAATATCACTATTAATAAAGAGCCACTGTTGTCTTGCAAGCATCTCGGTCATGAACATTGCTGTGTAATCCAGCTACACTCCAACAGAATATTGTTCCCACCAACTACTGTATAAATCTCAGTCATCTTGCTGTCCTCTTAGTTTTAACTTCAGCAGAATTTATTTTTACTTTAAAATCTTTCCAATTTTTAAATCTAGAAATCTGTAACTTAGAAGCATGGTAGAAATGAAAATGAAAGGATGCACATGGGACATGGGTTGAATATTGTCCATTAATGACCTGTAACTTAAATTTAGCTCTTAGGAAGCCCTTCATTCTGCATCTTGACTAAAACTCTGACAGACCCTCTCATTTGTTCTCCTTTTGAACTGTAAGGTTATACTTTGTGTCCATCAGGCACAAACCAGCAAACATTTAATAAATCAAACAATGTCAGAAATAAAGGCTAAGTTGAAGGCACTTTGCCATCTAATACATAATTTCCTACTAAATTAAAGTAAGTGATTTTCAATACTGATTTTTATATTCTACTAGTTGGCACCACTTCTTTGAAACCACTGCACATTAAAACTCCCAAAATAACTCAGTGGAACAGGAAGTGTTTACAGAAGTGGGACCTTTAAAACTATGACAGTTTTTCACTTCAGTTGTAAGCACTATGACAGGCTGGCCAGCTGTACTTGACATTTGATGTCATCATACAGTTTATTTACAAAACTCTTCACTGAAATAAATAAAAATCTCTGGCTTCTTCAGACTGTCCCATGCAGCATAATAGGTTAACAAAAAACCTCTTCCTCTTCTAGTGTAAGTCTTACCTATGCAATTTAACAAATAAATAAACATTTGTTTTCTTTAACTTGCTCCTGGAAAACAGCCTCTTTCCCTTCAGACTCCATCACATTCTCTTTTGTTTGCATTTCCATTTTAAAGAGGCCAGAAATGCTAGCTCAAGCTAATTGTATTACCTCTCCTTACATGCAAACAAGAGATAATATGACTCATTTTGCTGTACAAAATTTCATCACATTGGTCAATTTTAATATATTGGTTACATATTAAGCATATTTTCCTGGAAGTTTAACAATGATTTTTCCTTTTAAAATAACATATGTGAAATACTTCTGCTGTTCTAACACGCACCACAGTTCCATAACTGACTTAGACAACAAGGCATTTTATTACTTTAGCATTGCTTCCATTTCATAAAGGTTCTATTTCCCTCTGGATGGTACTCATCCTCTGTGGCTGAGACATTTGCAATGTCTCAATGTGCCTGGCTGATATAGCCTGGGACTCAAAATATATTTTGTTCATTAATTATTCCACCCTATATCTATATGCCTACCGAAAGAAAGTTCGTTTTATTGCTGGGTAATCCACCTTTTTCTGGAAAATATTTGTCAGATAGCAAATCCTAAAGACAAACCATGGTCTTAAATTACATATTGCATATTTAAATATTTTCAAGAGAAAAGGATATTCTGTTTAAAAATAATAAAGGCATATAATTCACACTTAAAGTGGAATCATATTTATTTCATACAGACCTTTGTGTCTTGAAATATTGCATTTACCTTTCATGAAGGGCCTTATTATTTATAAGATGTTTTAAAGCCCTTTGTTCATTTTTAAAGTAAAAGTAACAGGAGCTGTTCCAGTCATGGGATAGCAATGCTTGCATAACACTTGGTAAGTCAGCAGGAAAACGAGCTAAATATGCCAGACTAGCAGCTTCCCAATGGAGAGTGTATCATATTCTGCAGTGCAAACAAAACATTTTGAAGTTGAGTCATTCATAGACAGCGTTTGTTCCAACCTTCAAATACAGAGTAAGTCTGAAGTTTGGAAAGAGAAGGCACTTGAAATGAAAAACACTTCTCTCAGTAAGTACCATAGCTGCTTACATAAATTATTGATGGAAAAACATCAAAAGTTTCATTTCAGAGGTGATGCCAACATTTCAGGTGCTAGGTGGAACCTACTCAAAACTTTCAGATCACATCTAGATTAGAAGCAAATTCAAAGTTAGTCCATGTTCATATTTCACACTAAAAAAACAGTATTCTGCAAGGCAAAGAAGGGATTTCAGAAATCCTTACGAATTCTGTAATGAACTTCAGCTTGGGTGTCCCTCATTAGGTACTTTTTGAACCTTAAGATGAGTACTAAAGATATTTCTCTAAAACAGCCCAATGAAAAAATTATTTTTCTAAAACAGCACTTTGTAACTATTATTTCTTAGCATGACAGGCATTTATGTGAATCTATTGCTATAACTGGTGTATTCCTATAGACTTTTGGACTGCTTCTCAAGCAAAACAAAAAAATGTCTCAATTTTGTATCAAACTTCATATTAAAACAGTCCTGAAAATAGAATGGAAGGAATTCAACTTCTAGTTAGAATCACAGGAGAAAATGTTACATGCTCCAGATACAATAAAATGCTGCCATGTATAGTGTGACTTTTAGTTTACAGTACATCTTCTTGGAAGTTCTCAAGATTTGTCTGATGGTTCTATGTGTATTACTCCTAAGGAATTCTAATAGAAACATGTACCCTTGAAAGGGTAGCATTTATGTCACATTCTTTGTATAAACTTTAATCTTGCTATATGCCTTTTCTTAGAATGATAGCTCTACAATTTCTGTTTCCCTTTTTTTTATTATTATAGTATTTATTGTATTTGGCATCATACACTTATTTGAAAAATTCTTTAATATAGGAAGGTTAGCTAAAATCTGATAACTGGAATCAGATGTTGCTTTTAACTACTACAGACTTCTGACCCTCAGTGTTCTGTCCAAATTCAAAGTGGTTAATTAAATTTCAATTACTCTGCTCTACAAAGGCTCCTATACTACACTCATCATCCTATCTCAAACCTAGAATTTTATTTGTGAAAACCATAATCTCATTTTGCAATGGCACGTGTTACATTTCAGTGTGATGTATTTTAAACAAGTGAGGACCAACTGGTGACTTTGCAGGCCCACTGCTGAGACAGAGCTAATAAAGGCTAATGGACTCAAACTGCCTACACGTGACCAGCATTTGTACAAGGAATCCCTCGCCTAAAATAAAAGGTTTAATATTATATATAATTTTTCATTGCTTTCAGTATGCCAGACTGCATAGAACTAGGGGGAAAACAGTATGGAAAGGCTGGCTTTCAAAACTTTTCAACTGCCACAGATATTCACGAATAATTCTCCCCGTGGAGTCTATCACTCATCCTGGGAAATATGCTATCAGCATAACAATATCTTTTCTTTTAACGTTTTTGCCACTGAAGAACATTTTATTATTGATAGCAGATCAACTAATTTTCACCTTACCCATGAAGTTTCTGAATACTAAAATACCTCCAGCAAATTTCAACATTCTGAAAGGTCCCTCTTTTTTTTTTCAAATGCTTAAAAGAAGAGAAAACCCAAAATACAAACCAACAAAACACTCAAAGATGAGTGAAAACAGAACTGCAAAATGGAAGAAAGAGAAGAAGGAGGTTCCTTAAATCTTTAGATGATCCATAGAGTTTATGTCTGAGAAAGGTATACTTGACAGACTTGTGCTACAATTCAGGAAACTTCCTATCACCTAATTACAATGCAAGGTCTATTCCTAAAAAATACTGTTGAATTTATGGCCATGAATATATATTGCGAGACTATAAATGATTCTGTCTTGACTGTAAGCAAGGGGAAAAAACTCTATTTCAGCTGAATACAAAAATTTATAATTTGAGATTTAAAACTATGAGCACTCTATCTGGTTTTGGATACACTAGTAAAAAGCCTTTGCCTGAATTTTTTCTTGGCATGACAGTGAGAAACAAGATTCATATTTCACTAGCCAATTTTTAAGACCTGTGTTAGTAAAAGTTGCACAACAAAGTAATTAAATTTTCCACTTGTTTCAAAATTTAATATTTATTTAAATTATTAAATTTGAAAGTAAAGAAAACATATTATAAAGGTATTAATAAAAAACTGTTCTCTCTAATCAGGGTCAAATATCTGTAGAAGTAAAAAAGCCAACTTTTTTTAAAAAAGTTTTTCTGGTACTGCCAATTCAATGTAGAATTTCACAGCTTTCACACTTTATCAGAAAAGTGTCTCTTTCATTAGTTTTAAGTGCATTTTTAATGTGTCTAGGTATAATGGATATGGTACACATAGATGATAAATATATACACTTATTCAGACAAATATGAGTAAACAACAATTCCAGATATTTCTTTAGGATCCAGCTATCCTTTTTTCTCAAAGTCTCTGCATCACAGCAATTGTACTTCCCTTGAGCAAGTTCAGTAATTTTCTAAATGGATGCTTGAGTTCCACTTGTTAATAAGCAAAAGGCTTCACTTCGTCTCAAAAATTCTAGATAAAAACATAGCCCGTTCTTCTTTAAGCATTTTTGATACAAAAATAATTCCTTCACTTTAGGAAGCCACAAGATAGAGGCCTCATGAGAGCAAAGTCTATAGAGTCATGCCAAGAGAAAAATTGGCTTGTAAAATAATTTTTATCTTAAATAAAGTTGTACTCAGTAACCCATAATAATGAATAAATAGATTTCAACACATCGGGATTGAGAAAAGACCACTAAATGATAAGATTTGATGTGTCTGCAATAGCTGTAAAAAAACTTGAATAATCTGAAGACTGTGAGAGAGTTTTAATTCTTGCGAGCATTGGCTCTGAAACAGATTCAGAAAGACAAAAGGAAAGAAATAAAAATCCTGTTTCCACTTGTAATCTTTGTGACGTGTCCTTGAAAGTGGTTTTGGAGCTGAAAACCCCTGGCATTTCAGGCAAATGACAGCCTCATCTTTATTCAACTCATGGCGAGCACAGGAAATAGAATAAAGTAGAATAATTATGCTATGTTATGCCTGGAGTTATGCCTAAGAAGCTAGTTTGAGGGGTCCATAGAGCAGCTATCCGCAGTGCGCAGGTCCCAGGCCCACCAAGAAAACCAGGTCAGAAGTGGACACGGATGGGACTGAAGGTCCCAGGCTGAGCTGAGACACATCCCCTGGGTCCTTGGCAGGAGCCCATGTGGTTTGAGGCTCCAGGGAATGCCAGTCCCAGCCATAAAAGGCCTGCACTCCCAGGACCCTGGCAGCAGCAGACCTGCACAACTCATATGCTTTCGTTTAGACAATGATGGCTGACCACTTTGAAGAAGAGCATTGGGTCAATGGACCTTTGCTCTGATGAGCACTGCTGTTGTCAAGCTCTCTTGTTTTAGCATTTTTTTCCACAGAAAACAGCTCAAGCATTTCTAAAATTGTTTACAAGGAGAAAAAAAAATCCACAGGGAAATGAGCAGGTATTGCTCACCTCAAAAACATTTGCAACCATTTAGGTCAGGAGCACACCCTGCTTCAGACTGAGCACTTTGTCTTTGAGCCTTGCGAGTGTGAGAGATGCAGGGGTTTGATATCCTGTGGAAACCCAGCTGAACTTGATGAACACAGACTTTAAGAAAACACACTTCACATATGCTTTTTGAAAATTTGTTCAGTCATTCAAATCATCATAAGATGATCCACAGCTCTCACACCTACCAGAATGTACATGCCTTCTTCCCCCAAAGGGGCACAGCCAACATCTAGGCTGGAACATGATTAGTCATTCAGTCCTTTCTACTAATGCAGGGCTGGGAAGAAATCTGAGAGATTTCCTCAGCACGTACTGCTAGGGAAAAGAGGAGATAGAAAGAATAAAATTCAAATTTGAATTTGAATTATAAATTGAATTAGAATTACAATTAAATAGAATAGGACAGAATTCAACTGGAAGAGACCTACAAGGATCATCTAATCCAACTCCCTGATCATTTCAGGGCTGACCAAAAATTAAAGCATGGTACATTGACCAGGGAGCCTGTTCCAGTGTTTCACCACCCTCTCTGTAAAAAAAAAGTTTCATCACGTCAACTCTAAACCTCCTCTAATGGATGTATCTTTGAGCCGTTGCCACATGTCCTGTCACTGGACACTAGGGAAAAGAGATCAGCACCTCACTCTTCATGTTCCTTCTTCATGAAGCTGTGGAGAGCCATGAGGTCACTGCTCAGCTTCTTTTCTCCAAACTACACAAGCTCAAAGTCCTTAGCTGCTCCTCATAGGATTTGAAGGCCTGCTACAATGGAGTGACTGCAATGGTCCACAAGGGAAAACCGACCGCTGTCACCTACCTAGACTTGTGTGAAGGCCTTTGACAAGGGCCCACATGCCATCCTTATCTCCCAACTAGAGAGACATGGATTTGAAGGGTGGATTTGAAGGTTGGATAAGGAATTGGCTGGATGGGCACAGCCAGACTGTTGTAGGTCTATGGTGGTGGCCAGTAATGACAGCTGTCCCTCAGGGCTCCATCTTGGGACTGGTGGTCTCTAATATCTCTGTCATTTAAAAGACAGTGGGACTGACTGCACCCCAGGCAAGTTTGTAAGATGACCTCAAGCTGAGTGGTACCATCGACACAAGAGGAGGAAGGGATGCCATCCAGGGGGACCTGGACGAACTTGACAAGTGGGCCTGTGAGAACCTCATGAGGTTCAGTAAGTCCAAGTGCAAGGTGCTGCACCTGGGTCAGAGCAATCCCAGCCATGAGACTGCGAGAACAAATTGAGAGAAGCCCTGCAGAGGAGAACTTGAGGGTTGTTGTGGATGAGAAGCTGAACATGAGACAAGACTGTGCACTCACAGCCCAGAAGGTCAGCCATATCCTGGGCTATGTATAAGAAGCATGGCCAGCAGGTCAAGGGATATGATTCTCCACCTTCACTCTGCTCTCAAGGAGACCTAACCTGGGATAATGCATCCAGCGCTGGGATCCTCAGCACAAGAAAGAGGTGGACCTGTTGGAGTATGTCCACAAAATGATCAGAGGAGTGGTGCACCTAAGACAAGCTGAGAGAGCTGGGGTTGTTCATCCTGGAGAAAAGGCAGCTCCAGGAATATCTTACTGTGGACTTTCAGTACTTAAAGTGTTTTATAGAAAAGGAGAGTGACCCTTTACACAGGTAGATAGTGATAGCACATGGGAGGATGGTTTTAAATTAAAAGAGAGATTAAGATTAGATGTTAGGAAGAAATACTTTACTCAGAGAGTAGTGAAGCAATGGCACAGGTTGCCCAGGAAGGCTGTGGATGCCCCATCCCTGGAAGGGTTAAAGACCAAGTTGGATGGGGCCCTGAGGAACCTGGTCTAATGGGTGGCAACTCTGTCCATGTCCAATCAGAGTGATTGGAAATAGATTGTATTTAATGTCTCTTCCACCTCAAGACATTCTATGATTCAGGTTAAAGAGTGACACACATATCACATTGACATTTTAAAAGAATCTTCATAATTGTCACTCTTCTTTCTCCCGATCTAGCTTCTCTCTGCAATGAACAGTGTTGGTGACTCATTACAGAAGAAAAAGGCAGTGGCAGAGTCAGTCTGATTCTCTCCAGATGTTAGCAGAGGAGCAGAAATTAAGGTATTAAATGTTGCAATAAGTCCCATATTTGTGTTTGTTTCTGTTGTGGTATGATATGGCATGGCATGGCATGGCAGGACCTATCAGCACGGAGGTTATCTATTTTTTTCAAGAAACGTTCTTATATGAGGAAATAGCTAGCTGGATAGGATAGAGCTACAGTTTTGTAAAAAACCATGTCACAGTGTGTCTCAGCAACTACAATATTCCAGACAGATACATTGTGAATGATTTATAAAAAAGCATAGATTAACCAGTCCCTTCAGGAGACAATATCAGCATTTTAATGCATGTATTACCATAATTTTTAAATATTTCAAACACCACTCTTCAGAAGCACAGCAGCAAGGAACAGCGGTGATTGCAGATGTTGCATATTTCTCTGAGATGAGAAAAAGGGACACAGGATCCCCTTATCAACGTGTACTTTCCCTTGCCTACTCCAGCACACATCACAGCCCTGAAAGCAAGAAGGCAAAGCAAAAGTCCCCCCAGTTGCCAGATCAGCTCACAAGGAAAACTTGTTACAGAGTGCAGAATCAAGCACTTCTGAGACTGCTGTACTTTATGCAGTGGACTGGGAGAAAAGAGGCGCAAAAGGCAGCTTTGAAGAATTTCTGCTTCCCGCCTTTCCCCTTTATGCTGAACACAGTTCAGATAAAGCCAGGAGCTGGGCCAAGATGTTTGGTGTGGCTATATCATACTGCATCAGTCAGCTGGAATCATTTTATGTTGCTATTTTAATTTAAGACAGAAGTTGAGTCTGTTTTTCTTTTCATATTTAATCTGTTAGCTAAGACTTAGCTTTCCCTTTTGCAAAAGCTCATTTAGAATGCAGCTTATTCCACACTTCATTTTGCTTGTATTTCATCTAAATATATTTTTAATGGCTGAGCTCTGATTTGTTGTACATTCACTATACATTTGTATCATGACTGCCAATTAATTTGGCTTTAAATTTCTAAAAGACTCTTCTCCCAAGAAGGGAGAATCTTCTTGGAATGCAAATTCTTGAATTTTAATTGAATTGTAGGAAGAAGTTTTGTACCTGTTCTACATGAAAAGCCCAGAAATTTTAGAACTGGAGCTTCCCCCAGAATGGTTTCTAGTATCAGCAAATGTTCAACTGCATTCTATGAATACTATCTGTTGAGCAAGTTGAATGCAACACTTTTCAAGAAAGAGAAATAAGATACCTTGACAGCTTCCTAAAGTGCTACATAAGATAATTAAACTGTAATTCCTGCTTCTCTATAAAAAACATAGCTGAACAAACTCCTAATCATTAGTCCTTTAGTTCTTCCTGTTTGGCAAAGCTTCCTTACTTCAGCTCCTCTGGACAGAGAAGGAGACTGTATTCAAAGCACACTCCACAAAATACTTTTCTACATGCCCCTTCAAGGAGCATGAAAAGCAGATGCTAACTTGCTTATCCCTTTCAATATTGTATTATTGGCTCCTACAAGACACTTGTGTAGTGTGTGAAGGGAGCAAGTGAGGTTTATCTCATTTGGAAGCTTCCCTTTATGTCCTTTGAAAAGCTGGGGGTTTTTCTGAGGCATTGAACACACCAATTTTCAGAACTGTTAAGTAAAGAGCAACCTCTGGTTCTCAGAAGCTCTGAATACCAAATCACAGGCATCTCACTTTTCCTATGTTTTTCAAAAAGAAGGCTTAACTAGAAGTGCAGAAACTATAAGTCTTAACCTTGCAACTATCACCTCTTACTCAGGGCTTTCATTCCCTTCCTCTAGGCACTCTCTTCATCCCTCCAACATTATCACTTCACTCTATATATATGTTCTTTCCCACCAGTTTTTAGTCTCCACTATTCTCTCTTCACTGTCTATCTGACAGTTTCCAAGAAGCTGTCTGTTCTCCAGATTATCTCTATGACTACAGTTTGTGCCTTTCCTTCCCACTCCCAGCCAATCCTCTCTCTTTCCAGTCCACAGGGAACCCTGTCTAGATACTTGGTAAACAAAATTCACATTGAAGACCCGAGTAACTACTTGTTTCATACCAGCCCTTTCAACTTTGCAGTGCCATTCAATAAAGTATCTACCCTTGTAAGAAGTGCCATAAAGATTTCATGACAAATGTGCTATGAATTGAGAAGCTCGTGTCTGCAAGCATATTTATTTAAAATCATGTGGTGTACAGCTGTTGTTTGCTGGCAACACACTTAAAATAGAGTATTCAATGATTAACTGAATTGTATTGTTCTTTCTAGCTTATAGAAGGATCTTTCTGTTTTAAAACCTGCCATCTTTCTTCATATGTTTTCAAATGCATTTGCAAGAATTTTTTGGTACAAACAATTTTTTGCACTAAACATCAACTCATACTTTGCTATATGCATACACAACATTATTGGAGTTGGTTAGGAACTGCAAAGGAAATTATCTTTCTGCTATGAACAGAAATACACACATTCAGTGATGAACTATGAATTCTGAATTCTCAGGGACTGGAATAAATTCAGTAGGACTATTTGCTGTGTCACACTAGTAGGTTCTCCACAGGCTCAACTACCCTTGTAGCAGGAGTGTGGGACAGCCCAAAGCTCTACATTCTTTTCTGTGAACGAAGTTTTTAAGACAGCAAGGGCCAAGATCTGCAAACATAACCAGGGGCTTAAAGACAGCAGCCAAACAAGGCACTGTAGGAAACCAAGCCCACTTTGAGGATTTCCAAAGGTGGGTAGACTTGAAGATCCTCTTTCCCCTCAAGATACTTAGACTAGCACTTCTCTGCTTCACCTCAATTTCTAAATCCATTTAACTGTTGGAAGTTTGAAAGTTGAACAGTTATGCAATTCTCCAAACCTGAAGACTATCAAGATTTTAACATGTTCCAGGCTTGTATGCTACACAGTTGTATCAGTCAATGGCTGCTAATGACTTTTATTAAAAGCACCGTCTTACATAGAAAACCCCCAAAGTTTAATTCATGTCACAGTGATATTTTGCTCAACAATACTCCAGGTGCTGTTACCTTTTGAAGAGATCTTTTTACCCCAATTTCTCCCTCTCATATATCTTAGAGTCCCACAGAATAAGAAAGGGCAGATGCAGCTGCCTTGGACTGCTTTACATGAATGTCATGGTACCATTTACAAGTTGATCTGGGACAACCCATGAAAGATTAAGACAAATTGCATTAACTGCCATCCCATTTTTTTCAATTAATACTGTCATAATAAATCTGTACATTTGAGGATCAAAAAGAGAAGGATATTGAACATGATGGTGAATAAAAATAAAATATTAATAAAATTTAATTGGGCTGATACTTCAGTAATTTGGACAGAAAAATTAAACTGGTTTGTTCATTAAATTTAGGAAATTTCCACTCTATATTCTCATTCACTTCACTGAGATTAAACAAATGTGAGAACACAGATTTAGCTAACAGTTCAAGAAGACAAGGACAGAAATATATTCAACTTCAGAAATCTCGTAGATGAGGTCAGCAGGAGGCTCTTTTTTTTCATTTTAATGAAACTGCCTCTTTTGGCTGGATGTTGGTAAAAGAAATATCTTCTTACCAGACATAAACTGCAGTACAATCTTTGGCAAAGACAATCTTCATACAAAGATTGCATTACTCCTAAACTGTACAAGGAATGTTTAAGGAAAGAGAACAGGTTTGTGAAATGAGCAAAGACTTTAAGAACTGATATCAAGACACATGAGAACATGCTGGCTTCTCATTAAATAGGAAAAAAATTAAACAGTCTCTCTCTTTCTTGATAATCTCTGATTTGTCACTCAATTTTAATCATAGTCTGCATCAGAAGGTTCTCAGCCAGGCCAGCTGACTGACTGCAAGTGCAACCTGAGCTCACCAAAAGCATGAAACTACCTCTCAGTGTATCAATAGCAATGCACACTGATTTCAAAGTCATGATTCTGTCAGGAAAAAGTAACTTCCATCACAGCATATACCAATACTCAACTTCACAAAAAACAGCAGATGTCAACAGTGTCCCCATTTGCTTTCATCCTGCTTCAAAAATGTTTCAGAAATTATTTATTGTTCCCATATTTGGAAGATAAGACTCACACCTTTTTTAACTTAGACTGACTCAAATGTGTTATAGTTAATAACTGCACTTATTATAGTTAAACAGTATCATAACCCTTAATGTACATTCCCTAAAATAGATTGAAATGTTATTAATGGTTTTGCTAAGATAATTTTTTTCCCTATATAAGATTTGAACAATGAGTGAATACCAGGAAGTTACAATAAGGAGCTAAAACTGAGAAATCATCTTGAAAATTAAGATAAATGCAGAGTTTTTAACTTATTCCCCTTCTCCAGCTTTCATAGCAATCATTTTATAAATCACTGCAGATTGCCATCTGATGAAAGCAACAATGCCCCCTATAATAATATTATATCCATCCAGGTTTTTTCCCTCTTTTCTGGAGGAACACTTATGCAAGGGAGAGTTAAAAGAATGGTTGGAATAAGCTACCTCATGGACAGGTGCTGGGCAAGCAACAACTGAACTGGAGCACTGAAAGAACACCTCACTTTTGGCTGGATGTTTCCACAGCAGAAAGTTTAGCTAAAATGCCTGAAATTCACTCATCAGCCACTTTCTTTTTTCATCCATTTCTCTTTCCCCTGCCAGTGTTTCCCATTGAAAGAAATGGGGCTTTATGCAGTGGCTGTTCAGAGCCCAATATAAATCTTAATTATATTCATTCAAACATTGGATGAAACAATAGAGTCAATTTTAAATCCCTAACCAGTGGTAGCAATAGGTACAAAAATCTTCCAGTATTGGAAAATCTGACTGCCTAATACAAAGTCTTTCTTTCAAGGTATGAGATTATTATTTTCTGATTAATTTGTGGTTTTCTTCTTTTCTGCTCTACAAGCTTATCATTGCATTTCTTAGCAGCTTCTTCTAGTGCCTTGGAATGTAATGTCTAGATAAATTCTATGTTGGAAAGCCCAGGTAGGTTTTGTTTGGTTTGGTTTGGTTTGGATTTTTTTGCTTCTGTAACTCCCCCAAAAATACTTACTTAGAAAGCATTTTGAAGTGCTTATTATGCAGAATTACTTGGTTAATCCAATTTACATTTCATTTGTAATCCTTCAAAGCAGTGGTTTTACACATTCCTTGCTTTTTAGTAAAGTGCTCCTGATAACATCAGAATCTTTCCCCAGAACCATATCTATGGGGAGATTCATCAGCTGGTTCAAGTCCACAGGCGTTGTTTCTCAGGAAAGAGCTCTTCAAGAAAAGGGTTTCTGGGTCTTGAACTTCAGATTTGGCTCCTAACCATAATACTTAATTGACTGTGTGATGTTTCATAAAATTCACTATTAAAAGGTTTGTGCCCCAAGGCACAGTCTCATACCAGTCTGGCTCGGAGCCACAGCCAAAATTTGTTTTACACCATTTATAGATTCTGCCCCTTTTATCAACAACTGATTTTCCTGAACTTAGTTATTTTCAAGTCTTGATTCATAATATTGCTACAATTGAACTTGCAAACTTTTAACAGTTTAATCAGACCTTTTGCACCAAAATGCATTCCAACAGCTGGACCAGAGATCAGAATGCTGCAAGACTACAGTCAGCTGTATTCTTATAGTAATACAATATCTTTTTTGCAGAAGTATGTTCAATGCTAAACCTTGCATTGCTCTTAATTTGGCTGCAAAATTTCATAAACCATATCATTTGGTTGAATATAACATTGCTGAATCCAAAGATTAGAAACATAAGACATAAGACAGCAATCAACAATTTCTCAGTTCAAGCAATATATACATAAGGAATAAAACTTCCAGAAATTCTAAAATCACAGAAGTGCAAGCATCTTTATTTACAAGCAGAAGGAGCTTTGTAAATGTTCCAATACTCCTACAAGTAAAGGAATTTTATTTACTCCATAAATATTAATAGTAACAAATATAGCCAGCAGTGAGGAGGTAGTGAAGTGAACAGAAGCTACTGTGCACTCTTACTTAAATATATATAGTGACCATTGTTGTGTCTTTACAGTAAGGAAAAAAGTAGAAAGTATAAGGCTTCAATGCAAATTCAATACATGAAGACAAAGAAGGTAAATCTTTAGGATTAAAAACAGCATACAAAGAATTCACATGATAAATATCTGCAGGGAAGCTTGGGTGTCAAAATAAAACTTAGAAAACAAACTTCTCTGTATATATTGCTGCACTATAATTAAACCATTACATTGAAATAGAATGCCGTTAGCATAGTATAATGTTCACTACAAAAATAGAAACTGTAACTGCATAATGCCTAAATTCTTTGGAGTACTTTTTATCTATAGATATCAAAAAGGCTCAAAGTACAACAGTAACAGTTTTTCAAAATATTGTGATAAAGTCATTTCAATATTTATTCTGACACAGCACACTTAAAATAATGTTTCTTTTTAAATCTTTCAGGCCTTTGAGTAATGGCAGTAAGCCTGAGGCCCTTGTCATTTCCCTGCCCCTACTTATTTCTCCCTTACATTCCCTGAATTAACAGTCTATTCTGGTAATTTGACATGGGTGTACCTTTTCCCAACATTCAACATGTAAAGGTTCATAAGAGTTTCCAGGTCAGAATTCTTCTTTGCAGGCCCTTAATCAGGGCATTTGTCTCTGTAGCATGTGGAATTTTGCATGAGTTTATAATTGGCACAATAACCTCACTACAGTGGGAAGTAGATGAACAGCCCTACAGATGCACAGCACATTGGCACATAAATAAAAGGGCAGACTACAGAATAAAGAGCAAGACCACAGGGAGGGTTGTTTTGTTTGGTTTTTTTTTTGTAATTTTGTAGCTTTAAAATTATAAAATTACAGTTATTTTACATGTTTTAATTATAAAGAGGAAAAAAGCAATGGCTTACCTGTGGAGAAGAGGGACTAAAACAGACATTGATTACAGATTCTGTGTGTCTCCCCAGTTTATGTAAAAAAGTGCTTGAACGCATTTCATATATGTAAGCCTAAAAAACAATGAGTTGGTATTTTCACTATAAGAAAAATAATCACATTCTAGAAGCATTAAGATATAGTATATAACATCAAATATTCAGCCTACAGAGAAGTTAAAAAATTTTAATCATAGCTAAACACCTTAGAATTGATTTCTATAATTTGGGATAATGCTTAAATTAACTAAATTTTTTTTAAAGTATTTAAAAAGAATAATGCACTCTTTTCCCCATAAATAACTAAACATTAGATGTACTTCAAGAAGAAGGTAAAAAAATTACCCTTTTAAAATATATTTTAAATGGTGTTCTTTGGAATTTAAATCCTTTCTTTTAAGTGGACTCTAATACCTTTCTAAATTTGATCACTCCAATGTTAAGTAAATTTTTTTCAGTTTCTACACAGGTCTTTGCAATTTTTAATTGAACAGCGTAGAATTCAATACCAATTCAATAATATTACAAGTGCTGCCGGTATCATCAATGAGAAAAAGTATACTGCCTGCTTTTGTTTCTCAAAAGAAAAAGGGAAAAGTGCTTTCCAAGGAGAAAATTAAAATTTTACTGGTACAGCCTCAAATAATGAAGAAGTGCCAATGCAAAATTGCATCAGGAAAACATCGCAAAATTCAGTGAAAGTCATAGGTCTACTGATACTATGAAAATGGAATTACTGTGATATTAAATCAACATTATTTTACATTAAAAAAAAGGTTTTGACATAAAACCTGTAGTATAGATTTTCCACACAATAAACACTTGTGAGAGTCATGTGCAGACACACGGAATTGTTTTAGACTATTCCTTATACAGTAAAATAACAAGTATTTGTAGGATAGACTATGCATAAACAAGTATTTGTAGGATAGACTATGCATATACAAGGTATATTAAAACAGACACATAATATGTAGTCTTATTTGGTACATTATAAATAAAATTTGTATCTCAAAAGATAGAACAAATTGTAAACCATGCAAAAGATAGTCAAAGATGATAATCCAAACTCTAAAGTTTCAATTAAAAAATTAAAGTTCCATCATCTTTACTAAATCCCTGACATCAATGAACATGGGATTTAGAACTCCACCTGACATAAACTAAACCAAACCAAACTGTGCATAAACTCTATTACAGAAGTGTATTACTTGGTGACTCAAGCTTTTTGCTGATAGTACCCTAAAATAACTTCCTCTATCAGACAGCAAACAGCTACAAGGTAAGTGTCCCAAAAACTTGTGGACTCAACTGAGTCTTCCAAATTATGAAAATATTCATGGACCAATGCCAGTCCTGAAAAACGTTTAATGCTCCGCTCAGAAAACAAATCTTAGCATTCAACACCAAAGATTGTCTAGACCTAAAAGTACTGAAAAATCATTGGATTGTTCTCAGTGTCAAATATTCCATTCATGGGGAGTCAAAAAAAGAAGCTAAATGTAAATCTACTTAATCGAAGCCAGCTTATAAACCTCACATATCCCACACACCATCCTGGACATGGAATTGAAACTATCTACAGGCAAAAATGGAGTACCTGGAAACAGACAGAAATGTAGGTATCCATTTTTAAACTCTGGATCTTTTGTAGCATTACACACAGATACTGCCATACTGAGAAAGTAGCAGAGTCTCCAGCAATGTGCTAAAATCATTGTCTCCTTCCTAAAAGGATGCAGCAAATGTTTGTTAATTATAAATCCTTCTTTAAAAAGACCTTTCTCCCTATTCTAAAATATCCCAGGAAACCCTATTCTAAAATAACTCAGGAAACCTTTAATAATAATGAGTAGTCATTGCTAGTGCTTTAAAAGCAGCAATTTTCACTTGTTTGCTTTAAAGTATATGACCATAACATAGCTACTGTGACTTTCACCACTTGGGACACAATCAGCTCACAACAGAACAGAACAGTACGTGGAGCCCATACAAGATAAAAGTGATATTATGATGCAAAGGAAAGCATTCTGATGTATCTGTAGACATGAAATTTTTTCATGTAAAGGAAAGTACAAGACCATGTATTAGTAAAATCAGTCTGTACACAGGACAGCTCAAGTTTTTTGCTGTTACCATACAGAAAAGGGAAAAAAGCTCCTTGTAAATACCACCAGTTGTTTTATTGCCATAAAAGAATTAAGAGACGCTATTGGTTATTTACTTCACATCCTAAACAATGTAATCCTAAAATTACAATATTGCCAAGCTATTGGGCTTAAACAGAGAAGGTTTCAGAGTTCTAACATAATAGTACCCTTCCCTTATTTCACAGGGTGCAACACCACATCCATTCATTCTCCTCCCTCTGCAGTGGCTTTCCATTCTTCGTTCTGATGCTATCATACCCTGACTCAACTAGTACCAAAATTAGCAGATGCTGACACTTATGTGATATCTCAGTACATGTAATATTGTGCTCTCTCCTTCATACCAAGCTTTGTCACACTCAATAATGCACAATCCTATTGTCCAGACTTTCAACAGGTCTTCTTTCCATGAAGAGTGCTAGAAATGACCCTTGTACTCCAGCAAGGATCAGGTGTAGAGACAGCAGTCAGGTTGTACTTCAGCACCACCACCACAGCTCCAGAACAAAGCAGAGTGGTCATGCTCACACAATTAATTGGAACATGCAAGTCTCAAGAAAATGAGAGATAAGATGCTATAGAAGTCCATATTCCAGGGAAACTCCAGAAAGGAAAGGAGTATACTGAGTGAGAGGTGAGCACTGCACTTTCCAGAACAGGATGCTCTCACACATCTAACTAAAGAAAGAGTAAAAAAGGGAGAAAGTCATTCTTACCAAAGGGCCCTCTGAAATCCCAAGGACATCTTGGCAAAATGGTTCAACAGTATCAAAATATTCAGTAATGTCATGACAGTTTAAAGTGTTTGCCTCATAAAATCAAATCTTATTACTCATAGCTATTGAAAATATCTATCTCCTTTGGAACTGTGGGAATGACCAAAACAGGACAAATACGTTGTGGTTTTTTAATACACTACAGAACTTTGTTAGAAATAAGAACTTAAACAGAATAGAACTGTACCATAGATAATGAAATCAAAATTCGTGTGTTTGATACACACAATAAGTCATCTGGACTCTGCATCACTGACACATGAGGATCTAGTAAAATAGGTTGCTTCCCTCTCACTTCTCCGAGTCTACTCTCCTTCCCTTTAATGGAAGGAGGAACAAAGAAGAGGCAAAGTCAATGACAGCAAGAATCAAAAGCACAAAATCTTCTGATTCACAAAGAAACATGCTCCATTTTTTAACCAAGAGAACGTATTACAGAGAGACATGGTTAGTGAAGCTGAAATTTTTCCATCAGATCTAGTGGCTTACAGAACTTTGCCAAAATTATCCAATAAAAATTAATTTTCCATTGCAGGTTCTCAGTTTAATTTGGAAAGGATCACATTCATTTTTGGCTTAATCTTTATGTCCCTGTTCCACTCTGTAAAATAGACATGGTAATAGTTCATTACTTTTTTGAACAAGAATCCAAAGTTTGTTAAACCCAGGTATTCTAGTAATTTATGCTCTTCCACACAGTTTCTAAATCAACCATTTATCTCATACCTTGCTTTCGAAAAATGCTGTGAAGCAGTCATGCAGCTTCATTATAATCTAGCAAGTGTGTATTTGGTGCCGTAGTCACACCTCTCAGCTTAAAAAGTGTTCACACTCCTACCTCCCACCTTTCAAGAAATGATTCTTAGCCCTGAGCTAGAGATTGGGCTGGGATGCAGCACTTTTCCAAATTGCCACATCATATAACAAGATTCAGTGGATCAGAGGAAAGTAATGACAAGCAGCTATTGGTAGAAGCCCACCTGCAGCCAACCACTGAAGCACTGGAAGACACAGAAAAGACCAGACATGGGGAAGCCCCTTCCTCTGACCTTTACTACAAAGACCATGTTCATATTGAACAGCTGCCAGACAAAACACACAGAATGTTGCTGGGAACACAACCTGCCCATTGCACTTCACTCTCACAAATCTATCCTAGTGCAACCACTGCTAAACATCTTTCTGATACTGTATTTCTAGTCCCATAAATCTTAAATATTTAAGTGTTATGGTTCAACTTCAACAGAAAAAGTGGCAGAGTCTCTAGTGGCAGAGTTTATTACATTGTGGCAGCTTCTCTTCCAATAACTGATTTAAGGGAACGCAATAGTAATTTTTTGAGTAATTTTGACATGTAACACAATAAAACCTGATTAAAAGAAAAACATCATCATATAAAAGTGTATAAAACCAGCTTCCGATTCAGTAGCTCTAGCCACAGATATTTAAACTAGCCAGTGATAGTCTAAATTCTGAGAATAAAAGTTAACCTCTTTAAAGACTGAAAGTACATTTATTTTTAACTTCAAAAGTTTAAAAGATCAACAAAACATAAACCCCAAAGAGAATTGTATTTTAACAGAACTAACACTCAAAAGAAGAGGAATAACTCCAGTATAAACATTCTTCCACTATAGTCTGCCATCATTTTAGTTTTGCTGTATTTTCTGATGTCATTCAAATGGTTTTTCTTATACTTATTAGATCATTTTAGAAAAAAAATAAAAGAACAGTAACTTAATTGTAAATGATACCATAACACTAGCCACAGAAGAATTAAAAAAAAGCTTGAAACTATGAAATCAATGACAGAGGAAGAACAGATTTTCAGCAAACCAAACATAATGAAAAAGAAAACAAAACAGTCTAGGAAGCACTCAGCTATACTCAAAATGCATATGTGCATATAATGTCTTATACTTTAGCCAAAGTCAATCCCCTTTTTTTTATATTAAGACCAATTTTGTCTAATAAAAATACTGATCCAGTAGATATTGGTATTTCCTTTCCATTTCTTACTGAAGGTCAGCCAAAAGTAAAAATAATTTACCTGTACCAATAGCTTCCAAAGAAGTTTCCTGGACCTATAACCACATACTTACTTGTATTTCCTTTCACTTGACATTTGAAGAAAATTTGGAGTAGTCAGTTTTCAGTAACCCAGAGTGTGACAGTGTATTTAGCACCTTACAAGTATACATAAGCTTCTGCTTTCTTCTCTAGATTTGTACCAAGAGACAGGGAATAAGGGTGAAGGCCCTTCCCTGAGTGGAGGAATTTGTATCCTAATGGAAAATTATTTAATTCCACTGAATTGGTAGACAGAGTGTGCTAGATAAATTGACACGTTATCTGCAGAGTTTCACTGTAAATTCTTTCCTCTGTTTTCTCACACTCTAACTTCAAAGGAAACTTGTTCCCATCTGTTCCCATTGCCCCCTAGTCCAACCCATGGCCATATACATTTGTGTCAAACTACTTACACACTTACACAAGATAGAAATGTTAAAGCCCCTTGACAGAAAAATAAATAACATCTTTTTATTAAAGATATCTCCAGTTATTAATAATGCATTACTGCCATTTGCCTCCATCAGCACCATCAAACTCGATGCATAATCCCGCAGTACATGATGTGTTTCACTTGCACTCCATCACTCCCTATTTATTCTGGGACACATATCCCACTGAACCATGTATTTCTTCCTCAATCTCAAGCTGAAAAAGCTCCTGAACATCCTACACTAAAGAAAAATAACAATTAACCTGAAGCAGACACTGAGCATGGAAAGTTTCAGCCCAAAATGTTCTCACTTACAAGCAACTGAAAACAGAATTTAGTGGAAAGTGTTAGACTACCTTAACGATAGGTATCAGTGCCAAATCCACACATAATAAAACAGATTTCACAAGTATCCTAAGCATTGATTAATGCTCTTCAGTCCCAAGATAACTTATACACTTACCACATGGTAGCATGGAAAGTCTAATCAAGCCTGGCACCAAAATGCTGAGTACAGTACACCCTCTCAGAGTCCTTTTCCCTGTTAATGACACTTATGGAGGCTGTCTTTCTGGTAGTCACAGGAAACTTCCCACTATAAGATCCCAGTTTCCATATGATTTCCTTTGACATAACTAAAAAACGAGTGACAGTGTATAATGTTCTTTATTATTAAAATAGTTAATATACAAATCTGTCATCTTTCAAGATGCAGGGGATATTTTTCAAATGTATCAGTCCTCTGGCATTTGAATTTTCCTCACTAAACAGATTACATAAACCATATCTCAGATTTCCCTCTCTATGCCACACTTCTCTGAAGCTTCCAAACTGTAGTTTTTGCCAAGTCAGTTTCTATTTCATTAGCTAATTCCAAGGCCTCATGTATGTGATTGTTTTCAGTTGTCTTCATATAAAATTTATGTAGCAGCACACACTAATGAATTTAGGTTGTCTTTACTTTTATAACACACATAGTGTTGTCAGAGTACAGAATTATTAGTTGAAGATTTTATTCTAAGAAAATTTACCTCACCTCTCACTATGAAGCAACGTAGTTGTATCACACCCACTTTGGCTCTTTTCTGACTGCTGCTAAGATTCTCCTCTGTATCAACAACACCAATAATTGCATTTCCTTTTTGTGTGCTCGTGTTGACTGTTTGACAGAAGTACTGAAATGTGCAGATGCTGCAAAGGACCTTTAATCTGATTTTTGTACCAGATGTACCAATGATACCTACAATTCAGCTACTGTCAAGAATTCAGACCAAGAGGTACACATATAGAAAACACAAGCCCTGTGGATATAAAACTATACACATCCACTTTTAGCACCTCACTGCTGTATGCATTCCAAAATGAACATTGGGTATTCATATCTACTTCGACTTCCTTTTTTGCCTACAGTTGAACACAGGGTATTTTTTATAAAATTAGCTTTCTTTAGCAAAAAGGCTAATTTCTCACACTTCCACCCATGTCTCAAAAATGTTACCAAAATTCAGTGTTAACACAGTAACAAATTACAGACTCATAAAATTCAGTCTGATTAAAAAAAAAAGGTGTCCAGTAGTAATTAAATAACAATACATCTACAGCCAGCAGGAAATCCTCCACCTCTCTCACCTGCCAATCTGTTTTTGTGGTGGTCAGGTCTGAGGTGTAGTGGTCTAGATAAGAAATAGCCTGAACTGACCAAAAAGCACACAAGAACAGTTAATGTGCTGATAATCACATAACTCCATGGTTCATAAAATAATCTACCAAGGCCAAGATTTTCAGTAATCCTCAGAGATATACCCAAAGAGACAGTGAAGTAAGAGCATACCCAAAGTCATGACTGTATGATTAAGAAGGCAATATTTATCTGTTCACTCCTAGGAAAAGCAGTCTGACAGCCAACCACACTACCAAGGAATCCAAGAAACTCAGGTTCAAGAGTAAAACCAAACTGTGTTCTTCTTTGGAAAGGGATACATTTTCTCCATCAATAGCTGGCAGAGAGGCTGTCACAGCCTGTCACTCATTCTCTGCTATGAATTTTGTTCTGCCAAGCAATGTCAGTCCTGCCTTTTCCACAGTAAACATTACTAATGCTGTTTTCTCCAGATGTTTCTTGTTAAAGCCTATCTTACTTAAACAGTATGGACACATCAGATAAAACTTAAGCAATATATAATTGGAATACCAATCACACTGAAAACTAAAATACTTTAGATAGTTGCTACCACTACTTCATATAACACATTCTGTTCTGCAAACCCTCTGGAATGAAGTGTAGACCAAGACAACAAATACTATACAATACCAATAGCGTACATTTCTAAAAGTAATTTTCCAGTAAAGAAAGTCACCTTCAATTTTCTCCAAATAAAGTATTAAAGCATGCTTTATTGTATATCAAAGATACCTAATTTAAACCTCAGTGATGCCTCCAAGATGCACTCCCAAGAGATATGAAACAAAGCATTCTAAACTATTAACTAGTCCTATCTCTTCCATTTACATACAACTACATCAGAATATCTTTGCCAACTCCCTCATTTGTAGTCTTTTACCTACCACTATTAGTACCTAAAAAGTTCTAGTGAATTGGGCTCTCAAAGGGAGAACAACCAACCACATAATTTTATCATTCACATTTGGGGTTTCCTGGGGTGTTTCTTCTTTCATCTCTAGATCATTTTATGCAAGTTTTTAAACCAAATCAGATGCAATTTTAAATCTTATCACACCACAGACACACAAGAATGGAAGTATTTCATATAAATAAGATCGGATCAGCTGATCACAACAACAAACTGAGATAGGCCTCATCTAAACTCTTCTTTTTAAGACAAGAGGAGAGGAGAAAGATACCATTGCTAATCTTCATTTTATAAATCAGAACCGAGCCACAGAAAGACTAATGTGACAAAAAATATATTTGTGGGGGTCAAGAAATATATCATAATCTTCTATGGCAATGATTACATTAGGAAGCAGTGCAGTGCAAGAGGACAGTTGTATGGAACAAAAGAGTGCTGGCAGCCTAATGTCGAAATGTACTTTTCTGGTAGTAAAACATTAGAGTATATTGCTCATCAGCACTGATATTTATTTGGAATATCAATCTCTGTAGCTACTTAAAACTAAGGTGTTAACTATAAACAAATTCTACAGTTTGTGTTATGCCTGATGCAGAATCTTGTATTTGAAAGTTACTGAGTATGCAAACAATGTCAGGTCTGGGTTTGCATCCAGCCACCCCTCACAGATTTGCAGAACTCTTTGCACATGTCCCCTGACCAGCATCGCTTTCCAGCATCACCTGCAAAATGAGAATTTACTCTGAAACCAATTTTGCATTAAGGTTAATATTCAGGGATTCACAAGTGGTTATTAGACTGATGTTACCTACAAGAATCAAATTGCTTTCTCTTGTCTCCTTCTACTCCTTTTGATGATGCTGCCCTCTGGACTACTCTCTCAAGATTTGGTGCCTTCACAGTTGGAAGGCATAAATTTAATCTTGGATTTAGAATGTGTTTCAAAGACAGTGTTGTGAGCAAAATCCTAGATTTTGTTGAAAAGTGTAAATAAAAGGGAAGAGAACGTCATACACTACCCATGTATTTTTGTTATTCATGTAGCAACCTGCTATGCTGAAAAACTTCTGGGTTTGTGATATGGGTCAATGTGTGTGAACTATTAACACAGGCTTTCAGATTTGGCACGGACAGAGAGTTTTATGTTAGAAAATCCAATTTCAGCACTAGGGTCAAAACGTGCCTCTTAAGAGTCTACAGTTCAAAGAGAGCTAGCAAGAATGAGTCTGAAAACAATAAAAGAGACAAATATTTATTTCTGCATTCCCTACTTCATTTCTGGAAACTTGGAATTTATTCAGAGAGCCCTAAGGTCTCCAAAGACAAAAATTAAGTGCCTAATTAGACATAAAGTAAAACAGCTAAATAGAACTACATGGCACAGAAAGAGTTTTTTTTCATAAAAGCAGGTTTATACAAAACCCTCTAAGTAGAGAAAAAGGCAGGCAGAATTTTCATCTATTTTTTTACAAGAACATATTTTGGTTTGCCATTGCTATGTCCTGTAGGAATGGGATTTTGCTATTAATCAATGTAGACAACATATTCCTCTCTGTCAAATACTTCTGATATTGTGAAATACAAAAGGCAGTTTAAGGTCAACAGCTCTCAATTATATTCCAATTATGCCTCTTTTGGCTTTAAAATCAATCACATTTGTTAACCACAGAGTGCAAGAATTGTACTTGATATAGTAAACTCCAAGATGACTGAAGATGCAGTTGCTTCTCAGTAGGAAGTTACACAACTATTACCAGAATGCTCTTTTTGAAGATAATGCTTTGTATCTACACTACTGATTTTTATGCAGCTTATTCCAGTAGACATTCATTCATACAATCTTTAGAAATATGTGACTTCTTGGTCCTATTAAAACTGTCCCAGGTGCACATTAAGCCATCTGTCAGGATGTTATTAGTTGAAAAATATGAATGGACTATTCAGTACCACGTTCAATTTTCTGTTTCAAAAGGAACCACAAAAGTATATCCAGTCTCAAAACTTCAATGGGAAGCCTCCTAAAAAATGTCCCAAAAATGCACTTTGTCCTAACAGTACAGTATAAGCAAGAGTCCAAAACTTGACTCAGTTTTCCTGAGGGGACAAGAAGAACAATGAAAGTTCTCTACAGACATAGGACACAAATTATGCAAAATTTCACCCTAGGAGCCACACTGAAAAGTATTGACTGGCACTGTGCCCACCAGGGACCACGTGCCAACTGGAGCAGGATGCATGCCAGCTATTCAGCTTCCTCTGATGACCCACCATGTGCCAAGAATCTGGAGTAAGGACGAAATCATGCTGTCTTTCATTTCTTGTATCTGCACTAATTACAAACAAATATTTTAATGCAAAAGAGAGGATGAAAGGTTTTGTGATTGCACCTCTTTTTATACAATCCAAAAGCAACTTTAATTAGTAACCTCAAATAAATATGTTAGTACATCATATATATCATGTCCTGGGATGAATATTAGATGCATTTTTTCACAGATAAAGCTAAAAGCCCTCCTTTTGTACTGCAATCTACATTTTGAAATGCTATTTACCAGAAACTTGAAAAATATGTTTAACATGAAAATGTCAAGAACACAATACCTATTGCCAAACCTCCAGCAATCTGCCAATAAAATCTCAAACCTTCACACATGATTTGAGCCAGTATTTCAAAACTAGACACAAGAGCAAATTCCTCTTGTTCTGAATTTGAAGTTGACCAGAAACTGTGTCATGTTCTGATGATTAACCTAGAAATACCTAAAAAAAATTTAAACAGCTTTCCTACCCAGCTGTTTTGAAAGGATGTGTTTGCAATAAACCCAACCCCAGTCCAGTTTCAAAGGCCTATAGTACAAGTTAGCAATCATCCATCTCTTCACGAACAGCAAGAAAAACACCTGCCAACAAGGCAGGCATTATTGAATTAAAATTAGGTGCTAACTCAAAAAGGTAGCAATACAAGTGTACTCAGGATTAATTTCTAAATAATTTAAATATGGTTGACATTGATTCAGAAGAGAACCTGTCTGGGGAGAAAGCACACACACAAAGGGTGTGGAAAGTTCTAATTCCTTGAACAACTTCTCATTTTTTATTCAGCTGATTGGTTCACAGGAAAGCCATAATGAAAGATTCATCACCCTGTATTTGGGAGCCTAAGTAAATTAATGTGTATTTGCTACAAAGTTCCTTGTGGTCAGATATGTACATAACACACATAACACATACATAACACCATTCTCCTCATCTTTGATGGCACATGACAATTCAGAGTCAAATATTATGGAAACCCATATAAACAAGCTTTTAACAATTACTTTGATCACTAAGATTTAGCTGCTCTGGGATTTTTCAGACAAAATAATCATGAATCATATGTAACTGCTACATGTGAATGAACTATATGAAAGCATTATAGACCCCAGTAATGCACATTAAGATGAATCCTAGAAACATGCTTGAAAAGAGTCTTTTATTTACAATATGAGTAGTTCCTATAGTTTAGGAGGAAAATACTTACATATTTGTCATCTGATCCACTGGCTATAAAGCGTCCACAGGGAGACACTGCAATTCCACATGGATAGCAGCGGCTACTGTGCCCTTCAAAACGACGTTCACACCTACAGAGAAATTTCAATGTTATTAACACCAACTAACAATCACCACTTTCACTGTCATTTTCATTAAATCCTGCTGAAGTCTCATCTGTTTTCCTTAGTCTGCAAATTCACCAAGGCAAATCCACAAATTAAGTTTTAAATATCTCTGCAGTAGGATTTTGTCAAGACTGAAAGGCATTAAAGAACATTAATGACTAAAAATAAAATGAACAGACAAAACTGTCCCAGGACAATGACCAAACCCATGCTTTGGCCTTGTTTAGTTTACAGGGATAGAAACATCATTAATAATTAGGAATGAGGAGCTGTGATGCCTGTCAGTTAGCTAAGGGGAAGGTGTTGTGAAAGTCTGCGCCATGAAGATTTATAAATCTTCCTCAAGTTATTTCTATCAAATGAAGATGGAGTATGTGGAATCATAACATAAATAATTATTGCTTGCTTTTCTCACACCCCAGTCTGAATATTTGAAGTCTGTTGCCTGTTTACATTTCTACTCCATACACTGAATTGTTGTATATGATAAATCAAGAACGACAATATCCAAACAACATTCCAAAGTGAGAAATCTCTCTCTCTCTCTCTGTCCTATAACTGTAGATAATTTCTTACCTATCTGTGTACAGTCTAAAGGAAGGAATGGATTTAAATTAATGCAAGGAATTAATTTCCTACTTTTCATGTTAATATTGCAAGAAGCATTGTAGAGTAAGTTTTAAATAGCTGAGCACACTTGGGCCATTTAAAAATAATAATGTTTTTAATGGGATGGAGATTAATATCCACCTAAAAAGCACCACATGGTTGTGAAGAACCATGATATGTTTGCAGTCACCACAAAACTAATGTTAAAAAAATATAATTTAGAATTTCCTCAATATTAAAAGACATTTTAATACAAGTTTCAACACCATTCAGAGCTGTCATTAACATATGTATACCTCATTTCAGAAGTTTATTTTTATACCTGTGAGGTATTATTTTAAAACAGACTTATAATTTATATTCTTCTTTTGCCTTTATTATGAATGCTGTCAACCTACCCTTCTTACAAAACAAATTCACATACTTCACTATAATGCAGCTGTCATATATTCTCTTTCCTTTTTTTTTTTCAGTGTATGCTTGGTCCAGGAACAAATTTGAAATCGTAAAATCTCCTGCCAGCTCCTGTGATATACACTTTTTCCTGGCCAGTGAAATCACAGAAGCTATGTAAATTCAATTGACTGAACCCATGTGCAGAAAGCTTTAAATTTTTACACCATATTGTTAGGTTGCAGACACGCATGTATGTGTAAGAATGAACTAAATGCCAAGTTGGTTTCATTCACCCAGGTGAAACAGACAAACAAAAACATGACTTTGTGACTGATCTAATTGCTATCACTTATTAAAGCATAAAAGAGACATTTTGAATGCATAAAAATACATCATTTTACAGAGCCTAACTCTGAACTCTACTGTATTCTGTATAAAAAAACTACTGATATTAACACACATTTTGAGGATACAGTAACCAGACACTTCATCTCAGACGAGTTCTATCCTAAAACTTCTAAAATAACCCAATTTAAGAGAACACTACAGTTCAAGAGAAGCAATTTATGAAGACAGCCAATTACTGTGACTAACATGTAAAAACATTGTTCAGCTTTCATTGTTCAACTTTTTTTGCATGAATCTTCAGAGACTTTCAGTATTCAATGGGCACATTTGGTCTATTGAATAACCTGCCTCTGTTCAAGCTTCCTATTGACAGCAAAGGAGAATACTAGCTACCTCACTCTCCTCAGTATTCTCCTCCTCAGTTAGGCTTCCACCAAACGTTACTCATTGTGTAGAGTAAACTTCTCCCACAACTTAGCCTCGAGTCCCAGTTGCACTGTTTGCAAATTTCAGGGAGATTTTTTTTTTCCTTCTGAGTGCCTTTTGATAGAGAATTTGAGGAAAAAAATTCTTTTTAATTTTATACTTGTAAGATACATCAGCATCACATGAAAGAAATTTACTCATGAGAAAAATAAACAAAATTCATATCCACTGTCCCTCCTGAAGGTATCTTCACCATTCTTCCTTAAGTAGAGCACTGGTCATCAGGACTACTTCTAAGTGTTTAAGACCTCATTTTCAGGGCCTGTAAAAGACAACTTCCTCAATGGGGTCTTCTTCACAGACGATTCTCTTAATAAAATACTGCGCAAAACTTCCTTTCTAAAGAATTTGACTCCTCTGTATTTGTGACCAAATACTTGACTTATAAATAGATACATAAGAACTAAAAGGATCCAAGACTTTGACCGACCTTTTCTCTGCTACACCACAGCAATGTAAAGCAATGTCCCAGTCGTAGGACAGTGCCCTTTTCCTTGTGCTAGTACAGCCACAGTAATTATCAATATCCTGGATACTATTTTCTTAATTGTTTTCTTGTTCAACTTTTCCATTATATCAGGATATATGTTCCATTACAAGTTTAACTACTTCCCAACTCCACAAAATCCTGCTCTAAAAACACACTAAAAAAAAACCTGATTTCAATTAAACTTTCCACAGAATTAATTTGAAATTTTGTTACACAATCTATTAACTCCAGATACCTACAGGTATCACAGCAATGGAAAAAAAGTGGACAAAAAATCCTAGAATTAATAGGAGATACTATGTGTATGATTTTAGCTTATTTTAGGGATTGTCTTCTTTCAGGCTTTGTTTTTTTTAATTCTATTTTTTTTAAGTAGCAACAGGTGGTGATCCGAATTATTTTGGATATTGCAGGCTTTACGTGGCCAGCTGGCATGATCTCCAGCCTCCTAAGAACGCTTTTCTGGTCAGAGCTTTTCAGGGGTTACCATGACAAACATCTGGTAATTGCATGGGACAGAAAACAGCCAAGTTTTCCCTATGTTCTCTATTGTACATCTTTTAGTCTACATTCCAAAATATGTATCTTCTTATGTTGGAAAAAAACTTGAATAATATTAGAAAAAAGCGTACTATGTTTTCTGTCTTTGGAAGAGAAAGATACTGGAATGTGTGTCTTTATAAATAAGACAATATTCTCACAAAGAAGTCTACTTCATTCTACTTGATGCATTAAAAAAAATTAACTGCAAACAAAACTTTTTTTTTTTAACCACTTTCATTTGTATTATGTTACTTTGTGCCAGTGTTCTGATATTTGTTCAGAGACTTCAGTACCAGCAGATCTATTGAGGCTCTGCAAAATGTGAGTACAACTTGACAGTAGTAGTAGCTACCTTAGATGTACTGTACACATGGGCTTCATTCACTGAAGCACCAAACCCTTCACACAGGAGCTCAGCATGTTTTCACCATAGCATCCAGCAGGGATCATATCCCTGTGCTCCCCATCCTCTATACTTTCATCCATCTCCAGTCCCAAACTTGGAGGAACTCCAGCCAGCCTTTTATACCTCAGAATCTGAATAACTAGACTCAAAAGCTCCAAGGGAAAAAAAAACAAAAGACAAATCATGGGATCCTCATGCTCCTAAGAAACGAAGAAGGAATCAGATTCTGAGTATATATATATTTGTATCTTGCTTAGGATGATGTCAAGCAGCTAGCTCACAGTGGAGATGCAAACTGAAAAGTACTTCAGAATTCAAACTGCATGTCTGACCCTAAGGTCTCAAAGTGCAATCGTCAGAAAATGTATGAGATGAGTTCCCTGCTGCAGGAATTCTGCTAAAATATGTTGCCAGAGGAGCTTATAATCTAGCTGCACAGCATCATAACACTAGTTGGAGACTGCCTTAATGTCTAATACTATCTTCATACAATTGGCAAATTCTTTCAGAGACTGAAAGAAGGTGCAACTGATCTTCTCTGGGATCATACATCAATGCATTATCATGTAGCTGAGTATTCTGCTGAAGCAATTCAGTATGTCAAAGTAGTTCAGTATTCCTCAAGTCTTTATTGTGGTCCGACAAGCGCCCACTGCACTTTTTTGTTTTTCCAGAAGGAGATGAAAAATGGCTATTTCAGCATAGTTCAACTGCTGAACTTCCATTTCTCAACTGATCAGAGCGTGAGTCAGAGGCAGGCAGCTCCTGCCACCATAGGTGTTAGTGTGTTTGGTGTTGGGAGCTCTTCCTAACACCTTGTCCCTGCTATTCTTATTACCTGCAACAGTAATCTAGCACCTACCACATCTACCTCCTCACTGTACCATAGTAGCACCCCAGACCTCCACATTGGGCTGTACTCTCTTCCCCACTCTCCCCATCTCTGTGTAGATAATAAGCACAGCATATTTGACAACATAGCACAACTGTCCCTTTCCTGCCTTCTAAATTAATTTTCAATTTCAGCTGTTATTGTACATCTTGCTCTCTTAGTCAATATTACATCAGCTCCCCCAGCTTCCCATACCCTACATTTTCTGTGGCAAGTTAAGAACAAATACTATTTTCATAGAATCACAAAGTGACAAAGTGACAGTAGATGAGGTTGTTAGGCAGCCCTGGAGGTCATCTTATCCAAACTCGCTGCTCACATAGAGCCAGTGTGGCTTCACCAATGCTAAACTGAGGGGAGGTACCACCTCCCACAACCTGCTGGCAACACTCTTCCTGATACAGCCCAGGACGTCGTAAGCCTTCTTTGCCTCAAGGGCACATTTCTGGCTCACGTTCTTCTCAGTGTCCTTTTCCGCAAAGCTGTTTTCCATCTAGTTGCCCCCCTCAGCATATATTGGTGCCTGGGGGTTGCATTTGGTTCCAAGAGGACTTTGCACTCCCCCTTGCTGAACTTCATAAGGCTTCTGTCAGCTCATTTTCAGACTTCGACAGCCTGGAGCAAGGAGCAGAGCAGGGTCAGGGCAATTAAGGCCCAGTGGTACAGAGAGCGTCCTCACAGTGCAGCTTGCAAATTGTGAGTAAAGATACATCTGAAAATCTGAGGTCAAGCCAGGCCACAATTACTGACACAAAGAAGGATGAAGCTTTATTGCATTATGGGTTTAGCCATAATTTACTGATGAGCAAGGAAGGTCCACATCAGTGACTAAAAGCGTTACAAGAGGTCTGAAACCTGCCTTGGGGAATAAAAGTTACGCTACTTCATATTCTAAAACCTTTCTTTAGGAAATGGACTCCTTGGAAAGAACCATGCAAGAGAAGCTGCAGAAAACAGGATACACAATATTTCTCACTATCAGCCAGTCATGAAGATATCTGTATTCATGTAACTTTGCTAGTGAATGTGAGCTGGTGCTACTAAGTGTTTATTCAATATTCTAAATGCATTTAACAAAGTTAAGAGGGCAACACTATGAATTTAAAGTTTCCTCCTAACAGAATTAATGAAATAAATTTCCTTTCCTCTGGACATTTAAAGCATGGAATTATCTGGTCTATAAGTGGGAGGAAGTGAGAAATTGAAAGGATCTAAACTGGTAAAGCAGAATTAAAAACTGTCATATGAAATTTAAGTGATATATGAACATATTAAAGCAGCTGGTATTCTGTCTAGTCTGATACTTTGTGTTGTTGTGAGTTTACTGTGTAAGGGAATGGAATGTTCATTAACTCCTAAGTTTCTAGATTCTTTCTGTGCATTGGTTTTACAGCACTGGGATGCCCAAGTACATCTCACTGCCCTACATGTTCATGAACATAGCCACTAAACACAGGCAGGACTGACGGACAAGGAGGCTTAGTGTATTGGAATTTTCTGATATATCTGGCCTCTGTGGTTAGAGTCCTGTGTAAAGGACTCAGCAACTTGTGTTATTCCAATTCAGACTTTTCTGAGATATTAAATTTAAATGGTGGAGACAACAGGTACAAGTGAGTATGAATCAATGCTAGATTCCTGAGTCCAGAAAGAGTACCAATGTCTCCAAAATGCATTCAATACACACAGAGGTATGAGAAAGAATGGTAAAGTTTATTATGTCTTACAGACGAAGGAGAGTGTACAAGGTTTCATCACAAAGAACACTTCAACTCCTTCAAAAATGTAAGAATGCATTAACTTTTTCTACCTCCTCATCATTAAATGTTTTTGTGAGTCTTTTTTGGGAATCCTGAAGCTGGTGACTATAATGTTCTTCTCATTCAGATTTCCATGGCATCTCAGCCTAACTCCTATGTTCACTGCTTTCATCTTGGACACAAGAGAAAGTAATTTTACTTGTTCTCCAAGCAGTCATTCTTTTAGACAATGTAGACCTAAATTGCTCTTCAAAATGTCTTGGAAGCTGGTCAAAAGTCATTATCTTACCCTAAAGCATGTATTCATAAGGTCTCATAGTTCATTATCCTAACCTGGAAGAAGAGTAGCCATAGTTTTCTTCTTCCAAGAAAAACTATTTTCTTTGCTTCTTTATTCCTAGGTCTGTTTTGTAGATCATCTGGAGCTTTTCTTAGCTTTAGTTATAAATGAGGAGAATGCAGAAGTATAAAGATACTCAAAATCTTCAGATGAAACTTTACAAATCCATGCATTTCAAAGCAAATGAAGCAGGAGTCTGAGTAAATCCAAAAGCCACTAGCAGTGTCCAAGATTCCCTCATTTATTGGCAAGATGACCTGGCTGTGTGAGGTTGGCTGACAACATCAGAAAGTTAAAGTGTCTTTTCTTGTACCACCTTCAGAGAAACCCATGAGACTTTCTGGCACTCTCTGAAGAAATCTTGGAATGCCTCCAGATCAACAATAGTGAAAGAGACAGACAAATTCAGAGCTTTATCCAGAAAAGATGATGAAAACTGAAGTTGCAAAATACTTTCACTGAATTCAAGAACATAAGAAAAGTTAAATGAATTTTCACTGGGGAAAAAATGTAGTTTGATAACACAGGTTGGATAGCAAAATTCTTGTAGAACTCAGAGCAAAAATATCAATATATTCAAAACTTATAAAGCTGTAGGCCAGGTTAACCGTTAACCTGTTTGAAGATTTAATCTAAGCAGATCAAAAAAGAACCTGAGCATCCTACTATGATTCCTCAGCCAATTGTGAGAAAAGAAATGCATGCCATAAGAAAAGGAACCATCATCAAAGAAACTGGATAAAAAACCCCCTAAGAGTCCTAAGGAAATCGTGCAGCGTTATTCTGTAAACTATTTCCCATGCTTTCAACAGCAACTTTGAAAAGCACTGTGCTGGAGGGATTTTTTCCCCTTATTTAATCAAAATTTTGCACTTTACAGTATTTTTAAATAAAGTAACAATGGATAGATTCTCAAGGGCAACAAACAGATTAAAGAAAAGCAGAACAATTTTCACTGTGGACATCTAGGGAAAATATTTAGAACAAAATCAACAAACAGTAAAGTGGAGATCTTGCAGTTAGTGTTACTATCCACAACACTGCAAAGAGTATAAATGAGAAGGTGGACTTACCTTTGCTATATTTCAAGAACACTGGACAAAGATTTCACTAAACAAACCCTATTCTGGCAAACCCAAAGCAGAAACAAAGAGAGGTCAGTCCAGAGGGACTGGAAACAGTTGCTCGTGCACCAACTTTACAAATCAACAACTTTAAGAGATTAAAGGTACTGGCCCACCATAAGATTGTTTAGGAACTAATCTCTCCTGTAAGTACTCAACAGTGCAAGGGATGGACTGGATTTGATTGGACAAGACCTATGAACAAAAAAAATAAGCAAAAGTGTACAGTCTGTGTAACTATAGTAGACCTAACACTTCAGCAGAGACTTGTTCCAAGTTCAAACAGAGCTTTCCAAACCTAGACATTTTAAACTTATTTATGTGAAAAACACCTGGTGAACACATAGGAAAAATTGAACAGTTTTACTCCTTTTGAGAACTCAAGAACAGATTTTAAAATATAGAAGACTCAGTCTCTGGTCTGAGCAATGGCAGAAAATTATATTTTAAAAAATTTGGTTTGTTTTTCTTTTTCTCCTTGAAAATTGCTAGCAAGTGAAAAACAGTGACTTATTTTTTCTATTTTGTCTCCACAAGAGTTAACACCATTGATCACTGTGTAATGTGTAACAAACACACACATATACATAGTACCTCACAAATGCCCTTAAAATATCTGTCATTAAGGATCTGAATTACTTTTTTGAAGCTTGGCTAATAGAACGCAGTGGACACTAGAATACACTGACCTAGCCAAATTAAATATACAGCAAGAACATACATAAATTAGTCCCTTCTTTTCAAGACATATTCATTTAATTGATTGCCCAGATTTTACGCTTTAACTATTTTACCATTCACCGACTTTACTTACGTTAGTATTTAGAAACAAAGAGACAGATAAGTGATCTGTGAAAAGCTTTCTGCTTTTTCATTACTCTTCAGTAACACAGTTTGAGCAGCTTATTAGAAAAACATAAGAAGGTAACATATTCCAACCCCAGCAGTCTCCAGTTTCATGACTTTCTGGCATTGAGTGAAGGTTATACAGCAATGATTTTGGAAAGAACATATATGCCCCCTATAGATTTAATGTATTCTTACCACAGAAAGATGGAAATAAATGAAAAGCTCATTAACTATTGCCCAAATAGAAAATTCAGTAATAGAAAAATTATATTACATCTTTACATAGATATGTTTACATACACAGAAAGCAAATAGGAAATTATTCTTTAAAGCTTAAACATCCTCCTGCCCAAACCGCTTTTCTTTCAAACAATTCTTTTATCCTGCACAACAGAGCTTGCCCCAGGTATTAATTCTCCCGATCAACTGATGTGCTATTCCTTTGTCCAAGGTTTGCCCAAGTACAACACTGAAAGCTGTTTAGGAACAGTGTAGCATTTAATTCTGAGTTTATGGTAATATATTATGCAAATTTATAGCACTACATACATGGTTTATAAAAATGTTGTTGCAATTGGCTTATATTTTAAAAGATAGATCATAGATTTTACTTCTTTTAGCAGTAATGGCATGCTGTTTGAAAAATACCATTAGCATTCAGTTCAGTACACTATTATTTATATACCTTTAAATCTACAAAGGTGGGTAAATATGGGTGATAAATATTTAATGGCTTCCACATAACTAACTATAACTGAGGAATGAGCACTATTGTCTCTAAAAACTACTAAACTTCAATTAGCCTGTAGCTCAGATTCCACATCTAAATTTCTTCTGATATATGAGAGCAAGTATGACAATTTTGAATAAAGATAAAGCATGTCTTTTTATTCCAAGGTACCAATTCACTCTTACCTCAGTGTTCTTAAATCCCACAGTTTGATGCCATCACCTGCAGCTGTGGTCATGAAAAGGTTGTAAGCTTCAGGTTGCTGAGTGCTGAAGGATGATCCCTGTAAAACAGTAAATCAGCTTCAGGTAACAATTCTCACAGTATTAATTATTTATAGAATCATAGAGTATCTTGAGATGTAAGAGATCCATAGGGATCATCGAGTCTGACTCCCTGCTCCTTGCAGAATTATGCCATATGATAAAGAGCATCATCCAGATGCTCCTTGAGCTCTGACAAGCTTGGTGCTGGGGCCACATCCCTGAAAAATCTGGTCCAGTGACCAACCACCCTCTCAGCAGAGAATTTAGTCCATCTAAGAAATAAACAGTAAATATTTGCTAGGTTATGTGAAAGAAAGCTTGTAGCACACACACAAAGGAGCAAAGAGGAAAGCTGGCATGTAGAGGAAGTCCCATAACCCAGCCTGAGAAATGGAGCATGGCCTCAACTCCTCTCAGCACAGCCATGAGCCCTTTGGTCCAGGGGCAACACACCAGGATGGTCAGTGAGACATCTGGGTCTCACAGAGGCTATGTGGGTCATCTCACAGATGGATAGGGATTACTGAATATCAGGGTATGGATCCATCACGTGAAGCAGAGAAGATCTTTTTGTGATTGCACAAGATATTATAGGATGTTCAGGGAAGAAAATAAGGGCAGTGAAAGGGAGGGAGCAAAGATTAGTTCAACAATTAATTATAAGACATGTTTAACCCTGGACTAAGTGAAAAATTTCCATTGACTCCAGTAGCAATTGCATTTATTCATAACAAGACTAATTTTGGCTTCATATCTTTAAATAATTAAATCCAGTTTAAAACCTCTGATTTTTTAACAACCACATTGGCAAATCCCAGCCTTTTTGCTAGCCACAAACTTCTTCCTCCAGGGAACCAAACTGAAACAGTTAAAACATTTCCTTTCCTTACCATTCACTTTCTTGATTTGGCTGAATACATCACAGAAACCTCAAGGTAATTTCCTGCAATCAGTATTTGACTGCCAGGAATCTTCTATTAATTATGAAAGCTTGTGCATAGCTTGCTCTAAGAGATGAATTAAAATGCACTGTGCAACAGATTTCCAAGCAAATTCTACACATTCTCACATTGGCTGTGTATAACTATAAAAAAGAGTAATGCAAAAGACAAAGTAGCAGTCCAAAGGACAGTTTTCATTAAAAGTTACAGGGCACCCCTTTTTGTGCTTTTGAAATGTTTGCTCACCATCCCTTGCTTCAGTCAGCACTGGTCACAGAGTCCAAAATAAAAGGTTATACAGTCACACACACATTTACTTTGTGCATTATTCCTTTACTATAGAATACACAGAATACGCAGACTAATAAACTAAGGAAGAAGTGCAATCCTTTTGTTCCTTCTCTGCCCTTAAATTTTGTCAGCAACATACTTTATTAACACATATACTTTTTTCTCCAAACTACATCTGCTACTGAATATTGATACAGAAGACACGAAAATATACACTAGTTGGTATAATATGCAGGCTGAATTTTATCACTTTGTGTTTTTATAGTCCATCAATTGATGATAACCTATTATTTATGAGAGTCTAATGCAAAAAGTAGCATAGTTCCACACAATCTTGAAACTATCCTTTCATTCTGATAGACAAATCCCTTCCCTCTGCCCCATGAGCTTCCTCATCCACCACTGTAATCCCTTCTCAGCTTCCCTCTAGACTAACTACACTGCAACCTTCACATAAAATTTGGCCTCAAGGAGGACATGGTTCTACAGAATCCCTCTTTCTTTCACTAATTCCATATGAGCACCATTTATGTCATCCAAACAGTGCAGCTGGCTTATGCTAAAGGCATTGATCAATAGAAATATCAGAAAGCACTCCATATCTTCATGTGATCTTATACTTTCACCAACATTGAAACTATGGTTAGGAAAAAGTTAACTGACTGAAACTTTGCAGTTACCTACTACATTTTTCAGTCTTCACAGCATGTAGACTTCCTAACTAATGAAGCAATGAATTTTGAAACAAAAGGGTCTGAACAGAAAACTGAAAACTTTGCTGTTTCTGTGAAAATGAGTGTACTCTATTACTGCGCTAGCAGAATATAATACCATCCAAATATTTGTGGTTCATAATGACATATTCCTGTTCAAAGAATATGTTTTGCAGCATAAAAAATGTATTATTAACACTAAAGCTCTGAATCTTTGTGGGCTGATCTCAAATTGCCATCTAATTCAGTATCTCAGATGTTCCTAAACTCTAAGACAGGAACACAATTTTGATATTTCAATCATTTCATTTTACTATGTCTCTTAAAAGTGAGTATAAAAAGCAATGCACTGTTATAATAAGCTTAATCAACACACTGCAGTCTGAGATGAATCTCATGCACTGGCAATTGCAAACAATCTCTAGAACAGATCAAAAGAACAATTTAAAATCAAAGTCATTACATGGCAAATTATATAAACTTGCTTACAGCTGCTTCTGTCTAAAACCAAAAATATGAGAATGTCTGCTGATCATCTAGGTTTTTAGGATATCGTATGAAATTAATAATTTGCTAACAGGTTTCTCCCACACTTAATCAGAACATGCTTTCCCTATTTTCCTGCAAGACTCTCAAAATAGATCTTTTTTATTCATTTAAAGAGTAAATTTTATGATTATGCCCACTTACTACTGTCCAGGTAGAATCACAAAACAGTCTTGGAACATGAGAACTGATTTGCATGAATCTAAACTAGAAAATGCACTTCAAGAATATATACATACTGCAAACACGAATGAGTATTCAGTCCATGCAAGGCAACTAGGAATAGTCCAAAGGAAAGCCTTCCCAAATTTTGGGGTGTAGGCACTGGGTCTTCAGCATCAACTGTTTCACTCCACAGATTTGCTTCTATTGAATCATGTCTCATCACTAGCTAACCTTAGATTCCAATGTGTTTCATACTTTAAACAGGATGTAGTTTGCACAACAGCATTCTGAAAATTTTTTAAGTCTATAAAACATTTTAGCATATCATCTTAAAGAAAATACAGTTATACTTTCTCTAATAACTTAAAACTACCAATGTAATAAAATAGTTGATGTGTAATTTTCCTATTGACTTATCTAAAGTATTAATTTTACATAACTGAAAAAATAGAGAACTCTGATGTATGATTTTCCCCCAAAATGGTCAGTTTTCCTTGCTATACCACATACCTCCAGGCTTTTTTCCCAAGTGAATACTTGCCCACATCTTTAAAGTTTTTCTTGATTAAATAACCTGAAGGCACTAAGCTGACCCAGCAAAAAGAAAAGCCAGAACTTTAAGCCTATATGTGTTATAAACAGTACTGAAACAGTTAGCACAGTTGTAAGTGTTTTACCAGATCACATCTATAAGGAAAACCCACAAAGAGTTCTACAACAGTAATAATAAGGAACTGTCTTAAACCCACAGAAGCAAGGACTTTCCAACTGGGAATGAAGCACCACATTCAACCAGACCTAACACAGCAGGCATTCCAGAACATATGGTACCATAAAAACTACCAACACTCAAATCAGTCTTCAAGAAGAAAAGAAGAGCAAGGATGAGGGGTCATCTATTCTATTGTACTACTGAGAAATTTCTTTTTGGTTACTGTTTCCAAAGTTTCAGAATAAATCACACAGTGTCAGATTGAGCTTCAGAAGAGGACACTTACATAAGGAAAAATTCCTGCTGAACTACAGTATTAAAGTCTAGCACAAGTAAGGCAAAGGGTAATAAACACTTCTCTAATAGCAAGATCGTTCAGTCAGTCTCACTGCTCTCTCCTTTACACTAGAGAACAAATGAAATCTGTATGCCTCTATCACAGAGACTCATGTTGTTGCCCATCCTTCCCAATACATAAAAACTTATTGATTACTATAAATTCTACTTTTAGCCTCCAATTTCTTTGTTGATGGTGTTGAAGTTACAACAAAAAAAAAATTCACTGAAGTATATACCTTATTTTGGCAGATCTGATGGACTGATCTAACATGAGCTTCCTGTATCACCGCTGTGCTGCAGCCTGCATTGAGGTCAAAAACTTCCAATGCTCGGTTGCTGCCAGCTGTAAGTACAATATCTGTACAGTTCTCTGTGTTAAAGTTAAACTTATCTAAAGGAAAAAAAATATATAGACAGATAAAAATACAGATAAATAAATATATATATATAAACTCTGTGTATTTAATGCTCTATGAGCAACACCAAAAATTTTACAGCACTAAAAATTTATGTCTAAGCATGAAGTTCAACATCAAAAAAATTACAAGTTTTTTACTCTAATAGAAAAGGAGTAGTAAATAATCAAATGCTACTTACTTTAACTGATGCCCATGTCGTTAAGCCCAAAGAACTACGAAGAAAATAAGAAATACAAAGGATACAAGAATAGAACTCATTTACTGCTGAAAGGCTGGTAATCTCCATTGTTGACATCATGGGAAATTTCTGTACCAATTTGCAAACACTCCTCTGTTTGTATCTGCAAACAATATCAAATGAATGCTAGTGCTAATGAAATAAGTTATGATTTGTAGTCACCAGTAAACTCCCATTGGAATCAAAAAGCAAATTAAAATGTTTTCTTTCATTATGAAAAATTAAAGCCACAGATCTTTTGGCTTATTGCTGAACTCTATTAAAGAACTTGGTAACAAAACTCATTTGGATGAAAATAAACGTTATATTCATATAGAGAAGACTGATCTTCCATCAACTTGAAACAGTAAAATAATGCTGTATCTATATCAAAAATGTTGAAGAGAAAAAAGTCTGTAAAGTACCTAGGTTCAAAAAGCAGATATGCCACTGGTTTCAGTGTAGCATTTAATGTGCTGGTGACAGTGCAATCAGGAAGAAAATGAAGAGAAAACAGTGAGGAAAGAGTAATTTCCACTTAGAAGGGAGGGGAATAAGGGGCTGATCACACATTACCAAAGAAATTTCATTTCCCAACATATACAAAACTCTTTAAGGTCCTGTGGGGTACCTGTCAGCTCCATGCAGATGTGGCAAACATGCCAAAACCTCTAAAATGGCTTCAGACTTTTTTTATATTACACAACACAAAACTGTGTTGTTATTCAATCTGATTAGAACTCTCTCTTTACTGAAATATATCCCCCCAGGCAACATGGATCGATTCTGAAACTAAACAGAAAACATAACTTCATGAATATGGATATGTGAGGCAAGAGTGTGATTTTCAGAGAAGTCACCTAAGGAATAGAGAATTAATAACAACTGTACTGGGTCTGGTTGGGGTGGAGCTAATTTTCTTTATAGTGGCTTGTATGGTGCTGTGTTTGAGACTTGTGATCAAAACTGCGTTGATAACACACCAGGATTTTAGCCATTGCTGGACACTGCCTGCACAGTGTTAAAATAATTCCTGTGTAACAGCCAATATCATACTTGCATTTTAGCACGTCTGTCTAATGAAAGTACAAAAGTCCATGCATGACATGGTTGTAGGAATTATTACTATTTCTTTCCAACAATGCTAAAAGTTTGCAAAACTGAGATCATTTGACAAGAGCAATATGGTTATCAGCCAGATCTGCTCAAAAGAAAAATGTTTAATGGCTTGCTTTTTCCTTTTGTTGTCATTCTCAAACAATGGTCTGCTGATCTTTTCAGATGGACATCAGAGCTACTTTAGCAGTGATGGTGCAGCAGAAGATAATATACAGTGTTTTGTACACTGAACCTTTTGTAGTTTCCACAAGTACTTTATTCAAATAAATGAAAATAAAAACTACACTAGACTTCAAGAGTTGTTAGTTTAAAACAGTCTAGTTTTTTTAGTGAGCGGAGGAAGCCACAGGGGCAGCTTCTGAAAGATGAAACTACTCCAAGCTTCTACTATATCTGGCACAGAGCCAATTGCTGAAGGCTCTAATGATAGGCAGGTTGCTGACCCAATTAGAGAAGTTTGTAACACCTCTGTGATGATATATTGAAGAAGGTAAAAAAATGTGGGTTTTTTTCTTCCAAGGGGTGATGAGGCGGACATCGGGGCCCATCCCGGCAGGGTGGGGGCCACTACTGGCCTCACACCGTCTGCAGGCTGCCACCTGGATCACAAGGCTTGAACTCTCTCCTCAAAATTCTTTTCAACTTTCCCTTATGGTACTTGTTGGCTATCAATCTCATGCCAGTATTTAGCCTTAGATGAAGTTTGCCACCCGCTTTGGGCTGCATTCCCAAGCAACCCAACTCCAAGGAGCCCTGGGCCTGGTGCACCAGGACCGCCGGTTTGGTGCCAGCAGGGACCACGTGGCCAGTGATGAAAACATGGCGAACAATTCCCCAACACAGAGCACAGACAAGATCAACCATTTCAGCACTGCGAAGCTCTGTAAGAACTTTTCAATTGATAGAACTTGAGAACAATAATACCTATGGACAACGATTTTCTTCCAAGTCAGAGAAAAAGAAAAAGTGAAGACACTTGAGGAGAACATTGCAGCACTGAGGTCAGTGAAAAAAAGGAGAGGGAAGAGGTGCTCAGGGCACTGGAGCTGAATTTTTTTTTCCAGAAGCCCTGGTGAGGACTATCATCAGCAGACAAGACATGCCATTCACAATATCAACTAAGACTTCAGTGTTGTTGATGCCTTGGGTTTTAACTTTTATATTTTACAATTTCTGTACTGCTTAGAGTGTAACTCTGAAGTTCCTTGTAGCCTGTAATTTCTGCTCTCTCGTGCAAGATAGACATAACAAAGCCTCTCCAGGCTTTGCCTTCAAGGACAGCCAGGCTCTTCTAGGCCCAAAATGTGTAAACCAAAGACTCCAAGGGGGGAGCAAGCTGAGGGGAATTACATCATTGAACTGGGGCTTTAATTGGAGAATTAACCGTGGTATGCAAATGAACCAAACCTATAAAGGTGTGAAGAACTCGTGACCTGTCGTCCATCTTGGGGTCCATTTTATGGAGGCAGCCTCTGGCTCCCCCAGGGTGTGCCTTGAAGGCCCTTCAAATAAATACCTATCTTTATTCCCTTACTCTTGTCTAGTCTCTGTTTCTAGGCGGCTGGAGAAGGCATCATTGTAGCCCTAATTCTTCTTGTCCTTCCACTCAAAACAAAGATATTTTGCAAGTAGCTTTTACCATTTGCTCAGTTTTTTATCTTCTGTAGTATTTTTGCACCCTCAGCTCACCTCACCACTGACAAAATCCCAGATCAAACTGTACGAGTATTTTCACTGGTCTGTTAATGAGAAACGAACTCACCGTTTTAGGTCATCCTTGGTTGTGTCTAGATGGAAACTTAATAGATGAAACTCAGCTCCACAACACAGCAATATAAATGTATCTATAAAATAAAACTGTGCAAAGCGTACATTCTTATGGAAGTTCTCTTTACCCTGAAAAATAAAGGAGTCTGTTAAGAATGGATTCAAACATAACAAAGATTTTTTGTCTGAGATTCCTGGTGTTAAGGCAGAGCCTCCCTCATGTCATCTTGATATAGGCCAGGAGGTTAAACTACTACGTAGTGGGCCTTCCTATTTTCGACATCTGTTACTCTCAAAGTTAAGATTTCATTCTGCTTAAATTAGCTGGCAGTAAATTTAATTGTATCTGTAGTCAATTGAATCTAATACAATCTACCTTCATACTTTGAACTTCTTTTTGAACTGGGGAGTAGACTAAAGGCAAGCAGAGCTGAGCCAATGAAAATGGAACATACAGACCAGACAATAAACCAAAACTTCCAGAGATGCCTACTAGTTTTTGGGGTTTTTTTACCAAGGTTGATTTTTTCTTTTCCTAAATTATCATGAGGAAAACCTAATTTGGAGTCGATGGAGATCACCCAGATCATTGTATCAGTTGGAGTCACCATTCAGTAGTTCTAGAAATTGGTTCTTTCTACAGAGCTTTTAAAACAGAAGTAGATGAAAGTGCAAAACAGTGTTCTCTGTGTCCAAAGCAATGGAAGTTTCCAATTACCAAAATTAGGGCAGGTTCCTTTTTGCAGACTGACCAGACCCTTAAAGTTCTGTCTTCTGATGCAGAAACTAACCACTTCTTATCATGACTCCAGCCAACAGAGTTAACTGCACCATCATGACCTAAAAAAATAATAATTGAAATATCATAAAGCTAATTTCTTGCATTCATTGATTTCTCTGGAGTTAATTGTATTATTTTAATACAATTATGCACAATATTAAAATACATTCCAAGTACAGGTTTCAAATGGTTGGATTAAAACTGGTAACAGTAAACCAGCTATTGAAATTTTCTTCCACCAAAAAACACAGAAAAATGTCTCTCATTAATAAAAAGACAAAGGTATTTCCAACTTTAATTTTTTTAAGTTATTGGAAGAGCACTTTCAAGAAATAGTCTTGAATTTAAAGCTGAAAATTTAAGCAAAGATTCAGTACTGAAAAAATAATCTGAGTAAACCCCTTAAGACATTGAAAATAGTTGAAATACTTTATTTATTAATCTTTTATTACTGAGCTAGCTATTTTTGTCAAAATAAAATGAGTTTGCCTCTTCAATGGCTTGTTAAAAACAAGATGGTAAACTTACAAAGAAAGAATATTAAAAGCCAGAAACAATATTCAAAAGCTAAAATCATTAATTTGATCTAACATTATATTGAAGCTGATCAAAACGATCAAAAAATAACGTCAATCAAATTTTACAAACTTTGATGCATGTTATTGCAATTTGTTAGATGAAGTCTGATAAATTTCATCTACCCTTAAAACATTCAAAGTTCTTATGCTGCCCTCTTGTGCTCATTTTATTTTTAGTCAACTGAAATTTTATATAAAAAAATAGTTTGCTTTAAATTACAGGAGAGCTATTAAATTTATCTCAGCAATTGAGATATTTCATTTTGTAGACATATGTCTACAAAAACTCTTATAAATGAGATATTTTAATTCCCAATTACCAAACAGCTGCAAAATTTTCACCAGAAAACTGCACAGGTACTGCACAAATACACATGTGAGTATTATTTTTGTTTTGTTCACAACAGCCTTTTGTTCCCAAGGCTTCGATTTTCTAAAAATATTTGGAAGCCTTGAATAATCTGCATTTAAGAAAAAAAAAAAAACAAACACAAAACCAATCAAACAAAAACAAAAAAAAAAAAAAAAAAAAAAAAAAAAAAGAAGGAAAACCACAACAAAATACACAAAACAGTTTTCCAAAGTAGTAAGGAACCTGAGAAACTGTAGGAAAATCTGAGGTTTGGAAAATTGGAAGAGCCACACAAAAAGCTTAAGAATCTCTACACTCCAAGCCCCTCAGTCCCAAAGCACAGTGAAGGAGATGCCAGCTGGCTTGAAAGAGCCCAGTAAGATTCAAAACAGGCATTACTCAGGGTTCCCCAGTCCCGGAGCAAATTGAGAATAGCAGCTGGTTTTGTAAAAAGACTTCTTCAAAAAGGCCATGCTGGCTGTAACTCTTTACAGCTGTTCAGCATCACCTGCACTTCACTGCAGGACACAGACACCTGAAGAGCCACCACTGAAGCAGAATGCAGAACTACTTAAAACTGCAACTGAACCCTTCAGGGAACAAGGTGAATAAATTAGGCTTACAGCAAAACTGTTGTTGCACCCCTCCTCTGATGCTGCCTTAGAAAACCATGGCTTTGATAAGCAGCAATATTCAGATGTTACTGCTGCCTCGAAATTAAAATTTTTAGCAGAATAGATACAATTTCCATTTCTTGAAAAAAAGAACATTTTACATTGCCATTGATTGCAGCTCTGGGTAAGAATAATGCATCATGGTTTTTCATGAAAATGCATATATTATGACACTTCTAAAACAAGAGCATCAAAAGTGGAATGTGAGCAGGTGACTACATGGTAATCTGAACTGCACAGAAAAACAATGTGAATGAAACAAACAGGCAGCTAATGGTCTGTGGTTCCTACTCCCTTGCATTACTTTATCTGGCAGTTCAACATTTAGGTTGCTTTTGAAAAGAACTACACGCACAGTAGAATGTAGTTTACTTTGCTTTTCAGACTTGTGCATCATTAAAAAAAAAGCCACACAAAGGATTAAAGGTATCAATGAAATAAATCAGTGAAAAACTTAAGAACTTGCTATTGTAGAATAAAAAGACCCCATTACTCTCTCCACAGGCATATTTTCATCAATTTCCTCACACAAGAAGGAGAATATCAGTAATGTTGCCTTCTTAATGTCACAACTTCTTCCACTAAATATAATGAAATTTACTTAAAAAGAAAAACTGTTTTCACAAATCAGTTGTCAGAGTAAATTTCCTTAAAAATAATTCTCTAAAATATCTTTTAAGTAGTCTGGTTTTAATACTTGCTAGGGTCAGCTAGTAAAAACTGTTCATTTTCCATTATGAGCTTTCACAGAAAATTCATTTAGCAGGACTGATTTAAAGTCATAACATTTACTGTTATTAAAAATTTAACAGATTGTTCCTGTAGAAATTTAGACATAATGTGGTGTTTAAAACTCATTTAAAAGCTTACATGTTTACACATACATACACTTTTGTACGTTGTGGATTTCTTCATAGGAATAGTCCCCCTTTTTTTAAATGGTTATTCTTTAGAAGTCTGGAGTTGCAAAGAAAACACATCTTTTGCCAAGTCACCACAGCCAATTTTTGGCTAATAAACTATAAGAATATACTACTGCAATATATTCATGCATTGTTATTGCAATATATTGCCTTTATTGTTTCTCTTTAATTATTGTAATATACATCATGATGAAGATTTCAATGTATATCATCATAGATTTCTTCTTACCTCACAAAAAATTGAGAAATGGGAATACCTGGTAGTCAGTTTAATTCTAGGACAAAATTAAGCAATCAGAAATATAAATTTTACATCTTGAATCATCAGTACTCCCTCTCTCTTGTTTGCAGAGTGACGTGAGTGGAATCCATGCAAATTTAGATCAAACTCAAACATACGCTATATCTTTAATAATAGAACTCATAAAAATTTACCTGAAAAAACATTATGCACATCAGTGAGATTGGAATTGAATATCAGCACAGTTTTGTCAGCCAGGCCACAAGCCAGCAGCTCTCCATCCCCTATAAAGAATAGCGCCTAATGATTTACATTTGAAAGCAAAAAGGAGCTAATATGCTGCTTTTTTAATCATAAAAAACACGTATGTCAGTGAAACAAAACAAAAACCAGATACTCATATAATATATATCACACAGATTTTGTATGAACATCACAAATTAGTGTTGCAGAATTTGGTATGATTTTGTAGGCAATTCATTTCTTGTCCTGACATATTCTCTTAATAACAAAACTTTTTAACTCAAAAAAGAACCTTCTGAAATTTTTTCTAAACTGTGATTATTTAAGTCTGTGTGTGCATGCATGGGTGTGCAAGAGACAAAGAGAAAACGAAAGAAAGGTGTTCCTTCCTCAAACTAAAAGAGGATTTACACTTAAAATGCACTGGCAAAACAGAGAGATAGCTGGAATATATTTTAGCAAAGTTACTGATTGCATCTAATTGCTTTTATTTCCTGAGGGTGAAAGTTGTTCTTGTCCCCAAAATACTTACAGAGATTTAATTTTTTTTAATATTTTGAAAATATTTTGGCTTGCAGGATGTACATGGACAATTATATACCAAGTAGAATACTTGATTGCTAATCTAGGAAGTGCTTTCTGCTTAATCATATTTACATTGGAACTGACTAAACCTATTGCAAGAGTCATTTTTCCAAAGCAGTTAAGAAAAATGCCTCTCTTTGGATCACACAGAAGAACTTCCTTTTTAATATTTAAATTTATAAAATTTGAATAATATTTATATAAGAAATAGGAGTATTTTGAAATAGAACTTCAGTTTTTAATACACCCTAATGACATTAAGTAAATATGTCAGAAAATAAATTCCTTAGTGAGAGAACTCTTACATTTTCAAGTAGTAGTGGGAAAGTTAAAGAATAAATTCAAAAGGAAGCAAGACATAAAGTCAGAAATAGAATCCTTTTGCATATGTAGTAACAGCCTGCATGGTTTTGCAAGATAAAAAATTATGATTTAACAGTGTGTGGTATTACCAGAAATTTTTCTGTTAATTTATCCACAGTAAATCCACAATTTTTAGAAACTGTGCCACACAAATATTGGATTTCTTTCTGCACACTGACACAACTGCATTTTTTGTAAAGCCTGTACTTACCAGAATATTGAATACAAAAAATTGGGGCTGGTTTACAAGTAACAGATATTTCTTTCTCATATTTGATTGGAGGGTAACTTTCCAATGGATATTCTTTATTTTTACTTCAAAGAAGGAAATAGGAAAGAAACCAGTATATTTTAATTTCAGTTATGAAATAAATGTGCTTTAGAAACTATTCTAAACATCTTTATATAAATATTTTCTGGAAAAAATACGTCAAATACAAGGTAAGAGCCAAATTAATTTTAAATTGTCATATTTAAACTACTCCTATCACTGGGAGTTGTGAATTCATGAGATCAAAAATTAAGTCTTGCAAAAAAATTAAGATTCATCAGTCACATAGATAACAAAAGTATTTAAAGAATGTAAACTCTACCTTGTTTACAAAGACCTTGTGACAAAATTCAATATTAACTAGAAAAAGCAATTTTACTAAAAAACCCACGCAAACTACTAAGTAGCTTAACCAGTACAAAACAGTGCTAAACCAAAGCTGAAATTATCTGAAGTGCTCATGTAAAGGCTTCCTATGTGTGCAAGGTTTACAAAAACTTAGTCTTGAGCTATTCAGTGAGTTTCTTAACCTTTAACAGCTCTTTTAAAATGAGGAAAATTATGGCATCAATCATTCTTTACTTTCATCTTTGAATTACATAAAGCAAATACATTAGTAATAGTAGAGAGAAAAAATGTGTGCAATATCCCCATTTAACATTCCACACAAATTAACATGAAAATAGCCAGCTTTAGAAAAACATGTGTTCCTTGCGACCAGTGGTAAAGATAGCACTGGTCAACTTGTACTATTACACATACTCTGTTTAAATCCATTGGAGTAAGTTTGCATTAACTTAAAGTAACAATATTTTAGGGGTGAATGAGGGACATGATCTGAAATCACTTCTCCCTGTGCCACATCCAGTTATTTTCTGACAAGAACTGCAGCTTAAGAACATGTTGGGACTTAGCTTCCAACCATATTTAGCACTTTTCTTCCTACCAACAAAAATCTAGGAAAATAGATATGCATATTTTCTTTTATATGAAGCACCCCAATTTAACTCATAGTCTGATAAACCAAATCACTTGCTGCAGTGATAAACTTTTTATATCAAATTTTCCAAGCCTTTTAGTTCTATTGACAGCCCTTACTAAAAAGTTCCAATGAGAGAAGCAGAGACAAACCATATTTTCAATAGAACTGCATTTACCCTTGTTTTAATTTGTTTCTCCTCTAACTGAGTTGTTAGATTACCTACCATTTACAACTGGTCTTCCACTTTGATACCTCTTTTTTTTTCAGGTTAGTATTTGGAGAAAACATGGTCATTCTATGAGAGAGAAAACAGACTCTATTATATGAAACATTAAACATTGCATGGGAGAAACAGCTTTTTTCAAACAAAAGCAATCCTACTTCTTTCTCACTATTTAAGTCTCTGAGTAATGTCAGTAGATAAGAGAATGTAGACTTTGATGACAATATAAATGTCTAATATTCTTATGCCTGAGTTTGCACCTTCATTTTTAGGAGTTATTTGTTGAATAGCACATTCTGAAGAGCAAAATCCATAAAAATAAAGTTCCCAGACAATTCTTTCTGAAAGCTGAAGAAACAAGAGTGTAGTCAGATGAAAGAATCAGGACACCTAATATGGATTTCAAAAAGAAGTTGGCCAATGACCAGAAGCTGTGAAAATTTTGGTTTACAATATGTTTTTAAATTTTTTTTCTTTGATAACATCATAACTGTTTTTCACAGGTGGTTAATTTCAAATTCATGAGACCACATAGTTATATTATGTGAAAAAATATCACACACTAATAAAACAGGGACTGTAGTAATATTTCTACTCACCGTGGTGCTGCTGTATATCCTGATGACTTAATTTTATTATGGAAAACCACTGGTTTATCTTTCACTGTGCCCTTCACTCCTGTAGCAAAATAATTTAATTTACATTAAAATGGGTTTTTTTAATATTATATTTTTACAGTTAAGGTAGATAGGCTTGCACAATATAAATACTTGATGTTTATGTTACAAAACACATTTATGACCAATCACTCTAAAATAATGATCAGTGAGAAAAGGAAAGAAATATAAACTGTTACACTGTATTACACTCCTCCTCCAATAATATGAATGAGGAGGAAATTCTTTAAACTTTGAAGTAGCAAGAATATTGTTCTGAATCACTTTTTCACCATTCATTCACAGATGTGTTTTCTAGTTGCCTCTGCTTAGACTTTGAATGCATTAGCTATAATGTATTCACACCCTCTACTGGGAATAAGGAATGCATCCAAAGATCATTAACAAGCTGACTGGTGAGTACCTGCAAGTATTTGTGTTCCTACACGGCTCAGATCATGGGAAATGTCTGCATGCCCAATGCTCTACTAGGAAACCCAGGGGGCACCCCTCAGCCCCAAACTGAATACGAGTATTTCATATCAGCAGAAACAAACTAAACAAATAGACATTGTAAATGTCTACAAATAAATGTTGTATCTTGTTGATATTCCCAGATGTATTGGGACACATTTATCGATGCTGTGGGTAGAAGTCCCTTCAAATGCCACTCCCCTTTCTCTGTGCAGCAATGAGGCACAAAAAGGTCCTTCCTGAGAAGCTCCCAGTACCACATTCCTTAAGGGACCAAAGGATTTCATTACAGCACTTATCAATCTGATCATGAGATGTCAACAAAGGCAGCACAGTTGTCAGCGATGGGTATCCAAGGCAGCCTGGAATTCTAGCTAAAATGCTGTAGATGTATTCTGAAGATACCATAAACCCCTAGAGATACAACCTTTGACATTCTAATGGGCACAATAAGTGCAAATGGTGATGACGAAAACATTTTTTTAATATTTTTTGGACTTTATTTTTGCTAACCAAAAAAATCTACAAGTGCTTCAATGGCAGTTGGAAGTCAGATTTTCTCTTTTATTAAGCAGGAGAATATTGAGGGAAAAATTAACTTCCTAAACATCCAGTATTGGCAAAAGATTACTCAGAACAATAAAATATATAAAAACATCTCTTTGGTATATTTCATAACTAAAGTTAAGAAAGAAATGACAAATTGTACACAAAAATTTACTACATGTTATGGAAAAAGAATGACTTATGAAAATGTGAATATTCTACACTCTAACCCCTCTAAAATCCACAGAAAGTTCTCAGACAATGGGTTTTGAAAGAAGAAAAATACTTACAACCATAATTTACAACTATAATTACGTCAATGATGTGCATGTATGATATGAAATACTAATAGAAGTGTAAAATTCTTCCTACTGAAGTAAAAATATAATGCAATATATTTTTTAAAAAAATTAACATACTAATTGTATTAGGCACAAGCCAGCTGGAAGTCAGTTACTGTTATTAAAAATAGAACTTTATTAATTTATTTCAGGATTGGTTTATACTTACCAAGTGTTTTAGTAGAAGGTTCTTTCATGTTTTTCTTTAAACCTTTACACAACGGAGAATTTGCCAATAAAGGACACCTAAGTTATAAAACCAAGCAAAAAACATTGATCAATGCAAGGGACAAAAATGTCAGATTAGAAAAGGTGCCAAAACTCCTTTTTACTTATTTGTCTGCATATGTGCTTGTACATGTGCAGTAACAGTGAGATTTTAATGAAAACAAGTTAGGCATAGTGGATTAGTTATCCGTTCAGATACTCATCAGTACAGACAAGCCTTGGCCCTGACTCGATTCACAGACCATAGCTTTTACATGTTAGATCCCAGTTTTGTGAATATTAACTGATGATTTTATTATAAGCACTGAAATATGCACTTCAGTATATATTGCAGGGGTTTTGTCATCTTCAAGATGTCAGCATTTTCTCATAAATCATTTATAGGGACATAAAGCACAAAAAAAGTAATAACCAGCAGGATTCACCATGAGGAAGTCATGCTTGATCAATTTGATAAACTTCTGTGATAAAATGAGTGGCTTGGCAGATGAGAGGAGAGCAGTGGATATTGTTGTCTACTTTGACTTCAGTAAGACTTTCCACACTGTCTCCCATAAGAGCCTTACAGAGAAGCTGATGAACTGTGGTCTGGATGAGCACACAGTGAGGTGGATTGAAAACCAGATGAAAAACCAGGCCCAGACTGCTCAAAGTCTAATTGGAAAGCAGGAACTAGTGGAGTAACCCAGAGTTTATAACTCCATTCCATATAATTCCATGAGTATAATTCCATTAAACATCTGCATTAATAATCTGGATGAGGGAGCAGAGTGTACCCCCACCATGTTTGCTGATGACTCAAAGCTGAGAGGAGTGTCTTAAAGAGCAGCAGAAGGTTGTGCTGTCATCCATGGAGATATTTACTGTCTGGATACCCAGGCAGACAGCAACCTTGTGAAGTTCAGCAAGGTGAAAGGCCAAGTCCTGCAGCAGAGGAGGAACAAGCCTATGCAGCAGCACAGGTTGTAAGGCAGAGTCTGGAGCCAGGCTCTGTGCCCAGCACCAGAACAAGAAGCCATGCACAAAACCTGAAACACAGGAGTTCTCTCTGAACACTAGGAAACATGTTTTTACTGTGAAGGTGACTGAGCATTGGCACAGGCTGCCCAGAGAGGTTGTGGCGTCTCCCTCCATGGAGATACTCAAGTTGTTTGGACATTGTGGTGGGCAAATGACTCCATGTGGCTCTGCTTGAGCAGGGTGATTGGACAAGATGACCTGAAGAGGTGCCTTCCAAACTCAGCCATTCTGTGATTGTGTGATTTCTCCCTGTCTATACAACCAAAGCATGATAGGAAAAGAAGTAAAATCAAACAATGCCAACAAATAGCACTGCAGAAAACCATGTGACAAACTTTAGTGCCAGATAAACAAATCCATAATCCAACATGGAGAAAAAATATTTAATTATTAACATTAAATGTACCTGGCAAAAACTGATAGACTTTTCTCATTTCCACGTGGGAGAAAATCACTGTGCTGAGTTCTCACCAATGCAGTAGGGTTAACTTCCAACACAGTAATGATATCTTCAAACATCGAGGTGATCAAACATAAAACCTGCAGCAATTATAGCATAAATTAACACTCCATTTACTTCATAATTTAAGTACAAAAAAATAACACATTTATAATGAAAAATTAAATCACTTTCTGAAATTTGTAAGAATTAGTCAAAAATATCCATGGATTTAGTCCTGAGGAGCATTAAGTTGTAAAGAGTGGTTAAAGCCATCCTTCAAAAATATGCCTTCGTTGCTTAAATGTGTTTTTAAAAACTTACATACATAACAGTGACAGAAACTCCAACACCTCCAACACTAGAGACAGTTTTGCAGTAAGAGTTGAGAGAAAAGAAGTACACATGGAAGAAAGAGTGGCTTCAGCAACATGATGAGAACATGTTAAAAACTGAATTTAAACAAAATCCTTCTCTAAAGCAAAAGACACCTATGTTAAATATGTTGCCTAGATTGAGCTTACATCTGCAGGAAAACTGCAACATCAAAAGTGGTGTTGAATACCTTCCATTTTTTTAAATCATTTTTGGTGACTGTCAACAGAAATTTTCTCACAACCCAAATAGTTTTGACAAATCCTTTAGAAGGATTCAGAAGTAACTCATCCTAACATTTGTTTGAGAAACAATGTATAACAATGTTTATATTTTTTTCCCCTAAAGATTCCGTCTACTTCTCTAATGGTCATTCTTGACATTCAAGGTACACCCTGAACACTGTAAAAATTCACCTTTTCCTTATTAGTCACTTTAGACTGTATATAAGCTGTGAGAGCTTCAAACTAGCAGATTCCATAATGAAGAATCAGCCCTCTTCAAAGACATTGCTGTGTAATACACATTAAATAAAACAAATCTGTACATTAATCTGTCAGCACAATGTCTAATTAATATTTATTGAAAATAACTGGAACTGTTAAAATTATGAAAGCAATGTTTACTGCATACTCACCTTTTGATTAGCTGCCTTCCTTGTTAATGCACATGTTCTGGCAATCCGAATGCTGAGGTCACTGTAATCTTTACCAACAAGAACATAGTGCTATAAAATAGTATCTGCATTTCAGAAGGAAAAAACATCTCTAGCATCTCTAAGACACACAGAAAAATTACTCATACTAATTTGACATGACCCTAATCCACTCTCTTCAAATTACATACTTCTACCTCAAATTATAACGGAGTAGAGTAACATTTCTTGTATTTAATACTCATGAACAGCAAAATTGAATAAAAATTCATTGATAGCCACTACACAGATCTAGTGCCCACATGCCTTCTGACAAAAGTCACTAGAGCCAGGAAAACATACAAAAACTATTAGGAAAAAAACATTTTTAAAAAACATTTGGTTTCTATTGTATTATGCTACTTCACAACCTAATTCTTACACTGTTTATGTCAAATAACAAAAGCAATCATGTTATGGTGTAATTAGATATCTCATACACATACCTCTGTAAGATAAAAAAGCTTCTAATTGAAAGTTTGCCAAATTAATTATTAACAAGCCAGTAGAGGTTCCTATCCAAAAATAGCTAGTATTCAGGGAAGAATATCTATTAAAACAAGGAAAAAAATATCTCTGAGTAGAATAAAGAAGCTTTTCTTGTTACCATACAACAAACAGCAATTGGGTTTTTTAACACTCGTTACCCAGTCCCAGTACAACAATAATAAAGCAAACACAAAAAAAATACATTAAATTAAACCCTTTTTTTTTTAAATCTGTGGCTCAAAGTTTCATGCAAAACTGGTGATATTTTTAAAACTAAGAGTAGATCCTTGATTTCATGTAAGTGCTTCATGGCACATCTAAAACTGCACAGGAAATACTTTTCTTCAAAAATCACTGTGGGTTATAAGAGATGGGAGGTGCTGTAAGAGCACTGTATACACAAAGAGAAAATTCAAACCAAGAGGCAAATCCACTGATAGTTTACTTTTGCCACTCTTATATGAACACCCAAAAAGCAGTGAAATTCAGTGTATGTTTTTACATAATTAAAGTACAAGAGAACAGCCAGCACAAACTAAGGCGAAGAACGCCCAGGCAAGTCTGGAATGTCTGTCTCAGCCTGTGCTTACTGGCAGCACTATTGCAGTTGGGTAATGAAATCCAGCTTCTGCAAGCACCACAGAGTAAACCAGCTGCTTGCAATTTCAGTCAACACCCTTACAGAAGAAATATATTATCAATCATAAAATAATTGTAACAAAATCACAGTTGTCATTCTCAGAAAGCTAAAAATGTTTTGATGCCACAATAAATAAAAATTGACATCAGCATTTTAATAAATTTTCCAAACAGGAGTCAGTAGACCTACCAGTTTTATTTGTAAAATCACACCACAGGAGTTGAAGTAAGGATATGGAAAAATACAAAGCTGCAATTTGGTATGATAAATCTCACCACAGTGGCTTAGTACTAATTTTATTGAACACAAAACAAAACAAAACAAAAAAAAAAGCCACGAAAAAAACAAACAACCCCAACCAAATATATCCAGTCAAATATGTTAAGAAGCACACTGGAATAGACAGTCTCAGTTCTGGTTTGTGATAGTTTTACATGATACGAATAGTTTTATTTGTGGTTTGCACTACTTTCATTAGAGTGGTAACAGACTGATTTAATTTGCAAATTCTTTGAATTATTCATAAAGAAGTGTCACTATCAAGTTATTATGAAGAACATAAAGTGATATATCCAGGAAGTTTACCTCACTCCCACTTCACAATAATAAAATCCATTGTTATGCGATTGCTCAATGTCAAAAAGCTTAGGAAAGTGTGAGATGCCTAATTTTGGACATCAGTGTTCCAAAGATGTTTCATTGTTGCTTTTCATTGAAGGCAGGAAAAGCAGTATATCAGGGATTTCTCAATTGTTCAGGCAAATCTGAACCAGCTGCTGAAACCAACATACCGTATTTAAAAAATAAATAGAAAAAATATTTATAAATACAAAACTCTCAACCCAAAAGGTAATGGACCTGAATTAGTAGTAAGAATTTAATGGTTGTGGTTGTTTATAAGCAGAACAAAACCTTCAACTGCAATGTGATAGCTGAAAGAACAAATAGACCTTAGATGTACAATGTGAAGCAGTAACGTGGGTATGGGAAAGTGATGTTATCTCAATTCAGAAAATTATTTCAAATAATCTATTACTGTGTATCCATTTCAGGCAACCATGTCCCAAAAGGGGACTGAAAAATAAGTAAGACTGAGTTTCAGAAAATTTCAAGAGCAAATGTTAAAAACATTACACAAAACATGTCTTATACAAGGTACAAACTATTGTACCCAGAAGTGCAGAGGTAACTTGTTCATGAGCTGTGATTTTCTGTCCAAGGAGAGAACTTGATAGTGGCTAGCACTGGACTGTCAGAGTAAAAAGCATACTAGAAGCCGGTGTATGAAAAGAGAGTAATTCAGACTAGAAATAAAACCGAATGAGTCAGTTCCTGGAACAACCTCACTAGGGGCAGGGTGGATTCTTTATCAGCAGAAAACTTGTCATCTTTAAAAGTTCAAATCAAACCTATAGTTGTGATGAAGGCAAAGTTTTGATAATTTGAGAGTTATACAAGCAATAAGACAGACTGTAATAATTCATCCTCTGGCCTTCAAGTGCTGCCACTGCATTAAAATATGTCTGAGAGGTGCATCTTAAAAATAACCACTTCCTTCCTCTCAGTGGTGGTACTTCTAAATATGCAGGCATCATGAAAATAACCGTTAATGATTACTTAAATTTGACATAACGACAACCAAAATCATCCAGGACTGCTGGATACTTTTCTTCCCTGTTTATCAAAAGTTGTTTATCTAACCAGAGATTAATCAGTTCTATCTGAATAACCCACCACAGAGCAAAGGTTAGGACAAGAGTTTTCTAAAACATGATGTGGCTGAGACATTTATCCAAGTGACAATCATAAATTACAACACAAACAGGTTGTTCTTTGAGACAGTTCTTGTGGGAGTGTCCTGAGCAGATCTCCAGGTGCCTGATAATATGGTTCAACTTCTCTTTGGGAAAGAAATGCAATGTAAGGGTTAATTCTACCTGGCTAACCAATTCCATGGGAATGAGTAAAAGCATCATGTTCTGAATGCATCATGACAGAAGTTTGACTGGAGCAGGTTATGTAGTTCAGAAATTATTTAAATTTGGAAGGCAAACTGACACAGTCACACAGTGGCTGCATCAGACTTTTTTTAGGAAAGAAAACTCAAAATAAATTTGATTTATTAATTACATTTTAACTCATTGTCCCTCATCATCTGGTGTCAGTAGATGCTAAAATGGACATTTTCAATGACATTTTTATAAAATTATTTTTCAGAATAAAAACCAGTTTTAACTTTGTATCAGCTTGTGTACATTATCCTCCTAAGAGTAGGCCACCAAAACTTGCATATCACTAAAAACATTATTTGATTTTTCTATTGCATTTTTCAAAAAATACTAAGTTGCAGTGAAAATAAATCAAGAACCAATAGGAGCTCCTAGAAATAAATTCAAACCAAATGCTAGGTTGTATTTTAAAGGACTTACGTGTTTTCTTCATTATGGAAACATACAAAAAAGTCACAATGTTCAATTAAGAGGATAGGCAATGATGTTTCCACTGATCCTTCTGGTCTCATGTTGTCTGTTTTGCAAAGCTTGGAATTATTTTGCCCTTCACCTAAGAAAGTCAACAATACCACCTATCAAAAAACTAAGAAACAAGGGAAACAGATAGTATTCAAGAGAGAATTTGTAGCAGTAATGAAAAACTAAGACCACACCCAAGAAACTTCTATTTCAAAAGATGGATATATCCTAAGAGCCAGCTTTCCTTGTTATTATGTGGGTTTTTTTCAAATACCTAGAGTCAAAATCCAGAGAGCCTACTCATGGACTGAAAAAGAGTTTGCAGATTTTAGGTATTTTCACCTCAAGAAGTGACACTGAAAGCCATATTCCAACAATCCTTAAATAGGCTGGGTATCTTTCCACTATCCTGAAAATTCCCTTGACACTAATGTTACAACATAATCCAAATCCAAGATGAAAATCCACCTCAGTTCCCTGTTCCCAAGGAGTCTCCAATCCCTTCTGCATGTGCAATTCACACTTTAGAACTATTAGCATCTAATTCAGCATTAGACACAGACATTACATCACTCTCTTTCAAACATGAAAGTGAAATCCATAGATTTTAAATAATAAGAAATGTAGCAGTCTTTCTCCTTAGGTTAGTACTTCAGGATTATGAAAGCAGGACCACTAGGCAGGAAAGAACACAACAGTCATTGATCCAGAAAAAGAGCATGGGAGGGAAACCAGATTTCCCTTTCACTAAGAAAGCCACAGCAGTGCTGAGGGGATGGGCATTTGCACTGGCACCACAGCAGGGAGAGGGTTACCTCCCGTTGTACCAAGGCTGCCACCTGCTCATGGTGGTCCCGAGGCAGGACAATAGAACTGTGAAACCAGTCTGATATCAGGGAGTCACCCTGCTGGGGTTACCAGGGCAGACTTTAACAACTTGTATGTACTCCGTGTTATACCACTAGAAATATCACAGGCAAAGAAATATCATTTCATGAAGGCACTGGTATAGATTAAAAATATTAAAAAAAAGAAAAAAAATACAACAAACCAAAAAATAAAGAGATTCCTAGAAACTTCAAAGGTAACTGAGAAATGGTACTCTATTTAGACTAATTTTTAGGCACTGGTTCTGTTCTCACTGAAGCCTTGGAAAATGAATTCAATAAAAAAACAAATATTTACAGAGCACACGATGCAATGTTTTATGAACAAATGCATTGGTCAAGAATATACTACATACATAGGTGAATAATTCCTTCCAGATACACCAATACCCAACTACATATCAGCTTCAGTAAGAATTCCATGACACAGTCTAAGACTCATAAGTCTATCACTTACAATATATTACCATGGTGTAAAAAACACACACTCAGTAGCCAGTAACAACTACACTATACCATAAGCAGCATTCTAGGAACACTGTGCTACCTATTTCCTTGCCAGATTTCCACACTTTATTACAGAATTTCTCTTGCTCTTTCTTTAAGTCGATATGTGCTATGCAACGGTAATTATGATCACTGATTAAACTGAAGATCCAAAGCTGCAAGAAAAAGAAAAAGCAATTGCAATAACATTTTGACACTAGATATAAAGCTTACATGAATACCAACTAAAGATCCAGTATTTAAAACTGTGGAGGAAATTAGTGAACTTCTGTATATGGCATCTCAACTTGGACAAGAACTTCAATTACATGTATTTCTAAGATTATTAAAGATAATAAAAGATAATGTATTCAAAATTAGCAAAAGCAGCAATGATCAGTTTGAACTGTACAACTAATTCCCATGCGTTTATGTGTTTGAAAAAAGCTCCTTATAGACTATTTGCCACAATTAAAAATCACAGGTAATATGCATGTAATTGCTCACTGGGTCATGTACATGAATTTCATTTATACCTTTCTCATTTTAGACACCACTATAGTTAAAGCTTTAATTTTCTTCAGAATTACTGAATAGTAACACTGAAGAAAAACAGCTGGAAAATACCACATAAATATATTCTTACCATTAAAGAAGAGGTGAAATGGATATTCACATTTACCACATTTTTATTAGAATTCCAACATGCTGAAATCATAGCCTCTTCCATTTATTGTCATGCATTTCTCTTTTTTTTTAAGCCAAAATAGAGAATCCTATTTTTCACCTTTTTTTTTTTTTAAACAGATACATTTATAGCCTCTCAGTGTACTCTTCTTACATAATCACTGATTATGCTTTTAAAAGTTTTCCTAGTTTTCAGCAGAAAGTTTCTGTTTTTTAATAGAGGTCTTATGTACCATTAATGGTTTACACTCAAAATTACACTTTACACTGTACAAAATTATGTTTACACTGAATTATACTTACTAAAATAACTCTTTTAACCAGTTCAAAACACTTAGGCAGTTTATGAACCTTCTTTATAGACAGAAACATTAATAATAGTTGACTCTTGACACAGACACTGAGTTTAATGGACAATTCTTACCTGTCCCTCGGCACATCCAGTGATAATCTGTTTGTTTTCTTCATCAATTAGCAGACTTAGCAAAGGAAATGCTGCTCAAAAAAGAAAGATAATTGTATTTCTAGAGTAGACATAAATCAGACACTTCATTAAAATACATGATTAAAAATTGCATCTTCCTATTCATAAAGAAAAGGGGGGAAAGCCCTTACTGCAGTTCTATTGGCTGCACAGTGCTTTGTGTGCCTTGGCCTTTCTTCCTGCCACCCAAGCTGCTGTGGCATGGTTTTCAGACTTGTTTATGAAAGTACACTAAAACTATCCACTGGGAAGCAGACTTTAAGGAAAAAATATTTACTGTTGGCTTTAAAAGATAATATGTTTACTGCTACCTGGTCTACTAGAATTATTTTCACTAAATCAACCTAAAACTTCTGTAATAATCATAGATTATTGTTTAGAGATAGGAGGTATTTGCTGTGAAAAAACACATTTACAAAGAGAAAACTTACCTGTTATTATTCCTGACTGATATATTAACTGGCTGGTAGAATAGTCCCACACCTTTAGATTAAAAAAAAAAAAAACCAACATATATATATATATATATATATATATATATATATATATATATATGTATAAAGATAGGTACCTACTTAGATACCTACGGAAAACAACTTTTAACAGCCATCACGTGGTGAAAACAGAGAAATGCAGTCATTGAAAGTGATGTTCTAGGAAAGAATTTTTTTCAGCACCTGCTTCCAGCTATGAAGGGTTTTGTTTAACTGATAAGCATCCTTGGTGAAAAGGGTGAAACTCACATGATATGGATGCACCAAGTATCATCTTTGCTTAGGTTGATCTCTCAGTGGTTTTAGCAAAATTTATGAAAAGGCATACATGAAAAAGAAAAGAGGGAAGGGGTGCATTGCATACAATAACCCAATCCAATATTCCCAAAAGGTAAAATTCAGATCAATGTCAGCAGACTCAAAGGGAAATGTTTTCCTTCCGTTTGGCATACCTGTAACACTTCAGCTGCAGCCAAACTGATCAAAATATTTTATTTTTATTTTCCAGATTATAGTAATCACTGAAATTAATATTTAACTGTGGAAAGTTTTGAATATACAAAACCTGCATTGTTCTTTTAAAAAAGAGTAATTAATTTTTATTACAATTTTCCAAGCAATTCTAAGAACAATGTCCTTATCTCCATAAAGCGAAGGATGTTCTTTAGTTAATCTTCAAAACATATTTAAAGGGGAATAAATAAGATTACTTCACATATTCACTATTCTTTTTCAAGTTCATCTCTACAGTTTCCTTGCCTTAAAGGTTCTGTCTTCTGACACTGATATGAGCATACTTTTCTCCCACGTGCAAAACTCAGCAGCAGTCACTGGAGCCAAGTGGCCGTCCAGTTCAGCTAGTATAGCTTCATTCTGTGATTAATCAAGTCAAAAATAAAAACAAAATATATTTCAACATAAAATTGGCAATTAAGTGTTTTAATAATTAATAACTGTTGCTAATCATTGTCATATTTGTTTTCAAAGTATAATTCAGTAAGATTTTTCTTATTGAAACTGAAGCCCTTTATACCATCCTGCTGGCAAAGCCACTACACATTACATTTGCTTCTTCAGACTGAATGATATAGGAATAACTTTTCAGATGACCTTAGAATATTTTCTACTTCTAAGTTATTGAGATACTGTTTCATTTCATTTCTTTAAACCTAGTCTTCTATCTGATATATGATGCATTATCAAGCATCACTTCCTACTTATGACACAAAATGAATGTTTTTGCTTAATTTTACTAACATTTCTGTATTATGATTTTATTTGAAAGCAAATAAGTAAAAGGAATGTCAGTACCATGACTACAAAGAATGGTATCTCACCTTTGCACTTAACATGTAGATCTGATTTCCAGCACATACTGCCACGTGTTGATCATCTGGGCTAAATCTTATATGATGCACCATTCCCAAAAGAGTTCCTATAACAATTCCTCGAGGTGTAAACCCTGCAGCAATTGTATTGTTAATGAGACTCAATGAAATATAAAAATCTGGTGCAGTGAGATCCATATAAACTTTGCATAGCAGTTACTAACCACAGAGCTGTCCCAGTTTCTGTCAGGAAGATGTACAGACAAACACACTGTTTAATTACACCAGGGTATTAGAAAGAAAACTTTAGAACTATGCACCACCAGAATTCCTCCATCTGCCCTGTCACCTAGACATGATCTGGTACTCCTTGAGATATTAATAATTCCCATCAAATCATGCTTTCATGCTTCCATTGAAGATTGCCAGGGAAAGGCTTTTTGGAGTAGGGTGATGTGCCCATGAAACCCCCTAGTGCCACATTCACTTTGGAGGAAAGAAATCCTAACTGAAGCCCAGCATAACAGGGCTTTGAAAAATACTTCTTCTGGGAGAATATGCCAACCACTCAGCCAACAAGTAAGGAGAATTTTCCTCCTCTGGTTTTAATTTTTCTGTGGGAAAAGGCTGAAAGAGGAAGTACATGACTAAATATCATTACAGAGTCAGATAAGATTAGCTCTGAGAACAGGTAATGTTTCACTCCTGTCTTCATTATTTCATTCTGGTCATCTCACTGGTTCAAGCAGACTGTTTGCTGCATATCACTATTTTATAACACTGCCTTTAATGTGAGGACAGTTTGGATATGGCATTAAATTCTAGGACTTCATAGGGAACAAATTAGCTAGAATACAAGCACAATTACAGGTGTCCTTTCAGGCTTTCATCTCAGATGCTGTGGAGTGTTTTTACAATTGATTAAGAGGTCAAGATCACACAAAGAATTCCTTAACTACTTTGACAGAGTTTATAAGAAATAGTAGGAGAAAACATGCCAAGAACATGCAGAGGACAGTCTGGGGAGACAAAGACTTTACAGCATCTGCTGAAGAGCCTATAGATGGAGACAAAATGAAAAAAATGCAGCAGCAGACAATCTGGATGCCAAATGTCTTTGTATCAAAACTACACATACTCTTTATCTGTCTGCTACTTTCTATTCCTATCTTCCAGTTTTATTTCCTCCAAATTCATAGTCCCATTTTATTCCCAGTTCCTGAAGCACCCTTAGATTCTCTATGTTACTCTTACATGGATTAAAATGTAATACTGACCTTTTTTTATATAAAAAAGCACTGATTTTGTTAAACTTTTCTTTATGACATTAGTTTTCATAGTATATATTTATATACATACATATATATTTTATATATATAAATTCAAAGTGGAGCAGAGTACAAGAGAACTCCCTCACATTAAGTCATCAGCAAATCTCTTAACCATAGGTAACAAGGAGGAAACTTTTAATCGAGTGGGACAGTGCCATGCAACTTTAAATGTTGACACCAAAGGGGGACAGACTGCCACGGGGAATCCAGTGAATCATGATTCTGGGTATCTTGCTCTTTTTTTTTTTTCTTTCATTATTCTTCTACTTTCCAATGAATCAATTAATTTAAGCTTGCAGAGAGGTTAGCACTGCTCCCTAGAATCTAATTCCATTGGTTGAAGCTCCAAATCAAGACAGTGGTCAGGATACTAGAACTCCTGTTCTCTGTGTTATGCCACCACAATGCTCTTTCACTCATACACTCTTCTCCCACATCAGATACTTGCATTGGTCTCTCTCTCACACATACATGAAAACAGTGTTCCAGAGACAGAAGGAGAGGCAAAGCAGGATGCAAAACGCTGGTTCCACAAGTATTCCAGGAAAGGTAGTATTTGTTTAATTACGCAGTACTGCCATGATTAACTTTTCCTCTGTCCATTTGACTCCACAGTGGCAGAACGCCACTGCCTTTGCGCTGTTTCTGTGTTTGCCCCGAGGCTGCGGGCAGGCTCTGCTCCCGCACAGGACCTCGGCCAGCTCCCGGCCCAGCCCAGCATCGCCGCGGGGCCGCCGCCGCACGAGGCCGGTGGTTGGGAATGCGGCACGTCCAAGGAAAGTGCAATGACAGGGATGCTCTGCTACCGGCCTGGTTCAGTTCAGCACCGCCGAAGAAGAGCGACAGAGAAATAAAGCATTAATGTGGCTGTTCGTGCAGCTGAATCTGAGTGGCTGAGGCGTGCTTCTCAGAAAAAACAATCTTGTTGTAGAAGGAGCAATGGGAGAAAAGGAGGTGTTGAGGGTGGCCTTCCGAGGTGGCTGTTGCTCAGAAACTGGCTGGACATCGGTCTGAGTGAGTGGAGGTGAATGATCGCTTTTGAATCACTTCTTTACTTATATATATGATATATATATTATATAAACAATACTCTACCTTCTTGCACTTTCTCTGTACATTCATCAAGATTCCACACTATCACACGTTCATGTGAGGCAGAGCAGACAAGAAGCGGATTGATTTTACTTCCAAATGACAATGCAGAAATTGAGTAATGATGCCCTGACAAAAATAATGGCTGACAAATGTAGATAAAGAAGAGTTAAATGAATCACTTTGAACAAAGATTATGAGTAATACAAAACTATGAATGGATAATGTACATGAAATCAACACAACAATAACTAATTTTTATTTACAGCTTCAAAATCACTTAAACTACAATATAGCTGTAGGCATTGAGGCCTTCTCTTTTTTCCCCACTTTTTCTCACTTTCCCCATCCCAATAATAGGCTGAAGATCCGTAAGAGGTTGGGAGGGGACACAGATGGAACTAATTTTTCAGTTTGCTGAACTGGCAAAGGGATGTTCCCTACCACATGATATTGTCCACAGCAATAAAACTGGGGTATTGCATGAAAGAAGGTGTTGAGGGCCTGGGAGATTGATTCTAAGGTGGCTGTTGCTCAAAGCCTGTACTGGGATTGGTCTCCTAGTAGGGGGTAGTGACTGCCTTCATATAGCTTTTTTCTTTCTCTTCCCTTCACTCATTAAACTACCTTTGTCTCCACCCGTGACTTCTCACTTTTGCGCATCCTATGTTCTCCCCTACCCTGCTGGGAAGGAGTGAGCAGGAGACTGGGTGAGGGTTTAGATGCCAGCCAGGGCCAACCCACCACAACAGCTTATTTTATTCTTATCACAGTAAAAAAGTTCATAACAAATGCTAGTATCTTTCCAGCATTAAAGTGACATCTAACATTTCTACATTACTCTCAAATATTTTATTTATGGCTTATTTTAAAGCAGCAGCCTATGAAAGGCTCTATTCTAGCTTTACCTGAGCAGTGGCTGTGTTCCAGACGCACAATTCATTGCAATTCACAGGGAAAGCACAGAGGTGATGACTGCACGCCAGCTGAAAGAGTGGCTCTGGCAGTTTGCCTTTAAACAAGTGTTTTTCGCAGACAACGCCAGGATCGCGGCTTGCTCCAGAGGCACGGCGGGCCCCGGCGCTCTCCATCCTGCGGCTGCGAGCGGCCCCGCGCCGGAGCCGGACCGCTGGGGCCGCCTTCCCCCGCCGGCCGCGTCCTGACCGCGGGGCCCGAGAGCTGTCACGGCCCCGCTCGGGGCTCCCTCCCCGGGAGGCGGAGAGCCCCGGCCCCGGCCCCGGCCCCGGCCCCGGCCCCGGCCCCGGCCCCGGCCCCGGTGCGCCCAGCCCGGCCCCGGCCCCGGCCCGTAACCAGGGCAGCGCCGCCGCTGACGGGAGGCCGGGCGGCACAGCCTCGCTCAGCAGCCGCTGTCCCCTCCCTCACCGGGGCAACGGGCCCCGCGACCGGCGAGCTGCCCGGGGCTGCTTCCTGGCTCTCCACAGCCATGTCCTGGGCTGCACAGAAAGCAGCACGCCCAGAAGGTCTAGGGAGAGCACTGCCCCACTCGTGTCCCACTCGTGGGACGCCAGCTGGAGCACTGCACCCAGCGCTGGGGACCCCAGCACGACACAGGCAGGGACCTATTGGAGCGGGACCTTAAGGACAGATGCGAACATATCTCCTGTAAAGACAGGGGGTGAGATTTGGGGTTCTTCACAGAATCACAGAGTCAAAATGGGTCATGTTGGAGCAGACCATGGTGGGTCATCTGTGTCAACCTCCCTGCTCAAGCACGGTCATCCTAAAGCACATGGCATAGGATTGCATCCAGACAGTTCTCGAATATCCCCATACCCCTATCTTGAGAGAGACTCTAGAGATCCAGAGATTGACTCTCTGGGCAAGCTGTTCCAGTGGATGGTCACCTGCGCAGTTCTTCCTTATATTCAGGTGGAACGTTTCAGCCTGGAAAAGAGAAGGCTCCAGGGACACCTTATAGTACCCTGTGAATATATAAAGCAAGCATATATAAGAAAGACAGAGAGAAAATTTTTACCGAGGCCTTTAGTGTCAGGACAAGGGGCAAAGACATTAAACTAAGACGGAGTTGATTTGGATTGGACAGAGGGAGCATATTTTTTACAATGCAGGTGGTGAGGCACTGGAACAGGATGCCCAGAGAAGCTGTAGATGCCCTGCCACTGGAAGCGTTAAAGGCCAGGATGGAAGAAGCTTTGAGCAACCAGGTCTACTCAAAGGTGTCCCTGCCCACAGCAGGGGGGGTTGGACTAAGTGATTGTTAAATGTACTTCCCAACCCAAACCATCTGTGGTTTTGTGATGCAGAGAGCACAGCACAGACAGCACATGAAGCAGCATCACCAACAAGAAAAAATAACCTTCTACTTTCCCCAAGCTGGTGGATGATGCCAAACTGGGGGGAGCAGTCAGAAACAAGCTGATGAGAATTTCATGGAGTCCAACAAGAGTAAGTGGAATCCCACATCTGGCACAGAGTAACTCCATGCAAGATGAAATGCTGAAAGATGGCTCTCTGGGAACGGGCTCCCCAGAAAAGGATCCATACATCCTGCTGGACAAGCTGAATATGAGCCACCCCAGCGCCCTTGCAGCAGAGGCAGCCAACTGCACCCTGGGCTGTATCAGTAATAGAGAGTAGCCAGCAAGTTGTGGGAGTTATCCTTCCCCTCTATTTGGCACCTGTAAGGCCACATCTGCAGTGCTATGTCCAGTTTTGGGGTTTTTGGTACAAGAAAGATCCTGAAGTACTGGAGCAATTCTAGTAGAGAGCAAGAAAAATGGTCAGGGAGCTGGAGAAAATGATGTACACTGAGAGGCTGAGAGAACTGTGTCTCTTCAGCCTGGAGAAGAGACAGCAGAGACTTTATTGTTGCCTACAAGTACATAATTAGAGGATACAAGAAAGACAGAGAGATACTTTTCTCAGAGGCACTCAGTGATAAGATGGAACCTGGGAAAACCCAAGTAGGGTTGCACCCAATCAGTATTTAATTTTTTTAAATATCATGACAGTAGTTGAATATCAGAACAAGTTTCTGAAGAGACGTTGTGGATCTCTGTATCTGGTGTTGTCCAGGAGTCAAATGGACATGGCCCTGAGCAACCTAATTTAACTAGAACTGTTTGGAACAGGAAGGTGGACTGGGGGAGTCTGGAAGTCCCTTTCAACCCAGGTTATGATTTTATGATCAAGTTTTTGGTCTGTGCCAACTTAAACCATTTTGATGCAGATCAGTCAATATCAACCTCAACTGCATTTCAAACAGATACTTTCTATTGGAATGTCTTTATTGTGTCCATCTGTAATTAACACTACAAGCATTTTTTCCTTACATAAGCATCTGATATATATTATCACTGACAACATAGTCTCCCTGTGTTTGTGAGCTTTGCCTGGAGAAAGTACCAGTCAAAATTCTCTTTTGTGTGTGCATGTGAATTCGGATAAAGCCACTGTATTGAGCACCAGCTGCACAGAGGCAACTCAGTGCTCTGCACATGACACTGTTTTTCTGAACTGTGACTCATGGCTGGGAAAATTTTATTGTCAATATGCTGGTGACAAATTTCATGAGTGATACAGTCATGAATGTGTTACAACAGTTTAGTAATCTGTAAAGAAAAATAAACGCTGACACAGCAAAAAAGGTGTTATTCTGACAGGCAAAAAAACCCTGGGAGTCTTAAAGAACTTGTTCTGAAACATGTGTCTCTGTAACTGCTTCTAGGTGGTTAAGCAGCACTCCTTTTTACAATTTTCACCTTACTTTATTTTCATCTTTCAATGTTTGTACCTACAATACTTTCAACAACCTACTGTCCATAATAACTACGGAACTAGTAGCAATCCAAGGAAGTATCACAGATCTTGAATTGATTTCTTGACTGATCATTAGTGATGTGCATATGTGTAGGGAGAATTTTATACCTCACCACACCCCTATGACACACCTCTGTTTCTATGTAACACAATGCTAAAAGACCTTGGCTCCACATATTTCCACATGCTGGGTACCCACCTATCTCAAATCACAGAACTGGAGAACCAATTATGTTGGAAAAGACTCATGAAATTATTGAGTCCAACCTATGACCAAACACCGCCATGTCAATTAGATCACGGCACTGAGTGCCACATCCAGCCTTTCCTTACACACCTCCAGGGACCGTGACTCCACCACCTCCCCGGGCAGCCCATTCCAGTGTCCAATCACCCTTTCTGTGAAGAATGTTTCCTAGTGTCCAACCTAAACCTCCCCTGGCACACCTTAAGGCCATTTCCTCTTGTCTGGCCATTTGTTGCCTGGGACCAATCCCCACCTGGCTACAGCCTCCTCTCAGATGGTTGTAGAGAGTGATAAGGTCTCCCCTGAGCCTTCTCTTCTCGAGGGTAAACACCTCCAGCTCCCTCAGCTGCTCCCTACAGGATATGTGCTCCAGACTCTTCACCAGCTTCACTGCCTCTCTGGACCCACTGCAGCACCTCCAGTGAAATTGACATCCATGTGGAAAATGAAAGACTGCTGGAAATAACAGTTCATTATCACATCATGCTTTTGTGTCCAACAGTATATTTCTAGCGGTCTCAATACTCAATCATAAGAAGAACTTCAGAAACGAGGTCTAGCAACTTTAATATTTTTATGTTTTAAGCAGAATAAAAGTCTTTATAGGAACAAAACTGATTTCAAAAAAGCTAAAACTTATCAGAATCTGCATTTGGCAGTCTTATGTAGCCAGTTTGTTTGAGCTAGGAATGAAGAGAACCAGTTACATGGGTATTATGAAATCAGAGGGCTTGGAAGACAGAACACCAGCTCAGTCAATACAGGGCCCTTGGGGTACATACACAGGCTCTCTTGAATATCTTAGAACACAATGCACTCCATGCAGATTTTTTTTTTCGATTTCAATCTTTCACTCTTGTTTACGATTTTAAGCAGCTCAATCAAATCCAGGTAATTGTTGAAACCAACGGGTATTCAAAAGCAGTGCTGGCGGGTTTGTCGCTGTCACACTGTTTTTCTGTTCTGTCATCTGCGGTTTATGCCGACACTCAGATAAACTCTCACTAACTCACGGAGGGACACCTACCCCCCAGCAAACATCTTACATCCAGTTTCAGTGCAGCTGAAGGAAGGCTTCTCTGATTTTAGGCTTTCGTGGTGAAAGATGCTTCGCGCGGCGTACCGAGCCCTCACCGTCCCGTGCCTCGGTGGTGCCTCGGTGCTGCCTCCTCGGTGCCTGCCCCGGCCCTCCTCAGGCCCTTCCCTCCGCCCGTCCGCCCGCGCCCCGCCCCCGCCGCGCGCTCTCGCGATACCGGGGCCGCGGCCGTGCCCGGTGCGGGGCGGGAGCGCCCGGCGGTACCGGCGCCGTTCGGGGCCGGTGCGGCGGTTCCACCCGCCCCCAGCGATTCCCCCCGCGCCGCCGCGGGCTGGGCTCAGCCGGCCGCACCGGAGCGGCTCCCGCGGCGCGCAGGGGGAGCGGCGTCCCGCCCTCCCCGCCCGCTCCTCAGCGCCGGCCTCCTCCCGGCCGCCGCGCTGTCCCGGGGCCCGCCCCGGGGAGGGGCTTTCCCGCGGCGCCCCGGCCGCGCTGCGCTGCGGCACGTCCGCGGAGTCTCCGCTGCTCTTCCTCGCCGTGGCTGCGGCCTCGCCGGAGCCGGAGCCCCGCGGCAGGTCGGAGGTGAGCCGTGCCCCAGCCCCCGGCCGGCGGGGTACCGCCGGGCCCGAGGCCGGGCCTGTCGGGGCCGCCCGCGCCCCCCGGAGCCGCCGCCGCCGCCTCCGGTGCGTGTCCCGCCCGCGGGGAGGCGGGGGCGAGCCGGGGCGGGCTGAGCTGCTCGTTCGTGGCTCTGTCCAAGGTCTTCTGTTGGAATCGCTTCTTCTCCCGAGCGCTGCGCCAGCGCCAGGACGCTTTCGTTCTTTGCTAGATAACTTTAATTATTTTCTGGTCAGATGTGGAACTCCTCCTGTGCCTCCGCTCGGCTTTTTCATCACTACTTCGATGTACAAGTGACAGAGAGTCACCTCCCCGATACGGGGGAAACAAAAGACTTTTTTCCTGTAGCTGTTGAGGGAGTTTTGTCAGTCTGGCAGGTTCAGCGAATGCTGCACCTCGTTCTTTTATGCTGTCTTTGCAGAATTGTGGCCTTGCAGTAGAGAGGCCTCTGGGGCAGAAAACGTTGAACTACAGAAACAGCTGGGCATTTTTTTTCTAGTTTTTTTCTCCCCTGGATCCATTCAGTTGTAGAACTTCTAATGTTCTAATGTTCTAAAGTCCATCTCAGTGGAAGTAAAGCAGTTTGTTTTGATGCTAGCAGGGTACAAAACTACTTACAGGCAGCTTTCCGGTTTCAGATAATTGTAGTTGTCTTCTGGAAGGAATGAGGGGATGAGAATCTTCTTTTTAAGCATGAAGGTGTTCAGGCTTGTGGCTTCTGTGATTTGCATGTCAAATTCAGTCAGCTGTATTCTTTGGAAGCCTTCAGCAAGGTTTGGAAGTTGCTGCTTTGCACACAGAGACTTAGTGCAGCTGTTCAGAGGGCTGGAGTGTGGCAGGCACGCTCAGGCTGTCTGACTGGGAGCGTGCAGCAGGGAGGGAATAGGCTGGAAGAGCCTTGATCTTGCAGCAGTCCTTTCCATCTTCCCCTTGTCCTGATACCTTCAGCCTTATCTTTTGTACACAAATGCTGTAAAGAGCTGAGCATTTGTAACAAAATCTTCTTGAAAGTAAATGCATTTTTTTTCAGGGGAAGTATGCCAAATTTGGTCCTAGAAACAAGGCACACATCAGGGTCATAAATTAATGTATTACCTCATTAGATAATTTGTTTTTATTTCTAACTCCATCCCCGTGCAAGTTGGAATGCCTACTGCTTCAAGTCCACATCCAGATTTGCACCTTTACGGTCTTTTGAAGTTGAGATGGGAGGATGGGAGAACAAGTAGGATGCCCTAGAACACTTCGTATAAAGTTAAGCATCTTCAAGCATGCAAAAGCCTTCCTGTCCTTAACTGTTGTTTTGTTGTTGTTTTTGGTTTTTTTTTAACTGAAGCTAAAATCATTACTGGGTTTCATCCCTTCTGGGTATCTGTCAAGTTTGGCATGCATGCAGGTAGAATGAAACTGAAGTCTCTATGTCAGTTCTGTTGAAAGAAAACTGGCTTGATTAATTTCTGTTTTAATTTTGGGAAATTTAAGCCATTTTATTCAGACAAAGTTCTGAATCTTAGCACTGGTTTCTGTGACTATTAAAAAATACAAGTTAATGAACATAAGTTAACTCTGTATGGATTAGAGAGGATTTATAAAAATTACCAAATTTTAAAAAAAGTAATAGATTACTTCCAAGAGGGGAATACACCAAAATCAGAATTGTGTTTTGTATTCACAAGGTACCACACGGGACACAGGAAGAATCCAAATACAACTTAAGACCATGGCAACACACTGGAGAAGAATCCTGACAGTATTTGTGACAGCTCAAGTACTATTTGTGGTAAATGCCTTTGAGGAAGAGGACATACCGGAGGAATGGATTCTTCTTCATGTTGTCCAAGGCCAGATTGGAGCAGGAAACTACAGCTACTTGAGACTAAATCACGAGGGGAAGATAGTTCTCCAGATGCGGAGTTTAAAGGGTGACGCAGACCTGTACGTCTCTGACGTGACACTTCACCCCAGCTTTGACGAGTACGAGTTACAGTCTGTAACCTGTGGCCAAGACATCGTGCACGTGCCTGCACACTTCCGCCGCCCGGTGGGCATAGGGATCTACGGCCACCCCTCTCACCTGGAGAGCGAGTTTGAAATGAAGGTGTACTACGATCGAACAGTGGTACAGTACCCATTCGGCGACGCTTCTTACAACCCTGAGGAGATGGAGGCAAACCAGAAATACTCACAGTCTACAGAAGGTGAATCTCAGGATGAGGAGTCTGTTTTCTGGACCATACTTATCGGAATATTGAAATTAATACTTGAAATTCTTTTTTAAATTGATACACGCTGGACTTAAGTCACACTTCATCCTGTGGAACTGGTATGAATGACTTGCTGTAATATTTAATACTCATTATGTTTCCTGAAGAGACATTCAGGTTACATTTCCTAAACCAGAAAGGAAGTGGGGAGAAAAAGCCATATTTAATTTTATATTGTAAATCCTCCCCAACATGTAAAATGAGCAGCCAGCACAGTATTTGCAGTGCTCTTCAGAGATCAGGGCTTAAAAATGAATGTATAGTTGGGATCTTGTTAAATTCATTTAAAATAGGTGCTTAGGAAAATCAATTCCAATTCAGTATTTTCTATTGTTTTTTATAAAGAAAAATGAATAAACTACTGCACTTCAGTCCCCCTCTCAATTTAGATCATATTTAAAAATTAAACTGCTTCTTTTCTGAGCAAGTATCTCCAGTAAAACTGATTAGCAATGTGTTTGAGTGTATTCATGAAGCTGAGGAGCTTAGGGTGAAGGAAGGAGAAAACAATCAATCACCTAAGGGAATAGATTGTCTGTATTTTGACTGTGTGTGCTCCACATCACATCAGCCATCTGTCAAACAGGTTGGTCCAGTCACTCATAACCACTACAAATCCATGACCTGAATCAAGTGCATGTTGCTTCTTTGCTATTACTGCAGGAGAGGGAGCCTTCAGCTGTTGGTACTTGTCAGTATGACATTTTCATCTCTCATTAAAAACAACACAGCATATAGGTATCTCAGACTTGCGAGGTGCTTTCGCACACTTCCCTTGATAGCTTTTTGTGATTGATGTTTTTTTTCAAGCACGTATTTATGAATAAGTCATTATCTTGCAAGGAAAATTTCTGCTGAAAGGGATTTGCAGTATATTGTAAGAAGGACATCTCATGCCCACTTTTCCTTAGAAGTTACTTTTTCCAGGAATACTTTTTGCTTTGGTTGAGTCTTTCAAAATAACCAGTTGCTATGCAAATAAACTATATTTAAATTGCTCTGTAATTTTCTTTTCACAGAGCTTACTGATGAGTGCACTGAGATAAACAAGTATGTTACTATAATTTTATACAAATGCATGTATAATTTAAATATCATTACTGAAAGACTTCTCTTTTTGAGTGGGAATTTGGCTTGTCTATCTCAACATCTGACAGGACAGTAGTGACTTGTATCACAAAAAAATCATTATATAGACAAAGTTTATTTAGTAAAAAGGAAAAAAAAAAGTGGTATTGCTCCTCTTAGAGTGGTTGATTAAATAGCACCAAGTATCACTTTAATTTGTGCAGTTAAGTTTTGGACAGCAAGTTTTTAGCACTTTTTTAGCCCTCCTTGCTGTTTTTCCCCCTTCTTCCTCCTCTTCTGGGTACAGGAGGGTCTTTCTGACAACAATCGCAAATCCAGCGACCTAAGAAAAGAAAGTTATCAATTATTGGGAAACTAAGTTTGTTACTCTATTTAGGCAACCCTTCACCATTCTGTTAGGTGCTTATCTGTTTGCAGTAGTTCCTTTTAATGTGAACAACCAATGCTTTGCTTTAAAACTGAGCATCTCTTCTATAAAGCAGCATATACCACTGACACTCCCTTGCAGACTCATTATGTGTAACCACTGGCTACACCAATCTTCATGGACCTCAGGAAGTGCCAGCACTGCCAAGGAGGTGGTTATTAGGTAAGAGCTGGACAAAAAGTGCCCGAGTTTGCCAGTCGTATTTTAGGTGCATGACTACAGTTAAAGGTCGTGAAGTTACCCAGAGCAGAAATGAATGGCAGTTGGGGAAGCATTTAACTGTTTATATTATAACAGCTGGAATCAAAGGCTGCTTTGGTAATTTTGTAATTTTGTAGACATATAATCTATTTTGTTTACATTCTTAGGTCAGACTCAAAGTGGAATCAGCCACAGAACCTGTATTAAAGTGACAGCTAACTCCAGTGCTTCCCAAAATGGGGCAGTACAGCATGTTTTAAGTACTGTCCAGGGAATACTGTCACTGCCACTGAATATGTATTAATGAACTTATCATGGACTTAGAATTACATGTAAAGCAACAGTACCAGCTGGTTTTTTCCCTCTACTGCCCTGAGTTCGGCAGATGACATGAGTGACTGGGCAATTCAAAGCTACAGACTGCCTGTCTGCCATGGAGGTACTTCTGTTCCAGTTTTGATGTTTTAGAATAAAAAAGGGAAATAATGGGTTTAAATAGGTATTTACAAATATTAAATGGAGACAACTATTTCATTTGGAAGCTAAAACAGCACAATTAACGTGAAAGCTATACTCAAGCAATATGCAGCAATACAGTTTCTTTTACAGATTTCTTCAATGACAAGAGGTAATTATTCTCAGTATTCTGTGGATATGGAAAAAATTAGTTCTGAGTGAGCCTGTTTGGATTATGCTGTAAAAGCCAATTCTATTTCCTACACAGGAATTGCCAGGTTTAACTGTGCACAACCAAATATACAGAAATAAAGCTTAGTAAAAAAATCAGGTCCTACAGTGTGAATGCTTTCCTACAGTATTTCTTACTCTTACCCTTCACACTTGTTTTAACTATTCTTTCAAAAGCAATGCATGTATTAATTCTGAGAGAGCGCAGGACTCAGAGGAGGTGGGAAGGGAACAAGTAACTCTTACTTTATTACCTGAAGGGATAGCATCAAGCCCCACACAAAAAGTGTGATAACCACGGTCACATACATCACAGAACATCATTTCTTCTTCATGGTGAGGCTGCCCACATATAATGCACGTTTTACACTCCATACATTGCCAAGGGTAAGTCTTAATCATAGCAACAAGCTCCGGGGTCATGTCAAGGCAAGAAGGGTGGCCTAGATTAAAACCAGTGTTATTACTTTTATGCCTGAAATGAAATTTAAAATTAGTTAGACTGTTTGCTTTTACCAAATGTGAAGCTTAGCTCACCTCCTGGTGAGATCCCACAGTGCAGAGTGTGTGAGTACAGAGAACACGAAAGAGAGATGGGGTCTTAACAAAGGACAGAAAAGGCAACTGAACTGTTGCTACACATGGTATCCACTAAACATGTCCACAAAGATATCTGTCAAATTCCCTTAGGAATCCACTTAGTGTATGTAGATACTTACCACTGTTGTCACACTGGGAGCAATGTATAAGCGCTTCAGCTTTTCCTTTCTTGTTGGACTCCTTACCCTTCAGACAAATTCCACATATAGCATTTGGAATGACCTTTGGCTGGAAGGGTAGAAGAGGGCTATAAATTCATTCCAGAAGAATTTACAGATTCAACAGGAAATGTCATCTCCTTAACTATTAAAATTAATAAACTGTCAGGATGTGTGAACACTGGAACGTGACCATAACTGACAAGCAGCAGCACTGAGAAAAATGGTAGATTTAACTACCTAAAATTTTGCATTTGTCATACATAGTGAGTTATATGTAAATCCAATTGGATCAAAAGCATGTACTTGCCTCTTCCTATTAATTCATCAGCTAACATTCTTCTCACTAAATGTGACATCCAATGAAAAATGTCAGGAAGATTCTTCCAATGTAGAATACTACTTTATGAACTATATGGATTTCCTGTTAATGACAGAAGTTACAGATAATTTTTTTTTATTTCATTGCTTTTTTTTAATCTATCTTCAGTTTCTAATTATCTGATTAGCTATGCTGTACAAGGCTGTATTTCTATTACCATTCCTTTTTTGTATCCAGTCATAACCACAATAAGAAACAGAGCCTTGCGTTTAACTACAGATTTACATTTGTAGTTTTTCTAAGTGATCATCTGGAGTGTGTCTGGGTCATGAGATCCATTTAAAGGATAAGAGAAATAGCAGGCTGTTAAAATGTGAAATATCTATGTATTCTGTGTCCCAACTCCACAGATAAACCAGCAGTTTCATTCTGGTGAGGCCTGAGGAAGAAGTAAGGCATTCCAAATTTCAGAAACATGGCAGTAGTTGTATTTTCGAGCTTTGACTGCTGCATAATGAGTGAGAAATGCAGTCTACAATTAACGTAGTGCTCACTGATGGTAAACTGACTAGTGCCAGTTTAAAAACCAACATTGCTGCAAAGACCCGGCTAGGAGAGGGACTTGAAGGCATATTCACTTCTAAACAGCTTGTCAGTAAGCAATCCCAGTCAACTACCAATCACACACAGGGAGAAGAATGGGGTTTACTCCTAAAATAAATTTAGAAAGTGAAAACACAAATATATACATATGTGTGTTTATATATATATATTTTAAAATAATTACAAAGAGCTTTTGCAATACAACTTATCTTAAAGTGTGTTTACTTTCCCAGCCACTTTTTGATAGCACCTAGCAAGGTAATTAATATCTTGATTCACTTTTAAAGTATCAGGCTGCATTGCTTCAAGTTTTCTGAAGTTTTCAATCTGCTTTTTATGTCAAAATATGCCTACAGCCTGCTTCAAATTGTTTGGTCTAAGGAATTTTATTCAAGAAAGCAAAACACCACACCAGATGTTTATAGGTAATTTCCTTCAAAAGATGACAGAGGCATTCATACACACATTTTTTTGCTTATTTATTTTAAAAAAGCAAAGTCAACCTGTTTTATACATAAATATAATAAAACAGTAAAAGAAGTCTAACACACAAACATCGCTACAAAATAATAAATATTATGGAAGCAAAACCACACATAAACTCTTTTACTGTTAACTATACTACATGTCCTACATGTATACCTTTATACCCTGCTCCTCCCAACAAAAGTGGCACATGCTTAAACCTTGTCAGTGTGGCAGCATTTACCCTTCCATTGTTTAGGCTATTTTAATTGCGTTTTAATCTAAGAAACTGAGCCTTTCTAGAATAGCAAGTGCACTTTTGTAATCAGACCTCTGGCTTGTTACAGATTTGTATTTTACTGCCTTTAATATACAACAGCACACTCCCTAGTACTCCAGCCGAAGTGAGCTGCTTTTTGGACACACACCAGTGTTACAGGTATGTGCAGGTCACACTCTGACACACGTAACTCTCATTGATATAGATGCATTTATTAACAATGCTTCCATCTAGTCTTAGTTCACTAAACTGTATTCATTAGAAACCGTGCATATTAAGGGGGGTGAGAATCACAGCCTATTAAGAATGAAGTTCCAACAGTATGGAAGTATTTTTAGAAAAAAAAAAAATCAAGATGATTCACATTTCAATCCAGTTCAGTTCTACCACCATAAATGGCTTTTAGAAATGCTATAAAAATGTCTGTTAATTCCAAATGGGAAGTCACAATATCCCATCTCATTAGGAGTAAATTTTGCTTTCTACATCATTATCTTATTGGGATAAGATAGGAGAGAAAATGAATGTGGGGTCAAAATGATGACTGCGTGCTGTGTAGGTTTTCACTTCCATGCTGCTGTGCTACAGCTCTCAAAGTAAGCTTTCCAACTACGCCATTTTTATAACATCCTATTCTGAATGCAAAGCATTACATTTTCATATACAGTGACCCAAAACAGAAGTTTTGCAAAATAAAGATACTCAATACATTTCATTTTTATGTGCAAAAAAAATCTCCTGTACTTTTAACAGTACCCTGTGTGTGCAACTGTAGTAGTCAGTCCTGCAGCAACAGACTTGCTACTTGTAACATGACAAAATGTAAAACACATGCTCATCGTTCTTCGTTAAAGAACTGACAATAAAAAAGACTCCATAGAAAATACAGTATTTCTTTTACTCAAAAATAACTCCGTGGAAATGTATGGAATCCTGTAATACTCATAACGTGGCTATAACTATACATATATATGCTGATGCCATAGCAATTATCCTTCAATTTTAACTACATGTAACCAAAAATTAGTGTCCTACAAAAATAGTCCAATATTAAAGAACAATATAGAACAAAAGTTTTATAAAGATTTCATAGGGAAAACATTTTGAATCAGTTGAGCCTTTGGCTCAAAGTGCCTTAACATGTAGGCACATATGGTAGGTATATTGTTATCTGGTGTTTTTATAGACTCACAAACAAGAATCATTCTGTCTTGCCAGTTAAAACAGCTCATGTAATTTGGCTTATTGCAAGCTTTCAAATGTTCCCACAAACAAGAAAGCCAATCCTCTCACCCTCCTAACACATCATCACCACCCCTGACTTAACAACAGCCTGATGGTTGATGCAGGCAGGGTATCCTGACATTGCAAAGATGTGGCACTGTACGTTTACAGTAAGACCTTGTTACTGACAGAATCAGTGCTTTTGAACCAATAAGTAATTGCTATGGGAATCCATTTTCAAAATGCAGTGCTGTATACTACTCTTCTACAATTTTAAGTTCAAAACTTTGCTGAAAGTTCTGCTCCACGAGTTCTTTCCCTATGCATTCATAAGGCCATTAAATGGATTGGACTAATCAAACACTTCGGCATCTCACAGCTAAGTGAAACTTCTGTAAACCAGTGGCACACAATCCTAATATCAAGTTACACAAAGCTAAAGCAAAATTTCAGCCTTCATCTTTGGATTTCATGTTCATGGGAATACTGAAATGCATTCTATGTCTACAACTTCTTGCAAAGTTACATATAAAAATATATATATATGTGGTAAACCACAATCTCCACAGTTCATGCATTTCTTAGTAAGTTCCTGAAAAGAGAAAATGCAACTGGAGCTTGCTGTCTGTTATGAACTTGTACAGATACTGTATGTAGAGGAAATTTATCAAAGCTGTCCAATTCTTGCTGGAAATTAGCTTCTTATTATGAGTAATAGTTTATTTACTATTAACTTGGTAAATACAGATAGTAAATATTTATGAATATAAAATGCAAGCCATCAACAGCTTACTTTTGCTGAGACAGATTCTCAGTATGTACAAACTTGTCACTGACAAAAGTGTTCCTTGTCCTGTAACTGTAAATAAGCATTCCTGACTGGTAAACACTCAACCCTACTTTAACTTAGTGTTTTCCCTCTTTATGGGTTTATTCCTGCTCCCATGTAAGTCAACTGAAAATTCTCATTCCTCTCAGTGGAACAGGACTAGACAATTACGTGCTTTTAATGTGTTACAGTTTAGTCAGATCCTCCCTCAGTATATAGAATAGTAACACATAATGATGTCAAAACCCACTTCTTCTGAAAAGTATTTTTATCATAATTTTTGAAATTATGATACAGGAATACTGAAGATTTGGGTCTTAGGTTTGGCAATCACTGCTTGATAGCTGAACTGTCTTAACATCCTCACCAACTTTCTACTTTAGTTAAAAGCATATTGCCCACAAATGTTACTACATAGTATGAACTACATAAAAGGCTATTTTCCATATACTGTTACAGGGGTTACATAGTGTAGCCTATATAGCTGTAGTAAGCTTTTTGCCTTCCTTCCTATACATTGTAACATCACAGGATAAAAGGCTGTATTTAAAATCAATGTCATAACAATATGTTTAGCCATACAGCTGCACTTTACAGCACTGGTCTCTTGGTATGCTGCCATACGAAATAGAAAGAAAAGTAACAAATAGTAAATGCTAGCTTCAAACTGGCACGTATTTCTGACTGCTATGTTAAAGCAGACAGAAGGATGTTGAGTTCCAACGATAAATCCACAATGTGTTTTTCTAGCATTACTGCCTATGAATCTAGGAAGTTAACACAATAGGAGGCCACTGTACAGCTAGGGTAAAGAAAAGCCCCACATGAAATATAAGCAAAAAGGAAATAAGGAAGCAAACAGATGGAGCACACAACAGGAGAACAGCTAGTGAAGTACAGCAAGCAGAAGTTCCACGTTATTGAAAAAACCAAATACTTCAGGGAGAAGTTGGTGAGTAAAATTCAGTCAGGGGCTTTTTTCTTCTACCTTGTACCCAGGAACTGACTTGGGTAATACAGAACGTTTGGAACCATCTTTTCTTGGAGTAGCACTTTTGTCTCTTGTTTTTTGTCTTCCCTGAAAAGAATCCTCCTGGTTGTCTGTGGCGCAATCACCTTCAGATACATTGCCAGACGAATTGTCCTATAATAAAAATACCATAGCTATATTTTTTTATTTTTTGGATAGACAGACAAGTCTTTCCTATGCCCCTTAGAGCCAGCTAAGGTAAGAGAAGGATACATCATTCCTTCTGCAAAAGCATGGGGTTTATCACAATCCAGAACACCTTTGTTCACAACATTCATAATCTGTTTTTTTCTGGTTTAAGACACTGGCATCAGCAACAGCAGTCATGTTTTTCAGCTGGTCTTGGTACCAGTGTGGGAAGCCAACAGTGTAATTCTTTGAACCATTTTCCATTAGAAGCCAGAAAGAAATCCCCTAAATGCAAGATGCCGTTTACAACGTAAAGGGCCAACATAAAGTTAAAAATGCCCTTTTCATGTATTTAAGCTGTACAAGCACTGCCTTGAATTAAACATGTGAAGGTTTTTTTCTGCCACCCTCATCTACTATTTTCACCAGGAGCAATCTAAACATTTAATTTGGACTGCAGCAGAATAATGCCATCAGTGGCAAAACACACTTCCATATTTAATATAGAACCAAACAACGGAATTTATTTTGCAGTTTAAAGCCTTTTTTTTTTTTTTGAGGAATGAGGAGGCAAGAAAGAGGGGAAGAGGTTCAAAGAGGGTGAGAAATCAATGTAAGCATAATTAAGAGCAGCAGCACAAGACTTTTCTCAGAAAAGTGTTAATAAAGGCTTCCAAAAAGCTCCAGAAGGAAGCAGTGTGATTAATCACATTTATTACAATAAAACCCAAGAGGCCAAATAACAATGGTGCCCTACAGTAAAACACACTCTGTAAAAACACAATAGTAATCAGCCTGTGCCCCAGATCCTAAAATCAAAACAGATAAAACAGACACAGGGCAAATGGAGGAGTGTAACACAAAAGCAGATCAAACGATGAGGCAACAATAAATGGTATGTATCACCATTATTTTAGAGGAAGGGTTATTTAGAATAGACCCACTAAAACACTACAGAGGAGAAAACTGCTACCAACTCCAACAACGTGGGGAGGGTTCGGGGGGTGAAAGAGAAAAAGGTGTAAAGCATATTGTGGGACTCACCAGGGAGATCTGACAAATGGTAGGCAGCCCAAATCTGACAATGTCTCACTTCTGTGTTTTTTCTGAGCTATATGCCCCCTTCCATGACTAACTAGCTAAGAACTCCTGCTCCCATAGCCAAAACCACATCATAGGAATCTGACTGTCCATTTTCCACACTTTTCAAACTCAGGGACATTTTTCCTTCTGCATTCTGACACAAAAAAAAAGATTTCTGAGCCTCTGTGAAAAATCAAAGGATAGTCTGCTTGGTCCAGTTACTTTTCTTTACCATTAATGACAATGGAAGTCAGTGGAAAAGGAAACTGGGAAAAAATGGTTAAAGACCAACTGACCAACTATAAAAAAGCTGGAGTGTGAGTAAATCAAAAATTTGAGTTGACATTTAGCATGTTGTGTTTATATGATTTCTTCTTCCCAAAAAAATGCAAGCAGAAACTGTGTATTAAACACCCATCTCGTTTTGTTAACCTACAAGCTGACCTCTTCCATTCTTCTTCAATTTTAAGTATCTTACGAAATTCAAAGAAGATGAGTATTTACATGCCAAAATTTAGAATTGTACATACCCACCGTCAGTCATGTTCATCAATCACACTAGGAATTGCTAAATGCACTGTGACATTCCACTGCTGTTAAAGTTAAGGTTAAACTTCTGGAAAGAGATTGTCACCAACATACAAACTGCACCAATACACCAATGGTTCAGTTGTACTAAGCTAATTTGAAACTCAGCTAGCTCTCGAGCATTTAAAACACTATCAAGGTATATATGCAAAAGCTTCCCTTAAGTTTCAGCTAACAGTTAATTTTGTATTTGCATAAGTGCACAGAACATAAACATCTTCTAAAATATATATTGAAAAGCAAAAACACCAGTGCTTTTTACCTTCTTTTTAAATTGAAATTAAATAACTTCTTCTATAGTGAGTACCTGCTGCTTCCACATCACAAAAAGAAAAAGTTATGAGGTTATCAACACCTTTGCTTTGGGGGACAGATTCTGTGGGACTTCAAACAGCAAAATATACTGTGACCTGAACTACAATGCTCATTCTCCTCAGAAATGCCAGCAACTTCCCTTTGAAAAAAGGGCATAATGAAAAGCTGCACTGGGAAGTTTCTTGCAAATTTCTTTAAACAAAACAGAACAAACAAAAAGAAAAGAAAAAAAAGGCCTGAAATTTCAAATATTTGTTCAATTTACTTTGAAAATGGACCAAAACAGAAAGCTGGAGAACAATGTTATGAAATAAACAAAAGTACTTAAAATGGTCTTCCCTTCATTTTGCAAATGTTAGAAGATTCTACAAAGAAACTAGTTAAACTAACAAAAGTGAAGGAAAGGATTTTTTGTTCAAGAATACTTTCAATTTATCTCACCGAATTGCCTTTGGTTTTCCGTTTTTCATCACCTCGCCCTTCCTCTGCATCATCTGAATCTCCATCGCTGTCCAAGGCAGGCAGCTCCGGATCCAAAGGAGGTTCATAAAGAGCTGTGTTTAATGGCAAGTAACGAAGTTCATCTGGAGAGTATCTGAAGTTAAAGATATAAAATTCATTCATTCATGTGTACTTTATGCATAAGCATTAAGTCAAACAATATACAGGAACTTCACTGAGGAAGAGTCTCCTTTTTTCAGGAAGGCACATAAAAACATGCAGTTCTGAAACAAAGGAAACATACAAATTTCTCCTCCCAATGTGATACCATGTACAGCACTTGTCTTCTTTGTAGAGCAGATATTCATGGAACACAGGAGAGTGTATTTCCAAAGTTTTAACCAATCCATGTTATGGTGCTCAACAGACCATACACTTTGTTTATGAATGTACAGTGCCCCATGATGTGTACAATTCTAATCCAGGGCACACAAACATGTCCAAAGCAAAGTAAAGAATACAGATGTATAGCTGATTATTGAGAACAAAACAATGCATATGAAAATATAATTTCAGAAGGATGTGAAGATCCAATCCTACTGCTTATAACCAGATACAGCTTAACATGCTTAACATTTTCTTTCTAACCTTAAGGACTAAGAAGAAATAAAAGTCCTCTTACTGCTGAGGACAAGCATTGAAAGGAATAGGACACTATTTTGCTGCGAATTTTGAAAGGTCATGTCCTTCACTGAGATGGAAAAACAGCTGCACTTGCAGTTTACAAGTGCAAAGCAATCATAATATGTAATACTTTTAATTCAATTAATTTAATAAAATTAAAGTCCTTCAGGAACATCCTGTAACATGAAGATTTATGTCAACAGTCAAGTAAAACATTTTTCATGAAATGCAAAGATCCAGTTTACAATGTCTTTCTCTCTCACTTACAAATCCAACATCAAACTTAACCCATAAGACCAATTTTTTTTTAAAGTGTTTCTAAAAATTCAAAATAGAACAGCAAGATTGTCACACAGAAGACACATGATCACAAGCCAGCATTACAACACTTTGATACAGAAACATTAATTTTAGCACACGTGCAGAGGCAGATGGTAAGTAAACAGGAGGGTGGCAGGAGTGAAATCAATGTCTTTTTTTACCATGGTAAATACCTGAGCAGGACAAATCTCAGACACAGCAATACATCAGCAGAGGCAGTGCTCTTGCAGTCAGTACTGTGTTGTTGACACAAGCTGTCACACTATGCATCTTTAAAGACTAGCAAGTGTCTCAAGCAATAAATTAATCTGAAACCTTACAGCAAAGACACTGCAATGTTTTCCACCTGCTACATGTAGACAAAAGAGATGAGTGCAATAGAATTGGCAGTTGAAATGCTTTTAAAATACCTTTTGTAGTACTCCTGGAACTGGCCGGGTATGAGAGCCACTGGATAAGGACTAACCTTTGTTCTCTCTGTAGGCAAGATTTTGTATTTCCCTTGAGGCACCTGGATAATCTGCATTGTTTAATATAAAACAATGACATTTTTGTTTCACATACAAACTGTTGAGCCTCCCTCACCAACTATTACCCCCAATATTTTTTAACTTGCCTGTTTTACTGACTTGGAACAGCTACCATGAGAAACTCAATTCATTAAAATGGTAAGAGATCCCACTCACAAAACAGTATCATGGATTAAACCAATCATTAAGCATCTAGTGAACTGAACAAAGATTAGGTAAGACCACTTTATACTATGAAAAACGATTTTGAAATTAAAACCTAGCAATTTAAATAGTAAACATTAACCATTGCGACTGGCATCTTTAGCATGTATTATCATTATTGGTCCATATTGCCTTAGAGTAGAAAGAACACATCCATCTAATTCTGAAACCAGACTGTACTACAAAAAACCCCATTAATCACATAAATATATGCAAAGAAGAAGCTTACACATAAGCCTTCCTTCTCTCAGAAGGAAAGAGAAGTAATTATCCATCATCTTGTCTCTAACATGGGTCAATACCAGGAAAATGAAAACTTTCCATAATTATCTGCCATGTAACAATTTGCAGAGAAAAGTTTTGCTTTACTGCCTTTATAGAAGCAGAACAGTATTGCTTCAAAATACCAGATAATTTTTTCAATCAAGCAGAGAGGCATGTAACATATGCAATACAAAAATAATATAACACCTAAGAAAAAACAAGGGCATAATATTGATGGGCAGCACACTTTTAAGTAATAGTTTTCTTTTTCACTTCAGGTATTGTCAGGCAAAATTTTGGAGGTATCCAAAAGAAGAATTAGCCATTTATATAAATAAACAACCCTCTTAGTCTTATGCTACTACTATCAGAATGAAGACATGATAACAAAATAACACTGAAATTTTTAGAGCTTCCTGAGACAAGTATTTTCAAGTTAAAAAAGTTTGCAGGGTAAATATATTTGAGATTATTATTTTAGCAGTATCACCAATTTAACAGCAAAGCTGTAAGCCCCTATATGAGTGAAACAATGATCAACCGCCCCTGAAAATAGTTAAAATGGTACCAAACCCAACTTCACTAAAACAATCAAGGAGCTCCCTCCTCACAATTGGTAAGAAATTTAAATCTGCCTACATGTGTCTGTAAATCAAAATAGGCTCTTCTTTCTTCCATCCGCTCTCGGTTTAAATTGCTGTTGAATTCTGCAGCTTTCTTGGCAGCTTTTTTAATATATTCTGGAACTTTGCTGGCTTCTACTTTCTGTGTGTTCTGCTGCTGCATTTGCTGGAATAAAAACAAATACATTAATTCGCATACATTTCACTATCGGTTTGAGAAGAGCCTTTTCTCACGCTCACGTTACAGATTTGGTTCACTTGAATGATAATTACTTACAGAATACTCTTTATAATGATCAGTTATTCGCTGCCGTTCTTTCTCTTGCAGTATAACAGAATACTCAGCATGTTTGGCAGGGTATTCTTTAATCATAAGATCAATTACTTCATCACTACGCAAAGCTGTCAGACCTAAAATAAATAAAAGCAATAATGATGCTATCTGGCAAAACTAACTGTAGGTTATTTAAATCCCACAATGACCAACTCGAAGTTCCTGAGCAGCTAAACACAACAACTTGCTGTGCACAATGCTTCCCATTCTCAAGTAGCAGTGAACTTTTGCCATTTAGCTTTCAAGGCTGATTAGGAGCTTGCTTGTACCCAAGGCTCGTGTCATTACTTACAGCTACAGACCCCTTCACATTGACCCAACCAGCTACTTTAACTCACTGGTGAGGCAGAACCTTTGTTCTAGATGGGACCTCCTGTACTGTTAGTTTCAGCGTCCAATGCTGGTGAAGGTTCATTACCCTGCAGAACCATTACTGAAATTATGAGGTTTACATAACGTCTCCATACAAATCGAGGAAGAATCATTATGAGAGCAATTCAGAGCAGCAAACTGCACACAGACTCCTGACTCCCAACTAAAGCATTTCAAGTTCAGAAGTCAGAATGCATCAGTTTGCAGCTACAATGCAGAACTCCTCCCATGAAGGTTCCAACACAACTAAACTCCAAATATGGACAGTAGCATGGAATGACTTGTATTACAACTACTGATTATAGGTGTAATTTTAAAAACAGGGGTAGTTAACTCAGCACATATCTCTATAGGATATAAGAGGCAGAATGTAACATTTTATTTCTAGTAATAAAAATTAGATATGGTTCTCTTACAGATAGCTAAGTTAAAAAAAAATAGAGCTGGCAGGCGAGAAATAAAGGTGGTATAATAAAGATTGGTAGCATGTAAGATGACATTACATTTTCACAGACTCATGATACACAGACAAAAAATCGTGGCAGCATCATTTAAACTCTCATACGTCCCAGTCACATATTATCAGCAGAGTAAGAAAACAGCTCTGTTAATATAAGCCTCGGCAATTACATCAATGCATTTCAACTACATTCAAGTGCCTTAATACACACTCTTCTAATTTCTAACATAGAAGCTGAGCCATTTAAGATACACTTTTCTGAGCTCCAAAGCAATGCAGCAAAGACTAATGTATATAAAGACACCATGTACATATATATGTAATATATACCACCATGTTCATATAGATATAATGCATATATATGAGACCACACAATTATGGTGGTCTCTTTTCTAAGGAAAAAAAGGTTCTAGAAGTTAATTCAGAATACAGCAAAATCCCCTCTAAGTAATTAGAATAGGTCCAAAATATGTTTGTTATTAATAAACCTAGAATACTGATACATCATGGCCAATTTACCAAGTTAATAATAAACCAATTTTAATTTCAGAATTCATGCTTTCACAGTTTAGAGGGATGCAATTCTTCTCTAGCAAACTGAACCCCCTTTTTCAGCATGCTGTACTTTTTATACTGTTATAAGGAGTCTAACAATTTGTTTTCTTACCTAGTGTGCACTGAGTCTCTGTGATAACATTTAGTTCTCTGAGGTAGAGCTTCTCCTTGTGAGATAAATCTCGCCTTTCTAAATCTCCAAATAAAACAAAAAAGAGAAATAAAAATGCGTGCAGTAACTGAAACTCCCCCACAAACAGTGTCAAAGTATTTCACAACAATTTTGTTTCCAGGCAGCTAGTCTGTATTATACTATTATTCGAAGCAACATGACAACTTTATAAACTAATTTAAAATTTAATAAACAATGTAGGAACATGGTAAATTTTCTTGACCTATAGTAGGTCAGGACCCTGACTATAGTTACGATTTACAGAAAAACTAAAGAAATCTGATGTGTAAGTTCAGATGCAGAAATTTTTACCACGCATTGAGAGTACAGTCTTTCTTCTTTCACCGTGACTTTTAAAAATAAGTTCCATAACAAAAGAACCAGATTTGACAATTCTGAATAATGAAAGCTCAAATACTAGAACCTCCACAAACATGTTTTTTAAAATTTTTCCACAGGGTAGAAATGTTACCACAATTCAGGAAACAGAATAGAGAGGTACAGTTATATAGTAAGAAATGACCAACAAATCACTTAAAAATAGAACTGACATCAGTTTTTAAAAGCTTCTTGCTGATCTAACCCTCAATCAGACTTGTTTGCAAATTTTCAGTGGCAATACCATGAAGTCTTGCATTACTTCGAAAACCACTGGATACATTTTCAACATGCCAGTAATGAAAATATAAAGTACAAGAAGTATAATCCAGGTCGGCTTTTGCTGGGTCTTTTTTTAAGCAGTTAGCTCATCCTATAACCAAAGAAGCACACACTACATCCAAACTGTTTACAGATGCAAGCTTTCAGAAGAAAAATTTTATTTAAAAATAAATACCTGGATATTTCCTTTTAAAGGAAGTCACACCCAAATATTCACTGACTTGCTCCTGAAGCATATAGTATTCTCCTGTTTCATCGGGTGGCCATTTGTATTCTATCAAATTTTCAGCAGGAAAATAACTATACCTAAGCATCAGAACAATGTTAGAACAAATCACAACAATCCTGAAGAACACTTACATCTCTAGAAATTCAGTAATTCCTATTTATATATCCATGAACAGTAACTACAAAGTTGGACAAGCACTTTAGAATACGGCATCCTGTTCACCCATTTCAAAAGCCACTTTGTTACACCCAACTTCACATGTATTTAGCAACATGCTAAGGGACAGAACCTGCAGAAAATGATATCCATCATAAAGGAGAGAACACCAGGAAAAGCAACTACTACAGTGTCAAAATTCATTTATGTATGTAGTGTTTTAAAAACAGGTCAACTGTGTTTCTGATTGTAAATCAGATGCAGCACTGTTTGTGGCCTTTTAAAATAAAATACCTTAAAATATGCTGGGAGCAATAGACATCTAGCTATTTACAGGACATCACCTCAATTCAGAAAGATGAATGAAGAATATGCAAGTAAAGAAACAAGAGTTAATACTTAAGCATACTGAGCAATAAGTTCAGACTTGCAATAAAAAGTGGGAATTGTAAAAAATGGTATTACCCAAGGTCTTGACTGGAAGTTTCACAGCTCCGAGAACTGTCCCCTGAGCCCATACGCCGTCTTTTGGATGGCTGGCTGCCATCATTGGAATTTTCTTCTGTGTCATCCTGAAATGAAAATAAATATTATAAAAATTAGACTACTCCGAAGGCATGTAAAACACAAAGCAATCCACAACTGAAGTATACCCAAACTGCTAAGCCATTCTATGAATGTTGTAACAAACTGCTCACTGGACAGCCTACATAACAAATTATTCTTTGTTATAAACTCTCTGCCTGACACATGGTAGGCCAGAAGGAGAATTGGGCGGCTTCTCACCTGTGGTGTAGGCAGAGTTCTGAATAGACAGAGCTGTAGCTCTGACCACCAAGTTCTTAATTCCTGATGTAAACTACCTCTGGCACTTGGTCAGACTAGCACTCCAAACCAAAAGCAAGTGCAGAGCAAAAACACCTAATCCTTGCTGAGAGCTGATGCTTATAAAATCAGGGAAAATATTACAAAAGCAACACAGGAGTTTATGGGCATACAGTTAGAATAAAAGGAATAGTATACAGTTCACAAAAAGTATCATAACAGCAAGTAGCAAAGACTTGTATCTTGAAATAAAAAAAAAACATGGAAAAAAACCCCAACTTGGTATTACAACAGATACAGAAAAGAACAAAGCTATTCCAAGGGAACATTCTGAAGTTCACTTACAGTGTCACTATTCAGATTTCATGTGATCAGTATAACAAAAGGGAATAAAGAGTGAAGAGGAGGAAAAAGAGACCTAAACAAAACAAAGAGTTCTGTAAAATCTAGAAGACAGTGACTCCGTTGATGTTGCATTTTACACTGCTTTGTTGTCCAGTAAAGTTATATAACTCCTACTCACATCAATACTCACAACAATCTCACAACATTCCTACTCACAACAATCTCATAGCATTTAGTGACCAACTCTGTCTGATCACAACTGAGATACAGAAAGAAGAGATCTTTGAGTGAATTGCCTACTGCAACCAGAAGCAGAGTCAAGAACGTAACAGTTAAGGAATTGAATCTCTAAAGTGGAGCAGTGTGAAAGAATCAATCTCCTAACTTCTGTGAAAAGTTTAAGCAAGAGGAATTAACTTGTCAGAAATAAATAAATTCAACTACACTTACTTATTTAATAATGGCAACAACGTTTATTAGGTCTACCTTTGCTAATGTCTTTCATTCTAGTATGTTTTACTTAACATATGACTTGAAATATCAACTTAAAAATGTTCCAGCAAATAAGAATATATTACATTTATTATGCAACACTGTGAAATGTTACAATCGAGACAGGCCATAAGCAAAAAGCTTTTGTCACCTCGATTTTTGGCTTATTTCTTATTTGCACAATTTTTTACAGATATTTTTCTTCCTCTTCAAGGGGCAAAAACATCTTTCATGCAGTAATAAAAATTAAAAAGCAAAATTTAATGGAACTGTGTTTTCTTAGTACAGTCATTCTTAAAAAAAAGTGGTATGCAGCATCTCCACTCACATTACCAGTAATGCCATCTCCTAGTGTTGCTGAGAATACCCTGCATAAATTTGGAAAAACAAAGCAGCAGCCCCCAATGAAAACAATAATACACTAGAGTATTTTGTGACACAGCTCTCTCATCAGTAGTTCATTTCTACTTCCCTCAAGAACATTAATGCACTCCAAATCTTTTTAACTGCTGGACAAAAACCTGAACAGGGCCAAAGCAACCCTCTGGTATACCAAAACTTCCAAGAGACTTCAAAACGTCTTTAAAAGACAGATCTCAACCTGACAGTTTCTCCTTTTCCTTTGAAATTTTTCATTTATTAAATCTGGTACTGTTACAAAGTATGAGTATCCATAACATAGAGAGATCGGTGTCCTCCATTTCCATATTTGCCTCCTTATTTGCTTAAAATTTCACGAAATTCAATCACATAAGTTCAGTTTGTTGCAGACGACTTAGTAATAGAAGCGAAAACATCTGCAATCTAAAGGCACAATGCTGCTCAAACACCCTGTTCAAAAAAAAAAAAAAATGGGACAGCTATGTGGCTTTCTTTACATGAAAAGTCAAACACTGCCAAAAAAAGCTCCTTTCTCGCCGAAAATGAATGCTTCTGTAAAAAGCCTATTAGTCCTTACGAAACATGGTGACGTTACAAACTTCTGGTACGTCTATCATTGCAAGATCGACGTAAGGCTCCTTTATTAAGTGATCGAGAAGCCTGAAATACCCGAGATGTGTTTCGAAGAGCGACTGCCGATTTGTGCCGCGAGTCCTTGGCGCCACAAGTGCCCGCGGTGCCCGGGAGCACCGGCAGGGCCAACGCGGAACTGCCCGCGGCCAGACCCAAACTTTCCCGGCTGCGGCGCTGCCGCGGTGAGGACTCCGCTGCCGCGCCGCCCCCAGGGAGACGCCGAGGGACTTTTGGGAAGGAAGACGGCCCCAGACGCGCACCCAAAGTTCGGCCCAGGCCGCGGGAGGCCGCCCGGCTCCCGGTGGGAGTGAGGTGAGGCCGGTGCGGGCGGGTCGTGTGGGAGGCGCGGGTCAGGGCGCCCAGGCGCGGGGGCCGCGCGAGGCCTCCCGCCGAGGCGGCTGTAGCGCCGCAGCTCCGCGGCCGCCGCCGCCCGCTCTCACCTTGAGGGACTGCGCGCCGGGCGTGGCGGGGTCGCTGTCGCAGAGGCGCGGGGACAGCACGGCCGCCATGGCCGCCGCCGGCTGGGCCAACAGGAGCGCCGCCGCCGCCGCCGCGCGACCGGGCCTCGCGCCGCGCCCGCCGGCCCCGCCCCCCCGCGCCCTGCGGGGAGCGGCAGCGGCCCCTACCGGCCAGCGCGCGCACGGGCGCGGCGGCTCCTGCTCCGCCCCCCTCCGGGCAGCCCGCGGCGACCCCGGCCCGCGCCGCCGGACCGGCACCCGCACCGGCCCGGCGCCGCCCCGCGGGACCGGCGCGGGGGACCCGCCGCCGCCGCCGCCGCCGCCGCCGCCGCTGCCGCGCCCTTCTCCTCCTCCCGCCGCTGCCGCTCGGGCGGCCGCGCGGCCCGGCCGCGAGCGCGGAGCCGAGCCGCCGCGGTAGCGCTTGGGCAGCAGCGCGGGACGGAGGGGCAGCATCCCCCCGGCGGGGTGGTCAACGCCGAGCGCGGGAGCTGGCACCCAGCAGGGCCGGGCTGCTCCGCTCCGCCGGCAGGCTCCCGTCTCCGGGAACGTCAGCCGGGGACGAGCTACGTTTGTGAACCATCAGCCCCCGCAGGAGGGGGGTTCGGGGGGCGGGGGGCGCACTCGGAGGAGCCGCCACGAGCGCGCTCGCCCCTGCGACGGAGGGAGGGCGCGTGCGGCCGCTCCCCGCCGCTGCGCGGTCGCGCCCACCCGGCTGCGCGCCGGGCCGCGCCGCCTCCCGCTCCCGGTGCCGGTGCCGGTCCCACCGGTGCGGGCGGGCGCAGCTGAGGCGCAGCCCCCCCCCCCCCACCCGCCGCGGGAACGACCCTCGTCCCGCGGGCCCGGGGAGGCGCGCGCTCCCGCCCGCGCGCAGCCGGGCCCCGTGGGCGCGCACGGCCCCCGCGCTGGCGAACAAAGCGCACGGCCGCGCCCCGGCTCCGGCGCCGCCCCCGGCCGGGGCTCCCCCCGCCTCCCGTGTGCGCCCACCCGCGGCCAGGGCTGCTCGCCGCCCCTCGAGGTTTGCCCGGCCGCGGCTCCGAACGCGCTCAGACCCAAGCTGGCCACGGGGCGTTGGGAAGCACCGCCGCCCCGTCCGCGTTTGTTTTCGGCTCCCGACAATAAAACGGACATGGCAAAGGTACCAACGCTCGATTTCCACACACGGCAGATCCAAAAGGTGGTGTCTGTACACTTCACAGATCTGCTGGAGTCTCATTTAAAAAAATGCAATCCCTGCTGCCCTTGCCAATTACGGACCAATTGTCAGTAGCCTCCCGGTTGACCCCATGGTCCTCCCGCCGCTGCCACCAGAAGCCCCTGGACCAAAATGACCTAACTCGCTCAATTCAGTACTTGTCCACCAACCAGACCCTAGGCAATACTTAACCAAAGCTTAAGACCCGGGGAACCTAATAACTGAATTTTGACTTCATTCAAGGCAACCGACTGGAAATTTGCACAGGTTCCTAGGACTGCAAAACACAGCTTCCTTCCCAGCCAAGTTTCTAGGCAGACTAGCATTTTATCATAAATACAACTATGAAAATGAAAAGTGAACACTGCTTTATCTTACAAAAAGCATGCTTTTAAGAAAACTGATACCTGCAACTGCACGTAAGCATTGGTTAACAGTCCTAGGCACCCAACAGACAAGCAACATTCAAAATTTTGCAATGTTTGGCCTTACACCAGCTGCTTCCACTTCCACAGCAAAGCATTACAACAGATGAAGCCCATATGTACTCAAACATAAACACTTCCAAAGCATTTTTTTGGGTTTGTTTCTTTTTTTTTTTTAACAGAGCAAAACCAAGCAAAATTATCTCAACTGTAAGTCAGTTTGAATGTGCCAACAGCAATAGGACAAAAAATTAATACTAAAATGATGATGTTTTGAAAATTTTCAAATATACCATGTACTGTGGTGCACGAATCCAGCTGTGACTTTCAGAGATTTAGTCGGTATAACAAGCCATTACCAAAGCCAGTGCAATAAATGTATCAGTTTCACATTTAGCTGAAACCCAAGTGTCTCTTTGATCATCCCAGAGGCATCTGCTGGCAACCTAAAGGGATAAAAGAGAAAAAGGTATTAGTGAACCTATATACAGCAGTTTTACTATTTATTTTTAAAAGAACACACAGTGCTATCTAAATGCTAATTAATCATATTAGGAGAGTTACAATGATTAACAAAATGCAAAAGTTAAATAAAATGAACAATTCCTATTCGATTTTAAATACATCTTCTTGCTTCACAGTAAAGCTCTCACTCTGACAGATCCAAAAATCTCAACACCATCCCCAATTCTCTCTTGTGTTCACTTGTTACACCTTAACCTACTGTAAGAGCACCCCTTCAAAAGCAAAAGAATGTCTGTGTGAATAGACATTAGTTTTGGGAACATATACAACTAAGAAGTCACATCCCCCACTCTTCCATCTCTGGCTTACTCCAGTCTACTTGTGATCATTTATTGGGCTCTCACCCTTTTTGTTAAAATTGTTGTCAAAGCTACACTGTGTGCATTGATTGCTGAAATAAACCTATTCATTGGGACAAAAAAGTTAACTTGGACCACTTCACTGATCTGTTTGCACCTACAGCTCCTCAGTCAAAGCACTGCTTAAGAGACAGTGTACTGTGAGATGGCACCAGAAAAGCAGGTAGATGCAGGCGCCTCACAAACTGGCTTTGGTACTGAAGCTGAACCCTTCAAACGTTGTTTCATGTAACTTACTAAACACAGATTGGTTTCAATCAGGTTTTAAGAACTGATGATGAACACTCCAAAGTAGAAGTGGTCTTTAACACTCTGTTAGACAGATAAAAGCATTCTGAATGCCGATGGGAACTTGGAATACTAAATTTATATACCAACACAGCAAAATCTAGAACCCTTTTATTTTAGGAGCTCCAAGTTCAGATGACTGGTGTTAATTTGAAGTCCCATGAGCATGTCTGGTGGCAGCTGCAATTACCATCCCTTTCCTTGCCACCCTTCTGTTCCATGTCACCCCACACTACCACTGCACAGAATTTTGCACTGAATGTGACAACTCAAACAGAGATCCAAGAAAAACAAAATTCTCTGAACTCATGCAATTGTACTGGCACAGCATGCAGCAGAAACAACTGGTTTGACAGGGAAGTACAGTACACACTGTTTACCACTTACTGAACACATGAAGAAAACAACGTTCAGAGAGTTAGGCAGAATCACAGCAGCACCTTGAATTGTCACCTGGCATACTACTACCCATAAAGAAAGTATGGAGCTTTCTTTAAAAAAAAAGCTCCAGGACCATCTCAAACAAGCTGCTGAATGTGAAAGAACACCTGGGAGATAAGACACAGTTCTAAAAGTTTTTTCCAATTTTCAAAAGGTGTAACAAATAGTATGTTTGCTTACAATCATTGCCTGATTTGCCTTTTCCACAATTAGCACTGATACCACATACTTATAACGGTCATAGTCCAGTTCCTTCACAGCTTTTAGTATTTCTTCTGAGATTGAAGCACACAAGAAGGGACTAGAAGCTCCATCGTATGTGGCTTCTTGTAGTTTATTCTGTCAAAAACAGTGTTGCAAGATCTTAGTTTTAATCCTAGTAGTCTTTTGCAAGTTATTTTCATAGAGTTATTTTCATTACAAGAACATGAGAAGAACTAATGAGTTGAATAGTCACTACAGATGATCGTTTCAAACAGCAAGGGATGCACTATTTTTACTCTAAAATGATTTATCTGTTTTTTTAAAGGTGACACACATGCCCAACCAATCTCCATTTAACAATCAGGGGTGTATTCTTCTCCATCATTTGGTCTCAGTTCACTGGAAAATAGTGCTACAAATATCTGTTCCAAATATCCAAGACATGTCTTCCAGACAGCAGAATTAAAAAGATTTGGTTGTAACTATTCAAAATACCACTAACAGCTTTGGATTATCTCAACAGATTGTTCTATTTCATTTTTGCTTAATTTGTGTACATAGCAGTCTGACTGTCAAGGATACCAAGTAATTTTTTTCAGGTCATGCGATATTAGCAGAATTAATAGAAATCCACAAATTTAATGAAATGATCTTTCATTAACTGGTTATTTTGCAGATTATGGTATTTTGAACTGTGCTATAGCTCAATTTGACTTTAAAAAGTGCAAGAATTTAGGAAGCTTCAGCTCCAGCTAAACAGCATATGCTCAGCAATGACCTTGCAGAGGTTCTTCTGCACTTTGCAAAACAGAGTACATTCACATTACTCTCATGTGCCAAAACTCAAAGACTGCAGAGATTTATGCAAATGTTTAAGTTCATGCAAATTACACTGTTCCATAAAAACTTTTGCAAGAGAAGCTACTTTTGCAATGAGACAATTAATTTAAAAAATACTATACCATTAGTATTGCTTGAGCTTTGTCTCTTAGTAAACAATCCTGAACTTTAGTACGTGGCTCTAGTCTGTATGTGTTAGGGCATCTTGGCTTTGCCTGTTCTGTTGGAGATTCATGATGTGCTTGTGTCTTTTTTCCTTTTGACTGTACAAAATAATAAAAAAGTCCACATCACATGTCAATATTTTAGAATTTAACGGACTCCAAATAATACTTTATGGTGTATAGTTAAGAGAAAAAAACCCCAACAACTAGTCTAGGAATATGTTAACAATAAAACAGAAAGCTAGAAACTGGTTATCATCTTCTGGCTGTTTTAACACTACCATTTTGCCTGAAAACAGAGAAGTGGTTGACTTTCACTCAATTTTAACATATTTTCCAATAAAATCCAATTGAACTTTGCCCTTCAACTCGGCCAGACACACCATATAAGTACCTTGAATCCACTCCCTTTTCCAAGTAGAACTACACTGATGTTAACATACCCATCCAAGACTGTTAGCCACAAGTTCAAGCTTTTCATTCAAACAGCCTACACAAAACTCAAAATACAGACTTGGTTTATTTACTACTTCATTTTACTTGATCTTATTCCTTGTTACTAAACAAGTAGCTCATGTATAGATGATTTAATTTGCTCATTAAAAAAAAAGGAAAAGTAAGCTCCAGTCTGCAAAGCTTTGTAATTTTGCTTGGAACTTAAAAACAGATCTCTGAAGATCACATTTTCTCCCCATCCAGCTGTGTACTCTACCTCTTCAACACACAGAACAAAACTTGTCCCTCTATGAATGCAAGAAGCAAGTCTGATGTGAAAATTCACCTGCTGTCCACCACAGCGGCGGTAAAATAGTAACAAAGTAGTAACAATAGTAACAAAGACAGAGACAGAAAAGCACAAGGAGCCAATGAGATCGTAACAAATGCCACATGCAAGGGACTTCCATACCAGCTACTTCCTAACAAACCACGTCCAAATTTTGCTGACTCTTCAGTCTCTGCTCCACTTCCTGACTACTGCTAGAACTTAACATGAGAGAAAATCATCAGTTCCTTTCTAGGAGATCAGAAAAGAGCTCAAAGGTGAAATAACATCACGATGCAAGGCTTATACTAAGAAGTACAGAAAAGAGTCACTTATGGATAATACAAAAGTCCAATGAGAAATATTTAAACAGATGCACTACTCAGGGGCTCACAAATCTTTCCATCTGAGGAGTTTTAAGAATCAGTGAAGAAATGCAGTTTCTTCTCTACAAAATCGCTCACACATTGGCTCTGTTAACAACTGTGGACATTACTGAAAAGCATCCTCTAGTTCCTTAAAAGCAGTGATGTTGGCAGCCTTAGTGCAAATTGTCTGCTGGTGTTTGTTGAATTCTGAATAGCACTTACTCTAAAAATGCAAGGACCAAACATATTTGCACTTAGCCTGAGGACACTCATTGCCTACTAACTGCAAGCTCGTGTCTCAAAAGACTACAGCCCTGACATGCTCATCACAGGTCACCTAACAGAAGGAAAACCACCTCAAGTCTTGCAGCCGAGCTCTTCAAATGGGTATCCCCATCCATGTGAGTAGAAATGAACTTGTGAAGAAGGGCGCAGTCCAAACAATGATTCTTTGCTGACATGGTTCAGCTTGAGCCACACCACCTTCACCCTCTTTCATTACTGATGGAAGAAAATTCATGTCTGTAGCACACAACTTCTTGCAATGGTGATACTTAAAAGTTTACCGGCTATTATTCGTGACATGAGTTTTCATAATCACTTGCAGGAAGTCATTGCATTTGCTAACGAGGCAACCAAAAACCTTATTGATTTCTCTATAGACATGGCTAGTAAATAAACCTACTCCTGTATATCACTGTATAAAATACAGAGTAAAAATCCAAGTTTTAGCACAATGTTACAATTACATTTCTGTAAAATATTTGCACCCTCTGTGAAAAAAAAAAAAAAAAACACTCAAAAGTTCAAGAACTGGCTGCATTTGAGGACTTGACCAAAAAGTGCCTGTTCTTATGCTATGTACATTGGCTTAACTTTGGACATATGGAAGGAAGTATGCTAAGAGAACAAAATAGCTTTTGCTATTTAAATGAAATGCCGTTTGTTAGTAAGTCCATTTTAACAGCCAATAGTTGTTATTTGGTAAAACAAACGAGAAACCTTTCTTGTTCATTCCTTCAGAAGAGGGCACCCGTCCTAGCTTAGAGCAGCACCCCGAGTTGGAAAGACTGCCCCAGCAAAGGGAGGACCACCCTTCTCTTTGCCATCACAGCAGCAGGGCAGGTGCGAACAGGACACCTGACCGAGCAGAAAGAGCACGAGCTACCCCAAACCGGGCGCTAACCAAGAGGGAACAGCATTCCTGAGACCAATTTTCACAAGGCCACACGCACCTTTTACCCCACGTTCTCCACGCGCTGTACTGTCCTGCTTAAGCACGCAAGCCCCATCCTTCCCTCCCAGCTGAAGCGCTGCGGGCTCGGACCGGCACCGGGTATCGCATCCCCCCGCGCCGGGGCCGCTGCCCGCTGCCCCCGCTCCCGGTGGTGCCCCAGCCCCCGCCAGCTCAGCCCCCCGGAGCCGCCTCTCGCCCTGGCGGCCACTCACGGTGTCCTTACTTCCCTCCCTCCACGGTGTACCTTCTTCCCTCCCTCCGGGGGCGCGGCGGCTTTCCCCCCCTTCTCCATGGCGGTGGCCGCGGTCCCTCTCGGCGGCGGGCGGCGGCCCGGGCCCTGCCCGCGAGGCGGCCGTGAGGCGGCGCGCGCGGGCGGCCGGAGCGGCGGCAGCGGCAGCCATGGCGGCAGCGGGCGAGCGGGGCTGGCCCCGGGGAAGCGCCGGGGCTGCGGCCTGAGGGCGGCGCGGCGGGGAGGGGACGGCCCGGCCCGGTCCTGCCCTGTCCTGCCCTGCCCTGCCCGGCCTGCCCTGCTCTGCCCGGCCCGGCCCGGCCCGGCCCGGTCCTGCCCTGCCCGGTCCTGCCCTGCTCGGCCCTGCTTCTGCCAGTGCCAGTGCCAGCGCCAGCCCGGGGCTTGCTGACCTGCTCTCCCGGGAAAGGTCACCGCCCTGCCCCGAGCCCGGCCCGCTTTACATGAGTAATAGTAATAAAGGGTGGCAGCGGTACTGCAGGTTTTGCTCTGGCCTCCTGTCCCTGACAGGGAAACGGCGATCGGGAAGGGGAAGACGCAAATTAAGGTGGACTGAATGATATGTCTTATGAATAGTGTAGATTTTAAAATTTATTTTTCTTTAAGTATGAATAGTGTAGATTTTAAAATTTATTTTTCTTTAAGTAGCAGGTAGATACTCTAGACGGCAGCTAATAGAGGTTTGTGGTGGGAACTGTTACCCTTGCTCAGTGATGATACCTATGTAAATATTTCCCCTCTCCTTGAAGCCATGAATTCAGAAATTACATATGTGAGGGTCAATTCTGCCACCAAATTAAAGAGGAAAAATATTTTTAATTTAACTTAAATGGAATATTTTTCATTATTGTTAATTGTGGTACTTCATTTTCAAACAATTTTTTATTGGTCTTGTTAATGAAGAAGTGTGACTTTTTTTTTACTAAATCAGAAGTATTTTCATCCTTGTTAACATAGGCAGTTTTATCTGTGCAAGTTTTTTTAATTTAAATGTGTGCTTCTGAATCTGTCCATCTTTCTGTTTAGACTAATGTGGAAATAGCATGCTGCTAATATTGCTACAGAATTCACATGTTCTTCCCCTGCCTGCCTCCGAGGGTCTTGCTGGTTGTAAGGATTGATGCTCTTGGTTTACTTGAAGTAGCATCAATTTCTCTGCAAGCTCAGAGATTAGTCAGAACATTTATATATAACTGGGATATTTTGCTTCAGTCTATCTTGTCATGATTTCAGTAGATATAACCACTCTGAAATACACCCTCCTGGCCTTGCGAAAATAGTGCGATTCTTTCCTTCAATTTTCCAAAGGTGGTTCTGGTTGAGAGTTCCTTTCACCACATGCATGGATGAAACTTGCGTTGCAAACCCTAACAGCTTGTTTACGGATGCAGTATTACTGTCTGTGTAGCTGTGCTTATGGGTATGTTTTAATAATTTTCTTTGTTCTCATGAGCTTTCTTGAAGGATTGAGCTTCTTGAAGAAGGATTCTTTCTTTCTGTGTGTGTTTGTTCTAGATGGCGTTGTTAGACTCGGTCACTACTTGTCTTTCTCAGCCTGTGCATTATGCGATTTGCAAACTTGGATTTGAGAAGAAAGACACCTATGATATTAACAGTATTTTATCTGGAAACGGTGAAGTCTGCTGGCAAGCTGTTACAGAGCATGTGTGTTACATTGAATCAGGTTGGTGTTTGCCTGTGGTAGTAGTGATACATTTGAGACTGATACAGAATTTCAGTACAGTTCACAGCAGTCCTGGCTGAGTTGTAGCATTTTCTTACAGTGTAGCGTTTGCTCTGCTGCAGATTAGAGTGTGTGCAGTTTGTATCTACAAAGAGCTTTAAATTTTTCATCCACATTTGGTATTTGGCTTTTGCTGCCCCCTAAGGTTCGTGTAATCTCTGCCACCTAAGTGGCTGCTACTTTGCTTTCATCTTGGTTCCTAGCTTAATATGCCTGTAACATAAAGGGCTCAGTTCTGCTTCTCTCCGACCCCATAATTGCCTTGTTCTGTGTTCTTTATATTCTTTCTGCAGTAAATTTAAAAGCCTGGGGCCATCCATATTCCTACTGTTGCTTCTGTTTGTGTTTCCCAGCTTTAGCTTGTACATAGAAATACTGTTTTGTTTCTCTTCTATGAAGAATAGCTGGTAGTTGTTTTTTAATCCAAACAAATTATTTATGTCCCGATGAACTAATTGAATTTTAATTTGCCAAATTGTATACATGCTATATATATATTTTACCACCTCTGTTATTAATTTCCAGAGGTGGTAAAAACACCTTTCAGTAAACCAGAAGAATTTATTTCCTATAAAAAGTGTCCCACAAAAAAGAAGCAGTGATACCACTCTGTAAGGTACCACATCCATCTGTGTTCCTTAGAGGCCATAAGTGGTGCAATTTGACTCCCGCTGAGCCAGCACTGGCTTCCAGCTTGATTATGTGGAATTTCTGTAGAAATTGTAGTAGGTTCTTTGCATTTCAACAAAAGCAGAACATAATGATCCTATTTACTTCCATATTTTCTTATGTTAAGGTTTTGTTGGGATGGAATTTTTTGGGGTTTTTGTTTTGTTTTGTTTTATTCAGAGAAGGTGCTTGATCTTACCTGGTTTTGCATTGCAGTTTTACTTTTCAATACATTTTCTGTGTGATGTTTTAGACAGTAAATTTTATTGTATTGGTTGTGCTAAAATAGTCTGGATAAAATTTTTTGTGCTAAATATGTACACAAACTGTAGCAGGTTTTAAAACCAGGAGTTTTAAAATATTGGACCTTTGGCAAGGTTGGTACCCTAATTACCTTCTGTTTTTCAATTTAAGATCAAAGTGTGGATTATATCAAAAGCATACGCTCATTAGGACCTGTATGTGAATCTGTTCATTTGTACTTCAAATCTCTGACCAAGGAGCAATTTGTAATTCAGTATGCATCATGGTTCCACTGGACAAACTGCACAGAGGTATGGAAATTTCTGTTAACATTTTGTATTTTGGCACGTGAACCATTTGTGGAAATTTAATGTGAGAGCACAGAAGAGATATCCATGAACCAAAATGCTTAGAATTCGTAACTAATTGTCCTTCTCTGATAGAAGCTTGCTTGTAATTTTTCTGACTGTGTAATTAGATGGTTGCTTGTAATTTTTCTGACTTTGTAATTGTATTTTGTATTAGACAGCATCAGGAGCTTTGGGCCTGCTCTAACGTTAGCTTGTAGGATTTTGTTTTTCTAATAATCTGTGCCTAATACCAAGTTTTACCTTGTAAAGTTATTATGGATAATTTTAAAGAGGTAAGGAACTACATACCAAGAGGTGTTCTAGGGAAGTTTCTGTCCAGGCATCTACACTTTCATCTCCTTGGCATGGTTTTCTTTCTACATTTGCATAGCAACTATCACAGAGGAATATTTAGGTTTCTGTGTGCTTTTGACAGTGTTATGTTTCCTTCTGAATACTGAACACAGCATTCTTCCTGTCCCCCATCATACAGGTATTTCTTGAAGTGTTTGATGTTTTACAATATGGACAAGCTACAGAAGTTGCACTTGGCTTAATGAAACTAACATCATGCTTGGAGCGAGCCTTGGGTGATGTAAGTGCCAGGATGAGGAGTCTATTGCAGATTTGGCTTTGTAAGATGGAAATGAGCTCTTGGATTTAATTGCATGTTGAAGAAAGTGATATTACCCTGTACTGTACACTAATAGCTCACATGCATTTTGAGTTGTACAGAGGTTCTTTTCTGGATCCAGTTGTGCTAATGGAAACATAGGTGGGGCTCCTTTACCAGTGCTTGTAGAGTTGCTTGTGTGAGTGCTGTTACTAACAAAGTTAATTAAAAAAGAGAAGAGTTTGATGAATCAGTGTACATATAGTAGGCCTTTGTTAGTTTGATTTATTTAACTGAAGTGGGGGAGCATAGCTTCCACAGATGATTTGATGGTGTATTAACTTCTGTGAGGGGTGGCATGCAGCTGGAAAAACGGGCTGCTGGGTAACTTGTTTCCTAGGGAGAAAGGAGAAACAGCTACTTAAACAGTTTTTGCTGCTGGGCTAATTTACAGCCAGATGAGTTCAAATAGCTGGTTGTTCAATATCTAGGGGGAGCTCTGGAGAAGGACATGACAAAGAAAGAGAAATGGGTTAACTCACAAATCAATTTGCCCAAGTATGGGGCATGGTGAATTCTGAAGTAACAAAAAATTACAAAAGATTGGAAAAAATATCAGGGAGAATACAAAGAATGGAAGGTGTGATAGCAGTTGAAACTTGAGATGCTGAGATTGCCCAACAAGGATAAAATCTAGTTTAAAGAACAGTCAGAAGACAAACCACAAGTCTCCTCCCTTTCACGATGACAGACCCTATAAATTTCTATGGTAAGAAGGAAATATGATGTCCTTGGTAGAGCTTATTCTGTTAGTTATGTGTTCCTGTTGTGCTTTATTGGTTTTTGTGAAGTATTTTGGAAGAGAAGAGCAGTATACATACAGACCCTGTGAAAAGCCTGATATGGGAACATTAAACAGAATATCCACCCTTTTCTGTTATATTACCTAAATTTTAATTTGTCATGAAATTACGGAGTTTAAAGGCTTTTTATGGATTTGGTCAGTTTAGTTTCATTACTGTTTTTACAATAATGAAAATGGTTACTGGATAAAATGGTCACATTTTTGAAATACAAAGAAGTTTACTAAATTGTTTATTATCTGTTTCGCTCTTTTTTTTGAATAGGTGTATTTACTTAAGGGTAACGATTGTCCTTTCCTCCTGAGAGACTTGCTTGCTCCTGACCAGCTTGCAGATGTCTTTGGACAAGCTGTAGTAAGTGCATAGTTTTGAAATAAGGAATAACTATTGAGTTGGTTTTGTTCCTACCAAATGGCAGGTTTCCAGGCACAGCCTTTACTTGTACTGAAGGAGAATTTGTAAATTCTGTAGTATATAGGAAAATATATTGTAGATATATTTTCATTTTATACATGTTCCAGTGTGGGGGATATATGGTAAAAAAATAGTGAATATTGTAAAGGCAAGCTCATAAGTTCTTATTTACCTTTCCGTGTGAAAAACCTGCATATGTAAAATTTCACATGTCTGGCAAGGCGATGAGCAAGCTGCAGGATTCATCTGCTTCATCTTAAGTTACACTACTTGAAATTGCACTTCCTGCACTGGCTGTTTCTGATAAGCAGTTTTCCCCTTCAAAAGCATCGCAGTAAGATGTTCTATAACTTTTACCATATTAGAATTTTTCAAAATGCAGGAAAGTAATGTGCAAAAAAAAAAAAACCAACTAAAATTTGGATGACATTTACACCCTTGTGTAAACACGGTAGGTGGATCTTTCACATTCAGTCTTAAAAATGCTCATTCTTTGTTAGGACAAAATATTGGATGTGAACCTGTGGAAGGTTGTGCTGTTAGCCATTCTAGTGGTGCCATAAGGATTATTTCTTGAATTTTGATGGCATGTGGAATATTTAAACTCTTACAATTGAAAAATAAACCAAAGTTTCCCATTTTGTGTAATGGTAATCTGGGAACACAGCTTTTAAAGCAAATTCCGTATCTTATGTTAATTTGCATTAAATTACGCTGGATTTATACTACAGGAAGTAAGAGCTAAACTTGATCTCATGTATTTGCCCGTCATAACTGTTTGGGATGTCTAATAACTAGTTTTGTTCTTCCCATATTATATTCTATATCCTGTACAAATAAGCTGAAAGAGTCTCTTTCAGAGAATACTGGTAATTGTAAATAATGTAAATGTAAATGAGTTTCTGTTTCTGTGACGAGCAGTGGCCAGTCATCTTGGCAGTAGACACTGTAGTTTCTCAATAACTTCTGAAGTTTTCTGCCAGGGAAAGGTAATGAGAGTAAGAACGGTAAGAAAGGCAAAAAATACTAGATTTCTTCATGCAGTAATCACTTTGTTTGTTAATTAGATGAATGTACTGAGGGTATTCATTGGATCTCCATATGGTCTGAACCTTCGTAATGTTTTGTGGCATGGGTTTGCATCACCACAAGAAATTCCTGCCAAGTAAGTTATCGGGGAAAAAAACCCTCCTTTTCTTGCCAGTCAGACTTGTGAGTTATTGAAAAGTGGTTAGTAAAACTTACTTCTCTTATGGGGAAAAAAAAATCCCCTGTTGCTGCTGCTTCTTTTGGAAATGGATTTCCATAGAATACTTCAGCCATTACAAAGATGGCCAGTATTAGGTCCAGTGGTACTATTTTGTACTATTAGGGAAAACAAGAAAACTTGACTTTTTTGTTTTAAAATCAGAGCAATGAGGATTAACTTGGAACAAAAGACAGAGGACTGGGGTAGAAGGAGGAGCAACAGCAGCCAATATAGAATACTGTGATGCTTTTTTTCTAATTCTACTGGGGGTTTTTTTTCATGCTTGTGAATGCAATTAATTATTAAATGCCACTACTTAGATGGGGAGTGTAGGTTCTGGGTGCTTTTTAAAAGAGCAGAAAAACCCCTTTGTGTCTCCAGCTCACAAATTGATTGTGAGTTTATTCTTTGCAGAGGATTTCTTTGTATAAGCTTTGCTAATATATTATGGTATTCTCCCTAGATACTGTGCTATGCTGCTTTTTTTAACTGCAGGATTGGGTCAGTTGTTACAGACTTATCTTCTGCAAACTAAATGTGTTTTAGTACATCGACCTTATGTGATCTTCATTGGCTTAGAGGAGCTTGATGCATTTCCAGGCAAGTATTTAACCATTAGCAAATTTTTTATTATCCTGTATTTGCTATTGTTTCCTTGTCCAAAAGTGTTGTTGAAAATAATGCATTTTCCAGAGTTCCAAGATTAAATCTTAACTAAGATACCTGTATACACTGTCATTAGATGGACCAATCATGCTTGTAGGGCAACTTCTTAATATGTAGGCAGTTCACTGACTATTGAGTAAAAAACTACTGCATTCTAAAATAATTATAACGCGCTGAAACATGAAATATAGCTGCTTCTAAAAGACTTCAAGTGTATGTTATATTCTTTTAATTATGAGGTTAATTTATGTAACAATTATCTAGTTTGCCTTTATGAAATCTAACTTTTTTCAGAATTCATGGGTTCCAGCTGCAAGGGTGCCCTGAGTCTTACAGGGAAGGTAGTGTTGAAGCACAGTAAAAGATGATGAGCCATCTTCAGTACACTAATGCTTTTCTCACGGAAGGATTTGATGTGTCAGATTAAAACCTTCTCCCTGTCTGCAGACCTTATTTGGTTTATTCCTACTATTTTAAGGCAATAATAGTGTGTAGGGAATCTTGGTGTCAGTGGTGATCATGGTCAATTTGTGCTACATAATCAGTGGAACATCTGTCTAAGAAATTGAGACAGGGCTTCTGAGAACCAAATCAAGCTGATAACATTCCAATAATTATGTAGTATAAATCCTATAGCTTTGAAAAATCACCTACTGCAATCAAGTTACACTTATCATTTTGAGCTTTCTCTTGGATAAGACATTTATAATGTGAATTTATAAGTATGGCTTTCATTACATGCTAGCATTGAAGTATGAAGTGTTAATTTATTAAGCTATATTTTCAACACAGAAAATTGATAAAATAGGAACAATGTGCTCATGTTCAAATATTCGTACTGCTGAACTGATTCTGGCTGAATAGAAATTATTCATTTATATTATACTTTTTTAAAGTATTTGAAGGAGGTAGAGAACAACTCAAGAGAAGCTGGGTCCAGTTGCTATGTAGCCTTTCAATAAAAAGCAAACATGACTTTTTTAACTGGTTTAGCTCTGTAATTTTATATTATCACCACAAATACAATCTTACATATTTAAATTCTGATCTTAAATATGGCTACTATTGTACTTGCATAGTTAAAAAAATTGGAAAACTTTAAAATCTCCCTTTACAAATGTTGAAATAATATTGTCTTTTCAGTGAAATAATTAAATTTCATTAGTAAAGTGTAGATTAGATGTAATCTTTCAATGTTGGTTTTTTATCTTGCAGATCTTAATAATGAAATACTGTCCATAGCTGAAGAACTTGTAAAACAGTCCAGTTTTGTATTAAAAATAATGTTACCATTTTGGATCGCTGCTTTAACAGCTTTCAAGCAAAGCAAGTAAGATTTTTTTAAAGTATTTTTTAATAGAATCTCTAAAGAATATATTCTGCATTTTTATATCTCCATTTGCAGATTCCAAAGCTTCTTACTAAATTACTAAACAGCATATAGTTATGCTTTGTTATGGTGATCTCTTGGCAAGTTTTTTGAGTTATGGCTTTGGTTTGTGTCAACAAAGGTTATAACTATATTTTGAAGCCTAAAAAGAGCTGTGGGAGATGCTTTGTAAACTTTTCCTTTTTTGCTACAAGTGGAGATAAATCTTCATATCTTAAAACACACATATTTTGAATCTTAAAAAAAGTGTATTGTTTTCCTCTCCCATGCTCCATCTTTTTGTGGGTTATTCTGTCTCCGAGCTTGAATTCAGTGGTCAGTTTCTGTTTGGCACAGGTAGTCATTTATTGTTTGTTTACAAAGTGCATTACAAAGGAATTTTGTCAGGGTTGTTTGGCCTGAGACTGTAATGCTGAAATGGTCTACATTTATAAGGAAGAAAAAAAATCCTTTGTATATCTCTGTTACTTTTTCAGGTATGCTGACAGTGTGATTCTTTTACTTCCTCAGCTGGAAGTTGGACTTAGATTGCTCTTCACTACAACTAATAAATGTCCAAATCGATTGCTAACAGCAGAGGTAAACTTATGTCTAAAGTCAATTATGATTTAGTGCTTACAATATTTTCAAAATAGTTACTCCAGAAGCACAGTGTCTATAACCAGTTACAGAGTTACTTCACAACATTTCAAACAATTGTGGAACATTATTTACAAACCTCCAGTTAAGATTCATGATTGCCTCTCATTTTTTTTAAATGTATGGTGCTAAAAAGGACTGAAAAAGTAGTGGAAGATTAGTGTTCAGAAACAGTAGTTTAGGGTGAAAAGCAGGCCATGATATATTTGTTTTAAAAAGCTCAGCACAAAATCCCGAAGTCCCTTTTTTCATTCATAAGGGGACTTTTTTTGCTATTCATGCACCTCTGGTATCTCATGCAAATGAATACATTAAAGTTAGATATACACATCTAGTTAATTTATTTTGTTTGAAAATCAAATAATATTATTTGTGTTTTGTTCTAGTCTTCTGCTCTCTACACCACTTTTGATGAGGTACTGTGATTTTTTTTTTTTAAAGATATATCAATGTCAGAATTTAAGCCATGCATGTTTCCCATTACTAGAGTTAAGAATGCACTTTCTTTTGTTGAATATGATATTATTTCTAACTTTTTTCCAAATAAAGAATGATGGACAGTAAACACTTTAAATTTGGAATGCTCCAGAAAATATCAAAATTAATACAAATTGTCATGAAAAGGCTACTTTCTTCGAGGTGTTTTTCTCCTGAAATTCTTCACTCCACAGAAACAAACATTCTGCCATTTTTCCTAGATTTTTATTCCGAATAAATACAAATAAATATTGTGAGCATAAATTGTCAGTTTTACAAGTTGATTGGATTATCTCAAGTTGTTTGTCAGTAATAATTAGGCATCTTGATTCTAGAGTGGCAGAAGTAATCACATCAGATTAGGAAAACTAGTTGATGTTTCTTCTTTGATAATATGGTCTTCAATAATTTCATGAATTTCTATTCAAATTACTTTTTTTCTAGATGCTAGCAAAGCATTTGGATAATGAAGAAGTCAACCAGCTACCCATAGTTCTTGAGGAGCCTGCCATGGCAAGTGTTTTGAAAATTTTATGGGGTTTTGTTGTTGTTGTTTTTGTTTGTTTGTTTCACTTTGTAATAATCTTTATGATATGCCTAATATTCATTTATTTCATATAGCTTATGTCCAGCAGCTTAGAGCCTGAAGTTTGTTAGCCTTTTTTATTATGAGGGATCCAAAGTCATAGCTGGCTGTATTGCATTAGAATATAGGACCATCTTTCTTCCTGAAATTATAAGCGTGTCAGGCATATTTGTCTTTAGACTTCTGAAGTTCAGCTGAATGGAGCAGGAGAAGAACTGATGCCTCATATAGGGAAATTTCAAACTTATTTCTGATTGCTTCTGGGACACATCTTGCGCTATCTGGGCAGATAGCACAAAAAATGTGGCTCAAACCTACCAGAGCACATTCTGCATGTCACTACCCAAACAGATAGTGAACGGGAAAACCAGGGGTGTTGAGTTTAGAGGTTTTTTTGAGAGTGTAGGGGAGATCTGAGGTTACTGTCCTGTTGCCAGAGGCAGTGGGGCTGTGAAAGGCCTGGGACACAAAGGTGAAGGAAATCTGTTGTTAGCGGTCACAGTGTAGAATGTACATTGCGAGTATAGTTTGCTTCGGGGTTTGAATATCTGAAAGCCCCTATCCTATAGACATGATCACATACTTGTCTTTCAGAGGTACTCTCTACACTGAATATATTCAATGCTATGTGAATACACATAGAATAGAATTCTGTATGGTTGGTGTATGTTTCCACAGGACTTCCTTTGGGATTTCTTGAACCACCAGGAGGGCCCACGTATAAGAGATCGTTTAAGCCATGGAGAGATCAATCTAGAAACATTTCCCAGAGAAGTAGCTAACCAGATAGTTGGATTTGCAATTACTATTCTCTGCAGATTCTCAGATGAGGATATGTTTTCTCTTAAGGTAGGGACCAATATTTTTCTCTCAGGAGGTTGTTTGGGGTTTTTTTTTCTGTTATTTTGGATACCAAATACGATTTTAGAGAGTTTTATGACTGAATCTTTCTTGACAACTGCTTTTTGTGCAAATGAAATATTCTTCCAAGTAAAAAATTGTGAAAGTGTGTTTTCCCTAATTTTGTAGTGAAGTACAGAAAGTTTTCCAAAAGGTTGCCCTTTCTTGCTGTACCTTAATTTGTTGTCTTAACCAGTTCCTATTCCTATCCTATTCCTATCCTATTTATGGCTGATCCATAAATTATAATGATTCCACTTAATTTTGTCAAACCGTATTGATGAACTAGCCTGCTTATCTGCAGAATTATCTAAAAGGTACATAGAACATCTGTAGCTCAACCCACTGAGGTATGTAGTGTGTAGTTATTGAGATTTTCTTTTCCTGAGCTGCTGTGAATAATAGTGCCTTGCTAATGGAAGTGTTATTTGTATCCATACTTACACTATGAATTTGTAAACACTTTTTGCTTAGCACTATGTTTCTCAACATTAGCAATTATTGTGTTTGCTCTCCCCAGTTTCCTGTTTATATTTGGGATTACTTCTTTCAATATCACACAGCAACCTGTGAGATAAATCTTCCATTTATTAGTTGCATCTCTCTTTTAGTTTTTCAAGATGTATTGTGTGCTGCTGCATTAAGAGAATACTTAGTTGCTTTTCTGTCAGCTGCTGTCAGGTTTCATAGTTAAAATATGTGAAATTAAGCTTTAACCACTCACTGTGCTGATTATTTCTTTCAGCCCTTAGACATTTGGAAGAGTTTATTGACGTCAGTGCTATAGGTGGCTTGCATAAAATGAAGGATAAGTCTAGGTCTGCATATGATTAGGACAGCTTAGAGAAACTGTTTTGCATTGTCTGTGATTTTGTAAATCAGGAACACATGGTCATAAAACCACTGATGAACTGTGCAAGTTGCTACCAATCTCGATTTCATCCAATTTCCCGACTCAAGAAACAGGTAGGTACTTCCACCTGTGAAAGCATTGTGGTCCTTAAAATTGTGGCTCCTCAAAATTAGTCTAATTCTTTTCTCTATGCTTTGATTGTCTTAAAAAAAAAGTTAAAACCTTAGGGGTTTTTTTGTTTGTTTATTTTTCAACACTTAAAGGAAATCACACTTGCTAAAATGAGATATAATTATGCACACTCCTGCTAATGCAATTGGTACTGTATTTGTGTTCTAGATCCCTAAATAGCTTTATTCTTACCTGAGTGTTTGCTGTTCTGTAGTTTTCTTAGTCTCTTTATGCTTTTTTTATGTCAGGAACACTGCTAGGTCCTGTCTCCAGGAATCTTGGATTAGGCTATTACTAAGTTTTTTACTGTATAAAGGCTAGCTGATGAAGATTCTGTCATGGTAGCAAAATCTGTTTTCCATTGTCGTGGTAGTTCTCTGCCAATCAGTTTAATTAACTGCTTGAGGATGTTCCTTTTATTGATTTGAGATTGCAGTAGACATACTTAGTTCTTTTACTTTTCAACAGCATTCAAACAGTAGGTTACAAAAGTTATGTTTGTTAATTAATTTTTAATATTAAAAAAAAATAGAATACTAAATTATTTCATTCCGATAAGGTTTTAGCAGGGAAGTGTACATCAAGACTTTTTGCCCTAATCTAAACCTTAACAAATAAAGTTGGCTTACACAATTATGACCAGTGAACAAATAACTTACTGCCTGTTGCAGCTTTTTTTCTAAATGGGCCACTAAGAAAAGCATGTCAAAGTCTATACTTTACAAAACATTTTCCATTATATGTTTCTGAGGTGCTGGAATGTATGAAGAGCATTCACTTATGGCCTGAATTGCCAACAGTGCCTGAAGAGCAAGTACAAATGATTAAAGGGTATGTATGTGCTGTGTAAGATCACCAGCTATAAAACAGCAAATAATTGCTTATTTTCAAAAGGACTTGGTAACCAGTGGGAAACTTTATATGAGATATTAATTAGAAAAAGAATGTAACAATCTGTTGTTATTTGGAAAGGATGAAGTCATTAATAATATCACTGGAGGAAATTGTACTTGTTTACAGCTGAGAGAAGAAACTTTAATGCATCTATCATATATTCAGTATACTGCAGGATTTTTATGAATTAATAGAGGATTAAGGGGTTCTGAAGATTGCTGACACTGAGAAAAGGTTGTTTTAGTTGGAGAAAGAAAATCATGCTTATAAGGTAGAGGGAAAAGAAATAATATTGGAGAGTAAGAGTGGGCACTGAATACACTGCTATCCAAAAAAAATATGCATCTATGCCATTTAAGAAATAAATGCTTACTGCACAGTTTTATAATATCAAATCTTTTTTTTTCTTTTAAGGTTGGAAGGAAATGCTGAAGCTAATACTTTAATTTTGATGATATCTGAAATTATATCTCAATTGCAGCATTATATGCCCCAGAATTGCTGCAGGTCAGATGATCTAATCAATAGTGTCCTAACAGAGAGGTGAGTTTGATGCCCTCCTGGTTCTCGCTGTCAGCTTCTATGTGAGCCCAATGTGAGAACTCTCAAAGCGAAGTTATTATTTCCCTGTTCGCAGAGAAATGCTTGAAATGTTGTAAGCACTTTTCTAGTGTTGCTGCTGATTTAATCTGAAAATTTTAGGATTGCAGCTGAGCATCATCTTCAAAATGAGGATGAGACATTGTGGATTTTGGAATTTCAGTAGAGATTTTACTTTGAAATTAGCCTGAAAAAATAACTTTTTTTTTTTTCAGACCACAAAAGCAAAATGTTTTAAATATTTGTGTGCTTGCTAGATTAGGTTGGTTTTAGTCTGGTTTGTGCTAAAACTGCATCAGAAATTTGTTTTAATGTGCTTGGTATCGCAGCCATGTGTGGCATTCAAAATGGCAATACGCCACCATGTAATTCTGTTTTTCATGCTTTAATATCAAGATTCAGAAAGAGAAAATATCTTGTTATACTTGATGTCAGACTTGGAAGTATGTTAGTTCCAATTATGTCTGACTTGGAATAATGATCAAAATAATTTGACTTTTAATTGCCACTCTTAGAGCAGCCTTAAGAGTCCCATGACTGAATGAGTATGTTGGAACAAAACACTCCTAATCAAACCCATTAGGCATGGGCAGCACAGAGCAAAGAGGATTTTACCTGTTGCTTTACTTATGTAACTTGTGGGTCTTCTGCTTGCTACCCACCAATCTGCAAATTTATAATTTGTGAGAAAGAAGCCTTAATTATTGAAGTGTTAAACCTTTTTCTGCCTTTATCACTTCAAGTCGTTGATGTTTTGCTATCTCAGAGACAAACTGAGCATGAGGGAGATTAAGAAACACTTCTATAAGAATAGAGTGTTCAAAGTGATGTGTGATACATTAGTGTAGCAGATATGACAGCAGGAAGATATTTGTTTGCTTTAACAAAGCAAGATCTGGTGTGGTGTTGATTAAGAAAACGGCCTCACCACCTGCATTTTACGCAGTGTTAAGTCTGCTTCTTGTTCTGCCCAGAAGAAAGACCACACACTAATGGGAGTACTAATTAATAGCATTTGTTTCAGTGAGTTTTATTATGGTGGATGTTAATTCATTGTGAGTTGAGCTATGGTGGGAGGCTTCAACCACAGCCCTGCTGTGATTTGATGTGTTCAGTGTATCATTTCAGCCAGGCAGTTTTGTTTATTGTGGTAGCGTTTCTTTGATCTGAAATGGGAAACATATTCATCATAATCAGTTTTGCATTTATATTCAATAAAGTGATAGAAAACACAATCACTACCCCTACTCCACAGATTCTTGGTTTTTTTCAGTCATGAGGTAAGGGCAGTTTGTTTCCAGGTTTGCTGAATTAAATCATTATGAGTCAAACCACACTTAATATGAAATGTATCCTATGTTAAATCCAGCTAACAAAAGATTGACATTGAAAATCCCTTCCTGTTTTGGAGGGTGCTGATGGAACTTTGTGATACACGTATTTGCACGCTGTATTCCCCGCGACCTGTCCTGGAAGTAGTGGTGGTACTCCGCAAAATAAGCACGCAGTGCCATCAAGTGTCCCAACAGGTTATTGCGGGCGCTGGGCTGAGATACACGCAGTGGGTGAACAAGACTCTGCGCTCTCGCCAGAGGCACAACTATCTACGGATGCTGAGCAGGTTGGCTGCTGGTTTTGCTTTGCTGTGTGGCTGAGTTTATGAGAGAATGGCTGCACGCTGCTATTGCTGCCTTTCAGTGGATTCACTTGGAAGCTTAAAGTCAACAGTGTTCACGTGTTCTTGTTAACCATTTCAGAGTCAAGTGCCAACCAGATTTCTATTAAGTAGCAATATTGAAATAACAAGAAAATCTCAAATTGGAGAATAATTTAATGGGCAGTGTTGGATTATGTCACTGTAAATTACAAGCTTTCAAATTAAGTGTTACTTGAATGTTAGATTGTAATTTTTATGTTTCTAGCTTTTCCTATTTAGGTATATTAATGCCATTCAAGTTTTATCTGATTGTAATAGGTTTAACTGATTTGAAGATTTATTCTACTTTAGTTTGCTGCTTTTTATCATTACACCTGAGTCAGCCTCTTTATAGACAGAAAAGATATGTTTTAATATTCTATTAATTTTTTTCCTAATCTTAAGGGCTTTTCAGAGTTTTACAAGTATTGTGTTATTGGCCAGGTTATGTTCCTAAAAATGTTAGCCATATTATTTAAGGAACATAGCTTAAACTGACAACTGATGATACACATCAGCGATTCACTTAAACTGTAGTTTATTATCTATGGATTAATGGGTGCTTGTGAGTTTTTCTTTGGAATCTTAGATCTTTGCCTTCTTTCCCCCCCTCTTTTTCAGTTTATAGTCTTTGTTTTTCTGGGATTTGCACTGCTTTTTGCTGAAGGACATTTTGTAGTCTTTTTTTTCCCCAACTTTGCAATATCCAGCAATTTGGGTTGGGTGCAGAAGTCTGAAGAATTTTTTTTTTAATATTAATTATTTGTTTTGAATTTGGTTTTAGTTTGTTTAAGTTTGTTTTTCTGGTTTTTTTTTTTTTTTATTTCTAGCATTAAATTTTTATCTCCAGTGTTGCGGCTCATCTTACTATTGATTACTCTGGAACTAGTCAGTGTTCATTCAGTTTGTAAGAAGAATCCTTTTGATTATCAGCAATATCTAAAGTGAGTATATAAATTTACTTTATGAAAATAGGAGTTGTCTCAGAACTCCTTTTTGATCTGTACTGTAGAGATTTTTTTGTCATTATAGTCATAATTTTACATTGGACAATGTTCACTCAAGAGCTAAAATAACTTTTTTTGAAGTGTAAATAGGGAATATTAATACATAAAAGCTGCATTTAACATATTGCTCACTTTACTCTTTGTGTGTTAATTAACAGCTGGTTGGATGTCACATACATTGCGAAACATTTGACCAAGAAAGCAAAGGAAGCCACTTGGGGAAAATTCTGTCACACACTTGGTCACTGTATTCTTTCTATGGTGGTGTTAATTGCAGTTCTGAAAATCATCGCATCTTACTGTGAGAGGGAGGGAGTGGTTGTTCTCCAAAAGCAGAACAAACCTTAATGCATCGATCATTCAATCATCCTGAGGGAGATTTGTAAACTTGAAGATGTTTGCAGCTTTGAATCAGGCGTTGTGATAGTCATCTTTTCTCTTTTTTTTTTAATTTTTCATTTTAAATCCCTAAGAGTATTTCTTTAATGTTATTTCTTGTAGGTTCTTGAAGTCAGTCTTGCAGTACACTGAGAACTTGGTGACCTACACGAGCCCTGAGAAAAACAAGTGGGATGAAGCCATGGAACTTACAAACAAGATTTTGATAAAAATAAGGAAAATCAGTGACAGAAAGCTAATGTTAATGCATCTGGCTACGTGAACTAAATGGACTTATGATTGTCTGGACATTGTTATTTCTAAATAGTTATGGAGACCTCATATTTGATCAATCTAATTCAAAGATAAACCTCATCAGTCATTGTCAAATTTTGGATGCAAAATTTAGTCTTTTTATCAGAAGGTAGCTGTTGATACTGGAGATGAATGATCAAGCTTCCAGAGAATGGGTTGTTTGTCAAATCCACTGAAAAATATTTACTGTGAGCTAAATCAGGATGATACAAGTTCTACTGTAAATAAATTTTGTGGTTTGTATGTTGTTCTTTTATATTTTTTTAATTTCCTACTGTACTGAAAAGTACCTAAGAAAAAAGTGTGAATAAAAGCTCTGGAATTTTTTAAATCCAAAAAGTAATTTTTGACTTTGGAATACAGATATTGTGTCAGAGACTGTGTTCAACAGGTTAAGAAATTATGAACATTCAGCCTAAAATAGTATTTATTGACATCTATAGTTGTTTTGAGTTGTAAACAGACTGATCTTGCTCTGAACTCTGAGGCAGAGCTGGTAACACAGTAACCAGTTGTTTATATATGAGGATTTAAAGGCAACAGGATGGAATAACCTCTGCACAGTGTGTGTTTGGTTTGTTTAATTTCATCTGCTCATTCCAATACATATTTAGTTAGTTAATTTCATACAGATTGAATATGAACACACACATGCTCACAGACATATTCACTGCAGTTTAGAAAGCTATTCTCTCATTGCACACAATATAAATTTGAATACTTTATTTCTTCAGAATAAATTCTCCCCCTTTTTCATCACCAAAGAGAAGAACTTCAAAGGAATCTGTTCTTCATAGGTTGAAGAACAGATTCACAGAAGACCACCAGTGTCTCTCCATTTGCTTTCTCCTAAGGAGAGTAAAACCAGAGGGTAGTGTCTGGAGAATGTTTGGCTCTACAAAGGATTAAAGATTCAAGTTACATTTTAATAAGCTTCTTTGCAATGTTTCTTGACTGGAAATCACAGCTAGAGAATTACTAGTTTGGTTTATTCAGTGTGGGGGTTGGATATAAACTAAGATCATATTGCTTCCTTTATGCTACCCTTGAAATATATCATGTGTGTTTGAAATTTAGCTTTGTCACTTTCCAAGGGTTCTTTTGTTGCTATGAAACTAAATTATGTGAAGTTTGAACTATATAAAATAGATTAAATGTAGAAATAGAGAATAATTAATCAAATGTTGTGCATGAGCCACAGTCTAAAATTTCGGCTTTTTTTTAAACCTGAGTCAGCAATTATATTTTTGGAGGCTTATTTTGTACTCATTGACTTTGCTCAGATGTATTAACTTTGTTAAGTGTGTCTTGGTAGTGACATTTATGATGACACTTGCTTTGATGGTGATAAGTATTCTAAGGCAAAAATCATTTAAGTTTATGTATTCATTTTAGGAAAGAGACCAAGAAATTAACACGTTTTGAAAGTACAGAAACGGCTGACACACTTTCTCCTTTTGAGAGTGCATTCATGTACTAAAAAGCACCTTATAGACCACAGAAGTGTATTTTCAACAGCATAAGTTCTCCTTTTGTTGCTATATTTAAACCTTGGTAAAATGATCTTGCATTCTGTTCACTTCGTTTGCTTTTACCTAAGATGGAGCACATTGACAGTTTCTTCTTTCCTAATTAGTGCCACAGATGTGATTTGCTGGTATAAGTTTGCGGTAAGAAGCATGAAGGATTTCTGGCAATTCTGTCAAAGATGCTTTTTCAGTTTGTTTTCCTTCCTCTGATGGGAACACTGCTACCATCTATTGTTAAACAAATCTGGAACAGTCTGGGACAATCCAGTTATTTATTCTGAGTTAATGCTGCCATTTGGCAGAAGGGCTTATGTGTGCAGGACTTATGGTTTATGACAGCCCTGCATGTCATTTGCATGCAGGGCTTACAGATTCTTCCTGCTGTTAAAAGACTTTTGGAATAGAGCTGTAGAATAAGTGTATATCCTACAGTGCACATTGAAGAAAAAAATGGCAAGAGATATGGTAGAGGTCATTGCATTTGTCCTTTATCAGTTAACTGGTTTTTCCACTTAAGTTACTCGTCTTAGCCATCTATTTTGAATCACTTTTAAGATACTGGAAAGAGACTAAACTCTGAACATTCATCATTCCTGAGAGCAAAAGAAGCTTGGAATAACAATGTATCTAGATATATCTAGAATTATACCAATGAATGTTTTCTTCCAAGTGTGGTATTTCATCTCAGTATTACTTGGATCTGATTTAATTGTTGGCCTTGTTTCCTGGGGTCTGTGTTTTCCTTGAGGTATTCACTCAGTGAATCTATATAGACACAGATGTGGAATTTGCAGCCCCCCATTAGGATAAGGATTGAATTATTTTGTTTACCTGGATAAAGCTAATGAGGGAGTGATGATTCTTAAGTCAGTTATTCTGAGTTCAATTAGTCAATTTATCACAGAATCAGAGACTGTGATTCCAATGCCAAGTTGGAAGGGACCCACAAGGCTTATCGAGTCCAGCTCCAGACCTTGCACAGAACCATCCCCAAGAGTCACACCATGACCCTGAGAGCATTGTCCAAATGCTGTGACCACTTCCCTGGGCAGCCCATTCCTATGGATGGAGAACATTTTTCTAATATCCAGCCTAAACCTCTCCTGACATAACTTCAAGCCATTTCAATGTTTGTGATTTTTGGTACCTTCTAGGGAGCATCAGGATCAACTAAAAGTTCACTGAGGTGGGCACTGCACAAGTACAGTGAAATATCTTTTATGGCAGGCATCTGTGTGTAGAAACAAATCTTGTCCTTTATGTTCTTTCAGTCATTGTCTAGTTTGTGCTCTCCTCAATGGCGATAGGAGGGGTTAGAAACAAAACCATGTGTTCTTATTCAAACATGATACCAGTGACTAAAAGTAATTAAAACCTTTTTGGGGTTGTCATCACTATTGCATTATACAGAAACGTTTACGTAAGAGACAGAGCAACAAATTTGATTTACTTTATCTTTTAATACGTCCCATCTAGCGGTTTTCAAGCAGCCTGACGGCCTTTGAAGTGAACACATGGTGGCAGTGTTTGGTAATTCAAAATAGTACTCCATGCTGACATTCACTTTCTTATCTCTTTTCTTAGGATGTGTATAAAAAAATCACGTTTTTTTCTAATTTCATCAGTTTTGTTTATATGAGCCTCTAATTGTGTCTTCCGTTGAAACTTGTTTTCTCATTTGTTTCAGATCACTTTTGGACAAACAGAATGTGTCTAAAAAATTTTTTTTGCAAACATTTTAATAGTTAAGTAGAGGTTCATCACATTTTCCACACTACTTGCTCAGGACTTTTGGAATTTGTCACATGTCCATCTGCTACCCCTCTCCTTACATAGTTTAAGAGAATGAGTTCTTTGAATCAATAAAGAATTTATTTTAACAAATTACTGTTTTTTACAAAACATGAGTATTGATATTCCTAAAAGATAAAAATTCAGATTGTCATTTATTAATTGCCACAAGCAATTTTGACAGCACCAAAAAAAAAAATTTCTCAAAAGCGATATATATCTTTGGAACAAAAATAATAATTGTCAAGGAATATGTTTATTGAGAAAATTTCACTAAGGTCTCAGCCTTATTGCTGTGGTAATGATTTTTCAGTCTGTTGAAACTGAAATGTGCTATTCATATGCTGCCCTGTGAAGAAGAGCTAGTTGAGCATTGCTTGTTGGGTGGCCTTTGAAAACCTTGTCCACAGTAGCAATTTCAAACCATGCAGAGGGGTTGCTGTTAGAAAAGATTTTCATTCACATGAAGTGATTTTTGTACACTGTGAAGTCTCGTGTAGAAATGTTGGAACACCCCCAGCAGAGCTTGTTTTTGCTTTACACTACATGAGTGCATCTGGTCCATGTGTGGTGTATCACCTTTTTTTCATAAATTGGTCTGCAGATGCAGAACAGATTTCTGGCTGGTGTAAACTATTCTTGTTCCATCTTCTTTGGGGCAGATTCTTTACTCTGGTAAGGATCTTCCCCATGCTGTTTCAGTTTCCCTTGAAGGGGGTTGGTTTCTATCTGTACATCTTTTAAGGCTTGTGTGTTTTCAGGGGACTGGAAGAAAGAGCCACGTACTTCAGATAAAATTGCTGTATAACAAAACCTAACTAATTTAGTGGCTTACATTGCAGGCAAATGTGGATCATGTGCGGGACTTCACAGCTACAAACCAAATTCTAGATTCTTTAATATCTTTGTGTTTCAGGAGCAGCTTCGCCTAGAGTAGAAATGAGTTTTCTTTTTGAGGCTTTTTCGGGGCAGCACTATAAGTTAGATCACTTAATATTTGCTTTTTAAATTTTTTCAAGGATCAATGGAAATCTCTTATTTAAGAAGTCTTTTAAGCCATATAGATTTTCAGATAGAAACTGAAAGGAAAATGCCTGTTGTTTGTCTACCCTGGGCCTCAGGCAATAGGATGTAAATATGGGTAGTGAATACTGTGTGAGATCAAACTGTCGTTTTTTCTGAAGGTGAGAATCCAAGACAATATATACAATTAAAGCCAACAGCCTTGCCTACCAAAAGGAGTCCATGCCTTCTGGCATTCTCCACTGAATACCTCCTCTGTTCCTCTCCCATGTATATGCATCTCACAGTTTCTCAAAAAAAAAAAAAAGAAAGCATAGTAGAACCAGCCAGCGCCAGTTTGTTTTCCATGTTTTCTTTTCTCTGTAAGGGATTAGTTGTAGTAACAGATTTCATGTGCCAGAAAGTGGGTGAACATTAACTATTTTGTCATGCACTGATCCTTCCCACAGCCCTGCAAAATTTGAAATGCAGGAATGGTTATTCATTAACATTTCTTTGTGTCTACAGGAAGTACATTTACTATGTAAACATGTTTTATATAGAACATACAGCTGTTTTGAACGAGCACTCAATGAAACATAAGAGTACAGTGCCTACACTGCCACTTCAGAAACTCTGAGATACCATAGCATTGTGTTTTGGAAGAGTGAACACACAAAGACTTGGTGGAAATTTCTTTAAAAAAAAAAAATCTTTGATTTGCTTGATTGCTTTTTATCTAAAATGTATCTGCACACTGAACTGTTAATGTGCAATATTTAGAAGTTGAGGGGGCGGAGTGGAAATGTGTTTCTTTGTGCTGATTTTTGTAGAAATCCCATTAAAGAAAGAAAAGTCATGCACCATCAGATAGTCAGTTTTTCACAGACTGTGGAGTATATTGCCACCAGAAAAAAAAAACCTTATAGCATGCAGAAAATGTGCCTCGAATATCTAGAAGTATCACAGGCTGCTTGTTCTGAGAATGTCAGCCTCAAATCTGTGAGGAACTTTACTATAAACCTACATCCCCGGGTAATAGATGGAATTGTCTCAGATATACCTCTCTGCAAGAAACTCCACTGGCTGAACTTCACTTCAAGAGTATTTTGTGGCATTGGGATGTTTTCTGAAAAGGTGAGTAATGATTGTTTCCCAGAAACAGCAGTCAGACAGAGCTTTTTGGCTGGGCTGTTGCCTCTAGGTGACTGAAGCTGTTTTGCCCCTTCAGAACTGCAGGATGGTGCATTTACCAAGGCACTTCTCACACTGGCTGTACACTGTTAGCAAGGGCTGTACACATGGGCCCTCCCATTCCAAGGTTACCGTTCCTAAAGGACGAGAAGCATGGGTGTGCTGAGAGGGGTTATGTGCAGCAGGCCAAGCCCCTGGACAGCTCTCCCAGGCACAGAGGGGCAGATGTGGAGGTACCAAGTTAGCCAGTGTTTGGACCATGGGCTGCTTTACTATGGGGTTGTGTTTGACCCTCAGGTGAGAGAATCACAGAATCACTGAGGCTGGAAAAGACCTCTGTGATCATTGAGTCCAGCCACTAATCCAACACTACCTTGTTTAACACTAAACCATATCCTCAAGTGCCACATCCACACATTTTTTTAAATGATTCCTGGGATGGTGATTCTATCACTTCCCTGGACAAGCTGTTACAATGCCTGACCACCATTTTGGTGAACAAATTTTTCCCAATATCCAACCTAAACCTTCCCTGATGCATCTCGAGGCCAATTTCTTCTTCTCTAATCTCTTGTTACTTGGGAGAGAAGACTGAGTCCTATCTGGCTACAACCTCCTTTCAGGCAGCTGTAGAGAGCAATAAGGTCACTCCTAATAATCCTTGCTCAGAAAAGTCCAAGATGGAAGAATGGAGTCCTGGTTGTCTGACCAGCCCTACGTGCACCTTTTATTAAATGTAAAGGAAAGGGAGGGTTTCTAGTAGTTTTAATGGGAAAATAATACTGCCCTTAAACTGGCAGGATAGTATAATCATAAGAGATGACAATTAGATGTGCTCATAAATTTTGAGCTAATGGCATCTCTGCAAAAGCAGAAGGTTAATTCTACATAGTTGATAAAAAAAGAAGTTAAAAAAAAAAAAAAGTTGCAGTTGACCCTTCAGGATACAATGCACTTGTGTCAACATGGACTCTGCCCAAACATTGTTCTGCTGTGGAAGCAGCTGGATGCCCTGCCCTCTGGTTTATATAGCGCCAAGGGGAAGGGGTAGGGAGAGATGATGTGAGGGAAGAGGGAGGAGAAAAACAGGCAGGAGGGAAGATAAAGCAAACCCAGCTCACATCTTCAACACCATGCTCTGAACAGAAAATGTTCTCCAGCTGATCTTCCCAGCGCTCATTTCTTGATATTTAGGAACCAGAATCAGCAGAGAAAGAGTGTCTGCCTCAAAGTCACAGGCACTGTTACAAGCAAGCCATTTTTCTGCTTCCTTTACAAATATTTTTCTCTGAGAGTGTAGGCAGTGATGGAGAAAGGGGCAGGGGAGGGAGTAACGGCTATTTCTGTCTAGCCTCTAATATTCAAGGTCTAATTTATAGTATTCCATGTAGCATGATGGTGTCATTTTAATGGTGTATTAACACTGAAGTCTGGAATATTTATTTGGTTGAAAATGCATCGGATACTAAGTACATCTCTGGGGAGATGGCTGTGGGATGATTACAGAACTGATGGCCATCAAATTGATGGCATTTCTCTGTCCTCCTGAGTCTTCTGCTGTAAAAGTGGGACAGGATATTTTCTGGTTAAGAATAATGGTCTCTGTGCTATCCTCGGGGGCAGATGTGGCCCAGCACCTGCGCTCTGGATCCAGGATACAGAGCTTCTACACAATTATCTTCCAGTTTGCTGTTAATTTCTATTCAAATTAATCAGTAGTTACTTGACATGAGGAATCACATAAAGCTTTAAAGCTTTATCACACACCATTGTTGTTTATTTATTTACAGTCTATTATTCATGCTAGAAATACAGAACAATTTAACCTGACTTGTAACCTTTCTTTTCTTTTTTTTGGCTTTAGTCTCCCATGTGATTTGCATATGTATAATGTGGGAGAGAGGGGTAGAAGGGAGGTTATTGTGGGACTGAATTTTTTTTGTTCATTATCTATACCATCTAATATGAGATATTTTCCAATAGAGTTTCTTAGCATCCCTTACTTTAAAGCAGGTGAACGTACTGAAGCAAGAGAGACATTACTGATCCCAGGAGAGAACAACCACATATGCAAATACATGTACTTGATTCATGGAGTTTAATTTAACATGAACTGTATCAAACCTATGCTGTGGATATTTTGAGAGTTTGTTTTCATTAACATTCAAGCAAGGTGCAGCCCTGTCTGTGGGAAAGACAGGATGTGTGATGGAGGGAGCCCTGGAGCCCGGCATCTGCAGCGTGGTGATCTATAGCTTCTGCAGGCTCAGAGCAAAAAGGGTGTGAGCCTGAGTGCACAGGCCATGTACGTCGGTGGGTCGGTGACAGTGGGGATTCTCCTGCCAACAGCCTTGCTGGATGGCAGGGATTGCAGCTGATAGCAATCAAGAGGAAGCTATCGTTTCCTTTTGACTTTTACAAACTGGTCTAATATAAGTTCTATTTATTCAGGTGTTTTTATACAAATTTTCCAAAGATCCTGAGTTTGACCTTTGTGTACATCGTTTCCCCTTCAATTAGTGAAAACCATTTAGAAATGTCAAGGATGGGACTAGCCGGGACCTCCTAGGTGCTGTCTGCTGCTGGTTCAGTCAACCAGATTGCACACAATCTTTTTCAGCTCTGTCAAATACCAGAAATAATCTGTCTCTCCTACTCATCTGTTCGCTGTACTGCTGTACCAGAACCTTGTTCATGTTGCTTAGAAACCTCCTTCTAGTATCCAAGATTCTTTTCACAGCCCATTCAAATTAATTTGTTCCTGTGCCAATATTGTCCCCTAGTTGGGTGGATCTGCTCTGTGTCCAATGTTTGTATATCACTTCAATGTATTCATCATAAGGAACCATATCCTTTCTCAGACTTCGTTTTTTTTATGTTAAACAAGCACAGCTTTTTTAGTACCCACTCATAAAATAGGTTTGTTATTTCATGGATGTGCCCAGTAACATTTCCCTGCACCTGTTCTTGTTTCAGTTCCTCATCTATACAACCAGTCTTGCCTAAGATTGAGGTCAGATTAACTGAAATAATTCCTACATTGGTGGCACACTTTCTCAACTCTAACATGACTTCTTCAGATCCTAATCCTAATTTCCAGTATTTGCATGATCTTCGCTTAACTCAATACAATTTTTCAGGTGATCATTCATCCACATGGGTTTGATGCCACCCTTAGTAGAGGTCTCCCTTTGGCCAGAGGTTTGATATTATACATAAATTTTGTCTTGGAAGACATTGCAGGTTTCATCTGAAATCCCAGTCAATGAGATTTTGAACCCAGTTCACTAGATAATCACAACCCAATAAAACTTTCAAATTTTGTCAAATTCCCAAATTTAACTCCTGTCACTTTATTCCACAGGGCAGAAGCACAAAATGAGGAGTTTGTGTTGTTTCTGTAAATGCCTGTAGAGGGTTTTGGATCTCACCCCTTGTCGTGGGTGATGCGAACAGGCACTGGAGCCTGTGTGCTGCTGCCATGGGCCGGTGCCCCAAGAGGGGCAGGTGCTCCCACCTGAGTCAGGATGTGCAGATGCAGAGACCAGAGCTCGCTGCAAGAGGGGTGGACACCCACCCTTGGCTCCATCCCACTCCTGCAGCGGCATGTTTGAACAAGAAGAAAGAACGCAGTTGGTAATGGAATGAGTAAAGTTTTACAAGGAGAGCAGGTGTGCCTGCTTGAAAGATAAACTCTTCCCCCATGCGAGGATAAGATAAATGATCCGAACTTGTGATTTAGTTAATGTTTCTGTCTTTAGCCTGCTGTGTACACAGCACCCTGCTGGATAAGCTGCCCAGAACTGCATGCCTCTGTATGCACAGAGCTATAATAGTCAGCAATATCATTCTCTCACCCCGTGTCCTTAACTAAACAGCCTTTAATCATTATACATTGTTATTTTATGTTCCTTATTATACAATGCAACAGCTACCTTGCATTAAAAAAGGCCAGTGCCTACATTAAATATCATCATTGGCTGTGTCCCGAGGATCTTGTTTCACTGCTATTTCAGGCTGTCACGGTTCTCCGGAACAGTATTTAAACTATGTCTGAATTTAGGCAAATGTTTTTTGTTCATGTGCCTTGAGAATTAGAGTTAATCCATCTTTCTCACCAAGGGAAAATTCCTCCAGAGGCATCTTGCTCTTGTTTCACTGCTTATTGATTATCACTCCCAGTTTGCACGTTACTGGCTGTGGTGTTCCAGCTGCATTTGAATGAGCAAAAGAAAAGCCAGCTGGTGCTCTGTTGTTCTGATTTTTATATCAGCATTTTGGTTTCAAAGACATTTATCTAATCTTATTAACTGGCTTTACCAAGAGGATTTCCTCACAGATTTAACTGGGAGAAAACAAATAGGCAGCAAGGAGGGGGTGGTGGAGGATGTCCTCTGTTATTCTGCACAGAAGCACATGCTTACCTACTGGGAATAAAAATAAATCAGGTTTTCCATTGACTCAAATGCTGACATGTTCTAACTAAGGCAAAGCTCCTTATTTTCCCTTATATGAATGGTCTGTAAGAAGACAAGGCAATGGGCATTTTCTTTCCATGCAAGTGCCGAGAACAGGCCCAGAAGGCACAACCTGCTCCAGAAGAAAAGGCAATCAGTGAGCCCATCCTCCCTCTCAGAAGAATGGGGCCAGGGGACTGGGGGCTGTGGCCATGTCCCCAGCACCTCTCTGCTCTCCCTTTTGGGTGAGAGATCAATTGTTTTGTGTGGAGCTTTCTTGCATGAAAAGCGTGACTAAGAGCCATGCGTACAGAGTGCAAAAATGGGACAGACTTGGGGAAATTAGTTCTAATGGTGCCTACACATTTGCAATCTCTAAGGTTGAAGATAGCAGGCATGAAGCCTAAGGTCCAAATTCCCAGTGAGACATATGGACAAGTCCTGGTATTCATAAATTCAGAGTCGTATTTGACATGAAGTAAAATACATTGAATGTATAAGCATTACAAGAGCGTGTAGTGACAGGACAAGGGGGAATGGCTTCCAGCTGAAAGAGAGCAGATTTAGAAGACAAAAAAAAGAATGTATGAGGGAGAGAGAGCCTAACTTTCTCATGAGTGAAATGAGAACAAATGTACCTATGTTTTATGATCAGTATAGTCAAGGCTCCTGGTTTTGGGCACAGGCTTGCTTGCATTCCTTCCTTTCTTCTTTTCCTCATCTCTCCCTCTTTTTCTGTATACAGATCCCATGTTTACATGAAAAACTTATGCTGATTCCTAAGGAATCTTTTTAGATTTACATATGTCAGCAATGAGGGGCTTTTAACTTAAAAGCTCTGTTTGGGTAGCACTGGTGGAGAATAAAGTACGGTCCTGGACCGAGTCAAGGGAGTGGTGGATGGCTCCTTCTCCTGGGAACAAAAGGGAGGTTCCAGGGAGTTATTGCCTTGAAAACCCATGCAGAGCAGGATTGGCAAGAGCTACTAAATTTTCCTAGCTCTCTCTACATGCTGGGAATTGTCCACAAAGGAGATTATATTATCTTGTCTGGAGGGAGAGCCACATGATGATGCATTCACATCCCATGCCCATCACACGTATTGCTATCCATATGGCATCCATTTGCCATCAAGGCAAAAAAGATTGTCCGGTTGATTCAGAAATATTTGAGATCACCTGCATCTCAAGCCCATTCACTCATCCTCACTGTCTGCCCAACTCACCTTCAGGCCTGGCTGGGCAAACCTTACTGCAGCTTCCAGTCTGCTCCAGCCACCTTCAGCTTCCAGCCAGCAAGGCTGTGAGGCAGTGGATTGCACAGGCTCCCAAAAGCTGGGAGTTCTGAGTTACACACTGTAGCCACTCTGGGAGCTGAAGGATGGCATGCTGGAGGGCACTCACCTCCTTCCAGTCTGCAAAGCCATCCTGCCCTGACTGTCACAGTAAGCTTGCACTGCCTCTTGCTCAAGTGTTTTGCGTAATAACATGCAGCAAGGAGTCTTGAGGACTAGTAGAAAAAATACCCCTATTTCTGAGGGCACATCTGATAAAATGTCCTCAATTAAAGAGTGAAATAGAGGACATCAGTGCATCCACCATGATGAAAAGCGACATGTTTTTCCCCAGTGAACATATCTCCGATAGCACCTACATTTCTCTAGGCTCAGCACCTGTCCTCATGGGGAGGCTGTTGCAAAATAAGTGAGTGTGTGTGAGGGGATGAATTTAAAACAATGCTCTAAATAATCTCCTTAAGGAGATGCCTTTGTCACAAAAGAATGTCTGTTGGTTGCTCCACTTGACTCTCCTCCAGAACCAGATAAATGTAGGCAGCACTCAGTAGAAAATGGGTATGTCCAAACTGGAAGTTAACAGAGTAGCCACTCTGGATTATGTCCCTATTGCAGCCATGTTCTGAGATGAGAACAACTTCTTGGTGCTCCAAGTTTTGCATGGTGCACCCCAAGTGGAGAATTTTATTTATTTTGTGAACTGATTATTTCCTTCTCTAGCCTATTTTAAAACACATTTAGTCAAACAGGGGCCCTTTGAAAATCTAGATGCTCAGTGTAGTGATAGCTTTTAATTTTAAAATGTGAGTCATTGTCCCCATGGTCTGAACCCAGGCTACCAAAAAGAGCCTAGCTGAAAAAAGCAGCCAGTGGTCTTCTTTTCCCAAGAAAATTGAGTTACCTGTCCTAATAATAAAGCTTGCATATTCAGTAAGTGAAGCTTTTTTGGGGCATCCTCCAAGGGATATGATAAAGTCCATGTCAAATTTTTACTTCACCACTGAGTAAGAAGCAATGTTTCCCACCTGTGAGAAATGTTTCTGCTTGTTCAGTGTCAGTCCAAAGTGAGCCAAAATTGTCTTTAACCAGAATTTTCATCATGGGATCTCTCACAGCCCAGTGTGAGGTCTCAGGAAAGGGTCTTGACTTTGCGTTGTGAGCTGTGGACTCCCACTGCTGCATATCCAGCCCTTTCCAAGGCTGCATCCTTAGGGATATTCTGGGGTTGTAGGCCCAGTACAAGCATACAAAGGCACAGACAAGCTTTTTGCCAGACTCTAGCATGGTGTTACAAACTGCTCAGAAGAACATGAGAGAAAGATCTGAAGAAGAAATAAGCACACACACTCATACCTATGTAGGTCTTAATTTTATTTCTTATCCTTCAGAAGAGTTGGGAAGGGGTGAAGCTCTCTAAGTTACTAGCTTCTTTTCCATCTGGCAGTCTTTTTTCAGGATCAAGGCTAGGTAGATTTGTTCCTTCTGTCCATAGAAGGTTCCCTGATTCAACTGAAAGTCCTGCAAGATTGTGTCCCTCCTATTTCCTCTTTTTTATTTGAAGCTTATTATTTAGTCACTCTTAAAGCAGTTTTGCATCCTCTTTCTTACTGACAGTAGCATTACTGCTGTTAATTTGCCTCTGTATAGCTGTGCCTCTGTATAGCTGTTGAACTATTTCTTGCCTAAGCGATCTCTAAATATTCACACTTTTGGATCAGCTAGTAAGTGACTGACAACAGCAGAGAAATGTTTCAGTTTCCACAGTAAAAGAGGGATTTCATTCCATCACAGTATTTTATGGCTTAAGAGGGCCATCTGAACTGTCTAACTTCTACCATTATGCTTGAATTGCACATAGATAAATGGAAGTGTTATCTTGTGCCACCTGCAATGCTAAAACTTTTTTCCTTGTTGATAAAAATAGATATAAATGTATGTCATATATATAAAAGTCACACCCACTTAGTGGAGACTTAAGCCCACAATAAAGATTTCCCACTTCAAATTGCACTTTGAGAAATATCAGTTAATTTTTAATAAATTTAATCCAAGAGCTTGTATCTTGTAGTGTCCTAGTTTCTTAATTAAATGCCATATGGTACCAGGTGAAATGCTTTGTGGAAGAAATCTAAGTCTCCTGTGTCATTATTTTGCCCTTATTAATCAAATGTACAGCCCAACAGCTGTTGAGCATCCTGTGTGCAATACTTCTTCTATATTTCATCATGGCAAAGTACCCACCTCCAGGCATGAAACAGCTACAGGAGTCAGAGCTTAGAAGGCATTTTCTAGGTTTGCACACTAGGCGTATTTCTGTTCTGACTTTTTGTGCATATTTAATCAATTTTGTGCAACAATCCAAGCAAGGTGAGTGTAATATATTTGTAGAGAATTCATTTAGAGTTTACCAGTGACTTAGGAAACAGTGACAAGATGACTTTGCTATCAAAGTTTACAGGGATCTGTCTGTGTAGTAGTTTGGAAGAAGTGCAAGGTCATGACTCTTCCTTTCTTTTTTTGCCATGAAATATTGTACAGAATGATGACTTGCTGTAGATGAATGCTTATGCTCCACAGATGGGATGTGACTGATTTAATGAAGTGTTTTAATTAGTTCAGGTTCTGTGGACTTGACAGTGTATCTAGACCACATATTTCATCTCATCTAGCAAAGAAGTAATGCCAGAGCTCAGGTCCAGCTTCACTTACATATAAATCTACTTTTGGTGTTGACTCCCTTCTGAAGCTGGCTATTCCTATGAGTTTCTCTCTAGACTGTGGATATTTATAGTGCCTTTCTTTTTCTGGAGTACGTGTGTGTTAAAGAGACCCAAAGCCACCCTAGTTTCTCCAGTGTGTATTCCCTCCCTTTTTCTTCCCCTTGCTCCCTATTCCCAGCCCTCCTGTCAAGCAGATACCCCGAGAGCATGGGCTGTGGTCTCCATCAGAGGGAGCTGGAGGATGAGCTGGCTCCCACCCTGCAGCACCATCGTCCTTTCCCTGAGGCTGGACTGGTGGAACATGCCCTTCACCCTCCCATCCATGCTTCCTTCGGTTATTGAGCTTGTGGGGAAGACAAAACCTGAAAAACAACTGGCCAAAAAACATTCATTGTTGGACCACATATTAATGAATAAGAACCGTAAATCTTGCCAGGATTTTTCTTGGCTGTATCTCTCTTCTCTTCTCTTCTCTGTATATCTCCAGAAATTTTCTTCATCCTTTAACCTATTTTTTGATGCCAAGTAAATCATTGTCCCATCTCCTTCGGTTACTCCTTTGAAATGCCATCATCTTGTGAGAGTCTGAGGAAAGACATTTGCCATAAGGTGAGACAAGAGCCATCACATATGCAGGAGTTAGAGGAACTCAGTCAAAACCTACCCTTGAGATAGTACCAGTCTTCTCAGGTTTTAGCATCTTCCAGCTACAATGCAGAAGCTGCAATTTTAAGGTGTTTGTTGCAGCCAGTTTACCCAGCTGCCCATGGGTGATGTTTTATACTCAAAGAGAAGTGGCTGTCATTTCTCTAGGCACCTCTTGTCCATCATCACTGTGTTATCTGAGCATGGTTACCACCCTGCATCAGCACTGAGAAATTTGAGCCTATTTGATTGAAGTATTTGCCTCCTGCTCTATATTTCCCAGCAGGTGGAAAACTACAGATCCAGCTTTCTTGAAGAAAACATGCAGGAACAAGCAGCAGTTTGACATAATAAGGACCCATCATTTCTGCAAATGACTGGTCACCTGAACTTGTTATTTCAGGTCACTAAAAGATGATACATGGTTTATGTGCAAGGACCCACCTGAAACACAAGTGATTTTGATGTGGTGGATTCGTGGCCTTCCGTGAAGAAAACGATAAAACTGCATTTGTTTACATATGTGCACTCATAATTTGTATAAACCCTGATGTTAAAACCCTTGCATATCCCTGCAAAAATAAATAGGAAATAAGGACAAGATTTCTGAATTTAGGATGCCTTTTTAGTGCATGCTCTTGATGGATTTATCTTTTCTGAGAATAAAGCACAATTTCCTTTGAAAAAAGAAAATCAACATGCACCATAAATGACAACTTGTTATGGATGTAAATATTAATTATACATTGAAATTCTGGAACTGTTTTTACTAGGAGCTTGTTAGCTTGTTAATTATCATAATTATCATACAAGGGGAAAGGGAAGAGAGAGAGAGGCTGATTAGTGTTGGTAATTTGCCTCATCCTTTCTGTGCTGTTGCCTTTTTTTTTTCATTTTGGGAAAATTAATTCTGTGAAATTATCACTAGGGTGCTGTGTGCTCCGGGACACGTCTGTATGATGCAGCATTGTTCTGACAGAATGCAGACTTAATTCCTGCTTGGCACCTTTCCTGTCCCTCTCTTCCATGCCGTGTTGGAGTCTGCCAATCTTGGGCAATGCCACATCGTGCACAGCTCTTCCCTCAAAATAAAACTGAATTAAAAATAGGGACAGACACCCAGTGCTCTTGAAACCTCAAACAAATATGGACTGACACAGGAATAAAGGAAAATTGTGGTGTTTTAATTATAATATAATAGAGGAAAATTACTTCTAATAGGCACAAAGCTGTTAGTGGATACCACTGTGTACCATAGCCATCCTCAGTGTTTTGGAGTGGTCTTGGAGTAAGATTTCTCCTCTTGCTGACTTTTAATGGACTCTGTTTTTTCTGCTTGCAGCTATATGGGTGGGACAGCCCTGGATACTGAGAAAGGAGAGGGGAAAAAGGAGAGAAAAAAGAATCCCATAAAATATTTGCTGATGTGAGAGCTTTATTTAACTCTGAGGCAGGAAAAAAATAAAGTAGGTTTAAATATATGTTTTGTCATAGAAAAAAATTGCCTTTCAGGTTATTTAAGGATCTGTATGGCTTCCTGGTTTGCTCAGGATACTCAGGAAAGATCTGGAGAAAAGGTGGCTATGAATCCACCAAATCTGCAAAGAATACAGAATTAGTAAAATTCCGAATGGCCTGTGAGCAACTCCAGAGGCACCTCATCTGTCTAGATGAATGGGTGATATGGTGTCATACAAGGTTCAGCTCTGTTCAGACAAAGTGTTGCACACTGACGGGGGGAAAAATGGATGTGCTCATATGCCTTACAGGGCTCTCGATTTCCTGCAGTGGCTTGGGGAAAGCAGCTGAATGTCACGGTGGACGTCTCAGTGATCATTTGGATGCAGAGCACAGCTCTAATTTATTGGTCAGGCAAGATGTTAGACTGCAAAAGGAACAGGATAGAGAATAATGTGTAAAATGCAAGCAATTAATTATGTAAGTCAATGATGCATTCACATTTGGAATAACATATGCGGGACTTGACACCCAGTACTCCCAAGTTTCACAAGAAGCCTGCACCAGAGCAAGACAGAGTTCAGAGAAAGGTGACAGGAATGGAAAAGAACGTGTGAAATTTCCCATCTGAGAAAAGACTGAAAAGACTGGACAGTTTACATTTAAAAAAGGTGAAAAAGTGGTGAAGTTGTATCAATACCATAAAAATAGGTTGTGATATACTGTTAGCAAACAGAAAACCAATTTGACCTGTGTTACAATTCAGAAACAAGAGATGAGTGAAAGAATTGGAAAAATAGTAATTTCAGAGCTAATTAAGAACAGAAATTGTTTAGCACAGGTATCATTGGCCTCAATGCCACCAGCCACCAGTTGCTAAACCTGTAACAGAGAGTGGTTTGTCATGGTAGGAGTGGGCTTGTGGAGTGAATGGCAGGTGCTGGGGACCATCACCCCTGCTATGTGCCCTTGGGACTTTCACATGGGACTACATTGCTCTGATCCCACAGATCAGACACTCAGTGGCAGAAGCCCATCCATTGCACTCCTGGAGTGTGCACTGTGGTTTATCTTCATTCATCCACTGGAAAGGCACTAGATATAATGATCACTCCACCCTGTGAAGCAAAGTGTGGCACATAAGGACCACAGGGAGAAACAATTCAAAATCACATCTCAGATTTAAATTCAAATGTTAATGCAGATACATCTTCTAAGCCCAAGATCATACTGACACTGAAAGTAAGGCTTGACATTTATACTATCAAGAGAAGGTCAGAATTATACTAAAGAAACTTGGAAGCTGATAGCTATTTATTTTATTTTATTTTATTTTATGCTTTTCTTTTGCCTTTCACTAAGTGACAATTAGGATGCAACATTATGGGTTAAGGACCTAGGAAAACACCTATGACAGAAGTCTCTGTTTTGTCTTCATAACAAGGCAATTATGGCATGAAATTAAATATTCAAGTGGGCTTCATACAAACTATTATAAACTTGTGCATGCTTGACATGCACTTCTTTAGATAAATGTCTAGGGTGTTTTTTGTGCTGCTGTTTCTTTCTTGCTCTCGGCCATAGTGCAGACTCTGGAGTAGCCTTTGAAGTTAAAACATTCATATACTACACTGAATCAAATAGATGAATATTTAAAAGAAAAAAATCTGTTTTCAGGTTGTCAGAGATATTCACAACTTTCAGAGAACAACTAGATCCAGGCTGAGGAGACTTTACAGAAGAAGCTGCAGGCAATATGAACACATGGGGTTTGAGATGACTGCTGTCACCTGATGTAGTCCATCAGGACACACACATAAGGATTGTTCGTGTGATGTGGGCTGACCCTGGCAGTGTGCCAGGTGACCACCAAAGCCACTCCTCCCTACCAAGTCGGGCAGGGGACAGAAAATATAACAAAAGGCTCATGGGTCAAGATAAGGCTGGGGAGACGTCACCCACCGATTACTGTCATGGGCAAAACAGACTCCACTTGGGGAAACTGATTTATTACCAAACAAATCAGAGTAGGATAAAGAGAAATAAAACAAAATCTTAAAACCTCTTCCTCCCCACCCCTCACTTCATCCCAGTCTCAACTTCACTCCTGATTTTTCTCTACCTCCTTTACCCCAGTGGTGCAGCAGGATGGGGAATGGGGGCTCTGTTACCAGTATAACACAAAGCAATTCAGCCCAGCTAACTGTGAGTTCAGGGAGGGGAACTGAAGACCACTGGACTGTTTGGTCCCTGATGGGTCTCAGCAGTTCCCCCTCAGTCCCTTCCCGCAGCCAGCACATCCCAACAAAAGGTCTTGGGAAATTGCCCTGCAAAGACCGTAGTGTGACATCTGGAAGATGCACCTATCTCTGGAGGAGAGTAGCTCTGCCATAATTATTCAGGTCTGATAATTAACTGGGATGTAATTAGATATAATCACCCTGACAACAGTGTGCACCTTTTTCAACAGACAAGGAGGAGGCCTTGTTGCCCACCTGTGTCTGATCAAAAGGGATAATAGAGGAGCAAGCCATTAGTGTGCACGTGGTAAGGGAGCTGGGCCAGTGCTCCCATTGAAGGCCTGATAAGTGATACAGCCGGGCATGGGAGAAAATAATTAATTCATGATATTTTTTTAAACTGTCTTTGCCATCATGATCTCAGTTGTCAGTAGCCAACCTGTTTGAATAATACCACATTAAAGAAAGGGAAAAAAAAGAATAAAAAAGGCAGAAAAAAAAGCCAGAGCAGCTAAAAGAGAAGAGAAACATTTTCTGCACTATCAGCAGGGTTCCGTGAAATTATTGTGTCTTTTTGTTGTAGCAAACAACAAGGGAACAGCTGAAATGCTCTGTATCCATCTGCACATGGCATCTACCCAAAACCTGCTTAACACAAATGCGCCAAGGCCCATGACAAGGGCCCTGTCCTCTGCTCACCTAAAACAACCAGGGCTGTGCATGGAAATCCCCTAGCCATGGAAGGAAGGCTTAAAACGGTGAGCTGGGAGTGTCTGGTGCCTGCCTGAGCCTTGCTTTGAGGATGGAGGTACCAGGGGAGCTGCACATTGGGAAGAGCAGCAGTGGGGCCTTGGGGCTGTGTCAGGGATGCCTCCACACCCTGGGCAGCTTTAGGTGAATTGCCAAAAGCAGCTGTTTTCTGGAGCATCACCACCGGCAGCTTTCTGCCTTCACCCACTGTCACAGTCATGCCCCCTCAAGGCAGAAACACGCAGCTTTCTCCCTTCCCATGGAATGGTGTCCCATCAGGCCTGCTGGAGAGCAAAATGGGCACCTGCAGATATTGTGTGTGGGGATGCCCTGACATCCGAAAATGTTGTTTTACAGGGTTCCTCTCAGGAGATGCTGCTGTCAGCTGCTGTCAGCTGTCAAGCTGCTGTCTCCTGCTTGCTGAGGCACATTTCACCCATCCACACGGAGCTGGAGAGAAAACATTTCCCAGAAGGAGACAGGCACACATCTTTGGTATACTGAACCACATGCAAAAAAATTGTATAAGAATGGAATCTTTCCTTTTCGGGAGGAAAGGGACCAGATCCATCAACTAAATGTCTCCGAAGTAAAATGAAGCTCATGCTTGGTTCCCAGATCTAAAGGCTGAGGTGAACTTTGTAAACCCAACATTTCTGGCCTTCTGATTCAGATCTGTGCATAGCAGAGGTTTTTCCCTTAGCACCTTTGAATAATCTTTCAGGATGACAAAGTATCACTAGCTTGTACCTGAACTGCAAGTCAAGGCTTTCTAAAGAGAACAGCTTCTCAAGGTCTCTTAAAGCAGAAACTTTTTCATACACTGTATATCAGAAATAATTAGAAATTGAATTGAATTGCTGTAGAGAATGCTGTTAACTGGCTTTGTGATGGGTTCAGTGCTACGTGCACATGCAAAAAAGCCATGCTGGCGTCAGAGCCAGAGCACTGATAACATCAATTTCTGGAGCCGAAATCTAGCCAGAAGTTAGTCTCTGTCTAAACCACCCAGCTGCTGCACTATAAGTTCCTTTCTCTTCTAGGGGTTGAACATGTGGGTCTTAGGCTCAGTGATGTTATCTACCCATGCTTGATTCACTCTTAGAGGGCAAGATCTGGATAACCACCAGCTTTCCCCATCTGTGCAGAGTGGCACAGAGACAAATTGTCTACAGTCATCTGCCTTTAAACCAACTAGTTCAAGGTACTTGGTATTCCCCCATCCCCCCTTGACACAAATTTTATTTCTTTTTCTCATTTATTTATTTTTTATCTCTTTCTCTTTCTCCTCTGGATTCTGCTGCTTTTTTCCTCCAAGGCAGACATGGGCAAATTACATTTTCATAAATTTAAAGACAGATGTGTATTTTTGTTGTTGATATCTTGAAAATATTTGATGAGACTATAAGCTGGTTTTTGTTACTTATAACCAAAGTTCCCTTACTTCTTTGTCTTCCCAGATTCACCTGGCTCTGTCTATGTTTCCACTTTGCTTTTTCTGTCTAACTGTGGACCCTCACATGTAGCACTGTGAGAATATTGCAGACCATTGGGGAGACTCCTCATCATATTAAGCAGAGATGTCTCAATGGACACAGTCAGAGTCTAAAATATTGCTTTTTCTAGATATTCCCTAGCATTTACTACCTTCTGGCAATTGGTGCTGCATTCATAGAAAGCAGGTGCTGGAGCAGCATGGATACCATTGATGTCTAGATGCTTTAAAGCACCATCAAGAAGTCTTCTGGAAGTTTTCTGAGTTGTTGGGGATTTTTTTCTACCAATACTTAGGAGTTTGGTTTAAACCTTTATGATACTGCTGGGGAGAAAAATTTGTGTGGTGAGAATAAGGCATCTGAGCTGGAGGGGAAAGCTGAGCTGTGCACACTGGGGACACTGCAGCTGCCACCCTGCCCTGCTGCGACCCCCTGCTCCTTGCTCCCAATTCCCACTCCCCGGCTGCTGCCCGTGCCCTTACTGGCTCTTTGGAGCAGGGATTATCTCCATCCTGACTCACACTACCACAGCTCCAAATGGAACAGCACCAAGGGGAACTGTAGAAGCTGTTTTAACTCAAACATCAGTTTCTTTCCTTCCAGTAGCACTGAGAGGATCAGCCAAGCCTCATTTGGTACATTTGTGCTCACCAGAGAGTCTCCAGGCATGGTGCTTCACCCAGGATCAGGTGCCCATACCATTTTGTATTTGTAAGGCATCCTTGTCCCCTCCAAAAACATCGCCCAGCTATCTCTGCTTTGTGGCACTTTGGTCAGAATGCTGGAGGGGAGAGCAATTTCCACCACTGCCTCAGACATGATACAGATGCCTGATGAAGCAGGGAAGAAAGCAGAGCTAACGACAGCCAGCCCAATTAGCGCAGCACCCTGGGCAGGGCATTTCATCTGGGCCCTGCGCACCGCCTGCCGGGACGGCTGCAGATGTGCGAGCGGTGAGTGACAGGCAGAGGAGCTGGGACCTGACTACATTCAAAATCCTTCCCTGAGATTTTCCTGCTTCCTTTTTCTCTTTCTCCCCTTTCACCACGTGAAACGCGCAGTGGGCTGTATATGCAAACACTGACAGATGGTGACACTCGGCTCCAGCTCAGGCAGATTAGAAAGGGAACTCAGTGTTCAAGGGACCAATTACCACTCTGTCCCCTCGGGGAAGAGCATATCAGATGTTTACTGGGGGTTAATAATAAATGAATTGAAAAAAAAATTGCTCTTCGAACACCATATTCTGTGTATTCATGTCAGCAGGTTGTAATTAGCTAATTAAATGCTTGGACTGACAGAACGGCCCCAGTGGGGGTTGCAACATTGCAGACCGCTCCTGAAATATGAGCAGGAAACATCTTGGAATATGTAGGCAGGAGAACAGTTAACACCTCACATTTAATGGGAAACTTCTTCCTGCAAAGGTTACTGGGAGAGCTGGGAGGAGGACTTGGACAAGTTCTGTGTCTGCAGAGCTTGCTGCCAAACAAGCGTGCGAGCGAGGGGGGCACACCAGACAAGGAAACAAGCAATCATGGGTTTGTGGCAAGCAAGACATAGAGAAAAAAGCATGAAGCATTTGAAATGAGTATAAAATTCAAAATTAATTTCAACTAGCTGATAACTCCCACCTCTGCCTTAAAAGGGTAGAGAGCTCCACAGTGGTGGGAGAGCTACCAGGAGGCACAATCTTCTATAAATATAGGTGTCCAACCATGTGTGATTAGTTTGAGTCATCAAAACCAAAGCTACACTTAAGGAACATGAAAGGCCCACCTTTAACCTCCCGAAGCAGAGGAAATGAGAAGGCACATTCAGCCTCTTGGCTGCCGTTCGGGTATTAGCTCATGCCTTACACCCCTGCCCTCACTGCTGGCCTTTGGAGATGAGAGCGTTTTGTACCACTGGCATGTCACCACGGCTTGTTTGCTTTCCTGGCTCCTTAGTAGCAGCGGGGTTGGGTTCATGAACAGCAAGGCACCTGGCACATTACACAAATAGGGGAGCAAAATCCATGCCAAGTTATGGCACAAATAATGCATCCGTCTGGAGCGTATCAAAGGAGGCATTTGCAGCACTGGCAGTAAAAATGATAGTGTCTCAGGATTTTTCAAGCCCCAGGTTTCTTCGGTCTCGCTTTCTAGACAGAGTGCTTTGGAGGTAAAAAAAATGCTTGCAAGGAAGCAGCCTGGAAGTATTCAAGCCAGGCCCATAAGAATCCACACTCTCTTTCAGCAGCTACATTTTGGTTGTGCAAAATGACACAGAGCATTGTTTGCCTGAAGCTGCAGCCTGCCAGCTGGTTGTAGATATACAAGAGAGTGTTCATCTGTCCCAGGGTCCTGCCTGGGGTAGGGTGGCTTGATGCTACAGGAGTTCATTAGAGATGAAAGGCTGTGTAGGAGAAACATGCTAAAGATGCCTCCAAAATGTAAACCATGAGATATCTACAGAACCTGAAAAATCAAGCGGAAACATGCCACTTTTCACCCTGCATCAGAAGTTGGGGGTACACAAGACATCTCGTTTGAAAAGTCTTTTTGAGATGTGCATTAAACCATGTATCAAGACAGAAGAAGAGCCAGCAGATCAGGGCTGCATGCTTGGTGATGCTGGTGTACACAAGACACAGGGAGGGCCACACCCTGTGTGTGTGAGGGTAGATGCTGCCTGCTGTAGATAGGTGTCATCTGCCTCCCAAAATCAGCAATGCTCTGATGAACTCAGGAGGTCTAACCAAACTTTTCTTTGCTGCAGCTGTGATGCTTTCCTCATGCCCCTGCTAGTGCTCTGTGCTCTGTGCTGTAAACATGCCCACCCAAAGAGCCTGAGAGAGGATGGCTGTGATGCACTGCTGCCAGACTGGGATGTATGTTTGCACTATGAAAGCTTGTTGATCTTCCCTTTCCTCTCTCCCCCAATGCTTATTATGATTGCAGAGTAAAATCACTGCTGTGCCATGTATGCCAACCTGAAATGTCCCTGCCTTATGCCCTCCCGCTCTTCCAGAGTGTCATCCAACCTTGGGGGTCAGTCTGGGGGGCAGCTGCAAGAATAACCAGTATTCTTTGCCTCCTGCCCCTGCTTGTGAGGGAATAAGTCAGGCTACTTTGCCCATGATTAATTTTTTGAAGACTTTCCTTTGATGAGCCGGCCTCAAAAAAACGCAGTTGTTTCGACTCTTTTAAGGGCTTTTTAGCACTTACTTGTTGGACAGATTACTGAAATAGCCTTTTTAGTAGTATTTTGGCCATCTGAGACAAATTCATCCCTCCTTTCTAAGACAGTAACCTCATGGGTGACAGAACAGGTGCAAATTAATCAGGTAGAGGCACAATCTTGGTAAATTGAAGTCTGTGTAGGGGTGTCTCTTCCACACCCACCAGAGCCTCGTCCATGGGCAGCCTTTGCAGCACATGGACGCTTGGAGGCAGTGGGGTCTGAGTAAGACACTCCTTCATGGAGGTGCCTGTCCTAATGGCTCCAGAGATGAGTTTGTAGTAGTCTTCCCATGCTGTTACCCAAAACCTGGGGAAAAGCATGTGTCCAAAACCACTTCTGAGCCTGCCCTGTCCTGGGTGAGCTCTGCACCTCTCCAGCTGTGCAAGGTTGGCAGGATGATCTGGTCCCAGTGAAGCCAACAGACATGAAACCTGTGACATCAGGAGAGACCCAGCTTGTGACTGCTTTGCAACGGGCTCATGAGAGCGCCCTTACCAGAGTAACAGGCTTGTCTTTTGGGTTTCTGTTCCCATGTAGTCACAGTCAGAATAACCCTTTGCACTTTCCACTGCAGGACTTCAGGCTGAATTTTAAAAAACCGCCAGGAGCTACACTGTAAATGCAAGAAATGAACAGGGAGTAGACAACATCAGCAGGCTGGCTCCCAAGCACAGGGAGCAGCCATCCTGCTGCCTGCCTCCTCCCTCTCACCAGTTGCCACACTCATCCCTGCTGAGGTACCCTGTGATTATGTTTTTGGTTTTTTATTTCCTTGGCTACTCAAGTTCCCTAGGTCCTTTCTCTGAACAAGTAGCAGCATTTTTACATACCTATGTAAGGGTTCAGGACCTTAATTTGTGTTTTGCAAAGTGTTTCTAGACTCCCAGACTGTTCCACAAACACCTACACTCTACCTACTTCTATACCCATTCCAGTGAAGCAACTAATGCTTACAATTCATCATGCTTCTAGGAGCTTTCTCAGATCCTGGCCATACAGCTTGACTCTTTGCAGAAATTATTTCTACAGGTATATGTTGGCATGGTTATAGGCAGTGAGATGTTTCTGCACAAATATGCATAAGAGAATGTGCTGTTTATCACACCCACCGAGATGCCTGTGAGAATGGAAGGAAAGCAGGCAGCACCCTCCACGGGGGAGGAAGGCCTGGTCAATCTGCCAGCTCCTTGCTACCAAGCTGTGACTAGCTGGTGCAATCCTGCCCAACCATAATATTCCAGAACTGAGTCATCCAACAACATCAGCTATGCTTGTAATTGCCATCTCAAATAACCACATATATTTATTATTTACCAGCACATGCTTTATTGGTGCTCATTACAAGCCGTTAATGAAGTGTCTGTTTTAATGGTAGTTGTAGAGCTAATAAGCAGGAGGTGGAAGAAGCCTGCCCTTTGCCAATATTTATGATTTCTTTGCTGGCTTTTGGGCTACCACGTATTCCATCCATAAATGCAGGATTGTGGGGTCTGCCTCAAGCACACCTGCTGTTGTCTCATTTTTGCAGGGTGTGAGGAAACAGGAGTGATAAACAGGAGGCTGTGTGTGGCTGAGGAGGAGGTAAAGAGGTGAAAGGTGTGACCCATAGAGATGGCCAAGAGCAGCTTGCCCCACATGGAGTGATGCTTGCCCAGCAGCTCCCCCAGCCTGTGCAGGGGCACTGTGCCCCACAGGAATGCATGTGGCACACTGCCCCTTCCCTGGCAGCCATGGAATTGCGTGGGGTACAGCCAGCTGCTGGCGGCATGGCCGCCCCACACAGGTGGCACTCAGCTGGTTTGCATTTTGCAGTGTTTTAGGAGAAACACGTGTCTCCCCCACAGCCACCATCCCACACAGGCACAGCTACACGGGCTGCGGGACCCCGCTGCCTGGTGAGAGGATGCTGCTGAGGAGCTCTTCTCCCCATGTCACCCTGCCTGGACTGCCCACGTATCAGGGGTGCCTTGAGGGCCTCACTCACTGGCATGAAGCTTTGTCAGTTCAAACTGTAGGCTTGAAGCAAACCAAGAGAAATTCTCGGCCTTTAAACTTTCAGGTGAACCCAGATGCACAAGTGGCAGAGGCTGCAGCCCTGCACACACCCTTGCCACCTGTGCCAGAAGTGCAGCTTCTCTTCCTGCCCACATACCCCGCCCATGGGGCAGGGGATGTGAGGTACCCTCTGGATCTCTCAGCTCCCATCCCTCATCCCCAAAGGGGGAAAGAGGACATCCCAGCAACGCCTTCTTCATTGCCCTCATGCCCAGGTTTCCCTCCCCAGGACAGGAGGAGATGGCAGTGCTGGCAAGGGACGGTGTGCAGGATGAGGCCACACGTGGTGCAGGCTCAGGGTGGTGGCAGCCGCTGTGCCGGGCTCGCTCAGGGAGACAGAGCAACAGATGCAAGGCAGGCACTGAAAGTGGAGGCTCCCATTATTTTGGCCTTGGGCACTTTTGGATCTTGGCGGTCTTGAGAGTCACCCAGCGTTTGGCCAGATCCCCAGTGGCTTTGCACATTCCTTTTCTTTCCATGAATGAATGGTCTAATCTGGCTGGAGGGCATTGCAAGACCCAATAGCCAGTTTGCTGCACCTGCTCATCAGGGATTGAAACACCTGCCGTGGCCGGGGCTTAGCATTTAAGTGCTGCTATTTGAAGACAAATCTTGTCTTTTGTCTCTGCCTGAGCCTTCTCACAGCTTCCCCCTCCCCTTAACAGAAAACAAAGAAAAAAAGAAAAACTGGGGGGAAAAAAAGGGCTGTGATGGGTGTTTTTTCGGACAGGGCCTATTTTTCCTTCAATTTCCTAGAGAAGCCACCCTTGCTTTCCACATTAGGTGCATTGCTGGGAAATGTTATTCACACAGGCAAAGAACACTTTTATTTTGCTCACAGCTGTTTAGAAGGCCCATGCTGGTGTTAAAATGCTGGAGCCTTGGGTGGTTTCACTCTGAAGCACTTCTGTATCGTCCTGGTACTGGCAATTAATGCTATGCAATAAACTGATGCTTTTAATGAGAACAGATGTTCTTCCACACAGCGTCCTACCTACATTAAACCTCAATTTTTTTCAAGTTCCTTTCTTGTGACAACAAACAAATAATACTGAATCAATATCTACTGTGAAATTTACTTAATGGGGAATTAGAAGGTGGTTTTATGGTTTCTGCCAGCAAATTAGGAAGTAAGGAAATAGATTTTATCCAAGCGATGTGATTTCTCTCTTCTTTTAAGTGAATTTACATATTTGGGTTACTAAGACACTTGGACTGTGTAGGGAAGCCTTGGTGTCTTACAAGATTTGTTAATGAAGAGGCTAGAAAGATATAAAATACACTAGATGGATTGGACAGGAACCAGCTGATACATCTCCAAAGTTAACAGAAAGCAGAAAATATCTTTCTAGTGGCTCTCAACTGATGTCTTCTTAAACCAAGTTCATTAACACTTTTATCAGTGATCTGGAAGAAAAATAAAAGCCATGTTATATACAAAAATTGTCAAAGAGCAAAGTTTGCCAGGGAGAGCAGGCTTCAGGGCAGGGAGCTGGACAGAGCTACAGTCTTGAGTGAAAAACAAGGAAATATCTATCTCCAGTGTAGCAGCAAGGGCTCCTGCCCTGCCCAAGCACCTTCCCTGGGAAAGGAAATCTGGCAGTGCATCAGCCCTCAGTCTGCCAGAGGACAACAAAACCTAGAGCAAGAAATTGAAATTAGGCAGATGCAAGCTAAAGGGTTGATTTGTAACAAAGGACAATGAACCGCTGAAATTACTTACTGAGGGCTGTGATGGATTCTCTATCACCCAAGACTTTCAAAGCACATAATTTTCTCATCTCTTCTCCCGCCTCCCTAAAAGAAAAAAAATTTTTAAAAAAGCAGTTAATTTACTTGATTCAGAGGGCTTTTAGGTATGGTTTTGCAGGGTAGATCAGGCAGGATGATTGCAGTGGTGGTGGCTTTATAATCTATGAATTTGTTTGATCAGAAAATAATTTTAAGAGAAGACAAACTCCTGAAAATTTTGCACTTATTTAATTTTGATTTATCATGAAATGATTATTGGATACCTAAGAAATATGGAGAGAAGCCTAATTTACTCCTTTTAGAGATATTTTTTCTGCAATTATAACATCACGTTAAATAAATGAACAGAAAAATTAGAAGAGGTTCATTAATACACTGATGGTCAACCTGCAAAATTCTCTACATTGTGGGCAAAACATGAAAATAGACAGTAAACTTTTTGGGAATAGATCCTAATGAAAGGAGAGCAGAAGACCCTGTGCTCATCTGCACAATAAGCTGAACTTGCCGTGGGGCAGAGATCGATTTCTAGAAGGTTTTAAATAAATTTTTCCTGTTGGTAGCTTAGGAGGAGTGATGTGTGCTCCATTAATTCCTTGAAAGGCAGGAGAAGCCCGCTTTAGTTCACTGGGAGCTTAGCCTAAGTCTGCTTTTTTAAAGACTCCAAGAGTTTTGTTAAGAATTTCAATCAGCTGAGTCCTCATACAGTTTTGTATAGTGGTGCCCTTGATTTCTTTGTGATCCTGATATTTTTGCAGCTAAAGGATGAGGCACTGCCCACAGGGAGCAAGGTTTGGTTTGGCACTTTCTGTTGTTGTCTTTGCCCGGAGCATCTAGCGGGAGGCCGCTGCTGGAGGTACGATGTCAGCTGTGATGTGATCTGGCACAGGTTTGACTACTACGAATTCCCTTGGCTGCTGCCTCTCAGAGGCTATACCAGAAAAAAAAACCAAAACATAAAACAAAGTAAAGATCAGAGAGAACTCTTCTTACATGTTCAGCAGTACAGAGAGAATATCTTAATTATCTTTTGCTGCGAGATTAATCACACAGGACTGTTGTCCTTTCCAATTGGCTGTGAATTTAAAATAGTGCTGTCTCTTAGAAAATATTTCAAAGGAAAAGAAATTTCACATTACTCTACCTAGACAGGCCTGTATCTTTGTCCTCCACACGGCATCACTCCTTCTTTTCCAGCAACAAGGCAGTAGAATGGGTTGTGTTGTAGGCACACAGTTCACAAAACAGCCCACAGTGCCAGACAGACACCAGCATAAATTTCCAGTGTGGCTCGGGTGTGAATTCAAGCTACAATGTATTTTTTACAGTGTGAGTCTCAGGCTAAGTTAATTCTCAATTAACAGCTAAAAGCCAGCAAGAAAAAGCATCAATGGCTTTGAAGCAGGTGATGCTATCCCTGTAACATACCACAGAGAGGTACTGCTCACAGCGAGGTGGGTGCGAGTAAAGCCACTGCAGGTCTGTTTCCCAGTGAGGCCACAATCACACAGGTGGAGGTAAATAGAGGACAGAGGGCTCCCCTGTCCTGGGGAGGGAAAAGGGTTCTGTGCTGGGGAGGGCAGTGCTGCAGCTGAAAGAAAGATGTGCCTGTTTTTATCTGTGACATTATCTTCATGCAATCAGCAGAACAAGGTTATTGGCTCAAGCAATAAGGAAAGAAGTATGTGTGCTTGAGGACTGTACTGCATAGTAAAGATTTAGAGAGGGCAGAGGCTGTGGGACCAGAGTTTACAAGCTTGCCAAGGAATAGAAGTGAGTTGTTTGTAGGGATCTTGAAAAAGAAAAAGGAAAAAAAAGTGAGTCTTCAAAGTAGAGTGTGTTCGGGTTTTGGAAGATGTTTTGGGGATCTGCAGCATGAGCTGTCTTGACTGGGATAGCTCTGAGCCCTCCAAATTAACTGGTGTTTTGCCCCTGAAATGGAAAAGTGCATAAGATAAAGGAAACACGGTGGAAAAAAGGGCGTGCTTTGAAAATGGGAGAAGAGAGAACAGAAAGGGACGTATTTCCTGAAATTTTCAAATAATGTGTTCTCCCTTCTCCATAGCCAGTGAAGGTGAGCCACTGTTTAGCTCTTCAGTTCTTTGCGTTTCCCCACTGGTTAGAGGTGAGAGCTACTGGCAAGGTAAAATGAACTGAGTGTGCTGTAATGCAGTCTATTTCTCTGGGTGCTCCAGGAGAGAGAGCTGTATAAACACTACTCAGTATTAAGCTTTTCTGTGTTGTCCATTGGAGCAATCCCTTTCCCATCCATTCTTCCTGCTAGAAGTCTCACTGGTATACTGTGGTGGCATTTTTTTCTAGCTTAAGAAGCAATTTGTAATTAGGTTTCCTCCACCATGCTCCCTGTCTGCCAAAACAAACTTGTCAATAAAAGCCTGATGTTTAGATGCAAAAAAGATGTACATTTAATTAAATGCAAAGTTGTTTTGTGAGAATGGAACATGTGAAGAAGCCACTAAAGAGCATCACACAGAGTGCAGAGCTGGAAGAAAATGTTTGAAGAAGAGGAACAGTGTGGATATTATGATTTCAAGCCACAAACATTGTGGCAGTGAAGCAAATTGTAAAGCAAGCAATTTCTGGATAGTTAAAAAAAATAGCCGCTAGTTGCATCAAATCAAGCCCTGAGAAAAATCTTCATAAAACTTGAGAGTGCTGTGCTTGAGATGTATGTACAGAGAAGCAAATCTGGTGTGTGAGGTCCTGTGGGAGTCCATGTGTGATGTGTGTTATGAGAAGGCTCGATTTCCAAGCCTTCGTTAGCTTTGCTAAACAAACACGCATTCTTGTTAAACATTTCTCCTGAGATGACAACTATTGACAATACATCTTCCTGAAGCATACGACAGTTATCAAACACATGGTTGACACTTTGCAAAGTTTCCATTATTCTCTGGTTGCTGAAGAAGCTGGAGGGTAGAGCAGGACACTTGGCATTGGGAGCACTTTAGCAGTTAATGTTTTGGACAAAATTTGCTAAGTGTAGAAACTGCATTCAAATGTCTAAAGTGTTGATTCTATGGAAACATCAGTTTGGGGCCTGCTGTTAAAATCTGGGGAGATATACACTCTCTGGGAAAACCGTGCACATCAGCAGCAATTCTGTATCATAAAACCTAACGTTAGGAGTCACGTTCATTTAAGCTTCTTGGGTGTTGCATGCACTTTTCATCTCATGGTTCTAAAGGCAGACAATGCAGACTGGAAAAAAAAGGGTTTCTCATTTCTGTACCATCCTCAAATGCGCAAACAAAAACAGGCTCCATTTCGATCTCTGTATGGAGGAGGATGCTGTTGTGAAACTTGCACATGATCTGAGCCTAGCTCTGACATGGTGTTTCATTAAACTGAAATCAGCACAGCATGTGCACAACAGCAAGGACAATAACGTTGATTTTCATACTTTGAGAGAATCATATAAAACATCTCAAAATCAAAGAAGCTTAAAATCCTCCTCAAAAATGTGAGAAAACATAAAACAGTCAACAATAAAAACGAATTGTTAAGAGAAGTTATTTGTAAAAAAAACCCCAAAACCAGAAACCAGACCAAGTAGCAGCCACTATGTTCATCTTCAGGTGGAGCACCTTAGCAAAACCATGGTCAACAATGTTTCTGTGTGAAAGTACATGTCCCTAATGTTGAGGCAAACTTGTTTTTCGAGGAAAGCAGAATGAAAAGAGAAGCACTGGAACAAATTCTCTTTGGTCATATCAGCTAAAAATGCTATTTATGGAGCAGAGAAACATGCTGAATCATTTACTTAACTTACAATCTTTTATACTTGATATACTTGTCTAAGCTGATATAAAGCCATGGGAAGCCTTCCTTTTTGCTTCTTTCTAGGCTGCAAATCAGAGCTGAAGATAAACAGCCTGCAAGTTGCCTCTTGCTAAACACAAACAATTACAGTAAGATAGACAAATAACAGTGTATGCATGAAAGTAGTTTAATTTAATACATGATGGGATACACGGTCTATCAAAGGTGGCTGTCGCAACACCATATTCTATGACAACAAAAAACCTGAAAATGTTTTTGGTTCATTGCTATTTTTCATCAGTACTGTTGAAATGTTGGCTGGAAGGACCTCCAGAACCCCTGGCAGGGGTCCACTTCTGGTCCCCTGAGGCTGTGGGTTTGCCTGACCCTGTGTTTAAATATTAGTGAGGGGGATTTTGGTCTCACAAACTACCCTGCTCCAACGATGTATCCACTGACTGTACCAAACTAGTCTATTATACCTTTTTAGTTATTATGTTTTTCTCTCTGCATTGCTTTTATCTCCTTTGTTGCCTCATAATGGGGTTAATCTTGTCACAGTGCCAGAGGTGATGAGGAATGGCTGATCTTACTCATTAAAACAACATCCCTTTATATACAGGGATGTTCTCCTTATAGCCCTTTTTACTCTTCCTCCTCCCTGGGAAGGCAAACCTATTTCCGTCAATCTCTCCTTGAAGCCTTTTGTGGTGCCTCAACTTTGTAATTTTGGCTTGCCTTCTAGTATCAGAGCCCATAGCCAGGCTCACTGCTCCAGCTGAGACCTCAGAAGCATTTGAAATAAATATTTCTAATGGCTGTCATAGGACAAAAGTGTTGTCCAGCCAAGGCTGTGTTTTTTCACTTCATGAAAAAAATTCCCAAAGGTGACATGGTGCTGCTTGCTCAGTTTGAGGTGTGCTATAATTACCAGGTGTTTTCAGCAGTGCTGCTGCTTACCCAGTCTGCACATTTGAATCATTTTCCTTCCTGTTTCCAACAAACATGACAAGACTATCATGGGAGAAGCTGACACGTGGCTCCTGTGAGCCAAAACAAGCTGGCTCTCACCTCCTCTTAATCTCTGCATTTTGCATCCTGGTTTACAACACCCAAGTAGCAATGATCCATTGCAGCTCTGGTGTTACTGGGAAATCAGGGCTGCCACGGGGGGAGGGCTGTGTGGGCTGCCTGGCCTGTGGCAGTGGTTTCCAGCTCTTGCTGACGCTCAGTATGGCAGCAGCCGTAAGATGCAGAAAGCCACAGCTGCCCTGGTGCACTGGAGCAGGGTGTTAACCCCCCTGCTTCCCCCGACCCCAGATCCTGTCCAGGAGCCTAAAGGCTGCTTGTGCACTGTGTGTGCAGCGGGTGCTCGGCTGTACTGGCCCTGTAATGCTCAGCTTTCTCCTCCTTGTGCTGCTGTGTGCTGCTTGCCTCCATTCCGAACCGGAGCTAAGGACGTCACCACTCTGTTTCCACACGGGTAGCTGCATTGACACATGCAAAGAAACCACATTTCTCTCTCATTCTGCACCACAGACAGCACACAATGTGGTAAAAGGCAGATATAACCACAACAGAATTTTTTTCCTATGGGCCAGAGATTAAACCACAGCTGCCAGTGCTTTTGCTGCAAGTACAGAAATTGCCAGGCAGGAGATAATACCATGATGCTGGGCTTGCACTCCAGCCTCCTCACTCAAGCTTTCTAGGAACATATTGCCAAGATTCCTTTAGTGTGGCTCCCTCCCCAGCCCTGGACACCCTTGTGCCATATCTGTTAGTACTGCAGAAGTTGCAGCGCCAGCCCTGTCCCACCCCGTCAGTCCTGATGCAGCAATGGCTCAGTGTTTCAGGGCTGGGAGAAAGCTCTGGCTGCAGCTCCAGCCTGGTCAGGAACCTCAAAAGCACCTTGTCAAGGGCACCATCAGGCACCTCAGCTGGCTGGTGCTGAGGACCAGCCACTACTCCGTACACAGAGGCGTGGAGTTATACACTGGCTCGGGTTGGAAGGGACCCTCAAGACCCCTTAGTTCCAAATCCCCTGCCACGGACAGGGACACCTTCCAGGAAAACAGGTTGCTCAAGACCTCATCCAGCCTGGTTTTCAACACTTCCAGGGATGGAGCAACCACAACTTCTCTGGGCAACCCGTTCCAGTGCCTCACCACCCTCGTAATAAAGAATTTCTTCCTGATATCTAATCTAAACCTGTTCCTTCAGTTTAAAGCCACTCCTTCTTGTCCAGTCACTTCATGCCCCTGAAAAAACTCCCTCTCCTGCTTTCTTGTAGACTCCCTTCAGGTACTGGAAGGCTGCTGTAAGGTCTTCCGGGAGGCTTCACTTCTTTAGGTTGAAAAATCCCAACTCTCTCAGCCTGCCTTCATAAGAGATGTGCACCAGCCCTCTGGTCATCTTCATGGACCTCCTCCATGCTCGTTCCAGCGGTTCCACATCCTCCTTATGTTGGGGAGCCCAGAGCTGGACACAATACTCGAGGTAAACACTGTGTCCACACTCACAAGAATGGAGTAGAGGGGGAGAATCACCCCTCTCAAACTGCTGGTCACACCTCTTTTAATGCAGCCCATGATAGGGTTGGCTCTCTGGGCGCATTCTGCAGTTTCTCTTGACTCTGGCCCTCATCCAATCCCCAGGACTGAATGTCCACTTGTGGCCAGAGCAAGTCAGGTTGGGCTCTTTCAGCATGTATTTTGGCTTAGTTTTGCACAGAAAAAGTCCAGTTTGGGATCTCTGGGACTGTTCTCTGGTGCAAGCTGAAGCACAGTAAGCAAGTACTACGACAAAATTCAGAATTACACTACAGAATGGAAACACAAATGTGAGCACACCTTTGATTGGCTCTTTTATATATTTGATTTGCCCAGGAGAAGCTTTGGCTCAGACAGAAGCTGGGAAACCTGACTCATTACAGTTATCTTGGAAAGGTTATTAGGTGTTAGGAGTATGCTTCAACACTGCCTGTTAGCAAACACTCTTTAAGAAACATTAACAGTGGCCAAAGACACAGCAAGTGGTGTGGAGTACAGAGGTTTTGGAGAAGGCCAGTGGAAAACCAAATATCCCATCTGGGGGAGAAGGGAGACATAGAAATGCCAGTCTCACTGCCATTTTCAGTGAGAAACTAACTACAGGTAAAATCACATGTCTTACAAAGTTTGTGATTTTTCAGAATTGCTGAGGTTTTCCTGAAAAAATGAATCCTAAAATATATACAGTTTCCTGGAGTGTCAACATCAATCACCAGGTTTGGGTTCAACCAAGCACCAGTTTTAGATTCACCACTTCTTTCAGGAGACTGGTCAGAAGCTTGTGCTCTCTTAAGGAGTTATTTATTTCCAGGAATAATGCAAACATTTTATATGCTTTTCTTCAGGGTTCAGCATTAATGTGGACCCTGAAAACCTATCAGTAATTAAAACCTTCTAGCTCAGTCCATTGAGAAATGTCAATGGCAAGTCTAAGATGTGGTGTTTATCCTCTCAGAGATTGACTTGCACTCAGGCAGCTAAGCAAACACTGCTTTCAAGTGGCAAAGTATTTGCAGCTATAATCAAATTATTTTAAAAAAGAGCATTTCACTGGCTGTCAAGTTAAAACAGATTAGAATTTTTTTATATCATTCATTACCATGTGTGCTACTTCTGATCTTACTGCAATAGAAAGAGAGAAAACTTATTTTGCTTTCTGCACAACCATACATGAAACTTTATTTATTTCAAAAACAGTTTTCCAGCAGCTTCAGACACACTGCCTTCTCCATTCCTCCATTCCCTTTTCATTCCTGCCTAAACCAGCACAAGACATATTGCTCCACTCAAAGGGAGCCACAGCACCACTTCCAGCCCAGAGTCCCCAACAAGCAGAAGTGGCAGCAAAGGTTTGACGGCATCCAGGGCAGGATGCAGAGAGCAGCTTTTTGTTTGCCCATTGCTGAGGTGGTACCCAAGCCCCTCCCTGGCACGTGTGACCCTGAGCCAAGCCTGCAGCCCTGAGCAGCTCGGAGATGCTGATTCTTGTCAGCTTAGGGGCTTCCACACTCAAAGCATTTTTGTAACCAATCTGCCTTCTATTAGCATAAATGGGGAAATAAAATAAAGGGATCTTCTCCTGCTGTTCTCTCAGGAAAGCACAGTATATGAATGTTCCAGGTAGAATGAAAGGATGTCTCCATGCTCACAAAGCTTCCCTGGGAAGCTCATCCTCAGGTCTCCACAGTGCCCACTTGCTAAATACATGTCCTCGGTGTATCAGGTGTGCATCCCCCAAAAACCTGGCCTGCTGTTGTGGGAACTGTTGCCCTTCGTCCTTTCTGGATGTCACTGATTCCACCACCTGAGAAACCACGAAGTCTGAGTACAGAGCAGGGTGGCTCTGTGCCATGGGCTGAACCAACAGAGGACAAAAAGGACATTTCTGCCCCCAGAAAACTAAAACTCCGACAAGGAGCAGCATAAAGGGACAGGCTCAGAGGGGCCAAAGGTGGGCCATGTCCCCCGCTCTGTCTCCCCCTCCTCTGCCCCCAACAAAAATTTGCTAAGTAATGTTCCAGTGAGAGGTCAGGGACCAGGGAAGGAATAGTTCCTCAGGGTCTTCAGCACCTCTCTGCATGGCAACTTTTTTAAAGAAATGGTTTAATGCTAAAAAGCAAAGAAAGAAGCCAAAAATATGTCCAATTTTCTGTATTTCATGATTGAAATTTTAAACATTATGAGCATGAGATTTGCCAAACATGGGTCTCAGCTTTGTTATACAAAGTAAAATGTCTGGAATCTGGTAATCTTGCATTGAGCTAATTTCAAAAGATATATTTTAAAATTTGTTTCAAATCCTTTTGTGCTATTTAAACTTATTAAATATAGATAGTGGTGTTTTAAACAGAAAATTAAGTAAAACATCAGCAGGAGATTTAGCCTGATTGCTGTGCATGTTTAAAAGAAAATGCTCTGCATGTTTAAAGGAAAAACACACTTAGGCACTGTGACATTCAGTTTTTAAGAAACCCAGTTTAATTATATTTTCCCTAATTAAGGATTTCATTATAGGGGATCACATGATTTAATTATATCAATACCCCAAAGACCTGATTGTGAACATAAAATGTGGATTAAAAGGATGCCTCATCACTTAATTACCTGCTAGATTGGAACAGATCCATGTTGTAGGTCAAAAGGGACATAAAATGCAGGCTTCTGCCTCCCTCTTTGTTGTGTGTGAAGGGCTCTGTGCGTGGGGAGAGAAGGAGGGGGGAGCACTCTTATATTTGTACTGGGCGTGATAATTATCTGTGAGCAGTTTTCTAAGCATATATTGAAATGGATGGATGGATGGATAGATGGATGGATGGATAGATGGATGGATGGATGGATGGATGGATGGATAGATAGATAGATAGATAGATAGATAGATAGATAGATAGATAGATAGATAGATAGATAGATAGATAGATAGATAGATAGATAGATAGATGATAGTTTTAAAATTATTAATATCTTTTAAATTTTCAGCAAGTCTGTGGTGGAGGTGAGCTGCATATTTCAGCTTACAGTCTAGTGGAAACCTGTGTGTTTCTTCTGAAAATATAAGGTCTTGTCTTTCAGAAGGAAAATGTCAAGTAGTGGGAAATCTTAGGCTGGGTTTTAGACCATCCCAAAGGGAGCAGATGGATACCCTGTGCTGTGGCAGGGACGGGGGCTGTGTTTCCCTGCCATGTCCAGTCAGCATGAGGCCCCTTGGAGTGGCTGTACTTCTGGAGGTTCCCTGCCACTGAGTAATGAGGCTGATCTGGGGGATGGAGGGGATGAAATCTTTTGGGACATCAGTATAAAGTAAAGGTATAATGCTAACCTGCCCAAACCTTGCTTACCATAACCCTCTCTTCCCCACCCTGTAACCAGCTCCCAACAGCTCCTCCCAAGAAGAGGCTTTGTCAGGGAACACTGAGCACATGAAGGTGGAAAACCTGCATGACTCCCTATGGTATAACATTATTTCTGTCATTCAAAATGCCTTCCCACCTCCCGCAACCCTTACAAGCTCCTACCTAGCAAAGCTAGAAATCTGGCCCTTGTACCCAGTGCTCCTGAAGTACAGAGCAAATTCTGCCAGCAAGAGAAGGTCCCATAGGGGCCAAGTGCAATTTTATCAGGGCCCATGGCAGCATGGCATGCTGTGAAGTGAGCCTGTTGCAAATCCCCTACAACATAGTTTCTAAGGGGGTTGAAGGTTTGCAGGATATCCACAAAAGGTTACAGTTTTCTCCTCCAACTGCCATAGAAAGGAAAATGTCCTGCAGTCCTGCCCCAGCAGGTATCCTGCTTTTTCCCAGTACCCTCAGGGCCAGCAGGCTCTGGTAGGTACACATGGGGCAGCAGGTCCATAGCTACATTGCTGCTTCAAACACTGCACTGTCCCAAAAACCAGATTTGCCTGTATCCAATCCCTACTCTGGTGTGGAGAATGACTCTTGAAAGAAATACTTCAAGGCCACCAGGAAGGGTGGTCTAGAAACAGAGGGCAGAGTGCTCCTTTTCCTAGGAAAGGTATCCTCAGGCACATGGGAGTGGGGGATCCCTTAACAAGGGGACAGCCTTCAAAGTATCCCCTTGCTCTCTGGGGACAGCCTGGTGGCTGAAGCGCATTCTCAGATGTCATCCTGCAAATGCTGCTGCAGTGATGGTGTTACTGCCTGGTACAAGATGAGAAACCAAATCCTGTGCCCAGTTTGGGTAGCAAGGCTAGGGAAGAATGAGGTCTCTTGAAACTACTGCTAACGGCTGATGCTGATACATCCCAGGTCCTTTCTGTGGCTTTTCCAAAGGTACCAGGGAGGATACAGAACTGGATGGTCCAGCTGTTCCAGGCTATTCCAAACCAAGTAACTCTGACACCTCATCACAGGAATGAGAAAGATTTGCCCCCCGCAGCAAGGCCAGCAGCTTTGATACTGCCAGCCTGGTAGAGAATGCCAGCCTGTCCCTCCACTGCTGGGCACAGCCACCCTGCCCTGCCTGCCCCCTGGGCACAGCCACTCTGGACACAGCCACCCTGCCCTGCCAGCCTCTGAGCAGATCCTGGAGGAGGCTTTGGGCACACACTGTCACAGTGTGCCAGGGCCCTGAGAAGCGAGGGAGCACATTCGACTGTTAAATTACCTTCTGCAAGTGGTACAGTGCTGCGGGATGAAGACCTATTTCTTGTACTTTGATTTGATCTCATTTTCCTAGGCAGGGAAATGCCCCAGTGACAGTCTCGCTGCAGATGGCATCACAAAGCCCCGGCTGGCACCAACTGAGTTGGCACCGTCAGATTATCATGTTCGAGTTTGTGTCTGTCTTTTCTTTTTTCCCTGCTTTGCTGTGCTAATAGCATTTCTATTACCATATAAGCCTCAGTCAGCCCCTTCAAAAGGACGGAGACCAACATAAAAAGTAAATTTCATTATCACTGGCAAAAAGGATGGGTCACAGAAAAAGCTAAATGATGCTAGTCTATCTTTTTAATTCTTTCTTTTTTTCTCCCTCCCTCTCTCTCTCTCTCTCTCATCTGGGCTTAAAGGGAGACTGGAATTGAAGTTGCAGGGTCTCCAGGGCAGTATTGCAGAGCAGTGCTGCTTAATGGGGCAGCTGGTGGAGAGAGCTGAGCACATGTTTCCTTTGCAGTTTTCATCTTCATACTTCACAGGGCCTAGGGACTGATTGATGGAATTCTTTTTTTTTTTTTTTTAACATAGCTTTCTTGAGGCCTAGAGGCTGCCACACTGAACATATGTCCACATATTCCCTTGGGCAGTATTTAAATGTGTGCATCCATGTGACTGTATTTGTTTAGTGTGTGCTCCCACTGATCTAATGGGACCTTTCCCATGACCCATTGCTTCCCTAAGTTTGCCACTTGCTGCTGTCAGGCGAGAGAAGCTTTAACTTGGATGGCTGTATCTGTAAATGAATGGGACTTTTTTTCCCTTTCAGTCCTTTCGACTGAACCCTCTTGCTGATGGATCATCTAATGCAGTTTAGTTGAGAACCCTTCCTCATGCTGTTAAAAAAAGCCAAACCTAAACAGACCCCATCTGTTGCAATCCTATGTCTATTTATGTGAATGCAAAATTTGTCAGGCCGCTTTCTGCTTGTTAATAAGCCATCCTCTGAGAACAAAATCCATTCTTGGAAAACGCCCAGTAAGATGTGCATTGCTTGCTACACTGGATACCTCTAATGCTAAAATCTCTTGGGAGCAAGAAAAACAGTGGTCGCACAAGGCACTTGTTTTCCTTCTAGGAAGCACTGTACAATTCTGCGTGGCATTTATTGTCCCCCAGGTAGGCAGCTCAGCAAGACACAGATTGGAATAAAACTATCTTTAAGACATTTCCAGCATACACAACCTGCTTGAGTAACACCCAACACCGCTCAGAGGAGGAGACTAGAAGCAAATTATTTACATTTCCCACTGTAGCAGCTTTGTGCAAAAGCCTGATTATATCCTACCTTTGCTCTGTCTTTCTTTGTCAGCAAAAAGCCTGGAAAACTTCACAGAATGGCACAAGTAAAGGAGGTGTTCGAATGGGTTCAGAAACTGTTGCTGACTAAAAGAGTTTAAAACTATATAAATATTCCACAAGTAGCATTTGCACATATTTAAGGCAGTGCTAGGAAATACCATAATGTATGCAAAATATAGAGAGAATTTAAATCCAAACCAGATTAATTCTATTGTCTGCTAGAGCCCTTGTTCAAGAATAGGGCTTTCCTGCCCAGCACCATCCCTGCCCTAAAGAGCTTAAGGGAAACATTGGAGGGCTGAGAGCTGTGAGGAACTGCCCTCATCTCCCTGCCAAGCTGCACATGGAATATCCTTCCTTCAGTCCTCTGGCAAATGCCCATGGCGTTACACCACACCAAATCCTGCTCAAGGTGAGGCTGAGAGCAAACGTTCCATCTCTGTGCCATAGGCATGATCATGGGCTGGGCTACCTTTTCCAGCACTCTCCCCAGGAGTCATACCAGGAGCCAAGTACAGCACATGGGAATTGACACTGGACTTTCAAATATCACTTGTGAATCTGAACTCAGCTGTCTCCTTTAGCTTGACATAGGTTGGGAACAAAATCAGCTGAAGAATAGGAGTAAATATACAAAATGCAGAGTGTTTGTTAAACATCGTATTTTCTATTAAATAAAGAATAGTTTTACCAGCAGTATCAGTCATGGACTGAGAAAAAACACCAGAGAACTCAGTCATCCTAAGCCTAAACTGACTTTCCTTAGAAAAATTATTTACTAACAAAAGTGCAGTCTTCAAGTTATCTCAGGGGCTGACAAATGACTACATGCTATTATATGTATGGTGTTACTGTAAGAGATGCTGTCATGTGATCTTGTGTTCAGTTATTAATCACTGGTGATTCTGTCACTTCCAAAAGAAAGTGTAAGGTGATGGATTATCTTATTTACCCCTTCCAAGAAAATATTTATTTTCAAGTTGATTTTTTGCCTTGCTTTCCTTAATCTCCTGAGCAGTGCTTCTGCTGGAAAATACTTCAGAAATGGGTGACTAGTTTATCATCCCGGTTTTGCTAAAAATTTTATGGTTTGTTTTGGTATTTTTAATTCTTTGTTCCTAGGATACTGACCCCAGGAGTTCAGCAGGCACTGTTGTATGTACAGGGTACATGTCACCACCCTTCCACATTGCTGTCTTCAAGGAGTCAGGGCTGGTTGGAGATGCCAGTGGTGTTGTGTACTTTGGAAACTGTTACTCAGAAAACCTTAAAGGTACATTCCAAATAGAGTTTTAATGTCTTTATGAGGCAGGAAGAAAAGTTTGAGCATCTATACCTCAGCTGGATTTTCCAGTCTATAACTCAGCCAAAGAAACAAAGCAGGGCCTCCTGCTGGTTGTAAAATAAGAAGAGTTGGTAGCATGAAAAAGGAAACAGACTTAAAGCTTTCAGTATGTTCTGCAGTGATTTTTTCAGTCAAAATGACACCATAACATAAGGAAATTAATTACTAATTTCATTAACAGTTTAACCCTTGTTGTTAAATCCGGATGGTTGCTTAAAAATTTGGCTACCTAAACTTTGATGTCTAAAAGTTGATTAGTTAGGTAAAACCTGTCTCCTATAAGTCCATATTGATTGTGTTAATGACAGTAATGAAGTTTCAAACTCAGGATTCCAACATTATATGAACCACTCCGTTATCTGGTACCAGCTTATCCAATTTAGATTTTTAGTGTAGAAGCAACATGAAGTTCTTTCCCAATACATCAGAGCCTCAAGGTAATTTTATAAAAATCATAGTGAATGGAATGATCTTGGGTCACTCCTTTGACAAACCTTGAATCTCTCTGGTCTTCTTACTGTAGTAGCTACAGCTGAATAGCTTTTTTAATCACCCTTGAAACAGAAAACAATTCTGGTTTAGAAATTCATATATCATCTGACTTTTTGCCAAAGTAATCCACTTTTTATTAATATAGGATGATGAAAAATGTTGCTATTAAGGTTCTAAGTTTTTACAAGCAGCCTTCTCAATAGCTTGGATTGTGAAGGAGAAAATACTTCTTCAGCAGCTAGGGAAGCACCTACCTTTTTAATTTAAATAATATTCACTTCCTCATCTTGCACTAAATTGTTTCTGGTGCTTTTTCATTTGTAAAACAAATAGCACTTTTCAAATGAAGCAACACCATATATACTGGGTGTGGAGAGGTGCTAGGGATGCTGTGGGAGCTGGTTCTGAGAGGAATAACTGACCCACTTGTGGGTACCTGCACCCTGAGCCCCCCACTGCTACTCACCAGGGACACTCCTGGTCTTACAGGCCCTATGTTAGCCTTGCCTTTCAAGTGCATTTTTTTTCACTGTCACATGGCAATCATCAGTTTTCATTCACCTTTTCTGATCTATTAAAATTGTGGTTCCCTCCTACTTTCCTTGACTTTACCTACATGCATTTCATTTGGACACTTAAATTCATCCAGGACCACTAATTTTTAACTCTTTTGATAACTTGAAATCTATCCTTGGAATTGAACGCAACTGGGATGTGAAAGCACAAGGATCAGTCGGTGCTGCTGGACTCTAGGTCAGTCTCTGATGGGGTGTTTCTATAATTCTGCCATATTTATTTTGTGTGACGACGTCTGTGCAGTGGTCAGCAAAATCAAAAATAACCCTTTCTTAGGCATTTGTTTTGATGCCAAGTGAAATTTACCTTTTGTCAAGTCCATTTCTTTCGGGTCCATCTCAGAAATTGGATGTCCTTTGCTGGTAGCTGCTATGACCCCACTGTTCACTGTCCACAGCCATCTCCTTCTTCTCTTCTAAACTTGCCAGTCATTTTGGTAGCCTTGATTTTGCATCCCAGCTCTATCGTTGGTGCCTCTATCTAAACTGAGGAAGGATTAGTAAACACTATGTGGTCACTGTAGAGCAGGATAAGTCCCAACTGCTAAACTCAAATACCTGTTTCATCAGAAGGTGGCTTGGTCAGAGTTGTGAAGTGCTCAGAACCTTAAGGTAGGCCATAGCAGAGCACTACAATTTAGTTTAGATGAAACTGGCGTGATCTTCTTTTTCTTTCTGTGAGAAATGATCAGGAATGATCATTTCTGACACAGAGAAAGCCTGCTTTCCCCTCAGTGGTGAGTAATTTTGCTCTGTTTTTGCAAAGTGAAATACAAAGTATAATGGGAGTGCTGAACGTAATAAGAAAAGTAACTCCTCTGTGCTGAAAATCTCAGCTGGAGTGCTGTATGCAGGCTGGGGCACCACACTTCAAGAGGGATGTGGACCAACTGGAACCAGTCCAGTAAGAGCCATGAGAGAGCTTAAAAACATAACCTATGAAAGAAGGCTGAAAGAACTGAGGTTGTTTAGAATAAAGACTGGACTGAGAGGAGATGCAATAACATAAATGCAGTTATGTAAGTGGTTGCTGCAAGGAGGGAGGAAATAAACTCTTCTCTGTATTGACTGTGGACTGGAAAAGAAAAATGGGCTGTAGTGGAGAACTGCAGATATAGACTTGACTTTCTGGTGGAGCACTGGGCTGAATTTGTGGGAGACTATGTGAGCAGTGGGGAAAGGGGGAAATCCATGGCTCGGATTGTCCCTCACCAGTGTAGTCCACACCTGTAAATGTAACATGTTTGACCAAGAGCAGAGAAGGAGCTTGAGGCTGGAAGGAATGATGACAATCAGGCCAGCTGTGGGGAGAAACAAAATGTTTGTTTGGACAATTTGCATCTGTTGCTTTTTTTAACCGGATAAGAGAGTACACTATGTAATATACACACACCAGCCTCACTTACCGACAGAGACTTAAAATATTTATATCCCAGACAAACAATGCCAAGGAACTCCCCTACAAATGCAGTGATTTAATAAACACAGTACTGTAATGTAGCATTTATCTTTATTATATATAATCAGCTGTTGCTTTTACTTGGGTAGAAATAATGTCAAACTGAGCCAAGGTAAGATGGGAAGGTTGGAAGGTTCCCATTTCCCCAGTCGCAGACATACACACCTTTTTCGCTTTTGCAAGTACATATGGGCTTTAAGACTGTGTGAGGCACAGCAAAGAACTTCCTGCTGTGGCCCCACAAAGACTCTTGAGGTCTCACATAGCAGATAGCTCCTCTCCTCCGTCTCCATCAATCTCATGGAATAAATATCTTCCACAACACCAATGAATAAACATGTATGTATGTATCTAGGCAAAAGATGCACATTGCTTCGCAAGCAATGGTCAGCAAGATATCTATTTGAAAACATGGATTACATCTACATAAAGATTTTTATACTGGGCAGCAGGTACCAGATTCTCAGACAAACCCAACTCAGTGCTCAGGGTTCACTGCCATGCTTCATACAACATTAAAAAAAAAAAAAAGTGAAGGTGACTTTATTGACAGTTCCTAATCCTATGATAATCCTAATCCCATGATGTAATATGATGGAATGATTGGCTGAGTGAACTATCACAGGTGCTTTTTTCCCCTGAGCAAAATGCTATTAGTAAGAACGTAAGAATTGGAGAAATGGCCATTTTTCAAGGGTATTTACGTTGTCCTTAATGAAGGCATTTTTTCATATGCTCACGAATGTGATCCAGTCTGAAACTTTATCTTTTTTCTGTAGCAATATTTCTGTGTTCTTCCACCTTCATGTGAAATAGGTAAGTGTGAATGCCCCAAAGAACATTTAATCAAGAAACCACAGTTTTAAATGAAGCTTTGCTTCTGGAGAAAGTACTTCACAAATTGCTCGAAGGTCAAAGTAGGAGTTGGCCCACACTTTGCAGACTTGTGAAAACACGATGCCAGCAGGCTCTGAGAGTGGTACGAACAGTGTTTGTGCAGTTCGAAGATGCAAATGGATGTAAACATAAAAACATTACACATATGGAAAACATTCTCCTTGGGCAATGTGATGGAAGAGCTGGGGTCATTAGCAGATGTTGTTCCATGTGACTTTATCCCAGCTCACAGTGGCATCACCACAGTGATGCCTCATTACCAGACCCCTGTCACCTCCACACCCAACTGAGCCCCATATTAATACACCAGAATTAGACTGGCCTGCATGATCTTTAGTTCTTTACAAGACAGGGTTGGGCTTTTTATTTGCCTTCTGAGTGAACATTCACCTAGACAGCAATGATTTTCATGTCAAAGCAAGGATACAGTTGCCTAAATGGACATCACCAGGGACAGCATCTGCTAAATAAGACTGAATGCTTCACAAGCATAGGTGCCAGTGTAATCTCATCACAAATTATCTTAATTGAAAGCAGAATAGCCTCCTCCTGCAGAGTCATTTACTTGCTCTTACCTGATCTGTTGGGAAAGTACCTGGCTGTGGTGTCTCCCAATGTTGGGACAATGAGATCTCTGGAGTGAGAGAAGGGATATTTTGGGCAGTACATGGGTTATATGAATTTACAAACCACTCAGGAATAAGTGAGCTTCTTGAGGAGAGCACTAAAAGGCATTGTCAAGGTTCCCAGACAAAGGTCATAAGTGGTCTTTCCACCAGTCTCTGGTGAGTTCCCATAACAGTGTCAGTATGTCACCTGGGTCTGGAAGACATATGACCATGAGGTGTAAAATATGTCCTAAGTAACACCTTTGGAGAAGTGCTGGGGTGGCTTTTCCAGGCTGTGCTGACAGGGTGGGACTAATGTTCTTCTCAGAGCATAGCACAAGAGTGGTGCCTCAGATGTCAGGCAGCAGGGGAGCGTAGACCTAGGCTTCCTTCCAGAGTAGACAAGGACGCGCAGTGTTAGGGGTGAGAGAACGCTGCCTGCGGCACCCTGCGGGGACTGCAGAGCAACCTGCACCCTCTGCAGACACAGGTCTCCACTGTTCAGGACACATTCACAGTGCTCCTCAGTGAAGCTTCTGGCAGCAACGTGAAAGTGTTATCAGGGAGCTCAAGGAAAATAGCATTGTGCCAAAACTACAGTGCCAAGTGTTCTGCAAAGCCCAGGTGCTGTTCAGCAATGGAGGAGCTACAAGATAGCCTGTTTAAGCATTTCTTTTTCTCTTCCCCAGTGTTCTGGATACCTGAAAACTCCCTCCTGACTCCTGGCATTTCCTTGGAGGAGCCTTGGAATATCCCAACAGGCAACAGGGAAGTCAACAAGGGGTGCCTGTCTCTACAGAGTCTAAGATCAGAGCTGGACACCTTACCCATGGCAAAGTAAGGGCCACTGAACCAGAGGAAATTCATCCTGGCTCACCAGAGAGATGGCTAGGGATCACTCCCATAACCATCATCCTTGGTCACAGGCAGGACAGAGGGAGTCAGTAGGGCAACTTCTGTCAGTGGGGCAAGTTCTTGCTGGGACAAGGCATTTGACCCCCATTGGCTGCTACCAGTAAATAGCTGGTTCCTCAGATACTGTGTGGTGAGAAGAGGCACAGCCTCTGCTTAACGGAGCAGTGACTCTATAGAAGGGGTGTCTTGGAGGCCAGAACACTGTGCAGGTGCTATCAGGTGCTGGGTAGTTCCCGAAGACCAATGAATTAGTCCTCTTCTGCTTCATGCCTACAGGCATGAAAGTGATAGTGCTGCAGCAGGGTTGTAGCTCCTTAAACCCACATTGTGATCATAGGTGTCAATGAATTTGTTAGAATGGAGAAGGGAGTACTTTCAAGGAACTGCATGATAGAGTAGAGGGATGTGGAGGCAGTCAGGAGTGCAGCAGGAGCAGGGACAGCTGTCCAAAAGCTTGGAGCCCCCAAGGCATATTCACACAGTGGCAGAGCACAGGCAGGCAATTACATTCGCCCCAAAAAAACTTCATCTGCTGTTTGGTGTTTTTACTAGAAGTCCATTGTCATGTCTCAGCAAATCGCGGGCTGTGCCTCATCAAGGCAAAAATGTGTTTCTTCCTCCTTTCTTATTTTGATGTATTTCACTTCCATATAATGTCCAGAGGGATAATTTAGTCTGTTCAAATGCCTTATTGAGGAAGGACTGCATTGTTCTTCCAGCCTTTGCATCGCGTCGGAATGTGCCTCTTCCTGAGCGCCCCTGTGCATGGCCAGCCCGTGATAAAGCCGAGGCTGCTTTTCTCTCATTGTTTTTCCTTGCCTTCGCCTTTCTCTCCCCAGCTTCATTTGTCTGAATTCTAATTTGTGTTTATAACAAGAAGTGGTTCCCGCACCTCCCCTTTGTTGCTTAATTGAAGGGAAACTGAGCAACAGGTGGATCTCAGGAAATATCATTAGTCTCTTTCAATTGTTTTTGGCACTTCTTTGAAAGAGAAGTTCAGCTCAATGCAACTGGCTGTTCGCTGTTTCCAGGCTAATTACTGCAGGACCCAAATGAGGAACATATTTGAACAATTTTAATTTAAAGAAGGTGAGCTGCTCATCCAGCTTGGTATTATTTACAGGCTTAGAGTTGCACAAGCAGTTAAGGACTTTGATGAAGCTGTGTCTTATAACCAAACCTATAAAGGAAAATAAAACCCTTGAGTATCGCATAGCATAGAAGTACCATTGGTGCCCAGAAACACAGCCAGCCATGACCCAGTGTGTTCATGTTTATGTAAGGGCTTCCTTTTAACCTATTCTTTTGTTCATAGAGAATAGAAAGAGTGTATAAGGACAAAAGTATTGTTGTATGTTTGATTTTGAGATGTGCTTGTCAGTGGAGCCTGTAACTGGAAAAGAAAAGCTAACCAGGGAGATTTCTTCCTCAGCTCCTTGGCTCAGAAACCTGAAAAGTCACAGACAAGGGAGAAGGATGCTAAAGAAAACAAGCAGCATGATCCTTCAGCGTGTGGTTTTAGCCCAGCAATTCCCAGTAGGACAAAAGAGGCAAAATCTCACAGTGTGCTCCTTCTATCCCTTTGTAGACAGAGCTCCGATTTCTGCTATTTTTAAAACCAGAACCCTGGGGGAATATTTCACCATTGAAAATCAGCCAAATGCATTAACAAAGTGCTCCACCTGTTACAAGAATGCAGGCAAAGGGCTGGATGATGGCAGCTCTTACTTGATGGTCAGCAATCAGGATATTCCTTACATGTGATATACTGTGATTTTTGACCAGCTGAAAATCTTGACATCTGCTTTGTATTTCAAGGCTTGAACAACTAGGCAAGTCAGAGGAAAAGAAGAGAGATGATAATATCTTCTTTGATTTCAAGGGTAATTAAAGAAGATGGTAGGTACACAGAACCTAAGAATGCAAAATGTGATTTAAATGTAACTGGCTTAGTGATACTGAGCTCTCACCATTGTCTGAAACGAAGCTGCTTCTTGTTTCTTTCCACTGAGAAACTGAGAAGCTCAGCATAGAAATCTTCTGACATGCAATGTGTCATGGGCTGTTTGGAGCAGGAGTAATCAGGGGGTGTTGACAGCAGTAGGGCAAGAAGTGGTACAGCAAAAACACACACACACTCAACTACAAAAGCTGGGAAAGACAAGGACAGTGAAACCATCATTAAACAAGCATTTTTCCCCTTGACATGGGAACAGGGATGCAAGTCAAAAAGCCCTGGATTTTCAGCAATGCCTTTATGGACTTATAACTGTAAATACCCCCTTTTATAAAGGATGTATTTAGGAAGCAAAACGGTTCCCTTTTCGTGAATGATCTGTTTTACAGGGCTTAAAAATATGTCAAGGTTTGCTGCAGTAAATCCTCCTCATGCTGTAACTGAGTAATGTAAGCAACTTGGGTTGCCTTTTAAACAATTCCCAGTGTGTGGCATGGCCAGTGCAGTTTGAAATGCCTCTGTCTATCTAAACAGAAACAGATGTTTGAACAGCAGAGCTGTGCAGAAGTAATTCTTCAAACAGTAGATTAAAACATCTGTCAGGACCATTGGATGGGACCAGACAAGCAGCAGCAGTGTCAGCTGGGACTGCCAGTCACTTCTACCTTACCCTGGAGGTGGAAGGGAAACGACGGGGGAACTCCGTCTGGTCTTTGCATGTGACACCCTCTTATTTTGCCACGTTTCTCCAGCCATTCAGAAGATTACACACTCGTCTGTGCAGAATAGCTCACAACCCCTCTCAGCACTGCCTTCCGTAACAGAGGTCTTCTAGGTTTTCACTTTTCCCGTTAATGCCTTTTTCTGCCACTGCTGGCAGTCGGTATGAAAGCTGTGAAGTGTTGGTGACATGCCAGGTTACCGCATTTTACAGTTATTTCCATCTGTCCTTCATGTTTCAGCATTTGACCAGTTTAGTGGCATTGCGAGCAAATTCTTCAGGCCTCACTGGGTCAAATAGATGACAGCCGACTAATCTCCTGCAACTTGCCTGCAGGAGCTGTGCCACAGGCAGTGTATTCATTTCCAGCTGAGCAAGAGGCCAAACCAAGCCCTTGGATTAACACCTCTTTTGCACTCACCCCCACCCCAAAATCAGAGCCAAGAAAGTGATACAGAGTCAAGAAACTGTTCCAATGTTTTTGGTGAATCAAGTCAAAGCTCTGAATCCTAACAGCCCCTGAAGGATACCATTTTTACAGTCTGGATCTGAAATCTTAGTCTTGAATCCACCCTCTGTTTCCAGCCCAGATTTATTCTTACTTCTTCTTTTGGCATCTAGAGGAATAAGCGGGGACAGCCCTACCCTCCGAATTGCTCATTTTGGGGTGGAGCTGCTATGGCTGCACTCCCAGCACCTTCCTCTTTCGAGCAGGCTCCTTCTGTGCACTCCTGAATCACGGTCGGGGCCAGGTCTGCCACCCCAGCTCCTCAGGTGTTCCCTGGGAAGACCCTCACCACTGTGAGGTGCCAGTGCTGGGACAAGCAGCACAGAGTCCCCTGTGAAACTGGTGGAACTCTCCCTTCCCCACACGCAAGTTGCTCTCCCGTCTCATTTGTCCCCAGCAGCCATTAATTGTGGGCTGTAGCGGCAGCAGATTACCTCACGACAGCCTGGCAGATGTGCTCTTGCTGAATAAATAAACTCATTTATACGGCTGTAATGACTGTTGCTTCTGTGCTCTCATCATGAAAACTCCAGCCTATCTACAGCAGTTTATAAACAAAGCTGCTTTGCCTTTATGGAAAAGCAATTTGTGGCTGAGGAGCCTCAGCAGTGACTCGTGCCAAAGAGAGCTGAGGCCATTTCTCAGGGAACAGGTGTCTGCATCATTAAAGCCACCACCCCCCCGGCATTAATTGCCATCCCTGTTGGCACACTGAGAAAAGAAATTGGGGTTTGTCTGGGCCATGAAGATCAGCTTCCCGACTCCCTCCTTCAAGGTAGCTGCTCTGCCTGCGGCATTACTGAGGCAGGGTGAAAGCTCAAGTGCTGTGTGGTGGATGGACTCAGTCTCTGGTGGTGGGGGCAGGGAGCACTGGGAAACTGGCACAGACTGGTGAAACAAAAGCATTCATGGGGAGAGAGAAGGAAACTGTTTATTAGACGGAGCAAGTTCATTAACTTCCCCCTTCCCCTCTTTATTTATTTTAACTGTCTCCTTGCTTCATCTCTTCTCCTGTGTTTCTTCCCTAGCTTCCTTCCATGCTACATTTTTATTGCAAAAAGGAAAAGAATCTTCATCCTGCAGTTTCTTAGGCTGCTTGCAGCCTTAGAGTAATACACTGTAACTAAAAAACACACCGTGCCCCAAAACACAGAAAAGCACAGGCATGCACCCTGCAGAAATAGAGGCTGCTGAGCAAACTTCTCGGTTAGGTGGGATTCTCTCATCCATCTGAATCACTGGAGGTGACCCCATCTGTCCCGCTTGTGCCCCCACCAGGGTGCTTTCCTCCACCTCTGTGGCCCAAGCAGCCCTGTGAGCCATGAGCTCAGCGATAAGTGGGAAACTGGAATGAAAGGCACATCTTCCCTGCAGACGGCCGTGGTTAGCACCACACACGCGCTGCCCTGGGGAGGAGAGTCACGCCGCAGAACCGCCGTGTGGTTGCAGTGACTTCACCCCACTAATTATGGCTAGGCAGGAACACACTGGCAGCATTCAGGGGTTTAGGTTATAGCCAAACTACAAAGTAAACAGGCTGTGAGTGATGTTTTAGTTTATAACAAAAGACAGGATGACTGTCTTAGTTAAATGCACTGGTAGCCTTGAGTTAGGGGATTTTGGGCATGGATGGGAGCTGGGTTAAAGTAAGCCAGGGTTCGTCCTGAAATACAGCTCTCCAAGAGGATGCATTGCTCTCTGAGCAAGATTATTCTCAAATCCCCATTAAGCCACAGAAACAAATGTTTTCACAAGCAATCAGGACATTGCTGCTCCAACAAACTCAGCCCTGAGTGTAAGGCCAGGGGAATATGACTGTGAAGACAAGTGAGCAGCAAGAAACCTTTCCAGGGCTGGAGCTAGGAGAGCCATCCTCAGCAGCTGCTGGCCATCCGCCTCCCTTACACTGCCATGTCCTCACAGTCCCTGAGGGTCATTAGCAGGGCACTGCTGTTTGTCAGCCCAGCTCTGTGCAGGGGCTGCTCAGAGGTTGAGGCCTGTCCAGCTCTGCTCGCACACACCAGTGTGGGGCCGGGGCTCGCTGCCTCCTCCCTGCCCTCACCCGCAGCCGTGGCTGGCACCTGCCAGGCCTATGGTGGGCAGCTGCCTAAAGCATCAGGGATAATTGCCTCCCTCTCTCCATGGATTATCTTTAGCACTGGGCAGAAGTGACAGGGCAAACACTGCCATGGGCTTGCAGCAAGCCCAACAGCACCAGCATGCACCCACCCAGGGCAAGGTCTCCCCAGGCCTCCTTTCCAGCTCTTTGACATTGCTGAGGGGGACAGAGAAAAAGAGTTTGGGACTGGAATGGCTTTTAGGGACAAACCCAGCAAGTGGTATTTTGCCTTCCATTAACTCTGCTGGTTTTACTCTCTGCAGAGTTAATTACAAATCAGTTTAATTGTTCTCTCGCTTGATAACTTTCTAATCTCTCAGAGACTTGCTGCACAGCAGGCTGTAAGGTTATATTTTATCACTTCTCTTTCCATTAACCCCACTGTGTTAGTCTGTGGTCTGCTTCCTCCCTCTCTCCCAAGAACGTTAACAATTAAATTGATTAAAACCAACTTCAGCAATGGCTCTGTTGAGAACCTTCCCTCTGCTCCCTGCCAGCCACAATGGCTGTCACACTGTCAGGTCACAAGAGGCAACTTCTCTGCCCCCCATACCTTCCCTCCCCATTACACCACCAAGCAAGGCAGAAAAATTGTGCAGTGACACATGAGTGTGCAGAGAAGTGAGGGAGAGGAATGAAAAAATCACTCTGAGGAATGTGCCTTAAAAAAAAATTTAAAAAAGGAAACAAACCCTGGCAATCTGCAAGACAATTATAAAAACACCCTAAGTCTGCAAGGAACTCAATCTTGGATGCCTTCCTACAGTCACCACTGACCAGCATTTTCCCATCACTTCTACCTTTTTTATCAGACCACTCAGTGTAGTATTAGCAGCAGCTGCCTCTTTTGCTGTTCTTATGTCTCTGGATGCTGGATGTAACACAGGGGTGGGAGGGAAAGTGTTTTGATCATTCCTTTATCTTTCCTGGGTTGCAACATGCAACAGCATGCAGGTCACACATCATATTCAGGATACAGAGGATCTGGGAGCCCTGCAAATGTTCCCAGGCATAGTTAGCTCTACCTCAGACAACAAATGCTATTGGCTCGATGTAAGAAAGATTAACATTTCTTTACAAAAGCAACCAAATCTGAGTTCTCCCACACTGTTTTCAAACCAAGCACCAAATCACTGCTCCTTTTCCTTGATGTCGCCATAGCTCACTGACTGTGCTCCATATTTAAATTTGAATGTAGTTTGGTACTCTGAACTTAATTTTCAAGTCTACTAAGAATCCTTCCCTCAGAACTTAATCCATGGCAACATATCCTCCTTGGAAGATCTAGTTGGTTCATGGGTCTCTGTCATGGGGGCAGAAATATCAAGTACACTAAAAGTACAATGTTTCAGAAATTTTCTGGTTCAACTGTTTGAGCAGAATTGTTTTCTGGCTTATGTTTTTGTCTCTGATATGACATGTCCTATATTCACTAGATATGTTTTGTTTTCTTTGTTTTCCTGAGTATATCCATCTCTTGCAGAGATTGGTTCTGTTTCTGCAGTCAGGGACATCCTAGGGTTAGGAATCTTATCACAAAAATACTCCAAAAAACTACACTCCCTCAAGAGAGGATAAGGATAAGGCTTCAAGCCCATCAAGGCATTTCCAGGCAAGAGTAATATCCAGAAACACCTTGACCAGATGATCTTGGTCCACCACCAACTTTCCCCTGACCAAGCAGCCTAAACCAGGCTGGCTGAACAGTTCCAGAGTGGGGAATGCTGTACGTCACCTGGCCCGAGCTGTTCTGCCAGATGAGATCAATGGCTCCATTTATTAACATCAGATAACATTAGTTAATACCAGACACGCATTTGTTTGTCTTTCACCCTAAATAAGTGTATGATCACACAACAAGACTGCTGTGTGCTGCAGACACGGGATGGGAAGGCTGACCCTGCAATATGGCACGTGGAAGGTAAGTGCAGGCAGTGCAAAGCAGAGAACCATAAAACCCCTGTCCATGAGGTCCTTGTTATGGCCATAAAATCACTTAATGCCACGTTGGCGTCAGGAAAGACTCGTACAACAGAAGCCATGTGTCCAATGCATTAATGTGGAACCTTTTTGCCGTGGAGAGCTCTCTAAAATTTCTTACTAAATGATTGTAAGAAACCCTTCAGACTGCCTTGTCAGTGAGCCTGAAAACATTTTGCTGGTTGGCAATTGCTTATGTAAGTAGGCTGCAGTATCTTGCCAATGCCTTTTCCTTTAAAAGCTAGTATGATATTTTAACCATGCTTTTCAGTCAAGTAATTTAAATGGGCACTTGACCCCAGAATATACCAGATCAGAACTGTCACATGCTTTCGGGAAATCTGGAAACAGATCCCAGCCTCGTAAGTCATCACAATAATTGTAAGGGATAAAAACCAGACCACACTGATTTAATCACTCCTGAAATTTGTAACTATGTTTGGATCTGAACTCTCACTGAGATTTTCAGCAGCGTTAAATGGCTTGTTTTCCAAAGATGCATTTCTCAGCATTTCTGTAAATCAGGCCTGAAATCGGACACTAATTTAACACACAGACACAATTCACCCCAAACCACCCATACTTTTTGAAAATATAAATTTCCACTTCATTATCAAAGCATCAGAGAAGAAGCATTTGCCAGCCTCCTCAGAAAGAGAACATTTCATAATAGCAAAAATTGCTTTTTAAAATGTTAATTGTATTTTTTAGAGTGATGCTTTCATTTTTCTAGTGCTTCAAAGCTTTGGAGAAAATGCCTATGTCATTAGTAAATCATGAGGGAATTCAAAATCTGTGGAAGTCACTGAATTAACTTGAAAATCTTTTCTTCCATCAAAAAATAATGCAGTGGGATTGGTTACCTATCAGCTTGCACTTAACTTCCATATCACATCGAGTAGTGTATACATAATATCTTAGACCACATCTGTGTTTTCATACCTGGGGGACAGCTTCCAACCCCAGTGCAGCACCAAGCCCACCCAATGACTCTTTTCTGGTTGAGATTTGGGCACTAGCTGTCCTCCTCTGTCAGGTTTTTTTTGCCACTGTGTCCCTTGCATAGCTGGAGGTGGCCAAGACCAGGGTCTATTGTGCTGCATATTGAGCAGTAGATCTGAATGGGAAAATACAGTTTAGTTCATTGTAAACTGCTGATATGTCTAGTCAATCTGATGGAATTATATTTCATGGGCTTGTTCACAAAGTGGTTTGGGGGATTTTTTTGATGTACTGCATTTTTGATTGGTCTCTGGCGACAGCTTCAGTGACTATGAAGGTGAGAACATCAACTTGAAGTTCTTGTCACTGTTCCAGACCAGGCCATGCTGTGTGCCATTATCAGCAAAATAATCCTGGGAGCAGTGTGAGCCATCTTCTATCTCTCTGAACTCAGCATCATTTCACCTTGTAAACCACAACTTCTTAGAAAAAAATGAACCACGAAATGTCCAAAGTGACCTTTAGAGTATCAGTTACTAGTCATGCACAATGAAAATGTAGTAACACATTTATCTGCTAAAAGCTGTGTCTCTTTACTTCATGTTTAAAACTGTAGTTTCCATCCTATCTTAGGGACCAGTCTTCATATTTCTGCTCTGACTGTAAAGGATTGTGTTATTCTTAAAATAATCTCGTTGCTATTTAAAGAATGGTGGTGTGCAAAAAATCAAAACCCCAAGGAACTTCTGCAGTGAAGGACATGGAACTGAGGTGAAGAATGCTTGGAAAGGGAAGGTAAGGAAGCAGACAGTTGCAGGTACCTGGGAAGCTGACTGTCAACAACACTTTTCTCACGCAGTTTGGACTAAGTGATAATTATGGTTGTTCTGCATCCCAGAGGAGTACATTAATCATCTGCCTGTGGCAGCACACAGCTGAAACTGCTGTCTGACATCCTGAACTTTCAGCTGTTAAAATTTTCTGCATAGCCTATATGCCATCCTGTGATTAAATAACAGAGATTTCAGCATGGCATTAGCAGCCATGGCAGCCACCTTCAGCCCTGGCAGGAATACTTAAGGGAAAGAATCTGAAAAAAATGTCCCTGAAAATGTACCTTCATGGAATTGTTTTCTGAGAAAATATATTTTGGGCTGACTGGCCAATGCAAATGTCAAGGAGTAAATATTTCTCATGGTGAATATCAAGACAGGAGTATTTTTGTACTTTAACTGTCTTTAATTTATTTTTTTCTGTCCACCTCTATTAAAAGATAATGGTATAAGTCCAGAATAAACCTATGGGTGTTTACTGAGCTACACTGATTTAAAACTTAAGTAGTAGAAATGGAATGATACTGAGCAGCATAGCCCTGAGGCAGCGAGATTTCATGGCCCCCTAAGCCACCAGAGACAAAATCTTCATTCACAGCAGCAGTGATTTTCATTTCCATGAAATGAAAAGTCACTGTTGGTGTAAACAAGACATTTCCATGCCTCCCATGTCTATGGAGGGCAGAGTCAGGCATGGCTGCTGCTTTCACTACCTATCTCATGGCAAGACCTGAGGAAAACACCTGAGTAAATGCAAAGCTGTTCTTCAAATCCCTGCTTGGCTGGTTGCAGGGTGTTTAACTCTGCTCCCACAGGTTTGCTGTGCCATGTCCTGGTGTGTCTCTCAGAGGGATCTCTGTTTAAGTGGCTGCCAAAATGATCCTTGTCTACATCTTTTAGCCCGTAGACAATTTTGAGGGCAGCAGCTTTTGCATTAGCAACAGAGGAGGACAAGCTCAATTGGTATCTCTTTATTTTCTTCAGTTGTCACTGTGGAGGGAGAGGAGGAGAGAGAAAAATGTTGCCTTCCCTTGTCATTTTTCATGTTAGGCTTCTCTTGTCTCTGAGGATTATGAATTGAGGATTGCCTCCTCTCTTTGTGCTTCACATGTGCCTGCTTTTACACAGGTGAGGTTGTGCCTTCATTCCATTGTAAGTACTCTGTGACTCTGTGACGAACAAAAGCCAAAAAGGGAAAGAAAAAATCCCCACCCACTCTGAGACAGTCTATTGAACTTTGTTTTCCAATTACCTAACAAATTGCTGACTAAGGACAGGATAGGGCGGTGGAAATATAAGACCTAAAGGCACTGTACATTCCTCGTCTGTAATGACCAGAAAAAGTGGGTGTTTGTTGGTGGTTTTAGCCAATTTGCAATTTATCTTGGTTTTAGCCCAAGCAGGCTTGAAACCAAGACAAACATTCTTTGATGTAATCTAATTGTGACTAAGACCGTTTGCATAAAGGTTTCACAGCTAGGATAGGAAGAGGAAAAAGACCTTGAAAGCATTCCAGTGGAAAAGTCATGTGCACCAGGCTTTCAGCTGTACCAATGGCGCCCAACAGCCCATTGTTTTAGTTGCAGCTTAAATTAATACCTGACAGCAAATGAATTAAGGCCCTGCTGATGTCATGTATTCGTTTATTCTTGTTTTGGTTCCAATCATGTTTGCACAATGATAGCTTCAGGTGAACAACTAATGGGGAAAATGCCCTTTCCCTGTTCCTATTCCCACTCTCTTCCAAAAATATATTTAATAATCTAACTTAAATTCTCTCCAAATACATTAGCCTGACCAGGCTAGCCTCACAAATTAATGAAACTTCACATTGCTGGAAAGAGTCTGGGGAGGACTGCCACATGTCCTGAAGTTCTGCAATGCATTAGAAGCAGTGCCTAGTTTTTCTCATTACACAGATCTGTGGGTCTCACTCTTCTTTGATCCCAAAAGCAGGACCAATGATCCCAGCTGGATTTACCAGCAAGGGCTGCATTTTAAAGATAGTGGAGGTTCTTCTTCACCAGCTGCCCTCAGCCCAGTGTGTGGAGAGACCAGACTCTAAGGTCAGTGAGGAAAAGCAAAACTAAGAGATATTCTGCTCTAGGGAATACTGAAGACACAGCAAAGTCATTACTCAAGCATGAGCAGGAAATACACAGGAGATGGAAGCAGAGTCAGACCTGGAATGAATATAGAGAGGTTGTCAGGGTAAGTAGAAATGTTCATTCTCACAGCGTGTTAATACCTACAGTCTTTGGTTATTACCAACAATTCTTGGCAGTTATTAGCCACAGTCCCTGGCTCCACAGCAATCTATCAGTGTTTGATGCGTACACATTAATTGCACATTAGCCCTCTATCTTCTGGGCTTCTGCAGAAGAAAAGCTGAGATGGGTGGCCTTGTTCAGCCTTGAGAAGAGACGACTGAGAAGGGACCTCATAATTGTCCACAAATATTAAAAGGGAGGTTGCCAAGAGGGTGCAGCCGGGCTCTTCCTGGTGATGCCAAGCAATAAGACAAGAGACAATGGGCAGAAACTGATGCACAGGAAATTCCACCTAAATATGAGGAAGAACTGCTTCACTGTGCAGGTGACTGGCATTGGAACAGATTGTCCAGAGAGGTTGTGGAGTCTCCCTCTCTGGAGATGTTCAAGAAATCTGGACACAATCCTGTGCCAGGTGCTCTAGGATGACCCTGCTTGAGCAGGGAGGTTGGACCAGATCAGCCCCTGTTGTCCTGCCCCATTTTGTGATTCTGTGAAAGGCATGTATGCATCAACGTGCCTACTTCTATAGGTGCCCATATATGCGACAGCAAAGTCAGCTTTAATTCTGGTTCTTCTTTCCCATAAAACCTGTCATCTCTTTATAGCAGCTCAATTCCAGAAAAAGTCAGAGCAAAGGATTTTAATTTTTTGTGTCACAGGATTGAGAACATGGTCGCAGATTACAATTGTGCTTGTTGCTGTAACATATTTGCTGTTAGTAATCCATTATGGTTTATTTCCCAGTCTCTAAACACAGACACCTTCAAATTTTCACTAGGGACTGTGGCTAGTATGGTTCAATAAGCAATTTCTCAATTAGGTGCTGTAATTCAGCTTTCAAATTGGCCTGAAAATCTGCCAATCCAGGCATAAAATATGCTCTTCTGAGCTTTATGTTTAATGATAATGAAAAAATCCAGTGGTATTTTACGCTCCTGTCAAAATACCATTTCCTCCAAGACTGTTTGAGTCATAATTTGCAAGACGGCAGCTGTAATTTCCCTAAGAAAACATCTATATGTATCTATTACTGCATAATTTTGAAAAAATTAAATTAAAACAAAAATATTAAGAGTTTAAAACTCATTCACACTATTTAGAGGTGGACAGCTCTGTAATGAACAGGTGGTATTCTGTCTACAGGACAGAAATACATCTTAACTAGGTGGCTAAATTTTACATTTCAATCTACAGCAAGAGATTTGAGTTGTGATGGTGCCTTCTTTTTATTAATTTCTTCCATATCCCAGGTAACAACCTGATTTTGAATTTCATTCAGAAATTCATTCTCTTTGCCTTCTTTATGGAGACCTACAGATAGATGAATTATTTCCCTGGCAGTGGTTTGTTAACCAGATGGTAACGAAAGGAGGGTGTGTAACAGGATATCGAGATCTCCTCATTCTCAGTTCTTAAGTCATTGTGAGATAAGCCCATAACAGGCTCAGTGATTAGTTCAGGAGAATTTCTCGGGGGACCAAGAGGACACACCGTGTCCTCTTGGTCAATCAAAGTGATGACTGAGAGACAGTATCTTAACAGCACTGAGCATTACAACCCCAAATAAGTGCAACACTAATTAAATGCAGGGGATTTTCTATGTGTTACTGTTCTTGTAACATTCTCAGAAAATTCTGAAAAGCTGCTAGTTTTTGGAATAATGCCTTTATAGATTAATGCTGCTGATTAATAAGAGCTGTTATTTATGGTGAAAATCACACAACTGCTGGGTCTAAAGGCTTCTTTGGGGCTGAAAGTTTTCTGTACAGAAAGTTGTTGTTGGGAAACAAGGAACTGGTGTGTTACTGTAAAGGATAGGTTGTAAAAGGGATGCTTAAAAGGGGCCCAATATGGTTTGGATCGCAGCCAAGGTCTTGCATAACAGGATGCCTCATAAAAGAAAGGCTTAGAGGGGTATGGTTAAAAGACAGACGTTTCTTTTGAGCAGAGATGTGCCAACGGGAGGATCACTGACAAATCTTTGTTCACTACTATGTGTGCATATAATTAAAAAAATGTTGGTGTTTGCAGCCATTCCCAGATTATGTTGACTGGTTTGGAAAATCACGATTTTAAAAAATTAAAAATAGACAAGGATGCAACAAATGCAGTTCAGCCAGGGGTATTTTTTGTGGGTAAAGAGGTCAGATTTTAATGCCCCTCAGGAACAGGATCAGGAATGTCCCTCAAACCTTGTGATCAGGTGTGCAGCTAGACAAGAATGCAAATCTGGGTCAACTGTTTTGAAAACGCACAGGGCGGCATGATTCCCAGCCTTGGGTATCAGACAGGAGTTCACAGGCAGCCACCTGCATCTAAGAGACAAGCCAGGATGCTGCTAGGTTGGTAACAGAGGCTGCATTGAAAACTAGAGAAAATTGTCTTTGTAATGACAACAGAGGGAAACTTTTAACTCCAACCTAATTGCCTGGGAAGTATTTGCATTTTCCTGCAAATTTAGAGTCCACTAGTAGTACTGTAGAGCAAGGTCTGTCAAGACATCATATATGGCTCCTTTCTGTTTCTAGAGGATATATTTGATGTTGTCCTGTTGTTCTCTAGAAACCACCCAACGCACGTGTGACACTAGTCCTAGCACCAGGACTCAGGAGCTGAGGAAAGGCTGCATCAGAGGAAATGTTAGCACAATCTCTTTATGATTTCTTCCCACAACCATTATAATACTTTGTCTTGAAACTTCTGCTGGTTTTAGTGGACAATATTCAGGCTTAGGGGAAGGTCTCCCAGCCCATGGCAGGAGGTTTGGAATGAGATGATCTCTGAGGTCCTTTCCAACCCAAGCCAGTGTATAACTCCATGATTCTGTGTAAAGGGCAAGTGGTTGGATCCTCAGCACCAGCCAGCCGTGTCTAATGGTGCACTTGATGAAGTGCCTCTGGGGCTCCTGACCAGGCTGAAACTGCCTTCAGCCTCAGTCTGGGATGTATAGTGACTTGTATCTTCGGAGCCAGAGGAGCCTGCTGAGCAAAGCAGGCAGTGGCATTGACATTTTCCATTACATTTCTGGCTTAATACAGGTGGTGGGACAAATGACTGGGCAATGTGCCTTGCAGGTGGACTATTTCCTTCTTTCACTGGCCAGGGAAGCCCCATTGAAGGAGGTGGGGAAGAGCAACATCTGCAGCAGATATACCTGTGGTCAGCTCCTGTTCTATGCCTCCCACTGCTATGAATCAGAGAATCAGAATCATAGAATGATTTTATTTAGAAGGGACCTTACAGATCACCTAGTTCTAAGTCCCCTGCAGTGCACAGGGACGCCTTTCACTACACCAGGTTGCTCAGAGCCCCACCTAACCTGGCTTTCAGTGCTTTCAGGGATGGGTCATCCACAAATTCTCATGGCAATCCTCTATTTCCTAAAAACCACTGAGAATGGTTTGACATCTCCCTGAGAGGAGCAAGTCATAACCTCATCGACATTGTGTTTACTTTTGCTGCCTAAGAAATCAGTTGTGAACCTAAGAAGAAGAAATTGTCATCCACATTCTAGGTTCATACTCAGCACAGTTCTTCCATGTGTGAGTGTAACATGGAGACAGCACAAGACCTTCTCTGGGAAAATTCCTCCCTCAATTTTAGTGCTGTAAACATAAACACAAAGTAGATGTCCTTTTAGCATCTTGCTCCACATTTACACTGACAAGAATGAGACAATGAGGTGGTCATGCCCAGACATGTCATCGGTTACCAGTGTGTTGTCATGAAATAAAAATGCAATTGCAGTTTTACAGTATTGTACAGTTTTTCTTCCACTGGGTGCATCAAAGGAGGTGAAAAGGCAGGGCCCCAGCTTTTGACTGAGAAAAGGTTTGCTGAGGTTTATGAAATAACAATGTGTGATGGCCATGAAGGGTTTACTGGGCACTGCAGTAGGAAGGAGAAAGCACAACAGCTGAGTAGTCAGACCTGATGGAAAGACTGGAAGTCAAACAGCTGCCAATAAACATTTTCAGACCTAGCAATGAGTCCTTCCCAGTTAGACATCTGAACACCAATCTAAATGAGGACTGGATCCACACATTGCAATTCCCCGCCTTATGTAAAGTAATTGCACACTGCAGTTACCCCACCTTTAATATATGGGGGCCTGCAGCTAATCTCACTGATGTGTCATTTAATTGCATGCAATAGGTTCAAATTCCAGATTAAAACAAAGCAAAACAAAACAAAAAGTAAAAGTGGAACTTGTAAAGAGTATCAAGAGGAGAAGGAGATCCAGTCTGGAATTTATGTCAGTGGAATCAGAGATCAAAATGTTATCACTCAATATATCTGCCAATGTTTTGATGTAGGCATGCTATTGTATACCACCAGTTTCATTCCACCAGAGAGATTAAAAGTAAAATAAACTCAAAACTTGCCCCAACACAAAATGTAACTAAAATTCTGGCATCACCATATGCTTTTTCTTTTCTTTTTCATGTATATATTTGTGTATAGTTTGGAAAGTAACCATAGCATATTCTAGGAGGAGTCAGACAGGTCAATCTCTGTGAATTCAAGATAAAGCTGCATGCCTTGAAAAAAAAGCCAGGTCTGGAGACCAGGCTTGTGATAAACAGCCATCTGAAAGATAATAGATTTGCCTGACATTGTTGTATCCAGTAAATCATAACAAAACTTCAGAATACTGGAGAAAGGCCAGGAATCGGTGACTTACATTATTGTTTTATTATCACATTTTGGAAAGGTAAAACTAATAGCACTGTTTACTTTAACTAATATTAAGTAATTCTTAACTCATGGCTGCCCAAAAGTATCCTGCTCAGGACCACAATCAACTCACTTTCCAGCTGTGCTAAGAAAACAACCTTCCAGCCATGTCAAGGGAGAAGGGAATGGGAAAGAAGGGAAACAGCATTTGGGAGTGCAACATACACCTGCTTGGGCTGCATTTCAATCTCACTCTTCTTTGTCCTTTTCCTGTAATGGAGTGATTCCTATAGAAGCTTTTTGCCATGTTAAAAATTAATACAAATAATGCTGCAAGGAAAATAAAAAAGGCAACTGTTTTCATAGCTGTATTTCAGACGCTTTCAACGACATAAAGCTGTGCTTCCCAAAGGGTTTTTCCCAACAAGTGCCTGGTGAGCACATGCGAAATCAGCAGTGGTTAATGTGAAGCAGTGAATGCACATGCAGGAGTGAAGTATGAGCTGTGATACACAGGACTTCTTCCAGGGGCAGAGGCAGACAGAGCCTACCTGTGGCTTCTGGTTTGCTTGCGTGGTTTCTCTGAAGATACTGAGCAGCTTGGAGAGGAGGCAGCTGACAGCATTTGGTGCATACACATATGACATGGAAAACAGAGCCTTGAACAAAGCAGGTGCCCATGTAGAAGGCCTATGCCTGGTTTCTTGCCATCAAACCTCTCTCAATTCATCCACCTTTTAGAAATAACCCCATAAAAAGGGGACCAAGGCAACTTACTGGGGTGTGTGGATGTTCTGCCACAGCCAGAGACTTCGAAGGATTCAGACTGTTCACATAACACTGCCTTGGATGCTAGTGCGGTGGCACCTCCTTGGTGGGAAGTCTACATCTCTGGCCAAGCTGCCCTGTGGTTAAATGCACCTTCCCCACAGCAAACATCAGAGGACAAAACTGTCCTCTTGAATTTGTTGCATAATGCGAATAGGAAGAGTGACTAATTCTTGAGTGCTGATATTAGTGTGTATCTAAACTCCTAACTAGCAAACTGTAAATAGCTCTAGTAGGTTTGTGTCTAAACTTCTAATGAGCAGACTGTAAATATTTACGTAGAGTTTCTTGTTTTTCAGGGGTAGACAAAACTCTCTGCAAACCACGTAGTCTTTAACCACACTTTTGTTCTGATATCTTGTTTTAAAACATTTTCCTCAAGGAGATGCTGGAAGGGTTTGAAGGAAGCTGCTGTGTTAGCTCACAGGGTCAAGTCCAGAGGTGAGCTGTGAGTTAACTCTCTGAAGCTCAGATCTTACAGAGCTGTTAACAGCTGCTTTCTCCATGCAGGATGATATTCCCTCTACAGGACCTCTGAGAGAAGCAGGACTGAACCCTGCACACCATCCTTGCTGGTGGGATATGAACCAGAACAGACAGAGACTGTTACGGTTCTGTGAAAAACAAGATACTCCTGCCCATTTCATCACCAAACTCATACCAAACCATGCCTTTTAGAAAGTTCCCATTTGATTCTCATTTTTCTGAAATTCTCCCTCTCATTTTGAGCCCTCTGTGTTTCTATTTTTCACTTGAAGAAAGAGAACCAAAATGCCAGGGAAAAGGCTATTCTCACAAAATATCAAACCTAAGAGCAGTGGTTTGGAAATCTTACTGGGTAATACTCTTGTGAGAATCCTGGCTGGCAAAATTAGAGAAGCTCACAATTTATGCTAATTCAATTAAATAAATGTGTTTGTGTCAGCTTCATCCTTTAAAGATAAAAAAGAAGGCAATGTGTCTTGGATTTTGAGGATCTTTCCAGTCCTAAATGATTCTATCATTTTAAGTGTTTCTCCTAATAAAAATTTAGAGTGATGTTACTTGGCTTTGCAATGGGCAATGACTCAGTTCTCAGTTTCTCACTTCTTTAGGAACCTGACCCTTTTTGAGGCAACTCCTTTCCCTGCAGCACTTTACTGAGGGTAGACTTCACCTCTAAGAACAGCAGAAATCTCTGACTACAACTATGGGGAACTTTGTCTATCTGCAACCTGTTGACAGCCCCAAAGTTCACACTAAAGGTACTTGCCTTGCTCACAACAATTACATCAACCAAGTGTGGGCATGAATGCTGTCTGTCTTCGTGGATCACAGGACCCAGAGCCTGAACACAACACATCAGAGTCACTTCTGTACCCCACTTGAACATTCCTGTAGGAAAGATCAGGACAAGCTTTTTAGCAGACTGTTGCAATGGAGCATGGGGTAGTAGTTTCAAACTAAAGGAGGGTAGGTTTAGATTAGATTCAAGGAAGAAACTTTTGGCAGTGTGGATGCTGAAACACTGGAACAGGCAGCCCAGAGAGGTGGTGGATACCCCATCCCTGGAGATAATCAGTACAACCAATGACTCAAAGGGAATTAAAATGATTTACACAGCTGAGCAGTTGACCCATTGTACCAAATAAGTGTTATACTCTTGATGTAAGTGGGCAAAGGGCCATGCCTGAGGAAGGCAGTCTTCTCTGACTGTGTGCAGGCTGTGTAGGCTGTGATGCTCCTGACACCGTCACCGTGAAGCCCAACAGCCTCCAGTGTCTCTGGGGCAATAAGGGTGTATGCCAACATCCCATGGAGGTAAGCACTCACAACAGGCTTTACTGCAGTTTTCCTGAAACAGTGTTGAATTAGTGGTGACTCAAACACACACTGTTATTTGCATTGCTAATGGGAAACAAAAGTGATGATTTAGTCATCTGTCTGTCTGTATAAAAGCTGGGTAAGCAGCAGTACTCCTTGAACAGGTCCTCAGTGAAGGGAACAATTTTCTGGCTCCTAAATGAGAAATCAAGCCTTTAGCCAGTAGAGCTTCAGGGCAGGTGGTCTACTGAAATCCTACTTTATGACTCTGGATAAATAGGGAAGCTGGGCTACACAGACAATTAGTCCAACAAGTTAATCTTTCAGAGATTTCACTTAGTGTGGCTTGGCAGATTTTCACTCTTCACCCCAAAATGTTCCTCTTGTGCTTTTGTCAGGAGTCAAACATGCATCACTCTTAAGAGACCCAGCCTTTTCAATTTCCAGATGAGGTGTTACTCGCAATAGGTAGTTATTTACAAGACGATTGTGTGTGCTCTTTACAGCTCTATTTCCATGAGCTGAAAGGAAATCTCAGTGAGATTTCCTCCCTCTTTGACTTGGCAGTGAAGGACAGAGAGCAAGTGGCTCTCAGGACAGTGTGTCTCAGGCTTGTCCTGTTTCTAGAGGTGTGCTGGTGTCAGGGGTGGCCTGTGATGGGAGGTCAGACATTGTCCTGGCCCTTCCTTTGCACCCCGAATTCCTCAGGCCTCTCTGGCTACCATCAGGATTCCATGCTGAGAAAAGAAACATTCTGGGTGCCCAGGAGAAGCTGTCTCTTGGGTATCCACACCCAGGGATTTTTAAGGCAAAATGCAGAAGATTTTTCTAAAATTCTAGCCGTATTTCCTGCTCCTTACAGTGCATATGTGTGTGCATGCCTATGCAATTGTGTGTGCTTGTGTGTACGAGACCCTGCACAAATGTCCTGCTTCTTTATAGACTATGGCTGATGATATTCTCCTGCTGAAATTATTGATATCATCTGACCTGATGAAGCAATCTGGCCCTCAGCAGATTTCTGTCCCAGTACAAGTAAGGATGGCTATTTTTTTGACATGTTTTTTGTAGATTAAAGTAAAACTGGGAAAGGAGGACATTCTAAGCAAATATTCAATGTTTGGCATCCAGGCATTTCGGATGTCATCTTATGGATGGAGACTGAAATGCATAACATGATGCAATTCAAAATTTTATAAGTAAAACCTCCAGACTTACCACAAGGAATGCTTCACCTCACACTGATGAGATCTCAGTGTTCATTACTGAAAGGTTCATAGCAGTAATGGTATGACAAAAGTAAATCTGTGACACAGCATTGGCCCAAAAGAACCTTCTAAACATTTCACTGAAAATGTAACTGTTTGGCAAACACCACACACACACAAAAAATTAGACACTACTGAGGCTCCCTGTTGTCTTTTTCAACTGTGAATTCTCTTCTGTGCGCTTGGCTGACCACAAGCTAAACTTTCACCTTCATTCTCCAAATATGTACTTCATGCAGATGATTTAAAATGAAAGTTTTCCTGTGAAGTGTTTAGACTTATTCAGACTAATCTCCATTACTGTAAAGGAAAATTAAGAAATAAAGACAGAAATTTATTCCATTTAGAAAATCAGCTACTTCAGTCTGCTGATGCAGTAACATTTGTTGATAAGAAATAACAGGCACATTAGTAGGGAGAGAAACTCTGTAGCTTCAGCTTTCCTGTTTGTTATGCTTTGTGATGTGGGAGAAGTGGCTGGGATTTACAACATCGATGAGATGAGTTAAAGTGTGTTTAGGTGCTCTCAGTTGTGGTCATTCAGAAACAAGACCAAGGTATAGTCTAATGTCTCCCACAAGGCCAGCACTCCTCACTGGCCCACATTTTGGATCACGCCCTGCTGCAAGATCTCTAATTGCCCCAGGAGAAGACCTCTGCACATTGGAAAAGTGGCACTTCAGAGTCAAGAGCTTCCTTGCAGAACTGGGAGAAGAGTTTTAGTTCAAGGGATTTGCCTTCAAACAAGGGAGTTACTGAAAGAAACAGGTCAGTCTCCAGTGGGGTTTAAAAGAGGCACCTGTTTAACAACAGGGCAGAACTTGATGACCTTAATCGAAACTGGAAAGGCAATTGAAGAAATTGGCTTCACTTACTACCTTCACACAAATATTGACATTAAATGAATTAGAAGACTAACATTAATCAACAGAAGGGAAAATGGCCCTTTTCAGATGAAGCTTGGAAAAAGATGAGAAGTGGGCATGATCATGCAAAGGATACAAGATATGGCCCAGTGCTAAGTTTCACTACCACCTGGATGGTTGTATGAGGAGACATTGTGGGACAGGCTGAGCAGGAAGGCAAGGATGTCTCTGCAGCCTCCAACATCAGATCATAAGGATGACCCTGCCAGATATGGTCAGAGGTCTATTTTCACAGCCTCTACTTACACACACCTTGGAGCTTTACAGATGCAGAAACACTATTTTTGTGCTCAAGCTCCAGGTATGAATATATTCCTACAAGTGGGAGTCTTTCCAAAATGACTGACAGAGTTAGGAGGAATTTGGCCAGTCCTGTGGGACTAAACTGAGAGATCATGCTGTAACCCTAGCTGACTCCTCTGCTCCAAATAGGAGCTAAAAGGTCTGCACAAACTCTGCACCTTTTTGTTTCCAGAGGCTGTGAGGGTCCATTGAGTGGGGCAAGTTAACAATTGACTCTGCTGCACGCACTGGGTTGTTTTTGTTGATCTAAGTCATTATGACACAGTTTTTGGTGTGAAAGTGATTACTGGGGGCAGAGCACTCCCATGCTGGCCATGCCTATTGGTGTCTGGGCAGTGCTGGATTTAAGAATCAATTGTTCATCGACTCTGTCGTGGATTACAGTTATATTCAGTGACTAATTGTGTGTGCTTTGGTCATCCTTCCTCTCCATTAATGTGTTCCTGATAATTGAGGACCCTGAGAAGATCTCTTCCAGCATATTATATGGACGCAGGTGGGAAGGAAGGTGCTTGTGCAGAAGTGAAGGGAGAGGGAGTTAAGAGAGTCTGTAGCACAGCTAATTTTTACCATTTGTTTAATCTGTTACTAAGGGTCATTTGTCAAACTATGGCTGCTGTTCCTGCCCCTCCTTCCCTTGTTCACAGTAATGAACAGCCTGGGAACAAATTATCCCCTTTCCAAAGGATCAGCAAAGAGGAAGAGTTGATGATAATGGTCCTGAGAAGTGAGGCAATTGTGCATGGATCACTTCCCAGGACACAAAGGCTGTCTGCACACTCTGCACCCAGGAAATGAGGTTAATCAACACCTGCTCACAAGGACAGTGAAAAGATCTTCCTCATGATGATGGTGAGACCAGGATCTTTGCTGCTTGCTTCCTGAGGCAAGTGGCTGGGCAATACCTGAGCAATATGTTGGGTGACTGTCTCCACAAGACTTCATCTGAAATTGGTGGGAGAGTTGCTCCTCCAAAGAATGAAGAGCTGGGCCTTGCATAGCTCCACACAAAACTGGATTGTCACTCAGCCAAGGGACAGAAGAAAAGGCAAACAAAGTGACAATATCACATACAAGTTGCAGAGAACATTTTCATGGTATAATCTTCAAGTGATGGGCAGCATGGTTTGTGGGAGCTCTTGGTGAGAAAATTAATAAGCTGTCCAGCTAGAAGATTGATGATTAAGTAAATGGTAGTGTATGAGATATCTGAGGCTTAGCAGTCCATCTAGCAGTTTCAGAAAAAGCTAGAAAATAGCTTTGTATATTTAGTTTGATCTTCACATTTTAGATCTAATTATTTTATCAGTACAAGCAGGGAGGTCCATCATTTCTGAAAGAATGGAGTGACATTGCCTGCAGCTGAATAAGGGACTGTCACAATAAATATCAATAGTCAAACTCTGCTTTTTAGATGGTGCTTGATTTTTGCCTGGTGTGATTTCACTTGACACAATAGAGGTTGTTGATGTCTTCTTTACATGTGACAAAAGAGTATATGGTGATTAAAGAGCTGTTACAGTGACAGAGTAAAAGTCAAGTCAGGAAACAGAACAAACACTTGAGCAATATTATGGAATCTGTTAAAGGGAAGTACTCTTCTAAAATGTAAAGTTAAGTCAGCGTGCCAGTCAAAGGATCAGAGGTCCTACAGACACTTGTAAGACTTGCAGACAGGTGTTCAGTTTAATAATCAACACTAGTTTAATTAAAGATTGGTTATTTAGGTGTTGGAATGATTATCTCTTTCCCAGAGTGTCTGGCTTTGTGAGGATAAAGTGTGCCTGGGAGATCTTGCCTTTTTTCATATATGAACAGTGGAGTATTTTTCTTTAAATATCTTCTAAATATAGAAAATAGGAAAGCATTAACTGATAAAAACAAATGACCACCTTCTGATGTGAATCTTGGACATTGCTCCAGTCCTCCAGCATCACAAGAGGGACCTGAATGAGGGCTCACTCTGAACCAGTGACCAAATTCTCAGCTTCCTGTATTTCCAGGAGAGCGACCTGACTGAGTCATGCTATGCCACTTCTTTGTGTTGCTTTCTACTACTGGACTTGCAGTCTTTGTTGATGTAAAATAGGCTGCAAGGAGACAGGAGAAAGACATTATTCACCCAAGTATCAACCTGACATGGAAGTGATCCCAGGCCTTTCTGCTTAGCCACACCAGCAAGCTGAATCTCCTTATTCCCTTTCAGGAACTAGTTAAACTCCTTCATAAAAATACTTCACTACTGCGCTTGTATTTCTTCTCTTGGAAAGGTCCTTCCTCATTGTTTGGATCATTGGCAACCTGTGTCTACTTTTGCTAATTTTATTCATGGTCACTTAGCATTTGTTTGTTCATGTGCCAAGTTATTTTTTAGCTTAAATAGCTTTTTTCACCTCCCTCAGGTTTACTGCTCCTTGATGTATTTGCACTCAGCAGTCACATCCCCTGTCGGCCATTGTTTTGCCAAGCAAAAATAGCTGATTTCTTCAGCTCTCTTGTAAAATTAATTTTTTTGTAAGGACACCAAGTTGCAGAGCAACAGTCATAGATAATTGCAGTCAGAGCAAACCACAGAATCTCCCTGTGCTAAAAAAAGTAGGTATAACACAATTTGGCTCACAGCCAAGGCCAGCATTTTGAAACACAGACACTAAAGTCTTTATCTCTGGTGAGGCATGTAAGTAAACTGTCTCTTACACCAATGTGATGAGAACTTCAGCTGTCCATTGACTTCAATGCCTAAATAAATTTCTGTTTGACTAATGTCTTGAAATGCTAAGCATCAGCACCAGCGTTTCTCTAATTTTTGGTGTTTTCTATTCTATTTTGTTATGTCCACACACTGTTCAGAGACACCCACATCTCACTAGAGTTACAGGCCCTGACACCTATCTGGGGTAATAAAATGTTATTTCTCTCTCCATATATACTAACTGAAATCAAAGAAGTCAAAGAGCATCCTGCAGTAAAACAGGGAAGGGCAGAGGAACATTAAGAAGCGTAAAAGAATCACAAATTAGTAAAAAAATTTTACAGAGGCAGGTGCAAATCTGCTCATTATCGTTACTCTCTCAGGCAATATGCAAGTGGCCAAGGTACAATCCTGGTAGGTAATCCTAAAAATATGGTCATTAGTACATGACACAGTCACTGCTTCTCTCATGAGCCAACTAAAATAATACATATTTAATGTGATGATGTGTCCAGTGGGATGAGGACCCAAAGAGAAAAGAGAGTCCCAGAGCATCACAGTCTGGGGAGACACTCAGATTTTATTTCAAACATTAGCAACACTTCAAGTGACTGGCTTGTGATGAAACAGAAAATTTAACCCTGCCTTGCACAGTGGATTATTGCAGCACTGATGGAAAAAATGTCCCGTTTTCATAGCTTTAGACATTAGTGACAAAACATCTTTCTGCTTGCTGCTTGACGTGTCTAAATTATATTTACCCTTTAAGCCTGCTTGGAGCTCTGTCATCCCCTCCTCTCACAGCTACAAACACAGCCCAGTCATCCAGCTCCACATCCCCATTTAAACCCTGACTCCAGTCACTTGTGCAAAGAGAGCAAAGATCTGGGGCAGATCAGTTGCCTTTTAACCAGTTCTTAATGAGTCAGGTAATTGGTAAATGCTCGTCAGTGTGTGGTTGGTTCAGGTAACCAAAACCCCTTTTGAGAGTCTGAAGCTGTTCTTTCTCCAGTATCAGGAGAGTGTTTTTGGAATAGAAAAGATGAAAAAGTTTTCTGGAGGCTTCTCTAGATAAAACACAAGCTGTTACCAGATTCAACCTATATGGAAATAGGAAAAAAAATTCTTTCATATATATTTATACCTATATCTATACCTGAACAATTAAAATGCCACCAGATTAGACAGATAGAAGACGCTGAACTGTTTACAGAGATCTTCCTGATTGGATTTTATACACTGGCATGCTTAGTTGATCCAAAATCCAACAACTGACTAAACCATTTGTAATTTTGAACATATATATGATCTCTTTGGTGCTATTTGTTTGCTCTTTAATCACCAAAAAAAATGCTTGCCTAAAGTTCACTTTAATTTGAGAGGTGAATGGCCCAGCATGTTTTGAATCACAAGCATGGGGCTCAGTTTCTGTGTACTATCATCAACTCTGCTGTCTATTGCTGCATGGTCAGCTTAAAAATTAAACCTCAGGCTACATTTCACAATGAAGATGGGTTTAATTTTGCTAATATCAGATAACAGTATAAACTGTAAACTTGGGGCAGGTTCATTACATATTTCAGAAGTTTATTAACCCAGTTTGATCTGGGGTGAAAGTCTACAACAAACAAAAGTCTATCCTTGTGGTAAAATTTTGTCCTGCTTGCTGTAAGAAATTAAAATTTCATTTTAGGAGGAGAAATTATCATCAAGAGCTTTTAGAAGTCTTTATGAAAGACTTTTAAATACTCATGCATTTACAAACTTTTCTAAGTTTGATCTCCTATAATTTTACACGTGTTTTCACTTCAGGGGTAGTTATATGTGAAGGAATTTAGACCTCACTTACTTGATAGAAGTAAGTTTAAGCCACAATAAGGAGCCTTAGCATGAGACAGGAGGATGTCCACAACGAGTCCAAAAGACACACAGTATCTTTGAGGGTGCTCTGTCTGAGAGTTTTTTGTTTTCAGGCCACAAATTTTACCAGCTTCAGTTGTTCTGATGTCTTATATGAATTCTAGACTAAGAAACCTAAATACGAATGCTCACCCAAATATTCCAATCTAGTTTTTTCAGACAACATCTTTGTCTTTTATGGGGCAGTGGAAAGAATTAAAGGAGGATCAATATTCAAGAAATTCGTTATAAGAAAGAAATAAGGTGTCCTTAAGAGTCTGTTGCACTTCAGGGAGTGACTGACAGGGATTTGGGGGAAATTTGCTTAGAAATATGTCTGCTGCTAGTTTATCAGCCTGAACTCTTTCCCCATGTCCTACTTTTTGGAGACTCAGGAGCATTTGCTTGTGCGGAAGAGGAGACACAGCTGTACATGGTTTTCAATCACATTTTAATGTTTCATGTGCCGCTCTGAAGTCTACTTTTAAAAGTATTTTGTCCCCATTTCTTTGCCCTCTGACCCAGAGAGAGGCCTGGCTCACGAACCCTTGCTCCCTACCGTGTATTTCCCAGCAGAAGAAACAGAGTCACAGGTCCTACGGGCCCGGCATTGCTCTGTTCAAATAAAACAAAAATCCAGTCATGAGATACATAGGAAGCAGGTCAAGCTTTTAATCTTCCCAGAGAGCAGGGGGCTGAGCAGAGCATCTATAAGTCATTAAATCTTCAATTTTCTGCCTTTCCTTGAGGCTTCCCCTCATTACCCTTGGGACTGTCAGGGAAATCAGACTCACCTCAAATGCTTCATACACTCAGAGTAGGAAAACTGCAGCAGAAAAGGCAGCAAAACCCTGGAATAAATCCTCCTCTCAGATAGCCAGGCAAAACTTGATAAGAGTTGTAACTCCTGCTGCAAGCTGGCTTCTTGCCATGAACAAAAGCAGGGCACAGCCATCTGCTGTGCCAGTGACACAGCTGTGGTGCCCCAGGGTGCCAACACCTCCCACAACAAGGCACTGCTTTTCCCTGCAGTGTCTGCCCATCACCTGTGTGAAGGTGGTGGCTCCCAAAGACATTTCCTAGCAAACCTTTAGCCCCTTGAACACTGCAGGGCAGGCACACCAGGAGGCAGCTCCTCACCACTAAACTCCCCATATATTTACTCTTGTTTGCAGCCTGCACAAAAACCTCTCCCAGCCACTGCTTTAGCTAGCTGGGCATAACAAACAAGAAGGCAGTGACAGATGAAGAGTAACCCACCTGCAACGTGGTCCTTGAGACTGCTGCTCTGCCCTGCCTGGTCAGACCAAGCATCTTCTCCCTCTCAGCCAGCCTCTGCTGCTGCTGCTCCTCAGCAATCCTGTGGGGTCCAGTTCAGGGAGGAGGAAAAGGAGCCAAGACACCAGAGAAGGGAGAAGTGGGAAGAGTGAAAGAAGCCCAAACAATAAAGTAAGCTGGAAACCATCCTGCTGCCACTGCAGGGCAGGTGAGGGTGAGCCTGTTGAAACAAAGCACTGCTTCCTTCTCCTGTATCTGCCCTATTTGGGAATGTACTGTAGTTGGTAGCTCTTAATCAGAGAGTGTCTAGGCTAAGTCTCCTTACTTGATGCTTGGTTAGACATATGCCAGTGGCTCACCATGGGTAGACAGGTTTAAAAGCTATAAGCCATGACACACATATCACAGAATATTTTGAGCTGGAAGGGACCCACAATGATCATGGATGAAGCTGAATAAAGCTCTGCTGTTTCTTAAGAGTGCCACACAATCTGAAGTATTCCTGTGCTTTCTTGATGTCTACTTGGGCCACCTTTGCTTTTTTTCCTTCCTGCCATGCTGTGATATCTGAGACTCCTTGTAGATACAACTGCCCTGCTGACAGAGGCCCTGTTCTTCCAGACAGGGATCAGGCACCCTCTTACCTGCCTTTTCACACCCCACAGGAGAAAACCTGCAGTTTTCTCACACTGTGAAACTGAGCTATGCCAGCCAGTTGTTCTCAACTGAGTCCCAGATGAGAATACTTCCATAAGTTTTCCCTGCAGTAAATGTTGGAACAGCACACCAAGTGTCTGCCATTGAAACCAAACCACATTGGGTTCAGAGCATGTATCTACTGAGGGGAGACTGCTCTGCTATCGTGCAACAGATTTGCCTGAAAGAACAAGTTTTTTGGCCATTAATCTCACTATTTCATTTCTTTCTTATCCAGGGTTTCACCTCCTGAGCTCTTTACATTCTCTGGGATCACATCTTCTTTGTGTTGCTTCTTAATTGGCAGCATCTTTGCATCTGCTTTTTGAGTTTGTTGTCAGCTTGGCTTGTGATCCTCTTTTATTTCCCTACCTTTTCTAAGGTGACTTCAGTTACACCTTGAGCTGCAGATGCAACCCTGTGTTGTCCAACTTACTTCCCTACCAGGGTTTCTCCATCTCTATTGTACTCAACATTTCTGGCTCTTCCTTTGCCTCTCAGTTGAGCCGTGCAGAGCCAGAAAAACAGGCACTGAGTGCTCTCCACCACAAAGCTCCACTTGCCTCTCTCACTGATGTAAACTGCGCTGCCACCTCCTTTTGCATCTCCACTGTCAGATGTTATTCCTCTCTCTCCTCCCTTTTCTTCACCCTGACTTGCTACTGGAAACTGTGGGGTATTTTCTTCCTTTCCAGCTCTTTATTTGCTTTCCTTCCTGTGCTTACTGTGATGTCCCTTGCCCAGAAATGTATTAACTCTTGCTTTGCTCTTCACCATTTTTTCCTGTCTGCATTGGAAGTGCTTCACACAGATTGTCTCTGCCAGTACCATCTTTTCCTCAGACATCACTACCCGTGTGAATCTCCCAGACTCTCACTGGCACCATGGGGTTAGGTCGAGTGTCTTTTGTCTTTCTCCTTGAAGCTCCACATAGCTTCCCTCCAGGCAACTTCCTTGTTTTTGCTTCATCTCATTCCTTGTCCTTTCTGAATATCTCAGGATCTCTCATGGCTGTCCTCATGCACAGTACATTCTTCTACCCTTGATATATTTAAAGAACCTGCAAGATTCATGTATTCAGATTTCTTTTTGTTCTTACAGCTTGGAAGCTTACCTTCAAAAAGAAGTCTGGTATCTCTGCTTAATATTGCTTCAGAAAAGGGATCTTTAAGGAAGATGAACTTTAAGAAAAGTACAGAATATGGTATGAATTACACGGTAAATGCCAAACATTCAAAACTACAACACTGCTCTATTGAAGGTCCACACTGTTTTGGTTTGGTCTCAGACACTGGGTAAACACACGGTTCAACCACCACTGTATCCCCATTTTGGGCTGCTAATAATTCATAAGAGAAAGATGGCTGTGCCTCCCATCCCTTCGCTCCCAGCCATATCCATTGCTCTCCCAGAGTAAGGGCCCCCATTCTACTACAGCTAACAATTGCTGTTTATTACTGGCAAATACCATTCAGCTAAACCAGGAGCCTGAGGAAAAGCAATTTTAGGTTCACTTCCTAGATGAGAAAGAAAATTCCTTCCTGTTACTGATTCCATAAAAGAGAAGGAGGTAACCTGCAGAGTCTGATAAAGTCAGCCCTCTATTTCAGCTCTGGCTGTGGGCTATGTTAGCACAGAAGACAGGCAGCTCACGAAAGTTTAATGCAAGAGACACAGAAGAAAGAAAATAATTTGGTTCTCCCACTCCCCTGAGGGAACCTGTCTTTGTTTCACAGAGCTGAAACTGCAGTGATATCCTTGACGATCCCCCTGCAGTGATTGTAATTTCTAACTTGCTGGTTAAGTCACTTGGGAGCAAAAGCGTTTAAGATTTCAGATTCTCCTGGCCAGTCCTAAGATCTTTTTTGTCCCTCACCAGTGTTTCCACAGCCATAGGTGTTTGCTCAGGGAAGGAGGTAAAGACTCTCTTTGGTCCCTCCCCTGGCAACACAAGGTGCTCCTCCAGGGACAGGCATCCAAGCTGGGGTGGCCCCTGGCTCTTTGACTGCCCAGCTGTGCTTTATGCACAGGCTGAAGGTTTGGGTGTATGTGCCATCTGACAGTGTAAATAAATACAATATTGACTCATATGCACACAAGGACATGGACATAAATACTACTCTCTAAGAATCATCCTGGAACCCTATAGGTCTCACATCATAAATCTTTTTGGAAAGCATGTACTCTGCTTCCTTGCTGACACTGATGCTTGTATCAGTGTTTGTTTTACTTTTCTTTGAGCTTAATAATTGGCAAATCCTGGAGTGGCAGCTGGACCGAGTTGCTGTGCGCCCAGGCAGTGAGGGGGATGCTGCTGAACAGCAATACATTCCTGTCAGGGTGATGGCTTGCTTGAAAGGCAGTGACAAGTGGTACAAGAGTGGGAAATGTGTTTTCCAGATACCCAGATTTAACCACTTTCCCTCCTTTCTTTTTCAGGTTTTCTTTCCATCTGTCTCATAGGTAGAGCTTTGTACATCAATACACACATGAATACAGAAGTGCGTTTGTTTACCAACCTTTGCACAGGCAAACCTTCAGACCATTTTTTTGTAATTCTTTTTTTCTTTGTTCACAAAGATGAAGGGAAAATGTTCCCACGTATGGATTTTGCAGGAAATGGGAAGTGGGTGACAGTGACCGGGGCTGTGACCTGGCAGACCTCACCGTCTAATGTAACGCGATCTCATGGTGCTTGGGAGAAAAAAGGGAAGAGAAGTCTAGCCCTGGGACTGCAAATCACAGGCCGTGATGACAAGAGGGGGCCTAATAAAACTCAGCACCCTTCACTTTTAAATGAAATGAGTGGGGAGGGGGAGTGGGGAGAGGATAATTTATTGCCTAGGGATATCCCAGGGTATTGCATTCCTAGAAATGCCTTTCACTGCCCCATAGCATTTCAGTAATGGAAAATGTGAATACAGCTTTGAGCAGTTAAGGTCTTTATTTGAATTAATTAGAACAGCTATAACAACAAGATTTAAGCAGCAGAGGATGGAGACAAGAAGGCCTTGCAATGTCCACAATCCTGTTTTGTCATATCATCCTCCAACAGCCAGCTTCCTGAAGGATATCAGTACTGCCAGAAAGGAAAGGCTGGAGTGTCCAGGTGACTTGGATGCCATGGGTGACACAGGTACATGATGCTGAGAAAACATGCCATGGCTCTACCTCTCCTCTAACCACTGATTTTTGACTTTGTGCTGAGGAAGCCACAGGAGCAAGTGAATTGTGCTGGACAATGCTGCTATTTGTTGGCAGGCAGGTCTTATTTGGCAATGATAGTGATCAAAATAAATCTGCTTTAATAGATGCTACTGAGCAAGGATGGAGGCTGGCTAAATGAACTCACTGGACAGTAAGGGGTACACAGTTTAACAACAGCTTGGCATGCCAGGACATGCTAGGACTGACTCAGGGGTCTCCTGCATCCTTTTGGAGGATCCTGCATCATTTTGGAGGAGCGGCTCAGTCATTTCTGTTTTCATTGTTTCGTTTTGTTGGGTTTGGGGGTTTTTAAACAAAAACAAACCCACAGGAATAGACAAACTTTGGGAGCTTCAGAAATCCTGCTGATTCAAGCACTTGCGGTACCAAGTTACTCACATCTCCTTGTAACTGCAAAAACAGGTTGCAAGCCACAAAAACATGAGTCCCCACACAGGACTCTGCAAACCTCTTTCTAGTTGAGCTGCAAATGCATGTCTTTTCCAAAGGATTTTGATAGCTCTACTTCTGGACCCAGAATATTTTTAATTAAATTAAATAGAAGACAGAAAGGAAAATTAATTAAGAGGCTTTTTTGTTTGTTTGATCTTAGTAGACAGTTAAGCTCAATTTTTATTGAAACTTTAGGCAGAGGTTCTTGTTTGTTTAATCTATCTCTCTGATTATTATTATATTTCTGGTAGGGTGAACACCAAAGAATAAATGAAAGACAATGAAATAAACAGAGCCAAGTGTGGCTGTGCCCTAGAGCTGTCCCATCTCAATATACGAGCAAGTGTTTCATCTCTCCAAAGCAGAGATTTCAGGACTCAGCTGGCACCAATAAAGAGGTATCACACTGGGAGAGAGAGCTGTCACTCTCCTGGGCTGCTGTCTGCCCCCAGCCTCCTGTGGAGGGGTGAGGCAGGAGAGCTGCATCTCGATGGAGCACTTGCCTCCTGGACACGTTCAGTATATACTCACTCACCTCATCCCATTTTGTTGAAGCTGCAGAGCTCTTTGCATGTCTCAGGCACAAAAGCTGTCCAGTTTCAGGGCTGTGCTTGGTACAGCAGGCAGAGGAGCTGTTGAAAGCACAGCTGGTTTCTGAATCACCTGTTAAAATCTGCCTTCAGCAGGGCTATCACCACTGCTGCTTCCGCTCCCACATGGTCAGAGTTCTCCTTCTCCTCTTTGTTCCCCTTGGCAATGCCCCACGAGCCACCGTGGTAGGAAATATCTATGTATATATACATCTATCGCTCACACAGAAGTGGGAAAGTTGCTCAGTCCCTTGTCCTTCTGATTGTGACAGGGACTTGGTCAGGTTGCTTCTGCTTTCTGTGTTTGGGAAAGCCCAGGTATCCACCCTGCCATGCTGGTCCCTGCCTCTGCGCTCTGCATGGCTCACAAAATAAACTCTTCCAGTCATTGTCTGCCTGGCTGCTTACAGCAGCTTCAGACTCTTACAGGCATAGACAAATCCCTGTGCTCAATGTAGCTTTCAGAGTATAGTTTAGCCAAGTCAACGTGCTGTGGACTTTTACTTCAAATCCAGACTGAGAGCTGGGATTGAAGCCTTTCACACTCTAAAATAGTCTATCTCAAACTGAGCCAAAGTTTTCAAAATTCCATCTTCCTTAAGTATCTTCTTTCAACTCTGAACACACTTATTCCTAACACATCTTTTTTTCCCCCACAAAACTCCTGAGAAGCAGCAACAGAGTGAATTACATGCATTTTACAAATGAAAGGCCACATGCCAGCTGGTGCCAGATAGCCTTGATCCAGTACTGCAGTTAAAATATTAACTTTCCCAGCCTCCATTTAACTTAGTGATATGTAAAGAAAACCCTCCTACGCTTCTCCCCAGGTGAAAAGCATATTAATTTTAGCCAAAATCCACCCTCACATCTGATATCCTCCTGATACCAGCAAAAATAATAGAAAGATAGCTCTGTTTGCTGTCCTGTTTATAGGCAGGGGGTGTTCAGGGTTCGTGGAATCATACAGATATCAAAATATGCAGAGAGAATGAAGCAACAGGGATAAAGAATGAATTTTCAGAATGCCAAAAATTAAAAGACAATAGGGAATTGACCCAGAAAATGCTTACTCATGGACTGCATATAATTAGGGTGGGATCCAGTCTGGAAGAGTTCCCATGAAAGACTAAAGCTTTCTCCAGAGGATACAGCCTTTGTTGCATTAGATATGTTCAGAGAAAGTGTATCAGTGCAGCAAGTAGTGAGGGAGTAAAGACAGATTCATATTCTCAGAGGATGAGCACCCAGGTGTGGTGGACTAAACATTGCTGAATTATTCAAACATGCTTAAATCTGTGAGATTGCACCAGAAATCACAGGAGTCCACCTTGTGATGTTGTACATCCTGTTTCAAGCCAGGACTTAAAAAAAAATTGAAGAACAGCCTCTCACACAAGCTTTTGTGGTTTCCACTACTGTCTGTAATCCTAAAGGGTAGTAGCCACTGTGTGCTTGAACACTAAAACTATGCTGGACCAAAGCAGAAGTCCCTGTCAGGTTGGGTTGATGCTGACCTGGGGTTGGTGCTGACCAGCTCGCTTGGTGCTGTTGGGGAGCAGGGCAGTATTTCTGGAAGAGAAGCTTCTATTGAAATCTATATTAGTGTGAAACTTCTTTGAAAACTAGCAGATTCTTCCTGTAAGGGATACTGTTACATTTTTAGTGTTGAATTTAATATATAGTTTTGAAAGTTTGGTGTTATATTTTTTCAAGCACTTAATCCTCTGCACAGGTGAATGTATTCCCTTCTCCTCCTGGATATTCATGCACTACTGTTCAGAAATTCTGTGCACCTGCAGATCTGTTCAAGAGGTGATATCCAAGTGCTGCCAGGGTGGAGTTAACATCTGGTTAAACGTTAACTTGGGGCTTGGTTCCATCATTTTACAATATGTAACCTGTGGCAAGTAAATGATAAACTCTTCTGGGTGCAGCCCTGGTTGCCAAGTACTTATAATTCACATTGTTATTCCCCAGAGGAAAAGCAAATAATTGTCATTTGGAAGCAGGTTAGCAGAAAAGATGCTGCATATAGATTTCTTACTCTCCTAAAAGAGGCACAAAGATAACAATTGCTATGGAAAATATATTGCTCAGTTTAGTATTTTTCTATATATTTTTAAGACAACAGCACAAGGTGCCGAACCAGCAACAGGAGAAAGCTACCTGCTACTGTAGGGCAGAGTCTATAAGGTACTGCTTCTTATTTCTTGAATCATACTAATCTTTCACCTTCTTCTCCTCTTCTCTGTTTGCCCTTCAACCAATACAACACGTTAAAAACTTGATCACAGAGACTAGAGCTGCCCACAGCTTGGGCTGGCTGACCCAAAGTGCCAGGTTCCCTGCTGGCCACCACTTTCTCCTGCCCACATTGTAGCCAGGCACACCAGGGGTAGCTGGCACTGCACTTGGAGGGAATCCATGTGTCTTTGGGCAGTGGCTGATCAAATGTGCTCTGCTATGATGCACTGTGGTATCCTGACATCCTACATCCTTGCTGAGACCCTGACTTGGTGGTGGCGGGGAGCAAAGACAGCCTGTCTTCTGTTTGTTCTCATGAGATAATAATTGTGATGAGATTCAGGAAAAGGTTAAATATTCATGCAGTAAAAAGGCATTTTCCAATTATGCTGACTGGGACGGATACTGCAACAGCCATTAATCTCCATGTTCCTGGCTGGAAGCTCATCATGGGCTGAAGTCACTGTCTGACCCCCCCGAATAGGATTGTGCAATCATCATCCGTGCTCATCATGCGAGGTGAGAGGGGAGGGCGTCACCTTCCTCAGAAGCATCCGGCACCAGCGCCGGTCACTGGCAGGATGCTGCCTGAGGTGGACATGGCCGTGCTCCAGTATGGCAGGAGTTACGTGCTCTCCACCGACTTATAGCAGCTGATGCAGCCAGATGTCACCTCTGGCCAGACTTATCCCTTCCCCATGCACATGTGCCAGGCTTACCAACACCTATCACCTTCCACAACTCCTGACGAGTCAAATCTTCAGGTAATTTCTTCCCAGTGTGGGGCCCTGCTTTTTACAGACACTGGTGTAACTTCATTGCTATCACATCCCACGAGTTTGTGATCCTCAGTATTCAGAGACTTCATGATGCAAATACTTCTAGCCAGGCAAGAGGATGTGGCTGCAAAGTTGCATAAAATAATACCCAATTCAGCACTGCTGACAGGTGCTTGCTTTCTGACCTAAATTCGAAGTTACTTCATCTCTCTTTAATATGAAGCTGTCTTACGCACTTCATTATCAGGGGTCTTCCTTTTTCTCCCATTTGTATGTGTGTGCACATTTCTGTTGTCCTCTCTCACTCCTGTTTCTCCCTCCACCTCACATCAGCGTACACTGCAGACTTCCTCTCTCACTTTTACAAGCTGCCAGAAGTGAAGTGACCTGGTTACACATCCAGCTCTGAAAGCTGCCTCAGCAATGTTTTTCCTCCCTTTCTGCAGCAGTCCTGGGCAAGCACACTGTCCTCAGCCTGGCAGTGCTTTTGAAGCAGGGGGGTTATGGTCTGCACCACAGTTCACCACCACAACTCACAGAGCTGACATCTGCAGTCACTGACTTGTGACTACTTAATTAGGAAGACTGTAGTCACTGGCTTCAGGCAGAAGCCATGGGAAAAGGTGATGATATTATTGTTGTTGTTATTGTTGATATTAATATTATTATTACTGTAATCAGTGTGAGCTGCTGACAGAATGTGCCTCTCCGGAAATAACTCATTAATTCTGAGAGTTGCCAATGGGAGGAGCAGCCCAGAGCCCTGATGCGGCAGCACTTACGCAGCAGGATGCCCGTGTTATCAGTGAGGAAATCCACAGCTTGGCTCTACGTATGCAAGTGTCCTCACTAGTTCCTGAAGGCAGCAAAAGAGAAAGTCCTACCCATCCTCATCCAGCGCTCTTAGGAATCTTTGCTACAGTAAGGTGCTCCCGTTTGTTTCTGCCATTCTAAATAGTGAGGGAGTCAATTTGCCCTCACTGAGACTCAAACTGACACTCCAGCAGACAATCATAAAACTGTATTTTCTTTATTTTGTCTCTTTTTTTTTCTCTATATTTGTCTCTTTTATATCCAAATGTCTTGGGTATAATTAATACTGGTAATAAACTATACCCCTGGATCCTTGTTGTTACACATGAAACCAAAGACTTTCATGTAACATGTTTAGATGTAAATGACTTTCATGTAAATGTTTAGATTCCAAGAGATTTCTTGCCACCAGACTATTATCATGTATGTTAGAAAACTAAAAGCTTATCATCCAGTCTCTTCCTTTGGCTGAGGTACATTTATATTTCCATACCATTCTAGGTCTAACCAACTGCAGGTAAGAATATAATTTGATAGGACTGTCTGATAAAGTAAAAATGCAAAGATTGTTCTCCTTCGATTTGTACTAAATTTTTCAATCATTCAATTTTATTTCCATGCTTTCCAATATTTTTTCAGGTTTTCAGATTTATGGCATAGAGGTAGGCAAGGAGATCTAAGGGTTGCCCTACTTGAGAATTCAGAGATAAAACAGAGAAAGCTTTATGATTATCCTATTTTTATGAAGTTCCTAGTTCTGTGTCAGAAGAAAGGCAGTTCCAAATACGCTTGCTGGTTTATGAGATGCTTGCAGACTCACTTACAGCCACTACAAAGGGTAAAATAGCTCCAAAGTGCCACCAAATCCAGCAGGCTTTTGGGACTGCATCCCAACTGGGACTCATCAGCACTGTACCACCAATGGATGCAGAAACACTTCATATGGCCTCAGGATTCTGCTCTTCATTGAAGAGGCATATGAAGCTCAGGAGAGATGGCAAAGTATAAAGCAACCTCGCTTCCTTGGGCAAAGGGAAATGCCAATGCAAATTATCTGCCTGTGACGAGGAACAAGCTAAGAAAGAGGACTCTTTCCTGGAAGTACATTAAATATTTCACTCTCAAGTGCAGGGATATGAGCAGGCACATGAGTATGAAATCAATTCTAGAGGTTTTATATTAAAGACACAGAAGACTCTAAGGATCCAAGATAGAACCCAAACATTAATGTAGTCAGATATGGACATTCTGGCTTAACAGGCTCTGCAGGCAATTTCTGAGAAGAGGATGCTGGGGAAGCACTGTCTCCCCTGAACACTGGTGTGGCTTCATGGGCTCACTTCTATCTGTCCATGCACCCACAGAGATGCCCTCACATCTGGGCAGAATGTTCCGTGCCAGTCCCAGGCTCTGTTTAGGTAAAACCTCACCTTCCCTCTCCCAAGTGTGAGGTCTGAACCAAAAATTGCAATAAAAATCACAAAATAATAGATTTGTTAAGGTTGAAAAAGACCTCTAGGATCATTGAGTCCAACCATTAAATAAACCTGGCTGGTAAAAGCAGCTGGTGAACTATTACATTTTCAGATTATTTTCACCCCAGAACCCAACATCTCTGTATTCCATACTACAGTGTGGCTAAACATTTGCATTGCTGTTTTTAAATTTGCTTATCTCCTATCTATAGTGTAATTTTGTTCCTTTCTGCCCATAGTTTTAGCTTTCTGAATTTTTGTAATTCCCTGGTGTCATCAGGAATTTTTATATCATCCAGTTAGGCATCATCTGTACATTTGTTAACATGCAATTAATTAATTCCATGGGTCATTAATACATGCTTTGAATAAAGGTCAGAAGAGCACTCAAACCAAAGTAAAGTCTTTCACTGATTTTTGTGCGTTCCAGATCTAACCTCAAAACTCGCCCTCAAACATATCTCTTCATTTACAGTATCCTGACAGATACCTCTCTGCAGCTGGCTATACTGGGACTGTACCATTCATGGATGTTTTCCTTAATCCCAGCCGGCAATATGAAGTCACTCATTTCTGCCTGTGCAGAGCCTATCTGGACTGCTCTTTATGTGCAATGTTGCATCATGAGACAGTGCCATCAAAGGACTTAGAAAACCCAAATCTATTGCGCATTCTGTATTTGTCTGCTGTGACTTGTTCTTTTGACTGCGTATTTACAGAGTGACTTTGAAAAATGTGAGAGCTTTCTCTTTCCCTGGCAGGAGCAAAGCAAAGTACTGCCCACCTGCTGCTCTGCCTCTACCAGCTTTGAAGTTGAAAGCAGGAGAAGAAGGGAGACCATCAGGCCAGGCACCAGGGGGGGAAGTGTCCCTCTTGGGCTCCAGGGCTGGTCACAGCACACAGCAGCCACCCCTGCCCCTGACCTCCCACCCCTCTTGCCAGCCCAGGCCCCCTTACCTTGTCCCATGAAATTGTTCTGCCCCCAGCTTATTTACATTCCTTGGGGACACAGGCTTTGTCCTGTGGTCTGTAATAAAGTCAGGTTTATTGTTCATCTCATCTCTGCATTACAATTTTCTCCCAGCCCTTGGCAGCCATACTCAATTCCCTAGAGGTCTTTGCACATTAAATTGGAAGTACACAAGCCAGCACAATTTCTTTTCTTTTAACCAAGGTCGGTGCAATCTTCTAGCTACAGCGTGTGCTATAGTCCTCAGAAAATACCACCAAGCCATTATTTCCAACAGTACTGCACAGCTAGTTAATCCACATTGATACTGCTTTTTCAGTGTAAAGATTATCTTGCACAGTAAATGTTGTAAATGTTGTTGTTGCATTTGACGGTTAAATCCACATACTGTTCAACTCATCTCTTCCTTTCAGAGGCTGGATTTTCAGTGGCTAGTTTTTCCTTTTCTTGGCATTTACATCCTACACCTGATCAAGCCTAGTGGGAATTGAAGGTACTGCAGAGAAAAGTCATCACTTAAGGCTGCAAGTTGTTTCTCATTATTGAAATTACTGTAGCTGTCCTTTCTAAGCTTCTCAGTTCTCTCTGCCCTGTGGTTTCTCTGACTTGAACACGCAGAGTATATGATGCCTCAATCCAGATGGTACTAGACATCTATTGTCCATCTAACAGTGGACAAGACATCTATTTTTATTCACATTAGAGCCTTTAATTTATGTAGACTATTTCAGGATAAGGAATAAGAAGACTGACAAGCAAGTAGAATATTTGAGATTATAAAGAGCATTATTTAGGGACTGGAATTTCTCCCAGCAGGATTCTTTCAGGTTGGATGTAAGGAATAGTGCCATGGCACTACAGAGAAACTACCTTTGCTGTGACACATACTGGTTTCCTTTGGAAGACAAGGAGAAGGGCAGACATTGCAGAATATGACTTGCTTTTACTCTCCTGCAGGTTGGGGCCAAAGTTGGGAACAGAAGAGGATGTGGGATCCTGGGCCTGTCTGGCAGCAGGATTTTTGGGGACCAAAGAGAACTCGGTCAGTGTTGAAGCAATAGTGACTCTAGACCTGTGGGTGTGCTGGCTCACGGTATGGCAAGTTACTGTCTGTGCCTGGGCCAGGTGGGATTATAGGGCTTCCTACTGGACACTCTCTCTTTTTTGAATTATCTTGACAAAAGCTAAGAAAAAAAAAAGTAAGTTTCTAGAAGGCTTTTTCTTGACAAGTCCTTGTAGACTTTTATGAACCTTGTTAACTCCTAAATTCTTAAGTTTCTTTTAGAAGTTTCCTTATTTCTTCCAACACTCTTTAAGAATTTGAAGACGATTGGTCTATATCATCTTTTTCCCCTGTTTTTATTATCAGGAAACTTTTCTCCAGTTATTTGATATCTCATTTGTCTTTTTCAGGTGCTCGCAAATCAGAAGTGGCTCTAAGCTTAATGCAGCCAATACTTCAAAGGTTTTAGGATAAAGCACAGCAGCCTCAGCCAAATAGAAAACAATAATTTACCAAGGTATTATCTCATCCATCCCTTATCCATTTCAAGCTTATAGTTGTGTTCACTGCATGGAAATTGATTTTTCTTTGTAAGTGCATATGAAAGACACCTTAATGCACCAGTTTTCTTGACACTATTTGCCAGTAGATAATCCTTCCAAGGAATCATTTATTTACCTGATTGTCCTTTTACAATCAATCTGCTCCTTATTAATCTCCATTCACAAAATCTAGAATAGGTTCCCTGTTCTCTTTATCACCACTTTCCGAATAAGAAATGGCCACCAAAAACTTCCAAAATCTTTTAGGCTGCTCCTAAATGCACATCCATTCACAAGGAAACTCAGGAAACTCTAATAAATGAAAACCCCTCACAACAGCACCTTCTGGTGTTATGGATGATTTGGTCAGTTCCTTGTAAGTTCATCTACATGATTTTCCTTGCTTGGCAGCAATATTAGCCCTCTACTGTGACCATGCCTTTTCACCAAATTTTGACCAAGCTTTTCACCATCGACTGCTGGTTAGATGCTTCCTGAGCTGGGCTGAGCATGCAGCTCCAAAGACAGTGCTACAAAAGAAGCCTGATTTCATAGGACCACAGAGTGATTTAGGTGACAAGAGACTTTTGGAGGTCTCTATGCAACTCCCAGGGCCAAGCAGGACTTGAAGACTAGACCAAGCCCTCATGGCCCATTCTAGCTGAGGTTTGAAATCCTCTGTGGATGGAGAATGCACAGCATCTATGCTTGCCTACTCCCTCCAAGAAAATGTTTTCCTACAGATCTGTTTCTCACAGTTGTTTAAAACTGGTGACTAGGAATATATCAGCTGGAAACAAAGCTTTCCTGGTGCCTGGAAAAAAAGGATAAGGCCTTCCTCCCACTCCCTCACATGGCTTCTCTGAGGTCTGCTGGGAGCTGAGCTCGTGCTGTGGCTTTTCTCTCCATAAAATCCCTTATGGGCTTTACATACTGGGTCTCCATTGGACTGTGCACAGTTCTCCTGAAATGCAGATGAAATTTATTGTCGCAGTCACCTTTGTTCTCTTCCTCTCTCTGCTAAGTTTTGTTCCAGTACTGCAGCAGCTTCACAGACTTCCAAGGGGCATGCACATTTCTGTACACACACAAACACATTCACAAACACCTATGTGCATATAAATAACTGCAGAAAACAACTGGGTTTTTTATTTTCATACAATTTCCAGCTAAAAATCAGAAAAAATATACAGTTTTTAAGCACACTCGTGCTTTTTCATTAGCTATTTGTGTTCATTTTATCTGCTTTGTTATGTCTCATTATTTTTCACTTGGAGATGGGATAATCCCTGGCAGGCAGAAGATTGCTGGTGAGACATGTGGGCAGATCCACTTGCAGCAGCACAGTCCCGTCACCAGGAGAGCTCATTTCAGTCAGAGCAGTGCAGTGTGGAGATGGTTTGATGCCTGAAGGCACAGGCAGGAGCCAGTGACAAGCATAACCCCAGGAGGAGTCAGGCAGGGGACACCCCTTGGAGCACTGCCTGGCTCCTGCTGAGGCCAGCAGCAGTATCATTTTTCTGCAGCTCCTAGCTTGACCCTAAAAGTGAGGAGAGCAAAATGACACCTTTTCCCTCACTTTGCTCACCTGTACAGGGAAAACACCTGCATGGAGGGGTCTGTCCTCCTCACCAAACCCAAAACAACATGTAGGCTGAGCATTTCTGAGGAAAAGAGAATTATTTTTCTGCTCAGTAGAGCAAAACCAGGGCACAAACTAGCTCTGTGCAAGCAGAGACAGGCGCTGAACTCATTGGATAATCTGCTGCAAATTATTTGCCCAGCTCTATTAATTAATGCTGTGAAGCACTTGGAGGGTTAAATGCCCTTGAGCCGTCGTTCACCTAAGCTTTGCCCCTGAACTGACATCAATGAAAAATCCTTAATGGTGGTGGTAGCAGCAGCAGCAGCAGAAGCACTGAATTTTCAAACCCTCCCGAGGCAAGAAAACATGATTTTTCCCTTCATTTTATGGTCTGTTGAATCTTCTGTTTTTCTTGTTATATAGCAGGAATAATGTTCATGGCCTTGGAGTATTCTTGTGGTTTTCCAAATGCCTCAGATTTAATTTGGCATCTTCCACACACACAAAAATTTATTGCCTCATATACTCTTCCAGTGTGAATGCTGTCCCTTCCCCAGTTCTGTGGAGGGGTCCTGGAGCTGAACAATGACCCCGTGGAGCTGTTTCTCAGCTGGTGAGAAGCCCTGCCTGGTGCCTCAGCAGACAGTGATCGCACAAGAAGACAGCCCCTGATGGGGAGGAGAGGTCAGCCCAGACCTTTAGCATTGGCCTGAGCCCCAAACACTCATCCCAGAAAATAAATACGAAAACATAATAAGATGCACACACAGGCCCTTTGTTACCAAGTCCAAACCCCAACATGTAAGAATAAGCTTTATGAGCAGGGCGGTCTCCGCAGTGAAAGGCGCCCAAGGGCAGGCGGCGAGGATGGGAATTTTCTGGCTGGTGGTGCCTACTCTCCTGCTGGGGCTCAGCAGGATGGCCTGGGGTCAGGTCTTCATGTCTGAACCTCTCTAAGGGCTGGTGTTTAGGTTACCAGCTCTCCAGAAAGAACGTGCTTGTATTGCAAAGAAAAGAAATGCATCCAGGCCATTCCAGATGTGGGGGCTCCTGCCTGTAACCCTAATGGACCGAGATTCAGACTCCCGAGTTCCATTTTACTCTTTAGAAATTACATGTGGTAAGAGGAGCACATGAGCAGCCACTTCAGGGTGCCCTGAAGCCAGAAGAAAAGACAGGGCAGAGCAATGGCAGTCCTTTTCTCCTTGCATAGCTGCTGCAGAAGGACTGTAGATCATCCTAGTGCCACTGCTATTTCTTGCACAGAAGTATGTGAAGGCTGTGGCTGTGTGGCTATCACACATCATGCCAGTGCTTCCAACTTGGAGTCAAAATGCTTGAAACAGACAACGGGTGAAAAGAACATCTGTGGGACCAAGGAGGACCTCTCCAGCACACTGCCATGGGGTGGCAGCAAATCTGCTGCCTTGAAAACCCAGGCCATGTTCACAGGAACACCTTGAAGGTCCATAGTCCTGATGGAGCCCATGACATTCTTCTGTGCATGAAGCCCATGCTTCAGAGCCCTTTTGGATGCTCCAAAATCCATAGGGCTCTCCATAGCATAATACAACTCTTCATGTAAGGCCATCGCCCCAGGATGCATTGACACATTTCAGAAAAGATCTGGTCTGCAACATCTTCAAGGCAGTGAAATTATGACCCCGAGCTAAATGGTAAACTGAGTCAAAGTTGAAATCTGTAGGAAGACAGTGAAAAGCTTCCAGCAGCTTTCTGCCATAGGCCACAACAGTGTGTGTGATACAGGTCACCGACATAGCTATATCAGATCAGGTATGTACCTAAAAATCTCCTTTTTGTATATATTTTTAGCTTTTTGTTTTTCTTATTAAGAATCTGAAATTAGTGGAGACCTGCAACCCGGCTATTGCTTTGCATTAGACCAATCCCATTTGGGCAGATTGAAAAGAGGAACAAATCAGATGATTCTATTTCCAGATTGGAATCAGGTCAGATAACTATCACCTCCCTTCCTTTGCCTGACCTCCATTAACTCCCAGCTCCACCGTCAGCTCCTGCAGTGACAAGCAGCGTCCTTCACATGTTGCTGAGACATGTGAAATGGCAGGGGAAAGGCTTCCTGCGATGGCCTCAATTCCCATTTCCAGGTGCAGTACCCAGTGAGGATGTAGGAAGGCACGCCACACCTCGCCTTTCCTAAGCTCCCCGCCCAAGGTCGCTGCTGCCAAACCCTGTGCTCTCATCAGATACATGAAGGGAAAACTGGCCTCTCCCCGACCTTCAGCCACGTGGAGAGTAACTGGGACAGTCTGGGGCTGTACCTGGAGGTGCAACTCTGCACCCAACAGGCAGGGAGCAAAGCCCTGCTTCGGTGCTGTCCACTGCTGGCTCCAGGCTGGGAGCAAAGGGGGCTATCAGGTTTGCCCAGAGGGAACAGAGAAGTACCAACTTATGTGTGCTGTGGCTGTGGATGCAATCACCCTGGATTCACTGGGAAACCGAGGGCACACAGAGGGTGTGGGAAGGATGAGGGATGCCTGGAGAAACCATCCATCTCAGTGAGTCAGGCCATCTACTGCTACACGTGCTCACATCTCATCTGGGTGATGAGGGTGCACCTGGAAGGCAGCCACGAGGCAAATCACCTGTGTGGAAGTGGGAAAGGACAACAGTGGCTGTGGATGGTGCTGAAGGCCAGTAATCTCTCCAGGAGTCTCCAAATGGTGCGTCAGTGGTTAAACTCATTGAAATGACGGGGAGGGGAGGGGAGGGGAGGAGAGGAGAGGATGGATGAAAAGAAACAAAGAAAGTGAGAAAGTTAGAAAGAAAAATACATGTACATTTTTTGTTGCAAAAACAGCAGCTTTCACTGATGCATGGCACTTACACATGCAAAACACACAGCATCTCTGAGGCCAGTAAATCTTCAGTATGCTATACCTGACAACACAGATGGAAAAACAGGAATATTTTTCTCTCTGGAGAAATCTGGATTAAGTTCCTGTGCTGGTGGAAAACTGCAGTGGGATTTTCTTTCTCTATACAGAGCCTATGCTTTACAAAAGGTTCATTTGAGCTCTTTCCTGCCTCAAGGACACCAAGTTCATCCTGGCACCAGGGGCTGCTCTGAGCCGGGAGGTGCAGGGATTCGTGCGATGGGTGTGCCCACATTTGCTTGCTGTTGTGAATCAGGGCGTTTAGCAGAAGCAGCTGCTGCCAGACGGCTCCTGCTCCCACCGTGTATCCCTGCAGAGGGTGATGTCTCTGTGCCCTGTTGTCCATACGAATGTCCACAGCTAACACCCGCTCTGGGCATGGACCTCTCCAGCATGCACAGGCTGCCAGTGCGTCCTCACAGACCTCTGATAGGGGTGTTGGTGAGGACATACCAGAAACAGGATCTCAGAAGCTGATGTAACCACACTGCTTCATGGACCTTCATTTCTGCTGCATGAGAAGTGCCCCTTCCACCGACCACCTCTTTTGGAGGTTCATCTTCCAGCATCCTCTTTATGCTGCAGCCTTCTATGCTTTCCTAACACTCCTGCCTTTTTCCTTTGTTCTGCCAAGCCAGAATGGCCAGTGTTGACTGTGATGAAGAGGTGAAAGGTGGCTGGTCTGCCGGGGCTTGGCCTGAGCTCTCTTGGTCTCAGCAGCAGCAGCGTCAGAGCTGCAGCCCCCCTCCAACCCAGCAATGTTCTCACCTGGGCACCATGAGCCCTCACAGCCTGGCCAGCAACTCCAGCCTGACCAGGAGAGAAGGAGAGCCATCTGAATCTCCTCATGTTGCTCTCATTTGCACACAAGGCTGGTGAGTGTGTGTGTGTGTTCATTCAAGGAGGGGGTCGATTAATTAGGTGATGATGGGAGCAAGAAAGCTCTCAGGGCTCTGGGTCTGCCCCCTACCAGATTTTACTGGCATTTTCTGAGCACTGCTTTTAGCTCAGTGGGCACAGCTTGTATGCAAACAAATACAATAACACTTAGTTATTGTTTGGTGTGAAGGGAGCCTGGGATTGTTGGGGGTTTTTGGTTTTGCTTTTGTTTTCTTACAAGTATTGTTTCTATTTGTCATTAAGGCTCACTTTCTAATCTATCTTTGCAGGAGTTTATTCTTTTTTGACATTTGCCAGTTGCATGTAGCCGGAGCTCTCTTCTCTGGCCTGAAAAGGCATCTAAGGCCAACTGGGGTTTTTTGTGTTTTCTTTTTTGTTTTTCTTTTTCTTTTCAGAGAAAACAACCAGAAAAGACGGGGGAAAAAGTGCTTGTAAAGAAAGACAAACATATAATTAGCAAAAATAAATACATCATTATTTGATGGTTTTCATGCATGTCACTGTTTCAACTGCTCATGAATTGTTTCATCCAGATTGTAAAATATTCATATTTATATGTTGCTCTGAAAGAGATGTGATGCCCTGGAGAGGCTAATTCTTGGTTTGCAGATTGTTTACAAGCTGTCAATTGCAATTTGAATATATTTGCAATTCATAGGGTTGATAAATAACGTAAGTCACATGGCATAGTTTCTGCTTCTGAGCTGTAGTACATCCCTGCGTAAGTAACACTAAGGTAGGCAAGCATTTGTCTCCCCATCTGCCTCTCAAATCACACATTTAATGGACCAAGCAAACATAATACCCCAGAGTACCTCTGGGATCTCATAACAGTATTCTCTCCTGCCTGACTCCCTGGAAAGCACTGTTACATGGCATTGTGTGTGGCCGCCTTTCGCCAAGTCCTGTCTCGGTTACAGCTCACACATGATCAAGATGAGTGTTCTGTGTGTTTGCCCCCTCAGGAACCCACTGTGGGACAGCCAGCCAGAAAGGGGTGAAAGGAAAACTCTGCCACAGCGACTACCAGCTTTGTGTGGAAGGGGGTCATTGAGAACCTGGGAGTTCTGCTCCATTGTTGCAGACTTGTGGGGGTGACTCTCTTCTTTGAAGGATGAATAATCCAATTATCAACATAATACAATTTTCAAATTGCATTTTACTATAAAAATGCCAAATACAGCATTTATTTCTGTCTCCTATTTTTTCCGCTACATTTGAAATGAACTTTTTTAAGGGCTTCATAAATGAAGGGAAAATTTTTGAATATTCCTAGGTGGTGAGATTATTATTTCAAGCAGTATGACTGCTTTTCATTCTGTTTCTCCTTGGTACCAATTTTTTTGTTGGAATTGAACCCTTTACAAACAAAGAATTATACTAGAAAGTCTTTTCACTTTATCTCCCGGTGTAAACAACAACCTGTCTCTTGTTCTTCTAAAATCATGGTACAAATTGCATTGTGTGTGTCTTGCATGTACATAAATATGCATAGCCACTGTGAGTGTCATAAAACAATAGTTTTAATTAGATGCATTGCTCTGCCTTTGCAATTGTTTGTGGTGATTCCCTGTCCTTACATTTGAAACCTTTTCCTAATTCTGAATACAAACCTCTTTTCTGTAATGTACCCTCATTATTTCTTATCTTCTGCACTGTAAAACACAAATTATTTCCTCTGAGGCAGCCTTTTGTATATCTGTGTCTTCTCAACTTTTATATATTTGTGTCTGCTGAGTCTCACCTCATTTTGACTGAACTTTCCTGCTAGATGATATTTTACTCCAATATTATCTTTGGGGTTTTTCTGGACTGTTTTTAGATGGTTTACATCTTTCTTGAAGTCCAGTCTAAAAGACTCAACTCTGTATCAGTCAGGACTGTGTCCTGTAGAGATGTTTTTCTTCAGCTTGTATTTGTACAGAAAGTGCCTTTCAAATAACAATCACTTGCCTTTGTCACTACTGAACTGCAAATATTTTTCTTCAGATGATTTAGTCAATTTCTTAAGTCCAGTTTTAGGAGGAACTGATTGTTTGCTTTTTCAGGTACCTGTATAGATCACAGTGGTTTTTGTTGCTGTCATGAATCTTCCTTCCCTGGCTGGACTCTCTCATGTGGTTTTGGGCATCAATCAGGTTAAAACAAGCTGGGAGGGATCATGATGTTAGGGTACCCTGAGGACACCCACCCTGTGTCAAAGGAGTGGGATGTCACACAGCAAAAACACCTGAACCTGAGGGTCTCTGGGTCCTGAGAGGGAGGGTGGGAGACTAAGAGAAGAGGGGCTACCCAAATCCCAAAGCTGACAAACTCTCTAAAACTGGAGACATTCCTGCTGTAGGGAAAATTACTTACTACAGTTTGTGGTGCCAAATCACTTGTTTCAATAGCAAGTGTTCTGTGTGGACACAGAACATTTTTAAGAAAAGTAACCAGTTTGATACAGCATCTCCATGAAGACCATCCCCAAGTCTTTCCCACTCGTTATATGAAGCTCTTTGAACTGTGTCAACCCACTATTAGCATTTGCCATGTGCACAGAGTCAATTGTTACCCTGAGGAACGGGATGGATGATGACATGCTTAGACAGTAATGCTTTAAATTAAGATTCCTGAATATGCCTCTGATGTATGGAGGTTAATTAAGAAGCTATTGTCAGCTGAATTAATACCATTTGCTTATTGAAAACATAAGTCACGAGAATTAACAACAAAGTCATAAATATGTTTCCCTAAGGGTCAGATCCCCCAGCTCTTACTCATTTGAGCAGTCCTTACTCATATGAGTAGACCCATTGAATTAATTGAGACTACATGTATGAGTCCATTTATCTGTATGACTATGAAGTTGCATGGTTGGGTCCCACACAAGCACTAATCTGAAATGAATATGTTTTTAATGATAAATTGGTATTTAGATGGACTATAATGATTGTTTACATCCAAGCCTTGTGTTAATAAGACTGGCTTAGCTTGCCAAGTAAATAAATCCAGCCTTTTGTTAATAATCAAGCAACAGAGATCCAGCAATAACCAATTAAAAGCAGAATTCTGACATGGACAAAAAGCAAGTGTGAAGTTTCATTAGGTCCGTTAGCAATGTATACATTTTTACAGATAGCTGAGTGAAAAGCTGGTACATCGACCACCAAATTCAGTGTCATGATCCCTGAGCCATTTCTGAGTTAATTTGCTTAAAAACCAAAAGCAGGGTGAGAGGGAAGGATTCTTAGCTGGGAGGATAACAACCCAGTCCGTCCTGCTTTTGCAACCCAAGATGGTCACTCTCTGTGGTATTGCCCTCTGGCATGTACAAATACCATCTCCCACCCTGCTACATCAGGGATCTCCTGCTCACTACCACACCTTTCTATTGCAGGCAAACTAAGAGTCACTGAACTCCCTAAGCCAAGAGCTGTGCTCTTCCTCTGGTACTGGCAACAGAAAGAGATTGCTCCACTGTGCCTGGTTTATCCCGAGTCTGCTGACCCTCATTGAATGATCCAATGGTGGTGGTGAGGGAGGGAACACAGGACTCCATCTTCTGAAAGGTCATCTTGGACTAACCTGCTTCCATCTTTTCCCCTGATAAAAAGCTTCTGAGGGAACACTTCTGTGTTCACAGAGAGCAAATGGTGCAAACAGAGATGCTGTTCCCTTCCCTGTGGTCATATGTGAGATGCAACCACCATTCACAGTGAGTGGCCAGGGCTTCGTGACTCCTAAGGAGAGTAGTTCTGGCATCAACTGATCCTCAAAAGTCCCATGAAACCTCCCTTTCTGTCTTTCTGGGACCAGGCACAGCACCAGCTTCCTCCAGCTGCACTTGAGATTTATGTTAGTGGAGACCTTTTTTGGTAAGAAAAAATAGTGAGACTTTGCTCTCCCAGGCTTTAGCTCAGTCGGTTTGGGGGAGAGGGAGGGAAAAAACCCCCCAACCCTACTGGCTGTTGACAGAAACACTTCAAATGGCTGTCAACATCCAGAACGTTTTCCTTTCTTTTTCTCCTCCCTGACTATGTGCATTTTCCCAAAGCTGATCTTGAAATCCTTGAAACTGCCTGAGGATGCAGAGGGAAAAGTCTCCTCCAAACTAGAAGGAAGTACCACAAAGCATTTCCAGAGGCTTTCTCTCCTTCAAGACTTCCAGCCCAGGGTCAGGTTTCTTGGAAGAAGTTGTACGAAGTCATAATAAAACCTCATTCAAAGAACAAAATAATCTAAAGCTAATTTACCTCAAACTGTTAGCAAATCAACCACTGGAAATCCATATCAACACACACTTTGACATTTGATTTTCTGCATTGGGAAAATAAATACAATTTATTGCTGCACATTTTAATTTTCTGATGTCCTTTAAATCCCTCAAATCTGTGTCACCCACCTAAGGGATAAAAACTCAATAAGAAAAGCTGAACAATTCCTTCCTGATTTATAACTATATCTGTTAAAAGGGAAGGTTGTGATTTGGAAGAGAGATTGCTTACTGTTAGACCTTTGTGGAACCTATTTATTAATCCCCAAAAGTTATTTGCATTGCAAACACTTTCTGTTCCCACTCCACATCAGAGGTATGTAATAAAAATAACAATTTAATGCAGCAAATTAAATAACAGTAATGAAAGCTTCTGAAGTGGCCTGAGAAGATCTAGCATGTTCTAAGATTTTATATTTATATCCAAGAATTTAGTGGGTTTTTTGTTTTGGTTGGTTGTTTTTGGTTTTGTTTTGGTTTGGTTTTGGGGTTTTTTTGTTGGGGTTTTTTTTTTTTTTTTTAATTGTCAGCTGTCACCCATGAAAATCTGGACTTAAGACGAGTGTGTCCTGCCTGGTCCCTCTGTACCTTTTAGTGGCCCCCAGAACTGTCCCCTCCTTCTGGAAGCTGACAAGGTAGAAGTTAATGACAGCAGTTAACGTGTTGGATCATCAGGTCACGCTGCCTTTGCTCCCCCTTCAAGCCCCTTCAGAGCAAGTAAACAGACCGGGCTGTAGACTGGAAATGTGTCCTCTGGTACTTCCGCAACACAAACAGAGTGGTAATGGAAAAACAGTCTGTTTATCCTCAGAGTGTTAGCAGATGGCAGCTCCTTCCCACTCCTGCTCTCTGCTGCAAGCCAAGCTCCCTGGTGCATCCCTCGGGGCCACTGCTGGAGACAGACCTTCTCCAAAGCCACTCGAGGGATGTGCTCCAGGCACAGACAAAGGTGAATCCCACCGGCTCCTCTCAGGGGTCGTGCACTGACTGCAAGGGAAAGGGTGCACAGGGGTTACCTGTAGATACACCCACTCCAGGTAGGATATTGCACAGATGCACCCTGCTGCTACAAAACGGGACACTCTGGACTTCATGACAGTAAGCCAGCAGCTGGCATGTCCCTGTCATGTCCAAGGTGGCACCAAATGCCCTCCTGCCCACCCAGGGAGCCCAGTTAGCACAATGTCCCCTAAGAGTCAACAGGCAGCTCCATTTCAGCCGTTTCTGAGAAGAGAGAGACTAAAGAAGAGGTGGACATGACCTTCCCTCCACCCCTCTTTGCTGCATCTCCAGAGCCCATACGTTCACAGCCTCTTCCCAACACAGCTAAGCAAGATGCAAACTCCTCTGGGGACACTTGCTGTCTCTCTCTTGTCAGGGGCTACTGCCAGCCTCAGATCTCTCAGCTAGGCTGTTTGTGGGAAAATTTCTCCGCTCAGTGCCCTCAGTGATTTTTCTTACTTCAGATTTTCCACCAGATATGTGTAAGGCTTAGAGACACAGTCAAGCCATGAGCATTTCTAATTTTATCTGTGGATTCTCAGCATCTTGTAAAGGTGGGTTTGATGAGTGCACGAGTTAGGGCCCCCTAATTAGGTAAAGAGTGAACAAGAAAAAAGAAGATTGCTGCCCTGCTGAGAGCCTTGACATCTAAATATTCACAGGGATCTCTGACTGTCTTCTTCTTGTTCTCTGACAGAGACCTGAGCAGGAGTTCAGGGAGAGCATGGCTGGAAGAGGACTGCAGTCTGGATTTACGAATTGCCATGCTGTGCTCTGACCTCATGAGTGGGCTTCATGCCACCTCACTCCAGACATCCCATCTTCCTCCAAGAGTAGTCACTCCTTGTACTGTCAAAGGACGGAAACATGCTTTCGTACAGAGTTACTCATCTAACATACCTTAGATACTGCTCTAGGAAGAGGTGAGTTGCTGCAAACACCTTGCAGTGTCCTAGCTGGAAAGTAGGTGCCTGGTTGAAACTAATGCCAAGCCCACCTATGTGGTTTATCTAATCCTGACAAGCCATAACAGAATTTGGAGGCTGCATCTTACTCAAGAGGAAGTGATGGCTCCTCCAAACCATGTATATTTCTTCAGGAGGCTTATTTGCTTTTCAGTGTCAGAGTCACAATTACTCACTCAGACTACAGCAGTGTGTCACCCCTCAATAATGCACTTCCTCTTAGACACTTGGGGGGCATCCTGCCCTGCTCTTGGCTCCCTACAGCACACCTGACTGTGCTGCAACCAATCTGTGGCTGTTCTCTGTCTCAACACCCTGTCAAAGGAGAGCAGCGTAAAATCCCTCACAGGCATATTTTAGATGTGTAATGCTGATATGCTTCATAAAACATATCAGCACATTTCAAAAGTTATTTCCAAAATTTAAGCCCGTGAGTCAAAAAATACCAGGGAGTGGAAAGTGTCCCACACGCCAAACAAGAACCAGCACACATATGAAAGCCAGTGAAGGAAATGGGCAGCAGCCAGTGACACAGCAGGAGCTGGTTTTCCCCTGTCCTCTCTTGTATTTCAGTGCTTGTAAAATTCTAAACTCCAGCGGGAAATGGAGAGGAGAAAATGCATGTCAGTATACAATGGAAGGGGGTGTGTGGGGTGTGTGCACGATTTTCACAGCATTTAGGTTCATTCTGAACTTTTCATGGAGCTTTGGCACCAGCCTGACTTGAACAGTTTATGGTAGAGCCGAAATTCCCTTCAAGGTCTCTCAGATCATAAGATAACTCCTTGAGTGTTTCTGAGAATTTAAAAGAAGCAAAACCTACCCTCCCTCCATCTCGTGCACACACACCCCAATGGCCATCAGCTTTCTAACTGCATGTGACAGAGTCTGGCTGTCCTGTGTACAGTTACAGTCTCTAACACCACTTACCAAGCAGAGTGCAAGGGGAGGGTCACAAAGAATGTAGGAAGTTTCCTGGACCCAGGAGGGATGGGTGTGAGGACAAGGCAGGTCTCAGCTTGCTACACGCAAGATCACACCTGGGGACCTGTGGCATTTACCCTGCTTTACCACAGCAAGGCTCTCACTAGGAAGCTGCTGTACCCAGATGTCAGTGTCCTCCTTAACTGCAAACCTCTCACAAATGCCAGCTGCACTGCCTCCAAGTCAGGAGTTTCAGTGTCAGCCTTCCTCAGTTCTTCAGCTTGTCTGTCTCAGTATGGTGCAGCTGAAGCATCGACCTCACCACTGGTACTAACTGGGTCATTTATTCCACTACATCTGTTTGTTCAGCTGAGGATAGGAAACAGTGCACTAAAGGTAGGGGATGCTGCATTTCTTTGCTTACCTTCCAAAGCCATATCAAAACATCAGAGGAGACAGAAAGCAGCAACAGCAGCAGCAGACTCCTCAGGGCATCTCTTGGGGCAGTAGAGATATAAACTGATACAGGGAACAAAATTCAAATCAATCACAGTTTTTCCATAAATTGGGTTGTGATTTTTACAAATGTGAGCATTAAAAGAGCAAATTAGAATTAGGTCAGCAGTAGAATTTTTTTTTTATTTTGCCTGAGAAAATACAGAGAAGTCGCTTTCCTTTAAGGCCATGAAGGATGAAGAACTTAGTGGAGGCAAGAATTCATGGGTGATCAAAGCTCTGTGGACATTCATGTTTAGCACAAGGAAGATGTGATACTAAGACGAATTCACAGTAGAATACAAGTAGCCAAAAACGGTAAGTAAAGATAATACCCTTGTCACTTTGCAATAGCTCATGTGAATGAACCCTACACAGGCATTTCACAGAATAACACAAAATAGCTGAAAGTGGGAAGGGACTCACAGAGACTGCCTAATCCAACCCTCTGTTCAAATCAGCCACAGCTAGATATGGTGCAAGGACTGTATCCTGTCACATTTTTAACATGTCCAAGAAGGCAGACTGCAAAACCTCCCCGGGCAACCTGTGACATGGTTTGACTACACTTACTACAAAAACGTTTTCTCATGTTTAAATGAAATTTCCATTATGTTGGTTTGTCCATTACCTCTTGTACCATCAGTGGACACTACTGAGAAATCTGCCTCCTTATTTACTCCTCCCTGTCAGGTACCTATGCACATTGATAGGGGCTCCCTCTGAGCCCTTTCTTCTCCAGGCTGAACAGACCTAGATGTCCCAGGATCACTCTCTGTATTTACACCACTCAGGACTGGCCTCCAATAGTACTTCATGCCACTGATAACAGCCTGCTGAGCCAAGCAACTCAGCCAGTTTTCAATCCACCTCACTCTCTATTTATCTAGTCCATATTTCATCACCTTTTCTCTGAGGATTATATAGCAGTGAGTGTTGAAAGCCTTACTAAGGTCAAGATAAACAGCTTTCACCACTCTTACCTCACCCACCAAGCCAGTCATCTCATCACAGAGGGCTATTAGATTGGCCAAACAGGGTTTCCCTGGTCCAAACTCATGCTAACCACTCCTAGTCACCTACTTCTCTTAATATTTGAAAATTACTTCCAGGAATGTTTACTTCATCAAATTCTCAGGGATCAAGGGAAGGCTGACCATCCATTAGCTTCTGGGTCCTGCTCCTTGCCCGTCTTTGAGAGACATTCGCCTTCTTCCCATTGTTAGGAACCTCCCCCAGCCACCAAGGAAGTTCAAAGACTGTCAAGATTGGCCATTATGATGTTGGCATTTTCCTTTTGAGGACAGTGTATCTACAGAAGCCTGTCCTATATTGCTTCATGTACCTCACCAGATTCAACCCCAGATGGTCCATTCTAACCCCATCCCTACATGCACAGCCTCTCTGTGTTCCTGTTGGGTCACCTGATCCTGCTTCTACATCTTGTGCGGTTCCTTTTTGTGTCTCAGTTCTTGGCCATCCATGCAGACCTCCTGCTGTATTTGCCTGATTTTCTGCCACTGGTATAGACCATTCCTGAGTCTGGAGGAGATCATGCTTGACGATCAGCTAGACCTCCCGGACCTTTCTCCTCTCCAGTTCTCTCTCCCATGGCCTTCATCCAGTCAGATCCCTGAAGAGGCCAAAGTCTCTTCTCTTAAAGCCAAGGGTGATGATTCTGGTTTTGGTTCTGCTGCCTCTTCTCAGAATCCTGAGCCCCACCATCCCATGATTACTGCAGTCAAACCTGTCCCAAACCTCCACATCCTTCATAATGGTTTTTCCTTGTTTGTAGGTACAGGATCCATCTCCCCTTGTCAGCTCCTCTATCACCTGTGTCAAAAATTTATCATCATTGCACTCCAGAATACTGCTGGATTCTTGTGTACTGCTGTGTTTTCACCCCAGCAGCTTTCAGGTAAGCAATTACCTATGATACTGTGGAGGAAAAACAATTGTAGGAACATCAAGAAAAACTATAGATCCACAGATCAGTGAGCTAAGATGAAACACTTGCGAAGTTTTAGGGAACATGATGATCTTACACTGAACCTTGAGTAAATATGTACACAGATTCAAAGCGATCTTGAACTACAAATAGAAGTTGAAATGGGAATTAGGATTGCTTTTAAGGAAAAAGCAAAGTAGTGAGGCTGGTGATGATCTTCAAAGTTTAGTTTAATTTTCACTAATCACATTGAGTTTATGATGAAAATGCTGACAGGACCAGGATCTGAAACCTTCGACACCATTGAAGACTGAAATTTAAGCATGAATGTGTTCACTTGATTAAGGACTTTGACTCCAACGAAAGCTGAGGAATTAAAATAACATATTTAAGGTTACATATTTCTTGAGTGTTAATCAGCTCTTAGCACCTTTAAGAAAAAAGTAAACACAGTAATTTTTATTTTACAGTTTAATTCCTCTTTCTTCACATTTAGGGGAAGAGAGGTAGGGAAGTTGAGTAACTTGCAAGAGCAGGTATTAGCATGCAAGAGTTACTGGCACTTCATTCAAAGCTCATTTCTGATCACACTCCTCTCTGACTATGTTTCCAGAAATCCAATTATACCTGGCACCAGCACTGATAGTTTTTATAATCTAATTACAATGGAAGGAATGTGGTACAATAAATGCCTTTCCATAAGCGTTTGATACCTCGCCCCATAAAGTTATCCTACAGAAGTGAAATTCAAATTAGTTCCAGCTTGGATAAAAACACCAAAATCTAGGAACTGGCTGGATGTCGCAAACAGCAGGTAACCAGAAACAGCAATGTCCTGAGCTGGGCGTGGGTCCAACAGGGAGCCACCAGGACTGGGTGAGATAAACCATACATTACCTCTGCAGGTTATACCAAATTTGTGGTGGCACCAGTGAAAGGCACAGGAAAAAGCTCCAGAGGTAACCTGAAGGAGTTTGAAATGTGTATAATGCATAAGGAAAAGGAACTCAGATTGCATTAAATGCATATTTAGTATTTAGAGGAACAAGTACTGGAAAAAAAAGACACACAAAAAGCAGAAATATAGGCAGGACCCACCAAGAACTTACTAGTAATACCAGATAGTAAAAACAGTGTGTTTAGGTAGCACAGGAGAATGATAAACAAAACTTACACACACTTTATGATGTTTTGTATGCAGGAGACCCATGTTAGGCAGAGGGGAAAATTATAATCTTCATGTGCAGTGAGCATGAGAGACTGCTGATATCCATCTTTGAGTTGTAATTTTAAAAGAGAGAGGAATAAATGATGCTGATAGAGGAAGAATTAAAGAATGATGTTATGAAAATTAATGAAATAAACTATCTGTGATGAAAATCCATCAAAATGTCCTAACACTGGATCCTTTGACACTGCTAAAATTTTGTCATGGTCTTCCCGGAAACATTCAGAGAGCCAGAAAAAAAGCATTCTTCTATAGGAAGGGCACTTGAGGAGGTATGGTTAAATACACATTATGCATTACTCTGCCACAGGATGGATTTGAAGAGAAACTCCTCACAACTGATTGATGGAGCAGAAAACGTAGGATTTTAATACTACCTAGACAGTGGCCAGCCGTCGTCTCCTAAGCAGGGAGGCAAGAGAGCAGCCCTGGGGGGCAGTGTTAGGTGCTCCTTTCCCAGACATCCCCAGCATGAGCTTGGTGGAATGGGAGAGATCATGCTCCATGTGTTGGCTTCACTCAAAGAGGGCTGGTGGGACTGGGGAGACCTGCAGGAACATCAGCAGGCAGCAGCGTAAGACCCAGGGGTGGCTGGGGGTCCATGCCCAGGAGGGGAGGGGAGGGGAGGCAGGATCACATCAAAGCCTCCATCACTGGGAGCACAGCAGGCGCTAGAGCCCAAGCATTGACCAGTAGAAGGAACCAGCCAAACCATTCATGGATCAAACCTGAGAGATGGACAGCAAACTAATACTGAATGTACACATGAGAAGCAGCCATAAAACAGCATTATAACAGTTATGAACCTGCAGCCTATCTCATTTTTCCCACGCCACATTCCCAAACAGCTTTTTTCTTCCCTGTCCCTTTCTGAAATGAGCAGTGCTCAGTGTGTTAGTTGTGTTGCTGGCATTTATCTGGGGGAATGAAATCATGACCTGATTTCCTTTTCCCAAACTTTCCTCTACAATAAAGGTCAGCAAAAGCAGTAGTTTATACACCTGAGATAGGCACAATCTGCAGCCTGGTGGCTTTCACAGAAAAATGACCAAACACAGAAGATCACTAACCCAAGGTGACTAGCAGAAATATTTTTATCCTAGAAGTTTCTGATTGAAAGAAAGAACAATAAGTAAATTCCATGCAGTTTGCACTAGCAGAAAGAACTCTGTCTTTACCACTTCATTTCCTTGCTGCAATGAGACATACTGTAGTTGTTAAAAAGAGTAAAAAAAAGTAATGGCTTGCAGCAACAATGCAAATAGGTGAAATCACTTAAAGAACAGATTGGTGAACTTGTGGAGTTACTGAGTTAGGTGGTTTATTAGTAATAATGTGTCTAGGAAGGAAAGATAAATTTTAGTCCAAGACACTGCTGGAGGATCTGAAGGATCTGAAGGATCTATCCTGCCATGAACTTCTGTTAGTTACTTATTAACATCTTGTGGTCTTCATTGACCCACTCCACACATAAAATATTAAAGGTCTGATATCAGACCAGATCCTGAGCACGACTGCAAGAGGAAGTATGCCCAAGAGAGACCACAAAAGTGGCAGAAGGCAGGACTCAGGATTTCAATGGCATACGAGATTTCACACTGGCATTTTGTACATCCCTACCAGATGGCAATCTCACTTGATCCATACATGACTCTCTGCACCACAGGATTCCTACTGGAATCATTAACCAGCTCTCAATTTGCTGATTCTTCAACTAAATACAGTGTTGGGCTTCCCCTGACAAACCTGTGTTGAAAATACTCAGCTCCTCCTTACTTTTGTATGGAACCTGGCTGGGATTCTTTCACATTCTCTCCACCCTCCCTCTCAACCTTGCTTGAACTTTCCTAAAGTAAAAACATATTTGTGCAAGGGCTTAATCTGGTGACAAAGGATTTTTGCTGTTAAATTTACACTGGGAACTTGTCCCAGACAGAACTGTGAAAAATGTGCTTGGACACTGATTTTGATGGGTTTTGATTCTTGTGGGCATTTTGTTTTGGTTTAACTTGTTGCAATCAGGCTGTTTCATTGATGGGTTCTGCCCATTTCAGCTGGATGGGTAACAATAGAGTAGCCAAGGTGTTTCCTCTCCTTGCTTGCTCTGTGCTAGGGCTGAGTAAGAGAAGATGAATTCCAGGCTTGTGGAAGGCAGAGGAGAGCTGGCACAGAACATTCCACTTGCCTGCAATTAGAAGAGACCAGCCTTTATTTATTTGATTTGTTATACGAGTAACAAGAAGGGTGAATCAATTAATCCAGCCTTAGCAGTGTCACATTAAACAATATAACCATTAATTAAACCTCATTTTTTCAGTGTAGATTTTAGCCTGAAGTGACAGTCTTGTAACAAAAAACTCATCACAATGCAGGGAGCAAAAATGGGTTTTCTTTTGGGATGTCCTAAGACTGCACTAAATTATACATCTGAAATGAAAATTGTGAATATAGGTTTGTATGTGAGACTTTGCCTGTTAAAACATGATTTTAACCTGGTCCTCTGCCTTTTGCTTCTGCACCATGTAAGAAAAGATGTAAGGAAGGAAACTTCTGGAAAGAGACATTGACTAGTATATAACAACCATTGTATGTTGCCAGCAATACATTTCCTTGCTAAAGCTCAGTGAATTGTGACTCCAGCCACTACACAGCCCTTGTGTAGTGTTCTTTTTTTCCAAACACAGGCTTCAACCAAGCCTACTTGAAGTGGTTTGGGGGGGGCTCAGAGGAGGTGTTTGCCAACTGCATTCCCGTTATTGTAGGCAGTGGGAAGTCTGAAGGATTCCAAGAGGACAGTTTCACATCTGTGAGACAGAGTTTGGAAGCAACATGGGATTCCTGGTGGTAGGGGCAAACTTCATTTTTCATTTGTGTGCTTATCCAACAAAGATAACAAATATGGGGAGAGGCCCCTCAAAATAGGTGGAAATCCCACTGGATTTGCAGTGAAATTTTTTCTGGTTCTCTGAACAGCCTGGGCTGTGGAAGACAACAAACTAGGAAATAAAGTGTGATTTTGTGAGTGTTTACAGACCCTGAAACTGAGATAATTCTTCTAAATAATTTTTTCCCTAACACCCCATTAGGTGGTGTCCTATGCATCACATCCCAAACAGTCGCATTAAGTTGCTTCTTTAAAACTAAAAAATCCAAAATTTTACAAAATTTTACACAGAAATTATTTCAGCTGTAATATAAGTATATATTCAAGTGCTGTGGCTAGGATTATTATTAAATTGAACATTTTGGTGTCTAAAGGTGCTTTTATTTCTTAAGTTCATCTTAAGCTAAATGCTAGCAATATTTGAAAATGTAGACAACTAGAGGCAGGGGCAGGGCAGACAGTGATCATGGTGAAAGCCTGAGTTAAAATACTCTTTCTGTATTTTCAGTGGGTAGTTATATATCTCTGTAAGGACTACAATTCTGACATTGAAGCAGAAAAACAAGATGCAGTCTCTAAGAAAAAGGATAAAGAACAGATTTATTTTGTGTGGATGAGAAAAATCAGTAACATTTACAATAAAATTGGCTGGATCTTATGCAGAATTTGCCATTTACATGAGGTGGACTACTAAACAAAAGGCCTGAATAAAAATAAGAAACTCCATAAAACATTTTTAGGTTTCAAGGAAGATGGAAATAAATAAAAGCTCATGCAGAAGCTGCAAAAGCTGTAGACATATATCACTTCTGGTTTACATGTCTTTCATACAGATCCTTGACCATGACAGGTAATTAAACATTGCTTTCCAAGATTCACCCACAGTTAAATGACACATCTTGGAAGAAACAGATCTTTGTGTCTCACCAACAATACATTGGTTCTTCTTTCACTGAGAAAACAATTATGGACTTGATTAAAAGAGTGCATTTTATCCCTCTGTTGCTACTGTTGTCTCATATAAATGTTGCTTGATGTTTGTTATACACAACCGAAATCAAATATTTCCTTTACTCCTTATTTCCTAGCAGAACAAGTTACCTTAGAAATTTCTGAAAGTATGAAACAAGAAGGTTTTACTTTGGCATAATTTTTACATCAGTATACTCAGCTGAGAAGCTGACTTCAAGGTACACACCAAGTTAATAGAAACAAATCGGTGAAAATTTGCTTCCAAACTGAAGCACGAATATTTCCTTAAAGCTAATAACTCACTTGTAGCTGAAAGAATACAATAAAACATGAGAAGATAACTTATCACTTGATCTTTATGGCCATTAGCAAATACTTTGGGTTTCTTCCTCCACCAGAAAAAAAAAATCACAATTATATCCACATTTAATTTCATTTCATCAATCTTAAATTTATGTAAATTCTGAGTAATTTGAGTCTCAGGTGTTTATCCAAGTAATGAAAGAATCTAAAAATATCATGGAACTATTAAAAGACATATTTCTTCAGTAGATTCTCCAGTTGGAAGATTATATGTAATGAAGATCAAAAAGAATGACTGGATTATCTCTAAAGGTCTTCTACATTATAGTAAGTTTTTTTAGAATTAATTCTTTGATTAGAACAAAGACCTGCTTATAATATAACACCTTCATCCATAGGTAAGTTACAAGCAAGCATTGCTGACAGTGCCTCTGGTCCTTAAAGTAACTCCCTTCTGAAAACATGCAATGCCAAAGCAGAAAAACGGGAAAGGGATTTTGCTGCATAGCAAACAGTCTTATTTGACTTTTCAGATTCTTGAGACAAAATTGTCTTACCTTAAATCAGCCTTCTTTTGTTGAAAGAATGTCAACTTTTTGGACTACTTTAAATATTGTTAGAGAGCTGAGAAATGCAGAATGTAGTGGGGCTTATTTGGATCTGATACTGAGATATTTAGCAAAGTGTTTGTGCACACTTCAGAGGACAAATACTAGAAAATTATCCAATAATTTATCTTCCAATTATCATTATGTCAGCTTCTTTAAGCCTGTGGTATTTACTGTGTTGATTCTTACATCAAATGCACTAATGAAGGAATATTTCCCTTGAGTAAACAAGAGAAAATACATTAAGATAAAATGGAAAATATTGAGGTTGCAGAGCTTTGGTTTTATATTGAAGTTAATTAAACTGGGGACAGTAAGTGCTTTATAAACTGATGTAAAACTCAAAAATATATTTTAACATATTTAAATTTATGGTAATTGCCACTTTGAATAGTAAATATTTGTTCACATATATAATAAGTTAAACAACTGTAGAAACATACTTTTGAAAGACAATTGCTTGCCACACTGAGAGGAATAGCATTTTTTAAAATGTCCCTGGAAATACTACCTTTGGGGTTTTTTGAGGGTATCTCTTAATTTTTTGTATGGAAGATGGTACTTGCAATTGTTTCAGCTTCATAAGAAAGGCAGTTCCTGCTTCTTCCACTGGTCCATGTAAAATGGGAATAAATATTGTGTCTTATCAACAGTAACAGTCAACAATTTCTTACTTAGTGTCATGTAACACCACTTTCAACCCAGCATCATAAGGTAGGAGAAACTTACAATGAAGCATTTAATATTCCGTTTTTCTAGAACACCTCCAGATGTCCTAAAACTTATCAGCAGGAATCCACAGTTTTAATTTCCAGTGTCTTGGATACCCGTGTGTGATTGTTTATTTGGTTGGGGTTTTCTGCAAGGAGATGAGGGATGCACATTATGCTTTCCTCTCTTGACATTTCACAGGCAGTAACCAGCTGAGAATAAAAGGGCTTCTTAAAACCATGGAGTCTCAAGACAGAAGGACACAACCATAGTGGTGACAGCCTGAGGAGTTGTGCCATGTCTTGGTCTCATGATGGGTTGTGAGTACATGAAAAGCCATTCAGGCAAGGGAATGGAGTTTCTCCTGGAATAATCTGCCATGGTGTAGCTGGAATGTGGGGGAGTCAGTCCTAGTTTGTGCCACGCCCCTGCTTCACACATTCTTTCCTCTAAAAGTAAGGAAACCACTTCTTTACTTTTAACAGTTTGTCACCCTTGCAAGCTGTGGCTCCATCAAAGGATGTAAAAGTGACAAGCAAAAGATGGTGAATATTTTATTCTTCTTGCAACCTCAGCTGGAGGAACAACCCCATCCATTGCAGAAGTCTTGGATTCTTTTATGCTCCAAAGTGGTTTACTCTAGACCAGCCAACACGTGGCCCATAATTACTTCTAGTACCTTGTTTCCTCCCAACATATAGCTCAAGATCTCTACGTTGAAAACTCTGGGGTTTTAATAACTTTCAAGCCAGTTGCCTCTAACTGGCCTTCCTAACAGCAGGTCCTTGACAGCCAGCAGATGTTGCTACTGAGCAGCAGAAAGGCCAACACACCCTGCTCCTCCAAGGCTCAGAGTAACCTGGAGCTCGGTCTGTGCCTACAAGCCCAACCCCAAAGGTTGATCTTGAGTAATTTGTGGTTAGAGTTGCATGAAGGAAGCAGGGAATCCTGAACCCATTAAGACACGGAGAAGATGAATGAACAGCAAAGTAGACCTTGGAACATACAATTCTCTTCAGTATTAGGAATTTCCTGATAGTTTTTTGCTTTAAAATTTGTAACGCCACATTAGTGCTAGACCTCTGATTTCAGCTAACACTCATCAGCTTTGTTCTAGTGTCCAATCAGTACATTTAAGTCTGTCAGACATTCAAAGACAATTGCTCTTTTTAGGCCTTCTGATAACCATTTTAGGCACTTTTTCAAGTAATGCCCTACAGTAGTGCATGGAGGGTCTATCTGTAAATTGTGCCACTCACACTGGGAACTGCATGAAGAAATTACAGCTGCTCTAGAAGTCATCTTTTCTCATAGAATATGTTGTAAAAAAACACTCAAGGAAGTAAATTTATAGGGACTTTCTTATCTGTTATTTTTCTGGACTCTTTATATTGTTCCTGTTAGCAGTGAGAATGATGGTTTGCATAATAAAGTCATCTTGTCTCCATTTGAGATCACTGCAGCACAGGGGTTGTGCAGGTAGCTGCATTGAGGGAATTTCCAGCTGCTGTGGAAGGAGTCAATACCATAAGATGACATCTTCATAAAGGGAAGTGATTGTGCAAACTCAATGGCTTCAATGTGAACGTTGACCTATTTTGCAAATACAGTGTCAGCGATGGGGAGGGGAGGAGAGGTGAAGTTTCCTAGGGAATTTTTTTTGTTCATTTTCTATTGCTTATTTCTGCTAAAAAGCCATTGATCTGGCATCTTTTGAGGAGGAACAGGAAACTGACTCTGCAATGCAAAAAAATATTCCTGGAAAACTGAAACTTCAAAATGTAGCTCTGCCTTTTTTACTCACATTAGTTCATTCAGAAATTCCCCTGAGTCGTCCCTGGGGGAATGAAAACACTGGGGGGAGAAAAAAAATCTCATTATCTAACTCGAGTGCTACTTAACCACTTGTCAGGTCTCAGGATCGTGTCTATGGTTCCTTATTAGTCCTGTCACTGACGTATATTTTCAGAGGAGAGAGAATATAATTTAAAAAGGAACTGTGAGTAGCTTTAGACTAGGAGGCTCATCTACCTTCACGTTAATGCATGGACAGAAATCACTTCTGTAGTACCTGCTCTGTCTCCCAGCTAAAGCTTTACCTTGAGAAAACTGTGCTCCAGACATGCAATATAAATCCACTTGAAAATCTGACTCCTCTCAATGAATCAAAGAATCAAAATATTGTTAGGTTGGAAAAGACCTTTCAAAACTTTGAGTCCAACCACTAACCAAGCACTGCCAAGTCCAGCACTAAACCAATCCCCTTGTCCAGATCACCAATGAAGACATCAAACAGAACTGGCCCTATTACAGAGCCTAGAGGGACACCACTGGTGCCCAACCTCCAGATGGATTTAACTCCATGCAACACCACTCTCTGGGCCCAACTCTCTGGCCAGTTTTTAACCCAGCAAAAAATGCACCTGTCCAAGCCATGAAAAGCCAGTTTTTCCAGGATAGTGCTGTGGGAAATGGTGTCAAAGGCTTTACCAAAGCCTAGGTAAACAACATCCTCAGCCTTTCCCTCATCCACCAGGCAGATCACCTTGTCAAAGAAGGAGATCAGGCTAGTCAAAGCAGCATCTGCCTTTCATTAACTCATGCTGGCTGGGCCTGATCCCCTGGTTGTCCTGAACATGCCAAGGGATGGCCCTAAAGGGATCTGCTCCATCACCTTCCTGGGCACCAAGGTCAAGCTGACAGGGTTTTAGTTCCCCAGGTGCCCCTTCCAGTCTTCTTGTAGATGAGCATCACATTTGCTAACTTGCAGTCAACTGGGACCATCCTGGTGAGTCAGGACTGCTGGCAAATGATGGAAAGTGGCTTGGTGAGAAACTTGAGTCAGCTTTCTCAGGATCCTTGGGTGGATCCCTTCTGGCTCCACAGACCCCTGTGTGTCTAAGTGGTATAGCAGGTTGCTGATCACTTTCCCTCAGATTATGGGGGCTTCATTCTGCTGCCCATCTGTGTCTTCCAGCTCAGGGGGTGGAATACCTGGAGAACACATGGTCTTAGTATTACACATGGAGGCAAAGAAGACATTAAGTACCTCAGGCCTTTCCTCATCCTTTGTCACTATATTTCCTTTCACATCCAATAAAGGATGGAGATTCCTTAAGCCCTCCTTTTGTTGCTAATGTATTTATAGAAACATTTTTAATTGTCTTATAAAGCTCCCTTCTGGAGCTCACAGGGAAATTCTTGGCAGAGATGGTCTTGAGTTGCCTTTTTCCATCAGGAAGTGTCAAAGTCTAAAGTTTTCCTGCAGAAATAACCCTTTACTTACCCTCCTGAAACAACATGGGACTGTAGGACTAACTGAACACAGGATGCAAGAAATATGAATGAGTAATAGGATGTATCTCATGTGGTATGTGCAGCAAGTTTTACAGGAGTGTCATTTCTAGCCAAAGGTAGAATAGAGACATTCTTTTGTCCATTTTGTAAATAAACAGCCTTTATTATGTTGCTAAATATTGAAGCATGTTTCACAGAGAGGCCAAACAAGAAAAAAACATAGAGTACATAATTTCTAAAAGGCTCATCTATCTTCTTCACTGTTTAGACATATATAGATTACTATCTCTCTAACCAGCTCATTTGCTAAATAAGGGTATTGATATCCTGCTTGAATTGTAGGATAAACTAAAACCCAACAGATACATGTATTCAGCAAAAAACTAAGATGTTGCATCATGAAATATTACAACACTTGCAGTACCATTACCAACAACATTAAGAGTATAACATTTACATTCAATATCTCATTATTTTTTCTAATTTAGTCAAGGCCTGAGACAAGGGCCTAGTGAAATCCTACAGAAAAAGAACAAGGATTGCTGATGCCACGTCTCCATGGCAGCAGAGCTAATTTGGCAGGACAGCCCAGTGCACAGAAAGAAAAAGAGGTTATTTACAAAGATATCTTTGATAAAAAGGACTTTGGGGACAGGAAAATGGTCTGGGGGTTGGGGAAGGGGGGGAAGTCACAAAACGTTCCAAACCTTTAAAATAAATTCTTTAAATGTGTGAGACAAAATAAATTGAGGAAAAAATTTCTTGAGTCAGTAAGCACAGTGAGTTTCATCTTTGTTTGTTGTTGTACAATGCTATAAACTACACTGAATGGCCCAGAATAACATTAGTGGTTCTGTGTATTGTAACCACTTCAATCAAGGCCTTTTGTTTTGAATCACCTGCCCTGCCTGCATTGGAGCCCCTTTTATAGCCCAGTCGCAGCACAGAGATCTAATTTAGTTCCACATACAAAAGAAGCAAGGAAGAAAATATACCCATCTCTTACTGCTCCTTGCTTGAATCCACAAGAGAACAACTGGGACAACAAATGAACCTAAATGCCTAAGAGAATATTTTAAAATTTCCTCAGCTTTTGACCCACAAGCAATTTGTAAATTATGTTGCTATAGCATTCCTGAAGTATGCAGTTGCCCAGCTGGACACATGTGAAGGTGGCCCAGGGCAGTGGGAATGCTTTCCATGCCTGTGAAGAGAAGAGGGGGGCAAGAGGGTTCATCCTGAAACCCACAGAGCCGTGGCCACAGGGCTGTTATTAGCTCCCATGGGGACAGGAAGGGCAGAAGCACCTCAGAGAATTCAGTGTGGCTGATCTTCTCTAACAGAGGGCTTGCTTGGTGTCACAGACAATGTACTAAGACTCTGCCCTTGGCAATGCCACAAGTGCCCTTTTGCAGTCCCCTTCCATGTTTTGTCAGAAGAGCTCGGTGCATAGGCTCCTAGTGGTTAGTAAAGCAACAGAGCAACCTTTCTGTTAAAGAGAAGCTCTGGCAGACGTTGAAGTGCTGGTTTCATGCATTTCTGAGACAACCTCAGACCATGGAATGCACCATGTCTACCGCTGTGTGCATGATCACCTTTCTTCCAGCTTGCTGTAAAAGGATGATATTTACCCCATCAAGGCCTTGGCATGGAGCGGGGCTCAGACACAGGCTGAGTAGCCTGGGCTTTTGGGAAATGGTTTCATTTGCCAGAGACACAGAGACTTCATGTGGGATCACAATGCCCCAGGCTGGCTGTGCTCCCTTACAGTGTCATGAACCAGAGCCTGCAGCATCTAACCAGGCAGGTGTCTTTCCAGTGTGAGGTCATGTCCAGCATGTGATGGGGTCATGTCTCTCAGCACCACGGGTACAACTCATGCTCTTTTGTGTTCTCCATGCTACAGCAGTAAATTTGACATTGCTCTAAAGGCAGCATTGTAGTGGATAGTCTGCAGATGCGCATATAAATGCAGGGTTGGTGCTGGTGAAAACATACAAAGTAAGTGTTTTTGTATGTGTGTGTGCATGCACGTGTGTGTGTGTGTGTGTGAACCATTTAGGTTCAGGGTGTGAATTAGCTAAACACAACCATAATCTTCAGAATACACAGTCATGAAAGATAAGCACGAGATACCCTTCATGGGACACCTTCTGAGCATCCCTGTCTTGACTGAACCTTTCTTCTGGAGGAAAATAACTTCCATTTATAAACAAAAGGAAAAAAAAAGTATTTTCCAAGTCACTTATCTGGATCTCCTCATTAATTTCAAGCATGATGTTACCACTTACTAAAGAAACAATCCCACTGGTTTTCAGTCTGCTTGCTGCATTCTACTATGAGCAATTAATGTATTAGAAAATTAACTTGGAGATGAAAGAAAAGAGCAGCCTGTGGAAGTTGAATAATGACCTTATTTTAAGATTTTCCCTTGAGTGACCCCCACTGCTGCCTCTTACAAAGGCAGGAAAAATTATACGTGCACATCTTTAATGTCTTTTTTGAATGCTGATGAAATGATTAGTGATTTGGAAAAGTCTGTGCAGATGAAACAACAGCAGCAGGAGTAACAGTCAGTGATATTAGCTAGAGATAGCAGTCTGGGAGCTGCTGTTCTGCAGTTCAGAGAGAGAAGAATTAGCATGCTAGATTATAATTAATAAGCTAGAAGCAAATTAAGATAATATGGTGTGGGGTTTGGAAACAAATGAGCTTAGCAAATTTAGAAAATGCAGCTTCCTTCACAAGTTAGAAGCAATTACTCATTCCACGTTTGTACCTTATGCACTTACTCTGCAAACACGTGACAATGTATAATACCTGGTTGCTGAGGGGACCAAAAAGGTCTTATCATTGCACTTCACAAGGGGGAGCCTTTCTGCTTTGGTAAATTAATTCCTTGGGTCCTCTCTTACTCCCCTAGCACCTGGTTGTCCTATTCTTGCTCTTGGACCGTGCTGAACACATTTTAGCACTGTCTACAAAAGTCTTCTCTGCTGATACAGAAAGCCAGTAGAAGGCAACTCTTTCTCTGTGGGATGTTTATGCCAGACACGACCTGGGACAACCAATACTGCCTGCTTCAACAACATATTTCATATATGTCCTTAGACAAGCCTTGCAATTTGTTTTGGTTCTCACCCCAGAATCCTCTTATACTGCTGTTTAGAAATTGTATAAATACTGCAGAACCTATGCTAAATGAGATGTAATGAATGTTTTCTTTCAGTAGTAAACAGTCCTTTCCATTTCTTGTGTAGAATGCAGACTTCATGGACCAGAAGGCTCGAAAAGTCACATAGCTGTAAGTGGTACATCACTATTGACCTTCCAGGAAACAGACAAGTCTCCATTCAGTGATCCTTGCACACACACGTAATGGGGAAAGAGGAAAATCTTTTTCTGCTCCCCTTTACGTCCTGACCAAAGACAAAGAAGAGTCTCAGTCCATGTTCACAGGAAATGAAAAGATTGTTTTTTATTAAACACCTTAATACCACCACAGTCACTTTGCCATATTCTTCTGAGCTCGCCTTGAAGTTTCAAAGGCAGCAAGAAGGATACATGGCTCATTTGTTGCCTTCTGGGACTAGATTGCCTTTATCTTCTGAATTCCTGTGACCTTCCCTCAGGGTGGAAAAACAACTTCATACCCAGCCTGACCTGGCACCAAAAAAGATCCTATAGGACTTCTCTTCAGCAGAATTATGTTTGAATTTTCTGTTTCAGATAATTACCTCTTTAATATCACCAAATGAAAATTGGAGGCTAAAGACTTCAGTCTGTATCTGGTACTTTTTCTGCTTCACTCTTCGACCTACTTGATGGTGGCTCTTTGAGTTTGTTCAAGAGGCCACGCTAAAACCAAACACAATCTCAGCTACACAGGAGGCAAACTTTCAGTTTACAGACAAATAATTTCAAATTGGATTTTTAAATTGTAGCTTCAGATGGTCTTTAAATACAAGATGAATTGGTATATCCAAGCTGAGGACTAAAGAGAGGATGCATGGATGAATGAAATCAGATGTCAACAAACACAATCCCTTGACATGCTGTCTTACTTCATTAAGGTTTCTCCTGTTTTCCTAAAATGGTAAAACTAGCTACCACATTAAACATCTTGTTGATGTTATATCTTCCTTTACTGAGCTATCTTTTTTCATACTACTGACCATGTCCAACTGTCATCCTCAGCTACTGACCACATCTAACTGACATTCTCAGCAGAATTTGTTTCTCAACACTAATGTAGCACAAAAAGAATATAAAAAGTTAATGAATGAGAGAGAAGGAATGATGTAGGGGGCTCCAGAGGAAGACTCAGTAGATATAGGTTGGATTCCAGGCTTTGTCATGGGTTTCCCACAAAATGTTGGTCAAAAATCAATTCATGAAAATGGTAATTAAAACAAGGCCAGGGCAAGGACTCAAGTACCGGCTCACAATTGTCTACACTGTTTAATTGTTAACACACTCACTCACATGGCTTTGGCCCATGCTGACTTGATTTCCCCCAGACAATGTCAATGCTCAGTTCAGAGGACAGCATGAAGCAGGGACTGCCCCAGCGGGCAGCTTGGACAGAGGAGTTCCCCCTTCTCCAGTCGCCATGGGGGAGTGCTTAGCCATGTGGACACAAAACATACCATGACTGGCCTGAAGGGCCAGAGAATAGGCCCTCTCCTACTTTATTTTCTTGTGTAGATGTAGTAACTTCATCTTTCCTGCCTTGCTTTGTCTGCCCTATTTAGACTGTAAATTCTTTGGAACGAAGCAACCTTTTAATACGTGTTTGAATGATGCCTGAGACAATGAGATGCCAGCCTTTGCTGGGGGTTGCCTTTGCTACTGAAAGGCCTATTAAAGAAAAAATAAAATAAAGACAAAAATAAGAAAGATTATTCAGCTCTCAAAACAGCTCTCAGTTATTCTTCTTTTAAATCCACCCATGTCAACAACATATCTGCATCCTACAGTGGGGCTTTATGGTTGTCAGAATTTGCAGTCTGAGGACTGCAGTCCATGTTAATTCTGAACACACAGCAACAGGGACTGAGAAGACAAGGAAATTGCACCCAGTGATCTCTCACCACCACCAGAATCATTCTTGTGGCTCAGTCCCTCAACTGTCCTACATCATGTAGTTCTCACAGGGCTCTTGGTGGTGGCCTCATGCCACCAGCAGTCCAGAAGGACCCACATGCAGAGAAAAGCCTAAAAGCCTTTGTTTGGGACCAGACTGTTCCTGTTGCTGACCTCAGGTCAGAATGGCAGCATGGTTAGTGTCCTGGTAGAAAGGCAGTATTAAAAACAGGCATTTGCTACTTGCCTTGAATTGCCTCATGCTGCTTCTTAGCCAACCTCACAAACAGTTCATCAAGACATCCACCTGGAGAGATAGAGAAATTTAAAATATAGAGAAAAGGCCACTGTCAAAAGCAGACCAGAACTGGCGTCTTCCAGTTCTGTTCTCAACCAGACTAATTTTCAGCATCACTGTTACTGACAGTCTCCTCTCAAACTCTCCTGTCTCACGAGCCCTTAGATTCCAAGTAACACCAGTGTAACATGTTAACTTGCTAGAGACGCAAAAAGAGCAGAAAATTCTTCTTCATTGCCCATTCCTCATAACTCTGGCTCTTCCAAACACACATCTCTAGCTGTGGGCTAAGTCTCTAGAACTGTCTTTCACCCTTGGGAGAAGGCAAGATATTATAGGTGTCATTTTATATACATATACATATATATATATCCACTCTGCCTAGGAGAATGTGCCCCTAGTACAACCCCTCTGCAGTACCTGTGCTGGCAGTCAATGGCAGTGGGTGGGCACAGACCTGAGGTGGAGTGGCAACAAGGGACCAGCTCAAGGGCAGACAAGGGCTAAAAGCCTTGCTGAGCAAAAGGAACCAGTGGCTGTATGGCACACACAGAGGAGCAGTGCTTACTGCCCAGCATAGTCATAGCCAGGGTTACCCGTGGCACTTCAAAGAGAGAGTGGTCAGGGGTCTTCTGCTCTCCCTGGGACCTTTGATGTCCCCTCAGAAGTGAACTCACTGTGCAGTGCAGATATAGCTTTGGAGAACCTGAAAGTTGTGTTTATAACCCACACCTGACAATCCACCTGGATATTACTCATCATCAACAAAGCTCGAGATCAGAGAGTTCTTTGGCACTGCCTATTACACTGCTGTTTTGTTGTCAGTAATGACATTAAAATGTCAAACTTGCCCCCTGTTTGCAAACTCTCTGTTGCACACATCATTATCTGCACAGGATCTCCCCACAGTCACATATTGGCAAAGAAAATGCAAACGGCTTGTACTTTTCACCTCAGACACTGTTCTTCCACACTTGAACTCAGCTGAATAAATCCTGAGTTGCCCCAGGAGAGTTTGAAAGGAGTTTTTAAGAGTTGTATGTAACTCCTGATGTTCAGATTGCTTTGATATGTTTTCCAAATAAAATAATTTTGTCAGAGAGGGTTAGTTCTGCCCAATGTGCGCCAGCCACTCTTAAGTAATGTAGCACTATTGCCTTCTACAGGCTATAATACAAGTGATGCTCTGTAGATGAACTTGTTTAGGAGCTCTGGGATCAATCATGGGATCAAAATGCTTATCCCTCTAAATTCCCATGAGAAGCTCTCAGCTCTGCAATAGCAGATTCTAAGAACTTGCATGCTAAACTGTGCTTTGACCAAGTCAAATATGTAACTCCAACATAGCAGCAATACAGCGACAGCCAGGGCTCATGAAAGGACTACATTTTCTTGCTGAGCAATGCTGTGTTGGAGCACACTGGGAGATCAGTGAATTGTGGCACTGAGCCATATTAACCTCTCCCTCTAAAAATTCTGCAGAAGGGAAAATCCAGCTTGTTTCATGATGTCAAAATCCATCATGGCTATTAAAAAAAAAACCAACAACAAAAAACCAAAAAAACTGGTCACTTGTTGTCATAAAAGGGATTAAAAAGAAAATTTCTGGCAGCTGAGGATGGCCACCTAGAGAGAAGTACCCACTGGTTTTCCTCCTGCCAAGGTGTTCCAGCTTTTTCTCCACATCCTGCTCTGTGCCATAGGCTCTCTGCTCCACAGACCATACTTGCTTCTTACTACATCAAAAGCTCTGTTGTGATAGAGTCCCACTCCATTTCTTTAACTGTTGCTGTCTAAGCAATAACATCATAGAAGCATAGAATGGTTTGGGTTGGAAGGAACCAAACCATGTTGACACAGGCAGAGATGTCACCTACTAAATAAATCAGGTTGCTCAGGGTCCCATCCAACGTGGCCTTGACCTCTTCTAGGAATGAGGCACCCACAGCATCTTTGAGCAATATGTTGTTTACCTGCAGGTGTCCTTAGGCTCCTCTCTATGCAGACTGCTTCCTCCTACCCTGTGCCTCTCTGTTCCCTGAGGAAGTTATGTCTTTTCCATTATACCTGTTATTTGCAGTCTGGTAAGCTCTCCCTGGGAAAGAAGATTGCAGGCAAAACAGCAAAGCTGTTTTCGCAGGAGCAGTGTTTGCTTTCTGGGAGCCAAGAATGCCCCATGATGCCCTCAGGCCTAGTGTCCTGAATGACCTGGCCATGGAGCTTATGAGATCACACTAGTCATAAAAGTGATAAGAGCAGGGAAATTCTGGAGCATTCAAGGTGTCATCTGAGGGTGGCTCAAAAATGAGACAGCTCTTTGTCTGATGGACAGATCATTTCACAAACCTGCCAGCAACACGCAGCCCCTGCTACAGCTGTGAGGGCTCAGACTCCTTTCCTCTCACTCTCTCTAGTCCCTGCCTTCCTTAGCGAGCACAACCCTTGCCCACAGCACATCTACAAACACAAAGCATGTGGATAGAAAGAAGCAACTATGCTCTTAAAAACAAAATAGTTGGCGCTTGCATACATCCACGAGTCTGTATGTTCTTGCTTGAAGCTGACAGCCAGACACTGTCAAAGTATAAAATCCACAGATTAACAGTAAATACATAGGCTAACACTGAATAAAATATTTTCTTTCATTTTTCCTCTAAGAAAAAGTTGCCTGAGCTACATCCTTGCTATCAGCTGCTTGAAATAATTCTCTCGAACATGTTACCATAGCCAGCTTTTGTGCTGCACATTATGATACTAGGAACAAACACAGGGCATATTTCATATCTTTTTCCTATCTTCCCCTACTCCACGCAGGCAACATTTTTTATAAATCACTCTTTCAACTTCTGTGCTGGCTGGTAAATCAGCAGCTGGGATAAAATATCATCACTTCATGGCTTGAAGTGCTTTGCCTTGCAGTTCTGGATATAGTTCAAGTGGATGAGATCATTTCACCATTTCCATCATCCCACACACGTTATACATACTGGGGATGACTTGAGCACATGTAGTGCCACTGACCTCATGCTGAGCTGCTAAACTCTTCCCACTGTGGTACTGATGTGTTGAATGGCTCCAGCTCCAACTAAATCCTAAGCTACACTCCAGCATGCTGGTGATATAGCAACATCCTCAGGCTGGGGACATAGGCCAGGACATTCTTGCTCTTTGTGCCCTTGAGAGGTGCAAACCCAGAGAGAGAGAATGTTTCTGCCTGGTCTCTAGATCGGCAGGTCCGTGGCATGAGGATGGTGAGCTGTGATCATGGACAGCCTCTTGCCAAACAGTGTGTACACACTGTTGCCTCTGCTACAATGCTTGCCTGATTCTCATGCCCCATCAGTCTTGCACCATTGCCTGGGTTTGCAGAGAGCTGATCTGGGTTGTTAGATCATTTGGGGAGGTACAATGGCTTTGGAGGCTTGGGCCTACTGCTTGTCTGATGTGTTTCCATAGCTCAGGGTCAGCACTTGCTGAAGAGCAAGCAACAATGTTTATGACATTCCTTAGCTATTTTATACCCAGAAAAACAAGCAGTTCTTAATACTGTAGGATGAACTTGGCACTCTTAAATCTTGCCTAACTATGCATTACTCTCATAGTCTCTGTTCAAAACACAGTTTACTGTTAAGGTTCCTCTCTAGATTCTACATCAAATCTTTCCTCTGCCTGATCTTAACTTTGCCTAACTTCAGTAATCTGGGCTAAACATTTTGTGTGTTCTGTGTGTCTGGCTCAGCTTGGAGAGAATATCTGCTTTTATGTTCAAGACATTTTAGAACAGCTGACTAGTTTCTGAGAAGGAAAAAAAAATAAAACAAACATAATCTTTCATTTGAAAAGCTTAACTACCCCTGCTTTGGAGCAGAGACTTCAGATCTGGAGACAGGGTATGGATAAGTAAGTTTGCCAGTAATTCCCACAAAAGGGCTGTCCAAAATTTGTTGCCTCTTAGCAAAGCAGCAATTTAATTTTTACCAGAGATTTCTGCCATCTTAGCATTTACATTCCTCAAAGACCCTGACTGCACAAGCTCAAGCTAGGGAAGCTCATCTGGAGACAGAACAAGACCTTTCCCAGTGCTGCAGTCTGAGCACTTGAAATAAGAATGAAGGAAGAAAACTTCTCCCATCTGTGCTCCAAACAACACAACTGCTGGGCCCAATCTGCCCAGAAAAGAGCAGTTTGTAGTCAAACACATTAAAAATTAGTTCTGTGGGCATGAACTGGACCAAGAACTGTAGAAAGGGGTGAGGACACTAACATGGATAGAGAGTGGTAAGGAGAGGGTGTGGAGACTAGCTGGGACAAGGAGACATGGCTAGGTGAGCGACTGCTGCTGCAGGAGGGAAAACAAGGCCTCATTCTCCATCAGCACAGTAAGGACTGAGACCTTGTCTTCCCAGATGTACTTATTACCTGTTTCCAAACTCCTCTTGGCTTGTTAAGAGCTTTTCCTTGATTGCCTGGGACATAGGGTGTATCACTGCTAAATGGTGAGAAATCCTTCCAGCTCCCCTTAGCCCATGCTGGGAGCTCTCCCTCCAGGGCTCTGTGAAATACTGCCAGATCACAAGCTGATGGATGACAGCCAGCAGCCAGGGCTACCTGGAGTTTGTGATCCTGGCATGTGTCAGCCTACCTGCAGTCTGGAAACAGCTCCCTATGCCAGCCAGGAGCCATCCGAAAATTGCTGCAATTGCAAGTCTTCCAAAGTAATCTCCGCTATAATTTTCATGTCTTCACAATAAATTGTAGTATCCTACCTTTATATTTCTTATGTTCCTCATACGCAATTTTCTTGCAGGCTTGCATAGGGATTTGACCAAATAGATACTCCAGACAATTAAAAATGTGTATTCATGTGCATTTAAATGCATCAAAATAATCCCTTTACTCCATGACGCTAGTGTTCATCCAAGAAGTACAGACTTGAGAGACTTCAAATCACTTTTTAGGGGCCAGTCTTTTCAGTGTGCAATCCCAGGAAGAGGGTACAGAGTACTGTGGTTTCAGAGCAGCTGGTTATGAAGGACAAGGTCTTCCGTATTCCTCCTGCACAGCAGGAGACAGACATACAGCAATAATTAAAGCTATGCAGGAGTGACTACAGACATGACACCTGTTAGCTTAGATAAACTTTCTTGATGTTTGCTAATTTCAGATCAAGGTACGTAACAAGATTTTCTGGATGAGTCAGATAGAGGTAAAAGATGTCGGTCTTATCTCAAAGTCTTTTATGCATTCTGCTTTAAAACTGCTTCCCAGTAACACCTCTATAAACCCCACAAAAGGGTGAACTTCAGAGCCTTCCTTCAAGGTACAAGGATGTTTAACTATGCAGCAATCAAACTGAATCTATTAAAAATGTATTTTATTAATTCTGTTAAGTATGACACCTGTTCTCCTATATATGGGAAAATATTTCTCATAAACATTGGATTTTACAGCCACACGAGACCTCAGTTAAAACCAGCATGGATGCTCTGATGCCAGGAAATGTCACTTCCCTGAAAGAGGTTGTGGTGGGAAGGGACCTATGGAGATCATCTGGTCCAATGCCCATGCTCAAGCAGGGTGACCTAGGACTCTGTCCAGTTGTGTTCTGAATATTTCTAAGTCTGGAGACTCTACAACTTCTCCAGGAAACCTGTTCCAGAGCTCAGTCGCCCTCATACCAAAAAAGTGTTTCCTGATGTTCAGACAGGACCTCCTGTGATTCAATTTGTGCCCATTGCCTCTGGTCCTGTCACTGGTTCCACTGAGAAAAGTCTGGCTCCATCTTCTTTATTACCCCCTCAGATATTTCTATATATTGATCAGATACCCCCGAGCCTTCTGCTCTCCAAGATGAATAGTCATAAATCTCTCAGCCTTTCCTCATCTGTTAGATGCTCCACAGCCATACCCACCTTAGTGAGCCTTCACCAGTCTCCCTCCAGGATGTTCATGTCTGTTTGGTAGTGGACAGCTCAAATGTGAACCCCACGCTCCAGGCGTGGCATCTCCAGCGCTTAGGAGAGGGAGACGATCACGTCCCTCAACCTGCTGGTAATGTTCCTCCTCTTCCACTGTCATAAAAGTTGCCACTCTTGCTATAACTGATCACATGGTAGCTAGCACGGTATCCTGTCCTGTAGGCTGGTAGTCTGCAGTCTGGCCATTGGGACACCCCCTGTGCCAGAGGACAATGTATGTAATAGGTGCATTGAGTAGCCTCCACTTAAATGTACTTGCCAAATACACCTCACTCTGGCACAGCGTAGTGACACCACCAGCACTGGTTGTGATCAGCTGGGGGAACTGAAAATACAAAATGCTTTTGGCATAGAGTTCTTTGATTCACTCCTTGCTTTTAACTGGACTGATGTTTTTTCGTCTTGCTGTGGTCTCTGCCAGCCAGTAGCTATGACAAGCAATATTTTTCATCTCTTCTTTGAATGACCCAAGTGAGGGATGCTGTCAGTAAAAGCTGATGGACTGAAGCTGATGTAAGGCAAGAAGAAGGACTCTCTGATTATAGGGAAAAAAGCTTTTCCATAATGAGGAAATTATACCCTTTACACAAATAGCTGCATAAAGATTTTGTTTATTGGCCACATAAGCCAGCATGGTAACATCCTCATATTCTGGGCTGCTTTCTCAGGTGACCAAGTGGTGGCAGTTGGAAAATTCATTATCAAAATTATTACAATTATTATATATTATTATAAATATATTAAAAACATTACATTTCCCTTCCTCCCAGCCACTTCACATCCTCCTGTACTTCCCTTGTCTTGAGAGGCAGAGCTGTCTGAGTAAGTTTCTCCACTTTGCATTTACCCATGGAGAAAGCTGACTGACAGAGCAGGACTCACGCTCCTGTCTAGCCTATTGGAAGTGGTACCTTTGGCAAAGGGATTTCCTTCTCCCTTCAGGCCAGCTCAGACCTTGTTGCTGAGGTGCCCACAATACAGCCTCTCATGGTAAACTAGCTCTTGCCATTAATGTAAGTGCCCTCCAATGGAGATTGATGCACTACACAAGCACACAGTGCCATGGTGCAGATGGGATTTTATGTTTCCTCCCAGGGCTAGATCTTGTCCTGGTAATATCTGTATTATTCATTTCCTGCAGTAACCAAAAGAGCAAGACCTGGTGTGTCTGTGATTCTGGAATCCAGCCACTTCATTTAACTCTGTGACGAGAAAGATTTTGGATAAGGAGGACCACAAGGACCACTTTTTAAAGTGCTTTTACCACTTTAAAAAAAGGGGTTGCTGCCCCAAATCCATACCATGAGCACATGGGTTCCTCTTTGAGTGCCTTCCTCATGCTGAACAGGAGAGTCTTCCATGAAGGCTGGGTGGGAGTGGGCACCTTCTCTTTACATGGTTCTCAGAGCCGGAATTTCCATGTGACAGAGCCCTACCTCAGATGGAAATCACCTGAAATACTGAATTATGTGTGAGGGCTGCAAGCTTGTCCCCTGTCACCAAACAAATGAAATTACTCACTATCGGGATGTTACACCGCTGGCTTCCCAGAGGGCTGCTTTTAGTGCACAAGTCACATTGTAAGACACTGAGATCACAGGATCAGACTGTGAGGTCTATCACATGAAGTCTCCTAGACGAAACCATGAGGTTGTGTAAGTCCAGGGCACTCCACTGGGAGAAATGAAATCTCACTGCTTTGAGCCATCTCAAGATCTGAGAGGACAGCTCTGCCGCAGTCAGCACACAATAGTTCAGGGGGAGGATGTATAACACAGCAGTACACCTGGCTATAAAGCCACAGTCATTTTGTTGTTTGATTGCTTCTTGACACATGCCCAGAAACAATGCTGATGGACCCTGAGCTGGGCCAGCCACACTTTTCCCTGCTCCTGGAGGCAGGCAATGCACAGCAGCAGATAGCTGGAGGCAGCTCTCATGGGTGCCTTGTGATAGCCACATGTACCCAGCCATGTCGCAGGGAGGCAATGGGGGTGCACTGCATACCGGACGCCACCCCACCCCTTGCATTGCTGCACACACCTGCACCCACAAGGAGAGCAGCAGAGTTTCTGTAAAACCTGCCCCAACAGTTCTGCACCACTCAGGAATCCCCAACACCTTTAAATGCAGCAAATGCCACTCAGATGCCAAGTGTTCATTTGATTTTTGTCAGTGAGGACAACAGATCTCATCTGGAAAAACCCTCTCCTTGTCACTGTGCGTGCAGCTCATTTGAGCAATGGCACTCTCCATGAGAGAGAGAAACGTGTCATTCCTCAGGGAGTGCCTCCAGAGCATGCCTACAGGCATAGAGCACATGCTGAATGCACCAACCTTGCCAGCCCTTCGGCCCCAAGGAGCATTTCTCTGTGTACTGCTCCTTGGGCTCACAGATCACCTCTGGTCCCTAAAGTCTCCCTGCTGTCTTCACTGGGAGGACAAAAAGAAAAGACTCTGGGGACCAGCACACTTCAAAAATAGAAGTGCCCAAAAAAAGGCTACTCAGATAATCCTCACTGCGCAGCTCTTTAAAATTATACCCAGGGATCACATACACCATGAGAGTAGAGGAAGGGCGATCTTTCCTGAATTTGGTGGATTTTGTGATTAGGAGATTTCTTCCACCCCAAGGAGACTGGGGAAAGGTGATTGCTGTAGCTACAGCCACTCCACAGGGTAAAACAGATCAGATTGTCCTTCAGTCCTGAGGCATGTCCTCATGACTGAATTGCTGAAAATTCTGGCCCTGCTTCCACTCCCCACTTTGTATGAGTGCCCACATCCCAACGGCTCCCTGGGAACAGCTTGTTAGATACCATCCTGGGAGAGCGAGAGCTTGCACAGATGGAAGGAAGTGTGTGGGCAGACATGGAGTCAGAGCTTTGACGTGTGCCCTGCCCCTGCCTCCTGCAGAAGACACGGCTTTCCCACCCTTGGGACTAGGAGAGACAGGGTGTGCCATATTCAGCCACTCTACTCTGTGTTCTCCAGTAGACTTGCATACTTGGTGCAGTCATCCTAAACCCAATCCTAAGCCCTAAAGCCAAACTATGCAGTGGTTGTTTATCCACATGGAGATCACCCCAACATTTCTCCATGATCCACAGGGATGGGGCAGCAGTTTCACTGAGATGGGTGGACCACCTGTGATCCCACAGCCCTCTTACAAGGTCTTCAGACCCCAATGTATTTTTATGAAAGAAGGAATAAAAAATTAAGTAACAAGGAAAATTCTCATCCTTGTCATAACACCCAAAACTCCCAAGAAACATCTTCCTAGAATCTAAAGAAAAAAAGTGTAAAATGTTATAAACATTTAAATCTCAGTTTGGACTGTAAGGAGGCCAAAAGCTAGCCAGACTGGAGTAGTTGGGAAGCCCTGCAGCCCTCGGAGAAAAGAGCACAAAGCTCCCATTCCCTCTACTGTACCGGAGCTGCCTTCTGACACTGTTTTCGGGAACTTGCCAGCTCATTTTCTAACTTGTTTGTGAGACATCAACAGCCTCAAATTACAGCAGTCTGAACAGCCCAGTAAATATTTACACAAACCTGCTGGTGATGGTTTGAGCTGACATGCGTTACCTTTTGTGTTGGGGGGAGGCTATATTTACAGCCAACCAGCTAATGAACATGATCCCAGCCATGGTTTAATACAGATGGCTCTTTCAGCATTTGCGGCTTTCAAGTTACAGAGAGCACAAACTTCAATAGCCTTCGTTAGAAGGCTCCGTCTCAGCTCTCTCAGTTTTGTTTACAACCAGTCTCTCTTTGTGCAGTCAAGGGTTGACTAATGTTCAGCTGTTTGCAGCCAGAAATGCGGTTGTGTAGGACAGGGCTTGTAACTTGTCTTTTTTTCTTTTTTTTTTATTTTTCTTTTTTTTTTCCCTTTGACACTGATGGCTTTTATTTTAAGCTTACAATGAATGCAATTTCTGAAACATAGATTCATTTTTGTTTGAGTGGCATTTCTCCAGGCTGTCTCACAGGGCTGGAGCCTGGTGTGAAGGGACTGTGGAAGTGGACAGGAAGCCGTGCCCAGATATGGACTATGGCTGCGGGGCTCAGTGGAGGCCTGGAAGCCACCCCTTCCCAGGGCCACCCCTCAGAGACACATTTTATTGACATCCAGGTCTCACTGGCAGTTCTGGTTGGATTCCAGACTGCCCTAAGGAAGATGACTCAGAAACTTGTAGTTTATGCAATCAATATTTGTTGTAACAGCACACTTTTTATATCTTCTTTTTTGACCATAATCTAAACCATTGGCTGAAAGTCTCTCCAGTTTTTGCAGCTCTACATCAAGGAAATATTTTAGATAAATGAGATAGAAAAATAGGAAGGTGAGGAAATTAACAAAGGAAATTTAGACTGTTATTCTGACAATTACTTCGCATTGGTTGGCTATGGTAGAAGCACAGATAACCTTTTTCTTTACTGTCATCAAACTTACAAACCCCAGACTCTAAGAAACTCACTGATTCAAGACTACGTCTACTTAGTGAGTCAACACTCCCCAGCATCAGAGAGTCTGACAAATGCTCTGTGGTTAGATGAACTAATTTTAAACTAGACTGCACAATGCCACAATAGTAAACCTACACTCCTCTAAAACTAAATGCAGGTGAGGAATTCTGAATTATGAGACATGGCTGGTTTTAGAAAAATTTATTGCATTGTGCAAGGATCTTATGGGCTGGTGGAATCTAACATGTCAGACAAAATCCCACCAAACCAAAGACAAAACTCCAGTTTTCAAGTCACTGCACTCATATGGAGATCTCTCTTGACAGCAGGTCTGACAAAGCACAGAAAATCTATTTGGTCAAACACCTCTCTCAAGAAAGAACAAAGATACCAGCATCCTGAAAATATCTGACCTTTGCAAGCTTGGCCTTGGATGTTCCCTCACAAATCTGGTGAAAATACAATAAACAGATAGCTCAGAGAGATTTATGACGGCATATAGCTGGTCTGAAATCATTAACAGAAAAGAAGGTCATCTTTTCAGGAGAAGAAATGGCCAATTCTCAAATGTTGGCTGCTCTTTACCTCCAAAACAAGGAGCTCTTCCCATTGAACCTGTCACCATTTCACTGCTACCATTGAATGAAAACACCTGATATGCCCAGTTGGAGCAGGATCCCACAGTACTGGAGCTCTTCCCATTGAACCTGTCACCATTTCACTGCTACCATTGAATGAAAACACCTGATATGCCCAGTTGGAGCAGGATCCCACAGTACTGGCAACTGCCCTTGAGTTTTGAAGTAAAGACAGGTGAGAAGGCAGGTGACAACGGCTGGAGTAGGAACTTGATCTCAGTCTGCCCTTTCTGATAAAGGTCAGGCCTGTTCTTTTAAGCTCCATGCTGGACCAGGATCCAATATCGATACTGAACATTTTGCTCCATCAAATCTCTTCCTGGGATGGTTACACAGAATGAGTATTACGCCTCATGGAAGCAGCATCATTTAGTTAAATGCTTTCAGAGAAGAAACGCCTTGGAAACGACAGAGTTGCTTAGTAGTACTTTGACAAAACGTTTGTTTCCAGAACACAATCTGTTAAGAGCTGTTCACAGAATAACAGAGTTGCTGCCAAACATCCTAAAACAAAACTTTTAGGGGGAATTTTTGTTTTTAAATAAACATATTTTGACCGAGATCTGGACTTTCAGAAGGAAAAAGGCTGATTAAAATAAAATATTACCAAATGTTGTAAGGAAACTATTTGTCCCAAAGAGAGCTGGTTATTTTTTCCTATCTTTTCTTGCTCATGAATGTTCAGCCTCATGTTCTCATTTACCTTGGTTAGGAAACACCAGATCTTGAGATCTGTCACAGAACAAGAAGCATGTCTTTGGGCCAGGCCTCCTGCAGCTCCTGCAGTGTCTGTGTAGAGACTGCCTGCTTCACATTTCCCCCTGCCCTTTGTGTGTTATTTGTGTGCTTCAACTATAAATACTCCAGGACAAGCAACTTATTGCTATGTACATCTGTCAGGCACCTGCCACACTCTTTTCCTTGCCTCTGGATGTTCTCCCACAACAATAATTATTCAATGATACATGAGAATGAAGTGTCTCTGAAAGGAAAGTATGTGGTCCTAGGAGACCACATCACCTGTACTCACTTCTGTTTGCCAAAAGGAATTGGTTCCTGAGTTTGTAGAGGAAATGGTAATTGTGGCTGCTTATCCAAATTTGGGATGGATGCAGGGGTATCCTGTGAGAAGGCTTCAAAATGTTCCTGAATGATTGCATCCAATGAGACATTAGTGTAGATGGTGCTAAGGAGAGAAGAACAGGACTGTGGTGATGAGGCAAGACTGCACTGGAAGATGCTCTTTCAGCCTTTTTCTCATTCCACTGTTATTTTCCCTCTTTGGCTGGTGGTGTAGCTGATTGGGAACTTTCTACTTTGCTTTTCTGAAGAAATACCTCATTTTGTGAAATCTCTAATTTGCTGGCTTTCTCCCACCACTAGGGCTTGTACCAGAGGGTCTGTGGGCACTCCATATGAGATGACATCCCTTCCTGAACTCTTCCTGACACAGACTGCTTGTTGTCCGCCCAGGCAGGCTATGACATGCATGGGATATGTACCTGAGTGTTTATCAAGGCTGTACCCAGACATATCACTCAGATGTATTGATTTTATGATTACTGAGGAAACTACTTGTGGTCTGGAAAGTCCCTTCTCAGTCTTTGGGAAGAGCCCTGTGTTATTAGGCAAGCAGTTCCTGGCATGAGACCAAGCAGAAATTTCCTGGGTTCAGATTATTCTAATACCTCATTCCAATGACAGTGCACTGGTTCTTCATGTGTCTCTGGAAGTAGTCAAAGGTCATAAAGGATCCCCTCCAAAGATATGTGCAAGGTCCAACCTCAACCAGCACAAGTTTGATATGGAAGCCATGAGCCACTTCTGCTCCCATTCAATGGCTGTTTTGGAGGGGCTGTGACCCAAACTTGCTGCACAGGAGCTATTCTGTTAGCCAGGTCAGGAAAAGGAAAAGGGGAAGAAATCAGAGCCTAAAGCAATCCTATGAGCAGTACTGAGCCAGGCGAAAGCCCAGTCTGTACCACACAAAAGAAAGCATAAGGACCTGGAAACTGATCATTACACTTTTTCCATGAACAGAATTAAAAGCTTATGCAGGGATATCATTACTACTACTCATAGTTACAGTTGTTCAGCACACTATAAAAACTTGTGGAGTAATCTAGGGTGGAAGAATTTTGTTCACAGTGTAAACCAAAAAATAACTGATATAAAAAATTCATTGACACAAAGATAAAACTCATGGAAGGGTAGAGCGGGCTGTTGATACATGTTTCTCTATAAATAGAGCAGCATTACATAAAATTCAGGGATATTTTTGACATTTGATTTTATTCTTTCACATAATCTCCTTCTACAGGATTTGGACAGAACTGCTCCAAATTTTTTATCAACTCTTTAATTCATCTTCATCACCATGTACAAAATAAGCCACTGAAGAGGGAACGTACTGAACCACAGTGATGACAATTCTGCTTGGCTGAGCTGAAATGGACAACATGCGTGTCCCAGATGGCTTCAAAAAGAATACATTCTGATTAAGGAGCAGTGGGAACAATTTCCCAGGACATTTGGGTGCCTTTTATAGATTTATAAGGCAGATGCTGCTCCTTAAAAGCATCTGCCTCACAGACCTTTTTTTCCTCCTATGCTCATATGTATTAAACTTCTGTGAAATGGTGAGTCCGTTGCGGTTTCATGTTAATGCTAAGCCCAGTTTTGCCACCTTCACAATAAATGATACCCTTGGTGAAGAGCTTAAAGAGGAGGGGGTTGGCTTCTCACCTCACAGAGGATCTGGGAATGGGAAGATGCCAGAAAAGAGCGAGATCTGGTGGGAAGGACTCTTCTGTATTCGTACACGGTACCTAGAGTCCATCTATGAGCAGAAGAGGGACTGTTCAAAATTCTCCACCACTGTTGCAGGATTGCTGTTTTGCATTTTATGAGGTCCATTATCTTCTGTATTTGATCAGGCTGTGTTCTTATCTGAGACTAAATGACCATCCACCTAAGCAGCTAACTAGCTCCTGAAATGTGTGGGCCTTTAACACCACTGCAGAGTGTCTAGAGAAAGGTCTGCTATGCAGCCACAAATACCCTGCTGTGATCAATTCCAGCACACAGACCACAAGACTGGAGTGGTTCCTCAGGGCCTTCTTGGTACACTGGCCTTGAGGGAACCTCTAAGCAATGATAGAAAGCCAAGGCAGTCTTATGAAAATACTTAACTCCTCCACAGCACAGCATGTTTATAGCTGCTCAAAGGATGCAAATGTTGCTGTCTCTGTTTTCCTTGGACACATCAACTTTTTATTGTCCGGGGATTTACAGTGCACTGCAACGCAATGCCTTGTGAGCCCTGCAGGATCAGGATGCAGTGCAGGAGGTCAGAGGGAATAAACTCGTAGCAATAACCATGGGATAAGCAACTCTGCAACTCCCCGTTTTGCAGCCCAAAGCAGCAGACACAGCTCTTACTGGTGATGGAAAAGCAATGTTTGGGTCCTCCTTTGGGTGCCAGAGCAGTTCTGTTGGGGCAGAGCATGCTAAGTGAGGAAAATTCTCATCCCTGGGGATTCTATCTAGAGCCACCCTCACTGGGGGGGGGCCAAGGGACTGGCAAGCAGTGCGAGACCATCACAGGAGTCAGCATCACAGCACATGTAACTTAGCCTAAGGTGTTAGGAACCAAATCAAAAGGAGTACAGGGTCACAGAGCAGATCAGTTTGGAAGATGGGTTAAAGATCCTCTGTTCTTCCCACCAAGGCACATTACCTTCCCATTTGTGTGCTTCAGCTGAGCAGAGACAGCTCACAGGGCCCATCATTAGCAGTGCAGCATGCAGCAGCCTTTCATCTGAAGAACGTGGCTGTGCTTGCCGAGACTGCTGAGGACTCAGTAGTCTGGGAACCAAGACTCAGCGATGACAGCTTCCCGCGGACACTTGTCAGGCACAGGCACATTTCTGTGTATTTATGGACACTAGTGTGGGTCTCGTCTCAGGAAGGACCCAGAACTGCTGTGGCAGGGACACTAAGTGCTTGGCAGAGGGCATTGGAGAGAGTGAAATACTGTCTGTGGGTGCCCAGCTTTGCCCTGGCTGCAGCAGTCTAGCGAATGTTCCTGTTTTGAACATCAGGCACACTCACAGATACTCTTGTACCCTTGGATTTCAAATAGACTGGGAGAATCGACTGTCTCAAAAGAAGAAATTGCTGTAAATATAATAGTCTTTCTGCTCTAAAAGTCACACAGAAAGCCATGCAAGCATCTGTATTTAATCTGCACATCAGTCTGACAGACTGATTAAAACAACCCAAAATATAAAATGAATAACATTGCTTTGCCTGAAGAATATTCATGTGATCAAAGAGTGGATGTTTAAGTCAAGTGCAGGGATCAAATGGTACCAAATTCCAGAGTACAACTGGAAGACTGGGACGGTCCAGTCTTACTTTTTCAAGTCCTTTTCCAGTCCTACTACCCATCTAGCAAAAAAAAAAGATGTGTTGCTCCTCTCATTGCTTTCTTACTCATAAGAGAGCAAATTTTGATCCCAACTCAGAGCTACTGGGTTCATTCCCACTTCTGCAGAGACCTCCCCTGCGAGTTTACATGTTCCAGTTGGGCTCTGCAGCTGCTGGAGCTGGTGCCCCACCGCGGTGCCATGCCATACTTTGGAAAGTCTGTGTCTTGTTAGGAATCAGTGGGGCTGGTTATGCCACATGGATGCTGGTGTAAGGGCCCCTGTGCCCTGTGGTCCTGTCTCCAGTTTCTCTGTGCTATAAACACAACACAGGTCAGAGGAGTGTTCCTCAGAGCAAGGCACAGCTATGCAGGAGAGCAAACTCATGACTTCACCCTCAACAGTACTGTTTCTTACATCTAAAAAAGAGATGTGTTTATACTTTTGTGTCCCAAGGTGGCTCTGGGACTTTTTCCAAAGTGGTTGTTGGCTCTGAATGAGCTGTTTCTTAATAGTCCATTAAAAATGGACACATGTACCTGTGGAAGCTCCCACTACTAATGTTCCCTAGCCAAGGCTGATGGTAGCTTGTAATGGCTGCCTACAGGATATGGCAACACTCTTCCCAGAAAAATACTCCTCGCCTTTCCCACCTTTTTACTTTTGTCTTGCCACTAACTCATACACATGCATGAATTCCAGATAGAGATGACCATTCACCTTTCAAACCAAGAGGAAGTACTGTTACCTGTGAAAACTGCTGCCTTAAAGATAGCCGTGTGTGCTGTTGGTAGGACCTTGTAGCTGCCTGTGGTGGTGCTTGGTAATTGCTGAGAGCCTGGGGGCACACTCAGCCTGCTGTGACAGCTGGAGGTTACTTTTGTCCTCCTGTACAAGGCAAACGTGCTTTTTCTTTTACTTCTTTTTTTTTTTGTTAGAGTGGGGAGGAGGTGGGGGTGCCTCCTGCAGTTTTTCTTGATAGTTGAATTTTACACAGTTGAAGCAAGAAAGCCTGTTTATTTTGCAGTTCCACTTCTTACAGCCATATCCCAGACTTATTCCCATTGCCTCACCATGTGCTGTTGTTTTAATGGCCCCTTCCAAGTTAAGACAACCTCTGAGGAATTGACCTCAACAAGTGACTGCAAGGAGGTCACTACTTTCCTCTGCTACTTTCAGTCTCACCTCTCCGTAAAATACAACCTCTGATGTTTCCTCCACAAACTCCTTAAGGCAGGAACAAACTCCTATTCTTTGCACAGCATTGGGCAACACAAGACCAGGGCCACCTGGGGCAGCTGTCTGCAGCACAACACAAATAATGGAAGTTTCATTACCAGGGCAAGAGGACAGAGTTTTCCCCTGAGCATTCAGAATCTCTGGTCTGGTGTTGCAGCACCCAGCAAGCAGCTCGAAGCTGTGGACAATGTGATTCCTCTAATTCCTTCTGAGGACAAGAGTGCTGCCATGGAGGATGGGAGCAGGAGTTTGAACTTGCTGAGTCCCAGGGGATTCCCTTCCCTTCCTGGACCGTCTTTGTCTAGGTGGCAGCAGCGTATATTTATGAATTGTAAAAGTCCCAGGGCAGCCCAGTCTCCAGCTCCTGCCTTCCCCAAGGCTCATTTTCGGTGCAGAGAAGGAAGAGGTCACAGAGGGGAGGGTGCCCTGGGCTGCTGACACACAAAACACTGCAAATTTCCACCCACCCGGGGCTCGCCAAAAGGAACTGCTTGAATCAGGAAGTTGGGCAATGCATGGAAACATGCTTCCCCTCACTCCACACTTCTGAATAGAGTCGTCACAAATCTTTATTTTTAAACTCCTTCACTTTCTCCCTGCTCTGTCTAAAGCATCTCTTCTTCTCAAGGAGAGAAATAACAAGGCATACGGGAACTCCACAACCTTGAAGCTACCAGGACTGGCTGAATTCAGGAAAGTCAGTAATTTCTCTCCTGCAGGATGCAGAGAGCAGAGAACTGAGCCCCCAGGTGCTGCTCAGGGCCCTTCCCACAAGAGAGATGCTGTTTCCACCACATGTAAGAGCTACTCTTGCCAGGTACAGTCAAGCCCCTGGTCATTAATAACTACAGTGAGCTGTTTCATGCCAGCTTCAAACATTTGTCCTCCATCTGACCTGGAACTAAAGCAGTATCTTCCTCTGGTGTCTGGGGGAGCAGGAATAAGGAAGAGTTTGGTCAGAGCTGCAGAAACCCATGTCCAAATTCCTGTGCTGCTGGCTCTGGGGCAAAGTTTCTTTCTCTTAAATTACTCCTGACTGGACAAATCAAGGATTTCTACCTGGACTTCCCACTACCACAGTCAGTATCATAACCAAGCACAAGCAAGCAAAATGAGAAGCTTTCTCTTCCTCCCTGTCACCACAAGAGTCATAGCATCTCATAGCTAGAAGGATGGGGAAATTCTCATCTGAAGGTATTTCACAGATGAGGAAAGACAAGAGGTTGAAAACTGAAAGATGAACCTGAGCCTTCTTGGTCAGTTGTGCCATACTGGTGTGCCTTCACGGAGGAGCGGGGGACAGCATCCTCCATTCCTGGGACAAAACACAGAATACAAAACTAGCAGGACCAATCAATTATTTTCAAGAGCATCAGCTGGCAAGGCTTGAAAGTGACCATAGATCTTGTCTCCCTCTAAACTTCTTGGAATCTCTCTTACCCCCCTTTTTCTCCAGACCTCAGCCCCTGCCCTCCAGAACAACCTGGGCAAACAACCAAGCTTTCCTGTGCAGTGAGTCACGGGATGGAGCACAATAGGGAATACGAAGCAATGGATCAGGAAATGATGGGGGAAGGAGGAAAGCAGGGCAAAAGTGAATGCAAGGTAGAAAGAAGAGCATCAAGAGAAACTCCGACTCAACTGGATATTGAACAGAAGAGCCTGCAAAGAAATAGTAACTGAAAGTAATGGAAATGCATTATGAAGTGTTGAAGGGCTGCAATGGAGTAACAGAGGACAGTGGGAGAGAGTGGGCCTGTGAGGTCATTGTAGGCAGAGGATGAAGGCACCCAGGGCAGATACAGGGTGAGGCAGGACTGTGCAGATGAGCAATGGCCAGGGTAGCAGGGCAGCCAGCAGGCAGGCAGGCAGAGCTGCTCCCTGGCTGGAGTGAAGGATCAAGCAGCTTCCTTGGTAGGGAGTTGGCTGAGCACTCCCCATAACAAGGATGCATATTTTTTTCTGAATGCTTTCCAGAGTAGTGATTCCACTTCCAACAATGATGGATGTTGTGAAAGAACGGTATCAGGACCCAGAGAAACAGAGCTGTATCCAGCAAAGAAGTCAAAGCATGTAATGTGGAGATAGCTCTCCTTTGCCATGTGTGTTACACAGCTATTTACACCTGTTCAAAGGGGCAGCAAATACTACTAAAATCAAAAAACACTTTGGACATTTTGTGTACATCCCACTTAGCCATTTTGACCTGGCACAGACTACAACCCCAGGGGCTGCACAACAGAGGATTGTTGGGAATCCCTGCTGGTTCCCAAAGCTGAGTCTCCCCAAGACAAGAGTCCTCCAGATATGCCTGATGTGAGATAGGGGCATTTTGTGTAGTCAGGAAAAGCAATGACCCATTTAACAGCACTTGGAGCTGGCCAAGGGAGCAGTGAGCTTGATGGTGTGCTGTCCTGCACAGCACTGCTGTCTCACCCTCCCAGCCCACATCTGCCACAGTGCGTGTATCTATGTGCTTTATCTGCCACGTGTCTGGGTGCCAACAGCCAGACCTTCAGCCACAGCAAATCAGCACTGCTTTGCTGAAATCCACCAGCCTAGGGAGCTATTCCAGCTCACCCAGGATGAGGCCTCTGGAGCACTGACAGGAAGGGCTGTCTTTGTTCCCTATCTATGTCCGGATTAGTACATTCTGACCTGACCCCTGACTTGGTCTCTAATTGCAGATGAAGTACAAATAATAGTGTTGCTGTATTGGTTATCAGCAGCTCACTCAAGGATGCACAAAAGTCTTCTGTACTTTGCCCTCTTGCTTTAAACCAAATGTGTGTCAAGCAGGGATCACCCTGGGATAACTCCAGTGTTGCTGCTACTGTGCTAATGTACAGTGCTGCAATACAGCCACAGTCTCTGCAGCCCCATCATCACAAAGAAAACCAACCCCACATAATTTCAGTCCCACCATGGGAATAAGTGACAGAATAAACCCAAGGAAAATAACATCTTGCAGAAATTAAAAGTAAAAGCGAAGTCCAGAACAGCAAACTTTCCAAATTATCTCTTTCTCATTCATCTTTCTCCTAAAATACAAACACAAAACTACAATTTGTTAAATTTTGGCAAATTACTGGTTTTGTGGACTTGGACTTTTAAACCCAGATTTTCTGCATTATTTTATACCTAGTTTGTATCAAGGTAGGTCCATTGATGCACAGGGAGTTGCTGTCAGCTCACACCAGGACACCTGATGTAGCCACCACATCCTCCTGGATCACCCTAGGTGGTGCTCACTTTTGCACCCAGGCAGTGGCACAGCAGGAATCAGTAAGTGTGCAAACCTAGGGCTGCAGCTGGTGACTCTTGGCAGTATGAGATGAACAACCTCAACTCACCCACCTTTGCCTTTTTTCCTGCACTGGGACTGTCCTCTAGTTGCCCTCAGGGCAGTGGGCCACTCCTCAGCAAGCCTTCACTCAGGCCCCACAGGGAGTTTGCAACCTTTTAAGTGCTAAGACCTGATCCCCTTACTTCTGTTTGGAGAGTGTGGGCTTTCCACAAGGCCAAAACAGAGAAAAGGGGCAGAAGAGTCCAAGCAGAACTGTGTTTAAGTGATAAATCTGGCTCCATATTATACCAAGTGAAGGTATTTGGAACTCGGAGTTGTGATTCAAGCCCATCTCTAATTCCTTTGAAAATACGTGACACAGTCTTCTGAGTCTTTAATGCCAAACACCAGTCTCAGGGCTACCACTTAATGGCTTTTCTTTCCTGCTCACAGCTCCCTCTCATCTCTGCAGCTTTTCACTGTGCAGTGCCAGAGCCATAAAGATCGTACTATAAAGGGGCCCCCCAGCCTTTATCTTGCATATCACGACATCGTGATTCAAATGTTACAGCGCTGCAACACAAATGTAACATCAATGTACATCCCATAACAGGCCCTAATCCGTCCCAGATTTGGTTCAGTGCTCACTTGCTCAGATCTCCTTGGACCACACATCGTGTGCCACTGTTTGTGTTCAGCATAAACGAAGCATCAGTGTGGAAATCTCATCAGCACAACAACAGTATGGTCAGATCAAGAGGAGCTCGCAGGAAGCCATTCTGTATCTTTCCAGAAGACTTGCCAATGAGAGAGTTTTATACTCATGGTGCCTACCTCAGAGGTGCTGGGCCTCCAGTTTGCAAACCCAGAGCAGGGTTTGTATTCCCAGCCACTGCTGAGGGATGCCTGGCTTTTCATGGAGTGGCCAGATCAGTGGAGATCTCATAGGCTGGGCCTGAGCTGACCCTACTGCTGCTTCAGCCACCTGAGAGCCTAGAGCTGGAGTCATCCCTGGAGAGCAGCAGCAGGAGCCTCAGGGCCCTGGCAGGCACCCTCCATTCAGCCGCCACCTGAGCCCCTTTTCCAATTGGTTGCTAAATTGTCTTTTTGACAGGAGAGAGCTGTGAGCCATTGCCAGGTGAACTCTTTCTTTTCCTTACCTCCTTTGTTGATTGTAGGGAAACCAACAACAGTCAGTACATCCTCGCCTGCATTCTCATGCATTGTTTTTTTTATTGGGCAAAAAAGTCTTTCTGTGCAAAATATTGCAAAGGCAAGATGAACATCAGGTCTATATTAATATTTAAATCAACGAATATTACAGACAAGGAAAAAAATTAAAAAACAAAACAATAAACTCTCCATCTTGATCACAGCTGCTGTGGAAGCCACTCAGCAGTGCTGGAAAGCTTCCTCCCATCCAAGTATTGATCGCTGGAAAAAATCCCTGCTCATGACATTCAGTTTTGAAAGGGCAAATGCTTTGAAAATACAATAGACTGAACAATTTTTCTTTCTTTTCTTCATCCTCCTTCTGGACTAAATGAAGTTTGACAATTTTTTTTTTAATTAAACAACATGAAGTCCACAGTATAGCTGTATGTTGCAATATGTGGTTATATATTTGTCCTGCCCTGCACATTTAGTGCTCAGGCAATACTCAATATCACTAAGATAAATCCAGAGCAACCACATTATTCTCCTGTGGGTTTGAGACGACCCTGTATGTGGTTTGCCCGTCTAACAAGAGAAGCAAACCATGTGTTTGAGCAAAAACATGCTGGATCAGGGAGGCTTATGTTATTGTTAGGAATAAGAAATTGTGTTGTGGAAATACAACCTGGACACCCTCATTCCCTCCTGGTAGTTCCTATCCTTCGTACTTGCATAACTTCTTGTCTCAAAACATTGTGTGATTCCAAAGGCTCTGGAAGCTTTGTGACAAACATGGACTTGCTAATGTTGGTTTTGCAAACTTCATGCAAAGCTGGCTGTTTATTCACACAAAACTGGATAAAACCAACTAAGTCTACCTGATGTCAGATATTCTCAGAATAACTAAGTTTTATTCAAAGTTTAGCTGTTCATGTGGTAAGCCGACTGTCTGTGTTTAAACATGAGGTTCACTTGCAAACAATGCAGAGTGAGATCCCCAGAGTGAATGATCACACACGTTGGTGGGCAACACTTTGGGCGTGGGATGCCAGAGTGGGAGAACTCCATCCTTATGGACAAAAAGCCATGAAACTCCTCAATGTATCACTGAGGTACCATTGCCTGGGACACTGCACAAGGAGAACTGCCTGCTGCATTGGCAGTAAGAGCTGAAGAGAGTGTTCGTGGCCCACCAGGAACATCTGGTGTGTCAATTAGCATCAGCATTTGGGCTTCCCAAATATTACTGCATGTATGCAGTTGCCTGTGGAGAAGGAAGAAAGCCAAATGTTCATGGCTAATTCCACATGTTGGAATTACCTTTCACATTGCTGTGTCTTTCACCTTTGTTACCTCCTTTGCAGCTTTGTGTCCTCTTGTTTATGACTTGGTTTCCTAGAGAAATTTAAATTCCTAACCTCTTCTGAACAGAAATTTTGGGGTTTGGGGATTCATCAAGATACCGTATCTTGCTAATGAAGTTTAATCTGACCAATTTGACTCTCCAGATGCAGAAATTTCAGATCCCTTGCCCCCTCTCCCACACACGTAGAAGAGCAGCAGATTAGGAGACAGGTTGGTCAGCTCAGGTGAGGACGAAGGCCACCAGCTCCACGGAAAGTGTAACCTTTGGTATGGTCCATGCCCCTCTCTGCCATGCAATCAGAGCCCTTGACCAGAGCGTGCCTCAGTCCAAGAGATGGCAGTTTCTGGTCAAGAAACACTGAAGCTCTGTCCACTGCTGTTCTCCAAAGAGAAGTGCCTCTGCTTATTCTTTCAGATATAGGGTTTTGATATACCCCAGTGTAGATGACAAGCATGTATAGGAAATTAGATATATTACATCCTTTGAGTATTTTAAAGTCTTCTGCCAATTTTAGGTTCCACTGTCCTCCTTTTCCCTCTAGCAGGAGGATTAATTTTTCTTCCTGCAACCCTGTGAGGACCAGCACTCATTTTCCAAAACTATGCCTCAGCCCCAACTGGGCTTTAACAGCTATCTAAGTAATTGGGACACTAGTTTGCTAGCTCAAAAATAATTATTTTCTGCTGTACAAAAATTAAAAGTTTCCATTTTCTGAGAAAATTAAAGAAAATAGACAAAGCTGTCTTTAGGCTATGGGCAATGTGGATAGCCTATTGAATGTTATGGAAGCTCTTTAAAGGAAAGCATTGTTTCCAACTGAAAACTCAAATGTCTCCGTTCAAAAAAGATCACAGGGAATTTTCTTCTCTAAAAGCTAGATTCTTCTCTGAAAAGCTAATGCAGATTAATTGAATTCACGTTCAGAAATAGCTCCAGACCCCACCTCCCAGCACAACTGCCTCTATGGCTATTTTCTTGCCATCTGAAATCTTCTGCCACCTCCAGCTCTTGGTTATAAAATCCCCACCCTGAGAATGTATTTGAGGGAGGTTGCATTATCAGGGTGGAGGTACATGTGTTTTGCTGTAGCTTGCTCCCCAGCTCTGTGATTCGCTGCTTGTGTCCACCCCCCAGCTCTCTTCAAGGACTCCCAAGCTGATCCTGCTGTTGTGGACTTGGAAACTCCTGGTCTGCTCTGTGCCACCATTTTTCTTCGCCGTCCCATTTGTCCACTGGGGTGAGGCTGCAGGTGCCAGACACAAGGAGCAGATATGGAGCAGGTCTAGGCTCTGCAGTCCTGTGAATGCTCTTGTGCTTCTCAAGCCCTCATGCCAGAGAAAAGGGCCATCTGTGGATTTTGGCACATATTGAGTTCAGGCCTCAATTCCTTTCTACATGGAGGTTTTTGTCTAACCCAGAGCAATAAATAACTGTCAGATTAAGCATGGCCATGCAAATGTTACTGTACTCACATTGTAAAAGCTCTCTTTTATGTGGGTGCCCTCTGAAATAAGGCAACCCTTCCCGGCCCTCAGTTATGCTCAGCCCTGCTCTAATCACCCTGTTTCGGATGTGCAGCTTGCTGTGAAAGACAAATGACGGCAGCTATTAAACTCTGTCTTCTTGTGAGCAAGCCCCATGGTAATATTGCAGTTACAGACAGGACAGCAGTTTGCTGGGGACTGAGGGCTGGGCAAGGACGGCTGACCTCCAGTAGCACTGCACACCTGGCACCTTCAAATCAGCCCAGACCACCTTCCAAAGGGGTCTGCCAGGGCTGTGCAGGTGTACAAGCCAGGGCTCACTAATGCTCATGCCATGCCAGGATGGAGGAGAGCCCTGAGAAGAGCCAGGAGGCCCCCACAGCTGGAACACATCTTCATTCATGGAGCTGAGTCACGGTGTAGCTGATGGGCAGAGGTGGGGAGGGTCCACAACTCCCCTCGCTCCCTGCGGCATATCCATCATTGCCCTGTGAGGGCTTGGATGCGACCTGCATCCTGGAGAACCAGGATGAGTCAGGCAGGCAGGAGACAAAGAGGAGCATTTCAGCAACATCTGAATGTTTTGTGAGGTGGCCACCACCCTATGAGGGCAGATTGCACGGTGACAGCACCACTCTGCACTCCCTGCAGCAGTGGAGGGAGTGCCTCAACAGACCCAGGAACACTCAGGGGCACACAGTGGCACTCAGGGGCATGTCCAGGCTGCCAAAGGTATCAGGATGCCTGGTCTCCATTAGAACTCTTTCAGTATTTCTGAAAAGGTTTGCCTTTCTGAAAAGGAGGCTTTCTCTGTTGGCAAGGTGTTAGCAGGGATTCTTGAGCGAGAATAAATAAATGCTGCCAGGAATTGTAAATTAAAAATGATAATTGGAAGAGATATATTGGAGCATATTTGCCACACACCCACTTGCTCACCTGCTCTTCATTAACACAGTTCAACATCCTAGACTCAGTTAGGGGGAAAAAAAAAAAGATAAAATGCTTTTTAATCCCCACTCCCAGCCCCCTGCCTGAGACTTGGATGCTAATCAGGATGAAGCCGGAGTAAACCAAGGGCAGTCACTGTGGCAGGCAGATGCCTCACTCGTGGGCACGCTGAACCACATGCTCTCCTCAAACCACATCCCACAGAGCACTGAGAGCACCCTAACCACACCTGAGCCCCTTCTGCTCCCACTGCCAGTGTTGGGCGTCTGCCGGGGCTGCAGCCGCTCTCTGCAGCACACAGGGCGCATTCATCTTGGGCTCACCACAGGGACTCATATTTAATCTGAGGGAGTCCTTGGCCTCTGGCAGTCAGGAGTGTCAAGGTTGCTGCTGCCACAGAGATGGATGCAGGTGAGCAATCTGCATGATGGGGCTGAATAAATAAATTAATGGGAATCTAGTATCCATAAAATAAAGGGAAATAAAATATAGGTTAGCTTTTACAAAGGTCAAAGTTCTGCAAGAAGGCAGTCTCCAGAACGGCTGCGTGGAACTTAGCAAGCACAAAATAGGGTTTGGAAAATAGATTATTTAAATGATTTCTCTTCCACTGTAAGTTGAATTGTTGCAAATCTGGATGTGGAAAATCTTTCCATGATACAGAGCTATTGCACTGTAGTTCACAGGGTTGCATAGGCATTGACCACTAGCAGATTTCATTTGTAAACTACCTGAAGGCAGAATCTAACAACTACATTTATTTATATACCAAATGAGAATTGCCTTTTGCCTGGTTTTTCTGCAGAAAATAATTTGATATTAAAAAAAAAAGCAATATATCTCATTTCTTTAGAAAGGGAACTGTTTATACACATAATGAAAGAGAAAATGCGAATGCTTAGGAAAACAGATGGGTAGATATCAGCAAAAGATAATAGCAGGGATTAAAGATGAAAACTATGAAAAATATTAATTAGATAATTTCCTCAACAAAAGACATCAAACTGTACCAATATGGGAAGTGTATGGTGGTAATGATTTGCATTGTGATACGATCATAGTGTCCCAGTAAGGGATTAGGGCTTCACTGTGTCAGTGCTGCAAAAGCCTATCTTTGTGAGGCAGCTTCAGATCTCCTAATGAAAGGAGCTATGCAGTGATAAATGGCATTATGTGCTTGCAAGGTTATTGTTACCTCAAGGTCACTGTTGTCACTTCCCTCTCCCTATCATCACGAAAGCCAGTGCTACTAAAACTCAATCACAGTAATAGGGAGGGAGCTTGCTAACACACAAAATGTGCGTTAGAGACCCTTAGCTGGGGTAAAGCCAGGATTAAGATTTTAACTTTACACGATGTTGAGTGTGAACCTCACAGCAATGACACACCCATAGCTTCCCTTGAAAATTTGCCACTGGATGGGTGCATATTTCACACCTGTGGCAGGGTATTTTGGAGACATTTTCACCCAGAGATGCTGTGCCAGCTGCACTGATGTCCATCTGCTCTCGCTCTCTAGCCAGCAGGTCTCGGGGGCTTTGTGCTGTCCCCAGCCCCGTGGGCCACCCAGAGGCAAGCACACCTTCAGGGCAGCTGTCCTGGCATCTTATCAGGTGCTCAGGGATGCTCAATGACTCATCCAGTCAGTCCAGAGCTAAAGCCCAGGCGGATTTGACAGTCACTCTCCTATTAGAAGTCTCCTCATTGTGCTGCCAGCATGTTCCCCTGATTCTCCTTTTCGGCTGAGAAAATTTCCTTCTCCTATTTTCATGGGTGACCCCACATTTGACCATTTCCTGAGACATATGGGTCAGATCCCGTTACAGTTATACGAGGCTGGGTAGTGCTGGAGCAAGCAGAGTACAGAGGGAATCCTGCAGCTCAAGACTGGAGGACAACTGAGCTCTGTCTGGAATGAAAGCATTGAGAGTTTAAAAAAAAATTGCAACTAATTAAAATTTAAAATTAGTTGACAATTTGACAGATACTGACACATGGATCTCAAAGCAGGAAGCTATTTTCAGTCATTTGTGTGTCTGAATGCAGGGGCTGCTTCTCCATGTAATGTGCTAACTAGAAAATCTGATTAATTGAATGATGGTAATTGAGTCTGGAAAATGAAGACATTCATCAACAAATCTCAAGTATTTATTGTTGCACATATACAAAGGCGATACAAAGGCTGCTGTATATTACTGATCAATATTCTAGCCATATGGGTTTTTTTCTGAAATGAATGACAAAATGCCTTTTGTCTTAACCTGCTTATGCTATCACAACAAGCAGTTTGGAGCAGTGAGACATGTTTTGTTGAAATTAAGAAGTCATAAAATTGCATAATATGAAGATGAGATGCTGTGAACCAAATTTTCACTCATGAAAATGTTAGCTGCTGACTGAAGTCAGGTGAGAATTTGTTCCACTAGAAACAGTTGGACAGAGGAGAAATTGCTGCCCAAGGTTTGCTCTACAAGTGAGTGTTAACAGCTTGCACACATGTGAGACATGGATCTCAGATCCTTGTCGTGTGCTAGCCCATTCTTGTGCAAAGGGAGCCTGTGTTGGGGATCCTTACAGGTTTTAGGAAGTTGAGTTACCTCAGATGAACACAGCTCTGGACTCCTCCACAGCACCAATTACTTTTGTGACTCTGCAATTTTGAAGGGAGAAGAACCCTAGGTGCCCAGATGCTCCCAAGTGATTCGGCACAACCTTTGCAGAGCAAGGGATGCTTAGAAGCTTGGAATGAAGCAAAGCATATGCAGGTAAGGGAAAGAGAGCTGAAGTGTTTTGCCAAGGTCAGTTCCAAGTCTAGTGACCCTTGGCTTCCCATCACGACTATCATGCATGCAATAAAACAGAACCTAAAATCCCTCTGCTCTGCTTCCAGTGATGTATGTTCAGAACCTGAAAAGATTTTGTCATATTTTTTCAGAAAAGAAAGCAAACAGTAGTCTTCATTTTTCCCTATGTCAGAAAAAGCAGAAAGGCATTTTAATGACCATTGATAGCTTAAAATCTTGAGGTAGTCTTTGTGCCATTAAAAAAAATGGATGCAGTGATAAGCCGAAGACATTACATAAAAACCACATCACCTGCAACTCTCCTTCAGAGATGCACCGTATCAATACCCAAGCATTACAGATTTCACAAAGAGAGGGTTGCGTGTGTCATATTGAACACACTGCTGCAAATGGGTATAGCAGGAAAGGAAAGGCAAGACAGATCTGTAGCTCAGTGTTTGTGGCCAGACTTTAAATAACCTCTGCACACAAGGTTTCATGAGACCATCTCTTCTGCATACATGAGAGAGGAGAAGTGTTTCTGAAAAATGAAGATCAAATGTATTGGAGACCACTGGACCTTTAGGCGAACACATAACATATATATCAGAATGTTGCTACTTAATATTTAAAATTATTTGCATCATAATAGCAGAATTTATGAGTGATGCAGTCAGCTGTCAGTGTGCATAAACCTGTATTGATTAAAATAATATCGAAAATTCACTGTGGAGGTGCAATCTTACCCCTGGGGATTATAACCATTTGAGAGGCGTGGATGGCTCAAGGTGCAGTCAAGGACCATTAACCCCACTTTGTCATTAACACCCAGAAAATGTTCTGTACCAAGGTCGTTATTGCTGTTATAAACTCTAAATGAAAAATTACATAGGCGTATGGATTTTTTTGTTATAGCTGATGCAGACACAATCAGTGTGTACAAAGCATGACACAAGCATTAAGACTGCTCAGGAGTCTCTCAGGTTTGCCTGAACCATTTTTCAACATTTTGCTTTGCCTTTAATTAACTGCACTCTTCAGCCTCGTTTCTCTTTTTGTGGCATGCCCAAGTGAAAGGAGCATCTCTTAATAGTAAGCAACATCTAAAGTTATTTCTTACAACTTTGAAGGTGAGATGCATTTTCAATACCCTTTTGAAAGGAAACTCCATTGAGAATTCTTTAGTTTATTCCTATTCAGATGCCCAGGTCTCAATTTGGAAGCTCTTCTGTTTGCTTCACATCACAGAGAGGTGCATATTTTGCTAGCAGGAAGGATAGGGTAGTCACAGCCTGTTAGCAAAATATACACCTCTATAACAGGGAAGACTAAATTTAAGAAATAACGGATGTTTTTTTACAAGGCAGGATATAAGCAAACAAACACAAAAATGGTTCAAAAACAACTACAAATATTAAAGAGGATGTAACAGATTCCTCAGCATTCTTGGCAGATTATCCCAGGAGAGAAAATGAAGTTTATATATACATAGAGCTGTGTGCATGTCTGTGTTAGTGGTTCAGTTTAATGAGGAGGACATTCAGTGTATGCATAAGAATAATATTCTATGAAGGTGACCTCAGTAACTGCATAGCTGGAGCTTGCTTCAGATTTTAGACAAATCAGCATTCAAAACTATTTGTTAGAGAAGCAAAGAAATACTGACTTGTGCCAAAAAGACCCCATCATTTATTGCTGAACTAAATTTGGGGTTCTTCAAAATATTACATAATTTGGGTATTAACCTCTAATTTAGGTTTATACATCAAAGGAATTTACTCTTTTTTTAAAGATCAGGGTACATCTCTAATATTCACATGTAATATTTCATTTCATTTCATGTTTCGTTTACCACAAGAGAGGAACTGAATCCTTTACTTGGGACTGTGTGCACCCATCAGAGGGATGCCCCATGATGTTTGCAGTGGGAGAGAGGCAGGTATTTATCATAAATGTTTGCCTATCCTGCTCGCCCAGCTGTTTACACTTGCATTATTGTGAACAGCTGGAAAAGACTGCTGGTCTCCAGAATCAAGTGCCTGATTTCCCTTGGTGCTTCACTGCTCAGAAAAAATATTATTAACAGTCCTTTGTCAAATTAGAAGGGAACACCAAGGGAGAAAAGAGAACTACTATTCAAGGGGCTTCCCTGGGATGCCATCAATTCCTTCAATAAGTGAGATATGAGATATGGAATACACTTTAAAAATTTCAATAACCACAGATTTGGGAGAGTCTTCAATGTGTTGCAGGATTAAAACTTGAATGGGAAAAAAGAGAAAAGAAAATAAAAGAAACAAGCAGAGTGGGCTCCCTCACCTGACTGTCACTAAGGTCAAAGCCAAGTGCCACCCTGAGGGGGAAAGGGGAGTCTCAACCTACCCAGCAGCAGTGCTGAAGAAGAGGAGGGCTGGGGGCAGCCGGCCACCCACAAGCTGAGCATGAGCTGAGAGGAGGGTGGTACCACAAGGATGGGTCCCGTGTCTATGACACAGCATACGATCGCTGCCACCTGGCACAGCGGAGGCCACAGACGGAGGAACGACACTCTGAGGAAGGTGGAGGAATCCAGAGGAACAGTGAGGTAAGAAGGTAAAAATCTGGCAAACACAACCTATTGGGCATCAAAAGAATTGAGTTTGTTTTGTCCAAATCACCATCTTCTGCTATGCAGAAGGCTGTTTACAGCAGTGGCCTGTTGTTCTCCTGCTCTAGTGAGGCACCACAAGAAACTGGCTCAGTTTGCAACCCAGGCTCATATTTCAGAAAACTTTTTAATGATATGTCTATACAAGGCTGCTTGGAATTTTAACCTTCTATACTGGCATCTTTTCCAAACAATAGAGATCACCACCTGTCAAGACCAACTTTCCTTTGGACTGTACCCAGAGCAGGAAGGAGGACTCCACAACTTCTCAGGGTCCTCTCAGTCCTGCTTCCCCACAGCTCCCTGACTCCATGACAGCAAACCCAAAAGCTCCTTTTCAAGAGAGACAGACTCAGACTGCTGGCTGTATCAGTGTGAGTCTGCTAGAGGCAAGCTATAAACAAAGGTAGGGACAAGAATCAGCCACTATCACATGCTGTCAAAAAATCTTCTAAGATTTAAAAGACCTGCCTGACTCATAAAGGAAAGATACTGGCCTTCCATCTAAGCTTGACCTCAGTCTGTAGGGCTACATGAAATACTACAGATAAGTGGTTGCAAATCCATCCCTCGTCAGCAGTAAAGAACATGCTACAAATCAGCCACATTTGCTCAGTTTCTCTCTGCTGACATTGAGGTAAGAAAACAGTCTGGTTTACAGCTCATGGTCTGAAGCAGGGAGAGGAACTGTTTCTTGAAGATAAGTTTCAGTACTAATGTGATTCAACACAACTTTGTAATTGCCGAAATAGTTTTCTTCATGGTCCATATTTGTAGGCCTATAGGTTTGTCTTTTTTCTAGGGAATTCCCATTTTGTGCCACTTTTCTTTTGCCTTAAATACTGTGTTTGATATGGTAGCTGAATTTAAGATTGGCTGATGGTGTGGTTGAAACTTATAAAATTAGTACTGCAGTGAATAAATAAGTAATGCACCTACAGTAGTTGCCAGTTTTATTCACACAAGTGTCACTTTCATGGAATTGTGACAAATATGCATGTTGTGTGGTCCAGCTATCATGTGTCTGCTTCATTTTCAGTATACCGTATTCGAGAGCTTGGACAAACATACCTTGATGTCTGCCAGAAAACTGCCCTCTTCTCCTTAAATACTACAAGGCTGTTTGGCATCTGGGCGGGCAGGCTTCTCAACAGGTTTTAGATTAGGGCCACCTTTCAAAAAAAAAAAAATCTGACCCTCCAAAAGCAAAGAGAAATGCTGATATCCAAGAAACTTAGAATGTGGATATGCAGTTAATTTAACGTGTATCTTAAGCATATGTCATGGGAATAACTAATCCATCATTTTTAATGGCCTATGTTTGCCCCCATGACTGGAATTCAGTTACTTTCTCTGTACCTAAGATCTTGTGACATTAAAAAATCATACACTCTGCCTCAAATGTGTGCAGTTGTTAGTCTTACTTGTATTAACATATATTTCCTTGGGAAATACAGTACTGAGATGAGGCACTTGTTACCCAGCACATGCCAAGGACAGAAATCGAATCGCAAACATCACAAGGGTTTCGGGCAGTGTCTGTGGTATCTGTTGAAGGAAGAGAAAGTAGACCCAAAGATCCTGGCAGCATTACTGTTACCTGACCTTAGATATCCCCCTGTGCAGCACCCTGCACTATTTACTAAGGGTCAGGTGAAAAGCAGAGATATTTAGGTGACAAAAATGTTCCAGATTCGAGTCCTGCCTGAAAGCAATACAGCAAAGCCCTTCTGCAGCTGAGACTTAACAGTTCAGAGAGGAAAATAAATGCCTTAATCACCCTGCCAGCCTTGGGGCCGGGTAAGAACAGAGTTATGAGATCCTGCCCCATTTACTCAAGTGCTTCTGTCACCATTTTTGCCCTGCTGCAGCTGGGAGCATCCACTCAAGTCACAATCCTTCTGTCCTGCAGACCCTGTGTGAGGCAGGCAACCTCACACCCACACCCCTGGCTGTGGGATCAGTCAGAGACCCAGAGCACACATCAGGAGCATCCTGTCTGACTTTCGGGATGCAGTCTGGGCTGCATGAACTGAAAGAAAAAACATGAAAAAACCAGCTGGAGCCCCTAGCTGAAGGTAGTCCCTGAGCAGAGCTCCACAGCTCTGGCCCTGGGAAAGCACTGGCATTGAACTCTCCCAAATGACTGTCTCACTTCAATTCAAATACCAGGTTTTCATTCAACAAAGTTCTCATACAGTTGGACCTTGAGTTATTTGGTTGGGTTATTTGCTTGAAAGGAATAATCTTGCGTCTTCTAACAGTTGTGATTTCTCTGCTTCATTGATTAAAACACCTCTTTTCCACTATTTTCTCTCCAGCCACACACCCCACCCCCACTAATTAAATAGCTCCAACCCTCACAGCCGTGAGACTTCAATGGCTCAATAACATCCCGAGTCAATGTGTTGCAAAGCCGCTTTTTAATTCATTCTTCATGCAAATGATATACAATTAGACCTGGGTAATCTGCATTCCTTCTACAAATGCTATTGTTAATAGGATTTAAGAAAAAAACCTTCAGCTTAACAAATCAATGGCACATACAGGCTATCAGATCAGTTACTCCTTAAACCTTTTGGATGGCCAGACATATGGGGCAAGCAAGCAATGATTATAACAAGGCCTTGCAAGAGTACTTTGTGGTGCTTGGGGTGTCTGACTTCAGAAGCTTTCCACTCTATTTTTTCTCCTAGCACTCCTTGCCTACTCAGGTCAGGAAAGGGGAAGGAGGATCCCAGAGGAAATGGTCAGACCTTTAGGACATTCATTACGGACTACCAAGGGCTGGGGTTTCCTCAAAGGTTTCTTTCTAAATCGAGCTGCATTTTTCAACAAGGGCCCAGACCTTAGGACAGGTTTTTACATGTTAACAAAGAGACAGTGGGAAGACAGAGTGGGGAAAAAGCATCCCCTGCTCAGGCATGCCAGGCTGTCATGGAGGTCTGCTGCTTTCTGTCTTGAGAGGAAAATTCTGAATATGCTGACAGATGTCTCCAAGTTTCACTTCCAGTTCAGGTGTCTCCATAAGTCCCTCAAAGGGGGAAATGTTTTTCTTCTGGCCCTTGACCCAAGGTGAGAAACAGGTGTCCAGGACCCCCAGGAATAGTCTCTGCCTTCTCGACAGGTGGTGGAGGATTGCATGGTCTTTCCTTGCAACTAAGGTACATGGGGAAGGGCTATGCCTGTTACCTATGAGAAGAGATGTCCCCAGAGGTCTCACAGCCCTTCAGTAGTCTGCAAAGAAGCAAGGTTGGGCAAGGACTGCCAAAAGTAGGAAGGGTCCTGGGACTGAAGTAAGCTCACTCTCATATAAATATTCTTGCCTTTCACTTCAACATTGGAGTGCCCATTGTTTGTGCAGTGTGACACATCGATAAAGCTGAGGAATTAAAATTCTCCATCCACGGCGCATGAGCGAAGCAAGGTACACAGACCTTCTCCATGATGAATCTCTCCTTTCATTCAGCTTTGGCCCCCCAGTCAATAAGGGCACCAACTGTGATGAGGGCCCCAGTCCATCTGGAACTATTCATTTGGGTCACCAGATGATATGGACTTTCAATCCCTGCCAAACTTGTTCTGATTTGCACAAAGGACCAGATGCAAAAAGGCTCTGCATCCCAAGACAAATCCTCTCTTGTCACATCCATACCAGATACACTCACAGGCATCTCACCCTGGGATATCACAACCTTCTGCAGACAGAAAATATTATCCTTCATTATGCATGTACCTTCCAGTACAAACACAACAATGACTGATGTGCCTTGACAGCTCTCCTCTCTTTCCTTCTCCCCTGATGCGTTGCTGAGCAATGAGAAGCGGGCTCTCGGGGAAAAGTTTGCATGAGAAGTGATAACATGAGAATATGTCAGCATTCCTGGAAAGCATTTGGGCAGCGTCAGTCAACAGAACTGCCTGCAGGCTTGAGAAAAGCACGGAGCTCTTCCTAGACCTCACAGCCTGGCAACTGCATCTCAATCGCACAGAGACTCTGCAGCCACACAGGAATCAGCTCTTTTTCTTTTTCCTGCCAGGAGGTATGCAGGACAGCAGGAGTAACAGGGTGCCATTTTTCATTAACTGAATAGAAAAATGCTTGGCATATATTTTTTATTAAGTTTTCTGCCAGCCTTCGGAGCAGAGGAGAACCTCATCCCCCTGGCACCACAGGCAGGCCCCTCACACCCACCCTTACCCAGAGCCCACACAGTTGCTTGTCTTAGTCCTCTCAGCCTGAAAAACATATAGACTAAATGAAAAGGACAAAAGGACAGGCAGAAGACATACAGTGGTGGGTTTTGTAGCAGCTCCAGTGAGAAAACAATAGCAACTCTCCATCTTCCAGACCTGGTATCATCATTTTAACAGCACCACATTACTTCTCAGTAGACTTCACGGCTTCCTCTCTAGTCCCTGCCATCCCTTTGTCCAATCTCTCTCTTCCTTTCACTGTCCATATTTGCAATAAATGCATGGTAATCCCCATGGAGTGGCTGCAGTGTCCTGGCAGCTGTTTTAAAGTGAGCAGTGGAGGATCCATGATGCCCTCAGGCACAGCATCTGGCATTACAGCATCGGCTGGTGCAACTCACCCAGGCCTTCTGCCGTTGTGTTATAAGGAAGAAATCATAGCAAAATCACGATGAGCAGGATCTGTGAGCCCAACAGTATCCTGTTTGTACGTAGCCCTGCACTCTCCTTTGGAGTCAGGAGAGTGCTAATGACAGCTGTACTGAAGCGGATCATTATAATAACTCGTCCTCTCCTGACCACTGAGGGCCTGCTCTAATTACAAATACTAAGTGCAAACCCCAAGCAATTCCTCTAAAACCAATTGAATAACCCTGATTCTCCCTGGTGAAAACGGCTGCAAGTTTTGGCCCCAAAGTCCTTTTTTGCTCGTGTTGCAGCCACAAGGCAGATCATCCAGAACTTTGAACACTGATATAAAACAATGATGTCTAAGACATATTAAAAGGGCCAAACTCTCTGAGCAGCACTAGAGCAGAGCTCAGTGGGCTGGGGCTATGCAGCCCAGAGGTAGCCAGGTTATGTAGGTGCTCGTATTCCTGTGGGACACTCTAAGATAGACCAGCAGTTTTCAAGCTGGCACTTCTCTCTCCCACTGGTCCAGGTCAGGAGGAGCTCTGTTTCCTTTATTAAAACTACTTCTGCAGGGATGTCCTTTTGGCTCTGTGTTTGAACAGCAGTGAAAGGGGCCTCACCTCATCATGTCACCATGGCCAGTGAGAAGTGTGTTCTAGCTGGATATTGAAAAAATCTCTATGAGAGCAACAAAAGAGAAAGAGAGAAAGAGAGAAAGAGAGAGAGAGAGAGAGAAAGAGAGAAAGAGAGAAAGAGAGAAAGAGAGAAAAAGAGAGAAAGAAAGAGAGAAAGCGAGAAAAAGAGAGAAAGAGAAGAAAGAAGAGAAGAAAGAGAAAGAAAGAAAGAAAGAAAGAAAGAAAGAAAGAAAGAAAGAAAGAAAGAAAGAAAGAAAGAAAGAAAGAAAGAAAGAAAGAAAGAAAGAAAGAAAGAAAGAAAGAAAGAAAGAAAGAAAGAAAGAAAGAAAGAAATAAAGAAAGAAAGAAAGAAAGAAAGAAAGAAATAAAGAAAGAAAGAAAGAAAGAAAGAAAGAAAGAAAGAAAGAAAGAAAGAAAGAAAGAAAGAAAGAAAGAAAGAAAGAAAGAAAGAAAGAAAGAAAGAAAGAAAGAAAGAAAGAAAGAAAGAAAGAAAGAAAGAATCCCTCCAGACATCTCTCCAGATGTTACAGGCTTTGTTGCAGGCTCTTCTACCTAGGCTTTGTTACCTTTTGAGTTTACTAATATTACATCTATGCAGTTTCAACCCCTGGTTGTTAGAGATGATGCTTCTCTCTCTCAATGGGTAGTGTCAGATAAGTATTTCAATTATGATCATTCAAATGAGTCACATCACCAAAACAGAAGAGAAAAATATGAGTACAATAATCAATGCAGTTATCTGTTCATTCAAAACTGTTCAGACACTCATTTGAAATAAGGGGCTTCTATTTCAAAAACTGTTCTAATTATCCCAGGTCCCTATACTAGGTCTCAGTATCCCACAAAAATAAGTTTTCTTCTAGTTTTGGTTATTTATGCAATAAATATAGTTGAGGTCCTTTTCCCGTTTTGCATCTTCCTGCACTCATCTTTCCTAGATTGTGACCATTTCTATTTCTTCTTTTTTTTCCTTATGATCATGTTACTCCCAAACATCTCAATTTTCTTGTAGTTAAGGCAATTGCTCATGTAAGCAGCATCTCCAAGTGCGGGTGTTGCATTGAAAGTCTGACAATATATTTAGATAATTCTAGCAAGTTCTACCTGTGTTTTCAGTAGGAAGAGCCGTCTTTACTGTCATCATATAAGATTCTGAATAAAGACAAAAGAAAAACCAGAAACTAACCTATCTAGTGAACATTATGCTTTTTACCTCTGGTTCTATGCAAGATTCTTCAGAAGAAAAAATTTAAAAGTCCCAACCAAGCAAAAAAGTTCATCACCTTGGAAAGACTGGCATTTGTTTTATATGTCCCAGTTCACTTACCCTTCTTTTTGCATTATTTTTCTGAGGCTGGGCTGCCTGATGTTGCAAAGGTGACATTTATGGCATCATAGGGTGGTTCAGTGATCCACTGTGGTACCCTTGGTCCTGCTGCAGGTGCTGGGCAATCTTTTCAGTTCCGGGCTCTGCTCTTCATTCATCTGTGACCTGCAGCCCTCATGTTCACAAAACTTACTGATCTCCATGGGATTCTTTTCTTCCACTGGAAGATCTGGCACCAGTTGTGACAAAATAGATTACAAGCTAAAGGATGGGAGGCCTAGAAATAGATCATTAGAGGAAACCAATCTTGGAGCCAAAAGTGGCCTGAAATCACTCTTGCATGGGAATGTCTCCCCCAGCCCATCTCCTGCAATGTGTCCTCCATGCATGTCATCAGCTCTGTCACTTTCCTGCAGGGAATTACTAATGGGTTGGGATCTCTTCTTCTCCCCCCTCTGCCCTTTCAAACCGGTCATGGCCATCCTCGTAAATCTGCCAGGATGCTGACAGCCAGACTGCAGCTCACAGGGGCTCAGGGGACTTTGAGTGATATTCCTTCTGTTTCAGCTCTTTCCAAGACAGACACTGATTTAGGAGGATGTTTCCTTTTACATGTTTGAAAAAAAAAAAAATAATAATAGTAATAGTAATAGTAATAGTAATAGTAATAATAATAATAATAATAATAATAATAATAATAATAATAATAATAAAGCAACACTGGGGGAGGAAAAAGGGAATAGGAAAGATAGTGGCACCATGATCTTCTGTATTGAAGTGACTGCAAGTGCAGGATGTGTCCCTGGAGAAACAGGCTTTCCAGGCAATGAAAGGAGCAAACAAAGAGCAGAAAAAAATGGACCAGGCAACTCGACTATTTGCCTGTGCATTTGATAGAGTGCCACACATGCTTTATCTCTACCCAATGTCTTGTTACTGAAAAGCCATTTATTTATTTTAGAACATGTTGATAATGAATGCTCCTAGCAGATAACATAGTCTCAAACCAAAACAAGGTTTTCTGTTGACTCTAATCCCCTTGATTTTATTTCAGCTAAGACTATCTGTAGTATTCTTTTACTTTCTTTACCAGTGAGCTGCTGCCAACCCTAATCACTCTGGCTCATGCCAGACATTACTTCTATTATCCGGCTGATTCTAAACGACCCTGGTCTTCAGGATTGAAAGGCATCTTGATGTTATCTGAGGGACCACAGAAAGCCTTCACACGTAAAGGCAGGCTGAGCAAGAGCCCTGTGTGCCACTAAGGGCTCGCTCATCACATGAAAGCAGCCTGAAAATCAGTATATAGGTATCTGGTTCTGAAGCGAGTGTAGGAGATCGTTGCTGCACCACTCACAGTAAATGCTGTGATGGATGAACCTCCAAAGGCTGGGAGGTTTCATGTGGGAGAATTCTCACATGCTGGCCCCCAGCCAAGTGTCTCCTGAGGGCGCAGAACTGGAACAATAACCTTGCAGAAATACACAGTTTAAGAATACATGGGTGCTCTAGAGATTGTCCACAATTTAACAGCAGGAGTTGCAGTAAGAAGGTAAATTGAAACTGATTATTTCTAGACATAAAACTAGTTGGTATCATTGAAAATAAATGGGAAAAGTAATATTAAAAATATTAATATCAGGTCTTACAAACCTCTTTAGAAAGGCTCAAATAGACAAAAAGAAAATGGGAAAAGAAGAATCCCGTATTTGACAAAATGCAGTTTGGCATGCCAATAAGCCAATAGTCTTAAATTATAAGAGATAAAGCATGAGTGGAGTCATTTGGTGGCTGTTGAAAGATCATCAGTTTGAACAGGTGATGGGAAAATCAGGTTTATAAATAGTTATCTGTAACATGTGAAGATATGGGAGAATCTGAATGCAACAGAACAAAGTTCTCAGGACAGCGATTCCAAAACTGCCTTTGCATTTTTAAGGGGAAATTTTCTGACTCAAAAAGTAACTAATTTAACACTGGGGAATTTGTTTCTGGAGCTCCTCTTGATAGACAGAGAGCTGGGAAGTGGAGAGATTGTTTAGACAAAAGCAACAGTGATTTAGCTGCCCTTGTTTTATGCAAACAACATGAAGTACAAAAAAAGAGACTATCGATACTTGATACTTTAAAGGGAACATTTCTCAACATTGACAATGGTTATGAGGTCAGCTCACTGGGAGAAAGAATTGAAACAGAAAATTGTTAATCAGAAACCACTTGAGAATACTGGCTCCAGAAACTGCAGTAAACATAGAAGGCTCTACTGCTTAAAAAACCCCAATGTTTCAGAACGGAAGCGAAAGCAGATAGGCTTGTATATAAACTAGAAATATATAAATTAAAGGCTAGAAATGACTGAAAATTATTAAGGATGCAGACTAAGTCTATCACAGTTGAGGGTATTGGGAGGAAACAAAGACAACATTTACAACACACTTAAAAGCTGGGACTCTCAAATTAGAGAATAAATAACTCCATAAAAGACTTGAACAGTGAGCTCTGTAACCAATGGAATGTCTGTTCCCATTGCAGGACTGGGGAAAGAGCAGTCAAGGAGGCTTTTAGACAACTAAGAGTATGAGGGTGAAAGTACTACATATTTATAATTGTTTCCACTTCTGATGTCCTCATTTCAGAGAGACAAATAAACTGAAGGGCTTCACAAAAATCCTGAGTAGTTAGGAATTTGGGAAACACATTTTAATGTGAAGGATTAAGGAGCTATTTAACCATTTAAACTAGTCATTTAGGCAGAAGGGAGATGACAATGGATTTCACTGTTTTATCAGCAGTTACAGACACCTGCAATAGGAAAAGCCAGAGTGAGAATCATGACCACTTTGACCTAATCTTGGATCCAGTGGTTTCAATGTGAACTTGTGGTGCAGCTGCAAACAGTGCTAACCGAGGTGGATTTTCTTCATTGGATGTCTTTCAATCAAACCTGGCCATTTTTTCCAAGGTCTGAGAGAGAGGTCACTAGTGTCAGCAAGGCACTGGACTGCATTTCTGAAGAAACAGATGGAACTTTACATATGGGAGTACACATAATGTAAACACCACATTTCTTCAATTTTAATGGGATAGTGTGAGAACCAACTGTTTTTCCAAATGGACTGCAAGGTCTTTTAGGCAGCTCCCATCTTTGTGTGCAGAAAATTTATCAAGGAGATCCTGCACTTCACTGAGCTGTCTCAAGGCTACTGGAATGTAAGTAGAAGGAACACATCCAACAGTCATTCATGCACTTGCACCACTGCATAGGTGGGAAAAGCCACTTCTGAAGTTCCAGCAATCTCTGCACAGGCTTAGGAGTGTGATTTCTGAGGAAGCCAGCTTACTGCAAATGTGTTGCACAGCACAAAAGCAGACAGGTAACAACTCCCACTGCTTCAAGACGTCCTGTGCTAAGTGCCAATGAGTGTAAAATCCCTTTTCCCCATGGATATACACACACATGCACACACTGAACATTTTCCCAAGTTCTGCTAAGAGATGGAAATGCAGGCAAAATCCATCATGTTTTTCAGTGTGCTGTCTGCTCTGTAATGGTTTTGCTCAGCTTACAGCACAGTAGCACAGACTGCCCTTACAGCAGAGGGATGCCGGACTGGGGACGGCTGCTGGGGCCAGACAGCCCCATGGTTAAAGTTCAGCACGAGTATGGCATAGAAAGGATGGGGCTGAGGGCAGGCCAGCTGCAGCACAATCCCAAGCACAAGCTGTTTATTAGGGTGAGCGTAAAGCACTCCAGAAGGGCAAGACTCAGTGTTCTTCCTTTTGATCCTATTATCATATGACAACATGATTAAAGACAGGGTAAAGGCAAGGCCCTCATGGAAGAAGCACAGGGGTGTCAAACCACTAATGGAAACTGTCACGGAGGAGACGGAAAGTTTAAAGAAAACATGGCCCTCTCTCCCCCCAGGGCAGGGAGCGAGGGGGATCCCAGTGCCAGCAGAGGCTGCACACAAAGGCAGAGCAATAAAAACAAGAACATAGGACAGAACTTAGAAAAGTAAATGTGGTGTCAGCTCCTCCTTTGTCATCTCTGTGTCCTGGGAAACCAGATGACAGCAAAGATTGGCTGCATGGCCCTTCTGGACACAACCCCTGTGCACAGGTCTTATTTCCCTGGGTCCTAAACTCATTTTAGTTTCCTTTTTAAGCCTTCAAGCCCACACCTCAGCCTAAGCTCCTCTACCTCCCTGCATAGAATGGCCATGCACAGGAATGCCTGATTCAAGTAGGACACTGGGCACCAGAATCCAATCCCAAGACAGAGAAGAGGCCAATCCAGACCCCAAAGAAACGTGTCTCTCCCCACACCAATGGGTTTGGAGCCACTCAGTGTGTGACAGGTGATACTCTCTGATGCAGGCCACCTCGTGCAATGCCTCTCAGCAGCTGGCATGGGGCTGCACTGGTAGGACACTGCAGGATGTGGGGTTTCGAGCTGAAATCACTGTACTGTTAAAAAGTGAGGCAGGACAGGCAAGCCCTAATTCTCCCTTCCTCTCTCAGTCCTGGGGTGGAGGCACCCACCTCCCATGCTCCCTCTCCCCTCCTGTATGCCTATGAACACCCCTGATCACCAACTAGCTATGTCTCATCCCCTCCAGTGGCAAGCACAGGGCCATGCAACACCAAATTCATCCAGGGGCAGGTGTGCTGAGCACGGGGTGCTGGCCCCAGGCCCTTGCTGAGCATGGGGAAGATGGACTGAGGGTCATTGCTGAGCATATATGGGCTGCCAGCTCTGCAGCAGGATGGGAGGAGAGGCAATGGCAGGTCAGTGCTGAGATAAGGCACTTAAAATCCCAAGACCAGTGAGCTTAGAGTGTTAGGAGAAGCATGAGAGGGGAAACATCACCATAAAAATGTGTAAATGAATTACTTAGTAATGGACAGTGCCCATCCTTCTCTCTCTGTGTAACTTCTCTATAACACCTCTCTCCTTTCTCATCTCCCATTCCCTCTACTTACTTTCTTTGGTTCCCATTTTCTTCCCTTCCTTTCCTTTCATGTTCAAATCCCTTCCCTCTATCTCCTCACCCTCTTTCCCTTTTCTGTCCCACCTCCAGTTTTGTCCTTTGTCTAAAACACTAGATAGATTTTGTAACTTTCTGATAATGCCAGTTGGTAGCCCTGAAGCAGCAAAGACTTGGATAAGTTATTCCTCCTGGCTACATCTTCAGACAACTGAAGTACAGAAAGTCAATGGGAGTTACAGGGAAAAGACTACCACAATGTAGGGAAATTTCAGCCGTGTGTCTGCTTCCTAAAACCTCAAGGGTGCCAGATCTGTGCAACACCACTACCAGGACTATATCCAAGAGCTCAACTCTCACTTTGCCTCTCCAGTCACAATGAGTTGAACACATCTGAGTTCAGGAGGGTTTTGGCACTTACAGTGCCTTCCTCTTGGGAGCTGGATTTGCACCTCTGTGACAAATACAGAATCACTACAAGCTGGTGTTCCTTTCTGTGAATGGAACAACCAGTTTGTGAAGTTTCTTATAACAATCTTGAACAACCAGTGGAGGCATCAGTGGCAACCTGGGATAAAAAAACAACACTGTAAAGCTGTTAATAAATGGGTTTTTAACATAAGGTATTAAATCAATATTTATTTTAACAAGTTTAATGGGATTCTCCCCCATTAGCTCCCAAGAGTTCTCTATCAGCCAAGCCCTCTGGAGATGGTTGGAACATCTGGATACTCATTCCTCATTTATTTCCCACTGGAGTCTTAAAAACTCAATTTCGTTGAATGTCAAGGCAGGACTTCCTCCCTTTGGTGTTCAGGAATATTAATTATTTTTTCTTCTGTCTGTTGCACTTCCCAAAAGGTGGTTGGTTGCTGATGTTAGCAGTATCTTAGATACATGGAAAATATTTGCCACAAGAGCAAACACCACTGGGGTGCAGAATGGCTGTGGAGACACAAACATTGGCAGGCCTGTGTGTGTACAAGCAGACAGGTAGGTGATCACTCAGGATGAAATAACTTTGCAGTGGAGTACTCCATGAACCAGGAGCATCATTCAGGATCAATCTACTTCACAGGAACAATAGGACGAAGGACGGAAGGAAGGAAGGAAGGAAGGAAGGAAGGAAGGAAGGAAGGAAGGAAGGAAGGAAGGAAGGAAGGAAGGAAGGAAGGAAGGAAGGAAGGAAGGAAGGAAGGAAGGAAGGAAGGAAGGAAGGAAGGAAGGAAGGAAGGAAGAATGGAGGGAATGGCTAGATATATGGAGGTGAGGATGGATGAGGAAGCACTGTTTCTGCAATTAAGCTATATTTCCATTGTTCTTTCATTTATCTGCATCCCATGGTTAAAGATGTGTCTTCCAACTTTTTATCTCTTTGGATGGAAAACCTGCTGCAGTTACAGAAGAAGCATCCTGCACCCATTGTCTTTCATTTTCCAGAATTTTCAGGTGTGCAGCTCCAGCGAACCTTAATGAAGATTTTGTTCAGGCTTACTTCTGATGCCATTGAAGGAAGAACAGATTTTCTGTGTAGCAACCAACTTTGAATAAAGCTGTCAGATCTGCCTGTCAGATTCATCCAAGAGTTCCTTGAATCCATTTGCCAAATAGATATAAATAGTACTAAGGAGACATATCTCACTTTGAAAAGACTTCATAATAACAGAAGTATGTGCCAGGAAAACAGGTATTTCAGGAAAATCTGGCTCCCAAGTCACAGGCTGGGTCCCCAGATGTAATCAACAATATGTCTCAGATTGAACATCCTGTAAGCAGTAAAGACTAAAGTTGAAAATGTATAGATCTCATTTTTTTTGGTGTTGCTTCCTTTGACAAGGTGCTGCAAACAGGAGATTTTAGTTTCTAACACACCGTGTCGTTCTGGCATAGGAATCTGGCATCGTGACAAAGCATAACAAATGTTACTGCCTCATTAATACCTTTTTTGCAGCGGTACTTTCATGATTTTCCACATTCTTCTTCAGTGGGAGCTTGGCATCTGGGACACCTCTAATGTGGTCTAACATAACCACTGATAGCTAGTGAAAGCCTCCACTGAAGGCGTGACACTCCGGGTTGCTCCGGCGTGTTCCTCAGCAATACGGGGAAGGCTGCGGCTGACTTGCTGACAAAACGGCGGGAGCAGTGGCTGAGTGCACAAAGCCTGGGGAGCAAACTGGGCTTTGCTTGGCAATCTGCTCGCGGCTCCTTGGGCACACAGCGCTGTGCGCTCCGAGGGAAGAACCAGTGCGGGGGCACCAGGGTAACCCTTCACACGCTACTTGCAGGATTAGAGGAGAGATGTGATGACAGCTAGAGCTGGGATGGATATTTTTAGCAAGCTATGTAGTCAACATGTTTCACTTCTAGCCTTACTCACAAATTGTTTGTGAGGATTTTTTGGCTTTTATGATTGCGCCTGTTACCAAAGTCATTCAGTCACTGCTCCCAGCTCATTCTGGTCAATACGTGACTGGAAACTATAGTCTGAGCATGTACAGGCTGTTTGTTTTTCACAACTGCTGGGGAGGCTGGTTACCACAGCCACATTATATTGTTCCCAGACTAGATGACTTTAGCAACTGTCCAGTGGGGTGCACATGGGTCAAAGATGGGAGGTAAGAATAGGCAGTGAGGTTTAAGAGGAATTAGCCATGCAGACCCTGAAAAACTAAGCAATTGCCTTAGAGCCTGATTTGAAATTAACCTTCCATCTTCACATTCGAGCTGAGAGTTTCTGCTTGTGCTGTCTCAACAGCAAAACGTTCTGCCTCATCTTGCGTGTCCCCACCGACTGCCTCCATATGTTCTCACCAAGCATTCTGGGTCACAGCTTGGCAAGGGAGCCCCAAGATGCAAACTGGCTCCTCTCCCCTCAGAGGATGGGTGAAGACGCCAAGCCCAGCAAAAAGACCACTCACTGCTTCAAGTGAGCAGGGACCCACTGCTGCCCTAAACCACTGCCCCTCACGCCCACAGTTAGCAGGCTTTTCCTAACCTACATCTCTCTTAATGCACAATAAATCAATATCTCTCCTCTATTAACCTTACGTATCTGAGGGCTCCTATTATGATCTCCCTTCAGACTTGGCTTTTCCAAACCTACTCCATTTCCTTCTGCCTGTCCTCATAGGTTGTATTTGCTTGCCCTTATCATTCCTGCTGCTCTCGTAAAGACTTGTTCTACTTTGGTTATGTATTTCTTTCAAAGCAGAGTTTTATCATCTTTCTCATTTTCTTCTTCAAAAACCAGTTCCATCCTCCCATGATCCAGACCACAACAGCCACAGCACAAGGAGCCAGTGGAAAGAGAGGAGAGGCTACAATCTGCTGCAATTAATCTGCCCTGAATGCACTGTATATATAAAATTGCATTTATTTTATGTATTTTGTTTTCCAGGATTTGTTATGCCTCTAAGCAGCTTCTCATTTATTCCTGCGTGTGATAAATATAACCCAAAATAATTTTTAATACACAGATATAAAACACTGAAAGTCAATTAGCAGAACTACACACCTAAAGTCTGGCTTTTAAAGGGACTCCTTTTCTTTTTTAATAAGCATGCTTGCATGTTTTTGCATCTCTGATTATTGTGGACAACTGGCATTGAATTAACAGACCTGATGTATAAATAATGTCAGTACAAAACCCAGTTTTTTTATGCTGCGTTTGCCCCTGCAAAAAAAAAGGCTTGATACAAAAAAAATCTTAAAATACCAATTATTGCAAAATTCTACCTACAAAAAAAAGGCAGAAACCGGCTCTTGCTCATTCATTTTGTTTTCATTCTTCCCTCTGCCCTCCTCTTGAACTTTACATGACTTTTTTTTCCCCTCCACTTTTGTCAGTGATGGGAAATTTCTAATCCAACATACAGGATTCGTCCCTATTTGAAAATGAAAAGGTAACACATTTGCACTGAGATACACTGAGGGGCATTTGTTAAAGCCAAGGCAGAGTGGCAAAGTTCATCTCCCAGCAGCAAGACTTGTGGTGAGAGGTAACTGCATTTGTCCCTTTTCTCCCAACGGTTCATTACAGCTGAGCAGGTCAGACCTGTCAAACATCGCCACATTCGATGGTGCTAGGGAAAAAAAGAAAGAAAAAACACCCCGTACTTGGATGCAAGGGCCGTGCATCCCTTGTGCTTTGTCTGGCGCAACCCTTTCACAGAAGCACAGACATTGTGAAACGGGGTCAGGAAGGTAGCAAGCCAGCTGCCTGACATCCTTTCGATCGACTCCCGCAACCGAGGAAAGAGCAGTGGCTTCAAGAACCTTGCAAATACAAGATGAGCACCTCTCCCAGGAAAATCCCAGCACAAGCCTGATTTTGGTCCTGCTGCAGATTGGGGTTTAGAGTGTTTGCTTGTTTCAGTGTCACCTTGTGGCTTCAGTGGGCCCACTGCTGTTTTCATGCAGGATGCAGGAGAGTAACCCAAGCCCTCTCCCCTCCTTCAGAGCCAGCCAGCCCGACCCTCAGCTGATATTCATGAGCCCAGTGCCACTGATCCGGCGGCACAGCACGGCGTGGCACATGGCCTCCCCCCAGCTGGCTGTCTGGGCCAAACTTCGCCTGGAGCCCAGCAGCTTTCAGCCCAGGGTAACTCCACCAGAGTTGGGAGCTTTATGCTGGTCTAACAAAGAAAGGAGACAGGCTAGCCAGGCCTTAATGAGCTGATGCTGATCATGTAACTGTCTTATTGAATTTGCATTTCATTAGGAGACTTCATTTGAACCACAGCTGTGAATATTTGAGGGCCTGATTGTGTCTATGGATACTAATTTGTTCAAAGAAGACAAGGAGGATACTGAGCTGCAACCCTGACCCTTTTTGTATTGATCAGACAAGATAGATCCTCCTTAAAAGTAATGTCAGAGCTGCACCAAAAATGTCCTCAGGCCCATATACCCTGGTTTCTATTGAGCTGCCTAAATGCTTCTTCCTGAAACTCACCCCTCCAGGGGATGGAGAGGAAAGCTGGACCCCAGCACCCACTTGAGCATTTGCCTGATAAAATTTCATTTTCCTGTACTGTAGCTTAATGAAGATGATGAAACCCATGGAATAGGAATATACCATCAAGGGAAAACATCCCACCACCAGAAGGAAATGCCATCATTTAAATAGTGACTTCTTATTTGAGGCTTCATGATTATCCCTGTAGCCATGTAAATCAGATTACCATACCATAATGTTCTGTTGGAATCCCACATCGTCTAATGATGGAAAGACTGCAGACAGCAGGAATGAAACAGTTAAAAAGCCAAGCCTTGTGATAAGCAGATGGCAATTATTGCCGCTTACTGGTAAAACCTGTTTGTATTAAAAATATCTTAATGTTTCCATTGGAACCTACCAATTAAGAGATTAAACTGCGTTTCATTCACATACAAGTGGCTGTGAGCTCACACACACACCTGGCACTCCCAGCTCCAAATTCCACCTGGAGGCTGGCTGAAAATATACCCGCTGGTCATCTTCTTTTTCGTGTCTGTTTATTGAGTGGGGTTTGGATTATTCTATAACCTGTCAGGAGTAAGATATTTTCACCTTATTATCAGGAGAAACAGGAAGCTGCTGGTAAATACAGCCATTTCTCAGAGAATTATCTAACTGGGGACTAGACCTTTACTGATGAAGTTACTTGAAGCCCAGCCAGGCCTGAAAGGTGGATAGTACATCACCAAGGTTTTATTCTCAAGATAGCCTAAGCGGGGTGATTTGTCTGGGAATTGCCCTAAGTAAACATGCTAATAGGATGGGAAAAGTTAGCCTCTTTGCCTTCTTAGCCAGCCAGCCGTTTCCCCTCTGCTGAGGGGAGGGACTGTTGGCACTAAAGGGCTTCCTGTATCTAACTGGTCAGCTTCTTGCTGCAGTCCCAGGAGTCTTTTTCTATTAACAGGGAAGCCAAATTTCCTTCACGGAGGCTGCCTTACTCCAAGCACTGCCTCTGTCACTCAGGGGCAGTAAGTGGATCTGGACAACTCCCCAGAGGACCCCAATGTTTATAAACTAATAAAGGATCTGATGTTGCCAGTCTGAAAGCCAGATGTAGCTGCTGCTGATACAGGAGGGTTTTCGGTCCCTTCTGACTTTTCATACCTTGACATCCAGAAGGATTCAGGAAACGGCCTGGCACTCGCACTCTTTACACTGCCATTTGCAACCATTTCATAGGACAGAGTAAGGGCATGCCAACATACATCACAAGCTGTGATTATAAGCAGGCCTTGTACCAAGAAACGATGCCCCTTGCATTGTCATCAAGCACAGGGTAACTACTTGGGTGAGTGCTGCTACCTGGCAAAGGAAAAGCATTGGCTCCAACTAGCTCAGCTGACCAAGTGTCACAGCTCTAAACATATCTGGACATCCTCAGTCTGAAAGTTCTTGCATTATGCACTTTCCAAGGATATTTGCAGTCCTACCTGGTACTGCAGAAATTAGTGATGGTGCAAGGACAGCATTTGATTTAGCCTGTCAGTGCTTCCATCTCTGCTTCCTTAGCTTTTTTCTTAGAAATCAGAAAATGCAGAGACCCATTTAAACAAGAAAAACAAACAAACAAACAAACAAAACCAAAACAAAAATAAACCTGTTCCAGCAGTGCTAAAAAGTTCAATTCAGGCCTGATCAGGGACTTGGCAGAAGCTTGGGAATAGTTTTTGCTTTGTTTGAACCAATCCCAAAATCCACTACGGAGTGTTGCTTTCTGGTGTCTGCAGATTTTCTGAGATGGGGGGACAGGGAGGTGGAGAAGAGGTGTCTCACTGTGTTTTCCACCCATCCTACTGCTTCTTACAGGGGATTTTCAACTTTCTCAGTTTGCTGTTTGCAGGAAGGGGCAGGGAGTCTCCCAGGAGACCCTGGCAGAGATCCCCTGAGACTCCCCAGGACAATCAGGCCTCTTCAGAGGCAATGCTGGTGCCGTTCTCCACTGGGATCTGCAGGGGAGGCTAAAGTAGCACGACTGGCTGCAGAGGTGCACTGGCCTAGAAAGTTCCCAGATCCCCCATCACAGCCCAACCAACCAAATAAATAAATAAATGATGGCACACACCCACTCCCTGCCCCTTCCTCCCCCAGGTCAGAAAGATGTCACCTCTGCTCAGGCCTGCTGCCACCAGAGGCTTGCGGAGCAGACTGCTCTTCTGTGCCCCTCTCTGCCAGTGCCACCGCCGGTGGCCCTGTTGGCACTGGCTTTGTGCCTCTCTCTTTATAGTCTGTACTCATCCCTGCCAAGACCCGCTCCTGGGGCCTGCCCTGTGGCCAGGTTCATCCTTGCCATTTTTTGGAGGAACATCTGGATTTCTAGAGGAGTAGAAGTGCTGCCTCAGCTTCCAGAGGAGACTCCTCTGGAGGTGGGATGGCCAGGCCTGAGAACACCATAGCCCCATACAGCACCTGGCTCGCCCTGCACAGCCCCTCTCCACCACTCCACCCAATAAAACCCCCTGGACTCCCCAGGGCTTCCCTGCAGCCCCTCAAACCAGATAGCCAGCAGTTCCCAGGGGGATTTTTAACCCCCTCTGCCACGTTTACAGTCACTCATTCAGCTCTGCGCAAACACGTTTTTCTTCAGCATGGTGGGAGGGTTTTGTTGGGTGTTTCTGTTTTTATTTTCCTCCCCTCCTGCCCCTTCGGAGGCATTAAGGTGCACAAACAAGCTGCCCATAGGTGGCTGAGAGCAGAACTCGAGCAGCCCTTAAATAACAAAAATAAAATTTAAAAAAAAAAAAAAAAAAGAAGGGCAAAGAAAACCCACCCCGCGCTACCAGGGGCCCCGTTGGTTAAAGGCTATGGCGCAGTCACTCTGAAGTGAGGGTTTAATGAAGTAGCCTGTGAGAGAATGGAGGGGATGGTCCCCGCTGCACAGATGGCTCTTTGTCACCGCTGACACCTGCCATCTGCTTGTTTGTCTAAATGATGTCGGAGGGGCATCGCGAGCCTCCAATCTGCTGCGCCGCCTCCACCAGCTCGGGGTGACCCCCTGACCCGCGTGTCAGACGGGTCCGGAGAGTTTGTTCTTTCCGCTCAGTGGGCCCGTCCCGGCCTCTTCCCCGCCGGCAGCCCCGCAGCTGCCCCCGGCCGTGCGCTGCCGCTCGCCCCCCGCGCCCGCCCCGCCGCCCGCCAGCCCCTAAATCTCCTCTTCTTCATGCATATGAAAGGGGGAGGACATGGAGAGATTAACCTCCCAGGGCATGAAAGGGGTACAAAAGTTTACACCGCCGGGCGGCCATTTAGACCTTTTGCGGGGGATGCACTCGCACTCCTGGGCTTTTTACCGTCATCTCCGCTCGATGCTCAGACTCCTTCGGAGGTAATTAAGAGGCCAAATTACCCCAGATGTAACACCACTGATATGAGGAGAGGCAATTAAGATATTTAGAGAATACTACTTCTTTCTATTTCTCTGCCATGAAGGCAGACTAGTGCCTTAACATCAGCTATAACATTTAGAGGTCTCCAAAGACCTCTGGTGCAAAGGCAGAAGAAGGAGGCAGGATCCACTTCCCTGACAGTGGTCACCAGCAGACTTTTGAAATCACACTCTGAAAAAGGATATATTACTGCAAATGCATCCAGGTAGCATTTTTTTTCTCAGCTTCTCACTGTAGAAAAAGAATATCTTCTTAATACATGAAAAGAGGTTCCTCAGTGTATGAAAAGTGACTGACAGCTGCCAAGAGGGTCACAGCTTTCAGATAAACTTGTTGGAACAATAAGTGTGTCCTGAGAATCTAACATTTAATTTAAAAACAACATTAAAATCTAAAACAGCCTAAAAAATCTTGACTGGCTGGAAACGCACTTCCCTTTCCTTTTTTTTTTCACTCTAAGCCCACAGAAACGCATATCCAATACTTTGGATATGACTTCAGGTCATTTGTGTCACCTCAAAATAATCAGGGTGAGTGCCTAAAAGGGACCTCTTTCCCAGTACAACCAACAAGCCCATCTCTAGGACGCCTCAGAAGAGAGGGAAGCTTGCTGTTCATAGCACCACATAAATTGCGCTTGATGTTATCAGTGATGTCAGTGTACATGGAAGGTGTATAATGGATATTAATTATGACTGTTATCACTTATGACTGGTGTAGTGCAGCCAGGTATGCCTGAATACTTGCAAACACAGCGGCTTTTACACGTGGCAACTCATGAAATGGAAAATGGTCACTCTGCACAGCTCTAATGAGGGCAAGGGTGATTTAAGCTAGCAGAAAGAATCATAATTACTGTAGGTTCAAAGTGATCTTGAAGGAGAGGAAGTTAAAACGGGGTTGGGATTGATCTACTTTCATGCTTTACTCGGCCCATTGTTTTTAATGCCTCATTTTGAACTATAAACAAATGGCTTCAGGTGATTTGCAGAGTTTTCTGCAGATAATTCCTGAATTTGTTCTGGGCAATGGTGGAAAGTGTGCACTGTGCAAAAATAAATAGCAGGGTGAACTGCAACAACAACCCCCACCCTCTTCAGTCTGTCCAAAAAAGGTCCAAATTAAATCCTGGATTCAAAGCCATGTCAGAGCACAGACGAGAGGAAAGGGCTCCAAGGTTTGCAGAGGACCACATGCTTACAGAGAAGCTGGTGCCAGTGTTCCCCAGCAAGGCACCTTGGATGCTGAAGGCCTTCCCTCCTGGCTCTGGGCTCCTCTCCTGGATCACAGGCAGAGGGGACCACCAACCTTCTCACTCCTACAGGTCTCTGCCAGCAGGGCTGCCGTGGCCTCCAGCTCACATGGTCTCTTCTCCACTGCAGCCCCTTGGCCACCAGCACCTGGGCTGAGACCAAGAACAGCAGGAGTAAAACAAAGGCAGAACCCAGGGACTCTTGGAGAGACACAGAAAGACCTACAGGCTATGTCCTCAGCCTGGGAAGCCTCTTTTTCTGCCTCTCCTTCATCACAGTGCAGTTTCTGAGCCCACAACACAGGACCACTGACAGACAAAGAGGAGATCTATGCTGAGGACAAAGAGGAGATACTATTGCTGACAGACAAAGAGGAGCTCAGAGGCAGCCACATCCCCATGCACCCACCTAGGAAAAGCTTTGCTGCCTCAGACCCCTCTTTTTTCAATAACATTGGATGATAACTTGGGGTGATAGAGAGGAAGAATAGAGCAAAATAAAGGGAAATAAAAAAGTCCCTAAAGCACCCAGTCTTTTCCAAAAACTAACAGAGAAATAAAGGGTGAAATCCTAGCTTTGCTGACTTCTGTGTGCTTTGCTTTCAAGTTCAGCATAGAAGGGCTTTTACCCTTCCTCCATCATCATAAAAGGGATTTTTTTTTTTCACCTGGGGTGTTTTTGGTTAATTGGTGTGTGTAAAAATGTCTCATTGTGGAAGCCATTCCTGACCCAGGTGTTAAGTGTGTAAGATCTGCCCAGCTGCCTCATGATGGGTACTTTTCTTCCTTCAAACATCCTGCTACCCTGACCCTCAGCCAACACCATCCTCAGCAGCAGAGCCAACACATCATGTTTGTCTTGGCAAAATGAGCCAGTCTACATTAAAATGAGGGTCAATGGAAAACAAAAAGAACCAACAAAAGTCCCTTCCTTTATTTATTTTTGTCTGAAAGATAAAATTTGCATGTTTTGATGCTTTCTGCCAGCCCAGCAACTCCAGAAAGCACCTAGACATCCCCACAACAGGGTGATGAGATGTTTCAGGGCATTTCCTTCAGAAACTGTAATGACAGTAAGTTTTCTGCACCCAATAATTTCAACATGATTCTATTTTGATGAGGTGAATGACAGTCAATTCCCCTTAACTCCCCCCTTCCAGAAGCAAAATTTCTCATCATCCTGCAGAGGCTTGGATTTCTTCCGATTTCTTGATCTAAAAAACGACTTTTCACAGAGGAACCTACAAAATGATAAATCCCCTAAATTGCCCCTGTGGCAACATAATATGTTTTCCTCGTTTAAGGGTGGAAAGGATGACAGTATGCAAAGACATTTATTTGTACTGGGAAGACTTTTCTTACAAGGCCTGCCCAACGCCCTTTTTTAAACCAGCTGATGTCTAGAATAGTAACTGAAAGTGCTATTTTATTTTGCCCCATCACTGTTAGGTCAAAGGCATCTCAGCCTCCAGCAGGTCTGACTATGGCACACAACTATTAATGGCACATGAAGGAATCAAGGTTGCATCACAGCCCTGCCTCCTCAGCTTGGGTGCCCACTCAGGGCATACACGTAGGCAGGTCCACCCTGTGACAGGGCAGTGGCAGATGATGACAGTTTTTGCTGGTGGTCATGATCAACAATGAACCTCAAGCTGTGGAGGACCCACAGGAGCATGGCAGACATGTCCTGCCATCCAAACCACCCCCAAAATGCCTGGGTGATCTGAGCTGGCATCGCTGTGTAAGCACTGGCTGGGAGGGAAGACAACCAGGTCCAAGCTGGAGATCTAGGTTGCTGATGAGTCTGGCCACTGTAAAATCTGGAGGTAGTTGCCCACAAATTCCCAAGTCTGACTATTTATTTTTTTCACATTTTTACATTTTTTATAGCTTTACATTTATATTTTTACAAATGGGACTTCTGAAAATGTTTTTATTTTCTTCCTTGACTGAGGTTGGCAGAGCTGGATGTGGATTTGTATGTACAAAGTTTCTTTTCTCTAGACTGGAAATGGGATTTTCACTGTATCCTTTCCCTCTGGAGCTCGGCCTTTTAGTATCAATCCCAAATAACATCTCTTGACCATGGTCAGCTCAGTCAGTCCCGTGAGCAAACTCATCCACTCTCTACAGGAAAACAAAATCCTGGCACAAGCCTGTGTTTCTCTCAAGACTGCTACAGGTGGACAGGCATTGTGGCACTTAACCACTCTGTGTTTCGGCATGCAAGAAACCAAAACACAGATATTTTGATAAGGTGAGGAGACTATTCTGCACACATTTTTAAATCAGTGCAAATGCCTAACAAGCAAGCTTGCACACTGCTGTGGACATCCCCTCAAAGTCTAGCCCTGCAAGCAGCCGTACTACTGTACCCTTTTGCTCATGTGAAGCAACCCTGTCTCTGGTGAGACAGAAAGCTCCCCTCTGGCAAATTTCTTCATGTGACAGAGGCCAAAGATTTTATGTGTTTTCTGAAAGCAGCTATGGCAAACAGTCAATTCAGCTAAACAGTCTTGGCCACAGTACATCTGTGCTTAGTTTTGGCTTAGCAGAGCAGAATAACACATGTACTTCTCTCTCTGTCCCACTCCTAACCTAAGATGGTGAGAAAAATAGCTGAATTACAGAAGTACCTTCTGTACAGAAGTATCCTGTGACAGTGCAAAATCTGCATGACTGGGTATTCCAGCCAAAATGAACTCACAGACCCACATGATTTCCTCGTGAGATGACTTTGTGGGGAGGGTTTTTTGGCTTAGTTCCTGTTGCTGTTCTTTTGTTGGCTCCTCTGATCAATACATTTACTGATCTCATTGCAGACATTTTTATAATCAAAAATATGAAAAGAGGAAATTTCTTGCAGGTCTGTGCCATATTTATAATCAGAGTTTCCTCCCATGACCTTTTCTGATCTGCTTCTGGAAAAGGCCCCAGCACCCAGTGAAACAGCAGTGCCATGCAGCCAATGTCACTGCCATCACTGCTGACAGCAGTAATGGGGACATTTCTTCAGGTGTCTCAATGCCTTAAGAGCTGAGATTGTGTTTTCCAATGGAATTTAAAGGTCATCAGCATCTCTTTTTGTAGGCATATATCACCTCTTCCATAGTGCACCATGATCAAAAACTGCATGCCTGTATTAGCTTGGGCTTAAACCAGGTTAGGCAGCCCAGGTCCCCAAGCCAGGCTCTGCAGCTCCTTAGCACTGTCACACAAAATGCCACAGGGATGTGCCCAGCAGACCCTGTACACCTCTGCAAGGTGGTGACTCTGGCAAAGAAGTGCAGAACAGCGATCCCCAAGGCAGCACAGCCAGTCAGGGCTTCAAAGCACAGCAGAAACGCTGCTACAGGGCACTGCCCCAGCTGCTCAGCCTTGTCACACACGTCCCAGCACCTGTGGAGCCACCCCTGATGTCTGCAGCACTGCAAAGCTGCGATCAAGGCTACAAACTCTCAGAGAGTTCACAAAATGCTCACAGTGTCTTTCAATACTTCAGTTACCTCCTCTGACATCACTTACACCAAATTGGCCATCCCCGACTGTACAGGCCATAGTAAAGAAACACTGATGAGCTTCCACTGCGTTCTTCACTTAATTCAAATAATTAATGCACATGTCCATCCCTTCTTCTCCCGTTTTATAAGCTTTTGTTAGTAACATTTAGCCTCTTAGCAAAAAGACTGGTTTTTACATTTTAGTTTTAGCAAACTTCTAAACTTTGATGGAAACTCCTCATTCAATAGGCTATTTAAGTGTTGGTTTCAAATTAATATTTTCCAGCATTTGTTTTTACTCTTGGTTTAACAGACTTTTTTCTCCTGCACTTATATTGATTGACTGGTTTGTCTTTGCCACTCCAGACAGCTTTTTAGAACCCTGGATTTGAATGAAGAGTTTGCTTCAATTCCCTGCACTGACATAGACTTTCAGCATGACTGTGGGTGAAGTCCTTAAAGCATTTAAGGTATCTGGCTTTACAAAACAAAGACCCAAACAGCATTGTGTATCCAAATTTCCAAATGCCAGCAATACAGTGAAAATCTTTGAAGTTAAAGGGGTAATTAGCCCAAGAAAATTGCAAGTTGCCTAAACACGCAGCAGTGCTTGGCAACCCCAGCTGGTTGCTGTGATGAGCCACATGCACACACCAACATGGTGGGAGAGAGCTGGGTCATTTTCAACCCAGAGTCACCTAATGCCATGGGCCAGCTCTGAAGCACCCAAAAGGAACTGCTCCCTGAATGTCAACCTGCTCAAGCTCCTGAGCATCTGCAAATTTACATCCCAGCAAATGAACAGCAAATAATCAAGATTTACTGTTCATTTGTTAATCTAACAAGGTGGAACTGGATGGATTTTCTTTTTCCTGTCTTTAGTAATCTGTTTTTTGAGCAATTTTTACTGTCGTATTTCTGTTTCTCAACTAATCTTAGAGCCAGTGATATCATTTCACTGAATTATTAATATTTCAAGCACATTTGTGTGGTTTGCACAGAGCTCAGTGACAGGATAAATCACATTCTGTATTGTTCTAACTTTCTTAAAATATCCCTTTGTAGTTTAAAAAAAACCTATTTCAAGAAATTAATTCCTGGACTATGCTTGCATCACCAAAAGCCAGTGCTCCTCCCCAGTTTCCCAGTGCAAAATGTGACCAGAGCACATATTAAGTCAGTGGCCATGCATCACTGCTCCCCAGGTGGTGCAGGCCCTGTACACCCACAGCACTCCTCCAGCTCCCCGTGGCCTCGGCACACACGGGAGTAAGGCAGTCCCGGAGACAGGGCACACAAGGAAGTGCCTGCTGCCCTTCCCACAGAGTCTTCCCCCAGCAGGGCCGGGCCCCGTGGGCGCCGCTCTTCAGCAGCACTCGAGGCTCGGTCTGCAACCACAGGTCCTCCTGCTTCTGAGGTGGAACAGACCCTCGGCTGGTGCCCACCTGGAATGGTCCCTGGCAACCCCAGTGGCCACCATGCAGCTCCTACCTTCCCATTCCCCATGAGCAGTCCAACCAGCATCCTTCTCCCACGCGAGGCCGGTACCCCTCTCCCGGGCCATTAATTGGCTCGGATGAGCGTCATGCGGCCGGGCGCACACATGTGTCCCATAACACAAACCATCTGCGAGCGTTTTAATTAACCCGTCCCCAGCTCTCTGCGCTGCCATTGAAAAGATCCCGCCCTGGCCCCAGCCGAGCCTCCCCCATGCAGCCCTGCAGCTCCCCTCCCCACCCAGGAATTCGCAACCACAACTGTACAGCGTGGGCCCCCCGGCCCTCCGCGGCCGCGCGGGAGCAGCCCTCAGCAGTCAGAGAGGAGAAGATGAAAAGGGCTCCCTCCACATGTGGCTGCCGATGCGGACCTACAGGGTAGGCTCCGTGCACAATAGATAACAGGAGGCTCCTTCTCACAGCTGTTCGGCTGTAGGGCCTTCCACGTCACATCATACGTGCGGGCGTCAGACACCCCTTATGTAAAAAACGACTGGAGAAAAACAGTCTCCTTCTGTGAAGCCACATGGATGCACATCGACACAGAATTCAGCCCACTGCTGCTGAAAATTGCTGGAAAAATGCAGCCATGTCAGGCAGGCCCCATGTTCTGACTACTCTCCAGGGATGTGACTTTACTGTCTGACTGTTTTTATATTGCAATGAAGTGAAGTTTTCAGTGGAAGTACTCAAATTCAATGGAGTTACTCTGGAGGCTGAAGAGAGATCCAAAGCCAGCAAGACCTAACCAAAATTAGGCTCTAGATGAAGAGATTTGGGCACTGTAAATGCAACAAAGCTCACAAGCAACATTGTCAGCAAAACAGGAAATTGGCACTGGCATGCTAGGTCTGCAGCTGGTCTAAATGAGCGCAACTTATTAGGAAAGAATTTGGTGTTGCCCATCCAGAGGCAGAACACCCTCAATGGAGGGTCTGGCCTCATGGAAGTCACCATGGCCATTGTATTTATAAATTTAACAGAGGTGGTACTGCATAGTAACCCAAGAAAGCAAAACCTCACAAGTTTACTTGGAGGTGCTCATTTTGACTAACTATTGCAAACCAGCTTTAATCATATGAAACTCATGCCATCATCAGCACTGTGCTTTCTCCAGTTGCCTGGGAGGTAATTCTTGACAACTTTTCTATTGCCCCTTCCACTGAGCTCTCTCAAAATGGCTTTATGTAGGAGATCAGCAGTTTCACCATTTTATAGGCAGGTAAATTGCACAGAGCAGTGAAAATACCCTTGCTTAGGATGGAATCTTGACAGAGCTGTACTGCTGTGTACTGTTCACCACAGCCCCAGCCTAGGACTTGAAAAAAATTTGGCTTAGACCTACTTGTTCACAAGCAGGGTTTTCCTGCAGGTTTCATTTGATGGAAGTAGCACAATCTCTCTCCCTGGCACCAGAGATCACTGATACACACAAAGCAAGAAGGGAAATTTCCTAATAAATCAAGCTGGGATATCAGTTTGTCTGGATTTCATTTGAAGTCCAGCCCTCCAACTATGATCCTGCAGTGTCCATAAGACTGTGGTGCATCAGGGCTTCAGATACTTAACGAGTACCAAGCATGGGTCTGTGCTGCAAAGTTCAGTCAACCCCTGTGCTATTTTATCTCTCCCTTCCTGCAGTGAAGCAGCATCAGACCATAAGGGTCAGACTCCCTGCATCAGTACCATCCCCCAAACTAAATAAGAGCAGCATTGGGGATGAGAAAGTGCTCCTGCGGGGTTCAACAGTAGAAGTAAAATCACAGTTCCATTCACTCATTCATTGAAAGCCTCTTATGACAGAAATACCTATATTTTCCACTGCAGAGAGAGCAAGCAGCTCAACTGTGTACAAGTGTGGAAGATTGTCCCCACCAAAAAAGTGGCTTTAATCCCTGAACAGAACTTTAGACCACTCAGGGCAGGCTAGGTAGGACAGTTCATTCCCCAGAGTGCTTAGCCTCCTCTGAATCATTCTACAGCTCATCTTGCAGTCCAGTTGGTCCTTTGAATCCAAAGGTTTCTCATAAGAGATGATTCAACATCTCTCCCCAAAATCAGTGACAACAGCACACTGGTCTCATGCTGAATAAGGTATAAACATTGCCCTCAAGGAATCAAGTCCTTAGGTTCCTGTCTGATAAACACAGGATACATTTTTAAGACGAACATTCCCAGTCATCCAGCAGATGAGTTTTGTGAGAATCTCATTTCTCTCCAGTGAGATTTCCAGAGTGACTCAGGAGCTTTGAGAGGAGCTGGAGGGTTTTGGAAAACAAACTCATTTTTGTGCCACCACCTCGCTCACTTTGGCTTTCTGGGCTGTGAATGCAGAAATTCTGCTGTGCTGTCAAAAATGCTTCTGATTCATAACCTCTGACAAAAGCACAAGTAGAGCAACATCATGAATTGCATAGCTCATTGGCCACTGGGGAGGGTTCATTGGCCTGCTAATCTGAACTGTCTGATCCTAAACTTCCACTTCCCATTGCATTCAAATGCACTGCTGAGTTATTTGACTCCAGCATAGATTCAGGGATGTTTTTCTTGTCTTACAGTTTTGTACTGACTGAGCTAACCCACAAGACAATTATTAAAGCAAAGAACTTAGCGGGATCCTAACAAGGATTAAACATTTATATGATTCATTAAAATATTCCCAGTGCCACTGGCTGGGATAAAAATGTATAAGGATTGTGTTAAAATTGTAACACCAAGCTTCAGGCCAGAAATCTCCGTGAAAAGATTCCCTGGAAAATGCTGCTTGAGGATGCTGGAGCTTCACTCACTGAAGTGCCTGTTTCATTAGAAACCCAGCCTGAAATCCCATTGACTGGCATATCCTTGCAGTCAGGCCCAGACAGAAGAGCTGGCTCTTGGGGCAAGGTTAGGAACACCCAAATAACCCAGGGCAATATAAGCACAGCTTCAACTGATTGTGCAACAAGGCTGCAACAAAGCTGAAGATGCAGTGCTTTAAGCGAGAAGCTTTGTTGCTGGTGTTGTTTTGTTGCTGCTGCTCTGTAGTAAATTGACCAAAACTGAAGAGGAAGAAAAGGAAGACAGGGCAGACAAGGTTTGTGAAAAATAAAAGGAAGGGAAAAAAAAAAAAAAAAGAAAAAAAAAAAAAAGGAAGAGGTAGACGTGCCCTTTTACCCAGTGAGATTTGAATACTCGATCAAATATGGGCAACGTCAATGTGGATTGCTCCATCATATTAAAGGTTACAAATCCATATCTTTTTCCTGCTGGGAGAGTGCACACACTTCCAGGCTGCAGCAGGTTCAAGGGAAAACATGTTCTCAGTCCCCTGCTGACTCTGCTTGCTTGCTCTGAATACGTGTTCAGGGCTAGGTTGTAAATACTCATCTCTGGGTACATATCATCACTTCTGAAACTTTCTTGTTTGTCCCATTTCTGGGGAGCATTTCAATGTGCTGTGCAGAGTGGGACAGCTCAATGTGGGAAAGTCACCTCCAGCTATTCACTATCAGATGGAGTGTCTTTGGAAGACAAACAAAAAGTACAGTTATTTACCCAGCCCTACTCTTTGGTGTCTCCAGCATGCAGGAAGGAGCAGGGATAATGAGAAATCTCCACAAACATCTCAGCTTGCAGGAACAGGCCTGCTATTACATCCTCTGCTGAGTAATTGGGTATTTTCTCCCACAGCCACATGAGCCATGCTGGTAAGGAGTGTTGAATACAGGATCCCACCTCATCCTAGCTTGTGAGGTGCATCATGCTCATGATGAGACCCAGGAAGAGTAACCTGTGCTGGGACTGCAGTCTGTCAGGTGCAAAGATGGACTGGAGAAAGCATGTGGGTGCAATGTCTCCCATCCTCACCTTGCAAGGCACAGGTAGGATTGGTTGGGCCCTGAAGAACATTTTTTTGCTCAGGACATGTCCTCGTATACCAGCATCAGTAATTTTGCACAGAGAAGGTTGGCACGCACAAAATCCAAAACTGAACATTCAGTTAAAAAGAGCATTGAGTCAGATGGGCAGGTTTGCCCAGAACCAAGTGCTCTTTGGTTTTTTTTTGCAAGGAAAAGATCACACTTCTCAACATGGTAAAAGAATGTAGACTCATCTTGCTGATGCTTGGGGTTATTATGGTTGCATTTGTCACACAGCAGCGAGCAACAACAGTGGCCAGAGTGTCTATCCATTTGTTTTAGTTCAGCTTTCCAAAGAGGCAGTGCATGCAGGATCACTATCGTGTGTGTCTCTTCACCTGTCTATCTGCACTCAGCTGTCCTTCTCCCTCACCAGTAACTTTTCAACCTGTTGACCAATTTCAAGAAAATTTGACAGACAATAGTCTCCAAGGTATTAAATTCCAACACATTTTATGAAAATTGGCAGCTGGCTAGAGGAAAAAAACCCAATTAGTGCCCTCATGGAGGTGAAGGCTGCAATGTGAACATGACCCTTATTAGACAGTGAAGATCCTCCTGGGAAAGAGATATTATGAACGTCCACAGAGGGAAAAACAGACCAGCACTTACATCTTATTAGATACCAGACAATCCAATGCAAACCCCCAGTAATGTCCCAGGAAACTGGCTTCTTCAGCTCTGCTATTCAAAGAACAACATGTCCATGACCTCCAGCTGGGGCATTTGCAGCCTCTTTACACGCAGGCAGAGACAGAACTGAGGAAGAAGGACGAATCAGTAAGATGTTAGGCTAAGGGACGGGGAAAAGCCTTCTTCCAACAGCTGCTGAATGCCTCCCTGATCATGTCTTCCAGCCCTTTCACTGATCCCTCTCAACCCTTCTTTTCCATCTGTCCTGAGCATCGCATGGATCCTTTCAGCCCTTTCATCTCCCCATCCTTTTGATTTTCCCTAACCAAGGTTCCAAATAATCCCCAAACAGCCAAAAGTCTTCACTGTTGTACCTTAGGTCTCTGCCCTCTCACCTTCTCAAAAATGCCCTTTGCTGTAGCCACAAACTAAAAGCATAATTTTCAGGGCAGTTTGCCCTCATTTTTGAAGCCACAGAATTAGTTCTGCCTGCACTGCTGAAAAACCTTGAGCCAGCTCTAGAGTCATGGCACAATGAAACAGACAAGGACATTACATTTACGAATTGGGCTTGTCCTGAGGGACAAATTTATCTTTCTTATAACCTCCCTGAAGTCACAATAGAGAAAACATAGCCCTAATTAATCCAGCCTGCTTGCATTACAAGAGATAACACGGCCTAGAGAAATGCATCTGACTCAAAGAAGCAGGAGGGTCATGGTCTTCCATCACTTTGTGACTGACTTGATCACTGCTGTTGAGCTGCATTTATAAACTCAAATTGTAGGACTTATGCTTCAGGGTCTGGATTCTCAGCTCAGATGGGCAACCATGTGCAGGCTACACTTTTGCAACTAAAGCTATGTGAATCCACAGTGGCTTCACTAGTTTTCTGCTGAGGAGTGGAAAGAATTTACATTGAAAGGCACTGAGTGAACTGCAGGCTCACAGTAACACAGATGTCCTCCAAAGGTCTCCTTGGCTGTCCTTCAGCTCCTATCCTGTTCTTCCTCGGGAAAACTGCTTCCTTGTTATAAATCACGCAGATCTCCAGCCCTTCCCTCTACACTCCGGTTCCAGCTCTTCCCCTCCTTTCCCATGCCTCAAACAAAATGTTACCAGAAACATTAAAAACCATTGAAAAACATATTTTACCTTTTTAAATGAGAGGAACATAACTGAGTTCTATAAGGACAAGAACAACAAGGGAAGGCAAGAGAGGAGCCCCACAAGAAATTATTTGGCCTCTCCCTCTCCTGATCTCTGCACAAATATTTAACTGAGTGGCATTTGTGATGAAGATTTATCTCATAGTAAAGTTCTGACAGCTGGTTGGACAGATCCATAGGTAACAGATCTCAGATATGTTTATATCTACTTAATTAAGTCTGCATCTATTTAATTAAAGAGTGAAATATTTGAAAACTCTGCAAATTGTGCAAAGAATTCACACCTAGCTAACAAAGCAACTCTGACGGGCCACCAGTGAGTGCTCTGTTCAGAAACTTTTGGGAATTTCACATACTAATGTGTATGTAACCCAGGAGAACGCAGCTATCATAGGATGAAACTGCAAGGATTTCAAAGAACCTTTCTCAGTGGGTCCTAGCAAGCTCTGGGACACAGTTGCAGTAGTGATGCTCCTGAAGTGAACAGAGAGACTTGTGTAATTCAGTTGAGAATGCTCCAAGAAAATGCTGCTGTCACTACACAACTCTCATGTACCCACCAGCTGTCTCCCTTTGGAAAAGACAATCTTGGTTTTCTAAAAGCAAAATATTTACAATTGTTCCAGTCTGTCCCTCCAGAATTCTTCCCCCCTTGCATATGGATTTTCCTGAAGCTGCAACACAGGGCTCTGATGATCTCTCCAACTGTCTCCATCATTAGATGTCAGATGTTGGCATTCACAGCAGCGCAGGCTTCTAGACATAGACTGACACCAGCACTTCAGTTGATTGACTTTCAAGTCAAACACACATGGTTACACACTAAAGATTTGGTGGAACTGTCTGATACAAATAAGCATCCTGAAAAGACACAGATAACTGCACAGAACTAACCTGGAAATCTCATAAGGACAGGCTCCACAGCCCTTCTATGGTTTGTGAAGGCCAGTGTGTTTGCTCGGGCTATTAAGTCTTAAATCAATTTTTCACTAATATGATCCCAGTTATTTCACTAGGGTTGTCCTTGACTAAGGATTCAAGGGCATGCCAAGGAGGAGTGGATAGACTCCCTTAGTTTCCTCTTGGCAAAAAGCAGTAACAAAGAAAACCAACTACCCACATTTTCAGAGCTTTAAATACTTCTCCGTGACATTCAGTTCTGAAAGCACGCAAAGGTTTGGGAACAAGCCTTTTTCTTCTTAGCTATTTGTAATTCCCCTTCTTATTGCCATCCCCTAGTTTTTTGAGCAATTACCTCACATTTTATTTCAATCTCTCATCATATCTCTACGCTGCCTTACCAGTTTGCTCCCGTTTTGGCCCTGAGCTGTTTGACGTATGCCATGCCCCAGAGAGATTGTCCTGGTTTAGTCATCATTTCTACATGTATCAAGCTTTGGCATCCATCCAGGGAGCAGTAATGTCACCATATGGATTGGCTGGCTAATCACAGGCCAAAAATACCGTATGTTGTTACTGAGGAGTTCTGAGGGCCAAATGCCCAAACATATCCAGGCTCCAAAACAGATCACATGGCAGACACTGGTACCTAAGACAAGCCTGGGGCAGACTTAAGGTCGCAACCTCCAAAGCCATCCTCTTAATCTGACATCCAGCTCTAAAGACACGCCTTCATTTGACATGACATTTCTTTGTGCACATTCCTCACAGCAGAGTTTTCTGTCCACACATGGCAAAGCCATCCTGTCTGAATTGCCCCTGAAGTTCTGACCAAGCCCCACTGGAAGCAGATTACAGGTAGACAACCACCACCTTGCCTGGGAATCTCAGCTAGGGTAGAGCTGGAAAGGCTCTCAGGACAAGTTAGTTTCTCAAATAGCATTAAATTCATCACAAAACATTAATCTCAAGTAGGTCATGGCTCCATTTACTCAGAAACTCGTGCCAAGAAGTTCCCACAATTAAATGAAAATCCACTGACTTCCGTCAGATTGTACTGGCAACTTTAAACCCTCCACTAGTTAGAATCTAGTTCCTTTGCTTAAACAGGAGACCTAATCGCCTGGCTGTAGTATGAAAAACAACTGTGGGGCTGGAGTATCCTTTGCATTTTATAAGAAGATTGTGGGATGATTTAGGTCTTCTAGGTACAGGAAGAGGAAGACACCATTAGCCAAAGTGTTTTTTCTACCCACACTGAGCCAATCACAGATGGTTTTTCTCAGATAAGAAGTCACTTATGCCAAGCTGACTTGGTCTTGACTTTGAGCAGAGCTTATTATGAGCCCTCTGATATGCACAGAGCAAACTTGAATCTTTCTGGTCAAGTCTAAAGATTTCAATATATGAATAGAATGGATGGCATACACTAACCTTTATTCTTTTGCTGGACAATTTGCAATGAGTAAAAAAACAGAAACAAGGACTGGTTGCTAAAACATTAGCAAGAACAGAAAACAAACAAGAATACTTTTCTCTGGATATTTCCAATGAAAAAAGATGATTTTTCTCATTTGCAATGAGGGTGGCATTTAACCTCAAACTGGAGTTGTACATTCTGACATTTACTCTACAATACTGGGGAAGATGAAGGGCAGAGAGAAGGGAAACTGTCGATGTTGAATGATCACATATTGACAACATGGCATTGTTGTGCTTGGGGAGGGGCAGAATTAGGGACCCACCACTGGCACTGCTAGGCCTGGGCTGCTTTCTGGCCTCCCAAAAACTGCCAGCAGTGTGGTGGAACTATCACTTGACTGCACACAAGGTTCTCACAAGTGGCTAATGGTTCAGCACCATCTCCTCAGATGATTGCAAATGCATCCATGCTCCTCTGAGATTCAATAAAAGCACAGACTGGCAGGGAATTATGAAAATATCTTTTCCTCTTACACCCTGTCATTCACTTTGTACCCCAGGGCTGACTGAGGGAATCATCTTCATGCCAGCTGCAGAACTAGAAGACCTGCAGCACTGTAAGACTTATGTCAATGACAAAGAGCATCCCCAACATGGATATGGGACTCTGTGTATGTCCCACTGTAACTTAGAGGTGGACAAAGCAATTAAGTGGGATATTTTTTCCCTTCCCTGCCTCCCTTGTCCATATATTAGTCTGTTGTTATGGGGAGAAGAGCTCCAGGTGTCCATCAAAAGGAAAAAATTTTGCTGCTGTACATAATGCAAGGCTCCATGCCAAGTGCAGTACAGGTTCATCAATTTGGAATTCATTTTTAATTCTCTTTCATTCTAGAATTCTGATGAGGAGATATTGCTGTCCTTCTTTCATACTTTTCTTTGAGGCAACAAAATGATCCACCACTGCAATGCTGTCAGCTGTAACAGCCTTACAGTAACAGTAAAAATTTAGGTTACAGTAACAGTTTATAATCCATTAATCCACTAATGAGAGGGACCTTGTGTTGAGAGGATATAAAAGGTGTCCTTTTTTTACCCCCTCAAATTAAATTCCCCCCATGATCACTAAATTTCTTGCTTTGTTACCTTCCATGGAAAACCAAACAATTCTACCCCAAATCCTAACCATCATTTTCAAGTGAAATTATTAAAATGGTTTTTGTTAGCTCTGTTATAGGAAGACTAAGTTTATTTTTTTTTTTTTTTTTAAATCACAAACTCTCTTCAAAGCTGTTAGTCTTTGGCTGTAATTTGTGGCATAACATGTGATATCCTCTAAGACAACAGACTGCAACACCAGCGGGACTGAATTGAAATATATTACTTTCACAGCCATGTATATAACCACCTAAAGGTCATGGAATTCTCTATACAGGCACATACTGAATGATGTGTATATGCAGCAGCCTGGAACAGGAATTAGAAACCTTTCAGAGAGCAGAGTGTGATTTCTGTGTATCTCTGTGATCTTCAGAAAGGAAGCCCTGGGCGGAGATTTAATCACATGTCATTGTCTGTTATGCATTCATAAAAAGATGAATAATTAAGGCAATTCAAGGAAACCTATCATCAGCTGAGAGGAAAAGACTATTTTTCTGAAGCATACAAATTCAGTCTTTTATGACAAAATGACTACTTAAGACTTAAAACTCTAATCATGACCATTTGCTTCCTAAAATATCCACCTCCCTTTATCTGCACATTGAACTGAAAACACAAATCTCTCGAAATGTCTCTGCTCTCTAAAGGGGTGAACGTATTTTTTTTTCCTTTCCCAGTTCTGCAGCCAGGTACTGGGGGCAGCATTTCTTCTCTCTTGGTGTCAAGCAAGTCACCTTGGGCACAGCCCGACCCTGTTCCTGCCTGGGGCGCTGGCACAGGGGCAGCTGTGAGGTGTCCCCGCACCCCTTCCTGCAGGGCCATACAAACAAGCCCCCACCACACCCTGTCGTCAGGAAGGTGGTGCTAATGGGAGATGGTTTTGAAGGTTTAATATAGCCTCTGCAATACCTTTCAGAAGAGGAAAGGGGTGCCCATCTTACTACAGCTGAAAAAACAAAGAAAGGAGGGAGAAAAAAATAAGCTATTTCCTCTAAGTTCCTAATTTTTATTGCACTTGCCAGCCACAAGCACAGGGTGCCCTGTCAGAGGGTGGGAGGGGAGAAGTAATTCAGCTCTGTGCTGCTGGGACTTGGTTCTCTAGGGGAACTCAAGGCTTTGGGCTCAGGACCATTTTTACAGTCCTTATTAATGAAAATAGTTTTGACAGGACATAACTAAGCTTGGCCAGGCATCCAGGTATCTTCAGAAGGGAGCTGGCAGGCTGGCAGCCCTGCCTCTGAGCTCTGCAGCCTGAGGACAGCGTCAACCCGTGTTTTCCCAATTTCTCCTGCCTCTTCTTCCATCCTCCATATCGTGGAGCAAGAGCCATCTGCACATCTCTTTTGCCACTGGAGTAGCTGGGTCCCTTCAAGACAGGACAGCTACGGAAGCTGTGGGGATGTGGATGTGAGTCCCTGTGGCTCTATGCGGGGCTGTCCGAGCGTCCACACTTTGTTTTTAGTCCCTCTCCCGTGGCACAGACCGGACCAGTGTCAGTGCATATCCAGACTGCATCCAGCAGCAAGGAATGGCCAATACCTCTTCCACTGGGGAATCCGCTACCCAGGGATGCTTCTTCTCTGCCTGGAGAAGTTCTCAAGCAGCAGGTTAAATGGGTTTGCTGATCAACTGCAGTGTACTGCAGAGCAGAGTGGAGACCACAGAGCAGGGACTGGGGCTCACCCTCCCCTGTGGAAGCTCCGAGCTGCACTGGGCAGGGACAGCAAACTCTTGTGCCACACAGCCCATTACATACCACGTACAATGAACACCTTCCTCTGCGGCGTCAGACACAAAAAGACCCTCAATTAGTATCTGGAGAAAAATTACACTGAAATCATTGTACTGGCAAGTGAAGCTGCATCAGGCAGAATTAAAGCTTTAGCAGCCTTTTTACTAAGCTAAGGGCCCCCTCACTCGGGGCACAGCAGGCAACCAACACCACCCACAGAAGCGTGGTAAACCTTGGCATGGAAAAACAGCAATGTCAAAGCTGTTTCTCCTCGTGTTCATCTCAAGCTCTGTTTTGTTTAGCAGGGAGGTTGCCATTCCCCTTCTGCTCCAGCCATGGCCAAGCAAGCCCAGTTGAGCCTCCCCAGCCGAACTTCTGGTTCAACACTTCCTTCAGGAGTTTGTGCTGTCAGATTGGAAGGGTGGGCTCAGGAGGATATGGGTGGGACGCAGTGGCAGCAAGGAAACCCTTGTTCGCAGCTCATTCGGGGAGGAAACGGGCACTGATCCCAAGGAAATTGTTTTGTGTTCCTGAGCAGCCGCTGGCGGGGGGGCAGGTGCCGGTGCAGCCGGGCGGCCCTTTCCCGATGCAGCGGTGCTCCGGCACGGGCACAGAGCCCTGGGACACGGGCACGGAGCCCTGGGGCACAGCCTTTCGTGCCGGGCTGCTCAGGCTGCTCTGGACAATGTGCCCCCCATGCCCCCGGGGACAGCAGCCCGCTCAGGCTCCCTGCTAGCAAGTGTTGCTCACCCCACCCGAGTTTCAGCACAAGGGGTAAGCACAGGGGTCCCGGCCAGCCCTTCCCTGCTCTCAGCTTCTCCCAGAAGCACTGCCACACACTCCAAAGCAGGAATAAAAAAGGGGGACCTGCCCTTTGTGCAAACTACTTTACCACCCCAGCCGGCTCCCATCTCTCCTTCCCCCACCGCTCTGTCCTTGCCCCTCCACGAAGGTGACTTGGCCACACTCCTGGTACTGACCCAGAGATGTCACAGACACCCCATGCAAGCCTGAAGGTACAGCCACCTCTCAGAGTTTCTCCTGGAAATAAGCAGGGGTATATATTGTCACTTGCAGTCTGGAGCAGGCTGCAGAGGGGCCCCGTGACTCGCTCCAGGGGGCATTAAACATAACCTGCAAGCCCACAGTGTGGAGCAGGGAACAGGGCGGGAGCTCTCAAGGAAATATTTTGCTGAAAACAAAACTTTCAAAGCCTTTCAACAGCAGAGCACCGAAAATAGACTTCAGACTCCAAGGGAGGGGGAATTGGAAAAGGTTAGAAGCGGGGGAGAGAGAGAAAGAGGGAAAGATCAAACGATCGACGACAACCCTGGGGAAAAAGGGGGCGCAGAGGTTGCCAAAGATTTTTTAAGTCCATTTCCTGCAGGAGCTGGAGACGAGGAGGGTCAGTTTATTGCAGTTTGGCCTGAGCAGAGAGCTCTGCAAGAGGCTCTTCAGGCTCACTCCAAACACAGCCATTCATTACCCACTGCTGCATCCTTCAAAACAGGAAGCGTTGCCAGAGCATTAATTTATCTCTTAATCGCCGTCCTTTTGTTGCTGTGAAAAATGTTTAGTCATAGATTTAATTCCTCTCACTCCACCCCCCTACATCCCGACCACCTCTGATCACAAACACCATGAAGAGACAGGGCTTGATGGCTTTTCTGATGGTTTTACTACAATTTAACTTTCAGAAGATCAGCTAACTTGCTCACAGATTCTATTGAAGAATCCTGCATAGCAACAAGAGAGCTGCCTCTGGCTCAAAGTGGGAGTGTAGTTCTTTGGGATTTCGCCTTGTCATTATTATTTCTCGCTCTTGTTATTGTCTCCAGTCTATCCTCCCCAGCCCCAATTTACTTTAAACAGATGTCTTATTTGTTCATAGCATGCTGAGGATTTGCCCTGGCAGAGAGATCTTTTTTTGTATTTTGTTTTGCCTTTTTTTCCCTTAAATCTGTTTTAAATTTTGAGAAGAGCCCATGAAACAATAGCAGATGTGTTGTAGCTGCAATTAATTGGTTAATTAACATAATTCATGTATTGCATTTTAGGTTTGTGTTTCTTATGCAAGCGAGTGGGGTGGGCATGAGCAGTGGGGAGGAAGAGAAACGCTTGTTGGGGAGGTACAGGGGGGGTCCCAGCCATGGGTCCCCCAGCCAAGGCGCAGGAGCAGTGGGGAGAAGGCAGTGTGAGGAAGGGGCCACACGTTTCAGCAAGGGCCAAGTGACTGAAGATGCAGCCAGTGGTGAACACAGGAGTCTGGGCTGCAACAGCTTCCTGGCAACATTTCCCATCAGGCATGCGCCCAGAGGATGGTGGGGTGTATGGATAAGGTCTGGGAGGCAGGGATTCAGATGCCCTAGGACAGATTAAGCCTCCAAGACACCTCTTGAAGGAAAGCAGAGGGATGCGTGGATGACCAGTCCATACCACCAGGGCCGTTAGGATACACCTGGGATGGAACCACTCCCCACCAGCCCCAGGCCAGCTCAGCATCAGGCTGCCCCATACTCAGAGCTTGTGTCCCAACCTACCCGAGCCACAGCCAGGGCAGACAGGACCCTTCTGTCTCCATGTGCCCCACCAAACACCCCCACATCTCCTCTGAAGCCGTTCATCAGTGAATGTCTGCCCTGTGGTGAACAGCCTCAAAACCTCGGTGACCTCTCAGCTGTGCGCTGTCTGCAGAGCCCAGGACGCCAGCGCTGCCACCCAGGCAGGCCAGCCATCCTTAGACGTGATTATTGTTCCTTGGTATGGAGCCCCGCCAGGCGACACGGTTCCGGCTGGGCTGCACGCCCGCCCAGTGGGAGGGTCAGGGTCTGGCCCTGAGTGTTAACAGCCCTCCATGTCTCCTACTTAAAACTTTTTCAAAGTCCTCCTGTGGCTATTTCATGTTGGTCCTGGCTGCTGTCATCCTTTGAGTGTAAATGCTCCCAGTGTCTTCAGAGGCAGCTGTGTCTACAAGCCACCAGGGTGTATTCTGCAGCCCCAAAAATACCCTTTGTGACTTAGCCTGCACCACCCTCAAAACATTAAACAAGTACTGAGCTCTCAAGACAGGTACAATGCCCATGACCATTCAGAGCAGACTTTCTGGCTGCAGTGTGGTGAATTTTCTTCTCTTGGCTTTTGCATGGGGCTCAAGAGTAGAGGCTGCAAAGAGATGCCAAAGCAACATGGGGCCCAGTTCTAGTTCTAGCTCGGAGTAGCTGAATGACACAAGGAAGGACAGGGCTGGTGACTCTGAGGCAAATTTGGACTGGATCCTGCAGCAAGCTCCAGGCAGGCAGACAGCATCCACCCAGAGCTCCCCGACTGCCCAAGGCTGCCCACGCTGTGCTCAGAGCAAGACCAAGACTTTGGCTCTTCTTTACAAGAGCCTAAGTGAGACTTGAGGTTACTAACTACACTGCAAGCATTTTTGAAACAGCATTGTCCTTAGGAAACTTCAGAGCAGTGGTAGAAGCATCTTTTATGCACTATGGCTTATAGCTATCAGAAGGACAACAGCAACTTCAAAAAGCCATTTTTATTATAAAAATAGATATTTTTCCTATAAAATTTACAGTAGAAATGCATCCCAACAAGTTGTTCACAAAAACAGAACAAAAAACCCCTCAAAGTGCTCAGATGAGAACAAACGATACTGCTAATTGCAGTGTACAATGCCAGATATTGGCATTTAACTCCAACTATGCTAAATGCAAATGTCAGATGGAATGACACAGTCCGGCTTCATCACCCAAGGCATAATTTCCAAGCCAGGCTTAGACGGATCCAAATTTCCTACATTTTTTTCTTTTCTTCTCCTGTGGCAGCAGATGAGTGCGGAGAATGGAACTATTTAGCCTTCAAAAAGGCAGAGAATGGGAACCCACAGAGGTCCTGGTTCATGCTTGACTAACAAATTACGGTAAAAACACAACATCACTAGCAGGGCTATTGGAGAGAACTATACCCAGAAGAAGTCCTTAGAAGAGGCTAAAAAGAAAATCCCATTTAAACTAAAAGGGAAAATGTTATTCAGTGCAGCATTTTTCTACTTATTTCCTTCTGGGTTGTTTTTTTTCCTACCATATTCAGTTTCTGTTCTTCTTTTCTCTTAATTTGGAGGCTGCAAAGTTGCCAATTATTCTTTTATTCCTTTTTTTTTTTTTCCCTACAATGTCAGCAATATTTGGTACTTTTCTGGGATCCAGAGCACCTGGATCAGTGGGATTAATGAATATTAGCTAAATTCAGACAGGGAAGAAAGAGGCATTTAGCCTTTGTGGTGGAGGACAGAGCTCAAGCTTGCCATGCACCTCAGAGAAATAGCTATACCAGTGAACCAAGTAGCCTGTAAAGCTCAAGAGCCAGAAGCAACCAAGAGGAACCCCAATGCTTTAACGTTTTGTTATTGCACATTATGATTTTTAAGGCAGCTGAAACAGCCAAGGTGGGAGGGAGAGAAGCTGAGCCATGATTTATGGATACTTTGGGCTTGTATTACTGGCATCATTAATCACAACTGCTGATAAATTAATCCACCTTCGAATTTGTGTGCAAGATGCTCAGCTGAAAGTAGAGGAAATACCAGTGTTTCACATAAGGTGCTCTTATAGCTCACCTCAAAGTGCTGGGTTTGAACCTTAAGCAACCTGGTATTTTCTCCTGACAAATGCCAGCCAATGGTGAGGACAATCCAGAAAGTGGCTGCTGTCATAAAGAGGGTCCCAGGACATGAAACCAGGGAAAAGGATGGAGCCAACCACAGTTTAGCACTATGGTGGCTAATCAAAAACTCACCTCTGACCCAGGCTGGATCCTGCACTCCAAACAACCATGTTTGAACTTTTTCCAAACCAGCTTCCTCCAAATCTTTGAAGGACATTCCTTACATTTTAATGAAGGCCACAAGTTTTCATTTCTCAAGTACTCAGAGACAGAATGAAATTACCACATATGGGAAGGATGAAAAAGCAGTTGCTTAGCTGTGGTGAATTTCTAATGATGAATATAGAAAATGAGAATTTAGTTCATTCACATATCCTTCATGATAACTGTATATATATGATAACTCCAACAGAGGAACCTCAGATGGTTCTGAGAAAACTTTTCAAACCACATTTTATTCATAAAGATAATTTTACATCATTTAAAAATATTTTAGTGGCTCTTCCTGACCTCTAGAAAATCACACTTGGGATAGATAAATTGTCAAGCTTCATAAACAGGAGGAAATAAAAAGTGATTAGAATATGTTGATTTAAAATAAAAACAAACTGTCCAATGCATCTTTACATGATTATTTGTCAGTTAATTCGGTGGCCTATGCAGAACACCTGAAAATGTGGTTTAAAAATTCCCTTGAGCTATAAAACTGAGAAAGAAATTGTCCTTTTACCTAAAGATTTTGGTGGTTTCAGACCTTAAGCCTGTGACTAATTCAGGGATGATTTTCATCTATCCTACAATTCAGAATGAAAAAGTGCTATATGTAGAAAGACAGACAGAAGCACCTATTCTGACAGGTTGATTTGCAAAAATAATGGTGTCTGTTTGAAAATGATCAGACTTTTTGATTGCTAGAAGCAGTCCCATTAGGAATGCATTAGCAAGCAGAGTGCAGCTGAGGTGGTCAAAGGTGCATCATAAATGCAATTTTTCTTATCAATATCACTTTCACGTATATGGTGTCTAATGTTCCTATACCTATGGGTTCCCTGGGTATGAGTGTGAGGTGTAGAGAAGTAAGTCCAGCTCTGCTTTGATTTACTACTATACAGCTATTGAAATTACTAGTTCTGTAATTGGAATAGTGTAATATGGCTAGTTCACATAATTGGAAGCAGAAGTCGATGTGGCATGCATCTACTTCGAAATGTAAACTCCATTGTGTGAGTGCCATAATTTCTATAGTATCATTTTGTATTTCAAGCCCATAGGTTGCAAGTTGTTATCTATAGAGACGGATAGATAAATCGATTGATAAATTGATCAAATGATCAATCTTGCTTTCTTTTTTATTGTCCAGGAAGTCAGAATGCTTTTTCTCAAATATTTTCCACTCACTGCTGCCCTCCCTCTTGAGTACATGTCAGTGAATTGAGTCTGGTATTTCCTCAATTAAGATATCTAAAGTGAAAGCAGAGACAGCCATGCTCCCACTCCCTGATTTTGACTCTTCCAGCCCATTTTCCCATACACTCTTCCCTGTCTCCTGCAGTGGCACCAGCATTTACAGCATGGTGAAGAGGAGATGAAGCTCTTTGCTGATCCTACATTCAGGCCTGCAAACAACCAGGTGCCATTGTATTCATGTGCTTGCTCGGGAGTGAAAGCACCTTACCTTTCCAGGAGAGTAAGGTTGCTCAGACTTTGTCACATCCCCTCCTCTAGCTGCAATGCACCGAGAGTAACACAGCAGTGTAAGGAGGCAATTCCCTTCCATGAGGATGGGATTCACCCAGGGACCCTTCTTTAATGCGAAATCTTCATTTGTCATCATTGCCAGTTAAATATTCATTCCTGTTTTCCATCAGCAAGTGAGAGCAGCATGAGGTTTCCTTTGAGCTCTGGGGCAAAAGAGTCATGGAAATTGTCAACACAGGGCAAGAACGGTTTTATGAACAGGCCAGGTCTCAGCAATCTAAAATGCCAGTTTTCTTTTCCCTTCCTCTTCTTCTGTTGCAAACTGTCTGCCATCCCATTTTATCAACCCCATGCAGCCCTGGGCTGTGCTGGCCTTTCTGGGCTCTGCAGGGACAGTTACCACATGCCCGCAAACTCCTTTCCAGGTTCCCAGGACCTCAGCAGTTCTTTTAAAGGAGCTGCTTTTCATGACTTGAAAGTAAATAGACATAATTTCTAATCCCTTGAGCTGCAAAGTTATGGAGAGTTTAAAGCCTGCTGCTCCAACAGCAAGTTTAGCAGTCCATTAGAAGAGATGGGTGTCCCCAGTTATCTGACCTTTCAGGAAATTGAAGCATCTCTTCTGCTGACTCTTTCATTGCCCCCAGAGAGCCACTGATGAGATCCGGACGTGGAATGGAGGAGCAAAGAAAAGCTGTGATTTGCTTTCATTATTCCAGGGAGAAGAGAGACGGGCGGCAGAGCTGCTGCACCTTGGAGCTGTGTGCCTGCCCTGACTGCGGTCCAACACAGTGCAGCACATCCATCGACACCAGTTTGAGGTGTCCAAGGACCTGGCCCTCTCCATGGAGCTGTGGTGGGAGGATGTGACTCAAAGGGAACGGGGGAGAAGGGAATAAATGTCAGGATTGAATCTTTGAGGACTGTGTACTTTGTTCAGGCCGCCGAGGACTATATTTGGGATCTTCAAGGCACAGGTACATTACTTCTCCATCTGCACCAGCCCTGGAGGCATTTTAACATGCTGCTGGCTTCTGCCTCTTCTGGGGCTCTTCCCACATGATAGGCTGCCTTGCTGACTGATACCACCCGGCATAGCTGAGCTGTTCCAGCCAGAGGTGAGGGTACTCCTGCCTGTACTCCAGCTAGCCTCTGCCAGCATTATGCCCATCATTGCCCACTCCCTCTCCTTCTTTGCCCGGGAAGACACACCATTTTCATCCACACGACAGAACTGAAGATAGTCAGAAGACTGAAGCCAGGAAGACTCTTGCCCCACATTTCTCCTATGCTTGGATATTCAGGGTGAACTACAAATCTCGCCTTCAGAAACCCTTTCTGTTGATTTAAAAGGGCTGCTCCTGCCAGCGGATGTTTTATTTTGGAACAGTCTGGTACATGATAATTAATGTTAAGAGGCCATGTTTCCCTGGTGGGCAGTAGCTTATATCAGGAGCACTTCCATGTCCTGTGCTGGGAAGGCATTGGGATCAAGGCACTGCCCTTCAGGAGTAGGGAGGGTCAGCTCCTGGCCTCGCAAACACCTCTGCCAGGCTGGCAAGGAGTTTGCCATGGGGCAGCCTAATTGAATTAAACAAACACTAGCACCAGGGTGAGAGAGGCACAGAAGGGCACCCCCAATCGCTGAGGGACACTAGTGGGTGCATTTATTAAACCAACATCGATAAAACCTCTGACCCTTGACTCTCCCAGCCTGGATAATGCCTTACTTCTTTTTTGCTGTCTCACTTCCCCATGAATTTCTCTCTTCTTTGTCCTTAGCTGATGTTTACTTTGCCCCAGGATTCATGTTCCTCCCTGGCTCCATCTTGCTGGCTTAGGGGATGGAGATGGAATTAGCAAGCTGGGTTTTAACCCTGCCTCCTTTCACATTCCCCATCAAGCACATCTGAGGGACGTGACGTGACCCTCTCAGGTCACATTTTAGCTGTGCAGGACACACAAATCTAGTCTGAACCCATGGGGTAATCTCCTTGTAGAGCTTCTAGAGAGAAAACTCTTGTCCACAAAAAGATTCACCCATCCAAAATCAATCTTCTGGTCATGTGCACACACCCATGCAGGAGTGCACCACAGTGAGCCACCCTCCAGTTCCACCCACCTGACCTCTGCATTGACACACCTGGGTGTGCACATGGTCACTCCAGTCCCCCGCCAAAGTATTTTTGGAAGGAAAAAGATAAATGCATTCAGAGAAGATCATCTGGCCACTCTAGAGTTGGGGCTTTAGTTTTGGGGTACTGAAGGATCTTTCAACATCTAAAGTGCCATTTTTAGTGGAATCAGCACTAGAAAACTTCAAGGGAGGGATTTCAGTGCAAGAAGAGTCAAATCAATGTTAAAAGATTATGAAAAGCTCCAACCAATAAACACAGCATGAGAGGGCTGTAATAGTCAGAAGAAAGTATAGCCACTGCACCTGTATTATTCTGCTATATAAACATTTTCCAAGGCCTGGTACCAAGTATATTAAAAATGATGCCAGATTCCCAGGGCCCTTTGTCCTCCCAAAGCCTCCTCCCCGCTCAGCTGGCTCTTTTGGCGATGCTTTCAGCCTGGCTCTTCACAGGCGCCACAAGGAACGGCGGGCTAAAAACACCCACAAACACCCAGGCTCTGCCCTACAGGGAGGGACGGGGAGCAAGCAGGGGAGGTTGCTGTTGTTTCAGCTTTACCATGCAATCAAGAGCACTACTCCTGCATTGCACTTGCCCAGAGGCATTGCCCCCTCCCAGGAGATTCGCTCAGTTCCAGCACTGATGATATTCAGACCTCTGTCTCTTTTTCTCTTAGATATAAAAGCATGTAGGAACCTACAGGGAGTCAGAAGTTCACAGACTGTCTGGTACTTGCTTGAATTGATGTGAACCTCTGCTGTGGAAATTTTTCTGGGACATGCTTTCTCATGAGCACGCCACACTTTCAGTCTGGGTGAAAATACCACAAGAATAACCTTTCTCATGGTATTTCAGTATTTATTTTCTGGTTCCTGTCCAACCCTAAATCAGGAAGTGCAGAAGCGTGAGAAAATTTTATAAAAAGAAAAAAAGAAGTTAAATAATGGGTTTTAAGTCTAGAAAAAGTTTCTGTTCTGCTTGAGCCCAAGGCAAAAGTTTGTTCTTGTTTTATTCCAACAGGTTCATCCATTTTTAGCTGCTCCTGCAAGAGCTGTCACATCATTGTGAGGCCATCAGCAGAAAGGCCAGGGGAAGCCCCGAGCCTTGCTCTTGACTTCTGATGTGCTACAGACTCATTAGCCAAGTCACTTAGGCATTGTGAGTGTGCATTCCCAGCCTCTCCATGAAGATTGTGAATATTTAGCTTGTTTTGACAAGTTCTTCAAGATTCTTGGGTGAAACCTCCTATGCAAGTTTAAAATTCTTTCCAAAAATTAATATCTCTATGTTTTTTACCCGTTACAAGAGTAACTTGTAGCCTGTATGTACCCCTTTAAGTCTTTAAACAGTGGGATCCTTTCATAGTGACTTAGGATATGATGTAATGTCTATGCATTGTTAACGGGACCAAAGTGTAATAAACATTCATTTTAATGAACAAAGCAAAGAGATGTAACTCAGAAGACCCACGGGGAGATGTGTTGTATAGAGCTGCCATGTTTGCATACATGCTTTTCTGACTGCAGTCAGCTTTAACAAGGGTAAAATACTATTGATGTTAAATCACATGTGGGTTTTTGTTGTTGCGGGGTGTTTTTTTTGTTGTTTTGTTATGTTGGGTTTTTTTTTTTTCTTAAATGAGCCTCAGAATTGCAGGGGTGTTCCTGAAGACATAATGGCTACATCTGTACTAATAAGCTAAATGTGTCCAGGACTGTGCAGTGGCCCCAAGGCCAACTGGCATGGAAAGCCTACCTCCATGCTATTGAGCTCTCCTTGTCTCCAGAACAGCAGGGCCACATCCAACCCACCTCCTGGGAGCTGGCGCTGGCTGGCTCTGACTCCAGCACTGTGCCAGGAATTGTTTGGGAGAGCATTAGCTGGCACCAGGCTCGGCCATGCCAGAGACCATTCGAACAATTAACAGCGCAGACATGCAAGTGCCAGGGCCTGGCATCATTCCCTGTCACTGCTCGATTTATTAATATCAAGTAGCCATGTGGCCTGCAGAGCCTTTATTGCTGGTGACAGTACCAGGAAAGGAGAAAGTTGGGGTTACTTTTGCAAGGCTGGCAGATAGAAAAAAACAGGCTGCTTGGGTTCTTTTCTTGTAAACTCCACATGCTTTATATGGAAATTATTAAGAGACAATCAAAGTGGGAGCCTGCAATGCTGCCTTGGCAAAGCTGCTTTTCAGCCTTGTGGTGTTTTGAAAAAGGCTTCACGCTCAAGAGTGCTCAGTACTAAAGAATACCTGGTCAAACTCATTTTTCTTATTTTTATTTGAATAAAGTGATGTAACCAGGACAACATATTGTTCTTACAACTCCACCGCATCCCATGAAGTCCCTGGAACGTCATGGCACCGTATTTAGTTGCAACTAAATAACTAGGACATCTGATGCTACCACATGTGAATCCTTTACAAATAAAAAGTCTAGCCTAAACTCCTGTGCTTCACTGTTGTTTGAATGATGTTCAGTTAAAACTAAATGGAGCTCTAGAAACCTATGTTCTTTCTTTCATGTTTTCCTAGAAAAAGTTTGCAAGTAGTACATAGAGATCAGATTAGAGATCAGATAGAGGAGGTTATTGTGCTCCTAAGTCATTTTTTTCCAGAAATTTCCTAGCATTAGAGAAAATTATCAGTACCACAGGTGTACAGCAGAAGCATGTCTTTGATGTATTATTTGCATATCTAGTGAGAGCATTAGGTTATCAAATGCTAAACAGCTCTTTAACACCTTCCATATAGTTGAATATGAGAAACCTGCCCATCCAACCCAACACTTCACATCATTAGCATATAAAAATTTCAGTCTTTCCCTTTCTTGCTGGAAAATGAATGCTCAATCACTCGAAAGAGAAACTGCTTGACTTTCTCTTGTTGACACAGCACTGGACTGAGAGGCTAAACAGGCTTCTGAACCCTCCCATAAAAAATTGTGTCAAGAAGTGATGGTCCAGGAACAGACAGCTTCATCTACTTATTTCAATGTATGACCCACACTGGAAGACAGCATAGATTCCAAGTCCCCACAAAAAGAAATGTTTTTCTAATCTACAACAGGCGGTTGCCCTGAGGAGCTCCTGGTGGAGCAGGTGCTGATGCTGGTATGGGAGACCCAAGTTCTGCTACTGTTATTGCTCACTAGTTTATTTCTCTTCCTCCCTGCCTCTAGGCTCAGTTCAGCAAAGCACCATGTGCTTAACCTCTCTGATTTCAACAACAATTTAGGCACCAAACCAGTGCTGTAATGCTTTTCTGAGTATGCACGTGCTGTTGGTCAAGCCAGAGGCTGTTCCATACCTGATTTCTCCCAGTAAGAGCTTCTTAGCTGCCTGAACACATACCTAAGCTTGAACATTTAGCCTTCATTTGGAAGAAGAGCCAGGCTTCCAGAAACTGCAGACTGTGAGCTCTTTTATTGGGTTTGCTTTCCCTCTGCTTTCAGTCTTACCTCTATCTGCTTTTCTCACTGGGCCCTGGTCCAGCCAGAACGAGGAGCCTCATGAGCAGAGCTCACTTCAGCCTCACAACCAGCTTTATCCCACTTGAAAGATCCTAGCAGTACTGAAAAGCACCTGGGCTGAACTTGGTGTTGTTTCTAAATGTTAGTCTGAAACGCTGTCTGCTTGAGCTTTAATATTATGGTACTCATGGCATCCTTTTCCTTCTTCACCCACGGCAGGCTGCAGGACTTTTACGCCAGCAAGCTGGTCAGTATGATGTCAGCAGAACACAAAAGGGCATTCCTGTGACTTAGAGCTGACCAGGATGGTCTCTTTTGCCTGGTCCCTGGACCAAGGCAGCCTCTGCAAAGAGTTGCTCGATTTCCATAGTGCATGCACAGCCAGTTGGTGAGCTTTGCCAAAAACTGCATTAATTCTTGGTGATGGCTGCTGCTCTACAAGGAAACAAAAGGCTGCTCTGCAGACACTCAGCCTCCTTGCAGCACTTTGTGGTTGTTTAGCTTTCAATGTGCTTTGCCCCAGCATCTTAGTAAGTTTTTTGGTGCAATAGGAAGCTTAGAAGCCAGAGGAATTCATAAGGCCAGTCCTTGATTCATCCTGTAACCTAAAAATACAGACTGATTCCTGCAGTGGTTATTTTAGTACCAGACAGCAAACTGCTTCCTTGAGATGAAAAGGCTCAAATACCAGCACCCTCCTCATAAACAGGATCTTGAGATACAGGGAGAAGAGTAAGACAATTTAGACTGCACAAGGCTCACACAAATGCAGACACAAAAATACACAAACATGCCAGCAAGGCAAGATAAGCAAGCTCTTCACAGCTCTTCACAGCTCTTCACAGAAATTCCTGCCTGTCATTCCTTCGGAGGAAAAATAAGTAAATAATAATAATAATTTACTCAAAAACATATACATATAAAAATAAAGCAATTAAGCTCTCCCTTTTGTTTCTGCTAGGCTCTTCCTGCACTTGAGAGTTACCAGTCTAAACATGCTCTCCCAGCCGTTCTGCACCTGAAGGAATATGAGTTCATAAAAAGACTGCAAAGATCATGTAGTACTTTAATACAGCACCCAGTGTTCTCCTTGCCTCTCACCCTGGAGGTTGGTCCCAGTTTATATAAGAAGTGAAGGGGGAGGAGGGGGAGAGAGAAGAAAATTAGAGAGAAGAAAATTAGAGAGAAGGTGGTTTTCACAACACAGCGTATTTTCTGTCAGATTTTCTGTCAAAGACACTCCAAGTGTGCATGTCTGAATTGTAAAGAGTTTACATTTTGCAGCCAACCCTGTTGATGGAGCTTCAATAAGGAGGGACACATCTTTGGGGAGTTCTGAAGTGATTTTATGTGCAACTCTTTGCCATTGCCCTTGCTGATGTCTTGAACCAATCAGTGCTACACTCTCTTTCTTAAATGCAGAGTCTCCAGAAATATCTGTGAGGACTCCATGACAGGAAATTTAACTCTCCCTAGCAAACAAAAGCCACGAATTCCAAAAGGACTTTTCTGAAGTAAACTATTCTCAAATGTTTGACTCCCTACTTATTTCCACCACTGGGATTTTAAGGGCAGCCTTTGTGTGTAAGGAAGAGCCATGTGTGTCTGAAACCTGGTGAATCACTGCTCAAAAGAAGGTTTCAAGAGTCCAGCTACTATTTTGAGGTCTGGAAGTAATATGGCTGCAGTGCAGAAGAGGGTAGTGAGAGTTTCCAGCTGAAAAAGTCCTTTCTCATCACTTTCAATATCCTCTTGCTTGTGCTTCACTGAAAATGAGATGCAAATGAATAAGTGAACCTAGGAGGTGTTGAATCTGAAACAATTTTCATAGAGAAGAGAGAGGAGCCAGTAAAGTGAACAGCCAACCAATATTACAGGAAGAAAAAGGGTATGATCTCCACTGTAACACCATTGGAGTCACCAGAGGTGCTCCAAAGAGGAAATGTAGTGGAATTCTCTATGACAAGGGATGCTATCTCAGGTGGGGATAGCTGCACTTTGGTGTTGGGCAGAATGATGCTCATCATGGAGCACAGACTAGCCCCTGTACCTCTGGAGTGCGGGAAGATCAGTACAGTTTGGACAAGCACACACAACTCAGGGACTTTCACACCTCTCAGTCTCCAGTGTTGGGTCAGAAATCTCACAGGCCAATTTTCCTGTTTACTCAGCTACGTTAACCTTTCCTTCCAAGAAATACTGTCATGACAACAAGAGAAATTACCTTTCTTCACACCTCAGAAAGGGTTCAGCACAAGTTTTGTTTGCTCTCATGTTTGGGTTGGGCAGATGTGAGGGTGTTGTTCCTGATTTTATCCAAGCTGGTTGATTCCTGCTTTTGCTTTCGTGTGCCTGTTTTCTTCAGGAGAGCATTCCCTGCAGGAATAAGGTGGCATCTCCCCAGACTGCCTCCAAGCTACCACTGACATTCATGCTGCAACCCATCCTCCATCAGAAGGTGAGCAATCAATTACACATAATCAACAGCTCCTCAGAGCAGATTTTCCAAGAGCCGGTGAAAAATAAGAAAAACACTAATAACTATGTCAGGCTACCCCATGCTTCTTACAAGAAATAAAGCAGATAAAGAGCTTAGTGCCTCAGCTGATAGCTTCTCTCTCACAGGCTCACACAGCAGCCAACAGCCACTTTTCATGTGCCCCCACAGCTGGGAGACAGCTCCAGAGAGGGGGCAGGAGAGTGAGGGAAACTGTCTTGGTTGTTTTCAAGAATGGATGACAAAATGAAGCTTTTCCAGTTAAATCCTTTGCTGATGTTAGGGACAGGCACAAATGCTCTCATGCTGACATCCCACCAAAATCAGAAGCTGCTTCTTGACACTCTCCTGCCTCCCACCCCCCACACCTCTGGCAAGGAGACCAGTGTCCCTCTTCCTAAAATTCAGTGGTGGGGGCAAGGGGGCCACCTGGCCCTGTCAGTGGTAGCAGGGCAGTGAGCAAGCCTACATATGAGCACCTCATTCGTGCACACCATTCGGGATATACATACAACAGGGGCTGAATTTTGTTGGTACAGACTCCCTCTGCTTTGGCTCTTCTGAGCTTGTGAGTACTTTTCCTTTACAATCTGCACAGTGCTCAATCTGTGTAATTTTCAGCACATGCACACAGCATTTTCTGTGCCTGCTGCTTCTCAGAACACTTTGAACAGGCTCAATAAAAACACATTTATGCCAATGTTGGCTTCTTTTGTCAGAGCAGAAATAGTCAAGCTCCATCCCACAGACCTCCTACTGCTCTGCGTGTGCTAGAGCCAGTTCAAGTGCCTCTGCTGTGCCCTGCCAGCAAGCAGGCTCTGCCCTCACATCCTCTTGCTTTCCTTACCACCCTCCTCCATCTTAGGAAATAATTAGCAAAGAAGAATTAATAAAGCAATATGGACTGCACTTCTGAGGCTTCTGACAGCTGTTGGCAGCCACTCTTGTACTCCTGGTGCTGCTCCACTTTCCTAGAGAACCACGTAAGCCTTCCCTTTCAGGTGTCCCCAGCCTCTGCGCACCTGGGCTGAGGTCAGAAGAAGAGGAAGACACCAGTGTTACACCAGCCTCTTGAAATTCCAGGAGTGGGGACCCTACATTTCCCTCGGGGCACAAAAAGCAAGCCTTTGTGGAGTCACAGTGCCCACTGCATCTAATGAATAGGCAGGCTGCAGGTACAAGCTATTAATAGGCCCTACAAAGTGCTGCTAAAGCAGCAGACACATCTGTGGTGTTGCTTGCCTCAGCCAAAAGTGTCACAAATTATGAGCACAACAGCAGAAAAGGATATCACAGCCTGATGATCACTTGAGAGTGATTTTGCAATTTGAGAGATAATGGAGCAACAAGTCTGCAGGCTGCAGAGCTCCCTGGCACCAGGACAGGCACCAAGGAGATATCCCTTGACTTCCTACTTCTCAGGAGAGATGGCCAAAGGGCAAGACACAGCTCCTTTGCTATCTCCTCTCAGGCCTCAGCTGCTCTACCAAGAGCCACTACAAAGGTGTCAGTAAATAGCAATGATGAAATTTCCTCCGTAAGTGTCCAAATAAGTGTCAAGTACCCCACCAGAGGAGCACGGCCAGGGAGCAAAGCAATACCTTATTCTTGCAAAAGGCCAGACATAAACAAGCACTCCTAATGGGGCTGGGGCAAGGGCTCTGCCATCCATTAGCTACCTGCTGAGCATAAAAGTCTTTGGCTGCTTGGATGTACAGACATGGGCATGTTCATATGCACTTCCTCTAAATGATGAGAACAGATGAAAATATGGACTGCAGTAAAAGCCACAAGAGATGCCTGTAGCTGCAGTCCTGCAAGAACAGGATTTCTGGTTCTGGGCAGCTTAGAAGCAGTGGGAATAGCTGTTCAGTAGCATTTTGTCTAATATCTGGTCCCACCTATGAACTTCTGCACCAGGGAAATCCAGATTTTCTGACATTCCAGGAATCTCTGTGCCACCCTGCATAGTCTGGAACATTCCTTCCACCTTGCCGTGTACATAACATGACATATGTTCACTGGTTTTCACTGATGCCATATGATTGCAATATCCTTATCCGATTAGCAAGCTCAGGCATGCTTGGCTCATGTTGTATCTCAATTAATTTTACCGACAAACATTGATGTACTAAATCCTGAAACAATGCCTACGTAACTCCCCAGGGCATTGTTTTGATTCCACCCTGGAACAAGGTCACTCTCCTCTTGACTGATGGTTTTTCATTCTTTATCTTTTCCTAACAGTTGTTTCTTAAACAAGATTTTCACTGGCAATAAACAGACTAATCTCCACAAACTGTTTCAAAATTTAATGTCTCCTGCCAGCTGTTGTTCAGAAGCTTAAAATACATATTTTAATTTTACTGCTTGTTGGATCCAATAGCCAAATATGGATTTGATGTCTAAAGGCTTCCTCTAGCAACCTGAGTACCCTGCAAAACAGAGATGCAGAGGTAGCAAGCACACAGTCTCCAAAAGAAGCCTGATTGCATTTGCAGAGTGCCAAACATACCGACCTGAAATTTTCTGACTGCTGTCAGTGCCCAGGCTGCCCCTCTCCAGAGCACTGCATTGCCCCACCCTCCATGCCTCCACAGCCAGGTGTCTTCCCCAGGTACCAGCAATTCTCCAAGGACAGCTGGGAGAATCTCTTGAGAGAGATGTGCTTCCACTATTGCCTAACCTACTTGCTCATACCTCCCACCTGGATGGGAGTACTATGGATCTTTTCCAGGATGCTTTTTTTATTCCCTGCCTTATCAGCTCTGCTGGAAAAGAGTTCTGAACTCTTCCAGGATCCTGGCATGCTGCCTCACCCATCCGGCCGGCTGCTCGCAACACCACCCTATCACTATATCATCCTCCAGTGACTACTACAAGCCACTTGTCTGGAGACCACGATTCTCCAGCCACTTACACCTTTTGAAGCTTTTCTCAGCATCCAAGGCACCGGAGAATTTGCCCTGCATGCTGGGTGGATGGTGGGGGACTCTGGGCCTCTGACAAGGGATTCAGCTCCAGACTTTCCTTCCAATAAATGACCTGCAAGTGAAATGTAGGAAAAGTAGTATCCAGATCATCATCTGGTATAAATCAACAAAGCCCCACTAAAGACATTAAAGCTCTACTGGTTTTCACCATCTGGGAATTTGGCCATGGGGGAGGACTTAATGTTTTTAGCCTTTATCACAGATATACATGGCAGGAAGGCTAGTGCCCTATCTGCTCTCAGCTAGCATTACCAACCCCTACAGAGATCAATAGGAGCTCCCTGCTCACATCAAGAGCAGAATGATGCCCTAAAATTAGCATGTGTTTGAATCAGTGTATTGTATCTTGTTTGCAGATTAGTAGCACTGAGCAGATATTGAGGGCATTGGAAAGCTAGCCAGTTTAAACAAAGTAAGAATTGACCTAAATTTCTGCTAAGCTGAAACTGATCTTTTTGGAAGGGAGAGACAAGAAAAGGTGTCCAGAAATACTCATGTTTTGGTTAATGTGATTATTTCATACACCTAACTTCAGCAGACAAGAAAGAGTAAAATTTCACATACTTGGATTGAACCGGGAGGTGTTGGGCTCCTGTCCTTGGAATGGAAGGCTTCAATTCTAATTTATAGACCAAACAGATAATGACAAATAGGCTTTGGGTGGTTTATCTAAATCCTCCAAAGCTGTGCCCATCAACTAGCTGTAAGCTTGGGCAACAACTTGGTTAGTCCAGAGTGTCTTGCAAAGACAGATCATATTTGCTGTGTAGTGTCCCACATATTTCTGCATGCTGTCTCCCAACCGTATTCTAAATAGCAAAATTGGAGGAAATCTGGAGTGAAATGAAAGTAACATATTTATTCTTTATATTTATGGTAGCAATAAATTTCCTTAAGGTGCTGCCTTTTCCCTTTAATGCAGTGAGTACCAAATATGGGCTGGGTAATGGATGTTTTATGAATACAGCCTTGCCTTGAGCAATTGATGGCTTAATTGAAAAGATTAAAGATTGAAGCAGGCAAAAATAAGAAAGTGAAAAAAAACGTAATGACCATGAACAGACTATGATTATATATCGATTTCAGCAAGCTAGCACATAAATTACTACTATAATAGAAGATTTAATATAATTAAATCTTCAATAAACAGCCTCTTCCTCTAAGAACACTTTTGTAATATTTTACAACTTCTGTACCTTACTGAAAGAAAAAAGCCACACACTCTGCTTTGTAGCTTATTTTTCTTCAAACCAGACAAGGTTTTTTTTCTTTTGTTCATTGTATATTTCTTTTTCTGTGGATAATATTTTTCCTGCTGGAAGAATGTAGAGGGTGTATGCAGAGAACTGTTTCCTCTAGGTCCTAGTGCACTTCCTCCATCTGCATCTAAGCCAGGAGCAAAAAAAGATCCAAGTGAGTTGCTGTTTCATAATGCAGAAGTATAAGCACTCTTGTTTTCTTTCTGCTCTTTTTTCATCTAGCTGTGCCTTTTTCTTGTTCATCATAGAGATATATGTGGTTTTTTTAATCCAATATAGCCCATGGGTGAATGATTAGAGCTCCAGTGAAAAGAAAAATTACTGAGATGGACTGGTAACTGATGTGAGGTGTTTTTGCTAGTGTATTTATCCACTGGTTCCACTGTTATGAATAATACACATATTCATCACGCCACTGCTTCAAGGAACAATGTTCTCATCCTGGCCCTCTGTGCATTTTAAGTAGCTGGGGCTTCCCCTGAGATCTGGGACTAAAGGACTAAACTTATCTTTGGTGTAAACTCTACAGAGATCAGTGAAACCACTGAGACCTAGGATGAATCTGACCCAGGGAGAGAGACTCCCAAGAGCTCCATTTAATCTCTGTCACAGCATGATTTTCCCCAGGAATCACCATAACCATCCATCTCACTAACACACATAATAAATAATTTACTCACAGATATAAGGGAGCACTTTGCTTCAATCTACTAATGATTTTAGCTCTGAAAGGGGCTCTACCATACTTAAACCCTCTTTACATTGCCTGAGAGAGTCCAAGTGCCATTATGGTAAAATGAGATAACAAGAAATGAATAGGAGACAGTACAGTACAGTAGTTATCAGCATTTCCACTGCAATTTTCAGGTGGATCTTCAGCTATTTAAATATCAAAGTGAGATTCATCTGAAGTCACCTTAATCAACAGAGACTAACGCTTCTGTGATGGTCTTTCTGTATTGCAGATGGAGCCTACGTGATGCATAAAGCTTATGACAGCCAAAGCCAAGTGAGGTGAATCCCATTCCTAAATATCTGTTTGAACTCAGTCCCTCCTCATCAAGCTTGGTGTCCCCCTGACACTTGCCTTGCACACTCTCTTACGCCACAGTGAAGGGGCAACAGTGGCATCCTGGGATTTGGCTTCAGCCGTCTGCAAGTGCCCCCCTGCAAACACCAGAGCTGGAAACAAGGTACAGTTGCAAATGTCACCATAGTCCTCATCTGCAGAGGCCAGCTTCCAGTCTTGCTTAGGTCCTGGCCTGCGACCTGCTAAGCGTGGCAAGTGCAGCAGCAATCCTCAGAGCTGATGTCTTTGTAGCAGAGAAATGTTCTTGCTGCAGTCCTTTCCTCACTTGCACACTGTCTGTCCTCTATTTGACTGACCCCCATGTTATGTATATTTGAGGACTCTCCTTTCTAGGTCAAAATGACCTGGCTGCTGGCTTTTCCTATCAAATGGTGTTCCAGTCTAGAAGCTTCCAATATAAGTCTTTCATGATAACTTTAATATGTCTGGTTAATTTCCTCCTTGATCTGCCCTTCTTTATTGCCCTAAGTAATTCATTTCCATCCCTGGCACTGCACCTTTTAAGAATTGATTTAAAATTAATACATGAATAAAACAGTATAAATAATGTATGGTTGCTGTATTTAATATTAATAGCCATTAAATGAGGGAAAAAAATTGCATACCTGCAGATGGTTTGCAAAAGGGCTGTGGGGCCATAATACTACATTTCAAAGAGAGACGTTGAGGTTGCCCAGTGCTTCCCATTTAAAGAGATTTTTTTTATTTCAGTTGCCTACAGATTTGTCAGACTTCTCTCCTGCAGAGATTCTTTTGAAAACAGACTTTTGCCTCAGAGTGAATTATTCACTGCTATGCACATTGTGGAAAATATCTCCCAAATAGCTCAGACATCTCTGTGAATGAAATAAGGCAGAGAAGTGCGTTGTCTGCTGACATAAGCTGAGTGAGCAGACTTAGGAGCACTGTTCTGTGGAGCAAGAAACAGGCAGAGATGAAGGCAGTCTGTCTTGCAATGTCCCTGTGAAAATTCACCTCCTCCCCCAAATCTGGCCTTGTGAAAGTGTTTGAACCTACCAAGCACTGACTTGCTGGAACACCTCCGTGTGTGTTTGCTTGCAGAGGGCATGCACCAGCCTGATACCAAGGAGCCTGTCCTCATTTCTGTGCATCACAGCAAGCCTGAGCTCCTACAGCAATGGTGCTCCCCTTGATCTGAACTCAGTGGGCAAAAGGATCACACCAAGGAGAACCAGGATGGGGTGTGAGGGCAGGAGACATGGCAGAAAATAAGACCGCAGGCTGGTAGGGCAAGGACCAGAAAGGTAAACTAGCAATTAGAGCAGAGTCCCAATGTGGTGAGGAGACCAGGATTTAGTAAAACTGGGAATAAAGGAGCATAAGATAGAGAAGAAAACACTGGGATGGGCAGTGCCATTCACAGAGATGCTGAATTTCCTACCTCTGGACATTTCAATGTGCCTTTGCACCTGTGTCCCACAGCTAGTGCACACTACAGTGTACCCAGAACTTCTACAGAGCCATGACCTTCCCCATTGCCCTGCCAGGAGCCCAAGCAAGCAGAGACCTGAAGGTTTTGCCTTGGCTTTCAAACATACCTCTCCCTTTCATATGCTGTTTTATTCTGGGAGAAAGAAGAACAGGAAGGCCCTGGCATTTAGGAAACAGCTCCCCTCCAGAAAAACTGCCCTCCCTCATCCTGACCATGCACGGGGATCACACACCACTGGCCTTGCTCACTGTGTGGCTCTGCCACCACACAGGTCAGATGAGCTGAGCTGACTGTCAGGGATGGGTACTAAAGGGAGAAAAGGTTGAGACCAAGGAAACCAACATCCACAGGATATGTTTGCTTTGCAGTAAGCAAGGGGTTAATGCTAGTCAGAGCCCTCACACAGGTGTAGTGAGTCAGGGCCAGAACTGATGGCTGTCAAGGAGGGAATCCAGGAAACTTTCACTCTTTAGGAAGGAAGACAGAGGGGGAAAGGATTGTTTTCACTCTTGATGAACACATGGTTTTGTCCATCAGTACAGGGATTTTACCTCATTTTTTAATGAGTCAGTCAAAGGCTCATTTTTTTTTCACACACTTTTGCACAATGCAGACACAGGCCTGAAAGTTTTTCTTGTAGTGGCTTTTCCTTACCTGCTTGCACAGTTGCCATCCCACCATGACCTCATGATCCCCTTGTCAGGTTCAGTGGGGAGAGAAGGAGCTTTATGTTGTTTTTACATCGCAGAGTCCCTGATCAAGCTTTAGCTGCAATGGCTGGGATGCTGGAAGCAAAAAAAGGTTGTTCAAAAGACGGTTTATATGCCTCTGTTTATGGTTTTTTGAATCTGTTATTAATTTTTTCTGTTTGTGTGGGATTATTTGTGAGGCTAAGACAGGAAGGAGCAAGTAGCAAGATGAGGGTGGAAGAGCTCAAAGGAGCTTCTTCCATGATGAGTCCCTGAAACGATTCGTCCATGGGTGATGAGTCCTCCTGCACTTTGCCTTGTCTGGAACCCTTCTCTGCTCTGGTCCCAGCTGTTTCCATAATCTCCCTAAGAAGAGAGATTGCTTATTTATTCTTGGGTAACCTTCTCAGAAACAGGCAATGAGGATTTCCAAATCATCCTTGTGGTGACAGTAAATTCCCAAACTCGCTGGCTGTGTTTTGTATACTGTTCACTTATGATAGCAGCCTGAATTTAGAGGAAAACAACTTCTGTCGTTGAACAGCAATACTTCATCAAGACATAGTTTAGCTACAGGGCTGTCCCATGCCACAACTCAACTCCATCATATTCAGCTAAAGAGACAGGACTCAGCACCTCCAGATGAAAAAGTAACACTCTAGCACCAGGAAATGAATGGCGAGAGACTACAAGATACACCTGATATATTTAAAATACTAAATTTTAAAAAATATTTATGGAATATTAAATAATAATTTTGCTCAGAGATAATTTAATAGGGCAGAGGAAGGTAAGCTGAGCTGACCCTTCTCAGCCCATGCCTATGCTGTATCTGATATCCAAGTCCAAACCAGGCAGCCAGGTGGGAACAGGCTTGTCTGGAGCAGCCTGATGGGGATGAAGCGATCGTGCCCTGCAGTTCAAATTTGGCAAAGGTCTGCGGTGATTTTTGCTACCAGAGGAAAACAGACATTTGCACAGAGTGACCATCACCAGTTGCGCTGCACACCCATCTGTCTGGGGCACGAGGGAGAGAGCTGACCTGCAAGGGCTGCGTGCCCAGAGGACACTGTGGGGCCATGGCTTGTCCTGCGCGTCTAGAGAGGGGCAAACTGTGCAGGCAGACAGAGGGGCTGAGAGCCTTCACCCACCCCTCCCACAGCACAGCCCTGCCCGTGCAGCCGAGGCTTCAGGGCCAAGGCCATGTATGGAGCAGAGCAAACATGGGGAGCGTGACTGTTTAAATGCCTGAAGCCTGAATCGCCGCCGCTTTCTTGGAATTTACGTGCTGCACTTCCCGGGTGAGCAGCATGCTGACAGTGTGCTTGTCAGTTCTGAGAAACAAAAGAGAATGAAACTGTAAGTTGCCGAGTTGCTCAACCTTTGCTGTGCTTTGGCAACAAAAAAGTGTGTAGGAATTTCTTACTACTTACTGCAAAGTGACAGACAAGTCAACTTGGGAGCAAGGTATATTGGGAACACCTTAACATGTGAAGGAAAGGGGGAGCATGGGAGCCAGGTTTTAACCAGAGGTGAGAAATGTTGCACATCCAAAACATAAAGACAATTTGTGGGATGGGGACTGCAAGATCTCAGCTTCCTGACAGCCTCTTAAAGTCACCCTCCTGGTCCTCTTCTGCTCCCCCAGTTTTCCTGACCTCATTTGCCCCTCAGTGATGTATCTCTGGTGCTATCTAATGACCTCCCAATCTCCTTAAAACCTCAGGAGCTTAGTGGAAGCTGCAAGAGATAGATCTTCCCCAGCTCCAGGGAAATGCAAGAAGTCCATGAGGAAGGACCACAAGGTAGAGTCACAGCAACCAGTGGAGATGGAGCAGGTGAGTGGCTGAGAGTGACCATGTCTGCTGGCATTGAGGGAAGCATGGAAATACAATGCACCCTCTAGTCCTTCCAAACAAGGGGACTTGAAGTGCTCAACCGAGGAAACAACTGACCACATTATCAATGATACCTGAAGTCAGACAAATGATTGCTGAAGTGGACTCCATGCTGGAGTGGTACCAAAGGAATTTTAAGATCCAAAGTTGTCTTCATCTGCACTTCCCATGGCATTGCTTGCCTGAGATCTCCCCCAGATTCATCTCTGTATTCACCAAACTATCTGGATCAGTTGAAGGTCTGTCATGCCGTAGCTGGAAACTATGTTCAGCCCCCAAAATGTGAGACTCTGAGAGCCATGCCCTACTCCAAGTGTGAATGTCAAAGCACACACACAGCTGTGGAGAGCTTCCTAGCCAGCCAGGCTGCTGCCTCAGGGAGGTTTTCTTCCTCTAGTAATCACAGGGGAAAAGAGGCTCCTTTCATAGTCCTCTGTGCTCCTTTCCCCAAACAGCTGTCAGTGCCTCACTTTTTAGCCAGCTACTTTACAATAAGAAACACCTTTCCAAGCCTACCCTCACTTCATGTGTGCAGCGCCAGCTGTCAGAGCAAAACAAGTCGTTTTTTCCCCATGCCCTGTGGGCTGTACATGCCGAGTCTGGTCCTTCCAACCTTTGCTAGCTCCAAAAGACACAAGCCTTGGCACTGACACCCAGAAGCTGTCCTGTTCTAGGGCTGTGCAAGCCTCTGCCTCGACCTGCATAGCTAACAAGTGTTGAGTCCCTTCCCCAGCAGCCTTGAGGCTATGGTCTTGACTCTGACATGACCTAGTCATGCCTCTTGCCTGACTCCTGCATTGTTTCAAAGGCAGAATCCGAGGATTTGCTGTCACTTTAAAGCATTCGTCATCCTCTACCGCTCAGTCATTCTGCCACGGGGCTCGGGGGCAGCCTGAGCGTGATGCAGCAGTTCAGCTGCCGCAGGGCAGCAGATGCAATCTCTCTCCGTCACGTTCCAGTCTTGTTTGCGGTCAGACCTCTGCTCGTGCTGCATGCAGATGGTGGCATGCACCCACAGGAATCTGCCTAACAAACACACACCTTGCCAGCTGAGAAGGAAAGGGATTTTGGGGTCAAAAGGTGCTGAGCAGGAGCCATCACGCTTCTCACTTCCTGTCCAGCAAGCTGTCCAGCTCTACAGGCACTCTCAAAGGCTGTGGGCAGAGACACTGCCTGCAGAAAATAAATCCCACTTCTCCGAACATGGCTGTCGGTACCCAGCAGAGATGCTGAAATTCACCTGGACCCCAGGTGGCTGCAGACAGCAGGACTGCAAATGCCCGGATGCAGCCTTTCCGATTACTGCTTCCATGCTGGGGCTGGGCTGGCAGGGCTGCCATGGCCAGCTCTCCATCCTCACCATGAAGTGGCCTCACACCCAGTGACCTATCCCTTCCTCCCAGAAGGCCTCTCTGGCTGTTCCTGAACGGCTGCCCGAGCAGCATGAGGCAGAGCCGTGGCAGAGATGGAGGCACAACGGCCCGATGTTATTGACTCCAGCCAGCGAGCGGGCAGTGTAATCTGTCTGCTTTTGTTCCGTTCGCTTGGTGGTGTGCTCTCATTAGCCCCCCACCAACAGTCAACCTGTCAGCAGGTCTGCGCTCCAACTGCCTGACCTCTGACTTCCACTCATTCTTCCACAAATTAATTTCCCAAATTGACAAATTAAAGTGCACAGTATGCCCAAGGTCACTAAATCACACTGGGTTCTGGTAAATGTCAACTAGTGTCGAGGGGAGAGGAAAAAAAGTAAAAAATAGGGGGAGGGAAGGGATAGAGGGTAAAAAGGGATAAAGGAAAAAAAATACCATATTTGTTTGGAAGAAATGGACAAAAACTCTGAACTGTAGTTTCCGATTTGCAGAGGACGATGCTGTGTGAGAGCAATTAAAATGGAGGCTGACAGCTCACCCGGCACACAGGAAGGGCTGAAACACGGCTGGCCAGATCTCTGTGCTCCATCAGGTCACCCTGACAGCTTCCCAAAATGGCCTTGGCTGGCCCACAAAAATGGTGAAACTGTGAAGCCTGGGCTGGGTCTCATCTCACTTGCAATGCCACCACACTGACACGTTGCAGTTAAGTTTTTCCTGGTTCCTGTCAGTCAAATGGGAATGCCAGCCAGAGTCTGGGCACACGTTAGGCAAGCCAGTGCACACAGGTACCCAGGAAGAGGGCAGAAGGGCAGACTGACATTGGGAAGCCCCAGGGAGTAAAGAGCATTTACCATTGCACCAAGCCCCATTGAGCCTCGGGTGCCAGCCAGCAAGACATGGCCACAAAGAACCTGCAGGAACTTCAACCCCATGACCCTACTGCCACTGTCACCACATTGTACAATCCTTCCCAAAGACCAAATTAATGCCTTTCTGCCCTACCCCCTGCCCATGAGCGACCATAAACCCTGCAATCCTCAGTGTATCCATGGTCAATTCATATTTGTTCATTTGCCAGCATAGTCTTGATGTGAACTCACGCTTTCCTCTCCATTGCATTTACCCACTGCTTAGTTGGAGAAAGCCGCTGTGTCACCTCACAGCTGCCACTCACTGGGCAATGGAGGCCAGAGCTGATACGATCCTCTGATGCTCCTAATAGCCCGTCTCTGCACCTGCGCTGCCAGGGCTTCATCTTTCTTTACCACGGCAGACAGCAGTGCTCCAGAGGAGATCTCACCCCTCTCCAGTGGAATTAATACTCCCCTGCCTCTTGGGAAGTCTGTGACTCCAATATCCTACACTCACATTTGTCTTTTTCATGGTGGCGTGATATCTCTGCTTCTTAGTTACCCCATCAACTAATACACCCAGGTCTTTCTCTTCTACGTTTGTTGTGAGCTGATAAGCTTCCAGCTTATAGTGGAAATTCATGTTATTAGTCCCTAAGTGCATGACCTTGCACTCTGTAATATTGAATTTCATCCCATTTCTATTAGTCCAGCCCTCAAGGTCAGTCAGTGCTTCCTGTATCATACCCTGATCTTGCATAATAACTATGGTCCCAAATTTGCTGTCATCTACTAATTTCATCCACACACTCCTACATCCCATCACTAAGCCATACTGAAAATATTAAGCAGAATCAGACCCAAAATTATTCCTTGAGCAACTGCACAAGCAGTCCCCTCCTTTTAGCTTGATCATTCCCACACCAACATCACTTGTATTCATCCCTTCCTTAGCCAGACCACCACACACCGTTCTTCTACCTAACCCCACCATCCCCCATTGAATTAATAATTTCCCATGTGGCATCATATCAAATGCTTTGCTGATAGTCAGATCAGCCATGTTTCCTTTACAAGGAAAATCAATTAGCTTCCTTTGATAAGATATCAGATTCTTCTGGCACAATTCACCTTTGACAAAACCAGGCAGCATACAATCTCGCTTTTTATTTGTGTCCTTTTTACTTTCCTGTACAGACCCCAAAGATGTTTGCCTTGCACAGAGTGCTGATGAAGGCACACTCACTGTGCAGACACAAGCAGCAATTGCTGTCCCATGAGTGGTGTTTTCATCTAGGAGGACACAAGAAAGAAAGTGCCACCATTGCAGTGATCCTTCCTCTGCCCTACTTTCTGCAGCCCTTCCCCTTGTACATGCAGCATTTAGCACAACCCTTGTCCGAATCAAGGTATTGTGCACAGTGGCGAATTTGCCTACATGACTAAAAATTAATGTTCATTAAAAACACTAAAGACTGAGACTAGACACTCCTGTTCCATTCTCCCTGCACATGACATTTCATGGTCCTACTGAAATCCCTGGGACTGTTCATAGAGTAAACTATTACTCTATAAACTGGGTTCAGTGGCTGCCATCTGGAGCAATTTTATGGCTTGCCTGAGTTGTTTCTATGATCAGTATGAACAGAGGTCAGCAAATATGAACACCCAGCCTATATTTGTTATCCTCATTGTTTTTGTTGCTTATCAGAGCACTCTCCCAAGGAGTTATGCTTTCAATAGGCTCCTCTGTAGGGTTGTCCCTTAACAGACATACAGTCAGTGCCATCCTATCATTCAGGAAGTCATTGAGAAGCAGAGAACTGAGGTTTTACTCTTCCTGCATCAAGACAAAACCACCAGTCAGCGATTACTTGAAACAATTTTGTGATTCTGCAGGGCTCAGTTCCGCACAGCCTGCTGTACTGGGAAAGAGGTATGGGAAAAGACTTAGGGCACAGACTCCATCTGGCAGGATATATACTCTATCCAGGCAGGATATGAAATGTTGTAGCCCTGGTGGGCAGAGGTTATTCCATGGTTGCCTTGTGGTTTTGTGAAAGGGATCCCTGCATCATTTATGCTTTAAGCAAAGGACAAGCAGAAATGACAGCTCTCATCCCCTCCCACCTTCTCCTTCTCAGGCATCAGTCCCAACAGCACAAGGGAAAAGCTGGGTCTTCTCCCTCCTAGGTGAAGCAGTGCCTCTTGAAGGAAAGCATGGCAATACATTGTCTTAAGTCTTAGAGGTCAGCACTATGGTTCTGAACAGAAATCTCTCTGGGTTCCCCTGCCCACCACGTCTCTGCTCCAGCTTGCAGGAGGGTAGGAACTTACTGCTTCTCTCTGTCATGAGCACTTGGAGCTACGTCGGGAGGGACATAGACTCTGCCTGTCAATGCTCAAAAAGCTAATCAGTCAAATAGTCCTGTGTAATTTTATGTGTTTGGATAGAAGATGGAATCTTCCTATTAGATGTCTGAGGGGAATTCTTATGCATCTTGACTCCCTTGCACTGGTATGTAATCTGGGTTAAAGATCAGCAGAATAAACTCCTAGTCCTAACTCATATGAGCATGGTCGTGCAGGTATGAATCTGTGCATTTCAAATGGAAACTCCTTTCTTTTTCCCTGCTCCCACATGGTAAAACACAGAGTAAAAGAAAATCAGCATCTGAAGAATCTTTTTGGTCTTGGGATGGGAATTTTACAATGGTTTATCTGCTTCCCTGTAACAATGACATTGCACCTCTCCAGCAAGCAGTTCAGCTCATAAAATATGCTCATCTGAGTAAAAAATTAGTACCACTTAGAAGTTTAAGCATTACTTTTAAGACCACTAATTGATTCTGCTGCTCTGATATCCTCTTGCAAGAGATTCCAGAGCCTAAAAACATTAACAGGCAAATGCTCTGGCACCAGCTGTCTTAAGCCTAAATCTAGTCTCCACCAAAAGGCTGGCATTAGATGTCTTCTCATTTTACATGTTTGCATTTTTAAAACAACATTCCACAGTTTTGAGGCTACTGTAGGCTTGCTGAAGAATCAATTTGGTGACCTACAATCTGTCTTACCCCAGGAGAAGAAAAGCAATGACCACAATAGAAAAGAAAGCTGTAAGTTATTCTTTGAGTCAGCTCTGGAGAGCATGCACCTCCCAGGACATGGACATGAACTAGCGTTACCATGTCATTTATTCTTCTGGGTTCGGGGACCTGTCCAATATAAGCAAAGGAGGGTGTTTTGTTTCCACATTGGTTGAAACACATGAAAATTCTACCCTCTCCTTTTAATACTGCATGCTGCTGCACTTTTCTTGCTGCTGCCCATGACAGCGATGTCCTCCTGCACGTTGCCTTTCCACAAATCACACTGGGCAAACAGGAAAGGCAAACACAAGGGGACAAGTCTTTTACAGCAGCTACTTAGCCAACACAGCTTGAAGTCCCAGGGCACTAACCAGAATCACCTCTCCCATCTTGTAACACACAGTGATTTTAATTTAAGAGAGACCAAGCCTGACTCCTTAGTCCTCATGTCCCTTTTCACAAAACACGGGAAGTGAAAACCACAAACCACAGAGAATGTAACAAAATTCAACCAGGCTACCAGTTTAAACCTCTAGCTTGGAGCTGGCAGGGACACACTAGATTTACCGTGGCACATGTGAAATCAGCATTTCAACCTGTTTCTTTCACAGCAGTCTGCTAGCTGTGATTAGAGTCTGCACCTGGGATTTGCTGCTTTCAGTGTTGTAAAATAAAGCACAAAAAAAGCAAACATATAAGTGAAACATAGGCACAGAAAAGAAAGGCAAGATCATTTATTATAACCAAAACTTTGCACTTCATGTCACCAAGTGGACTTGTCAGTCTCACATGCATAGCCAAGGAAATCAACCCTAGACCCCAGAAATTACACTACATATCATATAACCTGCTGGCATATTAATACCCTTTCCTTTTAAAATCTTTGCTCTCCCTTTGGAGCCTGCCCTCTCACTGGGGATCAGACTGACACATTATAGGCTCAGTTTTCTTTCTGAGCTGACAACTCGTCCAGGAAGAGCTGGCTAGGATGTCAGTCTTTGGAGGGTACATAGAAAATTCCAATGTGCAATTTGCATATCATCACTTCACTGGAAGGTATCGCAAGAAGAAATAAATACTTCTCTCTTATAGGGCAATACCTTCAGCTTTTAGCCAGCCTATCACTCTTGAATTAAAAAAAAAAAAAAAGAAATTTTGCACTGAGTTTCACTAGGTGACCATTTTCTCAATAATACTGATCTGAGAAAAAAACAGTGTCGAAACAACCACTCTATGCATGTCCCTTTCCCCTTCTCCCCAAATCTATTTATGGAAATATGTGGAAAATGAAATATAGTCCTTATTTTAGGTGACTCCAGTTGTTACCTTTTGAAACCTTCCTGAAAAGCTGCCTATAAAAAAAAAAGAATTCTAGAAATAAAAATGAAGTCTGGAATGATAAAATAGGAAACAGAAAACCTAAGAAATTGATTAGTTGTTTCCACCATCTTCCCAACACATAGACTTTCTGTGAGGATCACAGAAAAACCATTACTGAAAATCACAAATTGTGGGGATTTTAAACAGAGCAGATGATTACATAATTATGGCAATACAATATCACTTCATAGTTATACTAGCGTGACCATCTTGTATTTTTACCCTCCAACAGAGGCTTCATTTCTCCAATCATATTGTGAGTATACACTGCAGGGGCATGGAATTAAACAAACTCAGAGGAAGAGCTATACCTGGACACCAGAAGCCACATCTTCAAACCAGTGACCTTACAAGGGAGCCCCCTCGTAGGAGCCCAGACTGATTGGTGTCTGGGAAACATGGGCCTCTCTTCTCCATAGGTGGGACCTCTTAACTCAGCAATGAGAGTAAAGTCCACATACAGGTCAACTACTACTGGTGTCTAATTTACAAACCAGCCTTTGGATGACATCTGTGGTCAAGAGAGGGATGAGCAAAAATCTTACCTTCCAGGGCTGCCAACCCTCAGCTTGCTCCCAGGACCTCAGCAGACCTAGCAGGCAGCCCAGTAGCACATAGAGATAGGAGAAACACTACTAGTAGCCATGGACGGAACATGCTCTGGCACAGAAACTTTGACACCTCTTTTGAGCAGTGCCCACCCCACCTAATTCCAAGAAAATAGCAAAGTTATGATTTTGTCATCTTCCACAATTCCCTGCCTCGTACCATTCTAGAAAGACAGAATTCTCTCACCTGCTGAAGAACAGACATGAAAAATTGAGTTATTTGCACCTTCTCAAAAACCACCATGTTCCCCCATAAAGCCTATCACAATACAGCCCTCAGTGACCTAGACAAATTTACAAGGGACAGGCCATAAAGGTTTTAAAAAGTGACGAATTTGGGAAACTACCTACATTCTGTTTCTTCTATGATCTGTTTGTACATGTTTTGGATCTTCTTTCACAGGAAAGGTATTACCTCACAGAGACTTACCACAGGAAAGCAAGTGTTAAAATTAACTCAGACTTGTATTATCGGGATAAATGAAGGATCGGAAATGTATGAGCTCTTTTCTCCCAACTTTTGTGGAGCAAATTCCTTTCTCCTTAGAGTCACTTGCAGAAGTGGTACTGGATGACTGTTTCCAGGGGTCTTGCTATTTTTTCTGGAGAGCAATGCCCATATGACCACAAGGTGCTTAAAAAACCAGTATGAATTACACCAAGGAGGGACAGCTGTGTGCCCAAGAAGAGTTTCTTGCATTTTGCATCTTAAAAAGGGGGTGTGTTCCAAGTTAAATCCTTTTGTCTGCATTCTTCTATCCATAAAGCAGAAAGTAAGAAGGCTGTGGCTCCCAAAAGTAGTTTTACGTATAGACAGTCCTCCACATCTGGGAGGTTTTCAGCCCTGCAGCTCAGAATCCACCTGTCTCAATGGCCTTGTCCTTACTGATTTTGACACGTATTTGCTGCAGTCCTTTGGTCACTTTCCTACTGGCCAGGTCATTAAGGGCCTGACTTGTGTCAGGCAACAGCATTTTAAAACCTCATTCCAGATCTCTGCAGCTAACACTGTACATGGCTACCACAGCTAGGTGAACAAGGACACAGCTGCAAGCTGATGATAGAACCTCTCCTCTCATTCGCTGAGTACCAGAAAAGTCTGTGTGTCTTCAGCTAACTAACTTCTTTGAGAAGTCTTTTTTTCTCAACAATTAAATAAAAACTACCCCTAAGTCGATTTACTGACTGGTAATGACTGTACCTTCCTTCCAGTTTCTCTCCTGTTATTATTTATGGCCAGGAGAGGCCATGCAGATTTAATTAGTGGAAATAAAATGTTGTGGGAAGTTCTGTATCCATGACATTGCTGTTGTTCTCCAGGCATCCCTTTCAGATGTTCTCCCAAAGTTATGAAGTTGCATCCTTCAGGTTTAGGGGCTGGTATATTAGGAGCACAACTTTTCTCTGAGGTACTTCCTTCCTCTGATTTATGCTGATGTTGAAGTTGACCAAAGTGCATACAGGGGCCAAGGCCAAGGGAACATCAGTCCATATTGCTCTGTCTGAAGGCACTCCAATAGCAGGATAAGGTCAACTGTCTCAGCAGAATAGAGACTAAAGAGAGAGCCCAGGGAGGCTCTGAGGAGCAAGCCATCTATCTTGCTTTTCTTTTTACCAGGAAGCATGAGAAATGCCTGTCCTTTCCTAGGTGCTTTTCACTGTGCCTTTGGGGGTTGCTCTATCTCCCCACACTTTGCTGATTTGGGGGATCTCAGAGCAGCCTGCTGTGCCCCACGCCAGAAAGGCAGTGTGGGAGCTGCTGATCTTCCTGCACAAGATGGGTGAGAGCCCCCAGGTGTGTGTGCCAGTCAGCCCTACTGCCCACCAAACTCCCGCTGAGAGTGGGACAACATTCCTGCTGCACAAGTTCAGCAGGGATGCCATGTTACTGGTCACAGGCAGATCAGCTTTGATTTCAAGATACCTGGGGGTTCAGGAAGGAATCATCTTAACCTGAAGGCTATCAGATTGCCACCAGCATACAGTGCTCCAACACTGATAGGTGTAGCCAGCCTGCATTTTGTGGGTTTATTTTTTCCTAGAGGCCATAATCTGGTCCATGGTTGTTTTCCCGGTATAGTAAGCTCACACCATCTTTGAGGAAGAGCTGGGATTTCAGTCAGGAAATCTCTGAACTTAGGTAACTAAGTACTTTTCAGCACCAACCATGGTTGGCTGTGTAGTTTCATCCACAGATGAATCATCCTCAAGAATAAACACCCTGGGTGGAGCATGGATGGGTCTCCCTCCTTGCCCCCACCCTCAATGCTTTGAATACTGCAGTATTTTGATTTTTAAAACATATGTCTAACAAATGTAGCAGTGATAATGAGGAACATGTCAATCTGCCATGTTTCCTGTTCAAATTTCCGTTTTCATTTCTGAAGTTCAAGTACATCTTGATCCCCACAAGATAAACATGAGCCAGTACAACAGAAGCGTGAAGAGAAGAGGTGAGAGCTCAGAGCTGCAATGAAAGCCAGAACCCTAACAACATAGCCAGGCTCTGCTGGGGCATAAGACTGGCCCAGCAGCCCCATACCACCCTGATGAACCAGTTAGGTTGAAAACCTGATCCCCAGTTTTGGCAGGGCCTGTGCACTGCCTCGAAAAGCCTTGTTGTGTTCAGTGTCTAATAGATTTGCATTCTGCTGCCAAAGAGACAGTGAAAGTTTCTGTGGTCAGAATCTCCACTTCCCTCTCACACTCCAATTGCATCTAACAATTTTTTTTTAAACTTACTCGAGCACCAAGGACCACATAAGCTGACATTTAAAGTGCCTGAACTGCCACATGCTGTGTCTTTGTTGCCAGGAGTCTCGCCTGCCTCAGTGAATGATGCTGAGACCTCACAATCAGCACAGGGCACTACCACACATAACACAAGCACACGTGGCATCCTTCCATGCAGGAGGGGTGATGTTTCAGGAAAGAGATGATAGACAGTTTATTCTCTTTCAAACACAACATGCATGCAGAAACTCCTCTATCACCAGCCACACAGCTAAAATTTTACTAGCATGAAAATACTATCCCAGTCTCTTAGAACACAGCTTTTTTAGTAAAAAGAGAACACTTTGAGTCATTCTTTAAACCACAGGCCAGTTCCTAAAGTTTGTGAGCCAATTAGATCAGCCCATCCTGACACACTTCTCTATGGTTTTGATTCTGAGAACATCATTACTAAGCTTAAGATTATAAATTATAAGAAATAGAAAAATCTTGAGGGGAAGGAAAAGGAGAGAAGATGACTATCTAGGGTTATGAGAGGTACGTTCAGAGATTTCAGAAGACTGGCAAACAGCTATAGAAAAGTTGATTGGTATTGACAAAAATCCAAATGGAAGAATATGGTCCAGATACCATGGAAGTAAAGGCAAGGAGATAAAATACGGAAGTGCTATCAAGAGATGACTTTTGAGATGATATCTTGTCCTGCTTGCCACAACCATGAGTAGTTAAATTAAGTAACCAAATTCTGTCTATCACCAATGAGTTGCAATAGATACAGGCAGTTCATTTACACTCTTCTTCATCTATTCATGGCAATTTTTGAGACCAACCAACCTTCTGATAAGCAGCATTATCTACTACCACAAGTTCCTCCTTGTCCTTCTCACAACTGTGCATTTCAGGAGAAGGGAGTGCCATAGTGCCAGCCAGCATCTGGAGTTGTCTCTCCCTCCAGAGGAGACTCAGCCATCCTCCCATTTTGACAGTCCTCCCATTTGCATGCAATCAGAGAAGGTTTCCACTGTCCTCAGCTGTTCTTCTGCAGTCTAACAAGGCCAAATAACCAGCCTAAAAAATGGGTTAAACATATTTGTCTCCTATCCCAGCTTCACCAGTGCTGGGATTTTTTCACAGCTCTTAACATTAAGTGTAACACATAGGTGTCCAGTGTCATTTGGGACATCTCTGGGTGTCCAGCACATCTAGGGAACAGCTGCACCCTTTGGCAGTGGAAGTTGGATGCCAGGTGGGTGTGGAGAATTGCACTACGTGCCTCTGTGTAGGTACTACATTTCTTCCTCCATCTGGGCTGAGCTACCAGCCTCTAAGTAACCACATTTTCTACTCTAAAAATGCTTATGATGTCTTTTAAAAAAACTTCTGTACTTCAGAATAATCTTGTCTTACAGCTCTTGACAAGTCCTGATTAAGCACTTTCTCAGCTGTATCACTGCAGAAAACATTAAATATCAATAGAGCAAGTACCAAGACAAAACTGTAGAATCTGGCAATGGAGCACCCAAATTCCCCATCCATTTAGGACAACAGCCCTTTATTATTAACAATGAACTTTCCTCTGTCAAGTCTTTAAAATTCACAATACTCATAATGATGTCAATTATTTATTAGCAATGCGCTGGGAACCAGGGATTGATTGTTGCATTATAACTTATCAACAGCTACTTCTGCTAGGGAAAGGGAAGAATCCCTTATAAAGCTGGACACTGTGACATTTGGGCTAGTAGGGGACAGTCTGGCTGCCTCTTGCTTAAGGTTGAGCTGACTGATCAAGTGTCATACCCAAGGTGACCCTGCAAACCCATGGCTTAGGAGGGATTACAGCACAGCAAGATCCTTAGCGACACTCGCTCTTGCCCTCTGAACCCTAGACCCTATGGCTCCTCATCAAAATGTGACCTGCTTAGATAAAAATATCCAGTATTTTTTCACTCTAGAGCAACTGGTTTAAAAAATGACTAGAGCCTGGTCTTGTTCTGTTTTCAGTGAGCAGCAGAGTTTTTCTGCTCTGCCTGTGTTACTTTCAACATGCTGCTACTGTTAAAGCTAAACAGCTAGCTTGCTAGCCAGGATCACTGGAAATGAGAATGTGCCCAGCCAGCACATACTGACAGAAACACACATCATCATATGATCAGCACACTTGGTAAAACCACACCAGTCAGTCCTTTAGGTTCATCCAGGAAAATCACCACCTCCCTGAGAGCACAGGAGGAGCAGGCAGCACACCAGGCTCACCAGGGCCAGTGTCTCTCAAAAAGTACTGCCTGTGCATCGCAACCCATGTGCATGTGTGGTGAACAAACCAAGTTTTGTCAGCAAGCAGCTCAGGGGTTCAGACACACAGCATCTGTGTGGGGCTTATGGAGTTGCTATATGTCAGTCAAACCTCTGTAATTGTCCATGTCTGTGTTTTTAATCTGTTTCAGTTTAAGCTTCTTTCAACAAGTTTTCAGCTAGATGGCATTACCTCACATCTAGGGCAGACCAAAACCGTACATGGTTATGCTACCAAGGTTGCCACAGCTCAGCTGACACGTGGCTTGTGTACAAGGGCACTATGTATAGGAGCTCGCACAATCAGGTGAAAATGAAGAGTGGTGGATGAAAACTACCTCGGTCCTTTAACATTTTCTTTCTGAAATCCAGAAGGCTCAGGAGGTTGCATTATTAATCTGACACCACTGAGATATATTTTCAATGTGAAATCTTTCACTGGAAGTTTTGCTGCCTGGAACTAGAGAAACCTAAGAGCTGAGTGTTGAGTAGTGAAGTATTCCCTGCCTCAAAGCAAAGCACTCTTGCAGAGTCTTTAATGGTATAGTAGGCAACCCTTACAATGAAATCATAAGCCCAAAGCCACTGAATGTTGGGGCTGCACAGGATCTGAGTTCTCAAGATGTACTCATGGCTGATTAGAAAAAAGAGCTGATGTCATAACATTTCCAAATTTCTCAGTAAGATATTGAATATGCTCAGTTTTGATTAAGGCTGTAATACAGCCTATGCATCATCAGTTACTTCCTGAAGTGACGAATATTCATGACAATTCAAAGCTAAAATAAAGGCTCATCACTCTGCCAAGAGGAGTTGCATAGGAAAATGCTGCTATCTGTGGACACAGGAGCTGAGAGATCCCATTTAAGCTGGAAGGAGACTGACTACATTTCCACCTAGGACACTCAGACTTGGAAGTCTGTTTCAGTTTCATTTCCCATCAGGGCTCACTGCAATCATAGCTCCACACCACAGCTTTAAGCATTTGATTTTCTTTCCATATCTTGACAACCTTTCTCTAAAGAAAAGAAATAACTCTAGAATTCCTCCCTGGAGGTCTTCTGAGATTTGTTTCATACTTGGTCAGCAACATAAGGCCCTCAGAAGGAAGATGAAAAGAAATGCAAGGGAGGGTTATTATTAACAAGTATTGTCCTTGGGGTGAGAATATCTCTTGCTACAGAAAAAAAATCTCTTCTCTTTCCAACTTTTGTTAGTAGAACTTGTGATGTAGAGTGGAGCTGCTGGCTTTCTCAGGAATTAAAGCTCAGCTGTTATTGAGGATGCTTCCCAACACATTTCCACAATGGAAAAACAAACACAAATACCCAGTGTCTTACCAGCAGCAGAGGAAGCATTTGCAAGCAAAGCATAGCACACCAGGCTGAAAGTCTACTTGATTATACCAACACATAGCGGTGTGATGAAGGCACTCCCGTGTTTGTCCAGTAACTGAAACAAAAGGATTTTTTTCCATCCCATTCAGACCTGCCCATTCCAGTGGCAATGAAGTCATCTGGGGTGAAAAATGTCATAATTGGGCCTTCATTAGTTTTGGGTTGCTGACAGATCTTCCCTCTTTCATGTTCTATCACTCTGTCTCTTCCCTAGGACAGCAGTGGGAGACCAGTGCAGACAGTGGTCACACCCAAGTCAGGTGTTTGCTAGAAAATCTCAGATGTCTTCCCACAGCACCCGGAGCTGAGGACTCTGCTGGATCCAGTTGTCCACAGTGTCAAAAAGAAATCTTTTATCAAGGCCCCTGGTTATTGGACAGGCAAACCACTTTAATTCCTAGAAAAGAGCTCTTGAACACTGTCTCAAGTTATCCCAGTATAGGTTTTTGTCTGGAAATGAGGTCACAGTTTTTTTATATCTCATCAAAAAACTGGCCTCATGCCACCAGCATTGTCAACCATCCCTATCACTTTGACCAGGATGGGCTAAAATATGCAAAGAGCCTCTGTTCAGCTACTCTCTCTGTCTCTCTCTGCAGTGGTCACCCACCTTTTCAAGCATTTCAGGAACACATTAAGTCACTCTAGACAAGCTTTGCTATGCAGCTAAACAAATGACCTTTTCTGAGCATCAAGCAAAATAAGAGCTTGGGAACAATTGGAGGAAGTGAACCAAGCAGACTCTCCTGCAGTAATTATCATCATCCACTTAGGGAAGAGGGGGAGCAGGGGAGCACCCTAGCTAGGACCACCCTCTCCTCTGAGGCTGGGGTCTGCTCCCATTGTTCTCACCAGGAGCCATACCACTGCCTCCAGCAGGAGCAGGACCAGCTCTTTTAATCCCCATTTCCTCTTGGCCGAATGAACTGCAGTGCATGCCAGTGACAGCTAAATGAAGGATTCCTTTTTCCAGAGGACCGGCAACAGCTCTTAACTCATAAACTCAAGGTAATTGACATTACAAACAAGCCTTACCCAGAGGGACCCCAAAGCAGTCAACAATTGTGCTTTAATGAGTAGGAAAGGAGAACGGGGGAAGTCTTTATATGCTGCACTAGGACATTCTAAGAAAAGCTCTTTCCCTTTTCCAGGCAGGGCAATGATTAAAGTCTGTGCATGAAACCCAACAAGGAGGGAGGCCTTGCTGAAAATGCCTTTCTTCCTGGCTTTCCTGTGGAAAAACAAGGAGGTTAAAAAATGGTTATTGGGACTTGAGAAGGACAACAGCAGCCAGTTAACAAACCCAAACAATAAAAGAGGAAGCCAAGTTCAGATGAAAAAAGTTAAAAATCCCAGAACTCTTGCACACAAACAGAATTCAAATACCAGTATGAACTGCCACAGAAGGGCAGAGAGTGGGGTGGAAGTAGCTCAGGCTGATGTAGCACCACTACCCTGCTAGCATTGTGCTTTAAATACAGTAAACCTGTGCAAGGCAAACCAGAGACAAATTTACGGCATACAGACTGTTGTATAAAACTGACCATGAATTGCCTAGACCGGTAATATCATTTTGCTTGAGACCTCAAACTGAACCCAAGCCACGTTCCCAACTTTGAAAGGCCAGTGCATTATCTGCTAAGCCATCCATCCTACTGGAAAATCTTCTCCATGTTCATACAAAAGGAAAATAAAGCCCAGGCTGCTCTGGGCTCTAAGCCAAGTCTGAACACAACATACACACTCCCCAACAGGCAGGGAAAGTGTTGCACCAGGGTTTGGCAATTATGAACAGGCACCGATAGTTGCAAACTAGGCTTTGCCACAGAAGTCTTTATGCTGACAGCCTTGAGTATGCTCAGTTGTTTGTAAGCTGCAGGTTCATTTCCTTACTAGTGCTACTGCATTCCTCGTGGAAGGGAAGGCAAAGCTGGAGTATGCCAGCCCTCAGTAGAGGAGAGCTATTTACAGAGAGACTCTTGAAATGCAGGGCACCATCTTGTTTGTTCTTTTCTTCTCTGCCTTTCTAGACTGCAAGCACCTTTTTTTACCAGGACAGGTGCAGAGAACAGCTAGGCACTCAGAACAAGATTTTCTGTCTTGTTCTTTGCCTTGAAATATCTGGTCACTGCACTCTCCTGTGAAAACTATGTCCTACATTCCATGATGGAAGCTTTCACCTAGCTGATGCTCAGTCATTCTTCAAGAACAATACCCTATGTGAGGTTTCATCATAGTGTAGGTCTGTTGCTACTTACACTTTTAACAATTTATTGTTTTGTTCCATATCAAAGCAAGGCACCATTTATTACCCTTTATCTACATGCCAAACTCCCCTCGAGGTGACTGAAAACATGCCCATATTTGCTGTTATATTGCAAATAAGCTGGTGCAGCACCAATGCTTTGCTTTGGTCCATTGGTTAATAGTGCTAGGCTGGCACTCACAGAAATGGATTCTGAAGAAGGTTTTTTTAATTGTTGACCCCAAAGTGGGAAGCTGAGGACTGACAACACCAAACAACAGCTGTGTTAACTGCCCAAACTGCAATAACAAGGTAAATCATGCTGATCCACCCAGAGCTAGGGATCAGAGTCATCATAGCTGGCAACATGGGCTTTAGTCTTCCCATGAAGGTTAGTGCAGGTATGTGAGGGTGCCCCTGTCCATCCCTGTCAGTACAACCAGGCAGTCCCACAGCAACATCCGAGACCATTTTCCACAGGGACAGGGACAGTTTGCCAGCAGATGTGACACACTGAAAGCCCATTTCCAGGGGACACTACTGGATATTAATATGGGATTCCCCCAACTTCTGCCTCAGAAAAACCAGCCCCATTGCCCTTTCTAGTGTTATGTTCAAGGAAAACAGACACAGTGCAAATGAACTTCTCCACTGGCACTAGGGGATACCCTCTTCAAGGTCACACAACTACTTCTGATGGGGTATTTTTATTATGGAAAGGCTTTTCCAAAACAGTAAATGAGATGTATACACAGTGCTGGAAGGGAGCCTGACACCATTACAAAAGACAGGACAGAGGGGTTATTTTTTGGATATATGAATAAAGACCAATAGAGACATGGAAAGAGCAGACATGGATCTTTGAAAAAACTGCAAGGCTATTTTGAATTAATTGTATTTATATTTATACAGCACAGACATCCTGTGAGGCTTGAAAATTCATGTACAACATTGCACACTACATATCAAGAATGCTAAGGAGCTGAAGTGCATGCAGCCAACAAGCCTGATTCAGAGAAAAGGAAATTTATTCAGAGTCCTGAGTAAAACCCTACTTTTATAAGAAACACCATGAACTGCATGGCTCAGCCACTTCTGCATAACAAACTGCTCGGTTTATCAGTTTCAGAGCGGCTTAAGGCAGTATCAATTTTGCCTAGATTTGTATCTACATTTCCAAAGCACTGAGATAAAATAAACTTGTGTTTAGACCACAAACCCAATACCCCTACTCCCTTAGTAGGGTTCTTTTTCAGGATCTTTTACTGCTTAGGCATTGCACGAAAGAGATAAACTGACGCTAGTTCACAGAATCACAGAATGGGTCAGGTTGGAAGGGACCACAGGAGATCACCTGGTCCAACCTCCCTGCTCAAGCAGTGTCCTCCTAGAGCACATTGCACAGCACTGTATCCAGGCAGCTCTTGAATATCTCCAGTGAAGGACACTCCACAACCACAGTGGTTCAGAAACCATTAAAATGCACATTAGTAAACATTAGTGAGCATCATCACTGAGGCCGTAATTGTGGGCTCCTTGGTCACACAGAAGGAACAATGTGGTGCTTTAAAACTTGCCAGGCGATGTGAGATGCTTCCCAGACACTTATGCTTGGAAGAGGAGTGAGTTTGCATTTGGCACAGTGAAAACCTTCCTAAGCCTTGGCATTTGGAAACCCTTATCCCCAACCAGATTTTTGCTACTCACTGAGAAATCATTCTTAGCCATGAGGTGCATTGCCACAAACTACTCCCCTGAAGCTCAGTTACCATTGGGAGTGACTTCGAGTACTAACTTACTTTAATTTCTTGCCTCCTTGGAGATGAAGTGTCCTATGAATGAAACTCACCTGGCCTTCCTCTAGCCACCAAATCTGCTTGGGCTGGGCATGTGTCCAATATGGATGCCCTGGGGTCTGAAAGAGCCTATAGCCCTTTGGCCTTGCCAAATCCCCAGTCAGTGCCTCCCTCAGCCAGACCATCCTGGTCCTGATGGAAACAGCAAGTGCTGCAATCTGCATGTGCCTGCAGCCAGGCTTGAAAACAGTACCAACCCTACTGTGATGCAGCAACACACTGCTTTAGATGGATATGCCTATGAGAGAGCATTCCTTCCTTCTCCAAAATACGGCTTGTTTCATGAGACCACAGGCAGGTTCACAAGACCACAAATGAAACCAAAAAGCAAGCTCCTCATCTTCCTAAGTGATTCTGTGGCTTCATTTTCCCAGACCCACAGAATAGGTCCAGTGTCTGCTCTGACTAACAGGAGCAGCATCTGAAACATACAGATTTAGGAGCCTTTATTCCCCATGATAAATCATTTTAACCCCTCCATGGTGTTCAGAGACTTGGCTGGAGGGGCATGTAGCAACCAGGGATCAGACTTCTGTGGGCTGCAGCCACGTAAAGGTCTCACCAGCAATGCAGGCTGTATGGAACTGATGCAGGCATCTGGAGAGAAAGAGAGCTGTTTGGGAAAAGCATCTTTGGCTCTCCCGGCGGGCCCAGCGCGGCCCCGGTGCGCGCCCCAGCAGCCACGAGACGCACACGCCGCCCGCAGCAGCGACTGCTATTCACAGGGAGGGAAGGAGCCATTTTTTTGTCATTAACAAAAGGCAGTGTCTATTAAAAAATAAAAGGCATCACAAAACAAACAAAATGATTCATTGGGATTTTAGAACTCACCTCCAGACACAGCGGGAGGGGAAGAGCTTGCCATTACCCATTCTGGCTGCAGAATGGGATCAGCCCAAGAAAAAGCATGTTCCCACAGTAGACAGTTTGAGCTTGTTTTGTCAGACACTGAGGTTCAAATGACCTTTCTTTTTTGGCACAAGGATTTTGGCAGCCTGGAGAATGCTGGTGCTAAATAACAGTAACACCAGCTTTTTCCTGGTACCACATACAGTAAACAATGCAAACAGTGTTTCACGGACTTGGTGGGGCTGAGCTGCCGATTGGGATGCAGAGACGGATCAAACTTTGGTTAGAGAATGAATGGCTCTCATTTACTTGTAATCTCCACCTTGGTGGGAGACACAGACATGCATGTGAGAGCAACTCCTTCTTCAAAAAGATTTTTCACCTTTCTTGTCTCTGTGCTCTGCTTCTTCAAATATCTTCTTGGATGTCATCTTGTCAGCTAATGTGTCATGCAGAAAAGGTACCAGTCACAGGAACAGTATTGAGAAGAAAATGTACAGTATGAACAGCTGCAGAAAAAGTAAACATAATCCTGCACTGCAAGTTTTTTATCTCAAGTTACCTTTTAATTCAGGTAGTTGTGACTTAATGTCAATTTTTTGTTGAAAAACTTTTGCATTCTTTGGAAAATTTCAATGAATTTTGTCAGAGGGATAGGGGTATTTTGTACTTCACCTTCTCACAAGGTTTGTGAAAGGCTTTGTAAGGAAAGAGTCCCTTGTAAGTTCTGATGCAGAAGGACTCCTGCTCTCTGGGATCTCTCAGTCATTATTAGACATCAAAGAATCCAAGCAGAGGCCAGATTCCTTCTCCAGACCTGTCTGGTCTGCATCTTACTGAACAGCACTCCACTCCAAAAGTGAGCATGCAGGTATCTACAGCTCTCTCCAATTTCCTACCAGGAGCAGACTTCTCAGAAGACCAACAGAAGGCAAGAACAGGTATTTCATCTGGAAAAAAAAAAGCAATCCAAAAAGCTAAGTGTCATTATCTTTTGAGCTGGTTAGCTTTAGATTCACTCTAGGCAGCAAGGCAGAAGGGGAACTCTCAAAGACACAAGAAAGGCATTGCATGACTCAGTATTACCTGGAAATGTTTGATTTATTTCCTGAAGACACTGACCCTCTCGAATGCTCCAATAGCTTCACTCTCTGTCTGGCTGTTTTCACACTGTTCCACTCTTGACCTCATGGCTGAATGACATCTTTCAAACTAAGTGTTTTACACGTTATTACAACATTCAAATGAATCCAGGTGGTAGTTTTCTCAAGGAGCTGAAGGTAGAAAGTCAGCGCCTCATTTCCTTTTGGAACCTTTGACGATCCCATCTTCAATCCCAACTCCCTGCAGCAGTGTGCACAGCAGTTCACGCAGGAAGGACAGGCAGGGAGGGTGCAGTCACCCACCAGCTCAAAAGGAGGGCTGAGTTGGTGGTCATTGGTGTCTCGGAAGGAGCTCAGCTATGGTACCCACTTGGCAGGGAGCAGTGTCCTCTGCAGTCACTGGAAAGGATGTGGTGATGCAGACTGAGCTCCCACAAAAACATACAGCTCTCCAAGACCCAGGCTGCAGGGAGTGCCAGAGTCTGGCACTGGAACTGGATGACAGCAGAGACAAGAGCTGTGGGAAATGCAACCAGGCAGATGATCTGCTCCTCGTGGTAGCAGACCGAAGAGAGGAGGTGGAAAGGTTAAGAAGCATAAGGGACCCTGAGGAGGAGATTGGCTGATGGAGCCACTCTACACCATCCCTGTGGCAAATGCACCAGCCTGCTGCATCACAAGGAGCAGAGGATCCCCTACTGTCTCACCACATCAGGCAGCAGAAGGGGGCCTAAGAGATGGGGGGGGGGGGGGGGGGCGGGGCAGGGAGGATGGAAACAGGCCTGTGCTAAAGACAGCAGGTGAATCCCCTCCCACAGAGAAATCTGGTGTAAAAGTTCTTTGAAAGTGAAATTGCTTTTTGTATTGACCAGAAATATACTGAAAAACATCAGGAGGTATTTTTGTTCCTCTGGAAACTGATGATACTAGTTTTTTCACAGAAAGAACGTAAATGTGATCTTGCTTTTGCTCTGTTCAAGTATAATAAATACTGCCCTAACCTCATGGCAGTAAAAAAGTTAAGACTGAGTGAAGAAAACCTTGCACAGAATCAAACCCTACTACATGCCAATTAACATCTACTCCTAAGGAAGGTACTTATCTTGCAATATGAAACCATTGCTCCTTTGCATAACAAAAACTGGTTTTTCTGAAAATAGAGGGTTCCTGGTACTTCTTTCTAATCTGACCATAGGTTATTCTTCTGTTTATCTTTCCATCTGTCCATCTACTTCTGTTCTCCCCACAAAGGTACCTTAACACCTCAAATGTTAATAACTTCAAACTCCTCAGAAAGGTGAGAGCAACTCATGCACTTGGTGAGGAGCACCACTTTCTCATCAATGAGGTGAGGTGGAGCACTGAACAGAAGCATCCAGGGGTCCCACTGTCAGTGGGAATCAGAAGAGCGCTACATTAAAAAAATAATTATGTATTTTCCCATTTGTCCAAAAGAATGCAGAAAAAGGAAAGGCCAGAGGCTGTCTACAGGACCAGCATGGATCAACATAGCTAACAACAGGCATTTGATCACCTTAAGTAGAAATAAGTCATTTATATTTAGAAACATAAACAAAAGTATCATCTGTTCAGAAAACAGCTCCCTTATTTGTGCGTCCACATAGATGTCAGTGGCACAAATCCTATTTGCTTGTGTCTGGTCAGATGAGTCAGGAGTATGAACAGCAGACTTTCAGGAACAAAGGCATCTTAGGGGTGGCTTGATCAGCTACCTGGGTATTAAGCCACAGCCTATCCAAATGCCAAGAGAGCTGTTAAATATTTCTTCCATTAAACTCAACTAACACTACCTCTGCTTTCCCCATGGGCAGATGGCCATACCCCCCAAACTCGGCCTGATCCCTGCTGCAGCCCTTATACCCAGTGTCCCCAGATCCCAGGCCTTTCCTTCCCCCCAAATTAGAGTTCTGTCTCTCTGCTTCAGCTTCTGCCTGAGGCACACTGCCTGACTTCTGCCAGTGAAGCTCTGAGACTGGAGTGGGTGACGACCAGAGCTCCTTTCTGCTTCTGTACTCCTGGGATGAAATGCCCCATTTTCAAATTCAGACAATGAAGTTCAGCACCCTGACCCTGCATCACATTCCTCGAGTGTCTTTTAGATTAGTAAAACAGGTATTTAGGGACCAGCACACTCATTTGAATGTTCAGACACAGTAATTTGGCACCTGGTCCTGGTTTGAAAACTGGGTCAACTGTTATTTTCTCTTCTGATCTGCCTCCTTTCACTGGTGACAGTCAGCAAAAACTACTTTTCTAATCCAAGTCAGCCTTGCAGATTAATACGGTAGAACATCAGCACCTATGTCAGAGAATTACTGTCTATAGGGCTGCAAAACTATGTGGTTCACCCTATTGAAAAGGTAGGATCTCAGCAACCTTTGCAGAATTACACCCCAAGGCATAGGACAATTCTCCCACCAAACAGATGCATCCAGTGTGAAAGAGCTTTAATACATCCTTGAAAAACTTTCATAGGTTGATGTTGTGAACATGGTCAACAGGCATAATTTGCAGTTTCCCCTGAGCAGATGCTCAGGTAAAAAAAGACTATATGAAGGGCAGCTGGAAAAACTGAAAAGGGAATTGATTGTGAAAAACATTCTATAGGCTGAGTCCTTATTGAGTTTATGTCAGTTTCACTTCCGGTCACCTATGTGCCGACATATTAATGAGGGCTTGCTGCTCACTTCTCAGTTTTATTATTTTGTTGTGTCAATCCTGTACACAGAGCTGCCCACAACCAGAAATCTTGGGGTGCTACCTATTTCAATTTAGAAATTGACAGACAGGGCTGTTGACCTCAAGCTTTTTGTTCACTAGAACAAAACCAAAAGTCTGCAAATCCATGTTAACTCACTTGGATCAACTACACAGAAAACGTGATTAGGCTGGGCTCAGTGTTTTACTAGGTTGTGCCAATCCTAAACCCCAGCCTGCCCCATCGAGCCTGTGAAAAGGGACAACTGAGGCAGGAAAGCAAATCACAGAATCAGTATCTCGATGCCTTTCCATTGGAGTGATCATGGTACCCCCAAGCCAGCTTTTCTCACCTGTAGGTGCCACAGTCCTGGGTGAACACACAAGCACCCTCACCAAGCCCCGGTGGGGTCTTCAGCACAAAGGGTACTTGGGAACTCAAGTGACATATTTTCAGCCTGATTCATGAATCACAGCTTCCTATACATAATTGGTGGGAGTGATAAAATTGTATCCAGCCCCCCTGGTTGTTGTCTGTAGCCAATCATTCCCTCTGTGTCATCTTGTGTGAACTCCTGCCAGGTAACCTTCATCCCAGGCCAAACCTTCTGTAAATATTAGATCATCTTTTCCACCACACCAGCAACACCAACTGTGGCAAAAACATCCCACTAGGTTTCAGCCCCATGCTGCAGACACCACTCTTGGTGTGTGCTGGCTCACCCTCAGGGACTGGACACTTGAAACCTCTGGGATCTCCCAAAGGAAAGAGATGGAGGTGACCGGTGCTTGATTGGCTTGATTGTAGCTTTGGGTGTTGCCATGATCTGCTTGCAGTGCCCTTTCCCTGGTCCCTGTTATTCTCAGCATGCTGGACACACTTTAATTCAGATTCTCATTTATACTTGGTGTTTCAGTATAAACCCACAAAATTCAAGTTCCTGTTTTGAGCAGCACGCTGCATGTTTATGGTGATAGGTCCCAGGACACTCATCAACAGATGCTTGTTGCTCAGGCTGACAAATGATGTCTGAGATCATACACTGTGTTTTAGCTATGAATTTTTTAAGTCTCAATTCAAGACAATTTTTTTGCCAGTTATAAAGCACAGCTGAACTACCACATGGACTCGTGCTTAGCTTGGATGTATTTACTATCAAGTGTATTATTAGAGCTCTCCTTTTTCTAAATTGACTGATCTTGTGCATTTTCCTTGCAACTATTTTGGAAAGAGATGCTTGGGGGAACGAGAGTTCCTCAGTGCTCTAGTGAGACCAATCCACCTCCAAGCCCCATTCAAAAAAATTACCCTGAAGACTCTCATGGTATTGGCAGAGGCTGGCTCCAGCAGTGTCACCCCAGCCATCCTCTCCCAATGATAGGGCCAAAGCAGGGAGCTGTGAGGGCCAGCTGCATGGCCAAGGACTTTCAGGATTTCCCTAGCTACACACAGAACTGGAAAAGTAACAAAATACTGCGTCAGCATTGAGAATGTTTAAGTCTTCCAGAGAGTTTGTTTCATTTTATGATTCTGCTAATAAAACATGGGGGGTTGACCTATTTCACATTGTTTCTTCTTTTCCTTACTACTTCTTCAATATTTTTCTTATCAGTTGTTCTTCCCATTAATGCTGTTGCTGAAGCAGTGAAGTTTTTCTATTAAAAAGAAAAATTCACTATCATTTCTACAGTTTGACCAGGCTCCTCTGTTTGTTAACTGTGCCCCACTAGGAACTGGGAGGATGAGCTCCACGGCAGGACCCCCGCTTCGAGAGCACCGGGATGCGCGCGTGTATGAGCGTGCGCGTGTGTGCAGAAAGGGAATGCGAGAGGGAAAGAATGTGTGTGTCCCCAGTTTAATTAGAAAATTTAATTGGATGGAGTTTGGGTCATTTTTTTCCCCCCCTTTAGAGCTGGCTGCAATAAACAGACTTTTCTCTTTCCCTTTCATCCTTCAGTGGTTTGTAGTTCTGCATCTGCTCTGCTGGCATTGTCTCTGCTAACGGCCATACCGATCAGGAAGCCAGAGCCAGGAGGCAAATGAAGGGACTGCATTGATACCGCTGATCACTGAGCCCCACATAACTGGCAACTGTTTCTGTCTTTTACCTCTGGAGATGAGCTGAACAGATTGTGTAAAATTTGGTGGCTTCCAAAAAAGAAAGGGGAGTGGGGGAAGAGGAGGGACATCTTACTGCCTCAGCCCTCTTGCTACCTGGTACCCAGGGGTCTGTTCAAACAACATCCTCAGCACAGGAAGCAAGAGTGAAAAATTCGTGGAAGTGAGCAAATCCGCTGATTTCAGGGAATGTTTGTACAAAAGAGTGAGAGACTAAACACACTGCTCCTTTTTCTCTGGGGGCGGATGCTACAGGCTTAAGTCCTGCCACAGAACCCTCCACCTCTCAGCTTTGGCTCTGCTGTGGCAAGAGAGCAGGCAAAGCCTTGCACCACATGCTTGGGAAAGTACTCAGCTCGGACACCGAGGAGCCAGTGCCAGGAACAGTGACTAACATTTGAGAGTCTGAACATGTGGGACACTTCTCACAGATGCAGCTTTCCATTGCTCAGCAGCATCTCATCACACAGGATATGGGCCACAGTCATAAGGTGAGATGGATATTTGTCATCTCTACCCAGAAAAAATGGCCTGGGCAAACTGACTGCTGGCTTTCTTGTTCTCCTCAGCTTGACTTTCAAGCAAGATAGTAAAGATCTTCTCCCTCACCATGTTCTGCCACCTTTCTGAACATGTTAGCAGCTCTCCTGATGTTTGCTGTGTGATTGAGAAAGCAGATGATTTACATGGAGGTGGATGTTTTCCCATCCTTGTCTAGCATAGACTAGGATTATGACAAAATAAACCTCTCATAGAGGACGAATTTTGATGCAAACAGTTCCTTTCTCTGAATTTTAAGATGAAAGAGACAAGGTGGGCCCCCACCATATCATCCTGCTGGTTCCTCAGGTGGATCAAGTTCAAACACAAGCATTATATGGTCCACACACCCTATAATCTCTCTCTCTTTTTCTTCTTGCTTTCCCTGCCCCCGCCCCCAACCACATTACACAGTCAGGCTGGGATCAAATTCAGCTTACTTGAATGTATATCATTTCCAAGTTGAAGTCTAATCTGCAGCCTTGTCCCCAGTGAGATACTCAATTTACCACTCCTGTAACTAAAGCTCATTGTTACGGCTATAATAATCAAATGTATCACTTTCCTAAAGGATACTTCTGGTCAACATTTTGCATTTTTTAGAAAGTTCTCTATAAAACTCTTCTCTTTGTTATGTCACACGCAGGCTTCCCGCTCCATTCAACCTTTCTTTTTCTTTCTGTGTCCTATTCATTACACCAATGTAGAGGTGAAAAAAAAAATTATATTTCCCTTGGAAGAATCAAAACTGTTCATGTCTATGAAAGAATAATAGCATGACCAGGGGACTACAGATCAATGTTATCCAGATCAGCACTTAAATGGAAATCACTCTGCATGAAAAATTCACGATGCCCTCTATCCTTTACATGGATAATGGGGACATCTGGTTACAGCAGACAGAATCATTTTACGTACATATATATATGTAATATACAGAATTGTGGGCTTTCAGTGTAATCCAGACAATGACTGACATTGTCAGAATTAGTTATTTTGTGACTATTTTGAGGAGACTAATAGACCTTCTTTTAATGAACACAAGTTCCTAACAGCAGTATCAAGACAGGACAATGGGCTAGATAAGATCACTGATGAGATGCCGTGATACCTGCAGGTTTCACCTGCTCCTATTTTTTAATTGAAATTTTTCATATTGATAAAAGCAATGGTGGGCCAATCTTCTTGTCCATTCATTACTCCTTCTTTGGCCTCAGCCCCAGCAAGGTTTCTGCAGCCCTCAGACTCTTGGCAACACCTGCATTAAGAAGGAGGAAGTGCAGAGCCTCTCCACACTCCAGGCATTTTGCACACTTTTTGCCCACAGGTGTCCAAAGCAGTTTATGCCATGATGGTCTCATAGAGCATCTAGGGAAAAACTGTTTTAAATCTCTGACCACCCTACTAAGGATTGTACAAACCACATGCTTACCTACCACCCTGACTCCCCTTCTAAAAGCTAATGCCTCAATGCTTTATGTCCCAGGACCAAACAGGACCTTCTTACCCTTTAAACACAGCTTGAGGAAAAACGACAGCAGCTCCTCTGCCTTCTGATGTGGTGTACTTGGGCTAGGAACACCCCTCTAGAAAGTTGAAAATCCAGCTTGGTCCCCTCCCTGGTCCCACAGAACTTGATCCCCTGCTCTCACCAGTCTGGGGAGGGAAAGCCTTGAGGAAGAGGCTGAGCAGAGGGGCAATGCCTCAGTCTTTCCTCCCACAAGAGGCTGCTGCATGAAGGCTTCAAGGGCTAGAAGGAGAAGCAGTGTCAAATAGAGCCCTGTGCTGCAGTCTTCACATTTAAAGGTGTACATGAGTCTCAATTTCTCAGCCTTACCCCTCTGTGGATTTATACTTAACATGATCCGGTCTTTGGACAGAAGTTGCTCGTTTTGATTTGTAATGGGGATATCTCTGCCTTTAGTTAGGCTTTTGAAAAGAACATTAGGCCTATATTGTATTTCTTCTCACAGAACTCTCACAGCTGCTCCAGTTTTGCCTGAAAACACATCAGAAGTTTAAAGAAATCAGTGAGCTTCCCTCTTCTTTCTCGGGAAAGTCAAGGGTCAGTGTGCAGTGTTGCAACCCAGAGCACAGCACCCCAGAGTCCAGAGGGTGCATCTCTTGTCTGTGCCCACTGGCAGCCAACAGAGGACAGGAGGGCAAGTCTGGGGTCCAGGAAGGGACACAGCAGCACTTCATCAGTGTGCAGTAACATGGAGGAAGGAAAAGTGGGCAGCAGCGGTGCTTTTAATTGTTAGGCATGAAATGTGAAGGCAGAGGCCAGCATGGAGACAAGACCAACCCAAATGGTTTCAGGATACACATATACAAAGGTGCACATATGTTAGCATTTGAGATTAATACTTGGGGATTAATACCTTGTCTTATACCTGGAGAAAAGACATGAACAAAAGAAATACAAGATCAGCAATCCAGAGATAGAAATGATAATAGATGAATCAAGATTATCTCCCACCATAAGGGAAAATCAAATAGCATATTAGTTGTTCAAGGTAATGATATATCAGTATATGGTTTTATTATCTATATATATTTAGCTGTCTTGGATAATATAATCAGATTAGATCAGCAGAAGAGGATCCCATACTACGCACTTATGTCCTAATATAAATATGCACAAGAACTACTTCACACGCTGCTCAGGCCAGAAGCTGCTCTCTCCATTGCCATTAATATTGATTGGTGTTTAAGTGGAACTCACTGTCAGTCCATTGCACCAGCTCTAATGTGACAGCCATGGTTAGTGCAATTTCTGTTTCTAACACAGACCTTAACCTTCCTGAACTGATTCCTTCAGTACCCGCTGTCTCCTCAGGGGCTGCCTCAATCAAACGAAGGCCCAAGACGTGGTTTACATAGAGAAAAAGTTTTCATATATTAAGAGCATAAATTTTTTCCCATCGCTCACACAATTTTAAACATTCAAATGAGGAAATTAGTGTTGAGTGGTACAGACTAGATCTAATCTCATTAATCCAACAATAATTGAAATACAGGACTTCCCCTGAGGCCATGGATTAATGACCAGCTAGGTGGAGCTGCTGACATGAAGCACAGCCAAGTGCCATTAACCCCAGCCAGGCATTATTTAATCCCAGAGGAAATGTCCTGTGCAAAATTTGTTAGCTCTTGGGTGAGAGGAAGAGGGAGGAGAAAGGTGCACATGGGCTGGGTGCATGGAGGGTGCCCTTCCGGCTGTCACGCACGGGGCATCCCTGCAGGCTCCCACGTGTCTCCTGTGTCTCTCCCACGTCTGCCCCAACCTACACTGACCAGTGGACACATAATTAAAATGAATTAATGATCTGAAGCAGAAACTGCGTTTAATGAAGCCCCACTCAGACTTGTGTGCTAGTGCCAGCCCTGTTTGCAGACAAATATTTACTAACCCTCTGTGCACAAAGTGACAGGCCACCTGTTCTCCCCTCTCATTATGTCTCTCTAAGTCTAAAGGTAACACTGCCTGGTGAGACCTACAACATTCAAGCCACTTCAGAGGCTCATAAACGCCTTCAACAAAGCTGAGTCAGATCTGCCAAGCTCTATTTGTTTCAGCCTCCCTCTTTTTTAACTCCAGCTATTGTACACTCCCTAGATACAAACTCAACTAAATGCTGTTGCCTCTTTTAGCATAAGAGGTAATTTCCTGACTAGATTCCCACCAAACAATTTCTGTCTTCTCAACCAGAAATCCTTTAAGGTGCATAGGTTGTTCCCAGACTTGATGAAGAGCTCCAAAGAGAAAATAAATAGGCAACGTCATATTATTAGTTGCAATAATGATACTATCAATACTAATAGTTGTAGAAGAAATTACAGTCATAGCAGTTGCATTTAGCATCATTGTAATGTAATCAATAACAGCAATGGTTTAAGAGTCTACTCTTGTTTTCATTGAACTAGATGGGAGTTTTGGGATTTACTTCAATGGGAACAGGGTCAGATCCTAAACAAGCAAGGGTTACCCTACAAAAAAAAAAAAAGGAAGCAGTATAGGATTAAGTCTCCCTCCCCTTTCCACTCCAAGTAAAAGAAAACCAGGAAAGATTAGAAAGCTGTCAGGGAGACAGACAAGCAAGAGACAAGCAGAGGTTAAAAAGCAAACAAAGCTGCATGCATAGCACTGGGTGGTGCCCCTATTCACACCAGCAGGAGAATGTCCACCTGAGTAGTCCCTTACCAACAGGAATGAGGGACTCCATGCACAGCTCCTCTGGAGGAATTAAAATGTGCCTCACGCTTCACCTCTCTGCTCAGTGGTTTCTGCTTTGATGCTGCACTGAGGTGTTAGGTGATCCTACACACTCGGGCTGCCCACCCATCCCAACACGTGAGTTTGGGAAGTTCTAGCATCCACAGGAGGAGACAGTGTTCCCACACACAGGTAACTCTCCTCCTTTGGCACACAGGATGGAGGTTGCTGCACACAGACACGCCGACACACTGGGGTGAGCAACAGCATCTTGGACACTCAAGTGACACCAAACACGTGTTTCTTTACAGCAGGCCAAGTCTGGGCTCACAAGAGCCAAAGCTGAACCAAAACGTACCCTGTCGAAGGCCAGAAAAAAGAGCCCTACAGGCAGCCCTGCTCAGGCTGCACCATGTTCAGAACGGTTTTTGGTAAGCTAGACCCAGAGGGGCAGCTCTGGCTCCAGAGGGAGGCTGAATCCTGCACTCCTGGTGGGACAAGGAAAAGTGGTTGTGAGCGCAGATGCACTCAACAGCTTTTTTTTCACCTCTGCCTCCTCTGATCTGCCATCAGCCACAAAACTTTCTGTTTCACATCTGTATTTTTCTGGGAATGGCATGACACAAAGCAAAGCCCCATGGTATTACAAGGTCTTGAAGAAAGGCAACAAAAAAAAAAAAAAGGTACTGCCTGCTTGTTCCTCCATCTCACCACAGCCAAACATTAACAACTGAGTGTTCCTTTGTAGAGAGTTGACTGCTTCCAGCCCTGACATGTGCAATCGCTTTCTGGTGTCCCACCCGACAAAGCACAGTGTGAAAGGATGTACACATGAAAGCTAGGGTAAATTCAAAAACATCAGTCCCGGGCTGCAAGGGAGCTGAATTCAATATCAGCAAAACATACAGGAAAGGACAATGTATAATGGAAGCGGAGGGGAACAGAAGGGAGGGTGTGCAGGGGGAGGGGAAAACGTAAACATTCACGCATGAAAATATTAGATGATTCTTGTTGCACAGTGACTTGAATTCAAAGTATTTATGTGGTCATTTCCATTTCTTTTCCCAAGAGGGTGCTGGGACTGGCATGGCTGTCAGAGGAGTGTGAGAAGATGCCAGCACAGGCAAGCAGTTTCCAAGGCAGAACTACAGCAATGCCTGATATTGTATTAATGTGAGTGCTGGCCATCTGGCCATTAGGGACAAGCTGCTGCCAGGGTGTCTCTCTTTTTCCATCTCATTTCAGAAGCTCTGGAGCCGGGGACTGAGACCCCTAGGGAGATTCTGGCTAAAGATCATTCCAGCATCCACTCAGATGTTGTAGAGAAAGGGCCAGAGAGCTGATAAGGCAGGAGAATGTGCTCACACCCACACAGGAAAAAAAAAAAAACAACAGAGAATAACACTGAATGGGGGGGTTAAAGGCAGAAAGAATATGAGAGCAGATGAACAAGGGAATGGTTTAAACAAATAAGAGGGAGGAAGCAGGAAAAGGAAAAGAAAAATAAGAGGCACAGCATTTACTCAAAGGAGCCTTTAAAGAAGGAGAGAGGAACAGAGAAGAAAAGGAGTAGAAAGGGTTCAATAAGGAGAAATGGCTATCATTAAAGGCGCAGGGGCTATGAAAGGACTACCAGCACAATGCACCTTTTTGGATTTTAACTACTCAGAACTAAAGTAAGGGCTTTCAGTCTGCCCCCTTGAATAGTACCTTGTCCCAGGAGCCTGCTGAAGCCAGTGCTCGGGTTAACGGATTAAGGAGTGCGGGTAGAGGTGCCAAAACTTTGTCTTGTCAAAATAAATGCTCTTCCTTATGCTTGTTTATCTACTTTTTCATCATCATTGGAGCTGCATAGATTGAGAATTTTTTCAGTGTATAGAAAGACAAGTACAAAGGTGATAGCCATTATTTTATATCAGTATGGAAGATTGCATTCCTGGAAATGTCAGCGGCTTTACTTGATTGCTGCTAAAAAAGAAAGAAAGAGAGAAAGAAAGATAAGAAAGAAAGAGAGACAGAAAGATAAGAAAGAAAGAGAGAAAGAAAGATAAGAAAGAAAGAGTGAAAGAGTGAAAGAGAGAGAAAGAGAAAAAGAGAGAAAGAGAGAAAGAGAGAGAGAGAAAGAAAGAAAGAAAGAAAGAAAGAAAGAAAGAAAGAAAGAAAGAAAGAAAGAAAGAAAGAAAGAAAGAAAGAAAGAAAGAAAGAAAGAAAGAAAGAAAGAAAGAAAGAAAGAAAGAAAGAAAGAAAGAAGAAAGAAAGAAAGAAAGAAAGAAAGAAAGAAAGAAAGAAAGAAAGAAAGAAAGAAAGAAAGAAAGAAAGAAAGAAAGAAAGAAAGAAAGAAAGAAAGAAAGAAAGAAAGAAAGAAAGAAAGAAAGAAAGAAAAAGAAAGATGGACACCCAATTCTTCTATAAAATAATGCAAAACATCACTCTACAAAATAAATCATGGCTAATGGGCGAGAAAGTGTCAGGGAAGATGGAGTGCATTAAAATGACAGCCTATGAAACCTCACTTCCTGCAAAAACTGCTCAAGAACCAGAGTTACAGTGTGATTTCCTGAGTAAAGTACTGAAAAGCATGCATCATGTGCAACTGTTACTTCTGTTGCTATTGTTACTACACTACTATTAGTTTGGTCCAAGAGGATCCACAGGCAGGCCCGAAGTCTGAAAACAGGATCCCTTCTGAGATTTCCCATGCTTCCTCATTTTACCTAATGTCTGTCTGGTGGCATTTAAAGGATCTTCTTTAAAAAGATGCTTCTGGCATGAAAGCTGGGGTATTAACTCCACACAGAGGGCCTTAAGTCCATCTCTGGATCATGCCAAGCTAGGAGGAGTAATCTGAACTGCACTGTGACACAAAGGACACTCAGGTCTCAGCGGTGAGTCTGGTGTGGGTCTCAGAGTTTGGAGTTATCGGTAATTCCAGAAGACATGGATTACAAGAGAGGGGAGCTGGGAGGAGAATGCTTTTCATTGACATGGGGTCACCCACATCAGGAGACCCACTGCAGGAGTGGTCAAAGAGGATACCAGAGCCCTGTGGGGCCTCTAGGTTAATCTGGTTGGACAAAGCAAACCCAGAGCCCAAGTACCTGCTGCCCAGTGGGGTTAGAGATAAGAAATGAAGGTGTTCCCTTCTCTCTGCAGATCACGTGGAGAAGTACAATTTCCCCCCACCTCTGAGAAGCCTGCACCATTACTGATTCCCCAGAGAGGTGACTTGGGGCACAGCCTGTCCTGGAGTAGGAGAACAGGGGATCCCCATATTGTTCAGAGAGGTAACACTCAGCAGAAGTCTTCCTTGGGGCATTGCCTGCACAGGTGCACTCATGGTATTTCTGCTCGTTCTGAGGCCAGGAGGCAGCCACCACTGCTCTGTGGCAGCAGTCACACAGCTGAGACACAGATGCAGCTACTGGCTTTGCCAGGGGCACATGCTCTTGCAGCTGTGGAGATGTCTCACCTCATCGGCTTGAGAAAGTGGAGAGAAGCAGCACAGGAATGAGTAGAAGTGAGATGGAGACAAAACTGTGAGAAATCAGAGCAGGATACCGCCAGCACCTGCCAAAACAGGAGCTTGCAATGGGCATTTCACAGAGCAACCTTAGAAATTATCCTAAAACTGTTATCAGTGTGGTTCTGTGATGTTGGCTGGACAGAGGAGCGATGACACAGAAATCAATGACAAAGTTTCCCACAGTGTCAGTTACATGAGGTTCACAGCACAGGAGAAAGCTGAAGATCATTCTGCAGGAAAGCACAAACCTCTACATCACAAGTAGTGCTGAGCCCAGCCTTACAATATTTACACCCTGTGATTATGATACTCCCTGGTTAGAACAACTAGCTAGCAATAACGGATTACACGCATTGTTTGGGATTTGATTTTGCCCTGTCCTGTGAAAGCAGAAAAACTATGAAGGGCTTATTATTCAGAAATAGTATCATTCAAACTCCAGAAAAATCAAATCCTAATTCAAACATTTAAAAATACATACGACCTTTTCCACAATATTCACTTTAACACAGGAACCTAACCTTGGCATGTCCTGATAGACCAAGTTCTTCCAAAACTAAAGGTTCTCATTACTTTTCAAGAACAGCCCTTAACCTCAGTCTCTTCTTAATGTTCATATGGAACTTTCTTCCCTTTTTAGGCTTATTTTTGTTTTTAACCAAGAGCCAATTAGACAGATTTTGAATAAGGTTGGAGGACTTTTTGTTCAAATGAGAAATTTTTAGTGCCTTGAAGGGTAATGGGTTTTCAATAGAAATCCTCTCCTGCTGTGCATTGATCAGCTATTGATTGGTGAGGGTTTAAACTAAATTATCACTGCCAAATAAAAGACTTTCAGGATGAAGGAACTGAGCTGAGCACAGTGTTATATGAAAAGTAAGCCAATCCTTTGTGATGGAATCGAAAGGCCCTGGTCACACTTGAAGAAAAAAAATGTTAATTGAAAAATTCCTTAAATAGGTAACAGCTCTGAAAGTCTGCTTTACATAAAAGATATGAAATCACAATCAGCCGACAGAGAGAAAAGGATCCTGCAGCTCAAGTGGTTTTTCTCTCTAAATGGTGCTGATTACTTTGCCATTCATGGATGACATGGAGTGATGGAAATTAGTCATTTCAGAAGAAAGGACTAATGACAGCTGAACTTATGGGCACTGGGGGAAGTTTGATGATTGGCTCCTCGAGACAGAAAGTTAAAACAAAAGAACTTCCTATTGGGTGGAAAGATTTATCCCAAACCTAGCAGGAAAACAAATACACAAGCCTGGTCAGGCTTCAAAAGATCTGGGTTTTAATTTTTGCTTTCACCAGCAATCACAGGAGTTTCAAACTTTCCACTAAGAGCAAGGGGAAAGAATTGTGCTGACCACACACAATTGGCTATTTAAAAAAAAAGTTCTCAAACAAGCCATTTTCTTTCAATTTAGAAATTAAAAGAATGGATCTTGCTGATCATCTGAGACAGGTGTGGGAGGTCAGAGCTTCATCCAGCTGTTAGAACTTCAATCTTCAATGTGATCTACAGAGGCACTAAAAAGCTTTTGGCAACCTCCATATAAGTTAAAAGGGAGCTCAGTATCCTTAAAGACAGGCCAGATCTTTGAGGAGGTAACTCTAGATACCTGTATGTCAACAGGGACTGCACTCTGCCAGAGTCACAGAGCACTGCAGTCACTCCAAAGTCTCCAAAGCTGCATCCCCATAGTCCCACTGGACTATGAACATGAACATGTCTTGCCTTGCCCACATCCTGGACTACATTCACCTCTGTCTCTATGCTGCAAAGCCCACCAGCACCACCCTGGAGATGGCTCTGCCTTCTCTGCTGGTAAACGTTTTTGCTGTCAGTCCCCAATGTGTCTTTTTATGGGCCAGGGAGCGTGTACTTCATACTGAACATCTTTCTTATCATACCAAAGGGTAATAAGGAACAGGATCATTTAGTCAACACATTTAAGCATGTCATTTTATTACAAGCAAAGTTATTTCAGGAGAACAAATCTATGACCCCGTTTGCAAGATTTCAGTACCTCAAAGTCCAGGATTCAGGACAATTTTTTTCCCATTTCTGAACAGCTAGCTCCACAACTCAACGTGGATTCCAAAACACCACCATTCAAATTTGTATTTACAGGGCTCTGTAGTGTCTGGTTTAAGGATTAGTTTAGCATGTTATCCATTCCTCTGGAAAAGAAAGGTCTGGTTTAGACTCCACAAAAATTCACTTTCTGTCTGGCACTTTGTACAACAAAATCATGTGCATTTCAAAACTTCAAAGATGTCAGAGCCAACATGGTTGCTGGGTTTCTTTCAGTCAGAGGAACCATATCTATCTAGTAAAAGCAGTCTCTTTGATAATGCTACTCTGTAGACATTTAGCTGCTGCTAGTTGTAAACTGAATGCTTGCCCAGATTGTGATACAAATATTTCCTCCAATAAGATCCAGTAGAAGCCTGCCATATAGCAGGATATCACAGCAGTAACAGAATAAAGACTCCTCTCTCCTAACTTTGCCAGTATCATAAATACAGTGGCCAAAGCCAGAGCCTTCAAAAGAATAATAAAATGAGTCATAAACCCCTCAATATTGTAGCTGTAGATACCTTGGACATTAATGTCCCAGAAGAGCCTTATCATTCATAAACAAAGACTGGATAGCATTTGTGTAGGTAATCTTTTTATCCATACAGGTCTCTACTGCTTTTTTATTTATTTTACTTATTAATATCCCAAAGCTGTGAACATCATTAGATAATCACCTGTGCATCAGGAGAGCACAAGCTGTGCTTTAGGCAAGCATGCATTGAACCAGGCTTGAGAGAAAGGTAATTGGAAAAAATGTAATCTTTTCTGATAAACAGGAGGTCAAACTAAATTTTCTAGTTGTCCCATCTGGCCCACAGCTCCGTGAAACAATTTAGCATAAAAAATCATTCCCTTCTGCTCATTTTACACCCTCTGCCTTTTAACAGAGACATTTCATTTTTCATGTACTCTGTGTGCTAAAGTAAGTAGGCAATAACATCTATCTCCAGTGCAATCTCCTGTTGAAAACACAGATTTCTCCCACTTTTTGTTAAATAATTACAAGAGAAGAGCATGTTGGATAATGAAAGCTCAGGTTTTTTACCATTTCAGTAGCAATGAGTCACCTGGCCTTAGCAGGAGTAGACCCTGAGGCAAATGAATTTGATGATGCTGAAGACAGCAGTCTGGGATAAGGAAAACATATGAAAAGGAGACTGCAAATATTTTCTTCCCCTGCTGGGCACAAAATATCTTCTTCATTCTTGCTCATCCCAGCATATTTATGCAACAGACAGATTAATAAATTAAATTGTGTCTCCCTAATCTCCAGTCTATCCCCAGCACGGACAGGATGAATTTTAGAATTAGAAGAAAAACTTCTAATGAGGATGCAGAAGTTTATCATCCACATAGCAAATATTGACCAAATCATGTCAAGTTAAATCTGATGGTTTTATTGGAGGACCTGATTTGACCCACAGCTCATTGCCAGATACCCTGTTATGTCTCTAGGGAATCAATGCTTTGGGTGGCCAGGAAGGTCCACTGGCCTGGAAAGTCAGGATGCTGGAGCAGTGCTGGGTGTCTTCCCAGAACACTCTGCACAAGCCTGGGGCTGGAGTTTGAAAAAAGAAATTCAATAAAGGGAAGTCAAGTTTCACCTCTCTTGCACCTTGAATTTCAGAACCTACATTTTATGTGTCAAAGTTTCAGATTACAAGTGCCTTTCTGTCAGACTTTGGCATCTGACACAACATGCCTACTGGGCATGTTTTTCAGACTCCAGAAACTCACTGGGCAAATGAAGAATAATTTGTTTAACCATCCACACTGCTCCTTTGATGCGGGCATAATGAAAATGTCAATTTCACAACAGAGAAAACTGAGGAATGGAAAAAATATCACCTACCTAAGGTGAGGAAACCAGCATCACAGACAATGCTAGAATGCAGATCCTCTAATTATTGGACTGTGTTCTTCTAATTGCCAAATAAACCCACAACTCTAGAACTGGAATGATTATGCCATCATCACCATCCTGTTTACTCAACAATCCAGTAATAGAGCAATGACTGGGAGAAAATACACTTTGGTTTTGAAAAATTATCTCAGAGGTTTGACAAGTCCTCACGCAGAGACCTGTAACGAGTTCAAACCACTCTTAAAACTAAAATCTGAAACAAGCTTCTGAAAAGGAATCTGTGTCACTTTCTGAAATGAACTGTTCATTTACATTCCTTTAATGATCTGACTGTATTGAACCCAATGCACTGAGCAACCCATGCAAGAAAGCTCATTTACACTTCCAACTTTGTTTTTCCAAGGGAGCTGTATTATTTACCTCCTCATTTCCTTTGGAGCATTTACGATGGGAGCTATAAGCTAAATGTTTCGAGCAATACATGGAAGATGAAAGGTGACCAAATATATTCAAGCGGATAATAAACAGAGAGCATTTGTAGGTGAAAACAACCAGCTTGGCATGAGAGAGAGGGAGAGAGGGAGAGAGAGAGAGAGGGGGAGAGAGAGAGAGAGAGAGAGAGATAATGCAGTGGGTTTAATAGGAGGCTTTTAACGTTTCCTGTTCGGGATTGGCTGGCTTATTAATGATTTAAGCACAAATTGAATTAACCAAATATTGAACATATGTTCTTTTAAACTCTCTTAAATCTACCAGAGCCTTGCACGAGAGAGCTATGCGGCCATGCTGTTCAAGAGGGGGGAGGATGACAAGGGGGTATTGAGGGTGACTGGGTAAGTAAAACATAACCTGAAGGTGGTCAATTTAATGCTGTGTTAGTGGCCTGAACTTTCAGTTCCCAAAGGGAAAGGATGATTAATGCCACTACCAAATGTATACCCATACCTGACCCTGATCTCATCAAATCCTGCTGCCACCATCTGCTGTTTTTAATTCCTCTGCAATATTTGTATTTGCTACCTCCCTCCTACAAAGAGAGGGAGAAAAAAAAAATGTTCCCTGCTTATGAATGGTGTGATCTGGTTGTACTGGCTGAACGCTGGCCAGGAGGCATCTGTTGCTTATAGTCCTGACAGCATCTGCTACTATTTCTCACTTTTCCCAGCATGCTGTGAGATATGGTTTCTCCCAAAGGTGGCCTTTGTATGCACCATTGTCAATTCCATCATTGTCTGCCACAGCCTGTTCCCACGATGCAGTGGTAGTTATTACCACGCTGCAAAACCTTTTCTTGCAGGCTATCTGTAATCTAAGATATTGTGTGATTGAGTTATGCAGTTAACCCTTTTCCTATGCATCAAACCATTAAAATAAAAAGAAACAGGCTGGACCATTTTTGGTACGAAAAGCTTCAGAGCTTGCAGTGGATGGGAAAATGAAGCAGATTTTTTTTTTATTGTTAGGTTGTTTTGGTTTGGGTTTTGGTTTGGTTTTTTTTTTTTTTTTGCTTTAAAAATAATGACAGTTTGGCATTAAGTCAAGGTTTAAAAACAAACAAAGATACAAAAAGCAAAAAATGGCCCAACTAGCAGTTTTAATTCCTTTAAAAATACTATAAAGGATGCATTGTTTTTTCTCCTGATTCCTGATACGGCTATTAAGCATTGTAACCAAATGTGTGTGAATGCTATTATTTATGTGTCTGATCTTTAAATACCCTCTGCTAGTGGGATACAGACTGAGACTTCTGATGGACATAGGCGTCCCAAGCTGTCATCTTGCCTTGTCCTTCTGTCAAACAGTTAGTGTGTCAAGCTCTTCTCCTGGGAACTTTCAGAGTACGAGACTGGAAGCGCAGAACGGTCCCGTCTCCAGAGAGCCACTTTTAACTCACGACAATATCCTTGGTGTCAGCTCAGAATAGCCCACTATGGGGCAAGGAGAAAGAAAACGCAACAGATGTTACTAGGAAAACCATGTTTACAATTCTCTAAAGTTATTGCCCTTATGCACCTTCTGACCAAAACCCACTTCAAAGACCAAGTTCCTAGCAGTTGGATTTTTTAAGTCAATTCTGTTCTCAAAAATCTTCGTGTAGAGAACCGGTGCTATTAAAGGAGACATCACACCTCTCATGTATGCATCACTCCCATTCCCACCGAATAATCTGTCACACTGTGGACTTTAAAATAATATAGTTATCGCTTACATCTGTATTTACGGCAATTGCTATATCCACATAAGCACTGTAAATATCTCTCCCTATAATACATAAATCACAAGTGGTTTTATCTCCCCAAATGCATTCATGCATCTTTTATCCTCTTTTTTTCTTCTTCTTTTTAACTTAATTAATTTGGAGCTACTTACTACACATAAAATCACACCTAAATCCCCTCAGAGGTACTTTTACAATTTCATAGTAAGTACACCTTGCCTTCACGCATTTGCAAGTTACTGAAGGTCCATTTTCAGTTTTATCATAAATTTAAATGAGGGCTTCTGATTTAAAACTGGTTTATGTTCTCTCTGTGCATGTACAAGGTTAGGGAGAATATGGGCACTTTCCAGGCTAAGCCAGGTGTGATGTTAGACAACAGATCTGCTGAGTTGTTGCTGGTCAAGACCATTTAAAATACATTGCTGAATCCATGATCAAGGTCCTTGCTGCAGCCGGAAATCCTTTTTCCACAAGCAAGAACAGAAGGAAAACCGTGTCTGGGTAACTCACTTGCAGCTTTTCTACCACTAAAATGAGATGAGCTTGGGGAAGCACAGACTGTCTAGAGCTGGACCTCCAGACTCAGTATCTAGTCTCCACAATGGCTACAAAATCTGAACAGGTTCATTTGCATGAAGAAATTAATTTTTTCTTTTTTTTAAATGGAAGATGAGAAAGCATGCATGTGAAGGAATCCACGGATACAAACTGTTTATGATCCACTTTTATAAAATTTTATATCCATAGGCAGAAAGCAATAAAATTATCTTAGCAGCCAGAAAACACGACTTGTGACTTACAACAGACAAATGCTCTGAACGGCAGATTTGAAGCCACAGATTGCCATTAAGATATGGGATCCTTTACTGACAGCTTTTTTTACAGGAGGACCTGTGTGTTTATTATTTCCTGTAACAAGGTGAACCAAGGTAAGACCATCAAGATGGGCACTATGACCTTCCCAAGACCTTCAGTAAAACACAGCAAACCCCAGATGTGATGTCAGGAGGCACATAAACACTGATTTCAACAGAAAGATTTGCACCCTAATGGCATAACACGGCTTCAACAAGTCTCACTGGATATTTTTTCCAGTTTCAGGCTAACCATACGGACTCTGATGCTCTTCATTTTCACCACTCTCTGTTCGTGGCCTGGTGAAGCCAGCGCATGGCTCCCGTGAGAGGTGAAAGCCAGGGACACAAGCCCCACCTGAACTTGCATCAGTCAGCCTGCCAGCAGCTCCCCTGAGAGAAGAGCAGCACTGGCACATTTACAGACAAGCCTGTGTATAAATGTTTTCTTGTGTCAGGAAATATTGCAGGGAGGCAGAAGTGATTTTTTTTTTTTTTTTTTTCTCTCTGTTGTTCCAGCAGCAGGAACAAGTATGGACAAAATTCCTTTTAGGATGGGTGTGCAGGGTATTTAGGTGAGGAGCTGTTGCTCTCCTCCTCCCTGCAGCACTGCTGCCAGCAGATCCGTTTGCAAACTAGGAAAGGGCCCCTGCTGTGTGCAGGCAGGTTTGGATGGCAAGCGAGAGCTGCTGGCTGCCCCTGCTCACCCACTCTCTGTTTGCTGTGGGTTTAGCCAAGCAGCACCAGCCCCCGCCCTGCGAAACAGAGCCTGAAATACAGCACAGCAGCGGCGGCAGAGGCCTGTACTAGATCGGGCAGGGGTCACAGGAGGAGAAGATCACGGGTGACCGCCCACCCCGCCTCAGCACCGGTCGCCCAGGTGCTCGCCCCCGGTGTCAGGGCCATGAGCCACCTCCTCCCCATCGCCCACGAGGCGTCAGCCAGCGGCCTGCAGCGGGGCCGGCTGGGCTCCTGTTCTCCAGCCTCCTCTGGCCTTTCCGGCCTTCCCTGGCCTCTCCCCGGCCTTCCTTCCCCGGCAACAGCGGGGCGGCAGCCAATGGGGCCATGGCGGGTCAGGGCGGCCCGGTGGCGGCCGCGGCGGTGGCGGCGGCGCGGGCCTTTGTGCGGGGTGGCAGGTGACCACGGCGGGGGAACAAAGCGGGGTCAGGGCGGGAGCCGGGTCCCTTTTCTCAGGCCCATGTTCTCCACTCCTCACAATCTGTCTGAATTTAACTTGCCATTGAGGGCCCTGCCTGTAGAAAACAGCTTTATGTCGACTAATCCAGGCAGAAGTAAGGGTAGACACAGAGACAGGTTTGAAGGCGGGGACGTGGCTATTCTGCTGCCTCTTTTTTTTTTTTAAGTCCCCCTCCCTTCCCCACTGCCTCCAGTGAAAAGTTTTCTGAACAAAAAAAAAAAAAAAAAAAAAAAAAAAAAAAAAAAAAAAAAGAGGAGGGAGCAAAAAAAGACCCACCAAAAAAAAAAAATGGTGACAAGATTAATCAGCCCGTGGAGCTGAAACACATGCTTGACTTAAACAACCTCTTTGCTGTTATTAACAACTGCTCCAGCATTTCTCTTGTTATGCTAATGGTACAGATTAGAGTAAAATCTATTCCTTCTTTGCTGAACAGGCCAATTGATAGAGGCTGATCTATTTTCCTCCCCCGTTTTAATTCTTTTTTTCTCCAGGCACAAGTGTTTGCAGCAGCAAGAACAACAGAACATGAAAAAAAAATCCTAAAAAGCAAAACTGCACACAGGAGTGACTAGCCCCCACATTCACTAAAATCATTAATAAATATAAAGCTATATCATTCTCCACTGCAGCCTGGAAATAATGTCTGAGTGTTGTAAGATACTGACCACAAAAGACAGGAAATTCAACATCATGTCTGATGTCCTGTCTTTAACTCATTCATTTTTTTTAACTTGCGGCGTGCCTGCTAAAGGAGATGGCTTTGATTAGTTTTAATACGTTCCTTGGATGAAAAATGAAGGAGAAGGGAGTGTTGCTGGCAAGTCCTGGAGAGGGCAGCTTGACTTGACACCACACCATGTGCTGGAGTGTCATTTGGATGGAAGGAGACGGTCCTGTTGGCAGCCTAAGTTGTAAGGCTATTTGCTCTAAGGCATCAAGGGGAGCAGAGAGGAGCCTGTGTATCAGTCTGGGCTCGGTGGTTTGTGCCTCCTGTTAGCTTGGGCCTGACCCTAAGTGTTCTTTAGTTTTACGGTATTTCCCCCCACAGCTTTTTTGTAATCAAAGACTGGAATCTGTGCCACAGGTAACAGCAAAGATGACACTGCAATCTATGAGTCTACACTATGGTAAATATTTAAAAGCCTAATATGCCTGACATGTCAGAGAGAAGCATTCAGCAGGTAATAGCTGCTGAATTGGAATGAATGCACCATCAACTTCCATTAGCAGCATGTGTATAGTATTTATATTAAATCCTTTACCACCTCTTCTGGATTTGAATTGTTCCTATTTAAATAAGTAGAAATATCATCACCCTGGTTTGGCATAATCCTAAATCAATTTAAATCAGTGAGAATCCTCCCAGTAATCTTGCTAATTTCTAGATTTAGTTTACCAGTGTATACAGTGTATCTGTATACAGTCACTGCCAAAAGGTAAACATCTGCTGCTGCCTACCTCCTACTTCAACCTCCCCTGACCCAGTCACAGCTGCTAAATTCTGTAAACTTGTTCAGTTTCAACATTCCATTACTTCAACGAGTCCATCCACTTGTGATGCCTGCAGTAACACCAGGCTGATCTGCCTGGGTCCAAAGACATTAAAGACAGTCCTGGGCCAAGCCTAGATTTGGAGGTCTGCACTTTGCTAGCACTAAATTTGATCAGACAGATTTCATAATTGCACAGAGTCAAAGACCACAGGGATTTTTAGATCATCTGCTCTGACTTTCTGCATACCATATGCCATCATATTTTTCCCAGTTATTCCCACATTGAGCCTAATTACCTGTACTTGATTAAAACAGATCACCCATCCTGCTTTAATGAGTAGAAATTCAAAAAAAAAAGGAAACTACTACCTCCTGTGGTAGTTTGTGTCAGTATTTTAATGACTTTAAGATTCAAAAACATGTACCTAGTTTCTCATTTGACTGGGCCTTGCTTCCATGTCCATTTTTGCCTGATTTGTCCTTCCTGAACTTGACATTTTCGCCTTGTGAAAGTATGTAGATTTCTTCGCAAACCTGTGTCTATATGATATTAATTTGACAATATGAACTGGTTGAACTCCTTAAGGTGTTCACTGAAAGCCACTTCCTTGATCTCTCTTGGCTATTAAGTGAGGATTGACTGCAGTCACTTACAAATCCTGTGTGGGCACCCAAAGACTGCTTTGACCCCTTTGCCGTAGGTCAAGCAGCTTGTCCACTGTAAGTGCCACCGCTTTCCGAAATTGTCATATTCCAAGAGGCAAACCCACTTTTTCCAGGAGTGGCCCACCTACTTTGCTCCTAAGTGTGCACGATTTTGCAGTTTTAAAGATGTTTTGTTTGTCTGACACGCGATCACATTGTTTCATATGAAATGCTGTGTCCTCAAGCATTCTACTAATCTTTTTATGTAAATTTATATTTACAAGGGCAATTCTTTACTCCAAGATGAGCAGGATGAGGCTTGCATCTGGCTGTTTTCAAGCACACTAGGAACAATCTCACTGAACGATAATTACCCAGGGACACCTTCTTTTCCATACAGGCCAATATCTAGCTATTAATCTGTTTATAACATGATCTATTGTGATATTTTAAAGGATTTCAGTCTTATTTAGTGTCCCATGGCATCAATGCCATGTGAAGTATGTTATATTTCCCTAGTTAAAATTTGAACTTCAAATCTATTTAAAGGGGTTGGCACTTATCTGGCAAGTTCAGCTTTGTTTGGTGTCATTAATCCAAAAAATATTTTCATCATCTAATTCGTTATTTATTAAAATCTTTACCAGTCTAAGCATTATTTCCCCTCAGATAAATGGTAGGCTAATTGGGTCACTGTTTCTTGAATCCTCCTACTTGTTCTCTTTCAATATTTTGCACTCCTTACAGCTGAAGTATCCAGCTCTGAGGTGAATTTAAACTGAATGTCAACCAACTGGAGATTTATTCAGTCAGTGGGTTCTGAATTTCTGTATGTAAGTTGCTGATTCCTGATGTTTCTTAAATTATTATTACTGAAAGATTTTGCCTTATTTCTCTTCCAGTAACTCAGTGTCTGAAAGGAACTTTCATGACCATCAAGAGAGAAGAAAAAAGCTGTGAAATACCTATTTTTCTACATCCAAGTAATCAATTTCTGTAATCTTCATCTCCTATAATATATTTGTATCACATCAATAGAATTCGTTTTGTTCCTACTGTAGTTGAAAAATTCCTCTTCATTGTCTTTAGCAATTCCAGATACCAATTTACTGAACTTTGGGTTTCCCTTATCAATTTTCTAAATTTCGTCCCTGATTACATCCTTTAGAGGAAGCTATTAGGTTTCAAGCAGAGTCACCACATTGTTCAGCACTAATGCCTCTTACAGCAAAAATCTTCAACCCAACATAGTATTATCAAAAGGGATGAAGACAACTATTCTTGCAAATCAATGAGGAAAAGTGGCTATAGTTTTATATATTAGTTATATCATAATATTTGCTATTATTATTGTTATTATTACACATCCTTTTTTGTTCCTAATGCTTCAGCCAGAGACAGTGAACTTCCTGTCACTGCAGATAGTCAGGAAGGCTGAACAAAACTACAGTTTCCATTTACCAGCATTCACACAATTTGCTTTGGTCAACATACCATGCAATCCCTGGTTTACCCAAAAATAGCTTGTAGACGGAATCTGTGCTTAAAAATAAGCCAGCAAGGGAACCAAACACAACAATAAAGAGACTTTGGTGATATGTGTACACTTTTCAAAGAATTGCACAACATCTAGCAATAAACACTTTTACAAGCTTGAACTACTCCATCACTATTTGTGTTGTGCACTGCCTCCTGTGTTGTTTATGTTTCTGTAGCATTACAGAGTCCTATTTGTGGACCCATTATATTTGGGCATCAGCACTCTGTTGAACAATACCAGATTTTGTGGTCTTGCAAACCACCTACTTGTTGGAGAAGAAGTAATGCGGAGTTGGGAGATTTTCTCAGTGTGGAAGTTACCAGGCATTCTGGATCAGAGACTTGTGACAGGCATTCACATTTCTGTCTGTCATGAGGTAACCTTAAACATTCACCTTTTAGCTCAATGCTCTCCAATGGGAATATTGTTCCATAAACTAGCTCTTTGGACAGCTGATGGTGTACTGCACTCAGGCTGGAAAACAACTGGTTAGGCAGTATGTCATAAAAGCTCCAGGGGACAGAGTTTTTGAAATGAATCAGAACATATTAAAGAAATGCCTAGACTCTGCATCACTGTTTTAGGGTTTGGCTGCAAAAACCTTTGTAGGCTGACATGAGCTCGCTCTGCCCACACTCCAGGCAAGCACAAACTCTTTCCACCCTAGTCAAAGCCAAGTAAACTTTGTTCTAGCAGCGATGCAGCTGTATTAGTGCTGCATGGATCCAAGGTGGTTTCTCCTGTATGTCTCAACTGGGCTTCCCAGCAACAGCTCAGCATCCCTGTAGTAACAGATTTCACTTTGGGGCTGCCATGGGTCCAGCTACCTCACTGAACAAGGAGATTGTCACACAGCACCATACAAAAGGGTATTCTGTAGACTCTTGAGTGCAAAAGAGATGGGCAAAAAACACTCAAAAGCATCAGACCTCTCAGCAAAAAACATTGCTGTACAAGTCATAAGAAAAAACCTTGCTTCTAGAGTTTGTTCTCATTGGACAAAAACAGGTCAAAATCTTCTAATCTGGAAGTGGCTTCTCCAGGAAAGAGGCAAAAATATCTAGTCTAGCAGTTTTTCAAGGGCAGAATAGTGTTCTTCCCAAGAAAAACAACTGGTAAAGCCACAGGTACCAGCCCCATGCCAGGACTGTGCCAGACTGCAGTTGGTGTATGCTCTGAATGAATGATGCCACTGCTGTATTAATTTGGCTTGTATAAGAAGATACTGTCTATTTTCATAAATATAGGTAATTTTATAATCTATCGTCTATGCTATACATATATATTGACTTTACCTCAGGTATTGTCAGTGTGTGACAGTCCTGTACTTAGCTTACCATTGGTGCTCTGTGCAAATTTGAGTATAGCTGTTGAAGCAAGATGCACAGAAATTGGAGGAAACCCAAAGAAGATGAGAGAAAGCTGAACAATTTCAGCTGGTCACATTCAGAAAAGTTTGATTGGCACTAGGATAAGAGTCTTCAAATACACAAGGTCTCCAGTAAAGAAGAGAATAACATGCTCTCCTTAACCACAAGTCAGGAGCTTATTCAGACATTAGGAAAACTTTCTGACAGTCGTGACAATGAAGCACCCAACTGGATCACTAGAAGTGGTTGCAGGATGTATCACTAAAAGTCTGAAAGAAGCAGATAGAAAATATCTCTCAGGGCGGGAATGATTCTGCCTTGGTGCAGTGCTATGGACCTGAAGACCTCCCAGGGTGCCTTCCAGGACTATTTTTCTGTGTTTTCAGTATTACTACCTGAATGTAAAGGGCTCACTCTCCATAAAAGAGAAAGAATTCTCCCTCTAAAGACCCAAAGACCAGCATGTTAGCAAGCTCCAGCTTGTAAGTGCTAAAAGCTTCAGAATAAGGGCTAGCGCCAGCAGATTTCTGTCTGTTAAATGAAAGTGTCTGGAGGAATTAACTGCTGCCCATTCCTGGTTCTCAACCATCACCCATGTGCTGGAAATGCAACTGCAGACATGACAAAGAAGCAATTATCCCAACAAAATCAGTTATTACCAGTGATTCATATGGTAATGATGGTGGTGAGGATGATGATGGTACTGCTGAACTGTAGCGAGGATGATAATAACCAGTGTTTTAGGGGACGGATTACAGGTTTAATCAAAATGAATAGTTTATCACAGATAATGAATTTTACAGGGGAATATGGTCCTAGAAAAATGCCTTGTTCTGAATGCCTGAAAATTACATTGATTTAAGTAGTGGGCTACCATATTTGCACTATTCATTTAGGAGAAGAGAGAATGTAGCATTTTCATGTAGATATTCTTTGCCACCCTTAAAAAAATTAGTATTAATGTAATGATCATGGCAAAGAGAACCATTGCGGAGTTCCACATCTTTATTGGCATCACTTTTATCAGCTCTAAAATTTTACTTGAGTCCCATTATTTGTTTTGTCCTGACATAGAAAGAAAAAAAAAACTATCCATGTGCAAACATAAAACTAAGATTTGTGAGCATCTTGTGAATTTCACAAGAAACAAGGAGAATGTTGAGGCTCCTATTATTACAGTGGGACTTAAGCATAGATGAGAGGGAAGCTCTCTCTAACAAATAATAAATAGAGAAGGTCTGGAACAGTATATTATCACCAAAAAAAAATTGCTAAGCATATTCATTTCCCAGCATATATTCTTTTTTCTAACAAAAAATGGTTAGAAGATTCATTTATATGTTGTAGGGGGAGGCTAAGGAACAAAAAATGAGAGAGAAGGGTGTGATAAAATAAAATTAGAGTTGTCCATAATTAAAGAATGGATAGAGACATTTCAGATCCAAGAGAGCATTGCTTTATTCACCAAAAGAAGCGGGTCTGGGCTACTAGCATATCTCCTGTCCATTCATTTAATTTTTCCTTATATAGTTTCCATGTTGAAGTCTCTAAGACTGATTCTTTTTCATGCTATTTTGCTGCCATTGTTGATTTCGAACTGTTGATTTCTGCTTTACTTCACCAAGTACCTTCCAAATTCAAACAAGCTGCAGAAATGCTGAAATCAATACATGCCTCTTGAAGGATAGATCTTTTGTAACACAAAGGGGAGAATGACTAATAGATTACTGAAGCCTTAACAAAACCTCAACAGATCCCCATATGGTGCATTGCAATTAAAAGAGTAGAGGATGGATTTCTAATTTTTTGGGTGGAGAAAAGAAAAAGAAAAGAAAGCATTTTGGACAAGAAAATGAGTGAGATGGAGACAGAAGTAATGTGTGACCATACACCAGATAGAAACCCTTCTTTCTGAGCCTTTCATCTCCGGGTCACTGGTTCCAATCGAGCCCAGGTCGATAGCGAACAAAAATCATTTTAATCTGATGGCTGTTTGCTGACCTATGTGAAATGAACTGGTTGTGTCAGTCCACTTCCCAGCTGACAGCTCTCCCCACCATCAAGGCCATTGCTACAGGTGGCAGTAATTGGTGTTTTTTTGAGGCCAGATCAGCTAAAAGGCTGAAGAACGGAAAAATCAGTAGGGCTGAACCACCTCCTCCTCTTGTTCAGCTGCTCCCTCCAGGTGAGTGCTGGGCGAAACTGGCACTGCTGTTGCCTGCACCACATCTGCTCTTTGAGCCAACAAAAGGCTTCAGGGCAAAGGCGAGTTCTCTGAAGTGGTAAAGACCTCTTGTCAACACAGATCTTCTGGAGGCTGAGGGGTAGTAAGGCCCCAGGCCTGCAGTGCCCTGCAGGTGGATACCATTGTTTGTTCGTGGCCCCAGGAGAGTGCTGGTATAAGCATGGGGCTCTGAAAGGGCCCGTCAGGCTACCAAGCCCAGTCCCCAGGGCCTAATGGTCAATAGTTAAAATTCTGCCTGCAAAACAGCACTAAGGTTTAAGTCCAACTTTGACTGATGTCAGTGGAGGGACATCGGGGCTTACATGCAGATATGTCCAAAGAACTTTAATAAGCTTATGTGAGGGGGGACCTGACAAAATGAGGTTAGTCTGAGATGTTAAAATAATACAGGAAGAAATAAAAGATGAATTTTGAGAGCTTAATAAAAATAATGCCCTGAAGAGGACAGCTTTAATCTTTAATTTGATCAGTGTTTCTCTAAGCAACTGATACCTCCCCTGTTGTGAGGACATAAAGTATTAAGAAGAGGATATTATGAGGAGGACTTTCAGTTACACTGTAAGCCACAGCCACCTACTTTGTGTCCCTCAGACGCCTCCTGGGAATGGGGATTTTGCCATGGGACATCAGAGATGCCAGGATGGTCTGGCTAACTGGGGCACCCACAGGTGCTCCAAAGCCTGCCCACTTGGTGCTGGCCAGTGATGTTTTCCACAAGGTAAATCTGTGCCTGCCCCACTGCAGACAAGAAGGAAAGCAGCGAAGGGTGTCAGAGCTGCCAGCAAAGCTGTGAAACAAAACCTCTAGGAGTGGGGAAATCCACCTTGTAAGTATCTGTTTTCCCTTTCAGGGATACATACAGGAGTATTAAGAGGGTGAGTTCCCATCAGGCAATTTCCATGTGGAAGGATTCATGCTGCATGTGGATTACCTGACATCTGAATGAGCTACTCCCAACATTGCACTTCACAAGAAGATTGTGTGCTAGTACAGCTATGAGACATAGATGGATGAGATATGGACAAGGAATGAAAGAAGCCTTAAAAAATTAGGAGGAATCTGTCTTTTGCACATCGTGCCTTGTGCAAGTCTTTACCATACATGCTCCTCTCATATACACTAATGCCCTTTTCAGAACCCACATCAAGCATCACTGTAAATTGGCAGACCAGGTACTAAGGAAAGCAGCACCTCAATTCTCAAAGTAGATTCAAAAAAACCCGTGGTTGTCCCTCATGTGAGCTCCCACAATTCCCTTTCCATCATCAGATGGACTGTGGCTAGAGGCAATCCATGTGCAAGGCTTGAAGTGGTCCTCACTGGCATATATAATCTCTACTGCATTTCTCCAGTGTTGGAGAGAAATAAGTGATACATCAGCATGGAAGATACTCCTTTTCAGTTTTCTTTGGTGATCCCCCATATTTCTGTCAAGAAAAGAAAACTCCTGGAAATTTTCAGCAACCTCAGTCTGGACACTAATGAACATTGGCCACAAGCAAAGCTGTCTGTGCACACTGAATTCCCTTGTAGCTCTCAGTCTGAAGAGTGGGAATTCTCAGGGTTATTTCCAAAACCTTAAAGAAAGCTGTTGCTTGCCTGCTAGCTGAAATTATTGAGAAGGCTGTAGGAAGAGGTAATGGTTTAGTAGGCACTGGTCCCACCTGACCCCAAGTCTCCTTAGGCAGGAGGATGAAAAGCAAGCACTTAGAGGACTGCGAGTCAGAAGTACATGTTATGACAGCTGAGCTATCTGGGCTTTGGCTGAAGTCTTTTACTTTCTAGGGTCCTTTCTCTGTTTAAATGAAGTTAAGCTTACTTTGCTCAGAGGTTTACCAGTAGGGTAGGTGCAAAGATTAATTTTGCTGCCATGGTTAAAAAGTTGGAATGAATGTCCTGCCATGGGCAAGGAAGTGAAATGGCAGAGCCAGGATGTAGAGTTTGTAGGATGAGCCCGTCTCCATAGTAGGCTGTGGGATATAAGGTCTGTGATTCACAAAAGGGTGAGGATTTATATTAAAAGCAATGTCATTCAGGTATCATCAATGAGTGAACTAAAACATGCATTGTATGTTATATGCTACTCTTCATCTCTTAAACTATAAACCAGAAAAAAATGTTCAGAGGCAGATAGAAACATCATCCAGAGGTGAATTGCACCTGTGAGGCTTCTGACCTTCCTCTGAATAATTTGATCAATTCGCAAGTTAGATCAGTACTGGAATAAACAGGCTGCAAATGGCAGAATGCTGTTTCAGTTGGAAACAGAGAAATTTCCATAGTGGTTCAGACCTCTGGTCCATTGAATTCAGTATCCCAGTAGAGTCACCAGCACATGCTTCTTCAGAAGATGTTACATGCCTGTAATAGACAGATACACCTGTTTTGAGCTGTTTATGTCTAAATATTGCAGTACTGTCAGCTCTTCAGAATTTGGGTGAGCCTCAGTGAATATTCATAACTGGTAAGCTATGGGGTTTAGGGCATTGGAGTTTTGTGGTAATTGGGAATTACATGAGACCACCTACTTCATTAAAACAAAATGAAAGACAGAGTCAAAGCCAGGCCCGCAAAGGTAAACAGTGCATGAATTCACTGCCTCCATATTTAAAGCCTTCAAAGCCTTTCAGTTAAAATCCTTTTCCGCTCTGGATCTCAGCATGAGTCTGGCTGCAGGGAGGTTTTGTGTGGTGGCCTGTCAGCTTCCATCTCCAACACAGTGAAATTCAACTAATTGTAAGTGCACATTGCTTCAGGCGTACACTGCACACTGCCACTTGGGCCATGCACACGCGCCGTGACCCCTTCCACCTACTGCAGAATGTGGTATTCTCTCCCCACACACACACACTTTTCTTTTTTGTTACTTGCAATCACTGAAAAGATGACAGGCCAGAGCAAGGAGCAGAGATCCCCTATTGTGTTTCTGCAAAAACCAGTATGGAGGGATTTAGTCCCACAACTACGTATGTGCCAAGAATTGCAGCAATTTTTGGATTGTGCCTCCATTAATGAAAATGGGTTGGCTGGAGAGCACAGTGTGAGGCTGTGCCTGCCTTTGGGCTTTGATCTTACCTGCTGAAGCTGACCTCACTGCCATGTCAGGCTTTCTGCATTGCAGCTGAGGATCAGAAAGCATCAAGAGAAAAAGAGGAACAGAAAAATCGGAAGTACCTCACAGTTGAAAACTCTCCATGACCCAAAATAGCCTCTGTAAGTGCTAATTCTGAGTTGTTCCTAAGGTTCTGCAAGGTTCATAGGAATAGTATAGGCACAGATTACTGGCAAACTTTGCCAGCAGGCTTTTTTTCAGCACATTCTATTTCCTCAGATTTTTCCATTTGAATTTCACAGAAGTTATCTGAGTTTATTTCTATTTCTAGTTTGGATAGGCCAGTCTTTAGTTCTGTCAAAGCAGGATTTCTCCTCTTACTCCTTAAACAAGAATCTTTTTCAATTGTTTTATTTGGCTATCAGCTTGACCATCACAGATTATGAGTGATGAACTGCTTGCATGAATTCCATCATCTTCTGCTGGACTCTTCTCTGGGGGCACAATGTAGGACTACATTTGCCTTCCTCCCCACTAAATTTCCTAATTCTCCAGCTGAGAGGATCATTTGCATCACTTCTGCTGCTGCCAGGTTATCAGCAAACTAAGATGTCTGTAAACCATACATTTTATCCTTCTGTGGTCACATTTTGTCTTTCTTTGTGTGCTCAGTGAGTTAAGAATCACCCACTCTACCCCACCTAGCATCCTTTGTACAGGCCTCCGTGTCTTGGGGTGCATCAGGATGCAGACACACTGCGAGATCAGCCCCGTTAGGGTTCTCAGGCAGAGCACAGATGTTTCCAAAGTTCCATGAGCTTGGCCTGGAGGCAAGTGCCTGCCCCCAGAATCATAAAGTTACTGTAAAAATGGGGGAATTTTAAGGAACTTTGTGATCCAAAGCTCAGAAGCTGAATCGTACCAAGCATCTCCCCAGCAATGGGGAACTGGGATTCTGAATCAATCCCTTTGTGCCTCAGTCTTGTTTAGCTCTTGTATAAGGTCCTGGAAGGGGTAATTTTGATCTCACCCTATGCCTTCATCGTGTGTTAGTACCTGATCCTTCACTGGTGACTCAAGGTGCTACAGTTGACTGAGTCAAGTAGATAAGATTAATATTTGGTTATTTGTTACCACAACTTTCAGACTGATCCTCCTGAAGTTAAGCTCAGTTCTGAGCAACCTTCGTGATGTGACTAGCTTTTATTTTTTCTGTTACTCTATTGCAGAAATGTTTCTTATCTATCAGATAATCTGATAGCTCTGCTCTCGTATTCGACCTATGAAACTCTATAATTCAATGCTGCTTCAGTGACAATAATATTGAAAATCGACCACACAAGATCAACAATTTAAATAAATAGTTCTGAGTGCTCTAAAAGAACTCATAATCCAAAAGGCTTTCACTGCCACTCACCACTGAACCTCACCACTTATGTTCACCTAATTATGCAACACTTTTCTTCCCAAGCCATTGCACCTGAAGTGCTGATTATACTGTTCTTGAAGTGCTGTATGCTCTCTGAAGGGGTGTTTGCCATCTCTGTGAGGCTGCTACTTACTTCCTGATAGAAGTGATCCCATCGCTATTTCTACTTTGTTTTGGAGGGAATAACTGAAGTGCTGATGTTTAGGGATGCTTCTACAACACTTTAAGAAGTACAAGTACAACAATTCCCTTTTTGGGGATGGGAAATTGTAGCACAGCAGTTAGCCCAAAATCTTGTCCTCATATTAGTGTGAAAACTATGATCCAGAAGTACTAGACCCCTCTCCTGACTGTGAGAACGCCTTCGTCCAAAAATAAACTCTAGTCATGGGAGCTCTGAGGAAGATAATAGCTGCCACTAGTTCCATCAGAAATTCATTGAAGATAAGACAGTCTCAAAAATATTTGAAGGAACAATCCAATTTTATTAGATAAATGTAAAAGTCTCTGAGGAGTTCATAGAAGGAAACAGAATATGGTGATGTGTGTGGTGTATGTGTGCATGTGTGTCATAGAGATATGGATACAGGTAAAGATACATTTATGTAGAAAAAAATATATATAGTCTCTCCCTAACTAAAGTATTCTCACTAGTTTTATTACTTCATTTCTTTATTTCTATGTGTTTTGAGAAATAAATTTTAAAGAAAAAAGTAATTCTAAGTACTGCAGTCAAGAATGACTTTTCTTGAGCTTTTGATATTGATATGGAATATACTGGATTTTTCTTACAGAGCAAAAAGACACTCTGCACATACAGACAGAAGAAACTAGTGTGCCTGTGAATTCTTATTTTGAGGACTTAAATGCTAGGGACCTATGGCTTTTTACTGATCTTCTGCAGGACATGAGTTTCATGCACAAGGCTTCACAAGGTAAAAAGTGGCACCATAGCAAACTGGTGATACAAGTATACCTCTTCTCACTTGGCCTGAAATGTCTCACCCACATGAACTAACCTTTCCGAGAAGAGATTACAGTTAGGAAGGAGCAGATTAGATAGAATTGAGTGGCTCAGCTCATCCTCACATGTGGTCTGATAGGTTTTGTGTTTCTCAAAGTAGCTATTCAAGAGAGTTAGGGCTCCTTCCTTTAAAGGAGGCTCTAGGTCTGTCATACCAAATGGGCTCTCTCAGAACACCTCACCCACCTTGTGGGCAAAGAGCCAGTTTCTAACACCAAAGTGCAGAGGGAAGTGTTGGAAGCAGAGCTCAAAATAATGAAGAAAATAAATCGCATGTCCTCACATGCCCTTCTCACAGGTTCTCAAGAAGGGCCAGACCCACCATTCCCACAGATTTCTGAGAGTCCTGACTCTTGTCTCCTGCCTTAACACTGTTTTCTGCAAAAGACTATTAATTTTTTCCAACCAGGAGACTCTCAAAGGATGTCTTCTGACAGCTGAGCCAGTGCAGAGGAGCAAATGGCTTTCCACACTTTAAATTCATAGATCATTTGCCTGTTGTGAAACCTGGACTTTTCCTCGAGCATTCTGGATATGAAGGCAGAGCATTTTCTCACAACAGGGTGAATTTACTTGCTTGTTGTCCCCTGCAATTGCCCTATGGTTTCTTTGAGAAGGCAGAAGTAACTAGAATGATTGCTAGCATGGATGATTTTTGCCATGTTGACAGTAAATCTTAGTCATTAGCAAGCAAATACTGAATTCCCCATGTTGTATATTTTTCTTGCAGCTAAAGACATTTTTCATCTCTCTCTTTCTTGTCATGCTTCTTCTAAGATATCCATAGGGTACAAAACTCACAATTAGTCTTCCACTCTTCTATTCCTAATCATGATAGGCAATATTTTTTAAGAGTTACTGAGAAGAAGGGAGGAACGGTTGGTTTGAGGTGCAGCAGAAAATTGTTAACCTTCAGCTAGTCAGTAATCCCCAGGAAATGTCCACTCTGCAGACATTACTGGTCTGATGATGAAAAGTGTTATATGAAAACAGAGTATAATTATGAGGTGGGAAGCAGGGGAAGAAGTTGTTTTTCTGAGAGTAAGTGCCCTCCAAATTTCATTTTGTTTTGATTTCCTTTTCCTAACAGTATTAAACGTAAGCAGAATGAGCAGTAGATTGCTTTAAACCATTGCTTCCCTCATGTGTAAGCCAGTTTGTATAGACAAGGGGGGGTTTGGGTGGGTTTCTTTTTTTTTTTTTTTTTTGGTTTGGGGGTTTTTTGTGGTTTTCTTTTTTTTTAATTTTTTTTTGTTTCTCTGAATACTGTTTATTTAAGTAATTGTTGGCTCTTTTCCTGTCCTTTGTTGACCCCAGGAAACAACTTTTTTTATGTGTTTCCATTCTGGGATTTCTATTATCTACTGACTTGTGCTGGACGTACCTCAGTGAACAGGCCCAAAAGAGAAGGAGAGAGCTGAAGTTTCTATTGAACTAAAGCCAACTTGTCCTCCAGTCTGAGGCCCAAGAAAGCCATCACTTGAATCAAAGCACTTTAGAAGGTAGTTTACAAGTCTACTTCCCAAGAAGAAACCAGGATGCAGTGTTATCACCTTCATGAAGTTAAAGGAGGTGGTTTTACGATTTAGTGGAGAGAAGCCATGCTGTTAATTAGTCACATTTATTTGAGAAAAAAGTGGGGGAGGGTGAAAAGGGGAAAGGAAGTTGGGAAAGAAAAACAGAACAGAAGGGAAAAAATCTTTATGATGAGGTGCTTGGCAGGATGAAGGAACAAAAGGAAGGCTTTCTGCCTGTCTCCTGATATTTTCCAACTCAGCAAAAAAATCCATTGTGTAGCTTAAGGGGAAAAAAAATTTAAAGTTGAAAGCTTAGTGTGTGAAAGCAACTGCTGAACCATTGTGTAATATGGGCTAATGTAATGTCACTGTTTCCCCATGATGTAAGTTGCAATTTTTGTTCCAGTTGCTGTGGTCAATGTTATCGCTTTCACTTTTCAAAGGGGAGAAGGGGGTGTGTGGAGATGGTATTTCTCTTTACCCCCACCACCCCTTCCCCACTCCCAAACAAATACTTCTGTTAGGACATATCAGTGCTGACCAGATGTCACTGATGATTTTTTTTTTTTTTTTTTTTTTCTGCATGTGTCCCTTAACAGCTGGCAAGAATATCAGCTCAAATTATTCACCACAAGCACACTCTTTCTGTTTGTCTCCAGATAAAGGGATTTGAAATCCTGGTTGTCAGGGAGGGATGCTAAAAACTGTGGAATGGATTTCTCTGGGGAGAGGGAATACTTCTTGAAGAACTTTAAACCAGTTGGGGATGGTCATTCCTAGCATGGACATCCAAAGACTTCCCTTAGGGTTGGCACTTCATGTTTCCAGAAACTGATTTTAAGCCCAGGATGTGTTCTTGGAATCACTGTGAAGTGCTCCTAGCAATCAGTAATTCTAAATGTAGAGATCCTTTTTGTTTTGGTCATGTCAGCTAAAAAAAAAAATCATCTTAGATGTGGTTACAGATGAGAAGTACAGTGGGTGGGTGGCAGATAGAGGCTGCTGTTCAGGATGTTCTAGAACTGCTTGGGGCATGGACCCATCCATGGGTCTTTGCTCCACTGACCTGCAATCTCCACATCTTGCAGATGGGCTGAGGGCACAAGACAGTGCAAGGTTTGTGGTGGGACCACACACAGCCCTGGTGTCACAGCACTCGGGAGATGGCAGCGGGGACACAGCAAGTGGCATTACACCCAGAACCACACTCAGTGGGTACCAGGGTGCACAGCACACAGCAGGGTCTGATTTATCTGCATAGATCATAAGCTACTGGCCCTTGTCATCCATGTCATTACCTTCTGCCTAACCATAACCTTCTCCTCCTCCCCTCATATTTACAGTTATATCTGCTTTTCTTTTCAAAACTGCCACAAGTAGCTGGTGTTGTATAGAAAAGTGTGGTGTGCTCCCCCAGTTATGGCTCTGTTGCAAAATAAGTGTGTTCTCCTTACATGAGCAAAGATAATTAAGTGGCTCAGTATATGGAAGTCATGGCTTGACAGCATTTTTAACATTATCTTCAGACGAGTGAAAAAGCAAGATCAGATGAAGATAACTCGGAGTTTCTGCATTCTCATAGACAGTGGAGATGGAAACCAAACTTCAGCTCTGTCTCTGAACTGGAACAAATCATTGCATTTATTTCACATTGCATCTTGTCCTTGGTGATGTTTTTAAATAACCACCTTGAAAGAAAGAGACAAAGAATTTTAATGAACAGTAAGCACAGAAACTCACCTAGGAAGAGTGTGTAACAGATTACATGCCCCAGGTATGGTAAAGTTGTGCTTCACCATATTAAGGCTTGTATTCTGTTACTTCCTGTCTCTACTGTTGCCTCACTGTTGGTATGAACAAGAGTGCTTTTCTAAAGCATGCTAAGCTCTTGAAATTTTTCTTATTGTTCATATTTACCTACCCTTTGGTGAGGAAACTCTAACATTTTGTTATGACGTGGAAGCCTTTCTATATGCCTCACCACCTCCACCAGTCCCTGAAATCCATTCAGTTATGAGGCCACATGCTTTGAAATGCAGAGATGGAAATTGACTGTGGGTTCTGTCCATTTTAGGATGCAGGGAGATGTGGCTCAACTCTACTGAAAAGGCAGTCTTGGGTGACCTAGATTTCTGTAAGTAATTCTGTCTCCATCTGAGTCAATACCAGCATTGCCATTGACTTCAAAAGGGCCAGAATAGCAGTCCCTGTGCCATTTTTGCTAAAACAGAGATATTATGGTACTTGCCATTATTTCTGAAGTGATTTTACATGCACATAAAATTATTAAATAAGAATTAATTCTAGTTATTACTGTATTTTCCATATTATTTTCCATCACACTGTTTTGTTTATTTCCCTGATGGCCCCAAGACACAGAGCAGATGTTTTCACTGAGCTGTCCTCAGTGACTTTTAAATTACTTCATCATTGAAAAATGAAAACAGTGCCAGTCTTTCTTGTGACATTCAGTCTCATCACCTTTCATATACATATTTAAAAACCAGCTTCAGGGCCAGCTATACACAGCATTGGAACCATCTCCAGATACCTCACGTAAAAAGAGGTAAAGGGGAGGAGAGAAAGGGGAGGAGAAAGAGGGAAACAAATAGAGAGAAAACAAGATGGAAATTGGCAGAAAAAAAGAAATTAAAGAAAGCAAGTAATTTGTGTAATTGAGAAGCATTATGGTTTGGATCCTCCTCAATTATTGATGGCCTGAAATTCAAATATTAATTTAGATTAAATCTTGAATCTGTTTAGCCTTAGAAATAATTGGGGAGCACATTATTAGAAAAAGGATAAAACATTCCTCCGATGTCTTACAATGGAGTATTACTGAAAACTTCTGATTCCCCCAACAGAAAACCTATTTAAAAAAAGACAAGTCATTAATCAGTAACAGCTGCTCCCAGCACCTGTTATTTATTCCCGTCATTAACACTTCCTTTAGCATTTCTGACAGAAATGGGTATCTTTTCTAACTGATAGAAAAGTGATCTTTGGAACATCCCCAGAACTCAGTGGCTACATTTGATCTACAATGTGTGTTTACAGCTTATCACAGCTTTTCTTTTTCACTTGTGGGCTCTTTCTTTTTTCAAAATGTAGATTTTAAAAGTACTGAACATACCGTATCTTTTGTTGAATATTTGTGCAGCCTCTAATTTTTGGTATGCCCTGGTTAGCTGGGCACGGAGGCAGCGGCACACAGTGACTGTGAGGTGTGTACGAGCGCCAAAGGATTCCCAACCAACGTGGCTCCCCCAGTGCCTAATTCTCACTGAGGTAAATGGAAATGCAGAGAGCATAAACTGGGCTTTCAGTGCTGCAGCTCTTGCATCATTTTTGTGTCAGTTTTGTCTTCTGTCAGCACCTCCATCTCCCTGCTCAGATCAAGTGTAGCCAGGGTGCCCCACAGAGCTGCGGGGGAGGTTCCTCACCTGCCTTCCCCCACCCTGACACTGTCTAGAGGAGCAGGGTTCCCCAGGCAAAACCACGTCCCTGTACTACCTCTTCCTTCAAGAACCCTTGGCTGCCTCCTGCCCTTTCCCTTCCCAATGCAGGAGGCATCCAGACCTGGTGAATCAGGAGAAAATAGGAAATCAAACAACAACAAGCATCAATTAAAGGCGCTTTCCTTTATGACCATGACCTGTAGACTTCCAGAAGCAAAGCTAGCTGTGGAAAGCCCTACTTTCCACCATAATCCAAAACCTTCCTGTGCATGTGCAGAAGTAAGGCCTGAAAGGCAAGCCTGGTTTAAAATCCTTGTGGTAAACAGTAATTTATAGTATAAAATGACATATAAAAGATGTGTAGATATGGCTTTTGGGGACATGGTTTCGTGGTGGATCTGGCAGTGCTGGGTTAACAGTTGGACTTGATGATATTAAAGGTCTTTTCCAACCTAAATGACTCTATGATTTCCTATTTCTGTGCGTAGTTCAACACAGCACCAGTGGAGAAATACAAGCATACATGTACTACTGCTGCTCTTTGTCACTTTTTTCTAGGTCTCTTTTTTTTTAATAAATAGCTGTCAAATCTGTTTCATGCTTATTCACAGTTAAAACACTGAGATTTGTTGTGGTTTCCTACCACCTTTAGAAAATGCTTTTCATCTGAAAGCCACTGTTTTCATTTAAGACTGTTGAAGTTGTGACAACATTTCTGTTAGTCTTGGGGTTTATAATGTTGTTTTAGTAAAAAGTATGCATGGGGTTGGATTTAGGAGAACATTGTTTCTTTAATACAGATAGATAAAGAAAGCAGTGTATTGTATTTATCAAAAGGAAATGTCAGCAGAACTTTATAGTCTGGTAATTAGATAACGCAGATAAGTCTGCTGAGTTTGTGTGCTCACAACTGCCATTCCAGATAACACTTCCTGAAGTCAATTAGAAGAACTTACACAACATCATACATTTTTCACAGTTCCTTTCTTTAAACTGATACAGAAAGAAAGAAAGAAAATTAACATACAGGCTGTGACAAGCACGATATGTAGTCGTTCCACGTTAGTTTTTGCTCTGAACATTCCTGCTCGCTTTGAGTGAGAGTAACGGGCATCTAACTGTTCCAAAGACACCCACAGTCACAGAAGCAGCAGCTGTGCCAAACCATCACCACTGCAGGGCAATGGAGAATTCCATGGGCCCTTTGATTCATGCTAAGGTAAAACCAGACCGAAGTGAGAGGCTTACATTTTTCAGACAGGTGGCCTTGGTAAACACCGCTGTTTGCATGTATGGAAAACCTTGCAAAGGAAAATCTTAGTGCCTTAAAAAGGAAAGCACACAACTAATAGCCCAATTTTCTTGGTTGCAGAACTTGGATCAAGTGGAAGGCCTGATTCTCCTCCATACAGTTTTTATTTTAAAAGTAGATGAGGTACTTTCACTCTGTGCCTGTTGAAAACTTTCTGAATTATTTAGACTAATGGTAAAGTATTATGCTAAAGTTCATACCTCATAACACTTTTTGCCCCATGTAATTAGTTGTTCTTGAGAATACCAGTTTTTCCTTATCCGGGCTACCATTAAAAGTATTTTCTGATATATGGCCAAAAATGCAGTTTGCTTATACTAAGTACAACCCTCCTCAGTGCTACTTAGGGCCAGAACATAGGATAAGAGGGAGAATTTATCTTTAAAGATGCTCACATTCTGAAGCAAAATCAAAAGTAAAATATACAACTTTTAATGAGACAAAATTCCCAGATCAGTTCTATTTTTGGGGGAAAAAAAAAAGAAAAAGGAAGTTTCCAGATAATTTGTTGTTTGCTGGGAAACACTTGTCATTTTGCTATCTTGTTTCACAAAGAAAATGAAACTCATAAAAGGTTTTCAAGAGCATATTTCTGTCTACCACAGCTGAAAAACAGTTTCCCCACTGACAATCTCCTTTGTAAAAACATTGATTTGTAAGTGTTATGGAAAAACAGTTTTCTGGTAGGTAAAAATTCTGATTAGAAATTACCATCAGCTGCCTCCAGCATGAATATCTTGGCACTGGTGGGAGCAGAAATGGCTCTGTGGCACGTCCTCCCTGCAATAAGTGCTGGTCAGATTTGTCTATCTTCTGTGTTCTTTCCCACAGAAAATGCTGTCCTCACAAAGTTCCAGTTTCATGTTACGAAAAAGAACACAAGTCAGCCCAGTTCTGATCCTTTCTCCTGCTCAGCCTTCAGCACCCTGGGAAATTACCATGAGAAGATACACACACTAACTTGCTGAAAGCACTCAAACCTTGTCCGAACCCCCATGTATTTTTTGAATGATACTTTCTTCTTGTTGCTGCACAGCCATGCTCTGGAGAGCTCAATGGTACAAACTTGCTTTTACTAGCACACTTAAGATAAATAAACAAGGGAAGGGTAGGAATCTGCACTGATGTACATGACTTTTTTTCAATATAGCTTCATCCATACTGGCTGTTCAGATGGTATAGTTTTATACCATAAAAAAAAAATTGCCCTATTCATATGTAACACATGCATGGGGCAGGCTTTAAAGTAAGCAATGCCAGTTTATGTAGTTGCCCTAGCAGGTGAAATGGATCTGCACTGACCCTCAGAGTTACTCCCACAGCTGACACACACCATTCCTCATCTGTGCCAAGGAGTAAGGCATTCCTAAATATGTCATTAAGATACTCTGGATACACCTGTCCTGGAAAACTAAGCAGCTCCTGGTCTCTAAAATGCAATCATTTGTAGGGTTGCATTGCTGTGGTGGTCCCTTGGGGGGCAAGCTTTTGACCCCACATCAGAATCCCAGGCTGTTCCTTGGCTCAAAACAGGAGCCATCCCTAACAGGCAGTGTGGATGTAAGCGGTTGATTTGGTGGAGTAAGGAAGTTTAACACTATGGGTGCACACTGATCCCTACTGACTGGCTACAGGTCCAGAGAGCAGCCCCGGTAGTGTTGAATTTATTGGTGCAGGAGATGAGGCTGCGGTAGCAGAAGAAAAGACTAAGGATGTTTCTTCCTAAGAAAAAGGCCAACCTGTCACGAGGATGCTGTGACCTCCAGCCCCACCTCCCATACTGCCACTGACTAGGCAGCAAGCCCCCACATGGCAATGGGTCTATCACTCACCTCCACTTCACCAAGAGCAGCAGGATCAGCTGTCATGTTGTCACAACAGTAGGTTCCAGGTTTCATCTGCAAATCTGCCTCACAGTACATGTTGGGTCTTTTCCGGCCAGGCTCTTGATTTCTCTGATTTGCATTGCAGGTAACACAGACACAGGCAGAAAGCCAGGTCTTAACAGCCAGGTGAAAAATGTACCTCCCAAGGAGGGAAAGGAACAGAGAGGCTCCTCATTCTTCTGACACAAGTACATGTCAGGTGTCAGAAGAGACTGCATCTGCGGTTGGGATTTGTCCTAGGAATAGTTCTCAGGTAATTTTATTTGAAGTACCTGACTTTGGATGTTAGGCTGTAACAATAGGGAAGTTTCCCAGGGTCTGTCAGTAAAAAATTCCCATCTGTATCATTTCTGCAGCTTTCCTCCTTGACCATCATAGTTCTGAGCTGAGTTTAATCTGTGTCTCTACCTGCAAAATCGTTTTGCTGTAAGAGAGCCTACCACAGCAGAGAGATGACTACAGACTGCGATTGCAGATGCTGATCTGCAGGAGGAGGCTGAGGGCACTGTGGCCATCCATGTCAGCACTGTGGTGTGTGACATCCTTTCTGGGCCATGGGCACACAGCTGTATCACATGCCCCCTGCACACACGGTGCACACATTTATACCACCACAGCTGCCTCCCTCCCCCTCCCAGTTTGCCTTCTTGCTGCCAGTGCAGGGTTTGCATATCCTCTCTGAGATGATGGATGTTTCAATTGTGATAGGGGTCTCTATTCCATGCAGGCATCTGAAAGCACTTTGCAAAAATAGCTCACCACCTCACAGACAAGCAGTCTGATGTGCAGAAATAGGAAATAGCCTTACTTGCCTCGAAGGGTGTTTTAACATTCCCCACCACCACGGTATCCTCTCACAAGCACAAATGACCTTCTCCCTATTAGAACAACCAGGAGGCCCCCATTTTCCTAAGGTCCTGAAAAGATTAAGTGACACAGGTCCAAGGTTGCACAGGAAGTCTGGAGGGAGTGCTGGAAATAGAAGGGGGCCCTCCTGAGTCCCTCTGCAGTGCCTTGACCACAAGACCATCCTTCCTCTCCCAAGGTTACACATCAGGTCTGTGGTAGAGCCAGGAATAGCACCCAAGTTTCCTGACACACAAACTGTCTTGCACTGTGTACAAAGTAAGCACAAATATAAATTTAAAACCATTTATAAAGCTGTGTCTTGTAATTAAACCTAAGACTGCTGTCTGAGCTTAAAGTTTTCTATGTATTGAAAGATGTGACACTCTTAAGAAATCCCCATCCACAACCAGGGCAGCTAATACCTCCCAGCAACTAACCTCTCCTGCTTCTTCAGTGCTTCTAATTTCCTGACATGTCCTGTCTGTGCCAACAATGCAAATGCCACTTGCCACAGAGACATAGGTTTGCTGTCAGAGGTGTGGATGGAGGGGTGCCCTCTCTGGCCACCCTGTTGAGAACTGGCCCCAACAAAGGAGGCCAAGTCCTCCCTGGCTGCTGCAGGATGGAGAGGAGGAGATGTTGCAGGTCGAGGTATGGACATGAATTAACAGTGCCACAGTGACAGCCTGAGGAGGGACCCCAGGCCCCCAAAACCCTGGCACAGTGCATGGCCTGGCAGCAGGGAGATGAGTGCCCAGGGGACAGACCTGGCTAGGCCAGCCACAGTCTTTGATATCCACCACCCAGGGGGCCACACACTGCACCGGGACGTGCAGCTTCCCTGGGGAGGGATGGAGATGTGCTGTGTCAGGAGGGGCACGGTGCCATGTGTCCCTGCAGTGTACTGGAACCTTTCCATTAATTTAATGGGCTTTGGATCGGGCCCTGAATTCTCAGCTGTCCCAGCTAAATGGACTCCCCAGGCAGGCTCTCCTCTCGTTTTAGAATGAGGAGGTCTTTCGGAGACCCTGCTGACCAGGAGGTTCCTGCCGTTCTTTGGCAGCAGAGCTCCCACCCTGGAGCGAGCACAGACCTGTCACTGCCCCTTGGCCACAGTGTGCACCACCTGCACACACGGCTCCACACCTGCTCCTGCCATCCTCTGTCTCAAGCAAAGACATGCACCACTTCCACCCCCTGCCCAGATCATGCATTTTTTACCCCAGTAAGGCCCAAGTACTACAGGTGAGGAGCGTGGAACCACACTGCATACCTCAACCCGCTCTGATCACTGAGAGCCACTGTATACACACATACTCAGGCCTGGGGGAATTGGGAATCCTGTAGAAGGAATAAATCCTCTGTGTGACTGTAGCCCCAACCCTCCTCAAGAGAGAAACAGAAGAAGCTGTTGGGCTGATCTGTGTAGCCGTCATTGCAGGAGGTGCTTCAGAAGGACAGGACCATGCCCTCCCCTTTGCCTACAGTTTTCTGTCACTCACCAAGCCCAGCACTGCTGATAATTAGCACACTTGGACAAACGTAGCTTTCCACAGCTGTTTTATTTTTAAGCAAAGATAGGTAGATGTTGATGCTGTGCATCTTCACAAGAGCAAGGGGCTGTGTGCTTTTCCAGACCTTTACCTGACAGTAAATTAAAGTAGATCTTGCTGTAGCACTGAAGACCTGATGTTACAGAGGTACTTGGCCACTGATGGCCTTCTTTTTGTTACTGCTATTTCTACAGAAGCAGCATTAGGAAGGCCTAGCCAAGACCATTGCACTGACTGTGCAAAGTGCTGAACATTGTAAGAGATGAGCCTGCTCCATAAAGCTTGGGAAGAAGAGGAAATACAGAGAAATAAAGTGATTTGGACAAGGTTGAAAAACAAATGAGCAACAGAGATAGCAATAACACCTTCCAAGGCTCGCTTTTCTGTCCAATCTGTGAGATTGTGTTGCTCTGAGCACCTGCTGCCATACACACCATCATGCCTCATTTAATATATGATGCATTGACTGGTTATTGACAGGTTGTTATGTTACTGCTCAAATTGAAACTGCTGTTCAGACCATCACTGACAGGCTGGTTTTCAATACCTCACATCACTCTCCTTATGAAAAACTTTCCTTAAAAGGACACTTTGGGATAGATGAATAAGATAACCGTGTCAGGTCACTTCTTGAGAAGTGAGTCTGTATGGCTTGTCTAACGTTTTGCTTAGCAAAAAGCTCAGCCTATAAACAGACAAGCCTCTGCAGTCAGTGTGAGTTTTCCACTGACCTCACACCAAAGCAGACCTCCGGTGGTTCATGTACATATGCACACTAAAATAAGGGGAACACGCAGAGGTGACCAGCTGCAATAATTGATTGATTATATCTGTTATCCCACTCCTTGTGTTTAGGATAGCATCTCCCTGCCCTGAAGTGAATGGGGACAGAGGATTTTCACCATCTTCACAAAGCTGCAGAAGGTGGCCCACAATGATTGGGGTTCAGCTTTAATGGAGTAAAAATGAGATTATTCCTTAGATTCTCCTTATTTTCCTGAAGTGGAAGAGCCCTTTGCCTGTTTCTGAAGGGTCTCTGCTGATTAACATGCAGCACAACATGAAGGTGAGCTCATTAGAGCAAACTAAATTGGGGAAATTGCCTGAGCATTCAGAGCCAAGCCAAGAGACGGGATCACACTCTGTCCCACTATGAAGGCAGCAGGCACCAGGGGCAGAGCAGAAACCAAAGACCCAACTGGTACTTCAGGCAGGTGTCACAGCCAGGAGAGTTGTGACCACCAGTCAGTTCACTGTTACCATTTCCTGGAGAGGGAAGTCTGGGGGAGTTCACAGCCCATGGATGCACATCAAGGATCTGAGCTAGGGGCCCTCCCTTGCTGGTGTGTCCTAAACTCCCCTGGACTCCAGGCTAGTGTTTGAGCTTGCAAGAAATGAGGAGTTGAGTCATGACAAACCCCATGTCTGGACTGCAATGGCGTGCACTCAACTCTTGCTCTTCCTCAGGAAGTGACTCCATGTGTTTATATAAACACACAGCCCAACATGACTGGGCAAATATTACTCAAGGCTTTGCCATTTGCCTTTGGGGTAAGACTGAGCACAACCACGGGGTCAACAGGTCAGAAGGTTATGAGGGGAAAGATGGAGGGTTTACACACAAGTTGTTCCCCAGTCTTTGTACTAAGTGTCAGTGCTACTCAATGCACCCGTGAGTCCACAGAAGCCTGTCAGATATCTGGCTGCAAAGTTCAGTCAGTTCATCATCAGATGTGAAATAAACATAGTACTCTGGTTATCATTAATAATATTTATTTTGGAAAAATATTTTAAAAATGAATTTCTTCATTAACAAAACAGTAAAAAAAATCAAATAACATTTGCACAATATTCCATAAATACATTTATATACAAAAAAATATAGTCACATAGACCCGAAGTGCCTTTGTACATATTTACCAAAAAATTTAAATTATAAAAAAATGAACATCACAAAATACTCAAGCTTTACAATTATCATGAAAATATTTTTACAGATTCAAAAAAATAACACACTTTTTCTCACCTAGTAAAAACACATTTTAGTATCAAAAAAGACAATAAAGGCAGTGTTTGTGTCTCTAATTCAAGAAAAGACTGGCTCATAATAATCCAAAATATACACTTCAGGCAGTGCATGCTTCTTATGTAGTAATTAAGTCCATTCATTTAAATATATATAGAAAAGCAACTGACCATAGTGCAATGATAAAATTCATAAAAGGCAGTGCAACAGTAATCCTTGAACACAGACCCTTGCCTGGTGTCCATCTTGTTTCTTTATTTTGCAGTCACTTTGCTAACTTCAGTAGAGAACCAGCTCAAGCCTGAATTTAGTTTCTCAGCAGCAGTCAGTGAAGGAATCTATCTCCCATTCCTCTTTCAGCAGCATTCATCGGGGCACGTCTCCTCTGAAATTGTTCTGAACAACCACCTTGCCATATCACCTCTGGTTTACACCTGGTAGGAGAAAACACAAGCAGAGATCAGGAGGGGTTAATGAAACACATGAAGAGGGCTGTAAGGCTGCAGAGGGTCAGGACTCTGCATGAAGTACACCAAGGGCTGGGTCAGCACACCTCAACCACACTACCATTGTACCCTAGTGTACAAAACTTGTCAAACCCACAGCATCCTCAGCATCAAGACACTGAGCTTATCTTTACAACATCCACAGCATCACAAACCCAAGCTGGCTGGATTTCAGCAGGTACAAACCACCATGGCATCATGGAAAGGAATTTATCTGCCCTGGCGTGTATTGGGTGAGAGCTGAGGACCAACTTTTCTCTGCTGTTCCAACCCTACTAACCTCAGTTGCTATGATGCACTCGTCTTTCTCCTCTGATATGACATACACCGACTGGTACTTTGTGTCCTTTGAAGTGGAATATACTGAATCTGGTCGCTTTCTTTCAGAAGTATCACTATTGAAGGCAAAAAGAGAAAGAACAGGTCAGATGGCTGTTACTCAATGCTACCTATGAGATACACACTCCCCCTTCAAAGTGAAGCTGCCCCCTGCACTCAGATGTGAGATACCTCTTTAGTTGTACTGCACTTTTCTCCTCTGCCTCTGAATCATACGTTTCACACTTGGCTTCACATTTGCTGTGCTCCTCCTTAACTGAGTCCTCATTCTTGAGTTCATGCACCAAATTGTAATCCACTGATGGGTATCTGACTTTGTAGCCATTTTTATCAGAGTTATCGCTGTGAAAGTCTACTTTCTTATTTGTGTTTTTAATCTGAGTGGCACCAATGACACTTATGGAAATGTCCTTCTCTCGCTGGCAGTTTGCCAGGTTATTCATAGTCTCAGTCTCACTCCTGCAGGCATCAGGCTGGTGGTGCCTCTTCTGCACTCGGAGCCTGACGCAGACAACCACAGCAGCACACCCCAGCAGCAGCATGAGGACCAGAATAATCCCAGCGCAGACAGCGATCCAGGGGAACTGGGAGTTCTGGCCTTCCGTGTACTTCTCAGTGAAGTCAACGATGACGGGTCCCTGCGGTGGCTCAGGGAGCAGAAACTGGCAGTTGAGCCCACCGTAGCCCCGGGCACACTCACAGACATAGCGGTTGTTTCTTTCGTGGCAGGTGGCCCCGTTGTGGCAAGGGTTGTGTTCGCATCTGCTCACCGGCGTGCTGCAGTTCTTCCCGTTGTATCCTGGGGGGCAGGTGCAGGAATAGTCATTGATGCCATCCTGGCAGGTCCCTCCGTTGACACAGGGGAAGGAGGCGCAGTCGTCCACGTTATCCTCACAGTGTCTCCCAGTGAAGCCAGCCTGGCACTGGCATATGTAGGAGTTCCCCAAATCGACGCACTGGGCTCCTGCAAGACATGAAGGGGGGCGAGCTGAGAGGTGGGCAGCCAGACACAGCAGAGGTGGGCAGCCAGACACACCAGAGGTGGGCAGCCAGACACAACAGCCTCCCACTTGCTGCTCTCGGGGCAACTGGCACAGCCAGCAGCTGAGGAAAGCTTTCTTTCTGAGAGGTTAGCTCAACCTTTGCCAAGTCTGATCCAACATTAAACATAAGTGTTTTTAAGGAAGATTTTTGTTAAGCAGATTTACTTTTCATTCTCAATCCTATTCCTTTTTTGACATTTCACTCAGCTCGGACCAGAACACTAGTCCAGAACAGGCTATCACCATATCTCATGTTACAGAGTTTGAGTGGCAATGAATAAGGAGGATTACAGTAAAGGAAGTCTTCACTAGTTAAATCAAAACAGGAAGATTACTGTTACCATAATACAAGTAATAATGTTTAGCACTCATGTGGCATTTGCATCCACAGATGTCTAAGACTCTTTGCAAAGGATTTGCAAGTATAGTCTTCCATGCCTTCATGCATGAAGCTCCAGACCAAGTTACTTGGACAGAGCCACCCCATCAGAAAATGCAATCTGCAGCAGTGGCCCAAGCCATGCCATTGCTTTCTTAGTACAGATCCTCCACCAAGTCAACTTTTGACATGGCAAGGACCTTTTTTACAAGAAGATGTAGTGATAGGGCAAGGGGGAATGGCTTTAGAGCAGGTTTAGATTAGATATTATGAAAAAATTCTTTACTGTGAGGGAACAAGTTGCACAGAGAAGTGGTGGATGTCCCATCCCTGGCAGTGTTCAATGCCAGGTTGGATGGAGCTTTGAACAACCTGGTCTAGTGAAAGGTGTCCTTGCTCATGGCAGGGGTTTGGAACTAGATGACCTTTAAGGTCCCTTCCAACCATTCTATGATTAACCAGTGTGCCTTGTTATGAACTCCAGACCAGAAGCCAAAGGTAAGTGTATGGTCTCCTTTCAGAAGACCACTGTAGCATGTTTGGCCTTACCATTAGCACAAGGGCTGGAACTGCAGTAATCGATTTTCTTCTCACAGTTGAAGCCAGAATAGCCCAGTGGGCAGCGGCAGCTGTAGCCCCCATCAGGGTTGTCGGTGCATCGCCCGCCATTGAAGCACGGTCCATCAGCACAAGTCATCGCGCTCAGCTCACAGTTTTTCCCATAGAAGCCTGGGGGGCAGGTACAGGAATAGCTGTTCTCAAGATCCTGGGGGGAAGAAATGAGAAACTATCAAAATATTTGTCTGAACTTGCTCTGAAATCCAAAAAAGGGATTTTGAAAATTAGTAAAACTGACATTAACCCCTCCCTTGGAGTTCCAGATGACACAAACAAGTCAAACTTACAGTGCAGCTTCCACCATTCTTGCACGGGTTGGCGTCACATTCATTGATTTCAATCTCACAGTTGGAGCCTGTGTACCCAGGTCGGCATGAACAAGTGTAGCTCCCCTGACCAGTATTGGTGCATGTGGCACCATTCTTGCAGGGCTTGTGGTGGGTGCAGTAGTTCAGGTCTGTAAAAGATACGTTTTCTTTTTATGAAGAGAGCAGACAAGATGCTTGCTACTTTGCAAAGCTGGCACAGGGTGAGTGAGCTGAAGAGTTGCCTGCTTTCTGCATTTTAAAACAAATGCTTGGGCAAGGACTGAGAACTCACCTTGGTTGCAGAAAAGACCACCCCAGCCTTCCTGGCAGTTGCATTGCCACGGCTGCTGACAGGTACCATGAAGGCAGCCTGGGTATCGGATGCATTCATCACAGTATCGCCCCTGCCAGCCCACTCTGCATCTGAAAAAAAAGATGACAACAAAGTCTCATCAGATTTAGATTTCTCACAGTTGGAAACCCTATCATAAACTCTGAAAACACACTGATGCCAGGGATCAAGTTTCCTAAAAGCCCTCGGTGATCCTTCATGCGAGAAAGTCACTAAGTCCAACCGTAGCATCAGCTTTCATCGGTCCTAGCTATTTCTTCCACTTCCTTAGATAGACCCATGGTTCCAGATAGTTAATTTGTTTACTCTAATAACAAAGAGCCAAACCTTACACACAGCACTGTAAACCCATTAAGTTCATATTAATGGCACTGATGTTTGACTTATAGAATAATATTTTGATCTGGCATCACCTGGATTTCTCAAAATTTCATCTAATATGAAGAAAGGCCTTTAAACCAACCCTTCAAATGTCCAACGGCTTATTTAACACCAGAGCATCGACACTGAAAGACAAAGAAGGAAGCAGGAAGGGAGTGGAAAACTTACTTGCATTCCCCAGGCTTGTCGCAAAAGCCGTGTTGCTCATCACATCCAGGCAAACAAATTGCTGTAAACAAACCAGGAAGGGAAAGACATCAGCTCTGGTGCCAAAACAACTCTCTTTTACAAATCTGATTCTGAGAGCACCTTGTGGGTGGGGAGTGAGTCCCTTTTACTAGGTCGGGGCAGTTAAGCGCAGCTGAATTAATCTCTGGAGTCTGCAGGAGTATTGATCTTGCCCCGTAACTGGGCACTTTACTTATCACCGGGGATGAGCATTCTTCTTAATACAGTTGCACACAGACAAAAGAGGGCTCACAATTGCTCCCTTCCCCACAGCCCCTCACCCCCCTTCCCTTCCCAGTGAGGGTCAGAAGTCCTTTTTTCCAATTCTATGCACACAGCTCCACCTCTTAATATCCCCCGAAAGTGTGTGTGCAGATAAGAGTGGACAGCTGGTGTGCAGGGTGCCAGTGCAAGACAGCTGCTCTATTGTCTATTCTCTCCCAGCAGCTGCCCCACTGCAACAATACCCCGGCCCCGGAGCCAATGGGGCCGGCGGCCGGCGACCGGGCAGCCTATCCCTGCCCACAGCTAATCTATGGCACGCGCGTGATTTCGCTGCAAAAAAACTTTTTTTTTTCTTATTCAAATAAATAAGTCTAAAGTTCTTCCTCCCTCCTTCCCCCCTCCGCCCTGCTCTGAAAAGGGGCGGGTGGGTGGGTGCAGCCCTGGTAAAAGAGGTAAGCGGGCCAGCGGGAGGGAGGATGAGAGAAGGGAAAAAAGGGACTTCTGCTCATTACTTCGCCTGGTTATGGAACTCATTAAGCAGGCACTGCAAAGTTTTAATTCAACAAAGCCAGCCGGAGACAATGGCATGCGAGGGGAAGGAGGGGGGAAGAAAAAGAAAGAAAGAATCGGTGCTGATAATCAGATCGCCTCCAAGTTGGAAAGAATGGAGCTGGGGGCAAGGCAACGGGAAGCAATCTGCAACTGGCAGCTCCACTCACTAACGGCAAAACATTCTTTTTGCATGCACACATAAACACATCTCCCCTGCCTAGTAGGTTTGTGTCAGTGTTATAAGCTGGTTTTTTTCTGAGAGGGAAAACACAGCAAAGAGTGTGCGTAATGAGTCAAGAAAGATGGACAGCCTTCTGCTTTGCTGTGGGAATAGCAGAGATGTACAGGCATTCGAAAGTGCTGACAGCCCTGAAAGAGCTCATTATCAACATGCTTCCTTTTTCCCCACCCCTTGACACAACTGGGCTAGGCACTTTTGATCATGGGAAAGGTTGTAGCTCTTATTTAAAACACTATCAAAGAAAGTGCAAGCCCCTCTGCCTGCTGTTTATTGTGCAACATCGTACCATGAACTGCTAAAAGCATCCTAGCAGTCACTAACAGTGTGAATAATCAATCAGGGATCGTTTGATAGCAGCTCAGCTGAGACCACAGTGTAGGTGGCTTTAAAGAGAAACAAAAGCATAACAAGAAGAAAGCTGAGAGGCTGCTTTACAGCCTGGAACTGTTTTCTTCCTGTCTGCCTGGCCCTCTGATGACTGCAGAGGAGCACTCGCCCAGTACGTCATCTGCCAGCATATTTCAGATCTGTGTATTGATACAAACAGAGAATGCCATCACAGGCTGCAGCAGGGGCTCTGTGTGCACATTTGGGTGTACACCACTATGTATCTACAGAGGGCGGAATCTTGTACAACCGGAAAGTATCTGACATCCTGGACTATCCTGTCTGTGATCTGCTTACTGTCCCAGCTTTTCCTGCTGGATCAACACACCACATTCCTCAAAAACTTCAAGCTCGGGGGTATGTTTCATGTCCCTCACTACTTTATTAGTAGCAATGATCATCGCAATGGCACAGAAGAGAGCTGGGGAAGAAGCTGAACGTTCTTGTGGCCCCATATGCAGCAATTTCTGTTAGTGGCAGCATATGAGTACCCCAAAAGAGTAATGTACATTCTAGAAGTCACAGAGAATGTCTCAGACTTCCTGGTATTTTTCTCAATACAGGCTCGCAGAAGATGAGACCATAGCAAGCCTACCAATAAGCCTGTCACATGGATGTTGCCAAAGCCCAGCTCCCTCCCCTGAAGCTGTGTACCCTGTAAATGATGATATCAAAGTTGTGTGGTTGGAGGGGTGGTCAAAGTTGTGTGGTTGGAGGGGTGGATAGGTGTAAAAAGTAGTCCTGATATATTTTAATAAATCCTCAAACAACTGCTGAACATTTTGCTGCCAGATTTGATGGTCTAAAGTAAATGAGCAAGAGTGTAGTGTTGGCACTGACATTTTGTTGGCTTGAGAAGGGGCTGTCTGCATTAACTTTCTGTGGCAATGCTGAGGATCTCCCATCCCTCACAGAGCCAGACATCCACCCACCATTGCTTGGTTCTCCCTCCCCATGAGGCCTGATGTCAGAGAAACACCCCTCCGCCAACCCCAAGAGCTCAGGAGACACTGCTGCAACGGGCACCCAAGGAGACAAGGAGGTGGATACTCACGCTCAGTGCAGTACTGGCCTTTCCAGCCTGGGTTGCAGACTTTCTCTCCACGCTCCCCACAGGTGAAGTGACCAAAGGCATCATCCCGGGGGCGGCAGAAGACAGAGCAGCCTTCTCCATAGTAGTGCTCGTCGCACACGAAGCGATAGGAGTACTTGAGGTCAGTGCGGCCACTGCTGTGCAGGTCTTGGGACCACTCTTCACCCACTGCCAGGTGTCTCTGGGTGGCCAGGCGGCTGATGAGGCGCTCAGGGTTTTCTGTGTGAAAGTGGAGAGGAGAAGAGTGATTAGAGAGCCCAAAGGCAGGGCATAGGGGGGTCTCTGGTGGGAGGGGAACTGTAGAGGCAGGATGACATGGCTGCATGCCAACAGGTTGGCCTCTCTTGCCACGGGTCTACTATAGAGGAGAATATGCTGCACACTGCAGAGAAGAGGGCCAAGTAGGGCTGCAAGGCTGGGATTATTACAGGGAAAAGTGTGTTTCAAAACACTTACCTGTGGTGAGGTCGTCAGGTGAGTCCGTATGCAGAGCCTCAATGATGAGCGAGAAGGTGCCCTGTGGGAAGAAGGAGCAGAGACAACCCACCAGGAGAGCATGAGAGCAGGTAAGGCCCAAGGGGCAGAGCCACCAGTCCCCAGGAGTCGCTGTCCCCCTCCCATCTTGACACTTCAAGGGGATTGGATGCATCTTGGAAAGGCATGGGACGGGACGGGACGGGATGGATATGTGCCGCCCCCTCCAGCATCGCCCCCCACTTACGGGCCAGGTGAAGCCGAAGGGGAAGCGGATGGGATTGCTGAAGGCGGGGTCGGCGCCGCCCGCGCCGTCGGGGACGCTGAAGGAGTTGGCGCCGAGGACGGGGGTGATGGCGCTGCCGTAGGTGCAGGGCGGCTCGGGGGACACGCTGGCCTGGTAGTGCTTGAGGCAGACGCGGAAGAAGGTCTTGCAGTCGCACTGCTGGAGCCCGCCGGCGCCGGGGCCGCCCCCGCGGCAGCAGTTGCGGTTGCTGAGCACCCCCTTCTTATTGACAAACTCCTGCAGCTTCAGCTCGAAGACCCCGGAGGAGCCGACCTGCGGGGCGGGGACAGAGGCCGTCAGCCCGCCGAGCTGCCCGCTCCCCAGCCCGACCCCGACCCCGACCCCGGCCCCGGCGGCACTGGCACCCCCTCCCCGCTCCTCAGCTGCAACAGGCAGCGACAGCCCCCGGCACCCCCCGCCGGACTCCCCCGGTGCAGGGACCCCCCGGTGCCGGCATTCCTGTCCCCCACCCCGCGGGCACTTACCTGGCAGCGGCTCAGCAGCACCGAGAGGACGGCGAGCGTCAGCAGGAACCGACCTCCCATTTTGGAGGTGCAGCTCTGGTGCCCCCGCTTTCCTCTCCCTTATCTTCTCGTCAGAGGGAAAAGTGTCTCTCGGGGTAAGGGAAAAAACACAGCGGCCAAAGCCGCTCGTCCCAGCAGAGCTGGAAGAGTTAGTGTCACGGTCTCCTTCTTTCAGGAGTGTCTCTGACTTTTTTTCCCCCTTTGTCGATACCTCTAGATGTAGCCTGTCAGCAACTGACAGCTCTTTCGGATGGCAAAAGAAAAAGAGAGGGGAAAAGGACGGGGGAAAAAAATGTTAAGATTATCTGTTAAACTCTTTTTCTTTCGCAATCCACGATGCTCCTCCTTTTCTCCAGGAAGAAAAAATAAAAATAATAAAATAAAAGCAACTTAATTCCCAACAGAGGCAGAGAAAAGGCTTCCCAAGGAAGATTAAAAATTGGCGATCTGGAAATCCCTGCAGAGGCAGCGGCGGAGGCAGCGGCGATAATTCCCGGTGCGGTGCGATGCGGGAGCGGCTCTGCGCGGCTGCGCTCGCCCTGCGCACGTCGGGGCTGGTGGGTGTCAAACAGCAGCGGTGGCGGGCAGATCACGTCGGAGCCTTGATCCCCGTTTTTATTTTTTTTCTCTTTTCCTTTTTTTTTTTTTTTTTTTTTTTTTTTTTTTTTTTTTGCAAAGGAAGCGAAGCTCTCTTTCCTTGTTGTGGGTTTACTTTTGTTTTTAGAGGAATTCCAGCCAACAAAAATAAGCTCTTGTCTCAACAGCAGCGAACAGAGCGTGTCCGGGTGTGCTCCTACGGGGGAGGGGGTGCCTGCTCTGCTCTGCTCTGCTCCGTGCCGCGGCTCGGCTCGGCTCGGCGGCTCTCTCCGAGGGTGAAGCGCTAAGGATCTGCCTCTCCTTGGGCGCCTGCCGCCCTTATATCCCGCCGGCCGACTGCATGCTTAATGAGATGCAAATGAGCAGCCCCCCAATCTGGCTAGAGCTGTCACAAAGGAGCCACTTTTCCAAACCCTCCTCTCAATGGATCGCCAAATGGTCAGTGAGCTGTAAAATGTGCAACCCTCCTCCCCCTCCCCTTCGCGCTCACAAAACGTGTTCATTTACATTCCTGCAAATTTGGTAACCGCAAGAATCCCCCTTCTGCTTCGGGGAGAGGGTAACACCCCCTGTGCACCGGGAAGAGGCAGTGCAACACGCTCCGGCCAGAGAGCAGCCCCGGGGACGGCGGGCTGTAATTGCCTCTTGGAACGTGCAGAGCAGCCGCCGTGACCCCAAAAAGTGACTCGGTGATCGTGACCACTCCAAGGGGCATCTCCGGCGTTAAAGGGACGAGGGAGGCGGGAGCCAGCGAGCCACAACGAGGGGAGTCCCATCCCATGAAACTCACACTGCATTTACCCTGGCATAACCGGGGTAATTGGGGAGGGGGGCAACGAATGTGGACGAAGCGACCCGGGGCTCGCTCTCCCCTTGGCTCCGCTCAGGGCGTGCGTCCCGCCGGCGGAGGCACGGGGGATCCCCGGGGTCCGGCGGCGAGGGAGCGCCCGGGCGGGTTCGCGGCGGGGACTCGCGGAGGGGACCCGTTTGCGGGGCTCCGCGGGTCCCGTCCCCGCCACCACCGCTGCCGGAGAGAGCCACTCGCTGCGCCCGGGTCCCGCACCCCTCTATGATTATTATCATCATCACCAGCAACCTCTCCCTCTCTCTCTCTTTTTTCCCTCTCTCTTTTTTCCTCCTTCAGCTTAGTAAAAAGTGAGTTTGGTGTGTGTCGTTCGCGTGGCTGTCATTAAGGCCGTTTGTTATTGTGTGAGGGCTGAATCAGTTAGCTCTTTGTGCTCTCAGCTGTATGGTAATGTAGACAGCACCTGCTCCCTGCACAATGCGAGGGAGAGAAAGAGCTCCCCTCGGCGCACGCTACTGCCTCTACAACAATGTCCGCACATTTTTTAAAGAAATCCCTTCCAGCACTTCCCCCCTCCGCAACACACACACACGCACGAACAAAATAAACTAGCCCAAATTTACACCAATCATCACCTTTATAATTTTTTTACGTATCCATCAGACAGTACAACTGTTTTGATCTTTGAAACATGGAAAGGAGTTTACTGGTGCGGTGAAAAGGGGATAGAGGCTATTACCATTTGAGCAGTTTCTTAATGATGGATGGAAGCAGGGGATGAAAGTTGGAGGGCGACTCTGGCATGTCACTCGAAGCAGGGTTTTCCACTTTGTTTAGGCCCTCTGTTTAAACACCTTTGGTAGGCGCAGGCGGATTCATTAGGATGCAAGGTGTAACTGTCTCTGTAAATGTCATTTTAATTGTAACAGATCATTTCAGCACAGATTAAGCTTGTGTGCGAAAGGAGAGGATTTGGCTACAATAACCTCACTGTAGGTATGCCGTGCTAAAAGCCTTATTATGGAGACTTTATTGGGTTGAAACGTGCATTTGCATGGCAAAATGTGACTTCCATTGAAGCAGATGTCTTGATCACAAATTATCTTACAATGCGCTAGGAAAAAAAAAATCTTAAAGACTTCTTAAAGTAAAAGCATTGAGTAATACCAATTAAAAGAAAATCACTAATGAGTTCATTCAGCCCAGCTCTTCTCGACTGTTCCAGGACTGTAGCTGCCCACATTCATTTACTAAGGGTTTGTGGCACCTACCCCAAACCCAGGCCACCTACCCCAAACCTCGGAACAAGCATCGAGATCTTTGCAACGTTTTGTCACTCAACGTGTGTCCTTTACATCTAACTGTAGTCGAACGAGCCACCTACATCCAGGTGCTCTTCTTCTCCCCCCTCCCCGCCCCTCGACGCATAAGCAAAAGTTTAAATGTACAGGAATGTTTGGGTTTGATTTTTTTTTTTTTTTTTTACCCCGGAGTTGTTCTGGGCAGAGAGGGGACCAGCCATCCCGCAGGCACCGTGCGGAGACGTAGGGAAGGCGGCCCAGGCAGGAGGGAGCGGAGCGGGCGGCGGCTCCCCGGAGGCCCCCGCCGTGCCCAGCCTCGGCAGCGGGGAGCGGGGGGGCGCATCCCGCAGCAGCGCCGGTTTTCACTGCACATTACTTTTGCCACCTAGCGTCAACATCTTTTCAAGTGGTTTGTCGCTGCTTCGCAAACTTTGCTGCGGCGTTATCCCCGGGAAAAAGAGAGAGAGGGGGAAAACATCACTTCGTATGGGGTTTACTAAGCGAGTGGGGCGGGTGGGGGGGGGGGGGTGGGCGTGAGCGGCAATATTTGTCTTGAAATTTGGGTGGTGGCCCGTCGGTGGAGGCGAGAAGTGATATATCAACGCGGATCTTTTAATCTACGAGAGATAGAAAGTTGGTCCATTAGCATCCCCTTGCTTAAAAAACTGGAAATAAAAAGTTACACGCGCGAGGGCTTTAACCTAGCGACAGGGAAAAAAAAAAACCAAACCGAAAAAACTTGCCCCCAAATCCTTAACAACCCCCCTTCGGTACCGGGTATTTGTTAAATTGACGTGGCACAGATTTCTCGATTACCGCTGCTGAGCGTGACTGAAAGGCGCCGTGAGAGCCGGCAGGATCCTGCCCACGGCGCTCATTCTTCTCTGGCTTAATTTATGCCACGCGATTCTGTATTGGGGAAATCAAGCAGAAAGCTCCTTTTTCTGCTTTTTTCCCCCCTCTCCCTCTCTCTTTCAGATGCTGGACTAACGGGGAGACTGTTTAACTTAAGTGTTTCTATAGGAGGCTGTTGTAGTTTAACTCCTGCCCACCAGTAGCTGAGGCGAACAAAGGAGGGACTCGAGGTCTAACTATTCATCCATTCTCTGCACTTTAATTTTCATTGATTTCGAAGACAAGGGGAGCCCTTAGGGATTCTCGCTGAAGGGGGATGACACGCCTTTAGACGCGATCAGCCCCCCAGCCAGCCATCTGCTCCCAACCAAATGGCGCTTTTTCGCTCCCAACCGCGTGTCTCCGCACCGCGCTCGCCCGCCGCCCCCCGCCGCCCCCGCGCTCTCAGCCGTGCCCGCGCATCGCCACCGGCCCCCGCTGCCGGGCACGGACGGGCGCCCGCTCCCGTCCCGTCCCGTCCCGTCCCGTCCCGTCCCGTCCCGTCCCGTCCCGCCCGACGCCCTGCGCGCCCGCACCCGCCCCGCCGGGCTGAGCCGGCGGCGGGACCCCCGGGGGCGGGCGCGGGGCCCCGCCAGGGCGCGGTGACCCCGCACGGCCGGGACGCGGCGGGCCCGGCCCCGCCTGCCAGCGGCTCGCTGGGGCTGGTGGGGCATTGTGCTGTCCCTCCCTGCCCCTAATTGATACCCTTCCCGCAACGCCGGCCCCCCTCTCCCGCTCCGGCGAGTATTTACGGTCGCGCCGCGCACCAGCGCGACCGAGAGATCCCCATCAGCCGCATCTTTTATTTCTAAGCGAGCCAGATTATGGGAAAAGTCACTTAAAAAGAGGGGTGGGTGGGATATGTGCGTGCGTTAATTAGGGCGACGCGCTGCCATCGCTGGCGTGCAACCCTGATTTTTCCCGGGACGGAGGGCTCCGGGCATATGGCGAACGGTGCGTCGGCGGAGGGACGTGTACGTGTGGAGCTATGTGTAGCCGAGTGTGCATAATATTTTAATTAGGTGTATAGTCCCTACGGAGGTATGTGTGCGCGGCTGCCCCTCCGCCGCACGCCCCCTTCACCTGTTCCTCCGGGCCGGGCCGGGCCGGGCCGTGCCGGGCGGGAGGGGATGGGAAGCGGGGGGTGCCGCTGGGCAGGGCCCTGGCTCCCCCGCTGGCTCCAGGCTCGGCGGTGTGACCGGGTGCTGGCGCTGCCCCGGGCCCTGCCGCTGCCCCGGGCCCCGCCGCCGGGCGCCCCGGCCCGAGGCGGGTCCGTGACGGGCGCGGAGAAGCCGCGGTGCCGGAGGGGCGCTCCGCAGCCCTTGCCGTGTGCGGGGAGGAGGATTAAGAAGTTTAGCGTGTAGGTTAGCCCAAAGTTGCAAAGGCATGTGCTGATTAGAATAAGAAAGGGCAGTCGCGTGGCTCAGCTGGCACACAGCGAGGCCAGATGATAGATAAGCAGCTCTGGGTCTTCCCTTCCCCCCAGCCCCCTTTTTCAAATCGCAAATCATCTGCTCCGGCCCTATCCTAGCCCCTCATTTTCATTACAATGGTTGTGTGTTTACCTGTGATCCTGGGACGGGGCATTCCTTTGTCTCCCGAGGAGATTACCGCAGCCAGCTGCTCTCCAACCCTTCCCTGGGCAAATCCCGAAGTGGCCCCTATATGTGTTTTACTGATTGCACACGAGGAGAAAGCGAGATACCCCCTCCCCCCGCCCCGGCCCCGTTTCCCTGCGCTACTTGTTTGTTTGGGTTTGCTCCCTGGCTCGCTTCCGACGGGATTTTGCTTGTGGGAAACTAAGAGGGATAAAATTGGTCACTCGTGTGCGTGAGCTGTCGTTACTCCCAGAGGCGGAAGGGTGAAGGGCGGCTTACCTCCGCCCGGGGGGGCAGAACCGCGGGGCCCCCAGGGAACGACGGGACAGCAGGGGTTCGGGGAAAGAAGGATTCCCCCCGCCTTGCCCTCCCTCAGCCCTTGGGTTCCCCCCGGTCTGGGACATCACTTTTCCTGAAACCTCCCGTGGGTGCCCTGAGCTGGGCAGTTCCCATTCCTTCCCCTGACCCCTGCTCTGGGACACACAGTTTCAAATGCTCTCCCTGCCCGTGCCCCTCTTGGGAACACCTCGGCCTTGCATTTGGAGTACTGGCATCTTTGCCCGGCTTGAAATTCAAGGATACTCAAGATCTTCACCACACCAGAAACCAGAGACCCCATTTGAACTAGAAAACCACCTGAAGTCCCTTACCACATGAAATATCCCTTGATCCTGTTTTTTACCCTGCACCCCAGCACCCCATTCCCCCTGTCAAGCAACCCCAGTGTATGCAGTGCTGAGGCCTGGCTTGTCGTGGTGGGGGTGTCACAGAGAGTGAGGGTGAGTGATAGGACTCAGATCATGTACAGGTGATAAAAATTGTGACGGCACACCTCAAAAAAAAGTTCTGCATTGCGGCCGAGAGATTTCCCTGGATGGAAAGATTCCCTTCTGCTACAAACTTCAGCAGCAATATTTGCTGCCTTCACCAGTTCTCATAGGAAAACTCCCTCTTTTGCCCAGTATTATTAATCGTCATCGTAAGCCAGAACTCTAAATAGTAGCTGCAAACTACCACTCCAGACAGTAGCTGCACAGGCCGCTCTCTAGAGCCCTGTGACAGCACAGTGTGCTGCTGTACTGCACTGCATTTCATGCATGAAGGGCTTTTCTGTTCCCCCCTTGCACAGGGTGTGCATCTTGTGCATTGTATGCTGGCTGCAGCGCAAAAACTGCTGCTAATAAACTTTGGGGGAGGAGAGGGGACAGCAGTTTGATTATATGCTTCCAGGGCTTTCCAAGCCACTTCCAATTTGTGCCGTTTTTATTTCTTTCTGCATCTCTCCACGTTCAGGGTAGGCAGGGGGTGGGAGAAGGTGGGGGCAAAAACTCCTCTGCAGAAGGTGATTATGAGAAAGAGGATGGGTATGGATGGGGCGGGCCTGAGCTTTTGGAAATGCTCTCCCCTTTTCTGAGAGCATCTGCCCGGAGACGAACAGATGTGGGCACCTGCGGTGACAGGCCACATATGCTCCATCCTATTCACAGGCATTCAGACACCGCTACAATGGTGAGGCTTTGTGCACTCGGAGTCACCAAATATATTAATCTGCGCTCCCCAGAGCACCGCTCTCTTTTAATTTTTCACCGGCAAGAACATCTGATCTAATCTTCCCATGGGCTCCCCCCTGCCCCTCGCCCCCCTCCCGGAAAGATGTGAAGTTATTCAGGTCCCCACCTGTTGCCGCCGGGCTGCGAGCGGGTCTGGCTCCCGGCCCGCAGCCAGGGCGTTATGCCGGGATATGCGGCCCGGGAAAAGGGGGGTTCCCCTCCGATGGCAATCGCCGGGCACGACAAAGCGAACCCACCACCCGTGCCCCTCCCCGCCAAAGGTCGCGCTGCCAAGGGGGAACATAAATCTCCCAAGAGCGAGTCGGGGGGGGGGGGGGCTGAAGCGATTTCGGTGCGCGACGCTTTCATGTCCCCCGCCCCGGCCCCCCGTGCCGGCCGGGTTTGTTCGGGGGCACAATGGCCCCTCCGGCCCCATTGTGGCCGTACAAAGCCGAGGCACCGCAGCCCGCGGGCGGGGACAGCCGCGGCCGCCACCGGCCCGGCCCCTCACGGCCCCGCCCCGCCGCGGCGCCGGGCGCAGGCGCGGCCCCGCCCGCGGGAAGCGGAAGCGGCGCTCGGGTCAGTGCCGGGCGGGGCGGCGGGGCCGTGAGGGGCCGGGGCCCGGGGGCTGCCCGGGGCTCTCCGGGGTGGGGCGGTCACAGGCACAGCCACAGGCCCGGTGTGCGCGGGCAGCGTGGCCCGGGCGGCGCACGGACCCCGGGGCGGGGGGCTCGGCCCTGCTGGGGCTGCGCGCAGCGGCCCCCGCACCTTGCGAGGTCCCTAAAGGCCCCTTCCAAACCCAACTGTGGTTAAAGAGGGTGATATTCAGAGCTCTGTCTTTAATTGATGGGATTCGGGAATGCTTTTAAAAGCTGTCTATTCACAATGCTTTGTAAACTCACCTTCCTTTCTTTCCCTTTTGAATACCATAAGCATGTATATTTTTTTAATAAAAAAAAAAAATCCTCGTTTTTCTAGTACTCTGTACTTTTCTGTATGCTATTAACCTGAAATTCCCCCTCCCTGGAGATACTCGAGAGCTGTCCGAACGCAATCCTGTGCCATGTGCTCTAGGATGACCCTGCTGGAGCAGGGAGGTTGGACCCTGTAGTTCCTTCCAATCTTACTCATTCAATGATTCTATGAATTTTGTTTGGTCATGTTTATGAGAATCTTTTGATATTTATATTTTTCACTGATACGAAAACCGGAAGTGGAAGGGAAAATGAATGAGTACTTATGTTTAGTTTGCTGATCGGGAGTAAACCATTTCAAATTGTTAAAAGCTAGGATAAGACAATGAGCTATCAGCAAAAGAAAAAAAAAAAACCCCAGTTCTGTTTCCAAGCGGCTTCTTTTATTATTATTATTGTAGAATTTCATTGTTTCTCAGTGTTGCATTTTAGAACTTTGTTTTTATTTTTCTTCTTTCAGACTGCTGAGAGTTTCGGAGATCAGCCATGGGTGTTAGAGGCTTGCAGGGGTTTGTGGCAAGAGTTTGCCCTGATGCTTGCAAAACAGTAGATCTGAGAGAAATGGCAGAAAAGCATCGCATCGATCATCCAGATTCCCCACCTGTTATCGTAGTAGATGCCATGAGTTGCGTTAGACGCTGGTACACACCAGAATCCTGGGTGTGTGGTGGCCAGTGGCGGGAGTACCTTGCCATTTTAGAGGATTTTATCAATGCTTTTATGGCAGCTGGTATCAAGTTGGTGTTTTACTTTGATGGGGTGGTAGAAGAGAAAAAGAGAGAGGAGTGGATCAAACGGAGGATGAAGAATACTGAGGAAATAGTCACATTATTTCGTTTTATCAAGACTCACAGGAAGCAGCCAGGGAGAGAAATGTTTGTTCTTCCTTCAGCTCTGCCTACTTTTACACGTTTTGCCCTGAAATCACTTGGTCAAAAAACAGTCTGCACATTGCAAGAGGCAGACTTTGAGGTGGCTGCATATGGTTTGCAGCACAACTGTATAGGAATTCTGGGGCAAGATAGTGACTACCTCATCTATAATACATGTCCCTACTTTTCCATTGAGAACCTCCAGTTGGACAGACTGGTCACTGTTATGTACTCTCGAGAAGTTCTTTGCCATGCACTGGGTATTAGTTTGATACACCTTCCTCTCTTTGCATGCTTGCTTGGCAATGATGTTGTTCCAGAAAGCCTGTTGGAAGGCTTTTGGCACAAATGTTTAACCAACAGTCCCCACAGGAATACCAGCTACAATAGAAGAACAAACATACTGCTATCTGTAGCAAATTACATCTCAAAAATTCCATGCTCGTACAGCAGCCTGAAACACTTGGAAGAGATGCTACCTCTGGGATCAGACAAGTCATTGCTTTACAGAGGAGTGAACTCCTATCTTTTGCCTGGGCAGCAGTCTCCGTGGATTCCTCCCAATGTAATAAATTGTCAGATGTCATCCCTTCAGCAACAATCAGCTCTCTGTCAAGATAAAGAAATCTTTCAGGTAACTTGTTTTTTGAAGCTTGATGATCACTTTATGGCCATGACTACTTAGTGGAAGTTAGTAATGAGTACATCAATCCTATTGATTTAAATTTACTTGCGCAAAAATCTTTTGCCTGTTAAGTAGAGCTCCAGTTAGGAGTTTTGCATCTATTAATATGAGCATAGATGCAGCACATTTAATAAAAACTGGTTTCTCTCTCTTTGAAGTGTCAAGTAGGTAAAATAATGGGGAGCAGCTCCTGTATAGGCCAGCAGCTGGGCACAGAAATGTACTTCCCATGTATTAGATGGTTTCCCATGTTTATATGGTTTGTGTATTGGCTTGCTTTGAGAACCTGCAGGTCAGCCATAAGCCGGTCAGTGGTCTGCTTGGCTGTGCCTCCGCAGTTGAGGTATCAATGTGGCTGTGCTAAAAATGCAGAACTTGAAATTGCTCTTGTGGTGGAGTTGTGGAAACTCCGACAGAATCACATCACAGAATCGTAGAATGGTTGGGGTTGGAGGGGACCTTAACAATCACCTAGTTCCAAACCGCTGCCCTGAGCAGGGAGACTTCCCCTAGAGCAGGTTGCTCAGAGCCCCATCCAACCTGGCCTTGAATACTTCCAGGGATGATCCAACCCTGGGCAGCCTGGGGCAGTGCCTCACCACCTTCACAGCAAAGGGCTTCTTCCTAATATGGAATCTAAAGCTACTCTCTGACAGTTTAAAGCCATTTCCCCTCATACTGTTACTACACACCCTTGTGAAAAATCCCTCTCTCTACAGCTCTTTTGTAGCCCCCTTTAGCTATTTGAAGGCTGCTCTAAGGTGTCTCCAGAGCCTCCTCTTCTCCAGTTATACAACCGCAGCTCTCTTAGCCTGTCTTCAAGGCAGAGGTGCCCCAGCCCTCTGATCATCTTTGCAGCCCTTCTCTGGACTCGCTCCAGCAGGTCAAAGTCCTTCCTATGCTGGGGAGCTCAGGGCTGGACACAGCACTCCAGGTAGGGTCTCACCAGAGCAGAGTAGGCAGGGAGAATCCCCTCCCTCACCCTGCTGGTCACACTGCTTTGGATGCAGCCCAGGCTGCAGTTGGCTTTCTGGGCTGTGAGCGCACATTGCCCGCTCAGGTCCAGCTCCCTATTCAGCAGCAGCCTAAAGCCCTTCTTAGAGCTGCTCTCAATCCATTCTCCACCCAGCCTGTACTTGTGCTCGGGATTGCTCCAACCCAAGTGCGGGATCTTGTACTTGGCCCTGTTGAAACTGATGAGGTTTGCACAGGCCCACCTCTCGGGCCCATCCAGATTCCTCTGCATGGGTCCCTTCCCTCCTGCGTGCCGATGGCAGCACACAGCCCACTGTCCCTGTTGCTGGCAAAGATGTTGAACAGGGCAGGTCCCACTAGCGACCCTTGAGGACACCACTTGTCACTGGTCTCCACTTGCACATTGAGCCATTGACCACAACCCTTTCAGTGTGACCATCCAACCAGCCCCTCATCCACCAAGAGGTCCATCTCTCAAATCCAGGCCTCTCCAGTTCAGGGACAAGGATGTTGTACAGGACAGTGACAAATCCTGTAAGTCTGTATTTTGTGATTTTTGGTTCAGGTTAAATTACCCTTGTTTTCATTGTCCCTGAATGACCCAGAAGCACTTCACTGGGTTTATTAATTCCCAAAGGCAGCTCTGCAGTAGCAAGTTTTACTTACGGCTTCCCACACGGACAGGAATGCACTGGTGTTGGGGTGAGATATGGTATGTCAGATTGAGTCACTCTGGGAAATTGGATATATTACCTTAGGGTGGCCTGCCTGGCTGATAGAAAATGGGCTACCTTGCATCAGAGTTTATGGAATAGTAGTAAGTCTAGAGTACAATTCTGTAAATTCATGGCAATTAAGATAACATTGGGATTTTTTAAAAAATCTATACAAGGAAGTGTATTTTAGACCCTATATTAGCCATCTGTTACTCCCTATTTTATTAGGTCTGTATGGACTTCAAACAGAAACTTTTTTTCTTCCTCTTGCTTATCTTGAGTATTTTCTTTAAAACTATTTTTCTATTTCCTCATATTACTCTAAAGTAGTTATATAATGTACATTTTCCTTTCTAAAAAGACTATAAAACATTTTATAACTACATTGTAACCTATGCAATGCTCATTTCAGCTAAACTGTAGATATATTTGATGTATTATATTAACCACACATAGATACAATACATATCACTTCTGACTGGTGTAGTTAAATAGAAGATATTTTTAAAAATCAGCAGCCATACATCATAATAAGGTGCTGAAAAATACTCTTTATGCTTGAAGTGCACAGAAAAAATAGCCAGAATGCAATTATCTAGGTTGGATTATGGCCAGGACAGTGTATATCCTTATATAAGGAATAAGGAAATATCCTTATTCCTTAAGAGAATGTACCATGCAGTCTTTATGACAAGTGGTCATTATTTTGTGTCTTGGTCTTTAATTTGAAGGGTTGAAGTTCTGAAGCACCATGCTGAGCTACTGCTCTAATAAAATAATAATGTTTAGAAACTCCACTGAAGAATGCCTCACTGTTGTTGCATGAATCCTACATGAAGCCAGTCCCTGGGCCAAGGAAATTACAGTCAAAATGTTAGACATGTTAACTTCCCTTTTGTTTTTGTTACAAGTGTTCAAATACTTGTGTATGTAATGTGTGTGCTTTGCTTCATATTTTGAAACCCATGTTTAGTTCTGCTTACCTTGCACATCGTCTGAACTGCATGTAAATAACACACAAAGCTCAATTCCGGCCATGAGGACATAGCCTCATGGTGCTGTTTCTCTCAGAAGAGCATAACTTTCTAGCTGATTGTAGGTGTGAATCAGAAATATTTTTCAAGATACAGACATTGAATACAGCAATACTTTTGAAATCAGCTTGTAGTTTTTTCAGTCCATAAGGATGTGTAGATTATTGGCAAGTTGCAATAAACTGATGTTGTTAATGATCTCATATCTCTGACTGGATTCTGTGAAATAGTTCAGTGCTTCATTCAAATCATGCTTAGAAATACTTGACGCTCTGTTTTTATTTTATACAAAAGTATACTTGGGGGATTACATTGTTTACATATATTAGGAATACTAAAGTATTTCTTGCAGGGAAACCATTGACTTATTGTGCTCTGTTTGGCACTGTACACAGAAAGTATGACAGTATAATTAGAATTATTCAGTAGAATTAGTTTTGATCAGTAATGACCCAGTGACTGACTGCAGCTTTCACCTGCTGAGTTCCCAGGTTTGCAGATACTGGAATTCTGCAGAAATGGTGAATTTGGTTCTGGCCAGTGGTCCAGTAACTCACAGTGAAAGAGTCTGTGGTAGCTGTGTGGATGGCAGAACCCAAATAGCACAGATAGCACAACACAAGCAGGGAATGCAGAGCAGAGAAACGCCAGTGCCTGCTCACCATATGGCACAGGTCCTGGAGAATTTATTAGTGGCACCCCATGGAAATAATTCGCTCCGCTCAGCTGTTTGGACTCCCCAGAGTTTTGGTCTGGGGTTATGAAGTAGAAAGTCTGTCTGGCTCTGCACTTGGCCAGTCCAGATTGCCAGTGTTACTGGCTGGAATTCTGCACTGCCTGAGAGCATCTTTGTTGCTTTCTCATCCAGGCTGTTCCAGGCCAGCGGACCCTGTTGGTACTGAGGCTGCTTGTAGCCAGCTGCTGTAGCCAGATGCATCTGCATCCAGTGCGTGGTTAATGTGCAGCCTGGGCGATGCTGTTAATTCTGCTTCTCAGCAACATGCCTGCAGACCTGGTTTTCCTCACTAGAGTAGATTTCATTTCTTTTCACAGTGAAGAGCTATTGCAAAGTGAAAATATGATGGAGTTCAGTATTCTAATTTTACCAGAATGTAAACTACACCAAGTCAGGTCAGGAAAGAAATACAGCTGTCTTATATAGTTCATCTTGCAATAATATTAAAAGTTTGCATTTTGTTGTGTCTTCACTCACTGTTTAAAGAGAGAAGATACATTTTCAGGTGACCGAAGGAGGGCAGCTATGTTGGAATTCAGAATTCCTTGTAAGAATAATTATTTTCTAGAAAACTGTTGCTCAAGCTCCCAAGTTCTAAGAATTAAATGAGGGGTTAAGAAAAGCAATGATGGTTTTCCTGGGGATTCCTGTCCACAAAAAGAAGGATCTGAAAATATACTACACTGGTGTTATTAGAAAAAGTGCTTGTTTCCTCCTTGGCTGTTCCCTCCATTTTTACTGATACAGAAAGATCTATTTCTTCAAACAGTGAATACATTTTGTTACTTTTTGATTCTTCTTAATTTTGGAGATAATGCCTTCTTCCTTCTTTGCACAAACAGTTAGCTAAAGAGCAGCATATCCACTCTGAAAATTATTCAGTCTTCAATATCCTGAGTCATGGAGAGGTTGAGTGCAGCAACTCCTTGGAAGATGACTATGATACAGAGATTCCTGGACAGGCACTTATCTACCGCCCTGCTCGTCAGCATATTTATTCTATCTTGTTGGAATCTGGAAAAGGTAAGGATTAAACTACTTACACCATTATTTAAGTATACTTTCAATTCTGAAATACAAAATCTTGAATTCATTGCTTCAGTGGCTGCATCGGCATTTAGGATAAAAACTCTGAGCAGCTGAAATGTACTTCTTATGGAAGTAAGAGAAAATGTGAAATTGTGGGGCTTTTCCTACATGCTGTTCCATTTCAGTGCTTTCAACGTGATTTTTAAAAATTGGAGCTTTTTTCCTTGCTAAATGGGAAGTTGTGAATGATAAAAAGATTGTGCAAAACAATGATCTTTAGGAGATTCTTGAAAGTTTGAGAGTATATGAAACCTAATGTTGCTTGGATAAGTGTGGTTCTGGATGAATTAGTGAGTTGTAATACACTTCTACAGAACAATAATGCACTGTTAAAGTTTTACCTTCTGTTGATTCTAAGTCTGCAATTTTCAGAACAGTCAAATATAGTTACTGTAATAATACAAATGCACGTAGTCATGCCAGCAATTATTAGTTCTTTCATCCAAGTGCAAGAAAATACGGTTTCCCTATCCAGTGGAATAAACAGATTCGGTAGCAGGTACTTATATCTGTGCTTGCATTCATCTCCTTGAAGACAGAGAGTTCTTTATTCACATCCTTGGACCAATTTCATGTTCTTAAGACTTCCATTAGTTAAGTGTTATCTTTACAGTGTCTTTCAGCCAGTGAGTTGAAAATTAAAAGTGTATTGAACTTTTATTCTTTTGAATGTGTTGATTTCTCCGTGGTAATCGCTTTACATTTTGATGAAAGTGCACCGCCATCAAACCTAATATTCAAACTATTTGCTTAGAAAGGCACAAAAAGGTAATTAAGTGCATGACTTCCTTCAGCAGCCAGAGGTTGAAGTTGTGCCATAATAGGAAAAACTGAATCAGAGTTTACATAGCAATTTGGAGAGAATAACAAAAATCTCAGCAGTAATCATGCACATCTGTCATTTTTCATTTTTTGGTGTACTGCCTCTAAATTTTGTATATAATTATAACTTGGTTGGGTTTTACTTATTCATCTAAGCAGCAGGATATTCACCGATGTTTTCAGAAACACCCAGACCAAAATTCCTAATTAACAATTGTTGTTGCAAGATGGCAGGGTAATAGGCACCTTTGCATTTGTTACAGTGGTTTTAGTACTCAAAGAAGATTAGAATTGAAATACAGAAACATTTATTTAGAGTCATATTGAAAATGAAATTTTAATGTGAAAGTCGTCTTCTTTTAAGGAATTGATTTTGGAATAAAACCACAGATAGCATGTGTTATTTATTCTCAGTTCAGTCTTCCAATTCCAGAGATAATTTTCTAAAGTAAATCATTGTACACCCTCAATCCTTAACCCTTCCAGAAAGGTAGGTAGATTGTGTCTGCATGGGTGCCTCTATTAAATCTGCATTTTCAATGCATGCATCTACCTCTTAACTGCTTTAACCATGTCACTTCCTAGTAGCTAATGGGTTGGTTTTTTATTCCAGTGTATAGTTGCTTCTAAATCAGGAGGGTAGATCATTAGTCACAGTCTGTATTGGAATGCATAAGTGTGTGTAAGCATTATTTTTTTTATGGATTCACTTCTAGATCTACAAGGAAGTTTTGTTCTTTACAAAGTAAGTAGAATCCTTTGCCAGTTTCCCTCAGATGAGGTCAAGTTGACCGGGTTTTGTAATTTGATAAGGGATAGGACGGGAAGAAGTAGTCTACTCTGTATGTAGGTTGTAGTATAATGTAGAATCACTTTGGATTAGCATTAAAAAGGAGCTTACAAGACAACCAATTAAATTAGTCCATGTGGAGTCTGCTGCCATTATACAGCTGCTGATGTAGCACATTTGAAGCTAATTCGACTAACTCTACACAATGTTCCAGTTTGCTGTGGTGATGTATGTGCTAGTGGTCCTCTTTTTTACTCCTTAATATCGTCAATTAAAATATGGTGGAAACTGACTTCTTTGCAGTTTGCAGGTCTGCTTATTTATTGTTAATTGGCAAAGCAGCCAACCTTTACTAAAAGCAGTGGTTACAGTTTTAGTAAGGGCAGGTTAAAGTTAATGTAAACTGTTTCCCCTACTCTGAAACAAGAAACGTAGTTTTGAATGTCTAGGTTGAGATTTCAGAGGGTGCCTAAGAGACCCACAAATCCATAGGAGCAGGATGTCATATCCTTTGAAACCATCGGCCCATACCATGCCACTTTGCCTGAAGCCATAGTGGGATAAGTGTTTCTTTTGCTATCAGTGCCACTTTAAATAATTCTCTTGTACAGCCACTCATTTCAGTCCCTGTGCATCGTCTCAGTTGTGCTGGTGCAGCTGTTTGTGCAGCTGTGTGGTGGCCTAGTTTGAGAAACTGAAAATAACTTCTGTCTCTCTTCCCTGCCTTTCTTGTAGCCAGGTAACCTGGTTCTGTTTCCCTCTCTGGCTCTGTGTAGCCACAAACAGCTGTGGTGAAGCACCCCGAGGGAATGGCAGGGAGTGGGAATGCTCAAGTCAGTGCCTGCCTGTAAAAGATAGCGGTGCTGCTGAAGGAATTGCTTGTATAACATTGCCTTTGGTATAGTTTGGTGTATGGTAAGCATGTGTGTATCTACACTCATGAAAATGTTGGAGAATCACAGCCTTATTTTTGAACCTCCAGAAATAAAGAGGGGGCTGGTGGTGACTCTGATAGCGTGGCATTTGTTGTCTGTGTTATTTCAAAAGTATATTTATAATTAATTGAGTTATTTCTGATCAATATGTGAAATATTGCATACAGTGATAGAAATTGTCAATGCTTTAGCATCTTTCTGAGAAAAAGTACTTTTGGAAAAATTCAAGCAAGAGGGGAAAATAACAGTAAATAATACACCCTGATAGGCCAGCCAAGCTCTTTCTTATGTGTGCAAAGAGTTCAGAACAAAGCCAGCAGGTTTTGGCACTGGCACATTCCATGGAAATACCTGCACCTGCATGGCCGCTGCCAATTAGGAGGTTATGTAATGTAGCCTGAGCCCGTGGCCAGCTCCTCGAAGTCCTGGCATCACTCCCAGTTCTAACATTAGCAGGCCAGACTGATCCTGGCTTTGACACTGTCAAAAACAGTCCATTAGCAGAATTTTTGCCATGTATCACCAGTGACCGCTCAGGAGAGCTGGCATTGTTGCAGGTGTAGAGGAACACACATAACAACATTTTCCAACTGTCTTGTGATTTGTACATAGTTGAAGCTTTCCTTAGGCTGCCTAAGCAGTGCTTTCACAGGTCATTCAGAATCTGTTCAAACAAAGGAACTGCTATTTTTTCATTTCATTGGTGATATTCTATATGCATTGTGGGGAAAAAAGTTTGAAAAATTAGTGAGTTTTTTTCCCCAAAGTATTTCCATGCAGAGAGGGTTGACATTTAGTAATCATATCTCCATTTTGTTCTCTGTATGTTAATGTGCTGTCAGTTTGCAGGACCTTGCTTTTGGCTGTATTTATTTGGCTGGTTATGTGAACAGTAATATACTTTTGTTACTAATGGGCTATAGTAGTGAAAAGCACTTAGCTGATGTGGTGCTATGTCCTGTACCTATATTCACGAACATTAAAAGAATGAAACTGTAGACTTCCTATTGACTTCTCTCTTTACTGTGCATGAGTTCAATGGTTGATCTCTCATTGGGTATTTAGAATCAAGACACATTTAGATAAGTTTTTCTGTGAGTTGTAGAACTCACAAAGAGCAATGCTCCCCAGCAGCTTCCCCCCAGCAAAGCTTTTCTCTTTCCATGCTTCTTTCTACCATCTTAACTTCTCCTCATGTCCTTGACAACTCCCTCCTGCAACATACAGTGTTCCTAAGCACGTTCCCTATTGTCCCCTGCCCTTCACAAATCCCATCTACCTTTTTTCTCAGCTCTAGCTCTTCTACAGCTATTTGTGTATTGATTTGCCATTCAGTCTGTTTGGATACAACAGGTAAGTTGACTTTTCTGCCTTTCATTCAGTTGGTGCCCTAATAGGATCCCTCTGTCAGCTGAGTCTCCAGTTTCACAAAATGTTTAGGACTTTAATCCATTTGAAATGACTTCTGCTTTGTCAGATTTAGTTGAAACAGAGCAGTGCATCCATGAATTAATTACAAGACAGATGTCCTAATTGTATTAGGTTTGCCTCCTTAAGAAACCAGGCTAAAATTTAGGAGTCTGAGTGAGCTGAATAAATTGAATAAAGCAGAGTAATCTACACACTAAATCTTAAAACCGAATGCTAAAACATCAGAATGTTTCTGAAAGTGACTTTGGGTTACTTAATTGGAGGGTTTTGTTCATGAAATAGCATTATCATAGACAATGATTTATAATCAAGACGTGACACTATTCACCTACTGGAATGTACAGCTTAAGGCTTTTTTCCCCCTAGGGTAGGCATTTTTAGTTTTTTTTTTTAATGTCATCAGTTTTTGAACAGTGAAGCATGGCAAGCCTGGTGTAATACTGTCCCTCATAGATCATGTGTTGGTTCTTCAGTCCCTCGCCTTTATTGGGAGTTTGTGCTGCAGGTCCATGGGGAAGAAAGGAAGGAAGAAGTGGGATTGTAAAACAGATTTTGTCATGTTCTTTTTCCCTTCTCTTACCCCTGACACTAGAAATACATCTGAGGAATTTCTGCCCTTGCACCATAGCACACTACTTGTTCATTCATGCCAATAGTTATCTCCAGCATTGAGCTATGAGTGAGATCAGGAAATTAGTGTGACAAAGCCTTTTTGGGTGGAGAAGGAAAGGACAGTGTTGGAAAGATTTGTTTGGTTTGTTTTAATTTAGGAGAAGTTGTTGATTAGAGTTCACAACGTGGTATCAGAAATACTTGTGCAGTAAATTTCAGGGAGATTGGAATTGATGATAAAAGGCAGGAATTTTTAAGAATAATGCCTTCAGTACTGGTTGAGAGCTTGAAGAAATTAGTGATGCCGTTCTGTGCATCTGGAATGGGACAAGGGAAGGAAATAAAAAGAAAATAGTTGACAACACTACTTCAAGTGCCCAGACCTAGCTAAACTTCTTTAATTCATACTGTTTAGCAGACTACAGATAGTGGAAATTTAGGGCACTATGACATGGCTACCATAAGCAAAAATCTGCACAAAATGCAAAACACCGTCGATAGTAACACTGATTCTATGTTTGTTTGGGTTTTTTTGATGAAGACTTGCATTGGAAAGATTTTGAGCTGACTATTGTAAATTGGATAGTCTGCATTTGAAAAATTCTTAAATGCTTGACTATTTTTTCTGAGGGTTGTTTTGTTTAGGTTTTTTTAAGCATCAAGTAGTTAAATGCACAATTCCTGTAGTGAAATTTTTAATTTAAGGGGCATCTTTAGGGGGGCTGAGCAAGGTTGAGGTTAGGGACTAGGAAAGCCACTTGAACTGTTATGTATAAACAATTCCTTCATGCTAGATAAAAGTCCTGGAACAATGGGCTGTAAAAGCTCTGCATCTGATGGTGGGATGACTCCTCTGCTGTCAGCTTTCAAATAGCCATCAAGGCCTCCCTATAAAGATTTTGGCTCAAACCCTGAGACAGGAAATGTCAGGGCAATTTGGGAGGTGAATCATATTAAGCACTGCCTGGATATGTGGCAGTGTTGACAGTGCTGGGAGACTGAGGTAGGTCATGCAGGTCCCTAAGTTATGCCTCCAGAGCTTCCTGAGCTGCCTTGGAGTGGGAAGGTCTAAGCCTGTTTGAGGATGTTTTCCACAGACTCTTGTACTTACATTTTTGGTTGCAGTTCCCCACTCCAAACTCATGTTTATAGTACATAATTGGAACTCTCTTTATTTGTTCTGATGATTTGTCATAAAGATACTAAAACTATTTTTCTTGGTTTGTTTCTAAAGCTGACCAAACAAGTCATCGTGAAGTGCCTTCTATTACTTTAGAATCCTGATCACAGCTGATTACAGCTGTTACACTAGTGTCAATACTTTCATTTGCCTTACTGATCCAATTCTGTCTCTTTTAGGTGGAGCCTATCCTTTGGTAAAAGAGTGGTTTGTCTATTCTGGAAATCCTCTCAAGCAGCCAGAGCTGATACAACCTGTACGGCCTTCTGTTCCAGGTAGAATAAAAATGTGTTTAAATCTAAACTGAAAGAATGACATCACTAAAATGAGGTTAGGCAATCCATCATATGTTTGATACAGAATCCAGGATGACTATGGAGAACAAGGAGCTAAAGAACTGCTTGCTTGTAATTGCTTTTAATTATCCTTTGTAATTTTAATAGGATTCAGCATTGAGATACATGTTATTGCTGTCTTGTTAAACCCAGTACTAATTCAAACATCAGTTCTAAAATGCAAACAAATTCTTAGAGGTTCTAAATACTGCCAGGATAAGTGATGTGTAGGGCCATATTAAAACTCATCCATTAAGCTGTTTGACAGAGTGTGTTAATGAGAATAGTGGAGAATGTAAAAAAGAGTCTTTTTTAGATAATCTCTGACTACCCAGAAAGAGATTCCAGCTTTCAATAAAGAAAAATAATTAGGCTATCTGTATCTGTGAAGCTGTTTCTGCTCTCTTAAGCCTTAAATATTTTGTGTGGTTTTGTCTTCTTCCCTTTGGTAAAAAAAAACATTAATGAACACTCTTAGTGAAATTAGGGTTATGAGAAATGTGTTACATTTATGAGGAAGTATCATACATTTCAGTGAAAAGATTGAGCACTGTATATACATAATTGTGTGTGTGTATATATATATATAGATACACAATTGTATCATGCAATATAAGTTTAGGATGGGAAGTAAACAATTATGTTATGTCAAGGGGAAATTTGTTCTAGTTGTTCACTTGCCCATGCTGTTGTAGTCATCCTTGTTCTCACAGGTCTCTCTCTGTCAAGTCATCTGCTGTCAAATGGATCAGCAGCTCACAGGTTTTTCTAGTCTTTCACATGAAATGTATTTGTTCCATTGATATACAATACCTATCATAGATATTGAATAGATATACAGTCTATTCAAGTTTTGGAGAGTAATTACCAGTGGATCTTCCCTCAGCATCCAGAGCCTTCTGTAGTAGTCCTGGTCTAAATCCAAATTCAGAAGCTGAAATGCAGGCACTTTTTTATAAATTTATGGTAAATTTTCTTTTTAGGTATCCAAAGATTGCACATTTGTCTTCAAATTTGAAACGCCTATATTTAATGAGAGTCTTTGAATTCAAAGATGAAGGAAAACCAGTTGCTTTTTAGATATCAGCCTTTTCAAAATCCTTTTTAAAGGATTGTTTGGAAAGAAATAGGTTATATAGACAAAGTACAAATGAGTTTTCATTTGATATACAGTAGTTTCACTGTCCAGTACCCCTGACACAATATTAGGGGAGTGATTATCTAATTGGCTTTATGATAACATGAAATTGCTGTGAAATTTTCCAAATGGAATATGAATATGCAGAGTAAATATTGATCAGTGCATCCTGTGCAACTGTTTTGTTTCAGCATATAATGGTCTGGGAACATGTTGCAAAACAAGGAAACAAAACTCAACAAAGTATAAACTGTACCTATGTAGTTACATTTCAAATTGTCTGGCAAATACACTGTATTTATTGTTGTGAAATTTTCCATCCCAGATAGTATACTTCCTTCCTTCCTTTCTGGGGAGGAATCCATTTAATCTCATGTCCCCTGGTTCTATAGCTCTGCAAACATGCAGCACATAGAACCCACCTTCGTGTTGACAATAAACAGGACTTTAAGTGTGTTTGTTTGTAGCAACCACAGAAGTAGGGTTTATAAAAACAGAATCTTCTCAGATACAATCTTTACTAACTCAGTAATGAAAGGCTGTTCAAGCAGACTATTAAAAATGGGAGGAGGACTTTTAGTGTTTATTTTTAGTGCTCTGTTGTCATTCCTTCAGCAGACAAATATTTTTCTAAAATATTTGCAGTCCATATTTGTATGCCTTACATTCGCTCATGCATCTTTGATTTTCCACAGCATGACTTTCTAATTCACCAAATAAGGTTCCCAACAGCACATCACATTTTTCAGACAGGGATCATATTTAGAGCTAAATTTAAAGTTGGTTTAGGAAGTTAAGAGTTCGAGGTTGTCAGTCAAGATCAGGTTACTCAGAAAGACAAAAAATATTTTACTAAAAATGTATTTGAAACATCAAAAGTGCAATTAATCAGGGAAGGTTCTTTGTTTTATCGTTTTTGAAAAAACTGATAACCTTATCAAAACTACTTTAGAGCTGTACTGAGAATATATGGAAAATCCTGACTCTTTCCAATTTGATTTAGATTAAAAAGCCTAAAGAAACTATGAACTTTGAACTGTAGTGTCCATAATGATAAATATTTTAGATTTTGCATTGGTCTTTAAAAAATGAGTAGAATTCCTGCTAACTTTGTGTGTGTGTATAAAACAGCAGAAGTGCTTTGCATCTGGAAAGGTTGCAGGTGATAGATTGAATGTTAGCTTTTTTTTTTAAATGAAATATTGAATCCTAAAGGCAGGATGGTAAGAGGATAACTTAAAACATATTTAAAATATAGTATGTATTAGGTATAGATATATTTTTTTTTGAGGGACAGTCTTCTGAATTAGCATCTGTGCATGCTTGCATTGTCTGTGTCTCTTCCTTCTGGAATGTCTTTTCAATTGAATGATTATGATCATGATTTATACACATTGACAGAGCAGCACTTATATTGATAAAAAGTGTCACTGGCAAATCAATTTTGTTAGAAGATCCATGATCCAGGAAAATACTGTTTAACATCCATGTCTTGTGAACATAGCAGATATAGTTGATATAGTGTGCAGTTTATGTGGAACAGAAAAAGTTCTAAAGTGTTTGCTGGAAATGTATAGATAGTGCTATTCATTTTATTTCTGAAAATGAGTAGGATATTGTAGCTTCATACCATAGAGTTTGGATGTACTTTCAGTATTCTAATCATTGCATGTTCCATGAATATGCCATTAATATGTTTAAGTTCAAAATGCTGTCTCTAATGGTCAGATTTAATTGGCATTTGAGTTTATTGGTCACAGTTGCTGAGAAGTTACTGTGGAGTGTTCCTAGCAAGTACATTTTTATAAACTTATTTTTATTGTTTGGTATTTACACGAGTGTGTAAAAATGAAGAAGTGTTAAAGTTCTATTACTGGTGTTATAAAATAAAATTTCAATAGTCATTACCTCAAATATAAATGAACAGTAATTATTATACATTTCTATCTGTATACACAGTAGTGATGAGTTTAAAGTTGTTAGAAATATGAGGATCACCTTTGTTTAAGTGTTGAGTTAAATGATATCATAGAATTAATGCATTCCACAACTTTTGCATATATTACATATCCATAAATCGATTTTTGAAATTCCAACAGATGAAATAAATGTTTATGTAGTCCCTTGAAGTGCTTTTGTTTCCCATGCTGCTTTCTATATGACAGTGGCATTAAATGTGTGAGTATAAAGGAAAAAGGTAAAAAATTATTTGGTCCATGCTTTTTCTTTTAACTTGTGGGTTGTGTGGTTTTGTGTTTAGGCAAATAGGATCTCACCTCCATGGAGGTTTTGTTAAAGCTCCTCTTCTTGAGGTTCCTGAGGACTGCAGTTCACATACTGCTGAATATGGTTTTCACACAGTTTTGTGCCTGTTGAGATTAATGATGTTTGCATATGTTTGAGTAATTAATGGAAAATTCTGTTTCCTACAACCCCAACAGATAATTTTGTCATTACTAATCTTTATAATAAAGATGTTTCAATTAGATACATGTAAGTATGTTTTGGTGTGTTTTCCTTTTGTTACTCAGTTTTGGTTGTTTTTTAGGTTATTTTAGTAAATATATAGACATGTTCAGAAAGTAAAATATTTCTCCTGCCTATCCAAATAAATTTCTATTTCAGAAATATTTTTTAATTACTGTAAAATACGTAGTGAGGATGTACCTAAAACAGAGAATAGTTTGCAAGTCTACTGTAGATTAATCTTAGATCTTCTGTGGACTGCATGTATGGTGGGAGAGTCATTAAACTTCAGGATACTTGTTTCTTTGTTTTACATATCTTTCCTTTGATATAATAGATTAGTCTTGGGTATTATGTGGAATTTTATTCCTTGAAGAAGAGATCCTTTCAGAAAAAAAGCGCCTTTCGTTGGTGTGTTCCAAAAGGAGACAGCATCAAGTTTCCTTTCCCAGAGTAAATAACCCATAATTTATCAGTACCTCTTTTTCCCAGGCACAAGTAGATGTTTCTGAAAGTGTAAGGAACTGTTTGTGAAGAGATGTCTCGAATTTTTTGTTGAGCTCTTTCGATATAGATCTATAATCTTGAATATTGATGCAGTTACTGGATTTACTCTGAAGAAAGAAGGATTTCTATTAATGCCCCTGGATGCAAAAGAGAACTTAGCTTTTAACTGATTCTTAGTGTATCTCCTTGTATACTGAAACCATCAAAACTATTTGAGTTTACCCATGTACAGATTGTCTCACACATCAGTCTTGCTTAGCCATGGTAGGAAAAGTTGGCTCTGTTTTGGTTTCATACATATTATATTTGATTTTTTTCCTGGAAGTCAGACTGCTGTTCTTTCTTTTCTTCAGGCAGCAATTAACCAATATCAAAACCAGTAATGTGAGTCTTACTGTGCTGTCTGTACTACCCCACACACTGCCAGTATTTGTGTTATCTCTCACCTGCATTTCTATCTCCAATCCAGCAACTGGTATTTTTTCTTAATAATGTATTTCCCTTAGAAATAAGGTTAGAAACTTATGGATTGTATGATAATAGTTCTTTTTATGGTTAAAACTTTTGACGGGGGAGTTAGTCTTAAAAATAGTAAAGGAAACATCCATCAGGGAGATAAAGAAGAAAATACTAACTTTTCTTCTAGTTCCCCCTCTCCAAAGAATTAGTACCATTTGGTTAATGGGCTTTCCTGGCTAAATAAACATCGTCTATGTAGATTTCAGCACCTTGTCACTTTAACCATTTATTGTCACCAAGTGTTCCTAACTGGTCTGCAGCTGCTGCATGTCACATAAAAAAGGAAAAGGTGTTACCAAATGTAGCTTAATTAGTCTACATTTAAAATTCACACCTCGTTTTATTTAACTACAGAAGCAGCCGTACTTTATGGTACGATTCAGTCTTTTATTGAGATTCTCAGGCATAACCAGTTAGCTGTTCTGTTATTTCACGTGCATTAGTGTTTATTTTGATAACAGATTAAATGTAATTTAAATGAGGAGCAAATTTTGCATTAGCCCACACGTGTCACAAGCTGGGAGATGGCAGCATGGGGTAAATATTAAGGATTTAGAGACAAGCGTGAATGAGACTAGAGAGAGTCTGGAAAGATACATTATTCATAACTGATGACAGTTCTTTTGTGTGTGCTTGCAACACTGTTTCATACAGTAGCCTAGGAATAGCAAGAAGTGATAGCAAGCGAAAAATCCCAGATTGCCTGGTTTTTGTTCCCAAGCAGGAAGGTGCAGAGGAGGCATGGCTACACAGTGCCTTGTGGAGGATGCGTGGTCCCCAGCGAGCGGCACAGGTGACCAGTGTGTTCATTGGAACGGGTGACCATGAGGGAGACAGTGTGAGGATCCTGCGGGGAGCCCTGATGTGTTAAGTCTAGGAGAGAGAGAAGAAACAGATCTGGTTGTTCTCTGCCCAGTCACTACTGAGCCTCTCTTAATGCTGTGGATCCCCAAGGGAAAGAACACGCTCGTAGGCAGACTTTGCCCTTGCATAGGTTAAATGCCTGCTGTCTCAAGGTTGTCTGTGTTATTGTAAGAACTGTGTTCAGTCCACTCTGCTAAAACATGACTGTATTCAATAAATTTTATTTAAATTACAGGCCATTTCTTTTTTGTTAATTTTTTTTTTCAAATGCAAGTTTTGTCAAATACATTTTATTTTTGACTCTGTGGTCCTTGCAAGCGCCAAGAGCAGATCAGTCATTTCCTTTCAGATTGTAATGAGGTCGACATGTTTTATCTTGTTGCTGCCAAAATAAAATAATGGATTTCTTTTGTAGGTGGAACACCTAATTTGAAAACACTGTGGCTTGCCAAAGGGCCTGACGTGGAAAAGCAACGGTATAGTACATTTCTGGCATGCTTTTACCTTCAAGATGAGATAGAAGAACTCCAAGCTCTGGAAGCACCTGTTGCAGGATTCTGCTGCTTGGTGGCCTATCTGATGATGCAGGTAAGAGGGACAGTTGCTTTTTGCTCAGCTGTCAGCCCTGATAGATATAAAGGACAAATAAACTGGTTTTTGCTAGCCTATGCTGGGCATTTCTCTTAATCCTTACTGTAGGCATAGCTGATCAAATATAATAGTACTGCATTACAATATTTTTAATTACTCCACTTAACGTGCACCATCCTGCTCGAGAAATACTTGGGGTTTTTAGTAGCTAATCGTAACTCTCACATGCCCATGACAAAACCCCTTGGGCAGTCTAGCAGAGAGAGTATAAACTGAGGGATTTCCCCTGCTCCTTGGGACCTGTTTGTAAATTAAAGTTGCTCCTTTTGTGTTTCCTTCATGTCATCAAAAGGAGACATTCCCTCAGGTGACGTTGCAGGCTGTGCAAACAGACAATATAAATATGTAGTCAGCTTTCACGGCTTTTTCACAGCATTTTGTCAGTCTACTAATTTTCAAGCCAGAATTGAGGATATGGCTCTTCTCATTAAATTCTGAGTAATAGGGGATCATTAGGTAGCATTTCTGTTATAATTCCAAATACTTGGCAGCCTGCAGGCTACCTTAATTGTAATAAAAAGGGACACAAGATTAAATACAATATTGCTTCATTATTTACTTTTCTCTTAGGTATTTAATATATTGTCTGGACTTGCCACATTTCAAATGGTGATCTCACAAGCAGATTTTCCTCTCTGAGGATGGCAAGTTATGCTTTTACCTAATCTGATAAGCTCAGCTTCACTTGTACTTAAACTGAACTGCATTTTGTCTTTTGTTTTGCTTTTTTAGATTTCACTTTCCTCAATAACAGATTTGTACTGGTGTGTGATACATGAAAACAAGTTCTCCCTGACTTTTCCTTTCATTTCCCTTCATGTGTTTACTCAAATTTAGATGACATATTGAGGAAGTACATGTGGGAACTACATAAATGATCTATATAGGTCTTTTTTTTCTTTAAGTTTTGTATAACAGAATACAAATTGAAAAATTTTTGATGGTAATACTTACTAAACATCATTTCATGCCTTGCAGTTTCAAGTCAGCAAGATATGTATCATGTACCTGCCTTTTAACATACTTGTTTTTCCTATTTGGATATGAAAATGCAGTTTCATTTATCACTATTTCACTTATTTATTTAGTTATTCTGTGCACCCTTTCATAGCATGATAACTAAATTACTTGAGAAGGGTTTCTTTAGTGGGATTAAGAAAAGGAGTAACAGAATGGAACACCTACAGAAATGTGGATTTAATGAACCTTGATCACAGGATATTAATAAAATAGAAAAAGAAAAGCTTGTCAGGAAAATGGTTTTCTGAACTTATTATCCAATGGCTACTGTTATAAACAGAGATGAAACCAGATTTAGAGCTCTTGCTTCCAACAGGAGTAACAGCAGAGAGATCATGCAAAGGGCTCAGTTTGATGGAGGGTTTTTCAGGGCAGTGCCAGTTTCTCAAGAACTGCCCCATTTTCCTGATTCTCGTCTGCCCTCTGAGTTGCACTGATACAATCTACCCCGTGAACCAGACTAGGGAATCAATTTGGAGTGAAATGTTTTTCATTGCTGAGTTGTTTTAAACTGTGGTTATTTCTCTGATATTGTCTGTTTGTTCTCTTGGGATGTTTGAGAGGAAAACGTGAGGGCAGGAGTGTCAGTAGCCATGCTTTGAGCTGGCCATATTGGCTCCATTTGTTTTATAGCTGAGAAAACAAAGCTTGTCTAACTGTGACCTGACTCTTGTCTTTACACTTTAGTCTTAAATTTTTATTAGAGAAGGAAGGTGAATTGTTTCCTCAGAAATTACTTAAGTTGAGAAAATTGTAGGTTGCCTTGAAGCAGGCCTCAAGCCTTCCTTCAGCTCATGTGAGGGAGAATAAACTTATTAAAAATTTCATTATTTATCATTTAGTCTAAGCTAAAAATGAGAGTTTTGCAGGAACCAGCATACTGACCAACCCATCTGGCTTCCTCAGAATGTATGTGCAAGTATTTAGTGAAAACTTCAAATGCATTTTTTTAAAGTAAGAAAAAAAATTCCAATAAACAAACATTAACTATGTAAAAAAAGTGTTTATATGAAAAATATTTTTTTCAGTGGTACCTTTTAAATATTCTCCAAATTAAGAAAACAAAAAGTGAAAAAAAAAAAAGAAATATTAGGTCTGTCTTTAAAGTTAGGAAAGGAGGGAATGAGTTCAAATCAAACTGTGAAACCTCCAGACAAAGGGGAAATTTTCTCTTTCAGTCTCTAACAGTTTTGGAATAAATCTGACAGTGGAATTGTGATAAGTCACCAAGTTTGATTACTGAATAAAATATTTCTCTAAAGAAGTATTTTTACATTCATAAGCATTTTTGGCTGTTCTGATCTGTTAGGGGCATTTTCTTGCTGTTGTACTTGCAATCAATCTTTGATTTCCTTTTCTTAGGACAAAACTGTGCAAGTATTAAGAATTGTTTTGTAGATAAAAGTCACTTTTTCTATTACTTCAGTGTATAAAATGTGCAGGTTTAGTAAACCTCTCTTGTTGCCATCTACACAAAGGTGACACCTGACTTGAATTACAGGGTAAAGTAGGGCCATTATCAGATCTTAGCAGACAGGTGGAGTTAATGAATACCAAGGAGCATTTTCAAAGCTTAAAATGTTTCTGATATCACATTCTTGTGCTTTATGCAAGATTTAACAGGAAAGTATTTTACAGTGGGACAAGCAGTAGGGCCTGATTTAAAAAAATTTTTTCTGAATAGTGGTTGAATGATTTTTATCCTGAGGAGGAAAGAATGGGTCACTCTTTCTAACCCAAAAAATGAATGACATAATTATACATGACCTCTTAGTGGGTTTTTATTCCCTTTTGATTTACATCAATACTTTTTAAAAAAATTTTCTCTCTATTTTATCTGTTACTAAATAGAAACTCTTACTGGTTTGAAATGGAATATACCAATATTCCCCCACAATCAACCTGTTAAAAGAAAGGCAATGCAGAGTTTTAGGCAGCCTCTTAAGTGTTCTGTAAGCCCACAATGCACATTTCCACATTTTGCAAGAGAAACCTTTCCTCAAGTTCCAGTTGATAAGGATTTGTAATGCTTTATGGATCTCACTTGGGAGCTCTCTGTATACCCTCAGCAGCTGTAACAGATAGATGGTCTTGGTGCACATTTATAATCTGCAGTGTTTTGTAAGAGGAAGGAAAGGATTAGAACTCAACTTGTACTGTCGTGGAATCATCCCAGCTAGTCTCAAGGTGCTGTCTTTCTTCTGAGTTGATCACGTGCCTCTGCAAAATCTCAAAACCCTTTTTCACAGCAGAAAAAGTGCCCATTCCCCCTTTGCCGATAGAAGTAAACCGTTACTTAAATTTAGAATTTTCATTTCTGTTTCCCCACTTGAACATTTCAGGTTTTAGTTTTGAGTTTTCCCTGCTTCCATATGCAACCTTAAAATCTGAAAGAAATCAAATATGTTTTGATAAATCCTGAAATTTAGGTTAAAATAGGTGATTGGAATATTTTAGACTATTTTTGACATTTCTAACTGATAAATGTGGAAGCATTTTTAGAAAATCCTAATGGTCATCATGTCTGCGGCTCATTGAGGTGGTTTTTATCCTGTGTCTTGATTATAAAGCAATTTTTTTTTAATCTTTTTTTTTACTATGCTTGATGTTACAGAGAGGGAGAAATATCCTGTTATTAAGAAACTCCAAGGGACGTGGAGAAGGGAATAAATGAAGGGTGGGCATTTTGTTTGGTGTGTGGAAATCCATGTGTATACACTATAGACAAGTGTTGGGGTATGCACTTCATTCAAGCTGTGAAAGAAAGTATTTTGTTCCCTGTGTGTTTTCCTAGATGATGCATTAATGGTGGTCATCATTACATGAGGTCACTGTTCTAAGTTGGATGTGCTTGAGCAAGAGGATTCAATTTTCAGAAAGCTCCTCTTCAGAGCCTTCAGATAATAAGTTAATTTTTCATCTGTTTTAGGTCAGTAGCCTCTCTCTGGAGGACTTAAATGCATTTCTGGCACTCATTCTCTGCCTCAAAGGGAAGTCAGCAGCTCAACTGACAGGCCTGCAGGTATGGACTGGAATAATTGTGTAGCATAAAATACTCATGGTAACATTATGATAAATATTTTGGGGGTAAATCATTCTGCATTAATTTTTTTACCGATATAGGAGCTAGGGGTCATAGAAAATATATCAGCTTTTAATGTGCTACATTTCATGTGAATACTTATATTTGTTAATCACACAAGAAATTAAAATGGAAGGGACATTTTCTAGTGGTTGCAGTCTTAGAGTGAGCAAATTAGTCTCAGATTTCTTCCTTCCTTAGCTTCCAAACTTCCATCTGATGAAAAATTGGTAATGGTGAATCCTGTCTTACAACATTGCTGCATTTTTTTTTTTACTGAGGAGGATTTTGGTTTTGGACATAGGTTGTATGAAAACCACTGGATTAAATTAAATTTTGGTATTACTGCTTGAGGGAGAATATAAGCAGTATAAATCTAACCAGAGAAAAGTCACCTAATGTGACTCACTGCAGTGAAAACCATTTGGATTACACTGTTCTGTAACTCTTCAGAAGTTCTTTTAAATATTTTACATATACTCCATGCAAATCTGGTTTTTTTCCTTTCTTACCTGTGAATTTTCAATTTCATAGCCTGAAATTGTAATCAAAGTATTAGCAGTGTACAGCACAGACCCCATATGCCAATGGCCATTTGAGTGGTGGGTTTATGTAAACTAAGTGGGAAAGGATTAGAAGTGGTTAGAGCCTTAACATTATCTTTATTCTGGAAATCTTGCTTATATTTCCAATAAATTCCCTGTTTATTTGAACAGTCCATGAAACAATTTTGAAAGTACTTTTTGTTGATCTCAAGGTAACATTCCTGTTACTATCCATTTGTTTCTAGTGCACAAGTACCAAAATAACAAAACTAGTGTGATTCCAATTCCATTATTTGATTCCTTGTAACAGGTGAAGTCCAGGCTCCTATAAGTTTTCTCAAACTTATCACAAGTTTGTTTTGTAACTGTAGATTGAGTGTTAGCTCTGTGTAACAAAAGAGAAGCAATGAAATGAAGGCAATATGGAAAACAGCAGGAATGTAGGATTTATTTCTGTCAGGTACATTACTGCACATAGTGTTGCACTCAACATTGTGAGGATTGTGTTGCACTCAGCATTGTCAGTACTTCATCAAGCCTGCATGGCAGTCATTCAGCAAAGGAATAAAGGAAATCAAGCCTAAGCAGGAAGTGTTGAAACAGCTTGTTTGTAGTTGCACTTACAGGGATTGTTACGTAAGTTTCTAAAGTGCTTCAAAGTTTATTCTGCTTGAATTAGAGGTCTCTGTATGATTCATTTGTGTCATGGCTCTTTGAAAATACAATCTGCATCCAAACACGTAATATTAATCAATGTATGCTACTTAACCAGCATTGTCCCGATTCAAAGTTGTTCACAAAATTTTGTTTCTTACCCACAAGGCTTATGGCAGGTCAGCTGTGCACACAAAAGTACATCAAGTGTGGAGCTGGTCTTACCCTGTGTCATGTATCACTCTATGAAACGGACAGAGTGTTGTTGGAATTGACTTCTGCATGCCACTGGCAAGTCCTTTCCAAAGTTATGTCCCCCTACTGCATGTATAAGCACTTCATACACTGTCCCACAATGCCTTCTGCTGTGCTAGAAACCAACAAAAGATTCATGTAACGTTGCTGAAATGGTTTGTATCAGGCTACTTTGTAGATCAGCTCCTTGTCTTATTCTATCAAAATTCACCATAGTGCCTTTGGTAATAGTTTGAGCCAGAATAAATTCTTCTGAAGGGAATAGTGAGGAAAGATTTTGCTCTCTTTCTCTTCTGAGGTTGTGAATACATAAATAAGAGTTTCAAAACTTTCCCTCATTGCCTTCAAATTAACCTCTTTTCCTGTGTTTTGATGACCTGAATTTCCCCGTGGAAAAAAGTTGCTGTTTCGCAGTTGTATGTGGATCTGTGTCTTGTCAAGCTGTATCAAGACTAGAGAATAATGTCCTGGGAATTTTCTCTTGAAAGGGCAGGAGACTAAATAAATAGAATATCTTATACAAATATTCTAAGAATAATGATCAATAAAGCAGGATCTCTGAGGATTATCATTCAAGTGTCTAATTTTCAAGATCCCATCTCAGAATAGCCTAAAACTGTTTTTACTCATTGCTGTGTTTATTTAGTCATTTTACAAAATTCAGTTATGCTCAACACAGTTATTGAGTTATTTTAATAGTGAGTGGGGTATCAGTAGGTATTTAACAGCTTAATTTTCTAGATATTTGTGTTTAAAATCAAAGGATCCAAGTGCAATGACTTATAGTAGTACATAGTTAATTAATAAATAGGGTTTATAGTAGGAAGTCAGGAACAGAGTTTAATCTGTTTACCATACTTTTTATTTTCCATTGAAATGTTAAAAGTGATCCCTAGAAACAACTTAATCACAGAGCTTTCAAGAAAGATACGGTAAAATTAATCAGCATCTGCAAAATTTTATTAAGATATTTTCTCATTTGCCATTTTGGACTTAACATTATAGTGTTATTTGAATGTAGATAAAATGGTTATTTCTTGTAATCAATTCTGTAAAGAACATTAATTTGATTTAAAAAAAATTCTGTCTTTCTGTAAAGAAGTCCATTAGCAAGTATGTTCTAGCAGAAGTTCCACTATGAAATATGAGAGAAAATATAAATAGAGCCTGTTCTCATGGAATGAAGAGAGCCTTTCAGCCTTCACTTTCAAATCTACTTTCTAATATGCTGTCCATATTTCATAGTTAATGAGATCCATAAACCCACAAGTCTATGAAACAGAAATGTCTATGGTTTGAATAAAGTGGGTTAAAGTCATAAAAAATATAGTTTATCTCATGCTGAAAGAAAGTGGGCTGTGGACATGTAACTACACTGTACATTAAATAGTACTTTCTGAGAATAACATAATGTTTATACATGAAGATTTGATTATTTTTCAAGATCGATGGTTTCAAAATACCAAAATGTGCACACCAGAGAAAAGACATTTTTCTGGTTAGGTTTTTTCTAGTTTTCTTATGGTGCCCCCCTTATATGGTAGATTAGCATTCTACTTTGCCCAAACCTCCCATAGAGCTTATGCATAAGGTCAGAATTAAATTTTGGGCCCCAGGTTGTCTATTTCCCTTCTTTCTATTTTAATCTGGTGTGTGGTGTTGGCAAAAAGCCCAGAGAGCCATCAGTCTAACTTGGAGGCCATTGCAGAGAAAAAGAGGCACCAGCAGTTGTGCTTCTAGTCTTGTTTCTTATATTGTGCTGGCCCTGGTTGTTTACAAGTGCAATCACAGGTCAGCTTTCACCAGTAATGCATGTAAAATACTGCCCAAACAGGAAAACCCATAATGACTTGTAGACACAATTACATCTTTTCTAAGATTGCTCAATATGTGACTATATGAAAAATTTGTGTTGGAGGTGTAAAGCTGTAAATCGCATTTTTCTGAAAGTTGTGACCAAAGATGAGATGGAAAATTTTGCTTAAAAAGGAAGTACAAACTGGAAATTGGTACGTGAATTTTGGGTCCTGATAAATGATTTTAAAAGTGACATATATGTCAGAAAATAGGAAATCCACGTTAATGGTAGGTACGTGGGTGGGCATGCACATCACTGCTGGAATTTAGGGCATTTGCAAACCCTTTGTAGCTTTGCTCTAAAATGTCCCATTTTTCCAGAATATCTGCTTGAGAGTAATTACATCTTTTGTACCACTTGTAAAAGGAGCAGTTTGGCTGTGTTTGACGTATAAGGCAGTCAAGCACTAAAGCATATTCCTTCAATTTTTTTATGAGCTTTTTCTTATTTAAAATTATTACTGATATGAAATGAGCACAATCATTTTAGAACTGAAATTATCAGACTCAAGTCTTTGCAACTTGATTGCAAATGAACTTTCACACAATATGTATTAGGTATTATTTAACTAGCTTCTGGAATAATAATAATAAATACTCAGCGAACTAGTTAACTAGTTTGAAAGCTGGACATAGCTTTAGCAAGAATTTTAGTTGCACAGAACTTTTGAGTATTTTTCATTGTATAGGGTCATGGAAGCAAAATTACGTTGGTTATATACCTTGGTTTACCTTGGTGTTACACCAATATTACACAAGGTATTTTTCTCTGAATATTTTCCTGAGGGATACATAGCCACATCCATTTAAAATAGCAGTATGTTTTAGAGTCATAGGTAGTAGTGTAGGTGTCTTGGTTACGATCCCTCAGATTTAAAGGACATTGTTACATCTATTCTGTATTTTTTTTCTATGCCATGCAGGCAGAAAAGCATAAATAATACCCAGATTCTGAACATTTGATAATTTCAGTCTCCTGATCTATTTGGCAAGCCAAGCTATGTTTGTCAACACCATTACATGTGACATTTTTCAAACAGACCCCAAACAACCTTGGTGAGGTGTCTGTATTTTTCAAAATATGATTGTTGGAAACAATCCTTCGCCCCCCCAGGAAGTGTATGTTTATTGTGTCTGTGTGACAGTTTCCTAATTAATATTTGCTTGAAGTCTAGTTGGGTTGAGTAAAACATAAAATGCAAGTAAGAATATTGTAAAGATCTTACGGATAAAACCTTACATGCAAAGGACCTGCTTCTGTGATGTACATTAGTATTAACTAAAATGGAATTTGAGTGCATTCCCACATGCTTTACTGAATCAGGGTTTATATTCCCTCAAAATTTGCATCTGTCAAAAGTGTTTTAAAAATTATAGGCGAGATTGTAACTGACAGGTGGTGGAGAACAGGGGGGATTGAGGTGATTTGCTGATCTTGGCATTGCTTCCCAGGCAATTTTCTCATCTGCAGTCTTTAGGTTTTCTCAGTGTTCTGGGCTAATCTGGAACTAAAGTGCAGCAGTATGGGATGGGATTTCAAGTTGGGATTGGTTTGGTCCCTGTTAAAAATTAAAAATATTCTTCTGATATACTTAAGATAGTCATAAATGAACCAGTCCAAGTAGAACAGTTCTAGTCCACTTACATGGGTCAAGCATTAGTGCAAATACAGTTATGTGTCAGGAGCTGAAGTTACTGCTTACAGCACTTTTCAAAGACCCATCTCTAAATTTGTGGCTATTTTCATATGCATCTTTTGAAGTTCTGAAGAAAGTTTTCTGAATCCACTGACAACTGGCTCTACTTTTTTTGCTGCTGTTGGTTCAGAAGCATATTAAAAAGAAATATTAGGCTTAATTAACCTATTCAAGATTGGTGTTCTGCCCCACTCTCCCCATTTTCTTCTTGACGAAATTTGCTATATTTATTCGTATTATTAGAGTCTATTTCCCTGAACATTTTTTGTAGTTGACATAAGCTTCAGTATCAGAATTCACATAGCTGTGTGAATTCTATGATATATCATTGGCACAAATACAAACCACAGCATAACTAGATCACAGAATTGTCAGGTTTGGAAGAGATCTCCAAGATCAGCTAGTCCAACCATCAACCCAGCACCACCATATTCACCCCTAAACAACATGCCCAAGTGCCACCTTCAGTTGCTTTTTGAACACTTCTAGAGATGGTAACTTCACCTCCCTGGGCAACTTACTCCAGTGCCTAACCAGTCTTGTGGTAAAAAAAAATTCCGTTAGCTAATCTGTATCTCTCCTGGTGCATCTTAAGGCCATTTTTCTCATCCTTTCACTTGAGATATGGCAGAAGAGAGCAACCCTCACCTCACTACAGCCTCCTTTCAGGTAGTTGTAGAGAGCTGTGTTGTAGGTCATCTCTTCTACCTTGTGAAAAAAATTTGTTTGTTTAAATGGATTCAGATTGCCCAGGGAGAAAATGGTGAGCAAGGTTTTGAGCAAGGGTCTTAAAAAGAAGATTTTTATTTCCTTGGGGAAGATGGTCTTGCATTTTTCTGCATAATTGTGTAACTTTGCTGGGCATTTCTGTGGGTTTTCCCCTTTACTGTCCTGTAGCTCATTATTAGCAAGCTTTCAACAACATGGAAATAGCAGCAATGTTTCAGTTATAAATTGCTTTTAGACTGTATATAGCTTAAGGAATACTTCAGGATGCTTACGTTAAAAGACTCTGGAATTTCAGATAACAAAATTACTGTTAATTTTTAATCCATGCCAAATAATATTGCAGGAAGTGAAACATAGTTATTAGCAGTGAGGGTAATAAAGCTCTCCCAAAATATCAAGCAAACTGACAGCTTTGAAAAAGTCAGAGATAACTTGTTACGGCGAGGGGAAAACAAATATTTCTGGTATCAGCTGACATTTTCCTCCCAAGTTTGTGTCGGTCAAAGTGTGCGTTCACTCCTGAGTTCAATAGTTTTCACTTCCTTGCTTATGGCATGCTAGAAGGAGCGAGCAGCCCACGAGGGTGGGAGTGGAGCTTGCACGGCGTAGGTGGGGTTGCTCCCCATGCCTTTAAGGGCTGACCTGTGTTCCCCCAGGGCAGGTGGGGTGCAGGGGCTGGAGCAGGGAGGGGATGGAGCGTGCCGTGCCGTGCCGTGCCGTGCCGTGCCGTGCGGAAGCGCTGCCACGCGTGCGCCCGCCCGTCACCTGCTGGGGCTGCCTGCACCTGCCTGCGTGCCTCCGTCACGCCTGGGCAGGAATGCGGGCTGCACATCTGTCCTGGCTTTCCCTGCCGAAGCAGATGGCTGCGTGGCACTCCAGAGAAGCAAAATGTTTTCTGAAATGAGCCACTTGGAGGTGGATGCATTTGTAGGCATACGGTTACAGTGCTTCGGTGGACGTACTGGAGGTTTTCAAATTACTGTAGTAGAAATGTTCATCTGGAAGATAGCAGAAACAGCAAGGCCAACCAAGAGCTGATTTGTTCCCTTTCTCTTCAAATTGATTGACATGGTCATTGTCCAGGGGTTAAAAGTCAAGACAGTGTCCAATTCCTATCTGTTGCTTCTTCTATGACTTTGGTCGAATTGTTCAGTTCTTTCTTGTATTTTAGTTCTTGCTTCTAACAGTCATGCACCAGTAGTCTCAGTAATAAAAGTTTTTTAGCCAAAAGTGCTGTGTAAATGTGAGCTTTTAATATGTTAACATTAATATTGATGTCATATTCTCCTCCCCTTCATCTTTGTTTTGGGGTTATTTCATTTGATGTTCACTGAGAAACAGCTGAGATGTGGTTGAAGAAACTTTTTATAAAGAAATGGAGCTGTGTTAAGAAAAAAGTTATAAAAGTACATTATAATATCCCTTACCAGCATTATTTTTTAGCATCTCAAGACATCATCACTTGTTAAGACATTCTAATCCCAGTGTTACACATGAGAAAAGAACACACAGGGACAATAAACACCAAATGTGTAAAGGTAGTTCTGTATTACCTCCAAAGAAAATTAGTGATTTATGGAGAGATTTTGTTTATTGTTTAGTAATCTCATCAGCATGTCTAGTGTCACACCAGCACTATGCACATTAACTAAAAAGGTGTATTACATTCATCTAGGCTGCTCAAAAGGTGTATTACATTCATCTGGGCTGCTGTATATTACCCTTGATAGATTTCAAAGAAGAGACATTCAGTTCCTTGCCAAATTCAAAGCTATATAAGTATTGGTTTTAGCAAGGACAGGTAATGCATACCTAAGTATCTTCTCCTATTTAGCAATAGTTTTCTATATACTCTCTGTGTGTAGAATACACAAACACGTCTTGGCAGAAAAGTTTCTGTTAGGACTTAAGTTCTGTAAGTTCCTCAATGAGAACTTTACTTTTGAATGTAACAAAAGCAGACCTATGCCAATACACTTTAGAAATCCATCCCTCAACCTGCTCAGTGCTTTTAACTTTCTAGCAAAATCATACAATTGTATGTTGTATTTGTACCCTGAGGCTTCAATACAATAGAGGAATAGTTCAGGCCAGGAGCAATGGTAAGTAGTATTTTTCAATTACAGGAGGCTGAAAGTGTAGTGGCATTCTGCAGGAAGTTTATTTTGGCACAGCACCTTCTGCAAAAAAAAAATAAAATAAAAAGGTACCCTTTGTTTTAAAATGGCTGTGGATCAGTTCCTGAGGCTGAAATGTTATCAGCAAAGTGCCTGCAGAGTCCAGTGCTGGCTGAAGGGCTGCGATCCCAAAGTTTGGCTTATTACAGAGCATGCATTTTCTTTAAAACAGCATTCTTCTCTCTGTTCAATACATCTTTAAAAATGGCCAAGTTACTCTCACATAAACTCATTCCCTGTTTATTTTTAATTTGCTCTGACATATTGCCAATACAATAAAATATAGAATACTACATGTAAGTAATCTTTTTTTTCTTTAAAACCTTTATTTGTAGTCAGTTCTTGAATGGCTCAGAAGACCATCTTTCTGCAACAGCTGTGTGCACCAAACAAGGATTCTCTAATTTCTCTGTATGTATTCATCTAAACGATAGCACAGGGTTGGCATTCTTGTGCCAACATGCAACAACTTTCAAGCTGTGTATGGCAGTTTTCCATTTCAAAAGGAATAAGTGTTCTGGAGGTGGATACTCTTGCAGCTTAGTTAGAAATGAATTCCTGATCTCTTGAACATACCTGATCACAGGTTACAGTTTGTCAGTTCCCTTCACAGGTCATATGAAATGCTGCTGCATGACTCATTTGATTTGTCTTGGACCTTGGGATTGTCATGAAATAGAAGCAGACAAGTTCTTCTTTTCTTCTTCAACCTGTGGACTTAACACCTAGAAAATTCCTTAGCCAGAACTGTTTACCATGGACTGTATCACTTCAAAGGGTGAACCGCAGTATCAACAATCTTATTGTGCAGCTGCTTTGCAATACAAAGAAACCCAAGGAGAAACAAAAACCAACAAAACCTATATTGCACTGGCAAACAATATTTGCTCTACTGGAATTCTCTACACTACATATCTTGGTTCAATGAGAGTTTTATTTGAAGAGCTTATGACATGAATAACACTCGTGATAATGTTTCTGTAAGCTGCAGTGCTTCAGACATGCTAAATTTTGCCTAATCTAATTCTGCTGAAATTCACTGATCTTTCTATTGGTTTCAGTGGGAAATAAATCATGCCCTTAAGAAGTATCAACTCAAACAGCTTAATAGTGGGGGTGGTCCTACATTAGGACAATTGAATAAATCTTGAACTTCTACTCTGAATCCAGGGAGGGAGAAAAAGAAGACTAATTTCCAAGCTTGGCTAATTAAGCCTGAGACAATGGTAGCAGTGAACTGAGCAGTTTCAGGCCTATCCAGCTGTCATTTGCCAATAGAGTCTGACTGTGGAAGGACATCCTGCATTAGCAAAGGCAGCCAAGCACACTCTGCTGAGTAGTTCTGTAGGTGCCAGAATTTTTACTCCTAAAACTTTGTTCCATGGACCAGTCCTGTGATTAAACAAAGGGATATTACTGGATTAAGGTGTGGATAAGGACTTTAGATCAGGAGTTATGGTCAGGATGAGGTAGCAGCAAATGAAGACCCTCATTTTGAAGATTTTGGTAATGGAAGTAGACACTGTAGAGTAGAATACAGAAATATATAGTGAGTGTCAGAAAGTAAAGAAGTGGAAAAAGTTTGATGTTTGAAGGCTTACAGTGGAAAATTAGTGGGAGAGAAGTGACCTTTTGCATGCTTTTTAAATTTTTTCTCTGTGTCCTCTAATAACGTTTGAACGTGTTGGCCAATTTCAGCTGCATTTGATAGAGATGTAGGAGTCTGGGAGAGCAATACTTACTGCTGGTTGTTTTAAATAGACAGCAGGGAAGATGGAGAAGGCACTCTAAGTTGCCCAACAGGAGGAAACTTCAGCATGGCATCACTTTGTTAGGGCATCCGTGTGAGAGGGAGACATCGAAACAGGCACAGGGAAGAAAATTCTAATAATTACTGAACCACTTCAGATGCCAGTGATGCAGCACGTTCAGGAGCTCCTCAGTTCATGGTGCAGATGTACCAGGAGTCTGCTGGCAGTTTGTCACCCATCAGGGGGACAAACTTTATTAGTTGTAGGGCAGGTGGAGCTACTAATACTTTCTCGTCTCATAATTCCACAACATTTAACTATTGTGTGATTTTTAAAAAGGAAAAAAATCAGACTACAACAATTTTCAGAGTCCCAAACAAATAAAATATGTTTTCCTACCAACTAAATTCAGTATTATCTATGTGATGGAAAGGTGAGGAAGTTCGAGGATAAGTATGTCACCAAAAGCACGAGCAAATATTTAAGACACTAAAAATTAAAATCCAGATTAATCCATTCACTTTTATAGAAGGGATATGGCTGCTGGCTGGGCTACAGTCAGATGGTTATCCTGATGACTATAATTCAAAATTGATGTGAACATTCTGTAGATGTCACAGGTATTGTGGACTGTCATAAGCACTTTAGACCAAAGTTGGGCAATTGTGGCTAAAATAAGAGAAGTAATGTTATTTCAGTCTTTCTGGAGGTGTTAATGTGCTGTCCATTGCAGAACTGAATAAATAAGCTGAGAGGACTAAACTTTTTACCTGTGAAATTCATTATCACAGAAATGGCGCTTATGCTGGGGTTTGTTGTGGATATGATTAAGAGTTCTGATAAAGGCAACTGTTTCTGAAAATTAAACAAGAAATGAGATGTAATCTTTTTGGAACTGAGGGAGATTTTTTTTCTGGTTGTAAATTGGTTAGCAGTATTACTTTTGTGTTATTATTTGTAGAATGCTTAATGGTAAAAGCAATTTTTAATTTTTTTTCTAAGTTTACTTCAGTGGTGGTTTTGGCTTAATGTAAATAAGAGTGTTGTTCCACAAAGAGGTATCATTTTACATCAAAGTCCTGATAAAACCCAGTAAATAAACTTTCCTGAACATATAAATACTAAACAATTGGGTTGTTTACAGCTAAATATTTACTTCAAAGTCTTAGAAGTGTTTAAAAACTGGTTTTTCTAGTTTCTGTTGCAGCCAATGCTCTCATAGGATCTCTTTTCAATCCCCATTTTCCTTTGCACACACCTTGTTTAAGCAGGAAGAGCTTAATTTAAGCCGTAATCTTTTATCAGAATAAACCTTAGTCTGTTTTCAAAATACTGGTGCTCCTCTCCCCACTCAATTTGACAGGTCCCAGCAGCTTATTGCTTAAAGCTGACTGATGCCTAATAAATGCATTGTTTCACCAGCCCACCTCTGTAGGGTGACACTGCTTAATTTTACTAACATTGCACCAGGTTAGGTTTTCTTTCTCTCAAGAACAGAGAGTAGAGATCCAGCATGCAAGGTCTTTAGCATCCTTTGCTAGCTCCCACTGGGAATTTATACTAATGGCTGAAGGCAGGACAATCTGGCCTCTGTCTTTGGGTTGAGATTGTTTAGTGATGCTTTCCATTGCAGGCACTTTAACTTACGCTGTCATCAGCCAAGTGTTCCTCTCTCTATATTTAGAACACAGTGTGCCTTAGAGCTCTCAGGCAAAGCTAAGCCTTACTGTTTTAATGACAAGCTCCTGAGATAGGATCTACCTGCTGCCTTTATTGCTCAAGCATAAATTGCCCGTGGTTAAATATTTGATCATTTAAGATACAGGTGGCTGCTGAGGGAGTTAGTGTAAGAAGCAGCATACTGATGATATACCGGCCGAGTTCAAATGGATCTAAAAGGAACTGGTCCAACTAGACGAGTACACAGATTTTGATCACTACCACTTGAATTCCAGCAGTTTATTGCATGGGACAAATTGCATTGATTTGTAACTATTGTTATTGAATTGATTAATTTTAACTAGAAATCATCAAATACTAACCTGTCCTTGAGTTTTATGTTTTCCCTTTCATCACAAAAACAGGTGTGTTCTTTTGTAAGTGGGTGGGGAAGGTGGGGAAGGGAGGAGTGGGAGACATGCCTTACATAATTTTAAAGTTATTTCTTTTTAAATGTATATCTCAAAATGTTACTCACAGTCATATCTTCTGTATTCAACTTCACCACAGGAAGCAGGCAACAGAATATGAAAAAAGTAAATTTTAACCTAAGTAACAATTATTAATACAGACTTTTTACATTGAAAAAGAGTTTCCAGAATGTTGTTGAAAATCCTCCTAAAGGAACCAGTTTTTAAATGAAATGTGGTATTTAGTTCATTGAGATACAGAGGATATGTAAAGTAGCACAAGTAAAGAACTGTAAAATTGTCATCATATTTTTTCTCCTTGGTTTCTAGAAATTCAGATAGTGTGATGACTTTGCTGGTGTGTGTGGATCTGGCCTTCCTTTGTGTCTGCTGACATCTGGCATGTTCAGATACTCACTCTCACATTTCAACTGTCATAGAACCTATTTATCATTTTGACAGAATTTGATCCCTTTAAACTCCAATCAGTTGAGGGGCAAAGGGTTTTTTTAGTGTGCTCCTGGAAATAGTTTGTGCAGCTTTCAAAATGCATAGTATAAGGTTTACACCTCTATCAAAAAATCCCCTGTGAATCTACAAAGACAAGTCAGAGGACTAATAGTATTTTCTAAAAATATAAAGGTATTTTTACGTCCTGATTATTTTCTAAGTGTTATTTCATTAGATGAAATTTGGACTGGAAATCTGCACTTCATATATAAGATCCATGTATTTTCCTGTAAGTTAGAACTGTTCAGCAGGATATGCAGTCTCTCGGTCTAGATTTGCAAAGTGCTCCTGTGAGCAAACACCTGCAAAGCCTCTTTCTGTTGCCAGTGCACATGCACATGGCCACAGAGATGGGCCTGAACTCAGTGATGTAAGTCTACGATGACAGCTCTTCTAGCAAAGAGAGTTCTCAGATTGTTAGAAAAAACCTTTATACTTAGTGTTGTGGATGCTGTAGCACTTCTCTTGCTCTTTTCAAGTGGCTTACCCAGTTCACATCAGGCCTCTGCTATCAGTAACCTCTGCTGCAGTGATGCTAGAGGACTGTGAACTTTTGAGTTCTCAGTCTTCAGCTGATGCTGGCAAATAGGAAAAGTAATCTTTTCCCCAAGTGCTGGGAGGGTGGGGAGCTGCCATTGGTGGGCGCAGCAGCAGGGGCACAGCACAGGCAGCTGGTGCAGGAGGAGCAATTCTCACACGTTCCCTGTGTCTCTCACACAAATGTCATCAGCTGGTGGTAGGAGTAGCAGCAGCGAGATCACAGGGGTGTATCTCACACGGTTCACTGGGGTCCTGAGTTTATAGAAATAGTGAAAAGAACAGACACAATTTCCGAAAGGAAGTCATCTCTAGGGTGTAATGCCCTGCAAGACAAGACTTCTTTTCTTTTGGAATTTTCCACTTCTCATCATGACGTCTTAACATTGCAGACACCAAGCAGTTGTGAGCATTCCCATGGCAAGGCAGCTCTGTGGTTTGCCATGTGCACAGCCTCATTGTTACCAACTCACTGTGCTTTCATTTTCTTTGGTTTTCGTTGCCAGACATGGAAAATAGAAGCTATCCTTTAGTGAATGTATTTCCTGTCCTATTAAAATAAAGAAATCACTGTTGATAGCTCTTGCCTTGGTCTTGCTCATTCCAATTTCCATTAAAACACCAAGCCTTACCTGATATCCCTCACACACAAACACACACACACCTTCCATCCCCCCCCCCCATACTACAATGCTTTAGGAAAGTTCTGGACTCATATCCCTAGACAGTGAAGTCTTTTACCTGTAAAACATGTCACCAGCAACACTGTTTTATCTTTTTGATCAATATGTCTCAAGTGTAATTCAAAAGGGCACAGCTAAGGTTGTAAATGATGTGGACACACTTCCTTAGCAGGTCTTAAGATTTGATCGGGTGATCAGAAACAGTCTAGTAAATGCAATGTAAGAATCTCTCAGCTGCAACATGGTAAGTGACTATGTGCACTCTTGCAGTTTACTTTAGTACAAACACTACTGGTTCTCTTAAACCACATTCCTTTTTCAAGTACCCTTCAGCATTGTTAAACAGTTCGCAACCCCTGCTTTACTTGCCAGAGCAAGAGTTATGAGAGTGCATGTAGTTACTAGTCTTAGCTGGCAAAATGGTAGCTGACATCTGGAGGCAATAACTTCCTGAAACTCAGTGGCCTGATCCCCTACTGAAAATACGTTTATTTTAAAAGGAGGGTAGAAGAGAGTCTCCTTATTCAAGTATGAAGTGTCACGATCAGAAAAATATGGACCTTTCACTTTCTAAATCACTGCTCAAATTCTAGTGGGAGGTGTCCCTGCCCATGGCAGGAGGTTTGAAACTAGATGGTTCCTTTCAACCCAATCCATTCTATGATTCTGTGAAATTAGATTGTGTTCTCTGTATTTTTCTGGATGTCAGTGGTTGTCTCCAGTTGTCTGCACTGGCTGAATTTCAGCTACTGACTGTCACGTTGGGTCAGTGCCCTGCTGGCCAGCTTGATGCCTTTCCAGGAATCGCTAGAGACAGCAATAGCTCTTCCCAGAGGGCTCTGAACCTCCCTGCCTGGCACCTCCCTGCCTGCATCTTCATAGCTAGGTCCTCTTTTGCGTTTGCACTGTACAGAAAACAGCCCAGCCCATGGAGATGCACCTTGTATCTTCAAGTCAGCTTAACAGAACCCTACTGCCCCTTGTTTCTGATTAGGAGGAACCCCATCACAGAAGTCAGTTTCACCTAGTCAAATTATGCAACAGAATTCAGCTCATTTCGTAATAGTGCAGAAAACCTAACTCCTTCACCAGAGTCTGGCTCTACTCTCCAAAGGATTTGTGATTTTCATTTTTGGAAGAAGCTTTGTAGCTCTTTATTGCTAGCAAAGGTTTCCTGATTTTGTTATGTGGACCTTAGGAAGGAAAAATTCTGATTCATTAATGCTACATTTCATGGATTTTGCTACTGCTTGTCAATTTTAAAAAATAAGGCACTGATGGTGTATGTCCATACCTTTAAGTCTTTCAGAGATCTCTCAAGATGTAAGATGTAGTAATAATGGTCAGCCCTTTCCATTGCATTTCAGACAAACAGTTCGCACCTCTCCAGGAGCTAGGGCTAAGACAATTTGAGTCACTTTTTGCCCTTTCTGTTCCAGACTGTTTTGGATGCTATTCCATTTCTGGTATAATTTATACTGTAAGGATACAACAGCTGCCACGGATTACAGTATTGATTGCCACACTGTCACAAATCTCTCCTGATCCTAACAGACTGTAAAAGGCATTGCCCACTGAGGAGCTTTGTACTGTTTAAACAATACTTAAAATCACAGTTTTCCCCATACTGGATTCAAGGTTTTTGTATTTTGCTCTGCTCTGCCACAACAGGATGTTAAATTCACCCATGTAGTTTATTTTGGCTGTGAGTTTTAATTGTCTTGTTGAGTTTCTCATTTTGCCTTTTCTAAATGTTGTCACATGATTCCAGTATTTCTTCTGGAGGCATCCAGGTTGAAGTGAAATAATTTGACTTTCAGATTACAGTCAAAGGAAATTTGAGTGTTTAAAATAAAAGCTTGGATACAATAAACTTAGTTCTGTCAAATCCTGTAATTTAAATGATCTCTAAACTCTGTAACATTTCCGGGGTAAGCAAACTCTGGAGGGTCAGTGGATCACTGCACACATCAGTGTACTCCCAGTTCATGTTTTGCATTCCACTAGCACAGCTTTTTTTCCTGCCAAACTGCTAATGCTTGAAAAATACTATGGAGAATAGCCATTTATTTTGTCTTTCCATTTACATTTTATATGTATTTGTCTTAAAAACTTGAGTGAGGTGCTGTATTCATTAAACTTCCCTTCTTTCACTTTATTGGATAAAACAGAATCCTCAGACAAATTCTGTGGAGTAGAGGGCCATCATTGTCACAACGTTGGGACAGTTTATTGTTTTCTCTGCTGTTTGCATGTTTATATGTGATGGTGAGGTTGCTCATGCTCCTGGTTTGTGAGACCTGCCTTTGTGTGTGTGTTTACAGCTTGCACAAGTCGACCCCAGGGCTGTACATCTGGGTGCTGTCCTGATCCGTGGCCTTACAACTTTGCTCCTGGCCAACAGTGCCTGTGGCTCTCCATTCAAAATGGATGATCTGATGCCTTGGGCAGTGTTTGATGGAAAACTTTTTCAAGAAAAATACCAGCAGTCGCACAGAGGTTGCTCTGTGGAAGAACTTTTGGAAGGCAATGTGAGTAATCATCTCCTTTTACTTCTGTGTTCTTTGTAAAAATGTACCTGTCCATTTTGTTTCTTGTTTTAATATTCGTGTTTACATTGTTCCCCTTCCTTTGTATTTCTCTTCTTTCTTATTCCTTTTTCTTTCTCTCCACAAAAAATAATTTAAAAAAAAAAAAGTAGAAATACTGTTCCTATGAAGGAAGCTGTAATTTTACCTTTATTTTTGTTCCCACTTCTCAGAAGCTATGTCAATTTCAAAAATGAAAATGCCCATAATAGCTTTCTAGTACTGAGATACTAATGAGATCTTTTTCCCATAAGATTTTAAGCAACATATTAAGAACACCTTTAAAAAAACATACTGGTAACCCTAATTTTTAAAATGTTTAAGAGTGATATTTTTAAAAGCATTAAGGAACCTAAATTTTGAGATGAAGATTTGGCAGATTCAAAGAGGGACTGGAAATCAGAAAAAGGTGTATACCCAGGTATTTATTTTAAAATCTCACCAAGTACCTTCCCGTAGTTCTAAGTACTTATTTAGTTCTCAGTCCCACTTTATCTTACAAATCTGGGGATTTATAAGATTTGCATGCTCTGTTACCAAAAGACTGGTATGGTTTCAAACATATCTGGGCAGGGAGGTACCAGAGTCCTGCTGAGCACAGTGCATTGGAGTGGCATCATGTCCAAGCTCAGAGGCAGGGTCTGTTAGACTGGCTGCAAGCCTGTATTGATGCACTGGTGAAGCCTCAAACCAGACCTGCCTCGTGCCCCACCAGCACAGAATACGTGGAGAGATGCTTGGGTAGATCTGCACCCATCTGTGATGGTAGCTCTAAACACCTTCAATTAATTTGTCTCTTTTCAAGGTGGAACTGAAAAGTCTGTATCATTTAATTACTTCTGAAAACCTTACCTTTGAAATGTTTTTACTTGCTACTGAATGTACCACTTGAGGTTAAAGTAAAGTAATTATAGAGAAAAAAGTTTTCAGTTTTGATTTATTTTAATCTCACACATTCAATGCCAGTTGTTTTTGTATAACTGGTTTTCTTTTGTGATTTTGTGTCCAGCTACATACCATGATGGTCTGGAGTAGGAGTGCAGCTCTTGTGGGTGGGTGGAATGAACATGTTTTTAGCATGAAGGAGGAGAATAATCCTTCCCATATGTATTCAATCATATGATTAGGACCGTAACCTCTATCCAAACCCTGTGGTTCCTATTAATTGGTCTGTTGATTTCAGTAGATTTAGATTGGGCTAATGGTTCATCCAGGAATTTCATGCAGAACTTTTGCAAAACAATAGAGGGTTTAAAGAATAAATGGGAAAATGTAAAAGTATCCGGATCTGTGTGAAATTGATACTTGTTTTCCATTTGACTAGAATTCAGGTTAGTGGATAACTTTGACAATACATATTTAAATCTTTACAACAGTTACATTAATTGATATAGGTATTTTTAAATGTGTTATGGATTTTGTTTTAGCTAACATTTTAAAATCTTCATGTGTTAATGTTAGAGTTCTATTTTATTATGTTTTATAACGAAGATGAGGAAAGATCGTACTTTCCTAGAACAGAGTTAGAAATATGCTTGGTCAACTGAAATATCTAGGTTTTTAAAAGCCTGATGCTCTGTTTTAAACAAATCCCAGATAAACTGTTCTGTTTTGAGGAAAAATACTCTAGCTATGTGAACTTTTAGAGTAGTTTAAATACCTTTTTCTTTTTTAGGTACAATTTTATGGTACATATATGGCAGAGATATGTACCCAGACTAATAAAATAGCTTTCCAGCTTATCAGTTTGAGGCAAGAATCTGTTTTGGGGAGAATTGCCAAGAGATGCCAGTTTAGCTGGGAGCACTGGCAAGGCAACAAGTATATGTGATTGGTTTTTCTTATTATTGTAAGTTCAACTTTAATAAATAAAAATAGTGCTTAGTTCCTGGCAGAGCTTAATGACCTGCTGGAAGCCAAGATCTTTCAGCACTTGTTTGTTAACAATCTAACCTTGAGCACCATAAATCTAATCTGGTGATAGTGACAGCATTGTATTCAGAAAAAAAAGTTATTCTACATGGGATGTTTTGTTGTGGAAAAGAAAAATAACAGGAAACAGTTACTCCTTTGGTTATTCAGTGCTTGTCTCCTAGCTGGTAGGGTCCATTCTCTGTTTTCTGGACAATTGCATTACTTCAGGGACTCAAGGCAATCTCAGAATCAGTGTTGTTTTGAATATGATAGGCTCAAATACAGTTAATAGATTTCTGAAAATTACAGTAGAAATACAGTCCTGGTTAAATACTTACATGTATAGCAGAAGTTTTAGGGTTTGCTTCCTGTAGCTTTTTATACCAAAAGAAGAAAATGTATACATTAAATACAGTTGATACTTCTGTGGGCAAGTTTTTGAGTAGCTCAGCTCTTTATAGCCTAACAGCTGCGAAAGATGAAAAATGGACAGCTTCTGATAAGAATAAAAATAGAGCCATCTTGTTTTTTAAAAAAAAATTATGATAGTCTCATTTTATGCTAGTTCTCTGTTTTTCAAAACTGTAATCATATTAGTTTGTTTATCCACACAGAAAATTGGCTATAATAGTCTCATAAAGAAGTGAGGGAATGATATTATCACTTTATTAGCCTTTTTATTGTGCTTCTCACTAATGAGTATGTTCATGACCAGTTTTTTAAAATTAAAACCAAATTACATCATGGGGTCAGCATAAACGATGTTTTGTTGTTTTCTGATCTTGCTTTTCATCTGACCACCATGCATTCTGAATTTATTCTCCCAAGAGTAAAATGAAGGGGTTTTCCCATTAGAGGGGGTTCTTCACAGGCTGGACCCAGTTTGTGTGGTAAAACAATTTTTTTAAAAAATATGTGTGTTTCATTTAAATCTCTATAAAGAGGTTTGTTAACTCAAAAAAATGTATTAGGAAAGTTCTCAGTAGGGTTCAGGGAGTCAGACTCTATCTCTAATTTAAGAAATCTCTCTAGTTACTGCAGTCTTGCTACCTATTAGATTTTTTAGCTTATCCTGTCATCTTCTTTTCTCCTTCCTGCTCCTAAAAAAGGAATTGTCATCCTGTAAAAATCAATTCAATTTTATGAAAATCACGAATTATGCTATTGTTCTAAAATCTTTCTTTTCCTAATTCTCTTCATTGTGTACTAAATCCCACATGCCTGGTACCAATCAGGAATAAAAGAAATACACTCTAAGATCTGTCACTTTTTCAAAGCTTACAGAAATCAGAGAAAGTTAAGGATGTGTGATATCTCTCAACATTGCACCCTTAAATAGCTTCAGCTTGTCCTTTTTGCAGTAGAATTTTTAATCACACCACAAGGTAAACACTTGAATTTAATTCCCCCATTTCTTTTTAGACTTAGTTATGTTTCATCAGTCAGGAGTTGGGGCAGATGTATTACTGTTGGGTTAAGAGACTGATTTTAACTGGTGTATTTTCCATGAGTTCATCAGTCCTTATCTGGAGGCTTTAACCATCTCTGCCTAAGGTATTGCTGATGGAAGTCTAGTTAAGTATATCTACAGTGCAAGGTAATAGAACAGGACAGCAAGGGATTTACATATGTGAGCAGAGAAGGAAAAAACTTCACTGAGAAAGGGGAAAACATTTCTTCTGCACTCCTACTCATCCCTCCTAGTATCCACATTTAATATTAAATGTCCAAACTTTATTTCCTGTAAAAGTGTGAACCCCCTTCATGCATGCACGAGTCTTGTAGTTGTGTGTGTGTTTAATTTGTGCAACACCTGAAGAAAGAAGAGCAGAAGAGTCATTGATTTTTAACTGTGTTTTTTGCAGGAGTCTTTGTATACACCCTTCCAAAATCTGAAGTCTCTCATTTGCAAGGTTTGCATGGCAAAGAACAGAACGATGCAGAGCAGACCAAGAGGGAATGGATTTAACACAGGTTGGCATTCTGTGAATTTTCTCAATAAAGTTAATATATTGATGAGCTAAATTATCCTTCAACAGCAGCAGCAATTACATAGGCAGCCCATCAAGCTAAGTAAATTGTAAGTTCTTTCTTCAAGAAGCAAATGAAGAGATCTAAGAAAATATTTCCCTTTTTAGAAATTTATGTGCATTTGGTTACCCAAGTTTAGGTAGAACAGTATTTTCATCTAGCTACATAGTTAGTGAGATATATGGAGTAAGTATCATTCATTGACAGAAACATCACTTTTTTTTTCCATGACTAAAGCTATTTTTATAGGAGAAATTAAATGTCTCAGAGTTTTTTCTTTCTTTCCCTCAGGGGAGCTATTTTAACATTGATAGTTGAAAGTCTGAGTGAGGCATTGAAGATGAAATACTTCTTATTGGACTTGCTGACATATTTCAAAATAGAAGAGAGCTTTTGGGCAATTTGTAGAATTGTGCTTTTTTGTTTTAAGATCTTGCTTTTTTCCCCCAATTTTATGGCTCAGTTTACTAAAGGCATTTGTTTTCCCTACCCAATCTGCCTGACTTTCAGGGAAAAAAACATCTAAAAGGTTTTTAACATCAACCACAGATCAGCCTGAATGTTGAGGCTTTTGAGACTTTGAAATAATTTACACAATGTCAGTGTTCATGCTCGTATTATATTTATTACTTGCTTAATACCTGATCAGTTATAATGGCTGTGAGGATTAAAATTACCCCTTCCGAATTCCTTGAGCAAATTACAACAGCCAGAATGATTTTCTGCTAGTTCAGTACTTTGCTTTATGTGGCAGCAATACTTCTGAAATGGCTCTACAACATGCTCATGCTGGACACTCAAAATTGAGGATATCTGTTGGTGATTTGTAATACCAGACCTTGGTAGCATCTGCTTCTCCTTGAGAGCTATATTTAACCATTTTAATTATGATTTGTGATTCCAATTTGGACAGAGATTTCTGTTTGTTTTAATGACGGCAATCTCCAAATCTGTGTAATAAAATTTTGATCTGGTTTCTAAATACGCTTGTTAACAGCTTGTAATCATGATGTGCATAGATGGAAATGAGGACAAGAACCATGCTTGTTAGGCTAACTTTAGTTTGGAAAGATCATAATTGTGCATGAGTATTTTGGCACAAAACTAAGAAATACTGTTTCCTGAAAAAGAATACACTGTCTCTCTTTTTCTTCATTTAATCTTACATACTGTCAGAGTTGCTTAGTGAATACTGTTTTTCAGGAAGAGAACAAAGAGATTTTAATCCCAGGTTCCAACAGCCACACAGAAGTCATTTTGTTTCTCCGTATCATAACCAGATGAGGGGGTTCACCCAGAGACATCAGCAGTCGCAAGGTAAAAAATGGGTGCATGTTTGTGGGTTTGGAATTGTCCCTATCAACAGTATAACAGCTCTGTGTCTATCTGCAGTCCATGTTTATGTGTGCAGTTACCCTGTGCCTACAGCAGTCAGCCACAAAACTTGCATCAGTTATTCAGTTGTGTTCTGCCATTTGCAAAAACTAACTCTGCAGGGTGAGCTGGAGTGTAGCATTGTAATCTGCAGTCATACTCTACTCACAGTGTTCTGGGAAAAAAGCTTTCATGTGGTATTTATGATTTTCATGCTCGGTCTCAGCTGAACTGTGTTTAAAATTGTAATAGTTCTAAAACAAATTGGCACAGCTGCACAGAAATGTGTCTGAAGTCTTTAGCTGCAGATCTTCGTTCATACTTCAACAAAACACTCAAGCATATGAATAAAGTTAAACACATTCTTAAGTGTTTTCTAGAGCAGGGTCTCTGCTTCCAGGTCACTGCCTAAGTGATACAAATCCAAGTTCTGTCTTGCCTTGGCATTAATCTTAAGTCATTCACCAGTCTCACTTCTTGTAAAGAACAGGCATTTCAGTGAAATGCCACTGTGGATAACACCGTTGAGCTGACTTAAGTCAGTTTTACTTCCTCGTTACTGTGAGTTGAAGCACATACACATAGATTAAAGAAAACAAGCAAAAGGAAGAGAAGCGTCTAAGAAACATCAATTATTTTATTAAGTCTGCAGAGCCTGAATTTCTTTTATGTTTCAAAGGTGAGGTTTTCAAAAAAGATTGATGATGTGTTTAGAAAAGATAAATAATAAATAGATACAGTGAAGTCTTTAATGTGTTTCAGCTGCCACTGTTGAATGCTTGAGAGCAAGATAATATTATTTTATTCACAAATAATATTCTTTGATCCTGTATGTAAAATATAAAGCTAAAATATAGACTTATGTATGCTGACCATAAGCAAAACCAAAACTGGTCATTGTCACCAGTTCTTGACCATCTGAAGAAACCTGATATTCAGGGGTGAGATCATCTCTGATCAGCTCCAGAGATCTTATGGCTAGGTGTGTTCCACAAAGTACGTTCCTCAGTAACTGTGCTGCTGTGTTATAGATGTCTTTCAGTAGCATTATTTAAACATCTTAGCTTCTTCTACACTAGCCCTATTTCTCACCCTCAGGACACTCTTAAAACATAATCCCATAACTGCAGTTAAATTGCCTGTGTTATAAGTAAAACAGGTTTATTGGAAAAATACATCTGTCCTTATAAAAGAGCCTTGCAATGTTTTAGAGCTCCTTTTAAACTGATCTGCCAACATGGCTCATTTTGACAGAACTCTTTTCCTAAGTTTGCTATTATTAGCACAGGTATTTTGGTTGCTTGTCTGTGTAGCTGTCATCTCTGCTATGTGTGTGTCTCACCAAAGAGAGAGAATAAAAGAACAAAAAGTAGCCATTTTCTGTTCATGGTATCTTATGTGATAAACCTTCCTAGTAATATTACTGATACCTGTCTATCCCATCCTCTATGTGCCTTTCCATAGTACACTGTTATGGCTCCTGTTGTTGCAGACTGTATATAAATCATTGGATTAAATGCAGTGAAAAGGAATGGAACAGTAACCATGGGACCCATATCTTCTGTGTCAGGAGTGTACATAATGATTAGGCAGCCTTTGCTCTCTCTTATCAGTTAATGTTTAAGAATTCTGTGACAATGTCTCAACTTCACCAGTGGAGGAAAGAGTGCCTCCACCAAGAAAGCATCAAGCTGAGAAGCGCTGGGATTTCTCTTAGAGGATGGCTTGGATCCCCTCAGGCAGAACAAGAACTGGACTTAGGCATCCTTCATTATATGATCAATAGTAACCACCCAGCTGCTGTAATAAGCAGCTCATCCTCTAGCTGTATTTTGAGTGTAGGGAATTCAGCTGTGGGGTTTTTTGCGTTTTGGGAGGGTTGGGGATTTTTTTTGTTAGATTTTCTTCATTTAACTTCTCTCCATAAATTCCTTGGCTGTGTGTTACAAATGGATAAGAGCACACCCATGTTACTCAAAGCAGGACATCTAAGCCTCACAGGAAGGTAGATTTTCCCTTAATATTTCATGTTTGATAATTTATGGATTTTAGGTTTGTGGCTGCAGGACCACACCACAGCCCATATACCCTATTGGTAGACAAACTTCATTAATTAGAAATTAAGAACACCATTGTTTTACATCACAATGTTAACTCATTCTGTAAGAACCTAAAAATAAACAGAGCATTAAGAACTATGGAAATCACTGTTAATTATCCATTTCTTCACAGAATGTAATTGCATCAAAAGGGTACATTCACTTCAGTCTTAGCACACTGTAAAACATGTAACTGCTGATAATAGAAGCAGCCTCTCATTTGCAAGATACTTAGTCAAGTTTTCCACACTGGTGTTGTGTTCAAGCAATAGGATTTTGGTAGACCTGTAATGCAGATGGGACCTGGTAGAACTTCAGTGCTGAAAAAAGATTTAATTTACATTGTGAGTACTGCTTTGCTAATAGGACTCTCTAACTAAAGCAGTATTGTGCACAGGCATAGTTAAACCAGTATGAAAATATTTCTATATATAGCTTATGTCTGGTTCTAAACAGCATATTATCCTTACCTGAATTCATACAGTCAGGTCTACCAGCCACAGATAAGAATCCCTATCCCAACCCATTAACTGGACTAGGTTTAAAAGTTACAGTCACCCAAGAGTTTTAAAAAAAGCCACCACAGACTTTATCCTCCAACATCTCTGAATATTAGCCGTAATTACACACCAGCTGGACAGGGACATGCACTTTTTTAAGATATGTATAAATGTAACTTTTCTTGCAGGCTATCATAATAAGCCCTTGTTTCGCTGCTTCTGTGTTCATTGAATGTATTTAATTCCTCTCCCACTCTCTCCAGGTAGAGGATCAGGACATCCACACTGGAGGAGACATCACTTTCCTCCTCGGTGAAGAACTCATGTCTACAAGTGGCAAACTGAGATGGTGGAATAGTTGCCGCTGGGATAGTTTTTGTTTATGAAAGCCTGTTTTTATAAACTTTGCAGAGTAACTGAACTGTGTGACTGTGGAGGAAATCACACAAAGCTGAGGCTGTTCAGCTTGTTAATCACTTATCATGTTAGGTCTAAGCTTGTTATGAGACCAGAATCACTAAAACTTAAGTTACAGGTACCTGAGGCACAGTAGCATCCCAGTATGGCTACATTGTTTTGTCCATTTGACAAAGGAAAGTCTGAACTGTTTTTTATAACATTGCGAGATATACCTGAGTGTAAATTTAAGACTTAAACTATATTTTTTGCATATTTTTGTAATAGTTGTTTATATTCCAAGACTTTCCTCACCATGAATAATGTGTCATGTCTATGCTGTATTGTGGTTTGTGTCTTGATTGTGGATTATATCTGTATCTTAAGGGTTATACTATTATTATACCTGAAACCCTGAAAAGTTTGAAGCATGACATCACTGATGTAAGCATCATCTGCCAGTGAAACAATATGACCTTCTTGTAAAATGTAATACTTTCTTACAAAGGACAAAAATTGCTTTTACATTTGATACTTCTATTTAAGCAACTTTTTATATCTTTTTCAACTGAGGAGAGAAAGAATCTATCGTGCTCTACTTCTATAATGAATAATACATATGAGAACTCAGTATTTCTTTTCTGTCCAGAAGTCTAATTTAAACACTTACCTTCAAAATTATTTCTTAAAAATTGATGTTTCACTTTGTGATTCTCTGTCAGTAATATATGTATTTGTTCAGTTATATAATCAAGGCGGTGTCAAGAGAGGAGCCAGGTTCTTCTCAGTGCTGCCAAGCAATAGGACAAGAAGCAATGGGCAGAAACTGATGCATGGCAAGTTCCCCCTGGATATGAGGAAGAACTTCACTGTGCAGGTGACCGAGCACTGGAACTGATTGTTCAGAGAGGTTGTGGAGTCTCCCTCACTGGAGATGTTCAGGAACCATCTGGGCACAATCCTGTGCCAGGTGCTCAAGGATGACCATGACTGAGCAGGGAGGCTGGACCAGATCACCCCCTGTGGGGTCCGCCCTTCCAATCTGACCCATTCTGTGATTATTCAGTTAATGTTGTTTCTTAGGCCTTGTGCAGGTAACTCCTTTGACTCAACTGTCAGTGGAACTTCATTCCTGTTTAGTATCCATGTTATGTTAAAGTGAATAGCATTGTCAGACATACATAACTCCATACTCAATTTCCTCACATGCATTTTTCTGTTTGTAACCCAATAAATATATTTTTTCATACTCTGTATATAGCAACAATTCAACTTAATAAATAAGCAGTAAGAATTTCTAGTTCTATTGAAAGTTTGAACAGACACCATTTTTACACAACACGGTGTCTTGATTTGCATTTCAGGAAATGTACTGTCATGATAGGGGTACTCCTGCTTCCTTTTTCAATCAATTTGCCACTGACTGTAATTGTACTATCATTTTTTACTATAATTTTCAATCCTTCCCTCCAAACCTTTTGAAATAATGTGGTCTGAATTTTATGGAAAGTTCTCTGGTTTCAGGGATCTCATGATGTCTAATAGTGTATTTAAAAAGAATGTGATTGTGTGCCAGAATTTGTTGGTAATTCCCTCTTCAGGCTTTGATATGAGGAAGGATGTCTGTTGTCCTCAATAAACAAAGTTAAATACAGTTAGAGTGGGAGTTCTGCTGTGCTAGCTGTGGTATGAATTGTTGGTAATAATTACCCTGACTACTGAAGAATTGATAGCGTCTCTGTGAGATTGTTTTTCTTCCTAATGTTAGACCATAAGCAGAAGCTGCTTACTATTATTATTTCCAAGCCAAAGGATTTTTTTTTCCCACCAGGAATAGTAGAGGGAAAGCAGAAGCATGAAGTTGAAGCATAGAGGTGCTACTTGCCTGTCTCACTGAACTATGAATTGTTCACAAAGTACCACAAAGTTTATGGACTCTAGAAGGAAATCATACAGAAGAACATGACCATAAAGGTTCCAGTTTAATAGGGTTTCCTTAATATATGGACTACAGGGTTGTTTTGAATGGTTCTAGAACAGAGGAAAAGCAGACGTGGATTTGAAGTAAAGGAACATATGTTTGGGAAGAAAAGCATTATTGTTCAGCTGTACTGCTTAGTCTTCTCTAGCCTGTGCACTGGGTAGCTGCCTTTCATCAAATGTTCACTGAAGTTGTGGATTGATTTATTAGCTTTGTGTGTTCCCCTTCTGGAAGGGGATCCAGAGAACATTCTGTAACATCAGTAACTGAGTCAACAGTGACTCAGCAGAAATTGTGACATGGTCATTGTGAGAGAGTGACTGACAGGAACACATCTATCAGCTTTCCTCTTCATGTATCCTTCCTCTTAAATTACTTTGCTCATTTGTGACACCGTCACACTGGGAATCTGAATGTGGACTGAAGAAAACACTGAAACAATGAGTTAATCTTAGGATGCTGTGGCACTGCAAGTATCAAAACATATAGTTTATGCCTCTTTCATAAAACAGGAGGCTACGATTTTAATTGCTCTGCTATCTTAGCAAGTGCTGTGCTGAGATGAAGGGGAACAGCAGTGCTAAAGCTCTACAGATCTTTTTGTGCCATGCTGTCTGAGCAAAATTTTAAGGATACTCCAACATACAGTATGATTTTGCAAAGGTGGTCTTTATTTAAAGGCTAGGGAGGAAGATCAAAAGTTTACATGTTCACATTTAAACAGTGACTCCCCTTTGGCAGCTAAACTGGGAGACTGGGAGTATATGCTCCTTCACTAGGAAGTTTGATGGGATATTCCTCTGTGGAGCAGAGCCTCTTTCTTAGAGTATCTTTTGGTTCTATGGAAGCATGGTCAGCCCAGTAAATAAGCAGTAACCTTGGTATGTTTATGCCATACAGGCATATCATGCTTGAGAGGCAGGAGTGCCATGAGTGTTGTCAGTCAGGTGAGGCTGCCCTCCTGGGCACACGCTGGTGACTGGTGAGCTCCTCAGTGGAGGTCATTCACAGCAGCTGGGGTTGCTCAGGACGGGGCTCAGTGATGGTGAGTATACAAGCACCAGTGTTTCCTGGTGTCCCTGGTGCAGAGGTGACCCACAGCTCCATGCCTGCATCCTGAAGGCACTGCCAGGCTCTCCTCCTGATCCTCAAAGGGGTTTGACTACCTGCAGCTGGGTGACCTTGGATCCAGCTGGTTGTGAGGAATTTCAGCCCTGTGTGAGAGAGCTGTGGGAAGTCTCCTGGGAGCGTCATGAGATCCTTGACTCAGGAGCTGCATTTAAGCCCAGGTCCTTGCCCTTGGTGCTTGCCTAATCTACTCTGCAGGAATTAATCCTGTGCCCAGCCTGTCTGATTCTGCCTTTGCCCTAATGATTTGACTTGCTTGTTTGACATGGACATCCCTCATCCCCATGGACTTGTCCAGTGATGACAGGACTGTTGTGTGAACCTGGTTACTGCCATCAGACCTGCTCTGCTGTTCTTCAGGTACGGTGGGACTGCATCCCCACCCCTCAGGTGACTGCCCTACATTGCCCCTGCACTGCTGGCTTGCCTTCCCTTGCGGAGCAGGCCCCCCTTGCTGCTCTGTGACAGCTTTAAGAGCCCGGCAGCGTAGGGGGTCAGGAAGTTTGGCTGAAACTACTGCAGTCGTTGGATGGTGTCAAAACAATAGATACAGCCTGTGGGCTGAAAACAGCTGGAAAAACTGAAAATGGCTACAAACCAGCCAAGTGACTTTGTGTTTCCCTACAGAATTAGGACCCTGCGTTCGTTGCTTTCCTAGACCTTGCAGCTGACTCCCAGACCTTTCTCAGCCATAGCCAGGCTCATGGGTGCACTGTGCTTCAGCAGTGCCCACCACAAAGGTGAAGCTGGTTCAGAGCACGGGAGCTCATGTTCTTGACACTGATACTCATAGAGCTTTCTGGCTTGTACTGCTTTTGGAGCCCGAGGCTGGTGATCAGGCATTAAGTTTAGCCTACAGATTTTACCTAGAAGTATGGCATTGAGCCAACACGTGATGAGCTGAAGAGGTGTCTGTGAAAGATGGGCAGCTGGCAGGGTCTTCTGTCTGAGTGCTCGCCAGCCTAAATTTACTTAATCTTACTACAAAATTGAGGTCTAATGTTTGGTTTTGCTTGTGCCAACTGGGAAAATACATCTTTACTATATTAAAATCCCTCGGCCTTACAGTCTGGAATATTTGTTCTGGTAAAGAATTAAAACCAGTTACTGGCCCAGCTCCTGTACTGGGTGCTGCTCATTGCCTGGGTAGCAGCTATGGTAGTGCACAGCTTAAAACTCACTGACAGGCCTGAAATTGGAGCACAGGCAGGACATCAGCTGTAGAAATTGCACCTGCTCTCTCCCATAGCTCTAAAAACTACAAATACAAATATACAACACCAAGCCTGACAGAGTTCAAGAAGAGTTTGGACAATGCTCTCAGGCAAATGGTGTGGTGCTTGGGGATGATGCTGGGCAGGGCCAGGAGTTGGACTCGATGGGTATATTCTGTGATTTTGTGTGATTCTGTGAAATAGGGAGATAGGTGTTTCTTTGGGGCAAAGAACTGTTCTGAGTGCAGAATTTCAGTCACACAGTGTTGTATTCTGCACTGGGTGTTCATATTTGATACCAAAATTGTGTCTTGTGGATAAGCATCACCAAAAGGCTCTCCTCTCATCAGTGATGATATTTGTGACTACTGTTTGCCATTCCTTTGGAGACGAAGGACTTGATTTGGTGATCAGATACAATCACAAACCTGAAAGTTACACAGGCTGGGGAAGCAAGGACAAGACAGAATGCAAGGGATGGGAGAATACAACATTTACTGTTTCGAGGCTTTTGTCTTTGTGTTGGTTCTGCTTTTCCCAGTTACTCATTAGATCACTTATCACATTACCTTTTATTAGTAGTGGTGACATAGATAAACAGGGATATATTAATTGTTAATATAGTTAATCTAGGCGTGATTTTTTTATATGAATACATTGATATTTCAAATATATTAAGCTTCTCTTTTGCATGCCAGAAGAAATACTAGACACAGAAACAAATCCTGAATATAAGCTCTCTGAACATGCTTGATAACTGCAGGCTTTTTAATAGAAAATAGTGCCCCCTCTCTCAAAAATCAGGTAGCCAAGTCTGCAGCTGGCTTTTGGACTCATATTAAGAGCAAAACTGTACTGTAAGAGCTGTTCTGATATCAGATGTGTTTCCTAAATATGCTTTAGTCGGCTTAAAAAATCATTATTCAGTGAAAGCAATCGTAGTTTTTAGAAAAGTGATGAGAAACTTGCATGGAATTACGGCACTTGGAAAATTTAGGTCAAGGTGACCATTCATCAAGGAGTTACCTTCATCATATTCAACTTTATTTTTAGGAAAAAGGTTGATTGTTAGTAGCAGAAGACCAGCAGGCTCTGTATTTACTTCCTGATAACACTTTAATTTTTACTTGTGATCATGATGCAGCTCATCTAAGTGTAAGTGTATCATGTGCTGCCTTTTGATAATCGTCTCTGTCTCCTAGTTTAATTACCCATCAGGTCCTTCAGTCCTTCTGATCTGCATTCTGCTGGAGGGTTTTCAAACCCAGTGAAGTTTACAGAGGTCTAAGGCAGGGTGCTGGTGACAAAGCCAGACCTCTTGTTACATGATACGCATATGAAAGATCACCACATTTAAATAAGGTGATAAGGCTGCCCCCAAATCTTCACCATCTTTGAGCAAATTGTAATACTTCTCTCTTCAACAAAGCCTTCATTTTATATGTGTGGTTTAATTTCTACTCCACCTTCCCTATGCAGAGGGGGGATTTGACAATGGAGCAAATAGGAGAGCTTCAAACAAATCCGGTATGAAATTGCATTTCCAAACAAAAGAGGGAGAGCAGCTACCCAGCTGATGTACAGTAGCACAGAGCATTTAGGTGGCCAGTGCATCTAGACCAAAACTTCTAGGTTTTAAAAACAAATCAGAAACCTTGAGCATATACTGGTTTGGAATACCCTTAATGCAGATTTGTTTGTGGTTTTTATTGACTACCTGCATGTCTGGGCTCATTTTATAACTGTGTAATACCAGTACACGTCTAGGCATTGATTGTGCTTTATGCTTAAAATAAAGATTAGATTTTGAATTATTTCCTAAAGTTTTTGAACAAAACAAATAATAACCTGCAAATTCAGCCTCCTTTTATTTTGAGGCGGGGATTCTTTTACTTCTTTGCATTGCTGGTTACTATATTGATTCTTGGTGACAAATAGAGCTGTAAGAAACTTTTGCTCCAAGCAAGTTAAAAAATAGCATCAAAGAAAAAATATTAAGTGCTAACAGGAGCCAGTTTGCATGTCTTAACACATCCTTGTTGGGAGTAGGAACGAAATCCCAAATTTGTCACTGTGCATTTGTTTACACTAATGTGTTACTGCTTAATCACTCCACCATCCCTCTCCCTCATAAACACCCCCATCTGCCTGTAGAAAGAGTCCAGCTTAGCAAGGCTGATCGTTTATGATATTAGAAATTAGGAAGGGAGTGGGGAAGAGGAGAGGGCAAAAAGAAAAAAGGGAAATAAAGCTTTTCTTCTGTCCTTATGATCCAGGAGTGAGTGATTCAGGGGGTTGTTAACTGCTCTGTTTAATGCTCACTAGGGGCTACAGCTGGTGCTCGAGCATTTAGATTTTGAGAGGATGAGTGTCCAGCCTGCTGGAGGATAAGATGACTCTCTGTGTGCTGGATATGATCTATCCTTCGAGGGGAAATAGTTTCAATCACAAAACGCTTGTGCTTTTAGGTATGTGAGGTGTGAAGTTTCTGTAAGAGATCCTGTAGCATTTTTCTCCCATACAAAAAGTTTTCTTGCTTTTTATATGACTTCAGTTAAATCCCTGAAGGGCCAGAGGGAGGATCTGTTTTTTTCCTGAATTCTGTTGGTTTTAAGTTGGGCCTATCAAAGTAACTTTACAGAAGAAAATTAAGCAGATATGAGGCCAGGGTTGCTTGAAAAAAGAAATTAAAGTCTGTTCTTTATCTTAGACGGCTTGTGCAACTTACTTCATATTAACTGCATCCTTTTAGATGTGTTAGGCTGACAGTGCTGGGAAATTAGCCCAGGCCTTCTGACTTCTGGTAGTTTCCCTGACTGCTGGACTACGAACTGGCATGACAGATTGCATCCAGCACAGTAGGCTGCAGAAAGTAGTTAATGGAAAATAGACTGCTTTGATGTTCACTTCTGGTGGGCTGATCCTCTGGTTTAAAGGCTAAACATCCATTGTCCTCAGTAGGAGTTTTCTTTATGAAAAAACTTTCACAAAATCTGTAATTTCCATTTTGTTTTCTGAGACTGTGGTTTGCTCTATTTCTACATTCAGTAGCCAGCAAATATTTTCAAGAGTGATTTGTAATTTTCGAGTCTCTAACTTCAGAGGCCACAGACATGGCCTTATTTCTCAGAAATAAGCTGAGCATTTGTCCTCTCCTGCAAAAGCAGATGTCTCTAAAGTATTTCCATCAGAGCACCAGGAACGAAGGCACCTAAACCCACTGCCTACTTTGCTGGAAAATGGGGCTAAGCAGTGCAGAGATGCACCTTAGAAAACAGGCTCAGCTAGAATTAAAATGGGGAGGAGGGCGAGGAGAGTGAGAGCAAATACAGTAACAGCCTATGATTAGAAATCTTAACAATGACAGTGAGTTCTGTTTAATTCCTAACTGCTTAAAAGCAGGCCTGGGGAAATGCTCTGCTTAGAAATGTCATGGAAAGCGCAGCTGGTCCATAGGCTTTATCTTGAAAAGCAAAGGATCTTTCCCATTTTGCAGTAACGCTGCCATTTACTGGGCCATACCACTAGCAATTTGCAACAATGGGAGGGAAAAAAGCTGCCATTTGACCTAGAATGCAATTTTCAACTAATTAATAAAGTGACCATTAGTGCCCGAGGGGATAATAACAGGAATAAGAACAAATTACTGTGGGGTGCAAAGGAGGCTTGGGCATTGTATTGCAAATTTCTTATGGCACTATTCTTTTTTTTTCCCCCTCACTAATACTTTTAAAGTGCCCCCACTCAACACTTGCTCCTTGTAGGACCCTTGCAAACCACATAAGAATTAGCCCTTCAAAGATCAATCAGGATCTAATTGTTGTTAACAAAGTGCCACCTGGAGAGAAATGTTACAATATACCTTCATTACAAAGCATTCAATCTCTCTCACACTCACAAGTCCTGGCTACAGTACAGACAAAAAGAAGCAGTTGCTAGCATTAAGATCAGGCACCTGCAATTGCTTGTAAGACACTGCCAGTCCCTGCACAAATATGCTCCTAACATTGCATGAGCCTTGTTAGAACTGCTCTGTTTATGCTTCTTCAGAACAAGTTTTGCTGGGATCTCTCTATTTGCACCTCTCTAACCTGTCACTGGAGCCCTCATATTGGTGGGGACGTCAGGAGAAGAAGCTACACCATTTGCCTTGCTTTTTCAGGATGTGCTCTAGGATATGCTCTCGGTAAAGACTCTTCTGTACTTTATGGCCCCTGCTCTCAGAGCCCCCCAAGGCAAACGTTCAGGGAGCCTCCAGTGAATTGACAATGCCCTGGTTTCATTTCTCTGCCTGAAGGAGATTTTACTTGTGGGTGTAGCACATCCACTACAGGTCCTGCCTGTGGTTGCACTTTGCAGCTCGAGTGGTTAGAATTGAAGACAAGACCCACCGGTGTCTGTCACTTAATGCCTGGACATGATTGTGGCTGTGTGCCCACAGAAGCTGAAGTCAAACGATGTTACTCGTCTGTCCTGAAAATTTCCAGTGGGCTGTCTTACAGCAAATTGAAAACTACTGTCCACAGACTCTCTTTGCTCATGCCTTGTTTACAAAGTCAGGGAGTCGGCTTGAGTGAGAGCTGACCTCCCCAGGAGACTAAAAACAAGCACTAGTTTTTGATCAGTTAATCTCTCTGCTGTGGCCAGCACAAAGAAGGGACAGACACTGGTAGCTGGAAGCAGGTGAGGGAACACAGAACCTTCCCTTCCCTTTAGGGGAAGGACCTGCTCCACATTAAGGTGACACCAGTCTTGCTTCCCAAAAGCATTTTATAAAACCTGTTTGTGTTTTATTTTTTAAGCAATGGGAGATACAGAATCATGGAACAGCCGAGGTTTAAAGTGGCCTTGTAAAATCACCTGACCCAACCTTCCATGGGAGAAAGAGCCCAGATGAGGTTATTTAGCACCTTGTCTAATCACATCTTGAAAACCTCCAGTGATGAGGACCCTACCACATCCCCGCAGAGGTTGTTCAGTGAATGATTGTTCTCATAATAAAGAATTTATTTACTATATTGAGATGAAACCTCTCCTGATGCAACTTATGCCCCTTGTCCCTTGTCTTCTCCACATGGCTCCTTGTGAACAGAGAGCCTCTGTCCTCTTTGTAGCTGTGCTTTAAGTACTGGAATACTGTGTTGAGGCTCTCCCTGAGCCTTCTCTTCTCCAGAGAGGAAAGACTTCACTCCTTCAGCCTTTTCTCATAGTGCAAGTTTCCAGCCTTTTGATGAACTTCATGAATTCCTTTGGATCCTTTCCAGTCTTTCAGTGAAAGACTCTTTTTGTCCTCTTTCTTGAGCAATGAGGGCCAGAGCTGGACACAGTACTCCAGGTGTGGCCTGACAAGTGCTGCACAGGGTGGGGTGACTGTGTCTCTATCTCTGCTAGCAATGCTCCTGCAGGGGCAGCCCAGGATCCAATCTGCCCTTGTTGCTGCTGCAGCATTCTGCTGACTGCTGTTCAGCTTGCTGTCACCAGGACCCCCAGGTCCCTTCCAGCAAGGCTGCACCCCTGCCACACAGATCCTGGTCTGTACAGGACACCTCAGTTGTGTTGCCCCAGGTGCAGGACTTGGCTCTTCTGTTTGTTAAACTTCATACTCCTTTTGCTATCCCAGTTTTCCATTCTGTCTAGGTGTTTCTGTAAGATGTGTCCCCTGTCTGACATGTCCATCTCACCCCTCAGTTTAGTGTCATCAGCGATACAGATTAACTTTTGACAAGTAGGTGCCTTACATTAGAAATGATGGCTTCAGGGAGTCAGAATGAAGGCGGGGCATAGGGGAGAGAGAGAACTTTTATTTCAGTCAACATGAATGTCCTGCTCATTCTGAGGATCAGGAAGTTGGAGAGTGAAGGAGAGGTGGAAGCAATCTCCCCTCTTTCTGTTCCTTGCTCAGATTACCCATCTGTTCAAGTCCTTATCCATACTGCTTCAGAGAACTGAGGGACTCACTAGAAGGGAATGCTCAGGTACCTTGGCCAGGCTGATTCCTTAACAGATGGACATGGAGGCAGGAACTTCTGGAGATCTACAAAATGTTAACAGCCTTTGGCTGCTTGTTTTCCTAGAAAAACTACCTCTGTCCAGAAATAGCACACTCAGGGCCTATTTTGTTGGATAAATAATCCCAATGCCCAACTTGCCTCATATTTTGGAACATATGTAGTGCAAATACAGAATTTTTTTTTTTTTTTACTCATAAAAAGCACATTATATAAAACCAAACCAATCCTTCTGGATCCTGAAAGACTTCATTTGTTAAATGTCATTCCAAATGTTCTTAACTGGCAGATACTGGCTGTATGTGCTCACCCTGCAGCTGTTTTGCAAACAGTCAGCATTATTGCTGCAATTAAAGCACATGCTTTGGATTTTTCATTTTGACTTTGGCTATCGCTGACTATCTTCAGCTTCCATGTAAGAAGACTGTTCATCATAAAGGATCTGCACTGCTTTAACCTTGATGAGGATTTGCCAGAGGACAAAATGGTGATTATTCAAATACAGTCTTAGGTGCAATTGGGACAGTGAAGCTGCACCAAAATATTAAGTACAGGTAGTGGAGGAAAGGAACGAAGCATCCCCTATGACTGGAAGACCGTTCCCCAAAGAGCACTAAAAGAGATGGGCTTGCAAGAGCACAGTCCCAGACTTGCAGATTGCCTTCTTGATGCTGAAAGTCATTGATGGCATAAAGCATAACACAGCCCAGAGCATAAAATGGTCACCTCCCAGCAGTTTGGCATCCTTGTGCTTCAAATTAATAAAAATTGGCTTAGCTACTCAGTCTTCTCAGGCTGAAAGTGTTCTTGAGTGGCTTTGCTGGAGTTGCAGTGCTTGCCACTGGAAGACAGTAACAAGAGCACATGTTTGGGATGCCTCGCTCCTTATGCAGCAATCTGCAGTTTGTGTGTGTCTGTCCACTCACTGACACACACTGTTCATTAGGGAGTTCTCACTGAACGCACGTTTTCAGAGTTGATGGGTATCTAATTCATTCTGCTATAAGAGGGTTCAGTCTAATCATTAGGATGGGGGTCACAGTTAGGAAACCTGATTGACTCCCCTGCATCTTCCTAGATCTGTCATTTCCTAGCTCTATGATCTTGCTCAAGATATACCAGAATCTTGTGACACTCATTGTCATCAGCTGGAGCACAGCCTGCTATCATTAGAAGTTTCTAGGAAGCTTAGAGACATGGAAGTGATTGCCACCCCTGCATGGCCACTAAATGGGTAGAATATTACCCCAATAACTCCGTAGTGCTGAGGCCAGATACTCAGCTGTGCAAAACTAGGAGCCACTTGAAAATATCAGCAGTTGGCTCCCTGTGCATTCGCCTCTCAGAGAGATTGTAGTTTGAAGAAAGGCAGGAGATCCTTGTGTGAATTGGGCTATACAACTGCAGAGCATCTGGATAAAGCTCCTGAGAAGAAACTGTGAATAAACTGGAGGATGTACAGGGGGTTATCCAGGCTGCAAATCTCTGACCAAATTCATGCTTTCCAAAGAAAGGCACAGGGAGCAGAGATGGAAGCATTTGCCATTTCCAAAACAGCTTGGCAGTCCCCCAGGACTGCAGACAGGCTTCACTGGAGGGTCTGTTCTTCTGCTGACACAAGAGATGGATGTACATACAAGTCCCATTAGCATTGAAGGGAGGTGCCTGCTAAACTTTCCCACGCACTAGCAGAGGAAAAGGCTTCTAAAGGTATCTTACGAGGTAGCAGAAGGCTGTGGCTGCACATGTTGCCTTTCTTTAATATCTGCCTGCGGTACAGCTGTACACTTACATCATTTGGATGTATCTACTTGACATCTTGCTGTCTGTCACAAAGAGGCACTTTGGAGCCATGCAGCATGCTTGCCCATTATCCTCAGTGCAAGTCTATAAATATACAACTTGTGTGTAACCTGTTTGCATACTGATTCTCTGGGTCCCAGATCAATCTGTTGTTGATTCCAAGGACTACTGTCTCCTTTGATTACTATTTTTTATTGAATGTTTGTCAGCAGGAATATATGTTTTATTTTTTTTTCCTTTTGTGGCTGTTTTTCTGTCTTTTGTAGCAAGCATTAAAGTTTATTTTGGGCTGAGGAAAGTTATGCCCTTTGTGACAATGTGTTGTGGGTTTTTTTTGTGGGGTATTTGGGTGCATTTTGTTGGGGGAGGGATAGAAGGAGTAAAAGAAAAAGCTGTAGAAATAGTGGAACTGGAGATCTAGACTCCTAGAAGGTGGCAATCTGTTAATTAGTGTTCTTGGGAAAACCTGTCTGTGATGAAAATAAAGCCCCATCGTTAAAACGCAGTGCATTTTCCTTTTCTGCCCCTGAATGTTGTTAACAATGTTGCACTCTGGTTAAGTAAAAATCTAAAACTGCAGTGAAGTGTTAGTAATCGGTTCCTGAGCAGATTCCCTAATGCTATTCACTTTTCCCTGCTAATCTTCCTGTGTGAGTTATAACAATGCAGCACCAAATGAGAAGGAAATGTCAGGTTATGTTTCAGGGCCAGCCTCCTGCCCACCCTCCATCTGTGCTGATGTCAGTGCTTATTGGAACATATGCTGCCTGTTGCTCACTGACCATCTGTTAGCTGAGCTGATGAAGTGTTCCCGTTGCTGGGACAACCCGGCCCTTGATTGCCAGTGGCACCGCAAACATTTTCCGCTCAGGTTTCACTTTTATCTGTGCTCTGGAATGGCAGCTCTGCCATGGTAGGGGTTACCCCATCCCTGCGTTTTCCCTCGACCTGGGCAGGGTGCGCAGTCAAAATTCAAGGAGCAAGTTTTGGGGCAAATTACTAACAGGCTGCAGCAGAGCTAATGTGCCTGTGAATTAACTGTTGGCATTACAGCTCGGACACAGGGGCAGGCATCCTTTCCAGTGGGAGCCCAGGGTTGAGGGAGCATGTCTGGTAGTTGTTAGAAAGTTTTTGTGATGAGGCTGTGACTGGCATCATGCAGAAACACCCATAGCTCTGAAGACATGCAAGGCTACTGAGGGGCTTTTGGAGCCAAGCAAAAGGCAAGGGATGGGCTACATTCCCCTTGGTTAAGAGTTACTTGTTCTGAGACTTGTGCATGTTGTAGTTGTGCCTGACAGCCACAAATCTTTTGGACATGACTGAATCCAAATGTAACCATTTTTTTATGGCGTGGGCCTCAGTTTAAGCCATAGCGGTGATAAAACCATTTGCCTGCACGCAGCCTTTTAGCAGCTCTGTCTGGTGAGCTTTCCCCCTCTCTTAAAAATGTCTACAAACATTAATCAATCCTCATGACAAGCCTGTGGGGCTGGCAGGTGGTATTCCCACTTTACAGAGGGAGAAACAAGTGTGAGAGCTGGCACGAGACGCGCGGCATGCCCACCTCCCAGCCTCGCCTGCTGAGATCACTAGACCAGATTGCCCTTCATTAGACACCAAGAGCCCCAGCTCTGCCACGGTGCCAAGAGGAGCTGCATTCCAGACACGAGGGCTGAGAAGACTCTGCCCTGTAGTTCCTTCCATCTTATGTGTGAAGGGAATAGAGCAGCATCTGATAAATGGATGCTGCTGATGAAGCTGACCACGATAGACAGGGTGAAATGTGACAGCCATTAGGATATAGCAAGTCTGGATGCTTGGGAATGTTAAATGCTCTGAAGTTGTGAAATGCCTTGGTCTTTCACTTTCTGTGTTGGTATTCTTCAGTGTTTTCCTCACTGACCCTGGGGTATTGGTTCCTAGGTGACAGCAGTCCCTTACCTGGTCTCTCAGCCCAAGCGTTGGAACTGAAGACTATCCCATCATCCTTCTATTTTTCTCATTTCCCTTCCCCCCAACCTTGCCTCTTTCAAGTTTTCTTGGAAAAAAAAAATCTTTTCTCAGATATATTGTCCCTTTGCAGTCCCTAGCTTGCAAAAGCAAACTTTTCAGCCTTTCATCCAGCCTATCCTTTCTGTTTCCTACCTCAATTCAGTCATTCCTGTAGCCTGGCCAGTCAGCTGTACTCTGGCTTGTTATTCTACCAGCTCCTCTTACTTCTCATGCTTCTAAAATACTCTTTTCTTCTGTTCCTAGCACAAAAAATCCTCTTCGCATTTTTGAATGCATCCTGTCAGGTATCTATACCATCTTTTCATAAGGCTAAATTATAAGTTTTTTTCAGAAAAAAAAGCTCTTTTTTTTTCATCCTATGCATCAATTATTGCTTTAATTAAATGACTGAATAGTACAATAATGTTGTGTGCTCAGAGACTACATGACGTGTGGTAGAGCTGGATAAGATATGATCCATTCTGACATAATCCTAGGTGTTAATAACAATGTACAATTTCAGCAAATGTTGCTATTTCAGGATGTTCTGGCAGAACAGGCTGGTTTTACTCACCCCGGGGACAAGCACATGAACAAATTACCACAAAGCCAGCAAGGGTGGGGATTTACATTGCCTCATCTGCTTTGTGGTGAGTGCCTGAGTGTTGGGTCTTATTCTGTGGCACGTGTGAGGTAGTGCCCTGTGCTTGTGTCGAGCTGCAAGCTGGGTCTCTTACCTTGCCTTTATTGTGGGTATGATAAAAGCATTTATCTGCAGCTTATCACAATTACCACAATGTAGCCTGAGCGCTCTGAATTCAAACCCTCTCTTGTGGCAACTTGTTTCATGCCAATCTGCTTTTAAATCCACTTTGGTGTCCTTGTTTGTTGCCAGAATGGTGCAAATGTGCCAGCATGTAGATGAAAATTGGGCCGATCTTTTCTCCTCTCCAAGAGTGTCATAGAGCTTGGGAGTTTTGGTATCTTTACAGACCTAGACAACTCTGCATTTTGAATCAAAACAACACAGAATTCAACACTTTGGTTCAAGATTTGACAGCTTGATTTTCCCTGCATCCAAAAATGTGAAGGAAAACTGATATCATAAGCCATTGTAAGTCCAGCCCCCAGCAGGATTTGTAGCTCCCAACTGAAAGTGCTATTTTTACCCAGGGCAGGACTGCGCATTTTGTGCAGTTTTTAGGCCTAGATTAAATGGTGTCACTGCTTTCTACACCTGCTGAGAAGATAGATTATGCTGTGGCTTAACTGAGTGCTATTTGAACAGTGAGGATGGTCAATTAAAGGGCTTTGAAGCCTTGAGATGCTACTAACAAGGTGAGATGAGGCATCTAAGTGTACTTTACCAGAAATGTGCAATGTTTGTGCATTTCTAGTAGCAGCCAAGGCTCATGCTGAAGCTCCAGACAGCAATTCCCTTGCTGCCATCATGGGCACCTATGGAATGATTACTGTCCTCCTCTTAAGCAATGCTGGAGGTCCCTGGTACTGTGCCTGTTTACAGCACTGGAAGGCAAATTGTAGACATCTTCTTGCAAGCACAGGTACAGGGGTCTGAGGCGCACACAGCCTCGGCCTGCAGAAGGCAGGGAGTGGTTATAAATTGCCTGTCTGATGTTGCTTAGGCAGGTGTATCAGAGCCAGTTACAGCAGCACTGTTGGGCTGCTAGGGAAGTTCATCAGTCAGGCAATGTTAGAGAATTACAATGTTAGAAAATTAGAGAAATACTGATTTTTGCCAGCCAAGAACCTGATCTCTGCTGTGGCTGGAGTGTCAGGCATTCAGAGCTCTGCCTAATCACAGCTTTAACACATTTCCTGAATCTTGTTGTCTGGGTCCTGTAAGAACAATAAATGCTTGCACTTCTGTGCTCTAAGGTTGGTAGTGAGGGGCTGTTTTGTGTGCTTTTGTGAAAAAATCCCATCCTCACTACGGTGCTGGGGGCAGGCTGCCACCGATACCAGTCGCGTGAGGATTTGCTCTGCGCTGCCTGGGAGAGATCTGGAGATCACTCTCTGCACAAATTAATTAAAAGATGCCTTAGGTAGGTGTCCAGCCGGCACAGAAGGAACCCAGCTCCGTTACTAGTCTGCAATCCCCAGTTTTCCAGCTGTCACTATGTAATACGGTCTCCCCCTCACGTAATTCCTTCCTGTAGTCCAATAGAAGTCCTTTAAAGAAGAAAAAAAGAAAGAAAGAGGAACAACAAGCAAGTAATCCTGTCATACGATCTGCCCCAGTAGTTTGGGGCCTGTTTCTCTTTCAGGGGCTGTGAGCATGCTTTGAGGTGCACAATAGAGATGCCTTCTCCATTGACTGGGGAGCTCAATGAGCCAAACTGGGCAGCGGCCCCGGGAACAGCAGCAGCAGCAGTGGTGCAGCGCAGTAAAGGCCCAACTGTTAACTGATTTAACACTCTGCCAGCTGCAGTCCCTGAGCTCTGAGAGGAGCGGCGGGCCTTTGAATATTACCTTTCAGCCAATTAGACATATGTCACTTCATAAAACCTCTCGTGTGCGCTCCCGTCGAGGGCAGGATCTGCTGGGGAGAAGGAGGGACCTGTGTTACCTGCAGCCCGCCCGGCTCACCATCCCTCCCTCCAGGAGGAATTTCTAGTTGTTTCTGGCATTATTTTCAGCACTCATGCAAGCTCCTGGAGAGGGGTATGAGGGAAAAAGAATGATTCTCAGAGCTCCAGGAGTTTTCCAGACAGTCTTATAGGCTGCCTGGGAGAGTAGGCTTGTACAGCAAATGTGGATTTGGGTCATTAGATTGAAATGAGACCTCTTTCATCCCCAGAACACTGAGTTGGTTAACTCATCATCATCTGACTCTGCCTGAGTTTGCTTCCCATATAAAAAACCCTGATCTCAAAGCAGCCCTGGATTCAGGTGAAGCAAATGAGTATGCAGATATCAAAAGACTGCAGGTGCTGAATGTAAAAACTTAGCCTAACAATCAATTTCACCAAAAAAAAGGTCCATAACGTTGTCACTAGTGAGCTGCAACTCAGGGAGAGCACTGGAAGCTGTCTCCTTTGTCCAAAGGAGATGCAGCAGCAGCCGCTGTACCACTGAGTCAGCCAACACAGCCAGGGTCTGCAGGGGTGGGGGGTACATGGGACATGAATGTCATGCATGCTTATTTTCAGAATTAGTGTGGAAGGAAAAAGTGTTTATCTGGGTCAAAGAAGTGATATACCACTTTTTACTCCTTCAGATTAATTGAATATTTTTATTACAGTAAGGCTGAAATCCTTATTTCAGTCATGTCAGTTTCTTTATGCTCCTTATTTTAAAATACTCAACGCAATATTAAAAGGCATATTAATTCATTATAAAATATGGCAGATTATGGTAAGTTTTTAAAACAAAATATTTATTAAAATATGTTTAAAATAATTTGATTACAAAAGCCAATTTACTTAAATAACACATGAATTGAAGCTAAGAAGTTGTGACAAAATTAATAAAATTAAAAGGAATTTTTTTTGCATAGCAATGTAAAAATCAAAGCATCCTGGAGATGGGGGCTCTAATGGGCAGAAAAACATTTACTTTAAAATCCTGACCTGAAGCTTTCATCTGGCACTTGTTGCTGACGCTGTTGATGAACAGAAATGAGTGGGCCAGAGCTCTGTGAAGAATGCTTGTTTTTCCCACCGGAGATGAGAGACCTTCATGGGGTTTGCACACTATCAGAGCTCAATAAGAAACTGTGTGTGGCATGCAAGAAAAGAGGGAAATGGGGGACGGTTTTGCTTCTGTAACTTGGGAGAGAAGTGCTGGAACTAAGGCTGGTCTCTGAATGAGTGTGAGCAATTTATTCAGCTTTGGCTTTTGGTTTTTTGTTTTCTTCCTCAGTCCCTTCAATCATCTTTACAGTAGGATGTTCTCTGCTTTAAACTTTCAGTGCTTAGTAATCTGGCAGCAGTGATTGTCAAGGGCAATTAGACAAGATGGATTTTGAGGTGATCCAAATGTGCAGGAGTAGACTTCAGGTATTCAGTCCCTTTCACACATGAAGAAAGCCCTGATCTTAGTTTTTGAAAAAGAACTCTTCCAAAAAACTCTTCCCTTGCAGTGTTTTGACCAGCTTCAGGCGGTGATGACAGGATTATGGAGTGGTAATATATAGGCTGAAATGAGAAGCTATTTGGAAGATCTCACGATTGCAGTCAGACAAATAATTTAAGCCAGCATAAGTTGTCAGTATTGATGAAAGCAGTAGATCCACACTTCCTCTGCTTCTGACTGCTTGTTCTCACCATTGTGCTATTCTCTTCCTTTCACAGTACTTTTAATAGCCTAATGATGAACTGGAGCAGATGCAGCTGGAGCTGGGAGAGGACAAGGGTGTACCTGAATCTACTTTCCCCAGTCTAATTCATTGCAGGACTACACAAGTCCTTGTTTCAGTAGGCAGGACAAGGTACCACCAGGATGGACAGTGACATCCAGGACATGGAGAGAGCAGGACCACTTTTTCCCTGTGTTAGCACTATCTTGTTGTCTCCACTGAAGTTTATTCAATTTCCATTTAACAAGGACAGTTTCCCATTCTTAGCAGCTGGATCACCTTTCAAAAGAAGAGAGTTGAGGCCATCTTACAAAGCACAAGTGTCTTGTCCAGCCAACATCTGGTGAGCCGAGGTCAGGCATTTCTCTTGCTGATGGTTCCTGTGGTCAAAATTCTTCTGAAGCTCCTTGCAGGTGTTGCTGCCTCTAGACTTTGTTTAGATGTGAAAGCTTCCTCAGTGGGATAGTTCAGTGCTGCCAAACATGTTTTTGTTGACGACCTTCACTTTATCAGCATACATAGTTCTTGGGTTAAAAAGGGACTCTGAGCACAAGTAGGGAACTGTAATTTTAAATATACCATAATAAACAAGATTATATTTTCCTCCTGTGGAATCATGTCAGATATTTGCTTCACAGGTCTTGTATAACATGATTTTTCTCTTTTTTAATCTTTCCCTGCCAAATCTTCACTGAAATGGTCTTGCAAACTGTGCTTTTTCACCATCAGTCTTTTACTCGGTATAGCTTGGAACTTGCATATCTCTGTGCATTTGAATCCATTACTAATACATAAGCATTCATCAATTTGGCAGGAATGGGCATTACACATCTGTAATTCATAAGCTTCAAGACAGTTTTGGGTGATGATGATTCAAGCATCCACTGAATGTCCAAATTCCCTTTGGCATCAGTTGTCCAGCCATAACTTGCTGGATCCAGCAGAGTGGGTTCACATTGCAGGAATCATCTCCAAATTCCTGCTTAATGGTTTGCATGCAGTTCATGCTGGAATTAGCAATCTTTGCATGGGGGAAGCTGGCTGGAGTCGATTTCATCCCTTTTGGCAGGGAAGGATTGATAATGGCATCAGTCGTTGCACTTTTAGGGACAAACAGATGGCATGTGAATTCTTGTAATTTCTGAAAGAAGCCTGATGAAAGCTCCCAGGGTTGTCCAAACACTGAGAAGTTATATTGATAATGGCATTTTCTTTGCATGAGTTCTAGGGCTCCCAGTTTTCCTTTGTCTGAAAAAAACACCAACAGCACTGCATCCCCAGAAGACGTGCAGGCCAATCAGTGCCCTGCGTGCCTCAGTCCCGGGGGAGCTCGCTATTATATCGCTGTCAGTGAGTGATGCTTTGTGTCTGTTTTCTGACTTTCTCATGCATTAGCCAAGATCTATAATTCTGCTGGGTTTTGCCCATTGTTTGAGCGTGCAGTGTAACACGCATCTTCCTTCTTTGAGAATTCCTGTTTTCTTGTGGTGGTCTCTGATTAGGAAGAGAGAGAGGATCACAGTGGAATTGAGATGTACTTTACTGTCATGATTTACACAGACACACACACACCATCTTTAAAGGAAGAATTTCATGAGGTTTGACTTGCTGATGGGACAAGAGAAAAATTTGTCTCTAATTTGGATTTCATGTCCTGCAGTTGTGTCTTTGAAATATTTGTGGGTAGTGGATCCCCTTGGATTTCTTGGTACCTCTTGTTGTTATTGTCTGGTAAATGCTTGACAATGTTTTAACTTTATGACTTTCTGCACCTTTGTATAGTTCAAATGAGCAGAGATGCCTTGTTAACACCACTCAGCCTTTGGACAAGTCTTTGTTAATAACACAGACAGATGGGATAGTGATGGTTTCAGGGGGGCTTTGGTGGATTGCTTTTTTTTTCCCATCTGACTAAATAAACTAAGTCTTAGTCAAAGAGGTTTATCCGTTGCTCTGTTCTTGCTGATGGGCTTAAGTCTTCCTTCTATCCTGTTAGCATTGTATGAAGAAGCCATGTGCGTTCGACTTAATTCAGTTCTGAGGACTGAAAAGGCCACAGCTCACTCTCACTGCGTACTTTGATGTCTGCTGTCCTCTGTAAAACTGCTCTACACAGCACCACTTGGATGCCTATTGATTTTTACTTGGTTGCTTTCAGCTCGGTGTTCAGCACTAAATTATCTTTGGCAAGCATATCCATCAACAAGTTGTCTAGATACATGATTTGTTTTCCCTTTGTCACCCTGACTGATACACACCTCGTGTCTCCTTCAAACCTGGTCCTTTGGGCTCCAAATGTTTTGTTTCTCAGCTGAACGATTATTTATTGGTTTATATTTTTTCTCTTTCAATAGAACCACTCTTGTTTTGAGATAAAAGTTGCAATCATATCTGGATTCACAAAGTCATTTGGTGAAAAATGCGAAGATCACTTGGTATGCAAAAGGGTTTTTCCTGTGAAATATTCAAAATTTGGATTATCCATTTGGTATTTTTCAGTGCTGTTATTTCGGTTGCCTTTGCTTGAAAGTAAAATAGCAACACCACCAGAAATTAGTGAACTCTTGCAGCCACAGTTTCTCTACTGAAAATGGCAAGGACCCTGGTTCTTTGTAATGTTCCTTACCTGTGTATCAGCACATGGTGTATTACATCGTACAGGCGATTGCTGGCCCTCTGTCTTGTCTAGAATTTGAGGTGGGGGGAATGTCTGGGGGATCTGTGGGTTTTAAGTTTTGTGCTTCTTTTCTTTTCGAAGACAAATTCATACTACTTGGATCCTGGTTTTTTCTTTTTCTAGAAGTGTCTCCCTTTGCAGCCATTGCTGATTGAACTCTTTTACCCAATGACACCTCAAAAGATCTATTTTTGGCCATGGTTATTCATACTTTTCATAATCCTGAATATGTGATGCTTCACTTTTGTTCAAGCTTCAGGCAGCATCCTGAAACAGAATCTGGATGCAGATTTAGGCAGCTTTCAGAAGAGTATTTTCAAATGAACAGACAAGTGTGACTTTAGCTTAGAGCTTGGCATTCCAAAATTGTGAAGTGTGTGCGCTTTCTGTGTTGTTTCAGAAACACTGACTCCTCCTCTCTCCACTGCTTACTTTCACTGTTGTAACAAATTTGCAATAAAAGATGTGTATAGGGGGCAGCAGCAAAGTTCACTGTCATGTAAACATAAAGAGAATGAGCACATGTATAACGAAAACTGACGTTGTTGGCATCCAGTTTTCATTTATTTGGTTGCCATCTTGGAAAAGCTAACCAGAATTGACAGCAGTAATTTGTCATCAAACTGCTAAAACATGTAGATAAGTTCTGTAACAATAGCCGAACCAAAGGGATAATGAAAAGTCTGATGATTCATATAAAAATAAAATATAATAAATCCATCCTAACTCAAAATTTGGCCCCTTGAATTATACCACTTAATTACCAGAGTCATCGATTAAGAAGAAAAGTGCTCTATTTCCACCTCAGAGAACACTCAAACAGGAACAGGAAGAGGAATACAGATATTCTTTACACTATCCCTGACTTCCCTGAACCACACAGAGGGGGTGAAATTTTAGCAAAAAGGCAGCATTCGACAACTCAGTAAGATGCAACAGCAAAATAATGCTGATTTCCGTCAGAACAAATTGCTTCCATTCAATGCTTTGTTTTATTCAACTCACATAAATTTCTGATATTATTTTTCTGTCTCCCCTTTAGAACCAGACAGACAACTCCCCTGGATTTTCATATATATATATATATTCTTGAAAACTGAAATCTTTCCATTCATTCTTTACTATCTCTGTAATAAGAAGCGACTAGATGGATCTGGACCAGAAAATTGTTGAAATGGACATGTTCCTGGGAAGCATTTCATCTATAACAAAACAACTTACTTGGCAAAAATTTATGTCCTTACAAATGCCCTCATTAGGCCCTGAGAGCAGTATTTGGTAGTGCCATAAATGAAATAAATATTACCCTCAGAAAGCAAATTGTATTTGTTAATAACTGTATTTGTTAATACAGTTCTCCCACTCACCTTTCCTTGGTCACCTGCATTTGGATTAACGAGTGGACAAACATACAAAACTAAATAATCTGATTAATAAGACAGATTGCCTGTATAATGCTTTGTATTTTTGCTTTGATTTGGATGTTTTAAAAGGCCCATAATGAACAAGTCAGGGAAACTTGACAATCATCCACCTAAGAAAATTAGTTAAAAATTTAAGGCAAGGAATTCATGGCAAGAGTAGAGGAACTGGGGAAACATGATGCCAGCAGGATTTCTCCTTTGTGTTTGTACACTCTGATGTTTAATAAAATGTTGGCTCTAGTCAAGGGTTTTCCCCATGACTGAGAAATTTGTGATATCTCCCCATACAGATTCCCCACATGTAGTAAGTTTTAGCATTTGCTGGGGACTTGTCTTCAGTGAGGCCACAAACAGGACCACCTTCCTCAACCCAAGTGTCTGTTTACATGAGATTTGTAGGAATTTAATAACTCGTAGTATAATTTCAACTTCCATCAAGCCTGGTGGAGAGTGGCGAGTTAACTTGAAGGCCATTAAGAGAGTTGAGTGTACATGAAGATAAGCAAACATGCAGAAAAATTATTGAAAAAAACCTCTTTTTGTAGTAAACTTGGCTTTAAATGGTTGTTAAACATCAAGCTCTTATCTCTGTGCAATAATATTCCATACTCCTAGTGCCTTTGTTGCATTCATGAATCCTTGATGCTTTGGGCAATTTCTTATCTGCTGATTCCATTTAGGAATCTGATGTGAAGGTCACTTTTTCTAACAGCTTATTTCCTTTGAAAATTTAGGCAGGTACAATGAACATAGACATAGGTCTCCAAATGTGAGGTTTTGTTCTATTTCAAATAAGCTCTGCATGCTTGAAACCCTTGGTCATTCTTGCCTTTTTTTTCCCCTATGTCTTGGAAAACTTGAGAGTCAAACACAGGTACTGTATCTGTCTTAGAGCAGAAAAATTAAGGTAATTAGCCAAAGCAACCATTCAGTCTGTGCAAAGAAGAGCTGAGGAAAATAGGAGGAATTTCTCACCATGAAAGAAGTAATTGAAGTTACCTCCATACTCTCAGTAACTGCTGTCAACTTGAGAATTTTGCCACATGCAAACCAAAAAGAACAATGCCCAAGCAAAAGGAAAAGGGAAAACAAGGCATTTAAGACTATCCCAGAGGAGATTAGATGAAGATCCCACTACAGGAACTCTTGACACTCCAGCTGAAAGCTTAAGAGACTGCCCTGAATGAGACATGTCAGAAAGCAGAGTTAACAAAAGTCACTGTACCCTGCAGGCTGAGCTGTGCTCCCCAGAGGCCTCACCGTCCATCAGAAATTAGTCACTGGGACAGAGGAGGTGAAAGAAAGGGAGCCCTGCAAGTCAAGTGAGCAACCTGGATAGGAGGTATCCCTCAGGATTGCTGTGATAGCCCCCGTTCAGAGTAGGGCTGTGAGGTAACTGCTGCCAATAGGGTGTACAACAATATTTGAGATCTGATCTGCCACAAAAAAATACAGATGTTGCTGAAATAAATCATCTGAGGTGCTTAGAGATGATGGAATAAATGTCAAAATTGTTTGCCTGTAGAGAAGCACTATGGCAGGAGTGAAGAGTAACATCTTGCACTTGTCTCTTTTCAGCCCTCTGTTCCCTCAATATTTCCATTGTGGTGGCATTTGGACCATAGTGGGACATGTTGGTGCCACTCACACTCGTCCATTTCATGGCAGCCAGGGGCTGGTGAGACATGGGTGTGACGGCCCTCTTGCCCCACAGCTGCTGCAGCTCAGGGAACACTTGGAGCCAGGTGTGCTCCAAGTCATTGCTGAGGTTGAGGAATGGTGGAGACCCTGCTTTACATTTAGAGTTCAAGCTCAGGGCATTCCTGAAGAATTCCTTGCAGACAGTGTGCCATAACGCTACTTGTAAGCGTACTTCCACCTGAGCTCGTAAGAAGAAATGTGGAAATGGTTTAGAGCTGTATATTTTCTGAAAACTCCAACTCTTATATTCTGAGGCTGTGGATTGGTAGTTGATTCATCAGTGTGTTCAGCTAGGAGACCTGCACAGGGAGGCTGGGGCAGGGCTCCTGCTAGCAGGGCTTGGCAAAATGTGTAACTCAGCAGGCGAGTGTAGCTCTGTTCAACGGGATCAGTTCTGCAGAGTGCTTTGTGTCACTCCTCTCGGGCACACACCATCACACAGCACTCAGGAGCAGATATCTCTTGTCATTAACTCCGCCAGCTACTGGTTTTCTAACCCTTCCCTTCATCTGAGTGTCAGATTTTTCACTTGCAAATACCTCCAGAGCAAGCCTTCTCATCCAGAGGAAGCAGAAGGAAATTGCCCTCCTTAATGAGCATAGGCTAAAAGAGGAGGAATGCTTCCTGTCTTCTATGAACACAGTTGGTCTATCATAGATACTGTTTGATGTGCCTGAACTTCTCCTTCAAACAGACTGTAAAACCAGGGTCCTGACTCTTTCTTCTGTTACTTTTCACAGCTGGCAAGTGCCAACTTGCACATGGCAGCTAAATTCCAGCTAAATTTGGAGTAACTGAACTTCTCCATCTTATCCACATGGTTTCAGTTCTCTCTTGCAGGTGTTGCCCTGAACTGTTGGGTAGCACTTCATAGTGCTTCCTTGTGCCACACTTGTCAAGAGCATCCTCATTTCAGCAAAAACTTTGTTTTGCACGGCATTACCCTAAGGCTGTATCTGATGGGGTTCTTACTCCAGCTGATTCTTCCCTTGCTTTCCATAGAAATGTTGTGAGGAGAAGGTTAAGGCAAGGACTGCAAAATGCCTCCAATCCCAGGTCTAAAGTCAAGCAGACTCTAGTGCCAATATTGAACTTAATTCCTTCTCTTCACCTCTGAGGGACTGAAAAGGCTGCTCTGTCACCAGCCCAATGCAGCCATGGGATGAGTCTGTATGTTCCTCGTGTAAAACAGTGCTGTGGAATCCACAGAGTTAAAATAGCCTGTGTATGGATGTTGTCATCACTGTATGATATCTTCAATAGGCTAATAGAAAGGCTGATGGGAAAAATCCTGGTGTTTATTTTTTGTTGTTGTCGTTTTTTTAATGACCAATATGTCAGCTTTAAAAAAAAAAAAAAAGTTTGACAGGTTTAAGTGAGAGCTCAAAAAGATCCTGGAAACAGAGGCACTTCTGAGAGCTCCAAGTGTGAAGCTGTAAAGTCTTCATATGCTAAAAAAAAGGATCTTTAACACTTCAGCATTTGTCCTTTATTCAGCTATCTTGTGTTGTTGCAAATCCAGTAAGAACTGAAAACAGGCAGCCTCTTCACAGTGCCTTTTTTTGGGGGCTGTTTAATAAACATACACTAGATACAAATTTAGCCAATAAAAGGTTCATGTAGTATGTATGTATGTATAATACATGCACAAAAGGGCTATTCAAAATGCATAGCAACCACTCGGCAGGGTTTAATTTTCCTTAACAGTTTTCCATTTTCCTTTAAATTTGAGATGGGAGTGGGGGGTAGCAATCAGAATCCTTGGCATAAATAGGATAATGACAAGGAAGTTCCTGGTATTGTTGATGTAACAGTTCTTAGCAAAGCATACAAGTGAATTCAGATAAAAGAAAGTTTCTTATTAAAAGGGACTGCATGAATGAAAAATGTGAAAAGTTATTGGAAATTCCTCATAGCTGTAAAACACTGTTGTGTTAATCATATGAGAAATGAAAAACTAGCTGATATTTTTGTAACACGTTTCTTAGTTTGGCTGACACTTTAAAAAATTTATTTTAAACACTATTAGCATTCTGTATGATAGCACACATAAATTATGTCAGCCGAACAGTACAGCAGGTTACATCATTGCCTTCTGTGACATTTATGAAGCCAGCATCTGCTGTGCACGATGGGTTGGCTTTTTCCAAAGCCTATCTAAGGGGTTTACAGCTGGCTTTCCAAATATATGCCCTGCCATGTTCTTAAAGTGACACACACAAAAACACACACATCCCCTGCATCATTGGCAGGTTTAGATTTCCATCCACTTTTCTCACTTAGTGGAACCTGTTGGAGTGTCAGGTCTTGTGTGTCCTGGCAGGGAAGAATCAAGTGTTAAAAAGAAGTTTCTGTTACAATAATGCCTGGATGCCCAGACTGAGATTGTAATTCCATTTTAGCACAAGTGAAGAAGTAGAAATTTTTAGTAGTTGTTTAGTAGTGCAAGGGTTGAGACTGCTGAGTGCTGTAAAACCTGAAGGATGCAGAGGCAGGGGTTATTTCTAGGTTTTTGATGCCTAATGATAAAGAGAAGATTTTGGGTTTGGTTTTTTTCAGAAGAATCTAACCTTGTAAGTGTCACTATAACCTGGTAGATAGCTGCCTTTGGACACTGAATGGCCCGAGGGCTGGGCTCTTCCTAGGCACCTAAACAATTTAACTTTTGCATTGTGCTGGAGGAAAGGCTAGGAATGTGCCTGCAGGGTTTTGTGAATGCAAGGAAGATAGGATTTTAAAGAACCTGGGATCTAGAAAGATGCAAAACAGGGGGTGGTGATAAAATAGCATCAGTTCTGACAGCCACAACAGGATATTGTGCAAGTCAGACTGCCTGATTTATTTTGACTTGTTTGGTTTTTTGTTTGTTTTGCTTTCTGTATTGAACAGCACAAGTCTCCTGTGATGTATCAGGGAAATAGGTGGAAGAAGCTCATCATCTTCCCTTTGCTTCTTTATCGTCCTTTGCTACAAAAATAACTTTTTCCTGTCTAGATTGGGAGAACAGTCCTGTGATATATGGGCGCAGATACATGCATACATGCACATGTGCATACATGCTCGTGTGTGTGTGTGTGTGTGTGTGTGTGTGCATATATGTACATGAAGCATTCCACCCGTAAGTCCTGAAATCAAACAAAGCCTGAGACCCCTGCTGTGCACCAAATCCTCTTGCAGTTCTGATACGTGCATATTGCAGGCAGTACTTTTTCCTCAGAAAGGTTTTCTGTGCCTCTCTGTTTATCTGGTTTTCTGAGAAGCAAGCAGAGGTGAAAATCACGTTTCCCAGAGGCATCCCAGTTCTCTCACCTGACTGAAGGAGTCAGCTTCAGATTCCACTGCAAAACCCACGTGCAAAACGCAAAGCTGCTACTTTGCCCTTTTTTATTTTACCCTTAAGCTCTTCAGTGGCTTGAGATACCTTTCTCTGGGGCAGCAGTTCTTCTTGCAAAAACCCAGTCATTTCATCAAAGCCCCAGACTCTGGAGAACATGGGCAGTGCCATCACAGGGCTGCTTTTCAAGGAGGCATCTGTGCTTAGCATATGGCAACTATTTATTATAGCTGTTGCATTGAGAAACAACAATTCCCATGATAATTGTTTCTCGTATATCAAGATGCTTCAATCTCTGTTTCCCACAACATTCTGCTTGTCTGGTATGTGTGTGCCAATGTCACCACAGTCCTCGCAGACAGTTGTCTACGTTTTGTCATTACTGAGGGTAAACAGACATGACTTGAGTGGGAAGGAGAGCGGGGGAAGTGGACTGCTAATTTAGTCTGTCTTTAGTGCTGCACTGTGAAAGCAGCACTGAATGATTTGCGGGCAATATTTACAAATCTCCCCTCCCTCAATGCATCCATCCCTTTTCTTCAAGCACACATTGTTTAAGGGCATTAATGCTTATTATTTGCCAGCCTGCAGTACAGACGATGCTTGGTTTTGCGAGGGGATGGGGTGGCTTTTCCACCCCCCCAATCATCTACTGCCGTCTTCATTATTCCAGAAGAAGCACTCCTGTGTTCCCCCAAAAATACACAGCGTGTATGGACATTTGCACATGCACGCATACACTTTCAGCATTATATACAATATACACCTTTTCTCCTTTTGCATACAGTAATCACATCCGTATCTTTCATATGCTAGATGTCAAAATCCCTAAACACATAGAAAGAAAGAAAGAAAGAAAGAAAGAGACAGAGAGAGAGAGAGAGAGAAAAACACACTACAAGGCATCCTTCCAAAGTCTTGTCACCATCAAGACCTCAATTTTTGCTGCCTGACCTGGCTGTGATGTTCATTTATGGGCTTTGAGTCTTGGAGAACAATACAGGGACATATTTTGAAACTGCAGCAGTTAAGCATCTAGTCTCTCTGTTTGCATAAATCAGAGCAACTCCATGGACTTTCAGCATCAGTCTTGGCCCATGCAAGGTGAGATTTGGATCCACGGCATATGATAATATTTGCTTTTTCCATTCTTTTTTGGTTTGTATGGTTGTTTGGGGAAGACAAAGGATAGGATGCACCTTTGTGAGTTAATGAAAGTGTATTATACCTGAAGATAGGTGAGCAAAATTAGCATCTGAGAGTTCTGTGCAACAGATAAACGTTGCCCTAATTTCCTCAGATAGCCAGAGCCACCCCTGAGAGGCTGTAAGCACTGAAAATCGTGACTTAATTTATATAAATGGAATTCAGGATTTAAATTATACATAAAGAGATGTTTGATGCAGCAATCCAGACTTAGCTACGAAGGGTGTTGACTCTTACAATGTTTGAACATGGGTCACACTACAGCAAAACTCAAGCGTAACCAAGATTTGATTTCAGATCATTCTGTGAGTACTTAAGCAAAAAGAAGAGTTTATTCATTTCTGAGAAATTAAGGTCTGTTCAAAACACAGCACTGATCCCTTTTGAAGGTCCCAAGCTCTTCATGCCATGTTGAGCAATACTCAGCCTTTATGAATCTTGTTCTTCTGTGTAGCACTGATGAGTTTACATTGGCCACAGGACATTCACATGTACTGTGTTATTCCTAAGTTCCTCTGATTATAACCAGCTTCTGAGCTTTTATGTTTAAACCTGAGATGAAACTATTTTGGTTGTCACACAAGGTGATGCAGCTCTTTCTGAAGTTACATGACTCTGCTGCTTTATACCCTGCTAACTGGGTCCTGTATTTGCATCTAAAAGTCTGACTTCATAATGCTGCTTTATTTTTGGCTTTGTGCAAGCTGTTTCTAGTTGAATCAATAGTAAAACTGCTTCTTAAGGCAGATAAATATGTAATTAGTAGAAATAATGGAGCAGTAGTCAGTCAGCTGCAAAACTGATGCTTCATCTAAATGTGTGTAAGGCACTTTATTTAGTTGGCATGTTGCTAGCATCTATTAAGTTAAATTATGAGAAGTGTTTTGAGGCCTTTCACACAGAATGTGAAGCTTTTCATTCCTTATTTACATGTGTGAATATATATGCATGGAGATTTCAACCCATGAATTAACTCCAGAGGAAAACAAACCACCAGATAAACACAAAGCCTGGGGATGTGTTTGGGTTTACTGTTTTTTCCCTTTAGAAAGCAAAGAAGCATCCTTACAGAATTCTCTGATTAATTTATTCAAAGAACTTAATTGATGTATCACAACACAGCGCTATCATTTACATGGCATTAAAAAATGGAATTGCTTGGTTCATGGCACTGACATCAGCCAGCTGAGAGACTAACAAGAAGTCAGCCTTTGGTGGTCATTTGTTTGCATTTGAAACATGTGATTCTGTTTAAATCTGGCCTCTCACTACTGGGTGTTCTAAATACTGAAACACTGTGCAGTGGTTTATACACACCAGTTAACACTGGGATGGATGGATGGATGGATGGATGGATGGATGGATGGATGGATGGATGGATGGATGGATGGATGGATGGATGGATGGACGGACGGACAGACAGTTCCAGATGCTGTTGGAAGTCGCCATACATCTAAGAGTTTTAATGCAGACACGAAACTCATGCAAAGCAACTTCTGATCTTCCCTACAGGAAGAGAGGTTTTTAACTTATCCCACCTGATCCTTCAGGGTTTGGATCTGGGGACCTCGACACCTCTACGGGCCACTTAAGCAGGGTAGAGTGGGACACAGCTGAGGCACGACCGAGACCTATGAAGTGTCAACTCTCAAGCAGTGGATGTCTCTGCTCTGCAGCCCAAGGATCTCTACCAGCAACTCTGCCAGGACCTGCGGGGAAGGTGAAGGGTGAGAGGAGAATAGGTGGGTGAGAAGAGTGTATCTCCATGTCCCAGGGTGTTTTACCAGTAGCATAAGAATAGCTGCACAAAAATTACAGATCTTCAGTTTTTCATCTCCCTACAAGCACCAACTACCTTGTCACACTGCCTCATAAAGATCTCAAAGATTATTTTAATACTTGAAACTTCCTCTGTCTTCAAAGAACAACAAGACTTAGGGACAGATATGTGGGAATTCACTTAGCCAAGCACTGCAATTTCAGTTTGTCTGCAATGATCTGCAAACCACAGACTCTGAAATGAGCAAGGGGTTATGTGAATGTTCCTTGTAAGTATTTATTTTTATTTTCTCTAGCAGAAGCTGTCAAATAAAGCATCTCCTGCCCTTCAGAGCTTTTGCAGTCTGTGCAGAGCTTCTGCAAGCCAGGGCTTTGCTTAGTTCACTTAATTAGAGTTTGCTTATTATAACAGTGGAAAATACAAGATGGTTTGACTCTGGGAATTAAATTTTGCTGCATTCTATTATTGGTTACCATCAGTTGCTTCCTAGTATTGGCAAAGATGCTCATGAAATCTGGGCACGTCTGGAGCAAGAAAGGTTAGTAGATTTAACAAGGAGGCATTAAAAGTTGATTTAATAGAGCAGTAGCTCGGACTTTAGTGTGTAGCATAATTTCAGCATTGCTCCAGGGTAAGTATTCAATTTTGACTTTTTTTTTTCCACTCCAGACTAAATGAAACAGATGCCTCTCAATACTCATCTTTGATAAACATATTCTGAGAAGCCTCCATCCAATTTTAAGTGATTACATGGCTAAAAATGCAGCCTGTAGCTGAGAAACCAGATGTGGTGATAATTATCCCTGTGCCCTGCATATCAAACATTAACTATTGCTGTGGAAAGAAAAGGGCTGAAATCAAAACAAAGTGGGATTTGCTGCACCAGATCCGACTGTCAGTTCAGTTTGCCTGACACTGTCTTCAGATATGGGCTGAGCCTGATCATTTATCAGGAAATCAGGAATGCTTCTTTATAACATTGCAAAGAATGTATAATGCTTCTTTGGTTCACTATCAGTTGTTTGCACATGATTCTTCCTAGTCAGGCACGGAACTCAGAGCGTCTTGAGTCTAATTATAATTATTTGAGTGTTTTATATCTACAACCTCAATTTTCCATACAGTTTTACTACCCCCAAAAGCAGTAGCCAGCTGTGCTCTGTCTTCAGTTATACGGGAATTGAAATGCCTTGATAGGAAGTTTGAGGTTGGATCACTGAAAATAACTTTTGCCTGTGGCTGCTGCGGAAAATTCCATTTGGATGTGCAAACTTATCATCTGATCTTTCAAGATGCTGGTGAGATTAGCACTAGCCAGAGTGACCAGGCTGTGTGCAAGATCTCAGCCTGGGCTGGAAGGCTTAGTCCTTCAGCAAAAATCACTGCAGCTGTTTCTGGTTGCTCTTGTTTTGCTGTCACATAGCTGAAGATGATTCAATTTGAAGGTATAAGTGTCCAGTAAGTAGTCTGCAATATGAATCTATCTCTTCTGCTGTTTTTTTCTGATTTTTTTAAAGGGTTTCAGTTCTGAAAATGTGAAGCTCCTCTCTGAGGCTGACAAAGGTATTTTGCCCAGATTCCCATCAACTAACTGGAGACATCTAACCTGTGATACCTAAGGGCACTCATCCAGCACTGGCTGTCTGAAAGCTGCAGATCCAAACTGGTAGTCTGCCTTTCTTCACTTGCCAGGCAGTGAAGAATACATAGCAGGTATTTTCAGAGGGCAGCTCAGCCCCTCTTAAAATAGTGGGAAAATATTCTCCTACAGGAGCTTGACTGTGCCTGTTTTGTCTCTGACCATAAAGGGAGCCTGCACTGCTGACACAAGCTAGAAGCCTGAGGTGTGTTATTCCAGTCAGCCTCATGGTTCCTTTGCTTCTGCTCAAGCTGGGGGAAAGCCAGTCTCTTGCAGAGGTTATTCAGTTCACTTAAGACCCGAATCTGTTCTTGGGAACTGCTGCTTTTCCTTTGACTACTAGAAATGGGCAGCTCAGATAGCATTGGGGTGAAGCCAGATTGTTTTCCTGAAGTCTTATACCAGAGTAGAGGGAGAGAGGACTTTTTGCAGAATTCAGGAGCTCTGTTGGTTCTCTGGAAATCTCTCTGGGACCTGCTGCTCTCCCAGATAAAGAAGAACAAATGTTACCATCTATGGGACAAAAATGTCATACCAAAATCTTTGGACTTCACTTCATGAAGTGAAAATATATGCTATATTGATTAGAAAATACTCTGCTGTGACATCTGAACACAGACATTCATGCCTATACATTTAATTAAATGGGCTGCTTTTATTTCAAAAGCTAAATATAATGAAAAATTGTAACTTGTCAACACATTGCTCCATAGAAGGGGCCTTGCTCATGCTAGTCCTGGTCACATTAACACAAGTTAGAAATATGTGCCACTGTCTTCTGATGCACAGATGAATGTGGCAATCTCTTTCAGTTGTCCTGAGTGGTTGGTCAATAAGATCAAGCGACTGTGCTAGGCTTATCACTTCAGCTCCTCCTCAGCTGGTCAGGCTTTGGGCAGAAGCAGGCTCATGGGATGGACTCACTGATAGGCAGTAGAGGTGTAACCCTGTGACACAAGGTAGCCAGGGGCTGGTGGTTCAAACAGGAAACTGATGTAAAGTGCTTATCACTGACAGGCAGGTAAACCTTAGAAATGAGGTGAACACACCTGTGCGAATTGTGTGAGAAATAAGGCCACACTGCCTGTTTTCCTGCTTTAATGTCCTTCAGGGTGCAGCAATTTATCATGCTCCCAAAGTCAAGGCCCTTATCAGTACAGAAGAATGGGCTGAAGTTCCATGGCTGAGGATCCTTGGGACACAAGTGTTAAGGTCAGAAAAATCTCATGGACTTTCTGGGTATGAAATACGCCTGTCTACCAGTATGTTCTGGTTATATTTGGCTGTTGCTCCATGTATGTCAAATAAACTTACAGGATGGTCTCCCAAGAGATATTGTGGGGGTAGACAAGGCTTGTTTTTTTGCAAAACTCTCCAAAAGTTGGGCAAAATGTTTAGAAATATCACATATGTGCACTCATGCAGGAGAAAGGTGTGATAAGTTAAGGTGGAAAACCATGTGTCCTGCTCTTGTTATAGATGGAAGACATGAGAGCTATTGGAAGCTGAAGGCAGCTGCCAGGACACAGCTGAGGGCAGGTTGGGCTGGTTCAGAACACAAGAACTTTTCTCTGCATTCTCCTGCACCTTGTGCTGAGCAGCAGTAGGAGCAGCAGCTGTTTTGGCTGAGCAGCAATCACCATGCTAGCCTTTCATTAGTGTCTGACACTAATTAGCATGGCTTGTGCTCTCTCAAGAGCACCAGATCAGTCCTCTCAGCTTTTGCTAGGCAGAGGATAACTTTCATTACCTGACCAGATTTGCTGATCTCCTGGTAGGTACCTCATGCCTTGCACATCTCCGTGGCCAGATTGTATCAGGCTGCTGAGCATTTCCAGCCACAAACAAGAATGATCTTGTTTGATTCTGAAAGCCGTGACTTGGGCAAAATCCCATTACTCTTTTCTGATCCATCTTCTGCTGACATCAACTTTCTGTCTGAATTCTTTCCAAGCACAGTGAGAACAAGCTGCAGGTTTAAGCTCACCGTGGGCAGTGAATTCCCTCTTGCATCTTAAAAGCCTTTTGCGTTTCCACAACTCTGTAACATCTTGTAGGTCTCAGAGGGGGAATTGCAAGTTGTAAATTTCTTTACCCGTCCCCCCTTCACACTTCTAAGAGTGAAAAATAAAATGCTGCCAGCATTTTATTTTTGCAGCAGGGCCATCCCTCTGCCTCTGAATAAACATTTGTGTGAGGGCTCTCATTCTTGCCAAGGTGTTAGGATAACATTCTCATGCTGATTCCCCTGTCCTCCTTCAGCACCCCAGTGCTGGAGGTCTATTTCCGAGGCTTTGAAATGGCCATGCTCTCACCTCATCCCATACACATGGAAATGAGATCACCAGAAGGAGAGAGCTAGTAAATCCCATGGGGACCCAACAGGGCAAGTTAGGAAATTATGCCCTTCAGTGTACTGATGGTTGGGTGAGGAGCTCCACATGGACAAAGAGGCTGCAATGAAAACAGAGGAGGCCAGGTTGCCCAGGGCATGGAGGCACTGCTGAAGGGCTTGGGCCTCTTTTCCTTCAAACTCCACCGCCCACTTCACCATTGTTTCAGCAAAAGCTAGAGCTTTTAACTGTTTGCTTATTGTTATGAGCAAAGGACAGAGGATTTCTTATCATTAGTAACTGCCTGTGTAAGGGTTTGGATGTAACATGACCAAAACTGTGCTGAGAATCGACAGGGAAAGTACTGCCATCATCCTTGTTTCAACACATGCACACTCTGGGTTCCCTGAAGAGGACACCACGTTCTCAGGCTGCTTTTCATTTGGCTTAAACATCAGATGTTAATACCTTTGTATACCTTATAAATCCTGGTGAAGATCAGCGTTTCTCTCTTTAGTGCAACAGAGGTGTGTTAAAACCCACCAGGATTTACACACATGTGGGCCTCTCTTAAGAAGCTCAGCTGTAAAAATAATTCTCATCACACATTGCAAAGTTGGCTGTGGTGTTAAACACAGCAGACATTTGGTGAAGGAACTCCTGGACAGGACCAAGTAGTTGTTAAGCATGCTAAGAAACAGTTCTCTCATTCAGAGGCCACCAAAATGGTTTTTGAATAAGAACTCACTGAGTTTTCTTCCCCCTTTCATCTTGTCAGGAAATCTCTGTGAACTTCCCTCGTCTCCATTTGCTTTCCTTCCCCTTTCTCTGCTGTCATTTACCAGCCGGGCTATTTTCTTCAAAGTACCCTCTAAATGTCACAACCACTGAACAACCACAGCAAATAATGGAAATGCCCTGGTAACCCTTCCCAGAGCACTTATATACCAATGCTGAATAATTTGACCTGCTCTCATTCTTGTTCCCATTCTTGGGAACGTATTTCACAGTAGTGGCAGAGGAAAGAAAATGAGTTTAAGATTTTGTTCCCTTTTCTCTTGGTTCCCTTTTGATGTATGACAAACTCTACAAACACGAACTAGAAAAACCCTATAGCCCAAACCAGACACCCCTCAGAAGGAGTGTGCCAGATAATGCAGCATGAGGAACATTTCCATTTTGAGTGCTGTTGTGCATGCTTCACCATGTACCCCTAATTATAAGAAAATTACTTAAAAGTCCTCAGGGACCTCTAAAAAGAGTAATCCATAACAATAAAGGGCTTGGATATAGCAAAGATGTGCACATGTTTGAACACAGGGTTTCACCCTGGGAGAGACAATCTGTGATACAGGGTTTCAGGCAGAAATCCAACTCTTACTTAAGTTTTTAAAAATCAAGAGTTTTTCAAAGGGCCATGAGAACTGCTCTTTTCCCAATTCTTTCTAATGCATCAAAAGACACTTGCTGGAAAGGCCCACGCTAATAGGCATTTAACCATGATAAAATATGTTAAGATACCCTACTTGACTGAGTTTGGAATTTCTGTATCATTTCATTCAGTGTTGGTTAAAGTTCTCATCTCCCAAATGAGTTATTTCTATCTGTTTATTTGATCACTTTGAATTTCACACTATTTCGTATTCAAGGTGTGCCTGAAGCAGTGTCCTCAAAACAGCTCTTACCCAAGATGAGAAAACAAATATTTAAATCAGGACTTAAGCTTTGAAGATTGTCTTATTGCAGCCTCAACCAGGTCTCTGGATCTAATCTAGATAAGGGCTTTGGTCACTGCCCCCTTTCTCTTTTACAGGGTCAGGGCAATACTGAATGCATTGTCTTTCTCATTATAGTTTCCCCTCCTTCCCTCCAGGCCTTTCACTGTACATAATTTGTCTTTCCCTAAGCAAGCCACAGGGACCTTATCTCCTGTCACCAGAGAGACACTTCAAACCTAATCTGAGTTACTTACTCAGCTTTACAGGTTGGGAGTGAACAGAGGTGTCCTCTTCAGCTCCCAGAGGTGTGGGTTTAGGCACACACTTACCTGTTCACACGTGTTCCTCCTGAGCTGCTCCCCATCGGCATCAAGCAAAACAGAAGCACTGAGTGCAACCAAGCCAAAGCCTGCAGTCTGAAGCCCTTCATCTCTCATCTCTCAGGTTTGTGGTGAGGACAATCAGGGCACAGGTGGGGCTGGTATGGCACGTTCCCAATTGGCCTTGTGGCAGAGCCCATTCCTGTTTTGAGTTTGACCTTGGGAGAATTGTTTAACCTGTCCTCTCTGTCTTTATTTCCCAATATTAAACTCAAGTTGCTGCCTTGTTTGCATGAGCAAATTAGTCAGCCTCTCAGAGAAACTCAGAGACTACAGTGACATAAATAGAGCTGTCCAGGAAACTCTTCTCAAACCGTTCAACTTTATTGCACATCAAGATAAAACAATCTTTCAAAGGTTATTTAGGGGATTGGTAATTGAAACAAATACTTATATACAACAAACATCATTCTGACAGTAAGTGTGTTCCTATGGGATATGGATTCACATTCAAATTGCCTTCGACTCCGGAGATGGTCTTGAACCTAGGACTTTCCTTTCCTGGAAAACTTCAGAATTATGGTACATCATAAAAGCTGGTTGTGTTAAAAAAAATCTGACTGGATGTGAACATAGTAAGGATAGGAGGAATGTGGTCCATATGTGCAAATTTTAAATATGGACCAAAACTTACAGAGAAGGCAAGGCACAAGGGGGAATAAAAGAAAAAAAAAAAAAAAGAAAGAGAACACAAAAAGGCCTGCATATCTATCACCAAATGTGTCTTTTCCAAAGCATGCGGAAAAAAGCATCATGGAGAGTGCAACACAGCAGGCTAGGTGTAGACTGAATGCATAAACCTGTCCTCAAAGCACTGAGCAGTGAGGTGTGAAACAGACAAATTTAAAGAAAGGACAGCTATGTCAGCAGCAGCATCAAAACGTAGAGACTAACACAGCCTTGTTTAAGAGAAATTAGAGGCAGGGAGAGAGGGAGGGAGGGAGAAAGTGTTGATACACTATAAGATTATCACACATTTCTAAAGAGGTCTGAAAGAACTGACTTCCTGCTGGGGGGTTCGTCTCATATTGGTGTGAACAAGCATCTCACTATCACCTGCAAAGGCTTTAAGTGCAAGTGGTGACACTTCAGTATTCACAGCCTGCCTTAGAAAAGCCAGGGGAAGCAAAAGAAAGATGAAAACCATGCAAGTCAAAAGGGTGTTGCTCCCATTGTTCTCCTTGCTGCTTGGTTAACTGGGAATCCCTTTGAGCAACAGAGGGGTCACATCTGTCCAGATGTGCTGTGCCTGCATCAGAGGGCAGGGCGCTGTGGAGGCAGCTCCACACAAACACCTTTCATGATAATAATACAATGAAATCACCCTTCTTGGCAGGACCAAGATCTCACAAAATCGTGTTTTTAGCAGAATATAACCTGCAAGAACACCACCTGTGGAAGATGGCCATTACCCTGTGATATGGCAGCACAGCCCCTTTCAGAGAAAAGGCAGGACTGAAACCACTCAGGACTGTCATGAACTTTATGGACTCCTGAGACTGAGTCTGAGTCACCAAAGACAAGAATGGGTGCATGTAGACCCTCTCCAGTGAGGGCCTTGGCCATGACTGCTGTACCCCTGGCCACGAGCTCCTGCTGGTCCTGGCCTGCTGGCTTGAGGACAGAATGTGCTGCTAAGTATGTGAAAACCTGAAGGTGAAGGAAGCCGCTTGTGGCTGTGACAGAAGGGACCGTGAGCTTCTCAATATAATAGCAAAGGACAGGTTGGGCACCAAAAACAGAGGAGAAAGGAAAACTAGCCTGAATTCTTGGCATCAGGTAAAACAGTTGATCAATGGGGTCACTGGAGGACTGTGCTGAACTCAGGAAAGATGTTAGCCATGTCCTGTGTTTTGCTGTGTGTGTTTCACACCTTGTAGACAGTGCAACACCACGGAGCTCTCCCAAAGACAGCCTTGCCTTCCAAGGGGCACTCTGCTATCTCCAGCAGGAAGGAATGGGCTGCCAGTCTGGCCCTGCTATTTTACTGTGTAACGAGAATCTGGAAAAAGCAGGGCTAATCAAAGTCCTTTATTTAGGTGATAAAATACAAGTAACAAAGCCTGGCTTATTTGCCAGGAAGGGATGTGTGAGAGGGTTTCTTTTGGGGCTATGGGGAGTATGCTCTCAGTGTATGCTTGCCTAGTTTTAATACTTATTTCTGGTTTGGATAACCTCATTCATTTGATGTCCAGTCCTGTAAAAAGGACACAAGTAAGGATGAGAACTATCATTGTGATCCACAGCCCTACAATATCCCACAGCCATTTTCCACAACAAAAAAAAAGCTGTTCGTGTTCTTGATTCTTCTTGGGAGGCAAGATGTTGTCTATAACCACCACAAAAAAACAATCAAGCAAACTTTAAACGTTTTACTTTTCACTCTTATTAACCTCTCCCCAGCAGTCCATTTCTCTTTTGAAACAGTGATATAATGTGTCTGGCAGAAACTTACTAAAGAATTGTTTGAGCTTGCCCCTGCATTTCAAGAAAAAATATTTTCCCCCTTTTAATGAAAATTCACTTTTTTTGGTCCTCCCTTATTCATTTATTTTTGAGGCCTTCCACCTCTGTTTACTGTGGGAAAGGCTGCGCTTTGCCAGGGTACAGCACGCATTGTAAAAGTAATTCAATTTTACACCATAGCAATGACATGATCAAGGGAACTTTGAGCAGGCTTTGTGACCAAGAGCATTTAACAAGTATGTGAAAAGCTTCCAAAGAGCCCTCGTGAAAGAAAGAAAGGTTATAACAATAGGAGAGGCAGTTTGATAGTGGTAAATTAAGAGTCATAGGAGTGACTCTAATCAGGTTAAGCTTTAAAGAAAGAGAAGCACCTTTATATCTCTTGGGTACAGGCCTGAGTGCATTAAGAACTATTGTATTTGTGTTGGGAAGTACACAAATCCCTGTGGCACTCAGCACTTGCTCCTCCTTGGGCTGAAGAATTCAACTCTGCAAGGAGAAAGACTTTCCAGGCAAAATAAATAAAACTTCAGAATTAGACTGAGTACCTCGGAAAAAAAGAATGTTGGGTTATTAGTGGTCTTTTAGTCAGTATCTAGACCTCTTTAGGAGTTGTTATCTGCCCTGTGGAAACCTTCTGGCAGTGCCAGTGCAAGCATGGGGACAGTCTGCTGCATTAAAGTGATGATGAACCACTCACAAATGTAACTGGTTTTTAGGATCTGTGGAGCCTGAGCCAGATGCTGCCCTGAGCTGTGCCCCAGTGAAGTGCATCATGTGCCACATGCAAGTGACAAATATTTATGTATACTGTGTGTATTCATTTGCACATCAGGTACAGTGGTTCTGGGCATATCATTAAAACTTTGGGTTGGTAAAAAATGTGTATAGAGATGTACATTTCAGTGGAGAATCTGGCTATCTAAATAAAATAACACAGCCACAGCCAATCTAGTTGTTAGTTAGTTTTGTTGTTTCTCTCATATGGCTTATTCAACAACTTTTATATATCTGTTACTATGAAAAATGCTCAGAATTTTTTTTGCCCAGGAAAAAAAGGTTATAACTTGTCTTTGTTGGGGGAAAAAAAAAAAAAAAGAAATTAAAAAGTTAGGGCTGCCTCAATTTTGCAATCGACAGGGACACCTACAGGAAGACAAAATTAACACATTGGCATATTGGGTGTTTTCGGCTTTATTTGTTCACAGCTTGAGCCTATTACCTAATAGAGACACAAGAAAATGGCCCATCTGTTTGCAGTGGGCAAATGTGTGAGTAGTACTCTCTGGGGCTGCGTGGGAGAAGGGCTGCTTTTCAAGGACGTATTTACTTTACTCTCTGTTTTCTCAACGGTGTATATAACTCAATACTAAAAGGCTAATTTGTTTAAGAAAACCAAACCTGACTTCTTCAGTTAATTGCTTACAGAAAAGCCGTAGGTATTGCTTGGATTCTGTGTGCTTTGCTGAGTGCACTGGAGTGGCCTCCACTATGCGGCCAGCGAGGATGCCTAACAGCCAGCTCGATGGCAGCAAAGCACTCATTGTTCCTGTCCTGCTTGCTCTGCTGGGGCTGCAGCTCTTGGAAAAGATGAGGATGTGTGAGGAGCGGGAGAGAGATGAAAGTCTGTCTATCAAGGAATGGGGATGAGGCAGCTGGGAGGGAGAGTCTGCTCAGGGGCACGTGGGATTTGGGATATGATTAATGCTTTGGCAAAATGTTAACGAGAACAGGATCTGGCAACTGAGAGGAAATGCCTATGTGTTCTCCTGCAACCAGCCTCAAGCCGGAATAGGAGCCTATGCTCGTGCCAAAGTGAATCCAAGCATTTGCATGTTCATGAGTGGAAACAGGCTGTAATTGAAAACATGGAATTTGGAGACCTGCATCCTGCTGGACCCGTTCCTCCAGTGGGAGCTGGGTCTGCTTTGTAGCTCTTTTTATCAAAGAGAAAAGAGAATTTTGATAAACAGCAACACTCTCTCCAAACAATGTCAGCAGTTACTGCATCTTATCCCCAGCATCTTCACCACTCATGCTTTTAAAATAATTTTTAAAACTCCTCCAGTCAAAACCACCGATGTCAGAGGTAGCCTTTACTTCTCTCTAGTGTGCAGGGGCAGAACTGCTTGAAGGTATTAGCTATGCTAAGCCTCTTAAATAACTATTAAACACATAAAACTCTTAAATGCACGCAAATCCTGTGTAGCAAATGGCAAACAATAAGGAAAAGCTGATCAACCATTATACAGCAATTTAATCTATGCAATTTGCATAATTTTGCCCAACAGAAGGAAGCTATGGCAGAACTGCTTTCTGGAGAAAGGCAGAAGTGCTGTACCAAACAGGTAAACAATCAGGAACGAGGATTTTGCAAGTCCTTCACAAATTCTTGGCATAAGGACAAAGGGAGTGTGATATAATTGCAAGGGATGTGATGCAGATGAACCAGAGGAGAAAAAAGACAAACTGAGAGCATGAAAAAAAAGTCATTTTGCAATCAAATTAGAGAATTTAGAACAAAGGTTGAATATGTACCTTCAACTCAGCCCCTCTGTATCTTTGCAGTAGTCTTAGGTGTCGGCATCCTGTACCTGAGCCACAGCACTCAAAACTCCCACAGACAAACTGCAGCTACCTGCAACATTTGTGCATGTGCAGCACCTTTGTGTCTGGAGAGATCAAAGACTGGGCACTTCTAAGCATTCTGCATTACTGATGGCCACAAGGCAAAGCAGCCACCAGTATCAGGACTACCCCACAATACAGCCTATGGCTCCTACAGAAAAGGTTTTCTCTGGTTTACAGTCTGCAAGGTGGGCTTATGTTTGTGGTAATATGCCTCGCACATTGTGGACTCCATAACTCTAATCTAAACTTGCATGTTTAGTGCAAAGATATTTCAGAGACAGGAGCTGTGCAACTTACTTGTAAATAAATAACTTACAGGCTGCATGTCACTGCAGAGGCACCTGCTTAGGGTCACTCCCTGCACCCCATGAATTTACACCAGGAGCTCATTAACAACTTAGTGCTGGGCTGCAAAACAACCTTTTTTTTTTTTTCAGGAATATCCACTGTTATGTTCCCAGCAATCCGGTGGCCATCAATGCTTTGCTGATAAACTGGAAATCTTCACCTTCTTCTCTCCTCACCTCTCAAATGACCCATGAAAGAGTCTTGGAGATCAAAGAAATCCTTTTCCAACCTTATCCTTCGGACAGAAAAACTGATGGGATTTAGCACCCATGTGGGAATATGAGCATTGGTAACTGGGGAGTGGTAGGGGTGGAAAATGATCGGGGGAGGTGGTGATGGAAGAGCCCAGAAGATGAATTACCTGGGGAGGAGGTGCATACTGAATTGTGGTCTCCATAGCAAGTGTGAGAGGACAGAAGAGAAATTACTTCCTCTGCTCCAAATAAAGATCAAGGAGTATTTGCATTCAAAGGGGCTGAGTTGTGCACATACTTCTTTTTCCCCCTTCTTTTAACTGGAAATCCTCACTAATTAATTGCTCTGCAAATTCTGCTTCAGCACATCATATAACTGAAGGGCTTGCTTGTTTCTCTGGTACTGACTGCATGTGTTCCTTGCCCTTGCATTTTGCTCTCCAAAGCCAAATGAAAAGTATAAAGGAGTTAGGTGAGAAAATTAGGGGATTCTGTGAGATTTTTAAAAGATCATTCAATTCCAATATGTTAAAGTAGAGGCTTATGTGTGATAGACAACAAAACAAAAGTCCAGTACGAGTTATCTGTTGTTATTCCTATTTTTTTTTCCCAGCGATTTTAGGTTTTATCTTGAATTCACTCAGTAAACTCAGCAACTTGTGGGCTTTTCACAGCACCTTAGGCAGACTAAAGTGGAACTGATGAATAATCAGTGATGCAACAGCTGTTATCCAGAGATAACAGAGGACTTCAGGCTGCAGATGTGCATGGGGTCAAGGGAGACAATGTTGTGCGTGAAAAAGTCATACAATGGAGTTCTGTGTATTTTCTTCAGATTTCAAGAACAAAGAGGCAACGACCTTTTGTCTGCTGCTGTCATTCCCTGCTTCACCATTAAGGTAGTTTTCTTTTCTCTTTTTTTTCCTTAATGGGAGGTATTTTGAAATAGATCCCTGTCAATCATGCCCTGAAAAAGATGAGCCCATCCACGAGCAGAAGCCTTTTAAAAAGTTTAAAAATACTGAATGTCAAAACATGTGGCAGTAAGGTTAACACAGGACTTCGGATACATGTGATTTGGATATATTTATTTCAAAGACAGGTTCTTTTTTAATCATTAAGTATGCCAAGTCTTATAGGAAAAATGAAAATCGAAGAAAACAAGATTTGCATTCAGTAAAGATCTTTCCAGCCTCCAACAGTGGTCAAGAGAACTGTGTAAGAACAGGCAAAGGGAGACAATTCTTTCTCTGTATCCTCCTGGTATCTGGCATTCTGTGATTTAAGTATTCCTGAGTTCATGTTGCATCCATATCTTTGTATTGAATTGCATTTATAGACCATTCTTGTCTAGCTTTGTTTCTTTGTGTTTGTAATTGATGCTATACAGGAAGAGATTCATCCTCTCTTTGTTTTGACTTTGCTGTCTCATCGTTTCAGGTGAAGCCCGTTAATAGTTTTACTGAGAAGTGGTGAAAAACTTTTCCCTTGTTGCCCCTCTGTATCTGTCACAATATGACACGTCACTGTTGCTGCTCAGTCCGTCTGCTTAATCCCCCCCTTTCTCAAAAACCACCCCTGCTTTTAAGCATCTTTGTGCAGCATTTCGCCCGGCCGGGGCAGGAAGCGCGGGGCAAGCGCCGGGCTGTGCCGTCGTCCCCCGGAACGTGCCGAGCTTCCCTGAGCCACGAGCAGCGCCCGGCAATCCCGACGGGAGCGGGCGGCTCCTCCCAGCTCCTCCTGCAGCGCTGCCGTGCCAGGGGGAAGCACGCGAGGGCAAATTTGGGTAACGCCGTGCCACGATTGCCAGGAAAGCCTGCGGCTGGGCACAAACCTCAGTCCTGCTGCCGTCGGGACGGAGCGGAGCTGTGCGGGCAGGAGCCCCGAGCGGAGCCGGGTGCCAGCTCCGTGCCCCGGGGCCGGGCGAGCCTCCGCCTGCCAGCGCCCCATCCCAAACCTCTCCCTGCGGGCTGCACCACGGATTCGGCTGCCAGCCCCTGTCCCGCATCCCCAGCGCCCCATCCCAAACCTCCCCCTGCGGGCTGCACGCCGCGTTCGGCTGCCAGCCCCTGTCCCGCATCCCCAGCGCCCTGCCACGGAGCAATTGTTTATTTCTCACCTGAGAGCCTTAATGAAGTAATTACATTCTAACTGTTGGGAATTTGTGTTTTGTTTTTTTTAAAGGAAGGTGACTGGTCACAGATCATGTCCCCAGCTAGGCAGAGGATGCCACTCATCCTCTGTGGAGCATCCAGCATATTGAGGAGTCAGAGCTGTGTCGGGCTTAGCTGCTGTGTGCTCTCAATCGCATTTCTCAGCTATGTTCCCATCCCCAACAGAGGACAATGTTGCTCTTCTGCTGCTTTTGCAGTCCATGGGAAGCTGGTGTTTGACAGTACATTCCCAACACTTCAGTTTTGTTTTCCTGTTTGGGTTTTATTTTACTGTTGTTAGGATTTTAGCTCTTTTTTGTTGTTGTTTTGGTTTTTTTAATTGCTTTCTCTCCTCCTCCACGCTTCATTCTTTTGGTATAGGACTGCCACTCACCAGCTGTTCACAATTCCTTCACCCCTTCTGTTTTTCAGTACCATACTACCACGACATAGACTCAAAGGACATTTTATTCCTTGCAGGAGGCTTCCCACGCCCACTGAATACATTTAATAAATATACTTTTCTCTCTCTTTCCTACCTTGGAGAAAATTTAATATATCTGTACTTCTCACAAAATTCAGATTGATCAATTTATCATCCTCAAACTGCCTGAGTTTGATTTCTTGAATGGTTTTAGACCCTAGAATTACTTATTTTTCTCTCTCCTTGATAGAACAAGCTCATCCACAAAGTGAGTACTTTTCAACAAAATTTCACTCATTACCTCATAAATCTGACCTCCAATTCCCTGCCCTTTCCATTTTGCTTTGTGTAAAATGATTTTTTTTTTGGCTGAAACTTGCCCAAAAATCAGTACATTCACACATATCAGCAACTGGTACCCAAAAGAGGAAAACTGGGATGACATTATGAGGAAATCAGTTACAGCAGAGTTGTCTGCTGAAGGAAGAAGAGCTATCTCTGGGTGATGTGCAGAGCATGGCAGCTCCCATTGTTGCTAATAGGAGAAGAGGCTGCTGAACTCCTCTCAGGAATGTACTGTTTCAATTTCTAATTGAGTTATTTGTTCACTTGTTAAGAACTCATCTCTTAGGGCAGTGACTCTAAAAGACAATAATAGTGGCTGCGTGCAGCCACCAGGGAATTCATTGCAGCCACAAGACAAAAACTTGTTCTGATTGTTCAGTTGTTTTGGTGTTAACTGTCAAAACTGTGGCCACCATCAATTCACTGTGATCACACATCACAGCTGCTTGTCTGGGGGTTGCTGGTTAGTCCCATCTCTCTTTTAGGCTATTGGAGCAGGAGTGCCCAAGGTGCAGTCTAAGGGACTGTGTCAACTCCTCTGCAGAGCCATTCTAAACACACATTGTGTGCATTCTATCACACACTGGCATTGTCTCTCTAATGCTTTGAGAAGGAGCATGGATGGACTGCAGGGTGCTCTGTGGCTCCAGAGGAAATGGGGACCCATCACACCAACAGATTGTGTTGTGTACCTCGGAGCAGGTATCTGTCAGTCTCCACTTGCAGGCAACCAGTGCCTTCTTCTGTCTAGGTTCCCTGTCCCTGGTTTGCATGTTCCAGGTCCATCCTTTGCCTGTGGAGCAACCTCACAGGCATCAAAACAATCCCAAAGCCTGTTTTTCTAAGGAAACAGCAATGCCAGACTGTGTGCAAAAAAGACCCTAATCCAAGAGCCTCTCACAGCCAGATTGACTCAGGCCTAATCCCCTCCAAGAGAGGTCCTACTGATGAGATGGCTTCTCTTTCATTCCTGATAGACAACAACAAAATTAAACACATCAAACAAACTTATTTTCCAAAGGCAAAGTTGCAAAATTTCACATGAAAGATGCACACTATTTTTATTAGTTTTACTACATTCCTTTCTTGTCTTTTCCTTTGGTTCTTATCCAGCTTCTGGAGGAGCCAGTGCACAAGGAAAATCAGGAGTATGTTTCTGCGATGGAAGCTAAAGGGCAACATCTTCCCTGTTTTACTGCAGAATGTACTTTACTGTTCCCTTACCATAACTGTTCCTCACATTAAACTGTTTTCTCTCCTGTAAATGTTCAGCTTTGTATTATTTCTTTATTATTTACCAGCATAACATCAAGCCCCTTGTTTTAACAGCCTCTCTCTAAAACCCAGCTCGACAGAAACATTTGCTTGTATGGCTTAACATAGGGCTTGCATGTGGTTCAAGACCTGCAAAAAATAACCCAAAAGAACAGAAGAAATTCGAGTACTTTGGCTTTAAGGAAAAACATTGACTATGGACAAATATTAGTAATATCCTAACAGTGAGATAAGAAGGTATTGATTTCCTACTGTACAACAGCTGTTTGCAAAAGGAAAATAGGGGACCTCTGGAGTTCCTGACGTGACCAAGCAGTCGGTTGGAAACACTTCTTACAAAAAACTGCAGCCCAGGTGAAGTGAGGCCTCCAGGAAAGGCTGCAGCTGAGTTGAGTAAATGCTGATGAAGGAAAGTCAACAACAACCTGGGGACGCCACAAACAGCAGCGGGATATAGACTCTGCTTCTGGGTTTGGGGCTCTTCTCAGGGGGAAGTTGGATGAGACTCCCTGTAGGTGAAGGCTCAGGACCAATGAAGCTTGGATAGAGATGCCAAAGGCTGGCATCTGAATTACTGTGTTTTAGGAAGAGAGTTTGATCTTTCTGGCATTGTGAACCCTTTCAATATTTGGGCAGATAGTCCAGGTGTATGTGCATGATCTGTGTAGGACATGTGCAGGGGGCTGGATGTGCTCTCCCTGCACAGACCTGCAGTGCAGCATGCAGGGTATGTCTGCTGCTGCTTGAACCTCTGTTTGTCCTCTCCATGAGTGCTGGGGAGTCTCCAGGACACATGTGATGAAGGCACCCAGGTCTGCAGCATCTGCAATGGCTGGCAGAGGTTACTGTCCTGCGTGTGGGTTATGAAACGCTCACAGCACACCTGAGCAAGAGAAAGAGAGGTGCTGCATCTGTGGCAGATGCCTTTGTTTGCTGGTGGTGAAGGAGCATGCTGCCAGCACCAGGCTGCTGTACCTGTCTCCAGCTGCTGGCCAGAGCCCCTGTACTGTTCCTCTCAGGTAGGTGGTACCTGTCAGCAAAATAAACAGGCGGCGTAAGTCCCTCAAAATCTCACTTCTTTTTGTGTAGAGGCTGAATTCAAGAGATCCAGGAAGTCACCTGTGGCCAGCTGGGGCTTTGTGCCCAGACCCTCCCCAGTGGTAAGCAAGGCAGCCCTCTCTCAAGCAAAACAAAAAACCAAGGATTACTCTTTTTTAAGGGTCATGTGTGTTGAGACAGCCAGCCCAGTTGTGTCTGGCACTGTAAATAAGGCTAAGGAAATTTAGAACCTTTTAAGATGAGGCAGTAGCTAAGCATATGTTTTGGGGTGGTTTTTTTTTTCAAATCATTACTTTGTTTTTATTTTTTTAATAAAGGGGTCAGTTTTGTCTAAGTCAAAATCTCTTTCAGTTCACATCCCTCCACTACCCCAAACAGAATATAATCAAATGAAGCTGATTCAAAATACCTTTGTGATGCTTCCTAAAATGCCATTAAGAGCCCATGTCTTTTATGTCAAGTCACTGTTAAGGCTGACACATATATGTATTTTGTGGGACATGTGGGCTAATATTTGATGGATGCATGCATTCCAGGCCACAGAAGGGCAACTTCAGAATCTTCAACTAAACAAGCCCACCTTTCTCCAGAACAGCTTCTGCTTTCAGCTGTGAAGGCAGCTTACATACTGTGAAACTGCTGAAGAAAACCCAAAACCTAGAAGGTCTTTTTCCCTAATAATACTTCAGTTTGAAAATGTACCAAGCCAACAGCAGCATAAGGGCACAGAGCAGTAGCATGTGAATGCAATACAGGGCATTCTCAGCTATGACATGATCTCCTCTCCTTCGGAAAGGATAAAGGTTTCTGGCATTTTAAGCCCAAATCTGATTTTACTAGGTCTGTTTTATCTTGAATTCTCTGTTTTGCACCTATTTCTAGCACATACACTGATTAGAAGAGACAGCTGTGCTGGAAAAACCAATCTGCAAAGTAACTGTGTAGGCTGGCTAACACCAGCCACAAGGGAGGGGCATGGCAGCTTGCCTCTGAGCTTATCCTAAAACCTTTGCTCCCTGAGAAGTGCCAAGGGCTTGTGGTCAAAGCTGGGCTTCCTCCAGGTGAGGAGGGCACTGGGGTGTGGGGCCAGCTCTGCCAGCTCTCTGGGGTTCACCTGCACAAGGGGAAGGGCTGCAGTGAGCCTGCCCTTTCACACGAGGGAGGGAGCTGGGGGTGCAGCCTCAGTGCTTGTCAACCCATAGCTGTGAGACAACATTTTATGCTTCTCTGGCAGATTTGATATGATCAGCTTTGTTTTCCAAATCTGCGGAGATTTGTCATCAACTTCTTCATTGCATCGTCACTCTGTCCTCCTCCCCTCCCTGCCCTCTGCCCCCTTATTGGTGCCCCTCCACCTTCCCCCTGCTCAATCGCACTCAACAAGACATTCTGAATTTTCCATATCTACTTTTTTTTTCTTTTCCCCCTCTTTTGTCTTCTGGTAACAGCGTTTGGCATTTCCCGGACAGCCCGTACTCCATAAGGCCTCAGTGTCTGAATACGAGGACGGCTTGAACGTTGCCTGCTGAGACTGAAGAAGAACTTGAGTTAAAATAATCCTCTCTTTTGTTCCGCTTGGGTTGCTTTTTGTTTGCCTGACAGATGTTCGGCCCCTGTGCGTGTGCAAGGAGCGGCTCCTCCGCCAGGCCCTCTGATCCGCCAGCTTATTGATTTCTGCCTATCTGTGCGGCTTGTCTCCAGCCCTTACAGATGCGAGGGCTGGGGCGGCAGCCCCTCTCCTTCACACACAAATAGGGCAATCCTCTATTGTGAGGGGGCCAGTGGAGGAAAGCGAGCCTCACTCCCTCTTGAGCCATTGTGACAAATTGGGGCGGGTATTGGGGGGCAGAGGGGAGAGAGGCGTGAAGCACCGAGGCTGCGTTCTGACAGCTCGTGACGCTACCACACAGGTGCCTGAGCAAACGGGAAGGAAGCGGCTGTGAGCAGGAAGGCCTCAGAGCTTTGCTCTGTGCCTGTGTGTTATCTCAAGTTCATATTTCAGTCATTTTACTGGGGATGTGAGGATCAAAGTGGTGGCCAGGGAAAATCTTGAAAATCGCAGTTTTGCTGTGTTCCTCCTAAATGGCATTGCTGTTCACTGCTCTGAGTTTCACTGACTGGACTAGCCCTGAAGTCACTGCATGCAAGACTTCCATCTTGCATGGCCTTGTAAACCATATGTAATTCTTTTCTTCGATCTTGCTTTTTTGTTTTGTTTTGGCTTGATTTTCTGCCTCCTGAGTAGTGTGTCAGGGTGCTCTGCAAGAGAAGCACACTGCAGACCTGCATCCACATTTTGGCATACAGTTGCAGGCTCACTTTGCTGCTGACAGCAGTTTGGCTTTTGTTTAACCCTTGACATAAGTCTGCAGAGGTCTGACCTGTCATTGGCTCTAGTGCCCTGGATGGAGTGCAGAAAGGAGGCAGTTGCTGTGCAGCGCTCAGCTGTCCCCCCTCGTTAAGCCCATGTCCCTGGAAAGCAGTCATTGTGCCTACTGCCCACCACATCCCTGTGACAGCAGCTCTTCACTGCTGTCTGTAACACACGTGCATGGAGGATGCACTCCCGAGGAGCACCCCTTTCTCTGGGGCTGGGACAAAGGCTGTAAGGGCAGCTCCAGGGTGTGTATCTCCCACCCTGCCAACATTTTGCATCTACAGTGAGCTCGCTGTCTGCAGAGTAGCTTTTCTACCCTGCACCAAGTTGCTCTACCTTGCCTTCTCTCTCTCTAAAGCACATCAATTATTACTGTGCATATCAGAATTTCCAGAGCTGTCACTGTGTGTTGGCTAGGAATGGCACATCCTTCGGCTTCATTGATGCTACCAGGCACTAGGTTATCATTTACTGCCACAGTAGCTGGGCAACAGTTTATTGAAAACTACCTAGTTATGTGCTAATGACCTGCTGCTTGACAGAATATTTTACCCCACAGAAACAAATACAGACACGTTTCTAGTGTACAAAGTTCATCTATTCTCCTCCCGAAGTGTTGCTCTTTGCTCACAAGGGTTGGGGTAGCTCGGTTTGGACTTGTTAAGGCAAAACTCCCACTTTGACATGTTGTGGTCTGTTGGATCTTACAGAGAGGCTGTCAAGAGCTGGCAGAGATACTTCACATAGTGTCAAGTGATTTATACTAACATGAAAAGCAGGCAGAGTTTGCAGCCTGTGGTGGCCTGCATTGCAGCTCCAGCTAAGTTATGGTTACTGGATCTGGGACTGAAACCCAGGGTATGGTGCCTCAAGGTCCTTGGTGGGTGCTTCCCACCAACAGCTTACTGGGACAGGGCTCAGTCAGAGCTGATGGCAAAGGAGGTGACATTGTGTAATACTTCTTTGAATAATGACTAGCAGTAGGCTGGGAAGAGAGACTTGGACAGCATCCATGGGGCAGAACAGATGTTCCACACAGTCACATGAGCTCCTGCTGCCCACATACCTCTCAGTGTACTACAGCATCACAGGGGTCTCCTTCACTCTCATGATTAACATGAACAAAGTGTCCTCTCAGCATCAGCTCAAGTCTTGAGATTTCCTTTTATGATCCGTGTGCCATGCAGTCCAAGAGGGGTATGTTTATGGGTCTTTAATTTAGGGAAAATAACTTTGACAAGCCACAGTGAATTCAGTAGCCAGCAACTTTCATTACTCTGTTAGTCTTGCATCCTCCTTGACACATATGTAAAAATAAGGCAAAGTGGCTCATTTGGAAAGAAGAGCTTTGTAAAATGCGCTCTGGTTTGACAAGGGGGGCCTTGCCATGCCTTTGGGACATTCTATTTGGTATCTCTTTCCGTGTCAACAGGAGAGGACTGTAACTGCTGAGAACTGCTCAACGTACACTCTGCAAAGAGAATTTTATCTTGGGAGCATCACCCAAATGCTCCATTAATTGGATTGTGTCTTAGTGACATTTAAGGTGTTGGGCTCAACATGCTGGAAACAAGTGATCTGAGGCTAAGCATCCAGGGAGCTTACCTGTAGCAAGCTGTGGGCATGGCCAGACTTCTAATTCAAACCAGGAGGACAGCAGGTGATGTATGAACTGGTACCCAAGGGAGGATGAAGACGAGAAAAAATTCCAAAATCCATATCCCTTGATCCTCTGTAGTGATCACACCTGCAAGTCAGTGTGTGGAGTGATAAAAATTTCCTCTGGGTTTCAGGAAGGAAATGCCCTGTTGGTGTAGGAGGATCAGTGAATACAGCCCTGTGTATCGGTTGGTATCTGTAGGACAATGTAACGCACTGCCTGGCACAAGTGATTTTGTACATGTGCATTTTTGCAAAGGCCATGTCGCAACTCTCTTTAGGCTCTGTTGGACCAATAATACAATGGGAGTTATGTACAGCAGTTTTCTTTCATAGATGGTACCTGAAACCCAAGCTGTGCCCATGCTGAGTGTTAGTAAGGGAAAAATCAGTATTTGGATTAATTCCTTTCACTTGTTTCTGCTTTACTCTCCCTTCCCCTTGCTCCACAGCCTGTGGGTGATGTTGTTGTTTGCAGGGCTGTGTGCGAGCTATTCTGTGACTTTTCTTTAATAGCAGTTCTTTGAAATTCTGCTGCTCCTGTAATGGGGGCTGAGCGCGGTTGCGTCACTGTTGTGATGGTCTGTCAAGCCATCTAATTGGTTTGTCTCATTAAAACTTACAATTGGCATTTACAAGGCAGCAGCCCTGTAGTCCAACACTGTAGCTGGAGCCACACTGGCTGACCAAGCACTTGCACGTGGGTTGGGATATGGATGTGGATGGAAAACTGTGTCTCTTGTGAACTCATCCCATAGCTTCTAAGATAAAGCTTGAATGTATCAGACCACCTCCGACTTCACCTTCTCTGTAGTGAGACTAACTGGAGGAACTCAGCTAATTTCAACAAACAGGTGGCTTTTCATCTCCAGAGCCATGACTGCTGGGATCTCAAACTGGACACTCAAGGGCTATCCACTAGTTGCTGCTGGATAGCTTGGCCTGTTGGATGTTCTTTTGTTAGCAAGTGTGAGGAGGAAATGGTGCAAGAAAAGGGCAGATTTGTGTAGCCTCTCCTCAAAACTAAATTCTTGGAGTAGTTCCAAAATGCATTTTGTCTTTGAATGAGAGCATTCATGGAAACAACCCTCAACCTGTTCAGGTCAAAATATTAGTTAAAACATTGCAAGTGCATTCTCTTATGAGAATTCTATTTTTTATTTTATTTTTACCTTAGCCAACTAGTCAAAAGGACCTCACTTACTTCAGGAGTCTGATTCATTGTCCTTTCTTAATTTAAATTGCAACGATGACTTCTAGCAGCATAGTTAAATTTATCTAGGAGCACAAACTGGAGGTCAGAGCTCTAGGTTTGTGCAGACAGTGAATATCAGTGTAGCTTTTCTGCTAACACTGGACTTAAACAAAGCACTGGGCTTGAGCTAAACCACCAGAAACGCCTGTTAAATGTTTGTGCAGGAATTTTATGGGTTAAATTAGGTATATGAATGCCAGCATATAGATACTGCTTTGGCCACTAACACCCCAGCTGCTCAGAGAAGAGCATCTTGTCTTTTGGTGCTTCGCTGTGTTTGATGGAGGGTGTCCCTTGGACAGAGAGGCTTCTTAACAGAGATGAAGGGCACCACAGCCACTGACTTTAAAGGCTGCAGAGCCAAACAAAATACATTGAGTGGTTTAGATGTAACAGGCTGCACTGAATCAAGAGTCTCTATTCAAGGCCGTAAGCTTAACAGCTCTGAACTGAGGGTGTGGAGAAATGAGGGGGAAACCAGGTCCTCCTGTTCCTGTGGAAATGCTTTTGTCTGCGACTGAGCCACGCACCAGCTGAAAATGCTTTGCATCACCCTTTAAAATGTTTCCACTTCAAATTTTGTGGGTTAGCTCAGGGTAAGCACTTTTCTTGGCTTTTGAGAAAAGCCTAAAAACCTAGACTTTGTGACTTATTTTAAAACAGAGAACGAAAACACATTGCATGGCCCTTCCAAAGACAAATGATCTTTAATTTTTAAAAATCCCATCTAATTGTCATTAATCAAGCCATCCCCTGTGCTAATAAGATGGAGGCAGGGAATGGAATGCCATTCCAGCTCAGGCAGCTGTTGTGCATGTCAACCAGTTTCAAAACGCTTGGCAAAAGTTGTAAATGCAGCTCTAATGAGATCGGCTTGTCTGCAACTAGCAAACACATACCAGCCGCACCAAAATGTTTGTTTGCCGTGGGACTTAGTGGAGATTGTGTTAACCGTTCTGCATTCAAGGGTACATGTCAAGAAAAGTTCAGATCAAGCACAAGGCAGTGACACTGGAATGCAGCTTTCTCCAAAACAGTCACTTATATAAACCCTGAAAAAAAGGCTCCACTTCAATTCATGGGTTTTGTTGTGTGTGGGGGACATTTCCCTGTAAGGACTCCTAACTTTCGGGTATCTGGGTGCATGAGGTTCTCTGCAAAGGCTCCATAAGCAAGCTACAAACAGAAGTATGTTTCCTGCTGGGATGTTTGAGGATGGGCTCCTGGTAGGGGACCAACTTTCGAGGCATTCTACAGCATCTCTCACCTGCCAGGTACCCCCAGCTGCTCATGCCTCCATCAGCTGCCCAGGCTGGAGAGGAGGTGCTCAGCTGAGCCACCCAGGGGCTCCAGTATGGGAGTGTAGCCTGGAAAGAGCAACGAGCAGCTCGATCGCCCACCCACCCTGACTGCCAAGCTGATCACAGCCAGTTTCCACCGAGCCTGGTCAAACAGAGGATCACTCCAGAGGGGCTGTAGGCCCTGTTCAGCTAAGCCACCTCAGTGGGCCAGGCACTGTGTGTGTCACATACCCACACCTGCCCAGGCATCTAGGTGAATCAGCACATTGGTGACTCCTGTGGAACCATCGACATCACCAAACCTGTGCAGCTGCAGAAAGCTAAGCAACAGAAATACTTATGTTTCAGGGAAGCCAGGTCTCAGGAAAGTCAAGAGTACTTTACCTCAACCGTGAAGTATCTATGTAACACCACAAACTTCGACACCTTGCTGCTTTTCCTCAGCACAAAAGGGAATTTTGTTTTTTAAGGTTCCTTTTATGGTTCTTTGAGCTCAAGTACAAAGGACTGGGTAAATTTCTGGTACTGTGACTACTCTCTTGCCAGTAGCCCTTTAATCTGTGTCTTGTGCCAAAGAATATTAATTATTGTAGGCTACAGTGAAGTCCATCCCTACCCCCACTTGAGCCTCTGAAATGAACAGCAAAGTTGAACTTTGCCAGCAACTGTTAGGAAAAGGGCCAAGAACAGCCTAACAGGAAAGATACTCAGGATTTTTTGTTTGTTTTTTCTGCTAAACCATGTTTTTGTAATTATGAATACTTTGTTGAAATTGCTTGGAAAAGGAAGTACACAGAAAATGGTCCATACAATTAAACTAACTGCGTATTAGTGTTGAAAGAATATAAAACTGGTCTCACTCCGTTGCACTCACAGAGACAAAACCCCTTCTCAGAAGGAATTTGGCTTGAGAAGAGAGATCTGGAGACAAATCTTAGTTAACTTCAGGCCCATGTGCCTTATTGTCTGGTTTACGACTGCCCCAAATGGCCTAAAAGCAAAGGACATTCACACTAAACAAAAGCAATGGCTGAAAGGAAGAGAAAAGAGGAATTTGAAAGCTGTCATTTCCAAATCCCTTCTACTCAAAAGTTGGTTCCTGACTTTCGTTAAGGAACCCTGAATAAGGTAGCAGTTAGTTTTTAGGAGCATAAAGTATCTCCAATCAGGCTGGAGAGAAACAGGACTACTTCATTTTGCTTGGATTCACGTGAATGCTGCTTTAATCAGTCCCCACCTGCTTCTGCCACCTTTCCCCAAGTTCAGATTTGTAAAATCCTGAATTGCTAAAAAGAGAGAAAAAGAATTGCTGAAGCAGCTTTCTAGGATGTATCAAAAAAAGGTTTATCAAATGTGGAAAATTACAACTTTGTCCCAGAAGTAAATAAATACTTAAGAATATAAAGGAATACGATGCTGTAGGACCACTTCAAACTACTGTACTTCATACAGTGTTTCGTAATTTCCATTTACATGGTTTTCTCTAGTTAGCAGCCTGGTCCTGGCTCCCATCACACTAAGGCATATGTAATGTTACAGGCATATCTCAGTGTAAAAGGAAAAATGTCACCCTAGAGTGAGAAAGCTTGGTATTTAGTCTATATAACCTCATCTTATGATTCAGCCTCAAGAAAGTCTTGGTTTTAGTAAAAAGAAAATTAAACTTATAACTGACTGATACAGATCAGCTTTTAGAAGCATATATCCAGTATTTATGTCCTGTCAAGCTCTTTCACTTTCCATAGTAACAAGCCCCCTCTTCCGTACATAAAATGGATTTGATGCATAAACAGTATTGCTGAAAACATGTCCAAAATTAATAAAGACTTTGCTTTACAAACCTAGTTTTTAAGGTTGATTCTGACCTTGTCCAGTCCCTTACATAAGCAAGGGTACATTTGGCTGAGATCAAAATAAAGCCTGCCATCTCCTCAACAAGCAGTACCACAAAGCACATGACAGTGGGACACTGGGAGTATGTATGGCTATTTCCACCCACCCTGTCTGCAATTGTGCCGGAGGCCTGCGACAGCGAGCAGCTATTGCCACCTTAGGGCAGCCCTTAGTACTGCTGTGGGTGAGGGGTCACGCTGCTCTTGTTACACACCCTTAGTTACAAGTGCTCCGAGGTTATCCCAGTCCTGCAGCGCACCCCTCTACTGAAAGGTACATCTAACATGTTCAAAATTAAGAAAAAGACTGTAAGGTGAATATTTTTGCTCTCCATCCTTTCTCTTACACAAAACTGTATTGAAGAAATCTAATCCCCGCCCAAGCAGCTCGGCCAAACCCAGACCTTTGCTTCCAGCAGCCCAAAGTGGCATTGTTGCAACTGTTTTGCCTAGCTGCACCTCTATAGCCTGCCTGCCTAGAGTGTTCTGTAACCCAGTAAGGCTCAAAACACTTCATAAACTGGTAATTTGCATTGTAGACACAGTGCTAGATGAATACTAAGCTGACTTCCACATGGGAAGTACAGGCATGGAACTAAGGAGAGCTGCAGACAGTCAGGGCCTTCCCACCTTTCATCCTGAGGTGATGACAATCTTCACAAACAGAGCTAGGGAACTTGGTGGATTAAAAAAAAAACTCTTGGTGCCTTTCATCTGTAATACACATCTGACATTTTGGGATATTTTAATACTAATAAGCAAGTAACTTTTAGCTGAGCAGCCTGTGCATACTTTTGTACTCACACATCTGTCACTCCTGCAACTCCTCACTCTGAGCACAAGCAGTTGATGACATCAGGGCAGGGCATAACTAGAAAGTTAAAAATGTGGAAAACAAACCTTCCCATCTCACTGGTTCCAAACCCATCCACAAAGGGAGTGAACACAGTACTACATTCTTCTGTGAAAGAAATTTGGCATTTTCAGTCCAATGGGCCTGTGAAAAAGCTTCCTTTCCCTGCTGGTTCTTCAGCTAGATGTAATCTGCAGGGAAATCTGTAAAGGAGACAAAATGGCCATCTCACATTGGCACAAGTGCACCAACAGGACGGCACTGACAGTGCCAGGAAAACAGGTACCTGCTCTAGTGCCTCTTCTGAGTCTGCAAAGGACACCTGAAAATTCTGATCACCTTGTGTTTCTCCTGAAAGAGCTTAGAGAGACAAGCCTAGCCACATCAAACTAAAGCCAGTAATTCCTAAAATCTGTTAACATGCATTTATTTTGGATGTAAAATTTACCCTTAAATATAAGAACAGCCAAGTTTATCAAACCTTTTGAGTTAAATCACTGCAACTCTCCTACACATCTGGCATCCTGCAAGAACATTGAATTAGTTCATGTAGAAATTAGAGTTTGTCTTGTTTGCTGCTCTTCCCTTCACTGTTTAGACCTCAAATATTGCACATAGATCCATCCTAAAGGCAGGAATGTCAATTTCTTTCCCTCTCCTGCTTTTCTTTGCAACTGAAACACTATCTAGTTTAGTAGATTTCAACAACTTTGCATGAAGCTCTAACAGCCTCTTGTGAAACACTTGAGCAATTCAAGATAAATCTGGTATCAAAGACAGCTGAGCTTAAGGTGCTTTAAGTTAATTTTACAGAAGTAACAAAGCATGTATTTAATTCGGTATTGCTGATTAGTACTTTAAATAGGCACAGGCTTTCTGTTCTTAGAATTACTGCATTGTGTGCCATTTGCTCAGTACAGACAGCATACAGCTGCAGTCACTTATACCATCAACCTCGTCCATCTAAGATGATTCTTGCAAATAATGTTAAACATCCCCTTAAGACACCTGAACATGTCTGGAAGTTCTGACGTGCGTGACCAAGTGACTTCAGCCGCAGCAGACTGAGACACTGTGTGCCTTTCCTACTGCCCAGCTACCCAGGAACGAGTTCCCTCCTTACTCGGCCCAACACTGGCACCCAGTGGTCAAGAGCCTTCACAAACGCTTTGGGAAACTCAGTGGATTTCCTGAACACAGTCAGAGTCTGTTCAAAAGCACTACTTCTTCGATTACTGATGTTCAAAATGCTACCCACTATCTAAACTGTGCAGGAAGCCTGAGACCACCATCACTGGTGAAGACCAGCCAGAGCTAGGAGTGACACATAGCACCCAAAATGCACATCCAAACAGGAGATAAGGCTACCACAGGGTCAAGCACGTCAGCAAGATTGTTCTTGTAAGCAACAACTACGCCACCTCAAGCAACGAGGTATTTTATTTGTCTTTTTTTAAAGAGCTACAGACTGTGAAAGGATTCTTGGACAAGAGAAAATTTTCTAACCCTTGATGCAGCTCTGTTTTCCTAAAGGTCCTAGTACTGAAGCCAATTTCCAGGGGTGTGATATAGCACATCAAGCTACACTTGATGCAATTTCCCAAGAATCAAAAGCAGTAGGAGGGCTAATAAAGGTCCCAGGCATTAAAAGGCACTCAGGAATCTCCAGTCTAAGTTATTTGCCATCAGCAGCCAGAAGGGGACAATGCTTCAAATTCTGGGCGTTAACCAAACAGAAACACACAGAAGTGAGCCCAGATGCAGAGTCCAGGACCAAACTCCGAAAGATTCCATTTAACATTCTTCCACTAGCAGTGATACTGGTTTCAGATGACCCATACAGTCTTTGCAAATAAGTACACAGAAGTCAAATGTCAGGACAGGACATCAGAGAACCAAAGGAGAAGACAGGAAAAGCAACCTATGAAGTGCAGAAAAGGCAGCATGAACAGAGAAAATGCTTTACTTGCTAAACCAAGGCTGAACTGAAAGAATTATCAGAATAGTCTGTGAACTTAAATTTTACTACGTTTAAACTCCCCCATATTGCAGCATAAGGGACTGTGAGAAGGGAATTAAACTTGCATTAGAATTAGACTGATCGATAGATTAAGATGAGATGAAGGAAACTGAATTGTAACTTTTATCTGCTTCCTTACCATGAACGGCTCTGGTTTCTAAAAAATACTACTACTAATAACACAGACAAGAAATACTCAGCATCAGAGCTGTTGAACTTCTTGAAAAAAGTTTAATAAGACAGATGTCTCCATAACACAGGCAAATTGTACATCATACATTACTTGCTTACACACGAACTGAATTAGTCTTTCCGTAACTGGATAGTTTCCTCTTTAATTCCATCTTTTGTGACAATGCAAATCTTAAGTGCATCCCCAGTGTACACATCTCTCTCAGCAGCAGAAATGAAGACATCCTTAACCAGCTGCAAAGCCTTTTCCAGGGTCAGAGGTACATGTTCCACATTTTGCATGTTCTTGAAGCCAATCTAAGAAAAGATGAAAATGCATTTTATCCTTTTATGAAAACTCTTTCAGTCTCTGCACTAGAATGAACAGATCTAGATGAATTACAAAAAATGGCTTGTCTATTTTAAAAAACCAAAGCTGAAAAAGTATTTCTCCACACATTTTAGTTGAGAGCTTTGCCAATACCAATACTCTTAGAAAATTAACTAGAAGCACATCCAATGCACAGCCAGCAAAGTTCCTCCTGCTCATTCAGCATATACAAGATCACAATGAACATTTGGATCTGATCTAATTCTTCACAAACTTCTCACTGGGTTGGCAGTATCAGAACTGCACATGAGCCTTTTTTCTCTGGCCACCTGTAGTTGGGAACATTTCTTAAAAGCAAATATTCCTTAAGATACCTAGACTTCAAAATTAAGTCTATATTGGAGCATATCTGGTCCTACTAAAAAGCCTAAGTTAGCTCATAAATATAAGTGTCAACTTAAGCACCAGAACAGGTAAAGGAGAAGAATCACATGTTTTGCCTGAAACCCATAAGCAGTAAAAAATTGCTTATTACAACTTGGTTTTTGCAGAAGATATCTCCTTCAGTTAATAAAGTTTTTTAAAAAAAGGAAAGATTCTATTCCTTTCTCAAGTAAGAGTCAAGAATGCTCATTACTTTACTACTTTTGTAAGCACAAAAGTTGTGTTGACATCAGGTTCAAGTGACTAAATACCAACCCCAACGTCAAAAAACTAAAACAACTAAAACATGCTTTGGTATCTCTCCCAGTCAATCATTAACAGCTTCAACTAAATACAAAAATATTCTTCAAGTATTTTAGACATATTTAGCTGAATAAGTTTCCAGCAGTTTTATGTAAGAACATTCTTAGTGGAAAATGGTACCTGAGTTGGGCAAAACTGAAGACTTAACTTCAGTTAAGGGTATGTTAAATGATAAAGTGTATGTATTAATTCTATCTTCTTAATTTGGTATTAATTCATGCTAAGTAACAGGCATATTTATGTTATTGGCCAAGAAAAAACCTCCAAACAAGTTCTATGAGAAACTCCCCAGTTAAAACATTTCTGTCCTTTAAACAGACACTGCACTGTTAATAATGTATTAAAAACCTGATCAGATCCCAAAGCAAAACTTTGATTTCTCCTGAGAAAGTCACATGATTTATAAATGTACAGACTAACAAATCCTAGCTGTAACAGATTTAAAACTTCTCTCAAAAGTAATATTCCCCAGAAGTTAAGCTACATGAATCTGAATGCCACAGATGTTTACTGAGATAAGGAAAAAACCAAACCAAAACAAAACCCAACAAGCTATTTTACCTGGTTATCCAGCAGAGGCTGCAGCATGGCACTCGCTGATCCACCTGCTTTGTAAGAATCTCTCTCGTAGGAGCCCACTGGATCAAAGCTGTAAACTGCTCCCTTCCCTGAAAAGAAAAAAAAGTAGTATGCAATCACAATTTAGAAAGATGCTCAATACTGATAAGCATTTTTAACAAAGCCAGCTCTCTGGATAAGCAGTGTCTGGAACACTGCAGATCCCACTAAACCTTTACCAAACAACACTGAGTATGTTCAGTTGATGCTTTGTACAGCAGACTCACTATGACTGTGGCCAAGGTTATTTTCTCTATTTAAGCCACAACCATGCTCCAACAGATGTTTCCTACAGTACTTACCACAGAAAAAGTGCTGATGCAGAATAATCAAAGCAGAAAAATGTGCTAGAGTGTAGTGCTGCACAAAGAGCCCCAGGGTTCCAAGGCTAACACAAACAAGCAGCTCAGACATCATTCCTGAAGTATACATTTCTTAAATTACCTCCAGAAAGCATGCTTGGATGCCTCTGCATCCCAGAACCAGGGATGATGCTCTGGTCTATTGCACACTTCCCTCTGAAGCCAGGCCAGGCTGTGCCAAGTTTACTGGCTTGCACTGACATCAGAGATACAGAAGCCCTGTAGCTCTGAAGCATCGGGGTTTGATGAGGACAGGCCAGTCAGAATGCAGGAGCTGCCCAAGCCCAATTTTTCTGTTCAGACAGGCTGCACCCGATTCCATTAACTGGCCAGTGTCCTTGGCAGCACAGCACAGGAGCTGATCAGCTCTGAGAAAGCCAGCCAAATCAAAAAGCAATCTTGCTGGACCCAAATTTAGTCCATGCAAGCAAACTTGCACTCTGATTCTTATCAGCTGCTACACACCCTTATAATCTGAGATTTACCATCATCCAGGGCAGACTAATTCCCTGCCAGATCCCACAAATCATAGACGTGTCTTAGCAAGACTGGGAAAGTAGTGTAACTTAATGGTAAAAACAGACTGCAGGGAATGGCTAAAATTATCCAAACAAGACCACCTCTGAGCTCCTTCTCAAAGCCAGAGAACACAGTATTTCAGCAACTCAACCAAATCACTGGACAGGAGCCCAATAAGTCCTGGAAGGGCTGTACATTAAACTACAGCTTTGGTGCAGAAGTCATGGTTTTCACTAGAGGTTAGTTAACATTTAAAAATAACTTTGTGGAAACCTGTCTCTGTATAAGTCTTCATATTTAATAGCCTTTACCACACTCACAGGTCTGAGTAAAACATACACAATTTTATTGGTGACATCTACTTTAAAGATGCAATTAAGAAATCCAGCAAAGTAAAATTTTCCAGTCTAAATTATTTCACTTTAGAGATTTCATTTGTAATCAAATAATTATAACATAGTTTTTAGATTTTCAGACCTTTAGAAATGAAAGATCAAGTGAATAACTAGGAAACAAGCCAGATACATAGTATGTATTTAATCTGTGTAAGTACCATAATGTCTAAAGGCAGGAATTAGGAATAGGAACACGAACTTTGTTATCCAATCAGTACACCTGAGATGTAAAGCAATATCTATCCACCCAGAGAAATTCAGCCTCTCTTTTTTTGTTGTTTTTCAGTTTAAAGTCTTACCTTCTTCATCAAGTCCACCAATTATGTTGTAAACATAGTAGGGAAAGAAACGTCGAGAATACAGGATTGTAGACAGCATTGCTGCAATAGCCCCAGTAGTCATGGTCTTGTTGTTGGAATGCTTGTACATCTGCCAGTGGTAGAGCACACCCAAGAAGAAAGTCAAGCACTAAAGCTGACATTCAATCAGAATGACATTTTCTGTAACCTCACTACAGAAGCATCTGACGCTAAGCAAAATTAACCAGCGCGATCAGTGAAAACACCTTGCTCTAAATGGTATAGTCTTTTTACAAGCCAGAGATTAACATATCTTCAGAGTTTTGTAATTAACAGGTGTTGCCTCATTAACAATATCTTCTCCAGCTCTTCCATTCTATAAATTTGTGATGTAACACTTAGTAAGAACACAGCACCAATTTTCCCTGCCAGAACTTTCACTAGCAAAACAGTTATAATACAAACACTTGAAAAAAACCAGCAGAAGTTATGTTTAAAACTTACCATATTATCAGTCTCAAGTGTAATATTAATAATCTAAGTTTCTAAATACAATAAGATAGGTAGTTACCTTTAATCTGGCTTCAATAATTTTAGTAAGGGTAAGGCAGTCCCCATGGAAACCAGTGCATCCAATGACCGTTTGTTCTGTTCTGAAAAACGTAAAATTTTGTTGTAATTTTAGACTTAGCAAGAACTACAGCAATTTCTTACACAGTAGGCTATTATGAAAACACCAAATGTATTTTCAGGTTTTGTAGTGCTGTCAAAAAGTTGTCTAAAATGTATTAACAGATCTGTGGTGTATGAAAGGCACCTGCAACCTACATCTTGGAGAGGACTCATTAAGCACAGGACCACGCAGATGTCTTTCTTCAACCCACTTCCTTCTTCAACTGTCAGTAAAATTGACAAGAAGAAATTCTCCATTTCTTTGTGCACCCCTGACTCCAGCTGTAGCAATTCAGTCTTGCTAAAAGATCCGCTTTACACTGGGGAGCCACAGACACTATCACTCAGTCCAATTTTTACTCCATGGGACCAGAGGGCTGCATTAAGCTTGTAAGATGGTTACATGACATTTATGGTGTTGGTGGCTTTCTGTGTCAGCACAACTGAAGTGATCTGGCTGCAGCAGATGCACCAGAGAAGCTTAGCTCTTTGCTCAGTTTTGAAACATTTTATGGACACTAACCACGGGAACACACACTTGGAATTTTAATTCTAGGAAATAGAAAAGAGTCCAAGAACATTAACATCCACAGACCAACCCAAAGCAGTCATTCAGAAAACATCTTTAAACAAAATCTCCTCTCACCTGTCACTAGAATTACACAAAGCCATCGTGTGCAGTATGTACACTGTACCAGAGTACATTTGGGCAATATCAGAGAGTTAAACATACAGTAACAAGTTAGCTAGGAGAAACCTAAGTTATTTTGATCTCATGTCATCAATTTAGAAAAAGAAACAATAACCCACAAGACAAAAAATGTTTACACAGCTGATGACAGCCTACAAGGCAAGGAACTGCTGCAGTGAAATGAACACAAATAATATGCAGTTGTAAACCAAGGAGATGCTACCCAGGTGAGTCAAACTGAGCATAAAATGAGTGTAGAAAGTTTAATAATGGAACTACTGATAGGTTTACCTCTGCAAAGTGCCAGGCAGTTAACTAGAGAGACACACTACAACTGGCAGCAGTGGGCACACTTTTGCACCATCACCAGGTCTCCTGATGAAGCAGAGTGAATTATCATAGGATTGTTTTGCTACAGTTAAGTTAAAAATTCTTCTGATTATCCAGCCAAAAACTCCCACATAAAGCTTTGTATCATGCTAAAAAAGTTCTGTTCACAGTTAACTTCAAGAGCCTGAAACAAGCAATCTGGTTATATTTACAACATCACATCGCATCTTGCATTACAGCAAGGGTCACCACGACCCCAAAATCTACTTTGTTACTGTGCTTTTTCTTCTAAGAATTCTGCTTAAAGCAGGAGGCAGGCGACATGGTCAGCAATACAAACGACTTTCCATCTTTTTCAATGCTTTCAGATCTGGACTTACAGCTTGTAGCATTTTGGACTGTCCCGGCAGTGAATTGAATAGCCTTCACTCAGACGCGTGTCAGAGGCAACGATGGAGAAGTCTTCTCCAGCAATCGCCAGCACAGTCCTTAAAAAAGAGTATTGGTAAATCATGACCTTCAGCACCAGTATCTTCTTAGGCAACACAGAAACAGACTAGATAGTTAACTCCATAACCAGACTCATATTTTTTCAAGCATCTTATGTTCCTTGCTATGTTTCCCACTGTGCACATCCCTACTCAACACTGAAGGAAGAAGACGCTAGACACATTGAAGAAAATATATGCATGTGGCCCTCTACTTTGATTTAAACTGTATGGAAACTTGGTAAAACAGAGACTCTACACCAGACCCAATGGATGAGGTATTTTATATGCCTGACAATGATTCATCCTTCTAAAACAAGCAAAGTACTAAGCAACAGTATAATTACAGTTACATAAACACTGCTTTTTAAATCTGGTGTTATTACTTCCTAACAACTACTTCTGTGATCACCACAGGTGTACTACCATTAATTTACAAAGAGATGCCTTTTAAAAAACAGCAGTCATCATAAGAAAATAAAAAACTACCCGGCCAGATTATGTCACCAACTGAGGTGTGTAAAACACCACCTGACTTTAACAGTTACAGCAAGGTAGCGTTCAACCCAGTTACACATTTAGTACCAATAGGACGAAGAGCAATGGCCATGAACTAAAACAGAAGAAGTTCCACGTCAATATGAGGAAGAACTTCTTTACGTCGAGGGTGGCAGAGCACTGGAACAGGCTACCCAGAGAAGCCATGGAGTCTGCCTGTCTAGAGGCATTCAAACCTACCTGGACAGGTTCTGGTGTCACCTGCTCGAGGTGACCCAGCCTTGCCAGGGGGGTTGGACTGGATGATCTCCAGAGGTCCCTTCCAACCCTAACTATTCTATGATTCTGTAATAGGACCATTATCTGAGTTTCCTAAGACACTATAAAGAAACAACTCTGCGAGGGACAAAAGATGCGTACTTTAAGACCAGTCAAAGTTTAGGGAGCCCGAGTGTTCCAAAAGCCACACGGACAGGCAAGAACACCCTGAAAGGCTGCAAGGACTCAAGGCAAGCCCGAGCCCAGCTCCTCCTTGTGCTGCCGCTCTCCCTCTACAAAGAGGAGACCGTGAGGGGAGATAAACCCGCACTGAGCACCGGGGGAGGCAGGAGCAAGGCAACCTCCCAACCTGGAGCCGCTCTCCCCTGGGCCCCCTGTCCCGGGCCGAGGGTGCCCCGTCCCGTCCCGTCCCCTGCCCGCCCCGGCCCCTCACCCTCCGTTGAAGGTGTATGGCGAGAAGCGGTAGTGCTGCACGGGCGCCTGCAGCTCGTAGCCCGTGCCGGGCCGGGCGGGCCCGCATCCCGCGGTGGACAGCATCTCGAAGGCCCGATCGCTGCTGTCTCACGGCGAAATGGCGGCACCGGAGGCGGAAGCGGAGCCGCTCCGGGAGGGCAGCGCCGCCTCCTCTCGGCTGCTCTGCCGGGCGGCGAGCGCCTTACCCTGGCCGGAGGGCGGCGGGGCCGCTGGGGAGCGGACAAGGTGTGTGCCTGGGCCCCCAGGCAGCGCCGGCACCGCCTCTTGTCCAAGCGCTGCCAAGCCCTGTCACCTGCGTGCCCGCTCGGGGAAACACTCAGGCTGATCAGTGGCTGTGGTGCGGCCATCGAACACCCCTCATCTTTGGGCAGCAGGGTGGCTCCTGCTCTGCAGGAGAGAGCGCTTTGGAACCACTGTGAAGAGCAAGGGTCGGGAATCATAGAATCATGGGATGGTTGGAGTTGTAAGGGACCTTAAATGTCATCTAGTCCCAAACCCCCTGTCACGGGCAGGGACACCTTTCACCAGACCAAGTTGCTCAGGGCTCCATCCTGCCTGGCCTTGAACACTTCCGGGGCTGCGGCATCCACAACTTCCCTGGGCAGCTTGTGCCAGTGCCCCACCACCCTCAGAGCAAAGAACTTCCTCGTAATATCTAATCTAAACCTTCTCTCTTTCAGCTTGAAGCCATTCCCCCTTGTCCTGTCACTACATGCTCTTGTGAAAATCCCTCTCCACCTTTCTAGTAGGTCACCCTGAAGCCTTCTCTTATCCAGGCTGAATAATCAAAATTATCTCAGCCTTTCCTTGCACAAGAGGTGCTTCATCCTAAGCATCTTGCTGGCCTTCCTCTGGACTTGCTCCAACAGGTCCAGGTCTTTCTTGTGCTGAGGACCCCAGAGCTGGACATAGTACTCCAGAAGGGGTCTCACCATGGGGTGTGGTGCCGGGCACCGTGGCACAAGCGGAAACAAGCGGGAAGGGCTGGGACAGAAGCTCGAAGAGGTGCTAGGGAAGAAGGATGGAGGGGGGACAGTGAGATGCAGGGAACACACGTGGTGCTCCTGAGAAGTGTGTTGCTCTGCTTGGGAAGCACAGCCGTGGTGGCTGCAGTCTCCATGTGCACACACAGCGGTGAGACCCGAAGGTGGCAGCACCGCAGTGTGGAATTCTGTACAGCTCCAACGCGAGGAACCACAGCCTCTGTGAGGGCCTGGTGCACTGCCAGGGACCCCCACAGATTCACAGGATCCGTCAGGCTGGAAGGGACCACAGGGGGTGATCTGGTGCAACCTTCTGCTCAAGCAGGGTCATCCTAGAGCACCTGGCACAGGATTGTGTCCAGATGGTTCCTGAACATCTCCAGTGAGGGAGACCCCCCAACCTCTCTGAACAATCTGTTCCAGTGCTTGGTCAGCTGCACAGTAAAGAAGTTCTTCCTCGTATTCAGACGGAACTTCCAGTGCATCAGTATCTGCCCATCGCCTCTTGTCCTATTGCTTGGCACCACCAAGAAGAGCCCAGCTGAATCCTCTCCACACCCACCCTTTAGATATTTATACACATTATTGAGATCCCCCTCAGTCATCTCTTCTCGAGGCTGAACAAGCCTAGGTCCCTCAGCCTTTCCTCTTACGAGAGAGATGCTCCAGTCCCTTAATCATCACTGCATCCCTCCACTGGACCTGCTCCAGGACCTCCATGTCTCTCCTGTTCTGAGGAGCCCAGAACAAGACACAGCACTGCAGATGTGGCCTCACCAGGGCTGCTGGCAATGCTCTTCCTAATGCAGCCCAGGACACCATTGGCCTTCCTGGCCACACGGACACTGCTGGCTCATGGACAGCCTGTTGTCCACCAGGACCCCCAGGTCCTTCACCGCAGAGCTGCTTCCTGGCCGGCTGGCCCCCAGCCTGTGCTGGTGCACGCGGTTACCCCTCCCCAGGTGCAGCACCGTGCACTCGCCCATGTTCAATTTCCGAAGGTTCTCCCCTGCAGGAGGCTGTTGTCCGGCGGGCGGCGGGAAGTGACGCGCCGGGCGCGCCGGTGGCGCGGGGGCGGGGCGCGGCCGGGCTCCGGCGGGCGCTGAGCGCGGCGGGAGCGGAGCGAGCGCCAGGTACCGAGCGCCCGCCGCTGCCCCGCGCCCGCCGGAGCCCCGCGGCCCGCGGACGGGGCCGGCGGCTGCCGGTGGGGCCGCCATGGTGCGGGCCGGGCCGGGCCTGGAGGGCGGGGACGCTGCGCGGGCCGGGCTCGCTCCGCACCTCCGGGGCGGCCTCAGCCGCGGCGGGGGAAGCGCGGAGGGACTCCCGCGGCGGGGAGGCGGCCGCCGCCTTTCTCTGCCCCGCCGCGGCTCGGGGGCGAGCGGCGGCCGAGGCGCCGGCCGCGGGATGGGCGCGGGCAGCGGCGGGACCCTGCGAGGGCGGGCGGGAGCGGGGCGGGGGCTGCGCGGGCCGGGATCGGGGTTGGACCGGGACCGGGAGCGGGGAGCGCTGGGGAGTGCGGGCAGGCGGTGGCCGCACGCCGAGCGCTGCTGTGTGGTGGTGGGGAGCCCGAAAGGGGCCTCGGGGGCGGGTCGTGGCCTCCTCCGGGCTGTCGCCTGCTTCTGGACTCTGTTCCCTCGATGAAAACGTCGCCCGGCATTTGTAGTGGGAATCCGAGCAAGCCGCGTTCAGTGGTTACAGGAGGGACCTCTGCGTAGACCTGGCTGCAGGTTTTGGCATGCCTGGTATCCAGCCTCCTTACTAAACAGCTCGGCTGTCGAGGAGCTGACTTTGTTTCTTCCAGGATAATGTTTAGGCTTCTAATGTACCCCCGTTGTAAAACCTGGGTGCTCTGCTTGATACCTTTGGTGAGGGTAAAGATGATAGTATCTTATGGTCACGGGTGGAAAAAAGCAGACCTTTTTAGCTGCAGTGTAAATATTAATGTAATTCTAAGCTGTCATATTTAAAAAAAAAGAGACGCTGAATAGGCTGTCTTCAGATTTTGAGGTGGCCTGCCTCTGGCCTGATAATGACCTTGAGTATTTCTCAGCAGTATTTAAGAAACTTACAAATTAATGGGAAAATACTTTATATCATTGATATCATAACATTTAAATTCTCCACTTGTGTTGTTTATTTCTATAACACAGCAACAGAAATGTAGCTAAAACATAAAAGAAAATCATTGTACATTTTACTTGTATACTTGAAATTGGTTTTCATGTATTTCTTTTTTTCTCGTGAAATGCATGTCATTGCAGTTTGAAATCTGTTAGTGCTTTATTTTATGGAATTGGATGGAGGAGGTTTTCCTAGCTTTGATTTGACCAGCAATGCTTTTCTCATAGAAGAAAAAAAGTAATTTTTGAAAGCCCAAGCCATAAAATGGCCAGGAAGAGACTCACAAGCAGTGTGTCAGTGAGCTTGTCAGTTAGTAGACAGGGGAATTAAATTCTAAGAAAATCAGTGCTTTTCTAGGTAAAGCAAAGCTCGCAGTAGAATGGGTATTAACAGCTTGAGCTGTTTGTGCAGGAGGCTTTGTTTAGACAGAGGCCTGCCCATGTGAGTCAGGTAACCTGCCAGGGACTTCAGCAGAATCATACTGCAAAGTTTCTATGGAGCGTGCCCGAAAAAGGTTATTTTTATGGATTGTGCATGCGTGTGTGTGTACGCGTGAATGTTCTTATATGTTTTTGTACGTGGGTGTCTCCTAGCTGAGTCAGCAGCTGATAGGTTTGCTTGTGGGTTTGTGTTTAGATATTATTCTCAAGATACTACTTTTTTTTCTTTCCAGGCTTAGTGTTTTAGACTCATAGCATATTTCTCTGGAGCTGATGTTTTCCTAACACTTTCAGCTTGGCTTTAGAAGCTACTTTGCTGGAATGTTTTAAATGGTTAAAAACCCTCTAGGATTCGAGGTTTATTTAAATTAATTGAAGGAAATACTTCTGGCCTCACCAAAGAAATAACTGGAATCATGGATCAGAACAACAGTTTGCCACCCTACGCTCAAGGCTTAGCCTCCCCTCAGGTAAAAACAAATGATTTAAGATGCAACTATGATCTGAATTTCTTTTATGAAAGCGTTTTCTGTTTCTTGCATGTAGCTTCACGTTTTTTGTTTGCAGATCTGAAAAATTCTGCTAAGTATCAAATAATACTATAGCATTAATAGTATAAAGCAGAATGTTAAAACCATTGATGTCTGTATCCAGAAGTATGAGAAACATGCAGATTCTTACACATGGAGTGTAAGAATATATGTGGGATTTCTTAATGGAGTTGCTCTAAGTTGAAACATGACTGACAAATTGGAAGGATTAATTTAATTTTGATGTTTTCTCCTTAAACTATGTGCATAATGGATTGTTGCTGGGCTATGAATGCACTGGGTACAGTGAGCACAGCTGATGTTGAAACAATTTCAAGTTAAATTGTGGGTCAACGTTGAGACATGCTTGCAAGGTAGTGTGAGAAGCATGTCATGGCCCTAGGTTCCTATAGGTAGTATTTTATTCTATAGAACGGCTGCATTTTCAAGGGTTTTCTGTTTTTAATCATTTACTACTATAGGCTTCAAGTCTGATATGAGCAACTCAGGTAACATGGATTTATTTTTAGACTCCTCCTGAAAACTTTGTCTCCTAAAAACAAAATGGAGTCAACGTGGTCTGTGGTTTCTGTGTCACATTTTCTTCTGTAGGGTGCAATGACTCCAGGAATTCCAATTTTTAGCCCGATGATGCCGTATGGCACCGGACTGACACCGCAGCCTGTGCAGAGCACCAACAGTCTGTCCATACTGGAGGAGCAGCAGCGGCAGCAGCAGCAGCAGCAGCAGGCAGCACAGCAATCCACGTCACAGCAAGCGACACAGGGAACATCTGGTCAAACCCCCCAGCTCTTCCATTCACAGACTCTTACCACAGCCCCCTTACCAGGAACCACACCTCTGTACCCCTCTCCAATGACTCCAATGACTCCAATAACTCCTGCAACACCAGCGTCAGAGAGCTCTGGCATAGTGCCACAACTACAGTGAGTGTCCCTATGCTAGTGCATCCTGTCCTTTCTCAGCCCTTTTAAGACTTAGGACCAAAGTCACATCAGGAATTAGGTACTGCATTTTGGTGGGAAGGGAGGTCCTGAGAATTTACGAGTCTCCCGTAGCAATATGAGTGATTTTTGCTTTTATTTTTAGCTTAGCTTCATTACTAAACCACTTAGTAATATAAACAGTTTCTTAGTGATTTGTCAGAGGTACCTCTTTGGAGCATACCAGTGGAGGGTTATAGATGTCTTCATTTAACACCATCATAACTTTTAACTCCATGCACTTTAGGAGTTCATGATGTTCCCTTTTCCAATGCATGGCTAACACTGAGTTTGTGAGAAGGGAAAAAACCCTAGAACTAGTTCTAAGTTTAGGTATGGAAGTATTTTCAGTCAACTTCGGTTTTAAAGAGACTATTTCAGAAATTTATGGAAGGGACAAAGGGAAATTTTTGATAACATGAATTGAAAGAGTAGTTTCTCATATTTTTCTTTTTTTTTTCCCTCAATGAGGACCTTTAAATTTCACGTTTTTCCCAGAAAACAAAATTTTTTATCTAGGAGCTTCTTTTAAACTTTCTGGAGACTTGCTATCCCATCTCCTGGTAGTGGATTTACCTCCTGGGTCATTCCCACTCAGTTCTGCACCTTCCTCCTTTGAAGGGCGTAGCAAGGAAAATTTCAGATGGTAATACCTCATTTTCTCCTGTTTTCAGCAGCTTCCCTGATTGTGGTGGGGGCTCTCAACATCAATAATTTTTCCTGCCAAACTGAAATAGAGATTCTTCTCATGGGACACTTTTCATAATAGCTGCCAGATAAGGAGGAATCAGCAATTATGCCTTAGGAGCTTCTGCCCTACAAAAGGAGGTTCCTGAGCCGAAACACTGCTCAGTGCTCCTGTTAGTAGGAAAGATGCCATTCAAACTCTCTTGGAGAAACAAAATAATAATTAAAAAAAATTTATTAGGCTTGGTGAAAGATGAGGGAGATACATTAATTCCTTACTGTTTTTTTAATATATTTCTCTGATCTGTCTTTAGGAATATTGTGTCCACAGTGAATCTTGGTTGCAAACTTGACCTAAAAACTATTGCACTTCGTGCCCGAAATGCTGAATATAATCCCAAGGTAAGAGAAATGTATTAGAGTTCATCCTATAATAGATATATCAAAGGCACAGGTTGTGGCTGCAGGCTGCTGCAATAGACTGAAAAACCTACCTGCTATATGTGCAGTTTTATAATATGGTTAAAAGGGAAATTATAATAAACTTGGAATGTTCAAATTAGTAAAAAGCATTTTTATGCTGAGGTAGCTGTGATGTGCACCAGGTTGTAAGTTGTTAGATTTAGAAAAAATCTAACCAACAGTGTAATACACTGGCCAAGCTTTTTGGGGTAGAGGTGGCCTCTGCTGCTCTTCATATATTTATATTTGTTTGTAGTGCTCAGAGAGCTCTTTTTGCATATTACTGTGAAATGTCTGATGACGAAATCTTGTTCCCTATCTCCCAACAAGGAGAAAGGAAAGAAGAATTCAAGTCCTGGGCTCCTGCCAGAGCTGTGGTTTCCTCCACCTAGCTGCTCCTCTGGAATTCTTATGGTCGCTGGGCATTTGCTTATTTTTCATAGTCTCACTTCCCCTCTGTTCTTTCATGTTCTCCCCCAGTACTTCTGCCATCTCATTGCTTCTGATAGCTAAGTTTGGTGGAACAGCAAAATTAAATTGATTTTTTTGCATATTGACTTTAAAGTTGCCTGCTGCTTCTAAATAGTAGTGAGGTTCTAAATAAGTGGCTTCTTTTTAGCTTGGGACATCTGAACAACAGCAAAGGACCTGGAGCATTAAATCAAGAAAATTATGTCACTTCTTGTTTCTTTTGGGTGGCTCCTCTTGAAAATGTTATCTTTCCAACAACAGTAGCTGGACACTCATAAAAGTTTAGATGTCGTGTAGTTGAATTGGCTTGTCTTGGGAAGGCTTCAGTTTTCCTGGGGTGTGTGTGTTTTCTTTGTTTTAGCATTTAGTATTTTGCTGCAGTTAACCTGAACTCTGCTCTCCAAGGTTAAAGCACGCATGCAGGCATATATGATAAGTGACTGTTACTGTAGTTTGTACCAGTGATGCTGTTACATAATTGTGAGTAAGATAATTAGTGCAGCAAAAATTTGAGCATGCCTTGGTAACTCCCAGGGTAGGGGGTAGGGTGGCCGTGCAAAACTTGTAGGCTAGAATAATCAATATAAAACACTGTTTTCCATGGCACAGGGAAAGAAGGGTTATGTAACACACTCCTGACGTTTAGTCAGTACGTGCATCTATCAAAGAAAGATGTTGCTTGGCTGTATTATTTAAGTCATATTTGGACAAATGTGCTGTTGGGTAACCCACGCTACCGCCTTGGTTATGTCAGCAGAACAATTCATGGGACTGCATGGTGAGCTGTTCCAAGTTAAATATAACAAACAGGGGTTTGTGTGTGTGTGTGTATGCCCACATCAGTTTCCAGTATCTCTTGCTTCAAGGAATTTAAGAATATTTTCAAATGCTTACTTAGAATAAAAAGCTAGAGCTAATTGAGCTGCTGTGTCCTACTGTGGGAGCTGAGGTGACTTCTGTTTACACAGAACTTTGATCTCCAGCTGTTCTGTTTGCTGGTATTGTAACACTGTCCAATTTTTTTGGATAGTTTTCCTTACTACTTATAAGAGATAAAATTTCAACACATACAGAGAAATTTTTAAAAATTTATTTTTAAAATTGATTCTATTGCTCTGATGCAAATGCTAGTGTTATTTGTACGTTGCATATATAGTAATGAGAGATGAATAGGAATGCAAGAGTAAACATCCTTCCTACCTGGCTCTGCCTCTCAGTGTGTGTGGTTGAAGGTACTTACAGTTTAAGCATTTTAAGTAAACTTTGAGCGATCTTAAAGTATGTTTGACCTTAGTTTTCCTTGCACTGCAGTGTAACTTGCTACTTAGACGATGCAGATTTGTTTTTAATGTAATGATGACAGCAGTATGTCACTAACAATCTCAATGCTCACACTTCAGCGTTTTGCTGCTGTTATTATGAGAATAAGAGAACCACGTACTACTGCACTGATATTCAGCTCTGGAAAAATGGTGTGCACAGGAGCAAAAAGGTATGTTTAGGCATTACAAGCAAACTAGTTCAGGCTGTCTTTTCTTGTGTAACATGGTGCTTGTTTATATATACACATTGAAGTTGTACAGGTACAGCTAATCTTGCTTCACAGTTACTTCAAATTATACACATTTCTGCAGAAAATGCCTGTTTATGATTGAAGGGACTTCTTAACTTATGGGGAAATGGTAGTTCTGTTTCTGAAGTGCTCTCATTCAGTCTGATAAACTGGTTTGCAGCGGTTATTATATTCAGTTTTTTGGCTTTGCAGTTATCTACTTTTTCTAATAATTTAAAAAACTCAGCAGCTATGCATTAGAGCTGCTTAAAGTGTAAGGATGGTGACAGAAGGATTTTATATTTGAATAGCATCATTCATCACAGGACAAGAGCTCCAAATCTCCAGTTCCTGTAGTATGATCTGTTCTTAACGTGACCTTTGAAGCACAAGAATTGAAAACTAAACATAAGCTTAACTCTGGTGGGCCGGAGAGAAATTCTGCTCTGAAGAAGTCTGCTAGGAATCCTGAAGGAATAAACTAACGAGCAGAGATGAATGAATACATCTGTGCAGGGAAACACTCTCTGCCTGGTGGCACTTGAAATTCAAGTTGTCTTAGTCTGCATCAGGAGCAAACAGATCCTCAGCTGTTTGCAAACCTGAAGCAAACTGAATTCTGCAACAGTGTGTAAGGCTGTGAAGTTGTGTTAAACCCATGTTTGAATGCCTGGGCTGAATCAAGCAGATTTTGGCAGTTGACAGATTTTTATAAAAGTATGTATTTTCTAGCAGTTGTAGTTCAAGGTTGTTCTACAGTGAAAACTTAAGTAATAGTCTTAATGTCCCATTAGAGGGACTCTGGCCAGTATTTTAAAAGTATAAAATCGGATTTATAATTTACTGTTTTGTCTCTCATGAAGCAATGAATGCAACACTAATGGTGACCAGGAGCCTGTTACCAAAATTAGCATGAAAACCAGTGCTAGTTGTTAATTTTGGATGTAAAAATTTTGTGTGTGAACTCCCCTCTCCCTCCACACAGACTTTTTTCCCCAGTTAGGTATTTGTGGTTTAATGCTGTTTGCTTGAAGTAATACTTAACTGAGGCAGCAATACGGATATCCTTTTCTCACTTCAGTGAGGAGCAATCCAGACTGGCAGCAAGGAAGTATGCAAGAGTTGTTCAGAAGCTGGGTTTTCCTGCAAAATTTTTGGATTTTAAAATTCAGAATATGGTGGGCAGCTGTGATGTGAAATTTCCCATCAGACTGGAAGGATTGGTACTCACACACCAGCAGTTCAGCAGGTAAAAAAAGTCTTGCTTGTGTTTCATTCTTGTTGCATTCTGTCTTAGAGAGTGACATCTGTTTAGATTATTCCCTTGCACCACAGGGAAAACTGCATCTTTGTTCCCATCTCTGCACTGCCTCAGGTGTAACAGAGGCTGCTCAATGTGAACTTCTCAAAATTCCTTCCCTGCTACCCTGTCCAAGTTTCAGGGAAGTCAGCATCTGCTCTGCCCAGTCCTAGACTGGGCCCAGAAGATAGACAGGAACATGTGTCTGCAAGCACGTTTAAACACTCTCGCTCTCTTCCCTTACAGCTACGAGCCGGAATTGTTTCCTGGCTTAATCTACAGAATGATTAAGCCAAGAATTGTTCTGCTTATTTTTGTTTCTGGAAAAGTGGTTTTAACTGGTAAGTGAGGACACTATCTTGCTCCAAGAGGTGAGATTTAGAGTGTATTACAGAGAACACACGGGGATACCTAAGCTGTCAGGTACTTTTCCTTTGGAGATGACAGTACTGAGAAAGGAGAGTTAATAGAGTATTCCATGGATGATGTTGTTAAGGAAACTTCCTGTGCAGCCATCCAGCAGCCACTCTGGCAGTCGGAGCTGCACCAGCTGCAGTAGGACCAAAGCCTGTTTGCAGTGGGCAGCTCCAGCGAGCAGCAGGTGCCCTGCTTGACACCCTGCACACCCCCTCACACAGTCAGAGCAGGTTTCCTGAGGGCTCAGCTCCAGGCTTTGTTATGCAGAGATTCAGCAGTTCAGGCCTCTTGCCTGGGGGTCCCGCACCCAGAGCTCAGCCTGCAGCTCAGCACTGCCACTGCACACAGAGCTACCTGCACTGTATTTCTGAACTGATGAGAATGCACAAAGCAACAGCACATTTGGCTAGCGCAAAGGAACAATGATCATGAGCCCTGGTCAGGTATGCAGGTGCCCAAAAAGCTGTAAGAATACAGGTGATCTTTCTGGCAAAATCTGAAAGACTGTTTCTGTGGGCTGACTGTGTGTGACCGAGCTAGCTGTTCTTTGGCAGCTTGGCTGCAGGCTGCTGCCATGCTCATGATACAGCACCCAGAGAAGGGGAGGTACTTGTGCTCTAGGACCTCCTCAGCCTTGGGTGCTCCACCTACTCCCATTTCCTCTCACGCTGTGTCTTACTATGGAGAAGAAAACCTGCAAGACCCACAGAGAAAGGAAGGATCATGTCCCTGCAGTGTGGGGGAATGCAGTCCCCTGCAGTGGTCTCCATTGCCAGACCTTCCTCACTCTGATACTCACACTCTCAAAAACAGTTAGGCTTTTCTGCACAAAACTCCTACAGGGCTGTGCTTTGCTGTTGGGTCTCCTGTGGAAATTATGGGTATGAAAATTCCATATGCAACATAGCATCATCACAGAGATGCTAGTGAAAGTTTTAGCAGTTGTCAGATTAAACAGAGAAGGCTGGTAGTGTAAGCTCTGTATGAAATGTGTTAAAAAGGATTGTAAAAATAGAGATTTATGGATACACATAGGTTTTACATAGAGTTGCACTCAAATACACATTCTAAAAGCTAAAATTAAGTATTTGGTGAAAGGTACAAACTAATTTAATCCCTTCTGTTTTTCCAGGCGCTAAAGTACGAGCAGAAATCTATGAAGCATTTGAAAACATCTATCCTATTTTAAAGGGATTCAGAAAGACAACGTAACAGTTTCTACACGTTTCAGAGAAATCAGGGGTATATTTTAAAAGGTATTGTGTATGGCACAGCAGTAACAAGAAACGGACTTCCAGTGCAACTGCAACAGCAGGACTTGATTTCCCAGTTAGTGCCTACTTCCCTGATGCTCAAGGGGAACTGTATTCTTGAATATGTCTACTGAGTTACTGTGAGTTGCTTTACTGGGCTGTTCCTGGAGCAGTCCCTCCAACTTTTATTTATATTCTAGCTTTTAAATAGTTTTAATGCCAGTTCTATTAATAGAAAATCTGTAAGTTGGTTTAAAGACAAATGCAACTGTGTCACTCAGTGTACAAACCACTTAAATTGCCATGTATATATGTTTTAAGTTCCTTCCATAAGACCATGGTTTTTATAATTTTCAGAACTTTAGCTTTTAAATTTTTTCAATTTTAAATTTCTTTGGTGCCAGACACATTCCCTCCTCCTTCCAGTATTAAGCAAGATAGAATTACTTTATTAATTAAAATGGCTCACTGTACATATATATATAATATATACCTTTCTTCTCTTTCCTTCTTCAACTCCACATGTACAATAAACCCTGTTTATACAACTATGGGAACTGTCTTAATAAATTTTAAAATTACCCAGCTGGTAGAGTGAAAAACATAAAAACTTTTTATTTGATCAGTTTTTAAATAGCAGATGCACTACTGTGAGTGAGTTGTAGTTTTGAGAGAATCTTAGCAGTGCTCTGGCTTGCATACCAGCAGTCACATCCTTGGCAAGGTCTACCTTGAATATTTCCAATATGTTAAAGCAAAAGAGATGACTGGTTAAAGAAGCTTGTGTTTGAGTATGTGTTGTCATATATTCAACAGATGGGATTTAGGCAAGTCTTAAATAGCTAAACTTGACTGAATTGAAGAAAAAGATCCCTGCTTAGCCTCTAGAATTTCTTTAAATTGCTACTTTTGTATTTTACCAGCTGTGACAGCCTCACTATATTAGTGTTCCTGTAAAATGTCAAAGCCCTTCCAACTGGAGTCAGTATGTACATAATCTTCCTTCTGAACCATGCTTGAAGCCTAACGGGCTGGGAACTAAAAATAAACTTTTTTTTTCTTCAGTGAATTTCCAGTAATAGTAACCTCTCTATGACTTACACATTATTTCAAACAGCTTTTATCTGAAACTAACCCAAAAGTAAACAATGGACTCATTACTTAAGTTGGTGTTCCATTCCAGACAAAATGAAGTTTTGGCTGGCTTTGATACTGCTCCATTTGCAAATCCTTAGTGACCTTAATCTTCAGTCTTCTGTCTACACCAGTATCTTTCCAGGTGTTTTAATAACCTGTTTCATGGGTATTACCAGAAGGATGCTGTTTATTAACATAGCTGTGCAGGATAGGTTCAAGATACTCAAACGCTGCATTGCCTTCAGTGCTGCGCCACTCTGTGCTGTGAGCTCATCATGTTCCCGAGAGCTCTTGACTGTAACTGTATGGCTGCCCATGCTTTTGCAGAACTTGAACTATTACCAGCTTGTGTGCAGAACTCTTCAACTCCTCAGAAAGCTTGGAGCCCTAAGAAACCATGGGATGGTTTTCAACAAAATCAGTCAAGCTGTACTACAGTGACTTAAGACAGTTTGCTGTCTCACAACACGTACCAGGACTTAAAACTACTCTGCTAAAAACTAAGTTCTGTGATAATAATACCACTTACAGGTACAACATTCTCTTCCTGCTCATTTGAGTACTTTCAACATCCAAAAGATTTCAAAAACCCCACAGTGGGCCTCACAGTCACAGGTAAGCAACCAGGAATGGTTGGAGCAGGATAAGGGAATATGTAACTGAAGTCAATTCTATACTGAAACACACAAAAAAGCCTTTTCTGCAAATACAGCCATAGCCATAGGAGTAGTTAAGCAACTACCACAGTAAAGCTCAGCTTTATGGTTTCACTCTTCTCTTGCCTCAGCTATATGGCAGTCATATAGTGGAAGAATCCCTTTATTTTTAACCTTCACCAATGATGGCAGCCGTAAGGTACAATTCAGCTTGAAAATCTGCTGCTACAGACTGTGTGTAACATGACAAATGTGTTCTGGTAGGGTTGACTTTGTTTAAACTGCTTCTGCACCAGGTAACTGAGTTAAACTACTTCTGCATGGGGCTAAAAATACTTAATTTTTATGCATTTTATCTCAAATAACCACTCAGTCAGAACATGCTACAAACTCGCAAGTTAGGTTCAGTGTTCCTGTTGGGAAAGGGAAGCAGATTTAAGTTCCACAGCAAAATGCTGTGCAGCTTTGTCTTAGTTGACTCCTGTACAGCTCTTCAACATAAGCACTCAAGTGAATTTACAGTAGTCTGCTTTTCTTTGAATGAATGTTAATTTTTGAGTAGCCCAATGAAAACCCTGACAGACTACAATTTCTAAGTTTTTGAAGTTCCATTACCAACAAAAGATAATTTCACCAATCCAAAAGTTTTTAATCTTTATTTAATAAACTTTCAGAAATGAGATTTGAAATGAAGCTCTCTGAAACAAACGCTTCTGGCTTCATTACCAGGTCGAAGTAAAAGCTCCTCCGGAGCACAAGAGAGGCTGTCAAGGTCTAGTTACAGCAGTTTTCTCACTGTTACAAGATGCACAGTTATCAGTGACTTTAGTTCAACTATGTTTGCATAGTGCAGAGAAACAAATCAAGTATTCCATTTGGATGACCCAACTTCATAAAGCACAGCCCATGGAATAGTCTTGTTTCCATATGAACTCTTCGAGGTATTCGTTTTGCCCACCGCAGTTGTCAGCACAAGTGTACACCACCAGCGTTCCCCAGTCAATGCTCTCTCCAAGGCTGTCAACGTGGAGGTGATTCAGGAGCTGTGGCATAATCTTCAAGGAAAACCAAAAGGTTTAGAGGCAGGCCACAGACTTCTCCCCTCTCCCCACTCCTCCTCCTGAAGAACAACCCTGCATTTGGTGTAAGAGAATTTGTGTTCTCTTACACCAAAATCCCAGCTGAAGCTGTGTGTACAGCAGCTCAAATAAATCTGGCTATCTATGTTAGTTTTATTTGACCTTACAAGCCTTGCCTGTTCTGTGAGCCTCCTGCCATTTGAAAGTCCCTTAATAACTATGTTTGCCTTTGCATGACATTAACTGTGTTCACCATACATACACCTCTAGCATTCAAAATTCTACAGCTGAATACTTCCAGCCAAACTTATTTACAATGCACATCATTAAGTGAAAAAGCACTTACGGGAGTAAATAAAGGCTCTGTACAATCATTTACCATAGTTAGTTTGTTGCAACTTCAACCTTCTTGCTCAAATTACAAGCCAACACCTACACAAATAGATCCTGAGTCTGAAATACATTACCTGTATTATTTTTAAATGAGTTTACATACCTGGAATTCAAATATCCTTTTGGCACCACATACACAGTTTGGGATATCTTTTTCTTCAGGCCTGTTTTCACCTGACACCCACAGTGGACCTTCTCCTCCTCTGCAGTATCTAATTATCTGAAATACAGCAGAAGTTTACGTTCACATGACTCTTTTCATCTTGGTATAAAATTGGTGTTTAGTGACATAGAGCTGTAGATGGAGCAGAAAAAGGTCAGTTCCTTCAAGTAATAACCATGGCAAAATATCATTTGTAAATGTAGTATTCTAAATAAGACAGGTTGCTTATATGAGTTTTCTTCACTATGTGAATCATGCAAGTATTCATATCACATTTTTTCAGTGATCCAGGGATAAACTGCAGTGATTTGTATTTCCCTAATTAAAGGCCCTGGAAACGCAAGGTTGTCTGTGCTACAGTTGAGACGGAAAGAGCAGCTGGATAAATCAGCCCACAGACCTGCACACAGTCAGGAATGCAATCCAGATCTTTCTGTCTGCAGTTCTGCATCTAAATACAAGCAGACTGTCCTAGTGTTCAAGAAGGTATTTTCAGACATATCCTCTGTTTTTCTGTTACTACCGAATCAGGCATTATCAGCAAAAGGACACTTGGACAGATCAGTCAGTACAGAGATGGCCAGAGAGAGTGAGGCACATACCTAAAGCAGAGAAGGGAACAAACTCAAAGTCTCCTATTTTCTGGGTGTGTACCTTAACCCCTCAGCTACCAGGCAAAACATGGAGAGAATTTCTTCTTCACCACTTTGATGGATTTATGCCTGTGTCTTCTCTGAATGAAACGAGGGACCATGGTTTTGTTCGACAACATAGCTTTTCAGCCTTTTGCAGTAATAAGACATAGCATGGGGGGACATTTCTGTTTTAAACAGTGAAAATTTAAAGCCATCACTGATTTCTTCAACCTTAAAAAAAGCCAAACCACCCCCCAGTGCAGCTGGTGACAAGGACAGAGCTGTTCTCTGCAGTTTTTGTTGTGCTGAGGAGGACAGCCAACAGGGCCACAGGCTGGGGAAGAGGGCAGTGGTTCCCCATGTCTTTTGGTTAGAACAATGCAGCATTGGGAGTCCTTCCCACACTGTGGGGGTTTCAGCACCCTTGTGCCATCTCACCCTGACCAACAGCTGTTTAAGATGGATGAGCAGCTACTAAACTCTTACTTTGGCACGAATTAAGTTCAGCATGTAAGGAAGATGAGGGTGTGTTGGTTGGGTGTGTGGAGGATGAGGAAGCATCCCCATTTCTAACTAGGTACAAAAGGCAGTGAAACATGTTGCAGGTGCAGCAGGATGCTGCACCAGAACCACTAAGTTCTAAGGCTGCCCCATCTTCTCACCTGTTCTGGTTCAGCAGCTATTTGTTTTTTAAACATTCGGAAGATCTTTTCTTCTTCAGTCTCATGTTTTGCCATTGCTTCCAATGTCTCTTCATCTAAGGACTGAAGTGCATCACCTAAGCAACAAAAAAGAACAGTAAAAGTTACAGATGAATACAAGACAGTAAAAACAGTATTAGCATGTGTAAATTCATTTTGCTTCCTAAGTCCTTACTGGCATAAATCTAAGATTTTCTTTCTTTTCATGGCATGTTAAGATTCAGTCACATACAGGCCCAATTACTAGTTTTAGTTTCATTTTAAACACAGATGTCAGTACTGGAATACAGGAAAGGTAAGGAATTAATCTACTAAAGTTTATGGCTCCCAGGAGGTACCACTGAGACCACAGAACCTTCAGGATATGACATTTAAAAAAGGCCCCACATGCTGTGCATGTGCCAGACTTCAGTTTTTAGCACTGAAGAGTGTATCTGTTACACTACAACACCCACATCAACTGGGGGCACTAAACACTCTTGAGACAGCTTTGAACCACGGCAAGGGACTGCCAGGCACCCAGCATCCTCCCCTGGCACCACCACAAACTCTCCACCCTGGGTATGTTCAAAGCCAGTGTGGTTGCTGCAAACCCATCATGAATTTAGGGGGAGGTGGGAGGAAGGAGCCTGCACTTAATTCAAAGTCAATTAAAATACCCTCAAACCAGCTTTCTTCTAGCACAGACAAGGAAATTTTATTTTCCATAAATTAGGACAAATTGAACTAAGTCAAGCCAAGACCATCTAACAACCTCCTGATTCCAACAGCATCTAGCAGCAGGTGCTCAGGGTCCTGCCTTTCTCACTTGAGTTGTTCCTTACCTATTGGAAGCACACAGGGACACACTGTAACGCCGAGCTATCTGCAGCAGCAGCTGCTTCAACAGCTCCTGGGGTCCGAGCTTAGTAAGTCTGTCCCGTAAAAGGAACTTATATTATGGGATGTCTACGACAAACTTGCATTGCAAATGACTGTAGATTTAGCCTTTTTTCACCAGTAGTTTAAAATGAACACTCACAAATCACAGCATTTTAAAGATGTGAGACCAGGCATCAGTGGGAAGAATTACAGGCAGCATTTTACTTCTGACCTGCAATGCCTGCAGCTCCAAGTTCCTCTTGTTCATTCGCGTCCTTTGATGTATCTACAGCTCCTTGTTCATCATCAGTGCTGTCAGCAGGAAATTCTGGTTCCTCAGGTTCTATCAAAATTTCATATTCTGGAAATAGGAATTCGTTATGCTCTGGAATGGCATCTGCCGAGTCATCTAGAAAACGAAAGACAGACACCACTTCACAACGTCATCTCGTATTTCACGTCCTTCTACCCAAAAAAGCTACACAGCAAACTACATAGCAGAAACATTGCATGAGCAAGAATGATTTACATCACTGCTACACCTGACCTGAAGATAACAAACACTGTTAAGGACAGTGGAAAACTGCAACACGCGTCATGTTGCTTCGAACCTCTGTAAATCCAAGGGATGTGGAAGGCAGACCCAACAGTGCTAGCAGCAGCATTTGAGAACTCAAAACCCGCAGCTCGGCGCAGCATTAACCCCGCGTGCCGCGCTCCCCCCGCGGCCGAGGCCCCTGCCGGGGGCGGACCCACCTCCGGCGGCGCGCTGCCCGCAGGAGCGGCGGTGCCCGCTCCGCCAGTCCAGGGCCTGGTGCTCGGGCCCGCAGTAGGCGGCGCGGCGGCACCGCCCGCAGCAGCGCGGCCCGAGGCAGCCGCAGACGCGGCACAGCGCGGCGCCGCTGCCCAGCCGCCGCGGGGGCGCGGGGGCCGGGCCCGGGGGCGGCTCCTCGGGGGGCGGCTCCTCGGGGTACGTGTCGTTCCGCCGCGGCAGCTGGCTCCGGAACACTGCGGGCGAGAGGCGCCGGTCAGCGGCACGGCGGCACGGCGGCCCTCGCCCCATCCCTCCCTCCGTCCCCGCGCCTCACCGCGGAAGGGCCCGCAGGGGCCCGCCAGGCGGTAGCAGGCGGGGCTGCGGCAGGCGAACACGAAGAGCGTGCGGTGGAAGGCGTCGGGGCGGCCGGGCAGCGGCGCGTACAGCTGGAGCAGGAAGGCGCGGGGCTGCTGGCAGCGGCCGCAGCGCAGGGCGGCGGGGCCCGGCAGCCCGGCCTCGCCCAGCCACGCCGGCCGCCCCCCGACCTTGCTGGGGAAGTAGGCGCTGCGCAGCCGCCAGGCAGCGCCGGGGGCCGCGAACCCCAGCTCCACGCCGGGAGCCATGCTGCTGCCCCGGGCCCTCAGCCGCCCACAGGGCCGGGCGCTGCCCCGGCCCCGCCCCGCCCCGCCCGGCTGCGTTCCGGGCCCGGCCCCGTTCCGGCCTCAGCCCCGCCCCCGCCCCGCCTCGGCTTTTGTAACGCAGCAACAGCGAGAGCACTGGGAAAAATAAAACCCTGAAAGACCAAGGCAGAGCTCTGGGGCCTCAACGGACACCGCAGGCAGCGGTGAGACGCGGGGAAGACATGACAGACACGTTAACGACGCTGCTTTAATTCAATGTTTAAATATAACATTCATTAAGTAATTAAAATAATGCCAAGCTGCCTTTAAAAAAAAGAAAAAAAGGAAAAAAAACCAAAGCCATAATCAACCCAAACAAAAAATACCAAAACACAAAATTCAACACATTTATCAGTTCTGGTTATTGCCCAAGGTTTGATTTGTGCTCTTTACTCATGAAGGCCTTGCCCTGCATTTAGCCAGCCAGCAACGCCCTTTTCTAAATATTAATTTTAATAGCAAGTGTTTTAATTCCCTGTTACGTTTTTACATCCATGAAATATTTGAATCCAATCACATTCCATTCCTTGTTACAAGTCTAGAAAAATGTATTTAGGTAGCCATTACTGTGCACATTTCTTTAAATATTTATAAAAAAAAAGACAATGTTTAATCTGTTTTAAAAAACAAAACACAGTGAGGATGCACATACACCTCTAAGCCCCTCAGCAGCATTTCCTAAGTGGCAATAGAGAGCTGTCCAGTTGAAGAAACACTTCTGTGCCTCCCATGCTTGCAGGCTGGCTGGGCAGGAGGGGAACGTCGTCCACTCCCATCCCTGCTCCTGTGGGACAGTGGTCCATGTTCTCAGCAGGAGCTTACATCCACTCACAGCATCAGGGACCATTTAGAGTCGTGCAGCCACAGGTTTCTGTACAGGTATCCGAGCATCTAACAAAAAAACCCACATGAAACACTTCTGATCAACATGCTGTAAACACCACACCAATAAACTTCTTACTTTATTGCCCTCAGTCACTGGGTTGAACAGTGTGTGAAATAAAGAAGGGAGGTTGAAAGCTGCAGCTAATGACACCAGAAGAAGGATTGTAAAAAAATATTACTAAGATTTTTATACAGTTAAATCTATGGAACTACTAGGGAAAAAGCACTACATCTAACGTATGTGCATTGTCCAAAGTAATTTATAACTTGAGAAGCTCTCTTCAAATTAATTAGACAACACTTACCAAACATGTCCAGGATTTTACTAACAGCCTCTTGATTTACATTGTAAGTAAATCCATCGGGCCTACAATTACAAAAAAAGAAAAGAAGTTTATTCAACAAATATTTCTAATTCCAGTCATTTCTACACAAATAATCTGAATGAAAACATTTTCATAATTACACAGTATTTTTCATCCCACCAGCATGCACATTAAATTTAAGTACATGTCAGACTCTACTCAAGAGCAGTCATGGTTTCTTTATTTTTTCCTCTCGTTTACAGTCCCCAAATTCTGCTGCACTCCATTTATTCCTTTTACTTGAAAGGGGAATTTAGCTATAGACATCTATCCTAACCTATTCATTTCATGAACAGAGGCATAAGGAAATGGCTCAGGTCATCAGCTGCCAATTATGTTCTGTTAAACACTCAAGACATTGCAGGGACTTGTACTGGGGACTTCCATGGCCATACTTTTAAATACAGTAAGAAGCACCACAACACAAATTCATTTGATAACAGAATAACGCATAACACAGCAACAGGTGGGTTTTAATCTTAGGCCTATAAACCATGAACTGTATTAAAAGACTCAAATGATTCAGTTTCAGTTAAATTGCTTTAAGATGAGTTCAGTGCTGAACTCCCCCAAAACCTGCAGTATTCCTATTATTGCTTACATAGCCTGACAAGGCTTACTGTAGCACACAGCGTTTCTATTACAAATAAGCAGTGCTGTTCTTTCTGCTTATCAGAGCCTCAGGAGAAAAGCTGAAAACCAAAAGGGAGTCAGAAGCAGCCTACTAGTGAGTTAATAAATTTTGTTGCTAGGTCCCACAGGAGCCTTTCCACTATGAAGGTGTGCTGCTCCACTTCTGCATCATGTACAGAAAGAAACTACCAGGTCTTCTGAAAGACTCCAGTAAATCCAGTCAACCTCTGGTGCTCAGACAGTTGGGGTTCTGCTGTTCTGCTTCATACTAGGAGCTCAGATACTAAGAATTGCCACTATGACTGCACAGTGATTTCTATACACCAAAAGTCTAATGTTACATACATTTTCTTCTTCTTCACTGCACCCAGTTGCACAAGAGCTGATAAGGCATTTTTCTGCATGTCAGAAGACAGCGCTTCATAACATTGTGTACTCCCTTTGGAGAAAGCAGAAACACAATTAAAATTTTTATAATTTTCAGTTAACAGGCTACTCTTGTAAAATGATATTGCATAACAGCTGTACACACCCTTCTCGAGAAGTTGAAAAACAAAGTTGCGGACTCCGGGTATAAACTGCTTCTCTGTAAATGCTTCTTTCATTTCCTTTGAGAGGTATCTAAAAATTAACTAACATTTTAAAGAAAATGAGCATTTCTTTCTTTTTGATTGTCATCTTGAATTATAAACAGATGTATAAACTATTCCACTTTGAAAAGCATAGGAGAGAACTCAAAAGGTATCGTTGCATAGGGCATCTGAAAGTTTTATTACTGTTTTACAGGCAAGAGAATCCCAGTATTGAAATAAGACTCTATTTCTATAATAGCTACCTTAGACATTAATTTTACATTCTTGTTCTTACAATCAAAAACAGTTTCTTTTTTTTAAAGCAATAGCTGTTCTAAAGATGAGAAAAAATGGGCACATCAGTACAGTTCCACCCACCTCACACATCAGATCACTAACTAGACTCCCCTATGTTAAACATCTACAGTCTCACCATTCTCATGCTGACTTACCTGAGATTTTAGCCTTCTGGGTTTGCATACATTGCTTACTACAGGAATGTAAATTTTTAATCTTATTAAAACCTTGGGAAAACCAGGAGAATTTAAAGAGATATGAATGGAATTAATGACTCTCATAAAAGCTATCAGATAGTATATGCAAGCTCATTTCCACACCTGGCAGGACAGCCCACATAAAATGAATTAAGCAAGAGCTGCTCATAAAAAAAGAACAATCAACTTGGTAGGAGCACACTCCCTATGAATCTTACAAACCCACAATGAGCCATCACATTACATGGTAGTTACTGCCCTTGTAAATTAGACAAGTCTGAGCCAAAAGCTAAAATTGAGATCCTGGGGGGAGGGTGGTGTTTAAGATTTATTACTGCTATTTCTTAACTCTTGCATTTCCCAGCCATGAAAACAGCCACTATTTACATGGCAGAAGTATCACAGCTCTCTTAAAAACTATTTCCCTATAAAACACAGGAAAAAAAAAAGAACATTTTCTGAAGGTCAACATACCTGATAACCTTCCACAAAAGGTCTGAACATAGCTGACAAGAAAGACACTGTACCACTTCCTTTGTCAGTAGGGTAAATCTCCTGTTGACTCGTTTGAATGGCATCACATTTTGTGAGTAGAAAACATCCTTCCTCAAAATCCTAGGAGAGAGATGCATAACTGAAATTTTAACATTTACAGGAAGTGCAGCTAGCATTTCCCACAAAATCAACAACAGAAACCAACACAACAGGGCACCACTTCCATTTCTACACTCAGTTCTCAAGAGACTCAAACCAAAATTTTCTTATCTCCCAGAAATACCCTTATAAAAAGGCAGTGGGAACATGTTCCCAAACACAGCAGTACCTCAATGCACAACAGGCCTTGGCACAAAGAAAGGGGCCCAGCTGCTATTGCAACAGCCAGCCTGAGCTCCCTCAGGATTTTGTCAAAACCAGGGTCAGGTTGCCCAGTTTAGGGGTTTTTTCTGTGGGTGTTTTTTATTTATCTATCTATTTTTGAAGTAAGGGTTTGCCTTTATCTCATGTCCACTGTTTGCAGTAAATGATAATACAGTTCACTGACCTGCCCTCTACCAAAGAGAAAACAAAATGGCCAAAAAATTACAAATTATGGGAATGTCAATGACAAAACCATTTTACTGCCACTATGGGCAAAAGGGGGACAGGTAACACAAGGGGATGGGACATGGACATGACAGACACATGAACGAATAAAGGGGTGAGTGGGGGGGTAAAAGATCCCTTAACATCACAGCAACTCTTTCATCTCACTCCAGCAAAGTCAGTCATAGCCAGCCACCTTCCTGCTCCCTGCTACTTTCTGCTATTTCAAAAAAGCTGCAAGAGGCCAACAACTGCTTACAAATAAAACTTAACGTAACAGTGCCAATCAGCCTTTAAAAAAGGCCCAATTCTATATAAAAATCTATGAGATTTAAAAAATTTGCAAGTCTTGAATATTCTTGTGAAAATTATACTTCTCTTTTTTAATGCAGGAAAGATTACAACTATCACCATCCTATATTTGGCCTTAGCATCAATAAAACCACATGCAATCAGTTTAAAATCCAAATATAAAACTACACATACCAATTTATGCTGTGTGAGGTTGAACCAGTTTTTTTACTGATAAACTTGTTTTCACCTGCATTTCAAGCAGGCTGGACCAGAGCCAGCTCTGACCCAGCAGGTTTGTGTACAAACTGACAGACCAAGTCCTGCAGAGAGCCAAGTGCTGCCTGCAGTTTTCCCAGCTTGCCTGTATCCGGCTGTGCTAGGGGTGCACACACACACACTGAGCCCTGGAATAAGGCAGGATGCAGGAACACTACTGGCTTTGTCTGACTGATGGCTGCATGGGGTAGGAGGTAAAACAAGGGGAAACTCTTTTTTCAAGCAAACAAGGATGCAACTAAAACTTCCATAAGACTCTAAGAGGGAACCTATTATGCCATTAGGAAAGCTCTCACTTCAAAAACCTTCACAGGCTGAATCCCTGACAGCATTTACACTTCATTTAAAAGGCTGTTTTTAACATGTATTTTCAGATTTGTACTGGAAGGCTGGCAGCTTTATGCAAAAAAGCCAAACTTGTGCTACAGTTCATTTTAATAGTTCAGAATTGGGCAGTTTCAGGATTTTTCGGTTTTTTACTGGAATGGGGAAAAAAATTCCATATGCAACCTTGTGGATTCAGACAATATTTTGCAACCAACTAAATGATCCCGTTTTAAGTTCTCCCTCCCACTTACAGATCAAGGTGGTATCATTGCAGATGTTTATCACCAAGCCCTTGTTTGGCAGAGCCCTGGAATCAGATGCTATTTTAGTTGGCTGCATTACTATCAGCATTTTGGCATAAAGAATGTTTTTACCTTCAATGAAACGCCAGGAAAGAAGATGAACTCATCAGAAAAAACATCTCTCAAGAAGCTGAAACAGCTATAGACTTCCTCTGGAAAAAATATTGTAAATGGAAGTGAAAAGCCATTATTTGAGAGAGTACCTACTTCAATTAAGATATGGACTTGATATTAAAAACATACATACAGTGGTAGAAACCACAACAGAACAGCAAGTACTCAAAGAACTTGATTCAACTGTTAAGAAAAGGAAAGAGCAGGGGCTTGTAGCTTCTCAGAACATGAATGAAATGCCACAATCAAATCCTACAAAAGGATCAAAACAAACAGAAAAAGGCAAGCAAAACTTCCCAATGCCCTCCCAACCCATCTACCTTATCCCAAGTATAACAGCCTCAGACAGCTCCCGCTAGCAGCCACAGGAGCCTCACGCTCCTCTCCCAGCCGAGGGCCCAAGGAGCAAAGGCAGCAGCTCCTCAGAGCCCCGTGTACCTTTTCTGAAGCTGGGTGCCATGTGCAAGGCGACTGCCACCAGGGCCGGGCGCACGAAGACGTTCAGCAGCTGGTTCCTGTACGTGGCGCACAGGAGCACGGCCAGCGCGCGCCGGAACACGGCCTCCCCCAGGGCTCCATCTCCCGCTCCCTTGTCACTCAGGACCACGTGGCCATCGACGAGGCCAGCCACGTTGGAATGCAGGGTGAGGCCAGACAGCACTGCTTTTCTGGCACACAGGTTATCTAGGAGGAAAATGGAACTCTCAGGGGGTTGCAAGAGGGAGCATAAGTCTACTGAAACAGCCAAAAAGCACCAGTATTTCAGACACTACACCAAACATTCAGTTAGATGTTCCAATACAATCCATACCGGGAATTGGCAAACTAGGCATAGTATGACATGGAGAGAACAAATTTCAGACATTTCTGTAATTAAAACACCTTGAATTCTTCTGGTTACTAACAAATACTTCCTTTGTCTCTGGAACAAGTATTCTGAGCCTCCTATTATAAAAAGGATAGATCTGTTTGATGGATACATTCATTAGTAAGGAAATGGAGACTATACTTCTGCTTAAGCATTTCTGACACTACAAGTTTGGACTCAGAGGTACAGGTCTTTATAAACTTTTTCATCAACTCTCATACACAAGCAAGGCCTCAACCCAAATTAAATTTATAAAAATTCTTAACATAAATATTGTTACATAACATACCTACTCAATGATAAACACTTCCTGCATCAAATTGGAATCAATTTGACAGGCAAGCAATAAAAACTTCAAATTGAACACTAAAATACACTTTACATGTTCACAGCACCACAAGAACATCAAATCAATATAGCCTCTGACAGGAAAAAACCCACCATATTCTTTTCCTTTAAGACAGATTTCATATAGAGTCTCCTTGCATCTTATTTCCTCCTTAAGCCCACTTTGTTCCAGTTTTGCTAAAGCTCCCAAGTTTCTCAGTGCAATAGGAAGCAGAAGTCTGAGCAAGTAATTTTACAGTTCCTGTTTTGAATATAAAATTTCTAACAGCCTGTAACAACCAACCAGCACGACAAAGGCAGAAATAACCAGCTGTATGGAGACCAAAGCATGGAGAGGGTACATGTAGTTGCTGGCATCAGCAAATTGGCCTTTAAAATGTATTTATTCTTTCAAATTGACAATCCAAACCAAAACAACAAACCCAGTTTCTATGCAACTGATGCCTCGAGCACAGCCAGCACACTCCAACAAAATCTGCTCAGCTATTGTCATTCCTCCATTTCATTACCATGCCTATTTGCTATTCCCTGACTACATCACAACTCCACTAAAGCAAATGCTTACTCACTGTTGCTAAGAAAATAAACAAAATAAATAGGCAAACCTGAATGTGGTATGTTTTTCAGTTTATTGTGTAGTAAAATTCTAAATGTTGTTTAAATATTGCCATGAAATTCTTGCTTTTACCAGTCTGACAGAAGCTGACTTTGCCTGCATTTCCTGTAGTGCCAATCCCTGAAAGAAGTGGTTTTCTTCCAGAGGTGACAGAGTTCTTTTATACTGCTCTTATTTCTTTATGGTAGTAGTGAGAGGGATCCTTGATTAAACATAGGACTACAAAAGCAAAGATCCTTGGTTTAAGTCTACCTACAGCAGAGAGGTAAATGTATTTGCATTATACAATACTGTTCTTTGCTAGCTTTACCACTTACATCCTGAGGATCTAAAATTAATTGCCTGTGTCACTCTGGCCCACAGAGGGAAGTTTAAAACAAAGTTTGAAAGCGCAATCAACCTTTCAGCAGCTAATATATACATTTTATATATATATATATAGATACATATTTTAAATATATGAGTGTGTATGTGTATATTACTAAAACCACCAAAGAAGCCTTCCCTCCAAAAATAAACGGACAACTGAGAGTTTTGCTTTCCTCCCACCTATTTGTTTCTGCTAGTTCTTTGCACCAGTAACAACTCATACTATAGTCAGTACCAAGCACAAAATGTAGCATTACACAGAATTAACTGGTGCAGATGAGGCAACTGCCTTACACAGAGTTTGGAAAGACAGACATTAGGCAAACCCCAGTACTCTAATAAAGTACCTTATAATTTCCCTCACATGCCACACTTCATGATACAACAGCAAAATATGTGTTCTGTTTCCACCTAACTGTTTTTCAAAGTATTATCTTCAACAGGTTAAGTCAAAACCTGTCAGGTTTCAGCATAATTTTTAGCACATTCTAAAATCCATTTATAACTCTTAAGAATTCTGTAAAGCTGTTACCACACATTGCTTCCACAGAAACGTAATTTATCCTTCGTAAGCAACAAGAGGAACAGAAATAACACTTTCTCTGCATACCAGGCCATTCAATGAATCCTCCAAAAGTCTGTGTTAAGCCTTTAAGCCACAGAGTCTTTTCTATTAGAAGTTCAAATTCCATGGCTGGGAAATTCTGGAGCAGGATAGCAGCAACTAGCACCCACGGGCTCAAAACCATGTTTTCTATTTGCAGGAGCTCCATTTTATAAGCTACGTCACTGACAAATTCTTGGATATCCTCAGATGGCTTTTGGGGAAGATGCCTGAAAAAAACAATGCAATTTAAGGTAAAGAGCACAAGAACTGGAATATCAATCAGCCCCCTCTTTATTTCTTCAGTATTGCTCCCGGATCCATAACTTTACAGCACCTAACATCTGGAGGGTGATTCTATGTGCTATGTAAAACAAGTACAGAGCAAAACATCAGTAGCTTCAGCACAACACCTGGAGCACAGACCTCTGTATGGATGCTGTAAATTTGCTATCTTCAAACAAAATTCAAAAGCATTATGTTTTACATAACAAATTGCAAAAGCCTCACAACTCAGTCACAGCTACAGCTCCCTGACACATGATCACTTAACAGCTTGCAGGAATAATGCAAGAAGTGAGAGAAAGGTGAAAATTTTAAGTGGCAAAAGCACCACATTCTCAGAAAACAGAGCTTTGCCTGGTTCATGCATTACTATTAAATTTTAAAGTGGCCTCTTCTCAACACAGGGCAAAGCCACACAAGTAACAATTCATTTCAGAAACAGCCAGTCACAAGCACAACAAGCCTCTGCTCACACCAAAGAGGTTCAGCAGTGTGAACAGTCAGATGGAGGGAGGTGAGAGAAGATGAAAACCAAGAGGCCATCTTAGGTAGTTCACACAGGTGTAGACTAAACAAATGTTTTCCTGTGCATAGACCATGGAAAGAATCAGTACCTGGGAACCAAATTGTACGGGCACCGATTGATCCTCCCAGAAGCCAAGGTTCTAAGGGATACTGGCTGGCCAACGTAGATATGTATGGTACCAAAATTGTCACTGAGGATTCTCCTGGCTTTTAACAACCCCTATGAAAACAGGAAGAGGAAAACTTATATTCTGGTGCTCCAGGGTGTGTATACGTCCATTTAGGTTCTGTTCTTAAGGAATTTACATACAGATGTCGATTCTTTGGGCTTTGGGACTCCTAGGAGTTCATAGGCATAGAGAGATTCTTCTAATATCCTCTCATAGCTGATGCTGATGGGGACAAGGTATGTGTCAAAGACTTCACGTTTGAAAAAGGGCTCCATCACAATGCTGAGAAGACCTGCCAGTTGGGAAAAAAGACATGAATCACCTGTCTTTTTCAAAGAGGGAAAAGCAACTGCAATTTAACTTTGAAAAAGATATCTTCGCACTTTAGAAACTGCTAATAGGTGTACACTGTGCCTGTTCCCTCTTCAAGCAAGCAGAAGCAAAAGACACTGTCCAAGTCTTAAAACGGAGGGTAAATGGAAGCAATGCTCTTGGACAGCCATTTGTGCTCTTTTCAGCAGGACTGCTCTGTGCTCGCACAGCATCTTCCTTCTAAAGATTCCCAATTACTTTTACAGTGAGAACTACAGTATTTCTCAGCTGGCCAGGGGATGCCTATTGTCTAGGAAGAAAAGGGTGAAGAGTTATTGAATTTAGTACACAATAGGGCAAAGGGAGGAAGAGCAGCAGAGTGCACGTGAAATGTATTGCTGTTCTTTGTATGGCCTTGGAACCCAGTCATAATGTTTTTCAGTACTCTGACAGAATTCCCCAATTTCCCTCTACTTTAACATCCCTTTCTATCCAAAGAACTTACAAAGCACATAGCCACTAATGAAAATACTAACCATATCAAAAGTTCCAAATCTTAAATAAACATACCAAATTTTGGAGTCAGAGTCTTGGCAGTGCGGCTTCTAGTCCCCTCAAGGAAAAATTCAATTGGGGCATAGCCACTCTTCAAAAATAAAACAAACAAACAAAAAGCTAGTCAGAAAAAACGTTTATTCTTTATTGTCCACAAATAGTTTTAAGTACTTCAAATGTAAGTAAAATGGTTTTTTTTTAATGAAAGACACATATATCTAACTTCAGTCATCTGTAAGCCTACATTCATCCATTGTATTTGCCACACCATATAGTTTAATTAATGAAAATATTGTGTCTGTCATGAGATATGGGCACACAACCCAAAGCAACTGATGAGCAGTAATTTGTTTATCATTTACTGAAGTGTATAATAATAATAGAGTGCACATGTGGTCTTCACCTACAGCAAATCTGAGGTACAACGCACTTCATCAGATCACCATGAAGACTTTCAATCACACAGCCATAACATCCTGCATATTTCACATGAATTGTTGCAGAAGAGTATTTCTTAAGTATACATTGTGAGAGTTCAGGAAGTTATTTACCCTTAACATCGTTTTTACATATTCAGCAAACACTGCCCAGTAGAGTCTGTTCCCACCGAAGGAACGCCGCATAAAAAAGGCACCTGCCCTTCGTAGCAGCTCACCAACTATTTTCATGCCTAGGAAATCTGAAAAACAATCAAAGAAGAAACAGACCATACACACAAAATCTACTGATTAATATCAGCCAACAGAATCAACCATGTTCTCTAGTACGCTGACTACCAGAACACAGAAGATCTCTTTCAAGGATTCCATTGTTGCCAATACATTTATTTGCTTTCAGAGAGTCTAGCAAGACTTATATAGACAAGAATGGCATATTATAATATGCTTTCAATTTTTTTAAGCTGCATTCACTTAGAGCAATTTATTTTCATAATTTAGATGGCCAGAGTTCAACCATAATAACGACTAAGTTTCTGAAGTACATTGTCTCCCTCATCTTTAGAAAAAAGCAGTTACTACTGAACGTATCCCAGAAGACACAGAAATCAAGCAGCCAATTAAACTATATTAGACCATATATGATCCTGACTCATCATTTTGGGGCATGTACACTAAACCAGCTAAAATTATGTTATAGTCTTTTAGTTTTAAGCAATGACAGTCGATGCTTAACTTGGCAAAAGCAGGAAAAAACATTTAACATTAACAAATTTCTTATGTAAGCATTTAAAACAAGTCTACACATCAGCTGCCAATGTGCCACTCCAACCTCCTTACCACCTCAATCCATGAAACACTGCAGAACAGACATTCACTCAGTAAAATAAACTCACATTTCTAGTTGTAATGCTGACAATGACTGCCCTGAAGGTGTCAGAAACATAATTCCAGCACCAGCTAGATTCCTGCTAATGTACTGTATGAGGATGTACTAGAGACCTACTGGCAATTGTTTATCTTCCCTCAGCTAATCCCCACATATCTGTATGCTTGAAGTCAAGAGATAACGAACAAAGCCAAGGCACTTATCACCTGTGTCAGGAGAGTCTCTCCACTCAGCACAAGTGCTGCTTTGAGAGTGAGTTTTTAAACCACATCTTGTGAACCTCTAACATGATATACAGTAAATACAACTACAACCATAGATAACTGTATTTTCTCCAAAGGAATTTAAAATAATACGCACGTGCAGGCAGCATCAAACTACAAGCCCCTAATTCTTCAGAACTTTGACCCTGAAGCACCCAGAACACTCAAAAAATGTTAATCATTAAAAAAATCCTTGTAAGCTAAACTAATAGTATCTTAAGATACGATTTTGAGGCCCAAAACTCAAAAATACTCTAATCCAAGTCAGCAAAGGATTACACCAATACCTATAACAGCATGTGAGCAGATTCTGAACAATACACAACAGGCAAACTGCCATACCTTGATCAAGGCAGCTGTGAAACATCAACTTGTGAATCTAATCTGCATCACCCTGATGCAAACTCAAAGATCAGGGACATCTCATCTCCCATAGCAAGCACATCCTCACAGCCTCTATCAGTCTTCCTAATTTCTTGATTGGAAAAGCAGACTACAGTAAAGCAGTGGTTCCAAGATCTCTGCTACCTGTGCATATTACAGTGCTGCACCAGACCTGAGGTGGTTTTCTGCCTGCTTAGAAGACTTGTTTGATACCTGAGACTTCCAAAATCAGGTTTCTAAGTTAAATGCTGGCAGCATCCAGATTATCAAAAAGCACATTAACTCAGAAGACATTTACTGTTCAAGCCCTCAAGAACTGTTTCCCACAAATGCACCGGCTTCATCAGCTTTACAATTAAGTATACCCAAAATCCTGACCTCTGATATGACATATCACTTCCCAGCCAGCTCTGTTGTCAGCGTGTCACAAAGTTCCGCCAATGCTTCAAAGAAATCAGTCACATCACAAACAAGCATGAGGTGGCTGGTACTTTGTATCTGGCTACTGTGACTGCACTTTAAACTGTATCAAGTATCACAAAAAGTTCGGCATCCACAGTAGCACCTGGGCAAGTTTTTGCCTGTGCCAGGCTATAAAAGCAAATAGAAGTCTTCTTCACAACCCTTTTCTCTGCCGCAGCCTCAGGTCTACAGATGGGGTACTTCTGGGCAAACTTGCTATGAAAAAAGTCACCTTTTTGAAAGGACTCAGCACCAATTAGAAGCTTTCAGACATTGTAAGCACCTCACCCAAGGAGGATTTAACAAGACATATTTGGCACCGAAGTTAAACAGAACTACTTATAGTTGCAGCTATCAGAGAATGCTACCAGTTCTCTGAATCCTGAAAACATTGTTAAAAACATACTTGCCTATTCCTGCAGCAATGACAGGCAAGGCCAAGTCATACGTGTATAGCAAATAAGACAGCATCAGAAAGTCTACGTAGCTTCGGTGGCTGGGCAGCAGCACAACGGGATGCTCCTGAATGGCGTGTTGCAACTGGAAAAGAACAGTGCAAACAATATTGTCCCAATATTTACTGACTGTTGAAATCTGCAAATACAGACCTGCACAGGGCTTAAGGCAAACAAAACCCCATTTGCTTCAGGGCTGTTCCTCCATCCACACGATCAATACCTCTTTCAACAGGGAAGCCATAGGAAATTTGGAGCAGTTGTTTCCAGAGTAGCAACCTGAGGTTCACAAGCATCACAGGACTCAAAAACCAGGGCCACCCCATTATGGGACAGTCTATTTCCAATCCCTTTTGATGGGGATGGGAAATCAAATAGGGACTGCCAGGACTGACATTGCTGACTCCCAGGGAATGCACTGCACATCCAGAACAGCAACATCCTGAAATGAAATAGGGGGACAACAGTCCCCAGAAACTGAGGCAAACCTAAAGCATCTCCTGCCTCAGAGGTGCAGTGTTTCACCACTCTTAGTTGCATGAGGGTTTTGCAGAACAGTCAGTCCACTCAGCCAAGTAATATTATATTTTGACCCCCAATTCATCTAAATGCATTATTATTTTATAATGTAAGATCAAAAAGACTCTCTCAGTGGCTGATCTACCAGAATCACAGGCACATGGTATTCCTTACCACAAAAAGCATTTGGAAAATATACGAAAAATCCTGATAGCTGTTTGCCTCCAAAACACTTGTATATCATCTGTCTTTCCTCCCAGGTTTACTAAGAAATGAACTAATAAACAAAAGTGAGTGCTGTCTTTTTTTTTTCAAAGGCTATTTTTCGTATTTGTTATTTGAAGATTAGAGTTCTTGTCCAAGTGACTGGTATGAAAATACTTTAACTTCTTCCCTCCCACCAGTACTCACTCTCTGCATTCCTTCTTCATTCACACAAACTCTCTGGAAAAGCTGTTTAAATATTTTGCTCAGAGTGAAGGCAAAAAATCTGACAGCTCCTAGTTGCATACGGTGGCCCATCTCATCCAGGATTTCCGTGGCTTCTTCTTGAATAATATCAGGTGATTCTCCCATCTCTTTTGCTAACTAAAGAGAAACAAAACAGCAGTGACAAGTTATCTTCTCCTTGCCCATGCACACCATTCTCATGTGCCACAGCTACCATGGGAGAACTACTGCAATAGTCCACAAGATTTTATTTTATGTGATAGGCATGGATCTAATCATACAGAAGTGTTTCATGCCAGCCAACATGACAAAACCAAGTTCAAGCTGCTTGAAAATCAAGATGAGCTTAGATGTCAGTGGTGGTGGGGGAGAGGGTGTACAACAATCCTTCCCCCAAACACACCATCTGAATGTTATAACTTGCAGCATATTCAGGGGAGATTTAAGTTCAAAGAATATTTCCTATATTATTCGTCTGAAGAAGACTCTGTGCCTTTTCCTTTGAACAGTAAAATGAAGCCTATGTTTGTAGAGACAGTCAAAGCATAAATATTTTAAGTGCATTTAGGTTAGAGTTTACAAAGTACCTCAGCCCTATCACATTTCTACTTCTCTGTAATGTTTTACTTTGGCAATGGAGAGCTGAATTGCATACAAAGCACTGTCTCTACCAACTGTGCATATCAATGATCCTTCTTCTGTTGCCATGCACATTCCCTTTTGAAGTTTCTTGAAATAGACTTAAATAATGGCCATCCCTCTGATTTGGTACTTTGAATCTAGAAATATTTAATTGAAAAGTTAAGTCTTTTACTGTTATAGAATAAGGAAAATAAATTTTACTCAACACAGAGGAAGAAAGAAAAGGAATGGCAGAAGAAAAAGCCTCCAAAAAAGCACAGCTCTGTTTAGAAGCCAGTGCTGCTTACCTATTATTTCTATTTTGTGACATATGAGAAAATCCATCTCCTCCAATCTACCTCCATATACTTTACTATCATAACTACTGGTTCAATTGTGTTTTCTTAAATGCATTACCCAACATCCTAAGTATTTCCACATGTAGTTTAAACTGATTATTTTAGCTCCTTAAAGAAGCCAAAACCTGCTTCCACTTAAGCCTGAGAAAATCACTCTTGTTTAGGAAGCCAAAAAATTCTTCTTGTTATTCACCAGGAAGAGATTTCAATCTAATTCACCAGCCAGCAAAAGGCTTACCATACACTTCACTTGTGTGATTTAAGTGCAAATCCACTATGGAACTAACCACTTCCCAAAAGCAGAAATCAAAAATCCAGACCAGTCACATACAGCAAGCTAAAACAAACAAATGACCTTAACTTCCCATACTGAACTTTAGTAACCTCAACAATTTGGCATAAGAACAAATTCTAGTATGCCTGTGTAAAGCTGTGTAAACCCTGCCCAGGCAGGAGGGACTCTAATCATAGACTGCAGGGCACAGTGCCCAAGACACTCTCAGTTAGATCCTTCCAGTAATCTCTAGTGCAAAGCTGGTAACCAGGCTGCAATGGCAGGTCTGCTAACTCCCTTCAACCACTTGATGCCAGCCCAGAAAATATCCATCAAAATCATTCTCTATCAAAAAAGCACTTCAGAAGAAAACATCACACAAACATCTTTCTGTCAAACCCTCTGTAAAGTATCTTCTTTCAATAAGTTCTTTAGTGTATCTAGAGTTAAAAGGTTTTTTTGGCTTTCATACTACTTAGCAATCCATAATGGAAACAGAACTACTTTGTGTTGTAGAGGGACATAGTTTACTTTGTCACATTATAATAGATTTTTATATATCCTAGGTAACACTAACCATTAAAAGAAAGAAATAGAAAAATTTACAGTAGCCTGTCGCTCAGGACTAACCAAAACATCTTAGCTATTTCTACACACTTGGAATTATTTTTCATGGATTCTGAAATTAGTTACCCTGCTAACTAACACACATGCTTATTTCAGGCATTTAAACACTGCAAAATATCAGCCAGCCTAACCATAAAATACTTTATTCATTATAAAGTAGTAGCTGCCCTTCATGTTAAAACAAAAACATGGTTACATCTTAAACAGTGTTTCTAATTCAAAGAATTATCTGTGAACTACAACTCTCATTTTAGTGAAAGTAGCATTTAGGACTGGTTCATGAATACATCACTAACCTATAAAATTCCTACAAGACAAATTCCTACACTCAAAGTACAAAAATGTCTACTAAGAAGGAGAGTGCTAATGTCTTTCACAATGTTGCTCTGTGGTGAGAACAGCGGAGTAGGAGGAGAAAGAAAAAAAAATAAGTCTGGCACACTGCATAAGTTAATGGTGAAGTGCTGTATATGCAAAATCAAAACACTGTTTCATGAACCTGACAGTTTTAGTGGCAACTCTAGTATTTTTTTTCCTGCCAAAAGAGAGTTATTTATTTACTGGACCACCTTCCAAACTACAGTTATCATTTAAACGAGGCCAGCAATCATCTCTTTTTCCTGGCTGCCACACCAAGCTGTGCTCAGTCCACCTCATCTTGGAGTGCATTGTCCAGACTCACCTGCTTGATAACATATTGAACTTGCTCTGACTGGAGAACAGCACTTTTGATAGCATTTGGCTTGCAAGGTGAAAGTCCCTTGTAGATCACCGGGGTGTAGCATTTCATCGCGTATCTCAAGTCACTGGACAACCGTCTTTCCTCCAAGATATCCTCAAACTCATCTCTTTTCTTTGATGTGAGCTCCTTCTGCTAGGAACATACAAGTGAAGAATGAGACACTGTCTCGAGCTATTTGGTGATCTGCTTGGTTACAGCACCAAAATAATGATATGCAATATTGTGCAACATTTGGGGTTTAATTTTAGCTTTCAGTAATGTCTGCATTCTGCACTCTGTGACTGCAGGAACCAATACTACCTGCTTGGAAGAGTGATCCAGAAGGAAACTAAAAAGAAAAATAAACAAACAACCCCCCATCCCCAAAAAAACCCACCCTAACCCTCCCCAACTGCAAAGATCCCCAAATCACCCTATGCCACGTTACTTAAGTCTACCCAACAGGAAGAAGTTGAGAGAACACATGGGCTTTTAAAGCTGAAGTGCCTTGCCTCCAGCCTCTCTGTGATTAATAGGTATTAACTAAAAGACCTTTGATTCCAAATCTCACAGCTTCATTAAGACAATGCCATGACTGACATTATAAAAACGCAATCATCAATGTACAGAAGATAATCCCTGCTACTTAAAGTTGCATTTGGGGCCTCGATGACTTGTGGCTTTCACAAAGCCTGGATGTAAGGTACAGGAAACATTACCAAGCAGGACTTAAAAAAAAAAAAAACACACCTCACTGTCAGCCACATGATTGCAATATGGTGCACACATAGGTAAAAAGAGAGCACAGCCTCTGAGTAACCAATACCACTGTTAAGGAGGAAAATAACCCAGGACATCAAAAACTAATTGTGGATCCATCCTGCTGCAGAAAACTCAAGAGACAAAACTCTTCCCTTTGAGCCAGTAGACCCCTGCACTAGAGAGAGATGTCTCCTATTATCTCCTCTATCACTACAGTTCGTTTGAATGACCCCTCAGTCTTCCCAAGACTGAAAATGTATTTCTCTTAACTTCAAAACAGCAGCAATAGCCACCAGAGAAGTAAGACAACTTGGAGTAAGCCTCTGTGAAACAAAAATATAAAAGCATTATTTATGACCAAGCATATTTATTAGAAGATGCTAAAAATAAAAATGCTTATGTCTTCCTCCACAGTACCACTTGAAAGGTAGCACTGGCAACCTTTTCATTCATTCTGCCTCCTCTTTCTATATATGACCTGTGCAGAACCAGTCTGATAATGAAGGATAAAACATGTTTCACGGGCTCTTATGTGACCTTTCCCGGTGCTGGGGGGAAAGCCTGGCCAGCAAACACACAGGGGAACACCAGGAACAGATAAGCAAAATGCCCAGCAGTGGCAGCTGGCTTTTCAGCCTTGGGAGAGGGAGTCAGGTTTCACTGCCTGTCGAGCACAGCCACATCAGCAACACTATCAGAGCAGCTGACATTTGGCAGAGAGCAAATCTTTAGTTCCTGTCCATTCATCAACACAAGGTAATTTGGTGGAACAAAACAAAAAAAAACTCAAATCAGGAATATCTCCACTTAAGAACGACAAAAAATCCTTCAAAGCCTCATCTGTATGAAAAGTCAATTTTGTTTTGTTGGAGGACACAAATCCTACTATAATGTTTGACCTTTTCAAGTTCTTTTACCCACACAGGACAGGCAAGTTGGGGACCATCCTTCTACTATAACTGCATGTAGTAGATTGTATAACTTTTCTTTCCACAACTGCAGTTTAGAGAATTACCTCACAGTAACTGCAGAACTTTCTCCAGGAAAGTTCTCCAGGAATTTTCAAAACAATCCTATACAAGTATTAAACCCAGACTTCTATTAATGTAAAACTTTCAGGAGTTCTTATCCTATATGGTTTAGCATTACAGCTTTCAATCTCTCTTCTTCCACAGCTTTCAAGTGGTTGGTATTTTGCAAGAGCTGAGTAAGCTCAGATATGTTAAGATGACTGGAAATAGTTTCTATTAGCCATCTGTTGCTGTTGACACCTTATATCAACCCCCTTGATTAAAAATAAAACAGAAATAAATCCCTTATGCTCTGTAATGGCAAAAAAAGATAACTCAAGAATAGTAGCAGAAAACATTATTTGCCTCTAAGTATCACCTACTCAGATCAGTATGTGACAAAGCATTGCTCAGAAAATCTAAGCAATGTTTATGTCAGTTACAAAACTTCAAATCCTGCAATCTGCAACTACATGAAACCCAGACAAAGAAACCCGGCACTCAGCACAGGCATCATCAGCCTCATCAGCAGTCACTGTGCTGCTACAGCTGGTCCCCAATGCAACTCTGATGAGCAGAGCTTTGCAAAGGCCATGACCCATTGAAAAATCACCTCTCTGCCTCTGCTCCTCAGCTGATGTTTTCAGACTTGACGTGCAACTGAGTTCTCTCCACAGCAATAGTTATTTTCACGCCCTGCTCTGAAGGAGCACTGAGGGACCCAAACCACACACTTCACCAACCACTCAAGATTTCTAGCTGTGCTTTTACACATTACCAAGCCATTGTTCTAGCTTCAATTGCCAACTGGTAGAGAACACGCTTAGAAAACGCACTGTTGGAAACCTGGACATCAGAAATTCAGTGACATGCACTGTTACTGTGACAGCGGTGAAGTATGACAGCAAAACACCAGGAGCCTGGAACTCCTCTGCTTCCCTGTGACTAGGATATGCAACGTAACGGTGGTGCTCACGATGCCCTTGGGACACCAACATACAGACAAGACACAGAAGGGCAGTTTAGGAATCTCTGCCGAAGCAAGGAGCAGTTCCCCTCTCTCCCTAGTCCCCTCCTCCAAATTCTTGTAGAGAGGTGGTGTTTAGCACCCCACACCCAAACCTCCTTGTCTGAGGCTGGCAAAGGAACTGCAGGCAACAAACAAGGTCAATAAAGTAATTTTCACTCTGTAACATTGGGAAAACCCGCTTCAGCCACTCCATCCCCACGCCAATCTCCCAGCTCGGAGTTCACCGTCGCTGGCAGGACAGGTTTCTGGGGGGCTGAAGCCCTGCGGAGCGCCCGGTGCCCGGACAGCTGCTATCCCAGAGAGCCGCTCCGGGACACCGGCTCCGTGAGGCAGAGCCGCTTCCCAGCTCCCCTGATCCAGCGGGCCTTCCGCAGCAGCTCTGAGGGGAGGGAGGCGCGGCGCTCGGCACCGGGAGCTCCGGCTGTCGCGCCTAGCACGACAGGGAGCGAAGGAGCAGCCGAGGCAGGAAAGGGCGCGCGGGAAGGGGAACTGGTGAGGGAGAACGTGCGGGCCCCGAGAGAGGCCTCGTCCCTCCCTCCGGAGCGCGGTCCTCGCTCTCCCGGGGACCCAAACCGGGGATGAGCGGTGGAAGGGCAGATTGCCCTAAGCGCCGTCATTCCGCTGCAGAGTGAGCGGCACCGCCGCGGCACGGGGCTGGCTGACATGGGTGAGGTGAGAGCAGCCCCTTCCCCGGGGCACCGTTCCCGCCGCCGCTGCCGCCTACCGAGTACATGGGCGCCCCTCGCCGCGCCCGACCGGGCGCCGCCGCCGCCGCTGTCGCCATGGTCCTGCGAGCTCCGCCGCGCCGCCCCGCGCCGCGCTCGCCTGTCCTAGCCCGCCGCGGTGCCCTGCCGCCCGCCGCCGCCTCCCGCGGCGCCCATGGCCCCGCGCCGCCCCGGCCCGGCTGCCTGCTGCGGAGCGGCGGCGGAGGAGGGCGGGGGCTCCGCGCCATGGGCGGCGCCATGTCGGGTGCGACGGGAGCCGCCGGGGGTCACACGCCGCTCCGCCCGCCCGCCCACCGCGGCAGCCATGGGGCCGCGGGAGCCGCGCCGCCGGCTGGAGGCGGTGCTGGGCGCCCTCTACGACCTGGGTGGGTGCGCGGGGCCGGGCCGGGCGCTGTGCCGGTACTGCGGTCCTCTCTGGGGACCGGGGACGGGAGGGGGGCCGGGCGTGGGCGCTGTGGAGCGGAGCGGCGGCGGCGCGGAGCTGACCTGCGGCATGTGCTCGGCACAGGTGAGGAGCCCGGCGGCGCTCGGGGCGCTGCGGAGGACGGCGAGGCGAGAGCAGTGCCGCCGGCGGCGGAGAAGGAAGAGCAGCAGCAGCAGCAGGAGGAGGAGGAGGAGAGACGGGGGCCGCAGGCGGCGGCGGGCGGGCGGCGCGGGGCCCGCGGCTTCTTCGGGGAGTTGCGGGCCGAGCTGAGCGCCGCCGCCGCCGCTGCCCCGCCGGCCGCCGCCGCCCCGCCCGCCGTGGAGGTCGTGGTGTTCCGCGGGAGCAGGAGGAGGGAGCGGCACGGCCCCTCGGCTGCGCCCCCCGGCCGAGCACAGGTAGGGCCGGGCGGGTGCGGGGTCCCCGCTGCCCCCGAGCCGCCCCTGCCCCGAGGGTGCGCTCCCCGGACACGGCGCCAGCCCCCTGCCCTGCCCAGGTTTGTCCCTCTTGCTGGCACAGCTGCCTGGAAATCGGGATCCTTTGGCGAGCCGCGTGCTCAGCTCGATGGCATTCAGCCCTGCTTATTCCCAGTGGGGATCTGGAAGCAGGGGTAGGATGAAACAGGGGTGGGGGCAGGACTTGAAGGCAGTTTTTTTCAATTTCAGAAGATCTCTGGATAAGAATCCTGTGTTTGAAATAGGCGTATTTCAGCAAAATAAATTGATTTGCTTACAGGCCTGATGTTATTGGAAGAAGTGAACGAAATGGAAAGCAAAGCCTCTTGGTTACTTCAGTGCCCAGGAATTTTGTGTGCTGCTCTGTTCCTGTCAGTAGGTGTGAATGTGAGGTGCCAAAACTTGTTTCTCTTCTCTGGCATCCCAGCAGCACTGGCCCATTGGCAAGCAGCATTTGTCTTGGAGGATCAGCGTTGAGTAGTCAGTAGGGGAAAGCATAACAGCATTAGATCTCAGCCCTCTGGTTTGGTTTGTCGCTCCTAAACTGCTTTGCACCACGAAAAACTGTAGCTGAGTTGCTTCAACAAGGAGGTCTGGAGACGTCTGGCTGGAATCTGAGCAGAGGGGTTGATTGGTCTCCAATCCCTCTTGATAGCTTCTCTGGTTGTTTTCCTTGAGTTGTCTTTATGGTCATAGCATCAGAAGCCCATTCTAAAATAAGCTCTGATGGGCCAACATATGGCTGTCTTGAATTCAGAGAGACTTGCTGATATTGGGGGTTTGATTGCCTGGAATGGGAAACTTCAAGAGACTGACCCAGCAGTTGTTTTGATGCCTTAGGTTGAATCCATAAACTTGTGTGCTTTTTCCAACATGTTTTCCTCTAAAAATTTTCTTAGGTTTTTTACAGCTTAAGTTTTTCTACCTGGAAAGACTGCTGTTAGACTTGTTAGTGAAACACTCTGAAGATAAACAGGTTTATTTGTGGTTGAAATGCCAATTCTATATAGATGCCTTTGCAGAGCTGAGAGGAGATTGACTGTGGTGGATGCAGAGGGAAGCCCTGGTGTAACCCTTGGGCCTGGACCTGTGACTCAATGTGACCTGAGGTCCTGGAGAGTAAAAAGCAACTGCATGAAACATATTTCAGTTCTTCAGCTTTAATGCTTATGTAGTACTCCTGCTTGCTCTGAGTGGATTGTACCCTTTGGAGCAAATGGGAAGGTGAACAGGGGGATCTCTTGAACAGATGGCAGTCTGCCTCAGTGCATCAGCATGCTTGGGAGTGGGCCGAGCTTCCACTCAGAGAGGTGGCTCAGCACATCCTCCCTGAAATCAGAAAGCAGGCAGTCTAAAATAACCCTGGGAGATTTGTAACTGCTCCACAGTGTCCCATGTGGGACACTCCTGTAACAAGCAAGCATGGAACTCTCCCTGGGGATTTTGTGCTTCTTTTTCTTTCTAGGATACAGTCCATTCCCCCTGGAGAGTCCCCCCTCCAAACTGAGAACTGCTGATGAAAGGTCTCTGTGTAAATTGTGGAGTAGAAAAGATGTGGTTTTCACTGAGCTCATTTTGAGCAAGTACTTTCTTCAGACGGTGCTGAGTGGGTTCTGCCATTTGCTGCCAGTGCACCCTTTGGAGCTGTGTCTCTGGCATTAGTGGAGCTGGATGTGGGCATTAATATATGTCCATGCAGTTGGGAATTAAGCTTGTTCTGCATGTTGCCCCAGCTGTGAGTACCACTGCACTCTGTGTCTCAAAGTAACTTAAAATTCATGTCCTACCTTACATTAGCAGTTTGGTGCAGGTTTGGAAATGGAAATATGAATCATTCATAGCTCACATGTGGCAGTTTTTCTTATCTAGAAAAATGCCATTGAAACTGTCTCTTTTGATAGATCCAGGTAATAAACCTAGAATAAAATACTGCTGGAAACCTGTGTATTCTTTCATACAGCTGACTTCAAAAAGCTATCCCAGTCATCATTTAAACTGGTGTTATGTGTCATATTAATTTGAAATGTTTTGTTTTATTTATAGACCCAAGTAGTGAATGAAGAGAAAGATGCAGTCAGACAAGAATTTAACTTTGAAAAGGTAAGTCTGTAGGACCAGTCTAATGTCACTAGTTTAGTGTACAGTTATGTGTATGTGTATACTTGAGAAAGCTACGGTGGGACTGATGGGAAACCCTTCCAGAAATGGCTACCTCTTGTAGGTGAGGATTTCCTAATAGGAAATCCTGGCTGCATGCCATGCCAAAGGAGGAGCAGGCTGGCAGCAGCCAACTGCTCTGTGTGGAGAGAGGCGTGTTACAACACTGTGGCCTTTCTTTCTGATCTTTCTATGAGAATTTGAGGGGGATCACTGTATTTTAGCTGTGTGAAGGTGCTTGAGTTCCCATAATGTTTAGCATAGCTCTTTCAGCCCCATGGTGTTAAATCTCTGGCATCTCATGTGGGAAGGGAAAAAAAAAGTGTATTGGCATCTGGTTTTGAAACAACAGATGGCTTTTTTCCATTTGTCTTTTTATTCTCATCTGTTCTTACATGAGCATAACTAGCATTGGCCACCTCAGCTACTAATTTGTTTACAGATCTGTGCAAGCTGTTTTATGTGCCTAATCTCTGCTCAGGGATGTGCAATGATGTAGTGAAATCTCTCACTAGAGATTCTGCATGAAGCTCTGTACTGCTAAGAAGAGTGGGGATTTAATCACTCATTTTAATAAAATTATGGTTTCATTTGTGGTTTTGCCAAGGTATTCATGTGTAGTGTTAACTCTACCTATGTGTGTAGCCCAACCACTTCTGCTTAGGTGCTCATTTTCTACGTGGAGGAAATCCATTCCATGTGTTACTTTATGTGAAATGAGGAGAACTGAAAATTGGCCCCCTGACAGTCCTCACCATCCAGAGATTAGTTGGACAGTGGTTAACTGCTCTGCAGTATGGCTCTGAACTCAGTTTTATTTTATAGCATATTGATTTCCAGAATTAGCCAGGATTTCTTTGGGAGCGTGATTTTGCTGCACTTTGCCAGGAATTACTGTACAACAGGTTGGACATTATGAAATGATTGCTGCTTTCTGTAATGTTCTAGGCTCGCCTGGAAGTGCACAAGTTTGGAATCACTGGCTACAAGAAGCAGGACCAACGTGTTTGGGAACAGGAGCGTGCTATCATGCTGGGAGCCAAGGTAATTGTCCCTTGGTTTGTGCTGGAGGTCACCCAGCTGTTACAGTGCAGAAAAGCAGTAAAGAACATGAAGGGCTTTGGTATTACTCTTGTAAAACACAGGATCCCCTGCCCTGACCCTTCTCTCACTTCATCCTTACTTTTACATGATCCATTCTGTCTTGTCTGTTTCCTGTAGAGGATTGGAAAACTAGTATGGTTGTGTTATCAGGGAAGTTGTATAGATGAAATACGACTGATCAGGCTGAAAAACAACATTTACTAATTTTTAATTGGGCCATTCAAAAATAAATAGTTGGAGAGAGGGGCTCACTTTTTAAGACTTCATTTTTCCAGTGAGTTAAAGGTGGAGAAAAGTTTTTGGTTTATCATAACTAGTGTAAAAGATAAAAATAATGTTTTAGGTGTTTTTTAGGAAGTGGGGTTTTTACCTAGCTCAGTGTGTGTGTGCAAACCTTGTAGGATAACAGAGCATTATTGCCTCTCTACTGTCTTCACCAAGAAAGATAATTTTGTGTCTATCTTACATCCCTTAAGTCCATTCCTCTCACCCAAAAGGAAATAAGCATTTCTAAGGTTTTCCATCACTGCCACCTGAAAAATGCTGTCTGTGCAAGTGTGTGAATAATTTTTGAACCCATTTGAAAATTTAATCAGTGGTATCCCTCCCAATCTTTGTTGCAGCCCCCCAAAAAGCAACATGTGAACTACAGGATTTACCAAGAGAAAATGAAAGAGAAGAAAGCAGCGAAGGAAGCTGATAAGGAAAAGGTTTGTGTGAAATAGTCTGTGTAAAAAGGCAGCATGTAGGAGCTAGCCCAAAAGCCTGACAGATAATGCCTCAGGTGCAGGAGGATTGCCCGAGCTTGACACCTGGTGCTCCCTGTGGACTGGGTTCCTGGCTCCCACAGGATTAATCTCATTGGTAAAAGCTGGTTGTGTGCAGTATGAAGGCACAGAGTTAGGCTTGTGTTGTGGTTGGTTTCACTGCCTCACCCTTTCAGGCTGATAGACTGATGACACAAAATCAGCAGGGTTGCAGGGTTTTTTTTATCCTTTCCTCTTAAGAGGAAACAAAATGGTCCCCAATTAAAGTTTGTTGCGTGTTGTCTAACCACAGAGAGCTGGATCTTCAACTGCTTTTTTTATCAGCACAATTCCATCTAGGATCTTACTCATTATTAAAGCAAGGGTGAGGTTTCTGTTGCATCCATCCTACAGCACAGCCCATCTGGCTCTAAGCCTACTCTCTACCTTGCCAAGGAGCCTTCTCATGTAGGTGGGAGCAGGCTGGTGGGGCTGGTAATTGCTCTGTCAGCCCAGGGACCTACTTCTCCTCCTCTGTCATGTGGCTCAAAGTGCATCCAGTGCATGACCAGTGACAGCTGAACCCTGTTATTTGACAGCTGCCCTCAGTTGGGTGACAGGACACACCTGCCTGGTAGCAAGTCCATCTTCTGACCCTAGGATCTGTCACATGCCCAAGAAGGCAGCCTCTGCTTCTACACGTGGCAGGGGCAGCACGTTGGTCATGAGTGGGCTGTACTTTCCATAAGGCATTAGGAAAGGCTCTGGGCACTCCTGCCAGTGGCTCCATAATGTGTTGCATCACTTGTTCTGTCAGGTCTCCCAGCTTGCTTTTAGTGCCTGTGAAGCAAAGGCTACTGAGTGTGTTATGTGCAGGTGGTTGTTTAACCAACATGCTCTACTCCTTTTTTGTTAATATATGTGTCTTTAAAAACAGGAACTTAAAGGTGATTCTCTTAAGAAGAAGCAGAAGGAACAGAAGGAGAGGTGAGGTGTTTTTAACATGGTCTGCCCAGAGTATTTCTCCTGTGTAACTGCATAGTCTTACTCCAGAAGTTGTGCACATCACAGTGGAACAAAATTCTCCAAGTGCTGATCTCCTCAGAAAATGGTGACACTGCACTGTGCCTGGCAGTTCCAGAGACTTCAGCTACACAGCTTTATTGAAAGTATGTCAGTTCTGCCCCAACACATCTTAAGACTCCTGTTCTTAAGCTGGAGGTCAGAGGGATGAAAATCCCTGTGTGCAGACTCATGAGACAGCACTTCCTCAGAGCATTTGCCCTAAGAAATAATTTCTGCAAAGCACAGGCTACAGTAGTATACAGAGGCTTGAAAGTGAGTTGACATTTCCTCATCCTAGTGCAGCAGGTTCCCTCTGTACTCTATCTTCCTTCTCTACCCAAAAATCTTCATGTTTCTAAACATTTAAAAATGTAAACCATGGTGTAATGTGCTGCAAATTTTGAATGTCTGTGAAGGCAAAATGTTCTGAAGTCATTACATGCTATGGTTTGATACTCCATAATACCAAATGGTGCATAAATAGGTGACATTTTTCACCATGTTCACCATGTGTTTCTGCTGTTTCTTTTAATTACTATTTTTCCTCTCCCTCTTTCAGGAAGGTCAAAAGGAAGAAATCAGTGCCTAGCATTTGGCCTGCAGGACAAGTTGGAAAATTCAAAAACGGGACCTTGATTCTGCAAAGCCGTGACATAAAGAAAATTAAATCATCTAAAGTTAGCAAATGAAGTTAATGATACAGAGTGAAATGGACAATATGCATAAGATAGAATTCACATTGCTACCAACACAGACTCTTGGAGCCTTTTGCCTACCCACCATATTCTAATTTTTTAATCTTATTTGTTGTTGCAGGATTTTTATGTACCAGTCTGCCTTGGGATGAATATTAGTACTTAACATTTTATTAATAAAAATTAGACTTTTTATTAAGAAGGTTATACAGGCTATTTTTGTTAGTCAATATGTTCTAAAGAAAACACTTATTTTTCTAGAATCATCTTATTGGCTGTAAGTAAAATACTCATTTAATCCATAAATTAACGGAGTTTTATATATATATGTCTTCACTTTCATATGGAAGGAATATGGAAAAAGAAAGATCACTCTCAACCTGAAGTAGGTGTTCTCCAAACATTTATTGGACATAAATCTGTTTCTGTATCCTTACGGATTGTTAGTGGATAGTGGAACTGCACAAGAACTTTCCTGTCCATCAAAACCTCTTAATGTTTCAAAATTACCTGCTTTGGAATGAAAATAATATTTTTCTGAAGTTTTGTCCCAGGCAAGAATTACACGCTCATCTTGTATATCTGTGTAGAGATCTCCAAATAAGCACTTTGGAAGAGTGGTTTGATGTCTTGGTTGGTTGGTTTGTAAAAACAAAACCATGTAAGACTGAGCCAAATGAGCATGGACACTCAACAGCCACTGGTCCTGGTTAACTCATGTTTGTTTTGATTCCATGCCTCTCAAGGCTTTTCTATTAAATCTTTGCCAAAACTGCATTTTGGTGCTATTTGGATTTCAGCTTCTGGTGTTTCTGGAAGAACACTGTTTGTCTTCTGCAGCTAAATATTTTATTTTGTTGCTTTTAAGGTCTATCCATTAGAAATGGCAATGGTTAGTGACTCTTCCAAAATGAAAGAAACTTCAGTATTTTAGGGGGAGACAAAAATAAGGATAACTTAAATAACAGAGTTTGTTCTGTGTTGTAAGGAGAGGTGGAGCTTGTTGGAACAGCTCTGGCAGTGAAGGATGTGTACATGAGAAGGAAAAGAGCCCTTACTGCAGAAACTTGGTCTCGGTGTACTGGTAGCCATATGGGCTGGGAGCCTGAGCGAGGTGATCCCTAACCCTGAGGTCTGTGTCAGCTTGCAGCAGGTAAATGGAACAGCAGCATCAGAGGCTGCCCCCCTCCCAGGATGGGAAAGTGTTCTGGGATGGGGAGAGCCACACCGCAGACAGGGAGGCTTTCTGGCACCCTGCTTCCCCCACACCTTCCACCTTACTTGCAGGTCCTGGAGAAGTGCTCTGCCAGCACAGAGAGGACTAAGAGGAGGGAGAGGGCTTGGAGGGATCAAGTGCCAGATAAAAAGCAGAAGGGAGTGTTTCTGGAGCCATGTAGGATGAGGAGGGGTGTGCAGAGTTTGGTTGCTAAATGCTGTTATCACATTTCACAATTGCATAATTTGATTTCTTCTTACTCAGTATTGGTTGCAGATTCAAGCTGGAATTAAGATTCTTGTCTGGTTACAGACCTAATGACTTATTTGACATTAGAGAAATGTCAAATCACGATGGCGTGTGAAGGTGTAACCACTAAGCAGAATTGAGTACAGAGCATCAAGACTTGTTGAGGCAACAGATGAGCTTTGGATGTTGTAGGATAACCTGTATTTTCTAATTCCCAGTTAATCCCTGAGCTTAGTTTTCCGGCTCACTTCTTGATGAAGTTTTGTTCAGCTCACTTTGTGTATAATACAGGACTTTATGTTCTCCATCAGATTGGGTAAATTAAAATGTTTGCTTTCCACCTCCACAGCTCCCAAAAGCTATTTAGGAGTGAGACTTGGTCAGAATGGAGTGTCTAATTTTTGCAGTCAAGCTTGTAAGATCTGGAAAAAGTTGAAAAAAATCAGTTCTTAAAGTTGAAAAATGCCAAGTTGACAGTGGAACATGAAAGTTTTTGGGGGAAGGAAAAGAAAAAGTTTATTCAAAGTTTTGCATTTTCACACTTCAATGTTGTGAAAGGCTTCTGTTTCATGGAGATAGGTTTGTTTTTTCATATCAGGTCTCCAAGGTGATTTGAGTTGGGCATGTTGCATTCTTGTAGAATGCTGTGCTCAGGTAAACATGGTACTTTCAGTCCTGTTTTGTTACTAGATGCATTGACGACATTGGCAAACAAGACTGTTGAGAACCCATTGCACCTAGTGTTTCTCTGGGCTGGCGTGTGTTGGTGATTAACAGAGTATGTCAGTACCAACAGCTTGACATGCTGATACATGAAAGCAAGTATTGACTGAACAACAGATTGATCATGGGAAGAGGAGAGCAGGGCACATCTTACTTTGCCCTCTGCCTGCAGTTGCATAAAGGAATGAGGTATAAAGAAGAACTCAAGGATTTCTCCTTATCTGCTCTCTTTCTCATGCATTTTCCTGTTATGGTTATTTTTATTCCCTGTTTCCCTACATGTTAAGCCACGTGATTATCTTTTCTCCCAGTCAAACCCTTTGCCATAAAGGAGTTGACAACAATTTGTGTCTTTTGCTGGAGAAAAAAAGGCTGTGATGGATGATGTCTCCACACTGTTGCCTGCACTTACTCCTGGTTGTTTCGGCTGGGTTCCTCTTTCTCACCCTGGTGCTGCTGTCACTGTGTCAGAGTGCTTTACTCTCCCTCACTGACAGACATCTGTGAAGGCTGTGTAGCTTTGTGAGTGCCTTTTTGCAGGGGCTGGGTGTGCTGAGTGTGCTGCCTCTGTAGCACTGCCGAGTCCCTCCCAGGCCATCTGCTTGATAGAGGTGTGCAGCTCCGAGACCATCTCACAGTCTGTGTCTTCTCTGCCCTGACAAGCTTTCTGCCCAGTCTGACTTTAGCACTTACCCAAAGGGCTTTCCAATACCATCCTACTGATGCCACAGTTCTTTCCAGGCTCTGCTTATTCCAGTGTCAGAAACTTCTGGAGGCTGGGTGATTTCCCAAAGTGTCTAAGGAGGGTCACAGCTAAGCAACTGCAACCAGGTGTTCCATAACCAACGTGAGCCAGAGCTCATGTGGTGCTGAGAAAGAGAGGTGTTCCATGGCGCTGAATCAGGGTATGTCTGAAGTTGAGGTACAGATGGTTGCTCTGAGGAAGGACTCTTGGCTTTCTCCATTTACTGGATTATTCTTGACTGTGGTAACAAAGCAGTATCAACAGTAGGAGATGGGCATGCAAACTGTATGAATGCCTCATCTACATAATGCAATAATACTTTTAATCATAATTAATAAATAGGGTACTGATGCTGAATTTGTTGGCAATGTTATAAGAATTTATTTAGAAACTGTAAAACAGCGTAAACTTACATGTCAGGTTTTTCAAAAGGGTAATAATAGTAATAATACACAAAGTTTTAGTTGGACCAAAAGACAAAAAGCAGTTTGTTTCTAATTCAAAAAATACAAACGTTTGCTACAGGTACAAAATTATAAAAAGTTTGTATTTTCCTCTTGATCTGGTGACAGACACATATAGCAGAGATGTATATTTCACCAGCTCCAAATTCATATAAGCTATGGGAAATGTCAGTAAAGAAAAAAAAAATGTTGTAGTTAAGAAGACATAGAAACAACTTCTTGTCTTTCATTTAACCAGAATTGAACACCATTATCTTATTCCTTTGCAGTTTTTTAGTTGCCAACATTTAAATTAGTGTTACTCATGCTTCATATAACAATCAGAAATAACAGCAGGTTTACCTCATGCATTTATTTTTAATATTCATCACATAATGTCTTCTCACCATGCTACCTAGGAAGGTTAGTGTTTTTATTGACAACATTTAAGGGAGGTGGAGGATAAAGGAATGCAATCAGGCTTCAGGAATATTTCTATCTACTGCTTCACAAGCAAATGTTAGAAATTCTCCAATTAGCATAAAAATATTTTTTAAATTAATTCTGCTTTGAACTGTTTGCAATAACAAATGTAACAAAAAGGTCGTTTAACAGAAGGAGGAAATGCTGCTGAGTGCCTCTGCCAGTGAAACACACATCAGTCTCCTGTATTGTGCAAAGATGCGGGAGCCCCACACATCTAGTCTGAGGTTTGCATATGGGCTTCTGCACCTGAGAAGACCAAGTGTGTCTTATTGATGATGGATTTGTGCTTCAGGCTGCTGCTCCACCTGCTTGGGTGTATGCAGCATTCAGTAGAGCTGGGCAGAGGAATCACCAGAAATGTTGTCAGTAAAAACTAGGAGCAGCTCACTTTTTTTTCCCCAAAAAAAAAAAATATTCTCCATCTTTGCCTGGTAATTTTCAGTGACAAGTGCCCTTTGCAATTGCAATGTGGTTGATTTGTAACTGTAATCTCCCTTCCAAAGTTGATCTAGCCAAAATGCTTGGTGTTTTCATATTATCTTGCCTGGTTCAAAATTGAATTCTTGGTTTTGCTATTTAAGCAGAATGCTGCAAAGCTGGTAAGGCCTGAGATAAGGTCTAACAACTCTCCTTCTTCATCTTTCTGTTTGTGACCAAAGGACATACTAGATGGCACCAGAAAGCTCCTGTTACCAGGTTGTGGAATTTTGCACCCCTTCTCACAGGGACAGGTGATCTGAATTGTGGTCCAGAAAAATGCACCACCTCTTGCTGGCAGTTGCAAACACAGTGGTTTTCATACAGTGGTGGTGGCAGCTTAGCCTTAATCTCATCTCTCTTACCTTGTTTATGAAATATTATCATGTAAGAAAGAAAGAAAAAAAAGCTGCGCCTCACATTTCTTCTTGCTCTAGAACAACTCGGAAACCAGAGTATGGGGTGCTCTCTGCCATCTTTACTAACTATGCTTTGAGGAAAAAGAAATAAATTAAAAAACAACTTACACAGCACTACCACAGAACTCTATCACCAGCCAAGAACAAACTACAGCAATACACTATCATGGCATTATTTACAACATGATGGAATGTTATGCATATAATAAATTACATTTAATACTTTTCCTCTTAAACTCTGATATATGTAAGCTCATGCTTATTTTATTTATTTTATTCAGTCCAATATATTTTCCTCTATGTATCTTAAGTGCATAGGCAAGTATAGGAGGTGACAGTGCTGTTTGCCTATCTTTTCTATGTTTTTAGAAGCCAAATTGCTTTCCAAATTTGCAATACATCAAAGTATGCTACTGTCCTCACTGACATTTATTTTATAGCATATGCCTTTCCACAGCAGAAGGAGCAAGGGATTGTCAGCTATGTGTGTGCTTATATTGACATTAAGTCTTACTAAGAGATCTTGTGAGCTCTTTTCAAGTTGATGAGGGAAAAGAAGGAAGTGGAAATTGTATAGCATTGCATGCATTTGGAAGTCTGACAGTGCTCCTGAACTCAATGGAAATTTGCAGAGGAAAGTGCCAGGAAGAAGGGTCACAAAAGGCTAAGGTTGGGGCTCCCAGGGGTAGGTTGAAAACTGGAGTCCTTTGCTGCTCTGCAGGACAGAAAGTTCTTCTGCTGTATTGATTTTGCAGCTGTTCAGAGGTTCCAAACTGGTGTATGCAGAAGTCAAGCTTTGTTTTGTTAATAAGGGGAGGGCCTGTTTGTATTTTGGTGGGGTTTTTTAAACATTAAGTCAATTTCCAGCTACCTTGTGTGGGCTCTGTACCATAGTGGATGGGATTCATCCCAGTGCAAAAGGCTTTGCTCTCCTGCTTGTAAGAAGCAACCTGGCCTCTAGGAGCTGAGAAGTCCCATAACAGGCAGCTTTGTGTGGGCCCAGGTGCCAGAGGAGCTTGGAGTTTCAGAGAGCTGCAGAAATCCTCTGAGGAAACAAAAGCAAGAAGAGCACACAAAGTGGTCTCCCTGGCTATCTATGCCACTCTTCTGCTCTCTGTGTTCTCCCTGGAGTCAGTGACACAGTTACTGCAAGGACTAAAGGCTTGACTCCCTCTTAAAGAAAGGATTTGGAGGAAACAAAAACTGGCATAAGAGATACTGTAGATGAAGAAGGTGCAAACTGGTGGGTTTATAATGACATGAACATTGGGGACGTTCCCTGCAGAGAAGGAAACTACCTCCAGCCTGAGCAGAGCAGTGGGAGTGCCCACTCCTCTCCCCACCTAAGGCTGTCCTGCAAAGGGAAAATTCTGCTCTGCTTTATGTTCAGATCAAGGATCAAGGCTGGAAACCAGCATTTCTCCATGTGGGAGACTTTGCATGTGCCGTATTTAAATAATGTTCAGATGGCCCCTGCATGCTCTGCATAAATATTCACGTGTAGAATTGTTAGTTTCCTAGAGTAATTTTAACTACTTCAGCATTATTTCTGTTAATGAAACTATGAAAATGTATCCAGCTGAAGTCACAAGAGTGCACTCTGAGGATAACTGGTTTATTGCTACAGGCCATGCCAAATTTAAGTCCTTGATTGTGTACACAACCAACACATGCAAACACTGTTTAGTTTTTGACCTAGGGTAAAGTAGTCTTACTAATGCAAGTAGCCTACTTCTAACTGTATTCCTTTTAATTTATTTGCATTTCTGCTAGGTTAAAAGGAGACTATAATGGTAGCTACCCTACTTTTGTGAATGTTAGAATGGGTAGAGGGTAAAAACCGAGCTTCTCTACTCACTGTTTCTACCTACTAGTCTATATATTCATTACAAATTAACAACATGTCACTCAATGTGTTCGCCCCAAGATATAATACACCAGGAACTGACACTAAAGCAACTATGAAAACAAAAATTGAGTACTGCAAACACTTCTAGAACACATTCAGAATTAATTTTAAATGGTTGAAGATTGGAAAGATGTAAATTCATTTCTGTTTCCTTTACAGACATTGGGAGTAAAGACAAAGGTTCTGTCCCAAAACAAACAATGCCCTGTCTTTTTTAATTCAAGTGAAAGTGGAGTGCCTTCCCTATTAAAATTATCACAGGATGTTTCCCAATATAAAAAACTATGTGCAATTTATGTACAATATTCCCATACACTACTCTGACTGGCAATACTCAAAGCCAATGCTATGATTACAACTGTTAGGTTCATAGAAGAGCACACTCAAGAGGAAATTTGGGGTCTGGTAGCGTTCTAGCTGAGGTAGGTTAAAACAGACCTGCTAATTAGAAAATCTTGCATGAGTTTGTATGGTAGTGAATGAAACCGAAGATTATAACACAGTTGGTCTCTGATATTCTGTATGAAACCAAGATAAGCATAGCACAGTTATTCCATTGTCTACAAGTTTACTAATACAATCTGTTCCAGACTTTAAAGGAAGTACTGTTGGTTTCTCACTTAAAAGCATATGTTATTTTTACTCCATCGTTGGTTTTATTTCCTATTTCAGTCTTGACGTTGCTGAAGGTGCGCTGCTGTTCTGCTGGAGAGGTGGGCTACGGGATGCTTGGTTGGTTACAGGCAGCAGGATGGCAGACTGCTCTGTGTCTGTGCAATAGCCAAGCTCTGTTCTGGGCTGCCTTCCCCTTCCCACAATGGCTGTGAGGTGGGATGACCCAAGGGAGGATTCTGGCTGCTCTGCCACAGAGAAGCCTTGCCATCACTCAGCACTACCTGAGTGATGTGCTCCAGAGAGAGACCAGAAGTGGGCCTGCAGCAGGATATCTGGGGGCTGGCAGGCTGCCTGAAGGCAGGCCTGGGCTGTTTGTCCTGTGGCTGTGCTTTAATGCAAAGCAGGTAAGCTGGATTTTGGTTAGAATATTTGTTTTCAGGTTTAATAATTACATGCCTGATAACAATATGCGTGTGCGTATACGTATGCTTGAAGAGGAAAATTTGTATAAGCAGCAGGATTTAAAAAAAGGAAATAGTACATTGATAGGATTTGAGAGTTTATGCCTTTCTTGTTTGATAGCACCACACTTCTGTAGGGTTAGAGTGACAAGAGTCCAAGATGTCATGGGCTCACCCAGTCTGCTGCATCTTGTCCTCACGCATTGCCGCTATACACACACACACACCCCTGCATAGGTTAACTGGGTTCAGAGGAAACAAAGCACACAGGCAAACCAATGTGTTTGCTGACAACTGCATGCAGGTGACAGTGCCATGGCTGTGAACAACAACACTGTCAGTCAGACTCCAGTTGTCACGGGCAGCACCTGAAATGGTGGCTCATTTTCGTGGGAGATGCCAGGCACAGGTTAAGTCTTGCAAAAGATTTATGTCCCAATCCAGAAAAGTTTTTAAGGACAGGTTTTGCATTACTGCTATTAATCTCTCTCAAGTGTTTCACTAGGATCAAGACATTAATTAGCTCACAGTAATCTCAGATAAAATTAAGGCTTCAGATCTCAAATCTACATTGGAACTACAGCTGCACAGGGTTTATCAGGATCAAGGCTGGAAAGCAGCATTTCTCAATGTGGGAGACTTTGCATGTGCCATTAAATAAATCTCTTATCATTTCAGTTCAAAGGAATCTCCCCTGCACTGTTTTTCAAGAGTTGTGCTGATAACCACAATCAGATCTTCTGTACATGTCTCCACAGTCATGCCTAAATAACAAACACTAAAATGTATCAAGGATGTTTTTCTTTCTGCTTGCTGTATCTGAACTCTGCTTGTATCATGATGTTAGTTAAAATGAGCCCAACTATTTCATGGCAGTGTTTGGGAACCAATCTTGGTCTTGTTGCAGATAATAACGTAAGTTCTGCCACTGAATTCTAAGGGAACATTTTCCTATAGCTTACTGCAGTCTAGAGCCAGAAGGAGTAATTCATGAGCCCCTGAATGTAATTGACAATCAGGAATTCTTGAGCATCCACTTCAGCCGTCAAAACATATGCTTTCTTTATTTAAGGACTTCAGGTGGCAAGGGAATCCAGTTCATCTACTGGTAAACTGCTCCAACATCCATTGTCCTTCAGTCTCACCCATTTTTTTCCAGCATCCCTAATATTTAAGCACAAATCCAGCCATGAGAGAGAAAATACACTCATTTAACCGTTTGCTTTACAGATGTGTTTGTGTGTGTGTGCACATGAGTGTACATATGTATGCAACGCAGAGCAGGTATGTTCAGTATCCACCTGCAGTCGAGTGCCAGCTCAGTGGATGTGCTTGCTATGGCTGTTAAATTGAAAATGGAGTGGCCTGGCTCTAACCAGCCCATTATTCGGTGAGCAACATGCTGCACAGTGTTTTAAGTCAGGGACGAGGAGGCTTTTTTACTGACGTACTGAAAAGTGCCAAAACACACTGAGAAATCTTACAGAATCCAGCACAGTGTCAGACGGGGGCTTCGTTAGTTGTTGGGCAACTTGGGCTGTTTTACAGATTGTGGCACCTCCAGCCCTGTGTGCAGGGTCACCTGAAAAGAAGAAATAACATTAGATTCAAAACTCAGACATCCTCAGCAAAGAGCATTTGTGAAGGCAAAGTGCAGGTAAATGACATGGAAAGGGCTGCAGGACTGCAGGTCCAAGTTTAAATCAAGACTATTAATGGCAGTGATCTCTAGTCCTTGAAATAAACAAGTCTCCTTCCCTCTTCCCTCCTGAACACTTTGGGATCTCGAAGCCAGGTGTCTGTACCTTTTCCCAAATCTAGCCACCAGCTGGACGTATCCAAAAGTGCTGCTTGCTAGATACAAGGGGGACGGGGTGTATGCATGAGGGACCCCCAAGTGCTTCAGGACAGAGGTCACACAGTGGAGCCCACGTACATGATGAGTGTTCCACCCTGGCTGTCTTGGTCCTGCCTGACTTAAGCTGACCTCCTTCAGTCCTCTCTTATACCACATCCAGTTTCTAGCCATGAGCAGTGGTCTTGAAGTAAAAATGCATTATATTTAAAGGCAGTTCCTCCAAGAGGAAAACCTCCTGTACACAGAGCACAAGAATGATGTGCTGACTGGGTCTTCTCGTTGCACTAATTCCCCGACCTATGTTGCCTTTGCTCTCCTTACCACTGTGCTGTTCATACTTCAGTAATTTGCCAGTGTTAATTATCTCCAAACATAAGATTTAGGAGGAATTAGAATGGTTTGTAGTCAAACTGGCAGGGGAAAACTTTAGAGACACTGCTTTCCAAGTGGAGCATCACAGGAAAATCAGAACAGGAATTAGTGTGTGCAGGTACTTTTACTCGTTTTACAACATTACTCTTCACATTGGTCAGGCAATGCAGAAGGTCAAATGCAGCCCAAAAAGTGTGAGTAGCCTAGATGTAAGTCTGAGAAGGAAAGAACCCCTATCTGTACTGACTGCCTACAGATGATGCTATCAGCTCCTTTAGATGGAAAGGGTAAGTGGGGCTGGACTGCAGAAGATTTACCTGGACATTTCGGTTGAGGCTCAATGCAGGCATGAAGACTCCCTCGATGTTTTCAAACGCTGGAGGCCCCTGCTGCTGCCCATTTATGTAAAAGGTCAGGTTGTGCTTGTTCAGATCCAGGAGAACACCAACAGTGGCACCTTTAGAAACTCCTCCTTCAGTCCTAAGGTACAAAGGGTATGTTGCTGGTGAAGGCAGAGGGCTACACTGGGCTGCTCTCTCCAGGACAAGCCAGCCTTCCTAAGCCAAGGGGGCGTGGAGCAGCACAGTGAAATGATTATCCCTGAGGCATTTGGCAATGACTGACCCACACCTTTATCTGAAGCACATGCACCACATCCATGGGAACTCAAAGGGGATCCCAAAGAGAAATTAGATCCACCTGTCCTGCAATTGCAATTTAAGAGGTGAAAATGGGGTCCAGAACTAACAGGTCCCCATGGCTAATGACAAATTGGGAGATGAGCCAGTGGAGTCCTGGAGACACAGCACCTCTGAGTATCCCTGTTATAGTGAAGTGATGCAGGGCAGGAAATGAAAAAGCAGGTAGTTGTTTTGCTAGGTGTTAATTTCTAATCAATATGCCTGCTAACAGCTCGAGAGATGGACTCCAGTTCAGCTACTCACCTTGGCATGCTCTAAGGGCACCCAGATTTCCAGAGCTCAGGGAGCCAGCACAGGTACAACAGGCAGTGGTTTTGGGGAGGAAGGGAAGCTGGGGCTGTTTAGGCCTAAGTGTAGCTTCTGACAAGGTGCTCAGCTATAGGACTGGGAGCTGTCTCGAGTGCACAGGCACAGTTATTAGTACCAGTGATAATTGGCTGTGTCAGGAGCAGCTGCTGAGAGCTACTCCAGTATCAGAGCTTGCCAGGACAGACTCAGCCAGCCATTACACGCTTGAGCGATTTGACATTAATGCACTTTGACTTGGGGGTTAGTCAAACTCAGTATTACTCCAAAGAACACTGGGCAAAAATATCCACTAGATATGCAGATTGGCCACAGGCACTGCTATTCTGCTAATATCACGGGGCTCTGCGATGGATTTACAGCCTGACACAGTTTGTTCAGGGTAAATCAGATTTCAAATAATTTGCGGTAGGAAAGGAAGCAGCTGTCTTTTGTCCCATGCACTCGCCTCAGGCACACAACATTCACAAGATTAATGCTATTCTATCATAAAATTTATCACAATAGGTAGGCAAAACATAAAAAGAAAAGGAGGGGGGGACTGGAATATGATTAGGAAGAATATAGTGCAGGGTAAGAAATTTTCCTTTTGTCCACTAGGTGTCATAAACTGTTTTTCCCTTAGACTAAATGTGGCATGTGGCATTTCATCTGAAGGTAGATTACAGAAAACTGTTCTGACTTCTCCATTTAAAGCTCTTCAAACAATAATAGTATAATAGCTAAGAATCACGGACTGTCTCTGAGATATGTCAGATGTGAAAATTCACTGTTCTTCAGGTTCCTTTGATTTGATTTCTGGTCCTATAAGCATTAATAGGTTTCTCTTCTCCAAAAACCGCAAAGTAAATTATTTTCCATCAAAACTTAAGATGCTTACCTACCCTGAGTATCTCACCATATATACTGTTTTTATTAAAAGCCCTCAATCATAAAACTCATGATGACATTGTGGGAAGCAACAGTACTATAATTTGGAGCTATTTACAAATAGATTACTTTTTTCCCTCTGTTTGGGAACAGCTTTGATTGTAGGACACCATATTTTAGATTCTGCATAAAATGGATTTTATTACATCCTTTTAAATGACATTGATTCTCTTAGGGAAACAGAAACAGCAACTTTGAGTTTTTGAGATTATGATGTTCTTTCCTATATGACAAGCTAATTTGTTTCTTGTGGGCTAATTAGCTGTGAGCTGCACAGTGACATTGAGTGACTCCTCTGCAGCCCCTGGGGACAGCCCCACTGAAGAGAAGATAGATTCTGCCTGCAGATTCCAGCCCAGGCAAGGGTAGGACCCAGCTGAGGCCCCTACAGGAGCCACAGCGGTGTGGGGGCAAAGCAGAAGGATGGGGACCTTCTCCCTTCCTTCCTGCCCCAAGTCCTGCAGGAATTCAGCAGGCAGATTGCCCCATTCCAACCTGCCATCCTCCCACAGTGAGCAACTGGCTCTGGCAAGATTAAGGGAGGGCAGAAATAGGGAGGAGCTCTTCATCACACTGCTGCCAGGGAGGCTGGACTTCTGAAGCTGAACAGCTGCTCTTACTGAGCATCCCATGCTTTCCTTGGAAACAGTACTTTGAGGACTCCAGCACTTTTTGGACTATTTACGTGGTTGCTTTCTCGAGGAGGAGAGGTGGTAGAGTCTGTTTTATGAGAAAACTTATGCAAGGCATTTCCTCACTCTTATGTACACCATATGGACAGCATTACAGGATAATTTTTCTAATAAATGCTTTTGTTGTGGTAAAAGAAGCCAAATAGCTCAAGAGACTCAAAATAATGTTGCTCCCTCCTGGTACACTTCTGTGGCACCATGCAAAAAACCTGCTCCTTTACTGTAATCCATTTTTAAGCTACTTAATGACAGTTACACCAAACAACCCCAGTAACCTTTCATTTAAAAGGAACATACAACCTTCTTGTTGCAATACTCCCTCAAAATACTTGGTATTCATTAAATGACAATCCAGTTCTGGAGATAGGGAACCTCATTTCATTTTTTGAGGTAAATCCCACTTGTCCTGCACATTTTGATTTCTGTGTGCAACAATAAGTCCTGAGTGCAGAAGTGCTGTGCAGAAGCCTGGAAGGTCAGAGTACAGAAAGAGGTATTTGGCTACCATGAAAAATGCCATTGCCTGTGGCAGTAGAGGCTGCTATTCCGAGATGCTTTCAGTAACAGCTTGGACAATGTGCAGAATATGATTGCATGAACTGGCTTGAGGAATTAAGAAGAGTAGTTTCACTATTATTTAAAAGAAATCTTAACAATTTATGAACAATTTAATAAACTGAATAATTAGTTCAACTCTCCATTAACAGTATTTTAAGTGCTATCTTTACAGCACCTTAACAACTTTACTATATATACTGCCAATGACAGCATTTTTCATTCAACTGTAGCATATCTGTGTGATGAAAAAACCTGCTCTTGAGGTCTCTGAAGTCAGTCAAGACACTCTCCTGATTGCAAGGGGCTTTTAAGACAAAAATGCAAATACTCTAGATTTTAACTTCCTGTTGCTTTTCAGTATAAAATATTTCAGTGTGATTTACATCTCTTTCTTTACATGAACAAGTCGTGGCTGGAGTATTGCCTGTAGCACCTGGTAGTCCTGCTCTTGGGAACTTTGCCAAGGAACAGTTCTGTTCCATCGAATGTCAGTGCCTCTTGTTAATGGGCATACAGCACCTCTTAGAATAGCTTGGATTGGAAGGGACCTTTAAAGTCATATAGTCCAACCCCCCTGTGAAGAGCTGGGACATCATCAGCTAGGTCAAGCTGCTCAAAGGCCCATCCAATCTAACCTTGAATGTTCCTAGGGATGGGGCATCCACCACCTCTCTGAGCAACCAGTTTCAGTGTTTCAGCACCCTCACTGTAAAGAAAGATCTTCCTTATAGCTAGTCTGAATTTACCCTATTTCAGTTTAAAACTATCACCCCTTGTCCTATCACAACAGGCCCTGCTAAAAAGACTGTCCCCATCTTTCTTATAAAACTCCTCTAAGTAGTGAAAGAGCACAATCAGGTCTTCCTGGAGCTTTCTCTTCTCCAGGCTGAGCAACCCCATCTCTCTCAGCCTTCCTTCAAAGCAGACCTCTGATATTTTTTGCCCAGGATACAGTTGTCCTTCTGGGCTGCAAGTGCACGCTGACAGATCATGACCAGCCTCCCACACACCAATATCCCCAAGTCCTTCTTGTCAGGGGTGCTCTCAATCCTTTCATCCTCCATACTGCCCTGACCTAGATGCAGGACTGTGCACTTGGCTTCGTTGAAGCCCAGGAGGTTCCCATGGCCCCAGTTCTTGAACTTGTCCAGGTCCCTCTGGATGGCATCTCATCCCTCAGGTGTGTCAGCTGCACCATTCAGCTCAGTGTCATCTGTGAACTTAGTGAGGGTGCACTTGATTCCACTCTCTATGACACTGAGGAAGACATTAAATAGAACTGGCCCCAGTATGGACCCCTGAGGGACACCACTTGTCACCAGCCTCCATCTGAACATGCAGCTGCTGACCACTACCCTCTGGATGTGACTATCCAAACAATTCCTTATCCATCGGACCGTCCATTCATCAAATCCGTATGTCTCCAATTTAGAGAGAAGGATGTTGTGAGGGACTGTATCAAAGGCCTTATGGAAGTCCAAATGGATGTTGCCCAGAGCTCTGCCCTTGTCCACTGCTGCAGTCACTCCATCATAGAAGTCCATGAGGATGGTAAGGCAGGACTTGCCCTAGGTAAAGCCATGCTCGCTGTCTTGAATTACCTCCCTGTCCTCCAAGTGCCTTAGCATAGCTTCTGGAAGGATCTGTTCCATGATTTACCCAGGCACAGATTTCCAGGAACAACAAGACTAAAAGGTGCCTCCCAAAGCTGTATCTCTGCCGTGAAGTATTTTCTTAACCAGTTTCCTCAGCCTATTCTCAAAAGAATCCCTCTGTTTCTGGATGCATTAGAGTCTTCTGTTCATGTCCCTTCCAACATTACAGAAGTCATGCTAGATACAATATTGCATGCTGTGAGGGAAAGGAACAGAAAAGTCCTCTAAATGTGACAGGTCACACAAATTAGTCTTTCAAGCTCTACCTCAGGTTATCCTTGAAACTAGTAATTTATTAATTACCCTAATTTATTCTTATGAAGATCAAGAAGTATGAAACTATTACTAAGGTGTAACTTTCATCACAATAACATCCCAGAGGCTAAAAGTTGACTATGAATTCCCTCTGGATTGTGATATTGTGCAGGCATGCACTTGTGTCCAGTGGGGAAAAACAAACAGGCAGCAGTAACTGTTTCCACAAGACTATATTACAGCTAATGAGTTAAAAAACTGACCTAGTTGACTGTCACAGTTTAAAATATAATGCCTAGACCTAATTTCATTGAAGCGCATGTGATTTCATAAGACTACATGCCCTTTGCGAGTGTGCTTCCCTTGAACAGATATTCCATGGGTCTAACCATGCCTTGCACATGCCTTTGTGTTTTATCAGGTAAAAACTGGGAAACTGTCATCAACAGAAAGCACTTTGCTCTCCTGATTAAGCAGGATGATTGGAAGTCCTAAGTGTTTCCATTGTTTGTGCTTCCCAGAAAAAAGCTTTTGCTTAGCTTGTGTGTTGCTTGCCGGGAGGAGCATGCTGAGGACCAAATCCATAAAACAGGTTTCTGGGACAGTGGTGTACAGAATGGTTGCCAGCTTTTTTTCCAGAAAACATAAGCTGTTCCACAGAGCATTAAAATTAATACAGCTTAACATTACTTCCGCCCTGAATCGAATCAAGATGTTAAAGGGACAGACAACTTTTTGGTGTATTTATTATACTGATGTTATTTTACTCTGTATTGTCTTAGGACATGATCTAAGGTCTTTGGAGCCATGGAAAACAATCCAAGTGACTTCAGAACCTTTTGATCCAGCTACAGGGTTCTTCCACCTGTCTTTAATGAACTGCAAAATCAAACCATGTTTCAAACAAAACTTCCCAGCAATTGCAGTGTACTTACTTAAAGCACAGGTGTGCTGTAGAGTATAAATGACTATTCAATGGGAGACATTGCAACCAACCTTAGGATACAGTGCATGTTGACATAGTCTTATCTCTTTAAGGAGACGCCTGCATTTCAGTGTTTTAAAAATCACTGCAAAACTTTGTTTTAATCGTTTGGCATAACAGAAAAAACACCTGAGATAGTGAGTGTGGAAGACCTGCTGGGACAGTCAGTAGAAAACTGAACAGAAGTTGATTCCAGCTCTGCCACAGACCTGCTACATATCCTTAGTCAGTCACTTGACTCATACATCAATCTCCCATTGTGATAGATTAGGTATACAAATACACCCCTTTCCAAAATAACCAAGGGACTTAGGATCCTCTCTTCAGAGATCTCCTCAAGGGTCTCAGCACCCAGCTGACCTTCAGCTAAGGCTGACCCTCTCATGGGACACAGAGAGAGAGCAGTGCAGCGCTGCTCTGATACTTTGGGGAGGTTCAAGCAAAGTTAACCATGTCCCCTGCACAGTCTGGCATCACTTCGATGAAACAAAAGCCAGCACTAGGCAGAGGTAACTACCTTGAGCACTGAAAGTCATGCAACCGTGTCAGCACAACGCAGGATCTGTGCTGACAGCTGTTCTCTCTGTGTGATCCAGCCCTGGAGGTACCTGCAGCTAGAACATGTCTCTCCACTGCTCAGCTGCACTGAGAACACAGAGCCTCTGAATGGTGGGAGAGAGAGGCTTGGTAACAGTGGCTTGGGGGCATTCTGAAATCCTACCCTGCCTAAGTTGGTTGCACTAGTTGAGGTGCTTTTCAAAGCCCTTCTGTACAATGGTTCTGTAGAACAAAAGCTGTCACTTAGCCCTCACTGCCAAACAGTCTCTTGTGTCCAGATCTGCCTCACAGTCACCTACAGCAAAACCCTCAATAGCTGTCAGAACTGGAAAGAAACACCTGCAGCCTAATTATTGTATAAATCTGCAGCCAAGATTCCTCCTAATGAAGGGAATCAACCCCCTTTCTCCCTCCAGCAATGTGAGAAGTCCTGCATGCCACTGTGCTATGCTCCTGTCTGCTGATGTGGGTGGGACATGCAACAACGGGTTTAAACCACAGCAGGGGGGGATTTAGGCAAGATCTCAGGGAAAAACTGATAACAGTGAAGATAACAAACACCAACAGACTGTTAAGGTGCAATCACTGTCACTAGTGATTTCTAAGAAGGAATAAAGTAAGAACATTTAGCTGGGAGCTGGACTGTATGGCTTGCTGAGACACCTGCCCCTGATGCACAGCAGAAAAAACACCTGTAAGGAGAAATGCCCCAGGCAGCACTCACCATTTCTAAGAAGGAATAAAATAAGAACATTTAGCTGGGAGCTGGAGTGGATGGCTTGCTGAGACACCTGCCCCTGATGCACAGCAGAAAAGATGCCTGTAAGGAGGAATCCCGCGGGCAGCACTCACCGATTGGTGTGGGAGTTGCAGTGCATGAACCAGCTGCGGTTGTTGTCCACATACATGGCCCAGGCCTTGTCGTCCTTGCCCAGCATCATGTCCTTGACAACGTTAATCCTGGCAATGCCAAAGGCTGGATCCGGGTGGTTGTCGTACCTGTCCACGTGCAGCTCCCAGTAATGCACGCCCTTGGAGAAGGCGGCGGTGCCGAGAACCACCCGGTCGTCGTAGCTGTTGCAGGTGGCAGTCTGGTTGTCATTTGACAGCACTATGTCTCTGTGAGCTGAGGAGGGGTCGAAGGTGAACCACGCCACTGTGCAAGGGGAAAAAGAAAGGCAGGATTGGATCAGGAGGGGCTGTGTCCAAGTGTTGTCTGCTTTACTTCAGTAAGAAGGATAAAATTCTGCCTTTGTAAAGACCCCCAATTGCACTTTGAGGTGATAAAGACAATCTTTCCTTGTTACTGTAGGCAGCTACACAAGATTAATCCGAGCTGGTACCCTGCTGTTCTTCAGCTCAGAAGTGCTTTATATTATTTGCCCTTGTTCCCCTGAAATTTAGTTGCTAAGGGTAGTGACATTCTGTCCACACACAGTAACAAGAAAGTCACTGAGGAGACAAAGGCTTCTCCACAACATGGAAACTGCTCACATAGGTGAATTGGTTCAGGATCACCTTTAATGGAAATGGAGATTAGCTGTGTTCATGATGGTTAGGATTGACTTCACTAGTTTATCAAAGTGAAGTTTTATTAAAAAAGGAAAAAAATGCCCCGAAAGCTCCTAAAGTATAAATATTTTATACTGGCCTATTTTGGCAACACAGCATAAAAGTGGAAGTGATAATAGCATGCACTTCTGGATTCATTACAATATCATTAATGAAGATGAACTTCCTGTAATGTCCGTATGGACGTCAAGTATAATTACAGAGGAACAAGCATGAATTCCCATCTCTGTATTATCAAACCTTGCTGGGAAATTAAAGCAGTAGAGAAGAAAAAGGCAAATCCCAAAGATACACAGAGAAAGGGAGACAGAGTGGAACAAAAAATATCCTGTGAGTTGCATAACTGCTTCTGTATGCTAAAGCAAGTATCTTAGTTAGATCTCAGACTTTTACAATCACCTAAAATCACATGACTTGAAGCCTGAAGTGTTACTGATAATGGAAAATGGCAGTAGGTGTCAAACACATTAATGGGTGTAAAGGGATGAAAGTGTCCTGCCACTGAGACCTGCAGCTTTTCATTTAGAAAGCAGCAAAACCCCAGCTCACCATCCGACGTCTGCAAAATGACTGTCTTGCTGTAAGGACCAACGCCGGAGGAGTTGAAAGCTTTGACTCTGGCATTGTAAGTGCTGTTGAAATGAAGGCCGTCGATGGTGCAGAGAGTCTCCTTGCCAACATATACTTCCTAAACATTCCGAAAAAAAGGAGAGAGAGAGAGAGAGAATGAGGGACATAGCTGAACACAGTTACGACTTCCAAACATAAGCCAAAAGTGAACAGCTTCTCTTTGCTTCCCAGGATGTGTGAGTGATGCTGTTGTAACGCAGACAGCCACAGCATGCGAGACATCAAGGATGGTTAGCACCAGAGAAACTAAGGTGAAGATGAAGCTGGAAGGGTAAAGCAATAAAGGGCAATACAAAAAGATCTTCATGCTCCTCTTATCCTAAATATCTACTCCAAATGACAATTTTGGAGAGTAGTCCCAGTATCTGACACACTGGGGCTGCTATTTTATGTAAGACAAAAAAAAGGGGGCATATAAGAATAAAAAAAAACCAAGTGCAGTTTTATTCTGTTGGAAAGGTTATCTCATGCCTAGGTTCAAATATAATTTTGACACATGAAAACACAATCCAGATGAAAATAATCTCCTAAAAACTAGGATTACATGCACCACATGATGAAACAGTAACTAGACAATAGAGACATCAAAAAAGTCTTCAAAGATTTATCATACAGCAAGTACTTCTGTAATGTGAAATGTTTCAGGAGGAGGAACATCTAGGCAGACCAGTGAAGAAGATCAGATTATGCAGGCTAGGATGAACTGAAAGAAGCCTAGAAAATCCTGTCTTAGCAGCAGGTTGAAAGACAATTCCTTTCCACCTCTGATTTCTCTGATTCTGTGAACTCTGTAGGTTTATGGTAGCAAAGGCACCAAAGTGCTTAAACCTGTCACTAAGCAAACCACTCAGGCCCCAGTTCACTTAAGTAATGCCTAGGAATAGTTCTGATGATTAAGGCTCTTTCATATAAACCTAAAAGGATGTGATGAAAAAAGATTAAGGTTTAAGGATTGAGATGGTTTTGTATCTTCTCCAATCCAAAATGTTAACACGGCACTGCTGGCAATCCTAAAACCTTTGGCAGTAAGAAAACTCTCCCACACAAATGAGCTTGGACTTATCCACCAGCCTGAAATCTTGTTATTCACAAGACATGAAATACTACTTTAAAAGCTTTATCCTGGATAAACTGGATAAAAGATACTGGAATTCTAACACCTTACTCTAACTCTTCATTCATCACACACCGATAACCTCTTACCTACTAATATTGACTATACTGGCAGCTCTCAGCAGCCATTCACAAAAGTACCTTTTCATACTTGCAGTTGTGGAAACCAGGCTCTTCAAATCCCTGTGAAATGTTACTTGGACCAAGGAACTGAGGAGACCTTCCAAAACCACAATACCCTCTTCAAAATGCCCTGCCAATATTGCTGCCTCTTCTAATGAGGGGTGTCCAAATCAGATACCTTTGCTGGCTATGGGTGTAGTGGTGTGGCAGTTCCTTAGGTGGATCTATGCCAGGACGTTTTCAGCTTGAGAAATCTTTAGGTTTCCAGTGGGGAGTCAGTTAGCAGCTCCTGAAGAAATGCCATCACTTTTTTTTGGCAAAACTCCCCATTTGTGAAGAGAGCAGCTGTACTCCACAATGATCTCCAGCTGCTTTCGAGACATTAGCCCCTAGGGAAAGCACTGGGCCAGCCTGGTCCTGAGCAACAGGAGCATGAAGCCTGCCTGAGGAGGAAGGGCCACAGCTTCCAGGAGGGCATGGCTGGAATAAAGCTGATTGAATTGCTCCTCTAGTTTGTTGTTTGTTGTTTGTTGTTGTTCAGGATGTGTCAAAAAAGTAAAGGAGCCAGTAAGCACCCTGCACTTGCAACCAGGAGCATCACTGTTGCGCCATCACCCTGAGGATCTGGAAGGACAGCATTTGGGAAGCCTTTCCATGTTGATCAATTCTATCACAGCATGACAGTGGAAAAAGCTTCCACCAGCCTGGTATCATCCACTCCCAGGGGCGAGATTTATAAATCCTGTGTTTCTGTGCAGGATCATATTCTTACTCAGAAAACCAGGAAAGACTGAGTTGCATTTCTGGACCAAGAATGTCAGCTGTTGAAACAGAGTGCTGTGGACATATAAGAGTAGGGGCTTCAAAGAAATTTCTGGTTTGTGCAATGAACCACTTCCAGCTCCTGCAGGCTTGTATGGGATTTTCTACTCTGGAATGCACTGGGGATACCTCAAAGCCCTCTTTGCGAGAGCCCTGAGAAAAACCTCAAACAAACTTCCCACCTAAGCCAGTGGTCCTTCTATTAAGCAGCATCTGCACTGCTTTCTCCATCAACACAATGGAATTAGGGAAGTTTTGACAACCCACATCTTCCCTACCCCTCTCCCCACCGTTGGACAGAAAACAAATCCATATCTAGAGGAAACTCACATACAAAGAAACACAAATAAATGCTGAATGAAATTCTCACTCGGAATTGGCCACCATCTCCATCATCAAGTTCCAAGATATAACCCTCCACTGGGTTGTGGCTCAAAGGTGGCATCCTCCAGGCCAATGTCACACTGTTGTTCCTGGTGCAACACTTCTCCAGCTGCAGTAATGGGACGGGTGGCACTGAAACAGGAACTGGGTACAGATTAGTGTAACTCTGCCCTACCCCATTAGTCTGTGCCGTGAGCAGCATGGCAACTGCTCACCTCCTTCCCCTCGCAGGGGAGCCAGTGTTTGTTTTAAGAGAGTCCATTCTCTTCCTTGAAATAAAAGGCAGTAAAAATTATGTAACAAAATGTTGTTACCTAGTTAGACAAATAATTTCCTGAAATATGTAAACAGAAACATATCTGGACTTGGTTGTCGTGTCTCATAAGAACTAGAGTCTGGGGAATCCATGTGTGGTTTCCTTCCCAGGAGTCACTGTCTGGAAGAATTCTTTTTCACACCAGAGCACCCATTGTCCCCAGAAGGAAGGGCAGGGGGTGTCTCAGGCCATAGGGTGGCATGGCAAAGGCAATGCTGCCAGGGAGCCCAGTGCAGTAACAAAGAATTGGGTTGTTAACAAGCAGAGCAGCCACTCCTCCCAGCACAGCTGAGAGAGCCTGAACTCCACCAACAGCAGGGAAACAATTCTTCACTACAGTTGCGGGGTGTTTTAAAAACGTAATTTACCACCCCCCTCTCTCCCCCTAGTTCTTCATCAAAACCACCTTGGCTATGTTATCTTTATGGCAGCCATACTTAAAATAAACTATTGAAGAAAACTGTTTCATTTGCAAACTTTATCTAAATCCCATGGTTCAGGTAGCAAAAGGAACTCCTGCATCACAAGAGACTCCTCATGGAAATTACAAATGCAACATTTTCTATCAACATGCCTTTTCAGTGTCTTGCTCAGAAGAAACACCAAGAGACTGTTTACCAGACCAGCATCTTAAAAATAAAAAGAAACAGAGTAAAACATTCAGCTGTGTCTCTGTGGGAAACAGACCTCTATCCCCCCTCTCCAAAATACAACTAAACTCTCACTGTTCACTCTTTGCTAGCAATTATAAAGTGAAAATTTAGTCTTCTGGATAGACTTGGCATGCATCTCATGCACTGTTGAAACCATACAGGTTAAGTGGGATGCAAGCGATGCACAGACTCTGCCTGGTCTTCTGCCTAAGGCTAAATTTCACCATTCAATATCTCAGTATTATTTCTGCTGAGCTCAATCATGTCTTAGAAGAAACTGAGTGCTCTGAGAATTCATTGGCTTAACAGTATCAGTTTGCTCTTCTTTTATCTACTCTGCTTTGGCCCTCTAGTTTATTTTCCTCCTTCTGTCTGCATGAGAGCTAAGCCCTTGAGCTGTTCCTTTCGTCCTATTTTATGTCTCTGGATAAAAGAGGACTGTTCATGTTCTGTGTACCAAGCAGACTGTGGGAAAATGGCTGCTACTGTGTGACAGGGCTGAGGCTTCACCCCCACTTTGGAAGTGACATGAAAAGTCAACTTCACACTTGTGATAAACAGTGCAGAAGCTACCACGGCTTTCCGCTGGCATTATCCATCACCACAGTGAACGCAGATGGTTGGTAGCCCAGGAGAATGAAACAAAAGAGCTTTATAAATTAGCACTTGAAGGTTTTTCTGTGAAAAGGAAGCCTTGTTCCTATTCCTTGATATTTAAGGATGATTCAGAGGGCATCATAAATAAAAACCTGCTTGTTTTCTCACATGGAAAGTTCAGACTTTTCTCTAGGAGACATTGTGTCTGGAGAAGTCACAGAAATATGACAAGAGTCAAAAACCTGAAAATGAGGAATTCAGAGGTAATGGGATTTTTCAAGTGAACCATTTTAAGTTTAGAGTTTTGTCTGTGTGTGTTAGCCTATGTATTCCTGGTGACTGATGAGCCTGGGAGAAGATAGGGCTGTATCAGCCATCCACACGCCTGCCACTTTTGCTAGCTGGTTAGCTCTCTCAGGAGGCATTTGTCTGGTCCTCCCCACTTCTGAGACTCCTTCTGGCAAGACTGGATGAGAATGTAATTCCTGTAGTTTATAAGATGCAAAACAGACAATGCCCCTTCACCTCTGAAAAAAACCACTCATCTTTCCAACCTCTGAAAAAAACTCCTAACTCCGAGGAACACTGATGGGAGGCTTTCAGGAACTGTAATGCACAATGCTGAAAAAAAAAGAGCAGAACTTTTGGAGGAGGGTATGTGTTTTACAATTCCCTTTTAAGTATGTAAACAGGAATGCTGTCTAGGAATAAAATGTTTTCATCCAGTAGAGTGCTGTTGTTCCCACTTCCCAGTGGATGTGTGAATTTTGGCCCAACATGCGAGAGTCACACACATTATGGGAACGTGCCTCGGCTCCTTTAATGTGTTGCTGGATATTCAAGGCTTTGTGAGTAATCCACATCAGCCAGGAGGCTCTCTTTGAGCCAGCCTGTGGCCTGAACTGCACAACTCTCCTGCAGGAGAGACAAGAAGCTCCTGCCAAGCAGCTGTGCAGCTTTGCAGGATGATGCTCTCTGTGCCTTCCCTCCTGCTTCCTCCACTGGATGTGGATGGGCAGAGATTTGCCTTGATCCCAAATTCCCTTTGGGAGGAGAAAAGATGAACACTTGTAAAAATCATATGAAAGTGCAAAGGGAATTGAATAATCGGGACACTGGTATATACTTCACAGCAACAAGCAATGGAATAGGACTAAGAAAAGAAAAATATAGGCAAAGTGCCAGGGAAGAAAAAGACTCAAGACGTTAAATTACAGTGCTGTCCCACTTCTTGACCAACTTAACGTTCTCAAGAGACTTTTTGAAGGAAAATATTAAAAATATAAAGGGAGAAATGACACTGCATTGGCACAGTGGGACTTATTAATGAGTCTGAATGATGACCTGCTATTTTAAAAGTGCTTCACGCAGGTCACTCTTCGGTTAGAAATGTGACACTGACTGATGTCTGTTGACAACTCAGCAGTTCCCAAAACACATTGTTCAATGCATCTCACAGCTGATCAGGGTAGTCCCCTCACAGGGCACAGTAGGGCTGCTCTAAGATGTTGACTGTTGTGTTCTTGTCAAGCAAGTGGTGCAATGATGCCATCCACCTTCCCAGAATAGTTTTTAAAGGACTAAATGCACTGAAAGAATGGGAGCCCCAGAAGCATGAAAACTTTGACTTCCTCCAAAACTGCAGTACAGCCCTGGAATAGCCTGAGTCACTGCTGTAGCAAGTGCCCTACGAGCAGTGTTACCGAGAGAGAAGGAGAGACCACCAAGAGCTGAGTCCATGACACACAGCAGAAAGAAAGAGAGGTAAAGCCTACGATGAAACAGTTGTCCTTTAATTATCAGGGCTGTACAGCTCATGCCTGGAGAAGGAGAGAAGATTCGTGGCAGATGTGTCTGGGGAATCTTCATGGTTTGCAGAAGAGGGAAGGAGTCACCTGGGACAAGGAGAAGGGGTGTATGAATGAATGTTCAGAGGTGGTACAGAAAAGTAGAGTAGCTATATATTTTCCTGTTTTGTACCTAGTCCTGTTTTGCAGCCAATCAAGACTGCATGCCAGTTCCAGCTGTGTGAACAAAACAAACCCAGAACATGTATCTGCCTCTGCCAATAGCTTTAACTGAGGAAATGTGAAGTACACATTAAGCCAGGCATCAGAGGACAGGAATTTTGTGCCAAGGCACTCAGTAAAAGCAACAGAGGGAAGAAAACATGGACAGAGAAAATTATCTGGGAAAGCTCAAAATGCCAGCAATTACTAGAGCTGTGTGCATGTCTCTCGGGTCAGCTGGCCCAGGGAGTGTGGGACTCAGTGAGACCCTTTGGTTAACATGACTGCCTAAGCATTACTTCTGCACCTATCACATCTCTGCACATTTAATTTGTTCTCAAATTGCTTCTTCTTTCTGTAAAAAAGAACCCCATGATCTTTATTTTTTGAGATGAGCTTTAGATATGTGCTTATAGAGAGTGCATCAGTAATGTAGATGAACATGTCATCAAAGCAAATGTAATGTGATTTGTTCTCATTTTCATTCTTCTTTGTCTAACGCAGTGAATCAATGTTTACTTACAAGCATGCTTTCACTCTAAATGACCCATGCAATCTCAGTGAGGTTAAATGAGGCCAGAGTTTGAAAAAAAAAAATAGAAATTCAGTGATGCACTAAGCACTGGTAACAATAATACAGATCTGATATTGCAAAGCTTTTGGGGAAAAAAACCTGGCAGTTGGAAAAGCCATGCTTGGCCTGTTCTCCTAGATCTCTCACAAAGTTCCTTTACAGATCATCGACATCTTTAATGCACCTGCTCTTGTCAGATCAACCAGTAAAATGACTTAATAACACTCACCTCAACACCAACATTTGGCAAAAATTGATGACTTGTTGGTGTGCTGGCACAGGTAGGATTGAAGAAAGAGGAGCAGGTGTGAAGAGACATATACTTTTTTTTTTGTGAAATTGGATGCTCAGAAACATGCAAGCCACAGAATCATGGAACAGGTCCGTTTGGAAGGAACCACAGGGGGTCATCTGATCCAGCCTCCTTGCTCAAGCAGGGCCATCCCAGAGCACATGGCATAGGATGGTGTCCCTACAGTTCTTGAATATCTCCAGTGTGGGAGATGCCACAACCTCTCTGGGCAATCTGTTCCAGTGCTCATGGTGATAAATAGCAAAACATCACCATGCAACTGCAGCTTCTCCTTACAGTCAGCAAAGTGATGTTCCCAATTAGTCTGGATGCTTGCTCCTGAAATGCTGAGTTGCTTACCCTGTGATACCTGTATACTTCCAGATGCAAGAGCACTCTGCATAAGGAAATGCAAATAGTGCATCTGAAGAAGGGCCAATCATGCCTGGCAAATTTGGTGGCCTTCTATGACAGAGTAACAGCAGAGGTGGATGAGGAAAGAGGATCTGGTGTCACCTACCTGGACTTGTGCAAAGCATCTGACACTGTCCCACATGACATCCCTGTCTCTAAAGTGGAGAGACAAGAATTTTAATGGATGGGCCTCTCAGTGGATAAGGAATTGGCTGGATGGCTGCACTGAAAGAGTTGTGGTCAATGGCTCAGTGTACTGTGTCCATCTCCGGGGCCCTCAACACAGGAAGGACACGGAACTGTTGGAGTAGGTCCAGAAGAGGGCCACCAAGATGATCAGAGGGCTGGAGCACATCTCCTATGAAGACAGGCTGAGAGCTGGGGTTGCTCAGCCTGGAGAAGAGAAGCACAGCATACTGTGGCCTTCTAGTACCTAAAGGGCGCCTACTGGAGAGCTGGAGAGGGAGTTTTTACAAGGGCATGTAGTAATAAGGCAAGGGACAATGGCTTCAAATTGAAAGAGAATAGGTTTAGATTAGATATTAGGAGGAAAGTCTTCACTGTGAGGGTGGTGAGGCACTGGAACAGCATGCCCAGAGAAGCCGTGGATGTCCCATTCCCAGAACTGTTCAAGGCCATGTTGGATGGGGCTCTGAGCAACCTGGACTATTCAAAGGTGTCCCTGCCTGTGACAGGCGGTTGGGACAAGACGATCCTTAAGGTCCCCTTCCAACCCAGATCATTTTATGATTCTAAGATAACACAGAGCTGGTTGAGGTCACAGAAGTAAAAACTCAGCAGAAAAAAGGCCGAAGTGTCAAACTGAAGTAGTTCAAATGGAAATAGACTTGCTGTCATAAATGGAGAAGGATAAATACAGGTCTCTATACTAAACAATCCTCAATAGCTATGAATGATAGCTTGGAACTGGTCGGTGGCTTGTTTTCCTTGGGCACACACAGGTGTGAAGGGGAATAATGCCATCCCTGATGCACCTTAAGGAATGGTGGCCAGATTAACACCATTTCCACTATTCTTTGCGTGGTTTGTACATGGTCACACCGGTTGTGCTGACCAACCTGATGGGACAATCCCTGGGCAAGACCAAGACTGTTCAAGCAAAAGCCCTTCCTGAGGGCTAACCCTTGCCTCTGGGGAGCAAAGCCCAAGGGTGTTTAGAAGCTCTTCACAAGTTTGGGCAGCAAAAGTCCTGTCCTCTTCTCTGCTCCTCAGACTGTGTCTAACCTGGTACCAGAGCTTCCCTGCCATCTTATGATAAATGAGAGCGTAGCTGACAACACTATCTTTCATAAAGCACGAGTGAATCTGGCTCAATTAAAGTCTTCTTTTAAGTCTTCAAGCTTAAGGCCAGGTGACTGTCCACAAGCCAAATACCTAAGCTGCTCTCACCTCAGGTAACCTGTGGTTAATTAGCAATCTATGTGACTAGTTGAACTAAATTTTTCATATGTTTGCAAAGAAGAGTGGTGGGAGATTAGTATTAAATATATTTCACAATAAATATGGCTAGCATTAAATATAAACTGATTTTAAAAAGACAAGTGCAGAAAGCATTCAGAGGAGTTTTATCAGTGACATTCCTTCTCTCTTGACTCCACTTGCCTGTCTGACAACATTTGAAAGGAGCAGTTCACAGATGTTTACTGAATAACTTTAACACTGCCTGCTTATGCCAAGATACAAACCATTCTTGGTGAGCAGACTCTGGCCTTTAACTGTTTGTACATTGTTTCTCCACATATCTGACAAATTATCCACCCTAATTATTTCATCTTGGGTGTCTTAGATGCAGAATTAGGCCCAGAGCAAACACATAAACTGAACAAAATTCTTTATGTTTGCTCAGAACAAAAAAAACCCCACATCTGACATCACTACATGAATATCCTTAACTCATTCACTGACTTCTGGCAGCCTCTATCGTGTCACCCACACGTACAATTAAAGCTTGAATCACCACTGAGGGAAGTTAATGGCATCATTCCCAGGGACCACAATGGCTTTCAAATCCAACTGTTCTATGGATCTGTCTAATTCTGATGCAGTTCTCATCCTGCTCCATATAAACTAACCCCATTACAAGATCATGATATTCATATTCTTTTATTTTTTTCATGTCAATGGCATCTCCTGTTCATCAGCTTCTTCTTTTAGACACATTTTTTTAACCTCATTTCCCTTTAGCTTGTCCATCAGAACTATCCAGATCCCTGGAATCATGTAATGGTATAGCCATGGAGCTACTTTCCCCTTGTGAATCTCTTCCTTGTGATTTTTTTATTAAGATGGGCACTGTTTGCAGCACAGTCCAGATACAAGTCAAAGGTCAAAGGCTGGGAGTTTTTTCCCCTATTCAAGCATGTGTGTGTGCATGTGTAATTTATTTTCTACTTCAGCTGATTCTGACAAGATAGGGGTAACTGGTATCTTGAATTAACCATGTCAAATCTAGGAATGCTACAAAATGGCATGAAGTTTCATGCAGCTCATATCTTATTAATCTTCAAAGCCCTACTCTGAAGAATTTATCATTACAATCTTTAAGTGCATCTGGTATTTCTATCTGAGCTTGTTCAGCTCACTACATGTGAGGGGAGGACACCTTTCCAGACAATACCCAGTAATCTGAATTTGCCTGAAAACCTTTAAAAACTACCCAGCAAATTCAAGTCATTCCTCTTTTCTCCTTCGATGTCCTCACACCTCCCAGCACTGTTTCAACACATGCATGAAAAACAGAAAAAGAAAAATTATAAAAGCTCACCCCTACATTTCATCTGAATAAAATCCAGCTGGTGAATTGACTGCAGTAAAGGTTCACTATCCAGAGTCAAGTCAAACTCAGCAGACACTTTTGGCTCCAAGGCTCCTTTGACCCACTGTTCCTGAGATACCTGAACACGCTTGATTAAAGCATCCGAAATCTGAAAGAGAGTATCAGGTTTATAATGAAATGGCAGATGCACACATTAAAAATAATAGAATGCCTGTGAAATACAGCACAAAGGAAACAGGATTAAGACAGCACAACAGACGAGATGGGATCTGGTTGTTTTGGGGTGAGGTCCATTTATGTTGCATCCTTTCATCTTGTCTTTTCAAAATAAATCTCATCTTAGGCTAGGAAAGTAAAAACTGCATTTATAAAGCCTTTTAAGATTATGTTGTGTGTCAAGCCTTTGAATGCCACATATAATTCCGTACTTTTCCTCTCCTGTTTAAAAAGAACTTGCACAAAGAAAGGCTTAAATGTTGGAGTCTCTCCATTCAGCAGAGATGATTCAGTGGATGAAAGCTAAAGGATTAAAAAATTCAAATGATAAGGAAGGTGTATATTACTCACAGTGAGGGTGATAAATTGTCGGATAGATTTTCAAAGTATATGATGGATCTTCTACCATTATATTAAAACTGAATTTAATTTTTAAAGCTTTGCTCTAACTCAGCCCGCAGACAATTAGGCCAAAAGTCAAACTAAAATGATCACAACAGACACTTCTGGAAATGAAATCCTGGCTCTGTGGAAATCAATGAACTCAACTGTCCCTGAGTTCAGTGAAGCTGCCATTTGGTTATCTGGAGTCCCTGATGGTGAACTTCCTGTAAGTCACATGGAGTAGAATTTTTTTCTGGGTATATCGGAGAGTTTTCCTTTGTTGCAGGAATTTGGATACTTCTCCTCACTACTTTTACTGAGGACACTCCTGTCTGAGCCCCTGCATCAACAGCTCCTAATCATTCTGTGCAGTAAGTGGAGAGGCATCCCATAGCCTCCTGCAACCTTGGAGTCATTTACTGGGATGCTGGATCCCTTGGCTGTGTCTCAACATCCCGGCTGCTGGAGTAGTTGCTCAAAGTAATGCAGTGCCTGAGTGTCTGCTGGTTGTCTTGAAAGCATCATTAGATAAACCAGTAAAAATAAAAACAAAAATGGTTTGGGTTTTTTTATAAAGGGGGACTGCAAAGAACAAAGCCCCAAAAGTTACAGCAAATGTATGCTGAAAAGAAAATAAAGCATATATCTAGACAGCATGTAGGTAAGACCTAAAGATTTCATTTGTCCTGTAGTGTCCAACTAACAGCCCGTTAAAATCTGTGTAATCTTGAGATTAATCTACATCCCACATTCCCCTCTCTTGAGACTAGACACGACAGTAACAATCAGTCTGGAGTGCTAATAGGTTTAAATTGGCTAATTCTCATCCTGTTTTTTAGGGATGCTCTGGCAGATCCCAACTCTGATGCATTCATGTGTGTAGGTAATTTTGTTTGATGTGCCTTTCTTCTTAGGCAATTAATAAGGCAACAAAACTAATATGGCAAAATAAAATAATAAATAAACATTAGAATAAATTAAGCAAAATAATTTATGGGAAAATAACACCGTAATGTTTTGTCTCATCAATAGACACTTTCACTGTTTGCATATAAGAAACAATATCCTGAAAATTAAGGCAATTATTGGCTAGGCCATATTTTGCAAAGGAAAGTACTCGGAGCTACAACAGGTCTTGAAGCCACATGAGATGCAACAATCTCAGTGAAGCAAAGCTACATGCAAGCCCCTTCAGAGTAGATTTCCTTACAGAGGAGATGTTGAAAGGACTCTGTCAGATGGGAAAGCAAAGGGGAGAAGCACAAGGGGGAGAAGGACCACTCTGCTGAGTCACTCACCTCTCCAAATTGAGCAGAGAGTTTGGAGGGGCCCTGTGTTGGGTTTTTCAGATGAGAATAAACTAATATTCTGCAAAAAGCTATCATTAACTGCATAGCATCCTTCTTTCAGCCCAGAAGGAAGGGCTAGCAAGAGGAAAGACATGAGGAGTTAGGGGAGTGGTGTGACCACTAACTCCCCACCTCAGTCAGGGTGCAGCTGTTGAAGCCATCTCTTTGCTGGGACACTCATGCAGTGACAGGCCCTCTGAGTTTTTGGACAGTACTTATAGGAGATAAGGCGAACCTGCCTTGGAGGTGGAAGGGGCTAATTAACAAAGCCACACATTTTTAGACTTAGCTTTAACATATTTTCCATTTCTTTCCCCCAGAACATTAGGAAGAAAAATACCTGTAAAAACCCAGAGGGATCATTTTCTTTGATAACTTCTAGGCAGTATTCCATAAGCCCTGTTGACTGGCGTAGCTTCAGTGTACAGTGATTTATCTGGTCCCAAACAACCTGGAAAACAAACATCAGTACAGTTCTGTGACTGCCTCAGCTTGCAGTGAATTGTATAAAATTATTTTAGAAGAGACAAGGAATGGAAGAGTGTGTTAAATCCATGCTTAATTTAGCTGCCATATGGCCATTGCCGTATCTCCATCAGCTTCACTCTCTTGCTCTGTATTGTAAATACCGATAATTAGCTTGGCAAACTGTTGTGCACGGGGAATCTCAATTTTCAGAGCAGATTAATTGCTCAAAGATTAGGCTTGCTTGGGGCAGAAAGGGCACAGAACATGTTTCTGCATTTGCAGTGCTCACATTTTCACATTAACTAGTTATCTGAGCTTTTAAAAAGTCCTTCACTTCAGAGGCAAACTCCTGGAGTGGTGTCTTGCAGATTACATGCTAACATTCTCTTCACAGTTTTATTATTGAACCTGCTCTGCTAAAGAACACGTTGCTGGGATTAAGAAATAAAAGAGCTGCATCCCATTTTTCCAGATTTTGGCCTTGATTCTGCTGCCACATGGCTGTGGACTAGGTCTAACAGCACTGTGCTCTGTAGGACAACTTGTGACAGCAGTAAACTTCAGGGCTTGCTGTGCTGTCAGCAGTTATGTCTTAAGTGTTGGTTCTTGTCAAGCAAGCTAAATACTGATCTCAGGTAGATTCTGTTAACTGATATGTTAGATAATCCGCTTCAATTTTTCCTTCTGTCTTAGATACTTTTAATGCAAATGGCACTGTAGTACCTCAAAATCAGATGAAGTTCAGCATTTTAAGAAATGTGTCTATTTAAATATTTCTTGACTGCCACTTCATTCAACCATTTTAGATTTCTTCTTGCCACCTCCTTTTACTGCATGTCTTTAATATATTTTGAGTAGCTCATGCATTTCTGGAGGTGGCTTACCTGAATTTAAATATTTCAAGAGATATCAAAATCACAACTGTTTACTTGTGCAGAAGGTCCCAAAATCCAAACCATACACAGGTTTCACTGATAAGCACCTCTCAAAAGATAGCCCCAAACCACCAGATAAGTAAAGATTGATGGCCTGATTCAACAAACTGCTGAAGTACATCCATCATTTAAAGTGTGTAGGCATAGCTCCACTAAACTGCTGAACCTGAACCTGCTGAAGGACTTTAGAATTTGGTTACTAGGAAATTTCATGGTGTAAAGGGTTGGGGAACTGGACAAAACACACCAGGTATCTATCAGCAGCTGTGCTGAGCTGATGAGAGAAGTGCTCACCTTCAGCTTGTGCTCACGTTCCTTGGTGACCTTTGTGAGCAGTTTTGCCTTTTGCCGTGTTAATGCATCAACCAAGGCATCACACTGAGCGACGAGACAGGCCTCGTAATCCAACCCGTTCTCCTAGAGCAAGGTGAGAGTCATACTCATCAAACAAAACATAGTCTGCAGCTTAAGCTAATGCTCATACCTGCTTTTCTATTCAGAAAAATTTCCTTCCAAGAGCCTGAGCATTTTTGTTGCCTTTCTGGTTTCATTATAGCTGTACCAGTAATAGCTGCATGCTGTAAAATGAAACAGTAAAATGACATGCCACGAATGGGCTTATTCAAAACCTTGATTTACTGGCACTTTCTGGACAACAGATGTAGTACAACATAATGTAAATGCTAAATGTAACATACAGTGCATACATACATAAGAGGATTCTGCTCCAATCTGTTTTAATTATCCCACTGTAGCAACTTTGAAATCACTGGCTCTATACCACAGCAATTAGAACAGAATTACGGACCAAAATCTGGTCTACTGGCTTATTACAAGGAAATTAATGAGGTACAAAGCCCTAAGGTTTGTGTATTGCTTCGACTACTTTTTTTAAAGATAGTTAGCATTTGGCAGTGGAGCTATGTACTTGATTAGCTTTTTTTAAAAAAAGGCAAGTTTCTATTCACATTATGGTAAAATTCTTTGCTAGGCAGAAACCAGCATGAAGTATACAACACTGAGCCTTTAGTAAGGTCTGGGTACAATTTAGCATTACATAAATCCCTGGAACTGCTGCCATAGTACCCATTCAAAGGAAGACTCTCCCTCACCTCCTCTGCTCATGAGACTAGAAGGAGAAAGTTTTCAAGCTCCTCTTCCAAGTAGATGCTTAGGTTTGCTATCAGCTTTCCTCCCAAATACCCCAATTAAAAAAAAAAGCATCATTAAATGTGAGAAGATTTTAAACATGTATTGAAGGAGAAGCACCTCTTTGCTAAGCCATTGTACTACCCAAACTCATTACTCTCTTAGCTCTTTTGTTTTTCTCTTCTTTTCCACTCATTTGCTTTGTCTTCTTTGAGCTCAAAACTTTCAGCACTGTACTCCCTTGCCTCACTGTGACCCGTGCATTCCATTCTCCAGCGGATGGATGCAGGGTCAGTGTTCCCAGCCAGGCCCCCACTGCAGCCCTAGACCTGCCAGCAAGATGTGGGCGGGGGTTTATCTGGTGGTGGGCAGACACCAGACGGCTCAGTTCCTGCTCACAGGTTTGTCTTAGACTCTTCCTGTTTGCATCTCTCCCTCCTCGGCTTATACCTCACGCAGCTCCCCCTAAAGCCCATTTCCATCCCGTTACTCTTCAAGTGCTGGTTTGTGCACAGAGCCTGAATCAGTCGATGGCTGTAGTGCATCATTTCTCTCCTCGTTTTCTATTCACACATCAAACGGGGTGTTTGGCGATATGCCTCCTTCAAGTGAGAAAGTATGAAATTGTTACAGCAGATGGGAAAATGTGAAAATCAGATCACGACAGCAACAAGGAGAAGCAAGGAAGCAACAGGAGCAATGAGGAACAGGCAGTATCTGAAAAGAAAAGACCAAGAGATATAAAAGTGACCCCAGAGAAGAGAAAGGAAGGAAAAAAGAGGGGGAAACAACAGATCTGCAAAGCAGGGAAAAGAAAAGCAGATTATGAATTTGCAAACTGCCCCGGGTAAGATAAAAGCACGGTTCCTGGTAGCTCTGGCAAACTCAGAGAGGAAATAGAGTGTGGATAGCTGTCTGCTCTGCTGTGCATTGAGACAGGATAATAAAATGTACATATTGCTTGCTCCTTTGTGTAAAAGTATTATTAAAAAGCATTTTTGCTGAGGGGTAAATGTCCATATGCGAGTGTGGCAACTGTCATAAGATTTCTGCTGCAAATAACCTGCTCTGAGATATGTGGGTCTGGCTATAAACCTATGCACAAAGGCTACATCTGTTCCCCCCCAAAATAACAGTACAATAACTGTTTTTTGGTCCAAATGTCAAAAGGCACAGATTGGCTCATGACACATCTTAAACCCTTTCCCCTCAAAAAGTGTGGCTGTACCAAACCTGACTACCAGGAGCATTCCCTGGTATGTGCTATCACCAAAGGCTGCTCGATCATTGCATGAGAAGAGTGCAATTTGTCACGGGAGAAAACCATTCCAGGGAGCTCCTTAAGGGTTAAAGTGTGTGGGTGATCATCTTGGAGCCGTGCCCCAGCCTTGTTTTACTTAGGAATACATATGCAGCTGATTAGTCCTGCTGTTTGGGTTTGCTGAAATTCGATGTTTCGCTCAGGCTCAGGATGAAGACTGGCTCAACATGTGAGAGTCAGATTCAGTTTTGTGCCCAGACTCGGCTAAATGTTGGAGGGTACTGCTGGATATAATTTCCTCTTCTGAGCTCTCCTCTAGCATTTTAAGCAATGAGCAGCATCAAATAAATGGCTTGGTCTTTTGATCTAACTGTAGCAGCTCCCTTATGCAGAGCAATTTGGCAGTGATTTTATTGAAACACATTAAAGGATTTTACAGCATAGTCATAAATAGTCATAATAGGCCACTTCTAGGTTTCAGGAGGGAAAAATACATTTTTAATGGAGCTAGATGACTCAAGAAAAATTGGTGATAGACTGCTGTTTTGGATGGGTTATCCCATCCTAAAATAGCTGTTAATACCTACAGGAAGAAGAGCTTTCTAGATGTGCCTGTCTCTTCTCCTTGGACAGTGAAAGAAGTCTAAATGTAGACTAGCTAAACAACGGAACTGTTAAATGGGCAAGTCACCTGAGAGAAACCTCACACTATAGCCAAAATTCAGCATATTACAGGTGCCAGTCAGTCCCTTTGCACTAGTTTCATTCAGTTAAATGTCCTTTAATTTTACCAGTTTCTCAGCTTTGGTCTGTTCCCTTCCCCACGTGGCCATGGAAGACTGTGAGGGTGGGTAGTTAGGCTGCCCTGAGGCAACCCAAGAGCTTGGGCAGCTCTTGTGGTACGAATTCATTCTCTGGGGTTTTAAGTGGAATACTTTAATGATTAAATTATAAACTTTTTGAACTTCTGCTTTGGTTTTCTGTTACTAACAAGCTCAGGACTTGTTAATGAAAGATGAGCAAGCAGCAGAGTGGGCTATTGAAGAGCAGAGGATGTATATCCCATCGCTGTAGAGCACTGCTGCAGCAGAAAACAATTGTCCCGTCCTGGGCACTGTGCAGCTCCAACTACAGTGGCACATTTCCAGGTACACTCTGCAGGGCGAGAAGGACCTTGAGGATCATGGGACCTCCAGCACTGATGAGTCTAAACTTGATTGTAAATAGGACTTGTTTCATTTTGGGTTCGTGCCCTCAATTACTGCACTCACCATGAGCCCTTTTTCTGACTATTAAATCTGGACAATTACAGGCATGAAAATAACTTATGCTCCAATAAACAACACATTGATTTAGCAGCAGTTACTTTTTTTTTTAGTAGAATATTCCTGTATTTTTGAGTATGTGTAGGACATTCCTACAAGTACTCTATAGGCAGGTTGACTGGATTTTGTGCAGAAATTAGTACATTTTAAGGAAATGTAAGATGAAAAGCCAGCAGTAAATTCTGAATGTGTTAAAATGAGAACTTATCCTAAATGCCGAACTCAAGCAGTTGCAGTCAGGGAGGAGCCCCGAAGCATGACTAATGGATTCAATCAAACACTAATCAACACAGCTCAGATGTCCAGTATTGAGTATCAGCTTTTTGCAATAAACAGCAAACCATCTAGAAGCTAAGAGGGGCTTGCAGGCATTATTTGATGAGTAATTTTACCTAGCGAATCCATTCAAGAAAGGTCAGATGATTCCAGGAAAGGGAAGGATGAGAATAGCACAGGAAACAAAGTCATCAAATAAATTATTCACTCAATTCTACTGATTACTGTATTATCAAAACAGATAATATTCTACAGTTACCTGGATCTGCTGCAATAAATTTTTCAGCTGAACCAAAAATTCTTTTGCTTCTTTTGCTTTATCTGAAACACCATTTAAAGCCTGAGACAGCTGTGCCTGCAAGGGAGAAAAAAGAAGGAAAAAAAAGAAAAAGTTAGTGATAAAATGCAAATGTGGTTCTTACTAATCCTTGGATTTGATGATTAATAATGTGCTAAAAGGCTTACTTGTTGTTGCATGTATTCTTAATTCCACAAAGTGTTTGTGCTAGAAAAGAATAGTTAAGGTTTTTACTGTAGTAAGAATTAATGAGAGTGAAATATGCATGTGGGGGCAGTCAAGTATTGTGTCTGCATGTTCCACTTTATTGCAGCAACTTGGGAAGTCAAAATACCTTTTTATAAGACAGCTACCCACATGCATAAGGAGGTAATAGTCTTACACTTACACAGTAGCATCTGTCATGCTGAAAAATCCCCAAGTGCTTTCCAAAATGACACTTTTTTTTATACAAATCTGAAATCTTTATAAATTTGGTAGATCCTACCAAACCTGAGATACACCAGGACTTTAAAGACAAATCTGCCTTCTCAGACTTCATAGTAATGTCCCTTTGGGGCTCCAGTTTCCCATGCTGCAACTCAACAAATGGGTGAATGTTCCTGGAAAAGTTGGAAAAAACCCTTCCTCTAACTTTTGACTGGTAAGGCACACAGGGTATGTCTTTTTCAAGTCCACACTGAAGGCCTAACCTTCTTGCCTCACCTGACACCTGAGAACTCTAAGCTGAATCACCTGCTTGTCAATGAGTTTCAAGGACAAGAAGGAAACAGTGCTTTTGCCCCTGGCAGACCCTGTGATGGGTTCTGGGGGTCCCAGTGCCCTGAGCTGGAGGACCATGACTGTGAAAATGATAAACTCCCAGTCAATCCCAAATTTGTGCAGGATTTGCTGCTCCAGATGGATCCCTGTAAGTCTATGAGTCCCAACAGGATTCACCAAATGTACCCAAAGAACTGGCTGATGTCATTGCAAGACCTCTCTCAATTATTTTTGAATGGTTGTGGGAATCAGGAGATGTCAAATGGAAGCTGGCAAACATCACCCCAGTTTTCAGGAAAGGCATAAACCTATGCACAAAGGCTACATCCATTCCCCTGCATACCCTGGGAACTACAGCCTTGTCAGTCTCACTTCAGTGCCTGGTAACATTACAGAGATTATTCTGGGACTTACTGATCAACACCTGAAGGACAAGGCAGTCATCAATCAGTCAGCATGGCTTCACAAGGGGAAAGTTCTACTTGTCAAACTTGATTTCCTTCTATGACAAGGTAACCCACCTAGGTGATCAAGGGAAGTCATCTCTTTGGATTTCAGTAACGCTTTCAATACGGACACTCACAGGATCCTTCTGGACTAAATGCCCAGCACACAGCTGGATAAACACATCATGAGATGGGTGAGCAACTGGCTCACGAGCTGGGCACAAAAGGTAAATGAGGTGACATCAGACTGGTGACCTGTCACTAGTGGGGATCCACAGGGCTCCATTTCTAGGGCCGGTGCTCTTCAACACCTTCAAAAATGACTTGGATGCAGAACACAAAGTTATGCTAATTAAGTTTGCCAACAACACTGAACTGGGAGAAGCTGCTGACTACCTCAAAGGCAGAGAGGCCCTGCATAGAGACCTTGAAAAATTAAGGGCTGCACAGTCACCAAGCATATGAAGTTTAAGAGGGGCGAGTGCTGAGTTCTGCACCTGGGATGGAGCAACCCTGGCTGTATGTAAGACTGGGGAACAAGAGGCTGGAAAGTGGCCCTTTGAAAGCACATTAGTGCTAAATTCTAAATGAAAATACGCTTCACAAAATTCATTTGTAACAAATGTAAAGGGAAGACATTACTGTGCCTATTTCTCAATATTTGAATCTTTACTATTTTCCTACACAAACTCTTGTAAATGCACAAAATCCTGAAATTATGATGTTTGATATTAACACTACATGAGGTCACAGAAGCAAACTCCAGGTCCATGAAAGAGTCCCTGTTTTCTGCCAGACCAGACAATCAGGACTTGAGGTCAGCTCTGCACAGGCTGATCATGTCTGCCAAAGTTTGAAGCCCACTTTTTTTGATCACTTTCTGCTCCGCTCATAAGGCACATCTGAGCCTTTGGTTTGTCAAGCTGACACAGAACAAGGTGAAAGCAGCATATGACCAAGCAGCTGGGCTGTAAACAAGAAAGAAATAGGTGGTAAAAGCATGATATCCTCTGTCATTGAATGTCCTGACCAAATTGTCCCAGGGAGGCAAGGGTTCCTTTCTTTCAAATCAAAACCAATGGTTGGTCCTGACAAAAGTAAAACTTCCACTTTCCCAACATCTGCCCTAGCTCTCAAATCATCTCAAAGTGCATTTCACCAGATCAGAAGAGACAAAAGCTGTATGTGGGCATCACAGCAGCTGTAGAAAACCACCACAGAAGACTTGTAAGCAGCATATGTACCAGTGGCAGTCAGCAGTCACTCCCAGCTCCTGGCACACTCCCATCACAAAGAGCTGCAACAGAAACTCAGCCATGTCACTGTCTAAAGGGCTCATAAGCAAATTGATCTGTTCATTAAAACCTGTGGTTGCATTAACTCGACTGCAGCATGAAGCCGAGTCGGAGACCAGATTTCCATTTGTGAAACCCACTTAGAGATAATAGCTTTGTTTTTCCAAGCATTTGTAAAAGATACCTTGCAAAGCAGTGGAATTTAGTCATGCACTTCTCATTAAAATCAAGTGGAGCTACATGACTAAGCCCTCAGTAAACCAGCCAAGCCTTACAAAACACCCCATACACCCAGAGCAATCTTTCGTACCAAAGAAATATTTATTGTAAGCCAACCTGAGATGTAAAAAGCTCCATTGACTGTGACAATTAATAACTCCTGACAAATGGTATTCTACCTGGCACTGCCTTTAATACCTGGTCTTGCAACCAATAATGTGGGGGCTGGAGATGGAGATCAAGTTTCTATTTCCATCAATTACAGGAACAGAGAGATCACAAGGGTAAGTAATTAATCCCAGATGGGCAGGGAAGACCAACGCTTCCTTTGATTTCAGAAAATGAACCAGATAATGCCCATGTCCTTTTTCAACCAAACAGTTCATGCCCATTTAGCTTGCCTTCCCTCCACCTCTCTTTAGCAGCAGATTGACTATTGATTAGATAATCTTGTCCTAGTGTTGAATTGTCATAAAGCCCACATGTTTTTGGGAACACAAGTCTTTAAATCAGGAAGTAAAAGCAGGCATGTGGACTCCTATGCTTGCCTGCAACTCCCTGCCTGCCTGCCCTTCACAGACCTATCCAGCTGTGGGTGCTTTCAGCATTTCAGTACATACACATACTTAACCCTTTAGAATGGGCAGAGCTGAAATGTGTCCCCCATCATTCCTCTTATTCATAGGTCTGATGTCCTACCTAAATGTGATTACAGTACCACTGTAATTGCTAAGAAGACATGAAAGGACTAAATTTCAACAGAAGACTAAGAGTTTCACTTAACGATCTTGAACTGCTGGTCCAGATGCACATTTTAGGCAAGTTAATATAATGAAGTCCAGCTAAACCAGGGGATTTTCACAGATTTGTGCCATTGGACCCTTGTTATTTTACACCAATTTTACTTTCGCTGTAGGAGAACTTACACACAGCAGTAAGCAATGGGGAACCTCCCCCACTAACAGGCGCCAACCAGTCTAGTACAGCTTTGGTGTCAGCAGCACAGCTGAGGGTAAGTGCACATTTCTTTCCATGGTCTGCAGCACTGTCAGGACAAGGTTATACACTCTAATTTGCCACTAGGTCACTACATGAGGCCCAGACGAAGGAGGAGCCAAACAAAGGGCTAATACAAGGAAGGCTCCTTGGTCTAAGAACAAACCTTTCAGCTGCCTCTACCAGCTATGCCTGGAGCATCTGCAGAGAACACATAAACCTTAAATTACATTTGGCATACCAGTCAATGTAAGTAATTTATGGTTTGGCCAAAGTAACTGCAGGTAATAAACTTGTAGAAATTGCTGTATCAGAGAACTATTTCTAAGCAGAAGTATCTAATTCCAAAACAATTTATTTGAATGAATTGAACTGATGATTTAGGCTGCCTGGCTATACAGTTCCATTATATTTATTTTCTGCCAAGCACACTTTTCTGGAAAATATAATATTCACAAGAGCACAATTTTAGAGTCTCCAAATTGCTTAATTTTGAGGGTTTCTTTTTGTTAGAATTTTGACTTTGATTGAGTATGCAAATCAAGAGAGAAATCATGTCCTGTGATACCTCAGTCACAGGAAAAAAAGCAGTAAAAATACAAGCAAAAAGGGTTTTTTTTCAATATTTGACAGTAGGAAAGACAGAAAATTACTGATTCTGAACTTTCGATTACACTGGACTGCAATGTTCCAAAAGGCATCAAACAGTTTTAACTCAAGGTAGAACATAATACATCACAAGTTGTCTCTCACGCTTTCCGAAACATCAGTCACGTTTGAACCGCGAACTCTGACCCTGCTCATCAAAACAATTCTGCTCAGAAGTGGATTCTGACACTGGGATATGAACAGCAGCTGCAAATGTTTAATCTGCTGCTTCTGCGCCAAGAGAACCTCTCTGCACAAGCACTCTTCCTGTTAGGGAGTAATGATGGCTGAGACACTGGCAGAGTATTCGAGCTGAAACACCTACAGAAGTTTGTCTTTCTTCTTGGATGCATAAACAATGCAGATCACCCCAAGGGACGTCTTTTTTGGATCTTAAAATAGAAAGTCAATATTTTGCCTTGCCAAATACCTTAGCCTAGCTTGTGCTCAACCACTCCACGGCTGAGGGGTGATGACACCAGTCTTGATTTTGACCTTTCCTGCAGTGTCTGAAAGGATCTCTCTGTGCTTTCTTTATTGCTAACTGTAAGCAGAGAGTAAAAAGAAGGGCATCCAGCAGAGCTGGTCAAGTGCTCTCTGCACAGCTGTGGGAGGAGTCCTCTATCCCCAGTACAGCAGGAAGCTCCAAAGGACTGTCCTCAGTTCTCAGCTATTGAAGTCCCCTCTGTATGTTCTTATTTATTAGCTAATCATTTTTCCAAGTTCCATCATTCTCAGCAAGAACGAACTAACTTCATACGCATTTTCAACTTCTAAGGCCACGTCTTGCTCTTTATTCATATGGTTGCAAAGCCTTATTTTTAGCAAGGAAAGCACGACCAAGTGACCCACCAGCTCTACCAGACCTCACTAAAACCCTGTGCAGCAAAGCAGATGGCTCTGACCTCTCCACAAAGGAATCCAGGGAGGTGTAGGGAGCATCACTGGCAGGGAAGCATGAATCAGACAGTGACAACATGTGAATCAGAAAAAGCTTTACTTGTCCCTAGTCCCCATCTACGATTCCTTATTTATCTTTGTGTCATGAATGTCCCTCCAGCCATTACACCTGGCTTCTTTAGGAACGGAGTGGGAAGAGACCTCTTTAAGGCCCAGGAGACAACCCAATGTCCACAATCATCTGTACCATGCTTTCTTGTCTAAAACATTTGGGCGGCTGTGGGCCACTCTCCCTCATTGACATACAGTTGTGGAAGCTTGCACTGAGTTCTGGATGAAAGGGAGGTGGTGAAAAGAAGGAACAACCACCCTGTCTCCACACAGGTAGCTGCTGCTACTGCAAGAGGATGGGAAGGCTGAGGACAGGATGGCCAAGGACCCTGTGGAAAGCAAACAAGTTAGTGAGATGGACTTGCTAATTCCAGCTATCTGCCCAAGACCTGGTTGAGCCTCACTGGTCAAGGTGAGGCCAACATGAGAGGGAAGTCTGGGTTTTCCAACCCTGAGCAGAGGCTGCAGGCTCACTGGGAAGTCGAGAAGGGCCAAAGACCTCAGAGCACCATTCCAGAGAGAGGGAAGTCTGAGAGGATGATGGACATGAAGAACCTCATGTCCCACAAACTGCAACCCGCTGTTGGGGCATTGGGATGAACCAACCCCAGTGCTGAGCACCACCGCAGCTCCGAGCATCCCCCCAGCTCCCAGCCGGCTGTCGGGACCCACCTTGTGCTGCTTCCACATGGCTCCCAGGGCCTTCACGTCGTGCTTGCTGTGCTTGCCCTCCTCCAAGCACTGGTAGCAGACGGGGCTGCGGCAGCTCACGCAGTACATGCTGTAGTTCTCCAGGTCGTGCTCGGCGCACGTCGGCAGCTTGCGGCCGCCGCCCGCCCCCTTCCCTCCGCCGCCGTCCCCGCCGCCGCCGGGGGCGCCCGGGTGTGCGGGCGGCGGGGCCAGGCGGTGCTTGGCGAAGGGCCCGCGGGCCGGGTGGCAGCGGAGCTGGCATGCGGCGCAGTACAGCACCTCGCACTGCTCGCACAGCACGGCGGCCGGCTCGGGCGGGCTGCGGTCGCACAGCTGGCACTTGGCGGCGGCGGCGGCGCGGCCCTGCTGGTAGCGCTGCACGATGGCCTCCAGCAGCCGGTTGCGCTGGAAGCCGCGGAGCCCGCGCTGGTCCAGGGACGCGCTCCGGTGGCACTGCGGGCAGGTGAGGGAGGAGCTGGCGGGGCCGGCGCCCCGCGGAGCCGCCGCCGCCCCCGGGGGCGCGGGCACCAGCGGCAGCACCCGCACGCCGTTGGGCGACTTCAGGCTGGGGGTGTAGGAGCCGTAGCCGCTGTCGGTCTCGCTGTGCAGGCTCAGCTTGTCCGCGTGGTCGCCGCCGCCGCCGCCCGCCGCGCACTCCGAGTCCAGGCAGGCGGCCGCTCCCGGCCCCGCTCCCGGCGCGGCGGCGGCGGCGGGCGGCGCGGGGCCCCGCGAGTGGAGCAGGGGCGGCAGGTGCTGCTCGCTCTCCGGGGTCTGCACGGCGATGGTGCGGGCGCAGGGCAGGCAGACATTGTGCGAGCAGGGCAGGATGATGGGCTCCCGGAACAGCGAGCCGCACACCGGGCACTTCAGCTCCTCTTCCATGGCCGCGGCGCCGCTTTGTGCGCGGGCTCCTCAGGCGGGCGGCGCGGGGCGGCCGCCGGCTCCCCCCATCCCCCGCCGCGCCCCCTCCGCCGCCTCCCTCCGCTCCGGGCGCCGGGGCGAGGCCGGCAGGGCTCCGGCCGCCGCTGCCCGCGGTTCAGCACCGGCCGCGGGGAGACAGCTCCGCACGGCCGGGCCGGGCTGGGGCTGGGGCCGGGGCAGGGGCAGGGGCAGGGGCCCGGCGGCCGCGGGGTGCTCGGGGCCAGGGAAGGGCTGCCCGGCGGCCGCGGCTCGGGCAGGCAGCGCGGTGGGACTGTTTTAACGTTGGTGGCATAGAGTAATAATATATGGGAAAGGGAGGCGGAGGGCGGAGGGAGGGCAGGAGTAGGAAGGGGCGGGAAGAGCCCTTTCCAGCAAATAAAGTGGTCGCTCTCTCTACGGCTGGGAAAGGCTAAAACATTTTTAAAGGATCTCTACACGGCGATGTCTTCATATCTTTAAATAAAGCCATTGTTTGGGCGGCAGATTGAACGCAGGCGGGGTTTCGTTATCTCTAGTAGCCCTCTCTCCCCTCCCCGAATTAAAGGAGGATGCTCACCAACAAACTAAGCTCGTGCCTCTCCTTCACACGGCTCTCACCATGCTGGAGCACAACCAAGATGCACAAAATGTCAGGCACTGACGGAGGGAGGGATGAGATAGGGGTTAAAAGGGAAGCGCGGACCCCGGCTCCGCGCACTGTGGCTGGCAGGGGCGGCGGAGCGCAGCAAGCGGGGGACGTGCCGCATCGCCCCAGCTCCCAGCCCTGTGACCCCAACAGGAATCTGCTGCCAAGATAAATCAGGGATGACAGCTGAGAGTTTATGAACTGAAAATAACCGTCCTTAGAAGAAAGAAACCAGCAGTGGGAAATCCCCCATCTGTTTTGTTTACACACGCTTAGCGTGGATGTAACAGAGGTTTATTTCATAGTGAAGACACTATATGTAGGAGTGATTTCACTGGTTTTTATTATTGTCATTCGTCTGTCTTTTTTAACAGCCACTACCATATTAACCTCAATTCCATAAGCAGATTCTAATTTTTTGTTCGTTTTAAAATGCAAATTGGTCTTTTCAGAACAGCTATTTAAAAAATTAGGAACTAAGTGGTGTCAAATGAAAAGAAAAGAAAAACCGAAAAGAGAAGAAGAGATAATGTATGAAAACCATTGAGTCTCTTCATAATTTTTCTCAGTAAATGACAAGGGGTTTTGTGACACTGGTTAGGAAAGGGTTTTCTAGTTTCAGGGTTTGCTTTTGCCAGATTATTAAAACTGTTGATGCACAGAAAAGGAGGAATGGGGTCAGAGAGTAGGAATATATTAAAGCTTCAATTTTTTTCAGTCCTTCCTCTCTGCAGTCCCTTTTTGTATCTTGCCCAGCCGCTCTCATGACAAGCTGAGGGGCGGAAAAAGCCCCGAGGGGTTTAAAGCTTTGTAGTTCCTCATTTCAGGGTGAAAAGCAGCAGGTTTGGCCTCTGGCACATAGTAGAAACATCCGTGACCCACATAAGCCTGCCTGTCATCTGGCTAGGTATCTTTTTCTTTTATGTGACCTCTGTGCTGAGATTGAGAGTTTATAGACTGACTGTGTGTTTGGGCTACCTCCAGCCAGAAACCTCAGCCGTGCAAGAAGTGTTCTGAAACACCATTGATTTCACAGCTACCTTATGCTACTACATAGTAAGAAAAACTCGTGGGTGAAATACTGTTATCTTCATAGTCGCTGTTCTCTGCTCTACCATCTGTCACCAGCGGGAGTGGATGTACTCCAAAGATATCTAGGGGAATCCAAGTCACAAATTTCAAGTCTGTCTTGGAAGCCATAATCCTAAAGGTGATTTTGAAGGCATGGTGGCTTTTTCGTGGACTTTTGCCTTCTTTCATTACCTGTCCTGTGTGTAAGGTGACAGTAACCACAATGTGCGTAATGGTAGCATCAGGTCCGAGACATCTGAGAAGAAATTGACAGGTAAATGGTGGAAATGTAAAGGTATGAACACCAAACCTGAGTAATTACCCTTTATAGCTGCTTTTTAGCTGGGACTTGCAACTTCCAGAGTTCTAATGCACTGAATTTTACATATCCATTTCCAATCCTACTCTAGAGTTTATGTAAAATCCCAGAATTGCTGGCACTTGATGTGGGAAATGGCAAGAAAGAAACCATTTCAGAAGTACACTGTCTTTCAAACCCAACTTTTCTTCTCTCCACAAACCTGACTTGACCTCAGAGCATATCGCTATAGTAGGTGACATTTGAAATGGAGATCTAAAAGGTGATCTGTTCTTCTCTGTTCTGTGGTGTGACTTTTATGTCACTCAGGGTCTCACTCTACTGAGTGAGTCTGAAATGTTAATGCCCAGGAGAGCTATGGCTTTGAGAGCAGGGAAGGCTACACTTGTTTACCTGTCCTACTGGTGCCAGAACAGATCTTGTTGCCAAGGAGTTGTAGAGTTTCAATGCAGAAACCTTCATCCCCATGGCACCAGAGGCTGCTGCTGGAACTAGCACCTACTTTAACAATATTCAGTGCTCTGATGAGTTTAGGTTGCAGAGCACAGATTCTTCTCCTTATGAAAAGTATTTCTCTATATAACTGTAAGTGCACTGCTGCTAATGGAAGTGAACAGTCCAAACATCACTGTCACCCTTACTGCTCCAGAGGTCAAAATGGAAACTGGTCTAAGAGTTGAAAAATGTCACTGAGCTTGAGCTGACTGACCTTGGAACCCTTACTCTTGATGGGGAACAGATCCCACCAAGATGATTCCACTAATTTTAATGGAACTATTCATAAAGAACTATTTAATCTGAGCCTGAAAGAATTGGGCCTTTACTATGTTTTGTAATCAAGGCATTATTATAATGACCATGATCCCTATGATTTTTCATCCTTTTATGTTCAAATGAGTCTTTTACCTGTTATAGCTGTAGCAGTGTATGGATAACCTAGAAACCCTATACTGGCTTTGATCTTCATTTTAATACTTCAGTATCACCAGTATCATCCCCTTAAACTATTTACCCTTTGTAAGAACTTATTAGCATCTTTTATATCCCCCCAATGGGGAAAAAAGCCAACTAGGTTTATTTATAGATTTACATTAAAAAAAACATAAGGCAAATTGTGGTACAACCCTGCAATAAGGAGAGATTTTAATGATCTTTTTGCCTCTCTTGCTTTATTGTTTATGCCTTCTCATTCTGCTTGTTGTGACATTTTTGTTGACTTCCTATTCCTTTTCTTGTACTTTTTTATATTTTATATTGCCCTCACACATTAACCCGTTTCCAGATAGTTTTCCTTCTTTCTTTTCTCATTTTTCCCCTTCAATAGCTGTCCACCGAGGTCACTTCACTTTATTCAGTTTTCTTCTTTTACCACTGCTGTTTCTCCATGGGGAATTTTTTGATTCCAGCATTCCAACATCGCTTCCGCTAATGGGCATCCCTCCAAGCACACATCCTCTCATTTGAAGGGCAACAGAGAAGAAAAAGGATCTTATCTCCACAGGTTCTTATTCCATCGCAAGAAGGAGAACAGAGGAATAGTTCACAAGAGCAGAGAAGATAAAATGCGCTTGGGCTAAAGCCAGCAGCTTGTGTGGTGGTGTGAGCTGCAGAGCCTCACTGCCTCGTTACAAATGCAGGGTGCTCAATTATCAGCAGAGGATGCCCTCAGCAACCACTGTGGACAGCACAGCTGCACCTGCTGGTCTTCTCTGACTTTTGGGCTGGATTCTAACCGGTGCACACACCTCAGCATTGCTCCTTTGCACAATAAAAACCCAGCATAGTGTAATCTCTCCTGTCTGCTTATTCTTCATCATGTTCTTTACCCATACTCATCTTCCCAACATTACCGGCTCTGGTTGAAGCTGGCATTGCATGTTCTGTTTGAGGGGGAATGTGGCAAAGAGGCACAGGAAGGCACAGGCTTCCACTGTGGCTTAGAGGAAAAGTTGATCTATATGGTCCGTGGGTCAGCTTTGGAAATGGAAGCTGTGTGCTACCCCTTTCCCTTCTCTCCTTGGATTTGTAGATTTGCATTAGGTACATTATGTAGGTGTAACAGTTTTGAAATTGTTCTTGTTCTGTGTTGTTTTGGTTGGGTGTTTTTTGTTGTTTTTGGGTTTTGTTTTGGTTTGGTTTTTTTTGAACATGCAGTCAAGTAGCTACTATATTATTTAGGGTTTTCAAATATTTGCACATTGATCTGTTCATGAAAGGAAGGACGGCAAAGCTTGGCAGCAGCCCAGAAGAGTGCCACAGAAGCATGGCTGCTGATAAAAAGCTTACCTGTTTGGATAGCAGAAGACTGTATCTGTAATAGAAATGTAGCTACATATTGAATTTTCTCTGTCAGAGGAGTAAATCTGCCATAAAAAATATAATTCACAACTGAGGACAATTCCATACAATGGAATTTTATTCAGAACGTCTGCTGAATATATGCTTGCTATGATGGTTAAACGGCAAAAAATGGTGCTTGATCCTAAACATTGCTTGATAAATACTCACACTTCTAAATATATTTCAGCCATCTAAGATTGTAATTCAATACAGAGAAAAATAGTGCTTTAAACATATATGTCAACAAAAAGGGATAGGTTGGTGCAGACCAAATTTCAGTAAGAGGTCACTTTCAATACTTCTTAACAAATTCATATTGAAAAGAAAGCACAAAAGGCACTAACCTATAATCAGGACTCTCGAAAAATAAGATCTCACATTTCTGTGATGCTGTAAAAATGCATCAGCCTGCAAGCCTTTGGAATTACTCCAGGGACATCTTGGTTTTCCTGCTGTGCCAGGAATCCTCTCTTTCTTGCTGTTTTTGTGCAGTGGAGTGAGATACTTTTCCTTCAGTGCTACAGTTCAGCTTGCAAGCAGCATCCCCAGGGGTGCTTGCTCTTTTGAGAGGCGAGAGGATGGGAGCGCTGGACCCTGAGCAGCTGCATGTGAGGGACAGCAGGGAAAGGAACCCTGCTTTGGACCCATTTCAGAGCACCAAAGGGTTAACATCCTCACAGCATGATTGTTACAGAGCACTCATGTCATGTTTGCTGCCTTTATTTTAAAGTAACTGTGTAAACTTTTCATAGAGATGATTTGGTTTCAATGGTATTACAGCAGAGACTGGGTTATACCTCCTCATTTGTTCCCTGGGCCATCTTGAGGAGAGAGGGTCGTAGGAAGCTGTTCTGAGCACGGGCTTGCAGTCTGCCTCAGCCCTCTGCACCTGTGCTGACATGGTTCCCTGCTCCCTCAGCTGTCCCTATGGCCATTCCATTCATGCCTGTTAAGAAAAGATTGCATTGCTTTTTAAGAAAGTAGTCAAGGATTACATAAAATCCAAACCCGTCCCAGTATTCTCTATTGGTAGGAAGGCTGGAAGGAGGAAGGAAAAGGTAATGGCATCCTAAGCATTGTAGAGTAGGAGGGAATAGACAAGAGGGACAAACACCCCGACAAAACCAAACAAGGAGTAAGTAATCTCAACATTGACACACCAGTGTTTCCTAAAAGCAGAGGAAGGGCTGAAGGAAAACGTATTTGGAAAAGAATCTAGACTGGGTTAGGCACGTGTATATACAGCTGTAAAATGGAGGTAAATTGCCACCATGTGGCAATCTCTTCACATGTAAAGATAATCTTTACACCAAGGGGGTTGTGAAGTTTTGTCCCTGAAAGGGTGGGCAGTGTTTTGTGAACAGAGCTAGGGAACTGATCCAAGTGTGACTCACTGAGAAAGGTCTCTTATCAACAAGGAAGGCCCAAGTAGCTTTTCTACTTTACTATACTATATATGTCTTTTCTTTTGTAAGACAAAAGGTGTTATTCTTGTTTAGCAAGAGACAACTAGCAAGGAAATTTCTCTGAGCAATGAAGGATCTATAAATACCCCAAGAGATGGGATTCTATTCTGCAAGTAGCTCAAGTGAGCCCTGAATGTATATTTGAAAGAGCAAGAGACCTGTGAAACCTGCCTCTGCAGTATGTAGGTACTGGGACAAAATTTACATGGAGTTCTAGTGGGTTTGATCAAAGCCTCCTCTACGTACTGCAGTGCTGTGCAGGAGCATCGAAATTGAGGAGCCTTGTAAGCTGCCTAGAGAAATGAGGGGTAGGAGCAAAGAAAAACATAGGAGATTATAACTGTGAGTGGGGGCAGATTGACAGGTTGCAGAAACAGAGGCTGCCTTGAGCTTCCTCTTTTCAGCTTTGTTTCTGATAAGTAAACAAGAACTCTCACATTGCTATGCACCAGAGAATCAAGACAGGAGAGGCCTCTCATGTGCATGGAGACTCAGGTCCTGCCAACTGGTGATGAGATGAGCACTGTAATCCAGCATAAATCTGTGTCACTGCTGTAAAGGAAGGTTCTTTCTGACACCAGCCCCAGCTGCCCATTCTCACCACCTCTCCTGCACTTATGGTAGCTTTCAGACAGCCACAAGCATTAATCCAGACCAGGACAATTAGCTTTCAGCATCAGCATGTTGATTCAGAGGTGCCCGTGCCCACACAAGGACAGGAGTGGGGAGGAATGGCCCCTTGCAGCACCATTGAGAATTTGCACAAGGTCCAAAAAGCGATGTCTGTGGTCTGAGACATCGGCATCAGTCAAGTGGGGAGGCAAATCCACAAGATGCCAAGCTTTTTTCATCAACACACCTCACCTACGTGAGATTTATGTGTCCTTCTCTTCTGAAGCCCACTGAGCTGCCCACTAGGAGGGAGCAAACAGACGTCAGCCAAATCAATTGCACCCACACCAGCAATGTATTTTTTGCTTCATTTAGCATTACATTTCCTGATTTGAAAAACATCTTCATTCTGCTTTTGTCCTCTCTTTCCCTCTGCTACATTTTCCTTTCATCTATGACAGCAACTTTTAATATTCTTACATAAGTACAGATATTCTGCTTCTCTCTCCCTTATGTTGCTTTCCCTTGCTACCCTTCACTCCTTCTTGATGCAGAGAAACTCCCTTGATCCTTTACCTTCCTCTCCTGACACCTTTGCAGCCTTTCTGGCCTTCTCCCACTGCTTGTCTCACAAACAGAGGCCTCCTCCTTCCAAAGCTCTGCTTGTTCCCCACCTCACACAGAATCCAGCCCTAGGTGTACCTTTGTCAGCCCCATGGGTAAGAGGGAAGTGATCTGGAGAACATGAATCCTACAAAGAGGTGGGGTTTATCCCATCAAGAGAAGGAAGATGTGCCTGTCTGTCCCTCGGGCACAAAGGATTGTCCTTTTCCTGCCCTCACTGCAGAAAGACCAGCCTGCTGATGGAGCATGATGCTGACCATGAGGTTTTCTTTGTCACGTCACTGTGATACAAGAGGCAGAGGATCCTCCCTGGGGAGAACCCCTTACATAAGAGATTTTATTTGTCAGTGTGCCTTGCCAAGTGCCAGCCCAAAACAGAAGCACAGCAGAGAGGTTTGCATAAAGATAAAGAAAGCAGCATCACTTGACTACTGTGCAGCTCCCACAATCTGGGTCATGGAGGGGTGTAGGAAGCTGTCACCATTTAGTCTACTGAGAAATACTAAAGTAGAAGAAATGCAAGGTCCTCTCTGGTCCAGAGTCAAAAGGTACAAAGAGAACTATGAATTCCACAGACACACCAGACAGTCTGGTCCATCATATTCAAATTCTTATTTACATCAAACTTTGCACCATTGCAACCACTGACTTCAATTGCTTGAGCTGCTTTTTCATCATAGCCTGTACATAACATGAAGCACACACAGAATCAAGTATAAACACTGGTTAGTTCCTCTATATGCTTCTGCTATCGTCCTGTAGGAATGGCTAATTCACTTTCAGGCCTCCTGTTCATTCCTCATAACTTCCCAGTGCACATCACATGGGAAACCAGAATTCCATAAATCCCACTCCTCAAAAAACCCCAAACCATTACCAATCTGATTTCGATTTTCTTCTTGTACTTGCTTTGATATCCACTAAGATAAATGAAATGGCAATATTTGTGAAATACCCAATCTACTGCATGTGTATTTAAAATCAAATCTGTCAGCACATTACCCCAGCTGTAGAGAGATTAGTCAGACTCTCCCTCCTCAACTTTTCCCTCCTAAGTCTCTTGCTGGGCTCTTGCTTCCTATGAGTTGATTCCACTTTTAATTTTATGTTTCCATCAATAGCAGAGCAGTAAAACAGCTGAAGGGAACAGATAAGGGACTTAGTCCACTACAGCCACCATCCATCTCCAAATTGGATTGACTGGCTGAGTGCCCCCAAATCCTCCACGGATATGCAATTTAATAGAAAGAAAAAGACTCCACACACAAAGAAAAATATGCAGAAAATAATAAGACCACTTTATGAAACATAATAGTTTCAGCAATGTGCATATGATTATATCCTTAATTCAAATGAAATGCAACAGACATCCTTTTATGTTACCTGCGGAAAAAAGAACCCCAGCTGATGATTTAATTTGTCCTTTTACTAAATGATTTAATTTTAGCAAGCTGTTATCCAAGGAAGAACATTAAAAAGGGCCATATTACATCAGCCTAACAATGAATCTGGTCCACCTTATCTTTGACAGCAGCCAATAAAGGGTACAGAGGGAAGTGCAAAATAGAAGTGCAAAAAACAGATGTGGAAAAAATGCTACGGAGAATTTGAGGAAGATGAAAAATAGGTTAAAGCAGGTGGAGGAACTAAAATAATTCCCTTAGTTAGAACGAGGCTTTATTCCCATGGATGAGCGCACATGGATTTCTAGAGAGGCAGCTCCAAGCAGGATCAGTGCTCACAGGGAGCAGCGCTCTGGGCTGTGCACGAGTGCTCCCTTACCTGATGGCAGCAAAGGAGATCAGCTGTCCTGCCTGCACAGGCAGCGCCGCAGGGATTTGGCCAACCACTCATTTTTAATTTGTTTTTTCTTTTAACTTGAGATACTGCACCTAAGATTCAACCAGTTTTAACTTTAAGCTGAAATTATGTATCTTCAAAGTATGCGTTGGTATCTTCCATAATTGCTCAGTTAATGGGAAAATTAAGATTATAATAGTCCTACCAAACTCCTTTGTCCCAAACCAGGCAGATCTCTGCCCTGGTAGTATGCTGTGCTGTCCCCATCTCTCCCTCTAACTAGCCTCCTTAAAATTATTCCATTTGGCTTCACGACTTGCCTTCCCTTGATCTCCTAATAGGATGGTGAACCCCTGACCTCTTTTCAGGAGCTCTGCTTGAAACCTAACCCTTCCAGACTGCCAAACCTCCATTTGCTCCTCATTTCCCTCCTGCTGCGCCACCAGTCTCATCAGTATCTTCCTAAAACTTGAGATTTCAATTTTCTTTCATTATTTTTCTACTAGGAAAACTCAGCTTAGCCTATTCACTGCTCAACCACCACAGTAGTTGCTGAGTAACAAAGAGTCAGTGGAACATTACAGCGTTTGCAGCGGCTCATTTAACAGCACCGCAAATGTTTTGTACAAGGAGAGCGCCGTGATGTTTGTTCCTAATATTTGGAACATCTCCAGCTCAAACACTGCTGCGCGTTGGGTTTCTTTTTTTCTGGTTTGGTAAAACTGAGTCTCCATTCATGATCTGTGCACAATGCAGGTCCACAAGCAAGAAATGGATGGTGGGATTAATTCCACCTGGAGAGCAGAGCTCATCCCTCCACTGGACAGGTGCCTTCGGCTGCAGAGACCTGCTGCCCACTGCCCTGCCCTGCCCGAGCTGCTCCAGGCAGCTGGCAAGGTTACCCCTGACACCCACCCTTCAGGTGGGACAAGCTGGGTGTGGGAAATGCTGTCTCCAGGGGCTTTGCCTCCTGAAGCGACAGCAGCACCCACAGTGAGGGGCTGGAGAGATACTGCAGACGTCATCCCCGGAGGAGATGGGGAGAGGGGCATCACTCTTTTGGCAAAAGGCCAGGTTGCACAAGAGATCCCCAAGCCCTCTCACTGCCCTGCCTGCTTTGCCTTGCTGACAGCCCTCTGTGCTCATACGGTGACTGTGGGTAGCGATGTTAGCTCTGACATTCAGTCGTAATTGACCCCCATCCCTCAAGGACACAGAGCAGAACAAAGGAAGGCTACGCTATAAATACACCGAAATAGGCCACACACCCTTGTCTGGAGAGCCCATCTCCCCTGTCACTGTCTTGCCCAGGGGTTTGATGAGACTGTAGGCTCTCCATGGTGTCTGTCCCAGGCACACAGCCAGGAGCAGCCTTCATCCTGCACATGGAGATGGGCCAGCACTGGCCCCATGGCGGGCACTGTCCTCTCTATTGCCTCTCACATGCTGAGGAACATTCCCCTGGTCTTCCTCATCTTCTCAGTAACTCACTAATACCAGATGGATCACTTTGTGGCTTGTCGGGCAGGGCAGTGTGTTCGGCCATTTCTTCAGGGGAAGCCATAATTACCAATATTCTAATGTGAGGTGCAAGTGCCAGTGACAAACATCCCCTGCTCAGGCAGCAGACTGGACATTCTAAGCTTAAACTGGGGTGATACATGGGTTGGCCTGTATTACTACCTGTGGGTAGTGACATCATCAGTGAAATAACTATCTGAGCCAAGAGAGGTCTCAAAATAGTAGTAGAATTTTTTTCATGCATGTAAATTTGTTACGTGGGTGTATTTACATAAGACATACCTGTTGATCAGCTCTGAGTAATTACAGCCTGCTTTTCTGTATTTCCACCACAACCCAGAGAGGGTGTATGGGAATTAGGGGTGAAGGAGGTCTGCAGGAATTCTGGAAGAGGCTTCTGAGGTGACCCCACTGAGATGAGAAAGAGACCTTCTGCCTGCCTCTTCCTCTTTAATATTTAAAATATCAAATATTTTTATTAAGCCATTTGTCAGTCCACTAATAATAATTACAATGATAATCACAAGATCACTCTAAGCATTAAACTGTGGATCTGATGTCCTAAGACACTCCATTAGTTGAATGGTATTATAAAATAAGAAATCTAAATTATTTTTTCTGTGCATTATTTTTTTTTTAATTTTACATCTTTGTGTAAAAATTAATTATGCCTTGAATCTGTAATATAAAAAAATGCAGCTGTCTTCACCTTCCAGCAATACAAATACAGCATGACAAACTATATACATATATACCCCTCCCTCAGTCTGCACAGCTGTTAATAAATATGTATTTTACATTTAGCCAGTAACTGCTGTTCAAGGTTCCTCTCTAGATGCTCAGGGACGAGCTAAACACTTTGATTACAGAGTGATGCATTCCCCATATCAAAAGCGAGCAAAAGTAGTTCCTTTGATAGCAAAAGAAACAGCCAGCAGTGATTAAAACAAGCAAATGTCCTGGGGAGGTGTTTGAAGTGAACTGCAGGCCCTGATCAAAGCACAGGTAATGTAAGCACACAAGGCTAGCAGGAAGAAATCCTGTTTTTTATTAGACCAGCACACACTACTGGAGAAAATGGGCAACTTTTCATACAAAGGCCTTTCTTCAGCTCTGTCATTTGGTCTAATAAAAGGTGTTGTGTCTCCCTACGTATGTTGCTTCTCTTCTGTTCACAGAACACTGCTGAGCCAATACTCCTGCTGCTACAGCAGAGGAAAGTCCTGCTGGCAGACATGATTGATGCCACAATGTCTAACACTTTAGGGGAATGATCTCAGAGTTTAATTATTCCAGTACAGAAATCCAAAGAGAATTTATCTGCATTATTGAAAAAGAGCTCTCTCAGAGGAAGAAGAAACAAGCAGTTGAAAGACGTATTTGTCAAAACCCAACTATTCCATTGCAACAGTAGTAAAAAACTATTTTTCAACATGATTCAGGTTACCATAGAGCAAAGCTGTCTTAAGTCTCTGTCTTTTACAATCACTCCCTGGCTTTGTTCAACTTTATTCCAGCATCTTCAGATACTTGTTTTTTAATCTGTAGCTATGCACCCCTCTGCCCTACCTGTCTGTCTGCCAAACTGAGACAAAAAGAGCTCTTCTGCCACTTTCTCTCAAGAGCTGTGAGACTGACAATAACATGTCTGAGAGAGCAGAAAGCTAAGAGCCCTCTCCAGCTCACATTTGCAAGGGGTTCACTGCTTCTCAGCTTTTCCTCATCTCTCAGCAGCAGCTTTCTCCATCCTGAGGACTTGTAATCTCTGCAGGAAGGAGGCTGAGCTGCTGATAAGAGCCTGAGCCACATGTGGCATGGCAGAGAGACAACAGTGAGAAAAGAAGGAAGAAGGGAAAGGTGATTAACTGGGGTGAGAATTTCTGCAAAGGTAGCATTTGACATCGAGGTAGGCAACAACCTGAAGAAGGCCAAGCCTCAAGTTCATGTTTTGGCTACAGAAGGACATAAACCACATTTTGGGATTGTAATTCATTTATCTTGAACGGATACTTGGATGCCCTGAAGAACTGTGGGATGGGACGGAACAGGGGGAGACAGGTACTAGCCCTGGGAGGGGAGTGGCTCTTTAGTAAGTAGCTTGTTGAAACGACCTCCCCTTCAGGGGGGTGTGTGTGAGGTTCATCCACGGGAAAAAAGCAAGACAGGGACAAGAAGGACAAAATGTAAAGCCAAGCCTTTATTTTTTGTACCACTAAACTGAATTCTTTAGTGAAACATTTTGATCGAGGGTAATGCTGATACAGCTCCAGTTGTAGACCTGCCAGTTTGCTTCCAAGCCGTCTGTGATCAGAGAAACATTTTCCCCAGCCTGCTCTGCTGCCAAACAGGCAGGCAAGCAGGAGTGAGACAGGGTGGCTGACTAATTTCCAAATGTCAGGGTTTGCCTTTAACCGTCTCCCTCCCCCCTGCAATTTTACAGAGGCAGAGCTACCCATTTGTGATGGCTGTGCCTTGGGCAAAAGAACTGTTATTGCCCTTGGGACTCTGGCTACCAGTGCTGACCACTGTTCCTGAAGTCTCATCACACAGGAATCCCTGAGGAATGCATCTTCATCTGTTTCTTCAGGGAATGTTTTTTCTCACTCTGTGTAATACTTTGTGAGCAGCTACTGCAGAGTCCTCAGTAAATGTCACTTGCACTTCCCTTGTCAGTGAAGAGTGGAGTTCTTGCTACAGATGTGGCTCTGTAGTGTGTTACCTGTTTATTCCTCTTACAGACAGACACAGGACCCTGTGTACAAGGCTATCTCCAGAGAGCATGTAAATAGTTTAACAATAACGCATCGCCAAATGTATTCCCTCTCAGCCCAGGGGCAGAAGAGACAGAATTTCACCAAATAAATACAGTACCCATCTATCCAATCCTTCCATATTCCTGCAGACAAACACCTGGGGAAGGAGATGAAATTGTTAACTTTTCCTGACAGCCACTAAAAGTCCTTGCCTGCCTAGGACATGGCACAGTGGAGGTCTTCACTGGAAATGTTGCATAGCTGTGGCACTTTAGACTTAGGCCATGGTTTGTAATTCCCCAAAAGCTCTTAATGAAAGATTTGACCCTGCAGCAGTCAAAAATCAAATGCTGGGGTATATGCTGAAGAAAACAAGAAACCTCTCAAACAGCTGAGAATCAGCTACTGCCCATCATCAGCTCACACTGCAAACCATGACATGCATGAGATGCAGCTGTGTTCTGCTGAGGCTGTAACTTCTCTGGAAACTCTCAGGGTGATGTAAAATGGGATAACCCCATCTGTAAGTCACATGACAAAGTAAGAAAGATATTAAGGTATTAGAGAGCATACAAAGGAGCTCAATGAAGATGGTGAAGGGCCTTGAGGTGATGCCACGTGAGGAGCAGCTGAGGTCACTTGGTCTGTTCAGCCTGGAGGAGACTGAGGGGAGACCTCATTGCAGTTACAACTTCCTCATGAGGGGAAGAGGAGGGGCAGGCACTGATCTCTTCTCTGTGGTGACAGTGACAGGACCCGAGGGAATGGCCTGAAGCTGTGTCAGGGGAGGTTTAGGCTGAATATTAGGAAAAGGTCCTTCACCCAGAGGGTGGGTGGGCACTGGAACAGGTTCCCCAGGGCAGTGGTCACAGCACCAGCCTGACAGAGTTCAAGAAGAGTTTGGATGATGGTTTTGGGCACATGGTGTGGTTCTTGGGGATGTCCTGTGCAGGGCTAGAAGTTGGACTTGATGATCCTTGTGGGATCCTTCCAACTTGGTATATTCTGTGATTCTGGTGATTCTGTGATACATATCCACAAACATTGAAATGTTATGTGGAAAGGTGCAAAGAAATGTGACTGGAAAAATAAAAGCTCTTCACTACATGGATTAATGGAAGCTTAAGAAAAAACAGAGGAAGCGGAGCCCCCTCTCCCCTGCATGCATTTCAGCATAGATGTCCTTGTTTTTCTCTTTTCCCACTTCTTTTGGCTTCTCCTTTCCACCTTGCTGACAATTTTACTATCTCTTTTAAGGGCGCTGTTTTTCTCAGCACTGTTTCCTGAAAACAGTTATTTCCTTTTGCCACATTTTTCTTTTATTTCTTTCTTTATTGTCTCACTGGTTACACACCTCACCATACCACTGGGGCAGTGTCCCCCAAATACACACTTCAAATTTGCCTATTCCTCCTCATTATTTTTGTTAGAGCAAAAGCCCCCATGACCTTTAAGCTGAGCTCCTCCTTCCCTGCTGAGTTCCTAACCTCAAAAAAGGCTTTTCTTTTCTCTTTACTTTTTTCTCATTTCACTGCTTCTTTTTCAGTGTCATTATCTCTCTTTTCCACAACAAAAACAACCCCCTCAAAGCTGCCCTTATGTTTATCATCTTCCAACATCTCCCGCAACTCTCCTCATTGAATTTCCCATAAGGAACCCTTCAACGATCACAAGACCCACAGAAACCCTTGCCAAAGTGATGAAAAATGCATTGGCTCTACCTGTGCTGATAGTGGGAGCACATTTGAGCCTCTCACGTCAATCGTGAACTCTGCTGCTCACGTGGTCTCCTGCAAAGACAGTAAACTAAGCACAGACTCCTGTAGAGAAAATAAAAGCTGGAAGGGCTCCCCTGGTGCTTCACATTACACTGAAGCTTCAAAAAAGTAGGAAAAAATACATTCAGCCTCTGCAAGACAAGGAAGCACAGCAAAATGTTGCAGAATGACTCATTTAAAAGAGTTTCAGAAATGTGAAGGAAATAGACAACGCTGGGTTAAGATGCAAGTGTGATACAGAGCAGAGTGGTATAAAACTTAGGAAACCTCAAGGAAAAAGGGGATGGGGAGGAATTGGAGCCTGTGAATTCAAAGTTAACCCAACTGTTGCATATATGGAATATCAGGACCAAGCTGGCTTAGAAAGGCCTAAATCTGTCTCAGCCCTTTGCTGCTCCAGGTCCCCTAAGAGTCAGTGTTTGTCCCTGGACTATAAAGAATTTGACAGCCTAAACTCTCTGTAGCTTTATCAGTTCTTTGGCCCATTTTGCTGTCATCCTAAACTAGGTCTAGCACAATTTAAGTTGCAGAGGACGTTCATAAGGGAATATTCTTGCACAGAGGGCTGTAGTCTTTTTGAAAATTGTAAAAGCTTAAAGTAGTTAGCAATTTCCCAACCACTGACATCAATAAATTATATGAGGAAAGAAGGCTGGAAGTGAACTGAATCCTTGGATGAAGTGCAAGAAAAAAAAAAGAGGACAGGCACTTCTGTTGTCTTATCAGAGCAAGGACAGGAGAAAAGTCTGATCTTCTCATGGCTCTTTGGGCAGGTTCTGAGGTACAGCCATGGCTTGCTCTGGGGCAAGGGTACTAAACAGACTTGAGCTCTTCCTGCTTCATGAGGCAGCATGAATAAGCAGCACCTCTGGTCAGATTGTGGATGTGTCCCTCCTTCACTGAATAGCTGACCTGGTACTTAAAAGCCTGTGACACCACCACTGACATTTATGTATGTAATTAATTTCACATTAACCAATTTCCCAGGTGAAGCTTTTGCTCAAAACCAATGGATTCTGTTATAACTGTCTTAACATGGAGCTTGTTTTCTCTAAAGGTCCATTAAAACAGTCAGTTCTAACTTGATTTTTGCATTGTTTTTATATAACATTTGCTTCTACACCAGAGAACAGATGATGCCAGCTAAACACAAATTCATGACTTCAGTGATGACAGTGAGGTTGAATTAAGGAATGCATTCAGCCTTTCAGTGTTCCATTCCTTCTGTTTTTGATAAATTAACCAGTGGTGATCACGGAGTTTTAATAAACTGACAAGGTTTAATTTCTCCATACAGGTGTGGGCTTCCTACCTGAGAAGCATAAAAAAAGACTTACTAATGCCACTACTTTTAATCACCTTTTAACCTATGTTGTTCTTGTTTATATCTCACTTGAGTATTTAGTTTTTTGTTTATCTTCTCTTTTTGGCCTAAATACCAGTAGAAATGAAGCAATGTGTGATGACAGAAAAATTACCACACAAGCAATGTTTCAAGGTATGTAGTTGTACAGTGCTCCCAGTGTAAACTGGGAGGAGAGGAAGAGCCAGGGGGAATAATTCTTTGTTCAAGCTAGGCTGCCTGTGTCATTCAAGAGGACAAAATAAAGACAGTAGGGCATTGCCAGGCTGCACTTCCACTGCCATCTGAAAAGTGCCCAGGGGGAGTTGTGCTGTGCTTGCTCAAGTTATTTTCCTTCCCATCTGCTCAAGTTGATTTAGAGAAGTGCATTATGCAACCTAACTGCTATGCTGAGGTTCAAATGAGTGTGGCAGTGCACTTAACACTTCTAGGAGACGTTTGAGGAAAAGGAGTGATTATATAAAACCAGGCCTTTCAGTCTGTGATGGTAAAGGTATTGCTATGTGGTTATTAAAAGAAACAAACAAAAACAAACCTAGAGGAAACCCCCACAAATCAAACCAGAAAGCCAAAGCCAGCCCAAAACAAACTCCCGAGATGAAGATCAAAACTGAGAAAGGCTGAACCACACTCAAATGTATCAGCAAGATGGAGCAATAGTGTGAAAACCAACAAAGACAAGAGTAAAAACACCTTACCTGCACAACTTGGGCATTTGACAGTGAAACGCTGATGTTATCGTACATCAGTAATCCAGGACATGGTCACCTGCAGTTCTTCAGATCATCTCTTATCACTGCCAATACCAAAAGTAGCATTTGTAAATCACGCATTAAGTTCTTGCCCTCAGCTAAAAAAAAATCTACACTTTTAATGTTTGTTTTTGAAATGTGATAAAACTTCACTATTAATACTGCTTAATGAAAGCCTTCTTCAAGTTCCCTACATTTTCTCTTATAAAACTGATTGTGTCCTTTACACAGGCTAGTATTACGAATAACACCATCTTTCTTGATCCTTGTTTATGTGACTATTATGCACCTCCCAGGTCTATCTGGTAAATCAGTATTGCTCTGAAGACTGAGGTCCCCTAAGGAAAAGCTTGACAGCAAGATTGTTCGTCAGTTCTTCTCAGAAACATCCAACATTCAGACACCACAGACATCTGGTTGCTTTTTAAGAGCAGAGAGAAGTGGTTGGTCCCAACAATCTGTGTGATCAACCATTTCCAGCTTTTTTCTTCCAGAGGTGAAACAAGAAACCCTAAAAACTATCATTGCACTGATTCAGCAGCCTGTCTCAGACTGTTATGTCAAAGGTTTGCACTAGTCCCAAAAAACCCATTTTCCCCCCAAACAGCCCAAGCTGTAGTTCAGGACAGTGTGGACATACAGGATTAAAGCTAAAAAGGCCATACCTCCCTTGACAATAGAGATGCATCTGGTGCTGGCTTCAAAAATCCCCCAATGCGCTGATTTGGCTCTACTGTGCTGTGTTCATGCAATACCAACAGCTCCAAGAGTCATTGCTGCTCCAGGGATGCATTTGACAGCCAGGTTGCTGCCTCCACTAAAAACTGACATTGGCTCGTCTTTGAGGCTGAGCACCAAGGAGCAGGACATGCACAGGCCTCCTGCTGTTTCAGACGTAGCATCTACCCCAATTCTCTCTACAGCTGAAGCCAGTGCACAGACTGACACTAAATTTCAGGAGATTTGGACCAAGCCTCAAGGGGCTTATTCTAGGAATGCCAGAGGTCTCCAGAACCTATTAGGAGGCATCTTCCTTAGAAAGTTTTGGAAAATATCTTAAATTGCACATTTCTTGCCGTTTTAGCTAGTTATGGCTTTGTTGATATTTCATTAAATGAATAAGAAAAGTAATTCATTTTCGGAATCAAGTCTAGAGCAGAAACAGCAAGGTACTTGAGTTCTGAAATTATTAAAAAGTCATGGTATTTATGAGTTACTGTTTATCTTCTGATCTATGATAGTTCACCAAAGTGATATAAAATTATCATTTTACCTTTCTCTCTCCACCTCAAAGCAATATCAGAGCAAAGCATGACTTGACAAGAATAAAGTTGGTAAATATATATGTCTTCATCAAAAGAGTGAGTGCCACAGGATGCAAGTAACCTATTTTCAAAGGACTGACAAAATTATGTTCATTCTATTCTAAAAGTTTTCATAATCATTGAAACATAAAAGAGATGGTTCTTGATATTTTTTTCTTACAGTTTAAAATTGGCAATAATTTTTAGATATCTAAAAGTTATTCCAGGTCACTGGTGTTCCAAAAAGTTCTGAAAACTCATAATTAATTAAAGAGCAATTGCACTCTGAAAGTGATATAGAAACAGTAAGTTGAACTCAAAGCATGCATACCTTGCACGCCACATATTATTTCTCATAGTATAGGGGTTTGTGGCCTTGTATATATTACATTTTGTTTATCCTGTCACTGTTTTTTAAAAAAGAAGCTAAGAGAGAAAGGAGACTAAGAAGGAACAAGTTGCTTTTGCCTGTCCAACCTGTAAACTCAGGATCTTCAAAAGATCTCCACCACTTCTATCTCCTTAGCATTCTTTAGGGATGCCAGTGGAAATAAAATGATTGATGTGCCTTAAAACTGACTTATTTTCACAGCAAGTGTTGGACTTGATAGCAATCGTGTTTTAGATGGTTCCTATTCAGGCAGTCTCTGTAGGTTTCTGTCTTCCCTGGACAACTCAACAGAGAAAAGTGAAGAAGCCTTAAGGTTACATTTGCCAAATGGAATGACTCTTATTTTTCCAGACTTGCCAAAAATACTTCATAAATCCTTGTTTTTCCCTCCAACTCATTTGTATACCCGTTTGTTCCTGTCAGTGAGTGATTAGGGATCAGCTTGATCTGATCTCATTTCCAGCACCGATGTTTGGATTTAGCAGCTTCCCCTCTTTGCGGATATTTGCTGTCGCATTTCCCCGTGCAGGGGTTTTAGTCTTTTGTTTTACTTTAAGTTTTCGTTTCCTTTTGCAACCTCAACATTTACTGTAGATTGCTTTTCGGTTTAGGCTCTCTCTGTGCCATGCTCCAGATGGCACCAAGTTGTAAAATGACGAAGAACTGACTGGATTATTATATGGTTTGATCCTGTCACGTGTGAGTTATCTTCAAGGTTGCAGCAGGTGCCTAAGGTGTGTGCAGGAATTGTTGCACTCCAGCACAATTCCCACCTGGCAATGACAGCTGTTGGCATTACAGTTATTCCCCAATGTCTCCACCAAGGAAGAACAACTCTGAAAAGCTCGAGGGACTTCAAGAAGAGAAGATGAACTGAGCCTTTGGGTCCCCCAGTGAGCTGGATGGGTTTCTCTCAGCCCACATGTCAGTCTGGGACAATCATGTCTGTTTGCAGTAAAGTGAAAAGCATGATTGTGTTGAGAGGCACATGAGCTCAGCACGTGCTGAGAAGGATCACCGTCCCTCCTGGCAGGCACATACAGTTCTTGGGCAGGAGACAGCAACAACCACACAGTTTGCACTGCCTGAGAGGGGCTTTTCTAATAGAGAAGAAGGGGAAAAAAAGAGGGGTGGATTGTTTTCACACTATTTGAAATGTGAACTGCTTTGATACAATTTCTCTGCCAGGTTCATGTCATGTAAAAATCTGGTATCATGTACTTACACCAAGAAGTTATTTTCAAGCATTATGTTTGCTTGCATAGAATGTATTTCATTTTTAAATACTGACGGTATTTCAAAGTTATTCCTTTGTCTCTACCATTACAAAAGTAGGTTGCCCATACGAAATAAGGCCCAAACTTGTTGCTGTTTAGGTGCTACATACTAAGATGCTGTAAGAAGCAATGACCATAGTTCAGCTGGTAGAACATCTGCCTCTGAGTCAGTAATTGCTGAGTGCCCTTGCACTGAATTTAGGGGTCACTGGGGCTGCTGAATGTGCTGCTCTTGAATGAAATATGATACAAAAATTCTAGCTAATTGTTGGCCACTGAAAAACTAATGACAGCTTTCATCAGAGACTCACAATAGCTTTGCTCCTCTAACTGTGCCAGGTAATTACATTCTCTCTGCCTAAATGAACTTTCAATTACAGAGAGTACCTTTCTCCTCTAAACTGTTTAGAAATAATGTTACACACTGTTAAATGATTTCCCCTGTCCCACCCCAGAGGTGGCTCAGTTTCAGCACAAGACAAGGAGATCCAGGTCCACACAAGGATGCTCCCCTCAAGCACTGGCCTGGCCTCAATTTGGCTGGCTGCTATGCTCACAGGCATCACTGTAGCCTCATCCATCCTGTGCAGCCCCAGCTGCTGCGAGGAAGGGGCCCGACTTTTTGGGATGTGCAATTTGAAATTTGCTCATGACTTTCCCTTCTGAGGGCCTGCAGGAGTGCAGCCTTTTGGCACCAGCAGGCAGAGCCCCAGGCAGGCGGAGAGCAGTGTGGGACAATGGCAATTGGACCAGCTGAACTGAAGTGTATGAACTGGGGCTTTTTACGGCCTCAGTTTTGAATTTAATTATTCAGCAACTCAGTCCAGGCACAAATCTGTCTATTTGCATTGTGGGAGGGGAAAGGTCATTTTAGAAGAACGCAGGTACATCTGAACATAAAATTTTGCTCCCCCTCCATTAAATGTAATGGCATTATAGCCATTTACAGCTTAAGTGAAATGTTTATCTCCTGAGCAGTGTCATCTACATCTATCTTGTGAAAAAATGTTATCTAACAGATTTCCATATTCAGCCTGGAAAAAAAAAAAATCTCATATACACATTTGCTAAGGGAGAACAAAGAAGAAAGAAGCAAGAAATATGATCTCTTTGCTAACATCAGCTGACATAATAGTACATAGGAACCTCCATGTTTGTTTCCAAATGACCATTTTGCAGAGAAATAAAGAACTCTTTTTAAAAAATTACCAGTGACAATTCCTCAATCTAAAAGGCTTCGAGGCAGATACAAATTGCTAGGGAATCTGCAATATACTGCACTCTGCAAGCACAAGTCCTACTTCTGTGCACCCGCAGCCATTCCTGCTCAGCAGCTTGCTTTCTGCTGTGCCGTTCCGCCTGCAGATTTAGAACTCCCATCATTTTTACCTCAGATGACCTCAGCCCAGCTTAGATGGCATCCTCCAGATCTGACCCCAATGCAGATCTCACTAAAGGAAAGGGTCTGCTCAGTGTCACTGGGATAATAAGACAAATACCCCTAAAGCCTGTAGCTCTGATCCCCTGGCGATCTGCTTTCAGTAATCAGATTCTGGAGAGCTGTTAGTGTAAGTCAAGTCAGACTGTTGACAGTAAGAAATGAGTTGTTGTGAGGCTAACAAACCGAACTAAGCACAGAGGCTGGTAATAAATGCCCCCTCAAACCATCTTTTGAAGAGGTAAATGCTTATCAGAACTATACTGAACTCACAGGAAAGAGGGGGAAAATATCCCACAGCATTTTGAGGTCCTTCTTTCCTTTTTTATTTTTGACACAACAAAAGGAGATGAAGGGAAGATGTTCAGAGCCATTGAGAGTTGTGGGCATGAGGCTAGTTTATTGTGCAGTTATCTCACAAACTGTGCTGGATTCTTTCATGGCTATGAATTTTCATATAATATTGAAATTATAAATTCCTACAGCCTACCATTGTTTCTTATTTCATTTTGGGGGATTTACTTTTACCAGCTGATAAGAAATACTAAAATGCCTTGCTTTCTTAATTACAACAAAATACTGAAAACAAGGATACATTACAGGATTATAAATTTGGGGTGGTCTAAATTACAATTCTTTTTTTCTAGAGTTCACATAATGGGGAAGAATTTATGAGGCTGGAGAGCTAGGGGGGAAAAAAAGACTGATACCACTGCATCTAATTTAATAAAGTGAGAGGACAGGATAAGGAGATTTTAAAACCAATGTTGCAGTGCACTGAGTGATATACTGTGGAGATTTATAATTTGATCTAAGGTTAAACAGAGATATGAACAAACCATATTTTAGCATCATTAGGAAAACAGTTGGTTACCTCACCTGGAGGTCCCATCAACTTTACTTTTGGATCCAATCCTTATTTCTCCTTAGCATGATCCTTCCTATAATCCCGAACCAGAATTTTTGATATAAAAGTGCAGACTTTGAGCCTTTTTTCCCCTTCACAACACAAAACAGCAGCACTTGGACAGCAGTGTAAAAAAATACAGTGAAAGAGAGGAATTAGACCACTCATCATTGCAGAAAAGTAACATCCTATTTGCCACATGCACATGCTCTTCAGATTTCCATACTGCTTCTCACTGCTTTAACTGATGGGCACTTAAAAAACCCAAACCAACAACCCAACAACAAAAAACCAAACCCAACAAGAAAAACAAAACCCTACATGTGCATTATTGCTGGCTGGGACTTGCCATCAGTGATGAAACATTTACTAACAGATACTATTTCAGTCACTCCATGTAACCTCTGATTCCTGCTGAACCTACTGCCCTTGCTTTGCCCAGTCCTAACCACCTTTCTGTCATACCTACCCCCCCATGCCCTAGACACGCACGCTCTCCTGTTGTCAAAATTTTGATTTTTTTTTTTTTTTTTTTTTTTACTTTTGGGGTTTGTTTTGTTTTGTTTTGTTTGTTTCTGCATGAAAAAGGAAGTGTTAGCAGTCTGACTTCATTGCAGCAGGCTAAAGGTTAGCATCAGATATGGCAGAGGAGCTGAAGAAGGCAGCAGCAAGAGAGCTGAGGAATAAAATAATTTTACTTATAGAATATTAGAAATTAATTGTGTGGGCATAAGTTTAACTGTAACTTGCTTAGCATGAGTGGATCCTGCTCAAAAATTAGCATAGGTGAACTCTAAATGAAATCTGTTTGTTAACGTGAATGGCAAAGCAGAGGATAAACAAAGACTGGTTATCTTCAGATAAGGACTGAGATCCTGGAGGGCCCCAAGGCTGGCCCAAGCTGTAAGAACTGCCCACGTGGGCATGGAGAAGGACTTGAATGAGGTGTTGGAAGACTCCATAAATTGCCAGTGGACCCAGAGGCACAGGGCACGTGAAGATCTGGTGCACAGACTGTGAGGTTATAAAGGGCCAGGGATTTCTTTGTGCAGGATCCCTCTCCAGAGACAAACAGATCGAGCATCCATGTGTGGCAGCTGAAGCAAGAAAAGACAGGGATAGAAACGACGGCATTGGAGACCACAGCTAGGGGACATTGCCTTGGAACAGGGGCTATGCCAGGGCAAGGACAGGATCTGGTGAAAAACCAACAAGGGCAACAGCAGCAGACTGAGAGAGCAAGTGGTGTGTCCCAGGGTTTACAGCCACAAGAATACATTTCATCAAGAACTTTAAACTGGAGCCTGGATCCACAAACCTCCATATATGTGTTTCTAGCACTTTGTTCTGAACCCTGCAAAGGCTAAAGAGTCTTTCTTGGGTATCTATGAGGTAGTAGACCTATAAAAAAGGTAAGAGCCCTCTATTGCTCCTGTTTACTCAGGAAGCTTAAATAGGAGGACATCTGCTCTAGATCTAAGGACACCAGCTGGTAGCCCCTGTAATATGTGTTAGAATATACTTGGGGTTTCACTTTTTAGGCAGGAATATAAAAATATACCCAGAAAAAAAAAGTGTCAAAATTAGGACCATTTTTATTTCAAACTGATGAAAAATGATGCATAAGAATGGAATGATCTTTAGCTGAAAATCTAATTTCTGTTTGGATGTACCACTATATGGCACCATATATCAGGCTCCAATTATACCCAGCATATTCTAAATTCTCTTCCACCAAGTGGCTGAGTTTCACATCATTCCCAAAGCACCACAGAACAGTCTGATCTCCATTCCTCCACATCAGTGATAAAAGCCACAGGCCTCATGAGAAACAGAGCGTGTTCGGGCACTTTAACTACAGGGGCAAATGGAAGAGTAAAGCATGTGTAACTAATTATTCATTTGTCTTGCTTATGCCCAGTTTGTGATATCTGGATCCTGACCGGCCCTTGACAAGTAATTCTGACTGCAAGCTAACCCACTGAGAGACATCTTCCCAATACAAAAAGGATACTGACTCTGGTACGTCTTGTTTAGCAGGTTTTAAGATATCCCTGATGCACAGCTGACAAAATGTGACACATGCCACTTTGCTGCAAACCCTGGAGTATTACTTTAAATTTCTTATAAAGGTAGCTTTAAGCAAAGGTGCTGCTCTGTGCAGGATAGCTTGAAGCAGAGGCACGTGTCCTTTTGTCAGTTTGTCAGGTGGAAAGTTATTCCTAGGAATCATAAACCAGGCACTTAAAATTAGTTGCTGCTTTTTACCATGATCTACCTCCAGCTCACTGTGTCCTTGTGTCCTCATTCCAATGTGGATAACAGTACCACCTTCTAACACAGGGCTGTCATTACAAGGAATTCCATTAACATCTGTAGATAACTTGGTTATTACAGGGGAAGGCATCAGAGAAAAGGCTGTAGGGAACAGTCTTACTGTATCAATTCAAGCTATGCTAATAATGCATATAGATCACCACATTTGAAGAGAGGATTGTTAGTAAATGATGCACAAATGATACACAAGCATTGTGTATCCTCCTAATGAATTAGGAAAAGTAAAACATCACGTATGAACATGTAAATTAAACCCACGCCATAATGCATTTCTGTAAGGAGATGCTATGGGACACCACTCTTCTGGAACTTCCTAATTCTTTATGACATAGCGACATGTATTTTTAATGTGGGGTTTTTTGAGGTAACGTCCTAAGCAAAGATCAGTTTTGACAAGTAACATGTTTCTGTAGTTCAATTCTGGGAACCAGCAAAGACCAAGAGGTCTGTAGAGCTAACAAAAGCTTGCTTCATAACCAAAAGACATAACTGCAAAAGACCCCAGCTTCCATTATCACCATGTTATAACTAGGTCAGAATAAATAAAGCAGTAGATTTAGATTTTCAAGGACAGTCATAAATTTAGTATGAATGAAGGCTAGATAAGGTTACCAGTTGAGAGAAGAGGCTCTGAAAACCCCCCAATTTTTTTTTTTTATTTTTTGGATTACAAAGGTGAGCAGTAAGACAGCATAAAGATCTTTGGAATGGTAAACATGGCAACAAGGGGACTGAAGGACACAAGTGTGAAGAAAATGCACTCAGAATTTAATGAGATCAGGCAAACCAAAAAAAAAAAAATTAAGATAAAGGAGTCTAGATAAAAAAACACTCACAAGCTTTTCCAAATAGCTGTCATCTGGGAGAAAAAGGGGGGAATGGTGGAAGGAGAACAAATAAATGTATTTGCTAATAAGCAGGACGATAGTACAGTGTGTACTCCTTCAGCAAACCAAAACAATATTTTTGCAGTCAGGCACTCTTGGCCTGGAAGGATGAGGGGTTTGTTGATACTTTTACTCTACAATAAGGATGGTTTAAAATGTGTTTAGTTTCATAAAAGCTATCAGCACTATTTTATTTTTCACAATCAACCTGGGCAGAAGTAGCATCAACCTGGCAGTAGTAACGTGGGGGGTGGGGTGGGGGGGGAATCTCCAGTGCAAAAAGCATTAAAAAGCACATCAGGTTGTCTGACAAATCAATCCCTAAAGTGGCATGTAAACATGAACAAAGATTGGCAAAAGCTTCCTCCGCTGTAAGCAGTTAGCAAACAATTGTCACAGGGTCTGATGACATTTAAACCATGAAAAAACCATGCGAGTCTTGGAACAAAACTGAAAGTATGTAGAGGCTTAACTCAAGATCACCATATCTGGGTATTTCTTGAAGAGAAAACCCCACAAACAAAGCAGGGTCATGGGAATAGGAATGCACCTCTAAAACAATCTGGCTTTGCAATGGCAGCATATTCCCAGAACTCCAATTTTATACCCTGCTTTGGTTTGGATTTTGAATAATCCAAAACTGCCCTAATTTGTTTTTTTTCAAGGGACTCCAGAGATGCAAACACATCAAGGAGAAAAGGGAGAGAAACATAAAAGGCACAAAATCAGAGTTGGCACATTGAGGTTGTATTGCAGTGGTACCAGAACTGTGGCTGCACTGGCAGTTTTGGGGATTACTGTGCTACATCCCCTGCCCTGGAGCACGGCTCCCTCTCCACAGTCTTCTCAGGAAAGCACCTGGGTATTTCTGTAAAGCAGAGCAATAACCCGCTCTGTGAATAAAGCTGGAAGACAGACAGCGAGCTAACTCTCAGATTGAGAAATTTGACTCACAGAGCAGATAGACCTAGGTTTGTGTAGCTTGGAGATAAAACACTTTCGGTACAAAACTTGGCTGTGGGGATGTGAAAGTGTCATGGATTAAGCCCAGCTGGAAATGAAATACTACAGCTGTTCTGTCAGCCCCCCCGCTACCCCGGTGGAATGGGAAGGAGAATCAGAAGTAAAATTTCTAGGCTGAAATAAGACCAGTTTAATAATTGAAAACGAAGTACAAATAAAAAAAGGTGAATATCCCTTCGGCCAGCGTGAGTCACCTGTCACGGCTGTGCTCCCTCCCAGTTTCTTTTGTGTACCTTTTCCCTGGTGCAGCATGAGACACGGGGGACAAAAGAGTCCTTGACTTAGGATAAACACGACTCAGCAAAAATCAAAGCATCAGTATGTTATCAACATTATTCTCATTCTGAATTAAAAACACGGCACTGTACTAGCTACTGAGAAGTCATCTATCCCAGCCCAAACCAGGGCAGAAAGAAACATCCTGATGGAAAGGAAGAGCAGTGCCGCGTTATCAGGCGACTGATGTAACACCATCGGCACAGAAGAACCGGTCACCCTCCGCCTGTAGCAGTTAATCTGCTTTCATGCTTGCTTTCACTGCTTTCCATCCCTCCCCCAGCCCCCGGGCCGAGCCCGGAGGCTCAGCCCGGTTGCCGCAGGGCCCTTCTGCCTCTCGCTGCCCGGGGCCAGAGCGCTGCCGCGGGGCTCTTCCTGCGGGGCACGGGCGGAGGCCTCGTCTCGCCTCGGCTCAGACAAAGCGGCGGCGGCGCGGCCCCGGCCCTGACTGGGGGCACCTGCGGCGCTGCCCGTCCGCCGACCCCGCTCCGCTCCCTCCTTCCCGTCCCTTCCCTTCCCTTCCCTCCGCCGGCCCCGCGCGGCTCCCCCGCCCCTGCCGGCCCGGAGGCGGGGCGGGCTCCGGGCGGCGCCTCCCGCGGCGGGGCCGAGGCGGCTCCTTCCGTCGCTGGCCGCGGCTGCAGCATGAGCGGGCCGGGGCTGCCGGGGCCCGGCGGCGGCGCGGGATTGCCGCCGCTGCCCAAGAGCCTGAGCGGGCTGCTGAACTCCTCGTCCTCGGGCGGCGGCGGCGGCCAGGGCGGGCGCTGGCGGGACCTGGAGCGGCTCTACGCGCAGAAGTCCCGCATCCAGGACGAGCTGAGCGGCGGCGGCCGGGGCTCGCCGCGCCCGCCCAAGCCTCCCAACCTGGACGCGGCGCTGGCCCTGCTCCGCAAGGAGATGGTGAGCGGGGCGGGCCGGGGCTCGGCGGGGGCGGCGGACGTGGCGAGCGGCGGCTCCGGCCCCGGGTGGGCGCGGGCGGCCCGGGCCGGTGCAGCCCCCGTAACCCGGCCCGGCTGCCGGTGCCGGGACCGGGACCGCTCCGGGTGCCGATGGGGAGCCGCTCACCGCGCCCTGCGGCACCCACCGGGACCGGCACCCAGCTGAAAGGCTGGTGTTAAAAAATACCCCCGGTGTCGGCACTGATTCGTGCAGCCCAAGTGGCTGTGATTAGGCGTAGTTCTCTACAGGACTCTGTTTTGATCCTGTAGCACAGCGTTATTATAGCGAAATTCTTCCGGGCGACCTGGCGCACCTTTTGATTAAACACTAATTGGGTGTTGGTGCTTTGCTGGTGCAAGCTGCAGCTGTAATGACTAATAATAGCCTAAGCCTTGCGCGCTGAGGATTCTGAAGAATCTGTACAAGAAAGACAGGGAGCTGCTGGAGAGGGTCCAGCGGAGAGCCACAAAGATAATTAGGGGGCTGGAGCATCTTTCTTGTGAAGAGAGACTGCAGGAGATGGGCCTGTTTAGCTTAGAGAAGAGAGAATCTCATTAGTGTATATAAATATCTCAAAGGTGGGTGTCAAGAGGATGGTGTCTGACTCTTTTCGGTGGTGCCCAGCAACAGGACAAGGAGCAGTGCCCATAACTTAAAACAGAAGAAGTTCCACTGCAACAAGAGGAAGAACTTCCTTACGTTGAGAGTGGCAGAGCGCTGGAAGAGGCTGTCCAGGGAAGCCATGGAGTCTGCCTGTCTCTAGACATTCAAACCCACCTGGACGCATTCCTGTGTCACCTGCTTGAGGTGACCCTGCCTTGGCAGGAGGGTTGGACTGGATGATCTCCAGAGGTGTCTTCCAACACTCATAACTCTATGAAGCATATAAAATATGATATTGCTGAAAATCTGCCCAGTTGAAGACTGTTTTTCTCAGGCTAAAAAGGTGTTTGAGGGCAAGAAGCTTTTTTGAAAGGTCCTTCTGTGGATTTAGAAGGACAGGAGTGTGCTGAAATCTTAGTCTGCCACCAGTGTTTCAACAGTTAGAGATAATGCTTAGAACTGTGTATTAGAATTGCCAGTTTGCACTGAAGCTCAGGAAGGATGGGTCTATCAACTGCCAGGGCTTTCTTCTGCAATGCTGTGAAGGGAAACAAGGACATATGGTCTTAGTCTTAAGCCTTTCCAAAAAAGCAAAGATAACTCATTAGACAAGTCTAATCTATTTCTTTCCTAATGGGAAATCAAATGAGATACTTCTCAAAGTCATTTGATGACTAGACTTCCCTTTTAAACTTTCCATTAATACTCTGCTATCCTTGATGATAATTTGATAAAGTATTTCTGAAAAAAAAGGTACTTCCAAACACATCAGAGACTTTCAAGCAACAGGCTCCTTGGTTCCAGATGTACATTTTTGTGGCCTGTACAAATTAGAGAGACTCTTGTGTACTAAAAGGCTGCCTTTCATCAAGAAGATAAAAGCACTTTATTACTCGATATTGAACGCTCTTTCTTGCAGCAAAGATACAGTATTTATGGAGTAATGGCTTTGCTTTAAATTTTCCATAGTGAGTGAGGAAGAAATGCACAGCACCATCTTTCCCTGCAGGGTCAGTCAAGGTACTGTGTATGTAAGGTTTTAAAACTGAGAAAGGGATGGACTCGGATGCTTTGGAGAGGGAGGGAGGAAAGGAGAGGTCATTTCAGAGCTATGATTGTGAGGAACAGACTTGATTGCATGGAACTGTGTGCCATAGGTTGCCTTATCAAGAGTCAAATGCAGCTTGGCTGGCATTAAAAACTGTGCTAATGCTGTCATTGGTTGGACATTTCTTCAGGCTTTTCCTACCTCAGGGAGCATACTTGAATGTTTTGAAGAGGCTGTATTATTCTCAGTAGGCTTCTTGTTTGATTGTTTGATGCTAGTGGCAGCAACAGAAAAATAAGATAGTAAACATAACTATTTGGTTTTAAGACCTGTTATGTTAATTCTGCAAAGCAGTTTTTCCCTTGAAGTTTGTGCTTGGCAGTCAGTAGAACTGAACTTCACAGAGAGTGCTGAAGTCCTTTATGGCGCTGAAACAGGAGAGCTGCTGGTGAAAATGGTCCCACTTTCCTTGGGAGACAAAGGTTGCCCGTCTCCAGGTTGACTTTTCTGGCTCAACTCACTCCTGATTGCTTTTTGAACAGTTCTGGACTGCAGTCTTGTCCCTCAAACATTCAGCTCTCATGTAGATCTGCCAGGTGGGTCTCATGTTGCATGTCATAGTGTTGGGTCCAGCTTCACAGCATCCTTCCTTACCTGAGGTGGGCAGTTTGTCTAGGTTATAAAGGAAGATGGGTAAGAAAAGTGGCATAAATCCAGGGTGGTGGAAAGACTTACCAGCAATGTCCTGGTAGCTAGCACAGTGTTCCATGACTTGTCCTAAAGTCTTCTTTAGCCTGTGCAGGATGTCATCTTTTGGCTTCATGATGTCACCAAGTAATTTGTGTTGTTCTTGAAAGATGTCATACCCTCTTTTTCTCTGTGGCATTGTGGTGTATGATTTTTTTTTTCTCCTCGCCTTCAGAAAGAGCTACTGGTAGGATAGTTCAGCAATGTCAAAGTAAGATCATCATGCTAGCTTCTTGTGGTTTTCTTGTGTGCTGAGTGTCCTGAGAATTTAGAAGCATAAGGAGAGCTTTTTGAGGTAAGAGTTCTCATTCTGAGTAAAATACAGCCTGGTGTTCAGGTTGCAGTAAAGGCTGGTAACTTAATTTGTTTATTTATTTATTTATTTATTTAATTTCCTGTTGACATGAGGTTGTGGCAAAAACTTTTATTTGATGAAACTGAGGCTCACTAGGAACAGCCTGTCGGCTTAACACTTCCTTGAAAAATAAGGCCAAAATGGCTGTTTCTCTAAAGTCTCTGTTTGGATAGTGGTTTTAATTTGCTGCTAGACAAAACCTTGTTTTAATTTGATCTGACTTGGATAGGTGACAATGGCAAGTGAACTCTGTATTTTGTTGCCAGAGAGGGAGACTGAATTGAGTTAAATGAATAGCTTTATTTCACTTTGGAGTGCAACATACTGGCTTTGTACCTGACATAAAGATGCAGACCACAAGCTAGCCTTTTTTTAATGGTTCTCCAAATCTGTAATTAGCTTTGGAACTAATATTTGAGAAGCTTAAGGACCAAAATATTAGGTGCTTAATTATAATCAAGCCTATGCTTGAGTGGCACATGAAAATGCTCTGAAGATTTGCAAGATATGACATATGTCCTTGTGTCACTTCTTTTTTAGTTTTGCTGCCTGAAAGTAGCATGCTGTATTGTGCTAGACGTACCTGGCTTTGTCAGATGCCTATGTATGTCAGTATAGAAAAGAAAATTAGAGTAGAACTACTTAGCTGGGAAGTGGGAAAACCAGAGTCCCTTTTAAAACTTCTACTCCAGGCCATTTTAAAGAAAAACAGCGCCTGTGATGCTGTGAGAGAAAGATGTGTGAAAGACACACAGTGTTTCTGGAAAAATATCTCCTTGCATAATGAGGATTATAGACTTTATGAATTTACTTTCATGGTTCCGATAGGAATGAACTGCTCACTGGAAGTTAAGCACAGCATTGTAATACAACATTTTGAAGAACACTTTGCATTTGCTCTGCACTATGGTATCACATTGTTCCTTGTTCTTTTGTTTAGTTTATTATCCCATGGGGCATCTGCCACCTTAGAAAACGAACTTTACTTCCATATTTCATAACCATGCAAGGTGGAAAGAAGCTTGAACCTCTTGTTTAGCAACAGAAGGTCTATAGCACTATGCAGCCATAAAAAGACAATTGTAGTAATGATTGTTTGAATTGTTCCCCCTTCAGGTTGGCCTTCGGCAGCTGGATATGTCACTGCTGTGTCAGCTCTACTCCCTGTACGAATCCATTCAAGAATACAAAGGTGCCTGCCAAGCTGACTCCAATGCAGACTGCTCGTACGCTCTGGAGAACGGATTTTTTGATGAAGAGGAGGAATACTTCTAGAAGCAGGAAGATTCCTCTCGAGGCTGACTGAACTGAGGTTCTTTTGTCCTTCTCTCCCTGTAACACACCTCAACAAGAACGACTGGAATTCATATGGATCCCTCTTCCTGAGGAGGAACACCCAGCTACCCCGAGTTGTGTTAAATTGTCTTATTTTAACAGGCTGTCAGTACAAGTTACTCATGCAAATACCACTTGAGCAAAGTGCTGTACTTAAATTTTTGAAGAGTCCTCAGACATGCTTGACAAGAGTTTTCAATTTAATTTGCAAGGTGGGTGTTTTCGTCTTACAAACGTTGGTAGCTTATAACTGGAATTTTAATCGTAGAAGACAGCAGCGACTTCCTGAGTTGTAATAACTTCCTAAGCGGGGAGGGAAGCCTCCGCTGTGGTGTAAATAGCTATAGGTGATTTTGGGGGGGGTCAGTGGCATTGATAAATGCATTTGGAACAGGCATCTGGATGCACGCACATCCTCAGCACTACTAAGCTAGTTCTGCTCTTACCGGCTGCATCCAGTTTTGTACTGGGTGAATTGTTTACACAGGTAATTTTTTTTTTTCTCCTGAAGCTAATTTATTCCTAGCTTACAAGCTGTACATGTGATAGTGAATGTTATCAGCAGGGGTTTTTTTTTCTGTTGATTTAATTCACTTTCTTGGTACTGCCACTTGGCATTAACTTTTATACTCTTCTCTGGATTTCTTGCATCGACGTAGCTCTTTGACCTGCTAAACGCTGCTCTGAAATGGTTTGCTTAGCTTTTACTGCACTGCATAGTAAAAGCACATTTTCAAACATAGTCTGTCTGCCACTATGTGGCTTGGAATAACATGAACTCTTGTGCAAGTGTTCTTGATCATATGAAGAATAAGGAAACCTCTCATATGACACAATGGGACAAATTGCAATATTTTATACTGGGTGAAATTTGTTGCTGTAAGGTAGGCGACAGCTCTTTTTAAAAATGCGAAATAAGTATTTTGAGCACATACTTTGCATATGTTAAAACTTTTTATACTAACTTGTTCTTTGAAATATAACTTATTTTTGTTTTCAGAACTTACTAAAGCACTTGGTTAAGTTTTTATTAATTCATAGTGTGTACATGTAATGCTTAATCAGCTGAGAGTTGCCAACTATCTGAGTCTTCACCCTTCTCTATTTTAAGTAAAATCAACTCCCAATGCAATTTTTGTTTCTTAAATTTAATTCTGAAGATTGCTGTAAAGCACAGTGCCTGAATCTTGCTTGACACAAGGTAATAATTAAGGGCTTAAACCTCAAAGGGTTTTTGCATGGTTCACGTCTGGCATGCATGCAGTTTGCAGGAAGAATTGGAGATCACATTCGGGGGTAGCTCCTCTGTTAGTTTTTAGCAAACGCTAGGATGTTGCAGTGATAAAAGCCAAGAGACTTCCAGGGTGCATTCCCTCTAAAACAGGCTTGTTTTAGTGGAATTCAAAAGCCACAAGAGTAAAGACTGTGCTGTAATTGTGTATGTGTGTAAGTTCTTAACCTAGTCTGTGGCAATGGTTGGATATTTTTTTAATATTAATTCTGGTCTAATTGCTTCACTCACCCAAAACTAAACTGAATGATAAGGAAAACACAGATAATCCAGATAGCTACATCTGTACTTAAAAGTTGTGTGCCTATGTGTGTATACATGTATAAATATATATACACACACATATTTACATGCAACTTTATGCTTTGACTTAAGAATGTATCAGCTTTTAGTATAATTTGCTGTGCTTTTGGTATTTACATGAGGCTTTTTCTAGTCTGTTGAAGTACTGCTATTTTCTTGCTCTTTCCCCCAAAATAAAAAGCATGATGTTTAGCATAACTTTTTAATGTTGTGTGTATTTTAATTTACCTTTTCAGTGAATACAGACCCAACCCCCCTTCCCTACCCTCCCATAAGAAAACTAGGACTAGTCATCACCCTGGACTTAAGCAAGCAATTTTTAAATTACATTGGAAAAGGTTCCTCATGCCTTTATTTGGAATGGAATTTACTGCTTGTATTGATTGGATTTTACTTGTTTTTGAATTCAGGAGAAAATCCTGTTTCTACTTCTAAAATTCATGATTCTGTTTTACAGATCTTTAGACAGTGCCATTCCTTAATAGTCACAGTGGTGACAATGGACTTGAGCAAAATTCACATTATTTTCTCTTACATAAATTAAAAAGTGGTATGATTTATGTTTCTAATCACACTCATGATCTGAGCAACATGGAATATTTGGCTGGTATTCCCTATACCAAGGGAAGCATAAAAGTCTTAAAGCATCACTCCACAACATCTGGACTGAAAAACAGGATGGATTATAAAGACTTGCCAAGTTTTCAGCACCCTGTCCTTTTTAATAACACTGTCTTGCATGGGAGAGAAGTTATAGTCTATATTCCTAAGGAAAACTCAAATGCCATGAGGGCTGGCTAGCCAGATGAAAGTTGTAAAAAGAAGAAATTTGTTATTAAGTCAGTAAGTAGTTGTTCCAGAGGCTGATTTCTATGCCTGGTGTTGTGAGTTGTATCTCTTTACCCCATTATAACAGCATGAAGCAGGGAAATTGCTCTGGAAGAGAGGTGCTTGGTGGGAAAGTGTAGCTTAAACACTGAGCAATTGCTACAGGCAGCTTCAGGTCCGAGTTCGGTGTGCGCCTGACGGAACGGAGCCACGTTACTACAAAAGCTCCCTACCCCTGCTCCAAGCCACATCCCAACACAGCTTTCCATTTTGATTCCATAACCCCAGTTCATCCTGACACGTAAGTTTTTAAGGGTACCTTTTAAGGATATAATGAAAGAAACTCTTGGACACTTCTCCTAGCCAGTGAACACTGCAGAACTTTCCCAGTCCCACACAGCACACCCAATAATGAGCAGGCCCAGGAAAAGACAGGTTTACAAGGAAACAACAGTCAGGCTCCTGCTGCCCAGAGATGGAAAACTCTTGAGTACAGCAGTTCAGAAGGCAATGTGCCCTGGGTAATTCTTCACTGGCCTTTCTCCAGAGGGCCTATAAATGTGGTAAAGCAGTCGGAAATAATTGTTAGGTCTCCACTAGCTGTACTTGAAGTTTTATTTTTACTTCAACAGCATATCACCCTCATTCCATTGCTATGACAACTGCAGTCATACTGTCATAATTACATTACACTTTAGTCCCCTGGAAATTTCCTTAGTCTACAAAAAGAGAAGAGTCTGGAAGGAGTGCTCCACTCTGGAGAAAGTGGGTGCCAAAAAATAATGGGTGGCTGATACCATAGCAAACGTAACAGATGAGCATTTAGATTCAGCTACAGCTCCTGGTGAAGTTACTGTCAATGCTATTGACTTTAGTGGGGATGGACTTCAAAGCAGGGATCTTTTCCTAAAATCAGAATTGCTACGTGGTGTCTTTTATTTCCAAGACTGTGGAACAGCTACATACTAAGATACAGGAGATACTCAAATAACACACTACAAATGTACTACTGAAAGGTACTGCTTTAATGCACTGAAATGCAGTAGGCAATCATTAGAATAACTTGTAAAAAGCATGAATGTTGCTTCAAAGAAAGTTTTCCAGTAAAGGTGGGGCAAAATTGCACTCAGTTTATGCATAGTTTAGATGCTTGCTAAAGTTGAGACTTTAGAACAATATTTGGTGTAGTCATGAAATTGGAAGACCAGGAGAAGAATTATGCAAAAGTTATTATAGTATTTGTAATTAATTTAGTTCCTAATCATAGCTACCCAAATCATTTTGTGACTTCTAAAATAAGTTGACTTCTTTAAAATTATGTTTACAATTTCTTGTAAATAAGACAGTTTGCAAAATTTTAAATGCAATGAAGAGAGTAGCAAAGCCCCCCCAGTCTTTATAATTGATCCACTTAGTACTTATGTACATGCCTAAGGTTTTGTGTCACATTTAGCCTTCATCCTAAGGAAACAAAGCTTATGCAGTAAATCTGTCCAGGCATTTTCTCTCAGCCTGTTTGCTGTAAACTAGATCTGATAGGACAGAAGTTGGGAGTGTCGCTCTGTTTTTAGAAGCCTTGTAAAAATTTGGGGCTGGAGGAGGAGAGAGACTTACTGCTCCTTTCTCGGACAGGATCTCAGGTAAGAGTCCCCTTTTGGCTTCTGCTTGGCCACCCGGCTGTCACGCACCTGCTGGCAGCTCTGCAGTACCCAGGGCACCTCAGTGCTGGGTGCCAGTGGGGCGTGTGGGAAGGAGGAGAGGCTCAGCACACCTTTTAGAGAGTGAGGATGAAAACTGCAGATACAACAAGGGACAGGAACAGCCCAGGTGCTGCCTTCTGGACTCAATGGGATGCTGGAAGAGCGGTGGGGAGGAGTGTTACAGTTTCTGGAGGTGGGAGCTTGGCACAGTTTGGAAGGAGATGCTGAGGTCCTGGAACATGAGCTCTTTAAAATCCCATGTTTGATTAGTTCTGCTGCTGACACCTTGAGGGATTTTTCATGTCCTTTTTCGACCTGTTTTAGATGCTGGGGTTACACTACTTGTCATGTATTTTTAATGTGACAGTCATTTGTTGCAGGTATGCACTTTTGCTTAACTGGAAAAAATGTGTTTTATTTGACTTTATTTAGCTGCCTAACTAAAGCCATCCATTTTCCTTGAGGAATTAGATTGCTCTGAGGGTAAAGGAAACTAATTCCCCCACTGTGCTGTTCAGCTGACCTCTGGGGAGGAATGTGAAATGGAAGGATTAATCAGGTGCCTGCCAAAGGGAGCCCTAACAACAGGTCTTTTCCCCAATGTACAGCTCTGCGACCTTCAGTCACTTTGAAAGAATTTACTCTGTTTTGTGATGCCTGCCTGTAGAGGATACATTACCACAGCAGTTTGAGGTTCATACTCCTTTTCATACACTACATTTATTTTTCTCAGAAAACAACTCCTCAGAAGTGCATTTTTCCATCCATTATCTTTGGTTTATCTGAAGTTACTGCATTTAACTCTAGACAACACTGCATGACCTAAAGAAATAACTTGTTTGTTTTCTTAGAAAAGTAGTTAAAAGATTTCTCTTATTTGCAAAGTCATCTTCTATTGATTTTAGCATTTTCTGTGAGTTTCCAAGCTCCCTATGTGGTAAAGCCTCTTAACTGCCTATTCCATGATCCTGGCCAACTCCAACTCTGCAGGCAGCTTTACAAACAGCCAGGGTCTGCTGTGAAGGCTGGGTTCTGCCATGGCTCAAAGAGCCTGGGGGATCTGTGCACAGGGACAAACCCTCCTCAGGTGAGGTGGTCTGGTAGAGCAGAGATGGCCCCACAAAATCCAGATGTGCTCTAAGGACTAAAGCCTAGGGGAGGCTGGATGTGTGCTGGACTGGCACCTGCAGCTTGTGGGGCAATTGCACCTTGTAAGGAACGAAGAGGATTAGCAAGGGGCTCTCACTCTGACTCACTCAGAAGTGAGTTTGGCTATTTGGTTTTAAATGACAGAGGAACTTTGGAGGGGGTAAATATTGTCTGCAAAAGTCTCTCCCTTAGCTTTTTGGCCCACTCTCTTTCATCTTTTCCATCCACAAAACTTAATTAAATGAATGTGGAAGCAACCAGCCCTAAGTAATGAAGCCCACATCTGATTTCAGAGGAATGTGCTTTTAACAGTAGAATTTACATTTTTCAGATAAGGTTGGTATGCAATTTAAAAAGACAAAGCCATCTGCTACTGAAATACACAGACTTGTGACTATTTTGGCTCTTCTCTGGACTTTTGCTACAGATTTTAAATGCACTTGTGCTAAGACTTTATTAAGATAATGTCTTCAAGAGAATGTAATCTTTCAGAATTCCTCAGTTTAATATGAGAGAAGAAATCCTATGCAAATAATGGATTGTTAGAATTTAGTGGCCGAAGCAGAGTGTTTGGAATTGTTAGCGCACAGAGGGTTCAGTTCTATGTCAAACCACTGCCTTAAATTCATGTTAGCAGTTCAATCCTCCTCGCAGTGCTAACTACTCACTTTCAGAAATCACAAGCATTTCTTCCACAGGTCAGAAACGTCCTTGTGATTACCTGGCTAGACACATGAGTAAGGGCTTGTGAGCTCCTTTTGGCTCAGGATACCAGGCGCTGTCACAAACAATAAAGTTGCCTGTCTGAGCCCTACCAGCTCTTGCTTAAACTCTTCTGACTCGTCAAACAGCAGAACCTTTTAAATCATTTACAAGGAGGCAGTGTAATAAGGTTGTTACTTCAGTTACAAAAGCACCTGGATGGCAGGGACAGTACATTTTGTTGGGTTTTTTCTCTCAGCCCTTTACATTATTTGGTTACCTGAATTTTGATTTTAACAAAGCACTAATTATTTGTACTGAAAGCCCTCATGGACATAGGAAAATTCAAACATTGCTTGCAGAGGTGCGCTAACAAGCAAAGTTTTGAACAGATAAAGTACAGTCTTAAATGGGACCACATTTTAATCTGTTTCATTACTCCTAAACAACATCAAAGGCTGTTTGATTGTGGAATAAAATTACTTTTTATATGCCATGTTGCACAAAAGGTAAATGACTGAAGTATTAAAATAGTTTGGTATAGGGGAAGGACATTTTATCAGAATCAGCTGAAAAAAAATAGTATATCAAATCAGAGAGAAAATTAATTTCTCATAGCATTAGTGTAGCAAAGCTCTGTTACCATTTGTTTTTTGTCCTGTATGAACACAGCATGTCTATATTCTTTTCAAGGGTCTTGCTATTCCTGTTCCTTCTGTTAGTATTGTACAAATCATACACGATCTTGACTTGCATCTTTAAAATACCCTTGCTCTCTCTGACTGATACTTCATCATGATGCTCAAATTGAAGAAGTCTTTCCTTAAATACCTAGCATCATACGTATAAGCTGTAGAGAGAATGGAATATATAGCACCTATTCAATGTATAATTTGTGTGCATTTTTAGAAGAGGAAAGACATTTATGAACAGAGTTCTAATGTATTTTGGAGACCGTCATTGCACAGTTGCTTGCATCCAGGATTAACCCTTAAGGATAAATAAGAGAAGTAGAAATTTGCAGTAATCTCTGTGGGGAAGAAGGAATTCTGTTTTATGCATTTCTTTTATCCTGTCTCATGTCCTTTCTTACAGGATTTGCTTGAGGTCTGAGTTCTCATATGTAAATGGGTTTGTCGTGTCTCCAGTGCTTTGTGTGGTTACACAATAGGACTTTTTGTCACTTATCGATAGCCAGTCATTCAAAAAGTCCTTTCTGTTTCTGTTGCAAATGTAGGACTGTTCTAGGCTTTCAATGTCCCTTCTTCTCATAGAGAATAATACTCTTTTCTGTGCTTTCAAATGCAGGTGTGTATGGGCAGAACACATCAATCAGTGTTAGAGAAGCCAAGCATATCTCGTTATTACCGAAGAGTTTAGTTGTAGAAGCATCTGCTAAACTGCGCCCACTAATGAAAATTTACACTACAATTTCTTTTGCAAATTAGGAGGGAGTTTGTATGGATGCATTTATTCTCCAGACAGATCTCAATGCACGATGTCCATTCTCTCATTCTCTGAGTTAAATACTTTCATTTGTAGGCACTGATTGTATTTTTGTTTCAGCTTCATGGTGTGTTACCCAGTGGTTGTGTCCTTAAAAAAGTCTGTAGTAGATCTGAAGACGTGCAGGCTGCCTTGTTCATTTAAAATGAAATATTTAATGCTTTGTGGTCCTGCAGCCAAGGAATTTGTCTGATGGATTTTCCTGTCGCTGGCTTAGCAAGGCTAAGCAGGGGGTAGCAGGGAATAGGAAGCATGTAACCTGGAGAATAAAAGTGGAGGACAGAAACTTTCTACAAGATCAAGTCACCATCTTCACAATGGATTCCTCAAGTAAAATCTTGTATTTTCACAAAATCATATTGCTTGAATAAATGGTCGTTGTTGAAAAACAACCAGGCATCAAACTGTCGCTACAAGCAGTAGGAGCTGATAGGTCTCCTAATTCAGGAAAGGCAGCTTAGGTTTGGTCTCTGAGAGCCAGAATATCTGCCTGCCAGGGAGAACATCTGTCAGGAATGCCTATCCATCCCAGCGGCTGGCGGAAGGACCAGATGACCTCTGAGATCACTTCTAGCCCCGTCTGATTCTGTGAAAACAAAACTGTTCCCAAGGGGGTGGCAGAGGCAGCTGCCTGCTCAGGACAAAGAGCTGAGCCTTCAGGAGCAGCTGCTGCAAGGGGTTTAGAGAAGACAGCACTTTCCAATATAATGGCATGAAATGACAGATGGCACCTTCCACCCTGCCATTGTAGTGGGGAAGGATCTGCACACGAGGGCTTCCTGTTTTGCCATCCTCTATTGGGACGTGTTGGAGAGGATTAAAAACACCTCTCTGAACTTTCAGTCAAAGTGCTTGTGCAGCTGAATTAGATTAGAATCACCATGCTGGCATTTTGTTACATAAAAGTAGCTGAGTAACAATGAGGGAAGGGAGACGTGATCTCTACATGCTTCTGATGCTGTTTTATCAGGGACATGACTTTTTTTTTAAGCTGATACAATCTGTTCTGTTGCACAATCAAACTATTGTGGGAAGAAGGTGCCTTTCTCGCTGGTGGCCTTTTCTTTTAGTGTAGAACCTTTAAACAGACAGAAGTTGCACAACTTCATACATAGATAAGGCACAAAATGCGCAGGCTGTAAGAACAGGATTGACCTTCCCTTTCCTTCCATCTACATACACACACATCATTTACATAAATTACACAATTCAGTTGAGCAGGAAACTATTTTCGGGAGAAATCCACTTAAAGAAGTGCAAAACACATTTGAAAAGACGAGAATTTTAGTATAAACTAAGTCTTGTCATGTGGTTGTGTAAGGAAATGAATACCTGCCATTGTGTTCATCCACAGCAAAGTTAATTTGCTTCTCTAAAGAAAAGGGTTCAAATTATGTCCACCATTCGTGAAAAAATTCTTCATTAATCATCAGTGGTTTATTTCCACTTTGCTCTCTCCCAGGACAAAATGAGTAAGAGATGGATTGTGCTTTCCTTGCTGTGCAATACATCTGCCACACTACTAAGTAGAGAAATGTCCTTGGAGGGAAACAGATTCCTGTTTTGGAAAAATTTATAAGGCGCACGCTCAATGTGATACATTCACTTTTGGTCCCTATCCTGCAAAATCCATGCAAGCCATTTTTTCTGGTGCTGGTATGTGGCATGTTATTATCCAGTGGATGTTCTCAATGGGAAATGTTTTCTTCCTAGTTATTATTACACTTCTGTTGGCTTTTGATTTTCAGTGATCAAAAGAACGCTGTAGTCCTACTGAGAGAGACTATCTCTACTGTAGCCAAGACATGATACATATGTGGCTTTGAAGGTTAGAACCAAAGCTTTATTCTGGAAGTGGAGTGAGAGACCAAAGAAAGGATCAAAGTTAAGGAGTGATGCATGTATGACAGCATCAGATGGGCTGCCTGGCAGGGAGTCACTATAAAGGTAACACCCACAGATGCTTACAGAGTGAATAAGCAGTTCTGAGGAAGGAGTGCAAGGTGAGTAGAAGTGCTTCTATGTTGTTCAGGTTTTGTTTTCTTGTTTAAATCTATGAAATGTTATTGAATTTGTTTACTGAAAATATACCAATGGTTTATAATATTTTTTTAAGAAAGATTTTTCTGCAAAAAGTACCAGTTCTTTCTACCTCAGTCTCAAATTGTCAAATAAAGTACCTTATTTTTTCTTTTAGACAGCTGAAAGTAAGATCAGCTAATGTGGCAGTTCCCTTTGCTCCAAGTTTTTTAACTTATTTCAAATTTATTTTGGCACACAACAGCTGCAGTAACTTCAAAATCGTAATAAGGGATTAGTGATTTGCTGTATATACCCCTAGAAGTCTTCAGATGTGTACATTACAGAACTGCATGCCAGGGAGGGTCAGAATTAAAGCTTCCCTTAGTATAACAAAGACTCTAAAACATGTCACCTTTAATATTCACATTCCCTGGCTCCTGGCATGTCTGTTTCATATCTGACATTCACGGTGTTGACTGACTCCTAACAACCTGCAGCTGAAAGGACTTAATGCTTTTCATCTTTCTAAGCAGACATGAACAAATTAATCCTCCCCCAAATCCTGTGATGGTGGAGATACAATCATTTTATGGAGCCACACATATGACTTGCTCAAGGTCACAGTACTGGTCGGTCTTAGAGCCAGGATTAGGATTCAGGTCTTAATTCAGGTCTCCAGTCCTGTGCTCAGAGAGCCATGGCACGCACTTCTGTGCAGCTTATGGACAGCAGTTCTTTTGCCTAAAAATTCCTCAGAATTACAGTTAGAGATTGTAAGAAATCAAGGGGATCATCTGGATTTATTCCAGCAGCAGCCAGCACATGTAAAGACTCTTAGGTTCACACTCTTATGCTTCTATGTAAAGGAATTTAAACCACATTTTTACCCAGGGGAAAAAAAACCCAAACCCAAACAATATATATTATTCTAATGAATAGCAATTAAAACATCATTAGCAGTATTTCCTAGTTGCTTTGCAGACCTGTCATTTGTCTATATAGAGCTCAAAAGAAAAGCTTTACAAATTTAGGACAGCAGATCATGTTTAGGATAAAGGTTTTATGAAGCTCCTTATGTTCATATCTTCTTTCTTGCCACCTCAGTAATACAGTAAGCATTACTGGAAAGACTAAGAAGGTCAGAACAGCTAAGAGGCAGGAGACAAAATGGGAATCTCGCTATATACAGCTTCCTGCAAACTTTTAACTGCAGAAACCTGAGTTTCAGATTAATTCAGCAACAAAAATCCTATTGATTTTTAGCAGTGGAGGTATGCATTCATTCTCTCTTTTGCCACATGAATTTTCGCAGAGCTCAACAAGACTCAGAACAATCCCAGCTTGTGGGACTACTTAGGTTTTAAAGAGATGTTGTTCTAAAATAATTTGTATTTTATAGTTTCCACGGTTTGTATCTTGAATTGACATTGATACTGAGTCACCAAAACAAGTATTTTGTGACCTGGTTTTCATCACTAATTTCATTCTCACATTTCTCCAAACTGAAGATGGATGTTCATTTTTTAAAAGCTTGAATTTGTGATTTTACAAAACAAAAATTAATCAAAGAACATGTTTGTGTGTGTCTGTGTGTTCCTTCCAGTTTTGAAATCCATAGTGGTTTCCCTATCAACTCCAGATGGCACTGCAGCGCTTAACACCACCCCGCTGGGGAGGGCTGAAGGAATGCGAAAGCAGGCGAGCCCCTGAGAAACAAGGGCCTGCTTGTTTTATGAGAAATCAGCTAATAGTTCTCCAGTGCAGATGTCCTACTTTACTTGCAGTTTGGTGAAGACTGGGGTAACAAATGGCAGCTTATATGGCTCTGAGATAGGACTTGTGTGGAAGAAAGGTCTCCCTTGTCTGTACGTGCAGGAGGTCACAAGCACAGCAGCCCTTGCCTGCACCAGCAAAGCCTAATGCAGCACACACTAATGCAGAATGAAGGGAGAAGCTCTGCTGTTGCACGGCTCTTCCTGTTCAGTGACTAATTCTATGGCTGCACAATTGGTAATTTTGCTTTGTAAAAGTGTATTTTCAAGGCTGTAGTGCAAACCATTGAAGTTATGAGGTTACTGGTATCTTTTCTAGGGAAACCCATAGACTTTACTGCTTGGAAGACATCATTTGCTGTGTCATGTTGTCACTGAAACTATTACAAAAATGCCTACACTAAATATGACTCTTCTTTCATGTTCATCATCATGTTCATAATTTGTAAACTTGAGAACAGGATGTTTTTCTATTTGCTTAACGATACACTCCTAAACATCTATACTGCATATTTTCTTACATATTTTTCTTGAGATTCTATCTCCTTAGTTTTTATTGTCATCTTAACTTTGTAGAAGTCTGCCAGACTCCTTAGCTTTTACTGTAATTCTCCAATTTTGCATACACTACTTTCTAAATACTTGTTCCATGACCTGTGGATCCAGCTGAAGTTCCCAGCTCCCACTGCGCAATCACGAAACCATTGCTCAATCCAAGTCTCAGTAACACCCCTGGTTATTCCGTGAATTTCATGCAACACAGTTCTGAATTTACTCCATACCCTTTCTGACACCCCTTCTGATTCCAAGCAAAACTCAAAGAGTTTCTATAGGTTCACTTGCAGGCTGGTGTATTTTTAACTCAAATAAAATCCTTTCCTATAAGTTAATGAAGCAACTGATGATACATAGAAAGGGCTGGCTATTTGCCATCCATCTTCCAGCACAGGTAACTGTTTCATTACAAAAAGTTTATGGAAAGAAGATGAGTTCAAAAGACAAAAAGGAGTAAAAGGATGAGAGATGTGATGGTTTTAAACAGGCAGAACCTTAAAACAGTCTTGGTTCTCTCTGAAGCACCATATGTAACACTTTTTCAAAAGCATAAGAAATGCACACACCTGCCCCCACCCCAGAGGGTGTCCTTGAGCTTCTGGTAGATTTATTAAATATTAGTGTATTTGTCACATTAGTTATGGCACATGAATAGTTTTAACACCAAACAATGCTGAATGCCCTACATTACTAATGATGCCTCTGAAGACTGAGAACCTGTACCACACCTGCTTTTGTTCCACAGCTCTATAGCTCTTAATTGTCTTCTCTTGCTTCAGAGTTGTGTAAGGGCAGTGGTGGCTCCCAGCAGTATTACTGAGTGCATAACTGATAGGTTATCAGTGCATGTGACACAATAGGTAAACACTACTTCTTTCAGAATGTTTGTGTCCATTCTAGGTGTTCTGAAAAAAACCCTCAGAAAATATTTGAAATCAGTTTTTAAAATTCAACATAAAGTTTAATTTCAGAAAACTGTCCCCAAATAAAATGTATATACATTGTATTTACAATTTTGCTGCTGACGAGATCATGTTTACGTATAATAACCTGCATTAGTTACACTTAAATGGGCTTCACTCAGCCTTAAGACTGAAACCAGTGCCAGACCAAGTATCTTCAAAAAACCAAACAAAAACTCCCTGTTGTGGGGGGTATATATAACGATGACACATATGATGAATATAAAAAAAAAAAGTAACCTAAGAATAAACCAAAGCACAGTTGTTACATCTAAACTGGCGTTGGAAATCATGCACATTTTTCTGAAGAGACATCCCAAGTTGCGGTGGATTGACCCTGTCTGGACGTCAGATGCCCACCAAAGCTGCTCTGTCACTCCCCAGCTGGACGCTGGAGAGAAAATATAAGGAAAGGTTCACAGGTCGAGGTAAGGACAGGGAGAGTTCACTCACCAGTTACTGTCATGGACAAAACAGACTCAACTCGGGGAAACTAATTTATTACCAATCAAATCAAGATTCTTGTATACTTAAAAATGTTGCAATATGGGGTTTTTTGCTTTCTCTGACATGTTCAGAAAGTTGGAAGGTGTAACACAAATTACAAACGTGCTATCAGCCTTTGACTTAATAAAAAAGAATCAGCAATCATTTGCTTTTCTGATCAAGTAACTTGCACAGCATGGGCAGTTGCATCAGACAAACATGTTTGATGTCTTCCATGGTCATAATCTAGACTTACTCTAAACCTGCTGGGAATTAACTTGAGGATGTGGCAAAACATTTTTTGATTCATTCTGGAAAACACAGACATGAGACAGCATCTGAGGAAAACGAAGAATGGAAGTAATCCCTATGGATAGTACACCTTTCCAGAACTCAAGCAGTAGAGTTAAATATTGGATAGAACAAATGAAAAGTGGTCTGCATAAAAGTGGGTTTGTGTCCTTACTACTGTCTTGTGGAAACCGATTCTGTCAGTTCCTTTGGGGGCCATTTAGCTCTCCTTTTGCCTGCTAAGGAAGAAGGTGCAGAACTTCTATAAATGTTTCTTTGCTAATTTAGGCCTAAACATTTTGGTTTGTTTGTTTTTTTAAAGTACTTCTCTATTGCTGAATGACCTCATATTTCACTTTTTGCTTCCACTAACGTGCAGCCAGATGAGGACAGGGTGTGGGGGATGTGATTTAAATGCAGAAGCAGTGGTATCCTGAACAACCCTGCATGCTGGGGATCAGTCCTTTCTCTTCAGCTTTCAGAACTAAGCAGCATTTATGAGATTGCACAGAATTTCAAGTATTTATGAGATCACATAAAATTTCAAGCCAGTTTAAGCCTATCATTCCTAGAGATTACTCTAGAACTAGATATTTTATTACTTTGGATCGTTACATAAGCTTTCCAGAGAATGCAGCTTGGTTTTCCCACTGTGGTTTTACTCTGGAATACTTGCCTTTTCTCTAATGAACTATTTGCAAATGTTCACTTTTCTCTTTGAAAATCTGGTTTTGCGGAAATATAAATTTTGGCTTTTATATTTTTCCACTGACTCCCTTCCTCTTCAGGGAACAATTCATTCTCCTCTTTCTGCCAAAATGCAGTGATTGGTAGCAAGGCTGGGTTTTTTTAGTGTACCTTTCTTCTTACAGCCACAGCTATGCAGCCAGATTTATAAAACTGTTAAGACAGTGAGACATTCATATTTTAATAGGAAAATAAACAACCTAAGGCTGAAGTTTTATGGCTCAGCAGAGTAAATAGCCAAACTTCTGGTTTTTTGTTATCTGTCACCTTCTTTATCCCTATGAAAACAGTATTTTTGGAGCCTGCTGGCAGAGATCATTCTTAGAAAATTATCATTGTGTTGTTGGTATTTCTTCATATCTGGGCTGACATTTCAAACATCCCATCCCATTTTCTGGAACAAGCAGACCACACCATTTTCAAAAATTAATCCAAAGAAGATGGCAATCCAAGGGAGTATTCGGTTCAAGTTCAATGTAACTGCAAAAGAAAACAGAATAAAGTTATCATGTACCATTTAAGAAGATCATAGAAATCATGTGAAAATTCATATTAATTTGTGTGTATAAGAAATCACATAAATCTGTTAATAGTCTGCATTCCAAAGACATGAATAAAATTAATATGAAAATGTGATTTTTCAGAAACTCAAAAGAATTCTATTTTATGTTTCAATAATCCATGATGATTTGTCTCAAATTGTAACACATGGATCTCGTGGATATAATACCACATATACAAAGAGATGATGGTGAGATAAGAGGTGCTTTTTTTCTTCTTTTTTTTATTTTTTTTGTTTCAGTTTCTATTAAAGTTTAAGTAAAACAGTTTTAAGCTAGAGCTATTTCAGTCACATACCTGATGCAGATTAAAAAAGAAAACAATAATGACTTCTGTAACATCAGCAGTCTCTCACACATTTTCTATACACATCATGCAGTAATAAGAAACACAAAAATGTACCTCTAATTGCCTGAGAGTTTGATATCAAGACAAACACTTTTATAAACGCAAGGCACAAAGGCGTGTAGTCGTGTTCCCAAATAACAGCTGGAATTACCAGAAGCTTTCCATAGGTGGACAAGAGCAGTGCTTTGAGAAGTAAAATGAAGTCAGACTTTTTTTTCAGCATCTCAGGTTTCATCCACCACAAGGTAATAAAAATGCCAATGAAAAATGAAGTTTGTTCTAAAAGGAAATAAGAGGAGTTGGAAAGAGAGAATGAAGTGCCAAAAATCAAGTGCAGTTCTGAATGAATTTCAGTAAAATGACGTCCTAAATACAACAGAGTCACTTTTTAAAAGCCATAGGCAAATACAAACATCCTCCATCTCCTGTGTTCATTTTAATAGCCAGGTATTACTTAAACCAATTCAGTATCATGACATTCAGAATCATTCTATCACAGATAGATTTCTGTCTGTAGGATTATAGTTGTGATTGCTGACTCCATATAGCACAGGAAGTTAAGCATAAGAACCTCTTCACTTTCACTTTTTAGCAACAGGAGAGGGGTTTTTTCAACTGTCTGTTGGGCTGTAAAACAAAATCAATACTTGTCTTCCTTGCAAAAGGTCACTAGCAATGAACCCTTTTCATCCAGCATGAGAAGGAACATCAAGGTGAAAATACCATTGAGCTACCAGAATTCTTTTGACACCACTCCTGTGATATGTTGGCATTAATACAGATGTCAAAGAAACTCCCACAATAACTGTAAAAGAGGAGTCACTACTGAAAAATGAGTTCAATATTTTTACTGACAGGTTATAAAAACCTACTTAAAACAACATTAGACAATAAAGGATTTAAGTTAACCTCTGAATGTGTAAGAAAAATACTAGTTTTAGTGTGCAAGTTTGATTTAAACACTATCATCTGAAAAAGTATAAGAAAAAAATGTTTTAACCAGCATAAAACAAAACCCCTCCCCTGCCTTCAAGTGTAGTCTTAGAGCACAGAAGTATTTACTCTATTGGTGATGACACTGGTCTGTATTTTTGTGTATTTGTTTACAAAAACAACCCAAAACAGATACAGCTTTTCCCAATTGTTTACTTTAGTAAGGCTGTATCACCTTAATGAATAAGAAACCTTGAAGTCAACATGAAATGTAGAATAAGGCTGAGCTATACATTGATCTTCAAACTATGTCAATAGATTTCAGGTGAAGATTTCTGAATATTGCCACTTTTCAGTCTCTTCATATCTAATGCTGATAACAGTCTGAACTGTAATGAGGATCAAAATAGGCATGTGCATTAAATACAGGCTAATTTGAAAGTATGTAATTGTGTAACCATACTGGGTTGGACATCACATCCATTCTGTATCAATTTTTGCAGCATGGGCTTGAAGTTCTTCAATGCTTAAAGAGTAGATAATACATTTCACCAATCTTACCTAAAGAAGCTATGCCAAACATTCTATAAAAATCCCATTCTTTGGCATATCTGATTAAGTCATCAGGATCTGTATTTTGGCTTGAATCCTGTAGCTGCAACCACCTGAGATAAGCTTCACAGAGCAAACAAAATACACAAAGCTTCCCATGAATCTGGTAAATGAAAGAATAATAACAGTATTAGTATTAAATCAGCATAAATTAAAGCATTAGTATGGAATCAGTATTTAAAATACATTTCAACACCTCTACACAAATGAAGTCTGTAGGTGTATTATTTTTCTTTAGAATATAAGCAAAATTACTTCTGTTGAGCCACTAGTTTAGCACATCATCCTTTTAACATCTGTTAACATGATAGTCAAATTACAACATGTACGGAACTGCATGAACTGTACAGAAGAAGGTATATAACTGTGGTTTCTAAGGCCTGATCCATACTATTTTAGAATTGGGAAGGCTGTTCAGCTAGGAATGAAAAACCAAAATTGTGCCATGGCTAGCAGAATTATACTATCTAAAGTTTCAGTTTAAGGGCAACTACTCCATTCAGCACACTGGTGCAGTACCCTTGTTTCTCTTTTTCCCTGGGACAATCTCCATTAGAAGAAACTGGTAGTGTAGTTATACCAAAATATTTCTTAGTTCATAGAAGGGTGAGGCATCAATAATAAAGGGAGCAATATAACCAAACAAAACTTTAAAATATCCTGTGAAGTGACTGCAAAAATTATGTTGTGAGGGCCAATAGTTAGCTTGTTTCCACATTAAACAGTCTATAAGACAGTGCATATAAAAGGTGATTTCTTATTTTATACAGAATTAAATAAGCCATAACAATTTCTGTGCATGGATTCTACTTTTTCCATCAGAGGCAAGTTACGCCAACTGCACATACATGCACAGGTTTTGCCAGTTTAAAATTCGACTCAATTTATTTGAATAGATGAAATTTTCACAGACAGAATCCTCACAGAAGAACATCATTACCAGTCTCCAGAAGCACCGAATTAATGAAAAATATTTAGTCAGATTTATGCTTGAAAGATGAGGCAAGTGTATTTATCGACACTGCTTAAACTGGACTGGCTAAGATGTACCAACATGAACACACCATACACTCATGATTACAGATCTTGCTCTAGATTAGCTTCCCTCTCCTGGGAAATCAGTCCTTACAGTAAAACTGTGCAATACTAAAAAGCTCCACCTCTACACTCCAGCCTAGCCAGCTCAACTACGTAATTCTGCATCAACAACACTTCAAGTGAAAGCCACCATCTTTTGTTCTGGCTTTGAGGGTATGGCTAATTATGCAGGAAGAAACTTATGAGAAATTAGTACAGTAGGTTTAACTGGCATGGTATTGTTAATTTGGTATGTTATACTCCTATTGCTCATTTCAAAAGGAATTGTTTCCAACAGAAATTTAATTTGGAAATTAATTTGCAATTAGATCTTTCTCTTACAGTGTAATTTAGCACATTATTGTTTTAACATCAATTAACATGATAGGCAGATTAGAGAGCGTAGAAAACTGCACAAACAGTTCTTTGCAGTTCCTTCTCTTTAACATGTAAGATGACTGTGTATTTTCTGGTACTGTGGCATCACTTCTGTGAAGACAGAAGCTGTCTTAGTAGCAGGGGGAGTTTGAGATTCCATGTGGTCTGTTCATGATATAACTGGTTCAGCTTGCTGAAATCTGTGTAAGGGCAGGAGATGAATGAGTCTCTAAAGTTCTACAAGTATTATAATCAATTTACCAAACCTAACTATATTTTTAAGAAAAAAAGTCACAAGGTAGGGACATAGCAACTTACATTTATCTTTGTATTGAAAAGAATGTGCCTGTATGCTTGTGCTTTACATAAAACAGCATTAATCAAGATGATAACAGGATCATACTCAATGTATTTATCCACAGGTTTCTGGCAGGATTTCTGAAAGTCACAAAATAAGAAGAATTAGGGGAAAAAAATAAAAGGAAGAGTTTATGAAGTTTTCCTCTAATCTTAGTACAACTGGATAAATACAAACTAGCAATTCAATTATTATTAGTTTTTCCCTAATGTCATCTTCATTTTCAATACAGTTTATACCCATCCAGAAAAATTGCTTCTCCTCCCTTGGCACTACAGTTGACACACATGCTTCCCTTATAAAATAGAAAGATTTATTATTGATTTTTACAGGCTTTGGATTAAGATCAATAATGAACTATGCAGGAATGGACTTCGTTATCATTTTATGCTCCACAAATGCAAAAAACCAAACTACTTTCCCAAGATTCAACAAATGCACCAGCATCATGGTAAAGGTTAACAGACCATGGCTCATCTACTGGGTGTTTTATTTGTGTTATTTTGGGTATATTTTAGAAAGAAAATTAGTTTCTTTTCTCATTTCCTTCTTTTCAGAGATGCTTTATCCTCCTATCCTACCTTTTTCTTTCTTTCAAGGAGAAGGTAAACATTTTGTGCTGTTGCATTGTTCTTCCATACTGTTAAATTTTCTGAATGTTTCAACCAGTTTTCCATCACTGAGCAAACACTTATATATTCAGAATACTGATAATGTAGCTTTCACACAGATCTACAGCCAAAGAGTCAGTTGCCACTAAACAGTGGTAGGACATCACACCATCACTTCTCCAACACAGCTGCTGGTTCCTGCTGTGTCTGCTGGAGAGTTTATTTCACCCAGATCTCTAGGAACTGTTGTCATCAATCCCCTCCAGTTAATTGATTTAGTTGCAGGGCTGATCACTCCTTGATTTGGGTTCGAGCTAGTAAAAGGCTGTTATACTGTGAGCAGGAGGGTTAAATAGCAATCTTACAAAATACTCATCTAGCAGACCTGAGGGGGAAAAAACTTCTGGCAGAGAACTGAGGAGCAGCAGAGGAGCAGCAGAGGAGCAGCAGCCACCGCTTCAGCTCAAACAAGTGCACTTGCAGAAGAGTGCTCTCCTGCAGGTCAGCGTTCTCCTGCTGCTAATCCTCCACTCTGGCTACTTGTTTCTTTCACGATGTCCTCAGCTAATCTTGGTCCCCTGGCCTTCACATTAGCTGCCATGCTGAGAACACAACAGTCATAGAAATTGTCTCTATTTCCATTTTAGTTAGTGCATGGTGGTGCACTACCAGAAGAGAAATGTTGGCACACCACTTTCTGAAATGCTGGAACAGTCAAAAATGCAGCATCAGACAACACACACCTACAGAAAAACTCCCAGGAAAGAACATAAAGGTTTTTCAATTTTATAGAGATTCATTGTGTCTGTCATACAAAAACCAATTAAGTACCACACCACTACTCACTCAGCCTGCAACGGGATGAGGAGGAGACTCAGAAAAAGGTAAAACCCATGGGTTGTGAAAAGAACAGTTAATAATTGAAATACAGTAAAATATAATAATAATAGTAATGAAATGGAAGATAATAACAGAAAGAGAGATAAAGCCCAAGAGAATCAAGTGCTCAGTTTCTCACCAGCCACTGCCCTACATCCATCCCATCCCAGAGCAGTGATCGTCCCCTCCTGGCCAATTCCCCCCAGTTTATTTACTGGGCATGACACTCTATGGGGTATGGAATATCCCTTTGGCCAGTTTGGGTCAGCTGTCCTGCCTGTGCTTCCTCCTAGCTTCTTGTGCACCTGCTGGCTGGCACTGCATGGGAAACTGAAAAGTCCTTCACTTGGGATAAGCATTAATAGCAACAACTAAAACATCAGTGTGTTATCAACACTATTCTCATACTGAATCCAAAACACGGCACTGTACCAGCTACTAGGCATAAAATTAAACCAGCCAAAACTAGGACAGTGTCCAAAGTTAACATTCTCTTGCTATTTAACAGAATTATTTTTGTAGAATCTGAGAATGCAAAATTTCACCAGCAAATTGACTCAAAAGTCCAACATCAATGTCAAGAAAAAGTCAAACAAATGCATAAACTGAAGATTGTCTAGGGAATGCTGCAATCTCTAATCAGTGTTTCTTGGTCCAGCTCAAGGAAAAACTCAATTCATTTGGATAAGAAAACACTGTGTATGACAGTACACAAGTTAGAGGTAATGAATTTAAAAACTCACTGAATTAAACAAGGGTTTGATAGGTCTAAAATTAAAGCGAGATGGAAGAAAGGACATTAACACAAGACTACAGTTACAGGATTTAATAGAGTGAAAAATAAATTGCTACTTTAATTAGAGGCTTCATTTCTTTCTACTGGGAAATCATGAACAGATATTCCTATAGTTGGTAATTTGCATATGTCAAATCTCTGGGTTGATGTAGCACTGGACAACTGTAATTTTTTTTTTAATAGGTTTATTCCCACAAGCACTGACCGAGTCCATACCAAATAAGATTATTCAACACAATGGGTGTCATAAGGTCAGATGAAGGATATCCTACATACCCCAAGTTTTATCATGCTCTCAAATTCTCCTACAACAGAACATTTTTTAACCAGGACCAAAAATCTTTCTGAGTAAAGAATGGTATTTTCAATAGGAGGATGCCAATCAAACACTGATAAAAAAATTTGCAGTTAAGAGGTACTGAAAAATTTTCACTGACAGCTGACATGAATTTTAGACAATGAAAATTTATCAGACCATCTGGCCAGGCAAAACCAACAATAGAGAAATTTACTGCAGATATATAAGGAGACTGCTACAAATGAATACACAAATAGTGGTGTCTTCTGCACCAGAGCTTCTGGCAGCCTTATACCGAATCTTCTGCAGCTGTGAAAATGATGTTAAATTTAGTATTTCTGTCTTCTAGAGCTAGATGAGAGCCCTATTCTTAATATATCTTATATTCCTAATATACTTTTTTTCTATCTGAGTCTCTGTTGCAAGAGGGAAAAGTCCTCTGTGCTTATCCAGCCAGTGACCTAGCCAGCATGAGCTCATCCAGGGATTTGTGAGACCTACAAACCACCCTTCCTGCAAAAGACTCATGTGTGCACTGCTACAGACACTGGATGACGGTTGCTATACTCTTAGTATACTACAGAATTAATATGCCCTTTAGGAAGAATTTTTTGCATACCTGGGTTTTTCATTATTTTTTCCAGCTATACAACTAAAACATCTGACACCAACCTTAAATGCCTAGGAAAGAAACCTGTGACTGAAGCCTGACTTCAGCACAATCAGTGCAAGCAAGGATTGATGCCATTTAAGTACACATCTGTTTCGCTAGATAGTTTCAGCTAGTTAAAGGGATGGAAGTTTGTGGACACTGATAATCACTGACACTTCCAGAGAAGATTGGTATGAGCAGCTCAGCTATGGAGAACTGCTTGCTTTTTAGTCAGGTAGCTCAGCATGAGCTACAATACTGGTGCTCACGTCTCGTCCCCCACTGCTGTTCTGCACAGCTGCAGGCAGTGGCCTGGGCAGCATGAGTGAAGAAGGCAAGTCCTTAAGAAACTTGAGCTTTTTCATCTTCTTAGGACTTTCTCAAAGATGTGCCTCAGTTATCACATCCAGTTCTAAAGCGATAAAAAGAACTGGATTTCTCTATGCTTTTAGCCATTTTTCAACTGCTGCCTTAAATATGTAATTGACATCAGAAACAAGTACTTGGTATTTTTTCTTGAAAAAAAAATAGACTCTAGTTTGATTAAAAGATACTTAAAGATTACGTTGCAGAAGAAAAAAGTCAAGCTTCACACCATAAATTCTATTTACACATCTTCTTCTGATCTGATAAATTTAAGGAAAATTACAAATGTTTGATACTGACATACGAAAGTCCAACAGATACTGTGCTCTCTTAAAAAAGGATGTTGAAAGTATATCAATATTCTAGCAAATTTAAATGGATACTACTTTAGGAACTGTTTGACTAATCAAATATTTAGGAAGATCTGACTATGCTTGTCTGTTGTTTTAAAAAAAATCTTCCATTTTCGTAACTTAGAAGTTTGCTTTGTTATCTTAAAAAAATTTAAAAACCATTAGCAAGGGCAGATTAAAGAAAAAAAGAAATCTTCAAAAGTCAATAAAACCATCTTCTTCATAGAGTAGTTTATCAGATACTTTTTTATCAAAGCAATCCAAAACATTTTAAAAAAGTAACATACATTTTAACATCTCAGTTGTATTCAATATGACTTAAAAATAGTACTGATATGTCAATTCAAGCCGCATGTTTATCAGCCTTTTATAAAACACTACTCAAAAGATATCTCTTACTTTGTTCATCAAAGATACTCAACTTGTGTACAACAACTTTGAAACAGTGTTCACAAATGTGTGCCCAATACAATACAGTGTACAAATATTTGAGGAAACACCTTCTGTCTCTGAACAATAAAGTTCCTAAAGTATATGAACATGACTTTTTTGGAGTAATCTCTCCAACATTAAAACATCACTTATTTTTAAATAAAAATATTTCAGGATGGGGTTTGTGGAAACTAAGATAATTCTTGAACAGGAAGCCATAGGACATGACAGAAAGTAAAAGTACACACTGAAGAATAAAGCTTCATCCTGATTTAAAAATACCATGAAAAGCACATCAGGAATACATTTGCAAATCTCTGGGCATCAGAAATATCAACGAAACAGTCTCATGATAGTATTCCTTTCCCCAGGGTTTGGAGTTTGGCAAAATTAAACTACAATTTTTTGCTGGACTACATATACAGCAAATTGTAACAACATTTACATAGATTCCACATGAATTCCACGGGTCAATTTACATAGGTTCATCGGGCAAATTACCAGACTCTTGTGAGAGTGCCCTTAATGCCAATTGCACCCTTAAATAATAAAACACATTAGCTGTGCTGCTTTCAGGAACGGACTCTTTATTAGAGATGCAGCCAAGTGTCATAATAGACTGAAAAACATAAGAGCCCAGTTTCAGATGCATTCCATTTTGGAAAATAAATTAAAAAGACTAGTTTATAATTTTTCTCTGTATAATATATTTTCTAGTAGTGAGCTGGTCTGTAAATAGAGTTCTGTAAAATTAGCACATGTTATTTTCCAGGATGATTTTTGTACTCTTGACAGATTCTTTACCATACCACATAAATGCTTTGCATTCATAGCATTTGGTCACTCTGCCTTGCTGCAATAAAAGAGCTTTTCAATTATTTTTTAATTGCAGAAAAGCTAAATGAAGTGTGCACTGCTCATGCAATTTGGCTTTCTTATTACAAAACACAAGGGGGATCCTGACTGAGATCTACATATTGCAATGAGTAATTTATTTTCCTTTGTTATGGTCTGGAACATTTATAACATTTTATTTTTAAACACAACAACATATATGAAATTGAAAACCAGATTTTAAAAATGTTTGCATGTTTTTCCTTTTATTTTTGAATAAGTGAAGTTTTCTAATTTCTTTCTATATTCATTGCAGTTCACAGAATTTATTCCAGGTTAGCCAAATGTGTTCCCAGCCCCCACCCCAGCATTATTACTGTAGTAGCAGTGTTATTTGAACAGTATTTTTTTCTTACTGTTCTTAATGGTTGGTTTGGAACACATTCAGTGAAGATTTGCTGTGTTATTTACAGATCAATTAAATTTTAAGGATATCAAAATAATTAACAAAAACTTTCTCCACAAAGAGCAACCTAGGCTTACTGTCACCATCACTTCTCGCTCAGAATAGGGAACACATCAGTACGTTCACAGATTAGGACTAAACCCAGACAGACCCACAAGAAGCAAAGTAACTCCCAAACATCACCTCCCCTGGAGGCAATCCTAACACACCCACACATTCCCACCCCATCCCCCTGTGGCTCCCCAGTTACCCCACTGAACAAAAAGCACATTGCAGAGGTCCATCTGTCTCTTGTAATGGTACTTCCACAGCAAAGCATATGCAGGATGAGAAAATGGTTCATCCACTAAATAGAAATCTCGAGCAAGAAGGAATGTGCAATGCCAGAGGTCTGGGCTAGGCTTCAGCTGAAAATGGTCTTAATTAAATGAAACAGATTTTAAAAGAAGTTACAGAACTTGAGGAATTTGTGGCAGTTAGCCACCTTGCAGAGTTACTAAGAAAATATATCACCTTTCCAACCCAAGTGTCATTGTACTGTGTGGACTTTTATGTTTTACAGAGGAAAGTTTCTTTAGTGTCTTCAGCATCCATTGCAAATGTATTCCCAGGGTGTATAATAACACTTGTGAGGTCTTTACTGCTTGCCCACATTAAAATTACAATACAGAGTTCAAAGAAACTTTTAATTATATTAAGAGCAATAAAAAATGCTGCGGGAACTGAACTAAAGCAACATTAGGCTGAATTTCCAAAACTGTACTCTAAAATTGTGGGCTGGAAGAACATGTTCCTTAATGGAAACTTTTAGTATTTGCCTCTGGAAAAAATTCATTCTTCCCTTCAACAAATTAATAACAGAATATAAAATCGTGGTATTTTGCTTAGGCATTCAAATTTAAATCTTCCACCTCAAAATTGCACCCAGATCAGGTTAAACACATCCTAAAATAAATGTAGGGCTGGATAGAAGTTGCTGTTGGGAGAACTTAGCTTCTTCAACCTTGAGATAATCTTCCAAAAAGTGTTCAATGACAGGGTTGTTCTGAGAATGGCAAAGACCTTTCAGATGCAGATTTATTAATGTATCAAGGATAACTTTAAAATAGTATTGGGGAAAGTCTGTAGGTCAGTATGAAATAGTGATGATCTTGACAATGTTCTGCTTGTTCCCAATTTTCTGGGACCCTCTATTTTACTTACCATATGGAACAAATGTTGGGTTGTTGTCTGTTTTATTCCTTAAAGTGTCAGTATTTCCAGGTACTACTTGAAATGGGAATGAAACACAAGTGCTTTTTAATTTAAAAAAAAAAAAATTATCTAGATGATGCCCATTGGCCTCACTTTGAGTATCAACATACAATCTTTCTGTGAATTTTTCACTACTTCTCTCTTAATGCCACAGTGGAGTAGCAGTGCTCAATGCTCTCACTCCACAAAGACAGATGAAAAATGTTCTCAGGCTGAGTGATTACACCTTCTAATGTCACTTCAGACCTTCAATTTTTCTTGAATACCTTCAGCTTTTCTTAAGTTTTTAGAGACCTACACTAAGTTTTATACATAACTGATATAAATGATGTTTCACACTGATAAGTGGGATCTTCATATATTTTTAAGTGAAGACTTCTAAGCTATCATTATTTTCAGGTTTCATCACCAAGAAGATTCATAACATGGACACACTCATTATATCATGTCTCAGGACATATCACTGCTCATGAAAGTCTGTGAAGGGTATCAAATGAGATTCGGTACTTGACTATTTTTTGTTGTCAGCAGCATGATGATGAACAACTTTCCAGGTCTCTGGCCAGAGCATGGAACAGAATGCCTGCAGAGAGCTTGTACAGTGACAAAACTATTCTTGCAGATTAAAAGGAAAAAGTAAACCAAGCATTGCTCTATTAGAAACCACGAGGTCTTGGTAGCTGGAGACAACAGTAGGGCTTTCCTGCTGTATGCAGATAAAACTGAAGTCACATCAGTTCACCTGAAAGAATCTTTTGATCTTGGCAATCTTTTAACATTCTCATCTACACTTTATATATCCTGAGCTAACATGTCTCCTGCTCTCCAGAAGCACCTCCTGGGTGGCCAGAAATTGAGGGAAAGCTTTGACGTGATATGACATGCACCACATAAGAGCAACTAGAAGTGAAACGGAACCATGACAACCCACAACACAGCCAGAGGAAACAGACTGGTATGAGTAAGTGAAAAATGGTACAGATCTGGGACTGCAGGGAGAAAGGTGGACAGAATTCCAGGTTGCTAGGAATGTGTGATTCTTTGCTCTTTCTTTTACTCAGTTCTTTACTCTTTTTATATGAGTTTGGCATTTGTGATGAATACAGCAACTGGGACTTAAGTCTTTGATTCTCCACAGCATGCCACAGCTCCAAAAGACCAGGATCTTTGGTCCTCAAATGGTTAAACACTGAGGGGAACGAGTGCCATCTACTGGCTCCCAGGTTCCCTTAGATCTGCTTATAATCACCAGATTAATAAGCAATGAGAAAGTCGCAGACTTCAATGAGGTCTCCCCTCAGCCTCCTCTTCTCCAGGCTTGAACACACCAAGTGACCTTAGCTGCTCCTCATACAGCTTCCCCTCTACATCCTTCATCAACTTTGTAGTCCTCCTTTAGATGCTCTCCAACAGCTTTACATCTTTCTTATATTGTTTTTCCCAAAACTGCTCCCAGCACTGGAGGTGAGGCCGCCCCAGTGCAGAGCAGAGCAGGACAATCCCCTCCCTTGCCTGGCTGCCGATGCTGTGCCTGATGCATCCCAGGGCATGGTTGGCCTTCCTGGCTGCCAGGCCACTGCTGGCTCATGTTCAACTTGCCATCGACCAGGACCCCCAGGTCCCTTTGAATAATCATCACTCAGACCCTGACATTCAGGTCCAGTGGCATGGGAGCTGTGTTCCACCATGGAGCCATGCTCAGATCCGCCCTTCAGCGAGAGCCAGGCCAAGCGCCCGCAGCAGCAGACGCCCTGCAGTGCCCTGTACAGGAGCACACATGCCAGTCGGGACAGCTCTGCCACACAGGCACACTCAGGGAATGGGAGAAAATGACACTGGGAAGCAGAGCAGATGGAAAACCTACAGAATCACAGAACGGGTCAGGCTGGAAGGGACCACAGGGGGTGATCTGATCCAACCTCCCTGCTCAAGCAGGGTCATCCTAGAGCGCCAGGCACAGGATTGTGTCCAGATGGTTCTTGAACATCTCCAGTGAGGGAGACTCCACAACCTCTCTGGACAATCTGTTCCAGTGCTCAGTCACCTGCTTTTCACAACAGTGAAGAAGTTCTTCCACATATCCAGGTGGAACTTCCTGTGCATCAGTTTTTGCCCATTGCCTCTTGTCCTATTGCTTGGCACCACTGAACACAGCCTGGCTCCATCCTCATGGCACCCTCCCTTTAGATATTTACGCACATAAATAAGGTTCCCTCTCAGCCATCTCTTCTCGAGGCTGAGCGGGCCCGCGTCCCTCAGCCTTTGCTCCTCAGACACCGGGATTCAGGGAAAGCGGACACAACGCGGGGCACGGCCCGCGCCCGGCAGCAGGGGGCGCTCCATCGGGCCCGCGTGCCACCGGGCCCGCCACCACGTGCCGCGCGCCGCCACTGCCGCCCGCTGACGTCAAAGCTTCCCACGTGCATTCCTCGCCTCCCCCAGCCCCTGCCGCCGCCCCGACTCACGCAGATGGAGATGCGGAGCACCCCGCGCTGGTAGTCCCGGTACAGCTCCGTCGCCTCCCCGTTGCACTCGATGCAGCGGTAGGCGCCGAGCGCCGCCATGGCGCGCGGGAGCACGCCCCGACCCTGTCCGCGCTTCCAAACCGCCTCCTCGTTTCCGCGTTCGGGAGTGGCGCCGAGTCGGACCGCGCCGCGCTGCATCCCGGGAACTGTGGTTTTCTTGTTGCCGCCGTACGCCGGGCTGCGCCCGTGGGAAACTCCATGTCCCAGGGGGCAGTGCGGCGGCGGCCCCCGTGGGAGGGGCGGCGGTGGCGCCCCGTGTTCCCGGGCGAGGCGGCGCGCATGCGCGCTGGGAAGATGGCACCTGCCGGCGGGCTGGCGCGGGGGCTGTGGGCGCTGCTGGCCGGGCTGGCCCTGCTGGCCCGGGCCGCGCTCGCCCTCACCGAGCGCTACCCGGCGCTGTCCCTGCTCCAGCAGGAGCGGCACAGGCAGCGCCACGGCCCCGCGGGGGAGTGGGCGGAGCAGTACTCGGCCGAGTGCGGTGAGTCGGGGGCGTCGCCGCGGGGAGCGCCCGGAGCCCCGGGGCGGCGGTGACGAGGCCACTGGAGCGGCGGCGGTGGCGGGGGGCGGCCCGGGCGGTGCGGGCTGCGGCGGCCCCTCGGCTGTGCACGGCTCGGCTGACTCACAGCGAGGCATCTCGTGTGTGAGTGCACCGCCGAGCCGAGCCGAGCCGCGCCGAGCCGCGCCGTTGTGTGGCGCCGAGCCACAGAGGCTGTGGCAGCGAGCCGAGGAAAAACTCTCACCCCTGGGACGGGCAAGCCTCGGGTATCACACGGGAGGATCCCTGCTCCGAGCCCAGCAGCTGGATTCTGCCTGCTTTTTAATTCCTGCATTCAGTGGTGTGGGGATGTGCCAGCACCCCGCGCTCATGTTACTGAGTTTCTCAGTACAAGATAAGGAGCTGCTGGACAGGGTCCAGGGGTGTGGAACATTTCTCACGGAGAGAGACTGTGGGAGCTGGACCTGTTTAGTCTAATGTAAAGGAGACTGAGAGGGAATCTCGTTAAGGTATATAAATGTCTCAAGGGATGGTGCCAGACTTTTTGGTGATGCCCAGAGACAGGACAAGGAGCAATGGCCATAAACTAAAACACAAGAAATTCCACTTTAACTTGAGGAAGAGCTTCTTTATGTTGAGGATGCCAGAGCACTTGAACAGGCTGCCCAGGGAACTTGTGGATTTTCCCTATCTGGAGACATTCAAACCCACCTGGATGTGTTTCTGTGTCACCTGCTCGAGGTGACCCTGCAGGAGGGTTGGACTGAATGATCTCCATAGGTCTCTTCCAACCCTATCAGTTCTGTGTTTCAGTGAGTGGGATGTGGCTTGATTTAATTTCAGCTGTATTTCAAATGTATTTTGCTGATGAACTGGATGCTTCTCTTCATGAGTGCCAAGTTTGGGTAGCAGATCTTCTGCTATTATTCAGGTTAATTGATGTCTTGTAATACTTGTAATACAGGCATAGTTAAAACTATTTTTATGTGTTTTAGTATCTTTTGTATCTGGATCATGTGGTTTAATCGGTTACAATTGTTGATCTTGAGCATGGTGTGAATGGGCCATACAAAAATGCCAGTCTGAATCACAATGTACACATAATACAGATGAAGAAAAAGGTTTATCAATTGCTTGGAATGTGACACTAAATTATATGTGAGAGAATAACCAATGATGTGTCATGACTTCTTAGCTGTCAGCATGGGTTTGTGATTTTTTTTCCACCCTTTATTTCATAAAGCCTATGGTCATATCAACAATTCCCATAGTCCCTAACAACTAATATAAAACTAGTATTATCCACTTGAAAAACAGACTTCGAGGAAATAACTTTTTATGAGTTTCCTACACCTGTGTTTTTGCTTTCCCCTCTCCCCCATGTATGTGCTATTGTCTTCACATTATAAAGTTATTTGGTTTGTTTTTATCATCTTTGTGTGTGTGTGTATATGTGTGTGACTCAGATGGCTGAGAGCCATAGTACGTAAACATGAAATCAGACTGTGAAAGTTATCTCAGGTAACCGTTGCTACTAATTATTCAAACTTAAGGATAAAACAAGAAGACTTTCACCCGTGTTGAGATAAAAATCTGTATACCCTACAAGTTAATAAATGGCAAAGCACTTGATTACATCTGCTACTAGACCTGACATGAATGATTGACTCAAGGTACTCCTTCAGAGGCAGATTTGCAAGATTAGCTTTTAATTTAATGGTGGATGTTGTTTCAAACAAACCAGTGTAACCAGGATTGATACAAGGAATTCTGCTTACATCATCAGGTATCTCAGGTACCTTGCATGCACTGATAATAAGATAGCCCTTAGTTACAGAGCAACATACCTTGAAATAGCTGTATATCAATTCACTCCTTGCTGTTTAAGTGTTAGGACTAAATGAATTGCCAGTTGAAAAATTCCCTTAAGCTCTTGGCCTGTATTTTAGTGCAGCTCACACAGATGCTGAGATTTTTTTGTCTCAAATAGTTTTCCCTGTAGCCTACTGCAAAGTCCAAAGTACTTTCTCTGGTTGGTGTTTCTAGGTTTTCATGAAGTTGTTAATGTGGTTTTGATTGTGTCTGACTTGCAGACAAAGGCAGATCCATTTTTCCCTATGAGTGACGCAGTTTGTTGCCCCAAGAACTGCAAGATGTGAGGGGGCCTTTCCCTGCTGTAGCTTGTATCAAGCCTGTGGCTTGGCTGTCTCATTCCCTACCACCTTATGAAAAATTCCATCACTAAATCCTTGCTGTTGTGGAGAAAATTATTCTGGAGGTAGACCATGCCTGCACCTCTTTGTTTTGGTTTCTAAAGTGAAAGTTCCTCAGTGAGTCTGCAGCCAAAACTCTTAAGTCACTGATTGACGAGCACCAACAGGAACAAGTAATCTGTTAATAACACTGCCATAGCACAGGAGGGTTTGGCCAATGTGAAGAACAAAGGGCAGTGATGAAACCTCATGCTGGCAACACTCTTTTGGAAACTTATGAGTGGTTTGCCACTGTTCTCACAGGACTGACTTTAAACTTTGACCTTCTGCTTTTTACCACTCTTGCCTTTGTTGTAAAACTTCTCCCACTGGTTATCATTTATGGCCCAACTTAGATCCAAGTTGCTATTTACAGGGAATGACTCTAGATGCTACTTTGACTTCTCTTTATAAGAAGACTGTTTCTTTTTCTCTTCTAGCTCTGTGCTTTTGAGAGATAGGGAACTAACTGACTGCAATCCTAAAGAAGTCAAAATATAAAAGCACACCCTGCCCCCTAGCCTTTCAAACTTAGCATCAAGCTTAGATTTACAAACATTAAGGGAGATGATAAAATTTGGTATTTGTGGCGTGGATTCAAGGAGATAGTACTGTATATTTTCTTTCTCTTGTTTACTCTTGAACTATTTAAAGAAGATAGAAGCTTTAGGATCCAAAGATTCAAAAGTTAACAATTCAGTTGGAATAGCAACTAAAAGCATTATGTAGGGGAAGTAGTGGCTTCTGTAGTCTATCAGTCTGAGGGGGTGTTGTTGATTATTATTATTACTTGTTTATTTGTTTGATATCTTAAGCTTTTTCTCTGCTATACCAACAAGCTGTGGTTGACTTTTTGTATAAATGACTCAGTCTTACGCTTTTTGTAATGACATTCTTAGTAGTATAACTTTGTATATGTTCAGTCAATTACCGTTCACTATTCTAACTGTTTTTCAGTCTTTATACCTCCATTTCCTGCAGCTTTTTCCCTACCTCTCTATGGTCAATTCCATTTATTTTCCTCTCTGGGATTGGAATGATAATTTTATCTGTTATTTCTTGGGTGAGAGAATGGAATCATAATGCTGAAAGGGGACATGCCTACCCCAAGCTTTTGTTATTTGCTTCCAGCTTCCTCCTTTTTTAACTCTGCCCCATTTTTTAGCACCTCTTTTTATTTATCTGTTTTTAGTCAAAAGCATACGTAGGGATAAAACTAATTATATAAAAGCTGTGGTGTCAGCTATTGCTTCCCTGGCTGTGTGGGTGTAGTGCTATGGGCAGAAAGCACTTCATGAAAGTTCTGCCCTGTGGGATGCCCAGTGGGGAAGCTGTTCAGCCAAACGTGATGAAATGTGAGATGTGCTAATAGAACATATATGTAACTCTACGAGTTCCTAAAGGTATTTTCTCTCTTTTCTCCCAGATTCATCATTTTTGCACTTCCATGAATCGGATTGTGACATAGGAGGGTCATCATCTTGTGAATCTATGCTTTCCCTGAACACAGAAAAAATTCTGGTATGTTATCAAGAATATAAGGTACAAAACAATTTTAATAGATTGTTGAAGCTGCAGATCACTTCAGCTGCATAACCACTTAGAATGAAGTTCAGGGAAATATCTGCAAATAGAATCTATTAATCAGTAGGCATAACTGCCTGGAAGGCTCAAGTATGAATAAACTCAAGTTGCTCATAAAAGTATTACATTGTAGTAATCCACCATGAGTCTCTAGGGCTGTCAACTGATTGAAGTTGATGTTGTCACTGAGAGCTAACCTTCACCTCAATTAATCAACCAATTCATTTTTTGGTTTTAGGGGTGCAGGGGCTATGCCTGAAAAATGGGGAGGTGCTTTAGTTTCTACCCAGAGTAACTTCCTGAAGTTTACCACAAAACGTATGTAGAAGTAGGAGTAATGACTTCTAGTCACTACAGAAGTAACATTGTGCAAAGATGAGAGTTAGAGGCTTCAGACCATATTTCACTAAATGTAATACAGATGTGGCATGTGAGGAATATTCTAACAAAAGAAGAGTATATTTTGGTAGAGAGGCTTCAAGAGGATTATTTTGGAATTTGGGTTTTCTACTCTTAGCCTTTTGATCTTGAACAAATATACATCAGAACACAGGTTTGATGTTATATCTTCAGTCCAGTATAGTACAGGTGTTAAAAATCTTCAAATAATTTCCATGTGAATATTCAAAGAAGCCTTGGCAAATTTTTAGAAATTATTGGCTATGAGGGAGTGTGGAAGCAATATTAAAACCGGAAGCAACTTCTCCAAAGGTGACACTCGGAATTAAAACTACTATCCTGCAAATCCACTAAGCCAGTTATTTAACTTCAATATTCTCCTTAGACTTCATCATATATTGGTCAGAAGATCTGTCTAGTCTAGTCCCACAGTACCAGTTCTTTCTAACAGAGTGAAATGTGTATTTGTTGGTAAGAAATTTCCCTGTTTCAAACAAAAAAAAAAAGGTTGTTTTAAAGAAAGCAACAAGCAACAATTAAACCTGTTGGGATATGGTGCTATGCTGAAAATTCTCCTGTTTCTTGAAGGCAGAATGACTGACAGTTTTGTGCACATAGAGTTGCAGGATGTTTAACCTATACCTGAATTAAGAGTTTGTTGAGGAAGTGTGAAACCACTTTCTCTGCCACCCCAACTGTTCTGTTACTCTGTAATGACAAAACAGGTGAGGTAGTGGTACTTCTCTTGCTGCCACATGCAGCTCAGTAATCCATAGGAAGTTATTGTAATGTATTGTAAAATTCTTTGCCTTGTGGCTTATTTTCTAATACCCAGTGTGGAATCTTGCTGTATCTTTGTCTGCAGACAAAGATGTGTAGGCCTCTTTTTGTAAATCCACCAAGGAATAGATTGTCCTTTAGTAAAAATGTTGTGGTGTTTTTCCTAATGTTAAGACAATTATAGAAGAATAATGTTTTGCAGAGTTAAGTGTTAAAGGTCATTTTCTGAAGTAGATTTTCTGGAACTTACACGAAGGCCATTGATGATATAAAAAGGCTGTGTTTGTAGATGCATATGGATTGCAATGGACATTTTGTTTTCTTATTGTTATACCTCTTGAACCCTGCTCATTTTTGTGCTGTTTTTTAATGACTTTTCTCTATAAGGGAAATAACAGCCGCACTCAGTTACTGTGGAAGTGCAGATATAGGTGGAGTAACAATTTTCAGAGTGTTATGGTAGAATGTAAAGCTCATACATCATCTTTAATTGCAGCTAAGAAAAAAAAGGCTTGTAAAATCCATTTGGTAATCATTCATGCCCTCCAAAATACTCAAGTTCTCTGAGCAGACCAAATATTATCCTCATCATTAGACATACAGGGCAAAAACTGTGCTGTGGGATTTGACCATTTTGCTTTTGCACCTTGCAGACAAATAAAATGTCCATGTCATTGAAACAAGTATTGTGGCTACTTTTGATTGGACAGGCAAAACAACCTGAAAGGAGGACAGTAGAGGAAATGAGGTGTTTAGTTGAATTGGAAGAAGAGAACTGAATGGAGAGAGATGTTAATTTTTCCCCCTTCTTATTTCCTAAAGCAGTTTGAAAGACCTGTTAATTTAAATGAACATTTTGTATTTTTCTAACATAAACTACTCTGGTAGGCTTACAGCTGTCTATGGAAAATACTTGTGAAAATAAAGAGCTGTGTGTCCCTACATTTCTGAAGGGTTTGTCTTTGACAGTATTGGTTTCTATAGGTGCATCATTTAAGGAACAGACATCCTAGATAAGGCTACAATCTGAACAAAGTGTAGAACTGATAGAATGTCATTGTTAAAAGGACAGGCTCTTTAGTATGGCATTGTGAAGTTAAACTTTCCTATATTGATGGAGTGATATTCTATTCAGTGTTTATTTTCAGTGTTTTACTCTTCTGCAGTAACCTTCCCTTTGCAGGAGACAAAGGAATAATTATAGGGTCAAGAGTATAATCTTTCATATGAAGTAAGGTGTCTTAAAAAGACTTAAAAACTTCACCTTCAGCAAGTGCAGTACAGAAACATCAGTTCCTGGTAAAATGCTGACAATGTTCTTTCTGAATCTTGGTTACCCTTATGTTAGAGCAGAAAACAGCAGCATCTGACTAAAGAGAAGCTTTTCTCCCTGTAGAAGACTAAGAATGAACTCAGTTTCAGTTACCTTAGTGAAATCACATTAGTTTTAACTTTGTGGTTTAAGGCATTCTCTTAAGGACTTAAGACATGGATTTTCTGTTAAATTCTTTATTGTTTGTTGAACACTTAAAAACATGTTGTTTTACAGAGTCAAGCGAAATTGCTGGCAGAGCAAAAACGATTTCCATTTGCTACTGATAATGACAACACAAATGAAGAATTGGGTAAGATGCTTTATATAAGGTTTGTGCAGGTGAATGATGTACTAATTATTAGCACTAAATGTTGTGAAAATTGATGGTTGAAGTGATGCATTAACTTCAAATTGATCTTAATAAGTCTGAAAATAGAGCAAGTTTTCTCTTGTCATATAAAGCAGATATTTATTTCTGTTGCTAAAAACCTGTCCTGTTTTCTTCACTAGAATTCTTCACCATGTCTGCTTAAGCAGATGTTCAAAAAGAATTATGGTTAAGTCCTTTTTGACAGGCTCAGCTACTTCCTGCTTTCCTTTTTCTGTCACTATTAATGACTAAAACTTTTCAAACATCCATAAAGTTTTACCAACGCAATATGCTTTCTATAAAACATAGATCTTGGATCTGTTTCCCCTCTCCGCACTCCTCCCATCAATACTTATAGGCAGCAGGAAAACTTTCTGAATTATGCCCTAGGCTGCTACTTGAAGTTTTTCAAAGCACACTCAGCACAAAAAAATGGGGGACATTTCAAATAAATGACCAGGAAATACTTTTCTCAAAGGACTTGAGAACAGAGTTACACTGCTTCTTCAAATGCAGAGGTATTACGAGGCAGCAGAGAGATTGTTGAGGGTGTGTGTCAAGGAAAGCAGCAGACCATCTTTTATATAAGTGCGAAGGGAGATTTTATTCCACTCTTAATGAACTTAGAACAATTAAGTAGGTTTTTTTTGGACACAATTTCTTCCTTCGTGGATTTATCCAGGAAAATTTGGGGGCTAAATCTTTTCTCATATTCCTAGACTACCTAGCTATGTTCATAGAATCCTGCAAAGAATAACAAACTGTATTCAGGTGAAAATATCTGATACTTTTAGTATCTATTCTGTAGACTTGGAAGCTATGCTAGAAGGTCTCTGTCTTCATGTTTGGTATGTAGGCTGGCACCTATCTACCCGCTTCAGTCCAAGGATGTCATGGTGTAAGGAGCCTGGGTTGGTCCTTCTTGTTCATGCGTGTTACTTTAACTGTTCTGAGGAAACATCATGCAGAATGTGTGGGGCCTTCTGAAGCCATGTTGATACTGAAATACTTTGGCTGATGGACCATTGTTAACCATTAGATTTTTCATAATGAAGTACTTAGTTGTATTTTTGTAATATTAAAGATTAAAAAATCAAAAAGCTACCATTTAAAAAGAAGCTGATACTGTATCAGCTACTAGCTGTCAAGCACTTGGCATAGTTTTGCAGACATAGTTCACGACATAGTTCACTGTTCAGTTTGGCATTTTGGTGGGTGTCTTGTATAAACTACACACAGACGTTATGAGCAAGACAATTGAGTGACAGTATAAGTCTTCATTACTTTGCTTCCTCCAGTTTTTTTCTTAATACTGGAATGGTTGAGTTGCTTTTATTTTATGTGCCAGCTTTTTTGTGTTCTGGGATTGGAACCCTAAGCATACGATATAGTACAGTCTGACAGAAGAATGAAATGAGGGAAGTTCAAGAGCTCTTCATCCTATCTTTCACCCTGCCCATTTTTTCCCTTTTTTGGCAATACTGTGTATTTGTGCCAAGTGAAGCTCTTTATATATTGAGGAGAAAGCTTTATGTATTGAGGAGAAAGCTTATGTTGCATACAAATATTTCCTTCTTCATAATAGAAGTGCTCTGAGTATGAGACAAGCTCTGGATTAAATACATTTCTTATTTCTCTTTCATTTAACTGTTTTCCTTCTTTAATGAACTGTGCTTAGCAACACTGCCAAAACAATGTGGCTCTGCCTGCCTGAAAGATAAGTGTCTGAGTCCTCCTAAAAATGCCTTTGCTTTAACTGACTTATTTGTCTCTTCTCATGTTTGAATAAATAATTAAGCTAAGAGTTGCCTCTTCCGTTCTGTTTGGATGACTGCTGAATTCACTGTAAGTGGGGAAAGGTGAAATGCTGCTCATAGTTCCACTGCCAGCTGTTTGAACAAACTGCCTGGGGAAAAGTTCCCCCTAACTTTCATAGCTGTGGTCTTCAAGATACTGGCTTTTGTTGGCAGTGTAGACAGAGCTTCGTTCAGAGTTAAGAACTGTGAGAGATTAAAACATGCAAAATGAAACAATCTTGAGATATTCAGCCATCAGAACTGAACTTCAGTCATGCAAGCACAGCTACAGCTTTCCAGTCTTGTGATCTGACTGTATTTTTGTATCTTATGGAGATTACAGGAGTGAATTTCTAATGGTCTGTTTCTTTTTCAAACACTTGGCTTCTACTTCAAAATGGGGGGTTGCGCAAGGACTTTAAAGCTTTTCATAATTATAAGATAGGTAAAGACTTGGTTTTCAGTTTCAATTTCATAAATAATTATATCAGTTTAGTTAAGGTATTTCTGGTTAATTCAAATGAAGGAAAACCTTATTGTGAACTAATAAAGTTTAGCAATGTGTGTACAAACAAGTAGAAGTTCCCTAATGGAATTGTCACCAAAAGTTAATGTTAGCCAGGTAGCACTTTCAATTGAGAAAACATCCAGGGCTATTATATTTGGATCATAGTACCTTTCCTGATCCTAAGTATTTCAGAAGCAAACATGGGCCCTTTCCTGAACAACTTGTAAAAAAGGAGAGAAAAAGCCCACGAATCACAAAACCCCAAAGCAACTCTGAAGAGCACAGTATGAATTGAGTAATTAATGAGTGCTAATTAGTGGCTGAGAGAAGTCATGTCGTTTTGGTGGCTGTTCAGGAATCCTCTGACTATTTTAATCTTCACTGCAATGTAAGAACTTAAACATTTTACAATTTGGTAGTATTTAATATAAAAAAAGTCAGTTTTTTTTCCTGTTTTATTTACATTTTAAATGTTTTGCTAGCAATTGCTTACGTGTTGATTGGCAACGGCTTGTATGATGAAGCTATACGACATTTTTCAACAATGCTGCAGGTAAGTTTTCTGCTTGGACCCCGAAAAATAACTTAATGAAATTATCCATTGTCACATATGGCTTTAATAAAAAATATATTGAATTAAGGATTCTTAAATGAGAGTAATTATTCTACTGTTGTTCATTTTTTTTTCCATCCAAACATAAGCATACTCTTAGAACTGGGTGATCAGTATCTTGGTTATTTGGTGAGTATTTTTCTCATCTGTAGGCATAAAGTTTTTATGGCACTTTGACCAAAAAAGCACGTGTCTTCAGAAACCTGACCTCTGCAGTGCTGAAGTTCCTTAGATTGTCTGCTTATTGTGTAGGCTGAGATACTTTAAAGTAGATTTTTTTGGGTGACAGCATGTTGCTAGTAACATGAGAAAAAAAGCCCTGACAGAGATCATTTATTGTTAGTGGCAAGTAACACATTGCTTTCGTGATGATAAATGATTTTGTATGCTGGCTTTACCCTTTTTCAATGGTAAGCATTTTATTAGTTTAATATATAAATAAAGCATAACTAATACTTATATTGGGGGTGTTTTTCCTGACCAAAATAAAGAATTCAGAATCTTCTGCAGTTAAGTAGGAGATAGTCACATTTAAAACAAAACCAGCCCCAACAATTTATAAGCTTCAACTAAAGCTGATTTCAAATACTGTATTTTTATGGCTAAAAACCTGGAACATCCAGGAGCATGGACATACTTTTTCATTTAAACTGTTTGAAGTACACAAATGCAAGCTGAAAGCAATACTGCAAATAATAGCATGTATTTTTTAAGTGTTATATGGCTCGTTCTTAAATTGAGTGGAAGTGTGACAATTTAATGGAATTATTCCAGGGAATTTATCTGAGGACAGGCGTGTTGGGTTTTTTGTGTGCTTTTATTTTCATTGGGTTGTTATAGGTGTTTAGTGATATCTGTCTTTGATTTGTTTTAATGTGAGGATTTTTTTGACCCTAATGAGAAATCCTGCTTCCAAAACCACTGGATTTATGTATTGCTTCCTGTCTTTATTCAGAAGGAGACTTAATATAAGTGAGGATAAGCAAGATACCCAAGTAGAAGGATACTGGGAGAAGTGTTTATGTAGTAGAGTGCCTCTGCAATGCCCACATCTCAGTTTAAAGTATGCTTTAATGTCATGCTTATGGCATATATGCCTGAAAGGCTGTGAACTGATCATGATTGTTCACTCTGTTTTCCATAAGGCAATTTTAAATACATACAAAATGAGCATTAAAACATTTCACTGAATAAAACAGCCTTGCTTAGCCATGGTATTAAAAGTAGGAAGCTACCTACTGTTGATGTTAATGTTGCCAAGTGTAAACTGGGAATCAGCTCAAGTCTGGCAAGCTGCCAGCACTGATGTGCCACATATTCTGTTGTTTTACCCATAGAAGAGTTTGTTTCTTGGCAGATGTCCCAATTAAATAAGACCAGGCCTGTGCTACAAACTTCTGTAGCACAGCTGTGTTCTTGCAGGTGTGAAGGTGGTGTGATTCCTGGCTCGTTTTTAGGGAAACTGACTGCGTAGGCGTTGTGTTGACAAAACAGTTTAGCTGTGTAGTTCTTGAAATTTGTATGAGAAACTGTGGTTGGAGTAAATTACATCAAACAAGAAGCAGATTCACTATGTAGGGTGCATCCCCCATAAGTGCCCAAGTAGGAAAGTCATGGAATTAAATTTAACCCAAGGAAAGTTGGTGTGAATTTTGCAGAACTATTTTGGTAGAATACTTCTGGTTTTAGTTGCTGTCTGAATATAAATTTCATCAGGATGTCACAATATCTTGCTTCCAAATTTTAAATCTCATATTTAAATTGCATACAAAATAAGCTTTGAGTGGCCAAATTGTATGTTTCTTATCAGTTCAGTGACATAAGATGGAAGAAGTTAAATAATCACCAGTAAGGTTGCAACTAATGAAGATGGATAACAGAGTATTCTAATGAATAATGTGTATCATTCTAATCTATTCTAATGTCTACTGTGTAGTAGCTTCTGGTAGGTGGTCACTGGCGCTACAACTGCACTTTCTTTGGCTTTTTTACCAGACAAATACTCCAGAACAATTCCATTAAATTGAATTGGAAGTTGTGAGCCTATGAAAGAATGGACTGTAATACAATAAATTTCTTTGCCTGGCAGCTGTGATTGTTCATTGCTTACTACTCTAGATCAGCTAGAATTAAATACATATTGAAGAAACCAAAAAAGCCACACCACAAATGAATATTTTATTTGTTTAACAGGAAGAACCTGAGCTGGTCAGTGCAATTTATGGACGAGGGATAGCGTACGGAAAAAAAGGACTACATGTGAGTAGATAATTATTTAAATTAATATCCAGCTGAATTATTTGAGTCTGAACTCTAAGAAAGCCTGTAACAGGAAGTAACTAGACTGATTAGAACATGATTAAGTACAGCTCAAAGTCTTTGTGTTATCCTACTACCGTGATGAGTCCATCCCTTGGTAGGTGCAGTGTGTAACAGTGAGGGATCCAGCAGATCATACTGCTCAAGCCATGGGTACGTTTGCTTTGTGAGACTGTGGAAGTAAAGCTGTGTGACATAAGTGTGCCAAAGGAGAAGATAAGGCACTGTTGTGAGTGGTGAATAGTAAGGCTGTGAGCCCCAGCTTCTTGACAGAGTTGCCTATTAAGATAACAGGCAGTGTCTTGCCTCTGAGAGACAGGTTTATAAACTCCCACTGAATTCATCTCCACATCTAATCTGTATTTGGAAATTAAAAAGTCTTTTATTGCAGCTTGGCAACATTGTCAGCTCTTCCAATACAGTAGACTTCATATTGCTTTTTGATTGCTTATGTCTCTTGATAAGTATACCACCTTGAATTTGTTAAAATAAAATTCAAAGTTAAATTATAGTTGCAATACTTAGTGCTCTAATAATTTCTTGAGCAGAAGGAAATTTGTGAGTAGACTATGGTCCTTGTAGTTTGACTTTATGGCCTGTTGAATCATGATTGAATGGTTGCTAGAGTTCTAGAAAAATGAATAATTTAATAACTCCTTGAAAATTTTCTTTGTACAGAACATTTAATTATTATGGGGTGCTGACAAGAGCTTGAAGTCCCTCATATTTGCTTGTTTTTAACATCAGCATGAGTTTGTTTTCTCAGTTTAGCTAGGTGTTGATACAGCTTCACTTGATAAAAGTTTTTGAGCGGTACCTTCAAGACACAAAGATGATGCTGAGCACAAAATTTCTTTGGGAAAGAAGAAAAAGATCAGTGAAATCTAATACAGAACTTGCCATATATATTACGTAGATTTTTTTTCTGATTAAGTAACTGTTTCCATCCTACACCTCATAGAGGACAATTTAAAAATTTAGATCGGCAAGATGCTGTTGGCATAAATGCATTTATCAGTACTGCTTGGCTGAAGTTGCAGACAGTGATGATGACACCACTGGTGGATGTTAGTGTGCCTATGTGTTGGAGTTCATGTGGGAACTTGAGCCAGTTTTGCTGCCAAGAAGGGCATCTCTAGAGCCGTAAGCCTAACATTTATGCACAGAGTTATATGAATAAATTATTAGAGGTACAATCCAAAGATGATGTGTACAAACAAAGTTTAGGTTTATTGTTTGTAGCAGACAGATGATTTTTTCCAGCTGTTTGCAGAATACTGCATCTTGATGTTATTAGCCAGGGTGTGAAGGGCTTTTAATATAAACTGATACACTTTTGGACACTTAGCCAATCTAGTTGTCCGTCTTCTTGAGAGTATATGAGTCTAAATATGCACAGTTGTTCACCTTTTTTATTTTTCTCCTTTTCAGGATATGAAAAATGCTGAACTTGCTCTGTTTGAGCTCAGTAGGGTGATTAGTCTAGAACCAGATCATCCTGAAGTATTTGAACAGCGAGCAGAAGTGAGCATTTTTTCTGACTTTTCAGACTTTTGGAGAAGTTGCAATTATATAATGTTTCCAATTATATCATAACTGATTTAATGACTAAAGCTTGGTGTTCTTCTGTGAACATTCCTCCTTTATTTTAAAATAGACGCATTTCCTCTCAAATAGTGTAATTTGTGGAATACTTAGTTTTAAAATAAGATATAGACCATATAGAGTTACTACAGCCAATGGAATGGCATGTTTATGTTCAGTTTTTGACATACTAAATAGCAAGATCATTTGTGTTTAAAGGTTTTTATAAAATGGATCAAAATATCGCTTGACCCTTACTGTTTGCACTGTCAACTTAATGTCTGTTGTTAATACTAGTTTTTAAAATACCAAACTTAAAGAAAAATGAAATGTTTTGGGTTTATATTTGTGCATGTAATTTAAATATCATTCCAACCCACATATATTTTTTATTTTGAAAATCAAGTTTTGTTTTGCTAACTAAATTACAGAAAATGGATGTCAAGAAGCAGCTTTGTAGGCAAACCAAAAGCATAACTATTAAAGTCATCATAGTGTATAATGATAGCTGCCATAATATTCACAGTTTTAATGGTTTTAGTGATCTCATAGTACATTTGTGAACCTTGACCTAAAAATGTGAAAGGCATTCAGATAATTGGAAAATGGACCATTTTCCATTGGGGGAATATTTTTTCAAATAAGGCTTAGGAGAATACTTTAATTACGTTTTCATTTGAATATGTTGAAATAGCTTGAAATTGAGTCTTTTGCTTTGACCGACTTGTTTTTAATTTGGAATACTGGATTTCTGCAAATGTTCCTTGTGATGTTTATGTACACTGATAGTTTTGAGAAAAATTCTTCCAGATTAACTTTTTCATAGGGGTTTAAAGGTGGTAAGTACTGAAATATATAGTGGAACTTTCCATCCTATTCCAGCAAATACAATTACTCTTGTTACAGCTGAACATGGAAAAGAATAATCTTCAGATTTCTAAAACAAATCTATTTATTTATTTATTTAGATTTCTAAAACAAATCTATCTATTTATTAAAACTGTGTTTTGGTTTTATACTCTTAGATATTGTCCCCACTCGGACGAATCAGTGAAGCATTATCTGATCTCACCAAAGCTATTCAGCTACAACCATCAGCAAGGCTCTACAGGCACAGAGGTACCCTTTACTTCATATCTGAGGTTAGTGGATTTTGGAGATTGTCTTTGGTTGTGGGGATGTTGTTGATTACTCTGTTGACTTTTGTGCTAGTTGTTACTTTCGTTCTAGAGCTTCTTTCCTATTTAGTTAAGAAACCCCAACCACTATAATAACAAAAGCCCTGATTCTCCTGTAGCTGGGTTTCTGACAGTTCAGAGGTATTCTCTGAGTATTTCATTTGCAGATTTATTTAATGCAGAGAATCAGAGGACAAGTACCTTGCATGCACACTTCAGATTCTTTTGTGTTTGAGGAGTAGGATGCGGATAAAGACATTGACTTGATTTCTAACCTGTGGCTGCATTGAATTAATATTGATAAGCACCAGTCTAAAAAGGAAAATACCTCTGGCCAAGGTAGTAAGTCCTCTATATACTTAAGGAAAAACACTCCTCACAATAAACAAATAAAAAACCTGTGCAAAAATGCTAACATCCCATCTTGCTATATGATCTGTGTGTTCTGTTCTTAAAGCTCTAATGTAGAACAAGTAGCTTTATCTTCAAAGATTGTGTAAATACCAGATAGCTGATTTCCTACTTGATTATTCTGATTTCACTGTTTGCTTCCAGCTATTTTTCCATTTACTTTACTATGTTTTGTACAGCACTTCCTGTAAAAGTTGGAAGTGTATTGTGCATTCTTTGATGTTCTGATTGGTAGTTGATAATCACTGCTGCTTAGCCCTGAGACTGACTTCATATATTAAACAAAATCCTGTAGTTTACTTTTATGAAAAGTATGTATTCCTTTGTATTTGTATTATGTTTCCACTGTCATCTAAAATCTTCTTTATCCCAGGATTATGCGACAGCCCATGAAGATTTTCAGCACTCACTGGAACTGAACAAAAATCAGCCTATAGCTATGCTTTATAAAGGCTTAACCTTCTTTCACAGAGGACTTTTGAAGGTAAATCTGTATTAAACAATAGTTCATGTAGAACAATATCCTTTATTTGAGGTTACTTCCATAAAATAGTAGAAATATCATAGGTGTTGATATACATATTTTCTCTCACATACAGAAGATTTTTAAGGCAAAAGAGTGCAAGCAAAATAAAGATTCCATGATATGATATGTAAATACTGCAGTTCTTGCTGAATCTCAGTAGATCAGTGATAACAGACATGTTTAAGGAGTGCTTTGAAAGATGTTTGTATATAGCACCTCTGCTAGTATTTGTATGGTTGTGTTCAAAATTTCAAAATTAAATGGAGATTTTCTAGGTTTTGGGAAGGGGAGAGGGATGAAGAGGAAAATAATTTTAAACTCTTCCTTGAAGAAGAGCTGGGAAGTAATCAAGGGAAATGCTGGTAGAGCCCTGCATTTATACAAGTTTATTTCAGTTATATGTTGTTTCTGGAAGGATGATATCTTACTTGAGGGAACATAATTGCTCCTTCAGTTTCTAAAATCAGGAAAGTTAGTTCTTTCCATGTCTTTTTTAAGTCTTCACCATTTTGTAACTCAAAACTTCTCTCTGTTTTACACGTAGTAATATTGCCCCTGTTTCTTGTTTGTAAAGTATTTAGAGATACTGCTGCCATTTTTCGTAGGGGAGAGTAATTACACAAGTTGTCTGATATCCTCAGTTTGAAAACTGAAGATGCAATGGTGTGATTCCTGAAATCCAACAGTGGAAGCTGTCTTCTTTTTTTTGACCTCTCATAACAGCTTGAGGTTCATTAAGGGTTGTATGCAGAACCTGGAGACAACTGAGCACTTGCGAGTTTCAGCACACTGCCTTTCATAGGCAATCACTATTTTTTTATCTCTCTTTTTTTTACTGTCTGCTTCCTCACTTTTTTAGTACCCAAGCAGGTATTTTTTTCCACAGTCTCACAGTATGCTGTGAGAACATCAGAACTGTCATTGAACTTTTATTATCTGTATCCTCTTGTAGTCAGAAGAGATACCTGCAAATAATAGTCTGAATTTCTGATTTTTGGTGTAGGCAACAGAGACCCCAAAAAGTGATAGTGAAAATACAGCTGACAAAAGTAAATGCTGTCCCAGTTTGCAGACTAGAAGCAAAGTTTTCTTCTCTCTGATACACAGGTCAGCACATTTCTGCCCCACCACCTCCTTCCCCCCAGTTTCTTTTCTCAAAGGAAGCATCTTCCCTCTCTAATATTCATGTTCAGAGAGATTGTCACTGGGGTTTCTCATCCCCAGGTACACCTTAGCTTCCAGTCAGATTTAGGCTGCCTTTTAAAGGAAGGCTATACACATCATCTGTTAGGTTTTTTATAAGGCTTGCTGAAAATTGAAGATTTGAGTTGAGGGTGGCTGTGTTCATTTTTGAGTGAAAAGAGGTTGATTTGGATCACTGCTTTTGGGAATAACCATCTTGGTTTTAAAACTTACCTATAGCATATATGCCTATCAGTAGTTGTAGGTGATTGTCCTACGTTTTTGTTCAGTGGATATTTTTGTGCATGTTGTAGTGCTCAGAATATATTTAATAGTTTTTCTAAATAAGAATTTTTAAATCGATTGAAGATACCAGTGGTTCTTTCCTTACAGCATCTAATTTATTGCACTGTGGACGTCAAGATACTTTTCAGGCATTCCTTAGTAATATGAAGTAATTGATTATTCCATCCTTAATTCTAAGTCTCAGTATTGAATATGCCAGTTTGTGTAGCCACTCTAGTTTGAAAAGCTGAGTTCTTAATCAGATTCTTTGAAGAGGAATATTTCTCCAACCATATGCTTATTTTGTTAGCTTTTATTTTTATTACATTGTATTCCTCACAACAGTAATAGCAGTAATAGCAACAGTATATGCTATTGTGTGAAGATGATCACTTCCTCTGTAATCCCTCAAGAGAATGTTTGCTAACCATGGAAGTAACAAAGAATGCAGTAAGACAATTAAAGGCAGAGTGCAGATTTGAAGGAGTCTTTTGGCCTCCAGAACTTAAGAGGTGTATTATGAATGAAGAAGGAAGACTGTAAGGAGAGACTGCTTTGCCTTAGGGACCAGACTGAGCTTTGAAAGCAAACTCTGAAGGGATTTAATTTCGGAACTCTATTAAAATGCTAAAAGAATTGCTCATTCCCACTGCATATTAGACCAAAGAATTCCAGCTACATCTGTCAGTACTGTAAAGAATGTTCCGGTATTTCATTTATTATGTAATAATTTTTACTCCATAGATTTTGTAATAAATTCATGCCTTGTTTTTTCCTTCCAAAGGTTTTGATATATAACTGTAAACCCATAGCTAGTAACTACTGAGGATGCTGAAATTTAATGGATATAATAAGTTACAAATTTTTCTGTTGATCCCTTTCTGCAGGAAGCCATTGAATCCTTCAAAGAAGCTCTGAAGCAGAAAGCAGACTTCATAGATGCATATAAAAGTCTGGGACAAGCCTACAGGTATTCACATTCAGAAGTAGTTTTAAAGTAATTTTTTCATTTGGTTGTGTTCTTTAAAAGGCACTGTTAAGTTTTACACACTTGTTACAAAATTGTGCACAACCAAATGTGGTATTTGGTAGCTCCAGCAGCTGCTATGGCTATGTTAGAATATGTTTACTATAAATAATTTCTTTATTTGCTTTGTGTTTTTAGTTTCATCTCTGGTATCTCTCTGAGTCTTCCAGGCTCAAAGGTTAAATGGCAGTTTTCAGTAAGATGTTTTTTAGGTATGCTAGATGGAAATGTTTAATACAACATGAGCTATAGCATTTTGCCTATTAAATCCTGCTTCAAATGTAGTGGCTTTGTTGTTCATGCATTTATTTGAAACTAAAGAGCTGTGGTTAATCACTATTTTGCTAAAAACTCTTTAGCAGATGTATTTAAAACTAGTAGATCTTGTTTGTTTTTCTAGTGTTGCTCTGGTTTGGATTAATTTTGTCTAATATAATTTGATGTGGAAAGAATTTTGTAATCTTAAAGAAATCGGTGTACTGGATTAAAAAAATTAAGATAAGTTGTATACTATTTCTGTTTTAACTTTCTCATGACAGTTTCTCTGTGACTGTTTTTACTGTCTGCTTACATGTACAGCTGTCCTTGCACATGGAGTAATTCCAGTCAATACATTTTTAGTTAGTTTCAGTTTTCAAACACCATATGCCTTCTTCATACTCAGCATTTAAGTAGCTGGTAAATTTTTTAAAACATGTTTGTACTTAGAAGTTAAGAAGACCTCTTAAAGATAGTGTTTTCCGAGAATGCTTTCTGTAGAAATTTTGTTTACTCTAGTTTCTGAAGAAATACCATAGGTATGTGTTTTTACAGTTTAATGTCTGCTGAGGATTGTGAAGATTTGTGGTGGTGTGGGGTTGTATTTCAGAGTACATATTTCTGGGAGTAACAAACTCTGTGCAGCTGTTCTGTTATTACCACAGAAGAATAGTTGCAAAAGTACTGCTTTTGTTTTAGAAATTTTCCATCACTACTGTGTTTCTCTTCAGTGATATCCCCTTTGGACACCTTAAAGCAACCTTTAACAAGTAATTTTGTTATCTCTGTTGCCTTTTGTATTTTTCACTTTCCACGCTATGGAATCACCTAGAGAGCTTGGCAACTTTGATGCTGCTACTGAGAGCTTCCAGAAGGCTTTACTGCTGAATCAAAATCATGTTCAGACATTACAGCTCAAAGGAATGATGCTTTATCATCATGGTAGCTTAGATGAAGCACTAAAGAATTTTAAGGTAAGCAGGCCCTAAGTAAACACAAACTTTAAATGTTTTAACAAAGGTTTGTGTTCAACAAGTACAACAAAATGGACACATTTCAAAGTTTTCCATTCTGAATACGTGTGCATTTGAACTAGAAGTATTTTTTTGTGAAGTCCATCTTAAAAGATAAAACTTAACAGTTTGTAATTAAAAACCTAATTTTGCTAAAACTAAGGTCGTTTCTTTAACTGTTTTATGTTTTTGTGAAACCAAGCTCTGGCTGAAATGTGTTACTTTTTAAATTGGTAACTGTGTTCTTGCTAATACTTTGACTTGCAACCTAAAGTTCTTTTCATATCGGATGAAAGATAAAATGTACAAGTCTGTAATTTTAAGCTGAAAATAAGTTACAGTGTTTATCTAATTTTTCTGGAGTATTTTCTTCTGAAAAATTCAGCATATGTTGTGATTCATTGTGCTTGCAAAAATTTTTATGTTGCCAAAATCTTGCCTATCTCTGTTGGCATTAAATAATTGCCTTATTTTGTCGACAGAACAAAAAAGGCAGATGTTATTTGTATGCCCATATTCTTAAAACAAGGAATGAAGTAAGATCCCTTTCCAAATGAGTCTGTGCTTATCCCAAGGAGAACACTTTATGTGCATTATTACATATTCACCTTCTAGAACTCAATTTGTAGATACCGCTGTAATTGAAAAGATACTTCAACTTCTGAGATGGAGATGCTCTTCTAAAGACATGTAATTTCTGGAAGAATCGGAGCATTCATTTCTGAATCATAAACAGGAATTTGCTCTGTGTTTAACATACAGTAAATAGCTGACTAACATAGAGTGTACTAATTCATGAAGTGGTGAAGAAATGAATGGGGGAAATGACAGAAAAGATATGTATCAATATAACTAACCCAGAATGAGTTGTTAAATTGTCAGGAGTATATTTTGTCTAATTTCAGTCAGCTAACATTGAGCTAATATTTTTAGAGCCAAGTGTGCAAAGCATGTTTGCACTGGCAGGGTTTGGGTTTTCAGGTTTTTTCCCCTTTGATAAAGCTGAAAATATTTTTTCGTACATTTCCTAGCATTTTAAGTGCTCAGCACCATTTGAAAGAAAATTATGAGGGATCTTAATAATTGGTATGCCTTTTCACATGTCTTCTGACCAGACAGGTTGGATTATTTGAAGGTACTCTTTCTGTGTCTTGATTTATGGGTGCTTTGTTCCTTTAATGTCCTAGAGATGTCTACAGCTAGAACCATACAATGAAGTGTGCCAGTACATGAAGGGTCTCAGCCATGTTGCAATGGGACAGTTTTATGAAGGCATAAAAGCTCAGACCAAAGTTATGTTAAATGATCCACTACCAGGACAGAAGGCCAGTCCAGAATATCTGAAAGTGAAATATCTCCGAGGTAAGTAGGAATTGGTTTTTTTTTTTCAATTTTCTTAAATGCTTCAGGAACCCTAAAAGTGCAAGCTTGCTTGACGTTATGGTCATTTTACATAAACCAGTGTACATTCTCATAAACACTGTTGAGTATGTATGTTAAAATAAAAGTACACTGATTCTTATTGTTCATACAGTTAAAAACTGGATCCAAAAATGGAATATACATTTCTCTGTATAGGTAAAGACTGTTGTGATACTTAGTTGAAAAAGACTTATTTTTCTCTTGGAAATTGGCTAATAGCAAAATTATATTATCTAAAAATAATGCCTTATTAAAGTCGTGTTGTTTAACTGACAAGCATATAACCTGGTTACTGTTTTTGTGTAATGGCATAAGTAAACTGATTATGTAAACAGTTTTTAATTTTATTTCTTTCCTCCAGAGTATTCTCGATATCTGCATGCACATTTGGATACGCCTCTTACAGAGTATAATACTGATACAGATCTTCCTGGAAATTTCAAGGATCACTGGGCCAAAAATCTTCCTTTTCTTATAGAAAATTATGAAGAACAGCCAGGCTTACAGCCACATATAAAGTGAGAATTTTTATTTTTTAAAGCCTATTCTAATTGGTGGGGGTGGGGGAGGTGGTCAGTTTTAAATTGCCATTCTGAGGCATTTTTATAGTGTTTAATATTATATGGAAGTATAATCCCATTGAGTGTATAAATTCTTTTGTACATCATAAGAGTTGGTTTATCTCATAGGAGGAAGAATTAAACTTAGGATGTTTTTCTTCACTTCTCTCTTCACATAATAATATTCACATACTGTTTCATATTCTGTGGCCTTTCTGATTAACTCTTGCATTTCTTTTTTTTTTTTTTTGTAATTAATTTTAAGGAGTTCATAAGTTTGAGATGCTCAGTGTAGTGTTATGTGGTACCCTTATTACTGTTTCTGGTTGTGTTTTAGGTTTTTATCTTGTTACGGGTGTAATTCCTAGATACTTGCTATATCTTTAATGGCAGCTGGGTTTCACTGGGTAAATGTTCTCTGGAGTAACTTCAGGAGGAGGGTGACTTCAGTCAAGAAAGTAGGGAACAGACTTCAAAACTGTGTAGCTAAAGGAAAGGTAGCAATTTCTCCTGCTGTAAACCAGTTTCTAGATACACTATCATGTAGTCACTAAAAAAATTGCTGTTAAAAATTTATGGCTTTCGTGTATATGGGATAGAATCCACCTTTTTAGCATAAGAAGTTTTTACAGAATTACGGGAGAAGGTAATGGAATAAGAATTCCTTTTCTTAATCAGGGCGAGTGTAATAGTGAAAAATAATGTATTGTCTGTGAACTTTATTTAATATCACTTATGAGCAAGTCTGAAGTGAAATACAGGTTGTGACAGTAGTAAGATCTGCCATTGAATTCAGTAAGAGCGAATTAATTTGAGATATTGGGTGTAACTGCAACTTACTGTGTATGTTCAGTTGTCTGGGAGGGGGGAATGAGTGTTCTTTATCCTGTCTTTAAGTGTTTCTCACACAAATGGTATTGATTTGTAAAACACAGACTTGTTTGCCAAATGCTTTCAGGACTTTTATAGCCAAGCTATGTCTGATGCATGTTTTTCTCCTCTGTAAGAGATGTGTTATTTCAGAATTTTGAAAGCTATAAGCCTGATGTGCAAGAACTCATATGTGTAGCTGATCATCTGGGTTCCATGATGCAGTATGAGACACCAGGATTTCTTCCAAATAAAAGGATACATAGAGGTATACTGAAAATGCTCTGTAAATTTGAGTGGGGGGGGGAAAGTCAATATAGTGATAATTGAATGCTGTATCTTTGCTATCTGCAAATTAGTTTAATGCTCTGTTTCTTTCAAATCAAACAGAAAGTTTAAAAGTAAAATATTCATTATGTCAGCAGTTTCTTGACCTAGGTGGGGACTGGAAATCAGGATCTCCCAGACTTTTTGATGTTGTCCATTCTTTTCCTGTAAATACATTGCTTTTCTGTCAGTTTACCTGTCTGTGCAAAACTGAGTATTTGGCTCTAATTGGTTTTGTGTTTCTGTTGTTGGTCCCTCTTTCCTCCTGCCTCACCTCAGCAATGGGATTGGCCACTCTAGAGGTAATGCAAGCTGTGCAGCGGACGTGGGCAAACTCCAAAGTTCGGATGAATGGGAAAACCAGACTGATGCAGTGGAGAGATATGTTTGATATTGCTGTCAAGTGGCGCAGGTAATGGCCACAGAGGACAGACAGCAAGCTGGTATTGGTTGTAATAATGATGTGTGCTCCAGCTAACCAGAGGGCTGGAGTAATGGAGAAGAAAATGAACACTTGCTGCTATTCTGTAACTACAAAGGTTCTGATAAAAGAAAAGGATGGTGTGCACTTCTGAAAATACTCCATTTTTCTTCTTCTGTAAAGGAGGGAAAATTCAGAATAGCATTTTCCAGCTGAAGCAAAGCTGTGAGAGACCATAGGATCCATTGCAGCTAAGGCAAACAAAAACTAACAGTTTCAACTCCAGAAACATCAACTATTTGAGTTGTATGGTTTTTATAAGAAAAAACCCTGTGTTTCAGGAAAAGTTACTTTTCATAATCTCTGAATTCTAGTTTTTGCCTAAAATTGTTCTGTCTGTAAATAAAGCTCTATTGAAAATATTACATGGATTGAAATGTGTGCCAGTGTTGATGTCCTTTGTCTTTGTAGGATAGCTGATCCTGACCAGCCTGTGCTTTGGTTGGACCAAATGCCTGCCCGGAGCCTTAGCAGAGGTTTCAATAATCACATTAACCTCATCAGGTAGGAGAGTTTTACCAAACAGCATTCCCACACACCAAGGGATTGTACCAAAAGTTAACCAGCTGTTTGTGAAATGGCATTTTACAGTATTGAATGTATAGGTACTTACTATTTTACTTTATTATTTATTTTATGTTTTCTAGTGGAACATTTGGCATTTGTGCATAATTTTCCCTCTTGACATTTCCTCTTTTTCCTGAATTTAAATTGAACAACTGAGTTATAGCAGTATCTAACAAGGATCCTGAATATGCATTATTTTCACATGCTGTTTTTGTTCCCCAAATAACCTTAAATGTAAAAATTTGATTAAGTTCATCATAGCTGTAATTTTTGCAAATGCTGCCTCTCGAAGGTAGTGGCATCAGTATTAGCTTTAATACCAATTTACAGTGGAGAGGAAAAACATAGTTCTTATAGTTGCTTTCAAGGTAGGCCAGAATAAAGCAAAAATGACAAAATAAGTAACCTGTGGAAGGTAACAGTTGCACTTTCAAATAAAGGTAAAATTTAAAAGGTTCAACCACTGTTGTACGTTCCATCTTCTCCCATGCTGCAAAACTCTGTATTGTAGTCATGACAGTGCTACTTCCCTTGAAGTGGTACAAGTGTGATAGACTCGATGTGGCAACATCACTGTCAATCACAGGAGCAGAGTGTGTTTGTGTAAGTAAATATGTAGCCAGGTTTCATCTTATTCTACCCCCTCATGGGAAATACTGAATCTTTGATCTGTTATTCTGCTTTTATATGTGTCTATCTCTTTATTCTTTGAGAAGCTGTACTGAAAAAAGAGGATAAGGGAAACAAAGCCTTCTCAAGAATTACTTCAGGCAGAGAAAAATAGTGATGTTCTAATGTTGATATGCAGAGGCTAATGAGGATTTGTCCTCACTCTTCCTTTCACTCTGTGAAATGGATCCTAGCAGCTTCTGCTTTGCTTTATGGAGTAGTTAATGCATTAAATCCCAGTGCAGATCAGTTACTTTGCAAGATGTGCTGCTTCCTGAGCAGTCTTGTGCTCAGGCTTCTCTCTTCACTCAAGCCAAGTGTTACATTTGGGCTTCAAGCTGTTTCCATCTTTTCTGTTGCTGCATTTCTTTCTTGTTGTATGTAGAGTGCAGCAGAAACCACAGCCGTCTGTACTTTGAGGCAGAGATGCATTCCATACTTCACGTGTTTCTTCATGGTTTTGTTTTTAAATGGGAGAGTAAAAGGCTAACTTCTAGGTGATCTCTGTTGGCAGAAAGGCATTTATGTAACAACACTTAATTAAAGTCCTGAAACTAATACTGAATGTTTAACCTGGGGAAATATCTCCTTGTACAGAATCTGTCAGGAACTCTTGTTTTGCAGTGGCCAAAGTACTTTTCTTGTTTACCTTTCATCAGAGAATGCTGGCAAAACTGGCAGTGTGCTGTTAGAGCTTTTTGGGTCATTTTATAGAAGTCTGAAATAAGCTTCGTGAACATTCAGAATTGTAGGCCCACAGTGAACCTAATTCTACCCTTTTGGGTTTGGCTCAGCCTTGGCTTTTGGGGATCTCATCAGCATTTTGGTTGTGCCTATTTGAGAGCTAAGTAGTGGTTCTCTGAAAAATACTGGTTTGGCACCTGTTTTGAAGAAACAATAGATCTGAGGCAGCCTAAATACCACTGCCTTATTAGTTGATCATGCTTTAGTACTGGATGGTGATTGCATTCTTTTTGACTCTGGAAACCTGTTCTGGTTTGGTCATTCTCCAGCCTTAAGTAATAGCCACTTTCTTTGATTGGCTTTCTGTTGTGATTTGTTTCTGCTTTTGGCTCCATCCTGATGATTTCACATGATGTGAGGGATAAAATAAATAAATATATTGAGTGGTAATGGTTCCTTTTTAGAATTTATTTTAGTTTTGAAGCATGCTCTAGTTCACTATGATTTCTAAATTAAAATTTCTTCTTAACGAATTATGCAGATTTGTATAATTTCCTTTTTATGTTACTCAGCTTGTCCAGTGGCTGCTAGTTGAAGAGACTAGTAGGGCACAGAGCTAGTACCCTTTTCCTGATAACTGAGATGGCTTTATGGTCTTTTGACTGTCCTTCAGGAAGATATACTTTGTTTTATAGTTAGGTTATGATTCAAAATCTATTCCCATACCCATATGACTATCCTAAATTCTTTCTATAATAGCATGGCTACCTGACAAGCAGATGTAACAATAGATTTAGACTGACAAATAGCAGTTTGCATGGTTATAGTGTATATTAAGGTAAAAGCTGTTCAGTCAAACAAGAACAGCAACTGCAGTTGGGTGTTCTTTTAGTATTTGTAACAGATTTAGTCATGCTGAGCTCAAGCTGTCTCTAGGTTTTATTTTGTCTGAATTGGACACCAGGAATTTCTGTGGGCAGAAATACGTGGATTACCTGTCTGTTAGTATAACCATTTTCTTCACTCAAATTCTTTGCATTGGAAGTCCAGTATTTTTCAGTGATTCCTGTCAAATGAGTCTTGTCATGGAGGCATTTACCATTCAGTGTCTGCTGAATTAATTTTTTTTTCTCTTCCAGAATGGCGAAATGTTTGGAGTGTGTCAGAAAATAAAAACCTTTTTTGTTTGTTTTGTGTCAATTAGGGGACCTTTTTTAAAAGATACAGAAGAAACATCTTGCACTTCACAATTTTTGATAGGCTTTCAGATCTTAATGTTCTGAAGATGCAAGTGTGTCAGTGTCACTTTCTTTGTTGATCCATAGACAAGGGTGAATTTACCTTATCTCCTTTCTAGCTGAAATGATCAAAGCTAGTAAGTTTGGTTTAAAGTAGAGAAAATGTTTTGGAAAGCTTTAGTTGTTTTCATAGACAAAGCAAGGAGTTGTGATCAGCTAAACATCGATGATAATGCTTAATGTTCTTATTTAAAAAAAAGACGCTGGAACACTGCAACTTTTGATTTCTTGGTGGTAGTGTTTACTGAACAAGGAGAAAAAGTGGGAATAAACACAAATCACTTTTGGCCACCCATCCAAAGTCTTTCTTGGTATCACAGCTTCTAGATGGCCTTATAGAATGATAGGTCTGCTTTGGATGTATTTCCCAATATGACACTAAAGGAGAATCCACTTTCTTATACTGACACGCTACTGCCTGTTGTACAGATATTTTTTTAATACAGATGGAAAATGATGGGACGTACAACAAGGGCAAATTGTGTATATTAGATTTGTCTTCATCCTTCTGCTTTCCCTGCCTCCCTTTCCTGTGTGCAGATACGTGTATGTGTTCTAATTCTGTTCAGTTTTTGAGGACTGATTCTGCTGGTTTTCTGAGACTAGGCCTCCTAAGGTGAGAGACTGTCAAGTGAGGCATTAGACAGGGACTTGAGCTGCCAAAAATCACTTAAAGTGGAAAGAAAAAGCTAGGTGTACACAGCTTCCTGTGATTGACAGTGGTTTTGCTTCCTCAGAGAGCGATAACTCTTGCTTTATAAAATCTTGTTTTGTAGACTGGGAGAAGAGGAAGGACTCCTACAAATGCAGTAATGGTATGTAATTTTTCCTCTCAGAGTGGTTATAATCCTAACAGGTTTCTACCACATTTTAATATAGATTTTTTTTTACTTAGTAGTCCAAGGGAAAAAGCAACACCTTTTTAATGTTTTTGTTTCTCAGTTACCGCTTGTAACTGTTGGGATTCAAGGCAAAATTACTTCAATATAGGTGAACATAGGTGAATAAAGAAAAATATATGTGGACAATCAGAGCAGATCAGCATGTTTGGCATGTATGTATATTGCCAGATGTGTAAACCGGAGAGTGTTGGCTCTCTAGAGGTGCAAATTGAGAATTCTTTTCTAGTTCTGTTGTATCTGTGAGTCTAGGGAAGATTATATCTTGTACAAACTGATAATTATCATATAGATAAGATTTACTGGAATTAGGCACACTGAAAATGGGGAAATATGCATGGAATGTAGTTTATCAGAGAACAAAAATTCTAATGATACATGAGTTTGAGCAAGTTCACTATTTAATTCATATTTAAAATAAGGGATTGGCAATTCACCATGTAGATAAACCCTACGTGGTTCATTCCTTTAATTTGCAGAGCAACTGTGAATAAAATTGTGTCAAATATTAATGAGTAGTATTTGTGTCCTGGAATGTTGGGTTGAAAACCAAGACTTCAAAACAACCCTTTTTTTTCTTTGTAGGGGACAGGTCATTAACATGCGGTACCTGGAATACTTTGAAAAAATTCTTCATTTTATCAAAGACAGGATCCTTGTTTATCATGGGTAAATTACAATTTTTTCCCCCTGCTTCGTTCCCCTGGTAATAGTGATCTGAAATTTACATAATAATCATTTCAGAAAGTCTAAAAGATTTTTTCTTAGTTTAGTAAGTTCTGGTTTCCTTAGTAGATATAACTGTTTTAATTCCTGTTGGAAATGGAAGATCCTATTCATTGCTACATAAAGAAACTTAAACTAACAGGAAAAAACACTGTGAATCACAGTGTACCTAGAAACTAATAACTGTTTTGAATTTGTAGCCATGGTTCTGTCATGATTGGATCTTTATTCTTTCTAAGCATATGATTTATTAAAGACTTCGGGTTTCCAGAATCAAGTACAGTTACTCTGACTATTGAGATTAATTTATTAAGAAGTGAGGAAAAAAGAGAAAAGAAGATATGGAAGGTAATTTTCATTGAAACAGGTTTCTGGCAAGTAGTTTTAAATGAGCAGAGAATCTTTACTGTCTGTTACATAGGTGGCTTGGTAGATGATGTCCTGGAACTGAAGAGAGTTGTAGACTCTTGAATGAAATAATGTGACTAAAGATAATACGAAAATTGATGCTGGCATCTGTACTGAATACTGTGGCTCAGTATTCTGATAACAAACTAAAAAGCTCTTTTAGCTTTAAATCCTCTAATTTTCCTTTGGCCTGGTAACTTTTATTAAATACTGAGTTCTGTTTTTCAATCTCATTATACTACTTAAATATCAAAAAATGAAAGTGCAGAAAATCCTTATAACAGTTCAAAACATTGAAGTTTTAGAAAATTTGTGATAGTTGCTGAAAATACCTAAGTTCTGTCGTAATTGGCAGTCTGTCCTCTGTTCCTAGGAAGTTTGTTCAGAGTAAGCCCAGTAGCATTTGACCTTAAGCCAGACCAATTTGTGCTGTGATTTCCAAAATAATTCTGTTGCTAAAATCTGGTATAGTGTAATTAATAATTATTAGAGCAGTAATTCAACAGGTTTCTTCATGATCCTGCTGTGCCTGCATCTGAAGTATTTACTTGCCTTTGAGGCTACACAGATGTGTATATTTTGTGAAGAATATTTCTAATGTTAACTCTCTTCTTCTTCCATCTTTCCTTACCTAGAACCCCCCTGCCCACACACACCCATGCAAACACTGTTTGATGCTTTAGAGTGGCCAATAGCAAGAGTAAGAGTAGTTGATTAGAGTAACATAAATCTGAATACTCAAATTGAGGTTTGAAGCTGAAAAAAATAAGCTGAGCTGATATACTTTTTGAAATACAGTGGACAAGTACAAAGGAACTAATTTCCAGAAAAGAAATAATTAACTTTAAATAACTTACATCACTATGGCTGATAAGGTTAAATGTATGTGAATTTCCAGAAATGCTACTTGTGTTCAACTGTTGTATTTCATATTTAATTTTTTTGCAGTGCTAATAATCCAAAAGGACTGCTAGAGGTTCGAGAAGCTTTGGAAAAGGTACATAAAGTAGAAGATCTTCTTCCCATAATGAAGGTAAATTATAGAAAAACTTTAATGTATGGTAAAAATAACAAAATGTGTTCTGGGAGATACTCACTTCCTCAAAATAAAACCATTGTGTATCAACTCAAAATGAGTAACTGGAAATAGTAGTTCAAGTTACTCCAAATCTGTGTATGTAGGGTTGGACCTTCCCTTTGATATGTGCAAATGGGTGATGTATATTTGAAATTCGTGGTCTAACTTTGAATTGATAACAAAATGATGGGAAACCAAAATGTTGAATGTAATTCTTTGAAGCCAGTCTTCTCAACCAAGAGGGTTTGTGATCACATCTGCCATAGTGGGCTCACTCTATGCCTGTACAATAGGGAGGAAAAAAATTGATTGATGTGCCTGAAAGATTAGGAATATGGAAGCTGTTTTTACTTAGGTTCATTGGTGCAGGTCACTATGTGGTGGGGCTGGCATGGGGAGGTGGGGGAATAGTTGCCCTTAGTGACTGATAGCTAAAATGAAATCCCGGATAACATTTTTGTGCTTAGGAAGACTTGGCAAAAAAGAAGTGGGAAACTTGCAGATTTTCTTTCTGCTGGTGGTGATCTTTGTAGAAGGGCTTTGGATATATGACCTGCAAAATGATTTATACTCTTATCTTAAGCAGTAAGGCTTGAGCTGGGTTTAAGTAAAAGGTGTTCACCTTTTCCCCCCATTCCTCCAAATTAATCTAGGGTGAGCAGTGCATAAGTATTTGCATGTGGGGAAACTATGTTACAAAGTATATCTTTTTAGAGGATTGTACAAGATTTTAATTAGAGCAGAGTCAAATTTGGGAAGAAACAGTCATGCTAAATAGAGACAAATTCATTGCTTTCTTATCTTGTGTGTGCACATTGGAATTTTGTATGTAAGCAAAGCAGCTGGGTTGCCATAGAGCAGAGTTCTCTGAAGCTGCATTGCTGCTACCCCTGACAGACTGTCTGGGTTTGGGTGTGTTCTTGGTAGTGCTTTCTTGTGCACTACAATTATCTTTGCACAAGCTACGTGGCTTAAGCACTAAATTTTTCTATGGGTTTTTATAATGTGTTGTGAAAGTATGTTCTTTGAAGACACCCTAATTTCAGAGGTCCTTCTTATATTACTGTCTTGTTCCTGGCCTTGAAAGATGAAGCCAAGTGGATGCAAACAGAATATATAATGAATATAATATATATGAATATAATATATAATTCAAACTGAATATAAATGAAAGTTTTTGCTGAAGAGCTAGTAGATGCTGGGGTGAGTGGACAACTAAAGTGTTCCCTACTGACACATAAATGTGCAAGTAGGGCCCTGTAAAGCATCTAATATGGTTACTTTTGAATTGTAGGCTAGAAAAAAAGCTACTAGTGGAGTTAAAAATACAGGTTACTCCAACAGAATGATGAAAATATATAAACATAGTGCACTGTACATTATTATTTCAAAGTAAATGTCTCAACTGGCAGCAAATATTCTTCCCAGTTTCCATACCTGTGTATTTTGGTCTGATTTGAGTCTCCTGCATCCCATTCCAAACTGTATCAAAGTGGAATGCTGTCTCATTAGGACTTTTTTGTTCCTTTAAAATAAATGCAGATTCTCTTAAAACAAAATACCCTGGATTACAGGTTTTGGGTTAATATAAATAACTGCCTGAGTAAACACTAGTGCATGCTAATCATTATTAGTGGCTATATACAATAAATGTCTTTCCAGTAGTGATGTAATTTGGTTATTTGGGTAGCTGGGGAATGCTGTATTGGAAAGCTGGGCTTTTCGCTTTACTTAAATGCAGTTCTGCCTGGTTTATACAAGTCTGGCTACAGTGTTACTCTTAGATGATGTAGCTTTGTAAAATTCTTAAACCTAGTGGTATTTTCCTTCTGATAAGGATAACCATCAATTGAAACTAGATTACAGTTAAGAAACTTTCACTTTGAGTTGTATGCTGGAATTCACACTTGGACTAATGCAGCCACTTCTTAGTGTAAACATAAAATGGGGTCTCAAATTCCTGCTTTTGCATTTACATCCTTGCACCAAAAGGTTACCATCAACATGCAGCTTGGGGAGAAATCTGTACAACTTGAACGGCTTTGTACAGTTGCTTTTCATAAACAGCACTTTTTATTCACTATTTAGTTATAAAGTCAAATGCCTCACTCAGTATTTCTGGTTTTCATTCAGAAGGAAATAAAGGACGTTGCTGACAGAAACTTTGTTTTGTTCCCTAAGTTTGTCCATTTTCATTTCTACTCCATGTATTTTAGGTGCTTCAAAGCAATCAGTAGCCAGTCTGTCTCTGCTACCTCTAATATTACTTTTTTTTTTTTCTTTTGAAAGCAGTTTAACAGTAAAACCAGAGATGGGTTCACTGTGAACACAAAAGTCCCCAGCTTGAAGGATCAAGGGAAAGAATATGATGGATTCACAATTACAATAACGGGAGATAAGTATGTTTGCTATTTTCAGGGCTTAGGGTACACGAAGTAAAGAACTATTAGCAAGTAATTGTCTGAAATGCCATTTCTGTTTGCATAAGGTGGGGTTTTTTTTCACTAGTGGCGTTTTTGTAAATAACTAAAGTTTATTCATTTGAGGACTTGATTCCTTTTGTGTTTTCAACAAAAAGGCAATATGGGTAACACTGATGGAGTAAGCCTGGTTGATTCTCTAACATATAACACAAAACTGAAAAGAGATCTTGTTTTTCAGCTTAGACTATAAAATGCCTAAAGGGGAAAAAATATGAAATACCTCAGTCTTTATACATATCAAAATACCTTTCTTCTTGTGAGACCTTGTCTTCTGTGATGACTGAGAAGTCCTGAATGGAATGGAAATTTCTTTGGTCTAAGAACAGAAGACACTCTCTTCTATTTGAGATTTTGGCCTTTTTTATGTTTCAGATGTTTGCAGACCTTCTAGCTGCAAGTGAAAATTTAAATAGTACCTGCATGTATGAGAATACATTCTCTGGTTGAGATAGTAAATTTCTCACTTTATGGATTCTGATTCCTTGTCTTTTTGAAGAGTGAACAAGTCTGAAGCTAGAAGTACTGTCCTACTATTAAATAAAAACTTTTTAAAATTAAATTTAAAATCCTATGCATTGGGATTTTTCCCAGAATTTTGTGTGCTTTCAGTGAGTGGCATGGAACCCAACTGTCCCTGCTAAAATGTAAATGTATCTCTTGGTTTTTCATTTTACATTCTAAATCACAGGCCTGTATACAGTGAAATGGCATCAAGTGCATGGCCTCACTGTTTAGAGGAAAATATTTTGGTGTCAGTAAATAGCCTAACTTTGTTCTGGACAAACTTTATTCAGTATCACTCAGTCTGTTTTGATCCATAGTTTGTAACTATGCTTTAATACCAAAGCAATCCCATTTTGGTAGTTTAGAAGTGAAGAAAACTACAGTCTGCATTCTATACCAAAATCCTAAGTCTGTAAAGATATTTTAAAATTTCATATTTCTTATTTTTTACCCACAATTTAAGTGAAACACTAATGCTTGTTAGGTGTTCTTCAATGGAAATACTTCATCTGTGATTAGGTGGCAGTCTTTATATATTCTTTCAAACTTAGCATGTGATGTAGCATTTTTAATTCAGATTTTTGGGGAAGTAATGCACATAATCTCCTGCTTAAGGAAGATGATAGGAAAAAGGTGGTGTGTAACTGTAGTAGATTTGTAATTTACCCTGGATATGCATCAAGTTCTGTTCAAAAATTTCTTTCCTCCTTTTCTTTTCCATCTGCTTAATAGAGTGGGGAACATACTATTTTCAGTAGAAACTCAGACAACAGAAGAGAGAACACAGCTGTATCACGCAGAAATAGATGCACTATATAAGGATCTAACAGCTAAAGGAAAAATTCTAATTCTGTCTGCAGAGCTGGGGGTAAGGCTGTTCAAGGAATTATTAATTCCTTGAAAAAATCCCTTTATGCTTTTATACTCTCTGTTCAGTAGTTCCTATTCTAGTACTTTTTGACAGAGTTCTTAAGTAATAAAGTTACTTAAACTCAATTATGACGAATACCATAAGAAGTTGCTATAATTCTGTCTGTTACTGTAAAATTTGCTGTGCTTTGCCTGAACTACTAGAGAGTGTCCAGGCAAGGTCTCAATATCACAGTGTGTTCCGTTTTTCTCTTATTTTTCTCATAGGTCTGTGTTCACCTTTGTCATCATCCCTAGAAGTGCTGTTTAGGATTTGGCACATGGTGGTTACACATAACATGAGTTACATGAATTCATGAGAAGCACTAGAATTGTGTTTATGCTGATTCAATGTGCAAGGAGAATCTGATTGCATTTGAGATACAACAAAGTAGTTTGATTAAACATCTGTTAGTCACACTTCAACTTCACAGTTTGACATTTTCTCATTTGAAGTGGTTCTTAAAAAAATAATTGCAGTAACATAAGACTTTGCAATATGTGTACCTTTAAAAGTTACTACCTGGCTATTAAATTATCTTTAATTCACACTTTTTTTCCTCTTAGGAAGTAGATGCTGTTTGCAACTTGATCCTGTCCCTAGTTTATTACTTCTATAATTTAATGCCACTTTCAAGAGGATCTAGGTTAGTGTTTGTATTCATCATGTCTGTTACCTTGGATGCATGCTGTACAATGTCCATATGTTGCAGTATCTGAATATATTTTTTAATATTATTTTTAATAGACCTGTGTGCCCTTCACAGTCTCCTCTTTTGTGCTGCCATGACAATGGGAATTGACTTAGTACTGTTTTAAAAGCTAGTTTGTAATTGCTGATGTAACTATTCATAGCTGCATGTATATTTAAAATGATGAGTAGTCTGTATTTATAGACATCAGCTCACACATTGAGAAGTGTCATTTTTAAATTGTAATGCTTGGTTTTCTAATCCATATTGTGTTACACCACTAATTTCACTTAGGAAGCTTTTCTGAAATGTGTATTTAAGATGAAATATACTTTGACATAACTTATTTTAATAAAATACACTAAAATATTATTTTAGTAAATTGTTGCAACTGTTAGGGCCACCAAATGAAACCACAGGATAAAGTTCCATATGTCACAGAACTCTTCAACTGGAATTCTAGTTTAATGCAAACCTGGTTACATCTAAGACTTACAAATGTCTGTTCCACAAAGCACTTAATATCTTACTAGATACAGTTAAATATGAAAAAAACCCCTTCGATTTTGGGATTTTATACTCAGATTTTGCCTTTTTCTTATAGAATGTAAAAATTTAGAGAAATTCTGTCTGAGATTCACAGTTAAAAAAACCAAAAGTTAAAAATTAAATAACTGAACAGTTTTTCAGTGCCTCTAGCTCTGTTGCAGTAGAGTTCATAAACTCTTCTGGGCTGCAGCTAATCTTGGGAACAGGAGCTTGCTTTGTTTTCAGCCCTGTGGAGTCTTAAGAACTCCAAAGTCTGAAAATATGATTCTAACTAATGTAGAAACAGTAGTAAAACTCCATAGGTTCATAACTTCAGTGATTTCACTTTTTAAGTGTTTCATGCCTTTTTTTTTCTTCTAAAATAACTAGCATGGTAATCTTTACTAGCCTTCTATGAAACAATACTATGTTCCATTTGTTTTGTAGTCTTAAATAGCATTATGGAAAGACTTCTACTCCATTTGTTGTTTTTAATTTTATTCTTTTAGTGTGATAGCTTATTCAGTGATAATGGGAGCACTAATGGCAAGTGGAAAAGAAGTATCAGGAAAAATCCCTAAAGGAAAGGCAAGTATCAAAATACCAAAGTACACTAGTTCAGTCTTGCTGGAGGAAGTAATACTTGTAAATGTGGGGAAAGAGCTGTAAGAATGAAAAGTTGCATGCTTATTTGCTGGAGATGGGTTAGCTGCTTGCTGTGATGTCTTGCAGCCTGAGAGAGTGTTGAAAATTCCATTGCTATTCTGACAGCAGGTGAATTTGGAGATGGTATGTGCAATAATTTGGATTAGTCAAATTGTAGCAGTTTGGTCCCATAGGAATTACAGTAGTGAAGCATTTCTGGTGGGCTGAGATGCTCTTTTCAGCTTGCTTTGAGAAGGGTTCTGAGAATACTGGGGCAGAATAAGTGACTCTTCTGGCACACAGCACAGATTTTCTGTCTGTATTCTTAGTATTGTTGAGCTTTTAGGGCTTGGTAAGTAGAAATGGATTTGCAACTTCTCTTGATTTCTCATTCCCCTCAGTTAATTCTGCTGAATTTAAAATAAGTCCTAGTTTTTAAGTGACTACATTTGAATGTTACAGCATTGTGCTCAATAAAGTGACTACATTTGAGTATTAAACCACCTTGCTTAGTAAAGGATTTCCTGTTCTTCAGCAATTTGGGGTTGTTAACTGTATTACCTTTTCAGCATGAAAAGAGGCAGAACACCCCTGTCTCTTTAATGTATTGATAAAAGAATCCATATTGTTGAAGAAAATATCCTGCATGGATAACTGAAGAAAGGGTGACTTTCTCTTTTGTTCTAGAAAGCCCTGAAAACAATGTACTCCTTTGAGTACAATGAACTCTAGTAGCTTTTAAGAGCAAACTGCATTTGCTTAGCAGCAAGAAAGCTTTTCAGTACACCATGAAGCTGAAATCTTCCCCATTCTGAGGGAGTTCAAGCTAAGGTAAAACACTTACATGGGCTTTCTTAAGCATTTTCTTAGGACTCAATACAGTAGTATTTTGCTGACTGATTTTATGCAGGCAAGCAGAGTTTCGGGATTACTACTAAGCAGGATTTCTGACTTACAGGAACGCTGGGGACATCTTTACATTTGAGGGCTTTTCCTGAAACAGAGTGCCTGAATATGAATAAACCTGTCTTTAGGAAAGTTTTCACAATGTGGAAGAGGTTGTTTTCCCCAGCTGAAATAAACTGGAATTCGTTTTTTGCCAGAGTTGTTAGAAGGGCTAAGCTGGTCCCAGGCATTTTCAGGCTGCTCTGAAGTCAAAGGTGCACAGTAGTCAAGAGTCCTGTTGTTGCCTGGCAGGTCATTCAGTAGCCATGGCCAGTGTAGCTTCCTGTATTGTGGTGGGGTGTGCAAACCCCACAGAGAGTTTTAGTGCCTGGCCTGAATGCTGACTTCAAACTGAGGGACAAAGCAGTCAGGGCACAGACTGGTTTGTAAGCTTACTCCCATCTTACCAAGAACATAGGTAGCAAAGCCCTCAAAGCCCTTCCTCAAGTTAAGAGAACTTATAAAATATGTAATTTCTTAGTATCTTTTTTGTTTTCTTGCATTTTCAGCTGGTTGATTTTGAAGCCATGACAGCACCAGGGTCTGAAGCTTTTAGCAAAATAGCAAGGAGCTGGATGAATCTAAAAAGGTAAATCCTTTTGCTCAGATGGGGAGTGGGGAAATAAAATATGAAAGACTATATGTAAAATTCAAACCTCTACTAAGAAATGCTACTTAGAAATTACGAGTTTAGTAAAGGATTCAGTGTATTTTTTAACACTGTTTAGGAATTGATGAGACAAGATTTGCATTTACACACACAGTAGTGTATTTCTAGTCTAATGGAGTAGTTAGTAGTCCAGACATTCAGTTATGTATTATCCTCTGAGGAAATTATTTGGGTTAATATTTTCTTCATTTTGTCCAGTGGGTCAAATTTGTCTTTTTATATTATGGCTTATCATTAGTAGATCTGTCAGTGAGTGAACAAAGCAAGGGGGAAATTCTGACCTTTTTTTTAAAATTCTTACGGATCTCTTCAACCTTATATCCAGAGTAATTTGTAGTAAAACTGCATTTCCAAAGTAATCCAAGTAATCCTTTGGTGCTATTTTGATTCGGAGAGTAAGTGTTTTCAAAGTAGCTGAGTGTGGAGAATTACATTACTTAGTATAGGTGCATGACTTCTGTGCAACACTTTAAAATTTTGATTTTCATGTGAATTTATAATTTAATACTGTATTTATTGACACGGAATTAATATTATGAATCTGATACATTTGACTGGTCCCCTAGTGGTTATTCCCCATACAAAATCTAAAAATCAGGCCAGACACACCATCAGTTCTAGTATACTTCCAAGTCAGCGTCAAGACACTTAAAGGGTTCTGACAGAATTGGCCAGGGTCCTTAGAGGGCCATCTATAATCTTAGAAACATGGTGCACATCAGGGGACATTCTTGGTTACTGCAGGATAGGAAGTCTTGGGTTCCTCTTCAGGAAGGGCAAAAGGAAACCTAGGGAAACAGTAGGCTGGTCAGCCTCATTTTAGTCTCTGGAAAGTCATGAAGTGAGTCTTCTAGGAAAGCATTTCAGTTTCTATGAAGGAAAAGGTCACAGAAAACAATCAATGTGAGCTTACCAAACGTTCTGTGACCCAGTGATGGTTCTCTATGGTAAAAACTGACTTTTGGGGATGATGAGAGCAATCAATGTTGTTTATTTTTACTTCGGCAAGGAGTCCCGCAGTACTCTCATATCAAGATTGCACATTATGGTCTGGACAAACTAGATGGATTAAGAAGGTGTTTGGATAATCAGATTTAGGGGGTATTCAGCACTTTAGAACCCACATAAAGTGCTGCATCCAGCTGCAGTAAAGACTGATAAACCAGATGATAAACCAGAATAAATGCAGTTGAGATCCACTAATATGGCCAGGGATCTGAGCACATGCCTTAACAGGAGAAAGTTGGGCTTGTTCAGCCTGGAGTAGATAAGGCTTTGATCTAACAGCAGCTCTGCAGGAGCTGTGAGTGTTTGGTGGGAAGACAGAAATGTGCATGAGTTGAAATGATGTTTAGACTTGGCATAGTCTTTTCATTAGCAGACTGCCCAAAGAGGCCGTGCAGTCTCCACCGCTGGAGATTTTCAAGACTTGGCAGGATAAAGCCCTGAGACCCTGATTTGACTTCTCGGTTGACCTTGCTTTGAACACTATCTTAGATCACATATCTCCTGAGGTCTGGTCCAGCTTCCTAGAGACTGTGGAACTCTCAAGCTGCTCTTAGTGCCAAGTATCTCATACTGATTAGTGTTGTTTATTATCAGGGGTTCTGAGCCTGGTGAATTTCACCAGACTATAAAATCCCTTCCTAAATGAAGAAGGCTAATAAGATTCAAGGACATCTTTGTCAAACTCAGGCTAAAAATCTACTTGTAAATGAGTCAAATCCAGTAATCGTTGAGGATTGACATTTCTAAACTACAGGTGTAACAAGTTGTGGTTTTTATTAAAAGTAGTCTGCACAAATATTGAGACGTGCTTGTCTTAGGAATATAAAATATTTATGGTTCCCACAATTTTTTCTGTAATTCTCTCAGTTATGTACTCTTCTTTATTAATCCTCTAGTCATGCTGGTTTTTGTTTTGTGGTTTGTTTTTTTTATTTAAAGACATATCTTTACCAAAGAGAAACTTCCATCTTGGGAATAAAGTCAGCTTAAGCCATTTCAGTGCTACCCATGTGTTTCTGACTCCCTCAGCTGTACTGTTGAAACTTATGGGAATCTATGTCAGACTAGATCAGGGAACTCATTTGTGTTAAAAATAACCTTGCCAAAACAGTTTCTTTTTAATCAATACCATTTTGTAGGATAGTACAACCTAGCGTATTGCTGGGTCAAATTAGAGATGTATAATAGGTGAGGAAATGAGCCAGAGTGGAGAAAATGCTAAAGTTCACTTTGTTAAGAGAAAAAAAAAAAAAACAAACATCTGAATAACTACAGCCCAAAGGACCTGATATAATAATATGAAGGTAATTAGCCTCAGTGGCTGATTTGTCTGTGGTAGACAAATAACAGTGGATATGCTAAATAAGGCCGTAAGACTTAAAGCAATACATTTCTTTTTTAACTTCTGCTGCTTTTGAAAGCTCTTCTATGTAGTCACTGTTTTCATTCTGTATGGTGACAGAGGCATCACAAAAAGCAAGAGCTGGTTGTGAACAACATTCTGAGAATCATTGAGTCATTAAGGTTGGGAAAAACCTTTTAAGATCATCGAGTCCAATCTCTAATGCCGCTAATCCAGCAGCACTGTGTTCACCACTAAACCGTGTCCACAAGTGCTGCATCCACACACTTTTTGATCACTTCCAGGAATGGAGATTGCACCATTTCCCTGGGCAGCTTATTCCAATGTGTTCACCCTTCCCATGAAGAAATATTTCCTAATATCCAGTCTAAACCTTCCCTGGCACAAGTTGAGGCAGTTTCCTCTGGTCTAGCCCCCTGTTAACCTAAGAGAAGAGACCAACCCCCACCTGGCTACAGCCTCCTTTCAGGTGGTTGTAGAGAGCAGTAAGGTGGCCCCTGAGCCTCCTTTTCTCCAGGCTGAACAACCCCACCTCCCTCAGCTGCTCCTCTAGGACTTGTGCTCCAGGTGCTTCACCAGCTCCATTCCCCTTCCCTGGACACACTCAAGCACCTCAATGTCCTCCTTGCAGTGAGGGGTCTAAAACTGGACACGGGACTTGAGGTGTGGCCTCACCAGTGCCAAGTACAGGGGGACAATCACTGCCCTGGTCCTGCTGACCACACTATTGCTCATAGAGGCCAGGATGCCATTGGCCTTCTCGGCCACACTGCTGGCTCATGTTCAGCTGCTGTCAACCAGCACCCACAGGTCCTTCTCTGCCCAGCAGCTTTCCAGCCACTTTGCCCCAAGCCTGCTGCATGGAGTTGATTCTTGACACAGGTCCCAAGTTTGCTGGAGAAGGGGATGAAGAGATGTCTAAGTTAATGTGTTAACTTGCAGGTAAATTATAAAACTCATCAAAAAATAACTTGGTTTTTTTTTTCCTTTCAGTATTTCACCTTCTTACAAGAGTCTACCATCAGTATCAGAGACTTTTCCAACCCTGAGAACGATGATTGAAGTACTAAATACAGACTCATCTCATTGTCTAAAAAAAACTATAGTTGTTGTATAATTTATACAAATAAAAGGCCAAGAGGTACCGCTTCGTAAATTATTTTGAACGGCAAATTATGGTCAAAATGGTTTGATTTTGTTTTGGTTTTTTTTAATAGAACAAACTTACTTGACTATTTATCACTAAAGTAAAATAAATCCTTCTGTGACTAATAATATTTAAAAGAAAAAAAGAAGTAGAAAACTGATTTTTCATATTAAGACACACTCTAACAGAAATAGTTATTCAGGGGCCAAACTGAAGAGCAGTAAGAAACTTGATCACAGTTATGAAATGAACATACTGCAGGTGAAAATTTCTTAAAAAAAAAAAGTAATCTTAATTGGAAATAATGCTATACTACTTCTCATTGTTTTTTTTCAAAGCCTCTGAATTTTGCACAGAAAACTTAGAGCTGTACCATGTGTGACTAATTGGAGAATACACAGGCATTTCATGTAGTGCAGTCCAGTGAAGGAACAGATGTCAGCTTAAAACAATGGGGTTCAGGGAAACATCATTTGGAAACAAAACCAAACAAATTACATATAATTACAAACAAAATACATATTACATATTGGAGTTATGCTCTTGGTGAGTAAATGTCGGAAACACAACGATCTCCCTTTCCAAGTACCCAGTGGTGGTGGTGGTTGGCAAAAGTTACCAATGGGTCGACAGGATTGAAGTATCCTGGGAGCACTAGCTAGGGATCCTTGAGCTGTTTTTGTTGGACAAACTTGGCAGCATTCTGGAAAGGCAGGTTTCCTGAGGGCAGGGCTATTTCAGTCCAAATAGCATGGACAGTACCATGAACCAATTTCTGATTGTAATAGTGATGATGATATTTCTGGTGAGTCCTTACTGAATTACACTTATTTTAGCTTCAGCTCCATGACCTTAAAGCTCTTTATCAGGTTAAGGGATTTCAAGAACAGCAAGCAATCATGGGTCAAATATCTGGTTTCTTTAGTGGCTTGATAAACTCTTTTTTCCTGCCTGAATATTCATTATTTCAGAAAATCTACAGAATTGTTCTGTTTCAGATACAGCTTTCAACTGCCTTAATGTTGATGGTCTGAACTTGATTCTGTTGCTGTCATTTTCTACATGAATATTCTTTCCGTTTCCCAGAGGTGTGGGCTTTGTTGGGCAATTGCAAGTACCTGGCCTAACCATGTAACATGGAATATGCAAAAGAATAAGTTACTTACCAAGGAAAAGGGGAAAAGATCCTGCATATACCCCAGGTGTACCAATGGCAGTGGTGTGGTTGCTTTTCTCTGAGTACAGTGCAGTACAGTCTCAGTCCCCTCTTCAATGAAGAAAGGAATGCAGCAAAGCATCAAGTATGTTGATACAGGTGACTTACTTCAGTGGCATTGACAGTGGTGTGAATTTATGGAATGGAGGGTCTCTTTTTGATTATTCCACAAAAGTATTTTTTGGATTCAGAGTGGGTTCTGTGTGTGTGTTTAAGTACAGGGGCTGGAAGTGCCACAAGGTTAGTTAGAAGCTGTGGTCAATACTGACATCCATTATATGAAAAGTGCTGTTGATTTAAAGTTAGATTTCACTATTTCTTACCTTATTTGCTAAACAGGACAGCTGTGGGTAGCTAGAGACCTAAAAGTTTCTGTATGCAGGATTTTCATGGAGGTAAAAAATGAATCCCAGAAAATGGGTGCATACTGTATCTTCATTGGGAAGCAGTACATCCCAAACACATTACAGGCATTTTGGAGTTTTACTTTTGTCTGCTTGTCTAGTTGATGAACTGGCTGCTGTTGCATTTAGGCTGAATATTAGCAATGCATATTCCAGTCTGGACTTACCTGTTGTTTCATCCAATAGGTATCTCTCAGCACTGTGAACCAAAATGTGGTAAGTGGAGAAAATGAGAAGACTCACTTCAAAAGTGTGCTCCCAATTCAAATTAGCCCAGGGTGCATATGTACCTGTGGGAACTTTTTTTCATGAATTTTCACATCCTAGGATTGTGCATTGAAAATATAAGGGTTAAGGGAAGAACATGCTTTCCTTCCATATGAAACAAATGTTGCTGTTGCTTCCTCTCTAAGAACAGACTCTTAAAATACTAACTTCTTGCCTTAATTTATGGTACTGTTACCAGATTTATAAGCACAGGGAAGTAACACTGTATGAAGCAGATATTTTATTCACTTTTTAATCCTATTTCTGGTATGTCTGAAAGTAAGTCTAGAATCTATTTCGAAGTTTGCATGCACTGTACTGGAGCTACACTGGTAACAACATGGTTAGATTTGATCAAAAATTGTAACCCAACATCCAGCCAAGGGTAGAATGATCTAATGTGCAATATCTTGAACTGTAGAAATTAATATTTGCTTTTGCAAATACCCAAAAGCAAATGGTATGCCCATGTCTAAACCCGTTTTTCCTAAAGCCTCTTTTTCTCTTCTGCTCCTTGTTTGCTTATTAAGTTCAGGTACATACATCTCATGAGGGAGGTTAATAGGTGAGTGCCCAAAACACAAGGAAATCTAGAAAAGTGGGGAAATGGCTGTTTGGAATACAGATGTTAGCCTTTAGTAAGCACGCTGTAATGCTGCTATGCTTTTGAAGGGTAAGTGTGATTCTGAGTAAGTAAAACTCATCAGGAGGAAAAAAAAAAAAAAAGGCAGAATTTCCTATGCAGACCCAAGGGTCGTTAACCAAACCATAACAATGGCAAATTTCACCACCTGTCTGCTTCGTACTAATGAATATGAATTCTAAACTTTGTTGATAAGAATTTCTGTAAAGGGCAAATGTAGGTATTTTTTTGTAAGTAAGGATAAAGGAGGCTTGTGAGTTTTCATTGAAATAATTGGGTTACTGTCCATTTGCGACACACATATTTTTCCAACATTCTGTTCTTAAGTACCTTCTTGTATCCCACTAGAAATAAGCATTATTTGCTTCTTCTGTTTAAAAGTCTACAAGTTTAAGAAACCTCTACTACATTTCATTAAGGAAGAAAGGAACTGTTACTTTCCTGGAAGAACAGCAGCCTGGAAAATATGCCTAGCTTTATAACTTGACTGTGTTCTAATGTTGCGATCTGTCTTGTAAGCTTGTAAGTTTTGTTATGCCTTGTCTTTTCATTGAGAAAGGGGAATCAGCATTGGCACATGACCAGACAATCTTTGGAACTATGAAAAGGAGGGGTTTTGGTTTAGGGATTAGACCAGTGGGAGTGGAGAAGGGGTGGTGGGGAAGAAAAAAAACTGCCTGGGCAAACAAACCATGTACAGTTGTCTGGGTTTCCTTGTCCTCATTTCTTACTCCTGCGACTGACTTCATACCCACGCCCTGGTGGCAGACAAAGGAGGTCAATGGGAGATCACGGGAGGGTTAGGCGTGACGTGTATTACACCTCTGTGAGTGAGTGTGTGCTTGCAAACGTTTCAAAGGCTTGTTTCTCTGGGCGTGATGCAGATGACTAAGAAATAAAGCGAGCTCAAGTCAAGTGCTCTCAAACAAGTTTAACAAACAAAACAGGATTATATAACTGGGCTGGTATGTGATGACTTGGGGAACTGTAATTACCTCCTAAGAACCAAGTATGTGGAGAAATCTAATTATCATTTTCCATCCTCTTCTGTGTCATCTTAGCTGGTCTAGCGATACCATTTGAACTCTTAAATGGGAACATTATTGTATTGCAGCTCCAATCATTTATCTATTAAGAATGATACTAAAGAAAGCAGAATGAGGAAAAAAAAATAGGCTAAGCAATGAAAAACCATTAATCTGAGCCTCAATATTTGTGCTACTGTGTAATATATTTTGAAGATAATAAAAGTTCCCCTGCAACTACCTAGACCAAAAGTCAAAGTAGCTTTAGTCTCACATAAATATTCTGATGTATTTGCCTATCTTAGGGAAGCTTTTTTTTTTTTTTTCCCTTTCTTAGTGAAAGGGAACTATACTTCCCTCACCCCAGGAGACTCTTTTGGGAGTTAGCATGTGGGACCTTGGTGAATCCTTTGCCAAAATAAGGACTTGTTACAGGAAAAGAGCATTTGTACAGCAGAGGAAGAGATCCGAAAGCCTAATAATTTCAGCCTGTAGGCAATCTCTTTTACCAGTATAACTAATGCCTACTGCACAGACTTGTTACACTTAGGCGGCAGCTTTACAATCAAATTAATACAGAAGCCTCGGACCATCTTGTGCCCTAAGTGGTTGAGTTGGACAAAATAGCCTGTGCCACGCATCCTGTAAAACTTTTGACAGCAGCTGCTGGACCTTCTGCCGTGTTAAGAAACACGAACGACTTATTTAGGAGTTAGGAAAGGCAGGTTCTTGGGCACGGTGCTCCTCTGCCAGCTAAGGCAAGTCCTCTCCTGGTGCTCCTGGTCCCGGCAGCGTGGGACTACTGTAGCTTCCCTCCTCGGGAAAGAAGGGCTGTGGGAGAGGAGCGCTCCGGGCAGCAGCACCGGAGGGCCGCGGGCCCCGGTCAGCCCCACGCTACGGACGGCACCGAGACCGAAGCAAGGCCGGGAGGCGGCGTCCCCGCTCCCGTCCGTCCCGAGGCACCAGGAGCAAGGCCGGCTGCCCCGCCGGGAGCTGCGGACGGGCGGCGCCGCGGGGGAGGCGGCAGCGGCTGCGGCGGGCTGGGCGTGCGGGGGGCGGGCGGCGCGGGGCGGCGGCCCCGGCTTTATAGGGAGCCAGGGGAGGCGGCGTCTGCGGGAGGGGAGCGGAGGAGGCGGTTCTCTTCCCGGTTCCATCCCCATTCCCGCTGTGCGAGTGCGGGGCTGGCGGCGGGGTGGCCATGGCCTCCATGGCGGCGGCGATCGCCGCCTCCCGCACGGCGGTGATGAACGGGAACCGGCCGCTGGACGAGCGGGAGCGCAAGCGGTTCAGCTACTTCTCCTCGCTGAGCCCCATGGCGCGCAAGATCATGGCGGAGAAGGAGCGGATCCGCGAGCGCTACGGGCCCGAGTGGGAGCGGCTGCCGCCCCGCCAGCAGGACGAGATCATCGACAAGTGCCTGGTGGAGCCGCACGTCCAGGCCCGCTACGCCGCGCACCGCGGCACCACCCGCCCGCCCGCGCCGCCCGCCTCCTACCCCAGCCTGCGCCTCAACACCGGGCAGAAGGTGGTGCGCTTCGGAGACGAGGTATGGGGCGCGGCGGGCCGTGGGGAGCGGCGCCGGCGGGGTCCGGGCGGGAGCGGCGCTGCCCATCCCCGGCACCGCCGCACGGGCGGGGCGGCCGCGACCTCCCCCGGGCTGGGGGCCGCCGGTGCCGCCCGCGCTGCGCTGCCCGGGGCCGCGGGCGTTCCGCTGCCCCGGTGGGGATGAGCTTTGTTCCTTTCCCCGCTCCCTGTGCGGGAGGGTGGGATGTTCCCCGAGCGAGAGGCACTGGGTCACGCCGTAAAAGCAGGGAAGGCGCCAGCAGCGATAGCGCTGAAGTGGATGTTGCGGAAAGGAGACTTGGAGAAGAGGACGGTCTCCGCTCCCCCGACGGCGGAGCGTGACCGTGGCTGGCGCTGGACATAGTCCCTTGCTGCAAATGGGCTGTAGGGAATGTTTACACTGAATTAAATCTCTTCCTTTCCGTTTCTAGTTTTAGACACGGTTAAAAATACAACACTGAAAACATTCCAGCTCTTGGCATGTTTGACACCTTAAAAAAATGCAGCCTGTTCCATGTCACATGCCAGGAAAAACAAGGGTGTGGAAAGATAGATGGCAGTAAGTATGGATTTTGAACCTTCTGAGAGCCATCTATCTAATGGTGAAGCGTGGCAGCCCTTCTGGAAATCTATAGTATACGAGTTCCCAGTCTGGAGCAGTGGGTCATGTTACCGAGTGTGAGTTGTTGAAGCGGAAGGTCTAACAATCCTTGAAGAGACATGACAGTACTCTTCAGATACTGTGTCTTTTATTCTGTGTATTGATTCCCTTTGTTTTCTATTCTTTTACGTTTCTGTTCTACTCCTTTATTTTCATATGATTGCAGAGCTGGTTTCTTTCACTATGTCCCTATAATAACTTTAAGTGACCTATTGTTAATTAAGTTACGTGGCTTCTACCAGAAAAAAAAAATAATCTGCTTCTGCATTTGGAATCATCAATCCAATTTAAGGAGAGCAGTGCTACTTTTAGCCTCCTCTCCAATATCCCTTGCAGTGGGATTTTTAAGAAGCATATGGGGCCCACTGATATTGGGCATCATGGTTCCCAACCAGCTTTGTGCCAGGAGACAGAGTGCTGCCTGTGTTTCCCCTGTCAGGAAGGTGTGATGCTGTGCTGCACAAACGTATCTAAAGCTTGAGAGCGTAGGATGTAGCTCAGTTTTGTCAAGTCCATGATACCCAAAGTTCTAGACAACTGTTTGATAGTAATGGCAAAAAAGAGATGTAGAAGGACACAGGACAGCAAATTTGGTTGTGCACACAACCTTTGAAAAGAAACTTCAGTCTGAAGTTAGATGTGGAAGAATTTAGGTTAATGAGTGTGGAAAATAAGTATGTTGAGTTTTCCCAGTCTCAGAGAGCTCTCATGTGCTTTCTGCTTTGAATTATGTGGATCTGGAAGGAAAGCAAGCATTTTGTAGGCTGTTGTGCTGCACTGTATGGAAATAATAATTTCCCGCTTGACAAAGTAGCTAGAGTCCATCTGAAACTGGGCAAATGGTTTTCTTTTCCCTTTTCTCCCCAAATACAGTTGCAATATGCATATTGTTAGCGTTTCTGTAGCCATTAACCAAAGAAGGCATGGTTCATCCTAATACTTGATACAAAATGTTTAATTTTGGAAGCATCTGCCTCAACTGACTTCCTTTTTGACATCTAAGCAGAAGTTAATATAAATTGTTCCTCTGAAGAAAAGGAATTCCACTCATTTTGGCATTCTCCATTTTCATTTTAGTTCTTCCAACTGTACTGTTGAGCCTTGGAGCCTTTCCTGGCTCTTCATCTGATAGCTTCCTCTCCCCTGGCTCCCTTGCTGGCATTCGACCTGATTGTTGGACATTTGCCCTGGCTGACAAATTGTTCCTCCTTGTCTTGCTGTTGCAGAGACACTGCTGCCGGTTTCTTGCCAGTTCGGTTCAACTTTCGGGGCTCGCAAACGCTTGGCCTGCAGAGCTCTGTTATCTCCTTGTCTCCTGGTCAGACGGCTCAGGGAGCTGTGCCCTGCTGGCTTTGTGAGACTCAGCTGGGCTCAGGGAGCTGTGCCCTGCTGGCTTTGTGAGACTCAGCTGCTGCACACACCGTGGTCACCCAGCCCTCGCTCAGGGCAATCGGATCCCTCCTGGCTGCTCTCCCTATTGATGTGTGGTGTCCTAAGGCAGGGAAACAGAGTAGCCTGCACATCTCCAAATCACTTGTGATGTTGCAGCACTTTCAGTGAGAGTGTTTTGGTCCGATGATGTTCTTGCTGATGTACCCGCTCCTAAAGTTTCATGTTTCCAGCCACAGCTCATCTTCCCTGTTAACTGATGTTGAAATCTGTGGTGATCTACCTGTGCTTGCTTAAGCATGGAAATCTGATCTCTTTCACCTCATGTTCTTTGGAGGACTTGGTAGAAAGCAAACAAGGGTGAATACTGAGGATACTGATTTACTGGTCCAGGCCTCTCACTATTTCAGTCCCATTTTCATGCATCTGACCATTTTGTTAAGGTGGTCCAGAGGATATACGCAGTGGTCTTGTGTCTCTGGACAGTTGCTTCCTTCTTTCTTGCCCCCACCATTTCCCGTATATCTCTTCTAACACCAAATTTATCTCCTGAACTCATAGCCCAGGACTCTGAGTTCTCAAACTATAAACATCACTTACGTTTTCAAAACACCTTTTTGAGTGTGTTGGCTGTGTGGGAAGGTGTTACAGAAAATAGACGTGCAGTAACAGGACTGTGGCATCCTGTAGCCATGATCCAGTCACTTTATGATGCTGGAGCACTGCAGCACCATGTGTGACTCTTAGCAAATGCCTCGAGTCAGCTGAGTGCCACTGCTCCTTCTCTTCCATCTTATCCTCATTGCAGCATCACCAGTCACGGAGTTAATAGCAGAAGCTCTTCAGGCACTGTGAACACGATTTTGGAAGAGAATTAGGCTAACAGCATCATTTCACACCCCCATGAAATCAGTTTTGTCCTGTTTACTGAAGATTGACTTGCTGTCATTGCACATGAGCCCAGCACCAGTAGACCCATTTGTTGCTTCACCATAATTTTCTGTGTCTAGACAGCCCAGGCCTCCTGACCAAGGGCTTTTGGATGCTGCAACAGAGCTTCCTCTTTCCAACAAGCCTCCAATTGCTGGCATTTCTCCATTTATAGTTTCTTCATTCTAAGGCCCATAGTGGTAGAAATGAAGGTTAACTGAGCAGAGAGAAATCTGGAAATACAAGCTGAGATTGAACATGAATGTAATAGAGATGGATTATTTTTGAAATATGACATAAACCATGAGGGAAATAGGTGGAAAACCAGCAGTATGTGAGAGGCCTTTTGCCCGCTGTAGTGGCCAGCCTTTGATAATGCAGCTGATTCAGTGTCAAGCTGATGCCACTGGGTTCTCTCTGGTTCAGTGAAAGATAGTTTAGATATTCAGTTTACAACAAATTCTCACTGTTCTCTCAATACCATCCCTCTTTATCCATAAATATGTGACATACACATGGAGTCAAGGTCTGATTTTTCCTTATTTTTTAAATTCTTTATTTTTTTCGTTTAACTGGATAATCAGTATTTGAGCAGTAGAAGAGTTGGACGTGAAATAACTGAACTTTTCACTGGAGAAAATGCCATATGCTTTAGGAAGTGATAAATTTTTTTCTGGAGGAAAGACAGGTAAGAGAGTTTGGTTAGCTTCATTCCTTATGTTTTAATAGGGAAGCTTGACTTACCTGCCTTCAGGCAGAGATGGTATTTGTTTTGCTTAGCTTTAAGAACTTTGGCACCAGGCAGAGGATCAACCCTTTTACCTCCCTACTTAAAATTGCTTCAAAGCAACAAATAATCAATATAGCAAAAACTTGTAAGCTGGGCCTGTTAGAGAGTTGTGCTTTTTAAACACCCAGAAATGAAAGGCAGCTTTTGAGTGCAGTAAAACCTCAATAACCAGCAAGTCCTGTTCTAATAACACTTCTGAGATGCATTTATTGGTGGGTTTGTCTCTTGCCCAGCTACTGTCAGCTGTGCTGAACAATGCTCATGTCAGATGCACAGACACGTTTCTACCACTGTCTTCCATTTTGAAATTCAGATGTTGTTTTGCAGCAAGCTGCCTACATATAGCAAATGTAATTTGTGATTCTTTTTTATATATTTTACAGCTGGTTGTTGAAGTCAAGTGTATGACCAGATTTTTGCCTCTCTTTCTCACTCATCTTTTTCAGCTCTGAAATATGTTGCATGAGGTCCCATTTCTTACAAATAGGTTCTTTTTATAACCCTGGTGAACAAAAGTTTATTTATTTGGCTTCTTTCTGGAAGAAGGCATTGTTGTGTGCTGAAACAAAAGATGATCAGATATGGATTTTTTCTAATGTATGTTGATGATAAATAGCCTTGAGGCCTTTTTCTCTAGAATTTCCATTCATAATTCACTTTTGTTATTATTGAAATACTTGATTCTTTTGCTCCCAGTTTCTTCAGGCATGTAAGAACTTGTTTATTCTAAAAATCAAAGTTACTTCTCATATTTTGTTGGTGATAAACATGAATCTGGAGTTTAGATAGAACAACACAGTTCAGTATTGCCCTGTCTTCTCACTTGGTCCTCTGCATGTCCTCTGTGTGAGGGCACAAGAGGTGGAGGCCATAAACTTCCTTCCCTTCCCTGACCATGGACGGAAGTTTTCAACTGTCTCCTCATCCTAGCCTCAAGTACTCTTCAAATAACCACAAACATCAATTGCTTGAAGGTTTGTATCCTCCAGCCATGTCTTATCCTATTTTATTCTTTGCTATATCCCATGGAAGATCTTTTGAATGTGGACAGAGCTCCTCAGAGTTACTGGCTCTGAGGAGTGCTGGGATATGCAGCCCAAGATACAATGAGCCATCCTTTTAAATTAAAAAAAAAAAAAAGATCCTTTTCTTTTAGGGAACTGCTGCCTCTACTTCCGTCTTATATAATCTGTAAAACTTTCTTAGATTCTATCTCTGACCAGAACTTTTAACAACTGTTACTGAAATTAATTAATTTCAGGAACTTTCTGCTTGCCTGTGCTGGAGGTTGAGGTTACAAGTTGGCAGTGCCATCAAGGGCAGTGATGGTTGAGAAGACATCATATTCTGTGAAGTGGGAGGCTGACTTACTGTGTCCTGCAGGGAGTAATGTATCCTGCTGCATGACAGCTTCATACCTTCCCTCTGCCTTCCCCATGCTGCTTTTCTGTCCCTCCATGGTCAGCCTTTTGTCATCAGGGCTCGCTCACAGCAGCGGGGTCATTGCTGAGCTGAGGGTGTGCAGGGGGCATTGGGTGAAGAGGTGTCCCTCCCAGTGCTGTCTTCTCTTGCCTCAAATACAGCAAAATAAAGAACTGGAAGTCTTGGATCCAGGATAAGGGTGAATCTTGGTTCACTGCCAAGTTTAAAACCGGTCCCCAGCTGGTTCGCTTGTCCTGTAAATGGCAAGAAGACAGAGCTTCCTTCAAACTCCTTAGATAAAACCCACTGACAGCTATGCCTACACATCTGGAGCTTTAAGGCGCTGTGACTGCACGTAGGAGTGTGACAGCGTTCTCTGGACTTCACTTCTGTCCTTTACTGCTGTGGTTGAAGTCAAGCCCTGATTTATCCAGACCCCCTGCAGACAGAAGTGTTATGGTCCTGCCTTCTGTGTGATACTCACTTCAATGGTTAGGTTTCTCCCATCTCTCTTCCCTTCTGGGCCATGATTCCCGTCTCATGCATGCTTCAGAAATGAAGTGCCAGTTCCATTTCAGAGGCAAAGGATATTGTCCTAGAAGGAGTTTGAAATAATTAGACACACCTGCTGTGAGGCATCACACATTCAGTGGTGTAGCATTCCCATGCAGACAGCAGCACACCACAGTGCAACTGCTGATAGATACTAAAAAGCAGACTTTTACTCCCTCTTTTCCTTTGAATATTAATATATCTGAGTATCTGTTTCCTGGATTGAGAGAACCTGGTATTAAATTTGTGTTCTAGGCAAAAATCTCCTGTACCAAATTTCCTTTTGGCCACAATATGTGATCAAGCAGAGCCCAGGCCTTTCCTCTTAGATGAGTTCCATCAGCCCAGTTCTTTTTAAGAGCAAGGGATCACCCTCATGTACACCACAAATACTTTGCTGCTAGAAACCCTTATTTCACAGATGAGTAACAGTTGGAGTATGACATGTTTTTATGTTCAGGAGAAGGTTTTAGACACTTTCTAATTATGATCTCATAGCTCTTGGCCATAAAAACCTGCCCACGGTGAAATATGACATGGCAGATCAGGAGAATGTTGTCAGATGTCTGAGAAATATATTCCTAGAAAGGCAGAGATCAGAAATAAGAAGGAAAGAGCAGCCATATGAAATGTGGGGTTCCTGTGTTGTGTTAAAACATGATCGAGTTCTTATTCCCTGAACAGCAGGAGTGGGAAAGTCCTGCGTGGTTACTCCTGGCCTTTCCCTTTCCATCTGGTGTTCCAACTCCTGTTCCTTCCCTGGTGTGCTGCGGTATCCACGAGCAGTGATGTGCTCAGTATGGAGGGTGCAGCTCACTACCTCTACCATCCAGTGGGACCATCCAATGAACCAATGAGTCCCAGCCACAACTAAGAATAGAAATGCAATAATTTTGTTGTAATTCTTCAACAAATACGAACAACAACCAGTTTTCAAATGATATTTCACCCTTTCTTTTTCAGTGCGGGTCATATGTATTTCTGGAGGGCATGCCATGTACGAAGAGATTGTTTAAATTTCTCAGTTTGGGATTCTTTTCAGAAATGCAGCTTCTTAAAGGAATGGATTTCAGATGGGGGTTTTGTGCTGTGGCTGCCGTGTGGCTCCTTCAACACCACTGAATACGTGTTTAGAGCGTGATGCTGTGTCCTGTTGGGGCTGGATCCAGCTGTGGCTTGGCCCGATGGCCATACAGCTGTTGCACTGCCCCATGACTGCCTGGTTGTGCACGTGCTCTTGGGTCTGCCAAAGGAAGAAAATGGGACTTCATTTCCCTGAGGCCCCTTCTCCTTTTGTTGTTTCTGTCCCTGTGTGTTGCTAGTGGCTACCAAAGAAATGCCGAGTAGAAAACTGGGAATATAACACATTTTAAAGCTATTTGTGGAGAAACCATTTTAGGAGATTTAGACCAGGTTAAACCTTCATCATGTATTTTGTAGATTAAATTGGTGTAGTATTGATAACCTTCCCCTCAGAGAACTTGCTTTCAGTCACTCTTAAAGTGTAATCAGTGCCATCTTTAAATAGTGTTTTCACTTTTTAGTCAGTTCTGTAGCAGTGGTTGTTACAGTTCCAGCAGTGTAACGTAATGTCATCTGTGTGATGCTTCTGAGAAGATGAAGCTGCTCTTCTGATTTTTAGTCATTCTTTTATTTTATTCCAGGATATAACTTGGCAAGATGAACACTCAGCTCCGTTCTCCTGGGAAACGAAGGTAAATAAACAGCAATTTTTTTTTAATGTTGGTTTATCATTTTATACTGTTCCTTCTGCATTTATTATGTTCATTTTGATACTTGATAGATTAATGTCACCTTTATTCTATGAAAGCTGTACAAAGTGACCAACCTGGAAACGAAACAGGACTGGTATGCTGTGATTTACATCAGCAGAAACACAAACTGTACTTCAAGAACTGATGTTCTGCCTTGAAGTGCAGATATAAAACCAATTCATTACAAATCATTTGGTTTTTTCTTGCAAACTTTTTAATCAACTTTCCATGTTTAGTAAGAGCAGTGTCTCAGATACTGTGTCAAAATAGGTGCATTTCACTTTTGAAGTCAGGAGTAAAGTAGCTAGAAAATGGTGTGAGAAAGGTGCAGGTATCTAGTAACTTCACTGCATTCTTTCTGAAAGCCTGTCTAGTACTTCATCCTTTTATTATGAACTAGAATGTTGTCTTAGGACAAAGGTAGTGAAACTTATTAACCTGGGGCTGTGCTAGAAGCATTATGTTATTTCCTCTCCAAAAGGCTCCTTAAAAACATAACATATTTTTCTGTGATGGGTTGGTTTGGGGTTTCTTTTATACCTCACTTTACCCCTGGTATTTTGTTAAAGCATTATTTGTGATGGGATTCTCATATGGCTAACAAAGAGCCACAGTTCTTCATCTTTCTGAACCTGCAGTGTGAGGAAACATAGTTGTGCTATATGTGTGGTGGGAAATCAAGTTTAGTTCTTCTTGTTGAAGAAATTCTGGGAGAAAAATCATAGCTCATTGTCTTTCTCAACTGGGTATGGCAGTCATGTTAATTTAATCACACATTTCAGACTTTTTTCTGCTTTTATCTACCAGAGAAAGCTGCTACTGCCCTGTTCCCTATTTCTTTCTTTTTTTTTTTTTTGCCCTTGAACTATGTAGATAATCATGTATGACCTTATGAATATAATCTTAGCCTAATGCAGAGTAATTATTTGGAAATGCCAGTGAATACTAAATTAATCCAGTTGACCCAAGACTTAGCCCTCCCTGCTCAAGGTCACTGCCTGTAGCTGCACCCCATCTGTGCTTTGCAGAAGCTGATTAACCTAGAACTTGATGTGACTCCCGGGTCCTGGCCGCCTGCAGTGCTGTGGTGTAAGAGAAACCAATGCCAGTCTTCACTTGCCTTAAAAGTCCCTTAAAAGCTGTGATGGTTCAGGAACCAGTGGAGGATTTCCTGCAGTGGAAGCCTGGTCTCTCAGGCAAGCCCTCCTGTCTTTCAGGACCCTTAGAAGAAGCAGCCACTGGCTTTTAGTATAATACTGAAGAGGTTTTTAATGTGGAAATACTTGGGTGAAGCTGCCAAGAAAGGAAAAATTGTGAGAAAAGTGTTGACCTCAATGACAGTAAGGTGAAATAAATAATATGTTGGAGACAGCAGTGTTGGCTCTCCCTCCCTTATCGGTCCAAACCCAAAACCTCAGGGTTGGAAATGTGGCAGCTGTAATCGTATTTTTAAGCTCTGTCTTGGTAAGATTTTGTAAGTTCTGAATACTTGAATTTCCTAGAGATAATGCTTCATGTAATGGACTGACTAGTGATCTGTGATGAGATACATCTGCACTTGAATGGATTTTCCCTTTAACTGATAGTCCTCTTTTCTTTTTAATGCTTGCATGTCTACTGAAGTGTTTTTAAACTCAGCTTGTGGTTTATCACTTGCTGATGAAGGGTATTTCTACTGTCCTCCTGGTGTCTCAAAATGAGGGACCAAAGTGGATAAATGCTCTGGTTTCATCCTTCACTGCAATGAATTGAGGAACACAGAATGATATGGGAACACTCGTGGTCACTGAAAAGAAATGAGGAGGAGGGGAGGTGCTTTAGAAGTAACTGTCATGGCTGATCAAGCTCTGTGTTTCCCTCTTTCCCCTCTCCCTCCTTGCTGATCAGAAATAAAAGCTGTGCCACAGCTGTCGGCTGAAAAGTTGCATGACCTTTTCCTTTAGCAAAAGTCTAGAGAATCCATTTTGCCTGGCTTTATGGGATGTGGGTTGGTTGGTTGGTTCCTGTGGGTTCTTCCTTTTGGTTTCTCCACAGTGCCTTGTATTGTATCAATCTTTCAACCAAATCCTTCCACTGCTGAGTCTTCTAAAGTGGAGATCTTGCTTTGTGCTTACTCTTTGATCTTCCCTAACCAGTACTTTTATGAGATAATACGGGAAGGCAGTTTTTTAATGAGATACCAGCTGAGGAAAAAGTAGCCTTATTCAAGTGGTCCCATGTGAGGAAACCTGAATGAGCTGTTTGAGAAGGCTGATGGGTTGTAATGCATGTTCAATGTCCTGTGAGCCAGATCTGTTCCCACTGTTACTTAAGGTTGTCAGGTTCTTTCCATTCCATGAGCTCTACCCATGATGGGTTATTCTTTCCACAGTATTCTTCTCCCTGATCTCCATTTAATGTGGGGGTTTTTGTTTGGTTTGGGTTTTTAGCATGTTATTGCCTGAATGTGCATGGATGTGCTCTGGCTCACCCAAGGAAGGGAATGTGGCTTTGGCAGAGCAGAAGAAAGTAGAGATGTAAATGAGTGAAACCAATAGGCTTTTTTTAAACACTGAGACTCGGCAAAATAAAGCAGCAAAATGAGTACATTCTATAACTAACAAAAGGGAAACTGAGAGGGTAGTGGGAAGTGTAGAGAAGAGGGGAGGGCATGTATTCTCCCAGGCTGAAGCCTGTCAGCTGTGACAGTGATGCCAGTGGGGTTTCCAGTTGATAAGGTATGGACAAATTTTTCTCTCTGTAGCTCATGCAGTGGATTCCCCACTTCCATGGCAGTCAAACTTACCCAGAGAACAGTGTACTGAGTTGCTGTCATTTTGTGCAGAACATTGTTGAAGGGCTTGATAACTTCACTTGTGTCACAAGTAAACTTTCTATATTCTCATTTTAAACAGAAATGTGAGATGTTGCTGCAGTTGTTCATATCACAACAAACACTTGCATGAATATCTCCACTATTTTTAGCTGTTAGATGAGTATTTCTTGTCTCACCTTTTTATTTTTAAATCCTCAAACAAGGCAAACAAAACAGAAATACTGTGTAAATTGCCAAGTTAGCTGTTAGACAGCATTTAAAATAATATTTTTAGTAGATAACGATAACACTTCTCAGAAGGAAAACTTGGGAAGCAGTGAGTTCTCTTGGCACTGCAAATGGACTGACATTTTAAAGCTAAAGTTTGAATTGGAAGGAGTGATTTGGTTCATGGGTGGAGCCCTCATGGACATAACATGTCTTGAAATGTGGGTTACATTTTTAACTGGAGCTCTATCCAGGTTTATGAATTCAGGGCATTCTATTTATGGGTTCAGGTTTACGTGAGATGAAAGATGACATTTTGGCTGAGTTTAGCCTTTGAGGTTTCTTGGTTTGTTTGAAGTAAAAATTCAGTGAAACTCAGCACGGACCTCAAGATATAAATGGAAAACAAGCATCATGCCTGAGCTTGGAAGTATAACTTCTCTGCAACTCTTTCTGAACTCAAAACTTTATGGGTTTTAGATTTGGGGTATTTTTAAATTACTTTAGTAGTGGGCAGAAAATATTTCAGTCTGCCACCTCAGTTAACACACGGAATGCACTGAGCAACATGCAAATAAATTGCAATCTACTTTTAATTCATGGTATTAACAAAAATAGGTTTTATTCCAGATGCTTGAAATTGACATATGCCTATCTAAAGATTTGTTTTTCTTGATACAGGTAGAATAGTTGCCAGCTCTCTTCTATTTTCAACAGGTCCTCAGGTATTTGTTGCAAAAAGAAGTCTCTGAGGTGTGTTTAAAAGAAACAAACCAAAAAAAAAAGCAAAATGAGGACACAACAAGTTTCAATCCCTTCAATAATCTGGTTGCTGCCTCCCTGTCTGAATTCCCTAATTATATTGGTACAGAAGTGATCTATTCCCAGCAATGATTTAGGAAGAAAAAAATTATGTTCCACTTATAATAAACATGGCTTACAAACCGTTTCCTTTATCTAAAATTGAGGCAGTCTTCATTATCCTTCTTTGTATGAGTCCTAGTTGGTGTTTTGTTTATTTTAAATAGGAAAACAGTGTCAGAAGAGAACATTTTCCTTCCTTCCTTAGCAGCATGATATTATAATTGTTTGTTAGAAACTATAATTTGATGTGATTATTTTTACCAAGCTGGCATAAATGGCAATGCTTCCTTGGAAGGAGAGGGATCCCTGAGCTTTCGAGATTAGCCTTCCCTTTTTGATTTAGACTACGAATGTTTAAAACACAGTGCTGTAAAACTTCTGTTGACTATTAGTTCTTGAGCAAAAAAAACCCCCACCAAACGCAACCTGTGGTAATAAAAGCTGTGTTCAGGGTTTATTTTATTCTGTATGGCCAAGTGTAAGGATTCAGTTACCTGCATCAGTCTTGGCTGGTTTTGAGCATAAAACCAGGCACTCTCAGTATGAGCTTGCTCAAGCTAGCCAGGAACAGTGGCAGACTGGATTGAGTTCATATCACCAGAGTATACAATGGAATTTCCTCCAAAGCTCCATGCTATATAACTTTGGCATTGTCTTTCTGTATGGACTAAAATTACTTAGATTGGTTTTTGAGTGCTTTGCTCTATTTTTTGCCCTTGCAATTTGCCTCTGCTGACCTAAGGATTTCTTTCTGACTCTGAAAAGATCCTGAAAACACCCACGGTGTGCACAGGAAACAAAGCAGAAACTGCAGCTACTTTGGGCCCTATATTTATTTTGGTTTTGTCCATTCAGCAAAGCAAAGTCATCTTCTAAATCTTTTAAAGTTGGCTTTCTTACCTCTGCATTTATCAGGCTATGCTTAAAACAAGTTGCTTTTGACAGTGTTTCTGTAGTCTTTGTCTCAACAATTTGGATTTTTCAGCCTGCCAAGCAAAACAATTTGTTTTGGCTGTATTTGCGTGACTGTTCACTAAAATACTACACATTCCTGATGAGTGAATAAGATGCTTTAAAAGTTCCTGGGTTCTTTGTGGTCATCTTGTTTTTAAAATATACTTACAAACTGAGACCTTATTTCCTACAGTAATACTAAATTGTGACATTCTCAGTGTCTGGTGCCTTTCTTTCAGCAAACATTGTTTCCCACGAGTATATACAGCCACTGTTATAATTTAGTGGATTATTGCTGCCTTGAGACTGAAGTTTCCTCTAAATTTTTTAATCCTGTAAACAACACTTCTAAATACCTTCATATGATCTTCTTAAGGAAAGATGGACATGCAACCTCCTAAAACCTGCCATTTATAATATTATTTATATTTATGATACAGAAAAATGATCAAGACAGAGCATCCTTTATTTGAGCCTTTGCAGTGGTTTGGGACCAGAGGGATAAGACTGAAAAGAACACAGCAAACTTCTAGGTTTGCTCTGCCTCAAAATACTGTGTGCATGCTTTCACGTGCACTCTCTCCCCCCTCTCTCTTAATGTGTTGAGAAAGACTTGCTCATGCAATATTTTGAAAATACTACTGCTGTCAATAGCTTTTATTTGAATTCCAGTAATTTCCAGAAATTACAGTTGGGACTGTACTTGTCTGTCTGTAAACTCTTGAGACTTTCTGGACTGAACAATTCCCAGAAATATCATTTGGACAGGCGGTAGGAAAAAGAAAATATTTTTATTTTATTCCTCAGATGGGGAATTACACGTACAGAAACTGCAGCGCATGTGAAGTAATGCAGAATCAATGAAAGCAGCGGGGGACTGAAACCCTCTCTCTAGAATCCCAAACTGTGCCTAAAAGACAATTCACTTGTGACCATGAAATCCCACCCCAGTGTTCAGTGTTTGCCTCCCCGAGGTGGCAGCTGGTAGAGAGCCACAAGTGCTGTTGTCTGCTGCTCAGCGCTGCATGTGCAGGTGCAGCTCACAGCAACCCTGCCCAGCCTGGGGAAGGCAAACCTTTACAGGTGAGCTGCCACCCTAAATGTGGCTGGGGCCAGGAGAAATATGCATCAAGGTATTCTCATGGCTGGCAAACCTAAAGGAAAAGGACATTTTTTTGGGAGAAGGGGGAGGTTACTGTCTTTTAAATATCGTTTCCTTCCTTCTCCTGCTGACGCAACCAATTGCCAATTTGCAATCTGATGTAAGAAATTGAGAGCAGAACTCTAATTAAAATCACATTTGTAGTGTCTAGTGACTCATTAGAGTGTACAGTACTACTCATTACTTAGATGTCAGCATAGGGTGTTTCACACATGGGCCTTTTCCATCTCTGTGAAATTATCTTCCTACTTAGGCTGCTGCTCTGTTGTTTGGTTTGTTTTTTCCTTGCGGGGGAGGGTGTTTTATTGCCAATTTTTTGACTGGAAAGATACTGCCTATTAATCATTTTCTTTCGTCAGCTACATTTCTTAGGGGTTTAAATGTGTTAAATAACCTCAAAAGTCAAATAGAAGCATTATATATTTCAGGGAAAACAGAATGTCTTGTGACTGGTCCCACAGAAGTTCTTGGCTTCTGGAGTTAAATGCTAGAAGCAGAATTATCTGTCTGACCTCTCGGAGCTGTATTTACATCAAGCTGAGACACAGTTCTTTCAGAACCTGTCGGGGTAGTCTTGTCTTCTTTGCCTTCCTTGTGGGAGAACGAAAACTCCTGAAGAAGTATTTTCATTTGGATTATTCCGTGTCGGGCTATGAACTGTTTGATCTCCAAAGCGTACAGTGACACAAATATGCAGTCTCAATTGTCAGGTGGTCCTGTGTTCTGGAATGGGTGCACCCCGTGGTCTCTGTACAAAAGGGCAAAGAGGACATCCTCTCCAGAGCATGCATCCACCAGCAGGCTGGAAAGGTACAAGTGCCTGAAGTGCTGCTGCAGTGCCACGCTCTGCTCTACACAAGGAGTGATGGGCCACTTCCAAACCACATCTCTGAGTTGGTATTTTGACCCATAAAAAAGAACATAAAGTATCACCACAGTCAGTGGCTTTAGCTCCCCAGCCTAATAACTTCTCAGAAGGCCTGGCTTTGCTTGTCTGGCTGGCTGCTGTTGAAATGCAGAGCCATCTCGTTGGTTTACTTTTTCTGATTTTGGTTCTAACAGACAATTTTTGTTCTAACATGCTTCCCTTCCATTGGTGTTTTTCCTGGATTTTATTTCCAACTCTATCCTGGTGGACCTGGGGGCTGTGATGGCCGCTGTGCGCTCTAGGCACTGATCTTCCTTCTCCTCTGGGCTGGGGAGTGAAGGAGTCATTCTGCTGAAAGTGACTGCTGCTGTGGTGGCCTTTAGCTACTGTCATCCTCAGTGCTAGCCCTGGGACAGGCTATTCAGAAGACAGCAGACTGTTGAAGGACAAAAAGTAGCACTGTTTTAATTCCTGCATGACAAGTTTTACATGACTTAAGTCTTCCAAGAAGGATTTTTTTTTTTACCTGTCTTTTTTAATTCTGTCTTTTGTTTTTTCTCTTGGCTACTGGGAAATTGCAGGTCTATTTTATATTGTGTTGTGGGTTTTTTAAGCTGGGATTTTATCAGTTCTAAAGTCTTAAAGCATCTTAACTTCAGGGTGGTAAATCACTATTCAGTAGTACTGCCAAATGAGCTTAGGGAAATAAATCCCTATATTTTAATATAGGGAATGGCAGTCACTGTAAATAATCCTCAACACCATTGCGTCTATGGTTTGTTTATACAAAATTATCCACGGATAAATGTCCTGCTCTTAATTTTACGTCATGACTTGTTTAAAAAAAACAAATCAGAGCGCTAAGGTTTTCCCTTGTAGTTTTTTGCAGGCAGGGTGGGGTGTTGAGTTGTTTGGTAAAACTTGAGTGTATCCTTGTAGTCACCTTATTTTAGCTGAGCTATAATTACTTGCAGTTTGTTTATGTTCTGGATCTTTTGATAGCACAGTATATCCTTCAGGAAAACACGGAGCTTGGTGCTTTCTTGCCTACAACCTTGGAAAAATGATGCATCTAATTCTTTAGAAAGGTCAGATCTAAGTCCATGAATCAAATTATGTGTAGTCAGCTGCTGACTGTTAAAAAAAAATTGTTTTATAAATAATCAGTTGCTGGGTTAGCAGTTGTTCTTTGATGAGAAGTTTCTGCATATTAACTACTAGTCATGTGGGTCCTGCTAGATCTAAAGTCCCTTTGAACTTAACATGCACAATAACCAAGGACTCAAGATCAAACACTTAAATGAAAACGACATGCAACTAGGACTTGTTCTAGACTGAAGCCCATAGATGCTATTGCAGTTTTATTCAGGAAAGGCTGGGCAATGAAGTAGAATGAAAACATCACAGACTTGTAATGAATTCCAAAGTATCTTTTAACCATTTGTAGCAAAAGCTACAAGTCCTCTGAGTTTTTTCAAACCCAGTCAGGCCCATGGTGACAATAGTATAGCTTTAACAGTAAATGCAATTTTTTTTTCCCTTGCATTATTTTTTCCTTTTTGCAAACACATGTCTAGGCATTAGGTTGTTCTTTCCTGGCACATACATTTACATTTCTCAGAGTAAAATAAGGCTTAACTTTTATTAGCCTGAAGGAGTGTCTATCTGGTTGAGAATCATTTTACTGGTGGTAAGTAAAATGAACGTTTTGAAGTACTGTTCACTTTTCCGTGACTTGGAAGATTCTTTTTGTGCATTAACTGTGGTCACTTGCTTCCTTGGCGCAGTGTTACCTCTCAGAAATGAGTACCACTATCTGCACTGCAACTGAAAACAAACCAAGGCTCTGGAATAGGTGAAGAACTAGTCCTGCTGGAGTTGTTTCTCTTCCTTCAGAGGGGCATTAGAATTATAAAATTACTTACCTATGCATACCCATTACATGTAATCCTTTATCTTGGAAATAGATGGAATTGTAGCCAACTATTTCAAAGACTATAATGGAAGATTGCCTTTTGAACTACACTCTAAAGCCTTTTTTGCTTAAAATTTTCATGTAAAACATCTCTGACTTTAAAAATGCATCTGCAGCTGTTGTAATGTTTTAGTGCCGCTATTCTAATGTTTCAGTGCTGTGCATGCTGTGCACTGCTACCTTAGATGGCACTGAGTAACTCCAATACAATTGCTTTCTCTGACTCCTCTGGGACTTTTATGTTTGCTTGCAGTTCAGGCTTTCAAAAATCATTATTTTTATGAAACTGCAACGCAGACATTTATGGAGAAAGTAAGTTAGCTTTGCTGTGGTATCTGTTGTCTGAGAGCAGCCTCACAGTGGGCAGAGGTGTTATCTATATGCACCAGGGTCAGAAAGTCAAAACTGTATTTATGTGAAGGGCTTTGAAATACTGTTTTTCTGTCCCTGAACAGAGTCAGATGGAGTTCAGCGTTGCATCTCTCTCCATACAAGAGCAAGGTGGTGCCCAGCTGCAGAACGAACAGAGGCAGCCTGTTAAAGCAGCACCAGGCATCCAAGTCCCTAAATCTTCTCAGGCCAATAAGACCCCTGGCTCTGATGGGTTGATAGCATCCAGAAAGGAAGAGGAGTCGTCTTTCTGGAAGATAAATATGGAACGCTCGAAGTTTGAAGGAGACAAGTCTGAGTTCCAGTCCCTGACCCCCAGCCAGATCAAGTCCATGGAGAAAGGAGAGAAGCCCCTTCCCTCTTTTTACAGACAAGAGTCTGCTCCCAAGGAGATGACCAAAGCTGAGAAGCCCAGCATAACCAAACCAGAGAAGTCTGTCGCCCCCAGCCCACCTTCTGTATCTCTCGAATGGGAGAAACCTCGACCTGCTCAACTCCCTACTAGTTCTCTAGATGACTTCTTTCTTCCTGATCCACCACAGGATCTGGCATCTTCTAGGAAAAACAAGGAAGATACTGATGGTACTATACTTACAGACCCACAAATGCCTGGACAGGTAAGTACTGCTGTACCCCCTGTCCTTATATTTAAAAACTGCAGAGCACATTAAAATCTGACAGGGCCACTCTGGAAGTTTAGGGACTCCATAAAGCACTAAGCCATAGCTAAGCTTGATGGCTTTTTATCTTTCAAATCTGAAGAAGTCTATTTAACCTGTTACGTAATAGTCTGACATGTTAACTTCAATTTTTAACACATAGGATAAAGGCATAATTTAAATACAACACCAGAAATGCTGACAAGGCACCAAGTAGCTAATTGACAGCAAGCTGCCTAGCAAATTGCTGTATCAAATAAAAGCTGTTGTGGGATTTTGGGGTTTTTTTTGAAAAGGCAAAACACTTAATGGAAATAATAAGCTTTTTACTTGAAAAGTAGGTGAACTAGGGTCTAGGATACTTTATTGGTACACAGAGCATAGTGTGGTGAATGGTGAACTAGTTTCTCAGCTGTTCTAAGCAGTTAGCCTGACAGCCACTTCCCAGTGCTTTGTCCCAGGCAGCTGGGCTGCTTTCAAATGTGTTTTCTCTTAAAGTCCAAAATAGAAATAGAATGAGCTTCCAGAATTAGCCTTCTCAGTGTTTTTTTTTAATGAAAAAACCCAAACAACCCAACAACAAAAAATAACCTTAAGCAGCTCAATAGCCAATTGAAGCTATTTTAAAAAGCAGATGCTGATCTGTGAGAAAAGAAGGGGAACAGCAGGATATGATATAGTGAGGGGAAAAAAAAGAAAGATCAAAAGCTTGAAAACTGAGAAGTAGAGGAGTGGTACTCCAAGCAGAGCTGTGCAGTTCTGTTGGAATTCTGTGGCGTCACTTTTGGCAATAGCCTGACACATTACTGTACACCTTCAGCACATCACACAGCTTTTTCTCTACTATATTTTCCCAACTGTGATTGTTTGAATTCCAAACAAAATTATGTAAAGTCAGAAAGATGCAGGGTGAGGTAACTATTTGCAAGAGCAGTAAGTGGCAGCACTTAGGAGAGAACAATACTTAAGCCACTCTGGTATTTGAAGCCCTGTGTTTAGTTATCATTTTCTGAAACTGAGGGATAATGTTTCCTGAGCTGTCTAGCTACAGATTGTGAACAAAATTTTAAAGTTAAAGGCTTTATCATGTTTTCTTACAAATTAACAGTTTTAATTCCTTTGTGAACATTTTCAAGATAACTGAAATAATTCAAAAAGCCTGTTTTTTTCTCTCTGTGGAGAAACAACCCTCCCATGTCAAAATGTGAACAGAGTAGCAGAGAATTTTATGTATGATAAGAATTTTCTTCCTTTCTTCTTTTCTGGATTATCTTCCCTGTTCTGGGAAGCCATGCTCTAGGAAGAGAATCCAGAGACTCAGCTGTGCCTCTTGAATACTCTTCCTGAACACTAAAATCACCTTAAATGTCATGGCTAACACTGCATGAGTGAGCATGTTCTTGATAGCATAGTAAATAACTTGTCATCAAAGTTTAATCTGTGTAGTTTTCTAGAAACAACTGTCTCTAATTGCAACAGACAATCAGTTGAATTAGTGATTCTTGCCTTCTGTGTTTGTTTTATTCTCTGCAATTCCCACTGTAGTCTAAAAAATTGATCTTTATGAATTTTTTCCATGAGGAAGAAAAATAACATTTTGCCTGCAGACCACAAGAATAATTGTATTTTTATCTGGAGTTGCCTTTTGGGGCACTGTGAGTGTTTTTCCATGTCATGTCTAGCATTTTATGGTGTAGGTACTTAGGTATCCTAGGGCATGGAGAACACCTTGAAATATTGGCAGGCAACATTTTAAGCTTTATTTTGTAGATAGGCAGTCAAACACTGAGTTTGTAATACCATAATTAACAACTACATCTTTTTTTTTTTTTTTACCTTGCAGACTAGTACAAGCAATGTTATCTTGAAGACTGGCTTTGATTTTCTAGACAACTGGTAAAAGATACTTCAAAACAGATCAAACCAATTTTGGGGAAGGAGTGGAATACCTTTCTCCTTGTATGTTAATTTACTAGCATTTGTGTCTTTTTCTAGAAGTAACTTTCAAACTCTTAAATGTTGCCTTTGTATAAACTTTTGTAATACCGTATGCGTTTTTGTTTTTTAAACAGTGATAGAAGTGTGGTTTCATTTGGATATTTTTTTAATATCTGTTAAAATTTTTAGTAGCTACTGTATTGAGAGGATGGGAGAGGTTACTGTACACATGTTAAAGAAATATAAGTGGGAGTCTCTGTATCCTAGAAATGGAACCTACAGGACCAGATTGCTCTTTTCAGTTGAAAGCTTGCTAGCATGGCTTGTAAGAAATAGTGTTGCACGGGCAGTGGTTCCAAGTAAGAAAACCATTCCATACTTCAGATAGCTAGCAAAAACAGTATGAAAAGCAAGCATCCAGAATTGCATTGATTTGTAGATTTCGTTTAGTTTAAAAGTATCTTTTGTACCACTTACTGAAAACACTTTTCTTCTGAAGAAGGCAAAGGCATTGCCAAAATGATGGATCCAAAAAAGCACTGTGTTTGTACCCTACAAATCTGCTAAAATAACTGCAGAGTGTTAGGAAAATGGTCTGGGGAAATGGTGTTTCTGGTCTTTGGATTGAAGACTTGGAGGTGGGTAGAGGGGAATGGGACAACACCTAATGAATTGGAGAAATTCTTCAGGGAACACAATTTCACTGCCTCGTTACTAGAGCATAACTCTTCATAACACTACTGCTGGAACTACAGCACTGAGAATTTCTGGAGTGTAGATTACCTTTGTGTCAGTAAACCACTATGTTTATGGGGGGTCATAGCAGTGTGAGGCTCTTTGTTTTTTAAGCAGCTTATCGTCTCAAGGACTCATCAACTTTGGTGCTTTTTCCTCCTTGTGGGTACATCCTCTTTAGTGTTCACCATCTGGGTTACATTTATTCCTAAGGTGCAGAGAGGCATCTCAAGGTGGCCCTTGGCAGTCTTGCCTCCAGTTCTGCTTTTGAATGATCTTTGGTGTTTAAAATATAGAGAACAAGAGTAGCTGTCGTTTGGATCTGTTGTCTCTGAAATGCAGCATGATTTACACACTGATTCTCACTGTGTTTACCTCACCTTGAAGCCTTAATCCCCCTACGCACAGCCAGTGACTGGTCTGCTCCAATGCCAAAGGTTTGACTTTTCCCTTTACCTCAGCAATAGTCCCATAGCATTTGGTTGGGGTAGAAGGCAAAACACAGGGCTCTAATGGGTCCCAGCTAAGGCTGTAAGAAGGTCACCATCTCCTAAGCCATAGTTGTGCTAGGCTTCTCATGGATTAGCACTTGACATTTGGTTCAGTGCCAGGGGCAGTTAAATGTGCAGAATTGGATGCGGCAGGATATTTTTCTGCTTGTTAGAGGAAGAGTTTGCAATGTCCTGGAAGAATCCTTACCTCTAATTGGTGTGCTGCTTGCTCTGAACAAGCAGAGTGTGCTGGTAGAGCATTAAAATTTACTCATTGGACAAGGAAAATGCTGTAAGCATATTCCCCCCCCCCTTTCTTGCCCCCACACCCCACACAAAAAAAAAAAAAAGGAGAAAAAAAAAGAACCACCAAGGCCAAAACCTCCACTTTTTCTAGTGTTTTCTTAAAAGGTTCCTTCACTAAAGGCTAAGATTGCCACAGACTAGAAGTCATTGCATAGCATACTCTTATTTATAGGCTTCTGAAAGCTTCTTTAAATTCTTCCTGAGATGTACAAACTCCTGTAATTTGTGGATATTATCTCTGCATTCAGCAGTTCAGAAAATATTTGTTGTTACCATCCTGGACTTCACCGCTGTTTTTTTCTTTTGTAGCATTTGCTACAAGCATCCAGAATTAATACAGCTTAGAACAACTTTAGCACAAATTCTCTAGGTGTATGATTAGTATTGACTTGCACCTCCCTTTTAAAGCTAACAGATGTTAATCTTGGGCTTTACAGTTACCAGTGAATCTAATTTTCTGTACATTCAGCTGCTGAAAAGTTGTAAATCCACAATGAAGATGCACATTCTAATCTTATTCTGATTTGGGGACATCTGAAAACAAAGTCTCCTACAGTTGAGGAGCGTTACTTCAAATCTCTGGTAATACCTTAAAGCTTCTTAGGGAAGAACCTGGGCTGCCTGTCTCTTCCATCGGCTAACTCGACCCTAATACACATTGGGACCAGCTGGTAGAACATGCTGCAGAACTTTTTACTTATCCTGGTAGGTTTTTCCTGTGCTTTGACAAGAGTTGATGCTCCTTCTTTCTTGAATATGTTTTTATTAAACATTCTTACAAAAAAAAAAATTGTATTTGGTCACATTTTATATTAACAATGTTTTAATAAAGTCACTTTAAATAGAACTGTCAAGGTTTTTGTGCTGCTTTGTATGTTGTCCTTATTACTCTGTTTTCCTCAGTGTCATTGGAATTGTTTGGGGCATCTTGAGTCTGCCTGAGAGACAGCCAAGAATGCTTTGATCCAGAATTTAGAAACCAAATTTTTTAGATCAGAAAAAACAAAAATCAACACGCTTCAGCTTTTTTTTGAGCCTTTAAGTGAATCTGTTTGGGGAAGTATCCTTGCTTTATAATTTCTTCTGACAACTGGGGATAGGATGACATTTGGGAAAGACTAAAACCTATTTGTACTTCACTGTAATAGACTTAAACCTAACACACACACTCTCCCACCAGTATCTCCAGGTAACCCAAAGCAGTATCTGGATCATTATTACAGAAGGAGTTTGAAAACTGCATGTGTGGTTTAGCCCCAGCTGTCAGTTAAACACCCAGCAGCTGTTCCTTCACTTCCCCCAGGCAGGATCGGGGAGAGAATGTAAAAGCATCTCACAAAAAGGAAGGTGCTAGCAGAGGCCACTGGGTAGTCTTACCTCCTGCCTTTTGTCCTATGCAGCAAGTTCTCGAAGTGTAAGAGAATCAAATGTGCAGCTACAAGGATAGCTTTTCTTCTGTATGCTCACATCTACTTCTTCCAGAAATGTATTTGGAAAAATTATTTGGTTTATACCTGAGCTGAATTTCCAACAGCTAAAAAAGCATTTGAAGAAGAATTTGGTTTGGGAAGACTCCACAGCTAAGTGAGGGTGGTAGTCCACCTATATTTAGGATCTGGCCTACACATAATTTGCTTCAATCTTGTCTAAGCTCCCTCTCAGCTTTTAAAAGTTCTCTCTAGTAAGGGCAAATCCACAGCACCTGGGCACGAGGAGTCAGCAGGTCTGATGTATGAGTGAAGCCTTGTAAGGGCAGAGTAGAAAAGATGCTGTGGCTGCCTACTGAAGAATAGTGATTGACTGATTCATTGATTGATTGATTGATTGCTTGATTTAGTGGTGACTTAAGTGGTAGTTGCTGAGGTTGGGACAGCATTTGAGGTCATGGTTGTGGGTGCTGGTGCAGCACCCAGCAGGCAGAGTCCTGCTGATCACTCAGCAACAGTGTCCCCCAAAGAGCTTGCAAGTCATGTCCCTGAGATAGAAACCCAGCTTCGTAGGCGTTATTTACAGACAGACCCCTGGGCTTTGCTGTCCAAGCTTGCCCATCACCCACTTGAATCAGTACGTTTATATTGCTCTGAGATCAAAGCCATAATGTGACCAGGGATAGGACCTGAGGAAATGGCCTGAAGTTGTGTCAGGGGAGGTTTAGGTTGGATATTAGAAAAAAGTTCTTCACCCAGAGGGTGGCTGGGCACATGGCTGTGAAACGTGGACCTTATACAGGATTGAGATATAGGGCTTAATGCCCTTGGCAGGACAGGATTTGACTGGGATGCCAACAAATTAAAAAACAGAGCTGCCCTGAAAATCACTTACTGTAATTTTCCTATATTGCTTGTCTCCAAAATGAATAAGGGAATGAAGAAAAAAATAAAAGCTTGGGAGAAAGAAAGAGTCTTCTGTGATTTTTGCGGGGTTCAACTTCAGTGACCAACCAGAAGTTTAAACAAGGGCCTGACCTGAGCCCTGGCTTCTCACCAAAAGTGTCAAGTGCCAGTGACCTTGAAGTTCAATGGGTCATTTGTCTCCTGAGCTTGTTCTCTGAAGTCCAATAACCAGAACTGAAGGCAGTCTTTGAAAATCTCCCACTTGCAGTAGGTGCAAATGTTCTCAGGAGAAATGTTTTTGTTGCTGTGAAATGCCGGCTGCTATGAAAAGTTGCAGTGGCATCACGATGATGATGGGAGAAGAAAAGGTGATGGAAGAAAAAACAAAGTTCAGCTGGGAGGAGAAAATTTACCACATGGGTCCTCTCCACCCTGATATTTCCAAACTATGTGATCTGAAGCACTGGCTCCACTTAATTTGGTGGCAAAATTTATTTTGACTTGTAGGAAGCCCAGGCTTTATTACAGCTGTTTGTTATTAAAGTTCTGACTGAACATCCTGCTCTCCTTGCCACATTTTTCAGACCTTACATCTGCCAAGAAAGAAACTTCTGGTGTGTGCCTATAAGCTTATGCTTAAGAAACCCTGCTCTGGCCTGAGTGTTGTACTGATCCCTTTGGGTTCCACCCGTTTGGCTGCAGCTCAGTTGCTCCAAGGCAAGAATGTTTGTGGCCAGTAATTAAAGCCTTTTTTTATAACTTCTCTGTCCCAGAGAAACTGATCTGCTGGCAGTGAGTCAGAGCAGGTAGGAGGACACCTTTGTGCTCCCACCAGGCTGGCAGCAGTGCAGGCAGCGACTGCTGGAGGGACTGAGGTGCTGGGAGCTGCTGCCCGGGGCTGTGCCACTGCCTCTAAGCCCTCCAGCACATCCCATGCTCTGTAGTCTGAGACACACTGAGCTGCCTCTGGAAGCTGAGTCTGGCCAAAGTCCCTGCAAAAGCACCGACAGATGAGAGTTTCTTGGCCCACTGTCCTGCCAGCACAGGAGTGCTGCTTCTTGCTTGTCCTCTTTTCATCCTCTCTGGCTCCCGTCTCCCCAAGAGAATGGTTTAGCAGTCACTAAGAGTCGTGCAGTGTCTTTATTAAAGAGAAAATGTAAAGTTGCAAGACATTTTAATAACATAGCGAGGCATCAGGGACCTGCTTTCACTGGGGCACACCGGACGTTAAATTTCATGCAGATCTCATCTGCTTTTCCTCCAGAAACCACTAAAAGGAGTTGAGAAAGGGGGGAAAAACCCGGTATCAAATAATTCTGAATGCCCATTCTTTGGTCAAGTTTTACCGTATCTCTACCCCCAGACTTGACCCAAGCTTTGAGTCAACCAGCTAACTTTGGCATCAAATCATCTGACTGGGGGAATCCCACAACAGTCCCAGGGACACTTCCATCACTAAGGTTTCACAAGGGACATTTCAGGAGCACCAGTGACTAGGAACAAGCTTAGCAAAAAGCAACGTACCCTCCTATGTGCTCTTTTCACCAGATGGTTCAAAACCAGCCCTGGCTGGGAGCAAGCAAATCTTGCTTCTGACTTAGATGAACCAACTTCTCCCCTCCAGCCACAGGCAGTTCCTTGTCACTGATGAGTCCAGCACCTTTCTGCCAGGAATGACATTCGCTCTCCCCCTTCCCAGCATGGCATGAATGTGCCAAAGCATGAAGCCAGGCCCCTCAGGCCAGTGACAGAGACCTCTCCCTGCCCCGTCACTGGTCCAGGTCACTCCTAGCGGACAGCTGTCCCTTTTGGGCTGTTGGGGCTCTCCAGGACTCAAGGGTAGGTTGTTGTTGATGGATGGAGCAAGAACAAGGAGTTGGCAAGGTGGGCACTAGCTTGTCAGCCTCCAGTCCAGCCTGCTCCAGCACTGGGCTTGCCCTTTTAAAGGAAGCTTTTCCCCCCAGGCTCGGTCCCCGGCAGCAGGGATTGTTGTTGCAGCAGCAGCTTAGCAAAGGGCCCCGTGCCAGGATGGGACACTTTCCCTTTGAGGCATTTGGCCACCAGTAGCCCATAAGCCAGGCACCAGAGCCCACCTGCAGCCCACCGGTGCCATCCTCATGACCCTCAGCACAGAAAAACTTTCCATCTTGAGCTGTTACTCGCTCTCCAGTTTTCTGCCTTCCTGCCAAAGCCCCCAGCTCTGCAGCAAGCGCCTCGGTGGAGAGGCCACAGGAAGGCTTCACCAGTTACAGCAAAGTCTCCTAAAACATTCAGTTTAAAAACTCCTGGGCGAGCTTCTCACGCATGCCTGGAAAATCAGGCACAGAAGTATTTGCAAAGCACGGCCATTAAGAGACCACTGGAATTTTGTGGGCATTCTTTAAATATGTTATTTTTGTCTCTATCAACATTTTTTTTTCTTTTTTCCTAAAGGGTGCAGCCAGCACCCTTGGTCCCTCTGCTGGCATCAGCCCAACCACCAGGTCCCAGCCTCCCCCCTGCCCTTTCTTTACACTGGAACCCAGCTCTTTTCTCACTCCCAACACCACTCACTGCAGCCAAATTACTTTCACCAGTGTAGAGCCAGAAGAGCAGATGGAAAAACTGGGTTGTAATGGTAATGTCCTGGTAAGGGAAGTTACACGGTAATAAAAAACAGAATCAGGGGTGGCTTCTGAATCTGGTCTCACAGGTTTTACCCAGATGTCGGTGACCCCAGTTACAGAGGATTTCAACTGACAGGAAAAAAATCCAACTCCTGACTCCTTTTAACTGTACAGATTCAGTTAAAATCCATAGAAGCAACATCACGGAGTTCTTCTTAGTTAATTTGCAATGAGTCCCCCAGGGTATTACTTTTGCTAGAAATGCCATTAGCATTTACAATTAAGTTCACTGTGAGGCACTTCTGGTTTTAATTATATAGTGTTTATAATGCTTCTTCTGGCGCTCTCTTAGCATGGAAAAAATGAACCTAGGATGTAGAAAGATAAAAAAGCTATTCATTCCAGGGCTAGAAATGCCAGATCGGTAGAGTTACAAAAAGATTGCTCTCTGTAACCCAGCCCAAACAGCTGGCTTTCAGTGTTCGGATAGGAATGCACCAAATATGACAAAAATGTCTTTATCTGGGGAAGCTAATTTTAGACACTTTTATTTTGGCCAGGCAGTAGAAATACTTGGAGAAGAAATCATTAAACTTCCAATTAAAAAGCTGTTTTTGTAGGATACATTGCACGCAGTGTTTCCGCAGCAGCCTCCCTGCATGTCCATCACAGGGAGACTCTGGAGTGGCTGCTCAGCCCAACCTGGCCAACACCCAGCTGAGCACACACGGGCTCCAGGGAAGTTGCATTTGCCAGTGGCTCCCGCAGGGCTGCGAGAGGGGATTGCCAGCACCTGTGGAGTCTCAGCCCCCAGACCAGCACCCACCCAACATCCTCACTCACCCTGGGGAGACAAAGGTCGGGCACAGCAGCCAGTGGGGGAGCAAAACAGGTTCCTGCCCCATGAAAGGGGAAAATCCAACGTTGATTTCAGAGCTTCCCACTGCCTTAAGATAGGGCTGAGGTTCTTCATAGTTTAAATCAATAAAAAAGGACCCAACTGCTCCAGCACCCTCCTGGCACAGAAGTGATGTGTCTCAGTCTCTGCTCTGCTCTTGAAGCTCTTCAGGGCTGAGAGAGTCCAAACCGACTTTGGTGAGGGCAGTGACCCTCCTCAGATGAGAGGACCAGGTGCCAGCTGTCAGACTGGCTCAGGAAGAGCAGGAAAGCCATACAAGTGCATGCACCACACATAGCTTTGTAAAGAGAGTGATTATAACCCAGTTAAAGAGAGAGGGAAAGCACATGGCACGTAAACAAGTTGTTACTGGAGAGGTGCACTGAAAGATTTTTAATTGATCCAGAGCTCTGCTCTTTAAAAATTCATAGGCTTCAAGTTACTCTTGCTATGTTTAAAATCGCTTTGGAGTTTAACAGCCTCAGCACTTGCAACCAGCTACCTACAAAATGTGGTCAATTCAACACCTCTCACAAACCACCGATTTGTTTTTGTGTAACACGTGTTCCCTTTCCATGCCCAGTCACTGCAGGAGACAGTACGACCCAAAACCAGGGGTGGTTGTAGGGAAGGGGCATTCACAGTCCTGAAGGACACCAAGTATCAACAGGACACGAACAAGGATATACATATATTTTTAAATTCAAGAAACTGGGGCTTAGAAATGCTCACTCTTTATAACAGCAACTGAAACATTGAAAATCTGCCAGCGGTTCTGCTCTCAGCAAAACTCCGAGGATCAGAGTCAGCTCCATCTGTCATGTTGTTTCCAGAGCAGATTGTGGCACAGCCCAGCTCTTTGCTGTCCCTTTTGGCAGCAGTGCTGGGCCTCCACCCTGAAGCGCCTCCTCCTGCTCTGGTGCCGAAGGGATGGCCTGGGATGGAAGCCATGGACAGCCAAGCTGCAGTGACTGAGGCATTGCTGGGGGACACCTCTAGTGAAGTCTAACTTCGTGTGACCTCAGATCCCTCGCTTCACCTAGAGATGCCCTTACAGGCTGTCCTGCAGGGATGCTGGTCATGTGGCTGTGTAAACACATACAAGCCCAAGGACAGCAACACTGACATTTGTTGTCATCTTTTGAGAACCAGCGAGATAAAGACCATGGGGGCCTGTGAATTAGGTTTTTACATATAAAAGAGAAAATTAAAATAGGCATAGAATACGAAAACTTCCTGGCTGGAGCAGTTGCTAATAACCACGATAAAGATGAGGTGCTCATGACCCTCCTGGCCTGTCTCAGCCTCGGTGAGACCAGTGATGGATGGCAGTGCCTTCCCAAATTACTCGCAGCCCACAGTTCTTCTCTGTGAACAGCCGAAGAGGATGCCCCTGTCTCAGCTGACTCTGTGAGGTATAGCCCAATGAATGAATGTGCCAATTCTGTTATTAAAGGACATCATTTTTTTCCAGTGTTGAAGTTGTTCCAAAGGACTTTTCTGCACCGAAATCCTTTGGATATTCTCTTGACGATGCAAAGTACATCAAGACTGCTGTTCAGAGATTTCCAGTGAAAGCAGTGGGCTCTGATCCTGGCATCACCTCCGGCTGAATGCCAGCACACAACTCAAAGCATCATTTTAAACACCTGAGAAGCTGCAAAAAACATCAGCTGAAGTCACTTGGGAGCAGCCTCATGGTGGGAAGGACAAGAAATAGACATTCGTAAGTCACTTGAGATGATGGCAAAGATGCCTTTCTGGACACTAGCTGAAGGCACAGGCTGCTGGTGGAGTAAATATCCCCACACTGTGATAGGCTCCATGCTGGGACCTGCACAGGAATGCTGCCGTGGGATGAAATTGTGGCTGGCCAGTCCACCACCAGCAGCCACAAATAATTTCCCACACTGAGGTGTCATGCAGAGCTGGCACCCACTGGTATGCAATAAAGGCAAGTCTTTGCTGAAGCAGTAGAGTTTATGGAGAAACTTAAATTCAAAATACACTTGCAAACAGAAAAGGCTGCCAAACGTGCCTGAGAAAGAGCTCTCTATAGCCCACAGATGTTTCAGGACACTCACACATAGTGGGACAGGACCTGGCACATCCTAGCTGTGTGTGGGTGCCGGCCCTTTCTCAGGGGGTGCTTCTCAGTTCTCAGCAAGGGCGCTTGCCCTCATATCTGTGTGCTGTGTTTCTGGCAGGCAGTCGCTGCCCTGAAATGGAAATGTTTTCCTGCTTGGAAAACAGGGGCTTATTGTGCCTCCAAGTGAAAGCAGACCCGGCATTTCAGCGGTGCTCGTGCTGACAGAAGGAGAGGCAGCACCTCCACAACGCCTGCCACAGTGCACATTTGGGGCCAGCTTTGGAGCTTCTGCTGGATGAACTTTCTACTCAGGGATCTATAGCTTTTTGTTTATTTGGGACCTCCTTTGCAAACACAGCTAAACATCCTGCCCCTTGCCCAGAGGCAGTAATGAGGCTTCTCCACTAATGATGTCCCACCAAAGGCCAGTTTTGCAGCTTTCACAGCGACCTGCAGAACAGATCCCCTTGGGTCAGGGGGGCACTGCTGGGCTCTGGTAGGCACCCCACTGTGGAGCATCTCACCCTGGTATGACAGCCAGCAGGGCCAGCTGGAGCAGAGGAGGGCATCGTGTGCTGCCAATGCCAGGATGTAACTGCCACGTCTAATTTTAGCCTCCAGAGCCCTGAAAGCCCTCTTGAGTTGCCACATACCTTGATAAATCGTTTAAGTTAATGCTGCTTGGCCTAAAGCTAGATGGGAAAGGCTAAGTGCTGGATGTTAAACATAATTTTGGCTGGAGCTGAAGGTGTCTGCCTTCAGTAGTTACCCAGGGCTTCTGAGGCTTGTAGGGACTGTGAAGTAAATGAGACATGAAGAAGAGGCAAAATTGCCTGGGATATTTTGTTTTGCTGTCTCATGCAAATGTGCCTGAGAAGAAATTTGTGTGTGCAGTGTATTTGCAGGGTGAAAGCTAGAAGCATTGAAATAAGGAGAAGATACCTGCAGGGTGCAGAACATCCTTCAGGTCTGTGGTTGGACACCAGGGACAGCTGGTTCCTTCTTTCAAGAAGACCAATCGAGCCTTCAACAACCTACACAGCAAAGGGAGCAACTGGAAAAAAAAGTCATTTTACAATGAGTTCTGCATTCACTGTTGCCTGCTTGGCCCTGCCACTTGGACAATATTTAGAGTTTTGAAGTCTGGCTCCCATTTAGAGGCAAAACAAGTGGTGCAAGACTGATAGGCCTTTGCCATGACGAGGTTTGTTGTACTGATCACAGGGGGCTCTTCCTTACAGCACCACAGATTGGTTCCCACATGGATACATATGCACCTGCCTATGTCTTTCCCTTCAGAGGTCCATGAAACACATGGGAAATTTTTTGCCTCCCACATTAATGAGTAACTGGAGAAACAGAATTTTCCCTTGAGACAGAGGTGAGTCTGCAATGACGGGCAATTTTCAGTGCAGGGCAGACTTGGGGCTTTGGTACCCTTTCCCAGTTCACAGTGAAATTGGATAATCTGTGCATGGAGAGCAAAAAGTTGGCTGTCAGTACCTTCAGGGGACAGCTGCCTCACTACTGGCAGTTGTGACTGAAGCCTTGTATACAAGCTGTGCTGCATGTACCTGAAACACATGTATATCTCTATATAAAAATCATTATTTATATTACATCTTTTATATGAAGTATATAAGCCTACCTTAACATACATATGAATATGCTTCTGAACCAGTAGATTTCCATATCTCCTTTCCATATCTCTCCATCTGAGAGATGCCCAAGAGCAAAGAGACTACAGAGAGAAAAGGAATACTGCTCAGTTAAACAATGCAGCATTAGAAAACTCTTGTTAGGTCTTCATAGGTCTAAACCACGAATTCCTGCTCTTGGGATAGTTTGGTGCTAATGCTTTTCAAGAACTGGTTGTTAATGATCAGGAAACTACTAAATTAACAACTCTGGAGAGTTAATTGACTGAACACTTTCAATCATTTATTAGGGAAGGAAATCCTTGCCTGTAAACAAAGCCGGTGTAGGGTTATTTCATGCCAGGAGCAGTAACAACACATCAAGACATTCACAAACCTTGAGTTAGGGCCACTAAAATTATCAAAAGGGTTTAGACTTCAAAAATAATAAATTGGGATTGTTCTTTATTTGTATTTCATTTTCTGAAGCTTTAAGGCCTGCTCTAATGACATTTTATAGATATTCTCACTAATCATAAAAGCTGAAACTTCCAGTAAGAATCCTGAGAATTCTCACTTTCTCAGAGGCTTCTGGAGGAGATGAAATTCTATGGCACTGACAGTGCAACTGCAAAGGCTGCCAGCAATGAAGGCGCCTTCTGATCCAGACTGAAATTCTGAGCAGCAGTGGAATGATTTCCACCCCACATGAGGCAAAGAGCATCTTTTCAGTGAGTCCAAATCATGGGTCATGTCTGGTGTCTCTCATGCCATCTTAGGTCTCAGGTGTGGCATGGTAACGGGGACATTTGCTGTGGTCTGTGGAGGGAAGTAAGGACAGGGCTGCATTTGCCTTATGCAGGCATATTGTCCCCATGCTTTGGGAACATCCCTGCATCCAGCCACAGCAGTGGGCTCCAGCTGCTGCCTACCCAGCCCCTCACACCACCCTCATCAGGATGTTTGGGGTGCAGTGTGGCTGCATCCTGGCAGCAAAGCTGCTCTGTGCACGTTGCTCTTCAAATGGACTTTGGCATTGTGGAAGTTTTTTGTACTCAGAAACAGGCATCTTTTTTAGAAAATGCAGAAGTTAGGTGGCTGTCCTTGCGGATATGCCTTGACGAGTATGAGGGCAGTTTAAATGCAAAATCTGTACACAGCTGGGAAAGTTTCTTTCCAATGCCATCCATAGGTGTTTGATTAATCAGACTAAATGGTTTTACCAGAGATCTGTATAGGCTAAAATAATGAAGGAAAGTGTCCCATCCCCAAAAAATGCATACGGGCAGTCTTCTTTACCCAGAAGGATTTGCCCCATACATCATTTCTTGACATCAATGAGCTCTATGAGACCCTCAGCCCCCTGACAAATGGGGCTCTTCTCCTCAGAACTTTTGGGGTGGTGATGGAGCATTTGCTTCTGGTTCCCAAGACTTAAACCCATGATAATTGTGGCTCTTTATGTCTTACACTCTTCCATCATCCTGGAGGAAGGGAGCAGCACATTTGCTCCCTAGTGGGCTAGGCAAGCTGCAATGCCAGCCAGTTAAGCCAGACTTGCCATGAAATGTTTGCAGACTGCAGTGCGAGCTGCTGAGGGAGCCGTCGCTCTCCGGCTCCTTGCAGATTCACCATCCCACACTCTACGCAGAGCTCTTTTTCTTTCCCTCACACTGAGTTACATATCTTTTCCCCAGGGGTTATGCAAACTGCACAGTGACTCTCTTTCAGCCTCCCAGCCAGCCGTGCACCTGTTTTTGATCAAAATTTTTCTGCTGTAGCCCATGTTGGCTCAGAAAAGTGCTTTGACAAGCTTGAAATTTCCTGCCTCAGGAAGGAATAACATCTCTCTAAAAGAGTGCTGTGGGTTGTGTTGGAGAGGTATTACCCATGAGCTGCAGAGAAAGCTGGACTTACTATAAGGATGAGAAACTGCAACAGCCTTTGTCATGGCAGGACAAAAGATATCCCTGGGCTCCTGGCTTCAACAACGTAAGACACAACTTGGCCTGTGGCCATTGTGGCAGTTTCATTAAGACACTTCTCAATCTCTTTCTTGTGCTCAAAAGTTTGCCTACCCCAGTGCAAGAAAATACACCATATATGATGTTCCTGTAAGGAATGAAGTCAGGCAGTCTTCAGCTGGACCTGGTAGGGCAGAGAGCTAAACTGAGGCTGCAGCTGATTGTGACTCATCCACTCCCCTTTCCCCAGGGACATGAAGAAACCCTCCCAGAAATGGGAGAAATATTTATGTAACTTTCAATGCTAGAGAAGAAATCTATGAGGTTGTCAGTGTCTGTACAACAGCCCCCTTGAGTTTTGTCTCCACTCTCCTTGACCCGTGTTCTGATAGAACTTTCAGGAAGCTATTTATCAGGTAAATAGATAAACCAGCCATCATCATATCAACATATGGTGACAGTGACTGAGAACTACCCTATTAATTGCTGACCCCATTTCTATTTCAGTCACTTGGCATGTCGTCTAGGAAATGAATGGGATCAGTCATGATAAATCCATTTTCTCTGGCACCAGATAATCTGCTTTCAAGCTGGAGCAGATGCTGGCAGCCTGCTGCTGGATGACCAAGGGGGTTGTAGTGCAATGTGACTGCATCCCTGAAGCCTTGTGTTGGCTCCCCTTTGTACAATAAATGGTTCTGCTACACAGGATTGTGTCCTAAAATGCCCTGCTGATATATCACAGAATGGGTCTGGTTGGAAGGGACCAGAGGGGGTCATCTGGTGCAGCCTCCCTGCTCTATCAGGGTCACCCTAGAGCATCAGGCACAGGACTGTGTCCAGACAGTTCTTAGACACCTCCAGTGAGGGAGACTCCATGAATTCTCTGGGCAGTGAGGTCCCACAGATTATTCCTGAATGGATGACAGCCTTGAATTTGGATGTTAAACAAATGTAGAAAGGCTGAGTCCCTAACAGCCAGAGGAGACTGGAGGGAAAGGTAAATGCTATTTGAATTACTCAAGGGTTTTGAGCCCAGATCTCGTGTGTCAGGTCTAAGCACTGGGATATGAGGCACCATGGTGTGGTTGTTGGGATCTTCTCAGCTCCCTATGCTGGAGCTACTCTGCTCTGCAGTGAAATTGGGCAGTTCTTTGAGTGGACAGGGATGGAGGGAGTATGTAAGCATTTAAAAGTATGATTTGCTGGTGCTGCTAGTCAGACAAGAAGAATGCTTGCCATAAAACACTGTCAGCCTTCTGCAGGCAGGTGTGGGCTCCCACCCCCCGAGAAGAGAAGCCAGCTCAGCTTGGACCCTGGCTGCCAGAGCCCCATCCCAAAGCCTTGCACATGCCATCACCCTCACTCAGGCCCTGGCACAGCCCCTGGCACAGCCCTTGGCACAGCCCCATGGAACCGTGTGCGTCGGAGCGAGGAGGACAGAGGAAGCCATGGGTCTGGAGCTGGAGTGCCCTCCCAGAGCAGCACGGCTGCTTTCCCTCGGGACGTTTTGTTTTCACTTTATTTGTGTCCCTGGGACCCAGCTGCTTAGCAACTGGATAAAATTGTCACAAAATGTTGGCATTGCCCCCCTTACCAGGACAGTGGCGGGGCTGTGTCCTTGGAGGGGCTGTCTGCCAGGCGAGGTGGCTACACATCATTCATGAGGGGACCCCCATCCCTGCCCTTGTTTTCCTGGGAGGCCTCTCCCGAAGTGTGAGGGAATTTGGCCCTCGTGCACGGCAAACACTACACTGCAGGTAAGGCATGTAGGCAGCTCCATCTCTCCCCGGGGGCAAACGAAACATGGACACTTTTTGGATCTGTGGATAAATGCTTTTTCCTCTCTGAAGGACCATGAAAAAAGCCCACTTGAAGTAGTCCAGTGAAGTACCTGAAAAGGCAAGTATTCACCGTTTCTGCTGTATACTTGCGGGAGATGGGGATGAATGCACCATCTCACTTTGGTTCAGGGCCTTTTAAATAAAAAAAAAAAAAGAAAAAAATGGCAATGAAGAGTTGTGGCTATATATTCCTTGGGCCAGAAGAAGAACAGGCATGTGTCTAATGCCTGCTGCTATCTTTGCCCTGTTTGAGTCCTCTGCCTCTGTGGATAATACTCAAAGAGGTATCCAGGCTGCCCAGGAGGCCAAATCCTGCTCAGTGGAGCTCACTTCCCTTGAAGAGTCATGCAGAGGACAAAGAATGAAAATAAGAGATTTTAGGAGAGCAATTTATAACACACTTGCCCTTATAAGTGCCTGACATGCAAAAGATAGTTGCTGGCAATTGCTGACATCTTGTGTGTTTACCTCAATCAGCAAGTATTTCTAATTAATTTTTAAAACGCTGAAGTTTCAGCCTGACTGGGAACATTGCAAACTGCCCTCAGCATTCTGATGTGCTTCCAAAATGTACACTGTCACAAGTCAAAAAGCACAAAGACTCACATATTTCAGGGGGGAGGTTGGGGACTAGTGGAGAGATAATGCAGTTCAAATGAAAATTATTTAGATAACTCATATGTATCAACAAATATTTAATTTTCATGACTGGAAGCAACCACAACTGTTATAAATGAGGTGAACAACCACATCACTTCTAGCATTTCTCCTACCTGATGCCATAGCACCACAATATGGAGGATCTGGGATCTGCCAGCAGCGGGATGGCCAGATTTCACTTTTTTCTTTCCCCCTTGCTCCCCCCGCAATGCCTCGCGCACCACCTGTGCTGACACGAGTTTGCAGGCTCCCAAAAGACCTAGTGGGGCTTAAAATAGGTCTGTAACAAAACCAAAAAAGCCACAAGCAAGCAAACAAACAAACCAACCCATAACACCCACCAAAAAAAAACCAGAACGAAGATGCAGAATTGCTGAGCCACTCCTTGGAAGCTTTTTGAAGAAGTGTGGGATGCTTCTGACCACCCTTGTGCCCACAATTTTTACTGATGGTTTCTGTCTCTGTATGGAGAAAAAGCAGAATGCAATTTCACTGTTTTTCAGTTTATTTATTTTTTTTTGAGGCAGTTTTTCATGGTAATTTTCACTATCTATGTCCCTTCTGGCCTCAGCAACAGGCTGGAAAGCAAACCTACTTCAGGGCAGGAAAATGCCATTAACATAATGGTGGTTAGGGTGGTGGATCTTGGGGCAAGCCCCAAAAGAATACCCTCTCAAAAGGCTTATGCCTTGAATTGATGTTGTTCCTTGAAACTCAGAAATGTGCCATGTCTTGGAGCACTGCCCAAACTCTTGGGGTGCTGAGGTGGCTGAGAGGACACAGGGGAGCAAAGGAGAGATAATCAGCTCCAGGACAGCAGCCAGCCCCTGCTAACATCTAACCTGAGGCTTTGGCAGCAGGTTTAGAGTGAGATTTTCATTCTATGAGGTAGTGGGAAAGCAACCCTGTATCTAAGTGATTCTTAGTTTTTTCCACTTATATAATTATGAAAAATTACTCTCGTGTTCCCCATCAATACTGCTATTAGCAGACAGGCAGGGCTTCCCAGCATGAGCCATTCTTGCTAACAAGGTCTGTGTGCACCACATTAGGGAATGTACCACTCACAGCTTTCAGAGCACTGTAAGGGGTTGGCCATAGCTCCTGCAATGGTACAGAGCCAAACATATCTGCATCTCATGTCAGAGAAGGCAGCAAGATCTAGCTTTAAGTTCCAGATCCTTGATTAAAAGAGAAGAAGACCAGCAAGCCCAGACTCCTGTTTCTGGGCAGAGTTGCTCTCCTGCTCCAGCACCAGGTGGGTGCAGTGCTGAGAAGGACGATTGTGTTCAGGTGGGGCTGTGAAATCAAACGTCTCCCTCTCCCACTCAGTCACTCACACAAACAGTGTAATGGCACACTAAAACCCCACTTTACCAGGGATTATATAATCCTCCATCTTCACGTGCACTCACTGCCAAAGTTACTCTTCCCTTCTTAAGGTGGGCCTTGCTCCAGTGCAGAAAGAAAATGGTCTAGTGCACAGGACAAGGGTGAGCAATTACTGTTTTTGGATGTTGGCAAGGCTTTCAGCACTGGCATCTGTAATATCCTTACAGCCAAAGTGGTGACAGGAACTGTGCTGCAACAGAGTCTGAATGGCCATGACCAGCCCAGTTGTACCTCCAAGCTCTCTTGTGCTGAACTCCCTTATGTGCCCTCTGCTGTGGCTGTGGGTGTTGTGTCACCCCCAAGGCAGGACTGGCGCTGGGCTCTCTGCAGAGAGCTGGCTGGCCAAGAAAGAGGCTGATTCCTAAAGAACTCAGATGTTATCTCTCAAGTTTCTTGTGGTACAGTCAGCAGGCAACTGATCCAAGTGGGCAGAAAACTCCCCTGGTGTTTTTTCTTAAATGCATGAATTTTGTTTCAAAAGCAGAAGAGATTTTTGCCTGTACCTCATTGCTCCCACCTTCATTTACCATATTCATATAGCAATCCTGATTTCTCAAGACAATATCAGCTCTGTGGAGAGGAACAGAAAGCTACACTGGTAATGCCAGGTACTGAGACATCTCTTTTTCTCTGCAAAACTTGTGAACAATGGTATATTACAACAAATTTGTATCCACATCTAAGCTTGTACAGTGAACCAGTAAAGGATCTGTGATTTGGGTTTTGTTTTTTTTGTTTCAAGTATGTGGCTGAATGTTTATAGGACAGTCTAGATTTTAATCCAAACTTTCACAAATTTAGACAGCTGTCTCTGGTGCTATAAAAGGGCATACAATCAACACATCTGAAAATCAATACACCTCATGGGGCTGAGTACTTCAGTTAATCAAATACTGCAACCATCAGCTTTTGCTCAGCTTCCAGCTAGCTCCAGAGTATTTTCTGCATAGTTACAAGGTCATAACTTCTAGAAATAAATGAAAGTCGGTATTTTAAACACCATGATCTCTACGTTTTTTCATTGTTTGAGCTTCACCTTTATTGCATCTTGATTTTCCTTCCTGAATTGCTCATTAGGTCTAAATCTAGAGAAAACAAAACCCTGTCTGTCTCAGTGATCCTGGACAGTAGGGAATGCAAGGCTAGTCTAGGGCCATCTGTTTCACTGCAAGAAAGGTTTTAGAAAACAAATCCAGACAGTTGATTCATTATAAAATAGACATAAGTTATGAGGATAATCATGGAAACAAATCCTATGAAGACATCTTAAGTCCCTGGCTGCTACTACTGTTATTTTTTAAGTCAGCACTGGCTACCCACATCACATGAATAATACTGTATAAGTCACAGATGCAAAATAGCAATAGCTGCAGAGATCAGGACCTTACCAATGGGTACATTTAGTTATTTTGAACCGATTATAGTTGTTCTTCTGGAGCATGGTTGGTGTGGGACACAATCTTGGACTGTCTGGAAGAAAACATCCCCATGCAAGAGCTCACTGTCTCAGAGGCCACGTGTTTCTCTGATGACAAACTGTGTGCAACTGTGCACAGATGGGCCTACAGGACACTCTTTGGCTGCACAGCAAAGTGTGAAGCAGAGGAACTTTGTTGGTAGCAGAGGAAGGACTAAGAAAAGGTGAGAGGCAGTATTTTTTCCCTAAAGTATATCTGTGATGAATGTCAAACCTTAGCTTAAGCATCCTTCTAAGGAACCCTGGACCTGGGACCTCTGTCACAACTATTAAAAAGTGAATTTTCGTCCATACGTTTCCTAGTCTGTCTTTGTCCACAGTTCACCAGACTGCAATTCATGTGGCTATGACAGGGTACTTTTCATGTAGCCACACATTATGGCTGGAAATAAATTTCAAACTGAACAAGTTTTATGCAACCTTGTATTTTCAAAAGCACCTTATACTAATCAGTAGCCAAGCAGCAATAAAGACTTTTAATCAGTATAGTCTGTGCTGTGCTGAAACAAAATACAATCCTGTTTATTAAAAACCTGTGGTTCATTCAGGAACATCAGTTTCAGCATGCTTGAGAGGCACATGTACCCCATCCAAACACTCAGTGCCAAATCCAGTATCAGGCTCTACCAAAACCAAAACCATGTGATCTAACACTTGAACTCATCTACAGGGCTGAAGAACAGAAAGGGTGGGCAGCATGCATGTTCCTCTGCATGAAATCTCCTGGTGAAGTTTGCATGTGAAGGGGACCTCAGCTCTTGGGGCAAAAGTCTCGGCAGCAAAGTTCCAAGAAACTCCTGGCATCCAAATTGGACTTCTTCAGATGTTCATTGCCAGGTTGATAAACTAGTATCAGAAAAAGATCAACTTTACAATAAAGCATTTCATGACCTTCTCCCTCCCCATGTCTTTCCCCAAATGAGAGCTGTTCCAAAGCAGTGCTTTTCTCTGAATTGACCCCATGCAGGGAAAGGGACCTTTGCTCATTTGGCTTTTACATACTGTGATTAAAGAGAGACCTCAGCCAGCAGGAAGGAATAAGGCAAAGCTCTCCAAGCACTAGATGCTGGAAACAGCAGTTACTTTATCTGCATCCCAGCAGTCCACATGGGTTCCCACATTTCTTTTGCCTGGGAATTCATTGTGCCTCACCCCAGGAAGCTTTGGCTTAGTGAAATGAGAGACAGCTCACAGCAACAGGGAGACAAAGAGAGCACAAGAAAATAAGAAACCTGTGCTGAGCAGTGTGAGAAGCAAATGATAGACATGCACAGATGAGGCTGATCTGAATTCCTGGGGGATTCAGGGGGAGGGAAAGACCCCCCCCCCTCCCCATCTGCTCCTTCCTCTTTCCCCACTGAAACCTGGCACCCAAGGAAGGACAGAAAAAGGAGAGAAACTAGAAAGGGGCATGGGAAGCTGTCAATATGCCACAGGGCAAGGAAGGAAGGAAATAGCGTGGAGGAGATTTAATCAGTGCGTGGGCTGTAAAATTCCAGCCGTGGTGGAACCTATAGCAGACACCCCCCTGCACTCCCATGGACACCTGAAGTGTCATGCAGAAATACTCCAGTTCTTACAAGAGGACAAAGCTCTAGAGAAACCCCATCATTTTGTCAGTGCTTATGAATCTGTGCTCATACCTCGCCTATATTCAGGTTAATGAACTCCTTGTTTTTCGCACTCAGTGCTTGGAATACTCCTGAAATGAAAAACAGGACACCAGTGCTATAAATACACCTCATTCATATTCATACACGAGCTCTCCATCCCACAACGATGAGTGGCCATGCCAAAGAGAGGGAAGGCCTGGCACAAAGGCAGATTGCTTAGGATTGCTTAGTGGTGGTAGCTCCTCTGACAAAACAAAGTCCTTGCAAGAGGAAATGTCTTGCTGACTTCAGGCTTTTATGCAAGTCTAACTTCAGGACTTGTCTGGAAGAAGTGTCCTGAATGTGCTAAACAGTCAGATTTGGAAGATACTCTGAAATCTGGCCAAGCAATTTGCATTTCTTTATATATCCTATTTAACTTTTATCTCTCAGAAGTTTAATAATTCTATTGCTGCAGTCAAACCAGAAAGTAAAAAGAACAAAACAAAACAAAAAATCAGTGAAGAAAGTTGGTTTTTCTTCTCATAGAGTGAACTGGGTTTTATTTGAATTTGGAGGTGGACTTATGATCATTTTAGCATTTATCCAGCCATTTAACCTATCTCTACTACTGCTGCTTTTTAACAAGAGTGATCCTGTACCAGAACTGAACTGAGACCTTGGGTGCCTTGATGTACAGGGAGCCACATCTGAAGCCAAAAGGGAACATGTTACGTAAAATTACAGGAGATACCTGCCCAAGCACATGCCAATTTTCTCTTTCCATGAGGCACAAGTAATATTTGAACCTTGAACTTCCCAAATTAAGCTCCTGGGTGAGCCACAAGAAGGGTTACAACATGGACTTTACCAGCATTCTTCACATGCCTTCAACATTGCTGCAGAGTTTATGTAGCAAGCTCTATTCACATGGGGAAATTTTCCATCCGCAGCAGAACATTTTTCACTTTACAGGAGAAAAGCCATCCTAAATGCAAATGCTAAGCACAGCTCCTATCTGCTAGCCTTGTACTCAATCTCAGATATTGTACAACACGCTCACCAGCCTAAAGCAGAACAATTTCTTTTTCAAAGGGGATGAAATTCCAGAGGAAGAAGATACTCACGACTTGCATTCTCTAGGCGAATTAGGCAGTTCAGAAAATCATCAAATTCAATCTGGAACTGCTCATCAGAGTATCGGAGGACAATCAGTTGCAGCAGGTAATTGTTGAGTTGGTATCCTTCCCAATGACACACAAAGAAAAAGTGAGCAACCTCACAGGTCAGGGGGAATCCACAAATCTCTATTAACTAATCATGAAAACCACTTAATGGGAGGATACCCCATGGCACACATCTGTCCAGAAAGAGTTCTAACCACCAAGTTCCTCAAGTGTGCAATGAATAACAAACTCCAAACAAGAAATTTTTCAGGCACTGCAGTTTCTAGTCCATGCACACTGTGATGTATGAGAGACCATTCTGTCTTCTTGAAATTTGGAGGAATTTCTGCAAAACTGTCTGCTTTAATGAAAATAATTTGTGATGAAATACTAATGCAGTGATTGATCTTCATAGCAGCTAACTCACTATTCCTTCAACCCTTGAATGTAGATGGACTCTGAAGTGGTTTGTTTCAGGGTCTAACCCTGCACATGTGCAGCCCTGTTGAGTTTAACAGAGCTCAATAAAATACAGAGATTGCTCTGACCGACTGCCCTTCAGGACTGGGGCAAAATTAGCCTACTCAATGTGTCCAGGTTCTCTCTGGGGTTTAGACCTCCTCTCTGTTCAGGAGCACTTGGCCTGTGTGATTGATTGTCCTCTTCACCCAGGCTGATCTGCCTGACAGGTTTACCAGATAAAATGCAGTGCTTGCCTTACCTGCAGCTTTAAGAGCACCACGAAGCTCATAAGAGGACATGGAGCCAGATTTATCAAAGTCAAATTGAAGAAAGATATTCTGTTATGAAAGGAGCACACAGAAAACTCAGTACTGGCATATGAAAGGGAGCACAGATATGGCATACAAAGGCAAGGTGTTTATCTCCAACTGCATAGTATAAGCATTTAAGAAAGCTGACAAGACTTTGGTCTAGATCCAGTGTGATTTTATAACAGAGAAGCAAATCTTGGTCCCAATTCTCTTTGTCATATGAACAGGTTTTTGTGACTTAAACAAGTACTGCCAAATCCAAGCATTAAAAAATAATGAGTTGCTCTTCATCAAAAATGTCATGACTTTTAAAAAAGTGCTTTTAACTGGAAAGGATTTATTGTTCTCTTTTAACTCTTAACTGACACATTCTCTTAATCTCCTTTTATGTCTTTCTCCATTGTTCTGAACACTAGAGACAAACTGTTTAACATGACGTTAATATTGTCACAAACATACTCATTTGCTTCTAAATGTAAAAGATCTGAATAGTCACATTCATGGTACAACCAAGAGAACTGATCAAACTGTTTGAATTTTGACCTTCATATTAAGCAATTTTTAAGCTGGAGTTAAATTCCATCCTTTCATTGAGACAACAAATACGACTCTCCTTTGGAATATGAGTTATTTAGAGCTGTCGTCACACTCAGCTTAAAATTTTCCAGCAAATACATGTGCAAATCTGCCTACAGGATACAAGGATTTCTCAAGGCCCTTGTAAAAACACAGTGTGTCCTTTGTTAAAAGAGATGTGGCATTAGTACCCAGAAAAAGTGTTGGCCATTTCTGATGGGCTAGACAAGAAGCAAAGAAGTGCATATTTTGAATGCTTTGGTGAGGCACGAATTCAGAAGAATCTATTAATGGCCATAAGGAAACAATTATAATGTCTTTTATTTGAATATTCAGTCTGTGATTGATTCTGCAAGCCTACTTATTCTTACTGCCATATACAGTGGCAGGGAAATGTGTTTAAAATTAGAATCAGCACTTTCCCAGACTTCAGCACAGTTGACTCCTGAGAGATCAGTAATGAAAATGCAGTGACTTAGGAAATAATTATTTCCTACTCGTCATGAATCGTCACTTTCTTCTTTTGTACAACAGCAGTTATGGAAACTCCTTAAGTTTCCTTTTGATTGGCTTGCTTATTAGTGTCCATTGCATTCTTTATCCCAAACATAGTTGATTGGCTTACAAAAATCTCAGTTATTTCCAGAAAACCATTATGGTTTAGCATAGAAAGCTAAGAATGTCTTTGACTATCCAAAACAAACTCCATGCTTTTAAAACATTTGTTTCGTGTTAAAATTCATGGCTTGAACACACTCCTGTCTTCATTTCTGTCTGCATATACCTAATAAACTGTTCAGGAAGTAGCTAATGAAATGGAGGAAAAATTACAACGGATAATGTCACCTACTATCCATTTCTTCATTTTTTCCCAGAAAATTCTGAACTCACTGAATTCCAGTTTCCCATTGCCACTGGTCTGGTAATATGAACTAAGGAAAAGGACTTGTTATATGAAAGTCCAAATTTAGTCTGAACTTATCAGAGTAGTTCTTTAAGCAGAAAATGTTGACCGGAAAACCTGTGGTGCTGCTGAAACTGGCATCAGGATTTCTCATGAGGTAGAGCTCCAGCAGTTACAGTCATGGCTGTGATACTGAAGGAACATTATGTGATATAAAAACACAGCTGAGCAATTCAGGCTCTACATGAGGAAGAAAGACAGATTATTCTAAGTCAAGAACAGTTTTGGATGTAAATGGGATATAAATGATTCAGAGAATTAAATTACCCGATTAAAACAAATTGCTACTGTACCCAAAGGAGTTAGTCAACCAATGTGCTATTCAGTATTTTTTATCTGGCTCTGTTGCAATGGCTCAACCAAAAATTAATGGGAGTAGTGGGGTGAGACTGGCAAAATCTGGTCCTTATGGTCTGAAATAAATGCCTGTATAGCAGTTCTAGGAGGCAGTGATGAGATCTGCCTGGCCTTCCCTCTGCCTGAAGCGAGGGACTTACTTCACTGAGTTACTGATGACCCCCAAGCACAGCTCACTTCCAGGATGAGGCACCTGCTCTGAAAATAAGGAATGGTCCTATTCCCCTTCCCTTTTCCATCTTGCCAGGACAAAGCCCTTGCTCAGATGGACACTGGCTCAGTGAGCATTCACAAAGGTCAAAACATGCCAGGTGGGGTCTAGCTAATGCCAGCTGTTATTTGAGCACCTCTGCTGGTGACATTATTGAGGGCACTCACAGATCCCAAGGACATTCTCACTTCTGCAAAGAGTTTTTTTACCCAGCCAGGCTCTTCTTCCCAGGATCATGTAGAACTCAGTCCCTGCTCCTCACCACCACATGGTGACCATTGCCAGGGAATTCAGAATCATGTGACACAGAGGAGACTCTGCCAGCATTGACTGGGGTTTGCATTTTTATGGTTTTGCTCCTCCATTGTGCTCCAAATAGCACGTCCAGAGTGGGATGACTGTATCTGCATTCCTTGTGCTTCCAAAGCAGAGGAAGAGATGTCTCCCCATTTATTCAAAACTATGCAGAGATTTGCTTGGAAGCATTGCAAATCATGGAAACTATTTAGTTGTATCCTAAATAGTAAATCTGGAATGGCTACCACCCTGCAGGGTCAAGTGCGGGTCCTGGCTCTGTGCCAACACCATGTAAGGATGAGATGTGAACATGGACCAGCCTCCCCACTGAGGCTTGGTTTTTAAGTGAGGAAATTTAGGACTGGTCCCCCGTTTCTCATTGCATGTGCAGGGTGACTGATCTGCACTGAATTTTAATATTATTAACTTGCTTTAACAGGATAAAGTTTTGTCTGTTTTGATTTTCTCTTAGAAGTGTTTGAGTTAATGTTACCTCTGTCATGGACTGGAGTAACAAAAGCAAAAGACAAGAATATCTCAGCTGAACAAGCAAGACATGAACTAAATATTAGATACTTGCCTTGGTAGGACAGTTTTGTCTCATGTGTAACAAAACTGTTTATTGGGAAAGCACACTGCAAAAACAGCCTGCCCGGGGAGAAGCCATGCTAAACAAACTCTGCAGGGACCACAACTCTGCAAAGGACAAATCTGGTGGGGAAGAATCACCAGGGCTGTGATTCACCTCACCTGATGTCTGAGCAGTCATTTAGCATCCCTCAGTTAGGTACATCCTGAACAATTCATTTCACCACCCCTTTCACTATCTACAAAGCAAGTCTAGAAAGCTAGCTTAGATGTAGACACCTACACTACAAATGCCTAAATTTGGACAGACAACTCTCACCCACATGTCTATTTCCTGGAGTCCCGGGAAATAGCTGAAAGACCAGATTTTCCAGTTTTTAAACTGATTGTCAAAAAAGAGCTTTGATATCAGTAATTGTCACCACTGCTGATCCCTAATTTCTGACCCATAACTTGCATGTACAACTCTCTCTGGTGAATTTAGCTCACCAGACAACACTCTTTTCTCGAGCTATATCTTCTAGGTCTCTTTCAAACCACAGCTTGAAAACGGCACTGTTCTATACAGAAATAACTTCATATTTACTACTATATTAGAGGTGCTCAGCATTAAAGCATCTGCCTCTAAGTCTGTAATAGAAAACAGTTTGTCTTGAAACTCCTAACTCTAAGTTTCTAAAATAAAAATCAGGATAAAATGGTCATGTATTTTTGTTTCCTTTGGGTAGTGACCTGCCATAACATTACCAAATCCATCTCTGACATCCACAACATATAATGTTATGGACAACTATATTAATTCTTCATTTAGCCTTGCAAGCACTTATTTGAAAGGATACATCCATGAGAGAAATGATATTTCGGCACGAAATGAGACTCAAGTTCTTGAATTTTATGTTCTTTGCTGAAAAAGAACAACAATAGGAAAGAAATCATTGGGCAAAGCTGTCTTTTATAAACTGAAAGTAGAAAACAGGATTCATGAATAGAGATAGCTGACTGTTAGTCCTCATTGTGGGAGGACCTGTGCACTGGAAAACGAAGGCAGCTCTCACTACAGAGAGAAGAGGGAATTACTGGAGACATGATAGGAAACACTGTCTTTGTAAATCAGGAGACAAGGTTCAGAGAGTGTCAGGTTTCCCACTGTACAAAGGGCCTGTAGCAGGATCATGAGCTACATCCAGGTCTTAAAATTCCCAGCCTAGTGCCTGTCTCTCCACAGCAGAGTGGTAGTGCAATAGAGAGCTGGCCTGAGCTGACATGGATCATGCTGGAGGCAGGGCAAGCTCGTGGTTAGACCATGGACCAACCAAATGCTTTCCTGGCTCGCCCTGGCTGGCTCAAGGGCACTAGGTGGGGGTCGTAAGACAGCCTTTAATTTTCTGTATGTAAATTAATTTAATGGCAGCTTTTATAAAGTTCTATGCAACCCTTAACTTGGAAGTTGTCAGCACTTACTTTTTTTTAATACAGCGTTCAGAACATATTCAAGTTCTTCTGCAGATACCTCCATGTCCTACAGAAAAAAAAAAAAAAAAAAAAGAAGCATCTGTTACTTGAATGTTTCTGTAATCAGACATACCAAAAACCTCAGAAAACACAAACATCACTCATCTGTACTCTACTGCAACTCAGCAAAAGAGAACCATACAAAACCCAGAAAAGGCTGAAAACTAAAGGGCTGGGAAAACACAGGAGTGCTGCTGTGCATAAGTCTGTCTGAAGAACATCTCAACCGGGAGCTGTTGTTTCAAAGAAAAATCCACTGCAGCTGAACATTAAACCAGGTAGGCTCCTTCAGAGCTTGAGTTCTAGCTTTGGTCCTCCTGCTTGCTCACCAGGGACTGCACCCTTATCCATCGAGCCATAAGGCATGGTGACATCTGGTGCCCAAACAACACACTGCAACTAAACATACTCCCAAAATATGTTGGGTTTGTTTCACGTGGCCCTGGGTGGGAGCAAAAGAGTTTCCCCTCTTTCTACATCTTGCTCTGACCCAAAGTGTTTTGCACTCACCTTTCCTGAAATCTGCTCAAACAGTGCCCGGAACTGATTTTCTTCTTCAGTTTCTTGTGGGCTTGGGGTTGGGTGTAGAGGCTGCAACACCAACCACACGAGTCCTTATAAGAATTGTAAAACACGACACTTCTCCTGCAATCAGCCCCTCTGTGCACCCCGGACCACTGTACACTTTAAAATAAGGGTACACGTGTTCCTGAGCTGCACCAGATCAGAGCCCTCCCAGCCATCTCTCTGCCCAAGGGGAGTATCACCCTCTCATTTCCTTCACCTGGGCAAGTGTGTAGTGTGCCACTGCCTTTGTAAAAAACAAGAGCAGCCATCCTGGAAAACACTCTCATCCCACCCTGCACCATTCTGTTTTCCTGGCCTTCCAACAACCACAGCTCTATTGAGCTCTCTCCTGTGGCATCATCCTGGGACCCCTAGCACTTCTTGAGAGCACCAGCCAGAGGTGGCTGCACTTCAGCATATTACCCAGCACAGATTTATTCTGCTACAGAACATGGCCCTGAGATCTCAGAAATGAAGATGTCCTTGTTAGCTGGTCCTTGGAGAAGAATTTTATTAAAGAGGGACAAATGAGATCTTGGCTTAGTTTGTTTCCATGGAAAGGCACACCACAATTAATGGCTTATTTGCAGGGACACACTTAAACAGGAGCTGACTCAGACCCAGCTGCAATTAGTGCTCAGCAGGCAGACCAAGCCATTCAAAAGCAGAAAGAATTCAATCATTTCAGTAGGCATGTGCATGTGTAAGCATTCCCTCTCAAGTCCTGCAGATACTGAGAAGTAAAAGAAAGATATTTGTATGCAAAATTAATGTAGGTCTATTAGACATTCTCTTGCTTCTTATTTTTTCATGATAAATAACATTCTAAAAGATGTGAACAGCCTTGTGGCTCCTCAGTGCTACTGGGTGGTGCTTTCCCTGCACATGTGGTGGCTGACACCCAACTCTCGTGCTGGCTGGCACTGACTGCCTTCAAGGGGATGTGAAGCCTAACAATTATGATTTTGATTGTTACAGCTCTTTTACCATATTCAGCAGAGCTTAGCATTTCAGCGACATACACAAAGCTGGCAATTGTGTAACATTCCTGTGAAATGAATGTGGTTTAGCCAAAGACAGTAAAAGCAATGTGTGCTGGCTTCTGCTGAGCTATTCTCTTGCTATTTTAACTCTGTAGACTTACCTCAGGGAGATCAATGGCAACATTTTCATCTAGATCCCTGGAGAAAACAAAACCTTATTTGGTATCTGAAGGTATTCAACATCTGCTTGGGGTAGAAGCTTGTTTATAACCTTTTCCCCAGGTGAATGATAAAACAGGTTTTTTTACTTAACAGGTTATATTTAGCTAAAATTCATCAAACAATCAGACTTTTGCACTTGTTTAAATTCTGGTATAAGCCCTTAAAACAGACATTAGGCAAGATGCAGGGAGGACACAGCTGTGCATGTCATCTGCTAAAGAATTCATCTCATCCTTTATTCATTATTCATTGTGAGCACATTTTTTCCTCAGCACCCTTTTAAAACATAAAATTGCCTTTTGGACAAACTTTGGGAGGAAACAAACAGGAAGCAAACACTGCTGTATTCACAGAGTCCCCAACAGTGCCAGGCAGCTAGCAGCCCTTCCCTGTCAAGCTTCCAGCAGATTCATCATGGCACGCCCTATTTCCCCACCTTCTCAACTCCTCTCAAAAAAAAGAGTCAGGTTTAGCAAAAATGAGCAAATACAAAAAATCCCCCCAAACAATCAGGAGCTTGCCATGCCAGGGCTCTGCTGTAGGGCTGGGTGCCTGGCAGCCACACTCTCCCCAGCAGCCAACAACACCATGCGCAGGGGAGCACAGGAGGGCCCAGAGCTGTTGACTTACTCAGTGATGGCCTTCTTCTCAGAGAAGATCCTCAGGCAGAAATCTGCCTCCTGGTGCGGCTCAAACGTGGTTGGAATGAGAATGTAATCACCTGGTGGCAGCTTGAATCGGTGGGATACTTCCCTTAAATTGATGTACGTTTTGCTCCTGGCCTTGGAGGGGTGGTACCTGAAGAAGTCTTTGCCCAGGTGTCCATCTCTGCCAGGGCTCTAGGAGGGGAAAAAAAGGCAGTGCTGCACTGGCCAGGGTGAGCTGAAGGCCATACTCACCCCTTTCCTAATTGCAGAGCCAAATTCTGCCTGGCACAAGAACAACCCAGGCTGTGATCCTGACTCTCATTCCCTCTCCCAGGTGCTTACAGCAAGGACCCATTACCAGTGCCCTTTCCCACCCAGAAGGCAGTCTCAGAATACTCTGGGACATTGTCTTCCTACTTAAACATTCCCTGCCATTAAACACCACCATCCCAGGTGGGGCGTCACAGAGCAGTGACAACAGATTTGCCAATTTCAGCCTCACTCAGGGACAGGCATCTGTGTGTGATGTGTCCCAGGATGCTCAGAGGAAGCAACACTCCCTCTGTGTGAGCCAGGCAGGGGGTGACAGAATCATGGGGCTGAGGGGTCTGTCCTAGGAACCCATGGCCACGTGTGGACTCCTAAATTCTTTTCTGAGAGGATTCCAACCTCCATGGGGCTTGATGCAACTGAGAAGATTATTTTAAGAGCAAAGGCCATAAAAACACGTGATGACTGGCAGGGATACAAACCCCGAGAAAGTTCCAAATACCAATAGAGCAGCTCCTGTGCTGTAGCAGCAAAGGAGTACCTCATAAATAGAGTAGCCAATGGTCAGCATTTCAGCTCCAAGCTTCTTGAGTTTACGGCGACCCTTTTGCATCAGTGCTGCTATGAATGTGCAGTCATCTTGTCCATCATCCTTCTCTGTCAAATGTAGCTTGATTTGTGGATTTGTCCAGAAAGTCTCTGCCAATGTAAAGAACACCAGAGAGTTTCTTGATTCAGAATATAAACCACCACTACTACTTCTTCTGAAAAAAAAAAAAAACCAAACCAAGAAAGACAATTAAGCTGAGGTTTCACTCAAAAACTTAGTTTTTCCATTAGTTGTTATACTTCTTTCCACTAAGCTTTGCAAAAAATAAGCCAAATCCCAAAGTCCTTCGTGGAACAACGTGTAGAAAAGATTTCAGACTTGGTACCTTATTAAGTTACCATGGTTTAAATGAAGTTGTCAGATGAAATTTTGTTAAAAGTACACAGCTACAATGATCACATAGTGCTGGTGCCAGTCTGCAGTAACACAGTGCAGACCCATGACACAGCTTCAGAGGCACCTAAATATGCTGGCTGAGCTGGGCTTTTTGTCTAATTTTACACTTGCTGCTGCAGTTTAACTGGCTTATTTGAACCTAGTCCTGCTCATGCAAATGTCATTAAGACGTAAATCAGATCCAATGAACTTGAGAGCAAAAAAAGCAACTCTTTTACCACAAAGTCTCAAGTGGGACCATATGAGCATTTATCCCTTTGTTCATTGCTGGTTTGTTCATTCGAAAAAGCCAGTCACAGAATGGTCTTATCTCTAAAGCACAGCACTCCTAAAGCCTATGGTTTGAGTTTCCTCATTTGTCCCTTTGGCTGGTTCCTGTCAGCTGAACTGTCCTGCACTCACAGTTTTGGCTACAGAGCTCCTCCCTGAAGAGCTGCAGCTGAGGGTGGGTAAAGACTTCAGTGCCTGCTTCTCATTTTCAAACTGGTATGTACTTACCTAGGAAATTTCTACATCCTCCTGCGGTGGCACCCCGGACCCAGCTTCCCTGGTGAATGGTCACTTCCCATTTGTGGGCAGTGCTGTCTTCCAGGGCATCTGGAGTCAGGTTGCAGATCTCAACTTTGTCAAAATGCACTTTGAAGTCTTCAAATTTCATCCTGAGCAAAAGAGGCAGTAAGGAACAGGAACCATTTACTTTAGTGAAGAATGCCTAGCAGAAGTATTTATCCCCCAGAGTCCCAGGGCCAGATCACCAGTTCATGTAGAGTAGTTTTGGTGGCCATGGATATGTGGCAGTGTACAGCAGCAGAGAAACTAGCTTTCACTCACAGTGGTGTAAAGCACAAGCATCCTTTTTGTCTGCATCTCATTCTGACACCTCTTACACCTTTCTTTTATTCAGTTACAACTGAGTATAAGACGAAATAGAAACGACACTGGCACAAAACCTACACTAGAAAGAGTTATTTGGCCGACACCAACCTGGCCTTAATGGCTGCATCTGTATTGCTGAATACCCAACCAAATGATTGTCTGGCACGTGCAGGAGCTAAGTCTTCATACAAATCATCTGTGTGTTCAATGTCAGCCACAGTGGTGGCACTACGAGGGAGGGACACACAGTGATGGGTTAGTGAAGCCATGGTATGATTACTTGTCTGCACTGCAATTAAAGTAACATTTGTGTCTCTGCTAAGGTTCCTAGGCTCAAGCTGCTCACTCTCCCCTCCCTTATGGGTGCCTGGGACCTTGTACTAGCAAAAATGTACACCAAACATGAGAGATAAAGTGTGTTTGGACTTGAGAAATGTCTCTAACCTGCCCTTGAAGGTAGCATAGACACTGCTGCCTGCTACTGTGCCCCACAGATTGCACTGCATGTATTTTATGCCCAAGGTGGAGACATGTACATGGCAATGGGAAGGAGGGAGCAAATGCCACAATATGGGTAGTTTTGAGCTGCTAGGCTAGGCTCGTTGAAACAAGTCTGCTCAGCACACGGAGAAGCAGATATGCCATGAGATTTTATCTAGCAAGTACAAGGACAAGAAGTCCCATTGGCCAAGAAGTCAGTTCAGGACTCAGCAAACAGCCAAGAGAAGGGACAGCCAGAGCCATGCACCACTGGGCACTGGGTGCAGCCCTGAGCAAAAGGAAACTGTGCACAGAAGCTGTCTAAGAAACTGCAGCTTGCATGGTGTGTACCACAAGGACAGGAGGCACATCTACTCCAAGCCTGAGGGTAGCCTTGGTAGACTGAATGTCCCTCTGTAAAAGAGCAGATGCATTAGGCCTTTGTGAGGGCAATTTGTCATCCAGATATGTTCTCTGCTCTGAATTTCTGTCTGTAAGAGGCACCCCCCTCCCTGAACCATGGAAATAACACCCACAAATTTATCTCCTCCCTAACACAAGCTTCTATAACTACCCTTTTTCTCCTGTGGCTGATGCCTAACAACAGAATAGAGTAGCAGGAGAGCAAAAGCCCTACAAGATGCAGGTTTATCTGTGGCAGTGGCAGATAGGACCCAGCTAGCCCCCAGTGTGCCTCATCCAACACAGCTAGTTCCATTTTTCTTCCTCATAACAGATAGATGTCTGTGGTGGTATTAATTTACATTTGCTATGGGCCATTTTACAAGTTTGTTTTGGTGTGGAAAGAAACAGCAGAGTTTGCTTTGCTGAGCTCTGTCCTTTCTTGTCAGCTATTCCCAGATATTGCTAGCCCTAGGCACTGCTAATTCTCACTCTGATGCTCAGGACACTAAAGCAGGGGCAGCATAGCAAAATCTGTCTCTAAATGGCTTGGTTTCCTGGCCACACAGGGCAATTTTGGGCTCTTAGGAAATGTGCTGCAAAGCAGAGGAAGGGGTTACACTTTACAGATTAGATTTGACTTCTAAGAGGTAAAACACCTGTTCTGATTTCTCTAGAGCTGTTCTGGGCTTGTACTTATGAAGGGAAAAGAAGACTCTGACCCTGTGATTTTAGGAGGGAAGGCACTAGGGTGAGTGAGAAGCTGATTTCTTAGCCAACAGCAGGATGCCCCTTTGCATCTATTAGAAGCATCTGGACAAGACCAATCTGAACTGCTAGTAAGCAGCCAAAATATCTTTGGGGTAGTTAATGAGAACAGAAGGCCCTCAACATGTTACCAGGAAGATTTTTCTCAGTTCTCACAAGTCCAAAGATCAAAAGGGACTAAAAATTGATTTTTTCATTAATTTCACTGTTCATCTGATGCCTACTTGCAGACTTAGGCAGGTCAAGCCCTGTATTGAGATATTTGCCGGAATTACTTGAGTTCCATGTGAAGTCTTTGTCTCCTTTACACTCATCACATAAGCTCCAGCTGTAGCCAGGTCAAAAACAGACAAAAAAACCACCAAACCCAAAACCCAAACAAACACAAAAGCTTTTTGGAGAAAACTGGAAATGTTCTAATGCATTTGCAATATCAATAGCAAAATAACTCAAAATATCCTATATAAAAATACAGTAATGGAACAGCCACTGGACCTACTTCCCTCCAGTTATGAAAATTTGGGATAAATAATTTTGTGTGACTTAAAGTGCTACATTGTCTATCTCAAATAACTTCTCAGGCCTGAAGTTGAACTTTGGTTCAACTTGCAGGCAAAATATGGAACAGCTCCATCTCTACATTTACCTCTGTGTAAAAGAGTAGAGCATCTGGGCCTAGAAAATGTGACCAGAGACATTGTCACTAGAGCACAGCATGGTCCATGTGGAGGGGGGGTCCATGTGCAAGTCAGCCATCTGCTCTGAGATCATGAATTTGGCATGAAGAATGCTTCACACTTCTAAAGCAATTTCCACCATGTTGGTTTCATTTTTTTCTTTTCATTTCATTTCATTTCATTTCATTTCATTTCATTTCATTTCATTTCATTTCAATTTTCTCCAAATTTTCCACAATTTCACACATATCCTGGTGCTCTTTTAATTTATGCAACTAGTAGTATTGCTTCTCAGGACTCATTTTCTTCCAGTGCATGCCCAGCATCAACCCTGAAGGCATTTCATAGTTGATACAAGTGCCATACAATGCTCCCTTCTGTATATCCTGCCTTTGTTCGTGGGCAGGATTTAAAGGGTGTTACATTCATGGGAGACACACAGTATTTGAAATACACCAGTGCCATTAACTAAGGTCTTTTAACTAAGACATTATGCCATTAACTAAGAACTTTTCAGAGGTCTTTTGTTATTAAAACAGGTATGGGCACACTTGAAACACAGAAAACAAAATGAGCATTCTACCTGCCCTCTCTTAGGCAGAAACTGAGAATTTCCTCACACAGAGGCTTCTTCCTTGCTGCTTGCTTTGGCCACTTGCCCCTTGACTTCTGATTAGAGTCACACACTACAGACCTGTGCTTACCAGAACTCTCCATCATCCCGTGCTGCCTGAGACAGGCGTCTCTGCTCCGATGGGCTGACTGAGCGCCACTCTGGAGAGCTGCAGGGAAACAAAAACAAGCTTTACTGCAGGTATGTGGCAGTTAATTTTCCCTGGCTCAGAATGACTGGCTGGACTTAACAGCAGGCTGCTCTTCTCTCACATGTGTTTTATTTGTGCAGCTTACACAAACACAGATGCTTTTAAGAGGTTTCCTGATCCTGCTGGCACTCATGGTCACAGAGACCCAATTAATGTAGCTGAAAGCAACACCAGGCCAAAGATCCCGAAGCTGCTCCAGAGTGGTCTTAATGTGAGTTACTGACATTGGGACTGCTTTCAGGTGTTTGGGTTGGATAGAAAAGGGCTATCGGTAAACCTCAAGATGTTGGTAAGTCAACCCTCTCCTTAAATCTGTATTCCATCTTCTCTTTTATGATTGTTGCTAATTTAGGGCCAGCAGTATTTTCAAGATTGAGTCAATGGGAACTGAATAGGCTCCTTCCCCTACACAGAGAGATTTGGTGGAGTAACTGGAGCACCAGGTAAAGTCTTTGCCTCACCTCGTCAACTACAACTGCGACATATCAAAACCAAACAAAAACCTGATAAGGCTTTTCAGAAAACTTGGAAGTGCCCTACTGTATTTCCAATACATAATAAACTTACGGAGTAGCAGGCATGTTGTGTTGTGGTTTTTAATTCCAGCAACCACAGCAAAATGTTAATACAGACTCCTGTATTGATCTGCAAGCCCCTCTGCATCTTCAGTTCCAGAAAGCCTCCCAAGTGCAGAGCCAGAACCCTGCTTTGCAGAGACAGCCTTTTTGATGAACAGCATAAACTGCCAGATGCCTGTCCTGATCATAATCTCTCCATCTTTTTCAGATTTAAGAACTCATTATACACATCAATTATCCATGTTTTTCTTCAAGGTAACAAAGGATCTGAGCTGATGTGAACATATTGAATTTACTTCTGAGTCATGATAAGGATAGGGAAATTTAAAGTAGTCCTGCAAATGATCACATGTTTCAGCAATATTAAAGGGTCAGGCAAGGTATGGTTCCTCTCTGCATCTGTGTGAATAAAAAAAACCTCAGTAGAAAAGGTGAAAAAAATGAAACAATTCATCTGTGCAAAAATATGTGCAAAAGTTTATATTGGAGAGGAATGTAATGTTGACTTTTTTATTATGTGGTTTTTTTTGCACTTTTTTTTAGCTTTGGTAATAAACCCTGACTGGTTTTCAGGCCAATCCTGTTGTGATTTTGGGTCCTTCCACAACTTTAAGTAGGTACCACATGGAGAAGGTCTCATTTAATGGTCCTGTATTATTATTAATACATTATTCCTGATGTGTTTAGAAACCCCAAACAATAAACACAGAGAGACACAAGCTATTTAGAGGGGGTAACACCAGTTTCAGTTTATCTGTAGTAGGACAAAGTAGGGATGTTTTGTTACAAGTACTACAGCAACAGGCTCGCAAAAATTTGACAAAAAAAATCACTCCAAATGTATATTGTTTACAATTGTTACTGTATACAATTACAATTGTTAATGTATTAAAATTACCTTTTCTCATTTATATTAATGCATGATTTCTGCTAATGTTAGGTTTTGGGGGCTAAACAGCCTCAACAGCATCCGTGCATTGTGCTGCTTTGAATATGCTGAGGGAGCGATGTAGGGCAGTAATAGTGTTAGGCATGTGCAAACCCTTGGTTTAATTTCCTGTGGAGCAGCTGGGGCTGCAGGATGCTAGCTGTGGAGCAGAGGCTGGGATTTGCCCTTTGCAAGGCCGGGGTGTATGGGACAGTGCACCCACTTGTCACTCCAAGGGCCGTTCCACTCCACCTGCCCCCAGGGGTTCCTTATCCTTATGAGCTGCACTTGCCGGCCCCGATAGCTCACCTGGGGAAGAAGGAAATAGAGAAAATATCAGGTGTCAGGATCTAGGCAGCAAGGCTTCTCCAGTGTGCAGAGGCTGGTGTTAACAGCTGGGCAAAAGGTGCAGACTGCCACAGCAGATGTGCGAGGAAAAGGGGCATGGGAATGTGGACAACTTCCCCAGGATAACTTCCCTTGTCACCTGAGACTGAGGGGACACTCCCTTATCTTTTCCCCAGGTGTCTCCTTGCCCCACACTGCTGGACATACCTCGTCAATGCCAGTCACAGAGTAAGCGTGGCCTTTCACAAGGCCAAAAGGGGTTCGGGCTTCTGACTCAGCAGCACTGCTGGTCTGGAATAGGGGAAAAAAAATGTGAATGAATCTCTCTTCAGAGTGAGATTGGCAAGAGGTACCACCTGGTCCCTTCCAAGCACCAGGCTAACCAGTGGCTAACCAGTACTAAGAACAGGGAACTTGTCTTTCTGCTCAACCATGGTACAATGGTGCCCTTTTAGGAAACAATAGTGGGGTGTTTTAAGCATTGTTCACCCAGAGAAAAAATTCCAGGGTGGAATTCCTCCTCTGCCCCTGTGATTTTGTTTCAGCACCATCTACATTTCCAGGACCCAAATCTTAACTCTCAGACTGAGATTAGGTGTTGATATGGTCTCATTTCTTGTTAAAATACTTTGATGGACAGTGATAGTGTTGAAGGGTCCCATCAGCCAGCTGAGTATCACACTGCCTAGTTCAGTAAAAATTTAACTACTCTTTGCAAGCAGCAAAGCTTCATCAGGAGAAAAAGTGAAACTCAAGCCAGAAAACATTGAACCCCAAAGATGCCTAAGGGCACCGAGAAATTGAGACTGCATTTCTTACTTACATCAATAGAGCAGCCCACCATTGAGCATCTTTTCAGGGCTTTTCCTAGGATTTCATAGAAATTGTCAGGAGCCGCCTTAACATCATACATTTCTCCTATACCCCCAGTGAAATCCTCCATGGCCTCTATTGTACTGCCACCCTTCAGAGACTCGTAGCTGCCATTCAACCTGGAAAACACATGCTGACTGTGAGAATTCCTTTCAAGATATCCATGTTTGAGAGTTTTCTCGCACACGTGTAGAATTGCAGCAATAGCACTGAAGTCAAAATAAGTACCCCAGAGTGTACCCAAGCAGGAGTATTGGGGTCATTCTGCCTTTTTTTTAGCTGCATTTTTAATTCATCCATTTCTCCATATCCTTAAAGCCTGGGGCTTTTCTTTCTTTAGTGCTAGTTGCCAGGTTGGCAAGGGCAGCAGCAAATGCTAGAAGCTGCTCACTAGAATTGTGAATAACATATGAACAAATTGTGAATAATGTATGTACAAGTAGCAGATTATGTATGTGCAGTGGGACTTACTTGGCATAGGCTTTCTCCAGTAAGGCACTCCAAAATTCATTGAGTTCAGCTGAGTGCAGGAAAACCAGCCGGCCCTTGAAGGTGGGTAATCGGTCATCGATCACGACATCCAGCCACTCATTGTGCTGCCAAAACTGTTCAGAAAGGGTGGGGCATGAGTTTGCTGACAGCCTGGCACTTCCTGAAAGCAGGATTCTGGTGTCCCAGCATTTCTAATCGTAAGTTAGTGACAATCATAAGCTTGATTAGAAGACATGTAAATTGTCTGTTCCTGCACTGCCATGCAAGGCTGCTCTCTAGGAAGAGAGGTGTTTTCTCTGTTTTAAGAAAACACCAAGACTAAATGTGTAGACCTGTACTGTAGCTCCTTCTCTGGATAATGTCAGTCACGTAGCTACACAAGTGTTCACCACATGATTCGAGACTCCTTTAGGACACACAGGTGTTACAGATCCCAGTTCAACTCCTTTAAGGACTTACACTTAAGTGAGGTCTGTGTGCCCAGGAAAATGTGAAATGATTTCTAAAGCCATGTATCTGTTCACAGAACAGGAGTGGCTGTGTTTGTGCCTGTATGAAGCTGACATGGCCCTCTAGTTTGTTTCTCAAAACATGAACAACAGTGTAAGCTCAACAATCCATATTTTTTCAGTGTCTCCTCTGCAATATCTGGCAACCTCACTGCAAAATAGACCATGAAATGTGAAGACAGAGATGTGTTCATGCTGTGACAGATGTTCTCCTTACCTGGAAGTGAAATATTCCAGCATAATCTGGCCCAAAATTTTGATCCAGTGGCACCACTCTTGCTAGTGTTTTTTCATTCAGTGTGAGAGAAGCTATGGCTGCTAATAGCCAACAGTCACCTGTGGATTGAGAAGGGGAAAGGAGGAGAAAAAGGGGCTGGAGGAGATGTTATGACAGTTTGCTGCCACTTCCCCTGAAATCCAAAAGGCAGGCTGTGTGTCCCCAGAAAGGGTGTCCCTGCCTGGCCAGGGCAGACTGTGCTTCAGTCTGGAGGTGCTGGTTGACAAAAGAGTCCCTTGGAATCACAGTACCCTCGAGGGGAGATCCTTCCCTGATCTTGAATCCCACTGCACCAAGATGGTCCCTGGCATGGGTGGGAGGGAGCTACCCAAGAAGTAGCTGTGGGCCAGGTGAGCCTGGGCAGGACCTCCAGCTCCACTGCTCCCACCAGTTCAGGAGGGACAACATCCCCTCGTGTGAGGACATTCCTGCTGCTCCTCACAGTGTGTAGACATGAACACAGCCACCCAGGGGGAATCACTCACCAAGATCCCCTTGACAAATGTCAGTTCTGGTGGCTCCACCAAGGATAAACTTGGGGTCTTTGACAATGTCCTGCAACAGTGAGACAGAGAAATTACTTAGAATGTGCCAGGAGAATATCACCATCACTCTGAACCAGACTTGCACCAATGCTGACAAACCCTGTGTGCTACATGAGCTATATTATCCTGCAGCAGTGTTGCCACCACAAAGAATGAGATGGGGAATCCTTGCTAATTAATTACAGTGCAGAGCAATTAAAGAATCAACTATCCTCATTTTTTCATAATTAGCTGGCTGCTAATGAAAGGCTGGCATTCTTTATTCATCTGTTGGCAATTGTTAAAATATCATAGAACAAACTCATAGAGAAGATTGATGTCAGGCTGCAGCCCTGGTTAACAGGGCTTTTTATTTGCTTGCTTTCCTCCAATGGCTGAAGAAAATAAAATTGGCAATTTACTTTTAACTGAACTATTAAGCCTTTTATTTATTTGCACGTAATACCTGGAACATACAGTGTCTGACAACCATAAGATCATTTCCTCCTCGAATAAGCAAACAACAAAGACAGCTTCAGTCCTGTTAATTTTTAGGAGGAGCTAACACTACCCACCCCTGTGTGGTCAGAGGTCGGAGGGACTGGTGCTCATGGTGGCTTTATAGCAATTCTCAAGCATTCATTTAACTGGTTTAGTTCAATTACTAGTACCATGGCTGCATAGAAAAATTACACTGATAAACCAATGAATGTGGCAGGAATTCTTCTCTTCTCCATTTTCCCATGAAGTGTGTATTGAAAGTAATTGATTGAACTGAATAGAAAAGGGGAGAGGAGAGGAGAGTATCTAACATATTACTGGAAGAATATGCCTGTAGTTAATCAGTCTGCCCTGATACATTATTGCAGACCCTATGGCATGAAGCAGATCCTTCTGTCTAAGTGGCAAATGAAACAAATTAATGGGGTGGGGGCGGGGCGGAATAGAAGAGCACATTCAGTCATTTAATCCCTGCATTTGCCTAGATGAAACTGAGTTGCTTTGCGTTGATATCACTGCATTTCCTTAGACCATAGGGCAGAATATTGATAGTTTTGTTCAGCTTCTTGCACTCATTGCTGAAGCATCGGCTGCTGGCCACTGCTGGAGGCAGGGCACTCTCCTCAGTGACCCAGCACCGCTGCTGCGAAGCTGCCCCTGCAGAGGCAGCATTCAGGAGGATGCTGGTTTGCATATTTTTTGTTTGCCTTTGCTGGGGAGGGGGTGGTGGCCAGGATGTGCCTCAGCCACAGGTGCCCCGGGGAGGAGGTAGCACAGAACATCATGTCTCCAGAGTGTGGAGCAAAGGGAAAACAAACAGCAGCTCCTCCTTACCTGGCCCGCCTGCTTGTTAAACACAGTCAGTCTTGTTGGCACTGGGCATGAACAATAAAACCACAGCTCATTGCCTTCAGACATTGATATAGCAATGGCTGATAAAGCAGCTGATCTTCAACAACATGCTTGGTTTTAGCACCATTGCTTCCAGGAGACATAATTCTCACTGCAAGTAGTGCATTTAGCTGTTACCAAGAAACCCTGTGTGTTAGCAAGGGACAAGATAAAAAACCTTTCCACTGATACGTGTCTGAACATTAGATTTATGACTCATTGCTCATCACACATCTCCACATCGGACATATGGAAAAATGCTTTTAACCTCCTATGTCTAAAGCAATCAAAAATAATTTAAAAAAAAAATCAATAAAAAGGAATTGGAAGGGTGTTGACTGGACTTGTGCCAATTCTCTGCTACACAAAAGAAAACACATTATACATTTTTTGAGTGGGTGTTGCAAAAATAATATTCATTTTAAAAGGATTTTCAGATGGTGTAATAATGTATCAGGACCTTCAGCATGTTAAAGGACAAAACCCAGCATTCACACACAGCATGCAGTAATTTAAGGATTCACCTGCACAAAGACATTGCCTAGAAGTAGGAACATGCAGTCTTCAGAGAGATGAAACATAGTGACCCTGACTGTCCTGATGCTGCACTAAAACTGTGTTTCTTTAAACCCAAAAGAAAATGAATTCCATCCCTGTGCCTGTCTCACACTGGTAGAGGGGATGCATAGGGACCTAAAACAGTCTGGGAGTGGGATTGTTTAGGTGGTTTCTGTGATTACATTTCTCTGCCTGGTCCCAACCTGTCATACTGGTTGCCCGTGACTGTTCACACTACAAATATTTCTTTCTTACTTCCTCCTGTAGACCATAGACTCATTTGACATTGGTAAAACCTGTTTGTCTTTCCTTTTCTGGGTTGGTTATTTTCATTCTTCAATTTATATGTCTAACTTTCCCAGACACTGAACTGTTGAATTCAACTGTTGAATTTAGATAGAAGGAACGAGAAGGAAAGGGAAAGGGAAGGAAATGTAACGAGAAAAGACTCTTCTGTTCTTCAAATTGTTCTAAAATTTTGATGAAGGACAGTTTCAAAGGTTTAATTTGTAATTGAAAAGGATTGCTAAACAAAACCACTAAATGTCTTTCTGAATCTTGGAGCACTTCACTTTTGTAGAAAGTCAGCTATTCATCTGAGCAGATCCATGTAGCTCACTGATTGCAGCAGCAGATTTACAGATTAGTGCTAGCTGAAGGTCTTGCTCATGCTGCTACAAACATGCATATATGCAGATATATGCATTTCAAAGTAATGAGAAAGCCTTCTCTGCTCTCATTACTAAAGATTAAACTCCAACAGATTGTAAATCAGAAGATTTAGATTATTTGTCCCTGCAATTACCCGCATGTACTGTGCTACACTTCATCCAAGCTACTGTAAAATACTGGTGGAGGAGGCAGTAAAAACCAGTCACCACGAAAAGCAGGTGGAACACAGCTTCCCTACACAGAGGCCATGTTTTTGTGCTCACCCTCTCCAGCACCACAGCTTTGCCAGCTGAGCTGGCACACGCTCCAGGTCTGTACTCCCCTTGCAAAGTAAAACGTGTTAAATTGAAATTGTTACAGTGCCTCTATTTTGCTGCTGCTCCTGATGGATAACAGAAATAAAACTGATTTAGCTTAAATGCTGAGGAGCCAGAGCAGAGCCTAACTAATGCCCTGTCCTTACACATCCTCTCAGCCTCTCCTGAGTTTTATTTCTCGCTGTGCAGCTCACAAAAGTGCGTGGGAGGAATTGGAGTGTAAAGGCAGATGCCACTGGAGGTAACTTACTCATCCTGGAAATGTTTCCAGTTCAGCATACAAAGATCCTGAAGAAAACAGACCATTCTCCACTGCCCCTGTGTACCATACACAAGGGCACTCTCCACCACTCCTGGTCACATTTTACACCAAATTTTAACTATTCTGAAGTCCTAAAAAGACAAACTAACACCTAACAGCTGGCCAAAGGAAAGCCATTCTTTATGATTTAGTGCCACTTGCATTTTTGATGCCGCACAGCACTCCAGAGTCACCACACCGGAAGCATATCAGCCTCACAGCCCTCTCCTGTGCTGGGGTGGGGGCAGCCCCACAGGCCACCTGGCTTTTTGGAGCACAGATAGTGCCTGTGGGGGCTGCACTTACCATGTGTATGGATCTCCAATTTTTTTCATAACTGAAACTTGTCCAGGAGTAACAGCTTTACTTCTGTTCTGTAGCAGCACTACGGTAACTACCAGATGCTGAGGCACTGAATGCCTATCACTATGAATTAAGATAATTTAAACCCTTCTTTAATCTTATTTTGTTCTTTTTCTCCCTTGGTATCAGTATCACCAAAGAAAAGTTTTTTACCAAGGAAGAAGCTTTCAGACTATAAAAAAACCCCAGAACAGAACAAACATCATTCATTAGCAAAGAAATGAAATGTTGCCACATTTTTTCTATGGTTATTAGTTACAGAGTGAAGTGGGGAGAAGGAACCTGGAGTGATGCTGGGTTTGTAATCTGAGAGCATGTGACTGGTGCAGCTTCAGGCTCTCACTGTGTTATTAATGACTGTTATGCAAGATGCATTAAGAGATACTTGCTGAGCCCTTGGCTACTGCTGAATGGCTCAGTACCCACGGCATGCATTTGTAATCTCAGTGTTTCCTGATGGAAGTGAGCAAGTAAGTGTAAGACTCTTATACTCTAAAAGTTAAAAGGTTTGAATTTTTTAAGGTTAGCTTTAATTATGAATTTCCTACATTAACAACACCCAGTTTTACACAGTTAGAACATTATCACAATGTATTTTACCCTTAATTCCCTGCACACCCTCTTATTTTCATCTTTTGTCTGGCAATACTGTAAGAGAGAAGCTGACTACGAGTTCTTTATGCATGGACATAAATACACATGCATTAAGTGTGTCTGTACAAAACGAGCTACACCTGAAGCATGGGGTGAAGCCTTCCAGCCCTCTTATCCTTGCAGCTTGAGCTCTTTGCGGGTGGCATCCCAATCCTGTGCCACTGCCCCCAAACTTCCTCTCCACATCTCCCTGAACACTCCACGTATTTGGTGCAACCACGAAGCACAGCGGTGCCCGGCTTTTGGCAGGACGGGAGGAACGAACACGGCGGCATACTCACCCCAGGCCTCTTCCAGACGAAGGGAATGGGTGGGTTTTCACTGAAGAAGAGAGAGGAGTTGCAGGCGGGGAAGTCGGAGTCCTCAAAGAGGACGCCCCTGCGCAGGCAGTCCCGCTTCAGCTCCTCGTAGCCCTTGCCCGAGCTGTGGGTGGCACGGGCACCGCCGGGATGCGCTGCTGGCCGCGGCTTCGAGTCCTGGTACAGGTAGGGCATCTCTGCCTCCCGCCTGCCCGAGAGAGCCCGGGGAGAGAAGGCTCAGCTGGTGCTGGGGACAGAATGAGGAGGAGAACAGGTGGGGAAAAGAGAATACTCGAGGCAAGAATACCTCGCGTGCCTCGCGAACGAAAAGGGGGTGGAAAGGACCCGGCGATGGGGGCACCCGGCAATATCCTCCAGCCCTCCTCCGTTTCACCTCCTTGAGCTGCTGCTGTGTGAGACTGTGACCTCCCAGCTGCTCTGCCCAGCACCAGAGACAAACACCCTGAAAGCAAACAGGGAGGGCAGGCGGCCGGTGCCGAGCAGCCTGGGAGCGGCCCGGAGCTGCCCCGTGCTCCCCCGTGCCTGCCGGGCGAGGAAGGGCGTGCGTGGCTGGCACCGCTCCGCGCCCTGCACCGGCCGGGCGGGAGGTGCCACGGGGCCAGGATGGCTTCGAGGTATGCAGAACCCAGCCAGGGCAACTGAGCTGAGCCTTGAGAGAGAGCCCGGAGCCCACGAGGGGGTGCGAGCTGGCCGGGTTCTCCCAGTGGGAGAGCGGCCTGGCCGGCAGGGGCTGTCCCCGCTGGACATTGTGCAGCAGGGACAGCAGGGCCAGGAGATGGACGTGGCCGTGGCCGCTCTGCTGGAAGAAGGACAAGGGCCGGGTGAGCACAGGAGAGATGTGCAAGGCTAGCGGGGAGGGCTCGGAGCAGGACACATCCTGGGCAAACACAGGAACAAGGCTAGAAAATGTTAGCCTGAGGAGGGATTCTGATGGGCCATGCGCTGAAGGAGTTCTGTGTGCACGGTGACACGGGATTTTAAAAACAAATTCATACATCCTTGTCTCTGATTTCCAAGTTTGATGACCTTGTTCGTCTGACTACCGGTGAAGGGAGCACAAGTCTTACGAGGAGCAGCTGAGGGAGCAGGGGTTGTTTAGCCTGGAGAAAAGGAGGCTCAGTGGGGAGCCTTATTGCTCTCTACAACCACCTGAAAGGAGGCTGTAGCCAGGTGAGGGGTTGGGCTCATCTCCCAGGTAACAAGCAGTAGAGCAAGAGGAAATGGCCTCAGGCTGCACCTGGGGTGGTTTATATTAGATACTGAGGAAAAATTTCTTCATGGAAAGTGTTGTCAAGTATTGGAACAGGCTGCCCATGGAAGTGGTGTTGTCACTGGTGGTGGGGATATTTAATAGATGTGCAGATGTGCTCAGGAACGTGGTTTAGTGATGGACTTGGCAGTGCTTTGTTGGTGGTTGGACTCGATGATCTTATAAGTCTTTTCCAACTGAAATGATTCTGTGATTTTTCTGCTAGCTAGCGTTCACCTGCACCATTGTGTCTCACACTGAAGAGTAAAACACTGGCTGGAGAGGATGACAGACAACACACCATGGATGCACTAAAGGAAAAACGCTCAGAGCCCGACACGGATATTCCTCTCTGCTTGGAAAGGGAAGAGATACCACCCTCCAGGAAAAAATTACCGTTCCTGAAGTATAAAACACACCCCTGAGTACAAACAGTGCTCAGCCTCCCCTTGCTTTAATTGGCCCTTTGGTGGACCAGTCAAGCTTGCTGCCAAAAGATGATTTATGGAGAGCAATTAGGTGAAACAGAATTAGTTCCTTTCTGTTCTGCTATTTTTCACAGCAGTGCTGTGAGGAAAGCTTTCTTTTTCAGAGCATTTATTCCCATGTTTATGCCCCATAATTGCTTCCACTGTTGATGTCTGCAGGCTCCCTGCTGAGACCAAGTTCCCATTGTCCAAATAGATGGATACTGTCCAAATGTGTGAGAAAAGGCAGGCCTGGTGCTCCAAACTTGGCCAGCATTTGACCAAACTTTAGGTCTGCAGAAGAGACTCCAAGTTACTCACCTCAGCTTTTTCTACAGCTGGTGAGAAGATCAAAATCTCCAGAAAGTGACTCACTGTGGACTCATCCTTAAGATCCCTCTGGAGATAATTGTGTCTTTCATTTGCCTGTAGACAGACCCTCATGGACTAGCTTAGGGTAGATACCCAGATTAAATGCATACAGTCAAGTGAGAGGAATCCCAGACACTGGGTTAAGGCAGGCAAAAAGCATTTTAGTGCCAATGCAAGCCCAGGGTTTGGAGTCCCACATTCAGCCAGCAGCAAAACCAGGAACTTTATCCACACCACCTCCGTGTGGGCCAAGGCACATTCTCATACACCAGAGTAACATGCTGACTGGGGAAGGAGACGTTCAGTGCCCTAGACACAGACTGCACACCTGCTGTGTCCCAAGGAGAGCAACCATGGACCACTTCAGGAAATATCTTCTTTTCAGAGTTCAGCTGCATATGAACATGTGTGGGCTGAGCTCTATGGGTGCTTTTCCTGCTGCAGGGGAATTGTAGGCAGATTCTCTCCTATGGGAACACTCTGGTGTGCAATAAGAAATGTTTTCACGCTGTAGCCTTTCTCCCAGAGGGCAGGGACAGCCTTTCCCTCTCCTCACCCTGCTGCTTCATGTCACGACACTGCAGGAAACTTCATGTCTCTGAGATTTCAGCCTTGGTGTCAAGGCACTAAAAGTGCACAGGAGAGATGGTGCCTGGGGAGGCCAGGTGGAAAAAATAGGAACAAACAGAAAACACTTATAAAATGTTTCAGTTCTTATGAAAATACAATTCCTTGCCTGTCACATGTTAAGAATCATGGGCTCCTCTCTGGAAGGGCAGAAACAAACAAATCTATGGATCACTTACATACTTACCCCACTCCAGAGTTTTACAAGGACTAAGCAGTTTTGCTTTTTTACCATGAAATCCCCTTCTGAAAGCAGTGAAAGAGCGTTGCTTCCCTTAGGTGACTTATTATTCCTGCCATTTGGTGTTCTCTGCAGGTATTCAGGGTGGGAGGGAAATGCAACACGTTCTGTGATAGTCTCTTATGGACAGACACCAGCAACACGATCCTACTTGCTCAGGAGAGCAGTGGGCAGGATTTGAGCCACTGACCTAGAACATCTTTGTTCCTTAGGTGTCCTGGCCCAGTGAGCAAGAGCAGGGTGTATTTTAAGCCCCCCTGGACCAGCAGGTGAGCACAGATGATGAGAGGCTGCGACACCAGCCCGTGTACATTTTCATTTGGCACGCTGTCACAGCAGACATATTGTGACATTTAAGCAATACAAGACAGTATTAATACTAATGTCTTGTCACGCTGAGTAATAAAGTCCTTCCTCCATGATTCCACCGTCTCAGGAACTGTAGGTTTCCAGCCCACCAAGCCTCTCCCAGCAGGGGTGGTAGTACAGGTCTGTCCTTGGTCTGTGAAGGCAGTGAGTGAGTGCCTGCCAGCATGTGAAAGCGCTGCTGGCCGAGAGAGAGCTGTCAGATCGAATGCAATTAATTCCTAGTGGCACTGCTCTGGGCACCATTAGGCTCCTGCAGACTGCAGAGATCTCTCTACAAGCTCCATGACCAGGCAAGATTTCAAGGTGACAGCATAACAGTATGAGTGATGCACAGGCTGGCAACATATGTTAAAGCTGAACACCAGGTTTTCTTCCAGGTACTGTCATTAAATGCCTGTTCCTGACACAGCAGGAGTTTTATCCATTACCTTTAGCCATGGCAACAGAGCACTCAGGGAATGTGAACACCAGTGCAATTGCAGTTGCCCACAGGCACCGGCCTCCTGCCAAGCCACACTGCTCATCCCAGGACAACAACAGAGGGGGCCAGATGGGCATTGTGCAGAAGAAGGAGTGGCTCTGGCAGAGGGTGAGCATCCTCTGCCAAGAGCCGAGTCTCAGGCACACTTACTGCTGACAGGAACTGTGTAATTTCTGTTTGCTATTGGGCCCAACTTCCATGGACTTCTTATTTTCTTCAAGAAAGCAGAATGTCTGATTTGGTTTTCTGTGGTTTGAACAGCTTTTATTCTATAAGAGACTCTTATTCCCTTTCCAGCATAATTCATGGGATAGAAGGTGATGTAAAGGCTTGATGTAGGAAACATCTATACTTTCCACTTCTCCTTGGCATCCTTGCTTAGCATCATGCTAAGAGCTCTGGCTTTCATTCCCTGCTGTTCAGCATTTGGCATGTGCTTTTTCTGAGTCACACTTATGTAATTCCTTCCCCATTAACATCAGGTAGACTCTGGTCATTCAGGATTTAAAGTTGGTTATTCAAATGACAGCAACTTGACTAAGTCTTTCATAACCCTGTTGTCATTACATCTCCTGCCCTGTCAACAGTTTAACATTGGAGGGTTTATCTATAGCCTTTGGCCTGACTGACCCCATGTTCTGCAGTGCTTGTTGCCTGCTGGCTGAGCCCCTTCAGTGTCATCTGACCTTCTCTAAGGGACTAGTTTAGGGTAGAATATTTCATTTTTGTGTTCTTTCTCCAGGTGTTTGAGAGAAATGACTGGTTTTGTCTAGGTGCCTTTATTGTTCTCCTTATATTTGCAGAGACTTAAGGAGAGATGTTATGTGGACTGAGGTACCATCTGTGAAACTCAGTAGCTCTCTGTCCTTCCTCCTCCAAATCTGTGTGAAGTTACATAAAACATCTTTGTTCTGTCTCTGAGATTAGTCTCATTTCATACTGCTTGGCACCCTCTGAACCTTGCATTGATTTGAATCCAAATGCCACAGTCACAGTCACATGAAACCACGCTGTTTCTGATACTTTCCATTACTTTGGCTCAATGCAGTGCATGGACTTTTGCCCAGTGGCTTGCAGCCTGGCAGGCTTTGCACATGCTCCTGCACACATCTTTACTAACTGGGGACATCTTCTAAGGCTCTAACAACAGCTGAGACCAGATAAAATTGAGCCCAGCTTGGGGCTGTTTTTTTAAGGACTTTTCTGTTGTCTTCTGGCAATAGAGTAATACACAACTTCTCTGGAGGTGACATGGTTCACTACAGAGGGGCTGAAGCACCCTTCTCTCCCTCATTTCGAGGCAGAAATGAAGCAGGAAGAAAGGAGGTGGGAAAGGTCAGCTTTAGGGGTTCTGCAAGACAACCTGAGGACTGGACAGCTTCACAAAATGCTGTGCACAGCCTCACAAAATGTTGTGGGCAGCCTGGTGAAAAATGCTAGAGAATGATGCACAGGAGAAAAGAGTACAGGAAACCAAGGGGAGGGTTTTTAAGAAGTGCCATTTGAAAATTTTGCTGATTAAGGGGGCAAATATCTTGGAGGAATTGTAGGATACCAAAATCTCATTCAAGGGAGGATCCTAAAATAATGGTGAATGTAACAAGTCTGGTTGCTTTCACTGTGCTGTGCAAAAGCAATAGGTTCTTCTCCTAGAGAGGCATCAGTTTCCAGTGTGGTGTCAGGATTAATGTGTGCTCACACCACCTGCAGCTTTGCCATCGCTGCCCACTGCTGTGGCTGGCTATGAAATGCTGGTGTGTCCCAGCCACGCTGCAGGGCCGAGGGCAGGGGGTGCTGAGCTCTCACCCTGAGGGAGGGTGACCCCACCACAGCCCACCTTGCCTGGGTTACCCTGATGCTGACAGCACTGCAGTGCCAGGAGGCAGCTCTGCTCTGCCTGTCCCCTTTTTCCCCAGCCTCTCTGATGGGCTACCACCCCTTTTGCACACCCAGAAACATCTTTTTGTGTGCTTGGGTAAGTAAGGACAACATTGTCTGTGCTGGCAGCTGAAGTATCATCATTAGCCAGCCATCAAAGTGCTTTACCCAGCCAAACAGCACAGCTTTCTGAGCTGTTGTTCCAGGCTTTTGTCATAGCTAAGCACACACTGCTGCGTTAATTCATTACTTTGGGGGAGCAGCAATTTTACAAACAAAAGAGGGCTTTTAAAATTATTTTTATTCTTTTTCCTAAGACTGTGAAACACCAAGTGGCAGTATGGGAGAGGAGCCAAGTTGCAGTATGTCTTCAGCTCCCCTGAGTCAGAGGCAGTCCCGAAGGGAGCTCAGCTTTTCCTGGGAGTAATAGAATAGCTCTAAGAGCACCCACTGATAATTTTTTTTTTTTTTTTTTTTTTTAAATGAGAGGAGTTATGATTTTCAAAGGCTTTCATCAGGGTATATTGCCAGAAGGCAATCTTAATCCTTTTCTCATCATGAATATTCTGGGCTCGATAATACTGTTCCTCTGATTTATCCCTCAAGCAGTAAGCTAAATTATTATTTCATGTTTTTACAGTCAAAACAGAAAAGGTAGAAAAATAAAGCAAAGTAAAAATAAAAATGAACCCAACACTGCAGCATTTAAGCCTTTGCTTAAAAACCATCCAGTAAAAACAAAGAGCAGGAAGTTCTGATCTGCCTGGAGACTGACTTTTGCCACTCTATTGAAACCCTAGAAACTTTAAGTTATGAGCTTTCATTATTTCCTGTAGCAAAAAAAAAAAAAAAAAAAAAAAAATTACTGGATATGAATTTAACTTTCCCCTCCTCCTGCTTCCAGAGTTGTTGATTACCAAAGGGCAGTAAGGTAATAACATTTCCAAATGTTGCGGGCCGGGAGCAGCGATGCGGCGGCGCCTCCGCACGGCGGCAGCTTCGGATAAGGAGACAGGGAAGGGATGTGCCGCGGTCCTGCGGCCGCGGGAGCAGCGCCGGGATGCTCACTGCTCCCCTTTCCCGGCAGACTTCAGACCTGCCGACACTTCCACACCGGCGCTGGCCGGGGAAGCTGGTTCCCAATTCTGCGTGGCAGGGCTGGAGCTGCTCCTGAAGGAGTGGGTGGGTCTGTTTAGCGCCCTGACCAGGGGGATGCTGCGAGGCTCTCTCACACTGGGCAGCCCCAGTGCTGCCCGGCTCCGTCACTCTGCTTTCTAGCAGGATCCTAAAGCAGGAGAGAGTCCAGCGTAGCCAAACACTCCTTTAGTTGTGTTTATTAACGCCAATCCGAAAGCCCCGCTCTTATCTCAGGATGCAAAAGCGTCTGTAGATGGTATTTGGAGCATCAAAAATTGAGGCTGCTGTCCCAAGAGAGTTGCAGTTTTGCTCCTGTAGCTGGCTAAGTCGGATTTGCTACGGCTCCAGAAGATGGAAGAGTCCCGTAATGTCTGCAGTGAAGAAGGAGCCAGTCTGTTTCTCACTAATGAACTGCACAAACTGCATATGATTAAAAACACTCCTCGAGTGAGGCAAGAGACCACCACAGTCAGTCTGCTCAGAGGAGCACCAAATAGAGCCCAAAACAGTGGAGCCCTGCTGATTGCAACTATTTGCCCACCCAGGCAGAGGAACAGGAGGAGGGGTGGAGGTGTCTTGAGAGAGGCTTGGGAAAAGATAAAGGGGAACCTGAGTTTGTGCAGGGAACACGGATATCCCATCTTCCAAAGGTCTTTCTGTGGCTATGCTTTGAATTTCCAGGCTAGGAGACAACAGCTATTGTGCATAGTGCCCTGTGGACAGTTTGGCTGGGGTACAGAAATTCAAACCACAGTTTCAAAATCTCAGTAGTACCACAAAAGATCAGGCACCCAAGGTATCACTTAGGAGATCCCCAGGGAGTAAATCTCTGCTGAGATTATTGCAGCACCCTTGCAATACTGAGGGCAGCTGGATGTTTGGTGGTGGAGGCTTTTGGAGCTGAATATTGTGGCATTTCCCAGACAGTGGTGACCAGGCTGCTTCCCTTGCTCAACTTGGGTAACATCTTGAAGACTTCAGTGGCTGACCCAGCTGCCAAATATTGGGACAGTGCAAAATCCCTCCCTGACAAAGGCATCCACCAGAGTTCTGGTAACAAAGCTGGCACCAGCTCTTTGAGGCAGGCATTTTGCTGTGCTGCTCTGCCTTGCAGCTCTTATCCAAGGGATGAAGACACAGAGTGATCAAAAAGGTAGCACACGGGGTTGGGAGTAGAGAAACCCGACTGTTTGTCCTTGAGGTGTTGCCAACCTGTTGCATGACTGAAGCTGATTCATGTCACCTCTTGGTGTCCACTTTCACTCTCAGGACAGGCTGCTCTGTCCTGGCTGCTTCGGTCTGGGATTGCCTCTTGCTCCTCACAGGCACAGCATGTGCCACAGGAAAGGACCCAAAATCAATTATATGTTGCTGATGTAACTGTTAGACTGCAAGGTATTTTGAGATCCTCAGGGAAGGAGGTTTCCTCTGCCCACATGCCTCTGTGTGCATGTGCAGGCTGTGCACAGATCATTCTAAAAATGCTCTTAAAAACTGCATCTTCCACTGGGACAGACAAAAAAAAAAAAAGGCTACAAAAACTCAAAGCAATCTTTACTCTCAGGGCCTACAAACACAAGCTGTGACAAGCCAAATGTGCTTTTAGGCTGGAATATGTGCTAGTGTTAATACAAGATTTCTTGAGAAGCTGAAAGAGATGGCAAGGTGGTGATGCTCCCTCCTTCAACAGGGAGGATTTGTGTCACTGCCAGGGCGATGGCAGGCCAGGCAGCCAGCTCAGCTAGGGCACCTCTCCTGTGAGGAGGGAGCACCATGCCACACCAGCCCTTCCAGAGAGACCCAGCCACTGGAGTCAGCTCCCAGGCTGAGCACTCATCCTGTGCATTTTGGCATCATCCAGGCAGACACGCTGTTTCCCTCTGCCCCAGCACAGGAATGGCACACGTGATCCTCGGGGTTTATGGGAGCCAAGTTACCAAGTTTTCCATTGCTCCTTGCTGTGAGAACCCATGGCAGAAGCGGGATAATCCCTCTCTTTCATCATCTGTACTTTGAATGTTATTATTGAAAAGCATTTTTGCAATCCTCTTTACACAAAAAATTGGGCAAGCTGAGTACATCCCTCATGCTCACCAGCAGCTTTCACAGAAAAGTGGTCCCAGCCAGCATGGGCAGAGGTCAGGCATACAGAGAAAACACAGGAAAAATCACACGCAAACCTATTCCCGTTTTATTAAAAAAGCTAAAAATATATTACTTTGCACTGCCTTTCCCCACCAGAGACAGCAAAAATAAACAAAAAAAATCAGGCCCATGGCAGCTTGCCACAATTCTCACAGAATGGGGGGAAAATTGGTTTACTAAAGTATAGAAACTTGCCTGACACCTTGCCAAAGTGGTACTTCTTTCCTACTTACTCACTCTGGGAAAATCACTGAATACTTAGAACAGAGCCCATAGGTCTGGCAGGAGACAGAGACACATTTTAGACCCCAATGCAGTAACTCTGCTGCAGTTAGTACCTGTACCCTGATTAAAAGAGAAAAATACTGAAACCTGGCTAATGAACCAGTGGGAACTGGCCTACCCACAGTTCTTGAAAACTGTTCATATTCTCCAGGGTTTATGTTGATTTTGAAGAGATAGCAGCATGTTCCTAAATGCTCTGTGCACAGGAACAATGCTGAGGCTGAGGGTAGGGTTTGCTGAGTGCGGTGTTTCATTAGTATAGCACTACTGAAAGAGTGTTTTCAGTCTGTGCTGCAAAATGAGCCAGCATAAGCTGGCCTCAGCTCAGACAGCTCTACTTCTGTTGCAAGTTGAAGACGAGCCCTTAGAGGGGAGTGTGAGAGATGCTGGATAAAGCAAAATTCATGGCAGCCATCTGTCTGGGGATTTCCTGAGTTAGCAATCACACCTGGACCATCACGTTCTGGAGAGGCCAGTGACCACGCCCTCTGTTATTTCATTTCATCTCTTTTTGTACCAAGACTTTTGGTCTCTGCAGCATCCTGTGGCAGTGTCTCCTGCAGTTCAAGCATGCAAAAGGGTTCGTCCTTTACATTTGTTGCCTGATAATTTTAGCACGAATGCACTGATTCCAGCAATATTACAAAAGAGCAATTCGAGACTTTCTGTTCACCTTCTGCATTTTGTGTTTATACTTCCCATACCACTGGATTATCTTCCAAATCAAAATGTCCTGGTCTCTGTAGGCACTCTACTGCTCCACAAAGTTTTTTTCCTGGATGTCTCACAAACAGTGGTTCTTCCATTCCATCCTTGTGACCGACTGCCACACCTAGGGTGACCACAGCAGCAGCTGATTAAGCAATAGTCTCCAGTCTTCCTTTTGTCAGATCCTCCCACCCAGGCACTCTCTTTTTCCTTTTCTCCCTGTCCTTTTCCCAGCGCCTGTTTGCCCTCTCCATTTGGAGCCTTGTTAAGGCTCCAGGCTGTGTTCCCTTACCAAAACAGATGACAGAGGGAACATTGTGAATGTTGATGGGATGTAGAGGGTCACGATTACCAATGTCAACTCACAGGCTGTATAAACAAACTGTTTGTGGACTATTTCTCACTCAAGATACTTTTAGGCTTAATAAAAGAAACCCTCAAATTTAGTAATGGATTATCTATGCCATGTACATGCTATTATGTCTAAATTAGCCATATATTAATTAATAATCTATGTATGTCAGACATGCCAACTCAAGTTAGGTAGAACTCATGTGAATGTCTGTGGTTTGAGCCTGTGATTTATTATCCCTCCTCCAGGACTGCCACCTCACAGGAGACAAGAACATCATCACAGGAGCACATCTGACCCTTTTGAGTTCAGGTCTCAGAGCAAAATTTGGGAAAGCTGGAAAACAAACAGAACGAAACAGAATAAAATATTTACTATTGTCTCCTCACAAAGTGCTGAGTTTTAAACAGCTTTTCCCAGAACAATTTAGATCAATGAAAACACTTTCTGACAAAGTGGAGACGCAATGTTCTTCAGCAAAAGAATAGCTGCCTGGTCGAACAGTCAAAATCCTAGCCTGGACAAAAGCATTTTCCCATTCAAGGCTGAATTACATTCTGCTGTCTGTAGCAGTAATGTTCCTGTACCACCGTTAAAATTTTTGAAGCCTTTTTGGCAGTTTTTACATGAAGAAGTGCTGGAGCACCATCACTGAGAGGTTTTTCATGGGGCAGGGCAGTGCTTCCACATTAGCACTTCAGAACAGTGAGGCTGCCCAGGAGATGTGATCCCTAGGATGGCTGCAAGGAAACCCATAACAGCAGCACCAGTGTTTTTCCACCCGTCTTTGCTCCCTCTCAGCAGCTACCATGAATAACAAGCAGGAAAAACAGAGGCAGGTTTTGAAGAGAAATGAGGGCAGTAGTGGGGGGGGGGGAGGCAGGCCCAGCTTATGCAAGAGTGGGTATAAAAGGGGGAGCCGAGCACCCCTCCAAAATCGGAGAGTGGGGCAAAAGGAGAGGACACACCTCACCGCTGAAGAACAGGTTTGAGAGGTGTGTGTTTCTTTGTACCTTTACTGTGGCTGTTTGAGGGAGAGATTCATTAGAAAATGTGTGGGCCACAGGCTACAGGGGATGCTTGTAGGAAAGCTTTGCTTTCACCTTCTTTGGTTCCTTGTTGCCAGAAAGCTTTTTGCCCAAATTCTGCCCAGGACAAGTTCTCTGGCACAGCTCTCTTTAAGGGGAAAAATCCTTGGACATTGGAGCTGAAGGGCAGGATAGAGGCTTTGCTTTTTAAAGTTGAAGCTCTATCTTTAAGCACACTCTGATTCCTAAAACCATGGCAACCCAACAAAAAAAGCCTGACAACAGAGTCCACATATAGTAATTGGAATAATGCTCATGCACTCCTGCTTAAAAATGGCTCAGAAGTAAAATGAAAGACTAGCTGTAGTTAAGGACTACTAGGATGAAATATGTTGCAGGTGTGGCAGGATATGTTCTTCGTAGTCTGAAACCTTCTCCTTTAGAAGAAACTGTTAGAAGATAAAAGACAATGATCTAAGAAGTGCACTGGTGTGTGATGCATCTTAATAGGGGTATATTAATTGAGTGAGCACAAGTGACTGGAAAATGAGGGGGGGAACTGTGTCTGAGCTTTTACACATAAGGTGAAATCAAAGGTTCTCCCTCATTACTGGGGCCAGCCAAATTCCCAGTGGTCCGAAGCAGGAGGAGCACTGTGGTGAAAACAGGACACTGAACATTTCCTGGTGAAACTTCTCTTTCTGGAGAAAGCTAGGTATTTTAATTTGATTACTTTTTTGATGGGGGGGGGCAAGGGTGGGGGGCAAAAGATAGATTTCTGTGTTCCTCAAAGACATTGACCTTTTTTTATCGACAGAAAACAATACAACTGAGTGCATAAACCAAAAGAGACCCAAAGGTCAAATTGGCTGAAAACCCTGAGAAAGTTCAACTAAACTGAACTTTCTTTATGTGGCAGAGCCACAAGACCAGCATGCTGGAGTCGTTGTTCAGGTGCCTCCTGCTCCCCCTCTTCTTCAAGCCAGCATTCCCTGCAGCCAGGGATGACTGATGTAGGGCTGGTACTTCCAGCAAAAGGAGACCAACAGCTGCAGCACGGCTTGGTCATGACCTTCAGGGGAGCTGGAAGCAGGAGATACCCAAACAGCAACATCCTCTGGATGCGACAGCACAAAGGCATAATGATTTTGGGAAAAAAAATACAGTGGTTGAGGGGTTTGTGATGTCCCCTTTCAGTGTTTATTGTACACAGCAAACATGTAACTCTGACAGCTGTACTATATGTTATTAGCATCACTTGTAGCTTATTAGCCAAAACCAGTAATTTTTTTCTATAAGGATACTTTACATAATTTTACAAAACACAAGGTGCCCTTCCATGAACCAGCCTTTATTTTTGTGTCCTCAATGCAGAGAGTATTGGGCTGGGTTTTGTTTTTACCTGTGTTCAAGCCTCATCTAGGGGAATGCAGCAGGCTCGGTGTGGTCTGGCCCTTTGTGCACACTGCTGATGCCTGCCTAGTGCCTCAGGTGGACCCCCATGGGTGGTGGTGCAGGAGATAAAGATTTGGGCTGTGCTCATGTCCCACCCGCAGCTCCACTGACCTCTAAGGGAACAGCTGTCTCCCCAGGTCTGCCTGTGGGAAGGACTCTCCAGAGTAGAGGGAAAAGAAGGGGGATTGCGACCTGAAACCTAACTTGATCTTCTGGCATTTAGCTGAGCAAAATGTATTTTTCATGGAGGAACTCCTTCTCCGTTTGCTTGTATCCTTAGCTGGGCTAGAAGCATTTAAAAGCTATCTGGAGATGGTGCAAACACTCAGGGATTGTTCTGTGGGCAGATGCTTCCTCAACTGAGATGCACAGGCAGCAAGAGGACAAAACACCTTGAATATTTCAAGCTGTTTGTTTAAGCCTTCAGGGTGTGATAGCATGTTATACAAGCCTTGGCTCAGAACCACTTTTGGACCTCATTAGAGTGAGGGTAATCAATTTGTTTAAATGAAAAGCAGAACTGCAGAGCAAGAAATTTCTCATCTCTTTGGCATTAGGCACCTGGCACACAGCCCTTGGGCTGGCTGGATTTAGCTGTCCAGGTCCCACCTTCATCTCCACCAGCTCCAGCTGCCCAGGCTCACCGAAAACATCCCCCTCTCTCAGCTCTCTCCTTGAACCCAACATGTAGCTGGACACTGCAGTACAAATCATGCCTGACTGGCCCTCTAAAATCAAAGTGCAGATGATAAATCAGCCCTACTCCTGTTAGAGCCCTGGGATTTTAACTACTGAGAATAACAGGGGCACTGAACAAGACCCAGTCTAACCAATTGCATTATCTCTGCTTTGATTCACTGTTTATTTGCTTAAATAGGAAGAAAGGGCACACCAAAATTGAAAGATTGTTTCAAAAGCAGCAGAAAGATCTGCAAATCCCAACCCCTTTTCCCAAACAGGACTTGGGAGACTGAGACTGGGAGGGATGGAGTCTTTGTGATCCAGCTCTGGCAGCCTCACCTATCTGGCTTTCATCTTCTCCATTTCAACACATTTTGTTCAAGAGGAGAAAGAACAAAGCCTTGACATTCTGAACAGATCAAGAGGGAAAGAAGGGGTAAAAACTGAGAGCTAAATCATTTTATTCTGCAGTAGCATACACGCCTCACACACTGGTGTGTCCCCAGGCTGCAAGGTAGAGATTAAAGGCAATTTACCTCTGAAGACAAAAATCTGATCCAACTGTACAACAAATATAAGTACAAAGAAATCTGCATTCTTTCAGTCTGGCACAAAATGAGGTATTTTCAGCTCCTATAATCAGTTATTCTGCATAGTAAAACGTCTGTGTCTGTCCTAGTAAATGTGTAACTGCAGGCTACACAGGTGTGCTGGGTCTGGCTAAAGGTTGTGTATCCATCCCTGGAACTTTCTATGCAGCTGGTGTTGAGGCAGGTTCAGGTTTCATTGGGCCCTGTCTGGCCTGAGGTAACTTTTCTCGGCCCCCAGGCTGTGATGTAAAGCAGCTTTGCGCAATGCTGCCGCCGCAGCCGTGTAGAAAGGGCAGAATTCCGCCCGCAGTCCCACCACCCCCGGGGGGAGAGGTGTCCTGAGGAACTCGCCTGAGGCACACAGCATCGGAGGGACAACAGCGGGGCGACACCCCCCAGGACAGAGGCGAGTAAGCACTCTTACTGGATTTGCTTTGAATGCTGCTTTTCCAACTGAGGTGTGCACGCTTTCCCAAAGGGCTCAGGGCTCTCTTCTTTAGCCATCACATGCTGACTTTCCACAGATGGGGCTTAGGGTAAGTGCTTGGCAGTGAGAACTGCTCCTCTTGCTTCTGGTCATGGAACAAAAGTTGACAGTGGGGCTCTGGCAGCCAGAGAGAATTGACCACTGGGTGCCAATGGTGCCTAATGGCACAGCCTGCCAGGGTGGCACAGGGTCACTCCCTGCTGTGCAGGAAAGATTAAACAATGCCTCAAAAGAATTGTATGATGGAGAGAACGGTGTGGAGAGGGCATTCCTTCTCATTTGTGCCTTTTTGGTTTGTTTTCCTGAGCATCCCAATGTGAAAAATGCCTTGAGTAGTCTAGATATCCACTAGCAGAGTAGCTGGGCTAACTGTGAAAGTGAAGTTGGGAAGGCACCTCCCGAGATAATTTTTTAACCAGTCATAAGCAATGAATAAGCTCTGTCATGCATGTCACGTGCTACCAGTGGGTTTGGGGAGGTGAAGAGGGGCCGGGAGCAGAGGGGACAGCAGCATGACTGTGCTGCCAATACAGTAATTTAGAGGATGAGGTGGGAGTTAATGGGGAAGAACAATCCTTGGGTGAAGGCACAGGGACAGAGATCCACAGCAGGTCCTCCCCTGCATGCCTCTGGAGAGCAAATAGTTTCAGGTTTGACCCGCAGGCATCCAATAGGAAGACACTTAGACGTCCTGAGTGACCATCACAGCAACAGAAACTCCATTTGCAAACCCAGCAGTTAGATAGGAGCCTACAGCCTGGGAATGTAGATATCCATGTTAGTTGGGCATATGTACTTAGCAAGATAAGTCTAATTACCAAGCATCTGCACATCTCCATTTTTGTATGTGCAAGAGAGTGGTGATACTGGGATATTATTAGGTATTAAATACTTGGGGACCCCTCAGGGGAAAGAATATGGTTGTACATTGTAAATTAGGCTGGGAAGGGGCCAGGTCTTGAATAAATGGATTTAAAACCAAGCACTTCCACTCTGTGTAAAGCGTTGGTGAGACAGACATTGCTCTGTGTCCTCTCAAAAGGCTCAGGCTACCAGAATTACAATATCTGACAGACTGGTGCGACTCAAAAAGCCTTGGAGAAAGAAAGCAGAGAGCAGGGCTTGGGTACTGCCAAGGCTGATAGCATTCTGCCCATCCAATGAGCTCTGCAGAACTTGGTGAAAGAGGGTGAACAAAGCTACAATGAACAAGGAATTACTAGTAGAATAAAAATGCAGCTCTGAATAACAGCATTTTGGCTGATGATATGTGTTACAGATGCATAGTTTTCAACACATTTGGATTTCAAATACACAGATTAACAGTCATATACTAGAAATCCAAGAAAGGTGTACAGCAGAATTACCAAAAAGTTGGATATAGGGAAAAGAGAGAATTCTAAAAATATAAAATTTGTCAGTGGGTATACATGTGTGTTTGTGTGTCCATGACATTCTCATTCCCAATATGCACTACATCCTGTGTGCCAAAACACCAGTGACATAAAATTCTCTGCTTCTTGTCAGGAAAAACAAGAGCATCAGGTGGTCTTTTACCTCAGGAGAAGACTGCCTGAAAACCAAAGTAAAACCCAGCCCAACCCTTCTAATTCTGCATTCAGATATCGAAGGTTTCAGTATGAGCACATTTGTACAAGGGAGCCTGGAGCGTGTTTGCCTAGAAGCTAGAATAAATGTTTGCACTGGGCTATGAAAACATAGCATGCTCTGCTAGTGCTGAGTATTTTGCTGACTAGACATACAAAGCAGGATCATTTCTGTGTTTGGACCTTAAGAAAACTGGTTTCCAAACCCACTTCCTGCATAACAGTGGGCACATTGCTTAGCCTGTCTGTGCCTCAGCAAGGCTCAGTGCAGCAGTTTGCAGAGATGGCTCTGACCAGGTCCCAGGAAGAAATGGCCTTGCATTTGTTCCAAAACAAGGTTTCGCAGAAGTAGAATACTCTAGTTTGCAGGCATAACCAGCATCCACAACCATTCTCATGCTAAATCCCTAGACTACTGCAGTGGGTAATGGAGTCACATCTGTGTTTACCATTTTCCCACCTGCTGCCTTTGGAACTGGTGTCTGTCTCATCCTGGGCTTTTGAGGGGGCAGAGTCAGACCAAACACCACTAAATACTGAAATTGCCACCTTTGTAACTCCAATGCAGCACTAGCACCTCACTCAGTGATTGAGAGAAACTGTACTTAAAACAGGCTGACCAGTCTCTTTTCCTCCTCATTTTTTCTTTCAGCAGACACCGTGGAGGCAATTTTGCAACATGAATCTGGTAGCAGATCTTCTCTGTTTGTTGGCTTGCCTTACCCTGGTGACTTGTGACCGGGTCTACGTCCATCCTTTCAATTTGTTTTCTTTCAACGAGAGTGACTGCGACAAGCTGGAAAAATCAGTTCAGGAGGGAAACACTATTGTCCCTGTCTCTATTGAGTCCCAAACCACACCTGAATATGAAGGTGACATGAATGACAACAAGTTGGAAGCCCCAAGCCTCAATTCCTGGGGGAAGGAGGAGCGGGCCTACCTGAGGGACTTGGTGTACATCCCAGGTATGCGGTTTTACAGCGTGCTGCAGAAAGCACGGAGGGGCCAAAATGTGCTCCTGTCCCCAACCAGCCTCTACAGCTCCTTGGTGTCTTTCTACCTGGGAGCCTCAAACCAGACAGCACTTGATTTGCAGAGTTTGCTGGGATTTGTTCCCCCCTCTGGAAACCCTGACTGCACTTCCACGGCAGTTGGAAAGAATTTCCTTTCCAGCCTGAGGACGATCGAAAGGCTTGTGAACAGTGGGGATGAGGAGCTGCTCTTTTCCAAGACACTGAGCCTGTTCTCTGCCCCTGGCATACCCCTGTTCCAGCTGTTCATGGAGCGCTTGCTCCCCAGTGCTGATGCGTTCTACGCCCGAGCTGTTGACTTTACAAACCCAGGCAAGGCAGCAAAACAAATAAATGCCTTTTTGGAGGCCAAAAGCCAGGGACAAAGCAAGTGCTTCCTGGCAGACATCGACCCCTCCGCCGACCTGCTGTTTGCGGTGGACGTGCGCTTGGCAGGTATGAGGGAGCACTGCTCATTTTGGGAACAGGATGGGGGAAGGACGGGCAGTAACCCTGGAGGTTAGAAGGAAGTGAGGTCACGCCTGGCCAGTGGGGAAAGGGAAGGACTCAGATGAAAGGCTGGACCTCTGCTCCCCACCACTGTGCCAGGTGTCCTGACTGCACTCTGCCATGAGCCAGCAAGGGCAACAGGGAAGGAGGAGAAGGGGGGATGGCATCCAAGAAATTTTCCACATCCAGGATACTAAGGATTAGGAAAGGTGTGGGAAGGTGCATGAGAAAGAATTGCACAGCATTTCTGGCTGCAAAGGAACTAAAAGTCAAGAGGGGCCTCCAGTAAGGTTGATCCGGGTGTAGCTTTAAAGAAAGCCTGGAAGTAGCAGGCCAGAGGTACAGATACAAAAAAGGCTGAAAAATATAATGGGCATGACTCCTCTAGTGGCTATTAAACAAGGAAGTCTGGAGGCAACATGTGGCTCAGGAAGCAATCAAACAATCTATCAGTTATGGCAGCTTATACAAACCTAGAAGAAATGAGGCAATTACTTTCATTGATGGTTCATTGCCTAGAGTCATTCCATGCTGCTGTCCCAGAAATCCCCCTGCACTGCAACTGAGCCTTCTCTTCTGAGTGTAGCTGCTTTCCAAGATCCTCATGACTGAATGTAATACCAAAGACTGCACACTTCAGACAGCTTGCCTACCTGTAACACTATTTCAGAAAACTTGCAGTGAGCCCTAAGTTCCTGAGTGGGCCTCTACTGTGAAAGGTGGAGTTGTGCTGCCCAGGAAACCTTTTTGTGCCTCCATCTTCCCACCTCAGAATTGGATGTCAGGTTTTCTTTGCCTTTCATGGGTGCTGTCATTCTCTCAGCAAGCTGTGTGCATCAGCTTTCTCTTCATTGCAAGGTCTAGCACAGATATGATACTGCAAAAGTAATTGTGTTACAGACTCGAGCATGGCCACAAGAGCAGAGTTTTCCTTTAATAGAACTGTTTTTTCCTTTTCTCCTGTATTGGAAACTTGTAATTTGTATAAGCTTAGAAACACATGCTCAAGGGTCTGCCTCACTGGATCAACTCTACTGCCTCTCTCTCAGAAGGTGCGTTTGAAATGTTGTAGTCTCCACACGTGGGATGAACAAAATTGGCTCGAGAACAAATGAATTACATAAGCAACTCTCTTCTAATAAACACAGAACATGACTTTGGCATTTGCTTTGCCATTTGGTTGTGAAGGGGAATCCATGACAGCTGATGCTGTCATGCTCCTTCTCTGTCCCTGCACCTGCAGAAATCAAAAAGTACATTTTTTTTCTCTGGAACACATTATATATGCTCTGAGATGCTATTAACAGCCATAGCATTGATAAAAGGACAGGAATCAATACAAAACAACAGCTAAATGTTCTCGTGGTCTCAAGTGTTGTTCATTTGCACACCATTTTTTTCACATTTGTACACTTGCTGCCAAGCAGGGTCTGCCATTTAGAATTCAATGCAGAACATCAGGTGCAAGTTTCACTGATAGACTCAGTGTTTAGTTTCTTCGGGGTCTTTTTTTAGTTGCAAAATAATTACAAAATGTATGAAAATAGCACTGTGGGACTGCACAATCTTAAGCCCCCCTCCTGGTTAAACTCTTGTACAGACAATTTGCACTAATTTAATTTTTAACTAGAAATTTGTTAGGATGTCTTTTGCTTCTGGTTGTTTGGTTTGGGGTTTCGTTTGTTTGTTTTTTAAGCAAAAACTTTCCACAGAAAGTCATGCTCTCAGTAAGTTTGCCAGGCTGTCATAAAGCCTGTATTATAGAACATGGAAATCATCATCTGAAGCAGAGAAATCCATTTAGTTCCTGCATTCCCAAGTCAGTACTGCAAACTACTCTTTCACCCTCCCAGGCTACGTCTTTGCTGTGTGACTGACAGCATTTTTCACCTCAGTTATCTTACACTGTAGACACAGGTTTCTTTCCTGACCCAGTGGGGTTGCTAGACCTACAACTTCTGTGCCCTGATGTGAAAGATCTCCCTGTAAGAAGCCACTTCTTCCAGTGCGTCAGCTCTCACCTTCTGTAGAAGGAATGGCCATGTGAGACCCTTTCAGGAGAGTACATACCCAGTTACATGTGAGGGCACAGACACCCAGACCCTCACCTAGCAGGGAGCCCTTTCAAACACTGGGCTGCTGATTTGATGTTGTTCACAACTGGCACAGCATTAATGGACTCACTCCCTAAGTCAGTAGCAGGGCTTTGAAATTTTGCAGTATTTTCCCAAGAATATTTAAAAGCAATTACTCCCCCATCTTGTTACGATTGGCTACCTGCAGGCTCTGTGCTTTTTCCTTCTTACAGTCTTGACTTCTGTAAATTCTGGTTATACAGACCCTGTGAAAGTGGCTCCTTTCTGCTTGCATTCCTTATTCTTATAAAATATAAAAGAAAAAGGTGAACAACTCTACTTCCTTATTCTTTGTTTTGCTTACACCTTCCCCATCTCCTACCTGCTGCTTCTTTTGGTGAAGTTAGAGTAGGTGAAAGTGCCTAAATGCTCTTTTAATGCAAGCTCATTCAAGAAGCAAGTGTTCATATGCTAAAAAAACACTTACTGCAGATTAAATATATTGGGGTCTAGCATTTACCTGGATTTAATGGAGGAAAGATTAGTTAACAGTACATCTAGACCAGCTTCTATTTTAAATTAATATACCAGCCCTTCTCACTGAGGGCAGTAGTATCTTTAATGCCAACAGGGTTATCTGTCCAACTGGGCAGCAGCATGGATCTAGGGCAGTGAGAAGATAACATGTTGAAATGCAAAGCTGCACAGAAGCAATGGGAGGTGAGAGCAAGGCTTCTCATACCTGTGAACTGGGAAAGAAATTTACTTTAAGGTCTAGGAAGTGTTTGAGTATGTCCTTTTTAACCTCCTTGGCTCAACCAACATTTCAGTGTTGTGCTTACAACCTTCCCCATTGCTTTGGTTTGTAAGATGGTAAAGGGTGAGACCTCAGGCAGAGCTTGTGCTGCCTTCCCTCTCCTGAGCCCACCCAGCTGCCTGAGGGTGCTCCTGCAGCAAGGGCTGGCCCTGATGGATGTTCCAAACGTGCCATCACCGCACTCCAGGGACAGAGAGGAAATCAAGCAGAACCTCTGCACAGACCTGTGAGCCCCTGGGGACTATGGGGCAGCCTGGGAGGAAGCAGGCAGCCAAGCAAGCAAAGACACTTTCCTGTCCTCAGGAAAGGCCACAAAGCCAACAGAAATGCAGCAGCTTTGGTCGCAGTCCTGATGGTCGTGGTCCCTGTGCTGTGAGCTGGTGCCACCAGAAGGCAGGTTAAATGGGGGATACGTTTGTTTACAGTAGCTAAATGTGATTTTATACACACAGTCCTTCTCTAGGGCACAGTGTGTTGCTCTTAAAAAGACCAGCTAAGGGGCAGAGGGGAGTAGGGAAAAAAGAGACGACTCAATTTCTCCATCTGTTTTTCAGTGAATGTTAAGCAAGCCTTCCTGCTCAAAGAGCCTCAGGAGTTCTGGGTGGATTCAAACACTAAGGTCTTGGTCCCTATGTTGTCTATCACGGGGACATTCAAGTACAAAACTGATGCCAGTGGGGCTTTTTCCGTGGTGGAAGTCCCCATCAGCAACACGGCGCTGCTGGTGCTGCTGCAGCCCATCAATGGCAGTGACCTGGAGCACGTGGAGTCCAAGCTGACATGGCAGTCCTCAGCCTGGCTCCAGTGGCTGTTCCCAAGGTAGGGAAGGGGCATGGGCACCCTCCCATAGGGAGGGATGGTATGGGGTGACCCACACAGGCCTATCTGCTCACCTGGGGTCGGATCCTGCCAGGGAGGCTTTACTACCAAGCACAACGAGAAACCCCTGCACAGCCAGGGGCTCACTTCAAAGGAGCTCGACTTCGGTGGGATCAGCTTTTTTTCTGGGGTATTTCAAGGAAATGAGCAAGTCCCTTTGCATCCCACCCATGAAGTGGGATGATTTGGGGTTTAGCAGGAGACCCAAAGTGAAGTCTGGGTGAGTTCACACTTGGAAACAATAACAGGCACCCACTGTGTTTGTGCCCACACACCAAGGACTTGTTGCAGCTGTTTTCACATGCCCATTCCCCAGGACTGCCCAACCACGATGTTTTCACAGTGGAGAACAAGCACTCACTTGCCTCTTTCTCTCCCTCTCTCGGCAGAGAAATTAAATTAACGCTGCCAGCATTGACACTAGAAGACAGCTCTGATTTACAGGAGCTTCTTGCAGACATGGAACTGCCTGCACTGCTGGGGAAGGGGGCAGATTTCAGTAAGATAAGCAACTCCAGTATAACAGTTGGAAAGGTACAGTACTATCACTGGCATTCAAAAAAATGATGCTTCCTGCACAGTTTCAGCCTCTTAAACTGAATAAATTTACCTAGAACAAAGCAGCCATGTAGGGGACATGCTTAGTAGGGAACTGAGTATCACATATAGTGTATGTTCTGGATTTAGTAGGAGAATATTGTTGGTAACACAAGAGTTTCACTTGTTGCCAAGTTGTGGGAGGAATGAGTGAGCAGCTGTGTGGTACTGAGCTGCTGGCTGGGGTTAAACCATCACACAAGAGTAACATGATTGCAGACCAGCCCAGTGTAGAAGCAGTTACACAGCTTTTGCATGTTATGGACAAGTACTCCCAACATCTTTTCTAAACATCTATGGAGTACAATGTGCTTTATTTTTTACTCAGACTCTCATTTGTCCCATCACGATCGTGCTCTGATGACTCCAGAGTTACTCATATGTTTTTCCTTTCAGGTAATAAATAAAGCCTCTTTCAAACTGGCCAGTGATGGAACAGATCAGCCAGAAGAGCCCACAGCACAGAAGGAAGATGGGGCATACCTGGATGTAACACTGAACAAGCCATTCCTTTTTGCTGTTTTTGAAAAGCAGTCAAGGGCAATGCTTCTTCTTGGCAGAGTAGTAAACCCTCTGTATGAGGATTAAATGCAAACACAGAGGATAAGAAAGGAGTGGAATGATGCACATTTCCCACCAACTTCTTCTTATTCATCAGACATTTTTGTGATGTTGTTGAGTGCTCTACTTAGCTTTGAGATGAAGCAGTTAGTGTTTGAAATATAGCTTTTTGAAAGATAACACCTTGCAGTATTTCATCCTTGTTCATCTATTTCAAGTGAGGTGACTGACATCCTTCCTCCAGCTTCCATTTTATTGTCTCCCTTTTGCTCCTAGTTCCCTTTCTGGAAGCTGTGGGGCAGGGCAGGGCAGTGTTTTGATGCAAGGCATCAACTTGAAAAAACAGGTATATAAGCAGCATTTACTACAGAAAAGAACCTCTTCATTCTTGAAAAAGATTTTTTAATTGTATGGTCAGTTTTGCAAAAGAGACCCCCTTTTACATTACAGTGAAGATTTTACAACTATCCACAGAGATTTCTAGCTTCATCAGCAACATTTCCCTTCAAAATGCTGCCAACAGCACAGGCAAGCTTTGCTTGTCCCACAGAGACAAGATTTTTTGCCTTGGAAGCAAACACATGCTTAGAGGAAGTTTCTTCTTTCTGCAGCCCAGATGGATATGTTCACTTCCTAACTCTATGGAAATGCTAAAAATAGGGTTTGGTAGTACTAATGAACTGTGATGAATAAATTCTCAGAGTCTGACAGAATTCTGATTTTTTTAGGAAAAAAAAAAACCCACAAGGTCTACTATTCCAATGCAATTCCATTTCTTGGATTACTTTATAACCTGTGAGACATTTCTTACAGCCTTATAGCAAAGAAGGACATTACTGGCTAGAGTCCAGTTCTGTAAATTTTGACATCCAAACCATATGTTCTTTAAAAATAGCATTAATGGCAACAATATATATTAGCATCAATAGAAGATCTGGTGCTGCTACTTGAGAATAAAATGATTACAGCAGTCCAGTCCAACTCTTAACAGAGTCATAAAAATTTGGAACATTAAAGTGGAACAACAGATTGTTAGATGTCTGTTGAATTAGGAAGTGAGGAATTGGGAAACAAACCTTGGTACTAAGGAAAGCCTGGAACAAGGATTTCCACGTCCCATCTCTAGATTTATTGTTAGCACTGATGGCACTTAGGAAATAACTGCAAGCCTCTTTGGGATATCACGTGAGACGTATCCCACAGTGCACAGCAGCTCATTATCATCCACAGTGGTCTAAACGTGTATCTAATCTAAATGCACTAATGCCAGCAGCTTGCTGTCAGTGATGTTGATATGTGACGCATCCTTGTAGCTTAATGGAAAATGCCATAACATTACAAATAAAATAACCCTCAAGAATATTAGCATACAGCATCCATGTATTTATCCGTTTATATTGTATGTATTCCAGATGCTCTAACATCTAAATACTGTACTTGTTTTTATACAGAAGTAATTAAGTATGAATATGCAGAGGTGGAAAGATGCAAATAAACTCACTTCCAAGTTTCTTTGCCACAGTTCAGCTGGGCTTTTGTCCATAAATAAGTTCAGGCTTCTGAAATCTGCTCCAGATCAGATTTATGTTTTTAAGACAGCAAGTTGCATATTACCAAGCACTACAGCCAATGGCATAGCTGTAAGAATGCAAGCGGCTGCTTCGTAATAATTTAAATGTTATCCCATTTACTTGTTGAAGTCAGAAAGTAGCATCAGCTACAAATGAAATTTCAGATCATGAAATGTTACATTTTTATGAAGAAGATGGAAAATAAGGAAGGGAGCCCCTGGATGCACTGACAGAATGTTCAGGGGAAAATGCCCTTATCCACAGAGAGGGGACCCATGCTCTGGCACTCCATACCCTGTTTAAGGGGTACAGGAAAAAAAAACAAAAAAAACCCAAACCCAGTAAAAGCCACATGGGGGTAAGGCTGGTGCCAAGGAGAACAGTGTGGACAGAGCAATGCTGGGGCAGTGCCGTGCTGGCCTTGGCATGCCTTTGGCAGCTGCAGTGTCCCTGGAGCTCTGAGCTTTGTGGTTTTCTCAACCCTAACCCTAAGTATAACCCTAAGCCTAAACCTAAGTGTAACCCTAACCCTAGGCGGAGCATTAAAAGCCACATGGGGGTAAGGCTGGTGCCAAGGAAAAAGTGTGGAGGAAGCAATGTTGGGGCAGCGCCACGCTGGCCTTGGCATGTGTCCTGTTCCGCTACATACAGGGAGTCGGGGAGGATTCTTTTTGATAGATTTCTCGGGCGAAAATAAAGCGCAAACGCGGCAATTTTATATCTGAGAACTATTTATTGATAGGAAAAGCGTAAGTATTACTAAAGGGGGATAGAAAAAGGAGCAGAGAGGAAAAAAGAGAGGGAAAGAAGCAGAAGACAGGGACAGGGTTACCACAGGAATTCTGAGCCCTCTGTCGGCGCCAGCTCCGCAGACGGAGCGTGCGGGCTGCGAGCCCCGGAGCATCTGCGTACGTCCTGTGGCGGGCTGGGCGCGATTTCCGAACTGGAGCAGGCTGCGTGTCCCTTCCGTGGGCGGAGAGCTGCTGGCTGTGGTTCCGGGCGGGCTCCGGAGGCAGCTGCGGCCCCCCGAGTGCGGGCACGGGCTGGGCGCTGCGGGGCCGCGCTCGGGGCTCGGTGCCGCGGGCAGAGCAGTGGTCGTGGCTGCGGCCCGGCGAACAAACACAGCGGAGCACGAGGTGTTCGTGGAGACGAGCTGGTTCACAGCAAGGGCAAAGCGGCGAGAAACAGGTACAGGCAGGAAAGCAGGGCCACAGGGAGTCAAAAACGAAGGGGGGAAGGGGACGGAGCTGGCCCTACAGGTGAGCTCCCAAAAGCAAACCGGCTCTCGTTCTGTCGTAGCTGACTGATTTTCGTGAGCTAAGGCTGCTCCCACAAACCAATTTCGCAGGCCTTCTTACCGGGAATCTGGGCATTTATCCCACAGGCTGAGCGTGGAAGGTTTTTTTTGCCCTGATGTGTTGCCAGAAAAACCTTCCCTGGGACAGGGTTGCCACTACATGTACAACCTTTATAGGAAAAACATATGTTGAGGCATAAAAATAAATTAGATTGGTTCCTCTCAACATGCCTTTTGCAGCTGCAGCGTTCCTGGAGCTCTGGGCTTTGTGGTTTTCTAAACCTTAATCCTAACCCTAAAACTAACCCTAACCCGAACCGTAGCACCAGGTGATGCAGTAAAATCCGCATGTGGTTAAGGCTGCTGCCAAGGAGAAAAGTGTGGTTGAAGCAAAGTTTGGGCAGTGCTGCACTGGCTTTTGCATCTCTTCTGCAGCTGCAGTGTCCCTGGAGCTGTGGGCTTTGTTGTTTTCTTGACCCTAAGCCTAAGCATAACGCTAACCCTAACCCTAATAATACTGTAAATCAGTATTAAGTTAGTGACAAAGAGTCAGGAAAGGTATTTGCTTGCAATTCCGGCAGGAGGATTTTATTGCATCTTCACTGTCAAGGATGCAGAGGCAAATACGAACAGCATGGCTAACTCAGGCCAGGGGAAAGGTGGGACTAGGGAATGGGGACCAATGGGAAAGCTCTGGGGGCGAGACCAGGCTGACAGACAACCGGGGAATTCAAACCGGGACAGTCGATCCCAAAGAGCAATGCACCTCGGGGGGAGCCCCCCGATCACCCCAACACAATACATGTTCACTGGCCACCACACCCTAACGCTAACCCTAGACAGAGCAGTAAAAGCTGCACGGGGGTAAGGCTGGTGCCAAGGAAAAAGTGTGTTGGGAGCATTGTTTAGGCCACTGTCCTGCTGGCATTGGCCTGCCTTTTGGAACTGCTGTGGCCCTGGAGCTGTGGGCTTTTTGGTTTTCTCAAACCTGTATCACTGCTCAAAATCGCCCTAAGTTATGGGACAGGTGGCATCTGGGGCCACCAACACCCCTGATGTGCCCCCAGACTCATTTCTGGCACCTTCCACCAGAGGACTGCCGTGATCCAGTGTTACATCAGGCAGTGTGTAACTCCCCTCAAGGGGAGGTACTGAATGCTCCAAACCAAGCCTAGAGACACTTCAGAGACAGAGAAGTGGGTATTTGCTTTATTCAGCACCAGGTGCGTAGGGGATCGCTCCTCCTAACACACACACAGAGCATTCCATACAGCACAGTATTATGGGTGAAATTCCTAAATATTCATCCCATTCCTTGGGATAGGAGTGGTTATACAAATTACTTCTTGGAAGTCATTAATAGCACTAGCATACGTGCCACGCGTGCACTGCGTACCCTGGTGGTCACACTGAGGAAGGCTCCTCTTCTTCCTCGGGTCTTTCTGATGAAGGTTAGTAGTCTTCGTCACAATGCACTTTTCACCTTTCCTTCTGGAGCACGTGCAGTCCTTTGTTGGCTGATTCAGTGGTCTCTGCACTGGTTTCAAACAGGTTCTGTTCCTCTCACCTTGACAAGGAGCATTGTGTTTCACTTACCTTGACAAGGATAAGGCACATCTCGTTTCTGAGGCTTGTGATTAACATTTCCTGACTCTTAAGAGTTAACTCGTGCTTACATGAGTGAACTATTGATCAACCCCTCAGTACCGGGGCATTCCCACCTGAACCTAGCCATATATGAACCCGCTGAACTCTTTGTTTCGTGGGCTTCCCCCACCCCCAATGGATCAACACTGCAACCATCACTTTGACCAACAAACATCTGAAATTGCAACAAGTCTTGTTGCTGGATCTGGGTGTGGTGATATCTTTCCTCTCCACTATGTACTGATACACTTTCTTTCTTTTCCCTTTGTATTTTCCTAAGTGATATCTTTATACTTTCATATTGCTCTATTTCTATAGACAATAACCAAAACAGCTACATACCTCTTTCCATTGCAACCAAACTGTTCTAAAATAACATAAATAATTTGATATATATAGATTTATCAAAATTCTGGTCATTCAGTGTCCTTTCACACTACTCAAAAGTTCTGTTAACAAGAACCTCAGCTACTCTGCCTCTGGGGCGGGTTGTAATAGCCATCAATCAATACACTTGATTGAAAAACATATGGGACATCAAATGTTAGGAAGACAATTTATTACATATTATTTTCAACATATAACTTCATTCTTGTACATTTCAGGTTGTACAACAAAAATAAGAAAAAACATTTTCTTCTACTTTTATTCTATAGTAGAAAGTTTAGAACTTTGATTGCTTTCCATATAATGGATAACTATGATAAATTCTCCATCTTTTGGCGAAACAAGTTTATCAAGGCAGAAGATACACTGATTTGTTGCTCAAGATACATTAGGAAGCACTTCATTGCTATTTATTTGGTAAAACAGAAGAGTTATGTTGTCTCTCTTTCTTTTTGGGACATTGTTTATCTTCAATCACATGCTTTCACAAAATATCTAGGATGGTTCTGCTGTGGCCTGATCCTTGGCAGTTAGAACCAGCTCTGCAAGGGCTGAAAAGCTTTTTATGCTGCTTGTTTCCAGTCCCATCTTTTGTACCTAAAAAGATAAAGAAAACCCATTAATTTTCTTTATAACATCAAACACTCCCTAATTATTCCACTTAAAACATGTAGTGAAGCCTATGTTTTATCCTGCATTGATGTGCAGTAAAAAACCCAACTGCATATACTGCAAACTATAAAAAATTTGCATCCACCTTTGCTCAGTAAAGTCTCTTCGGTTACAGTAGTGTCTTGCAGGGAAATATTTCACCATCTTCTAGGCAACTTGTAACTAAAGCCAGCTGGAAGTTTTCCAGTGAAGCAGTCAGAAAGAGAAACTTGGCTGCAGTTGTTTTAAATGCATTGATATCAACTACTTTTTTTTTTTTTTTTTCAAACTCCAAATGAGGTTTCTGGGCAATACTTTAAAGATCAATATGAATACATCCATGAACAGCCAACAGCACGACAGTGAAACCATTTCAATAGGCTGCAAGAGCCTATGGTTCTAGCCTTGAACTTCCTGGAAGACAAAAATGACTCTACAACTACAGAGGTTGCAGCAAGTATTTTCTTAGCCAGGAAATCTATTGCTCTGACAACAAGAAAAATATGGCCATGAAAAAACTAAGAGTGCAGTGAAGCAGAAAAATCTGGATCTAACTAAAACCATAATGAAGTGACTCTGAAAAGGTGTTTGTTGCTGGAACTCTTTGTAATAGTCACATGTACCAAAAAATCCCCTAAATGATTATGAATAATCTGTCCCAGTTCATCTTAAATTCACACTGCAGTAATGGAAAAGAAGAACAAAAGCTCAACCCCAGGCAAAAACTGACAAATAATAGGTTTTTTTAGTAAGATTTCCATAGTTCCACCTAAAGTTCTTTGTGATTAGTCTCGTATCTGAGAAAAGCATCTGCTCACACACAAGCAAACCTAATCTACCTGTTATAATGCATCAACAGCATCTGCTCATAAACAAGATTGATGACAACTCCTTGGCAACTAATGATAGGGACTCTTAGTTGAAAGTTTGTTTATATCTAGATACAATTTTCAGAAATAAAGGAGTACAAAACAGTATGCGTATACATTTTAATGTAGTTACTGCATACATTTTCTTCTTTTATGTTTTGCTGTTTAAAATTTCATATTTGGCACTGAAAAGCACTTACAGTTGTGCAGCACAACAAATCAGCCTGACATCCTCACAGCTCTTGGGAACAGACCCTGACCACGCAGAAAGTCAAGGCTGGAAACACCCCGACAGAAGGCAAACAAAAGCAGGGCCATAAAGAAGTTTCTATCAGACCTAATTCAGGCCCCTGCCCTCTGATCTGTAAATACAATGTTTCTTCTTCCTGCTTCCAAGCACTAAGCAGTACTTGAATTTTGAGTAGTAAGAAATACAAGCTTTGCATTTGTATAAGAAAGGACAGGAAAGCATGCACTGCTGAAGTGGTATCTACACTCACCAAGGTCTCAAATAATCTCCTTTATACAAATGTGAAAACACAAAGCAAAAACGCAAACCCCAAACCCACACCAGCAAAGCTTTCAAGACCAAAATCTGTGTCAAGGTTCCCTTTCCTCTTCCACCTCCCTTCCAAAACCATTAATAATAAAAAACTAATTTCTCATAACTTACTTGTTCTCCAAAATACTCAACATCTAGGGCCAGCTGCAGTCGGATTTTGTTATCATCACTCATGCCCCCATTTGTACCAACAGGATTAGAAGCTGCAGTTCTTCTGGCTTGCTTCAACCTTTTTAGAGACTCTTCCATTTTCTTAACAGAACTGAGCACATCAGATACAGTTTCATAATACCTAAATTAAGGAAGGTTAAAGAGAAAGAAAAAATTCCACTTTACAGAAAAGCCTACTTTTATACACAGAAGTACATCATCACTTGCCCTGCTGACCAGTGCCAGAAGGAATGGCTTTCCTTGCAAAGAAGCTACTTATTATCATTATCAATTCATCAGTATTTCCATTATTAGTTCCAGAGGTTAATCTGAAGATTCCTATTCAGTCTTAAGACTCCTCATCACAACATTTTTGACTTGTTCAAGATGTTTGTACTCAATAGTGACCAAGGAATGCAACTGCTCAATTTTAAACAGTCAAAATCAGCTCCTCTTTACAATCAACAGAATACTGAGTAAAACTGCTTTTACAAACAGGACAAGAATAACAGCCTGACAGACCAAACCTTTTAGGTAAGTTATAAAAGTGTGTATGAAAGCACCAGTTAGAAATGCCTATTTCTACAATGAAGAAACTGATTCAAACAGGAGCCTCAAGAAGCTGACAGGAAAAGTCAGAAGAACACTAATCCTAAATTAGAAATGATATAGATAAAATAAAACACCACTGCCCACACAGTGGGATCCACATTAAAGAAAGCATAGAATCAAACAAAGTACACACATCAACTGCTCAATGAAAGTTCAAGAAGCCTTAAGGACTGAAGAAATCCCATGCCTAAGTGGGAAGGGCATGTCATACAAATTAACAGATGCCCAGGACAGTGAGTTAAGAACAAAAAGAGAAAACAGAGCAACAGTGGGAAATTAAAAGATCCTAAGAGAAGTTACCAGATTGAGCTAGTCTGTAATTGGCCATAAAATCTCTAGCTTTCAAAGAGCCCCTCTATGAAAACTATGACTGTAAGAATTCAAAAAGTTGAAAGAATCTTCCTGGTGATTACTTTTAAACAAGGAGGCAACAGAAAGCAGACAAGCTCTTTTAAAGGATAATCAGATAGGGATAGCTAAAAAAAAAGTGCTTGCCAGTGCCATGGAAACTTGTTTCACGATACCATTCCAGGAAAAGCAAAAGGATTCCAATAAAAGTCAGTCGTGTTCTCTTTTCATATCTTGGTATTTCCTTGTCCCACTCACTTGTGATTAATTCCTATTTCTGCTGTACTCCCAAGTCCTTCTGCCATTTAAGAAAATTTAGCCCCCAGTGATTTTTAACTAGTTTATGCTCTTTTCTGTTTTTTCATTTGGATGCAAGAATGTATTGTCACTGCGGGAAATACTTGCATCCGTATTCTCAATAAAGAAACTACAATATTCCTCCATTTAAGAAATTCAGTTCCTTTGACTTGTCTCTTGTCAGTGAGGATAAGATATTTTAAAACAAACGAATACAGCAGCAAAAAAACATGAATACAGAATTCAGCAGAAAATTCTAAGGAATTAAGAAATGAACCTGTCAGTCTTACAGGTGTTTAACTACTGCCACTGTGTTTAACCCAAAACTTATTTCAGTTTTGGTAATGTTAACATGGAAAGTGAAGAACTGCTTTTTTGGGGGGGAAAAAAGCTCTGGAAAAGCCAAGGAACTACGTAACAGCTACTTTGCATGGTGTCACCAGATTCACTGAAGCTTTAAAAGCAAGACTAACCAGACAGAGATGTAGAGAGACAGACAAGAATTCACTCTAAGATATTTTAGCTCAATAAGCTTGAGTAACTTGAGATTCCAGGAATCTCTGCAGTTCTTCAGCAGCGTTACTTAACAAATGCTGTGGGTTAACAATAAGCTTCCTTTTATGCACTAATAACCAGTTAAGAGACACCAAGCTTGAAAAAAGAGGTTTTGTGCAAAATGAAAGTGACCAGTGCAGTCTAGACCAACCTAAGCGTAGCCCTGTCCAAAATACTTAAGAAAAATTTTAAGAACAGTTAGTGAATGTGTAAAATTGTCTTACAATTTTAAGTTTATTCTGAATAACAAAAAAAAAAGTGTGCATTAATAAGTACCTGAGAGATACCAAAAGTGGAAGATTAGGGAGGCACAAGGAGGCAAAGAGCAAGAAAGAATTTTTCTTCTGAGTATGGTTTAAAACCTCAGTATTATGTGGCTAAATCTCAGAAAAAAAACAATCCATGCTCAGCAGCAGTCAAAGGACAATATAATATACTAAGAATTATTAGGAAAACCACGTAAGGAGAGACAGAAATCACACATTATACTTTAACCTGCATGGATTCTTCTGATATCATCTATGACTAGAAAGGTCAAAAAAACCCAAAACAACAAAGCAAAACTATAAAGATGGAAAAAGGAAAAAAACCCATCAAAATAGGCTAAGGTGACTCTTCAGTTATAGATAAGGCTAGACATATAAAAAAATTTACAGCTAGCACTAAGAGTAAATTGTCCACAGCGCAAGAAGTAGGGGGTATCCTGTGAAATTTCGTGGCAGAACTTTCAAACTAAAGCAAGTATTGCTGTCTCATGTTACACACTTTACTGGCAGAACTCACAGAATGCAACATCCCTGCTCAGTAGGAGTTTAAAATACAGCAGTAAGAATTTAAAATACAGCTAGACAAATGGAAACAAAATCCATTAAGGAGCTTAATGCATATGACTATTCATGTTCAAAAGCCCCCAAGATGCTAACTAGGAAACAGAAGATCTACTAAAGAAAGTATTGCTTTAGAGCTGCCTTATTAAAACCGTGAACAATTAGTTTTTTAACAGTTTAAAAAGTCCGAAGCTTTTCTTTTTCTAAACCACTAAAAAACTGGATAATCATTACACACATTAAAAAACTCAAAGGACAGTAGAACTCAAGTTTCTTGAGAATTCAACCACTCTTCATTGGAAATAACACAAGGTTAAGGTCTTACATCAATTCTGAAACAAAATGTGAATCTTTAGTTCACTGTTGCATTCCCAGAGCTAATCAATTTTTCCAATGCCCTATCCACCATGTCATGGCTTCCACAGATCTGAGCAGGAGCCAGGTCTTTGGATTCCCTGCCCAGCTTTTCATCTGCTGAATGTGCAACACCAGAGTAAATCCAAGGAAATATATCCCACCTAAAGAGTGCTGTATTTTGATTTTCTTTACAATTGTGTTAATTCATAGTGTTTTGGTTTTTTCCTGTGCCTATTCAATGGACACTGGAGTTTTTAACTACAGCAAACAATGTTCTGTATGGTTCTCTTACTTTTGTGTGCTTTCAGAGAGAGCACCTTCCAACCACTGATGAATCATGGGCTGCTTTAAGGTATCTCTGTAGTCATTCTGCAGTCGGTGGAAGGGCTTAAGAGCACTGTCAACATAAGGTGAAGCTTTAGTTGGCACCTCCTGGTAGATGACAGGGAAACAAGTCAGGGAAGAAAGCACCAGTAATTTACTTACTAAAAGTATCAACACCCAATTCTAGCACATATGCTAAGGCTGTCCCTAAGCAAAGAGATAAATAAACCATTTAGGACAAGTCAATGAAGAGATCATTATACATAGGAAAGGCACCACCTCAAAATTATTCAGTAGTGTTCTACTGCATGATATAATACAGAACAAGGTTCAAAATGACCAAAGCTTTTTCAGAGATGCATGTGCCAGCCATTCCTATTACCAGGGTTTGATCCTGAATGCTCTTTCTGCTCATGCTGATTCCAGAGAAAGCTGAGCAGACCCAGTGCCCAAAACAGACAATTACACCTTGGTTAAAATAACTACAGCTTTGTACTATACTTCACTAAATTGAAGATATTGCCACGGGCTCTGTCAAGCAGATATGGACAGGCCTGAAGAACTCATCACAATCTCAGCACAGGCCTTTCTGAGACTTATTTTGTCATTTGCAAGCAGCACTGACCTTGTTGGTTCTCCTGTATAATCTTGGAACTTCCAGTGCACTCTTCAGGTATGCAAAGGAGGACTCACTGAGATCCTGGATAATCCTGTTATTCAAGGTAGGCACACAGGCTGATAGAGAAGTCTTTGAATCTTCCAAGGCTCCTATTAAAGTAAAAATGCTGAAGTTTAAACTGAGCTACCCTGCCCAATCACAACACAAATTATGTGAATCCCCTCATCCTCCCCTCAATCTCACTGTCTGATGTCAAGTACAGGATATGCTTACCAAATAAATACACACCAGCCATTTATAAAACACTGCCAGTAACACCAACCACTCCTCAGGCAGAAACACAGATAGAGGGATGCAAAGACAAGAGGAATAAAGCAACATTCTCCAGGTTCAAAGTTTTTCCAGTATTACCAATGAAGCAAGGGCTTGAATCAAAAGGCTCTGGCCTTCCAAAGAAACTGTGAAATTCTCTCTGAATTCCCTATGGAATAACTGGAATACGTTCAAGTCAAAGTCGTGACTGGCAACAGACCATCCACTGAGCAGGGGATGCGCACAAGCTCCTACATCTCTGACAGACTTGGACATCTACCAGGAGTTCTGATTTAGAGATTCAAGTGGAATTCACAATGCAGAACTTCTGGCTATGCTTGCAGACAGGGACTGGTTCACTCATGCTACAGGCCTAGTTTTAATTATTAAATTAAAAACAAACTCCGTCTTTCACATAAAGAATGACCAGACGAAAGAAACCAAACTAATGAACCAAAGAAAGCAACCCAAAAACCAAACCAACCCGAAACCAAACCAAACCAAAAACTTAGAAAAAAAAGAGGAGGCTAAAATACTATATCACTTCTACCCTCTGAAGTTAAGGTATTTAACTACAATACTTTGATAACCCTCTGCCTCACATGATTCATCAGGCCTGAGAGAGAAGAGTCATTTCAGAAAAATATTTTAGTTTCAACTGGATAATGGAAACCCTCTTCTTATGTCTTCTTCCCCAATTCTTTCAGAAGTGGGAGTTTAATGATATGATATGAACCTCCTAGGATGAAGTCCTCACTTTCTGGAGAAAAATCCTAAAAGCACTTTAGACTCACGCAATTTTAATCACTGAACATTTTCCAGACTCAACATGTCTGTTCAAGATTGTTTCTATTTAACAACTTAAACAGAAGGCAAGTTTCATTAAGTATTTTCATCCTAAATAACGAAACTGTAAAAATTGATTTCATTTGTTTGGCAGAGGGAATTTGGGAGAAAGGGGAAGGAGCCTCTCTGCTTTACCTGCAATGCAAGATATATTCTTGAAGCCAATCATTTCAAGCTTTGGTTTAATCATGTCTAAGATGTCAGGAATCTGAAAAACACAACCCAAGACTGAGACAGATATAGTCATGTTATAAACATTTTAATTACTTTTCCTACATCCTGCAGGTCTGAAGTGCATCACAAGACACCTTCTATTTCTGTGGTTTTACTGCATTTCTGGGAAACCAGTACTAAAAGTTTACAATATGCACAGGAATTTAAGCCTACACACTAAATCCTCTACCTTACTATTGTACTCACAGGAAATAATTTAGAATTAACAAAATCCACCTGCAATTTACAACTTCACAAATTACAGAAATTTCAGCCTTACTGAAAATAAATACACAGGCATCATCCCTACTGGAAGAAAATTAACACCATACATCTCTCCTCAAGATTCTGGATCATTAATCAAGTATAATCATGATGATAAAACCTTTTCCAACCTCCAAGATTAAAATCAGCAAACGTTTAGAAGAGAAGACAGTATTAAAACTGAATGTTGCACCACACCCCAAGCTGCAACAGAGACTTTACTAGAAAATATAAGATCAGCAGAGCGACACTTCACACCAAAAAATTGTAGAAATATATATTTTAAGGGTTAAGTCCAGCAGCTGCTGATAAAAAGGAGTTAAATACCTGAAGTGGTTTCCCCGTAATCTGCCATTTCAAGTAAGCACAGAGTAGGACGTGTATTTCAGGTATGAGACACCCCAAGTTTTAGCATTTAAGATTACAAAAAAATTATGGTACGTTACTTTAAACAATTTAATGCCCTTACAAGATGCCAAGAACATCAGTGAAGACTCTTTCTAAGTAAAGTCAAAAGCACAAACCCGATCCTGGAGTTTGTCCAGATCTGCAGCAACATGTATCAGCTGAGTACTAGATATAGAAGACAATGGCAGACTTTCTGGAGAAGATCCATTCCCATGGTCCTCACTGGGGTTGAGACTTAAAGAAGATTCCTTTCTACCAACTGGCACAGGTTTTTTGCTTTCCTTTGTATTCTCACTGGAAATGGGCCTTGCAGAAACCTGAAACATCAAATTGAAATGTGAACCGGAGCAATAGCAAAGGCAGTTAAAGTTGGACAAACTGAAACAGTATACAAAGGATTTCTAAGCTCTCAGCATTAAGAGTGACACACTTTCAAGGGATATTACCATTCCTAAGTTATGTAAAAAATAAATTTAAAAAAAAATTGAGTGCACTACAGAGTTGGACGATTTGGAACAAACATGTCACTAAGGTTAGCAGAGGGCAGTCTGGTCCAGCTGTCAAACAACTCCTTTCTCCCACCTCCTCAAGCTCTCTGCTGTCAGGCAAGTGCTTCCCTTGACTGCTCTGCTTTAACTCTGGTACTTATCAGTACTTTTATGAGGTAATTTAGCTGAGAGAACTAAGTCACTGAGTCACCAAAGAAATTATAAATGGAGATCTTACTGCTGTCTTCAACTACCGAAGGGGCATGTACAGAGAAGATGGAATCAGATTTTTCCTTGAGGTACAGTGACAGAGTAAGAGGCAATGGATATGTACTGTAGCAAGAGAAATTCTGATCAAATAGGAGGAAAAAGCAGTCATTGGACCAGGGTTCCCAGGAAGGACTGCAATCACCATCTTTGGATATACTCAAAATTCAACTTCAAAAGGCTCTGAACAACCTCATCTAAGCTGGTCCTGTTTTGAGCAGGAATTGGGACCAGATTACTTCCAGAAGTCTCTTCAAATTCCAATTATTCTGTTGTGCTGTCTCTCTATGGCACAAGAAACAGGGGCTCACTTACATGGCTGGGAGCAGACAGCACAACAGCAAAGCACAATTTCTCTGCTCAGAAGCAGTGATCATTGATGCTCAGTCAGCTGCCCAGGTAGCTTTGGTAAAACCAGAGTTTTACATTCTCAATACTAAACAACTGATCCAAGTTATATTATTCCTTCTTATTTGCAGGGTTATTTTTCATCTGGCTCTGTTTCACAACCTCATTCACTCTATCAACAACAAACAAACAGAAGAAAACTAAGATCTTGGCTTCTTGTTTCAGTGGCAGAGGCAGCATTAAGCAGTATGAAGTACAGCTTTGACAACCACCACGCAGTAGCACTGCAACAGTACCAGTATTTGTGACTAATTACGTATTTTGCAGTGATACTTTTTGTAAACCAAACTCATGAACTGGCTGAAGGTTAAAAACCATTAAGTTCACAAAATTATAAAGAGGTTATACACTTTGCTCCAAAAAGTCTCTTTTTGCTGGACATACCCCACCACCAAGCCCATAAGCAGGCTGCTCTCACCTCAGTGATGAACACAGAGTAGCGTGCCAAGATCTGCAGGCTGAGTTTCCACAGGCGGTGCGCTAACAGTGGTAAAAACATCTGATCTGACCAGCACCTCAGGAGACTCGTCCAGACCATGTGAGTGGCCAAGAGGCAGAATGAGCTCCCAGCTAGAAACAATCAGGCAACAGAGGTCAAGTTCCTAAGCACGTTTTTAAAACATGCAACATCAGTGTAACTGCATTACTGGAGATTAAAAAAAAGAAAGTCTTCCAAAAAGATACAATCACAAAGACAGAAATGTATTAGGCATTGCCAGAAACAAGCTCTTGAACTGCTATCTTCTCAATGCTTTAGATTTCACATTCCACTAAGTCTTGCTGTAGCTGTGCAGGCAAAAGCAAGAAATGAGAATTTGCCTGCAATAAAGGCAGAAACAGCTTGGCCAAATAATCCACTTCAGGAAATAACATTTCCAAAATAATTTTGGCAGTCTTTTGAAGAAGTTACATTAAATATGCCTGCCAGCCATAACATAATACTCCCTTAGCACTAAACTATTGCTCCTCTCCCAGTTATCTATTTGCTATAAATATTTCTTTTAAACACTGTACAAATATCCATATTTAAACAAAGTACTTTTAAAGCAGTTCACACAGTAACATTTTAGAGAACACAATTAGAAAGACAAGAACTGTGTCTCCAAGTTTCAGGCCTACGCCTTGAAGTGGTAAGATTTATATATTTTGAATCCATTAGGATTTTTTCTCCTTGTTTTCTTCAGAGAGCACGTGTATACACACATACAGACATTTATGTGGCTCTGAGCTACCTTCTTAATAAGTATTTACCCTGTCAGCTGAAGTTAGTTCTTCTAATACAATTACAATACGCTTCTAATGCATACACCAGGTTATACCCTTCCACTCTTATTCCTATTCTTCCCGTGCATACCTCATCTCCTCATAAATCAATGTATCTTTTTGGAGCAGACACCAACACTATGAATGACAGCAAGCCTAAATGCTGCCAACAGACAGCCTCTAGCATTTTCACCTCTACCTAGTGCTACAACAATTAAGAAAAATAGGCTCCAATAACACAGCATAGCCTTTTTGTTGACACTTAGAGGGTGTCAAATGCTAACTTAACTCCTGCTTGCACTGAGGGGATGGTTCCATAAGTATGTTAATGACTGCTGCTGAAGAGGGGGTTTTTAGGAAGCAAAGTGATCACTGAACAGAACTCTCACATTGCCATCTCTATAACGACATTTTATACTGTTTGATCAGTTGATCAGAAATCAGAAAGCTCATGGGAACCATGGGATGCATATTACTGAATACTCAAGAGACAGAGTAATCACTGCTACTTAAACAACTGATTCCTTTACAATAAATATTTTTTGCAATAAAAGTTTACCTGGTGCTTCCTCTAGTGTATCTGAAAGTGCTTCTTCTAAGGCCCCTGCTATTTCTCTGAATCTGAGAGAAAGAAAAATTTTGCATATTACAATTCAACAGTTGCTTAAATTGGTGCCTAAACATTTTTCAGTGTTTCCTTTAGTATTATTTCAATGTCCTATCAATGCATATACACAGATTTTAAACCTGAGGTTATTTTTGCTCAACTTATATTGGAATATAAACCACACCAGCATTCAAACACTTGAAAGAGAACCTTTGACATTCTACAGACACATACAAAGCTTATACTTTGGGAAATTATAAAAGTCATGGTTGCAAACATTACCAAAATGAAAGACCACAGAGTGACAAGTCCTCAGCTTTTGGAGGAGGGAAGTTTCTTGTTTTGTTACTGTTTTTAAACTAAAAGCAAACAAATTGACACATACTTGCTTTAACCTTCAGATACGTCATGTGATACTGGAGCTCTAGCTTTCTACATGTTTGCTAATGAGCAGTAGCACAAGGTTTTCCAAACAATTCTGTACCTAATAAAAATCAATAGTTCCTCATGGGACACCTGGTTTTTAAAAATTCCCCATTTAAAAATACCCCTTTTCTAAAAATTCACCATTCAAAGCAAAAAAAAAAAAAAAAAAAGGAAAAAAAAGAAAAAACCCCAAAATCACACCTCCAAAATTTTTTCAGGTATAACAGCAAAAGTTACTAAAACCTCTAATACTTTCCATACTTCCATCATTTTAATCTCCCCTATAGGAAGTTCTATTGTCATTGGTTTCCTCTTTTTTTGCTTTTATGTACATCCTAGAAACTCTGTAAATCCTTCTGTCAAATGGACTAATTACAAATCTGTAGGGCTTCTCTTACAGTCTTTAAACTGTCATTTCCAGATCAGAACAGGGGCCCACCCAGCTTTTCTTGTTCAAACTCCTAATGGACTAAGATGAAAGTTTAGCAACTAAACATGCAACTAAATGTTGGTGAAACGGCTTCAAAACCTCCTTTCTGCCTATGCACTGGTTCCATCAACAGAGCAGTGTCTTTAAGTCCTATGGTGAAAAGGATTAGAGAACAGAATAAGATTTTTAACAATGACATAATTTTTGCTGAATATTTCTTACTTAAGAAATAATTTCCCCAGTGTGGGGTTCACTACAGTTCCACAATAAGTTGTACTGACATAACTGAAAGAATGAAACAAGGGAAAGAGTTACTGGGGCTTTTTGTGTCAGCACTGCTACAGAAGAAATGCCTGAACATCCATCTGTTCCTCAAAGGATCATTTCTAAAGGTTTTAGTAATGGCTGATTTTCTGAGTAATTTCTGTAATTGAAAAAAGAAAAAACCCAACAATCTTAACTATAAATACCATAGTGTGAGACTACAGTTCAACAAAAATCTTGTACGACTTAAAGGATATTAACACACATCAAGAAAAAGCTTCCCTGATATATATAATTAACATGTTGCATTATTTTCACAGTTATGCCCTAAAGAATTCATGGGCACTTCCAAAGTTAGCAGATTATTCCAATATAAAGGAATAATATGGTTAAAGGTGAGTAAGTTGCTCTTATCCAACCATTTCTCAAAATAGTACACTATTTAGACTTACAGTAATCTTGGATTAAAGGAAAATAATTTTTTTAAAGTGTTTTAATCAATCAGAGCTCGGAATACTTAATGGGAAACATTTTTGAACAGAAGTAATATGCTGAAGCTCCATTTCCATTTTATGAGCAAGATTATCAAAGTTTGATCAATTGATCTCCTACTAGAAAAGTTCCACTTGAAACTAAGGGGCAGACACAGAGACCTATTAATGATATATATCTGTTAAAAGGTTCATAATGGCTGCAGTTCCACAGACACTTTTAGTCTGTGCACCACCATGTAGTGAGTACTCCTGCCCTTCCCTTGGGCCAGCATGAATATTTGTACAGTTAAGTGGTTTGGGGAAATTGGCTGGAGCTGAACATCAGTCTTTTTTTTTGTCCTGAGTAACAGATCCTTATCAGTTCACTACACAACTGCAGGAACAGATGTGCCAGCAAAAAACCAAACCAAGGTATCAGATGTTGTGACTACTGTTTTACAAAACACCATAAACCACCAAAACACTAAGATCCAGCTCCAAGCCCCATGATCTTGTCACTTACATTAACTCTACCACTCATAAGATTCCTGGATGGAATTCTTCAGCACAAGTGTAGATTTACATTGGATTAAAGAAACTGTATAAATGTGACTATGGCAGTGCTATTGCCAATTACAGAATTGTGCAATATAAAAGGTCACTAAAAAGTGAAAAGGTGATCCAGGTTAAAAATAAGCATGAATTTTTCTTCCCCCTCTTTTGGAAATTCTACTTATTTTTATTTATTTATTTTTTAAGAGGATCTCAGAAGGCTTCACACCAAGAGAGATCACACACAGCACATGCAGGACACAGGAGCCTTCATCAGTGGTTCCGTTCCTTGCCTGGAGGGCTGCTCCCCAGGCCTACAATCAGACATGTACACTACACTTTCTAAAAATACAGCTTTACATTCTATTTTTTAAATTAAAATTTTAACATTGCTAGAATTAAAATAGGACTTTCTTGGGTCTTTCTGTTCTCTCCTAGCTGCAAGGCCTATAAAAGGTAATACTACAGGTACATCAGACCTGCTGGTTAAGTAAGCTAGAAGTTATTCCTTAGCTCCTCAGGAACAGGAAATAGTGGGACAATCTTTGGGAAGGCAACGTTACAAGACCCAGCACTTTAAAGACTACATCCTGTGAAACAAAAAGATTATCAGAAACATGGCTAGATCTGGAAAAGCTGCAAGTTCTCAAGAGCTTTAATTCTGTATGTCTACAAAAAAGATTTCTTCCCTTATACTAAGTATTCCTCCGAATTTGCACAAGTAGCATTCAATATACAGCTTAGTTTCAGGGACAATGGAGAAAGAGAATCTGAAACAAGAATTCAAGACTTACTTAGAACTGTTCCTGAAAGTCTTTTCAGAAGCTTATCAAATCTGGTGTAACAACACAGTACATACTGAAGAGTAGCTATGTGGCTTTTTTGCTAAATTATTGAAAGATATATAAAACAGTTACTTGACTTCGTAATTAAATTCTTAGTTTGATTTCTACTACAATTTGTTGACAAGTGAAACTTTGAACAATGAGGAGATGTAACCTTAAGCCAGATCATCTTGCTGTGACTAACCTCTACTTTTGAAAGAGCAAACAAAAAAATGCATGCCAACCTTATTTGAAAATATACAGGCAAATTCCATTTATTGTTAAAGCTGTGGTAAGAGGGATGAGCTCTTAACCGTTTCACGCTGGCCTGGGAGCCGCACTGTCGTTCAAATTTCCGTACGAAATCCATACTTGTGGTGTACCTCTGCAGGAAGAGAAGCAGCACTTTGATCACACACACAGGCTCCCAGCAAACAAGGAAGGCCTCCACCCATTCAGCAGAACTCTTGTGTCACGCTGCAACTGAGCTCGAGGTTCAGGAATGGGCTGACACTGCCCCTCATCACCGAGTCATACAAGGCTAAAATGCTGGACTGCAGTGAAACCATAACCAAATTAACTCACAGGTGTTACTCTATGGTCACAAAAGTTAGCCCAGGACACTTCTAAAAAGCATAAAACTCTCCAAGCAGAACCGATCAGATTCATAAATATTTCTGAGCTCAGTCACTGGGGTGGTGCTGCACAGTACTAACAAAGTCAGGTGCAGGACGTAAAGTATACAACAAACACAAATAATCAGGGATGAAACTCAGAAGTACACATAGCCAACCACACACGAGAATGGAAGCACAATATTTTTGTCTCTTACACAGGACCTGTATTATAAGAATTTCTACACCCTTTTCCCTAAAAATGTTTTGCAAAAATCAAATATTTGCAGAAGAACTTCAAACTATTTCAGATAAACTAACTTCATCCAGTTTGCTTCTAATAAGATGTTTATCAACAGTATTAAGTTGGTTGCAAGCAAAAAAAAATATTAATAACCAAACACACTGTGGATTTGGTCTCAAAAGTATGAGAACACTGAAAATAATGAAATTATAAATTAAATCATGCACAAAGCAGAAAGCCAAACACTTGATGAAAACCAGAACAGTACCAGAAAATGTTATTGCATACAAAATAGACCTTGTTAACAGACCATAAAACTTATGTAAATAAATTTAAAATCAAAATACAACTGCAGTTAAAATTACTTTTATGGAATGAAAACTAGTTTGGTTTTTGTGCAAGTTTCTTCTACCAAAAAAACCGAGGAAACAGCCATAAAACCCATCATATATTCTCATAAAGCCTCTCCTGAATTAATGAAATACGCCTGACTGAATCTCTCAGTGCTTCTGACTTCACTGCAGGATTAGGGTTGAATCCACAACCAGAGCACTACGGGTGTGATGTGATTTTGCCTCTCGTGAAGCAGTAAAACATTATCAGGAGAAGCCCCTGTGTTGCTGCTTAGAGGCTCTGCTCTCAAAAACTCTCCTGTGAACAAAGGACATGAACTGCTACAGGGATGCTTTCGTATTGAGGGTCTCAGTAAGTTCCTAACTTTCTTTTAAAGGTATAATTACAGAATATTTTTCTCATGACATGGCAGTTTCAGTGTCAAGACAGTATTCTGAAAAATGCACACAAAAGCTTTTAAGTAAGTTCTTTTCTCCTAACCTGGTTGTATTTATAACACAATGGACTCATAAAAGGTATGGGAGTTAGACCCAGACCGAATGACAGATGAGTTCTCTTTTGGGCCTCCTTTCTTAGACAATAAACCCAGCACTGTAAAAAAGTAAACAAGCTGTTAATGCTCTGCTACCCTAAGTGTAAGTCAGAGACATAAACCAAACACTCTGTAAAGACCTATTACTTTCAGAATAGAAGGTACCTCAAGAGTCATTTATCTCAGTACTGATAACATTATATCCAGGAGAGGGAACTAACTGCAAGATTGGTTCCTATTTCAGCTTCTAGGATTGGATTGTTGACTCCACAGTTACTTAAGAGAAGTAAAATGGGGAACAAAAATGGAGCAATTTTCAAACAGAGAAATCTGAACTTAACCTTAAATGAATGTTTAGGGATAAAAGAACTATTCTTTTCAAATACCCATAAATCTACATACCTGACTCAAACAAGGGCACATCAACCTGAAACAATTTTTAAAAACCACATTGCAAAAACAAACACTTATTTTAACATACTTAACATTGTCAGTCTGATTTTTAATCGATATAAAACAAATGTTTCAATCCCTCTCTCTCCTCTACACCTAAAAACCTCTTAACAGATACTACTGCATATTCAAACTTTTAAGCATTAAACCTATACATAGATACATATGCAAATAAACATGGAGAAAAATACTTTTCTGCATTTCTATCAACCTAGAAAACAGAGATGAAAGATTGTTATCTAAAATCCATGTAGCATTACTTGGCTCATCATCAGCGCAAAACCAATCTTAAAAGGCTTTTTGCCCCCCTCTTATTCACAACTCTTAGTCTTTAGATAGGTATAGTAGCATTTTCACACTTGGCATTTCACCTTTGTATTGATTTTTAAGCAAAATATTTTAATGACTCTGAGTCGCTTAAGTAGTCAAAAGCAGTCTGCAAAGTACTTTGGATTTACTGTCATTTACCTGGAAGTCATGGGTGGGTGTTGGGTTTTTATGGGGTTTTTTTGATTGTTGGGTGTTTTTTAAACAAACACAATGCCTTTGTTGGCCACTATCAGTGTAACATAAGACAGCTTAAGCAAACCCAGCTTTTCTGAAGACAAAATACATTCCTGTGTACACCATGCAGCAGAGTACAGCAAAAGCCCAACAAGGCTCACAAACTGCATGAGTATGCAGGGCATAACATGAAAGCTTGAATAGTGACGAAGTTTTTGTGGTAAACTTAGAATTCTCACGAGGGAGGGGGAACACACTACGGTGTCATTTGCATGGCACTACCACAGCTTTCTTCAACGTCCATGTAATTTGTTTCTTCTTCAGAGACAGCACTGCAAACACTCACAGTCATGCCTGCCTGCCTTCAGTTACTCAATCTATCTGTACAAAAAAGAGTTCTTAAATTCCAAGAAAAAAAATCTAAGTGTTTAGTAAAAGCCGTTTTGCAGGAACACATGAAGAATCACGTGCCTTATAAACCTCCACCAGCAAGCCAGCATTTCCTTAAGTCATCTGTCCTGATATGCCTAAGATGCCTAATTTCAGACTGTCACTGCCTCCCATCTCTATATTGAAAATAAAATGTTTCACACTAATCACAAGTCAAATTTCCAGGAATAAAAAAATCCGAATTTTTCAGTAATCATGGTTAAACACAAGCAGACGAGACATGAGAAAAAGCAGAAAGCTCATACTTTCTACTTGTGACATACTGTAAAGTACTGCCAGAGCCAATCTTCTTACTAGACCAAGAAACTAATTTCACAATTAGTAAAAGATGATGTTTTAGAGACAGAGAAACACTGCCAATGAAGAAAATACAAGAGTGACAAGTACATTAAATTTATTATTTAATGTAAGCTTGCTTCATAATTATTTAACGTAAGCTTACATTATTTAATGTAAGCTTGTGATACCAGAGAAATACTACTTCTGTATTCTAAACCTGATGGTGCTGTCTCCAAGCATTTTCAGGTTTTAGGTAACTTGGGTTTATAATCACAACATAATTTGCAGTACTGTAAGAAAGCAAAAACTAAAACAAGCAAGTGAAACAAAGATATTTTTTAATCCTCCCATAGTAAAAAACAAGTTGCAACCCAGGTATTTAATTCACATGACAGCTCTTGCCATACAGAAGTCCTAAACTTGAGTGAACACTGGAGTCATCTGCTCCCACCTTTAATTATGTTGCGATTCTACTCCCAAAATGAACATTAGTTCATCTGACTAAATGGCGTCCAATAACTTCTGCATGAGCTTTCCTAACAAACTTGAGGGGAGAAATTAATTCCTATGAAAATTGAACCAAGTGGTTTGAGATAACCTCCTCTTCCAAGCCATGCAACAACATGAATTTAGACAAAAGCAGCAGGGGGAAAAAAGCTAGAGAACATGACTCACTCAATTCTTGTGTGTGTCATGGAAATTAGGAATGGAAAGAATGAAAATTAATTACCTCATGAAACACATCTGGGTTTCCAGGGTTAAAGAGTGATGGTAAATGCTCTTCCAAACCACGTACTATTTCTGGCCACACTGAATTCACTAAGAAATCATATCCAGGAACAATATCTGCTTTTTCACTGAAAGAAAATTGCAATTATTCCATAGTTATATTTTACCACCAGGCTCCTATTTGGAGGCAGGAATAACTAAAAAATACACGCACTACATTAGACAAAATGCAATGAAATTTTTTTACATATTTATGCTGATTCCCTTAAACTGTTTTTCCTTTGAAGATTCCTTATCTGATTCCACAGTCTCAGCAAATCCGAGGTATTTTTGTAACTCTCAAAGTGTTTAAAAAATTTATCGGTTATATATTTTGCAAGTGTGTACTGGAAAATTAGTACATTTCAGCTGGTAACTCCTATTATTATTGGTATAATTTAAGTTTTAATAGCTCCAAACTTCTAAGACCTACCAAGTAGGAATAATGTGATTAATGCAACAAAAAGAACTTTTTCCTAATTTTTCCAAATTGTATTTATATACAACACAGTGTTTGAAACAAAGGATTAAAAGCTACCTTGATTATGAAAACTTACAGATTGAGAGCAGAAGAGATAAAAGCATTCAATTCCAATTTAATATACCACAGTACAAAGTAGAAACATTCCATTATTAAGAATAACAATTAAAACTTGCTGAGGGATTAAAAGAATTGCAATGTTAGTAAAACTTAAGAGTCATAAAAAGCTCAGCAATGGATGACTAATTGGAAAAGTAATTCTGCAGTCCCTAGGGGCTACAGCCATAGTTCTGCTAATTACAGCAGCCTACTATATTAACCATCCTGAAAACAGATGAATAAATGGATACAATTCAGTAGACCTGAATTATTTAAGCTTGAAAACAGGCAATTTAATTGCATGAAGAATTAAGCACTTTTTGAGAAGACAGTGGAAGCACAAATCAATTAAACCTGTAGTTTCAGTACATGCAATAAATCAGTCAAACCTCTGAGGATCATCCCCACTTTTCTGATGTGCACTAACAACTCAGTAACTTCTGAACTTGTATTTTAATACCTTTATTATGCTCTTCTCCCTGGATGAAGCCTTCAGTCATATTTAATGGGTTCACATTTAATGGACACACTGTATTATGAACAGGACTCCCTTCTACTAATGAAATACAGGATTGTTGCCTCTGAAGGTCTGGGCCACAGCAACAGGAAGGTCTGTTCACTGCTTTGTTTTGAAAAACATAGGCATAAGATAGAAACCAAACTTGACTATGAATCTTCAGGAAAGGCCCCAGGTGTGTCATTAGTGCATGAAAGCTAATAATGCAAAGCATTTCAAAGCATATGATATTTGTTGTAACTTCAGTGCAGCTGAGAGAAAGCCCAAGATACTTACCTGGAAATTGCTCCCCCTGTTACTTCACGCAGGAGACGGCAATGATGAGGAACAAACTCCAGCAGCCTATTGTACATAGCCTGGAGGCCATTGGGGTGAGATTGCACATACTGTTCCACAATCACCTGCCAGGAACAGCTCAATGTTAAATGCCAGAAAAGTGAATATAAAATATGCTCTAATGCTAGACTCACTAAAGTCTTAACACTATAACATCAAATACTGGGATAGTCAGTATATTACTTTTTTTTATTACAGTTTCCAAGTATAACTTGCCAGCTTGAATTATTACTTTCTTTAACACAGCACTCCAAACTGCCAAGACTGGCCCCAAAAATGGGAAGGAGCTCCTTAATTTTAAATGTGAGCCACTGTGTCTGGCTCCCAACCCAATGCCACATCACTGTCACCTGAAGCAGTCTGTCACATTAAACAGGCAACTGGCAAACACTAATCAAACTCAGAATAAAATAAAAACTCCTAAATGTAGAGGTGGTTGGTCCAATCCCAAATACAGGCACAACAAAGCAAAGAATCTTCTGTGACACTGCTAAGCCTTTAATGCAGTTAGCAAAGCAGTTTGTCTGGACAGTACCTCATATTCAGTGAAAAGGGGTAATCTCTGCCATAAAGAGAAGGAAGACAGTAGGAAAAGAACAATAGCTTGTTTCTTGGTATTCTTCCACATGTCTGAACACATTTGCCTCTTGCTACATAAACAAGTGGAATGGTGCAGAAGTGGTGAAAGAACAGACCCTGAGAAAACTGGGGAAAATGACATGTCCCACACTGCAGCAGTTGTTACAGCACTTAGCAGACACCCAATGGAAACCTGTCCTAAACGGGAGAGGTTTGGTTTTTTGATTCTCTAGCCCAAGAAAAATGTAGGTAAGAAAAAGAATCCCAACTGGATATAACCTGAAATTGGTGACAGGCAGGTAAGAGAATTCCTCCATCCTTTTTTTCTTAAATAGCAACAACAAACAAATTGACATTTTGTTGGAGCTCAGTTCTCCTGCTCTCTCCACAAAGATATTTTGAACCTGCTAGCAAAGGCTCGAGGTTTACAGGAAAAATAAGCACGTTTGGAAAACAATTGGATTTTTTTAATGCCATCTTACCTCATCTACATAAGGTTTTACAAGCACTTGACCAACTAATGCCTCTGCATCTCGTGTTTTGTCAATTGTTGCATAAGTGCGGAGACAGTGGCGTATTATGTCAACATTTGAAGTCTGAAGGCCTTCCAAGAGCAGCCCTTCCAGAGACTGCTGCAACATGGCTGTTATTCCAGCTATACGCTACCAAGAGAAAGAAAATACAGTCATAACAAGCCAAAATCAAAGCCTTGTCATCACTGTTGAAGTAAATTCATCCAGAAGTACCTAACTCACCTTTCTATGCTCACTTGAAAAGTACAAAAGTTTTGGTAACTGCCAGTGTTGAAGGAATGTTAACACAAACTTAATGGGTCACTGATGTTATGTATGATAGGATTTATTATAATAAGGCTAAAGGCAATTATCTTCTTCTGTATGTTGTACGTTATGTGGTAACTTATCTCAGGTCTGCTTTATCCTGAGGAAACACATGAATAATTGTTCCTTGTTCAACTGAACCAGTATGTGACAATAAACAGACGAGTTACAATAAGTGACCAGGGCTAACAATTGTAGCATTTATCCCCCACTGTCAGAGACTAAAAAGACAGTGTGTACCCAACACTACTTGTCAAATTACCACAAACCAGTGACACTGAGTGACACCAGCAAAAACCAAGGCAGTGAGATTCCTTCTGGCTTCTGCCAAACAGCTTCTTCAGTCTACCTATGCACACCCTTCTTTTTGCAAACCATTTTTCCTGATCTCCCGCTACATCTTTTCTACTAGATCCGACTCAGTGCTACACTTCCTGCAGATATACTCGTGACCCAAGATGGTCCCTACAGCTCTGTATCTGAAGGGAGCTCAGCAACACACATGAAGGTAGTCAGCACTGAACTATGAATACAGCCAGACAAATTTCTCCTCTGCCTTTTTACATGCTGCATTGTGCCCATCCCTCCTAAAATGATTCACAGAATTCGTACTGAACATACAAGGTCAGGAACCCACCTGCTGACTAGTGCTGAAAGCTGCATTCTGACAACCCTTAGCAACAACAGGTACAGGACAGAAGTCCTGGCAAACAGCATTAAGGAAGCTACATGACAAATGTTCTCCCACCACATGCACTACTCTGCTGCTCATACTCACTGCTGCTATTATCCAAGTTTCATAACTCAGTGGCCAGAACAGTCGTGTAAACTGTCCATGTAACAACATGATTCCATGGATGTCTGGAGCTGAAATAAGTTTATATTGCCAACAGGCAGAGGTACAAAGTGAAAAACTGGAACTATGAACTACCTTACTAGCTTGAAAGCCATTAAGAATGACAACCTCATGCTAATCAGCTCAAAGCATTACCCCATCTCCATATTTCTTTAAGCATGAGTTTTCATTTATTCCCTTTCCCCACTGAATGAAAGAAAAAATCCCACCAAAACATCAATTAATCTTTTACAGTAGGTAAAACAGTATACCAGGAGATTAGTAATGGCCAGCATAATTTCATGCTTTACATACTGAGGAAAGAAACTTGAATATATTCAAGCCAGCCACTGTGTAGGCACATTCCATTTATTTTCTGGTCTGTACACTGCAGCTAACAAAACCAACATAAATCTCTACAACAAGGCCTCAAAATCAATAAGCAGACAAACTGAAAGACACATTAGTCTGACAAAAATGTCTGTCATATTTCCTACTCTTATTCTCAGTAATTTTTCCTAAAGAAGTTAGCAAACAGGGCATAAATCCCCAGAAAAAGCAATAGTTCCAGTCAATTGATAAAAATGACCTCATGAAACCCATTTTTCTCCATAAGTTCATTCAATAAAACTCTGTGGAAACAGGCATTTGTCTTCCAGTTACACTGGTTTTGCTTGACTGTGCAAATGTTAAGTGTCATGCAACACTTACTGGTCTCACTTTGTCCAAAAGTGGCATTCCTTTGCTTTGTACTGCATGAAATTGTAGTTGATTAAATTCTGTGGCAATTCTCTCTAAAACTTGTCCAGTTATAAGTGAACTAGAAGAGAGATGATACAACATGAGGATACACAGTTAGATCCCTTCAAACCAACTCACTTTCATCTGTAACAGATTGACAGAGCTCTCCCTCAATTTTTATAGTTTAAGTATTTTGATTCCTGATAGGTACAACTATAATTAGAGCAATCACTCAATAATGATCTGGAGCACACTACATGATCAGCGCAGTTTTGCAGCTCTAACATGAAGTGGGTGAAGCAGAAGCTGAGGGGAACATAAACTCTTGCCTCGGCAGTGTGAAGCACTTTTTTCTAGATGGCAGTTTTATTATCACGTGAAAAGTCAGCCTTAAGAGAGCTCAGAAACTGCACAAGGTGACCTTCACCATCCAGATTTGTTTCTTACTTACCCCTTCTGTCATACAGCAAAACTAATGACAGTTATCTCTAGAGAAACAGTCCTGCCCTTCTCAAGTCCACACAATCCCAATAATGAGCCAAATTTTCAGCTGTTCAAGTACGATGTTAATTGCAAACTTAATTCTGCAAAGTGCCTCACCCGACTGAAAACATCTGCTTTTGTCCCTCTAGGTATCAACCTACTTTTTGGTACACCTCCCCCCCACTATCATGTGGTCCAGCACACTGAACTGAAGAGACAGTCTCACACTGTGTCTTCCCTCCAGCTTAAATTGTACTTGTGTCCCAGAAGAGCCTTTCCAGTGCATGACTGGTATATCTGTTCCAAAACTGGCTGAAAGACATCTTCCAATCCTCAGCAAAGGCAGAGGAAGAGCTCTGACTGGAATTTGTCACAAACCTTCCTTGTACCAGAAGTACTAAGTTTGCCTTGCCTGCCTTCACTATTCTTCCAGCAGTCCTTTCACTTACACATAAGCAAGGAAAACAAGAAAAACTATTTTGTTTCACTTACAAATGATATTGGAATAAACTGCAGAGAGTATTTCAGACATGACAGGATTAGTGACTTCCAATAAAATAAAATAAAATAAAAGAAGTAAAATAACTGCACACCATCTTCAAAAGTTTGCTTACTGAAAGCACCACGAGTGATTTGGAACTTTGAGTTACATATTCTATAAATGACCGGCTTGCAGAAGACTAAAACCAAGAAAATACTAAAATTACAGTCATTTATTCCATCAGAGTTACATTTCTAAAGATCTATCCTAGTGCTTGTAAATTCACATTCAACAACACCATGAAATTAAGTTAGTCCCATTAATTACAAACAAAACTGAACATTACATATTTTTTACCTGTTTCCCTCTAATGAGGACAATTCTTTAGTGCCTTGGGAATGTAGAATCTTCTCAATTTTCTCAACGGACTGAATAACATGAATAAGTCTCAGGACACACATCTGTAATTAAAGAAAGATTTTTCATGTCTAACCCCCATCCCAACTGACATCACCTAAAGAACAGTATTTTGGATGGTTTTTTAGTTCTTTGGGTTTTTTCTGGTGTAAGTTTTCTCCCTTTATCTTAACACTTGAGTCATGTCTCAGCTGAAGTATTGCTCACATAAGTCCATAAAACCCCACAAACAAATGTCTGTCACAGATGTAGGACAGCTGTTCCTATCCCTGATTTTTTTCAAACAAATGTTAGTGCATCTCCTGCCCATAAAAATTAAACAGCTGTGCTGTTATCCATTCATGATAAGTAAGTTTATTTACTACTTTAGCCAGAAACAAGAATAACTATAACTTTAAAAAAAAACCAACTAAATCAAATATATCTTTTGGGCAACAACAGTAAAAGACAGATTTATGACCAACTAGATACTGTAAAATACGAAGTCTGTCAACCAAATGTCAATGTATTTTAGAAGTACAAAATCCTGCACAGTGTGCATCTAGACAGCCTAAAACCTTCTAAATTTCATTTTCTCTGGGTTCACGGCAAAACAAAAGCCATCCTAGGGGTGATCTTTTAAAGGTAATAATTAATGTGTTGTACCTTTTTTCTTCTAATATCTTCTTGTTTAGACATCCGGTCATCTACCGCTTGAATTCCCTCACTGACACATGACTTAAGACTCTGTGAGAGAAAAAGTCAGTATGTAAAGCTTCCTTCCCATTTAAGGTTTGAAAAAAACCTAAAAAAATAATCTAAACTTAAAACAAGACACAGATTAATAAGAAAATGGGACTAATTAAAGCTACAGTACATCAGCTATACTCTAAGTGAAAAAGCCATAAATACAACCAAATAACTGAAAGTAGAACCTGCTCCTTAGGTATTGCCTAACTGCAAACACAATTATTTCCACCAGAAGTGTTCTTTTAGTACTTTAGAGAGAACAAATGATCTTTGCTTAAAAACAGGCAATAAACCCACTATGTTTTTATGTCTTGCAACTGAAGTTATAAATCAGTTTAAAATAGTATTTTTCATATAATAAGGATTTCTCTACGCTAACAGACCTTGTTTTCTGTTTTAGACATGAAGAGTGTGACATTTTGAAGGCACATTTATGCAGCAAGCATCCCTCTGATTGGGCTGCCATGATGATCAAAATTTGCCCCTTCCTATAAATACCAAGTCAGTATGGAAGAGCAAGAATAAGATCCACCTTCAAGAGGGTGGTGTTTTATGGTTAAACCACAGACTGAGCAAAGCAAGTCCATTACGGGACTGTGTTGCATCTGAATTTTCTACTACCTTCTTTAAGTTACTCAAATACTAAAACAGTTTCAAGACATCTCCATAGACTTGTCATGCAAGAGTCTATTCACTCATCATGTTTAAGAAATTCTTTATCTCTTGGTTGAAATGCACGAAAGGAAACATAAATTTACTGCAACTACAACTGCTTGAAAACACAGTCCTTCTCCTACGAGCAATCTAAATCATCAATTTTCAAAGAGAAGTTCATTATAACTAATATTAAGTTGAGTAGAAGACATTCTGTACATCCTATGAAAGTGAGCTGAAGTTTACCAAGCTGTCTACAATGATTGTTTTGAACATACCATAACTTCTTCCTTTAACTGTCCCAAGGGTACTGAAAGCTGATTGAGTGCCTTGTCCATGCCAACCTAAAGAAATTACCACAAACACATTTATTACTTTTTTGATAAGTTCATATGTGAATTACTGAAAAAGCCTATCATTTTACAGATACTAAAAGAAAACTGAGAAAACATATCTTCCTTTATAATTTCCAGTTTTAAACTGAATACAAAAATATGTTATCTCAAATACAGGTATGAAGATATTTCATACAAAGCCAAATGATAAACAGAATTTCCATCTATGGGAATTTTTCCTCTGAGAAATATGTTAAGTCTCAGTCTTTGAACCTGTATAATTGGAACAATTACAATTTTCAGACACTAAGTTGGGGGATTTTTTAAGATATTTTGACTATACAAACAGTTTAAAGACTCCTAAAAGAATCCTTCAGAACAGCCTTACTTGTATCATTGCTATTCTATTTTAATAATTTATTTCCTTCCATTTTAAAAGTGCTGACAGTTTGAAACAAAGTTTGCCCTGAGTCTAACTCCCTAACAAATCAGCTTTTAGACAAAATGCATACATCTAAAACATTTACTACAGGTCAAGAGCAATTCTGTACAGCACCTAAGTTCTACAGGAATGGTCTCTCAGTGCAAGGGGTCACAGTTTAAGATGCCTTGAATTGGAAAATGCCAAAATAAAAATCTCACTGAACCACATTAAGCCTGAACTACACAGTACAACTAGTAACACTTACTAGATTTGTTGAGAGATTAACAAAATCTGCATAGTCCTTATTTATGAGTTCTACCATAGCAGTTTTAAGGAGCTTGTAATAGAGCTCCAGATCCTCTCTGAGCTCTTCCAGCTGCACACGTTTCCTGCAGTCTGACACAAAATGATCAACATCAAAATCCGCCTGAAAGTGAAACAGGAAAGGGAGGAGTATGTAAGTAAACAGTTCACACAAGGAACACACCCAAAACCAAGTACTTCATATGCCTGTGAGCTGACCAAACTAAAGCTCTAGGGGGCAAAAGGCTTCTTAACGCAGTAGTTTCCAATGTTCCAAACTCTTGGTTTTTAGGCTCAAAAGCACAGCGAGTCGTGGGGCTGAGTACCTAGCGACCAGCTCTCCTAAATACAGGAGAATTAAAAAAAACAAACAAACCACGAAACAACAACCAAAGTCAAAATTCAGTACTGAGAACTACTCTAAGCTCTCCAAGCAGCGAGGCCTTTCGGTCCCGCCAGTCTCAGAGCCCAGCCCTGCCTGGACAGGGCCGCATCCCGGATCCCCTGTCCACTAGTGACACTCTCGGCGCTTCCCGCAGCCCCCAGCCGGGGGCAGGGCCGTGGCGGAGCTGTAAAATCCCCACCGAGGCTCCGGGCCCCTCTCTCCCCGCAGGGAGCCCGCCGCCCCCATCCTCAGGAAACCCCTCGCCCCTCCACAACACTCCAGCCTGGGCGGCCCCCGCGCACCTTCATGAACTCGTCCTTGTCGAAGCAGAGGTTCTCGGGGCCCCGCGGCAGGCTCATCCTGGCCTCCATGCCGGGCCGCGGCCGCACGGCCCCCGGCCAGCGCGGCTCCGCACAGGCGCGGCCGCCGCCGCAGCGCCCCCTGGAGGGCTCCGCGCGGCGCTGCGGGCGGCGTGTGGGGAGCGGGGCTGGGGCCGGCCTGGGCGGGCTCTGCGGGGAACGGCGGAGCGCGGGATCCTGTAGGGTGGGAAGCGCCTCGGAGCGAGTAGGTCGGAAAACGCCTCTGAGATCGTCGAGCCCAGCCGGTGGCTGAACGCCGCTATGTCCATTTCATCGTGACATTCAGTGTCCAGTCTTTTTTAAAACACCTCCAGGGACAGCGACTCCGCCACTTCCTTAGGCAGCCCCCTCTGCTAAGCGCCCTTCCTGTGAAAAAAATCATTCTAATGTCCAACCTAAACCTTTCCTGGCGCAGCTTGAGGCCATTTGTCCCTTTCCTTGTCATGGGAGAAGAGACCGATCGCCCCCGGCCACAAACTCCTTCAGGCAGGTGAGAGCAGTGAGGTGCCCCCTGAGCCTCCTTTTCTCCAGGCTAAATACCTCCAGCTCCCTCAACTGATTCTCACAGCACTTACACTCCAGACCCTTCACCAGCTCCATCACCCTTCTCCGGACATGCTCCAGCACCTCAATGTCCTTCCTGAACAGAGGAGCCTGGAACTGGTCACTGAACTCACCAGTGCCGAGTCCAGGGGAGCAGTCACAGCCCCAGTCCTGTCAGACACACTCCTGGTGATAGAGGCCAGGGTGCCATTGGCCTTCTTGGCCAGCCAGGCACATGCTGGCTCATGCTCTGCTGCTGTCCGCCAGCACCACCAGGTCCCCCTCCAGTGGGCCACTTTCCAGCCACTTTCCCGCCACTTTCCCCCCCAGCCTGTGGCACTGCATGGGGTTGTTGTGGCCAAAGTGTAGGACCCAGCACTCCATACTTGCACCCAGCTTTGTGCCCTGTGGATTTACAAAGGGTAGACTGAATGCCCTCATCCAGATCATCCAGCAGCACTACTACTATAACCTCTAAACCTCTAAACCGTTTCACCTGGAGCCAGATCCAGATGCCTCTTGATTCCACCACCTCCCTGGGCAACCTATTCCAGTGCCTGACCACCGTACCAGTAAAATTTTTTTCTAATATCCAGTCTGAATCTCTCCTGTCTCAGCCATTTCCCCTAGTCCTCTCAGTGCAGGCATAGAAGAAGAGACCAGTCCCCACCTCACTACAACCTCCTTTCAGGTAGTTTTAGAAAGCAATGAGGTCCACCCAGGGCCACCTCTTCTTTAGACTAAATAAACCCAGCTCTCTTGGCTATTCCTCCTAAGACATGTTTCTAGACCCTTCACAAGCCTCGTTGCCCTTTTCTGGACATGCTCCAGCACCTCAACATCCTTGAATGGGTTAGGTTGGAAGGGACCTTAAAGTTCACCTAGTTTCAACACTCATGCCATGGGCAGGGACACCTTCCACTAGACCAGGTTGCTCAGAGCCCTATCCAAGCTGGCCTTGAGCACTTCCAGGGTTGGGACATCCACAGCTTGTCTGGGCAATCTGTTCCAGTGTTTCACCACCCTGACAGGAAAGACTTTCTTCCTGATATCTGATCTAAACCTATGGTTCTTGCCACCCTGAGATGTCAGAGTAGCTGAGCTGTGCTCCTGGTGTGAGTGCCTGGTGTGTGCCCCACACTGGGCACTGAGTGCATCAAACTGACCCAGTCATGTAAAGCTGCAGAGCCCAGCCATCAGGGCCCACGGCACAAGCCATGGAGTCCCAGGGCTGCAGAGGAGGAAAGGGGCTCCAGGGGATGGAACCTGAGCAGGGTCACCCAGATCTGGTGGCCCACAGCCACGTTCCCTCAGCGTTTGGGTATTACCAGGGGTGGAGAACCCCCAGCCTCTACAGACAAGAATATGCTAGGGTTTTACCATTCTTTAAAGCAAAATAAGCTTTTTCTCATGTTTAAATTTATTGTAGTTTGTGCCCACGTGATCCTGAGTAACAGGAACTGAGTCAGAGCATAATTTACTTCCCCCATCCTTCTTTTCAGCAGACTCTCCTCTTAGGCTCTTGTTTCGTTCCAAATCTTTTGTTCAAGGTCGCTGATGCCTTAGCGAAGACAAATTTAGCTCTAGAAAGCCTCCCTGCTGTCACTTGCATTTCTGTTTGCGCCTCAGGATGGAAGACAGCAAATGATCTCGTTCCTCTCATGAGCATTTTATGGATTTAATTTTGTCTCAGTGAGCTCAAATGAGGAGCTTGCCCAGTGCCTCACCAGAGTTGTAAAGGTGCATCCTGTACAACTGTTCCTCTGCCAGTTGCTCTATGGATAACAACAGAGAAGACTCCCCAGGCCTGGATGAATGTGGGCTCAGTGGTATACGGGGCTGGAAAACCCCATACCTCTTGGGCAGCCAACGTTTTGACACGCCAACACGTCCCTCCCCTCCTAACTCCTTCAGCACTGCCACAGAGCCTGGCTGGCCTGTAACCAGCAACAATTCGTGCCAGAGATTCATGGCTGGCACTGAGTTTCCCAGGACTTCCCTGTGTTTCCAGGAGTATGAAGAGCCAAGCGCGTCAGTGGTGAACATGGTGGACATGTGCTGGCTGGCTCCTTGTGTGCTCATTGCCCCCACTTGCTTTCACTCTGTCCCTTTGGAAAGCTCTTCAAGACTGACATATTTCACAGTGTCCAGCCTTCTCAGGGATCTCAGAGGCTGGCAGGCATGATTTATAGCTGTCATGTGTTGTCAGCTAGAGAGCAGAAAAAAATACACCCACCAGACAAATCTACACTGGCACTTTTTTGCAATAGCTATGACTGTGTGTGTCAGATTTCTTGCATTGTGATATTTAAATGTCTACATTCTGGTACAGGAATAAAGCCACATTATTGCTTAGCCATATTTTAATTTAATGAGTTGGATGCTTGAAATTAAAATTCTAACCAGCTTTTAATGTTAACTTCTTAACAAGGAGTTACACCTACTTCTTCTAAGGTCTTACATACTAGCTAGGACAAATCTTGCTCTAAAAAGAATTGCTGTTGCCATTTATGGTTTTGTTTACAAAGCTCAAATTATGAAGTGCTTTGAGGAAATAAAAAATATGCTTAAAACTTGAATTTGTTTATTGATGAGCTCTTACACTCTTCATATTTATTGATGTAATTGTAAATTCAAATATGAAGTTTGTGGAATTTAATAATTTACCAGCACAGACTGCAATATGGCACCTTCAGTAAGTTAACGCTAAAACCAGAATTAGGAGTTATAGGTTATTTCCACATGCCCTGTGTCCCCATAAGGCTGTCTTCAGCTGGGGCAGTAGTGTACTAAGTAAAGTGTCTGCAAGGCAGAAGAGGCAGGCAAAGCAGTTAGGGAGCTAGCAATTCCAAAGAGTCATACAAAGCTCCCTTTACTTCCATCATTTTTGTGCTAAGGTCACTTAGTCCATTTGCACTAAAAGCCCCCCTTCATCCTTTCCTGTCCTGACTCTTGTTACTGTCATTCCAACACTTCTTGGCTTAGAAAACAGAGTTTTAAACTCTTTTTCCCAACCACAAAGATATGACACCTAAAAATTTCTTGAAAACTTTTAATCACCATTTAACCTGCAGTTTTTGAATAACATATCATTAATGGATCCATTAGATGAATGAAGAAAGAGCACCTGAAAGTCTGTCTCAGTATTGTTGTTATTATCTGAATAAGGATGATGTAGGTGCCTGAGAGTAGAAGAGCTACTTTTAGCTGTTGTGTGGGTGCTGAATTTTAAAGATCCCAGGACCCTTTCTTATTCTCAAATGAAGAACATTTCAAGGGAGGAATAATGATATGACAAATTATGTTTAGGATAATTGTATCATCATTTTACTGATAGCTGCCAATGACTAATCCACTATCTTGGAAATATCAGTATATACCAGTTAAATTGGGAAGGAAAGCAGTTGGTTCTACTTTCCACCACATTATTGAAAGTCATCTCTGGTTTTATTATTTAAAAAAGCTGAAGACATCACCTACCATTTTTGATAAATGGGAAAAGTGTGACTGTGTACAACATGTAGGGACAGATATACTACAGCTAATATGTGGTACAACACTCCAGGTACTGAGAACCTTCAAAAGTTCAGGTAGTATTAGGCAAACCGAGGTGCCAGTGTTAATGTGTTATTTTGAGTACCCTGCCTTCCTAAAATGACACCTCCATCAATGTATCTTTTGGCCATCCAGCAAAACTGTGTAAGAAATATTTTGTGTTAGTTGCTTTCAGTAGATGTTGAAAACAGAGTGCATCGGTTAATAAATAGAAGTCCAGAAGGCAAAAAAGGATATTTTCCTAGTATTGACATCTTACTGAGTGCCTTTATTTTGTTCAATTTTGGAAATGGAATGAAATACATGAAAAGGTAGAAAAGTTTATATACCTGACTCCAGTTCTGAACATCAAAGTCAGTGAGCAAATGCTGCTGATTTCTGTGGTTAACTGTCAGTCACCAAATTCCAGAGGTGTTAATAATCCTATTGAGCTGGTGAGGGTCTAGTCATGCTTAATGTCAGTAAGTAGATTAAAGAAGACTTGGTCCTAAATAAACAAGCTAAAGAAGAAGTTTGGAAATTCCTCAGGTGGTGGTCTTGGAAGCCGACTATAACATTGCAGTAATGACATTGCTATGTAGATATATCAAAATATGAATTTATATGTATGATATAAAAGTGATCTTGACATAAAAAAAGAAATTTCTGAAACAATCATTCACCAGAACAACCTTCCCAGGGACATGGAGGAGTGCCCATGACTGCATCACTGGAGGTTTTCAAAATACAAGTTGCTAAATGACTTCACCTAGGCTCCCCTTCTCATGAAAGGTTGGACCAGATGATGTCTGGAGGTCTTTCCCAACCTGGGCTATTCTATGCTTCTGTGGCACATACTACAAGATCTATAGTGAATGTATGTAAAATGTAGAACTACAGTGTGAAAGTATGCCAGCTTAAAACCTGAAAACAGTTTTGAGCATACATCATCTTAAAATGTCTTAGAATTGAATTTAGACCCCTTGCCCTGATGGGCTAAGTACAGACTGATACTTTACATCAAAGATTTGTTGAGTGCAGTGATATGAGAAAGGAGAGAGGCAGGAGGGGAGAGAAGGGAAGGAGGAGGTTTCAGCTCTCTCATGCTTGAGTTGCCACACCCAAAAAAGGCAGTGTAAAGGAGCTTCTTAGCTTAAGACATCCTGCCTCAGGGCCCCACATAGCTGAAGAAAAGGCTGTGATTTTCCTCCTTCAGCTGCTCCTGACATGCTCACAATGACAGGAAAGCTCTCTAAGTGGAACTTAATTATTTTGAGTTAACCTGAAAATTTCTTCTCAGTTGTTGGGTTAGCTGGCTAATTGGAGTTCAGTGATATCCCAGGCATTACAGAAGTAGCAAGACTGGAGCTGAGATAACTGCATATACCTGATGTAGCAGACTCTTACCCAAAATTCAGGGATTATCAATTTATTGCCATCAGGAGAGGAAACAAATGGCAGAGTTGTTTATTACTTTGATAATGTGCTTACTACAAGAAATTACAAAAGGCTACCTCTTAAAGACATGAACATTCAAACAACAGCTCAATGCATTGGTTTATACAGCCAGATCTCCTTCAGTCAGTGCTTTGCCGAAAAATATCTGTTAAACTTTTGATCAAGGTTACATTATTCACAAGCAGGGCCATGAAATCATCATAGTGCTTGGACATCTCTCTTATGAAGGCTGAAGAGAATTGAGAATTTTCAGCCTGAAGAAGAGAAAGGTCTGATACATTATTTCAGCCTTTTCGTATGTAAAGAGGGCTTACAAGAAAGATGGAGAGAGACTTTTTACCAAGGCCTGTAGTTTCAGGACAAGGAGCCAAGATTTTAAGCTGAAAGAAGGTTGATTTAGATTGGATATAAAGAAAATGTTTTACAATGAGGTTGGTGAGATACAGGAACAGGTTGTCCAGATAAGGTGTGGATGCCCCAGCACTGGAAGTGTTCAAGTCAGGCTGGATGGGGCTTTGAGCAACCTGGGCTAGTAAAAGATGTCCCAGCCTATGGCAGGGGAGTTGAATTAGATGGTCTTTAAAGGTCCTTTCCAACCCAAACCATTCTTTAGTTCTGTGGTTCTGCAATGCTGTGACTGTCCAGAAGATCGCTGCTGTTCCTTTTGTTTCATTCTGTATTGTTTCTTCAGCATGTCCCATTCTGCCAGGCACACACCTCCCTGGAACACTACCTAATGAAACCCTTATCTGTATTTGGTTTATATTTCTCAGCATTTTCACGTTTGTTTTGCATTGTGATATGTATGTGTTTTGATTGAAGGTGGCATGGTTTCAGCCGTTTGATTTCTTAAAGGAGCTCTATGGTTCTTTAGGGGACCTCTGTAGTTTCTTAGTTATCACAAAGGAAAGATAACAGTTGTATGTTGCAAGTTCAGTGAGATTTAATTAAGTCCATAATGTGTTGTGGAAGAGCTGGGGAACACAATTTTTCACCTTTCTCCTTTTTCTGATAGGTATCTCTTAGAGAAAGAGATGGAAATTTAGATGTCCCCTAACAATAGGAATTACGAATTTTTAGCATTTTAGCCACTGGATGTCACTAATGATTCACAGAAACATAGAAATCTGTGCACTTTTTCCAAAGGGTAAAAAATATTTTAAAGAGCACAAGATTTGGAGGAGAAGCATTTCTGTCTGAAATGGGGGCAAAATTTATTAGCATGCAATAAGCAGAGATCTGGTTGGGCTTGCCAAGTTTTGTTGAACTTAATGACCTTTTAGGTGGCAAACAGATCCTCTGTTACAAGATTCTGAGGAATAAAGCCTGCAAAGTCTTTTGCACAGCTCATTTAAGAGGCATGAGCTAACCAAGCCGGAAGAAAAACTCTGCATGGGAAAATGTATGTGTGAGTTGTGGTGCATATATCATGGATATTTCATGTAAGTGTGTACTTACACACGTGGAGCCCACCTAGCAACACCACAAGAGAGGAAATAATGAAAAAGGCTCAGATGTGCCATTACTGTATAAAACAATTGAGAGGAAAAATACGCATCTGAGGATTTTAATAAATGTGCTTTAGGATGGCAAATCATCTTCTGGCCATTATCCCCATGTAAGTACCACCACTGCTGTGCCTTTTGCACTGCAAGTCTCAAGAGTACTTGAAAGGCTTCTAGACTTGGGCTTCTAGACTTCTCTCCAAGAAATCCTAGAGAGCAATTTCTATTTATGCAGCACACATGCCAGATATCAGACATATCCCAGCTGCTTCAGACTTGCTGTGAATGTACAGATCAACTGTGCAGCTGCTGTGCAAGGGACACTCTCTGCTGCAGTCCAGGCAGGTGTTTGGTCAGGTCCACTGGCCTCACACACATTCCTTTCGACTGGAATGCCATGAATTTCCTGACATACCCAGTCAATCTTCCCATGCACCACCAGCCATCTGCCAGGGATGCCTGATTTCTATAAATTGCAGTAAAATAACCAGACTCTGCTTTTTCTTCTAGGACATAAAATGCAGGAAGGAAAAGAGGGCATGCTGATCAAAAAATGAATCTATGAGTAAGAATAGAGAGAGATGTTACTATAGATTTAGGCAACAATACTATAAACACAGTATAACCATTTCTGTCTGGGGTGTGGCCCACACGTTAAGGCAAGTTGCCCTTATTCATAAACACATACTTAATCAAATTTGTCATTTCAGTCTTGGGGTTTTTTTTCTATCTCTGTTTTGAATACTATTATTTTTTGGTTTGTCCATTATGAACTCCTTCCATTTCCATTTTAAAGTTTCATTCTAGTTTCTAAGCTGTAGTCGTGTGAATGTTTTTGTTCTTATTAAAGCCCAGGCACAACTGAAAGTGATGGTAGCAGTATATTCAAGGTAACAGCTTTATAGTATGAGTTACAAAAATCTCAGACAGACTTTAATGAGGCTCAATGTACTACCCACCTTGGTACAACTCCTATGACTTCAGATGGATTATATGAATTGAATAAAATTTTTTCTTAGTGTGTACAAAAAGACATTCTGAGCCACGAGGCACAATCAGTCAATAGGCCCTGAACATAAGAGAGACATCTGTGCTTTTAAGGGACTGATCATTCACAGACAGCATACCCCCAGCTCTCTTTTATCAGTGCTAGAGGCCAAAGACAGATACTACAAGATGTGCCATCAGTGCATTTGTGGGACTGTATCCTGGTTTAAGGCCTTGGGGAGCTGAAACTTAAAATCTCAGATCTGACATTAAGTTACTTTTCGATTAGAGGCAATGTACTTATTCTTTACTTGTCTCTATTCCTTTACATTTTTTAAAATTACTGCACAACTTTAGGTGATATTATTTTAAAAAAAAATCCTAAACTAAAAAGAAAAAAAGGAAATTAGTAAAAAAAGTCTGAAAAATAATAATCCTAAACTTTATAAGCTTATCCAAGGGTTCAAAAAAACTTGTCTTTTAGGAGAAAAGTTGTATTTGGTTGGAATTAAGTTTTCCTGTTCTTACCAGGATGCTGTCAGGCTGCATCATTTTTTTTCTGAGAAGAATTCTTAATCTTCATGCAGATGGGAAGTAACAATAAACACCATCTGCTGCAAATTAGGTTACTCTCTTAGCAACGAGTGAGATCAGGCTCTGTCTCTGCCTCCCATTTTCAGTGCTGAAGTGCACACTGGCACTTCAGCCCATAACAGAGCAAGTGATCAGAAGCAAAGTGGAAATAAGAAATTAAAAATCTATCTTAGTCCCCTCCTGGCAAGATCCTTCCTGTCCCTGACAACCCCACAGTTTTATTGCTGTATGCTAAAGAGGCCAAGATCTGCTCATCACCCCATCTTCCTCTGGCTCCCAGCTTCTCCTGTGGGAGTGGGAGCAGTATCACGAAGCGCTGGCAATCTCTCATGACTGCTAGGTGCTGGGAGCCAGCCCAAGAAGTAAATAGGATCAGCAGGGGAGGGCTATGTATCAGTTAAGAGCGGATTTAAAGCTGTCTGCTGCTGGCAGAGCTCACAGGGAAGGGGGCCAGTGAGACACTCAACCTGGCTTCCCCTGACAGAGCCCGTTCCCTGACTCGGCTGCCCCGTGGGTGCTGTTTGCCTCCCCAGCCAGCTGTCAGCCTTCTTCTCCCCAGCTCCGCCCCAGGACTGCTCCATGATTACACCGTGTCAACTTGTTTGGAACAGCAGGTGTCGGAGCAGACACTTCTCATTAACTTGGCATGACATCCCTCCACACAAAGCTCTCCTGTACCACGACAAGGTGATTTTGAAAGAGAATGGTCTGGTTTTTTCCATTATTTTACTCCATGTCTGATGCACTTTCTCTGTTAGTAATGTTCACAGTGTCTTGACTAGGTTCAGGCAGCTGTTAATTCAAGTACTGTGCAGATCACAGATTCATATGCACTCTTAGAAGATAAAAGTTCATGCTCTTTCAAAGTAATTTAAAAAATCTTTCTGATGCAACTATATAAGGAGATGTTATATTTGCCCTCGAGTCGCCAAAAATACACTTGCAGTTAAAGGACTCAAGTTTGACTCACTACCAGGGGAAAGTTCTCTCTGCTCTCTAATCAAAAATTTGTGGAAAAACCTGAACATCTTGACGGTTTCAAGAACTCATAGAAATAATGTTTGTATCATTCCTTTTTTGTATTTGTTATACTGTGGTTTCCAGTTAACGTGCAGGTAGGTGAGTGTTAGCATGATTAGTCATGGGGACCCAACCTTTTTTAATCTGCTGACAAAGTTTTACTGGCTCTGTATTGGATTTGGTAAATTAACACTGGTGATGCTCCTTAGGTTTTAAGACTCAGATAAATATTAAAAGCCATATAGAATATTCAGTGCTTCTGTGATACATCACGCTCTCCAGAGCGTGTATAGATGTGCTCATCAGCTGGCACTCCTGAGAAGGGTACAGCTCCACCATCCGCATGGCCACGTGTTGGTCCTGCAGGCCAAGCACTACAGAGCATCTACTGACACTCTGAGGAAATATCCCTGTGTTCCAGACATAAAATAGGTTAGTTGGAGCCAGTGAGAAATAATGACAGCTGCCCAGAAGTCATAGGCAAATGTGAGAGATCCTTTCATTCATTCTACTCAAGAAAGATTTTTGAGTGGAAAGAGACCATACATGAGACATATGGTATCCTGAACTACACATAGGCCTGTGAGTCACTGCCTTTGTCTAATGCTGGACAGATAGAGAGGGGGAAAAACTCAAACCACAAGACTATGATTTTCAATCCTCATTCTGCCCTTCGACTAGTTTTGTCAGACTCTCACTTAGGCTACCAAATTATTTACACACAACAATAAATGATTGGACATGAGCTCTTATTTCCTGTTGATTCCACCATTTTCTGCTTGTCTTCTGCCATCTAATCTTAACAAATGGCTCTTGTCAGGACACTTGTGCAGCCAAGTGCCTTTGATAAAAAAAGTTTTCCTCTGGCCTCAGCTGCAATACAGAAAAATGTTGTAATTGCAGATGAAATTTTCAATCAAAATAGTTTTATGGAGCTTTTGGTTTAGATAACTTATAACATTTTGAAGGGACTGCATATTTAAAAGCCATGCTTGAGGCTTCTTATGAATCAGATCCCTACAAAATGGACCACATTCAGCATCTGAAAAGCAAGGCAGGCACAGTCATGAGTCATTTATTAAAAAAGTAGGACATATCTGTGCTTTACCAGTAGTGTAATTATATGCATTAGGTTAAGAAAGTTCTTTTTATTAAAAAGAATTTTGGGCATGCACCCTCTCAAGATACAAGCAAAGAAATTAGCAATAGAAATTACCTGATTGGTCGTTAAGTCCATCCCTTCACAGCAGGATAATTGCTGTGCAATAAAGAACACAAATTGCTCCAATAAGCTTAAATTTGTCACGGGGAAGACTAAAGGCAAGATATGACTTCTTTATACAGATTAAAAGGATTTGTCTTGATGAAATCATCACAATTTGTTGTAAAAAAAAAAAAAAATCTTTGTGCCAGAAAGGCAATGCCCAGCCTGACCCAGTTCTTCAAATGCAAAAACTGTGTTTTCATCTTTTCCAATGTCTTTGAGTATGCAGTTCCTGTGAGATGGAAAAGATGTGCAGTGGAGATTGATTAGAAATGGGAGTGCTAAATATCTTTTGCTATGAGGAACTCCTATTCCTCCCTTACTGATCATAGCTCCTGGCATTCTCCACTTTCTGAGAAAATACATGTGATCCTATTCTGCAAATCTTGCATGAGGGGCACTGGATATATGGAGTTTTCTGCTGGGGTTCCCCAGACCCATGCTAAATGTAAAGATGGAGGGCAGGGTTCTGGGGTGCCCATAATATTACCCATGGCCTTTCTCTGAACTGACAGAGCCAACTACCCCTGGGTCATCCCAATGTGGTGGAACTGCCAGTGTGAGGGAGGCATTTATGTCAGCTGCTCTCACATGTGCTGCTTGCTGATTATCTTCATTATCAGTCTCACAATGCAGCACTTGTTTCCTTGAGATCCTCTTTCATTTCTCTTTGTCATAGCCAAATGGCAGAGTGGACAACAACTGTTTTTCAGTAGCTGGATGAATCCTTGGGACCACATACAAGGGATGAGGTGTATGTATTTGACTGACAGTTAGAGAAATTAGGAGAACTTCTCAGGCTGAGACCAGAGTTTCACACCTCCCAGATACAGAGTGCAACCCAGAGATTGGCTGACAGGTGATTTGGAAAGTGTTCTCTGGGTTTCTGTCTTTAAAAGGCTGTGGCATTGAGGAAAGCCCCAGAGCGTACAAAGTGCTACTTTGCATTTTAGAATACTTGCACCTCAGGTAAGGAAAGCAAGAGAGCAAAAACAGGAAGAAAAATAACGAAGGAGCCAGAGTGGTCTGATCTTACTAAATAAACCTATATACAGATGCTGCTAAGATGTCCAAGAGTGCTGTGTGAAGCATTTGAAGTAATGGAATCACAGGAAATGAACCTGGAAGAGTTACAGGACATCTGGAAATGCCAGAGAAAGTAGATTGAACTCAAGGGAAGGAATAGTTCCTGCTTCAATTATGGAAGAGACTCATGAGGAAAACAATAAGGCTGTAATACTTTAAGCCTTTCTGAAGCTCACCTCCAAATTGTTGCCTTCAAAATTCTTGGCAGTGCTGAGTCACCTGGTGCTCTGCAATGACAATTTCCCTCGCTGTTCACAGCTTGATTCTGCTTGACCAGGTACCTCTACATCTACCTCCGTTCCCTGACTGGTTTTGTACACACCTGAAGTCTCATAAGCTGCATTTCACATGGCTATAGTAAGTGATTCCCAACTGGGTATGTTGCCATCCACAGCAACGACATTGTTTGATAAAGAGAGAAAAGAGCCCGGGAGAATTTTCAAGGTTGAGGTACATTTTGAGTAGATATAAATAGACTAAAGCTATCATCACACCTGCCGCTCTTCTCTAAAGTCCTGCAGATCACAAGCTTTAAGTGTCACACTCAGCAAGGACAGGAGAATACAGAAGAAACGAGTGCTGCTGGCAGTATAAAAAATACAGGGTTTAAATTTATTTCTGACTCATAGACCCCAAACCATGACTATTTCGTACAAGTTGTGAGTTCAGCCGTGAAAGCATCATGGGTCACCTTGCTACAAATAAAACTCACTGCTATTTTCTCCCATTGTCTCATAAAGCATGGCAGGTAAAATTTCAGTTCTGCCTTGCTGTTCCAGCTCTCTCTAATTCTGCAACATCCATCTCCTAAAATGTTTTCTCTAGTTCCCTCTTTAAATTAAAAATGGTTCTAATTCAAGTTTTAGGGTTTTTTAAGATGACAGCAGTTGCTACAGAAAGTCTGATTGACAGCTCAGCTGGCCCCACATTCTGTCTTTGATGGTGTCTAAGAAAAATAAGAATATTTATTAAATCTCTTCAAGATACTCCACTGAAATCTCTCCCTGGATAATACTAGAAGGGACTCAGATGCCTCAAAGCGAATTAGCAACCTGAAATGTCAAAAAAACTCTTCTTATCCCAAAAAAATTGATTGCAATATCCTCATTAAGGAAACAAAAGACCAAGACTTAGGCTTACAGTCAGATCCAGCCTTAGCCAGATCCAGTGACTGTCACAGCCTTGTGCTTATAAGGACCCTGCCATATGCCAGACCCTGCATCCCATATCAAGCCAGCCCTCTGCAGCAACCACTGCTTGGAGGATTTAACTGAAGATAATTGAAGATCTCCTTCCCTTTGAAGGAAAGACAGCTTGGTATGTACGGTAGCATAAGTTAGTAGTGGTGCTGCAGCAACAGATGTGTTCTTGTGGGAGGTGGTGGGTTTGCAGCTCCCAGATCTTTTCTGCAGCGCCCCATGCAAACACTGAGCCCGTGTTAGGATCAGCACTGCCCTGCAAAAGTCCTGATGAGGCTTGGGAAGCAGGGTACAGTGTGGAGTGAGGCACTGGAGGTGAGTAAAGAGAACATGGGAGAGGTGGAAAGGATGAAAACAGTCATGGGATGGGCTCTCACCATGTGGGTAAAGGTAAATGTGCTTATTTTAGGACAACTTAGATCTGTGAATCCAAGTTTGGCAGATGGCCCAGTTTTATTTCAGGCCAGTCTTTACAGCACACATTCACTCCTCACCAGAGAAGGAGGAGAATTTTCTTCACAACATCTGAGCTGACAGGGCCAGCTGGAAGCAGATCACATGGAAAAGCGAAAGCAGACTTTGAACTGGTCTTCAACCAGCTTGGATGATGCAAATAATGTAATTTGTTCCTTCAACTCAGAGCCTTTGCAGAGAGCAGTGTCTCATCAGCATCCCGATTTGTCTTTGTGACCCTAGGACAGAAATCTGTGCTTGCATTTCTTGCATTGACCTCTCAGATATTTTTGTTTTGTTTTGTTGTTGTTTTTTAAAGAGGGCACAGGAAGTTCCACATGCTCTAACAACATTTGCTGTTTGTTATCCTCCATCTCATTCAGATTATGGCTTGCAGCTTTTGCTCACTGGGGAAGTTTGCATAATAGTTTCAGTTCACTTGTTAACAGTAATTATTTTTTCCAGTCTCTCTTTTGATGTAAGCTGAATAGCTTGGCCTCTAAGAGACGTAATTAGTGATTCTTGCAGTTTGCTATGGAATGGGGCAATTGCATCATTAAATTCAAGATAAGTCTTAACTTGGTGTTTCAGATGCTCACATAACGTGTTATGCAACAAGGGAATAAAAGCTACACAATCCTGCCCTTTAGAACTTTTCCCCAGTTGTTTCTCCCCACAGCTTCAGCACAGAGAGGAAACACAGATTTCCCATTTCAGGGGAAAGGACATCAGCTGCTCAGACAGCTCAGCTGGCATGCAGTTGGCTTGTGTGACATGGGATGAGGCAGTGCAGCTCCCCTGCTCCCCCCACCCTTTTGTCCATGCAGCTAGTGGAGTCTGGGAACAGCATGTGCAGCAGCTAAGATGAGATGTGATCCTAACACAAGAGAAGGCAAATAAATAGTCCCAACTTATTTGGATGGAATTGTATCTAGAGAAGTCAGGCCATTCATTCAATAGGTTTATAATTTACTTATATATAATATATATAATATATATATAATATATATATAATATATATAATATATATATAATTAATTATGTCTCTGCTTGTTTGTTGTCTTTTCTGAAAACCCATTTACTCTAAAAACAACACTTGAAATTTTTTTAGCATTTACTCTCAGTAGATCTTAAAATTCTTAGTTTTATTTAAGCCTCATCTCACTCCTGTAAAAAAATGATGATGTTATTAATAGAAATACCTATTACTTACCCGATAGGGAAACCAAAGCACAGAAATTGTAATGTTGTTTGTGTATGGCTGTGCATAAAGTAAATGATAGACTGAAGAACTGACCTCTAGTATCATGCAGCTTTACCAATTCCCTACCTCCCCATTTTATTTCGGTAAAAAAGAAATGCAGTAAAAAATCTAATCACATGGAAAAATGAGAATTTTATTTAATAATATTGAAATCTACTGTTTAAAATATTATTTACTATTTTCATTTTATTCGCAGCCCTTCTTTGCAGATAAGTAGGGTTGATTTTAAAGTAACAGTTCCTGAAGTTTATGTAAAATCTCAAAAACATCCTTGTTTTGGGACTGTCATTTCCTCAAAGTCATATGGCAAACCTCTGACATGGCAGTGTTGTACCTGCACACAGAAATCCAAACTGCTGTGAAGATTGATAGGACACTGCGACATAGGAGACAGGAGCACATTTTTAACAAATTGCACTCCTGTCCAGGATTGTTATGCAGAACTGCATAACACCCAAAAGAAGTGGCAACTACACCAAAACTCATCACTTTTTTTCTGTCTCCCCTGACCTGAAAGGTAACACATAGCTGGATGGGCATCTCCAGTGTTTCTTATCAAACCACCAGTTGTTCAAACCATGCAAAGTGCACACTGTCGTTCTTTGACTGTTCCCTGAAGTGGGGACATACATACAACATGCTTCCATTCTAAACAGAACACAGTTTTAATAGGACTAATGCCTTGTCCCTCTGATATTCTCAGAAAGCAGAGAGAGGGGTGAATAGAAGTGTTCTCTTCTTTTCTTATGTAGCCTTTTTTCAGTTATGTTTTTGTAGTGTATCTCTTGCCTACATACATATTGTGAGATGCACTAATTGTCTCTTCCTGCCTACCCTTTCATGTATTTTCTAACAGTTTTTTCTCCCTGTTCTCTCCGCTCTTCCGTTCCAGTTCTTCATTTTAACATTCCTAGGAGAATATCCTAGATATCCCAATGGATCCTGGGTCAGATTTAAAATCCATTTTAACCAAGGGAAGAATCTCCATTTCTGCTGTGGATAGAAAAAGCATATCAGGAGCTGGAGGCTGGCATATCTGGTGTCTTCTTCCACAGCACAGATCACACATTGGAATTTGGCAGCTCTGTCCCATATGCTGATTTTTAACTTTGCAGAGATACAGTTCATTCGTAGGCCTCGTGCAAGTTTCCTAATTTCTGAATTAGCCAGAGCTCCTTTAATTTTAACATCCAGACTGTCTCGTAAACATGTCTTATTACAGCAGTACCAGTATTCCCTTGAAGATAATATCCATTTCAATTTCTGCTTTTTTGTACAAGCTGCATCTTGCCTAAAACCCAGAATAAATTTTTAAAAGTGTCCTTTTACACTCAATTGATTTGTCTGTTGTAGCTAATGTATGAGGCATTTAGTTCCTTATTCTTGCTGTGGCCAGTAGACAAGAGGAATTCCTCTAAATCTTGTTACCACAGGGATCAAGCCCAACTTCTTAGGATGATTTATGGAATATGCAAGGCTGTACTCAAGTGGTTGATCCTCTGTTCCTCTTCCCCACAGCTGCCTGTCCCACTGACGGATGCACATTCCTGGGATCTGTGATGTACGAAGGACTGTGTAGTGTATCTCTTCCCAGCTTTGTTTTTGCCAAAAAGAAAAAAACATCAGGTGAAAATCTTTGGTTAGGTTGGGAGCAGAGACTGTTCTAGTGACATATGTGAAGAGCAGCTCCACTTGCATTCCCAGGAAGATCAGGCTACCAATAGATGATAATTAGTTCATTAGCATCCCCATTAGTGTCTGACAGCATGTGATTAAGCTGCAGAGAGAACAGTGTAGAAGCCAGTCAACAAGCTAGGAGGGCACCACTCAAGCCACTCTGAAGAAGTCTGCCAACAGCAGAACATTGGGAGATACCACTGAGGTGTCAGCACAAGTCACAATGACTTCTGCAGGCATGAATGGTATTGGAGATCCCACCAGATCTGAGGGAATGTGAAAGGTTGATTGGCTTGTTCTCTACTTTCTTAACCTTCTTTCACCACATCCCCCAAAAGCACTAACTTTAATTGATTCCCAACATGAGGCAGCTCCATGTAGGGCACTGTTCATCTCTGCATGGTAAAGGCCATGGTCTTTCATTCTCTCCTCTCCTTAAACTAAGGCTTAAGACTAGCACCTCTGAGAAGAATAGCAAGGCACAATGCAGACAGATGTTGAAGAAAGCAGGGCCCATAAGCTGACCCCAGAAGAGTATCACAGACAGCATAAGTGTGACTGCCCTGTTGTTTTGGTGGTAGCTTTGGTCCTGTGGCTGTTTTAAGCTGTCATACTACCCTAGGATCAGTACATCACCTGGAACAGGTTTCTGTGTCCTTATAAAAGCTTTTGTATAATTAATCGATAGGGAGTTTTTGAAAGCACAGCTGTGGGGATTATTTATCCATTCATTGCTAAGACAGAATTTTCTTACACCTGTATCCTCTATTGTCTTAGCATAATTTTGTTACTACAAGAAATTACTACCCAGTACTAATTCTTTTAATTTTTGCTCTCTTTTACGTGATAAACTGTGTTGCTGATGGAAAGACCATGTCTTCTTATCTATGATACAGATTCTATGCTTTAGCTGTAAGTCCTTAGAGGTGGTATCTTTGACCACCAGAATACAAAATGGTATGAACTTCATTCTGTTTCACAGAGAGGGAAAGTTTGCCTTAAAGTTCCTCTGTTTCCTAGGACCTGCAAGGCTCCTCTCATTGCATGGGAGGTGGGTAAGAGCATAACTTTTCCATGTGCAGGTGTTCCTGCCTTGAACAGCTGTTTTGTGCCCAGGGCTAAACAGTGAAGGTGTGCAGAGGTTCAGACGACAGCAGCAGCTGCCTGGGCCAAGCCCACTTGCACAGGCACTTCCACCAGCCATGCTCTGCCCCGTCTAGTCGAGTAATCCCTCACGAAGCAACCCAGAAAAAGAGCTGCAGAAATACCAGAGCCCCTGTTCTGGTTGTTACAATTTCCCACTCTTCTCAAAGGCAGAGGGTATAACCTTCCGAGTCAACACACACACAGGCCCGAGTCCAAAAGGTAGCATGCCAAAATCCAGAGCTGTGGTGTCCCTTTAGGACAATGAAGCTGCTACAAACACCTCCTCCACAATTGCTAAAGATTGCATTGTGTAAGTTATTTTACACTCACCTAGGGAAATATCTTCTCCATTCATTGCCTCTTGCAGTGACTTTGCAGTTTGTGAGAGGCCTAGGCTTTACCGATTTGAATGATTTGTTACGGCATCCACACATCTTTATTTTCAATGAAGTGACCTAGGAAAGTTCTGGTAGCTACATTATAGCCATTTTCCCCCCCAGTATGGCTTAAGCACTATTTTTCCTGTAGTTACCTCTCTTTTATGAGAAGCATAAATCATCAGTTGTGTAGCACTGTACTGGGGATACAACCTTCAAAAATGTGAGAAAGAAGCCAGTTACTGTAGAAATTATTTTGGATAGCCAAAGAAAGCTGCCTTCATATGCCAAGCTTAGCTGTCTTGACAAGTCATTAATGTTATGTTGGCAAACCCCTTCTTTTTCCTTTTAATCTGTATTTTTAATTCAGAGGCTACACTGATTTTACAGAGGACTAATACTGAACTCATCCAAACCGTGTAAAATCAGGACACAAAGTTACACAGAAAAAACAATGAAAAGGAGAAGAAACATGAAAAAGCATATTGTGGCAGGGACTGAGTTCCTATCACTGCCTGTAAGTAAGTCTGCCTGACACTTCCCAGATAAGACTGCTTTCTGTTGACTGTAATTATATAACTCTTTAGCTGTTTAGGATGAAACATGCCTTGCTGGGTGACTGCCACAAATAGATTTCTTTCCTTTTTTTTTTTTTTTTTTTTTTTAGCCAGCCAAATACTCAATAACAGAAAAGAAACCCCAGGGAAGCTTTCTCTGATGTTCACCGTCTGGAACAGTAAATTCCAGAATGGCATCTTATAAACCAGGGCCATCCAGAAAAGCCTTTTTAATGGGTTATGATATATATTGCTATTGACATAAACAAAAAACCCTGCCTGCTTCTTTAACCTAGGTAGCAATTCTTCGTCCTTGGAAACTTCAGTCTTACTCAGTGACCAATCCATTTTGAGAGCCCAGTGTTTCTGTGATGGGATGTGACAACTTCTCAGTTTTGCAAGGCAGTGCAGAACATCAGATCTATTTTTCTGAAACTGAGGACAGCAAAGGTGAACAGCTTTGCTGGTAATGAAGAGGAGAGACTAAACCTCTGTATGTATTTCGATTCTTGCAAGAGGCAGCTGTAGTCAATGTTGGGAGCTGCAAATGCAGTGGCACATCTTTCGGTGAGGAGGCAGCCAGTTTTTGCATCTTAACTTCACAAGGTGACTGTTCCTTTGTGCTTTGAGACCAGTGCTCCAAATGTGCCTTATGACTTCACCTGTCAATGGCTCAGATCCCATCTCTCCTGTGTAAAATGATGAGTTGTGTAAAAGCTGTCACTCAGCCCTGAGCCTCTCCGTCCCTTTCCTCAGCCCTCAACTCTATGTGTGTTTAAGTTCATTGAGGCTCATGCTCGTCCTTCAGTTCAGTTATGCCCACTCTTGGTTTGTTGTGAAGGATGGATGGCTCTTGCTTCTGTAAATGCTGCCCACATCCTTTAGCTTCAGCTCCCTCTGCAGAAAGCAAATGAAAATACCTTCCCCTGGGGTCTGTGATCAGTGACCTACTTTGGCTGGGTAACTTCAGCTCTGCAACTTATGACAGACTTAGACCTCATTTCCAGTGAACAGAGAGCACCTGATGGATCAGTCTGAGGCACACAACCCAGAGAAAAGCCTCAACAGTTTTAGGGACTGGTCCTCACTTCTCTGAAGTGTTTATGGGCATTGTGGTTTAACCGCAGCCAGCCACCAAGCCCCATGCAGCCACTCACTCACTCACTCACTCACTCACTCACTTGCTCACTCACTCCCCCACCCGTGGGACTGGGGAGAGAACAGGAAGGGTAAAAGCTAAAAAATTCGTGGGTTGAGATGAAGACAGTTTAATAGGAAAAGCAAAAGCCATGCATGCAAGCAAAGAAAAGCAAGGAATTAATTCACTGTTTCCCATGAGCAGGCAGGTGTTCAGCCATCTCCTGGATCCTCCTTCTCATTCTCCTTCCACTTTATATACTGAGCATGATGCCATATGGTCTGGAATATACCTTTGGTCAGTTGGGGTCACCTATCCTGCCTGTGTCTCCTCCCAACCTCCCATTCACCCCCAGCCTCCTTGACAGTACAGCAATAGAAAAAGCAGAAAAGGCCTTGGCTCTGTGTAAGCCCTGCTCTGCAATAACAAAAACATCTTTGTATTATGAATCCTGTGCTCTGCACAAATCCAAAACACAGCCCTGTACTAGCCACTGTGAAGAAAATTAACTCTACCACAGTCAAAACCAGCACAATGAATTATATAAGTGGATAAAGGGCACGCTGCCTTTGGAAGGGACACTCACATCTCAATTTTATTAACAATGGACGAAAACAGTCATGACAGAAACAAACTCACAAAAGTCATACTTTTTCTAAGCGTGACTTTTGAAGCTGAAGAGGTGCTGAGCTTTTCTCTCTATCTTTTTGCATTCTCTGGGCATTCTTCTGCAACAATTGGAAGTCAAAAAACCTCAGGTTTGTCCTTGTATGAGGTAGAAAATATTTTCTTTTTGAGTTCTGATGTCCTGGTCAAAGTCGCATTTTTAATATGACTTCCAGCAGGTCATTGATTGTATACATGCCATTGACAGTTCTACCAAATCAGCTAAAGAAAGCTGAAAAATCAGTCGGTTGTAGCTGGATTCATAATGCTGGTCTATAAAAACACCCATGGTTAAATTTTTGTTAGCAATAGGGTTGGTAAGAGTTGTCAGATTTTGAACAATTTTTCTAGTTCTTTCCTTCAAATCTTGATTTCATACTTGAATGTGGGAAATAAAATATTTGAAATAGATAACTTAAAACCATGAATCTGTTACTTTGATTGTCTGAATTTACCTGTCACATACTTTTGCATTGTGTTAGATTTATTATTATTATTATCATTATTATTATTATTATTATTATTATTATTATTAAGCACTTGCAAACCTTATCAATTTCCAAGCTTCTGGTAGCATTGCTACCAGGAAAAGTTGTGGCTTTGTACCACTTTGGGTGAATAAAATTGAACTGGATGTTGTTTTCATAAGAAGGTAGCTGATGAAATTTCCACACTGCAGAACTTCAGAGAGATTGTTCACTGTGATTCAGTAGCAAAGATTAACATTTTCATCTGACATGACGTACCCCACCATTCAAAGTCTCATTTCATGAAGTTTCACTGCACCCTTTCAAAACACAGTGTACCAGACAGTTTTAGAAAGTAAAGCCAATGCATTTACACAGACAGTTCCTCTTGTTGGATTAAAGACATGCATGCCTAATGCTGTGACTAACACTTCCCACCTTATGTCCTGAAATGCAGCATCCTGTTCAGATCATCTTTTGCTTCCTTTTCTTCTCCATGTAGTTATATAAACAGCTTTTGGCCTGTCTCTTATGGCAGTTTTGGCTCATTGCATTCAGAGCCTGCCTATGGCAACAACTACGTGTAGCTCAGATTTCCTTCTGTTGCCATCTGCTTTCTACACCTGATACAAAGCCTGGCCTGTTTGCAAAATCATCATTGTGTGTGCTCTGTTTTTCCTCCACAAGAAGCTGTTATTGTTCCTCAGAATTGCTAATCTCAATCACATCCATCAGGGACTTGGGGATGCTGGTGGATGAGAGGCTGAACACGGCCCAGCAATGTGCTCTTGCAGCCCAGAAAAGCCAGATGTATCCTGGGGTGCATCCAAAGCAACATGGCCAGCAGGGTGAGGGAGGTGATTCTGCTCCTCTGCTCCGTTCTTCTGAGAACTCACCCAAGTGCTGAGCCCACCTCTGGGATCCTCAGCGCAGCCAGGACGTGGGCCTGAGGAGGGCAACGAAAACAATCCCAGGGCTGGAGCACCTCTGCTGGGGAGAAGGGCTGAGAGAGCTGGGGCTGTTCAGCCTGGAGAAGAGAAGGCTCTGGGAATACCATACAGCAACCTGACAGTCCCTAGAGATGGCCTAAAAGAGAGGGACTTTTTAGCAGGGCCTGTTGTGATAGGACAAGGGGAAAAGGTTTTAAACTAAAAGAGGGGCAGTTTAAATTGGATATAAGGAACACTTTTTACAATGAGGGTGGTAAAACTCTGAAAAAGGTTCCCCAGAGAGCTGGTGGATTCCCCATATCTAGAAACATTCAAGGTCAGATTGTATGTGGTGCTGAGCAACATGATCTAGTTGGAGATGTCCCTGCTCATTGCAGGGGGGTTGGACTAGATGACCTTTAAAGGTCCCTTCCAACCCAAACTGTTCTATGATTCTATGTGACTTGTTTATTTAATGTCCTTCACTTTATTTATAGCTCATTTGAAATCATCAGCAGCTCCTCCCTCATGCAGCAAAGTATTTGACCATGGAAGCTGGTTCACAAAATTGCCCTGAGCAGGATGGCTCACAGAGGTGCTTATGTTAAGTCCCCATCCAGATATCTGGGCAACAGAAGATGTAAACAAGATCCTTGCCTAGATTTTTTTTTTTTTTTGTGATTCTGCACTAGATATGCAATTTATGCACTTAAAAATATCATTGTCTCTTTGGAAGCTGCTTTAATTGCATACTGAAAGTATGTGAGCTGGAGATTGTGTTTACTTGTCTCCATTCTCAGCACAAAGATGCTTTTGATCAACAGTTTCCGTATAATCTTTTTACTTTAATTACAGGAGGGTGCTTCTTCTGAGTCAGAATAAAGACAATTCTAACTCGGCATCATGTCTCTGATACTGGCCAATACCAGCTACTTAGAAGAAGAAACTGAGAAAAAGGAAAATATGAAACAATCTTTCTTCTATTTATTGATGCCTCAGCATCAAGAGCTGCAGGTTTTTGGACTGGGAGGTTTTTTTCACCTCCAAGATTTAACTGGGCTTATGTTAAGTATCCAGTGTCCTACTTCCACATTAATGAATATATCTACCAGAGTTTTTTAACCCATTCTTGCTTTTGTTTCCCTAAAACCTATGGGAAAGTGTTACATGGTTTAACTACCTGCTGTGCAAAAAAGCACTTACATTTTTATTATTTATATTTGCTACTGGCTATTTTGGTTTTGTGCACTTCAGTTCTTTCATTATAAGAAGCAGTGAAGATCTGTTGTCCTTTTCCAAACCATTATCATTTCATAAACCTTGATCATATTTTCCCTCAGTCATCTCTTTTCCAAGTTAAAATGCTCTGAGCTATTTCCATAGCTTTGAACAAACTTTCCTTTGTCCACATCTTATATGAAAAAAAAATTCTCAGAAAAAGCGTGGGCACACTGTACTAATCCAATTAATGATGGTTTCTATTTGTGATTCCCATTCTTTTTTTCCCCCAATGTCAGTAACTGAATTAGAGCCCATTCACTTTTATGTATACTTAGAAGTGTTTTTCCTGTGTGTGATACAATGCTCTTAAGCTTATGTTTCACCTGCTATTTTATCTCACACCTATTCAACATTGTGAAACCCCTCAGATACTTTTTGCAGTCAGCTTTAGAAATGATTTTTCTAAACCATTTTTAATCATCACAAAAGGTTTTTTAGCTGCACATGCACCTTCCTTGCCTGTCAGTAACTGCTTCCCAAGTCTGAGCACATAATCTTTGGATTTTTAGTGGTAATTTCCCCTCTTTATGAAAAGTGACCATTTGTTCGTATCTTCTTTTCCCTATGTCATTAGCAGATTTTAAATGCAAGAATGACTTCTCTTCCATGCCATGATGACTGTATTTTTCTAAGAGTTTTCTGTGAAAGCTTACTGAAAGCACAAAAAGAAGCAGTGGAGCAACAGCAGCCTCTGACAATTGGGGATTCAAATTACAGAAGCAAAGCATCTGGGTCAGCTGGAGGGAGCTAGAGCTGCTGAAGGTCATGACAAAAGAGATGCAGAAATACTTAGGAAACGTAAAATGAGGTCTGTCTGAGAGAAAATCAGTTGGAGAGTCTAAATGATCAGCCCATATCAGGTCTTGCTCAGAAAGCTAATTCAGATTACGTCATGCAACGTGAATGTGAAAAATTATATTAAAATCATGCCACAGAAAAAGGATTAGATAGCTTGAGGGGGATGCTGTATGCCTCATTCCTATCTGACTGTCATTTTAAATCCAGATCAGGGCTGTGCTCCTTAAGACTTATTAGCATCTCATGGCCCATCTGAGCACAGTATGAACCTCTATTTACCAGCAGTCATTCAAGTAGTAGAACACAGAATTTCCTTTGGGTGGCCGCTCCATGCCTGGGCCAGTTCTCATGACCAAGCCTGATAGTGTGTACAGATGGCATTTTGTGCTAAAATATCATATTAGAAACGGTTCCTCTTTGGCTGGCAATTAATTCAGAGGAGGAATAGCTCCTAGTTTGTCTTACAATAAATTCTGGGAAGACAGAGCAGGAAACTGGTTTTGCTTCAGTCTGTTAGTGATGAAAGGTGCCAGCAGAGAAGCCAAAGACTGACTGGGTAGGGGGGAAAACATCTTTCACAGTCCACCAGCAAACCCATTTCCAATGGCTTGCACTGATGACTGAAGACACATTATTTCGCTTGGTGAGATCTTTCACTCAGCCTATTCTATTTTCTCTTTATGCCACTGCTTACCTCTGGTCCAGCAGATTTATATGTTACATCATTTTGAGAAAGAGGTTGAAAATATGTTTTGAAAAATATTAGGAGTTACTTCTTTATTCCCCAGCCTTGTCTTTTTGTATGTGCTGCATGCCCAATCCACCTTTGTAAGGGTACATGGAGCTTGGTGCTACCAAGTTGTCCTTGTCAGTAATAGAATTGTGGTATTTTATCAAATGTATTTTTATTCTCCAAACTTACATTTCCAATTGCTCCTTCTGCAGTGTTAATATATATTTTTAAAAAGGCAAGGAAGCAAAAATACTACATGATCTATTTGAAACAAAGCAATGGCTGACTAGGAACTTGAGTTTATTAAAAAATAGACATGTTTTAGTTGACTGAGACGGGGCTTTAACCACATATCAGAAAATTCTTTCTGTATGTGTAGTTATGTGACCAACAGAATTACAGGGAAAAAGAGATTGCATTTCTTTGCAGAGTCTTCTCGTGTTTCATCACAGAAATGTACCTGGTTCACCACTGAAGGAATGTTTTTGCTGCATGAAAAGACAGAGTTAGTTATGATGCGTCGCTATGCTGTGTTAGTGGTGGCTTTTGTTATGCTGTGCACAGAGCCAAAAACTCTTTCAGTTTGGATGACTTTAATTAAAATTTCAGATAACAAAGAAAAAAATTCCATGTCAGAGAGAGTGCAGCACATATCTGTGTGTCTTCTGCTCAGACTGTTTTAAATTCCCAGAGGGTTATTAGCTTGAAAAGTTAGACTTTGGAAAAGTTAGTTGTATTTCCAATGCAAAACCTTTGTCTTGAACATCTTTGTCCCTAGCTTTCCAGTTTAGTAAACAGACCTTCATAAACCTCCTTGCCACCTTCTCTGCCTTTATCCCAACACATTTGCTGATCAGTTTTCATTGGGAATTTGATGCCTGGAGTTGAAGACACCCATTCTGAGAATACCCTTTCATTCCCATCCATCACCCATTCATTCACAATTTCCAGGCAACATCTTTGTGTTTGGGTGAGTGTGGGAGGGTGTGAATTAGTGGAGAACGCAGAAGGTGAGAGAGTCAAACTAGCAGAGGGTAAAAGGATGCTTGAAATAGTGACTATTTAAAGGGGAGAAAACAAATGTTGAGTTGAAGTGTTCGTTTGAAAAAAGGGGCAGATAAAAGCAAAAACACTTGAACTAAGAGAGAAAGGGGGAACAGAAAGAAAATTATCAGACAGAAGGAAAGAATAAACCTGCAGAGGAAAAGTAATAGAAGGGATGAAAACCTTGAAGAATGGTGTTAAAAAGCCCTCAGTATTTTCATGATGAGAAAGCAATTTGGTTTTATGCCCATGCCTTAGTGAATGAAGTTTGCTGTGGTGCCAATTAGTTTCTGAGAGCTTACAACTTGTCCTCATTTTTCACTGCACTTTTCCTCTTGTCTCAGCTGCAGTTTCATTTCAGGAGCACAGCTGTAAGTCTCTTTTCTCTTGCTGGAGTTCTGGGAGCCATGACCTTCCATGCCACCAGCATCTCACTGGACATGCATGAAAAGCTGCAGGACAGCTTTCCAAGGCAGGACAGGCAGCAGCTGCCTTTAGACAGAGCTTCTTCAGCACCCATACGTTCCTCAGGGTGGTAGCCTGACTTGTCAGGGTCCAGCTTCACTTTTGTGACTGCTCACACATTATCAAAACTGATTGTCACTGTCTGTGGCTTCAAAAACATTCGTTTGGGGGAATGTTTGTTGTTGCTGTCTAGCCCTTTAAAAGGTGGAAATGTACAGTTTTTCGGATGAGTTGGTGTGCTTTCTGTAGCATTTTAAAATTGTCAGGAAGGCATCATTTTTCCTTGAAAGTTGTGGGCATTTTAAGATTAATTTCAGTCGAACTCCATTTAGACACCTGAGTGTTGTTCCCAGAGACCACCCAGAGAAAGGTCCTCCTAAAGGCCATAGGACAAGGGAAGGACAAAAGAAACAGTGGTTTCAAAATATTTTTTTGGCATAAGGAATAAAAATAAAATTTTAACCAAAGAAAGGAGAAACCTTTCACATTTCCAGCTGAAGAAAGCATAAGAACCCATTTCCAGAGCTCCCTGAAAGAAGTGGTGAGCTTCACTTTTTCTCTACGTTTTCCACAGTGGTGTCTCTCAGCTCTCCCCTTAATATGAAACAAGGTACCCTATGACTAATTCCTTTAGCATCAAAAAACTCCCTAATTCCTCATACCCTGTAAAAAATCTGCAGTGGAACAGTAGCACAAAAAAGTATAATTTAAAAAAAAGGATAAAAGTATAGTTCTTGTGCATGAATACTTATGAATACTTCATTAAGAAACTCTCTGGAGAGCATTTTCATTAACAAGAAGAAAAGTAATAATAATAATGATAGCAAAAAAGAAGAAATACATTTTGCATTTATACAAAGGAATAATTTATCTAGAAATTTGCTTCCAAAAGTGATATTCTTTGAAGGACATGCACTTACCATGTTACATATATATCTAATGAAATCTAGGCAACCATGCTCCAGTTTCATGTATCTGATCTTTTTAATAAACTGTGCAAGAATAAAATCCATCTGTCAATAGCATGAAGACCTTTCGGGGCAGATTTTATTAATATTTATTCCCACGAATGGGCCCTTAGTCACACAAGGAATCCTAGCTAAATGAACGAGAGAATAGTGTGAAACTTCTGCACCTCTGTAGATAATTACACATAACTTTGGGAAGAAATCTTAGCAATGTTATCTTTGTTCCGTCTCTAACTGAAGGGGGTGGCTGAGCAAAACATTTGTAAGTCACGTATACAGATTTGTGAACAGTGCCTGAAATTAAGGTTTTAAAGTCACTTGCTATTTGTTTTGATCCAGTTTTGGGATGTGCATGGTAAACATGCATGTTAATTAAGTCCTTGTGTTGACTCCAGCTACTAACATAGTATGCATTCTGCTTATCAATAATGAAATGCTTTCCCTTGCATTAGTGGGAAACTGCCATATAGTATCAGATTTGCATGGTATAATCCTGAGTCTACATTTTTCTTCTGGCTTTGAGCCCCTTAGAGTTCCCTTAATGATTCAAATGGTCAATATGTTTTAGATTCTGTGTCCCTTAATTTAAATTTTTTTAATATTATTGTTGTTATGTTTACCAAATGAATTTCCTTCTTCAATGAGTTCCCCCACTGACAAAAAGAATGAATATGTCAAGTTTAAGAGAAAATTTCTAAAGTCTGTGCTTATAGAATTATTCACATCTGTCTTCACTCCCTCTCACCCTTTCTTTTCTCAGATACAGGGAAGGTAAATGATTAATCATAAAGTTGATTGTTAAAAACAAAAATTACATCAAAATCCTTTGATTGTTTTTATTGTGCAGTAAATTCTTACATTTTTATGTTTTTTTTAGTGTAAGTCACATTCTGTTCAAAACTAACTGCCAGTTTCTTTCTAGATTGTAACTGTGAGGTGTTACACTGGGGATTTATTTCCATTCTGGAGTTTATATACCTGCCTTTTCCTTCATTGATTCTCCTCTCTCATTTCAGGTACACTTATCTCAGCAGAATCGTTGACTTAGCTTAAGTCAACCACAACAAGCATATGCAAAGCTACACACCCACACAGCAATTTCTGCCTGGCATAGTACACGAATGACAAATGCTCTTTTGCCTGTTTATGCCAATCACCTATGTTCTCCTCACCAGTTTGGAGGCTATCATCATTTTCCCTTTCATCAGGTAACTTCAACAACCTCTCCAATGCTGCAACAACAACTTAGACACGAATGCTCACCCATCAGTACTCAGACTCACTTTGTGTGAGCTAGTGCTCAGCTGGAGGTGTGAGTGGGTATGTCAGTCTCAGAGATGATTTTTCTGGTAGCAGTTCTCCTCTGTGAGTCAGATTCTACATGGACTATGAGACATAGATCGAAAACCCTTCCTCTAACTTGGTTCTGTATATCTTCTGTACTTTTCCAGCCTACAGTTGTAGGCAGGCATCATTAGTGTCTACAGAGGATGTCATGACTCCAAATGATGTGAGATAAAGTAGTTAGGAAGAGCATTTGAAGATCAGTTTACTGTCTCTAAAGAGAGTATTCAAATGTTGTGACATCCACTCATCAGCACCTACAAAGGAACTGCAAATGAATATTAGATATTTATCTTGAAATCTAGGTCAAAATTTGCCCCAAATAACAGTTCCTTAACTATGATTGCATGCTTTCTTTTGAAACATCCCTGGCAAGCAATAAGAAACCTGATGAAAACAATGATTTTGCCTTCTTGTGTGCCTAGCCCATTACTTATTTTCAAGCCTGGGGACTGCTCACCATCAGAATTTTGTTGCTCAGAGCCATCTTGATTTTGCATTTGAAAAACATTCACAGATGGAGCAAAGAAGCCTGTTTCCTGCAGTGAACACTCTTCTCTCTGTGCTACTTTCTTGTTTTCTTCATGGTGATTTTTCCTTTTTTGGGGGGACAAATAGCATTTAGCTGACTATTACCATAATGTTTTCTAAAAGCACTTTCCATGATTGAAGAGACCACTGCTGGATTCCTCACAAGCCCGCTTGGTAGCCTTGCAACAAGCTAAAAAAACAAAAAAGTAAGATAATGAGAGAAATCTGCAAACTGAAATAATTCCCCACGTTAATAAATATTTCAAATCATCCCAGTAATGCTGCAATTTTCTAAGAATACCCAGAACCTTTCATTAATGACCTCTGTTAATGCCTTTTACTGGCTGGAGTCGTTCCTCTTAGTCACACTAATAGCAGCATGACAGACAGGCCAATAATGGCATCCTGGGGGCTGCAGCCACTGCAGCTGAGCTGGGGCCTTTGGGGCTGGAGGGAGCCAAGCCATTCCCCTTGTGATGGCCAGGGGTGGCTCTCAGCAAAGGATGCCTCTGCCAGGGCTGCTCGGTGAAGGAGTGGAGCCCACAGGAGAACAGGGATGATCCAAAGAAAGGGAAAGGTGGGGCAGCCCATCAGCTGCTCTGAATTATGTGGGGGACTGAGCACACCCACGGCCACTTCAGCAGCAGGGAAACAGTGGGTGAAGGTTGTAAAAGCCCCTTTCTCCACGCCTTAGTTGCTGCACTCGGGAATATTGTCCAACATTTATAGCTAGCATTTGCTTTGGTATTAATGTTTCTGCAGCAACATCTCCTAAGAATACAAGGGACTAGGAGCAAAAGTTCTAGGTAAAGGTAATGTAAGAATGTAAAAAAGCCATCCAGATTTTGGTAATCATGACTCAGTCATCATTTTGGTCCCTATATGCAGACCAATATTCTGAACACTTCTCACAGAATACTTCTCATGCGTTTTTCTGGTATCTGTTGAAAACATAGGTATGCTCCTGCCCCCATAGAGGCCACTTATGGGTGGAAACTGTTGTTGTGTAAGTGGGGAGGAAAAAGCTGCTGCTCTGTTTGATACTCTAGGACACATTCATGTGAAGCAGTTGGGGAGGAAAAGACCTACAGCTACAACAGCACCCTGAAAAGACACCTGCCCATCCCCGAGGCTGGCTGAGAGCCTTTCAGGGCCTCTTACTCTGTAGGAGCTTACTCTGCCACTGGCACAGAACTTGCTGCAGGACCCAGCCTTCTCTGTGCCCCTGGGAATGCAACTAACTGGTGTCATTTTTGGGAGTGCCTTGCCCAGTTTTCAATAGCAAACTTCCAAGGGAGGCCTTGCAACCACCACTGACGTTGGGACTAACAGCTCCACCCACAAACAGCCACACTGACAGCCATTCCCAAGCTACTTTTTCCCCAAGGAAACAGGCTCTGGGTTAGGTTATGTGCTGTGTTGCCCACAGGAGGGGGGTGGTTCTTGGGATCAGTGCTTGAGCCGAACCGGAGCATAAATCACACCAGGTCGGCAGTATGATGGGGAGCAACAGTGATCTCTGAATCCTTGTTTGAAGCAAAAATGCCTAAGCTCCCTCTGTGTGCCAGAGACAAACATGACACCGTTCCTAACATTTTCCAGCACTATCTCTGTCATGCAGGAAATTATTGACAAACAATTCCAAGTTATGCAATACAAATCCACCTGGTGTGCACCTCACACTGTAATGCCTTTCATCCATTCACAGTATCAGTGTCTTTTCAGACAGATCCCAAACAGTTGATGCAGGGGTGGTTTTTTTTCAGAGGCTTCTGGTGTGAACATCTTTTCTTGGCTCCTCAAATGAAAAAACATAGATCTATAGCTCAGCATGGTCAGTTTTCTTACAGTCCTCAAAATTGCTTAGAAGCGAAGAATTTATAAGACCTAGTGAACGGAGTTTGTCCTCCATGTTCTCCTTAAACATGCACAGTTAAGGGAGAAGCTGAAGGAGCAAAGTAATGAAATAGGACAGGTACTCTTGACAGACAGGTCAAATATGCTTGACATCAAACTGAGGTGAAATCAGCTTTGCCTCTGTATTGCGTGTTGATGGGAGGAAGAGATTTCTAATCTTAAGAGGACTGAAGGACATCTTCTTTGCTTACCCTACACTGAATGACTTGGGTGCTTTAACAAGTGCAGACAGGGCAGTGGCCAGCTAAAATGATTGGTAAGGAGCATTAAAGGAGTGCAGTCAGAGGTGCAGAGCTCACTCTCCTGGCTCGCATGTGACTCAAAGCAAAGGGCCACATCTGCAGATGATAGAACTAATTTCATTGTAAACCAGGGACAACACTGGACTCTGCTTACAGGACGTGGCCAACTCCCTTTCCCACACATTTTTGAGTAATGCACTAGAGACTATCACAGACTATAACTTCCATTGCAGCTTTGATTTAACACTTTGTAGTATGCCATGTGTATCCCTTCAAAGAGATGAGCAAGAAAGTCAATACAGGCAAAGTTCTGGTTAGTGAGTTTCAAATGTTCCACTTTCCATATTATCTGACAAAATACTACCTGAAGTGCTAAATTAAGGGATTTTTCTTCTTGATTTTGACTCTTGATAATAATGAATTGTTTTTCTTAAAATACTGCCATTGATAAAGATTATGTTACCTTGCAGCAACCCTTGTCTGTAGATTTTATAAAACATTGAACAACAGCAGTCCCTCTGCTGGGGAACTCTAAATGTTTAATAAATGTGCATAAACTAACCTCAGCACTTACCCAAGGAACAGAAGAATCATTCTGTGTTTCTGGATCCTGAATGTGCCAGAGTCAGTGCAAGGAGCAGTTCTGGTTGTGATTCCTGACTGCCTCCCTCTCCTCTGGAGGACGGGTTCCTTCCTATTTGTCTCCTGCATGCTGCTGTGATCCCAGGGACATTTTTCATCAAAAGAGGGATCACCTCCATGTCTAGCATTTCACAGAGCTGAGTGCCTGATCAGGCCAAATTTGGATCAATCTAAAATCATTAAAAACCAGTTTTTTTTCAATTGGAATGTTTCCACTGAAAACTACTGGCATTTTCTAAAAACTGATCTAATTCACCTCCAAGTGGAATTAATGCTTTAGTGTTTAAGACAGATATTTGGACTCAACCAACTATAAAAAAGCAAGTTCTTTTCTGACCACTGCTGAGTAATTAATGCATCTAATTTCTAAATTGATTTCTGTTAAATTACATACAGCTGAGGAAGTCAGGGAGCCAAAGAAATTCTGTTTGAGTTAAAATCAAAAAGTCAAATTGGGATGAGACTGAGAAGTCAGATTTCAAGACCTCTCCCTCCATCAAATTAGTTGATCCAAATTGTGCTTGCTTGAATTCAGTAAGAAAAATAAATTTGCAACATGTAACGGAGTTCCTTAGACAGTTTTTTATCAGTGAAAATATATTATGCATTTAGGAAAGGGACTACATGGAAGTAAATTCTCCTAAAGAGTTCTCAGGCCAAATTTACTCATTATTGAAGATAATAAAACTATTTTGCATCACAGGGTCATGGTGGGTGACACCTGTGATGCATAAGCATCAGCTTTGAATGAAGCTTTGCACCATCAAGATAATTTTCAGCAAGCTGGTTTCTTAAGGAAAAATGCTGATTCATTCCAGATAAAACTTTTTGTAGGAAAGTGTCAGTTATGACATTTATTTTTACCCTTAAAAATTGTCAAATGTGATAAAAAACTTTCAATTAAACTATTTTTCTAATTACAGCATATTTCTATCATGTTTACAGAATTTCCCCATGTTGAAACACTGTCCATGGTTTGAGTAACGCAATTATGAAAATTGGTGGAAATATTTCAAAGGTTTTGAAACAAAAAATTGGCACAAATTAAATTTCTTTCTTAAATTTCTTTCTTAAAAAGAGAAAAGAAGTAAATAAGCAACCCCCAAAGCCCACCAAATCCGAGGATTTCACCTCTTGGTCTATAGATAAATTAAGTTCTTTTATTTGCTTGTTTTTTCCTAAAAAATCTGAGTCAATATATCTACACTTAGCACATAAGTTAGTTTCAAAACACTGACTAATATTTGTACTGTTTCTTTTTTTTCCAAAAGACCCTGATTAAGTTGTGAAAGAAACCAACGTCTTAAAGTTCAGCACCATGAGGAAATTACAGATGGTGCATCAAGCCCATGAGAGCCTCACTAACAGGAGGGAATGGGCTTGTAGTTATGAAAACGCAATAAAGGTCTAAAAATTCCAGTGTGAATTCCATAGGCTGTTCTCAGCCCTCCAGCAAAAATTAGCACCAGGGAAATTTTTTGCAGCTGAAAGCCTCAAGACCCATCTCAAGTTCTGCTATTAAATGTTAACATCTGTGCTTATATTGTATAGTACCTCCAGAAGATCTCTCACTGAATAAACATGATCCATCAATAACAAGTTATTTTTTGTGTTGACCTGCAGCCTCATCTGGGTAATTAGGGGACAAGTTTGTGTCATTCAGCTGTCTTCTGTTCCAAGGTAGCATCAGGTCACTTCCACCCCTCATGCACATTAAATCCCCCATGAACTAATGATCATAATTTGCACCTGTCTTCCAGAAGCAAAAAGTGGCCTGGGGCATGTTCTTCCATTGTTGTTTATTGGTTTAGCATCTCCTGGTCCTGAGAATACTAACTTTTAAAATACAGACACGTATATGGCAAGCATAGATGACAGTGACATATATGTTCCTGCTATGACCTTCATTTCTCTTAGCTTACAAACTAATTTTAGTCACAACTGAGCAGCTCCACTAGCATTGCAGGGGTAGGAAAGGCATAACCAAGACTGAAACAATCTTCATTTGTAATTGCCCTTCTCACCCTGGCACCTTATGTGAGTATATTTCATATTACCAGTATATTTGTGTATTTGTATTCTCAGCATGTTTAACAAACAACATCTGCATTCAACTGTTTGCTTTGTTAGAAGCAGCAAGACAGCGCAACACGAGACTGTCCCTGCAGGTGGAAAGGACTTGCCTCTTCCCAAAGGACCTCGATCCAGCTGCAGTGTCCTGTTACCTGCATTGATTTTCGAGCTGCTACCTGGGTTTCAATAGGATCAGACAGGATCCTTCCACAGTGTCCTTGTGCCAAGGCTTGGTCTGGCTTCCTGAGAGCACAGGTATTCCCCACCTCCCTGGACTGTCCTCAGCAAGACAGATGATCAATGCCTGCACAATGACAGTGCAGTGACAAAATGGCCTCTCAACTCCCTCACTTTCCTTTGGATAATTTGTTACTGCCCTTGTCTGTCTAGCAATGCATTTTATAGTGGCAGCTGATTCTTCCAAGCTTAATAATGCAGCCAAGCTGCTTTCTGACATTATCCCAACATAATCACTATAATTCCTTCTGTTTCCAATATAGGTCAAGTTCTGCCTGATTCAATAAAACACCATTTTTAAGTAAGCATCATTCATCTTAGGATGCATTAGTCTGTTTCATTTTGGTAATTGGTCTCTATCATTTTTTGTTTGCTCTTTCACATTTCCCTTGCTCCTTAATTATCTAATCACACTATGGATCATTAAAAAGCTGAATCCCTGTTAAATAAGGTGA